>JAIOJX010000030.1:17904594-22904594 GCA_022376925.1 Tragulus kanchil | reverse complement strand
TCCCATTCCAAATAATATCAATTCAGAACTACTAACTGCCACCCACTGTGAGCACTTGGTACTTTACAAAAGGCAGATAACACTTAGTCCTCCACAGTTGCAAGGTAGAAGAGCCTTGATCCCAAAGGTGCATGTGTGTGTGTATGCTCTTGTGAGTGTACTTTGATCCAGTGTGATTCCTCAGATGGTTGTGTATGTAAATCTTCATTCACATCAGCTTAGTCATGGAACCTGTGGCCCCAATGATAATGAGCCCATGCAAAGGACATCTCAGTTGGAAATGCTCTCCAAGTTGGAAACAGACCCTTGCTTGTCTAAAGCAATATCTGCTACAATTATTAGCATAAATTCTATTTTACATTCTTTTCTGTAATTTAGAAATTTGTTTCTGTCTAGATGACAAAATTGAATTTATTTACAGTGGTTCCATTTACTTTCCTTTTAGTATTGTTTTACCATTTTGCCAGGTTGAAAATTGATATGGCGAATTGAAATGTTTAGAGTTGTCTGATAACTCCCCGAGAAACTTTAAAAAGCCATTAATTTATAAACAATTTTGCCTTTTTATTTCATTTCCCAACTGTTTATGATGGAAGTAATTGGCATACCCAAAAGGAGAAACGTGACTTCTGGCAATACATAAACAGCTAAACTCTTGGAAACAAAGTTTTGTTTTCATGTAAATACCCCCAGTTATAAAAAAAAAAAAAAGAATTCACTCTGGGAAGTGTAATACCATGACAGAACTCTTTCTCAATAATAATCAAACTTGTCAGGACTATGCATCATACACTTTTATAATAAGAGAAAAATGTTTTATACACCAGGTCTCTGTTCCCCCAAATGTTTGATTAGAGGAAGCTGCACCTATATACTGTCTACTCAATCACTAAACACTAACCAAATCAATTATTTTTTTAATATTATTTTAATTTTAATGAAAGAAATACATGAATTTAAAAACCAATTTGTTACCATAGACTTATTACAGACAAATCAGTTCTTGATATTGCATAACATGAGGGATATCAGCGTCCAAAAAATAATTTACCTAACCTCTCTGAATTTACTTATTATTACTTTTTAACCTCTCTAAATTTTGTTATTTTAAGAATAAGGACAAAGATACCACCTTTGTAGAATTGTTGGGAAGCATAGAAAATAATCCATAAGTCAGTGTGGATGTTTAATAAAATGGTAACGAGTCTGCCTATTTGTAGATACTGTCTGTGTATATTTACATGGCAAATCATCAGAAGAAAAGTAAATTCTGACCTTTCTATTATTGAATTTGAATTTCAAAAGATGGACTTATAGTTAATGACATTACAATGCCATTTTTCATCTTGTACTATATCATAAAAGGCTCTGTTCACAATAATACTCATTAAAATCTGATTATGTTAAAATTTTTATTTTATTTTATTTTATTTTTGGCCACTTCTATTGATCTTTCACTTATTTATCTTTGTTCTTTGGCCTGTGTGGGCCTCCGATCGCAGTGGCTTCTGTCGCTGCAGAGCACTGGCTCTGAGCACATGTGCTCCAGAGCTCTGGCTCCGTAGTTGGACACATCCACAATACACAGTATCTTCCCAAGTCAGGTATTGAACCAGTGCCCCTTGCACTGCAAGGCGGTGTCCTTACCCACTGGACTACCAGGGAAGCCCTGATCATGTTAAAAATTCAACTAACTCAACTAGTTGTCTATTTAAATAATGTTCAAGAAATAATATGACATATTGGATATATTAAACCATTTGAATTATTTGAATTATTTGAAATTATTATTTGAATTATTATTGAAATTATTTGAATTATTTCAAAATGTGAAAACTACACACCTAGTTTCCTGCTTTTAATTTTTATATTTAGAATATGATAGTTCAGCAAAGGATTGTTAAACATTCACAATGAGCAAGGCAGTGTGACATAAAAAATCTATATAGAAATGAATTGCAATTAAGTTTCCCTTTGGAAATTAAGTCTCTTCAAAATTGCTTTATAAGAAAAATTCAATCAAACACCTAGGAGTTAGCAGAATACATCCCCACCCATGTATTTTCTTGCCTTCTTTGCAGAGAGCTTGACTAAATTTGGGCCAAAGAATGTGAAAAGTGAAATGGTCAACTTCAAGAAAATATTCTTAAATATGAACTGCTCTTCCTGGAATTTCTTTTCCATCTTCTTGTGTCCGAGTTGGAGATCCTGACCTTTAAGCTTAAGGCAGAAATAAGATGGGTCTTTAGGGTGTACATTTTGGGAAAGTGCATTGACTGTGTTCTGTGTGCAGGAAGGTAGTGGTGACCAAAAAGGATCTTCTGTGAATATAACAGCCCCTTTAAGTGATCCTGGTGTATGGTAAAGCTTGAGAATCACAGCTTTAATCTTTATAGCACTCTTAAAACTCCAATACTTGCCCACCTGATACGAAGAGCCAGCTCACTGAAAAGACCCTCATGCCAGGAAAAGATTGAAAGCAAAAGGAGAAGGGTGTGACAGAGGATAAGATGGTTAGATAGCATCACCAGTTCAGTGGACATGAATCTGAGAAAACTGGGAAATAGTGGAGGACAGAGGAGCCTGGTGTGCTTCAGTTCATTGGGTTGCAAAGAGTCAGACACGATTTAGCAACTAATCAACAACAATGATGATCTTTATAGCAGCTCTGAAAGCTAGTTAAGAGGTCCAGAGTGTACCCATGTATGAAAGGACTGAAGTGTAGGGGATCAGACAGTTTGCCTGTGGTAACATACATGTTAAATGGCAGACTCTGCTTTAGAATCCATGTTCTGATCTAATTCTCATGTACCAGACCAATTTCATTCTCCCAACTCTATCTATCACAGTACACCTGGAAAATTCTGAAAGAGATGGGAATACAGAACACTTTACCTGTTTTCTACGAAACTTGTATGGAGGACAAGCAAGAGTTAGAACTGGACATGGTACAATGGACTGGTTCCAAATTGAGAAAGGAGTACATCAAGGCTGTATATTGTCACCCTGCTTGTTTAACTTATATGCAGAGGATATCATGCAGAATGACAATCTGGATGAAGCTCAAGTGGGAATCAAGATTGCTGGGAGAAATAATAACCTCATGTATGCAGATGATGCCACCCTTATGGTGGAAAGTGAAGAGGAACTAAAGAGCCTCTTGAGGAAGGTGAAGGAGGAGAGTGACAAATTTGGGCCAAAGAATGTGAAAAGTGAAATGGTCAACTTCAAGAAAATATTCTTAAATATGAACTGCTCTTCCTGGAATTTCTTTTCCATCTTCTTGTGTCCGAGTTGGAGATCCTGACCTTTAAGCTTAAGGCAGAAATAAGATGGGTCTTTAGGGTGTACATTTTGGGAAAGTGCATTGACTGTGTTCTGTGTGCAGGAAGGTAGTGGTGACCAAAAAGGATCTTCTGTGAATATAACAGCCCCTTTAAGTGATCCTGGTGTATGGTAAAGCTTGAGAATCACAGCTTTAATCTTTATAGCACTCTTAAAACTCCAATACTTGCCCACCTGATACGAAGAGCCAGCTCACTGAAAAGACCCTCATGCCAGGAAAAGATTGAAAGCAAAAGGAGAAGGGTGTGACAGAGGATAAGATGGTTAGATAGCATCACCAGTTCAGTGGACATGAATCTGAGAAAACTGGGAAATAGTGGAGGACAGAGGAGCCTGGTGTGCTTCAGTTCATTGGGTTGCAAAGAGTCAGACACGATTTAGCAACTAATCAACAACAATGATGATCTTTATAGCAGCTCTGAAAGCTAGTTAAGAGGTCCAGAGTGTACCCATGTATGAAAGGACTGAAGTGTAGGGGATCAGACAGTTTGCCTGTGGTAACATACATGTTAAATGGCAGACTCTGCTTTAGAATCCATGTTCTGATCTAATTCTCATGTACCAGACCAATTTCATTCTCCCAACTCTATCTATCACAGTACACCTGGAAAATTCTGAAAGAGATGGGAATACAGAACACTTTACCTGTTTTCTACGAAACTTGTATGGAGGACAAGCAAGAGTTAGAACTGGACATGGTACAATGGACTGGTTCCAAATTGAGAAAGGAGTACATCAAGGCTGTATATTGTCACCCTGCTTGTTTAACTTATATGCAGAGGATATCATGCAGAATGACAATCTGGATGAAGCTCAAGTGGGAATCAAGATTGCTGGGAGAAATAATAACCTCATGTATGCAGATGATGCCACCCTTATGGTGGAAAGTGAAGAGGAACTAAAGAGCCTCTTGAGGAAGGTGAAGGAGGAGAGTGACAAATTTGACCTGAAACTCAACATTCAAAAAATGATGATCATGGCATCTGGTCCCATCATTTCATGCAGATAGGTGGGTAAAAAATGGAAACAGTGAGAGACTTTATATTCTTGGGCTCCAAAATCACTGTGGACAGTGACTGCAGCCATGAAATTAAAAGATGCTTGCCCCTTGGAAGAAAAGTTATGACAAACTTAGACAGAATATTAAAAGCCAGAGACATCACTTTGCTGACAAAGTGCATATTGTCAAAGCTATTGTCTTCCCAGTAGTCATTTATGGATGTTATTGTTGGACCATAAAGGAAACTGAGTGCTGAAGAACTGATGCTTTTGAACTATTGTGTTGGAAAAGACTCTTGAGAGTCCCTTGGACAGCAAGATCAAACCAGTCAATCCTAAAGGAAATCAACCCTCAATATTCATTGGAAGGATTGATACTTAAGTTGAAACTCCACTGTGGGAGACAAGTCAGCAGAAGTCTTCCCAGTCTTGGCCTAGTGGTAAGAAAGACGGCTTGGAAGGAGAAAAAACAAAGAGAAATATAACAGGGAGGATTGAGACAAAATTTGGGCTCATTGGCTGGGGTCACACTAGCCTGGAAGAACAGATAGAAATGCTGCTGTGCAAAAGAAATTACAAAAGAGCTCAACAGACACCCCACAGAGTGGGAGAAAATCATAGCAAATGAAATAACAGACAAAGATACCAGACCAATTTCATTCTCCCAACTCTATCTATCACAGTACACCTGGAAAATTCTGAAAGAGATGGGAATACAGAACACTTTACCTGTTTTCTACGAAACTTGTATGGAGGACAAGCAAGAGTTAGAACTGGACATGGTACAATGGACTGGTTCCAAATTGAGAAAGGAGTACATCAAGGCTGTATATTGTCACCCTGCTTGTTTAACTTATATGCAGAGGATATCATGCAGAATGACAATCTGGATGAAGCTCAAGTGGGAATCAAGATTGCTGGGAGAAATAATAACCTCATGTATGCAGATGATGCCACCCTTATGGTGGAAAGTGAAGAGGAACTAAAGAGCCTCTTGAGGAAGGTGAAGGAGGAGAGTGACAAATTTGACCTGAAACTCAACATTCAAAAAATGATGATCATGGCATCTGGTCCCATCATTTCATGCAGATAGGTGGGTAAAAAATGGAAACAGTGAGAGACTTTATATTCTTGGGCTCCAAAATCACTGTGGACAGTGACTGCAGCCATGAAATTAAAAGATGCTTGCCCCTTGGAAGAAAAGTTATGACAAACTTAGACAGAATATTAAAAGCCAGAGACATCACTTTGCTGACAAAGTGCATATTGTCAAAGCTATTGTCTTCCCAGTAGTCATTTATGGATGTTATTGTTGGACCATAAAGGAAACTGAGTGCTGAAGAACTGATGCTTTTGAACTATTGTGTTGGAAAAGACTCTTGAGAGTCCCTTGGACAGCAAGATCAAACCAGTCAATCCTAAAGGAAATCAACCCTCAATATTCATTGGAAGGATTGATACTTAAGTTGAAACTCCACTGTGGGAGACAAGTCAGCAGAAGTCTTCCCAGTCTTGGCCTAGTGGTAAGAAAGACGGCTTGGAAGGAGAAAAAACAAAGAGAAATATAACAGGGAGGATTGAGACAAAATTTGGGCTCATTGGCTGGGGTCACACTAGCCTGGAAGAACAGATAGAAATGCTGCTGTGCAAAAGAAATTACAAAAGAGCTCAACAGACACCCCACAGAGTGGGAGAAAATCATAGCAAATGAAATAACAGACAAAGAATTAATCTCCAAAATCTACAAGCAACTCAGACAACTCAGCACAGGAAAAACGAACAACCCAATCAAAAAATGGGGAAAAGATCTAAAGAGACGCCTCTCCAAAAAAGACATACAGATGGCCCAGAAGCACATGAAACGATGCTCAACCTCACTTATTATTAGAGAAATGCAAATTAAAACCACAATGAGATACCACCTCACACCTGTCAGAATGGCCATCATCCATAAGTCGACAGACAATAAATGCTGGAGAGGGTGCGGAGAAAAGGGAACCCTTTTGCATTGCTGGTGGGAATGTAAACTGATACAGCCTCTATGGAAGACAATATGGAGATTCCTTAAAAAACTTAAGATAGAAGCACTCTATGACCCAGCAATCCCACTACTAGGCCTATATCCTGATGAAATCAAAACTGAAAGAAGCACCTGTACCCCAATGTTCATTGCAGCTCTGTATACAATAGCCAGAACATGGAAGCAACCTAGATGTCCATCAACGAATGAATGGATCCAGAAGCTCTGGTACATATATACAATGGAATACTACTCAGCTGTTAAAAGAAATGCAGAAGACTCAGTCCTGATGAGGTGGCTAGCTCTAGAACCAATCATAAAAAGTGAAGTAAGTCAAAAAGAGAAAGACAAGTACAGTATACTAACTCATATATATGGAATCTAGTAAGATGGTCATGATAACACACACAGTGAACTCATGGAAAAACAGACAGAGAATAGACATAAGGACATTGTGGAGAACGAACAGTGGGAGGGAGGCATGGAGGAGTAACATGGAAACCTATACTTAAAGCAGTATAGGCTAAAAAGGAGATGCATAGTAAGGGGGAGACAAGTCAGCAGAAGTCTTCCCAGTCTTGGCCTAGTGGTAAGAAAGACGGCTTGGAAGGAGAAAAAACAAAGAGAAATATAACAGGGAGGATTGAGACAAAATTTGGGCTCATTGGCTGGGGTCACACTAGCCTGGAAGAACAGATAGAAATGCTGCTGTGCAAAAGAAATTACAAAAGAGCTCAACAGACACCCCACAGAGTGGGAGAAAATCATAGCAAATGAAATAACAGACAAAGAATTAATCTCCAAAATCTACAAGCAACTCAGACAACTCAGCACAGGAAAAACGAACAACCCAATCAAAAAATGGGGAAAAGATCTAAAGAGACGCCTCTCCAAAAAAGACATACAGATGGCCCAGAAGCACATGAAACGATGCTCAACCTCACTTATTATTAGAGAAATGCAAATTAAAACCACAATGAGATACCACCTCACACCTGTCAGAATGGCCATCATCCATAAGTCGACAGACAATAAATGCTGGAGAGGGTGCGGAGAAAAGGGAACCCTTTTGCATTGCTGGTGGGAATGTAAACTGATACAGCCTCTATGGAAGACAATATGGAGATTCCTTAAAAAACTTAAGATAGAAGCACTCTATGACCCAGCAATCCCACTACTAGGCCTATATCCTGATGAAATCAAAACTGAAAGAAGCACCTGTACCCCAATGTTCATTGCAGCTCTGTATACAATAGCCAGAACATGGAAGCAACCTAGATGTCCATCAACGAATGAATGGATCCAGAAGCTCTGGTACATATATACAATGGAATACTACTCAGCTGTTAAAAGAAATGCAGAAGACTCAGTCCTGATGAGGTGGCTAGCTCTAGAACCAATCATAAAAAGTGAAGTAAGTCAAAAAGAGAAAGACAAGTACAGTATACTAACTCATATATATGGAATCTAGTAAGATGGTCATGATAACACACACAGTGAACTCATGGAAAAACAGACAGAGAATAGACATAAGGACATTGTGGAGAACGAACAGTGGGAGGGAGGCATGGAGGGAGTAACATGGAAACCTATACTGTCATGTGTGGAAAAGATAGCTATTGTCATAGTGCTAAGGGAATAGGAGTGCTCACGATGGCATGGGGCGATGGTCCAGAGGGGTGGGAGGTGGGGAACTGGGTCGGGGGTGGTGACCAGGGATGTGCATATGACTGATCTGGAAACATACATGTCGGTGAACAACAAAACTCTGTAAAATCTTTAAAATAAAGAATTAAAAATTTAAAAAAAAAAGTATAAAAAAAAAAAAAAAGAAATGCTGCTGTGTTGGGCTTCCCTCGTGGTCCAGTGGGTAGAGTCTGCCTTGCAGTGCAAGGGGCACCAGTTCGATCCCTGGCCCCAGAAGATCGCACGTGCCGCGGAGCAGCAGGACTGGTGTGTCCAACTATGAGCCAGCGATCTGGAGTGCATGCACCCAGAGCTGGTACTCTGCAACGAGAGAGGCCACTGCAATGGGAGGCCCACACATGACAAAGAATAAAGATAGATGAAAATAATAAATAACTAAGGAAAAGCTCGTGGTATGACGTTAAAAAATTAAAAAAACAAAAAAAGAAATGCTGCTGCAGATTTAAGAACGCCAGGTCAGCACATGTTAGAATGCTGCATGTGTACACAGACCAGACTGCTTTGAACTTCATGCAGGTCTAGTTGCACCCCTCCCCCACAGCTGTAGCAAGCCCTTTCCCTTAAAGAAGTAACATAAACAACATAGAGTCTTAAAGATAGTTGTTGACTGGGAATGTGACTGAGTCCTAGTCTGGGCTTACTGTAAACATTTTTTGGATGCTTAAGCTATCAGTAAAAGAGATCTGAATGAATGTGTTTGGGGCTCCCAGTCCACTCCGTTCCCATCTTCTCTGCTTATCTCTGTCTATGCATGTATTTCTTTTTTTTTTTTTTTTTAAGATTTATTTATTTATTTATTTTGGGCGGGGGGTCGGGTTGGGGAGGGAGGGGAGCAGGCGGGCCACTTCCATTGGTCTTTCATTTCTCTGTTTTCATCCATCTTTGTTCTTTGGCTCCTGCGGGTCTCCCATTGCGGTGGCGTTTGTTGTTGCAGAGCACCGGCTCTGGGCGCATGCGCTCCAGAGCTCCGGCTCGGTAATTGGACACATCGGTCCAGCTGCTCCGCGGCACGTGGGATCTTCCCAGACCAGGGATCGAACCCACGCCCCTTGCACTGCAAGGCGGTGTCCTTACCCACTGGACCACCAGGGGAAGCCCTATGCATGTATTTCTTAACGTCTTCCCACACCTGCTATTTTTCCCGCACCCAACTAAGGTGCTGCGGCACTCCAATACTTTGGCCACCTGATGCAAAGAGATGACTCATTGGAAAAGACCCTGATGCTGGGATGAGATGGTTGGATGGCATCACCAAGTCAATGGACATAAGCTTGAATAAGCTCTGGTAGATGGTGATGGACAGGGAAGGCTGGTGTGCTGTAGTCCATGGGGTTGCAAAGAGCCTGGCACAACTGAGCGACTGAAGTAAACTGGGCTCTCTCTTTAAAGGATTGGAATTGGTTTCACACACAGTATCTTTTCAAAGTGACAGCAGGGAAATTGATTATAGGCTACAGATGGAAGGTACAATTGCTCTTAACTTCTGTAGATGGAGAGAAAAGATGGATTTTGTTGCAATGATCTTGCCTCAAGAATCTGGTGCTCTTTAATCCATTATTTAGGTGTTTCTAATCGACCCCATAGTGGGCCAAAGTAAGCTCAGGGGCCTTTCTACAGAAATTCATTTTCCGGTGTTAAGAGGGACTCTGCAAGGTAAAATACCCCAAAAGACCTTTCCCCATGGGCTTATCTGGCCATGGTGATTTAGCAGTTGCCTTATTGTATGCCCAGTTGGTTGCAGTCCAGATGGAGTCAATTTAGAAATGATACTGAAACATTACCATTGGTCATTCAGAAGGTATCCTAGCAAAGGTTAAAAAAAAAAAAAATTCCCCCATGTCTTCTTGCTGAGATAAGTATGACAGTGTCCCTCAATTTGATCATTAATCATGGACAATGTTGACCTGAATATATCTATAAAATATATATATATATATATATATATATATATATATATATATATATATATTTAAAATTAATCTGACGTCTCAAATACTCATTGAAAGACCAAGCTTTCTTTTTTCTTTTTTTTTTTTAAGATTTATTTATTGGGCGGGGGTCGGGTTGGGGAGGGAGGGGAGCGGGTGGGCCACTTCTATTGCTCTTTCATTTCTCTATTTTCATCTGTCTTTGTTCTTTGGCTCCTGCGGGCCTCCCATCGCGGTGGCGTCTGTCGTTGCAGAGCGCTGGCTCTGGGCGCATGCGCTCCAGAGCTCCGGCTCGGTAACTGGACACATCGGTCCAGCCGCTCCGCGGCACATGGGATCTTCCCAGGCCAGGGATTGAACCGGTGCCCCTTGCACTGCAAGGCTGTGTCCTTACCCACTGGACCACCAGGGGAAGCCCTATAAAATATATTTTAAAGGCAACATGTCTCGTATTTTTAAACTAGATAGAAATTTCCAGGTTGTCTTACAATAATCATCTTATAATGAAAAAATACTAAATTTACCATATTTTTATTTTTAATGTTCCCTTTTCAACAAAGGGCTGGAACAGTCAAAATGGTGAATAAGATTATTAACTGCAATGCTTCTTTATAACTGTATTTTCATTGGTGTGTATAGATATGAAGCAGAGCTGTTAAGTTGTCAGGTGAAGCAGATCTGAGCTATGTTATGGGGAATGTTGTGGGAATAGAATTTTCTAGGTCAAAAGAGAAATGACAGAATCTCAGAAGTGTGTAAACTTTATTATACAATAGCTGCTACTTTTGTAAATGTGAGAAAGTGTTAGTCACTCAGTCATATCTGACTCTTTGTGACCCCATAGACTGTAGCCCACCAGGCTCCTCTGTCCATTGGATTTCCCAGGCAAGAATACTGGAGTGGGTTCCCATTCCCCTCTCAGGGGGATGTTCCTAACCCAGGGATTGAACCTGAGTCTTCTGCATTGCAGGTAGACCTTCTTTACCTTCTGAGCCATCAAGGATTCTGAGAAAAAAAAAAATGCATGAAGGATAAAGGCAGGACAAGGAATCCTAGGTTACTAGCTGGGGCTTTAGACTCAAACTGCAATATGAATAGTGATCTTGGCTATACTGCAGGGAAAGCTTTAATCCAAGCTAGAAATAGATCTGTGATCTCAAAACATGTGAGCAGTACCTCCTAAATGCATGCAGCAATCTCATCCTTCCACGAGAAAATGCAAAATCCAGGAGGAGCAAGAACAAGAAAACAGTTACTTCAACATCTAGAGTTCTGCTTGATTGGGCAGGCTGCCCTCAAGAGGAACCATCTACCAAGCATGACATCAGTGAATCCCTACCAAGAAGAAAGGACACACTCAGCCAGGATCATTGCAGACAGAGCTCTACACCCAGGCACAGCCTATAAATAGAACGTTCTTTCCCTTGACCCTGACCCATTCTCATTAGAAAGCTGAGAAAAGGTGCAGGGTGAAAACTCCATTCAAGCCTGCTTGATCATTAATGAGATAGTTGGTCTGTTTGGAAAAATCAATGGAAAAAGCATCAAACTAATTAGTGGTACTTTGTAGATAAGTATGCTAATTGACAGTATTTTTCACTTTTATACCTGTCCTAGGATGCAGAGAAGACTCATTTATTCATCCAACAAATGTCTGTATTTGAGAATTACCTATCAGAATAGAATTTGTGGTTGCAAAGATCACTAAGAAGGGTTTTACCAATGAAAGTCTACTTTCATGTTTGAGACACAGTAGCCAGGGAAAAAATCAAACCAAATGACTGTTCATCAAACTGATGGTACAAAGAGAGAATACCAGAGTGGTTTTAGCATAAAATGGGTGTTTTCATCTCCTCAGAAAACTAACAATTAAAAAGTTCAAGCTTTATATTCTGAAAGACTGCATTGAGTAAACTATTGACCCTGTTGTTACCAAGATGCCTGATGTTTTTGTGTCTTTATTCTTTGTTTCTCAGAGCTGACCTTTTCTTAATGATGTTTCACTGTAACCAAGGTTCATGTTGCATCAATGGTATGTTTTTAGAAAAAAATCCCATAGGACTTTCCTGGTAATTTTGCAGTGGTTTATTTGAATTTAAAGTGCTTCAGAAAATGGACTTTAAAAATCCACTTGAAAGAATTTGAAAGAGAAAAAAATATTGACCTTTATAATAAATTGATACTGTTATAAAAATATACTCTGAGAAGACTGGAAATGGTCATTTAGAGTTAGGCAGTAGCAGAATAAGCTCTTTAATGTATCTCATAAATATTTTTATATTTCAAAACATGTGAGCAGTACCTCCTAAATGCATGCAGCAATCTCATCCTTCCACGAGAAAATGCAAAATCCAGGAGGAGCAAGAACAAGAAAACAGTTACTTCAACAACTAGAGTTCTGCTTGATTGGGCAGGCTGCCCTCAAGAGGAACCATCTACCAAGCATGACATCAGTGAATCCCTACCAAGAAGAAAGGACACACTCAGCCAGGATCATTGCAGACAGAGCTCTACACCCAGGCACAGCCTATAAATAGAACGTTCTTTCCCTTGACCCTGACCCATTCTCATTAGAAAGCTGAGAAAAGGTGCAGGGTGAAAACTCCATTCAAGCCTGCTTGATCATTAATGAGATAGTTGGTCTGTTTGGAAAAATCAATGGAAAAAGCATCAAACTAATTAGTGGTACTTTGTAGATAAGTATGCTAATTGACAGTATTTTTCACTTTTATACCTGTCCTAGGATGCAGAGAAGACTCATTTATTCATCCAACAAATGTCTGTATTTGAGAATTACCTATCAGAATAGAATTTGTGGTTGCAAAGATCACTAAGAAGGGTTTTACCAATGAAAGTCTACTTTCATGTTTGAGACACAGTAGCCAGGGAAAAAATCAAACCAAATGACTGTTCATCAAACTGATGGTACAAAGAGAGAATACCAGAGTGGTTTTAGCATAAAATGGGTGTTTTCATCTCCTCAGAAAACTAACAATTAAAAAGTTCAAGCTTTATATTCTGAAAGACTGCATTGAGTAAACTATTGACCCTGTTGTTACCAAGATGCCTGATGTTTTTGTGTCTTTATTCTTTGTTTCTCAGAGCTGACCTTTTCTTAATGATGTTTCACTGTAACCAAGGTTCATGTTGCATCAATGGTATGTTTTTAGAAAAAAATCCCATAGGACTTTCCTGGTAATTTTGCAGTGGTTTATTTGAATTTAAAGTGCTTCAGAAAATGGACTTTAAAAATCCACTTGAAAGAATTTGAAAGAGAAAAAAATATTGACCTTTATAATAAATTGATACTGTTATAAAAATATACTCTGGAGAAGACTGGAAATGGTCATTTAGAGTTAGGCAGTAGCAGAATAAGCTCTTTAATGTATCTCATAAATATTTTTATATGCCTTTCAAATGGTGAGAGAATAGTACAGAGTATTTTTATCCATTATTATTTTCTTCTTATCACAGGTATCTGTCCAGTATCATTTATATATTTAGGTAGAAGTGAGAACATTTCTGTTTCCTGTTTCTAAGTGCTGGATTATTAACAGTGTCAACTAGACCTTGTGTATTATAACCATGTTGATTCTAGTGGTGGATTCTAGTAGTGCTTACATAGAGATAAGAATTGTGGGATGCTCTACCTGAGGTTCTGTTTCTGAAAAAGTGGTCAAATGTAGTTTGGCAAAGAGTTGCTCATTGTGGATGTAGTTTTTGCACAGAAATAATGTGTTCTTTTTTTTTTCTTTTTTAATATATGATGAAGGTTCTGGTTTGAGATCAAATAGAGTTTGCTCTGGGAATGTTCAGGTGTAGAAGAGGAAACACACACCCTAAAAAATGTATTCTACTTCTGCCCATAGTGTTGTGAGGATCTCTCCTGGTCTTCCTCTTTTTTTACCCTTGAGTTACTTGGTTTCTGAATGCAGGGTTCCAAAGAATACCAAGGAGAGATAAGAAAGCCTTCTTAAGTGAACAATGCAAATAGAGGAAAACAATAGAATGGGAAAGACTAGAGATCTATTCAAGAAAATTAGAAATACTAAGGGAACATTGCATGCAAAGATGGACACAATAAAGAATAAAATGCTGTGAATATAAGAGAAGCAGAATAGATTAAGAAGAGATGGTAAGAATACACAGAAGAACTATACAAAAATGGTCTTAATGACCCAGACAACCATGATGATGTGGTCACTCGCCTAGAATCAGACATCCTGGAGTGTGAAGTCAAGTAAGCCTTAGGGGGGCACCCTGCTTAATTAACTTACATGCAGAGTACATCATGAGAAATGACAGTCTGGATGAAGCACAAGCTGGAATCAAAATTGCTGGGAGAAATTTTGCAGTGGTTTATTTGAATTTAAAGTGCTTCAGAAAATGGACTTTAAAAATCCACTTGAAAGAATTTGAAAGAGAAAAAATATTGACCTTTATAATAAATTGATACTGTTATAAAAATATACTCTGAGAAGACTGGAAATGGTCATTTAGAGTTAGGCAGTAGCAGAATAAGCTCTTTAATGTATCTCATAAATATTTTTATATGCCTTTCAAATGGTGAGAGAATAGTACAGAGTATTTTTATCCATTATTATTTTCTTCTTATCACAGGTATCTGTCCAGTATCATTTATATATTTAGGTAGAAGTGAGAACATTTCTGTTTCCTGTTTCTAAATGCTGGATTATTAACAGTGTCAACTAGACCTTGTGTATTATAACCATGTTGATTCTAGTGGTGGATTCTAGTAGTGCTTACATAGAGATAAGAATTGTGGGATGCTCTACCTGAGGTTCTGTTTCTGAAAAAGTGGTCAAATGTAGTTTGGCAAAGAGTTGCTCATTGTGGATGTAGTTTTTGCACAGAAATAATGTGTTCTTTTTTTTTTCTTTTTTAATATATGATGAAGGTTCTGGTTTGAGATCAAATAGAGTTTGCTCTGGGAATGTTCAGGTGTAGAAGAGGAAACACACACCCTAAAAAATGTATTCTACTTCTGCCCATAGTGTTGTGAGGATCTCTCCTGGTCTTCCTCTTTTTTTACCCTTGAGTTACTTGGTTTCTGAATGCAGGGTTCCAAAGAATACCAAGGAGAGATAAGAAAGCCTTCTTAAGTGAACAATGCAAATAGAGGAAAACAATAGAATGGGAAAGACTAGAGATCTATTCAAGAAAATTAGAAATACTAAGGGAACATTGCATGCAAAGATGGACACAATAAAGAATAAAATGCTGTGAATATAAGAGAAGCAGAATAGATTAAGAAGAGATGGTAAGAATACACAGAAGAACTATACAAAAATGGTCTTAATGACCCAGACAACCATGATGATGTGGTCACTCGCCTAGAATCAGACATCCTGGAGTGTGAAGTCAAGTAAGCCTTAGGGGGGCACCCTGCTTAATTAACTTACATGCAGAGTACATCATGAGAAATGACAGTCTGGATGAAGCACAAGCTGGAATCAAAATTGCTGGGAGAAATGCCAATAACTTCATGTATGCAAATGACATCACCCTTATGGCAGAAAGTGAAGAGGAACTAAAGAACCTCTTGTTCCGGCGGGTAAAGAACCTGCCTTGCAATCCCTGGCCCAGGAAGATCCTACATGCCAAGGAACGGCTGGTCCGGTGTGTCCAATTATGAGCTAGCACTCTGGAGCTCGTGTGCCCAGAGCCAGTACTCTGTGATGGGAGAGGCCGCAGTGATGGGAGGCCCACACAGTCCAAAGAATAATAAAGATGGATGAAAAATAAACAATAATTTAGAGACAAAAAAGAGAAAAAAGAGCCCCTTGATGAAGGTGAAAGAGGAAAGTGAAAAAGGTGGCCTAAAACTCAACATTCAAAAAACAAAGATCATGGCATCTGGTCCCATCATTTCATGGCAAACAAATGGGCAAACAATGGAAACAGTGACAGACTATATTTTCTTGGACTCCAAAATCACTGCAGACTGTGATTGCAGCCATGAAATTAAAAGACACTTTCTACTTGGAAGAAAATCTATGATAAACCTAGACAACATATGAAAAAGCAGAGACACTGTCAACAAAGACAGTGAAAACCATGGGAAACCCCCATGAAAACCAGCGAAAGCTATGGGTTTTCCAGTAGTCATGTATCAGTGTGAGAGTTAGACCATAAAGAAGGCTGAGAACTGAAGAATTATGCTTTCAAACTGTGGTGTTAGAGAAGACTCTTGAGAGTCTCTTGGACTCTCAAGGAGATCAGACCAGTCAACTCTAAAGGAAATCAACTCTGAATATTCATTGGAATGGCAGGTGCTGAAGCTGAAGCTCCAATACTTAGGCCATCTGATTGAAGAGCCAACATTGGAAAAGACCCTGATGCTGGGAAAGATTGAGGACAGGAGGAGAAGAGGGTGACTGAGGATGATATGGTTGAATGGCATCATCGACTGAATGGACATGAATTTGAGCAGACTTTAGGAGACAGTGAAGTATAGGAAGCCTGCTTTACTGCAGTCCATGGGGTCACAAAGAGTTGGACACGACTCTGAACCACAGAACAATACTGGTTTCATCAAGGGGAGTCACTTTCACAGTCTGAGTAGAGATGGCTCAAGAAATAAGGGATGGTCCAAAGGATCAACTAGAAAGTTGAGATGGGATCTTAAGTAAAGAATAGACAGGTCAGGGAAATGGGTTCATTAGCAGAAGACTGACAAGATCTTCTGATGTAAAAGTAGGTTTTGTTACTGATCTTTAATGAATCAGACCCTGGCAAGAGCCCTTCTGCTCAGTGTCCTTCAAGCCAATAGAATAAGATGGAGTTAGTTCAGAAGCAAAGTTTGATTCTTTAATCAAAGAATGGAGAGGTGTGCACTACGCTGCTCTAGGGCACATGCTCACTGTCCCTCCAGCCCCCTATGCATGTGTGCATTGTGCTCAGTTGCTTCAGTCGTGTCTGACTCTTTGTGACCCTATAGACTCCTTCCAGGCTTCTCTGTCCATGGGATTCTTCAGGCAAGAATACTGGAATGCCCTTCTCCCCTCCCCAGGGATCCAACCTGGACCTTGTTCGACTCCTGCATTGCAGGAGGATTCCTTACTGCTGAGCCATGGAGGAACCTCCCCCACCGCACACCCTATGCTTAACATAGAGATGGTGGATTGGGCTGCATTAGACCCATCTGGTCTGCAGGGAGTGGGTGAAGCTCTTGCTAGTCTGGTACAACTGCTCTGGGCATGCTCTGGATCTCAGGGCTGTTTGGTTGCAGTGTCTCTGCACATGGCTGACCACTGCCATATTGCACTGAGGTGTGGAGACGGCGCTTCTACATGCAACCCCCAGAGCTGAGGTGTCACTCTACCATTCACACCAGGAAGTCTACCTTGAAGTGCAGGTCCCAGGCCTCTGCATACAGCCTCTGACAGGTAAGTGAAACTATACTAAGCACAAAGGAAGAGATTAGATCTCATCATCTGGGTTCCATCTGATTTCCCTTAGACCCCAGTGGGTTTTGCTAGTGACACTTTGTTTGTTAGGATATAATGCTGTGGAAAATGGGTCCTCAAATCTTACTGACTTTGCAAAGGTTTGTTCACTAATTTTAAGTCCAACAGTGGTGGGAGGCTGGACCGTATATAGTCCCTCTTCTACCCAGACACAAGGAAGCAAGAATATCTCAGTGTGTGTCCTCTGCATTCATCATGGTAGGGGTTAAAAAGGCTGGAGTCTGATAGGATAAAAAACAAGTCAGAAAGTTGAGATGGGATCTATCAGGGGGGCTCAGAAGACTGACAAGATCTTCTGATGTAAAAGTAGGTTTTGTTACTGATCTTTAATGAATCAGACCCTGGCAAGAGCCCTTCTGCTCAGTGTCCTTCAAGCCAATAGAATAAGATGGAGTTAGTTCAGAAGCAAAGTTTGATTCTTTAATCAAAGAATGGAGAGGTGTGCACTACGCTGCTCTAGGGCACATGCTCACTGTCCCTCCAGCCCCCTATGCATGTGTGCATTGTGCTCAGTTGCTTCAGTCGTGTCTGACTCTTTGTGACCCTATAGACTCCTTCCAGGCTTCTCTGTCCATGGGATTCTTCAGGCAAGAATACTGGAATGCCCTTCTCCCCTCCCCAGGGATCCAACCTGGACCTTGTTCGACTCCTGCATTGCAGGAGGATTCCTTACTGCTGAGCCATGGAGGAACCTCCCCCACCGCACACCCTATGCTTAACATAGAGATGGTGGATTGGGCTGCATTAGACCCATCTGGTCTGCAGGGAGTGGGTGAAGCTCTTGCTAGTCTGGTACAACTGCTCTGGGCATGCTCTGGATCTCAGGGCTGTTTGGTTGCAGTGTCTCTGCACATGGCTGACCACTGCCATATTGCACTGAGGTGTGGAGACGGCGCTTCTACATGCAACCCCCAGAGCTGAGGTGTCACTCTACCATTCACACCAGGAAGTCTACCTTGAAGTGCAGGTCCCAGGCCTCTGCATACAGCCTCTGACAGGTAAGTGAAACTATACTAAGCACAAAGGAAGAGATTAGATCTCATCATCTGGGTTCCATCTGATTTCCCTTAGACCCCAGTGGGTTTTGCTAGTGACACTTTGTTTGTTAGGATATAATGCTGTGGAAAATGGGTCCTCAAATCTTACTGACTTTGCAAAGGTTTGTTCACTAATTTTAAGTCCAACAGTGGTGGGAGGCTGGACCGTATATAGTCCCTCTTCTACCCAGACACAAGGAAGCAAGAATATCTCAGTGTGTGTCCTCTGCATTCATCATGGTAGGGGTTAAAAAGGCTGGAGTCTGCTCATCAGCTCTTAAATGCTTTGGCCAAGATGGGAGCCAAGTCCTTCCCATCACTGTCCATTGACCAGAATCAGATAAATGGCTGCTGTTTGCAGGGTGTAGGGGAAGGCTCGTGGATGTTCAGTGAGCAGCACATCTCTGTGCCGTACGGTTTAAAGGTCAGTTTTCTGTTACAGGGGTGACAAGGCTGAGCCAGGAGCTCCAAGGAACTGCTTACAGCCTTGAGTTGGTTATCCTGCTGGCTGCTTACAGAACTTTTGCTTTGGACTTGATTCAGTTTGTGCTTATACCCTTGGAATTGATGGCTTAGAGTGCCCCTTTGGTTCTCAGTTCTGTCTTGCTGGGTGCTGCTTCATTCTCTTAACACAGCTGCTATGGATAGACTGGTGGCAAGAGACCACACACCAACATGCTATAAGTTCTTGATTCATGTTGCCTATACTGGTGGTAGCAGGTCAAGGCAGTGTATTTGTGTTTCCTTTGTCTATAGTCTCCTCTGGGGTACATTGGTGCATATGAAAATTTGAGTACAGGAAATACACACCCGAACTCATAAAGAAACCAACTTATTGTATACTCTGCCTGTGTTTCTATTCCAAAAAATTTGCACCAATAATCACGAGGGAGAGCTTAGCAGGATGTGGCTTTACTGATTCAGTATCTGCATGGCTACTTCCTAACAGGGAGGAGGAAAAGATTCAATGCCCAGGGAGGCCTGGGTGATATCTCTGCCTCCAGCTCTCTAGCAGCCCAGAAAGCTTTGCCAGTCCCCATCCTCAGGCCAAATCAGAATCTTGAGCTCCTGCTTACATTGGTTGGGCAAACCTTCACTTAAGGGGAAATGAAAGGGCACAGCTAGGTTTGTTGGTTGTATGCATGCTTCTGTGGAAAACATGGCTTCCTCCACTTAGGCATCTTCTGACTAACCTCATGGACTTGTGTCAAAAGCTTGTGGGAGAGAACAGCAGTGGAAGACCAAGAAAATATTAACAGAGTTGGACCACTAAGAATGCAAAGCATCAGCAGCATTCATGCCAACAATTTCACGGCAACAGAAGACAATGCCAGCAGCTTTTGTTAGGACAAGAGACAGGGAACTGAGCGTAGATAACAAGACTGATGACATCAGGCACAGTGGCCCTCTGCTCAAATGTCAGTACTTGACATAGAGCATTGGCAACCTGGTGGAGATGTTGGCAGGCACTGGTGCTCTGCAGTGCCATGGTAGGGCAGGTGTGGAGACTGTGCTTTTGAAAGATGCCAGCAGCAGACTTCCTGCTTTTGGTCTTGGCAGAGACAAGGAGCTGGATCCATAGCAAGCAGGGCCAAGGGAGAAATGAAATGGCTTACACAGTGTGGCAGGCAAGGGGGCTGATTCACAGAACACACCAGAAACTTTTCACAACTTCCAGAATCACCTGGGACAGATTTGAGGAGCGGAGTTCTGCCAGAGGGGCAGAGTGTGCAAAAGTACTTTTGGCCTATGAATGTGACCTTGGACTCCACAGGGGTATGACCGTCCAGGTGGAAGACCTTTTTTTTTTTTTAAACTGTGTTTTTGTTTATTGTATTTATTTATTTGGTTTCACCTGATGTTAGTTGTGGTGTGCAATCTTCGATCTTTGTTGCCCTGTGCAGGTTGTGGTGTGTGGGTTGTGGCATCAGGGATCTTTTAGTTGCAGCAGGTGAACTCTTAGTTGCAGCCTGTGGGATCTAGTTCCCTGACTAGGGATGGAACCCAGGCTTCCTGCGTCAGGAGCTTTTAGTCATATCGGACCATCAGCAAAGTCCCCAGGTGATTATTTTTTACTTTTGTCTATTATTAAATTTTTGTTTAGCACATAGTGGGAGAAAATAAAAGTTGTAAATCCTCTTTATTTCAAAATAAGGGATTTGATATTTTATTTTATGATGGCTTGTAATTTTTAATTTATTTATGATATGTGTTTATTGTGTGCAGTTATTTTGAACCTAAAAATTTGGGGAAGCATTTGGCATCCTCTTTGTAGGATAAAATGAATAATTTATCCCTGTTGCACCACCTCAACCCCAGTATACCCTACTTGGGTATTCAGAATTCTAGCTGGTTCAGTGACATCAGGTAACAGTTTGAAATCAGCCATAGAGGAGTCGTTTATACCATGGAAATCAGCTGATGTAAAAATTAGGGCTTTAAATTTTCTTTTTTTTTTTTTTTGAGAGTCAGTTTGCAACTACCACCCCCATTTATACTACTTTTCCCCACAGTACAAAACGTTGAATAAAGTTGAATTTTTCTGTAGGCAAATCAAAACTTTTGAAATGAAGAATAACTGTTGTTTTCAAAAACAGTTTTAGAGATGCAGGAGTTGAGAAACAGAAAATTTGTAGGACCCTCTTAAAAAATTCTGGAATAAGAAATTAAGTACTTGAACTTAAGTGATTGTAGTATAAATAAAAAGGAAGAAATGAGTCAAATAACCTTTTAGTGAAGATCTTTATTTTGGCAGAGAAGATCAATGTGACTTATCCTTAGTAGATGCTCTTTAACCAATTGTTTAATAAAATCAAATTTGAACAAAAATTTTGTTTAAAAATTTAATTTTCTTTTTTTTACCTCTTCTCCCCTTTCTCAAAGAGAATTGTCCATTCTCTTTTCTTGTTCTTTGCATATGCCTGTTTCTGTTTCTTATGTTGCTCCTTTTTTTCCCAATCATTTTATTTTTCCTTATTTCAATCCTAGAGTAATTAGTAAACAATCTTACTAGTTGCTCAGAAACTTGCATAGAAAAAATCTCTTGGCTGATGAAGTGATAGATCTATTCATGTTAGTTGGTATTCCCCAGCACGAGTTATTACCTCATACCCTATTTCTGGATTCTCGACCAGGCCCCCGGGCAAAGTCCTCCAGGTGATTATTTTTAGTTTTGTCTATTATTAAATTTTTGTTTAGCACATAGTGGGAGAAAATAAAAGTTGTAAATCCTCTTTATTTCAAAATAAGGGATTTGATATTTTATTTTATGATGGCTTGTAATCTTAATTTATTTATGATATGTGTTTATTGTGTGCAGTTATTTTGAACCTAAAAATTTGGGGAAGCATTTGGCATCCTCTTTGTAGGATAAAATGAATAATTTATCCCTGTTGCACCACCTCAACCCCAGTATACCCTACTTGGGTATTCAGAATTCTAGCTGGTTCAGTGACATCAGGTAACAGTTTGAAATCAGCCATAGAGGAGTCGTTTATACCATGGAAATCAGCTGATGTAAAAATTAGGGCTTTAAATTTTCTTTTTTTTTTTTTTTGAGAGTCAGTTTGCAACTACCACCCCCATTTATACTACTTTTCCCCACAGTACAAAACGTTGAATAAAGTTGAATTTTTCTGTAGGCAAATCAAAACTTTTGAAATGAAGAATAACTGTTGTTTTCAAAAACAGTTTTAGAGATGCAGGAGTTGAGAAACAGAAAATTTGTAGGACCCTCTTAAAAAATTCTGGAATAAGAAATTAAGTACTTGAACTTAAGTGATTGTAGTATAAATAAAAAGGAAGAAATGAGTCAAATAACCTTTTAGTGAAGATCTTTATTTTGGCAGAGAAGATCAATGTGACTTATCCTTAGTAGATGCTCTTTAACCAATTGTTTAATAAAATCAAATTTGAACAAAAATTTTGTTTAAAAATTTAATTTTCTTTTTTTTACCTCTTCTCCCCTTTCTCAAAGAGAATTGTCCATTCTCTTTTCTTGTTCTTTGCATATGCCTGTTTCTGTTTCTTATGTTGCTCCTTTTTTTCCCAATCATTTTATTTTTCCTTATTTCAATCCTAGAGTAATTAGTAAACAATCTTACTAGTTGCTCAGAAACTTGCATAGAAAAAATCTCTTGGCTGATGAAGTGATAGATCTATTCATGTTAGTTGGTATTCCCCAGCACGAGTATTACCTCATACCCTATTTCTGGATTGAAAAAATGCTTCATACTCTCAGCATGCTTATTTATCTCGTGTCGGTAACATTTTATAGATGGAAACAACAAAGTGAATGAAATATGAATCACCTTTAAAACTTGCAGCATGCCTATCAAATTAATTGCACAACCTAAACACCAAATTCATTCCTTTAATTGAATGTCTTATAGGAGCTATCTTTCAGCATATGCTATAGTTAATGATCAATTGTTGCTATAAATGATTTAACATTTGTATACACATGAGATGACATGCCATAATTCATGGAAATGCCAGGGCTATGAAATAACCACAAACAGTGATAAATGCACTGTCTATTTCTATATAATTACTCCAGATCTATCATCCCACTTTGGTATGTTGAAATGCATTAATGAAAACAAGTGTGCATCATCCCAGTGATCAGCATCCTATTTCATGTGATAGTATGTTACTGTATGGTTATCATGTTATTCTTTTGGATGACTTTTCTGTTCATCTATTTCAATTTAGAAGTAAAATCACAAAATGTCTACCTAGAGGAGGATGATTTTACTGGTCATAATTAGCACATGGTTGATAATGTGCAATTTTAATACATGGTTCTTGTGTGCAATTTTAGTTTAGACCTTAATTATGGCCTGTGACTTCACTTACACGTGAGATGATTTAATTTGTCCATCTGAGATAGTCTTCTCTAACTAGCTATTTAATCTTATTCTCTGAGCCTTGATCTGAGAACTATTTTCTTTTTCAATGTGCTACTTTGGTCTTCCTTTTCTTTTGCTTTGCTTTCTCTTTCTTGATTGTTTATTTCATTTTGCTGAAGTAGTATTTTCTAGGTTAAATATTGTAGTATTTTCTAGGTTCAATATAGAGATCAATTAGGTTGAAGCAATAATAGGCAGTTTAAAACTACCTCTTGATAATTTTTGTACTTTCAGTATTTTAAGAATTTGTAATAATTTCTAGAAGGAATAGAAGGAACATAAACACCTGAGTTTGCAGGCATTCTTAGCCTAGTCACATCCTTATAAGGGGGCAACAAGGTATACCTTGCTCAGTACCCCTGAAGAGGCACATCAAGAAGTCATCAGTAATTTGGCTGAAGCATGAGTCTCGCTTGCCACGCTCCAAGACTATTATCCAGCTAGTGGTGGCAGTGACTCTCCCAAATTACCCTATTTCTGGATTGAAAAAATGCTTCATACTCTCAGCATGCTTATTTATCTCGTGTCGGTAACATTTTATAGATGGAAACAACAAAGTGAATGAAATATGAATCACCTTTAAAACTTGCAGCATGCCTATCAAATTAATTGCACAACCTAAACACCAAATTCATTCCTTTAATTGAATGTCTTATAGGAGCTATCTTTCAGCATATGCTATAGTTAATGATCAATTGTTGCTATAAATGATTTAACATTTGTATACACATGAGATGACATGCCATAATTCATGGAAATGCCAGGGCTATGAAATAACCACAAACAGTGATAAATGCACTGTCTATTTCTATATAATTACTCCAGATCTATCATCCCACTTTGGTATGTTGAAATGCATTAATGAAAACAAGTGTGCATCATCCCAGTGATCAGCATCCTATTTCATGTGATAGTATGTTACTGTATGGTTATCATGTTATTCTTTTGGATGACTTTTCTGTTCATCTATTTCAATTTAGAAGTAAAATCACAAAATGTCTACCTAGAGGAGGATGATTTTACTGGTCATAATTAGCACATGGTTGATAATGTGCAATTTTAATACATGGTTCTTGTGTGCAATTTTAGTTTAGACCTTAATTATGGCCTGTGACTTCACTTACACGTGAGATGATTTAATTTGTCCATCTGAGATAGTCTTCTCTAACTAGCTATTTAATCTTATTCTCTGAGCCTTGATCTGAGAACTATTTTCTTTTTCAATGTGCTACTTTGGTCTTCCTTTTCTTTTGCTTTGCTTTCTCTTTCTTGATTGTTTATTTCATTTTGCTGAAGTAGTATTTTCTAGGTTAAATATTGTAGTATTTTCTAGGTTCAATATAGAGATCAATTAGGTTGAAGCAATAATAGGCAGTTTAAAACTACCTCTTGATAATTTTTGTACTTTCAGTATTTTAAGAATTTGTAATAATTTCTAGAAGGAATAGAAGGAACATAAACACCTGAGTTTGCAGGCATTCTTAGCCTAGTCACATCCTTATAAGGGGGCAACAAGGTATACCTTGCTCAGTACCCCTGAAGAGGCACATCAAGAAGTCATCAGTAATTTGGCTGAAGCATGAGTCTCGCTTGCCACGCTCCAAGACTATTATCCAGCTAGTGGTGGCAGTGACTGATCCACGGCTGCTACCTCTCAGGGCTGCTCTGTTGATTTCTTCTTCCCAAAGCAATAGCTTTGTTTACTTGTTATTTATTATTTTTACTGGAAAAATTGGACATGTAACATTGTATAAATCTAAGGCTTTGTGTTACTTTGAAACATTTATAAATTGTAATATGGTTGCCACTGTAAAATATTTATCATATAGCTTACTGTTCAGTGTTGTCTATGTTCCATAAACTACACATATAAATATCTATAGCTATTTTAGTATTTTTTATGTTTGTACCCTTAAACACCCTTAGTCTCCTATTTGCTACCATTTTACTCTGATTTTTTTTTTTTTTCACATTTTGGCCTTTTTAAGATTACACATCTATAATATTTATCTTCCTCTGCCTGGTTTATCTCACTCAGCATAACAACCTTATCCATATTGTTGCAAATGGCAGGATATCCTCCTTTCTCATGGTTGAATAATATTCATTGTATATATATATATATATATATATATATATATATATATATATACTACATCTATTTTATCCTTTCAACCTTTGATGAACATTTGAGTTTTTTCAGTATCTTGGCTCTTGTGAAGTGCCATAAGCAGAGATATGTGTATCTGGTCAAATTCTAGTTATCATTTCCTTTGTATATATTCTCTGAAGTGGAATTGTGGATTGTAACGTAGGTCTATAGTTGATTTTTTGAGGAACCTCCATACTGCTTTCCATAGTGATTGGACCAATTTATATTCCCCCACAATAGTGGAAAAGAGTTCATTTCTACTACCTCTTCAACAGCATCTACTGGGCATCTTCTTGATGACAGATATTCTAACAAATGTGAGGTGATAGCTCACTATGATTTTTATTTGCATTTCACTGATAATTAGTGATTTGTACTTTCAGTATTTTAAGAATTTGTAATAATTTCTAGAAGGAATAGAAGGAACATAAACACCTGAGTTTGCAGGCATTCTTAGCCTAGTCACATCCTTATAAGGGGGCAACAAGGTATACCTTGCTCAGTACCCCTGAAGAGGCACATCAAGAAGTCATCAGTAATTTGGCTGAAGCATGAGTCTCGCTTGCCACGCTCCAAGACTATTATCCAGCTAGTGGTGGCAGTGACTGATCCACGGCTGCTACCTCTCAGGGCTGCTCTGTTGATTTCTTCTTCCCAAAGCAATAGCTTTGTTTACTTGTTATTTATTATTTTTACTGGAAAAATTGGACATGTAACATTGTATAAATCTAAGGCTTTGTGTTACTTTGAAACATTTATAAATTGTAATATGGTTGCCACTGTAAAATATTTATCATATAGCTTACTGTTCAGTGTTGTCTATGTTCCATAAACTACACATATAAATATCTATAGCTATTTTAGTATTTTTTATGTTTGTACCCTTAAACACCCTTAGTCTCCTATTTGCTACCATTTTACTCTGATTTTTTTTTTTTTTCACATTTTGGCCTTTTTAAGATTACACATCTATAATATTTATCTTCCTCTGCCTGGTTTATCTCACTCAGCATAACAACCTTATCCATATTGTTGCAAATGGCAGGATATCCTCCTTTCTCATGGTTGAATAATATTCATTGTATATATATATATATATATATATATATATATATATATATATATACTACATCTATTTTATCCTTTCAACCTTTGATGAACATTTGAGTTTTTCAGTATCTTGGCTCTTGTGAAGTGCCATAAGCAGAGATATGTGTATCTGGTCAAATTCTAGTTATCATTTCCTTTGTATATATTCTCTGAAGTGGAATTGTGGATTGTAACGTAGGTCTATAGTTGATTTTTTGAGGAACCTCCATACTGCTTTCCATAGTGATTGGACCAATTTATATTCCCCCACAATAGTGGAAAAGAGTTCATTTCTACTACCTCTTCAACAGCATCTACTGGGCATCTTCTTGATGACAGATATTCTAACAAATGTGAGGTGATAGCTCACTATGATTTTTATTTGCATTTCACTGATAATTAGTGATGTTGAACATCTTTTCATGCGCCTGGGGACCATTTAACTATCCCCTTTGGAAAAATGTCCATTTAGTTCTTCTGCTTATTTTAAAGTCAGATTGCTTTTTGTTATTAAATTGTGCTGTGTCTTTATATTTTTTGGATATTAACCCCTTATCTGATATATGGTTTGTAAAAATTTTCTCCCATTCTGTAGGCTGCCTTTTCATTTTGTTGTTTCTTTTGCTATACCAAAGCTTTTGAACTTGATGTAGTCCAATTTGTTGAATTTTGCTTTTATTGTTTGTGAAAAGCAATAATTTTTAGAAGTTATAGAGTATTCGTTTCTTTTAAAAAAGAAAATGCCATTCACTGAGAGACAATATTCTAGTAAAGTTTTTTTAAACAAAGATATTCAACTTGTAGTCTGAACATCTGAGCAAGAAAGATACGATGCTTGAAATAAACATAGTTTAGGAGGAAGTGAGAAACTGTAGGACTTTCTCCAAATTTGTGGATTTGGGGATTAGGGATCTTCTCTGGATTAGTGTGTCCTGGTTCAAGGCCTCCTACAAAGCAGTGGTAGCAGTGGGAGGGCCACTCTGCCGGCCTTGGCCTCTCTGTGACACTACATCTCCCCCAGTCCAAGGGTACTGTGTATTCGCTGATAACCGAGTAGGAGAGAAACCCCCTAGGCAACCACCCTGAAGAGGCTAACTCCCTTCAGCACTGCTTCTTGATCTTCAGGACTCTGTCTCCAGCTAGCCTTTCCACACCTGCAAGTCCAGTGCCTTATCTTTGCCCCTTGGGTTTCTGGATACAAACCTAATTCTTTTTTAGACTTCAGTACTTTTTAAAACTCTCCGACTCAACTGAATTTATTATCTGAATTCTTCCTTCCCTTTCCTGTCACTTCACAGAATGAATTTTAAAAGGCCCTTAGTGATTGGACCAATTTATATTCCCCCACAATAGTGGAAAAGAGTTCATTTCTACTACCTCTTCAACAGCATCTACTGGGCATCTTCTTGATGACAGATATTCTAACAAATGTGAGGTGATAGCTCACTATGATTTTTATTTGCATTTCACTGATAATTAGTGATGTTGAACATCTTTTCATGCGCCTGGGGACCATTTAACTATCCCCTTTGGAAAAATGTCCATTTAGTTCTTCTGCTTATTTTAAAGTCAGATTGCTTTTTGTTATTAAATTGTGCTGTGTCTTTATATTTTTTGGATATTAACCCCTTATCTGATATATGGTTTGTAAAAATTTTCTCCCATTCTGTAGGCTGCCTTTTCATTTTGTTGTTTCTTTTGCTATACCAAAGCTTTTGAACTTGATGTAGTCCAATTTGTTGAATTTTGCTTTTATTGTTTGTGAAAAGCAATAATTTTTAGAAGTTATAGAGTATTCGTTTCTTTTAAAAAAGAAAATGCCATTCACTGAGAGACAATATTCTAGTAAAGTTTTTTTAAACAAAGATATTCAACTTGTAGTCTGAACATCTGAGCAAGAAAGATACGATGCTTGAAATAAACATAGTTTAGGAGGAAGTGAGAAACTGTAGGACTTTCTCCAAATTTGTGGATTTGGGGATTAGGGATCTTCTCTGGATTAGTGTGTCCTGGTTCAAGGCCTCCTACAAAGCAGTGGTAGCAGTGGGAGGGCCACTCTGCCGGCCTTGGCCTCTCTGTGACACTACATCTCCCCCAGTCCAAGGGTACTGTGTATTCGCTGATAACCGAGTAGGAGAGAAACCCCCTAGGCAACCACCCTGAAGAGGCTAACTCCCTTCAGCACTGCTTCTTGATCTTCAGGACTCTGTCTCCAGCTAGCCTTTCCACACCTGCAAGTCCAGTGCCTTATCTTTGCCCCTTGGGTTTCTGGATACAAACCTAATTCTTTTTTAGACTTCAGTACTTTTTAAAACTCTCCGACTCAACTGAATTTATTATCTGAATTCTTCCTTCCCTTTCCTGTCACTTCACAGAATGAATTTTTAAAAGGCCCTTAATGATCTCGCAACCAGATTTCATCCCCTCATTCAACCTTTCCCCATTTCCACTAGAATTTCTCTCGTATATGGCCCATGCTCTACCCTCAGGTTTGTTTTTTTTTTTTTTTTTAAGATTTATTTATTTATTTGGGGCGGGGGTCGGGTTGCGGAGGGAGGGGAGCGGGCAGGCCACTTTTATTGGTTTTTCATTTCTCTATTTTCATCCATCTTTGTTCTTTGGCTCCTATGGGCCTCCCATCGCGGTGGCATCGGTCGTTGCAGAGCACCGGCTCTGGGCGCATGCGCCGCAGAGCTCCGGCTCGGTGATTGGACACATCGGTCCAGCCGCTCCGCGGCACGTGGGATCTTCCCAGGCCAGGGATCGAACCGGCGCCCCTTGCACTGCAAGGCGGTGTCCTTACCCACTGGACCACCAGGGGAAGCCCTACCCTCAGGTTTTTGACAAAGACGAAACAATTCTTCTCTCCAGGTTTTTCCTTCGTTAATTCCTATCGATCTGTCAAGTCAATCTTGATTCAATTGTCCCTTTCCAAGAGAAGTTCTTCCTGATCTCCCTAGCTAGGTGAAATCCTCTTATGCCATCGCTACATTGCAGTTTTATATTTATCTGAATGTTTGGTTAACATCTTCCTTCTCCACTAGATTGAAAGCTGCTCAAGGGGAGGGATCTGTCTATTTTTGTTCATAATAATTGTTAATGCTTTCTCTCCTACTGTGTGTGAATGTGTGTATGTCTGTGTATAGGTATTTAATGAACTGATGGTTGTATGAATGGATGAATAGATGAAAACTCTTTACAGAAACTTGCAGTTGTGTTGAGCAAGTATCTAATCTGTATATACAAAGAGAACAGCAAATGGTAAACTTGGACGTTAGAAACACAAGTAAAAACTTCACAAGAAAATTTCAAAGCTTCTCTAAAGTAAAATATCATTGAAATTGATAATAATACATTAAGAAAAACACGCAAGAGAAGTTCCTAAATATCTCAGGGATACAAACCTAATTCTTTTTAGACTTCAGTACTTTTAAAACTCCCCTCATTTTTCAACCTTTCCTGTCACTTCACAGAATGAATTTTAAAAGGCCCTTAATGATCTAACCAGATTTCATCCTCATTCAACCTTTCCCCATTTCCACTAGAATTTCTCTCGTATATGGCCCATGCTCTACCCTCAGGTTTGTTTTTTTTTTTTTTTTTAAGATTTATTTATTTATTTGGGGCGGGGGTCGGGTTGCGGAGGGAGGGGAGCGGGCAGGCCACTTTTATTGGTTTTTCATTTCTCTATTTTCATCCATCTTTGTTCTTTGGCTCCTATGGGCCTCCCATCGCGGTGGCATCGGTCGTTGCAGAGCACCGGCTCTGGGCGCATGCGCCGCAGAGCTCCGGCTCGGTGATTGGACACATCGGTCCAGCCGCTCCGCGGCACGTGGGATCTTCCCAGGCCAGGGATCGAACCGGCGCCCCTTGCACTGCAAGGCGGTGTCCTTACCCACTGGACCACCAGGGGAAGCCCTACCCTCAGGTTTTTGACAAAGACGAAACAATTCTTCTCTCCAGGTTTTTCCTTCGTTAATTCCTATCGATCTGTCAAGTCAATCTTGATTCAATTGTCCCTTTCCAAGAGAAGTTCTTCCTGATCTCCCTAGCTAGGTGAAATCCTCTTATGCCATCGCTACATTGCAGTTTTATATTTATCTGAATGTTTGGTTAACATCTTCCTTCTCCACTAGATTGAAAGCTGCTCAAGGGGAGGGATCTGTCTATTTTTGTTCATAATAATTGTTAATGCTTTCTCTCCTACTGTGTGTGAATGTGTGTATGTCTGTGTATAGGTATTTAATGAACTGATGGTTGTATGAATGGATGAATAGATGAAAACTCTTTACAGAAACTTGCAGTTGTGTTGAGCAAGTATCTAATCTGTATATACAAAGAGAACAGCAAATGGTAAACTTGGACGTTAGAAACACAAGTAAAAACTTCACAAGAAAATTTCAAAGCTTCTCTAAAGTAAAATATCATTGAAATTGTATAATAATACATTAAGAAAAACACGCAAGAGAAGTTCCTATATATTATCTCATTTGCTTCTCAGAACAGGTTTATCTCCATTTCAGAGTCAAAGAAAGTTCAGTCAGTTAAGACAAGAAACTTTTTCAAGGACAGTATTTGAACCTAGACTACCTGATTCCTAGAAAAGATCTGTGGAAAACCACAATACAAAATTGCTACCATTTCTAGTATAAAGTGGTTAATATTCTCAGTTTAATATTTGACTCAGTGTTGTAAAATGGTAAATTTTGATTTTAATGATGTTTTAGAGTTGGGTTTGGTATAGGGGTTTAGATTAAGCCATACCAGTAGATGCCATTCTGACGTAGTGTTTTGAATTAAAGGCACCTTAAAAACAGTAGATGCAAGAGGGGCACTTTGACCTTGCATTTGCTTCCTAAAAGCAGGTGCCTAACCATACCAGCAGGAGGGAAAACATTCTTATCAGCAGAGACAGGGAGTTGAAACAGAAATTTATAGAAACAGATCTTATTAAACTAACACTTATTTTCCAAGTTACTTTTTCTATAGCTATTTGTCCAGCTCGAAATCCTTCTTGTCACCTTTTAACAATTTACCACTCTTTTCCCCACTTAGTAGGAAGTGTTTGGTTCTGACTCCTTCTTTGGGTCTTCATTTTTCTTGTGATGTCTCTCTCCCATGGGTGTATAAAAATCACTAAGTAAAATTTTCGTACCTGTACACTGTTATAATCTAACAAACTACAGCTGTTTTTCCAGGACATAAAATTGAAACATTTTGCTACCACTCTTTTCCCCACTTAGTAGGAAGTGTTTGGTTCTGACTCCTTCTTTGGGTCTTCATTTTTCTTGTGATGTCTCTCTCCCATGGGTGTATAAAAATCACTAAGTAAAATTTTCGTACCTGTACACTGTTATAATCTAACAAACTACAGCTGTTTTTCCAGGACATAAAATTGAAACATTTTGCTAGAGATTTTAAAACATCCATATGTTAAGCATTATACCCCTGACAGGCAGATTATGTTGTTCATGAAGACAGAAGGTATGAGCCAAAGCCAGGCATTTATAAGATGAATTTTATCAAATAGACATAATAATTGTTTGCATTCAGTCTTTGTAGTCAAAGGAAATGTATAAATCAGGAAGAATATTGTGATGATTAATTTTGTGTGTTTGCTTGACTGGGCAGTGATTCCAAATTTCAAAGCTTCTCTAAAGTAAAATATCATTGAAATTGTATAATAATACATTAAGAAAAACACGCAAGAGAAGTTCCTATATATTATCTCATTTGCTTCTCAGAACAGGTTTATCTCCATTTCAGAGTCAAAGAAAGTTCAGTCAGTTAAGACAAGAAACTTTTTCAAGGACAGTATTTGAACCTAGACTACCTGATTCCTAGAAAAGATCTGTGGAAAACCACAATACAAAATTGCTACCATTTCTAGTATAAAGTGGTTAATATTCTCAGTTTAATATTTGACTCAGTGTTGTAAAATGGTAAATTTTGATTTTAATGATGTTTTAGAGTTGGGTTTGGTATAGGGGTTTAGATTAAGCCATACCAGTAGATGCCATTCTGACGTAGTGTTTTGAATTAAAGGCACCTTAAAAACAGTAGATGCAAGAGGGGCACTTTGACCTTGCATTTGCTTCCTAAAAGCAGGTGCCTAACCATACCAGCAGGAGGGAAAACATTCTTATCAGCAGAGACAGGGAGTTGAAACAGAAATTTATAGAAACAGATCTTATTAAACTAACACTTATTTTCCAAGTTACTTTTTCTATAGCTATTTGTCCAGCTCGAAATCCTTCTTGTCACCTTTTAACAATTTACCACTCTTTTCCCCACTTAGTAGGAAGTGTTTGGTTCTGACTCCTTCTTTGGGTCTTCATTTTTCTTGTGATGTCTCTCTCCCATGGGTGTATAAAAATCACTAAGTAAAATTTTCGTACCTGTACACTGTTATAATCTAACAAACTACAGCTGTTTTTCCAGGACATAAAATTGAAACATTTTGCTACCACTCTTTTCCCCACTTAGTAGGAAGTGTTTGGTTCTGACTCCTTCTTTGGGTCTTCATTTTTCTTGTGATGTCTCTCTCCCATGGGTGTATAAAAATCACTAAGTAAAATTTTCGTACCTGTACACTGTTATAATCTAACAAACTACAGCTGTTTTTCCAGGACATAAAATTGAAACATTTTGCTAGAGATTTTAAAACATCCATATGTTAAGCATTATACCCCTGACAGGCAGATTATGTTGTTCATGAAGACAGAAGGTATGAGCCAAAGCCAGGCATTTATAAGATGAATTTTATCAAATAGACATAATAATTGTTTGCATTCAGTCTTTGTAGTCAAAGGAAATGTATAAATCAGGAAGAATATTGTGATGATTAATTTTGTGTGTTTGCTTGACTGGGCAGTGAGGTGTCCAGACATTTGGCCACCCATTGTTTTGAGTGTCTGTGCGTGTAGGGTGTTTCTGGATGACATTAGCACTTGAACTGAGTAAAACCAATTACTCTCCCTGATGTGAGTGGGTCTCATCTAATCAGTTGATTCCTGAGTAGAACAAAAGCCAGAATATAAGCTACTTGACAGTACAAGCTAAGACATTGGTCTTTTCCTGCTTTGAGACTTGAACTGAAAAGTTGGCTCTTCTTGGGTTTTGAGCCTGACAGCTTTCAAACTGGACCCTATTGAGTTCCTTGGTTCTCGGACCTTTGGTTTTGGACTAGGACTTGAATTATAACTATGAGCTCTCTACCATGAGCTCTCCTGGGTGTCTGGTCGGCTGTTATATATGGGCTTCCCTGGTGGCTTAGTGTTAAAGAATCTGCCTGCCAGTGTAGGAGATGTAAGAGATGCAGGTTTGATCCCTGAGTTGGGAAGATCCCCTGAAGGAGGGCATGGGAACTCACTCCAGTGTTCCTGTCTGGAGAATCCCATAGATGAGGAGCCTGTTGGGCTACAGCCCATAGGGTCACCAAGAGTTGGACATGACTGAAGTGACTTAGCATGCATGCATATATATATACGTATGTGTGCATGTGTGCTAAGTCGCTTCAGTCATGTATATATATGCTGATTTATATTTCTATATAGATATGTTAATAGATAGACTACTGGTTCTGTTTTTCTGAGAACATTGACTAATACAGATTTTGGTACCAGATCCATGGTATTGATGCTGCCTCCCTCTGTAGGACCAGAAGGCAAGCTGTGGAGCCAGAGGATTATATTTAAGCCTTAAGATCTAATGGGATTGGCCTTGCTAGGTGTGAACTTGCTTGGGGCCCATCACCTCTTTATTCCTTCTGATTTCTCCCTTTTTGAGTGGAAAATCTACCCTATGTTTGTCCCATCATTCTGTTTTGGAAGCACATAACTTGCCTGCTTTGAGTAGTTCACAGCTAGAGATACATTTTGCCTCAGGATAAATTGTACCTTTAATCTCCCCGTATTTGGCTTAGATGATATTTAGTAAGATTTTAGACATTGGAGTTGAGAGTTGATACTGGAGCAAATTAAGACTTTGGGCTATTGGGATGGAATAAATGTGTTTAGCATGTGAGAAAGACGTGGATTTGGAGGGATTTGGGGCGGAATGCTATAGGGTGAATTGTGTCCTTGCTCTCCCAGTTTGCGTGATAGTTTTTGGAGATGGGGCCTTTGAGAGATAATTAGGTTTGGATGAGGTAATGGGGTGGAGTCCTCGTGATGTGATTGTTGTGGATGCTAAGTTGATTTATTTGTGTCTGACTCTTTGTGACCCTGTGGACTGTTGATCGCCAGGCTGCTCTGCCCATGGGATTCCCCAGGCAAGAGTACTGGAGTGGGTTGCCATGCCTTCTTCCAGTAGAACTTCCCAACCCAGGGATCAAAGGCTTGTCCTTTTCCCGAATGGTGGCTTAGTTGTTTTTAAGAAAATCTGCCTGCCAGTGTAGGAGATGTAAGAGATGCAGGTTTGATCCCTGAGTTGGGAAGATCCCCTGAAGGAGGGCATGGGAACTCACTCCAGTGTTCCTGTCTGGAGAATCCCATAGATGAGGAGCCTGTTGGGCTACAGCCCATAGGGTCACCAAGAGTTGGACATGACTGAAGTGACTTAGCATGCATGCATATATATATACGTATGTGTGCATGTGTGCTAAGTCGCTTCAGTCATGTATATATATGCTGATTTATATTTCTATATAGATATGTTAATAGATAGACTACTGGTTCTGTTTTTCTGAGAACATTGACTAATACAGATTTTGGTACCAGATCCATGGTATTGATGCTGCCTCCCTCTGTAGGACCAGAAGGCAAGCTGTGGAGCCAGAGGATTATATTTAAGCCTTAAGATCTAATGGGATTGGCCTTGCTAGGTGTGAACTTGCTTGGGGCCCATCACCTCTTTATTCCTTCTGATTTCTCCCTTTTTGAGTGGAAAATCTACCCTATGTTTGTCCCATCATTCTGTTTTGGAAGCACATAACTTGCCTGCTTTGAGTAGTTCACAGCTAGAGATACATTTTGCCTCAGGATAAATTGTACCTTTAATCTCCCCGTATTTGGCTTAGATGATATTTAGTAAGATTTTAGACATTGGAGTTGAGAGTTGATACTGGAGCAAATTAAGACTTTGGGCTATTGGGATGGAATAAATGTGTTTAGCATGTGAGAAAGACGTGGATTTGGAGGGATTTGGGGCGGAATGCTATAGGGTGAATTGTGTCCTTGCTCTCCCAGTTTGCGTGATAGTTTTTGGAGATGGGGCCTTTGAGAGATAATTAGGTTTGGATGAGGTAATGGGGTGGAGTCCTCGTGATGTGATTGTTGTGGATGCTAAGTTGATTTATTTGTGTCTGACTCTTTGTGACCCTGTGGACTGTTGATCGCCAGGCTGCTCTGCCCATGGGATTCCCCAGGCAAGAGTACTGGAGTGGGTTGCCATGCCTTCTTCCAGTAGAACTTCCCAACCCAGGGATCAAACCTGCTGGAATCTTACATCTCCTGCTTTGGCAGGCAGGTACTTTACTCACTGAGCCACTTGGGATTAGTGCCCTTGTAAAAAGAACTTGCTTTCTCTCTCTCCTCACCACACAGGGACAGAAAGAGGAGTTGGCTCTTTACAAGTCAGGAAGATAATTCTCACCAAAAATTGACTATGCTGGCACTGTGATCTTAGACTTCTAGCCTCCAAAACAATGAGAAAATAAATCTTTGTTGTGGTATTTTGTTATGGTAGTTCAAACTAAGATAAAATTTAATCATTATTTTGTAAATATCAGAGCCACCTAAAACATCCATTTGAAATCTATAATCGAACTAAATCCAGCCATGCTCTTCCTTTTTTCCCATAGAACTGAAGTAATAAAAACATTGCATAGAAAAACAAGCCACGCGTTTGCTGTGTTTCACTGAAGGCAGTCCCCTCTCTGTTGCTATCTGCCTGTCCTCTTCCCCCTGGGTGTTTGGATGCATCCATTGCCTGAGGCTGGCAGTAGCTTTTAGCCTTTTAGTAAGGAGCCCTTCATTTGCTCATCAGCTTCTTTTCAGTAAGTGAAAGCCAGGACCAAGTATTTTAACACAGAAAAACCCCAGCAAATTTTTATATCTTTCAAAGAGTTTATGTTCATATATTTTGGCTTTTGTCATATACTTTTTCAAAAAGAAAAAAAAAACAGGACAACCTGAAAACTCTTGACCATAATGTATGAAATTAATTATTTACTCTAAAATAGATTTAGACCATAAATTAAGACTTGATTTAAAGGCATGTGAGAAAGACGTGGATTTGGAGGGATTTGGGGCGGAATGCTATAGGGTGAATTGTGTCCTTGCTCTCCCAGTTTGCGTGATAGTTTTTGGAGATGGGGCCTTTGAGAGATAATTAGGTTTGGATGAGGTAATGGGGTGGAGTCCTCGTGATGTGATTGTTGTGGATGCTAAGTTGATTTATTTGTGTCTGACTCTTTGTGACCCTGTGGACTGTTGATCGCCAGGCTGCTCTGCCCATGGGATTCCCCAGGCAAGAGTACTGGAGTGGGTTGCCATGCCTTCTTCCAGTAGAACTTCCCAACCCAGGGATCAAACCTGCTGGAATCTTACATCTCCTGCTTTGGCAGGCAGGTACTTTACTCACTGAGCCACTTGGGATTAGTGCCCTTGTAAAAAGAACTTGCTTTCTCTCTCTCCTCACCACACAGGGACAGAAAGAGGAGTTGGCTCTTTACAAGTCAGGAAGATAATTCTCACCAAAAATTGACTATGCTGGCACTGTGATCTTAGACTTCTAGCCTCCAAAACAATGAGAAAATAAATCTTTGTTGTGGTATTTTGTTATGGTAGTTCAAACTAAGATAAAATTTAATCATTATTTTGTAAATATCAGAGCCACCTAAAACATCCATTTGAAATCTATAATCGAACTAAATCCAGCCATGCTCTTCCTTTTTTCCCATAGAACTGAAGTAATAAAAACATTGCATAGAAAAACAAGCCACGCGTTTGCTGTGTTTCACTGAAGGCAGTCCCCTCTCTGTTGCTATCTGCCTGTCCTCTTCCCCCTGGGTGTTTGGATGCATCCATTGCCTGAGGCTGGCAGTAGCTTTTAGCCTTTTAGTAAGGAGCCCTTCATTTGCTCATCAGCTTCTTTTCAGTAAGTGAAAGCCAGGACCAAGTATTTTAACACAGAAAAAAACCCCAGCAAATTTTTATATCTTTCAAAGAGTTTATGTTCATATATTTTGGCTTTTTGTCATATACTTTTTTCAAAAAAGAAAAAAAAAATCAGGACAACCTGAAAACTCTTGACCATAATGTATGAAATTAATTATTTACTCTAAAATAGATTTAGAATAGATCATTCAATTAGAATAGAATAGATTCTTCAGATGTTAAGTTCTTTATATGTTATAATAATTTAAACTATAAAAATGGCATTATACTAAACAAAAGTATCAAAATAGCTAGACCAGAAGAACTCTTGTGTGTAAAACATGGCTATATGGTTAAACATCAAAAATCATTGAGAGACATGTGACTTTCAATAAATCATAATAAGACTGTTGATTAATCAATATCAATTATTAAATAATTAACCAATGTAAGTTTTTTCAATAGCACTAGAATATTTTCTGTGGAAATTTTAAAGTAATAGGTTTAATGAAACTGCAAGCTATTTTTAAAAACTCAGGAAAATATAAATAAATATTTATCAACCCACTGCATGAACATCTTGTATTTTGAAAAGCAATGAAAGAAATTACCTTCACAATGGTAGTAGATTTACAACAGTTAAATATCTTCTTAGAAAATCTGTTGCTCAAAATTAAAAGACCAATTTATTAAGCAGACTACACATTGGAGAGTATTTACAATACATATTACAGAGACAGGGCTAAAATGTTTAATGAATAGACTTACACAAGACACGTATATAAACTGTGCACTTAAATTAAGACAGACTCCAAAAAAAATACGTAAACAGTTTATAGTAGTGAAAATACAAATGGCAAAAACTGTATACATATGGAGAAAATATAAACACAATATAATCGAACTAAATCCAGCCATGCTCTTCCTTTTTTCCCATAGAACTGAAGTAATAAAAACATTGCATAGAAAAACAAGCCACGCGTTTGCTGTGTTTCACTGAAGGCAGTCCCCTCTCTGTTGCTATCTGCCTGTCCTCTTCCCCCTGGGTGTTTGGATGCATCCATTGCCTGAGGCTGGCAGTAGCTTTTAGCCTTTTAGTAAGGAGCCCTTCATTTGCTCATCAGCTTCTTTTCAGTAAGTGAAAGCCAGGACCAAGTATTTTAACACAGAAAAAAACCCCAGCAAATTTTTATATCTTTCAAAGAGTTTATGTTCATATATTTTGGCTTTTTGTCATATACTTTTTTCAAAAAAGAAAAAAAAAATCAGGACAACCTGAAAACTCTTGACCATAATGTATGAAATTAATTATTTACTCTAAAATAGATTTAGAATAGATCATTCAATTAGAATAGAATAGATTCTTCAGATGTTAAGTTCTTTATATGTTATAATAATTTAAACTATAAAAATGGCATTATACTAAACAAAAGTATCAAAATAGCTAGACCAGAAGAACTCTTGTGTGTAAAACATGGCTATATGGTTAAACATCAAAAATCATTGAGAGACATGTGACTTTCAATAAATCATAATAAGACTGTTGATTAATCAATATCAATTATTAAATAATTAACCAATGTAAGTTTTTTCAATAGCACTAGAATATTTTCTGTGGAAATTTTAAAGTAATAGGTTTAATGAAACTGCAAGCTATTTTTAAAAACTCAGGAAAATATAAATAAATATTTATCAACCCACTGCATGAACATCTTGTATTTTGAAAAGCAATGAAAGAAATTACCTTCACAATGGTAGTAGATTTACAACAGTTAAATATCTTCTTAGAAAATCTGTTGCTCAAAATTAAAAGACCAATTTATTAAGCAGACTACACATTGGAGAGTATTTACAATACATATTACAGAGACAGGGCTAAAATGTTTAATGAATAGACTTACACAAGACACGTATATAAACTGTGCACTTAAATTAAGACAGACTCCAAAAAAAATACGTAAACAGTTTATAGTAGTGAAAATACAAATGGCAAAAACTGTATACATATGGGAAAATACTAAGTCACAACTCATAAAATGTCAATTAAAACAGCAGAATAACATGTTTGAACTATGATCTTATCTAAGTTTAAAACACACGAACAACAATACTTGCAAGAGTATTATAAACTGCTGTGGAAATGTAAATCACATAGCCCTTTAGAAAGCAATTTTCCAAAGTGTATTGAGAACCTAAAAAATAGTACTACTTTTCCACTCACTGATAGAAATTTATCTAAGGAAATAAAGTGAAATGCCTCATGCATAAGAATGATCCTGGAAACACACACAAGCATTTATATGATTAACAGCAAGACTTAAATGATTAGCAGTAAGGGGATGGTTAAATGAATTGAGATTAGCGATTATGGAGACATTTAAAATGATGTTTGCAAAAAAATAAATAAATAAAATGATGTTTGCAAAGACCATGTTAGAATTTAAATGGAAAAGAAATAGATAATAATGTATGAATATGATTCGGTTTCATTCATGCAATGATAGCATATATACAAGCTAGATTAGAAGAATGAATAAAAAATATTAACAGTAGACCAGTCAGTAGATTTGCGTCAACGTATATGTAGAAGCAGAATCATATTGTTGCTATGAAAATTTAATAGGTTTACTTTACAGGAGCAGGTGTTGCTGCCCATCTATAATGATAAGAATTTGATGGAACAATAATGTCTTTTCTGCCATTTGTTAACTGGCTTTGGAAAGCAGCTATTTGCTCTCTTTTCACCTCAGATTCTTTGACTCTCATGCTATTAGCAATAATAATACCTCAGTCTCAAGGTCATTTGAAAGATAAAGTATGAATGTAAAATGTGCTATAAATTGCATTTATGTTACAGTTTTCATTAAATAATTATCAAGTATATAATACATCGATAACAATTTGATAATTCCATAATTATCAAGTATCCTAGTCCTGACAGGGTCTGTGGCTGAATTCTGCCAGCACAGAATCAATCGTACCAATAACTTCTTGGCCACCTTTGAGTGATGTTCCTGTAACCTTTGGAAATCCACCAATGGTACAGATTTGTCTGTCAACATCAAATCAAAGTTATATTCAAGTCAGTGAGATGTTATACACAGAAAGAGCTGTCAGGTTGTTAATATGTAAAGCACTGACTAATTTATAAAATGTCAATTAAAACAGCAGAATAACATGTTTGAACTTATCTAGAAACACACGAACAACAATACTTGCAAGAGTATTATAAACTGCTGTGGAAATGTAAATCACATAGCCCTTTAGAAAGCAATTTTCCAAAGTGTATTGAGAACCTAAAAAATAGTACTACTTTTCCACTCACTGATAGAAATTTATCTAAGGAAATAAAGTGAAATGCCTCATGCATAAGAATGATCCTGGAAACACACACAAGCATTTATATGATTAACAGCAAGACTTAAATGATTAGCAGTAAGGGGATGGTTAAATGAATTGAGATTAGCGATTATGGAGACATTTAAAATGATGTTTGCAAAAAAATAAATAAATAAAATGATGTTTGCAAAGACCATGTTAGAATTTAAATGGAAAAGAAATAGATAATAATGTATGAATATGATTCGGTTTCATTCATGCAATGATAGCATATATACAAGCTAGATTAGAAGAATGAATAAAAAATATTAACAGTAGACCAGTCAGTAGATTTGCGTCAACGTATATGTAGAAGCAGAATCATATTGTTGCTATGAAAATTTAATAGGTTTACTTTACAGGAGCAGGTGTTGCTGCCCATCTATAATGATAAGAATTTGATGGAACAATAATGTCTTTTCTGCCATTTGTTAACTGGCTTTGGAAAGCAGCTATTTGCTCTCTTTTCACCTCAGATTCTTTGACTCTCATGCTATTAGCAATAATAATACCTCAGTCTCAAGGTCATTTGAAAGATAAAGTATGAATGTAAAAATGTGCTATAAATTGCATTTATGTTACAGTTTTCATTAAATAATTATCAAGTATATAATACATCGATAACAATTTGATAATTCCATAATTATCAAGTATCCTAGTCCTGACAGGGTCTGTGGCTGAATTCTGCCAGCACAGAATCAATCGTACCAATAACTTCTTGGCCACCTTTGAGTGATGTTCCTGTAACCTTTGGAAATCCACCAATGGTACAGATTTGTCTGTCAACATCAAATCAAAGTTATATTCAAGTCAGTGAGATGTTATACACAGAAAGAGCTGTCAGGTTGTTAATATGTAAAGCACTGACTAATTTATAAAAGTATTCAGTTGAAAGATAATGGAAAGGCAAGCTGCCAATATGAAGAGCAATGTGCAAATGAGAATTGGAGCATAAGACCTAGAAATGTTACCAGAGAAAGACTTGAAAGATTTTGGTATAAAAGACAAAAATGACAGAAAACTGAAGGGTGATAGACCCTTGAGCAGGCTATTTTGATTGAATAATAATTATTTTTAGTCATCTTTAAAAGGAATGATTTTCATTGTCTAGGTGCTACCTGTTACCAATAAAATAAGGGAATAAAATCAGAAAGGACAAAAGTGGTGGACTTAAATGAGGTGTGAGAAACTGCCTCTTCTGGTATTCTGAAGCTCGTAGACTGTGACCTTGGATGGGACTTGGTCACCACCTTCTTCAGGTAAGTCTTGCAATAAGTCTTTTCCTGCATAACTATTTTCTCTTGCTATGGTTAATTGCCCCTCAAAGATAATTATGATTGCAAAACAGGGCAGAAATATGAAGCTCACATTAGGTAATTACAAAGTTTAAGGGCAGGAAAGAAAGAAAAAGAGGGAGAGTAAGAAGAGGGATGTTTATGCTTTGGGGGAAGACAATGTCAATGTGAACACCTGACAGCACTCTTCCCCTTACGATCAAATGGACACAACCAGGCACCTGATGTAGCATTGCTCTGGTGTCTGGTGTAAGAGAATCACTTTCTCTGTAGCCTTGTTCTCCAGCTGAGCATATGAATGCCCAAAATATCTGGTCAGTATAGCTAATTCTGTTAGGCTCTTGCCAACTAATTTTGAAAACAAAAACAAACTCCCAAATCATTAACTGCATGTATCATTGGTCAACAGTTGGTTGTATTTATTTTGCTTGAATCTAAAATCAGAGTAACTTCAGAGTGCTGGAGTAGTTGATGCTTAGCCTTCTCGTTGATACCAAATTCCCTCATTCAATAAAATTTACTATTTACTCTCTATTATAAAAGTAATACATTCTTATTAAAATTTTAAAACATAGATAAGTAGAAAAAAAGATTAAACATTATACTTCTGATATTTAAAGCTACATGAGTTTTCATATGTTGTTTTTTATGTGTATTTTTGCGTATTTATGTTTGACAATATAATTTATATTTTTCATTTAATAATGTTACCATGTATTTCTTAAGTGTTTTATGTCTTAATGACTGTGTCATATTCTCTCTGGTTGGTGGCACCATTAACACTGGTTCACTGAATTACACCTCATTGAATCACTGGTTCACTACCATATGGAGCTAGATTGTCCTACTATGATATACACATGGCTGAAAGTCTTGTATATAACACTTTCATATGACTGAAATTCTTAAATATTTTCTTAGGGTTGATTTCTTGGATCAGATTATTTTCTAATAATTTTTGCTAATAGTTGCTATCTATGTATCATTCTAAACCACATTACATATCTATACCTCAGAAGCTACTAGATAACTAGATAACTGGCTATGAAATGTTTTTAAAACGTTTAAGATGATGAAATGTACCCTTCTTATCCCAAAGACAGCAAGTGTTTAATTAAGAAACATTAGAAGCCTTTTCATTAAAGTAAGCAATAAAACAAACATGTATATAAGCATCACTATTATTTAACAGTATTCTTGGGGTAATAACTTATAGAATTAGAATTAAAGGATATAATATTTGGGGAAGACAATGTCAATGTGAACACCTGACAGCACTCTTCCCCTTACGATCAAATGGACACAACCAGGCACCTGATGTAGCATTGCTCTGGTGTCTGGTGTAAGAGAATCACTTTCTCTGTAGCCTTGTTCTCCAGCTGAGCATATGAATGCCCAAAATATCTGGTCAGTATAGCTAATTCTGTTAGGCTCTTGCCAACTAATTTTGAAAACAAAAACAAACTCCCAAATCATTAACTGCATGTATCATTGGTCAACAGTTGGTTGTATTTATTTTGCTTGAATCTAAAATCAGAGTAACTTCAGAGTGCTGGAGTAGTTGATGCTTAGCCTTCTCGTTGATACCAAATTCCCTCATTCAATAAAATTTACTATTTACTCTCTATTATAAAAGTAATACATTCTTATTAAAATTTTAAAACATAGATAAGTAGAAAAAAAGATTAAACATTATACTTCTGATATTTAAAGCTACATGAGTTTTCATATGTTGTTTTTTATGTGTATTTTTGCGTATTTATGTTTGACAATATAATTTATATTTTTCATTTAATAATGTTACCATGTATTTCTTAAGTGTTTTATGTCTTAATGACTGTGTCATATTCTCTCTGGTTGGTGGCACCATTAACACTGGTTCACTGAATTACACCTCATTGAATCACTGGTTCACTACCATATGGAGCTAGATTGTCCTACTATGATATACACATGGCTGAAAGTCTTGTATATAACACTTTCATATGACTGAAATTCTTAAATATTTTCTTAGGGTTGATTTCTTGGATCAGATTATTTTCTAATAATTTTTGCTAATAGTTGCTATCTATGTATCATTCTAAACCACATTACATATCTATACCTCAGAAGCTACTAGATAACTAGATAACTGGCTATGAAATGTTTTTAAAACGTTTAAGATGATGAAATGTACCCTTCTTATCCCAAAGACAGCAAGTGTTTAATTAAGAAACATTAGAAGCCTTTTCATTAAAGTAAGCAATAAAACAAACATGTATATAAGCATCACTATTATTTAACAGTATTCTTGGGGTAATAACTTATAGAATTAGAATTAAAGGATATAATATTTGACTTGAGATTAAAAAAGTTAGAAAGGAGATGTAAAATTGTTTGATGATGTGAGCATATGCTTGGAAAAGTCTTGCTGAAAAAATGACTCAAATGATAAAAGAATTTAGTAGTATAGGTGGGCATAAATTAATATTCAGGAAAATATTCAATGAAATATATTTCCATGAATAATATTCAGTGAAAAGATAAAATTCTTAGAAATATACTTTATAATAAAAATGCGAAAGAAAAGTAAACAAATATTGGAAATATAAACCTATAAAAAAAAAAAGGCACCAATCTCCAAAAAAAAAAAAAAAAAAACACCCCAAAAACCAAACAGAATAGCCTGGGTTAGCATGGGTGGTGAGATAAATTCTGTTACATTGTAGAGGTAAATTCTTTCCAGTCTTTTGGAAAGCAGTTTGGTGAATGAATTAAGTGACTGGTAGGGCAGTGCTTCTCCTCTGTGACTCTAGGTACAGGATTCACCATGGGACTCCTCAGGTCTTATCAGTAAAGTCACTACCCCCTGCTCCTCCTGCCCCTCTCCAGAAAAAATGTCTGGGCTTGCCTTGTGACTGTCCCAGGATGATAATAGAATTTGTGATAAAAAATGTGCTTAAAAATCTTTTTATGCTGCTGAATGCATTCTTATATCAAAAATATGTTTGGTCTTAGTAAGTTATTCTTTCTGTTTTCAAAACTTGACCGAATTGCATTTTTGACCAGCTTTGTTTTGTGTATTTGTTGTTAAGAAATGATCATGAAAAGGTAACTTCACAAAAGAGTTTCAATGCTTGATTTTAGATGGCTTCCAGTGACTCCTGACTGGAAGCAATGATAATGTTAGAGTACTTCCTCATTTTCCCTTCTTCTTCTCCACCTATCTACCCAGCTTTTAGTTGACTGTATCATCTTTCTTAATGTTTCTCTTTGTGCTGTGAATAAGCCTGTGCTTCTTTGACATGATTAGTGAGGAGAGTTTAATGTAGGGGCTCTTTATTAATCAAGAGGAATAGGCAGGGTTGAGAGAGTCAACAAGAAATGTGGTAGCATCTAGAACTAGCACAATTAGAAGCTCCTTTACTTCTTTTAGGCTTGAAGAGGCAAATGGAAAAAACGGTTATCAAACCATGCAGAGTGCTATGGCCAAGGAGGTACAGCAGAGATAAGTCATCATTAATAGTGTGGCTGTGATTAATACATGAAGAGGAGATGTGTAACTGTATGGTTAATGGCTAGCATGCCTGCTAAATCACTTCAGCTGTGTCTGAGTCTTTGCGACCCTATGGACCCTAGGATCCAGTGGAGTGGTTTGCCATGCCCTCCTTCAGGGCATATTCCCATATCCTATAGTTCCTGCATTGTAGGAGGATTGTTTATCACTGAACCACCAGGGAAGCCTTATGAATAGCTTAATAACAATCCAGTCACAATTAGTCCTGGGTGACTGGCCATGCGGATTATGGATGAGTGACAGTATACACATGTAGGTATGCATAGTGGGGAAAGAAAAGTCAACTGATTTAGTCAACTGCAATCAGTAATTCCTTTCTGTAGTCATTCAACTCACTCTAACCTCCTTCTTCTGCAGACTTACCATAAGTCTCTGTGTGTGAGTGTGTAAGTATGTGTGTGTTTCTGCACATGAGCAATTTCTGTTTACATTTTACATAGGAATGTGCAGGCTGTAGTTCCTCATGGATACGGCACAGTGATATGCAATTGATGGGGATACAAAATGTAGAAATCAGTGTAGGAAATCTGATTCCTGTGTTATTATACATGTCATCTTTAAGTAGACATGTTTAAATATGATTGGGGATTCAGATAGCAGTCAGTGCACTGGAGTATGCCATTGACCGAATTGCATTTTGACCAGCTTTGTTTTGTGTATTTGTTGTTAAGAAATGATCATGAAAAGGTAACTTCACAAAGAGTTTCAATGCTTGATTTTAGATGGCTTCCAGTGACTCCTGACTGGAAGCAATGATAATGTTAGAGTACTTCCTCATTTTCCCTTCTTCTTCTCCACCTATCTACCCAGCTTTTAGTTGACTGTATCATCTTTCTTAATGTTTCTCTTTGTGCTGTGAATAAGCCTGTGCTTCTTTGACATGATTAGTGAGGAGAGTTTAATGTAGGGGCTCTTTATTAATCAAGAGGAATAGGCAGGGTTGAGAGAGTCAACAAGAAATGTGGTAGCATCTAGAACTAGCACAATTAGAAGCTCCTTTACTTCTTTTAGGCTTGAAGAGGCAAATGGAAAAAACGGTTATCAAACCATGCAGAGTGCTATGGCCAAGGAGGTACAGCAGAGATAAGTCATCATTAATAGTGTGGCTGTGATTAATACATGAAGAGGAGATGTGTAACTGTATGGTTAATGGCTAGCATGCCTGCTAAATCACTTCAGCTGTGTCTGAGTCTTTGCGACCCTATGGACCCTAGGATCCAGTGGAGTGGTTTGCCATGCCCTCCTTCAGGGCATATTCCCATATCCTATAGTTCCTGCATTGTAGGAGGATTGTTTATCACTGAACCACCAGGGAAGCCTTATGAATAGCTTAATAACAATCCAGTCACAATTAGTCCTGGGTGACTGGCCATGCGGATTATGGATGAGTGACAGTATACACATGTAGGTATGCATAGTGGGGAAAGAAAAGTCAACTGATTTAGTCAACTGCAATCAGTAATTCCTTTCTGTAGTCATTCAACTCACTCTAACCTCCTTCTTCTGCAGACTTACCATAAGTCTCTGTGTGTGAGTGTGTAAGTATGTGTGTGTTTCTGCACATGAGCAATTTCTGTTTACATTTTACATAGGAATGTGCAGGCTGTAGTTCCTCATGGATACGGCACAGTGATATGCAATTGATGGGGATACAAAATGTAGAAATCAGTGTAGGAAATCTGATTCCTGTGTTATTATACATGTCATCTTTAAGTAGACATGTTTAAATATGATTGGGGATTCAGATAGCAGTCAGTGCACTGGAGTATGCCATTGTATGCCACAGTGTGAAGACTGGAAAAACAGCTAACTTTTGTTAGTAAAGAACTTTCACATTCAGAACCTCCACATTCACTAAACTATGACAGTCCAGTGGAGTGATTGTTATTCAGCAAGAGTGAAACAATAGAAAGAATGCAAATGATCTGGAAAAATTAGAATTGATTGAATGAGAACAGAGTAGAGCAATTGGAGATTGCAGACTGTGGTGTTAAGACAAGTGTCATATTCTTAAATCAGATTTATGATAGAACTTACAAATGACCTTCATCTTTATGTGTGTGCAAGAGGGTAGAAAGAGAGAGAGAGCGGGAGAGATATAGAGACAAACACTGCGAAAAAGATTAAGCATTGAAAACAGAGAAAGTCAGTGAGTAAAACACACACATGAATATTGAAAGACACAGGAAAGGGGAAGAATAGGATAAAGAGAACAGCTAAATATCTAATGTCTAAGATGACATTTAAGGAAAAAATGATGGTGTTGGGTCGTTAAGGAAAAGACTAGATTATGGCCCTATACTGATTTCTTCACACATCTGGAGCTATTTATTGCTTCTTAAATTGGGAATTCAGAATTCTACAGCTGGGGATCTATGGGCATCAAGGAAGTCTGCAAACACTCTGCATTGGGTATCACATTGTGTGTGTGTGTGTGTATGTGTGTGTGTACACATAGTAACAGATACCATATGAGGACAGGATCTACAGCTTTCATCAGATTTTCAAAGGATCCCTGATCTCTAATAGGCTAAACTTTAGCAAGAGTAACAGTCCTATGTGCCATTTGGGATCTACAGCTTTCATCAGATTTTCAAAGGATCCCTGATCTCTAATAGGCTAAACTTTGAGCAAGAGGTTGAACTGTGTGTGTTTCTGCACATGAGCAATTTCTGTTTACATTTTACATAGGAATGTGCAGGCTGTAGTTCCTCATGGATACGGCACAGTGATATGCAATTGATGGGGATACAAAATGTAGAAATCAGTGTAGGAAATCTGATTCCTGTGTTATTATACATGTCATCTTTAAGTAGACATGTTTAAATATGATTGGGGATTCAGATAGCAGTCAGTGCACTGGAGTATGCCATTGTATGCCACAGTGTGAAGACTGGAAAAACAGCTAACTTTTGTTAGTAAAGAACTTTCACATTCAGAACCTCCACATTCACTAAACTATGACAGTCCAGTGGAGTGATTGTTATTCAGCAAGAGTGAAACAATAGAAAGAATGCAAATGATCTGGAAAAATTAGAATTGATTGAATGAGAACAGAGTAGAGCAATTGGAGATTGCAGACTGTGGTGTTAAGACAAGTGTCATATTCTTAAATCAGATTTATGATAGAACTTACAAATGACCTTCATCTTTATGTGTGTGCAAGAGGGTAGAAAGAGAGAGAGAGCGGGAGAGATATAGAGACAAACACTGCGAAAAAGATTAAGCATTGAAAACAGAGAAAGTCAGTGAGTAAAACACACACATGAATATTGAAAGACACAGGAAAGGGGAAGAATAGGATAAAGAGAACAGCTAAATATCTAATGTCTAAGATGAACTTTAAAGGAAAAAATGATGGTGTTGGGTCGTTAAGGAAAAGACTAGATTATGGCCCTATACTGATTTCTTCACACATCTGGAGCTATTTATTGCTTCTTAAATTGGGAATTCAGAATTCTACAGCTGGGGATCTATGGGCATCAAGGAAGTCTGCAAACACTCTGCATTGGGTATCACATTGTGTGTGTGTGTGTGTATGTGTGTGTGTACACATAGTAACAGATACCATATGAGGACAGGATCTACAGCTTTCATCAGATTTTCAAAGGATCCCTGATCTCTAATAGGCTAAACTTTGAGCAAGAGGTTGAACCTAGTGCCGTCATGTTGCCATTTTGGTGAATAGGAATCTTAGCAATGTATCAGATCTAGTCTCCTGTGATCATAAATAAGTCTGGTCACGTCATAATATGTGAATAAGTCCATGGAAACATGCACATATATGTGTGTGTGTGTATGTGTGTGTATAAAACTTACAGGTGAAAGCAAGTTGACGTTTTAGAGAGCTGAATGGGAAGAGATCAAGGGAGTGGGAGCAGGACGTTTTCTTCCACAGGTACTAAGATGTGGAATCCTGTTCTACATGGATTTGAACTGCTCAACCACAGTCACTGTGGATCACCTGTAGATCCATATAGGTGGGAAATGTCATTTCCGTTTTGTTTGCACATTGAGAGTCTTCAGTTGAGGAAGGGTAGCAAAAGCCTGTTTTTAAGGGATGAAGTAAGACCAAATGCAGTTGTGAATTTGGAGACTCATTTACCTACTGTTTTATAAGGTCAAGGAAGAGGAATAGTTTCTAGCTGTTCAGTAATTAGTTGTTCAGCCTGAAGACCCATGTGTTATCAAATACCATACAGCGTAAGTCCTCCTCCATCATTCAGAGGCCAATTGTCTGTTAGAATATTTATTCTTTGGCTTTTTCTTTCTATTGCTTAATGTTTGGCAATAGTCATGATTTCTTAAGTGGAGGGAAAGGGGAAGATAGATAAATTTTTTTCCGTCTTGTTTCTTTTTGGCAGTTCTGAGACCATTAGAGAGGAGGGTGATGCTACAAGGAAAATGGGATTCCTGAATTGTTCATATATAGATAAAATCCTATAAAATGTGACAAGTTAAAATCATGTTCAGAGTCCCATTCTATGTTGGATTTTGTAGCTAAAAATCTACCTTTCTTTTATTAAAGACCTTTGCAGGGAAGTATGTTATGGATATAAATGCTTAAACCTTTCTTTTAGATTATGGCCCTATACTGATTTCTTCACACATCTGGAGCTATTTATTGCTTCTTAAATTGGGAATTCAGAATTCTACAGCTGGGGATCTATGGGCATCAAGGAAGTCTGCAAACACTCTGCATTGGGTATCACATTGTGTGTGTGTGTGTGTATGTGTGTGTGTACACATAGTAACAGATACCATATGAGGACAGGATCTACAGCTTTCATCAGATTTTCAAAGGATCCCTGATCTCTAATAGGCTAAACTTTGAGCAAGAGGTTGAACCTAGTGCCGTCATGTTGCCATTTTGGTGAATAGGAATCTTAGCAATGTATCAGATCTAGTCTCCTGTGATCATAAATAAGTCTGGTCACGTCATAATATGTGAATAAGTCCATGGAAACATGCACATATATGTGTGTGTGTGTATGTGTGTGTATAAAACTTACAGGTGAAAGCAAGTTGACGTTTTAGAGAGCTGAATGGGAAGAGATCAAGGGAGTGGGAGCAGGACGTTTTCTTCCACAGGTACTAAGATGTGGAATCCTGTTCTACATGGATTTGAACTGCTCAACCACAGTCACTGTGGATCACCTGTAGATCCATATAGGTGGGAAATGTCATTTCCGTTTTGTTTGCACATTGAGAGTCTTCAGTTGAGGAAGGGTAGCAAAAGCCTGTTTTTAAGGGATGAAGTAAGACCAAATGCAGTTGTGAATTTGGAGACTCATTTACCTACTGTTTTATAAGGTCAAGGAAGAGGAATAGTTTCTAGCTGTTCAGTAATTAGTTGTTCAGCCTGAAGACCCATGTGTTATCAAATACCATACAGCGTAAGTCCTCCTCCATCATTCAGAGGCCAATTGTCTGTTAGAATATTTATTCTTTGGCTTTTTCTTTCTATTGCTTAATGTTTGGCAATAGTCATGATTTCTTAAGTGGAGGGAAAGGGGAAGATAGATAAATTTTTTTCCGTCTTGTTTCTTTTTGGCAGTTCTGAGACCATTAGAGAGAGGAGGTTGATGCTACATTGAAAATGAGATTCCTGAATTGTTCATATATAGATAAAATCCTATAAAATGAGACAAGCTAAAATCATGTTCAGAGTCCCATTCTATGTTGGATTTTGTAGCTAAAAAATCTACCTTTCTTTTTATTAAAGACCTTTGCAGGGAAGTATGTTATGATTAAAGGGAATGATGCAATATGCAGAATTTCAGAAGCTAACTTCTCTTTCAAGAAGTGAAGTTTCTGAAGAATAGCAAAAACAGGCCATCTTCAAGTAAGGCATTGTGAATTGTATAGGGGGGAGTAGACACAGTTGACACTAGGACCTTAAACTTGATTGGATGTCCATCAACTTGTATTTGTTTTGGCTTGTAAAATGTATGTGGAATATTTAAAAGTGCAGATAATGAGAAGGATAACATAAAACTACATTTTCCTGAGATATAGACATTAAAAAAACATTTTGATAATTTATATACATATATTACAATAATTTTGTGACTATTTTAGGTACAAATTAACTTTCCCAGATTAAATCTTGAGAAAGTTGCAAGAAAACACATTGGGGAGGGCTTCCCTGGTGGTCCAGTGGGTAAGGACACCACTTTGCAGTGCATGGGGTGCTGGTTCGATCCCTGGCCTGGGAAGATCACACATGCCGCAGAGCAGCTGGACCGATGTGTCCAGCTACTGAGCCAGAGCTCTGGAGTGCATGCGCCCAGAGCCAGTGCTCTGAAATGAGAGAGGCCACTGTGATGGGAGGCCCACACAGACCAAAGAACAAAAAGATGGATGGAAATAAATAAATGAAAGACCAATAGAAGTGACCAAAATACACACACACACACACACACACACACACACACACATTGGGGAAGTGGGAGAAAGAATGAACTTAGAGAATCACATGAATGACCTTTTCACTGATCAGAGAGAAATGAAAGGTGGAGGATAAAATTTGAGGTCCGGGACTCAACACTGAAGGGATTTCAGGCAAAGTCAGGTGAGATTTACAAAGCACTTGAGTTCAGGTATACAAAAAGGTAAAAATGTAAGAATTAGTTGTGAAGATAAATATTTATATCAGATATTTGTATTTTATTTTTTAAAGCTTAAATTGCGGTAGGTTTTGTGAAAATTGCTTGTATGTATATTCTCATCCTATGGCATTAGCTCTATAGCCAGTTTAAAGCTGCTGGCAGGTGACTGTGGAGATGCTGTAGGTTGTGAATGGGAACTCTAGCCAGAGGGGTTTAGCCATCCAGCAAAAATCTGTGCTCCTACTCCAGTAGGGTGGTTCTCATGGGGAAGGGTCAGCTCAAGCAGCAACTACATCCCCAGAATTCCTTGCATCTAAGTGTAGTACTGTGATTCAGTTCAATTTGATAAAGTGTGAGCAGAGGAGGCATATGCCTACAAGTTTATTCCTCCAAGTATCTACTAGACTTTTCTTTACAAATATTCTTATTTTCAGTCTGGCTAGATCAAAGAGATACCTCAAGACAACCTAGAAAGTCACCTGTTTAAGATGGCAGAGTCTCTCCCATCCTGGGTTTTGGAATCACTAGTTGAAGAGGGCTGTAAACCCGTCTACCTGGTATGGTTGGTTATATGAGCAAAAATATATTTTACTATGTCAGAACCGTTATACCATTTGAAAACCGTTTGTTACAACAGTTAGGGAACACATAGCATAATTCCATTTTAAGAAAAAAATATGGGTTCTTAAAAACAGAAAATATTGAAGAATAATTTATTCACGTATTCATGTTGAGTGCCTATTAAATGTCAAGTACTGTTGCAGGTACTGGGGACAGGGGTATATGAGACAAAATCATTAGAACTCACAGTATATTGCAATTGACAGACAGTAAACATGGCAACTATATGTAAATAGTATCTTTCCAAATGGTGATCAGCTTTAGGAAGAAATATAAAAGTGCAACAGTTGCAATGTTATGGGGAGAAGGGTATGCCCTCAGGAAAGTCCTCTTCAAAGGGGTAATATTTGAAGTGAAACCTAAGTGTTGAACAAGAAACAGCTATGTGACAGTCTGTAAAAGGGCACTGCAGCCAGAGGGTCTGATAAATGCAAGCACCTCATTGAGATAAGAATGAGCTTACTGTGTTCAAGACAGAAAGAAAATTTGGAGCATTGAAAGTGAGAGGAAGATTGACTGGGGATGAAGTTGAAGAAAGGGCAGCAGATGGTGGAGGGCCTGTGAGGTCATGGTAAGGGCGCCCAGAGCCAAGAAGGGTGTTAAGCAAGACATTGAAAAGATCTGATTCCTTCAAACGAGTCATCTGTCTGCCTGCTGGGTAGAGAATGAATTGCAACAGGGCAAAAGCTAAAGCATCCTGTAGCTACTCAAGCCGGAGATGTTGGACTTGGGCTGGAGTGAAAGCAGTGAAATGATGAGAAAAGGCTAGGCTTAGGGTATAAAAATTGACAGCGTTAGATCTCCTTGTTATTCACTGTTAGGCTACAGGAAAATGAACTTTAAATGTGAAGCAGAGGAATATGACTTACTATCTCTTTATTATTTTCTGATTATATTACGATCCTAATATTAATATCTGTTTACACTGAAGAGCCAGGATTGGCAAATTTTAGCCTGTGGGATAAATGTTGCCTATTTGTCTGATTTGTAAATAAAGTTTTTGAAACAAAGCCTTCTGTCCCCCAACTCTTACGTGTTCCATATGGCCACTTCTGCTTCACAATGGCAGACTTGAAAAGTTGCAACAAAAACTTTATGGCAACAAAACCTAAAATATTTTCCGTCTGAGCTTTACTAAAAAAGCTTTCAGACCTCTGCAAAGAGATCATGCTCTACATTTTATTATTTATCTTGTAAGAAAAGCCTGGAGTTGAAATAATGGAATTGCCTAGTTCTCAGGCAGTTTTTTGGATCTCTCAAGATTTTGTCTTGGTATAGTTTTTCTTTTCTTTTCTTTTTTACCCTTTAGTAGCATATGTTTGCTTCAAGGCAGTCACTAAAATCAAAATTAATGCAAATCAACCAAAGATTTTGTCTTAAATTTGGAAGAAACCTTCATGACCATCTGGTCTGACTCTTTTATTATTTTAGAGAAGGAGACAGAACTTCATGACTCTTATCTTCACTGGCTCAGGGTCGAAAGATCAGTTTAGTGACAGAGAAAAACCTAGAATGCTTGGGTCTACTCTCCAGCCCAGTGCCTTCTTCATTACTAAAATGCTTAAAAATAGGCATGGAAAGCCTTGATCATCACAAATATAATTGATGGAAATTTTCTTTAAAAATCATTGTTTTTACATCAGATATGAAGTGCCTAACATTTATTTATTTTGAACTAGGTTGTTTTTCACTTTATATAATGATCCAGCTTATTCTGTTTTTAAAAGTATATGCTATAAAATATCAAACATGTACAAAAGCAAAGATAATAGCAAATTAAACCCCTGTATATCTGTTACTCATATTACACAATTAACATGTGACTAAGCACATTTCATCTGTTTCCTCCGACTCAGTCATATGCTTGTTTCTCTAAAACTCTGCTTTCTCAGGAGCTTGAATACTGACTGTTCTCTTTTTCCTGGAAAGTTAATCTCCTATACATCTACCACGGCTTGTCCCCTCTTCTGGAATGTGCCCATGACCCTTGCCCTCATCCCCTACAGGTCTTTGTCAAATTTCATTTTCTCTGTGAAGGCTTCTATCACCAGCTTTATTTAAATGACCATTTCTGCCCAGTCTTTCCCATCCACTCTCTCTACACTGTTTTTCTCTACAGAACTTATCTGCCTATTTGTCTGATTTGTAAATAAAGTTTTTGAAACAAAGCCTTCTGTCCCCCAACTCTTACGTGTTCCATATGGCCACTTCTGCTTCACAATGGCAGACTTGAAAAGTTGCAACAAAAACTTTATGGCAACAAAACCTAAAATATTTTCCGTCTGAGCTTTACTAAAAGCTTTCAGACCTCTGCAAAGAGATCATGCTCTACATTTTATTATTTATCTTGTAAGAAAAGCCTGGAGTTGAAATAATGGAATTGCCTAGTTCTCAGGCAGTTTTTTGGATCTCTCAAGATTTTGTCTTGGTATAGTTTTTCTTTTCTTTTCTTTTTTACCCTTTAGTAGCATATGTTTGCTTCAAGGCAGTCACTAAAATCAAAATTAATGCAAATCAACCAAAGATTTTGTCTTAAATTTGGAAGAAACCTTCATGACCATCTGGTCTGACTCTTTTATTATTTTAGAGAAGGAGACAGAACTTCATGACTCTTATCTTCACTGGCTCAGGGTCGAAAGATCAGTTTAGTGACAGAGAAAAACCTAGAATGCTTGGGTCTACTCTCCAGCCCAGTGCCTTCTTCATTACTAAAATGCTTAAAAATAGGCATGGAAAGCCTTGATCATCACAAATATAATTGATGGAAATTTTCTTTAAAAATCATTGTTTTTACATCAGATATGAAGTGCCTAACATTTATTTATTTTGAACTAGGTTGTTTTTCACTTTATATAATGATCCAGCTTATTCTGTTTTTAAAAGTATATGCTATAAAATATCAAACATGTACAAAAGCAAAGATAATAGCAAATTAAACCCCTGTATATCTGTTACTCATATTACACAATTAACATGTGACTAAGCACATTTCATCTGTTTCCTCCGACTCAGTCATATGCTTGTTTCTCTAAAACTCTGCTTTCTCAGGAGCTTGAATACTGACTGTTCTCTTTTTCCTGGAAAGTTAATCTCCTATACATCTACCACGGCTTGTCCCCTCTTCTGGAATGTGCCCATGACCCTTGCCCTCATCCCCTACAGGTCTTTGTCAAATTTCATTTTCTCTGTGAAGGCTTCTATCACCAGCTTTATTTAAATGACCATTTCTGCCCAGTCTTTCCCATCCACTCTCTCTACACTGTTTTTCTCTACAGAACTTATCTCATCTGGCACTTTATAAACTTTACGTATTTAGTTGATTGCCAAGCTGCTTGCCTTATGGTAAAGCTCAGTGAAGACAGCCCTTTTATATATTTTGTCTACTCTGTATTCCCAGTGCTTAGAACACTGCCTGGTTCATGGTAGGGATTTAGTAGCTATTTGTTGAAAGCATAAATGAATATATAAAGATGTATTTTTAGGAGGCTTCCCTGGTGGTCCAGTGGGTAAAGAGTCTGCTTTGCAGTGCAAGGGGCACCAGTTCGATCCCTGGCCTGGGAAGATCCCACATGCCGCGGAATGGCTAGACCGGTGTGTCCAATTATGAGCGAGCACTCTGGAGCGCATGCGTCCAGAGCCAGTGCTCTGGGACAAGGGAGGCCACTGCAATGGGAGGCCCACACAGGCCAAAGAACAAAGATGGATGAAAATAACTAAATGAAAGACCAGTAAAAGTGGCCAAAATTAAACAAACAAAAAAAAGATGTGTTTTTTTAGTAGGGCTTTCTTAAAATGAGTAATATTTTAGCTACCTTTGAATTTTTGGTTGTTTTCCTATTGATATTAGTGAGGCAGGCTAACCTAGAAGAAAACCTACATGTTGTAATTTTATGCTTTGAGTCTAAGACCTGGAGGAATGCAGAGTAAGTACTAGTATGCTGAGAGTACTACAAGTTACAGCATGCTAACTTGCTTCTTTTCCCTTTTTCTGGACTACAATTTGGACCAGTTGGTGTTCCGTAGAGATCCAGTTTTTTCATGAACCAAAGCGCCTTCTGAAAAAGAGAGAAAATGAGCGTTAGAGAGCAGAACATGGCAAAGACCCCCTTCTTCACTGAGTCTTCATAGTCATAACTTTGCTTTCTAGAGATAGAGAAGAAGGTGAATATTCGTCAGTTGTCTGTTTCATTTTGGGACGTGATTCAGACATATCTTAACTCAGCTATGTTTCTTATTGATAATATATAACTTGTTAGTATCCTGGTATCATTAAATGTGTCTTCTCTTTTGCCTGTCTGTATCTCCCTTCACGTTGAATATCTCCTGTGTGTGATACTCTTCAGGGTCTTAGAGATGACATGAAGTTAACAGCAGGGTAAGGAATTTTTCTCAATTTCTAGATAAAAGAGCAATTGAGATTCTGGTGTCATGAATTCAGGTTTTCAGATCTCCTACTCTAATAACCATAACTTTGTTTCTTTTCTTTTTTTTTTTAAACTTTATTTTACTTTTAACCTCTACAGAGCTCTGCTGCTTACAGACATGCATGCTCCCAGACCAGTCATATGTATATCCCCCCCTTCCCTCCCCTCCCGACCATCACACAGCACCCCTGAAGGATCCCCTTTTGTTTCTGACTGTCAATTTTTGTATGGTAGTTGTTGAAGTTAGATCTCTATAGATATAGATATTTACTTACTTGTACTACCTCTGATTCCTTTAACATGAATAAATTCTCTTCAAACTTGAGAGAGTGTGGCTGATAATCACAGACGACATTAACCTGGTTGGTAAGAGTGTCTTTCATTCTCTGATTCTTCATGGAACCCCAAAGCCCCTAGTACATGTATCATGTGGCACTGAATACATATTGATTAGACTGATGAAAAGAAATATTTTATGAACATAAAATATTCAAAAAGGATCAAACTAATAGCTTCATTTGAGACACAGAACAGGGTATTCAACTTACAATTAAATTTTAAAAGAAACTTTAGGCAGAAAAATATAGAGGGAAAATGACTCCCAAATGAATTCTATTGAAACTTAGTGGACATTAATTACTTTATTTACTCATTTATTCCATAAACACCTGTCGAGAGCCTACTATCCCAAAGCATTATTTTTGGTGGTAAGTGTACAAGATAAGTTAAGCACATTCCCTGTTCTTAAGTAACTCTGCCTGGTTGAGGAGCAACTAAATCAACAATTACAAGGTGTATGGTGAATCCTACAATAGAAAATGGGGTGTTGTTGTAGCATAGGTAAGTAGTACCAAATTAATATAAAAGAGGATAGTCAGGAAGTGATTCTTAAGCTGAATATTAGTAGGAATTAGAATGATAGGTTGGGGAATAGAAGGAGTGCAAAATTGTTCTTTAGGTACAGGAAGCAGTAGGTACAGAGCACAGATGTGCCTTGTAGGAAAAGCAAGTATTTTGGCTGGATTTTAAAGTGGCAATTGAACCATGTTTTGAGATGAGGCTAGAAAAGGCATGAATATACCATGGAGACTTTGTACACTATAAAGTCTGGACTTCATCCTCAAGTTGTGGGCCACATTTAAGGATTTTAATGGCGGGCATGGGTGAAGGCAGAGGATGACATAACTAGTGACTTCAGGGAGTAGAAGCTGAGAGCAAGCCTGAAGGAGGGTGACATGGGGCTTCCCTAATGGTTCCAGTGGTTGAATCTGCCTGCTACTACAGGGGACATGAGTTTGATCCTAGGTCTGGGAAAAATCCATGTGCTGCAGGGCAACTAAGTCCATGAGTCACAACTACTGAAGCCCAGGAACCCTATGCTCTGCAAAAGAGAAGCCATCGTGACGAGAAGCCTGTCCACTGCAACTAGAGAGTAACTCCTGCTTGCTGAAACTAGAGAAAGCTTGAACACAACAGCAAAGACCCAACACAGCTAAAAATAAACAAATAAGTGAAAGAGCTGTTTGAAGGAGAGACTGGTTAACTGAACTAAAATCACAAAGAGGTCAAACAGAATAGGAATTACCTATGGATTTTTAAAATTAATTATTTTTATTTTACTTTACGTTTACAGTTTTGTTGTTTACAGCTATAAATAAATCCAATTCAGTCATAGGTATACACTTGACCCATCCCACCTGAACCCCCCCCCCCACTCCCTTCCCCTCGCACCTCTCCAGGTTGTTGCATAGCCCCCATGTAAGTTCCCTTAATTTTGCAGCATATTCACAATGGTTGTCTCTTTTACATATGGCAGTGTAAGTTTCCATGATACTGTTTCCATACCTCTCACCCACTCTTTCCTCCCCTCACTGTCCATAGATCTGTTCTCTGTGTCTGTCTCTCCATTGCTGCCCTACATGAGCATCCATCAGCACCGTCTTTCCAGACTTCACACACATGTGTCAGGATACTACACCTGTGCTTTCTTGACTTACCTCACTCTAAACAGTAGGCTCTAGATTCATCCACCCCACCAGGACTGACCCAAACGCATTTCCCCCTTTGGCAGAGAAACACAATTAGGAACTAAATTGTGACCTCTGTTACAGTAATCTCAGAGAAATGGTTAGGTTAGAAGCCAGTTTTTAATGTACTGAAGCAGGAATGAATCCAAATTATGGGTGGCCTGCTGCTGTACTATTTGTGGTCTTGTTATAAGAGAAAGAACACATAATTATGAATTCAAAACCATGTATAAAGCCTTGAAAGGGGGCCCTGACATACAGCTACATTCGCTGTTTAAAAAATCCACCTTCAGGTGGAGAATGAGTGCGTGATGATTAAATATCAACTGCTGTTTCCTCCTTCAAGAAATAAGGCTTTGGGAAAAAGAAAAAAAAGTTGAAAAATCGGTCAAAAAGTGAAAGGGAGATGTGGAAGGACAGCTGTGTGTGGGGCCTCAAAAACAGACGTGTTGGGTGAGGGGAAGGAAGAAGACAGCAGAAGCCAGGGAAAGATGCAAGTCTGGCAAGGGTTTTCTTATTTATTTATTTATTTAGAGTTTGTGATAAGGTAGGGCATGTGTAATGTGATGGTGAACTTGAGGCAGAAGAGAGGAGAGAGGAGACAAAGAAAATATATACAGGAGAATAAAAGCACTGGTTAAAAAATTACTGCCCATTTTTTAATTTTAAAAGCAGTGTTGGTGGTGGTGGTTTACTCATTAAGTTGTGTCCCACTCTTGCAACCCCATGGACTGTAGCCTGTGAGCTCCCCTGTCCATGGGATTATCCAGGCAAGAATACTGGAGTGGGTTGCCATTTCTTTCTCTATTGAAAGCAGTATGTACAGGTAAAGCATTAAATAATATAGAAATATTTAGTAAGTGAAAATCATCCGTAATTATAGTTTCTAAAAGTAAATGCTGATAAAACCTTATTTTTATGCTTGCAGACATTTTCTACTAAAATTAAGAATACAAAGGGCTTCCCTGGTGGTCCAGTGGGTTAAGAGTCCACCTTTCAATGCAAGGGACACCAGTTCGATCCCTGGCCCGGGAAGATCTCACGTGCTGCAGTGCGGCTGGACTGGTGTGGTCAATTGCAAGCCAGCACTCTGGAGTGTATGTGCCCAGAGCCGGTGCTTTGCAACGAGGGAGGCCACAGCAATGAGAGGCCCACACAGGCCAAAGAATAAAGATGGACAAAAATAAATAAATAAATAAACAATAAAAGAGGCCAAAATTAAAAAAAAAATGCTCAAAGTTTTTTTAAACAAAAGAATATACATACACACATACAGATATACAAGTAGAAAACAGTAAGAATTAAACAGGACATTCAGAATACTACTTGATTTCACTTGAAATTGCTGTGTTGTTCATATGCGTAGTCAGAGATCTAGCATATTCTTTTTGGCAACAAATCACTAGTATCTTAAAAATCAGTCCTCTTTTGATGAGTGTAATTGTTTCTGTTGGATAGCAGAAAAAGTAAGGGAATTCAGAGAAACATCTATTTCAGCTTCACTGACTATGCTAAAGCCTTTGAATATGTGGATCACAGCAAACTGAAAAAGTCTTAAAGAGATGGGAATACCAGACCACCTTGCCTGTCTCCCAAGAGACTTGTATGTAGGTCAAGAAGCAGCACCTAGAACTTGATACGGAACAAGGACTGGTTCAAAATTGGGAAAGGAATATGTCAAGGCTGTATATTGTCACTCTGCTTATTTAATTTATATGCAGATTGTATCATGTGAAATACCAGGCTGGATGAATCACACGTTGGAATCAAGATTTCTAGGAGAAATATCAGCAACCTCAGATATGTGGATGATACCACTTTAATGGCAGAAAGTGAAGAGGGACTAAAGAACCTCTTGATGGAGGTGAAAGAGGAGAGTAAATAGGCTGGCTTAAAACTCAACATTCAGAAAACAAAGATCATGGAATCTGGTCCCGTCACTTCATGGCAAATAGATGGGAAAACAATGGAAAGAGTGACTGATTTTGTTTTCTTGGGCTCCAAAATTACTGATGATGGTGACTGCCACCATGAAATTAAAGGATACTTGCTCCTTGGAAGAAAAGCTGTGACAAACCTAGCCAGCATGTTATAAAGCAGAGACATCACTTTGTTGACAAAGGTCTGTATAGTCAAAGCTATTGTTTTCTAGTAGTCATGTATAGGCGTGAGAGTTGAACCATAAAGAAGTCTGATCACTGAAGAGTTCATGTCTTTGAATTGTCCTGCTGGAGAAGTCTCTTAGACTGCAAGGAGATCAAACTAGTCAATCCTAAAGGAAATAAACTGTGACTATTCACCGCAAGGACTGATTCTGAAGTTGAAGCTGAAGTCAAAGCTTTGGCCATCTGATGCAAAGAGCTGACTGGTTGGAAAATACCCTGATGCTGGGAAAGACTTAGGGCAGGAGGAGAAGAGGGCTACAGAGGATGAGATGGTTGGATGACATCACTGACTCAATGGACATGAGTTTCAGTAAACTCTGGGAGATAGTGAAAGACAGGGAAGCCTGGTGTGCTGCATTCCATGGGCTTGCAAACAGTTGGACATGACTTAGGGACTGAATAACAACAACAGTTGTTTTTTTCATTTTACCATTAGCAATATTCTTTTTGGCAACAAATCACTAGTATCTTAAAAATCAGTCCTCTTTTGATGAGTGTAATTGTTTCTGTTGGATAGCAGAAAAAGTAAGGGAATTCAGAGAAACATCTATTTCAGCTTCACTGACTATGCTAAAGCCTTTGAATATGTGGATCACAGCAAACTGAAAAAGTCTTAAAGAGATGGGAATACCAGACCACCTTGCCTGTCTCCCAAGAGACTTGTATGTAGGTCAAGAAGCAGCACCTAGAACTTGATACGGAACAAGGACTGGTTCAAAATTGGGAAAGGAATATGTCAAGGCTGTATATTGTCACTCTGCTTATTTAATTTATATGCAGATTGTATCATGTGAAATACCAGGCTGGATGAATCACACGTTGGAATCAAGATTTCTAGGAGAAATATCAGCAACCTCAGATATGTGGATGATACCACTTTAATGGCAGAAAGTGAAGAGGAACTAAAGAACCTCTTGATGGAGGTGAAAGAGGAGAGTAAATAGGCTGGCTTAAAACTCAACATTCAGAAAACAAAGATCATGGAATCTGGTCCCGTCACTTCATGGCAAATAGATGGGAAAACAATGGAAAGAGTGACTGATTTTGTTTTCTTGGGCTCCAAAATTACTGATGATGGTGACTGCCACCATGAAATTAAAGGATACTTGCTCCTTGGAAGAAAAGCTGTGACAAACCTAGCCAGCATGTTATAAAGCAGAGACATCACTCTGTCGACAAAGGTCTGTATAGTCAAAGCTATTGTTTTTCTAGTAGTCATGTATAGGCGTGAGAGTTGAACCATAAAGAAGTCTGATCACTGAAGAGTTCATGTCTTTGAATTGTCCTGCTGGAGAAGTCTCTTAGACTGCAAGGAGATCAAACTAGTCAATCCTAAAGGAAATAAACTGTGACTATTCACCGCAAGGACTGATTCTGAAGTTGAAGCTGAAGTCAAAGCTTTGGCCATCTGATGCAAAGAGCTGACTGGTTGGAAAATACCCTGATGCTGGGAAAGACTTAGGGCAGGAGGAGAAGAGGGCTACAGAGGATGAGATGGTTGGATGACATCACTGACTCAATGGACATGAGTTTCAGTAAACTCTGGGAGATAGTGAAAGACAGGGAAGCCTGGTGTGCTGCATTCCATGGGCTTGCAAACAGTTGGACATGACTTAGGGACTGAATAACAACAACAGTTGTTTTCATTTTACCACTATTACAAATAAAGCTACAATCTTCATCTTTGCAGATTTTTGTGAGTGTTCATATAGAATTTATTGCCTATATTATAGTGCCAGAAATGTATGTAAATTTATGTTATTATAGATATTTCCAAATTTTATCCTCAAAAGTTATTCTAATTTATACTCCTTCCCACAATCCACTGAGTGCTTGGAAAATCATGTTTAATATTAAATTTAGCTCGGTTAAGAATTAGAGTGATCATATTTTCAAGTTAGTTAGAAATCCTTTGCATAAGTGCTTCAAGTATCTTAACCACTGACTTATCTCCCTCTGACACTTTTCTTGGGGAAGTGAATGGCAAATGATTTCATATTGAATTTTGTTTTCCTTTGACTTGCTAATTAAACTTTTGCTACAAATATGTGAGTATTTTGGCCATATTATAGGTTAAATATATGATTTGCTAGAACTTTAAAGGTGAAAGGAAGGACAGATGAAACTTAAAGAAGTTGGTTTATTTATTTCTTTACTTACTTAGTTTTGCTGTAGCTTAGTTGCAGATTTAATCCCCTGACCAGGGATCAAACCCAGGTTCCATTAGTCACCAGACCACCAGGCCAGTCCCTAGAAAAGTTTTAAATCAGCATTCTCATTGTAATAAAAACCTTACAGTAGTCATGTATAGGCGTGAGAGTTGAACCATAAAGAAGTCTGATCACTGAAGAGTTCATGTCTTTGAATTGTCCTGCTGGAGAAGTCTCTTAGACTGCAAGGAGATCAAACTAGTCAATCCTAAAGGAAATAAACTGTGACTATTCACCGCAAGGACTGATTCTGAAGTTGAAGCTGAAGTCAAAGCTTTGGCCATCTGATGCAAAGAGCTGACTGGTTGGAAAATACCCTGATGCTGGGAAAGACTTAGGGCAGGAGGAGAAGAGGGCTACAGAGGATGAGATGGTTGGATGACATCACTGACTCAATGGACATGAGTTTCAGTAAACTCTGGGAGATAGTGAAAGACAGGGAAGCCTGGTGTGCTGCATTCCATGGGCTTGCAAACAGTTGGACATGACTTAGGGACTGAATAACAACAACAGTTGTTTTCATTTTACCACTATTACAAATAAAGCTACAATCTTCATCTTTGCAGATTTTTGTGAGTGTTCATATAGAATTTATTGCCTATATTATAGTGCCAGAAATGTATGTAAATTTATGTTATTATAGATATTTCCAAATTTTATCCTCAAAAGTTATTCTAATTTATACTCCTTCCCACAATCCACTGAGTGCTTGGAAAATCATGTTTAATATTAAATTTAGCTCGGTTAAGAATTAGAGTGATCATATTTTCAAGTTAGTTAGAAATCCTTTGCATAAGTGCTTCAAGTATCTTAACCACTGACTTATCTCCCTCTGACACTTTTCTTGGAGAAGTGAATGGCAAATGATTTCATATTGAATTTTGTTTTCCTTTGACTTGCTAATTAAACTTTTGCTACAAATATGTGAGTATTTTGGCCATATTATAGGTTAAATATATGATTTGCTAGAACTTTAAAGGTGAAAGGAAGGACAGATGAAACTTAAAGAAGTTGGTTTATTTATTTCTTTACTTACTTAGTTTTGCTGTAGCTTAGTTGCAGATTTAATCCCCTGACCAGGGATCAAACCCAGGTTCCATTAGTCACCAGACCACCAGGCCAGTCCCTAGAAAAGTTTTAAATCAGCATTCTCATTGTATAACTGAAAAAAAATAGCTATTAAGTGCCTTGTAATGAAGATATATTAACAAGGTAATTCTTAGGGCTTCCTAGATGGTGCTAGTGTTAAACAACCCACCTGTCAGTGCAGGAGACATTAAGAGATGCGGGTTCCATCCCTGTGCTGGGAAGATTCCCTGGAGTAGAAAATGGCAACCTGCTCCAGTATTCTTGCTTGGAAAGCTCCATGAACAGAGAAGCCTGGCCAACTACAGTCCATGGAGTCAGACATGAGTGAGCAACTAAGCACACACACACTTTAATACACACTTTTTCTTGCCAAAAAAAGAAACTGAATCTAATAGATATACATGGGACAGAGAGTCATGCTAAATGACCACAGGCATGAAATTAGCAGAATCTAGGCTGGACATAATACACAGGACAAATATTCTCATTCCTTCAACATATTAGAATGAAATAAGATGGAGAGGAAAATTTATGGTTTAAGAAATCTTAAGAGATGTATCAACCAAGTTTTGCACATTTTAATCTTAATATGAACAAAATACATTTAAAAAATTATGAGACAATTTGAAAAATTTGAAGACTGACTATTTGATGATATTAAAATTATTGCTACTGTTGGGATGTTGTTATAGTTAGGTTTTAAAAAGAGTCATGATGTTATGATTTTTTAGAAATACAATCTGACGTATTTATGTATGGAATTATATAACAATTGGGATTTTTTTCAAAATAATTTGAGCATGATAGTTATTGAAGCTGGGTGATGGGTATGTAAGAATTATTTCACTGTTTTCTCAACTTTTGTATATATTCAAAATTATCTATGATAAAAATAAAAATGTTCTTGGATATGGATAAATATATATTACAATTTACTATTTAACTTACACTGAAATGATTTTTCTCATTCCTACCTCTACCTCTATTCTCTTACTGAAGCCTAACTATGGTAGAAGTGTTTTTTAAGGGAATTTTAAGCTAGAAAAGATACAGACACTATTTCAATATAAGAAATAGGAGATATATTTGTAGTAGATTCACTTTTGTAGTATAGAAATTCTTACCAGTTTTCACATATCCAGTTTGAAGCCCAGACAACTATGAGGTTTTTCCCATCCCCTTCTTACCCTAATTTTAGAATCTTAAACTCCTCTCCCCCCAACCCGCCCCAGTGTGCCATGTGGAACCAAATGAAGGCATGAATGGCTTTGTCCCTCCACTGGAGGCTGGGACTTAGACATGGGAGGAAGAAGGGAGTGAAAGCCCACAGGGACGAAGATGGCACTGAGGCTTTGTAATTGAAGAATCACTCTATCCCTGACTCTGTCATTCTCAGGAGGGTTGATCTCTTAAGAGGCTTCTAAGACATTCAGGATTATAAGCATTATCTGGTTCTTGGATGTAGGAAGGATCATGTTGTTGGCCTCATATATTCCCCCAGCTGCAAGGATCTTCTGTGAGTTCAGGGAACCATTGATTAACTTGTTATGTTACTTAGCTGTGCATCAGTAAAAACACCTCATTCAAGACAAATGGAAGAATAGATCTTCAGGGAATACCTCTCATATGCCGAGTATATTTGTGTAACACGCAGTTTCCTTGGTAACTCACTGAATAGGGAGCAGGAAGGGCTTGTGAAAGTTTGTTCCCATCACAAAGGTGAGAGTTTATGGTTTCTTCTCCATATGGTTGACTTCATGGAAGAGTTGCACAAGCCTTGTACTTGTGGGATATTAGGACTATTACGAGATGAGACTCTTTCAACTGTATATTTCTATATTAGAATATTTAGAAGAATAAGTTGTATTAACATTCACTAATCAGAAAACAGTTGGAATCTTATGGGTTCTGGTAGCTTAGATATATATGGATATTTTTAAGATTCTCTAAGAGACAAACTGAAGTATTTAGTTAGAAAATAATATTCTGTGTGGAAAATTATTGGAATGGGGATTATTTAACTTGCAAAAAATGGAAGCAGATTTTCTCAATGTCTGAAGACATATTTGTTTTGTTTGGTTACTTGATAGGGTTTAAAATATCATAGACATTAAGATGTTAAAGTAACATGGTATATATAGATAGATACTAAAGTGTGAGAAAGGAATATTGATGATAAAGACAAAAAAAGGTGAGGCTTTCTGAAGATCCCAAGAACTACAGAAAACTTATCATACTGATTAGCTAGAACTAGAAGGTCAGAGTTGGTACCTTAAAGATTTTTCGTTCAAATGTCTAGTTTCCTTTATGATCCAAATGGAGAACTGTTAGATTTATCCTTTACCTGATGGAGTCAACATCTCAATTCTGGCTTACAATGGTCCTGCAGACTGAATTATGTAAGAATCTCTTAGCTGTTTTCTGTGGGAAGAAGGATTGAGGGATGGAATCTTTTGTTGAGGGAATGCACATTATAAGCATTATCTTTGGTTCTGATGCTCTTAAGAGGCTTCTAAGACATTCAGGATTATAAGCATTATCTGGTTCTTGGATGTAGGAAGGATCATGTTGTTGGCCTCATATATTCCCCCAGCTGCAAGGATCTTCTGTGAGTTCAGGGAACCATTGATTAACTTGTTATGTTACTTAGCTGTGCATCAGTAAAAACACCTCATTCAAGACAAATGGAAGAATAGATCTTCAGGGAATACCTCTCATATGCCGAGTATATTTGTGTAACACGCAGTTTCCTTGGTAACTCACTGAATAGGGAGCAGGAAGGGCTTGTGAAAGTTTGTTCCCATCACAAAGGTGAGAGTTTATGGTTTCTTCTCCATATGGTTGACTTCATGGAAGAGTTGCACAAGCCTTGTACTTGTGGGATATTAGGACTATTACGAGATGAGACTCTTTCAACTGTATATTTCTATATTAGAATATTTAGAAGAATAAGTTGTATTAACATTCACTAATCAGAAAACAGTTGGAATCTTATGGGTTCTGGTAGCTTAGATATATATGGATATTTTTAAGATTCTCTAAGAGACAAACTGAAGTATTTAGTTAGAAAATAATATTCTGTGTGGAAAATTATTGGAATGGGGATTATTTAACTTGCAAAAAATGGAAGCAGATTTTCTCAATGTCTGAAGACATATTTGTTTTGTTTGGTTACTTGATAGGGTTTAAAATATCATAGACATTAAGATGTTAAAGTAACATGGTATATATAGATAGATACTAAAGTGTGAGAAAGGAATATTGATGATAAAGACAAAAAAAGGTGAGGCTTTCTGAAGATCCCAAGAACTACAGAAAACTTATCATACTGATTAGCTAGAACTAGAAGGTCAGAGTTGGTACCTTAAAGATTTTTCGTTCAAATGTCTAGTTTCCTTTATGATCCAAATGGAGAACTGTTAGATTTATCCTTTACCTGATGGAGTCAACATCTCAATTCTGGCTTACAATGGTCCTGCAGACTGAATTATGTAAGAATCTCTTAGCTGTTTTCTGTGGGAAGAAGGATTGAGGATGGATCTTTTGTTGGGGAAATTGACTGGAACTAGCTTGGGGGCCAGTTCTTGCTTGTCAATCACGTTCTTGTCTTTTCAAGATAATGCACCTGCTTTTTGCCTTCTTCTCCCTGGCTACTAAGTGATCCTAATATTGGAAAACAACAAAAATTATTTGTAGCAGCAAGCTGAGTGGTATCAGGCATATATTGAGCTGAAATGTTTCAGCTTCCAAGGATTAAGAGTTACTTGTTTATGTGACAGTTTGAAATTGCAAGGACATGAAAAAATGAAGTGACCAGAAAATTGTTTGCCAGGTTTCTTTCTTTTTATTTTATTTTAAAAAACAGATTTCTTCTTTGGAAGAGAGCCAATGCTATGTTCAATTGAGAACTAGAGACAAAAGAGAACTCTAATCTGGAAAGTTTCACATGGTGGTAGATGCATAAGATAGTTTATGTTTAGTCTCGCTTTATGGATCACTGTCCATCAGTATCATGCTGCCTCAACGAACTGATTGCTGCAGCATTTCTAAAACTTAAGTGGTATTTCCTATAAAACGTCTACTTGTCTGGTATAATGCTGTTGCTTATAGTGACACTCATTAGGTTAAACAGCACTTCAGAATTAATTTTGTGCCCTTCTGAGATTTTGTCCTTTCTCTCCTATCTGCCTTCCTTCTCGCTCCTCCTCAATTAAATTCCTTCTTTGGCTAGCCTAATAGTTTTATTAAAAGGCAGAAAGAAGAAATAAGAACTATAGAGAAAGAGTATTGCATGAAATCAGTGCCTAATTTAAGACATTATATATAGATAGATACTAAAGTGTGAGAAAGGAATATTGATGATAAAGACAAAAAGGTGAGGCTTTCTGAAGATCCCAAGAACTACAGAAAACTTATCATACTGATTAGCTAGAACTAGAAGGTCAGAGTTGGTACCTTAAAGATTTTTCGTTCAAATGTCTAGTTTCCTTTATGATCCAAATGGAGAACTGTTAGATTTATCCTTTACCTGATGGAGTCAACATCTCAATTCTGGCTTACAATGGTCCTGCAGACTGAATTATGTAAGAATCTCTTAGCTGTTTTCTGTGGGAAGAAGGATTGAGGATGGATCTTTTGTTGGGGAAATTGACTGGAACTAGCTTGGGGGCCAGTTCTTGCTTGTCAATCACGTTCTTGTCTTTTCAAGATAATGCACCTGCTTTTTGCCTTCTTCTCCCTGGCTACTAAGTGATCCTAATATTGGAAAACAACAAAAATTATTTGTAGCAGCAAGCTGAGTGGTATCAGGCATATATTGAGCTGAAATGTTTCAGCTTCCAAGGATTAAGAGTTACTTGTTTATGTGACAGTTTGAAATTGCAAGGACATGAAAAAATGAAGTGACCAGAAAATTGTTTGCCAGGTTTCTTTCTTTTTTATTTTTATTTTTAAAAAAACAGATTTCTTCTTTGGAAGAGAGCCAATGCTATGTTCAATTGAGAACTAGAGACAAAAGAGAACTCTAATCTGGAAAGTTTCACATGGTGGTAGATGCATAAGATAGTTTATGTTTAGTCTCGCTTTATGGATCACTGTCCATCAGTATCATGCTGCCTCAACGAACTGATTGCTGCAGCATTTCTAAAACTTAAGTGGTATTTCCTATAAAACGTCTACTTGTCTGGTATAATGCTGTTGCTTATAGTGACACTCATTAGGTTAAACAGCACTTCAGAATTAATTTTGTGCCCTTCTGAGATTTTGTCCTTTCTCTCCTATCTGCCTTCCTTCTCGCTCCTCCTCAATTAAATTCCTTCTTTGGCTAGCCTAATAGTTTTATTAAAAGGCAGAAAGAAGAAATAAGAACTATAGAGAAAGAGTATTGCATGAAATCAGTGCCTAATTTAAGACATCTATAAAGGGAAATTATGTTCACAATGAAGACCCATCATCAAAAGATATGATGGATCTGAAGACTCTTGAAACAGTTTATTTGCAAGTACTGAATCAGGGACCATTACAGAAGCCTTATAACTGCTTCTCCTCCTACTGAGTCACTTAACAGAGTACAACAGAAACCTTTCTCCCAGGGACACTAAGTTCCCTTATGTAATTTTTTTTTTTAGTTTTTGGCCCCTTTTTTTTTTAAAATTGATCTTTCATTTATTGACTCTTTGTTTTTTGGCCTGTGTGGGCCTCCCATTTCAGTGGCCTCTCCTGTAGCAGAGCACCGCCTCTGGGTGCATGCGCTCCAGAGCACTAGCTCTTATTTAGACACACCAGTCCGGCTGCTCCCAGGCATGTGGGTTCTTCCAATGCCAGGGATCCAACTATCACCCTTCGTGGTGCAAGGCAAACTCTTTACCCACTGGTCCACCAGGGAAGCCCTCCCTTACGTAGTTTTGTAAAAATAATTTCATTAATTTATTTTGCCTATGCTGGACCTTTACTGCTGCTTGGGCTTTTCTCTAGTTGCGGAGAGCGGGGACTGTTCTCTAGTTGGGATGCTTGGGCTTTTCATTTTCGTGGCTTCTCTTGTGGAACATAGTCTCTAGGCACTGAAGCTTCAGTAGTTGCAGCACGTCGGCCCAGTAGTTATGGCTACTGGATTTTTGAGCACAAGCTCAATAACTGTATGGGCTTAGTTGCTCTCTGAGCATGTGAGATCTCCCTGTATCATGGATCCAGCCTATGTCTCCTGCATTGGCAGGTGGGTTCTTAACCACTGAGCAATTAGGGGAGCCCTAAATTTCCTTATTACAAGATGGTTTTACATATGGATTGAGTGGCAAATTTTATTAGAGACTGAAAAGCAGGGTAAAATGATATCAGAATATGGTACTATAGGCAGAATGTGTATCAAACATTTCTTTATAAAAATCAGGAATTGAGAGGATAATATTTGTGCCCTTCTGAGATTTTGTCCTTTCTCTCCTATCTGCCTTCCTTCTCGCTCCTCCTCAATTAAATTCCTTCTTTGGCTAGCCTAATAGTTTTATTAAAAGGCAGAAAGAAGAAATAAGAACTATAGAGAAAGAGTATTGCATGAAATCAGTGCCTAATTTAAGACATCTATAAAGGGAAATTATGTTCACAATGAAGACCCATCATCAAAAGATATGATGGATCTGAAGACTCTTGAAACAGTTTATTTGCAAGTACTGAATCAGGGACCATTACAGAAGCCTTATAACTGCTTCTCCTCCTACTGAGTCACTTAACAGAGTACAACAGAAACCTTTCTCCCAGGGACACTAAGTTCCCTTATGTAATTTTTTTTTTAGTTTTTGGCCCCTTTTTTTTTTAAAATTGATCTTTCATTTATTGACTCTTTGTTTTTTGGCCTGTGTGGGCCTCCCATTTCAGTGGCCTCTCCTGTAGCAGAGCACCGCCTCTGGGTGCATGCGCTCCAGAGCACTAGCTCTTATTTAGACACACCAGTCCGGCTGCTCCCAGGCATGTGGGTTCTTCCAATGCCAGGGATCCAACTATCACCCTTCGTGGTGCAAGGCAAACTCTTTACCCACTGGTCCACCAGGGAAGCCCTCCCTTACGTAGTTTTGTAAAAATAATTTCATTAATTTATTTTGCCTATGCTGGACCTTTACTGCTGCTTGGGCTTTTCTCTAGTTGCGGAGAGCGGGGACTGTTCTCTAGTTGGGATGCTTGGGCTTTTCATTTTCGTGGCTTCTCTTGTGGAACATAGTCTCTAGGCACTGAAGCTTCAGTAGTTGCAGCACGTCGGCCCAGTAGTTATGGCTACTGGATTTTTGAGCACAAGCTCAATAACTGTATGGGCTTAGTTGCTCTCTGAGCATGTGAGATCTCCCTGTATCATGGATCCAGCCTATGTCTCCTGCATTGGCAGGTGGGTTCTTAACCACTGAGCAATTAGGGGAGCCCTAAATTTCCTTATTACAAGATGGTTTTACATATGGATTGAGTGGCAAATTTTATTAGAGACTGAAAAGCAGGGTAAAATGATATCAGAATATGGTACTATAGGCAGAATGTGTATCAAACATTTCTTTATAAAAATCAGGAATTGAGAGGATAGTGAAGTTTGTCCTGTTGGTTTAGGGAGAAACAGTGCAACACCATTACAAAGACTCAGAGATTTTTCAAGAAAATTTACTACCCTTGTTGTTTACTTGTCATATTTTTGGTGGGAAAAGGAAAAACATTTCACTAGTTTTCACTCTAGTTTTAAATTACTGCTAATATGTGTTAATGGGAGCATATAAATGAGAGACGACCATTTTCACTAGAAAGATCTAGATTAGAACATTAATAAATATTTGAGTGCTTGGTTTTAAAATTGAGAACCATGAGTAAAGAAAGAAAATATGTTTTCAGAATTCTTTAAGCATTGGAGATTATATTAGATCAATTATTCCTTGATTTAGGAAAGTTAGGCAAGGAGTGGCAGCCTGTTTGGGCCAGAAAGGAAATTGGGAGAAAGGCCCTCTTCAGTGAAGAGGAGGCCTGAGAAAGACTTGGTTTAGAAGTGGGTAGAACTAACAAGAGAATGTTTGCTTATTTTGACAGGGAAGCATTTGACTGGGAATGGAACAAATTTAGGGAAGCAGAGAAAGATAAGCAAGCAGAGTTTAAAGCTTGTTAAATGTAATGGTTTAGAGATTATTATTTAGAGTTTAAGAAGCTGTGGTAAGGAAAACTAACAAGAAAAGCAATGATGTTTTTAATTTCATTAATTTATTTTGCCTATGCTGGACTTTAGTTGGTTTTGCAGCACTTTTTGGGGGGTTTTTTTCTGGCTTGTCTTGTGGAACATAGTCTCTAGGCACTGAAGCTTCAGTAGTTGCAGCACGTCGGCCCAGTAGTTATGGCTACTGGATTTTTGAGCACAAGCTCAATAACTGTATGGGCTTAGTTGCTCTCTGAGCATGTGAGATCTCCCTGTATCATGGATCCAGCCTATGTCTCCTGCATTGGCAGGTGGGTTCTTAACCACTGAGCAATTAGGGGAGCCCTAAATTTCCTTATTACAAGATGGTTTTACATATGGATTGAGTGGCAAATTTTATTAGAGACTGAAAAGCAGGGTAAAATGATATCAGAATATGGTACTATAGGCAGAATGTGTATCAAACATTTCTTTATAAAAATCAGGAATTGAGAGGATAGTGAAGTTTGTCCTGTTGGTTTAGGGAGAAACAGTGCAACACCATTACAAAGACTCAGAGATTTTTCAAGAAAATTTACTACCCTTGTTGTTTACTTGTCATATTTTTGGTGGGAAAAGGAAAAACATTTCACTAGTTTTCACTCTAGTTTTAAATTACTGCTAATATGTGTTAATGGGAGCATATAAATGAGAGACGACCATTTTCACTAGAAAGATCTAGATTAGAACATTAATAAATATTTGAGTGCTTGGTTTTAAAATTGAGAACCATGAGTAAAGAAAGAAAATATGTTTTCAGAATTCTTTAAGCATTGGAGATTATATTAGATCAATTATTCCTTGATTTAGGAAAGTTAGGCAAGGAGTGGCAGCCTGTTTGGGCCAGAAAGGAAATTGGGAGAAAGGCCCTCTTCAGTGAAGAGGAGGCCTGAGAAAGACTTGGTTTAGAAGTGGGTAGAACTAACAAGAGAATGTTTGCTTATTTTGACAGGGAAGCATTTGACTGGGAATGGAACAAATTTAGGGAAGCAGAGAAAGATAAGCAAGCAGAGTTTAAAGCTTGTTAAATGTAATGGTTTAGAGATTATTATTTAGAGTTTAGAGATTGTTAAGTGCTGTGGTAAACCCTGTGTCTGCATTAAACCCTCATATCTGATTCACTGCTTATTGTAGAGTATGATAAAATGTTATTACCTAAATGACTGACATTAGAATTGTCCTTACGCAGTGGACTGTCTTTGCCTGGAATTTTATCTAAATGTTTGTAGAAGGCATACTGGTGCCAAGACATCTGAGAAAAGGGCAAATATGCCAGTGGAAAAGATTTGTTCTTCATGAAGTGCAAAGAGAGCTAAGGCAGAGGAGGGAGAAATATGGAAGAGGAAGGAGGCGTAACATGACACGCTCTGGATGCTATGTCATTGGGAAAGGTCCAGGACATACATTTAATAGCAGGCTGACCAGAAAGTTCTTTTGTGTAAAGAAATTTCTTAGATCCAAATGGCTTCCTGATCCCTCAAAGAAAAACACAATCTAAACCAAAATAGTGAAGTGATATACAAAAGCATCTTCAAAACATGTCCCCTATCTACCTCTTCTTCTAACCTGATTGCTGAATGTTCATAATCACCTGCTAGGTGGAAATCTGAGGCTTCCCAGATGGTGCTAATCATGAAGAAAGTGAAAGTGTTAGTCACTTAGTCATGTCCAACTGTTTGCAACTGTAACCCACCAGGCTGCTCTGCCTATGAAATTCTCCAGGCAGGATCTTCCCGACCCAGGGATCAAACCCAGGTCACTTGCATTGCAGACAGATTCTTTACCATCTGAGTCACCAGGGAAACCCTTCACTAGGTGGTAAAGAATCTGCCTGCCAATGCAGGAGACAAAAAGAGCAGTTCCATCCCTGGGTTAGGAAGATTCCCAGAAGGAGACCATGGCAATCTACTCCAGTATTCTTACCTGGAGAATATCCATGAACAGAGAAGCTTGGAAGGCTACAGTCTGCAGGGTGGCAAAGATTTGGTCATGACTGAAGCGACTTAGCACGCACGCAGGTAGAAATTTGAAGCTGCAGCAGACTCCAGCTTTTAAACATGTTCTGTCATATATGGAGATTGTGTGGGTTGGGTTTGGGAATAAGTGATTTAGGAACTAAATTCCATGTTTAGTTTGATGTTGTGCAGATAAAAGTCATTCATTAAGTCACTAACTCAAGCTCGTTTTAAAAAAATAAAGGCACTGAAATAGATTTATTTTAAAAACATGCCAGAAACATCATTATAGCAGGCTCAATCTATTGCTGTTTATCAAACACACCTCCTAAATGGGATATAGACTAATTGTTTTTTAAGAATTTGGAACTTTTTTTTTTTTTTAGTCACTTCCATTGGTCTTTCATTTATTTATTCATCCATCTTTGTCCTTTGGCCTGTGTGGGCCTCAGCAGTGGCCTCTCTGGTTGCAGAGCACAGGCTCTGGGTGCAGCACTCCAGAGCACTGGTTTGGTCATTGGGAAAGGTCCAGGACATACATTTAATAGCAGGCTGACCAGAAAGTTCTTTTGTGTAAAGAAATTTCTTAGATCCAAATGGCTTCCTGATCCCTCAAAGAAAAACACAATCTAAACCAAAATAGTGAAGTGATATACAAAAGCATCTTCAAAACATGTCCCCTATCTACCTCTTCTTCTAACCTGATTGCTGAATGTTCATAATCACCTGCTAGGTGGAAATCTGAGGCTTCCCAGATGGTGCTAATCATGAAGAAAGTGAAAGTGTTAGTCACTTAGTCATGTCCAACTGTTTGCAACTGTAACCCACCAGGCTGCTCTGCCTATGAAATTCTCCAGGCAGGATCTTCCCGACCCAGGGATCAAACCCAGGTCACTTGCATTGCAGACAGATTCTTTACCATCTGAGTCACCAGGGAAACCCTTCACTAGGTGGTAAAGAATCTGCCTGCCAATGCAGGAGACAAAAAGAGCAGTTCCATCCCTGGGTTAGGAAGATTCCCAGAAGGAGACCATGGCAATCTACTCCAGTATTCTTACCTGGAGAATATCCATGAACAGAGAAGCTTGGAAGGCTACAGTCTGCAGGGTGGCAAAGATTTGGTCATGACTGAAGCGACTTAGCACGCACGCACGCAGGTAGAAATTTGAAGCTGCAGCAGACTCCAGCTTTTAAACATGTTCTGTCATATATGGAGATTGTGTGGGTTGGGTTTGGGAATAAGTGATTTAGGAACTAAATTCCATGTTTAGTTTGATGTTGTGCAGATAAAAGTCATTCATTAAGTCACTAACTCAAGCTCGTTTTAAAAAAATAAAGGCACTGAAATAGATTTATTTTAAAAACATGCCAGAAACATCATTATAGCAGGCTCAATCTATTGCTGTTTATCAAACACACCTCCTAAATGGGATATAGACTAATTGTTTTTTAAGAATTTGGAACTTTTTTTTTTTTTTAGTCACTTCCATTGGTCTTTCATTTATTTATTCATCCATCTTTGTCCTTTGGCCTGTGTGGGCCTCACATCGCAGTGGCCTCTCTGGTTGCAGAGCACAGGCTCTGGGTGCACGCACTCCAGAGCACTGGTTTGGTAATTGGACACATCAGTCCAGCTGGTGGGATCTTCTCAGGCCAGGAATCGAACCAGCGCCCCTTGCTCTGCAAGACGGTGTCTTTACCCACTAGACCACCAGGGAAGTCCCGAATTTGGAACTATTAAGCAAAAACAAATATGGTTTAAAAATACATCTCCTACCCCAATGGTTTCCCTTAGTCAGAGAAACTAATATTTTTCTGAAGTTGACATATAAATGCCAATCTAAATATAAAATATGTGTTACTTGTCACCATTTCTTTTTGTAATTGGGAAAAAAATTATATTGGCAATATGCTTGCAAATCAGTAGAAAAGAACCAGGATATTTGGGTTCTAATCCTTGATTTACCAATGCCTTTCCCTGTAATATTGGTAAATCAGCCTTCCTTTCTGGATATTGGTTGCCAGATATACAAAATAGGAGTTCTGTGGGTTTAATTCTTCTTCCTCCAATTATATCTATATGTGTTTAGAGCCACAACTGAATCAAATGACCATTTTTAAGTCTTATAAAAATATCCTAAGTCTGCAGTTATGTTTCCAAAATAATTGATTCTATTATTCAGGTACTTCAAATTATTCAGTTTATTTAGTTTGATCCCTAGATAATTAAAACAAATTGGTTAGAAACCGTTAAAAAATTGGGGCAGCAAGGCAATAGGAATTGGATCTAATCACCGTGGAAGACAATTACTTCATAGAATTTACTCAAAAAGAGGATATGATAATAGGTAGTTAATTATTAAAGTAACTGTAAACTGGCCTAAGTCTGAAATATCAAGTACATTTGAAAGAAGAATGATTTTTTGCAGGAATAACTTAGTCAGCTCTTCTAAGAACACAGATAAAATATTCAACAGCACTAGTCATAAAAATGTAAGTTAAAACAATAATTTTTTTTTGACCCATCTAATTTGAAAAACCTAAATGGAACAAAAATAACTAAAATCAATGAAAATGTAATGAGGAAGGGAAATATGAATTAGAGCAACCAAATGCAGAATTACATGAAAACAAAGGAAAATAATTCTGACTCAAACTTACTTAATATCTTATGCCATATATATATCTATATATTTATATATATCTATATATATATCTGAGCCATCATGACTCAGATAAAAAATCTGTATGCAATGCAGGAAACCTGAGCTGTATCCCTGGGTTGGGAAGATCCCCCAGAGAAGGGAAAGGCTGCCCACTTTATTATTCTTGCCTGGAGAATTCCATGGCTTGTCCATGGGTCAAAAAGAGTCAGACAAGACTGAGCAACTTTCAGTCATACTACACATATTGGAGAAGGAAATGGCAACCCATTCCAGTATTCTTGCCTGGGAAATCCCATGGACAGGGGAGTCTGGAGGGCTAGAGCCCATGGGTCTCAAAGAATAGGATACGACTTAGCACCTAAGCAACAACAGCTATGCATATTGTATAAGGTACTGTATCTTAAGTATATACTGTGTTCCAAGAAACAACTTATTGCTCTACCAGTGGCATATTCCAAAAAATAGAAAAATAAAAGAATATTCTTTGAACACATTTTTATAAAATTGATGTTACTTATAAAATCACACAGAGCATCATGAGAAAATAAAATAATATACCATCTTACTCATGAACATAGATACACAAATCCTGAGCAAAATGTTCCAAACTAAATCTGGCTATGTACAGTAAGATCATATATCCTGCATAAATAGTACTTTTCCCAAAGAAATTGAAGAGTATTTAATTTTCTTAAGCAGTCTGTAAATTAAACTCACTGTATCAGCAAATCAAAAGAGAAATAAACATGTTTTTCTCAAAGTTTGGAAAACTTTGAAAATACAGTTTGGAAAAAATGTCCTCAAAGTTTGGAAATTTAGTATCAATTTATCATAAATATTTTCTAAACTAGGAATAGAAGAAAATTTTATTAATCTGAAAATAGCTGTTAACTGTTTTTAAGAATATTATTAATGAAGAAATGATTTTCTGTCGAATTAGGACCAAGACAATTATAACCAATGAAACTGTTTTATTTTCTGTTTCATTATATTAAGGACAGCCAATATAGTGCAAAAGAAAAATAATAAAAGATACAAAGAAGGAAGAAATAAAATTATTATTTCCAAAAGAGATTGCCCAAGTAAAAACTCCAAAGTGTTTTCAGACTTCTTATTAGAATTAATTAGCAATGTTTCTGACTATAAGATATAAATAATTAATTGAATTTATATACAATATTAACAAACAAATATACTTCAAAAATAATAATCTTTGCAATAGCATAAAAGTATAATCATATATAAGAATAAATCTAACAAAAACTGCCCAAGACTTTTATAGAGAAAATTATAAAACTACTCTAAAGACATTAAGGAAGAATTGAATGAATAAAGATATCTCATTAGTGAATTAGAAAATTTAGCATCAGAAGATGCCTATTTTCTACAAATTAAGCTAAAGACTGAACACAGTTTTAATGAAAGTACCGATAGAGATTTTTGAGAAACTTGACATGCTAATTCTAAAAATTTGAGGGAAGAAAAAGCCCATGGGTCTCAAAGAATAGGATACGACTTAGCACCTAAGCAACAACAGCTATGCATATTGTATAAGGTACTGTATCTTAAGTATATACTGTGTTCCAAGAAACAACTTATTGCTCTACCAGTGGCATATTCCAAAAAATAGAAAAATAAAAGAATATTCTTTGAACACATTTTTATAAAATTGATGTTACTTATAAAATCACACAGAGCATCATGAGAAAATAAAATAATATACCATCTTACTCATGAACATAGATACACAAATCCTGAGCAAAATGTTCCAAACTAAATCTGGCTATGTACAGTAAGATCATATATCCTGCATAAATAGTACTTTTCCCAAAGAAATTGAAGAGTATTTAATTTTCTTAAGCAGTCTGTAAATTAAACTCACTGTATCAGCAAATCAAAAGAGAAATAAACATGTTTTTCTCAAAGTTTGGAAAACTTTGAAAATACAGTTTGGAAAAAATGTCCTCAAAGTTTGGAAATTTAGTATCAATTTATCATAAATATTTTCTAAACTAGGAATAGAAGAAAATTTTATTAATCTGAAAATAGCTGTTAACTGTTTTTAAGAATATTATTAATGAAGAAATGATTTTCTGTCGAATTAGGACCAAGACAATTATAACCAATGAAACTGTTTTATTTTCTGTTTCATTATATTAAGGACAGCCAATATAGTGCAAAAGAAAAATAATAAAAGATACAAAGAAGGAAGAAATAAAATTATTATTTCCAAAAGAGATTGCCCAAGTAAAAACTCCAAAGTGTTTTCAGACTTCTTATTAGAATTAATTAGCAATGTTTCTGACTATAAGATATAAATAATTAATTGAATTTATATACAATATTAACAAACAAATATACTTCAAAAATAATAATCTTTGCAATAGCATAAAAGTATAATCATATATAAGAATAAATCTAACAAAAACTGCCCAAGACTTTTATAGAGAAAATTATAAAACTACTCTAAAGACATTAAGGAAGAATTGAATGAATAAAGATATCTCATTAGTGAATTAGAAAATTTAGCATCAGAAGATGCCTATTTTCTACAAATTAAGCTAAAGACTGAACACAGTTTTAATGAAAGTACCGATAGAGATTTTTGAGAAACTTGACATGCTAATTCTAAAAATTTGAGGGGAAGAAAAATTCCCAAACTTCCCTGAAGAAGAATGTGGTGTGGGAACTCACTCTGTAAGACACTGACTTACTCTGCATTTGCACATTTAATGCAGTGGTATTTATGCCTTATAGAGAAATCAATTCATGAATAGGGATGAAGAGCACAGAGCAGAATCTACATTTATGGCATGTTGATATGCAACGGATGTAGTGTCATCAGTCAGTGGGAACATAGGTCTTACAATTTGTTATCATGCTGATAAAGATGGCATTTAAGTCTTACCTCATAAGCGACTTATTTCTGAAAGGAAAAACTGTAAACCTTTTAGGAACAAAATATCAAACACTATTTTAAACCTTAGGACAGAAATTATTTCTTAAATAAAACACATAAAGAACAAAATTCACAAGAGAAGATTAATAAAACAATGCATCAAATTAAGCACTTCTTTTTCATGTAAATTTACAAGGAAAGAAAGTGAAAAGGCAAGACATTAATTGAATGATATTTTACAAATATGTAACTGTCCAAATATCAATAGCTGTGTTATAGATACAAATAGAGAAGATGAAGACAGCTAGCTTCCAGAACATTATTTTAAGAATCATAAAACCACAGATACCCTAACTATTGGAAATTATACACCACATTAAATCAGTATTTTAAAATGTCCAATTTCCACAGCAAATATATCTTTTTTCTATAAAAATTCAAATTATTTATTTTGGTCTTGAGATGACTGGGCCATAATAAACTCATTTGATTTATGATGGTACTATGTCTTTCACACAGATTCCAGCATTTCAGACCAATTCTATAAAGACAAGCGATCTGTTCTTTAAGAGGATTAAAAGGCCAGCAAACTAGAAAGGTTGTTTACCTTTCTGTTTTCCACACAGGTTTCTGTTTCTTATTTTGGTCGCATTAGCCCCGCAAATTGGGGGATTTCAGTGAAACCGTGTGGTTTTGGCTGCTGACGTGGGCCTGCCTATTTTTGACTTGGCCCGTCAGTGGGCAGGACCCACCAACTGCTCACACACGAGTTAAACTCAGCAGCTGCCTCTCAGGAGAGGTGCCCAATGTGATATTTCACTGCTTTAAACAATCAGATACATGTGAGTCACGAACGGTGCTCGGGATGCCAGCCCATTGGGTGTTTGTTGGTGCTGAGGATTCTAAGGAGACAGCAGAGCATGATAGTGAGAGTTGATAGCAGGAATCTTTCACTTTGTTATGTGCGTACTTGAGATGGGGAGAGAGATGCATGCCAAATCACATTTTTACCATTCTGCATAGGAGCCAAAATCCTTGTTGTTGTTGTTTAGTCACTAGGTCGTGTCCTACCCTTTGCGACCCCGTGGACTGTGCCATGGGGACTACCCTGTTCCAAGCTCCTCTGGTTCATGGAATTTTCCGGGCAAGATACTGGAGTGGGTTACGTACGATTTCCTTCTCCAGAGGATCTTCTTGATCCAGGGATAGAACCTACATATCCTGCGTTGTCAGGCAGATTCTTTTTTTTTTTTTTCTTTTATTCTTTATTTTAAAGGTTTTACAGAGTTTTGTTGTTCACAGACATGTATGTTCCCGGATCAGTCATATGCATATCGATGGTCCCCACCCGCCCAGATCCCCCCATCCCACCCCTCCAAGACCTTCGCCCCAAGCCATTGTAAGCACTCCTATTCCCTTAGCACAATGACAATAGCTATCTTTTCCACACATAACAGTATAGGTTTCCATATTACTCCCTCCATGCCTCCTCCTCCCTATTTCTTCCCCACAATGTCCCTATGTCTATGCTTTGTCTGTTTTTCCATGTGTTCACTGCGTGTGTTATCAAGACTATCCTACTAGATTCCATATATGTGTGTTAGTATACTGTATTTGTCTTTCTCTTTTTGACTTACTTCACTTTTTATGATAGGTTCTAGAGCCAGCCACTTCATTAGGACTGAGTCTTCTGCATTTCTTTTAATAGCTGAGTAGTATTCCATTGTATATATGTACCAGAGCTTCTGGATCCATTCATTCGTCGATGGACATCTAGGTTGCTTCCATGTTTTGGCTATTGTATAGAGAGCTGCAATGAACATTGGGGTACAGATGCTTCTTTCAGTTTTGATTTCATCAGGATATAAGCCTAATAGTGGGATTGCTGGGTCATAGGGTGCTTCTATTTTTAGTTTTTTAAGAAATCTCCAGACTGTCTTCCATAGAGGCTGTATCAATTTACATTCCCACCGGCAATGCAAGAGGGTTCCCTTTTCTATAGCAGGAATCTTTCGCTTTGTTATGTGTGGATTTGAGATGAGGAAAGAGAAAGCTTTCCAGGTCACAGTTTTACCTTTCTGCATGTGAGCCAAAATCTTCAGAGGCTGGTTCAGTTTCACCAGTTACTTAAGCAGATACTATTGGTCATTTATTGAGGTTTTACAGCATGAATTCCCCACTGAGTCAGAGATTTGACCAGAATGACCTCCAGTGTGTTTTCCAACTGTAAATTCCCTCATTCTGAAAAAATTGTATTTGCAGAAATGGGGTTGTAAGAGGCAGGGTGATTTTTTATATATGTATATTGAAAAGAAGGTTTTTTTTTTTTCAGATTAAAAATAGCTATTACCTTTGAAAAGAGATAGAAATACATTTAATACTCTGTAAAATATCAACTCCATTCTGTGCTCTCAAAACTCACTAGGCTGACCTTGCAAGTAGTGTTTTCTACCTTTGCAGTCACAAAATATCTGATCATCTTGGTTGGAAGATTAATCAACTGATTATTGGAAGGGATGGGTATTTCCTTTTCAGAGGGCTGTGTCAGCACCTTTGAAAGCATGAAATGCCTAGTCAGTGTACCATTTTCATTAGCAAGATGAAGAAGGCTTGAATTGCACCATTAATAACCAGTTTGAAATTTGAAAAGTAATAGTCCTATTTCAGCTTTGCAAGTTTTTTTACAATGTAAAAAATATTTGAAGTTATTGTGAGCAAACATTGTTAACTTGGGATGTCACAGAGCTTGTGCAATTCAAAGGTAAATAAGAATTGTTTATTGCCTTTAAAAAATAGATTGTTTCTCCTTGTAATGTTCATTGTTTCTGACCTCCTCTCATTCCTTTTGGGAGAAAATGATGGTAAGGCCCCGTAGCCTGAGGACAGTTACAGAGATAGAAAATTAGAGGCCTGTGGACATGTTTTGATTGGCCTATATAGAATTTTTTAAAGTTTAAAAAATTGTGTTGGTAACATAACAGTTTGATTTCTTCACAGAAATTTTTTTTAGCTTTCCTTGAAAAAAATCAGGGTATAGCATTGTGTGGGTCTGTGTGCTAAGCTGCTTCAGTCATGTCCTACTCTATGTGACCCTGCAAGGCTCATCTGTTCATGGGATTACCTTAGAAAGAATATTGGGATGGATTGCCATGCCCTCTGCCATTTCCATGTCCAGGGGATTTTCCCATCCCAGGGATCGAACCTGTATCTCCTGTGTTGGCAGACAAATTCTTTAGCACTAACACCACCTGGGAAGCCCCCCGAGGAAGCACCCCTTGCCCCCATATGGCAATACTTGACCAAAATTCCATAGAGGAAACTATTAGCTAAGACAGCATGGCCTCTGCTCTCTTTAAGTGAGAGAAAACCCTTTACTGCCTCAGCTTACTCATCACACCCTATAATCTGCTTGGCTTCAGTTATTGACATTCTGTGTTCAGTCCTATAAGACTGTCAACAAAAATTTTAATCAATAGTCAATCTAAGAAGGAAATAGAAAAACTTATTTGAACTAACCTGAGAATCATAACCCAGAGAGCTCTGAAAATTGTTCTAAAGAGGTAAGAGGGGAGGCCAGTATATATGTGATATTGGCCAAGGGTTGCATGCAGTTCAAGCACACATCTTGATAGAAGATTACTGCTCTTTGCAGGAAATGGTATTTCTAAGTTAATGGTTTTAGTGGTTTTTGGATATAGGAAGAAGTAATAGTCCTATTTCAGCTTTGCAAGTTTTTACAATGTAAAAAATATTTGAAGTTATTGTGAGCAAACATTGTTAACTTGGGATGTCACAGAGCTTGTGCAATTCAAAGGTAAATAAGAATTGTTTATTGCCTTTAAAAAATAGATTGTTTCTCCTTGTAATGTTCATTGTTTCTGACCTCCTCTCATTCCTTTTGGGAGAAAATGATGGTAAGGCCCCGTAGCCTGAGGACAGTTACAGAGATAGAAAATTAGAGGCCTGTGGACATGTTTTGATTGGCCTATATAGAATTTTTTAAAGTTTAAAAAATTGTGTTGGTAACATAACAGTTTGATTTCTTCACAGAAATTTTTTTTAGCTTTCCTTGAAAAAAATCAGGGTATAGCATTGTGTGGGTCTGTGTGCTAAGCTGCTTCAGTCATGTCCTACTCTATGTGACCCTGCAAGGCTCATCTGTTCATGGGATTACCTTAGAAAGAATATTGGGATGGATTGCCATGCCCTCTGCCATTTCCATGTCCAGGGGATTTTCCCATCCCAGGGATCGAACCTGTATCTCCTGTGTTGGCAGACAAATTCTTTAGCACTAACACCACCTGGGAAGCCCCACGAGGGAAGCACCCCTTGCCCCCATATGGCAATACTTGACCAAAATTCCATAGAGGAAACTATTAGCTAAGACAGCATGGCCTCTGCTCTCTTTAAGTGAGAGAAAACCCTTTACTGCCTCAGCTTACTCATCACACCCTATAATCTGCTTGGCTTCAGTTATTGACATTCTGTGTTCAGTCCTATAAGACTGTCAACAAAAATTTTAATCAATAGTCAATCTAAGAAGGAAATAGAAAAACTTATTTGAACTAACCTGAGAATCATAACCCAGAGAGCTCTGAAAATTGTTCTAAAGAGGTAAGAGGGGAGGCCAGTATATATGTGATATTGGCCAAGGGTTGCATGCAGTTCAAGCACACATCTTGATAGAAGATTACTGCTCTTTGCAGGAAATGGTATTTCTAAGTTAATGGTTTTAGTGGTTTTTTGAATATAGGAAGAGGTAATCCCAGTACCATATTTCCATAATGGAGACTAGTTTCGTATATTAGAATGGTTTTATTTCTATTTTTAATTAAGTTTTTTGATATCTGTAAGTTTTGGTTGTCTGTAAGATTTGAAAAACTATATTCAGGATGATGGAATGATATTACTGAATGGTTGAATTGGAAATTGCTATCAGGATTATTGTATAGGCTGTCAAATAGGACCCAAATCAATGGAGATAAAACATTAAATAAGTATAAAAATTTTAAACCAGAAGTTTTGCTTCTAGAAGCTTAGTCTAATGTAGGATCTTTATGGAGTTTGCCAAAGAATTATTGCTAGAGCATGTTTTTTGTAGCGGGAAATTTTAGAAATAACTTAAAATTTTTGAAATACGGTACTAGCTAAATCTGTTATGTTATATCCATTTAATCCAACAATTAAAAATGATATTTTAACCCATAAACTTAGAAATGTTATAGATATCAATGCATATCATTCTGGTTAAACATAAAATAGTCCATTCACACAATGGACTGCTATACAGTCATAAAAACCAATGGGGACAATCTAGACTGACATGGAATGATGTCCAGGATGTGTTGTTAACTGAAAAAGGCAAGGTTCAGGGCTTCCCTGGTGGCTCAGTGGTGAAGAATTTCCCTGACAATTCAGAAGACATGAGTTTGATTCCTGATGCTGGAGATCCCACTTCCCATGTGTGCAACTAAGCCGGTGTGCCACAACTATGGAACCAGTGCTCTAGAATCTGGGAAACACAGCTGCTGAGCCTGTGCACTGAAACTACTGAAACCTGAGAGCCCTAAAGCCCATGTTCTGCAACATGAGAAAGCACTGCATTAAGAAGCCCATGTGAGCCTTTCCTGGTGGTCCAGTAGGTAAGGAGTCTACTTTGCAGTGCAAGGGGCACCAGTTCAATCCCTGGCCCAGGAAGATCCCATGTGCCGTGGAATGGATGGACCAGTGTGTCCAATTACAAGCCAACACTCTGGAGACCACCCAGAGCCAGTGTTCTGCAATGAGAGAGGCGACTGCAATGGGAGGCCCACACAGGCCGAAGAATAAAGATGGATGAAAATAAATAAATAAAAAACCAAAAAAAGAGACCAAAATTAAAAAAAAAAAAAGAAGCCTATATACTGCAGCAAAGAGTTGTCACCCCCCTCAACTAGAGAAAAGCCCACTCAGAGTAAAGAAGACGCAGCACAACCAGACATAAATAAATAAATAAAATTATTTTTTTTAAAAAAGCAAGGCTCAGAAGAGTATATTTGATCTGTGACTGTTTGCATATATCTATGTATTTAATAAAACACTCAAAAAAGGGAATGGATATTAAAGCCAACTTTCTCTGAAAACATCTTTTAAAATAATGTTGACTTTGGAAACATAAATCCTTTACAATTTAAAAATTAAATTGAATAAAAAAGACAGTAGAATATCTACAAATTAAAAAGCAAAGTGAATGCATTAAACTATATATCAAGTTGACAATAACCACAGAGAGAATAAATTATTTCAAGTAGCTTTAGAAGCAATCTTTGACTACATATATTTAGTATAATATATTTTAAGAACAAATAGAGTTGCAAACATATTTTCAAGATTATTCAAACCTCTGATTGTTAGTAATGAAATTGGTATTATCATTTTGATACTCTTACATCTATTGTAGGACAGTGTAAGTATATTTTTAGCTTTGACAGTAACAGCGGATTTCAGTGTCATATAAATGTCTATGACAGTTGAACTCTCTTCCATTGCAGCCTCATTTCTTTATAACATCTGAATCTCACTCAAGCAGCTGCCCTCTTTCCTGTGAAAATATGGTTGACCTGCAGAGTTGACTTTGATTTCCAAATTGCTGCCTCCGGGTGTTCCCTTTGTCTGTTTTCTGTGCACAAGTGCTTTCTATGCATATAAATGGGCTGCTCCCTGGCCAGTGGCACCTGAGCACACTTCTTGAGCTGTAGGCCCTCCATTCCTCCCTTGGTCTTTCTAAAGCCAGCGCCTCTCCCATTATCCATTACGTGGCTCTCTGATGGTGCTGGTGCTCAGTTATGTCTGACTCTTTGCAACCCCACGGACTGTAACCCACCAGGCTCTCTCTCCATGTGATTCTCCTAGCAAGAATACTGGAGCAGGTTGCCATTTCCTTCTCCAGAAAATCTCCCTGGCCGCAGGATCAAACCTGTGTCTTTTGTGTTTGAAGGCTAATTCTTTACCCTTGCACCACCAGGGAAGCTCTGGCTCTCTGGGAATGGTACATATTAGGCAACTGTTTTAATATAAGTAAATCAAGGAATATATGATACATAAATGGGAATTTTTAAAATATTTCTCACAGCATTTCAGATCCGATGTTAAAATCATTGGTTAAGCCTGTCTTAGTGCTGTAAATTGCCTTTCCTTTAAAAACCCCAGTAACATATAGTAAAATTCTGAAATAAGTTCTTGAGTAATCGTTTTCCAGAGAAGCCTAATGTTCAGAAATAAGTTCATTCAATATGTTTAAACTGGAACATGACCAAATGTTGTTTAATGCAGTAGAAGCTGAAGGGACAACTATACACAGAGTTAAATATCCAAGCTAGAATGGATTCCCTTGTTGTTCCCGTGATTCCTGTATGCAATTCAGGGACTTAGGTTTAATCCCTGGGTTAAGAAGATCCCCTGGAGAAGGGAATGGCTGCCCACTCCAGTATTCTTGCCTAGAAAATTCCATGGACAGAGGAGTGTGGCGAGCTCCAGTTCATGGGGTCGAACAGAGTCAGGCACAAATGAGTGACTAACACACTGGAATGAATTAATGGGAAGAGTATCAGAGGTGAGGTAACAAATACGTTGTCAGACACTTATTTTATTAAAAAGTCAGCGTTATGTGCTATTTTGAAGGTTAAATAATTTACTGGGAAATAGAGAAAGATATGTATATATCTACTCAGCCATACATGTATAAACATGTACTTTCTGGGAGGATGCAGGAGAAATAATTAAATGTGGCTAAAACTCAGAAGAGGTATTGAAAATAGGGTAAACTGAGTCAAATTAGTATCCTTTTATATTATCTGAAATGTTAATGTGTGTATGTTCTATTCTTCTAATAAGAAAACAATGCACTAAAACTTTGAGCCTGCCCAGAAAAATGTAACTAATTACGTGGCTCTCTGATGGTGCTGGTGCTCAGTTATGTCTGACTCTTTGCAACCCCACGGACTGTAACCCACCAGGCTCTCTCTCCATGTGATTCTCCTAGCAAGAATACTGGAGCAGGTTGCCATTTCCTTCTCCAGAAAATCTCCCTGGCCGCAGGATCAAACCTGTGTCTTTTGTGTTTGAAGGCTAATTCTTTACCCTTGCACCACCAGGGAAGCTCTGGCTCTCTGGGAATGGTACATATTAGGCAACTGTTTTAATATAAGTAAATCAAGGAATATATGATACATAAATGGGAATTTTTAAAATATTTCTCACAGCATTTCAGATCCGATGTTAAAATCATTGGTTAAGCCTGTCTTAGTGCTGTAAATTGCCTTTCCTTTAAAAACCCCAGTAACATATAGTAAAATTCTGAAATAAGTTCTTGAGTAATCGTTTTCCAGAGAAGCCTAATGTTCAGAAATAAGTTCATTCAATATGTTTAAACTGGAACATGACCAAATGTTGTTTAATGCAGTAGAAGCTGAAGGGACAACTATACACAGAGTTAAATATCCAAGCTAGAATGGATTCCCTTGTTGTTCCCGTGATTCCTGTATGCAATTCAGGGGACTTAGGTTTAATCCCTGGGTTAAGAAGATCCCCTGGAGAAGGGAATGGCTGCCCACTCCAGTATTCTTGCCTAGAAAATTCCATGGACAGAGGAGTGTGGCGAGCTCCAGTTCATGGGGTCGAACAGAGTCAGGCACAAATGAGTGACTAACACACTGGAATGAATTAATGGGAAGAGTATCAGAGGTGAGGTAACAAATACGTTGTCAGACACTTATTTTATTAAAAAGTCAGCGTTATGTGCTATTTTGAAGGTTAAATAATTTACTGGGAAATAGAGAAAGATATGTATATATCTACTCAGCCATACATGTATAAACATGTACTTTCTGGGAGGATGCAGGAGAAATAATTAAATGTGGCTAAAACTCAGAAGAGGTATTGAAAATAGGGTAAACTGAGTCAAATTAGTATCCTTTTATATTATCTGAAATGTTAATGTGTGTATGTTCTATTCTTCTAATAAGAAAACAATGCACTAAAACTTTGAGCCTGCCCAGTACCTAACATAAAGCTAAGTGTGTAAGAGGTACCTAATGAATATTTGATATCTTGCTACACACATGAACTAACTCTAAATTGTTGAACAGGGTAATGATAAGCTCAAATCAAAACCATACAAAATAAGAATGGAGTGAAGGATGAGTAGGAGAAGCTGATTAAATGGTGGGATTTGCTTTAGTTGCAAGATCCGGGTGCTGGTTGTTGTTTTGGTGAGGAGGGTGTTGCACATAAACAAATTTGTAAACCCATTTTGTAAATGCATCCCTAGGGGCTTTGGTGTGCCTGTCAGCAAGAGGTGGATCCTGGGGAGAACTCTAGAGAAGAAAGCTAAACAGCAATTCACTTTAATCTTGTACTTTGCATTCAGATGAATATGCAAATAGGTTCATGAAGTGAACCTGGTTACAATATCACTTTGAAACTCAAGCTAAATTATTTTAAATGGGCAGAATACACACCAGATCATGAGTTTAATCTATCTCCTTTTTGAATCATGTAGTTTTGCCTTCATTTTGAAGTACTCCTGATTAGTCCCTTAAAAGGACGTGCATGAGGGAAAAAATATTTGCTTCATTATTCATATTTCCTATGATATATGCATATATATTTACATGTATATACATATATTTTTTTTCTGGCCACTTCTCTTGGTTTTTCATTTATTTATTTTCATTCATCTTTGTTCTTTGGCCTGTGTGGGCCTCCTATCGCAGTGGCCTCTCTTGTCGCAGAGCACCGGCTCCGGGCACATACACTCCAGAGCTCTGACTTGGTTGGACACATTGGTCCAGCCGCTCCACGGCACGTGAAATCTTCCCAGGCCAGGGATCGAACTGGTGCCCCTTGAGCTGCAAGGCTGTGTCCCTACCCACTGGACCACCAAGGAAGTCTGTATATACATATATTTACGGTAAGACCTGGTGACTCAAATGATAAGGAATCTGCCCACAGTTCAGGAGACATGGGTTCTACTAGCTCCAGGTCAGAAATATCCCCTGGAGAAGGGAATGGCAACCCATTCCAGTATTCTTGCCTGGAGAATAACATGGACAGAGGAGCCTAGCGAGCTGTAGTTAGTGGGGTCACAAAAAGGCAGACACAGCAGAGCAATTCATACATACACACAAATGTTTCATATATATATTTGCCATGATGTATATATATATATTTATTATATACATTTGGGACAAATTTAAGTCTAAATACGTGATACTGAATAGTAAGAAACATTTGTATGTGTGTATATATATGCATATATATGTTTGTTTCTATGTTTGTCTCTCCTTTTTTTTTTTTTTTTTTTTATTTGACTGTGCTGGATCTTAGTTGCAGTATGTGGGATCTAGCTCCCTGACCAGGGCTTGAACCCAGGCCTCCTGCATAGGAAGGCAGGAGTCTTAGCCACTGGGCCACCAGAGAAGTCCCTTGTCTCTCCTTCTGCTGGGTTTCACAGAGGAGAACAATATTATTCAACCTTTGGATCTAACATAGGAGTCTCATTTATCTATACCTTTATTCATTCTTTTTTTATGGTGCTAATTTTAAATACAATTTTTATTTAAGACACTGCATTTCCTCTTACAGTACCAGTGCTTGTAAAGTGCAAGGTTAACTTCTTTCCCTGTGCACACATACAAGTTATTATCAAGAATGCCCATAGCAACATTTACAATAGTAGCTCAATTTTGTAACTGCCATGAAATTTGCTCCAAATTTGGATCCTTCCATTGTGAAACAGTGGCAAATCTATGCACGGCTGGGTTGATCAGCCTCTTCAATGGTGGGCCCAGAGGAGGCACCAGCAGATGGAGGAGCTCCACCACCAGGAAACCCCCAGGCATTCCTCCTGGCATTCCCCTGGCATGCTTCCTGCACTCTGGTACAGCTTCATAATGATGGGATTGCAGACTTTCTTCAGCTCCTTCTGCTGATGTTCAAATTCTTCCTTCTCTGCAGTCTGGTTCTTATCCAGCCAGTTGATTATTTCATTACACTTATCAAGAATCTTGTGCTTGTCCTCATCCATCATTAGTCTTGCCCTGAAGTTTCTCATCCTCAACAGTAGGTTTCATATTAAACGCATAGGATTCAATGAAATTCTTGGAAGGCGCCTTATCCCACTGTTTCTCATCTTTAGCTTTGTACTTCTCTGATTCTTGAATCATGGGTTCAATATCTTCCTTGCTCAAATGGCCTTTGACATTAGTGATGGTAATCTTGTTCTCTTTTCCTGTGCTCTTATCCACAGCAGAGACATTGAGAATGCCATAGGCATCAGTATCAAAAGTGACTTCAATCTGAGGAATACCATGGGGGACAGAAGGTATGCCTGTGAGTTCAAACTTGGCAAGCAGGTTGTTATCCTTGGTCATAGCACACTTACCTTCATAAACCTGAATGAGCACATGGGGCTGGTTTTCAGAGTAGGTGGTGAAAGTCTGCATCTGCTTGGTGGGAATGGTAGTATTGCATTTGATGAAGACAGTCATGACACCACCAGCAGCTTCAGTTCCAAGGGAAAGAGGAGTGACATCCAACAGCAGCAAGTCTTAAACGTTTTCAGATTTGTCTCCAGACAAAATGACTGCCTGGACAGCTGCACCATAAGCCTTATTGGGATTGATGCTGTAAATCAGTTCTTTTATTTTTTTTTTCTGAATCAGTTCTTTACCATTGAAGAAGTCCTGGAGAAGTTTCTGAATCTTGGGGATGCAGGTTGAGCCTCCCACCAAGACAGTATCATGGATCTGAGACTTGTTCCGCTTGACATCCCAAAGGGCTTTCTCCACAGGCTTCAAGGTGCCACAGAACAAGTCAGCGTTCAGTTCTTCAAATCAGGCACAGATAATAGAGCACAAATGCAGGATCAGAGTGGATATTTAGACTGGGCACAAAATGTTCCTTCATAGGGAAGTGTGGGAAGGTTTAATATTCATACCTCCTCCAACAACACAGGCAGTGATGGTTACCTGTGTTGGAAATAAGACTAAGTACAAATAATTTTCTTCACTTTGTGCCCGTCTAATGAGTTTTTAGCAAAAGATGCATTGGATAAGTTATTATTTATTACAGAAATGAAGTGAGGGAGCTAGCTTATAGAAGAGTTTTGTGGTATGTCACAGATGCTGGGAAAAAGATGAAGAGCTGTGCTTTGAGATAAACTGGAACTAGGGCTAGTTAATGGGTTTCTTCAGTAGAAACTGGGGGGTATCCTTTATGGATTGTGGAATTACAATGATTCTACTCTCACCATTATTTATCACAACCCCAAAACTTACTGTACATCTCAAGCTCTGCCCAGATTTCTGAAGGTGCACACTTCCTTCCTTCCTTCAGATGCCAGTTTCTGGCCAATCACTTATAGCCGCATCACAGCACTATGATGCTGATGTCATCACGTGGAAAAAGAAAAAAGGTACTCTCAGAGGAGTGTCCCAAAGAAAGTAGATCACTGTGAGTGTGCAGACCCTAAAATGCATATAATGTACTACAAACACTTTTTAGTCATTTTTTTTTTTTTTGGTCAGTGATAACAAGGGTAGTTTTTGTTTTTCTTTCCCTAGGATGTAAAGCTTTTAGTGAAATGGGGATTATTTTCATAAGGAAACTTTTTCATCATAAGGTTTCAACCTCATGACCTACTTAATGGTATTGACTGCTTTAGTACTTAACAGTGGGGGAGAGGATGAACAGTGGGAGAGGGAATAAAGTGCCTGTGGGGAGACCCTTTCAAAGAACAGGTGGTTAAGCTTCCCTATGAAGTGAGGCAGAGTAAACAAGGGGTTGTCTACAAGAGCTGCTCACCCCTCCAGGGAGACCTCAAAGCTTACTTTCCAGACTGTAGGTTACTCTATTGACAATGATGACAATGGAACAAAAAATCAATGCTCTGTGATGAACATTTTGGGTATTGGGGTTAACATTTTTTTCTTTCTTTTTTTAAGATTTGGTGTTTTTTAGAGAGCATTTTTAGGCTTACAGGAAAATTGAGAGAGAGGTACAGAAGTTTTCTAAATACTCTCAGCCCCCTCACATGCACAACTTCCGCCATTATCAACATCCCCCATCAGAATGGTGCATTTGTTACGACTGGTGAACCTACCTTGATAACATCATAATCCCCAAGGTCTGTAGTCTACTTAAGGTTCACTCTTAGTGTTATGCATTCTGTGGACTTGGACAAATGTATAAGGACATGTGTCCACTGTTATAATATCATACATAGTATTTTTATCTTATTTTATTGATTTCGTCAAAGTATAGTTGACTTACAGTATTATATTAGTTTCAGGTGCAACAACATAGTTATTTTGAATTTTTGTGTGTTGCATATGATACACAGTATTATTGACTCTGTTCTCTGTGCTGTGTGTTACAACCCTATAACTTACTTGTTTTATATCTAGTAGTTTGAATCTATCAGTCCATTCACCTACTTTGCTCATCTCTCCCCATCCCTCTGGAAACCACTGTTTTTTTCTCTGTATCTTTGGGTCTGTTTCCCTTTTGTTAGATTTGTTCATTTGTTTTGTTCTGTTTCTTTTTTTTTCTTTTTTGGATCCATAATACTGTATGTTTTTACTCATATGGAATTCTTTTTGAAAGATATACATGACTTAAATTCTTTTCTAAGAGAAGGAACATAACCTACTTTGCTTTCTAGGACCAAAAACACTTGACAAGAAGGAAAGTCATTGGAAAACAGAAGAGGGCTGGTGAAAGTAAACTAGACCAGAGGAGCGATTCCTCAGTACGTGTGCACACCATCCTGGTAGGAACACTGTTAAGGCTCAATTTGGGGATGGATTAGCAAAAATCAAAAGTTCATGTTTTTATCTGTAGAGAAAAATCCTATTTTCTAGACTCAAAGGAGATTAATAGAATTTTTTTAATATATCATCTTTCTGTTCTTTATTTTTTCTTTAACTCATAATTAGATTGGTTGGGAGGGTTCTATCTAGCTACTGTTTTGATTGCTGAGCTCAGCTGGGCCCTCAAGAGGACCATTCAGATGTTTGAGAAGGAAGAGCAAATTGAGGAGCATACAGTGTCAGCACTCCTCTTGCTTTATGGTTCTCATGGTGAGTGAGATTGTGTATTGAGTAGATTAGTTGGTTAACGCTGTAAGGATTAAGGGTTAAAGGAGGCCCATTTATAGTTACATAATTAATTTCCAGGTCACAGAATATGCAGAGCAGACAAAACAGTGTTCACTCTAAAAAAGTCTGTAGTCTACTTAAGGTTCACTCTTAGTGTTATGCATTCTGTGGACTTGGACAAATGTATAAGGACATGTGTCCACTGTTATAATATCATACATAGTATTTTTATCTTATTTTATTGATTTCGTCAAAGTATAGTTGACTTACAGTATTATATTAGTTTCAGGTGCAACAACATAGTTATTTTGAATTTTTGTGTGTTGCATATGATACACAGTATTATTGACTCTGTTCTCTGTGCTGTGTGTTACAACCCTATAACTTACTTGTTTTATATCTAGTAGTTTGAATCTATCAGTCCATTCACCTACTTTGCTCATCTCTCCCCATCCCTCTGGAAACCACTGTTTTTTTCTCTGTATCTTTGGGTCTGTTTCCCTTTTGTTAGATTTGTTCATTTGTTTTGTTCTGTTTCTTTTTTTTTCTTTTTTGGATCCATAATACTGTATGTTTTTACTCATATGGAATTCTTTTTGAAAGATATACATGACTTAAATTCTTTTCTAAGAGAAGGAACATAACCTACTTTGCTTTCTAGGACCAAAAACACTTGACAAGAAGGAAAGTCATTGGAAAACAGAAGAGGGCTGGTGAAAGTAAACTAGACCAGAGGAGCGATTCCTCAGTACGTGTGCACACCATCCTGGTAGGAACACTGTTAAGGCTCAATTTGGGGATGGATTAGCAAAAATCAAAAGTTCATGTTTTTATCTGTAGAGAAAAATCCTATTTTCTAGACTCAAAGGAGATTAATAGAATTTTTTTAATATATCATCTTTCTGTTCTTTATTTTTTCTTTAACTCATAATTAGATTGGTTGGGAGGGTTCTATCTAGCTACTGTTTTGATTGCTGAGCTCAGCTGGGCCCTCAAGAGGACCATTCAGATGTTTGAGAAGGAAGAGCAAATTGAGGAGCATACAGTGTCAGCACTCCTCTTGCTTTATGGTTCTCATGGTGAGTGAGATTGTGTATTGAGTAGATTAGTTGGTTAACGCTGTAAGGATTAAGGGTTAAAGGAGGCCCATTTATAGTTACATAATTAATTTCCAGGTCACAGAATATGCAGAGCAGACAAAACAGTGTTGACTAAGCAGTGCAAGTTCACTCCTACAAGTAATGTCATTATTCTTGATTATGGAGTTGCTCTAGATCCATAATCAAAGGTATTTAATAATGAGAAATGTATCTTCTTTCCTAGGCTCTATTTTTTTCTTGTGGTTCACAGCACTGATCATAAAATCTATTATAGAAGTTAAAGAGGTTGATGAGATGATTTACAATAATTCTGAACCTGAATGGCAATAACTGAGACCTGTGATGTTTTATGAATACTTGTCTGGTCTGGGAATGACTTTTCAAGAGGTTTGGAAATGGTAACCAGGCTAGCAGTTGTAGGGCTTTGTCCATAGAGTTCTTCTGAGTTTTGTGATCATCAACAAACTCGGGCCATTTTAACTGTTCTGTCAGAATCCCCTTGATTACAAGGTTCACTACTCACATGAATAAATTTATACTGAAATTATAGTAAGTCCTGTGAAGGGAAGTTCAGGGTGTTGTGAGAAAGTAGAAGAAGGAGCCTTGATTTGACTGGTAGGTATTTCAGGAAGACAGTCTAGTGTCTTTGGAAAGCTAGAACTTGCCTGTGGTTCAGAGCAGCAGTTCTGTAGTGCTAGGGTTTCCTGGAGGTTTCAGTTGGTATTAGAACCTACAAAGGAGGACACAGGACACTGAGAGGAGCTGGGCTGAACACTAATTCCTCCCTTTCCTACTCACATGTACTTTGCTTCTGCAACCTGATTCAGACCCTCAACTCTGCCCCAGTTAAGCCCCACCTTCCCACCTTCAGTGTCTCTCTCTGCTCCTGGTATTCCCTCTCCATCCATTCTCCTTGTGGGTCTTGAACATGGCTTTTCTGATTCTATAGTATTGCCATAGAGGCAGACCTGGAAAGATCAGTTACTTTACTTGCTTATAGTAGAATGTTAGTTGATTAGTTCCAAACAGAAAAGTGCTATATTACCTAATTACTGTCTATGCTTTTAATTTTAAAGTCCTTAATCTCAAAACCAAGTGATGGAGAACAGGTGGAAATGTGATGCAAAGTGTAGAGTGGGATGGTACATAAACACATCTGGGAAAACAGGAGAAATGTTCTGCACGTGTAGTCTGCCTGTCACAAGGTATGTGTGCTGCCTGGAGACAGTACCAGGGAGAGAGAAGGGGAGGTTTCTACCCTCTTGGGTAAGTTAAAATAATAAACATCTATGTCAATTTCCACCATTTTCCCACTTCCCACAAAATCAGCCACTGGTATGCGATAATGCTTTTATCTTAATAAAGATAATTTTGGCAAAAATCAATATCATAGTTAAAGAGGTTGATGAGATGATTTACAATAATCTGACTGACCCTGTGATGTTTTATGAATACTTGTCTGGTCTGGGAATGACTTTTCAAGAGGTTTGGAAATGGTAACCAGGCTAGCAGTTGTAGGGCTTTGTCCATAGAGTTCTTCTGAGTTTTGTGATCATCAACAAACTCGGGCCATTTTAACTGTTCTGTCAGAATCCCCTTGATTACAAGGTTCACTACTCACATGAATAAATTTATACTGAAATTATAGTAAGTCCTGTGAAGGGAAGTTCAGGGTGTTGTGAGAAAGTAGAAGAAGGAGCCTTGATTTGACTGGTAGGTATTTCAGGAAGACAGTCTAGTGTCTTTGGAAAGCTAGAACTTGCCTGTGGTTCAGAGCAGCAGTTCTGTAGTGCTAGGGTTTCCTGGAGGTTTCAGTTGGTATTAGAACCTACAAAGGAGGACACAGGACACTGAGAGGAGCTGGGCTGAACACTAATTCCTCCCTTTCCTACTCACATGTACTTTGCTTCTGCAACCTGATTCAGACCCTCAACTCTGCCCCAGTTAAGCCCCACCTTCCCACCTTCAGTGTCTCTCTCTGCTCCTGGTATTCCCTCTCCATCCATTCTCCTTGTGGGTCTTGAACATGGCTTTTCTGATTCTATAGTATTGCCATAGAGGCAGACCTGGAAAGATCAGTTACTTTACTTGCTTATAGTAGAATGTTAGTTGATTAGTTCCAAACAGAAAAGTGCTATATTACCTAATTACTGTCTATGCTTTTAATTTTAAAGTCCTTAATCTCAAAACCAAGTGATGGAGAACAGGTGGAAATGTGATGCAAAGTGTAGAGTGGGATGGTACATAAACACATCTGGGAAAACAGGAGAAATGTTCTGCACGTGTAGTCTGCCTGTCACAAGGTATGTGTGCTGCCTGGAGACAGTACCAGGGAGAGAGAAGGGGAGGTTTCTACCCTCTTGGGTAAGTTAAAATAATAAACATCTATGTCAATTTCCACCATTTTCCCACTTCCCACAAAATCAGCCACTGGTATGCGATAATGCTTTTATCTTAATAAAGATAATTTTGGCAATATATAGTTAACATATAGAACAATAAAAAGATGGAAGAATATGATGGATGCTCTTGCCATCCATAGATAGCCAGTCATACATATTAGGTGCTTTGCTATAGAGAAATAACTTGTAGAGAAGCTCTTTGGGAAGAAATTTTATCTTCAATTGGAGTAATATTAATATGTCATATTTTTACCATACTTTATATATTTTTATTTAAAGTGGGCTTCCATCTTCCTAAGGTGGCATATTTAATTAAGTTATTTGATTTTGTTAACTTTTATTGTAGTTTTGTTTTATTTAAGTTCAGGAACTTGGCATATCTCTTACTAACTCTTCAGTTGATTTGAGATAGCTCAAGTAAAATTTTAAATTTCATTTAAGGCTTTTTAAGTTCGATTATGCAGTTATGAAAAAATGCTGGATAAGTGTGATGGGAGATTGATCAAGATGATAAATATGAAAGAAAACTTTTTAAAATTTCAAATATATGCTGAATTCACCTAGTGTTTAGATATGTACTTAATGTTGGTTGACACATTCAAGGGTCTCAATATTATTTTTAACTTGTAATAAAAAGGATACTTTATATTTTAAAAAGCACATGTGGATGCTTTACTTTATTTAGTTCACACAACAACCCATCCTGGAAGGTGACACTCACATAATTAATGGAAACATTGGGACTTTCAGAAATTAACTCCTAAATTTACATAGTTATATGATGGCAAACCCAGGACTCAGACTTAGGGCTCTTTAACTCCAAGTCTGTGTGCTCTTTATGCTGTATCACAGATAAGAATCAGACCATGAAAGACATAAATCACTTGAAACGGTACCCCTTGCACACAAAAATCACAAGTGCTTATAGATCTGATTCTCCTTCCGGTAAAAGAAACTGGCAGTCAGAGTATTTCTCCACTAGAGGGCACCACTCTGAATTCACCGTTCTGAGGTAGAGCCCAGGGAGGTAAAATGTAAAGTGTCATCGAATGCTCTAGACTCTCTTTCGTCAGCTTTATAGCACTTGGTTGAAACTCTAAAGCCGTAGGCATAAAGTGCACTGAAAAACGCTTTTAATTCCAAGTGGAAAAAATTAAAGTTTTGCTTTTCCCTGCTTGGCAATGCTTTCCCTGTGATGTATGTTGTGCATTGTGGCGCCAGTTAGAACATGCTGTTTCACTCTGAAGCAGAGCCTTTCCTTGTCTCTGATGTTTGTTCCATTGGCAAGAAGAAGGAACATACCGTTTCTATTTTTTAACCACATTATTTCTGTTGACCTAGCAGACTCCAGGCAAATTAATATACCTTGAATGAGTCAATGGTTCTCATTCACTAGAATTGATGCACATTAAAGCATGAAACAATTTATAGAAATTCCTCGAGGCATAGAAGATCAACCTTGGAAAAGACAAATTCTTCATTTTATGGATAATTAAACTGAGTCTCAGAGTGGGAAATGACATGTCCTTAATTGCCCAACTAACCTGAACTGAGGCAGACCAGGAACCCAGGTCTTAGGTTTGCAGGGTCCCACCATATTCACAAACCTGAGCACAAGTGTTTTTGCGACACTGGTCGCAGAAGCCTTTGGTGCCCTGATTCTGTCAGAATGCGTCCGTCTCCTGTGTCCCTTCTCATTTGCTTTCCCACCTAGGAAACTTCCTCTCTGCCTTTCCTTTGCTGAAATTAAATTTCTTTGTGGTAAGAGAGCCTGGAAGCTGAGGAAGGATTTCAGGAAGGAACTTAGCTTTAGCTTCATGAAGCAAAAAAAGTATGGTATTTTAAGTCACAGCAGCAGAGGCCTGCACAACATAGCAAATCAAAAGATTCCAAAAGATTACACCTCCAATAAAAAATAATATACATACATTCATATATACGTATGTATCTGTGCTGAACAGCCACGAGGTTCCTGATGTGACTTGCCCCACATTCCTCGTCCCCTGGGGAACCGGGCAAGTGTTGTGCAACCTCCTTTCTCACCCCCTCTTGTCATGCTGTGTTGTCTCTGAACATTTATATTCCACCTCCTTCTTCTATTTGTGGTTATTTTATACATGACAGCTACTAACAAACTAAGGGAAAATGATAAAGGGTCCTACTTAAATAACAAGTGCAAGACTGTTAGTATAAGTAAGTTCCCTATAAGTAGTATAGCATTCTGAACTACAAATTTAAAGTAGGAGATACTTAATAAGAAGGATTTTTAAAACCTAAGAAACTGGGACTTCCTCTCATCTTTGATTCCTCATGAACACAGTTTGGAGGTTCATTAAGTTACATTTTTTGAATTCATATACCAGACCTTTCCCCTACCCTCCACCATATGTAAGAGATGCTGAGAGGATTCTTCCCTAATGCAGAAATTTGCAGCAAATCTGAGGTCATGCACTGATGTACTCATTCAATGTGGAGGTATTACATCACTCCCAGAGAATAACAGCTTGCTAGGTTTTGTGGCTAGAGATACACAGATGGTTATCAGAGTCCTGTCCTCTATAACTTTACATTGAAGGGACAGTGTTTTTCTGAGAAAGTGACATGCAAACAAATATGCCCATGGCATGTTATATACTATTTGGAAGCACATGGACAGTGCTATGGGAATTGAGTGAAAGAAAATGGAACACTACAGATGGCAAGTGAAGCAGACTTCCTGGAGAAGGTGGGCACAGCACTGGCCAGGACTCCAATGTGAAGGTGCCAGGCAATGTCACGCAGCATAAGTTAGAGTACTGGGCTTTTAAGTTTGACCGTTGCTGCCATGTGGAGTCCCCGAGGATGGGTTCTGATGGGCCATGGTTTCTTAAGGGGAAATTTTGGAATCACTGCTGTGTTTCAGGAAGCTGATCACACAGGTATAGAAAAATATACTTTAATATTACCTTGATTACATTCTCTTTGCAAATTATTTATTAGCCTCTTTTAAAATATTGTTATATTATTTGATCTTAACTATTAAGAAGTATAAAGTGACAGAGGATCAGTCTGTTTGGTCAGGTAATATATCATTGTTGTATCTAGTTGACAGAAAAACTACCTTAGTATTATGCTGGATGTCTTCCTTATGTGACATCAGGGCTGGTTGAAGGTACAGATGTGAAAGAAAAAACCTAACAACATATAAATGCCCCTTAATGTACTTGGATCATCTGTTGTGATGAAACACTAAAGCTAAAATGCTTCTAATGTGATAAAGATCTTGACCATAGAAATACGAGGTCAAGAAAATACAGAACACTTCTTTCGTCAGTCAGTTCTAAAGTCGTGTCTGTGTTGACGCTCCCTAAAGATTGTTATTTTATGTCCAGTCAGAGGAAAACTTCTTGGAAAAACCTTTGGTGAAATACCATGACCTAAACCTCAGTTTTTGACTTGCAACTCAGTAAATAGAAGTGTATTTGGAAAAGTGAAAGTATTAATTGCTCAGTCATGTCTAACTCTTTGGGACCCCATGGACGGTAGCATCCCAGGCTCCTCTGTCCATGAAAATCTCTAAGCAAGAGCACAGAAATGGGTTCCTCTTCTCTTTTCCAGGGGATCTTCCTGACCCATGGATTGCTGTTGGGTCTCCTGCATCACAGACGAATTCTTTACTGTTTGAACCACCCATACCTGTTTAATAGAAGCCTGGTTATGATATTTTTGTTGCCATTTTGCTTGTTTTTTGTTTACTAAAGTAGATTACTACATGCTAGAGAGTTTTTGATGATAGCAGTGACACTAAAATGAGATTTGTTCTGTGACATAATCATATTGATTGAATAGGAAACAACTTTGGGAGTTGTGCAATGGGAGTTGATGCTATTTAATGTCTATATGCCATTTGAAACCATGTGTGAAACCTCTCAGAGGTTCCACATGTACTGTGCTCTTCAGGAAACACTGGCTCTACTTGTGTGTTTGCATTTTATACCAGTCCAATTTAGGAATCTTACACAGGTATAGAAAAATATACTTTAATATTACCTTGATTACATTCTCTTTGCAAATTATTTATTAGCCTCTTTTAAAATATTGTTATATTATTTGATCTTAACTATTAAGAAGTATAAAGTGACAGAGGATCAGTCTGTTTGGTCAGGTAATATATCATTGTTGTATCTAGTTGACAGAAAAACTACCTTAGTATTATGCTGGATGTCTTCCTTATGTGACATCAGGGCTGGTTGAAGGTACAGATGTGAAAGAAAAAACCTAACAACATATAAATGCCCCTTAATGTACTTGGATCATCTGTTGTGATGAAACACTAAAGCTAAAATGCTTCTAATGTGATAAAGATCTTGACCATAGAAATACGAGGTCAAGAAAATACAGAACACTTCTTTCGTCAGTCAGTTCTAAAGTCGTGTCTGTGTTGACGCTCCCTAAAGATTGTTATTTTATGTCCAGTCAGAGGAAAACTTCTTGGAAAAACCTTTGGTGAAATACCATGACCTAAACCTCAGTTTTTGACTTGCAACTCAGTAAATAGAAGTGTATTTGGAAAAGTGAAAGTATTAATTGCTCAGTCATGTCTAACTCTTTGGGACCCCATGGACGGTAGCATCCCAGGCTCCTCTGTCCATGAAAATCTCTAAGCAAGAGCACAGAAATGGGTTCCTCTTCTCTTTTCCAGGGGATCTTCCTGACCCATGGATTGCTGTTGGGTCTCCTGCATCACAGACGAATTCTTTACTGTTTGAACCACCCATACCTGTTTAATAGAAGCCTGGTTATGATATTTTTGTTGCCATTTTGCTTGTTTTTTGTTTACTAAAGTAGATTACTACATGCTAGAGAGTTTTTGATGATAGCAGTGACACTAAAATGAGATTTGTTCTGTGACATAATCATATTGATTGAATAGGAAACAACTTTGGGAGTTGTGCAATGGGAGTTGATGCTATTTAATGTCTATATGCCATTTGAAACCATGTGTGAAACCTCTCAGAGGTTCCACATGTACTGTGCTCTTCAGGAAACACTGGCTCTACTTGTGTGTTTGCATTTTATACCAGTCCAATTTAGGAATCTTACTGATTCCAAATATCTGTGCTGGATCTTGTCTTAGAGATGCCTCAAAATACATGCCATAGGATGATTTTATAACGAGGTCTTCAGATGTCAGTATCAGATAATCTTTTCATTAAGGATTGTGAAAAGTCTATGCTGATACTTGTTTGACCCTATCTATCTATCTATCTGTCTATCACATTTTGTTATTTGGTGTGTGAATTGATTTGCAAGGTTTACGTTGTCTTTCTATATGTTGTTGGGAGCCACTCACTCTTCCTTCTCCTTCATCATCTTCCTTGGCCATTGACTCTTAATGGTAGATCTACGAGTAAAAAAAATAAAAAGCTAATTTCTTATTTCTTTGTTTAAAATATGACGTTAGACAGATTTTTGCTTATAGGCAGATTCAAAATATTAGAAATTTAGTGTATTTAATGCACTAAAAAATTATACTTGTTACTATTGCAAAGTGGTTTTACTAAATGCTTTTCTAGCAAAAAGAAAGGAAAAAAGGGAGAAGAAGGTATATTTATGACTGTTCAGTTAAATCTTAAAAAGCCTCTAAATGACATTCCTTTCACTGTTTGCATCCTCATATGCCACAGTCCCTGGGGTTCCAAATAGTCGGACATGATTAAGTGACTGAACTGACTGATCCCTGTCATTACAGGTAAGTTTTATGATAAAATATTAAATTTAAGTGTTTTACATTTGAAGAATTAATATTTAAATAACTGAAATAGTAAAATTCACAAAATGGATGAAGTAAATGTTTTAAGTCATTACAAAGGCTTACATTATGTAGTGTGTTCTGATTTTCTCCCTTCTCGAAGGCCAGCAGTTGGTTCTTGCCCTGTAAAATGCCTACACGTTTTTCTTTCAGAATGGAAGCAGGTTACAATTGCAAGTTGGATCATTTTGGGAGTAGACATTATATTATGTTTTGATTGGTGTTATTCTAGTTTATGTACATGGTGCAAAATTGTAGGTAGATGTAAAATACATTGAAAAATAGGAAAAAATCTTAAATGGCTAGATACTTGCCAATACATTGTATCGTGGAAGCATGATGGACATTTTACATTTTTCAGTGAGGCCTTGCAAAATGAAAATATTTATTTATTTGCATGTATGCAAGACAGCATTTCTTGATAAAAAAACAAAAAAACAGAAACACCTCTCTCTCTCCCTTTTTCTCTCCCACGGTAGAATATTTTATAAGCTGACGAAGTGGTTGTTCTGTAGAGACTTTTGGTAGGAAATTGATCTATTGTGTATACAAGTTGGAAAAATAACATATGTCCATGACAGATACATTTAGGCATTATTTATAAAGCACACCTAAGTCAACTATTCTGTCATTAATTTAAGTTTCAGCCTTCATGATCGACAGTGGACAAATAATGGAGCAGATAAGTGCCCAATTTATCTGACTCAGCTTTTACAGTGACAGGAATAATTCTCTCAGATATGTCATGGTTTAGCTTTTTCAGTAATCTTCAAGAACAAATCAAATCCTCCATATTTCAATCCAAGTGATGTTGCAAGAATCAGTGATTATTTCAGTTAAGAAAATGAATTGATTGTGACTCAGGGATGTCACTCTTTACCTATCATTCTAGCATAATTTAGCTGTCCCTCCATGGATTGTCATGAAATCAAAGAGAAGACAAGTATAATTAAGTGGAGAAGATTTGGAAAATGATCCAAAGCAGGTTCATTTACTTTGAAGCATACTGATACCACTTGGCCCTCTACTGGACATACAGGGTAGTGATTTTGATTTGCTTCTCCAAGGATTTGAAGAATTTTGGAGAATGTTAAAATGCCTATCCATTTTGAATGATGAAACACAAGTGAATACCAAGGACATGCAATAGAGTGAAAACGTTTCTGTAAGATTATCTTGCTCACGCCCCAGAATCAGGGCTTCTGGCATTTCAGAGGTCTCCAACCATACTCAGCCCAACTGAGCCATTTTGTTGCTGAATAAGGACATTTTTATCCAAATGGGCTACCAATTGATCCAGAATAGTTATCATTCTCTTTTTGAATATGTAATGAACAGCTGGTGCAAAAAAACATTGAAAAATAGGAAAAATCTTAAATGGCTAGATACTTGCCAATACATTGTATCGTGGAAGCATGATGGACATTTTACATTTTTCAGTGAGGCCTTGCAAAATGAAAATATTTATTTATTTGCATGTATGCAAGACAGCATTTCTTGATAAAAAAACAAAAAAACAGAAACACCTCTCTCTCTCCCTTTTTCTCTCCCACGGTAGAATATTTTATAAGCTGACGAAGTGGTTGTTCTGTAGAGACTTTTGGTAGGAAATTGATCTATTGTGTATACAAGTTGGAAAAATAACATATGTCCATGACAGATACATTTAGGCATTATTTATAAAGCACACCTAAGTCAACTATTCTGTCATTAATTTAAGTTTCAGCCTTCATGATCGACAGTGGACAAATAATGGAGCAGATAAGTGCCCAATTTATCTGACTCAGCTTTTACAGTGACAGGAATAATTCTCTCAGATATGTCATGGTTTAGCTTTTTCAGTAATCTTCAAGAACAAATCAAATCCTCCATATTTCAATCCAAGTGATGTTGCAAGAATCAGTGATTATTTCAGTTAAGAAAATGAATTGATTGTGACTCAGGGATGTCACTCTTTACCTATCATTCTAGCATAATTTAGCTGTCCCTCCATGGATTGTCATGAAATCAAAGAAGACAAGTATAATTAAGTGGAGAAGATTTGGAAAATGATCCAAAGCAGGTTCATTTACTTTGAAGCATACTGATACCACTTGGCCCTCTACTGGACATACAGGGTAGTGATTTTGATTTGCTTCTCCAAGGATTTGAAGAATTTTGGAGAGTGTTAAAATGCCTATCCATTTTGAATGATGAAACACAAGTGAATACCAAGGACATGCAATAGAGTGAAAACGTTTCTGTAAGATTATCTTGCTCACGCCCCAGAATCAGGGCTTCTGGCATTTCAGAGGTCTCCAACCATACTCAGCCCAACTGAGCCATTTTGTTGCTGAATAAGGACATTTTTATCCAAATGGGCTACCAATTGATCCAGAATAGTTATCATTCTCTTTTTGAATATGTAATGAACAGCTGATACTCTAAGGATTTTTTTTCCTTTCTGCCCTTTTAATTTCTAATTGTGTTCTCCTGAGATAGATACTGATTTGAGAAAGATGAAGGTGTCTCAAATGAGGGTGCTTGGCAGTATCTTCAATAACAGCCACACTTATGTAGACACTGTATCTCTCCAAAGGGAATAGTACAAAAAGGAAAATATTGTTGTTGTTTCTAAGTTGTTTTTGACTCTTTTTTGACTCCACGGACTGTAATCCATCAGGATCCTGTCTCCATGGGATTCCCCAGGCAAGAGCACTGGAGTGGGTTGCCAATTCCTACTCCAGGGGATCTTCCTGACCCAGGGATTGAACCTGTGACTTCTGCATTGGCAGGCAGATTCTTTACCACTGAGCCACCTGGGAAGCCCATGCTAGTTGTAATGCACACTGATGTAATTTCTAATTACATCAGTTACATTTGAGTAGTTGGTTATCTGTGTTCTAGAACGATATTTCTCAGACTTTAAAATAGTTATCAATCACCTGGGGGAGCTTGTTAAAATGTAAGCTGTGATTCAGTGAATTTCAGATTTCATCTTTCTAGCAAGTTCCCATGTGATGTCAAGACTGATGGTTCATGTACCAAACCAGGAGTAGCAAGAGTTTAGAAGGTGATAAAGTCTGATACTTCATCTAGCCTTTCTAACTTTCAAAATGTGTTCAGACTTGACATTTCCATTTCTATATATTCAGTATTTTGGCACCTTCAAAACTGTCCTTGTCTTTCACTATCTCCCAGAGTTTACTCAAACTCATGTCCATTGAGTTGGTGGTGCTATCCAACCATCTTATCCTATTTCTCCACCTTCTCCTACCCTCAATCTTTCCCAGCATCAGGGTCTTTTCTAATGAGTTGCTCTTCACATCAGGTGGCCAAAGTATTAGAACTTCAGCTTCAGCATCAGTCCTTCCAATGAATATTCAGGGTGGATTTCCTTTAGGATTGAGTGGTTTGATCTCCTTACTGTCCAAGGGACTCTCAAGAGTCTTCTCCAGAACCACAATTAGAAAGTATCAGCTCTTCTGTGCTCAGCCTTCTTTATGGTCCAGCTTTCACATCTATACATGACTACTAGAAAAACCATGTCTTTGTCTATATGGACCTTTGTTGGCAAAGTGATGTCTCTGCTTTTAATACACTGTCGAGGTCTGTTAAAACTTTTCTTCCAGGGAGCAAGTGTCTTTTAATTTTATGGCTGCAGTCATCATCCACAGTGATTTTGGAGCCTAAGAAAACAAAATATGTCACTGTTTCCACCTTTTACCTTTTTATTTGCCATGAAGTGATGGAAGTGGATGCCATGATGTCAGATTTTTTGAGAGTTGAGTTTCAAGCCAGCTTTTTCGCTCTCCTCTTTCACCCTCATCAAGAGGCTCATTAGTTCCTGTTTGCTTTCTGCCATTAGAATGGAATTATCTACATATCTGAGTTTGTTGCTATTTTTCTGGCAATATTGATTCCAGTTTGTGATTTATCTATCCTGGCATTTCATATGATGTACTCTGCATATAAGTTAAATGAGCAGGGTGACAGTATACAGCCTTGCATTCTCCTTTCCCAATTTTGAACCAGTTTGTTGTTCCAAAACTGGTTCTAACAGTTGCTTCTTGACCTGTATACAGGTTTCTCAGGGGACTGATAAAGTGTTCTGGTATTCCCATCTCTTTAAGAGTTTTCCAGAGTTTGTTGTGATCCACACAGTCAAAGGCTTTAGCATAGTCAATGAAGCAGAAGTAGGTGTTCCTCTGGAATTCCCTTTGCTTTCTCTATGATCCAACTAATAATGGCAATATGATATCTGGTTCCTCTGCCTTTTCTAAATCAAGCTTGTACGTCTGGAAGTTCTTAGTTCATGAACTGCTGAAGCCTAGCTTGAAGATTTTGAGCACTACTTTGCTAGCATGTAAAATGAATACAGTTGTGCGGTAGTTTGAGCATTCTTTGGCATTACCCTTCTTTGAGATTGGAATGAAAGATGAACTTTTCTAGTCCTGTGTCTACTGCTGACTTTTCCAAATTTGCTGATATATTGAGTGAGGCACTTTAACAGCATTATCTTTTAGAATTTAAAATAGCTTAGCTAGGGCTTCCCTGGTGGTCCAGTGGGTAAGGACACTGCCTTGCAGTGCAAAGGGTGCTGGCTCAATCCCTGACCCGGGAAGATACCACGTGGCATGGAGCAGCTGGACTGATGTGTCCAACTACTGAGCCGGAGCTCTGGAGCAAGTGTGCCCAGAGCCTGTGCTCTGGGATGAGGGAGGCCATTGCGATGGGAGGTCCACACAGGCCAAAGAACAAAGATAAATAAATGGAAGACCAATAGAGGTGGCCAAAAAAAAAAAAAAAAAAGCTTAGCTAGAATTCCATCACCTCCACTAGTTTTGTTCATAGTAATGTTTCCTGAGGTCCATTTGATTCCGCACGCTAGGATGTCTGGCTCAAGGTGAGTGACCATACAGTAGTGGTTATCCAGGTCATTAAGACCTTTTTTGTATAGTTCTTCTTTGTATTCTTGCCACCTCTTCTTAACCTCTTCTGCTTCTGTTATGTCCTTACCGTGTCTGTCCTTTTTCTTGCCCATCCTTACATGAAATGTTCCTTTGACATCTCCTGTTTTCTTGAAGGAATCTCTAGTCTTTCCCATCCTATTGTTTTCCTCTATTTCTTTGCATTTTTCCTTTGGAAAGGCCTTGTTATCTCTCCTTACTATTCTCTGGAACTCTGCATCCAGTTGGGTACATGTTTTCCTTTCTGTATTGCCTTTCACTTCTTTTCTTGGCTATCTTTAAAGGGGACAACCACACTGCCTTCTTTTATTTCTTTTTCTTTTGAATGATTTTGTTCATCACTTCCTCTCCAGTGTTATAAACCTCTGTCCATAGTTCTTCAGGCACTGTGTCTACCAGATCTAATCCCTTGAATCAGTTTGTTACCTCTGCTGTATAATCATATAAGATTTGATTTAGGTCATACCTGAATGGCCTGGTGGTTTTCCCTACTTTTTCTATTTAAGCCTGAATTTGGCAATAAGGAGCTGATGATCTGAGTCACAGTAAGTTCCTTGTCTTCTTTTTGCTCACGGTATAGAACTTCTCCATCTTCAGCTGCAAAGAACAAAATCAATCTGATTTTGATACTGACCATCTGGTATATATCCATGTGTAGAGTTGTCTCTTATGTTGTTGGGAGAGGGTGTTTGCTATGACCAGGGTGTTCTCTTGGCAAAACTCTGTTAGCCTCTGCCTTGTACTCCAAGGCCAAACTTTTCTGTTACTCCAGATATTTCTTGACTTCCTACTTTTGCATTCCCTTCCTCTCTGAGGAAAAGGACGTCTTTATTTTTGGTGTTAGTTCTAAGACTGTTGTAGGTCTTCATACAAGTGATCAACTTCAACTTCTTTAGCATTAGTGGTTGGGGCATAGACTTGGATTACTGTGATATTGAATGGTTTGTCTTGGGAACAAACCAAGGTCATTCTGTCGTTTTTGAGATTGCACTCAAGTACTGCATTTCAAACTCTTTTGTTGACTATGAGGGCTACTCTGTTTCTTCTAAGGGATTCTTGTCCACAGTAGTAGGTGTAATGGTCATCTGAATTAAATTTGCCCATTCCAATCCATTTTAGTTCACTGATTCCTAAGATGTTAATGTTTACCCTTGCCATCTCCTGCTTGACCACGTCCAGTTTACCTTAATTGGTGGACTTAACATTCCAGGTTCCTATGCAGTGTTGTTCTTTACAGCATCAGACTTTCACCTCCAGTTACATCCGTAATTGAGTGTCATTTCTGCTTTGACACAGCCTCTTCATTCTTTTTGGAGCTAGTAGTAAAAAAATGGGCAACTTCTGTGTAATGCTAGCTAGATATAATTAATAGTTTAAAACACACCCTTCTAGACTTTTTCATAGATTATTTATGTACCTAATGAAAACATATTATGTATGGTGTAGCATAGCATTTTCTGTTTGTTTTTGGCAGTGCTGTGTAGTTTGTGAGATCTTAGCTTCCTGCCAAGGACCAAATCCTGGCCCATGGCAGTAAAAGTACTAACCACTCAACTACAGGTATTCCCGCACAGCCTTTTGTATATATATTTAAATCATATTTTCACTTAATAATATATAATGGCATATTAATACATAATAATAAATTCATCCTTTTAAGCAGTAACTTGGTATTTCATTTTATGAGTAACTTTATTAATCATTTAATTAATTTACTCCAGTTTCCTCTTAGTAGACACAAATTTTCTGTATTATAGTAATAATCCATGGTTCCTCAGACATTTTCATACTTAGTTCTTTATACTCTTTCCTATTCTCCTTAGAATAATTTTCTAGAAGTGCAATTACTGGACCAGTAGGCAACATCATGACTTTAATGTGCTAGATCTGAAGTTTTATAGATATTAATACATGTATTGGCCATTTGATCATACAGATTTTTATACCAAAGTCTCCATATCCTCCTTTATATAAATGACAAGAACTTGGGCTCTTTGACCTCCTGTCTCAAGCCCTATGGATATACAGAGTCTTTGGCTTTTATAGGTAAGTCCAGCTTCTAGAATTTTAAGTTTGTAGGGTATAATATGCAGTCTAAAGTAAGTGTTCTGTCCATGACTTTATGACAACTAACCCATTATAAAGGTATTTAAAAGCCACATTTCTGTATATATAACTATTTAATAAATTTCTTGCTCCTTACTTTCTGATTCTCTCTCAGTGCTGCTTTTAGATTTATATTTTAATCAGACCTAGTCAACATTTAATTTTCATTTGCTTTAACTATTGTGCTCAGTGAAGCAGAGAATTCATCCATCTTAACAAACACAGAGAAACACAAAGAGAGCAAATAAAAGAACCTCAGATGCACTTGTGCTCCCTCTCTCGGAACATCAGCTTGAAGTTTTTCAAGTGCCTAGAGTTAATTCTGTGGGTGAGTTGGATGCAGAGGATCAGCTCAGAAGACCAGCTTTTCCTCATAAGATCATTTTCCTTTCTCTTCCAGCTGTTGCTATGATTGTCGATGTTATCCTATTGACCACACATTCTTTATTAGCCCTTCAGTTACTGCTCTCTCTTAATTTCCACTTCAAATATAAATTAGAAATCAGCATTGAATTGATCAAACTTGAGCTAGAATTTGGGTTTGATGGTAACTGTCTTTTGTATATATATTTAAATCATATTTTCACTTAATAATATATAATGGCATATTAATACATAATAATAAATTCATCCTTTTAAGCAGTAACTTGGTATTTCATTTTATGAGTAACTTTATTAATCATTTAATTAATTTACTCCAGTTTCCTCTTAGTAGACACAAATTTTCTGTATTATAGTAATAATCCATGGTTCCTCAGACATTTTCATACTTAGTTCTTTATACTCTTTCCTATTCTCCTTAGAATAATTTTCTAGAAGTGCAATTACTGGACCAGTAGGCAACATCATGACTTTAATGTGCTAGATCTGAAGTTTTATAGATATTAATACATGTATTGGCCATTTGATCATACAGATTTTTATACCAAAGTCTCCATATCCTCCTTTATATAAATGACAAGAACTTGGGCTCTTTGACCTCCTGTCTCAAGCCCTATGGATATACAGAGTCTTTGGCTTTTATAGGTAAGTCCAGCTTCTAGAATTTTAAGTTTGTAGGGTATAATATGCAGTCTAAAGTAAGTGTTCTGTCCATGACTTTATGACAACTAACCCATTATAAAGGTATTTAAAAGCCACATTTCTGTATATATAACTATTTAATAAATTTCTTGCTCCTTACTTTCTGATTCTCTCTCAGTGCTGCTTTTAGATTTATATTTTAATCAGACCTAGTCAACATTTAATTTTCATTTGCTTTAACTATTGTGCTCAGTGAAGCAGAGAATTCATCCATCTTAACAAACACAGAGAAACACAAAGAGAGCAAATAAAAGAACCTCAGATGCACTTGTGCTCCCTCTCTCGGAACATCAGCTTGAAGTTTTTCAAGTGCCTAGAGTTAATTCTGTGGGTGAGTTGGATGCAGAGGATCAGCTCAGAAGACCAGCTTTTCCTCATAAGATCATTTTCCTTTCTCTTCCAGCTGTTGCTATGATTGTCGATGTTATCCTATTGACCACACATTCTTTATTAGCCCTTCAGTTACTGCTCTCTCTTAATTTCCACTTCAAATATAAATTAGAAATCAGCATTGAATTGATCAAACTTGAGCTAGAATTTGGGTTTGATGGTAACTGTCTTTTTGGTCTTTTTCTCTCAATACTCTCCCCATTCTTCTTTCTTCCTTTTTCTGTTTTCCTTCCTAATCTCCAGGGCAAAATCTGCCCATGAATTACCTCCCTTTATTAATGATATGAATAAGGCAACAAGCCATTTAACTCTAAAACATATTTAAAAGCAATATCCTCTAGTTTGGGGCTCAAATATCAAATAACCTGCCATAATATTAAGACTTTCCTTACTTACCCAGGCTACTTAGGGCACTTTTTCTGAACAAAAACACTGTATTTTAGGCAGGTTGATGTCTTGTGGCATGCTACACTATTTTATTCTCCTTTTGAAAATGTTCGAAGCATCATTGCATCAATACATACACTGTCTTTTCCCTCCTACTTCCTCCTACTTCCCACCACCACTCGACCATTTTTCTTTGCCTCTCCAGGTATTTTCCATCATTAAGGTTTCATTGAATGCCTCCATTTTCTAATCTGTGACATCAGTCTTAAGTTTTCATGTAATGGTAGGATTCTTATTATGATCTCTCTGTAATTTGATTGTGCATCCTTTGCACAATTACTTAAAGATGTATCAAGAGATAGTCCAGGCTTTATGAACCAGCTGCCAGATTTGACTTCTTTCTTATTTTGAAGTATTTCTACCTGTTTATAACTTATATTAATCTTTAATTTTTTATTGGAGTTTTGTGCTTTACAATGTGGCGTTAGTTTCTGCTGTATGAGCTTAAATTTTTAAGGCAGACACTTTCTGTTCCTGTTCCTCTTGCATGTCTCAATGCTTCAAATATTTGGAAACTACTATGACTTTAGTCTTGTCATTCGTGACACATTTTGGTGAATCTCTCATAGATATCTCCTTTCTAACCTGCTACTCATAATTGAATATATTTTAGATATGGTTTGACCAGTACAAAACTCAAAGAGGCTGTGATATACAGTGTTCTGGATGTTTACTTCCTTTCATGTAGTTTTATATTGGATGAAATTTTTAGTCATTATTTGAGAATCTGGTTTGATATTTTGAACTTTTAATTCCCTAACTGATTGTCGATGTTATCCTATTGACCACACATTCTTTATTAGCCCTTCAGTTACTGCTCTCTCTTAATTTCCACTTCAAATATAAATTAGAAATCAGCATTGAATTGATCAAACTTGAGCTAGAATTTGGGTTTGATGGTAACTGTCTTTTTGGTCTTTTTCTCTCAATACTCTCCCCATTCTTCTTTCTTCCTTTTCTGTTTTCCTTCCTAATCTCCAGGGCAAAATCTGCCCATGAATTACCTCCCTTTATTAATGATATGAATAAGGCAACAAGCCATTTAACTCTAAAACATATTTAAAAGCAATATCCTCTAGTTTGGGGCTCAAATATCAAATAACCTGCCATAATATTAAGACTTTCCTTACTTACCCAGGCTACTTAGGGCACTTTTTCTGAACAAAAACACTGTATTTTAGGCAGGTTGATGTCTTGTGGCATGCTACACTATTTTATTCTCCTTTTGAAAATGTTCGAAGCATCATTGCATCAATACATACACTGTCTTTTCCCTCCTACTTCCTCCTACTTCCCACCACCACTCGACCATTTTTCTTTGCCTCTCCAGGTATTTTCCATCATTAAGGTTTCATTGAATGCCTCCATTTTCTAATCTGTGACATCAGTCTTAAGTTTTCATGTAATGGTAGGATTCTTATTATGATCTCTCTGTAATTTGATTGTGCATCCTTTGCACAATTACTTACATGATGTATCAAGAGATAGTCCAGGCTTTATGAACCAGCTGCCAGATTTGACTTCTTTCTTATTTTGAAGTATTTCTACCTGTTTATAACTTATATTAATCTTTAATTTTTTATTGGAGTTTTGTGCTTTACAATGTGGCGTTAGTTTCTGCTGTATGAGCTTAAATTTTTAAGGCAGACACTTTCTGTTCCTGTTCCTCTTGCATGTCTCAATGCTTCAAATATTTGGAAACTACTATGACTTTAGTCTTGTCATTCGTGACACATTTTGGTGAATCTCTCATAGATATCTCCTTTCTAACCTGCTACTCATAATTGAATATATTTTAGATATGGTTTGACCAGTACAAAACTCAAAGAGGCTGTGATATACAGTGTTCTGGATGTTTACTTCCTTTCATGTAGTTTTATATTGGATGAAATTTTTAGTCATTATTTGAGAATCTGGTTTGATAATTTTGAACTAAATTATAATATTCCCTAACTCCAGAGTTCTCCAGTGCTCCTCTTCAATAGCGTCTCTACCTCTGACCCCAGACAGCCACTGACCTTCTTTATGTCACTATAGTTTGCATTTTCTAAAGCTTTATGTAAATGAAACCATACAGCCTAGAGAATCCATTGCAAAGGATTTTTCTCCTTTGGAGAAAATAGGTTTTTGTTTTTTCGGTTTGTTTTCCTAAAGAAAGCCAGATTATCCCAATTCTGTATTTGTAGAATTGAATTCTTAAACCTAACTTTAAGAGATTTGTCCTTTTATATTTCTTCTTATTGGTTTTAGTCCAGTGTTCCTGTAGATTAATACGATTTTGATCAAAAAAATCAATACGAATCCTAAGACTGTCATCCAGAGTATCAGATAGCTATCCTTTCTAGCTGTAAGGTTTCTGTACATTTGACAAATGAATTTCAATATATTATTACAGAATACAGATTCATAAAATATTAGCGCCGAAAGAATATAAAGTTATGAGTTTTATAGTTGATAGGAACAACAACATGCGCTAGAGATGTTTTATCCACTTGATCCAGAGATAAAGGACAGACTTCCTCCTTTCCTTTCTACTTTACCTAAAGTGCTATGGCAGTTATTAAATATTCCACTAACTCTGATGTGTTTTCTAAAACAAATAACACATACCATTTTAAAGACAAATAAAGTTTGTCCTCATTCAGTCACCATCCTCTTCATTCTTCTTAAGTATCCTCTGTGTGTGTTTAAAAACCTTTAACATTTTTCTGAGATATAATTCATATTCAACAAATTTATTCATTTTAAGTGTAAACTTTGATGAGTTGTGGTAAATGTAAGCATTATGTTATTATACCAATCACTATGTAGTATATTTTAATCACTCCAAAAGTTCCCTAATGCTCTTTTGCATTTCATTTTTCTTTATCTCTGACTCGAAGCATCCACCAGTGTACTTCGTATCTCTGTAGACTAGTATGTATTTTCTACAGTGTCATATGAATGACATCATGCGTTATGTACTCTTTATACTGACTTTCAGAATCTTTTTGAGATGTGCCCATGATTTTTTTGCCTAAATTACTTCATTCGTTGCTTTTTATTAATGTGCATTTTTTAAAATTCATTCCTCTGTTCATGGCCATTTGAGTTGTTCCCATTTTAACCTATTATGAATATGGTGCTATGAACATTAGTGTACTAGTCTTTCTTTGGCGGTGTATTTTATTTTTCTTGGGTACATACCAACTACTGAGTTATATGCTTATTTTTGTATGAAACTGTCAAAATATTTTTCAATGACTGAGGTCCTATCAGTGATGTATAAGAGGTCTAGTTCCACATCCTTACCAACATTTAATTTTCCTTTAAGTCATTCTGTGTATATATAGAAGTAACTTATTATTGTTTATATTAGCATTCCCATGATGACTAAGGATGATGAACATCTTTTGATTTCTTTAAATTTTTTTTACCATCCGTATTGTTCTTTTGTGAAGTATCTATTTGAATTTCTTCCCAGTAATGATCAATAATGTCTTTTTGTCTCTCGCCTTCTCTTCTCTTCTTTCACTAAGTATTTCATCTTACTCTCAATTCCTGTTTTTTTTTGGGGTGTGTGTGTGTGTGTGTGTGTATGTGAGAGAGAGAGAGAGTGAGAGAGAGAGAGAGAGAGTGTGTGTGTGTGTGTGTGTTGAGAATGGCACCCACGTGCTAAAAAATAAATTTGCTGGACTTAAAATAGTCCCAGTTGTTTTTGCCACAATTCTAAGTCAGAGTTGCTACCAGGTTAATATGTTTTCTGTTAGGAGAGAAAAAACATTCTATGAAAAAGCGTACAAAAAAGCTTACTCATTGAACTAACTTTTTAGGTCGAAATGTGTCAGTAAACACACTGTAGAAATATTTTAAAAATCAAATAAATCAATTTTTAAGATGCAATTGGAGATTTCTACCACATAAATATTAGTGCTTTGAATCAAAGGAAGTCAATAAAGCTGAATTAAGGCCAAAAAAAAAAACCTCACCTGTGATTTCTTGAGCTAATTTCATTGAACTTGTTAACAAAATGCAATGTTCGACATAGAGATTCTCAGTATCTTTTAAGGAATTTTTCTTTTTGTTCCTAAAAGCTTAAATTCATTTTGACAATAAACCATATTCAACATTTTATTTGATCAGATTAGGAAATCTGAATTCGTTAGAATTTGTTTTGCCCACTATCTCAATTACTTGGAACAATTATAAAAAACATGTTTCTTGGAATAGTAAGGAATATGGTTAACCAGTTCAAGGTCAAAGCATTGCATTCCACATCTATAAACTTGCCAGACCACAGGACAGTAGTCTGCCCATAGAGTAATGTGGTCTGATTTTGTTGTTCAGTAACTAAGTCATGTCTGACTCTTTGTCACCCCATGGACTGCAACACACCAGGTTTCCCTGTCCTTGTCCATCTCCCAGAGCTTGCTCAAAGTCATGTCCATTGAGTTGGTGATGCTATCTAATCACCTAATCCTCTGCTGCCCCTTTCTCCTTTTGCCTTCAATCTTTGCAGCATCAGGGTCTTTTCTAATGAGCTGGCTCTTCCATTAGGTAATCAAAGTATTGGAACTTCAGCTTCAGCAGCAGTCCTTCCAATGAATATTTGGGGTTGATTTCCTTTAGAATTGATTGGTTTGATCTCCTTGAGGTCCAAGGGACTCTCGAGTCTACTCCAACACAGTTTGAAAGCATTAGCTCTTCTGTGTTCAGTCTTCTTTATGGTCCAAGTCTAACATCCATACATGACCACTGGAAGAACCATAGTGATGACTATATGTGCCTTTGTTGGCCAAGTGATATCCCTGCTTTTTAATATGCTGTCTAGGTTTATCCTTGCTTTTCTTCCAAGGAGCAAACATCTTTGAATTTCATGGCTGCTATCATCGTCCACATTGATTTTGGAGGCCAAGAAAATAAAATCTGTCACTATTTCTACTTTTTCCCCTTTTATTTGCCATGAAGTGATTGGACTGAATGCCGTGGTCTTGGTTTCTGGAATGTTGAGTTTCAGGGAAACCAAGCTTTATTCCCCCATGTGCAATAAAATTTAAGGCCAAAAAACCTCACCTGTGATTTCTTGAGCTAATTTCATTGAACTTGTTAACAAAATGCAATGTTCGACATAGAGATTCTCAGTATCTTTTAAGGAATTTTTCTTTTTGTTCCTAAAAGCTTAAATTCATTTTGACAATAAACCATATTCAACATTTTATTTGATCAGATTAGGAAATCTGAATTCGTTAGAATTTGTTTTGCCCACTATCTCAATTACTTGGAACAATTATAAAAAACATGTTTCTTGGAATAGTAAGGAATATGGTTAACCAGTTCAAGGTCAAAGCATTGCATTCCACATCTATAAACTTGCCAGACCACAGGACAGTAGTCTGCCCATAGAGTAATGTGGTCTGATTTTGTTGTTCAGTAACTAAGTCATGTCTGACTCTTTGTCACCCCATGGACTGCAACACACCAGGTTTCCCTGTCCTTGTCCATCTCCCAGAGCTTGCTCAAAGTCATGTCCATTGAGTTGGTGATGCTATCTAATCACCTAATCCTCTGCTGCCCCTTTCTCCTTTTGCCTTCAATCTTTTGCAGCATCAGGGTCTTTTCTAATGAGCTGGCTCTTCCATTAGGTAATCAAAGTATTGGAACTTCAGCTTCAGCAGCAGTCCTTCCAATGAATATTTGGGGTTGATTTCCTTTAGAATTGATTGGTTTGATCTCCTTGAGGTCCAAGGGACTCTCGAGTCTACTCCAACACAGTTTGAAAGCATTAGCTCTTCTGTGTTCAGTCTTCTTTATGGTCCAAGTCTAACATCCATACATGACCACTGGAAGAACCATAGTGATGACTATATGTGCCTTTGTTGGCCAAGTGATATCCCTGCTTTTTAATATGCTGTCTAGGTTTATCCTTGCTTTTCTTCCAAGGAGCAAACATCTTTGAATTTCATGGCTGCTATCATCGTCCACATTGATTTTGGAGGCCAAGAAAATAAAATCTGTCACTATTTCTACTTTTTCCCCTTTTATTTGCCATGAAGTGATTGGACTGAATGCCGTGGTCTTGGTTTCTGGAATGTTGAGTTTCAGGGCAGCTTTTTCACCATTCTCTCTCAGCCTCATCAAGAGGCTCTTTAGTTCCTCTTCACTTTCTGCCATAAAGATGGTATCGTCTACATATTTGAGGTTGTTGATATTTCTCCCAGCAATCTTGATTTCAGCTTGTGGTTCATCCAGCCCAGCATAATGCATAAAGTAGTCTTCACAGAAAGTAAATAAGCAGGGTGACAATATATAGCCTTTCCCAGTTTTGAACCAGTCTGTTGTTCCATGTCCAGTTCTAACTGTTGCTTTTGTGGTCTGATGATTTTACATTAAGAGTTGCAGAGGGCTTCCCTGGTGGTCCAGTGGGTAAAGAGTCCACCTTGCAGTTCAAGGGGCGGCGGTTCGATCCCTGGTCTGGGGAGATCCCGTGTGCCGCAGAGCGGCTGGACCGGTGTGTCCAATTGTGAGCCAGCGCTCTGGAACACATTCCCCCAGAGCTGGTGCTCTGCACCAAGAGAGGCCACTGCAATGGGAAGCCCACACAGGCCTAAGAATAAAGATGGATGAAAAATAAACAAATGGAAAACCAATAAAAGAGGCCAAAAATTGAAAAGGAAAAAACATTAAAAAAAAAAAAAAGAGTTGCAGAATGTCTGTACTGAGCATGTTCTATTCAGTGGCTTTCTTCCCCTCATCTGGAGCCCTATTGCCTCTTTGTCTTCCTACTTCTCCCTAGATACTGGAGCCTCACAAAAATGTAACTCCATCCCGTGCTGCTATTTCAGTGATTCTGGTCTAATCACTTGTCTAGATTTATGTGTAAGGAGACAGATTCCAGCCCCTCTTTCAGTAGGCCAATTTATTAAAATATATTAGCTCAGCTTTTCTCAGTTTCTCTTTGTTTTTCATTTTAAATAAAAGCAAATTATATTCTTTTTGATTCTCTTTGTTGCACTCTATAGATACAACATTAAACTCTTTGAGTATCTGTATTAGTTTGTTTTGGCAGTTTGTATTTTGTATTTTTGTCTATTTTATTAACTGCTTTTTCTCCCCTAAATTCCTGTTTCATTCCATTCATATTGCTGTATTACCATGGACTGGGTGGCTAATAAACAATAGATATCTATTCCTGCAGTTCTGGAGACTGGAAGTTCAGGATCAAAGTACCAGCATGGTAGACTTCTGATGAAGGTTCCCTTCTTGGTTCATAGCTGGGGCCCTGTTGCTGTGTCCTCACATGGTGGAAGAAGCAGGGGATCTCTCAGGAGCCTCTTTTATACAGACAGGAATCCCATTCATGAGGGTGAAACCCTCATGGCCAAATCTCTACTCAGAGATCTTACCTACTAATACCATCACCTTTGGAAGTTCGGATTTCAGCATATGAATTTGGTGGGGGTGGTCAGATACAAACATTCAGACTAGAGCAATTCCTTTCTTCCTACTATATTTGGTGTTTATTCTGTTATTTTAACTTTTTAAATTGAATTAATAGCCCACTATATTTTCAGTTTTTTTTTTTAATTTCAAATATAGTTTCAAAGGCTATATTTTTCCTTTATGGACAATGTTAACTATCTTAATACGTTTTTAATTATGCTATACTTTTTATTGTTATTCATTTTTAAGGTTTTTTGAGTCATTTCTATTATGATTTCTTCCTTTTTTCTGGTATATTGAATTAATTGCATTGTATGAAGAAAACATTTTTTTCCAGTTCTTTCTCTCTTTCTGTATGTGTGTGTGTGGATGTGTGGATGTGTTTGAGAGACTTGTTTCAGAAATCTGTTTCACAAGACATAGCTTAGTATATGGACAATTTCCATAGATACCCCTTTATGCTAAAGAAAAATGTAGTTTATAACACTATGTGGTTCTATACTAATCAATTGGCTAATGTGTGGTTCAGATTTTCTCTGTATTAACTGATATCTTTTTTATTTGGCCGATGTATTAATTACTAAGGTACACCCACCATGGTGATAGATTTATCAATTTATATTTCTTGTGATATTTGCTTTATTGCTTTTGAAGATATATTATTTGGCAGCAACAGATTCCAAGTTGATATATCCTTTTGGCGAAATGGATTCTTTATTAATGACTTTGGCCTTAGATTTTATTTGTCTGAAAGAAACTGTAGCTTCGTTTTGGATAGTATTTGTTGGTATATAATTTCTCATCCTTTCTGTTTTTATGATATGTATATGTATCTTGTAAGCAATATAGTACTGAAATCTAAAAAATTTTGCAGATGTTTTCCTTTTAATAAATAAATTTAATTCATTTAAATTATTTGGATTACTAAATTTAATTTAATTTTACCCATATCACCATGTTTGTGTTCTCCATATACAGTACATTTTTCATTTCATCTTTCTTGTTTAAGTAAAATTAAATAATGGTTGTATTTTTCCTTTTTTTTCTACTTGTTTGGAAGTTTTATATTTTATTTTCAGGTTATTAATGGTACTCTTGATATCTTAGTGCACACAGTTAATTATAGAACTAATCACTGTCTTGGCTACATTTTCTATCAAAATGAGTAGCTTAGATTTTAACTCAGATAATCCATTTCCCAAATATCATTGTATTATGTGATATTTTAATGATTTTATTTTGATGATCCTACAAATTATACATTATTTTATATATATCTATTTTGATACATGCATCCACATGTTTGCAATTATTTTTTGTTTGTCAGTGTAACTTTCATTATAGAGCTTTCTTCTAGGACCATTTCTTTAAGGACCAAAGTATATCCTTTAAGCTTTCATTTGATGGTCTGTTAGGTGGTAAAATTCCACTGGATTATTCCTTTCTTTTTTTTTAAGCCTGAACATATTTTTTAGTTTGCTTTCATTTCAAAAGGATTATAGCTTTCTGGGGTATACAATTTTGGATTGACAGTTGTTTTCTGTCAACTCTTTGAATATAGTTTACTGTCAGTATCTGCTATTGCTATTGAGAAAGCAGATGTCAGCATAAGTGTAGCCTTTTGTAAATCTTCTCTTTCTTTTCTTTTGGTCTTCTTCAAAATCTTTGTCTTTGGTGTCTGAAGTTTTACCAGCATATATCTAGCAAAAACTTCTTTTAATTAAACTATGTGACATTTGTGTACCAACTCTAATGATTCAGATCTTTCATCCATTTTGAATATTCTCAGCCACTCCAAGTATTCTCCAGGTATTGCTTTTTGCCCAGACTCTTGTCTTCTGTAACTCTTATCACAAATGCAGTTTTCCCATTTGTACTCTCTGCTTTTTATCCAATGTTCTATATTTTTCTTTTCTTCAGTTATTGTTGCATTCCATGACATTTTATACATTGATGTTCCAGTTCACTAGTCCTGCTTTGAGAAATGTTTGTTTTTTAACTTTCACATTGAATTTTAATTTTTTCAAGTTCTATTTTATTCTTTATCAAGACAGCCTTGTTGAAGAAAATGTAGAAAGACACATGTGCTTTTCACTGAAGCATTGTTGTAATGGCAAAAAAAAAAAAAAAAAAAATGAAAGCAAACCAAATGCCATCACTAGAGCACTGGTTGTTCAGCATGAGAAGTCCATATAATGGAGTGCTATGCAGTTGTATAAAAGAATGTCAAATAGTCCTATATATTGTTGTAAAGTGGTAAATCTGAATAGTAGTGAAATTTATTTAAAAGTGATGAATTTATGTGGGTATAGTATATTAAAGATGTATGTTGCTTCACTTTAAAAAACAACAACAAAATTTAGTGTCTTAAACAATTATTTGTTATTTTCTCATGTTCCAGTGGGTGGCCTGGGTGATTCTTTTAATTTTTTGCTCTGGGAAGAGTTATATGGCAATAGACAGCTTTCAGCTCGCTCACATGTATTAGCCTTAGCTGGGATGGCTAAAAGCAAGAAAGCTTTACTTTAAGGTAAAGAAAAGGTAAAAGGTAGTTTTCTTTTAAGAAGCAAGAAAGGTTTACAAAATTATTAGGACAAAAAGCACCAGAAGTCAACTTGAAAAAATTATCACTGGTCAAAGTTAGTACAATTTGATCATCAATGAGAAAAATAAATGTAATAGATTAAAATATATAAACTATTTTTAAATCTATGGACTAATAATAAAAATAATTTTAAACTAATGGTGTCTTTGTATACCTTTGGAGAGCCAATGCATTGTTTTGAAAACTGGTGAATAAAGAATCAACCTTTATGCTTCATTTCTTTTGTGAATACACTGTTGATAAGGTATTGCTTTGCCCAGACTCTTGTCTTCTGTAACTCTTATCACAAATGCAGTTTTCCCATTTGTACTCTCTGCTTTTTATCCAATGTTCTATATTTTCTTTTCTTCAGTTATTGTTGCATTCCATGACATTTTATACATTGATGTTCCAGTTCACTAGTCCTGCTTTGAGAAATGTTTGTTTTTTAACTTTCACATTGAATTTTAATTTTTTCAAGTTCTATTTTATTCTTTATCAAGACAGCCTTGTTGAAGAAAATGTAGAAAGACACATGTGCTTTTCACTGAAGCATTGTTGTAATGGCAAAAAAAAAAAAAAAAAAAATGAAAGCAAACCAAATGCCATCACTAGAGCACTGGTTGTTCAGCATGAGAAGTCCATATAATGGAGTGCTATGCAGTTGTATAAAAGAATGTCAAATAGTCCTATATATTGTTGTAAAGTGGTAAATCTGAATAGTAGTGAAATTTATTTAAAAGTGATGAATTTATGTGGGTATAGTATATTAAAGATGTATGTTGCTTCACTTTAAAAAACAACAACAAAATTTAGTGTCTTAAACAATTATTTGTTATTTTCTCATGTTCCAGTGGGTGGCCTGGGTGATTCTTTTAATTTTTTGCTCTGGGAAGAGTTATATGGCAATAGACAGCTTTCAGCTCGCTCACATGTATTAGCCTTAGCTGGGATGGCTAAAAGCAAGAAAGCTTTACTTTAAGGTAAAGAAAAGGTAAAAGGTAGTTTTCTTTTAAGAAGCAAGAAAGGTTTACAAAATTATTAGGACAAAAAGCACCAGAAGTCAACTTGAAAAAGTTATCACTGGTCAAAGTTAGTACAATTTGATCATCAATGAGAAAAATAAATGTAATAGATTAAAATATATAAACTATTTTTAAATCTATGGACTAATAATAAAAATAATTTTAAACTAATGGTGTCTTTGTATACCTTTGGAGAGCCAATGCATTGTTTTGAAAACTGGTGAATAAAGAATCAACCTTTTATGCTTCATTTCTTTTGTGAATGTATCAAGGTTGTCAAATGTTGATAAGAGAGCATTCTCTTTATAGATGCATTTTCACACACAAATGAAGAAAGAATGATTCAGTTGAGAATTAACATGTTCAAATCAACTGAAATAAAGGATTCAGGCAATAGTTATTAATTATTTATATCAAGAGAGCCAAATGATTTAATGTATCTTTTGATAGAAGTGTGCATTACCACCCATAAAACATTATTGCCAAAACAAAAACAAACTTTTGAATCAGTACTTTATTTTTTTTAAGATTTATTTATTTATTTATTTTGGTGGGGGTGGGGTGGGGAGGGAGGGAAGCAGGCGGGCCACTTCTATTGGTCTTTCATTTCTCTATTTTCATCCATCTTTGTTCTTTGGCCCATGTGGGCCTTTCATCGCGGTGGCCTCTGTTGTCGCAGAGCACCGGCTCTGGGTGTGTGCCCTCCAGAGCTCTGGCTCGGTAATTGGACCCATCAGTCCAGCCGTTCTGCGGCACATGGGATCTTCTCAGGCCAGGGATCGAACTGGCGCACCTTGCACTGGAAGGTGGTGTCCTTACCCACTGGACCACCAGGGAAGCCCTGAATCAGTACTTTAGATCTAACTACTGATTTATAGCATGCACAAAAGACAGAGGACATATTAAGTGACACCACAGAGAAGCAATCAATAAAATTCAGTTTGTAGTAAACTCCATGAGATAAATGGCCCAGTTCCTTCAGTAAACAGATTACAAGGAAAAGGGGAAAATGATGAAGGAGTAATCTGTCAATTAGAATAAACTTAACAGATGCAAAAACAAGTGCAGTGTATGGATCTCATTTGAATCCTGAAAAAAAACAATTGTGAAAAAGCATTATGAGCCAATTGAAAAAAGAGGGAACATTTTTAATGATGACAGTGATGTTGTGGTAGTGTATTTTAATGACTGTCTTCTAGAGATAAATACAAAAATGTTAACAGATTAAATGCAATGATACCTAAAATTTATTTCAAATTCCAGTAGGAATATTGGGGCCTTTGGGGAGGAAATATAGATAAGAATGGAGATCAGTTGATCACTACTGAATATGATTAGACAAATGGATATTTGTTATTACTTGTAGAGCAGAAAAGGAAAAAAAAAAGATAAAATGTTATGGTTTCATCTCTGCATTACCAGCTTATATTTTGACTGCCTATTTAAATTAAATACTAAATCTTTTAAAAAAATATATTCCACATTAGATAATTATAATAAATTTGGTGTTTGGGAGTCAGATTCTGCTCTATTGTTTCTGTGACTCAGGATCTTCAAACTCTTACTTTTTTTATAGAAGCACTTAAATCAGGAGAAAAAGTTAGAGTTATACCAGTTTATGGAAAAATATTGAAAACAAAATAAGATAGTTTTCAAATCAGAAAAAAAATGAGGCTAGAAGTTTATTACTGACCATTTGAACTTGGACAGGTAACTTAATTTTTTTGCATCTGAGTTTCCTCATCTATAAAACATAGGTGGTAATACCTAGTTCAGAGAATTCCAATGAGAGTTAGTGAATAATTCATGGAAATAGCATAATACCAGACATACTTAAGCACTCTAAACATGGTGGATTTATATATATCTATGTTTCCTGAATTGGGGAGTAATGTAGATAAGTATCATATTTTGGTGTAAAATCATCAAAGAATTTTTTTCTTCATTTATACCCATCTCACACTTAGCCTGTGGACTACATCTGAAACTGGTCTTGGATTATACAGCTGACAGCAAAATCATATCTAGGGCTTCCCCTGGTGTCCAGTGGATAAGGACACCACCTTGCAGTGCAATGGGCGCCAGTTCGATCCCTGGCCTGGGAAGATCCCACTTGCTGCGGAGCGGCTGGACCGATGTGTTCAATGACCGAGCTGGAGCTCTGGGGCGCATGCGCCCAGAGCCGGTGCTCTGCGACAACAGAGGCCGCCGTGATGGGAGGCCCACAGGAGCCGAAGAACAAAGATGGATGAAAATAGAGAAATCAAAGACCAATAGAAGTGGCCTGCCTGCTTCCCTCTCTCCCCAACCCAACCCCCACCCAAAATAAATAAATAAATAAATCTTTTAAAAAAATAACAAAAAACCGTATCTAACGCTTTGGACCAAAAACACTGAGTAGCAGAAATATAGTATGCTTGTTCTTCTGATTAACCTTTCTGAAGTAGATCATTTAATTTTGGGGGAGAGAACCAGAAGTCATGAGTTTGCAAAGAAGTGCTAATGAATTGGCAGTGAGTGTTTTAATTCTTGCCATAGATGATTACATTCAGAGCAAGGGTAGCATATATTGTTTGGGGGTCAGATTCTGCTCTATTGTTTCTGTGACTCAGGATCTTCAAACTCTTACTTTTTTTATAGAAGCACTTAAATCAGGAGAAAAAGTTAGAGTTATACCAGTTTATGGAAAAATATTGAAAACAAAATAAGATAGTTTTCAAATCAGAAAAAAAATGAGGCTAGAAGTTTATTACTGACCATTTGAACTTGGACAGGTAACTTAATTTTTTTGCATCTGAGTTTCCTCATCTATAAAACATAGGTGGTAATACCTAGTTCAGAGAATTCCAATGAGAGTTAGTGAATAATTCATGGAAATAGCATAATACCAGACATACTTAAGCACTCTAAACATGGTGGATTTATATATATCTATGTTTCCTGAATTGGGGAGTAATGTAGATAAGTATCATATTTTGGTGTAAAATCATCAAAGAATTTTTTTCTTCATTTATACCCATCTCACACTTAGCCTGTGGACTACATCTGAAACTGGTCTTGGATTATACAGCTGACAGCAAAATCATATCTAGGGCTTCCCCTGGTGTCCAGTGGATAAGGACACCACCTTGCAGTGCAATGGGCGCCAGTTCGATCCCTGGCCTGGGAAGATCCCACTTGCTGCGGAGCGGCTGGACCGATGTGTTCAATGACCGAGCTGGAGCTCTGGGGCGCATGCGCCCAGAGCCGGTGCTCTGCGACAACAGAGGCCGCCGTGATGGGAGGCCCACAGGAGCCGAAGAACAAAGATGGATGAAAATAGAGAAATCAAAGACCAATAGAAGTGGCCTGCCTGCTTCCCTCTCTCCCCAACCCAACCCCCACCCAAAATAAATAAATAAATAAATCTTTTAAAAAAATAACAAAAAACCGTATCTAACGCTTTGGACCAAAAACACTGAGTAGCAGAAATATAGTATGCTTGTTCTTCTGATTAACCTTTCTGAAGTAGATCATTTAATTTTGGGGGAGAGAACCAGAAGTCATGAGTTTGCAAAGAAGTGCTAATGAATTGGCAGTGAGTGTTTTAATTCTTGCCATAGATGATTACATTCAGAGCAAGGGTAGCATATATTGTTGGTTTCTGAATGATCATCTTACTTATGGTCATCAGAAGTTAAATCACTGTGTAGTTCTATTTATTTAAAATTAGAGTTTTATTCTTATATTAAAGGACTACAGAGCAAGACGATTCCATTATTAACTCTTTCAATCCACCAGATTTGGTGCCCCAGTACTGCTCAGGCATCCAAACAAACATTTCTGCATGTATTGCACAAAAACAGCACAGGAAGAACTTACTGCTTGGAAATCTACTTTGTATGAGGCACACGACTGACTCCACAGACTATTTTTCAGACTCTCAAGGACAGTTCTCTTATTTTTGGTTGAATCGAGGGTTTCATCTACAAAAAAGAAAATATGAAGAATGACAGTGCCTTTCCATTTGTCATGCTTAGTAACAATTGTGCTGAAGGATTCATGCAACAGAATTGAGCAAATCATAAATCAATTTTTTTGGTCTGAAGACTTGCAAGATATCTTACTCTTGTGAGTTAATATGACACTGGATTGATTCTAAGTAAAACAGTAATTCAAGTTCATATACATTGTGTTACTAACAAGAAATTCATTCTTCCCATTAGCTGTTTTGCCCTAGTCTCCTTTAGAAAGCTGATTCTGTTTGGACCCAAATAATTTTTCCTATTGAAACAGCAAGACTGTATGGTTCTCTCCACCCCAGCAATGTCCTCTGCCTGCCTTTTACCTTTTTTTTTGTTCATTTTTAAAATTTTTCCCCCCATTATGCCTCTTTTATTTATGTTTATTTTCATCCATCTTTTTTATTCTTTGGCATGTGTGGGCCTCCCGCTGCAGTGTCCACTCTCACTGCAGAACATCAGCTCCAGGCGCATGCGCTCCAAAGCACTGGCTCGTAATTGGATGCACTGGTTCAGCCACTCTGCAGCACGTGGGATCTTCCTAGGCCAGGGATCGAACCAGTGCCCCTTGCACTGCGAGGCAGACTCTTTACCCACTGGACCTCCAGCAAAGCTCCTCTGACTGCTTTTTGCTGGTGGTAAACTTTAGTCAAAGAATAAGTTTAATCAGAGAAGTGAGAAATGCTGAAACAAAGGAAAACAGTCAAAGTAGAATGAATAATAATAAGGTGGTCATTAAGCTTAGGTAAGGACTTTTAGTTCTTTCTCAAAGGCTGTAAGATAATGTTCTGAGCCATATCCTGTGAGCTGTCTTTGTAGATAGTAAAACCCCAGGTGGAAAAGTTAACTATGTGATGACCAGACTGTACTCATGGCATAAGCTGTCACAATTCCAAGAGCTGACCTAAAAAAATGGGGAAAAACAGACCCTGGAAGTGAAGATTAAGTGTACCTAAAACCACCAACATGATGCTGGTCAGACCATTGATGACCGATTTGAAGATGACTGTCAGAGATAACGGTACTGTTTCTGCATGCAGCCCCCGCCCTGACTCTGTTTGTCACCCTCTGCTTGCTAGGCAGGGCAATGGGGAGTAGTCAGCCACTGGACAGATGTCCACCACTCTACCCCTCTCTGCCAGTTCCTGGCATCTGAAATAAAGCAAACTTTCCTTTCCACCAACGTGGCCTGTTCATTGGCTTTTGAGTGGGGAGCAACTGGATATCCCCCACACACCCTTGCAGTGGCACTGTGTCTCCTTTGTTTATGCTGAGACAGAGTGGAAAATCAAATAGTTCAGATATATTTTTCTTGTTATTCATTCATTTCACAGTATTTGATATGTATGTTAGCATGCATACGCCCAGTGTATCGCTCATCAGAGACTATCCTAAGAAGATACATGGGGTTGCAGTGGTATCCAAGTACACATACGTGAAAAATGTAAGTGGTTATAAGCACGTGCATGTGGCATTCCAGGCATAGACTCAGCATCTTCTGTCTGTTTCTCCACTATTTCTGATAAGCCAGTTAAAATGAGAAACTGATTTTTAAAAAGATCTTCCATATATTTACAGTGACCTTCAAGTCTGACTTTTATGTTAATGCTTATTGGATTTTGCCTCTTTGGGAGACAGACAAATCACGAAGATCACGTTTTGGAGGGTGAGGGTCTCTAACCTTTTGAAAGCTATTCAGTGATTCATGGATGTGGCCTCCTAAAGACACAGTTTCATCATCTGGGGCTATAAGTTTAATCAGAGAAGTGAGAAATGCTGAAACAAAGGAAAACAGTCAAAGTAGAATGAATAATAATAAGGTGGTCATTAAGCTTAGGTAAGGACTTTTAGTTCTTTCTCAAAGGCTGTAAGATAATGTTCTGAGCCATATCCTGTGAGCTGTCTTTGTAGATAGTAAAACCCCAGGTGGAAAAGTTAACTATGTGATGACCAGACTGTACTCATGGCATAAGCTGTCACAATTCCAAGAGCTGACCTAAAAAAATGGGGAAAAACAGACCCTGGAAGTGAAGATTAAGTGTACCTAAAACCACCAACATGATGCTGGTCAGACCATTGATGACCGATTTGAAGATGACTGTCAGAGATAACGGTACTGTTTCTGCATGCAGCCCCCGCCCTGACTCTGTTTGTCACCCTCTGCTTGCTAGGCAGGGCAATGGGGAGTAGTCAGCCACTGGACAGATGTCCACCACTCTACCCCTCTCTGCCAGTTCCTGGCATCTGAAATAAAGCAAACTTTCCTTTCCACCAACGTGGCCTGTTCATTGGCTTTTGAGTGGGGAGCAACTGGATATCCCCCACACACCCTTGCAGTGGCACTGTGTCTCCTTTGTTTATGCTGAGACAGAGTGGAAAATCAAATAGTTCAGATATATTTTTCTTGTTATTCATTCATTTCACAGTATTTGATATGTATGTTAGCATGCATACGCCCAGTGTATCGCTCATCAGAGACTATCCTAAGAAGATACATGGGGTTGCAGTGGTATCCAAGTACACATACGTGAAAAATGTAAGTGGTTATAAGCACGTGCATGTGGCATTCCAGGCATAGACTCAGCATCTTCTGTCTGTTTCTCCACTATTTCTGATAAGCCAGTTAAAATGAGAAACTGATTTTTAAAAAGATCTTCCATATATTTACAGTGACCTTCAAGTCTGACTTTTATGTTAATGCTTATTGGATTTTGCCTCTTTGGGAGACAGACAAATCACGAAGATCACGTTTTGGAGGGTGAGGGTCTCTAACCTTTTGAAAGCTATTCAGTGATTCATGGATGTGGCCTCCTAAAGACACAGTTTCATCATCTGGGGCTTTTATGAAATTTGAGGTTAAAATGCCAGAACAAATACAGTGTATGCCCATGTATGTGTATATAGGAACAATCCTTTATTTTTTATCCCGCCAAGAATAGCTAAGGCAGAATTGTCAAACTTCTCTCCCTTATAGTATTCATCACTTTGAATTGTTTCCTTTTCATAACATTTCTCTCTTTTAAAGCTGTCCTGTTTGAAAGTAGAAAATGCACTTGTCTGGTGGCGAGGAATAGTTAGGAAGTTTGGGGTTGACATGCACGCAGTACTGTGTTTAAAATGGGTAACCAACAAGAACCTACTGTATAGCACAGGGAACCATACTCAATATTATGTTAACAACAAAAATGCAGAAATAATTTGAAAAAAGAATAGACACAGGTGTATGTATAACTGAATCCCTTTGCTGTACACCTGAAACTAACACAACATTGTTAAATAGCTATACTCCAATATAAAATAAACAGTTTTTAAAAAGGCTTGAAAAATGCACTTGTAACATGTTGAGAATGGGAGGAAAAATGCAGTGGTTTTTCTTGCGTTCTTTATCCATTAAATAATTTGTGTGAATATGGACTTTTGAGTTCCTGTTAAAGTATTTAAAAATTGGTGAAGTTTGGTTAGATACTTTTGCTGGGGAGCCATGGACTCATACTATAGCATTGTGTTGGCAAGGCTTGTCTTCTGAGACTGTTGGTTTTCTTCTGGATATTACCACCTTCTCATAGTTGTATAGAGCTTTTCAGATATTTAAAGACCAAGTTGTGCATGATGATAAATTTAGGTTCTATACTAGGAACTAATTCCTGATTACTCAGTGGTAACTCTTCGATATTAGGAACTCATTGCTTGCCTATGGAGTTCAGGGGAAAGGCAGCCAGGCAATAGGATACATCAGCTCTCTGTCTTAGGATTTTTTGGCTAACAAGCCGTTTAGATTGAAAATTTAGCCCTGGGAACGGCAAAAAAGAAAATTTATTAATTGGGTTTGGCATTATATAAAGACTCAATACATGGGTTCAAGTCTGACTTTTATGTTAATGCTTATTGGATTTTGCCTCTTTGGGAGACAGACAAATCACGAAGATCACGTTTTGGAGGGTGAGGGTCTCTAACCTTTGAAAGCTATTCAGTGATTCATGGATGTGGCCTCCTAAAGACACAGTTTCATCATCTGGGGCTTTTATGAAATTTGAGGTTAAAATGCCAGAACAAATACAGTGTATGCCCATGTATGTGTATATAGGAACAATCCTTTATTTTTTATCCCGCCAAGAATAGCTAAGGCAGAATTGTCAAACTTCTCTCCCTTATAGTATTCATCACTTTGAATTGTTTCCTTTTCATAACATTTCTCTCTTTTAAAGCTGTCCTGTTTGAAAGTAGAAAATGCACTTGTCTGGTGGCGAGGAATAGTTAGGAAGTTTGGGGTTGACATGCACGCAGTACTGTGTTTAAAATGGGTAACCAACAAGAACCTACTGTATAGCACAGGGAACCATACTCAATATTATGTTAACAACAAAAATGCAGAAATAATTTGAAAAAAGAATAGACACAGGTGTATGTATAACTGAATCCCTTTGCTGTACACCTGAAACTAACACAACATTGTTAAATAGCTATACTCCAATATAAAATAAACAGTTTTTAAAAAGGCTTGAAAAATGCACTTGTAACATGTTGAGAATGGGAGGAAAAATGCAGTGGTTTTTCTTGCGTTCTTTATCCATTAAATAATTTGTGTGAATATGGACTTTTGAGTTCCTGTTAAAGTATTTAAAAATTGGTGAAGTTTGGTTAGATACTTTTGCTGGGGAGCCATGGACTCATACTATAGCATTGTGTTGGCAAGGCTTGTCTTCTGAGACTGTTGGTTTTCTTCTGGATATTACCACCTTCTCATAGTTGTATAGAGCTTTTCAGATATTTAAAGACCAAGTTGTGCATGATGATAAATTTAGGTTCTATACTAGGAACTAATTCCTGATTACTCAGTGGTAACTCTTCGATATTAGGAACTCATTGCTTGCCTATGGAGTTCAGGGGAAAGGCAGCCAGGCAATAGGATACATCAGCTCTCTGTCTTAGGATTTTTTGGCTAACAAGCCGTTTAGATTGAAAATTTAGCATACCAGCTAGGGGAGACTGGGACTAAAGAAGAATTTGATAAAGTATTTCATTAATTGGGTTTGGCATTATATAAAGACTCAATACATGGGATTACCCTTCTCTAAATATATATACTTTTTAATTTTGGCCTCTTTCATTGGTTGTTTACTTATTTATTTTCATCCATCTTTATTCTTTGGCCTGTGTGGTCCTCCCATTGCAACAGCCTTCCTTGTTGCAGAGCACCAGCTCTAGGTGCATGTGCTCCAGAGTGCTGACTCATAATTGGACACACTGGTCCAGCCGCTCCATGGCACGTGGGATCTTACCAGTCCAGTGATAAAACTGGTGCCCCTTGCACTGCAAGGCAGACTGTGTACCCACTGGACCACCAAGAAAGCCCTATCTTTCTCTAAATATTTTTTTGCTCAATGTTTACATTTATTTAAAAGTATTTGCCCTTTCTGGCCATGGACACCAGTGAGTAAGCATCATTAAAGTTTCCCACCTCCACCGCTGTCATGTGTAAATCAGAGTCTCCCAAAGAGCCTGAACAGCTGCGGAAACTCTTCATTGGAGGACTGAGCTTTGAAATGACCAATGAGAGTCTGAGGAGCCATTTTGAGCAATGGGAAACACTCACAGACTGGGTGGTCATGAGGGATCCAAACACCAGGAGCTTCAGGGGCTTGTCACATATGCCTGTGGAGGAGGGGGATGCAGTCATGAACGCAAGGCCATGCATGATGAATGGAAGAGTTGTGGAACCAAAAAGAGCCTTCTCAAGAGAAGATTCTCAAAGACCTGGTACCTGTGAAAAAGATTTTTTGTTGGTGGCATTAAAGAAGACACTAAAAAACATCACCTAAGAGATTATTTTGAACAATATGGGAAAATTGAAGTGATTGAAATCATGACTGACCGAGGCAAAAAGAGAGGCTCTGCTTTTGTAACCTCTGATGATCCTGACTCTGTAGACATACCACACTGTGAACGGCCACAACTGTGAAGTAAGGAAAGCCCTATCTAAGCAAGAGATGGCTAGTGCTTCATCCAACCAAAGAGGTCGAAGTGGTTCTGGAAACTTTGGTGGTGGTCGTGGAGGTGGTTTTGGTGGGAATGACAATTTTGGTCGTGGAGGAAACTTCAGTGGTTGAGGAGGCTTTGGTGGCAGCTGTAGTGGTGGAGAATATGCTGGCAGTGGAGATGGCAATAATGGATTTGGTAACGATGGGAGCAATTTTGGAGGTGACGGAAGCTACAATGATTTTGGCAGTTGCATCAGTCAGTCTTCATATTTTGGACCCATGAAAGGAAGAAATTTTGAATGCAAAAGTTCTGGCCCCTATGATGGTGGAGGCAAATACCTTGCTAAACCACACAACCAAGATGGCTGTGGTGGTTCCAGCAGCATGGCAGTGGCAGATTTTAATTACTGCCAGAAAACAAAGCTTAGCAGGAGAGAAGAGCCAGAGAAGTGACAGGGAAGCTATAGGTTATAGATTTGTGAACTTAGCCAAACACAGTGGTGGCAGGACTTAGCTGCTACAATGAAGATATGTTTTAGACAATACTCATGTGTATGGGCAAAATACTCGGTGACTGTGCTTGTGACTAATTGTATAACAGGTTATTTTAGATTGTGTTCTGTGGAAAGTGTAAAGCATTCCAACAAAGGGTTTTAATGTACATTTTTTTTTTTTGGCACCCATGCTATTGATTGCTAAATATAATAGTCTGATCACAACGCTGAATAAATGTGTCTTTTATTTTTTTAATGTGCTATGTAAAGTTAGTCTACTCTGAAACTCTTTTGGTAAACTGGTGTGAAGTTAGGGTGATGCCAGGCTCCATTTTGAAATTTCTTTACAACCTGCTTTGGTGGAGAAGTTGTTGTCTTCAGAACACTGAAGTAACTGAACTGACAGTTACTGTGTTGTGATCTGTGGTTCACCGTTAAAAGGTCACCCATGCAAAGTCATGAATTTTTTTCTTTTGGTTATTAATGATTGTTGGCACATCCTGTGCAATATACCTAAATTGAATTATGTTACCAGATAAAGTTACAGATGGGAATGAAGCTTGTGTATCATCTAGTATCATGTGTAATCGGTAAAAGATTTAATACCCTCAAAAGAAAAGTATTTGAAGTTTCTGCTTGGGGGCAAAATTACATATATTTAAGCAAATTTAATCCCTCGATACAGATAATAAATCTAAAACTATTAGCAGTAAAATACCATAAAACATGAGCCTATCAAGTTGTATCACATATATTTATTGAGTCATAGTTTGTGTACTGTTAGTTGCTCAGTTGTGTCAGACTCTTTGCGACCCCATTAACTGTAGCCCCCCAGGCTCCTCTGTCCATGAGATTCTCCAGGCAAGAATACTGGAGTGGGTAGCCGTTTTCTTCTCCAGGGGACCTTGCAGACCCAGGAATTAAACTGGGTCTCCTGCATTGCAGGCAGATTCTTTACCATCTGAGCCACCAGGAAGATACCTGGACATACAGCTTTCATAGCAAAATTGTCTGTGTGTGTTGGGGTTAGAAGGTGCATTCATAGTCCAGCTGCTTTAATAGACAGCAGTTGGCTAGCCATGTATCATGAAATCAAATTTTATATATTGGAAACAGAACTCAACCATCACCAGTTTATGGTCTTTAGAGAATCCAGGTCATAATATAATTTAAAGACAAGTTTAGTCCATATTTTGCCTTAATATGTGTTTGGCCAAGAAAATAAGTATAATTGCAATCATTACATTATTTATATGCATTTACTGTTTGCATAATATTGGAGAAAGTTTGAGACTATGAAGAGCTATATATTTGTTGCCTTGCTCACAAGATGCTACCTGTCTTCGAGGAAACCACAGTAAAAAGCACAGAAAAATAAGTATCAGAGAGTGAGCTATCACAAAGCTGTGAAGAGTCCATATGCTGTGGCAGACCTTATCTAGAAACCTCTTATCTTTCGTGTGAAAGCAAATAAGTATCCTAGTTATGACTTCCATCAACTGTGCCTCTCAGCTTCCTGGCTTTGGTCTTGGTAAAGCACAGGTCACCTTGACTTGTTCTTTCATTATGTTAAAGATAATGGAGCTTGACAGCACAATTGTTTACAATAATGAAAAGTTGAATTTAAATGATGTCCAAAAATTGCTTATTAATAAAATAACTATAGAACATTATCTAAAAGGATATAGGGTAGCTACTAAAGTGCTTTTGTAGCTCTACATTTATTGATGTGAAAAAAGGTTAAGATGTGAAGTGAAAAAGGAGGTTCTAGAGTTTTTGTTATACTTTATATGAGTAAGTTTTTTTTATAATACAGTTTGGACATAAGAAGCACCACATTTTAAAAATTCACTGTGATATATATATTTAGGTGGTGAGTACTCTGATCTCATCAGCTAGAGGTGTGTTTTGGCATAGTATCTTCAATGAGAGTGATTTGGACTTCCTGAGAGATTGGTACAGTCATTCCTTTTGAACACCCTGTCTTGTCCTCTGCTGTCCAGGATGGTCCCATCATAAGGATCTAAGTCAACCTGATCCCTGATCTTCCCAGTAAAGGGAAATTACTCTCCCTAAGCAGGGGTAAGAGAAGCTCCAGGTGCAGCTGATTCAGTCTGTGAAACTCAATTTCTAGTTTCTCTGGGGAAAAAAAAAAGTTTTCATTCTTTGATGTCTTTATAGCAATAAAAAATAGATAAAAATCATCAATATATTTCTCTACTAACTATATCTGCACATTGTTTATTATATATGCTGTAAAAATGGAATGTCTGGAAGGATGTTTACACTAGAATATTTTCAGTAATTATTCCAAAATGTTAAAATATGTCTTTATCTTTTTTTAAAGAGTAGTCTTGTGGTTTTTATCATATTTGTTTTATAATAAATCTAGACTGCTTATGAATTTATGTAATAGAGTCTTATCTTTTGGTATCTTTAAAATTATTTTTAAATCTCTTATAAATGAGATAAAATTATTTTCAATCCTCACAGTGTTTAAAGGATTAAAAACATATCCAAAGTCATGTAAACTTGTAAATGGCAGAATGAGAATTTGGAGTCCTTTCTTCTCAATGGAAATGTGTGCTTGTTTCTTTTACCAATCTGATTTTAGGGGAAAATACTAATTTGAATAATTGTTCTTGGCTTATTTAAATTTGTAGGGTACATCTGCAAAGTGTAGATATTTTTTTCCTCCTTTAGATTTTTTTTTTTAAATTTTGGCTTCTTTTATTGTTTCTTTAATTTATTTATTTTCATCCATCTTTTTTCTTTGGCCTTGACAGCACAATTGTTTACAATAATGAAAAGTTGAATTTAAATGATGTCCAAAAATTGCTTATTAATAAAATAACTATAGAACATTATCTAAAAGGATATAGGGTAGCTACTAAAGTGCTTTTGTAGCTCTACATTTATTGATGTGAAAAAAGGTTAAGATGTGAAGTGAAAAAGGAGGTTCTAGAGTTTTGTTATACTTTATATGAGTAAGTTTTTTTTATAATACAGTTTGGACATAAGAAGCACCACATTTTAAAAATTCACTGTGATATATATATTTAGGTGGTGAGTACTCTGATCTCATCAGCTAGAGGTGTGTTTTGGCATAGTATCTTCAATGAGAGTGATTTGGACTTCCTGAGAGATTGGTACAGTCATTCCTTTTGAACACCCTGTCTTGTCCTCTGCTGTCCAGGATGGTCCCATCATAAGGATCTAAGTCAACCTGATCCCTGATCTTCCCAGTAAAGGGAAATTACTCTCCCTAAGCAGGGGTAAGAGAAGCTCCAGGTGCAGCTGATTCAGTCTGTGAAACTCAATTTCTAGTTTCTCTGGGGAAAAAAAAAGTTTTCATTCTTTGATGTCTTTATAGCAATAAAAAATAGATAAAAATCATCAATATATTTCTCTACTAACTATATCTGCACATTGTTTATTATATATGCTGTAAAAATGGAATGTCTGGAAGGATGTTTACACTAGAATATTTTCAGTAATTATTCCAAAATGTTAAAATATGTCTTTATCTTTTTTTAAAGAGTAGTCTTGTGGTTTTTATCATATTTGTTTTATAATAAATCTAGACTGCTTATGAATTTATGTAATAGAGTCTTATCTTTTGGTATCTTTAAAATTATTTTTAAATCTCTTATAAATGAGATAAAATTATTTTCAATCCTCACAGTGTTTAAAGGATTAAAAACATATCCAAAGTCATGTAAACTTGTAAATGGCAGAATGAGAATTTGGAGTCCTTTCTTCTCAATGGAAATGTGTGCTTGTTTCTTTTACCAATCTGATTTTAGGGGAAAATACTAATTTGAATAATTGTTCTTGGCTTATTTAAATTTGTAGGGTACATCTGCAAAGTGTAGATATTTTTTTCCTCCTTTAGATTTTTTTTTTTAAATTTTGGCTTCTTTTATTGTTTCTTTAATTTATTTATTTTCATCCATCTTTTTTCTTTGGCCTGTGTGGGCCTCCCATTGCAGTGGCTTCTCTCATTGCAGAGCACCAGCTCCAGGAACATGTGCTCCAGAGCGCTGGCTTGTAATTGGATGCACCGGTCCAGCTGCTCTGCAGCATATGGGATCTTCCTGGGCCAGGGATCGAACCAGTGGCCCTTGCACTGCAAGGGAGACTCTTTACTCACTGAACGACCAGGGAAGCCCTCCTTTAGATTTTTTGAAAACTGCTTTTGCTCCTGTAGAGGGGACGGAAATAGAGGAACTAGATTATGATAAGGAATTATTTTTAGGTACTAGAGTATTGTCATATTGCTGTTATAATAAATTATCACAAATTTAGCAGCTTAAAACCACACTGATTTATGACCTGATAGTTCTGTAGGTTAGGAATCCAGAGGATCCAAGACCTCTGCTCCAGATCACACAGGATAGCATCAAGGTTTTGGGTCCCTTAGGCTTTCATCAGGAGGCTTTGGGAGAAAAGCATTTAGGTTGTTGGCAGAATTTAGTTCTTCTGGTTGTAGGACCAAGGAGGTGTCCGTTGCCTTGCTGGCTGTCAGCTGGGGGTCGTTCTCAGCTTTCAGAGAATGACTGCAACTTCCTTTGAGTCTCTGACTCACCTCTTCTGTCTCATCTCTCTTCTGACTCAAGCTGGAGAAATTCCTCTGCTTTTAAGGATCAAGTTATTAGATTGGGTCCACTTGGGTAATACATGCTACTTTCCCTAATTTAAGGTCCATAGCCTCAATAGCATCTACAAAATCCCTTCACAATCCTACCTAAAAAGTGTTTGATTGAATATCCTGGAGACAGAATCTTGGGGGAACAGCTTTAGTATTCTTTCCACTGTATTTTTTCCTCAAAACTTAAGGATAAAAGTATTCACCCTCTTTTAAAAAGGTTAATATAGTATTGATAACCTTCAGTGCTTATACCTAAACATTTGACACATTTAAGATATTCAGAGAGATAGTTCCCCCAAATCCACACCTTGAATAGTTTTGTCTGTAGATATTTCAAAATGGATTTTTTAAGCCTCACAGGAGTGTTTATTTTCATTCTGGCTAGGAAATGAAACACAAATATGCTATTTTCAAAGAGTACACTATTTCACTGAGAATGTAACTTCTAGAGGATTCAAGGAGAAATTCCAAGGTCATAGGAGCTTATTAATATGCAAGTGACCTAGTTATTACACAGCCTTATATTTCCACAATCTAGTTACTGTTTCCAAGTACTGATGAATTATTATCTGTTATGTGTCAATTCTGTGTATTTGTCTTAACCTCAACTGTGTTGGGCAGCATATGGGATCTTCCTGGGCCAGGATCGAACCAGTGGCCCTTGCACTGCAAGGGAGACTCTTTACTCACTGAACGACCAGGGAAGCCCTCCTTTAGATTTTTTGAAAACTGCTTTTGCTCCTGTAGAGGGGACGGAAATAGAGGAACTAGATTATGATAAGGAATTATTTTTAGGTACTAGAGTATTGTCATATTGCTGTTATAATAAATTATCACAAATTTAGCAGCTTAAAACCACACTGATTTATGACCTGATAGTTCTGTAGGTTAGGAATCCAGAGGATCCAAGACCTCTGCTCCAGATCACACAGGATAGCATCAAGGTTTTGGGTCCCTTAGGCTTTCATCAGGAGGCTTTGGGAGAAAAGCATTCAGGTTGTTGGCAGAATTTAGTTCTTCTGGTTGTAGGACCAAGGAGGTGTCCGTTGCCTTGCTGGCTGTCAGCTGGGGGTCGTTCTCAGCTTTCAGAGAATGACTGCAACTTCCTTTGAGTCTCTGACTCACCTCTTCTGTCTCATCTCTCTTCTGACTCAAGCTGGAGAAATTCCTCTGCTTTTAAGGATCAAGTTATTAGATTGGGTCCACTTGGGTAATACATGCTACTTTCCCTAATTTAAGGTCCATAGCCTCAATAGCATCTACAAAATCCCTTCACAATCCTACCTAAAAAGTGTTTGATTGAATATCCTGGAGACAGAATCTTGGGGGAACAGCTTTAGTATTCTTTCCACTGTATTTTTTCCTCAAAACTTAAGGATAAAAGTATTCACCCTCTTTTAAAAAGGTTAATATAGTATTGATAACCTTCAGTGCTTATACCTAAACATTTGACACATTTAAGATATTCAGAGAGATAGTTCCCCCAAATCCACACCTTGAATAGTTTTGTCTGTAGATATTTCAAAATGGATTTTTTAAGCCTCACAGGAGTGTTTATTTTCATTCTGGCTAGGAAATGAAACACAAATATGCTATTTTCAAAGAGTACACTATTTCACTGAGAATGTAACTTCTAGAGGATTCAAGGAGAAATTCCAAGGTCATAGGAGCTTATTAATATGCAAGTGACCTAGTTATTACACAGCCTTATATTTCCACAATCTAGTTACTGTTTCCAAGTACTGATGAATTATTATCTGTTATGTGTCAATTCTGTGTATTTGTCTTAACCTCAACTGTGTTCTTCACCACCGCTCTGGCTAGAATGTACTGTCTTACTATGGATTTGGGTTTTATGGATGTAAACTAGGTTTGAAGAGATAAGCTCCTAAGATTAGATAAGCATTAAGTTTTGTCACCCTCATCCTGGGGATATATATGAAGAAAAAAATCCTATATATCACATATATGTATGTACATATATATGTGTATATATATTAATGAAGTGATTTCATTTAATTTCAAATATTTATCCTGACCTGATATAAACCCCTTCCAAAAAATTATTACTATCTTTAAGGATAAATATGCTCCTCCAAATTAGTTTAAAAGTGATTCCAATTTTATCATTAGAAGTTATATCTCATTCCTCTAACAAATTGGTCTCTTCTTTAGGAAAAATAACAAAATAGAGGGGCAAAACCTGATAATGAACCAGAAAAAGACAGATAGATACATAGATGGATAGACAGACAGACAGATAGATAGATAAGGGGCAGGAGGTAAAAGAACCTAAGAGACTTAGATGTAGGTTTGATCCCTGGGTCAGGAAGATACCCTGGAGAAGGAAATGGCAACCCACTTCAGTGTTCTTGCCTGGAAAACCCTAAGGACAGAGGAGCCCGGTGACCTACAGTCCATGGGGTCGCAAAGAATCGGACATGCCTGAGCAGCTAGCCCACAGTCAAAAGCGTTAGCATAGTCAATGAAGCAGAAGTAGATGTTTTCTGGTATTCCTTTGATTTTTCTGCCAAAATCCAATTCAGTGCTTATACCTAAACATTTGACACATTTAAGATATTCAGAGATAGTTCCCCCAAATCCACACCTTGAATAGTTTTGTCTGTAGATATTTCAAAATGGATTTTTTAAGCCTCACAGGAGTGTTTATTTTCATTCTGGCTAGGAAATGAAACACAAATATGCTATTTTCAAAGAGTACACTATTTCACTGAGAATGTAACTTCTAGAGGATTCAAGGAGAAATTCCAAGGTCATAGGAGCTTATTAATATGCAAGTGACCTAGTTATTACACAGCCTTATATTTCCACAATCTAGTTACTGTTTCCAAGTACTGATGAATTATTATCTGTTATGTGTCAATTCTGTGTATTTGTCTTAACCTCAACTGTGTTCTTCACCACCGCTCTGGCTAGAATGTACTGTCTTACTATGGATTTGGGTTTTATGGATGTAAACTAGGTTTGAAGAGATAAGCTCCTAAGATTAGATAAGCATTAAGTTTTGTCACCCTCATCCTGGGGATATATATGAAGAAAAAAATCCTATATATCACATATATGTATGTACATATATATGTGTATATATATTAATGAAGTGATTTCATTTAATTTCAAATATTTATCCTGACCTGATATAAACCCCTTCCAAAAAATTATTACTATCTTTAAGGATAAATATGCTCCTCCAAATTAGTTTAAAAGTGATTCCAATTTTATCATTAGAAGTTATATCTCATTCCTCTAACAAATTGGTCTCTTCTTTAGGAAAAATAACAAAATAGAGGGGCAAAACCTGATAATGAACCAGAAAAAGACAGATAGATACATAGATGGATAGACAGACAGACAGATAGATAGATAAGGGGCAGGAGGTAAAAGAACCTAAGAGACTTAGATGTAGGTTTGATCCCTGGGTCAGGAAGATACCCTGGAGAAGGAAATGGCAACCCACTTCAGTGTTCTTGCCTGGAAAACCCTAAGGACAGAGGAGCCCGGTGACCTACAGTCCATGGGGTCGCAAAGAATCGGACATGCCTGAGCAGCTAGCCCACAGTCAAAAGCGTTAGCATAGTCAATGAAGCAGAAGTAGATGTTTTTCTGGTATTCCTTTGATTTTTCTGCAATCCAATGGATGTTGGAAATTTTATCTCTGGTTCTCTTGTCTTTTCTAAATCCAGCTTGTATATCTGAAAGTTCTTGGTTCACCTACTCCTGAAGTCTTACTTGAAGGATTTTGAGCATGACCTTACTAGCATGTGAAATGAATGCAGTTGTATGGTAATTAGAACATTCTTTGGCATTGACTTTCTTTGGGATTGGAATGAAAACTGGCCTTTTCCAGTCCTGTGGCCGCTGCTGAATTATATATGTAGAAGAGATTTATTTTAAGGAATTGGCTTAGGTGATCATGGATACAGGTCTGAAATCTGCAAGGTGGACTGGCAAGATGGAGAAACAGGAAGAGGTGCTGTTGCAGTGAACATATGAAGGTCATCTGTTGGCAGAATTTCCTTCTGCTTAGGGGAGCTCTGTTGGCAGCATTCTCTCCTGCGTAGGGGAGCTCTGTCTTTAGTTTTATTTGGCCTTTTAACTGCTTGGATGAGGCCCACCTATGTTATGTAGAGCAATCTGCTTTGCCTAAAGTCCACTGATTTAAATGTTAATCTCATTTGAAAACATCCTCACAGAATCATCTACAATAATGTGTTACTACATATCTAGACCTGGAATGTGGTTAACAGGTTAGCTTGTAAAATTAACCGTCGCAGGAGATTCTAAGTATGATCTTCTGGATATTTTGGTCTGAAATTTTACACACTTAAATATTAATTTACATGGTCATAAAAATAATGTTCATGCTATCTGTGTTTCTATATTTAGATTAGGTAACGTATTAGTAGCAAGAATATACAAGTTATTTTAGATCCATTATAAATACCATTATCTGTTATCCTCACATATCTTATTATGTGTTAGGTACTGCGCTCAGTATTTTATACAACAGACCTACACAACAGCTAATATTACCCCCATTTCAGAGATGAGCAGTTTGAAAGTGATTGACATATGTAAGAAACAGAGTTAAATAGCAGAGATGAAACTTCCATGCCTTCTAAAATGGAATATCTCATTTTTACACCATATCACTGTGCCTTCCCTACATCATGAATACTACCTGGAAATGGTCTCTTATTTGTTTAAGCAATCCACAAGTTGGCTTTTAACATCCTATCTTTAAAAGGGCAGCAACATTCTGTATTTTTATTGCAACTTAAATTTAATTAAAATGTTCAGTAGAAATTGAAATGTTTAAAGAAAATGTTTCAAAAGCCTGATTATTATGCAGCAGTCCTTAATTGTTAGCTGAAAATAGGATAGATTTTAGCAGTCTCAGATGGTTCTTATCTAATTAATATGAATAACATCACTGCCAACATTTCTTGAATCATTGTGTATATTCTACATAAATGGTTGCAGTAAAGGTACTGTCAGAACAACAAACTGATTTTCTCTTGTACGGGCAGAAGCACATCTAATTTAAACCTCAGCATAAGCTGGCCAGGCTACTGTCTTATTGAAATTCTGTTAAGGTCAGTGCTCTGTGTCTGCCCCTCTGTGTTCACTGGCAAGGATCACGTGACAGTTCCCAAGAAATATAATCTAAATAGTCCTATAATTTATTTTTTCATTTCATCCATTTATGAAAGGAAAGGAAACAAGAGCAACAGCCATTTGGGAAAGGATTTACATAATTTAATTAAATGTGATCACTGTCTTCCTATCTCAATACCCTGATGCAGCTGATAACATTCCAAATGTTTTAGTTCCCATCTCCTTTCTTCCTTGAAGTCCTCAAGCACACATCATGGGAGGGTGACTTCTGTTGACTATGAGAAATGACCCTGTATTTTACCAAGAGCATATTCTTGCATTATCCATCAGTCCTGACTGTAGGTAAAAGAGACACTACTGGTTACGATCCCAGTTGGCTTTCTTCCTTGCTGTTTGGTTCTGATTTTCCATCGTAATTCAGGTACAAAACCAATTTTCCAAAGTGCATCATACTATTCCATTACCTTTTTTTTTCATTGATAGGTTTTGTTGTTCAGTCACCAAGTTGTGGCCAACTCTTTTCTACCCCATGGACTGCAGTGTACCAGGCTTCCCTGTCCTTTGGTATCTCCTGGAGTTTGCTCAAAGTCATGTCCATTGAGTGGCTGATTCTATCAGGGAGGGGAATATGAATAAGTCCTGGCTCCTGAAATGTAAGGAATCTGCTGGAGGACTTTGCGTGAAGGATTTATTGCACTTAAAATAGGACACACAGGAAGAGATACACCCCCCCTTTTTTTTTTAATATTTATTTATTTATTTTGGAGGGGTGGGGTGGGAAGGAAGGGGAGCAGGCGGGCTACTTCTATTGGTCTTTCATTTGTCTGTTTTCATCCATCTTTGTTCTTTGGCCCGTGTGGGCCTCCCATAGTGGTGGCGTCTGTTGTCGCAGAGCACCGGCTCTGGGCGCATGCGCCCCAGAGCTCTGGCTCGGTAATTGGACACATCAGTCCAGCTGCTCTGTGGCACGTGGGATCCTCCCGGGCCAGGGATCGAACCGGCGCCCCTTGCACTGCAAGGTGGTGTCCTTACCCACTGGACCACCAGGGAAGCCCCGATACACCCCTTTTTTTTCCCTCACTGCATCCTGTCATGCCTGCATGAATGAGATGCCTGGAGCAGTGGTGATCACTTAGTGACCATGAGAGAAGTTATGTAGAGTGACTAACACATTATTGATGTTAGAGTGAAATACGTCCTGAGTTCTTGATATGTCAACAAACTGCTTGAACAAATCAATCCTGTAAGCTGTCCCTGATATCTCATTATTTGAAATTAAAATGTTTCCTGATTTCTTCACCTACTATATCAAGGTTTTTCATGATGTTTTCCTGAATGTGTTCTTACTGACAGAATTGATCCTTTGAATTCTTCTTGGTAGTTGTGGCCTTTCTTTGAAGGAGGCGTGCCTTGCTTACTTGGTTTTTCTACCCAAAGATGGTACCCTTGAATATTGATGAGTCATGCAGAGTCTCTCATTTCTAAAGAAGCATGTGTTGTGGAGGATGTGTTACATGAAAGGCAGGCTCGTGCTACACTGTCAGATTGCTGCCCATGAGTGCTTGTGGTGTGTGTGCAGAATACTAGCCAAGTATAGTTAGGGATGAACCACAACCACCAGTTCCCCCTTTCAGTACACACACACAAATGTGTACTCATAGGGAGGGAAGAATACTCTCAAAAAACCAACTGCTCCTCAGTTAAAGCATATGGCTAAAGACATACACAATCCTATATGTGTCAGAAGGAGAGAGAATTGTAGGTACAGGTTAATCGAACCACAGAAAGTATACTATATACAGGGTATCATCTTTACTGTAGATAAAGACCAGGATAAGGTACTTGGCTTTTCTATGAAAAAAAAAAAAATGGAACTGTTAATACTAAAGAATCAGGCAATTTATCTCCTTTATCCCAGTGAAACTTGCAGTGGGAGATGGGCCCAAGACTACTCATGATTCTCATGGGCAGCTTCACTCCCAAGATCAGAAAAAGAATGGAGCTGAGCATACTGCTATGGACTGAGCTGTGTGCCTCCTCCACATTACATGCTGATTTCCTAACCATCAATACAGTGAAGTTTAGAGATGTAGTCTTTGGGAAATAATTAAGTTTAGACAAGGTCATGGGAAAGGGAGATACTCTGAGAAAAGAAACAAGGGAGTTTGTATTCTTTCTCTCTGCTGTGTAAAAACAGTAAGGACATAGTGAGAAGGTACCAGTTGCATGTCAGGAGAAGAACTCTTTCTAGCAACTGAACAGAATAGCCTGACATCTTGATCATCTTGATGTGGGACATCTCAGCCTCCAGAACTGTGAGAAGTATCTGCTGTTTAAGCTACCCAATTTATGTTATTTTGTAATAGCAGCCTAACTTACTAATAAACATGCTCTGTTATTCTTCCCAGACTCATCAAACGTGTAAAGATCTCTCTAATGAGTAAACAGGTAGAGAATGCTCACAGGGTATATTTTTACATTTTTATCAATTTATTTACTTTTGGCTATTCTGGGTTTTCACTGCTGCTGCAGGCTCTTCTCTAGCTGTAGGGAGTGGGGGCTACTCTCCAGTTGAGGTGAGCAGGCTTCTTGTTGTAGTGACTTCTCTTGTTGTGGAGCTCGGGCTCTATGGCACATGGCCTTCAGTACTTGCGGCAAATAGGCTCAATAGTTGTGGCTCCAAGGCCCTAGAGCACAGGCTCAACAGTTGTGGCTCACAGACTTAGTTGTTCCACAGCATGTGGATCAGGATTCCTGGATCAGGGATTGAACTTCTGTCTCCTGCATTGGCAGATGAACTTTTTACCACTGAGCTACCAGGGAAACCCTCCACGAGGTATATTATTGTGATAGTGGAAAAGATGTACCCATCATGAAAACTGTATTTTTCTTCTCCTTCTGAATGTGAATCTTCATGGGAACAGGCACTGAAGTTAGCAGGGTGAAGGGAGCAATGATCCCTCTTCCACAGTTCAGTAATTCTGCAGCAGGTTTTTCCTTGGATGATTGTTTTCTCTCTGTCTTGGTGAAAATGGCCCAGCTGGTAGGCAAGAGAGGGTGCTTAATTTGTCTGATGTCCTCCTGCAGAGAAGGAGGGAGATTGAACGGGAGCCCTTTTTGGTGTTGCTGGTGCATCAGTGTCATCTAGATACATGGCATTTTGGTCTTATGAAATTGAGCTCATTGGGTTTGTTTTTTTTTTTTTTTTTTTCTTTAATTTTGGCCTCTTCCATTGGTTTTCCATTTATTTACTTTGATCCATCCCCATTCCTCGGCCTATGTGGGCCTCCCACTGCAATGGCCTCCCCCGCCACAGAGCACAGGCCCTGGGCGCGTGTGCTTCAGAGCACTGGCTCCCAGCTGGATGCACCGGTCCAGCCACTCCGCAACACATGGGATCCTCCCAGGCCAGGGATCAAACCGGTGTCGCCTGCACTGCAAGACAGAGTCTTCACTCACTGGACCACCAGGGAAGCCCCTGAACTCATTGGTTTTAAACTTAGAAGGCTGGGGCTCAGGTGAATTATAGTGTAGTGACTCAGGTTATTCATGGCAGGTGGGGGTTCATGGTAACCCACTCCCAAGAGTCAAAGATGTATACTTAAACCTTCATGTAATAGGCTCAACTTTCCATGAGTATATTTTGAACTCTTTGAAGATGCCAACCAAAGAACAAAATTTACTAAGCGTGAAATGTATTTTGTTCATTCCACTCTCATGAGTTTATTGCTATGTGTCTCTTAGTCTTTTATTAAAAATTACATGTGAACATTTTTGTCAGCAGATTGATATGTGAAAGTACTTTATAATTTGGTTTAAAATTGTCTAGATTTCTTAAGGAAGTGTTAAGAGAGTGCTTCATGTATGTATTTCAAGAAAAAAGAGAAACCTGCATTTATGTTTTCATCTTAGAAACTTTTGGAAATATAAATAGGATTTTGCCAATAGCATTTACCTCTGGGTGGGGGATTGGGTTAGCTGAGAATCAGGGCAGAGGGAAAACTTATAGTTTTGACTTATACACTTCTATCTAAATTTTCTTTGAGTTTTGTTATAATCGATTTGTTCTTCAGGAAGAGAGCTATACAGTCACTTGGAGAAAAAAAAAAACACAGATTTTGGTATATGTGGGGATTTTAATAACTCCCTGTCTATTCTATTTTAGAAAGTTATTACTCATTAAAAATGAATACCTACCTCAAGAGAAGTTTGGATATTGAAAACCAAATAAATCATGGTTTGAATTCTGATTCTGCCTTTTCCTGTTTATTAACTGTTCTGCAAGCTGTTGCCTTTCTTTGCATTTGCTTATAGGTAAAATAAAGGTAACAATAAAGCACTGGGGAACTTTAATACTAATTAGAAATAGTATGTGTTGCAAGGTAGACACTGATGAAGTGCTGGTTATGGAGCTAGAAGCCAGATCACGGAATGCCTCATGTGAAATTATGGAGATTCCTATTTGACTGGGGCAGTCACAGTTTGCCCAGGTATCCCACTGTAATTACTATTAGCACCCCTTCTCATTCTCAAATGGCCCACTGGATGAACCGGTCCAGCCACTCCGCAACACATGGGATCCTCCCAGGCCAGGGATCAAACCGGTGTCGCCTGCACTGCAAGACAGAGTCTTCACTCACTGGACCACCAGGGAAGCCCCTGAACTCATTGGTTTTAAACTTAGAAGGCTGGGGCTCAGGTGAATTATAGTGTAGTGACTCAGGTTATTCATGGCAGGTGGGGGTTCATGGTAACCCACTCCCAAGAGTCAAAGATGTATACTTAAACCTTCATGTAATAGGCTCAACTTTCCATGAGTATATTTTGAACTCTTTGAAGATGCCAACCAAAGAACAAAATTTACTAAGCGTGAAATGTATTTTGTTCATTCCACTCTCATGAGTTTATTGCTATGTGTCTCTTAGTCTTTTATTAAAAATTACATGTGAACATTTTTGTCAGCAGATTGATATGTGAAAGTACTTTATATTTTTGGTTTAAAATTGTCTAGATTTCTTAAGGAAGTGTTAAGAGAGTGCTTCATGTATGTATTTCAAGAAAAAAGAGAAACCTGCATTTATGTTTTCATCTTAGAAACTTTTGGAAATATAAATAGGATTTTGCCAATAGCATTTACCTCTGGGTGGGGGATTGGGTTAGCTGAGAATCAGGGCAGAGGGAAAACTTATAGTTTTGACTTATACACTTCTATCTAAATTTTCTTTGAGTTTTGTTATAATCGATTTGTTCTTCAGGAAGAGAGCTATACAGTCACTTGGAGAAAAAAAAAACACAGATTTTGGTATATGTGGGGATTTTAATAACTCCCTGTCTATTCTATTTTAGAAAGTTATTACTCATTAAAAATGAATACCTACCTCAAGAGAAGTTTGGATATTGAAAACCAAATAAATCATGGTTTGAATTCTGATTCTGCCTTTTCCTGTTTATTAACTGTTCTGCAAGCTGTTGCCTTTCTTTGCATTTGCTTATAGGTAAAATAAAGGTAACAATAAAGCACTGGGGAACTTTAATACTAATTAGAAATAGTATGTGTTGCAAGGTAGACACTGATGAAGTGCTGGTTATGGAGCTAGAAGCCAGATCACGGAATGCCTCATGTGAAATTATGGAGATTCCTATTTGACTGGGGCAGTCACAGTTTGCCCAGGTATCCCACTGTAATTACTATTAGCACCCCTTCTCATTCTCAAATCCTTTTCATTGGATGATAAATTACATGGCTGCCCTGTTATAAGCCACACTAGGGAATTTGGACTTTATGCCTAAACTTGTGGGGAGATACTGAGGGTGAAGAGGGGTAGTATGACCTCTGAAATTTTCACCAGCCACAAGGAATGTTTACATAGGTAGTTATGTCTACTTGTTTCAAGAATAAACATCAGTGCAAGCCTAGAAGAAAGAGACTCAAATGGTCTAAGGAAGGACTGAAGGATGAGTCTGGTGATGGAAGGAGACAGGTATGAAATGAGGCCACTGTGCAGCTGAGCTTTGTACAGCTGCCTACCTGCCTGCCTCTTTTCTGCTGCTGACTTGTTTGCTTTATAAATTTCATTCCTGACAAGTATAAAGCTGTTTGAATATTCCCACGAATTCAGATTAAATTGGATCCACTAGCTAATACAGTGTTATTATTAGGGACTGAATCATTCACTCTGAAACCATTATCTGATACATTTCAGAAATAAACATTTAGTACATGTGCCACTTCTCCTGTTTTTATTTCCTAGATGAAGTTCAAATATCCAAAGGTCCTATGGCATGTGAATTAGAGAGCAGAATCATACCTATACACATAGGCAGACAGGAAAGGGCATCTTCAGGTAGAGTTACACTTAGAGAGTCTCAGGGTCAGACATTAGAAAGTTACTTTTTCAAAGTTTTCTGAAGCAGGGAATACCCCACGTGTAAGGTGGATGTGTATCTGCTTATGGAGGAGTAAAGAACCAGATCAGATTCCATTTTCTGTTTTGATTGTTTTTTTAAATTTTGGCCTCTTTTATTGGTTTTTTGTTTATTTATTTTCATCCGTCTTTATCCCTTTGGCCTGTGTGGGCCTCCCATTGCAGTGGCCTCTCTAGTTGCAGAGCACTGGCTCTGGGCACATGCGCTCCAGAGCACTGGCTTATAATTGGACACGCCGGTCCAGCTGCTCTGTGGCACGTGGGATCTTCCCAGGCCAGGGATGGAACTGGTGCCCCTTGCACTGCAAGGTGGACTCTTTACCCATTGGGCCACCAGGGAAGCCCTGTTTTGATTGTTTTAAATCAGGAGATGTACCCAGTGAACTTTAAAGAAAATACACATGCTGGACACTGCACCCATCCTGCTAAATTAGAATGGGTGGGTGGAGGGGCAGGGAACCTTTAGCACCTTCCACGTAAGTCTAGCATGGACCCTGGCTTAAAAATGAATCCCCTATGCCAGTGGTTCTTAGACTTTTGTGTGAACCAGGATGACCAAAAAGACTGGCCCTACTCCTCTGTTTTAGGTGCGAGTGTCTAGGGCAGAGCTTGAAAATATGCATTTCCATCAGGTTCCAAGTGATGCTGATGCCACTTTCCTGCCTAGACTTCATGAACCCCTTCTCCGGGCTCTACTTGTCTTCACTCCTATTCTCACAGTTTTAGTTCAGGAGGTCCTAGTCATTTCTTACCTAGACTGTTTTTTTTAGGTTTATATCTTGTGTCATTACCTTCTACTCCCAATTGCTGCTAAAGTGGTCTTTCTAAGTAAAAATCTTATGGTGACTCAATACCTTAAAATGTTTCATGGGCTCCCAACTTCATCAATCCAAACATCACCTATGGAAGGACACTCTGATCCCTGCTACCATCCCAGAGTCACTCTTCAGTCTTCAGCCATGCTCTGATGCTTGTCTTCTTCAGGGGAGACCTGAAAGAGTGGTGGTGGTGTTTTCATTACTCCTGCTGCTGCAAAGCAGTTAGAAGCACAGACATCGAGGATTCCTATTCAGATGTCTACATGTCTACTTACAGCCTGTGGTCTTGGACAAGTTATATTTTTTAACCTCTGTTTATTCCCATCTGCAAAGTAGAGTTGACCACATGGTTCATATACAAAGAAACCATGAAGGATGATATATGAATTAAGTAAGTTTATATATATATATACATATATATCTATATCTATCCATCTGTCTACCTATAAAGCATTTGGAGCAGTGCCCAGCAAGTAGATGTTAGTTAAATATTCGCTGCTGTGGATTCTTTCTTTCAGGGAACTGTTTGCTCATTTTTGCACACCAGTTTGAGTGACACTTCTTTGAGTCTTGTATTTTCTATGTAATGTTTCTTTCCTTGATCACTTATAGCATGTAATTCATGTTTCCATCTTTACATTTAGTGGTTCACCTGTTCATTCATCTATGAGTCTATAAAGAGTGGATTTTGTTGTTACTCTTTGATGATTTTGGTCTTCAAGAAACCTACACAGTAGGCTGTTAGCTACAGTGCTTAAAAATGTTGGTTGAAACATCACTTTGTTAAACAACCAATTGTTGACCCTAACCACTGGATCATGGGATCACGAGAATGATGGTTATTAAGCAAGAGAAAATATGATGCTTGAAACAAGGGCACCAATGCCACATGGAGAAGAAACTGGTAGATAGTTGCCCTCTTTGTTTCTCTGAAAGTACGTATTGGCCATTTACAAAAAGTGTATTTTTCTTAGAAAGCATCTAAGAAGGAAAAGTCTTAACAGAGTTAGATAATCAGGGCTATTGATGTTTTTGTAGAGGAAATTAACTCAAGAGATTGGGATAATTTTTAAACATAGAATATATACAGTAATATGCAAAATCTAAATGTTCATCTTGATAAATTTTTAACTGACACTGAGACTAAGCCATTTACATTTCCCTCACCTCCCTTACCAGAAATGGTTTATTTCCATAGCCAATTTTGTTTCTTTTTAAATCATACATAAACGAAATTATATCAGCAGTGTATTCTTGTCTGGAAAATCGCATGCACAGAGGAGTCTAGCAAGTTACAGTCCATGGGGTCAGAAAGAGCCAGACCCAACTGAACATGCACCCCACACATGGGGCTTCCTAGGTGGAACAGTGGTAAAGAATCCACTTGCCAGTGCAGAAGATGCAAGAGACGTGGTTTCAGTCCCTGGATTGGATGATCCCTGGAGAGGAAATGGCAACCCACTCTAGTCTTCTTGCCTGGGAAATCCCATGGAGGTCACAAAGAGTGAGGCACAACTGAGTGCACAGACACACATACACATACCACAGATATTTGTGTTTGGTGTCTTTAGTTCATTATTTTGTCTAAGATATTTAACCACAGTTTTGAGTGAAGCAATAGTTCATTTGTTTCATTGTTGTATAATTTCTATTATTAGAATATACCATAATTTATTCATCCATTCTGCTGTGATGTATGTTTCAGTCATTTTATCTTATTGACATGTATAAATAATGCCACTATGAATGCTCTTATAATAAGGCCAGTGGTCAGACTGTCTGTGCCACAGCACCTTAGTTGATGATTTTGGTCTTCAAGAAACCTACACAGTAGGCTGTTAGCTACAGTGCTTAAAAATGTTGGTTGAAACATCACTTTGTTAAACAACCAATTGTTGACCCTAACCACTGGATCATGGGATCACGAGAATGATGGTTATTAAGCAAGAGAAAATATGATGCTTGAAACAAGGGCACCAATGCCACATGGAGAAGAAACTGGTAGATAGTTGCCCTCTTTGTTTCTCTGAAAGTACATATTGGCCATTTACAAAAAGTGTATTTTTCTTAGAAAGCATCTAAGAAGGAAAAGTCTTAACAGAGTTAGATAATCAGGGCTATTGATGTTTTTGTAGAGGAAATTAACTCAAGAGATTGGGATAATTTTTAAACATAGAATATATACAGTAATATGCAAAATCTAAATGTTCATCTTGATAAATTTTTAACTGACACTGAGACTAAGCCATTTACATTTCCCTCACCTCCCTTACCAGAAATGGTTTATTTCCATAGCCAATTTTGTTTCTTTTTAAATCATACATAAACGAAATTATATCAGCAGTGTATTCTTGTCTGGAAAATCGCATGCACAGAGGAGTCTAGCAAGTTACAGTCCATGGGGTCAGAAAGAGCCAGACCCAACTGAACATGCACCCCACACATGGGGCTTCCTAGGTGGAACAGTGGTAAAGAATCCACTTGCCAGTGCAGAAGATGCAAGAGACGTGGTTTCAGTCCCTGGATTGGATGATCCCCTGGAGAGGGAAATGGCAACCCACTCTAGTCTTCTTGCCTGGGAAATCCCATGGAGGTCACAAAGAGTGAGGCACAACTGAGTGCACAGACACACATACACATACCACAGATATTTGTGTTTGGTGTCTTTAGTTCATTATTTTGTCTAAGATATTTAACCACAGTTTTGAGTGAAGCAATAGTTCATTTGTTTCATTGTTGTATAATTTCTATTATTAGAATATACCATAATTTATTCATCCATTCTGCTGTGATGTATGTTTCAGTCATTTTTATCTTATTGACATGTATAAATAATGCCACTATGAATGCTCTTATAATAAGGCCAGTGGTCAGACTGTCTGTGCCACAGCACCTTAGTTGGATGCCAGGAGAATAGTGGGTGTGGCGAGATGTTAAGAAATACACGCACAGACAGAGATAAGCAGAAAGGATGGGAACGGGGGACTCCCAATCTCGTGGATCGAGAGCCCCAAATACATTCACTCAAATCCTCTTTATTTATTTATTTTTTTAGAACTTTATTTTATTTTTTAATTTTTATTATTACAGTTCAGTTCACCGGTTTCTTTTTATTCATTTATTTTATTTTATTTTGGGGGGGAGGGGCAGGTTGGGGAGAGAGGGAGGGGGGCGGGCGGGCCACTTCTATTGGTCTTTCATTTATCCGTTTTCATCCATCTGTTTTGTTCTTTGGCCCGTGTGGGCCTCCCATCGCGGTGGCCTCTGTCGCTACAGAGCACCAGCTCTGGGCGCATGTGCTCCAGAGCTCCAGCTCGGTAACTGGACACATCGGTCTGGCCACTCTGCAGCACGTGGGATTTTCCCAGGCCAGGGATCAAACCGGCGCCCCTTATGCTGCAAGGTGGTGTCCTTATCCACTGGACCACCAGGGAAGCCCCTCAATCCTCTTTTATTGATAGCTTAAGCATCCAGGAAAAGTTTCCAATCAGCGCAGACTGGGACTCAGTCACATCCCCAGTTAACAACTATCCTTGAGACTCTGTTTTTAATGTTATTTCTTTAAGGGAAAGGTCTTGCTGCAGCCAGAGCAACTAGACCTGTTAAGAAGTTCAGAGGAGTCTGGTCTGTGTGCGCATGCAGTGTTCTGACATGCGCTGACCTGGTGTTCCTAAGTCCACAGCAGCTCTCTTCTCTGTTCTTCCAGCCTAGCGTGATCCCAGCTAAGGAGCCTATATTTTGCCTCCATCCTCCCTGCTATATTTCTCTTTTACTGTTTTTTCTCCTCCCAAGCCATCTTTCTCACAGCTCGGCCAAGACTGGAAAGACTTCTGTTGATTTGTCTCCCACAGTCTGGACACAGTGTAATAGACAAGATGACCCTAATGATCTCTGCTTCATGGTATCCTTACCTTTGGGCTTACCTCTTCCTCCACCCCCAACCCACATAAAAATTATACTTGTAACTTGTCTTAACCAATATAACATGGCAAATTTATGACTGTCATCCCTTTGATTAGGCTACATTAAGAGGCAAAGATGATATGTAACTCCTGTGGTTATGTCACACTCCATGAGACTGTGTCTTAGGAGGCTGGAACAAAGGATACTACTTAGTGGCTTAATGATCTGTGCAACCATGTTGAGAAAGCCACCGTGGCAAGAAACTGTGTGCCTCTATTTTCTTTCTGTTCTTCTGTTGTCTGTGTTAATGCAGCTTTTGGGATAACCTGTACATTTCATCCAAATTAACACAATTATTGGTACAAAATTGCTTTCAATAATCTCTTATCTTCTTGATGTCCGTAGTGTCTTAAGTAATGGTGGCTTTTTTTTTTTTAATCCCTGATCTTAATCATTTATGTTCTGTCCCCTACTCTTTGACCTACCTCCCCACATTGACACAGTATTGGTAGACTTTAAATTTCAATTAGTCTGCAAAGATTTTGTTGATTTTCTCAACTTCATGTTTTCTATTTCATTGGTTTATATTCTTTTATTTCTTTTCTTGTCTGTTAGTTTTAATTTGCTGTTCTTTTCATAGCTTCTTCAGATAGAAGCTCAAATTATTCCTTCTTTCCTAATACATGTACATAATGCTATAAATTTTCTGCTAAGCACTGTTTTACTTACTTTTAAGAAGTTTTATTATTTTTCAAAGATATTTTACTTTCTGTTGTATTGGTCATTGACTCAAGGGTAATTGAGATGTATATGACATAATTTCTAAATATTTGGGATTTTAAAATTCATTCTGTTATTGTTTCTGGCTTATTGTGTTCAGTGAATAAATTCTTTATGATTTCAGTTTTTCAAAATTTGTTGAGATTTGTTTAATAATACAGCACATAGTCTATTTTCATATACATTCTGTGAGCTTTTGGAAAATATCTCTGTAGCTCTTAAGTGTAGTGTTATCCCTAGTTAGGTTATTTTTATCAATCAGGTTGTTTCCCAAATATTCTATATCTCCTCGGCCAAGACTGGAAAGACTTCTGTTGATTTGTCTCCACAGTCTGGACACAGTGTAATAGACAAGATGACCCTAATGATCTCTGCTTCATGGTATCCTTACCTTTGGGCTTACCTCTTCCTCCACCCCCAACCCACATAAAAATTATACTTGTAACTTGTCTTAACCAATATAACATGGCAAATTTATGACTGTCATCCCTTTGATTAGGCTACATTAAGAGGCAAAGATGATATGTAACTCCTGTGGTTATGTCACACTCCATGAGACTGTGTCTTAGGAGGCTGGAACAAAGGATACTACTTAGTGGCTTAATGATCTGTGCAACCATGTTGAGAAAGCCACCGTGGCAAGAAACTGTGTGCCTCTATTTTCTTTCTGTTCTTCTGTTGTCTGTGTTAATGCAGCTTTTGGGATAACCTGTACATTTCATCCAAATTAACACAATTATTGGTACAAAATTGCTTTCAATAATCTCTTATCTTCTTGATGTCCGTAGTGTCTTAAGTAATGGTGGCTTTTTTTTTTTTAATCCCTGATCTTAATCATTTATGTTCTGTCCCCTACTCTTTGACCTACCTCCCCACATTGACACAGTATTGGTAGACTTTAAATTTCAATTAGTCTGCAAAGATTTTGTTGATTTTCTCAACTTCATGTTTTCTATTTCATTGGTTTATATTCTTTTATTTCTTTTCTTGTCTATTAGTTTTAATTTGCTGTTCTTTTCATAGCTTCTTCAGATAGAAGCTCAAATTATTCCTTCTTTCCTAATACATGTACATAATGCTATAAATTTTCTGCTAAGCACTGTTTTACTTACTTTTAAGAAGTTTTATTATTTTTCAAAGATATTTTACTTTCTGTTGTATTGGTCATTGACTCAAGGGTAATTGAGATGTATATGACATAATTTCTAAATATTTGGGATTTTAAAATTCATTCTGTTATTGTTTCTGGCTTATTGTGTTCAGTGAATAAATTCTTTATGATTTCAGTTTTTCAAAATTTGTTGAGATTTGTTTAATAATACAGCACATAGTCTATTTTCATATACATTCTGTGAGCTTTTGGAAAATATCTCTGTAGCTCTTAAGTGTAGTGTTATCCCTAGTTAGGTTATTTTTATCAATCAGGTTGTCCAAATATTCTATATCCTTACTGATTTTTTAAATCATTTTTTACCTTAATTACTGAAAAGTATATGCTAATATATCCAAAAATGATTGTAGGTTGGCATATTATTTCTTCTAATTCTTTTCATTTTTAATGAAAATTGGTTCCCTAATAGTCTACTTTTTTGTTATTGATATGCTGTTTACATTGGCTACACGTTTTCCCAGTTTCTTGTCTACAAACTTTCTGTGTCCATACGTTTAAGGTGTGTTTCCTGTAAAGAGCACATAGTTCAATTTTATTTTTGTATCTTGAATATTATAGTCCTTTAAATGGAATATTTAGTCTACTCTGTTGATAGAACTACTAATATAATTGGGTTAAATCTACAACATTTCTGGTTTTGTTTTTTACTCATCAGTTATTTGTTCCTTTCTTATTTTTTTGTTTTCTATTTTTTAGATATTTGAAATGAAAATTTTCAGTTTTCTATTTTCACTTTTCCCTTCTCTATCAGTGTTTTCATCCTTTTAGTGGTTAGCCTGGAGCTCACACATGAATTTTTGACCTCTTAGATCCACCTTAAATATGTCCTGTTATCAACTGCTAGAAAAATATAAAGGCTTTAGAACGCTTAAATTCCAATTATCCCTTCCTCTCTTTGTAATATTGCTGTCATGCATTTTTATGCAAAATATATTTTAAATCCTCCAAATCAGTATTAACATTATTTATGCATTCAGTACTCATTTTCTACCAGTGTGCTTTTAGACTTTTCTCTCTTTATTCCTTTTTTTAAAAAAAACATTATTGTGTTTCTGTTTGGAATCAATATTTTTTTCCTGCCTGAAAAACTCCCTTCAGTGTTTCCACTACTTATAAATGGTTAACTTCCTGGAAACCTCTTAATCTTAACCTTCGTTTTTGAAGGGTATTTTTACAAATGTACAATTCTAGCTTGAGAAATATTTTCTTTAGTCACTTTTAAGAAATCTGCTCATTATAGTTGGAATTCTATTATTTCTATGGAAGAATTAGCTGTCAGTCACTGTTGCTCTTTCAGTATGTATTTTATATTTTACATTAGCCTCCAAAGAGAGCTTAATAGATCATTGTTGATTAATTTGATTCCACTTTTTTACTGGGAAAATGGAACTGGTGCTTTTTCAATACTACATGGAATTTATTGGCCCATGCACAGTACCAAGACTATATATTGAATTGCAAATCAGTAAATCTGGTTCTAATTTTTGCTCCCACGGTAGTTATGTGACTATAAGCAAATTAAGACCTCCTTTTTCTCATTTGTAAAATGAAATTGTGGAACTGGATGAAAATACTTCCTTTTCAGCTATTTGTGATTTTTGTCAAAATTGCTTTTCCAAGCAAGAAAAGGAAAAATGCAAAGAAAAAACTTAAATGCCGTTATTGTTTCTGTCTTATATATAGGTCTATGTAATTCTCACCTCTCTTAGTTGTGTGTAACTGTCATTAGAGTACAGAAAAATGTTATACATAAATAGAATATGTTTGACATTTCTATGTATTTTTATGAGTGTATTGAAACCATCATAGTTTAGATTTAATTAGGATTTTATGCACTTTGGAAAATCATTTTCACTATTGTCATTGAATGAACTTGGCAAGGAAGCCATCCATTCACTGTTTAATAATGCAAGTCCTTTTAAGGTTTCTTCAGGGTGCTGTGCTTTGAAATACGCGTTTTAGTTTCAAGGGGCTCTGGGTTCAGATTCTAGCTATGTAGACTGAGAAGGATATTCAACCTCTGTTGACCTCAGCTTTCTCAACTATAAATTGTCCATTATGGCGACAGTTGAGATGAATGTGAGGGTTCATATAAAGTACTTTACATAGAGTTGGGCAGATATTAACAGTTAATACATATTAAATGATCATCATTTTACCTCTTAGAAGCTATGGTAGTAATGCAAATGATGTTTGAAGAAGCTCCCTGACTGATTTTGTGTGCTCATCTCATTCTTTCAATGTTAATTTCACTGAAACAGTTTTTTTTTTTTTAATTCTTTTTTTAAAGGTTTTACAGAGTTTTGTTGTTCACAGTGAAACCGTTTTTATTACATAAAACAGAGATTTATAGACTGAGAATGAATGGGTTGCCACTGTACAGAGAAAGAAATTTTTCTTCCTTATGAGGATAAATTATGCTTTCTGCATATTTTAGTTTCTACTGTTGAATATAAAATACCCCCCAAATTTTTGTGGCCAAAAGTAATATGTAATTTTTACCTTAAAATTTCTGTTGCTCATGAGCCAGAGTGCAGGTTAGCTGAGTCCTGTAAATTTGAGTTACTCATAAGGTTGCAATCAAAAAGTATCAGTCAGGGCTACAGTCATTCTCTCACACGTAAGGTGGATCCCCTGTCCAAGCTTGCTGGCAAGGCTCAGGCATTCCTGCTAGTTGGCAGAGATATCAATTACTTGACATGTGGGTATCTCCATAAGGCTACTCACAATGTGGCAGTTTCCTTCTTCTGGAGCAGGGCAGAGAGAAAAATAGAAAGATGGAAGTCATAGTCTTTTGCTACCTAACTTTAGAAGGGACATTCCATCACATTTGCCATATTGCACTTACTGGGAGAAAGTTGCTAGGTTCAGTCCACATTCAAGGGTAGGAATACACAAGATCGTGGCTATCAGGAAATGAGGCTCCTTGGGGCACATCTTAGAGGCTACCTATGTCTACCACACTATTGGAATGAGATTCAGATCACTCAAAATGTTTAGTCTTCCCTTTCAGCTTGGTAAGGAGAAGGAAAGTAACAGCAAGTAATACCAAATGGAAATTGTTTTGCATATATTTTCATGTAATGCTCATCAAGTTTATGTATAAATATTTATTAGTTTCAAGGGGCTCTGGGTTCAGATTCTAGCTATGTAGACTGAGAAGGATATTCAACCTCTGTTGACCTCAGCTTTCTCAACTATAAATTGTCCATTATGGTGACAGTTGAGATGAATGTGAGGGTTCATATAAAGTACTTTACATAGAGTTGGGCAGATATTAACAGTTAATACATATTAAATGATCATCATTTTACCTCTTAGAAGCTATGGTAGTAATGCAAATGATGTTTGAAGAAGCTCCCTGACTGATTTTGTGTGCTCATCTCATTCTTTCAATGTTAATTTCACTGAAACAGTTTTTTTTTTTTTAATTCTTTTTTTAAAGGTTTTACAGAGTTTTGTTGTTCACAGTGAAACCGTTTTTATTACATAAAACAGAGATTTATAGACTGAGAATGAATGGGTTGCCACTGTACAGAGAAAGAAATTTTTCTTCCTTATGAGGATAAATTATGCTTTCTGCATATTTTAGTTTCTACTGTTGAATATAAAATACCCCCAATTTTAGTGGCCAAAAGTAATATGTAATTTTTACCTTAAAATTTCTGTTGCTCATGAGCCAGAGTGCAGGTTAGCTGAGTCCTGTAAATTTGAGTTACTCATAAGGTTGCAATCAAAAAGTATCAGTCAGGGCTACAGTCATTCTCTCACACGTAAGGTGGATCCCCTGTCCAAGCTTGCTGGCAAGGCTCAGGCATTCCTGCTAGTTGGCAGAGATATCAATTACTTGACATGTGGGTATCTCCATAAGGCTACTCACAATGTGGCAGTTTCCTTCTTCTGGAGCAGGGCAGAGAGAAAAATAGAAAGATGGAAGTCATAGTCTTTTGCTACCTAACTTTAGAAGGGACATTCCATCACATTTGCCATATTGCACTTACTGGGAGAAAGTTGCTAGGTTCAGTCCACATTCAAGGGTAGGAATACACAAGATCGTGGCTATCAGGAAATGAGGCTCCTTGGGGCACATCTTAGAGGCTACCTATGTCTACCACACTATTGGAATGAGATTCAGATCACTCAAAATGTTTAGTCTTCCCTTTCAGCTTGGTAAGGAGAAGGAAAGTAACAGCAAGTAATACCAAATGGAAATTGTTTTGCATATATTTTCATGTAATGCTCATCAAGTTTATGTATAAATATTTTTAATCCATTAAAAATTATGGAAGTATGTAGCATTCCCCAGATCGCCTCCCCACCAAACCCTCTGTTCAACTCCAAAGCTAAACAGTTTATTTGTCAATGGGATTATCATTTAAAAAACAAACAAGCAACATTTTTTTTTCTAGATAACTTTAAACTTTAGAAAGATCATAGCTGTCTAAGCTTCCCCAGGTTAGGAGGGTAGGACAGTATCTTGTCACACCTGGGCAATTCAACATCACAGCAGCTCCCTATTAATCCAGGAAACAGAATTGTCCCTGAAAAACAGAAGAACTGATTAAAATTTCTGTCTCTGTGATTACTTACAACATCTGCTTTGTGCCCTAGGGTCTTCCTTTATTCTTAATCTGTCTAGAGTTTCAAGAGTTCCTTCTGCACCTGTTATCAGATGAATCTGTGACTCTCATCAGAGAGATGTTAATTTATTCCACAGAAAAGCAAAGATACCTGTGCTCCTCAGAGCTAACTAACACTGAAGAAGGAGGACAGACGGTCCTGTTCTTTTGTTCTCTGTTTGTATAAGGCAAATAGCGTGGGGAGTTTAAAATGCAGGCATACTTAATTCAAATTAGTCAAAGTATGGTTAATTATAAGGAACTGACATGCAGACAAATAAGGCCATTTAACAACAGTTTAACTGTTCAGCCTTGTACTCTGTTATGTTTGGGGACCCGAAAGAGCTGTTGAGAACAAATCAGTTTCTGGATGGATATTATCTTCTAATTTTGCAACAAAGAATGCTTTGGGATATAAAAATCTTGAAATCTATAAACCGTCTTTCTAGAAGAATGCATATACTTACATGTATGTAAAATTTAATGCACTTTAGAAGTTCCACATCCCTATTAGTCTATACATGTACTTTGAACCAAGAAACACTGTGAGATAGAAAGAGGAAATGTTTAAAATCAGACCACGTTTGCTGGAGAGCTGTCTACCACACTATTGGAATGAGATTCAGATCACTCAAAATGTTTAGTCTTCCCTTTCAGCTTGGTAAGGAGAAGGAAAGTAACAGCAAGTAATACCAAATGGAAATTGTTTTGCATATATTTTCATGTAATGCTCATCAAGTTTATGTATAAATATTTTTAATCCATTAAAAATTATGGAAGTATGTAGCATTCCCCAGATCGCCTCCCCACCAAACCCTCTGTTCAACTCCAAAGCTAAACAGTTTATTTGTCAATGGGATTATCATTTAAAAAACAAACAAGCAACATTTTTTTTTCTAGATAACTTTAAACTTTAGAAAGATCATAGCTGTCTAAGCTTCCCCAGGTTAGGAGGGTAGGACAGTATCTTGTCACACCTGGGCAATTCAACATCACAGCAGCTCCCTATTAATCCAGGAAACAGAATTGTCCCTGAAAAACAGAAGAACTGATTAAAATTTCTGTCTCTGTGATTACTTACAACATCTGCTTTGTGCCCTAGGGTCTTCCTTTATTCTTAATCTGTCTAGAGTTTCAAGAGTTCCTTCTGCACCTGTTAGCAGATGAATCTGTGACTCTCATCAGAGAGATGTTAATTTATTCCACAGAAAAGCAAAGATACCTGTGCTCCTCAGAGCTAACTAACACTGAAGAAGGAGGACAGACGGTCCTGTTCTTTTGTTCTCTGTTTGTATAAGGCAAATAGCGTGGGGAGTTTAAAATGCAGGCATACTTAATTCAAATTAGTCAAAGTATGGTTAATTATAAGGAACTGACATGCAGACAAATAAGGCCATTTAACAACAGTTTAACTGTTCAGCCTTGTACTCTGTTATGTTTGGGGACCCGAAAGAGCTGTTGAGAACAAATCAGTTTCTGGATGGATATTATCTTCTAATTTTGCAACAAAGAATGCTTTGGGATATAAAAATCTTGAAATCTATAAACCGTCTTTCTAGAAGAATGCATATACTTACATGTATGTAAAATTTAATGCACTTTAGAAGTTCCACATCCCTATTAGTCTATACATGTACTTTGAACCAAGAAACACTGTGAGATAGAAAGAGGAAATGTTTAAAATCAGACCACGTTTGCTGGAGAGCTGTCTATTGGAGAACTTTTGAAACTTCCCTGAGAGATCTCAAGTGCTCTCATGTGGGGACAGTATTATGGAGTAAAGAAAGTATTTCTGCTGTAGTACTTCTCCAACTTTGTATAAAAAGGAATGACCTGAGAAACCTGTTAAATGTATACGTCTCTGGGCCCCACGACCAGTATTGATGCAGTAAATCTTAGGCGAGGCTCAAGAATTTGACTTAAAAAGAAGGGTATAGAAGTGACTCAACAGGCGGAACTGGAACAAGCTTGGAAAAAGGCCTTGGAGCAGCCAGAGTCTCTGCCCCACCTGGATGAACCTGGGAGCTGTATGCGAATGCACCCTTCTCCACCACAGGCTTTCTGGAGGGTTCCTATTCTGTATATGAAATATATCTCAAAAAAGTCCAGTGTAACTGGAAACATGAAAAAAGGGAAAAGGTAAAAACTAACAAGCCTTGAGATCTATTATGTAAATGACCAACTGATACTAGACTCTAGAATTAAAACAAATTACCCATTAATACCCAGGAAGACTTGTACCACATAGCAGCAGTGAAGTCTCTTGGGACAAATTCATAGGGAAGCCTGGCATGCTGCAGAGCATGGGGTCACAAAGACTCAGATACAGCTGAGTGACTGAACTGAACTGAACTGCCTTTAACAGTATTACTTCAAGAGCCAGGAGAGCAGGAGTTAAAATGTGATTTCATAGCTAAGGCCTAACACTTAGAGTAGTACTTGTTTTATTATTATTATTTAAAACTTTCATTCATATACAGTATTTTTAGGTTATAGAAATGCCTTCTGAAAATACCTGAAATATTAGACTCATGTCTCTCAGGAACACTCATCAAGAGTGACCATAACTGCACTTGAAGAAGAGGTGACAACACTTGGCTAATAAGCTGTTTGAAATTAGGTGTGAGCTTCTGTATAATTCTGATCCTGAACACATGGGTGGTTTTGCATACCCTCATCTTTTGTTTAGACCTTTGGTTTTTTGTTTGTAATGTTATTAGGTAGACTGCACCGAGTATTATTTTAGGCCTGTTGTTTAGGTGTATGGCTTTTAGGCAGAATCATAGAAAACTGATTTTATAGACATAATGCTCCCCAGAATCCCTTCTTTATCCCTCTCCTGTCTTTGTTGGCAGTGTGGATCTCCGCATGTCCATACTGTGGCTGCGACTAGAGTAGACCCAACAAGGCAAATCAGTTACAAGCCCAGAGCAGCCAGATTCATTCGAGGACCTATAATGTTGTTCGGAGTTTTCACTGCTCCACTCAACATACACACACACACACACACACGCACCCCGCCCCATGGAAAGTGGTCAGTCACCCAGATTGTATTTCTCATGATTCTATTACTTTATCTGAGTTTTGCATTTCTGATCTATAAGTTCTAAATTGTCTCAGAGGCTACTTCTAGTTTTGTGATTGAAAGGTTTTTTTTTTTTTTTTTCCTGGTAAAGCCACCTCTGTTTTAAATTTCTGACACCATCGAGACTTTCTAGAGAGAAGTCCAAGAGGCTCCAGAATCACAGACTTCCCCAGGATCTGGACTGACTCAGATCTAGTCCTCTTGATAAAAATGCTGACATCCTTCTGGGGAATGCTACAGCTACACAGGTTTTGGCTTCCTTCTTGTATATTAATATGTCCCAGAGTTCTTATTAATTGAAAATTCCTGGTTGATCAGGTGATCTCTGAAGCAGAGGGATTGGAAAAAGCAGGTAGCAGATTGACTAAGATTATATAGGACATAGGCAGTAGAGATGGTAGAAGAAGCGAGAGCACAAACATTGGGACTGGAAAGTGTCTCAACTACGTCACATCACCTGGGGGACCTGCTAAAGGTGAAGGAGTCTCACCCAGGCCTGTTGAGCTGTCGAGTTGGAGGCAGAGTGGGGTCCATCTGAATTTTTAAAAGTCTTGCAAAATGTGTTTTATGCACATTGACTTTTGAAAATTAAAGGGCTAGAAGTTCAGCAACCAGATAATTAAAATATTTTTAGGCAAGGAAAAGTATCAAATGGGATAAATAAATGGAGTATTAAAACACACCAAGCAAAACATAGAAGAAATGTCCTCCAGCTCCTAACAGCCTCAGGACCCACACTTTTTTCTACTGCACTCTTCCACCTAGTCAGTCCTTGTGGCTGGTGTGGAAAGCACCTAGTGGCCTATGTCAGTGGTAACTGTGTTTCCTTCTACATATTTAGTTCAATGCTTGTTTCAGAGTCCCTCTTTTCTGTTTGTAAAAATCCTGGCAGGGGAATAAAATCAGCACAGCTGCCTGTTAGCTTCAGTAGGACAAGAATAGTTCCTAATTAAACTCTTATGTCTTTGATTTAAAACTCCATTTAATCAAATTATTCACCAACTTAAGGCAGTTGTTGATTACAGGGAGAGTATACCTTGAATCTTTGCGAGTTATAACTCTCTTCCAGGCCTCATCAAGCTTCTCAAAAGGGGTACAACATGTGCCTTCTTAAGGAGAGCTGAGATGCTTTCAACAGCTGACTCCTTCCTCCTTGAGGCTCCTTTCTAAATTGTCTCAGAGGCTACTTCTAGTTTTGTGATTGAAAGGTTTTTTTTTTTTTTTTCCTGGTAAAGCCACCTCTGTTTTAAATTTCTGACACCATCGAGACTTTCTAGAGAGAAGTCCAAGAGGCTCCAGAATCACAGACTTCCCCAGGATCTGGACTGACTCAGATCTAGTCCTCTTGATAAAAATGCTGACATCCTTCTGGGGAATGCTACAGCTACACAGGTTTTGGCTTCCTTCTTGTATATTAATATGTCCCAGAGTTCTTATTAATTGAAAATTCCTGGTTGATCAGGTGATCTCTGAAGCAGAGGGATTGGAAAAAGCAGGTAGCAGATTGACTAAGATTATATAGGACATAGGCAGTAGAGATGGTAGAAGAAGCGCGAGAGCACAAACATTGGGACTGGAAAGTGTCTCAACTACGTCACATCACCTGGGGGACCTGCTAAAGGTGAAGGAGTCTCACCCAGGCCTGTTGAGCTGTCGAGTTGGAGGCAGAGTGGGGTCCATCTGAATTTTTAAAAGTCTTGCAAAATGTGTTTTATGCACATTGACTTTTGAAAATTAAAGGGCTAGAAGTTCAGCAACCAGATAATTAAAATATTTTTAGGCAGGGAAAAAGTATCAAATGGGATAAATAAATGGAGTATTAAAACACACCAAGCAAAACATAGAAGAAATGTCCTCCAGCTCCTAACAGCCTCAGGACCCACACTTTTTTCTACTGCACTCTTCCACCTAGTCAGTCCTTGTGGCTGGTGTGGAAAGCACCTAGTGGCCTATGTCAGTGGTAACTGTGTTTCCTTCTACATATTTAGTTCAATGCTTGTTTCAGAGTCCCTCTTTTCTGTTTGTAAAAATCCTGGCAGGGGAATAAAATCAGCACAGCTGCCTGTTAGCTTCAGTAGGACAAGAATAGTTCCTAATTAAACTCTTATGTCTTTGATTTAAAACTCCATTTAATCAAATTATTCACCAACTTAAGGCAGTTGTTGATTACAGGGAGAGTATACCTTGAATCTTTGCGAGTTATAACTCTCTTCCAGGCCTCATCAAGCTTCTCAAAAGGGGTACAACATGTGCCTTCTTAAGGAGAGCTGAGATGCTTTCAACAGCTGACTCCTTCCTCCTTGAGGCTCCTTTCTTAAATCATGAAGGGACTGGCTGAGTTCCAGGTGGAGACTGTCATTCTTGCTCTGTGTATTTCAAGCCTGACTTTAGGACCTGCAATAGCCAATAAATGATTTGAGAACAGATGTAAAGGCTATTGGGCTTCCCTGGTGGCTCAGATTGCTCTGCTCGTAATGCAGGAAACTCGGGTTTGATCCCTGGGTCAGGAGATTGCCTAGAGAAGGGACAGGCTACCCATTCTACTGTCCTTTCCTGCATAATCCCATGGACAGAGAAACCTGGTGGGTCCTCAACGTCACAGAGTCAGACACGACTGAGTGACTAACACTTTCACTACTTTTCCATGTGAAGGCTACAACTTCTGGGCTGCTAGAAGCTAGTTGTAGCAAGCAGGTGAGATGGCCCGGGGTACCTGATGGGGCTTCTATTAATCTGGTTAGTAGTGAGTCCTTTGGGGTCTGATGCTCTTTTGGGTTTTCCTACTTCAGATTCTGTTCCCACCAATTCCTGACTAGAGATAAGAAGTCCACCCAGGAGTCTTCTCTTATCCCTTCTCTTTCTTGGGCTTCTCCGGAAACTCCTCTTCCTAGGCTGTCCTTCTCATGCTTGCCTGTTAAAGTGCAGTGTCAAAAGGAGGTGGTGGTAACTGTTCAGAGAGAGTGTTCAGGAGAGGGCAGCAGGGGAACCCATCCCATGAGTCTTGGTCCAGCTGTCTTCTGGTACAACTGTATGGACCCACTAAACAATGCAGATGTCTTTGAAACTGGGCTCCATGAATGTGGCAATGCAGTACTCCTCTCTGGGTGTTTGTCAAGATGCCATAGTTTGAGAAGCAAAGGAGGAGTAATGCAGTCAGAGTTCTTTTGTTTAAAAGATGTAGCTTTAGCCATTTGCTTTTAAGGTTTGTTTTGAGAGGTTGGTCAAACTACCAAACTACTCTGACCTCATCACATCAAATCAACTTTATGTTTGCACAGAAGATTACAGGAGAGTATACCTTGAATCTTTGCGAGTTATAACTCTCTTCCAGGCCTCATCAAGCTTCTCAAAAGGGGTACAACATGTGCCTTCTTAAGGAGAGCTGAGATGCTTTCAACAGCTGACTCCTTCCTCCTTGAGGCTCCTTTCTTAAATCATGAAGGGACTGGCTGAGTTCCAGGTGGAGACTGTCATTCTTGCTCTGTGTATTTCAAGCCTGACTTTAGGACCTGCAATAGCCAATAAATGATTTGAGAACAGATGTAAAGGCTATTGGGCTTCCCTGGTGGCTCAGATTGCTCTGCTCGTAATGCAGGAAACTCGGGTTTGATCCCTGGGTCAGGAGATTGCCTAGAGAAGGGACAGGCTACCCATTCTACTGTCCTTTCCTGCATAATCCCATGGACAGAGAAACCTGGTGGGTCCTCAACGTCACAGAGTCAGACACGACTGAGTGACTAACACTTTCACTACTTTTCCATGTGAAGGCTACAACTTCTGGGCTGCTAGAAGCTAGTTGTAGTAAGCAGGTGAGATGGCGCGGGTACCTGATGGGGCTTCTATTAATCTGGTTAGTAGTGAGTCCTTTGGGGTCTGATGCTCTTTTGGGTTTTCCTACTTCAGATTCTGTTCCCACCAATTCCTGACTAGAGATAAGAAGTCCACCCAGGAGTCTTCTCTTATCCCTTCTCTTTCTTGGGCTTCTCCGGAAACTCCTCTTCCTAGGCTGTCCTTCTCATGCTTGCCTGTTAAAGTGCAGTGTCAAAAGGAGGTGGTGGTAACTGTTCAGAGAGAGTGTTCAGGAGAGGGCAGCAGGGGAACCCATCCCATGAGTCTTGGTCCAGCTGTCTTCTGGTACAACTGTATGGACCCACTAAACAATGCAGATGTCTTTGAAACTGGGCTCCATGAATGTGGCAATGCAGTACTCCTCTCTGGGTGTTTGTCAAGATGCCATAGTTTGAGAAGCAAAGGAGGAGTAATGCAGTCAGAGTTCTTTTGTTTAAAAGATGTAGCTTTAGCCATTTGCTTTTAAGGTTTGTTTTGAGAGGTTGGTCAAACTACCAAACTACTCTGACCTCATCACATCAAATCAACTTTATGTTTGCACAGAAGATCACATGAAGTATATGAGTGAGTTGAATTCTTGTCTTGCTGCTGTAAGCATCATTTTAGGTGGTCTGAGTAATGTCCAGCTCCAAAAACTTTAACCAAATGGTGAAGAATGTCTTGAATAATATTCAAGTTGCTTCATTTTTGTTTTCTGCTCTTGAAAAAGTCAATTATTATGATAGATAAAACTATGAAAAGTAGTTTCTATAAGCTTAACAATCTAATTATGAGAATCAATTGCCCATAGAATAGAGTGAGAAATGCAATATGCTAACAATTACTTTTTCTCTGCCTTTTGAAGCAAATCCTATTTTCCACCAAGTTATAGATGAAGAAACTGAGACTTTGAGTAATTTCATACAGCACAGTTGATAACTATCAGTGTTAGGATTAAAATCTAGATTTTTCTTAATTCATATCCTTAACCTGGATCTATGCCACAGTCGGGGCTTCTCTGGTAGCTGAGACAGTAAAGAATCTGCCTGCAGTGCAGGAGACCAGGTTTGATCCCTGGGTCAGGAAAATCCCCTGGAGAAGGTAATGGCTATCCACTCCAATATTCTTATCTGGAGAATCCCAGGGACAGAGGAGCCTGACAGGTAACAGTTCATGGGGTCCCAAAGAGTTGTGCATGACTGAGTGACTAACACACATACTTGCCACAGTTATTTTTCATGAATCTCTGGAGAAACCAGTTTGAGATGTTTTTAAGTTTCCTATGGCATTAACTGATAAATATCAACTGGCTATGTGTAAATCTTCTTCAATTTAAGAAATGGTGGAAAATGCCATAAAAGTATTACCACAATGTTCTGGCTCTCCTTCCAAGAAATCAGCTAATCACTAAGGTGACAAAGACTTATCTGATTGCATCTGGATGACTTCTGACATACTGATATATGCCATAATTCTCCACTGCAGTGGGCAATGCAGTACTCCTCTCTGGGTGTTTGTCAAGATGCCATAGTTTGAGAAGCAAAGGAGGAGTAATGCAGTCAGAGTTCTTTTGTTTAAAAGATGTAGCTTTAGCCATTTGCTTTTAAGGTTTGTTTTGAGAGGTTGGTCAAACTACCAAACTACTCTGACCTCATCACATCAAATCAACTTTATGTTTGCACAGAAGATCACATGAAGTATATGAGTGAGTTGAATTCTTGTCTTGCTGCTGTAAGCATCATTTTAGGTGGTCTGAGTAATGTCCAGCTCCAAAAACTTTAACCAAATGGTGAAGAATGTCTTGAATAATATTCAAGTTGCTTCATTTTTGTTTTCTGCTCTTGAAAAGTCAATTATTATGATAGATAAAACTATGAAAAGTAGTTTCTATAAGCTTAACAATCTAATTATGAGAATCAATTGCCCATAGAATAGAGTGAGAAATGCAATATGCTAACAATTACTTTTTCTCTGCCTTTTGAAGCAAATCCTATTTTCCACCAAGTTATAGATGAAGAAACTGAGACTTTGAGTAATTTCATACAGCACAGTTGATAACTATCAGTGTTAGGATTAAAATCTAGATTTTTCTTAATTCATATCCTTAACCTGGATCTATGCCACAGTCGGGGCTTCTCTGGTAGCTGAGACAGTAAAGAATCTGCCTGCAGTGCAGGAGACCAGGTTTGATCCCTGGGTCAGGAAAATCCCCTGGAGAAGGTAATGGCTATCCACTCCAATATTCTTATCTGGAGAATCCCAGGGACAGAGGAGCCTGACAGGTAACAGTTCATGGGGTCCCAAAGAGTTGTGCATGACTGAGTGACTAACACACATACTTGCCACAGTTATTTTTCATGAATCTCTGGAGAAACCAGTTTGAGATGTTTTTAAGTTTCCTATGGCATTAACTGATAAATATCAACTGGCTATGTGTAAATCTTCTTCAATTTAAGAAATGGTGGAAAATGCCATAAAAAGTATTACCACAATGTTCTGGCTCTCCTTCCAAGAAATCAGCTAATCACTAAGGTGACAAAGACTTATCTGATTGCATCTGGATGACTTCTGACATACTGATATATGCCATAATTCTCCACTGCATCTCTTTGCCTGCCAACAATTCTGGTATTGAGAATTAACCCAACCGTCACTGCAATAAAATTTTTTTATACCAGATGAGAAATCTCATGCCCTACCATCACTCTCCACTTCAACTTCCTCAGCTGGTTTACAATTAATGTGTTAGGAGGAGGAATGTGATCAGTAAAGCCATTCAACCCACCTGGGTTCCATTTAGTTTTACTCTGTCCTCTCAGCAGAGACCACAATGCACCAGGAGGTCAATGACTGGTAGGTTGAGGCATGGGTAAATTTTTAGGCTACTCTTCACCTCCAGTTGCTCAATGTGTGATATCTCAATACAAATTCTTGGAGTTTTGAGAGGAATTCGACTAGTGTCCAAGTCTGAGATGTTATCCACAGTCAAGTCAATGTCCACATGGGGAGTCTAATTTTCTAGTGCTATGCATTGATTAGGGTGTGACCATGCAGACTCCAAGCACAGAACTAACTCCTTGACATGTCCTCATTGATTTCGGCAGGTAAGTTATGTAAAGGTTCCTTGTCAATTCCCAATTGTACAGTGATTTCACTAGCCAGGTTCTTTAAATATCTAGTTGACTTGGATATGGTCAAGGGAAAGATGCTTCTTTATCTTCATGTTACCAAGGCTCAAAACAAATCTGATGAGTTACATTACTTACTCTTTTATGGCAATCTGGTGTTCATTCACTGTCTAGAAAAACCCCGGGGGTTTGATCCCTGGGTCAGGAAAATCCCCTGGAGAAGGTAATGGCTATCCACTCCAATATTCTTATCTGGAGAATCCCAGGGACAGAGGAGCCTGACAGGTAACAGTTCATGGGGTCCCAAAGAGTTGTGCATGACTGAGTGACTAACACACATACTTGCCACAGTTATTTTTCATGAATCTCTGGAGAAACCAGTTTGAGATGTTTTTAAGTTTCCTATGGCATTAACTGATAAATATCAACTGGCTATGTGTAAATCTTCTTCAATTTAAGAAATGGTGGAAAATGCCATAAAAAGTATTACCACAATGTTCTGGCTCTCCTTCCAAGAAATCAGCTAATCACTAAGGTGACAAAGACTTATCTGATTGCATCTGGATGACTTCTGACATACTGATATATGCCATAATTCTCCACTGCATCTCTTTGCCTGCCAACAATTCTGGTATTGAGAATTAACCCAACCGTCACTGCAATAAAATTTTTTTATACCAGATGAGAAATCTCATGCCCTACCATCACTCTCCACTTCAACTTCCTCAGCTGGTTTACAATTAATGTGTTAGGAGGAGGAATGTGATCAGTAAAGCCATTCAACCCACCTGGGTTCCATTTAGTTTTACTCTGTCCTCTCAGCAGAGACCACAATGCACCAGGAGGTCAATGACTGGTAGGTTGAGGCATGGGTAAATTTTTAGGCTACTCTTCACCTCCAGTTGCTCAATGTGTGATATCTCAATACAAATTCTTGGAGTTTTGAGAGGAATTCGACTAGTGTCCAAGTCTGAGATGTTATCCACAGTCAAGTCAATGTCCACATGGGGAGTCTAATTTTCTAGTGCTATGCATTGATTAGGTGTGACCATGCAGACTCCAAGCACAGAACTAACTCCTTGACATGTCCTCATTGATTTCGGCAGGTAAGTTATGTAAAGGTTCCTTGTCAATTCCCAATTGTACAGTGATTTCACTAGCCAGGTTCTTTAAATATCTAGTTGACTTGGATATGGTCAAGGGAAAGATGCTTCTTTATCTTCATGTTACCAAGGCTCAAAACAAATCTGATGAGTTACATTACTTACTCTTTTATGGCAATCTGGTGTTAACATTCTAACTGTCTAGGTCCAAGTCCACGTAGGTTTCAACTACAAATTTTTCCCTAGATCTATATTACATGCCCTCTGAAAGCTACTGAGGCATTAGTGGACCCAGATTCTTCAAACAAAGCTTGCTGTTTCAGTAGATCAAGCAAATTGTGAGTATAGCTGTTGGAGCATATGTAGGTTTTGACCTGAATGTCAATGGCTCTAGATAAGTTTATGTAAACCTCTTTTAGCAAGTAGAGACAAATTCAGTAAAAATCCGGAGTTGTTAGGAAGAGATCAGTAGCCCTTTGAGGCTACATAACTTGTAGAACAAGTTATGTCTTTATCCCAGGAGTTAGGACAGGCAGGAAAAGATTAGCTTTAACTTGTGACTACACATATAAGTTAACTGTTTAACATCTGTCAAGGAACTAAGAACTTTAACCAACTAAAATAGCAGAACTGAAAAGAAAAATGAACATATGGGACCTCATGAAACTTAAAAGCTTTTGTACAGCAAAAGAAATTACAAAAAAGTTCAACAGACACCCCACAGAGTGGAAGAAAATCATAGCAAATGAAACAACAGACAAAGAATTAATCTCCAAAATCTACAAGCAACTCAGACAACTCAGCACAGGGAAAATGAGCAGCCCAATCAAAAAATGGGAAAAAGATCTAAAGAGACGCCTCTCCAAAGAGGACATACGGATGGCCCAAAAGCACATGAAACGATGCTCAACCTCGCTTATTATTAGAGAAATGCAAATTAAAACCACAATGAGATACCACCTCACACCTGTCAGAATGGCCATCATCAACAAATCGACAGACAACAAATGCTGGAGAGGGTGTGGAGAAAAGGGAACCCTCTTGCATTGCTGGTGGGAATGTAAATTAATACAACCTCTATGGAAGACAATATGGAGATTCCTTAAAAAACTAAAAATAGAAGCACCCTATGACCCAGCAATCCCACTATTAGGCCTATATCCTGATGAAATCAAAACTGAAAGAGGCACCTGTACCCCAATGTTCATTGCAGCTCTCTATACAATAGCCAGAACATGGAAGCAACCTAGATGTCCATCGACAAATGAATGGATCCAGAAGCTCTGGTACATATATACAATGGAATACTACTCAGCTGTTAAAAGAAATGCAGAGGACTCAGTCCTAATGAGGTGGCTGGCTTTAGAACCTATCATAAAAAGTGAAGTAAGTCAAAAAGAGAAAGACAAGTATAGTATACTAACTCATATATATGGGATCTAGTAAGATGGTCATGATAACACACACAGTGAACTCATGAAAAAACAGAGAATAGACATAAAGACATTGTGGAGACCGAACAATGGGAGGGAGTAACATGGGAACCTATACTGTCATGTGTAGAAAAGTAGCCCTTTGAGGCTACAACGGAACAGTTATGTCTTTATCCCAGGAGTTAGGACAGGCAGGAAAAGATTAGCTTTAACTTGTGACTACACATATAAGTTAACTGTTTAACATCTGTCAAGGAACTAAGAACTTTAACCAACTAAAATAGCAGAACTGAAAAGAAAAATGAACATATGGGACCTCATGAAACTTAAAAGCTTTTGTACAGCAAAAGAAATTACAAAAAAGTTCAACAGACACCCCACAGAGTGGAAGAAAATCATAGCAAATGAAACAACAGACAAAGAATTAATCTCCAAAATCTACAAGCAACTCAGACAACTCAGCACAGGGAAAATGAGCAGCCCAATCAAAAAATGGGAAAAAGATCTAAAGAGACGCCTCTCCAAAGAGGACATACGGATGGCCCAAAAGCACATGAAACGATGCTCAACCTCGCTTATTATTAGAGAAATGCAAATTAAAACCACAATGAGATACCACCTCACACCTGTCAGAATGGCCATCATCAACAAATCGACAGACAACAAATGCTGGAGAGGGTGTGGAGAAAAGAGAACCCTCTTGCATTGCTGGTGGGAATGTAAATTAATACAACCTCTATGGAAGACAATATGGAGATTCCTTAAAAAACTAAAAATAGAAGCACCCTATGACCCAGCAATCCCACTATTAGGCCTATATCCTGATGAAATCAAAACTGAAAGAGGCACCTGTACCCCAATGTTCATTGCAGCTCTCTATACAATAGCCAGAACATGGAAGCAACCTAGATGTCCATCGACAAATGAATGGATCCAGAAGCTCTGGTACATATATACAATGGAATACTACTCAGCTGTTAAAAGAAATGCAGAGGACTCAGTCCTAATGAGGTGGCTGGCTTTAGAACCTATCATAAAAAGTGAAGTAAGTCAAAAAGAGAAAGACAAGTATAGTATACTAACTCATATATATGGGATCTAGTAAGATGGTCATGATAACACACACAGTGAACTCATGAAAAAACAGAGAATAGACATAAAGACATTGTGGAGACCGAACAATGGGAGGGAGTAACATGGGAACCTATACTGTCATGTGTAGAAAAGATAGCTATTGTCATTGTGCTAGGGGAATAGGAGTACCTACAACCACTTGGAGCAATGGTCTGGAGGGATGCGGGGGGGGAACCTGGGTGGGGGGAGGGCCAAGGGATATGCATCTGATTGATCTGGGAACATACATGTACAAAAATAAATAAATAAATAAATAAATAAATAAATAAAAAAGAACTTTACAAGTTTAATATGATAGGTAGATCTTTTTTATTATTATTAAAGGAGAGTAGTTAGGATCAATTACTAATGACTAAGACTATTGGCAAATTATGTTTTCAATCAGTGTTCCTATCTCTCAAGCTGTATTTCGTAATTAAAGAGCCTAGGAGAGTTTTCACCATTACCTGAAAGAAATACCATGTTCTTTTTTCTCATAGGGAAAGAAGAAACTATTTTTCATACTAAAACCTTTTCTCCCCTCTTGTACCATGTTTTCTTTTTCTTTTACCCTGACCTAGTCATTTGATATAAACCTACTCTATTTGCTCTCTTAAGAAACTATATTTTGAAACTTATCTGAGGTGTTTGAAAATTTTTCTTAGAGTGAGCAGCTTCTATATTTCCATAGGTTTTAGGAATTTGATTTTACGAAATAAAAAACAACCAGTTAAATAAGTAATGTCATACCTACACTTGATTTTTGTTATTATGCTTTCACTTCTGTGAACCTTCTAGATGAGTATTTTCATAGTTGACTATCTGGCTGATAGACATATAATAAGGATTAGAGCTCTTTGCTGTCATCTTCCAGGTGGTCTCCTCTAGATGGTAATGTAGACTTTGTAACTTCTCTGAGACTCGGACCTGTCAAAAATGTCCAAATCCCTGATTGCACCAATAGCCAGAACATGGAAGCAACCTAGATGTCCATCGACAAATGAATGGATCCAGAAGCTCTGGTACATATATACAATGGAATACTACTCAGCTGTTAAAAGAAATGCAGAGGACTCAGTCCTAATGAGGTGGCTGGCTTTAGAACCTATCATAAAAAGTGAAGTAAGTCAAAAAGAGAAAGACAAGTATAGTATACTAACTCATATATATGGGATCTAGTAAGATGGTCATGATAACACACACAGTGAACTCATGAAAAAACAGAGAATAGACATAAAGACATTGTGGAGACCGAACAATGGGAGGGAGTAACATGGGAACCTATACTGTCATGTGTAGAAAAGATAGCTATTGTCATTGTGCTAGGGGAATAGGAGTACCTACAACCACTTGGAGCAATGGTCTGGAGGGATGCGGGGGGGGAACCTGGGTGGGAGGAGGGCCAAGGGATATGCATCTGATTGATCTGGGAACATACATGTACAAAAATAAATAAATAAATAAATAAATAAATAAATAAAAAAGAACTTTACAAGTTTAATATGATAGGTAGATCTTTTTTATTATTATTAAAGGAGAGTAGTTAGGATCAATTACTAATGACTAAGACTATTGGCAAATTATGTTTTCAATCAGTGTTCCTATCTCTCAAGCTGTATTTCGTAATTAAAGAGCCTAGGAGAGTTTTCACCATTACCTGAAAGAAATACCATGTTCTTTTTTCTCATAGGGAAAGAAGAAACTATTTTTCATACTAAAACCTTTTCTCCCCTCTTGTACCATGTTTTTCTTTTTTCTTTTACCCTGACCTAGTCATTTGATATAAACCTACTCTATTTGCTCTCTTAAGAAACTATATTTTGAAACTTATCTGAGGTGTTTGAAAATTTTTCTTAGAGTGAGCAGCTTCTATATTTCCATAGGTTTTAGGAATTTGATTTTACGAAATAAAAAACAACCAGTTAAATAAGTAATGTCATACCTACACTTGATTTTTGTTATTATGCTTTCACTTCTGTGAACCTTCTAGATGAGTATTTTCATAGTTGACTATCTGGCTGATAGACATATAATAAGGATTAGAGCTCTTTGCTGTCATCTTCCAGGTGGTCTCCTCTAGATGGTAATGTAGACTTTGTAACTTCTCTGAGACTCGGACCTGTAAAAAAAATCACATCCCTCCTCGTAGCTGGCCCATAGCCACTGGGAGAAAGCTGAGTGATCAAAGCAGAGTAGAGATCTTATCAGTCAGGAGTGTCAAAGTCAGTGTCTCCCAACCTTTTTTTTTTGTTTTCTTGTTTTTGTTTTTTTCCATAATCACTTTCTTAGGGCTAAAATTTTAAGTTCTAAGAGTTAAATTCTAAGGAATAAGAAATTTTCAGGTATTGGGACCTGCCTGGTGGTCCACTGGCTAAGACTCTGACCTCTCAGTGCAAAGGTCCCCAAGGTCCATCCCTGGTCAGGAGCTAGATCCCACATGCCAAAACTAAGACTTTGCATGCTATAACTAAAGATCCTCTGTGAAGCAGTGAAGATCAAAGATCCCAAGTGCTGCAACTAAGACCTGGCACAGCCAAATACATAAATAAATATTTTTAAAAGGAAACTTTCGTATATAATTGACCTTAAAGGGCCATGACCATTGTAATATCTAAGACTTATGCTCTAAAAACTGATTTTTGCCCTTTGGGTATACTGTTGCTTTTACATGAGAATTTGTGCTATAAACTCAGGATGGTTTGAGCCATGTTCTATGAAAAGGGTCATCTGACGTATACCAGATTCAGGAAATTCTAGGGGAGAGATGGAGGCAGCTGTTCTAGTTTGACCTCTCTTCACCTGTGAATCATGGTACTAACAGTAGTGCTGGTCAGGTGGCTTTAGCTTCATCCCAAGGTGTGATTAACAAAGATTGTAAGCCTTCTGGTATTAATATTTTATAAAACCCCTAGGTGAGGGCTTCCCTGGTGGCTATATTTTGAAACTTATCTGAGGTGAAAATTTTTCGGGCAGCTTCTATATTTCCATAGGTTTTAGGAATTTGATTTTACGAAATAAAAAACAACCAGTTAAATAAGTAATGTCATACCTACACTTGATTTTTGTTATTATGCTTTCACTTCTGTGAACCTTCTAGATGAGTATTTTCATAGTTGACTATCTGGCTGATAGACATATAATAAGGATTAGAGCTCTTTGCTGTCATCTTCCAGGTGGTCTCCTCTAGATGGTAATGTAGACTTTGTAACTTCTCTGAGACTCGGACCTGTAAAAAAAATCACATCCCTCCTCGTAGCTGGCCCATAGCCACTGGGAGAAAGCTGAGTGATCAAAGCAGAGTAGAGATCTTATCAGTCAGGAGTGTCAAAGTCAGTGTCTCCCAACCTTTTTTTTTTGTTTTCTTGTTTTTGTTTTTTTCCATAATCACTTTCTTAGGGCTAAAATTTTAAGTTCTAAGAGTTAAATTCTAAGGAATAAGAAATTTTCAGGTATTGGGACCTGCCTGGTGGTCCACTGGCTAAGACTCTGACCTCTCAGTGCAAAGGTCCCCAAGGTCCATCCCTGGTCAGGAGCTAGATCCCACATGCCAAAACTAAGACTTTGCATGCTATAACTAAAGATCCTCTGTGAAGCAGTGAAGATCAAAGATCCCAAGTGCTGCAACTAAGACCTGGCACAGCCAAATACATAAATAAATATTTTTAAAAGGAAACTTTCGTATATAATTGACCTTAAAGGGCCATGACCATTGTAATATCTAAGACTTATGCTCTAAAAACTGATTTTTGCCCTTTGGGTATACTGTTGCTTTTACATGAGAATTTGTGCTATAAACTCAGGATGGTTTGAGCCATGTTCTATGAAAAGGGTCATCTGACGTATACCAGATTCAGGAAATTCTAGGGGAGAGATGGAGGCAGCTGTTCTAGTTTGACCTCTCTTCACCTGTGAATCATGGTACTAACAGTAGTGCTGGTCAGGTGGCTTTAGCTTCATCCCAAGGTGTGATTAACAAAGATTGTAAGCCTTCTGGTATTAATATTTTATAAAACCCCTAGGTGAGGGCTTCCCTGGTGGTCCAGTGGGTAAGGACACCACCTTGCAGTGCAAGGGGCGCCCGTTCGATCCCTGGCCCGGGAGGATCCCACGTGCCGCAGAGCGGCTGGACTGATGTGTCCAAATACCGAGCCGGAGCTCTGGAGTGCATGCGCCCAGAGCTGGCTCTCTGAGACAACAGAGGCCACTGCGATGGGAGGCCCACAAGAGCCAAAGAACAAAGACGGATGAAAATATTGACCAATAGAAGTGGCCTGCCCATCCCCCTCCCTCCCCACCCCACCCCCCAAAAGATAAATAAATAAAAATAAATGTTTAAAAAAAAAAAAACCCTAGGTGAGAAGAAGGAACCGGGAACTGTATTGCTTTTGGCTTTTGAAGTGGGAACCATAACTGTTGCTTCTTTGTTTATAGCATTGCTGTAAAGAAGACTGGAGAAATCTATTTGATTGTTACTACCATCCTAATAAATTAATACACATCATCAGTGGCAGTTCCATTTTAATATTTATGTAAGACTTCTTATATACAAACCACTTCTTAAAACTAGACAAGAAATCATAACAGATCCTAACAGCCCTGGACTATAGGGCAATCTATCTGTAAGTGTAGCTTCAACAATTCACATTTTAGCTTGAATACCTTCTTGTCTCCTGGTATTCTGTCCTCTTTCCATCTTCCCACCCTCAAAGCCTTCCTTTGGAGGTTTTGGACTTACTCCTGGAGTTTTATGACTATGCAAGCTGAGATGGATTTGTGACGATATACCTGAAGATGAGCTCTGTGCATAGTAATTGTTTTCAAATTCTTTAGACTTGGGAGATATGATCTTTGATTTCTCGAATGGTATCCGTCATTTTTGAATGAACTAAGACCTGGCACAGCCAAATAAATAAATAAATATTTTTAAAAGGAAACTTTCGTATATAATTGACCTTAAAGGGCCATGACCATTGTAATATCTAAGACTTATGCTCTAAAAACTGATTTTTGCCCTTTGGGTATACTGTTGCTTTTACATGAGAATTTGTGCTATAAACTCAGGATGGTTTGAGCCATGTTCTATGAAAAGGGTCATCTGACGTATACCAGATTCAGGAAATTCTAGGGGAGAGATGGAGGCAGCTGTTCTAGTTTGACCTCTCTTCACCTGTGAATCATGGTACTAACAGTAGTGCTGGTCAGGTGGCTTTAGCTTCATCCCAAGGTGTGATTAACAAAGATTGTAAGCCTTCTGGTATTAATATTTTATAAAACCCCTAGGTGAGGGCTTCCCTGGTGGTCCAGTGGGTAAGGACACCACCTTGCAGTGCAAGGGGCGCCCGTTCGATCCCTGGCCCGGGAGGATCCCACGTGCCGCAGAGCGGCTGGACTGATGTGTCCAAATACCGAGCCGGAGCTCTGGAGTGCATGCGCCCAGAGCTGGCTCTCTGAGACAACAGAGGCCACTGCGATGGGAGGCCCACAAGAGCCAAAGAACAAAGACGGATGAAAATAGAGAAATGAATGACCAATAGAAGTGGCCTGCCCATCCCCCTCCCTCCCTACCCCACCCCCCAAAAGATAAATAAATAAAAATAAATGTTTAAAAAAAAAAAAACCCTAGGTGAGAAGAAGGAACCGGGAACTGTATTGCTTTTGGCTTTTGAAGTGGGAACCATAACTGTTGCTTCTTTGTTTATAGCATTGCTGTAAAGAAGACTGGAGAAATCTATTTGATTGTTACTACCATCCTAATAAATTAATACACATCATCAGTGGCAGTTCCATTTTAATATTTATGTAAGACTTCTTATATACAAACCACTTCTTAAAACTAGACAAGAAATCATAACAGATCCTAACAGCCCTGGACTATAGGGCAATCTATCTGTAAGTGTAGCTTCAACAATTCACATTTTAGCTTGAATACCTTCTTGTCTCCTGGTATTCTGTCCTCTTTCCATCTTCCCACCCTCAAAGCCTTCCTTTGGAGGTTTTGGACTTACTCCTGGAGTTTTATGACTATGCAAGCTGAGATGGATTTGTGACGATATACCTGAAGATGAGCTCTGTGCATAGTAATTGTTTTCAAATTCTTTAGACTTGGGAGATATGATCTTTGATTCTCGAATCTCATTTTTGAATGGTATCCGTCATCTCTCCTCTGCCTTGATTTTCAATACTAGGGCCTATATTTCTCAGAATACCAGATGTTCACCCAGAGATTGTGGTCTACTAGATACAAAATAACAAGTGGTGGATGGAGGAGGAGAAGGGGAAAGGAAGTGATAGAAGGCAAGACATCTGAATCATCTGAAAGGCTTTTTCTAAATAGCATCTTTATCTGCCATACCAGTGGCCAGAGCTGTGTCTCAGTACAGATAGTTGAATAGAGAGATTTGACCAAAGGCAAAGAGAAAAAACATTTAGGGGTGCATTTTGTATTTGAGTTGTAGAAAAGTCTTCAATGCCTTTTCAAATTGTAGTTCTGAGGAGAGAAAATTAAGCTCTAAAATATGTAAATACTTACTTTAGCTAACTGTCCTTATGTGTAGGTATTATTATCGGGTGAGGAGAAAATAGTTCTCTAACTATAGCTCCCTGGGAGAATAGCCTGAATCTGGCTCTGATGATAGCCTTTGCTTGGGCTCTCCTGGGGAAAGGAGATAAGCACAGTATCCTGCTTCAACAGCATGACCAAGAGCTTCCATAGGAATTCTTTGTTAGATAGGCCACCTGGACATACGTTTCTTAAGCAGTCTTATAAAGAAAATGCAAAAGAGACAAATTCATTTATTTCTGCTTAACAAGGAAACTGCTTTTAGATGAGAGGACTCTTGATGTTAACTAATTTTTATTGACCATTTCTTGGTTTGACACCTGAATGATTTTGCAAAGTAGAACAATAAACTCAATTTAATGCAAAAGTGTTACTTTTTAAGACAAGGCTGTAGCTTATCTCTAGAAGCAGTCTACATGTATTATAGTAGATCACATGCAAAAGCAGCTGAGTGCACAGGCATATCCATTAAGGACTTCACATTTTAGCTTGAATACCTTCTTGTCTCCTGGTATTCTGTCCTCTTTCCATCTTCCCACCCTCAAAGCCTTCCTTTGAGGTTTTGGACTTACTCCTGGAGTTTTATGACTATGCAAGCTGAGATGGATTTGTGACGATATACCTGAAGATGAGCTCTGTGCATAGTAATTGTTTTCAAATTCTTTAGACTTGGGAGATATGATCTTTGATTCTCGAATCTCATTTTTGAATGGTATCCGTCATCTCTCCTCTGCCTTGATTTTCAATACTAGGGCCTATATTTCTCAGAATACCAGATGTTCACCCAGAGATTGTGGTCTACTAGATACAAAATAACAAGTGGTGGATGGAGGAGGAGAAGGGGAAAGGAAGTGATAGAAGGCAAGACATCTGAATCATCTGAAAGGCTTTTTCTAAATAGCATCTTTATCTGCCATACCAGTGGCCAGAGCTGTGTCTCAGTACAGATAGTTGAATAGAGAGATTTGACCAAAGGCAAAGAGAAAAAACATTTAGGGGTGCATTTTGTATTTGAGTTGTAGAAAAGTCTTCAATGCCTTTTCAAATTGTAGTTCTGAGGAGAGAAAATTAAGCTCTAAAATATGTAAATACTTACTTTAGCTAACTGTCCTTATGTGTAGGTATTATTATCGGGTGAGGAGAAAATAGTTCTCTAACTATAGCTCCCTGGGAGAATAGCCTGAATCTGGCTCTGATGATAGCCTTTGCTTGGGCTCTCCTGGGGAAAGGAGATAAGCACAGTATCCTGCTTCAACAGCATGACCAAGAGCTTCCATAGGAATTCTTTGTTAGATAGGCCACCTGGACATACGTTTCTTAAGCAGTCTTATAAAGAAAATGCAAAAGAGACAAATTCATTTATTTCTGCTTAACAAGGAAACTGCTTTTAGATGAGAGGACTCTTGATGTTAACTAATTTTTATTGACCATTTCTTGGTTTGACACCTGAATGATTTTGCAAAGTAGAACAATAAACTCAATTTAATGCAAAAGTGTTACTTTTTAAGACAAGGCTGTAGCTTATCTCTAGAAGCAGTCTACATGTATTATAGTAGATCACATGCAAAAGCAGCTGAGTGCACAGGCATATCCATTAAGGACTTGGTTCTGTGGCCAGAAATGAGAACCAAAAGAGAAATCAAGAACTGGGACCAAACAAGCCAGTTCACCATTCTGATTCTGGATCCACTATTAAGAATATTTTAAAATACCAGAAATCTTGGGCATGGCTCTAAAAGGTTAGCAAGCAATAGAAAAACCTTTTGGAGTGCGGTTAAATCTCAGATTGCTGAGTCTCTTCCCCAGAGTTTCATATTTAGGAGGACTGAGCTGAGGCCTGATCATCTGCATTTCTGAGGAGTTCCCACATGATGGTCGTGTAGCTGGTCTGGGGACCACACTCGAGACTGGTTTAGACAACTACAACTGTTGTGGGTCTGGTATTACTAAGAACATGGGTCATTTCTGATGAAGCAAGTGTTGACTAAAACTCTAATCACAGTTATTACTGGGTGGGAATTTCTGCAGCATCACAACACCTCTCTTCTCATCTTTTAATGAGATGCTTTACTCTTTTCCCTTTCACTGCAACTCAGTATTCCTTTAGCTCCTGGTATTAAGAGAGTGGGGTATGGAAGTAACTTTGCATCTATAGTTTATTTTCACGAAAGCTTGAAACTTGGTACTTCCTCTTCCATCTTACTGTCTTCTAGATCTAACATTACTTAGGATCTTTGGCACTGTCTCTTTTGAAGTAAGTTATAGTCTGCCTTCATAAGTTCCTTTTATCTTTTAGCTCGTTAATGATATTATCAGTAAAATAACTCATCAACCCTTTGGGACTCTGACACCCTATATTCTCTAAGGTGTGTGTCTTGTAATTTAATGGAAGTTTCACTAGTAACTTTTAACTTTTTAGGCAATTTCTTAAATGGCCAAACTGCTTTTAGATGAGAGGACTCTTGATGTTAACTAATTTTTATTGACCATTTCTTGGTTTGACACCTGAATGATTTTGCAAAGTAGAACAATAAACTCAATTTAATGCAAAAGTGTTACTTTTTAAGACAAGGCTGTAGCTTATCTCTAGAAGCAGTCTACATGTATTATAGTAGATCACATGCAAAAGCAGCTGAGTGCACAGGCATATCCATTAAGGACTTGGTTCTGTGGCCAGAAATGAGAACCAAAAGAGAAATCAAGAACTGGGACCAAACAAGCCAGTGCACCATTCTGATTCTGTATCCACGATTAAGAATAGTATAAAATACCAGAAAGCTTGGACATGGCTCTAAAGGTTAGCAAGCAATAGAAAAACCTTTTGGAGTGCGGTTAAATCTCAGATTGCTGAGTCTCTTCCCCAGAGTTTCATATTTAGGAGGACTGAGCTGAGGCCTGATCATCTGCATTTCTGAGGAGTTCCCACATGATGGTCGTGTAGCTGGTCTGGGGACCACACTCGAGACTGGTTTAGACAACTACAACTGTTGTGGGTCTGGTATTACTAAGAACATGGGTCATTTCTGATGAAGCAAGTGTTGACTAAAACTCTAATCACAGTTATTACTGGGTGGGAATTTCTGCAGCATCACAACACCTCTCTTCTCATCTTTTAATGAGATGCTTTACTCTTTTCCCTTTCACTGCAACTCAGTATTCCTTTAGCTCCTGGTATTAAGAGAGTGGGGTATGGAAGTAACTTTGCATCTATAGTTTATTTTCACGAAAGCTTGAAACTTGGTACTTCCTCTTCCATCTTACTGTCTTCTAGATCTAACATTACTTAGGATCTTTGGCACTGTCTCTTTTGAAGTAAGTTATAGTCTGCCTTCATAAGTTCCTTTTATCTTTTAGCTTGTTAATGATATTATCAGTAAAATAACTCATCACCCCTTTGGGACTCTGACTCCCTATATTCTCTAAGGTGTGTGTCTTGTAATTTAATGGAAGTTTCACTAGTAACTTCTTTTAAATGCATTTTTTGGAGGCCTAATATTTGCATTACTAACATAGCAGGACCCTGAAAACTGTTGCTGGCAATTCTCCATCAACATGCCATTGGTTAACCCTGTACTTACTTTGGATACCATAAAAATGAGGCTGACATTTAACAACTGTTGGTGAAAACTAAACAGTGTGCACAGCATCCCTTATCCCTTCCAGCCCCTTTAAGGTGAAGGACATTGTCTTCCTCATTGTACAGATATCATTTCCTCTACAGAGTCCATTGTCCAATTAGTCTTTGTTCTAGCAGCAAGATTATAAACCACTGGTTATGGAATATGATTGACTTAAGCCCATCATGTTAATCAAATTTTTATTTGCCAGTAATTTATCTAGGGGAAAACATATGCCTGACTTACACTAGTAACATAAGGAAATCTTGGGTCTTTGGGGGATTCGTTTTCTTCCCTTAGAGAGGGGATGGACACAGCTCTTCTCTCTCCACCCGCTTTACTGCTACTTGGATTATGCTCTGTGAAGGAGGATTGCTTGGAATCACTGCAGCCACCCTGTGACCATGAGGGAAAGGGGAGGCAATGACAGAGGTGCTCACTCAAAGCCCTAACATTGCTGAGCCTCTGAATCACATCTGGAGCTAACTTTGGACTTGTTTTTATTTGAAAAAATATCTTTTACTTAAATAACCTTTTTTAAAAAATAATTGAATTTGAATCAATTTTAACTAGTCACTAATGAAAGGTATATTAGGTCTTTGTTAAATAACAAAATCCACGGTTGCTTATTTTCTGGGTTTGTTTTGGACTGTGGCCTCTGGTTCCCTAGAGGATTAAAACTTGGTCTTCTGCTTCGATAGGGAAGCAGATGAATAATTCTTGGCCTGGACTCAGCAGGGAGGTAAGAACAGTCTGGCTTTCTTAAGCCCTAATTAGTCTTGCCTGGTTCACAGCCTCCAACAAGGTTGCCTAATTGAATTTTTAAAATAACCAAGTGCTATGGCATTTGCCATAATATTATGGCAGTGCTAATACGACGGGACTTCCCAGGTGCCTCAGTGGTACAGAATCTGCCTGCCAATGCAGAAGATGTGGGTTTGATCCCTGGGTTGGGGAGACTCCCTTCAGAAAAGGAAATGGCCACCTGCTCCAATATTCTTGCCTGGGAAGTCCCATGGACAGGGGAGCCTGGTGGCTCTGCAGTCACAGAAGAGTCAGACACAACTGAGTGACTAAGCCTGTATGCACACTAATACAGCATAGGGCAGCAACATGCCATTGGTTAACCCTGTACTTACTTTGGATACCATAAAAATGAGGCTGACATTTAACAACTGTTGGTGAAAACTAAACAGTGTGCACAGCATCCCTTATCCCTTCCAGCCCCTTTAAGGTGAAGGACATTGTCTTCCTCATTGTACAGATATCATTTCCTCTACAGAGTCCATTGTCCAATTAGTCTTTGTTCTAGCAGCAAGATTATAAACCACTGGTTATGGAATATGATTGACTTAAGCCCATCATGTTAATCAAATTTTTATTTGCCAGTAATTTATCTAGGGGAAAACATATGCCTGACTTACACTAGTAACATAAGGAAATCTTGGGTCTTTGGGGGATTCGTTTTCTTCCCTTAGAGAGGGGATGGACACAGCTCTTCTCTCTCCACCCGCTTTACTGCTACTTGGATTATGCTCTGTGAAGGAGGATTGCTTGGAATCACTGCAGCCACCCTGTGACCATGAGGGAAAGGGGAGGCAATGACAGAGGTGCTCACTCAAAGCCCTAACATTGCTGAGCCTCTGAATCACATCTGGAGCTAACTTTGGACTTGTTTTTATTTGAAAAAATATCTTTTACTTAAATAACCTTTTTTAAAAAATAATTGAATTTGAATCAATTTTAACTAGTCACTAATGAAAGGTATATTAGGTCTTTGTTAAATAACAAAATCCACGGTTGCTTATTTTCTGGGTTTGTTTTGGACTGTGGCCTCTGGTTCCCTAGAGGATTAAAACTTGGTCTTCTGCTTCGATAGGGAAGCAGATGAATAATTCTTGGCCTGGACTCAGCAGGGAGGTAAGAACAGTCTGGCTTTCTTAAGCCCTAATTAGTCTTGCCTGGTTCACAGCCTCCAACAAGGTTGCCTAATTGAATTTTTAAAATAACCAAGTGCTATGGCATTTGCCATAATATTATGGCAGTGCTAATACGACGGGACTTCCCAGGTGCCTCAGTGGTACAGAATCTGCCTGCCAATGCAGAAGATGTGGGTTTGATCCCTGGGTTGGGGAGACTCCCTTCAGAAAAGGAAATGGCCACCTGCTCCAATATTCTTGCCTGGGAAGTCCCATGGACAGGGGAGCCTGGTGGCTCTGCAGTCACAGAAGAGTCAGACACAACTGAGTGACTAAGCCTGTATGCACACTAATACAGCATAGGGCAGCTCAAATAGAAAGCACTCTCTAGAAAGAAACAGAGAGAGGCTTTTGTTTGAAATTGATTCCAAACTTTCTGTCTTTCCCCATATAAGTGAGGGTAGGAATGGAGAGATAAAAGGGAAGGTCAGTATGTTATTCTGTTCAAATCATCGCTGTAACCATAATATTAAGATACCTGTTAGCTCTGGAGAAACCTCTTCACAGATCTTATCAAACAGTTAATGACTCCATGACAATGTCTTGGCCTACTGAACTGGGTAGGGTGAACATCCTCAATCCAAGGACCATTTCCCCACCTGGGTGAAATGTTGGCTCAGGTTCCCTTCTCCCATTTTGCTATGGAGCCTGAAATTCTTCTTTTTTAGACTTAGAAGTTGTGTGCGGAAGGAGGGGGCATGGAGGGTGGATTGGCAGATGTGCACTTTTTCTCTTCAGAAAGGGAATCATAAATTACTCATATTAGGACTTTGTGGCCATGCTAATGGATTAAATTCCTTTAGATTATGTACCTGTGCACCACGGGGAATGGAGCCAAGGGCCAGTGATCTACTTATTAAAGAAAGCCTGTACCATGAGCTAGTGGGGATGCTATGAGGTTCTTGGGAGATGTAGTTAATGAACAGGGGGTTCAAAATAGTGTGATTCCTCTGAGTTGTGTCAGAAATTAGGTAAGATACCAGTGATGGCATGTGCTATGTATTGAGTTCTCTCATCACCAACTCTTAGACTCCCAGGCCAACCACTGTTGAGCAGAGGACCAAGATTCCCATAACTGCCTAGTCAACAGAATCAATTTGTAGTCTTGCTAAAATACAGATGTATAGGCGCCATCCTAGAACTAATAAGTCAAAAATCATAGAATGCTTGGGAATTACTGTTCTTGATGAGTTATTTTTAAAATAACCAAGTGCTATGGCATTTGCCATAATATTATGGCAGTGCTAATACGACGGGACTTCCCAGGTGCCTCAGTGGTACAGAATCTGCCTGCCAATGCAGAAGATGTGGGTTTGATCCCTGGGTTGGGGAGACTCCCTTCAGAAAAGGAAATGGCCACCTGCTCCAATATTCTTGCCTGGGAAGTCCCATGGACAGGGGAGCCTGGTGGCTCTGCAGTCACAGAAGAGTCAGACACAACTGAGTGACTAAGCCTGTATGCACACTAATACAGCATAGGGCAGCTCAAATAGAAAGCACTCTCTAGAAAGAAACAGAGAGAGGCTTTTGTTTGAAATTGATTCCAAACTTTCTGTCTTTCCCCATATAAGTGAGGGTAGGAATGGAGAGATAAAAGGGAAGGTCAGTATGTTATTCTGTTCAAATCATCGCTGTAACCATAATATTAAGATACCTGTTAGCTCTGGAGAAACCTCTTCACAGATCTTATCAAACAGTTAATGACTCCATGACAATGTCTTGGCCTACTGAACTGGGTAGGGTGAACATCCTCAATCCAAGGACCATTTCCCCACCTGGGTGAAATGTTGGCTCAGGTTCCCTTCTCCCATTTTGCTATGGAGCCTGAAATTCTTCTTTTTTAGACTTAGAAGTTGTGTGCGGAAGGAGGGGGCATGGAGGGTGGATTGGCAGATGTGCACTTTTTCTCTTCAGAAAGGGAATCATAAATTACTCATATTAGGACTTTGTGGCCATGCTAATGGATTAAATTCCTTTAGATTATGTACCTGTGCACCACGGGGAATGGAGCCAAGGGCCAGTGATCTACTTATTAAAGAAAGCCTGTACCATGAGCTAGTGGGGATGCTATGAGGTTCTTGGGAGATGTAGTTAATGAACAGGGGGTTCAAAATAGTGTGATTCCTCTGAGTTGTGTCAGAAATTAGGTAAGATACCAGTGATGGCATGTGCTATGTATTGAGTTCTCTCATCACCAACTCTTAGACTCCCAGGCCAACCACTGTTGAGCAGAGGACCAAGATTCCCATAACTGCCTAGTCAACAGAATCAATTTGTAGTCTTGCTAAAATACAGATGTATAGGCGCCATCCTAGAACTAATAAGTCAAAAATCATAGAATGCTTGGGAATTACTGTTCTTGATGAGTTATTTTTAAAACCTAGTTTCCTTTTTCTGTGATTCTAGAGTCTGAATGAAACCTAAGGAATGCATTATCTAATGTGACCTAGTTTTGTGAAAGTATCAGTCTGGGCATGAAAATGACTGGGCAGCTCTAGAATATTGTTTATCAGTTTCATGCCAAGATTTTCTTTTCCTCAGAAGGCCCTTAAGAGCTGAAGGGAAGAACAATGAGAAAAGTTAGCGCATAGGAGGGAAAGGTACCTTTATGGAAAGGTGAATAGGTAATGGGTTGGTATAAAGTAATGAGATGTGACTGGGTAGGGAATATACCAGTTTATTGGCTATGGAGAGCTATCAACGTGAGACCAAAGTTTTAGCAGCAGGAAATATAGTGTAGATAGAGGTTTGGATAGAAAGTGAAAGTGTTAGTTGCTTAGTTGTATCTGACTCTTTGCAACCCCATGGACTGTAGCCCACCAGGCTTCTCTGTCCATAAGATTCTCCAGACAAGAATACTGGCGTGAGTTGCCATTCCTTTCTCCAGGGGATCTTCCCAAGCCAGGATCAAACCCTGGTCTCTGGCATTGCAAGTGGATTCTTTACCATCTGAGCCACCAGGAAGTCCTTGGAGTGTATTCAGTAATTTAGTGTTTAGGTGATTCAAACTCTCTGGTCCTGGCATTGCAAGTGGATTAAATTCCTTTAGATTATGTACCTGTGCACCACGGGGAATGGAGCCAAGGGCCAGTGATCTACTTATTAAAGAAAGCCTGTACCATGAGCTAGTGGGGATGCTATGAGGTTCTTGGGAGATGTAGTTAATGAACAGGGGGTTCAAAATAGTGTGATTCCTCTGAGTTGTGTCAGAAATTAGGTAAGATACCAGTGATGGCATGTGCTATGTATTGAGTTCTCTCATCACCAACTCTTAGACTCCCAGGCCAACCACTGTTGAGCAGAGGACCAAGATTCCCATAACTGCCTAGTCAACAGAATCAATTTGTAGTCTTGCTAAAATACAGATGTATAGGCGCCATCCTAGAACTAATAAGTCAAAAATCATAGAATGCTTGGGAATTACTGTTCTTGATGAGTTATTTTTAAAACCTAGTTTCCTTTTTCTGTGATTCTAGAGTCTGAATGAAACCTAAGGAATGCATTATCTAATGTGACCTAGTTTTGTGAAAGTATCAGTCTGGGCATGAAAATGACTGGGCAGCTCTAGAATATTGTTTATCAGTTTCATGCCAAGATTTTCTTTTCCTCAGAAGGCCCTTAAGAGCTGAAGGGAAGAACAATGAGAAAAGTTAGCGCATAGGAGGGAAAGGTACCTTTATGGAAAGGTGAATAGGTAATGGGTTGGTATAAAGTAATGAGATGTGACTGGGTAGGGAATATACCAGTTTATTGGCTATGGAGAGCTATCAACGTGAGACCAAAGTTTTAGCAGCAGGAAATATAGTGTAGATAGAGGTTTGGATAGAAAGTGAAAGTGTTAGTTGCTTAGTTGTATCTGACTCTTTGCAACCCCATGGACTGTAGCCCACCAGGCTTCTCTGTCCATAAGATTCTCCAGACAAGAATACTGGCGTGAGTTGCCATTCCTTTCTCCAGGGGATCTTCCCAAGCCAGGGATCAAACCCTGGTCTCTGGCATTGCAAGTGGATTCTTTACCATCTGAGCCACCAGGAAGTCCTTGGAGTGTATTCAGTAATTTAGTGTTTAGTGCTTCATCTCTTCCAATGAACATTGATTGGTCAGGGAAACTGATGCAGTTCATTATGATAGTCCAGGCCACTTGGATTAGGATGACAGCTGTGATGGTTGAAAGCAGGGAACACATGAAAGTGTTAATTGAGAGACAGAAACTGATTATAGGAAGCAAAAGGGAACAACAGCCAAAAAAGGCAACATTTCCAAATTCGGGGCTTTAGGGCAATAGATCACCATTAAATGATATGGAAAAGATATTTAATTTGGGAGGGAGAAAAGTTTAGTTTTGAACAATATTGAAGGGATACTAACAGTAGTTAGGTGAACAAGCTGTGTGCCTGACTGAGGCAACATGAAGGAGGTCATACCAGAAGGGCAAATTCCAATCTATGTTTTGTAGGGAAAGCATGTTGACTGGGACTCAAGAAACCCTTTATATCTGAATGACTAGTAAGCCTGGGAAAGAAAAGGCAAGTGCATTTATTTTTTAACATTCAATTTTTCCCAGCTTTATTGAGATATTGTCGACATGTAACATACATAAATATATAACATGATGATGTGATACCTGCTTGTACTGCAATGGTGGTAGTTCACACCTCCATCCGCTCATATAATTTTCTTTGGTGTGGGTGTGTGGCTGATAGTAACATTTTTTTTTTATTCTTTATTTTAAAGGTTTTACAGAGTTTTGTTGTTCACAGACATGTATATTCCCAGATCAGTCATATGCATATCCATGATCCCCACCCGCCCAGATCCCCCCATCCCACCCCTCCAGACCTTCGCCCCAAGCCATTGTAAGCACTCCTATTCCCCTAGCACTATGACACTAACTATCTTTTCCACACATAACACTATAGGTTTCCTTGTTACTTCCTCCATGCTTCCCCCTCCCTATTTCTTCGTCACGATGTCCCTATGTCTATGCTCTGTCTGTTTTTCCATGAGTTCCCTGTGTGTGATATCAAGACTGTCCTACTAGATTCCATATATGTGTGTTAGTATACTGTATTTGTCTTTCTCTTTTTGACTTACTTCACTTTTTATGATAGGTTCTAGAGCCAACCACTTCATTAGGACTGAGTCTTCTGCATTTCTTTTAACAGCTGAGTAGTATTCCATTTTATATATGTACCAGAGCTTCTGGATCCATTCATTCATCGATGGACATCTAGGTTGCTTCCATGTTTTGGCTATTATATAGAGAACTGCAATGAACATTGGGGTACAGGTGCTTTTTTCAGTTTTGATTTCGTCAGGATATAAGCATAATAGTGGACATTCGTATCAATAATTACTTTGAACGTAAATGGATTAAATGCTCCAACCAAACGACACAGGTTGGCTGAATGGATGAAGAAACATGACCCATATATATGCTGTTTACAAGAGACCCACTTCAGATCTAGAGACACTCATAGACTGAAAGCGAAAGGCTGGAAAAAGATATTCCATGCAAATGGAAATCAAAAGGAAGCTGGAGTAGCAATCCTCATATCAGACAAAATAGATTTTAAAGTAAAGAAGATTCTAAAAGACAAGGCAGGTCACTACATCATGATTAAAGGATCCATCCAAGAGGAAGACAAAACAGTCATGAATATCTACGCACCCAACACAGGGGCTCCTCAATACATAAGAGAGATACTTTCAGACTTAAAAGAAGAAATCAATAATAACACAATAATAGTAGGAGATTTTAACACTCCTCTCACACCAATGGACAGATTATCCAAACAGAAAATTAATAAAGAAACACAAGCCTTAAATGCCACACTAGAAAAGATGGACCTCATCGATATCTTTAGGACGTTCCATTCAAAAGCAGAAGAATACATTTTCTTCTCAAGTGCTCACGGAACATTCTCCAAGATAGACCACATCTTGGGCCACAAATCAAACCTCAGTCAATTCAAGAAAACTGAAATTATATCAACCATCTTCTCGGACCACAATGCAATGAGACTAGAGATCAACTACAGGAAAAAAAAAACCGCTAAAAATACAAACACATGGCGATTAAACAACACTTACCTAAAAAACCAACTGATCACTGAGGAAATCAAAGGAGAAATTAAAAAATTCCTAGAAGAAAATGACTATGAATATATGACTGTGCAAAACTTATGGGATACCGCAAAAGCAGTTCTAAGGGGGAAATTTATAGCAATACAATCCCACCTCAAGAAACTAGGAAAATATGAAGCAGATGACTTAACCCTCCACTTAAAACAATTGGAAAAAGAAGAACAGAAGCATCCCAAAGCCAGCAGAAGACGAGAAATTACAAAGACTAGAGCAGAAATAAATGAGAAAGAAATGAAAGAAACTATAGTAAAGATAAATAAAACAAAAAGCTTGTTCTTTGAAAAGATAAACAAAATTGACAAGCCTCTGGCGAGACTCATCAAGAAAAAGAGGGAGAAGAACCAGATCAACAAAATCAGAAACAAAAAAGGAGAGATTACAACAGATAATGCAGAAATCCAAAGGATTCTAAGAGACTATTATGAGCAACTCTATGGCAACAAACTGGACAACCTGGAAGAAATGGACAGTTTCTTAGAGAAGATCAATCTCCCAAGACTGAGCCAGGAAGAAAAAGAAACTTTGAACAACCCAATCACAAGCTCAGAAATCGAATCTGTGATTAAAAATCTACCCAAAAATAAAAGCCCAGGAGCAGATGGCTTCACAGCCGAATTCTACCAAACATTTAAAGAAGAGCTAATGCCTGTCCTTCTAAAACTCTTTCAAAAAATTGCACAGGAAGGCAAGTACTTTTAATGAATTTATTTAATGAATTGAATTTTGGTAGAAAAGAAAATGGTTTTTATTTTGGTTTTATTTTTTTCCAGTCAATATATTTAAACATTCTCTGGATCTCATTTCCATGTCCCTTGATGACATCTTATTATAGATTCTGTGGTTTCACTTTGATTATTAAAGCAGTTTCATTTTGGTTTTTAAAACTCTACTGGGTACTAAAATCCAGTCCTTATGACTTGAAAACAGAATCTCATATTCAGATCACACTTTATAATTCCAATCTTCTGACCCTCTGGAATGTATGGGAAAGGAGACAATTTGTACTGTTACATTTTTTTTTTTCACTCTTCCTCTCACTGCCCAGCCCCCAAGTGTGATATAATTGATGTTGAGGTAGGGGGACAGATGGATAATAGACAAAGAAACTAATGTTTTACCTGACTGATGTTTTATAGTTGTCTGTTCAGTAGACACTCAAAGGGTGACTGTCTTCTGTGCACATTTTGAGATATTCTGTGGCCATCTCTTTTCAAAGATCTTGCCTCTAAACAGTTTAATGACATGGTAAATACCCTTTCTGACTATAAGGTCCATCCTGTGCAGGACCTGCTCAAGGAAAGCAAAGCTGGACCCAAAACAAGTGAAAGTTCAACCTATGTTTATTGTTCATGACTACCAACCAACTTCTCCACAAGGTGGGTTGAAGACGTTTGAGCCTAACCTCATATATTTTACTATTCCAAAGAACAAAAATATACATCAAATGACTTCTCTTCTTGCCTTGTCCAGAAACCTCCTTTCAGAAATAGACTTTAATATCTACGATATCCTGGCTCCAAGTTTCAATATCAGATACAGCTCTTACAGTATGTAGTCTTATTCCTGTGAGTTTCTGAAGCTTAGCTTGCAGCCAGTGGGGAATGAGGTGTTGGTTCTTTTTTCTTCCAGACTCTTCATTATCTTAAAGGACTGGTCTCTGGGGTCATTGTCAGGTAGGACATAAATGCAGTAAAAAACATTCTCTGTGGTTCCTTGAATATGTGACTTTCTTTTGAATATCTAGTCTTCTGTATAGACTGAAGGTAGTCGGGGGATGTTAATCCTCATGCCTGCATTGTAATAAATCTTGTAAGGATGAGCCTAATGATTTTTCTGAGGAAGGTGGGAATATTTATTGCCTGTTGTCCAAAGCTCTAGCTAAAAATTTGATATAGGGTTTCCCTGGTGGTCCAGCGGGTAAGGACACTGCCTTGCAGTGCAAGGGGCGCCGGTTCAATCCCTGGCCTGGGAAGATCCCATGTGCTGCAGAGTGGCTGGACCAATGTGTCCAATTACTGAGCTGGAACTCTGGAGCGCATGCGCCCAGAGCTGGTGCTCTGTGACAACAGAGGCCATTGCGATGGGAGGCCCACACAGGCCGAAGAACAAATGTGGATGAAAATAGATAAATGAAAGACCAATAGAAGTGGTCCACCCGACCCCCTCCCTCCCCAAGCCACCCCCAAAATTGAGATAACAGGAAAAGCTTGTCAACATTCTAATATAGGTTTATTCTATAAACAACATTTACTGGCTCTACCGAGTGCCAGATACTGTTCCAGGTAGTGAGGATCCCAGATAAGGTCTTCACTTTCATTGAGGTTACATCTTTCCTAGAGAGCTGGGAGACTAGAGGAAGAGACAATAAAGAAATAAGAAAATAGCAAATTCGTATCTGTGTTAACTATGCAGAGTTAAAATGGGCTCTATCAAGTGACTGAACGTATAATCTGAAAGAGATAGGGCAAGCTACAAAAGAGGGCAAAGCTGTATTTTAAGTTGATTTACAATATTGTGTTAAGCCAGGTTGCTCCATGGTAAAGAACCTGCCTGTCAATGCAGGAGATAATGGGTCTGATACCTGGGTCAGGAAGATCCCGTGGAGATGGAAATGGCAACCCACTCCAGCATTTTTGATTGGGAACCTCCCGTGGACAAAGGAGCCTGGCCGGCTACAGTCCATGGAGTCACAAAGAGTCAGATATGACTTAGTGACTGAACAACAGCAACAAAAGTTTCCAGTGTACAGTATAATGATCCAGTACTTTTGGAGATTATGCTCCATTACAGGCTATTACAAGATAATGGGCATAATGCCTGTACTATACAGGATGTCCTTGTTGCTTATCTGTGTTTGTATATAGAAGTTTGTATCTATTAATCCCATACCCCTAATATATCCCTACCTCTTCTCCTTTCCCATTTAGTAACCAGTTTGTTTTCTATATCTGTGATTCTATTTGTTTTGTATGTACACTGTATTACTTTTTAGATTCTCCATGTAAGTGATATCTTACAGTATTTATCTGTATTACTAATTTCATTAAGCATAGTGCTCATTAGGTCCATCTATGTATTTCACAGGGAAACCATGGATGGGAATTACTGAGCTGGAGCTCTGGAGCGCATGCGCCCAGAGCTGGTGCTCTGTGACAACAGAGGCCATTGCGATGGGAGGCCCACACAGGCCGAAGAACAAATGTGGATGAAAATAGATAAATGAAAGACCAATAGAAGTGGTCCACCCGACCCCCTCCCTCCCCAAGCCACCCCCCCCCCAAATTGAGATAACAGGAAAAGCTTGTCAACATTCTAATATAGGTTTATTCTATAAACAACATTTACTGGCTCTACCGAGTGCCAGATACTGTTCCAGGTAGTGAGGATCCCAGATAAGGTCTTCACTTTCATTGAGGTTACATCTTTCCTAGAGAGCTGGGAGACTAGAGGAAGAGACAATAAAGAAATAAGAAAATAGCAAATTCGTATCTGTGTTAACTATGCAGAGTTAAAATGGGCTCTATCAAGTGACTGAACGTATAATCTGAAAGAGATAGGGCAAGCTACAAAAGAGGGCAAAGCTGTATTTTAAGTTGATTTACAATATTGTGTTAAGCCAGGTTGCTCCATGGTAAAGAACCTGCCTGTCAATGCAGGAGATAATGGGTCTGATACCTGGGTCAGGAAGATCCCGTGGAGATGGAAATGGCAACCCACTCCAGCATTTTTGATTGGGAACCTCCCGTGGACAAAGGAGCCTGGCCGGCTACAGTCCATGGAGTCACAACGAGTCAGATATGACTTAGTGACTGAACAACAGCAACAAAAGTTTCCAGTGTACAGTATAATGATCCAGTACTTTTGGAGATTATGCTCCATTACAGGCTATTACAAGATAATGGGCATAATGCCTGTACTATACAGGATGTCCTTGTTGCTTATCTGTGTTTGTATATAGAAGTTTGTATCTATTAATCCCATACCCCTAATATATCCCTACCTCTTCTCCTTTCCCATTTAGTAACCAGTTTGTTTTCTATATCTGTGATTCTATTTGTTTTGTATGTACACTGTATTACTTTTTAGATTCTCCATGTAAGTGATATCTTACAGTATTTATCTGTATTACTAATTTCATTAAGCATAGTGCTCATTAGGTCCATCTATGTATTTCACAGGGAAACCTGGTGTGTTGCAGTCCATGGGGATGCAAGGAGTTGGACATGATTTAACAACTAAGCAACAATGAATTTCATTGTTTTTAATGGCTGAGTAATACTTCATTGCATACATACAACTCACTTTCTTAATATGACCATCTGTTGATTGACACCTGAGTTGCTATTAACTACTGGTATTCACTTGATAAGCAGTGGCCTTGGGGATAGTTAGGTTTACACAGTAGGACTGGGGCCAGCTGACACAGTGAATCACATTGAACCTGCCATTCCCAGTCATACCTGTTTCAGAACATATGGCCTGTGGTTGTTTTCACATAAAACCTGCAGAGTTGAATGATGAACAGCCTTACAGAGGACTGTATTGTTGATAAGCCAAAAATATTTATCCTTTGGTTCATTATAGGCTTGATGCCTTCTGCTATAAAAATAAAATGTGTGTGGTGTGTCAATACACTAAGCATCTGAATATCCTACCCAGGAGAAAATTATTTTTTTAACTTAATGACTTAGTCATATTTTTCCTGCTCTACAATCAGTCTATCACAGAATCACTGAATCCCTAGGAGCAGTTGCTTCTTAGTAATTAGAATTACTTATTGAACTTGTTTATCGAATAAGTGTCTGGCAACGATGGGTGTTTGCCTGGTCTGGCTTTTGGATCCAGTTTGCTTCTCATTAAGGTCAAGTATTTATTGATATAGTTGATCCCGGATCTATCATAAATATCAGGGCCCTCACAACAAAATTTAGGTTCTTGCTTATAGGGTGTATGTCAGCATTTGGGCCAAGGAATGCCTTCAGAGGTGCTTAAGACCATTTCTTTGCCTATTTACTTCCTGTAGTTTGACTCCTATGAAATATTTTTAAATGTTTTGCCTTTCTAATTTGTGTCCTTTACAAAGTGTTTGTCAAATATTGATTCCTTTCCACAATGGGGCTTGAATGCAGCTGACGATTGTTTTGTTTCTCCACTTTGATTCATGCAGCTCTTGCTGCTGCCAAAGTCCTCTTGTGGACCAGCTCCATCCATGTAAGTGATATCTTACAGTATTTATCTGTATTACTAATTTCATTAAGCATAGTGCTCATTAGGTCCATCTATGTATTTCACAGGGAAACCTGGTGTGTTGCAGTCCATGGGGATGCAAGGAGTTGGACATGATTTAACAACTAAGCAACAATGAATTTCATTGTTTTTAATGGCTGAGTAATACTTCATTGCATACATACAACTCACTTTCTTAATATGACCATCTGTTGATTGACACCTGAGTTGCTATTAACTACTGGTATTCACTTGATAAGCAGTGGCCTTGGGGATAGTTAGGTTTACACAGTAGGACTGGGGCCAGCTGACACAGTGAATCACATTGAACCTGCCATTCCCAGTCATACCTGTTTCAGAACATATGGCCTGTGGTTGTTTTCACATAAAACCTGCAGAGTTGAATGATGAACAGCCTTACAGAGGACTGTATTGTTGATAAGCCAAAAATATTTATCCTTTGGTTCATTATAGGCTTGATGCCTTCTGCTATAAAAATAAAATGTGTGTGGTGTGTCAATACACTAAGCATCTGAATATCCTACCCAGGAGAAAATTATTTTTTTAACTTAATGACTTAGTCATATTTTTCCTGCTCTACAATCAGTCTATCACAGAATCACTGAATCCCTAGGAGCAGTTGCTTCTTAGTAATTAGAATTACTTATTGAACTTGTTTATCGAATAAGTGTCTGGCAACGATGGGTGTTTGCCTGGTCTGGCTTTTGGATCCAGTTTGCTTCTCATTAAGGTCAAGTATTTATTGATATAGTTGATCCCGGATCTATCATAAATATCAGGGCCCTCACAACAAAATTTAGGTTCTTGCTTATAGGGTGTATGTCAGCATTTGGGCCAAGGAATGCCTTCAGAGGTGCTTAAGACCATTTCTTTGCCTATTTACTTCCTGTAGTTTGACTCCTATGAAATATTTTTAAATGTTTTGCCTTTCTAATTTGTGTCCTTTACAAAGTGTTTGTCAAATATTGATTCCTTTCCACAATGGGGCTTGAATGCAGCTGACGATTGTTTTGTTTCTCCACTTTGATTCATGCAGCTCTTGCTGCTGCCAAAGTCCTCTTTTGTGGACCAGCTCCATCCATTGACCTCAGCGCTGTGCTGGAAGCAGGGTTTGTCTAATGGTTGCAGCTGGGGGATCACATGTCCTCTTCCTGATTTTATAAGTTATACTGCTATAGAGCTTTTCATCTGTGGTCTCAATGCCTTTTCCCAGTGTTCTAAGTGAGGTGGCACAGCAGCTCTGCTGTAGAGGATATAATTACACTTATTCTTCTGTGCAGATGCAAACAACAAGGTAAAGGAATTGGTCCAATTTCCTGGAGGGAGTTCTCAGTTATCCCGAAGCCAGAGCATATGGTGCTATTTTTTTCTATCAAATATGTAAATGTGATCCACCTTTTTTTGTGATCACAGTTGCCTCTCTTGTTCACTGATTCCTGCCATTTTACTGGCTTTTAATGGCTTTCCTGTTTTAATGGCTTTCCTGTTTGTATCCACCAGTTCTTTCTGTAGCTTTCTGAATCTTTTCTCCTGATGTGACCCCAGACTTGATTGTTTATACCAATCCCCGTGCTTTCCATCAGGGCGTCCCATGTGGTGTTAGTGGTAAAGAATCCACTTGCCATTGCAGGAGACACAAGAGACTCGGGTTGGATCCCATCCTGGAGAAGGAAATGGCAACTCATTCCAGTATTCTTGCCTGGGAAATCCCATGGACAGAGGACCCTTGTAGGCCAATTTTGTCCATGCTCTCCATTGGGCCATCACTATGAATAAGTGTCTGGCAACGATGGGTGTTTGCCTGGTCTGGCTTTTGGATCCAGTTTGCTTCTCATTAAGGTCAAGTATTTATTGATATAGTTGATCCCGGATCTATCATAAATATCAGGGCCCTCACAACAAAATTTAGGTTCTTGCTTATAGGGTGTATGTCAGCATTTGGGCCAAGGAATGCCTTCAGAGGTGCTTAAGACCATTTCTTTGCCTATTTACTTCCTGTAGTTTGACTCCTATGAAATATTTTTAAATGTTTTGCCTTTCTAATTTGTGTCCTTTACAAAGTGTTTGTCAAATATTGATTCCTTTCCACAATGGGGCTTGAATGCAGCTGACGATTGTTTTGTTTCTCCACTTTGATTCATGCAGCTCTTGCTGCTGCCAAAGTCCTCTTTTGTGGACCAGCTCCATCCATTGACCTCAGCGCTGTGCTGGAAGCAGGGTTTGTCTAATGGTTGCAGCTGGGGGATCACACGTCCTCTTCCTGATTTTATAAGTTATACTGCTATAGAGCTTTTCATCTGTGGTCTCAATGCCTTTTCCCAGTGTTCTAAGTGAGGTGGCACAGCAGCTCTGCTGTAGAGGATATAATTACACTTATTCTTCTGTGCAGATGCAAACAACAAGGTAAAGGAATTGGTCCAATTTCCTGGAGGGAGTTCTCAGTTATCCCGAAGCCAGAGCATATGGTGCTATTTTTTTCTATCAAATATGTAAATGTGATCCACCTTTTTTTGTGATCACAGTTGCCTCTCTTGTTCACTGATTCCTGCCATTTTACTGGCTTTTAATGGCTTTCCTGTTTTAATGGCTTTCCTGTTTGTATCCACCAGTTCTTTCTGTAGCTTTCTGAATCTTTTCTCCTGATGTGACCCCAGACTTGATTGTTTATACCAATCCCCGTGCTTTCCATCAGGGCGTCCCATGTGGTGTTAGTGGTAAAGAATCCACTTGCCATTGCAGGAGACACAAGAGACTCGGGTTGGATCCCATCCCTGGAGAAGGAAATGGCAACTCATTCCAGTATTCTTGCCTGGGAAATCCCATGGACAGAGGACCCTTGTAGGCAATTTTGTCCATGGGGCCACAGAGAGTTGGGCATGACTGAGTGACTAAGCGATAGCTGTGCTCTCCATTGGGCATCCTAGATGCATTCAAATATGGATAGGTGTCCATTTTTCATCATGCTACAGATCTGAACCCTCAGGAACCTCTGCTGCTAGTCTTCAGCTGGTCTAGACTTAACTCAATGTAGCATTCTGTCATTGTTTTTTAAACTCTTCTTGACCTTCACTTGTGTTCTTTGAAAACACATGCATTTAATGAGTTTCTCCCTTTCTTGCTTCTGCTTGGATTCCACAATTACCCTTCTCACAACCTACATTCACTCTAACTGTCCAGGACATTCCCTGTCTCCAAGACTTCTCTACACTGGAAACTGTTCTAGTTCTAGCTCAACCACACAGAGCAAAGGCAAACTTGCTTGGACCTCAGAACTATCTTCACTACCCGAGTCTATTCTGCTCTTTTTTTTGGTTAGCCATTCCTGAATGTTAAGTTCACAGAAGAATAGGAAACCATTTCTCAATGAGTTTTGTTAATATAATCTTCTCTGGAAACTCATGCTTAAAGAAAACCTATCCCAGCATAAAATGGGAGCAACAGTCAGATATATCCTGAAAGTTGGACAGGGTATAATATTTATTTTCTCTTTTTTGATTAGTATGCTTTTTCAGTTTAGAAATGAATACCACGAGAAGAGTGCTAAATTGAGTCTCATGTTTATTTTTAATATTTTAATTTTTTCCTGTATGTTTTTTTCTTTTTCTTTCCTAACCCTGTAATCCTCTTTCTACATTGCTTGTCACAGCGACCTTTGTAAAATCTGAATCTGTCATTGCCTTGAAATAGTTCTCTGACTCATTGGCTAAATGTTGAGATTCACACTCTATAGTGATTGTTACAAGCTCTTCATAATCTATTGTTATTTTTTCTGTCTATTTGGAATGCCATCCCCATCTCTCACTTGCCCATCTTTCCAAGTTCCTAATTTAAGAAGGACCGTCCAACCATCTGCCAGGGTTCAGTATAAGCATCAAATCCTCTGTTATCTTATGAACCACTTTTCTCTGCCAGAAGAATTGATCATATTTTCCTTTCTGATAAAACAATGTGAATATAAGCCATAATCAACCTCTTCACCCATCTATAGCAAATTGTGAGTCATTTAATGACATATTTGAAATCAGGTCCTGGACCTCAGATATGAGTGTCAAAAATACTCAAATTCCAATGAAGTATTTGAAATGAATGAAACTATAACTAACCAACTCCTATGATGAACTCCAGTGGTGTATGGAATATGAGTTGATATGATGTAAGCCAAACCTGTTTTTAATCTAGCAAAACATCTTAAACTAGAACTTCTGATATCTTGATTAGGTGTTTGCTTCATTTTAGTTCTTGATTCTTACTCTATTCATAATTAGCCCAGTTATGAATAAAATCATTGACCTTGTTTAACTGAAACTACTTTCCTGCTGTGCTCTATTTGAACTTTATCCTAAACAAGGAGCACATGTGAAGCAAATCTTATTTTCTGTGCTGACAACATTTGATGTCTCATATCCTTACACAAAGTAGTGATCTGACTTAAACATTGCTTTTAAATACTGGTTAAGTATCTGTTTTCCATAATTATATATCTATCACTTGGAAACCATTTCTCAATGAGTTTGTTAATATAATCTTCTCTGGAAACTCATGCTTAAAGAAAACCTATCCCAGCATAAAATGGGAGCAACAGTCAGATATATCCTGAAAGTTGGACAGGGTATAATATTTATTTTCTCTTTTTTGATTAGTATGCTTTTTCAGTTTAGAAATGAATACCACGAGAAGAGTGCTAAATTGAGTCTCATGTTTATTTTTAATATTTTAATTTTTTCCTGTATGTTTTTTCTTTCCTTTCCTAACCCTGTAATCCTCTTTCTACATTGCTTGTCACAGCGACCTTTGTAAAATCTGAATCTGTCATTGCCTTGAAATAGTTCTCTGACTCATTGGCTAAATGTTGAGATTCACACTCTATAGTGATTGTTACAAGCTCTTCATAATCTATTGTTATTTTTTCTGTCTATTTGGAATGCCATCCCCATCTCTCACTTGCCCATCTTTCCAAGTTCCTAATTTAAGAAGGACCGTCCAACCATCTGCCAGGGTTCAGTATAAGCATCAAATCCTCTGTTATCTTATGAACCACTTTTCTCTGCCAGAAGAATTGATCATATTTTCCTTTCTGATAAAACAATGTGAATATAAGCCATAATCAACCTCTTCACCCATCTATAGCAAATTGTGAGTCATTTAATGACATATTTGAAATCAGGTCCTGGACCTCAGATATGAGTGTCAAAAATACTCAAATTCCAATGAAGTATTTGAAATGAATGAAACTATAACTAACCAACTCCTATGATGAACTCCAGTGGTGTATGGAATATGAGTTGATATGATGTAAGCCAAACCTGTTTTTAATCTAGCAAAACATCTTAAACTAGAACTTCTGATATCTTGATTAGGTGTTTGCTTCATTTTAGTTCTTGATTCTTACTCTATTCATAATTAGCCCAGTTATGAATAAAATCATTGACCTTGTTTAACTGAAACTACTTTCCTGCTGTGCTCTATTTGAACTTTATCCTAAACAAGGAGCACATGTGAAGCAAATCTTATTTTCTGTGCTGACAACATTTGATGTCTCATATCCTTACACAAAGTAGTGATCTGACTTAAACATTGCTTTTAAATACTGGTTAAGTATCTGTTTTCCATAATTATATATCTATCACTTGGCAACTTGTAAAGTCTTTAGAAAACATGAAAATACAAATTGAAGAAAAATAAATTACTCCTGCACTATTTCCTCTCCCCCTCTGCCAAAGAGGGAATTATCTTTTCAGTCTGTTTTCTTCTAATACCCTTCCACATGTATTCTATGAAAATTTATGAACATGAGATATACATACACATCAGCTCTAGTTTCTCAATTCAAAAACTATCGAAAGTAGAAGTAACTAACAAGGTGACCTTATTCCTAACGTTTCAATTCACTAATAGGGAAAGTGAGATTTCACAAATCTCACATGCCTAATAAAACATGGAACCAGAGCTTGGATTCCAGTATCTCTATATAAAGCAAAATTCTGCTATGAAATTGAAACAATTATAAAACCCAATCATTGTTTGCATTACTCATTTTCAGCTATTTTAGCTTTAGTGGTGGCATGACATGATTAGAGAAATAACTTTATACTGGCATACACAAATAGAAGTCTAATATTTTGTCTTCGGTGTACATTAGATTTATCAGGTGTTATGAATTCATAAAATATGGTCAAATATCTAGGGTAATATAAAAACAGAATGTATTCTGCTTAGGAAGAAAGTACTCTATTTTTATCAATTCAACAAATTGTTCTGGTTAGTATATTGGGAGAAGAAAGGGAAAATAACAGTTGTGATGCTACATTTTTTAAACAGAAATCAGGTTAGGGCATATCTTATAACTAACCAACTCCTATGATGAACTTCAGTGGTGTATGGAATATGAGTTGATATGATGTAAGCCAAACCTGTTTTTAATCTAGCAAAACATCTTAAACTAGAACTTCTGATATCTTGATTAGGTGTTTGCTTCATTTTAGTTCTTGATTCTTACTCTATTCATAATTAGCCCAGTTATGAATAAAATCATTGACCTTGTTTAACTGAAACTACTTTCCTGCTGTGCTCTATTTGAACTTTATCCTAAACAAGGAGCACATGTGAAGCAAATCTTATTTTCTGTGCTGACAACATTTGATGTCTCATATCCTTACACAAAGTAGTGATCTGACTTAAACATTGCTTTTAAATACTGGTTAAGTATCTGTTTTCCATAATTATATATCTATCACTTGGCAACTTGTAAAGTCTTTAGAAAACATGAAAATACAAATTGAAGAAAAATAAATTACTCCTGCACTATTTCCTCTCCCCCTCTGCCAAAGAGGGAATTATCTTTCAGTCTGTTTTCTTCTAATACCCTTCCACATGTATTCTATGAAAATTTATGAACATGAGATATACATACACATCAGCTCTAGTTTCTCAATTCAAAAACTATCGAAAGTAGAAGTAACTAACAAGGTGACCTTATTCCTAACGTTTCAATTCACTAATAGGGAAAGTGAGATTTCACAAATCTCACATGCCTAATAAAACATGGAACCAGAGCTTGGATTCCAGTATCTCTATATAAAGCAAAATTCTGCTATGAAATTGAAACAATTATAAAACCCAATCATTGTTTGCATTACTCATTTTCAGCTATTTTAGCTTTAGTGGTGGCATGACATGATTAGAGAAATAACTTTATACTGGCATACACAAATAGAAGTCTAATATTTTGTCTTCGGTGTACATTAGATTTATCAGGTGTTATGAATTCATAAAATATGGTCAAATATCTAGGGTAATATAAAAACAGAATGTATTCTGCTTAGGAAGAAAGTACTCTATTTTTATCAATTCAACAAATTGTTCTGGTTAGTATATTGGGAGAAGAAAGGGAAAATAACAGTTGTGATGCTACATTTTTTAAACAGAAATCAGAGGGCTTCTGAGGGCAAGAAATGAATCACCTCAGAATAATGCCATTATTAATCAGTTTCATTAATTATATATATTTTTATAGTGCCGACCATAGTCTCACCTTCTTTAGGCCAAGAAGTGACAAGGAAATAATGCTGGATGCTGGAAAAGACATAGACCAAATCTACCCACTGGCTTAAAGTTCCTGATGTTCTTCTGTAAATTAGAAACCTAAATCTACAGGGCAGAGTTTCTACTTATACATACGGCAATCTAAGCCTTTTATTTCCACTCAAAAACTGTACAAGTAATGGCTACAATTTACTTGCCATGTTCTTTATCTTGAGTCTTCCCTTCCCCATCATTTATGCTTAGGTGTGTATATATAGAAGCTTTTTTCTTCGTTGTCACCCATCTGCTTCTTGCTGAGCTGAAACTAGGTAACAACCGCCTATCTGTGATCAAATGCTATCCTCCAAGCCACATATCATGACAACAGGGAACATGTCAGACAGGAGGAGGGAAAGATGGCTAATTTTAAAGAATGGAAGCTGTGATTTGGACACAAATAGGTTGGTAATAATCCCTGAAAGTACCTGCCACTTAGAGCAAGAGTAGAAAAAAGCCAAACAAGCAGAATGGTTATCATAAAGTATAGTTCTGATTTCAGACTCTCAAGGTTATCATTCCTTTTGTGACACAACAGGAGAAGGTTGTCCAGGTACGTGCACACCTCCAGGGAGGAAGGGCCTCTGTATTAGCAAGCAAATCTACAGTTGAAAACTTCCTATGATCCCTGGCTCTGGGCTCCCTGTAATCCCTCCCCTTTGGGTGCAGTCAGAAGGAACTAATCACCTGTCTGCCACCCCCAAACCCCATCCCTACTCTTTTCTAAAATAAGCATGTTTTTACTTCAAAATTTTCTGGTGTGGCAGGTCTTTAGACTTTCTAACCATGTAAGTAATCCCCAAAACTTTCCATTAAATATATGGTCAAATATCAGGTGTTATGAATTCATAAAATATGGTCAAATATCTAGGGTAATATAAAAACAGAATGTATTCTGCTTAGGAAGAAAGTACTCTATTTTTATCAATTCAACAAATTGTTCTGGTTAGTATATTGGGAGAAGAAAGGGAAAATAACAGTTGTGATGCTACATTTTTTAAACAGAAATCAGAGGGCTTCTGAGGGCAAGAAATGAATCACCTCAGAATAATGCCATTATTAATCAGTTTCATTAATTATATATATTTTTATAGTGCCGACCATAGTCTCACCTTCTTTAGGCCAAGAAGTGACAAGGAAATAATGCTGGATGCTGGAAAAGACATAGACCAAATCTACCCACTGGCTTAAAGTTCCTGATGTTCTTCTGTAAATTAGAAACCTAAATCTACAGGGCAGAGTTTCTACTTATACATACGGCAATCTAAGCCTTTTATTTCCACTCAAAAACTGTACAAGTAATGGCTACAATTTACTTGCCATGTTCTTTATCTTGAGTCTTCCCTTCCCCATCATTTATGCTTAGGTGTGTATATATAGAAGCTTTTTTCTTCGTTGTCACCCATCTGCTTCTTGCTGAGCTGAAACTAGGTAACAACCGCCTATCTGTGATCAAATGCTATCCTCCAAGCCACATATCATGACAACAGGGAACATGTCAGACAGGAGGAGGGAAAGATGGCTAATTTTAAAGAATGGAAGCTGTGATTTGGACACAAATAGGTTGGTAATAATCCCTGAAAGTACCTGCCACTTAGAGCAAGAGTAGAAAAAAGCCAAACAAGCAGAATGGTTATCATAAAGTATAGTTCTGATTTCAGACTCTCAAGGTTATCATTCCTTTTGTGACACAACAGGAGAAGGTTGTCCAGGTACGTGCACACCTCCAGGGAGGAAGGGCCTCTGTATTAGCAAGCAAATCTACAGTTGAAAACTTCCTATGATCCCTGGCTCTGGGCTCCCTGTAATCCCTCCCCTTTGGGTGCAGTCAGAAGGAACTAATCACCTGTCTGCCACCCCCAAACCCCATCCCTACTCTTTTCTAAAATAAGCATGTTTTTACTTCAAAATTTTCTGGTGTGGCAGGTCTTTAGACTTTCTAACCATGTAAGTAATCCCCAAAACTTTCCATTGTGCTAAACTGCCTTTAATGGGTATGATAGAGTAGGTATGCTCTCGTAGAGAGCAGATTGGGCCTGACACCTTGTCCCAGTACATGACTCTAAATTCACTGAAATAGAAATTCTCATTTTGGAGGCCACATTGTATGGCTGACCTCCTCTGAGTTTACTGTCTACTAAACTATCTCATATGTCTGTGTTATATCCAAAATCCATGACTGACTTATAATTGTACAGAGAGAAATTATCTTACATAGATTTTTATTAATTTTCATTTTGAAAGACCGTATTGGTCATTCTGTATTATTAGAGATATCTTTAGATCAAAAAATGAACATTGAATGCTCTCAGATGACAGGAAGGGATACTCAGCAGTAAACATCTTGACTCTGGTTTCTTGTGGCCGTTTGGGGAGAGGATGTTGATATTTTTTCTTTCTGGTTTTCATCAGTGTGCCCAAAATAAGATATTTAACTGAGAACCATAATCTCTGAGACTCTTAGGATCATCAAGCCTATTTCTCTCACTTTTGATTGCAGGGTTGTGCCAGGAAATTTTTTAAAAAATATTTTACTGTGGACACTTAAAAATATATACAGAAGCAAGAGAACAGTACAGTAAATTCAATATGCTTCTCTTTTTCAATTCATTTGAATTCAACCATTTTCAATTCCTGGCAAATCTTGTTTCATCTATACCCTCACTCATTCTGCCTGAATTATTTTGAGGCAACCTAAGAAATCACAATTTATCTCTAAATATTTTCTTTTATATATATTAAAGATAAGGCATCTTTATTCTAACAAAAATATTATAACTAAAAAGGAGTATCAGCATAATATAAACATCATCCTTAAAATGATCAGATATTCAGGTAGTATTCACAGTTCCAAAATCGTATTTTTAATTTATTTCTTGACTTCACTATGTTTTTCTTTTGTTCTTTCTTTTTATTTTTTAATTTTGTTTGAATCAGTATATATGTATTCTAACTGTTTTGCATGTCTTTTTCTCTTAAGGCTCTTTTCATCTCTATAATTTGTGAATTTTTAGATTGTGTCTGTATAAGTTTTACACATATATGTATGTATATGGATCCTGTAGAGCTTCTCATATTTAAAATTTTCTGATTGCATCCACATGGTGTTTCCTAATATGTTTTGTATGTTTCTCTGATTTTTGAACTATTTAAAGTTCATTAGTTAAATCTGGAGATTTGGATCTGGATTCAGGTTCCTGTTTATTTATTTACTCTGTGATATTGCTTAATAGTTGGTGCTGTGCCATACTCTTCCATTAGGGAGTATGTGATGTTTGGTTGTCTCTCTTTCTGCGACATTAGCAGCTGATGGTAACCATTGAATAGATTCATTAATTCACTGGATACTGTATGATGGTCGTATTCTAATTCTGTCATTCAGTATTAGCTGGAATACTTATATAAAAGGAAACATCCTTCCTTCAACTATCCTGTTATGTGCAGACTGTGTACGAAAAGCAGAATAAACATTTACTTCTATATGTATCTATATCTGTCTCTCTATATATCACTTTCCTATATATAAAGTTAAAATATATATTTAATCAGTTTAAAAATAATAAGCCAATCATCTAGTATCTCCCAAAGTTAACCAGTGATGTGTGGTTGTGTTTAGTATCATGATGCCCTCATATGCTTTTACGTTTATTAAATATGTTTAATCTACTGCATTTATTATCTTTCGTTTTTGTGCTTAAGTTGCCCCTTCTTTATCCAGAACCCTTTATTTTGGCTTCTCACCTCTTTTGATAGGACCTACTAGTCTCTGATAAGTTCATAGCTTTCTGATATGTCAGGGTCAATTTCTATCAAGAGTGTTGACTTTGTAAATAAAGGGACCAAGAGCTCTTATAAGTCAAACATTCAGAGAATCTTTCTTGAGGGAACAAGAGGAGGCACTTTCATGGCCAGTGCATTTTAGATTTTGCTTTCTAAAACAAAGAGAGTTTAATAAAAACCTAGAATGAGAGTTACGGTTTAATACTTGGTTTCATATTCAAAGATGGAGCATGGAATTGTCCTGATGGACTTTTCTTGGATAATAGAATAGATTGTACCACTGAGAAATAATAATAGCATAGAATCACAGCCAAGTAAAGTAATGCTTCTACATTCAACATTTATTTCTGTTTTCAGTGACCCTATACTCAAAGTCCATAATAGTGCCAAAATCATGTAATCAGAGAGACAAGTGTACATATAAATTATGAAAAATTTTCTGATTGCATCCACATGGTGTTTCTTAATATGTTTTGTATGTTTCTCTGATTTTTGAACTATTTAAAGTTCATTAGTTAAATCTGGAGATTTGGATCTGGATTCAGGTTCCTGTTTATTTATTTACTCTGTGATATTGCTTAATAGTTGGTGCTGTGCCATACTCTTCCATTAGGGAGTATGTGATGTTTGGTTGTCTCTCTTTCTGCGACATTAGCAGCTGATGGTAACCATTGAATAGATTCATTAATTCACTGGATACTGTATGATGGTCGTATTCTAATTCTGTCATTCAGTATTAGCTGGAATACTTATATAAAAGGAAACATCCTTCCTTCAACTATCCTGTTATGTGCAGACTGTGTACGAAAAGCAGAATAAACATTTACTTCTATATGTATCTATATCTGTCTCTCTATATATCACTTTCCTATATATAAAGTTAAAAATATATATTTAATCAGTTTAAAAATAATAAGCCAATCATCTAGTATCTCCCAAAGTTAACCAGTGATGTGTGGTTGTGTTTAGTATCATGATGCCCTCATATGCTTTTACGTTTATTAAATATGTTTAATCTACTGCATTTATTATCTTTCGTTTTTGTGCTTAAGTTGCCCCTTCTTTATCCAGAACCCTTTATTTTGGCTTCTCACCTCTTTTGATAGGACCTACTAGTCTCTGATAAGTTCATAGCTTTCTGATATGTCAGGGTCAATTTCTATCAAGAGTGTTGACTTTGTAAATAAAGGGACCAAGAGCTCTTATAAGTCAAACATTCAGAGAATCTTTCTTGAGGGAACAAGAGGAGGCACTTTCATGGCCAGTGCATTTTAGATTTTGCTTTCTAAAACAAAGAGAGTTTAATAAAAACCTAGAATGAGAGTTACGGTTTAATACTTGGTTTCATATTCAAAGATGGAGCATGGAATTGTCCTGATGGACTTTTCTTGGATAATAGAATAGATTGTACCACTGAGAAATAATAATAGCATAGAATCACAGCCAAGTAAAGTAATGCTTCTACATTCAACATTTATTTCTGTTTTCAGTGACCCTATACTCAAAGTCCATAATAGTGCCAAAATCATGTAATCAGAGAGACAAGTGTACATATAAATTATGATAAAAATACCATCTCACATTTGTATAATGTTTTGAACTTTACATAGTACTTTAACATACATTATCTTCATTTGATAGCAGTCTTTATGACAGATGTTTAAAGAGAAGAATAAACTCAAGGATTATGCTAATAGTTTGTTATTCTTTGGGGAAAGCTCAGTGGATTTTGATTCTCTGTAGTTTGAAGAATGAGGAAATAATGTGAAATAGGAGACAGATACCGTCAACTTCATTCTGGCAGTATTGGTATTGTAGTACTGAATAAATAAAGTTATGATTAAAATTGAAATGAAGTTTGAAAGGTTATAAAATAAGAGTAGCAACTTTCCTCCACAGTATACAGATATATTAGTTTTATAATATTTATATTTATGAGCACAGTTATACCAAAGATTTTTATGCTGGGTAGATGGCAGCATGGCTACTTGACAAAATGCATTGACCTATTGCTTTTTCCAGATTGAAAAGTTTTTGCCTTGTGTTTTATCTATCTCATTTAAAATAATTTGCTTTCTTTTTTCAAATTCACCAAGAAGTTGGAGTGGTAAGTATTTTCAATTATTTTAGTGACATGTATGGAAAATAAAGGAATTTTTTCCTGGAAAGCTATTTGCAGTAAGTTACATTTCTGGGGTTGAAGAAACTCTGAAGAGTGATTTCTAGTTAGCTTCATCTTTTAGTATTGATAACACCTAACTTTTTCTTATGGTTACTATAGGTATTTAGTCATCTGTCTCTACCACAGGATTGTGGTTTCATGTCTTAGTTCAACAGATAAAAATGGAATGGGATGCAGGCTATATGTGAGGCATAGCAGTAGACAGTGTGCTGAGTACTAAGGACATGAAGATGAACTTGACAAGCCCTGCTCATGAGGGTGTCCAGGGTTGTGATGGTAGAGGGAGGGGGAAAGGTTGTAATGAGAGTCCTACCACAAAAGGTGGAGAGAGATGGAACCTGTATCAGAACCTACACCCTTTCAAGAAAGGGCACAGAACAGTGTAGAGTACCTAGAACCATCCTCTTTGCTGGGATTTAGGAATCTATGAGCATCTTTCACTGTCTTAGTACCCAGGACTGGTGCAGCTAATTCCATCATCTGGGTTGTACTTCTTTCCCTCCTTTACTGCACTACCAGATACGATAGGTGTGATTATGAACAATTTTAACAGTAATTTTATTTCTGAAAAGTTGTCAGATATGATTATTAATTTCAGACCATGAGTCAGGTGCTAGAATATTCATGGGTTATCATCACTGAGCTGGACAAAGTAAGGTCAGATGCTCGTGTTGCTATTCTCTGACTCTCCACTAAACAGATGGTATAGAAAATTCTGCTTAAAAACCTATCTTTTCAAAAGGAGTTGTTGATCAAAGAACTTTCCATTAAATAGGTGAGATTATTGACTTTATCCTAAAGATCTAATGTTGACAGGCCACCTCTAAACTCCTGAGTTAATGATATCTGTCTACGAAGGCCTTTGAGACACCTTTCATCTTCATAAGCACATAAGCTGTGAGGTTTAGAATTGGCTAAGGTGTCCAAATTACTATTAGTCACTTCTGTGGCTACGTTTAGCAATATTTTAAGTATCAGACCATCTTATTTGGATGCTGGTAATTTCAGAAACCCCAAGTCTCCAAAGGATTACAATGTATCTTCTTTTTGGCTAACAATTGACTCTTATTTATTGGTTGTTTATGTTAGTCATTCATTCATGTCTGCCTCTTTGCCACTCTATGGACTGTAGCCCAGCAGGCTTTTTTGTCCATGAGATCTTCCAGGCAGGAATACTGGAGTGAGTTGCCATTTCCTACTCCAGGGGATCTTCCTAACCCAGGGATACAATCCAGAATTGCGAGTAGAGTCTTTACCATCTGAGCTGCCAGGGAAGTGAGGTCAATAAATTATCTGATATCCTTGACATTTTCACCAACTGACACTTTTAAATGATGAAGCATTTTGTGTCTAGAGCATCCTCAAGGTCTATCAAAAAACCCTGAGGGAGTCCTACCACAAAAGGTGGAGAGAGATGGAACCTGTATCAGAACCTACACCCTTTCAAGAAAGGGCACAGAACAGTGTAGAGTACCTAGAACCATCCTCTTTGCTGGGATTTAGGAATCTATGAGCATCTTTCACTGTCTTAGTACCCAGGACTGGTGCAGCTAATTCCATCATCTGGGTTGTACTTCTTTCCCTCCTTTACTGCACTACCAGATACGATAGGTGTGATTATGAACAATTTTAACAGTAATTTTATTTCTGAAAAGTTGTCAGATATGATTATTAATTTCAGACCATGAGTCAGGTGCTAGAATATTCATGGGTTATCATCACTGAGCTGGACAAAGTAAGGTCAGATGCTCGTGTTGCTATTCTCTGACTCTCCACTAAACAGATGGTATAGAAAATTCTGCTTAAAAACCTATCTTTTCAAAAGGAGTTGTTGATCAAAGAACTTTCCATTAAATAGGTGAGATTATTGACTTTATCCTAAAGATCTAATGTTGACAGGCCACCTCTAAACTCCTGAGTTAATGATATCTGTCTACGAAGGCCTTTGAGACACCTTTCATCTTCATAAGCACATAAGCTGTGAGGTTTAGAATTGGCTAAGGTGTCCAAATTACTATTAGTCACTTCTGTGGCTACGTTTAGCAATATTTTAAGTATCAGACCATCTTATTTGGATGCTGGTAATTTCAGAAACCCCAAGTCTCCAAAGGATTACAATGTATCTTCTTTTTGGCTAACAATTGACTCTTATTTATTGGTTGTTTATGTTAGTCATTCATTCATGTCTGCCTCTTTGCCACCCTATGGACTGTAGCCCAGCAGGCTTTTTTGTCCATGAGATCTTCCAGGCAGGAATACTGGAGTGAGTTGCCATTTCCTACTCCAGGGGATCTTCCTAACCCAGGGATACAATCCAGAATTGCGAGTAGAGTCTTTACCATCTGAGCTGCCAGGGAAGTGAGGTCAATAAATTATCTGATATCCTTGACATTTTCACCAACTGACACTTTTAAATGATGAAGCATTTTGTGTCTAGAGCATCCTCAAGGTCTATCAAAAAACCCTGAGGGGAAAGTAAGCCCCCACCCCTTGGTGACAGATTTTAGGGACTTGCTATTTCTCTGATTAATTTCCATGTGTTTTTCAAAGTCTCTGTTCTTCTGTCTTCTTTCCAGTTTTACTTTTAGATGAATTAATTTTTCTTTGATCCAGGTCTCTATTTACACTACCATGGATTTCAAAGAGCTAGTTTCTCACTCCATGTCCTGTATGATTAAAAATCATATGCCATTCCTCTTTAGCCACTAAGTTGTGTTTGACTCTTTGTGACCCCATGGACTATAGCCCACCAGGCTCCTCTGTCCATAGTATTCTCCAGACAAGAAAACTGGAGTGGGTTGCCATTTACTTCTACAAAATCATTTGGAAATCAAGCTTTACTTAGACAAAAGTCTCTGCCTTTCTGGGCTATGATGGAGTGAAATTAACAGTCTCCATTATATCCTCTTCTAACATCTCATTAAAATAATGATAATGAATAAAACAGAAGACATTCAATTATATTTGGAAACTTTGGATAACAGTCAACAATTATACGATAAAAAAAAATTCCACTGTTTGTTACATGGACAGAATTACAGAAAAATCACAGTTAATTGATTAGGGCAATCTAATCAATAGCTGCAGCCAACAAAATATTCTATGCATCTGGCTTGGAAACCATTGAAAACCAAACTCTAATGTGACAGTGCCTCTAAGTAGAAATTTAGGAGTTATCCCCTGAGTTTGCTTAGGTCATCTTTCTCTTTATACCCCATATACCATTTATACCTCCCTGGAAATTCTTTTTCTGGGCTTATGTAGAACATACATTTCCTGGTACAAAGTATGACATGGATAGTGATAAATTAGTGGTCGAGAACCTCACGCAATGATGCGGACTCTCCATAGAAACCTTGTGTTGATGAAGGAGTCATCAGAGTAACAGAGATCTTAATGAAGAGATTGTTGGAGGGCTATAGTGTATGTGGTCAAGAAGAAACATAATTTCTTTAATTTATTTAAAATAAAATTCTCAATATCATTAATTAACTATGAGATTTAAGGATAGATGAATCATGTGGGTGTGATGGTAAGAATTATTGCAGATAATACAATCATTTGAGCATTAGGAAAAAATCATATCTCTTTGAAAGACAGTTCCATAAAATAAACAACAAAAAATTATTTGTATTTCACAAAGTTATGGAAAGCACAAATGTACATTTGAAAATCTTCAGGTTGGTAATTTAATTTTTAAATTTTAAAATGACATCAAAATTTCTAATCACTGAAGACTAAAAGTAAACAAAAACTAGACCATAAGGCAGGATAGATGACAAAGAAGAAGTCAAAGGTGTATAAAAATTTTAAGAATAAAATATGAGCAACTATAACTGCTAGACAACATGTTTAAATAGTATCTACTTATTATAAAAACAGTGTTGGAATGGTATTAAAATAATACTACTGTCTTTATTACTTTTATGACTATACATTTTTTATTCTTTTAAATAAATGTGGTGATACAAAGCTCAATTTGTTTCTTACCTAACCTTGTAAGTTCTCAAAGACATGAAAAATACTGAAAAAGATGCTTTGTTGAATTGACAGGAAAGAAAATACACATATTTAATATGTTTATTTTATAAATTTTTATATATGCATACATATGTGAAACAAATACAATTAGAAGTTTTGAGTTACGTCTCTGTTCCCAACACATTGTAGATCAATATGGCATCTATCATTGCTTGGGAGAGGAGTAGGAGGTCAGTTTATTGATTCTGTTTTCTTTCTGAATGACAGGTGGCCTTTGCCTCCATAATTAGGAAATTTCTTCATTATATTTGGATTTCTGTAAATTCACTGGGGTATGTACACATTGCTTTCAATCATCTTTCTTTTGAATCTGAGTCTTCAGGTCTTTATTTCAGGAAATTTTTATTATACTATATGTTTAAAAAGTTGTTCCTTGTAGTCTAGTTTGCTTTCACAAGGGCAATTATTCATAAATTGAATTCATTATCTTTTCTTCCTATCATTTTCTGTCTAATCATTGTGATCTCTTTATCTTTCTACTCTAAATTTTATGTGATTTTCTCCCCAAGATTTACTGTCCTCCCACTGAACAGACTTACTCTAACTGTAATTCAATTCCTTTCTGCTGCTAATGGGATTTCAAATACTTTAAAGGTTTTACTTTCCTCTTTAATTTCTTCGGTAGGCTTGTCAGCTACATTTCCATTGTGTAGCTGTTTTTGAACCTTCATTGATACCCTGCATTATTCGTGTAATTCTGTTTGCTAGGATTTTGTTGAGGATCTTGGCATCTAAGTTCATCAGAGAAATTGGTCTGTAATTTTCCTTTTTAGTGTTGTCTTTGCCTGGTTTGGGTATCAGGGTGATGGTGGCCTTGTAGAATGTGTTTGGAAGTTTTCCTTCCTGTGCAATTTTTTGGAAGTTTTAGGACAGGCATCAGCTCTTCTTTAAATGTTTGGTAGAATTCGACTGTGAAGCCATCTGCTCCTGGGCTTTTATTTTGGGTAGATTTTGATTACAAATTACTTTATAACAGTGTTGGAATGGTATTAAAATAATACTACTGTCTTTATTACTTTTATGACTATACATTTTTTATTCTTTTAAATAAATGTGGTGATACAAAGCTCAATTTGTTTCTTACCTAACCTTGTAAGTTCTCAAAGACATGAAAAATACTGAAAAAGATGCTTTGTTGAATTGACAGGAAAGAAAATACACATATTTAATATGTTTATTTTATAAATTTTTATATATGCATACATATGTGAAACAAATACAATTAGAAGTTTTGAGTTACGTCTCTGTTCCCAACACATTGTAGATCAATATGGCATCTATCATTGCTTGGGAGAGGAGTAGGAGGTCAGTTTATTGATTCTGTTTTCTTTCTGAATGACAGGTGGCCTTTGCCTCCATAATTAGGAAATTTCTTCATTATATTTGGATTTCTGTAAATTCACTGGGGTATGTACACATTGCTTTCAATCATCTTTCTTTTGAATCTGAGTCTTCAGGTCTTTATTTCAGGAAATTTTTATTATACTATATGTTTAAAAAGTTGTTCCTTGTAGTCTAGTTTGCTTTCACAAGGGCAATTATTCATAAATTGAATTCATTATCTTTTCTTCCTATCATTTTCTGTCTAATCATTGTGATCTCTTTATCTTTCTACTCTAAATTTTATGTGATTTTCTCCCCAAGATTTACTGTCCTCCCACTGAACAGACTTACTCTAACTGTAATTCAATTCCTTTCTGCTGCTAATGGGATTTCAAATACTTTAAAGGTTTTACTTTCCTCTTTAATTTCTTCGGTAGGCTTGTCAGCTACATTTCCATTGTGTAGCTGTTTTTGAACCTTCATTGATACCCTGCATTATTCGTGTAATTCTGTTTGCTAGGATTTTGTTGAGGATCTTGGCATCTAAGTTCATCAGAGAAATTGGTCTGTAATTTTCCTTTTTAGTGTTGTCTTTGCCTGGTTTGGGTATCAGGGTGATGGTGGCCTTGTAGAATGTGTTTGGAAGTTTTCCTTCCTGTGCAATTTTTTGGAAGTTTTAGGACAGGCATCAGCTCTTCTTTAAATGTTTGGTAGAATTCGACTGTGAAGCCATCTGCTCCTGGGCTTTTATTTTTGGGTAGATTTTTGATTACAAATTCGATTTCTGAGCTTGTGATTGGGTTGTTCAAAGTTTCTGTTTCTTCCTGGCTCAGTCTTGGGAGATTAATCTTCTCCAAGAAACTGTCCATTTCTTCCAGGTTGTCCAGTTTGTTGCCATAGAGTTGCTCATAATAGTCTCTTAGAATCCTTTGGATTTCTACATTATCTGTTGTAATCTCTCCTTTTTCGTTTTTGATTTTGTTGATCTGGTTCTTGTCTCTCTTTTTCTTAATGAGTCTGGCCAGTGGCTTGTCAATTTTGTTTATCTTTTCAAAGAACCAGCTTTTTGTTTTATTTATCTTTACTATAGTTTCTTTCATTTCTTTCTCATTTATTTCTGCTCTAGTCTTTATAATTTCTCTTCTGCTGGCTTTGGGATGTTTTTGTTCTTCTTTCTCCAGTTGTTTTAAGTGGAGGGTTAAGTCATCTGCTTCATATTTTCCTAGTTTCTTGAGGTGGGATTGTATTGCTATAAATTTCCCTCTTAGAACTGCTTTTGCAGTATCCCATAGGTTTTGCACTGTCGTGTGTTCATTGTCATTTTCTTCTAGGAACTGTTTAATTTCTCCTTTGATTTCCTCAATGCTCAGTTGGTTTTTTAGATATGTGTTGTTTAATCTCCATGTGTTTGTGTTTTTAGCGGTTTTTTCCCTGTAGTTTATGTCTAGTCTCATTGCATTGTGGTCCAAGAAGATGGTTGATATAATTTCAGTTTTCTTGAATTGATTGAGGTCAGATTTGTGGCCCAAGATGTGGTCTATCCTGGAGAATGTTCCGTGAGCACTTGAGAAGAAAGTGTATTCTTCTGCTTTTGGATGGAACGTCCTAAAGATATCGATGAGGTCCATCTTTTCTAGTGTGGCATTTAAGGCTTGTGTTTCTTTATTAATTTTCTGTTTGCTAGGATTTTGTTGAGGATCTTGGCATCTAAGTTCATCAGAGAAATTGGTCTGTAATTTTCCTTTTTAGTGTTGTCTTTGCCTGGTTTGGGTATCAGGGTGATGGTGGCCTTGTAGAATGTGTTTGGAAGTTTTCCTTCCTGTGCAATTTTTTGGAAGTTTTAGGACAGGCATCAGCTCTTCTTTAAATGTTTGGTAGAATTCGACTGTGAAGCCATCTGCTCCTGGGCTTTTATTTTTGGGTAGATTTTTGATTACAAATTCGATTTCTGAGCTTGTGATTGGGTTGTTCAAAGTTTCTGTTTCTTCCTGGCTCAGTCTTGGGAGATTAATCTTCTCCAAGAAACTGTCCATTTCTTCCAGGTTGTCCAGTTTGTTGCCATAGAGTTGCTCATAATAGTCTCTTAGAATCCTTTGGATTTCTACATTATCTGTTGTAATCTCTCCTTTTTCGTTTTTGATTTTGTTGATCTGGTTCTTGTCTCTCTTTTTCTTAATGAGTCTGGCCAGTGGCTTGTCAATTTTGTTTATCTTTTCAAAGAACCAGCTTTTTGTTTTATTTATCTTTACTATAGTTTCTTTCATTTCTTTCTCATTTATTTCTGCTCTAGTCTTTATAATTTCTCTTCTGCTGGCTTTGGGATGTTTTTGTTCTTCTTTCTCCAGTTGTTTTAAGTGGAGGGTTAAGTCATCTGCTTCATATTTTCCTAGTTTCTTGAGGTGGGATTGTATTGCTATAAATTTCCCTCTTAGAACTGCTTTTGCAGTATCCCATAGGTTTTGCACTGTCGTGTGTTCATTGTCATTTTCTTCTAGGAACTGTTTAATTTCTCCTTTGATTTCCTCAATGCTCAGTTGGTTTTTTAGATATGTGTTGTTTAATCTCCATGTGTTTGTGTTTTTAGCGGTTTTTTCCCTGTAGTTTATGTCTAGTCTCATTGCATTGTGGTCCAAGAAGATGGTTGATATAATTTCAGTTTTCTTGAATTGATTGAGGTCAGATTTGTGGCCCAAGATGTGGTCTATCCTGGAGAATGTTCCGTGAGCACTTGAGAAGAAAGTGTATTCTTCTGCTTTTGGATGGAACGTCCTAAAGATATCGATGAGGTCCATCTTTTCTAGTGTGGCATTTAAGGCTTGTGTTTCTTTATTAATTTTCTGTTTGGATAATCTGTCCATTGGTGTGAGAGGAGTGTTAAAATCTCCTACTATTATTGTGTTATTATTGATTTCTTCTTTTAAGTCTGAACGTATCTGTCTTATGTATTGAGGTGCCCCTGTGTTGGGTGTGTAGATATTCATGACTGTTTTGTCTTCCTCTTGGATAGATCCCTTAATCATGATGTAGTGACCTACCTTGTCTCTTAGAATCTTCTTTACTTTAAAATTTATTTTGTCTGATACGAGGATTGCTACTCCAGCTTCCTTTTGATTTCCATTTGCATGGAATGTCTTTTTCCAGCCTCTCACTTTCAGTCTATGAGTGTCTCTAGGTCTGAAGTGGGTCTCTTGTAAGCAGCATATATATGGGTCATGTTTCTGAATCCATTCAGCCAGCCTGTGTCGTTTGGTTGGAGCATTTAATTCATTTACATTCAAAGTAATTATTGATACGAATGTTCCTATAGTCATCTTCTTAGAAGTTTGGGGTTTGATTTGTAGGACTTCTTCTACTCTTGTATTTATTGGCTATATCAGGCCCTTTAGCACTTGTTGTAGGGCTGGTTTTGTGGTACAGAATTCTTTTAGTTTTTGTCTGTCCCTGAAGCTTTTGACTTCACCATCAATTCTGAATGAGATTCTTGCTGGATATCCTGCATTATTTTTAGTTTATCTCACTAAAGTTAATTCATGAACTTGAGTTAATTCTCAAGTTAGTTCATGAAGTTAATTCATGAACTTCATGTTATCTCTAAATTTTTAAACATATAGAAAATTTTGCCTTGTATTTCTTTCTGTTTCCTTTGGGTGAATTTTCCAAAGAATTTTTCCTATATTGCACTTGTGTCTTTTATTGTTTTTTTCTTATCATTCTATATAAACGAATGCAATCCATTCCCAACCTTCTATTAATATATGTCTCCCTCCCCCCATTATAACAGATAGACTTCCCCACTTTCCTTTTTGTAAATGTTACCATGGTTGAATTGTCCCCTCAATCCTTGGCCAGAAGAACTATATGATGATACTTAGTGTCTTTGATTTTATCATTTAACCATTGATGGCAGTGGAGAGGAATGGGCTTGGATAGTGTATCAGCAGCAGCCATAGTTAAATGTTACTGTAATGGAGCTGGACTCTATAGTCCTGGCCCACCATGTCCTCAGTTTGACTTCTGTCTGTCGAAAAATTTTAGCAGAAGAATAAGTTTGATCAGAGAAGTGAGAACATGCAGAAAAAAAGGGAAACAGTTAAAGAAGACCAATTAGTAATAGTTTAGTTATTAAGGCATAGTCAAGGACTTCTAGTTCCTTCTCAAGGGCTGCAGATGATACTCAAGCCACATCCTGTGAGGTGTCTTATAGATACTGAAACCCCACCAGGTGAAAGATGTTAACTACATGATGACCAGTCTGTAGCCGTGACATATAGTGCCACACTTCTGAGAATTGGCCTCAAAGAAATGGGAACAAACCACCATGGAACTAAAGAGTAACTGTACTTTAACTGTACATCAGGATGACTGATGAGCTATTACAAGGTGATCATCAGAACTGACTACTGGTTTTGCATGTGCCCCTTCCCTCAATCTATAAAAACTCTTTTAAACTTATTGCCTGGAGCTGGAATCAGCCTTTGCACAGGTGTCTGCCCTCACCTCCTGGTTGCTGGCATCCAAAATATAGCAAAGTTTCCTTTCCACCAACCTGGCCTCTTTATTGGTTTTTGAGCAAGGAGCAGCTGGACCCTTCTTTTAATTACATTAGGTCTGAATATATTTTCTGTCTAGAGTAGGTATGAATTGCCCTGCCTGGGGGAATTGAGGAATTAATAATCCTGGTATTTTGAAAGAATAAAAATGATTACTGAATTCTTACATATAAATATTTCTATTAATATTTGCCAAATTCAGATCAAATTTACCCTCTTTCATGAAACTTTTCCTGCAACCCTCCTTTCCAGTGGTCTTTCTCACTTTGATATTCTTATGAAGCTTCCTGTTAGCATGTGATGCCATATTAAATATGTACTGCCATGTAGTACTCTTTGTGCTTTCTCCTGAATCAGTCATGGCTCTCTAATTTAATATAGGTTCTCTGATGACAAGAATGTACCTTTTACTTTCGTTTCTTCTGTGACTCCCAAGAGATTTTACAGTACATTGAAAGTACACAGATAACACTTCTTGATTGGTTATTACAGACTAAACTATTATCTTTGGGAAAGATAAGGTTGAATTTCCCTTATGATTCAATTAATTATGTTTCAAAGAAACAAGCATATTTAAAGCATCTACAACTTCCCAGATAGTTACTGGGTACTACCAAACGCATTGTGTAATTTTTATCCCTTGATAATCAGTAAGTATTATTAACACTGTTTTACAGATGAAAAAAAAAAAACTATGGCCACTGATGAAATAACCCCACATGTTCTCCAGATAATAAAATATAGAATTAATAATTAAATGCTTCTTTCTAACACGACAGCTCATGTTTTTTTCTCAAGGTATTCAGTGGAATTCCTTATAGAAATCAGTTATTTCTTATAGAAATAAAATATTCTCTCCATGATTTGAAGGTTACTACCCCAAAGTTTAGACAAGATATACCTATATTTTGGAGTAGGAGGTGGCAAGCCACCAAGTATTCTTGCCTATAAAATACCGTGGTCAGAGAAACCTGTTGGGCTACAGTCCGTGGGGTCCCAAAAAGTCACACACAACTGAGGACACAAGCACGCACACACCCATATTTTATTTTTTATTTTTTTAAAATTTTTTTGGGGGAAGGGGCGGGCCACTTCTGTTGGTCTTTCATGGATCTATTTTCTTCCCTTTGTTCTTTGGCGGTTTATTTTGAAAGAATGAAATTACATTAGGTCTGAATATATTTTCTGTCTAGAGTAGGTATGAATTGCCCTGCCTGGGGGAATTGAGGAATTAATAATCCTGGTATTTTGAAAGAATAAAAATGATTACTGAATTCTTACATATAAATATTTCTATTAATATTTGCCAAATTCAGATCAAATTTACCCTCTTTCATGAAACTTTTCCTGCAACCCTCCTTTCCAGTGGTCTTTCTCACTTTGATATTCTTATGAAGCTTCCTGTTAGCATGTGATGCCATATTAAATATGTACTGCCATGTAGTACTCTTTGTGCTTTCTCCTGAATCAGTCATGGCTCTCTAATTTAATATAGGTTCTCTGATGACAAGAATGTACCTTTTACTTTCGTTTCTTCTGTGACTCCCAAGAGATTTTACAGTACATTGAAAGTACACAGATAACACTTCTTGATTGGTTATTACAGACTAAACTATTATCTTTGGGAAAGATAAGGTTGAATTTCCCTTATGATTCAATTAATTATGTTTCAAAGAAACAAGCATATTTAAAGCATCTACAACTTCCCAGATAGTTACTGGGTACTACCAAACGCATTGTGTAATTTTTATCCCTTGATAATCAGTAAGTATTATTAACACTGTTTTACAGATGAAAAAAAAAAACTATGGCCACTGATGAAATAACCCCACATGTTCTCCAGATAATAAAATATAGAATTAATAATTAAATGCTTCTTTCTAACACGACAGCTCATGTTTTTTTCTCAAGGTATTCAGTGGAATTCCTTATAGAAATCAGTTATTTCTTATAGAAATAAAATATTCTCTCCATGATTTGAAGGTTACTACCCCAAAGTTTAGACAAGATATACCTATATTTTGGAGTAGGAGGTGGCAAGCCACCAAGTATTCTTGCCTATAAAATACCGTGGTCAGAGAAACCTGTTGGGCTACAGTCCGTGGGGTCCCAAAAAGTCACACACAACTGAGGACACAAGCACGCACACACCCATATTTTATTTTTTATTTTTTTAAAATTTTTTTGGGGGAAGGGGCGGGCCACTTCTGTTGGTCTTTCATGGATCTATTTTCTTCCCTTTGTTCTTTGGCCCGTGTGGGCCTCCCATCACAGTGGCCTCTGTTATCTCAGAGCAGTGGCTCTGAGTGCATGCGCTCCAGAGCTCCGGCTCGGTAATTGGACACATCAGTCCAGCCGCTCTGCGGCACGTGGGATCTTCCCAGGTCAGGGATCGAACTGGCGTCCCTTGCACTGCAAGGCTGTGTCCTTACCCACTGGACCACCAGGGAAGCCCCCACCCATATTTTAGAATGTGTTAATTTGAAGTTTTTGTTTTACTATAATTATAAGCTAAGAAAAATTTCATAAGCTTGTCTTGATATTCTGTAGGTATGTAGCTCATCCTCATTGTCCAAAGTGGTTGCTAGAGGTAAAGACATCACTTTTGTTATAAGTGGCAGAGTAGAGGAAAAGAAAAGAGAGGAATTTCATTGAAACCATTTGGTTACTCCCCGTTGTTGTTTAGATGCTGATTTCTTCAGTAGCCCATAGTGACTTCAAATAATGGACAGAGGAAACAGATGGCAATTAGGGTTTGGCATAAAGTCTTGTGAAATTCATTGCCGCCTCAGAGGACCAGAGATCAATGAATTATATCACTAGAAGCTGATAGAAACTATGGCTAGAACCACTGAATGGATTTAGAGAATATGAAAAGAAAGGGAAAATGATTGACAACGTTTTATGCCAGAAGTGAATTTTTGAAGAGATTATGATCAAGGGATCAAGGGTTAACAGAGTTTCCATTTCCAGAAATACATTCCCTTTACTGAATGAGGGATGTGTGAACTTCATGTTCATCTTTCAGTTCATATATTTATTCATTCAGTAATTATTTTAATAGCTTTACTGAAGTATAATTCACCCACCATGATATTCATCTATTTAAAATGTACAAGTCCATGGGTTTTAGTATATTTACAGAGTTATGACATTACCACCACAGTGTTAGTTTTAAATATCCTAATTAGCACAAAAAGAAACCCTGTTCCCCTTAATAGTCACTCTCATTTCTCACTCGTCTTTCTTCTTTCTCCCCTGCTGCAGTCACAGGCATCCATTAATCTTCATGTCTTTATAGACTTGTCTAGTGCGAATAAAAATGAGACTATGTGATATGTGGACTTTTGTGACTAGCTTCTTTCATTTGAAATATGATGATTTCAAGGTTCATCCATAGTATAGCAAGTTATCAAAAATTGAATCGCTAACTATTTTTGAGTGTAAATTATGTAATGGGCTTAGTAAGTCTTGAGGGCTCTAACCACAAACAGGGGAGACATAGTGCCTATCCTCATAGACCTTTTAGCTTAATGTGTAGAAGTTTTGAAACAGTCATCATACTAACAGCTATATAATTACAATTGTGATTAAGCTAGTATGAGTACCACAAGGCTCTGAAAATAAACTGAAATGTCCAGAAAGGCCTTTTGCTTAAATTCATATTTAAATTGAGGACTCAGCTATGAGAAATAATTGGTCAAAGAAAGAGGCATCAGCACATGATTATTGAGCTCCTGCTCTATACCAGGCCAACTACAAAGTCAGGAACCAGAGAGATAAAGACATTGTTGTTGTCTTGAAGCAACTTTTGGCAGAGTGAGGTGTCACAATAAATAATACACGATGCCAGTATTGTGACAAATGCTGTAAGAGTGCTAAGACCGCTGGCTATTAGGAGCGTAGAGGAGAAGCATCTGGCATGGTCAAGGGACCGAGGCTTGAATAAATCTTCACATGGAAGTTGGTGTATCAGCTGAGTTCTAATGAAGAAAAGGAGCCATCCACTTAAAGAATGATCAGAAGGCCGTTCCAGACAAAAAGAGCAAAACCAACAGAGCCTTGAGATGACAAGAGTGCAGGCTGCTTTCAGGAAGTGCATTCTGTAGCAGAGCTTCTCGAAAGTGTCCTCATTAATTCAGGAATCTCTAATGGGCTCTAATCTTTTATCTGTTTTCTAACACCATATAGCTTTGGATTGTCTCCAGTTGTGAGGGATGTAGCTTCATATTTTCCCTGTGTTCCTTTTATAAAAGCATTTTAATGAAAGCTACAGTTTAGCCCTTCTAGTTCCCTTAATAGTCACTCTCTTTTAGTCTTTCTTCTTTCTCCCTGCTGCAGTCACAGGCATCCATTAATCTTCATGTCTTTATAGACTTGTCTAGTGCGAATAAAAATGAGACTATGTGATATGTGGACTTTTGTGACTAGCTTCTTTCATTTGAAATATGATGATTTCAAGGTTCATCCATAGTATAGCAAGTTATCAAAAATTGAATCGCTAACTATTTTTGAGTGTAAATTATGTAATGGGCTTAGTAAGTCTTGAGGGCTCTAACCACAAACAGGGGAGACATAGTGCCTATCCTCATAGACCTTTTAGCTTAATGTGTAGAAGTTTTGAAACAGTCATCATACTAACAGCTATATAATTACAATTGTGATTAAGCTAGTATGAGTACCACAAGGCTCTGAAAATAAACTGAAATGTCCAGAAAGGCCTTTTGCTTAAATTCATATTTAAATTGAGGACTCAGCTATGAGAAATAATTGGTCAAAGAAAGAGGCATCAGCACATGATTATTGAGCTCCTGCTCTATACCAGGCCAACTACAAAGTCAGGAACCAGAGAGATAAAGACATTGTTGTTGTCTTGAAGCAACTTTTGGCAGAGTGAGGTGTCACAATAAATAATACACGATGCCAGTATTGTGACAAATGCTGTAAGAGTGCTAAGACCGCTGGCTATTAGGAGCGTAGAGGAGAAGCATCTGGCATGGTCAAGGGACCGAGGCTTGAATAAATCTTCACATGGAAGTTGGTGTATCAGCTGAGTTCTAATGAAGAAAAGGAGCCATCCACTTAAAGAATGATCAGAAGGCCGTTCCAGACAAAAAGAGCAAAACCAACAGAGCCTTGAGATGACAAGAGTGCAGGCTGCTTTCAGGAAGTGCATTCTGTAGCAGAGCTTCTCGAAAGTGTCCTCATTAATTCAGGAATCTCTAATGGGCTCTAATCTTTTATCTGTTTTCTAACACCATATAGCTTTGGATTGTCTCCAGTTGTGAGGGATGTAGCTTCATATTTTCCCTGTGTTCCTTTTATAAAAGCATTTTAATGAAAGCTACAGTATTCTAAGAATGTAACTACCTCATCATGTGAGATTGTTCTGCACTGTTGTGTGTTAAAATGAATCATTGTGTGTAGCACTTATTGCATATCCGGGAGATTACTCTGTAGATCCATATTTAGTTAGGCTTATTGAGTTTGGCTCATATTATTAACATTATTATGGATCTAATAATGGATGTATGTTTCATTTTCTACTGGCAGGGCATTCTAGTTATAATATTCAAGCAATAGCTCAAGAGATATTTTCAACAAAATGTCCCATTTATAGTCACCAGTGGAAAAATAAAACACTCATTTCTCTGGCATAAAAATTTGAGTTTACTGAAGTGAATTTAACTTAGTGACTAAAGGGATATTGCATTGAATCATGCCAGCTAGGTCTTTGGAGAGGTTAGAGGAGAAAAGAACTTGAGTTTGGGACCAGGAACTACTGGTGAAGAATTCAACTTCCAAGTAATATTAGTATCACAAAAAAGGATCTAATACATTGGCTGAATAAGGAAACTCACGTGAGTCTCAGATTCATATCAGGAGTTTGTCTGGATTTCACTTGGATCCTAACTCTACTTCTGTGCTCTAATTCTAGAGTATAACAGGAGAAGGACTAATGGAGCAGGCTTGAAAGACAACTATGAATGGTCAGTAGGTTGATATCTCCTCATGGCAAACCTGGTTTTGCCTTTATGGTTCAGAATATGTTGGCAGGAGATGAGAAGCTACAGCTGCTGCTGCTTATTTGAATGAGTTAAGATCTCTGAGAAAAGCTGTTCCTTCCAACATACCTGCTTTATGTATGATTAGGGAATCCTCATAGTTCATCTGAAATTTGGGGAAAACCTATAAATCTCTGGACTTTCTTGGAGAGACTTGTCTTTCAGGCCATTAGGAGAAACTATCTGCTCTCATTTCAGTTGTCAACTTCCATGTCAAATAGGTTTCTGTTATTTGTGTTTTTGGTGGTGGTCTATACGTTTCTTTCTTTTTGTAACTGGGTGCCTCAGAGAGCCTCACAATAATGAATAGTGTTTAGCAACAGGAATTACTGGAATATATCTTCATGGATATAAATACATGAACTTTTGGGGTTTTATTTATTCCGTAAATATTTATTGAGTATATAATCAGGCTCAGTTTTCAATGCAGGCAATGAGTAATGAACAAGAAACACACGATTCCTACCTTTATGGAACTTAGGTTCTAGTATTTCATTACTATCTAGATATATCACAGGGTCAGGAAGGGAGACCTCATCAGGGTGAGGCTTCTTTATATCCCTGGATCCTCTGCCATCTTATGTTTAGTGTTCAGATCAGGCAGACGTTAGAGCAGTGGCATGGGGGGTGACAAGAGCTGCAGAAAGTGCCTGTTGCAAGAAGCCACGAGAGGAACTTGACCAGCAAACATAACTAAAGCATAAAACTATGCCTTGCAGGAAAGATAATCTAACTTCAATTACTTTACATGCCTTATCTTAATTCTGTTATTCTTTAGCTTTTTAAAGTCTCACTTTAAACTATTTATTTTCTTCTAGATTTTTTATTAACTTATTGACCTGCTGTCATTAAGTAGCTCAGTTGTTCTCTGTTCCTTGTCTCCAGGGATAGATAAAATAACTCAAAATAAAAAAAGAGTTTCTTTCTAAGCTGCATTTCAAAAGCTTAGGTCCTGTGGGCGGGGGAGGGGAGTCACACACAACAAAGGTAGGAGAATTGGGAGAGTGAAATGGAAGCAGTTGGACCTGAGTCATCAATTTCTCCAGACTGCTGGTACCCCTGAAGAAATCCTAGGATGAGGAAAATCCTCCCTGATGGGTCTGTGGGATCAGAGAATGATGAGACTTGAGGAAGTTTCTGGGAGTGTAGGACTCCTTGGGAAGATGTCAAGACACTAGAGAATAAATGCCTCTGGGCAGAGGTAGTCTTAGATAATTTCGCTATTTCCTGAGCCCAAGCATGTTGTCAAAGCAGTGGAATAGAATGGTTACCTTACACCTAATATGCTGGAAGCACGGCAGAAAGAGCTATCAGATCTCAAGGTGTCATGTGAACACCATCAAGCGTCATCTCTGTTGAGCTTCCCAGGTGGTGCCAGTGCTAAGGAACCCACCTGTCAATGCAGGAGACATAATCTGAGATCTGGGTTCGATCCCTGGGTTGGGAAGATACCCTGGAGGAGGGCATGGCAAGCCACTCCAGTATTCTTGCCTGGAGAATTCCCATGGACAGAGGAACCTGGCGGGCTAGAGTCCATAGTGTCGCAAAGAGTCTGACATGACTGAAGCGGCAGCATACACGCACATCATCTTTGTAACAGCCTGTGTGGTCAGCTTTCCAAGGAGCAGGAGTGATGACAAGTGCCACAGTTGATTCGTGTTTGATCAAATTGTTCTGACTGTCTGATACAGCTCACCCAACTCCCTAACACACACACACACACACACACACACACACACACACACACATTTATGATCTTATGTCTGACCTCTGCATGTTCCCTGTGGCAGAGACACAACTCTAGATGGGTAAAGGTCCTTAAAAGGAAGGAAGGAAGGGAAAAATGAAGGGAGGGAGCAAAGAAAGAAGGAATGTAGTTTGTGGCCTGAGACTCCTTCTTGGTATACTTGCTTTAATGTTTCAGTCCTAGTTCCCCAAAGTTAGAAGCCATTATGGGGAGGGTCTTGAGGACCAGCTTGGACCAGTGTGTTCTAGGTTCTGGAGCAGCAGAAAAGAGATATTCAGGAGACTGTGGTTTGTGGGGAGAGTGTGATGATCTTGATCTAGGTTACTTTCTTCAAGTCTGGTGAATCTGGACTTTAATAAATATGCTAGTGGTCTCTTATAAGGTAACACTTTCTCATAACTGTAATTCTATTGTTTTTGGATATTTGTTGTCATACCTGGGCTTTATTTTCTCCAGAGTCATCCTTGGTCTCCTCCTCCTTTTGAAAGAGAGTAACAGCTTACATAAGCATTGAAAAAAAGAAAAAAAAACTTCACAGAGAATTTAAGCTTCTTTTCTATATTCCATTTTTTATCTATTTTACTACATAATATAAACATATCCTTGGTATATTATAAGACAAATTTTGTGGGTACTATTCGGAAGCACGGCAGAAAGAGCTATCAGATCTCAAGGTGTCATGTGAACACCATCAAGCGTCATCTCTGTTGAGCTTCCCAGGTGGTGCCAGTGCTAAGGAACCCACCTGTCAATGCAGGAGACATAATCTGAGATCTGGGTTCGATCCCTGGGTTGGGAAGATACCCTGGAGGAGGGCATGGCAAGCCACTCCAGTATTCTTGCCTGGAGAATTCCCATGGACAGAGGAACCTGGCGGGCTAGAGTCCATAGTGTCGCAAAGAGTCTGACATGACTGAAGCGGCAGCATACACGCACATCATCTTTGTAACAGCCTGTGTGGTCAGCTTTCCAAGGAGCAGGAGTGATGACAAGTGCCACAGTTGATTCGTGTTTGATCAAATTGTTCTGACTGTCTGATACAGCTCACCCAACTCCCTAACACACACACACACACACACACACACACACACACACACATTTATGATCTTATGTCTGACCTCTGCATGTTCCCTGTGGCAGAGACACAACTCTAGATGGGTAAAGGTCCTTAAAAGGAAGGAAGGAAGGGAAAAATGAAGGGAGGGAGCAAAGAAAGAAGGAATGTAGTTTGTGGCCTGAGACTCCTTCTTGGTATACTTGCTTTAATGTTTCAGTCCTAGTTCCCCAAAGTTAGAAGCCATTATGGGGAGGGTCTTGAGGACCAGCTTGGACCAGTGTGTTCTAGGTTCTGGAGCAGCAGAAAAGAGATATTCAGGAGACTGTGGTTTGTGGGGAGAGTGTGATGATCTTGATCTAGGTTACTTTCTTCAAGTCTGGTGAATCTGGACTTTAATAAATATGCTAGTGGTCTCTTATAAGGTAACACTTTCTCATAACTGTAATTCTATTGTTTTTGGATATTTGTTGTCATACCTGGGCTTTATTTTCTCCAGAGTCATCCTTGGTCTCCTCCTCCTTTTGAAAGAGAGTAACAGCTTACATAAGCATTGAAAAAAAGAAAAAAAAACTTCACAGAGAATTTAAGCTTCTTTTCTATATTCCATTTTTTATCTATTTTACTACATAATATAAACATATCCTTGGTATATTATAAGACATATAATTTGAGTTTTAGTGGGTAGAGCTCAAGTAACCTTCAGGTGGTTGCTTCTTACTTTTGTCATGACATCCCAAGTCAGTGTCTCAAATTAGATTTCCTTTGTAAGTAAGCCATTTTTTAAGGCAAGAGTTTGAGGTTGGTGAGTAGGTGGTAGGAAGCAATAAAATAGAGAAATAAGTTCTTTTAGCATGAACTGATACTATTAGGAATTATCTTTTTAGGTTCCTTCCTGGAAAGATACATCTCATACAAATGTGGAGATAAAACTCCTCCACCCTAATCTTACTTAGTATCTCTAAGCACTATCTCTTTCTTTGAGTTTTTTTATTGTTCTCTCTTTTTGAATTATTAAGATCTGATAATGTTTAGTGAAGAACCAATCTGAGAAGGCACTGTTGGTTCTCATTTAAAAGATATAAGAAAAGAACATGGAATACTGTTATCAAAAGCATTATTAGATTATTAAATGAAATGGAAGGTTAAATAAGAAATCTGTTGGATATAAGCTCTTGAGAAATATGCATTTATAGTGACACTGAATAATTTTATTTCCACTTTTGAATTTTATATTTAAAAATGTCTTTGTGAATAATGAGATACTTGGGCTGATAAAGTACTCTGAGGCCAAAGGAATAAGAAATAACTCTTTTATATGTGATGTGGAAGAGAGAGCTGATGTTGGCTGTCTGGATCTGTTGTGATATAAATCCATGTGAACTCATGGAGTTCTGCTTAAGCAGTAGGGAATGCCAGCTGGGGAATTTTTCTCTCTGGGCCTGTTTAGGTGTGTCTGTTTCATTTCAATGGGAATATGAGCAAGCTGTGTATGAGAAGCGTGACTATCAACTAATCAAATGGGTTTGTTAAGGAAAGGAGGCTCGTAGAGTCTGTGTGTCCTGTCAGTGGGTTTACGTTTTCTCTCAGTTTGAAGTGTAGAAACGGCACCCTAATGCACATTCCACGTCTATTGTTTTTGATTTGTCAACCTGGGCTTTATTTTCTCCAGAGTCATCCTGGGTCTCCTCCTCCTTTTGAAAGAGAGTAACAGCTTACATAAGCATTGAAAAAAGAAAAAAACTTCACAGAGAATTTAAGCTTCTTTTCTATATTCCATTTTTTATCTATTTTACTACATAATATAAACATATCCTTGGTATATTATAAGACATATAATTTGAGTTTTAGTGGGTAGAGCTCAAGTAACCTTCAGGTGGTTGCTTCTTACTTTTGTCATGACATCCCAAGTCAGTGTCTCAAATTAGATTTCCTTTGTAAGTAAGCCATTTTTTAAGGCAAGAGTTTGAGGTTGGTGAGTAGGTGGTAGGAAGCAATAAAATAGAGAAATAAGTTCTTTTAGCATGAACTGATACTATTAGGAATTATCTTTTTAGGTTCCTTCCTGGAAAGATACATCTCATACAAATGTGGAGATAAAACTCCTCCACCCTAATCTTACTTAGTATCTCTAAGCACTATCTCTTTCTTTGAGTTTTTTTATTGTTCTCTCTTTTTGAATTATTAAGATCTGATAATGTTTAGTGAAGAACCAATCTGAGAAGGCACTGTTGGTTCTCATTTAAAAGATATAAGAAAAGAACATGGAATACTGTTATCAAAAGCATTATTAGATTATTAAATGAAATGGAAGGTTAAATAAGAAATCTGTTGGATATAAGCTCTTGAGAAATATGCATTTATAGTGACACTGAATAATTTTATTTCCACTTTTGAATTTTATATTTAAAAATGTCTTTGTGAATAATGAGATACTTGGGCTGATAAAGTACTCTGAGGCCAAAGGAATAAGAAATAACTCTTTTATATGTGATGTGGAAGAGAGAGCTGATGTTGGCTGTCTGGATCTGTTGTGATATAAATCCATGTGAACTCATGGAGTTCTGCTTAAGCAGTAGGGAATGCCAGCTGGGGAATTTTTCTCTCTGGGCCTGTTTAGGTGTGTCTGTTTCATTTCAATGGGAATATGAGCAAGCTGTGTATGAGAAGCGTGACTATCAACTAATCAAATGGGTTTGTTAAGGAAAGGAGGCTCGTAGAGTCTGTGTGTCCTGTCAGTGGGTTTACGTTTTCTCTCAGTTTGAAGTGTAGAAACGGCACCCTAATGCACATTCCACGTCACTTCTGGGGAGGTGGCTGACATTCCTGTAGAGAGACTTCCCTGCCTTTGAACAGTTTCTTGCCTTATTTTCATTCTGTAGCATACGCCCCTCACAGAGTTTCAGTAATAACAAGGGATTGAGGCCAGGCTGGTAAATGCTGGTATCAGACTTTTCCTAGCAGGTGTTAGATGAACTCAAAATTTTCACTCTCAAATTGGAAAGCAGTGTATAATGAATGAATAGAAAATTAGTGTCTCTAAGAAACAGTGTCATTGAAGGGAAATTGCCTAATTCTGAAAGAGGGTAAAAAAAAGTAAAGAAGACCGATGTGGCTAAATTGTCCTCACTTTACTATGATAGAGTTGATCTTCTTTGATGTCAGCATTCAAAAGGTAAAAAAAAACCAAATCTCTGTTTTACATAGACTGCTGGTATTGACTTAAATATCAATTCTAGCATACAGATGCAGTTTAAATTAAAAACAAACAATGGAAATACCATTTTATCTTAATTAAACCATTAATTAAATACCATTTCATGTAAGTAAAGTGATAGTGCTAATAAGCATCTGCTTTAAGACCAGATTGTGTCTATATCTTTTGATTCCTACTCTTGCTCAAAACTTACATTCACATTCTATGCTGCCATTTGAGTTTCTTGCTATTTAAAGTAGAAAAAAATTATTGGGCTTGATGTTACTGTTGAGTATCCATAGCCATATTTTGGCAAGGAAATCAGAGCCTGGCAGCTTTTTTCAATAACTTCCTATAATGCAGAATGGCCTAATGCCCCTATTATAGAACTGATTCTATTATACTCTCCTCTCCAGAACTAATGGAGCACTTGACTTATTCATGTTAAAGAAAATGATTGAATATGAAAAGCTTCCAGACTCTGCTGCATGCCAGGATTAAAACTGCTCTGTCCTTTTACTGACCAGAAAAGTCACCCCTTAATTAAGTTTTTCAGGTATGAGAAGCTGTGAAAACGTGATCAACTAATCAAATGGGTTTGTTAAGGAAAGTAGGCTCGGAGAGTCTGTGTGTCCTGTCAGTGGGTTTACGTTTTCTCTCAGTTTGAAGTGTAGAAACGGCACCCTAATGCACATTCCACGTCACTTCTGGGGAGGTGGCTGACATTCCTGTAGAGAGACTTCCCTGCCTTTGAACAGTTTCTTGCCTTATTTTCATTCTGTAGCATACGCCCCTCACAGAGTTTCAGTAATAACAAGGGATTGAGGCCAGGCTGGTAAATGCTGGTATCAGACTTTTCCTAGCAGGTGTTAGATGAACTCAAAATTTTCACTCTCAAATTGGAAAGCAGTGTATAATGAATGAATAGAAAATTAGTGTCTCTAAGAAACAGTGTCATTGAAGGGAAATTGCCTAATTCTGAAAGAGGGTAAAAAAAAGTAAAGAAGACCGATGTGGCTAAATTGTCCTCACTTTACTATGATAGAGTTGATCTTCTTTGATGTCAGCATTCAAAAGGTAAAAAAAAACCAAATCTCTGTTTTACATAGACTGCTGGTATTGACTTAAATATCAATTCTAGCATACAGATGCAGTTTAAATTAAAAACAAACAATGGAAATACCATTTTATCTTAATTAAACCATTAATTAAATACCATTTCATGTAAGTAAAGTGATAGTGCTAATAAGCATCTGCTTTAAGACCAGATTGTGTCTATATCTTTTGATTCCTACTCTTGCTCAAAACTTACATTCACATTCTATGCTGCCATTTGAGTTTCTTGCTATTTAAAGTAGAAAAAAATTATTGGGCTTGATGTTACTGTTGAGTATCCATAGCCATATTTTGGCAAGGAAATCAGAGCCTGGCAGCTTTTTTCAATAACTTCCTATAATGCAGAATGGCCTAATGCCCCTATTATAGAACTGATTCTATTATACTCTCCTCTCCAGAACTAATGGAGCACTTGACTTATTCATGTTAAAGAAAATGATTGAATATGAAAAGCTTCCAGACTCTGCTTCATGCCAGGATTAAAACTGCTCTGTCCTTTTTACTGACCAGAAAAGTCACCCCTTAATTAAGTTTATTGTTATTTTTCACCTGCCAGGAAGTCCCATACAAAGCACATAAAAGCACCTTTGTTGGAAACTATTTTCAATCTCTTTAAAGCCCATATTTTTGCTTTATTGATTAATAATGATAGTCAGCATATATTGAGGCCTTAAAACATGAGGATACTCTTTCAGTTCTTCATATGAATTGATTCAAGTAACTCTTGAAAACTGAAGAGGTAGGTGCTGTTATTTTCACCATTTTATGGATGGCAAAAATAAGGCTCAGAGTGTTCAAGCCAGTAGTTGTATAGGAATTAAACTAGTCACCATTTGAGCTCTTAACTGCTGTTCTTATCTGTTTTCCCATTTAGCTAAAATATGAAAATGAATTAAGCTAAAATGTACTCAGTGGTCATTGTTTGCGACATAATCATCATAGAAAGTATTACAGTAAGCTGGCTAAAAGATAGTTTCTTATAATGAGAGAGATAGGAAAGCACAAAGCTAAATAACCTAAGGTGCTGTGTAGTGTATTACAATGCAAGTACAAATTCAATAGGAGGTTCAGAGGGATAAGTTTACCATAATTATGGTGCCAGACAAACCTTTTTGAAAAGGATGGCATTTGAGCATGTCTTTAAAGATTTGTGAAATATTTGGATGAAAAGAGTTGTGGAATTGTAGTTTCTATGTAGAGGGTAAAGTATAACCCAAAGAAAAGAAAGTCTGAGGGGTTTATTGTTTGTTTTTTCTTTAGTAAAGCTGGAGCATTAGTTTGAGATGTTTATAATGTGAAAATTATAGAATCATATATTGTTAGATTGGATGGGTCCACAGAGATGATCTATTATATGTGACTTACACTGATGTAAAAACTGACACTGAAAGAAGTATTATGCACTATTTTATTTATATAAGTTCTTATTTCAGAAAGAATGAAAGTTGCAAAGAGAAATATTAACTTGAAAAGGATAAGTGATATTCATGTCATGGATGAAACTCAATGTCCAATTTAGTAATTTAGATTTTAGTAGTGAGCCAGTGAAGTTTTTTGTTTTGCTTAGTTTGCTTGGACATCTGTATTGGTCCCTGGATGCAGACTAGACTTTAAACCACATTTCTCACCTTTATCTCTCACTGGCCCTATGATTTGTGGAAAATTCACTAATATCTCTCGCTCCTGATGATAGTATTATTTCCCTCAAAGATTTACTCAAGAGTAGCTTAGATATTGCATGTCTAGCTGGTACTAGCATAGATAGATACTCTTTCAGTTCTTCATATGAATTGATTCAAGTAACTCTTGAAAACTGAAGAGGTAGGTGCTGTTATTTTCACCATTTTATGGATGGCAAAAATAAGGCTCAGAGTGTTCAAGCCAGTAGTTGTATAGGAATTAAACTAGTCACCATTTGAGCTCTTAACTGCTGTTCTTATCTGTTTTCCCATTTAGCTAAAATATGAAAATGAATTAAGCTAAAATGTACTCAGTGGTCATTGTTTGCGACATAATCATCATAGAAAGTATTACAGTAAGCTGGCTAAAAGATAGTTTCTTATAATGAGAGAGATAGGAAAGCACAAAGCTAAATAACCTAAGGTGCTGTGTAGTGTATTACAATGCAAGTACAAATTCAATAGGAGGTTCAGAGGGATAAGTTTACCATAATTATGGTGCCAGACAAACCTTTTTGAAAAGGATGGCATTTGAGCATGTCTTTAAAGATTTGTGAAATATTTGGATGAAAAGAGTTGTGGAATTGTAGTTTCTATGTAGAGGGTAAAGTATAACCCAAAGAAAAGAAAGTCTGAGGGGTTTATTGTTTGTTTTTTCTTTAGTAAAGCTGGAGCATTAGTTTGAGATGTTTATAATGTGAAAATTATAGAATCATATATTGTTAGATTGGATGGGTCCACAGAGATGATCTATTATATGTGACTTACACTGATGTAAAAACTGACACTGAAAGAAGTATTATGCACTATTTTATTTATATAAGTTCTTATTTCAGAAAGAATGAAAGTTGCAAAGAGAAATATTAACTTGAAAAGGATAAGTGATATTCATGTCATGGATGAAACTCAATGTCCAATTTAGTAATTTAGATTTTAGTAGTGAGCCAGTGAAGTTTTTTGTTTTGCTTAGTTTGCTTGGACATCTGTATTGGTCCCTGGATGCAGACTAGACTTTAAACCACATTTCTCACCTTTATCTCTCACTGGCCCTATGATTTGTGGAAAATTCACTAATATCTCTCGCTCCTGATGATAGTATTATTTCCCTCAAAGATTTACTCAAGAGTAGCTTAGATATTGCATGTCTAGCTGGTACTAGCATAGAGTAGATATGAATATTTAAGTATATAATTGTCACATTTGATCTTAATGTAAATGGTTTGATAAAATCTGTGTTTTAGAATAATTATCAATGACAATGTGGATCATATTTTTCAAGGGTGGGAAAATTGGAAGCAGAATGACAGATACTATAATTCCCCAAGAAAGAAGTGAAAAGTTATTAAACTAGATAATTAAGGTAAGTCAGCATCTTATAGAGGTGGAGGATGTAGCATCTGGTCACTGGTTAGACCTGAGAGAGTCCAGAGAGAAAATATAGATGATAACCTTGATCTTCAAAACCTGAATAGGTAAGAGAAAGGTGATGGTACCATTTGATGTAGGAAGCACAGATAAAGACAAAGTTTGAGAATGTGCATGGTAAGCTGGTGTTGGGGTACAGTTTTGGGAAGGTATCCCAAATGTAGCTGGAGAGATATAAAGATCAGGAAGGTAAGAGACAAAGTTACAGGAGTCATCCATGGAATTAAAAATTGAAGCTGTAGAAGGACATGGTATTAAGGACTGAAATATGGAAAAACTGAGGGAAGAGAGAGGGAGTAAAAGTAAGGAGTTGTCAAAAAAAGTAGAAAGTCCATCAACTGAGTTTATGGCAAGGGAATGATGTCACCATTTCCACAGACAGTACCTATTCAATGGGGTGCTGCTGTGGAAAAGGAAAACCCTCTAAAGTGGTCTCTGGATTGTTGTTAGCGACGAGTTAGGAGGGGAATTTTTTAATACTGTCATTGAAGACAGTCTATCGTAATTTGAGAAACGACCAGAAGGAAAATTGGAAGCAGAGTGTAATAAGTATTTTAGATTAGTAGAAAAGAAATTGGAACGAGGTCAAGTAGAATTTTCATCTTTATACGGACAATTTTATTTTTATCGGGAATGTCTGAACATTTATGAAGAGCAACTGAAGAGACAAGTTGAAGATAGGTATGTAAAAACTACGGAGGCAGTTCCTATAGAATGTGACATAAGGTAGGATCAAGTACAAAGTTTGAAGGATTTACTTTGAAAATTACTAAGAATACTTGGGTCTTCTGAGATAAGAGAAAAATGTTACATAATGCACGGTTATAGAAACACATTGAACCTGATGGCAGGTGAGCTGATGGGGTTCTTATGGGACGAGTTAATCTTTCATCAAAAGAGAAGGTGAGATCAATCAGATGAGAAGAGGCATATGTTTCATTCACAAGAGAGCAACTCTATGCAAGCTAACACAGATTTAACCAAGAAAAACTAGGTGAGTTATGTACTTCACATCTGAGATAGCAGATAGTGTGATTCGTATTGCACTCAGTTGGTTGCTTTATATATATATATATATATATATATATATATATATACACTAATATATTTATACATAGATACATATAAATACATATTTCTTTACTGCTTTGGCTATTTGGATTAATAGCTGGATAACATAAAATGCTTATTTTGGCTGAAAATTATTTAAAATTAAACATACAGGGTATCAGGAAAAAGAGAAATCTTTGACCTCTAGGGAGAGGATTTGAAATTGCCAGCCTGAAACACAGTCTCGATATAGATATAAACAAAAAGATTTTAAGAATTAGAAATTATTGAGGCATAGGAATCATTCGGAGGCTAAATTGTAGATTTAAAACAACATATGATGTACTGAAGGTAGAAGCATAGTCCATCCAGAGAGAGTATTCTCAGTACTTGAGATTAGGTAAAGAGGCATTCTGAGCTGAGCTGAAACAAATTGGTGATGACAGTGATAATGTATGTGTATTTTCTTATGAAGAAAAACATATAAAAGGACTGGTAGGAAAGTTGATTTTAGTTTTAAAGAATTGTCAAATTAAAGGACGCAAGGATTTCATTTTATATTTTATTCTATGAATTTCATGGATTTAGCTCTTCTATCCTAGTTTATTGTTTATTTTTAGTTAGTTGAGTTTGGTATGAGGTAGGGGTCCCAATTCACTCTTTTATATGTAGATAAAGTCAATTCTTTTCCCAACATAGTTTTATTGATATGCTTGTCAAATTGCATTTGGTGTAAATATAATCTGTATCTGAGTTCATCATGCAAATTCATTGATATATATGTTTATCAATAGGCCATTACCATACTGCTTGATTACTATAGCTTTCTCATGTGTTTTAAAATCAGGAAATGTGAATCCATCAACACTGTTATTTTCTTTTCAAGGTTGTTTGGACTATTTTGGGTCTCTTGAATTTCTATATGAATTTCAGAATCATTCTGCAAGAAGTCTTGTTATTTATTTTTAAATTGGTTTTCCATTCTCTAGTTCATTTATATCTTCTCTAATCTATTTTGTTCTGCTTGCTTGAGTTTAGTTTACTCTTCCTTTTCTAATTTTTAAGGTACAAGTTTAACTTATAGATTTGAGATTACAAAAAAAACTTTTTTAGTATAGTCATTTATAAATGCAAATTTGCCTCTATGCACACATTCCCAAAGTTTTTGTATTTGCTAATCTCAAAGTATTTTATAATGTCCTGTGTGATTTATTCTTTGGTCCATTGAGCATTTAGGAATATGATGTTTAATTTCAATGTATTTGTAAATTTCTAATTTGTTATTTACTTCTAATTTCATTTCATGTCTTCAGAGAAGATACTTTGGATTAATCTAGCCTTTTAAATATATCAAGGCTTATTTTGCAGACTGGTATCTGTTCCATATATATTTTGCTGTTGTCCCAACATCAGTTCAAAATACAAGCATAAGTCAACGTGATTGATTATATTAAGAGGAAAGAACAAAAATGACATGATCATCTCAGTTGGAAAAGTATTTGAAAAAATCCATTACATTTCAATGTGAAAATACTGGAAAAATTAGAAATAGAGGGAACTTGTTTAATTTGATAAAGTTTATTTAAAAACCAGTGACTAACATACTTATTGTTGACCGGATGCTTTCCTCCAGAGATCACACACAAGACAGGAAGGTCTGCTCGCTTTACTTCATTGTATTGGAGTTCTATACAGAGTACCTAAAAAAGAAAATGAAATAAATGTATCCAAAATGGAAAGAAAGAAGTAAAGCTATTTATTTGAGGAAGACATATCTTTAACACAGAAAATCTATGAGATCTAATATGCTAACTGTGCAATGTTACAGGATTCAAAATCAATATACAAAAATCAATTGTATTCTGTACACACTAATGAGCAATCTGAAAATGAAATTTATAAAACCATCCCATTTATACTAGCAGGAAAAAGAATAAAATACTTAGGAATAAATTTAATAAGAGAAGTACAAAACATTATTAAAACTAGAGAACATTGTTGAGAGCCATTTAAAGATGATCTAAAAATAAAGGGGAAAATGCATGTGTTCATGGATTTAAAGATGTAATATTTTTAAGATGGAACTACTCCCGATACAGACCTGCAGAGTCAGTACCAACCAAATGAGAACCCTTTAAAATAATTGTCTAATGACTTGTTATCTCTTCTCCATGTTCTCCCATTTCCCCTCTCTCCTTTGTGAATGTACTTTTAATCACTCATGTCCCATTTTTAATTTTCAAGCCCAACAACTAAGATGTGATTTGAAGACACTGAATCTGACAGATGAACTAAGCATAGGAAGTGTACACTTTTAAATAATACTTATTCTCTGATTCTATTTTTTTAGCAGCTCATACATTTCATATACTAAATAATTCACCCACTGAAAGCCTACAAGTCAATGGCTTTGAATATATTCACATAGTTGTGCAGTCATCACTACAATCTAGTTTTACATTTTTATCTCTCAAAAGAAACCCTGTACAAATTTTCATTCATTCTGTGTTCTTTAGTCTAAACCCAATCAAAGCAAACACTAATTTACTTTCTGTCTCTACGAAGTTGCCTATTCTGAACATTTTATATAAATGTAATTATACAGTTTGTTGTCTCTGTGAATTTTTTAAAAATATGCATAATGCCTTCTGCTTTCATTCATGTTCTGGCATTTATCATTATTCCATTCCATTTTAGTACTCACTAATATTTAACTGCATCGGTATATCACATTTTGTTGATTCATTGTTTAGCAGGTGCTCCTAGGTGGCGCTAGTAGTAAAGAACACGCCTGCCCATGCCAGAGACATGACAGACCCAAATTTGATCTCTGAGTAGGAAAGATACCCTGGAGAGTAAAATGGCAACCCATTTCAGTATTTTTCCCTGGATAATCTCATGAACAGAGGAGTCTGGTGGGCTACAGTCCATAGGGTCACACATGACTGAAGAGTCAGACATGAATGAAGTGACTGAGCATGCAGGCACATTAATGGGAAGATGGACATAGTGTTGATTCCACTTTTTGGTGACTCTGATATTACTCTGTGATTGTTTCTATAACCTCTGTGAAATAAAAACAACCTGACCAATTATGAGGAATTTCACTATAAGGAGTTAAAAACTTGAGGGCAAAAGGAAAAGTATAAATTATCTAGGGAAGTAAAAGACTGAATGGCTTGAGGAACCATTGCAGAATTGTTGTTTGACTTACTGGGCCAATTGGTATAAGTGACCAGGAGGTTAAAGTGAGACTGATTTTGTCTTTTTTGGATGACTTCAGCCACTCTGGGGCTTGGATAAAAAGTGCATGAAGAGTTGGTTAGAATAAGATTGGGGATTTTCCAGACATGTTCAGTGGAGAGAGAGAGGAAAATGAGAGTTTAGAGTGAATGCAGGGTGTGATTATGGTGGCAGAACTGAAATTTATCCTGGGAAAGAAAGTACAATAACAGCAGGATGAAGGAGAGAGCCAAGAAGCATGAACTGGAAAGGTGAGAGGTGGTGGGTGGAGAGGGTGATGCTTGATACTTGGATAATAGAAAATGTGCTGTCAGTGGTCGTGCCAACTTCAGGGCAATTCAACCATGGGAATTCAGTGCTGGAGGTTTGGTGAAGGCCAAGGTCATTGTAGGAGAGGAGTTCAATGAATCAAGACACTGAGGCATTGAAATGATCATCTATCTTGATATTAAAAATATCAATGTTTATGAAAGTTATGGAAAGGGTTAGGAGATAGGCACAGTGATCCACGTACTGTGTCTTCAAAGATTAAGGGAACAAATTTCTGTAGAGACCTAGAAAAAGAAATGGATTTTAAGGAAAAATGAAGAATGATGATCAATATGAATCCCTGAAAGTATTGTGTGGATGGAAATATCCTGAGGAGCAGCCATGTTTGGGTTCACAAAAGAAGCTGAAGATATTTAAGGTTTTTCGGTTGACTGTCTGTGGTCCAGAGGGCACGGTGACTCAGTTTGGGATTTAGGGGTGAACTATGAGATTGGGTCAATTCAGAGACTTCATAAACCATGTAGATAATTGCATGATGAGAGAGAATCTGCTGCTGCTCAGTCACTCAGTCGTCAATTCTTTGCGACCCTATGGACTGTAGCCCATCAGGTTCCTCTGTCCATGGGATTTCTCAGGCAAGAATACTAGGCTGGGTTGCCATGCCCTCCTCCAGGGGATCTTCCTGAGCCAGGGATCGAACCCCTGCCTCTGAAGTCTCTTCCATTGGCAGGCAGATTCTTTACTACTAGCACCACCTGGAAAGTCCCAGAGAACCTGGGGGCCCTATATTTTCTATGGCAACTGACAAAAACAGGGTATAGGGTCCTGATGGGATTATTTCTGGTGATCTCTGAGACAGATCTGAATGCTGATACTATAACTGTGGAGGAAGGGAGGAGGGCCACAGGGACACATAAAGTTCTGTTTTCATCCTTTGGCATCTTCTTTCAAAGGCAGTTTTAAGAACCCCAAAAGGGTCACAACATACAGAACTCTGTGAGAGCTCCATTACCTTTGATGCTATTGAAACTGAAATTTTATTTTAAGAAAGGAAAGGAAGTCATGAGGAAAACTATTCTGTACATCATTCTGAACATCAATGAAAAGATGCTTGGTGAAATGGAAGTGGCTGAAACCTTAGCAAATGTGCTCAAAGAATATTTCAGGTTAAAATATCAAAGAAAATTAAATATCAGGCTTAATCAAATATGGATCATAGATCTTAGAGAGCAAAATCAGAAATTCTCAGTGGTCTCACAAATCAATAAGAATAATAGGAACACTGCAATATAAATACAAATAAGAATTAAAGGTCAGAAACAAAAAAGTCAATAAAAATAACACAAATATTCAATGCAAACTGCTACTCATAGAATTACACAGTGAAATTTCTGTAGAATAGAAGAAATGGATTTTAAGGAAAATGAAGAATGATGATCAATATGAATCCCTGAAAGTATTGTGTGGATGGAAATATCCTGAGGAGCAGCCATGTTTGGGTTCACAAAAGAAGCTGAAGATATTTAAGGTTTTCGGTTGACTGTCTGTGGTCCAGAGGGCACGGTGACTCAGTTTGGGATTTAGGGTGAACTATGAGATTGGGTCAATTCAGAGACTTCATAAACCATGTAGATAATTGCATGATGAGAGAGAATCTGCTGCTGCTCAGTCACTCAGTCGTCAATTCTTTGCGACCCTATGGACTGTAGCCCATCAGGTTCCTCTGTCCATGGGATTTCTCAGGCAAGAATACTAGGCTGGGTTGCCATGCCCTCCTCCAGGGATCTTCCTGAGCCAGGATCGAACCCCTGCCTCTGAAGTCTCTTCCATTGGCAGGCAGATGCTTTACTACTAGCACCACCTGGAAAGTCCCAGAGAACCTGGGGGCCCTATATTTTCTATGGCAACTGACAAAAACAGGGTATAGGGTCCTGATGGGATTATTTCTGGTGATCTCTGAGACAGATCTGAATGCTGATACTATAACTGTGGAGGAAGGGAGGAGGGCCACAGGGACACATAAAGTTCTGTTTTCATCCTTTGGCATCTTCTTTCAAAGGCAGTTTTAAGAACCCCAAAAGGGTCACAACATACAGAACTCTGTGAGAGCTCCATTACCTTTGATGCTATTGAAACTGAAATTTTATTTTAAGAAAGGAAAGGAAGTCATGAGGAAAACTATTCTGTACATCATTCTGAACATCAATGAAAAGATGCTTGGTGAAATGGAAGTGGCTGAAACCTTAGCAAATGTGCTCAAAGAATATTTCAGGTTAAAATATCAAAGAAAATTAAATATCAGGCTTAATCAAATATGGATCATAGATCTTAGAGAGCAAAATCAGAAATTCTCAGTGGTCTCACAAATCAATAAGAATAATAGGAACACTGCAATATAAATACAAATAAGAATTAAAGGTCAGAAACAAAAAAGTCAATAAAAATAACACAAATATTCAATGCAAACTGCTACTCATAGAATTACACAGTGAAATGAATAACATGCTTCCTTTAACATATTGCAAACTTCCAATTGAATTATATTTAATAGATCCATAAATACTATTAATAAACATATTAATATTTTATGTATATATTCATCCCCATGTTTGATAGGAGGCAGAAAAGTGATATCTCTCATGTGTTTCTGAGAAGAGTGGGGAATTAATTTATAAAATGTTTCCAGCAATCTGATTTTATGTACTAAGAGTATTTAAAATGTTTATATAGTGTGACCCCTTAAATCCCTCTTGGAATACATCCTAAGGAAATATCAGATGTATCCTCAAAGATTTATTTTTATGCATGCTAATTGCAATGTCATAAAATTAAAATATTGGAAGTACTCTAAATATCCAAATAAAGCATGAAAAGCTATGTGGTATTTAAACCTCAAAGTCTATTAATAGCTATTGGACATTTTATGATGTAATACTGGATGTACATGAAAGAATCTTTATTATATGCAATATATTTTGATGCATAATTAAAAGACCATGCATGAGCCACCTAACAACTTCAGCACTAGAATATTTCCAAATCTCCCTGAAGCTACCTGTAGTGTTCTTGCCTATCCCAGCAATATATTAAAAAACAGGTATTGAAGAAAACATGCTTATCTCTTGATCATGCTTATTGAATGGTAACATACATACAAAAATTACCCAAATTATACATATAAGGGTAATAAATATTATAATTGAACATGCCTGCATAATTAGCATCCAGATTACTAAACATAGAAACCCCTTGTGCCCCAGTTATTCTGACTTCTCATACTATAATTAGTTATGCCTGACTTTGGACAGAGTATCAATGAATTCACAAAGGATACATATTTGTGTGTGTCTGTATTCTTTCTAAGTACTGTGTATGTTGACATCTCAATTCCAGATTGGCTAAGCAAAGTATTCCTAGGATCCTGCTCCTTTATTTAAGAATAAAACACTGGCAAAATCTTTCAACTTCCAGAACTCTGGAAGTTAACTAAAGACTTGCAGCAATTTGAGGAATGTTTTTACTAAAGATAAACAGTAGAAAACCGAAATTATATCAACTATCTTCTCGGACCACAATGCAATGAGACTAGAGATCAACTACTGGAAAAAAACCCCTAAAAACACAAACACATGGAGATTAAACAATACATACCTAAAAAACCAACTGATCATTGAGGAAATCAAAGGAGAAATTAAACAATTCCTAAAAGAAAATGACAATGAACACACGACAGTGCAAAACCTATGGGATACTGCAAAAGCAGTTCTAAGAGGGAAATTTATAGCAATATAATCCCACCTCAAGAAACTAGGAGAATATGAAGCAGATGACCTAAACCTATGCTTAAAACAATTGGAAAAAGAAGAACAAAAACACCCCAAAGCCAGCAGAAGAAGAGAAATCATAAGGATCAGAGCAGAAATAAATGAGAAAGAAACGAAAGAAACAATAGTAAAGATAAATAAAACAAAAAGCTGGTTCTTTGAAAAGGTAAACAAAATTGACAAGCCACTGGCCAGACTCATTAAGAAAAAGAGAGAGAAGAACCAGATCAACATAATCAAAAACGAAAAAGGAGAGATTACAACAGATAATGTAGAAATCCAAAGGATTCTATGAGACTATTATGAGCAACTCTATGGCAACAAACTGGACAACCTGGAAGAAATGGACAGTTTCTTGGGGAAGATTAATCTCCCAAGACTGAGCCAGGAAGAAACAGAAACTTTGAACAACCCAATCACAAGCTCAGAAATCGAATTTGTGATCAAAAATCTACCCAGAAATAAAAGCCCAGGAGCAGATGCCTTCACAGCCGAATTCTACCAAACATTTAAAGAAGAGCTGATGCCTGTCCTTCTAAAATTCTTTCAAAAAATTGCACAGGAAGGAAAACTTCCAAACACATTCTACAAGGCCACCATCACCCTGATACCCAAACCAGGCAAAGACAACACAAAAAAGGAAAATTACAGACCAATTTCTCTGATGAACTTAGATGCCAAGATCCTCAACAAAATCCTAGCAAACAGAATTCAATGACACATCAAAAAACTCATACATCCTGATCAAGTCGGGTTCAACTTAGTATTCCTAGGATCCTGCTCCTTTATTTAAGAATAAAACACTGGCAAAATCTTTCAACTTCCAGAACTCTGGAAGTTAACTAAAGACTTGAGCAATTTGAGGAATGTTTTTACTAAAGATAAACAGTAGAAAACCGAAATTATATCAACTATCTTCTCGGACCACAATGCAATGAGACTAGAGATCAACTACTGGAAAAAAACCCCTAAAAACACAAACACATGGAGATTAAACAATACATACCTAAAAAACCAACTGATCATTGAGGAAATCAAAGGAGAAATTAAACAATTCCTAAAAGAAAATGACAATGAACACACGACAGTGCAAAACCTATGGGATACTGCAAAAGCAGTTCTAAGAGGGAAATTTATAGCAATATAATCCCACCTCAAGAAACTAGGAGAATATGAAGCAGATGACCTAAACCTATGCTTAAAACAATTGGAAAAAGAAGAACAAAAACACCCCAAAGCCAGCAGAAGAAGAGAAATCATAAGGATCAGAGCAGAAATAAATGAGAAAGAAACGAAAGAAACAATAGTAAAGATAAATAAAACAAAAAGCTGGTTCTTTGAAAAGGTAAACAAAATTGACAAGCCACTGGCCAGACTCATTAAGAAAAAGAGAGAGAAGAACCAGATCAACATAATCAAAAACGAAAAAGGAGAGATTACAACAGATAATGTAGAAATCCAAAGGATTCTATGAGACTATTATGAGCAACTCTATGGCAACAAACTGGACAACCTGGAAGAAATGGACAGTTTCTTGGAGAAGATTAATCTCCCAAGACTGAGCCAGGAAGAAACAGAAACTTTGAACAACCCAATCACAAGCTCAGAAATCGAATTTGTGATCAAAAATCTACCCAGAAATAAAAGCCCAGGAGCAGATGCCTTCACAGCCGAATTCTACCAAACATTTAAAGAAGAGCTGATGCCTGTCCTTCTAAAATTCTTTCAAAAAATTGCACAGGAAGGAAAACTTCCAAACACATTCTACAAGGCCACCATCACCCTGATACCCAAACCAGGCAAAGACAACACTAAAAAGGAAAATTACAGACCAATTTCTCTGATGAACTTAGATGCCAAGATCCTCAACAAAATCCTAGCAAACAGAATTCAATGACACATCAAAAAACTCATACATCCTGATCAAGTCGGGTTCATCCCAGGCATGCAAGGATTCTTCAATATCTGCAAAACAATCAATGTGATACACCATATCAACAAACTGAGAGACAAAAACCACATGATCATCTCAATAGATGCAGAAAAAGCCTTCGACAAAGCACAACATCCATTTATGATCAAAACTCTTCAGAAAATGGGCATAGAAGGAACCTATCTCAACATTATAAAGGACATCTATGAGAAGCCTACAGTGAACATTATCCTTCATGGTGAAAAACTGAAAGCATTCCCTCTTAAGATCAGGAACAAGACAGGGGTGCCCACTTTCACCACTACTATTCAACATAGTCCTGGAAGTTCTAGCAACAGCAATAAGAGAAGAGAAAGAAATCAAAGGAATCCAGATTGGAAAGGAAGAAGTCAAGCTCTCTCTTTTTGCAGACGACGTATTATACATAGAAAATCCCAAAGACTATTACAAAGCTAGTAGAGCTAATCAACGAATTCAGCAAAGTCGCAGGATACAAAGTCAGCACACAGAAATCACTGGCATTCCTATACACAAACAATGAAAAATCAGAGAACGAAATCAAAGAGGCAATCCCCTTCACCACTGCAACCCAAAGAATCAAATATCTAGGAATAAACCTACCCAAAGAAACAAAAGAATTATACATAGAAAATTACAAGAGACTCATGAGAGAAATTAAAGAAGACTTAAACAGATGGAGAGATATTCCATGTTCCTGGATCGGAAGACTCAATATTGTGAAAATGACCATACTACCAAATATCATCTACAGATTCAGTGCAATACCTATCCAACTACCATTGATATTTTTCACAGAACTAGACCAAAGAATCACACAGTTCATATGGAAACACAAAAGACCTCGAATAGCCAAAGCAGTCCTGAGAAAGAAAACGGAGCTGGAGGAATCAACCTCCCTAACTTCAGACTCTACTACAAAGCAACAGTCATCAAGACAGTATGGTACTGGCACAAAAACAGAACTATAGATCAATGGAACAGATTCATATGGAACAAAATCCTAGCAAACAGAATTCAATGACACATCAAAAAACTCATACATCCTGATCAAGTCGGGTTCATCCCAGGCATGCAAGGATTCTTCAATATCTGCAAAACAATCAATGTGATACACCATATCAACAAACTGAGAGACAAAAACCACATGATCATCTCAATAGATGCAGAAAAAGCCTTCGACAAAGCACAACATCCATTTATGATCAAAACTCTTCAGAAAATGGGCATAGAAGGAACCTATCTCAACATTATAAAGGACATCTATGAGAAGCCTACAGTGAACATTATCCTTCATGGTGAAAAACTGAAAGCATTCCCTCTTAAGATCAGGAACAAGACAGGGGTGCCCACTTTCACCACTACTATTCAACATAGTCCTGGAAGTTCTAGCAACAGCAATAAGAGAAGAGAAAGAAATCAAAGGAATCCAGATTGGAAAGGAAGAAGTCAAGCTCTCTCTTTTTGCAGACGACGTATTATACATAGAAAATCCCAAAGACTATTACAAAGCTAGTAGAGCTAATCAACGAATTCAGCAAAGTCGCAGGATACAAAGTCAGCACACAGAAATCACTGGCATTCCTATACACAAACAATGAAAAATCAGAGAACGAAATCAAAGAGGCAATCCCCTTCACCACTGCAACCCAAAGAATCAAATATCTAGGAATAAACCTACCCAAAGAAACAAAAGAATTATACATAGAAAATTACAAGAGACTCATGAGAGAAATTAAAGAAGACTTAAACAGATGGAGAGATATTCCATGTTCCTGGATCGGAAGACTCAATATTGTGAAAATGACCATACTACCAAATATCATCTACAGATTCAGTGCAATACCTATCCAACTACCATTGATATTTTTCACAGAACTAGACCAAAGAATCACACAGTTCATATGGAAACACAAAAGACCTCGAATAGCCAAAGCAGTCCTGAGAAAGAAAAACGGAGCTGGAGGAATCAACCTCCCTAACTTCAGACTCTACTACAAAGCAACAGTCATCAAGACAGTATGGTACTGGCACAAAAACAGAACTATAGATCAATGGAACAAGATCGAGAACCCAGAGATAAACCCACACACCTATGGGTACCTTATTTTTGACAAAGGAGGCAAAACTATAAAATGGGACAAAGACAGCTTCCTGAACCAGTGGTGCTGGGAAAATTGGACAGCTACATGCAAAAAAATGAAGTTGGAACATTCCCTGACCCCATACACAAAGATCAACTCAAAATGGATTAAAGACCTAAATGTAAGACCAGAAACCATCAAACTCTTAGAGGAGAATATAGGCAAAACCCTCAAGGACATCAATCTAAGCAAGATCTTCTCTGACCCACCTACTAGAATAGTGGAACTGAAAAGAAAAGTGAACCTGTGGGACCCTCATGAAACTTAAAAACTTTTGTACAGCAAAAGAAATTACAAAAAGGCTGAACAGACACCCCACAGAGTGGGAGAAAATCATAGCAAATGAAACAACAGACAAAGAATTAATCTCCAAAATCTACAAGCAACTCCCACAACTCAGCACAGGAAAAACAAACAACCCAATCAAAAAATGGGAAAAAGATCTAAAGAGACGCCTCTCCAAAGAGGACATACGGATGGCCCAAAAGCACATGAAACGATGCTCAACCTCGCTTATCATTAGAGAAATGCAAATTAAAACCACAATGAGATACCACCTCACACCCATCAGAATGGCCATCATCCACAAATCGACAGACAGTAAATGTTGAAGAGGGTGCGAAGAAATGGGAACCCTCTTGCATTGCTGGTGGGAATGTAAACTGATACAACCTCTATGGAAGACAGTATGGAGATTCCTTAAAAAACTAAAAATAGAAGCACCCTACGACCCAGCAATCCCACTATTAGGCCTATATCCTGATGAAATCAAAAATGAAAGAAGCACCTGTACCCCAATGTTCATTGCAGCTCTCTATACAATAGCCAGAACATGGAAGCAACCTAGATGTCCATCAATGAATGAATGGATCCAGAAGCTCTGGTACATATATACAATGGAATACTACTCAGCTGTTAAAAGAAATGCAGAAGACTCAGTCCTAATGAGGTGGCTAGCTCTAGAACCTGTCATAAAAAGTGAAGTAAGTCAAAAAGAGAAAGACAAGTACAGTATACTAACTCATATATATGGAATCTAGTAAGAGGGTCATGATAACACACGCAGTGAACTCATGGAAAAACAGAGAACAGACATAAGGACATTGTGGAGACCGAACAGTGAGAGGGGGGCATAGAGGAAGTAACATTGAAACCTATACTGGCACGTGTGGAAAAGATAGCCATGGACATTGCGCTAAGGGAATAGGAGTACTTACAATCACTTGGGGCGATGGTCTGGAGGGGTGGGAGTGGGGGAACTGGGTGGGGGGAGGGTTCAGGGATATGCATATGAATGATCTGGGAACATACATGTTGGTGAACAACAAAACTCTGTAAAATCTTTAAAATAAAGAATAATAATTAAAAAAAAAAAAAACAGTAGAATCTTGGTAAGATGCCAGAGTCTTGTGGCTTTTAACTTGCTGTAATAATATCCCCTTCTCCCCAGCTCAATAATAGTTTTAAAAAAGCAATTATGGTAACTGTGAAAAACAGCAACCTAACACTCACCAAAGAGGGGAGAATGAATTTGGTGCACCCCCCAAGCCCCTGTCTCACAGATTTATCGCTATCTGACCCTTTTGGAATCGCTCCTTTTTCACGTCATTTTGACCTGACTTGGAATTCTTTCCATGTGAGCTGTCCACAGGACATTTTATAAACAACAAACAAATAAATCAACAAATGTTTATCACTGCATCTGGTAATCAAAAACCTTTAAAGAGGAAACCTGGGGAATAAGATATCCTTAAGAACTTCAAGGAACTCTATTCCTGGAAATCTAAAATAACTATAGAATCCATAGAATATCAATGAAAGAAATTGTAGATATGCATACATTAAAAAAAATCCTATAGTCATGATTCTGAAGAATTTAAAATGTTCTTATAAAAAAGCTCCTCAAATTGATGTGTGGGTCAATGCAATACATTGTCAAATGGATCATTCCTGGCTAACTTCATATCTACCACTAAAAGCAAAAGGTAGTAATAATACTACTCACAGTACCATGGATTTGAGAATTCTGTTTGCACAGAAACAAAATGTATCTTCTTGCTTCTGCAGTTCCTGAAGATCATTTATTTAATACTGGTTGCATCATTGCCCATGGTACTGCATCTTCCACTGTGCAGTCCGTGAATATTGGTTCCTAATGACTCAAAAGCTGTTACTATGCTTCACTGATGATAAACACAAAGACAAATATTATCCAGAGTATAAAGGAAAATATAAATAATAATCAATTTTCTGGTCATGTTAAATTTGTGATTTCAAATGTAAAATAATACATCTACAACTACATCTTCTCCTGAATACTTTAGGCAATAATCACTGCATTCCTAGAATGTGGTCTTATTCAATGTTACCCATACCCCAGCCTTCTACACACTGCCAACAGTGGAGAAAAGTGTTCAAAGCAAAGAGTATGATTCCATTCTGCAAGAAATATTCATCCCTCATCCATCATGACTTAAGTCTGACTAAGAAGAATACAACTTCACCACATTGATTGGAGGCCAGAAAGCATTAATCAAAGAGCTACTACAGCACTGTGGAATAAATGTCTCATCACCTTCAGAAAAATTAGGTGTAGTCACTCCCACGGATTACCTGGAACATGGTGCAGAATCTGTGAAGAGGGTTGGTGACCACCTTGGGTGCTGATGGTGGGAGTCCCAGGAGTAAATATTGGCTTCTGGCCTCCGTGCTATCCTCGATGCTTTATAAACTGGAAGTCTAACACAGAGGTGAGAATCCATGCAGAGGCCTACCCACAGGACCCATTTCCAAGGGCCACAGTAGACGTTGTAGCCCAGAACTCTGAGCTTGTCCTGCATTCTGAATTGAATAAAAGCTATCGTAGGGCTTCCCTGGTGATCTAGTGGCTAGAGTCTGCCTTGCAGTGCAAGGGGCGCTGGTTCAATCCCTGGCCCAGGAAGATCCCATGTGCCGTGGAGTGACTGGACTGGTATGTCCAATTACGAGCCAGCACTCTGGAGCATATGTGCCCAGAGCCAGTGCTCTGCAACCGCAGAGGACACTGCAATGGGAGGCCCACACAGGCCAAAGAATAAGATGGATGAAAATAAATAAATAAGTAAAATAATAAAAGAGGCCAAAAGTTAAAAAGAAAAAAGCTATCCTAAACCACTGTGTCAGAACCGTCTCAGTGGAACCCCAAAGCCTGGTAGAGGAGCAAAGAATACCCTGAAGTAGATGGCAGGGACTATAGACCACATAGCCCCTGCTATGCACATAGGACACCGCACCTGAAAAGCAGTTAGCTTTGGAAGGTCCGTATTCTTGAATGAGACTTAAAATATTTTGAGGTTGATGCTTCCAGGGAAAGGGACACACATGGCGTCAGGTCTAGGCTATAGATGCACTGCCCAGAGAACCCTGGCTAGCCTGAGGTGCAAGAGGGTGACTTAGAATATTTTCAGGAAGGCATTCCAAAATGTAGGGCCACTTGAAACGTGGGGGCTCAGAGAAGGAAACCTACTACATTTCTAAAAATGCAGTTGGCAGAGACAGCTACTCGTTTATCAAAATCCATGTCTTTTTAGGCAGACAGCAAGATTATATTTCCCAGGCTTCCTTAAAATTAGGTGTAGTCACTCCCACGGATTACCTGGAACATGGTGCAGAATCTGTGAAGAGGGTTGGTGACCACCTTGGGTGCTGATGGTGAGTCCCAGGAGTAAATATTGGCTTCTGGCCTCCGTGCTATCCTCGATGCTTTATAAACTGGAAGTCTAACACAGAGGTGAGAATCCATGCAGAGGCCTACCCACAGGACCCATTTCCAAGGGCCACAGTAGACGTTGTAGCCCAGAACTCTGAGCTTGTCCTGCATTCTGAATTGAATAAAAGCTATCGTAGGGCTTCCCTGGTGATCTAGTGGCTAGAGTCTGCCTTGCAGTGCAAGGGGCGCTGGTTCAATCCCTGGCCCAGGAAGATCCCATGTGCCGTGGAGTGACTGGACTGGTATGTCCAATTACGAGCCAGCACTCTGGAGCATATGTGCCCAGAGCCAGTGCTCTGCAACCGCAGAGGACACTGCAATGGGAGGCCCACACAGGCCAAAGAATAAGATGGATGAAAATAAATAAATAAGTAAAATAATAAAAGAGGCCAAAAGTTAAAAGAAAAAAGCTATCCTAAACCACTGTGTCAGAACCGTCTCAGTGGAACCCCAAAGCCTGGTAGAGGAGCAAAGAATACCCTGAAGTAGATGGCAGGGACTATAGACCACATAGCCCCTGCTATGCACATAGGACACCGCACCTGAAAAGCAGTTAGCTTTGGAAGGTCCGTATTCTTGAATGAGACTTAAAATATTTTGAGGTTGATGCTTCCAGGGAAAGGGACACACATGGCGTCAGGTCTAGGCTATAGATGCACTGCCCAGAGAACCCTGGCTAGCCTGAGGTGCAAGAGGGTGACTTAGAATATTTTCAGGAAGGCATTCCAAAATGTAGGGCCACTTGAAACGTGGGGGCTCAGAGAAGGAAACCTACTACATTTCTAAAAATGCAGTTGGCAGAGACAGCTACTCGTTTATCAAAATCCATGTCTTTTTAGGCAGACAGCAAGATTATATTTCCCAGGCTTCCTTAAATTTAGGTGTGATCAGGTGAGTTCTAGCTGGTAAAATGTGGACAGAAGTGGTATGTGCCACTTTCTGACCCAAACCATAAAAATTTGCTACATGACCTTCTGCTCTGTTTTCTCATGCTTTATTGGATGTTTGTCAGTATTCAGAGTGGGCTTGGGTCCTATGTATTCATGATGACATAGGTTAATTTGGCTGCCTGAGTCAGACATGAAACAGAACCCTGCCATCCCTACCTTAGACTCAACTTTGAGCAAGAAATGCACTTCTATCACATTAGACAGCTGAGATGTCAGTGTCTAGCTGTTTCAGCAACTAGTACAGTAGTGTTTTCAAACAGTGTATATTTATGTCAGAATTCTTATTATTAGGCATGTGAAATAATGTAAAAGGTGCATTATTAGCACTTCACAATCACTGAGTAAGCACCTTGCCATAAAATTAGAAGTGGGTAGTAATATTAGTAATGTTATTAATTTCACATGGAGGAGAAATACAGTGAGCATAATTTATTTTAGGTTTAACAAGAGTATTGACCGTATGTCTCATAAATGCTTTTAACTATATACTTATTAATAAGAGGGTAATGTGTCATAAGCTATGTCAACACAGGGAAATTTCTAGTCAAGTTCCATAAATGCTGTCATTCAGTGGTCTGATTTCTCATTTTCAGTAGCAACTTGGATAAAGACAGATGAAAAATATTTCCTTAATTTGCAAGTGGTGAAAACCAGAAAGAGATAATATGTCAGAATCAAGATTCAAAATGGTTGACTTAAAAGATAAAGTGAAACAAAATAAAATTTAGCAAAAATAAATGTAAGATACAGAATTTGGTTTTAATGTAAAATTACCTCAGTAAGATAGATGTGGCTTTTATGGGGTGGGGGGACACTTCTTTTGGTCTTTCATTTACCTATTTCTGTCCATCTTTGTTCTTTCTCATCACTGTGGCCTCTCTCGCCGCAGAGCACTGGCTCTGGGTGCATGCACTGCAGAGCTCCGGCTCAGCAGTTGGACACATCGGTCCAGCTGCTCTGTGGCACATGGGATCTTCCCAGGCCAGGGATCAAACTGGCGCCCCTTGCACTGCAAGACCGTGTCCTTACCCACTGGACCATCAGGGAAGCCTGATGTGGCTTATTTTTAGGAGTAAAATCAAGGATGTTCCTGAAAGAAGTAGCATTGGTTCAAAATTTAGAACTTGCCAGATGATAACATAGCTGCTTCTTTAAAAAGTGACTCAGATAAAGAATAGTACAGATAGTCCCAGTGCCCTTAAAACAGCACCTCTTAGTGGAAGTTATTAATATATTTTTAAATTGTCCCGGAAATTTTAGTATGTTGAATATTGCTAGCCAGAAATATCAGACATACTACAATGCATGAGCCACGTCAAACCTTCAAGAAATTGTCCTATATCATTTGTAACCTTCTAGTGTCCTACAGGATAAGTAAAAGTTGTTTATAATCATCTAAGCTTAAAACTTCATTTCACTAGCATTAAACCCTAAAATAATTTTGCAGGGTATTGTGTGTATAATTACTATGTGGCAATATGGTTCTTTGGTTTTCGTTTAGAACTTTACCAAAGACTGTTTACAATTTAAAAAAATTTATGTCATGGTGGCTGCAGTATTCGTTCCTATATCAGCTATCAGCTGGCATTTTAAATTAGTCCATTTATGGAAATATATGTATAGATTCAAAATCTCTTCTCTGTTGTGTTTGCCATTGTCATCTTGCAAAAGCATTTTAAGATTGAGGTACACAGTTTTATTATATACTACTTTTAAAACATATATAGTACACATAGGATATTAACGTTTTGAAATTATTTTTGTAGATAATTTTCTATTAATATTTTTAAGGATAGTAAAGAGAGTATTATATAATATTTACCATAAAAGAGGAAGGTCCCCTGGAGTAGGAAATGGCAATCCACTGCATTATTCTTGCCTGGAAAATTCTTTGTACAGAGGAAACTGGTGGGCTACTGTCCATGGGATTTCAGAGTCAAACAGAACTGAGTGCATGTGAACACACACATAATAAAAGGGACTGAATGACATATAGTCGAAAAGCACTTATATAAATGTTTATATATCACCTATAAAAGGATTTGGTATCCTCTAGAATTTAGAGTTATAGTGAACTTAATAGATTGTGAGATAATAATAAGGAATCTGGAATACAGACCATTAAAGGAAAACAGATTCTGAGGATCAAGAGGATATGAGAGGAATTGAGCATATATTATGCATCAAGATTATACTTACTTGATGTTCTTAATTTATATCTTTTGGGGAGGATGCACCATGTGGTATGTGAAGTCTTAATTATCTGGCCAGAGATTGAACCTGTTTTCCCCTGCAGAGAAAGCACAGAATCCTGATTATTGGACTGCCAGGAAAGTTCCCTATATCTCTTAAGAAGTATGTTGAAAAAAACAAAAAGTCTGTTGTACTTCCCTGGCAGTCCATTGGTTAAGACTGTGTGCTTCCAATGCAGGGTCCACTGGTTCTATCCCTGGTTGGGGAAGTTTCACATGCTATGTTGTGTGCCCCCCCCAAAAAGAAAAAACCTACTAAGGGATCTTCTCCCAAAAAAAAGTTCACAATAACCTGTTTAGCTAAATAGTATTTTATTATTTAAAATTAAGGAAACAAGCTCAGGTATTTAAGTAATTTGTCCAAAAGTAAAAGTTCTTGTTTGTTTGTTTTTAGCTATTGTGTTTTGAATACCATATTAAGACCAAAATCTATTTGGCTTTAAAGCCCGCATTCTGTTTTTTTTTTTTTTTAATCAGCAAGGGAAACTTAAAATCAGCAAGGGAAACTTTGTTCCACAGTATTGCAATAGGGATCAAAATTACTGTGCAAGGAGAGAACACCTGAATTCAACTGTGGAAACCCATGGCAAGAGAACCATGAGGCCGAAAGTAAGCTTATAGGAAATTAGCAATACCACAGACAGTCCACGTTCTTAACTGCGGAGCAGGAGAAGCTGCTACTCCTCTTATGTGGAGCATAATAGCTGCTACTTGGAAAGGCTTATGTTAGAAAGGAATAGGTTTCACCTGGACCATTCCAGAGGCTATAACGCTCAGAATAGAGAAATTAAACACAACCAGATTTTAGCTCAATTTAAAGAACGTTATCAAAATTGATTATCTCTTAGAAGAACAGACTGCCCCAAGAAGTACTGGCTAGAAAGGTAAACACGGAACAATAAAGTCCAGTATTGATGACCTGTGTCAGAATTATTGAAGGAGGATTTTCTGCATTTGGGTAAGGTATTTTGGCCCAGAGTTTAACTCACTTTTAACTCTGCTCTTCTGAATCACTTAGTTCAACCTTTTGTATATAACCGCCTTCCATACCACCTTGACATATGATCGCTAGGAGCCCACTATCACCTTTATATTCTTATCTACACTTAATTCTTAGAACTCTCCAATATTCCATCTATCCTTGAATATCACCTGAAGTTATCTTTGGAACAGTCTGGCAAATACAAAGTCTGTTGTAGGAAAGTTCCCTATATCTCTTAAGAAGTATGTTGAAAAACAAAAAGTCTGTTGTACTTCCCTGGCAGTCCATTGGTTAAGACTGTGTGCTTCCAATGCAGGGTCCACTGGTTCTATCCCTGGTTGGGGAAGTTTCACATGCTATGTTGTGTGCCCCCCCCAAAAAGAAAAAACCTACTAAGGGATCTTCTCCCAAAAAAAAGTTCACAATAACCTGTTTAGCTAAATAGTATTTTATTATTTAAAATTAAGGAAACAAGCTCAGGTATTTAAGTAATTTGTCCAAAAGTAAAAGTTCTTGTTTGTTTGTTTTTAGCTATTGTGTTTTGAATACCATATTAAGACCAAAATCTATTTGGCTTTAAAGCCCGCATTCTGTTTTTTTTTTTTTTTAATCAGCAAGGGAAACTTAAAATCAGCAAGGGAAACTTTGTTCCACAGTATTGCAATAGGGATCAAAATTACTGTGCAAGGAGAGAACACCTGAATTCAACTGTGGAAACCCATGGCAAGAGAACCATGAGGCCGAAAGTAAGCTTATAGGAAATTAGCAATACCACAGACAGTCCACGTTCTTAACTGCGGAGCAGGAGAAGCTGCTACTCCTCTTATGTGGAGCATAATAGCTGCTACTTGGAAAGGCTTATGTTAGAAAGGAATAGGTTTCACCTGGACCATTCCAGAGGCTATAACGCTCAGAATAGAGAAATTAAACACAACCAGATTTTAGCTCAATTTAAAGAACGTTATCAAAATTGATTATCTCTTAGAAGAACAGACTGCCCCAAGAAGTACTGGCTAGAAAGGTAAACACGGAACAATAAAGTCCAGTATTGATGACCTGTGTCAGAATTATTGAAGGAGGATTTTCTGCATTTGGGTAAGGTATTTTGGCCCAGAGTTTAACTCACTTTTAACTCTGCTCTTCTGAATCACTTAGTTCAACCTTTTGTATATAACCGCCTTCCATACCACCTTGACATATGATCGCTAGGAGCCCACTATCACCTTTATATTCTTACCTACACTTAATTCTTAGAACTCTCCAATATTCCATCTATCCTTGAATATCACCTGAAGTTATCTTTGGAACAGTGTGGAAGGGAAACATGTTTTCCCAAAGAGTTCATGCTATCATAAGACAGCACAAAGGATCAGAAAGATTTTTCTTACTCTGATCTTTTGATTTCTATTTGTTGGATCTTGAAATATTTGGAAGTGAGTCATCTTTTCAGATAGGCTTTGATTATGAGCCATTACCCATTTGATCTAGCTTCCTATTTGTTGGCCAATTCTCTCTGGAAGATATTTTCACTTCTAAAAAATATCCTTCTATGGTATGGGCACCAAAATAGAACACAATTGTACATATCATGTTTGTACCAGGTTCAGGGAGTTTATTAGCACTGGTCAGTATCTTGGCCCCTCTTTCAGGAAATTTAGTTCACCTAAGGGTTTTAAAACTCCGAAGTATAAAGAAAAAAGCTATTATACCAAACCAAATACACATGGTAGAATTAAAGACCTCCTAATGGTCACTCTCATGGTGGATTAATATCCAACAAGGCTACAAATATGAAGAGATTTTTTTCCCCAGGTGCATCTGAACATGAACTCAAAAGGGTCAGAACTTTTTCAACTTTAGGAGGGTCACATTGACTCATGCCTTGTAGCTATAGTGGTAAAAGCAAATAAAAAAAGGAATTTTTGACAAAAGATTCAGTCGTAGATTGTCACTGAGTTGCCCTAGGCACTGGTCTGGAGATTTGACCTCAGAGTTCCCAGGCTTTGTGTTTCATTGCCTTGAACCTTGTTGACATTTGCTTGTCTGACTTTGCTTCTTGCTTGCTTCTGCATAATAAAATGGAAGGGAACATAAACTTCCTTTCAGTTAAACATAGATGTAGGCCATGTAAGGGACATTTGTGGGCTGGTTGAACGGTACAGATTACTCATTGGGAAAGTGTATTTTCAAATTGTAGGCCAAATATTTATGTTAAAAATCACCAGTCTTGAGGTCCTAACTTGTTACTGCCATTCTAAAAATTAGAAGAACATATCATGATGCTCAGGGATAATGGATGTCCTCTGACAGCATCAGATAGGTTAGTTCACTTTTGAAAGTTACCCCTTATGGTAAAAAAAAAAGAACTCTCCAATATTCCATCTATCCTTGAATATCACCTGAAGTTATCTTTGGAACAGTGTGGAAGGGAAACATGTTTTCCCAAAGAGTTCATGCTATCATAAGACAGCACAAAGGATCAGAAAGATTTTTCTTACTCTGATCTTTTGATTTCTATTTGTTGGATCTTGAAATATTTGGAAGTGAGTCATCTTTTCAGATAGGCTTTGATTATGAGCCATTACCCATTTGATCTAGCTTCCTATTTGTTGGCCAATTCTCTCTGGAAGATATTTTCACTTCTAAAAAATATCCTTCTATGGTATGGGCACCAAAATAGAACACAATTGTACATATCATGTTTGTACCAGGTTCAGGGAGTTTATTAGCACTGGTCAGTATCTTGGCCCCTCTTTCAGGAAATTTAGTTCACCTAAGGGTTTTAAAACTCCGAAGTATAAAGAAAAAAGCTATTATACCAAACCAAATACACATGGTAGAATTAAAGACCTCCTAATGGTCACTCTCATGGTGGATTAATATCCAACAAGGCTACAAATATGAAGAGATTTTTTTCCCCAGGTGCATCTGAACATGAACTCAAAAGGGTCAGAACTTTTTCAACTTTAGGAGGGTCACATTGACTCATGCCTTGTAGCTATAGTGGTAAAAGCAAATAAAAAAAGGAATTTTTGACAAAAGATTCAGTCGTAGATTGTCACTGAGTTGCCCTAGGCACTGGTCTGGAGATTTGACCTCAGAGTTCCCAGGCTTTGTGTTTCATTGCCTTGAACCTTGTTGACATTTGCTTGTCTGACTTTGCTTCTTGCTTGCTTCTGCATAATAAAATGGAAGGGAACATAAACTTCCTTTCAGTTAAACATAGATGTAGGCCATGTAAGGGACATTTGTGGGCTGGTTGAACGGTACAGATTACTCATTGGGAAAGTGTATTTTCAAATTGTAGGCCAAATATTTATGTTAAAAATCACCAGTCTTGAGGTCCTAACTTGTTACTGCCATTCTAAAAATTAGAAGAACATATCATGATGCTCAGGGATAATGGATGTCCTCTGACAGCAATAGGAAGCAATTATGTCTGTATAATAACAGTACATTCTTTAGAGTTTAAAAGAATTATTTCAATCTAAACATATTACAGTCTGGGAAGAGAAGATAAATTTAGAGCCTTATAAACCTGTGATAATCTATTATAGTCCCATTATTCAATGTCCACAAGAGTTAAATGGTTTTCCAAGGCTCCACACCTCTGCTAATACAGATTGACCTATAAATGACATCTCTTGACAACCTGCTTGATTCTGTTTCCATGATTGCATACAATGTTGGGGCAGAGAATGCACATATGCTAGTCTTTCTATGCATGGTATACCTAGTAAGATGCCTTACACTAGAAAGCATTCTGTTGTGCATGTTTTGAATTGAATGGACATCATTATGTTTTCTCCTTAACTAAACATTTTTCCCCATGGGCCTCCCTTAACATTAATCAGTTCCTTGTCTTTTTATTCCCATGAGGACAGTTGTTCCTATTAAATGACCGTTAAAATGCCAATAAAAAATGAGGGCCTGGGAGGGGTTCTGCTCATTATCATCATAATGTGGATTTGTGAGTAATTTAGCTAATTGAACACAATAAATGCTGCAAGATATGTGAGCATTATTTGAAGGGTGAAGTATATTATTATTTCTGATAGACTGATGAGGCCAAGGTGCAGACAGTGTACAAAATGAGAAAGTTCTCAGAATAGTCAACAGATGTAAACCATGCTGCCTCAGAAAATCAGTTATTTTATCATGCTAGGCATATATGCATGACCTGAAGGGAATCTCAGCCTCTTGACAATATCAAAAAAAAAAAAAAAGTGTCCCAAAGGTTTCTCTAGGGAACTGAGTTGTGGGTTTGAAGCTTTGACAGCTGACTTGGGCAATAAAAAATTTACTTAATCCACAATGTCACCCAGAGAAAACTTTAGATTTTCAAAGACAAATCTATCAAACAAGCAAAGACTCATACAAAACAGGTAGTAGATTAAACAGCATAGAACCACTTTGCTTACATCCATAAATATCAGAGAGCACTCTCTCTGAGCTTCAACTTCCAGCCTACTTGCAAATGATGTCATTATGCAGACCTAGCTTCGGCATGAAGACATAATTAGTATTCAGTCTGACAGAAAACCATTTCATTTAATTCCACTGGCTGAGATCCAACTGGCAGTATATATATGACAGCATACGAAACAGGCGCTTTAGGGAAAAGCAGGGTTGGCATTAGTATGCTGAACGGTGACCTAGAGTGGGAGCAGGGACAGCGCAAGGTTGGAAGGAGCACAGGAACAGAAAGGCAGTTGTCATTCCAGTTCAGAAACCCACTGAGTTTGTGTTATAGATGCAAAGGGATGAGGTTTATTTAATAAAGATTCTTACGCCCTGTTAGTCATGCTGTTTGACAAATTTATGAACATAGTCATGATTAACTTTTAACCTGAAAAATTTACAGAAATCCTCCAAGGAGTTTACCTGGAGTGAGAATCTGATCCCATGTAGTAAGTGCCTTTTGCAATGTGTACTGAAAGTTATATGCTATTTCTTTGACATGCTAATTCTTTCTCTCTAACCCTGAGTAAAATTTGCTTGATCTGGAAACTGTCTGTGCAAAGTATTTTACCGACTCAGATTGCAGCTGACCAATAATGACATTCAATGCTCCAGATGCATTCTTCACCCTTTCCTGATTCAGTGTCCTGGGACAACAACCTGTATAGACACTACTATCAGAAGTCTTTTCTTGTGCTAGGGTCTCTGGTTGGATTTTGTCAGTGGGAGGCACCAATGGGAGATCTGGAGGCTGGGCGAAGTCCTTGCCAGTTCCCCACAGGTAGACTGTCCTCTAATGAAGGTCACGGTTCCTCTTAGGTGACCCTCTCTGTAGAGGACTTTCTTCAAGTCCTGTTATTGCTTCTGTTCTTTTTCAGGCCTAAGAACAATGTCTGATCTCATAACCCTCGGGTACCACGTCATTACATTTTTTCCTTATGAACCTTGCCCATATCTTTGAAAATTGGGCCTTTATTACACTCACCTCAAAATGCCTAATTTTGGTCTGTCATCTGTTTCCTGATGACTGTTGACAGTGACAGCATTTGACATTACTGGACAAAAGACAGAGTCATCCAGAGGAACTGAAAGAAAATGTAACCAGAGAAGGCCAGAATTTTGCTTCACAGGAATGGAAAATAGGGAAATTAATTAGTGAGGTTATGAACGAGAAGGCATTTCAGAAATCTGAGATGAATAATTCATTGTCATGAAATTTGTGTCAAAGATGTGTCTATAAAATTGTGACTGATCCTTTTACTTATTTATTTGTTTTTGGCTATTTTGGGTTCTCATTGCTGCCGCAGGCTCTTCTCTAGTTGCAGGGGGTGGGGGCTACTCTCTAATTCAAGTAAGCTGGCTTCCTGGTGGGGTGACTTCTCTTGTTGTGGAACTCGCGCTCTAGGGCACACGGGCTTCTGTAGTTGGAGCACATGGGCTCAATAGTTGCAGCTCCGAGGCTCTAGAGCACCAACTCCATTGTTGTGGCTCATGGGCTTAGTTGCTCCGCAGCATGTGGGATTTTCCCGGCTCAGGAATAGAACTCAGGTCTCCTGCATTGGCAGGCGAACTCTTCACCACTGAGCTACCAGGGAAGCCCTTGATCCTTTTGGGTCAGTTCCCAACAGAGGTCCTCCAGGTGTCACCCTCACTAGTCGAAGTAGATGGAGTTCCGCTCAGAAGTAACTGAAAGTTTTACTCTTTCAGCAAACAATGGAGAGGCACACGCTCCTGCTTTGTAGCAGGTGCTCTCCAGACAGGCTGTGGGCAGGGCTGCTTTATTATAAGGATCTCAATTGGGGGTGGGGGTCGGGGGCGCGGTGCAGAGGGAGGGGAAGGGCTCTTGGGGGTGGGAACAGCTGCTCTGCTCCTGCTCAGCTCATTAGTGCCTGGTGCAGTATCTCTGCACACGGCTCTCTGCCGCCATCTTGAACTGAGTGTTGCGGTCAGAGGTTCTGCACACTGCCTGCGTGCTGAGGTGTCGCCAGACATTTTGCAGCGTGGACTCGGGTCTGAAGTACCTGCTAGGAGGCCTCTAGCCCCGGCCAGCTCACCAGCGAGTGAAACTAAAAAAAAAGAAAAAGACCCTCGCTAATTTTGGTCTGTCATCTGTTTCCTGATGACAGTGACAGCATTTGACATTACTGGACAAAAGACAGAGTCATCCAGAGGAACTGAAAGAAAATGTAACCAGAGAAGGCCAGAATTTTGCTTCACAGGAATGGAAAATAGGGAAATTAATTAGTGAGGTTATGAACGAGAAGGCATTTCAGAAATCTGAGATGAATAATTCATTGTCATGAAATTTGTGTCAAAGATGTGTCTATAAAATTGTGACTGATCCTTTTACTTATTTATTTGTTTTTGGCTATTCTGGGTTTTCACTGCTGCTGCAGGCTCTTCTCTAGTTGCAGGGAGTGTGGGCTACTCTCTAGTTGAGGTGAGCAGGCTTCTTGTTGTGGTGGCTTCTCTTGTTGTGGAACTCCGGCTGTAGGGCACATGAGCTTCTGTAGTTGGAGCACATGGGCTCAATAGTTGCAGCTCCGAGGCTCTAGAGCACCAACTCCATTGTTGTGGCTCATGGGCTTAGTTGCTCCGCAGCATGTGGGATTTTCCCGGCTCAGGAATAGAACTCAGGTCTCCTGCATTGGCAGGCGAACTCTTCACCACTGAGCTACCAGGGAAGCCCTTGATCCTTTTGGGTCAGTTCCCAACAGAGGTCCTCCAGGTGTCACCCTCACTAGTCGAAGTAGATGGAGTTCCGCTCAGAAGTAACTGAAAGTTTTACTCTTTCAGCAAACAATGGAGAGGCACACGCTCCTGCTTTGTAGCAGGTGCTCTCCAGACAGGCTGTGGGCAGGGCTGCTTTATTATAAGGATCTCAATTGGGGGTGGGGGTCGGGGGCGCGGTGCAGAGGGGAGGGGCAGAGCTCTTGGGGGTGGGAACAGCTGCTCTGCTCCTGCTCAGCTCATTAGTGCCTGGTGCAGTATCTCTGCACACGGCTCTCTGCCGCCATCTTGAACTGAGTGTTGCGGTCAGAGGTTCTGCACACTGCCTGCGTGCTGAGGTGTCGCCAGACATTTTGCAGCGTGGACTCGGGTCTGAAGTACCTGCTAGGAGGCCTCTAGCCCCGGCCAGCTCACCAGCGAGTGAAACTAGAAAGAACAAAGGAAAAAGAAAAAAAGGTTAGAGTTTATTACCCACATTCTATTTCCCAGGAATTGCTAATGAGCTTTGCTGGTGACTTTGTTCCCAAGGGAGTGCTTTCCGCATAGGGAAAGGCTTGGATTGCTAGAGGAGTTGGTGTTGGTAAAATTGGGTTTGGTCCATAAAACTGGCACAACGCCTGCTCCAGTTCTGAAGAGAGGAACCACATTTCCTCGAGTAGAGAAGGGTTTTATTGGCACTGACTGAATGTTCTGAATCGCCCATTTCTTACTCTCTGCTTTGTCTTGACCAAAAGTTAGTCAGGCTTCTCTCTCCGCTACAATTCCGTGAATTTTTAGCTTTTCGGTGGACGCGCCCTATCAGCTTATGCTGGGAACTGGCTGACTCGGGGACACTGGTCCTGTCAGACCCCAGGCGGCATTTTCTCCTGCGGTGCAGCTCCTCCTCTTTAGTTTTTCTTGTCTTTGTTAGGCCTTGGGCCCTCTATGGAGGCAGGGGTAGAGTGGCAGCTGTCGCTTCCCGCAGGGCTCTTCAGACAAGTGCTGGGCTGCTCTGGCCGGGCCTCTGCCATCTTGAGTGGAGACTTCCCGCTGCCCCTCGGGCTGGAAACTCATCAGCCTTGTCAGGTGTGAGGGTCAGACCACAGCCCTGCAGGCAAGCGAAACTAGGCGCAGCACAAAAGAAGGGGTTAGATCTTATCCTATCACCCAAGTTCCATCTTCTTTTTCTGGGACTCCAGTGGGCCGGGCCTCTGCCATCTGGCCTGGCAGTGCGAGATCCGAAGTAACTGAAAGTTTTACTCTTTCAGCAAACAATGGAGAGGCACACGCTCCTGCTTTGTAGCAGGTGCTCTCCAGACAGGCTGTGGGCAGGGCTGCTTTATTATAAGGATCTCAATTGGGGTGGGGGTGGCGCGGTGCAGAGGGAGGCAGAGCTCTTGGGGGTGGGAACAGCTGCTCTGCTCCTGCTCAGCTCATTAGTGCCTGGTGCAGTATCTCTGCACACGGCTCTCTGCCGCCATCTTGAACTGAGTGTTGCGGTCAGAGGTTCTGCACACTGCCTGCGTGCTGAGGTGTCGCCAGACATTTTGCAGCGTGGACTCGGGTCTGAAGTACCTGCTAGGAGGCCTCTAGCCCCGGCCAGCTCACCAGCGAGTGAAACTAGAAAGAACAAAGGAAAAAGAAAAAAAGGTTAGAGTTTATTACCCACATTCTATTTCCCAGGAATTGCTAATGAGCTTTGCTGGTGACTTTGTTCCCAAGGGAGTGCTTTCCGCATAGGGAAAGGCTTGGATTGCTAGAGGAGTTGGTGTTGGTAAAATTGGGTTTGGTCCATAAAACTGGCACAACGCCTGCTCCAGTTCTGAAGAGAGGAACCACATTTCCTCGAGTAGAGAAGGGTTTTATTGGCACTGACTGAATGTTCTGAATCGCCCATTTCTTACTCTCTGCTTTGTCTTGACCAAAAGTTAGTCAGGCTTCTCTCTCCGCTACAATTCCGTGAATTTTTAGCTTTTCGGTGGACGCGCCCTATCAGCTTATGCTGGGAACTGGCTGACTCGGGGACACTGGTCCTGTCAGACCCCAGGCGGCATTTTCTCCTGCGGTGCAGCTCCTCCTCTTTAGTTTTTCTTGTCTTTGTTAGGCCTTGGGCCCTCTATGGAGGCAGGGGTAGAGTGGCAGCTGTCGCTTCCCGCAGGGCTCTTCAGACAAGTGCTGGGCTGCTCTGGCCGGGCCTCTGCCATCTTGAGTGGAGACTTCCCGCTGCCCCTCGGGCTGGAAACTCATCAGCCTTGTCAGGTGTGAGGGTCAGACCACAGCCCTGCAGGCAAGCGAAACTAGGCGCAGCACAAAAGAAGGGGTTAGATCTTATCCTATCACCCAAGTTCCATCTTCTTTTTCTGGGACTCCAGTGGGCTTTGGTGCTGGGACTCTGCTCAGTCGTGTCCAACTCTGAGACCCCATGGACTGCAGCCCGCCAAGCTCCTCTGTTCATGATAAGAATCCTGAGTGGTTGCCATTTCCTTTTCCATGGGGCTCTTCCTGATCCAGGGATCAAAACTGCATCTCTTTGGTCTCTTGCATTGGCAAGAGGATTGTTTACAGCGGCACCACCTGGGAAGCCCTACAAGTGGACTTTGCTGATGATAAATTCGTCATCAGTAGCGTATGTGCTTTTGTGATTTTTATAGAAGTGAGTACAAATTTAGGTTGATTTATACTTATTTTTTGTTTACATCTACAATTAAGTTGACGATCATGAATGAAAACAAGAGGTTTTACTTGGTTGATATGAGGAAAAAGCTTTTCGTGATGACCTTGCTAAAATTCTTATTAAACTCCATATTCCAGCAATTATCATCCATACCAGCACCTTCATACAAGGTGACTGGCGGTGGCTGTTCCATTTTTGCATGGGAGTAGCCTCCGGATCCATTTTCTGATCTTTTACTCACTCTTTTATTAACTTACTCATTATTTCCTGGTTAAGGAATCTGAAGATTTCATTCATAGTATAAACTATCACCTTTTTTTTTTTTTACCTTTAGTTACTTTATTATATTCTCTCCTCTAAACATTTTTAAAGTGAAGAAATCATGAGGAAATAAGCAGAGGAGACAAAAGCACATATGTAAATAGAACAGGGTCAGTTTATTGTTAGAAGATTAGACAAATAGGAGCAGATACTTCAAGGTATAATAAAGCATTCTACTCTTGTCTATCCCTGCTGAAAATGCTTTCCACTTATACTGGGTTCAGCTTAGGTAAATACTAGAATGAGTCTTGTGATGATAAAAACAAACACAACCAAAACATACTGCAAATAAAGGGGAAACTTTGGATTTTTTTTTTACCTTACCCACAGAACTATAGAGACTATCCTTCTATGACCAAAACCTAGCAGTTTACAATACATGATTTCTTTGTTCAGCAAATACTTTCTGAGCTCCTACTATGTGTGAGGCAATGCCATTATGCTGGGTACATAGCTGTGAATAAGTTGAGCATACAGCCCTGTTCTCATGGATCTAACATTGTGGTTGGGGATGGACAGTCAGTGAAAGATGAGTTAAGTATACAGTATGCTAAGAGTGATTGTTGGAGGCTTATTGAGAGGATTTGACCCCTGGTTAACCCGTGAGCTGGACCCAGGCAATCGGAGGGAGGGAATTACTTCCCTCTCTGTCCTTGGAATTTATACACTCTCCACCATTCCCACAGTCAGCCACTTTCAAGGACTCAGCTTTGAGAGAATAATGTGTGATTGGGACCATCTGGATTGCATACGCGATTGAACCCCCTTGAAGGCTCTTTAAAAACTTCTTTTAAGATTCTGGCAGTGGAGTCTGTTGTCTGTGGTGCCCAAGACACCTTGTAACTTCTTTTGATGGCTAGAACTTCTACCTACCAATCTGGAGTGCTCTGCCCTTTTCTTTAATCTCTTCTTGCCTTCCCTGTATGGGGACTTGTTTGAGAACCAACAGTAATATGAGTCCTAGAGAAAAATGAAGCAGGGAAGGGAAATAGAAAGTACTACAGAGGAGAACTGTTGCAGTTTTAAAAGGGAGTATCAGCAAAGGCCTCCTGGAGGAGGTGGCATTGGAATAAAGGTCAGAAGTAGAAGGGGATGCCTGTAGATAAGTGGTTATCTGGGAAAGATGTAGCACTGAGACAGAAGCATGTCTGAAACACTGACAAAATAAAATAAGCAAGAATAGTAATATGGTTAAGCTAGATGGAGTGAGAGATTTAGAGAGAGGGAGCTTGTGTAGGTCTGGGAATGGCAAATTAAGGACTCAGACAGTAAATACTTTAGCTTTGCAGGATGTTTAAGATCTCTAGAGTATATTCTCCTCTTCCTTTTCTTCTTCCTCTTCCATATTTGCTCCTGCTTCTGTTTCCCTCTTAAAAATTTAAAAATAGTCCTCAGTTTGTGTGCCATAGTCTTTTGGCTAGATTTGACCTGCCAGCAGTAGTTCAAGAACCCCTGCTATAGCTTATTTTCAGGGGATGGAAATCAACTATGTTTCACGAGAACCAGTTTCTCTGTACACATGAGAACAGACTGTAGACAAAGACAGAAGCAGAAAGAAAGCAAGTCGCATCAGTTACCCACCTCCAGACGATGATGGACTGGACTCAGGTGTAAGTTAGAGTACAGATTCCATTTGAAAGAACTGCTGATAAGATCTTATGATGGGCTCGAGGGCTGCAGAGAAAATGATACTTTGAGAGACATAGATGACCCTGTGATATCGGAGGAGAATTACCCCTTTAATTACACTCTCCACCATTCCCACAGTCAGCCACTTTCAAGGACTCAGCTTTGAGAGAATAATGTGTGATTGGGACCATCTGGATTGCATAAGCGATTGAACCCCCTTGAAGGCTCTTTAAAAACTTCTTTTAAGATTCTGGCAGTGGAGTCTGTTGTCTGTGGTGCCCAAGACACCTTGTAACTTCTTTTGATGGCTAGAACTTCTACCTACCAATCTGGAGTGCTCTGCCCTTTTCTTTAATCTCTTCTTGCCTTCCCTGTATGGGGACTTGTTTGAGAACCAACAGTAATATGAGTCCTAGAGAAAAATGAAGCAGGGAAGGGAAATAGAAAGTACTACAGAGGAGAACTGTTGCAGTTTTAAAAGGGAGTATCAGCAAAGGCCTCCTGGAGGAGGTGGCATTGGAATAAAGGTCAGAAGTAGAAGGGGATGCCTGTAGATAAGTGGTTATCTGGGAAAGATGTAGCACTGAGACAGAAGCATGTCTGAAACACTGACAAAATAAAATAAGCAAGAATAGTAATATGGTTAAGCTAGATGGAGTGAGAGATTTAGAGAGGGAGCTTGTGTAGGTCTGGGAATGGCAAATTAAGGACTCAGACAGTAAATACTTTAGCTTTGCAGGATGTTTAAGATCTCTAGAGTATATTCTCCTCTTCCTTTTCTTCTTCCTCTTCCATATTTGCTCCTGCTTCTGTTTCCCTCTTAAAAATTTAAAAATAGTCCTCAGTTTGTGTGCCATAGTCTTTTGGCTAGATTTGACCTGCCAGCAGTAGTTCAAGAACCCCTGCTATAGCTTATTTTCAGGGGATGGAAATCAACTATGTTTCACGAGAACCAGTTTCTCTGTACACATGAGAACAGACTGTAGACAAAGACAGAAGCAGAAAGAAAGCAAGTCGCATCAGTTACCCACCTCCAGACGATGATGGACTGGACTCAGGTGTAAGTTAGAGTACAGATTCCATTTGAAAGAACTGCTGATAAGATCTTATGATGGGCTCGAGGGCTGCAGAGAAAACTGGATGGCTTTTTTTTTCTTTCTTTCTTTTTTTTCAGTAATTAGAGGAAGGAGTTACTGTGTGTTGGAGTGTGGCATCCTGATGCAAAGTGAGAGGAGACACTGAAAACTGAGCACTGAACTTGGGAAGAAGAGGTCATTACTGTCTTTGAAAGTTTTCAGTGGTGTTTTGGGGAGTTAAACCAGATTTAATTATTTGGGAAAGAAGGAAAATACAAAACTTTTCTAAAAGCAAATTTATACTTTTAAGAATATCATAGGAATTACGTGATAAATGAAAGGGAAATAGGAGTTAAAAAGAGGTTTTTAAAATGATTTTTTAACATGGTAGAAATTATAGTAAGCTTAATGCCTACAGGAGCATTCAGTGAAGGGAAAGTGGATACTGCAGGAAATGAGATTTGCTGGAATGACATCTTTGAGTAGGTGAGAGAGGATGGGAGGTAACCAGCAGATGGAATGGGAGACTTAAGCTAAGACTTTAAACACTTTAAGTGTCGTAACAGGGAAGACAGCAGGAAACAGATACAGGTGGGTGGTAGATGTATGGTGAGAAATGGTGGAAATCGGTCTTGATTTCTTCTGTTTTCTTAGTGAAAGAGAAGCTAGGCCATAAGCTGAACATAAGCATTGAGTCGGAGGAGCTGTGGGTTTGAGGAGAACAACTTGTGAAATAGTTGTCTGAGAGAAACTATTGAAGAGTTGCCCCTAGAGTCTATTTGAGGTTAGTGAATACGCTTTGAATATAACACTAGCCAGCATGCCTGTGATTTTCTCTGATTAATTTTCACCTGCAGAATACCAAAGGCACTGAATTTAGCAAAGTTTGTTGAGAAAAGAAAGGGACAATTGGAGGTGAATGTTAAGGAGTGACTGTAATTTGGACCATGTTACGGTCTTTAATCAGATGTGGGTCTAATTAGAGAGGGAAGTAAAAGGTTGAGGGGAGAAGGGCAGTGAAGGGGAGGCAGAATTAGTGGATTATAGGTTCTCATGGGGTTAAAGAATATTACAAGTTGAGACACTGGGTAGAAGGAGCTAGAAAGATGGGAAATGGTGTATGAGAATGGGATGTTAAAAATTAGATTTGAGTGCGTTGTAGTTTTGGTAAAGGCTAAGACTGGAATATGACCATGAAGTTATGGCTGTGGTAGGGTGGAGGATAAACATACTTTAGAGAAGTAAAGAGAAGAAAAATTTAAGAATCTGGATTTTGAAATAAGCATTCATACGGAAATTTAAACCATGAAGCATTGTCTCAAGTGTGTGCGTGTATTGAAATTTTGGCCTCTTTTATTGGCCCTTCATTTATTTATTTTCATCCATCTTAGTTCTTTGACCTGTGTGGGCCTCCCATTGCAGTGGCCTCTTCTGGTTGCAGAGCACCGGCTCTGGGCGCATGTGCTCCAGAGCGTTGGTTCGCAATTGGACACACCGGCCAGCTGCTCTGCAGTATGTGAGATCTTCCCGTGCCACGGAGCAAACCAGTGCCCTTGCACTGCAAGGCGGACTCTTTACTCACTGGACCACTGGTGAAGCCCTGTCTCAAGTATATTGTTACAGAAAGTGACAGTCAGTCAAGAGCTAAAATCTTTGCAGAGTAAGCATAAGTGATATTGACAACAATATATAACAAGGAGAGATGTGGTATTATAGTTCAACTACAAAAGTGTCAACGTTTGTTTTGCTTATTTTAATTTGTTTGCTGAACATAAGCATTGAGTCGGAGGAGCTGTGGGTTTGAGGAGAACAACTTGTGAAATAGTTGTCTGAGAGAAACTATTGAAGAGTTGCCCCTAGAGTCTATTTGAGGTTAGTGAATACGCTTTGAATATAACACTAGCCAGCATGCCTGTGATTTTCTCTGATTAATTTTCACCTGCAGAATACCAAAGGCACTGAATTTAGCAAAGTTTGTTGAGAAAAGAAAGGGACAATTGGAGGTGAATGTTAAGGAGTGACTGTAATTTGGACCATGTTACGGTCTTTAATCAGATGTGGGTCTAATTAGAGAGGGAAGTAAAAGGTTGAGGGGAGAAGGGCAGTGAAGGGGAGGCAGAATTAGTGGATTATAGGTTCTCATGGGGTTAAAGAATATTACAAGTTGAGACACTGGGTAGAAGGAGCTAGAAAGATGGGAAATGGTGTATGAGAATGGGATGTTAAAAATTAGATTTGAGTGCGTTGTAGTTTTTGGTAAAGGCTAAGACTGGAATATGACCATGAAGTTATGGCTGTGGTAGGGTGGAGGATAAACATACTTTAGAGAAGTAAAGAGAAGAAAAATTTAAGAATCTGGATTTTGAAATAAGCATTCATACGGAAATTTAAACCATGAAGCATTGTCTCAAGTGTGTGCGTGTATTGAAATTTTGGCCTCTTTTATTGGCCCTTCATTTATTTATTTTCATCCATCTTAGTTCTTTGACCTGTGTGGGCCTCCCATTGCAGTGGCCTCTTCTGGTTGCAGAGCACCGGCTCTGGGCGCATGTGCTCCAGAGCGTTGGTTCGCAATTGGACACACCGGCCAGCTGCTCTGCAGTATGTGAGATCTTCCCGTGCCACGGAGCAAACCAGTGCCCCTTGCACTGCAAGGCGGACTCTTTACTCACTGGACCACTGGTGAAGCCCTGTCTCAAGTATATTGTTACAGAAAGTGACAGTCAGTCAAGAGCTAAAATCTTTGCAGAGTAAGCATAAGTGATATTGACAACAATATATAACAAGGAGAGATGTGGTATTATAGTTCAACTACAAAAGTGTCAACGTTTGTTTTGCTTATTTTAATTTTTGTTTTAGGGAGGAAAGAATCAGGGCATTCTAAAAGAAGCAAGGATTACATAGTCCCAGTGGTAGGGAGGGAATAAATATAAAACAGACCTTAATGGTTAGGACTGCTGGGAAAGGCAGGTTTCAGTAGAAGTTGAAAAGGGAAATATGAAAAACAAGTGGAGAATGTGGTGAATTTTTCTGATGACTGACTGTGAATTTCCAGAGTCAAGAGTAGATGGGTTTGGGGAGTTAGGTAGAAATGAAAAGAATGAATTTCTAGGGAATTACAGCTGGAGGCTGAGGGATAGCCTGGAGTTCTGAGCTTCCTTTGTGACAGAGGAAAACAGTTATAAAGAGCACCATGATCTGAGTGTTTTTCATCTCAAAGCAGTCAGGCCTGGGCTGCTGGGAGGGGAAGGGAAGTGTCTTGTCAGGAGCGTGCAGCTCTTTAGGTCTCTGTTTGCTCCTGCAGAGAGAGACAGAGGGCGGAGGATGATGGGGGAGTGGTCTTGTACAAATTAATATGTGTGGCTATTTTGAATGACAGTGTAATTAATAAGAATTATTGTCACAGAATTACCTCTTTTAAAATGTTCATTGTTGTCATCGTCTTGTCTGTGACAATGATACATCAAGTAATTATCCTTTGCCAGGTATTGTAACTGGAATTTATATAAACCTTATATTGTTGTCTTCTCACAAAAGTGTTAGGAAGGAGAGTTTGTGAACTCCATTTTAAAGTTTTTAAACTTCAGACAAGTAAGGCCCACAGAGATTAAGGAGCCTGTCAGGGTTTCACAGTAAGTGGTGAAGAAATCAAACCTGGGCCATGTAATTCCCAAATCCCTTTTTTTCTGCTAATATTATCTGATTTTTCACTAAAGCACACACCCATTTTCTAACTTTTTAATTGTTTCACTTGATTTTTTTCTCTTCTGTGAGGACAGATAGAAACCTATACATGGGAAATATGTAGGCCTTCCTATTATTGATGGATGACTTTCTGGAGATGATATTATTTAGAGAAAACTGAATATTAGCTTAAAAAATCTATTTTATTAGTGATGTCAAAAGTGATTTCCTCTAGGCTTGGTACAGTCTGACAGAAAAAATTCCAATTATAGAGTAATTGATTTTTGCCATAACTCAAGCAAGTAGAGTTTTCTGTGAGCTTTGCTTAAAAGAGAATATAATTATTCTTGCTTTTATTTATATGTCCTGCTTGCTGTAATCTTCAAGTCACTCCCTTCATTTAAATGTTCCCTTCAGTAATTTATCTCTGGACTTTCTCTTGTAATTAATGTTGGGCTAACTTAATATGTTAGTTTGAATTCAATTAACCAAGGGACCAGTGGACCACTACTGTAGATAGTACAGAGTGACACCATACAAAGGCATTTCTCATCCCAGTTTAATAAATAATCAGTCTCCACTATCTTGGGCAGTAGTATCTATTTTAGAAACTGGCTTTATTATTTCTCTCTTTTCAAGCTTGGAGTGGCAGAGAACCTACTCAAACCAAGATGGAAAAAGACTTGCTTTTGAAATAGAAAAGATTCACAGATTTCACACATTTCAGAATTTTCTATTTGGGCAGAATTCTTTTGTTTATCTAGGTTTCTCCTTTCTCTCCTTTACATATTCTTGTTCACATTTATGAGAACTCTCCTACCTTTAGCACCTCATATAAATTTAATACATTGCAAAATTACAGAAGAAAAAATTATATTGTATTGATTATCTTTTCCATTTATCTTGCTCACAAAAGTGTTAGGAAGGAGAGTTTGTGAACTCCATTTTAAAGTTTTTAAACTTCAGACAAGTAAGGCCCACAGAGATTAAGGAGCCTGTCAGGGTTTCACAGTAAGTGGTGAAGAAATCAAACCTGGGCCATGTAATTCCCAAATCCCTTTTTTTCTGCTAATATTATCTGATTTTTCACTAAAGCACACACCCATTTTCTAACTTTTTAATTGTTTCACTTGATTTTTTTCTCTTCTGTGAGGACAGATAGAAACCTATACATGGGAAATATGTAGGCCTTCCTATTATTGATGGATGACTTTCTGGAGATGATATTATTTAGAGAAAACTGAATATTAGCTTAAAAAATCTATTTTATTAGTGATGTCAAAAGTGATTTCCTCTAGGCTTGGTACAGTCTGACAGAAAAAATTCCAATTATAGAGTAATTGATTATTGCCATAACTCAAGCAAGTAGAGTTTTCTGTGAGCTTTGCTTAAAAGAGAATATAATTATTCTTGCTTTTATTTATATGTCCTGCTTGCTGTAATCTTCAAGTCACTCCCTTCATTTAAATGTTCCCTTCAGTAATTTATCTCTGGACTTTCTCTTGTAATTAATGTTGGGCTAACTTAATATGTTAGTTTGAATTCAATTAACCAAGGGACCAGTGGACCACTACTGTAGATAGTACAGAGTGACACCATACAAAGGCATTTCTCATCCCAGTTTAATAAATAATCAGTCTCCACTATCTTGGGCAGTAGTATCTATTTTAGAAACTGGCTTTATTATTTCTCTCTTTTCAAGCTTGGAGTGGCAGAGAACCTACTCAAACCAAGATGGAAAAAGACTTGCTTTTGAAATAGAAAAGATTCACAGATTTCACACATTTCAGAATTTTCTATTTGGGCAGAATTCTTTTGTTTATCTAGGTTTCTCCTTTCTCTCCTTTACATATTCTTGTTCACATTTATGAGAACTCTCCTACCTTTAGCACCTCATATAAATTTAATACATTGCAAAATTACAGAAGAAAAAATTATATTGTATTGATTATCTTTTCCATTTATCTTGCTCAGAAAAGTACATGATAGAAATAATATTCCAAAACTAACAAAATTATCTCCCATCAATCCAAACATGGCAAACTATGAGTGAACATTGATCAAAAGCTACAGACAATAAATGCTGGAGGGGTACGGAGAAAAGGGAACACTCGTGCATTGCTGGTGGGAATGTAAATGGAAGACAGTATGAAGATTCCTTAAAAAACTAAAAATAGAAGCACCATAAGACCCAACAATCCCACTATTAGGCTTATACCCAGATGAAATCAAAACTTAAAGAAGCACCTGTACCCCAATGTTCATTGCAGCTCTCTATACAATAGTTAGAACATGGAAGCAACCTAGATGTCCTTCAACAAATGAATGGATACAAAAAATCTGGTGCATATATACAATGGAGTACTTCTCAGCTGTAAAAAGAAATGCAGAAGAATCAGCCCTAATGAGGTGGTTGGTCTAGAACCTATCATAAAAAGTGAAGTCAGTCAAAAAGAGAAAGACAAGTACAGTATACTAACACATATATATGGAATCTAGTAGGCTGGTAATTATAACACACGCAGTGAAGCGATGGAAAAACAGACATAGAGAACATAGAGACATATGGACATCGTGGGTATGAACAGTGTATGGGAGGCATGGAAGGAGTAACATGGAAACCTATACTATCGTATAGGCTATTGTCATTGCCCTGTGGGAATAGGAGATCCTGTAGGGGGTGCAATGACCTGGGGGGGAATAGATTTGAAATAAAAGATTCACAGATTTCACACATTTCAGAATTTTCTATTTAGCTTGGAGTGGCAGAGAACCTACTCAAACCAAGATGGAAAAGCTTTTGAAATAGAAAAGATTCACAGATTTCACACATTTCAGAATTTTCTATTTGGGCAGAATTCTTTTGTTTATCTAGGTTTCTCCTTTCTCTCCTTTACATATTCTTGTTCACATTTATGAGAACTCTCCTACCTTTAGCACCTCATATAAATTTAATACATTGCAAAATTACAGAAGAAAAAATTATATTGTATTGATTATCTTTTCCATTTATCTTGCTCAGAAAAGTACATGATAGAAATAATATTCCAAAACTAACAAAATTATCTCCCATCAATCCAAACATGGCAAACTATGAGTGAACATTGATCAAAAGCTACAGACAATAAATGCTGGAGAGGGTACGGAGAAAAGGGAACACTCGTGCATTGCTGGTGGGAATGTAAATGGAAGACAGTATGAAGATTCCTTAAAAAACTAAAAATAGAAGCACCATAAGACCCAACAATCCCACTATTAGGCTTATACCCAGATGAAATCAAAACTTAAAGAAGCACCTGTACCCCAATGTTCATTGCAGCTCTCTATACAATAGTTAGAACATGGAAGCAACCTAGATGTCCTTCAACAAATGAATGGATACAAAAAATCTGGTGCATATATACAATGGAGTACTTCTCAGCTGTAAAAAGAAATGCAGAAGAATCAGCCCTAATGAGGTGGTTGGTCTAGAACCTATCATAAAAAGTGAAGTCAGTCAAAAAGAGAAAGACAAGTACAGTATACTAACACATATATATGGAATCTAGTAGGCTGGTAATTATAACACACGCAGTGAAGCGATGGAAAAACAGACATAGAGAACATAGAGACATATGGACATCGTGGGGTATGAACAGTGTATGGGAGGCATGGAAGGAGTAACATGGAAACCTATACTATCGTATAGGCTATTGTCATTGCCCTGTGGGAATAGGAGATCCTGTAGGGGCGGGGTGCAATGACCTAGAGGAGTGGGATAGAGGGGACTGGACAGGGGGACTACATATGGCTAATCTTGGAACATACATGTCTATGAACAACGAAACTCTAAAAAATTTTTAAAAATTAATAAAATTTTTTAACAAAGCAAACTATTCAAATGACTCTTTTCTGACAGATGAATAACAATCTCATTCAAGACTACAGTATTATCTTCTAAGCCTATATCATCGTGTCTATAATAATGTCTTCTTTGGAAGTGTGACATTGGGATTTACAGTAAGAAATACATAAAATAAATATGTATATGTCTGGCACAAAGCTCCTAAAACCCTTGGAGTTTTTGTGTTAAGAGCTATAAAGGGGTCTTCTTCTGTGTTAATAAGGTGGCTTTTAGAAAGCCCTTTGAGGCAATCTTAGTACTAGATTGATTGCCAGGGAACCAACCATATGACTAGAGTGTTGTAGCTTTCAGAATCCCCATCTACCTCCATCACAGCCTCTGGGGAGAAGCAGGAGGCTGGAAGTTAAATCACTTGCCAGTGGCTGAAGATTTAATCAACCCTGTCTGTGTAATAAAGCCTTCCCACAGAAAACACAACAAACAAAAACACCCCAGAAGGACTGATTCATCGAGCTTCCAGGTTAGTGAGCACATGGAGATTTAGGGATAGTGATGCACCTGAAGAGGACATTGCAGGTCTAAAGTCTGCCCCTTTTCCTCCTATTGTTCCCCATGTGTCCCTGCTTCTCTTCTACCTGACTGTTCATGAATTATATTCTTTTTAAATTGGAGTGTAATTGCTCTACACTCTTGTATTAGTTTCTGCCATACAGCAAAGTGAATCAGCTATACATATACATACATCCCCTTACTCTTTCCTCCCATCCAACCCCTCATCCCACCCCACCCTCATCCCACCCTTCTAGGTCATCACAGAGCACCAAGCTGAGCTCCCTGTGCATACAGCAGGTTCTTAATAGTTATCTGTTTTACACATGGTAGTGTATATGTGTCAATGGTAATCTTCCAGTTTGTCCAACCTCGTCTTTCCCCTATGTCCACGTGTGTTTTAATCTTCCAAGTTTGAAAAAAGGGGGTTTAACATGAAACCTATACTATCGTATAGGCTATTGTCATTGCCCTGTGGGAATAGGAGATCCTGTAGGGGCTGTGCAATGACCTAGAGGAGTGGGATAGAGGGGACTGGACAGGGGGACTACATATGGCTAATCTTGGAACATACATGTCTATGAACAACGAAACTCTAAAAAATTTTTAAAAATTAATAAAATTTTTTAACAAAGCAAACTATTCAAATGACTCTTTTCTGACAGATGAATAACAATCTCATTCAAGACTACAGTATTATCTTCTAAGCCTATATCATCGTGTCTATAATAATGTCTTCTTTGGAAGTGTGACATTGGGATTTACAGTAAGAAATACATAAAATAAATATGTATATGTCTGGCACAAAGCTCCTAAAACCCTTGGAGTTTTTGTGTTAAGAGCTATAAAGGGGTCTTCTTCTGTGTTAATAAGGTGGCTTTTAGAAAGCCCTTTGAGGCAATCTTAGTACTAGATTGATTGCCAGGGAACCAACCATATGACTAGAGTGTTGTAGCTTTCAGAATCCCCATCTACCTCCATCACAGCCTCTGGGGAGAAGCAGGAGGCTGGAAGTTAAATCACTTGCCAGTGGCTGAAGATTTAATCAACCCTGTCTGTGTAATAAAGCCTTCCCACAGAAAACACAACAAACAAAAACACCCCAGAAGGACTGATTCATCGAGCTTCCAGGTTAGTGAGCACATGGAGATTTAGGGATAGTGATGCACCTGAAGAGGACATTGCAGGTCTAAAGTCTGCCCCTTTTCCTCCTATTGTTCCCCATGTGTCCCTGCTTCTCTTCTACCTGACTGTTCATGAATTATATTCTTTTTAAATTGGAGTGTAATTGCTCTACACTCTTGTATTAGTTTCTGCCATACAGCAAAGTGAATCAGCTATACATATACATACATCCCCTTACTCTTTCCCTCCCATCCAACCCCTCATCCCACCCCACCCCTCATCCCACCCTTCTAGGTCATCACAGAGCACCAAGCTGAGCTCCCTGTGCATACAGCAGGTTCTTAATAGTTATCTGTTTTACACATGGTAGTGTATATGTGTCAATGGTAATCTTCCAGTTTGTCCAACCCTCGTCTTTCCCCCTATGTCCACGTGTGTGTTCTTTATGTCTGTGTCTCTATTCCTGCCCTGCAAATAGTACAAATTCGTCTGTACTACTTATTTAGATTCCAGATGTATCAGTAATCTGGTAAGTAAAATATTTATCTGAGTTCTTTGAGCCACTCTAGCAAATTAATTGAATTTAAGGGGGAAGGGTTGGAACTTCTCATCTGTGAGTCAGAAGCACAGGTGACAGCTTGGACTTGCCACTGGCATCCTAGGTTAGAGGGGACAGTCTTGAGTGGTAGAACCTTTAATCTGTGGAATCTGACGCCATCGACCAGGTAGATAGTGTAAGAATCAAGTTGAACTCTCAGATATTCTTCTGGTATCTTTGTTTGCTGTTTCTGTGGAAACCTTCTGCCTCACCCATTCAATTTTGAAATGGGTAACCAGAACATAAAAAGAAACTTCGTCTTATTGGGCCCAATCATAGGGAATGATCTGAGAGTTTCATATTAGAGGAAATATTAACATTCTATGGATTAAGAATTGAAGACATAAACTTAGTGTCTTGGTGAAAATTGTGAAGAATAATCAATGTTTAGCTGGTCAGCAATAATACAGTTTACAGGAAAGAATAGGACAGCCAAGATTAGTACTTATTTCTGAATACTAGGTTCATATTTACAGTTACATAATTTGACTTTATTACCTTTTTCCAGAGAAAGAGAAAACATCCTTAAATTAGAAACTATATTTTATTTATCTTTATAAAATGGGGTCTCCATTTTGTAAAGTTGAAAGATAAAACCCCTGATAGGGTCTCCCAACCATTCTTTTAATCATTGTTAATATATATATTATATCAACAGTAATCACATTTATAATGTCAGGTATTAGTTTCTGCCATACAGCAAAGTGAATCAGCTATACATATACATACATCCCTTACTTTTTCCCCTCCCATCCAACCCCTCATCCCACCCCACCCTCATCCCACCCTTCTAGGTCATCACAGAGCACCAAGCTGAGCTCCCTGTGCATACAGCAGGTTCTTAATAGTTATCTGTTTTACACATGGTAGTGTATATGTGTCAATGGTAATCTTCCAGTTTGTCCAACCCTCGTCTTTCCCCCTATGTCCACGTGTGTGTTCTTTATGTCTGTGTCTCTATTCCTGCCCTGCAAATAGTACAAATTCGTCTGTACTACTTATTTAGATTCCAGATGTATCAGTAATCTGGTAAGTAAAATATTTATCTGAGTTCTTTGAGCCACTCTAGCAAATTAATTGAATTTAAGGGGGAAGGGTTGGAACTTCTCATCTGTGAGTCAGAAGCACAGGTGACAGCTTGGACTTGCCACTGGCATCCTAGGTTAGAGGACAGTCTTGAGTGGTAGAACCTTTAATCTGTGGAATCTGACGCCATCGACCAGGTAGATAGTGTAAGAATCAAGTTGAACTCTCAGATATTCTTCTGGTATCTTTGTTTGCTGTTTCTGTGGAAACCTTCTGCCTCACCCATTCAATTTTGAAATGGGTAACCAGAACATAAAAAGAAACTTCGTCTTATTGGGCCCAATCATAGGGAATGATCTGAGAGTTTCATATTAGAGGAAATATTAACATTCTATGGATTAAGAATTGAAGACATAAACTTAGTGTCTTGGTGAAAATTGTGAAGAATAATCAATGTTTAGCTGGTCAGCAATAATACAGTTTACAGGAAAGAATAGGACAGCCAAGATTAGTACTTATTTCTGAATACTAGGTTCATATTTACAGTTACATAATTTGACTTTATTACCTTTTTCCAGAGAAAGAGAAAACATCCTTAAATTAGAAACTATATTTTATTTATCTTTATAAAATGGGGTCTCCATTTTGTAAAGTTGAAAGATAAAACCCCTGATAGGGTCTCCCAACCATTCTTTTAATCATTGTTAATATATATATTATATCAACAGTAATCACATTTATAATGTGTATGTCAGGCACTGTGCTGTGTCTAGAAATAGAAAAATAGTTCATGGACCCTGTTATCATTTTCTTATTTACTTGTGTACTCACTGATTTAGCAAATATTGATCAAAAGCTCATTATTTGTCAGGTATTATTTTAGGCATTTAGAATACATCAGTGAATAAAATATAAATCCTTGCCCCTATGAGGCTTATATTCTAGAAGAACTAACAGAAAGTAAATAATATGAGAAATAATATAGCAAAAGATAAAAGTACCATGGAGAAAGCGAGTATATCATTGCAAAGAGGCCCAAGAGGGCTAGTGTTGGAGTGGGCTGCAGGCTGTAATTTTAAGAATGGTAATAGGAATAGACTCTTTTGAGAAGATGGCACTTGAACACAGACCAGTTAGATGAATGAGTTATTCATGTGGCTCTCTGAAGAAAGGATATTTTAATAAGAGGAACAGTCAGTGAAAGAACCCTGACATTTTGTGACCCAGAAATATAAAGAAGGCAGAAATAAGCAGGAAGGGAATAGTAGGAGTTGAGGTCAGAGAGGATTTAGAGAACTTGATGATGTGGGCCCTTGCAGGATGTAGCTTCTTCTCCATGTGAAATGGGGAGCCATACAGAGTTTTGAGTGGAGAAATGTAAGTTGAATGACACTTTAAAAGGATCACTCTAGTTGCTGTGTTGAGAACAGAATATTTGGAATCAAAAAAAGACATGGAGAGACCAGTTAGAAAGTCATTGTCGAAATCCAGGCTCACATTCGTAGGTTGGGCGAGAAAAATAGAGAAGTAGTAGGAAATGACTAGATTCTGTATATATTTTGATGGTAGAACCAACAGAGTTTCTGAATGAGTTGGTGTAGGTTATGATAGAAAAAGAAATGTCAAGGATGACTGTAAGGTTTCATGGATTTCTTAGTGTAATAAACAAGAAAACCAATAGTTAACATGTAGTGCAAATAATACTACAGGTATAAGTATGGCCTTAGCTTTCTTGGTAGCTTACTAAAGAATCTGCCTACCAATTCAGAAGATGGGGGTTTGATCCCTGATTGAGGAAGTTTCCCCGGAAAAGGAAATGGCAATCCCCTCCAGTAATGTTGCCTGGGAAATTTCATGGACAGAGGAGCCTGGTGGACTACAGTCTGTGGGTTAGGAAGGAGTCGGACATGACTTAGTGACTAAACAACATAAGTATGGTCTACTAAGAGCCTTGGATTTGTATCGATATGTTGAAACTAGACATGGTGCCAGGGAAGAATCTCTAGAAGAGGTACTATTTGTACTGACTTTTGGTAAAATGCATAGGCGTTTATGAGCTGAAGAAAGAAAGGGCAGATAATAATTCATGTTGTAGAGAGAGAAGCAAGTAAAGAAAGGAAAGAAGCAGCAAGAAATACAGGTGAATGGGTGAGAGAGGAGAATAGAGAAGTACACAGAAGGAAATCATGCAGGACTTATATACCAAGTACAGTATCTTAAATTTTTTCATGAATGTCAGGAATAACCTCTGGAGGGTGTTAAGCAGAGGTGTGGCATAATTGTTTAAAAAGTTTTAACCAGGAAAACCCTGACAGTTTGTGACCCAGAAATATAAAGAAGGCAGAAATAAGCAGGAAGGGAATAGTAGGAGTTGAGGTCAGAGAGGATTTAGAGAACTTGATGATGTGGGCCCTTGCAGGATGTAGCTTCTTCTCCATGTGAAATGGGGAGCCATACAGAGTTTTGAGTGGAGAAATGTAAGTTGAATGACACTTTAAAAGGATCACTCTAGTTGCTGTGTTGAGAACAGAATATTTGGAATCAAAAAAAGACATGGAGAGACCAGTTAGAAAGTCATTGTCGAAATCCAGGCTCACATTCGTAGGTTGGGCGAGAAAAATAGAGAAGTAGTAGGAAATGACTAGATTCTGTATATATTTTGATGGTAGAACCAACAGAGTTTCTGAATGAGTTGGTGTAGGTTATGATAGAAAAAGAAATGTCAAGGATGACTGTAAGGTTTCATGGATTTCTTAGTGTAATAAACAAGAAAACCAATAGTTAACATGTAGTGCAAATAATACTACAGGTATAAGTATGGCCTTAGCTTTCTTGGTAGCTTACTAAAGAATCTGCCTACCAATTCAGAAGATGGGGGTTTGATCCCTGATTGAGGAAGTTTCCCCGGAAAAGGAAATGGCAATCCCCTCCAGTAATGTTGCCTGGGAAATTTCATGGACAGAGGAGCCTGGTGGACTACAGTCTGTGGGTTAGGAAGGAGTCGGACATGACTTAGTGACTAAACAACATAAGTATGGTCTACTAAGAGCCTTGGATTTGTATCGATATGTTGAAACTAGACATGGTGCCAGGGAAGAATCTCTAGAAGAGGTACTATTTGTACTGACTTTTGGTAAAATGCATAGGCGTTTATGAGCTGAAGAAAGAAAGGGCAGATAATAATTCATGTTGTAGAGAGAGAAGCAAGTAAAAAAAGGAAAGAAGCAGCAAGAAATACAGGTGAATGGGTGAGAGAGGAGAATAGAGAAGTACACAGAAGGAAATCATGCAGGACTTATATACCAAGTACAGTATCTTAAATTTTTTCATGAATGTCAGGAATAACCTCTGGAGGGTGTTAAGCAGAGGTGTGGCATAATTGTTTAAAAAGTTTTAAATGTTCTGTCAGAGAAGATATGTTAAAGGAAGATAGTTACTGAGTCCATTTAGATCTACAATGAAAACTGAAAATGAACTAAGGCTATGACTGAATAGACACACGTGAGATTGAAGGTAGGATCTATAAGCCCTATAATGTATTAGATAAGGGTGGGGGAATACCTTATCTAAGGTATATAAGGGTGGTGTCATTACCTGACAGGAAATAAAAATGTAGACAAGTCTGGAGAGGAAGGTGTTGAGTTCAGTTACAATGCCAAGTGAGAGTGTGGACAGCCAAGTTGAAATGATTTATGGAGTTGACTATATGCATCTAAATTCTGGAGAAAGGCTTGTAAAGAAGACATGGGATGAGAAGAGAGGAAAGGCTTCATGAGAGAGGAGTATCATAAGAAGGTGAGAATTTTATGAAAGAGTGGTCAACAGTGTCATGTGCTCTAGCCCCTTAGAAGAGAAGGTAAACCTAGTCCATTTGGTTGCCATTGTGAACACCATTGTGCCATCCCGAAAATATTATGATTTATGATGCTAGAAGACAATGTAGAAGCTTCTAAACAAAGGGGTGAAAGTCAGTAGTACTGAGAAAAACTAAACATAGACTCCCAATTCAGAAAATGGGTCAACATTTGTAATTCTAGGCAAATTATAGTAATTGGATATAGGAGTTCAATACATTTGGTTTCTCTAATCATTTCCTCTCAGAATATCTTTTCTCTGTTTTTATATGTGCGCTGCTATTTTAACAAAAATATATGTGTTATGGTAGTCAAAACTTTGGAAATATTTTTCTGGCTTCCTATCAAAGAGGTATTTTCCCCTCCTGCTCTGTCCTTTTTTCTTTGGTGAAGGAAACCCAATTTGAGGAGTAAAAAACATTCATTCAACGTTAGTAAATAAAAGTAAAAACAATCTTAGTTCAAAAGAGGTGACTAGTCATTTTAAATTTTAATTGGTGGCAGATTTAGTATATTTATAGTAGGACACAGATGCCCTTAATTTCTAACCATGGCACCTATTAGTGAATAATGCCACTGGATATGGAGAGTGGAATAAACAAACGTGAAAGGGTAAGAACAACACATTTTTTTTCCTTAGAAAATCAACTCAAAATAGAATCTTTGCTGATGGCTGGGTCAGAAGGGCTACATCATATACAATGTTCTAGAAACATGTTTGTTGCTGTGGGCCTGCTAATCACTTTGCCCAACTAATGTACTTGTTTTCTTACTTTTCGATTTACACATTACATCTGTCTTTTTAAAATAATTGTTATTATAATTTTTCTGAAAGTATGAATAATTCTAATAATAGACCAGTGGAATACAGAAAAAATGTATCCCACCTACTTGCCCAGCAGGAGTGGTCCAAGTTAACATTCTACATGACAAAAAACGGTAACAAATGCCTGCAGTACAAAGAAGTAGAGCTTAAATTAAATCTGACCTAACTTTAAAAACTGTGTGAGAGAAATGGTTTTGTCAGGAACCTCAAAAATACCAAGTGTCTGTAAGCAGATGTGACTAAGGGTAGATTCTCATGAATACATGATCCAAGTGATCTCTGTCCATTAATATCTGGAAATGATGAAAACATACATCTATCATAAACAATGATTAAGAAAAGTTTTTAAAGCTAAGAAAGTTTCTATTATAATGTAAAAAGCTACACATTAAACAGATAATTTTCAATATTTCACTATGTTTCGGCTTCCCTGGTGGCTCAGTGTAAAGAATCTGCCTACCAAGCAGGAGACATGGTTCAATCCCTGAGTTGGAAAATCCCCTAGAGCAGGAAATGGCAGCCCACTCCAGCATTCTTGCTTGGGAAATCTCATGGACAGAGGGGCTTTGTGGGCTACAGTCCATGGGGTTGAAGAGAATCAGGTATGACTTAGAGATGAAACAACAACATTGCATTATGTTTACACTCTAAGATACTCATTTACTCTTCTGACTGTGAAGACAAAGAACATAGAACCATTAACTTATTACTGTTATGAATACTTTGTCCCTTCCCTCATTTTTTTCTTTCAAGTCTACAATGTGTTGTGTGCTTGAACTGTACTTTCTAGCAATCTCCTGTCACCTGTTACTCATGTCCAGTGCTCTCCCACAAGACTTTTCTAGATAGACACTGAAGGATTATGACTGTGATTCTGAGATTGTGATATTTATGCAGCAATCTAAAGGACATCTGTCCAGTCGAGTTCTTATTGATTGCAGTGTTGGATTGCCTTGAGGAGCAGAAGCTTGCCCTGGAGGTCCAACAGTACTAAATTTAAGGACCAGAGAAGAGCAAGTCTTCAGCTTGCAGGAACCATGGCTCCATAGTTCCTTGTTCCATCTTTATTCTCTGATTGCTGTCGCCTCTTTCACCATTCATTTCACATGCACAATAACTTCATTTTTCATCCAAAAAGTATTCAGTACCCTTTTTTTGAGTTAAGAGTGCAGTGGTGAATAGGATATCTGTAACTTTAAAGAAGTTGTTAAACATAGAAAGAACAGAGTCCTGAGTTTCAAGGAGTTGTTATTCAGTTACTCAGTTGTGTCTGACTCTTTGTGGCCCATGGACTGCAGCACACTAGGCTTCCCTGTCCTTCACCATCTCCCAGAGCTTGCTCAAACTCATGTCCATTGAGTTTGTGATGCCTTCCAACCATCTCATCCTTTGTTGTCCCCTTAAGGAGGAGGTTTACAGTCAAAGGTGTGGGAAACTGTACAGAGGATTCTTTACTGTCTCAGCCACCAGGGAAGACTGATAAGGAAGAACAGAGGGAAAATATGTGGAGAGCTATGTGCTACAGACCAAGGGCTAAACCTCCAGCTGAAGATTTGTAATCAGCCTCATCTGGGAGGTTCAATCCCTGAGTTGGAAAATCCCTAGAGCAGGAAATGGCAGCCCACTCCAGCATTCTTGCTTGGGAAATCTCATGGACAGAGGGCTTTGTGGGCTACAGTCCATGGGGTTGAAGAGAATCAGGTATGACTTAGAGATGAAACAACAACATTGCATTATGTTTACACTCTAAGATACTCATTTACTCTTCTGACTGTGAAGACAAAGAACATAGAACCATTAACTTATTACTGTTATGAATACTTTGTCCCTTCCCTCATTTTTTTCTTTCAAGTCTACAATGTGTTGTGTGCTTGAACTGTACTTTCTAGCAATCTCCTGTCACCTGTTACTCATGTCCAGTGCTCTCCCACAAGACTTTTCTAGATAGACACTGAAGGATTATGACTGTGATTCTGAGATTGTGATATTTATGCAGCAATCTAAAGGACATCTGTCCAGTCGAGTTCTTATTGATTGCAGTGTTGGATTGCCTTGAGGAGCAGAAGCTTGCCCTGGAGGTCCAACAGTACTAAATTTAAGGACCAGAGAAGAGCAAGTCTTCAGCTTGCAGGAACCATGGCTCCATAGTTCCTTGTTCCATCTTTATTCTCTGATTGCTGTCGCCTCTTTCACCATTCATTTCACATGCACAATAACTTCATTTTTCATCCAAAAAGTATTCAGTACCCTTTTTTTGAGTTAAGAGTGCAGTGGTGAATAGGATATCTGTAACTTTAAAGAAGTTGTTAAACATAGAAAGAACAGAGTCCTGAGTTTCAAGGAGTTGTTATTCAGTTACTCAGTTGTGTCTGACTCTTTGTGGCCCATGGACTGCAGCACACTAGGCTTCCCTGTCCTTCACCATCTCCCAGAGCTTGCTCAAACTCATGTCCATTGAGTTTGTGATGCCTTCCAACCATCTCATCCTTTGTTGTCCCCTTAAGGAGGAGGTTTACAGTCAAAGGTGTGGGAAACTGTACAGAGGATTCTTTACTGTCTCAGCCACCAGGGAAGACTGATAAGGAAGAACAGAGGGAAAATATGTGGAGAGCTATGTGCTACAGACCAAGGGCTAAACCTCCAGCTGAAGATTTGTAATCAGCCTCATAAAGCTATCTGGGAGGTCCAGTTCTGTATTATTAGAGTTCTCCCATTGAGCTGTTCCTAAGGTCTGAAATCTGAGATATGTTTAATTTCAGCCCAACATTATTTAGTTTTTGTGTTTATTTTCAAATATCCTTAAATAATTACCTGCCAAACAAAGGGGCATCAGATTTGAAGACACTTTTCTATTGCCATATCCATCAAGGTGGCTTCCCTGTTCTCCATAATAATTATTTCTTTTGGAAACTTACATAGAAGTTACATGGAAACTTACTTCATTCCCTTTTTATACCATCTCTTCTTATTCTAAGTGGTATAATAGTTGTTTATATGCTTTCTTGATTTGATGAATTTGAGAATCTAATATGATACGTTTCAAATGGAACAGACTTATGGAACTATTTCCCATTCACTCTTTCATACCACATATACTCTTCTACTTATGGAAAAATGCTAAAACCAGCCCAACCTCCAAGACTGGTCTTTGCAGTTCATACAAAAGGTTTCTCCTTATGTTCATCATGGTCACCAGGTGTGAAGTTGGAACTTATTCTGAAGCTTAGTTGGCTCCTTACATATGGGCGATTGAAATTTTTCTATCTTATGTTATATCCAATGCAAAATGAAAGATAAATCCTCCAACTAAAGATTTGTACTCAACCTCATAAAGCAAGAACATGTAAGTTTGTTTATGATAGCACTTAGAAACTGATTACAGTGACAGAGATGGAGGGGAAGGTGAAGAAAGTCATATGACATTTCAATAAGCACTTGGAAATCTTTGTAACTTAAGGCTGTACAAATAGACCTAACCAAAAATGGAAAAGTTATGGCTGTTTGTGATGGATATTCCAGCAGTGATATATTATGTTCTTTTGCATTTTTGTTTATTTAGCTTGATGGAGGATATAAAAAGGTGCTTTTGATTAAGCACTTTAATATCTTATATTTATAGAGTACCTTTCACTCCAAAAGTCTTAATAAACTATGTTTATACAGCTTTATAAATCTTATAAAGTGTTAGCCTTTACTTCACCAGGAATGGTAAGAAAATATGTGGAGAGCTATGTGCTACAGACCAAGGGCTAAACCTCCAGCTGAAGATTTGTAATCAGCCTCATAAAGCTATCTGGGAGGTCCAGTTCTGTATTATTAGAGTTCTCCCATTGAGCTGTTCCTAAGGTCTGAAATCTGAGATATGTTTAATTTCAGCCCAACATTATTTAGTTTTTGTGTTTATTTTCAAATATCCTTAAATAATTACCTGCCAAACAAAGGGGCATCAGATTTGAAGACACTTTTCTATTGCCATATCCATCAAGGTGGCTTCCCTGTTCTCCATAATAATTATTTCTTTTGGAAACTTACATAGAAGTTACATGGAAACTTACTTCATTCCCTTTTTATACCATCTCTTCTTATTCTAAGTGGTATAATAGTTGTTTATATGCTTTCTTGATTTGATGAATTTGAGAATCTAATATGATACGTTTCAAATGGAACAGACTTATGGAACTATTTCCCATTCACTCTTTCATACCACATATACTCTTCTACTTATGGAAAAATGCTAAAACCAGCCCAACCTCCAAGACTGGTCTTTGCAGTTCATACAAAAGGTTTCTCCTTATGTTCATCATGGTCACCAGGTGTGAAGTTGGAACTTATTCTGAAGCTTAGTTGGCTCCTTACATATGGGCGATTGAAATTTTTCTATCTTATGTTATATCCAATGCAAAATGAAAGATAAATCCTCCAACTAAAGATTTGTACTCAACCTCATAAAGCAAGAACATGTAAGTTTGTTTATGATAGCACTTAGAAACTGATTACAGTGACAGAGATGGAGGGGAAGGTGAAGAAAGTCATATGACATTTCAATAAGCACTTGGAAATCTTTGTAACTTAAGGCTGTACAAATAGACCTAACCAAAAATGGAAAAGTTATGGCTGTTTGTGATGGATATTCCAGCAGTGATATATTATGTTCTTTTGCATTTTTGTTTATTTAGCTTGATGGAGGATATAAAAAGGTGCTTTTGATTAAGCACTTTAATATCTTATATTTATAGAGTACCTTTCACTCCAAAAGTCTTAATAAACTATGTTTATACAGCTTTATAAATCTTATAAAGTGTTAGCCTTTACTTCACCAGGAATGGTAAGAAGCCTTCTGTGTTAGACATTTGCCCCACAGATGGAGGAGATAAATTCAGGTCAAGCTCACCAAGGTAGATTCACTTGGCACAGAAATTTACTGTAAGTCCAGCTATTGGACTAATCTTGCTGTGGCGTATGAGTCTGGGGAGGGAGGAGTCTGATGAGATGAGTTAATCTGTTTAATTATTTGATTAATCTCCTCTTTAGACAGTTGCTATTGAGCCTCTTTGTTCTTGCTAGTGTGTGATAAAGGTTTCAAAGTTGTGGCATTTCCTGTCTAAAACTAGGAACTCATTTCCATCGACTTGATTGAAGAGTAAGAAAAATACTTCATGTATTCTAAAATATTTTGTTTGAGAGCCATTTATCCTATAGTTAAAGTGAAGAATACTGGTACACATTTATGAATGGGTCATTATAAAAAATAACTGATAAATGTAAAATGGTATTCTAATTTATATTTATGTTACCCATATTGAGCATGATTTTAAAATGACAAGCACTGCATTGATTATAGCTAGTGTGTTAAGTAAAATGGAAACAATTATTGAATACATATTAGGGTCATGGGGATCATATTATCAATTTAAGTCATATTCTTATAATAGTTTTAGGTACTCATTCTTTTTTTTTTTTTCCTTGCCTGGGAAATTTTTTTTTTTTTAATTCTTTATTTTAAAGGTTGGTACTCATTCTTAACATCTAAAAAAACAACCAAACTACAACTAATTGGCTATAAGAATGGAAGTAAAATTATAGTCTACAAGCAGTATATTTATAATCATGTTCTTGAGACTTTAGATGGTATTCAGTCTTTAATATTCAATGTGAATTCCCTCTTTCCCTATTTCTCTCTGTGTCTGTCTTTCTGTGTATCTGCCTCTCTCACACACACACATGCACACACAAACACATCCCAGCATAATCCCTAGCTGAAGGAACTGTAAATCAAGATTCAAGAGACCTGTAGGTTAATCTTGATTTCTGTTACTAATTAATTTTCTGGTTAGTCTCTCTCTAACCTTAGTTTATATTACTGTCTATGGAATGCAGTAATGGAGGAAGTCAGTATATTATGATGTGTGTGTATATATGTCTGTATGTGTGCTTAGTAGTGTCTGACTTTTTTTTTTTTAAATTTTGGCCACTTTCATTAGTCTTTCATTTATTTATTTTCATCCATCTTTGTTTTTTGGCCTATGTAAGCCTCCCATTGCAGTGGCCTCTCTTGGTGCAGAGCACCGGCTCTGAGCACATGCGCTCCAGAGCAGGCTCATAATTGGACACACCGGTCCAGTCGCTCCGCTGCATGTGGGATCTTCCCAGGCTAGGGATCAAACCAGCGCTCCTTGCACTGAAAAGCGAACTCTTTACCCACTGGACCATCAGGGAAGCCCAGTGTCCAACTCTTTGTGACCTCATAGATTGTAGCCTGCCATGCTCCTCTGTTCATAGAATTTTCCAGGCAGGAATACTCAAGTGGGTTGCCGTTTCCTACTCCAGGGGGTCTTGCAGACCCAGGTACTGAACCTGCATCTCTTGCATTTCCTTGCATTGGGGATGGATTCTTTACATATGTACCACCTGTGAAGCCCCGTGGTATATTAAATATATTAATCATCTGAGGAATTTGTGTGACTTTTTCAAATATTACCAATCAAGTTAAAATTCTTCTAGGTCTTATAAAATCCTTTCATAATATAAACTTTAGAACTGCATTAACCTTTTTAAACTACTATGTTATCCCTTACTACATGAAATTAAGCATGAATGGATTTGTGAGGCTATATAAAAGATGACCAGTTTCATTGGAAACATGAAAATTCTGAATTATTTAGTATTTATCTATAATACATTCAGCTGAATTGAGGAAGAGATCAAATTCAATATATTATATTATAAGCATCAAAAAATACTTTATCCATATTTTGGAAGGACATTAAGACTGACCTTGAAATAGATCTAGGATATAGCTGTACACTTAGTCAATGTTTTAGGCTTCCATATATTCAAATTTATGTAAATAAGTGTTGTATTCAGGATATACTTTTGGAAGGGACATTAAGACTGACCTGTAGGTTAATCTTGATTTCTGTTACTAATTAATTTTCTGGTTAGTCTCTCTCTAACCTTAGTTTATATTACTGTCTATGGAATGCAGTAATGGAGGAAGTCAGTATATTATGATGTGTGTGTATATATGTCTGTATGTGTGCTTAGTAGTGTCTGACTTTTTTTTTTTTAAATTTTGGCCACTTTCATTAGTCTTTCATTTATTTATTTTCATCCATCTTTGTTTTTTGGCCTATGTAAGCCTCCCATTGCAGTGGCCTCTCTTGGTGCAGAGCACCGGCTCTGAGCACATGCGCTCCAGAGCAGGCTCATAATTGGACACACCGGTCCAGTCGCTCCGCTGCATGTGGGATCTTCCCAGGCTAGGGATCAAACCAGCGCTCCTTGCACTGAAAAGCGAACTCTTTACCCACTGGACCATCAGGGAAGCCCAGTGTCCAACTCTTTGTGACCTCATAGATTGTAGCCTGCCATGCTCCTCTGTTCATAGAATTTTCCAGGCAGGAATACTCAAGTGGGTTGCCGTTTCCTACTCCAGGGGGTCTTGCAGACCCAGGTACTGAACCTGCATCTCTTGCATTTCCTTGCATTGGGGATGGATTCTTTACATATGTACCACCTGTGAAGCCCCGTGGTATATTAAATATATTAATCATCTGAGGAATTTGTGTGACTTTTTCAAATATTACCAATCAAGTTAAAATTCTTCTAGGTCTTATAAAATCCTTTCATAATATAAACTTTAGAACTGCATTAACCTTTTTAAACTACTATGTTATCCCTTACTACATGAAATTAAGCATGAATGGATTTGTGAGGCTATATAAAAGATGACCAGTTTCATTGGAAACATGAAAATTCTGAATTATTTAGTATTTATCTATAATACATTCAGCTGAATTGAGGAAGAGATCAAATTCAATATATTATATTATAAGCATCAAAAAATACTTTATCCATATTTTGGAAGGACATTAAGACTGACCTTGAAATAGATCTAGGATATAGCTGTACACTTAGTCAATGTTTTAGGCTTCCATATATTCAAATTTATGTAAATAAGTGTTGTATTCAGGATATACTAGATTTGTTTAATCTGTAATGGTGACGTTCCCCCCCCCCCCATTTCCATTACTCTGTTTTTCAGTAACTACAGCATAACTAAAGCTCCGAAATTTGAAGGTTCATATTTTAATCAAATGATTAGAGCAGTATTTATAAAGAAGTAAAGTATCATAGATTAGAGAAAAATCCCATGTGTGCTATTTCATTATATTATGACAGATATAATTTCAGATGACATGTGTGTTTATCTTGTTTCTGGAAGGTAAAACAATCTAATGTCTTGTTCACACTGTTTTGAAACAGCTAACTTCACTTTCTTTGTTTCCTATTATATTTCCCAGAAAATTGCTTACATAAGAACTCCCTCACATTACATTACTGTGTGTTAGGAAATGGATTATGCCTGTACACTTGGAAACAATGGATTCTGTAGGCTGGATTTCATGGGGAAATAAAAGCCAAAAAAGAAAGTGCATTTTGATAAAGTTAACTGGAATAATACAATTTTTTCAGTTAACTGTCTGCGTAAAAAGCAGAGCGTCACTTTGCCAATAAAGGTCTGTATGGTCAAAACTATGGCTTTTCTAATAGTCATGTACAGATATGAGAGTTGGACCATATAGAAGCCTAAGCACTGAAGATTTGTGAATTGTGGTGCTGAAGGAGACTCTTGAGTGTCCCTTGGATAGTAAGGAGATCAAACCTGTCAATCTTAAGGGAAACTAATCCTGAGTATTCATTGGAAGGACTGATGCTGAAGCTGAAGCTCCAATACTTTGGCTACCTTTTTAAACTACTATGTTATCCCTTACTACATGAAATTAAGCATGAATGGATTTGTGAGGCTATATAAAAGATGACCAGTTTCATTGGAAACATGAAAATTCTGAATTATTTAGTATTTATCTATAATACATTCAGCTGAATTGAGGAAGAGATCAAATTCAATATATTATATTATAAGCATCAAAAAATACTTTATCCATATTTTGGAAGGACATTAAGACTGACCTTGAAATAGATCTAGGATATAGCTGTACACTTAGTCAATGTTTTAGGCTTCCATATATTCAAATTTATGTAAATAAGTGTTGTATTCAGGATATACTAGATTTGTTTAATCTGTAATGGTGACGTTCCCCCCCCCCCCATTTCCATTACTCTGTTTTTCAGTAACTACAGCATAACTAAAGCTCCGAAATTTGAAGGTTCATATTTTAATCAAATGATTAGAGCAGTATTTATAAAGAAGTAAAGTATCATAGATTAGAGAAAATCCCATGTGTGCTATTTCATTATATTATGACAGATATAATTTCAGATGACATGTGTGTTTATCTTGTTTCTGGAAGGTAAAACAATCTAATGTCTTGTTCACACTGTTTTGAAACAGCTAACTTCACTTTCTTTGTTTCCTATTATATTTCCCAGAAAATTGCTTACATAAGAACTCCCTCACATTACATTACTGTGTGTTAGGAAATGGATTATGCCTGTACACTTGGAAACAATGGATTCTGTAGGCTGGATTTCATGGGGAAATAAAAGCCAAAAAAGAAAGTGCATTTTGATAAAGTTAACTGGAATAATACAATTTTTTCAGTTAACTGTCTGCGTAAAAAGCAGAGCGTCACTTTGCCAATAAAGGTCTGTATGGTCAAAACTATGGCTTTTCTAATAGTCATGTACAGATATGAGAGTTGGACCATATAGAAGCCTAAGCACTGAAGATTTGTGAATTGTGGTGCTGAAGGAGACTCTTGAGTGTCCCTTGGATAGTAAGGAGATCAAACCTGTCAATCTTAAGGGAAACTAATCCTGAGTATTCATTGGAAGGACTGATGCTGAAGCTGAAGCTCCAATACTTTGGCTACCTGATGCTAAGAGCCGACTCATTGGAAAAGACCCTGGTGCTAGGAAAGATTGAGTGCAAGAGGAGAAGGGGGCAGCAAGGGATAGATAGTTAGGTAACATCACCGACTCAGTGAACCTAAGACTGAGCAAACTCTGGGAGATGGTGAAACATACAGAAGCCTGGCCTGCTGCAGTCCATGGGGTTGCAAAGAATCGGATATGACTGAGTGACCAATCAGAAACAACAATGCTGACTTTTACTGAATGCCATGGATTGCAAACAGTTGGGTTGCAGATGATGAACGAATTTTGCCGTAATAATCCATTTTACTGGGAATACCTGTACTTACGAAAATAAGCATAATTCAAGTTGGTCAACTAAAGTCTTTGAGCCCTTATTGAGAGTATCGTATATTGCATATCCTATAGAAAACAATGTTAGAAAACAGAGACTCTACTCTCTTACCTAACTTAAGAGAGCCTGCTTTCTTATCTAACTTATTTTATTCTGCATTGTAGTAATCCTAATTACTTTATATAAATAATTGTTCTTCCCAGAGGTCAAGGACTGTGTTATGATCATTTATATTTCTTTTTTAACCCATGTATCATGAGTAGTATTCAGTAGGTAGATAAGTATCTAGAACATGAAAAACTTGAAAGACAGTCTGTATCAGATATATTGTACTTGGTTTTCAGATTATAAAAAGGAACATATTGATAAGACTTGTAATCTGCCAGATTAGTACATCTGTAGAATGATTTCTCAATGTCTATACATAAATTCCAAAAATCTTTGGCACTGAAGAGCCATCATGTTTTGCCAATTCCTGCCTACCTAGTCTCAATTCCATAACTTCCTCCTATACTCCATGCTTTAGCCATGTTGAATTATGTTTGGGTCATCATATATCCTAATATACCCAAAACAGACATGACTTATACCTGTTTTCTTGGCATAATTAATAATAACCCCATTTTTTCTAATAGTCATGTACAGATATGAGAGTTGGACCATATAGAAGCCTAAGCACTGAAGATTTGTGAATTGTGGTGCTGAAGGAGACTCTTGAGTGTCCCTTGGATAGTAAGGAGATCAAACCTGTCAATCTTAAGGGAAACTAATCCTGAGTATTCATTGGAAGGACTGATGCTGAAGCTGAAGCTCCAATACTTTGGCTACCTGATGCTAAGAGCCGACTCATTGGAAAAGACCCTGGTGCTAGGAAAGATTGAGTGCAAGAGGAGAAGGGGGCAGCAAGGGATAGATAGTTAGGTAACATCACCGACTCAGTGAACCTAAGACTGAGCAAACTCTGGGAGATGGTGAAACATACAGAAGCCTGGCCTGCTGCAGTCCATGGGGTTGCAAAGAATCGGATATGACTGAGTGACCAATCAGAAACAACAATGCTGACTTTTACTGAATGCCATGGATTGCAAACAGTTGGGTTGCAGATGATGAACGAATTTTGCCGTAATAATCCATTTTACTGGGAATACCTGTACTTACGAAAATAAGCATAATTCAAGTTGGTCAACTAAAGTCTTTGAGCCCTTATTGAGAGTATCGTATATTGCATATCCTATAGAAAACAATGTTAGAAAACAGAGACTCTACTCTCTTACCTAACTTAAGAGAGCCTGCTTTCTTATCTAACTTATTTTATTCTGCATTGTAGTAATCCTAATTACTTTATATAAATAATTGTTCTTCCCAGAGGTCAAGGACTGTGTTATGATCATTTATATTTCTTTTTTAACCCATGTATCATGAGTAGTATTCAGTAGGTAGATAAGTATCTAGAACATGAAAAACTTGAAAGACAGTCTGTATCAGATATATTGTACTTGGTTTTCAGATTATAAAAAGGAACATATTGATAAGACTTGTAATCTGCCAGATTAGTACATCTGTAGAATGATTTCTCAATGTCTATACATAAATTCCAAAAATCTTTGGCACTGAAGAGCCATCATGTTTTGCCAATTCCTGCCTACCTAGTCTCAATTCCATAACTTCCTCCTATATACTCCATGCTTTAGCCATGTTGAATTATGTTTGGGTCATCATATATCCTAATATACCCAAAACAGACATGACTTATACCTGTTTTCTTGGCATAATTATTAATAACCCCATTTTTTTCACTTTTAAAAGAGTATTGGTTTCTTTCAAGTCACCCTAATTTATATACATTCTTAATAAATCTATAATGTTTCATGTTTCTGCATATTTTGTAAAATTGGTTTTAGAGCTTCTGCATAGACATGTATGAAAAATATTTGGGTACATGTTCAACCTTTAGGTCTTTTCACGTGTAACCTAGGTGCAGGCTCAAAGTTACTGGGAGCTTCAAGTTTCTTAAGAGCTGTCTAAAACTAGAAGAATCATGGAGGCCTGGTTGGTTTAGATATACCCTGGAGTAATTCTGCTGATTTCACTGGGACAGTTCAAACACTGTGCCTTTCTTCATATAATTATAGGAACACCAGGTTTAATTTGGTTGTTAATTTAGGACTATAGTGATCCCCTCTCAGACTCTTCTAGGAGGATCCAAAAACACAGCAGAGTTGTACTAATTTTTTTTTTTTTTCAAAGTTCACCCTGTATGATTGCTGTGTGTTTAGTAAAGTCTAGGAATTTCTTCATCGTAGTAGTGTTTTCAGAGTAGTTCTGATCTCATCTGAGATAACTAAGAATTTCAAACCAGAAAGTACTGAGGGAACAGAATGTACAGTTGGAGAACTAGTAACTTTAATAAAAACTTTTGTTCATTTCTGTCCACTTGCTTAGATAAAATGCTGACACTCAAGAGGAAAAAAATCCAGAACTACCTGGTCAAGTTACTTTGATTTATATGAATGTGAATATGCACAAATTTACTGATCTGAGCTCCAGGACATTGCCTTCATCCATGGTTTTCTGTCTATTTGCCTCCCATTCCTTGCCTTTGATTTTTAGCTTTCCAGTTGAATAGTAAACATTTATTTTCTTCTTTGGCTCAAGACCTGCAACTCCTGTCACAGTTAATATAGAACACTTCTGCTAAAACAGCAATACTGCTCTGTAAGCCTGTAGTCTCAATTCCATAACTTCCTCCTATATACTCCATGCTTTAGCCATGTTGAATTATGTTTGGGTCATCATATATCCTAATATACCCAAAACAGACATGACTTATACCTGTTTTCTTGGCATAATTATTAATAACCCCATTTTTTTCACTTTTAAAAGAGTATTGGTTTCTTTCAAGTCACCCTAATTTATATACATTCTTAATAAATCTATAATGTTTCATGTTTCTGCATATTTTGTAAAATTGGTTTTAGAGCTTCTGCATAGACATGTATGAAAAATATTTGGGTACATGTTCAACCTTTAGGTCTTTTCACGTGTAACCTAGGTGCAGGCTCAAAGTTACTGGGAGCTTCAAGTTTCTTAAGAGCTGTCTAAAACTAGAAGAATCATGGAGGCCTGGTTGGTTTAGATATACCCTGGAGTAATTCTGCTGATTTCACTGGGACAGTTCAAACACTGTGCCTTTCTTCATATAATTATAGGAACACCAGGTTTAATTTGGTTGTTAATTTAGGACTATAGTGATCCCCTCTCAGACTCTTCTAGGAGGATCCAAAAACACAGCAGAGTTGTACTAATTTTTTTTTTTTTTTCAAAGTTCACCCTGTATGATTGCTGTGTGTTTAGTAAAGTCTAGGAATTTCTTCATCGTAGTAGTGTTTTCAGAGTAGTTCTGATCTCATCTGAGATAACTAAGAATTTCAAACCAGAAAGTACTGAGGGAACAGAATGTACAGTTGGAGAACTAGTAACTTTAATAAAAACTTTTGTTCATTTCTGTCCACTTGCTTAGATAAAATGCTGACACTCAAGAGGAAAAAAATCCAGAACTACCTGGTCAAGTTACTTTGATTTATATGAATGTGAATATGCACAAATTTACTGATCTGAGCTCCAGGACATTGCCTTCATCCATGGTTTTCTGTCTATTTGCCTCCCATTCCTTGCCTTTGATTTTTAGCTTTCCAGTTGAATAGTAAACATTTATTTTCTTCTTTGGCTCAAGACCTGCAACTCCTGTCACAGTTAATATAGAACACTTGCTTCTGCTAAAACAGCAATACTGCTCTGTAAGCCTGTAGTTCAAACAGTTTGAATCCTTCTTTTTCTCTGCCTTCTTTTTTAGTCGTGAGAATATAGGAGGGTTGCAAAGTTCACAGTTCTTAAGGTGCTAGGGAAATCATTTATTATGCCTTTGCCTGTAGAATGAAGAGAGCTGGAGGAGACCTTGATGGTTTCTTAGGAGTCCAGGGTACCTGTGGGTGGTAGATGTGTCTGTGCTGTGTCTCATCATAGGAATGTGGAGAAGACTGTCAGAAATATTGATGAGATAAATCACTTATTGTAAAGTGAGAGGAAGCTTCAAAGTGTAAAATCATTCAGGAAAAACCTTTATTCTTGACCCAAGGCATGTGTGATCATACACATGTGATCATAGACTGTCCCCTGTAAAGCACTTTTCAGTCTGTTCTCAATATGAATAATTAAATTAGGCATAATGTGGAAAATAAATTTAAAATCACTAACTTTTTAAAATCCATAATGTTTCTGTACCTAAAGGTCTATGTGCTGTTTTGTTTTCTGTTTCTCAATAGAAAAATAACAAAAATAGAAAATATTCTTAAAGATGCAGCATATATGTACAGATACACTCTTGAGTGACAGATGAATCTTTAATAAAAATTAAATGTTGGCTAGATAAAGGATGAGAGATAATATGCGTATTATTCATACAATTATTTATATTTATCAAAACCCCAAATAACAAAACTGAGTCTTGCTTTTACAAGTGCTGTTTGGGGATAGAAAGTTTATTTCCAAAACCAGAGATAGGGTTAGGGAACAAATTGTAGTCACTACTGTCACTAAAGCCATTACTGTCACTAAACTTCAAGGACAAGGAAAGAAAGTGATACCACTTTACAGATCTAAAGCTATTGAGGGGAAAGCTTCCAACAGGAGCTGGAAAACTGGAACCACACTGCTAAATTAAGGAGAGCAATTTTATTAGTTTGGGCAGCTACAACAGAATACCATAAAGCAGATGGCTTGTAAATAACAGAACATTTTTAGCATAGATAGTTCCGAAAACATAACATCCAAGATCAAGGCAGTGCAAAATTTGGTATCTGGTGAGGACCTGTTTCTTGGTTCAGAGACAGGTGCCTTCTTGCTGTGCCTTCGGTGGTAGAATAAGCAAGGGAACTCTCCCAGGTATCTTTTGTTGTTGTTCAGTCCATAATTCGTGTCTGACTCTGCGACCATGTGGACTGTAGCACGCCAAGCTTCCCTGTTTCACCCATCATTTATTATGCCTTTGCCTGTAGAATGAAGAGAGCTGGAGGAGACCTTGATGGTTTCTTAGGAGTCCAGGGTACCTGTGGGTGGTAGATGTGTCTGTGCTGTGTCTCATCATAGGAATGTGGAGAAGACTGTCAGAAATATTGATGAGATAAATCACTTATTGTAAAGTGAGAGGAAGCTTCAAAGTGTAAAATCATTCAGGAAAAACCTTTATTCTTGACCCAAGGCATGTGTGATCATACACATGTGATCATAGACTGTCCCCTGTAAAGCACTTTTCAGTCTGTTCTCAATATGAATAATTAAATTAGGCATAATGTGGAAAATAAATTTAAAATCACTAACTTTTTAAAATCCATAATGTTTCTGTACCTAAAGGTCTATGTGCTGTTTTGTTTTCTGTTTCTCAATAGAAAAATAACAAAAATAGAAAATATTCTTAAAGATGCAGCATATATGTACAGATACACTCTTGAGTGACAGATGAATCTTTAATAAAAATTAAATGTTGGCTAGATAAAGGATGAGAGATAATATGCGTATTATTCATACAATTATTTATATTTATCAAAACCCCAAATAACAAAACTGAGTCTTGCTTTTACAAGTGCTGTTTGGGGATAGAAAGTTTATTTCCAAAACCAGAGATAGGGTTAGGGAACAAATTGTAGTCACTACTGTCACTAAAGCCATTACTGTCACTAAACTTCAAGGACAAGGAAAGAAAGTGATACCACTTTACAGATCTAAAGCTATTGAGGGGAAAGCTTCCAACAGGAGCTGGAAAACTGGAACCACACTGCTAAATTAAGGAGAGCAATTTTATTAGTTTGGGCAGCTACAACAGAATACCATAAAGCAGATGGCTTGTAAATAACAGAACATTTTTAGCATAGATAGTTCCGAAAACATAACATCCAAGATCAAGGCAGTGCAAAATTTGGTATCTGGTGAGGACCTGTTTCTTGGTTCAGAGACAGGTGCCTTCTTGCTGTGCCTTCGGTGGTAGAATAAGCAAGGGAACTCTCCCAGGTATCTTTTGTTGTTGTTCAGTCCATAATTCGTGTCTGACTCTGCGACCATGTGGACTGTAGCACGCCAAGCTTCCCTGTTTTTCACTATCTCCTGGAGTTTGTTTAAACTCATGTCCATTGAGTCAGTGATGAAAATACCTTTTCCTTATATGTAGTAGGAGGAGAGAAAAGCTATGCTTGTTTAGGAGGGTCCAAAAATTTCTCAGTAGTTGCAACATGGGGGAGGGAAGGGTGATAAGGGTCTGATTTTTTCTGTTCCTCCTTCCCAAGACCCTTCTTATTCACTTTGTTATGTAGTCCTTGGGCACCACAGTATGGAGGTGGTATAGGGAAAGTTACTATGTACTGCTTTAATCTTTTCTGCTCTCTGCTTCTGTTGCATGTTTTATTTCTTACTTTTCCAGCAAAAGCTTAGAGTTCCTGTCACATCAATCCCAAATTAGCTTTTGTAGGCTAAGGGCCTTAGGCATGAATGTTTCTGCAAATTGGATGGAAAAAGCATTGCAATGGTCCAAAGACTCCCAAGTCAGCCTGAATTTCCAGCATAGCTTGGACTAGAGCCTAAACTGACAGTCTGGGATATGTGAGTATAAGGGAAAGAAGTTGAAATTGCCTCCTATTTCGTATTTTCAACATTAAACAGAAATCGTGAGGGAAATGGTTCCAATATTTTATTATGTGTATTACTTCTAATCCATTTTAAGTTGGCAATGTCATATAAACTAATTACAGCAAATGAAATTTTCTCAGATCAAAGTGAGAAACAAGCCTCATGATCTTGATATAAAATGTAGTGGAACTATTATATTATTTCTATGAGTAAACTTTTTCATAAAATGTAAAAGTAGTCAATTCTACTACCATTTAAAATTAAAAGTTTGAATTATTTTAGCTCTTATTATACCATGGCATCATAATAAACTGTAATCCAGAGTTGACTTTGTTTTATTTAGATTTTCTTTTCAATAATCAGTGTCAAATAGTAGAGGCCTAACAGAATGACAGCCAGTGGCATCATAGATAGTTCCGAAAACATAACATCCAAGATCAAGGCAGTGCAAAATTTGGTATCTGGTGAGGACCTGTTTCTTGGTTCAGAGACAGGTGCCTTCTTGCTGTGCCTTCGGTGGTAGAATAAGCAAGGGAACTCTCCCAGGTATCTTTTGTTGTTGTTCAGTCCATAATTCGTGTCTGACTCTGCGACCATGTGGACTGTAGCACGCCAAGCTTCCCTGTTTTCACTATCTCCTGGAGTTTGTTTAAACTCATGTCCATTGAGTCAGTGATGAAAATACCTTTTCCTTATATGTAGTAGGAGGAGAGAAAAGCTATGCTTGTTTAGGAGGGTCCAAAAATTTCTCAGTAGTTGCAACATGGGGGAGGGAAGGGTGATAAGGGTCTGATTTTTTCTGTTCCTCCTTCCCAAGACCCTTCTTATTCACTTTGTTATGTAGTCCTTGGGCACCACAGTATGGAGGTGGTATAGGGAAAGTTACTATGTACTGCTTTAATCTTTTCTGCTCTCTGCTTCTGTTGCATGTTTTATTTCTTACTTTTCCAGCAAAAGCTTAGAGTTCCTGTCACATCAATCCCAAATTAGCTTTTGTAGGCTAAGGGCCTTAGGCATGAATGTTTCTGCAAATTGGATGGAAAAAGCATTGCAATGGTCCAAAGACTCCCAAGTCAGCCTGAATTTCCAGCATAGCTTGGACTAGAGCCTAAACTGACAGTCTGGGATATGTGAGTATAAGGGAAAGAAGTTGAAATTGCCTCCTATTTCGTATTTTCAACATTAAACAGAAATCGTGAGGGAAATGGTTCCAATATTTTATTATGTGTATTACTTCTAATCCATTTTAAGTTGGCAATGTCATATAAACTAATTACAGCAAATGAAATTTTCTCAGATCAAAGTGAGAAACAAGCCTCATGATCTTGATATAAAATGTAGTGGAACTATTATATTATTTCTATGAGTAAACTTTTTCATAAAATGTAAAAGTAGTCAATTCTACTACCATTTAAAATTAAAAGTTTGAATTATTTTAGCTCTTATTATACCATGGCATCATAATAAACTGTAATCCAGAGTTGACTTTGTTTTATTTAGATTTTCTTTTCAATAATCAGTGTCAAATAGTAGAGGCCTAACAGAATGACAGCCAGTGGCATCATTAAGCACTGGAACAGAGTTCATTAGCACCTAAAGAGATGAAACACAGGAAGGAGGGGCCATCCAGATAGGTAACTTTTCTATAATGTGTTATTTAATATAAAAACTCATAAAAGAAAGGAAGTAGGGTATACTGTTATCAAAGAAAGAAAAACAAAGTCGAAAGTGTAAACAAATTACTAGTGCTTTATGAGAATAAAGTATCATGCTTACTGGGAGAAAAAAACAGAACATTTTTTTTAAAGATTAAATACAAGAAATGTGGCAAGAAAAATGGAGAAGTCAGTTGCTGATAGGGAAAGGACTGTGTGTTGGGCAAAAGGGTGTCAAGAGCAAATGCGCTTGTTTGAGAAATGGGATGGCGGTGGGTAATGTCATTTGCTTATAAAGATCCTGTCAGGGTATTAGTAAGAAGTAAGCACCACTCACTGGTGTTTCGTTAAGGACAAACAAAAAATGGTGGGAGACCTGAAGGTTTCTGAGACAAATCAAGAAAATAGAAAAGGAAAATAGATATTCTCCAGATATGGTAGGAGAGTGCAAGTCAATCTCATCTCCTCCTTGGTGTTAATATTTCTTGGAAATTAATTCAAATCAAAAGATACATGAAATTTTGTAAATTAATTTTACAAAATTTATGACTAAGTTGCATATAACCTCTAAGTCCTTATTATTTTTGCTACTATATAGATAGCTATATGAAAAATGGGTATCTAATGTTGCTTTTTATGTGCATTTATTATGCATATTGCAAATGCTCAGTATTTTCCTGTATCTTTTTCATTTGAAAACACTGTTCTGAGGTCTTCTAATTTTATATGTGTATAAATTTACTTTATTCAATTCATTGCTGCATAGGCTTTATTACAGTTATTTGCTTTATTACAGTTATTTGTCTGGTTTTTATTTAATTGTGTATTTATTTATTTTTGTTATTCTGGGTTTTCACTGCTTCTACAGGCTTTCTTCTAGTTGCAGCGAGTGGAAGTACTCTCTAGTTGAAGTGAGCAGGTTTCTTGTTGCAATGACTTCTCTTTGTTGTAGAACTCGGGCTCTAGGGCACATGGGCTTCAGTAGTTGTGGCACACGGGCTAAATAGGTGTGGCTCCGAGGCTCTAGAGCTCAGGCTCAATACATGTGGCTCACAGGCTTAGTTGCGCCACAGCATGTGGGATCCTCCCAGATCAGGGATAGAACTTGTGTCTCCTGCAGTGACAGGTGAACTCTTCACCACTGAGCCACCAGGGAAGCCCTGTATTTTTGTTTTGTCCAGTATTACCCAATTAAAAATCATGCTTCAGGCCTCAGTACCCTGCAGTGTGCTCAATGCTCCCTGTGACTGTCTCTGTGTCAAGGGAGACTGTGGAGTACTGCTTGAGTCCTGCATATGTTTCTCATTTATATTCAGAGAAAAAGGAACTTTAAAGAGGTCTGCTTCCAGCCTTAAAACAGGACAGAAAGCTGAACAAATATTAATTCAAAGACTGTTCTTGACTCATCAAAGACCTTCAGCCACAGAGCAAAAAGCTAACAAAATCTGTAAAGAGATGGGAGCCTACATGGAAAAATAGAACTTTCTGTTGTATCAATATAACTTGTACTCTTACTGGTATTAAACTGGTCTGTGAAGGCAAAATAATTCTTAAGTCCTAGATAATAAAGTTGCATGCAATAAGTAACACCTCAAATGAAACTGAATGAACTATTTTTGTCATATACAGAGATCACTCACTTTGCATGATTTGACATGCATAAATTTCTGTTACCATGGTTTAATTAAAACATATTAGCCCTCCGATAATACAGTTCAAATTTCAGTTACCGCAGTATAAAATGTGAGTAATTTCATAATGTACAAACCTCACCAGTAGCTTTTCAGAGCACAAATCAACAAATCAGGACAAATGATCAGCGACCAATTTTGTTACTTCTTTTACAGTCAATAAGTAATTGGTCACTGTACATCTGTTCACACACAGACAGGGAAGGTTTTAATTATATTTCCTTTTCTATTCTCCCCGTGATAAACCCATGTGACATCTTACAAATATGAGTAATTAAAAGAGGAAATTGGTCAATAAGATGAAAGAGTAACCTAGAAATACAGAGTGATAATGGTGAAAAAAAATTGAGAAGTGTTTATAATGACAAAAGGGTGTCTGAGACCAAGTGACAGTGGCAAAACTTGCATGTTAAAGGGACTCTAAGATATTTTATGACATTGAAAGTGAGAAGGGTAAAATTTTCAAAGCGAATTCACACTTTAAAAAGGAGAATGACTATTCACCTAAGAGCAGAAAAATACTCACTCTGAGTCAAATGTTACACAAGAAGGCAGGCACTATTCCTTGATAAGGAATTATCTGGAGATCCAGTGGTTAGAACTCCATACTTTTACTAGAGTGGGCCCAGTTCCATCACTGGTCAGAAACTAAGATCCCACATGCTTTGTAGCAGAGCCAAAAAAAATCTATTATTGATAATGTTTGTTATTAACCAAGAAAACATTTCAACTTTCATTACTAATTCTTCTAGTATTTTAAATTATAGTATAATTAGGAAATGCTAGTTTTGCTTTCATTTTTCTATGCATTTATAACCAAGAATAAGGCAGTTTTTAATATCGATACAATTTTTAAAGCTAACAGTTTACTGTTTCCCAAATATTATTGTCATTTTCCCAATTTCAGCTCCACATTTATTTTTATTGTTCTGCACTATCATGAAAAGCTAAAACCGTGTAAATATTTGCATATTATGTATTATATATGTTATATATATTAATGAGATTCTTTCTAAAAAAAATTTTTTGGCCTCATTTATTGGTTTTCCATTCATTTATTTTTCATCCATCTTTATTCTTTGGCTTGTGTGGGCCTCCCATTGCAGTGGCCTCTATCAGTGCAGAGCATCAGCTCTGGGCACATGTGCTCCAGAGCACTGGCTCCTAGTTGGACACAGGTCCAGCCACTCTGTGGCATATGGGATCTTCCCAGGCCAGGGATAGAACCAGCACCCCTTGCACTGCAAGGCAGATTCTACCCACTGGACCACCAGGGAACCCTAATGTGATTCTTAATTTGTATTTAATTTGTAATTTTATAGATATTTAATGTGATATTAATACTTTGTCAGAAAAGGAAATTCTTTTCATTTTTACTTTTGCAGAAACACTCTATTTAATAAGATGAAAGAGTAACCTAGAAATACAGAGTGATAATGGTGAAAAAAAATTGAGAAGTGTTTATAATGACAAAAGGGTGTCTGAGACCAAGTGACAGTGGCAAAACTTGCATGTTAAAGGGACTCTAAGATATTTTATGACATTGAAAGTGAGAAGGGTAAAATTTTCAAAGCGAATTCACACTTTAAAAAGGAGAATGACTATTCACCTAAGAGCAGAAAAATACTCACTCTGAGTCAAATGTTACACAAGAAGGCAGGCACTATTCCTTGATAAGGAATTATCTGGAGATCCAGTGGTTAGAACTCCATACTTTTACTAGAGTGGGCCCAGTTCCATCACTGGTCAGAAACTAAGATCCCACATGCTTTGTAGCAGAGCCAAAAAAAATCTATTATTGATAATGTTTGTTATTAACCAAGAAAACATTTCAACTTTCATTACTAATTCTTCTAGTATTTTAAATTATAGTATAATTAGGAAATGCTAGTTTTGCTTTCATTTTTCTATGCATTTATAACCAAGAATAAGGCAGTTTTTAATATCGATACAATTTTTAAAGCTAACAGTTTACTGTTTCCCAAATATTATTGTCATTTTCCCAATTTCAGCTCCACATTTATTTTTATTGTTCTGCACTATCATGAAAAGCTAAAACCGTGTAAATATTTGCATATTATGTATTATATATGTTATATATATTAATGAGATTCTTTCTAAAAAAAATTTTTTGGCCTCATTTATTGGTTTTCCATTCATTTATTTTTCATCCATCTTTATTCTTTGGCTTGTGTGGGCCTCCCATTGCAGTGGCCTCTATCAGTGCAGAGCATCAGCTCTGGGCACATGTGCTCCAGAGCACTGGCTCCTAGTTGGACACAGGTCCAGCCACTCTGTGGCATATGGGATCTTCCCAGGCCAGGGATAGAACCAGCACCCCTTGCACTGCAAGGCAGATTCTACCCACTGGACCACCAGGGAACCCTAATGTGATTCTTAATTTGTATTTAATTTGTAATTTTATAGATATTTAATGTGATATTAATACTTTGTCAGAAAAACAGGAAATTCTTTTCATTTTTTACTTTTGCAGAAACACTCTTTTAAGAGTAAGAGATGTGCCAAAGTTGTTATGGATCTGAGATATAAACCAGGTCTCTAGATCTTAAAGACTCTGCTAATTTTACTATATCCAACAACCTTTATATCTTTTGAATAAGATGTATCTTGTCCTGACCTACTGTACTCTTTATAGTGGTTACATTCCATCAAAACTGTGGATAGCTCTAACTCTGAGACACTCTTATTTTTCTGTTGTAGCTAAAGAGTTGAACATGAGCTTTGCTTTTACACAGTTAGATTCATATACCAGAGAGCTTCATGCCACTGAAAGAAAAATTCCCTAAAAGGAATAGGAAGACTGAGAGTCATCTTCCAGTATAAAGAATGTAGATGAAAAAATGTGGTGGAGGGAAGAGTCCAATAGATATTTGATTTCTATACATACCTGCATAAAAATGTCTATTTTTCCAGCACACTCACCAAGATGCCTTTACCAGAGCTCCACGTAGATTTTTCATGAAAGAGGAGAAAAATAACCATGGTATATAAATAACTCATACTGCAAGGATTGAGTTGATCATATTTTAATCCTATTCCCTTAATCTCTTGCCATTTCATACAAAACCATTAATTTTAGATTTAACAAGAAGCAGCTTGGCCCAAAATAGGAACTGCATATCTCCTAGATATGAAGATGGAAGATTACAAAATTTATGACTAATGGTTTTCTCTCCAGCAATCCAATGTATACAATTGGAATTAGAATCAAACAGCAATAGACTCCTCTTGTTCTGAGTTTTTCAAAATTAAAAAAAGTCTCATTTCATGACACTATCAACAAATTCATTTTCTCTAGTCTTCTTTCTTAAGGAAAACTCACTTTTGCTCTTGTTGCCAGTACTCTTTATTACTTTTCAAAGTTTATTTCATGCTTTCTTTTAGTTGGACACAGGTCCAGCCACTCTGTGGCATATGGGATCTTCCCAGGCCAGGGATAGAACCAGCACCCCTTGCACTGCAAGGCAGATTCTACCCACTGGACCACCAGGGAACCCTAATGTGATTCTTAATTTGTATTTAATTTGTAATTTTATAGATATTTAATGTGATATTAATACTTTGTCAGAAAAAAGGAAATTCTTTTCATTTTTACTTTTGCAGAAACACTCTTTTAAGAGTAAGAGATGTGCCAAAGTTGTTATGGATCTGAGATATAAACCAGGTCTCTAGATCTTAAAGACTCTGCTAATTTTACTATATCCAACAACCTTTATATCTTTTGAATAAGATGTATCTTGTCCTGACCTACTGTACTCTTTATAGTGGTTACATTCCATCAAAACTGTGGATAGCTCTAACTCTGAGACACTCTTATTTTTCTGTTGTAGCTAAAGAGTTGAACATGAGCTTTGCTTTTACACAGTTAGATTCATATACCAGAGAGCTTCATGCCACTGAAAGAAAAATTCCCTAAAAGGAATAGGAAGACTGAGAGTCATCTTCCAGTATAAAGAATGTAGATGAAAAAATGTGGTGGAGGGAAGAGTCCAATAGATATTTGATTTCTATACATACCTGCATAAAAATGTCTATTTTTCCAGCACACTCACCAAGATGCCTTTACCAGAGCTCCACGTAGATTTTTCATGAAAGAGGAGAAAAATAACCATGGTATATAAATAACTCATACTGCAAGGATTGAGTTGATCATATTTTAATCCTATTCCCTTAATCTCTTGCCATTTCATACAAAACCATTAATTTTAGATTTAACAAGAAGCAGCTTGGCCCAAAATAGGAACTGCATATCTCCTAGATATGAAGATGGAAGATTACAAAATTTATGACTAATGGTTTTCTCTCCAGCAATCCAATGTATACAATTGGAATTAGAATCAAACAGCAATAGACTCCTCTTGTTCTGAGTTTTTCAAAATTAAAAAAAGTCTCATTTCATGACACTATCAACAAATTCATTTTCTCTAGTCTTCTTTCTTAAGGAAAACTCACTTTTGCTCTTGTTGCCAGTACTCTTTATTACTTTTCAAAGTTTATTTCATGCTTTCTTTTATAGAAATTAAACAATGTCACTGAGAAATGTGTGACAAATGATCCTGAACTTACCTCTACTAGTGAATGTTAGAGCACAAACCATGAAAAACCAAAGAACAAAGCCTACCTATTTGTAACTTGTGAGTCAGTTTGAAAGATTTCAAATTAAAGCTTGGAAAATGCTTCATCCATGTTGATTGGTCCAATAAACTCTGACTGAGCTCAGGGAAATACTTTAATTTATGTATTTTTAAGTCTATCCACATTCTAGAATCTGTTTTGGATGTTAAATTTCAGGCAAAATTTTCTTTTCTATTCATACTTGGTCTTAACTAAATCAATATGGATAGTAGATTTTTCTCTGCGTTCTCAATTTTCTAGAAAGACAGTTTTCCAATTAAGAAATACACACTACCTATGAAGTATTCTAGCTAAAGCTTAAAACCACAATGATCAGGTATCTACCTAGAATTAACTTCAGAAAGTACAAAAAGTAGATTGATGAAAGAGTTCTGTTGAAATACACCAGTGATGTAATCTGCAAAATACAGGTTGGAGGAGAAATTCCATGGCCAAAGGGAGCTTTTGGGGAGAGCAGATTTGTTCTTGAACAAATAGCAAAATAATAATACTACACAAAAAAAGAAATCTATAGGTTAAGAGACAACGTGTTTGAGTAAATGTTATGAATGAAGTATGGTTAGGTGAAGAGTTCATGGTTGCTGAAGATGAGTGATGTGTAAATGAGAATTCATAGACTGTTTGAGGCTACTTTAAAATTTACTTCTACCTAAAAGAATGAGCAGAAAATAATGCCAGTTATTTGATGTATCTTTCAATTATTTGGAGTGTTTCCAGTTTCTGTATTAATCTACCTTTTCTGTTTTTGAATGTTAAAATAATCACAAATGTCTTATTTGGGACTGAACAAATCATAGCTTTGTTCTTCAGTTTCCTCAGTTGTAAAGTGGAGATAATAGTAGAAGTTCCTCAAAGTAGTGCTGCAAATATTAAATGATAAAAAACACATAATTTGCTTTGAACAGGCAGTGCCTGTGGGGCTCTGAATTGAAAGAGGACCGTTTTAAACATAAAGAAGCTTAAGCACATGTTTACAGTTTGGAGCTAAGATGGCGCCTACAAGAAGGGGTGTGGGAGTGAAAAGAAGCTTAAGCACATTGTTTCAGCTTAGAGCTACGATGGCACCTACAGGAAGGGACATGGAAATGAAGGGAAGCTTAAGTGCATTGTTTAAAGAAGCTTAAGCACATGTTTGCAGCTAAGATGGCGCCTACAGGAAGAGGCAGGGCGTGATCTAAATTGTTAATTGATGGTCAAAATTTCTGATTGGTTCCCTTGGTTTCCGCGCTCGTGAATGATTGCTTGGTCTTTAGCTTGGTGTAATCTATAGGAAGTCCCGTGCAAAACCCCCTTCACTTGCCTATAAAAGCTGTGGATCTTCATTAATAAAGCAGAACTACTTCGATGGAACCCCTGTCGCGTCTGATTGTCCCCTGCCTCAGCCAGGGGGCTGCGGGGCGGACAGTTCAAGATTTGCCTTTCTCCGAGATCTCCCAGTTCAGCCAGGGACAATCCCGCTGCCTTCCCTTTCTGCGGAAGGTCCCCACAAGTGCCAGCTCTTATTTTTAATACAGTTATTGCATTAAATGTTACCTGATTAATTCTATACATCTAAGTACAGATATTTACCAATTTTTGTTTGTTCCAGTTTTTCTTTTTAACTAACAAATAAAATGAAGTCAGGGTTATAGTAAACAGAGGTCTGAAAGATGACAGTAAAAATTCTCACATATATAAAGATTATTAAATGAAGACAGCCATTTCCACTGCTCTTGAAAATGGAATGTTGCTTTGTACTATGTAAATTATGAGCTATCAGGATAAATAATAAGATACAACAAAGAATTTCTATCTGTGAGAATGTGATAGGAGGTAAAAAATGAGGATCAGTAATAAAGAACTGGTCAAGATAATTTCTAGAGTGATTTTCAAGCACTATGATTTTAAGATTGTAAAAGTAAAGTCCATGAATTGATAATATTCAAATCGTGACATTTGGTTATGAGATATAGTATGAGATTAGCAGAGAGGCAGCATTATCGTTATCACTCTATTAAAAGGCGGGCGCAAATAGACTTCTAAAGAAAACCACAGGCTGATTTAATAGCAAGGAGTTTTGCTTAGAGTATGTTGTTATTACTAGTTGTTGTGTGTTTTGTGTTCAGTTGTCCAGTTGTGTCCTGCTCTTTGCGACCTTATGGACTACAGCACACCAGGCCTCCCTGTCCCTCACCATCTCCTGAAGTTTGCCCAAGCTCATGTCCATTGCATCAGTGATGCCATCCAGCCATCTCATTCTTTGATGCCCTCTCCATCTTCTGCCATCTATCTTACCTAGCACTGGAACTTTTCCAATGAGTTGGCTGTTCACATCAGATGGCTAAAATACTGGAGCTTTAGCTTCAGCATCAGTCCTTCCAACAAGTATTCAGGGTTGATTTCCCTTAAGATTGACTGGTTTAATCTCCTTGCTGTCCAAGGGTCTCTCAGGAGTCTTCTCCAGCACCACAGTTAGAAGACGTCAGTTCTTTGGTGCTCTGCCTTCTTTATAATCCAGCCCTTACAACTGTATATGACCACTGGAAAGACCATAGCCTTGACTATATGGACCTTGACTATGTCGGTAGAATAATGGTTCTTAATTTTCAACACATTGTCTAGGTTTGGCATAGGTTTCCCACCAAGAAGCAACCGTCATCTGATTTCATGGCTGCAGTCATCCACAGTGATTTTAGAGTCTAAGAAGAGGCAATCTTTCATTACTTCCATCTTTTCCCCTTCTATCTGCCATGAAGTAATGGAGCTGGATGCCATGATCTTGGTTTTTTTTTTTTTAATATTTAGTTTTAAGCTGGCTTTTTCGCTCTCATCCTTCACCCTTATCAAGAGGCTCTTTAGTTTCTTTTCACTTTCTACCACTAAAGTGATATTATCTGCATATCTAAGGTTGTTGATATTTCTTCTGACTGTCTTAATTCCAGCTTGTAATTCATCCATCCCAGCATTTCTCATGATGTGCTCCACATATAGGTTAAACAAGGTAACAGCAGACAACCCTGTCATACTCCTTTTTCAATCTTGAACCAATCAGTTGTTCCATAAAGAACTGGTCAAGATAATTTCTAGAGTGATTTTCAAGCACTATGATTTTAAGATTGTAAAAGTAAAGTCCATGAATTGATAATATTCAAATCGTGACATTTGGTTATGAGATATAGTATGAGATTAGCAGAGAGGCAGCATTATCGTTATCACTCTATTAAAAGGCGGGCGCAAATAGACTTCTAAAGAAAACCACAGGCTGATTTAATAGCAAGGAGTTTTGCTTAGAGTATGTTGTTATTACTAGTTGTTGTGTGTTTTGTGTTCAGTTGTCCAGTTGTGTCCTGCTCTTTGCGACCTTATGGACTACAGCACACCAGGCCTCCCTGTCCCTCACCATCTCCTGAAGTTTGCCCAAGCTCATGTCCATTGCATCAGTGATGCCATCCAGCCATCTCATTCTTTGCTGCCCTCTCCTCCTTCTTCCATCTATCTTACCCAGCACTGGATCCTTTCCAATGAGTTGGCTGTTCACATCTGATGGCTAAAATACTGGAGCTTTAGCTTCAGCATCAGCCTTTCCAACAAGTATTCAGGGTTGATTTCCCTTAAGATTGACTGGTTTAATCTCCTTGCTGTCCAAGGGTCTCTCAGGAGTCTTCTCCAGCACCACAGTTAGAAGACGTCAGTTCTTTGGTGCTCTGCCTTCTTTATAATCCAGCCCTTACAACTGTATATGACCACTGGAAAGACCATAGCCTTGACTATATGGACCTTGACTATGTCGGTAGAATAATGGTTCTTAATTTTCAACACATTGTCTAGGTTTGGCATAGGTTTCCCACCAAGAAGCAACCGTCATCTGATTTCATGGCTGCAGTCATCCACAGTGATTTTAGAGTCTAAGAAGAGGCAATCTTTCATTACTTCCATCTTTTCCCCTTCTATCTGCCATGAAGTAATGGAGCTGGATGCCATGATCTTGGTTTTTTTTTTTTTAATATTTAGTTTTAAGCTGGCTTTTTCGCTCTCATCCTTCACCCTTATCAAGAGGCTCTTTAGTTTCTTTTCACTTTCTACCACTAAAGTGATATTATCTGCATATCTAAGGTTGTTGATATTTCTTCTGACTGTCTTAATTCCAGCTTGTAATTCATCCATCCCAGCATTTCTCATGATGTGCTCCACATATAGGTTAAACAAGGTAACAGCAGACAACCCTGTCATACTCCTTTTTCAATCTTGAACCAATCAGTTGTTCCATACAGTGTTCTAATTACTGCTTCCTGACTCATCATAGGTTTCTCAGGAGACAGGTAAGATAGTCTAGTATTCCCATCTCTTTAGCAGATTTCCACAGTCTGTTATGGTCCACATAGTCAAAGGCTTTAGCATAGTCGATGAAACAGAGATAGATTTTTTTCTGAAATTTCCTTGCTTTCTCTATAATCCAGCAAATGCTGGATCTCTGGTTCTTCTTCCTTTTCTAAACCCGGCTTGCACATCTGGAAGTTCTTGGTTCACATAATGCTGAAGCCTAGCGTGCAAAATTTTAAGCACGACCTTAACAAGCATGGGAGATGATAGCAAGTATCCAATGGTTAGCACATTCTTTAGTATCCTTCTTGGGAACTGGGATGAAGATTGACCTTTTCCAGTCCTGTGGCCACTGCTAGGTCTTCTAGATTTGCTGAGAAATTAACTGCAATACCTGGATGGCATCATCCTTTAGGGTTTTGAATAGTTCTACTGGAATTCTATGGCATCCACTTGCTTTATTAACAGCGGTGCTTTCTAAGTCCCCCCTGATTTCGCACTCCAAAGTGTCTGGCTCTGGGTGACTGAGCACACCATCGTAGTAATCTGGTTCATTGAGATATTTTTTGTATAGTTCTTCCATGTATTCTTTTCATCTCTTCTTGATCTCTTCAGTGTCTACTAGGTCTCTGCCAAAACGTGATCCACTGGAGGAGGGAATGACAAACTACCCCAGTATACTTGCCTGTGAAAACCTCATAAGCTATATAAAAGTACACATTAATAGTTTTGTGGGTATAAATAAGCAAAAATATTCAGAACTTGCAAAAGGAACATGAATAAAAAAATCATGACAAATGAAAAATACTTTAAGTCAAAGAAAATATCTGATGAAACAAAAGAATATTTTTTGTATTTATTGATAACAAAAAATAAGAACTATGGTTATAGAACAGTTAAAATAATAGGTTATAACTACAGTAAATTAGTGTTTTATGGTGTTTTCCTATCCATTTTGAAATGTTTTGCCCTCCAAAATTTCTATACTTATATAGGAAAATTGTTATGTCTTTTCAGAGAAACTTTTCAAGACTTTTGACTTTATACCAGAGATTATTTCTCTCCTATCAAAAACCATCAACACTTTCCTGGACACCAATTTGCTCACTTTTGCCTTTCCTCTTCCATTTTCTTCTCCTTTTCCTCCTAGGACAATTGATACAGAACTTATGTCAATTGTTTTCTCATTTCTTTTAAAATGGTTTCTTTTTTTTTAATTTTGGCCTCTTTTATTTATCCTTCACCTGTCCATTTTCATCTATCTTAGTTCCTTTGGCCTGTGTGGGCCTCCCATTGCAGCGGCCTCTCCTGTTGCAGAGCACGGGTTCCGGGAGCATGTGCTTCAGAGCACCAACTTGTAATGGGATACTCCGATCCAACTGCTTTGTGGCACGTGGGATCCTCCTGTGCCAGGGACCGAACCGGTGCCCCCTGCACTGCAAGGCGGACTCTCTACCCACTGGACCACCAGGGAAGCCCCTCTTTTAAAATGATTTTTAATGAGCTATAATTTACTTATCACACAGTTCACCACAGTTCAGTGGTTTGAAGCATAGAGAGTTATGCAACCATCACCACAATCAGATCTTAGTACATTTTTATCAATACCAAGAAGTGCTTTGTAAACTTAGTAAGTAATTTCCCATCCCACCTGTCCTCACTCTCCATCCACAGCCTTTAGCAAACAGTAATCTGTTTTCCATGTGTGCAGATGTGTCTATTCTGGAAATTTCCTATAAATGGAAAAATAATATTTGATCTTTTTTCCGTGACTACTTTCATTTAGCTTAATGTTTTCGAGAGTCACTATTTCCACTTTTCCCCCCACTCTTTGTCATGAAATTACGGGACCAGATGCCATGATCTTAGTTTTTTGATGTTGAGTTTTAAGCCAGTTTTTTTTTTTTTTTTCCTCACTCTCCTCCTTCAGAGACACTGATGCTGGGAAAGATTGAGGGCAGGAGGAGAGGGGGCAGCAGAGGATGAGACAGTTAGAGAGGATCACTGACTCAATGGACATGAATTTGAACAAACTCCAGGAGCCAGTGAAGTTCAGGGAAGCCTTGTGTACTGCAGTTCACGGGGTCGCAGATAGTCAGAGACAACTTAGAAAGTGAACAACAGCAGCAGCAATGTTTTCAAAATTCATCCATGGTGTAGCATGCATCAGTACTTCCTTCTTTTTATTATTGTGTAATATTTCATTCAGTGGGTATGCCAAATTTGGTTTATTCATTTATCAGTCAGTGATCACTTATGTTTCCACTTTTTTGCTGTTATGAGCAATACTATTACAAATATTCACATACAATTTTTTTATGGATATATACCTAGAGATGGAACTGGTAAACCATATGTTGACTTTATCTTTAACCTAGTAAAAGAATTGTCAGAATATAAGTGGCTGTGGTGTTGCACATTCTTACCACCAATGTATGAAGATTCCAATTTTTTCACAACCTTGTCAACACTTGTAATCAATTGTCATCTTGGTTAAAGTCCTCCTAAGTGGGTGTGAAACAGTATCTCATTAGAGTTACAATTTGCATTTCTCTGATAGCTAAGGATGTTGAACATTTTTTCATGTATTTATTGCTCATATCACTATCTTAATAGGTTAGATATATTTTTTATTGTGATGAATTAATGTATTATGGATACAGGTCTCTTATCAGGCATAAAATTTGCAAATATTTTATCCTATTCTAGGTTATTTTTTCAATTTCTTAGTTGTGTCCTTTGTAGAACTTAAAAATGTTTTGATTCTTTGTGCTTATGATAGTATATCCAAGAAAGCTTGTCTAACTCAAGTATGTTCGTGAATATTCATTTTTTCACTTTCTGGTAAGAGTTTTATAATTTTAACTTTTACATTTAGTTCTATGATCCATTCTGAGTTAAGTTTTGTGGATGGAGTAAGAAAAAAGTTCAACTGCATTCTTTCCCTGTAGACAACCAGTTGTACCAGTGACAACTGCTGAAAAGACCATTCTTCCTCCATTTATCTTTCTTTACATTCTTGTCAAAAGATCAACTAACCATAAATAGTTTTTGATGTTGAGTTTTAAGCCAGTTTTTTTTTCCTCACTCTCCTCCTTAAAACTGATTTAAAAAAAAATGGACATTGAATTTGAAAACAAACTCCAGGAGCCAGTGAAGTTCAGGGAAGCCTTGTGTACTGCAGTTCACGGGGTCGCAGATAGTCAGAGACAACTTAGAAAGTGAACAACAGCAGCAGCAATGTTTTCAAAATTCATCCATGGTGTAGCATGCATCAGTACTTCCTTCTTTTTATTATTGTGTAATATTTCATTCAGTGGGTATGCCAAATTTGGTTTATTCATTTATCAGTCAGTGATCACTTATGTTTCCACTTTTTTGCTGTTATGAGCAATACTATTACAAATATTCACATACAATTTTTTTATGGATATATACCTAGAGATGGAACTGGTAAACCATATGTTGACTTTATCTTTAACCTAGTAAAAGAATTGTCAGAATATAAGTGGCTGTGGTGTTGCACATTCTTACCACCAATGTATGAAGATTCCAATTTTTTCACAACCTTGTCAACACTTGTAATCAATTGTCATCTTGGTTAAAGTCCTCCTAAGTGGGTGTGAAACAGTATCTCATTAGAGTTACAATTTGCATTTCTCTGATAGCTAAGGATGTTGAACATTTTTTCATGTATTTATTGCTCATATCACTATCTTAATAGGTTAGATATATTTTTTATTGTGATGAATTAATGTATTATGGATACAGGTCTCTTATCAGGCATAAAATTTGCAAATATTTTATCCTATTCTAGGTTATTTTTTCAATTTCTTAGTTGTGTCCTTTGTAGAACTTAAAAATGTTTTGATTCTTTGTGCTTATGATAGTATATCCAAGAAAGCTTGTCTAACTCAAGTATGTTCGTGAATATTCATTTTTTCACTTTCTGGTAAGAGTTTTATAATTTTAACTTTTACATTTAGTTCTATGATCCATTCTGAGTTAAGTTTTGTGGATGGAGTAAGAAAAAAGTTCAACTGCATTCTTTCCCTGTAGACAACCAGTTGTACCAGTGACAACTGCTGAAAAGACCATTCTTCCTCCATTTATCTTTCTTTACATTCTTGTCAAAAGATCAACTAACCATAAATATAACAGTTTATTTTTGGATCCTTTATTACATTATCTACATGTCTGCCTTTATTCAAAGACTACACTTTCTTATGTCTTTCTAGAGATTTATCCATTTCTTCTAAGATACCATATTTGTTGATATAACATTGTACTAAATATTCCCTTATAATCCTTTTTATTTCTCCAGGTCCAGTAAGGATAGTCTGTCTTTCATTCTAAATTTTAGTAATGGAGGTCTTCTAGTTTTTCTTAGTTTAGCTCAGTTGTCAGTTATGTTGACTTTTTTCAAAGAAATAACTTTTGGTTTTATTGATTTCTCTGTTGTTTTTGTATTCCCTATTTCATTTATTTTCACTCTAGTTTTTATTGTTTCCTTTATTGTGCTTGTTTTAAGTTTAGTTTGCCTTTCTATTAATACTTCTTAACATGTGATTGAGTTGAGATTTCTTCTTTTTTTAAATGTAGGTCTATGCCACTATAAATTTCCAAGTAATGCTTCAACTATACCCCATAAATTTTCAGAGGATAATGCCTTAGGCATGCACATAGTCATCTGGAGTGTCAGTGGTTTTAACAGGGCTTTTTAATTTTTTTTTTACTGTTTATCTCCATGATTTCCCTGTTATGCTGTCTGCCTTTATTGGATCACACCCAGCTGTTAGACTCCATTAATTGTCAGATAATTGCTCTATTATTTCTAATAATGCTTTAAAGTCTAATCACATTAAATCCATTTCCCACTACAGGGGTAATCTGTGATGTTTGTCTTTGAGATGTATTCTGGTCCCAATAGTGTTCTTAGATGGGATGTTAGGAGTTTGTCATGGCTCAAATGCCACAAACTCTTATTTTTCTTACCAAAATTTAGTTGTTGTTCAGTCACTCAGTTGGGTCTAACTCTGTGACCCCAGGGACTGCAGCACACTAGGCTTCCTTGGCCTTCATTATTTCCCGAGTTTGCTCAAACTCATGTCTATTGAGTCAGCGATGCCATCCAACTATCTCATCTTCTGTTGCCCCATTCTCCTTCTGCTCTCAATCTTTCCCAGCATCAGGGTCTTTTCCAATGAGTCAGTTCTTTGCATTAAGTGGCCAAAATATTGGAGCTTCAGCTTCAGTATCAGCATTTCCAATGAATATTCAGGTTGATTTTCTTAAGGATTGACTGGTTTGATCTCCTTGAGATCCAAGGGACTCTGAAGACTCTTCTTCTGCACCACAGTCTGAAAGCATCAATTCGTCAGTACTCAGCCTTTCTTATGGTCCATACATGACTGCTGTAGCTACATGAAAGCTATAGCTTTGACTATACAGACCTTTGTTCGCAAAGTGATATATGCTTTTTAATATTCTGTCTAGGTTCATCATAGCTTAAAGAGTAAGTGTCTTTTATGTATATATATTTTTTATTTTGCCTTTTTGCTTTTACAGAGTTTTGTTGTCAATTTGTTTTTTTGTTTGTTTTTTGTTTTTAATTTTTAATTCTTTATTTTAAAGATTTTACAGTTTTGTTGTTCATCGACAGGTATGTTCCCAGATCAGTCATATGCATATCCCAGGTCCACCTCCCCAACCCCCGCCACCCAGTTCCCCCCGTCCCACCCCTCTGGACCATCTACCCAAACCATTGTAAGCACTCCTATTCCCTTGGCACAATGACAATAGCTATCTTTTCCACACATGGAAGTATAGGTTTCCATGTTACTCCCTCTATGTCTCCCCCTCACTGTTTGTTCCCCACAATGTCCATATGTCTATTCTCTGTTTTTCCATGAGTTCACTGCATGTGTTATCATGACCATCTTACTAGATTCCATATATATGAGTTAGTATACTGTACTTGTCTTTCTCTTTTTGACTTACTTCACTTTTTATGACAGGTTCTAGAGCTAGCCACCTCATTAGGACTGAGTCTTCTGCATTTCTTTTAACAGCTGAGTAGTATTCCATTGTATATATGTACAAGAGCTTCTGTATCCATTCATTCATCAAATGACATCTAGGTTGCTTCCATGTTTTGGCTATTGTATAGAGAGCTGCAATGAACATTGGGGTACAGGTGCTTCTTTCAGTTTTTATTTCATCAGGATATAGGCCTAATAGTGGGATTTCTGGATCATAGGGTGCTTCTATTTTTAGTTTTTTAAGGAATCTCCATACTGTCTTCCATAGAGGCTGTATCAATTTATATTCCCACCAGCAATGCAAGAGTATTCCCTTTTCTCCACCCCTTCTCCAGCATTTATTGTCTGCAGATTTTTTGATGATGGCCATTCTGATGGGTGTGAGGTGGTATCTCATTGTGGTTTTAATTTGCATTTCTCTAATGATAAGCGAGGTTGAGCATCGTTTCATGTGCTTTTGGGCCATCTGTATGTCCTCTTTTGAGAGGCGTCTCTTTAGATCTTTTTCTCATTTTTTGATTGGGTTGTTTGTTTTTCCTGTGCTGAGTTGTGTGAGTTGCTTGTAGATTTTGGAAATTAATTCTTTGTCTGTTGTTTCATTTGCTGTGATTTTCTCCCACTCTGTGGGGTGTCTGTTCAGCCTTTTTGTAATTTCTTTTGCTGTACAAAAGCTTTTAAGTTTCATGAGGTCCCACATGTTCACTTTTCTTTTCAGTTCCACCATTCTAGTAGGTGGGTCAGAGAAGATCTTGCTTTGATTGATGTCCTTGAGGGTTTTACCTATATTGTCCTCTAAGAGTCTGATGGTTTCTGGTCTTACATTTACGTCTTTAATCTATTTTGAGTTGATCTTTGTGTATGGTGTCAGGGAATGTTCCAACTTCATTTTTTTGCATGTGGCTGTCCAATTTTCCCAGCACCATTTGTTGAAGAGGCTGTCTTTGTCCCATTTTACAGTTTCGCCTCCTTTGTCAAAAATAAGATACCCATAGGTGTGTGGGTTTATCTCTGGGTTCTTGATCTTGTTCCATTGATCTATAGTTCTGTTTTTGTGCCAGTACCATACTGTCTTGATGACTGTTGCTTTGTAGTAGAGTCTGAAGTTGGGGAGGTTGATTCCTCCGGCTCTGTTTTTTCTGAGGATGGCTTTGGCTATTCGAGGTCTTTTGTGTTTCCATATGAACTGTGTTATTCTTTGGTCTAGTTCTGTGAAAAATGTCAGTGGTAGTTGGATAGGTATTGCATTGAATCTGTAGATGATATTTGGTAGTATGGTCATTTTCACAATATTGAATCTTCCGATCCAGGAACATGGAATATCTCTCCATCTGTTTAAGTCTTTAATTTCTCTCATGAATGTCTTATAATTTTCTATGTATAATTCTTTTGTTTCTTTGGGTAGGTTTATTCCTAGATATTTGATTCTTTTGGTTGCAGTGGTGAGGGGGATTGCCTTTTTTATTTCGTTTTCTGATTTTTCATTGTTTGTGTATAGGAATGCCAGTGATTTCTGTATATTGATTTTATATCCTACGACTTTGCTGAATTCATTGATTAGCTCTAGTAGCTTTATAACAGTGTCTTTGGGGTTTTCTATGTATAATATGTCGTCTGCAAAGAGAGAGAGCTTGACTTCTTCCTTTCCAATCTGGATTCCTTTTATTTCTTTCTCTTCTCTTATTGCTGTTGCCAGAACTTCCAGGACTATGTTGAGGAGTGGTGAAAGTGGACACCTCTGTCTTGTTCCTGATCTTAGAGGGAATGCTTTCAATTTTTCACTGTTAAGGATAATGTTTGCTGTAGGCTTCTCATATATGGCCTTTATTATGTAGAGATAGGTTCCTTCTATGCCCATTTTCTGAAGAGTTTTGATCATAAATGGATGCTGTGCTTTGTCGAAGGCTTTTTCTGTATCTATTGAGATGATTGTGTGATTTTTGTCTCTCAGTTTGTTGATATGGTGTATCACATTGATTGTTTTGAGGATATTGAAGAATCCTTGCATGCTTGGGATGAACCCGACTTGATCAGGATGTATGAGGTTTTTAATGTGTCGTTGAATTGTTTGCTAGGATTTTGTTGGGGATCTTGGCATCTAAGTTCATCAGTGAAATTGGCCTATAGTTTTCCTTTTTTGTGTTGTCTTTGCCTGGTTTGGGTATCAGGGTGATGGTGGCCTCGTAGAATGTGTTTGGAAGTTTTCCTTCCTGTGCAATTTTTTGAAAGAATTTTAGAAGGACAGGCATCAGCTCTTCTTTAAATGTTTGGTAGAATTCGACTGTGAAGCCATCTGGCCCTGGGCTTTTATCTTTGGGTAGACTTTTAATCACAAATTCGATTTCTGAGCTTGTGATTGGGTTGTTCATAGTCTCTGTTTCTTCCTGGCTCGGTTTTGGGAGATTAATCTTCTCCAAGAAACTGTCCATTTCTTCCAGGTTGTCCAGTTTGTTGCCATATAGCTGTTCATAACAGTCTCTTAGAATCCTTTGGATTTCTGCATTATCTGTTGTAATCTCTCCTTTTTCGTTTTTGATTTTGTTGATCTGGTTCTTCTCTCTTTCTTGATGAGTCTGGCCAGTGGCTTGTCAATTTTGTTTACCTTTTCAAAGAAACAGCTTTTTGTTTTATTTATCTTTACTATTGTTTCTTTCGTTTCTTTCTCATTTATTTCTGCTCTGATCCTTATGATTTCTCTTCTTCTGCTGGCTTTGGGGTGTTTTTGTTCTTCTTTCTCCAATTGTTTTAAGCAGAAGGTTAGGTCATCTACTTCATATTTTGCTAGTTTCTTGAGGTGGGATCGTATTGCTATAAATTTCCCTCTTAGAACTGCTTTTGCAGTATCCCATAGGTTTTGCACTGTCATGTGTTCATTGTCATTTTCTTCTAGGAATTGTTTAATTTCTCCTTTGATTTCCTCAGTAATCAGTTGGTTTTTTAGGTATGTATTGTTTAATCTCCATGTGTTTGTGTTTTTAGGGTTTTCTTTCCGGTAGTTGCTCTCCAGTCTCATTGCATTGTGGTTCGAGAAGATGGTTGATATAATTTCAGTTTTCTTGAATTGACTGAGGTTTGATTTGTGGCCCAAGATGTGGTCTATCCTGGAGAATGTTCCGTGAGCACTTGAGAAGAAAGTGTATTCTTCTGCTTTTGGATGGAACGTCCTAAAGATATCGATGAGGTCCATCTTTTCTAGTGTGGCATTTAAGGCTTGTGTTTCTTTTTTAATTTTCTGTTTTGATGATCTGTCCATTGGTGTGAGATGAATGTTAAAGTCTCCTACTATTACTGTGTTATTGTTGATTTCTTCTTTTATGTCTGAACGTATCTATCTTATGTACTGAGATGCCCCTGTGTTGGGTGTGTACATATTCATGACTGTTATGTCTTGCTCTTGGATGGATCCCTTAATCATGATGTAGTGACCTGCCTTGTCTCTTATAATCTTCTTTACTTTAAAGTCTATTTTGTCTGATATGAAGATTGCTACTCCAGCTTCCTTTTGATTTCTATTTGCATGGAATATCTTTTTCCAGCCTCTCACTTTCTGTCTATGAGTGTCCCTATGTCTGAAGTGGGTCTCTTATAAATAGCATATATAGGGGTCTTGCTTCTGGATCCATTCAGCCAGCCTGTGTCGTTTTGTTGGAGCATTTAGTCCATTTACATTCAAAGTAATTATTGATATGAATGTTCCTATAGTCTTCTTCTTAGAAGTTTGGGGCTTGATTTGTAGGACTTCTCCTACTCTTGTATTTATTGGCTATATCAGGCCCTTTAGCACTTGTTGTAGGGCTAGTTTTGTGGTACAGAATTCTTTTAGTTTTTGTCTGTCCCTGAAGCTTTTGACTTTACCATCAATTCTGAATGAGATTCTTTCTGCGTAGAGAATTATTGGTTGGAGGTTATTCTCTTTTAGCCATTTAAATGTGTCTTGCTATTCTCTTCTGGCCTGCAGGGTTTTTGTTGAGAAATCCGCAGTTAGACGTATGGGGTTTCCTTTATATGTTATTTGTTGTTTGCTCCTAGCTGCTTTGAGTGTTCTGTCTTTATATTTGGTTTGCATTAGTTTGATTAGAATGTGCCTTGGTGTCTTTCTTCTGGGGTTTATCCTGTGTGGAACTCTTTGTGCTTCTTGGACTTGGTCGACTATTTCCTTTCCCATGCTGGGGAAGTTTTCAACTATAACCTCTTCAAGAATTTTTTCATAGCCTTTCTTCCCCTCTTCTTCCTCTGGAACTCCTATAATTCTAATGTTGGTGCATTTGATATTGTCCCATAGGTGTTTGATGCTATCTTCAGTTCTTTTAATTCTTTGGGCTTTGTTCTGTTCTTCAGCACTTATTTCCACCATTCTGTCTTCCAGCTCACGTATCCATTCTTCCGCCTCTGATACTCTACTGTTGAGACCTTCTATAGTATTTTTGAGTTCAGCAATTGAGTTAGTAGTCTCTATTTGCTTATTTTTCATTTCTTGCACGTCTCTTCTCAGTGTACTAATTTCCTCTAATATTCTGTTTTTAGTGTTTTGAATCCTCATTAGTATATTTTTTCTGAATTCTCTTTCAGATAATTTGTCCATCTCCTCCTCTATCATTTGAAGCTGTGTTTCTCTAGCTTGGTCCTTCCTTTGTGCAGTATTTCTCTGACGTTTCATTATTAGGTTAATTTTTGTTTCTTTGTGTGTGTCTGTGTGTGTGAAGTTCTTCTTACTCTGTCCATTTGAGCATTGCCATTTACATTCAAAGTAATTATTGATATGAATGTTCCTATAGTCTTCTTCTTAGAAGTTTGGGGCTTGATTTGTAGGACTTCTCCTACTCTTGTATTTATTGGCTATATCAGGCCCTTTAGCACTTGTTGTAGGGCTAGTTTTGTGGTACAGAATTCTTTTAGTTTTTGTCTGTCCCTGAAGCTTTTGACTTTACCATCAATTCTGAATGAGATTCTTTCTGCGTAGAGAATTATTGGTTGGAGGTTATTCTCTTTTAGCCATTTAAATGTGTCTTGCTATTCTCTTCTGGCCTGCAGGGTTTTTGTTGAGAAATCCGCAGTTAGACGTATGGGGTTTCCTTTATATGTTATTTGTTGTTTGCTCCTAGCTGCTTTGAGTGTTCTGTCTTTATATTTGGTTTGCATTAGTTTGATTAGAATGTGCCTTGGTGTCTTTCTTCTGGGGTTTATCCTGTGTGGAACTCTTTGTGCTTCTTGGACTTGGTCGACTATTTCCTTTCCCATGCTGGGGAAGTTTTCAACTATAACCTCTTCAAGAATTTTTTCATAGCCTTTCTTCCCCTCTTCTTCCTCTGGAACTCCTATAATTCTAATGTTGGTGCATTTGATATTGTCCCATAGGTGTTTGATGCTATCTTCAGTTCTTTTAATTCTTTGGGCTTTGTTCTGTTCTTCAGCACTTATTTCCACCATTCTGTCTTCCAGCTCACGTATCCATTCTTCCGCCTCTGATACTCTACTGTTGAGACCTTCTATAGTATTTTTGAGTTCAGCAATTGAGTTAGTAGTCTCTATTTGCTTATTTTTCATTTCTTGCACGTCTCTTCTCAGTGTACTAATTTCCTCTAATATTCTGTTTTTAGTGTTTTGAATCCTCATTAGTATATTTTTTCTGAATTCTCTTTCAGATAATTTGTCCATCTCCTCCTCTATCATTTGAAGCTGTGTTTCTCTAGCTTGGTCCTTCCTTTGTGCAGTATTTCTCTGACGTTTCATTATTAGGTTAATTTTTGTTTCTTTGTGTGTGTCTGTGTGTGTGAAGTTCTTTTTCCCCCACCAGGCTTCTTGGTTGAATTCTCCCTTCCTTTGGGTTTCTGTCCTTGTAGAAGGGCTCAGTGGTTGTGAGTTGGGTGGTGTTAGGTCTTGTTTACAGGTGAATAATCTCTAGTGTTGTATGTTCTTTGACAGTGTGGAGTCTTGGAATCAGGGCTTCCACTCCGAGGATCCTTGGTTTGATAATTGGTCAGGCAGTGTAGGCTCTATGTCTGGTTTGCTATGGTGTTCTGTGATTTTAGTTCAAATACTAGCATCTGAGGAACAAGAGGTGCATCCCTGATGGGTGACAGTCATAAGAGCATGCAGATGTTTTCTAACATAATCGTAAGATATACATACATACACAGCAATACCCGCAACTGACCAGTCTTACAGAGATAAAGCATAGGAATTCTTTCTGACAAACCATGCAATCAAAGATGATACCTGCCCATTAAGCTCTGAATTAATTAAAATAGTACCTGGAAAAATAGATCCAGGGCAAGGTCCTGGCTTGGATAATTACAATGAGAGTAATTTTTAACTAGGACATGTGTTGGGGGTGAGTAGGAGAGTGTATGGGTAATGAGAATGAATAGATTCGTCTTGGAAGGATTTTATAGGGTCAGGTAGCAAAGATTAGTGTGTTGTATTGTTTAGTGCAGCTGGAAGAGAATAGCGGAGACAGGAAGATAGGAAATATTAATCTAAAGGATATTGGTAGAAGGAAAAGGCTTTACATTTAGAGCATAGAGGGAGAAAGCAGTGGCAATGAGGAAAGAGAATTATAAGTTTCCACGAATTAAAGTTAAAAAAAATAAAATGAAAGTCAAAAAAAAAAGAAATTAAAAATTAAAAAGGGAAGAGAAAATTAATGAGACCAAAAACAAACAGAAAAAATCCAAAACAAACAATAACAACAAAAAACCAGAACAAACAAATAACCCCCCTCCCCAAAACCAGACCAATCAATCGAATGAACAAAATAATCCAGAACAAATAGACAAGCAAAAAAAGCTAAATACTGTCCCTGGTTTTTATCTTCTCATCTGCGTGTTGGAAACCCATCTGCTCTTGATGGTGGTGTCTTAATGGCGTAGTCTTTCCCTTATAGTGCCGGTTTCTATGGTTTCTGTTTTTGTTTTCAGCAAAATGAAGGCTTTGCTGCGAGCTTGGGTGCAGGCCGGGGCAGCGGGCTGATCCCCGTCCGTCGGGCGGGGGCCGCGGCGCGCGCAATCCCATGTTGGAGGGGGACGCGCCGGCTCTACCGCGCACCCGCTGGTATTCTCCAATACCTGCCCTCTCCCGGCTTCCTCCGCTGCCTCTGTAGCTCTAGGGGTGCCTGGGCTTCTCTGTCGCTGGCACTCGCGCACTGCCGGTTACGCGTCTAAGTCCCAAAGGCGGGCGTGAGCTTTCCCGTCTGGCTCGAGCCTGGTCCCTGGCCAACAACCCGTGGGCGACTTCCCCTCTTCGTTCAGCAAGCCCTCCACTAGGAGTGTTTGAACTTACCCGGCGCCAAGCGGAGCAGCATGGCTTTCTTCCGGCGCAGCGCAGCTTTCGTTTGGCTTGGTGCGGTGCAGCGGGGCTTTCGTCCAGCAGAAAGTCGCGATTTTCGTTTCTGAGGAGTTCTTCTGTAGTTTAGCGGCTGGTTTGTTGGTGGTGTTTCATTTCTTGATTAGTTCTGGCGATTCTGTTGGGGAGCTGGTGAAATCTTCCCCTCATTCCTCCGCCATCTTGGCCCCCTCCCCCAGTAAGTGTCTTTTAATTTCACGGCTGCCGTCACCTTCTGCAGTGATTTTGCAGTCCAAAATAATAAAGTCTGTTACTGTTTCCATTTTTTTTTATGGCGTTCAGCACCCAATATTTCCAGGCAGTCTCCCATCCATGTACTAACCAGGCCCAACCCTGTTTAGCTTCAGACATGAGACAAGATCGAGTGCATTCTGGGTTCTATAGCTGTAGACTACTGTTTCCATTTTTTCCCTCATCTATTTGCCATGAAGTGATGGGGCCAGATGCCTTGATCTTAGTTTTTTTGAATATTCAGTTTTAAGCTAGGTTTTTTCTCTTTTTTTTCGCTCCCCTCTTTGACCTTCATCAGTAGGTTCTTTAGTTTCTCTTTGCTTTCTGCTATTAGGCTGATGTCATTTGTATATTTGAGGCTATTGATATTTCTCCCAGCATCTTTAGTAAATTTACCAAAATTTAGTGGACTTTCTCAAATAAGTTGTTTCTTCACTTACTGTGTGCTTTTAGAGTAATTTCTAGATTTTTCTAAAAGGAAATGGCAGCTCCAGTATTCTCTCTTTTTTTTTAACTTTTATTTATTTATTTTTATTTATGGGTTTTCACTGCTGCTGCAGGCTCTTCTGTAGTTGCAGGGAGTGGGGGCTACTCTGTAGTTGAGGTGAGCAGGCTTCTTGTTGCAGTGACTTCTCTTGTGGAACTTGGGCTCTAGGGCAGACGGGCTTCAGTAATTGTGGCACATGGGCTCAATAGTTGCGGCTCCGAGGCTCTAGAGCACTGGCTTAATAGTTGTGGCTCAAGGGCTTAGTTGCTCTGCAGCATGTGGGATCTTTCTGGATCAGGGATCGAACCCATGTCTGCTGCATTGGCAGGAGAACTCTTTACCACTGAGCTACCAGGAAGCCATCTAGAAATTTTTCATTGTTGTTGTAAATAATTTTCACCAGTTGTATTGTTTCATTTTGGAACTCTTCACTTTGCCACCCAGAAGTCATCTCTCTCTAGCCTCACTTTGCCTTTTTGTATTGTATATATCATCTGTGTCTACATTGATATTCATATAGTTAGTTATCCTAGTATGTATATTTTTCATTTTTAGAAATTTTTCTTCCTTGCCTATTCATTAATACAGGGATATGAATAGCCATTAAGGTTTATGATTTTCTTATATTAGTTGCTTTATTATAATATATAAAAAGGGGCCGTCTCCGGTGGCTCAGTGGTAAAGAATCTGCCTGCCAGTGCAGAAAATGCAGGTTCAATTCTTGGGCTGGGAAGATCCCCTGGAGAAGAAAATGGCAGTCCACTCCCATATTCTGTCCTGGGAAATCCTATGGACAGAGGAGTCTTGCAGGCCACAGTCAATGGGATCAGAAAGACTTGGACACAACTGAGTGAATAAATGACAACAGCAAAAATATATAAAATAATTGCTGAGATTCATACTAAATCTTTTTGAACGAGACATTTCATTTAATCCTATAAAGATTATTAAGTAGAAATTATGTTCCGGATCTTATACATAGGTGTGAGAGGTTAAATATCTTCTCAGACTAAAACTCAGTTTTTCTGTTTCCAGGGTAGATAACCACTTGCTCTGTTGCCTGAAAAAAAAATTGTGACCTGATTATAATCAAACCAGAATGTTTTCTCTGGAATTGTTTAGTTCAACAGTTCTGACTAAACAAAGATATTCCAGACATACCCAAGACATTCCATGTACTGAAAAATGACATTTCCTCTCTCTCCTTCTCTCTCTTTCTGCATCATCTTGCCTCCTCGCTGTCTTTCTTTCTCTCCTTTGCTGAACCCCTGCTCTTTTATTAACTGTAATCATGAACCTTTGAGTAGCAAATACGTTTCAACATACAACTATGTAAGAAAATTGCATAATTTTTGACTCTATATAAGGCATTCAATTTCTCAGTGCCAACAATTTAAAGAATGTGACTGTTCAATTTTGAAGAAAATATTTTTGCCAGATTTTAAGACAAATGATTTTCTTATGGGTTACTTACCTAAAGGTTTAGATGGTTATAGTCATGTACTCAGTTCATAAACTTGCTGCTCATGTAAAACATCTTTTTAATACCTACACTGTCAGATGTCAGAAAAGGACACAAAAATTACATCAGATGCCACAACCATCACAAACAATACAAATGCAATTTTGGCCAAAGACTTTTAGGTTTGTTTATTTGTTTTTAAGACAAGAAATGAAGACAATGTTCTTATATAGAATTTCCCCTTTCTTGAATGGCCACAGCATTATGTTGACCTCTATGATGTTTCCTCAGAAATTAGTGAATCTTAGAAAATTTCAGAAGTTTGTTTTTGTTTTTAGTTGATAAATGTGTCCATCTATTTTTGCGACCCCATCTGTAGCCCACCAGGCTCTTCTGTTGATGGGATTCTGTGGGCAAACAGCATGGGCCAGTGCAGAAAATGCAGGTTCAGGGCAAGATCCCTGAGAAAATGGCAGTCCACTCCCATATTCTGTCCTGGGAAATCCTATGGACAGAGGAGTCTTGCAGGCCACAGTCAATGGGATCAGAAAGACTTGGACACAACTGAGTGAATAAATGACAACAGCAAAAATATATAAAATAATTGCTGAGATTCATACTAAATCTTTTTGAACGAGACATTTCATTTAATCCTATAAAGATTATTAAGTAGAAATTATGTTCCGGATCTTATACATAGGTGTGAGAGGTTAAATATCTTCTCAGACTAAAACTCAGTTTTTCTGTTTCCAGGGTAGATAACCACTTGCTCTGTTGCCTGAAAAAAAAATTGTGACCTGATTATAATCAAACCAGAATGTTTTCTCTGGAATTGTTTAGTTCAACAGTTCTGACTAAACAAAGATATTCCAGACATACCCAAGACATTCCATGTACTGAAAAATGACATTTCCTCTCTCTCCTTCTCTCTCTTTCTGCATCATCTTGCCTCCTCGCTGTCTTTCTTTCTCTCCTTTGCTGAACCCCTGCTCTTTTATTAACTGTAATCATGAACCTTTGAGTAGCAAATACGTTTCAACATACAACTATGTAAGAAAATTGCATAATTTTTGACTCTATATAAGGCATTCAATTTCTCAGTGCCAACAATTTAAAGAATGTGACTGTTCAATTTTGAAGAAAATATTTTTGCCAGATTTTAAGACAAATGATTTTCTTATGGGTTACTTACCTAAAGGTTTAGATGGTTATAGTCATGTACTCAGTTCATAAACTTGCTGCTCATGTAAAACATCTTTTTAATACCTACACTGTCAGATGTCAGAAAAGGACACAAAAATTACATCAGATGCCACAACCATCACAAACAATACAAATGCAATTTTGGCCAAAGACTTTTAGGTTTGTTTATTTGTTTTTAAGACAAGAAATGAAGACAATGTTCTTATATAGAATTTCCCCTTTCTTGAATGGCCACAGCATTATGTTGACCTCTATGATGTTTCCTCAGAAATTAGTGAATCTTAGAAAATTTCAGAAGTTTGTTTTTGTTTTTAGTTGATAAATGTGTCCATCTATTTTTGCGACCCCATGGACTGTAGCCCACCAGGCTCTTCTGTTGATGGGATTCTGTGGGCAAGAATCCTGGAGTGGCTCATGGGTACTCCAGGGGTTTATGGGTAGCCATTTCCTTCTCCAGGGAATCTTCCTGACTCGGATCGAACCTGCATTTACTGCATTGACAGGCAGACTCTTCACCATTGAGCCACCAGGGAAACTCTTTTTAGAAGTTGGAAGGAAAAAAAAAAAATAAGAAAAGAGTGGTGCATTCACAGGCTATGTTCAAAGGGCAGTTTAAGCTAATATTTTGTAGGTATGACAACACAAAACACTTGAGTCTATTTTCTGAGTTGCCATTCCCAAAATCTTGGTTTTTTTTTTTAACATGCTCAGTGTTTTCTCCCCAACAGTCACAGTAAGCATGGATTAATTTTAAGAAGTATTTCATGAAGGTATTAAAAATATTTGGAAACACGTACTTGCTTTCTTTAGAAGTTTGAAAAGAGTATTCAACTGTTAGGCCTTGGTCGGAAATGACAGAATGTTAGTTGAGTATTGGTAAGGAAGAGTGGAGATAGGTTATAGAATTAATAACCGCAGTGGTTGATAAGTTACTTTTTTTTCCCTATTGGTTAGGAATTACCATAGATTTTAATACAGACTTCACGTAGGTCAAAAAATAAATTGTATATATTTTCTTAGAAAAATCAAGAGCTATGGAACAAAGATTGAAAGAAAACTTGAAATTATTCCTCTTGCATAACAGAGCTGGCTAATTAAGTGATCATGAAAACCAGTAAGAAGCCCTGACATTAGTGACTTTCAATTGCGAGAAGCTGAAGTGTGATAGGATTTCTAAAACACAAACTACAAGTGACTAACTGATCAGGCATACATTTCTCCAAAGCCTGTAATGAGAAAAAGTCAAAGCTTTATTCAAAAGAAAAAATGCAAAGTTAAGAGATAATTTATGACTGATAGCAGGAGGATTTGGCATCTAAGGTGCTAGTTCATACTTAAATTTTATACCTCTTTCAGTCAGAAATTAGTGAATCTTAGAAAATTTCAGAAGTTTGTTTTTGTTTTTAGTTGATAAATGTGTCCATCTATTTTTGCGACCCCATGGACTGTAGCCCACCAGGCTCTTCTGTTGATGGGATTCTGTGGGCAAGAATCCTGGAGTGGCTCATGGGTACTCCAGGGGTTTATGGGTAGCCATTTCCTTCTCCAGGGAATCTTCCTGACTCGGATCGAACCTGCATTTACTGCATTGACAGGCAGACTCTTCACCATTGAGCCACCAGGGAAACTCTTTTTAGAAGTTGGAAGGAAAAAAAAAAAATAAAAGAGTGGTGCATTCACAGGCTATGTTCAAAGGGCAGTTTAAGCTAATATTTTGTAGGTATGACAACACAAAACACTTGAGTCTATTTTCTGAGTTGCCATTCCCAAAATCTTGGTTTTTTTTTTTAACATGCTCAGTGTTTTCTCCCCAACAGTCACAGTAAGCATGGATTAATTTTAAGAAGTATTTCATGAAGGTATTAAAAATATTTGGAAACACGTACTTGCTTTCTTTAGAAGTTTGAAAAGAGTATTCAACTGTTAGGCCTTGGTCGGAAATGACAGAATGTTAGTTGAGTATTGGTAAGGAAGAGTGGAGATAGGTTATAGAATTAATAACCGCAGTGGTTGATAAGTTACTTTTTTTTCCCTATTGGTTAGGAATTACCATAGATTTTAATACAGACTTCACGTAGGTCAAAAAATAAATTGTATATATTTTCTTAGAAAAATCAAGAGCTATGGAACAAAGATTGAAAGAAAACTTGAAATTATTCCTCTTGCATAACAGAGCTGGCTAATTAAGTGATCATGAAAACCAGTAAGAAGCCCTGACATTAGTGACTTTCAATTAAGCGAGAAGCTGAAGTGTGATAGGATTTCTAAAACACAAACTACAAGTGACTAACTGATCAGGCATACATTTCTCCAAAGCCTGTAATGAGAAAAAGTCAAAGCTTTATTCAAAAGAGAAAAAAATGCAAAGTTAAGAGATAATTTATGACTGATAGCAGGAGGATTTGGCATCTAAGGTGCTAGTTCATACTTAAATTTTATACCTCTTTCAGTCTTTCCCTAAGCAGCCTCTTATTTTAAGTATCCTTAAAAATCATGAGAAATATCTAAGAAAAATGTTTACATCTATGCTATTTACTGAACAAGAAGTTATGTTTTATAGGAAAAGAGCATCGGGAATGGAATTGTTGATTGTTACGCATGCTTTGAGTGGTTCATGCCTAAGGAAAATCTCTATTGTAGGGAGATTCAGATTTAAGTTGACATCTTCCAGAACTGCAGGCATAGTATTTAGGAGGAAAATGATCAGTATCTGTGGGGTTAGTCCTACATTTCCAAACATGTTAAGTGACAGTAAACATCAAAAATCTCCTTTCAGAAATACCACCTTTTCTCACTATTCTTTGAAAGAAAAGAGATAGATAACAAGAGCCTGTTCTTTTAAATACAATCTCATTTTCAGAAAAGCAGTTTGCTAAAATCACTGCTACGGCAAGTATTGAGCTTATCTGCCTGAAAAGCACAGGCACAGCTGCTTCCCCAGGGTGCATTGTCAGACTTTTTGATTTTCAAAGAACCAACAGAGCTAAGATACATGTAACCCTTTTCATAACGGCTCATCTTAGTGCTCCAGCCCTCTGCACAGTCTTTCTCTCCTGCTAAGCAATTAGAATGGTTCTGAGCTTTTCAAAGCAATGATACACATCATTTTACCTTTATGTCCTGATTGCACGAGGCTCTAAGGGAAATGCTTCTAAAGAGGTTAAAATGCAGTCATCTCCTACAAAGTCATGGTGCAGTCTGAAACTCAGTCTCCTGCAGTGAACACAAAGGGAAGAAGGCACGATAGACAATTTGACAAAATAATAAAGTCGATTCAACAAATATTTCTGCCGTCTCCTACTTAACATAGCTAGGTCTATTTTCAGCATTGTTATCTGTGCTTTCCCTGCATTATGCCATTGAATTTCTATAATGAACCAGTGAGGAAGAGATTTGCTGACTTCTAAGGAAAGGCACGCAAGATTCCTCACTGCTTCTTTCTCAATCCTCTCTTTATTCATTCCCTAAAAATGAGTTGATGTTAAAGTCAAGTTATGCCATCTCAGTAAAGAAGTGTCCAAATCTGGGTCCAGTTTCAGGCTTCCTGCTGGGTATCAGTCCTAATGCAGGAGGATCTGCATACAGCTCCCAATCAGGGACAGCTTCCTCTCTACCCACTCTCATTCGGTGACCAGGCCTTTGACAGTGGCCTGAGCTGGCTTCATTCCAAACTTTTGGACCAAAGGTTTTATTGTTCTCATTCCCTTTCCATTGTCACTAGGAGATACAGTTTTATTATTTATTGATCATTGAAATGTTGAATTGAAATGAAATGTAAATTTTCAAGTAGGTATAAATAGAACAGGCCTGATCTGCTTTGTTTGAGATAAAAAAGAAAAACAGAACCATACTTCTCCAGGCTAAGTCCCCAGGTTCTTCTCTGGTGTCTAGGCTCAGAATCCCAGCCATCTTTGCACTAGCTTCAAGGACTTTGTAGGTGAAAGTGACTTCATTAAGGGTGGATTTGGGTTTGTAGTTCTGGTCAGATATTGTGATGCCGTTTTAATTCCATCACAGCTGACACAGCCTCAGCACTATTGCTATTACAATTTTACACATGAGGGAATTCAACAGCTGGGAGTTTAAATAATTTGCCCAAGCTCACAGATCGCTAATATATGTCAGAGACAGACTTTGAACTCAGGATCCTCTGATTCCAAAGCTTTTACTCTTTTAACTCCTGTTTATCCAGGTGTAATTTATATATAGTAAAATTCATACCTTCAAGTTATGCAATACCACGAGCTTTTTTTTTCTCACACAAACATTAATTCTTAATTTTACATAAGGTAAAATTCACATAACATAAAATTAACTGTTTCAAAGTGAGCAGTTCAGTGTGTTTAGTGTGTTCACAATGCTGTGAAATCACCTTTTCTGTCTAGTCCCAAGTAATTTTCAGTACCGTGAAGTTTGTTAGACTCATACAGAAAAAGAGAAAATTTTCAATGTGCAACAACAAGGATGAACCTTGAGGACGTCATGCTAAGCTAAATAAGTCAGTCGCTAGTTTTCCATTTACATGAAGTACCTTAAAAAGTCCAATTCATAGAATCAAAGCATGGGTATGGTGCTTTATTCATTCCCTAAAAATGAGTTGATGTTAAAGTCAAGTTATGCCATCTCAGTAAAGAAGTGTCCAAATCTGGGTCCAGTTTCAGGCTTCCTGCTGGGTATCAGTCCTAATGCAGGAGGATCTGCATACAGCTCCCAATCAGGGACAGCTTCCTCTCTACCCACTCTCATTCGGTGACCAGGCCTTTGACAGTGGCCTGAGCTGGCTTCATTCCAAACTTTTGGACCAAAGGTTTTATTGTTCTCATTCCCTTTCCATTGTCACTAGGAGATACAGTTTTATTATTTATTGATCATTGAAATGTTGAATTGAAATGAAATGTAAATTTTCAAGTAGGTATAAATAGAACAGGCCTGATCTGCTTTGTTTGAGATAAAAAAGAAAAACAGAACCATACTTCTCCAGGCTAAGTCCCCAGGTTCTTCTCTGGTGTCTAGGCTCAGAATCCCAGCCATCTTTGCACTAGCTTCAAGGACTTTGTAGGTGAAAGTGACTTCATTAAGGGTGGATTTGGGTTTGTAGTTCTGGTCAGATATTGTGATGCCGTTTTAATTCCATCACAGCTGACACAGCCTCAGCACTATTGCTATTACAATTTTACACATGAGGGAATTCAACAGCTGGGAGTTTAAATAATTTGCCCAAGCTCACAGATCGCTAATATATGTCAGAGACAGACTTTGAACTCAGGATCCTCTGATTCCAAAGCTTTTACTCTTTTAACTCCTGTTTATCCAGGTGTAATTTATATATAGTAAAATTCATACCTTCAAGTTATGCAATACCACGAGCTTTTTTTTTCTCACACAAACATTAATTCTTAATTTTACATAAGGTAAAATTCACATAACATAAAATTAACTGTTTCAAAGTGAGCAGTTCAGTGTGTTTAGTGTGTTCACAATGCTGTGAAATCACCTTTTCTGTCTAGTCCCAAGTAATTTTCAGTACCGTGAAGTTTGTTAGACTCATACAGAAAAAGAGAAAATTTTCAATGTGCAACAACAAGGATGAACCTTGAGGACGTCATGCTAAGCTAAATAAGTCAGTCGCTAGTTTTCCATTTACATGAAGTACCTTAAAAAGTCCAATTCATAGAATCAAAGCATGGGATGATGGTTGCCAAGGGGTTGTGGGGAGTGGTGGAAAATAAGTTAAAAAGAAAAGACATAAAGTTTCAGTTAAGCACAGTAAAGAAGCTCTGAAGATCTCTTGTACAACATTGTACCTATAGTCAAGAATAATGTATTGCATACTAAGCCTTGACTCTTAATGACTACCATGAACTAAAATAATTTTTTAAAATATTAACAATACAGACCATGTACAAACACCGAATAAATGGGACAGTGAAAAGTGTTAGAGGAATTAATATGAAGCACCTGTCACAGTGGACAATGAGTCTTCATTAAGGACCCCCTGACCCATAATGAAGCCTAAATACTGAAAAGCTGGAAAAATGAAGCACAGCACAGAAACAAAGAAAGATAAAGGCAGCCCAGTTCAACACAGCACACTCTTAGTGGACCATTGCAACTTAGTACCCAGGGAGGGCTCGCAACAAAATAAACTAACAGATGGACAGAAGGTGATCGGAAGTTGGGAGTCACGCCCATGGCCAATGTGAATGTCTCTTCTTTCTTCTTACCACACTACTGACACCATCTAAGACTTAAGCTATTTGGAGAACTGAGTGTTTATTTTCACTCTTTTCTTCAGCACCCCCCCCCCCCAAATGAAAACACAGGGTCTGTCATATTCAAATACACTTAATAAACTCTTGCAACATATTATTAAAATTTGGAAGATTCTGGCATTGTATTTGATACACTAAAATAACCACTCTAGCTATAATGAATTGTTCCTAAATCAGGATTCTTTCTTCTTAGTTTGGGTAATACAATGAGTGTTCTGTCTGAATATTTCAATTTTAAATTATAGCATTGTTAAACCAAATGAAGGAAAACTTAAATGAAATTATAAAGTCATATATGAGTCTGAAGATATACAAATAGAAGATAATGTATTTTTAGATTTGATATTAACTTCCTAGAACGCTTTAAATAGTATTATCTTAAGATAGACATGAGAACATGACTTGTTTATTTTTAGGTAAATATGTAGCATCTGAAATGGTCTCTGTAAGGCATTTGTTTGAAATTTACAAAGCTCTTCTGCTTAACATTTGTCATGTTTTTCACATAGTGTTATCTTTGTATTCCAAGTACGTTATCTTTGTATGCCAAGCACTAAACGTCATTAGAAAATAAATTTAGAGACATGTTTTTGTCTGAGAATGAAGAATAAAGTACTTAGGCTATATTTTCAGAGCTGGAGATTTTTTTCTATGAAGAATTTATTAGTGAGTATTTTTCACTTAAAAAAATGTCTTTAAGAGCCAGTTTGCTACTTTAGGGAATTTCCCATAGTGTTTCACACAAATATACAAAACTTTTCTTGCTTGGGATATTTTCTTTGCCTTGGTAGAGAAGAACTTCGTGATAATGATAAACGGTGATAATAATAATAAAGTTATATTTTAGAAATGAATGGGACTTAGCTTTTGGTATTCCATTGAATTTAAGATATATATGCATCTTCGTGGTGGGTAGAAGAGTTCTGAACTTGAAATACAGCTTATTTGTGCTGTTGTGTGATTACCCTAAAGACAAGTGTGGAACAGTCTTTCTGCCTCTACAGTTGTATTTGACATGTTTGTAACACTTTAATGGAACTTTTCTTTTTTTTACCACACTACTGACACCATCTAAGACTTAAGCTATTTGGAGAACTGAGTGTTTATTTTCCCTCTTTTCTTCAGCACCCCCCCCCCCCAAATGAAAACACAGGGTCTGTCATATTCAAATACACTTAATAAACTCTTGCAACATATTATTAAAATTTGGAAGATTCTGGCATTGTATTTGATACACTAAAATAACCACTCTAGCTATAATGAATTGTTCCTAAATCAGGATTCTTTCTTCTTAGTTTGGGTAATACAATGAGTGTTCTGTCTGAATATTTCAATTTTAAATTATAGCATTGTTAAACCAAATGAAGGAAAACTTAAATGAAATTATAAAGTCATATATGAGTCTGAAGATATACAAATAGAAGATAATGTATTTTTAGATTTGATATTAACTTCCTAGAACGCTTTAAATAGTATTATCTTAAGATAGACATGAGAACATGACTTGTTTATTTTTAGGTAAATATGTAGCATCTGAAATGGTCTCTGTAAGGCATTTGTTTGAAATTTACAAAGCTCTTCTGCTTAACATTTGTCATGTTTTTCACATAGTGTTATCTTTGTATTCCAAGTACGTTATCTTTGTATGCCAAGCACTAAACGTCATTAGAAAATAAATTTAGAGACATGTTTTTGTCTGAGAATGAAGAATAAAGTACTTAGGCTATATTTTCAGAGCTGGAGATTTTTTTCTATGAAGAATTTATTAGTGAGTATTTTTCACTTAAAAAAATGTCTTTAAGAGCCAGTTTGCTACTTTAGGGAATTTCCCATAGTGTTTCACACAAATATACAAAACTTTTCTTGCTTGGGATATTTTCTTTGCCTTGGTAGAGAAGAACTTCGTGATAATGATAAACGGTGATAATAATAATAAAGTTATATTTTAGAAATGAATGGGACTTAGCTTTTGGTATTCCATTGAATTTAAGATATATATGCATCTTCGTGGTGGGTAGAAGAGTTCTGAACTTGAAATACAGCTTATTTGTGCTGTTGTGTGATTACCCTAAAGACAAGTGTGGAACAGTCTTTCTGCCTCTACAGTTGTATTTGACATGTTTGTAACACTTTATATGGAGAGAATGAGGAGGATATATTCATTTTTAAATTGGTGGATTTGAGAGTTTGAATTTCTTTTTAAGAAGAAATTGCTTCTTTTTTTCGGGTAGGGCCTCCAAAGAACCAAATTATATATTAAATGTATCAAAAAGTATCTATTTAGAGTAAAACAGGGCTGAGGTCCAGATTCCTGCCCACTCAGAGACCCATGATGAGATTGGAACATGAAGAAGCACATGGGGCTCTAAGGCTTGTCTGAAAACACTTTGAAAATCCTTGCCTTTGACTACATATAAGGCTTATGTGAAGCTGTAGGATTTTAAAAATGTCTTCTTAAAGTGGAAGAAGTGAAAAGGAATAATATCCAAGGCAAGAAATGAGCACAATATGGTTGTCTGTTTTAAAAAGCATATTTTGAAAATCTAATTGGAATTCATTGTGTTTGATGGTGTGAAAATGATGTACAGGTTCCTAGCCTGGTCCTTCTGATACTAAAATGCCTATAGAAACAATAATGTGGCTGAAATGAATCTGTTAAGACCCTTAAGTCCTTCAGAGACAGTAAGACTAAACTACTGATTCTACCTTAATTTATAATCCTTTTGTTTCATTATAACCCTCAAATCTTTCAGCCCTTGAGTCAAAAAAAAAAAAAAAAAAAACCTCTCTTTGATAGCATCTGCTAAAAAGTAACCTAGGGCTTCCCCTGGTGGTCCAGTGGGTAAGGACACTGCCTTGCAGTGCAAGGGGCGCCGGTTCGATCCCTGGCCTGGGAAGATCCCATGTGCCGCGGAGCGGCTGGACCCATGTGTCCAATTACCGAGCTGGAGCTCTGGAGCGCATGCGCCCAGAGCCAGCGCTCTGCGACAACAGATGCCACTGCGATGGGAGGCCCACAGGAGCCAAAGAACAAAGATGGATGAAAATAGAGAAATGAAAGACCAATAGAAGTGGCCCGCCCGCTCTCCTCCCTCCCCAACCCGACCCCCGTCCAAAGTAAATAAATATAAATCTTTAAAAAAAAAAAAAGTAACCTAGTAGAGAACATGAAGATAGTTAAGGTTCAACAATGCCATGTTCCTGATTTGGAGAGGCAGCCCCAATTTAAATTAGGTAGTCCTGTGGTCAGAACCTTTTTCCCAGTTTGTTTCAGAAAATACTTATCCATAAATAGAGTTTTCATGTGAATAAGATATATTGATAGATAGATAAATATAGATAGACCTGTACTAAATATAGATAGATCAGTACTAATATTTGGGGAAACCAAAGGTTGTTGTTGGGAGTTTCAATTTACCAGCCGTTCACAATTTTGGTATAGTATGGATCTCTAAGACCAGTGTTCTTTTTGTAAGTTTTAATCATTAAAAAAAAAAAGTAAAATAAATGGACCTAAATGTATAAGAAATTGTTAGCATAAACATAATAGATAACTATGTCAAATTATTTTGAAATGACTGTTTTAACCATATATCCCTAAGAGTATGCATCTTTGTTATTGTTGTTGTTTATATTTATATTTAACTGATTGATGATTGTTTTAGAATTTTGATTTGTTTTCTGTCATGTATCAACATGAATTGATCATAGATGTACATCTGTCCCCTCCATCTTCAATCTCTCTCCAAATTCCTGTCATTTCCTAGCCCTCAAGGTTACTACAGAGAGCATCATGGAAACATATACACTAACATATTTAAATATATATCCAATGGGAATTTGCTCTATGACTCAGGGAATTCAAAGAGGGGCTCTGTAATAATCAAGAGTACATATCTTAATGATAAAAGTAGGTATATATGTGTGTCCATGGTCATGTTTGACTCTTCACAACCCTTTAAATTGTAACCCACCAGGCTCCTCCGTCCATGGGATTTCCCAGACAAGAATACTGGAGTGGTTACCATTTCCTTTTCCAGGGAATCTTCCCTACCCAGGGATAGAACCTGCATCTTCTGCGTTGGCAGGCAGATTCTTTGTCACTGAGCCACCTGGGAAGCGCCATTCTATCCCTGTCTATCCTTATCTTTCAGTTGTGAGAGAAAATAGCTGTCATCCTAGACTTCTATGTCCAGCTAAAATATCAGTCAATACTTAGGGTAAAATAAAGACAGTTTAGAGAATCAAAGACTGAGAGTTCAGTGTTCTCAAACTCTTGTTAAAAGAATATTATCAGATGATATACTTAATAATTAAATTTGAAAGAAAGTCAGAAGTTTAAGAAGCAAAGTAAAGAAAAAATAAACATTTTCTGGTTCTATGATCTTGATGCTATATGTAGATATCCATATAATGTTTTTTTTATTTGTCAACTTGAAATTTATTCCTTTTCACTGAACATTCATTTTTAGTCAGTTTGTCTCTACAAAGCAAAAAAAGAAAATGAAGTAATGTAGTAATGTATAAAGAACATCAACTCCATAGGTTAATGTTTTTCTTGTCACTAAAAATACATGGAGCAAAATTGTCTAAATTTTAAAATTTATTAAAATCTGAGCAGTAACTATACAGATGTTTTCTTTTTTTTCTGTTTTCTGTGACTCACTCATTTTTAAATGGAAACATAATAAAGCTACACTTCCAAAGAATAGAGTATGGAAAAAAAATGATAACTCTACAGTGGAGAAACCTGACACACGTCTTATTAAATTGATGAAGTTTAACATCATCAATAATGCCTTGTGGATACCAAGCTCCCTGTGATGATTTGATGTGACAGGATCACATGTATAGAATCCCTTCTCCAGACTTGTATAAGCCTCAATGTAATCATAAGAAAAAACATTAGATAGACCTAAATTAGGGTCATCCTATAGGTTACCTGGCCAGTACTCCTCAAGACTGTCATGATCATAACATACAAATAAAGACTAAGAAACTGTCATAGACCAGAGATGGGAACAGAAAGAAGACATATATTGTAAAACTAATCCATGGTCATGTTTGACTCTTCACAACCCTTTAAATTGTAACCCACCAGGCTCCTCCGTCCATGGGATTTCCCAGACAAGAATACTGGAGTGGTTACCATTTCCTTTCCAGGGAATCTTCCCTACCCAGGGATAGAACCTGCATCTTCTGCGTTGGCAGGCAGATTCTTTGTCACTGAGCCACCTGGGAAGCGCCATTCTATCCCTGTCTATCCTTATCTTTCAGTTGTGAGAGAAAATAGCTGTCATCCTAGACTTCTATGTCCAGCTAAAATATCAGTCAATACTTAGGGTAAAATAAAGACAGTTTAGAGAATCAAAGACTGAGAGTTCAGTGTTCTCAAACTCTTGTTAAAAGAATATTATCAGATGATATACTTAATAATTAAATTTGAAAGAAAGTCAGAAGTTTAAGAAGCAAAGTAAAGAAAAAATAAACATTTTCTGGTTCTATGATCTTGATGCTATATGTAGATATCCATATAATGTTTTTTTTATTTGTCAACTTGAAATTTATTCCTTTTCACTGAACATTCATTTTTAGTCAGTTTGTCTCTACAAAGCAAAAAAAGAAAATGAAGTAATGTAGTAATGTATAAAGAACATCAACTCCATAGGTTAATGTTTTTCTTGTCACTAAAAATACATGGAGCAAAATTGTCTAAATTTTAAAATTTATTAAAATCTGAGCAGTAACTATACAGATGTTTTCTTTTTTTTCTGTTTTCTGTGACTCACTCATTTTTAAATGGAAACATAATAAAGCTACACTTCCAAAGAATAGAGTATGGAAAAAAAATGATAACTCTACAGTGGAGAAACCTGACACACGTCTTATTAAATTGATGAAGTTTAACATCATCAATAATGCCTTGTGGATACCAAGCTCCCTGTGATGATTTGATGTGACAGGATCACATGTATAGAATCCCTTCTCCAGACTTGTATAAGCCTCAATGTAATCATAAGAAAAAACATTAGATAGACCTAAATTAGGGTCATCCTATAGGTTACCTGGCCAGTACTCCTCAAGACTGTCATGATCATAACATACAAATAAAGACTAAGAAACTGTCATAGACCAGAGATGGGAACAGAAAGAAGACATATATTGTAAAACTAATGAAATTCAAATAGTCTGAAGTTTATTTAATGTACCAATGTAAGTCTTACAGTTTTCACAAATGTAACAAAACAATTTAAAATGTTAGCAATGAAACTGAATAAAGAATATACAGGACCTCTTCATATTGAGTTTGAAACAATGCTGCAAATCTGCAATGATTACCTAAAACTTTGTTGAGAAAAAGATTTCAAAATAAATCATTTTAAGCCTAGGTAAGCAACATCTCATTATTTTAGATTGAATGGACAGTATTTTATGTCTGAAACAAGTATAATACAATGGGGGGTGACAAAGAGCATAATGTCCCATTTTTCCAGAGAAAATGTTAACTAGTTAGCGTGAAATGTTTAAATAATTAATCCTCAGAAAACTGTAGTCACTTGGATGTTTAATAGAATAGCATAGATTCCATGGCTTTACTCCACATGGAATATCTTTTAAGCTTGAATTCAGTTAGGAAATTACTCTTTCTTCCAAGTTAGAGGCTATTAAACTATTCCCATTGTCATGATGTTGGGCAGATCCCAGAGAATATTCAAAAAAGTAAAAGGCCCTTGAACGCTGATCATAGAGCATAGCACCACCCATTACAACAGCAGATGCCTTTTCTAGATTAAAGCAGGCAGCTGGCATTTCACAGAGTACATTGGGGAGGAACAATCTTCTTAGCAGTATTGTAGAAAACTGTATTTAAATTTTTCAACTGTGAAAAAACACGGATACAGAGATGAAGAATTCTGATAAAGAGGAATGCTAACCCATCACGAACTTGACAGGTTTATGGATGTATGAGGCAAAAAAAGAAAATTTGCAAAGCCTGTGTTACAAAGCAGAAGATAAGAAACAATTATATTAGTAATCCCTGTCTAAGATCTTTCCAGTTTCTTAGGAAAACAGATTAGATTTGAAATGAGAATCTGGGGACTTCTCTGGTGGTCCAGTGGTTAGGACTTCAGTGTCCCAGTGCAGGAGACTGGTGTTCTATCCCTGGTCAGGAAACTGATCCCACCTGCTACAACTAAAAGATCCTGTATACCGAGACTCAGACCTAGCACAGCCAAGTAAATAAAATGAGGATCTGAATTTTAATCTGTTTATAAATATCCATGTTTAAACATACCATGATAATCTTTAAATTATTCTTTTTATTTTTCAATTGTCTTTAAAATTTTTTAAATTTATTTATTTGTAATTGAAGGGTATTTGCTTTATAGAATTTTGTTGCTTTTTGCCATATATCAACATGAGTCAGCTATAGATATACATATGTCCCCTCCCTCTTGAATCTCTTTTAATTGAATGATAGCTTCAAGTATATATATTTTGGTGTCGGTGTTTTTTTTGTGACACATCCCAGCACTTAGGAAGTGCATGGCATGAAATATCTATTAATTATGTATTTGCTGAATGACCACATGAATGATACCCTTTGGGTGCCTTCAGCCACTTACGTCTTAGTAGTGTCAGCAGATGTCCATATCAACAGGGAAGGACTGGCCAGTTATTGTTAGTTGAGCACCTGATAAGTTCCTTGCTCCTGCTACATCTCCTCTGGTGTCAGTGGAAGTCTCGTTCTACCAGGAGGAGAATGATCTACACGGACTACTGTCTTAGTCAGCTGGAGTTGCTGTATAAAATACCAAAGGTGGAATGGATGAAACAACCAACGTTTATTTTCTCTTAGTTCTGGATGCTGGAAAGTTTGAGATCAGGGTGCTAGCCTCTGCGGGTTTTCATGAGAGCCCTCTTGTACATGACTAGCCTGTCTCTGTGCTCTCATGCCCTTTCCTTCCTGCATGCATATGGAGAAAAATACAGATGTTGCTTTCCTGTTCTTATAAGGGTATTATGCATCATGAGGATCCCATTTCTTTGAGCTTGTCTAAACCTGATTTTCTCCCAAAGGTCCCACTTCCAAATACCATCACATTGGGTGTTATGTCTTCAACATATGAATTTTGGTAGAACACAAACGTTCAGTCCATAACAGTCGCCTTCTGTTGCCAGCTTTGGTATCTGGAGATGGAGAGTCTGGGCCACCTTCATTGGCTGGATGGGAAGCAAGAAGCTGTCAATGCTATATTGCTCCTCAATCTTGGACCCTCAAATTCTTTGCCTCCCTGTTTCTGTTTTTCTGTGTTCTCCTGTGATTTTCTCTTGCTTCCCCTCACACCCAGGATTTTACTGTACTTAGTGAAAGGGAACAAGGAGAAACGAGTCTGTGGTGTCTTATTCTCAGCAGAAGTTCCGTTTAGCTTTTTTTTAAGCTGTTTTTAAAATATTTTTAAAATTTATGTTTTTGTGCCATATATCAACATGAGTCAGCTATAGATATACATATGTCCCTCCTCTTGAATCTCTTTTAATTGAATGATAGCTTCAAGTATATATATTTTGGTGTCGGTGTTTTTTGTGACACATCCCAGCACTTAGGAAGTGCATGGCATGAAATATCTATTAATTATGTATTTGCTGAATGACCACATGAATGATACCCTTTGGGTGCCTTCAGCCACTTACGTCTTAGTAGTGTCAGCAGATGTCCATATCAACAGGGAAGGACTGGCCAGTTATTGTTAGTTGAGCACCTGATAAGTTCCTTGCTCCTGCTACATCTCCTCTGGTGTCAGTGGAAGTCTCGTTCTACCAGGAGGAGAATGATCTACACGGACTACTGTCTTAGTCAGCTGGAGTTGCTGTATAAAATACCAAAGGTGGGATGGATGAAACAACCAACGTTTATTTTCTCTTAGTTCTGGATGCTGGAAAGTTTGAGATCAGGGTGCTAGCCTGCGCGGGTTTTCATGAGAGCCCTCTTGTACATGACTAGCCTGTCTCTGTGCTCTCATGCCCTTTCCTTCCTGCATGCATATGGAGAAAAATACAGATGTTGCTTTCCTGTTCTTATAAGGGTATTATGCATCATGAGGATCCCATTTCTTTGAGCTTGTCTAAACCTGATTTTCTCCCAAAGGTCCCACTTCCAAATACCATCACATTGGGTGTTATGTCTTCAACATATGAATTTTGGTAGAACACAAACGTTCAGTCCATAACAGTCGCCTTCTGTTGCCAGCTTTGGTATCTGGAGATGGAGAGTCTGGGCCACCTTCATTGGCTGGATGGGAAGCAAGAAGCTGTCAATGCTATATTGCTCCTCAATCTTGGACCCTCAAATTCTTTGCCTCCCTGTTTCTGTTTTTCTGTGTTCTCCTGTGATTTCCTCTTGCTTCCCCTCACACCCAGGATTTTACTGTACTTAGTGAAAGGGAACAAGGAGAAACGAGTCTGTGGTGTCTTATTCTCAGCAGAAGTTCCGTTTAGCTTTTTTTTTTAAGCTGTTTTTTTTTAAAAATATTTTTAAAATTTATTTTTGGCTATATTTGTTCTATTCTGCTGCCTACAGGTTCTTCTCTAGTTTCAGGGAGTGGGTGCTACTCACTAGTTGAGGTGAGCAGGCTTCTTGCTGCGATGACTTCTCTTGTGGAACTTGGGCTCTGGGGCACACGGGCTTCAGTTAGTCACAACACATGGACTAAATAGCTGCGGCTCTGAGGCTCTAGCGCACAGGCTCACTAGTTGTGGCTCACGGGCTGAGTTGCTCTGCATCATGTGGAATCTTCCCGGCTCAGGGATCAAACCCGTATCTCCTGCATTGGCAGGTGAACTCTTCACCACTGAGCTACCAGGGAAGCCCATAATTTTGAAGTCCACAGAAAGTTCAGCTAAATCCCACCTCCTTACCACCTCCTTATTGTCATGAGCTTCCCACACATATTAAAGAACTGCAAGTCCAGTGATTTTCCTGCTGTGATCCAGATCAGGCCAAAACTGTATACTCTCATCCAGAAAGTCTCTGAGCTGAGTATTTCATTATAAAACCTACCTTCTAGCTCTACTTTTAAGCTATTTGATTACTATCAGAGTGCACTTGCTATGTCAGAGGATAAAAAGTGGAAAATTGCTTTCAAAGGTCAATTTAGATGATTTCTCTCTCACCCATAGGCATAGACACTGAGTTGCTTTATTATGGAATTTTCCTGTCTCTTGTTGGCGTGATTGAGTCTCTTAATTTTGATTCCTTTTAATTTTATTCAGTGAATTAAGTCATCATTTGTGTATGTATGGAAATGTTCTAACTGAGCTTATTATGCTTGAAAAGGAGTGACGGTAACTATTTTGACTTATTACTTTCTGTTTGGTTAGGATAATCAAACATTCAGCAAGAGAGAATAAAAGCACTGTAGGTGGTATAAATGAGCATGAAAAAGAGTTGCTAAAAATTCCTGCCAAATAGAGAACGTTTCCCCATGCTTCCTCTCCCTTTTTCCCACTCCACCCACATCCTTTTCCTACTTTTAGACTGTTCTTAAATCAGGAAGTAAAAGTTGTGAGTGGGAAGGGGAGGAGAGTGTGTGTGTAACCAACAAGGGAATTTATTCTCTAGATGAATCATAATGATTGTACTATAATCACACATTTTCATATACAGTTCTGAATTCTTGTGCCAGCATCTACTCCCTTTGCAACTGGGAAAATTGGCTTTTTCTGTTTCCTTCTCTAGCTTTTCAAAACAAACCAATATAATCAGAAAATTAAGGATATAAAGAGACTTGAGACCATCAAATTCCAGCATTTTTCTTATAGGCAAGAAATCAAGAGTCTAGGACATGGTAAGAATCATTCAGATTTATGTACTATTAGATATGGACCTAGGGTTAGAACCCATGACTTTCAGGCCAGCACTCTTTTTTGTAATACCATGTTGTCCCATTTAAGTTGTAGCCTTTAAGAGCTGTCATACTTTAATACATACTATTAGGCAAGGCTGCTGCTTAAAACTACAAAAATATCTGAAAAACCAACAGACAAAAAATTGTAGTGACAATTTACAGCTTGAAGTGCAACTCAGGCTTCTGATTCATGCAACTGGTACACTCAGTGCTTCTTCACATATTTCATCTTTATCTTTTCATTCCTTTTATTGTAAAAGTATAGAGACATTATTGGAGTTGTGGGTATTTTTTTTTGTCTTAATATTTCAACCCCTTCTGCTAGATTAGGACAGAATGTAAGCCCAGGTACTTAAGGGAAGGAGTGAAGGGTTTAACAATCAGACCACAGACTCAGTCCTCATCCACCTCTGTGTTCATCGATCCAACAGAGACCCTAGCATGTTGGAGTTAATAAATATTTTTAATTCATCCTTGGAATGGTCATTTCCTATAACAAGACATGTTTTGTTTTAGCCTTTGTATATTGTAACAAAGTAATCAATGCCAATATTATTAATTGTTACCAAAAACTTGGAAAGTAGTTGCAAAGACAGTCAAGAGTCAGAATCTGATATCTGATCAAGTGGGAAATCTCACCTCCCAAATCCTGATTGATACCTGAGAGTAGCACAATATTGTTTGGGGATCAATTATTTGAGAAAAATGCACCACAATTTATGAAGCTCAGGTAAGATTAAAAAGTACGAGGCCAAACACTTCTCCCTGTTTCCACATGGACCTGGATATAATCCTGTGTGGATGTATAAGATGTGATCATAGTTAACTGTAGATAAATTCATGTCAAATTAGGATTTCCACCCATCTCTATATCTGCAGACTGATGGCTCTGATGTGGCGGTGTGTGAGGAATTCCAGGAATTTTGGGTGGGTGAACTGGGAGTATAAAGTGTACAAGACCAATATAATCAGAAAATTAAGAAACTGTCAATTAGCTTTTTCAAAATAGCAGTAAGAATCATTCAGATTTATGTACTATTAGATATGGACCTAGGGTTAGAACCCATGACTTTCAGGCCAGCACTCTTTTTTGTAATACCATGTTGTCCCATTTAAGTTGTAGCCTTTAAGAGCTGTCATACTTTAATACATACTATTAGGCAAGGCTGCTGCTTAAAACTACAAAAATATCTGAAAAACCAACAGACAAAAAATTGTAGTGACAATTTACAGCTTGAAGTGCAACTCAGGCTTCTGATTCATGCAACTGGTACACTCAGTGCTTCTTCACATATTTCATCTTTATCTTTTCATTCCTTTTATTGTAAAAGTATAGAGACATTATTGGAGTTGTGGGTATTTTTTTTTGTCTTAATATTTCAACCCCTTCTGCTAGATTAGGACAGAATGTAAGCCCAGGTACTTAAGGGAAGGAGTGAAGGGTTTAACAATCAGACCACAGACTCAGTCCTCATCCACCTCTGTGTTCATCGATCCAACAGAGACCCTAGCATGTTGGAGTTAATAAATATTTTTAATTCATCCTTGGAATGGTCATTTCCTATAACAAGACATGTTTTGTTTTAGCCTTTGTATATTGTAACAAAGTAATCAATGCCAATATTATTAATTGTTACCAAAAACTTGGAAAGTAGTTGCAAAGACAGTCAAGAGTCAGAATCTGATATCTGATCAAGTGGGAAATCTCACCTCCCAAATCCTGATTGATACCTGAGAGTAGCACAATATTGTTTGGGGATCAATTATTTGAGAAAAATGCACCACAATTTATGAAGCTCAGGTAAGATTAAAAAGTACGAGGCCAAACACTTCTCCCTGTTTCCACATGGACCTGGATATAATCCTGTGTGGATGTATAAGATGTGATCATAGTTAACTGTAGATAAATTCATGTCAAATTAGGATTTCCACCCATCTCTATATCTGCAGACTGATGGCTCTGATGTGGCGGTGTGTGAGGAACTTGTGCAGAGACACAGGAATTTTTGAAACGCCTGTCAGAGCAGTGGAGTGCTGCAATTTAGGAAACTGCAGAGGCAAGTCTGTATTAAAGTGTTACTAAAGATCAAGTTGTAATTAATGGAATTTTTCTCAGGGAGACAGAGAAGAGCTGGGGAAATAGAAATAATTTTAAATGCTGTCTGATCGTAAAACTAGGGAGGAGTTTGGCAAGCTTTTGAAAAAGTTAGTGCAAATGAGGAAATTCAGTAGGATAATAATCACTATATTCAGGTATCTGAAAGGTGATCATGTGATATGGAAGATGAGATGAGATATACTAAGAATGACATCGAAGAAGAGAATTGGGACTCAGAGGAAGTTACAAGGCAAAATATTTCTATGTATAGGAGGGGAAAATGTCTCATGGTTAGAGCTGATCAAAGCTGTAATAGCCTGCTTTAGGAGCTAGTTTATTCTGATTACTGGTGGTACTCAAATGACCACTTAACAAAAACAACATAAAGGGAATTCAAGAATATGAGATTCATAACCATTCTGTTCTTTTTTTCTTTTTAATATTTATTTATTTGGCTGTGTTGGGTCTTAGTTTGAAATCTTAGTTTGGAATCTTTAGTTGCAGCATGTGGGATCTAGTTCCCTGAGCAGGAATTGAATCCAGGCCCCCCTGCTTTGGGAACACAGAGTCTTAGCCACTGGACCACCAGGGAAATCCCCATTCTGTTCTTAATGATTGCCCATACATCACAATCCAGTGGCTGATTTTAGGATTCTCCTAAGATCACAGTGGCTAGTAAGCACTGGGACTAAACAAGTACTTGGCTGGCCTACTTGACATCCATTCCAGAAACAGTAGCTCAGTATCTCTGAGAACTGTACCTTTGTACCAATATTCCATGTTAGCTGGGCTTTCTTAAAGCTGAATGAATCTGTATTTCCTTAAGTCAACTAAAGCAGTGTTGGTGTTTTTACACCCACATGCATGCATGTGTGCTCAGTTGCTCAGTCATGTCCAACTCTGTGATCCATGGACAGTAGCTCACCAGGCTTCTCTGTCCATGGGAATTTTCCAGGCAAGAATACTGGAGTGGGTTGCCATTTCTTCCAACAGGAACCCTTTCCAATCCAAGGATTGAGCCTGTGTCTCCGTCTCCTGCATTGGCAGATGGATTCTTTACCAGTGATCCACCTAGGAAACCCATAAATACATATACTCTACTATATTTGTGCATTTATTGTTCACAATAGAAAACATTAATAGTATCCTTTCTAATGGATTCCCTGGTGACTTAGACAGTAAAGACTCATCCTGCAAAGCATGAGACCCAGGTTCCATCCCTGGGTTGGGAAGATCCCCTAGAGAAGGAAATAACAACCCACTTTAGTATTCTTGCCTGGAAAATCCCATGGAGAGAGTAGCCTGGTGCACTATAGTCCACAGGGTCGCAAAGAGCCAGACAAATCGAGCAACTAACAATTTCACTTTTCTAATAAATATAACAAATATCTGTTGTATCAGCAATATTCCTGGTAGGAAACAAACTCACTGCAGATGGTTCAAAGTAGGAGAATAGTGAGGAACTGCTTATAGAATTGTGGATAAACAATAAAATTCTGAGACTAGCAATAGCTGGGAGGTTCTTGCTCCTGAGGTTGATGGGACTGGTGAGGAATAATCAATGCTCAGGAACCAGTGTGAGCAGAACTGTGGCGGAGGAGCTGCCCAGTTGGATCTGTGGTTGTGGAGGGTCACAGCTACTCCCCAGCTGATGCAGGTGCAGGGAAGAGAGACACCTACAGCCCTCCCCGCCCACACTGTCTTCTTCCAAAATTACCTTTTTAGCCATTTCCATCTGAAAGAGGAACTGAAAAGGGAGCCCAGCTAGTGCATGGCAGAGAATGAATCTAGACAGTCAACTGGAGAGCATCCAGCTAACCTGTAATACCTATTTGTTGAGGTACTAACCATAGTCTGAACATACATTACTCGATATTGATTTCACATGTGTTTTATTCTGGTTATTTTGTATTGTTGTTCAGTTGCTAAGCTATGTCTGACTTTGTGAACCCATGGACTGCAGCATATCAGGTTTCCCTGTCCTTCACCACCTCCCAGAGTTTGCTAAAAATCACTCGTGTAGTGTTTTTTCTTAAATTTATGTTTGTTATTGTAAAACCTTCAAAGGCAAGTTTTCGATTGTGATTTTCATACTGAATAGAAAGCTCATTTTATAGAGACTTAAAGCTTGTTTTACTTCTCATTTTCTTCTCCACTGTCTTCCCTTTTGTTTTTTCAAAGATTCTATTTCCCAGCGTTTCTCCTCACACTTGTCACACAATGTTGCAAAATCTAGTGACATTTCCTTTATTAAAAGCATATATTATTTATATTACTAATTTAGTGATTAACAACGATTATTGCTGGACAAATGATATAAAGCAACTATATATGGTAGTTATAGTCTTCAGTGCCAGCTGTTTAAATTAGTGGAGCCATTGCTAAAAATTGCGTAGACATTAGTGAATATTAGGAAACCAGTAATTTCAAGAAGTAACTCTTTCATTCTGCAGTGCAAGAGGCCACTGCAATGAGAGGCCCACGCGGGCTGAAGAATAAAGATGGGTGGGAAAAAAAATCAATAATAAGAGGCAAAAATTTTTTAAAAAGGCAAAAAAAGAAGTGACTTCATAGAAAACATATCAGATGTTACATCTTAAGTATTTCATGGTTGCTTTTGAAAAACTGCAAATTTGAAAGAAATATAAATACATATTCACAAATTTCGAAGTTTCTCTGACACCAATTTCCACAGATGCTTTATGTTTAGACCTATAAATGTCTTTGGATTTTTTTCTGTTTTGCTTATTCATTGACCTCACATATATTTTTGTCTCCTGCCTTCAGTCCTGTATTCATCACCTAAACAGTGTCTTCTAGTATTTAGTTTTAGAGAGGTATCCAGAATTTCATGGCCAGTACAGAAGAGGGTTGTGTGAAACACAGAGAAGAAAGTTTCTTTTAATGTGGGCTACTACGGCTTCTGTTAAGTTTTCATTTTTTCTCCAGCTTTGTCTGCTTCATCCAGAATAAAACAAACCAAAGAAAAAATGAGTTTCTCATTCCAAGGGAGGAAGAAATTCTTCCTCTCGAGAGCATCTGATTGAGACATTAAATCTGTGTTCATTCAGACTATGTCCTAACAATTGAACAAACATGCTAAGTTACTCTGTGATGAGAAAGACGGTGTTTTATTGAGGATTGTTGTTTCACATTTTCATCCCTAATAAATGAGGATGCAACTTATAATTGAAGATATTTAAAAATATCTCGGGACTTCCCTGATGATCCAATAGGTAAAGAGTTTGCCTTGATGTGCAAGGGGCGCTGGTTCAATCCCTGGTTTGGGAAGATCCCACATGCTGAGGAGCGGCTGAACTGGTGTGCCCAATTACCAGCCAGCGCTCTGGAGCACATGTGCCCAGAGATGGTGCTTTGCAATGAGAGAGGCCACTGCAATAGGAGGCCCGCACAGGCCAAAGAATAAAAATGGATGAAAATAAATAAATAAAAAAATCAATAAAAGAGGCCAAAAGTTTTAAAAAGTCATATAAAAAAAGTCTGTAGGTCAGACATTGATACAGTTGTTATTTCCTCACATGTTCAAACTTGTGTTCCTTTTTTATGGTGGCATCTATGGCATCTGGTTAACATCCCAGTCAATATATTTACTGTGGTCCACTCAAGGACAGACTATATTTCTTGTTTGTTGCCTGAAAATCAATTACTGATACTTCTTGGGAAGATCAAAAAAAAAAAAAAAGAACCAGCGCAAAAATGTACATGTAGGGCCAAAAGCTTGATGGAAAATTCCGTAAGTGATTTGAAGCTCTCTTTTAAGATTATTGTACTGTTAAAGCTCTGGGTGTAGTGGATAGGTTGACACTGTATGAAAAAACTGAAGATATAGATATATAGATGGTATGGATGCCATGATGAAGGAAGAACTACTGATCTTGTCTTTCTACCATAAACAACCAAAACACTGGATTACTTTAGATATCTGACAACTGGCAACACACCAGGTCTGTGATCCTCAAGAGAGGAGAGGCAAAGAGTTGGTCAGTGTTTAAACCAGATTTCTGCTTAGAGTTACTTTGTTTCTGGTGGCTCAGGGACAGAGAACCCAAGCAGAGCTCTAGTGACTTGCTGAGTTGAGAAAACAAACATTTGATTTCAAGCAAATAAGTCAGTGAGAATTCTCAAAGCTGATTACAGCAAAACAGATAGCTATGCAAAAGAAGAGTTCCAAAAATCTCCATGGGGTCCCCTGGAGTCTTTTAGTAAAAAATAAGCATGCCTCGAGTGAAATCCAGGAAGCTAGGCAAGGAATGTCAGAGAAGCTAAAAGCTTTACAATTCCCCAGACCCACGTACAGCTGGGACACATTCAAGTTTATCCAAAGTAGAAAATCGCACTAGAACACCAGGGTATTTAAAGTAATTGAGGAAGAGTAAAGCATTAGAAATATGGCTTATAGTTCTGGATTAAAAGCTCCTTGATATCTTTCCAAACAAACCTGGAAAATATCAAGCTAATTTGCAAATAGCATAATAGCAGCCAAAACAAAATTCCACGCACTATAAAGAAAACAATAAAATCCAGACACTCAACGACATAACAAGTCAGGCATCAAATGAGAAAACAAATCACTGGATATAAATAAGAGGAAAATGTGACCCATAGTTAGAAGAAAATTCAGTCAATAGAAATAGACTCAGAAAGGAGAGGAATAAAACAATTACCAGATAAAAAACCTTTAAAATGTTATATAAATATAATTAGAAATGAAAGGAAGACATGAACAAGTAGAGAAAGAGGCAAGTACTTCTGGTGATCAAGCATACATTTTTTTAAAGAAAAAAATCACTGGATAAACTTTATAGCAGATTAGATACTGCCGAAAACAAAATCAATAAGCACACAGATACAGCAATAAACCTATCAAGATGAAGCAGTGAGAGAAAAAAGCTGAACAACGACACAGTAATATGTAGGAAAATATTGATTAGCATAACGAGTTAATTGAAATTTGGAGGATAATTAAAATATATAAAGAAATTAATGGGTAAAACCTTTCCAAGTTTGATAGGAACTCTGAACACACAAATACAGGAGCTTGAACAAAAAAGAATACTCAAGTAGAATATCCAAATAGTCAAATATTGGTCAGTGTTTAAACCAGATTTCTGCTTAGAGTTACTTTGTTTCTGGTGGCTCAGGGACAGAGAACCCAAGCAGAGCTCTAGTGACTTGCTGAGTTGAGAAAACAAACATTTGATTTCAAGCAAATAAGTCAGTGAGAATTCTCAAAGCTGATTACAGCAAAACAGATAGCTATGCAAAAGAAGAGTTCCAAAAATCTCCATGGGGTCCCCTGGAGTCTTTTAGTAAAAAATAAGCATGCCTCGAGTGAAATCCAGGAAGCTAGGCAAGGAATGTCAGAGAAGCTAAAAGCTTTACAATTCCCCAGACCCACGTACAGCTGGGACACATTCAAGTTTATCCAAAGTAGAAAATCGCACTAGAACACCAGGGTATTTAAAGTAATTGAGGAAGAGTAAAGCATTAGAAATATGGCTTATAGTTCTGGATTAAAAGCTCCTTGATATCTTTCCAAACAAACCTGGAAAATATCAAGCTAATTTGCAAATAGCATAATAGCAGCCAAAACAAAATTCCACGCACTATAAAGAAAACAATAAAATCCAGACACTCAACGACATAACAAGTCAGGCATCAAATGAGAAAACAAATCACTGGATATAAATAAGAGGAAAATGTGACCCATAGTTAGAAGAAAATTCAGTCAATAGAAATAGACTCAGAAAGGAGAGGAATAAAACAATTACCAGATAAAAACCTTTAAAATGTTATATAAATATAATTAGAAATGAAAGGAAGACATGAACAAGTAGAGAAAGAGGCAAGTACTTCTGGTGATCAAGCATACATTTTTTTAAAGAAAAAAATCACTGGATAAACTTTATAGCAGATTAGATACTGCCGAAAACAAAATCAATAAGCACACAGATACAGCAATAAACCTATCAAGATGAAGCAGTGAGAGAAAAAAGCTGAACAACGACACAGTAATATGTAGGAAAATATTGATTAGCATAACGAGTTAATTGAAATTTGGAGGATAATTAAAATATATAAAGAAATTAATGGGTAAAACCTTTCCAAGTTTGATAGGAACTCTGAACACACAAATACAGGAGCTTGAACAAAAAAGAATACTCAAGTAGAATATCCAAATAGTCAAATATAAAAGACACAAAATAAACCAAAGTAAACATAGTAAAATTTTTGAAAATCAATGATGAAGAAAAGGGTATTAAAGATTGCAAGACAAGAAAATGTAATTATTATTTATTTTCTATCAGAAATGTAAGTTATAAGACAGTTGAACGTTATTAAAGGATGAAAGAAAAAAAGTCACCTGAAAATACTATGTCCAGAGAAAATATCCTTCAAAAATAAAGACAGAATGCTTCATCAGACAATAAAATCTGAGAAAATTTGTTTCTAAAGGACCACATGGCCTACTTATTATAAATCAATCCAGAGATGTCAAAGCATCTCAGTTTTTTGTTTTTGTTTTTGCTTTGTTTCATCCTTGCTTTTGTTTTAAGAAAGAAAGTGCGGATCCCAGAAATCAAACGAAAACTTCATGCTCATCATTGAAAATAAAAATTCTTAGAATGGGTTTTTATTCAAATAGCCCGTAGAACTTCGAAGAGTTAAGTGGCATTTTCAGTAGTGAGTATAAACTTAGAACAAAAACATGGTAAACCAATTCATTAGTTTCCCTGCTGATTTACTTAACAGGCAGAATAAGAGTATGTGACAGGCAAAGCATATCTTGATTTTCAAACGCACCATGGCAAATTCTCTCATGATTCCTGTGGGCAAAACAGAAAAATTTATATATGATACAGTACATTTGAATGCTTATGATTCTTATCTAACCAAAATTATAATCCAAATCGTTGATAACAGAAGAAGAAAAAATAAACAATGAACAAGTTTTTTGATAATGGGGGAGGGGAGTGAAAGTGTTAAGTCGCTCAGTCATGTCCTGCTCATTGCGACTTCATGGACTGTAGCGCAACAGACTCCTCTGTCCATGGGATTTCCTAGGCACGAGTACTGGAGTGGGTAGCCATGCCCTTCTTCAGATGATCTTCCTGACCCAGGGATCAGACCTGGGTCTCCTGAATTGCAGACAGATTCTTTACCATCTTAGACAAAGTAAGAAATTTCAGTTATTGAGAGGATACAAAGTTCTACTAAAATGTTAAATATTCCTTTATAACAGAAAAACAATTTTGTTATTAAAAATTTAATATTTGTGTAGAATAAAATTATGGAAAATCATTGATCAGAGAGTAAAGTCTATAAACTCTTTACTACTGTAATTATGACTTTCCTTATGTCACTATATTTCCCTCCAGTTCCATGTCTTCATATTTTGAAAAAAAAAAAAAAAACTGTAGTGTTTGGACTTCAGAATCTCTAGTGCTTTTTACAGTTCAACAGTCTGTTTTCCTACATCTCTATACCTATCCTACAAATATGTTCATCTGTACCATTTTTCTAGATTCCACATATGTATGTTAATTTACAATAGTTGTTTTTCTCTTTCTGATATACTTCACTTTGTATGCCAGACTCAAGGTTCATCCACATCCCTACACAAACCCCTGTTTTGTTCCCTTTTGTAGCTGAATAATATTCTATTTTTATACATACCACTTCTTTATCCATTTATCTGTTGATGGACATTTAGGTTGCTTCCGTGTCCTGGCTGTTGTATATAGTGTTGCAGTGAACATTGAGGTGTATGTGTCTTTTTTAAACTATGGTTTTCTCAGGGTATATGCCCAGTAGTGGGATTGCTAGGTCATATGATAGTTCTCAAACTCTATACTGTTCTCCATAATGGCTGTATCAGTTTATATTCTCACCAACAGTGCAAGAAGGCTCCCTTTTCTCCACATCCTCTCCAGCATTTATTGTTTGCAGCTTTTTGATGATGAACTTTCAGACTGGTATGAAATTGTATGGACATGTGGAAAGGATGGAGGAGAATGAATTGGGAGATTGGGATTGACATATGTACACTCCTATGTATAAAATAGGCTGCTGTTGGGAACCTGCTGTATAGTACAGGAAACTCAGCTTGGTGCTCTGTGGTGACCTAGATGGAAGGGATAGGGGTGGGTGGGAGGCAAATGCAAGAGAGAGAGTATATATATAGATATACAGGCGCATGTATATATACACTCACATGAATATATGTAATAGCTGATTCACTTCATTGTACAGCAGAAACTAACACAACATTGTAAAGCAACCACATGCCAATAAATTTTATTTTTCTATATTTCTCTTAATGGTCATAAATCTATCTTGGTTGTTCAGATACTCTAAAGGGGAGAAGAAAAACCACAGATAATTCTGGAAACCACATTAACACAGTAATAAATGTAACTCCAGATAACTTGTTTAACTTTGAAATTCAGTTTAGCATTTTATAATAATTTGTTTTTGCAAGATTTTTCTGAAGTGGTTAAGGAAACCTATTATAAAATCTAGGTAAAGGCAAATCCTTTAATTAAACATGCTGCATCTGCCTAGGTACACTTTGGATGGAAAATTAGAAGGCTTTTAAATATTTAAGAGGGAGGAATATAAATTGGTAAGAGATTATTATTAGAAAAGATGGGATGCATAAAGAATAGTCAAACAGAGATTAATTATTTCTCTCCTCCCTCAAAATAGTAGACATAATTACCAAAGATGATGAGGTTCAGGGCATGAATATTGCTCCATCATTTTGATTTACTTTTGTTTCTCTAAGAACTTCTTTCATTGATTTGTGGAATATTTATTGGTGAAATATGAAAGATGTAAGTCTGATGATACACACTTTCACACACCACCGTGAGTACTGATATTTTCCAAAGAGGCCTATATGCCTGAATATGTAGCCAAGAGGTGAAACGTAGCGAAGTAAGAATAATTGAATGGATACTTCTAAAGATGATGAGAGTTAAATTGTTTCAAAGAAGGACATTTTGAGACAAATATTTGAGGGACATGAATACCTTCATTAGGGTCAGTATACTGATTCTTAAATTGCACTTTTATTAAACAAGCCTTATTTGTAATTATTTTTTCTTATCAGTATTATTAAATATTTTTAAAATTCTACAAATAAAAAACTTATCTTGGAAGTCTTTTTTTTTTGGCCACTTCTCTGGTCTTTCATTTATCTATTTTCATCCATCTTTGTTCTTTGACCTGTGTGGGCCTCCCATCGCGGTGGCCTCTGTTGTCGCAGAGCACCGGCTCTGGGCGCATGCGGTCCAGAGCTCCGGCTCAGTAGTTGGACCCATCGGTCCAGCCGCTCCACGGCACGTGAGATCTTCCCAGGCCAGGGATCAAACTGGCGCCCCTTGCATTGCAAGGTGCCGTCCTTACCACTGGACCACCAGGGAAGCCCTGGAACGCTTCTTAATTCGGCACTTAGCGTTTTCTCTTGTTATCTGATTTCACCTAAGTCTCCACTGTCACTTTAGTGTAATAAGATTTCAACTTCCCACCTATCATTTATGCAAATGAAACAGAATTATAAATTTTATAAGTTGGAGTATACAACTAAGAGTGTTCCTTTAAGAGGAAACTTTGAATCTACTATGAGGCCTCAGAAGAAATGATAACACTCAAAGTCTGTTTGAGGGAGAAGAAATAGGACTATGAACTTCCATTGTTCAGTTATTGGTGGTGCTTAAATATGTCTTTCTGAGCCAGATTTCTCACCTGAAACTCAACCCCCCGTGTCTTGTTGTCCGTTCACAGTTCTACTAGGATGCTTCATAGACCTAAGCTAGCATTTAGCCTTGCAAAAACTGAATTTGTTTCTTTCCCGAAACCTTCTCAGCCTCTCGTGTTCTCTTGACTCTATGAATGACCCCAAAGGCATAATGTGACTGAAATAGGTTGGGCAGCCCTCGGATAGGTTGATTTTGGGTGGGGATGGGGGGCATAATATAATCTTATGTGGTATCTATTTGACTTCACTTGAAATGGTACTTAGTATTTATTTAAAGAAATTTTACACTTGTAAAAAAAACGCTATGATATGTTTCAGAATGTTTTTAGCTAATCTTATGTATTAAGCACAGTGACTATCACAATTCTAAAAGTCATAAATATTTCCCCCGTGTTGGGATATGTGATGTTGGGATTTGTGATGTGCAGTATCTGGAGGTGTATTACAACATGAGGTGCAGAATTTGAAGAAGTCCCTTGGGGTCATGGATCACCATTTCCCTTGATTCTATGCTTAACCTGACCCACTAGATTCTCCAAGACAGAAACCTAGGCATTTTCTGAATTGTTCCTCCTCCATACCTTGTACCTCATAATAAGTTATCAGCTACACTTGATTATACTTCTGGAATTTTAAATGGGGTCCAAGGTGAGGTTTTGTTCAAAAAATATACTCTTCTCTTTTTAGATGCTCCAAGTTTCTCATGTGACCGTAGACAAAAGATGCTGCAACCAAAAGGGGCACAAGATGTCACATTGGCAGTTATTAGTGATGTTCACCAAGTATTTACAGCTTTCCAGCTTCCAGGCTCAAGGCTGAACTGCGCCTCCACACCACATTTTGAAATTAAGTCTTTCTTTGAACAATGAAATTTGAGGGGAAGTGACAGGTATCTCCTCCCACTGGATCCTTTAAAAGCCAATGAGGAAATTCCTGTATTCCCTTTAACTTCTATTATGATCTGGAAAGCATCGGCTGACATAAAGCTTTAATAATCCCAGCTCCCTGAGCAACCCGTGGTGAGCAGACTCCCTGTCAGCCCACATTGGACATAGACCAGGAGCAGGAGATGTACTTTTGGTGTGTTAAGCTAACAACATTTGGAGATTGCTTATTTTTGACAGTATACACCAGTCCATCCTGACTGATATTTATCATTTAACTGACGATTGAGAAAATGGGTGGTATGTGTTTCCCTATCATGCTTGGTTGAGAGCCTCTCAGATGAAAGTAGATTGACGAATAGTAGCCTAAGTGAAGTCTCTTGTTGCTTTGACCGCGTAGTAGAAAATGTCAGTGACTGCAGAGGAAACTATGTTACCATCAGCCACCTGACCAGAAAAATCGCAGGGTCACACCTACATCGCCAGTAATCTTCATCCAAACCGTAAAATAGGACTTCTGTAAAAAAGTTAATCAGTGTTTGTTTTTAATTGATACCTTTTACCTTCTCCCACATCTCATTGTTGAGGCATTATATATTCGGGCATGTCTGTGAAGAAATACAATAATGGGTGAAGCTCAAAATGAGCCCTAAATTTCGTTACCTGGAAGAGATTGCCTGGCTTGCCCTTCAAGACCGGGCTATTATTAAGGCAGAAAATGAAAGATGAAACACATCATGGCTCTTGTTCGCTAAGGCATAAAAACTTTAAACACTAAACCAATGTAGTTTTAGGCTTTCCCAGTGACTCAGCGGTAGGGAATCTATCTGCAGTGCAGGAGGCACAGGAGATGCAGGGTCAGTCCTTGGGAAGATTCTCTGTAGAAGGAAATGGGAATCCATTCCAGTGTTACTGCCTGAAGAATATCCTATGATTAGAGGAGCCGGGCTACAGTCCAAAGGGTCCCATTGGCAGTTATTAGTGATGTTCACCAAGTATTTACAGCTTTCCAGCTTCCAGGCTCAAGGCTGAACTGCGCCTCCACACCACATTTTGAAATTAAGTCTTTCTTTGAACAATGAAATTTGAGGGGAAGTGACAGGTATCTCCTCCCACTGGATCCTTTAAAAGCCAATGAGGAAATTCCTGTATTCCCTTTAACTTCTATTATGATCTGGAAAGCATCGGCTGACATAAAGCTTTAATAATCCCAGCTCCCTGAGCAACCCGTGGTGAGCAGACTCCCTGTCAGCCCACATTGGACATAGACCAGGAGCAGGAGATGTACTTTTGGTGTGTTAAGCTAACAACATTTGGAGATTGCTTATTTTTGACAGTATACACCAGTCCATCCTGACTGATATTTATCATTTAACTGACGATTGAGAAAATGGGTGGTATGTGTTTCCCTATCATGCTTGGTTGAGAGCCTCTCAGATGAAAGTAGATTGACGAATAGTAGCCTAAGTGAAGTCTCTTGTTGCTTTGACCGCGTAGTAGAAAATGTCAGTGACTGCAGAGGAAACTATGTTACCATCAGCCACCTGACCAGAAAAATCGCAGGGTCACACCTACATCGCCAGTAATCTTCATCCAAACCGTAAAATAGGACTTCTGTAAAAAAGTTAATCAGTGTTTGTTTTTAATTGATACCTTTACCTTCTCCCACATCTCATTGTTGAGGCATTATATATTCGGGCATGTCTGTGAAGAAATACAATAATGGGTGAAGCTCAAAATGAGCCCTAAATTTCGTTACCTGGAAGAGATTGCCTGGCTTGCCCTTCAAGACCGGGCTATTATTAAGGCAGAAAATGAAAGATGAAACACATCATGGCTCTTGTTCGCTAAGGCATAAAAACTTTAAACACTAAACCAATGTAGTTTTAGGCTTTCCCAGTGACTCAGCGGTAGGGAATCTATCTGCAGTGCAGGAGGCACAGGAGATGCAGGGTCAGTCCTTGGGAAGATTCTCTGTAGAAGGAAATGGGAATCCATTCCAGTGTTACTGCCTGAAGAATATCCTATGATTAGAGGAGCCGGGCCGGCTACAGTCCAAAGGGTCCCAAAAAGTTGGACACCACCAAATAACTGAGCACACGTGTGCACACACACAAGCACACATTTAGTATCTTAGATTTTGACAGATAATGTTAGCCATCTCTTCTTTCTTAGTAAGAAGTTAGAAAGTTGTGAGAGGAGACATTGTAAATGTGGGTGGAAAGTTTCTTCCTTCCTATAGGAAAGACAGATTCATTCTTAAAGAGAAGGATAATTCTTAAATATCTCTTGAATTTATTAACATTTCTCTACCCTTAACCCGCTAAAAGAATTTAGGCCATCATGTTCCCTCATTTGAATTATACCTGTAGAATTCTGTAAGACTCCCTGAGTCCTTCTATAGCCTTCTTCAGTCAGTGGCTTATATTACAACCCCAGTTAACCTTTTCCTTAAAATACAAATCAAATCCTTCAGAATTTTGCTTAAAATCCTCTGGTGCTAAGCTTCACTGGTGGTCCAGTGAGTGAAGAGTCCACCTTGCAGTGCAGGGGGCACTGGTTCCATCCCTGGCCCAGGAAGGTCCCACATCCCAAGGAGTGGTTGGACCAGTGTGTCCAGTTATGAGCCATCGCTCTGGAATGCGTGCACCCAGAACTTGTGTTCTACAATGATGGGGGCCACCGCAATGGGAGGCCCACACATGCCAATGAATAAAAAGATGGATAAAAATAAATATAAAAATAAAAAAGAGGCATGATGGGGGAAAAAGGGGATTATAAAAAAATATATATTCTGGTATGTTCTCCTTGTTTTAAGTGTAAGGTCCCCAAATCCCTCTTATCACCCATGGGCATTTGCAGTGTTCTCCCTCTTCTCCTTTGCTTCATCATGCACCACTAATCTTAAAATTTATTACAGCCACACTAAACATCTCCTTATTCAAGAGGCCTACATTCCTTTTGGGCAGTTGCATACATTTTTTGTAGTCTTTAAATTACTCACTTTCCTAAATCTAATCCATTCTCCCAACTACGTTTATGTCTCCAGATTTTCTCTAGTCCGGAAGATCCTAGAAGGAAATGGGAATCCATTCCAGTGTTACTGCCTGAAGAATATCCTATGATTAGAGGAGCCGGCTACAGTCCAAAGGGTCCCAAAAGTTGGACACCACCAAATAACTGAGCACACGTATGCACACACACAAGCACACATTTAGTATCTTAGATTTTGACAGATAATGTTAGCCATCTCTTCTTTCTTAGTAAGAAGTTAGAAAGTTGTGAGAGGAGACATTGTAAATGTGGGTGGAAAGTTTCTTCCTTCCTATAGGAAAGACAGATTCATTCTTAAAGAGAAGGATAATTCTTAAATATCTCTTGAATTTATTAACATTTCTCTACCCTTAACCCGCTAAAAGAATTTAGGCCATCATGTTCCCTCATTTGAATTATACCTGTAGAATTCTGTAAGACTCCCTGAGTCCTTCTATAGCCTTCTTCAGTCAGTGGCTTATATTACAACCCCAGTTAACCTTTTCCTTAAAATACAAATCAAATCCTTCAGAATTTTGCTTAAAATCCTCTGGTGCTAAGCTTCACTGGTGGTCCAGTGAGTGAAGAGTCCACCTTGCAGTGCAGGGGGCACTGGTTCCATCCCTGGCCCAGGAAGGTCCCACATCCCAAGGAGTGGTTGGACCAGTGTGTCCAGTTATGAGCCATCGCTCTGGAATGCGTGCACCCAGAACTTGTGTTCTACAATGATGGGGGCCACCGCAATGGGAGGCCCACACATGCCAATGAATAAAAAGATGGATAAAAATAAATATAAAAATAAAAAAGAGGCATGATGGGGGAAAAAGGGGATTATAAAAAAATATATATTCTGGTATGTTCTCCTTGTTTTAAGTGTAAGGTCCCCAAATCCCTCTTATCACCCATGGGCATTTGCAGTGTTCTCCCTCTTCTCCTTTGCTTCATCATGCACCACTAATCTTAAAATTTATTACAGCCACACTAAACATCTCCTTATTCAAGAGGCCTACATTCCTTTTGGGCAGTTGCATACATTTTTTGTAGTCTTTAAATTACTCACTTTCCTAAATCTAATCCATTCTCCCAACTACGTTTATGTCTCCAGATTTTCTCTATTGACTTCCCCCCTTGATCCACAAATATGCTCATGTTATCATAAATAAACCTTTTTCTTCAGTTTTTTACTGTTGAAGTTACTGTATCTCCTCTCTTTCTCCTTTGCAGCAGTTCCCTCGCACACTCAGCATTCACTCATCTCTCTGCCAAGAATGATTTGACCACGCCCTCAGCATGTGATTCGTATTGACTTTCAGTGATCAGGATACTTCCTGTTCACAGTGAGAGTGACATATTCTCTGCTAGCATCTGACCTGATCTTACCACAGTATGCAATGGTGTTAATACCTTTTTTCTGAAATTCTGTGTGTTTTTTTTAAAACTCTTAAAGTCAGTACAATTTGATTCTACTTTCTTTTAGGCTACTTCTCCTGGGAAAGTAATTTTCCATTACCTGAAAAAAATTATACTTAGGCTCTGACTTTTTTTACTGTCTCTTAAGTTCTTAAAATACCTTCACTGTTGTGTTTCTAACCACAACTCAGTTAATTAAAAAAAAAAAAAAAAAACAATCTTCTTATATGATGAGCACTGGTCTAGAATTTATATGAAGGTGAATTAGATACAGTCTTTGATTACTGGAAATTTCCCTTGGAGAACCTGATTCAGTAGGTATCCAATGACACGTGACAATTGTCTTTTGGACAGTAGTCCCAGTTGATAAGATAGATTCAAGAAACGCTGATCTGGAATAGTAGTTCTCAAACTTTAGTGTTCCTAAGCATCACTTGAGAATGCTGTTAAAATAGAAGATTTCTGGATTCCATCTTTCTTTAGTCAGATTTAATAGAATTCAAATGGGGTTCAGACACTGGAATTTTTCGTAAGCCCACATCCCAAATTATAATTATATAGAGGATATGAAGACAGTTATGTAACATTGGTTGAATGAAACATTACGTAGGAAAACAAATGGCAAAAACATGTTATATGCAAGGCTAGACAAATATTTTGCCTCCTATGGTTCTATCTGTTCTTTGCCTTTCCCTTCTGGAAGCTTAACAGTTAGCTCTTTCAGCAGGATTGTAAAGTTCTTATTCCTATCCAGGAAGTCCCACTGTTAAATAGTCACCTAGGAACTGTGTTATGCTCCTCATCTACCTTATAAATATGTAGACTGGTGAAAGTAGAGTCCTTCTCCTGGAGCACATTCCAGGTGAGGGGCTCAATTGACCTGTGGGATGGCGAAAATTTGGAGGAAAACATATGGCCAGCTACTTTATCTACCTGTAAGTTTCCCTAGTAAGTGTAATGTATTACATTCCTGTGCCCAAGTAAAGCCAATGCTGACCACAATGGACATACCACATTCTGTAGGCATATGGTGTTAAGGAATGGATGAAAGAATTTCTATAGGTCATCCTAAAGGGCTTCCCAGGTGGTTCAGTGGTCAAGAATCCACCTTTCAATGTGAGAGGTGCTGGAAATGCAGGTTTGATCCCTGGGTCAGGAAAATCCTATGGAGGAGGAAATGGCAACCCAGTCCACTGTTCTTGCTTGGATGATCCCATGGACAGAGGAACCTGGTGAGCTTTGGTCTTTGGGAGTTTGCAAAGAGTTGGACATGACTGAGTGTGCATTCAGGCATCCTAGTTGTGGAACATCCTTCTGGTGATAACAGCAGATCACCAAGATGGCTGGTGACCAGGTGACCATATTGGCTATGAAGTACAACAGCCTTAGGATGACCACATCATTGGTCAGATTGGAATGCCTTCTATCTGGGTAGTTGTGGTATTCCCAAGCTCTTATATGTATAGATTCCCCAGACCATAAAAACTCAGGAGTAAAAGGATCATCTGGATATTCTAAAAGAGTGAATTCATCTCAGGGTTTTAAAAAAAACAACAACATAAAAATGAGCTCACTTGAGAATGCTGTTAAAATAGCAGATTTCTGGATTCCATCTTTCTTTAGTCAGATTTAATAGAATTCAAATGGGGTTCAGACACTGGAATTTTTCGTAAGCCCACATCCCAAATTATAATTATATAGAGGATATGAAGACAGTTATGTAACATTGGTTGAATGAAACATTACGTAGGAAAACAAATGGCAAAAACATGTTATATGCAAGGCTAGACAAATATTTTGCCTCCTATGGTTCTATCTGTTCTTTGCCTTTCCCTTCTGGAAGCTTAACAGTTAGCTCTTTCAGCAGGATTGTAAAGTTCTTATTCCTATCCAGGAAGTCCCACTGTTAAATAGTCACCTAGGAACTGTGTTATGCTCCTCATCTACCTTATAAATATGTAGACTGGTGAAAGTAGAGTCCTTCTCCTGGAGCACATTCCAGGTGAGGGGCTCAATTGACCTGTGGGATGGCGAAAATTTGGAGGAAAACATATGGCCAGCTACTTTATCTACCTGTAAGTTTCCCTAGTAAGTGTAATGTATTACATTCCTGTGCCCAAGTAAAGCCAATGCTGACCACAATGGACATACCACATTCTGTAGGCATATGGTGTTAAGGAATGGATGAAAGAATTTCTATAGGTCATCCTAAAGGGCTTCCCAGGTGGTTCAGTGGTCAAGAATCCACCTTTCAATGTGAGAGGTGCTGGAAATGCAGGTTTGATCCCTGGGTCAGGAAAATCCTATGGAGGAGGAAATGGCAACCCAGTCCACTGTTCTTGCTTGGATGATCCCATGGACAGAGGAACCTGGTGAGCTTTGGTCTTTGGGAGTTTGCAAAGAGTTGGACATGACTGAGTGTGCATTCAGGCATCCTAGTTGTGGAACATCCTTCTGGTGATAACAGCAGATCACCAAGATGGCTGGTGACCAGGTGACCATATTGGCTATGAAGTACAACAGCCTTAGGATGACCACATCATTGGTCAGATTGGAATGCCTTCTATCTGGGTAGTTGTGGTATTCCCAAGCTCTTATATGTATAGATTCCCCAGACCATAAAAACTCAGGAGTAAAAGGATCATCTGGATATTCTAAAAGAGTGAATTCATCTCAGGGTTTTAAAAAAAACAACAACATAAAAATGAGCATGCAGACAACTGTAAGATAGCTACTAGTAGACAGTTTCAGCAGAGCCTGGGACGATCCAGCTGGCAAGCTTGCACACAGGGTCAGCACATACAACCAAAGAAACTTACTCTTATGGCAGCTACCTGTGTAGGTCTGGGAGTCAGATGGAAATATAGATACCCAGAATAGACATAAGAGAAATATAGGGACAGCATCTGTAAGAAATCAGTGTAGAACTGGGACCAGGTTCTCACCCTCGGCTCCATTTTCCACTGTTCATCTCAGGTTCCATTTCCCATTCCCCACCCTGGGGTGGGGGCTTTTAATAAGGTCTTCTGTGTTGGAGGTTATAAAGTGGTAGCCAGTTATTTAATCTAGACTGCCTTGCTGTTCTTTTGTTAGACTGTATAATTGATTTAGACTTTGAGTTCCTTAAACCCAGCACTAAAGAGAGGGCAGGTTGGTTGGATGAGATCACTTGACCCCTGCTGATGGACTTGATTACCTTAGGCCAGGATCATTGCTGAGAAATGACTATAATTCTAGAACTTGCCACAGTCATGCAACTGAAACAATATCACTTTCCAGGAGTAGAGAAATCAATCAGTTTCCATATAAAAGACTTAATACAGGCAGGGATGTTATACAACACTATTTCTCAGTTCAGCCACTAGATCTGACTACTTTAACAAAAAAAAGTCACTAGTATTTAGTATTTCACTGTGGTTTGTCAGGTCTCTACAGAGAAGTGTCTGCTATTGTTCCAACAGTAACCTGTATCATAATGGTAACTCAACAAGTCACATCTGTTACTGGCACCTGGTATGCATTCGTGGACCAGCTTTTTTCCATGCTCCTCCACAGAGAAGGGTAAACTAAGTTTGCCTTCTTTGAGCAGGATGCACTGAATGTACAGTGACTGCCTGGAACTCCACAGCTAGTGATGTGTCATCAGTGGGTTGAGAAAACCATAGCATAATATGAATTGCTTGTTAAAGCATTCCATCATATAAATTAATTTTTTAAAATTAATTCTTAGCTTGAAACTTGTAAATAAACACAAAAATAGTATATTAAACCACCATATATGTATCTTATTGTATACACATTCTTAATATCATCATTTACCAATGCTCTGACATTCTGTTTCATTTATATTGTCATGTGTTTCCCCTGACAATATTTTGACCAAATTTCAGATGAATATTCATAATATTCTTAGACTGGCCCCACTAAGGAAATGGCATGCTTCCATCTGCATGCCCTTCAAGCACAGTCAACTGAAAAGGGATGAACTTATGAGGACAAACATCCAAGGTCCTTTTGAGACTATTGGCATCAGCCCCAAATGACATTCCCCAGCTTATTAAGAGCAAACTGCTGGCCATGCAACCACCGCCTAAAACAAAAGTTGCTTAACACCTGATTGCCCTCCTTGGGAGTTTTACTATAGCCAAGTCATCATACAGCTGGCCAAGATCAAATGAGATACCGGAAGCAAGAAATCTTGGAACTATCCCAAGAATCAGTAACACAAGCCAAGTCATGTCCTTTACGCTACTATCCTTTTCAGAGTTGATGTTGTAACTGTTGTCTGTGGGTAGTTTTAAAGATGTTTGGTGTTCTTGCCTGTGAGACAGCCAGTTCTAGCCTTTGTTTTATGAATTGGTATTGCTAACTAGTACTCAACGCCTGGACTCGGAACACCAGTCTATTCTGAAATCATATAATCTCCTTGATGGAAATTTCATGACGTCCTGACTTGATGTATCCATCTTTCAGTGGGTCATCTCTGAACCTAAGTCCATAAACTGGAAGAGCTCACTGAAAGCTCCATAGGAAAATGAATATCTATTAAGAGCAAGGCTTCCTGGGACAGGACCTGTTCTTTATGCAAAGTGGATACTACTGATCTGTGATCTGTAGCTTGTACAGGATGGTAATGAGGTTTCTGAGCCTCGCACTTCTCTGCATTTTCTCTGTCACAAGGTACACATTTACAAGGCCATCAACTAGGGTCAAGAGTGTGACCTAGGGTTTAGTAAGAATTTTTTTTTTTTTTGAGTAATAACTTTTGCCTAGTTAGTACCAAGTTCTCACCAGCTAAATTAATCTTCTCAAAAGAAAACAATTTGAATGGGTTATAAAAAATCATGTTTAAAAAAACAAATATGCAACAGTAGTGGAACAGAGAAATTTGGAGTTAGAATACTTGAGCTCGTGATTTAGCCACATAGTTTCATTGTTACTGGTCAATTTCATCCCTTCTTTTACATCCAAGTTTCTAGGAAGTGTTCTGGGCTGTTGATCTTCATTTTGTCCCCTGTAAGCACAGTGCAACTGACCCTTCAAGCACGTCAACTGAAAAGGGATGAACTTATGAGGACAAACATCCAAGGTCCTTTTGAGACTATTGGCATCAGCCCCAAATGACATTCCCCAGCTTATTAAGAGCAAACTGCTGGCCATGCAACCACCGCCTAAAACAAAAGTTGCTTAACACCTGATTGCCCTCCTTGGGAGTTTTACTATAGCCAAGTCATCATACAGCTGGCCAAGATCAAATGAGATACCGGAAGCAAGAAATCTTGGAACTATCCCAAGAATCAGTAACACAAGCCAAGTCATGTCCTTTACGCTACTATCCTTTTCAGAGTTGATGTTGTAACTGTTGTCTGTGGGTAGTTTTAAAGATGTTTGGTGTTCTTGCCTGTGAGACAGCCAGTTCTAGCCTTTGTTTTATGAATTGGTATTGCTAACTAGTACTCAACGCCTGGACTCGGAACACCAGTCTATTCTGAAATCATATAATCTCCTTGATGGAAATTTCATGACGTCCTGACTTGATGTATCCATCTTTCAGTGGGTCATCTCTGAACCTAAGTCCATAAACTGGAAGAGCTCACTGAAAGCTCCATAGGAAAATGAATATCTATTAAGAGCAAGGCTTCCTGGGACAGGACCTGTTCTTTATGCAAAGTGGATACTACTGATCTGTGATCTGTAGCTTGTACAGGATGGTAATGAGGTTTCTGAGCCTCGCACTTCTCTGCATTTTCTCTGTCACAAGGTACACATTTACAAGGCCATCAACTAGGGTCAAGAGTGTGACCTAGGGTTTAGTAAGAATTTTTTTTTTTTTTGAGTAATAACTTTTGCCTAGTTAGTACCAAGTTCTCACCAGCTAAATTAATCTTCTCAAAAGAAAACAATTTGAATGGGTTATAAAAAATCATGTTTAAAAAAACAAATATGCAACAGTAGTGGAACAGAGAAATTTGGAGTTAGAATACTTGAGCTCGTGATTTAGCCACATAGTTTCATTGTTACTGGTCAATTTCATCCCTTCTTTTACATCCAAGTTTCTAGGAAGTGTTCTGGGCTGTTGATCTTCATTTTGTCCCCTGTGGTTCACCCAAATCAGTCTTGATACACACTTTTGTCTGTCCCATCTTGTTACTAAATTGCTTTCCCAAGCTCACGATTGTACCTTTTATCAAGAGTGACTTAACTTCACCATAGTACTTGGTTCCTTTGACCTTTCCAGCCTTATCAAAACTATCTTGGTTATTTGCTGGTTTTCCAATTTTTTCCCACAAAATCAATCTCACTGTCTCTCTGAGGCTTCTTTTCATACTTCTGTTTCCCAGAGATTTCTCTTTAGATCCTGTTTTTACTTTTAATACTGATTAATTGAATCCTCTTTCCTCACGGATGTAAACATAGAGAGGACTAAAATATAATTTTAATCCAGGCTTCTGGTCTCTAGGTTTCTATATCCAACTCTGCTTGAAGGTCCCTTTGAACATTTAAAACATCCAAAATTTAACTGTCAACATTTTATATCTTTAGTATCTATTAGTGGCTCAAGTCTGAAAACTTGGTGTCCTTTGTCCTCAATTTGCTTTCATATCCTTTGTGCCCAAATTTTCTTCTCAGCATCTTCAATTGCCTTCAGTGGAGACCCTGGACTGCTTCAGTCTTCAGTCTTAACTCTCTTTAAACTCTTTTCCCAAGTGTTGCCAATGTGTAGGTGTATGTATTCTTAGAAAAAAATCGAAGAATGTTATGCATCTATGGAAATATCGTCATGGTTTCCCATTGCTTCAGGGGGGTTTCCGGTCTCCTCAGCCTTACATAAAAATATTCTGTCATCTGGGTACTCACGGCTCTGATCTAATTCGTTGCCAGGTCAGTCATAGTATGGTCATGATTGTGCAGAAGATTTTAAGGCATCAACTGGTCAAGTGTGCCTAGGGTTTAGTAAGAATTTTTTTTTGAGTAATAACTTTTGCCTAGTTAGTACCAAGTTCTCACCAGCTAAATTAATCTTCTCAAAAGAAAACAATTTGAATGGGTTATAAAAAATCATGTTTAAAAAAACAAATATGCAACAGTAGTGGAACAGAGAAATTTGGAGTTAGAATACTTGAGCTCGTGATTTAGCCACATAGTTTCATTGTTACTGGTCAATTTCATCCCTTCTTTACATCCAAGTTTCTAGGAAGTGTTCTGGGCTGTTGATCTTCATTTTGTCCCCTGTGGTTCACCCAAATCAGTCTTGATACACACTTTTGTCTGTCCCATCTTGTTACTAAATTGCTTTCCCAAGCTCACGATTGTACCTTTTATCAAGAGTGACTTAACTTCACCATAGTACTTGGTTCCTTTGACCTTTCCAGCCTTATCAAAACTATCTTGGTTATTTGCTGGTTTTCCAATTTTTTCCCACAAAATCAATCTCACTGTCTCTCTGAGGCTTCTTTTCATACTTCTGTTTCCCAGAGATTTCTCTTTAGATCCTGTTTTTACTTTTAATACTGATTAATTGAATCCTCTTTCCTCACGGATGTAAACATAGAGAGGACTAAAATATAATTTTAATCCAGGCTTCTGGTCTCTAGGTTTCTATATCCAACTCTGCTTGAAGGTCCCTTTGAACATTTAAAACATCCAAAATTTAACTGTCAACATTTTATATCTTTAGTATCTATTAGTGGCTCAAGTCTGAAAACTTGGTGTCCTTTGTCCTCAATTTGCTTTCATATCCTTTGTGCCCAAATTTTCTTCTCAGCATCTTCAATTGCCTTCAGTGGAGACCCTGGACTGCTTCAGTCTTCAGTCTTAACTCTCTTTAAACTCTTTTCCCAAGTGTTGCCAATGTGTAGGTGTATGTATTCTTAGAAAAAAATCGAAGAATGTTATGCATCTATGGAAATATCGTCATGGTTTCCCATTGCTTCAGGGGGGTTTCCGGTCTCCTCAGCCTTACATAAAAATATTCTGTCATCTGGGTGCTCACGTCTATGATCTCATTAGTTGCCACTCTGGTCTGGTATCCTATGCTTCAGCCATCCCATACCACCTGTAGATTCCATGGTCACATGATTGTGCAGAAGTCTGTTCCTTTTCCTCTACTGATGCTACTGGCTCGATTGTGCTGTGCAGTGTTTCACCTACCGTATCTAACTTCATCAGTCCTTAAAAGTTTAATTATCTACCTTTAATTAGCCTCTCCTAACACACATGCACACAGCTAAACTGAATGAGCTGCCTTGTTTTGTTTTGTTTTGTTTAAAGATTTATTTATTTATTTATTTTGGACGGGGGTCGGGTTGGGGAGGGAGGGGAGCGGGCTGGCCATTTCTATTGGTCTTTCATTTCTCTATTTTCATTCGTCTTCGTTCTTTGGCTCCTGTGGGCCTTCCATCGCGGTGGCGTCTGTCATCGCAGGGCGCCGGCTCTGGGCGCATGCGCTCCAGAGCTCCGGCTCGGTAATTGGACACATCGGTCCAGCCGCTCCGCGGCACGTGGGATCTTCCCAGGCCAGGGCTCGAACCGGCGCCCCTTGCACTGCAAGGCGGTGTCCTTACCCATTGGACCACCAGGGGAAGCCCCCTTGTTTTGTTTTTATGTATTTTCACGGCATCCCGGATTTACTTTCTTGCAAACAACACTATTGTATTTTAATTATTTGTGGTCCACCTCCTCGGTGCTTCTCCTTGGTACTAGCACTTTGCAGTAGTTCTCCTAGTCTACCATCCAGCACCACATATGGCACAAAAAACTCTTCACAGCCCTCACAGCCAATTAATTCATGGTTTATAACCAGCTATACTCTCGTCAAAATGTGACAAAGTAGCTCTATATTGTAGGTTCTCCATTTATTAAATAAGAATCACAGCAATATCTATCTTACAGGTTTGTGAAGATTAAACCCATCAGGGTATCCGGTCTCCTCAAAGTGTTGCCAATGTGTAGGTGTATGTATTCTTAGAAAAAAATCGAAGAATGTTATGCATCTATGGAAATATCGTCATGGTTTCCCATTGCTTCAGGGGGGTTTCCGGTCTCCTCAGCCTTACATAAAAATATTCTGTCATCTGGGTGCTCACGTCTATGATCTCATTAGTTGCCACTCTGGTCTGGTATCCTATGCTTCAGCCATCCCATACCACCTGTAGATTCCATGGTCACATGATTGTGCAGAAGTCTGTTCCTTTTCCTCTACTGATGCTACTGGCTCGATTGTGCTGTGCAGTGTTTCACCTACCGTATCTAACTTCATCAGTCCTTAAAAGTTTAATTATCTACCTTTAATTAGCCTCTCCTAACACACATGCACACAGCTAAACTGAATGAGCTGCCTTGTTTTGTTTTGTTTTGTTTAAAGATTTATTTATTTATTTATTTTGGACGGGGGTCGGGTTGGGGAGGGAGGGGAGCGGGCTGGCCATTTCTATTGGTCTTTCATTTCTCTGTTTTCATTCGTCTTCGTTCTTTGGCTCCTGTGGGCCTCCCATCGCGGTGGCGTCTGTCGTCGCAGAGCGCCGGCTCTGGGCGCATGCGCTCCAGAGCTCCGGCTCGGTGATTGGACACATCAGTCCAGCCGCTCTGCGGCACGTGGGATCTTCCCAGGCCAGGGATCGAACCGGCGCCCCTTGCACTGCAAGGCGGTGTCCTTACCCACTGGACCACCAGGGGAAGCCCCCTTGTTTTGTTTTTATGTATTTTCACGGCATCCCGGATTTACTTTCTTGCAAACAACACTATTGTATTTTAATTATTTGTGGTCCACCTCCTCGGTGCTTCTCCTTGGTACTAGCACTTTGCAGTAGTTCTCCTAGTCTACCATCCAGCACCACATATGGCACAAAAAACTCTTCACAGCCCTCACAGCCAATTAATTCATGGTTTATAACCAGCTATACTCTTCGTCAAAATGTGACAAAGTAGCTCTATATTGTAGGTTCTCCATTTATTAAATAAGAATCACAGCAATATCTATCTTACAGGTTTGTGAAGATTAAATGAAATTTTGCATATGAACAAAATTTGATACTATAAAACACTTAAAAAATTTCAATTCAGAGCGTAATCCTTGGTTATAGTCCTTAGTCAATACAAATGTGTTTACATTTCTCAGATATGTTTGGATTTCATAAAATTTGCATGCCCCTAGAAGGTCAACCCGGCAATCACTTTCATGGTCTGAAAACATGAGTGAAAACAGAAAGCACATAGCTAAGCCATTACATTTGAGAATGGAAATGCAAGTAAAAGCATGATACATTAATTTGCTGATATTAATGCCAAATATGTGATATATATATATATATATACACATATACATACAAACATACATACTCAGATGTCTTCCTCTTACAAATAGGTTGTCAAAATAACAGCATAAAAGAACAGCTTTTTTCCTTACATTCATCTTTTTTCCCCTCCAAACTACACAGCTCTTCAAGTAGAAAATAAGGCAAATACACTGCCTTTGAAAGCTTCCTCTGCAGGATGACTCAGTCTTCTGGCTATTGTTCATTCTATTTCTCTTGCTTAGAGAACCACTAGGAGGTTAATTTAAAGTTTTCAGGAGGTCAGTGTATTCACCTCTCAATTTACTGCTTAAATAAAAATCAAAAGAGTTAAATGGTCATCCTGTAAGTGCTATTAGGTTCAGAAAATGACCAAGCAAAACGCACTGTCACCTTTAGCACCACATTGTTGTGAAGCTGGTACTTTCAAGGTAAAATCTGCATTCTTTTTGATCAGAACAGGTTCCTATGTTTCTGTAGTCACAGAGATTTGGAGCTGGGATCATTAGATTCTTCTCCACTTCTTGTTTCTCAGGGTATTTGGTCAGGCCAGTCAGACTTCAGAAACTTTAGAGTCTCATTTCTAAGGGTCAGTCAGCTCTGAGGTCCCTACAGTATTCATGAAGAAACTGTCTTTGACTTAACAATGTTTTCATTATTTCCAGAAAAATAGAAAATAAATTTACAGTAATAGATTGAATGGCATTTCAATAACATGGCAAGTTATATTTCATGAAAAGTTTATGATGGTGTAGGGGGGAAAATATTTCTCCAACCTCTTAAGTTCTGTATCTGGGATCTACAAGGTAAACTGACAGAGATTAGCAGAAAAAAACAGTTCATTTGTATTCATATGGAGGTTTTCATAAAAATATAGTGAACATCAAAAGTGGTTAGACCCAGGGCTTATATAGCATTTTAGCAAGGAGTAATAAACTTGTGGAGAGGTGACAAAAGGGGTTTAGACTTTTAGTGGCAGTAAATTGTGAGAAGGTGCCTCTATGGAAGGACACTACTAAAAGATAAAGGTTGTTTGGTAAATTTCTGTTTATGCAGACTTCTCTCGATGTTATTTCTGTTGATGCGATTCTTCCTCCCTTCCTGGAATTAGGGAGGGAGACACCTTGTGAAAAAGAAGTGACAATTTAAAAAAATAAAAAGAAGTGACAATTTGTTCAGTTCTTTGTATATTTTTCCATATTTGATATTTTCTCAATTTTTTCATTATTGAAATATAGTTGATTTATAATGTTGTTTTAGTTTAAGGTGTACAGTAGAGTGATTCAGATATATTTATATGTCCATGAAGAGAGGAGCCTGGCAGGCTACAGTCCATGAGGTCGCTAAGAGTCGGACATGACTGAGCTACTTTCACAAACACACACACACACACACACATAATATATATAATCTTTTTCAGATTCAATCCGTTATAGATTATGGCAAGATATTGAATATAGTTCCTTACACTATACAGTAGATCATTGCTATTTATTTTATGTATAATCATATGTATATTCTTCAAAAATCGCAGAAAGACTTCAACTCTATATGATTCCCTTCCATATTCTTTTCCATCTCTCCATTCCAAGACATATCTTCATCCATATTTTCTCTTTTTCACTTGAGAACTATTTTTACTATTTTGTTGAAAGTTTGTATTTTCAAGCAGTTTATATTTAGTTTGTATTTATATTAATATATTTAAAGTCAAGAATGTTAACATTATCATTTCTTAAAACATGCATTTAGTTGGGAGACACTATACCCTCCTCAGGAGACAGAGATAGACTAGTGATGGAGATTCAGATTTGAAATCCAAAGGCTTTTCATTATTTCCAGAAAAATAAAAATTTCATGGGTTTCTACAATTTTTGAAAAGTTTATGATGGTGTAGGGAAAATATTTCTCCAACCTCTTAAGTTCTGTATCTGGGATCTACAAGGTAAACTGACAGAGATTAGCAGAAAAAAACAGTTCATTTGTATTCATATGGAGGTTTTCATAAAAATATAGTGAACATCAAAAGTGGTTAGACCCAGGGCTTATATAGCATTTTAGCAAGGAGTAATAAACTTGTGGAGAGGTGACAAAAGGGGTTTAGACTTTTAGTGGCAGTAAATTGTGAGAAGGTGCCTCTATGGAAGGACACTACTAAAAGATAAAGGTTGTTTGGTAAATTTCTGTTTATGCAGACTTCTCTCGATGTTATTTCTGTTGATGCGATTCTTCCTCCCTTCCTGGAATTAGGGAGGGAGACACCTTGTGAAAAAGAAGTGACAATTTAAAAAAATAAAAAGAAGTGACAATTTGTTCAGTTCTTTGTATATTTTTCCATATTTGATATTTTCTCAATTTTTTCATTATTGAAATATAGTTGATTTATAATGTTGTTTTAGTTTAAGGTGTACAGTAGAGTGATTCAGATATATTTATATGTCCATGAAGAGAGGAGCCTGGCAGGCTACAGTCCATGAGGTCGCTAAGAGTCGGACATGACTGAGCTACTTTCACAAACACACACACACACACACACATAATATATATAATCTTTTTCAGATTCAATCCGTTATAGATTATGGCAAGATATTGAATATAGTTCCTTACACTATACAGTAGATCATTGCTATTTATTTTATGTATAATCATATGTATATTCTTCAAAAATCGCAGAAAGACTTCAACTCTATATGATTCCTTCCATATTCTTTTCCATCTCTCCATTCCAAGACATATCTTCATCCATATTTTCTCTTTTTCACTTGAGAACTATTTTTACTATTTTGTTGAAAGTTTGTATTTTCAAGCAGTTTATATTTAGTTTGTATTTATATTAATATATTTAAAGTCAAGAATGTTAACATTATCATTTCTTAAAACATGCATTTAGTTGGGAGACACTATACCCTCCTCAGGAGACAGAGATAGACTAGTGATGGAGATTCAGATTTGAAATCCAAAGGCTTGATTCGGGGTTGTGGCTAAAGCTGTGTTTTTTAGGCAAGTTCTATTAATTCTCTGAATTACAGAATTTAAGGAAAAAAAAGATAAAATATGTATGTACATTTTTTGGTTTGTGAAGATTGTACAAATATGGTATACAGAAGTATTTTGGAAACTGTAAAAATTTTGTAACATAATATAAAATATTTTTATCCTATGTCATCTCATCTCTTAATTCTTGAGTACAGCTGTTGTTTTCTCAGTGTATGAAGAAGCTAAATAGTTGTTAGCAGTTCTGTAAAATTTCCTGAGCTCATAAAATACATGTCTAAAGACTATTTCCAGACCAATGGGAACCCTACTTGTTAGGGGCTGGTAAATAATCATGGTCTTCCCTAATGGCTCAGAGGGTAAAGAATTTGCCTTCATTGCAGGAGGCCCAGGTTTGATCCCTGGGTTGGAAGATTCTTCGGAGAATGTAATGGCTACCCAATTCCGTATTCTTGCCTGGAGAGTCCCATGGACAGAGGAGCCTGGCAGGCTATAGTCCATGGAGTCGCAAAGAGTCAAATATGACTGAGCAACTGAACTGACTGACAGAAGCAGAAAATAAGCATTGAATTGTGATGATAACTCTTCCATATAAAGTAATATTATTTTGAAAAATTTGTGTTTCCAGTGTTAAAAGAGAGGTAAGCCTTTCTCTAGGGCTTCCCAGGTGATACTAGTGTCAAGGAATCTGTCTGCCAATGCAGGAAACTCAAGAGATGCGGGTTTCATCCCTCGGTTGGGAAGATCCTGTGGAGAAGGGAATGACAGCCCACTTGAGTGGGTTGGGATTTTCCACCCACTTGACTGGAGAATCCCATAGACAGAGGAGCCTGGTGGGCTATAGTCTCTAGGGCCACAGAGAGTCGAGCGTGACTGAGTGACTAAGTGCGAGCGCATGCGCAAACACACACACACACACACGCCTTTCTCTGTTGAAAATGACTGAGGTTGAAATTGACACTATTGAAACAGAGTCCTGATGGGAGATTTTCTCCTCTTCTGAAGATGAGCCAGACACATATTCACACAGCTATTTAATGTAAATATGGATTTTTCTATCAACTATGTGACTCTTTTTCATTGTCATGAACTACTATTGCATGTACGTCAATGGCAGTTTCTAATGATGATGCTGTTGTTTTTTCTCGTCTCAGATCAGGGCCCAGACTATTTGCTCATTCCAGAGGAGTGAAGATGCTGACAGATCAGATGTTGCCAGCAGCTATCTGTCAGCCTGGAGATGGAGGGGGTGCTTGGCGACAGGGCTGGAGCTAAAGCAGCTGTTTCAGCTGCTATTGACTCTGGAGTTCAGGGCATGTATCTCACACTATCTGTCTTTCAAAGAAGTCAGCTCTGTATGTCAAAAGCTCTATAAATCCCAAAGAATCCAAAGGTGAAAGAGAGTGGTACGTATTATAATTATGCTTGATTCCTCTCTGTGCCCAAATGGGAAACTCACACTTATTTATTCTGCTGTTTCCCCTGGGCACATACAAATTGCTTGAGTTTCAGCTGCATACACTTATGCCAGACAGAGCCATCACACATCTGCTGGAAAACTGCTTACAATGTGTCAGAATGTCTTACAGAACTGAAGTTGGTGTGTTTTAGGGAAAAGAACACCAGACTAGAATCTAGACAATCTGGGTTAAGAGTCCTGGCTCTGTGATGGAGTGACCTTGGGCAAATACGTTTTGTCTAGACCTCAGTTTTTTCGATTGCAATGTCAGGTGGTGGTTTAGGTAATTGCCAAAGTTCCTTTTCGCTCTGATTCTATGATTTATAAGAGTGTGTGTGTGCTCTGTCACTCGGTTGTGTCCAGCTCTTTGTGGCCTCATGCATTGTAGCCCACTGAGCTTCTCTGCCTATGGAATTTTTCAAGCAAAAACTGGAGTAGATTACCATTTCCTAATTCAGGGGCCTTTGACTCTGCTCTGCCCACTTGAGTGGGTTGGGATTTTCCACCCACTTGACTGGAGAATCCCATAGACAGAGGAGCCTGGTGGGCTATAGTCTCTAGGGCCACAGAGAGTCGAGCGTGACTGAGTGACTAAGTGCGAGCGCATGCGCAAACACACACACACACACACGCCTTTCTCTGTTGAAAATGACTGAGGTTGAAATTGACACTATTGAAACAGAGTCCTGATGGGAGATTTTCTCCTCTTCTGAAGATGAGCCAGACACATATTCACACAGCTATTTAATGTAAATATGGATTTTTCTATCAACTATGTGACTCTTTTTCATTGTCATGAACTACTATTGCATGTACGTCAATGGCAGTTTCTAATGATGATGCTGTTGTTTTTTCTCGTCTCAGATCAGGGCCCAGACTATTTGCTCATTCCAGAGGAGTGAAGATGCTGACAGATCAGATGTTGCCAGCAGCTATCTGTCAGCCTGGAGATGGAGGGGGTGCTTGGCGACAGGGCTGGAGCTAAAGCAGCTGTTTCAGCTGCTATTGACTCTGGAGTTCAGGGCATGTATCTCACACTATCTGTCTTTCAAAGAAGTCAGCTCTGTATGTCAAAAGCTCTATAAATCCCAAAGAATCCAAAGGTGAAAGAGAGTGGTACGTATTATAATTATGCTTGATTCCTCTCTGTGCCCAAATGGGAAACTCACACTTATTTATTCTGCTGTTTCCCCTGGGCACATACAAATTGCTTGAGTTTCAGCTGCATACACTTATGCCAGACAGAGCCATCACACATCTGCTGGAAAACTGCTTACAATGTGTCAGAATGTCTTACAGAACTGAAGTTGGTGTGTTTTAGGGAAAAGAACACCAGACTAGAATCTAGACAATCTGGGTTAAGAGTCCTGGCTCTGTGATGGAGTGACCTTGGGCAAATACGTTTTGTCTAGACCTCAGTTTTTTCGATTGCAATGTCAGGTGGTGGTTTAGGTAATTGCCAAAGTTCCTTTTCGCTCTGATTCTATGATTTATAAGAGTGTGTGTGTGCTCTGTCACTCGGTTGTGTCCAGCTCTTTGTGGCCTCATGCATTGTAGCCCACTGAGCTTCTCTGCCTATGGAATTTTTCAAGCAAAAAAACTGGAGTAGATTACCATTTCCTAATTCAGGGGGCCTTCTTGATCCAGGAGTCAAACCCGTGACTCTGTCTCGTGCATTGGCAGGCAGATTCTTTACCACTGAACCACGTGGAAAGCCTCATGGTTATAACAGCTACAGTTATTGAACACAGATTTCTGGATGGGCACTGGTCCAAATCATTTACATGGGTTAAATTATTTACTCCTCAAAACAGCCCTTTGATGAAGTAAGGGCTTCCATTGATTTCATAAACGAGAGAAGTAATGCTTTTAACAGAGTCAGAATGTTAAAAGATGCCTTGAAAAGAATTCTAAGGGCCCTGTAGACCTGGACCTCAAAAGACCAGATTGTCCTCAAATTAACTACTTGTTTTTGGAATTTCCATAGTATTTTTAAAATTTCTGTTAGATTCCCTATCTCACAACAACATAGTTTTGAGTTTGGATTTGAAGTGTTAGACACACTTTTATGATTTCCTTTGAAGTTTTGTGTATAATGAAAATAGCTCCCCCTCCCCCCACTCTATGAATAGCTCAATTTGGAATACTGTTTATAAACTAACAAAAAAAGTAGAAATAAAATTAATCATATTGTTATACACACTTGCATATTTATAAATTTACAGTGTAAGGTTATTACCTATTTTTTTAATTATTGAAAGCAAAAATGCATGAGATACTAGAATAAATAGTTGAAAATGATAATTATCAGATTTTTTTGAGGAATAATTGGCCAATAAATGTCATTTATACCTATGGTTTTGCTTTCTGCTAATAAGAAAAAGGAGGTCAATTGTTGGAAAGAAATGGTAGGATTTAGAGGCAGATTTAAGAGTGACCTCTAATTTTTTAATGACTATGCATGATTCTTTCAACTCACCACTGGGTTTTTCACTTGCAAAAACTGGTATCTCTGTTACCAGACCAAGATACAATGTACAGAGTAATAATGTACCCTAAAGATATTCCTGTCTCCTTTATTATATTAGTAAACTTCTCGTGAGACTCCATATCACCAATATCTCTTCCTCTATTTATTTATTGATATCACAGTCTTTATTTTTCATTACTTTTTTCAGCTTAACACATTCAGTTGTTCCTCTTTTCCAAGAGGAGGAAACTCAAGTTCTTCCACTCGCCATACGAGACCTGTCCCAATTGAACTGGAGTGTCTCTTTCCTATTTTGCGTGTTGTGTCCTCATGTGTTAACTTGGCTTTCCCTTTCTTTCCTGCATCACTACTTGCCCTAGTCAAATAAAGCTTTCAATGTGGCCAGCTCAAGATAGAATCTACTGGTCTTACATGACATATTCTAAATGTCTTTTTTTTAATTTTTAATTTTGATTTTTTTGCAGAGTTTTGTTGTTTACTGCCACACATCAACCTGAATCAGCCATAGGCGTGCATACGTCCTCTCCCTCTTGAACGTTCCTCCCATCGCCCTCCTCATCCCACCCTCTAGGTGGTTACAGAGGCCCTGTTTGAATTGTTCCTATCTCACAACAACATAGTTTTGAGTTTGGATTTGAAGTGTTAGACACACTTTTATGATTTCCTTTGAAGTTTTGTGTATAATGAAAATAGCTCCCCCTCCCCCCACTCTATGAATAGCTCAATTTGGAATACTGTTTATAAACTAACAAAAAAAGTAGAAATAAAATTAATCATATTGTTATACACACTTGCATATTTATAAATTTACAGTGTAAGGTTATTACCTATTTTTTTAATTATTGAAAGCAAAAATGCATGAGATACTAGAATAAATAGTTGAAAATGATAATTATCAGATTTTTTTGAGGAATAATTGGCCAATAAATGTCATTTATACCTATGGTTTTGCTTTCTGCTAATAAGAAAAAGGAGGTCAATTGTTGGAAAGAAATGGTAGGATTTAGAGGCAGATTTAAGAGTGACCTCTAATTTTTTAATGACTATGCATGATTCTTTCAACTCACCACTGGGTTTTTCACTTGCAAAAACTGGTATCTCTGTTACCAGACCAAGATACAATGTACAGAGTAATAATGTACCCTAAAGATATTCCTGTCTCCTTTATTATATTAGTAAACTTCTCGTGAGACTCCATATCACCAATATCTCTTCCTCTATTTATTTATTGATATCACAGTCTTTATTTTTCATTACTTTTTTCAGCTTAACACATTCAGTTGTTCCTCTTTTCCAAGAGGAGGAAACTCAAGTTCTTCCACTCGCCATACGAGACCTGTCCCAATTGAACTGGAGTGTCTCTTTCCTATTTTGCGTGTTGTGTCCTCATGTGTTAACTTGGCTTTCCCTTTCTTTCCTGCATCACTACTTGCCCTAGTCAAATAAAGCTTTCAATGTGGCCAGCTCAAGATAGAATCTACTGGTCTTACATGACATATTCTAAATGTCTTTTTTTTAATTTTTAATTTTGATTTTTTTGCAGAGTTTTGTTGTTTACTGCCACACATCAACCTGAATCAGCCATAGGCGTGCATACGTCCTCTCCCTCTTGAACGTTCCTCCCATCGCCCTCCTCATCCCACCCTCTAGGTGGTTACAGAGGCCCTGTTTGAGTTCCCTTAGTCTTAGAGCAGATTTCCATTGGTTATCTATTTTACATATGGTAATGTAAGTTTCCATGTTACTCTTTCCATACATCTTGCCTGTTCCTCTGCCCCCCCATTGTTCGTAAGTCTGTTCATATGTCTGTTTCTCCATTGCTGCTCTGCATATAAATTTATCAGTACCATCTTTATCGATTCCATATATGTGTGTTAGTATAGAATATTTATCTTTTGCTTTCTGCCATATTTCACTCTGTATAATAGTTTCTAGGTTCATCCACCTCATTGAAACTGACTCAGATGCCTTTCTTTCTCCATTCTTCTGTCAGTATACATCTAGGTTGCTTCCATGTTCAAGCTATTGTGAATAGTGCTGCAATGAACAGTGTGGTAAAACAAACTATAAACAAGGTGAAAGACAACCCTCAGAAAAGGAGAAAATAATAGCAGATAAAACACTGACAAAGGATTAATTTCCAAAACATATAGCAACTCCTACAACTCAACACCAAAAAAACAAACAACCCAATCAAAAAATGGGAAAAAGACCTAAACAGATGTATCTCCAAAGAAGACATACAGATGGCCAACAAATACATGAAAAGGTGCTCAGCCTCACTCACTATTAGAGAAATGCAAATCAAAACTGCAGTGATCAATTCACCCCAGTCAAAATGACCATTATCAAAAAGGCTACAAAAAATAAATGCTGGAAAGGGTGTGGAGAAAAGGGATCCCTCTTGCACTGTTGGTGGGAATGTGAATTGATACAGCCACTATGGAAGACAATATGGGAGATTCCTTAAAAAACTGGAAATAGACCCACCATATTATCCAGAATTACACTAGAAGACATATACCCTGAGAAAATTGAATTGAAAAAGACAAATATCTGCCTGTTTTTCAATATCCTCTTTTCTTTCCAACTGACAAACTCTCCTTGTCTTTTAATTTTAATTTTGATTTTTTTTTTTTTTGGGCAGAGTTTTGTTGTTTACTGCCACACATCAACCTGAATCAGCCATAGGCGTGCATACGTCCTCTCCCTCTTGAACGTTCCTCCCATCGCCCTCCTCATCCCACCCTCTAGGTGGTTACAGAGGCCCTGTTTGAGTTCCCTTAGTCTTAGAGCAGATTTCCATTGGTTATCTATTTTACATATGGTAATGTAAGTTTCCATGTTACTCTTTCCATACATCTTGCCTGTTCCTCTGCCCCCCCATTGTTCGTAAGTCTGTTCATATGTCTGTTTCTCCATTGCTGCTCTGCATATAAATTTATCAGTACCATCTTTATCGATTCCATATATGTGTGTTAGTATAGAATATTTATCTTTTGCTTTCTGCCATATTTCACTCTGTATAATAGTTTCTAGGTTCATCCACCTCATTGAAACTGACTCAGATGCCTTTCTTTCTCCATTCTTCTGTCAGTATACATCTAGGTTGCTTCCATGTTCAAGCTATTGTGAATAGTGCTGCAATGAACAGTGTGGTAAAACAAACTATAAACAAGGTGAAAGACAACCCTCAGAAAAGGAGAAAATAATAGCAGATAAAACACTGACAAAGGATTAATTTCCAAAACATATAGCAACTCCTACAACTCAACACCAAAAAAACAAACAACCCAATCAAAAAATGGGAAAAAGACCTAAACAGATGTATCTCCAAAGAAGACATACAGATGGCCAACAAATACATGAAAAGGTGCTCAGCCTCACTCACTATTAGAGAAATGCAAATCAAAACTGCAGTGATCAATTCACCCCAGTCAAAATGACCATTATCAAAAAGGCTACAAAAAATAAATGCTGGAAAGGGTGTGGAGAAAAGGGATCCCTCTTGCACTGTTGGTGGGAATGTGAATTGATACAGCCACTATGGAAGACAATATGGGAGATTCCTTAAAAAACTGGAAATAGACCCACCATATTATCCAGAATTATACTAGAAGACATATACCCTGAGAAAATTGAATTGAAAAAGACAAATATCTGCCTGTTTTTCAATATCCTCTTTTCTTTCCAACTGACAAACTCTCCTTGTCTTTCAAGGTCTTCGTTAATCATCACCTCCCCTAAGAACCTTCCCAGATACTGCCTTTCCCTTTTTGTCTTTTTTGCTTCCCACTCTTAAGGCTCATAGTGTTGGCTTACCTACTATACTGAATCCCCACTGTTGACTCCATTAGATTATGGAAGCCAGAACCAGATCTACTCGTTCACACATTGTCTCTTGCTCTTTGATGGAGAGGTGATAAATTGCAGTAAATAAGCCATTAACCTCATTTAAATGTTCACTTTTTTCTGATTGTCCAGATACTATGTTAAAGATCTTTCCAGAGTTTAGATGTCTTTCATTCAAAATAACAGTATGGTTTAAAAAAGTAGAATGCATAAGATACAAAAAATAAATGAGTTTTTTAGAGCATTTATCCTGGAAACCCCTTATATTCAATGAGTGTGTCATGTGAATGTGGTTGCAGAATGTAATACGTATTTGTCATGGCCTCTTGTTAATAAAACAACTGAATTTATGTGAAATTAAAAGCATATTACATAAAATTCCAAAGAAAAAAACCTGAAGGTGCAAATGATACAGAAGCTCTTCTGAATGTATTTCGTACTATCTTCTGCTTGCTCTTGTTATGCCTAACTATGTCTACCAGACTGGAAATATTGAGCATTTCCTATTCTATATTAAGCAATATTTATTCCATAAAAGTTATATTTTCCCAGTAGAATGTAGACTGACAGAATAATTTCCCATCCTCAGTAACAATGATTTGCATTGCCCATGCTCACAGATGGACTCTAGCAACATCACCAACTGGTCACTTGTAGCCTGGCTTGTACCACCATCATGAAGAGCTTAGTAATTACAGCAAATTTGTCTTGAGTATTATTCATTAAGTGTTTTTAAATTAATATGATCATTTAAAAAATTTAGAACAGTTTTACATTTTGGACATCGGGTTTTTTTATTAATTGTGGGATGTATTCAGCCACTATGGAAGACAATATGGGAGATTCCTTAAAACTGGAAATAGACCCACCATATTATCCAGAATTACACTAGAAGACATATACCCTGAGAAAATTGAATTGAAAAGACAAATATCTGCCTGTTTTTCAATATCCTCTTTCTTTCCAACTGACAAACTCTCCTTGTCTTTCAAGGTCTTCGTTAATCATCACCTCCCCTAAGAACCTTCCCAGATACTGCCTTTCCCTTTTTGTCTTTTTTGCTTCCCACTCTTAAGGCTCATAGTGTTGGCTTACCTACTATACTGAATCCCCACTGTTGACTCCATTAGATTATGGAAGCCAGAACCAGATCTACTCGTTCACACATTGTCTCTTGCTCTTTGATGGAGAGGTGATAAATTGCAGTAAATAAGCCATTGACCTCATTTAAATGTTCACTTTTTTCTGATTGTCCAGATACTATGTTAAAGATCTTTCCAGAGTTTAGATGTCTTTCATTCAAAATAACAGTATGGTTTAAAAAAGTAGAATGCATAAGATACAAAAAATAAATGAGTTTTTTAGAGCATTTATCCTGGAAACCCCTTATATTCAATGAGTGTGTCATGTGAATGTGGTTGCAGAATGTAATACGTATTTGTCATGGCCTCTTGTTAATAAAACAACTGAATTTATGTGAAATTAAAAGCATATTACATAAAATTCCAAAGAAAAAAACCTGAAGGTGCAAATGATACAGAAGCTCTTCTGAATGTATTTCGTACTATCTTCTGCTTGCTCTTGTTATGCCTAACTATGTCTACCAGACTGGAAATATTGAGCATTTCCTATTCTATATTAAGCAATATTTATTCCATAAAAGTTATATTTTCCCAGTAGAATGTAGACTGACAGAATAATTTCCCATCCTCAGTAACAATGATTTGCATTGCCCATGCTCACAGATGGACTCTAGCAACATCACCAACTGGTCACTTGTAGCCTGGCTTGTACCACCATCATGAAGAGCTTAGTAATTACAGCAAATTTGTCTTGAGTATTATTCATTAAGTGTTTTTAAATTAATATGATCATTTAAAAAATTTAGAACAGTTTTACATTTTGGACATCGTTGTTTGGTTTTTTGTATAAACAAACTTTATATGTTTTGTTCCCTGGTGCCATTGTTTTTGTATCATTAATGATCATCATATTATCAGGAATTAGAAATAGATGTTAACATAACTATTTAGCAACTGGAGAAGATAATTCTGAGATAAGACATTGGATGACCTGTCATCTCCATGGGCCTCTTTGTGTAATACAACTGGAACCAAATGCTTGGCTCCTAAGTCCCAAGTGCTAGTGTCTTAACTTGGTAATTCTCATTTTTCTATGTAGCTTCATTAGCCCTAGACCATTCTCCCATCTCAGCCAGATCACATTTATATTCCATAGGTGTTTGTATTTCTCCCTTCATGTCTTTCCTGCTTGCTTTTGGTTCTTTTCAGGACCTAGCTCAGTACCTATCACCTTGTGATGCTTTAGGTATCCGTTTACTAGATTGACTGCTTCCAAACCAATAACTCCTCCTATGCAGCACTCCAGTTTCCTGCCTGAGTGGTCTTTTCCATGTTATAAGCTGACTGATGCTTCACTGTCACCCCAAGAGGCCATACTCTTTAGAACAATGAATCGTTCTGTTAGCCCTGTTCACTACTCCAGCTGCAATCTGAGCATTCCTTATCCTTTCATGACTGACAGGCTGATTTGACTGTACAGGTGACAGTTTTCATTTGCTTGGGCTCCTGTACGTATCTCCCTCCTCCCCAGGAAGAAGAGGATCTCTCTGTGGCAGTTCAAGGATGATATTCATTCCCCAAACTCCAAGGGTACAGAGATCGGAGGTCAAGCTATTGTTCAAGGTTTTCTATATTTTCCACCAACTAAAGCAAAGGTCTAAATAAACACATATCAACATAGACAACGTATGAACATTCTTCTATGTTCACTCCAAATAACTAATTTCCAAATGAGAGGAATTATTCATGTGATTTATTTAAAATGGATACAGATTTGGTTTCCAATCCTGTATATGCCAATTATAAGCTGTGTGACTTTATGGCAAGTTAAATATAGCATTCTGAACCTCACATCCAGATAGGAATGACAGTATCTACCTGATACACTGTCGAAATGAGTAAAATGAGATCATGCACAATAATTCACATGGGTACTTACTAAATGTTAATTATTCTGTCTCTTTTCTCTATTGCTTTCTTAGATTATGAAAAAATCCCCAAAATATGTATCAAATAAAAAATGATAACAAGAACAATAATAATGGAACATATTGTTTATTATGAGCCCATACGAAGTAGCTCTTTATATATACATTATATTGCTTAATTTCCCCATTAACACTATGAAGTAGATAATATTATTATCCTCATATTATAGATAAGAGAAAAAAGTGACAGTTAAAATCCAATTTTGCTCTTTTGCTTATTTATTTTTGATTGTGCTGAGTCTTCATTGCCGCATACCAGCTTTCTTTACTTGCAGTGGGTGAGGGGTACTCTTCGTTGTAGCACAAAGGCTTCTCATTGTCATGGCTTCTTTTGTTCCTGAGTAGGGGCTCTAGGCTCATGGGCTTCAGTTGTCTTTTGATGCTTTAGGTATCCGTTTACTAGATTGACTGCTTCCAAACCAATAACTCCTCCTATGCAGCACTCCAGTTTCCTGCCTGAGTGGTCTTTTCCATGTTATAAGCTGACTGATGCTTCACTGTCACCCCAAGAGGCCATACTCTTTAGAACAATGAATCGTTCTGTTAGCCCTGTTCACTACTCCAGCTGCAATCTGAGCATTCCTTATCCTTTCATGACTGACAGGCTGATTTGACTGTACAGGTGACAGTTTTCATTTGCTTGGGCTCCTGTACGTATCTCCCTCCTCCCCAGGAAGAAGAGGATCTCTCTGTGGCAGTTCAAGGATGATATTCATTCCCCAAACTCCAAGGGTACAGAGATCGGAGGTCAAGCTATTGTTCAAGGTTTTCTATATTTTCCACCAACTAAAGCAAAGGTCTAAATAAACACATATCAACATAGACAACGTATGAACATTCTTCTATGTTCACTCCAAATAACTAATTTCCAAATGAGAGGAATTATTCATGTGATTTATTTAAAATGGATACAGATTTGGTTTCCAATCCTGTATATGCCAATTATAAGCTGTGTGACTTTATGGCAAGTTAAATATAGCATTCTGAACCTCACATCCAGATAGGAATGACAGTATCTACCTGATACACTGTCGAAATGAGTAAAATGAGATCATGCACAATAATTCACATGGGTACTTACTAAATGTTAATTATTCTGTCTCTTTCTCTATTGCTTTCTTAGATTATGAAAAAATCCCCAAAATATGTATCAAATAAAAAATGATAACAAGAACAATAATAATGGAACATATTGTTTATTATGAGCCCATACGAAGTAGCTCTTTATATATACATTATATTGCTTAATTTCCCCATTAACACTATGAAGTAGATAATATTATTATCCTCATATTATAGATAAGAGAAAAAAGTGACAGTTAAAATCCAATTTTGCTCTTTTGCTTATTTATTTTTGATTGTGCTGAGTCTTCATTGCCGCATACCAGCTTTCTTTACTTGCAGTGGGTGAGGGGTACTCTTCGTTGTAGCACAAAGGCTTCTCATTGTCATGGCTTCTTTTGTTCCTGAGTAGGGGCTCTAGGCTCATGGGCTTCAGTAGTTGCAGCACATAGGCTCGGTAGTTTTGGCTCACAGAATTTGGTCTACAGCATGTGAAATCTTCCCCAACCAGGAATTGAACCCATGTTCCCTGCATTGACAAGTGGATTTTTACCTCCTCCATCATCCGGGAAGTCTGCCTATTTGTTTACTTTAAAAAGCTCTAGGGACTTCCCTGGTGGTCCAGTGGTTAAGATTCTGTTTCCAATGCAAGGGGCCTGGGTTCGATCCCTGGTCAGGGAAGTAGATCCCACATGCTGCAACTAAGGCCCAGTGGAGCCAAAAAAATAAATAATTTAAAATAATTAAAATAAAATTTAAAAATCTCTAAATCTGGTGCCAGTTATGCTGCCCTATGTTAGGGCCATATTTTTAGTGTTAAATAATGAATTAAAAACTGTTTATAATTTACCTGTTAACTGTCAGCCACCTGGGCATGCATGAGACTGCAAAGACCCCCATGAAAATAATCACAAGCACACAGAGCTGAGTGTTCCTGTCATTACAAACCAGAAGCATCAACCACCAGTGTTATTTCTGTTCTCAGTAGAAAGTCTGAGAGCTTCTTCAAAGGTGGAACTCTGTCACTGATTTGACAGGCAGTAATCCAATTTGTTCACAGACATAAAATACTTTACTTTCAATTCTGTCATCTCATCCCCTAGAAAACTGGGTGATTGCCCGTAACAGAGGGTCCTGCAGTGAATGGATCCACACTCAGTTAACTATACTATGTGGTCATCTCAAAAGAGCTTTTAGCTTCAGGAAAGTTTGAAAAATTAAATGTTGTTTAAAAAAGAATTTGAAACATCTTCTGCAGTCTTTAGCTACCTCCCAATTCCTTCCTGTTGACCTCTGTTATTAAACAACAGGATCTCCCTCCTCCAGAGTCAATCACCCCCACTGTTTGTCCTTCACTAAGTCCCCAAACCTCTACCAGTTTGTTGCATAGCCGGTTCCTTGAGTTGCCACCTCCTTTCAGGTAACTGCATAGCAAACTTGTGCTAAAACAAATGTAATCCCAGTCCTTGTTCTATCAATGATTGTCTCTCTGCTCTTTCTTTTTGTCTCTGTTCTCACTGTCTTCAGATAAAATTTTAAAATACTTAATGGAATGACTCCTAAATCTAATGTATTTTATTATTAAAGCCCTAACCCTTCCACACAGCTTCCACCAAGTCATCTGACCATGTCCCCATCATTTCTTCGCCCTCATCTCAGTTTTCAACGCCCAGTTTTCTTGCTAATAACGGCTATTGCCTTTCCTTCTTTGTAAAGTTTTCCTTTCTTTGATCTCTGTGATATTCTGTTTTTGGTTTCTCCATGTAACTTTAATTAGTCTATGGTGTTTAAGCACCTATGATAACCTGAAAATTCTAGATACGTGTAAGTGTTCAGGTATTGCCTATAAGATGATACAAAAAGGTTCATTGGTCAAAAGAATTTTGACTCATCCTATCTTAACTGTGGTGATATGGAGAGATCATCAGTAATGATAATACCTATAAGGACATGGTGCTTTAAAGATTCATACAGATTTCATCATTATATCATTTGTATAGTATAGGTGGCAATTTATAAAATGTGAGTGAGTGCTTTAGGATGTGTTAAAGTTCAGGAAACAGAAATCAAATTACCATCATTAAAACATATCTTTGGAGATTTTATACTCTGTATAGCATTCAATATATAGGTATACTTTTTTTTTTTTAGTTGTGACTATATAGTGTAATGAGAAAACCACAATGCTAGTTATCAAAAAAATCTAGGCTCCATGCAGCCTCTGCTTGTCTTGTTCTAACTGTGTGACTTGAGGCAATTTAATGCAGTAAATTTTTAATGCCTATCATGTATGAGAAACATGCTAGCTACTGCCAAAAATATGAAGAGACATTAACACAAATTTTCCCTCAGAGCTTCTACATTAAATTGGAAGGAAGGAAAGAAGTCCCATCCTCTTCCTGTGATGGTTAGAATGCATTGTTTCAAAGATATTTTCTAGCATCTTTAATATATTCTGTAGTCTAAGAAATGAAATACAGAGAAGAGAAAAATGTTATCTTTTCTGGTATTTTTATTTATGTTTATAATTTAGTAATTTTTTCCTTTGTGTTTATGTCTGTGACTTTCTTGTTATATTATCAGAGAAATCAAGGATTCTGTAAGGGTCAGATGATTTTATACTGCAAATATTCCCTGAGAACCCTCCTAGACCCACTCAAATATCTTTCCTCTGTATTATTATTGATTACAGGGACATTTCATGTGAAGAAATGTGTGGTGTACCTAAAAGCCTGTGTCTGTGGTCACCAATGTTATCCTTATTTGTAGAGGCAGACCATGGGCCATGGTACTCAGGATAGGTGGGAGCCCAGACTGCTTCACATCTAGTTCTGGAGACAAGGACTTAATTAAGCAAGTATTCCATATGCCAAGGGGGTAAAGTCAATAGAACTGAAGGTTTTCAGCATCACCATTGCTGAAAACAGTTAAAAGTAGCAGCTAGTCCCCTTCTTCTCAGTTACTTCCTGACACTCTATTTTTAAAATATTGGAACCTCGAAACAGTGTTAATTCCAAAAGTGTCACTCTGGCTTCCGAAATTGTGTACTTGCTCTCTTCTTAAACTGTATAGCTTTGAGGAAGTGTGTGTGTTGAGCAGGCACAGTGGGATTGTAGCAGCAGGAGTGTGGCTGTAGAGAAAAACTGCCTTGCCTCAAGCTAGGAAGTTGGCCCTCAATCCTCCCGAGAAAAGAAATGAGAGAACATTCTTCTCACCTTCATCTCCAGCCTCTGAGACTATACTTGGTGAGAAGTGAGATTTGCCAGAAAACAGACAACCTCCTCGGATTATGCCATGACTTTTCCTGCCTGATGAAAATCTACATCCCTCCCAGTGCAGTGATACCCTTGGAAGGAAGACTCACAAAGGCAGCCATCTGTCAGGGAAATAGATGCCCTGTGTTTACTCTGAAACTGCCTCCTTCCAGACTTGCCCTTGAGATAGTTCCCAGTCTGGAAGGTACTGCAGTTTGTTGCTGTGTGGGTGCACACAGACTGCATTTCATATCGACTCCTGTGTTAAGGCCTGGTATGATAAATTCCCATGATTTTATGGTCATCTCGACAGGATTTGACTATTGGTCCTACACTTAATATCAAGATGGACTTTGTTATTTAGCTTTTCTGAGCCTCAGTTTGCTCATATGTAAAATGAATCCAAGAAGGCGAATTTGTTAGAATGATCATAGTGTTCTATGACATGCCATAGGTTGAAGTGATTAGCATCTTACCCAACAAATAGTTTGCACTTATTAAATGGTACTTATTCTAGGCATCCTGTTGATGCCTGTTTCTGGAAAGATTGAGGGTATTAAGAAAGGCATCACTGGTTATAGTCATCTCAAGCTCTAGGAGAATAGTAAGCAGTCCGAAAATACAATATCCCCAGGCCTTCCTGTTGCTTCCTCATAGAACCAGAGTCTTGAGGATGTGTAAGACCAACCTTAGGGAGGAAGACAATTCATCCTGCTGTTCCAGCTCTCCCATCTCGGTTTAACAGCACAGGCTGGTTGAGAAATCCTCCATTGGCAGGAGGATTGCTCACTTCTCCTGAGGCCAGACTTACTTTGGCAGATGCTGATTTAGAGGAGTCCACACTGTCCAGCAACAAGTCACTCTGGCTTCCGAAATTGTGTACTTGCTCTTCTTAAACTGTATAGCTTTGAGGAAGTGTGTGTGTTGAGCAGGCACAGTGGGATTGTAGCAGCAGGAGTGTGGCTGTAGAGAAAAACTGCCTTGCCTCAAGCTAGGAAGTTGGCCCTCAATCCTCCCGAGAAAAGAAATGAGAGAACATTCTTCTCACCTTCATCTCCAGCCTCTGAGACTATACTTGGTGAGAAGTGAGATTTGCCAGAAAACAGACAACCTCCTCGGATTATGCCATGACTTTTCCTGCCTGATGAAAATCTACATCCCTCCCAGTGCAGTGATACCCTTGGAAGGAAGACTCACAAAGGCAGCCATCTGTCAGGGAAATAGATGCCCTGTGTTTACTCTGAAACTGCCTCCTTCCAGACTTGCCCTTGAGATAGTTCCCAGTCTGGAAGGTACTGCAGTTTGTTGCTGTGTGGTGCACACAGACTGCATTTCATATCGACTCCTGTGTTAAGGCCTGGTATGATAAATTCCCATGATTTTATGGTCATCTCGACAGGATTTGACTATTGGTCCTACACTTAATATCAAGATGGACTTTGTTATTTAGCTTTTCTGAGCCTCAGTTTGCTCATATGTAAAATGAATCCAAGAAGGCGAATTTGTTAGAATGATCATAGTGTTCTATGACATGCCATAGGTTGAAGTGATTAGCATCTTACCCAACAAATAGTTTGCACTTATTAAATGGTACTTATTCTAGGCATCCTGTTGATGCCTGTTTCTGGAAAGATTGAGGGTATTAAGAAAGGCATCACTGGTTATAGTCATCTCAAGCTCTAGGAGAATAGTAAGCAGTCCGAAAATACAATATCCCCAGGCCTTCCTGTTGCTTCCTCATAGAACCAGAGTCTTGAGGATGTGTAAGACCAACCTTAGGGAGGAAGACAATTCATCCTGCTGTTCCAGCTCTCCCATCTCGGTTTAACAGCACAGGCTGGTTGAGAAATCCTCCACATTGGCAGGAGGATTGCTCACTTCTCCTGAGGCCAGACTACTTTGGCAGAGCTCCTGGGGCTATCAGGCCACTCTGTTTATCTTAAGAAAATCTCTGAAGCATGCTGATTTAGAGGGAGTCCACACTGTCCAGCAACAAGTCAACTGTCAGAATGATGTTCTCTTCTACATAAATTAAATGTTTTAATGCTATAAATTACAAAATTTTCACTGTACATACTTCCCAATGGTGAGATGGTAGAATATCATAGATGGAGTTCTAGTGAATATTTTTTAAGCATTTTTTTTTATCATTCAAAGTCTATAGTTGTGAATTTTTTTTTTTTTACAGAGTTTTGTTGTTTACTGCCACACATCAACCTGAATCCTCCATAGGTGTACATACACCCCTCTCTCCCACCCCCCGCCACCAAACCTCGCCCCTCCAGTGAACTTTCAGTTGGCAGTTGAGAACTCCTGATTTGTTTCAAATGGGAGATTTATATCACAGTGACATGATATGCAGAGTTGTTCGGTGGGGTGTCAAGTGATACTCCAGCCTAATGGGCAATGAGAGGCAAAGGAAGCACTTGGAAGATGAATGTGATTAATGCTTTTAAGATATTGCCATTTAAAGGCTTGATACATTGGCTGTTAGGTACAGAAGAATTGTCTTTTGTTTAAAAAAGTTATTTCTTTTTTTATGGGGAAAATAAATAATCACCAGATGTAGTCTTTTCAAATTAAATGTTTCCGTTGGTATCAGACAGCCAGCACCTGGGGAAGGCCAACATGACTGTATATGATGGCTACAAATAGCACAGATAAATTTAGAATTTTCATTCTGAAGGTGGTGTGATCCCTCTGGCTCTGATAACTGATTGTGTTCATATTCTAAGTTAAAAGGTCTTGTACACTAGCATCCTTTGGTCTCTGTAGAGCCCACTCACATTCCCTTGCACTGTCTATCATTTTCCTTGATCCCCATTCATCACCTACCTACCTTCTTGCTTCCCTGTCTACCATCCTGTTCACTCACACACATTTTTACTTAACTCTATTTACATCTTTGAATGTAAGTGTTAGTAAGTTCATTGGCATGTGTGTGTTAGGATATCTCTGAGGGTTTGTATACTTGAGCATGTGCTTACCTGTATGCAAGTGGACTTAAGAAATCTCAGCCTGGCTTCCTCAGTGGTCCAGTGGGTGGAGAGTCTGCCTTGAAGTGCAAGGGCCACTGGTTTGATCCCTGGCAGAGTGGCTGGATCAGTATGTCCAATTACAAGCCAGTGCTCTGGAGTGCATGTGCCCAGAGCTGGTGCTCTGCAACGAGAGAGGCCATTGCAATGGGAGACCCATACAGGCCAAAGAGTAAAGATGGATGAAAAATAAATAAATTAAAAATCAATAAAAGAGGCCAAAAATTTTTAAAAATAGAAATCTCAGCGTAAGAATTTGGAGAAGGATATGTACATGTATATATATAACTGAATCCCTTTGCTGTAGACCTCAAACTAATACAACATAGTCAGTCAACTATACTCCAATATAAAGTGAAAAAAGAAGTCTCAGCACACAATTGGATAGTAAATGAATCGCAAATTCCCCCTCCCTTAACCTTATGTTTCTGGCATTATTCAATATCGTATCAGGGTAGTCCCTCTTAAGGGTTAGCTTTGCATAGTTCACTTCTGTTGGATTTAGATTAAGGTGCTTTGCTCCTTCTGTTTTCTTATCTATCTACTCAGTGAAGAAAGCAATGAGAAGAGCAATCATATATTTAGAATCAAACAGCCACCTGAATTTTGATTTCAAAATCATGTTGCAGACAGCAGGAATCCCATATGTCACAGATGCATTGATTATGGTATTACAACATAGAACATAGAGGAAATATAATCACTTCCTCCACCATTAAATAAAGTCACATAGACACCTGAGGATGAACTGAACTGTAAGAGGTCATTGTTCCATTCGATCTTTTTGAACCCAAAGCAGCCCTAACTCTTAGTCCTAGTGTTTCATGGATTTGGTGACACATGTTGGGCATACCAAAATCACTTTAATTTTGTGAGAATATAAAAGAATATTCTAATTCTTAAATTGTTTGAATGTTTCTAATAATATGAAGAAATGTATCATTAACCTAAATAAAAGAGAAAGAATAACACCACACTGTCTAAAAACATAAATTGAGTTTCTACCATATACTAGAACTTTTCAATATCTACTTGTCCTTTCAGTATTCAGTCTTTATAATTTTATATTCTACGTGGTGATATTACTTCAGAAAGTTAGCATTGCTAAGTGACTTTCCTTATGCTAATTACCTATTAAGTGGCTGATCAAGAATAATGGTTATATAACCCTCTATCAGTAGTCAGCTATTAGCTGGGAGTACAGTGGGTACAGAAGTGAATTTCCTGTAGCTTCCTTCCCGGCCTAGGCCTTAGTAATATGTTAATTACTTTTCATTTTTTATTCTCAAATTAGGACTCTCCTGGAATTCAGGATCCATGTAACATTCAACTTGCATTGATATTGACTCTTCCTCAGTTACTTAAAGAATGCCTTATATCTTGGCTTTCTTTTCTTCTCTTCTTTTTAAAAAATGTATCTGTTTTAATTGGAGGATAATTACTTTACAATATTGGTATTTTTTTTTGCCATCAGCCATAAATTTACATAGGTGAATCAGTCATAGGCATACATATGTCTGCCCAATCCTGAATACCAATTTCACCACCCTCCCTTCACATCCTATCCCTCTAGATGGTCTCAGAGGACTGGCTTTGTGTGCCCTGCTTCATGCATCGAACTCACAATGGTTTTTCTCTTACTTGAACCTGTGTAATCTCCATTCTCTAACTCAGTGAGTAAGAGTTACTTAACTGTATGAAGTTTGTAAAGTTTTTCAGCCATGTTTATGGAAAAGCATCAAATGTATTGAAACAAAAATACCGGTAAGTTAAAAAAAAGTAACTATTTGGAGTAAGTTTTTTGTTCCTCTGAAAAGACTCCTTATAAAATAAAGTGTATAAATAGTTGTGCTGATAAAGCTTGTTCAATATATAGAATATTTCTAGAATTCTAGGGAACAGAATTTAAATGCTGGCTACTAATATGCTCCACATATTTGTAAAGTGCCTACTCTGTACCAGATTGTGTGCTTAGGTAAAGAATATAGAGAACAAAGGCATAGTTTTCTACCTTCAAGCATATTAAGATTTAATAACCATAATTTTGGGAGGATTAAGTATGTTATGTCTGGATATGTGAACCAACTATTGAATTATCGAGTGAGAAGTGCTGTGATAGAGATTATGCAATATTTTGGAAGAACAGAATAATGGTGTCTATTTGAGACCTTGAGTCAGGGAAGTTTGGTTAGAAAAGTTGCCACTTGGAAGGGGTTTTAAAGAACCAACAGTGGTAGTTGGTTTCATAGAAAAGAGAGAGAAGAGGCAGTTAACAATCATAACTCTCAAGGTTAATTCTCTGTGTCACAGGGTTAGACTTGGTTTACTTCAAGTGGTTCTTATTTTCAAGCTGGCTTCTTTAAAAATGTATCTGTTTTTTTCTTTTCTTTTTAAAAAATGTATCTGTTTTAATTGGAGGATAATTACTTTACAATATTGGTATTTTTTTTTGCCATCAGCCATAAATTTACATAGGTGAATCAGTCATAGGCATACATATGTCTGCCCAATCCTGAATACCAATTTCACCACCCTCCCTTCACATCCTATCCCTCTAGATGGTCTCAGAGGACTGGCTTTGTGTGCCCTGCTTCATGCATCGAACTCACAATGGTTTTTCTCTTACTTGAACCTGTGTAATCTCCATTCTCTAACTCAGTGAGTAAGAGTTACTTAACTGTATGAAGTTTGTAAAGTTTTTCAGCCATGTTTATGGAAAAGCATCAAATGTATTGAAACAAAAATACCGGTAAGTTAAAAAAAAGTAACTATTTGGAGTAAGTTTTTTGTTCCTCTGAAAAGACTCCTTATAAAATAAAGTGTATAAATAGTTGTGCTGATAAAGCTTGTTCAATATATAGAATATTTCTAGAATTCTAGGGAACAGAATTTAAATGCTGGCTACTAATATGCTCCACATATTTGTAAAGTGCCTACTCTGTACCAGATTGTGTGCTTAGGTAAAGAATATAGAGAACAAAGGCATAGTTTTCTACCTTCAAGCATATTAAGATTTAATAACCATAATTTTGGGAGGATTAAGTATGTTATGTCTGGATATGTGAACCAACTATTGAATTATCGAGTGAGAAGTGCTGTGATAGAGATTATGCAATATTTTGGAAGAACAGAATAATGGTGTCTATTTGAGACCTTGAGTCAGGGAAGTTTGGTTAGAAAAGTTGCCACTTGGAAGGGGTTTTAAAGAACCAACAGTGGTAGTTGGTTTCATAGAAAAGAGAGAGAAGAGGCAGTTAACAATCATAACTCTCAAGGTTAATTCTCTGTGTCACAGGGTTAGACTTGGTTTACTTCAAGTGGTTCTTATTTTCAAGCTGGCTTCTTTAAAGACATGCATAAACTATTTCTATTACTGATTTTGTTCTTTTAATTTATAAGACTATGAATGAATTTACAATTTTTAAAAATCTTAATGCAACCTCCTAATTCTATTCAGTTAAATGAAATACTGCAGTAGGTTTGGAATTTGTGATGCCTTAATTTTTGTTAGTTTAATTTTAAAAGTTCAGCTGCCATACTGTCTGAATTGAATCTGTAAGTTGGTTTAGGTAGTATATTCATTTTCACAATATTGATTCTTCCACTTCAATGACATGATATATCTTCCCATCAGTTTGTGTTGTCTTTGATGTCTTTTACTGATGTCTTATAGTATTCTGCATATAGATCTTTTGTCTCTTCAGGTAGGTGTATTCCTAGGTATTTTATTCTTTTTGTTGTAGTGGTGAATGGGATTGTTTCCTTAATTTCTGTTTCTGATTTTTCATTGTTAGGCATTTTTGCATTTTTCATTGCAAGGCATTTTTGTGTATTAATTTTATATCCTGTGATTTACTCCATTCATTGATTAGCTCCAGTAATTTTCTGGTGTCATCGTTAAGGTTTTCTGTGTATAGTATCATGTCACCTGCAAACAGTGAAAGTTTTGCTTCTTCTTTTCCAATTTGGATTCTGCTTATTTCTTCTTCTCCTCTGATTGCTGTCGCTAGAATGTCCAAATTGTGTTGAATAATAATGACAGGAGTGATCACCCTTGTCTTGTTCCTGAGCTTAGAGGAAATGCTTTCAGTTTTTCACCATTGAGAATAATGTTTGCTGTGGTTTTCTCATATATGGGCTTTATTAAGTTGAGGTATATTTCTTCTATGTCAACTTTATGGAGAGTTTTTATCAGAAATGGGTATTGAATTTTGTTGAAAGTGTTTTCTGGATCTACTGAGATGATCATGCAGTTTTTAACCATTCAGTTTGTTAAAAGGCTATATAAAATAATAACATGTCTAGTTTGTGAATAACCAAAGGACAAAAGTTAAATACTATTAAATGGAAGTGTAAATGAAATTATAATGTATCTGCCTCAGTAATTAAGAGGTTTGAGTTTTAGGGGCCATATAGGAAGAAGTTTATACCCTTGGGGGACCTGAGAAACCTTAATGCAATTTTTAAACTGAAAATTTTTTTAATTTATAAGACTATGAATGAATTTACAATTTTTAAAAATCTTAATGCAACCTCCTAATTCTATTCAGTTAAATGAAATACTGCAGTAGGTTTGGAATTTGTGATGCCTTAATTTTTGTTAGTTTAATTTTAAAAGTTCAGCTGCCATACTGTCTGAATTGAATCTGTAAGTTGGTTTAGGTAGTATATTCATTTTCACAATATTGATTCTTCCACTTCAATGACATGATATATCTTCCCATCAGTTTGTGTTGTCTTTGATGTCTTTTACTGATGTCTTATAGTATTCTGCATATAGATCTTTTGTCTCTTCAGGTAGGTGTATTCCTAGGTATTTTATTCTTTTTGTTGTAGTGGTGAATGGGATTGTTTCCTTAATTTCTGTTTCTGATTTTTCATTGTTAGGCATTTTTGCATTTTTCATTGCAAGGCATTTTTGTGTATTAATTTTATATCCTGTGATTTACTCCATTCATTGATTAGCTCCAGTAATTTTCTGGTGTCATCGTTAAGGTTTTCTGTGTATAGTATCATGTCACCTGCAAACAGTGAAAGTTTTGCTTCTTCTTTTCCAATTTGGATTCTGCTTATTTCTTCTTCTCCTCTGATTGCTGTCGCTAGAATGTCCAAATTGTGTTGAATAATAATGACAGGAGTGATCACCCTTGTCTTGTTCCTGAGCTTAGAGGAAATGCTTTCAGTTTTTCACCATTGAGAATAATGTTTGCTGTGGTTTTCTCATATATGGGCTTTATTAAGTTGAGGTATATTTCTTCTATGTCAACTTTATGGAGAGTTTTTATCAGAAATGGGTATTGAATTTTGTTGAAAGTGTTTTCTGGATCTACTGAGATGATCATGCAGTTTTTAACCATTCAGTTTGTTAAAAGGCTATATAAAATAATAACATGTCTAGTTTGTGAATAACCAAAGGACAAAAGTTAAATACTATTAAATGGAAGTGTAAATGAAATTATAATGTATCTGCCTCAGTAATTAAGAGGTTTGAGTTTTAGGGGCCATATAGGAAGAAGAAAAATTGTATATACCCTAACCTTGTGGAGAGGTAGACCTGAGAAACCTGAATAAGGTTGAAATTTTAAGGGTTATATAATGAATAAAAGTATGATAGGAAAAATGTGTGTTTGACATAGTTGAAAAACAAGAGGGGATCATTTCTTTTGCCTTTGCTCACCTAAGAAATTGAAATCATAAGCCTACTTTCCTTCAAAGGAAAGAAAACTCAAATCAATAAGATTAACTTAAAGTCAGCCTGAATTAGCAGCTTTCTGGAGTCGTTGCAAAACCAAATAAAAATAACTTTTAAAAGTTACACCCTTAACCCAGGACTTGATTGTTGCATACAAAATTCCAATGAACATAAGTTAATAATTCAAAACCAAGCATACTAGGAAATATCTCACATTAACAAAAATCAGTGTAAATATTATGAACAGGGAGAAAATATTAGGCTTTAGCCACCGAAAATATCAGAGAGGGTATATAACTACATGTACAGTATTTAATGAAATAAATCAAAGGCAAGAGAACAAGATTGTAGAAAAATAGCAGGTAGATAGGAAAACAAGTAAACAAGGTTTCTATTAAAGAAAAATATGATTATTGAAATTAAGAATCTCAGTGAATTTGATCAGTGAATGTAGATAAGATATAGAGGTATAAACAATGTATGTGAATGAGTTACTCAGAATTAACCAGAGATAACAGTAGTTGGAATTGAAAATTATATAGCTATGTTGGAAAGGTTTAGCAATTTCTCATAGAGTAAAACATACAATTACCTTTGTTATTGTTCAGACTCTCAGTTGTGTCCAGCTCTTTGCGATCCCATGAACTGCAGCACACCAGGCTTCCCTGTCCTTTGTCATCTCCCAGAGTTTGCTCAAACTTACGTCCATTGAGTGGGTGATGCCATCCAATGATCTCATCCTGTCGCCCCCTTCTCCTCCTTTTCTCAATCTTTCCCAGCATCATGGTCTTTTCCAATGAGTTGTCTCTTCTCATCAGGTGGCCAAAGTATTACAGCTTTAGCGTCAGCATCAGTCCTTCCAATAAATATTCAAGGTGATTTCCTTTAGGATTGACTAGTTTGATCTCTTTGCAGTCCAAGGGACTCTCAAGAATCTTCTTCAACACCACAGTTCAAAACCATCAGTTCTTTGGTGCTGAGACTTCTTTTATGGTCTCTTTCATATCCATATATGACTACTGAAAAAACCACAGCTTTGACTCTATGGACCTTTGTTGGCAGAGTGATATCTTTGCTTTTAAATAAGCTGTCTGGTTTGTCATAGCTTTTCTTCCATTGAGCAAGTGTCTTTAAATTTCATGGCTGCATAATTGTTCACAGTGATTTTGGAACCCAAGAAAATAAAGTCTGTCACTGTTTCCATTGTTTCCCCATCTATTTGCCATGAAGCAATGGAACCAGATGCCATGATCTTAGTTTTTTGAATGTTGAGTTCTAAGCTGGTTCTTCTCTTCTCTTTCACCTTCATGAACAGGGAGAAAATATTAGGCTTTAGCCACCGAAAATATCAGAGAGGGTATATAACTACATGTACAGTATTTAATGAAATAAATCAAAGGCAAGAGAACAAGATTGTAGAAAAATAGCAGGTAGATAGGAAAACAAGTAAACAAGGTTTCTATTAAAGAAAAATATGATTATTGAAATTAAGAATCTCAGTGAATTTGATCAGTGAATGTAGATAAGATATAGAGGTATAAACAATGTATGTGAATGAGTTACTCAGAATTAACCAGAGATAACAGTAGTTGGAATTGAAAATTATATAGCTATGTTGGAAAGGTTTAGCAATTTCTCATAGAGTAAAACATACAATTACCTTTGTTATTGTTCAGACTCTCAGTTGTGTCCAGCTCTTTGCGATCCCATGAACTGCAGCACACCAGGCTTCCCTGTCCTTTGTCATCTCCCAGAGTTTGCTCAAACTTACGTCCATTGAGTGGGTGATGCCATCCAATGATCTCATCCTGTCGCCCTCTTCTCCTCCTTTTCTCAATCTTTCCCAGCATCATGGTCTTTTCCAATGAGTTGTCTCTTCTCATCAGGTGGCCAAAGTATTACAGCTTTAGCGTCAGCATCAGTCCTTCCAATAAATATTCAAGGTGATTTCCTTTAGGATTGACTAGTTTGATCTCTTTGCAGTCCAAGGGACTCTCAAGAATCTTCTTCAACACCACAGTTCAAAACCATCAGTTCTTTGGTGCTGAGACTTCTTTTATGGTCTCTTTCATATCCATATATGACTACTGAAAAAACCACAGCTTTGACTCTATGGACCTTTGTTGGCAGAGTGATATCTTTGCTTTTAAATAAGCTGTCTGGTTTGTCATAGCTTTTCTTCCATTGAGCAAGTGTCTTTAAATTTCATGGCTGCATAATTGTTCACAGTGATTTTGGAACCCAAGAAAATAAAGTCTGTCACTGTTTCCATTGTTTCCCCATCTATTTGCCATGAAGCAATGGAACCAGATGCCATGATCTTAGTTTTTTGAATGTTGAGTTCTAAGCTGGTTCTTTCACTCTTCTCTTTCACCTTCATCAAGAGGCTCTTAAGTTCTTCTTCGCTTGCTGCCATTAGGATGGTATTAGCCACACTTCTGAAAGTGTTGTTATTTCTCCCAGAAAGTTTGATTCCAGCTTGTGCTTCACTTTGGCTGACATTTTGCATGATGTACTCTACATATAAGTTAAATAAGCAGGGTGACAATATACAACCTCGATATACTCCTTTCCCAAGTTGGAACCAGTCTGTTGTTCCATGTCTGGTTCTAACTGTTGCTTCTTAATCTGCATACGGATTTCTCAGGAGTCAAGTAAGGTGGTCTGCTGTTCCCATCTCTTAAAGAATTTTCCAGTTTGTTATGATCCTACAGACAAAACCTGTAGCATAGTGAATGAGGCAGAAATGAATTTTTTTTTGGAATTCTCTTGCTTTTTCTATGATCCAATGGATGCTGGCAATTTGATCTCTGGTTCCTCTGCCTTTTTAAATCCAGCTTGTACATCTGAAGTTTCTGACTCACATATTGTTGAAACCTAACTTTTAGGATTTTAAACATAGCCTTGCTATTTATAAATATTTATAAAGCCATTATAAGTATTTGCATACAGGTTTTTATACTGATATGTTTTTATTTCTCTTGGATACACTGGGTTATAAGGTAACTGTATAATCAAACCCCTTATGATTATACCTTAAAAGCCAGTAATACTACTCTTAAGGTAAATATCCAAGAGAAATAGAATCACATATCATATGAAAACCTGTATGCAAATATTTACAATGGCTTATTTATAATCAAAAAAATCTAGGATCAATCCAAATACCAATATTTAATCAGTAGGTAAAATAATTATGAAATTATGATGAATACATACAGTGAAATATTACTGAGAAAAAGGCACAAACTACTGACACAGGCAATACTGATGAATCTCACCTGCATTAACCTAAGTGAAAAATGTAAATAATTATGTTTATATGAACTTCTTTGTGTTTTTTTGGAGTTTCAAAGTATTTTTTTTTAATTTTAACTTTTAAAAATAGTTTTGTTGTTTACTTCCACATATCACCCTGAATCCACCACAGATATATGTAATGCCCCCCTCCTAAACCTCCCCATGCCACCCCTCCAGGATACCACAGAACCCCTGTTTGAGATCCCCTAGTCCCACAGCATATTCCCCTCCCTCACCTCAATGTCCATAAGACTGTTCTCCATGTTCTTCTCTCCATTGTTGCTCTGTATATACATTTATCAGCACCATCTTTCTAGATTTCATATATGTGTGTCAGTGTATAATATTTATCTTCCTTTCTCTGACATGCTTCATTCTGTATAATAGGTTCTAGATTCATTCACTTCATTAGAATTGATTAAATACATTTCTTTTTATGACTGAGTAATATTCCATTATATGTACCACAACTTCTTTATCCGTTCATCTGTAGATGAACATCTAGGTTGCTTCCATGTTCTAGCTATTGTAAATAGTGCTGCAGTGAACATTGGGGTACATGTGTTCCTTTTTTTTCTTAAAGAATTTTCCAGTTTGTTATGATCCTACAGACAAAACCTGTAGCATAGTGAATGAGGCAGAAATGAATGTTTTTTTTGGAATTCTCTTGCTTTTTCTATGATCCAATGGATGCTGGCAATTTGATCTCTGGTTCCTCTGCCTTTTTAAATCCAGCTTGTACATCTGAAGTTTCTGACTCACATATTGTTGAAACCTAACTTTTAGGATTTTAAACATAGCCTTGCTATTTATAAATATTTATAAAGCCATTATAAGTATTTGCATACAGGTTTTTATACTGATATGTTTTTATTTCTCTTGGATACACTGGGTTATAAGGTAACTGTATAATCAAACCCCTTATGATTATACCTTAAAAGCCAGTAATACTACTCTTAAGGTAAATATCCAAGAGAAATAGAATCACATATCATATGAAAACCTGTATGCAAATATTTACAATGGCTTATTTATAATCAAAAAAATCTAGGATCAATCCAAATACCAATATTTAATCAGTAGGTAAAATAATTATGAAATTATGATGAATACATACAGTGAAATATTACTGAGAAAAAGGCACAAACTACTGACACAGGCAATACTGATGAATCTCACCTGCATTAACCTAAGTGAAAAATGTAAATAATTATGTTTATATGAACTTCTTTGTGTTTTTTTGGAGTTTCAAAGTATTTTTTTTAATTTTAACTTTTAAAAATAGTTTTGTTGTTTACTTCCACATATCACCCTGAATCCACCACAGATATATGTAATGCCCCCCTCCTAAACCTCCCCATGCCACCCCTCCAGGATACCACAGAACCCCTGTTTGAGATCCCCTAGTCCCACAGCATATTCCCCTCCCTCACCTCAATGTCCATAAGACTGTTCTCCATGTTCTTCTCTCCATTGTTGCTCTGTATATACATTTATCAGCACCATCTTTCTAGATTTCATATATGTGTGTCAGTGTATAATATTTATCTTCCTTTCTCTGACATGCTTCATTCTGTATAATAGGTTCTAGATTCATTCACTTCATTAGAATTGATTAAATACATTTCTTTTTATGACTGAGTAATATTCCATTATATGTACCACAACTTCTTTATCCGTTCATCTGTAGATGAACATCTAGGTTGCTTCCATGTTCTAGCTATTGTAAATAGTGCTGCAGTGAACATTGGGGTACATGTGTCTCTTTTAATTTTTATTTCCTGAGGGTATATGCCTAGTAGTGAGATTGCTGGGTCTTATGGTGGCTCTATTCCTAGTTTCTGGAGGAATCTCCATACTGTTTTCCATAGTGACTGTATCACTTTACATTTCCACCAACAGTGCAAGAGGGTTTCTTTTTATCCACACGCTCTCCAGCATTTATTGTTTATAGCCTTTTTGATGATGGCCATTCTGACTGGTGTGAGGTGATATCTCATTGTAGTTTTGATTTGCATTTCTCTAACAGTGAGCGATGTTGAACATTTTTTCATGTGTTTGTTGGCCATCTGTATGCCTTCTTTGGGGAGATGTCTGTTTAGGTCTTTTTTTGATTTTTTGATTGGGTTGTTTGTTTTTTGGTGTTGAGTTGTCTGAGCTGCTTATATATTTTGGAAATTAATTCTTTGTTAGTTCTTTGTTAGTTTTTTCACTTGCTATTATTTAAGGCAAAATATAGTGACAGATAATATATCAGTGGTTGCTAAGGACTAAGTGAGAAAACAGGTTAACAACAAAAAAATAAGGGAATAGGGGGAAGTGAAACTTTTGTACATTTTCATTTAGTGGTGTTTACATTACTATGCACTTATAGGACTTGGGTACTGTATAAATGGTGGATTTCCTATATGTAAACTAGGCCACAGAACATAAAAATATATAATGTAAAATAAACAGTAAAAGTAAATGAGTTATAAAGAGGATGGTTATATAATAAGAAAAGTAGCAATTCACTTAAGACTGTTCTCCATGTTCTTCTCTCCATTGTTGCTCTGTATATACATTTATCAGCACCATCTTTCTAGATTTCATATATGTGTGTCAGTGTATAATATTTATCTTCCTTTCTCTGACATGCTTCATTCTGTATAATAGGTTCTAGATTCATTCACTTCATTAGAATTGATTAAATACATTTCTTTTTATGACTGAGTAATATTCCATTATATGTACCACAACTTCTTTATCCGTTCATCTGTAGATGAACATCTAGGTTGCTTCCATGTTCTAGCTATTGTAAATAGTGCTGCAGTGAACATTGGGGTACATGTGTCTCTTTTAATTTTTATTTCCTGAGGGTATATGCCTAGTAGTGAGATTGCTGGGTCTTATGGTGGCTCTATTCCTAGTTTCTGGAGGAATCTCCATACTGTTTTCCATAGTGACTGTATCACTTTACATTTCCACCAACAGTGCAAGAGGGTTTCTTTTTATCCACACGCTCTCCAGCATTTATTGTTTATAGCCTTTTTGATGATGGCCATTCTGACTGGTGTGAGGTGATATCTCATTGTAGTTTTGATTTGCATTTCTCTAACAGTGAGCGATGTTGAACATTTTTTCATGTGTTTGTTGGCCATCTGTATGCCTTCTTTGGGGAGATGTCTGTTTAGGTCTTTTTTTGATTTTTTGATTGGGTTGTTTGTTTTTTGGTGTTGAGTTGTCTGAGCTGCTTATATATTTTGGAAATTAATTCTTTGTTAGTTCTTTGTTAGTTTTTTCACTTGCTATTATTTAAGGCAAAATATAGTGACAGATAATATATCAGTGGTTGCTAAGGACTAAGTGAGAAAACAGGTTAACAACAAAAAAATAAGGGAATAGGGGGAAGTGAAACTTTTGTACATTTTCATTTAGTGGTGTTTACATTACTATGCACTTATAGGACTTGGGTACTGTATAAATGGTGGATTTCCTATATGTAAACTAGGCCACAGAACATAAAAATATATAATGTAAAATAAACAGTAAAAGTAAATGAGTTATAAAGAGGATGGTTATATAATAAGAAAAGTAGCAATTCACTAAGGAATTAAACTTGGATATTAAACTAATCATTTGATATTGCTCTTAATAATTGACCTCCTTCCTAAAAAAAGCAATAGTGAAAAATAGTGCAGTAGTACAGCTAATAATTATAATAATTGAGCAAACGTGTAGCACTGTATTGGCCATAACCCTAGAAAGTAACAGATAGGACACTCGAGTAGGATTGAGGAAAGGAATCATTAAGTGAACTATTATCAGAGTTAAGAGGAGCCAAGGGACGATGAAGTTTTTGAGGGGCTAGCTATAGCATGGAACCATACCACCTCTAAGTGTAAGAAAACATGTGAAGAAGAGTCTTCCTGAACCCAGCGCATGGTGTAGCTGCAGTGATAGCTGAAGCAGACAGCTCTCTGACAGAAGTTTTGGCCTTCAGTGAGGAAATCTGTGGCCCCACAGTGAGGGAGGATTAAACCTCCTACCTTACTGTTTGATGTAGTCCAGAAAGATCAGTCTCCTTGGTCTCAAAAGGGCAGAGTAGCAGTAAGAATAGGGAGTTGGTGTTGGAAGTTGTCCCATCTGTGTAAGCAGAGAGTATATAACATGAGAACACTGTACCCAACAATTAGCTAATATCCAGTCTTTATAACCAAGGTATATGATCATGGCAGGAGATATAGATATGTCTAGATTATATTGTGTGTGTATATATATATAGATATGTATGTATGCATGTATGTATATATATAATGCATTTCTGTGTTGCTGGAATATTATCATTATGGTGACTTTATGTAATATATGATTGAAATTATTGAAATATACTTACGATGTCATTTGGTCTCATTGAGGACCTTTGAGAATGTAACATAATTTGAGAAGGGATATAAAATAAACAGTGAATTTTCAGAATGGCCTTAGAGATGATTTAGTTAATGCACTCTTCTGACATATATCCAAAGAGAAAGCCAAATAAGCAGGTGTTAAATCCATTGTAAAGCATTATTTTGATGGACAGCTAATCTCTTCCAAAAAGGGAGGTGGCATATTCCCATCTAACCATAGTTTTAATGGTTAAGCCAAGAATTTAAACCATCAAAACCTGGGGATATTGAAAGTGGTGATGGACTCTTGGACGAGATCTTACATGTAAAATAAACAGTAAAAGTAAATGAGTTATAAAGAGGATGGTTATATAATAAGAAAAGTAGCAATTCACTAAGGAATTAAACTTGGATATTAAACTAATCATTTGATATTGCTCTTAATAATTGACCTCCTTCCTAAAAAAGCAATAGTGAAAAATAGTGCAGTAGTACAGCTAATAATTATAATAATTGAGCAAACGTGTAGCACTGTATTGGCCATAACCCTAGAAAGTAACAGATAGGACACTCGAGTAGGATTGAGGAAAGGAATCATTAAGTGAACTATTATCAGAGTTAAGAGGAGCCAAGGGACGATGAAGTTTTTGAGGGGCTAGCTATAGCATGGAACCATACCACCTCTAAGTGTAAGAAAACATGTGAAGAAGAGTCTTCCTGAACCCAGCGCATGGTGTAGCTGCAGTGATAGCTGAAGCAGACAGCTCTCTGACAGAAGTTTTGGCCTTCAGTGAGGAAATCTGTGGCCCCACAGTGAGGGAGGATTAAACCTCCTACCTTACTGTTTGATGTAGTCCAGAAAGATCAGTCTCCTTGGTCTCAAAAGGGCAGAGTAGCAGTAAGAATAGGGAGTTGGTGTTGGAAGTTGTCCCATCTGTGTAAGCAGAGAGTATATAACATGAGAACACTGTACCCAACAATTAGCTAATATCCAGTCTTTATAACCAAGGTATATGATCATGGCAGGAGATATAGATATGTCTAGATTATATTGTGTGTGTATATATATATAGATATGTATGTATGCATGTATGTATATATATAATGCATTTCTGTGTTGCTGGAATATTATCATTATGGTGACTTTATGTAATATATGATTGAAATTATTGAAATATACTTACGATGTCATTTGGTCTCATTGAGGACCTTTGAGAATGTAACATAATTTGAGAAGGGATATAAAATAAACAGTGAATTTTCAGAATGGCCTTAGAGATGATTTAGTTAATGCACTCTTCTGACATATATCCAAAGAGAAAGCCAAATAAGCAGGTGTTAAATCCATTGTAAAGCATTATTTTGATGGACAGCTAATCTCTTCCAAAAAGGGAGGTGGCATATTCCCATCTAACCATAGTTTTAATGGTTAAGCCAAGAATTTAAACCATCAAAACCTGGGGAATATTGAAAGTGGTGATGGTTCTACCTTACTCTTGATGATTATTCTCATGTAAAAAGAGATCTTTCAGCATAATTCTTTTGGCCTTTCACTGTTTACTAATTCATTCTGCTCAAGGGCAGATGGAATATTCTTATCTGATTGGTGAGACTGGACAGAGAAAGTGATTCTGTGTGGGGAGCAGATTCCTTTCTTTCTAAGAAGCCAGCAGACAGCAGCTGATGCATATTTTAAATTGCCATGAGTAGCTTTGTGTCAGGGTTGGAGGTCTGCTTCTGTCCAGTACTACTGGAAGGGTAAGTCTTTTCATTCCAGGATTCAGTCCTAGGATGTCTACCTTCTTGCATGTAAAAGAAACACTATTTACTATCAGCATTAACATTTCACAGTGTATATTTTGTTTTCCATATGCCTCCTTTCTTAGTCTTATTTTTCAGGTGGTTTTGTTTTCATGCAGGTAAAAGGAGAACAATTTATTGCCTCCTTACTAAATAATCCAGCAAAAAATTGCTGACATGACTTGATGGATGGGTGAGGGAGGGAGAGAAGCAGAAAAAGAGAGAGAGAGAATTTATATGTCAGAACCAAAATCATGCTGATTTTTACCATGGAATTCCAGAAAATCTCAGGGACTCTGAAACTCACCTTGGATAGGTGTAAAAGGGAGGACGCAGTATGGGGCTTAAGTGAGTAGAATTGGTAGAATATTTGCATAAAAATTAAGCTGGGTAAATGACTCCATTATTGATATCCTCTGTTATTGGTAGTTAGAAGTTAAATTAGAGAGAAACCTTATTTGTAGACACCAGCACATTTAAGGTCTGAAATGATATATTGAAAACAGGGATTAAATGAAAGTTTTCTTCTTAAAAGATAAATGCCTCACTCCCCTATTTGCTACTTGGATTTATGAAATGCTGGTACTTAGTTTATTTTTCCTAAGTAAGAAATTGAGTGTTAATGGAGAAACTGATCTATTGAAGAAAAGAGTAATAATAAATCTGTCAAATGGAGGGTCCACAATTAACTGGCTCATCCAAATTATCCTGCAGTGAAGCCAAGCATCAAAAAAAAACCCTGCCTCCAAATAAATCTCTGATATTTTACTCTTAAATAAGGACAGTTAAGAATCACTGAATACTTAAAACTTTTAAGTCCATAATATGTAAACAAAACCAACAAAAAGGAGAAAGAAAGTTAAGAGAAAAATTCATTCCCTTTTTGATTGGTGAGACTGGACAGAGAAAGTGATTCTGTGTGGGGAGCAGATTCCTTTCTTTCTAAGAAGCCAGCAGACAGCAGCTGATGCATATTTTAAATTGCCATGAGTAGCTTTGTGTCAGGGTTGGAGGTCTGCTTCTGTCCAGTACTACTGGAAGGGTAAGTCTTTTCATTCCAGGATTCAGTCCTAGGATGTCTACCTTCTTGCATGTAAAAGAAACACTATTTACTATCAGCATTAACATTTCACAGTGTATATTTTGTTTTCCATATGCCTCCTTTCTTAGTCTTATTTTTCAGGTGGTTTTGTTTTCATGCAGGTAAAAGGAGAACAATTTATTGCCTCCTTACTAAATAATCCAGCAAAAAATTGCTGACATGACTTGATGGATGGGTGAGGGAGGGAGAGAAGCAGAAAAAGAGAGAGAGAGAATTTATATGTCAGAACCAAAATCATGCTGATTTTTACCATGGAATTCCAGAAAATCTCAGGGACTCTGAAACTCACCTTGGATAGGTGTAAAAGGGAGGACGCAGTATGGGGCTTAAGTGAGTAGAATTGGTAGAATATTTGCATAAAAATTAAGCTGGGTAAATGACTCCATTATTGATATCCTCTGTTATTGGTAGTTAGAAGTTAAATTAGAGAGAAACCTTATTTGTAGACACCAGCACATTTAAGGTCTGAAATGATATATTGAAAACAGGGATTAAATGAAAGTTTTCTTCTTAAAAGATAAATGCCTCACTCCCCTATTTGCTACTTGGATTTATGAAATGCTGGTACTTAGTTTATTTTTCCTAAGTAAGAAATTGAGTGTTAATGGAGAAACTGATCTATTGAAGAAAAGAGTAATAATAAATCTGTCAAATGGAGGGTCCACAATTAACTGGCTCATCCAAATTATCCTGCAGTGAAGCCAAGCATCAAAAAAAAACCCTGCCTCCAAATAAATCTCTGATATTTTACTCTTAAATAAGGACAGTTAAGAATCACTGAATACTTAAAACTTTTAAGTCCATAATATGTAAACAAAACCAACAAAAAGGAGAAAGAAAGTTAAGAGAAAAAAGTGAAGGTATTGGGAAAAAATGTATACATACACAGATAAGAAAAGATAAATTACTTCCATAATTAACATTAATCTTAAATCCCTTCATTAAGAAGAATTTAAATTACAAACCAGGGTAATAATATAAAATAATATAAAAACTCTCCTTTCTTTCCCTAATCTGAAAAATTAAAAATATATTAAAAATGAAAAAGCTACTAGAAATTTTGGAAAATAAAGTTTCAGAAATCTACCAAAAATTAAAAATACAACCAAAATTAAAATAAAGACAATAGGAAATATAAGATAATAAAGTTAGAGAACCAGCCACAAAGTCTAATAAGAGTTCAGATAGAGGAAGTTACTATGGATGAGAACAGAAAACAGAGAGTAGGAAATTATGAACAATTCAAGAGAAGTACTGACATCTGAAAATAACAGTTTGCTGACTAAAAATCCCTACCAGGCACTCAAGCTCAGACAGCAGAGTAGATACATACAAAACACATTATTGTAACATTTTAAAAACAAGATAAAAAGATATTTTCAAAGTTCCCAGTAAGGGGAAAAAAACTTAATTACCTGAAAAGCAGTAAGAATAAAAATCAAATTAAAACTTTGCTTGGCACTAGAAATTTGACTGTAATGAAACACTACTTTCAAAGTTAAAGGATAACTTAATTCTACTAAAATTTTATCGTCAGTCAAGCTGCTAGTCAACTAACAAAGTCCCCATAAATTTAAGTCCTAAGTGCTTTTCTGACAAAGCAATGGTAATAAACGTTTGAAGAGGGCAATTCAGGAAACATGGCTATAACTCAAAAGACAGTACAATTCATGATGATGAAGGGAGATGCCACATTGACCACTGTGAAGTTGGTCTGGAGAAAAACCAGTCCAGATTAGACTAAACAGTTTTAGTACTACAGGACTGAAGTCTTCAAGGAAAAGATGACAGTCCTATCCTGTAACAGTCCCATGGGATAGATAACAATTGGTATGTGGGAAACATTCAGAAAAGATGAAAAACCCTAAAACTCACCTGAATACAAAGCCAGAAATGCTATTTTAAATTGTCAATGTAATTTCTTTTGATTTCTCCTAATCAGGTACTTTCTGTTTCTTGCTTTGGGTTTATACCATCCTAATCAGAACCTGATGAACAGAATTTTTCCTACTCCTTTCTCCCTTCCTTCACTCTGCAAAAGAAGCTGTTGTGCTTATCACTTTTATTATATTACCGGTAATAGGTCAGAAAAATAAAATAAAATTTAAAAGCCCTTCTACCTGTTAGTAACAAGGTATTAGGATCAATATTTGTACTGGCATAATTAACTTTACTATTAAGAACCTTTAGAAAATCTGTATAGAATGAATTGACTACTAGAATGTTAAAGCTTCCCAGCACCATGGTGATAGGGGAAAATATGATGAAAATTTTGGTACCCACAAAATTTCAGAATATAGGTGACTACCTGCCATACCTATATGCAGGTAGAGAGCTCTTTTTTCAGGAAGGTTATGCCAGACTCTCAAAGAGATCACTATTAATGCCTGTGATAGCTTAATGGCCATCTGTCCCAAGGTTGAAGTGGAATAACGCAGCTACAGATGTGAACATCAAAGAAAAAAAACACATTTATTTGCTATGCCCTCAAGCACTGTAAATGCAACTTGGGAGACAGTTTCCCCACATCCAAGAAACAATCTCTTTGGGGTTGATTTTATATCCTCATCTGTCCTTCCTCTGATGACAGATGCCCCAGACTGCTTGTAGAATTTTCACAAAGAATTATTCATCATACTTTTTATTACTTTCACATAACTCAGGACTTCATTATCAGATCTTTCCTTTAATAGGTGTTGATATATTTCTTATGACACAGTAGTTACTCTTTAATACCTGGGTGTGGTTGCCACATGCTCTTTTTTTAAAAAAAAAAAAACATTTATTTATTTATTTTGGCAAGGGTGGGGAGGGAGGGGGGTGGACAGGCCACTTGCACTGGTCTTTCATTTGTCTAGTTTCATTCATCTTTGTTCTTTGGCCCGTGTGGGCCTCCCATCGTGGTGTCCTCTGTTGTCGCAGAGCACTGGCTCTGGGCGCATGCGCCCCAGAGCTCTGGCTCGGTGATTGGACACATCAGTCCAGCCGCGCCCCGGCACGTGGGCTCTTCCCAGGCCAGGGATCGAACCGGCGCCTTGCACCTGCAAGGCGGTGTCCTTACCCACTGGACCACCAGGGAAGCCCGCCACATGCTCTTAAAGACAGAAAGCGTGTTTGGATCTCTTGTTTTTCTTGATGTGAAAACCAGCCTAGTCATTTGTTTTTCTTCTTTGAGCTTTCCTGTTTCATCTTTCCATCTCAGCATAAATACATAATACAATCAGCATTTTATTATCTTTGTATTAAGTTTCTACCCTCAAAAGCCTCGCCATCTATAGAAAGGAAATTTCAGTAATAAAAAAAGCGTGAAAAACTACTAGAATGTTAAAGCTTCCCAGCACCATGGTGATAGGGGAAAATATGATGAAAATTTTGGTACCCACAAAATTTCAGAATATAGGTGACTACCTGCCATACCTATATGCAGGTAGAGAGCTCTTTTTTCAGGAAGGTTATGCCAGACTCTCAAAGAGATCACTATTAATGCCTGTGATAGCTTAATGGCCATCTGTCCCAAGGTTGAAGTGGAATAACGCAGCTACAGATGTGAACATCAAAGAAAAAAAACACATTTATTTGCTATGCCCTCAAGCACTGTAAATGCAACTTGGGAGACAGTTTCCCCACATCCAAGAAACAATCTCTTTGGGGTTGATTTTATATCCTCATCTGTCCTTCCTCTGATGACAGATGCCCCAGACTGCTTGTAGAATTTTCACAAAGAATTATTCATCATACTTTTTATTACTTTCACATAACTCAGGACTTCATTATCAGATCTTTCCTTTAATAGGTGTTGATATATTTCTTATGACACAGTAGTTACTCTTTAATACCTGGGTGTGGTTGCCACATGCTCTTTTTTTAAAAAAAAAAACATTTATTTATTTATTTTGGCAAGGGTGGGGAGGGAGGGGGGTGGACAGGCCACTTGCACTGGTCTTTCATTTGTCTAGTTTCATTCATCTTTGTTCTTTGGCCCGTGTGGGCCTCCCATCGTGGTGTCCTCTGTTGTCGCAGAGCACTGGCTCTGGGCGCATGCGCCCCAGAGCTCTGGCTCGGTGATTGGACACATCAGTCCAGCCGCTCTGCAGCACGTGGGATCTTCCCAGGCCAGGGATCGAACCGGCGCCCCTTGCACCTGCAAGGCGGTGTCCTTACCCACTGGACCACCAGGGAAGCCCGCCACATGCTCTTAAAGACAGAAAGCGTGTTTGGATCTCTTGTTTTTCTTGATGTGAAAACCAGCCTAGTCATTTGTTTTTCTTCTTTGAGCTTTCCTGTTTCATCTTTCCATCTCAGCATAAATACATAATACAATCAGCATTTTTATTATCTTTGTATTAAGTTTCTACCCTCAAAAATGGACATATTATCCACTCATGCATCATCCTATAGAAAGGGATAATCTACTTCTGACATGAAAAGTTAAGAATTAGCCACTAAAGAAATTTGGCTATCTATAAAATCTTTGTCATAGAGCTGTAAGTCCAGTGTCCAAACACTGGAACTTCACTTTGTTTCTAGGAGTAATGATTACCAGGTAGCAAAGTATTTTCATCTCCATTTCACCCCCATCACATGTATGGCATATTTTAGTGCAAGTATTGCATATTGCTATGTGAAGTAAAGCAAATGACAAAGTTAATACAAATAGTCCCTTGTCCAGGTAGGTGTAGAAATTCTAGCATTTTTCTTTGTTATTGTTTTCCACATATTACAAGTTTTCTTGACATTATTCTGATGACTGCCATCCTTCCTCACCTGTCACGCATTTCAAATAGAATTAAGGAAGATGAAACCTAAGCTCCTTTCCAAAGTGTGGCAGATGAACATGGGATGAAAAAGAAGGAGGTGAAATTCTCATAGTAGTTGTTTTCTGTTTCTCCAAATTCAGAATCTACAGTACATTAACTGCTTAGTTGTGAAAAATCCAACATTTCCCAGGTTTGTCCTGTTTTACCATGCTTGGTTCATCATTCTCTTCTGAAGCAGTACTCTTTTCCCACATTTCTCCTCCTTCCTGTGAGCTCTAATTATAGATAGCATCAAATAAATTCCTTTATTTTGCTTGCTGGAATTCCTGCCCTAAGGAGACAACACCTGCCCTCTTCTGTTTATTTCTCTTCTCAGATGATGTAACAGGATCCTCAGGAATAGTTTTTCACTAATTCAAAGATTTCATGTGGCTTTTGATGAGTCATAGGCTTCTTTACTAAATCTTTGTACTCTCTAAAAATGAAATATGTGACTACGTACCACAAATTCTATGAAATTCATCGAAATAAATTCTTGTTTATACTGATTTAATAACTGAGGGTCATATCAGCACATAGAGAATGTTCCCCAGGTGCAGAATATCTAAAGAAAAAATGTTAGAACTTCTGATAGAGTCGTGAAGAGTCTTCTGAGAACAAATCATAAATGCACATAAACAATATTCTAAACTTAATTTGGGAGGTTCATATTCTCATCATTGACCTGTAGAACATTTATCCCTTGACTAAAGGCAAAACTGGGGTGAAACAAGGTACTTTTGTAACTATAGATTTAACCTCTTCACTCCTCCTAAGGTTTTCTTCCTACTTCCACCTTCCAACCCTGATTACTCATTATTCTTAAAATTGGAAAATGTTGCTGCCTTAAAAGTCAGAGCTGCATGGATAATGATTTTAAGAATGATCACGTTTCAGTAGCATTTCAATTGCATAAGGGAATATCCCCTTCTCTCCTGTGTTGATTAAACCAGTGGGAAGTAAGAATGCCATCTTTCCTTTTCCAGCACTCACTCAACCAGGAAGGAGAAATTTGTCTGGTGTGCTTTGAGAAAGCCGGCACATATAAACCACTGATCTGACATTAATTTATAGCAGAGGGACTGATTAAATTCCAAGAAAATGAAAGTATAATCCTCAGATCCTGTAGTGGTCTCTAAGTGGTTCCTCTCCTTCTTCACGAGGGACCTCATGGCCTTTCTCTACTTTGCCACACATTCATTGCAGTGCTAAGTTACTTCCATAAAATGTGAGTTGCCAATGTATGAACATGTTATTTTTACAGGAAAGTTAACGTATGTTATCCTCTAACTTTCTTTGGACTTACCTGAGCTTACAACTTTGGTGATGCTAATCTATTGCATCTTAAGACACTTTCTGTTTTTGTAAATGAATTCCTGAGCTCTTTTTCTTTTTTAATATTTATGTATTTAGATGTGGCACATGGGATCTTTGATCTTCTTTGTGGCGTGCGGGATCTTTAGTTGCTACTTGTGAGCTCTTCAGTTGAGGCATTTGGGATCTAGTTCTCTGATCAGGATTGTATCTGGGCCCCCTGCATTGGGAGCACAGTCTTAGTCAGTGAACCACCAGGTAAGTCCCTCCTGGACCTCTTTTTCCACTTTTCCTTTTGGTCCAGCACATGTTTCAGGAAAAAAAATCTTTAAAAAAAGTTTAGCTACTTATTAACTCTCATATGCACTTTTCTCCTGTCTCATTAATCTAACACATACCTAAAAGAGATCTCTGTGTGCCTGGCCCTGCTCAGATGCAGGGTGAATATGCAGAACAAAGAATCTACTGCTAGCGTCAGAAACTATGGAAGAATAAAGACAATAAAAAAATAAGCTTCATATTAACTAAGATATGGTGCTGACCTAAGAGGAGGTGGAGTGGCGCCTGGCTGTGTTAGCTTAGCTGGTAGAAAGGCTATTTTTTTTCTGTGAAACTTTGAGCTGAGAATGAAAAGCAAGAGACACCATGGGGATATAGTAAGGTGGATCACTGTAGACAGAGTAGAAGACTTTCCCTCCGTCTTGGCACTATTGACATTTGAGGGCAGATAATAGGTTTGTTTAATCTATGCACTGAGCACATCATGAGAAATGCCAGTCTAGATGAGTTACAAGCTGGAATCAAGGTAGGTGGGAGAAACATCAGCAGCCTCAGATATGCAGATGATACCACTCTAATGGCAGAAAGCAAAGAGGGACTAAAGAGCCTCTTGACGAGGGTGAGGGAGGAGAGTGAAAGAGTCAACTTTAAACTGAATATTGAAAAAACTAAGATCATGACATCCAGCTCCAGTACTTCATGGCAAATAGTAAGTGAAGAGGTGGAAGTAGTGACAGACTTCCTCTTCTTGGGCTCTAAAATCACTGCACATGGTGACTGCAGCTATGAAATAAGACGATGATTGCTTCTTGGCAGGAGAGTTATGACAGACCTAGACAGGGTGTTGAAAAGTAGAGACATACTCTGCCGACAAAGGTCCATATAGTCAAGGCTATCATCTTTCCGGTGGTCACGTACAGTTGTGAGACCTGGGCCATAAAGAAGGCAGCGCTGAAGAATTGATGCCTTCAAAATCTGGTGCTGAAGAAGACTCCTGAAAGTCCTTTGGACAACAAGGAGTTCAAACCAAAACAACTTCAGTTGAAAGGGGCATTTGGGATCTTTGACAGGATTGTATCTGGGCCCCCTGCATTGGGAGCACAGTCTTAGTCAGTGAACCACCAGGTAAGTCCCTCCTGGACCTCTTTTTCCACTTTTCCTTTTGGTCCAGCACATGTTTCAGGAAAAAAAATCTTTAAAAAAAGTTTAGCTACTTATTAACTCTCATATGCACTTTTCTCCTGTCTCATTAATCTAACACATACCTAAAAGAGATCTCTGTGTGCCTGGCCCTGCTCAGATGCAGGGTGAATATGCAGAACAAAGAATCTACTGCTAGCGTCAGAAACTATGGAAGAATAAAGACAATAAAAAAATAAGCTTCATATTAACTAAGATATGGTGCTGACCTAAGAGGAGGTGGAGTGGCGCCTGGCTGTGTTAGCTTAGCTGGTAGAAAGGCTATTTTTTTTCTGTGAAACTTTGAGCTGAGAATGAAAAGCAAGAGACACCATGGGGATATAGTAAGGTGGATCACTGTAGACAGAGTAGAAGACTTTCCCTCCGTCTTGGCACTATTGACATTTGAGGGCAGATAATAGGTTTGTTTAATCTATGCACTGAGCACATCATGAGAAATGCCAGTCTAGATGAGTTACAAGCTGGAATCAAGGTAGGTGGGAGAAACATCAGCAGCCTCAGATATGCAGATGATACCACTCTAATGGCAGAAAGCAAAGAGGGACTAAAGAGCCTCTTGACGAGGGTGAGGGAGGAGAGTGAAAGAGTCAACTTTAAACTGAATATTGAAAAAACTAAGATCATGACATCCAGCTCCAGTACTTCATGGCAAATAGTAAGTGAAGAGGTGGAAGTAGTGACAGACTTCCTCTTCTTGGGCTCTAAAATCACTGCACATGGTGACTGCAGCTATGAAATAAGACGATGATTGCTTCTTGGCAGGAGAGTTATGACAGACCTAGACAGGGTGTTGAAAAGTAGAGACATACTCTGCCGACAAAGGTCCATATAGTCAAGGCTATCATCTTTCCGGTGGTCACGTACAGTTGTGAGACCTGGGCCATAAAGAAGGCAGCGCTGAAGAATTGATGCCTTCAAAATCTGGTGCTGAAGAAGACTCCTGAAAGTCCTTTGGACAACAAGGAGTTCAAACCAGTCAATCTTAAGGGATATCAACCCTGAATACATGTTGGAAGGATTGATGCTCAAGCTGAAGCTCCAGTATTTTGGTCATCTGTCAGCTGAGCAAACGGCTGCCTCACTGGAAGAGTCTTTGATGCTGGGAAAGATTGAGGGCAGAAGGATAAGGAGGCATCAGAGAATGAGATCGCTGGATGACGTCACCGATGCAATGGACATGAATTTGGGCAAACTTCGGGAGATGGTGAGGGACAGGGAGGCCTTGGCATGCTGCAGTCCATGGGATCACAAAGATTTGGACACAACTGGGCAACTGAACAACAGTAAATTGCTATAGGAATTATTCTGGGACTCTAGGATGTTTAGCAACATCCATAGCCTCTACCCAGTAGATGCTGATAGCACTCCCCAGCCCCAGTCATTACAACCAAGGTGTTTCTAGACGTCGTCAAAGATCCCATAGGGGGCAGACATGCTTCCAGGTAGAACTACTAGCACAGAGACCTCATAATGTGCAGAAGCCCGAAAGAGCAACAAACCAAAGAGGACAAAAGGCTAGCATGTCTGGAGGATATAGATTTAAGGTAAAAATGGGAGGAATAAAGTCTGGATTCAAGCAAAGATTAGATCACATTAGAGCCTTACTGACTGTGGTAAGGCCCTAGGATTTCACTTTAGATACAAATAGGTGGCATTGGATGATTTACGTTTTAACATTGCAGTGACTGCTGTATGTAATGCTACCAGTGCCTCATCTTACTAACTTATTTAATTAGTAGATCAGCTACCTGAGTTCAAAGCTAGAACTTATTTTAGATTTTTGGTAATACTTACGACTTTCATTTTATGAATTTAGATTTGCTAGGTGAACATTCTAGGGGCTGTTTCACTCAAGAGACTGTGTAATTAATCCAGCTAGGCATCAAGACATGGTGTCTTGGCCATGCAGAAGCTTACATAACAATGATTAGAAGTTAACAGACTTTTTCATTTCTTTATTACTCTAAATTAAGCATCAAGATGAGGGGAACACCTGAATATAGACATTTACCAATTACTATGTGCTACTGAATAAAAAGATCCAATTAGGGGCTTCCCTGGTGGTCCAATGGGTAAGGACACTGCCTTGCAGTGCAAGGGGCGCCAGTTCAATCCCTGGCCTGGGAAGATCCCACGTGCTGCGGAGAGGCTGGACTGATGTGTCCAATTACCGAGCCAGAGCTCTGGAGCACATGTGCCCAGAGGTGGTGCTCTGCAGCTACAGAGGCCACTGCAATGGGAGGGCCACACAGGCCAAAGAACAAAGATGGATGAAAATGGATAAATGAAAGACCAATAGAAGGGGTCAAAAAAAAAAAAAAAAAAGATCCAATTACAGGTTGTAATGCTTATATAATTGGCCTCTTTGTTTCTCAGTTTCAGTTGAATCAACTGGACCCAATAGATGTGGAATTTCAAAGTAATGCACCAGACTACTGAATAGACATTTATCACAAGGTTTCTTAAGATAATGAGAAAGCTCTCAAATTCACAGGGAAGATAAAAATGGGTTGAGAGGTGAAATTGTGGATCTGTGAAGAACTTCCACCTACTCTCTTAGGTACACCCCACTAAAAGTGAGGAGTGGCTACTCCCTTTTATCCTCATGTTGAATGACAGGTGGTCTCAAAGAGACCATTCTCTACAGTTAGGATACTCAGTAGATAGTGTCTAACGTGAATCTGCGTTATCTTAAGAAGAAACACACTAGTTATTGGCCTGAAGCATTTTATGAAAGAGAAATATTTGCAATGTCATTGCAAACTGCACTCTCACTGAAACCTGAAACCAGCATCTTGGAGAATGCATGAGTTTTTCCCATAAATTCTCCCAAGTTCCAGAGTGAGATGACTTGGAGTCCACACCAACCTTGCTTTTTTCAATGTCTGGGATAGTGGTGGGGTTTTTAACAGAGAATTTTGTGTGGAGTGAATCCAGGAGAGAAACATGAGGCTAAATTGGGAGTGGCTGACTGATTAGGAATGGTGTGTGTAGCCCAGCTGCCATGGCCCAGTGGAAGGGAGGAGGGGGCACGTGAAGAAACAAGGAAAGTACCCAAGAAAGAAAGGGTTGAATATCAAGCAAGTTTCCCAGCACTAGTTAGTTAGTCACTCACTCTCCTCCTCAAGAGAAAGGTATATACCCTCCTCCCTCAGTTCAATCTAAAGTGAATCAAAGCCCAGTTTGCAAGAAAGGGAAAGTAGAACAGAAAAAGGAAGGGTTCAGGGGACAGAACCATCTAAGTTGGCCAGGTTCAACATTCTGACAAAACAGAAGACTGAGATTTCTCATTAGCAGTTAGAGACTGTGCATTGTGACTTTAAAATAAACAAATTCATTTTAAAGAGATAATTAAAATGCAATGATACATTTTTATTTTATTGCATTTAACTCATCATACTTGTTCATCCCAGTTAGCATTATCCAGTTCTTAGATGTTCCTCTTTATTCTAGTTTTCTCAGGATTGACAGAAGCATTATCACTTTTGCTAACAAGGAATATGTTAGATTACATGCTAGGTTAACACACTAGATTGTTCTGGAGCATAGCTAAGATCAAGTGAGTTTTTCTTTATACTTCAGAGCACTTGTTTATTAATTTATTTGACACATTTGTTGAGTGCCCAGTATTTGCCAGGCATTATTCTTACTAATTCTGGTTTGCAGTGTTAAGCCGTTGCCTAACCACAAAGGTTAACACCAAGCGAAGCAGAGTTCCTGACTCAGGGGTCATGTTTCAAGGCCATGAGATATTCAGGAAGTATTCAGGTGAACATAGTGCCCAGAGTGCCATTGTCCAAGAGACATAGTGGAGAATAATCCTAAGATGATGGTTCTCTGTGTTCAGTCTTCACATACCTCTCCTAGTCATTTATCCTGTCTCTAAAAATGGAGACATATTTACTTCTGACTTAACTTAAAATAAATTAAAATAGCAAGTGTTTTCCTTTTAGTCACGGAAGCACTCTTATTTCCATTGTTCCTTTTTTATGGGTGGGTTCCCATAAGGTACTTCCTTTTCTGCAATAGAAAAATAGCATTATGCCTATATGTTTTCTACTCTCTGACTTACTCTAGTAGACTGTAAACTTGATAAGAATAGATTTCTGCAATCCATTGTCAATTTTGATTCACCAGATAAAAGTGGAACCTGAGTTTTTGTCATTTTTCAATGACAATAACAGGTGATTCTGACATCTGCTCTTAATAACCAGTAGAGAGGCCACGTTGTAAAGTGAGGTCCTGTCCAACCAGTCCCAGGTCTGTGCCTACAAATTCCCAGCACCAGCCTCAGCTCAAAATTGTGTACTCTGATGAAGAAAAGAAGTAGGAATCCTGAGTGAATGTATTTTCTAACAGCTCTGTGAAACCTCTGGAGCAAGGTTTCTCAGTCTTGGTGTTGTTAACATTAGGGACCACAGTTCCTTATTGTGGGGATAGGGGTGCCTTGTGCATTGTGTTTAAAAGCATATCTACCCAGTGGCAACTTCCTCACTTCCCAGTTGTGGCAATGCCAGTAGCAACTTCATCACTTCCCAGTTGTGACAATGAAAATTTTCTCCAGATATTGGCAAACACGTCCCATGGAACAAAATTATTCCTGGTTGAGAACCACTGCTTTAACTTCTAAACAGACACTTTTTTCTTTACCAAGAGATCAAGAGAGGGCCTTCAGGAAAAAGTTTTTATTTGTTTATGGATACACTAGGTCTTTGCTGCTGTGCACAGGCTTTCACTAGTTTCAGTGCTAGAACTTTCATTGCTGTGGTTTCTCTTGTTGTGGAGCACAGGCTCTAGGCTTGCAGGCTTCTTTAGTTGTAGCATGTGGGCTCAGTAGTTGTGGTACATGAACTTAGTTGCCCTGTTGCACGTGAAATCTTCTTGGACCAGGAATCAAACCCATGTCGTCTGCATCAGCAGGCAGATTCTCAACCACTCACCCACTAGGGAAGTCTGAGAGGGCCTCTTTGAAGAGAGGTAGTAATCAAGAAACATTCTAGAAGGAAGACATAGATAATGGCAAATGTCACAAAACAATGTGGGTTGATTTATGTCTACTAAAGAAATATGTTAGAGAAATATAGCCCATAAAGTTGGACCACAAAGAAGGCTGAGTATCAAAGAATTGATGTCTTTGACTATGGTGTTGGAGAAGACACCAGCCAATCCTAAAGGTGATCACTCTGACTGTTCATTGGAAGGATTGATGCTGAAGCTGAAGCTCCAATACTTGGCCACCTGATGCCAAGAGACGACTCACTGGAAAAGACACTGATGCAGGGAAGAATATAAGGCAGAAGGAGAAAAGGATGACAAAGGAAGAGATGGTTAGATTGCATCACTGAGTCACTGGACATGAGTTTAAGCAAACTCCAGGAGATGACGAAGGGCATGGAAGCCTGGCATGCCATAGTCTATGGGGTCACAAAGAGTTGGGCATGACAGAGCGACTGAACTGAAAGAAATATGTTGAAGTCCTAACCTCTGACACCTGTGAATATGACCTTTTCTGGAAATAGGGTCTTTGCATGTGTAATCAATTTAATATGGATCATACAGAATTTTGGTGGGCTCTAGTACAATGGCTAGGCTTCCCAGGTGGCTCAGTGGTAAAGAATCCACCTGGCAACACATGGGTTCGATGCCTGAGTCGAGGGGATCCCCCAGAGAAGAAAATAACAACCCACTCCAGTATTCTTGCCTGGGAAGTCTCATGGGTAGAGGAGCCTGGTGGGCTACAGTTCATGGGGTCACAGAGAATCAGACACAACTTAGCAACTAAATAGCAGCAGTAGCAACTAATGACTGGAATCCATATAAGCATGGGGAAATGGAGAGGTACAGATATAGAGATATAGACACACATAGAGAAGAGACTGCCAGGGGGAAATGGAGGCAGATACGAGGACTTGTCAGTGGCTACCAAAAGCTAGGAGAAAGACATGGAAGAGAGTTCTACCTCAGATCCTTCAGATAGAGTGTAGCTCTGCTAATGCCTTTATTTTTTAGACTTCTAGCCTCCAAAATGTGAGAAAATACATGTGAGTTATTTTGAAGCACCCAGTGTATGGCAGCTTCTTAACAATGATCCTAGGAAACTAGTGTGAATAGTAAACACAGCAAAATGAGAATAATAAACAATGACTGTAATAACTTTCCTTTAAATAAACTATAATCAAAAATAAGTTATTCACAGACTTTGTTTTCTAAGATCATACTACATTGTATGAATCATAGGGCAGAAATGTATTGGCAGCTTAGCGGCTTAAAGTTGGACCACAAAGAAGGCTGAGTATCAAAGAATTGATGTCTTTGACTATGGGGCCCAATCCTAAAGGTGATCACTCTGACTGTTCATTGGAAGGATTGATGCTGAAGCTGAAGCTCCAATACTTGGCCACCTGATGCCAAGAGACGACTCACTGGAAAAGACACTGATGCAGGGAAGAATATAAGGCAGAAGGAGAAAAGGATGACAAAGGAAGAGATGGTTAGATTGCATCACTGAGTCACTGGACATGAGTTTAAGCAAACTCCAGGAGATGACGAAGGGCATGGAAGCCTGGCATGCCATAGTCTATGGGGTCACAAAGAGTTGGGCATGACAGAGCGACTGAACTGAAAGAAATATGTTGAAGTCCTAACCTCTGACACCTGTGAATATGACCTTTTCTGGAAATAGGGTCTTTGCATGTGTAATCAATTTAATATGGATCATACAGAATTTTGGTGGGCTCTAGTACAATGGCTAGGCTTCCCAGGTGGCTCAGTGGTAAAGAATCCACCTGGCAACACATGGGTTCGATGCCTGAGTCGAGGGGATCCCCCAGAGAAGAAAATAACAACCCACTCCAGTATTCTTGCCTGGGAAGTCTCATGGGTAGAGGAGCCTGGTGGGCTACAGTTCATGGGGTCACAGAGAATCAGACACAACTTAGCAACTAAATAGCAGCAGTAGCAACTAATGACTGGAATCCATATAAGCATGGGGAAATGGAGAGGTACAGATATAGAGATATAGACACACATAGAGAAGAGACTGCCAGGGGGAAATGGAGGCAGATACGAGGACTTGTCAGTGGCTACCAAAAGCTAGGAGAAAGACATGGAAGAGAGTTCTACCTCAGATCCTTCAGATAGAGTGTAGCTCTGCTAATGCCTTTATTTTTTAGACTTCTAGCCTCCAAAATGTGAGAAAATACATGTGAGTTATTTTGAAGCACCCAGTGTATGGCAGCTTCTTAACAATGATCCTAGGAAACTAGTGTGAATAGTAAACACAGCAAAAATGAGAATAATAAACAATGACTGTAATAACTTTCCTTTAAATAAACTATAATCAAAAATAAGTTATTCACAGACTTTGTTTTCTAAGATCATACTACATTGTATGAATCATAGGGCAGAAAATCAAGTCTCAATTTAGTAGTCAGAAATAAGTACTCAGAATATAGCGGCAGTAGATGTAGCACCTACTTCTGCATGTTTAAGTTTTAACAATGTTAGTAAACTGTTAGGTGCTTTAAAAACAAAACCAAAATAGCACATCTACTTTTATGCTTTCATTTTGCTTATTATAAAAAATGTACTAGGTATTTATATATAATTAATTTATTTTGCATTAGGGAATGTTTTTATTGTTTTGTTTCTGGGTCCCAGTCAAATTCCTTTATGATAGAACAAATTCTTATCAGAATTTTTATGATGAGTGTGTAGTACTTTTACTGTGAGGAAATAAAACAACTTCTTTTTTTTTTTTTTTTAAAGATTTATTTATTTATTTATTTTTGGGCGGGGGTTGGGGAGGGAGGGGAGCTTGGTCTTTTTGTTTCTCTCTGTTCATCTGTCTTTGTTCTTTGGCTCTTGTGGGCCTCCCATCGCGGTGGCGTCTGTTGTTGCAGAGCACCGGCTCTGGGCGCATGCGCTCCAGAGCTCTGGCTCGGTAATTGGACACATCAGTCCAGCAGCTCCGCGGCACGTGGGATCTTCCCAGGCCAGGGCATGAACCGGCGCCCCTTGCACTGCAAGGCGGTGTCCTTACCCACTGGACCACCAGGGGAAGCCCAATAAAACAACTTCTGATTCAAAAATAAGAAATTATATGCTACTAAAGTACACAGACTATTTCTGTTTGTTTCTCCTTCTAAAGGATCCAAAGTGTTAGCCAGTCAGGCACTTAATCTCTTTTAATGGTTAAAAATGTAGCAGGAATAAAAGAAGGATAATATAGAAAAATATTTTAAATGTTTTTATATTTTATTTAGTGTTGTATTTAAATTCATGAGCATATAGAAGGACAGAAATATGAACAAGGCTGGCTATAATAGAAAATAGTGAAGTGAATGGTCAGCGAATATGAAAAGCTTCTTTTTAAGATTGTTAAAAAGGTTAGAAATATTTTTGTTTCAAAGTAAAAGACGTTCAGCATGTTATAGTCACAAAACCTAAGTGACTTGTTTGTAGTTTTGGGTTTTCAAAGTCAGAACAGAAGAGGGAGGTGATTCCATTTTCAGTGGTTTGCCTACATTTAAAGTAGGATCCAACCAGGTTTTTATAGTCAGGTTTTTTTAGGAGTCATAACCTGAGCCAGAGAGGAATGCAAATGATTAAGCCATCTGAAAGCATCACTTACTCATTCTTTTAATGGCTTGAATCTATTTATCATCTTTGCAGAATCAACGCAGTGTGGCACCTTCTCCTGAACTCCTACAACGTTCAGTGGCATTTCACGGCATTGTTTTTCTTCCCACCACACTCTTCATTATTTCCCTCTTTTTCAGTAGAAACACCTACTCTTCCTATCCCTTAAAATGCCTCAGTCATCTGTGTACATCGCTCTTCTTTAAATTCCTACACCCTGATTCAGGTCTTCCCACTCCTCACTCCATGCCCCCAGGGTAGCCTAGTGAAGCATGAGGGTGCTGGGCAGAGCCGGTGAGTGGGGACCAAAACTTGATTTCTCTGCTCAACACATGCCTCAGTGCAGCCTTGTGTTTACACAAGGAAGGAGCAATGCCTCTTTCTTCCCACAAAGAAAGTACTCATTTTCCAGGGCATGTGCCTATGGGCTGAATCTACCTAGAAAGTATACTCTTATTGTTTTTCAGAAAATGAATTTCCCCAGAGAAAGTGATTTTTTCTAATTTACCAAAAGACATCATATAAAAGTAGAACTTAAATATTCTAACACACAAAAAGGATACATATTTGAGGTAGTGTCATTTAACTGGGTGGGAGGAAGTTTTTCACAAAGTATGCATGAAATCATCGTCCTGCACACTTTAAATATCTGACAGTCTTACTCGTCAATTAGTGCTCACTAAAGCTGGAGAAAAAAATCAGTCTAGAGTATTTCAGACCAAAATGTTTCTAGATTGTTGGAAAGAAGAAGGATCCCAAGGAAGAAGGATGCAAGTAAATTCAGGAAGGTGATGCAACTCCTTAGGTGCAAAGCAAAGTGTCATTGCCCAGGCCCGTAAGGGGGTCACTGCAGCTACCACAGCCCCGTGTGGAGGAGCCTGCAGTCCTTCCAACACCGCGGACTCGCCGCTGATATCTTAGCAACTGCCATAGCCAGAAGCAGGAAAAAAAATTACTTTTCTCTTTCTCCTGACTTCCAGTCAGCTGCCAGTGCCTCCCATTGGCAGAATTTAATCAAAACCCAGTTAGCAATGAGTCCAGAAAATAATCTGGAGGCTTCCAATCTGAAAGCATCACTTACTCATTCTTTTAATGGCTTGAATCTATTTATCATCTTTGCAGAATCAACGCAGTGTGGCACCTTCTCCTGAACTCCTACAACGTTCAGTGGCATTTCACGGCATTGTTTTTCTTCCCACCACACTCTTCATTATTTCCCTCTTTTTCAGTAGAAACACCTACTCTTCCTATCCCTTAAAATGCCTCAGTCATCTGTGTACATCGCTCTTCTTTAAATTCCTACACCCTGATTCAGGTCTTCCCACTCCTCACTCCATGCCCCAGGGTAGCCTAGTGAAGCATGAGGGTGCTGGGCAGAGCCGGTGAGTGGGGACCAAAACTTGATTTCTCTGCTCAACACATGCCTCAGTGCAGCCTTGTGTTTACACAAGGAAGGAGCAATGCCTCTTTCTTCCCACAAAGAAAGTACTCATTTTCCAGGGCATGTGCCTATGGGCTGAATCTACCTAGAAAGTATACTCTTATTGTTTTTCAGAAAATGAATTTCCCCAGAGAAAGTGATTTTTTCTAATTTACCAAAAGACATCATATAAAAGTAGAACTTAAATATTCTAACACACAAAAAGGATACATATTTGAGGTAGTGTCATTTAACTGGGTGGGAGGAAGTTTTTCACAAAGTATGCATGAAATCATCGTCCTGCACACTTTAAATATCTGACAGTCTTACTCGTCAATTAGTGCTCACTAAAGCTGGAGAAAAAAAAATCAGTCTAGAGTATTTCAGACCAAAATGTTTCTAGATTGTTGGAAAGAAGAAGGATCCCAAGGAAGAAGGATGCAAGTAAATTCAGGAAGGTGATGCAACTCCTTAGGTGCAAAGCAAAGTGTCATTGCCCAGGCCCGTAAGGGGGTCACTGCAGCTACCACAGCCCCGTGTGGAGGAGCCTGCAGTCCTTCCAACACCGCGGACTCGCCGCTGATATCTTAGCAACTGCCATAGCCAGAAGCAGGAAAAAAAATTACTTTTCTCTTTCTCCTGACTTCCAGTCAGCTGCCAGTGCCTCCCATTGGCAGAATTTAATCAAAACCCAGTTAGCAATGAGTCCAGAAAATAATCTGGAGGCTTCCAATCCTTGGCAGAGTGGAAGAGAAAATAAAAAGGCTTGTGTATGGCTGAGAGACAAGAGGAAACTAACCAACACCCCAGAAAACAGACTATAATAGAAAAGATGAGAAAACAGTGCTAATTCATTTGCCCTATACTCGGCAGCTTGAGTAGTCTGACAGCTCCTTGGAATTGGTCCGTGGTTCCCAAACTTTGCTGTGCTTTGAATTTCCCAGGATCTTTTAAACAGTACCCAAACCTATTTTTCACTCCTCAGACATTCTGGTATAATCTGTGAGGGGTGCAAACTGAACATTAAGATTTGTGAAACCTCCCAGGTGAATCTCATGTTCAATACATCTGAGGCCAGTGCCATGGGTGGGAATGACTGCCTTGGTGTAAGGTGGAAAGGACACAATGATAGCAGTAATGTGGCTATGAAAAATTTACTTGGGACTCAAAACACTTTGCAGAGGACTGTTGTACATGAAGAAGGTGAGAAAATGCAGGAGGGTCAAGGTATCTAAAAAAACAGACAATACTGATATATAAAAATCAAACTCATTCAAATAGGTTACATCATTATTTCCATTACCATAGACTTCTTCATAGTACCACTCAAGATAACTTTGTCTATGTGTATGTGTGTGTGTGTAAATGTTAGTCTCATATATATTTAACATGATTGGTATTATAGTAAGTGAATTAGCATAACATCGTCTGGAAGATATCTCTTGCGCCTTTGAAGGGCAACATAAGTGAAACAAAAACAACGCAGTGTTGCAGAGCAAGGGAGAACGGGCACTGGACTTTGAGAGAGACCAAAATACTGCATTACGATCTATGATTTGCTTGATGTATATAAGAACACTTCCAGCCCAAATATTCTGACTTATTTTGTCATTCCTATTATTTCTTTATCATAAGAAGTTTTGAATAGTTTTACACTTTTATTCTACCAATGCTCTTTCTAGGAAGAAATTGCTCATTTATAGTTTTTACCACTTTTATTCCTGACTTCCAGTCAGCTGCCAGTGCCTCCCATTGGCAGAATTTAATCAAAACCCAGTTAGCAATGAGTCCAGAAAATAATCTGGAGGCTTCCAATCCTTGGCAGAGTGGAAGAGAAAATAAAAAGGCTTGTGTATGGCTGAGAGACAAGAGGAAACTAACCAACACCCCAGAAAACAGACTATAATAGAAAAGATGAGAAAACAGTGCTAATTCATTTGCCCTATACTCGGCAGCTTGAGTAGTCTGACAGCTCCTTGGAATTGGTCCGTGGTTCCCAAACTTTGCTGTGCTTTGAATTTCCCAGGATCTTTTAAACAGTACCCAAACCTATTTTTCACTCCTCAGACATTCTGGTATAATCTGTGAGGGGTGCAAACTGAACATTAAGATTTGTGAAACCTCCCAGGTGAATCTCATGTTCAATACATCTGAGGCCAGTGCCATGGGTGGGAATGACTGCCTTGGTGTAAGGTGGAAAGGACACAATGATAGCAGTAATGTGGCTATGAAAAATTTACTTGGGACTCAAAACACTTTGCAGAGGACTGTTGTACATGAAGAAGGTGAGAAAATGCAGGAGGGTCAAGGTATCTAAAAAAACAGACAATACTGATATATAAAAATCAAACTCATTCAAATAGGTTACATCATTATTTCCATTACCATAGACTTCTTCATAGTACCACTCAAGATAACTTTGTCTATGTGTATGTGTGTGTGTGTAAATGTTAGTCTCATATATATTTAACATGATTGGTATTATAGTAAGTGAATTAGCATAACATCGTCTGGAAGATATCTCTTGCGCCTTTGAAGGGCAACATAAGTGAAACAAAAACAACGCAGTGTTGCAGAGCAAGGGAGAACGGGCACTGGACTTTGAGAGAGACCAAAATACTGCATTACGATCTATGATTTGCTTGATGTATATAAGAACACTTCCAGCCCAAATATTCTGACTTATTTTGTCATTCCTATTATTTCTTTATCATAAGAAGTTTTGAATAGTTTTTACACTTTTATTCTACCAATGCTCTTTCTAGGAAGAAATTGCTCATTTATAGATAAAGACTCTGAAGCTCCCATAGGCTCTCTTCTGAACTGCTTAACCTAAAATTACAAAGAAAACACATGACCAGCTAGAGGGATTCTCTCCCTACTGTACATGTACAGAAAAATAAATGAATCTTCTGTTTTGGGGATGGAGAATTGGGGCAATCAACCAGGCTCTGTTTGCATTTTTGCACTGAGCAAAGAGGTTACAATTAAGTTAGAATTGCAGATCATTGGGAGAGGCACAGGAATGTGGTGCTCTGTCAGATAGTTCCGGACAGCTAGATTCTACTGACATTAGTAGCTCCTTTCAGTGCTTCTCCCTGGATCAAGTTGGTAAGTATGGTTCAGTCAAAAGCTGATACACAAATGATAATGGCAAATGAATTCCTAGTCTACTCTTTAGGATGATGGCACGCTCAACATGGTATAGTAGTATTGTGCAGGCATGTGTGTGTGTGTGCCAGGTTACTTTAGTCATGTCCAACTCTTTGTGACAGTATGGACTGTAGCCTGCCAGGTTCCTCTGTCCATGGGATTCTCAATGCAAGAATACTGAAGTAGATTGCCATGCCTTCCTCCTGGAATCTTCCAACCAGTGATTGAACCTAGGTCTCTGGTATCTCCTGCATTGGTGGAATGGTTTTTTACCACTAGCACTATCTTGGAAGCCATTTGTTTGGATATAAATGTTAAAATATGTCCCTTTTTTGCCTTTAAGTCATCATTTATTTTTCATCCATCTTTATTCTTTGGCATGTGTGGGCCTACCATCGCAGTGGCCTCACTCGTTGCAGAGTACTGGCTCTGGGTGTATGTGCTCCAGAGTGCTGGCTCATAATTGGACACACCGGCCCAACTGTTTCTAAGTGTGTAGGATCTTCCTGGGCCTAGGATTGTACCAGTGCCCCTTGCACTGCAAGGTGGACTCTTTACCCACTGGACCACCAAGGAAGCCCTAAAATATGTCTTATAATTTATCTTGAATTTCTTTCTTTAGTAAGTGAAGTAAATAATAAAAGGTTAGAGAAAATAAAGCTTTTTACAAAAACTTTTATCCGCTCTTTCTAGGAAGAAATTGCTCATTTATAGATAAAGACTCTGAAGCTCCATAGGCTCTCTTCTGAACTGCTTAACCTAAAATTACAAAGAAAACACATGACCAGCTAGAGGATTCTCTCCCTACTGTACATGTACAGAAAAATAAATGAATCTTCTGTTTTGGGGATGGAGAATTGGGGCAATCAACCAGGCTCTGTTTGCATTTTTGCACTGAGCAAAGAGGTTACAATTAAGTTAGAATTGCAGATCATTGGGAGAGGCACAGGAATGTGGTGCTCTGTCAGATAGTTCCGGACAGCTAGATTCTACTGACATTAGTAGCTCCTTTCAGTGCTTCTCCCTGGATCAAGTTGGTAAGTATGGTTCAGTCAAAAGCTGATACACAAATGATAATGGCAAATGAATTCCTAGTCTACTCTTTAGGATGATGGCACGCTCAACATGGTATAGTAGTATTGTGCAGGCATGTGTGTGTGTGTGCCAGGTTACTTTAGTCATGTCCAACTCTTTGTGACAGTATGGACTGTAGCCTGCCAGGTTCCTCTGTCCATGGGATTCTCAATGCAAGAATACTGAAGTAGATTGCCATGCCTTCCTCCTGGAATCTTCCAACCAGTGATTGAACCTAGGTCTCTGGTATCTCCTGCATTGGTGGAATGGTTTTTTACCACTAGCACTATCTTGGAAGCCATTTGTTTGGATATAAATGTTAAAATATGTCCCTTTTTTGCCTTTAAGTCATCATTTATTTTTCATCCATCTTTATTCTTTGGCATGTGTGGGCCTACCATCGCAGTGGCCTCACTCGTTGCAGAGTACTGGCTCTGGGTGTATGTGCTCCAGAGTGCTGGCTCATAATTGGACACACCGGCCCAACTGTTTCTAAGTGTGTAGGATCTTCCTGGGCCTAGGATTGTACCAGTGCCCCTTGCACTGCAAGGTGGACTCTTTACCCACTGGACCACCAAGGAAGCCCTAAAATATGTCTTATAATTTATCTTGAATTTCTTTCTTTAGTAAGTGAAGTAAATAATAAAAGGTTAGAGAAAATAAAGCTTTCAACAATCTGCTTATTCTCAGAGATGGTTAATTTTATGTGTTGACTGGATGAAGGGGTGTGCAGGGTAAGCATTATTTCTTAGTGTATTCAGGTAAGTTTAGTATTTGAATTTGTTGACTTAGTAGAGTGTGGATGGGCATCCTTCAATCAGTTTGAGAGCCTGAATAGAACAAAAGGTAGAGGAATTTGCGCCTTTGTTCTGCCTCACTGTAGAGCTGGGACATTTCATCTCATTTTTTACTGCATTCAGATTGCTATTTACACTATCAGCTCCCCTAGTACTAAGACCTTCAGATTTCTCAAAGTAAATTACACCACAGATCTTTCCTGGTCTCCAGCTTGCAGACTTGCAGATGACAAAATGTAGAACTTCTCAGCCTCCATAATTATGTGAGTTAATTCTTTTTAGGAAATCAGTCTTTCTCTACAGGTAGAACTCCTGTTGATTTTGATTCTATGGAGAACTCTAATATATCCTGAGATGGACTTTTTTCTTAAGATATATCATTATTTTATCTCCAGTACTAAAAATGATACTGTGATCCTTAAATAACAGACTTGAACAGGGCAGCATGTTGAGTCTATCACTGGTCTGTTTCACCCAAGAAAGCCGTGTAAATTCAAAGGACACTTTAACTTACAATATTAAAATCATTTGTTGCTGTTGTTCAGTCACTAAGTCGTGTCCAACTCTTTGGAACCCTGTGGACTGCAGCATGCCAGGCTCCCCTGTCCTTCACTATCTCCTGAAGCTTGCTCAAAGTCATGTCCATTGAGTCACTGATGCTGTTAACCATCTCATCCTCTATCGATCCCTTATCCTCCTGCCCTTAATCTTTCCCAGCATCTGGGTCTTTTCCAATTAGTTGGATCTTCTCATCAGGTGGCCAGAGTATTGAAGTTCAGCTTCAGCATCAGCCCTTCCAGTGAATACTCAGGACTGATTTTCTTTGATTGACTGGTTTGATCTCTTTGCAGTCCAAGGGACTCTCAAGAGTCTTGTCTAGCACCATAGTTCAAAAGCATCAGTTCATCAGCTCTCAGCCTTCTTTATGGTCCACTTCTTACATCCGTATACATGTCTATTGGTAAAACCATAGCTTTGACTGTACAGACCTTTGTTGGCAAAGTGATGTCTCTGCTTTTTAATAAGCTGTCTAGGTTTGTCACAGCTTTCCTTCTAAGGATCAAGCATCTTTTAATCCCATGGCTGCAGTCATAGTGTGCAATGATTTTGGAAACCAAGAAAATAAAATCTGTCACTGCTTCCACTTTTGCCCCATCTGTTTGCCGTGAAGTGATGGGACCGGATGCCATGATATTAGTTTTTTGAATGTTGAGTTTTAAACCAGCTTTTTCACTCTCCTGTTTCAGCCTCATCAAGACACTCTTTCGTACCTCTTCACTTTCTCCATTAGAGTGGTATTATGTGTACATCTAAGGTTGTTGATATTTCTCCCCACAATCTTGATTCCAGATTGTGACTCATTCTCCCTGGCATTCCTTAAGAAATAGCTTTACCTCATATTTCTTTACATTGAGTTTAGCATCTGTAACTTTGAAGTTCAGGAGCCTTCATCTGGGAAATCAGATTTGTATTCACTTGCCTAATTTTAAGATTCACTGGTTTGATCTCCTTGCAGTCCAAGGGACTCTCAAGAGTCTTGTCCAGCACCATAATTCGAAAGCATCAATTCTTCAGCTCTCAGCCTTCTTTATGGTCCACCTGTCACAACCGAACATGAGAATTAGGTTTGTGTTCTTCACTCAGCATGTTGAAAAGATGTAGACCTAGAGAATATGCTTTGAACAGATTTAAGATTTTACTGTTTATTTCATCCCCAACTTATGACCCCAGAATCTTAATTTTGACTCCCAACAATTGTCTGTAAATGAAGCCCTGTATGGATTGGTATTGTAAGTGAAAATTGTTGCTTGCAGATGTCAGTAAACAAAAGATGTTGCACCTTCAATTCACTAAAGCCTCCCCCATGGTGAGCAACAAGTCAACTGGGGATGGGAAAGAACAGGATACTGACCCCAGATAGCTGAGGTGCATATCAGAGGCAGGAGTTTAGTGAGCCCAGACTCTTGCATCTTCCCATATATAGATATCTCATTAACTTGAGATACCTGGTTTTCTTTAATTAACAGTAATCTTTTGATGACCACACTTTCTGGTCTGTGTTGCAAACTCCTCCATATCCTCATATCCTCCTTAAACATCTCCTATACAGACCTTTGTTGGCAAAGTGATGTCTCTGCTTTTTAATAAGCTGTCTAGGTTTGTCACAGCTTTCCTTCTAAGGATCAAGCATCTTTTAATCCCATGGCTGCAGTCATAGTGTGCAATGATTTTGGAAACCAAGAAAATAAAATCTGTCACTGCTTCCACTTTTGCCCCATCTGTTTGCCGTGAAGTGATGGGACCGGATGCCATGATATTAGTTTTTTGAATGTTGAGTTTTAAACCAGCTTTTTCACTCTCCTGTTTCAGCCTCATCAAGACACTCTTTCGTACCTCTTCACTTTCTCCATTAGAGTGGTATTATGTGTACATCTAAGGTTGTTGATATTTCTCCCCACAATCTTGATTCCAGATTGTGACTCATTCTCCCTGGCATTCCTTAAGAAATAGCTTTACCTCATATTTCTTTACATTGAGTTTAGCATCTGTAACTTTGAAGTTCAGGAGCCTTCATCTGGGAAATCAGATTTGTATTCACTTGCCTAATTTTAAGATTCACTGGTTTGATCTCCTTGCAGTCCAAGGGACTCTCAAGAGTCTTGTCCAGCACCATAATTCGAAAGCATCAATTCTTCAGCTCTCAGCCTTCTTTATGGTCCACCTGTCACAACCGAACATGAGAATTAGGTTTGTGTTCTTCACTCAGCATGTTGAAAAGATGTAGACCTAGAGAATATGCTTTGAACAGATTTAAGATTTTACTGTTTATTTCATCCCCAACTTATGACCCCAGAATCTTAATTTTGACTCCCAACAATTGTCTGTAAATGAAGCCCTGTATGGATTGGTATTGTAAGTGAAAATTGTTGCTTGCAGATGTCAGTAAACAAAAGATGTTGCACCTTCAATTCACTAAAGCCTCCCCCATGGTGAGCAACAAGTCAACTGGGGATGGGAAAGAACAGGATACTGACCCCAGATAGCTGAGGTGCATATCAGAGGCAGGAGTTTAGTGAGCCCAGACTCTTGCATCTTCCCATATATAGATATCTCATTAACTTGAGATACCTGGTTTTCTTTAATTAACAGTAATCTTTTGATGACCACACTTTCTGGTCTGTGTTGCAAAAACTCCTCCATATCCTCATATCCTCCCTTACCTCTTTGGAACAGTCTCTCAAAGCTATCTGAGAGGCTGTTCCCTCAGCTTAAGCCTTCAGTTTTGTCCGCCAAACATAATGTAATTCTGAAAATTTAGATTGTGTACTTTATTTGTAGTCAACATCTTCTCTCTACACAGAAATACCCTTTTTAAGTGCACATATGGATAGCTCTTCATTACTACTGGTATTAATGCCTCCTTCTCCAGCTAATTTATGGCACGTAGAATACACGTGAGATAAATGAAATATCTTTCCCATAAAGTTTCAGTTTTTAGTAGCAGATCAAACAAATACTAACCAGAATCAGCTCATTGATAAAGGTACCTCATATGTTCTGAGTCATATTCTGCACCTCGAGAGTTTTTTACACTTATAAACAAAACTATCTGATGGAGTGATCTCACAATATTAATTGTTCTTCTATGATGTATGTCAGTTCCACTATGTGATTACCAATAACATAATTCATGAGAGAATTTTGCAATGATTTTTTCAGTTTTCTTTTTGAACAGAACATTACCTCTTAATTTGTTACCTGATTTTGCAAATATTCTGTCAAAAAGTGATTTATACTTCAGTCTCAGAGCAATTTTGAATGACAACTATAATATCAGTTTCTCCTGTGTTTTTAATCAGTAAAATTAAATACTTTTTACTGGATTATATTTTTCTACTAATCCAGGGAAAAATCCCTCTAGGTTATCATTTTTCTTTTTTGCTTTTAATTTTGGACGATCTCACTGGTTCTGTGTCAGTGTTGTGACTCTCCAGTCTAATAGTATCTGATGTTCAGATATTTACTGTCAAATATTTCTATTGTAATTTTCTTATATAGGTGCTTATATAAGTATTCACAGTTGTACATTTGTCACTATAATAAAAAATTTATATTTTCGTATCAGACTTTTATGCTTGATTTAATTTGAGAACATTTTATGAGTTGTGGAGTTTAGTGAGCCCAGACTCTTGCATCTTCCCATATATAGATATCTCATTAACTTGAGATACCTGGTTTTCTTTAATTAACAGTAATCTTTTGATGACCACACTTTCTGGTCTGTGTTGCAAAAACTCCTCCATATCCTCATATCCTCCCTTACCTCTTTGGAACAGTCTCTCAAAGCTATCTGAGAGGCTGTTCCCTCAGCTTAAGCCTTCAGTTTTGTCCGCCAAACATAATGTAATTCTGAAAATTTAGATTGTGTACTTTATTTGTAGTCAACATCTTCTCTCTACACAGAAATACCCTTTTTAAGTGCACATATGGATAGCTCTTCATTACTACTGGTATTAATGCCTCCTTCTCCAGCTAATTTATGGCACGTAGAATACACGTGAGATAAATGAAATATCTTTCCCATAAAGTTTCAGTTTTTAGTAGCAGATCAAACAAATACTAACCAGAATCAGCTCATTGATAAAGGTACCTCATATGTTCTGAGTCATATTCTGCACCTCGAGAGTTTTTTACACTTATAAACAAAACTATCTGATGGAGTGATCTCACAATATTAATTGTTCTTCTATGATGTATGTCAGTTCCACTATGTGATTACCAATAACATAATTCATGAGAGAATTTTGCAATGATTTTTCAGTTTTCTTTTTGAACAGAACATTACCTCTTAATTTGTTACCTGATTTTGCAAATATTCTGTCAAAAAGTGATTTATACTTCAGTCTCAGAGCAATTTTGAATGACAACTATAATATCAGTTTCTCCTGTGTTTTTAATCAGTAAAATTAAATACTTTTTACTGGATTATATTTTTCTACTAATCCAGGGAAAAATCCCTCTAGGTTATCATTTTTCTTTTTTGCTTTTAATTTTGGACGATCTCACTGGTTCTGTGTCAGTGTTGTGACTCTCCAGTCTAATAGTATCTGATGTTCAGATATTTACTGTCAAATATTTCTATTGTAATTTTCTTATATAGGTGCTTATATAAGTATTCACAGTTGTACATTTGTCACTATAATAAAAAATTTATATTTTCGTATCAGACTTTTATGCTTGATTTAATTTGAGAACATTTTATGAGTTGTGTAATTTAGGTTACACCTTCATGACTCATTTTATGTTTTACTTAAGTAATTCTGGAACACTAATATGTTTTTGTGGATTGTAGATATGAGATAGCACAAAGATAAGAACAAAAAGTACAGTCTAATACTTGTAAAAGTTATCATGAAAATGACATGATTATATTTTAGGGAAGGTAAGCTACAGACAAGCTGACAATCAACTTTGTCATTCTAAAAATGGACAACCTTTAATAATATCAGAAATGTGTAAAGAATGCATTTCTATAGAATGGTAGCTATATTACATTTCATATTTGTAAAATGAACATAGATATAACTTTTTTCTTAATACTTTATACCAATTAATAGATCCATCCTAAGAAAATAAGACTAGCAAAATACTTAAAGGAATATACTTCTACATTATCTCATGGATAGAGGCCAAAGAGGATGGTTACTATTTTAAAGGCTTATTTTATGATCCTGGATTAATCACTTGGTGTGAATTAACAGTTACCTTGGATAAGATTTAATTTCTTGGGCTTCCCTGGTGGTCCAGTGGGTAAGGACACCGCCTTGCAGTGCAAGGGGCGCCGGTTTAATCCTTGGCCTGGGAAGATCCCACGTGCCGCGGAGCGGCTGGACCCATGTGTCCAATTACCGAGCCGGAGCCCTGGAGTGCATGCACCCAGAGCCGGTGCTCTGCGACAACAGAGGCCGCTGCGACGGGAGGCCCACATTGGGCGGAAGAACAAAGATGGATGAAAAATAAATAAATGAAAGACCAGTAGAAGTGGCCCGCCCGACCCCTCCCTCCCCAACCTGCCCCCGCCAAAGGAAACCATTAAAAAAAAAACAAAACAATTTAATTTCTTAGAACTTCAGCTTCCTCATTTATAAAATGAAAGTAAGAATGCATATGTTCGAAACCTATACTGGCACGTGTGGAAAAGATAGCTATGGTCATTGTGCTAAGGGAATAGGAGTACCTACAATCACTTGGGGAGATGGCCTGGAGGGGTGGGAGGGGGGGAACTGGGTGGGGGGAGGGTCCAGGGATATGCATATGAATGATCTGGGAACATACATCTTGGTGAACAACAAAACTCTGTAAAATCTTTAAAGAATAAAAAAGAAATGAAGACCAAAAAAAATAAATAAATAAAAATAAAAAAGAATGCATATGTTAATTTTTGTTACAAAAATGTAAACACAGCAGAAAATGTAATTTTGTGCTATATGTTAGTTTCATTGCTAGTGTGAATGGTTTATTATTATTGTTTATTATTTATAGGTTGTCCACAAAGGAAATGTAAATTTGCCTCATGAAATACTTAAAGATAATTTTATTTGCAATTGTGTTTTTTTCAAAAAAGTATCACTATACACCCGAAGGTTCTTACCAAGAAATTTGCACAGATAGGGCTTCCCTTCTGGTTCAGTGGGTAGAGTCCACCTTACAGTGCAAGGGGCACCAGTTCATTCCCCGGCCTAGGAAGATCCCACATGCCACAGAGTGGCTGGACCCTTGAGTCAAATTACCAGCCAGTGCTCTGGAGTGTGCACCCAAAGCCGTTGCTCTGCAATGGGAGAGGCCACTGCAATGGGAGGCCCACACAGGCCAAAGAATAAAGATGGATGAAAAACAAGTGATGACTTAGAGGCAAAAAAAAAAAAAAAAAATTGCACATATAAAATGAAGACTGGCGTAAGGATAAAATAGTGCATTATTTCTTGCGTTGTTTTCATTCTGACCTCAGAGATAATTGACTATTGATTAGAGAATATTCATAGATGAGTGTTTGGTAGTTGGCTTTTCATATGCTGAACACTATATCGGAAAAATAAGGCAGCCTATGAGTAAAATTAATAGATTGTAACTGTCTACATACTTCAGATGTTCTAAAATGACTCTTGAGACAAATAATTCCCATATTCCCTAACCCTACTAAGCTTCTTTCTCAATTATTTGATACTTGCTTATATTTTGGTTCCTTAGATCTAGCCAACTTTGCTTAAAACACTTTTGATCAAGGAAATGAAGAACATTCCAAGGCAGGCTAATTATATTTTTAAGGGGAGCAGAGAATTTTCCCCCTGAATTCTGGGGAGATGGCCTGGAGGGTGGGAGGGAACTGGGTGGGGGGAGGGTCCAGGGATATGCATATGAATGATCTGGGAACATACATCTTGGTGAACAACAAAACTCTGTAAAATCTTTAAAGAATAAAAAAGAAATGAAGACCAAAAAAAATAAATAAATAAAAATAAAAAAGAATGCATATGTTAATTTTGATACAAAAATGTAAACACAGCAGAAAATGTAATTTTGTGCTATATGTTAGTTTCATTGCTAGTGTGAATGGTTTATTATTATTGTTTATTATTTATAGGTTGTCCACAAAGGAAATGTAAATTTGCCTCATGAAATACTTAAAGATAATTTTATTTGCAATTGTGTTTTTTTCAAAAAAGTATCACTATACACCCGAAGGTTCTTACCAAGAAATTTGCACAGATAGGGCTTCCCTTCTGGTTCAGTGGGTAGAGTCCACCTTACAGTGCAAGGGGCACCAGTTCATTCCCCGGCCTAGGAAGATCCCACATGCCACAGAGTGGCTGGACCCTTGAGTCAAATTACCAGCCAGTGCTCTGGAGTGTGCACCCAAAGCCGTTGCTCTGCAATGGGAGAGGCCACTGCAATGGGAGGCCCACACAGGCCAAAGAATAAAGATGGATGAAAAACAAGTGATGACTTAGAGGCAAAAAAAAAAAAAAAAAATTGCACATATAAAATGAAGACTGGCGTAAGGATAAAATAGTGCATTATTTCTTGCGTTGTTTTCATTCTGACCTCAGAGATAATTGACTATTGATTAGAGAATATTCATAGATGAGTGTTTGGTAGTTGGCTTTTCATATGCTGAACACTATATCGGAAAAATAAGGCAGCCTATGAGTAAAATTAATAGATTGTAACTGTCTACATACTTCAGATGTTCTAAAATGACTCTTGAGACAAATAATTCCCATATTCCCTAACCCTACTAAGCTTCTTTCTCAATTATTTGATACTTGCTTATATTTTGGTTCCTTAGATCTAGCCAACTTTGCTTAAAACACTTTTGATCAAGGAAATGAAGAACATTCCAAGGCAGGCTAATTATATTTTTAAGGGGAGCAGAGAATTTTCCCCCTGAATTCTGGAAAAAGTAACTTTTAATATAATTACTGTTAATGATTTCATTTTCATAAAACTGAATTCAGTTTAGTATTTCTCAGCTGTTTGATCTCAGGTTACTAGTATGTGTTAGAGAATTATATTGCACACAGATTTTAGGGGTATACTACAACCATTGAAGATCATGTTTATGTATATTTATATATATTTATGTATCTTTTCAATTTCCAAATTCTTGAAGGACTTTTTTATTATTTCTTCATTAAAAACATCTGGGTTAAAGTCTGAAAGCAACATAGAATATGTGTCAAGAAATAAATTCCACAATAAGCTAAGTGGAGAAAACATCAGTTCAGCGACCTTATTCTTGTTATTTTACCGTCAATACAATAATTTTTGTTATATTTTATATATTATAAATGTATTTTAATGTGGTATAAACTAATACTTAAAATGTATTTATACCTGGATTAAACTTATACTGTTACCTACTAAAGATCCACATTACAATGACTTCTTTCATTTCCTGTCTTCAGTTTTAACAGTGATACAGTGTCTTGCCAGAGAATTGCTTAATTGCAAGAAACAAAACCTCACTGAAGGTAGCTTACAGCTTACTCCAGGAGGGCATTCTGTATCAAAAAACTCTGGGTATTGAATTAAACTTAACTATAGATATAGTCAGATTTGCCAGACATGAAAAGTCAACAAGTAACTATATAAACTTTCTATCCACTTACTCTCTGCAAATGTCTGGTCTCCTATGTCACTTTTTTCCTTTGTACTAGCAGCGTTTCTGCAAGCCTCATCATTATATATGGGCCAAAATGGCCACCATAGCTCCAAAGTTCGTATCTCCAAGAATTACTTCTCATAATCACTATAGTCTGATTCTTAATTTTATTGTCTTTAAATTTTCACAGAGAGGATTTGATTGGACCCATGGATGCTTGCAGGCATGCTAAGTCACTTCATTAGTGTCTGACTCCGACCATATGGATGGTAGCCCGCCAGGCTCCGTCATGGGGTTTTCCAAAAAGGGGCAGAGGATTTGATTGACAGATCTAGCCAACTTTGCTTAAAACACTTTTGATCAAGGAAATGAAGAACATTCCAAGGCAGGCTAATTATATTTTTAAGGGGAGCAGAGAATTTTCCCCCTGAATTCTGGAAAAAGTAACTTTTAATATAATTACTGTTAATGATTTCATTTTCATAAAACTGAATTCAGTTTAGTATTTCTCAGCTGTTTGATCTCAGGTTACTAGTATGTGTTAGAGAATTATATTGCACACAGATTTTAGGGTATACTACAACCATTGAAGATCATGTTTATGTATATTTATATATATTTATGTATCTTTTCAATTTCCAAATTCTTGAAGGACTTTTTTATTATTTCTTCATTAAAAACATCTGGGTTAAAGTCTGAAAGCAACATAGAATATGTGTCAAGAAATAAATTCCACAATAAGCTAAGTGGAGAAAACATCAGTTCAGCGACCTTATTCTTGTTATTTTACCGTCAATACAATAATTTTTGTTATATTTTATATATTATAAATGTATTTTAATGTGGTATAAACTAATACTTAAAATGTATTTATACCTGGATTAAACTTATACTGTTACCTACTAAAGATCCACATTACAATGACTTCTTTCATTTCCTGTCTTCAGTTTTAACAGTGATACAGTGTCTTGCCAGAGAATTGCTTAATTGCAAGAAACAAAACCTCACTGAAGGTAGCTTACAGCTTACTCCAGGAGGGCATTCTGTATCAAAAAACTCTGGGTATTGAATTAAACTTAACTATAGATATAGTCAGATTTGCCAGACATGAAAAGTCAACAAGTAACTATATAAACTTTCTATCCACTTACTCTCTGCAAATGTCTGGTCTCCTATGTCACTTTTTTCCTTTGTACTAGCAGCGTTTCTGCAAGCCTCATCATTATATATGGGCCAAAATGGCCACCATAGCTCCAAAGTTCGTATCTCCAAGAATTACTTCTCATAATCACTATAGTCTGATTCTTAATTTTATTGTCTTTAAATTTTCACAGAGAGGATTTGATTGGACCCATGGATGCTTGCAGGCATGCTAAGTCACTTCATTAGTGTCTGACTCCGACCATATGGATGGTAGCCCGCCAGGCTCCTCTGTTCATGGGGTTCTCCAGGCAAGAATACTGGAATGGGTTGCCATGCCCTCATCCAGGACATCTTCCCTACCCAGGAATTGAACAGATGTCTCTTATAGAAAGGATTAAAATGGGGTGTGGTTGGGTTTTCTTTAGAAGGAAAAGAGAATCTATAGGTACAACCTTTTTCTTTTTTTTCATCTGCTGTAGTAGCTCCTTCTTGGTCCAGTTTTCATGCAGAATCTCCCAGAGCAGAGCTTCCATTTTACTTGGAGAGCTATTTACTTAGTTTTATCTTCTAGGAAAATTCCTTTTGAAAAACTATTCAAAACTGTTCCATAGACCCCAAATTGATCAACTGACTGACAGGGCTGGTCCTGCTCTGGGTTCCAATGGCTTGGAACTGGAAAACTTTGGAAGTTCTGATGAGTAAATTCACTTTTATTTTTAATCTGTCATGAATTGCTGGTGACTAAGTTTGGTTGGGTTTCAAAAACAATCTCTTTTATGATGTCAGGAAAATCCTTGATATTCTAATAATTTAATTATACCCTTCTGGGTTTTGCAGTGGTGCAAAGTTGGTTTTAGAGTTTTCTCACATTTCAATGACATTTCAGGAAGAAGAAGAGGTAGTCATGAATGGCTAGTCAATCATCTTTCATAAGAATCCCTGATAGGAATTTGGAATATGGAAACCAAACATTTAAAATTCTGCTGACTAATAAAGCAAACATTTTCTCAGTAAATTGTGTGTAGTTTTTCCCAAAAGCTAAATTGAAAGCTAAAATTTGCTTAAGAACAGATGGAATATCTGTGATACAAACAAAACCCCAGAAGAGACATGAAGTGATTGGTTCCAACATTTAGGGGAGGGAATTCAGCCTACAGATGTGAAAAGCATTAATTCTCTGAAAATTGAAATGATAGCTTTAGAGACATTCATTTAACGTTAGTGAAGACAAGTGCATAATAAAGCTCATGAAGGCTTTTTTTTTTTTAATTTTCTCAGTTCAGTTATTAATTAAGAGCTCAGAGGAGAAAAATGAAGAAGTTGGAATTGAAAAAGATCTGAATTTTTTGGAGGAGTTTTTAGCTAAGTAAGAGTAGAATTATGAGAATAGTAAGGCATTTATAATGTACAGTGTGGTGCAGTAAGAAAGAGAGAAGCACTGAATATGAAAATAGCACAGCAGGTACTTAAAAGTTGAGGGAGTTAGGAAATCTATCTCAGAAGATAGGAAACACTATAGCTGACCATGCAGCATAAGCACAGTGTCTAATGTGGAAATAAGAGGTCTAATGAGCTGATTATAGGGAATGGGGGAAATAAGGTGCACTGGTTACTATTAATTTAAAATAAATTTAGGGGCTTCCCCTGGTGGTCCAGTGGGTAAGGACACCGCCTTGCAGTGCAAGGGGCGCCAGTTCGATCCCTGGCCTGGGAAGATCCCACGTGCCGCGGAGCGGCTGGACCGATGTGTCCGATTACCGAGCCAGAGCTCTGGAGCGCATGCGCCCAGAGCCAGCACTCTGCCACGACAGATGCCACTGCGATGGGAGGCCCACAGGAGCCAAAGAACAAAGACGGATGAAAATAGAGAAATGAAAAGACCAGCAGAAGTGGCCCGCCCGCTCTCCTCCCTCCCCAACCCGACCCCCACCCAAAATAAATAAATAAATAAATCTAAAAAATAAATAAATAAATAAATTTAGTTTGCTGATAAGTTAATTTAAGTTGTTTGATGTAAGATAGATTAGTTTAGAACAGACAAAAATTTCTCTCATCTTCTCAGCCCTTTATAATAGTAAAAAAAATAAGAGTATTTCCTATGCTTTGAGGATTTCTCTCTTTTTTTCTGTGGCCTGAACTTTTTCCTCTTGTATGGTTTCAACTACCAAGAGGCCATTTCGTGCTGTAAAAAACCATGGTCAGAGTCAGGTATATATCATTCTGACTTCTTATTCTCTAGTGATTTGTGGCTCTTCTGTTGATGCTACTGTGGTTCATATGCTTCCAGTGTCTATCACTTTCATCTTCATTGCCAGTAGAGAAAATCACAAACAGCTGTCTCTCCCTCCCTGTTCATATATTTCATTTTTTAGTTCTCTCCCTCCTTTATAGAGATGGCAGTCATTATTTTTCAGAAAACTCCAATGATTTTTAGTACTTGAATGTTCAATTCTGAACCTCTCAGATGGGTACTTAAGGATTTGTGCTATTTTTTTTTTTTTTTTTAATCTCACGACTTTTCCTGTTGACTTCACCAATCTGTACTTCAAACCTACCCAACTTCTTCACCTTTCTTTCACATGAAATGTCTCTTCCAGGCAGGATGGTTTCCTCCTTATCAACTGCTGCTCCCTGATACTCTCCACCTGCACTTTGATTACAAGACACTCTTTCCCTCCATATAACCAAATTAAGGCCATCACTTAGAACACATTTTATCTCATCAATGGTAGTTCCTTACTGTGGCCTTTGTGGATTGCTAACTACTCTGAATTTTGACAACCCTTATATGACTACCATAATTTTGTTTTATGAATAAGTGTGTGACACTAATATAACTTCTTATTTAGTAAAAGCAATTTTTGAAGTGCTTTTATTCCATTGGAGAGGAAGTTTTGACAAAAGCTTTTTGACATCACCCTAGCATTCTATGAATGTACAACTCAAAGAAAACAAAATTTCTCTAAAGACCAGAATAAATCAAACAGTATTTTTTCTTCATTCTCAGTGAAAGAAAGAATAACAAAGCAAACTAATTTTTTAAAAATTGAAATACATTTTCAGGCTTCACCCAGCCCCATGGACTATAGCCCGTTAGGCTCCTTTGTCCATGGAATTCTCCAGGCAAGAATACTGGAGTGGTTTGCCATTTCCTACTCTAGGGAATCTTCCCAACCCAAGGATCAAACCCAGGTCTCTTGGGTCTTCTTCATGGGCAGGAGGATTCTTCACCACTATACCATCTGGGAGCCAGCCTCCTTGTTTGAGTTATATTACTGGATGATTCTGTAGGGCGAAATCCTGCTGAGTGTTGAAGTTAAAGGAATAATATAGTTTCATTTCTTTCATCCTAAAGTTTCTGCATATAATTTTGATGTGACAGGTCAGCTGGACTAATTAAATCAAAAGAAGGTTAAAAAATACTATATTTAAGAAAAAATCATTTATATTGTTTTAAAAAATGGTATGGGAAAACTGTACAACATTCAAGGCGTACAGAACTCAATTAATCTGTAAGCCATTAAGCAAGTTAAATCTCACAATTTCACTTACTTCTCTGAAGTATCAATATATTATAGCAGTCTGTAAAGGGCTTGGCCATTACAAAGAATATAGTTAGAGTGCCCATACACTTACCATTCTCATGAAACCCAGCCTTCATCCGACTCCCCACAGTTACAGAAAGAAAAAAAATATGCTCAGTATCAAAAGAAGAAAAGGGAGAGAGTGACAAAAAGAACGTTTGCCCTTTTCTTCTTTATTTCTAGGAATCTTTCTCAGAGGAAGCTATCTAGTCTGCTTGTTCCCTCCAAAATTTAAGGAAGTCATGGAAGTCATTTTCTCTGTATAAATATAAAGAATGACACTCCTAAAAAAAGACCTTCTGTAGAGTGTAACAGGGTGTAAGATAAGTTAAAGAGAGGGGTCTTAAAAGTACATGACCCTTCCCCTCAACTTTCACTACCTTTACAGTCCATAGAGATGTTGCTGAAGCTACTGGGAATCCCAGGGAATGTGTCTCATTGTCTGGACTCCATCATTCCATTTACAGTGACATATACTTGATTCTCAACCTCCTTTCTTTTCTTTCTTTTATTTTTTAAGGAAGAATACTTTATCAGATATGACGAAGGAAGACTCCTTGATCCCACAGACTGGAAAACTAACTCAAAGAACACCTTGAGGTAAATTTGAAGGTATTAAATTACATGTATTATTTGCTTATCATCTTTCATTATATTGCCTATTTTATTTTTATTATTTACCAAATTTGCCAGATAATTAAGAAAGACAGGGTAAAATTGAAGAGAGACTAAAAGAGTTTCAGCCTCCAAAGGAGGGGAGACAATTGGTTGTGAACATCTGAAACAACATGACCATAAATAAAGGAGGTTATCTTTATAGCATTTATTTAGGGTATCTAATGCTTTGTGTAATATAGTTCATAAGATTTATTATTAGCAACAGGAAAAACAGGTTTCCAAATTTAGAGACTACTCAACATTCATGAACTTGGAAATTCCAGGCAGACTTGAAATTGTTTCATCTGAGTTGATTTATCCTTGTTGAGAGACTGTGCTATATTTAAGAAAAATCATTTATATTGTTTTAAAAAATGGTATGGGAAAACTGTACAACATTCAAGGCGTACAGAACTCAATTAATCTGTAAGCCATTAAGCAAGTTAAATCTCACAATTTCACTTACTTCTCTGAAGTATCAATATATTATAGCAGTCTGTAAAGGGCTTGGCCATTACAAAGAATATAGTTAGAGTGCCCATACACTTACCATTCTCATGAAACCCAGCCTTCATCCGACTCCCCACAGTTACAGAAAGAAAAAAAATATGCTCAGTATCAAAAGAAGAAAAGGGAGAGAGTGACAAAAAGAACGTTTGCCCTTTTCTTCTTTATTTCTAGGAATCTTTCTCAGAGGAAGCTATCTAGTCTGCTTGTTCCCTCCAAAATTTAAGGAAGTCATGGAAGTCATTTTCTCTGTATAAATATAAAGAATGACACTCCTAAAAAAAGACCTTCTGTAGAGTGTAACAGGGTGTAAGATAAGTTAAAGAGAGGGGTCTTAAAAGTACATGACCCTTCCCCTCAACTTTCACTACCTTTACAGTCCATAGAGATGTTGCTGAAGCTACTGGGAATCCCAGGGAATGTGTCTCATTGTCTGGACTCCATCATTCCATTTACAGTGACATATACTTGATTCTCAACCTCCTTTCTTTTCTTTCTTTTATTTTTTAAGGAAGAATACTTTATCAGATATGACGAAGGAAGACTCCTTGATCCCACAGACTGGAAAACTAACTCAAAGAACACCTTGAGGTAAATTTGAAGGTATTAAATTACATGTATTATTTGCTTATCATCTTTCATTATATTGCCTATTTTATTTTTATTATTTACCAAATTTGCCAGATAATTAAGAAAGACAGGGTAAAATTGAAGAGAGACTAAAAGAGTTTCAGCCTCCAAAGGAGGGGAGACAATTGGTTGTGAACATCTGAAACAACATGACCATAAATAAAGGAGGTTATCTTTATAGCATTTATTTAGGGTATCTAATGCTTTGTGTAATATAGTTCATAAGATTTATTATTAGCAACAGGAAAAACAGGTTTCCAAATTTAGAGACTACTCAACATTCATGAACTTGGAAATTCCAGGCAGACTTGAAACCTCTTGTTGTCATCTGAGTTGATTTATCCTTGTTGAGAGACTGTGATTCTTTTGTTTCTTTTTCAGTAAAGGTTTGTTGCCTCAGATAAGACTCAGGTCAGTGCTTTCTTTGAGTGTGTATATACAAACACACATAAGTTGTCATATACATGTATATATGTTCAGTAGAAGCTATATATGGGCATTGTAATAAGTACAGAGCATAAAAATTAAAAAGTACAGATACTAAAAACCATAAATGATAATAAAAATACATTCTTAGTGTATATGCCTTATCTGTATACTTTCTGGATCTCCTCTCCATTTCCCCATCATCATCATCATAATCATCATCACAATTGTTCTCCTCTTCATTCTCCTCCTCCTCCTCCTTCTTCTCTCTCTCTTACAATTAGGTGAGTAATAAATCTGTCCCTCAGAGTTACATGAATAACACAAGCAAAATGTATTTTTCATTTTTTCACCAAATTAAATCACACACTCTGTATTTCTGAAACATGTTTTTCCTATCAATAATATTCACTTTTCCATTGTATCAAAATGTTATAACCTTTGATAATCAGAAAGGAGATCTGGGAGCAAGAGAACAGATGAAGTGAAGAAAACAGATGAAAATAAGGTAGCAAGCAGTAATAGTTTCCATATTTCAAATGGTGAATGTATTTAAGTTTAAACATGTATTTGCAAATACATTGATGGAAACAAAAAGATATGACGAAGGAAGACTCCTTGAAAATCTAACTCAAAGAACACCTTGAGGTAAATTTGAAGGTATTAAATTACATGTATTATTTGCTTATCATCTTTCATTATATTGCCTATTTTATTTTTATTATTTACCAAATTTGCCAGATAATTAAGAAAGACAGGGTAAAATTGAAGAGAGACTAAAAGAGTTTCAGCCTCCAAAGGAGGGGAGACAATTGGTTGTGAACATCTGAAACAACATGACCATAAATAAAGGAGGTTATCTTTATAGCATTTATTTAGGGTATCTAATGCTTTGTGTAATATAGTTCATAAGATTTATTATTAGCAACAGGAAAAACAGGTTTCCAAATTTAGAGACTACTCAACATTCATGAACTTGGAAATTCCAGGCAGACTTGAAACCTCTTGTTGTCATCTGAGTTGATTTATCCTTGTTGAGAGACTGTGATTCTTTTGTTTCTTTTTCAGTAAAGGTTTGTTGCCTCAGATAAGACTCAGGTCAGTGCTTTCTTTGAGTGTGTATATACAAACACACATAAGTTGTCATATACATGTATATATGTTCAGTAGAAGCTATATATGGGCATTGTAATAAGTACAGAGCATAAAAATTAAAAAGTACAGATACTAAAAACCATAAATGATAATAAAAATACATTCTTAGTGTATATGCCTTATCTGTATACTTTCTGGATCTCCTCTCCATTTCCCCATCATCATCATCATAATCATCATCACAATTGTTCTCCTCTTCATTCTCCTCCTCCTCCTCCTTCTTCTCTCTCTCTTACAATTAGGTGAGTAATAAATCTGTCCCTCAGAGTTACATGAATAACACAAGCAAAATGTATTTTTCATTTTTTCACCAAATTAAATCACACACTCTGTATTTCTGAAACATGTTTTTCCTATCAATAATATTCACTTTTCCATTGTATCAAAATGTTATAACCTTTGATAATCAGAAAGGAGATCTGGGAGCAAGAGAACAGATGAAGTGAAGAAAACAGATGAAAATAAGGTAGCAAGCAGTAATAGTTTCCATATTTCAAATGGTGAATGTATTTAAGTTTAAACATGTATTTGCAAATACATTGATGGAAACAAAAAGATATCACATGTGTTTCAAAATATATTGAAAATTAGTTGTCTTTCTGCATAGCTGATATGTAAGGATTTTCTGGTTAAGTTTTATTTTGAGTTTTACAAATGACTTTTAAAGATAGTTCCTAGATTTGCACAATATTTGTATTTTTAAAAAGAAGCAGGGGAGGTACTATTAGATGCAGAGCAGACTGTGATTTTTTTAAATTTTGGCTTCTTTTTTTGGTTTTTTATTTATTTATTTTCATCCATCTTTATTCTTTGGCCTGTGTGGCCCTCCCATTGCAATGGGCTTTCTCGTTGCAGAGCACCAGCTCTGGGTGCATATGCTCCTTAGCTCTGGCTCATAATTGGACACACTGGTCCAACCACTCAATGGCACATGGGATCTTCCCAGGCCAGGGATGGAACTGGTGCCCCTTGAACTGCAAGGTGGACTCTTTACCCACTGGACCACCATAGAAGCCCGACTGTGATATTTTTGAAAAATATTTCCTAAACATAAACTTGGATTCCCAAGGTGACATATCAGGAACACACAATGAATATAACCTTAGAATGCTGTTCTCAGATTTCCATGTGTGCATCTACTGTAATTAATGCTATAGAGAGAGGAAACATCAATGTTACCTGCTTTGTACTTCTAAAGATTTATTTATTTATTTTGGGCGGGGGTCGCATTGGGGAGGGAGGGGAGCGAATGGGCCACTTCTGTTGGTCTTTCATTTATCTATTTTCATACATCTTTGTTCTTGGCCCATGTTGGCCTCCCATTGCAGGGGCCTCTCATCACAGAGCACCAGCTCTGGGCGCATGCGCTCCAGAGCTCCAGCTCGGTAATTGGACACATCAGTCCAGTCGCTTCACGGCACTTGGGATCTTCCCAGGCCAGGGATCGAACTGGCGCCCCTTGCACTGCAAGGCAGTGTCCCTACCCACTGGACCACCAGGGGAAGCCTGTTTTGTACTTCTAAAATGGTCCTTGTTAAATTTCTTCCCTGTAAATACAAGGATTCATGGTGGAATAATATATATGTTTGTGTATATATGTATGTATGAAGATATATGTACAGACACACACATATGTATGTGTGTGTCTGTACATATATGGCTAGAGAATAAAATATTCTAGAGAGAAGAAGAAAACATATTTATTCTATTTTATTTTCTTTTGGATTTTCCAAATGGCTCTCAATAGATAACTTCTAAAATCACATAATATTTGCATTTTTGCATAGAAAGGAAAGATAAAAAGTACTGTAAGGTGCAGAGATGACCATTATTTGGGGGGGTGTAGTGTATGTCGTAATTTGAGAGGCTATCATTGGAAGCAACTGTGAGGACAACTTTAGGGAGGAGAAAAAACCAACATCACGCTGTTTATTAGGGTTTCTACTAGGGCTGCTGTGAGAAATGGATGAAATACTTATGAGTGTCATCATTGTAGGAAAAGGAGGCAGGGGGAGAAAGAGAAAGTTGTGTCCATTGGTTGCATCTGCCTTTGGTTCAAGATTACTCCAGAAGCATTAACTCTCCTGAATTCCACACTGCTCCTCTTGAGGGCACAGGAGAAAATTCCAGGGCTGGAGAAGGACTTGTGGTTTTTATGTCTGAGGTGTGGCTGAAATTTCTGTGACACGTGAAGAGGATTGGAGGGATAGAGGGCAAGCAGTAAGAAACTGTGTGTGAGGATAAAATCACAGGCTGGCAGCGGTGCATAAAGGGGAGCAGGGCAAGATTCTTGGGGGTGCAGTGTGAGACCTTGTGAAAGCCCACTGATCCAACCCCTCCCGGCCCTCCCTGCTTCCAAGCTTCACCTACAGAGTACCAAGTTAAAGAGAGGGCTATGGTATGAATAGAACATGTAAGCCTTAATCATTAATGACCCAAACATGTCTGTTGAGGAACTCTTGCCCTCGAAGCTAGACATTTGAAATGATGTGCTACTGGCTGAAAAAAAAAAAAAAGGTGAGCAGTAGAGATATTGGGGAGAGTGATCCAAGAGTATCACTTGCAGGCCTGTGTGTAGTAGATTCTCAGCACATATTTGTTGACTGAATGAATCAGCCAGTCCAATTTTCTCCATTAATACTGATAAAGCATTTATTGTGTGCTAAGCCAGTGTGCTAAGTAAGCGCTTTTTTCCAAATTTTCTCACATTAATTCTTTGTAACCCTACGGACTGTAAAGCACTATATGTATGTATGAAGATCTATGTACAGACACACACATATGTATGTGTGTGTCTGTACATATATGGCTAGAGAATAAAATATTCTAGAGAGAAGAAGAAAACATATTTATTCTATTTTATTTTCTTTTGGATTTTCCAAATGGCTCTCAATAGATAACTTCTAAAATCACATAATATTTGCATTTTTGCATAGAAAGGAAAGATAAAAAGTACTGTAAGGTGCAGAGATGACCATTATTTGGGGGGGTGTAGTGTATGTCGTAATTTGAGAGGCTATCATTGGAAGCAACTGTGAGGACAACTTTAGGGAGGAGAAAAAACCAACATCACGCTGTTTATTAGGGTTTCTACTAGGGCTGCTGTGAGAAATGGATGAAATACTTATGAGTGTCATCATTGTAGGAAAAGGAGGCAGGGAGAGAAAGAGAAAGTTGTGTCCATTGGTTGCATCTGCCTTTGGTTCAAGATTACTCCAGAAGCATTAACTCTCCTGAATTCCACACTGCTCCTCTTGAGGGCACAGGAGAAAATTCCAGGGCTGGAGAAGGACTTGTGGTTTTTATGTCTGAGGTGTGGCTGAAATTTCTGTGACACGTGAAGAGGATTGGAGGGATAGAGGGCAAGCAGTAAGAAACTGTGTGTGAGGATAAAATCACAGGCTGGCAGCGGTGCATAAAGGGGAGCAGGGCAAGATTCTTGGGGGTGCAGTGTGAGACCTTGTGAAAGCCCACTGATCCAACCCCTCCCGGCCCTCCCTGCTTCCAAGCTTCACCTACAGAGTACCAAGTTAAAGAGAGGGCTATGGTATGAATAGAACATGTAAGCCTTAATCATTAATGACCCAAACATGTCTGTTGAGGAACTCTTGCCCTCGAAGCTAGACATTTGAAATGATGTGCTACTGGCTGAAAAAAAAAAAAAGGTGAGCAGTAGAGATATTGGGGAGAGTGATCCAAGAGTATCACTTGCAGGCCTGTGTGTAGTAGATTCTCAGCACATATTTGTTGACTGAATGAATCAGCCAGTCCAATTTTCTCCATTAATACTGATAAAGCATTTATTGTGTGCTAAGCCAGTGTGCTAAGTAAGCGCTTTCACATTAATCCTCATAATACCCTATAGAAAGTGTTAATTGCTCAGTCATGTTCAATTCTTTGTAACCCTACGGACTGTAGCCTGCCAACCTCCTCTGTCCATAGTTTTCTACAGGCAAGAATACTGGAGTGGGTTGCCATTTTATTCTCCAAGCATTATACCTTTAAGGTAATTACTATTACCTCTTTCTATCAATGAAGAGACTAAGGCACAGAAATTAAACCGCTTGGAATCACACAACTAGCAAAGGGGAAGGCCAAGAATAAACCCAGGTTGTCAACTTCAGAGACCAGGAATGGAAAATTCTTCTGTTTTGTGGTTACTATACTCTCTTTTAGTCATATGCATTTGATCCCATTTTCACTGGGCTTGAATGATGTTACTTTAGTTTTTTTTTATTTCATCTTAAACGTTACTTCTTCAGAAAGGTTTCCTTTGCCACCTGGTCTAGTATATTGCCTTCTGTCCTATGTACTTGTTCATAGCACCTTGTCCTTTCCATTCATAACACTTTCTGAGGTTTGTAATTTAGTCCTTCACTCATTTCACTCATTTCATATGTGCTACCCCCAACCGCAAACCGACTGTAAGCTGTATGGAGGGAAGAGTCATATCTATTTTGCTTATCACTGAACATGTAGACTTAGCATATGTGAAACGTACAATGAATATTTGTTACCTACATCAATTAATACAGGTAGCCAGTCTGCCTGTGGTTTACAAATTATCTACAGGGAGAAGTATTGTCTTGATCTGATTAGCTTATAAGTTACATGCAAATAATACTGATAATAGTAGAAGGACAGTAAAATATTTGGCAAATCCTTAGGTCAGCCAGTGGTATAAATGTTTTGCTTATATTAATACATTTTAAAGAGGAAAATAAAAGGCGTGCATATTATTACTATGCCGGAAAAATACTTTGAAGATTTTTGTGTTTAAGCTATTGTTGTTATTTAGTCAGTAAGTTGTGTTCAGCTCTTTGCAGCCCCATGGACTTTAACCTTCCAGGCTCCTCTGTCTATGGGATTTCCTAGGCAAGAATACTGGTGTGGGTTACTATTTGCTTCTACATGGGAGCTTCTTGACCCAGGGATCAAATTTGTGTGTCTTGCATTGGCAGGTGGATCCTTTATCACTGAGCCACCAGGGAAGACCTTATTTTAAAACTAGAGATTCATTGAGTACCACCACTGAGGGCAAAAAAAGAGGAAAAAGACAAGAAAAAACTTCCTGTCCTTAAGGAATGTGTAGTCTGGTTGAGGGTAGAGTATGGCCAACAATTGAGCATTGTTTCATAGGCTATAAAGGTCAGGATGGTACTTCCTGCAGTTGGTGCAACAGGAAAACTTCAGAGAAACATCAGCCCTCAGGTGACATGTGTGGCTGCAGTCAGAGAGTGTTGACAATGAGAGAGTCAAAATTTCAGGGAGTCAGAAGTTCTTTAGATTTGAGGCCGGAGGTGAAGTGTTTAAGCTTGATGCAAAGTCTGTTTACTCCCACTTAGTATTGCGTATATGTGTGTGTGTGCTCGTGTGTTAAGTCACTCATTTGTGTCCAATTGTTTGTGATCCCGTGGACTGTAGCCTGCCGGGCTCCTCTATCTGTGGGATTTATCTAGGCAAGAATACTGGAATGGGTTGCCATTTCCTTCTCTGGGGGATTTTCCAGACTCAGGGATAATAGCCCCTTTAAATTTAGCACTTGGTAATGACTTTTGTTTGAATGGAAGAACCAGTGCTTGAATGTAAAGACCCTTTTCACGTAGTCTATGTGTTTACAATAATTTTTTTCTAAAAAAGGTAGCCAGTCTGCCTGTGGTTTACAAATTATCTACAGGAGAAGTATTGTCTTGATCTGATTAGCTTATAAGTTACATGCAAATAATACTGATAATAGTAGAAGGACAGTAAAATATTTGGCAAATCCTTAGGTCAGCCAGTGGTATAAATGTTTTGCTTATATTAATACATTTTAAAGAGGAAAATAAAAGGCGTGCATATTATTACTATGCCGGAAAAATACTTTGAAGATTTTTGTGTTTAAGCTATTGTTGTTATTTAGTCAGTAAGTTGTGTTCAGCTCTTTGCAGCCCCATGGACTTTAACCTTCCAGGCTCCTCTGTCTATGGGATTTCCTAGGCAAGAATACTGGTGTGGGTTACTATTTGCTTCTACATGGGAGCTTCTTGACCCAGGGATCAAATTTGTGTGTCTTGCATTGGCAGGTGGATCCTTTATCACTGAGCCACCAGGGAAGACCTTATTTTAAAACTAGAGATTCATTGAGTACCACCACTGAGGGCAAAAAAAGAGGAAAAAGACAAGAAAAAACTTCCTGTCCTTAAGGAATGTGTAGTCTGGTTGAGGGTAGAGTATGGCCAACAATTGAGCATTGTTTCATAGGCTATAAAGGTCAGGATGGTACTTCCTGCAGTTGGTGCAACAGGAAAACTTCAGAGAAACATCAGCCCTCAGGTGACATGTGTGGCTGCAGTCAGAGAGTGTTGACAATGAGAGAGTCAAAATTTCAGGGAGTCAGAAGTTCTTTAGATTTGAGGCCGGAGGTGAAGTGTTTAAGCTTGATGCAAAGTCTGTTTACTCCCACTTAGTATTGCGTATATGTGTGTGTGTGCTCGTGTGTTAAGTCACTCATTTGTGTCCAATTGTTTGTGATCCCGTGGACTGTAGCCTGCCGGGCTCCTCTATCTGTGGGATTTATCTAGGCAAGAATACTGGAATGGGTTGCCATTTCCTTCTCTGGGGGATTTTCCAGACTCAGGGATAATAGCCCCTTTAAATTTAGCACTTGGTAATGACTTTTGTTTGAATGGAAGAACCAGTGCTTGAATGTAAAGACCTCACTAGGATGGTATTGAACCACTTTTTGTAAGTCTGTAATTTCCTTTTACATCTTCCTTTGGCTTATCATATTATATCTGATATTATCTGTCTTGCCTTTAAAAAAACTCACTGGTTTCTACTTCTCAGCTAAACAATCTTGATGGTCCTTTATTCAATATACCATATACTGACTGCCCTTTACATGTAAGTTGTCTTTGCACCTTTTTTTTATACATGTTATCCTACCAGTTTAAAAGGCCTCAAGCCAGTTTTTCCAAATTACTTTGTACCCCTAAAAAGGGCTTGAAGTTAAACACTTCTAGGTCTGCCGAAAAATCTCACATAACAAATGACTTCATACAAACAATCATAAAAAATGTAAGTTACATAAGCAATCATAAGAAATTATCATTATTTTGTTTTTGTTATATTTTCTCCATCCATAGGCATTAGTACTTGTTCAGCAGACAGATAATGAAATCTGTATGGTTGCACTCTGAGCTTGAAATGTGAACATAAACATAAGAAATATTCACTTCAAAAAGCCCAACTTGGAATTTAGATATATAATTTTGATATGAATTTTCACTTGCTCATTGGGGTAGATGTTACATGATCATGCATTTATTAAAATTCTTCTAGTCAAAAGGTAGAGTATGTTCCCCTATTTCTTGAATTGGGGCTGGCATTAAGACTTTCTTTGACCAGCAGAATGAACTTGTGTAAGTTTCTCAAGAAGAAATGTACAGATTTAATTTCTAAGCCCTTGAAATGCTTCTAGCATAATTATAAGCAGTTTACAAAGCCTATGAATGATGAAAGACCTGTGTGCATGCATGCACTAGAGGCCCCCCACCTCCACCAGAGTGAGGCCATCTTGGATTCTTCAGCCCCAGGGAAGGTGCTGACTGGTAGCCATGTGAAACCACCCCCTTGCAAAAAACCCCAGCAAAACAGCACCAACAGCAGCAGAATCACAGTGACTTGCTACACTTAATTAGACAACAATATGCCTGGTATTTCATTTAAATTCTTTTTTATTTAATAGTAAGAAGAGCCGAATATTATCAACACTGCTTTTATAAGACTGAAAAGAGGTTTATACTATTTTATTTTTCTGTGAACCAGAATATTAATTTCTTTTGATATTATACTATCTATATGCAACATTTCTCTATCCTAATGTTATTCCATGTAATGCTGGAAATATTTTGCTAAAACAAGCAGAAATAACAGAACAAAAAGAAAGGAAGGTGAAAGGAAATATGAGGATGACATAATTGTTTTCAGCACACTTTCATACTACTCAGGACACGTTATTCACCATCTTGCCTTTTGTCTGTCCCTCATGTTCAGGATTTGACTTATTTGTGCCAGAAATTGAACTGAGCCAGGGAAACCCAATTAAATCCTACCACTACAGAAAAGCACGAAATAATTCATCATTTTGGGTTATTTTCAAATAGAGTTAAAATAAGTTTGGAGGTGGGATGAAGGGAGAAGGCAACATCAATAAAGCAAAAACAACCAGAGTCACAGGAACCATTAACATTGATTTCATTCCAGGACCCTGGGTCAGCCAGAAATCTTGGCATGCAAATTGCAGAAGGCACATTTGGTGCACTGGAAGATAACAGCAGACAAAGAGGAGCTGGAAGGGAATCAAAGCAGACCATGCCAAAGGGGCAGCCCAGACTATGTTCAGAAAGCATGATAGTTTCTCCAATTCTGCTTTTATTTCAAACTCCAGGACATGTTTCTCAGAGTTAAGTCTGAACAGTAGAAAATAGAAAGGCCCACCCTCATTAGTTCCTCTCCTGTGGCCTTTTCCCTAGTCTTAATCTATTTTTTTTTTTATTTTGGCCTTTTTATTGTCTCTTTATTTATTTATTTTCATCTATCTTTATTCTTTGGCCTGTGTGGGCCTCCCATCACAGCAACATCTCTCATTGCAGAGCACCAGCTCTGGGCGCATGCGCTTGAGTGCCGGGTCTTAAGTGCACACATTGGTCCAGCCGCTCCGTGGCACATGGGATCTTCCTGGGACAGGGGTCAAACCGGTGCCCCTTGCACTGCAAGGCAGACTCTTCACCCACTGGACCACCAGGGAAGCCCCATAGTCTTAATTTCTACTAGAGTGTAAAATATTTTGTATCCACCTTCTTGCTTTTAGAGGGGACTGTGTGAGGGCTACTGGGTATTTTTCAGATGAGAGTGGAGGTGGAAGGGTTTTTTCCATAATGGTTATACTCACCTTAGTACTTTACTTGATTGGAGTTGAAATTTGATTTCAATACCTGATACAATATCAAAATATCATACTCAACCAAGTGTGAAATATCCTACTTCTTGCACAAAATCAATGTTCATTTTATAATAAAGTATGCCAAAATACATAATAAAATGTTACTTTTATCATTAAGTCAAATTAAATTGAATTTAAAGCCCCATGTGGAAATTTGGTGTTGGTCTAGTCATTAAATTGTGTCTGACTCTTACAACCCTACAGACTTAGTTTAATTTATTGAAAGGGAAAGTGCATGGACCACAGCATCACATTGAAGAGGCATCCAGCCTAGCTCTGGTAACTGATACTTATTCTTCAGGTTGTAAACACAGTATCAGTTCCTTGGAAGGGCTTTCTCTGATTCCCCTGTTTGGTTAGTTGCTCCATTAGAAAGCTCCTAGAATGTGAACATAATTATTTCTTTAATATCTGCTTTCCCCATAGAAGATAAACTCCATAAAAGAAGTGACACTGTCTGCCGTGTTCAGTTCAGCCATCAGATCAACTGGTTATATTCACCTGCTCCATCACTACTTATTAGCCATTAGGTGATACCTAAGTGTGGCACTGAGTGGCTACTTGGGCTCTGTTACATGAAACTCATGACTGCTGGGAAAATTTATACAGCCTTTCCTAGTGGCTCAGTAGTAAAGAATCTGCCTGCCAATGCAGGAGCTGTGTGTTCCATCCCTGGTTCAGGAAGATACCCTGGAAAAGGAAATGGCAGTCCACTCAAGTACTCTTGCCTGGGAAATGCTATAGAGAAGACTGACAGGCTGTAGTCAGTGGGGTCACAAAAGAGTCGGACATGACTTAGGGACTAAACAACAACAATTATAGATAGATAGATAGATAGACAGATATATATATAGATAGATAGATAGATAGATAGATATAGATATAGATATATATAGATACATATAGATATGAAGTATCTGTCATGTAACTAGAACAGAGAACTCTTAATCTATGATCATTTTTATGAATCACCATTTGTTCAGGGAAGGCATTTTCTTTAGATTGAGTTGTCAAAATTCCTCTCTTCCCATACCCACTTTTTCTCATTTCTAGACCTAGAAGCTCTGTATTTCCTTTCTGAAATAAAGCCATAAGGGAGTCAGATCAATTTCTGTCTCAAGATCTTTCCATATTTGAGAGAGAAACAGCTATCCTGTTAGCATCTTAGTCCTCAAGTAAGTGAGGAGAATCATTCACATATAAAAAAGGACTTCCTTTAAAGTCTTTTAATACATTTTCTACCAGGGTAGATCATGTCAGGATTTTAATAAAAGTGTCAATGAGTACAGGAAAAAGAATTATAAAAACGTCAACCTTTAGTAATAATCAAGGATGAAGTTACATCTTTCAAGATTACTTTAATAATCCTGTGAGATAATTACACAAAAGAACTATGTTTACTTTAAACAAAGCTTTATCTTCCATTTATTCATTTCATTTATTTTATTTCTCTTCTCCACTGAAGTGAATAAATAAATATGAATACAAGGCATAATTAGAAAGGAAGATTTTCAACATTTTTCATCAATTTTTCATTTCCATGTTACCCAGAATGCTGATCCTATCATTTCATGGCGAATAGATGGGGGAAAAGTGGAAGCAGTGACATTTTGGAGTCCATTTTCTTGTGCTCCAGAATCACTGTGCATGGAAACTGCAGCCATGAAATTAAAAAATGCTTTCTCATTAGAAGGAAAGCTATGGCAGACCTAGACAACAATTTAAAAAGTAGAGACATCACATTGCTAACAAAGGTTTCTATAGTCAGAACTATGGTTTTTCTGGTAGTCATGTACGGATGTGAGAGTTGGACCGTAAATAAGTCTGAGCACCAAAGAATTGATACTTTCAAAATCTATTGTTGAAGAGCATGTTGAGAGTTCCTTACACAGTAAAGAGATGAAACCAGTTAATCCTAATGGAAATCAATTATGAACATTTATTGGAAGGACTGATGCTGAAACTCCAATATTTAGGCCACCTGATATGAAGAGCTGACTCATCAGAAAAGACCCTGATGTGGGGAAAGATTGAAGGCAAAAGGAAAAGGTGGCAGAGGATGAGATGGTTAGATAGTGTCACTGACTCAATGGACATGATTTTGAGCAAACTCCAGGAGATAGTGAAGGACAAGAGAGCCTGGTGTACTGCGATCCACGGGGTTGCCAAGAATAAGACACAACTTAGCAACCGAACAACAGTAACAACAGAATGCCTTCTGTTTTCTTACTATTTTTATGACAATTATGTGTGTATATGATATTATCCTGAATTCACTTCATGATTGCAGGTGCTTTCCTCCTCTGCTTGATCATTTCACAAGGTCTAGGAGATTGTCATCCAAGACATCAGTTGGTCCTCATAATAAAACTCATCTTTGTCTCTCCCCTCTACAGGACATCAGATAGAGCTATTACAGGATAACTTTTATGAACAAACATTCACTGAATACTTCAGGGGAAATCTAAATATATCCCTCCGGTTTTGGACTTGAATATCATTATTTTATATTTCACATTTTAAGTGCTTATGACTGTCAGGAAATGGCCAGAAAATATTAAAAGGCTATAGGTGCTGTGGTAACTGAAAATTCAAAGGTGAAACAGATTGGGACTGGAAAAATTGAAGAGACTATGGACTGTATTCTCATTAAAAGAGTTCCTTCAAAGCATTTGGCATGAATGCCATCTGTCCTGGTGATTTTTTAAATTTGATCTATCCGATAGACAGAGAACATTCTGTGAATTTAGCACTATTGGGTTCCTTTCTCTGACCTCTCAAGTTCAAAAGACATTTTTCAAACAGGATATTCTATATTACCATCTATAGAGATATAGATTTCTTTTGGCTCCTCTCATTTTAATCTTGTTTACATTTCTGTGAATGCCTTTTAAAATATACTTTTTATATTAATATACAGTATAATTAACACATGTGTATACAGTTTTGTGACTTTTAACAAGTTTATATTTGCATAGCTACATAATCAGGATAATCAGGATACAGACTTTCTTTTGCTGTTTTTTTTTTTTTTTTAAGTTTTTTTTGGGGAGGGTGCAGGTTGGGGAGGAGGGGGGCAAGTGGGCCACTTCTATTGGTCTTTCATTTATATATTTTCATCCATCTTTGTTCTTTGGCCCGTGTGGGCCTCCCATTGCAGTGGCCTCTGTTGTCGCAGAGCTCCAGCTCTGGGTGCATGTGCTCCAGAGCTTGCTCCAGAACTCGCTCCAGAGCTCCGGCTCAGTAATTAGACACATCAGTCCAGCCGCTCCGTGGCATGTGGGATCTTCCCAGGCCAGGGATTGAACCAGCACCCCTTGCACTGCAAGGCAGTGTCCTTACACATTGGACCACCAGGGAAGCCCTTGCTATTCTTTTGCAGTCATACTCTCTCCCGCTCTTTTAAACCTGGCAACTTGCTGATCTGATCTGTAGTTTTGTCTCTACAAGAATGTTCTGTAAATATAATAGAATGAAATTTTCTGAGAATGGATTCTTTCAGCAAAAATGCCATTTAGAGCCTTCCAAGATGTTGCATATATCAATAACCCCTTGGCTTTTTTTAACTACTGAGTACTATTCCATTGTATAATTGTATCATATTACAATCTGCTCATCCATTCATCCACAGAAGACCATTTTGGCTGCATTAAACTTTTGTGTGAACAAAAATTTTCATTTCTCTAGTGTAAACATGTAAAAATGAGCATGTTAGATCACATGATAAGTGGGAATTTACCTAGATAAGAAATTACCAAAGTATTTTCCAGCGTATCTGGCCCATTTCCCTCTAGCAGTGTTCCAATTGGTCCTCTTCCTCTTAACACTTGGTATTGTCAAGATATTTTATTTTAGTCATTCTAATCAGTAGACAGAAGTATCTGATGGTGATTTGATTATTTTTTCATTTTAATCTTGTTTACATTTCTGTGAATGCCTTTTAAAATATACTTTTTATATTAATATACAGTATAATTAACACATGTGTATACAGTTTTGTGACTTTTAACAAGTTTATATTTGCATAGCTACATAATCAGGATAATCAGGATACAGACTTTCTTTTGCTGTTTTTTTTTTTTTTTTAAGTTTTTTTTGGGGAGGGTGCAGGTTGGGGAGGAGGGGGGCAAGTGGGCCACTTCTATTGGTCTTTCATTTATATATTTTCATCCATCTTTGTTCTTTGGCCCGTGTGGGCCTCCCATTGCAGTGGCCTCTGTTGTCGCAGAGCTCCAGCTCTGGGTGCATGTGCTCCAGAGCTTGCTCCAGAACTCGCTCCAGAGCTCCGGCTCAGTAATTAGACACATCAGTCCAGCCGCTCCGTGGCATGTGGGATCTTCCCAGGCCAGGGATTGAACCAGCACCCCTTGCACTGCAAGGCAGTGTCCTTACACATTGGACCACCAGGGAAGCCCTTGCTATTCTTTTGCAGTCATACTCTCTCCCGCTCTTTTAAACCTGGCAACTTGCTGATCTGATCTGTAGTTTTGTCTCTACAAGAATGTTCTGTAAATATAATAGAATGAAATTTTCTGAGAATGGATTCTTTCAGCAAAAATGCCATTTAGAGCCTTCCAAGATGTTGCATATATCAATAACCCCTTGGCTTTTTTTAACTACTGAGTACTATTCCATTGTATAATTGTATCATATTACAATCTGCTCATCCATTCATCCACAGAAGACCATTTTGGCTGCATTAAACTTTTGTGTGAACAAAAATTTTCATTTCTCTAGTGTAAACATGTAAAAATGAGCATGTTAGATCACATGATAAGTGGGAATTTACCTAGATAAGAAATTACCAAAGTATTTTCCAGCGTATCTGGCCCATTTCCCTCTAGCAGTGTTCCAATTGGTCCTCTTCCTCTTAACACTTGGTATTGTCAAGATATTTTATTTTAGTCATTCTAATCAGTAGACAGAAGTATCTGATGGTGATTTGAATTTGCATTTCCCTTTGTACAATTTTTAGAGGTTTCTCTAGATATTTGAAATCACATAATTTTGCTGATGTTTTTACATTTCGAGAACCTTCCTATCACATAGATCCCTTGACCCTTCACATTGCTTTATGTTGTAGTCATCTTGCATATTACATTCACAGACATTGAAAACCTTATCAGACAGTGTTATAGATTTTTCTTTTAATTGTCAAACATGTTTATACAATTAAATAGGAGGAAAACACACCATTATATTCACTCTGATGTTTGCTATTTCTGTTGCTCTTCCTTCATTCCTGATGTTTTAAGTTTCCTTTTGCTGTCAATTTTCTTCTGTTTTAAGAATTTTTTTTTGTACAATTCTTTTATTGCATGTTTGCTTCTGACAAATCCTCTTAGTCTTCCTTTACCTAAGAATATTTTATTGGATTTTTATTCCCAAGGGATAATTTGACTGGATGTAGAATTCTGCATTATACTTCTTTTCCCTTAACGCTTTAGAAATATTGTTACTCCTCTTTCTGGCCCCATGCTTTTTGATGAGACATCCACAGTCATCTGAAACATCATTCTGGTAAAAGTATACATTGTGTTTCCATTCATGCTTTTAAGATTTTTTTCTTTATTTTCAGTCATAAGCCATTTAGCTATGATATGTGGGTTTGGGCAGTGGTTATCTTTGTTGAGATTTGCTGAACAACTTCAATCTATAGGTTTATTCTTTTGACAAATTTGAGAGTTTTTTCAGTTTCTTTTTATTTTTTTTTTGCAAATTTTTTTCTGTCTGCTTTCTTTCTCTTTTCTCAGGCACCTATAGCAAGAAAGTTAGGTTTTTTTTTCAGTTTCTTTATTTTTTCATTTTGTGTGAACAAAAATTTTCATTTCTCTAGTGTAAACATGAAAATGCATGTTAGATCACATGATAAGTGGGAATTTACCTAGATAAGAAATTACCAAAGTATTTTCCAGCGTATCTGGCCCATTTCCCTCTAGCAGTGTTCCAATTGGTCCTCTTCCTCTTAACACTTGGTATTGTCAAGATATTTTATTTTAGTCATTCTAATCAGTAGACAGAAGTATCTGATGGTGATTTGAATTTGCATTTCCCTTTGTACAATTTTTAGAGGTTTCTCTAGATATTTGAAATCACATAATTTTGCTGATGTTTTTACATTTCGAGAACCTTCCTATCACATAGATCCCTTGACCCTTCACATTGCTTTATGTTGTAGTCATCTTGCATATTACATTCACAGACATTGAAAACCTTATCAGACAGTGTTATAGATTTTTCTTTTAATTGTCAAACATGTTTATACAATTAAATAGGAGGAAAACACACCATTATATTCACTCTGATGTTTGCTATTTCTGTTGCTCTTCCTTCATTCCTGATGTTTTAAGTTTCCTTTTGCTGTCAATTTTCTTCTGTTTTAAGAATTTTTTTTTGTACAATTCTTTTATTGCATGTTTGCTTCTGACAAATCCTCTTAGTCTTCCTTTACCTAAGAATATTTTATTGGATTTTTATTCCCAAGGGATAATTTGACTGGATGTAGAATTCTGCATTATACTTCTTTTCCCTTAACGCTTTAGAAATATTGTTACTCCTCTTTCTGGCCCCATGCTTTTTGATGAGACATCCACAGTCATCTGAAACATCATTCTGGTAAAAGTATACATTGTGTTTCCATTCATGCTTTTAAGATTTTTTTCTTTATTTTCAGTCATAAGCCATTTAGCTATGATATGTGGGTTTGGGCAGTGGTTATCTTTGTTGAGATTTGCTGAACAACTTCAATCTATAGGTTTATTCTTTTGACAAATTTGAGAGTTTTTTCAGTTTCTTTTTATTTTTTTTTGCAAATTTTTTTCTGTCTGCATTCTTTCTCTTTTTTCTCAGGCACCTATAGCAAGAAAGTTAGTTCGTTTTCTTTCCCACATATGTCTTTTAGGCTCTCTGCATTGTTTTCCATCAATTTACATTTTGTTATTCATACTGAATAATTTCTACTGAGCTATCTTCAGATTCACTGATTCTTTCTTCTATCTTCCCTGTTGTGCTCTTGAGCTCGTTCATTAATTAAAAATTTTTTTTGGTTATTTTGCAGTTCTAAAATTGCCATTTGGCTCTTCTTTAGATAAAAAATGGTGTAACTGTCATCTCAGTGTGAAGATTGACTGTTCTTTCACATGCAAGTTGAGATTTTGTTCGTTCTTTGTAGACTAAGTACTTTTGGATTATATCCTGGACATTTTGAATTTTATGTTGTAGGACTGTTTGCTTTGATTTATGTGATTGTTGTTGTTTAGTTGCTAAGTTTTGTCCAATACTTTGTGACCCTATAGACTGTAGCCCACTAGTACCTCTGTAATTCATATAGATAATACTAATTTTATATGTATATATATATGTATATGTGCATATGTGTATATATATATATATACATACACATATATACACATATTTAATTTTGACCTCTTTTATTGGTCCTTCATTTATTTTCATGCATCTTAGTTCTTTGGCCTGTGTAGGCCTCCCATTGCAGCAGCCTCTTCTGGTTGCAGAGCACTGGCTCTGAGCACACGCACTCCAGAGCACTGGCTTATAATTGGATACACCAATCTAGCCACTCTGCAGCATGTGTGATCTTCCCATGCCAGGGATTGAACTGGTGCCCCTTGCACTACAAGATGGACTCTTTATCCAGTGGACCACCAGTTAAGCCCCTTATACTTTTATGTGGGCAGTCATCCTGATTGGGTTTAGTCTTCAAGTCCTGACCTAGCTTCTGTAGGTTGTGATTCCAGTATCAGTTCAGTTTTCAGAGCTGTGTCCCAACTTTAAGATCTATGCCATGTGTGCACCCCCCTGTGGCCAGACTGGGACTTGAATGGTGGTCCATTCTACGGTTTGGTTATGAGTCTAGGTACTCTGTTTAAGATCAATTTCATATATGTTAGCTTAGAGAGGAGACCAGGAGTTCATGTAAGCTTTTAGAAGGTCACATTCCCATGTTCCTCCCTCTCTGCAATCTTCTTAGTACTGCCTTTTGGTTACTCATTTAAGGAAGCCAGGCTTTATGTACCAGGCTAGAATATAAAGAAACAAAGAAAGGAAAAGAAGAGAAGTAAAAATGAATAATTCCTCCATTGTGTCTGAATTTTACAAGACCTTTTATTGATCCTTAAGCTAGAGCTAGAAGACTTCTTCTAAATTTCTATCTGGTCTAATGTTCAGTTGAAATTGACTGTTCTTTCATGAAAATGTGTACTTCTTGTAGATAGTTCTTTTGGAGACTAAGTACTTTTGGATTATATCCTGGACATTTTGAATTTTATGTTGTAGGACTGTTTGCTTTGATTTATGTGATTGTTGTTGTTTAGTTGCTAAGTTTTGTCCAATACTTTGTGACCCTATAGACTGTAGCCCACTAGTACCTCTGTAATTCATATAGATAATACTAATTTTATATGTATATATATATGTATATGTGCATATGTGTATATATATATATACATACACATATATACACATATTTAATTTTGACCTCTTTTATTGGTCCTTCATTTATTTTCATGCATCTTAGTTCTTTGGCCTGTGTAGGCCTCCCATTGCAGCAGCCTCTTCTGGTTGCAGAGCACTGGCTCTGAGCACACGCACTCCAGAGCACTGGCTTATAATTGGATACACCAATCTAGCCACTCTGCAGCATGTGTGATCTTCCCATGCCAGGGATTGAACTGGTGCCCCTTGCACTACAAGATGGACTCTTTATCCAGTGGACCACCAGTTAAGCCCCTTATACTTTTATGTGGGCAGTCATCCTGATTGGGTTTAGTCTTCAAGTCCTGACCTAGCTTCTGTAGGTTGTGATTCCAGTATCAGTTCAGTTTTCAGAGCTGTGTCCCAACTTTAAGATCTATGCCATGTGTGCACCCCCCTGTGGCCAGACTGGGACTTGAATGGTGGTCCATTCTACGGTTTGGTTATGAGTCTAGGTACTCTGTTTAAGATCAATTTCATATATGTTAGCTTAGAGAGGAGACCAGGAGTTCATGTAAGCTTTTAGAAGGTCACATTCCCATGTTCCTCCCTCTCTGCAATCTTCTTAGTACTGCCTTTTGGTTACTCATTTAAGGAAGCCAGGCTTTATGTACCAGGCTAGAATATAAAGAAACAAAGAAAGGAAAAGAAGAGAAGTAAAAATGAATAATTCCTCCATTGTGTCTGAATTTTACAAGACCTTTTATTGATCCTTAAGCTAGAGCTAGAAGACTTCTTCTAAATTTCTATCTGGTCTAATGTTCACTTAAGGATTTTAGGTTGAATTGAATTTAGCTTTGGAGATAAAGGAGGGAAGTCATGGTAAGCTCAGCACCCATTTGATAGGCTCTTTTACTCATCCATCTGTTATTACTTTTTTTAAAAAAAAAAAAGACTATGTTTTTAAATAATTTGACAATTGAAGAAAAACTGAGCAAATAGTAGAGTTCCCATGTCATCCCTTTTACCACATACACAGTTTCCTTATTAACAATCTCTTATACCAATATAGTATATCTACTACAGTTAATAAACCAAAAGAACTTCCCTGGTAGCTCACTGGTAGAGAATCTACCTGCCAATGCAAGAGCCTCAGTTTCATCCCTGGGTCAGGAAAATCCCCTAGAGAAGGAAATGGGTTGGTTGGATGGCATCATCAATTCAATGGTTGTGAGTTTGAGCAAACTCCAGGAAGTAGTGGAGGACAGGGAAGCGTGGTGTGCTGGAATCCATGGGGTCACAAAGAGTTGGACATGGCTTAGTGATTGAACAGCTGAACAAGGCACACTCATATATATATGTACACCATGCCACCATGCATGTAGTTAGAGGTATGCTTCCAAAAAAGAAGCATGTTTGTACATCTATTTATAGTTGAACATATGTTTATATTTACTAAATATAAAAATCCTTTCAGTCAAATAGACACATACGCAGATGCTTATTGGCATTCATCCAAATGCACAGGCACGCAGACACTGACACCCACACTTGGATAAAGTATCTACACTGGCTGAAACTAATGCTTCTGTTTTAGTGAAGGGAAGAGAGGGTTCTTCCACAATGGACTTGAATGGTGGTCCATTCTACGGTTTGGTTATGAGTCTAGGTACTCTGTTTAAGATCAATTTCATATATGTTAGCTTAGAGAGGAGACCAGGAGTTCATGTAAGCTTTTAGAAGGTCACATTCCCATGTTCCTCCCTCTCTGCAATCTTCTTAGTACTGCCTTTTGGTTACTCATTTAAGGAAGCCAGGCTTTATGTACCAGGCTAGAATATAAAGAAACAAAGAAAGGAAAAGAAGAGAAGTAAAAATGAATAATTCCTCCATTGTGTCTGAATTTTACAAGACCTTTTATTGATCCTTAAGCTAGAGCTAGAAGACTTCTTCTAAATTTCTATCTGGTCTAATGTTCACTTAAGGATTTTAGGTTGAATTGAATTTAGCTTTGGAGATAAAGGAGGGAAGTCATGGTAAGCTCAGCACCCATTTGATAGGCTCTTTTACTCATCCATCTGTTATTACTTTTTTAAAAAAAAAAAAAGACTATGTTTTTAAATAATTTGACAATTGAAGAAAAACTGAGCAAATAGTAGAGTTCCCATGTCATCCCTTTTACCACATACACAGTTTCCTTATTAACAATCTCTTATACCAATATAGTATATCTACTACAGTTAATAAACCAAAAGAACTTCCCTGGTAGCTCACTGGTAGAGAATCTACCTGCCAATGCAAGAGCCTCAGTTTCATCCCTGGGTCAGGAAAATCCCCTAGAGAAGGAAATGGGTTGGTTGGATGGCATCATCAATTCAATGGTTGTGAGTTTGAGCAAACTCCAGGAAGTAGTGGAGGACAGGGAAGCGTGGTGTGCTGGAATCCATGGGGTCACAAAGAGTTGGACATGGCTTAGTGATTGAACAGCTGAACAAGGCACACTCATATATATATGTACACCATGCCACCATGCATGTAGTTAGAGGTATGCTTCCAAAAAAGAAGCATGTTTGTACATCTATTTATAGTTGAACATATGTTTATATTTACTAAATATAAAAATCCTTTCAGTCAAATAGACACATACGCAGATGCTTATTGGCATTCATCCAAATGCACAGGCACGCAGACACTGACACCCACACTTGGATAAAGTATCTACACTGGCTGAAACTAATGCTTCTGTTTTAGTGAAGGGAAGAGAGGGGTTCTTCCCACAATAGTCTTTAAGCCTTTGTATGTGCAGGGTTTTTTGTTTCACTTGTAAAATATGGACATGTACGGTATCTTAAGTAACCATTAAGAAGCTTAGCATTTTGAAGTTAAAAAATAAACATTATATAGTGAAATTATAATGCTACCATCTCCCTCCTAATGTTATATGCAGTGTTTTTATAAATGCTCTGCATGCCTGCTAAATCGCTTGAGTCATTTCTGACTCTTTGTGACCCTGTGAACTGTAGCCCGCCAGGCTTCTCTGTCCATGGTATTTTCCAGACAAGAATACTAGAGTGGGTTGCTGTATCCTCTTCAACAGGATCTTCCAAACGCAGGGATCTATCCCAAGTCTGTTATCACTAGCCACACCTGGGAACATTATTAAGTGCTCTAGACAGTGTAAAGTAATGAACTTTTGGCCTCATTACAGTAGTTTGTTGGGCTGGCCTCTGGGAAGAAGCAAATAAGAGCTGCCTGGAGTCCACAAAAGATGCTGAGGAGAGAGTGTCATCTTTGGAACAAAGGCTATAATCTTTGCTCCTATAGACTTGTTTAAGAGTTCATACGACCCACTTTTCAGACATGCTAATGAAAGGCCCAAGAAATATACCTGAAGGGCATGAAAGTGATTTTAAGCCAGATACTACATTGGTTAGCAGTGGTTCTCAAAAATTAGTTCTTAAAATCAGTTTGAGGTTTCCTAGGTGATACAGTGGTAAAGAATCTGCCTGCCAAGGCTGAAGATACAAGAGACCAAGGCAGGAGATGTCAGAGACATGGGTTCAATCCCTGTGCTGGGAAGGTCTCTTGGAATGGATCTTCCTCTCAAGTATTCTTACGTGAAAAATTCCACGAGGCTGCAAATAGTTGGACGCGACTGAGCACAGTGCACACACGCGTGTGTGCACGCACGCACACACACACACACACACACACACACACACACACACACACCGTAGAGCCTCTAATTTAGTAGGTCTGTAGTTGGGGCTGGAGAACTTGTCTTTCTGTCAAGCCCCTAAGTGCTAATGATGATGCTGGTCTGTGGACCACACTTGAGAACTGTGCCGTAGCAAGAGAGATTTAAGGAAGAAGGATGTATCAGAATCTTTCAGGAAGTCAAGTTGGAATTGGAGTGGACATGTGTAATTTTGCAAAGCTCTGCAAAGGATTCAGCTTCACTCTTCTTTTATTCCCAGCCCTGACCCTCAAATCTTTCTTACCACCAGCCTGACAAGTAACTCCTGGACTAGGTAAATTAAGTGGTTTAAATCATAGAAACAGACACTACTTGAAAAAAAAAACTTTAGAAAATCAGAAGTATTGTATTGTAGACAAAACGTTATTATGAAGTGATACAAAGACATAAATCCGTTGTCTCACTGTTGGCAAGCTAGCATAGACTTTAGAAATAAATACTGACTTTTTTTTTACTAACGTGAACTTAAAGGTATTAAGTGACATGAAAGTCATAAAACAAAAGAAGGAAACAACATTTGTGGAAAACTAGTGGCCAGGACTTGCTCTCTGGTAATGCTGATAAGAAGCTTTGTAGCTTGGCCAGTTGCATCAGCTTTCGTACCACAGCGAGTAAAGGATGGCTGTGAGTGTCTTTAAGAGCAGAGAGGATTAAGGAAAAACCCAAACGACAGGATACTACTTTCCATTTAAGGCAACAGAAAGAAATATTCAGAGAACTTAGGCTTCAGCTTCTGAGATCAGTGAGAACAGTTTTAGCTCTAAAGCGGAAGCTGTGGAGCAGCTCGTCCTCCAGGCACAGAGTTAATGATGTGGCTGATTGTGTCTATGTGCAGAGTCAGTATGACTGATACTGGGCAATTCGCTTAACCTCTTTTGGTCCCAGTTTCCTCATCTGTAAAATGAAAGAATTGGAATAAATGTTTTATAGTCACTTACAGGTACAGCATTTTATGATTTAGAGCCTGACTGGCAATGGGATCTTCTTAAGTACTACTGTGCACCACCATGCACGACTTAAAAGACTTTGGTGCAGGGTGCCAGCTTGTCTTCACAATGCAAAGTAAAAAGAGATAGCTTTAAACAAAATGGTGAGGTCATCCAAGTTTTATTTAACCTTCCTTAGGTTTTGTTCTAACTGACTGTCATTGCCCTTTTAAATTCTCTTTCAGGCAACCTGAATTTCTTTGCATTCTCTTATTTCCCTTTCTTCACACTTTGCTTTCAAAGGCATATCAGGCATTGCATTCGTAAGCATGAAGGCAGTGTTGACTGATTAACTGATACCCTCTTTAAGGTATGAGTGGTTGTAGGTTGATTTGAAAAAATGCTCACGGTTAGATGGCAACACTAAAACTTAGTATGACAACTAAAAGTCCAGGGGAAGTGCCCGGGTCATCAGGTTTAGAAACCCGAGCAAAACACAGGTAACGAATTTGAGAACTAACCTGAAAGGCTAGTGAAATGCTTGGTAAACCTAAATGAAGGAGATCTTTGATCCTCAAATACGTTCTCATATGATCCAAAAGAACATGAAACTGTTGTCACAAAGGGCTAAAAACATCCAATCTTAGTTAGTTTTGGGCAAAATATATTGAAACAATTATAACCACCTTGTCAAGGGGGTATGTACACATATAAACAGAGGAAATCCTAACAGAATCCTTCCCACTGCTTTTGAAATCTTATCTAATGTTTCCTTGAAATCTTCCTCTAAGGCTGACCCTGGAGGAAAGCCTGATTAGTTGGTCTAGAATCCCTGAAGGCATAGCTGTATTTTTCTCAACTGCTTTCCAAACCGTCTTCTATTTCCTAAGGAAGAATCCCTAGGCTAGGAGATCAGTGCGTTGCTCTAAAGCACTGTGGAGCAGCTCGTCCTCCAGGCACAGAGTTAATGATGTGGCTGATTGTGTCTATGTGCAGAGTCAGTATGACTGATACTGGGCAATTCGCTTAACCTCTTTTGGTCCCAGTTTCCTCATCTGTAAAATGAAAGAATTGGAATAAATGTTTTATAGTCACTTACAGGTACAGCATTTTATGATTTAGAGCCTGACTGGCAATGGGATCTTCTTAAGTACTACTGTGCACCACCATGCACGACTTAAAAGACTTTGGTGCAGGGTGCCAGCTTGTCTTCACAATGCAAAGTAAAAAGAGATAGCTTTAAACAAAATGGTGAGGTCATCCAAGTTTTATTTAACCTTCCTTAGGTTTTGTTCTAACTGACTGTCATTGCCCTTTTAAATTCTCTTTCAGGCAACCTGAATTTCTTTGCATTCTCTTATTTCCCTTTCTTCACACTTTGCTTTCAAAGGCATATCAGGCATTGCATTCGTAAGCATGAAGGCAGTGTTGACTGATTAACTGATACCCTCTTTAAGGTATGAGTGGTTGTAGGTTGATTTGAAAAAATGCTCACGGTTAGATGGCAACACTAAAACTTAGTATGACAACTAAAAGTCCAGGGGAAGTGCCCGGGTCATCAGGTTTAGAAACCCGAGCAAAACACAGGTAACGAATTTGAGAACTAACCTGAAAGGCTAGTGAAATGCTTGGTAAACCTAAATGAAGGAGATCTTTGATCCTCAAATACGTTCTCATATGATCCAAAAGAACATGAAACTGTTGTCACAAAGGGCTAAAACACCCAATCTTAGTTAGTTTTGGGCAAAATATATTGAAACAATTATAACCACCTTGTCAAGGGGGTATGTACACATATAAACAGAGGAAATCCTAACAGAATCCTTCCCACTGCTTTTGAAATCTTATCTAATGTTTCCTTGAAATCTTCCTCTAAGGCTGACCCTGGAGGAAAGCCTGATTAGTTGGTCTAGAATCCCTGAAGGCATAGCTGTATTTTTCTCAACTGCTTTCCAAACCGTCTTCTATTTCCTAAGGAAGAACCACTTGAAAGACCCTGAGCTGGTGGGAAGAGATGAAGGAGCAAGTGTTTGGGATGTACAGGCTTTAACCTGGACACCTGAGCTTGGAGCTTTCTTTGATGAGCACTGATTTGCCTCCGTATGTGGGTCACTTCCCTGTCTGGCTGGCTCTTCTCATCCACGTTGTTATGACACACAAGCACATCCCCATGTTTCTGGTTGTTTACCATCAACCCAAAGCTCAATGACTTGGAGTTATTATAGCCACAGTCCTGTCATCTAGAACATCTAGTTTCAGGTCATAAAGACAGAGAATAGCTGAAAAGACTCCCAGATAATTCAAATAAGAGGCAAAGACAAAGGAAGGAATACTAGTGATAGGCTGTAGTGTGTAAATGAGATGAGTCAAGCTTCAGAACTTGAACACTGTCTCTGAATACAGGTATTTATGGATGTGTATAAATACAGTTGTGCAGTTGATATAATTTAAAGATAGCATAAGTAATAATAAAGGAAAAGAAGTTTTTAAACTTGGCTTTACTATGAAGAGTAACAGTAACTTCAAAAATTTACATATATTTTCCCAGTTCCTAATTATTATATAAAAATGATACTAAGTAGCAATTAATCTATCATATTACTAATGATTGATAGTTTGTTCTAAGTTTTATATGTTTTATGTGCTTTAAATATTAAATTCTGGTCAAATATCCTATGATTCTATGTCTTTACTATTCATTTTTGGAGAAAGTATAGTTATCTGTTCTTAAAAATTAAAAAGATGAATTTTTATGAAGGAGATCTTTGATCCTCAAATACGTTCTCATATGATCCAAAAGAACATGAAACTGTTGTCACAAAGGGCTAAAAACACCCAATCTTAGTTAGTTTTGGGCAAAATATATTGAAACAATTATAACCACCTTGTCAAGGGGGTATGTACACATATAAACAGAGGAAATCCTAACAGAATCCTTCCCACTGCTTTTGAAATCTTATCTAATGTTTCCTTGAAATCTTCCTCTAAGGCTGACCCTGGAGGAAAGCCTGATTAGTTGGTCTAGAATCCCTGAAGGCATAGCTGTATTTTTCTCAACTGCTTTCCAAACCGTCTTCTATTTCCTAAGGAAGAACCACTTGAAAGACCCTGAGCTGGTGGGAAGAGATGAAGGAGCAAGTGTTTGGGATGTACAGGCTTTAACCTGGACACCTGAGCTTGGAGCTTTCTTTGATGAGCACTGATTTGCCTCCGTATGTGGGTCACTTCCCTGTCTGGCTGGCTCTTCTCATCCACGTTGTTATGACACACAAGCACATCCCCATGTTTCTGGTTGTTTACCATCAACCCAAAGCTCAATGACTTGGAGTTATTATAGCCACAGTCCTGTCATCTAGAACATCTAGTTTCAGGTCATAAAGACAGAGAATAGCTGAAAAGACTCCCAGATAATTCAAATAAGAGGCAAAGACAAAGGAAGGAATACTAGTGATAGGCTGTAGTGTGTAAATGAGATGAGTCAAGCTTCAGAACTTGAACACTGTCTCTGAATACAGGTATTTATGGATGTGTATAAATACAGTTGTGCAGTTGATATAATTTAAAGATAGCATAAGTAATAATAAAGGAAAAGAAGTTTTTAAACTTGGCTTTACTATGAAGAGTAACAGTAACTTCAAAAATTTACATATATTTTCCCAGTTCCTAATTATTATATAAAAATGATACTAAGTAGCAATTAATCTATCATATTACTAATGATTGATAGTTTGTTCTAAGTTTTATATGTTTTATGTGCTTTAAATATTAAATTCTGGTCAAATATCCTATGATTCTATGTCTTTACTATTCATTTTTGGAGAAAGTATAGTTATCTGTTCTTAAAAATTAAGGAAAAAGTGAATGATTAAACTGTTTTGTTTATAGATTCAGTCTGAAAGGTAAAAGAATATTGGCCTCCAGTGAGAGTAGAAGATAAAACTACTGCATTTATCCATTCTCAAAACATTAGCCATAAGCTAGTCTTCTGTGAACTGGGATGCGGCTCAACAGGCCAAGTTTTGCTCTTAATTGTTTCCTTCATGCAGACATGGCTTGGAAGAGAACCAACAGCCTGATCCTTTTATTTCTATATCCACTGGCTGGAATAAACCCAGATTGAATAGTTTAAAATAATCACAACTAATTTTTGCTTTACTCTTCAATGCTTTTATACTGAATATAGGATTCAAGAGTCCCTTATAAAATTATCAAGGGGTCTTTTAAAAGATTCAGATGAATTTGTTGGTTAATTTTAACTCCAAATCATTCTTCATATTTTAGCCAAGTGTGAAAACTTACACTACGTCACACCTGTCCTTGGCTCTTCACAGACTAGCTGCTGGTCGGAGATAATCAGCAGCAGCATGTCTAGATGTGCCAGGATACAGCTGAAAAGGGGACATGGTGCATCTAACTTAATTAATGTAGGGATCAATCAGAACACTGCACTGCTATGAAGGACAGTTTCAAAAAATGCTCTGCTTCAAGTAGAAGGGACCATAGGAACAATCAATGATAGTTTATGAAGACAATGACAAAGGGATGCTATAAAAGTGGAAATAATGTAAGAGTAGAAAAGTGTTTTCAAGCTTCAGAACACTATTTATGGATGTGTATAAATACAGTTGTGCAGTTGATATAATTTAAAGATAGCATAAGTAATAATAAAGGAAAAGAAGTTTTTAAACTTGGCTTTACTATGAAGAGTAACAGTAACTTCAAAATTTACATATATTTTCCCAGTTCCTAATTATTATATAAAATGATACTAAGTAGCAATTAATCTATCATATTACTAATGATTGATAGTTTGTTCTAAGTTTTATATGTTTTATGTGCTTTAAATATTAAATTCTGGTCAAATATCCTATGATTCTATGTCTTTACTATTCATTTTTGGAGAAAGTATAGTTATCTGTTCTTAAAAATTAAGGAAAAAGTGAATGATTAAACTGTTTTGTTTATAGATTCAGTCTGAAAGGTAAAAGAATATTGGCCTCCAGTGAGAGTAGAAGATAAAACTACTGCATTTATCCATTCTCAAAACATTAGCCATAAGCTAGTCTTCTGTGAACTGGGATGCGGCTCAACAGGCCAAGTTTTGCTCTTAATTGTTTCCTTCATGCAGACATGGCTTGGAAGAGAACCAACAGCCTGATCCTTTTATTTCTATATCCACTGGCTGGAATAAACCCAGATTGAATAGTTTAAAATAATCACAACTAATTTGTGCTTTACTCTTCAATGCTTTTATACTGAATATAGGATTCAAGAGTCCCTTATAAAATTATCAAGGGGTCTTTTAAAAGATTCAGATGAATTTGTTGGTTAATTTTAACTCCAAATCATTCTTCATATTTTAGCCAAGTGTGAAAACTTACACTACGTCACACCTGTCCTTGGCTCTTCACAGACTAGCTGCTGGTCGGAGATAATCAGCAGCAGCATGTCTAGATGTGCCAGGATACAGCTGAAAAGGGGACATGGTGCATCTAACTTAATTAATGTAGGGATCAATCAGAACACTGCACTGCTATGAAGGACAGTTTCAAAAAATGCTCTGCTTCAAGTAGAAGGGACCATAGGAACAATCAATGATAGTTTATGAAGACAATGACAAAGGGATGCTATAAAAGTGGAAATAATGTAAGAGTAGAAAAGTGTTTTCAAACTTCAACATTTCATGTTAAAACCTCATACATCTGCCAAATCCACATACCACCTGTAATACTATTTACTAAATAATTTTTAAAATTAACCTCTTGATCTGGTTATTATCCTTGACCACAGTGCTTCCCTTCCTTATATCCATCTCTCTTGAGATCTTTTGATCAAGAGACAGATTCTGCTTCTCTGTCCTTTGAATCTGGGTAAGCCTTGTCACTCACTGTGGCCAATTAATATGGTAGAAGGAATGTGATGCCCCTCCTGATACATTAGGCCTTGACAGATTCTGTGCCCTTCTGCTTTTTGCTGCAACCCTCCACATCCACCATGGAATACTTTGCAACAGTAATGCCTAATGAATACAACCATAGACAGCCTTTATGTACTCCTTTTCCAGTTTGAACCAGTCTGTTGTTCCATGTCTGGTTCTGACTATTGCTTCTTGACTTGTATATAGGTTTCTCAGGAGGAAGGTGAGATGGTCTGGTAGTCCCATCTCTGGAAAAATTTTCCACAGTTTGTTGTGATCCACACAGTCAAAGACTTTAGCATAGTCAATGAAACAGAAGTAGGTATTTTTCTGTAATTCTCTTGCTTTTTATATAATCCATCAGATGTTGACAGTTTGATCTTTCTGATCTTAAACAAGGGAAAAGAAATCTACTTAGCCTCTGTTCTTCTCTTTTCAAGAGCTACTTTGAATTTTTAAAATATTGTTTTCATGCAATGATACAGTGTGTATATGTTATATAATTTTTCCTATTATAAAATATTTTAATCAATGTGAAAGACTTGAAAAACACAATGACATAAAGAATTCAAACTAAGATACTCCTTTATATACTATTTTCTTTCTTTAATATGTTTTCTTTTGTAGCATTTAGACTGATGTTATTTACATAACTCATTATCCTCTCCCTCCGCACATCTCCTTTGAAGTGTTTCCACATTGTCCATTTTGATGTCTTCTCAAGGTCATGGAGGGGAGGTAACAGTCAAATATTTGGAGCAATTCATTGTATTAGAGATTGGACTGTAACTTTGAAGTCATTTCTGGCTATCCTATACTGGAGATAGCTACGTAGCAAATTAAGGAATTATTATAATATATAATATATGTGTATGTATAAAATATTATAACGTAGCACATGAACACCTTTCATGCAATAGAAATATAATAATATACCAAAGATGCCAAGGAGACTACTTTACATAAAATGACTTTTTATCTAGTGCAAATCCATTCTAGTAATACCTCTCATTTATTGAGCATATAGATTAGTCCAGGTGTTTTTTATATAGGGTGTTGTTTAAAACCCTCAAAACAGCATTTTGAGGTCATTCTTTCTCTTCCTCTATTGATGAGGTAAATGAGGCATATGAATAATTTTTCCAGCACACAAATAGCTTTCTAGTAAATCATAGGATATGTATTCATTTCCAGCTCCATCTGTTCCAGATCTTGTAGTCTTAATCTTCATCTGTAAAATATACAAGAAGAATTTATAAGTTGACTATAACATGATGAAAGAAACACTAATTTGGGGTCTAAAGCAAACTGAAAAATCTTTTGGTTCATTCCTTCAGGAGACACAGGAGAAAAGCTAATGTACTGAAGAATTAATATGCCTAACATCACACAACTAGTTGGTGGGAAAGCAGGGGTCAGAACACCAATTTCTCCCAAGTGTCAAGATTAGACTTAAACTAGATCCATGTTTCCTTTGATGTACATTAATTCCAAATATCCTCTTAAATCTTTTTATGCATTATATGTAAAATTCCTTTTATTCTAACCTAAAAAAACCTCCTTGCCCCATACCCTTTTCATACTGAGATTCATTCTAAGTTCTGCTTAGTTTTCTGAGTGAATTGGGATGGTAAAAGGGAGAAGTAGATGGGACAAATAAGACATGAACAGACCTGTCCTTATTGGAAGAAGCGTATAGATTCTGACTGGGATAAACTAACAGAGAGAGAGAAAAGGAAAGGTTAAGATTTTGAGTTGGCGCTCCTCTCAGTATTCATTTTTTGCCAATACGTCCTTTGGACCATAATATACACTGATCTGCCTCTTCCTAACAAAAGAGGTTTTTGTAGCACAAAGGTGGGGAAAGACTCAGTATTGTCCTAAATTGTGGCATGCAACCTGTTTATTAATCATATAAGTTCCTAGGTATTTTTGCTCATGAGCTCCATTGTTACTATTTCTGTTTAATATCAGAAAAAAAATCTATATAGCTAGTTCAAGATGATCCCATTTAAAGCCAGAATCAATGTCTTTCTAATTTGAAACATTCATTTTTTGACTCCATTTCTCATTCTGAAAATGCTGTTATTAGGAATCTTTATTCCTTATATAAAACTTAAAGTAATTCCATTGCTAACACAAGAACTCGAAATTAGCTCTCAGAAATTAGTAGGGTCACATTCTCATTTTCCTAAACAAAAAAATCAGTGGAGCACCAGTCACTGTGCTATTCCTGACACATCTCCATGAGAACAGAAGCCATATCTATTTTGCACACCACTTTGTATGTGTCCTGTTCCTAGGATGGAGCCTGACATAGCTTAGAGGCTCACTGAATAGCTGTATGATGAAAGAATCTGTGAATGAATAAAATGAATCTTTGTAACAGAAACTGTCATAATTTATTTGTTAATATGTCTGTTTCACCTATAGCAGATAAAGTGCTTTATCTATTTAACAGCTTTATTGAGACATAATTCACATACAAATCATCCACTTAGTGTACAATTAAATGGCTTTTAATATAATCACAGAGTTGATCATTCATCACTGCAGTCAGTCTTAGAACACTTTTATTACACCCCCCCCCCAAAAAAATCCACCATAGCCCTTAGCCTTTATCCCTGTACCCAGTCTCCCAGTCCTTCTAACTGTCCCACCTTGCTCTAAGCAATATAGTATCTGTCTCTGTAGAATTGCCTGTTCTGGACATTGCATATAAGTGGAACTGTATAATGTATTATCCTTTGTGAATGGCTTCTTTACCTTAGCAGAATATTTCAAGATTTGTCCATGTTGTAGCCTATATCAGCACTCAATTTCTTTTTATTGCTGAATAATACAACTTTGTATGGATAGAGTCTTTTATTTATCAGTTGAGAAACATTTGGATTATTTCCATTTGAGGGCTCTTGTGAATAGTATTTAAGTGAATATTCATGCACAAGTTTTTGTGTGGACATAGATTTTCAGTTTTCTTGGATATATACCTAGGAGTGTAATTTATGGATCACATAGTAATAAACATTTATTCACATTTTCTGTGTTTTTTTTTAACTTTCTTGAAAGTAAAAATAAAGACTAAGCCAAATCAAAAATATTACTTTAAGGATATCATTTAATTCTATATTTAATTTACTATTTTCAACTGACCTTATTATTAGATCATACAAATTTTAGAAGCAGGAATCACACATGTGAACAAAAAACTGTTGCTGATATTTTGAAACTTAAATTATTGCATTGATCATACAAACTGCCCAGGGATTTTCTTTGGGTGGTATAAAATTACCTTAACAAGGAAGAAAGGAAAGTAACCTATATGTTTCAGTGTCTACTATCTGTGTAGCACATAATGTTGTCCTGTAAAAAGTATGTCTTTTGAAAGTAATGGAATTGAATTTTGGAAAGACCAGCTTAAAAGCTTGATGTCTTCTTCCTTCTAGTTTGTGTGTATGTGAGTCTGTTTTCCTAAAGGACATTTTTTTTTTTTTCACAAATTCCCATCCTAAATTATTGGCATTAGAATAACATCTTCAGCATTTCCCACTCAAGCATTGTCTGCATGATCTGTATTTGCAAAATAAATAAGTATCTGCTCACAGAGAAGCACCTGTATACAAAGCATAACATGGTGTTTGTGGAACTAAAAGAAGACCTTTTGGCAGAATAGCTCTGATTCTGTCAAGCCTGAGATTTTAAATCAAACTCATAGCCAGCTTAGAACACTTTATCCCTGTACCCAGTCTCCCAGTCCTTCTAACTGTCCCACCTTGCTCTAAGCAATATAGTATCTGTCTCTGTAGAATTGCCTGTTCTGGACATTGCATATAAGTGGAACTGTATAATGTATTATCCTTTGTGAATGGCTTCTTTACCTTAGCAGAATATTTCAAGATTTGTCCATGTTGTAGCCTATATCAGCACTCAATTTCTTTTTATTGCTGAATAATACAACTTTGTATGGATAGAGTCTTTTATTTATCAGTTGAGAAACATTTGGATTATTTCCATTTGAGGGCTCTTGTGAATAGTATTTAAGTGAATATTCATGCACAAGTTTTTGTGTGGACATAGATTTTCAGTTTTCTTGGATATATACCTAGGAGTGTAATTTATGGATCACATAGTAATAAACATTTATTCACATTTTCTGTGTTTTTTTTTAACTTTCTTGAAAGTAAAAATAAAGACTAAGCCAAATCAAAAATATTACTTTAAGGATATCATTTAATTCTATATTTAATTTACTATTTTCAACTGACCTTATTATTAGATCATACAAATTTTAGAAGCAGGAATCACACATGTGAACAAAAAACTGTTGCTGATATTTTGAAACTTAAATTATTGCATTGATCATACAAACTGCCCAGGGATTTTCTTTGGGTGGTATAAAATTACCTTAACAAGGAAGAAAGGAAAGTAACCTATATGTTTCAGTGTCTACTATCTGTGTAGCACATAATGTTGTCCTGTAAAAAGTATGTCTTTTGAAAGTAATGGAATTGAATTTTGGAAAGACCAGCTTAAAAGCTTGATGTCTTCTTCCTTCTAGTTTGTGTGTATGTGAGTCTGTTTTCCTAAAGGACATTTTTTTTTTTTTCACAAATTCCCATCCTAAATTATTGGCATTAGAATAACATCTTCAGCATTTCCCACTCAAGCATTGTCTGCATGATCTGTATTTGCAAAATAAATAAGTATCTGCTCACAGAGAAGCACCTGTATACAAAGCATAACATGGTGTTTGTGGAACTAAAAGAAGACCTTTTGGCAGAATAGCTCTGATTCTGTCCTAAAGTGCCTCAGGGATGTGTTTAGATTGGAAACAAATGTACTGAGGTTTGTTCCATTTCTTTAATTCCATTTGGCATTTGTCATATTTAATATGTTTAAGGTATAAAATATCTCCTTAGAAAAAAATTCATTATGGCATTATCTATTTGTAGAACCTATGTAAGCAGAACAGTACCTCCTGGGCCGTCATTCAGAATGACTGAATAATTGCATTGTTTCCCACAAGCTCTTATCTTAAAAATGTGCCTCTTTTTTCAAAGCTGCAATAAGAAATGGAAACTCATGCATACATAAGTAAGTAACATATATATATATATATATTTTAAGCTTTTATTTTACTTTTAACTTTTACAGAGTTTTGTTGTTTACAGACATGTATGTTCCCAGATTAGTCATATGTATATCCCCCCATCCCACCCCTCCAAACCATCACACAGAACCCCTGCAGGATCTCATTTTCTCACAGAGCAATGACTATAGCTATTTTCTTCACTTATGATAGTACAGGTTTTCATGCTACTTCCTTTATGCCTCCACCCACTGTTCATTCTCCACAATGTCCATTTGTCTACTGTCCATGTCTGTTTTTCCATCACTTCACTGTATGTGTTATCATTACCATCCTACTAGATTCCATATATAAGTAATATGTATTTTTGATCCAGTCTTTGTTGTTCTGACATGAAGGGTTACGAGAGCTGGTAAGCATAATATTACTCATTAAGAATGACTGGAAGGAGAAGCAAATGATTGTCACATTTGCATTTTAGGATAAAATCTCACAAATATTGGTTAAACAGACACTGAAACTAACACATATTGATTATCAATCAGTCCCATATTATGAGGTTTATATTTATTGTCTCAAACCACACAAGTACTAGAAATTAGATAGTTAATTGTTGTCACTATATACACAATTTTCTAGAGAGACAAAGTAAGCTAATACCCAAAATAAGAGAAAGCATATCTATATCAGGTGGACAGTAACCTCAACTTCTGCGTCTATTTCATCTCCAGATCCAACTTATACTTTTTAGAGCAATCGTATTAAAAGAGGCCATGGTTTCTTGGTAGGTGAAAAGAAGTGCAGCAGTCCTGATGAGGAAACTGGACTCTGAGTAATAGTGAACTTCTCTCGGAGTTAGTAATTTAGGCAGGACTACAACCCAGTTATTTGATTCTTACCTTATTGAGCATTTTGCCATATTGTGCTTCTATAGGCTAGCAACAAGTATAGGCCCAAATACTATTTTAAAACTGTCTACAAGGCACAGTAAGTCCATTTACTAAAAAAGTTATCTCCAAATAAATTTCCTTTAATGAGAAATAATTCATAACAAATAAGACTATAATAATTTACAAACGCTTTGGACAATTGCCCTGTGAATCTCCCAGATGTCTTAAACTGTGTCTATTGGGGTAAAACATATTAAATTAAAATCCAATTGAATTGGTCCCTCAGGTAACTACGGTAGCTACATACTTTCAGTTTGCCTGATCAGTTGGGTGAAGATGAATTGCTAAAAAAAGCCAGATAATTTGCCTGAGAAATAGATTCACTTATGGATATGGTAATGGTGAAAAGAGTCTTTTCTAAGTCTATTTTGAGTTTCCAGAAACTTTCTATAAGACCATTCTTCCTTTACTAAGTTCATTCTCCACAACGTCCATTTGTCTACTGTCCATGTCTGTTTTTCCATCACTTCACTGTATGTGTTATCATTACCATCCTACTAGATTCCATATATAAGTAATATGTATTTTTGATCCAGTCTTTGTTGTTCTGACATGAAGGGTTACGAGAGCTGGTAAGCATAATATTACTCATTAAGAATGACTGGAAGGAGAAGCAAATGATTGTCACATTTGCATTTTAGGATAAAATCTCACAAATATTGGTTAAACAGACACTGAAACTAACACATATTGATTATCAATCAGTCCCATATTATGAGGTTTATATTTATTGTCTCAAACCACACAAGTACTAGAAATTAGATAGTTAATTGTTGTCACTATATACACAATTTTCTAGAGAGACAAAGTAAGCTAATACCCAAAATAAGAGAAAGCATATCTATATCAGGTGGACAGTAACCTCAACTTCTGCGTCTATTTCATCTCCAGATCCAACTTATACTTTTTAGAGCAATCGTATTAAAAGAGGCCATGGTTTCTTGGTAGGTGAAAAGAAGTGCAGCAGTCCTGATGAGGAAACTGGACTCTGAGTAATAGTGAACTTCTCTCGGAGTTAGTAATTTAGGCAGGACTACAACCCAGTTATTTGATTCTTACCTTATTGAGCATTTTGCCATATTGTGCTTCTATAGGCTAGCAACAAGTATAGGCCCAAATACTATTTTAAAACTGTCTACAAGGCACAGTAAGTCCATTTACTAAAAAAGTTATCTCCAAATAAATTTCCTTTAATGAGAAATAATTCATAACAAATAAGACTATAATAATTTACAAACGCTTTGGACAATTGCCCTGTGAATCTCCCAGATGTCTTAAACTGTGTCTATTGGGGTAAAACATATTAAATTAAAATCCAATTGAATTGGTCCCTCAGGTAACTACGGTAGCTACATACTTTCAGTTTGCCTGATCAGTTGGGTGAAGATGAATTGCTAAAAAAAGCCAGATAATTTGCCTGAGAAATAGATTCACTTATGGATATGGTAATGGTGAAAAGAGTCTTTTCTAAGTCTATTTTGAGTTTCCAGAAACTTTCTATAGTCAAAGACCAATATATAGGCAATATACATGTATTATTACACATATATGTATACATAATATATATGTATTCTGAACTGCTTTGAACAATGATGATTATGTCATGATTGACTGCCAATTAGAAAAATTTATCTATAATTAATCTTGCATATTCACTTAAGAACAACTTGTGTTTAGAACTAGTAAGGGCATACAGCCAAATAGATACGTTTTGTACATCTTTTTTGGTTTTATAACTAAAATAAGACAGAATCTTAACCAGTTAGAGGCAGAAAGAACCTTTGTTCTTTCTGAGCCCAAATGAGAACTCCTATCTCATGCTTCCCAGCTAAATGCTCTTTTTATTGTCTTCTACCAGTCGTTGCTTTTCTTTCTTGAATAACCTGACTAATCAGACAATAGAGCAATTGTATCTCTAATCTACAGATCTGTTTTAACGTGGTGTCCTATTCAAAAGAAAAGACAATCTAATAGCCAAAAAGACTGAACATTTAAATTTTAATTGGAGTTTAAATTAAAGTCTTCTTTAGCATTCCAGTCACTCACAGTGCAACACATCTTAACTCGTCTTTTCACCCATCTATCTCCCCCAAATTCCCCTCAGTGGAGCTCAGTTGTGAATTGCTTCATCCATCATTTAACCATCCTCCACTTTAAAATCCAGCACACGATGATTTTTGTATTTCTCATCACTTCTCTCTTGCCTTAAGGTCCTTTCTTCTTCAGAGAGTTACCATGCCCTTCCCAATGTAAAATGACCTACCTAGCACTACTTATGCCACTTTGCACAAGTTCAGAAACCCATGCATAATGAGAAAGTCATTTTTTGCTTTCTTTTTTTTTGTTGTTTTCAAACAAAAGAGCTAAGGATGTGAATCTGTGAATATTCAACATTGATACCTTTTTGTTCACATATCTTTTTTAAAATTCAGATCCTTATCATAGGATGAAGCAAAGTATACATGCATATATGGATGGATGACCCTGTGTTTTATATGACCCTATGTTTTATTTGACATTTTTGTGTTTCCAGGTTCTCCTTTCACATGTTTATTCCTCAGTATTTATACCTACTAACAATAAACTTTGTGTGAATAAAGTAAGGCCTGAATTGCTTTTCTAGGATTAGGCAAAATATAAATTCATACAGAAGTAAATATGATTATACATTTAAGTTTCTGTTTCTCCATTCTAAATTCTGTTTATCTCTGTGTAGTTACATCTATGCCCAGAGAAACTACTTAAAGAAAGTAATAGGGTAGATGAAGTCTGTAAGAGAAGTCACTTTGTTCTTATTTGCACAAATGACAATATTGAAATTACTTTGTGATATTATTGAATATAGCATAGACAAATATAATTTATTCAAATACATGATTTGAGATAGACACCAATAAAGATTATCAGTGCACCAGAAATGGTTGGTTGTGTTGTTCTACCACCATAAGTCTATTATTGTACATATCAAAAAGTGATCCCGTCCTTGCTTTTTATTGTCTTCTACCAGTCGTTGCTTTTCTTTCTTGAATAACCTGACTAATCAGACAATAGAGCAATTGTATCTCTAATCTACAGATCTGTTTTAACGTGGTGTCCTATTCAAAAGAAAAGACAATCTAATAGCCAAAAAGACTGAACATTTAAATTTTAATTGGAGTTTAAATTAAAGTCTTCTTTAGCATTCCAGTCACTCACAGTGCAACACATCTTAACTCGTCTTTTCACCCATCTATCTCCCCCAAATTCCCCTCAGTGGAGCTCAGTTGTGAATTGCTTCATCCATCATTTAACCATCCTCCACTTTAAAATCCAGCACACGATGATTTTTGTATTTCTCATCACTTCTCTCTTGCCTTAAGGTCCTTTCTTCTTCAGAGAGTTACCATGCCCTTCCCAATGTAAAATGACCTACCTAGCACTACTTATGCCACTTTGCACAAGTTCAGAAACCCATGCATAATGAGAAAGTCATTTTTTGCTTTCTTTTTTTTTGTTGTTTTCAAACAAAAGAGCTAAGGATGTGAATCTGTGAATATTCAACATTGATACCTTTTTGTTCACATATCTTTTTTAAAATTCAGATCCTTATCATAGGATGAAGCAAAGTATACATGCATATATGGATGGATGACCCTGTGTTTTATATGACCCTATGTTTTATTTGACATTTTTGTGTTTCCAGGTTCTCCTTTCACATGTTTATTCCTCAGTATTTATACCTACTAACAATAAACTTTGTGTGAATAAAGTAAGGCCTGAATTGCTTTTCTAGGATTAGGCAAAATATAAATTCATACAGAAGTAAATATGATTATACATTTAAGTTTCTGTTTCTCCATTCTAAATTCTGTTTATCTCTGTGTAGTTACATCTATGCCCAGAGAAACTACTTAAAGAAAGTAATAGGGTAGATGAAGTCTGTAAGAGAAGTCACTTTGTTCTTATTTGCACAAATGACAATATTGAAATTACTTTGTGATATTATTGAATATAGCATAGACAAATATAATTTATTCAAATACATGATTTGAGATAGACACCAATAAAGATTATCAGTGCACCAGAAATGGTTGGTTGTGTTGTTCTACCACCATAAGTCTATTATTGTACATATCAAAAAAGTGATGACATACACTAAAAAAAATTTGGAGTTAATAATTATATATTACTGTATCACACAGTGTCATATTACATTAAGCCAAGTAAATGACCACAGAAACCTCTCTTATATTATTAGCTCTTAGTTTCTTCCTGTTGAATTTGGTCAGAGCTTGTGACTACTCAGACACATAGAGGGAAGGTGTGATGCTATATAACTTCTGAATCTAGGACATCAAGGGATAGTTTTCTCCTCTTTCTCCCTTGTTAGGTACATACACCTTTAGATCTCGGAGGCCCCAAAGAAGTCTGACTTTCCTGAAGTTGCTATGCTAGACAGACCACTTGGAGAAGTTGCAAAGAGATAGAAATTCTCAACTGCTGTTCTAGCTTTTGCATTTTCCCAGTTTGTGTAAAGTGTAAGAGGGAATAATGCTTTAAATGACCTCAGCCCCAGCCACCATATGTAGAAATTAAACAAAATACTCTTAAACATGTTTATAGCATAGTTAACTGAATATTTTAAACCCACTGTTGAGACCTATTGCTCAGAAAAAAAGATTCTTTAAAGTATTACTGTTCATTGATAATGCACTTGGTCACCCAAGAGCTCTGATGGAGATGTACAGTGAGTGTTGTTTTCATGTTTACTAATACAAAATCCATTCTCTAGGCCATGGAACCTAACTTTGACTTTCAAGTCTTATTGTGTAAGAAATGCATTTTGTCAGGCTATAGTTGACGTAGATATTCCTCTAATCATTGTTGCGGTGTGCTCAGATGTGTCCAACTCAGTGGGACCCCACGGACTGTAGCCCACCAGGCTCCTCTGTCCATGAAATTTTCCAGGCAAGAATACTGGAGTGAGTTGCCGTTTCCTACTCCAGAGTAGTCTTCCTGACCCAGAGATGGGACTGACATTTCCTTAGCCTCCTATATTAGCAGGTAGGTTCTTTACCACTGAGCCACCTACCTGCCATTTCTTTAATGGAGCTGGGGACATTGTAAACCTTCTGGAAAAAGAGTCGTCATTCTAGATGCCATTAAGGATATTTGTGATTTATGGGAAGTGGTCAGAATATCGACATTAATACGATTCCAACATTTATTGATGACTTAGAGGGGTTCAAGAGTTCGTTAGAGGAGTTGCCTCTTATGGATGAGCAAAGAAACTGTTTTTTTGAGATGCAGTCTCTTTCTGGTGAAGATACTGTGAAGGCTGTTGAAATGACAGCAAATAGTTTAGGATATTTCATAAACTTAGTTGATAAAGCCTCACAGGATTTAAGACAATTGACTTTAATTTTGAAAAAAAAGTTCTGCTGTCAGTAAAATGCTACCAAAGAGTACTGCATGCTACAGAGAAGTCACTTGTAAAATGTAGAGTCAATCAGTATCTTAGTTTAAGGGATACTCACAACCACTCCAACTTTCAACAACCACCACTCTGATCAATCCAGCAACATCAACACTGAGGCAAGATCCTCACCAAAAAAAAGACTTGTCTTGCTGAAGGCTGAGCCTTAGTGTGTTCTGGCAGTAGAGTATTTTTAAATTAAGGTGTGCACATTGATTTTTTAGACATAATGCTATTGCACACTTAGTAGACTACAGGGTAGTATAAAACATAACTTTTATGCACTTTTAATTAACTTAAAATGGTTTGTAATTGTAAATATAAGAGTTAAAATAATAAACCTCTTAGAAGAAAGCATCAGGATATCTTCATGAGCTTGAATTTGGCAATGGATTCTTAGATTTGACAGCAAAAATATGAACAATAACAACAACAGTGTAGATAAATTGGACTTCACCACAATCGTAACTTTGCATCAAAGGACATTATTCACAAAGTGAAAGGACAGCCTACAGAATAAGGGAAATATTTGCAAATCACATATTTGATGAGGATTTAATATTTAAGAACTACCACAATTCAACAACAAAATGCAAACACTTCAAGTTAAAAACGGGTCAAAGGAATTTTCTGGCCATCCAGTGGTTAGGACTCTGTGTTCTTAATGCAGAGGGCCTAGGCTTGATCCCTAGTGGGAAAAGTTTTGCAGTGCGGCCAAAAAAAAGACAGATTGAGAACTTAAATATGCATCCCTATGAAGAAGATATACAAATAACCCATATATATGTGAAAATCTGCTCCACATGATTAGTTGTTAAAGAAATTCAAATCAAATGTGTTTTGCTTCATAATGATATATCATTTCACATCAACCAGGATGGATATAATTTTTTGAAAGATAAGTATTGGCAGATGCATGGAAAAGATGGAATCTGTGTACATTGCTGGTGGGAGCATAAAATGGTGTGAACTATTGGGAGAATATGAAAAGAATTGACTCTAATTTAAGACCTATAAACTGAAATAAGAAACCACTAATCTGTAGTTTATACTGACAGCAGTGCTACTCAAAAGAAAATCTTCTGACCAGTAAGAAGTATGGCAGGGCGAAGCTGTTGCCCATGATGTGGTCTTCCATCTAGATTAGAAGTTCCAGAATCTATACTATCTAGAAATTCAGGCAGTGGTCCTTCTTCTGCCTTATTTGCTTACTGAGCTTATTTTATTCTTCAAAATCTATCTTCCCATCATTCTCTCTTCCCATACCCATTCCAATCTGAGAACTTCCAGTATCAGAAAATAAAGAAGTGTTGAAGTGGGCACGTGTTGCCCAGCATTAAGACATTGAATTAACAGCAAATAGGACATAAAAGTATTAGGACTGGAGAAACTGAGTAAGAAATGCTTTTTTGGAAGTTGTAGCAAAATAGTTTCTAAAAAGAAAAAACAACTTTACATCATTCACAAGAAAATTCTTTACATTAAAATGAAATGTGCTATGTGATGGTTGATTGTATGTGTCAATTTGTTTTGGTTAAGAGATGCCCAGATAGCTCCTAAAATTTTATTTCTGGGTGTACCTGTGAGATTATTTCCAGAAGAGACTGGCATTGGAATTAGTAGTCTGAATAAAGGAGATATGCCTTCACCAATGTGAATGGGCATCATCCAACTGGACGGATGGATTGAGGGCCAGAATAGAACAAAATGGGAAAGGAAGGGTGAATTGCTTCTGTCTTTTCTAGAGCTGAGATGGAATCCATCTTCCACTGCATTAGATACTCCAGGCCTTTGGACTCTAGAACTTAGACCAGTGTCATCCCTCTCTCCATTCTCAGACTTTAGGCTTTGGCCTTGCTCTAATACCATAGCTTCACCTGATTCTCAAGTTTTTAGATTTGTACCAAAATATACCACTAGCTTTACTATTTCTCCAGCCTGCAGATGGAATATCAGCCAATAGTGGACCTTTAAAATCTCCACAATTGTGTGATCCAATTTCCATAATAATTTTTCTCTTATATATCTATATTTATCCCACTGGTTCTGTTCCTCTGGAGAATTCTGACTAATACACACCACATCCAAGATTCTCTGTTTCAGAATACTTTGCACTCCAGTAGAATTTGACTAGTTAGTATGTTAATAAACTGGCTCTCTAGTTTAATATCTGGCAAGAGAATTCTAACAGTAATTAAGCTACAATGATAACAGTTAAGAAGAAAAAGCTTCATCTTTATCTTCTTGTTTATGTCTTTATGAGTATTATGCTTTGCTAAAAGATAGCTGTTATTTCAAGGATAAATGATAGAATAACTAATACTGTCCGCAGAACTAGAGAAAAATGGGGCTTCCCTGGTGTCTCAGATGGTAAAGAATCTGACTGCAATGCAGGAGACTCGGGTTTGATTCCTGGGTTGGGGAAATCTGGAGGAGTGCATGGAAACTCACTGAAGTATTCTTGCAACAGCAATTAAAGGATGGAAACTGAGTAAGAAATGCTTTTTGGAAGTTGTGAAAATGGAAAAACAACTTTACATCATTCACAAGAAAATTCTTTACATTAAAATGAAATGTGCTATGTGATGGTTGATTGTATGTGTCAATTTGTTTTGGTTAAGAGATGCCCAGATAGCTCCTAAAATTTTATTTCTGGGTGTACCTGTGAGATTATTTCCAGAAGAGACTGGCATTGGAATTAGTAGTCTGAATAAAGGAGATATGCCTTCACCAATGTGAATGGGCATCATCCAACTGGACGGATGGATTGAGGGCCAGAATAGAACAAAATGGGAAAGGAAGGGTGAATTGCTTCTGTCTTTTCTAGAGCTGAGATGGAATCCATCTTCCACTGCATTAGATACTCCAGGCCTTTGGACTCTAGAACTTAGACCAGTGTCATCCCTCTCTCCATTCTCAGACTTTAGGCTTTGGCCTTGCTCTAATACCATAGCTTCACCTGATTCTCAAGTTTTTAGATTTGTACCAAAATATACCACTAGCTTTACTATTTCTCCAGCCTGCAGATGGAATATCAGCCAATAGTGGACCTTTAAAATCTCCACAATTGTGTGATCCAATTTCCATAATAATTTTTCTCTTATATATCTATATTTATCCCACTGGTTCTGTTCCTCTGGAGAATTCTGACTAATACACACCACATCCAAGATTCTCTGTTTCAGAATACTTTGCACTCCAGTAGAATTTGACTAGTTAGTATGTTAATAAACTGGCTCTCTAGTTTAATATCTGGCAAGAGAATTCTAACAGTAATTAAGCTACAATGATAACAGTTAAGAAGAAAAAGCTTCATCTTTATCTTCTTGTTTATGTCTTTATGAGTATTATGCTTTGCTAAAAGATAGCTGTTATTTCAAGGATAAATGATAGAATAACTAATACTGTCCGCAGAACTAGAGAAAAATGGGGCTTCCCTGGTGTCTCAGATGGTAAAGAATCTGACTGCAATGCAGGAGACTCGGGTTTGATTCCTGGGTTGGGGAAATCTGGAGGAGTGCATGGAAACTCACTGAAGTATTCTTGCCTGGAGAATTCCATGGACAGAGGAGGCTGGCAAGCCATAGTCTGTGGGGTCGCGAAGAGTTGGACATGATTAAGAGACTAAGCACACAGAGGAAAATGATACGCAGGGTTAACATACTTTTGAGGAAGGATTTCACAGTGCAGACTTCTAATTTAGACTATGCCAGTTCTTGTGTTCTCAATAAAATATAAGAGAATATGACCTCTAAGACATGAGAAATGAACAAAGAACTGATAAGACTACAGTTTGAAATGAGAAAAAGCTATGAGAGGCAGATATAAACAAAAAACTGATGAAAATGTTACAGTAGCTTGACATAAAATTAAAAATAAAAGGGCAGAAGTGAAATATGTATGAGAACAAATAAAGACAGGGAGGCACAACAGAAAATTAAATTAGTGATGAGCAGGATGAACTTGAGATACTCCTTAAGGAAATGCAGAGGAAATGGAGGAGATGAAACACAGTATTAAAAAGTTTTGGTATTATGACCAAGTAGAAGGCAGAAGGAGAAGGGGATGACAGAGAACCAGATGATTGGATGGCATTACCAACTCAATGGACATCAGTTTGAGCAAGCTCCAGGAGATGATGAAGGACAGGGAAGCCTCGTGTGCTGCAATCCATGAGGTTGCAAAGAGTTGGACACAAGTGAGCAGCTGAACTGAAAAGAGATAGTAGATGCTTTGAGAATGTCTCCCCACTCCCTCCAAAATGGAGTTAGATTTTGAATAGGGCGCATTTGAAAGATTTATTTCCAGGTTCACAGTTCTGCTCAGTGCTGTGTTTAGTCACTCAGTCATGTCTGACTCTTTGTGACCCCATGGACTGCAACCTGCCAATCTATTCTGTCCATGGAATTTTTCAGGCAAGAATACTGGAGTGGGTTGCCATTCCCTCCTCCAGGGCATCTTCCCAGCCTGGGGATTGAAGCCAGATCTCCCACACTGTGGGTGGATTTTTACCATCTGAGCTATCAGGGAATCCCAAGAATACTGGAGTGGGCAGCTTATCCATTCTCCAGAGGATCTTCCCCACCTGGGAATTGAACAGGTGTCTCCTGCATTGCAGGCTGATCCTTTATCAGCTGATCTATCAGGGATGCCCCTTCAAAGGGTAGGAGGATTGTTTTGGGAATGGTAAGCAACAAAAAATCCAAGAGCCAGGTTTGTGCTGAGGACAATTGACTGTAGCAAGATTTCCGTGGGGATACCTCACCTTAAGGCAGCCATAAGTTACAAGTTTAAGCCAATGCCCTATACTAAGCTCAGACTTCCCATGTGATAGACTGTCTACTGACAGAAGCAGAAGCCAACTTCCCCTGGAGAAGAAACATCCTGAATTTAGACCAACAAGAGTCCCACAGATTAGAATTAAATAGTGATATCTAATCAAAGACCTAAAGTACTCCAAGTGACAGAACATCATAAGAATCAGCAAAAACATCAAAAAAGAGATTCAGGTGCCAAGAACTGAAGATGCTGTAATTGTCAGTTATAAATTATAGACTAGGCATGTATAAAACATTTAAAGAAACAAAAGGCAGCTCTCTTTTAAACATGGAACTTCACAAAGTGAGATATAATTGTAAAATCTAAAACGCAAATGATGTGAGGAACATCAGATACACATAATACACACAGACACATCCCTAAGAGGATTACATGACTTTCTTTTTTTTTTTTTTGCCACTTCTATTGGTTTTTAATTTATCTGTTTTCATCCATCTTTGTTCTTTTGGCCTGTATGGGCCTCCCATTGCAGTGGTCTCTGTCGCTGCAGAGCACTGTCTCTAGGCGCATGCGCTCCAGAGCTCCAGCTCAGTAGCTGGACACATTGGTCCAGGCATTCCGTGGCACGTGGGATCTTCCCAGGCCAGGGATCAAACCGGTGCCCCTTGCACTGCAAGGTGGTGTCCTTGCCCACTGGACCACCAGGGAAGCCCATGACAGGACTTCTATATGTCATTATAAAGCAAAGAACAATAAAGGCAAAAAGAAAGTATTAAAAGCAGACAGAGAGAAGCAATAGAATGCCAGTTAGCAAGAGCAGACACAAAAGCAATAGTGGAAGCCAGATGACAGTGAAAGAAAAGATTCACAGTATTTTAAGAGAGACTATCAAGTACAAATGCATGCCAAGAAAAGTAACCTTTCAAAACAGAGGAAAAACAAAACCATTCTAAGTGAAACAAAATGACTTTGCCAAGTAATCAAGCTCGCTGAAGGAATTTCCACATATCAATAAGAAACCAATCCAACAGAAAAATGGGTTAACATATGAAGACTCTTTACAGATGAGGGCACACGAATGGTGTTTAAACATGCAAAATTAGTATCAGAGATGCATAAATTAAGTGAACCACAAGTTTTAAACTAATTAACAAAAACAACAACTTCTGAAAATGCCAAAATAGGCGTGGATTGGCTTGGATTTTTATAAACTGAGAGTGGGAGTATAAATCTGTTAAGCAGATTAAGAACAATTTGATATTACTTTGTCAACATGAATATTCACATTACCTGTGCCACATTTTTGCACAGGACTCTATAGAAATACTTGCAGTACATCAGAACACATCTACAAAATATTCATTATAGCCCTAGTCTTAAAAACCAAAACTGGAGTAACACTTTTTCCATTGTCAGGAGAATGGATAAATAATAATAGTATGTCACAGAATGAGTTGTTATTTATATACAACCATAAAAATAAACTGTAGCTGTATGTGACATAAAGAATTTTAGACAGATTTATTAGATGATTGGGGAAAAAATAAAGGTCCCAGAAAGCTTTAAGCTGGTTGATACCATTTTTATAAATCTTAAAATTAAGAAATAATCAATCTGTTTTCATTTTTTTTTATGGGCCTCCCATTGCGTGGTCTCCAGAGCTCCAGCATGCCCAGTAGCTGGACACATTGGTCCAGGCATTCCGTGGCACGTGGGATCTTCCCAGGCCAGGATCAAACGGTGCCCTTGCACTGCAAGGTGGTGTCCTTGCCCACTGGACCACCAGGGAAGCCCATGACAGGACTTCTATATGTCATTATAAAGCAAAGAACAATAAAGGCAAAAAGAAAGTATTAAAAGCAGACAGAGAGAAGCAATAGAATGCCAGTTAGCAAGAGCAGACACAAAAGCAATAGTGGAAGCCAGATGACAGTGAAAGAAAAGATTCACAGTATTTTAAGAGAGACTATCAAGTACAAATGCATGCCAAGAAAAGTAACCTTTCAAAACAGAGGAAAAACAAAACCATTCTAAGTGAAACAAAATGACTTTGCCAAGTAATCAAGCTCGCTGAAGGAATTTCCACATATCAATAAGAAACCAATCCAACAGAAAAATGGGTTAACATATGAAGACTCTTTACAGATGAGGGCACACGAATGGTGTTTAAACATGCAAAATTAGTATCAGAGATGCATAAATTAAGTGAACCACAAGTTTTAAACTAATTAACAAAAACAACAACTTCTGAAAATGCCAAAATAGGCGTGGATTGGCTTGGATTTTTATAAACTGAGAGTGGGAGTATAAATCTGTTAAGCAGATTAAGAACAATTTGATATTACTTTGTCAACATGAATATTCACATTACCTGTGCCACATTTTTGCACAGGACTCTATAGAAATACTTGCAGTACATCAGAACACATCTACAAAATATTCATTATAGCCCTAGTCTTAAAAACCAAAACTGGAGTAACACTTTTTCCATTGTCAGGAGAATGGATAAATAATAATAGTATGTCACAGAATGAGTTGTTATTTATATACAACCATAAAAATAAACTGTAGCTGTATGTGACATAAAGAATTTTAGACAGATTTATTAGATGATTGGGGAAAAAATAAAGGTCCCAGAAAGCTTTAAGCTGGTTGATACCATTTTTATAAATCTTAAAATTAAGCAAAGTTAATCAATGAACTGTCATGAATATGGATGTCTATTCATGTATGTATGATATTCTCAAACTATGTTAAGATGCAGAGAGATGATGAAAGCAAAATGAGACTGGCTCCTCCTTTGAGTCATTCAGTTGCAGAATCGCGTCCAACTCTGTGCAGCCCCATGGACTGAAGCATGCCTGGCCTCCCTTGTCCTTCACTATCTCCCAGAGTTTGCTCATATTCATGTCTATTGAGTTGGTGATACTACCTAACCATCTCATCATCTACCAACCTCTTCTCCTTTTGCAGTCAATCTTTCCCAGCATCAGGGTCTTTTCTAGTGAGTTGCTGTTTATATCAGGTGGTCATTGTATTGGAACTTCAGCTTCAGCTTCAACATCAGTCCTTCCAATGAATATTCAGGGTTGATTTCCTTTAGGATTGAATGGTATGATCTTGTTGCTGTCCAAGTGACTCTCAAGAGTCGTCTCCAGCACCACAATTTGAAAGCATCACTTCTTTGGTGTTCGGACTTCTTTTTTTTAATTTTTATTTTGCTTTTTACTTTTATAGAGTTTTGTTGTTTACAGATATGTATGACTCCAGATTACTTTGGTGTTCAGACTTCTTTATGGTCCAATTCTCAATCTGTGTATGACTACTGGGAAAACTGTAACTTTGACTATATGTACCTTTGTCAGCAAAGTAATGTCTCTCTTTTTAATATGTTGTCTAGGTTTTTCATAGGTTTTCTTCCAAAGAGCAAGCATCTTTTAAATTTCATCACTGCAGACACCATCTACAAAATATTCATTATAGCCCTAGTCTTAAAAACCAAAACTGGAGTAACACTTTTTCCATTGTCAGGAGAATGGATAAATAATAATAGTATGTCACAGAATGAGTTGTTATTTATATACAACCATAAAAATAAACTGTAGCTGTATGTGACATAAAGAATTTTAGACAGATTTATTAGATGATTGGGGAAAAAATAAAGGTCCCAGAAAGCTTTAAGCTGGTTGATACCATTTTTATAAATCTTAAAATTAAGCAAAGTTAATCAATGAACTGTCATGAATATGGATGTCTATTCATGTATGTATGATATTCTCAAACTATGTTAAGATGCAGAGAGATGATGAAAGCAAAATGAGACTGGCTCCTCCTTTGAGTCATTCAGTTGCAGAATCGCGTCCAACTCTGTGCAGCCCCATGGACTGAAGCATGCCTGGCCTCCCTTGTCCTTCACTATCTCCCAGAGTTTGCTCATATTCATGTCTATTGAGTTGGTGATACTACCTAACCATCTCATCATCTACCAACCTCTTCTCCTTTTGCAGTCAATCTTTCCCAGCATCAGGGTCTTTTCTAGTGAGTTGCTGTTTATATCAGGTGGTCATTGTATTGGAACTTCAGCTTCAGCTTCAACATCAGTCCTTCCAATGAATATTCAGGGTTGATTTCCTTTAGGATTGAATGGTATGATCTTGTTGCTGTCCAAGTGACTCTCAAGAGTCGTCTCCAGCACCACAATTTGAAAGCATCACTTCTTTGGTGTTCGGACTTCTTTTTTTTAATTTTTATTTTGCTTTTTACTTTTATAGAGTTTTGTTGTTTACAGATATGTATGACTCCAGATTACTTTGGTGTTCAGACTTCTTTATGGTCCAATTCTCAATCTGTGTATGACTACTGGGAAAACTGTAACTTTGACTATATGTACCTTTGTCAGCAAAGTAATGTCTCTCTTTTTAATATGTTGTCTAGGTTTTTCATAGGTTTTCTTCCAAAGAGCAAGCATCTTTTAAATTTCATCACTGCAGACACCATCCACAGTGATTCTGTAGCTTAGGAAAAATAAATATCACTGTTTCCACTTTTTCTCCATCTATTTGCCATGAAGTTATAAAATTAGACGCCATGATCTTCTTTTTTTGAATGCTGAGTTTTTAAGTCAGCTTTTTCACTCTCATCTTTCACCTCCTTGGAGACAGGTGTAGAATGGAATAAGGAGGAGGGGGCAGTGTCAGACATTGAGGGTGCAGTGCTGGTGATGCTTTGGTTGTGGAGTAGCATAGTAGGATTGCTAGGATTCCATATTATGCTTTATAATTTACATGTATGTGCTCAGTCACTCAGTCATGGCGGACTCAGGGACCTCATGGACTGTAGCTTGCCATGCTCCTCTGTTCATGAAATTTTCCAGGCAAGAATCTGGAAATTTTATATTGTTATTGTTTAGTCATTAAATCATATCCAACTCCTTTGTGATTCCATGGACTATAGCCTGCTAGGCTCCTCTTCCTTCCATGGGATTTTTGAGTGAAGAATACTAGAGTGGGGTAGCATTTTTTTCTCCAGGGAATCTTCCTGATCTAGGGCTTGAGCCACGTCTCTTGCTTTGGCAGGTGGATTCCTTACCTCTGAGCCATAAGCCCTACATGTAGGTTATCTGTAGGTTTTTTTGTATTTATTTTTGAAAGTCAACAATTATATTAAAATGTTTAAAATATATACATATAAAAGAACAGTTGACATATCTTTCATTATAGATACAAATTGCTGATAGCTTGACTTTCTAAAGAAAAGAAAACAGCTAATGGAAATGGAGCAGTAATCTCAATAAAAAATTCAGGTCTGAAGAAAACTCAAGTCAGTTAAAGTCTTTGAAAATAAAATGTAGTAATGTTTTTCTCATAAAATATGCTCCATAAACAATTGCAGAAACATAGAGACTAAAAATAAAGCAAAAAGTGAAAATAACAGGTTACCTACAAAGAGAGAAGAATTAGATTCTGGATAATACAGCTTTTATTTATTTATAAATAGATGAGGGAGAGAAGGTTATATATCCAGACACTTCAAGGCGGGAAGATGTATGAGTGAAGAATGTAGCAGGTTACTAACAGAAAGAAAGAATGGGAAGGCTGACTTTAGATTTATCCTCTGCAGAAATAAACTCAGAAAGACAATGGTGCAATATTTTAAACAGAATTAAAATTTTAACAGTGAAAAATGGAAGCAGTTTAAATGACCAATAATAAGAGGATGGTTAATTTGGGTGTATCCATCCTAGGAATGTCATTTATTCCCTAAAAATAAATTTGCAACTTGACCAGTACTCCTCAAAGCTGTCAGGGTCATCCAAAGTAAGGAACACCCAAGAAACTGTCACAGCCCCAGAGAATCTTAATCCTGAGTGATAATCAAAGATGTGAAAAAGATTATAATTGTGAATATCAGCAGTATTCATAATAATTAGGCATTTGAAACCATATAAATATTGAATAATAATAGTTTTTAAATTTCTGGTATGTGTTTATTATGCTATTGTTAATCAAGTTTATGACATTATGAATTAAATCAGATAAGAACATATCAAATAAGAAAGTAGGTTACAAAATGATATACAGTATAATGTCTGTACCTCTCTAGACTCAGAATGTCTATGATGCCTATTTATAGGTTTCTCTTTTTCCAGCCTAAATCCTTCTGATGACCTCAATATAGCGACTAAGACCATGATGACCTTTTAACATTGCTAGCCAGTGATTTAGGACGTAGTTGGGTCCATTTGTTGGTCACTCAGGAATAGTAGGGACCATTCAGAACAATTGAATTTGTTCTTATAGAGAATTAAAATTTTTAAACAGAGAGAGTTGAACAGTTTTTCATAGGTATGTTACTTCAAAAAATAAGTCAACCAAACACCTGGAAAATAGCCTTGAGGTATATATCACCCATGTCATAGCAGTGATAGAGCACTAGATCATGCAATCAAACTTTTGCTACTGCAACCTAATGGGTAGACCTTCACTTGACATCTAGATGACTTTCTTATCCTAATCTATATGCCTGTCTCTGCAAGAATGAATTACTCTTCCCAAGTACGTGTACAATGTTATATTACCTGAAGCTACTCTGTTCTTTGTAATCAAAGAGCCTAACTGAAGCAGTATTGCACTGGCCCAATCTTGTAATTGTCACTTTTGGATGTTGTGTCTATGTGCACATCGAAGATAAACTATAATTAAATATAGCAGAATATTAACACATGGTGTTTACTCTAATATATATTGAGTGCTTACAGTGGGCCTGACACTTCCCCAAGCCCAGGAAAACAGCAGTGAGAACCAGACACCTGCCTTCCTAGAATTTGCATTTTGGTAGGATTCTGACGGTAATTGTTCTCTGAATGTTGAGATTAGGGAGATTTTTATTTGCTTTATCCTCTTTTATATGTAAGTTTCCCACAATTACATTTTTAACCAAAAATCAATGTTCATTTCAAATTAAGAGGTATATCTTCTCCAAGATTTGTTTCTGATTTCTGTCTCTCAAGGAAACTATATCAAGAGGGAACAAAAGACAGAGAACTAATTCTTTTCCCCCTCTTGGATAGAATCAACAGATAAAATAGCATCCTGTGGAGAAAACATTTTATTCCTATGGTGTGCAAAAGCAATGGGAATAGTCTAAAAAGAACATCTGCATGGGTTCTGAATTGTATATTGCATTGTGAGTCTTGCTAAAGTCACAGAAGCAGTATACATCTATAGAAATTTTCAGGTTGTTGAAACATTTCCATCATTCTCCTTACAACTCTGGGAGGCAGGCAGGGCAACTATAATTATTTCTAGTTTTCAGAGCCAGGGTAGGTTAAGAGAAGGCACATCAGTTTCGCCTACACGCACACTTTAGAAGTGGCGCAGTGTAGACTAGAGCCTTGGTTTTCTTCCTGTAATTCTCTTTCCACTGCACCACAGCCAAGTTGAAGTCCACGTGGCCTTGTTTTTGTTCATCTTGATTATATTACTTTGGGGGAAATTATAGTCACCGTGTTAAGGATTATAGTCTAACAAGTTTTTAGACTTCAGTCTCTCGGAATCACTGCCTTTTAGTGGAGTAGCACAGCTGGTACATTAAAAGACCAAGCTTCCACACGGTGTGGCAAAATATAACTTTATTCTTTCCTGTCATTGTTCTTTTAAACCCTGTATTTGGACTCAAATTTTGATTTTGCTGTCCTTGGCATTTCTCACTCTTTTACTTTCTTGGCCATTAAGAAAAAAGTCTTCTAGTCCCATTAATCACTGGAAAAGTCTCCATTTTCATAATTAAAATGCTCAGTTCAATCATTACCCTACATGTTAAGTATTTGCACCCCAGTGTGATGCTACTACAGGTTAGGCAGCATTCAGTGAAGAAATACAATGTACCTCCCAACTTTTCCTATTCCTTGCCCTTTGCTTCTGATGTTGCCCTCCTGGGCTCTCCCTCTGCACCCTTCATAGTGTGTGCTTACTGATCCCTGGCTGGAGGTATATGTTGGGGAGTGGGAAATAAAATGGGGGCAGAAAAGGTCTTACTTAGCATGTTGAACTACAGTCTCGTGTTGGTGTTCTCTGGGTGCTTAACGCCAACTTTCATGCATGGTCCTTTATGATACCCCAGAGAGTTTCCATTGCAAATATGTGTTTATACCTCTCTCCAAATGAGTAACAGCTTCAGCCAGACAGTGACGAGGCACTGAAGGTATGTAAGGGTACCCCTTCAGCTTCTTTCTACTAAGACAGCCTCTCTTTGGAAGGAAGCTCTTTTGGATGTGTACTAAGTGCTAAGTTGCTTCAGTAGTGTCTGACCCTTTCTAACTCTATGGACTGTAGCCCACCAGGCTCCTCTGTCTGTGGGATTTTCCCGGCAAGAATATTAGAGTGAGTTGCCATTTCCTTTTCCAGGGGATCTTCCCAACCCAGGGGTTGAACCCACACTTCATAGGTGTCCTACATGGCAGGCAGGTTCTTTATCACTAGTGCTATCTCTTGAATGAACTCACTTTAAGATTGCCTGCAGAGTGCTTCATGCTGCATGGCCCTCAGTATCAAAGCAAAAACACAAGTTGCCTAGCTCCTAGTGGAAGCTGAGCTGACTTCCATGGGAACTTCTCTTTCCCTCTCCTGTCAGCTCCAACTACAACTTTAAATTTCTGAGCTATGAAACAAACATATATCCCCTGTTATTTCCCCAGACTGCAAGGGATCTATCTCAAGTTCCCTGAGTGACCCTATTAAAACCCTTCTTGATTGACTTGAAGTGAGAATAAAATACACTGTCCCCTTCTGCCAGAGGGTATGAGGGAAATGCATCAACTTGCACAAAATTTGACCCCTACAACACTCTCTAAGAAGACTCATGACTTCCCTCCTCTCCTAGCCTAGAAAGAATGAGTGTAACAAAACTACTGTGCATCATTCTTGCAAGCCCTGCATATGTGTTCCATCACTTTTTTTTGAGTTGTATGACTAACTGGTCTTTATTATTTTCTTTCTGACTTTGGGGTTACTGTAAAACCTAGACAGAAAAAGCCTACTATTTTTTTCTGTTATTCAGAGGTTCAACTGAAGACTTAAAAGATGTAGCGCCTACTGAGTTCCAACTAAGAGTTTTTAGAAAGTATCCCAGGGAAAACAGTAGACTCAGAGACAACTCTCAACAGAACTGAAATATGTTTTCCTGGTTCTTTTTACCCTAATTTGGCAAAATGACGCTAATATTATATATTTCAGTACAATAATGCAACTATCTTTTAAAAACATAAATACACATCTCTAATGCTTCACATATCACCCACTGCCTCTCCACACATTTATTATACTCATTACCATCTACTCGGAAATATAACTACAAGTAACTTGTAGACACATGCTTCTCAAAACTGGGGACTCTTTAAAATATGCCAATACCCAGACACCCACACTAGACCAATTAAAGGAGAATCTCTGATGATTGAAATTGGTCTTAGGCAGTTTTAAAATCTCCCCAGGTGATTCTAATTTGCATTTAGAATTGAGAACTGCTGCTGTAAGCTCTCAAAGCTGGGGTGCCACTCTGAGCTAGTCTTCATTCAGTCCTTCTATATCCTTAGAGGAAGGATCAGCTACTTCTTTCTTAAATGATTCTGGCCCTCCTCTTGACCTCCTCCACCCAGATGATTAATGATCCATGATTCAATAAAATACATAAGCGTAAATGGATAGAGGGCGAAGGAACCCAGGTACATGGCTCCTGGTGCTTCTGCCTTTTCAACTGGAAGTTTGTTTTTGACCTCTGCAGGAAAAGGAGGAGAAGAGAAAGTAGATTAAGCTTCTGATATTTTGCTAATGGAATATGTGTGCTTTTCCTATCTGAGCTCTGTTAAAAGCAAAATAACAACAACAAACAAAAACAGATTTATGCTAGAGCCAGGTCTTAACAGCTCAAGAGAGACAATTATTAGATTCTTGCGAATTGGGGGAGCCAGTTGTTGTCCCATTGCTAACTTGAAGTTGGCCAGGATGGGAACATTTACACCATAGACCTCAGCAAATGCTACAAATCAGGGCTCCCTCCTCCTAGAGAAATAACTGTCAAACATTTTTCCAGTAAAGCACTGGATTTAAGTATTGAAAAAGTGCTTCTCAAACACTGTCCCCTTAATTTGAAGTTCAAGGCAAAGGGGAAGGATGCTTAACAGCTTAATGGTTCTTTGGTTCATCAGATTAGGTAGAAATTACTTTCTTGATAAGATTTTGTAGGAGTGGAGAAGAGAGAAACATGACTTGAAATTCATTCTAATAAACTTTGCACTTCCTTTTGTAGATCTAATAAAGTGTATTTATCATAATAAAGACAGAAATGTACTCTAGGTGTTTCTCAACTTATTAAAGCTAATTGGTGCCCTTGCAACAGTTCAGCCTTACTAATTAGTATCCAACTTGTATGTTTTTCAAATATATGCTCAAGAAAGCAGTGTGTGTGTGTGTGTGTGTGTGTGTGTGTGTGTTTCCTACTATGTTTTTTCCTGCTATGTTTTTGTTTTCCTATTATACTATGCTAATTCCTCTAGTTTCGTATGTGGAGATGTGCTTAGGTAATTTAAAAAATGTTTTACTAAATTATACTTACACTTTTTTTCTGTAGACTAAGAATTCTTTTTAAGGGGAAAATAATTTATGCAGGATTCTATTACTTTGCAAGGGCATGTCACTGTCACAAACAGAAGATGAAGCACTGAATGATGTGGAAGTGGATGGTCACTGTCATCAAACGAATAGAGGAAGGATCAGCTACTTCTTTCTTAAATGATTCTGGCCCTCCTCTTGACCTCCTCCACCCAGATGATTAATGATCCATGATTCAATAAAATACATAAGCGTAAATGGATAGGGCGAAGGAACCCAGGTACATGGCTCCTGGTGCTTCTGCCTTTTCAACTGGAAGTTTGTTTTTGACCTCTGCAGGAAAAGGAGGAGAAGAGAAAGTAGATTAAGCTTCTGATATTTTGCTAATGGAATATGTGTGCTTTTCCTATCTGAGCTCTGTTAAAAGCAAAATAACAACAACAAACAAAAACAGATTTATGCTAGAGCCAGGTCTTAACAGCTCAAGAGAGACAATTATTAGATTCTTGCGAATTGGGGGAGCCAGTTGTTGTCCCATTGCTAACTTGAAGTTGGCCAGGATGGGAACATTTACACCATAGACCTCAGCAAATGCTACAAATCAGGGCTCCCTCCTCCTAGAGAAATAACTGTCAAACATTTTTCCAGTAAAGCACTGGATTTAAGTATTGAAAAAGTGCTTCTCAAACACTGTCCCCTTAATTTGAAGTTCAAGGCAAAGGGGAAGGATGCTTAACAGCTTAATGGTTCTTTGGTTCATCAGATTAGGTAGAAATTACTTTCTTGATAAGATTTTGTAGGAGTGGAGAAGAGAGAAACATGACTTGAAATTCATTCTAATAAACTTTGCACTTCCTTTTGTAGATCTAATAAAGTGTATTTATCATAATAAAGACAGAAATGTACTCTAGGTGTTTCTCAACTTATTAAAGCTAATTGGTGCCCTTGCAACAGTTCAGCCTTACTAATTAGTATCCAACTTGTATGTTTTTCAAATATATGCTCAAGAAAGCAGTGTGTGTGTGTGTGTGTGTGTGTGTGTGTGTGTTTCCTACTATGTTTTTTCCTGCTATGTTTTTGTTTTCCTATTATACTATGCTAATTCCTCTAGTTTCGTATGTGGAGATGTGCTTAGGTAATTTAAAAAATGTTTTACTAAATTATACTTACACTTTTTTTCTGTAGACTAAGAATTCTTTTTAAGGGGAAAATAATTTATGCAGGATTCTATTACTTTGCAAGGGCATGTCACTGTCACAAACAGAAGATGAAGCACAAATGAATGATTATGGTGGAAGCATCCTGTGATGGATATTTTGTCTTTTTTTCTTAATCTACTCTCTCAGTATTTTCTCTTCCATCGAATATAAACTTACATTAAATTACACAAACACTCAACAAGACCAAAGAACTGTAAGTAAATAAATAAATATCCTGACCTTGACTTTATTAAATTCGAATGCTTCATAACTCCTCAGATTTCCCAAATCCAGCAAACTTTAGGTAGCTGCTATGCTGATGTTCTCCTGCCTATGTTTTTCTCTCAGTATGATATGCCTACTCCTTTTTCTACATATATGTTCAGTTTTCAAGACTATTCAATTATCCCCACTTTTCTGATCCCCTCTTGTGCTGTGTGATCCAAAACTCCATTATGAACTGTACCTCTGTATCCTTATTTTCTACTTTCTAACCCCAATGAAAGTGTATCATTCCTGAAATTCCCTATTCCTTCAAGGACTTATGCTGTGCTATTTACATTTCTAACTAAGGATTTCATGGAACAGTCATTGTCTCAGTCAGAGCATGTACCTGAACACTGAGAACTTCCAACAAAATTGTAGGAGAATGTTGGACTTATTTGAAGGTGATTAGTCATTTGAAAGTACTTGTAAAATCATATCCAAAGTGGAAAAAGCCCTCTCCACCTTTCTGTAAAGGAAATCTTTGATAAGCCCCCAACTGAAATGGCATGAACTTGTTACGATTAACTCTTGCCTGTAAATATTTTTGCCGGTTTATCTAACTGTATCTGTAGCAGTGTATTAAATTCTTGAGCTTGGCATGTAATAGGAGAGAGAACCTGCAATTTTGTTACATGACCTCACTTAGTTACCACACAGCACATGCATTAGCCTGTAGTTAAAAGCCTCTTGGGGTGCATCCCTGGTGGTTTTCCTATTATACTATGCTAATTCCTCTAGTTTCGTATGTGGAGATGTGCTTAGGTAATTTAAAAAATGTTTTACTAAATTATACTTACACTTTTTTTCTGTAGACTAAGAATTCTTTTTAAGGGGAAAATAATTTATGCAGGATTCTATTACTTTGCAAGGGCATGTCACTGTCACAAACAGAAGATGAAGCACAAATGAATGATTATGGTGGAAGCATCCTGTGATGGATATTTTGTCTTTTTTTCTTAATCTACTCTCTCAGTATTTTCTCTTCCATCGAATATAAACTTACATTAAATTACACAAACACTCAACAAGACCAAAGAACTGTAAGTAAATAAATAAATATCCTGACCTTGACTTTATTAAATTCGAATGCTTCATAACTCCTCAGATTTCCCAAATCCAGCAAACTTTAGGTAGCTGCTATGCTGATGTTCTCCTGCCTATGTTTTTCTCTCAGTATGATATGCCTACTCCTTTTTCTACATATATGTTCAGTTTTCAAGACTATTCAATTATCCCCACTTTTCTGATCCCCTCTTGTGCTGTGTGATCCAAAACTCCATTATGAACTGTACCTCTGTATCCTTATTTTCTACTTTCTAACCCCAATGAAAGTGTATCATTCCTGAAATTCCCTATTCCTTCAAGGACTTATGCTGTGCTATTTACATTTCTAACTAAGGATTTCATGGAACAGTCATTGTCTCAGTCAGAGCATGTACCTGAACACTGAGAACTTCCAACAAAATTGTAGGAGAATGTTGGACTTATTTGAAGGTGATTAGTCATTTGAAAGTACTTGTAAAATCATATCCAAAGTGGAAAAAGCCCTCTCCACCTTTCTGTAAAGGAAATCTTTGATAAGCCCCCAACTGAAATGGCATGAACTTGTTACGATTAACTCTTGCCTGTAAATATTTTTGCCGGTTTATCTAACTGTATCTGTAGCAGTGTATTAAATTCTTGAGCTTGGCATGTAATAGGAGAGAGAACCTGCAATTTTGTTACATGACCTCACTTAGTTACCACACAGCACATGCATTAGCCTGTAGTTAAAAGCCTCTTGGGGGTGCATCCCCTGGTGGTCCAGTGGGTAAGGACACTGCCTTGCAGTGCAAGGGCCGCCAGTTCGATCCCTGGCCTGGGAAGATCCCACGTGCCGCGGAGCGGCTGGACTGATGTGTCCAACTACCGAGCCGGAGCTCTGGAGCGCATGCGCCCAGAGCCGGTGCTCTGTGACGACAGAGGCCACCGCGATGGGAGGCCCACAGGAGCCAAAGAACAAGGACGGATGAAAATAGAGAAATGAAAGACCAATAGAAGTGGCCTGCCCACTCCCCTCCCTCCCCAACCCAACCCCCACCCAAAATAAATAAATAAATAAATCTTAAAAAAAAAAAAGCCTCTTAGGGGTTTAAATCTTTTTTAGAAACTGTATATTCAGCCAATATAATACTGTACAATCCAATCCTGTTTGATTTAGAAGGACTCATAATATAAGAAAATGCTTAGTATATAGTGAATGAATTCACAAGAATAGTGTTGAGAATTATTCTTTGTGATCATAACTTAAAAACATACTGGAGGAACAGGCATTATCTCTGGATGGTGTGATTATAGGTGAGTGATGTTCACTATCTACTTTGTTTCTAAACACTGACATGGCATGTATTCATAAATATTTCTTTATTGTTGAAAAATATTTATTAAATTATGAAAAGGCCATAAAATTCCTGATCGTAGACTCTTCATAATCTGTTTAGCAAAACATAAAATAAGTCAAAATTAGTCATATAAGAAATGAGTTGAGCTTTACGAATCAGAGGGACATTAGTCATCTGAGATTTTGCCTATCAACTCATTAATACATAATATATTTTAAATAAAAGGCCACTTATTATGTTCTCTGTTTAGAGCAGCTGATTCCAATAAAAATCCCACAGAGTCGAATAATAAACACTATTAATATAGGGCATCCTTTGTGACTCAAACCATAAAGAATCTCCCTGCAATGCAGGAGACCTAGGTTCAGTTCCTGGGTTGGGAAGATCCAAGTATTCTTGAGCTTGGCATGTAATAGGAGAGAGAACCTGCAATTTTGTTACATGACCTCACTTAGTTACCACACAGCACATGCATTAGCCTGTAGTTAAAAGCCTCTTGGGGGTGCATCCCCTGGTGGTCCAGTGGGTAAGGACACTGCCTTGCAGTGCAAGGGCCGCCAGTTCGATCCCTGGCCTGGGAAGATCCCACGTGCCGCGGAGCGGCTGGACTGATGTGTCCAACTACCGAGCCGGAGCTCTGGAGCGCATGCGCCCAGAGCCGGTGCTCTGTGACGACAGAGGCCACCGCGATGGGAGGCCCACAGGAGCCAAAGAACAAGGACGGATGAAAATAGAGAAATGAAAGACCAATAGAAGTGGCCTGCCCACTCCCCTCCCTCCCCAACCCAACCCCCACCCAAAATAAATAAATAAATAAATCTTAAAAAAAAAAAAGCCTCTTAGGGGTTTAAATCTTTTTTAGAAACTGTATATTCAGCCAATATAATACTGTACAATCCAATCCTGTTTGATTTAGAAGGACTCATAATATAAGAAAATGCTTAGTATATAGTGAATGAATTCACAAGAATAGTGTTGAGAATTATTCTTTGTGATCATAACTTAAAAACATACTGGAGGAACAGGCATTATCTCTGGATGGTGTGATTATAGGTGAGTGATGTTCACTATCTACTTTGTTTCTAAACACTGACATGGCATGTATTCATAAATATTTCTTTATTGTTGAAAAATATTTATTAAATTATGAAAAGGCCATAAAATTCCTGATCGTAGACTCTTCATAATCTGTTTAGCAAAACATAAAATAAGTCAAAATTAGTCATATAAGAAATGAGTTGAGCTTTACGAATCAGAGGGACATTAGTCATCTGAGATTTTGCCTATCAACTCATTAATACATAATATATTTTAAATAAAAGGCCACTTATTATGTTCTCTGTTTAGAGCAGCTGATTCCAATAAAAATCCCACAGAGTCGAATAATAAACACTATTAATATAGGGCATCCTTTGTGACTCAAACCATAAAGAATCTCCCTGCAATGCAGGAGACCTAGGTTCAGTTCCTGGGTTGGGAAGATCCCCTACAGTATTCTTGCCTTGAGAATCCTATGGACAGAGGAGCCTGGCTGGCTACAGTCCATGGGATCGCATAGAGTTGGACATAACTGAGCGACTAACATACGCACACATGTATTACGATGTATAAACGCTGTATACTGAATACCCTAAGGAATTGTGTCCCACTTACTCCTTTCCCAATCCCTAAAACAGACCTTTAGATGTTACAAGAAACTAAATCCACATAGAGGATTCCCATTCTCAATAAGCTAGCTCTGTGACAACCTGTACTTCCAAATCTAGATCAAGAGAGAGCTGACATTCCTCCTGTTCGTATCCCTGCATCTCCCAATTCCCTGGGTGCAGATTTTAGTTTTAAACTGCAATATTTCTAGTACTTTTTTTTTCTTGCTTGTACAATGACTGCCTTCTTATCTTTCTAGAGTGCATTTTAAAATTTTAACTATGATGTTCCATCTGCTGTCACTGAACTGGAATGTCCCTAAAATGTAAATGTAGACTGAATCCCACTGGGAATTGCCTGAAAGAATCATTTGCCTGATAAACAGCAAATTGCAAAATGGGTTTTAACTTCTTTCAATTAACAATGGCAAAAACAACCACCACCAAAAAAAAACAGAGGAAGAAGGAAGAAAAGAGGGAGACAATGGCTTCCTCGGTTTGCATTGCAGGCAGGTCTGAATATTTTCATTTTTTATGCATTGAGTGGAAAATAGCTATTGAAGGAGCCATATTACTTGACACTGATAGTAGAGTTGCGTGAAATTTCTCTGGGCTTAGGGGTTGGCCAGAAAGAAACATAGGGGAGATGACACATTTCTGCTTCCTATAATGATCACAGAGTACCTAAAAGCTCCCCCATTTGAAGTTTTTCCTTACACAGTATTTGTAGCTAGATGTTTCACCTGCCAACATACTTGATGGAGAAGGAAGTGCTCCCTCTTTTTTTGTGGGACAGTAGTAAAACAACTTTGAATACTTCAGATATGGAAAGACTGAATCATTTATTCAATTTTTTGAATTTTCCTGTCAGAATCAGTGCTAAGCAACCAGAGGAAGCACCCTTGGCTCTGGCAATGCAGGAGCCCAGTTCCTGGGTTGGGAAGATCCCTACAGTATTCTTGCCTTGAGAATCCTATGGACAGAGGAGCCTGGCTGGCTACAGTCCATGGGATCGCATAGAGTTGGACATAACTGAGCGACTAACATACGCACACATGTATTACGATGTATAAACGCTGTATACTGAATACCCTAAGGAATTGTGTCCCACTTACTCCTTTCCCAATCCCTAAAACAGACCTTTAGATGTTACAAGAAACTAAATCCACATAGAGGATTCCCATTCTCAATAAGCTAGCTCTGTGACAACCTGTACTTCCAAATCTAGATCAAGAGAGAGCTGACATTCCTCCTGTTCGTATCCCTGCATCTCCCAATTCCCTGGGTGCAGATTTTAGTTTTAAACTGCAATATTTCTAGTACTTTTTTTTTCTTGCTTGTACAATGACTGCCTTCTTATCTTTCTAGAGTGCATTTTAAAATTTTAACTATGATGTTCCATCTGCTGTCACTGAACTGGAATGTCCCTAAAATGTAAATGTAGACTGAATCCCACTGGGAATTGCCTGAAAGAATCATTTGCCTGATAAACAGCAAATTGCAAAATGGGTTTTAACTTCTTTCAATTAACAATGGCAAAAACAACCACCACCAAAAAAAAACAGAGGAAGAAGGAAGAAAAGAGGGAGACAATGGCTTCCTCGGTTTGCATTGCAGGCAGGTCTGAATATTTTCATTTTTTATGCATTGAGTGGAAAATAGCTATTGAAGGAGCCATATTACTTGACACTGATAGTAGAGTTGCGTGAAATTTCTCTGGGCTTAGGGGTTGGCCAGAAAGAAACATAGGGGAGATGACACATTTCTGCTTCCTATAATGATCACAGAGTACCTAAAAGCTCCCCCATTTGAAGTTTTTCCTTACACAGTATTTGTAGCTAGATGTTTCACCTGCCAACATACTTGATGGAGAAGGAAGTGCTCCCTCTTTTTTTGTGGGACAGTAGTAAAACAACTTTGAATACTTCAGATATGGAAAGACTGAATCATTTATTCAATTATTTATTGAATGCCTATCCTGTGTCAGAATCAGTGCTAAGCAATGGCTAACATGTATACCTTTGGGTCTGTTTCTGTTTTGTTTGATTTTTTTTTTACTTTTTACTTTTACTGTATTTTGCTGTTTACAGATATGTATAATCTCAGATTAGTCATATGTATATCCCTGGCCCCCATCCCTCCTCCACCACTCTCCCACACTGCCCCCAAACCCGCCATTGTTTCTGTTTTATAAATACATTAATTTGTCTTTTTCTGAATGGCTTACTTCACTTAATATGATAATCTCAAAGTCCATCCATATTGCTGCAAGTGGCATTATTTGATTCTTTTTTATGGCTGATTAATCTGTGTGTGTGTGTGTGTGTGTACACCACATCTTCTTTATCCATTCATCTGTTGATGGACATTTAGGTTGCTTTCATATCTTAGCTACTGTAAATAATACTGCTATGAACAGTGGGGTGCAAGCATCTTTTGGAATTTGAGCTTTTTCATATTAATGCCCAGGAAGAGGATTGAAGGATCATATGATAATTCTATTTATTGTTATTTAAGAAACCTCCATAATGTTCTCCATAGAAGCTGTACCAATTTACATTCCCACCAAAGTGTAGAAAAGTTTTTTTCTCCACCTACTTATTATTTGTAGACTTTTTGATAAAGGACCTTCTGATTGGAGTGGGGTGATAACCTCATTGTCATAGCTTTTATCCCAAGGAGCAAATGTCTTTTACTTTCATGGCTGCAGACATCATCTGCAGCCATCTTGGAACCCAAGAAAATAAAGTCAGTCACTGTTTCCATTGTTTGCCCACCTATATGCCATGAAGTGACGGAACTGGATGCCATGATCTTCATTTTTTGAATGTTGAGTTTTAGGACAGCTTTTTCACTCTCCTCTTTCACCTTCATCAAGAGGCTCTTTAGTCCTCTTCACTTTCTGCCATAAGAATGGTGTCATCTGCGTGCCTGAGGTTATTGATATTTCTCCTGGCAATCTTGATCCCAGCTTGTGCTTCATCCAGACTGGCATTTCACATGATGTACTCTACATGTAAATTTAGTAAGCAGGGTGACAATATACCTTCTGATATGTGATAATTACCAGGACACTTCAGTTCTGTAGTATGTTCTCCCCAAATAGATAATCTCATTCCAATTATAAGGAAACAACAGACAAAACTAAACAGAGGGTACACCACAACATACTTATGGAATACATTTTTAAAGTGTCAAGATCAAGAAAGAAAAGGAAAAAAAGTAAGAAACTCACAGATTGGAGGATATTAATAATAAATGATGATCAAAAAGTGCCAAGGTGGGGCTTCTCTGGTGGTTCAGTGGATAAGGACACCACCTTGCAGTGCAAGGTTTGACCCCTGGCCTGGGAAGATCCCATGTGCCTTGGAGCGACTGGACCAATCTGTCTAACTACCAAGCCGGAGCTCTGGATCGCATGCACCCAGAGCCGATGCTCTTCAGCCAGAGATGCCACTGCGATGAGAGGCCCACACGGGCCGAAGAACAAAGATGGATAAAAATAAATAACAAAAGACCAATAGAAGTGGCCAAAAAAAGCACCAAGGCATCCTGATTTGGGTCCTGAAATAGAGAATATTGGTGGAAAAATTGATAAAATATGAATAAAATATGTAGTTTAGCTAATCATACTGTATCAACATTAATTTCTTAGTTTTTATATAAGTACCGTGGCGATGGCCCCATTACTTGCAATGTTTGCAATGATGCTCCCTTCTAATACACAGTTTTTGGCCAGGGTACCGAGGTTTTCCCTTTGGCTGTAATTAAAGCTTTTATCTCCATTTTGAGTGTAGTAATCCCTTACTCACCTCAAATCAGATATCTCTGCCCCACTTGGGCCCCCCTCACAAGAAGTCTCAAATACTGGATCACAGAAAGAGCAAGGGAATTCCAGAAAAAAAAAAAAAATTACTTCTTCTTCATTGACTATGCTAAAGTCTTTGAGTGTATCACAACAAACTATGGAAAATTTTCAAAGAGATGGGAATACTAGATCACCTTACCCGCCTCCTGCAAATCCTGACTATGGAACAGTTAGAAGTAGACATTGGTCAAAAGACTTCTGCCATAAGAATGGTGTCATCGGGGATATTTTCTCCTGGCAATCTTGATCCCAGCTTGTGCTTCATCCAGACTGGCATTTCACATGATGTACTCTACATGTAAATTTAGTAAGCAGGGTGACAATATACCTTCTGATATGTGATAATTACCAGGACACTTCAGTTCTGTAGTATGTTCTCCCCAAATAGATAATCTCATTCCAATTATAAGGAAACAACAGACAAAACTAAACAGAGGGTACACCACAACATACTTATGGAATACATTTTTAAAGTGTCAAGATCAAGAAAGAAAAGGAAAAAAAGTAAGAAACTCACAGATTGGAGGATATTAATAATAAATGATGATCAAAAAGTGCCAAGGTGGGGCTTCTCTGGTGGTTCAGTGGATAAGGACACCACCTTGCAGTGCAAGGTTTGACCCCTGGCCTGGGAAGATCCCATGTGCCTTGGAGCGACTGGACCAATCTGTCTAACTACCAAGCCGGAGCTCTGGATCGCATGCACCCAGAGCCGATGCTCTTCAGCCAGAGATGCCACTGCGATGAGAGGCCCACACGGGCCGAAGAACAAAGATGGATAAAAATAAATAACAAAAGACCAATAGAAGTGGCCAAAAAAAGCACCAAGGCATCCTGATTTGGGTCCTGAAATAGAGAATATTGGTGGAAAAATTGATAAAATATGAATAAAATATGTAGTTTAGCTAATCATACTGTATCAACATTAATTTCTTAGTTTTTATATAAGTACCGTGGCGATGGCCCCATTACTTGCAATGTTTGCAATGATGCTCCCTTCTAATACACAGTTTTTGGCCAGGGTACCGAGGTTTTCCCTTTGGCTGTAATTAAAGCTTTTATCTCCATTTTGAGTGTAGTAATCCCTTACTCACCTCAAATCAGATATCTCTGCCCCACTTGGGCCCCCCTCACAAGAAGTCTCAAATACTGGATCACAGAAAGAGCAAGGGAATTCCAGAAAAAAAAAAAAATTACTTCTTCTTCATTGACTATGCTAAAGTCTTTGAGTGTATCACAACAAACTATGGAAAATTTTCAAAGAGATGGGAATACTAGATCACCTTACCCGCCTCCTGCAAATCCTGTATGCAGAATGAGATGGAACAGTTAGAAGTAGACATGGAACAATGGGCTCCAAAATCACTGCAGATGATAAAACTTGGTACTGATAGCATGAACTCTGATAATTTTGTTAATGTTGTTCTGTGAGATTTCTCCTTTGTGAAGTTACTCGATTTTTGTTTTGTTTTGCTTTTTTGTACTCGGTTTATTAAAAATGAATCACTAAATCCAACTAAAGGGAGGGGTATGAATCTACACCTCTTGGATATGATATCAGATGTTTTTCAGACATCTGTTAGAATCACCGTAACAGTGAATATGTTTTGGGGGGAAATACTCTGAAGCTGTGCAAATATACTGTTGCTTTTTGAAGTTCCACTTACAAATTTTAGCATGACTTGGTGGATCATGTCTAGAGCAGTTATTACTGAGATGAATTTTTACTTCTCTCTTTACTTCTGTTTAATATTTGGAATATTTCTATAAGAAAGATTTTCCCTTTTCTTCCATTTATTTACCTATTCATTCATTTGCTTATATCAGCATGGACTCAGGAAGATTTATTTTTGTTTGGGGAAATTATAATTGAATACTATAATTATTGATTTTATTGTTCAAACTGTTATGTCATATAACCATTGAGGATTCCTTCTGTGTGGTTCCTATGACTTTTGACATGCACTGGCATTGATTTTTCAGTAAAACACCTTGCTGATTAGCACCAGCAATGTTGAGCCAACCCTGTATTTCTGAGAATAACTACATTTTTGTGACATATTAGCCTTTTTATATATTTCTAGATTTTTACTTTCAAATATTTAAGGTGGAAGGAAGTGGGTATAGTTTAAATGGCAACATGAGGTACCCTTGAGTTATTACCTGTTCTGTGACTTGATTTGATCAGAGCCAGTGTCCTAGTTTTAATGTTATATCACAGTTTTGTAAGATATTACCTTTTGTAGAAACCAAGGGGATGTTCAACAGGACCCATCTGTACTAATTCTTGGGCTGGACTGATGTGTACTAATTCTTAAGAAGCATATAAATCTACAGTTATCTCAAAATGAAAACTTTTATAAAAATAAGTGACAATTGTACAGTGACTGATGGAAGAGTAATAGAATTATACCATATTTTAGAATCCTTACACTATATCTGAGCTGATAACCATTAGAAAAGTGTACAGTAGGGCTTCCCTGGTGGTCCAGTGGGTAAGAACACCACTTTGCAGTGCAAGGGGCGGCAGTTCAATCCCTGGCCTGGGAAGATCCTGCGTGCCGCAGAGCAGCTAGACGGATGTGTCCAGTTACCAAGCCAGAGCTCTGGAGTGCATGCGCCCAGAGCCGGTGCTCTGCAACAACAGAGGCACGGCGATGGGAGGCCCATGCAGGCCAAGGAACAAAGATGGATGAAACTGAATAAAGACGAACAGAAGAGGCCCGCCTGTCCTCCTCCCTCCCCGCCCCGCCCCCCAAAGAAAAGTGTACAGTAAATCTCAAAGAATCCATTAAGGAGATCAAACAAGTGTATCTGTAAGACTGCTTGCAATTCTATGGACTGTAGTTCACCAGGTTATTCTATCCATCGGATTCTCCAGGCCAAAATACTGCAATGGGTTGCCATGCCCTCCACCAGGGATCTTCCCAATGCAGGAATTGAACTTGAGACTCTTCTGCTGCCTGCATCACAGTCATATTCTTTTCCACTGAACCATTGGGGAAACCCACATGTCTGTGTGTGTGTGTGTGTGTGTGTGTGTGTATCCAATAAAATATATAAAATTAATTAATAAAATGTAATCAATTAGAAAATGAGGAGCAGCTGGAAAAATAGCTGGAAAAAGTTATCAAGTTCCTAAAGTTTTACCTTGAAAATAAATCAAAGTCAAACTCACAGTCATAGTCAAACATAGTCACCAATAAAAAGGCAAAGAGTTTCAGACTGAACAGATAAGATAGATTTCACCATAATCTATAAAAGTCCACTTAAATATAAATGTAAATTGTATTTTTATATTTCTAAGTATATATTAATAAAAGCTATTTTCAGAATACTTGGAATACTTGGAAATAATAGTAAAAATAAAATGATGAAAATATATGCTATGCTAACATTAATTCCAAAGAAGCTAGTCCAGTTTTGTTAATTCTACAGTGAAATTCAGAACAGAGAGAGCATTACCAATAATAAGCAATATAAATTTGTAATAATAAAATGATCTATTTATGAGTAGGACATAATAATTCAAATTTTTATGCATCTAATAACAAACCTTCAGAACACATGAAGCAAAATGTATATATCTGAAGGGAGAAATAGACATGTATACATATAATTATATTTGGAGATTTCAACAGCTCTAAAAAATCGTTGAAGGAAACAATTAGTAGAGGTAAAGGCATAGGGAGTGATAACAAATGTTCAAGAAAATTGACCTGATGGAAACTTGTACATTACACTTATCTTACTTACAGGTACACAGAAAAAATTTACTAAATTGATTTTGGCCACAAGCAAAAGTCAATAAATATGAAGTGATGGAAATCATACAAGGTGTGTTCTCCTACCACAAAATAACTAAAATGTAAATTAATAACTGATAACTAACTACCTGGAATTTATAATTATTTACAAGCTAATCAACACATTTTCATATAAATTATCAGTAAAAGAAGAAGCTAAACATTTTAGAAATTAAAATAGAGTATCAGTGCAATAAAATCAGCAATATAACATCTCAGAATCTGTGGGCTATCACTAGAGCAGTGGTTCTATCCAATGAAACTTGACAAAAATCCAATTTCACATTAAGCACAATCTCCATATTAAGCACAAGATGACACCAAAAAAATATGAAGCCAGTGATGCACTGAAAATAATTTTAACAGTTACAGACTCCCCAAACAGTTGTTAGATTAACTCAACTCTCCAGTCCGAAGGTCTAGCAGTAGAAGAAAAATGCGCACTTAAGGCATAAACATTATCTACAATCTGCTTTCCTGTAAACTAATTAATCAGAAGTTGTGAGACATCTAAAAATTGCAGATAGAAAAAAATATATAGTCAAGAGACAAAGTAGTCAACACAACCAGACTCAGAAATGATCAAGATTTTGAAATTTCAGACAAGCATTTGACAATAACTATGATTAATGTATTCAAGTCTCAAAAGGAGGGAATTGACAAAAATGGCAGAATATATGACATTTCTACAATAAAAACAAAAGTAACAGAGATGAAAAATCACTTTGACAGACTCAGCAGTTTACTCAAAACAACTGAGGCAAACATCAGTGAAGTTGAAGATTTTTTCAACAGTAATTACCCAAACTAAAGCACAAAGAGAAATAAATGAAGGGAAAAAAAATAAAATATCCTGATCTGTGGGGCAATGTCAAATGGTTAAACAGAAATATAATACACCCCCTAACAGAAATGAGACAAAAAGCTTATTTGAAGTGATAATGATTGAGAATTTCTAAAAATAGCAAAATATATCAAACTACAGATACAAGAAACTGAGAATTCCAGGCATGAGGAACATCAAAAGAAATGAAGCAGATATACACCTAGATATATCACATTCATCATCTAAAGGTCAAAACCAAAGAGAAAGAAAAGACCTTGAGGACACAGGAGAAAAGCACACCTGATGTATACAGGGAAGACTTAAAGACTTGTAGCAGACTTATGATCAGAAATCTTGCAAACCCAAAGAAAAGATATCACCATGTTTAATGTGTTAAAAGTAAAATGCTATCAACCCCCCAAATTTATTCATAGTGAAATATCTTTAATATGTAAACTATAAATGAACCTTCTTTAGGTAATAATAGAGAATTCATTATAGCATACCTACACTACAAGAAGTTTTGTAAAAATGGTTTTCAAGAAGAGCAAATATGATATTATGTCCCGACCCGCAGGATTCGTCAACGCAGACCTAAAGGCGGGGAGTGGGAATTGAGAGGACAAGAGACACGAGAAATGGAGACAAGACAGGAGTCTGATCAAGTCTCATTTTATTGTTGAAAGTGAGCAATATTTATGCTGTACAAAAGGCGGAAGAGCCCAACAATAGACCAATCATGTTAAAGGTCAACTATGCACGAGATTACATAATGGTAAGAGTCTATGAGGAGCATGTACTGATCACGAGCACGGAAACTTCACTCAGCCAATCACGGCAATGAGCACACGTCCCAGACCGCGCAAGACCGCGCCCCTCCTGCTCCCGCTAGGCGCCATCTTTGGGAGCCTGTGGCGATGTTCTCAAACTGAAGGTCGTAAGGCGTGGTTAAGGTTCTCACAGTCCCAGTCAGGATGATGATACTCTCATGCTGGGAGCTCCGCCAAGCGCTATCTCAAATGTTACATTGTAGCATTCATGCTTGGGAGGCTTAGGATGCAGCCGGGCCAACCTGCGGTCCCGGACAGGCAAAGCTATAGGATGTGGCCGGGCCGACCCGCGGTCCCGGACAATATTAGACTGAAATCTTAGGTTTGCACAAAGAAATAAGAATTCCTGGAAATGGCTTGCATAAATATAAATGCAGTATTTTAAAGTTTTAGTTGCTCTAAAAGGTAATTCATGGTCTACTATATAAATAATGCCAATGTATTTGAATTGATAATCATGAAGAAACAATACTGATGAAAATAATAGCACAAAAATAGAAAGTAACAATTTAATGGCAATTGTACGAGTTTTATGCTGCATGTAAAATCATACAATATTATTTGAAGGTGGGTTGTGAATAATTAAATATGCATATTGTAAACTTTGGAGCAACTATGAGGTTTATAAAGAAATATAATGGATTAAATTGATTCTTATGAATATATATATAATTCATTCAGATGTTGTCATAAAAATAAAAAGAATAAAGGAGCAAGAAACAAATGGAGCAAATAGTATCTTTCTGTGGGAATTCAAGGCTAGTTCAATATTTGAAAAAAATCAGTCCTTACAATTCACCATATCAACACATTAAGAGAGAAAAATAAAAGTTATTGTCCCTAAAATGTATTAAACAGGCTGTGATTTTGCTGATGTGAAGATATGAGGATAATTAANCTTTGTAGCTTCTTCCCATAAAAGGAAGTTGCCAAGAACCTGATGCTTCATTGTTAGTATTATGGGAAGAAAACATAATGCCATCTTTTGATTCTATTTCTTTACAGTAGGTCTCTGTGGTTAGAGTCACGCAATCAGGCAACTATGCAGCATAATGGTAAGAGTCTATGAGGAGCATGTACTGATCACGAGCACGGAAACTTCACTCAGCCAATCACGGCAATGAGCACACGTCCCAGACCGCGCAAGACCGCGCCTCCTGCTCCCGCTAGGCGCCATCTTTGGGAGCCTGTGGCGATGTTCTCAAACTGAAGGTCGAAGGCGTGGTTAAGGTTCTCACAGTCCCAGTCAGGATGATGATCCTCTCATGCTGGGAGCTCCGCCAAGCGCTATCTCAAATGTTACATTGTAGCATTCATGCTTGGGAGGCTTAGGATGCAGCCGGGCCAACCTGCGGTCCCGGACAGGCAAAGCTATAGGATGTGGCCGGGCCGACCAGGTCCCGGACAATATTAGACTGAAATCTTAGGTTTGCACAAAGAAATAAGAATTCCTGGAAATGGCTTGCATAAATATAAATGCAGTATTTTAAAGTTTTAGTTGCTCTAAAAGGTAATTCATGGTCTACTATATAAATAATGCCAATGTATTTGAATTGATAATCATGAAGAAACAATACTGATGAAAATAATAGCACAAAAATAGAAAGTAACAATTTAATGGCAATTGTACGAGTTTTATGCTGCATGTAAAATCATACAATATTATTTGAAGGTGGGTTGTGAATAATTAAATATGCATATTGTAAACTTTGGAGCAACTATGAGGTTTATAAAGAAATATAATGGATTAAATTGATTCTTATGAATATATATATAATTCATTCAGATGTTGTCATAAAAATAAAAAGAATAAAGGAGCAAGAAACAAATGGAGCAAATAGTATCTTTCTGTGGGAATTCAAGGCTAGTTCAATATTTGAAAAAAATCAGTCCTTACAATTCACCATATCAACACATTAAGAGAGAAAAATAAAAGTTATTGTCCCTAAAATGTATTAAACAGGCTGTGATTTTGCTGATGTGAAGATATGAGGATAATTAACCTTTTGTAGCTTCTTCCCATAAAAGGAAGTTGCCAAGAACCTGATGCTTCATTGTTAGTATTATGGGAAGAAAACATAATGCCATCTTTTTGATTCTATTTCTTTACAGTGTAGGTCTCTGTGGTTAGAGCAATGGTGCTTAACCTTGGGTATTCATCAGCATAAACTGTGGAATTTTTAAAAATAAAATTTGAGAGATGCACACACAGAGTATCTCATCAATGGGACTGGCATCCTGCCCAAATAGTTGCATTTTTAAAATGCTCCATTAGAGTTGGTAATGTTCCATCACTGGTTGACAATCATCATCCTTAAAAGATCAGGACCGAAAGTCAACTTGACATGTGTTATTTGTCCAAAGATAGCCATTCCCATTGGAGCCTTCAAGGCACAATAGAAAATGTTTAAGTGAAAAGATACAAGCTACTCAAATCTGGTTGTAAATTAGTATTTAAATATTTGGAAAAGGATCATGTGTTTTAGCTTGACATACATATTTATTTCATTTTAATGTGATTATTTCATCATAATGTTTATGTTGTTTATTGAAGAGATATTCAAAATCATAACCAAATGAAATTTTCTCCTCTTGCTCTCTGATTCTTTTACCTCTTTACCCTGTACTCCAGACTCCTCAATAAAACACATCAACTATCAGTAGGATTGTGGTCACATGCACCACCATGAGGCCATTACAAAAGCATCATTATTTAACAGTTAATACTGAATTCTGATTTCAAACAAGTGAATAGGGAAGGTAGTGTTATCTTTCTTGAAAGATAGTTTTAACATTTATTACTACAAATAAAAAGATATATTTGTTTTGGTGAGGGGGAATAAAGCTAATGCAAAACTAAACCAAATTTCTTTTTTTTTCTTTTTTAAAGATTTATTTATTCATTTTTATTTTGGGTGGGGGTCGGGTTGGGGAGGGAGGGGAGCAGGCAGGCCACTTCTATTGGTCTTTTGTTTCTCTGTGTTCATTCGTCCTTGTTCTTTTTGGTTCCGTGGGCCTCCCATCGCGGTGGCGTCTGTTGTTGCAGAGCACCGGCTCTGGGCGCATGCGCTCCAGAGCTCCGGCTCAGTAATTGGACACATCAGTCCAGCCGCTCCGCGGCACGTGGGATCTTCCCAAACCAGGGATCGAACCGGCGCCCCTTGCACTGCAAGGCGGTGTCCTTACCCACTGGACCACCAGGGGAAGCCCCCAAATTTCTTTCTGAGAATTACTTCTTGTGATTATCGCACTTTCTTGAAATTAAGTATATTAAACAAAGAGAAAATACCCAACCATGTCACCAATAAAGGAAAATTTCAGTAACTATTTTAGTATGGTTTTACAGACATTTTCCCATCCAATTATAAAAACATGTAAGGAATATTTTATCAAAATAAAATCATATGCATATAATTCACTTTCCATTTTTATTGTATTATTTGTTTTTAATAATTACTTTTACTAACATAGTTTTTAATTCATTTATTTTCACAATTTTCCTTGCCTTTTCCTCTATTGTTATCTTTAATTTTATGATTATTACAGAAAATAATTCTGTTGTGTAGTGGTGATACAGCCAAAATGATCCAGGTTATATGTCATATATGCCATAAATATATAATGTGTTCTCATTTATCTAGCTACTTTTGATCAGCATTGTACTGGGGAGATTCAGTAATGCTGTAATGTGTATCACAGTTTACTTCTTCATATTGCTGAGCAGGAGTCCATAACTGAGTATTCCATAACTTTATCTGGCAAATTGATATCTGAGGATTGTGGTCACATGCACCACCATGAGGCCATTACAAAAGCATCATTATTTAACAGTTAATACTGAATTCTGATTTCAAACAAGTGAATAGGGAAGGTAGTGTTATCTTTCTTGAAAGATAGTTTTAACATTTATTACTACAAATAAAAAGATATATTTGTTTTGGTGAGGGGGAATAAAGCTAATGCAAAACTAAACCAAATTTCTTTTTTTTTTCTTTTTTAAAGATTTATTTATTCATTTTTATTTTGGGTGGGGGTCGGGTTGGGGAGGGAGGGGAGCAGGCAGGCCACTTCTATTGGTCTTTTGTTTCTCTGTGTTCATTCGTCCTTGTTCTTTTTTGGTTCCCGTGGGCCTCCCATCGCGGTGGCGTCTGTTGTTGCAGAGCACCGGCTCTGGGCGCATGCGCTCCAGAGCTCCGGCTCAGTAATTGGACACATCAGTCCAGCCGCTCCGCGGCACGTGGGATCTTCCCAAACCAGGGATCGAACCGGCGCCCCTTGCACTGCAAGGCGGTGTCCTTACCCACTGGACCACCAGGGGAAGCCCCCAAATTTCTTTCTGAGAATTACTTCTTGTGATTATCGCACTTTCTTGAAATTAAGTATATTAAACAAAGAGAAAATACCCAACCATGTCACCAATAAAGGAAAATTTCAGTAACTATTTTAGTATGGTTTTACAGACATTTTCCCATCCAATTATAAAAACATGTAAGGAATATTTTATCAAAATAAAATCATATGCATATAATTCACTTTCCATTTTTATTGTATTATTTGTTTTTAATAATTACTTTTACTAACATAGTTTTTAATTCATTTATTTTCACAATTTTCCTTGCCTTTTCCTCTATTGTTATCTTTAATTTTATGATTATTACAGAAAATAATTCTGTTGTGTAGTGGTGATACAGCCAAAATGATCCAGGTTATATGTCATATATGCCATAAATATATAATGTGTTCTCATTTATCTAGCTACTTTTGATCAGCATTGTACTGGGGAGATTCAGTAATGCTGTAATGTGTATCACAGTTTACTTCTTCATATTGCTGAGCAGGAGTCCATAACTGAGTATTCCATAACTTTTTATCTGGCAATTAATATTTGGATACATATTTCGAAGGATGAAGAGAAGGTAGGGGAAAAGTCAGTGCCACTTATTGGTGGTGTTTGTTTGCCAAAAACTGTACTCAGCAGCTTATATCCATTATGCCAAGGAATCAATGATGTAGGTTTGTATCAGGAGCTCCATGCTTCTTAGAACTTAAAATTCTAGAGGCAGAATAATCCACAGTTAGTTCAATACTGATATCTAAGTAAGGGTTATGAGAATTTGAATAAAAATACGAGAATACTCACTTAGAATTTCAGATAATCAGTGAAGACTTTTACTTTTTTAAAAAATTTTGGCTACTTTTATTGTTTTTTATTTATTTACTTTCATCTATCTTTATTCTTTGGCCTGTGTGGGCCTCCCATTGCAGTGGCCTCTCTTGTTGCAGAGCACTGGCTCTGGGCATATGCGCTGCAGAGCGCTGGCTCATAATTGGACACACCTGTCCAGCCACTCCGCAGTACGTGAGATCCTCCAGGGCCAGGGATCGAACCGGTGCCCCTTGCACTGCAAGGCAGACTCTCCACCCACTGGACCACCAGAGAAGCCCAAGACTTTGAAAATGTACTTATGAGACTAAATACACTACAACATAATAAAGACAATATATGACAAAAGCACTGCTAACATCATATTTAGTGGGGAAAACCTGAAAGCGTTACCTCTAAGATCAGCGGTAAAAATGGATGCCCATTTTTATCACTTTTATTCAACATAATATTGGAAATCCTGGTCTCCAAAATCAGAGAAGAAAAAGAAATAAAAGGAATTCAAATTGAAAAAAAGAAGTAAAACTGCCACTGTTTTCAAATGACCAGATGTTGTACATTGTAAAATCCTAAAATCTACTATAGCTCTTCAATGAACTTGATAAAGTTGCTGTATACAAAATTAACATGCATAAATCTGTTGCATTAATGATTATAAACTAAGAATTAAATATCATAAAGATGAATTAAGGAAACAATCCCATTTACTATCACATAAAAAAGAAAAATAAGTTACCCTGGAATGAACCTACCTAAGGAGGTAAAAGACCTGTACTGCAAAATCTATAATACCCTGGTGTAAGAAATTGAAGACAATACAAAGGGATGGAAAGATACATCATGTTCTTGGATTAGAAGAAACACTATTATTAAAATAAACATGCTACCCAAGGCAATCTACAGATTTGATGCAGTCACTATCAAAAATCAGGCTTAAGTCCTAAGACTATACTACAATACTACAGTAATGAAGAGTGTGGCATTGGCACAGATCTGCACATACGAATCAGTAGAACAGGATAGAAACCCCAGAAATTAACCCATACACTTATGCTCAATTAAACTGTAAGAAAAGAGGCAAGACTATACAATGGAGAAAACTGGACAGCTACATGTAAAAGAATGAAATTGGAACATTCTTAAACACCATACACAAAAATAAACTCAAATGTAAATGTAAGACCAGATACTATAAAATTTAAGACTAGATACCATAAAATTCCTACAGAGAAACATAGAACATTCTCTTTGACATAAATTGCAGCACTGTCTTTTTCAATCCATCTCCTGGAGTAATGGAATAAAAAATAAACAAAACAGTAAAGTGAATAAATGGGACCTAATTAAACTTCAATGATTTGGCAACCAAGAAAACTATAAACAAAACAAAAAAACAACTTACAGAATGGGAGAAAATATTTTCAAATGATGCAGCTGACAAAAGTAGTTTCTAGAATATATAGACAGCTCAGAGAGCTTACTATCAAACAACCCAAGCAAAGAAATGGGCAGAGTATCTTAATAGACATTTATCCAAAGGAGACATACAGATGTCCAAAAGGCACAAGAAAAGATGCTCACATCAATAATTATTAAGTAAATGTAAAACAAAACTACAATGAGCTACCTCACACCAATCAGAATGCCCACCATCAGGAAGTCTACAAATAATAAATGCTAGAAAGTGTGTACAGAAAAAGACACCTTCTACACTGGTGGTGGGAATGTAAATTGGTACAGTCACTATGGTGAACAGTATGAAGGTTCCTTAAAAAACTAAAAATAGATTTACCCATGATTCCGCAATCCCACTGTTGAGTATTTATCTGGAGAAAACTCTTAATTCCAAAAGATACTTGCACCCCAGTATTCATAGCATCACTATGTACGACAGTCGAGACATAAAAACAACCTAAACGTCTATCCACAGATGAATGGGTAAAAAAGATATGAGATGCACATATATACACAATGAAATATTACTTGCCATAAAAAAGAATGAAATAATGTCATTGGCTGCAATGGATGGACCTAGAGATTATCATATTCAAGTGGCTAAGCCAGACAGAAAAAGACAAATGTCATATGACGTTAGTGATATATGGAATCTAAAAAAATGATACAAATTAACTTCTTACAAAACAGAGATTCACAGTCATACAAAACAGAGATTCACAGTCATAGAAGTCAAACTTTTGATTACCAAAGGAGAAAGGGTGAGGAAGGATAAATTATGAGTTTGGATTGGCAAATACAAGCTACCATATATACATAAAACAGATAAACAATAAGGTCCTACTGTATATATAGCACAGGAATGATATTAGTATATTGTCGTAACCTTTAATAGAAAAGAATCTGAAAAAGATACATGAGTCGCTTTGCTGTACACTAGAGACTAGCACATTATAAATGAACTATACTTCAGCTTTTTTTAAATGGATTAAAAATGGACATGATCTCATTAAATTTTGGGGACAATTTAAAAGGATATTTGTTGTTGATCTTAAATTCAAATTTAACTAGGTGTTCTGTATTTTAGTTGGCAAGTCTAAACTAAAGCAATATAAATTTTGAGATTTATTCCCTCTGATGAGAGAGAATCCTGTGTGTCAAGCAAATAAAAATGTATGCCATTGTTACACATGTTTCTTACTAGGTTTGTTTATATAAAAAGAACTGCTAGAGTCAACAATTAAATACACTTCCTTCCTGTCAGACATGGCTTAGAAACTGAACAACTTCCCTTCCTTAGAAGCCTTTCTTACTAAACCCACAAATACACAAGAGGGAAAAGAAAAAGTATGGTTCCAATCATAGAATGACATAGGATACCTTAAAATAAGTAGGTTCCACTTTCTGTCCCAGGAAGGGTGCCCTCATGGAAGTGAGCGTCCATGAGTATGGGCCACCTTCCTGGAATGGATTTTTATTAGTTGAGGAGGCACCCCAGTATTCATAGCATCACTATACGACAGTCGAGACATAAAAACAACCTAAACGTCTATCCACAGATGAATGGGTAAAAAAGATATGAGATGCACATATATACACAATGAAATATTACTTGCCATAAAAAAGAATGAAATAATGTCATTGGCTGCAATGGATGGACCTAGAGATTATCATATTCAAGTGGCTAAGCCAGACAGAAAAAGACAAATGTCATATGACGTTAGTGATATATGGAATCTAAAAAAATGATACAAATTAACTTCTTACAAAACAGAGATTCACAGTCATACAAAACAGAGATTCACAGTCATAGAAGTCAAACTTTTGATTACCAAAGGAGAAAGGGTGAGGAAGGATAAATTATGAGTTTGGATTGGCAAATACAAGCTACCATATATACATAAAACAGATAAACAATAAGGTCCTACTGTATATATAGCACAGGAATGATATTAGTATATTGTCGTAACCTTTAATAGAAAAGAATCTGAAAAAGATACATGAGTCGCTTTGCTGTACACTAGAGACTAGCACATTATAAATGAACTATACTTCAGCTTTTTTTAAATGGATTAAAAATGGACATGATCTCATTAAATTTTGGGGACAATTTAAAAGGATATTTGTTGTTGATCTTAAATTCAAATTTAACTAGGTGTTCTGTATTTTAGTTGGCAAGTCTAAACTAAAGCAATATAAATTTTGAGATTTATTCCCTCTGATGAGAGAGAATCCTGTGTGTCAAGCAAATAAAAATGTATGCCATTGTTACACATGTTTCTTACTAGGTTTGTTTATATAAAAAGAACTGCTAGAGTCAACAATTAAATACACTTCCTTCCTGTCAGACATGGCTTAGAAACTGAACAACTTCCCTTCCTTAGAAGCCTTTCTTACTAAACCCACAAATACACAAGAGGGAAAAGAAAAAGTATGGTTCCAATCATAGAATGACATAGGATACCTTAAAATAAGTAGGTTCCACTTTCTGTCCCAGGAAGGGTGCCCTCATGGAAGTGAGCGTCCATGAGTATGGGCCACCTTCCTGGAATGGATGTTATTATTAGTTGAGGAGGCACCCTCTCCACCCACTTCTCTCCCTCTTCCCTTCCCATTATCTTGCTGTTTTGAAACAGATCTGGAGAGAGCAGCTTGGCAAATCCAGTGAATATGCTTGCACACAGCTATCATGAACTGCCCAGAGTAGGGAGTGCCTTCTTTTTTCCAAGCATAAACTAGTAATGATATTAAATGAAGGTGATCTGAAGCTCTGTTACCTTCTTTTTTTGGTTTAGAGTTGGGTAAAGACCTGCGAGTCATCAGCTCCTGCTGGCTCTGGCTTCCAGTTCCTGTCTGCCAGACTGATGATAAGGCTCTTCTGGATGGTACAGTTATTCAAAGCTAGCGTGCCATTCTACACAGTCTATTTAAAACTATTAGGAACTTGGATTCTTCCTCCCCTATAATTTAGAAGACAGAACAGAGAGGCAGTTTGCCCTTAAAACAATGCAATTGTGAGCTCCTGAACTGCTGTCAGACCAACTTCCCTTCTGCAGAAAGTAACTCCCTTGACATGTGCTAGAGATTGGTTTACCCCCAGATTAACGAGAGAGGTTCATATTACCTTGTGTTTGATTCTGGACCTTGAGAAAGGGTGAAATGATTGTAATGGAACAAACAGAGGAAGAAATCTGAGTGGTAAGCTAGAGACTTGGGTATAGTTACCTTTTTCTCAATCCACTGTTAGTTGTATGACCTTAGGTAAATGTCTTATCATCTTTGAGCTGCAGTATCCTTATATAAATACTGAGCTTTGACTAGATTATTATAAAGAGCCTTTTGAAACTAGAAGTTTATGGCATTTTACATTAGCTTTTTGTTTCCCCTGAGATTCTTATATTTTGTTCAATTTTTCCTGCTATACCTCTGCTTGAGCAATAGTCATAAATCACAGAGCTCACTGGCTCTCTAACAACTCTTTCAGAAACCTTTACGTAACAGACCAGCATAAGAAATATCAAGGGCTGCTGCCTAAAGGGCCTTTGGAAAGAGAGATAAGAATGACATAGGATACCTTAAAATGGTTTTCTCCAGGAAGGGTGCCCTCATGGAAGTGAGTCCATGAGTATGGGCCACCTTCCTGGAATGGATGTTATTATTAGTTGAGGAGGCACCCTCTCCACCCACTTCTCTCCCTCTTCCCTTCCCATTATCTTGCTGTTTTGAAACAGATCTGGAGAGAGCAGCTTGGCAAATCCAGTGAATATGCTTGCACACAGCTATCATGAACTGCCCAGAGTAGGGAGTGCCTTCTTTTTTCCAAGCATAAACTAGTAATGATATTAAATGAAGGTGATCTGAAGCTCTGTTACCTTCTTTTTTTGGTTTAGAGTTGGGTAAAGACCTGCGAGTCATCAGCTCCTGCTGGCTCTGGCTTCCAGTTCCTGTCTGCCAGACTGATGATAAGGCTCTTCTGGATGGTACAGTTATTCAAAGCTAGCGTGCCATTCTACACAGTCTATTTAAAACTATTAGGAACTTGGATTCTTCCTCCCCTATAATTTAGAAGACAGAACAGAGAGGCAGTTTGCCCTTAAAACAATGCAATTGTGAGCTCCTGAACTGCTGTCAGACCAACTTCCCTTCTGCAGAAAGTAACTCCCTTGACATGTGCTAGAGATTGGTTTACCCCCAGATTAACGAGAGAGGGTTCATATTACCTTGTGTTTGATTCTGGACCTTGAGAAAGGGTGAAATGATTGTAATGGAACAAACAGAGGAAGAAATCTGAGTGGTAAGCTAGAGACTTGGGTATAGTTACCTTTTTCTCAATCCACTGTTAGTTGTATGACCTTAGGTAAATGTCTTATCATCTTTGAGCTGCAGTATCCTTATATAAATACTGAGCTTTGACTAGATTATTATAAAGAGCCTTTTGAAACTAGAAGTTTATGGCATTTTACATTAGCTTTTTGTTTCCCCTGAGATTCTTATATTTTGTTCAATTTTTCCTGCTATACCTCTGCTTGAGCAATAGTCATAAATCACAGAGCTCACTGGCTCTCTAACAACTCTTTCAGAAACCTTTACGTAACAGACCAGCATAAGAAATATCAAGGGCTGCTGCCTAAAGGGCCTTTGGAAAGAGAGTTAAGAATGAATAATTCTTTGAGAAAACAACAAGCAAAGCACTGAAGTGTAAGTGAGAAAAGGAAAAAAAGGGAAATAGATCAGAGGGAAAGATTCAGATAATTGGACCAAAGGATGCACCAGAGTGAAACACAGAGACATGGTACCATTAGTGCAGGGTCAGAATGAGATGCTGTTGTTTCAAGAGGGTGGTAAAACGTCACACAAGGAAAGAGTGAAAGAGATTGTAACACAAAGGAAGGATAAAGTTCAAGCTACAGAAGAAGAACTATTCACTTTTCTGGTGAGCTGAAAGGCTATCAGTTTTCCCTCAATATTCTTGAGAAATAGAGAAATGAGAAATAAAACATATATAATCACAACACAACTACCAATTTCTATCCTGGGTTGTTGGGCTATATGACAGGAAAGGGACAGCAAGGCAAGGTAATGAGTGGGGTGTAGTAATTGGGTAGTGGTTCATATTATCGAATGGAAGAAATCAGTCATGTGGGAGTGGGGAGGCAGAGGAATGATAGGGAAGAAGAGTAGTGACATGTATCCGTACTTTCTGGGAACACTGAGAACCAGCAGCCTACTCAGGAACTCTTCTTGATAGTGTTAGAGATAGCTTTGAATGTTGAGCAATGATGGAAATTTCTCCAAATTCTCTCTATACTCATCATCGAAAAGTACACAGTTGAGTGACAGAACAGATAGAATATTCATTTTGACAGACGCTTGAGTTAGACACATGAATTTTTTTCCTTGAATAGCTACTTTCTTAAGCTATATAAAGAAGTAGGTTTACCTTGAGCTGCAGAGCCAGCCAGCACCTTGAGATTAAGTCCTTTCTTGAGGTAGATGCAAGCTTCACAGGAAAAGGGGTAAGTTCTGTTTTTCCTTCTTGTTCCACCCATGATGCATGTTCATTTTATCATTATTTTTCATTCACCTGGATGGTTAAGAGAAGGGAAATGAATTGGCATACACCTTTAGCTTTTACAAGATGACAGTTCATGTTTTCTACCAAAAACTCATTTCAAGTGTGAAAAAACAAAATAGGAAGGAGCCTTAAAAAGTGCAAGATTATGTAGAGTAGTAAAGAGGGATAGGTGGTGGAATAAATAATGAAAAATATTATTGTTTCCTAACTGACATTTCCTCTATAGGTCAATGAAAGGAACGAATATCCATAATTCCCTGAACTATTTTAAAGCTGACCTCCTTCTATAGACCATTTTATGTACAAATTTTATATCTAGTCAGTAGGCTCTGCACCCTTGGCTCTCTGGACACCATGCTAAATTAAAGAAAAAAATTAGTCACAGATGCAGCCAATCTTCTCAACCCCTTATATAAATCAAATTTATCTGTCCTCAATTATATCATTTCTGTTTACTTTAGCTCTCAAAATTAGCAGCTAATCAATCTGCCATAAAAAGCCAAGCTATAAGTATGTCGTGTACACCTACTCTGTGCAAGTTCTGTGTTAAAAATTCCTGAACAAACGAAGGTGAAAAGAAAAGTTTTGCCTTAAATTCTCACTCCAGCTTTATATATGGGAAAAACATTTAACAAAGCTAATTCACAGGGGAATATATAAAAGACTACTCAAAGAATGGAAGAAATGTTAAAAATGATAAAAAGGTAGAAAAATGTAAAGAAACATGACTTAAAAGCAGCTAAAAATAAGTAAATGCAATGTATGCACATAATATATGTTATAATAATGTGTTAGAATTTTTTGTCAAATTGCTAAAAACTGGAACAATCTAGTTGAGTATGAGGAAAAATACATCAAAAGTATCAATTGTTGGTGAGTTTTTAGAGAGGAACTTGTACAATGTTGTCTGCATTTTAAGTGTATATATATTTAACACAATCCCTTTCTGATAAATCTGTCCTATAAATGTTAAATAAGTATTCTATATAAGAGAAATAGTGATCATCATCTTGTTTGTTATATCAAAACATTGGAAATAATCCAAAAGATAATATACATTATGATCATATTAAAATGTATGTACATGTGCCTCTGTGTGTGCATGCATATGTACACATGAGTACTTGGGGGAGATAATAGAAGAGAAAGGGTGTACAGGAAGGCTTGAATATGAGCTCTGTGAAGCATAGACTGGTTCTTTTTCTAGGTACATTAACCACATACGTTAGTAGATACATAGAAAAGTAATTCTAAACAATAATAAATTCTAGCAGGTGATAATTTGGTGGGAAACTTGTAGAGAAGCTAGTGGTCTTCCCATTTTTTTATATCTTCATGTAATTTCAACTTATACCAGGTAGGTAGTGCTTTTGTTACTTATTTAAAAATCAATAGGAAAAATTAGGAGATATCATAAGCTCTACATAGTTATTATTCAGGTGAATTATAGAGACAGTAAAAGGGATGTAGGGATTCATAAAAGCTAGAACGAATTCCCAACTGGCTTAATTATGAAGGACTGATGACAAGGAGTCACATTTACATTAGGTTTCAGAGAATATTGCATGGGATACTGAAGTCCATGGGATCTGGGTATTGACCTGATTTTAGTTGCCAATTCATTGTAAGTTGCCAGGCACACTGAAAATAGCATAGACATCAAGTTTCTAAGCTGTGGGTCTAAAATGTGGGACTTTTACTCACTAAAGGAATTAGGTCTATCTAATCTTTCTGTCCGTTTAAAATAAAGGACTTTAGACAGTATCTCCCAAGACCCTTCCAGTACAATAATTAAGTGATACTTAAAGAGGAATGAAATTTCTGGTGAAGGAATAAGAAGGTGGAATGCTGCAACCTTAGCTCTGAAACTTGTGAGTAAACCTTTTATCCCACACAGAAAAAGATTCATAGAGAAGGATAATGGAAAATATTGCTGAAAAGGCAAGTATGACTCAGAGGGTAGATAACTTTGAATGTCAGGTTAAAGAGGATGAGCTTTATCTAATGGGAAATCACTGATAATTTCTGAGTAGGAGACTTACCCTGCCAAAGTGATGCTTTAGGAACAGTAATTTGGAGTGATATAAAGGAATAGAGACTAGAAGTAGGGAAGGGTTATTTGGAGGTCTTGTCAGCCATCAGAGGTGAGGTAGATAACTCAGGCCTAGGGGTTGGAAGAAGACATTTTGTTGCTGATATTTCAGTTTGTGGAATAAAACATATAAAAGAGAAATGTGAATACATTATGATCATATTAAAATGTATGTACATGTGCCTCTGTGTGTGCATGCATATGTACACATGAGTACTTGGGGGAGATAATAGAAGAGAAAGGGTGTACAGGAAGGCTTGAATATGAGCTCTGTGAAGCATAGACTGGTTCTTTTTCTAGGTACATTAACCACATACGTTAGTAGATACATAGAAAAGTAATTCTAAACAATAATAAATTCTAGCAGGTGATAATTTGGTGGGAAACTTGTAGAGAAGCTAGTGGTCTTCCCATTTTTTTATATCTTCATGTAATTTCAACTTATACCAGGTAGGTAGTGCTTTTGTTACTTATTTAAAAATCAATAGGAAAAATTAGGAGATATCATAAGCTCTACATAGTTATTATTCAGGTGAATTATAGAGACAGTAAAAGGGATGTAGGGATTCATAAAAGCTAGAACGAATTCCCAACTGGCTTAATTATGAAGGACTGATGACAAGGAGTCACATTTACATTAGGTTTCAGAGAATATTGCATGGGATACTGAAGTCCATGGGATCTGGGTATTGACCTGATTTTAGTTGCCAATTCATTGTAAGTTGCCAGGCACACTGAAAATAGCATAGACATCAAGTTTCTAAGCTGTGGGTCTAAAATGTGGGACTTTTACTCACTAAAGGAATTAGGTCTATCTAATCTTTCTGTCCGTTTAAAATAAAGGACTTTAGACAGTATCTCCCAAGACCCTTCCAGTACAATAATTAAGTGATACTTAAAGAGGAATGAAATTTCTGGTGAAGGAATAAGAAGGTGGAATGCTGCAACCTTAGCTCTGAAACTTGTGAGTAAACCTTTTATCCCCACACAGAAAAAGATTCATAGAGAAGGATAATGGAAAATATTGCTGAAAAGGCAAGTATGACTCAGAGGGTAGATAACTTTGAATGTCAGGTTAAAGAGGATGAGCTTTATCTAATGGGAAATCACTGATAATTTCTGAGTAGGAGACTTACCCTGCCAAAGTGATGCTTTAGGAACAGTAATTTGGAGTGATATAAAGGAATAGAGACTAGAAGTAGGGGAAGGGTTATTTGGAGGTCTTGTCAGCCATCAGAGGTGAGGTAGATAACTCAGGCCTAGGGGTTGGAAGAAGACATTTTGTTGCTGATATTTCAGTTTGTGGAATAAAACATATAAAAGAGAAATGTGAATGTCACTATAGGATCCTGTTCCGGGAGAAGGAGGGATCATTCACATTTAAGCTCTGGATGATATTTATTAGAGCCTTGTTATTTGTTTATAAACTAAAGGAGTACCTCTAAAAAATTTACATATTCTGACCTGAAAATGGGATAATCTACCCAACATTAGCCAGCACAAACACTTTGCATTAAGAATAGAAAACCACAAAATTCATGTGCAGTATTCAAGAAAGGTGGTAAGAAGCTTCTCCCCTCCCCTATATTTAAAATGCCATATTTGTTTTAAAAAGTGAAATACTAGATGGGATGCTTGTGGTTTATTCACCAAATTGTGTCCAATTCTTGTGAGCACATGGACCATAGCACACCAGGCCCCTCTGTCCATGGAATTTTCCAAGTAAGAATACTGGAGTGGGTTGCCATTTCCTTCTGCAGGGAATCTTCTTGACTCAGAGACTGAACCTGGGTCTCCTGCATTGCAGGCTCACTGAAATTTTGTCAAATTTGTGAAATAGATTGCTTTTGTAGCAAGAAAATTTTTTGTACATTTTTTAAATTAAAATATTCCTTGGAAGTGCTTTGGCTCAGCTGAATAGATACAACTCTTGTATGGAAGGGTGCTAGTAACTACAACATTCTTTCGCTTGAAAGTACTTTTTAAATTATTATTATTATTTATTTATTTTTTGGGTGGAGGTCGAGTTGGTGGGGGAGGGGAGCGGGTGGGCCACTTCTATTGGTCTTTCATTTTTCTGTTTTCATTCGTCTTTGTTCTCTGGCCCGTGTGGGCCTCCCATCGCGGTGGCTTCTGTTGTCGCAGAGCACCGGCTCTGGGCACATGCGCTCCAGAACTCCGACTCGGTAATTGAACACATCGGTCCAGCCGCTCCGCGACATGTGGGATCCTCCCAGGCCAGGGATCGAACCGGCGCCCCTTGCACTGCGAGGCGGTGTCCTTACCCACTGGACCACCAAGGGAAGCCCTTGAAAGTACTTTTAACTCAGAGATCCTGTGGTAGTTTATCCAAAGGATGGTCCTAGAGTAAATGCCCATATTGCTTCCAGTCTACTTATTCTGATAAAAATATGTTCCAAGATACAATTATTACTAAAAGGTACTTTCTTACACATTCTTACATAGAACATCTGAGTAAATGTAAGTGGTTTCTAGGAAAAATTCAGTTTGTTTGTAATTACATTATAAGGTTTATAATATTACTATCTACATATCAGGGAATAAAGCTACTGCATGTGTCCATCACTGAAGGTGAAACTTGTCTCTTGGAATATGCGTTTCTCCCTCTGGCATGACCAGGAGGGACAAGCTGCCTGGTGGCCGTGACAGTCTTATGGACTATCATGAAAATGCCTCAGTATTTTCCCAAGTCTTCTTTTCTTTATCTAGAGTTTAATATCATTTTTTTCCCTCCTCCAAAAAAATTATACTACTTTCCCCCAGATGGACCTATACCATGCAATGATTTCTAGAAATATCAACTATAGTCATTTTTCCTGCTGTAACAATGCCAAAAATTAGCCATGAAAGTGGCCATATTATGAAAAGTCTCCTTGCACAAGCTGAGGATGGATGTAGTGTGTGTGACGATTGAGATACAATACCGAAGTGATTTCTGAATGTTTCTGCTACTTAATGAGGAACAGTCAAAATGCTGGTTATTTTGAAATTTGTGTTGAGTCTTGTGTTTGAGTGTAGAAGTGGAGAATTCTGCTGATATACAAATACTTATCATTTGCATTACTGTAGATCTGCTGAGGAGCCGATACTTAACGTGGGTTTAGATTGCATCCAGATTTGTTTACTGGAGCAAGAAGCAGGCAAGGCAGGGAAATCCTTTAGACAGCAATAGATGTCTAACAGGCTTCCCTGGTGCCTCAGATGGTTAAGAATCTATCCTCATTTGGGGAAGACTCAGGTTCAATCCCTGGGTCAGGAAGATCTCATGGAGAAGGGAATGGCTACCCAATCCAGTGTTCTTGCCTGGATGATTCCATGGACAGAGGAACCTGATGGACTAGAGAGTCAGACATGAGAAGACACGAGACACTCAAAGAGTCAGACATGACTGAGTGCTAATACTTTCACACATTTTACATTTTTGAAAGTTAAGAAGCAAGGAAGGAGGTTTAGGGGGAGAGAATCTTGAACAGTTGAATAATTCCAAGAATGGCTCAGCCAGGTCAACATAGAGTCCTCGAGTAGTCCCACATCTTACTGGCTTGGCCCATCTTGGCACCAAGGCCAGGCTCAGTCATTCACCAGAGCTTCACCATTCATGGGAAGCATGACTTCTGTTGAGATTGGACAGCAGTGAGGATCACCTGTCAACTGTGCTAACCCCAGGAGGAGGTTTGAGCAGTGCAGACCGCACATGGATGCCACAAATTCCTATTACTCATTCCTCTGAAAGAGATTTCTCTAAAACAGCTTGGTGTTTTAATATCATTAGATGTCCTCAGTTTGATCTGCCATAAGATTCAAGTGACCCATTATGAAGTCAAAAATACTGAATGCAATTTAAAAATTGCTTAGCCAGAATTATTCTATATATCTTGGTTAAATTGATTTTTTGCTTCGTATACTTATACATGGGTGCATAAAGACAGATCTCTATGTTAATACAAAATACATTTGTAGCATAATGAGTGTGTTGTGTATATCTTCTGCTTAAATTTAGACTTACACCAAAATGTTACATGGACAAGTCATATTGACATTTCTGTAGTAACAGAACTAATTGGTGGCTCTAAGAAGACTTCTGAAGATCAATGGCACAATGATTTCTATTTCCTGCAGTGTATGTTAAGAATCTTAGAAGAAATAGAATATTTTTATTTAATTTTTTACTTTTTTCAACTCTACAGTGGAATCTATGAGTCTTAAGGAAGGATGCCTAGTCAATTAAAATGGAGGTTAAGTTTTAAGTAAAATTTGGGCAAGTTAGAAATGTGTGTGTGTTTATAAATATTTATAGTTACATGAAATTAACACAGTCATTAACAGGTGGATATATTATTAGCAAAAGAACGAAAAAGAATATGGCACAGAAATTCACAAGACCTGAGTTTAGGTATTCTGGTATGTGCTAATAACAAGTTGTTTTAAAAGAGTCAGTGCAACCTGTTTAATCTTCAGTTTATCATTTAGAAAATAAAAATGCAAGGTCTCTGAGGCAACCACGTGGTGGTTGATGTGTTTGAAGCAGAGCAAGGTAGTTTCCTTGCTACTATGAATAGTGGGGCGATTGGTAAGATGTGAGGTGAGAGCGCTGGTTTGGGAGCAGGGACTGTCATGCAGGGTCACAGTCCCCAAATAGTAATGGAGTTCCTACTATAGCCAGGGTTTATTGTCAAGATCAGTAAGTAAGAATGGCTATCAGTAAATAAGAATCTGCTATTGTGGAGTTTATATTCAGGTAGAGAGTTGGGGAGCATGGATCAGAATATAGTAAACAAAAGTATAAAAGATTATATTCAGCAGTGGTCAGCACAATAAAAGAAAATTTCTGAAGGATACAGTGGTAGAAAATGAATGAGGTAGAGCAGTATCTTTAAAGTGTGTGATCAGTAAAGTTTCTTTGAAAAGGTGATGTTAGACATGAGACCTGATCACCTAAAAATGACATCAGAATCAACATGTAAACTACTGAATAATGTGAAAACTATGCACAATTCATATATATTCACATCTTTTCCTCTCATTTAAGTAGCTTTTGAGAAAATTATATCAGGTATAATTAGTTTTAATTGTGCCAAACTCGTTAACCAGGTACTAGATGCTGACTGGATGTTGACTCTTGAGGACAGCTGGACCATCAAGATCCCTGGGTTTGTTATTCAAATAATGAGACCAGATCATCTCAGATCAGTAAAACCACTCGTGAAATGCAGGGCCATTGTACGTCCAAGAAACAAAATAGAATTGGTCTAATTAAACCACCATATGTTAATTTTTAATACTTGTTTAATTGGACTCTGGTGAATGAGACTAAGATAGTTTCAGTGTAAGTTAATTAACTTCAAACAGTTACATAGTCACTTAGAAAGCTTATTATCTCAACTAACATTTCAATTCAATTCACCTCAAAAAATGCTTATTAACAACTTATCATGTACAAAGCACAATGCTAGATGCAGTAAGTATATGTCAGATGATCAATACATGGCCCATGTCCCCAAGAAGATTATAAGAGACTTAGAGGAGGAAATATTTATAGACAAATAGAGCACCAGGCTGACTGTGATAAGTATGATGGAAGCTCAGTGGCTAATCATTAATTATTAAACACCTCTTTTGATCATGAAACAGATAAGCGAATTTAAAGCAGTCCATTAGCACTACTAAAATAAATGTTGAAAAGCATGCCTTTGAACAACATTAACAGCTGATAGAAAATATGTTTAAATTTATTCATTCTGCTTTGTATCAATGTACATCGGGAAAATGAGAGTTGGGTTTAAATGGAAATCTATCAGTAAATAAGAATCTGCTATTGTGGAGTTTATATTCAGGTAGAGAGTTGGGGAGCATGGATCAGAATATAGTAAACAAAAGTATAAAAGATTATATTCAGCAGTGGTCAGCACAATAAAAGAAAATTTCTGAAGGATACAGTGGTAGAAAATGAATGAGGTAGAGCAGTATCTTTAAAGTGTGTGATCAGTAAAGTTTCTTTGAAAAGGTGATGTTAGACATGAGACCTGATCACCTAAAAATGACATCAGAATCAACATGTAAACTACTGAATAATGTGAAAACTATGCACAATTCATATATATTCACATCTTTTCCTCTCATTTAAGTAGCTTTTGAGAAAATTATATCAGGTATAATTAGTTTTAATTGTGCCAAACTCGTTAACCAGGTACTAGATGCTGACTGGATGTTGACTCTTGAGGACAGCTGGACCATCAAGATCCCTGGGTTTGTTATTCAAATAATGAGACCAGATCATCTCAGATCAGTAAAACCACTCGTGAAATGCAGGGCCATTGTACGTCCAAGAAACAAAATAGAATTGGTCTAATTAAACCACCATATGTTAATTTTTAATACTTGTTTAATTGGACTCTGGTGAATGAGACTAAGATAGTTTCAGTGTAAGTTAATTAACTTCAAACAGTTACATAGTCACTTAGAAAGCTTATTATCTCAACTAACATTTCAATTCAATTCACCTCAAAAAATGCTTATTAACAACTTATCATGTACAAAGCACAATGCTAGATGCAGTAAGTATATGTCAGATGATCAATACATGGCCCATGTCCCCAAGAAGATTATAAGAGACTTAGAGGAGGAAATATTTATAGACAAATAGAGCACCAGGCTGACTGTGATAAGTATGATGGAAGCTCAGTGGCTAATCATTAATTATTAAACACCTCTTTTGATCATGAAACAGATAAGCGAATTTAAAGCAGTCCATTAGCACTACTAAAATAAATGTTGAAAAGCATGCCTTTGAACAACATTAACAGCTGATAGAAAATATGTTTAAATTTATTCATTCTGCTTTGTTATCAAGTACAGTAGATTATATTGTGTCCTTCCAAAATTAATATGTTGAAATCCTTTCCCCAGTACCTCAGAATGTGACCTTTTTGGAAACAGAGTCTTTACAAGTTAAAATGAAGTCATTAGGGTGAGCCCTAAATTTGAAGGCAGACTTACCAAATTTGGTAAGACTTACCAAATTTGGAGAATGCCATGTGAACATGAAGACAACTTTTCACAAGCCAAAGAGAGAAGCCTAGAACATTTCCTTTTCTTGAAGCCCTCAGAACAAAGTAACCCTGCCAACATTGTGATTTCAGACTTCTGTCCTCCAGAATTTTGAGACAATATTACTTCATTGGTTAAGCCACCCAGTTTGTGTTACTTTGTTATGGCGGTCCTAGCAAACTCACTAGGGTTAAATATATTTCTAGCTAGTATCTAAAGGCAGAAAGTACTAATACTATTAGCTAATGCATTGATTATGACATGCTAATATATCTATAACTCACATCAAAATAGGAGATTTGGAAAAGATTTATTTTCTAAATGACTAAAGTTTGCTCCCTTAAGTGTCATCATTTTTTTTTTTTTCCTTAGAAAACATTGTTAATCCAAAATATGCATGAGTTTCTCTGCTCTTCTAAGGAGTAGAGTTAACATAATTCAACCTCAGGATCATCAGGATGACTCAATGAATTTATACAACTTATAAAGAAAGATTTTACAGGCAACTGTGGTAAGAAAGGGTGTGTGTGCTCGCTATAGCCCCAAAGAGTTCTGTTTCTTGAGATCTCAGAAAGGTCTTTTCTTCTTTTTCCTTTTTCTTTTCACTTTTGCCTGATTTCGTCTATTTATCAATTCTTTAATTTTTATAATTATATGCATTTAACTTTCTACTGATTGAGAAATCAGAAAGCAAAGTCTTTAAAAGTTCTATAAGTGAGAAATTCATAATATGACAAGCATATTATGGTCTCTTTTTAAAATTATGGTCCTTTCCTTTTTAAAGCAAAGGAGTTATCTGCTTGCTTGTTTGCTTGGAAATGTAGTGAAAGTTGCTCAGTCATGTCTGACTCTTTGCGACCCATGAATGGACCATGGAATTCTCTAGGCCAGAATAGAGTAGTAGGGAGCCTTTCCCTCCGCCAGGGTATCTTCCTAACCCAGGGATCAAACCCAGGTCTCCCACATTGCTGGCAGATTCTTTACCAGCTGAGTTATAAAGGAAGCCCTGCTCAGAACATATAGATATGTTCCAAGTATTGCATCTGATGGAAGTGTGTCTTCTAAGTGAATTACTACTTTATTTCAGTCCTAAAAGGTTCCCAGAGGTATATGTTAATCACCTGCAATGTCCCTGAGAGCACTGTATGACAATCGTCATGTTCTTAGATTGAGTCTGTGATAAACACTCAATTTGGGGACAACATGTGGGGAAAAAAAAGCAGTAATTAACTTTGGAGAAGACAACTGTCCTTCATTCCTGAATTCAGATAATCTGAATCATGAATAGTGAAGTGAATTCTCTAAGAACTGTGTGCTGAATCACAAATTCTCTAAAACCTTGATCCTAGACAATGGAGGATAGAACCCAGATTTCCTGACATTTGTCCTGATCCAGCTCTAGTTTCAATCCTGCCCGTTCTGCTTATTCTCTACTTGCTCTGATAATCTTCTATTAGTGCCCCTGGCTTCCCACCCTTTCTCCTCCTCTTTCTAAGATCTCTCCATAGGCAGTCTCAGCTTGCTCTGGCTTCAATTACCACCTAGGAGCAAATGACTCACAGAGTTATATATCTAGCTTAGACCTTTATTTGAGTCCCAGATCTGTATTTTCAGCTGTCACTTTATCATCCCCTCTTGTTTGTCTCAAAGGTCCCTCAAATTCAGTATGTCAACATGAAACCTCCTCAGAGCTTTGTTCTCTTCCAGTGTTTACACTTTCAGTCATCGGCATCACCATTTAGATCACAAAGTGGGGCTTCCCCTGGTGGCCCAGCGGGTAAAGACACTGCCTTGCAGTGCAAGGGTTGCCGGTTTGATCCCTGGCCTGGGAAGATCCCACATGCCGCGGAGCGGCTGGACCGATGTGTCCAATTACCGAGCCGGAGCTCTGGCACGTGTGCGCCCAGAGCCGGTGCTCTGCGACGACAGTGGCCACCGCGGTGGAGGCCCAAAGAACAAGGACGGGTGAAAATAGAGAAATGAAAGATCAATAGAACTGGCCTGCCCATCCCCCTTCTTCCCCACACCACCCTCCAAAAAAGATACATAAATAGATCGCAAAGTATCATCCTCAAAGCTCCCTCTTCCTCCACCATATTCACTCTTTACCCAGTGTCATAAAGTTTACCTCATTAAGACACTTTGGAATTCCTTACTTTTCTCTATTCCCATCACAGTGCCCCAGTCAAAATTGTCATCATCTCTTCATCAGTCTTAAGCAATGGCCATGTTGACCTACCCATATTTACTCTTTCCTTTCTCTCATTCATTTTCCTCACTGTGACCTGAATTTAAAAAAAAAAAAAAAAAAAAAAAAACTAATATTTAATTTTAGTCATTTTTTCCCTCCAACTCACTTAAATTTTCTAGTGGCTTCCCATTGCTTTTATTGTAAAGGCAATGATCCCAACACTGCCGTGCATGGCTTTCCTCCTCCATGTTTGCCCTACCCATCTCCTCTCATGAAAGACATCCCATAAATCGCCTTATTTTGTTCATTCTAGTTTTTTTTTCTACCCTCAGTGCTCTTTTCCACCAAAGAAGATTTGAGCTGAAGTTCTCTTTTCCTAGCGAATATTTTCATCCTCTGTTAATTCCTCCTTATCTGTGAGATGTGAACCCAGACTTCACTTTCTCAGGCAAATCTTCTCTAACTTTCCTGGAAGATTCAAATTCCCTTATGATGTACTCTCAGAACAATATGATTTTTATTCTATTACATTTATCATGGTTGTCATTTTCCATAGAACTTGTGTGATTATGTGCTTAATATTTGTCTCCTCTACTACACCACAAATACTATCTTTTTTCCCCCACTATTTATCGCAAGTGTTATGCCCAGAATTTGGCAGATTGTAGTTTTTTAATATTTTTACTTAATATTAATAGCTTATTTAATGAGTAAGCATTTATTTTATTAAATATTAATAGTTTATTTAATAAATAAACATTAAAAATTATAGCATTGCAGCAACTGAGATGTTACATGAACTCCCAAACATTGCCCCAAGGTCAGAAAGAAAATAATGTGAAGAACATAGGTTAGCTTGTAAAGATAGTGGCAAAAAAAGTGACTGCACCTGATTAGCATAATTGTATAGGTAAAAAAAGCATTAGGTCCTAAAATGTATGTCTGGGTTGGGTTTCTAAGAATTATATATATGAGTTTGAACATCTACCATATTTAAAAAAATAAATACTAGCATGTGAAGAAATAAACTTTAGGCATAAAGGGGGAAAAAACCTTGCATTGTCCAGAGCTATGACCCATAACTTTCTTGTTGTGTAGCACTTTCATGGAGCCTGGCTTGTACTATATCAGAGCCTTTTACACTAGATATTTCCTCTGTCTGAATGTCAAATAGATTATATTGTGTACGGAAAGACAAATATTTGTGGCATCTTGAAAACTGCAATTGCTATTCCAGAAAGGAGAGCCCTAGTGGTTCTCACATTGATAATTAAATGCTCAGTTTTGAGTTACATCAGTGCTACTCAGATCTTACAACTATACCTAATCACAGGACCCCAATTCCCAACCACTGTAGTCTGACCTTGTTCCTATGTGGAGGAAGAACTATAAATATCTGACAAACAGCCTAATGTCTAATTTAGACTGGTCTCTTATGTCAGCATTGGGGGGTGGGTATTGGGGGGGGAGGGTGAGTGGGTCACTTCTATTGGTCTTTCATTTATCTATTTTCATCCATCTTCTTTGGCCCGTATGGGCCTCCCATCGCAGTGGCCTCTGTTGTCACAGAGTACTGGCTCTGGTTGCATGCACTCCAGAGCTCCGGCTGGGTAATTGGACACATTGGTCCAGCCGCTCCGCGGCACTTGGGATCTTCCCAGGCCAGGGATCAAACTGGCGCCCCTTGCACTGCAAGGCGGTGTCCTTACCCACTGGACCACCAGGGAAGCCCTTATGTCAGCATTGTATGGTAATTATGATAGTATATCTAGCTAGCTAGCTACTTTCTGCTTATTACCACAAGATGTCCATGAAAGCAAAGTTTTGTCTTAGTCATCCTAGCTTATCTCTAGCACATAGAACTAGATGTGGCTTATGATTAGGCAATAAAGAAATACTGTTTATTAAACGAATGAGTGATACACATTGGCTTTAAAAAATTTTTTTAACCCATATCATCTTCTATCCAAACCTTCTAACAGTAAGCTCACATGTGCATGCCAGGTCACTTCAGTCATGTCCTACTCTTTGTGAACATATGAAATCTACCTGCTGGGCTTCTCTGTCCATGGGATTCTCCGGGAGAGAATAGTGGAGTGGGTTGCTGTGCCCTCCTCTATGGGATCTTCCCCACCCAGGAATCAAACCCACATCTGTTAAGTCTCCTCATTGGCAGGTGGGTTCTTTACCTCTAGCACAAACTGAGAAGCTCAGGGAGCTCAGTTTACCTTTATTCTAAGGCCAGAGGATTTATGAACTGTGAAGATGGATTATGAACAAGGACTATGTGATTCATGTCAGACATTAACCTTAGTCTATGAGGAGACATAGGAAGGCAATTCAGACTAAGAAAATTCACAAAAACTTCATGTGGTATGCTGTGTTGAATCAGAGACATCTGACATTTTGGCTCCAGTTGGCTTTGCTAAAACTCGGGTGATGGCATTTGATAGTGAGAGACTGGCACCATGACATAATTGTTTGGGTCTAAATTATGAAAGAATGTGTCCTGTCTTCTCTCCAAGGTACTGATTCAAAACTGGTAAATATGGCTGAACTATGCTAAGTGCTGAACATTCAGCACCTTGAAAATGCTTCCGCAAAACTTTTGCAGCCCCCTCCCAACTCCCATTCTAGAAAAGTTATTGTAGCCACTGTTCTTTTTTTTTCTTTAGTAATTATTTTTATTTTGCTGTTTGCTTTTATAGAGTTTTATTGTTTATAGATATGTATAATCCCAGATTAGTCATATGTATATCCCTGACCCCTCCCTCCTCTCCCCATCCCAGTCCCCACCATCCCACCCCTCCAGACTGTCGTATAGCCCCCATGTAGGATCCCTTATTCCCACAGCACATTGACAATAGTTATCTCTTTTACATCTGTTAGTATATATGTTAGTATAGGTTTCTGTGTTACTCTTTCCATACCTCTCACCCACTCTTCAGGCCCCACAATGTCTGTAAGTCTGTTGTCTGTTTTTCCATTGCTTCTCTGCATGTGTTATCATTACCATCTTATTAGATTCCATATATATGTGTTAGTATACTGTACTTGTCTCTCCCTTTTTGACTTACTTCACTTTTTATGATATATTCTAGATTCATCTACCTCATTAGGACTGATTCTACAGCTGAGTATTCCATTGTTTACATATACCATAGCTTTTTTATCCATTCTTTCATCGATGGACATTTAGGTTGCTTCCATGTTCTAGCTATTGTATAAAGAGCTGCAATGAACATTGGGGTACAGGTGTCTCTTTCAATTTTGATTTCATCCAGGTATAAGCCTAATAGTGGGATTGCTGGGTCATATGTTGCTTCTATTTTTAGTTTTTTAAGGAATTTCCATGCCCACCAGCAATGCAAGAGTGTTCCCTTTTCTCCACACTGTCTCCAGCATTTATTGTCTGTCGACTTATGGATGATGGCCATTCTGATGGGTGTGAGGTGGTATTTCATTGTAGTTTTGACTTGCATTTCTTTAATAATAAGCGACGTTGAACTTCTTTTCACGTGTTTTTTGGTGATCTGTATGTCTTCTTTGGATGGATGTCTATTTATGTCCTTTTCCATTTTGTTTGGGTCTAAATTATGAAAGAATGTGTCCTGTCTTCTCTCCAAGGTACTGATTCAAAACTGGTAAATATGGCTGAACTATGCTAAGTGCTGAACATTCAGCACCTTGAAAATGCTTCCGCAAAACTTTTGCAGCCCCCTCCCAACTCCCATTCTAGAAAAGTTATTGTAGCCACTGTTCTTTTTTTTTCTTTAGTAATTATTTTTATTTTGCTGTTTGCTTTTATAGAGTTTTATTGTTTATAGATATGTATAATCCCAGATTAGTCATATGTATATCCCTGACCCCTCCCTCCTCTCCCCATCCCAGTCCCCACCATCCCACCCCTCCAGACTGTCGTATAGCCCCCATGTAGGATCCCTTATTCCCACAGCACATTGACAATAGTTATCTCTTTTACATCTGTTAGTATATATGTTAGTATAGGTTTCTGTGTTACTCTTTCCATACCTCTCACCCACTCTTCAGGCCCCACAATGTCTGTAAGTCTGTTGTCTGTTTTTCCATTGCTTCTCTGCATGTGTTATCATTACCATCTTATTAGATTCCATATATATGTGTTAGTATACTGTACTTGTCTCTCCCTTTTTGACTTACTTCACTTTTTATGATATATTCTAGATTCATCTACCTCATTAGGACTGATTCTACAGCTGAGTATTCCATTGTTTACATATACCATAGCTTTTTTATCCATTCTTTCATCGATGGACATTTAGGTTGCTTCCATGTTCTAGCTATTGTATAAAGAGCTGCAATGAACATTGGGGTACAGGTGTCTCTTTCAATTTTGATTTCATCCAGGTATAAGCCTAATAGTGGGATTGCTGGGTCATATGTTGCTTTTATTTTTAGTTTTTTAAGGAATTTCCATGCCCACCAGCAATGCAAGAGTGTTCCCTTTTCTCCACACTGTCTCCAGCATTTATTGTCTGTCGACTTATGGATGATGGCCATTCTGATGGGTGTGAGGTGGTATTTCATTGTAGTTTTGACTTGCATTTCTTTAATAATAAGCGACGTTGAACTTCTTTTCACGTGTTTTTTGGTGATCTGTATGTCTTCTTTGGAGAGATGTCTCTTTAGGTCCTTTTCCCATTTTTTGATTGGGTTGTTCATTTTTCTGGTTTGAGTTGTCTGACCTGCTTGTAGATTTTAGAGATTAATTCTTTGTTGTTTCATTTGTTATTATTTTCTCTCATTCTGTGGGTTGTCTGTTCACCTTGTTTTGCTGTGCAAAAGCTTTTAAATTTCATTAGGTCCCACATGTTTTTTGTTGTTGTTGTTGTTTTTATTTCTATTATTCTAGTGTGTGGGTCAGAGAAGATCTTGCTTTGATTTATGTCCTTGAGTGTTTTGCCTATATTCTCCTCTAAGAGTTTTATGGTTCCTAGTCTTATATTTAGGTCTTTAGTCCATTTTGAATTTATCTTTGTGTATGGTGTCAAGGAGTGTTCCAACTTCATTTTTTTGCATGTAGCTGTCCAATTTTCCCAGCACCATTTGTTGAAGAGGCTGTCTTTGTCCCATTTTATATTTTCACCTCCTTTGTCAAAAAAAAGGTACCGATATGTGCCTGGGTTTATCTCTGGATTCTCTTCTCTTGTTCCATTGGTCTGTATTTCTGTTTTTGTGCCAGTACCATACTGTCTTGATGACTGTTGCTTTGTAGTATAGTCTGAAGTTTGGGAGGTTGATTCCTCCAGCTCCGTTTTTCTTTCTCAGGATTGTTTTGGCTATCCAGGGCCTTTTGTCTTTCCATATGAATTGTGCTATTTTTCATATAGTTCTGTGAAGAATGTCATTGGTAATTTGATAGGGATCACATTGAATCTGCAGATGATATTTGGTAGCAAGGTCATTTTCACAATATTGATTCTTCCGACCCAGGAACATGGAATATTTCTCCATCTGATTTTAGAGGGAATGCTTTCATTTTTTCACCATTGAGGATAATGTTTGCTGTAGGCTTCTCATATATGGCTTTTACTATGTTGAAGAGTGTTCCCTTTTCTCCACACTGTCTCCAGCATTTATTGTCTGTCGACTTATGGATGATGGCCATTCTGATGGGTGTGAGGTGGTATTTCATTGTAGTTTTGACTTGCATTTCTTTAATAATAAGCGACGTTGAACTTCTTTTCACGTGTTTTTTGGTGATCTGTATGTCTTCTTTGGAGAGATGTCTCTTTAGGTCCTTTTCCCATTTTTTGATTGGGTTGTTCATTTTTCTGGTTTGAGTTGTCTGACCTGCTTGTAGATTTTAGAGATTAATTCTTTGTTGTTTCATTTGTTATTATTTTCTCTCATTCTGTGGGTTGTCTGTTCACCTTGTTTTGCTGTGCAAAAGCTTTTAAATTTCATTAGGTCCCACATGTTTTTTGTTGTTGTTGTTGTTTTTATTTCTATTATTCTAGTGTGTGGGTCAGAGAAGATCTTGCTTTGATTTATGTCCTTGAGTGTTTTGCCTATATTCTCCTCTAAGAGTTTTATGGTTCCTAGTCTTATATTTAGGTCTTTAGTCCATTTTGAATTTATCTTTGTGTATGGTGTCAAGGAGTGTTCCAACTTCATTTTTTTGCATGTAGCTGTCCAATTTTCCCAGCACCATTTGTTGAAGAGGCTGTCTTTGTCCCATTTTATATTTTCACCTCCTTTGTCAAAAAAAAGGTACCGATATGTGCCTGGGTTTATCTCTGGATTCTCTTCTCTTGTTCCATTGGTCTGTATTTCTGTTTTTGTGCCAGTACCATACTGTCTTGATGACTGTTGCTTTGTAGTATAGTCTGAAGTTTGGGAGGTTGATTCCTCCAGCTCCGTTTTTCTTTCTCAGGATTGTTTTGGCTATCCAGGGCCTTTTGTCTTTCCATATGAATTGTGCTATTTTTCATATAGTTCTGTGAAGAATGTCATTGGTAATTTGATAGGGATCACATTGAATCTGCAGATGATATTTGGTAGCAAGGTCATTTTCACAATATTGATTCTTCCGACCCAGGAACATGGAATATTTCTCCATCTGATTTTAGAGGGAATGCTTTCATTTTTTCACCATTGAGGATAATGTTTGCTGTAGGCTTCTCATATATGGCTTTTACTATGTTGAGGTAGGTTCCTTCTATACCCATTTTTTGAAGAGTTTTTATTATAAATGGGTGTTGAATTTTGTCAAAGGCTTTTTCTGCATCTATTATTGTAGCCACCATTCTTGGCTGAAACTTTGGGCACAATATTTGGCACAGCTATATTACCACTAACGTAAGAACTCACCTGGAAATTTGGACAAGCTAAATTCATGTTAAGCCTACAGTGCTTTTATCAGTTTCCACACAAATGGAAGCTTGGTTTAGCTTCCTATGGCTGCTGTAGCAAATTGTTATAAATGCAATGACTTAAAACAATGCAAGTTCATTATCTCAAAATTCAGTAGTTTAGAAATCCAATAGAACTCTCACTGGACTAAAATCAATATGCAACAAGTCAGTAGGGCTGAATTCCTTCTGAATGCTCTAGATCTTCTTTTCTTTTTTCTTTTCTTTTTCGCTGTTCTTGTTGTTTGTTTTAATTTTCCAGCTTCTACAGATTGCCTGCATCCCTTGGCTCATGGTTCTTTCTTTCAAAGCTATGACTTCACATCACATTACTCTGATACTGCATCTTTTGTCTTGGTTACTTATTTTTAAATGCTTGTGTTGCGCTGGACTAATCAGAATAAAGCAGGTTAGTCTTCCCTTATGGTCAACTTTATTAGCAGTTTTAATTCCTTTCACTATTTGAGTTCTTGATTTTTTGCCATTTATAGTAAAGGAGACCAAAGTTTCAGAGATTAAGGTGTGGACATTTTTGGAAGGGAAGAGACTATTCTGCTTAACAAACTTAGAACATATTAAAACATTGAAGATTGTAAAAATCATCATAAAATTAGCCAAAGGAGTATTATAAATAACTGCTTTTTCAAAATATAATAAATCTTGTGATACTAAACTATTTTTTAAATAATCTGGAATCACTTAATATGAACATGCTGCCATTTTGCATATAAAGACAGTAAATTATGAATGAGATAAACTATTTATTCAAGGCCATATAACTTGAAAGAGTTGGAATTAGGATTTAGGGCACTTTCTACAAAGCCATCACATTTGCACTATGTGAAGCCAAGTTATATTGAAATACTTTCCATAACAAATCTATCAAGTGACTAACATTTGTTTTGTAAGTTTATGAAGATTAAAATTAAAATTTACTATACAGGGGTAATTCAGCTATGTAGAATGTGTTAATCCTTTGATGTTGGGCACATGATCATTCCTTTATGTACATGATACAAGAGGCTTTCCAGTGCTTAAGGGACCTAGTTATGAGAAATTTATTGATGCTCACAAATGTAGCCATGTACATATTCATCCAATCCATCCCATTGTAATAGGGCAATAGTCTTTACAAGGTGCATTCTTTCTATGAGAATCTGAGGCTTGCTGTTTGTAGATCTCATGCCACGAAAGTGTGCACATAAGTAAGTGCTTGACAAGTTATTTTTCAGTGAATCAAGATGGTCACTTAATATTAAGGAAAAATATAAACATTTGCAGTGATGGGAGTAACTTAGGAGAGGGCAAATGGAAACTCTAGACTTAGTCCGAAAGAACCATACATCTACAAATTCATGTTGTTTGTAATTGTGTTATGAAGTATCATCTATACTAGACATTTGCTTTTATTCTTCAGGGCTAACTGAAAGCTAAATAAATGCTCTGTGTGTTTGTACACACATAGAAATGCTTAAAAATGCTGTCTCCCGAGCACTGCTGTGCTTTATAAAACTGGTGGAGAAGATGCTATTTATATCTTTAATAAAACATTTAAATTAATTTTTCTGGTTCACCACGGATCCATTTTGAGAAACACAATGGTAAGCTGGTTTGGGGTATTATACTCTGACCCTTATTCTTACCAATTTGATTGCTATAGATTCCAAGTCTCTTCGCCTTGTCAGCACACCTCCAGGCTCTTTTGAGTAAGTGCTCTTTGTCTGTGCCACCAGATTTCTAAAGCAGTTTACGGAGAAAACTGTCACCACAGAAGGGAGAAAGCAAGCAAAAGGGAATTGAAGCTTTTGCAAGACTGTTTTTGTTTCTGCTACTTATTTACCTTTAGAGTTCAATGGAATGAGTTTTAAGACACATTTGAGGAGCTGAGAACTTTTCAGCTTAGTGTAAGAGCCATGCTATAGTTTCTAGCCCCTTAACAAAGGAGCACAAAACGAACAATGGCTCATTGCCTTTGCCTGACAGTGCTTGTTTTAGTTTCCATCTTACCATGGACGTATTTGGTGTTAGACACCAGGAGTTTTTCCCAGTTGTCTTTTTTAGATCATGAATAATGGTTTCACTAGGACATCTAATTTTGTTACCAAACTGACCTCGGATCTGCTCACTTACCGCACAGCAAAGTCAATCTACATGTGGTAAAGGAAATTACAGTGTTAATTTTAGGTTGCCAAGCAAGGAGAATGGGCTACTCGTGCTCAAAAGACATGAACTCCCGGATGGTTTTCAGGGAAGGATTTTCAAAGACGACATTCAAGGTGAGGGATGCAGCTCATGGACTTTCTTCTGATTGACTAGTGCTGAGGTGACAGGATGATGTTTTAGGAATCTTAATCATCAGCCTTCTGGTTCCAGCCAGTCTAGGATTTAGCATGTAGACATCTCCACCTGGGTGAGGAGGGTCTCATTTACTACAGAACAACTCAAAGATGTATGTGTTAGATTGTTCTGTTCTTTGAGGAGGAACCAGGACTGTTTTATTTCTGAACTATTGTTTAAGCTATCATTACTTTTCCTGTTGACTGTTTTTCCTTTGTTTCTGTGTTCTCTCACTTCCCTAACTGGTAACTGCTTGAGTCTGCTCTTTGGGATTCAATGAAGGCATAGGAGACTGCAAAGCCTTTTTTCTACAAACAAGAAATGAGGGACATTCAGTAGTTTTGTACCTGGAAAGGTCCTTCAGGGTCCTGCTTAGTTTCAATCTCCTTTCCAGATTCTATGATTCAAGTCTCTTCGCCTTGTCAGCACACCTGGGAGTGCTCTTTGTCTGTGCCACCAGATTTCTAAAGCAGTTTACGGAGAAAACTGTCACCACAGAAGGGAGAAAGCAAGCAAAAGGGAATTGAAGCTTTTGCAAGACTGTTTTTGTTTCTGCTACTTATTTACCTTTAGAGTTCAATGGAATGAGTTTTAAGACACATTTGAGGAGCTGAGAACTTTTCAGCTTAGTGTAAGAGCCATGCTATAGTTTCTAGCCCCTTAACAAAGGAGCACAAAACGAACAATGGCTCATTGCCTTTGCCTGACAGTGCTTGTTTTAGTTTCCATCTTACCATGGACGTATTTGGTGTTAGACACCAGGAGTTTTTCCCAGTTGTCTTTTTTAGATCATGAATAATGGTTTCACTAGGACATCTAATTTTGTTACCAAACTGACCTCGGATCTGCTCACTTACCGCACAGCAAAGTCAATCTACATGTGGTAAAGGAAATTACAGTGTTAATTTTAGGTTGCCAAGCAAGGAGAATGGGCTACTCGTGCTCAAAAGACATGAACTCCCGGATGGTTTTCAGGGAAGGATTTTCAAAGACGACATTCAAGGTGAGGGATGCAGCTCATGGACTTTCTTCTGATTGACTAGTGCTGAGGTGACAGGATGATGTTTTAGGAATCTTAATCATCAGCCTTCTGGTTCCAGCCAGTCTAGGATTTAGCATGTAGACATCTCCACCTGGGTGAGGAGGGTCTCATTTACTACAGAACAACTCAAAGATGTATGTGTTAGATTGTTCTGTTCTTTGAGGAGGAACCAGGACTGTTTTATTTCTGAACTATTGTTTAAGCTATCATTACTTTTCCTGTTGACTGTTTTTCCTTTGTTTCTGTGTTCTCTCACTTCCCTAACTGGTAACTGCTTGAGTCTGCTCTTTGGGATTCAATGAAGGCATAGGAGACTGCAAAGCCTTTTTTCTACAAACAAGAAATGAGGGACATTCAGTAGTTTTGTACCTGGAAAGGTCCTTCAGGGTCCTGCTTAGTTTCAATCCCCCCTTTTCTTTGAATAAGCTTCATTTCCACAGGTAACAGGGGCAGGACAAGAAAGGGAGTGAAGTTTCAAGTAAAGAGATTAACCATAAATTTAGCAGGGGAGTCAGATTTAGAGGGACTGGGTTTCAGTTTCACTTGGTAAGGACCTGTTTCAAAATATCTTCCCACATTCCCTCTTCCCACACTAATATATTTGTTCCATCTACTGCAGTCATTTTTAGAATTTATTCCTATTTCCATGTCTTCATTAGTTTGTTAATCCAGTGATTTTATCTTAGTTTACAACTTAACTTCACCAAGAATGTCTCTGGATTAGAAATAATTATAACAATTGCAAGTTCTGGACAGGAGAGAAAATTAAATCAGAAACTTTGCCAATTCTAGCATTGTAGAATAAGTCACTGTCACCAAGTAGTCATAGTAAAAAATGTATAATGTATTGGGATTATTTTTAATGACATAGAAATAACGTATTTATGTTATGAGCATAGTAATGTTCTGGCCAAAGGTAATGAGCCAGTGCCAAAGATAACTCATCATACTTATATAGTATAATACAGTCTAATAGTATCCTGAGAAATGTTCCCTTTAGGTGTTCAGGTTCTAAGCAGATAGCCACTTCAAAATAAATTTGAGGTTGAATATACTTAAATAAACCGACTTGGTGACTGGAAGAAGGCTCTACCATGTGCTCAGACATGTTCAACTCTTTATGATCCCATGGACTATAGCCCACCAGGTTCCAATGTCCATGGGGTTCTTCAGACATGAATACTAAAAAAAAGCCAGCATCCAGTGAATTCCCCGACTTGTAAGAAATGTTGTTAGGTTTAAAAGAGACAGAAGAAACATTTGAGGAGGTTTAACGCCAATGGATTTCTGTTCTTTGAGGAGGAACCAGGACTGTTTTATTTCTGAACTATTGTTTAAGCTATCATTACTTTTCCTGTTGACTGTTTTTCCTTTGTTTCTGTGTTCTCTCACTTCCCTAACTGGTAACTGCTTGAGTCTGCTCTTTGGGATTCAATGAAGGCATAGGAGACTGCAAAGCCTTTTTTCTACAAACAAGAAATGAGGGACATTCAGTAGTTTTGTACCTGGAAAGGTCCTTCAGGGTCCTGCTTAGTTTCAATCCCCCCTTTTCTTTGAATAAGCTTCATTTCCACAGGTAACAGGGGCAGGACAAGAAAGGGAGTGAAGTTTCAAGTAAAGAGATTAACCATAAATTTAGCAGGGGAGTCAGATTTAGAGGGACTGGGTTTCAGTTTCACTTGGTAAGGACCTGTTTCAAAATATCTTCCCACATTCCCTCTTCCCACACTAATATATTTGTTCCATCTACTGCAGTCATTTTTAGAATTTATTCCTATTTCCATGTCTTCATTAGTTTGTTAATCCAGTGATTTTATCTTAGTTTACAACTTAACTTCACCAAGAATGTCTCTGGATTAGAAATAATTATAACAATTGCAAGTTCTGGACAGGAGAGAAAATTAAATCAGAAACTTTGCCAATTCTAGCATTGTAGAATAAGTCACTGTCACCAAGTAGTCATAGTAAAAAATGTATAATGTATTGGGATTATTTTTAATGACATAGAAATAACGTATTTATGTTATGAGCATAGTAATGTTCTGGCCAAAGGTAATGAGCCAGTGCCAAAGATAACTCATCATACTTATATAGTATAATACAGTCTAATAGTATCCTGAGAAATGTTCCCTTTAGGTGTTCAGGTTCTAAGCAGATAGCCACTTCAAAATAAATTTGAGGTTGAATATACTTAAATAAACCGACTTGGTGACTGGAAGAAGGCTCTACCATGTGCTCAGACATGTTCAACTCTTTATGATCCCATGGACTATAGCCCACCAGGTTCCAATGTCCATGGGGTTCTTCAGACATGAATACTGGAGAAGGAAATGGCAACCCACTCTTGGTGGAAGGATCTACTATGCATACACCCAGCTGCAATGACTACCCCCTGACTTGTAAGAAATGTTGTTAGGTTTAAAAGAGACAGAAGAAACATAGTTTGTATTTTTTTAATTTAATAACAAAGAGTCCAAATCTGATCTTACACAGAATCACTAAGGAGTAGAGAATTGGGGTTAAAATTGTCTAGTAAATCCCAAGCTAGTCAGTAGTATTCATAAGAACAGGGTAGCAACTGTGAAAATGTTCAAAGGCAAAAAGACTTAGTATGAGAGAGCATTTGTGAATTTAGGTGGTTAGAGAAAAGTCCTTATATGAAAGCATAGATTCCAAAAGAGTTGCTGTTTAGTTGCTAAGTTGTGTCTGACTCTTTTGTGATCCCATGGACTATAGCCCACCAGACTTCTCTGTCCATGGGGTTTCCCAGGCAAGATTGCTTGAGTGAGTTTCCATTTCATTCTATGGGGAATCTTCCCAACCCAGGAATTGAACCCATGCCTCTTATGTCTCCTGTATTGGTGGGCAAGTTCTTTATCACTAACACCACCATAGTCAATAATAGTTCACATTTTCCAAAATACTTTTCACAAATGCAATTTCATTTAATCAGCATGACAACTCTGGAACACATTCTACACGTTACTTACACAGGAGGGAACTGTGGTGTGTAAAATAATAATCAGCATCAAGATTATAAGGGACAAAGAGCTTTATTGGGAGTCTTAAAAGTTGTAATTCAGGAGACATAGATTTGGATAAAACCAGGGAAAAAATGAGCCAGGGGCTTATAAAGACAAAAGGCATTAGGTTCATAAGTTGTCTGGCGGGAGTCCGGATTGACTCTGAAGCAGGAAAGGAAATATTTGTCTTTAAAGAATAGGCCATCACGAGTTACATTAGAGTTATTTGTCTTTAATGAATAGGCGTCACGAGTTATATTGGAGTAAGGGTTTAATAAGTAGGTAGACTGTCATGAGTTATTTTAAGGTAAGGGTCCGATAAGTATCTTGAGTTTCTGGCAAATGTTCTAGAGGCCTGCTAAGACAATAAATAGTCAAAAGGTCAGATTCCATCTGGTTTGAGATGTGCACAAGTCACACTTCCTCGGTGGCCTTCTGACTCCTTTTTAGAGAGCTGTCTTCATGTAACCAGCTCCATTTTGACTTTCTGTCATAGTTGTAAAGAAATTAAGCATTTTGTCTGTACTAATTTGTGAAGTTTAAACCTGAACTTTGCTTTGTCCTGTGGAGAGTTCTGGATCCCATTCCTTTTCCCAATTGTTTTCCCAAATCTGATCTTACACAGTCCAAGGAGTAGATTGTTTTCAGTAAATCCCAAGCTAGTCAGTAGTATTCATAAGAACAGGGTAGCAACTGTGAAAATGTTCAAAGGCAAAAAGACTTAGTATGAGAGAGCATTTGTGAATTTAGGTGGTTAGAGAAAAGTCCTTATATGAAAGCATAGATTCCAAAAGAGTTGCTGTTTAGTTGCTAAGTTGTGTCTGACTCTTTTGTGATCCCATGGACTATAGCCCACCAGACTTCTCTGTCCATGGGGTTTCCCAGGCAAGATTGCTTGAGTGAGTTTCCATTTCATTCTATGGGGAATCTTCCCAACCCAGGAATTGAACCCATGCCTCTTATGTCTCCTGTATTGGTGGGCAAGTTCTTTATCACTAACACCACCATAGTCAATAATAGTTCACATTTTCCAAAATACTTTTCACAAATGCAATTTCATTTAATCAGCATGACAACTCTGGAACACATTCTACACGTTACTTACACAGGAGGGAACTGTGGTGTGTAAAATAATAATCAGCATCAAGATTATAAGGGACAAAGAGCTTTATTGGGAGTCTTAAAAGTTGTAATTCAGGAGACATAGATTTGGATAAAACCAGGGAAAAATGAGCCCGGGGCTTATAAAGACAAAAGGCATTAGGTTCATAAGTTGTCTGGCGGGAGTCCGGATTGACTCTGAAGCAGGAAAGGAAATATTTGTCTTTAAAGAATAGGCCATCACGAGTTACATTAGAGTTATTTGTCTTTAATGAATAGGCGTCACGAGTTATATTGGAGTAAGGGTTTAATAAGTAGGTAGACTGTCATGAGTTATTTTAAGGTAAGGGTCCGATAAGTATCTTGAGCTTCTGGCAAATGTTCTAGAGGCCTGCTAAGACAATAAATAGTCAAAAGGTCAGATTCCATCTGGTTTGAGATGTGCACAAGTCACACTTCCTCGGTGGCCTTCTGACTCCTTTTTAGAGAGCTGTCTTCATGTAACCAGCTCCATTTTGACTTTCTGTCATAGTTGTAAAGAAATTAAGCATTTTGTCTGTACTAATTTGTGAAGTTTAAACCTGAACTTTGCTTTGTCCTGTGGAGAGTTCTGGATCCCATCTTTCCCATGTTTTAGCCTTAAAAGCAAGTCTACTTTTTATAATTTAGCAATTTTTCATCTTCTTCACTTTCCGTTGTCCAGGTAATCCCTACTTCTGAGATGATGATAAAAAAAATGTCTACATACTGTTGCTTTTCTTAGATTGTCTAGTTGCTGAGTCATGTCCAGCTCTTTTGTGACCACACGGACTATAGCCTGCCAGGCTCCTCTGTCTGTGGGATTTTTCCAGGCAAATGTACTAGGGTGGGTTGCCATTTCCTACTCCAAGGTATCTTCCCAACAAAGGAATGGAACCTGTGTCTCTGGATTGGCAGGCAGAGGCTTTACCACTGAGCCAGTGGGGAAGTCCCACTCTTCTCAGATACTGGGTGGCATATTCCCACTTGCACCTTACATTTGTGCTCCATTTTACTTCTCCTTCATTACTGTGAACCAGCTCTAGGATAAGACATGCAGAAACCTAAGAGAACATTCCCAGGGATAAGCCAAGTATTATTCTGCAAACTGAAAGTATAAACTATGACTCAAAAATGTTTCCATTGCTTTAAGTTTATTCCATAAACAAGGACTGCATTCCAGTTCTTAGTAACATTACCCTCACCCTCAATGCCATTATATAATTAGAATAAGCTGTAACAGCCTTGCCCAAGAGTTTTCTTCTCAAGAAATTTCAGAAATGTGCATGTGCCAGAGACACTCACTGCTAAGTAACTTAACAGGCACCTTATTATTTCTAAAACATGAAACGTGACAAAATTAGCATCATGAAAGCTTCAGTGAAATTGGAAAAACACCCTAGAGCATAGTGCCCTGGACAGAAAGTATGAAGGGTGCTCCTGTCCTTCTCTAGAGGCCTGCTAAGACAATAAATAGTCAAAAGGTCAGATTCCATCTGGTTTGAGATGTGCACAAGTCACACTTCCTCGGTGGCCTTCTGACTCCTTTTTAGAGAGCTGTCTTCATGTAACCAGCTCCATTTTGACTTTCTGTCATAGTTGTAAAGAAATTAAGCATTTTGTCTGTACTAATTTGTGAAGTTTAAACCTGAACTTTGCTTTGTCCTGTGGAGAGTTCTGGATCCCATCTTTCCCATGTTTTAGCCTTAAAAGCAAGTCTACTTTTTATAATTTAGCAATTTTTCATCTTCTTCACTTTCCGTTGTCCAGGTAATCCCTACTTCTGAGATGATGATAAAAAAATGTCTACATACTGTTGCTTTTCTTAGATTGTCTAGTTGCTGAGTCATGTCCAGCTCTTTTGTGACCACACGGACTATAGCCTGCCAGGCTCCTCTGTCTGTGGGATTTTTCCAGGCAAATGTACTAGGGTGGGTTGCCATTTCCTACTCCAAGGTATCTTCCCAACAAAGGAATGGAACCTGTGTCTCTGGATTGGCAGGCAGAGGCTTTACCACTGAGCCAGTGGGGAAGTCCCACTCTTCTCAGATACTGGGTGGCATATTCCCACTTGCACCTTACATTTGTGCTCCATTTTACTTCTCCTTCATTACTGTGAACCAGCTCTAGGATAAGACATGCAGAAACCTAAGAGAACATTCCCAGGGATAAGCCAAGTATTATTCTGCAAACTGAAAGTATAAACTATGACTCAAAAATGTTTCCATTGCTTTAAGTTTATTCCATAAACAAGGACTGCATTCCAGTTCTTAGTAACATTACCCTCACCCTCAATGCCATTATATAATTAGAATAAGCTGTAACAGCCTTGCCCAAGAGTTTTCTTCTCAAGAAATTTCAGAAATGTGCATGTGCCAGAGACACTCACTGCTAAGTAACTTAACAGGCACCTTATTATTTCTAAAACATGAAACGTGACAAAATTAGCATCATGAAAGCTTCAGTGAAATTGGAAAAACACCCTAGAGCATAGTGCCCTGGACAGAAAGTATGAAGGGGTGCTCCTGTCCTTCTCTGGCTCCCTCCATTAATTAACTCTGGAAATTAGATACTAGTTACATTTATCTACCCTGGATACAACAAAAGCATGAGCCCCAGTTTTGGCAAATGGCGTAGGGGAGGAAAAATAATTTTCCCTCTGTCCTTCTAGGTTCTGAGCTGAGATTCCCTCTATAATAAAAGATTAAGACAAGAAAAACAGAATTGTAATAATGTGTGTGTGTGTGTTCAGTCCCTCAGTCATGTCCAACTCTTTGGGACCCTATGGACTGTAGCCCACCGGGCTCCCCTGTCCGTGTGATTCTCCAGGCAAGGATACTGGAGCAGGTTGCTCCAGGGGTTCTTCCTCACCCAGGGGTCGAACCTGTGACCCTTGCATTGCAGGCAGATTCTTCACCATTGTTATATCAATTTAAGCTTTCACCTTCACCTTAGACAAGACTTGTTTCTAGAGCTTTAGTGTCATCCTTCTCTTCCTAGTACAGAGAAGGAGACACCCTTACAAATGGAGAATTCCCTTACAAATGTAAAAATGTCTCTTATATAAGGTAACTTCTACTCAGTTTTCAGAATTTCTCCCACATCTGCCTTTTCTCAAAAATATCCAGTTCAAAATAATCAAGGAGGTGGAATATTCTGCTTATTAATATATAGTCATTAATATACATCTTCAGTTTTAACAGTTTTATTTTCCTGGTAATTGTTTTAAGCATATTAAATATTGTCTCATCATCCTGAATCCTTCCCTTCCAAAATCTATCTTGTCATAACTTTCCAATCCCAGGTAGATCATTCCTTATGTAAAGTCCACCTCTGGAATCAGCTGTCTTATGGAGAAGTGTCAGGCCCTTTCCCGAATCATCCATGAATTGTGGCTCAAAAGCTTTAATCACAAGTGCCTAAGGAAAGCATTTCTGTTTTTCTTTCCAACTGGGTTAACTTTCCGAAGGGCAGGAGTCTTTTCTTATTTATTTTTTGTTGACTTAGTATTTAGGAGAATATTGCATGATACACTAATTTTGTTCATCCAATTTCAATACTTCATATTTAGTTTATGATAGGCTTCTGAGAAACACTCGACTCAGAAGTGTCTCGTGCGATTCACAATACCGCAGAAGGAAGCGAAGCAATGGCAGCTTGTTTACAGAAGACTTACTCAAGAAACATTTCCACAGGATTACAGTCATGCAGGGGAATCTGTCTGCTCCATATCCTGGCATCAATTAAAGGAGAGCACACTGTGTCAGCTCTGGAGCTTTATGAGATTTTGAGTGGTGGTAATTGAAAATGTTCAGTGATTACCAAAGCATGTTTATTGGGCATCCTTTTACAGTGAACTTGCTTTCTAAGAAAACATTTGTCAATAAAAGCCTTGTAGGAATGTAGCACATAAATTGACTTCATCTGGACCCTTGCCTCATCCTTTTTTTTTGCAGGAATGTATAGAACTCATGAGATTTCCTAAATGAGGCCTTTAAACTTGAAACTCAGTCACCTTGCTGAGTAAATGAGGAAGACGGCAAAGTATTCAGGATCTGTCTAATCAGGCACAGTAAATAGTAAATCAGAGAATGCTTTAGGAATGCTTCTTAGGGAGCACTAGTAGGAGAAGGAGTGTTTCTAAAGTGAAAAGGTCTATATAGGGTGGTGTTATCAGATACATTCAGCTGAGTCGTGCTTGGTAAAAGGCTGCTTTATGCATCACGGCTGTCTCAGTCACTCTCAAGAAATAGAGAATAAGTCAGATGTAGTGAGGATACTGTTCTCTTTGATGGTGCCTCCCAGGATATCTTTTCAATTTTCCCCTGTCCCTTGAAGGACCATTTTAATTAGCTTAAGAACCTGGTAACTATATAACCTGAGGAATTATGTGAATTCCCATGAATATGTGATTTTTGTTGTTGTTCAGTCGCTAAGTTGTGTCCAACTCTTTGTGACCACCATGGACTGGAGCACGCCAGGCTTCCCTGTCCTTCACTCTCTCGCAGGGTTTGCTCATACACATGTCCATTACGTTGGTGATGCCATCCAACCATGTCATCGTCTGTCACCCTCTTCTCCTCTTGCCCTGAATCTTTCCCAGCATCAGGGTCTTTTCCAGTGAGTTGGCTCTTTGTATCACATGGCCAAAGTATTGGAGCTTTAGCTTCAGCACGAATCCTTCCAGTGAATATTCAGGTTTGACTTCCTTTAGGATTCATTGGTTTGATTTCCTTACTTTGCAAGAGACTCTCAAGAGTTTTCTCCAGCACCACAATTAAAAAGTATCAATTCTTTAGCACTCAGCCTTCTTAATGGTCCAACTCTCATATCTACACATGACTATTGGAAAAATTGCAGCTTTGATGATATGGACCTTTGCTTTTTAATATGCTGTCTAGGTATGGCATAGCTTTTCTTTCAAGGAGCAAGCATCTTTTAATTTTGTGAGTCACTGTCTGCAGTGATGTGATTGGTAGATTCTAAATTTTAAGAAATTAAGTTTCCGTACAGACTAAAAAGATTTTGAGAATTTCTAGCCTGATGTTTACTGCACTGTCATTGATTCAGCTGATTCGGAGTCCCCCACACAGAGAAGAGTCTGATAAGACTTTCACTTTGAACTTGCCTCCATCTTATCTCCATCTGAGATTCTGGTATCTTACTTAGGCTCTGAAAAGGGGAAATTTAAGCTATTTGTCACAGTCTACTCTGAGGTTGATGTGGTTGAAACGTTTCAGTTCTCCATCTTAGAGGTTAACCTCTAAAGAGGAACTGGGCACTATGTCTTGGAAGGAGGAATGTCCAGACACTGAATGCTTCTCTAGGCAACACGTGTCCTGGATAGCCTTTTCCTCCTGCATTCTTCACATTGATTTATCACCATCACAGTTGCTTAACGTCTGACAAGGTAGTGTTTCATTTTGTCCCCCTTTTTCGTATTCCATGTTTGAAAATAGCTCTGTATTTTAAATATTTTAGACTCTCCAGCAGTAACTGTTTTCAGGCTCTGGATAACACCAACACTGCTAGGAGAGGAAGAGTTTAAAACAGATATGATGCCAAACTTCAAGAAAAAGGAGAAGGAGAAAAACAGCAAAGCATTGTTTGTTAAACTGTCACCAAGCATTGTCACTCAGAATCAGCCTTGTTTGTATATGGAAACTCTTATAGCAGCGATTGAAAAAGAAAAGCTTAGGATTTTCTAGGAGAGAAAGAGATTATCTTTTATAGCTAAAGAATAGAAGCATTTAAAATTACTCTCTGGGAAGGTTTGTAGGGAAAATAAATAGCTCTAAGAAGAATAGTGTGTCTATTATGGGACAGTTATTAAGATTTCAAACAGTGAAGGCAACTGTAGCACCCATCTTAAGTGGTGATTGTCACCTAGTGGAGGTTCATTTTAAGGCAAGATTGTTATACTTCAAACTGTGTCAAGAAAAAGGTTCCTTTGGCAAACATCAGAAAAATCAGCCCACCTTTCCTAAACCTCCTGCTGATAAATGCTGTGCTTTCCTAGTTCAAATCTTGAGCAGTTTGTGTAAGTAGAAGAGGAAGACAAGGCAAGGTCTCCCTGCTTTTGGCTTATTTTCCCTTTATGGTCAAAGCTCTCACCTTCATTTTCTTGGTTCTTTGAAAGCAGAAAATCAAGAAAATGTTATGGCTGGTATGTGCTCAGTTATTTCTGTTGTGTCCAACTCTTTGTGATCATGTGGACCAGCCAGGATTCTCTATCCTTGGGATTCTCTAGGCAAGAATACTGGAGTGGGTTATCATACCCTCCGCCAGGGGATCTTCCTGACCCCTGCATTGTAGTCTGAGCCACCAGGGAAACCCATATGTCGACTCTGCCTGATGGGAAATCACTTGAATTGAACTTGCCATCATTAATGTACTTATGATGGCATCTAATTACTGAAGTCTAATCATTGCCACACGGAAATCAACACAGCACAATAAAATGTGTACCACATCTCCAGGTGTGAGAATCTTCATCCGCCTTCTCCTCATGGTGGTGGTGATAATATTTACAGTCATATTCAATAAAAGGAGCTTTGTCAAATATTCAAAGTCATCCCTTTTGAGCATATGCCTAAAAGTAACTTTCTGAGGTCACAGGTAATAAGGTTGGCTTCACAAGTGGAAATTACTAATTTATTAGTGTTCTTTGAGGTGGAAAATAGGCATGTAGATAAGGGAAACCCATAGATGCATTCTAGAAAGTCTTTAGAAAACACTTTTGAAAGTGTTCCACACCATGGGTTACTAATAAATGTAAAAACTGTATTCTTGGTATGGGTAAGTACTCTTTTATCTCAGAAAGTGAACTGGTTTAAGAAATAAAAATAAAATGCCCAGAATATACGTAATCTTTTCTTGTATAGAAAGAGAAACTAGAAGGGGGAAAGTGGTATTTCTTCTGGTCAGTGCTTTGAGACATTCTGTTTAACATGCTTGTTGCATGAAGTGGAGGAGCCATATGGTTAGCAATGACAAGACTCGCTCTTAAATGTTCTGGTTCAGTAGATCAGAGGCATGACCCGGGAATCTGATTTTGAATCCTTACTGAAAATCTTATAATTATAGCCAATTTGCTGTATGTCAGACTTTCTTCTGAAAACTTTACATGAATGAGCTCATTCTGTATTAAAACTCAATATTCCTTATAAAAAATTCCTTAGAAAAAAATGGTAATGTTACTATATCCATTTAACAGATTAAGAAAATTAGGCACAGAGAAGTTAATTCTTTAGAAACACACAATGACTGGTATAGCTACAAATATATGTTTTTAATGGTTTCAGTTATGACCTAGAAGGAAAAATGGACATTTTGCTGTTTGCTAAAAATGCTGTTTTGATTTGCAGCTCTTCTCCAAAAGGCCATAGTTATCATGACTTCTATTGAACAATATAGCTCAATTATTCATGGGCTCTGTTAAGTTTAGGAAATTATGCATTAGATTTCATTGGCTCATTGCTTTATTGCTCTTTCCAGAATGTATAGCTCCAATTCTGGGCTTCCCTGGTGACTTGGTGGTAAAAAATCTGCCTGCCAATGCAGTAGACATGGGTTCAATCCCTGGCTCAGAAAGATCCTCTGGAGAGGAAAATGGCCACCCGCCAGGCTCCTCTGTCCACAGGATTTTCCCAGGAAAGAATAGTGGAGTGGGTTAAAAAGTGTTTTCATTTATGACCTGGAAGGAAAAATGGGTATTTTTGCTGATTGTTTGCTAAAAATGTTTAGCAGGCTAAACTCCATAGGGTCTCAAAAGAGTCAGGGATGCCTTAGGGACTCAGTAACATCAAAGCCCCATTTGTAAGAAGGCATTAATGATTTGAAAGAATAGAATAGCAACAGATCACTGAGTTTTCTTCTTCTCTTTTGCTGGCCAGGAATTCATTCCCCTTTACTTCTCTGTTTTGGGATGTGTATGTGGTTTGCTTTTGTTTTAAAGATCCAAGCAACTCCCTGGGTTTAGGGAAGCTTAATAGCCACAAATAATGGAATAAGCAAGGAAAATGTGAATTCACTTTCAAAATATAACCTAAGAGAGAAGAAATGACAAAATCAGATGTTTAACGTGAAGAGTCAAATGCTGCGGGAGGCCGAGGTCGAGACTAGACAGAGCTGTCTTGATTTTCCAGCAAGTATCTTATACCTCTCAGTGACGTTGGGACGTGAGGGTGTGGAGGCTGATGGTAGAGACACAGTATATAATGCATTATTTCAGGATGACTTCAATCAAACTGAAATAGTTCATGCCACATTCTGCTTGGTGATGGCTATGAGTTAACAGAAAGGGCAGATCCTTTCATCACATCATTTTCATTTGTTGATAAACTTATATCGTTGCATAATTATTCATCTTCATTGTCATTCCAATGTCTTTCCCTGCCAGTAAGATAGGAAGCTTATAAAAGACAGGGACAGTGACTTTTGCTATACTGTATTCTGTATTTCCTTTAACAACTAGCAAAGATTTGAACTGAAATTAATTGGATATATCAATTAAGGTTTCAGGCTGTTTTCATTTGATTGCCAAAGTTGAATGAAAGAAAATGCAGCATTATAGCATACACTGATGCTATCTTTCTGCACACGTATTTCACAAAAGCAAGTCTTGTCCTCAGCTATACTTTAGAATCATATTGTTGTATCTTTATCAACTGGGACTAATGCCCCAAAGTAATGAATATTCTTCTTGGAATGGATCTCGAATAAAATAAAAAATAAAAAGCTAAGACTTATTTAACAGAATAAGTTGTCCTTTTTTTTCATGGAGATCTCAAATCTCATAAAGTACCTTAAGTACTTTATAATCTAATGCCTATTAATGAAATAAAACATGGGCATTGACCCTAGAAAAAAAGAAGAAGAAAAAAAAAACACCTCTTCCTTTTATACATTTGCCAATGTCCCAAAGAAATAAAGCATCCGTGAATAGTTTAGCATGGTTATATGTTTACAAAGTACAGAAGATTATTCTAATATTTTCCCACCTGGAAAAAACCGGGCTTAAGCGTATTCAGGAATCAAAAAGCAACCCCGAGTTCTCCCCAATATGTCGTGTCCCCTTTATAGCAGTCGTAACTTGCAGGGATGGGACTGGGCGGTGGTGGTAACTGTAGACGTTCTGATGTCGAAATTGCAGATGGAGAGCTTAGCTCTGGGCATGGACGTGGAAAGGAGCAGAAAGGAGCCTGGAGAAAAGGCTGTCATATTTGCTAAGAAGAGCCGCCAAATCAGAGAGCAGAGTAGATTTCATTGGAGGAGCGCCTTCAACAGCAAACTAATCCTGTCATATTGAAAGAAAATTGTAAATGTTCTCTCCAGAAATTGTCTGCCCATCGCAGCTAAGCGAACGCACACTCGCGAACACAAATACACGCTCTTGTTATACCAAAGGTGCCCGGGTGCAGAGACCCGCTCCAGCGAGTGCGCGTGCACACACACACACATACACACACGGACACGCATCCACACGAACGCACACACACTTCAGCCTGCGGGTTGGCCAGAACCTTGAAACTGCAGATTCCACTAGAAGATCGCCAAAGGCACCGAACTAATTGATAACTGGTTGCCCCCAACACTAATCCCTACTTCCGCAAGCACTTTGGTGAAGAGATGAATCCCGACCAGTGCACCAGTCCAGCCAGGTCTCCCTTCGGGCTTTCTCTCCAGACTCATCTTCTTCGTGAAAGCCAGGTTTGAAAGTCGTTTCTGCTTCTTGCCTTTGGTGCTTTGGTGTGGAGGGCGGGAGTAGTGTCACTTTAATTCCAGTCTCCACCGCCAAAGGTTTTCAGACCCGTCAAGTCCCTGGGACGGGTGTGGGGTGCGCGACTCTGTAGCGCGCGCCCGGGCCCCGCAGCTCTTGCCGGAGCCTTTGGGTCCGCGCTCTCCCCGCCTCCCCCGCCCCACCCCTCCGGGTGTCGCGGCACCAACTAATCTTTTCCCTTCCGTTTTCAAGATCAAGAGAGAGAGCAAGCCAGCGCCTGGCCTCGGACTCTGAGCGGCGCGCGGCTCGCTCCACGGCGGGTCAGCCCCGAACCCGCGAAGGGTTCCACGCTACTGCCAGCTCACGCCAAGGATATTGCAGCCCGGGGAGGCAACTGGAGCTAATCCCGCGGCAGGTAAGGACAGAGAGCTGCTCAGCTCTCGGCTGGCCAGCTCCAGGGACCCTGGCACCGCGGGGTCCCTTCCGATTCTCAACAGCGGGCGCGGAGGGGTCTGGGGTGCGCGCATTGGAGAATGCCTCCACGAGTCCAGATCCTCAAACGGAAACTTTGATTTCTGGGGGCTGGAGAACTGAGGGCAGCGATGGCGGGTCTGGAAAGAAGGGACAGAAGACGCAGAGCGCGGGGCAGAGATGCTATTCCGCGGGTCACTGAGTCCGGAGGAATGTGGCCAAGGCAGCCTGGGGACCGGGCCGGCGCGGGCGTCGGTCCCTCTTCCAGCCTGTCACCCCTGCCTCCACTGCCGCCGGCTCCCCCCCACCTCCCCGACAAGCCGTCTCCGAAAAGGCTAGGGAGCTTCACCCTCTCCTGCCCTACACGTTTCTTCCAGCCTGGGGTCTGGCCACGTCTCCCGGGCGTTTTGGGGTGGAGGCCCGGCTTCCCGGGCTCCGCGGATCCTCAGGTTCCGCCTTCCGAACAGCTAATCGTGCGCCCGCGCCAGGTCGCCGGAGGGAGACTCCGTGCTGTGATCCAAAGGAGCATGGTCAAGGGGCAGGGAATGCGAATGGGGAGACGGTGCCAGGAAAGAGGAGGCAGAAGCTTTCTGCAACCTCATCGTTTCAGCCCGAACACCGGGTCAGCTCTCCGCGTCGGCTAGAAAGCCAGGTTTGAAAGTCGTTTCTGCTTCTTGCCTTTGGTGCTTTGGTGTGGAGGGCGGGAGTAGTGTCACTTTAATTCCAGTCTCCACCGCCAAAGGTTTTCAGACCCGTCAAGTCCCTGGGACGGGTGTGGGGTGCGCGACTCTGTAGCGCGCGCCCGGGCCCCGCAGCTCTTGCCGGAGCCTTTGGGTCCGCGCTCTCCCCGCCTCCCCCGCCCCACCCCTCCGGGTGTCGCGGCACCAACTAATCTTTTCCCTTCCGTTTTCAAGATCAAGAGAGAGAGCAAGCCAGCGCCTGGCCTCGGACTCTGAGCGGCGCGCGGCTCGCTCCACGGCGGGTCAGCCCCGAACCCGCGAAGGGTTCCACGCTACTGCCAGCTCACGCCAAGGATATTGCAGCCCGGGGAGGCAACTGGAGCTAATCCCGCGGCAGGTAAGGACAGAGAGCTGCTCAGCTCTCGGCTGGCCAGCTCCAGGGACCCTGGCACCGCGGGGTCCCTTCCGATTCTCAACAGCGGGCGCGGAGGGGTCTGGGGTGCGCGCATTGGAGAATGCCTCCACGAGTCCAGATCCTCAAACGGAAACTTTGATTTCTGGGGGCTGGAGAACTGAGGGCAGCGATGGCGGGTCTGGAAAGAAGGGACAGAAGACGCAGAGCGCGGGGCAGAGATGCTATTCCGCGGGTCACTGAGTCCGGAGGAATGTGGCCAAGGCAGCCTGGGGACCGGGCCGGCGCGGGCGTCGGTCCCTCTTCCAGCCTGTCACCCCTGCCTCCACTGCCGCCGGCTCCCCCCCACCTCCCCGACAAGCCGTCTCCGAAAAGGCTAGGGAGCTTCACCCTCTCCTGCCCTACACGTTTCTTCCAGCCTGGGGTCTGGCCACGTCTCCCGGGCGTTTTGGGGTGGAGGCCCGGCTTCCCGGGCTCCGCGGATCCTCAGGTTCCGCCTTCCGAACAGCTAATCGTGCGCCCGCGCCAGGTCGCCGGAGGGAGACTCCGTGCTGTGATCCAAAGGAGCATGGTCAAGGGGCAGGGAATGCGAATGGGGAGACGGTGCCAGGAAAGAGGAGGCAGAAGCTTTCTGCAACCTCATCCCGTTTCAGCCCGAACACCGGGTCAGCTCTCCGCGTCGGCTAGAGGGCAGGGTCTCAGCCCCGAGGCCGTGCCCGGGCTTGGCCGACAGCCACCGCACAGTGGGCTCTGGGCCACCACGGCGGGGTTCGGGGTTGTAGATTGAGAACAGCTGCACCGGCAATGTTTCTTAGCGTGCACCTGTGGACTCGGGTGGTCTCAGATAACTTGCAGCTCTCAGAACCTGGGAGGTACGGACGGTCCAAGCCCCGTAGGGGAGACCAAGCAGAAATTCCACCTGTGCGCTCTGCCCCGTGCCCCTGGGGCGCCCCCGCGGGGCAGGAGGCCGCCTGCAGGGGAGAGCTCTTAAGAAGCCAAGACCTAAGTTTCCCCGGAGTCACTGACTCAGAAAGCAGCGCACATCCACCGCCTTAACCTCCTGCCGGCATCCCCACCTCGTTTCTCCAGCCTCCTGCTCGTCGCCACCCTCCAGGGCGCCTGGAGCCACTAAATCGTCCAAGGGAGGGTCCGCTGAGCTAGACCCACGCCTTGAACCTTGATATGTTGCCTGTAGGGAAATATCTCTGGGAAGTCTCACAGGATAGAGAGGAGGGAGGAGAGCGGAGAAATGGAGATAAATGCCTAAGGCAAGCCGAGCTGTTCGCTGACATCTCACCCGAGCTGCCCTTCCACGTCCTTAGTTAGTTCACGGCCTTGGCCCGTCTGTAACAGAGGCTACCAATGGCTACAAGTCTGTCGGCCAGCCCAGGCAGGAACCCAGCAAGAGCACGGCGCCTTCAGGTTCTCAAGCTCCGGAATCCCCCGCGCTTTCATCTTTCCTTTTTCTGGTTTGTTTTGCTTTTCTTGCTCTTTTTCTTAGCGCTGGGTGGCAGTGGGTTCGTGTTGTTTGCCCATCCCCTAGAACACGCAAGCTACACAACACGCATCTCCATGCTGTACCGCCCACCCGCCCGCGCTCCCCCACGCAGCCCCCAGCTCTACACCCCAGCGCCTGCAACAAGGGCCAAGGTCACCATCACAGCGACCTTGACTTCGCAGAGGGCTGAACCAGAAGAGAGGGGAGCCAGACCGGATTCCAGAGAGAAACAGTGAGGCAGTCAGAAAGGCTGGGAAAACTTGAATTTGGGTTGAAAGTGGGGAAGGGGGCAAACTCTGGGGGAAAAGGCCCCCAGCTGGATCTTGGCTGCAGCTGCCTCGCACAGAGGGACCCTGAGGCTGCAGCGCCTCAGACCTCAGTCCGTTTCAGCACCTGCATAGGGTGGAGCCCATCCTTGAGGGCAGCCTTTCTATGGGGAAGTTCAGGTGGCCAGGTCCTGGAGTGGACAGGCAGCTCAGTTTACTCCAGGCTGTTCAGGTTTACTGGCCTTGAGAGGTCTCTGAACATGAGTCACCTCATAAACTCCAGCTCTTCACCCACCCTTGTGCTGTAGGGACCTCCTACCCTACTTCATTGGCAATCTGCATGTATGGGTGCATTATATTGAAAATATATTGCAAAGATATATAGAGAATACATTTTCATGGATAAGCAAATAGTAAGGGTGATGATACAGCTAATAAACTGTAATTAGGTGTATGCATGTGTGATGTTGGAGGTGATAACCACAGGGCATAGTCATGGAAGTAAACCAGTTGATCATAGTAAGAACTGTATTAGGCTACAATTCAGAAAGTGGACTTTAGAGACTCTTGGCAAATGGATGGAAGAATTTTGTGCCAACAGTGTTACAGCTTTGCAGGATTTGACAGCCTAGGATTCAAGAAGTAGTAAGTTAATGCCAGATGAATTTTATTATGACTGTTGTTAGTAAATGTTTCCAGTTATGACAGTAGTACAAACAACTTCTACTGACCAATGGCTACAAGTCTGTCGGCCAGCCCAGGCAGGAACCCAGCAAGAGCACGGCGCCTTCAGGTTCTCAAGCTCCGGAATCCCGCGCTTTCTTCTTTCCTTTTTCTGGTTTGTTTTGCTTTTCTTGCTCTTTTTCTTAGCGCTGGGTGGCAGTGGGTTCGTGTTGTTTGCCCATCCCCTAGAACACGCAAGCTACACAACACGCATCTCCATGCTGTACCGCCCACCCGCCCGCGCTCCCCCACGCAGCCCCCAGCTCTACACCCCAGCGCCTGCAACAAGGGCCAAGGTCACCATCACAGCGACCTTGACTTCGCAGAGGGCTGAACCAGAAGAGAGGGGAGCCAGACCGGATTCCAGAGAGAAACAGTGAGGCAGTCAGAAAGGCTGGGAAAACTTGAATTTGGGTTGAAAGTGGGGAAGGGGGCAAACTCTGGGGGAAAAGGCCCCCAGCTGGATCTTGGCTGCAGCTGCCTCGCACAGAGGGACCCTGAGGCTGCAGCGCCTCAGACCTCAGTCCGTTTCAGCACCTGCATAGGGTGGAGCCCATCCTTGAGGGCAGCCTTTCTATGGGGAAGTTCAGGTGGCCAGGTCCTGGAGTGGACAGGCAGCTCAGTTTACTCCAGGCTGTTCAGGTTTACTGGCCTTGAGAGGTCTCTGAACATGAGTCACCTCATAAACTCCAGCTCTTCACCCACCCTTGTGCTGTAGGGACCTCCTACCCTACTTCATTGGCAATCTGCATGTATGGGTGCATTATATTGAAAATATATTGCAAAGATATATAGAGAATACATTTTCATGGATAAGCAAATAGTAAGGGTGATGATACAGCTAATAAACTGTAATTAGGTGTATGCATGTGTGATGTTGGAGGTGATAACCACAGGGCATAGTCATGGAAGTAAACCAGTTGATCATAGTAAGAACTGTATTAGGCTACAATTCAGAAAGTGGACTTTAGAGACTCTTGGCAAATGGATGGAAGAATTTTGTGCCAACAGTGTTACAGCTTTGCAGGATTTGACAGCCTAGGATTCAAGAAGTAGTAAGTTAATGCCAGATGAATTTTTATTATGACTGTTGTTAGTAAATGTTTCCAGTTATGACAGTAGTACAAACAACTTCTACTGACTGTACATGGTTTACTAGGCTAAACAATTATGCCAATTGAAACTGAAAAGTAAAACTTGACCCTAAAAAGGCATGGAAATTCCGACCAACAGAGCTTACTCTTTTAAAACTCTGTGAATGAGATGGGGGCAGGACTGGGGTAAAGTCCTTGGACCTTCAGATGCAGGGTGGGCTTCCTGATAGATGCTTGGTCTTCCTACAGAAGAAAAGTGTGTTTATTTATGTAAGTGTGCTTGAGGATGTCTGGCGGATTGGAGTGAGAAAATAGGTCGATCTGAACATCCCTATCCTAGTTTAAGTTCAAGAGAACCCACAGAATGTGTTTGTAGCTCTCAGCTGACTTCAGGGATAGATGTAGGAGAGTGTGCATGCGTGCTCAGTCCCTTGGTCCTGTCCGACTCTTCGCAACCCCACGAGGAGCCTGCCAGGTTCCTTGGTCCGTGGGATTTACAGGCAAGAACACTGGAGTGGGTTGCTATTTCCTACTCCAGGGGATGACCCAGAGATGGAACCCATGTCTCCTGAATCTTCTGCATTGGCAGGTGGATTCTTTACCACCGAGCCAGTTAAATGTAGGTAAAAGACTCTGGAATTAGGCCCCACTGTCTGTCAAGTCAGCGGGGCAGGGGGCTGTCTTCACATTTAAAAACCCACATTGCTCCAAACATGATCCTACCCCCTTCTTTGACCAGACAACCCTTAACATCTGTCACTTGTCTGTACTTCCAGTGGCAGTTTTACAATTCTAATTTCAAAGTAGCCAGCCCCTAGGGCCCAGAATACTGGAGGAGGGAGGGGCAGTCTCAGAGTTTTGAGAACAGCAGACCACATCCTTCTGGCTCACAGGTAAGGGAGAGAAGGCAGGGAGCCTACTTCTTTGGAAGAGAACCTACAGGAGACACATGTCACTCTAACCCACAGCAGTGAATAAAGTAAAGCAAGTGGAAGAAAGCGACTGCAGAGAGGATGGGAGAAACAAAATGAGGGCCAGAATCTGTGCACATGCCATTAGGAGCCGTGGGAATAACCTCCATCCCTGATAGCAGTCTCTGGGGCATGCCCATGAGAGAATGCCCAGAAGTAATTGCCTAAATATGACTGCGCAAACCCCACTCATGCTCTTGTCTTAATCTTTCTTCAGTTTACTCAGTAGGATCAAGAGACTGACAGAAACATTTTGTCACACAGTTTCCTTGAGGGACCCGGTTTTCTTCATTTAACTCTGTATTTGAGTCGGGTTGGCATTTTACAGTGTGGCCCTGTGTTGTGCTCCTCAGTGGACTTCGCTCTATCAAACACCGTCACTATCCTCCTTATGTTACCTCCTGGCTTTATTCCCTGTCTCCTCTTCACATTTTGTCTACCTTTGGTTCACTCAGATATTGGGACTGCTTTCCTTAAGAAGTATCAGAGCGTGTGTACAGACTGCATACCCCAAAACTCACTGGGATGTGGGGGTAGTGATAATGATAGTGGGGGTTTTGTGTGGGACAAAGGAAGGTCGTTTTTCCTTGGAAATGCATTTTCATAGTGTATGTTCTAAGTCTCTGAAACTGTCCTAAGCACCTCACATGAATTTTTCTCAGGGCTTTATCCCCAGTGTTTGAGATACTCTTCTGGCACATCCTAGGAGTTTATGAAATATTTGTTGAGTGAGTGAATAGATGAACCAGTTTCTTACTGTATCAGGGCAATAATCCTATTAGTAGATATTATTGTCCCCATTTTACAGATGAGGAAATTAGCTTTCAGAGAGGTCAGCCTAAGATCAACCTTACACAGCTAGTAAGTCTCAGTCCCTGGATTAAAACAGGGACTGTTGGACTCTGGTCTTTGAACTCCTGTTGGACTCCAGTCTTTGATACTGTGGAGGTACATGCACATTTTCGCCTGTCACAGCTCTGGTGTTCAGAGTACAACAATGTTCTCCCCATTCCTTTAGTTCAACTCTGTGTGTTCTTGTTGTATGCCCTAAATCCTAAGCAAGAAAGATTCATTGCCAACTAGATTCTTCATTGGCACAACCTTCTTAATCAGTGATTGCCTCTGGCAGAGGGAAAGAAAGGCCCTGCAATTACCTGATGTTTTGGCAGATACACTTCACCTTCAGGGACACCAAGATTTTCTTTTGTCTGGCGCAGAAGGATGAAAGAAAGTTTTGATACAACCCAAGTTAACTCACCTTCAGTGCTTGAAGTAGATGATGAGATTTTCCATTGTGGTGCAGTTAACTAAGATGGGCCTCAGAATATTTGCATTCCAACCTTCTATCTAGTAGTCTCTCTGCAGGAGTTCCTCTTTCTTTGTATTAAGATTGCTGGTACTTAAGGTTTTGAGTTTGAATGGCCATTTTGGATTGTAATTAGACCGGATCATCCACCTTTGCATGGTGTGACTTTGAGAACATACAATTAGCAAAGTGTTCTGACTGGTTTGCCTCCTTCTGTATTCTGGTCTTTATTTCATTTCCCTTTTTCTGCACACATGTTCAAGCTCCTTCTTTTATACTGTGACCTAAATATACAATCATCTTAACTGGTGCTGTTACCATGGTAATGTTTCATGGCAGATAAGGGTACACTCTAAAAAATAAGTCTCTTTCATTAGCAATGGAATCCCTGCTTTGTTTCCCGTCCCGCCTCCCACCAAATCCAGGCGTTCACTGAATGGCGCCCTCTGGTGTTTGGTAACAAGAAGCACAGTCCTGTGAATAGGGTAAGAACATTTTTTTAAGCTCAGAGAATTTCAGTTTCAATGATTATTTGAGGTGGACAAAATCAAGGAAGACTCTTAGTTCGTACATTTTTAAGTAAAAAGATTAGTTGAAAACATTCATTGCCTGCACATGTTAAGTACTGTTTGCTGTATAGAATTCTAGAAAGCTATAGGAAATGGGGAATATTTATAACTCTTACATGTTTAACACTATTGTAAAAATATTTCTGTGGGATTTACAAAGAGAGTTTTGTTATAGGAAATATTGAGATGTACCTGGCTGAAGAAGCTAATTGAATGTTTCATATATTTGTCTTTCAAATTTCCACGTGGAAGTGTTCTACTTTAGAATGGGGACATTGTTCTTGTTGGATAAGACGTATAGTAGTGATGATGATGATGTATAATAGCGATGATGATGATGATGATAAAATGATAATAATAGTTTGTATAATTTGTTGTTCCATTATGTGAGAAACTTGAAAGTTTTACTCTAATGTGTGAAAATTCATCTGCGTATTATTTATTACTCACAGATTACAGGACAAATTAGAAGTCATGCTGATATGCTAGAAACGTATCTTCTTTCTTCCTTACTCCAGTTCCACTGTTACTATCTGACTGTGATCAAATCAAGCCAATCTCTTAAATTGGGCCTCAGAATATTTGCATTCCAACCTTCTATCTAGTAGTCTCTCTGCAGGAGTTCCTCTTTCTTTGTATTAAGATTGCTGGTACTTAAGGTTTTGAGTTTGAATGGCCATTTTGGATTGTAATTAGACCGGATCATCCACCTTTGCATGGTGTGACTTTGAGAACATACAATTAGCAAAGTGTTCTGACTGGTTTGCCTCCTTCTGTATTCTGGTCTTTATTTCATTTCCCTTTTTCTGCACACATGTTCAAGCTCCTTCTTTTATACTGTGACCTAAATATACAATCATCTTAACTGGTGCTGTTACCATGGTAATGTTTCATGGCAGATAAGGGTACACTCTAAAAAATAAGTCTCTTTCATTAGCAATGGAATCCCTGCTTTGTTTCCCGTCCCGCCTCCCACCAAATCCAGGCGTTCACTGAATGGCGCCCTCTGGTGTTTGGTAACAAGAAGCACAGTCCTGTGAATAGGGTAAGAACATTTTTTTAAGCTCAGAGAATTTCAGTTTCAATGATTATTTGAGGTGGACAAAATCAAGGAAGACTCTTAGTTCGTACATTTTTAAGTAAAAAGATTAGTTGAAAACATTCATTGCCTGCACATGTTAAGTACTGTTTGCTGTATAGAATTCTAGAAAGCTATAGGAAATGGGGAATATTTATAACTCTTACATGTTTAACACTATTGTAAAAATATTTCTGTGGGATTTACAAAGAGAGTTTTGTTATAGGAAATATTGAGATGTACCTGGCTGAAGAAGCTAATTGAATGTTTCATATATTTGTCTTTCAAATTTCCACGTGGAAGTGTTCTACTTTAGAATGGGGACATTGTTCTTGTTGGATAAGACGTATAGTAGTGATGATGATGATGTATAATAGCGATGATGATGATGATGATAAAATGATAATAATAGTTTGTATAATTTGTTGTTCCATTATGTGAGAAACTTGAAAGTTTTACTCTAATGTGTGAAAATTCATCTGCGTATTATTTATTACTCACAGATTACAGGACAAATTAGAAGTCATGCTGATATGCTAGAAACGTATCTTCTTTCTTCCTTACTCCAGTTCCACTGTTACTATCTGACTGTGATCAAATCAAGCCAATCTCTTAAATTTGTCTGGAATTTATCCTGCCCTCTCTCTCCACACATCTTTTTTAGGTCTTTAGCATCTCTTACTTGAACGCTTACCAGAGTCTTGTGTTTCTATGGTCTCACACCTCCAGTCTTCCTCTAGTACAGTCTATGCCTCGGACTGCCAGCATAACCTTTCTAAAAGGCAAATCTGAACATGTCATTCTCTTGTTAAAAATTCTTCAGTGGCTCAACTGTCTAGGATAAACTAAAAATCAAATCCTTATGAGATCTTCCATGACTGATCAAAGCCTTTATACCAAGCTTTGTTAACCATTTCTCCATTCCCCCATCACACAAGGAAATGCTGTATATAAATGGCTTAGTATGATGACTGACACAGGGTAAATGCAAAATAAATATTGGTCAATATTTTTCTCTTTATTCTTCTCTTTTTCCTACCTTTCTTCATCTGATTGTTACTGTGCTGTGCTTAGTCACTCAGTCGTGCCTGACTCTTTGTAACCCCCCATGGGCTGTAGACCGCCAGATTTCTCTGTCCATGATGATATTCCAGGCAAGAATACTCTAATGAGTTGCCATGCCATCCTCCAAGGGACCTTCCCAACTCAGAGATCGAACCCAGGTCTCCCATAGTGCAGGCAGATTCTTTACCACGTGAGCCGCCAGGGAAGCGCAATTTATTACTAGTATAAAATTAGTAATCAGTGATAAATATCACACTTATACCAGTCATTCCCCAAACTAATAATAATAGATAAGAAAAGCTATGGTGTGGCAGATATTTTGCTAAATATTTAACATCCTGTAATTTTACTTAATTCACTGCAAATAGGTACGTTGCTCTGTGGGGTTGGTAGAATTGTTTTCCTGGATATTAAAATAAGTAATTTACAAAAGGGTTAGCCTGCAAGAGTTCTAGGCAAGTTGAATGGTTTTTAATTGTTACTGAGAACAAGGCACCAACCAGAACTTGTTAGAGGTGCTGATAATGTCTGAGATGAGAACAGAGGCAATATTTGTATAAATGGCAGTGATATACATTTCAAATGTGTTAGGAACAGAGTTTTACATAGCTTTATTTTCCCTCATGTTTTGTGTAACCGTATAGGTAACGCTATAAATATGCATAAGCCCCCATTCCATTTTATTGTATCAAGGAAGTTATAAGCATCTCCATAGGTCAAATAACTCAAGTCCTATTTCTGACCTGTGGCTAATATGCAACAAAAACAAAACTGAAGGTCTGTGTTTTTAAGATCAGTGGAAATAAATAACAAACTCTGTGGTAGCAGAATATTATTTTGAAGTTATCAGTGTTTCCTGGGTTCAGTAAAGCAGGACTTCTTTTTACTAAACCTGAGGACTATGTATACCCTTGTATGTTGATCACATGGGAAAAAATGGGTCCACCTTTTCAGCAGTCAACCTTCATAGTTATTAGATATAGTGTTTTAAGTAACTAGAGTCTGAATTATTTGAATCACCTCTATCTTCTGGGGCGTCTTTTAAAAGAGATTCACTCACTGTTTGAGTCCTCGAAATACACTGTTCTTCTTATAAAGATTTTGGTTCAGCAGATTTGGAGCCAGGCACAGAAATCTGTATGTTTAGCACCTCACATGACACTGAGGTGGGAAAACACAGGACTACATTTTAAGTAATAGCAAACTGAAGAACTGGCCTCTGAAGGGCATTGGAGAGGAACAAAGATCAGCTGCTCAAGCCCAGTGCTGCTGTCAGTATCATCATATGAATCTTCCACCTTATGTGAGCCATTGAGACTGAGGGTTGGGTTGTGATCAGAGACCATGGGACTTTTCAGTACAGTCTATGCATGTGATGAGTAACAATTCAGGAGAATATCCATAGATAAAGATGCTTCTCTTCTGTGTCAGATGCCACTGATACCTATTTGCCTAGAAGGGGTATACAACCATATGCATACCTTATGTCCTTGGAGTTAAGTCAGTCCTGGTTACTTAAGAAGTAAGCACTTGATTTCCTTCCATTTTCTCCTAAATTCCTCAGTCTCTCTGATACCTTCTTGGAAAGATTTCATGATTCTAAAGCACCTCTGTGCACTCTCCTATCTGATGTTCTGTCTAGATTTTCATTAAACGGCACCAACCAGAACTTGTTAGAGGTGCTGATAATGTCTGAGATGAGAACAGAGGCAATATTTGTATAAATGGCAGTGATATACATTTCAAATGTGTTAGGAACAGAGTTTTACATAGCTTTATTTTCCCTCATGTTTTGTGTAACCGTATAGGTAACGCTATAAATATGCATAAGCCCCCATTCCATTTTATTGTATCAAGGAAGTTATAAGCATCTCCATAGGTCAAATAACTCAAGTCCTATTTCTGACCTGTGGCTAATATGCAACAAAAACAAAACTGAAGGTCTGTGTTTTTAAGATCAGTGGAAATAAATAACAAACTCTGTGGTAGCAGAATATTATTTTGAAGTTATCAGTGTTTCCTGGGTTCAGTAAAGCAGGACTTCTTTTACTAAACCTGAGGACTATGTATACCCTTGTATGTTGATCACATGGGAAAAAATGGGTCCACCTTTTCAGCAGTCAACCTTCATAGTTATTAGATATAGTGTTTTAAGTAACTAGAGTCTGAATTATTTGAATCACCTCTATCTTCTGGGGCGTCTTTTAAAAGAGATTCACTCACTGTTTGAGTCCTCGAAATACACTGTTCTTCTTATAAAGATTTTGGTTCAGCAGATTTGGAGCCAGGCACAGAAATCTGTATGTTTAGCACCTCACATGACACTGAGGTGGGAAAACACAGGACTACATTTTAAGTAATAGCAAACTGAAGAACTGGCCTCTGAAGGGCATTGGAGAGGAACAAAGATCAGCTGCTCAAGCCCAGTGCTGCTGTCAGTATCATCATATGAATCTTCCACCTTATGTGAGCCATTGAGACTGAGGGTTGGGTTGTGATCAGAGACCATGGGACTTTTCAGTACAGTCTATGCATGTGATGAGTAACAATTCAGGAGAATATCCATAGATAAAGATGCTTCTCTTCTGTGTCATATGCCACTGATACCTATTTGCCTAGAAGGGGTATACAACCATATGCATACCTTATGTCCTTGGAGTTAAGTCAGTCCTGGTTACTTAAGAAGTAAGCACTTGATTTCCTTCCATTTTCTCCTAAATTCCTCAGTCTCTCTGATACCTTCTTGGAAAGATTTCATGATTCTAAAGCACCTCTGTGCACTCTCCTATCTGATGTTCTGTCTAGATTTTCATTACTGATCTATCCGGACCAAGCACCTGGCCCTTTTCCTTTTCCTTTTCCCCAGCTCTACTGGAGGAGTTCTAGTGGAGGAGCGTGGGGAAATTGTCACAAATGTTAATGGTGATATATTCCACTGTTACTATTGCAAAATTTTGGTGCACTGTGATGATCCCCAGTAATAGAGTGATACAAAACCTCCTCTAGGAAAGGAATGTCATGGTGGTTTTTCCTGATGTTAGTGCTCACCCTCGGTCATGAAGCTGTCCTCCACTTTAGTAAAGCAACGAAGCTTTCCCATACTTCATCAACCATACCAAACAAGTAAGCAAGATGAAATAAGATAGAAAGATGAGCCTATAGTTTCTTGATTATTTAATTAACTACTAAGGAGCTCTTTAGAAGGAGTGAGATGAGGAACTAAAGAATTACCTAAAGGCTAATTTTTCCTACTCTCTATAAAAGTTAAGCATGGAATAATTTGACTGGCAAGGGAAGAACATAAATTTCATACAGTTTCATATTATTGAACATGATGAAGATTTTCTAATACTCTATGCCTTCTTCTGCCCTGCTACCCAATAGCCAGCATAAAAATAGGAAATGAGAGAGAAACCCTACTTAACTGTATTCTTTTTGGAGAGCATCAGGGCACTTGGTTTCATTTGAGGGAGAAGATAAAGAGCAGCTCCAAGGCCAAAGTGTTCCCCAGATCTGGTTCCTGTTTTCTTGCTTCATTCTCAGAATTACTTTGCAATCAGATTTTATCACTGGTATGGGCAGTTATGTCTTCACACGGAAGCCTAAATATTACAGGCATTTTTCTTCCTGTATATTGTGTGCTGGGAGTCTCGAAGGCAGGGAGAGCAATGGAGGATGTAGGTAACTTCTGTTGTTTCTGGCTGATAGGTGTCATGTGAGGAGACATACCTTTGCATTTACTTTAAAGTGAGCATGACTGGATATTTTCCATGGCTGGATGTTTCCATGTTAAGGAAAAGTTCAGAATTTTGAGTGAGATACTCTTATGTGACAATAATAAACACAATAAAAATAGTGAAGTCATAGCCACTCTTTCTTGAGTGTCCACCACAGTTTAGGCCCTGGGCCATTTCTTTATGTATACTATCCCTATACTTCCTAGTAATCCAGTGTGATAGATGGTTGTTTTTTCTTTCTAAGTGCAGAAGTTTTTGCCTGTGGATGCGGAACAGCTTTTTAAGATCTAAGAGTAAGTTCATTGCCTTGGGCATCAGTCTCACATCTAAGGTCAATGATAAGTATTAAAATTTTGTTTTTGTTTGTTTTGTTTTACTGCCATAAGCAGTTTCTTTAAAAGAATATACTGTAATATTATTTGCCATATAATTCTGATAAAGCCAAGGAAAGAGAGAGAGGGAAGACAAAGAAATAGAGTCATATCACACTGAGTTCAGAATATGGAATCATGAAAACAGAGTTTATATTTGAGGAATCAGTCTTGAGTATATTTAGAATCTGTCTCGGCCACTTACCTCCTGGTTTAGTGTAAAAATAGGCTTCACATTTGAAGATGTTTTTTCCTTTGTAGTCCCCTGGGAGCTCTCTCTAGGCACAGTGGGGACAAGAGTCTCAGTACAACTGCCAGGTATGGAATTGCTGAGGCATAAAATATGACTTCATGAGTATATATTTTCATAAGTATGCACATATATAGGAACATTTTGTTGATTATGAAAACACTATCTGTTGTTAAAATATTTTTCGGTCTTCTTCTGTTTCCTGTTGTGCTGTCTATTCCCTTTCCTTACAAGACAGTCACTGTGACTTAGCAGTAACCTCCACATTGCATATATAAAAGGCCAGAGGAGCTGATTATTCTGAGGGATGAACCATCAGTGGATTAATTCTATTCCTGTTTACATCTCCACTGTCAACTCTTAACTATTTGTTTGTATGTCCTAAGTGTCCATGAATCATTAGTGTCTATTGGTAAATAATAATACCAGCTAAATTTTTTTTATAATTAATTGAAATTTCAGACTCTTACATTTCAATATCAGTCAATATTTTCACATACTGACACTTTTTAATCAAGGATTATCTTTCACAAGGGAGCAACAAGGCCCTAATTAATTAATGTTGTTAGTAATTGCTCTTCTCCTTCCCACTTAGTTATATAACACATTCTTTAAGAAATTCACATCCTTAGCATTACTCTTTAAACCTCTCCCATTTAAAAAAAGAGTCCTTGTCTTCTATCTCTGTAAGAATTTACTAAAGATTCACATTACTTTTTATTTTCAAGGAGTGATATAGAAAGGAGATCATATTTATTTTCCAGCAAGTTTCCGTATTCAAACGAACTGACATCTTTCCATCATTTAAGTGTTCAGATTTTATCCCGAGAGTCATTTTCATGGAAGAAAGAGGTTGTCAGGTGTCTCGCCTTTGATGTTCACTAGCTTATGTTAGCTTCTTTATTGCAGTGCAGGTTCCCATGACCCGTTACTCTTGGATTTTCCTTTGGTTCCTCAATCCTCAGCTATTTAACTGCTCCTGCCTCTTTGCAGCTTTTTCGGTACACAAAGTTTGTTACGCTTTTCCCTCTGATTTAGTCCCGTTATTTTGATAGATATTGAATCCAGAGTATAGGCTCTAATTGGCAGCCCTGCTCTCTTTTCCTTTATTAGGTATTGCTACAATTCTTATATTTTGGCACTTCTTCGTATCAGATGCAAAAAATTTTAGAAATTAGGAAGGGCTTTTGCAGGCATAGAATATGACTAAAAAAAAGTGCCATATATAGGAACATTTTGTTGATTATGAAAACACTATCTGTTGTTAAAATATTTTTCGGTCTTCTTCTGTTTCCTGTTGTGCTGTCTATTCCCTTTCCTTACAAGACAGTCACTGTGACTTAGCAGTAACCTCCACATTGCATATATAAAAGGCCAGAGGAGCTGATTATTCTGAGGGATGAACCATCAGTGGATTAATTCTATTCCTGTTTACATCTCCACTGTCAACTCTTAACTATTTGTTTGTATGTCCTAAGTGTCCATGAATCATTAGTGTCTATTGGTAAATAATAATACCAGCTAAATTTTTTATAATTAATTGAAATTTCAGACTCTTACATTTCAATATCAGTCAATATTTTCACATACTGACACTTTTTAATCAAGGATTATCTTTCACAAGGGAGCAACAAGGCCCTAATTAATTAATGTTGTTAGTAATTGCTCTTCTCCTTCCCACTTAGTTATATAACACATTCTTTAAGAAATTCACATCCTTAGCATTACTCTTTAAACCTCTCCCATTTAAAAAAAGAGTCCTTGTCTTCTATCTCTGTAAGAATTTACTAAAGATTCACATTACTTTTTATTTTCAAGGAGTGATATAGAAAGGAGATCATATTTATTTTCCAGCAAGTTTCCGTATTCAAACGAACTGACATCTTTCCATCATTTAAGTGTTCAGATTTTATCCCGAGAGTCATTTTCATGGAAGAAAGAGGTTGTCAGGTGTCTCGCCTTTGATGTTCACTAGCTTATGTTAGCTTCTTTATTGCAGTGCAGGTTCCCATGACCCGTTACTCTTGGATTTTCCTTTGGTTCCTCAATCCTCAGCTATTTAACTGCTCCTGCCTCTTTGCAGCTTTTTCGGTACACAAAGTTTGTTACGCTTTTCCCTCTGATTTAGTCCCGTTATTTTGATAGATATTGAATCCAGAGTATAGGCTCTAATTGGCAGCCCTGCTCTCTTTTCCTTTATTAGGTATTGCTACAATTCTTATATTTTGGCACTTCTTCGTATCAGATGCACTTTTAGAAATAAATGATGGTGACTGTAGATTAGTGAGCTGATTTCCCTAATACTTAGGAATTGCAGATCATTGAAATCACTGAGCCATATACTGGTCAGATTTTCTAAAAGTCATTATCTGTGTTAGCTTCTTTTAAATAAATTAATGTGAGCTATTGATTCCAACTACTATAAATATTTGGCTACTTTAAAAAATTATTTTTGGGGGGCTTCCCCGGGGGCTTCCCCTGGTGATCCAGTGGGTAAGGACACCGCCTTGCAGTGCAAGGGGTGCCGGTTCGATCCCTGGCCTGGGAAGATCCCACGTGCCGTGGAGCAGCTGGACTGATGTGTCCAATTACCGATCCGGAGCTCTGGGGTGCATGCGCCCAGAGCCGGTGCTCTGCGACGACAGAGGCCACTGCGATGGGAGGCCCACATGGACCAAAGAACAAAGACAGATGAAAATAGAGAAGTGAAAGACCAAGTGGCCCACCCATCCCCTGCCCTCCCCACCCCACCCCCCAAAATATAAATAATAAAAAAATAAAATACAATAAAATAAATAAATAAATAAATAAATAATTTTTTCTCCAAGACTCCATATGCTTTTATTTTAATTTTCCAAGGTGATTGAATATGAAATGATATCAATAGACCAGTTATCTGAAATTCAAAGTGATTTTTCATTACTATGTATAATTGCTGAAAGAAAACTTTCTTGCTGCTCTAGTTTTGTGTGTGTGTATGTGCATGTGTGTGTGTGTTTTAAGAGGAGTTTTAGGTTCACAGCAAAACTGAGTAGAAAGTACAGTGAATTCCAATATGGTTCCTGCTCCCATGCACTGACTGCTTCCCTCACACTCAGCATCAGGCACTGAAGAGGTACATTGGTTACAATGGATGAGCCTACACTGACACATCATGGTTATTTTAAGTTCCTAGTTTACAGCAGGGTTCATTCTTGGTGTTGTATATTCTAAGGTTTTCTTTTTTGGCGGGGGGTAGGGGGGGTGGGAGGGGGACAGGCCACTTCTATTGGTCTTTCATTTGTCCATTTTCATCCATCTTTGTTCTTTGGCCCATGTGGGCCTCCCATTGCAGTGGCCTCTGTTGTCACAGAGCACCGGCTCTGGGCGCATGCGCTCCAGAGCTCGGGCTCAGTAATTGGACACATTTGTCTAGCCGCTCCGCGGCACGTGGGATCTTCCCAGGCCAGGGATTGAACCGGTGCCCCTTGCACTGCGAGGCGGTGTCCTTCCCCCCTGGACCACCAGGGAAGCCCTATTCTAAGGGTTTTGACAAATGTAAATATAATAACATGTATCCACTATTATAGTATCATAAAGAGTAGTTTTATCACTCTACAAATCCTCTGTGCTCCCCCTATGTATAGCTTTCCCTCCTAGTCTTAGGCTACCACTGGTCCTTTTACTGTCTCCATAGTGTTGCCTTTTCCAGAATGTCATACAGATGGAATCATATAGTGTGTAGCCTCTGAAAATTGGCTTCTTTAACTTAGTAATATGCATTTAAGGTTTCTTCATGTTTTTTCTTAGCTTGATGGCTCATTTCTCTTTAATGCTGACTAATATTCCATTGCATTAGTTTTCCTTTGGTATTTTCTTTAAATCGGTAAATGTTTTTTCTTGTTCCTTGAAGATAAATTTTAGCTATGCATTAGTGAAATTTTTATAATTTTAATCATATATTATTTTATTCTTGAATTGTATTTTCTCTAATCTTACATTTCCATGTTTTAAAATTCTTAGACTTTCCAGTAATAGCCACATAACTCATGCTCTGAATATCCTAATTGTCTTTCTTCTTCCTTCAACCCACCTGACTCAAATTTCATAACTTAGTGGAAAAAGAGAATAATTACTTGCCATCTTGTGGTTTTTATTTAACTACTTTATTTTTTAAAATTGTATATTTCACATTTTTTTTTTTTTTTGTAATTTAGACAACAAAAATCTTCTGCCTCTTTGCTGAAAAACTTAAATGGTGTGTTTATTTAATGTGGACAAGTCTTCAGCTCCTTTAAGTCTATAAATACGAGATGAGGAAGAAAGGATTTCACAGATCTGTTTCTTTTCCATTTTTTTCTCATGATCTCCCATTCCTCAGCAGTCTCACTTATGGTGAAACTAAGAAAAAACCTGATAACTTACCCAAGATACTTTTACTGACCCTTAAATGGAAGATAAACTTAATTTGTCTTGCCAAAAGTAGAGTATTCTTAATTTGAAAAATAAGGCAAATCCTAAGAGGCTTTTTACATTTTTGACTTTTAGTATCTCTCCTTGGGCACACTCTGATTTAAATGTGTACCTTCTATTCAACTCCTTTACCCATGAATGAAGTTGTCATTGATATTTTCTGGTTTCATTAGAAAAGACATGCTCCATAAAGAAAGGATTTGCATTTTGTGGGTTTTAAAGTTCTTCTCCACATTGAATCTTACGCCTGTTTCTATGTTTAACACATAACAGAAGTCACTAAATATGTTAATGATGATTTTATGCCATTAGACTGCTTGTTGTTTTTGTTCAGATGCTAAGTTATGTCCAACTCTTTGTTACCTCCATGAACTGCAGCACACCAGGCTTCCCTGTCCTTCACCATCTCCCAGAGTTTACTCAAACTCAAGTCCAATGAGTCAGTGATGCCATCCAACCATCTCATCCTCTGTCATCTCTGGTAAATATCCAGAATTTCTTACTACCCTAATCTGTTTCTTCTGTTGGTTTCATAAAAAGAAGTCCTTATTTTTGAAATAGCTCAAATAAATTCTCTTTCAATGTAAAATTTTCCTTTCAAAATAACCCTGTAGTGAAATGTTCAACATTATTTAGTCTTATGCCTTAATTTTACAGTTAAGGAAACTATGAGCAAGAAACAGGAGGGGGTTATCCTATAGCTGTCAGTGATTTACAGTGATAGAGCCAGGACTTGGGGCTGTAACTTCTTGATCCAATCCATTTTCAATTTCATTACCCCATCATGACTACCCTTATGAAATGTTCTATATGATTATTTTTACTCCTTGAGTTTAACTCTTTCTAAGAAAGATCTGAGCTATACAACACCCTTGATAGTCTCTTTCATTTGTGTGAGACTTCTGATTCTTTTTCCATCTCCTTTCTTCTGTTTCCCGGATGTTTTCAAAGAGGGCGGGGGTCTCGTGATTTAGTTTTTATAAGATTTTGTTGAAAATGCTGAGGTTTAAGTAAGAGTGTTTAACTTTAATGACAGGTATGGCATGGGGGCCAACTTTTCATAACATGGATTGGCCATTATGCTGTTCTTCTGAGTTCTTGCTGAGATTCAACCCTGGTTCAATGAGCTACTTCAGTTGTGAGAGTGTCAACTGTTTGCCTTCCAGAAGCTTTGGAAATTTATCTATTCACTTTTAGTACTGAACTGCATAGTAATAGAATTTTCATTAATCTTTTCAGTTTTCTATTTTATTTTTTTTAAATAATGTTGATGCTTATCAAAAGATATCAACTCAAGCGTTTAAGTTTACATAATAAAAGATAATTGAAAACAAATTATACAATGTATTTGTTCCCTGGAGATGTATGACAAATTTTAAAAACAGAAATATGACAATGAACATCAAAATCCACCTCTTTATTCTGTTTCATTTCATGAGGTCATTAGGAAACTCAGTTGTCACATTTACTGCCAAATTGGCAAAAATTGTCCATGCAGTATCCTTAGCATAAAAAAAGAGACAAATTGGAAAGCTTAGTTTGATGTCATCTCTCCTAATTCTGTCTATGTACTTGTCATCCAAATAGATTACTTCATCTTGAAGTCTTAATAACAACAAATGTAATCAATTTGGCCACACTTATTTTCAGAATGAAATGCCCTTTTTTTTTGGTTGTCGTTTTGCTTTGTTTGGTATCAGAGGAAAATGGAAAGGAGAAGCAGTTGGCAATAAGTTGAAAATTGGTGTTGTCTGGGACACTGGGTATTTCATGGTCCAGAGAAATTCACAGTGAGGTGACAGAGTGCTCTCTCAGACCACTGTCACTTACACTGGAACGTGATGTGCTCCTGGGGAATGTTGGGATGGTGCTTGCAAAGCTATTTTAAGAGGTGTTTGAAACTGTGAGGACAAGAAAGTTATAGGAGAACATGTCAGAGCGTTGTTTGTAGTGTATTTTCTTTAGGGGCCACTGAGTGGTGCAATCAAAAGGGTGTTTTTGCCAAGAAATAAAGCTGTTTATCTTGCTTCACTAGAAGAGAATTCCACACAAATGATGACCTGAAATTAAAACGAAACATCTCAAAAAAAGCCTCAGGAAATCATTTTGTTTCATTAATATGTTTCTCCAATTTGAGCTCCCAAGCTTATCAACAAGCTGGTGTCATTAGTTGGTACTAGTAAGTGATCCATCAGAAGACAGATGAGACTTTGCTTTTGGAGAAATTGTATTTGAGCAGACTGAAAGCTAATTTGCCTCCACTTTTTACGAAAATGTTTCAATCATCTTCATATAGATTCAAAGAAAAAGATTTAGATAGGAATGGCAGACTTTTTTTGGCAGATTGTACCTCTTTAACGATGGAGGAAAGGAAGAATCAGATTGAACCCCAACATTTTCTACCTTCTCTGTCTGTGGAACCCCAGTGGATTTCAGAGAGGGCTAGAATACAGCTTGCTAAGAAAGATGAGCAGGACTTGGAATGCCCTTTGACTCCATCCTTCCCAGAAGAGAAGCTCGAATTCCAGAGATTTTATTTGGGAAAAAAAATAGCATTGTGGTTATGAATATTGTGTGAAATGGTAACCTATTTCTTAAAATACTTCAGCAAAAGTGATTAAATAATAAAAAATAATTTTAAAGAAGTGAGAGACTTTTACTAGATTGATGGGAAATGTCTTAGTCTGCTTGGCCTCCTATAACAAATATATACTTTAGATGACTTCAACAACAAATATTATAATTGAAGACTTACTGTGTATAAAGTATTTTGAAGATACACATTTAGATAAAATGATTATCAATATGTGTATATAAGGTAGGAAAAGATTAATTATACTTTAACTTACCAAGCAGTGGCTATCACAACATAATAAAGGAAGAAGTATCAAAATATATAAAGTACACATTGGGAGGTAAAAAACAATAGTGTGCATTTCAGCAACCCCTTATGTTTGCATGTTGCTTTTGAGTTTCCAAAGCTTATCATTGCATTGTTTCAGAGCAGGGTTTTGGGCCATGTATAGGCTTATATCTGTTTCTGTATGGCCTCTAACCAAGAATGGTTTAGAATTGTTAATGAGTTATTAAAAGAGAGAAGAAAAAGAAACTTGAGCAACAGAAACCAAATGTGACTTTCTATGTCTGTAATACATAGTGTCTGGCACTTTACAAAAAAGTCCCTTCTTTTAGAAAGAGCGCCACAGGCACTTTTATTGCTTCTCAAAGTGTAACTACTATACTTCTACTTAGTTGGAGCTTAGGCAAAATGGGTGAAGCATAATAGCCTAACATCATGTCATTCAGGTTAAGGGAACTTGATTGGTTGTAGTGGTCCTGATTGATAAATTCTGTATTCCGTTGTCCCATGTAGTTACACCTCGTGGATCACTTTTTTTCGACTGTACCCCCTTTGTTTTTTTTGATTCAAAGAAAAAGATTTAGATAGGAATGGCAGACTTTTTTGGCAGATTGTACCTCTTTAACGATGGAGGAAAGGAAGAATCAGATTGAACCCCAACATTTTCTACCTTCTCTGTCTGTGGAACCCCAGTGGATTTCAGAGAGGCTAGAATACAGCTTGCTAAGAAAGATGAGCAGGACTTGGAATGCCCTTTGACTCCATCCTTCCCAGAAGAGAAGCTCGAATTCCAGAGATTTTATTTGGGAAAAAAAATAGCATTGTGGTTATGAATATTGTGTGAAATGGTAACCTATTTCTTAAAATACTTCAGCAAAAGTGATTAAATAATAAAAAATAATTTTAAAGAAGTGAGAGACTTTTACTAGATTGATGGGAAATGTCTTAGTCTGCTTGGCCTCCTATAACAAATATATACTTTAGATGACTTCAACAACAAATATTATAATTGAAGACTTACTGTGTATAAAGTATTTTGAAGATACACATTTAGATAAAATGATTATCAATATGTGTATATAAGGTAGGAAAAGATTAATTATACTTTAACTTACCAAGCAGTGGCTATCACAACATAATAAAGGAAGAAGTATCAAAATATATAAAGTACACATTGGGAGGTAAAAAACAATAGTGTGCATTTCAGCAACCCCTTATGTTTGCATGTTGCTTTTGAGTTTCCAAAGCTTATCATTGCATTGTTTCAGAGCAGGGTTTTGGGCCATGTATAGGCTTATATCTGTTTCTGTATGGCCTCTAACCAAGAATGGTTTAGAATTGTTAATGAGTTATTAAAAGAGAGAAGAAAAGAAACTTGAGCAACAGAAACCAAATGTGACTTTCTATGTCTGTAATACATAGTGTCTGGCACTTTACAAAAAAGTCCCTTCTTTTAGAAAGAGCGCCACAGGCACTTTTATTGCTTCTCAAAGTGTAACTACTATACTTCTACTTAGTTGGAGCTTAGGCAAAATGGGTGAAGCATAATAGCCTAACATCATGTCATTCAGGTTAAGGGAACTTGATTGGTTGTAGTGGTCCTGATTGATAAATTCTGTATTCCGTTGTCCCATGTAGTTACACCTCGTGGATCAGGTGTCTCAGTTTGACCTTTGGAGCACATGTTCATCTCTTCATCTTTTGATGACATGTTTCATTCCTACTCTCTTGAAGTCATATTTGTGGGTTATTTAATGATAATTTAAAACAAACAATACTTTGTTTAAACAAACACTTTTCAATCTACAGTGAATTAAATTCATCACCTTATTCTGTTTTCTTAAAAACACTAAAATTGAGTTAATTACAAATAGAAGAACTTCAAAATGAATAATCTCAGATGATTTGTTCAGGGTGATACAGCTTGGATGAGGATTCAGAAAGTCCACCTCTTTTCTGGTTGTGTTTTCCATCTTTCCTCACAGAAAACTATGTCATTGACTGAAATGCCCTTGAGTGTGTGCAACATTGGCAACTGGTTGGTGTTAAATATTCTGGATGTGTTATAGAAATATAAATTAAGAATGATGGGTCCCAACTTTTCTCTTGAAAACAACAGAGAATTTGTTATGGAACTCAGAACCCCACTAGCCCTGCCTCACAGGAGGAATACTGTCTGTCTTCTGAGGAGACAAGTGTCCACTCAGTGAAGATGAGAAAGAAACCTCTGATGCTTCATCTCTGTGAAGCTCCCTTTGTGAGATGCTTTGGAATATGTTTTTTAAATTTTACCCAAAATTATCTCACTGTGACTGTGGCTCTATGATATATTTGAAACAATAGATGTAGAGAGGAGAAGGTCTCTGTCCTGAGACGTACCTGGATGGCCTCTCTTGATTCATGGAGACAACCTCACCTGGAGGGTCTATGAAAAGGCAAATTTGAAGTAAAGCTACTTACAGGATTTTTGAATCCTCTGGGTGGAACATAAGGTGTCCCCGGGGAGTCCTCAGGAGCTCTCTCTATGACTCACTTATATACTATAGTTACCTCAGTAACAGATGAAGATGAACACGTTCTAGCTCTCTTCTTCTCCCTTTGGCTTCCCAAGTGGCTCTAGTGGTAAAGAATCCCCCCGCCAGTGCAAGAGACTCAGTTGAGTCAGGTTCAATCCCTGGGTGGAGAAGATCCCCCAGAATAGGAAATGACAACCCACTCCAGTATTCTTGCTTGGAAAGTTTCATGGTCGAAGGAGCCTGGTAGGCTACAATCCATGGGGTCACAAAAGACTCAGACTGAGCACTCACTTTTCTTCCTCACCCTGGCTCTGCTGGGTGTGTTGCTTTGCCCTGCTGTATTTAAACAATTGAACGTTGCCTTTGCTCTGGCATTACCCACAAAAGACTAGAGTATCAAACCATAGCTTAGTCCATGGGATCCTAAATGTGAAACTGAAGGAAAGCCTTACTGGCTTAAAAGGGACAAGAGTCAAAACCTCTTCCCATGCTGTCTGATAAATGTACACATTGCTGCACTGGGGAGAAGAGAAGTTGTGAGAACCTCTAAGAACCTTCTTGGTATAATCCTTGCTTCAGGCTAAAGCAAACAGTTGACCTGTGGTGTTGGAAGCTATGGGAATTCAGTGAGAAATATTTTAGCAGGTTTTCAGAAAGAAATTACATAGATGAGTAAGAATCACATTTCTCAAGTCACACCAGTCATCAGCCCTCAATCCTCAGGGCAAAAGCTCTCTTTACTAGGGAATGAAATATGAGAAATGAGGGATTAGCATTTCCTGCTCTGACTGTTTGTTGATGAACCCCTTGCCTCACAGTTTTCCTTAGTTTAACTTGGGGCTAGGATCCAGATGCTTTTTTGGAATTTTCATGTTTTTACCCAAAATTATCTCACTGTGACTGTGGCTCTATGATATATTTGAAACAATAGATGTAGAGAGGAGAAGGTCTCTGTCCTGAGACGTACCTGGATGGCCTCTCTTGATTCATGGAGACAACCTCACCTGGAGGGTCTATGAAAAGGCAAATTTGAAGTAAAGCTACTTACAGGATTTTTGAATCCTCTGGGTGGAACATAAGGTGTCCCCGGGGAGTCCTCAGGAGCTCTCTCTATGACTCACTTATATACTATAGTTACCTCAGTAACAGATGAAGATGAACACGTTCTAGCTCTCTTCTTCTCCCTTTGGCTTCCCAAGTGGCTCTAGTGGTAAAGAATCCCCCCGCCAGTGCAAGAGACTCAGTTGAGTCAGGTTCAATCCCTGGGTGGAGAAGATCCCCCAGAATAGGAAATGACAACCCACTCCAGTATTCTTGCTTGGAAAGTTTCATGGTCGAAGGAGCCTGGTAGGCTACAATCCATGGGGTCACAAAAGACTCAGACTGAGCACTCACTTTTCTTCCTCACCCTGGCTCTGCTGGGTGTGTTGCTTTGCCCTGCTGTATTTAAACAATTGAACGTTGCCTTTGCTCTGGCATTACCCACAAAAGACTAGAGTATCAAACCATAGCTTAGTCCATGGGATCCTAAATGTGAAACTGAAGGAAAGCCTTACTGGCTTAAAAGGGACAAGAGTCAAAACCTCTTCCCATGCTGTCTGATAAATGTACACATTGCTGCACTGGGGAGAAGAGAAGTTGTGAGAACCTCTAAGAACCTTCTTGGTATAATCCTTGCTTCAGGCTAAAGCAAACAGTTGACCTGTGGTGTTGGAAGCTATGGGAATTCAGTGAGAAATATTTTAGCAGGTTTTCAGAAAGAAATTACATAGATGAGTAAGAATCACATTTCTCAAGTCACACCAGTCATCAGCCCTCAATCCTCAGGGCAAAAGCTCTCTTTACTAGGGAATGAAATATGAGAAATGAGGGATTAGCATTTCCTGCTCTGACTGTTTGTTGATGAACCCCTTGCCTCACAGTTTTCCTTAGTTTAACTTGGGGCTAGGATCTGTTTTGCTTCCTCCAAAGGGAAAAATCATAAGAATTGTTATTCTTGTTAATAAAGTGACTTGAGAGCTTCAAAGAAATGTTAGTGTGATTATTCCAATTTAAAGTGATGATATATACAAAAAAGAACTGTCTCTTGGCCCAATTTGTCTGTCCTCATTTCCTTCAGAAGTATTGATCTTGAATTTTATTACGACGTTTGGTGCTGGTGGGTGGATGTGTTCTGAGGAGACTAGCTGAGGCTGTGAGATTGAATGCCCAGTCATCATCAAGTGCTAGCCCTCTGCAGGTTACTTCGAGTGCACAGAAAGGGGAATCCCTCCTTTTTATACAGAGGTGACAAATTTGGAGCTTGCCTAGCTCCTCTAGAGCTAAGAAAGAGAATAACCCTTACATGCCTATTTAACACGTACTGCCTTCACATTAATTTTTTCTTTTATTGCTGCATTTATAATCCTGTGTGTGTGCTGTGTGCTCACTCAGGCATGTCTGACTCTTTGCAACCCCATGAACTTTAGCCAGCCAGGCTTCTCTGTCCATGGGACTATCCAGGCAAGAATTCTGGAGTGGGTTGCCATTTCATCCTGCAGGGGATCTTCCTAACCCAGGGACTAAACCCATATCGCCTGCATTGGTAGACAAATTCTTTAGCACTGAGTCACCTGGTCCTGTGAAGTACTGTTGTTACTGATTTCAAATGAGGAATATGAGTATTTAAGAGTTTGCTTTATCTCAATTTGAAATTGGCAGAATCAGGAAACAAAACAGTTTTTCCAACTCCAGTACAATTTATCTTTTTCCAAAATATTGAATAGATGAGTAAGAATCACATTTCCTGCTTAAGTACACACCAGTTGTGAGAACCTCTAAGAACCTTCTTGGTATAATCCTTGCTTCAGGCTAAAGCAAACAGTTGACCTGTGGTGCTGGAAGCTATGGGAATTCAGTGAGAAATATTTTAGCAGGTTTTCAGAAAGAAATTACATAGATGAGTAAGAATCACATTTCTCAAGTCACACCAGTCATCAGCCCTCAATCCTCAGGGCAAAAGCTCTCTTTACTAGGGAATGAAATATGAGAAATGAGGGATTAGCATTTCCTGCTCTGACTGTTTGTTGATGAACCCCTTGCCTCACAGTTTTCCTTAGTTTAACTTGGGGCTAGGATCTGTTTTGCTTCCTCCAAAGGGAAAAATCATAAGAATTGTTATTCTTGTTAATAAAGTGACTTGAGAGCTTCAAAGAAATGTTAGTGTGATTATTCCAATTTAAAGTGATGATATATACAAAAAAGAACTGTCTCTTGGCCCAATTTGTCTGTCCTCATTTCCTTCAGAAGTATTGATCTTGAATTTTATTACGACGTTTGGTGCTGGTGGGTGGATGTGTTCTGAGGAGACTAGCTGAGGCTGTGAGATTGAATGCCCAGTCATCATCAAGTGCTAGCCCTCTGCAGGTTACTTCGAGTGCACAGAAAGGGGAATCCCTCCTTTTTATACAGAGGTGACAAATTTGGAGCTTGCCTAGCTCCTCTAGAGCTAAGAAAGAGAATAACCCTTACATGCCTATTTAACACGTACTGCCTTCACATTAATTTTTTCTTTTATTGCTGCATTTATAATCCTGTGTGTGTGCTGTGTGCTCACTCAGGCATGTCTGACTCTTTGCAACCCCATGAACTTTAGCCAGCCAGGCTTCTCTGTCCATGGGACTATCCAGGCAAGAATTCTGGAGTGGGTTGCCATTTCATCCTGCAGGGGATCTTCCTAACCCAGGGACTAAACCCATATCGCCTGCATTGGTAGACAAATTCTTTAGCACTGAGTCACCTGGTCCTGTGAAGTACTGTTGTTACTGATTTCAAATGAGGAATATGAGTATTTAAGAGTTTGCTTTATCTCAATTTGAAATAGATGGCAGAATCAGGAAACAAAACAGTTTTTCCAACTCCAGTACAATTTATCTTTTTCCAAATAACTGACTCTCAGGACATCATCCAGTTCTGCAGCTTCTTCATTTCTGTAATGGATATTACTAATACCCATACTTCTGACTTCTTAAGGTTGTTGAAGAATCAAAATAAATATACTTGAAACTCTTTTTATTACCACTTAAAATACTATAGCACCAAAGTGTACTACAATTATAATTGTTATTTACAGTACTTTACATTCAGATAAAATCTCCAACTGTATTTTATTTAATCTGTATAGTACTGTTACTGGATGCTACTTTTTTCTATGTTGAACATATTTTTAAATTATGTGTCTTGTATTGTTAGACTGACTCACTCCTTTTGGACCCAGAGATATTTCACAAACACAGAGCAGACATGAGACCTTGGATATCTTCTCAATTGACTAGGATTACCCAGTGAAGAATCAGTGAAGAATATAAAGTATTCTGTCTGTGCTGGCATACTTCATCATAGCCAGTTGTTCCTGTTGTTTTCCATCAGAGTTCAGCATGAACCTCACAATTGTCCTGTAGGTCTTTTTTTAACTGGAAGTCATAGGTTAAAGTTACTGCCAAATTTTAAAAGAAATTCCTCAAAACTAAAATAATGTATTTCTAACCTTGAGAGTTAGGATATGTCTGGTTGGCATGTAAATAAGACTTCTCGAAGTACTGATTTGTACTCTTCTGAGATACGTTTTTTAAAAAGGATATGTCTGCCTTCACATTAATTTTTTCTTTTATTGCTGCATTTATAATCCTGTGTGTGTGCTGTGTGCTCACTCAGGCATGTCTGACTCTTTGCAACCCCATGAACTTTAGCCAGCCAGGCTTCTCTGTCCATGGGACTATCCAGGCAAGAATTCTGGAGTGGGTTGCCATTTCATCCTGCAGGGGATCTTCCTAACCCAGGGACTAAACCCATATCGCCTGCATTGGTAGACAAATTCTTTAGCACTGAGTCACCTGGTCCTGTGAAGTACTGTTGTTACTGATTTCAAATGAGGAATATGAGTATTTAAGAGTTTGCTTTATCTCAATTTGAAATAGATGGCAGAATCAGGAAACAAAACAGTTTTTCCAACTCCAGTACAATTTATCTTTTTCCAAATAACTGACTCTCAGGACATCATCCAGTTCTGCAGCTTCTTCATTTCTGTAATGGATATTACTAATACCCATACTTCTGACTTCTTAAGGTTGTTGAAGAATCAAAATAAATATACTTGAAACTCTTTTTATTACCACTTAAAATACTATAGCACCAAAGTGTACTACAATTATAATTGTTATTTACAGTACTTTACATTCAGATAAAATCTCCAACTGTATTTTATTTAATCTGTATAGTACTGTTACTGGATGCTACTTTTTCTATGTTGAACATATTTTTAAATTATGTGTCTTGTATTGTTAGACTGACTCACTCCTTTTGGACCCAGAGATATTTCACAAACACAGAGCAGACATGAGACCTTGGATATCTTCTCAATTGACTAGGATTACCCAGTGAAGAATCAGTGAAGAATATAAAGTATTCTGTCTGTGCTGGCATACTTCATCATAGCCAGTTGTTCCTGTTGTTTTCCATCAGAGTTCAGCATGAACCTCACAATTGTCCTGTAGGTCTTTTTTTAACTGGAAGTCATAGGTTAAAGTTACTGCCAAATTTTAAAAGAAATTCCCTCAAAACTAAAATAATGTATTTCTAACCTTGAGAGTTAGGATATGTCTGGTTGGCATGTAAATAAGACTTCTCGAAGTACTGATTTGTACTCTTCTGAGATACGTGAGAAGGAGGTAACTAAAATGTAACCAACGAAAGGTGTGGTCTTTGTCTCTAGGTCACATTAGCAACCTTAAAAATGGTCCTAAAGGGGCCAACAGTGTTTAAGGAAAGAAGTTCTGGGAAAGATACATAAAAAAAGATGAAGAGACTGAATGTTATCACTTCAGTGACACTCTCTTTGACCTTCCATCTGGAGTGGTTTTCCCTCTGAAACTTCATTGTTGTTTACATCATTTTTAGTGCATACTTCGGTGTTCTTTATTATGTTTGTAATATAGAAAGGGTAATGAATTAATGTCTGTATTCCTGACACTCAAAGTAATTTTGTTTTTTAACTGTGGCAGAATAGACATGACTTACCATTTCAGTCATTTTATTTATTTGTATTTTTGCCTCTAAGTCATCGTTTTATTTTTCATTCATCTTTATTCTTTGGCCTGTGTGAGCCTCCCCTCACAGTGGCCTCTCTTGTTGCAGACCACTGGCTCTGGGTGCATGTGCTCCAGAGCACTAGCTCGTAATTGGACACGCTGGCCCAGCCATTCCTCAGCATGTGAGATCTTCCCAGGCCAGGAATCAACCAGTGCCCCTTGCACTTCTAGGTGGACTCTTTACACACCGGACTACCAGGGAAGCCCCATTTCAGTCGTTTTAAAGCGTGCAGTTCAATGGCACAAGATATATTCTCTTTGTTATACAATGATAACCATTATCCATCTCCAGAAATTTTTCACCATCACAGACTGAAACTCTGTCCCCATTATTCTGTCTCCTCAATAAGATCCTGGCAACCACTGTTCGACCTTCTCATTTACTTTTTAGCTGTCATCTAGATATCCATTCCCACATACCAACATCTCTCTTTGATTGTTTCACCAACATCTCCAAATTAAGGTGCTCCAAAGTAAACTGTTGCTGCTCCTAAAATGTGTTTTCCCTTCCCCCTACATTTATCTAGTCTGTCTCTTTGTCTTTCTTACTTAAGGGAATGGCACTATCATCAACTGATTTGCTAAATCTAGAAACTGAGGACTCATTGTTTGTTTGTTTAAAAAAACACTTCTAAAATTTTAGTAGTTTGCAAGCTATATAAAAAATTACAGAACTTGTATACAGAGTCCTCATATATCTCCCATCTAGTTTTCCTTTTTAAGATTTTCAGTCGCTAAGTCTTGTGTGACTCTTGGTGACACTATGAACTGGAGCTCACCAGCCTTCCCTGTCCTTCACCATCTCCTGCAGTGTGCTCAGATTCATGTCCATTGAGTCGGTGATGCTATTAATTATCTCATCCTCTGTTGCCCTCTTCACTTTTGCCTTCAGTCTTTGCCAGTATCAGGGTCTTTTTCAATGAGTCAGCTCTTTGCATCAGGGGGCCAAAGCACTGAAGCTTTAGTTTCAACATCAGCCCTTCTAGTGAATATTTGGGGTTGATTTTCTTTAAGACTAACTGGTCTAATCTCCTTGCAGTCGAAGGGCTGTGGCAGAATAGACATGACTTACCATTTCAGTCATTTTATTTATTTGTATTTGCCTCTAAGTCATCGTTTTATTTTTCATTCATCTTTATTCTTTGGCCTGTGTGAGCCTCCCCTCACAGTGGCCTCTCTTGTTGCAGACCACTGGCTCTGGGTGCATGTGCTCCAGAGCACTAGCTCGTAATTGGACACGCTGGCCCAGCCATTCCTCAGCATGTGAGATCTTCCCAGGCCAGGAATCAACCAGTGCCCCTTGCACTTCTAGGTGGACTCTTTACACACCGGACTACCAGGGAAGCCCCATTTCAGTCGTTTTAAAGCGTGCAGTTCAATGGCACAAGATATATTCTCTTTGTTATACAATGATAACCATTATCCATCTCCAGAAATTTTTCACCATCACAGACTGAAACTCTGTCCCCATTATTCTGTCTCCTCAATAAGATCCTGGCAACCACTGTTCGACCTTCTCATTTACTTTTTAGCTGTCATCTAGATATCCATTCCCACATACCAACATCTCTCTTTGATTGTTTCACCAACATCTCCAAATTAAGGTGCTCCAAAGTAAACTGTTGCTGCTCCTAAAATGTGTTTTCCCTTCCCCCTACATTTATCTAGTCTGTCTCTTTGTCTTTCTTACTTAAGGGAATGGCACTATCATCAACTGATTTGCTAAATCTAGAAACTGAGGACTCATTGTTTGTTTGTTTAAAAAAACACTTCTAAAATTTTAGTAGTTTCCAAGCTATATAAAAAATTACAGAACTTGTATACAGAGTCCTCATATATCTCCCATCTAGTTTTCCTTTTTAAGATTTTCAGTCGCTAAGTCTTGTGTGACTCTTGGTGACACTATGAACTGGAGCTCACCAGCCTTCCCTGTCCTTCACCATCTCCTGCAGTGTGCTCAGATTCATGTCCATTGAGTCGGTGATGCTATTAATTATCTCATCCTCTGTTGCCCTCTTCACTTTTGCCTTCAGTCTTTGCCAGTATCAGGGTCTTTTTCAATGAGTCAGCTCTTTGCATCAGGGGGCCAAAGCACTGAAGCTTTAGTTTCAACATCAGCCCTTCTAGTGAATATTTGGGGTTGATTTTCTTTAAGACTAACTGGTCTAATCTCCTTGCAGTCGAAGGGACTCTCAAAATTCTTCTCCAGCAGCACAATTCAAAAGCATCTGTTCAGGACTCAGTCTTCTTTATGGTCCAACTCTCACATTTTACATTAGTATGATACATTTGACACAACTAGTGAAAATTAGCACATCATTATTAATACTAACTAAAGTTTGTATTTTATTAGTTTTTCTTAATTTTATATAATATCCCTTTTATGTTACCAGGCCCAGATAACAATATATTTAATTGCCTTGTCTCTCAGACTCCTTAACTCTATAACAATTTCAGTCTCCTTGTTCTTAATGACTTTGAGAACTTTCAGGAGTCCTGGTTGTATATTTCATAGAATGTCCTTCAATTTTGGCTTACCTAGTGTTTTTCTCCTGGTTGAATTAAGGCTATATTTTTTCTGGGAAGGAAGATCACAGAAGACTAAGGGTATATGCTATCAACATGAGTTATTACTGATGATATCAAGACTGATCACCTGGATGAGGGAGTGTCTCTAGGTCACATTATCAACCTTAGAAGTGATTCTAAAGGACCAAAGTGAGATGCCTCACTTTTTCTCTTCCCTCTCTTCCCTCATTATACTGTTTACCGTGATCTGTGGATGATCTAGAACTTTGCACCTCTCCAGTCTCATCTTCAGATGCTGTCTGCTTCAATCAGTTACTAACCACACTGATTGTCTTTCAGTTTCTTGAACATGGTATGCCCATATCAGCTTGATGTTTTCTGTTTAGAGTATACACTGTTTACTGTTTTATTCATATAGAACTTCTTTATACTTAGCATGGAAAGGATGTTCTCAATATTCAGTCTGATTATCTGCTATTCCTGTCCTTTGGGCCAAAGCTTTTTAATCTCCTGCAGTGTGCTCAGATTCATGTCCATTGAGTCGGTGATGCTATTAATTATCTCATCCTCTGTTGCCCTCTTCACTTTTGCCTTCAGTCTTTGCCAGTATCAGGGTCTTTTTCAATGAGTCAGCTCTTTGCATCAGGGGGCCAAAGCACTGAAGCTTTAGTTTCAACATCAGCCCTTCTAGTGAATATTTGGGGTTGATTTTCTTTAAGACTAACTGGTCTAATCTCCTTGCAGTCGAAGGGACTCTCAAAATTCTTCTCCAGCAGCACAATTCAAAAGCATCTGTTCAGGACTCAGTCTTCTTTATGGTCCAACTCTCACATTTTACATTAGTATGATACATTTGACACAACTAGTGAAAATTAGCACATCATTATTAATACTAACTAAAGTTTGTATTTTATTAGTTTTTCTTAATTTTATATAATATCCCTTTTATGTTACCAGGCCCAGATAACAATATATTTAATTGCCTTGTCTCTCAGACTCCTTAACTCTATAACAATTTCAGTCTCCTTGTTCTTAATGACTTTGAGAACTTTCAGGAGTCCTGGTTGTATATTTCATAGAATGTCCTTCAATTTTGGCTTACCTAGTGTTTTTCTCCTGGTTGAATTAAGGCTATATTTTTTCTGGGAAGGAAGATCACAGAAGACTAAGGGTATATGCTATCAACATGAGTTATTACTGATGATATCAAGACTGATCACCTGGATGAGGGAGTGTCTCTAGGTCACATTATCAACCTTAGAAGTGATTCTAAAGGACCAAAGTGAGATGCCTCACTTTTTCTCTTCCCTCTCTTCCCTCATTATACTGTTTACCGTGATCTGTGGATGATCTAGAACTTTGCACCTCTCCAGTCTCATCTTCAGATGCTGTCTGCTTCAATCAGTTACTAACCACACTGATTGTCTTTCAGTTTCTTGAACATGGTATGCCCATATCAGCTTGATGTTTTCTGTTTAGAGTATACACTGTTTACTGTTTTATTCATATAGAACTTCTTTATACTTAGCATGGAAAGGATGTTCTCAATATTCAGTCTGATTATCTGCTATTCCTCAGAAAACCTTTCCTTTCCCTGTGAATCAATCTAAAATAATGGCTTTATTTATAAGCAGTCTTAGCACTTTGTCTGTTTTCTTCCTAGAGTTTGATGCAGTTATTTATGTAACTTTTACTTTATGTCTTTAATGTTTCACTAGAAGGCAGGAGCAAAAACTCTACTACTAAATCATCACAGCCTAAAATGGTATCTGGCATATAGTAGATGTTAATGCTTGCTGAATACAATGAATGAATGAGTGAAAGAATGAATGAATTATATCATCTTAGATAAATGCCAAGCTTGACTTTGAAAGATGAGAGGAAAGCACTGGGTAATTCTTTTTTTAATTGCTTATTCCTTTGGAAGAATTTATTATGATTTATATTGATTTTTAAGTGCTAATTATAACATCTTTTTATTTCTGCATATTTGGACATCCCAGGGTAGTATAGGATCAGGGTTAAACTTGTTCATCCAGGTTTTTCTGAGGAAGGAGTTCCTCATGGAGAAAAGCTTGCTGGACCAGCACACAGGTATTGAGGGTTGCTGGAAATGTCCCGGGCATCTCAATCTGAGGCTTAAGTGAGAGCCACAGTCAGGTGAATAGTACCAGTTCTTACTCTGACATTTATTTCTTTAACGTACATGATGTAAGAAAGAAATTCACAGACTTAGAGAAGGAATTTATGGTTGCCAGGATGAAAGATAGGGGGAAGAAATGATTAGAGAGGTCAGAATGTACATGTACACACTGCTATATTTAAAATGGATAACCAATGAGGACCTATGTACAGCACATGGAACTCTGCTCAATGTTAAGCAGCAACCTAGATGGGAGGGGAGTTTGGATGAAAATGGATACATGTGTATGTATGGCTGAGTCCCTTCACTGTTTAACTGAATATACGACAACATTGATATTGACTATATCCCATATCAAATAAAAAGTTAAAAATAAAAGGTACATGATGAATCTCAGACACCAAACTCAGATTGGGCCATGGCACATTCATTAATAAACGATGTCAATTAATACAGCACAATAACATTGTAAAGCCAAAACGTTTCCTTTAGTGTCTTCCACATATATTTTTAAATGTATTTATTTTAATTGAAGGATAATTACTTTATAATATTGTGATGTTTTTGGCCATACATCAATTGCACTGGATAATTCTGATGATAATTTATATTTAAAGAAATCCCTTTTTCTTAAATTATTAATAGTTGGTGCGTTGTGCTTCATTTAATTTATCTAATGTCATTTGTCTTTCTTGTTTTGATACATGAATTGAGAATATACTTTAAGATAATTGGAAGAGCAAGATTTACTTTATGTGACAAATAAAGGAAAACTATTGTCCAGCTCTTCAGTGAGATGATATTGGTCTTATAAGACCCTACCTGAGTTATCATACTTAATGGCTCCTGAATAATGAGAATGTGCAAACCAATAGGCAAAGATCAAGGGTAGGGGAAAGATTCAAGGCAAGAGCAGAATGGAGAATTAAGGCCTAAGCTTAAAAACAAACAAGAAAACAGACAAATCAGTGTCAGTGAGTTTATTTGGGTGTAAATCTAATAAGGCTTTTAAGCACCAAGATGGAGAAAACTTGTATGTATTTGAAGATATTTAAGAGTGATGCCAAGGAAGGAAAAAGAATAAGGAATTGTTGCCAAAGTTTATTTTTTTAATAATGAAATTTGACTAAGGATTTCTCCCACTTCTATCTTCCATTCTGTGATACAAACAATAGTCCATATTTTGCTCTTCTCTCTTATTAAAGCTGCCATTCCATTGACTTTCATGGAAGTTATCATCAGATTCTAGGAGTGGCCTGCTCACCACCCTCTTATAATCTGCTCTGGCTCTATGTTTACTCTGTTTACCATCTTCTTATAATCCGCCCTCTATCCTCCTGCACTTTACTGACAGTGGCTCCCACATTTTCCTTAATCCTGTCATCTTTCTAGGGCTGATCCTTTTAGACTGGGGGGAGGTGTGGCAAAGAGTTTCCCAAAGACTTTTCTGAGAAGGCAGGAAGGGAAATTCCATTATGCCCCAGGGCTTACTGAAACAATCAGTTATTTTAATGGGAAAAAGGATAATTACATTGTAAAGCCAAAACGTTTCCTTTAGTGTCTTCCACATATATTTTTAAATGTATTTATTTTAATTGAAGGATAATTACTTTATAATATTGTGATGTTTTTGGCCATACATCAATTGCACTGGATAATTCTGATGATAATTTATATTTAAAGAAATCCCTTTTTCTTAAATTATTAATAGTTGGTGCGTTGTGCTTCATTTAATTTATCTAATGTCATTTGTCTTTCTTGTTTTGATACATGAATTGAGAATATACTTTAAGATAATTGGAAGAGCAAGATTTACTTTATGTGACAAATAAAGGAAAACTATTGTCCAGCTCTTCAGTGAGATGATATTGGTCTTATAAGACCCTACCTGAGTTATCATACTTAATGGCTCCTGAATAATGAGAATGTGCAAACCAATAGGCAAAGATCAAGGGTAGGGGAAAGATTCAAGGCAAGAGCAGAATGGAGAATTAAGGCCTAAGCTTAAAAACAAACAAGAAAACAGACAAATCAGTGTCAGTGAGTTTATTTGGGTGTAAATCTAATAAGGCTTTTAAGCACCAAGATGGAGAAAACTTGTATGTATTTGAAGATATTTAAGAGTGATGCCAAGGAAGGAAAAAGAATAAGGAATTGTTGCCAAAGTTTATTTTTTTAATAATGAAATTTGACTAAGGATTTCTCCCACTTCTATCTTCCATTCTGTGATACAAACAATAGTCCATATTTTGCTCTTCTCTCTTATTAAAGCTGCCATTCCATTGACTTTCATGGAAGTTATCATCAGATTCTAGGAGTGGCCTGCTCACCACCCTCTTATAATCTGCTCTGGCTCTATGTTTACTCTGTTTACCATCTTCTTATAATCCGCCCTCTATCCTCCTGCACTTTACTGACAGTGGCTCCCACATTTTCCTTAATCCTGTCATCTTTCTAGGGCTGATCCTTTTAGACTGGGGGGAGGTGTGGCAAAGAGTTTCCCCAAAGACTTTTCTGAGAAGGCAGGAAGGGAAATTCCATTATGCCCCAGGGCTTACTGAAACAATCAGTTATCTTAATTAAAATAATATGGGCTAACTTCCCCCTTCCGAGGTTGGTCCCTAATATGGTTTTAGCTTCATCAAGAGGTTATGCTTCACAGTCAATCTCATTGAAACCACTGGTCACAGTTTCTGCATCCAGCCTTGAAACCAGGTGGGTGGATCTCTTCTATCCTGCCATCTTCCTTGAGTGAGGCATGGGCATTTCAAAGAATTCTTTTACATGATAATAGGACCACCTCCACTTAATTTCCAAACTGTGCTTATGCTGATAGACTACCTTTTTCCCCAAGACAAATAGGGTATGGAGTGAGGGATTGTGTTGACCTGGGAGCTCCCATCCTTCCTAAAAAGAAGGAAAGTGGTAGATAGAGAGGAAAGGAACTCTTGGTAGTACAACAAAGTGATTATGATTGATTTTTTTCTGCATATTTACTCCTATTTTATTCTGCATTTCTTTTGTATTTCTCAGTTCAGTTCAGTCACTCAGTCCTGTCTGACCCTTTGTGACCCCATAGACTGTGGCATATCACGCTTTCCTGTCCATTACCATCTCGCATCCAACCATCTCGTCCTCTGTCATCCCTTTCTCCTTCTATCTATTTTTCCCAATATCAGGATCTTTTCCAATGAGTTGTCTCTTTGCATCAGGCAGCCAATGTATTGGAGCTTCAGCTTCAGCATCAGTCCTTCCAATGAATATTCAGAGTTTGTTTCCTTTAGGATTGACTTATTTCTAGTCATCTATTTTTCTTTTTTTTCTGGCTCTATGCTCCCTCTGCTCTTGACTCTTGGCTAATTCATTCTATCTTTTCTTCTAGCCTAAAGCCATAGTCTTCCCCATCAAAATAAACCCGCTTGGCTCTTCTTGGTTCCATGGTCTCTGAACTAAGCTCAGCTTGGAGTTGACACTCTTTCATGTAAATCATTATGCAAAACTAGGAGATTACAAATTATTTTATAATGATAGAAACAAAAGCATCTGATCTCAAAATACCCTCTCTGTTTACTTTCTGTATAGGATACTAATGATAACATCATGATCATTGTAATAAACATATAAAGGGTAACATATAAATAAAAATAGTCCCAAAGGATATACAGAAAATGTAATATTGGTTATCTCTAAGAAAAACCATAGTGGACTTGCATTTTGCTTTTTTCTTTGGACTTCTGTTTTAGTTTGTTCAATGTGTATGCATTTACTTTTCAGCTGGAAAAATGTTCTTAATGTTTTTAAAGTATAAACAATATGTAAGCTATTATATGTTCCATAATTATGCAACATGTAGTTGTGAACATCTACCAGCCCCCAAGAATTCTTCAGAAAGACAAGTATTTCTTCACCAGGTCCTGATGGTCATTGTTGTAGGGACAGAAAGAAACTAACAAACTGAAGGCTGTTGAATGGGCTTTACATTTGCACTTCAGCTTATTTCCATTGCTTTTTCTCTTGAGTTCAGTATTCCATAACTCACATTGCTTTGGAATATCTAGGCATCTCTTCTTTTCCTAGAGTGGGAAATTTTTTCAAGGCTAAGCAAATGAAATTAGGGCAGAATATTTTATCTTTATGGATTCAAATATTCCTGGTAAAATTATACCAACTATTTTCAAAATGTTGTTCTCATTTGATCTTCACAATATACCTGTGGGTAGAAATATAAAACTGTGTGTTTAAGATAGATCTCATTTTTCCAGTATGATATAGTTTATATGTGTCCTTTAATACATAATTGTGAACATGTATAATGAGAATATCAGCCCTAACAACATTGCAGAATCCTCTTAAAATATAATTTGAAATCCTCTAGTTTTTAGCAATTCAGTCCTCGAACTTTTCTTTCTGGTTTATACTTGGAACTAAGCCTTTTTCTCCTTCATTCCAATCCTATCTCTCCATTAGTATAGTGTGTATGTATGTGTGTGCATACGTGTGCACAAGTGCGCTTAGTCATGACCAGCTCTTTGCAACCCCATGGACTGTAGCCTGCCAGGCTCCTTTGTCCATGGCGTTTTTCAGGCAACAATACTGGAGTGGGTTCCCTACTCCAGTGGATATTCCAGACTCAACATCGAACCCATGTCTCCATGTCTTGTCTCCTCATTGTGCACCACCTGAGGAACCCCCATTAGTTCAGATTTATGTTTAAATTGCAGTATTGATAAGCAGGTTCCATTATCATCTTCTGATGTTTTTGCTCCTCTGTCCATATTGTTTCTATCTATGATTCATTTTACATTTCTTACTATGGACTATCTGAAATTAAATTTAGTAACTCTATTAGCAAACAGTTGGAGTTTTTATTTTAATTTGCCAATTCCTCTGTATCTCTTTTTGTTACAGTAGTAAGACACATTCAATTTAAACCTTCCTACTACTATACCCTCCTCACCCTGCCCCTGACCACTAAAATGGCATTCCTTGGTAACTCACTTTTCTTTGTTTATGGCAAAGGGTTCAAATGCCAGATGCTGTTTAATGGATTAATATGCTCTTTCTCTGTTGCACAGTATTACTGCAATGGTTCTGTCTTATCACAACTTTGCTTTGTTCAATGAAACACACTGGTAAACCTCTTTTCATGCCTTTAAAAAGTAAAGAATACCGTGAGACATTCAAATACCTGTAAACAATTTATTCAATGTATTTGATGTTGAAATAAAGAGTTTAATGGAAAAAAATCATAGTCACTATCATATAAAACATGGATTGAATTTTAGTCATTTTAAGAATGTAAATCTCTACTTCTGGCCATCAGTAGATCAGTTAATTTGATACACCCATCAGGGAGTTGCAGGAATGTGTGATTTGTGACAGGTTGGAAGGACTTCCTGGGTAGACTGTCTTGAATATAAAATTTCTGCTACCTATTCCATTCTTCCCACAGTGTAAGGCTTCACTAGTATAATAAAGACTCATCTTTCTGTTTCTTCACACAGAATGCAAGAGGAAATGAAAATGTATGAGCAGTGGAAAATTACCTCTAGAGCTTTCTAAAAGAAAAAATCAGCAGTAATAGTATAACTGTCATACGTGTGGGGCACAAGTGCGCTTAGTCATGACCAGCTCTTTGCAACCCCATGGACTGTAGCCTGCCAGGCTCCTTTGTCCATGGCGTTTTTCAGGCAACAATACTGGAGTGGGTTCCCTACTCCAGTGGATATTCCAGACTCAACATCGAACCCATGTCTCCATGTCTTGTCTCCTCATTGTGCACCACCTGAGGAACCCCCATTAGTTCAGATTTATGTTTAAATTGCAGTATTGATAAGCAGGTTCCATTATCATCTTCTGATGTTTTTGCTCCTCTGTCCATATTGTTTCTATCTATGATTCATTTTACATTTCTTACTATGGACTATCTGAAATTAAATTTAGTAACTCTATTAGCAAACAGTTGGAGTTTTTATTTTAATTTGCCAATTCCTCTGTATCTCTTTTTGTTACAGTAGTAAGACACATTCAATTTAAACCTTCCTACTACTATACCCTCCTCACCCTGCCCCTGACCACTAAAATGGCATTCCTTGGTAACTCACTTTTTCTTTGTTTATGGCAAAGGGTTCAAATGCCAGATGCTGTTTAATGGATTAATATGCTCTTTCTCTGTTGCACAGTATTACTGCAATGGTTCTGTCTTATCACAACTTTGCTTTGTTCAATGAAACACACTGGTAAACCTCTTTTCATGCCTTTAAAAAGTAAAGAATACCGTGAGACATTCAAATACCTGTAAACAATTTATTCAATGTATTTGATGTTGAAATAAAGAGTTTAATGGAAAAAAATCATAGTCACTATCATATAAAACATGGATTGAATTTTAGTCATTTTAAGAATGTAAATCTCTACTTCTGGCCATCAGTAGATCAGTTAATTTGATACACCCATCAGGGAGTTGCAGGAATGTGTGATTTGTGACAGGTTGGAAGGACTTCCTGGGTAGACTGTCTTGAATATAAAATTTCTGCTACCTATTCCATTCTTCCCACAGTGTAAGGCTTCACTAGTATAATAAAGACTCATCTTTCTGTTTCTTCACACAGAATGCAAGAGGGAAATGAAAATGTATGAGCAGTGGGAAAATTACCTCTAGAGCTTTCTAAAAGAAAAAAATCAGCAGTAATAGTATAACTGTTGAGAGAGAGGGCCACATTCATCTGGGCTTCAGTCTTTTCATTTGAAAGTGAGAGGGCTGAACTAGGTGACCTCTGGAAGATCTGAGATCATATTCATCAGAAAATCAGTCTCAGTTTTCTGTTACAAAAGAAAAGCCCTGCCCTACACTTCTCTGAGACATGGGACATGATTTCTCAGTGTTATCAGAGGTTAAAGTAAGTGTTGCTTCTCTAAAGCCTCACAACTTCTCTGAATTCCCTAGTCTAGTCTAGCATCATAATGGAATCTCCCATGTATCTAAAGCAACACTAATTTTCTCACTAGGAGGGGTTATTTTTCTAGGTAGAACTTGGTACTCTCCAGGCTGGAAGATTATTCACTAAATTGTAACCCCATATAACCCAGAAAGATCTAAGCCATCATCTAAGCCCTCTAAAAACACTTAGAATTTGTAATTCTGCCTTGTTTGTGTTCATGTGTACATTCATCTCTGTGTATCCATAGTGGTTCTAGCTAAAAAAAAAGTACATAGAACATCTTTAGTGTTATGGAACCTAAGATGAAGCTGAAAAATCACCAGAGGACAGAGAATGATGTATTAAGTATAGTAGTTCAGAACAACTACAGAGTGATGCAGAGTGTGAAAATGTGTCTGTGATGATTGGCAATGACATTATCAAGAGCCTTTATTATCACTTTACTAATGCTGAATTCAGGGAAGTGAAGCATTTTTAAATGGTTAATCAAGGAAGAGACATGATTGATGCTTAAGAAAAATGACTATGATTGAAGAATGCAAAATGATTTAAGCAGAAGAAAGACTAAAGATAGGGAGGATAGATAAGTAACCAAGGTCAAGAAAAGGTGGAGGGGGCGACGACATTCAAATTAAGTCAATACAAAGAGGAGATGGATTGGAGAAATACTCAAGAGAAAGGATAGGTTGGCCTGGGTAGTTGGGTAAATTGTGGTGGTGGTGGTAGTGGTAGGTTGGACCAAAAATAAGACCTGAGAAGCAGTTAGGTAAGGTAAGGTAGTGAGACTAATAGAGGTGGCACCAGTTTCAGTAAGAAGCATGATTATTTTAGTTGGAACATTTTAGTTTGAAGAAAGCAATACATACATACATAGTTAGGGTAAGCTATTTGATACACAAGTCATGCTAGAGAAATCTGAACTGAAAGTACACATTTAGGAATAACTGATACATTTATAGCAGACTGTTATTGTCTATATATACCCATATATACAGTTTATTTTCAACTCACATTTGTTCCCAAACTCAAAAACTCTTATAATATATCCCTTTAGGAAATAAAATTGCCAAGTAGTGACAGACAGAGGTAGATTTATAATAAATGAGCTTCTGAACTGGAAAGCAGGTTTAGGTCATTTTTCTAAATTGAAAACAGTTTATCTTTTATTCATTTCTCGACTTTTTGTTTTCTTTCCTTGCCTTGTGAATACCTAGGTTTAACTCAGAGTATAATTAAAGGGTCATGACCATGCTACTGTCAAAGCCATTTATAACAACCATTAATTATTGTCATAAAAAGTGAAAACAGGTTTGGCTTTTGTGGCATTTCATAGGGGAGAGCTCATATTTGCATATCTGCATGTCTTTATTTTTACTTTTGTGCAAACATAATCACTCCATCCTCACTTTTATCCTTCATTTATATCTCCCCTCAATGGGCATTTTGTAAGTTTTATACATATATATATATATATAAGAATCTGACCAAAAGAAAATTTTAGATGTCATCTTGTGTGAAGTCGACAGGCTCATTTTTGTGCCTGTTTCTGTAGTGGAATCACAAAATGAGGTTGAGGCTAGATAGACATTCCTCTCTCAAATACTTCAGATGCTACTGATGGCAGCAGTTGCCACACAGAGAAGGCAAGTCGTAAATTCTAAGTGATCTTATTTCTGGTCATTAAATACTTTGCCTGAAGCCTTGAAAATGAATTTAACAGAAGAGCAGAATAAATCAGCCTCAAATTAATACTAATTACTATGAAATATTTTTCATGAAGATTATATATTTCTTATATTTTTCTGGAATACTTGTCTGATAAGCTCCTGTTAGCATCGTGTGCTTGTAGAAATGAAAACAGTTTATCAGTTGTTAAATGTTTTCAGTGCAGTGTTAAATCTAGAAAATAATCGCAATTCGATGACAAGTCATCTTCAATGACAAGCATTAAATACAACTACTAGAGGAGATTCTTAGGTCATATCAGTAACCAAGTCTTTGGTACATTAATTTTATCATTCATGCAGTTAATTCTTTCATGTTACTAAGTCTGTAAGACTATTAATTGAGTGTTCAGTTGTGTGTGTATATGTTAACTAGTAGATTATGTGCAGGCCTTCCTGTGACCCTGTTAGAGAAAGGCTGAGACTGTTCCAGTGACTAATTCACTCTCAAGGTTAAAGAAAGAAGTAGCTGATTGGAAAGGATGAAACATATTTTGACACATACAAATCAAAAGGAGGTTAAGGATTTATTAAATGTATATTGAGCGAAGTAGACCCAAAGGAAGAGAAATTGATGCTGTGACATGTCTATCTTAAGTGCTAAATTAAAAGACTAAAATGAACACTTTTCATTTGTTAAAGAAATCTAATACTGTTAATTGTAAAGCAGGACACAGTAGTGAAAGAGTTCAAGGAAAATTCAAAGATTTCAAATCTGGTTGCTAACATAGGAACAGAAATAAAATAGTTACAGAAAAATATAAAATCCTAAAAAATTAATAATCAAGTGATAATTTATATGTTGAGTATACTTTATGTGCTAAAGTGGAGCTGCCCTCTTTATGATTCATGGTGAATTTATTGTGCTGTTTCAAAACATCGCAGTTCTTATTCGCAGGAAGCTTACCTCCAGGGAATAGTATGCAAACCTGAATTTGAATATCTTGAATGTATGTGTAGTAGTCTTATCAAATTTTAGAATCTGTATAATTTTAATGTTAGTCTAATGGGCATAGACTATTTCTCTGAAAAAATGAACAAATTTTAGGCAGTTCTTATACACATGTTGCTCTTACTCATTATTTAAAGCAAAAAGCTGCTTCTGTATTGAATTATCTTTTAGCAAACTGAAATGACCCCACAATTTATTTTTTAAATGTTGGCCTCTTTTATTGCTTTTTTATTCATTTATTTTCATCCATCTTTATTCTTTGGCCTGTGGGAGCCATTGCAGTGGCCTCTCTCTCTCATTGCAGAGCACCGGCTCTGGGCCTGTGCGCTCCAGCGCACTGGCTCATAATTGGACATACTGGTCCAGCCACTCTGTGGCATATGGAATTTTCCCGGGCCAGGGGTCAAACTTGTGCCTGCTGCACTGCAAGGTGGACTCTACCCACTGGACCACCAGGGAAGCCCATGACCCCACAATTGAGCATCTGACAGAACGTCTTGTTGCAGCATAAATCACAGTTATGTTACACTAGTAGATTATGTGCAGGCCTTCCTGTGACCCTGTTAGAGAAAGGCTGAGACTGTTCCAGTGACTAATTCACTCTCAAGGTTAAAGAAAGAAGTAGCTGATTGGAAAGGATGAAACATATTTTGACACATACAAATCAAAAGGAGGTTAAGGATTTATTAAATGTATATTGAGCGAAGTAGACCCAAAGGAAGAGAAATTGATGCTGTGACATGTCTATCTTAAGTGCTAAATTAAAAGACTAAAATGAACACTTTTCATTTGTTAAAGAAATCTAATACTGTTAATTGTAAAGCAGGACACAGTAGTGAAAGAGTTCAAGGAAAATTCAAAGATTTCAAATCTGGTTGCTAACATAGGAACAGAAATAAAATAGTTACAGAAAAATATAAAATCCTAAAAAATTAATAATCAAGTGATAATTTATATGTTGAGTATACTTTATGTGCTAAAGTGGAGCTGCCCTCTTTATGATTCATGGTGAATTTATTGTGCTGTTTCAAAACATCGCAGTTCTTATTCGCAGGAAGCTTACCTCCAGGGAATAGTATGCAAACCTGAATTTGAATATCTTGAATGTATGTGTAGTAGTCTTATCAAATTTTAGAATCTGTATAATTTTAATGTTAGTCTAATGGGCATAGACTATTTCTCTGAAAAAATGAACAAATTTTAGGCAGTTCTTATACACATGTTGCTCTTACTCATTATTTAAAGCAAAAAGCTGCTTCTGTATTGAATTATCTTTTAGCAAACTGAAATGACCCCACAATTTATTTTTTAAATGTTGGCCTCTTTTATTGCTTTTTTATTCATTTATTTTCATCCATCTTTATTCTTTGGCCTGTGGGAGCCATTGCAGTGGCCTCTCTCTCTCATTGCAGAGCACCGGCTCTGGGCCTGTGCGCTCCAGCGCACTGGCTCATAATTGGACATACTGGTCCAGCCACTCTGTGGCATATGGAATTTTCCCGGGCCAGGGGTCAAACTTGTGCCTGCTGCACTGCAAGGTGGACTCTACCCACTGGACCACCAGGGAAGCCCATGACCCCACAATTGAGCATCTGACAGAACGTCTTGTTGCAGCATAAATCACAAATGACTACTCACTGATTTTTTTTTTTTTAAGATTTATTTATTTATTTTTGCGGAGGGGGGAGGGAGGGAAGCAGGCGGGCCACTTCTATTGGTCTTTCATTTGTCTATTTTCATCCATCTTTGTTCTTTTTGGCCCTTGTGGGCCTCCCATCGGGGTGGCCTCTGTTGTCGCAGAGCACCTGCTCTGGGCGCATGCGCTCCAGAGCTCCGGCTCGGTAATTGGACACATCGGTCTAGCCGCTCCGCGGCATGTGGGATCCTCCCAGGCCAGGGATCGAACCAGCGTCCCTTGCACTGCGAGGCGGTGTTCTTACCCACTGGACCACCAAGGAAGCCCCACTCCAACAATTGGCTTCACCCCAAGAAGAACCTAAGGAACCTAAGCTACTGATTCTTACCACAGTGGGTTTTCGTAGTGAGGATATCAGTTATTAACCTGCCTGATCTCCATTGAGATAAACAGGATGAACATTTTTTCTAAAATGTGTCACATCTTGAGTGTATTGTTGGTTATGACACGTGACATTTAAGCATCTAATTCATGCCATTGAAAGCCAGAATACATGTTGCTCGTTCAGATTTAGAAATTAAGGTGGCATTAATGTAAGAGCCTTGAGAAGTATTCCACTCCTCCTCTAGAAACAATGTAGCGGGTGAATGTGCAGAATATTAAATATTGCATTTTCTCTCTATTGTGCTTATGTGCATTATAAAATATAAAATGTAGCAGTCCACTCTTGTTGTACATTACTTGGACCTCAAAGAACTGTTTTTACGAACTTCAAAATTTTCAGAGTTTAAATTTGAAAGGAAATGATACAAAGAGAGCATTATGGATTAGGTGAGAAACAATAGATATGGATGCAAACCATAGCTTAGGAAAGAATCTTTTCATGCAAATATCTAGCAAATTCCTGAGGGAAGATAACTCCTGAAAAGCATTTGATCAAGAAGAATAAGCTTTAAACAGGAGTGCTTAGTTTCTATTATTGTCATTGTTTTTCATTTTGTTTACCAGGAACAAAAAATATTTTAATATTAAAAACTATTTAAATACAAACAAATACAGAAACCTAGTTATCCATGATTTTGTTTGCATGAATTAATAGGAAAATAGTAATTCTACCAAAATAAAAGCAGAATTATTTCTGTCAGTGTCATCGCCCAAGTGTGGTTATCTTCTCTGTCCCTCCACTAAGAATCTGAGAGTAACCAAGTGTGGGCGTTGGAAATACTAGTGAAAGGAAAGAAGGACTCTTAAACAGACTTAAGACTACCTAAATGTTCTGAAGTCCTCTCGCCATGCTTCTTGGTATTATACCACATTGCAGCTATACTAGGCCATAAAGAGAAGTAAAACAGGACAGATTTTGCTGTAACTGTGATTGTGAGCAGATTGCCTTGAAATGGCACGATGGTCTGGAGCACAAGTATCTGTATCATTTTGAACAAAGACCTTCTTTAGCCTTGAATTATCCCAGAAATAAAATTCTACTTCTGGTTCTGAAGTAAGTGCAAGGAACTACGTAGGGAAGACGGAACATGAAACAGTGAAGCAGAGGCAACCAATAAATAGTTTTCCATTATGTTGGACATCTCAGAGGGTGACTGGAACATGAACATGTGGGAAATTATACAAAATGGTGCAAAATCATTAGCCTCATTCATGTCTTGCCTGAGGCTTGAGGGAGCTAATATATTAACATACAGATGACTGCAATAATCATTACATGAAGCCTCCTCTAGAAACAATGTAGCGGGTGAATGTGCAGAATATTAAATATTGCATTTTCTCTCTATTGTGCTTATGTGCATTATAAAATATAAAATGTAGCAGTCCACTCTTGTTGTACATTACTTGGACCTCAAAGAACTGTTTTTACGAACTTCAAAATTTTCAGAGTTTAAATTTGAAAGGAAATGATACAAAGAGAGCATTATGGATTAGGTGAGAAACAATAGATATGGATGCAAACCATAGCTTAGGAAAGAATCTTTTCATGCAAATATCTAGCAAATTCCTGAGGGAAGATAACTCCTGAAAAGCATTTGATCAAGAAGAATAAGCTTTAAACAGGAGTGCTTAGTTTCTATTATTGTCATTGTTTTTCATTTTGTTTACCAGGAACAAAAAATATTTTAATATTAAAAACTATTTAAATACAAACAAATACAGAAACCTAGTTATCCATGATTTTGTTTGCATGAATTAATAGGAAAATAGTAATTCTACCAAAATAAAAGCAGAATTATTTCTGTCAGTGTCATCGCCCAAGTGTGGTTATCTTCTCTGTCCCTCCACTAAGAATCTGAGAGTAACCAAGTGTGGGCGTTGGAAATACTAGTGAAAGGAAAGAAGGACTCTTAAACAGACTTAAGACTACCTAAATGTTCTGAAGTCCTCTCGCCATGCTTCTTGGTATTATACCACATTGCAGCTATACTAGGCCATAAAGAGAAGTAAAACAGGACAGATTTTGCTGTAACTGTGATTGTGAGCAGATTGCCTTGAAATGGCACGATGGTCTGGAGCACAAGTATCTGTATCATTTTGAACAAAGACCTTCTTTAGCCTTGAATTATCCCAGAAATAAAATTCTACTTCTGGTTCTGAAGTAAGTGCAAGGAACTACGTAGGGAAGACGGAACATGAAACAGTGAAGCAGAGGCAACCAATAAATAGTTTTCCATTATGTTGGACATCTCAGAGGGTGACTGGAACATGAACATGTGGGAAATTATACAAAATGGTGCAAAATCATTAGCCTCATTCATGTCTTGCCTGAGGCTTGAGGGAGCTAATATATTAATATACAGATGACTGCAATAATCATTACATGAAGTCTACAACTAGAAGTGATAAATTCCTGGGGTATTTTCAGCTCACCACCAGGTTTGGGTAAAGCAGATATCCTAAACTCCTGAAAGAGCTGTTCACAGAGAAGCAGATACAGGTACATACATGGAAGTCAGCAGGAGAAAACTGTTAAATGTGATGATTTTTAAATTGTGAATTATATACAAAGATGGGCTATTACTTGCTTATGTGTATTATTATATATACGCACATTTTTAAAGGCTGAGACAAAAATAAATTATTTCTGCAAGCCTTTATTATTCACAGTTCCTGGAGTGTAGGCACCCCTCTATGGAGACCACTGCACTGGGAAAGAAAAAAGTGTCCTGTTGGGATCCAAACAATTGTGAATTTCACAAAATTAACAACACAGTGTGGTGACCCCTGGTTCATGGAAACGTGGAAGAGGAAAATTGATATAGGCAATTCAGACATACAGGCACTTGAGATACAAGTTTCCAATGTCACTGTGGTTTTGCCATCTAGGTAAGTTTGAAAACAGACATACTAAATACTGATCAAAAGGGAAGAAAAACACATTTTTCCCTCATCCAGTAGATATTTCTGTAGCATCTGTTATGTTCTGGAGTAAAGTAAATCATAAGTAAATGCAGTAAAGTAAATCATAAAGACCAGCAACTGCTCATGGCAGTAGCATAGTAACGCAAATAACCATGCTTTTTTGATCTTTATGGTCATTCTCCTCTTGCCATTTTGCCTTCTTCTTTCCGTTACTGTTATTAGAAACACAGAGATGCTGTTTGATCCAGTTTGTTTTAAGACCTTTCACCTTCTTGATCAGTTTCATTTAGTAAAAAATATTAAAAATTTCTTAAATGTGTAAGCTTTACAACTTATGAAGAACTGGCACACGTATTATCTTATTCATATCTCTCAAAACCTCTTGTTATTTCCAAATTCTGTGGAGAAGCATGGAGTCAGGAATGAGTGGCTTGCTAAGATGCTGCTGGTTATAAAGTGTTAGAATCCTGAGACTGATATCCAGGTTTTATGACACAGGAGTGTGTACGTATGTCTGATTTTATTAATCTATTACATAGCCAGGTAGGAAGAATTGTCATGAGATTAGATCATTCTCTCTATCTGTAATGAAATGGTATTCTTAGCTAAACTTGATTAGATAAATGAAGAACTGTCTATAATACTTCACCCTCACCTTACCAGATAACTGCTCTTTTTCATGGCTTTAATCAGCTCTGTACCATCAAACCCTACTCTTAGGTCAACATATGGAAATCATTTACTACTGACATTCATACTGTGATCTTTCTTTTAAACCCAACTATCTATCTATCCATCTACCTTTCTATCCATCTATTTTGTAGTCAGTTGCCCATAGGTAATTAGAATCATTTTCAGAAATAATAATGCCTATAAATTTCAGAAGAGTGTGGATTTAGGTATAACTTCATAAGTGAGAGATTAACCTATAGTATCCTCAAAGGATTGTTGTTGTTCGATCACCGAGTCATGTCCAACTCTTTGTGACCCCACGGACTGCAGCATGCCAGGCTTTCCTGTTCATCACTATCTCTCAGATTTTTCTCAAACTCGTGTCTGTTGAGTCGATGACGCCATTCAACCATCTGATCCTCTGTCACCCTCTTCTCCTCTTGCCCTCAATCTTTCCCAGCATCAGGGTGTTTTCCAGTGATTTGGCTCTTTGCATAATGTGGGCCAAAGTATTATAGCTTCAGCACGAGTCCTTCCAATAAATATTCAGTGTTTATTTCCTTTAGGACTGACTGGTTTGATCTCCTTGCAGTCCAAGGGACTCTCAAGAGTCTCCTGCAACACCACATTTTAAAAGCATCAGTTCTTCAGTGCTCAGCCTTCTTTCTGGTCCAACTCTCAGATTCATATATGACTACTGGAAAAATCAACGGATATGAGTGTTTAATTTTTTATTGCCCTAATTGAAATATAAAGGAATAACCTCACTTAAATGTCTCTAAATATTGGAAAAAATGGCATACATATATTTAAACACAATCCGGTTTAAACCAACCCCCGTCCAAATTCTGTGGAGAAGCATGGAGTCAGGAATGAGTGGCTTGCTAAGATGCTGCTGGTTATAAAGTGTTAGAATCCTGAGACTGATATCCAGGTTTTATGACACAGGAGTGTGTACGTATGTCTGATTTTATTAATCTATTACATAGCCAGGTAGGAAGAATTGTCATGAGATTAGATCATTCTCTCTATCTGTAATGAAATGGTATTCTTAGCTAAACTTGATTAGATAAATGAAGAACTGTCTATAATACTTCACCCTCACCTTACCAGATAACTGCTCTTTTTCATGGCTTTAATCAGCTCTGTACCATCAAACCCTACTCTTAGGTCAACATATGGAAATCATTTACTACTGACATTCATACTGTGATCTTTCTTTTAAACCCAACTATCTATCTATCCATCTACCTTTCTATCCATCTATTTTGTAGTCAGTTGCCCATAGGTAATTAGAATCATTTTCAGAAATAATAATGCCTATAAATTTCAGAAGAGTGTGGATTTAGGTATAACTTCATAAGTGAGAGATTAACCTATAGTATCCTCAAAGGATTGTTGTTGTTCGATCACCGAGTCATGTCCAACTCTTTGTGACCCCACGGACTGCAGCATGCCAGGCTTTCCTGTTCATCACTATCTCTCAGATTTTTCTCAAACTCGTGTCTGTTGAGTCGATGACGCCATTCAACCATCTGATCCTCTGTCACCCTCTTCTCCTCTTGCCCTCAATCTTTCCCAGCATCAGGGTGTTTTCCAGTGATTTGGCTCTTTGCATAATGTGGGCCAAAGTATTATAGCTTCAGCACGAGTCCTTCCAATAAATATTCAGTGTTTATTTCCTTTAGGACTGACTGGTTTGATCTCCTTGCAGTCCAAGGGACTCTCAAGAGTCTCCTGCAACACCACATTTTAAAAGCATCAGTTCTTCAGTGCTCAGCCTTCTTTCTGGTCCAACTCTCAGATTCATATATGACTACTGGAAAAATCAACGGATATGAGTGTTTAATTTTTTATTGCCCTAATTGAAATATAAAGGAATAACCTCACTTAAATGTCTCTAAATATTGGAAAAAATGGCATACATATATTTAAACACAATCCTTCTCTGGTCTTACACACAAGCACTTTCTTTTCCTACATCTTGCTCCAGCCTAGTGAAAGGTAAAAGTTTTTGTCGCTCGGTGGTGCCCAACTCTTTTCGACCCCATGGACTGTAGCCCACCAGGCTCCTCTGTCCATGGAATTTTCCAGGCAACAATACTGGAGTGAATAGCCATTTCCTCCTCAGGGTATCTTCCTAACCTGGGGATCCCCAGTACAGCCTAGGAAACAGTGGCTATGTTTGGAGTAGATGTAACTGCCGGGCTCTGGAGCAGCTGGTTTACCCATCTGTGAGGAGCTGAGAAGCACAGCAGAAGTAAGCAAGGCAGAAAAGAAAAAAAAAGGCTCTCATGAAATGCAACTCCAGGTGCACTAGAAGCAGATTGCAAGGAGAATGAAGCATTTTAGATTGAGAGTAATGTAGGATAACCCTGAGTGTTAAAGGACAAATCATGAACAACTAGGTGCTTAAATGCCAGCTGCCGTTCCAACCCCCTGTCAGACATTACACATTACTATTAACTGGGTATCCCTTCTCCACCATGTTATGTACTGAGTATAGATGATAACTGCAAGCAGAAAGACAGCATTGACCTTTGAGATTACATGGCAAGACGTGTGTGTGTGCGTGTGCGTATTTGGCCACCAATGCACTGTAATATGTTTGTTACACAGAACTAAGGTTTTGTATTCTTTAGACCGGGCTCTTTGCATAATGTGGGCCAAAGTATTATAGCTTCAGCACGAGTCCTTCCAATAAATATTCAGTGTTTATTTCCTTTAGGACTGACTGGTTTGATCTCCTTGCAGTCCAAGGGACTCTCAAGAGTCTCCTGCAACACCACATTTTAAAAGCATCAGTTCTTCAGTGCTCAGCCTTCTTTCTGGTCCAACTCTCAGATTCATATATGACTACTGGAAAAATCAACGGATATGAGTGTTTAATTTTTTATTGCCCTAATTGAAATATAAAGGAATAACCTCACTTAAATGTCTCTAAATATTGGAAAAAATGGCATACATATATTTAAACACAATCCTTCTCTGGTCTTACACACAAGCACTTTCTTTTCCTACATCTTGCTCCAGCCTAGTGAAAGGTAAAAGTTTTTGTCGCTCGGTGGTGCCCAACTCTTTTCGACCCCATGGACTGTAGCCCACCAGGCTCCTCTGTCCATGGAATTTTCCAGGCAACAATACTGGAGTGAATAGCCATTTCCTCCTCAGGGTATCTTCCTAACCTGGGGATCCCCAGTACAGCCTAGGAAACAGTGGCTATGTTTGGAGTAGATGTAACTGCCGGGCTCTGGAGCAGCTGGTTTACCCATCTGTGAGGAGCTGAGAAGCACAGCAGAAGTAAGCAAGGCAGAAAAGAAAAAAAAAGGCTCTCATGAAATGCAACTCCAGGTGCACTAGAAGCAGATTGCAAGGAGAATGAAGCATTTTAGATTGAGAGTAATGTAGGATAACCCTGAGTGTTAAAGGACAAATCATGAACAACTAGGTGCTTAAATGCCAGCTGCCGTTCCAACCCCCTGTCAGACATTACACATTACTATTAACTGGGTATCCCTTCTCCACCATGTTATGTACTGAGTATAGATGATAACTGCAAGCAGAAAGACAGCATTGACCTTTGAGATTACATGGCAAGACGTGTGTGTGTGCGTGTGCGTATTTGGCCACCAATGCACTGTAATATGTTTGTTACACAGAACTAAGGTTTTGTATTCTTTAGACCTTGTTGATAGGGTAGACATATTTCTTTATCAAAGATGAATGTCCAAGCCCAGGATTAATCTGGAGTCTGGGGGGTATACATCATGGCCAGGAGCTTTAATATGAGCCAGAAATGGAAATTGGATGGAGCCAATTCTGACATAGATGACAAAGGACAGAAACAAAACTGGGCTAGTGTAGGTGTAGGTTCTCTGTTCTGCAACCAACGGTGGTGAAGAGGAGCTCCCCTCACTTTTGTGGAGACCTTGCTGGTTTGGAAAGTTCATTGTTCGACACCATGGATCTCCAGGTGGGTCACGTTTAGAGATACACCAACCTGGAGGACTCCATGCTGTCGAGCTGTTCACAATCAGCGGACTTCTGGCCCCATCTTCTCAGGAATTAAATCGTTGTCTTCCATAATGCACATGCAAATCTTCTTTAAGTAGAAATCATGCTCTTCCTTTTTCAAAAATGGGATCAAATCTCCCATCTCTACATCAAAATATATGTTACTTTTTGTGGATATTGTAAAAGCTGTGGTGTCACAATGTACTCTGTTAAGATGGAAATAAACATAAAAGTTATATTTTTATAAAAGCTAGTTTAAAATAATGGGCATAAAGTGTTTTTTTTCTAAAATTTGCATTTATTGAACTTCATTGGTATTTAAGCATGTTATTCATAAATAATGAAAATGTGTTCCTCGTGTTGCAATAAATATATATCCTCTCTTTATTTTGAATTAGGTAGATGTTTTACATTAATGTTATAAAACTGCCACTATATCTATACTACTGTTACAACAATAGCAATGTTGAAATATTCATTCTTGTTTTATTTTAATGAAAGCTCTATTAGTCTTTTACCAGTGATATGACATTGAGGTTTGATTTAAGAAAGTTGTTACATGTTAAAGACTGAAGAATTTAGCTTTACCAAATGTTTTGTCTTTAATGCATTGGTAATATTATATATATATATAAATATACTCTTACTGGGACTACTATGTCATATATCAAATTTTAGTTTTCCTAGTATTAATACTTTTCTAAAGTCAGTGGCATTAGTTATCATGATATGTTGCTCTTTGAATGTACTGTTGAATTATACTTGCTATTATTTTACTAAAGGTTTATGCATCTACTTTTATAATTAAGATGAAATTTTTGAAAACCCAATTTAGTTATATTTGGCTCATTTTATATTAGAGTGACACTGATTATATAAAATTAACTAGTGCCTTCCCCTTTTTTCTTATGCCAAAGAAGAATTTCTAGAGCATGAAGATGATCAGTACTTCATGGCCCACTTGTAAAATTTTTAGTGAAAAATTTAAATTATTTTTATAAAAATTTAAAATATTGGTTCTAACATTTTCAAAGGTATTTCCCTATTACTTTTGGTAAAGTATGGTTTCACTATTATCTATTTAAGGAAAATACATATTTTTTCATCAAACAATTGTACATATTATTCTGTTAAACTTCACTCCTAAAGTCTGATAGGAATTTTCTTTTTCTAATTTCAGTTATATCTTTCTCAGTTTTTTTGTTAAGTTTTTCTAGAGTCGTGTGAACTCTAATTTTCTTAATTCTGTTGGTTTTGATTTTACTGTTTATTGCTTATTTAGTTCTAATTACATAAGGATTTTTTCCCTTTCTTTTTATAACTTTTTGAATTTAAACAGTTTTTTTCTTTTAAAAAATCCTCATTTCATACAGAGATCATTTATAAGTATGGATTTTGTCTTTAATAATTGCTTTGGTCTCATCTAAATAAGTTCAGAATATAGTCTAGTTAATAAGAACATGATCCTGGAAGGAGGCAAGTTTAGGTTTTATTTATGCACATATTGTGAAAGGAAAAGTGAAAATACATTATAGGGTTTAGGAAGATTAAATAAGATAATACCTTTGTAAGCATATAATACAATGACAGCAGAATTGAATGTTCAACACAGATCATAGTATGTGTTGAAAATTGTACTTTGTTTTTTTCCTTTAACTCAATAATTGTTTTAATTTTTAATATCTAAGTGTTGAGTATTTGTTGCGTTTGTTGTTCTTATTTAGAATTTTCTTACACATTTCTTTAATTTTAGTTTTCCTAGTATTAATACTTTTCTAAAGTCAGTGGCATTAGTTATCATGATATGTTGCTCTTTGAATGTACTGTTGAATTATACTTGCTATTATTTTACTAAAGGTTTATGCATCTACTTTTATAATTAAGATGAAATTTTTGAAAACCCAATTTAGTTATATTTGGCTCATTTTATATTAGAGTGACACTGATTATATAAAATTAACTAGTGCCTTCCCCTTTTTTCTTATGCCAAAGAAGAATTTCTAGAGCATGAAGATGATCAGTACTTCATGGCCCACTTGTAAAATTTTTAGTGAAAAATTTAAATTATTTTTATAAAAATTTAAAATATTGGTTCTAACATTTTCAAAGGTATTTCCCTATTACTTTTGGTAAAGTATGGTTTCACTATTATCTATTTAAGGAAAATACATATTTTTTCATCAAAGAATTGTACATATTATTCTGTTAAACTTCACTCCTAAAGTCTGATAGGAATTTTCTTTTTCTAATTTCAGTTATATCTTTCTCAGTTTTTTTGTTAAGTTTTTCTAGAGTCGTGAACTCTAATTTTCTTAATTCTGTTGGTTTTGATTTTACTGTTTATTGCTTATTTAGTTCTAATTACATAAGGTTTTTTCCCTTTCTTTTTATAACTTTTTGAATTTAAACAGTTTTTTTCTTTTAAAAAATCCTCATTTCATACAGAGATCATTTATAAGTATGGATTTTGTCTTTAATAATTGCTTTGGTCTCATCTAAATAAGTTCAGAATATAGTCTAGTTAATAAGAACATGATCCTGGAAGGAGGCAAGTTTAGGTTTTATTTATGCACATATTGTGAAAGGAAAAGTGAAAATACATTATAGGGTTTAGGAAGATTAAATAAGATAATACCTTTGTAAGCATATAATACAATGACAGCAGAATTGAATGTTCAACACAGATCATAGTATGTGTTGAAAATTGTACTTTGTTTTTTTCCTTTAACTCAATAATTGTTTTAATTTTTAATATCTAAGTGTTGAGTATTTGTTGCGTTTGTTGTTCTTATTTAGAATTTTCTTACACATTTCTAATGTTAATGAATTTTAGTCAGAAATGTGGCCTTATAATATCTATTTTCTGAAATTTTCTCAGTTTTTCGGTTTTCAGTTACTTAAATAATTGAGAAAAAGATTGTAGTCTATATTGAAGAGGGCCAGTTCACATGCTCACATGCTTTACTTATATTCATTTCCCACATTCATTGTATTGCTCATTTTCTTTAGTTTTTGCTTAGAATTTTTTTTTCCTGACCTACATTTGTATTTGTATTGCTTATACCTATTGCTTTTTGATTAAATTCTAATAGATTTTGTTTTACTTTTAGATATAATTATTACTATTTTTCAGTTCTGTTCGAAACATTCTTGCATATAATTCTAATTTGTATGAAACTAATATTGCCACCCATTTCTTCTACTTTGTTGAGAAACATTTCTCATAACGTTTTTTTTTTTTTTTAATTTTGGGTGGGGGTCAGGTTGGGGAGGGAGGGGAGCAGGCGGGCCACTTCTATTGCTCTTTCCTTTCTCTGTGTTCATCTGTCTTTGTTCTTTGTCTCCTGTGGGCCTCCCATCGCGGTGGCGTCTGTCATTGCAGAGCGCCGGCTTTGGGCGCATGCGCTCCAGAGCTCTGGCTCGGCAATTGGACACATCAGTCCAGCTGCTCCGCGGCACGTGGGATCTTCCCAGGCCAGGGTTCGAACCGGCGTCCCTTGCACTGCAAGGCGGTGTCCTTACCCACTTGGCCACCAGGGGAAGCCCTCATAACTTATTTTGAATTGTCTGTGCCATTTTGTTCAGGTGAGTTTTTTAAGTGGCATATAATTAGATCTTTATTTTCTGTTCCTTGAGTATTTGCTTTTAAATTGGTAGTTCAATTTTTTCATTTTTTTCTCTTTCACTTTTTTCTACTTTTATTTTATATTTCCTTTATCTTTCATTTCTTTCCTGTAATTGGTTTTCTGAATTCTCTTTCTGTCACTCAACAATGACTTGGAAAGTATATATCTGTTTTCAAATTTAAATTTGTTCTTAATTTTACTTTTGAAAACTATAGTTTACTATTTTTTTCTTGGTAATTATAAAAGCCAAAGATTAAATGTAATACATTCTGAATTAACAGATTTATTATACCCTAAGTTTCGTATCTTTTGTGTATAATATGACTATTTAGAGTGGGATTATTGCTATTAAAATTTTATGTTTTTATTATTTATGCATATACATCTATACATGTTTTCTCTTATTCTAGTATTTCCCATCAGTTTCCTTGTACTGTATAACCACTACTTTACTACTCCTTGTTTTATTGGTTTCTATGATTAGTTAGTCCTTGTATAGCAGGATCTCTGTTTCTAAATTCTTTGCTCTGATTCAGTCTCTTGAAAAATGTTCAATACTTGGTTTTGTTTTAATGAACAGTTTTGTTTTACTGTTTCTTGAGGCTATGCATACCAATGTATATATCTTTCTGTTGCCTGCACACAGGAATATCTTAGATGACTATACAAACCTGAAATCCAAAACTTTCTATCCTTCAAGACTGAAAGTGCTTCTTAACCAGTCTATGATGTGAAGCCAGGACCAGAAACTGCTTCACTTCCTGGGAGAGAACGGAATGCTTTGCTCTCATAGAACCTGAGAACCAGTCACTGTCACTTGACTAGAGGGATGTTTGTGGAACTATACTAAGGTCTTTACTTGTTTGATATTCAAATTATTAAGAGACACAAAATAGGAATGTTCTAGTATGTTCTACCTATATTTATATTCTTACTGGCCGATCACATCATAGTGTGGACTTCTTCTCAGGCCAGGGATCAAACCGGCGCCCCTTGCAGTGCAAGGCGGTGTCCTTACCCACTTGGCCACCAGGGGAAGCCCTCATAACTTATTTTGAATTGTCTGTGCCATTTTGTTCAGGTGAGTTTTTTAAGTGGCATATAATTAGATCTTTATTTTCTGTTCCTTGAGTATTTGCTTTTAAATTGGTAGTTCAATTTTTTCATTTTTTTCTCTTTCACTTTTTTCTACTTTTATTTTATATTTCCTTTATCTTTCATTTCTTTCCTGTAATTGGTTTTCTGAATTCTCTTTCTGTCACTCAACAATGACTTGGAAAGTATATATCTGTTTTCAAATTTAAATTTGTTCTTAATTTTACTTTTGAAAACTATAGTTTACTATTTTTTTCTTGGTAATTATAAAAGCCAAAGATTAAATGTAATACATTCTGAATTAACAGATTTATTATACCCTAAGTTTCGTATCTTTTGTGTATAATATGACTATTTAGAGTGGGATTATTGCTATTAAAATTTTATGTTTTTATTATTTATGCATATACATCTATACATGTTTTCTCTTATTCTAGTATTTCCCATCAGTTTCCTTGTACTGTATAACCACTACTTTACTACTCCTTGTTTTATTGGTTTCTATGATTAGTTAGTCCTTGTATAGCAGGATCTCTGTTTCTAAATTCTTTGCTCTGATTCAGTCTCTTGAAAAATGTTCAATACTTGGTTTTGTTTTAATGAACAGTTTTGTTTTACTGTTTCTTGAGGCTATGCATACCAATGTATATATCTTTCTGTTGCCTGCACACAGGAATATCTTAGATGACTATACAAACCTGAAATCCAAAACTTTCTATCCTTCAAGACTGAAAGTGCTTCTTAACCAGTCTATGATGTGAAGCCAGGACCAGAAACTGCTTCACTTCCCTGGGAGAGAACGGGAATGCTTTGCTCTCATAGAACCTGAGAACCAGTCACTGTCACTTGACTAGAGGGATGTTTGTGGGAACTATACTAAGGTCTTTACTTGTTTGATATTCAAATTATTAAGAGACACAAAATAGGAATGTTCTAGTATGTTCTACCTATATTTATATTCTTACTTTTCACCCCAAATCTCTTATTTTTTCATACTCATAAAATAGTACATTTTTCATATTCTTTTCATTATGATTTATTATAGAATACTGAATATAGTTCTGTGATGTACAGTAGGACCTTGTTCTTTATTTTGTATATAGTAGTGTCTATCTGCTAATCCTGAACTAATTTATCCATCCCACCTTTCTCTTTTAGTAACCACCAGTTGCTTGCTATGTCTGTGAGTCTGTTTCTATTTTGTAAGTAAGTTCATTTGAATCATTTTTTAAAATTCCACATATAAGTGATATCATATGATAGTTGTCTTTCACTGTTTGACTCACTTAATATGATCATATTTAGGCCTACCCATGTTGCTGCAAATAGCATCATTTCATATTTTTTTCATCTGAGTAGTATTCCATTGTATATATGTACCACACCTTCTTTATCCTTTCAACTGTTGATGGACATTTAGGTTGCTTCTATGTCTTGGCTATGCTGCTATGAACATTAAGGAGTGTGTATCTTTGGTATTAGAATTTTCTCTGGAGATCCAGCCAAGGAGTGAATTGCTGGATCATTTGACAAAGGAGTACATTTTAAAAATTAAATTCAGAGTGCCCTGTTTGACCTCTTTCTTGAGCCTCCAAACCAGTCTTGTCACATACTTGTGTTCTGTACTCTGTTTCAGCTAAAAGTACTTATGAAATAGGCATTACCAGGACGAGAATAAGAGAGAGAAGATGATCCACATTTCCCAACAAAAATATCTCAATCTTACATTTTTAAAAAAGTTTTATAAACGCCTAGCTTTCTATTCCAAAAGCTTCATCTCCTCAGACTAGGAAGGTGCCAGAAGTGATTAAGGAAAAACCACAAAAGAATCCCCTAGGCAGCATAGAGTCCCTTCCTTACCCAGTTTTTCTTGTTTCTTCTGCTGATATCATTCTGCCTATTGGCGATGCTTCCCTATTTCTCCACAAGGGAAAATATGCCTGATTTTTTTTGAAAAATCATTCAAGGGGAGATGTCACAAAGAATATACAAAGGAATCACTTGGGTTTTTTGAAGTATGAATATCAGTTTCCTACTTGGGAAATAGGAAAAGGCCATCTTAGATAAAGAAAATGGGAAAAATAATAGCTACTAAATGCTTGAACACTTAATTTATGCCTGAAACTCTAAGCTCTTTATACTCATTATCTTATTTAATTCTCAGAACAACTGTGTGAGATTACAGTTTTAATCATCATCCTTCTTTTAGGGGAACAAGTTAATTGAACCTTTAGTAATCTGCTCATGATCAAACATCACACAGTTACATGGTGCTTATTTTTAAGAAGTGTAACACTTCTTCAGTGCTTTAGCACTTTTAGACTAAAGGCAAAGTAAGATAATACATAAGAAATTGTGTTTATTCATAATGTATTTCCAAATTGCATTATGATACACTTTATAAATTGGTTTTTTTAAACAATTGGTGGTAAAGATTTTTATAGGCCTATAAATTGGAAAACTGAATCAGTTCTATAACAGAGGTAAGGCCCTTTATCCTGATACATTAGGTAGAATTTAATATTCTAATTAATAGTTAGGAAGAATTTTCATCTCATCTCTTTGACCATAGCAGTATGCTTATGTATAGTGACTAAATTTTGAATGATCATTTTTTTCCCAAAATGAACAAACCCACCTGGTTTTCAAAGTGAAATTTTTGACAGGATTAATGTCTATCTCCAAATCTAAGTTGCTTTGTTGATGTGTATCTTGTAAAACCATGAGCAGAAACTCTAATTTCACTATCTACAAATCTGCATATGTCAGTGAAAGGAAGAGGTGAAAACAGATATGAGAGTACACTCAGAGGATAAAAGATAAATTCACACCTCTAATATGTAGGTGAGAGTTCCTTAGCATACACAGAATTTGAAATGCTAGAACCACCTATTACTGGCATTGAACAACAGGGAAGTTTTAAAATTATTTGTTCGACCTATCCCCTCCTTCTAAGCATATTCAGTTCAACAAATATTTATTGAACACATACCACTAGTAGCTTGGATTCTCTATTGTGTTTCCATCAGTTTTTCCGGGTTCTCCAACCCCTAGGTCATGGACCATCACCTCCTGTCAGATCAGTGGCAGCGTTAGATCAGAAATAGGTGCACAATAAATGTGGTGTACTTCAGTCATCCTGGAAACATCTCCCCACCCCCGTCTGTGAAAAAATTGTCTTCCATGAAATGGGCCCCTGGTGCCAAAAAGGTTGGGGACCATTGAATTTTTGACAGTATTTACAAATATTTTATGGACAATAATATTTAAAGGACAAAAATCTGTGAATGGTTTTCTTCTTTAATAAATGAGAGTAAGTCTGTTTTTAGTGCAAAAGATAAGTGAAATTATATTTATATTTTTCAGTTGTTATTTCCAAGTATGCTCAAGAAAATGGCCCTTCACTGACCCATGTGTACCGCAGCAAGGGAAAAATATTGCTTTGAGAGACATACAGAAAATAAATCCTGCTCTCTTTTCTGAAGGAACTCAGATCCCCGGCCCTCCTCCTGTCCTTTCAGTGCACGCTCTTCATTACACTTAATAGTACTGCCACTGGGCATTGGTGGGAACAGCTACTAAGTACATGCAGTTCCTCTTTCTCATCAAGAGTTAGCAAAGCTAAGATCTGAACCCAGAACTTGACTCTTAACCTAGCTTAAAACTTTACCAACCAAAGTCCTGTTATTTTTAATAAGAAATAAGACTAGCGTGTAAGTTATCCCATGGAAATACACATTGATTTTGAAAGGATAACTGAAATACACAAAAATTTTCCATTATGATAAGCCTCAATAAGTTATTATAATATTGTTATTATAGTTTATTTAACATATCATTATTAGATATAAATAAAAGGGAAAAATACATAGAATGCAAGTGGAAATTGATTTTTATATATTAATTCATAATTTAATTTGTGATTTATGTATTTGAGTATATTTAACTCCTTACAAAATATCTAACTCAATGAGTATTCATTAGCTATCCAAGTACTTTCACAGTGTAAAAAACGATTCTATTAATTTACATGATAGATGTTTTGGGAACCTTCTTTGTGGCTGGCATATTTCTGATTGATTCAGAATAAAAATAAATTACGGATTGCCCACTTATTATTCAGTATGACAGAATATCAGTTTTCTATTTCTGCCAGAAGGAGCTGTTTAAAGGAATCCTTTTCCAAAGCAAGAAATAAGTAAATAAATCTTTGGAAATCTTGCTGAAGTCATCTCTCAGTTTCTGGAAGAGGTCTCTGGAGCACATTTATCTATTTTTGAAGAGATATTCCTTCTTAGCTTATGCCCACAGCAAATACAGCTGAACCATCTCTACCTTCCCAGACTGGAGACCTGTAACATAATGTAACTTTGCTGAAGACTTAATAACCAACTACCGTTTCTATGTGTGTATTAAGTGCTTTCACTTTAGTGACATTTAATTTTCAAAACAGTGCTATGAAATAGGTGTTACTTTTTAAAGATAATGAAAGCTGAAGAGAAATGACAAAACATGTCAATAGTAGATCTGGGAATATGACTGCAAATGCCTTTCTTTTCCAAGATAGTGCACTACCCACTTTAGGCTTATTTCCCAAAATTCATGTCAAAATACAGGAACTATTTCTATCTTGGTAGTGCAGTGTGCCCCAAACAGGGCCCTACTCTTCATTCATTGTCTGATCCTTCATTAAATGCCATTCTGATATATTGAATGAAAAATGGTGACATTATGGCAGAAGATCACACAAACAAGTGAAACATGATTTGAACTTCTTTCCTCTTATGCCTAACTCAGTCTCTTATCTTATCATATCTTATCATATCACTTGCAATTGCATTTTTGCAATCCTGATGCAAGATAAGATGCAAGTTACAGTCAGATGTTTGTTATAATGAAGTAGACTCTGACAAGTGAATGGCAAGTTAAGTCCTTAGGTTCTTTTAGTTCTTTTTAGAGAATCATCAACTTTTTTTCAGAATAGAAATAATAAAACTCCTGTGTGATACCCTAGTGGACTAGAGGGAGCAGTTAGTTAATATACCCAGCAAAACATCCATGCAAAATCCATAGCATGACTTACAGATCCTTTAAGAGTTAGCAAGATCATTAATTAATTTACAGACTTCCACTATAATGCTTACATCATTCCTCTAGGGAATACACTTGGAGAGAGAAGAGTTATATTTGGGAAAAGAGATGAGTAGCTATTGCAAAGTGCCTTTTTATATTGTAGGGAAAGCAGAATACAAGGCAATATGCCTTAGTAAAGTTATATTACTTGCTTAAAGTCACAAAGTACATTCATGCATTATCAATCTTAGGTTCAGTGGGATTAATTAATTAAGGCTATGCATGCACACCATAAGATTAATTTACTGAATAATTCACTGAGAAAAGTCTGTTCAATTTTCAAGCGTTGAGCCTATAATGAATCATTGACGTGACTAATTTACCTTCCCTGAATTGAATGATAGGTTTTAAATTGAAGTGATCAGTAATTTGGGCATATTGATTGCACTTGGTGTTACGTATGTGTGCTTTTAAGAACCCCAAAGACTTTTGAAGGACTGGAACATTTTTTTTTAATAGGGAGATTGAGAATCTTTTAACTGTTCAACCGGAATTTATTCTTTAGGTTCACATATTCACGTGAACAAGTTCCAAATGCTGGTCATAACTGATAAATTGAGAGAAAAATTATGCAAAATTCTCAAGAGCTCAGAGAAGAAGGCCGACAGAAAAATGCCTACTATTATTCTTTGTGACAGATTTCTTGTCCACACTGCCAAAGACTAGCCTCTGTGATCAGTACACCATGACACCAAACAATAGAAAATGCAGCAAGTACAATTATGTTTTTCAAATCAGGAGACATTTTGAAAGAAGAAATCCCTCCTCTTTTTTTTTTTTTTTTGGTCCCATGAGATAATCTAAAACATGTGTTGAAGGATGATATTTGCTTACTAAGAAGCTGGGAAGAATTAGATCTATTTTAATGACTAAGTAATACTCATCTTTATATGAGTTCTGTCCATCCTCCAAGCCTGGTCTGTTGTAGGTGTTTTTACACAGTTGATTAGTTAATTGAGTAATGATCTAAAAACAAACTAGGATAGTGGATGATGTAATCAATGAGGTATATGTCCTATTTAAGGAAACATTTCTATATTATTTTCACTGTTTCATCTGCATTAGGTGCCTCTAGTCAGAAGAAATGTTGCTCTGAATTTCCTTTTAGACCATCTCTATAATGCCATCTTTGTTTTCATATCAGAATTATTATTATTGGGAGTGGTGCAAGCACATAAATTAAATCTGATTTTCTTTCTTTAGCATTGCAATTTGAGAAACAGCTGCATCACTTGAGTGGAAATTTTGTCTTAGAATAATAAATGAAAATAAGAACAGATTTATTAGACTTTTGCTTATGTTTCTTCATTTGTTTTCTAGGCCTCATTTTAGACATTCTACAGTTCTTTATAGAGAAGTATCAAAATTCTATAATGTATCTGCCCTGAATTCAATGAAGAAAAAAAATATCAAAATTTTTTTTTATATCATTTGGTTTGAAGTGATCAGTAATTTGGGCATATTGATTGCACTTGGTGTTACGTATGTGTGCTTTTAAGAACCCCAAAGACTTTTGAAGGACTGGAACATTTTTTTTTAATAGGGAGATTGAGAATCTTTTAACTGTTCAACCGGAATTTATTCTTTAGGTTCACATATTCACGTGAACAAGTTCCAAATGCTGGTCATAACTGATAAATTGAGAGAAAAATTATGCAAAATTCTCAAGAGCTCAGAGAAGAAGGCCGACAGAAAAATGCCTACTATTATTCTTTGTGACAGATTTCTTGTCCACACTGCCAAAGACTAGCCTCTGTGATCAGTACACCATGACACCAAACAATAGAAAATGCAGCAAGTACAATTATGTTTTTCAAATCAGGAGACATTTTGAAAGAAGAAATCCCTCCTCTTTTTTTTTTTTTTTTGGTCCCATGAGATAATCTAAAACATGTGTTGAAGGATGATATTTGCTTACTAAGAAGCTGGGAAGAATTAGATCTATTTTAATGACTAAGTAATACTCATCTTTATATGAGTTCTGTCCATCCTCCAAGCCTGGTCTGTTGTAGGTGTTTTTACACAGTTGATTAGTTAATTGAGTAATGATCTAAAAACAAACTAGGATAGTGGATGATGTAATCAATGAGGTATATGTCCTATTTAAGGAAACATTTCTATATTATTTTCACTGTTTCATCTGCATTAGGTGCCTCTAGTCAGAAGAAATGTTGCTCTGAATTTCCTTTTAGACCATCTCTATAATGCCATCTTTGTTTTCATATCAGAATTATTATTATTGGGAGTGGTGCAAGCACATAAATTAAATCTGATTTTCTTTCTTTAGCATTGCAATTTGAGAAACAGCTGCATCACTTGAGTGGAAATTTTGTCTTAGAATAATAAATGAAAATAAGAACAGATTTATTAGACTTTTGCTTATGTTTCTTCATTTGTTTTCTAGGCCTCATTTTAGACATTCTACAGTTCTTTATAGAGAAGTATCAAAATTCTATAATGTATCTGCCCTGGAATTCAATGAAGAAAAAAATTCTTTTTCAAATATTTAAAGAGTCTCATCTAAAGTTTTATTTATGGCTATTTCTGTTCTTTTCTTTGAATAGGTATTGTAGCATTTTGAGTTCTCATAATGTTTTATTTCTTATTTTTCTATTTATCCTCTCTACACATGTTACACTTTAAAAAGTATCTTTTCCTTACCCTTTTCCCTTATTTATTTATCTGCCTTCTCCTTAGGTGTTCATTTTTAAAAAACTTTCCTCACTTTTAACATTATAGCATATAATGTACCTGTGTTTTTGTAAACAGACACTGAAATTACTATTTACTGTATTATTATTATAATTATTACATTATGTAAGGATCTTTATATAAAGACATAAAATCTTGATTCCTATTGCAATTGAGGATTAAGGAAAATTGACATTTCATTGTATTGTTCCCCTCCACTGCAGTAAATGTATGCATACATGTGTGTAGTTTCTTTAGCTCACAGAAAGCTCAGGTTGAGAGCCCTGTTTTGATTCCCATTTTAGAAGGTTTCTGTATTACAGATTTCCTGGCTGTCATTTCTGCCTCTGTTTTTATGACTCCTATTCCTTTGACCCTTGTATTGATGGTTCTATAATATGCCTTAAGTTTATTATAAAACTGTACCAAGTGCCTTTCACAAAGAAGTAAATTACGAATTTTAAAAGAATACTTGGTAACTGATACATACAACTCTAACACACTCAGTATTTTTAGCTTTTCTTCATATTTCTTTGCTTTCTTTTGTACATTTTATGTGTTTGTCCACTTATTATCTGCTTATCTCCTTTTTTTCTTATATCCCTTTTCTCTTCTTTTCCTATTTTGAGTCTTCAAATCTTGTTTCTATTCAACATTAGTTGCCATATTCCTAACTTTGTTATTTTATCCTGTGATCTCTTAAGGAGAAATAATATGTGAATAGTCAACCTTATGCATCTCTTTGCTTCCTGTACATTTGTTCATAATAATATGAGAACATACATATTATGTTCTGCAAATATAATTGCCATTTCAGACCATGAATTTTAAATCATAACTAGGGTCAAATAATCTTTATCAATCAAAAGAGGAACCATTACAATCAACACATTTTTGTCAGCAAGAAAGAAGTTTGTTTATTCCAGTGGCAAAAAAATACATGCCTCAGGATTTCACATGCTCTTGGAATGCATTTTCTGCCTCCTGCTGGTTGTGGAAGCATTTTCCCTGCAAGAACAAGCTTGAAGAAGTGGTAGTCGGCAGTAAGAAGTGGTAGTCGGTGGTGAGAAGTCAGGTGAATGTGGCTAATGAGACAAAACATAGCCCAGTTTGTTTAGCTTGTGAAGTGTTGGTTGTGTAGGTGGATGTTACTGGGGAGAGGAATTGAGTCCTTTCTGTTGATCAGTGCTGGCTGCAGGCATTGCAGTTTTTGGTGCATCTCATTGATTTGCTGAGCATACTTCTCAGATGTAATGTTTTCACCAGGTTCAGAAGGCTGTAGTGGATCAGCAGACCACTGAACAGTGACCATACCTTTTGGATGATTTTAGTTTAGCTCACAGAAAGCTCAGGTTGAGAGCCCTGTTTTGATTCCCATTTTAGAAGGTTTCTGTATTACAGATTTCCTGGCTGTCATTTCTGCCTCTGTTTTTATGACTCCTATTCCTTTGACCCTTGTATTGATGGTTCTATAATATGCCTTAAGTTTATTATAAAACTGTACCAAGTGCCTTTCACAAAGAAGTAAATTACGAATTTTAAAAGAATACTTGGTAACTGATACATACAACTCTAACACACTCAGTATTTTTAGCTTTTCTTCATATTTCTTTGCTTTCTTTTGTACATTTTATGTGTTTGTCCACTTATTATCTGCTTATCTCCTTTTTTTCTTATATCCCTTTTCTCTTCTTTTCCTATTTTGAGTCTTCAAATCTTGTTTCTATTCAACATTAGTTGCCATATTCCTAACTTTGTTATTTTATCCTGTGATCTCTTAAGGAGAAATAATATGTGAATAGTCAACCTTATGCATCTCTTTGCTTCCTGTACATTTGTTCATAATAATATGAGAACATACATATTATGTTCTGCAAATATAATTGCCATTTCAGACCATGAATTTTAAATCATAACTAGGGTCAAATAATCTTTATCAATCAAAAGAGGAACCATTACAATCAACACATTTTTGTCAGCAAGAAAGAAGTTTGTTTATTCCAGTGGCAAAAAAATACATGCCTCAGGATTTCACATGCTCTTGGAATGCATTTTCTGCCTCCTGCTGGTTGTGGAAGCATTTTCCCTGCAAGAACAAGCTTGAAGAAGTGGTAGTCGGCAGTAAGAAGTGGTAGTCGGTGGTGAGAAGTCAGGTGAATGTGGCTAATGAGACAAAACATAGCCCAGTTTGTTTAGCTTGTGAAGTGTTGGTTGTGTAGGTGGATGTTACTGGGGAGAGGAATTGAGTCCTTTCTGTTGATCAGTGCTGGCTGCAGGCATTGCAGTTTTTGGTGCATCTCATTGATTTGCTGAGCATACTTCTCAGATGTAATGTTTTCACCAGGTTCAGAAGGCTGTAGTGGATCAGCAGACCACTGAACAGTGACCATACCTTTTTGGGATGGAAGTTTGCCTTTGGGAGATAATTTGAAGCTTCTTCTCAGTCCCACCACTGAGCTGGTTGTCATATAAAATCCACTTTTCTTTTCTTTTCTTTTCAGGTCGCAACATGAGAAATGGTTCATTGTTGTTGCATAGAATAAGAGTTGACACTTCAAAATGACGATTTTTTTTTGATTTGCAGTTAGCTAATGAGACACCCAGTTATTGAGCTCTTTCACCTTTCCAGTTTGAATGCCAAACGACTATGTTGAGTTCTTGGCTCAACTTCTTGTGCATCTATAAGAGGACAAGCTTTGATGATCCTCTCAATTGGTCATTGTCAACTTCCAATGGCCGGCCACTGCAGCCCTCATCTTCCAGGCTTTCATTTCCTTTGCAAAACGTTGTGAACCATCACTGCACTGTCCCTTCATTAGCAGTTCTTGGGCCACTTGTCTCTGTTGCTTCATGATCCATTTTGAACCTGAATAAGAAAACTGCTCAAATTTAATTTTTCTCTAACATCATTTCTCTAGTCTAAAATAAATAGCAAATAATAAGTAATAATTAGCAAAAAAAAAAAAAAAGTGAGGAGTGTGTATGAAAATGATTTTATAACATAACCATGTTTATTTAAGATTGTATTCTAGTATCATGGCACAGTTCAGCAGTGCAAAACCTCAATTACTTTTGCGCCAACCTAATACTACTTCTTGACCTATAGAATGGAGAGACTGCCTTCTGGCTGTCTACAGGCTCAGAGCCATAAAGGGTCCTGGGAGATTAGTTGGTTGTGTCCTGTATGGTTCTACTTTGCATTATCAAATCCTCAGAGCTTCTTTTGCATAATTTACTAACTTTCACAAGGAGCTTATGTGCATGCCAACTCTCTTCAGTCATGCTCTGTGCAACCCTAGGAACTGTAGCCTGCCAAGCTCCTCTGTCCATGGAATTTTCTAGGCAAGGATACTAAAGTGGATTACCATGCTGTCCTCCAGCGGCCTATGGGCCCTGGGATCGAACTCGCATCTCTTAACATCTCCTGCATGGGCATGCAGGTTCTTTATCACTCGGAAGCCATTCTCAAGGAGACAGTGAGGTACATAAACTTGGGTGGTTGATTGCTGATAGCTTTCACAGAGTCAATGTACAATCTTAAGCATAAACATCAATTGTGAATCAGTATTACCATCTTCCTGGAAAATACAGGAAGAGCCTCAGCAAAGCTGCAATATAGGATTAAAAGTTTTGTTTTTTTCCGTCTCATCTTCCCATTTAGAAACTTTCTCCCCTCATAATAACTAATTTAGCCAATAAGATCAGGGTTACTAGCTTTAGTGAATAGGTGAGATCCAGCTGAAAAGGGGCAAATGAGTCGTATTGGATATGGACATTTTGGTTTCTTCTCCTGGAGTTTTAAATATGTGCATAATCTACATAGTGGATAACCCATCACAGAGCAGAGACAATCAACTTGAAAATTCACTAGAAATGGACATATAACATATAAAGCCTTTGTTTTAGAATAACTGTGATTTATGCCGAGAGAGTAGCAGAGAAAGCTTTTGAGAAATGGGGAAAGTGATTGAAGGAAACAGAAAGAGTCAACATGTATTTGGGGAATAAAATGCCCTGTCTTTTCAGTCTAATTATAAATCACTGTAGCTGGGCACTGTTCACCTTAAAGTGTATGTCCTTCAGTGTCTTGGAAGGATTTACGAGCAAATGAATTAAATAATAATTACTAACACCGCAGGAGAGACAGAAAGTTGAAATTCACTACATCAGCTCATGCATTATGCTCTGTATGTAGCATATAGATATTTGATACAACTTTGACCTAAAAAACTAGAGAATATGTTTTGTTTCCTTTTTTTTTAATAATAGAAAGTGATCAAATGTTAGGTTATTAAGTTTTAAGATTGTACTGAAATTCTAAAGCTTACATATTACCTTTTAGAATTTATACCCCACAGTCATCAATCCCACTGTTATCTTTAAATTTTCATGTTTATAAAGTAGAGTTTATAATCATATGATGAATATCTTCCCCTAAAGTGAGTTTTTCTTAAAGGTGCTTACTTAATTTTTTTCATGGAATTTTCTAGGCAAGGATACTAAAGTGGATTACCATGCTGTCCTCCAGCGGCCTATGGGCCCTGGGATCGAACTAGCATCTCTTAACATCTCCTGCATGGGCATGCAGGTTCTTTATCACTCGGAAGCCATTCTCAAGGAGACAGTGAGGTACATAAACTTGGGTGGTTGATTGCTGATAGCTTTCACAGAGTCAATGTACAATCTTAAGCATAAACATCAATTGTGAATCAGTATTACCATCTTCCTGGAAAATACAGGAAGAGCCTCAGCAAAGCTGCAATATAGGATTAAAAGTTTTGTTTTTTTCCGTCTCATCTTCCCATTTAGAAACTTTCTCCCCTCATAATAACTAATTTAGCCAATAAGATCAGGGTTACTAGCTTTAGTGAATAGGTGAGATCCAGCTGAAAAGGGGCAAATGAGTCGTATTGGATATGGACATTTTGGTTTCTTCTCCTGGAGTTTTAAATATGTGCATAATCTACATAGTGGATAACCCATCACAGAGCAGAGACAATCAACTTGAAAATTCACTAGAAATGGACATATAACATATAAAGCCTTTGTTTTAGAATAACTGTGATTTATGCCGAGAGAGTAGCAGAGAAAGCTTTTGAGAAATGGGGAAAGTGATTGAAGGAAACAGAAAGAGTCAACATGTATTTGGGGAATAAAATGCCCTGTCTTTTCAGTCTAATTATAAATCACTGTAGCTGGGCACTGTTCACCTTAAAGTGTATGTCCTTCAGTGTCTTGGAAGGATTTACGAGCAAATGAATTAAATAATAATTACTAACACCGCAGGAGAGACAGAAAGTTGAAATTCACTACATCAGCTCATGCATTATGCTCTGTATGTAGCATATAGATATTTGATACAACTTTGACCTAAAAAACTAGAGAATATGTTTTGTTTCCTTTTTTTTTAATAATAGAAAGTGATCAAATGTTAGGTTATTAAGTTTTAAGATTGTACTGAAATTCTAAAGCTTACATATTACCTTTTAGAATTTATACCCCACAGTCATCAATCCCACTGTTATCTTTAAATTTTCATGTTTATAAAGTAGAGTTTATAATCATATGATGAATATCTTCCCCTAAAGTGAGTTTTTCTTAAAGGTGCTTACTTAATTTTTTTTTTCATGGTTGTACTATGCAGCATCCACGGAAACTAAGATCCCCAACGAGGGATTGAGCCCATGACCCCTGCAATGGAACCAGGAATTCCTGTCCACTCTACCTCCAGAGAAGTCCCTGACGAGAGTTTTGACACTGTCAGTGAGAGGGTTGGTCTCAAGGCTGGCGTTGTAAGTTTCCAGCAGTACAGGGATTTACCTTTCTGTGGAAATTTCATGACCCCGTGCTTCATTCCTGTCAAGGGGAAACTCACTATTTAAAGCAGATACCAAGGTATCCTAGCATCACTCACACCCACTTCATTGCCACTGCTTCTTTAGTGATGGATAGTTTTTAATTGGTGGTGGTTCCTCTTAGGGAGAGCGACACACTGAGGTCCCCTGATGTCATTGCCTAATTAGATATGAATATGAGAAAGGCATGCTGAATGGCTTCTGAAAAAGTGGAAATCTGGGTGTATCTGGAGAAATAGCTATTACTAGTGGCCCTAACTTTTCCCAGGCAATGAGCATTTAAAATTTTTGAGCAGCTAGCTATCTCTAGAGTGCAATGTGGCAGAAAGCAGTTGGCCATTTTCTCTATATATGCTGAATGGACAACCTTTTGAAGACCCCTAGGACATGTCATAAGATTTTATTTTGCCTGTTCTTAGTTCAAAGCACTGCATGAAAACTCATTTGTCCAGCATTGCTGGGGAAACAGATGTTCCTGTAAGTGAATTTCCAACAATGGGAATATATGCCTAAAATTTTGAAATAGGATCATTGTAGATTCAAGATGCTTTTGTCTCTTCTTACCATTCAGTTTATTCTCTATCTCTCCTTACCTTTAAGTTCTATAACCCTATAAAACAATACACAGTTCCCTCAATGGACCATAGGGTTGCTGTTGACGCTCCGCTTTTCCTGAAAGACCGATCTCTCTATTTCTAGCTGGTGACCACTCAACTTTCATGGTCCTGTTTTGTTTCATCTCATGGACTAAGCTTTTCCTGACCCTTTGTCCTCTTCCACTCTTACCCTTTTCAGCCCTGTTGTGTGTTACATATACTTCAGCCATGGAAATCATCAATCTTGGGGTGACTTATTTGTCTGGATATTTAACTCCTGGCGACTTATTCGTATTTTGGGGTTTTGTTTTTTGTTTGTTTGTTTGTATTCCTCGGTGTTTCTCAATAGCTTAGTTTCCTAATACTTCATATATGCTTATAGGATCTGTAAAAGTGATGCAGTGAAGTTCCCAGGGGATTCAGAGATGTGGGGCGCTTTGCTCCTAAGTAAATAACCGAGCTATTTTGAGAGTTGTGTGTTTTTTGCCTAATTGTTTTGGATAATTTTCAACATTTCCAGTTTTTCAGGCCCTTGTCAGTTCTGGCTGCTGTCAACTTATACTCTAATAAGCTAAGTAACTGTGTACCCTTAGGGAAGATACTGAAACCTTCTGTGCCTTGTTTCTTCCTTTTATCTGTGTGCATACTAAATTGATTCAGTCATGTCGAACTCTATGCAACCCTATGAACTGTAGCTGCCCAGGCTCCTCTGTCCATGGGATTCTCCAGGCAAGAATACTGGAGTGGGTTGCCAATTCCTACTCCAGGGAATCTTCCTGACCCAGGAATTTAACCTGCATCTCTTATACTTCCTGCATTGGTAGGTAGGTTCTTTACCATTGGCACCATGTGTAAATCTCCTTCTTCCTTTCATAGGGGAGCAAACAAGGTGATTAAATGGTTGACTACCAATATTGCAGCTGACTCAGTGGGCTTGTTTACATCCATTTGCAGAACTTGACGATATAGTGCATTCATAATCCCTGCGGGAAACATGTTCTGAAGTGAATTTCCAACAATGGGAATATATGCCTAAAATTTTGAAATAGGATCATTGTAGATTCAAGATGCTTTTGTCTCTTCTTACCATTCAGTTTATTCTCTATCTCTCCTTACCTTTAAGTTCTATAACCCTATAAAACAATACACAGTTCCCTCAATGGACCATAGGGTTGCTGTTGACGCTCCGCTTTTCCTGAAAGACCGATCTCTCTATTTCTAGCTGGTGACCACTCAACTTTCATGGTCCTGTTTTGTTTCATCTCATGGACTAAGCTTTTCCTGACCCTTTGTCCTCTTCCACTCTTACCCTTTTCAGCCCTGTTGTGTGTTACATATACTTCAGCCATGGAAATCATCAATCTTGGGGTGACTTATTTGTCTGGATATTTAACTCCTGGCGACTTATTCGTATTTTGGGGTTTTGTTTTTTGTTTGTTTGTTTGTATTCCTCGGTGTTTCTCAATAGCTTAGTTTCCTAATACTTCATATATGCTTATAGGATCTGTAAAAGTGATGCAGTGAAGTTCCCAGGGGGGTCAGAGATGGGGGGCGCTTTGCTCCTAAGTAAATAACCGAGCTATTTTGAGAGTTGTGTGTTTTTTGCCTAATTGTTTTGGATAATTTTCAACATTTCCAGTTTTTCAGGCCCTTGTCAGTTCTGGCTGCTGTCAACTTATACTCTAATAAGCTAAGTAACTGTGTACCCTTAGGGAAGATACTGAAACCTTCTGTGCCTTGTTTCTTCCTTTTATCTGTGTGCATACTAAATTGATTCAGTCATGTCGAACTCTATGCAACCCTATGAACTGTAGCTGCCCAGGCTCCTCTGTCCATGGGATTCTCCAGGCAAGAATACTGGAGTGGGTTGCCAATTCCTACTCCAGGGAATCTTCCTGACCCAGGAATTTAACCTGCATCTCTTATACTTCCTGCATTGGTAGGTAGGTTCTTTACCATTGGCACCATGTGTAAATCTCCTTCTTCCTTTCATAGGGGAGCAAACAAGGTGATTAAATGGTTGACTACCAATATTGCAGCTGACTCAGTGGGCTTAAATGAGATTTCACATCCATTTGCAGAACTTGACGATATAGTGCATTCATAATCCCCGTGGTAAGTGGTGTAGTAGAGAATGGCAACCCACTCCAGTATTCTTGCCTGGAGAATCTCATGGACAGAGGAGACTGGCTGGCTCTAGTCCATGGGATCACAAAGAGTTGGACACATCTGAGTGACTAAGCACATGGGGAGTGGGGCTTATCTCTCCACATTCTAAATCCACATTGACCACATCTGTGAGGCTCTCCATGGCATTTAAAAACTTCAGCTTGGAACATTTCTTGGATACACACTGCTCTCCAAAAGCTGCTGCCCTATTGCCTTTTGCCCTCATATACACTAGGGCACATACCCTAAACCCTGAGCATGCATAAACTACACTTGCATATTAATAACTTGGGGAAAAAATTGCAGTCACGTTCAACTGCACCACACTGTAGATCCCTGTCATTGCTTCTCAAAGCCCAGGCTGGAATACTCCTTCCTGTCTCAGCTTTCCTTGTGCCCTCAAAGGTCTGGCACTTGGTGTTTCCTCTTCCCAGCCACAAGCATCTCGTCTAACCTTTTCTGCCAAAACTTTTCCACCGTCTCCTCCACACTTCTCTTTTCTGTCATGAACAAATTTCCTCCCTCACAGTTCCTTCCCTGAAAACCTGATCTTAACTGACATCTTACCTACCAACTCCTGGGGCATCTTGTCCCCTTCAGTGATGTGTTCCACACCTGACTCACATTCTTTACTCCTCCTTGAGTCTTCCTGACATCCTGGGTGACTTTCACATCCATCCATAACAGTCTATCAGTCCCTACTCCTCATTGTCTCCCGTGATGTTTACCTTCACCCACCTTCACCCATCCTGAAGACTGTCATCATCTGAAACAGACCCATGACTTCTTTAAATTCTGAATTCAAACATTCCACTCACTTTCTACAACTCCTTATCCTTAGAATTACATGCACTCCTCAGCATTGTAAGGACCTTCAACAATGTTACCCCTTTAACTTAACCATATTGTCAGCTTCCTTCTCACTTCAGTGGTTTAAATTCCACCACCCATTACTTCAATATGTTGTTATTACTTCAGATAACTTTCCCCACTGCCTCCTAGTCACCCATTCAGAAAATTCCTTCTTTCTAGTGAAAGTAAGTCTGCCCTCTCTGAGCCTATATTCTTCTCACCAGGTCGTGTTTTAGAAATGTTCCCTCCACGACCTTGGGGCCACTAAAAGGCATGGTCTCCAGTCTCCACCAGGTTCTTAGAGGTGGTCAAGGGCCTGGTCTCCAGATCAGTGCTACTGTTCTGTCCTCTCCTAAACCTCATCTGTTCAGACAGCATCTTTGATGTGTGCTTTCTTTCCTGCAGCACGTCTCATCAATCAGAAATCCTGATTGCCACTTCGCAAATAATTGTCTCAGATCTGTCTGCATGTTGCAAGGCCACTACCTTAGTTCAGTGCCACATCATATATCTTCTAGATTATTATAGAAACATTTTTTTTAATGAAGCTACTTCTCTGTCCTGCTCTTCTTCACATACTAGCTAGTGTGATCACTTAACAATGCAGATCTGTCCACTGATTTAAAGATGTTCTTCTAAACAAAAAGTCAAAACTCCTTTATGTAACACTCAGCATCCTGTGGGATCTTTTGCCATGACTTATTATCCCACTTCATGTCTTTCTACCCTCTCTCCGTCTGCATACACTCTCCATCTACAGTTCTTTCATTTTCCTACCCTTGATAGACTCTACGGCCACCATGATCTGGCCTCTCTCTGTATCCTGCCAACTCCCCATTCTTGCCTCTGACAGGTTTGGATAACAGCAGTTCATCCTTCAGTTGTTGATGTTGATGTCATTTCTCTGGGAGGCATTCCTGGACTTCCTCACTCTTCAGGAACTGAGGGCAATTAGAGTTTTACTGTCACTCATTCTCATTACCAAATACCCTGAATGTTGAATTGTGATTTCTTCTTTCCTTGCTTTTTATGTTGAAGTATATAGCTTGACAGAAGGCCACTTTGGGATTGTTTGTTTTACTTTTTAGAAAAAATACTCTTTTAAAAAGAAAAAGTAGGGTTTCCCTGGTGGTCCAGTTGGTGAAGAGTCAACCTTGCAGTGCAGGGGGCACTGGTTTGATCCCTGGCCTCGGAAGATCCCACGTGCCACGGAGTGGCTGGACCAGTGTGTCCAGTTAGGAGCCAGCACTCTAGAGCGCATGTGCCCAGAGCCCGTGCTCTGCAGCGGGAGAGGCCACTACAGTGGGAGGCCCACACAGGCCAAAGAATAAAGGATGAAAATAAATAAATAATGGGCCAATAAAAGAGGCTAAAATTAAAAAAGAAAAAAAGAAAAATACATTTACAGAGGGATGAGAGAAAGTGACTCTCAAACACTCGCCTCAATCCTCTGAGCCTCAATTTGCTTATCTGTTGAATGGAGATTATAATAGGACATGCGTAGAAAGGGTATTATATGATCAAGTGATAAAATGAACTGCCATATGTTAAGTGCTTGGAATATATTAACCCTTAAATAGATTTTAATTGCAGTATCATTTTGTAAATTTAATAGAGCAGAAGGTTTTCAGGTCATTACTGCAAATTTTATGTCAGATTTCATGGAAGATGTTTCCTTTAAGTGATCTACCTACATATCTGGCAAACAAAGGGAAAATAACAAATGCTTCTTAACAAAAATAGAGGTCGTAAATAATTTAAAAAAACACTCAAGCAGGTTTCCATTTTTCTTCTACTGTGGCCAGTAAAGGTATGAAATTTCAAAGCCATAATGAGTTGTAATCACAGTGGTTGTCATATAGACTGTAAGCTCGTCAACCTGTCTCAAGCACATGCTCCTTGCTGTGTCCATACAAACTGTTAGGATGAGTCAGGGGTGACTCATCCAATCTTGAGTGACAAAATAATCCTTGGCAGTCTAGAGCTGATGAGTTACTTCAATCTAATCTGTGGTTTACCCTCTTTCAGCCAAAGGTAGGCACTGAGAGATGAACGGCTTCTTAGAAAGAATGGGTAATGAATACAGACTCAACACAAAAAAACTTGCATTTAAGGAACCCCCAGAGCTACACAGTATGGCCTGTGTGCCAATATCTAATGAGCATATATTTTAGTGATATGTTCACTAGTGTTGCAAACTCATGTTTTTGACTAAAAACGGCTTTCATCATTTAAGAAACAAAATAAAAGGAATTTTTTCTCTCCTGCAAATAGGCAAGTTACCAATAATTTCCCATATGTTAACCTGAACACAAGGTTCCTAAGAGAAAACTGAGTGGTGTGTGGTCTGTACACATATATTTCCAAGACCTTTTTGAATTTTGCCACATTGATGCTTTAGCAAGAGAGCCTAGGTTGGCAATTACTTTTACATGTTTGGATCAGTTATCATAACATCAGAGCCTTATGGATGGAATTAACCCAAGCAGTTGTGTCAGCAAACTCCCCACACGATGTGGAAATCCCTCAGCCAGATCAGGCTTGTGATCTGGTCACTCACACTTATGCTTGATGCCAGTACAATTTCTCTTCTGCCCACCTTGTGCTCCAGAAAACTCTAGTTGTTATGAAGCTCCTTTTTGCAGAAAGTCAATTTTGTTTTCCATAGATTCCATCTTTCTGTGGGGGTTCTACCTTCTAGAATACTACAGTATTTGAGAAAAACTATTAATATCTCACTTACTGATCAAAACAGGCTTGTGCAATTGTGCCTACCCTGTCATGGTTTCATAATCACTTGCTCCCTCATCCATTCAGCCGTCATTGTTAAGCTTTTGTTAAGTACAAGGTATTGTGTGTGAAACTATAAGGGATAACTCTAAGGGAAGGATGCTTAAGATCACTTCCTTCAAGTAATGAATACACAGCTATTTGTTAACGCTCATCTTAAAATGTGACAGACTGTATGGGATATAACTCTCCAGAATTAAGTGTGCTGAGGAATGAAGACTACGGTACAACCACTATTTCTCATGATCTGAACTCCATACTTTTATTAATGAAGTCTTTGTTTATGAAGGTGTTTTCATAGCTGCATTATATTGGGTATCTGATCAAATAAAAATTCAGGTCTTTATCCCAATTAACTGAACTATGTGCTATCTATAAATTATGTCTAACTTCTCATTTGTGACTAGCTCCATGTTACTTAGAGGCATTGTAAGGTACTAAAAAGCCAATATCTAATGAGCATATATTTTAGTGATATGTTCACTAGTGTTGCAAACTCATGTTTTTGACTAAAAACGGCTTTCATCATTTAAGAAACAAAATAAAAGGAATTTTTTCTCTCCTGCAAATAGGCAAGTTACCAATAATTTCCCATATGTTAACCTGAACACAAGGTTCCTAAGAGAAAACTGAGTGGTGTGTGGTCTGTACACATATATTTCCAAGACCTTTTTGAATTTTGCCACATTGATGCTTTAGCAAGAGAGCCTAGGTTGGCAATTACTTTTACATGTTTGGATCAGTTATCATAACATCAGAGCCTTATGGATGGAATTAACCCAAGCAGTTGTGTCAGCAAACTCCCCACACGATGTGGAAATCCCTCAGCCAGATCAGGCTTGTGATCTGGTCACTCACACTTATGCTTGATGCCAGTACAATTTCTCTTCTGCCCACCTTGTGCTCCAGAAAACTCTAGTTGTTATGAAGCTCCTTTTTGCAGAAAGTCAATTTTGTTTTCCATAGATTCCATCTTTCTGTGGGGGTTCTACCTTCTAGAATACTACAGTATTTGAGAAAAACTATTAATATCTCACTTACTGATCAAAACAGGCTTGTGCAATTGTGCCTACCCTGTCATGGTTTCATAATCACTTGCTCCCTCATCCATTCAGCCGTCATTGTTAAGCTTTTGTTAAGTACAAGGTATTGTGTGTGAAACTATAAGGGATAACTCTAAGGGAAGGATGCTTAAGATCACTTCCTTCAAGTAATGAATACACAGCTATTTGTTAACGCTCATCTTAAAATGTGACAGACTGTATGGGATATAACTCTCCAGAATTAAGTGTGCTGAGGAATGAAGACTACGGTACAACCACTATTTCTCATGATCTGAACTCCATACTTTTATTAATGAAGTCTTTGTTTATGAAGGTGTTTTCATAGCTGCATTATATTGGGTATCTGATCAAATAAAAATTCAGGTCTTTATCCCAATTAACTGAACTATGTGCTATCTATAAATTATGTCTAACTTCTCATTTGTGACTAGCTCCATGTTACTTAGAGGCATTTAAATTAGGTATAGTTTTGTAATAATGCTCAAGGTCACAGAACAATTAAGTGATAAGTAAAAGAAGATTGAACTTCCCAGTGAGTACATTAATTGATGATTCTGATTTTCCCCCCCAAAGTGGAATAATTTGAAAGCATAAACAGCTGCAAAAAGGTTTAGTGTTAGTAGATCCAAGATAGGAGATAGGCGTGTTTTAAGATGTAGCCTTTTATGATTCTCCAGCATCTTCTTAAGTATGGCAGGATTTCTCCATTGACTGAGTGTAAAAAGCAAGTCGTTGGCCTTTCCTGTAGCTGAAAAAATATTCAAGGCTTTTTAGATAAAAAGATAAGGTAGCTTTTGCTTCACTTGCAGGTTTCCTTGGTTTTGGCTCATTGTATCTCCTTTTCTTCTCTTGATTACATGCCTGACATTGAACATTTCCTTATCGTGACTTAAAATCTTTTCTGACTTCCTCCATACTGCTCCTTGCTGCCAGATGTTGTTACACTTTCTATTTGCTTCATGGGAGGTCATTGTTTTCAGTTTTAAAATTCCAACTGTGGGCTTTGATCTGGTTCTTCTAGTCCCTACTTACAATTGAACTCTCATTTATTCAGTGCATATTTTGAGTACCTACTAAGTGTCAGGCAGGAGCAGACCTCTGCTCTTAGACTGGTAAACTCATATACACTTTGGTGTCAGTATCTAGGATGGGGTGCTGTGCAATATCTGTCTAAGTGTGAAAATTTATGGTTTCTATCCTATCACATAAGTGTTAGTCACTCAGTTGTGTCAGACTCTTTGTGACCCCATGGACTGTAGCCCGCCAGGCTCCTTTGTCCATGGAATTTTCAAGGCAGGAATACTGGAGTGGGTATCCATTCCCTTCTCCACAGGATCTTCCCTACCCAGGGACCAAACCTGGGTCTCCTACATTGCAGGCAGATTCTTTACTGTCGGAGCCATCAGGAAAGCCCTGATCCAACCACATCAGTCTTTCTTTGTAACTGTGAGATCTTGAACTTTTTACATTTTGAGTTTTTCTAACTAGCTATTAAGGTAAATAAATTACATAAAGAGCCCCGTTATTCCATGTCTCTTAACTGAGACAGTGGGGTTCAAATTGCTTATGAAAGATGTAGCATGAAACATTTCAAAGAAAGTGATAGGAATGGATGGTATGAAAGAAACTAGCTGTTTGTGGAGAAGAATGTAAGTCCCAGGAGTCTGTTGTATCCACCTCCGTTCCTCTGTGGAGGTTGGTTTGTACTCTGCTGAGAGCATCCAGGAACAAGGCGGTTGTAGCATTTGCAATGCCTCCTGATGGTTTTCCTGCTGCAGCTGTCAGATGTATGGAGACGTAATTGATGAAATTCTATTTATACCCAGGGATAAACTTAGCAAACCAAGCCATGCCTCCTAAGCTAGATTTCAGTGGATCCCCTTGCTGCTCAGTCTCTACCATCCAAGTGACGATACACATTTTCTGTTTGCCTAAATTCACTAATTGGTTCACACCTTTGAATATGCTAATAGCATAACAGAAAGGCAGTTTCTGGTGTCAAGAAAGTGTGAGTTCGAATTTTGGCTCTTTCCAGGAATATAATCTTTAATCTTCAGGAATGTCAACTACTACATCAGCAAAATGAGAGTATTAAACAGTGCCCACTTTATGGTGCTGGTAGTGAGAATGAAATAACTGCGTTGTATGCAGTACTTAAATGACTGCATACACACTCAAAACTCAAAACACTCAAAATTCAGTGTTATTATTTTTATTTTACTTCTAATTCAGACCGAGGAATGGGTGATGCACCAGGAAGTGCTTTGGACCAGGAGCCAAAGCACCTTGGTTATAGTTTCAGGTGTGTTATGTGACTATAGGGCCTTGAACAAGTCATTGACCTTCTCCAAACCTCAGCTTCCTCATGTGCAAAAACGGGTGTATGTGGTGGGGGGATGTTACAGTGTTTTAAATGCTAAGGAATTTTTAGCACCAGAAGTGATCGTCATCACTACCTGTTAATGGACCTTTAGATAATACAGCTTAAAAAAACAAGATAAATGCTATTGAGTAAATAATATTCTTAAAGACTCCTCAGAGAAGCATTAAGACCTATAGGAGATATTTATGTCAAAATAGACATATTATAAAATAAATAACCCCGCAATGCCTCACCTATGGATAGCATTTCCAAAATAATGTGTCACTGAAGTGACAAGCCATTTGATGTCAGTATGGAAACAGGATCAATAGAACTGTGTTTCTCAGAGGAGTCAGGTACACCCTCATTGTCATTCCCATAACCAGTATTCCATTTAAATACAAGAATAAGAATGAAAATTCTATGCAAAGAATTTCACAGTGTCATGAGATCTTTTACTTGGTTAATCCTAGAAGCTAGGCTCATGATATAGACTTTGAAAACAGAATTATAGATGTTGTGGTGTTCCTCTGATATGCTCCAGTGTCTACAAAGAATTCTATTTGTCTAAGTAGAAATCCAGATTTACATTTTGTGTCACAGATCTTTTCCCAGAAACAAAACTTTCTTGTCCTGTGGTGTTGGTGAACAGAGCCTTATACCACAAAACAGAACAACCTTATACCACAAAACAGATCAGGAAAAGGAGAAACAAATGCATAAGATCAACAAAATATTAAACAAGGAAGAAGAAGGAGAGAAAAAGCTGCCCTCAGTTTCTTTGTGCGTATGTGTTAGTCATTCAGTCATGTCCGACTCTTTGAGATTCCTTGGTCTATAGCCTGTCAGTCTCCTCTGTCCATCGACTTCTCCAGGCAAGAATACAGGAGTAGATAGCCATTCCTTTCTTCAGGGGATCTTCCTGACCCAGGGATTGAACCTGAGTCTCTTGTATCACAGGCAGATTTTTTTTTTTACTGTCTGAGCCACCAGGGAAGCCCCTCAGTTGCTGTAGTTGTTAATAAACCTGGGGTCACATCTCAGTTTTCTGGCTATGTGACCTGGGGCAGTCTGTTTACCCTGAGCTTCATGGTTTCAAAGAGTAGGTTGAGGAGAATAATATCTTTTTCGGATTTTAAAGTAAAGAAAGTATGTAAAGTATCTAGCATAAAGACTGGAAAGCAGTAGATACTCAATAGCTGATAGTGATTATTTTCTGAATGTTGGGGGTGAGTTGCACATCCCCATACTCTATTGATCCTGGAGCATGGTCACATGCTTCATAATTCTTCAAAACATCAGAGAAAACAATGTTCCTAATATTCACCCACTTTACTTGTATTCATTGGAAATAATGGAACTGATTGACTGAATTAGCAGTGCGGCTATTCCAGCTGCTATTTCTTTCTAAATGAGATTATTTAGTGACAAGCCATTTGATGTCAGTATGGAAACAGGATCAATAGAACTGTGTTTCTCAGAGGAGTCAGGTACACCCTCATTGTCATTCCCATAACCAGTATTCCATTTAAATACAAGAATAAGAATGAAAATTCTATGCAAAGAATTTCACAGTGTCATGAGATCTTTTACTTGGTTAATCCTAGAAGCTAGGCTCATGATATAGACTTTGAAAACAGAATTATAGATGTTGTGGTGTTCCTCTGATATGCTCCAGTGTCTACAAAGAATTCTATTTGTCTAAGTAGAAATCCAGATTTACATTTTGTGTCACAGATCTTTTCCCAGAAACAAAACTTTCTTGTCCTGTGGTGTTGGTGAACAGAGCCTTATACCACAAAACAGAACAACCTTATACCACAAAACAGATCAGGAAAAGGAGAAACAAATGCATAAGATCAACAAAATATTAAACAAGGAAGAAGAAGGAGAGAGAAAAAGCTGCCCTCAGTTTCTTTGTGCGTATGTGTTAGTCATTCAGTCATGTCCGACTCTTTGAGATTCCTTGGTCTATAGCCTGTCAGTCTCCTCTGTCCATCGACTTCTCCAGGCAAGAATACAGGAGTAGATAGCCATTCCTTTCTTCAGGGGATCTTCCTGACCCAGGGATTGAACCTGAGTCTCTTGTATCACAGGCAGATTTTTTTTTTTACTGTCTGAGCCACCAGGGAAGCCCCTCAGTTGCTGTAGTTGTTAATAAACCTGGGGTCACATCTCAGTTTTCTGGCTATGTGACCTGGGGCAGTCTGTTTACCCTGAGCTTCATGGTTTCAAAGAGTAGGTTGAGGAGAATAATATCTTTTTCGGATTTTAAAGTAAAGAAAGTATGTAAAGTATCTAGCATAAAGACTGGAAAGCAGTAGATACTCAATAGCTGATAGTGATTATTTTCTGAATGTTGGGGGTGAGTTGCACATCCCCATACTCTATTGATCCTGGAGCATGGTCACATGCTTCATAATTCTTCAAAACATCAGAGAAAACAATGTTCCTAATATTCACCCACTTTACTTGTATTCATTGGAAATAATGGAACTGATTGACTGAATTAGCAGTGCGGCTATTCCAGCTGCTATTTCTTTCTAAATGAGATTATTTAGTAAATATTCTTCAGAGAAGAATTCAGTCATGATTTAAAGACTGTATAGCAAAAGAGCTGCAACTATACCATTGTTGACAATGTTATACATTGGAAAGAACCCATGACTTTCAATCAGATATTTTGTTTGACTTCCAGCTAAACCATTTATTGGCTTCTCTTTCAGGGGTAAAGCATTTAGCCTCTGAGAATAAGGTTATGTAATTTGAGATGAGGATTGAAACAAATCTCAAAGGGCTGCTGTGAGGATGAAATACAGATGTATGTGGATGTATTCCTTGAGGGAGAAAAGCACTGTTAACATTCATGTTCATTCTTAGCTATGTCTGTTCCAGGACCACAAGTAAAGGAACTCTACCTCCTCTTAGAGTCTGTTTGCCCAGTATACAGGATGAGGTGAAGCACAGCATTTTCTTCTTTATGAACTTATTTTATTTCTAATACTTGTGACACCAAATATTTGTGGGGATTTTTTTTTTTTGCCACACCAACCAATTCTGCAAATCTCCAAACATGAAATGGGTGTCCTACTAGGCAGGTCAATTCTGACCCTAACTACCTAGAGTTAGTGTGGCCCCCACAGGCAAAGGGCTTAGTCTCACAAGATTTTCTCCTCATTAAGCTAATTTCAAATCCTAGACTTCCTGTACTTCTGAACTGGCTATAAATCAGACTTCCCGTGACCCTTTCCAGAGATGCAATAATTTGCTGTAGTTACACAGAACTTAGGGAGAGACTTTATCTAACATCACCAGCTTATTGTAAAGTGTATGATAAAGGATACAAATGAAAAGCAAGATGAATGGGTACATAGGATGAGGTACAAAAGAATGCCAAGAACAGAAGCTTCTGTTTCCATAGAGTTGAAGTAGGCTACCCTTTTGGCATGTGGATGCATTCATCAACACAGAAGCTCCTTATACCCTGCCTTTTAGAGTTTTTTAATGATGGTTGCATCACATAGGCATAATCAAATACTAACTCAATTTCCAGTCCCTCTCCTCTCTCTGGAAGGTCAGGAGTGGGACTTCTAATTGTTTGGTTGTTCTGAGTAACAGCTCCCAACCTGAAACTATCTAGGGACCCACCAAGGGTTGCTTTTTTGGAACAAAAGAGTTTCTGTTACCTATATCACTTAGAAAATTACAGGGTTCTTAGAATTCTTGTGCTAGGAACCACAACAAAGTCCAAAATTATGCTTCTTGTTTTATCACAGTATATTGTTTTCCAGGATCAGTAAATGTGTAGAGCCTTTAGTAATTTTACCTTTTTCCCCTACCAACTTGCTCTGTGGAAGCAGCTTCAAATTTGCTAATTAAGCCAAACTTGCTAATTTTTTGAGCTTAATTGAGATTAAAAAGATCACATTGAGATATCACCTGATTCCTGTGAGAATGGTTGCTTATAAAAAGATAAAAGTGTGAAACAAGCATTGGTGAGTGTGTGGCGGAAAGAAAACCTTGTGCACTAGTGTTGGGAATCTGAATTTGTGCAGGCACTTTGGAAAACGGTACAAAGGCCCTGAACATTTTAATTTTGAACCAAATTAAAACCATAGGAACACTCTCTATGCCTCCAGAGACACACTAGTTTTCCTGAATAGAACATGGAGAAGTGTATATTTGTCTCTTAATTTTTGACAGATATTTACCTGAAGAGTTATCTGTCCTGCTTTATCCTACCCATGTTTTCACTGCTAACTCAAGGAAGCTGGAATAAATGAGGACATACAGCAGCCACCACCTAACCTCTGCCAACCCCCGGGATCTCATCTCTATCAGGTTCTAGGGAGAGACTTTTATCTAAAAATCAGACTTCCTGTAGAACTGGCTATAAATCAGACTTCCCGTGACCCTTTCCAGAGATGCAATAATTTGCTGTAGTTACACAGAACTTAGGGAGAGACTTTATCTAACATCACCAGCTTATTGTAAAGTGTATGATAAAGGATACAAATGAAAAGCAAGATGAATGGGTACATAGGATGAGGTACAAAAGAATGCCAAGAACAGAAGCTTCTGTTTCCATAGAGTTGAAGTAGGCTACCCTTTTGGCATGTGGATGCATTCATCAACACAGAAGCTCCTTATACCCTGCCTTTTAGAGTTTTTTAATGATGGTTGCATCACATAGGCATAATCAAATACTAACTCAATTTCCAGTCCCTCCCCTCTCTCTGGAAGGTCAGGAGTGGGACTTCTAATTGTTTGGTTGTTCTGAGTAACAGCTCCCAACCTGAAACTATCTAGGGACCCACCAAGGGTTGCTTTTTTGGAACAAAAGAGTTTCTGTTACCTATATCACTTAGAAAATTACAGGGTTCTTAGAATTCTTGTGCTAGGAACCACAACAAAGTCCAAAATTATGCTTCTTGTTTTATCACAGTATATTGTTTTCCAGGATCAGTAAATGTGTAGAGCCTTTAGTAATTTTACCTTTTTCCCCTACCAACTTGCTCTGTGGAAGCAGCTTCAAATTTGCTAATTAAGCCAAACTTGCTAATTTTTTGAGCTTAATTGAGAAGAAAACAATAACATTGAGATATCACCTGATTCCTGTGAGAATGGTTGCTTATAAAAAGATAAAAGTGTGAAACAAGCATTGGTGAGTGTGTGGCGGAAAGAAAACCTTGTGCACTAGTGTTGGGAATCTGAATTTGTGCAGGCACTTTGGAAAACGGTACAAAGGCCCTGAACATTTTAATTTTGAACCAAATTAAAACCATAGGAACACTCTCTATGCCTCCAGAGACACACTAGTTTTCCTGAATAGAACATGGAGAAGTGTATATTTGTCTCTTAATTTTTGACAGATATTTACCTGAAGAGTTATCTGTCCTGCTTTATCCTACCCATGTTTTCACTGCTAACTCAAGGAAGCTGGAATAAATGAGGACATACAGCAGCCACCACCTAACCTCTGCCAACCCCCGGGATCTCATCTCTATCAGGTTCTAGGCTCCTTCAAGAAATTCAGTCCCTGGGAAGAACGAGGGAGGAACACTTTTTGCTACTCCTTTATTTCCTCTCTCCTCCTTGCCCCTTTGAGACTTTATATCTTTCAGACCAGAGCTTCCAAGTGGATAGGAGATGATAACCTACGAGGTAACTGAACAAGAAAACCTTGAATCATAGAGGAAAGAAAGGTATTCCTGGAGAAGGTAAATAATTTTGGAACTGAAGAACAGTAAGTTGAAGAGGAGTGGAAGATTTGGTATTATGTTTTCAAATAGTGAAAATATGTGTCTCTTTGCTGAGATAAAAAGATTACTGAGGGAAACTGCCGGAACCCGGAGCGAGAAGCCACGGGAACCTGGTGCGAGAAGCCGCGGGAACCCGGTGCGAGAAGCCGCGGCACCGCGAGAAGCGTCGCGTCGTGGGGATGTACCTCTTGTTCCTCAGATGCTAGTATGTGAACTAATATCACGGAACACCATAGCAAACCAGACATAGAGCCTACACTGCCTGACCAATTATCAAACCAAGGATCCTCAGAGCGAAAACCCTGATTCCAAGACCCCACACTATCAAAGAACATACAGCACTAGAGATTATTCATCTGTAAACAAGACCTAACACCACCCAAGGCACAAACCATTGAACCCTTCTACAAGGACAGAAACCCAAAGGAAGGGAGAATTCAATCAAGAAGCCTGGTGGGGGAAAAAGAACACCACACACACAGACACACACAAAGAAACAAAACTTAACCTGATAATGAAACGTCAGAGAAACACTGCACAAATGAAGGAACAAGCTAGAGAAACACCGCTTCAAATGACAGAGGAGGAGATAGACAAACTATCTGAAAGAGAATTCAGAAAAGCTATACTAATGAGGATGCAAAACACCGAAAACAGAATATTAGAGGAAATTAGTGCATTGAGAAGAGACATACAAGAAATGAAAAATAAGCAAATGGAGACAACCAACTCAATTGCTGAACTCAAAAATACTATAGAAGGTCTCAACAGTAGAGTATCAGAGACTGAAGAACGGATAAGTGAGCTGGAAGACAGAATGGTGGAAATAAGTGCTGAAGAACACAACAAAAGAATTAAAGAATTAAAAGAACAGAGGATAGCATCAGAGACCTATGGGACAATATCAAACGCACCAACATTAGAATTATAGGAGTTCCAGAATCTCTTATCAGGTTCTAGGCTCCTTTATTGGGAAGAACGAGGGAGGAACACTTTTGCTACTCCTTTATTTCTCTCTCCTCCTTGCCCCTTTGAGACTTTATATCTTTCAGACCAGAGCTTCCAAGTGGATAGGAGATGATAACCTACGAGGTAACTGAACAAGAAAACCTTGAATCATAGAGGAAAGAAAGGTATTCCTGGAGAAGGTAAATAATTTTGGAACTGAAGAACAGTAAGTTGAAGAGGAGTGGAAGATTTGGTATTATGTTTTCAAATAGTGAAAATATGTGTCTCTTTGCTGAGATAAAAAGATTACTGAGGGAAACTGCCGGAACCCGGAGCGAGAAGCCACGGGAACCTGGTGCGAGAAGCCGCGGGAACCCGGTGCGAGAAGCCGCGGCACCGCGAGAAGCGTCGCGTCGTGGGGATGTACCTCTTGTTCCTCAGATGCTAGTATGTGAACTAATATCACGGAACACCATAGCAAACCAGACATAGAGCCTACACTGCCTGACCAATTATCAAACCAAGGATCCTCAGAGCGAAAACCCTGATTCCAAGACCCCACACTATCAAAGAACATACAGCACTAGAGATTATTCATCTGTAAACAAGACCTAACACCACCCAAGGCACAAACCATTGAACCCTTCTACAAGGACAGAAACCCAAAGGAAGGGAGAATTCAATCAAGAAGCCTGGTGGGGGAAAAAGAACACCACACACACAGACACACACAAAGAAACAAAACTTAACCTGATAATGAAACGTCAGAGAAACACTGCACAAATGAAGGAACAAGCTAGAGAAACACCGCTTCAAATGACAGAGGAGGAGATAGACAAACTATCTGAAAGAGAATTCAGAAAAGCTATACTAATGAGGATGCAAAACACCGAAAACAGAATATTAGAGGAAATTAGTGCATTGAGAAGAGACATACAAGAAATGAAAAATAAGCAAATGGAGACAACCAACTCAATTGCTGAACTCAAAAATACTATAGAAGGTCTCAACAGTAGAGTATCAGAGACTGAAGAACGGATAAGTGAGCTGGAAGACAGAATGGTGGAAATAAGTGCTGAAGAACACAACAAAAGAATTAAAGAATTAAAAGAACAGAGGATAGCATCAGAGACCTATGGGACAATATCAAACGCACCAACATTAGAATTATAGGAGTTCCAGAAGAAGAAGAGGGGAAGAAAGGCTATGAAAAAATTCTTGAAGAGGTTATAGTTGAAAACTTCCCCAACATGGGAAAGGAAATAGTCAACCAAGTCCAAGAAGAACAAAGAGTTCCATACAGGATAAACCCCAGAAGAAACACCAAGGCACATTCTAATCAAACTAACGCAGACTAAATATAAAGACAGATTACTAAAAGCAGGTAGGAGCAAACAACAAATAACATATAAAGGAAACCCCATACGTCTTACTGCAGATCTTTGAACAGAAACCCTGTAGGCCAGAAGAGAATGGCAAGACACATTTAAACGGCTAAAAGAGAATAACCTCCAACCAAGACTTCTCTACCCAGCAAGAATCTCATTCAGAATTGATGGTGAAGTCAAAAGCTTCACAGACAAGCAAAAACTAAAAGAATTCTGTACCACAAAACTAGCCCTAGAACAAGTGTTACAGGGCCCGATATAGCCGATAAATAGAGTAGGAGAAGCCTTACAAATTAAACCCCAAATTTCTAAGAAGATGACAATAGGAACATTCATATCAATAATTACTTTGAACGTAAATGGACTAAATGCTCCAACCAAACGACACAGGCTGGCTGAATGGATCCAGAAACATGACCCATATATATGCTGTTTACAAGAGACACACTTCAGACCTAGAGACACTCATAGACTGAAAGTGAAAGGCTGGATAAAGATATTCCATGCAAACGGAAATCAAAAGGAAGCTGGAGTAGCAATCCTCATATCAGACAAAATAGACTTTAAAGTAAAGAAGATTCTAAGAGACAAGGCAGGTCACTACATCATGATTAAGGGATCTATCCAAGAGCAAGACATAACAGTCATGAATATCTACACACCCAACAACGGGGCACCTCAATACATAAGACAAACACTTTCAGACATAAAAGAAGACATCAACACTAACACTATCATAGTAGGAGACTTCAACACTCCTCTCACACCAATGGACAGATCATCCAAACAGAAAATTAATAAAGAAACACAAGCCTTAAATGACACACTAGAAAAGATGGACCTCATCGATATCTTTAGGACGTTCCATCCAGAAGCAGAAGAATACACTTTCTTCTCAAGTGCTCACGGAACATTCTCCAGGATAGATCACATCTTGGGCCACAAATCAAACCTCAGTCAATTCAAGAAAACTGAAATTATATCAACCATCTTCTCGGACCACAATGCAATGAGACTAGAGATCAACTACTGGAAAAAAAAACCCTAAAAACACAAACACATGGAGATTAAACAATACATACCTAAAATACCAGCTGATCATTGAGGAAATCAAAGGAGAAATTAAACAATTCCTAGAAGAAAATGACAATGAACACACGACAGTGCAAAACCTATGGGATACTGCAAAAGCAGTTCTAAAAGGGAAATTTATAGCAATACAATCCCACCTCAAGAAGCTAAGAGAATATGAAGCAGATGACCTAACCCTCCACTTAAAACAGTTGGAGAAAGAAGAGCAAAAACACCCCAAAGCCAGCAGAAGAAGAGAAATCATAAGGATCAGAGCAGAAATAAATGAGAAAGAAATGAAAGAAACAATAGTAAAGATAAAACAAAAAGCTGACTCTTTGAAAAGGTAAACAAAATTGACAAGCCACTGGCCAGACTCATTAAGAAAAAGAGAGAGAAGAACCAGATCAACAAAATCAAAAACGAAAAAGGAGAGATTACAACAGATAATGCAGAAATCCAAAGGATTCCAAGAGACTATTATGAACAGCTATATGGCAACAAACTGGACAACCTGGAAGAAATGGACAGTTTCTTGGGGAAGATCAATCTCCCAAGACTGAGCCAGGAAGAAACAGAAACTTTGAACAACCCAATCACAAGCTCAGAAATCGAATTTGTGATTAAAAGTCTACCCAAAAATAAAAGCCCAGGGCCAGATGGCTTCACAGCCGAATTCTACCAAACATTTAAAGAAGAGCTGATGCCTGTCCTTCTAAAACTCTTTCAAAAAATTGCACAGGAAGGAAAGCTTCCAAACACATTCTATGAGGCCACCATCACCCTGATACCCAAACCAGGCAAAGACAACACAAAAAAGGAAAACTAGAGGCCAATTTCACTGATGAACTTAGATGCCAAGATCCTCAACAAAATCCTAGCAAACAGAATTCAATGACACATCAAAAAACTCATACATCACGATCAAGTCGGGTTCATCTCAGGCATGCAAGGATTCTTCAACATCTGCAAATCAATTAATGTGATACATCATATCAACAAATTGAAAGACAAAAACCACATGATCATCTCAATAGATGCAGAAAAAGCCTTTGACAAAGTACAACATCCATTTATGATCAAAACTCTTCAGAAAATGGGCATAGATGGAACCTATCTCAACATGGTGAAAGCCATATATGAGAAGCCCACAGCGAACATTATCCTCAATAGTGAAAAACTGAAAGCATTCCCTCTAAGATCAGGAACAAGATAGGGGTGCCCACTTTCACCACTACTATTCAACATAGTCCTGGAAGTCCTAGCAACAGCAATAAGAGAAGAGAAAGAAATAAAAGGAATCCAGATTGAAAAGGAAGAAGTTAAGCTCTCTCTTTTGCAGATGACGTATTATGCATAGAAAATCCCAAAGACGATTACAAAGCTAGTAGAGCTAATCAACAAATTCAGCAAAGTCGCAGGATACAAAGTCAGCACACAGAAATCACTGGCATTCCTATACACAAACAATGAAAAATCAGAGAACGAAATCAAAGAGGCAATCCCCTTCACCATTGCAACCCAAAGAATCAAATATCTAGGAATAAACCTACCCAAATAAACAAAAGAATTGTACACAGAAAATTACAAGAGACTCATGAGAGAAATTAAAGAAGACTTAAACAGATGGAGAGATATTCTATGTTCCTGGATCGGAAGAATCAATATTGTGAAAATGACCATACTACCAAATATCATCTACAGATTCAATGCAATACCAATTCAACTCCCATTGACATTTTTCTCAGAACTAGACCAAAGAATAACACAGTTCATGTGGAAACACAAAAGACCTCGAATAGCCAAAGTAATCCTGAGAAAGAAAACTGAGTTGGAGGAATCAGCCTTCCTAACTTCAGACTCTACTACAAAGCAACAGTCATCAAGACAGTATGGTGGCTAAAGAATCCTGGAAATAGGCTCAAACACGAATTCCAAACCAGGCAAAGACAACACAAAAAAGGAAAACTAGAGGCCAATTTCACTGATGAACTTAGATGCCAAGATCCTCAACAAAATCCTAGCAAACAGAATTCAATGACACATCAAAAAACTCATACATCACGATCAAGTCGGGTTCATCTCAGGCATGCAAGGATTCTTCAACATCTGCAAATCAATTAATGTGATACATCATATCAACAAATTGAAAGACAAAAACCACATGATCATCTCAATAGATGCAGAAAAAGCCTTTGACAAAGTACAACATCCATTTATGATCAAAACTCTTCAGAAAATGGGCATAGATGGAACCTATCTCAACATGGTGAAAGCCATATATGAGAAGCCCACAGCGAACATTATCCTCAATAGTGAAAAACTGAAAGCATTCCCTCTAAGATCAGGAACAAGATAGGGGCGCCCACTTTCACCACTACTATTCAACATAGTCCTGGAAGTCCTAGCAACAGCAATAAGAGAAGAGAAAGAAATAAAAGGAATCCAGATTGAAAAGGAAGAAGTTAAGCTCTCTCTTTTTGCAGATGACGTATTATGCATAGAAAATCCCAAAGACGATTACAAAGCTAGTAGAGCTAATCAACAAATTCAGCAAAGTCGCAGGATACAAAGTCAGCACACAGAAATCACTGGCATTCCTATACACAAACAATGAAAAATCAGAGAACGAAATCAAAGAGGCAATCCCCTTCACCATTGCAACCCAAAGAATCAAATATCTAGGAATAAACCTACCCAAATAAACAAAAGAATTGTACACAGAAAATTACAAGAGACTCATGAGAGAAATTAAAGAAGACTTAAACAGATGGAGAGATATTCTATGTTCCTGGATCGGAAGAATCAATATTGTGAAAATGACCATACTACCAAATATCATCTACAGATTCAATGCAATACCAATTCAACTCCCATTGACATTTTTCTCAGAACTAGACCAAAGAATAACACAGTTCATGTGGAAACACAAAAGACCTCGAATAGCCAAAGTAATCCTGAGAAAGAAAAACTGAGTTGGAGGAATCAGCCTTCCTAACTTCAGACTCTACTACAAAGCAACAGTCATCAAGACAGTATGGTGGCTAAGAATCCACATTGCAATGCAGGGGACATTGGTTCCATCCCTGGTGCAGGAAGATCCCATATGCTGTAGATTAACTAAGCCCATGCACCACAACTACTGAGTCCACACACTAGAACCCTCAAGTTGCAACTACTGAAGCCTGCATGTGTAAAGGCCATATATGCACAACAAAAGAAGCCACCATACAATGAGAAGCCCATGTACAGCAACTAGAGAGTAGCCTCTACTCAGCCTGGGTGTAGCCACAAAGACCACCACAGCCAAAAAATAAATGTCCTTTTTTTTTTTGAAGATTACTGATTAGACAGAGGTAATCAATCTTCACGGTAACAAATACAAAAATAGAGTAATAAAATATTCATCAAGTCATAAAAAATAGGATAAAGAAGAAACTACAAAAAAATAAATAATAGTCATATTATGTGGAAAAGTTAATAGCAAGTCTGTTAGTCATTACACTAAATATAAATGGACTGAATGTTCCATTAAGTGACAAAGATTGTCAAATTGTATTTTGAAAGAAAGCATAATATATGCCACATGTGAGAAACAGAACAAAGTAATAAAGGTTTATGATAGCAAGTGGGCACCTTTATCAGTGACAATCTAGCTGAATTTTAATTTCTTTTTCTTTTTTAAACATTTACTTTTATTTTACTTATTTTGGCGGGGGTGGGGAGGGAGGGAGATGGGCTTCCACTGGTCTTTCATTTGTCTCGTTTCATCCATCTTTGTTCTTTGACCCGTGTGGGCCTCCCATCATGGTGGCATCTGTTGTCGCAGAGCACCGGCTCTGGGCGTATGCGCTTCAGAGTTCCGGCTCGGTATTTGGACACATGGGTCCAGCTGCATTTTCTCAGAACTAGACCAAAGTAATACATCTAAAAAAGATTCAATGCAATACCAATTCAACTCCCATTGACATTTTTCTCAGAACTAGACCAAAGAATAACACAGTTCATGTGGAAACACAAAAGACCTCGAATAGCCAAAGTAATCCTGAGAAAGAAAAACTGAGTTGGAGGAATCAGCCTTCCTAACTTCAGACTCTACTACAAAGCAACAGTCATCAAGACAGTATGGTGGCTAAGAATCCACATTGCAATGCAGGGGACATTGGTTCCATCCCTGGTGCAGGAAGATCCCATATGCTGTAGATTAACTAAGCCCATGCACCACAACTACTGAGTCCACACACTAGAACCCTCAAGTTGCAACTACTGAAGCCTGCATGTGTAAAGGCCATATATGCACAACAAAAGAAGCCACCATACAATGAGAAGCCCATGTACAGCAACTAGAGAGTAGCCTCTACTCAGCCTGGGTGTAGCCACAAAGACCACCACAGCCAAAAAATAAATGTCCTTTTTTTTTTTGAAGATTACTGATTAGACAGAGGTAATCAATCTTCACGGTAACAAATACAAAAATAGAGTAATAAAATATTCATCAAGTCATAAAAAATAGGATAAAGAAGAAACTACAAAAAAATAAATAATAGTCATATTATGTGGAAAAGTTAATAGCAAGTCTGTTAGTCATTACACTAAATATAAATGGACTGAATGTTCCATTAAGTGACAAAGATTGTCAAATTGTATTTTGAAAGAAAGCATAATATATGCCACATGTGAGAAACAGAACAAAGTAATAAAGGTTTATGATAGCAAGTGGGCACCTTTATCAGTGACAATCTAGCTGAATTTTAATTTCTTTTTCTTTTTTAAACATTTACTTTTATTTTACTTATTTTGGCGGGGGTGGGGAGGGAGGGAGATGGGCTTCCACTGGTCTTTCATTTGTCTCGTTTCATCCATCTTTGTTCTTTGACCCGTGTGGGCCTCCCATCATGGTGGCATCTGTTGTCGCAGAGCACTGGCCCTGGGCGCCTGCGCTTCAGAGTTCCGGCTCGGTATTTGGACACATGGGTCCAGCTGCTCCACGGCACGTGGAATCTTGCCAGGCCAGGGATCGAACCAGCGCCCCTTGCACTGCAAGATGCTGTCCTTACCCACTGGACCACCAGGGAAGCCCGAATTTTAATTTCCTAAAAGTTATTTCTGCTCATATACCATAGGCTTAAAGGGATATCTGTAGACTATCTGATTTATAGATTTTGAACTATATACATTAACATATTTTGCGTTAATTTGTCATTTTATTCGACAGATAAATACAGACTCCCACTCAGTGATAAGACTGCATATTATGGCCTATTATGAACTTTATTTAGTCAATCTAAAAGATATTTTTGGTTAGTCAAGTTCTCAAATCACTGTACCTTTTCTCCCTGTCTACTACTCTGTCTAATAGGTAGAGCTGCAGTCTGTTCATCTGAGCTGATGTGAACTTTTATGTAGCATTTCCATTTCCTATTCTTTTTTGTACTAGCCATAGTTGAAAATCGTATATTAAATATATATGAAGTCTGAAATGCATTTTAGATGAAAAGAGGTGTTATTAACTTGGTAATTAAAATTTTAAGTTATTTACTAGTTGCTCTCTTTATATCGTCGTTAGGACTATAATTTACTTTTGGTATTATTTTGCCATTCTTTTCTGAATTGCCATAGGAGTGTGCCAGTGATAAAGTTTCCAAAGGACTTTTACTGTACTTCAGCTTTGACTGGGATCTAGTGCCAATGCAGATGCTCAGGTTCCAGAACTTCCAAATCAAATCTGCATTTTAATAGGATTCTCAGCTAATATATGCCACATGTGAGAAACAGAACAAAGTAATAAAGGTTTATGATAGCAAGTGGGCACCTTTATCAGTGACAATCTAGCTGAATTTTAATTTCTTTTTCTTTTTTAAACATTTACTTTTATTTTACTTATTTTGGCGGGGGTGGGGAGGGAGGGAGATGGGCTTCCACTGGTCTTTCATTTGTCTCGTTTCATCCATCTTTGTTCTTTGACCCGTGTGGGCCTCCCATCATGGTGGCATCTGTTGTCGCAGAGCACTGGCCCTGGGCGCCTGCGCTTCAGAGTTCCGGCTCGGTATTTGGACACATGGGTCCAGCTGCTCCACGGCACGTGGAATCTTGCCAGGCCAGGGATCGAACCAGCGCCCCTTGCACTGCAAGATGCTGTCCTTACCCACTGGACCACCAGGAAGCCCGAATTTTAATTTCCTAAAAGTTATTTCTGCTCATATACCATAGGCTTAAAGGGATATCTGTAGACTATCTGATTTATAGATTTTGAACTATATACATTAACATATTTTGCGTTAATTTGTCATTTTATTCGACAGATAAATACAGACTCCCACTCAGTGATAAGACTGCATATTATGGCCTATTATGAACTTTATTTAGTCAATCTAAAAGATATTTTTGGTTAGTCAAGTTCTCAAATCACTGTACCTTTTCTCCCTGTCTACTACTCTGTCTAATAGGTAGAGCTGCAGTCTGTTCATCTGAGCTGATGTGAACTTTTATGTAGCATTTCCATTTCCTATTCTTTTTTGTACTAGCCATAGTTGAAAATCGTATATTAAATATATATGAAGTCTGAAATGCATTTTAGATGAAAAGAGGTGTTATTAACTTGGTAATTAAAATTTTAAGTTATTTACTAGTTGCTCTCTTTATATCGTCGTTAGGACTATAATTTACTTTTGGTATTATTTTGCCATTCTTTTCTGAATTGCCATAGGAGTGTGCCAGTGATAAAGTTTCCAAAGGACTTTTACTGTACTTCAGCTTTGACTGGGATCTAGTGCCAATGCAGATGCTCAGGTTCCAGAACTTCCAAATCAAATCTGCATTTTAATAGGATTCTCAGCTGGTTTGTTCACATATTGAATTTGAGAAGAACTTTTATAAGAGGTTTTGTTGTTGTTGTTGTTGACTGATAATTTAATTCTTCAACTAAAATTATTATTGGTTACAACAATAAAAAATAATGCCCAGATAGGTCTTTGTTCAATATTTCCATTCATTTTATCTGGAGGAGTCTTCAGATTTAACAGAGTGTTCAGTCACAAGAATTGTCTTATCCTAGATTTTCTGGTAAAATTATCTCTTTATTTACATTACTAAAGTTATTTTAATTTTTACTTGGTGTCAGTGGCTTAGATGTGTACATGGTTAATGTTTATAAACATCTTCAGAACTTTTTTGGAAGTTGATATAAATAACAAATAGAAAATTCAAAAATGTGTCTTTTCTGATAAAGAGAATTAAAGTATATTGGGAAGTGACAATATTTTAGCTTTCCATTCAGTTGAACTCCTTTTGGCACAAAGACAGAAAGGAATTTTTGTTCCAGCAAATGCACAGCAGGAACAGCTGAAACCCAGGGAGAGATAATGCACTAAGTATAGCAGTTAAGTGATAAAGATTTGGATTCCTAAGGTGACAAGCTTTAAGCATCAAAGCTGCAGGAGCAGCTTAAGGCAGCAAATAGAAATGGCATGACTCTCCTGGAGTTATGATGGTGCCTTTGGGTACCATCAGAGAGGAGGCTGAGTGAGGTACATCCTAAAGGAACAGATAATTACGATTGGTGACAGTTGACTTTTATGTAGCATTTCCATTTCCTTTTTTTATCGTTGAAAATCGTATATTAAATATATATGAAGTCTGAAATGCATTTTAGATGAAAAGAGGTGTTATTAACTTGGTAATTAAAATTTTAAGTTATTTACTAGTTGCTCTCTTTATATCGTCGTTAGGACTATAATTTACTTTTGGTATTATTTTGCCATTCTTTTCTGAATTGCCATAGGAGTGTGCCAGTGATAAAGTTTCCAAAGGACTTTTACTGTACTTCAGCTTTGACTGGGATCTAGTGCCAATGCAGATGCTCAGGTTCCAGAACTTCCAAATCAAATCTGCATTTTAATAGGATTCTCAGCTGGTTTGTTCACATATTGAATTTGAGAAGAACTTTTATAAGAGGTTTTGTTGTTGTTGTTGTTGACTGATAATTTAATTCTTCAACTAAAATTATTATTGGTTACAACAATAAAAAATAATGCCCAGATAGGTCTTTGTTCAATATTTCCATTCATTTTATCTGGAGGAGTCTTCAGATTTAACAGAGTGTTCAGTCACAAGAATTGTCTTATCCTAGATTTTCTGGTAAAATTATCTCTTTATTTACATTACTAAAGTTATTTTAATTTTTACTTGGTGTCAGTGGCTTAGATGTGTACATGGTTAATGTTTATAAACATCTTCAGAACTTTTTTGGAAGTTGATATAAATAACAAATAGAAAATTCAAAAATGTGTCTTTTCTGATAAAGAGAATTAAAGTATATTGGGAAGTGACAATATTTTAGCTTTCCATTCAGTTGAACTCCTTTTGGCACAAAGACAGAAAGGAATTTTTGTTCCAGCAAATGCACAGCAGGAACAGCTGAAACCCAGGGAGAGATAATGCACTAAGTATAGCAGTTAAGTGATAAAGATTTGGATTCCTAAGGTGACAAGCTTTAAGCATCAAAGCTGCAGGAGCAGCTTAAGGCAGCAAATAGAAATGGCATGACTCTCCTGGAGTTATGATGGTGCCTTTGGGTACCATCAGAGAGGAGGCTGAGTGAGGTACATCCTAAAGGAACAGATAATTACGATTGGTGACAGTTGATTGTAGATCATTCAAAGTACCGTATTGTACTAAGATACTAAATCCAAAGGTCTTTTTGAAATTACTTCCTACTTCCCCGTAATATTGTACAGTCCAGGACACTCCTGTTTTTCCCCCTTTTACTTTGCAGACCTGACTTACCTCCTTGACCTGATCCTTTGAAGATGACTTTTTTTTCTTTTTTTTTTTTTTTGGCTTAACCACTTAAATGTCTTGTTTCAATTTTCACTTCCATAGAAGTGACTGAAAAATACAAGTTCTGACATCCAGATCCCCAAACAAGAATGTACTGGATTCATGTAAAATCCAGTAGACTGATAAGAAGAAAACAAAACAAAACATAATGCTTAACCCTCACATACAATACTTTCAAATTGTTTTCTGTGGAATCATCAGGCTGTTTTAGCGTTGCCTCAGAAACTCCCACAGAGGACAACCGGATCGAGCTGCTGAAATCTGGAGGGGAGTTCCCTCGTTAATTGCATGTACTGGTCTTTTATGTAGGTTTCATTTGGTAAAATAATAGTAATAATAATAACCATAAAGTGATAGACTGCTTTAAAATTTACATTTTGATGTTACAGAATAAAAAAGACAATAACATAATACAGTGAATAATTGTATGTTAACAAGTTATAATAGTCAGCATAGATAAAAAGGACAAAATCCTAGGGACACAAACTACCCATAGAGAAAAACCAGGGCCAGATCCTCTTGCTGGTGTATTCTAACAATGATTAAAAGGTAGTTACAGGCATTTCTGGGAATTGGGGACAATATTTTAGCTTTCCATTCAGTTGAACTCCTTTTGGCACAAAGACAGAAAGGAATTTTTGTTCCAGCAAATGCACAGCAGGAACAGCTGAAACCCAGGGAGAGATAATGCACTAAGTATAGCAGTTAAGTGATAAAGATTTGGATTCCTAAGGTGACAAGCTTTAAGCATCAAAGCTGCAGGAGCAGCTTAAGGCAGCAAATAGAAATGGCATGACTCTCCTGGAGTTATGATGGTGCCTTTGGGTACCATCAGAGAGGAGGCTGAGTGAGGTACATCCTAAAGGAACAGATAATTACGATTGGTGACAGTTGATTGTAGATCATTCAAAGTACCGTATTGTACTAAGATACTAAATCCAAAGGTCTTTTTGAAATTACTTCCTACTTCCCCGTAATATTGTACAGTCCAGGACACTCCTGTTTTTCCCCCTTTTACTTTGCAGACCTGACTTACCTCCTTGACCTGATCCTTTGAAGATGACATTTTTTTCTTTTTTTTTTTTTTTTTGGCTTAACCACTTAAATGTCTTGTTTCAATTTTCACTTCCATAGAAGTGACTGAAAAATACAAGTTCTGACATCCAGATCCCCAAACAAGAATGTACTGGATTCATGTAAAATCCAGTAGACTGATAAGAAGAAAACAAAACAAAACATAATGCTTAACCCTCACATACAATACTTTCAAATTGTTTTCTGTGGAATCATCAGGCTGTTTTAGCGTTGCCTCAGAAACTCCCACAGAGGACAACCGGATCGAGCTGCTGAAATCTGGAGGGGAGTTCCCTCGTTAATTGCATGTACTGGTCTTTTATGTAGGTTTCATTTGGTAAAATAATAGTAATAATAATAACCATAAAGTGATAGACTGCTTTAAAATTTACATTTTGATGTTACAGAATAAAAAAGACAATAACATAATACAGTGAATAATTGTATGTTAACAAGTTATAATAGTCAACATAGATAAAAAGGACAAAATCCTAGGGACACAAACTACCCATAGAGAAAAACCAGGGCCAGATCCTCTTGCTGGTGTATTCTAACAATGATTAAAAGGATAATTAGGGTTTCCCTGGTGGTCCGGTGGGTAGGGACACCGCCTTGCAGTGCAAGGGGCGCCAATTTGATCCCTAGCCTGGGAAGATCCCACTTGCCATGGAGCGGCTGGACCGATGTGTCCAATTACCCAGTCGGAGCTCTGGAGCGCATGCGCCCAGAGCCGGTGCTCTGCGACAACAGAGGCCACTGCGATGGGAGGCCCACACAGGCCGAAGAACAAAGATGGATGAAAAATAAATAAATTAAAGACCAATTGGGCTTCCCTGGTGCTCCAGTGGGTAAGGACACCGCCTTGCAGTGCAAGGGGCACCGATTTGATCCCTGGCCTGGGAAGATCCCACATGCCGCGGAGTGGCTGGACAAATGTGTCCAATTACCGAGCCGGAGCTCCAGAGTGCATGTGCCCAGAGCCGGTGCTCTGCAACGACAGAGGCCACTGCGATGGGAGGCCCACACAGGCCAAAGAACAAAGATGGATGAAAACGGACAAATGAAAGACCAATAGACATGGCCCACCTGCTCCCCTCCCTCCCCAACCTCCAAAATAAATAAATAAATAAATAACTCTTTAAAAAAAATAAAAAAGACCAATAGAAGTGGCCCACCCACCCCCCTCCCTGCCCAAGCCACCGCCCCAAAAAGAAACCATTAAAAAATAAAAAAGGATAATTAACACCAGTTCTGTGCCAGCTTTGAAAAAATAAAAGTAGAGAGAATACTGTCCAACCCTTTCTATGAGGTCAGTATTATCCTGGCACTAAAACCAGACAGGATCATTATAAGAAAACTATGGACTGATATCTATTATGAATATATACAAAATAATTATTCACAATATACTAGCAACTGAATCTAAGAATATATAAAAATGATCACACATCATGACTGAATAAGATTTGTCTCAGATTTGCCACATTGGTTTAACATCTGAAAAATCAGCTAATATATTGATAGTACACCTTATAAAACAAATCAAACACTAAAGATACACATGATCATCTCAGTAAACACAGAAAAAAACATTTGACCAAGTTCAACATCCCTTCATGATAAACAACAAAGTAAGAATACAAAGGCATGTCCTGATTCCCTGATAGAAACATCTGTTTTTCATCTATGAAAAAATACATTTACCTTAATGTTGAAAAGCTGAATGATCTCCCTAGGATCAGAAACAAAACAAGGTATCAACTTCTATTCAACATTGTATCAAAAGTTCTGGAAAGAAAAAAAAAAAGATATCTAGTTCTAAAGGAAGAAGTAAAATTAGAGATGACATAATTTTTACATAGAAAATCCTAAGAAAAACTATTGTATCTAATAAATGAGTTAAGCAAGGTTCCACAACACAAAGCCAATACAAACCAAAAATTGTATTCCTGTATACTAGCAATGGAAAATCAGAGATAAAACTAAGAACATTAACAATAAAAACAAAACTAACAAAACGCTCAGAAATAAATTGAACAAAAGTGCAAACTTTGTACTGTGAAAGCTATAAAACATCGTCAAAGTAAATTAAGGAAGACCCAAGTAATTGGGACAATAGGCCATGGTCATGGAGCAGAAGACCTATTTGTTATTTTTTATCAAAAAGAAGCACTGCTGCTTTAAGATTATTTTAGGTATCCATGGAAGTGTTTATATCCTCAAAGAATATGGTGGATTTAACTGGGTTAGGACAGGGACCAGCTCGTTTCCTCTTCACCTAAGCATCGGTCGTCTGGAAACTTTGTCTTTCCAGAGAACAAAGAATGGATCTAACTCAGAGTCAGAGCCTCCACCATTAGCCCTCAGTGATATTTCTTTAAAAATATTTAGCCTACAATTGTCTCTGCTTTAGCACCTCTTCTCTTACACTAGGAGGGTGGGGTGTATATGTATGTTGCATCTTCATACTGTCTCTCTTATTTGTAACTCTCGAAAACTAAAAACTTATTTTCAATATTCAAAATCATGTTTGGATAGGGTAAGGATTTTCCATCATCAATCTAGCCCATGATACAAATGACTGCCTAATACATCAGCATATATAATATATCCAGTGCATACCTTTCCAAGGTTATGTGCTCTCCCAATATCAAGTAAGTATCAAGCTGATTATCTGAATGGTGCCTTTGCCTATGACATACTTTTTTAAAACAAAAAGAAAAAACAAATCAAACACTAAAGATACACATGATCATCTCAGTAAACACAGAAAAACATTTGACCAAGTTCAACATCCCTTCATGATAAACAACAAAGTAAGAATACAAAGGCATGTCCTGATTCCCTGATAGAAACATCTGTTTTTCATCTATGAAAAAATACATTTACCTTAATGTTGAAAAGCTGAATGATCTCCCTAGGATCAGAAACAAAACAAGGTATCAACTTCTATTCAACATTGTATCAAAAGTTCTGGAAAGAAAAAAAAAAAGATATCTAGTTCTAAAGGAAGAAGTAAAATTAGAGATGACATAATTTTTACATAGAAAATCCTAAGAAAAACTATTGTATCTAATAAATGAGTTAAGCAAGGTTCCACAACACAAAGCCAATACAAACCAAAAATTGTATTCCTGTATACTAGCAATGGAAAATCAGAGATAAAACTAAGAACATTAACAATAAAAACAAAACTAACAAAACGCTCAGAAATAAATTGAACAAAAGTGCAAACTTTGTACTGTGAAAGCTATAAAACATCGTCAAAGTAAATTAAGGAAGACCCAAGTAATTGGGACAATAGGCCATGGTCATGGAGCAGAAGACCTATTTGTTATTTTTTATCAAAAAGAAGCACTGCTGCTTTAAGATTATTTTAGGTATCCATGGAAGTGTTTATATCCTCAAAGAATATGGTGGATTTAACTGGGTTAGGACAGGGACCAGCTCGTTTCCTCTTCACCTAAGCATCGGTCGTCTGGAAACTTTGTCTTTCCAGAGAACAAAGAATGGATCTAACTCAGAGTCAGAGCCTCCACCATTAGCCCTCAGTGATATTTCTTTAAAAATATTTAGCCTACAATTGTCTCTGCTTTAGCACCTCTTCTCTTACACTAGGAGGGTGGGGTGTATATGTATGTTGCATCTTCATACTGTCTCTCTTATTTGTAACTCTCGAAAACTAAAAACTTATTTTCAATATTCAAAATCATGTTTGGATAGGGTAAGGATTTTCCATCATCAATCTAGCCCATGATACAAATGACTGCCTAATACATCAGCATATATAATATATCCAGTGCATACCTTTCCAAGGTTATGTGCTCTCCCAATATCAAGTAAGTATCAAGCTGATTATCTGAATGGTGCCTTTGCCTATGACATACTTTAAAGGTATATGTATGTATTCAGATGGAGAGAACTAGAGAAAAGGGAATATTTTAAATGTCACTTAGTCTCTAAATTTCCCGTAGTAAGGAACAAAGGTGGAAATTACAAATGTCACAATGCATTGTAATGTAATTGATTGTAATAAGTGATAAATATTCACTTAGTAATCATTCTGTTGAATGTTACTGTAAAATTGCCTTTAAATGAACAACATAATTCAAAATTCATAAATTAGTCATCACAGGTACAAATTAAGAATATCTAAATGCTTTAAGAGCCTCGTGTATGTGTATTTGTGTGTCTGAATTTTGTGTACATATAAAAATGAAGAACAAAAGTAATGCAGGCCCTTAAGTACATTGATCATTTTGATTTGTTTCTCTGTATCTTCTATTTTTTCAATAATTACTTTGTGTTACCTTGTAATGAGAGATCAAATCAACTATTATTTTCAAATATCTGCTACATTCTTATAGAGGTTCTAATAGTACATTTGGCATTTTCCTCAATATTACCTCTTTATGTCTCTACTTGCTTTCTTTCTAAGTTGAAAAGTCTCTGAATCAAGCTATCTGGATATAGTTGGAGACTTTGTGTTATGCTTTCCTATAATCTGCTCTATTTCAAACAGATCAAGGTCATACATGCCTTCAAGTTCCAAGATCAAACCATTTCTATCAAGCCAGTCAGCATGAATAGAGTTTCTTACAAGTCAGTGATTTAAACTAGCAGTACATTGCACTTCATTACATTCTGAATACTAATGTACTTTGGCTTTTCTTACTGTCTCTTGTCCCAAAGATGGAGGTTTTGACTAGAATGAAAATAGATTTTGTTAGTTTCTTTCTGATTTATTCAGTGATCTCTACAGAGAATGATCACAGTTCTAAATGGCTACATAAATGAAGTTATCATCCTCATTGACTCACATATGCAGGCTCAAGACAGGATAACTGTACTGTTAGGGAAAGTTTGGGCTTTTTAAAAGCCCTCTTTTTCTCACTTTAACTCAATTTATGAGCCAGACTGAATGTAAGAATTAATCTCAGAATTTAGTGAAACTATTTTCTTTCTTAATTGTTTTGACATATTATTGATTTTGTGATGGTCTGTTTTGCATGTAGATTCAGTTTATTATAGTACATTCACCACTTGTGTAGATTCACTTTATTACAGTACATTCACCACTTGGTCACTCTTTTTTATTTAACAAACTAAAAATAAGAGATGAGGCAATGATTCTGATTGCATTGGATTCCAGCTCCCTGGGTAGAGTCTAAGCAGTTTGAATTAACATTTGTGTCACTGTCAAAAACCAACTGCTTGCCACATCCATTGGTGTTAAACACAACATCTGGTTCCGTATAATTAGGTTTACAAGAAAGTTGATGAGAAAATGAGCCATATGCACTTACCAAATAGACAAGCATGAAGAATTTTCTTTGGATAGACATAAATATATGAGGTGGAGTTGAAAAGACAATGATTTACGTCTTGAAGTCATGCTTGACATCAGACATGACCATTGTGTATCACTTAGGAAGGGGGTAGATCCCATTTTCTTTCATTACGTATATTGTAATTTTGAGTTGAAGAACAAAAGTAATAGTAACATTGTTTTGAGCATTTTTTCCTTTGTGTTACCTTGTAATGAGAGATCAAATCAACTATTATTTTCAAATATCTGCTACATTCTTATAGAGGTTCTAATAGTACATTTGGCATTTTCCTCAATATTACCTCTTTATGTCTCTACTTGCTTTCTTTCTAAGTTGAAAAGTCTCTGAATCAAGCTATCTGGATATAGTTGGAGACTTTGTGTTATGCTTTCCTATAATCTGCTCTATTTCAAACAGATCAAGGTCATACATGCCTTCAAGTTCCAAGATCAAACCATTTCTATCAAGCCAGTCAGCATGAATAGAGTTTCTTACAAGTCAGTGATTTAAACTAGCAGTACATTGCACTTCATTACATTCTGAATACTAATGTACTTTGGCTTTTCTTACTGTCTCTTGTCCCAAAGATGGAGGTTTTGACTAGAATGAAAATAGATTTTGTTAGTTTCTTTCTGATTTATTCAGTGATCTCTACAGAGAATGATCACAGTTCTAAATGGCTACATAAATGAAGTTATCATCCTCATTGACTCACATATGCAGGCTCAAGACAGGATAACTGTACTGTTAGGGAAAGTTTGGGCTTTTTTTAAAAAGCTCTCTTTTTCTCACTTTAACTCAATTTATGAGCCAGACTGAATGTAAGAATTAATCTCAGAATTTAGTGAAACTATTTTCTTTCTTAATTGTTTTGACATATTATTGATTTTGTGATGGTCTGTTTTGCATGTAGATTCAGTTTATTATAGTACATTCACCACTTGTGTAGATTCACTTTATTACAGTACATTCACCACTTGGTCACTCTTTTTTATTTAACAAACTAAAAATAAGAGATGAGGCAATGATTCTGATTGCATTGGATTCCAGCTCCCTGGGTAGAGTCTAAGCAGTTTGAATTAACATTTGTGTCACTGTCAAAAACCAACTGCTTGCCACATCCATTGGTGTTAAACACAACATCTGGTTCCGTATAATTAGGTTTACAAGAAAGTTGATGAGAAAATGAGCCATATGCACTTACCAAATAGACAAGCATGAAGAATTTTCTTTGGATAGACATAAATATATGAGGTGGAGTTGAAAAGACAATGATTTACGTCTTGAAGTCATGCTTGACATCAGACATGACCATTGTGTATCACTTAGGAAGGGGGTAGATCCCATTTTCTTTCATTACCAAATTCATGGTATATGATGGCACTTCTTGTGTAAAGTTCATTGGGAGGCAATCTCCTGTGGTTGTTCCCTAATTGAGAGTTTGTCCCACAAATAAAGAGGAATTGAGCCTGTTGGCTTCATTATGGTGAGTGAAAAAGCATCAACATTGTCTTGGACCAGGCTGTAGATGTAACTGGATCACTGGATTTCACTCTGTGAGATCGGAAGGCATTTCTGGAGTTGGGAGATTACGTGGAATGAAGTGAGGTGACCTGTCCCTTGCTTCTCTTCTTGTCAGGATCTGAGTACTGTTAACACATCGACACACTACATTGGAAAAAGTCTATTGTTGGGAAGGTTGCTTGTCCCTCAGAAGAACTGTGTTATTGGGCCTTTGGGTAATGACTTTAGAAGCTTTTTTTTTTTTTTAATAAATTTATTTATTTATTTATTTATTTATTTGGGGGGAGGGGTGGCGGGGAGGGAGGGGGCGGGCGGGTCACTTCTGTTGGTCCTTCATTTGTCTATTTTCATCCATCTTTGTTCTTTGGCCCGTGTGGGCCTCCCATAGTGGTGGCCTCTGTTGTCGCAGAGCACCAGCTGTGGGCGCATGCACTCCAGAGCTCCGGCTCGGTGATAGGACACACCAGTCCACTCGCTCCGCGGCACGTGGGATCTTCCCAGGCCAGGGATCGAACCGGTGCCCCTTGCACTGCAAGGCGGTGTCCTTACCCACTGAACCACCAAGGAAGCCCTTTAGAAGCTTTTAAAGAAAGAACACATGTGGAGAAGTTTAATGTTTAAATAATTCCAGTTTTAAGAACAAGATCACTGGTGACAGTGAATTTGCTTTAGTTAGTTAGGGAAATTTAGTTAGTTTACTTAGTTTAGGGAAATTTTGGCTAATCTTTCTTCACAGTTTCAACTCCTAATTTTGTCTTTACTTAGCCATCACAGGTATCAACCTACTTGTCCCCATGAGAAAACAGCAGCAGAGAATCTGCCATGAAGGTCTTCTTACAAGACAGGACAAACCCCATGACACTAAAAGAAGTAGTTTTGTTTTTGTTTTTGTTTTGTTTTGAGAAATAATGGCTATTTTATTTCTTTTTTTATAGGCTTACACAGATGTGGAGCCTATTTAGCTTGTAATTTTATTCAGAGCTTTATTGATTAAAAAAATAATAATAATATGTACTGGAGTTAAACAGACCTAATCTCAAGTTCTAGTTGTGCCCCTTTTGAGTTACATGGATTTTTGAAATTAATCTCTCCAGTTTCAGTGTATCTGTATCTGTAAACCAAAGATGATAGTATTTCTTCTACCCAGCTAATGGGTTGTCATAAAGACTGAATGATAGAAGAATACACAATATCACTTTTTATATGTTAGCATCCTATCTAAAATGTTACTGTTCTTTAAAAAAATTATGGGCTTGAAATATCAAGTAAATAATGTTAGATATCCTTTACTTTGATTGTAACAAAAAATGAGCAAAATAGGTATAGCAAGACTTACTATCTGTGTTTTCCAAGTGAGGAGAAAGAGCTTCATTTACATTAAATGAGTTAAGAAATGGTCACATAACTGGTACCATGAAAGAAATAAAACTTATACTTTATTAAAATTTAGATTGGCATTTGATGAAGTCTTACAGGGGAATCTGTCCTGAAAACTATGAACTGTAAAAGAATATGTTTACTGCACTTCATAGCCAGTTATAAAATTGTATCAAATGAATATTGTTTGTGTAACAGTGTTACTTTCAGAACAGGTCCCTAGTTGTGTTTTGTTCTGTACCTGGCTCATGCTTTGTAATGTATTTATTAGTAGTTCAGATAAAGTCCAGAAATAAAACTTGAAACATTGTGGAGAATAAAAGCTGAACAGAATAGTTTTAAGATTTAGGAAAAGAAATCTAAGCATCATTAGTAAGTTTAAAAATAATGATCCAAGGGCCTGAGTCCACCTTGCAATGCAGGGGGCGCGTGTTCTATCCCTGGCCCAGGAGGATCCCACGTGCCAAGGGACGGCTGGGCCAGCGCATGCACGCACAGCCTGTGCAACGAGAGTGGCCACTGCAGTTGGAGACCCACACATGCCAAAGAATAAAGATGGGTGAAAAATAAACGATGACTTTAAAAAATAATAATAATGAGCCAAATCTGATCAGATGATATTTAAGATCATAAATACTCTATTACACACTAACATTTGAAAAATAGGAAGAAAACAGAGCAGTTTTTTTTAAATAAAAGATTTGCTTAATTTGATGACAAAAATTAACATATTGGTAGTATGATTCAGATGTAGTAAAGCCTGAATACAATCTGAGGTTTGACTGAACAGAAAGCAGTTAACAGTACCTCCCAGAGAGGAAACCTTACATAGTAGTTAGGGATATAGACTCTGGAACCAGACACCTTGGCTCAATCCTGGCTTTGTGACTGTCTTCTGAATGTGTGACTTTGGGAAGGTTCCTTGTCTTGTGCCTTAGTTTCCTCAACTGTGATGGAGTTAATGGCTTAGAGGAATTTTGTTGAGATGTGCTCAAAATACCACCTGGGCTTGAAATATCAAGTAAATAATGTTAGATATCCTTTACTTTGATTGTAACAAAAAATGAGCAAAATAGGTATAGCAAGACTTACTATCTGTGTTTTCCAAGTGAGGAGAAAGAGCTTCATTTACATTAAATGAGTTAAGAAATGGTCACATAACTGGTACCATGAAAGAAATAAAACTTATACTTTATTAAAATTTAGATTGGCATTTGATGAAGTCTTACAGGGGAATCTGTCCTGAAAACTATGAACTGTAAAAGAATATGTTTACTGCACTTCATAGCCAGTTATAAAATTGTATCAAATGAATATTGTTTGTGTAACAGTGTTACTTTCAGAACAGGTCCCTAGTTGTGTTTTGTTCTGTACCTGGCTCATGCTTTGTAATGTATTTATTAGTAGTTCAGATAAAGTCCAGAAATAAAACTTGAAACATTGTGGAGAATAAAAGCTGAACAGAATAGTTTTAAGATTTAGGAAAAGAAATCTAAGCATCATTAGTAAGTTTAAAAATAATGATCCAAGGGCCTGAGTCCACCTTGCAATGCAGGGGCGTGTTCTATCCCTGGCCCAGGAGGATCCCACGTGCCAAGGGACGGCTGGGCCAGCGCATGCACGCACAGCCTGTGCAACGAGAGTGGCCACTGCAGTTGGAGACCCACACATGCCAAAGAATAAAGATGGGTGAAAAATAAACGATGACTTTAAAAAATAATAATAATGAGCCAAATCTGATCAGATGATATTTAAGATCATAAATACTCTATTACACACTAACATTTGAAAAATAGGAAGAAAACAGAGCAGTTTTTTTTAAATAAAAGATTTGCTTAATTTGATGACAAAAATTAACATATTGGTAGTATGATTCAGATGTAGTAAAGCCTGAATACAATCTGAGGTTTGACTGAACAGAAAGCAGTTAACAGTACCTCCCAGAGAGGAAACCTTACATAGTAGTTAGGGATATAGACTCTGGAACCAGACACCTTGGCTCAATCCTGGCTTTGTGACTGTCTTCTGAATGTGTGACTTTGGGAAGGTTCCTTGTCTTGTGCCTTAGTTTCCTCAACTGTGATGGAGTTAATGGCTTAGAGGATTATTATGAGATTTAAGAGCCCATGTGCTCAAAATACCACCTGGCACAAAGTCAGTTAACCATTGTGATTATCCCTGTTAATTCCTAATCATGAGCTAAGAGAGGCATTTACAATCTGGAATATTTCCAGAGGAGACAAGTAGGAGATAGTATTTACTGAACATTTATTAAACTTTCAACCGTGAGCTAAAACATTTTTGTGTAATTTTTTCACAAACTCTAGGAATTAAGTACTATTATTTTTATTATGCATATGCAAAAATTGTGAGTGAGAAAGGTTAGGTAATACAACCAATATGTGGTAGATGCTTGCTTGACTTTTAAATACCTTTATCCATGAAGTAATGCTTATTTGAGGATCAGCTAACACAACTGAGGAAGTTTAATCTGGACCAGCAGAGACCAAGTAGAAGTGTATTGTCCCCTAACATTTGAAGGACTGTCAAGTAGAACAAGGGTTTGACCCTGCCCAGCTAATAATATAGTCCTACATAAGGATTCCAGGACTGGGCTCTAGGATGCCTCCTTATCTGCTCAGTCCTGGACTTACTGCATTAACCTCTTATCTGAACTTCATACCACTAAGCTTTTCTTAGTACAACTCATCCTGCATCATGTTATGAGATTAATCTTCCAAAAATACTACCACTGTTATATCAGTCTCCAAATGAAAACTCTTCAGTGCTTCCCACCATGGTAGGCAGGATAAAGTCCAGATACCTTAAGTTGTCATTCAAAAGATTTTATGACCTGATTGCAGCCTATATCTAGAATCATTAACTTGTAGGACCAAAGGGGACCTCAGGCATCATGCCACCATGTCCCCTCATCGTCAGTCAGGAAAGTTAAACCCTAAATAGGTACATGTGAATATCCCAGTCTTCGTTGTTGCCTGGCTTTCTCTAGTTGTACCAAGCGGGGGCTACTCGCTAGTTGCAGTACATGGGCTTCTTGTTGTAATGTAGAGGACAGGCTCTAGGTGCATGGGCTTCAGTTGTAATGCTCCATGGCATATGGGGTCTTCTTGGGTTGAGGACTGAACCAGTGTCCCCTACATTGACAGGCGGATTCTTAATCACTAGACCACCAGGGAAGCCCTCATAGTATCTTAAAAGAGTATTTTCACTGCTAAAAATATCCTGTGAACCCTACCTAACTATCCATCCCTTTACCCCCACCCCTGGAAACCACTGATTTTTTTTTACTGTCTCCATAGCTTTGCCTTTTGTAGAATGTCATATGATTGGGATCATACAGTCTCTTCAGATTAGCTTCTTTCACTGAGTAATAGAAGTTTCCTCTGTGTGTGTGTGTGTGTGTGTGTGTGTTTTCAGGCTTCCCTGGTGGCTCAGATGGTAAAGAATCTGTGTTTTTTCATGGCTACAAAATGTTTGTCTTTCTACAACCTGCCATTAGTGTCTTCCTCTAGTTTTCTTTGACTGATTTTCTAGAAATATATAATGTAGGCTGTAGGCATAGTCAAGTGAAATACCCCATTACAGACACTGAGATATTTGCTTTTATTTTTGTTTTGATTTTTTATCTGTCATTGCTAATAATATAGTCCTACATAAGGATTCCAGGACTGGGCTCTAGGATGCCTCCTTATCTGCTCAGTCCTGGACTTACTGCATTAACCTCTTATCTGAACTTCATACCACTAAGCTTTTCTTAGTACAACTCATCCTGCATCATGTTATGAGATTAATCTTCCAAAAATACTACCACTGTTATATCAGTCTCCAAATGAAAACTCTTCAGTGCTTCCCACCATGGTAGGCAGGATAAAGTCCAGATACCTTAAGTTGTCATTCAAAAGATTTTATGACCTGATTGCAGCCTATATCTAGAATCATTAACTTGTAGGACCAAAGGGGACCTCAGGCATCATGCCACCATGTCCCCTCATCGTCAGTCAGGAAAGTTAAACCCTAAATAGGTACATGTGAATATCCCAGTCTTCGTTGTTGCCTGGCTTTCTCTAGTTGTACCAAGCGGGGGCTACTCGCTAGTTGCAGTACATGGGCTTCTTGTTGTAATGTAGAGGACAGGCTCTAGGTGCATGGGCTTCAGTTGTAATGCTCCATGGCATATGGGGTCTTCTTGGGTTGAGGACTGAACCAGTGTCCCCTACATTGACAGGCGGATTCTTAATCACTAGACCACCAGGGAAGCCCTCATAGTATCTTAAAAGAGTATTTTCACTGCTAAAAATATCCTGTGAACCCTACCTAACTATCCATCCCTTTACCCCCACCCCTGGAAACCACTGATTTTTTTTTACTGTCTCCATAGCTTTGCCTTTTGTAGAATGTCATATGATTGGGATCATACAGTCTCTTCAGATTAGCTTCTTTCACTGAGTAATAGAAGTTTCCTCTGTGTGTGTGTGTGTGTGTGTGTGTGTTTTCAGGCTTCCCTGGTGGCTCAGATGGTAAAGAATCTGTGTTTTTTCATGGCTACAAAATGTTTGTCTTTCTACAACCTGCCATTAGTGTCTTCCTCTAGTTTTCTTTGACTGATTTTCTAGAAATATATAATGTAGGCTGTAGGCATAGTCAAGTGAAATACCCCATTACAGACACTGAGATATTTGCTTTTATTTTTGTTTTGATTTTTTATCTGTCATTGTTAATTATGAGCCCCAGTGTAAGAATGAAGCATTATCCTAGTGGCAGTGAATGCTTCTGCATAGTTACCAAAACACATTCCTGCAGGTTCTAGAGTTGAATAGTCCAGGCTTAACCACTTGGCTCAGTCCATTTCTAGCTGTGTGACTTTGTGTTAATAAGTACACCTCTCTGAGCCTCCACTTCCTGTGCCTGAGACCAGTTTATCTCACTTTTTTATGCTTGTAAGGTTCTATTGACAAAATGGATTGAAAATACTTGTTTATCCTTTCGAGGCTGAGCAGAGCCTCTAGAGGATGTGGACGTTTAAGGAATCCAGTTATTCTGAATAACAGTCTTTGAAACTAGGGTAGTATTTCACACATAAACCTAGTAGGACAAAAACATTAAAAATACAATATATAAGGTCTGCTGTATGTCACTCATTGGGATCAAGTGTCATTTCACTAAAGGCCCCCAATTTCTGATGGAGCTAGAAAATTTCATTAGAAGGTCCCAATCCAGGCAAACCACAGCCACTGGATTCTACGTTTCTTTGTGCAATGGGAGAAGCAGACTTTTGTGTTCTGGTAGCTTCCAGAAGCCCATGCCTCTCCATCCCTTAGGAAGTGCTCCTGGCCACTGCTCTGAAGGACCAGCGTCAGTCCTATTACTAACCCCCAGCAGACAGGGTCCCCCTGCAGGACTCAGTTTTCAAGGTGCCTATTTTAAAGATAAAACACATTTTTCTTTCCTAGGAAGCCCAGTGTGCTGCTCTCTCATTCTCTCAGAACTTGCCTCCTTTCTGTGTAATGTCTGGCATTTTTAGTTCTCTTGTCCCTTTACCCTTTCATTTAACACATCACTCCTTGACAGAGGCTCACCTTCACTGTCGGGGAAGAATAACCCCAGGGCAGGCCTTTGCTTGTCATCCTCTATGGTGAAGAGGAATGAGAGAAATAATTGAGTCTTTCTACAACCTGCCATTAGTGTCTTCCTCTAGTTTTCTTTGACTGATTTTCTAGAAATATATAATGTAGGCTGTAGGCATAGTCAAGTGAAATACCCCATTACAGACACTGAGATATTTGCTTTTATTTTTGTTTTGATTTTTTATCTGTCATTGTTAATTATGAGCCCCAGTGTAAGAATGAAGCATTATCCTAGTGGCAGTGAATGCTTCTGCATAGTTACCAAAACACATTCCTGCAGGTTCTAGAGTTGAATAGTCCAGGCTTAACCACTTGGCTCAGTCCATTTCTAGCTGTGTGACTTTGTGTTAATAAGTACACCTCTCTGAGCCTCCACTTCCTGTGCCTGAGACCAGTTTATCTCACTTTTTTATGCTTGTAAGGTTCTATTGACAAAATGGATTGAAAATACTTGTTTATCCTTTCGAGGCTGAGCAGAGCCTCTAGAGGATGTGGACGTTTAAGGAATCCAGTTATTCTGAATAACAGTCTTTGAAACTAGGGTAGTATTTCACACATAAACCTAGTAGGACAAAAACATTAAAAATACAATATATAAGGTCTGCTGTATGTCACTCATTGGGATCAAGTGTCATTTCACTAAAGGCCCCCAATTTCTGATGGAGCTAGAAAATTTCATTAGAAGGTCCCAATCCAGGCAAACCACAGCCACTGGATTCTACGTTTCTTTGTGCAATGGGAGAAGCAGACTTTTGTGTTCTGGTAGCTTCCAGAAGCCCATGCCTCTCCATCCCTTAGGAAGTGCTCCTGGCCACTGCTCTGAAGGACCAGCGTCAGTCCTATTACTAACCCCCAGCAGACAGGGTCCCCCTGCAGGACTCAGTTTTCAAGGTGCCTATTTTAAAGATAAAACACATTTTTCTTTCCTAGGAAGCCCAGTGTGCTGCTCTCTCATTCTCTCAGAACTTGCCTCCTTTCTGTGTAATGTCTGGCATTTTTAGTTCTCTTGTCCCTTTACCCTTTCATTTAACACATCACTCCTTGACAGAGGCTCACCTTCACTGTCGGGGAAGAATAACCCCAGGGCAGGCCTTTGCTTGTCATCCTCTATGGTGAAGAGGAATGCAGAGAAATAATTTAGTTTTTCCAAAATCCCTTTATCCTCTTTGATTTTTCTCATGCTTTGCTGGTTTGCAGGCACTCACTAGGGCAGCCACAGACAATGCACAGGAGGATTTTTTTCATTTGGCTCTTTTTTCTCCTTTTTTACTCCTTGTCCTTCACATCACTGTCTAACCTCTTACTGTCAGAGTCTTCATTCCATACTAGGAGATGCAGTGTATCCACATTTCCATTTTAATCACGGCCTCTGAGGTTTGGAAGGGAACTTGGAGGTCACCAGTCCCAGCTCACATAGGAGCTCTGTCCTCAGCTCTTGAATAGACAGCAGCGTAGCCTTCCTATGGACAGTTGACAGTGGAGGGAAGTGCCCTGTTCTGTTGTGCAGCCCATTCCATTACAGGGGCACACCTGACTTCAGGGGTCTATCTTATTTTTAACTGTCATATGTCTCTTGGTGACACCCAGCCATTACTGAGGTGGTCTCTAGTGCAGTGCTGAATAAGACTGTCACCTGTTAGACATGTTGTCTCCTCTCTTAGGCTCCGTTTATCTACCTATGCCCTCTACTATTCCTGATACAGTATTTTTTCCTCGTTTTTTCATTAGCTTTTGGTGGAAACAATTTAGCTTATAACTGTTGTTTGCTCCTCAAACAAAAAACATTAGGGATATAACTCTGTCATTGTAATAGTCCCCTTTTATTGTGTATATACATATATATGTGTATGTATACACACACATACTTATAGATATATATATAGAACCTGTGCATAATTCTCTAATTGTTCTAATTTATGCATCTGTGATGCATACTATTCTTGTAACACTGGTAATAGATGCCAAACTAATATTGCATTGACCAAAAACCTGCAGCTGAATTGGTAATTCCTTAACTTGGTATACGTTTTCTGTGCAATGATAGCTGCTCTCTCATTCTCTCAGAACTTGCCTCCTTTCTGTGTAATGTCTGGCATTTTTAGTTCTCTTGTCCCTTTACCCTTTCATTTAACACATCACTCCTTGACAGAGGCTCACCTTCACTGTCGGGGAAGAATAACCCCAGGGCAGGCCTTTGCTTGTCATCCTCTATGGTGAAGAGGAATGCAGAGAAATAATTTAGTTTTTCCAAAATCCCTTTATCCTCTTTGATTTTTCTCATGCTTTGCTGGTTTGCAGGCACTCACTAGGGCAGCCACAGACAATGCACAGGAGGATTTTTTTCATTTGGCTCTTTTTTCTCCTTTTTTACTCCTTGTCCTTCACATCACTGTCTAACCTCTTACTGTCAGAGTCTTCATTCCATACTAGGAGATGCAGTGTATCCACATTTCCATTTTAATCACGGCCTCTGAGGTTTGGAAGGGAACTTGGAGGTCACCAGTCCCAGCTCACATAGGAGCTCTGTCCTCAGCTCTTGAATAGACAGCAGCGTAGCCTTCCTATGGACAGTTGACAGTGGAGGGAAGTGCCCTGTTCTGTTGTGCAGCCCATTCCATTACAGGGCACACCTGACTTCAGGGGTCTATCTTATTTTTAACTGTCATATGTCTCTTGGTGACACCCAGCCATTACTGAGGTGGTCTCTAGTGCAGTGCTGAATAAGACTGTCACCTGTTAGACATGTTGTCTCCTCTCTTAGGCTCCGTTTATCTACCTATGCCCTCTACTATTCCTGATACAGTATTTTTTCCTCGTTTTTTCATTAGCTTTTGGTGGAAACAATTTAGCTTATAACTGTTGTTTGCTCCTCAAACAAAAAAAACATTAGGGATATAACTCTGTCATTGTAATAGTCCCCTTTTATTGTGTATATACATATATATGTGTATGTATACACACACATACTTATAGATATATATATAGAACCTGTGCATAATTCTCTAATTGTTCTAATTTATGCATCTGTGATGCATACTATTCTTGTAACACTGGTAATAGATGCCAAACTAATATTGCATTGACCAAAAACCTGCAGCTGAATTGGTAATTCCTTAACTTGGTATACGTTCTGGTAGCCATTTAGTGCAAGATAAAAACAGGTTCTTGCAAACACTGAAAAAAAAAAAGAAAGTGAAGTTGCTCAGTTATGTTTGACACTTAGTGACCCATGGACAAGCTGTGGAATTCTCCAGGCGAGAATACTGGAGTGGGTAGCCTTTCCCTTCTCCAGGGAATTTTCCTGATCCAGGGTTCAAAGCCAGGTCTCCCGCATTGCAGGCAAATTTTTTACCATCTGAACCACAAGGGAAACCCATAAATACTGGAGTGGGTAGCCTAGCCCTTCTCTAGGGGATCTTCCCACCCCAAGAGTTGAACTGGGGTCTCCTGCATTGCAGGTGGATCTTTACCAGTTGAGCTACAAAAAGAAAAAAAACACACCAGAAACATGAACCACAACCTTTTCAAGATAGGACCATGTTTTAAATGTATAGTGTTAGGTGTTCTCATAGGAGTTCAGCAGGAGAATAGAACAGATATTAAGGTGGTCTATCAGCCCACACATGGAGAATATGAACTATCTCAAACTAAACATCATGAAAGGAGAGAATGTGCATACTTATAAGTACAGAGAAACACATAGGCTAATAGACACCACTTTCCCATATACACAAAAGGGGATATCTGTACACAGAGTCAAATATAAGGACAAAACCAGACTGAAAATCCTGCACAGCTCTGAGGCAGGTAGAAGTACTCTCATATATGAGAATATGCATTTGCCAACCACAGCCACCGTAATAGGGTTTACATGACTCTCCAGATTGGTTTTCTGCCTCAGAAAAGGTGGTCTCTAACAACAGGAATGAAAAAAAAAAAAAAAACTGGGAGAAAAACAGCCTCATGGGAAAAAGAAGACAGAGATCAAAAGAGTTAAATCTTGTCCAAGATAACACTTCAAGTAATGCAAGACTCAAACTCAGCTAAATACAGTATCAAAGAATTTGAACAGCATGATGTGATGGTATGTGGTTATTTTTCTGTAACATGTTCATCCAAATGACCTCCAAGAGTCATCTTTACAATTCCAATCTTGAATACATTGCATCATGTGAACTGAAAAACAGCAGTATGTTAGAATGGAATGAGAACCAGAATGGGACTTCAAGGGAGAGATTCTTGTCCCAGCTTGGCTTCTAGCTAAATCTGCATCATGCACGTTGTTCAACACTTAGAATCAGTTTCCTCAGCCAGCAAATGGGAAAAGTGACCTATCTCAAGGGTTATTCTATAAATTAACTTATATAATGCTTGTGAAAACATTCTGGAAAGTAAAAGTATTACAGGAATGCAAATTATTTGGATCATATAATCAGAAGATCTTCAGGGACTTTGATACTTTGATATTGGAAGCAATATCAAAATCCATGATATAAGCTAATCATATTATGTTAAGTCATTTATGTATAAATTTCTGTGGCATTTACAGAGTGCCTACAGATCACGCACTGTTCAAAGCAGTAAGACATACAGGAATGTGTAAGACAGCTCTTCCCACAAAAGGTTTATAATCTAAAAGATTTTTAATGGTTTTAGTTGCTATATTTAAAAAAATGAATTTTATTTTCAGTGTATGTTTGTTTAGTGATGACAAACTGTACTACTATGCTTGAATTTTTTTCTTTTTTGTAGCTAAAAGCACAGTGGAAGAAATTGAGATTTTTGTTTTGTTTTGTATTTACCCATTCCCAATATGGATTCTGTGTTTTAGCTTGGTACCTCTATTTTTCATGCTGTATCATATTCAGACTTACTACAAATAGAAGATGTTACTTATTGGTAAATATAGTTATAAATCAATTGAATCAGGAGAGACATCACAATTTTAGAATAGTCACATAATGATCTGTATCCAAATTGATGTCAGAACGGTATGAAGATATTTCTGGAGAAATCATTGTCCTCTAAGAAAGAAGGAAAGACCTCAAAGACCACTTCTTGACTCTGTAACACCCTCTGGTTACTCTCAGCTTCTAGATTCTCAGGTATGGATACAGAGAATGGCAATCAGTGGAATTATTAGAGTTATTATTCAAGGTGGGCTGTATGCCTAAGGTAACAGAAGGCTTATTCATTGGATTCATTCTGTTGAAATGTCTGCCCAAATGAAATTATCCCTTAATGTTAACCAGATTGTTTTAGTGGCTCATCCCCAGTGATAAACTGAATCAAGCCATCCTGGTCTCAGAGATTAAGGAAGGATTTGGCCAGTCTTATGTCTAAGGCCAGCAAGCACTTGAAGCACAATGAACATATAACAACAGTTTAGAATGATTTTTTTCAGATATAGAGGTGATTGAGGCAGAAATAAATAAAAAGAGAGATATGAAGTCTAGGGGAAAAGTGTATCTCTTTTCCTTAATATTTTTCTATTTTTCTTAATATCTAGGGATGGACAGAGTGTTCAAAGGATAGAGATAATATACACAGAGAACAGAAATTTGAGTGGAAAATGATACAGTAGTTCAGGTATTTCTCTTTTTTTCTATTTTGATAATAGCAAAGGTTAGTGTAGACATGCAGTAAAGTGATTATTATGGATATTTATCAACTTAAGTAACAACACAGTCTTTTCCATGGAAAATTTATTATAGCTGTTTCATCATTGCTGGTTTGGCCATCTGCCCAAGAGGCTTCTTCAGTTGTTTTTTTTTTTTTTTTTTAAGATTTATTTATTTATTTACTTTGGGCGGGGGTCAGGTTGGGGAGGGAGGGGAGTGGGCAGGCCACTTCCATTGGTCTTTCATTTCTCCATTTTCATTCGTCTGCGCTCTTTGGCTCCTGTGGGCCTCCCATCGCGGTGGCGTCTGTCGTTGCAGAGCACCGGCTCTGGGCGCATGCGCTCCAGAGCTCCAGCTCGGTAATTGGACACATCAGTCCAGCTGCTCTGCGGCACGTGGGATCTTCCCAGACCAGGGATCGAACCGGCGCCCCTTGCACCGCAAGGCGGCGTCCCTACCCACTGGACCACCAGGGGAAGCCCCTTCTTCAGTTTTGTAGTGTACCTCCTAACCTGATAGGGATTCTTCCTGTCTGGGGTTGCTGCTAAGAAGCTCTTCTCCTTTAATGAAAATTATTTCTCCCAACAATGTTATCATTATTTATGATTTAAAGATCAAGAAACCTGTCTAAGGTGGGCTGTATGCCTAAGGTAACAGAAGGCTTATTCATTGGATTCATTCTGTTGAAATGTCTGCCCAAATGAAATTATCCCTTAATGTTAACCAGATTGTTTTAGTGGCTCATCCCCAGTGATAAACTGAATCAAGCCATCCTGGTCTCAGAGATTAAGGAAGGATTTGGCCAGTCTTATGTCTAAGGCCAGCAAGCACTTGAAGCACAATGAACATATAACAACAGTTTAGAATGATTTTTTTCAGATATAGAGGTGATTGAGGCAGAAATAAATAAAAAGAGAGATATGAAGTCTAGGGGAAAAGTGTATCTCTTTTCCTTAATATTTTTCTATTTTTCTTAATATCTAGGGATGGACAGAGTGTTCAAAGGATAGAGATAATATACACAGAGAACAGAAATTTGAGTGGAAAATGATACAGTAGTTCAGGTATTTCTCTTTTTTTCTATTTTGATAATAGCAAAGGTTAGTGTAGACATGCAGTAAAGTGATTATTATGGATATTTATCAACTTAAGTAACAACACAGTCTTTTCCATGGAAAATTTATTATAGCTGTTTCATCATTGCTGGTTTGGCCATCTGCCCAAGAGGCTTCTTCAGTTTTTTTTTTTTTTTTTTTTTTTTTTAAGATTTATTTATTTATTTACTTTGGGCGGGGGTCAGGTTGGGGAGGGAGGGGAGTGGGCAGGCCACTTCCATTGGTCTTTCATTTCTCCATTTTCATTCGTCTGCGCTCTTTGGCTCCTGTGGGCCTCCCATCGCGGTGGCGTCTGTCGTTGCAGAGCACCGGCTCTGGGCGCATGCGCTCCAGAGCTCCAGCTCGGTAATTGGACACATCAGTCCAGCTGCTCTGCGGCACGTGGGATCTTCCCAGACCAGGGATCGAACCGGCGCCCCTTGCACCGCAAGGCGGCGTCCCTACCCACTGGACCACCAGGGGAAGCCCCTTCTTCAGTTTTGTAGTGTACCTCCTAACCTGATAGGGATTCTTCCTGTCTGGGGTTGCTGCTAAGAAGCTCTTCTCCTTTAATGAAAATTATTTCTCCCAACAATGTTATCATTATTTATGATTTAAAGATCAAGAAACCTGTCTAACTCTGGATCCATACTTTCTATAGGGAGTCAATTTCTAAGCCTAATTCTTATAAGACAATTTTTTTTTTTTTAATTTTGGCCTCTTTTGTTTTTTTTTTTTTTTTTATATATTTATTTTCATCCATCTTAAGTCTTTGTCCTGTGTGGGCCTGCCATTGTAGTGGCCTCTTCTGTTGCAGAGCACTGGCTCTGGGCACACTCGCTCCAAAGCACTGGCTCTAATTGGACACACTGGTCCAGCTGCTCCATGGCACGTGGGATCTTCCCAGGCCAGGGATTGAACTGATGCCCCTTCCACTGCAAAGTGGACTGTTTACCCATTGGACCACCAGGGAAGCCCTACGCCTCATTCTTTATCTCAAAATATAGCAATGTCAACTTTGCCTAACACTGTGTTTTTAAATGAACAATTTATATGTTTGTTGAAATAAACATATAAAATATATAGATCTCATTAGGGAATGAATATATATATATATTCACTCATGAGTCTCTTTTTTGTGCCTTTAAATACAGATAAATCAATTGCTAATTTTTCAGATTTTTAATGTAATTTTTTTCTATAGCACTATACTGTGAGGAATGGCTACATGCAAAAAGTAGAAATGTTTAACTTTAAGATAAGATTGAATTGTTTTCTAGAAGAGAAAGTTTCTCGAGCAGTGTAGAAGGGATGATTTGCATGCACTTCCTCTCCCTACTTGGTACTGTAATATTTCTTAGTTGTTGCCCATGTCTACTTGGAATAAAACAGTATTTTAGGTGGTCTTCACTTGCATTTCTTTGATTACTGATGATGTTGAGCGTCCCTTTGTTTATTGGTCATGAATGTTTCCTATTCTGTGAAAGGTCTGTCAATACTTTTTGCTCATTTTTCTATTGTGGTTGTTGCCCTTTTGTATTCAGAAACTCTCATACAAGAAATTTTGAGTTTGCATCAAGAAAAGGAACTAAGGTGTATAAAACCACACAACAGATTGGTAGAAGAGCATAAACTAGAAATGAACCAGCCCAGTACTTTTATACAATGTCATGATGTCTTTTCCATAGAGATTCCTTCTCACCAGACGGAGGGGCACTTGGGTGAGGCTATTTGCACAGGACTGTGTAGGATATCCAGTTAGGAAAGTTCTTGTTACTTCAGCTTTATTTTTCCAACAGAAATGTAACAAAATGTGCCAGACACATCAATTACAAGGGAACCCTGTCAATTTTGATGATACATGGAGTTTGTTGTAAAGGAACCACTTGCACAGAACTCCCATCTGGAGAAAGATGGGGGTCAATGTAGATATGATTTGAAACCTTGTGTAAGATATATGAGTGGCATTAGAGGAATGACAGCTGGAGCAGAAAATAATAAAATATGACTTGCTAGAGAGGCTGGCTGGCTGATCAGATTTAGGTTTTATTATGGTAGCTTCCTTCCTCTTTGTTTCATGGTATTTATAATGCAATTGATAATTTGTCATTGGTCCCCATTTGATTGCATATGAGAAAATAGAGAGTGGGGGAATTGGCATGTGAGAAGAAAGGGGGAAGTGATTTTTCTGTTATTTACTAACAGTATCCTCAAATCAAAACTTGAGGTCTGGAATGGAAGAATACTGCACAAGGGCAGTATTTTAGTGAATTCACTCATTTATTGGTTCATTCATTTCCTCCATCCTTCCCATCCCCATTATTTGTCATTTTAAACACTGAATCATTTTCCTTGAACAATATGCCCAGTTGAACTAGAGGAGAATCGTATTTTCGACTGAGTGGGACCCTGCTGTCTCTTTTCCTATTGTCATTTTGTTTTCTAGAAGAGAAAGTTTCTCGAGCAGTGTAGAAGGGATGATTTGCATGCACTTCCTCTCCCTACTTGGTACTGTAATATTTCTTAGTTGTTGCCCATGTCTACTTGGAATAAAACAGTATTTTAGGTGGTCTTCACTTGCATTTCTTTGATTACTGATGATGTTGAGCGTCCCTTTGTTTATTGGTCATGAATGTTTCCTATTCTGTGAAAGGTCTGTCAATACTTTTTGCTCATTTTTCTATTGTGGTTGTTGCCCTTTTGTATTCAGAAACTCTCATACAAGAAATTTTGAGTTTGCATCAAGAAAAGGAACTAAGGTGTATAAAACCACACAACAGATTGGTAGAAGAGCATAAACTAGAAATGAACCAGCCCAGTACTTTTATACAATGTCATGATGTCTTTTCCATAGAGATTCCTTCTCACCAGACGGAGGGGCACTTGGGTGAGGCTATTTGCACAGGACTGTGTAGGATATCCAGTTAGGAAAGTTCTTGTTACTTCAGCTTTATTTTTCCAACAGAAATGTAACAAAATGTGCCAGACACATCAATTACAAGGGAACCCTGTCAATTTTGATGATACATGGAGTTTGTTGTAAAGGAACCACTTGCACAGAACTCCCATCTGGAGAAAGATGGGTGTCAATGTAGATATGATTTGAAACCTTGTGTAAGATATATGAGTGGCATTAGAGGAATGACAGCTGGAGCAGAAAATAATAAAATATGACTTGCTAGAGAGGCTGGCTGGCTGATCAGATTTAGGTTTTATTATGGTAGCTTCCTTCCTCTTTGTTTCATGGTATTTATAATGCAATTGATAATTTGTCATTGGTCCCCATTTGATTGCATATGAGAAAATAGAGAGTGGGGGAATTGGCATGTGAGAAGAAAGGGGGAAGTGATTTTTCTGTTATTTACTAACAGTATCCTCAAATCAAAACTTGAGGTCTGGAATGGAAGAATACTGCACAAGGGCAGTATTTTAGTGAATTCACTCATTTATTGGTTCATTCATTTCCTCCATCCTTCCCATCCCCATTATTTGTCATTTTAAACACTGAATCATTTTCCTTGAACAATATGCCCAGTTGAACTAGAGGAGAATCGTATTTTTCGACTGAGTGGGACCCTGCTGTCTCTTTTCCTATTGTCAGTTTTCTAGGTTCTGTCACCTTATCTTGCTTTCTTGCTCTTTTCTTTCTCCATTTTTTTCAATGACTCTCCTAATGAAGAGAAAATAATGTTTATGAAGCTATGTGTATGCAAGTCAAATGGCTCACCCATCAGATGCACAGGATCTAGCTTCCTAACCTCTTAAGCTCACGGAGCTTCAGGGTAGGTGAGAGCAGAATGTGGCCCCTTGATCACTCCCACTGTGTTGTGTGAGATGAACCCTATGGCAAGTGGGCTTTGTCACAAAGACATAAGTAGATGGGTGGGTTTATGGGGATGTGAGAAGAGAAAAGGGCTTTGATGACATCCAGTGTCTCTTTCCAATATTTGGTATAAGACACATTTTTTTTTCTAATAGGATGATATAAATTATAATATTGGTAATTACTCAATGTTCTATCATTACAGAGTGCAAAACATTCTTTTCGGTTCATTCTTTTTCTTTTTTAATTTTATTTATTTATTTTTAGCAATTCTGGGTTTTCACTGCTGCCACAGCCTCTTCTCTAGTTGCAGGGAGTGGGGGCTACTCTCTAGTTGATGTGAGCAGGCTTCTTTTTGCCGTGACTTCTCTTGTGGAACTTGGGCTCTAGGGCACACGGGTTTCAATTCTTTCTGCTCTGAGGCTCTAGAGCACAGGCTCAATAGTTGTGGCTCACGGGCTTAGTTGCTCCTCAGCATGTGGGATCTTTAAGCAGGACTATTTATTGTTTATACAATATTAACCTGTTAACCCTCCTCCAGATTTCCAGCCTTAAGTTGAGTTCAGGATCTGCTACACCCATGCACCTGCTTCCATCCTTCCCAGGCTCCTGGGTATCTCTTTCAACAGCTTGAATTCCTCATCTCCTCTTCTCCTCTTAATCACCACCCCAGGGAGATCTGGTTTCAGGATCTAACGGAGCTCAGGTTCTTCATGTCTCTTTGCAGAAAAATATTCAGTGAGAGACAAAGTGATAGGTAAGAAGTGGATTTATTCAGATTCAAGAAAAGCACATTCCATAGACAGAGTGTGGGCCCTCCCAGAACAAATCCAGCAGCCAAAACATTCTTTTTAAAGCAATATTTTGAATTAATTTATCTCTTAACTCCCTCATTTTCTCTCCACCTTTCTCCTCTCTACACTTACTCTCATATTCACCTTATTGATTTGTAGAACTAATTAAGCTGTTATTGAAGATATTATAATACAGCCATGCTGTTTTACAGAAGAGGAATTGAGGACCAGGGGTATTGTTCAGCCTGCTTACATTCTTAAATCCTTAAACTCTTGTCTTCTGACTTTTCAACTAGTGTCCTCCACTCATTATGACTAGAATTTTTATTCTAGAAGATTCCCTCTCAGACAGCTTCTGACAGCCTTGTGGGCTATATCCTTTTTTTTCTTTTAAATAGTCAGAGACTGAATATCTAGGTGCTCCACATTCCCCTAGGTTAGTTGTCAGTATCAGTGTCACTGACTTCCTAGCATTGACTAATGGACTTTTCAGATGCCTCATGGGGTCATTATCATCTATTTCAAGTTACCAAATTCAATTAAGTATAGAAATAACTTTTTTGATACATTTGTTTTCTAGGATTTTCTAAGATCACAAATATCTTGGTTATAGGAGTGGTTTAATTTGTTTTGCCTATCCTTAGGAACTCATATTTAGTAAAATATCCCATAAAATGGGACATTTAGTTATGCCACATCCATGATAATTCATTCTCCAAATATTGAATACTTGGTATATGCATTCACCTGACAGGCAGTGACAATATAGAGGAAAGACATGGTTCCTGCCCTCAGAGAGCTCATATGCAGTGACAGAAATAGACACGTGAAGCAAAGTTTTTCATTCTATGCTAGACCAGGCATTATATGTCCAGAAAAATAAGTTATTTTTTTCAGACAGACAAAGCAAGCCAGGGAAAAGCATGACAGCATCAGTAAGATGGTGCCTGTGGGCTCAGAGATGTACCCTTACAACATTGTGGTTCCATCAACATTGCAATCACCACCCCAAATTTCAGGATCTAGGCTCAGGTTCTTATGTCTCTTTGCAGAAAAATATTCAGTGAGAGACAAAGTGATAGGTAAGAAGTGGATTTATTCAGATTCAAGAAAAGCACATTCCATAGACAGAGTGTGGGCCCTCCCAGAACAAATCCAGCAGCCAAAACATTCTTTTTAAAGCAATATTTTGAATTAATTTATCTCTTAACTCCCTCATTTTCTCTCCACCTTTCTCCTCTCTACACTTACTCTCATATTCACCTTATTGATTTGTAGAACTAATTAAGCTGTTATTGAAGATATTATAATACAGCCATGCTGTTTTACAGAAGAGGAATTGAGGACCAGGGGTATTGTTCAGCCTGCTTACATTCTTAAATCCTTAAACTCTTGTCTTCTGACTTTTCAACTAGTGTCCTCCACTCATTATGACTAGAATTTTTATTCTAGAAGATTCCCTCTCAGACAGCTTCTGACAGCCTTGTGGGCTATATCCTTTTTTTTCTTTTAAATAGTCAGAGACTGAATATCTAGGTGCTCCACATTCCCCTAGGTTAGTTGTCAGTATCAGTGTCACTGACTTCCTAGCATTGACTAATGGACTTTTCAGATGCCTCATGGGGTCATTATCATCTATTTCAAGTTACCAAATTCAATTAAGTATAGAAATAACTTTTTTGATACATTTGTTTTCTAGGATTTTCTAAGATCACAAATATCTTGGTTATAGGAGTGGTTTAATTTGTTTTGCCTATCCTTAGGAACTCATATTTAGTAAAATATCCCATAAAATGGGACATTTAGTTATGCCACATCCATGATAATTCATTCTCCAAATATTGAATACTTGGTATATGCATTCACCTGACAGGCAGTGACAATATAGAGGAAAGACATGGTTCCTGCCCTCAGAGAGCTCATATGCAGTGACAGAAATAGACACGTGAAGCAAAGTTTTTCATTCTATGCTAGACCAGGCATTATATGTCCAGAAAAATAAGTTATTTTTTTCAGACAGACAAAGCAAGCCAGGGAAAAGCATGACAGCATCAGTAAGATGGTGCCTGTGGGCTCAGAGATGTACCCTTACAACATTGTGGTTCCATCAACATTGCAACCTGCAGCGGAGGCAGGAAGACTTAACTAAGAAGCAGGGTATTGCTTCTGTTCTATTCCTGTCCATGCTTCCATCCTCTGACCATGATGATGAGAGGAGAGCTTGGGCCAAAGCTGAATGCTCAAATACATATTGAGGAATGAATCTCTGGAGAAATAGCTTTTTAAACTTGGGGGAGCCTACAGAGCTCAGCTACTTACATTAGCCAAAACTTTGTGTTCTTCCTTTGTAGTAACACAGACTGTGTTGTCTTGATAAGCTCCCATCTGATAAACTACCAAGATCGAGCCAGAAATGATCCAGGGTCTTCCAATTTGTCTCTCCTGTTCTTTTTTTTTTTTTTTTTTTGACATTTATTTTATTTATTTATCTTTTGGGGGGTGGTGTGGGGAGGGAGGGGAGCAGGCGGGCCACTTCTATTGGTCTTTCATTTGTGCATTTTCATCCATTTTTGTTCTTTGGCCCGTGTGGGCCTCCCATCACGGTGGCCTCTGTTGTCACAGAGCACTGGCTCTGGGCGCATGAGCTCCAGAGCTCCGGCTCGGTAATTGATCACATCAGTCCAGCCGCTCCACAGCGCGTGGGATCTTCCCAGGCCAGGGATCGAACCGGCGCCCCTTGCACTGCAAGGCGCTGTCCTTACCCACTGGACCACCAGGGAAGCCCCTCTCCTGTTCTTTACTTTATTGTATATATATATTTTTTTTTTCTTTTTCCCCCAGCGATGTTATTGTTCAAAGTTGGTGACTGAGCAAATAAACCAGATGCATATGTTCAGATTTGTGTGGAATCTCAAACTTTCACCAGTCTTTCTTTTGTTTGTTGTTCATCTTCTAGAATCAAAAGAATGTAAATCATTTCACAATTTTGCCTGCTTCTTCCTCCATATTTCCAGTCTTTCCATAAGGTCCTATGTTTATTCATTCAGTTTATTTGATTTCTTTTGGCTGACCCTCTGTGTTTTCCTCCTCACATTCAGTAGATTCGCTATCTGAATCCCCTGGTTATTTCTTCCCTGGGGACAATGGGTTTGTGGAGCTACAAATAACATAGGAAGACAAAAATATAGGAAAGCTTTGAAAGGTAGCTGTTCTGAGCATTTTCATTCTCCACTCTTTCATCATGCTTAGTGTCCCAGGAAGATGATCCATATTGAGTCCATCCATGCATCCTCCTGCTCTTTAGCTGCCAACTGAGTTCAATGAATGGAAGGCACCAGAAGGCCATAAAGCAAGAAGATAGTTAGATTATGGTATTTCCTACCTTATCTCTCTTCTGCTAGTCAGTGTAGATTGCTATTAATATATCCCTCTACTGAAGACTGGAGTAGCTGTCAGGCAGCACTCACCACAGAGTTTCACCCTAGTTTCAGGAATATCCCCCCTCTCTTCCCTTTTCAGGCCTAAAGATATTAATGAGCCCTGCTGGCACTGCACTTTGCTTTCTTGGTTTCTTTAGGATCTGCAATGTAGGTGGTAGGATATATGAGCCTGAGGCTCAGAATAGAAGTTCTAGGATAAATGTATAGGTTGCTAGCTGAGGTTTTGGGGATGGAAAGGACAGTGGCTGAGAAAAACTTAGCAAGTGCTCATAGATCCCCTAGGGGGTTTTTCCTTGGTATTCTTGTCACATTATCCTCTTTCTTAATCCTTATCTGTGAGTATTTCCTCCATTCAAAAATATATAGCTATGGAAATAGAGTGATACTTTAATGGACAAAAACATAAGCAAAAATTTTGATTCTAATAGATATATATACAATGTCACAACATATTTGAATCTGAATAATAAGGTTTACTATAAATTCCTTGACACGTTTTATGTGTTAGAGAAAGAAATGCTTTACTTAGATTCCCTTTTCATTAATAACATTTCTCACTGTCTGCTTCAGTTGTTTTCTCCTCTTCACAGCACATTAATTTAAATGGAGCAGGTCTTGATCTCTATGATATTTTCATTTAGCTGGATGTTAATTATTTTCACAGGTAGAGTAACTGCAGGATAAACCATTTTCCACAATTTTCCTTATTGCTCCAGGAGTTTCAGTTTTCATTTAGCCATAGAGGTGTTTTAGATATTTGTGTTTTCTTTAATACTAAGCAACTCAGGTTTGAGAAAAGCTTTCACCTTTCCTGTCAGTTTCTCATGATCAGATCCTAAAATGTGTCCTGACTATCCTTCACTAGCTATTTTATACTCCATTCATATCAGTGTAATAATTCAGTTCTTATAAATTACTTTTGCTGATCCAAACAATAATAATAATAATGCAAGTAGAAAAGGCCCCTATAAGTAGCTACTACTTTGATGTTTCAACCTGGTACATATTCCTTGGAATATTTCTTCTTTGCTAGTCAGTGTAGATTGCTATTAATATATCCCTCTACTGAAGACTGGAGTAGCTGTCAGGCAGCACTCACCACAGAGTTTCACCCTAGTTTCAGGAATATCCCCCCTCTCTTCCCTTTTCAGGCCTAAAGATATTAATGAGCCCTGCTGGCACTGCACTTTGCTTTCTTGGTTTCTTTAGGATCTGCAATGTAGGTGGTAGGATATATGAGCCTGAGGCTCAGAATAGAAGTTCTAGGATAAATGTATAGGTTGCTAGCTGAGGTTTTGGGGATGGAAAGGACAGTGGCTGAGAAAAACTTAGCAAGTGCTCATAGATCCCCTAGGGGGTTTTTCCTTGGTATTCTTGTCACATTATCCTCTTTCTTAATCCTTATCTGTGAGTATTTCCTCCATTCAAAAATATATAGCTATGGAAATAGAGTGATACTTTAATGGACAAAAACATAAGCAAAAATTTTGATTCTAATAGATATATATACAATGTCACAACATATTTGAATCTGAATAATAAGGTTTACTATAAATTCCTTGACACGTTTTATGTGTTAGAGAAAGAAATGCTTTACTTAGATTCCCTTTTCATTAATAACATTTCTCACTGTCTGCTTCAGTTGTTTTCTCCTCTTCACAGCACATTAATTTAAATGGAGCAGGTCTTGATCTCTATGATATTTTCATTTAGCTGGATGTTAATTATTTTCACAGGTAGAGTAACTGCAGGATAAACCATTTTCCACAATTTTCCTTATTGCTCCAGGAGTTTCAGTTTTCATTTAGCCATAGAGGTGTTTTAGATATTTGTGTTTTCTTTAATACTAAGCAACTCAGGTTTGAGAAAAGCTTTCACCTTTCCTGTCAGTTTCTCATGATCAGATCCTAAAATGTGTCCTGACTATCCTTCACTAGCTATTTTATACTCCATTCATATCAGTGTAATAATTCAGTTCTTATAAATTACTTTTGCTGATCCAAACAATAATAATAATAATGCAAGTAGAAAAGGCCCCTATAAGTAGCTACTACTTTGATGTTTCAACCTGGTACATATTCCTTGGAATATTTCTCCTTCAGTCTCTGCTACTTAGCTTTTGATTATTTCTGCATTGCCAGTGTCTCAATTTCCATATCAGAATAAAATGAGATACATTCTACTATGTTCATTATCAGCATATTATACATTAGATGCCAACCATGATGGAGCATAGCTTAGCTGACCATTTCATTCCCACAAGAAGTGCCACAGTCTTTTTCTTTTCATGTTCTTTTCTTAGAGACATTTGGTCTTGTCAATCTGTTGGAGTCTTAGAAAGCAGTGGTTTGAGCAGTTGGTTTTGCATAATTTTGGATTAACTACTCTCACACACTGTTGGAAGTTCTTTATGCCCTTTGGTGCTGGTTCCCGTTTATTTATTTATTTGTTTTTAAAAGATTTATTTATTTATTTATTTTTGGCGAGGGTGGGGAGGGAGGGGGATGGGCGGGCCACTTCCATTGGTCTTTCATTTGTCCATTTTCATCCATCTTTGTTCTTTGGCCCGTGTGGGCCTCCCATCACAGTGGCCTCTATTGTCGCAGAGTGCTAGCTCTGGGCGCATGCACTCCAGAGCTCCGGCTCGGTAATTGGACACATCGGTCCCGCCACTCCGCAGCACGTGGGATCTTCCCAAGCCAGGGATCCAACCGGCGCCCCTTGCACTGCAAGGCGGTGTTCTTACCCACTGGACCACCAGGGAAGCCCTCATTTATTTATTTTTGACCACACTGCATGGCTTGGGGTATCTCAGTTCCCCAACAAGGGAGTGAACCCACCTCCTCTGCAGCAAAAGTGCTAACCATCAGACTGCCAGGGAATTCCTTGTGATAGTTCTTTTAAAAAATACCATCATAAAGTAAGCTGATAACAATGAGGACTTGTTCTCATGATGCTTGAATTTCAACGTGGCACATTCAACATATGTTGTCTTCACAAAGTGTTATAAATCTCCATATGAATACTAGCTCTACTGTTGTCTCCATATGTAATGAGTTTTAATTTTGATTTCCCTATTATATATTTTACTTTACTGAAGTAAACGGAGATAATGCATCAACTGATATTTACGGAGTGTCTTTTCTCATCATTGTACCACTCTTTGTGATAGAAATAAGTCAAAAGGAAGAATGCTTAGATTCTCAGTCTACCCTGATGTATATTTTTGGTGGGAAAAGGAGATATACTATAATTGTCATCATAGAAAGTAGAATATAAAAAAGAATTATGAACAAGGAGGGTGATATTGTTAAAGGATAGAGTCTATTTTCAGATTCTGGAGTGGCATAGGATATAGCATATGGCCTCTACAAGAGAAAAAAGGAAGGATTGTTAGTTGGTGGTTTTTTGTTTTAATTTTTCCTTGGTTTTAATGCATTCTTTCTTATGTACTATTTCTTTTCAGTTTGAACTGTTTTCTAGATGATCCTTAATATAAATGTACTGTTTAAGGAGAAATGCCAACTCTTAGTCATCTAGAAAAGCTGCTTCACTCTGACCTAAGATTAATGGGTATAGATAGTAACAGGAAGCTCAGATGGGAAATAGATCTGGTTTCAAAATTCTCCATTACAGAATACCAATATTTATATAAGGAAGATATAAGTGGAACTTCTTAGTTGCAAAAGAAGACAGGAAGCCCCCCCCCCCCATATACAGGATCCGTTGTTAGATCATCCTTTTTTGCTAGCTCTGGGCGCATGCACTCCAGAGCTCCGGCTCGGTAATTGGACACATCGGTCCCGCCACTCCGCAGCACGTGGGATCTTCCCAAGCCAGGGATCCAACCGGCGCCCCTTGCACTGCAAGGCGGTGTTCTTACCCACTGGACCACCAGGGAAGCCCTCATTTATTTATTTTTGACCACACTGCATGGCTTGGGGTATCTCAGTTCCCCAACAAGGGAGTGAACCCACCTCCTCTGCAGCAAAAGTGCTAACCATCAGACTGCCAGGGAATTCCTTGTGATAGTTCTTTTAAAAAATACCATCATAAAGTAAGCTGATAACAATGAGGACTTGTTCTCATGATGCTTGAATTTCAACGTGGCACATTCAACATATGTTGTCTTCACAAAGTGTTATAAATCTCCATATGAATACTAGCTCTACTGTTGTCTCCATATGTAATGAGTTTTAATTTTGATTTCCCTATTATATATTTTACTTTACTGAAGTAAACGGAGATAATGCATCAACTGATATTTACGGAGTGTCTTTTCTCATCATTGTACCACTCTTTGTGATAGAAATAAGTCAAAAGGAAGAATGCTTAGATTCTCAGTCTACCCTGATGTATATTTTTGGTGGGAAAAGGAGATATACTATAATTGTCATCATAGAAAGTAGAATATAAAAAAGAATTATGAACAAGGAGGGTGATATTGTTAAAGGATAGAGTCTATTTTCAGATTCTGGAGTGGCATAGGATATAGCATATGGCCTCTACAAGAGAAAAAAAAGGAAGGATTGTTAGTTGGTGGTTTTTTGTTTTAATTTTTCCTTGGTTTTAATGCATTCTTTCTTATGTACTATTTCTTTTCAGTTTGAACTGTTTTCTAGATGATCCTTAATATAAATGTACTGTTTAAGGAGAAATGCCAACTCTTAGTCATCTAGAAAAGCTGCTTCACTCTGACCTAAGATTAATGGGTATAGATAGTAACAGGAAGCTCAGATGGGAAATAGATCTGGTTTCAAAATTCTCCATTACAGAATACCAATATTTATATAAGGAAGATATAAGTGGAACTTCTTAGTTGCAAAAGAAGACAGGAAGCCTCAACCCACATTCCCACTCCCCCTCTGCCCAGGGGGGTTGAAAATTACTAGTGTATTTCTTTTCTGTTGTTAGATCGTCCTCATATTATTCTTTGTTATTAAATTAATGGGGACTGCTGACACAAGAGCCTCAACTCCAATAACGTTGCCTGTGGCTATATAGTCAGTTGCCAAGAGGGTTGTTTAATATAAACTAAAGTAACAAATCAATATGGACAGGGAACAGAGAAAAGGAATGGGACCACAGCAGGTGGTTGTTTTCTTTTTTTTTGCTTTTATTGTTATTATATCCCTTATACCATAGGATATGTGCAAGCAGTAGGATCATGACCCATCTTCCCTCTGATGCCTCAGTGAACTCTGGCCATGTGCTGGTTGGAGGCTTCATTTGAGATGATGTGAGATTTGTCCTGGAACCCACTGCTCAAGAAAACTGGGGAGACTCTTCCACCTCCAGTTCTCCTGCAATGGAAAAAGTATATATGTTAGCCCGGGTTGACAACCATCTTGGCTAGCCCTATAGATCAAGTGCCAAAGCCCCACTCCAATTTGTGCTGGGTAGGCAGCAAAATAAGTCAGGAACTCACCGGGGCAGGAAGCCAAGGGTTGGAGTGGCCATTTTTTCTGTGCCTTGTGAAGTGCATGTTTTGGAGGCAGCCTGCTCCTATCAGTACAAAGGCTGTCACTGTTTTCTCTAAAATAGCTCTATTAATTAAAGGACCAGGTAGTTTCATTATTGGCAAAGTATTCAGTGGTTTCTGTTTAATTAAAGTAAAGAGAAAAAAGGAAGGAGTGTTAGTTGGTGGTTTTTTGTTTTAATTTTTCCTTGGTTTTAATGCATTCTTTCTTATGTACTATTTCTTTTCAGTTTGAACTGTTTTCTAGATGATCCTTAATATAAATGTACTGTTTAAGGAGAAATGCCAACTCTTAGTCATCTAGAAAAGCTGCTTCACTCTGACCTAAGATTAATGGGTATAGATAGTAACAGGAAGCTCAGATGGGAAATAGATCTGGTTTCAAAATTCTCCATTACAGAATACCAATATTTATATAAGGAAGATATAAGTGGAACTTCTTAGTTGCAAAAGAAGACAGGAAGCCTCAACCCACATTCCCACTCCCCCTCTGCCCAGGGGGGTTGAAAATTACTAGTGTATTTCTTTTCTGTTGTTAGATCATCCTCATATTATTCTTTGTTATTAAATTAATGGGGACTGCTGACACAAGAGCCTCAACTCCAATAACGTTGCCTGTGGCTATATAGTCAGTTGCCAAGAGGGTTGTTTAATATAAACTAAAGTAACAAATCAATATGGACAGGGAACAGAGAAAAGGAATGGGACCACAGCAGGTGGTTGTTTTCTTTTTTTTTGCTTTTATTGTTATTATATCCCTTATACCATAGGATATGTGCAAGCAGTAGGATCATGACCCATCTTCCCTCTGATGCCTCAGTGAACTCTGGCCATGTGCTGGTTGGAGGCTTCATTTGAGATGATGTGAGATTTGTCCTGGAACCCACTGCTCAAGAAAACTGGGGAGACTCTTCCACCTCCAGTTCTCCTGCAATGGAAAAAGTATATATGTTAGCCCGGGTTGACAACCATCTTGGCTAGCCCTATAGATCAAGTGCCAAAGCCCCACTCCAATTTGTGCTGGGTAGGCAGCAAAATAAGTCAGGAACTCACCGGGGCAGGAAGCCAAGGGTTGGAGTGGCCATTTTTTCTGTGCCTTGTGAAGTGCATGTTTTGGAGGCAGCCTGCTCCTATCAGTACAAAGGCTGTCACTGTTTTCTCTAAAATAGCTCTATTAATTAAAGGACCAGGTAGTTTCATTATTGGCAAAGTATTCAGTGGTTTCTGTTTTGAAGGTTGTTGGCTTGGTCTAGTTGAGTAGAGCTCATTTGCTCCTACACATGAACCAGAATTATTAAACAAGGTGATAAACACGTAAGTCAGAGAAATAACATCCTTAATATTATAAAAATATTGGATTATCTTTTGGACTACTATTTAGTGACAACAGAAAAGAGTTATGATCTGTGACAAGTAGCATATATGGGAAGATATATACATCTGAGAAATCCACAAGACATACACAAGAATGGCTTGTCTCTATATGGTATGAAACTCCTAGTGTCCAGTCACTTCTCTGTCAGTTGAAACGTTTTCTTTACTGAATATGAGATATTTTGTAGAATTCTGAAACCAATTTTAAAGTATTATGACCTCTCAGTGACTTTGGTTACTGCGTAATGAAATTTTCATATCTTGACTGTTTCACAATAAAATAAAAAATTTTACTGAAGCCACATCTTGTAACATTTTATCAATTCAGGAAAGACTTTTATCAGTTCAGTAAAAAATTGAATTAATTTTTGAAACTTTGTGAACCAAGCTAGAAGTTCAATAACTAAATCTTTGCAATTTGATCACCTGGTTTGTAAAACTAATAGCCACTCACTGTGGCTAGTTGATATTATTCAAACTGCTCACTTTGGAGACAATTTTGAACCTGGTTACACTGGCATCATTTAAAATAATTCCTCAAACATACGTATCTGTAAACAACAAAACTCTGTAAAAGTTAAAAGTAAAATAAAAGTTGAAAGAAATGGCAACCCCCCAAAATAAATAAATAAATAAAAATAAAATAATTCCTCTAATTTTCTAATACAAAATCGGTAATGATTAATTAAGAGCACATTTGTATACTGATGGAAGGGCTTCCCTGGTGGCTCAGTAATAAAGAATCTGCTGGCAATGCAGGAGATGTGGGTTAGATCCCTCAGTCAGGGAGATCTCCTGGAGAAGGGAATGGCAGCCCACTCCAGTATTGTTGCCTGGAAAATCCTATGGACAGAGGAGCCTGGTGGGCTGTGGTCTATATGGACACAAAGAGTCAGACACAACTGGGCATGAGCACTTGACTTGATGTGGGAATAGCCAGGTGAGAGGGGAGCAGAGGGAGAGGGGAGAGGTATCTTGAAGTAGATGAGAGAAGATTAAACCTACTGAAGAAGACAGATGTTGTCCTTAACTGGGACTCAGAAACTTCACGCTTGGTACTAGCAGGTTGGGCAGGGTACTTGGCTTTGGTGCTAGTCGTTGTGTCAATGGCATAGTAGGAACAAGTGGTTGTTTTATTTACTGCACTTCTGGTATGTTACTGTAAGAAGAAAGAACAAGGTCACCTGCTGAGATTAATAAGGGTAAGGAAGAGCGAGGGTTTGTAAGAGACATAAATAAATAATCCTTCAATTGAAATTGAAAGGAGGCGGGACACCAGCTCTCCCCTAAACACCTCTCATGTTGATAGTAAATTATTATTCCAGTTTTAAGAATTCGACTGTATGCCTCTCAGGAAAAAATTTTCATATCTTGTTTTAAAAAAAAGCCACATCTTGTAACATTTTATCAATTCAGGAAAGACTTTTATCAGTTCAGTAAAAAATTGAATTAATTTTTGAAACTTTGTGAACCAAGCTAGAAGTTCAATAACTAAATCTTTGCAATTTGATCACCTGGTTTGTAAAACTAATAGCCACTCACTGTGGCTAGTTGATATTATTCAAACTGCTCACTTTGGAGACAATTTTGAACCTGGTTACACTGGCATCATTTAAAATAATTCCTCAAACATACGTATCTGTAAACAACAAAACTCTGTAAAAGTTAAAAGTAAAATAAAAGTTGAAAGAAATGGCAACCCCCCAAAATAAATAAATAAATAAAAATAAAATAATTCCTCTAATTTTCTAATACAAAATCGGTAATGATTAATTAAGAGCACATTTGTATACTGATGGAAGGGCTTCCCTGGTGGCTCAGTAATAAAGAATCTGCTGGCAATGCAGGAGATGTGGGTTAGATCCCTCAGTCAGGGAGATCTCCTGGAGAAGGGAATGGCAGCCCACTCCAGTATTGTTGCCTGGAAAATCCTATGGACAGAGGAGCCTGGTGGGCTGTGGTCTATATGGACACAAAGAGTCAGACACAACTGGGCATGAGCACTTGACTTGATGTGGGAATAGCCAGGTGAGAGGGGAGCAGAGGGAGAGGGGAGAGGTATCTTGAAGTAGATGAGAGAAGATTAAACCTACTGAAGAAGACAGATGTTGTCCTTAACTGGGACTCAGAAACTTCACGCTTGGTACTAGCAGGTTGGGCAGGGTACTTGGCTTTGGTGCTAGTCGTTGTGTCAATGGCATAGTAGGAACAAGTGGTTGTTTTATTTACTGCACTTCTGGTATGTTACTGTAAGAAGAAAGAACAAGGTCACCTGCTGAGATTAATAAGGGTAAGGAAGAGCGAGGGTTTGTAAGAGACATAAATAAATAATCCTTCAATTGAAATTGAAAGGAGGCGGGACACCAGCTCTCCCCTAAACACCTCTCATGTTGATAGTAAATTATTATTCCAGTTTTAAGAATTCGACTGTATGCCTCTCACTGTAGTCTGTCTGAGGCTCAGCAGTTGTTTGCTTGCCTTTGAACAGGATTTGAAAAGGAGGCTGAGAGAATGTGTTTTTATTTGTGCCCTGGAGACCCTGAACATCCTCTGATGTCATCTGAACAACAGTGACCTGAGTCGTCCTCCTCACCTGTTTATCTTTCATGTTTTTCTTCTCCTCTCCTTTTTCTTCCATATATGACTGCTTGAACCTCTCCTCTGAGGTTCTTTACTTTTAATTCTCTTCATATTCTCTTCCTTCTATAGTGCTCTTACCATCCTTTCCCATACTCATTTCCTTACCTCTTACCTCTAATGGTATTCTCTATAGGCATCTTTAGGGAATCCCTAGTGGCCAGTCCATCTGCCAATGCAAGAGACCTGGGTTCAGTCCCTGGGTTGGGAAGATACCCATGGAAATGGCACCCCACTCCAGTACTTGCCTGTAAAATTCCATGGACAGAGAAGCCTGGAAGGCTACAATTCATGGGGTCACAAGAGGTGGACATGACTTAGTGAAAAACTAAAATTTTTAAGTTAAAGGAGGCCTATCACTTAGCTTAAATAGGAAATTGAGAATTTATTCATCAAGAAACTTACACAACATAAATGAATAAATATGTATATAAAACTGAAACCGTTTTTACATTAAAATGTATCTCAGGGCTTCCCTGGTGGTCCAGTGGGTGAAGAGTCCACCTTGCAGTTCAGGGGATACTGGTTTGATCCCTGGCCTGGGAAGATCGCACATGCTGCAGAGCGGCTGGTCTGGTGTGCAAAGCTGCAGAGCGGCTCAGGGACTGGTTGTTTTGGGGTTTTTTTAGTCGTTGTGTCAATGGCATAGTAGGAACAAGTGGTTGTTTTATTTACTGCACTTCTGGTATGTTACTGTAAGAAGAAAGAACAAGGTCACCTGCTGAGATTAATAAGGGTAAGGAAGAGCGAGGGTTTGTAAGAGACATAAATAAATAATCCTTCAATTGAAATTGAAAGGAGGCGGGACACCAGCTCTCCCCTAAACACCTCTCATGTTGATAGTAAATTATTATTCCAGTTTTAAGAATTCGACTGTATGCCTCTCACTGTAGTCTGTCTGAGGCTCAGCAGTTGTTTGCTTGCCTTTGAACAGGATTTGAAAAGGAGGCTGAGAGAATGTGTTTTTATTTGTGCCCTGGAGACCCTGAACATCCTCTGATGTCATCTGAACAACAGTGACCTGAGTCGTCCTCCTCACCTGTTTATCTTTCATGTTTTTCTTCTCCTCTCCTTTTTCTTCCATATATGACTGCTTGAACCTCTCCTCTGAGGTTCTTTACTTTTAATTCTCTTCATATTCTCTTCCTTCTATAGTGCTCTTACCATCCTTTCCCATACTCATTTCCTTACCTCTTACCTCTAATGGTATTCTCTATAGGCATCTTTAGGGAATCCCTAGTGGCCAGTCCATCTGCCAATGCAAGAGACCTGGGTTCAGTCCCTGGGTTGGGAAGATACCCATGGAAATGGCACCCCACTCCAGTACTTGCCTGTAAAATTCCATGGACAGAGAAGCCTGGAAGGCTACAATTCATGGGGTCACAAGAGGTGGACATGACTTAGTGAAAAACTAAAATTTTTAAGTTAAAGGAGGCCTATCACTTAGCTTAAATAGGAAATTGAGAATTTATTCATCAAGAAACTTACACAACATAAATGAATAAATATGTATATAAAACTGAAACCGTTTTTACATTAAAATGTATCTCAGGGCTTCCCTGGTGGTCCAGTGGGTGAAGAGTCCACCTTGCAGTTCAGGGGATACTGGTTTGATCCCTGGCCTGGGAAGATCCCACATGCTGCAGAGCGGCTGGTCTGGTGTGTCCAATTATGAGCCAGTGCTCTGGAGTGCATACGCCCAAATCTAGTGCTCTGCAGCAAGAGAGGCCACTGCATTGGGAGGCCCACACAGGGCAAAGAATTAAGTTGGATGAAAATAAATAAATAAAAAACCAATAAAAGAGGCCAAAATTAAAACACACACACACACACACACATATATATCAGAGTATACATTTTAAAGGGAGCTATGCTCTTTTGCCCAAGGTAAATGACTCAGGTGAGAGAATAAGAAGAAATTTGTTTATTAAAGTAAGGATGCCTGAGACATGTGGATACTGATGTCCAGTTCCAAGATTGCCAATCCAACAGGCCCATACTGAGCTCCATCAGAGTAGAGATGTGGATGCTGGTTGAGAGAGCTTTTAGGGGAGCTTCACAGTGTCCCCAGAATGTGGATGATGTGTTTAGACAGAAAGCAACTCCCACATCTTTCTGTTCTAGAGACTTGAAATGGGTGATAAAGGGCTAGAGCATACACTGAAGATATACTAAGGGTGGTGGACTATCTCACCCCAATTTCTGGGAGTCTTATGTAGTTCAGATACTGCCCCATTGGCTCCTGAGGCTCCAAGGGATAAACAGATAGCAGGGGAAGTCAGGAGCTCAGTGGCTGTCCAAGAACCAGGCCGCCAGGAAGCTGTGCCCTAACCTGAGAAGGAATTGAAGGAGTGAACTGTTGTCAGTGGCTGAAGATGGACAACACTGATTCTCCATGACTGGATGCTAGGAAATAGAAAGAGCTGGAATACAACTGTTCACTCACCTAAGAAACTGCCTACATGATTCTCTGGGAGACTGGCACAGTGATAGAAGTTGTCAGAAGCCCAGGGAATGATCTACCTCCACATAGCACAGGTGTAAAAAATTGTGCAAGAGGGGTGCCTCCTTCCTTCTTCCGTCTTCCTGACTCAAACACCGAAGGAGCTAGGTCCTAGGCACAGATAATGTCCCAGGGCCAGAACACTCCACTCACTCATTTTGAAATGCTCAAGTAGGGAGAGGAGTCAAATAGATCAGAATCCAACCTCACTCAGGAGCCAGAGAATTTGTCCCTGCTGACAGAGGATGTCTTAAAGTGGAAAGGACTAAATGATAGTCACTAAAAACTGCTGGGATCTCCTTCAGATAACCTTAAAGAGTGATTTGACCAAGCACAGTTGAGTCAATGCTTAATAAAGTATTTATGATTTCATGTTTATAGCTCACTGTGTTAGACTCAATAAACCAGTCTCATAAGGATAGCAATAAACCAAGCTTTAAATGTTTAAATTACTGTATTCTGAAATTTACCCTAAGATAATTTTAAGATGATAAGTCTTCAACCAAATTGCTCCCACTAAAAATATTTCTAATTGTACATTTTTAATGAAAGTTCTCTTTCAAACAACAAATTAAAAAGTATGAATTTTTGATGTAATTTCTTTTAGTTGTTTCTCATTCTTTAAAATTTATACTTTGGGGTATCTTTTACTGTAAACATTAAAGACAGGAAGAAATTCGTATTTACTCATTTATTTATAAATTATGTAAATTTATTGAAGTTTTCTTTTTAACTGAAAGAAGTATCTAGACAAATTTTTTAGAGGGAAGAGACAGGGAAAGAGGTTCAGAAATTGAAAGCTGAGAGGAAGGAAGAGGGGAGGAATATGAAGAAAAGGAGGTGGGTAGAGAGTCACAGAAGAGCTGTCCATTTGTATTGGGAGGAAAGAGGAAGGGGAGGAGAGGGAGACAGGCCTGAAAAGTTGGTCACCACTGTGCACCAGACAGCAGTGCCAGTCCCAGAAAGGGTTCAGGGTTCAGCTGCTCAGCTACCTTTTTCCAGACATCCATAAAAGGTAATGGAACAGCTGGAGGTTCACTACCATGAGGGGCATATTGACAAATTTTTAAAGCTCTAGGGTAATAATATTGTTAACTGAATGTGTGGTCGCCAGTGGAGTGGTAGTAGAGAGGGGAGAGGAAGAAAAATTAGGTAAATTCTAAATAAAAACAGAAAGCCATGCCCTGCTCACTGAGATGATCTGTTAGACTTTTCATATTCAAATGGGAAAACGTCCTTTCAATTCAAAGTTAATGAAGAAATAATTTTTTTTAAAAGATAGGAATTTCATTTAATCAGAATCAATTTGGAAAAAAAAAATACAGTACACACTTAAAAGATACATTTCACCTGCTAGAGAATGCCTATTAGGAATAAACGGTAGCATCCCTATTACAAGAGCAGGTGGAGATCTAATGAAAATATACATTTATGCAGAGTACTTTATGTGCTACCAAAAAACGCCTCAAAGTGACCCAGAGTTCATGCACTGTGTTAGACTCAATAAACCAGTCTCATAAGGATAAACCAAGCTTTAAATGTTTAAATTACTGTATTCTGAAATTTACCCTAAGATAATTTTAAGATGATAAGTCTTCAACCAAATTGCTCCCACTAAAAATATTTCTAATTGTACATTTTTAATGAAAGTTCTCTTTCAAACAACAAATTAAAAAGTATGAATTTTTGATGTAATTTCTTTTAGTTGTTTCTCATTCTTTAAAATTTATACTTTGGGGTATCTTTTACTGTAAACATTAAAGACAGGAAGAAATTCGTATTTACTCATTTATTTATAAATTATGTAAATTTATTGAAGTTTTCTTTTTAACTGAAAGAAGTATCTAGACAAATTTTTTAGAGGGAAGAGACAGGGAAAGAGGTTCAGAAATTGAAAGCTGAGAGGAAGGAAGAGGGGAGGAATATGAAGAAAAGGAGGTGGGTAGAGAGTCACAGAAGAGCTGTCCATTTGTATTGGGAGGAAAGAGGAAGGGGAGGAGAGGGAGACAGGCCTGAAAAGTTGGTCACCACTGTGCACCAGACAGCAGTGCCAGTCCCAGAAAGGGTTCAGGGTTCAGCTGCTCAGCTACCTTTTTCCAGACATCCATAAAAGGTAATGGAACAGCTGGAGGTTCACTACCATGAGGGGCATATTGACAAATTTTTAAAGCTCTAGGGTAATAATATTGTTAACTGAATGTGTGGTCGCCAGTGGAGTGGTAGTAGAGAGGGGAGAGGAAGAAAAATTAGGTAAATTCTAAATAAAAACAGAAAGCCATGCCCTGCTCACTGAGATGATCTGTTAGACTTTTCATATTCAAATGGGAAAACGTCCTTTCAATTCAAAGTTAATGAAGAAATAATTTTTTTTAAAAGATAGGAATTTCATTTAATCAGAATCAATTTGGAAAAAAAAAATACAGTACACACTTAAAAGATACATTTCACCTGCTAGAGAATGCCTATTAGGAATAAACGGTAGCATCCCTATTACAAGAGCAGGTGGAGATCTAATGAAAATATACATTTATGCAGAGTACTTTATGTGCTACCAAAAAACGCCTCAAAGTGACCCAGAGTTCATGCACAGAAAAATAATTAAACCTCTTTACCTTAGCTAGTATTTATTAAGGGCTCAAAATATGTTCTTTCTTATAGTAGGAATGGTGAATATAAGATAGAATCTTTGCTTTCAAAGAGTTTATTCACTTGTAGGTAAACTGAATGTAGAAATTTATATAGGCTTAATGTAGTTATGATTAACTTATATGTTTAACTTATATGATTAGACCAGAAGAAAATAAAAAATACAATGAGGGTAGCCAAAGTAATGGTAATCCCAGTCCCAGAATGCTTGTCGTTCCCTGAATATTTTCCATTAACTAATACATTCATCGAACAAGTGTTTATCTCTAAGCTCCAGGCATGGCAGTGACCCACAAAGAAACAGAGTTAAAGACCACATAGTCCCAGTCCTGGAAAAACATTCACTGTATGGGAGACATTAGTTACACTGCAATGGGGGCAATGGGTGCATCTCCAGAAAAAGGTGTTCATGGAGGCTAAGGAGGAAGTTAATTTACTGCATAGTCCAGAGTTTAAGAAACTTTGTTTTTAGAGATGTGAATAGAAGGAAAAATACACTGAAATTAATGTATGGCATTTTTCTTTGTCCAAGACATATTTCTACAATAATCTAGTTCAGATGTTTCAGCTGTGGTTCATCTGTTTCCACCTAGAAGCCTGGTTTTGCTAACCAGGGATCTTAGCTCCAATTTCACATTAGAATCAGCTAATACTAATGCTGGGATCCCATGATGAAACAGTTAAATCAGAACCACTAGGGTGGAAACTGGCCCAAAACATTAATTGTAAAACTTCTCCAAATGACTCTAATGTGCTTCTGAAATTGGGAACCACCAGACTATCTACGTATCTGTCTATCTAGACTTGGACAGATTCTTGCCAATGGCAGAAATTTATCAAAGATTTCTGATTGGTTCCAAATGTTATAAAAAGAGACAGCTTCTTTTGGCGGTACTTTATGTCCTTTCATTGTACTTCCCATTTGTGTAATGTACTGTTTGGTTGAGTTTAAACGGTAGCATCCCTATTACAAGAGCAGGTGGAGATCTAATGAAAATATACATTTATGCAGAGTACTTTATGTGCTACCAAAAAACGCCTCAAAGTGACCCAGAGTTCATGCACAGAAAAATAATTAAACCTCTTTACCTTAGCTAGTATTTATTAAGGGCTCAAAATATGTTCTTTCTTATAGTAGGAATGGTGAATATAAGATAGAATCTTTGCTTTCAAAGAGTTTATTCACTTGTAGGTAAACTGAATGTAGAAATTTATATAGGCTTAATGTAGTTATGATTAACTTATATGTTTAACTTATATGATTAGACCAGAAGAAAATAAAAAATACAATGAGGGTAGCCAAAGTAATGGTAATCCCAGTCCCAGAATGCTTGTCGTTCCCTGAATATTTTCCATTAACTAATACATTCATCGAACAAGTGTTTATCTCTAAGCTCCAGGCATGGCAGTGACCCACAAAGAAACAGAGTTAAAGACCACATAGTCCCAGTCCTGGAAAAACATTCACTGTATGGGAGACATTAGTTACACTGCAATGGGGGCAATGGGTGCATCTCCAGAAAAAGGTGTTCATGGAGGCTAAGGAGGAAGTTAATTTACTGCATAGTCCAGAGTTTAAGAAACTTTGTTTTTAGAGATGTGAATAGAAGGAAAAATACACTGAAATTAATGTATGGCATTTTTCTTTGTCCAAGACATATTTCTACAATAATCTAGTTCAGATGTTTCAGCTGTGGTTCATCTGTTTCCACCTAGAAGCCTGGTTTTGCTAACCAGGGATCTTAGCTCCAATTTCACATTAGAATCAGCTAATACTAATGCTGGGATCCCATGATGAAACAGTTAAATCAGAACCACTAGGGTGGAAACTGGCCCAAAACATTAATTGTAAAACTTCTCCAAATGACTCTAATGTGCTTCTGAAATTGGGAACCACCAGACTATCTACGTATCTGTCTATCTAGACTTGGACAGATTCTTGCCAATGGCAGAAATTTATCAAAGATTTCTGATTGGTTCCAAATGTTATAAAAAGAGACAGCTTCTTTTGGCGGTACTTTATGTCCTTTCATTGTACTTCCCATTTGTGTAATGTACTGTTTGGTTGAGTCCATATGACAAAGGACTCTGGTGGGCTATAGTCTATGGGGTCACAAAGAGTCATACATGACCTATCAACTAAACAACAATTAAACCTACGACATTTGGTCATTGAAATAGATTTTATATGCTGAATATTCTTATTTTGAAAGTTTGGCTAGCTGCTGCTGAGCCACATATTTTGGCCTACACGTGGCTAATCAGATAATTCTTTCCCAAGTATATCTAATGGAAAACAAGTAAATTCTGACAATCTAATTTTTCACAAAACTATAATTTAAGTTAATTACAGTGTCTAAGAGATGGATAAATGCATCTACATATCCAAATATACTTTAAAGAGAATCAGAAACAAATTACTGTTGCTTTAGTCACTAAATCATGCTCAACTCCTCTGTTTATGGGATTTTCCAGGCAAGAATATTGGAATGGATTGCTGTTTCCTTCTCTAGGGGATTTTCCTGATCCAGGGTTCAAACCCACGTATCTTACATTGGCAGGCAGATTCATTACAGCTGAGCCACCAGGGAAGCCCACATTAAACTATATAAGTCTATAAATTAATATAGAGAAACATTCTGATGAGCTTTCAAATTACGACAAATTAATAGAGAAACAGAAGTAATGGTGTTGACAGTGGTTTACACAAACTGCCTTGTCAAAATGCATTCTTAATTTACGTATTCAAACTGATACAGAAACAGGGCTTCCCTGGTGGTCCAGTGGGTAAGGACACCGCCTTGCAGTGCAAGGGGCGCCGGTTCGATCCCTGGCCTGGGAAGATCCCACTTGCCGCGGAGCGGCTGGACCTATGTGTCCAATTACCGAGCCGGAGCTCTGGAGCGCATGCGCCAGGAGCCGGTGCTCTGCGACAACAGAGTCCTCGGCAATGGGAGGCCCTCACGGGCCAAAGAACAAAGATGGATGAAAATAGACAAATGAAAGACCAATAGAAGTAGCCCACCTGCTCCCCTCCCTCCCCACCCTACCCCCCCCAAACAAATAAATAAATAAATCTTTTAAAAAAAATACTAATACAGAAACAACATACATTAAAGGTGAGGGAATTCAAATATCTATATATTGGTTAGGAGCCCATTTTTTCTAAGTAGAAACAATCTAAAAGGGAATGTTTTGTTTTACTGTCAATTCCATAACTCATAATCAGGGAAGTAATAAATGGAATTGCTACTGTGGATTTAATTCTCACTGACAAAAACAAATTGATGGAGGAAATAAAAAGAAATTGTCACAGAAGGTGGCCCTGCCATTGTATTATACATAATAATAATTATGTTTTGCAAAAGTAACTTCAAAAGAGAGGAGGAGGCATAAGTAAAATTTTTATGTCCAGATACTATATAGTCTAAAAGAACAAAAAAGCTCAAAAATTATTAGAAAGGTCCAAAAATAAAATTAGAACAATACATACAATTAAAACAATCATGATGTAGAAGAAAATGAAGCGCCTATAAATACAAAACTGAATTAAAACAGAGGTTGCATCTGAGTTGTTATCCTAGTTCCCTAAACCAGCCTCACAGTGGTTAGGTACATAAGCCACTTTTATGATGAGTCCATATAGTGAAGGGGTACATATGCAGATTAGGATGTGACCATATAGACAAAAATAAACACAAAAAATGACATACTGAAATGTAGAAATAATATTTGGAGGTAAAATACCTATAAAAGCTAAAACATGTCATTTAAAAAAGAGAGAGAGACTGAAATACGTGGTATAAACAACCACAAGTCTTTACTGGGAGAAGGACCTCTAAGGAAAACCTGGGTCCCTGCTTTGTAGAATACAGTATAATCTTAACAGACTACTAAAAGGAAATGGAACACAGAGATTACTGCTCTGCTTCTACACTCTGCTCTGAAGGAGAATATACTGTAAACTAGAAAGGGCAGAATAATGATTGATGCCAAAAAAGGAAAAGTTAGCATGAAAGAGTCTTGGTGGTTTGAATCACTGGCTTCTGAATGTTTGTTTTCTGCAAAGTAAAAAAAATAATAATAATAAAAACACTTTAGATAAATTTTTAATAGAACTCTAAAAGACATCCTTTATTCTGATATTTTCCTTATTTGTTTTGCCAATTTCACATATTTTGTTTTTATTTTGATGAAATGATGGTGATGGTAGATGTGAGTTGTAATGTCTCTAGATAGTAAATAAAAGGCAATGCGTATGTAGTTATTATGTCGTATAAAGTTGGGCTTCCCTAGTGGCTCAGACGGTAAAGAATCTGCTGGCAATGCAAGAGAAAGGGTTCAATCCCTGGATTGAGAAGATCCCCTGGAGAAGGGAATGGCCACCCACTCCAGTATTCTTGCCTGGAGGATTCCATGGACAGAGAAGCTTAGTGGGCTATAGTTCATAGGGTCACATAGAGTCGGACACAACTAAGCATACATTCATGCATATGCATATACATGTCATATAAAGTTAGTTGTAATGTTTTTATACAATGAAGTTAAGTATTAGCAATGTTATGTTGGTTCCTATTTTTAAATTTTCTTGATTCTTAAAATCCAACCTGGGAAGTGATAGATTCTTTTTTCAATTTTTAAAGTTTCTTTGAGTAAAAAATAGATGCACATAATAGAAATCAACATGGTACATAAAGTCACATACTATTCTTCCTGCTCTTGGCCTCCAGATTCTAATTCTCTTAGTTTCTTCCCAGAAAGCCAATGAATGAAATGAATTCTGTACATTCTACACAAGTTATGAAATTTGCATAAAAATTACCCTTACCTTTTATACATATGACAGTATACACAACTGATCTGTGCCTTGCTTTTTTTCACATACTGTAAACGTCCCAGGACATGCATTCTACTATTTTAATTGTATTTTGAGTAGAAATTAGATTTAGATATTAAAATGATATATTGGTGTGCTTGTGAAATCAGTGTCAAAATACTGTCGGATGAAAGAAGTGTCATAGCACAGCAAGGGTGAAATGTTGACTTGACATTTCACAAAGCAGAAAAGGAATAATTAAAGAACCTACGTGCTGGTGAACTTGACGTCAGTTATGAGTAAGCTGTATGTTTAGGCTGATGGCTTAGGCACAGATTGAAAATTAGAATCTGGTGATGACAGGAAACAATCATGAATTCATAACACTGTGTAAATAAAAACTTCAAGTTTTTTTGAACTGATAAAACAGAAAAATGTTACATCTCTATACATTTTGATTGTAACTATTCAATTTAACAATATTTTTCAGCATCTGTGTTTGGGCTAGAATATAGCAAGAGGATAAACTGCAGCTGAAAATTGATTGAACAATTTTATCTAGAGAAGATTAATTATTTCTTGAAAGGACCATGAAGTCTAACCTACCCAGTGAGAGTGATGCAAGGTTTTCCCTATTAGCATTTTATCAATGCATTGATGACAAAGTGGGTGTGATTAGCAAATCAATGAGCAATGAAAATATCGGAGAAAAAATAAATAGGTATCATATTGGAGTCAAAATTGAGAAAGATTTTGACCTCGTGGAATAATAAATTAAACCAAAGTTTAATTTTAAAGGTGTTCAATCTATCAATTGAGTATAAGGAAGTAGACCTGGTTAATAGTTCATATAAAGAAAATCTGGACATTTTAGAAGTTGTACACGCATGTTTTGAATAGTGCTATCTTGTGATTTCCTTTCTTTCATATTATGATGCCAAATATTTCTATCTTTCAAGAATGGTGTCAAGGACATCTCTGGTGGTCCAGTGGTAAAGAGTTTGCCTTTAAGTACAAGGGGAACTGGTTAGATCCCTGGCCCAGGAAGATCCCACATGCCGCATAACGGCTGGACTGGTGTGTCCAATTACGAGCCAGAACTCTGGAGCACATGCTCCCAGAGCCGGTGCTCTGTGAAGAGAGAGGCCACTGCAAGGCTCACACAGGCCAAAGAATTAAGATGGATGAAAATAAATAAATAAAAAACCAATAAAAGAGGCCAAAATTTTAAAAAATATATTGTGTCAGATGCTTAAACTATAGATTTTTACCTTGGTTGTGAATTGCTTCATACTCACATACATTCACATATATGTCACATAGGAGTTTGAGAGGTAAGAGGGTAAACATTGTTGTTCACTGCTCAATTTTAATCAAATATCCATTAACATAAACTGGCAAGAATTGATGCTTTCAAATTGCAGTGCTAGAGAAGACTCTTTAGAGTCTCTTGGATTGCGAGGAGATTAAAACCTGATTCTGAAGGAAATCAACCCTAAATATTCATTGGAAGAACTGATGCTGAAGCTCCAATACTTCAGCCACCTGATGGGAAGAACTGACTCATTAGAAATGACCCTGATGCTGGAAAAGATTAAAGGCAATAGAAGAAGAGGGTCCAAAGAATGAGATTGTTAGATAGCATCCAAATCAGTAGATATGAATTTGGGCAAGTAATTTCCCATGAAGTCTAACCTACCCAGTGAGAGTGATGCAAGGTTTTCCCTATTAGCATTTTATCAATGCATTGATGACAAAGTGGGTGTGATTAGCAAATCAATGAGCAATGAAAATATCGGAGAAAAATAAATAGGTATCATATTGGAGTCAAAATTGAGAAAGATTTTGACCTCGTGGAATAATAAATTAAACCAAAGTTTAATTTTAAAGGTGTTCAATCTATCAATTGAGTATAAGGAAGTAGACCTGGTTAATAGTTCATATAAAGAAAATCTGGACATTTTAGAAGTTGTACACGCATGTTTTGAATAGTGCTATCTTGTGATTTCCTTTCTTTCATATTATGATGCCAAATATTTCTATCTTTCAAGAATGGTGTCAAGGACATCTCTGGTGGTCCAGTGGTAAAGAGTTTGCCTTTAAGTACAAGGGGAACTGGTTAGATCCCTGGCCCAGGAAGATCCCACATGCCGCATAACGGCTGGACTGGTGTGTCCAATTACGAGCCAGAACTCTGGAGCACATGCTCCCAGAGCCGGTGCTCTGTGAAGAGAGAGGCCACTGCAAGGCTCACACAGGCCAAAGAATTAAGATGGATGAAAATAAATAAATAAAAAACCAATAAAAGAGGCCAAAATTTTAAAAAATATATTGTGTCAGATGCTTAAACTATAGATTTTTACCTTGGTTGTGAATTGCTTCATACTCACATACATTCACATATATGTCACATAGGAGTTTGAGAGGTAAGAGGGTAAACATTGTTGTTCACTGCTCAATTTTAATCAAATATCCATTAACATAAACTGGCAAGAATTGATGCTTTCAAATTGCAGTGCTAGAGAAGACTCTTTAGAGTCTCTTGGATTGCGAGGAGATTAAAACCTGATTCTGAAGGAAATCAACCCTAAATATTCATTGGAAGAACTGATGCTGAAGCTCCAATACTTCAGCCACCTGATGGGAAGAACTGACTCATTAGAAATGACCCTGATGCTGGAAAAGATTAAAGGCAATAGAAGAAGAGGGTCCAAAGAATGAGATTGTTAGATAGCATCACCAACTCAGTAGATATGAATTTGGGCAAACTCATGGAGATAGTGGAGGGCAAAGGAGCTTGGTGTGCTATAGTCCGTGGAATAGCAAAGAGTCAGACATGACTTAGTGACTGAACAAGAAAAAAGCACCATATATGTTCTGTGATCTTATGGACATTATGGAAATACTGTGCTCAAGGGAAAAGGAGGAATAATTTCACTTACCAGAGCCTATTTGAATATTATATTCAGTTCCATAAAATAATATTTAAACTAAGTTACATCAGGAATGTTTGAAAGAAATAGATATATTTTGCTTAGAAAGAGGTAGGGATAGTCAGTTTCAATTATTTGAGGGGATTTTATGTAAAAATTAACATATTTTAAATATCTGCAGTAAATAGACATAGAGTCAGGTTTCTTTTGAAGGACTTAGAATAAAGATTCTTAATAATTAGGTCTGTACAAAAGTAGAATGAGTTACTTTAATAATTGGACTTTTCCCCACATTAGGAAGGTTTTAACAAAGACTGAGAGATGACTTATCATAAATATTTTAAAGAATTAAACATTTATTGACCTAAAAATACCTCTTAAATTTCTAATCCTAAATTGTCTACTTTTTTTCCAGTTCCATATATTCTATATAGCCTCGGTTTAAGATTTACTTCTCTTATGTGGATTCATCTGATTCTAATTATCTACTTGATGACAGCCTTATCTTGCACTCTGATATACATTGCTTCCAAATTCTTGACCCACTGCCTTGCTCACCTGCAGGCTCACTTTTTTTTTTTTTTTTTTACTTGATTCTGAAAGCCTCATTCCCAAACCATCTACCAGGTTTAATGTATTGCTTTGTTTAGGCCTTTCTCCAAGGCTCATCCTTTGTACTGTGTTTTTTTTCGTGTACTGACTTCCACAAGTAGTACATCCTCACATTTCGTTATTATAAGAGCCTTCTCATTAAGCACTGCCACCAATCTGTCTTCCTTCTGTCTGGAGCCTCCTAATCTCCCATATACTAACACACACCCTTTCCACACATTAATCTTTCAAAATGCTACTTTAATTATTGCTTCTCTTCCCAAACTACTGTCAAAAAACCACTGTTTCCCAGTAGATATTCGATAAAGGTGTAGTGGTTCAGTCATGCCTGATTCTTTGCAACTCCATGGACTGTAGCCTGCCAGACTCCACTGTACATGTAATTCTCTAAGTAAAAATACTGGGATAGATTGCTGTTTCCTAGGGGATCTTCCCTGACCCAGGACTCAAACCCAGGTCTCCTGCATGACAGACAAATTATTTACCATCTGAGTTACTAGGGAAGTCAGCTATTCAATAAAAATTACATTACTTAAATCAGACTGCCATAAGAAAATACCACTCTCTGGGTGGATTAAACAATGTAAGTTTTTTCTTACAATTTTGGACTCTGGGAAGTACAAGATCAAGGTGTTGGCCCACTTGGGTGCTAATAGAAGCTTTCTCACTGTGTCTTCACATAGTTGGTGATAGATTTGCGGGGGGGAGGGCTTCTTCTATCTTGTCTTATAAGAGTTCTAATCCCACCATGAGGGTCTCTCCCTCATGACCTCATCTAACCCTTATTACCTCCCAAAGGCCCCCATCGCAAATTCCATCTCTTTGGGGTCAGGGCTTCAATGTATAAATTTGAGGAGGTACATAGACATTCAGTCCATAACATTTCTTTATGGTTTGTTTCTTAACTGCATTTCTAGATTGATTTCTTTGTCATCCTTTATATACCTCCTCTTCAACTAAATCTGTTTATTTATGCTTTCTTCATTATTCTTTCTGCTTTCATGACTCCCTTACAAATTATACCCCTCCAGTCTTCTTCAGACTACTCCTCTTTAGCTTATATTTATCCTATTTTTCTCATGAACTGTTTCAATTCTATATTTGACTAAACTTGTACAATATTACATAGGGCAGAGAGAACATAATTCTTCCAAGCTACATTGTGATTCTACTTTAATGTAGAGACCATGTCATAGACTTCTTTGTCTACTTCTTTGTCTTCTTGGTCTGAGTACATAGGTTCCAGAAAATAATTTTTGGCTTGATTTGCCTTCAGTTCTTCATTCATTCAATAGCATTTAGTGACCAACCTACTGTGTTCTAGCAAACTAATTCTCAACCATGTGATCTGGTTCTCAAAACATTTTACCCCTTCAAAAATGTCCATGTAAATGTATTGCAGGAAAAAAAGCATTACTCTTTTCCTTTATAACTTGACACAGGCTTTCTCATTCACTGCCTTGCTGGTGACTCTTGAGATTTTTCTTGTGACATAGGCCCAAGATCACCATTTTTTCCCTTCAGGTTTCATTGTGAACAGAGAAGGTGAATAAATGTTGTTTTTGTTTCCTCAAATTTCAGAACATCTGAGGAAAATAATGGAAAAATTGGGCAAAAAAATTAATAATTCTTCTCTAGGCTCTTGGTTAATATTATATTTAGCCCAATGTCTGGCAATTATAAGCACTGAAAAAATAGATTGAATGTTACATGAAATAGTTCTCAAGACACTTGCTGTAATTTGCTAGCCTAGAAACCAGAAGCATTAGAATTAGGACCAATTCTCAGAGATCAACTAGATTAGATTGTTCATTTTCTAGATGATGGACCAGAACTCCACAGAAGCTAAAATATTTGTCCCTAAGCTTCCTTGGTGGCACAAGTGGTTAAGAATCTGCTTGCAATGCAGGAGACCTGGGTTCAATCCTTGGGTTGCCAAGATCCCCTGAAAAGGAAGAATGGCTGTCCACTCCAGTATTCTTGTATGGAGAATTCCATGAACAGAGGAGCCTGGCAGGATATAGTACATGAGTTGACAAAGAATGGACAGGACTGAATGACTAACACTTTCACTTTCACATGGAGAGCAGCCAGCATAACTTAGGACTCAGATTCACTCTACCCTCTTTCCACTCTTTTAACTATATCCCATAGTTTAGACCACACTACTTCAGTGAGTTTAGGTGGCAAGATTAAAGATACACTGAAGAAATTTGGGGAAAACATGACAGAAAACTATAGTTATAAAAAGACCCAGAAAGAAAAACATAAAAGGAATTGGTGATTATTGTCTTTTAAAAGTTTCCTAAAGTTCTGCAATGGAAACAAAGGACAAACTAAATGAGTCTGGTATTTCTTATAACCCTCAAGATCTTTCATTTTTATTTTTTGTTTTTGAATCTACTATTTGCATCTGTATTTTTGATGTTCATCTCTAAAGGGAGGAAAGAGTAATTAAAAATGCTGAACTGTGTGTTTAACTATTTGAAAACTGCTGCTTTATTTACATGATTCTAAAAAGGGCAAAACAGTTTGACTGTCTTAGACCCAATGGATCTGATATTCGGACATTACCCATAGTCAGCCTTAGAGGAGCAGAAATGCAGTTGTCTGGGGGGATGCCTGCATGATTCTGTTTCACCCTGCCTAAAGTTCAATAAAGGCCATCTTTCAAAAGCATATAAATCCACTTACAGTTAAAAGAAAACCAATCAGAAAATGGGGAAAAGATCTAAAGAGACACCTCTCCAAAGAGGACATACAGATGCCCCAAAAGCACATGAAACGATGCTCAACCTCGCTTATTATTAGAGAAATGCAAATTAAAACTACAATGAGATACCGCCTCACACCCGTCAGAATGGCCATCATCGAAAAATCTGCAGACAATAAATACTGGAGAGGGTGCGGAGAAAAGGGAACCGTCTTGCATTGCTGGTGGGAATGTAAATTGATACAGCCTCTATGGAAGACAGTATGGAGATTTCTTAAAAAACTAAAAATAGAAGCACCCTATGACCCAGCAATCCCACTATTAGGCTTATATCCTGATGAAATCAAAACTGAAAGAGGCACCTGTACCCCAATGTTCATTGCAGCTGTCTATACAATAGCCAGAACTTGGAAGCAACCTAGATGTCCATCGACAAATGAATGGATCCAGAAGCGCTGGTACATATATACAATGGAATACTACTCAGCTGTTAAAAGAAATGCAGAAGACTCAGTCCTAATGAAGTGGCTGGCTCTAGAACCTATCATAAAAAGTGAAGTAAGTCAAAAAGAGAAAGACAAATACAGTATACTAACACACATATATGGAATCTAGTAGGATAGTCTTGATAACACACGCAGTGAACACATGGAAAAACAGACAGAGCATAGACATAGGGACATTGTGGGGAAGAAATAGGGAGGGGGAAGCATGGAGAGAGTAACATGGAAACCTATACTTTTATGTGTGGAAAAGATAGCTAGTGTCATAGTGCTAGGGGAATAGGAGTGCTCACAATGGCATGGGGCGAAGGTCTGGAGGGGTGGGATGGGGGGATCTGGGCGGGTGGGGACCATGGATATGCATATGACTGATCTGGGAACATACATGTCTGTGAACAACAAAACTCTGCAAAACCTTTAAAATAAAGAATAAAAAAAAAAAACAAAAGATTTATTTTTTTTATGTGAGAGTAAAATCCTTATTTATTTCTTAAATACCTCTTCTACCTTCTGCCTTGGGGGATGTTTCTGGTATCTGTGTTCATTTTAAGCCTGTCTCATCTGTCCTCCTTCTTTGAATCTCTGCCTTGTTTTGTCCAACCTGGAGGATAACAGCATCTAATACTTTATATATCTTGTTTCCAGAAACAATAGCCTGTGGCGCTTCCATTATTTATTCTCTCTCCTTCTGTCAGTGACATAACGGTCTGTTGCTTGCCAGGAACTCTGCTTTTCCAGGCCAGTGATTCCATTCCCTCTAGCATTTTCTCAGATTTAATTTCTTGAGAAAGATAAAAGAATTATGGCTGATAGTTTTGCCAAATGGAACTTAGCTTTGAATGAATAAGACTGGAATTTAACATATGTTGTGGCCAGTATTTGAATTGTTGGTGAATGTCTAGTCATGGTCATGATGGTGGTAAGTAATGAGGGTGGTGGTTATGATGGTGAAGATGGTGATGATGGTGGTGGTGGAGTTGGTGATAATAGTGATGATTTTAGTAATGATGGTGCTGTTAGCAGGGTTCATAATGGTGATGAGAATGATGCCGATGATAGTCTATTTGTTGGTCTGGCTTTCTTTCTAAAGAGCCAGTTAGTTCTTGGGATGATTTGATCCCATCATGGAATAATAGAGAAAAAAATATGAAACAGTAGTCTAAGAGTCTAACATGACAGTAGATAATTTATAATCAACGTACTATCTGATTCTCAAGTGGAAAATAGTTATATTACCTTTCTTGAAAACATTTTGTTATTGCCATCACTCTAATGTCTGCTGCAGTCTCATATTTTTGTTAATTTTTATGGGTGATTCCATGAGAAACATAAATAAAATTGGAGACTGTAATTTTTATGTCTTTTGAATAAATCAATCTGTTTTTCAGAATATACTTAATAAACTCCTCCCAAATACTGACTTTGTCACTGAGGATTATACTGATCTTTATTTTCAGGTCAATGTATTTTAAGTCTAAAGATGTGATATTCATTACTCTATAAATATAAATTGAATGGGCTTCCCTTGTGGCTCAGTATTAAAGAATCTGCCTGCATTGCAGGAGCCTCAGGAGGCATGGGTTCGATCTCTAGTTTGGGTAGTTCCCCTGGTGAAAGGCATGCAACGCACTCCAGTATTCTTTCCTGGAGAATCCCAGGGACAGGAGCCTGGCCGGCTGCAGTCCATGGGGTCACAAAGAGTCAGCACGACTGAGTGACTGAGCACACACTCACATGCAGATATTGAATACCTTCCACGTCTCAGACAGTGTGTTAAGGGGAGATTCACTGCTTATGCCTAAGCTCTGAGTATATAAATTTGCAAACGTTATTGCATAATAAGAAATTTCTTAGAATGAAATTACATAAATTGTACTGAGAATCATAAGGGCAAAAAAAACCCTAGATTTTTCTGGAGTTGTCAAGGAAGGCTGTATTTGAGGGGAGAATACTTTAGCCAAGACTTGGAGGGGAAAAATTTTAAACAGCGAGGCATTCAACTAGAAGAAACAGGAAGCATGAAAACGCACGGACTTATGTGCATCTGCCTTATTACATTCACTATAGCTAACTTAATGATGTATATTACTTGGGCAGGAGTGTGGTGTGGGGGAGCACAGTGCTTGCTTTAGACAAGGTTTGGCAGTCAGGCAGAAGCCGCTGCGTGGTTTCGTGAAAAGCCTTTTAGGCCATTCCATTTTGGGGTTTCATTCTCTGTTGTATAGTCCTCAACAGCAGATTGATATATGTAAGTTTGTAAGTTAAAAAGATCTTTGAGAGGTCAGAGTCGAGGATATATTTGAGTGAGGAAGTGTGAAACCAACTGACCACAGAATGAGGTCTGGTGAGACTCTGAAGTAATACAGTAATGGTAATGATGCAAAAGTGGTGACACATAACACAGAACATAAAGGAGATAGTGAATTAAGGACTTAAAAAAATGTAAATGTGGGAGAACTTAAGGGTGATTTCCGGGTTTCTGGCTTGTTCACCAACTGGACAATGCAAGACAGTATATAATCAGTTGCTAAACTATGCAGTTTCAAAGATAAGTACTTTAAAGTTCATAGGAGTGAGTAATAGTTGAGGAAAATGTCAGGATGTAAGATGATACAAGAGAAGTGGTACACACAGCACTCTGTTGGAAAAGTGATTTTCCTAAGTAACTGAGGACTCACTTTCTTAATTTACTGCTTGTGTTTTGGAAAGTACGTTGAAGAATTTCGATCTCTAGTTTGGGTAGTTCCCCTGGTGAAAGGCATGCAACGCGCTCCAGTATTCTTTCCTGGAGAATCCCAGGGACAGGAGCCTGGCCGGCTGCAGTCCATGGGGTCACAAAGAGTCAGCACGACTGAGTGACTGAGCACACACTCACATGCAGATATTGAATACCTTCCACGTCTCAGACAGTGTGTTAAGGGGAGATTCACTGCTTATGCCTAAGCTCTGAGTATATAAATTTGCAAACGTTATTGCATAATAAGAAATTTCTTAGAATGAAATTACATAAATTGTACTGAGAATCATAAGGGCAAAAAAAACCCTAGATTTTTCTGGAGTTGTCAAGGAAGGCTGTATTTGAGGGGAGAATACTTTAGCCAAGACTTGGAGGGAAAATTTAAGCAGCGAGGCATTCAACTAGAAGAAACAGGAAGCATGAAAACGCACGGACTTATGTGCATCTGCCTTATTACATTCACTATAGCTAACTTAATGATGTATATTACTTGGGCAGGAGTGTGGTGTGGGGGAGCACAGTGCTTGCTTTAGACAAGGTTTGGCAGTCAGGCAGAAGCCGCTGCGTGGTTTCGTGAAAAGCCTTTTAGGCCATTCCATTTTGGGGTTTCATTCTCTGTTGTATAGTCCTCAACAGCAGATTGATATATGTAAGTTTGTAAGTTAAAAAGATCTTTGAGAGGTCAGAGTCGAGGATATATTTGAGTGAGGAAGTGTGAAACCAACTGACCACAGAATGAGGTCTGGTGAGACTCTGAAGTAATACAGTAATGGTAATGATGCAAAAGTGGTGACACATAACACAGAACATAAAGGAGATAGTGAATTAAGGACTTAAAAAAATGTAAATGTGGGAGAACTTAAGGGTGATTTCCGGGTTTCTGGCTTGTTCACCAACTGGACAATGCAAGACAGTATATAATCAGTTGCTAAACTATGCAGTTTCAAAGATAAGTACTTTAAAGTTCATAGGAGTGAGTAATAGTTGAGGAAAATGTCAGGATGTAAGATGATACAAGAGAAGTGGTACACACAGCACTCTGTTGGAAAAGTGATTTTCCTAAGTAACTGAGGACTCACTTTCTTAATTTACTGCTTGTGTTTTGGAAAGTCACTTGAGAATTACAGAAGAAATTCTCCCCACTCTCTTTATCCTGAAAGAGTAAATGGTTATAGACACAATGCATAGCCCTTTCCCAGATAAAATTATGTCTCTCCTTTTTTTTTTTTTAATTTTGGCCTCTTTTATTCATTTTTTTGTTTATTTATTTTCATCCAATTTTTTTCTTTGGTCTGTGTTGGCCTTCTACTGCAATGGCTCCTCTCATTGCGGAGCACCGGCTCTGGGAGCATGCGCTCCAGAGCACTGGCTCATAGCTGGACACACTGGTCCAGCTGCCCCACAGCAAGTGGGATCATCCCGGAGGGATCAAACCAGTGCCCCTTGCACTGCAAGGCGGACTGTTTACCCACTGAACCACCAGGGAAGCCCCAAAATTATATTTCTAATTAGAGAAATATATACCTTCTCTATCACAGATCCCAGTAGAAAAGGACAGAGGGAAAGGAAGAAAAAAGGTGCTGTGCTTAGTCTCTTGGTAGTATCCAACTCTTTGTAACCCTTTGGTCTGTAGCCCGCCAGGCTCCTCTGCCTATGGGATTTTTCAGGCAAGAGTACTGGATTTAGTTGCCATTTCCTCCTTCAGGGGATCTTCCAGACCCAGAGGTCAAACTCACATCTCCTATGTCTTCTGCATTGCAGGCAAATTCTTAACCACTGTGCCACCTGGGAAGCCCTAGTTTTGCTTTTTAGGTAGGGAAAATTAATTTGCAATGCCCTCTATAAAAGAAGGTAAAATTCAACAATAAGATAATCACACTGAAATTCTCATTTATTAAAATGTTCTCTTTTACTGCCTTCAAAGTCTGTAATATCAAGGAGCAGATATTTATTCGGAGTGCTATAATATTTCTCTTAATTTGATCTCTTCCTATTGGCTTCATTTTTGAAAGTTGGTACAGTGTTTGGGAAAAAAATATGATTAGTGCTCTTAATACAAGAACCAATGGACAAAAAAAAAAAAAAAGAACCAATGGACAGAAATAAAATAAGAAAATAGAGTAGGAAAATTTAACACTTTCTCCAACCACATTGTAGGAAGATCAGGAAATTTTAATACTCTCTAGGATAATGGTGTCCTTGTTTATATTGATATTTCCAAGATGAACATATTGAGATATTTCTATGTGAAAAATACATCAGCATCCATGTGTGACACAATGTTGGGTTTTTTTTTTTTTTGGTTTGGAAGATAAAAGTATCATGATTATAGAGATGGGAGAATAATCTTGCCAGTTATATTCCATTGGAACTAGACCCTGAAGAATGGTTAGATAATAACCAGAGGAAAAAAAAGGATGTTTTATGAAAAAGGAATAATAAGTACAAATCCTGGAGGCTCAGCTAAGGCCTAAGCATGCTTGAGGTATATCTAGGAAATCTCCAGCTTTAGACTGAATAACAAGGAATCATGGGATATGTGAAGTATTATATGAGATAGAATATTTTCAAAGTTAGGAGTTTAGATTTGGAAATATCTTAGAAGTACTGAATAACAGAGAGAGTGAATGACTTTACCACTTTACAAATGGCAAATGTTAGCATTAGTAGTACAAATGAAATTAATAATAGCTAAGACTTGGTGAGTGCTTGCTATTATAAGCACCAGACACCCAATAGCTAATTTAATCTCAACCATACCCAATAATGTAGATGAGGTTGTTGTCGTCCGTGCTTTCCAGATTTGTACACTGAGAAAGTGGCTAGTGGACTTACACAAGTAGCCTATGAAAGAGCAGGTGTGTGAACCGGACGCAAGCTGCCCTCTCAACCTCTACAGTACCTTTGTAATTTGTAAGATAAAAATGAAAGGAAAATTAAATATGAGGAGCCTGTTGTCTTGAGGTTTTGAGGTACAGAGCCTTAGTGACTATTGAAGAGGTCCCTACATGAGACTTGGGCTTCACTTTTGCTCAGAGCATGATATTCATTCAGGTGAAATTTAATCTTTTTGAAAGAGAGAGACTCTCACTTTCTATTGCAGAGATGGCTCTCACAACCAGGCTTGGATCAACTTGGTCCCTGGAACAACACCTCAATTCTCTAACTGCAACCACTAGCAATAGTTTATTTCCTGACTCAAGGCCAGTTATTTTCTGAATTCCATTCATAGAGTTTTGTTTCTGGAACTGGTACAGTCTATCAACTATGTAAATAGTGTAGTTGCTTCTCCGTGAAAATGTATAAAATTCCTGTTGTACTATGTGTGCTACTATTGGCTCTTAAGGAAAGAAACATAAGTAACTCAGCGTCATTGTAGGAGACAGAACATCTGTTTGCTTTGGAATCCAAGAGTAGCTCTCCACATGACTTCCTTCTAAAACAGATTGGTAAGCAACTTCGGGATAAATCATCCCACGGGCTTTCTTGTGCACATGACTTAGAGTTTAATGTCTGTTAAACTGATTTCATCATTTTAATGGTTACATGGTATGCATTCGCTGTGGTATACATTTCTGATGTTAAAAGGAAGCTATGGTTTCCTCTGGTTCCCTGAACCTTTCTCCTTAAGATCTTGTTACATCTCTTCCTGATGAGCCAATTCTGTCTGAAGATACGGTTCTCTAATTTTTTTCCCCCATTCATCTATTTATCAAATGTTCATTTATCATTTCCCACATACAGGGTCTTATGAGAGCCACTAGGTTTATGATAGAGAACAAGCTATAGCCAATTACTCCAAATAAGAAAAGTGTAAAGAGTTGTAAATATTAATACAAATCTAGTTCACAGAATTAGGAAAGGAACACCCTGTGTAGCCTTGAGGTGTTGGGAAAGGCTTCTTGCAGGAAATGACTTTTAAGCTGGAATTTGAAAGGTCTCTTCCAATATATGTACAGGGCAGGGGAGTGGGTAGATTACTAATGATGAACAGTCATTGTAGCGAGAAGGAACAGTATGCAGAAATTCAAAGAGGTAAAATATTAATTGGAATATCAAGGACATTTCAACTGTTTCAATTCAGATGCTCCATCAGTTTATTGATTCATTCAGCATAGTGCTCCTAAACTGTGTTCTATGTATGTGTGTGTATATGTTGTGTATACATATAGGTGCATACTCAGTTGCTTCAGCTGTGTCCAACTCTTTGTGACCCTATGGACTGTAGCCCGCCAGGCTTCTCTGTCAAAGGGATTTTCTAGTCAAGAAAACTTGAATGGGTTATTGTGCCCTCCTCCAGGGGATCTTCCCAATCCAGGGATCAAGTCCATGTCCCTTTATGTCTCCTGCATTTTAGGTGGGTTTTTTTTTTTAATCACTAGAGACACCGGGGAAGCCCTATAAGCCCTGTGTGTTTATACATATTAATATGTATCTTATAAGAAGATACATTCTCTGGTCAAATAATTTTGAGAAATATTGAGGTAAGCTAAGTTAATGTTTTCTTGACTGCAATATTTTTAATAAAGCAGTGTAAATAGTGACTTCCCAAAATAATTGAGGGTATAACTTTCCCCAAACTTATTTCACAATGAAATAAATGATCATTCTAAAGAATGACAATTAATAGCTCCTGGTACTAGTGTTCTATACTTTGTAAATGCTGGTCTAGCATCATGTAAGGTATTGGAAACCCTGATTTCAAATTTTCAACTTACAGGATTGAGATGAGATCTGAAGGTGAACATGTGCATTTCAACCATATTGTTTTTTACCAGCTACTAGAATTTTAGAGATTTCTAGAAGTCACGTTGAAATTCAACTCTAATATCTTCAATGTCCTGAGTCATGATATTTAAGAAACCAATGAAATTGCATTTCAGTCTCCCAAGAATGTCTCTAAGAGAAGCTAAATAAACATCTTAGAGATAGATCCAGTGTAGCCTAACTTGTTTATTTTACATTCAGGAAATGTTTTAACATCACCATTTTTATAAGCTCCTTATGTAGTATTCCACTAGAGATCCCAATATTAAAGAAAATGTGCTGAGTTACATAGGACTTAATTACTCTACAAACCTCTTTAGATGAAGAACATGTAAGATTATATCAATGTTTTTCTTATTCATTTGGCAAACATCAGCTTTCCTTTGAGGTAATTTTTTAACCAGTGAGTGATGCAAACAAAATCTAATAGCTTTTCCATAGCACTAAGGGGTTAGAGGGGAAGGGATCTTGAGAATGGTTGGTGCCTTGTACTTCATCTCTTTGATATAAAGACTCTTCAAGAACCACATCAATTGGCCCATCCTTCCACCATTCTAAAAACAGACCAGCTGATTTATGACTCATTTAGGCAGTGATGGAAATGGAGTGATCATCCTTTTCAGGAGCCTCTGAACCCACTCCATAAGCATTCCTTAAGTGGAACCAACATCAGTGGAAGTACCAAAACACATCCTTATCTAGCCGTCTTTCTGAAAGTAATAAGTATGAAGTATCCTACTCTATTTCTCTAAGTACTCCAGTTTTTTGTTTATACTAATACTTTCCTACTGTGTTGTCATTCATTCTCCAGAAATATCTTAGCAATGTGCATTATCAATTCAATCGTATTATCAATAAAACCTAAGCTACAAGCTCTCATTGCAATAAGAGCAGAGTATATATACTGGATCTGCATGGCTCTGAAAATAGATTAGTTCACTTCATTGTAAACTGTGTAACTATCTGCCAGACATAGACTCGCTGCTTTCTCATGTCCCTGATTTATATCTGGTTTAAGATATGTTGGGCCACTTTGGATCAGCTATGTTTGACCTTACGTGGTTTTGCCTTATCATAATTTTTTGACAGTGTTTATCTTATCAAAAATTTTGTGTGCATGTCCAAAGACATGCAGCTAAGAAAATGTCAAATAATGCTTTCCTCAGTCTCTGGTGCAGCTCCATTCTTGATCAGGTTCAGTCAGTAGCACCTGCATAATATGCACCTTCTCTGAGCCCTCTTTATCTCAAAGGACCCTTCCCAATAAATCCCCAAATCTTAGAGATAGATCCAGTGTAGCCTAACTTGTTTATTTTACATTCAGGAAATGTTTTAACATCACCATTTTTATAAGCTCCTTATGTAGTATTCCACTAGAGATCCCAATATTAAAGAAAATGTGCTGAGTTACATAGGACTTAATTACTCTACAAACCTCTTTAGATGAAGAACATGTAAGATTATATCAATGTTTTTCTTATTCATTTGGCAAACATCAGCTTTCCTTTGAGGTAATTTTTTAACCAGTGAGTGATGCAAACAAAATCTAATAGCTTTTCCATAGCACTAAGGGGTTAGAGGGGAAGGGATCTTGAGAATGGTTGGTGCCTTGTACTTCATCTCTTTGATATAAAGACTCTTCAAGAACCACATCAATTGGCCCATCCTTCCACCATTCTAAAAACAGACCAGCTGATTTATGACTCATTTAGGCAGTGATGGAAATGGAGTGATCATCCTTTTCAGGAGCCTCTGAACCCACTCCATAAGCATTCCTTAAGTGGAACCAACATCAGTGGAAGTACCAAAACACATCCTTATCTAGCCGTCTTTCTGAAAGTAATAAGTATGAAGTATCCTACTCTATTTCTCTAAGTACTCCAGTTTTTTGTTTATACTAATACTTTCCTACTGTGTTGTCATTCATTCTCCAGAAATATCTTAGCAATGTGCATTATCAATTCAATCGTATTATCAATAAAACCTAAGCTACAAGCTCTCATTGCAATAAGAGCAGAGTATATATACTGGATCTGCATGGCTCTGAAAATAGATTAGTTCACTTCATTGTAAACTGTGTAACTATCTGCCAGACATAGACTCGCTGCTTTCTCATGTCCCTGATTTATATCTGGTTTAAGATATGTTGGGCCACTTTGGATCAGCTATGTTTGACCTTACGTGGTTTTGCCTTATCATAATTTTTTGACAGTGTTTATCTTATCAAAAATTTTGTGTGCATGTCCAAAGACATGCAGCTAAGAAAATGTCAAATAATGCTTTCCTCAGTCTCTGGTGCAGCTCCATTCTTGATCAGGTTCAGTCAGTAGCACCTGCATAATATGCACCTTCTCTGAGCCCTCTTTATCTCAAAGGACCCTTCCCACTGTAGCGAAGTAGAGGTTTTATGTTGTTCAAAATCACTCTTGATTGTATATGAGATACACACTCTATGTGTGGGGCTTAATTTATTAGTATTCATTCTTTCATTTATTGACTTAAATTCTACTTGTAATCCTTTGCAAAACATCCCATGCCCTGTATTGAGGTAAACTGAAGCAAACAGATAAAACTAGAACAGACCAAACAGAATGATTTGCTCTTCTATGTGAGTGAATGTATCTGTAATGTCCTTGACACAGTTTCTTACTGCCTTCAGGTATTCTTTCTTTTTTAACTTCTGTTCCTTTTTTAATCTTCTCCTTTTCTCTTCTCCCTGCACTCCAGTTCTTCCTTGTGCTGCTGACAACCATTCAGAGGGTTCCCTCTCTTGCTTGAGACTCATCTGCAGCTCCATCCTCCCTAGGATTCTGCTTCTCTCTTCCCCTGATGGAGGCTGTCTCCTAGCTTATTCATCGTGTCCTGCATTTGTTCTGAAACCAGAGACTCCCCTCTTGCCATGCAGAATTAGAGGTCAGAAGATGGGTCTGGAGAAAGCTTCTCTCAAAGCTACACCCAGATTTTCTTATTATTATTAGATTAACTGAATACCATTTATTACATACCGAGAATTTACTTAGCATGGTTCTATCAGTACAGACCTCAGCATTTGCCCCTACTCTGCACGGTGATCACAGCTGTGCCAATGGACAGAGGTAGGGCAAATGAATAAACTCTCCACAGGCAAGGATGCATCAGTTAGAAGTACCAGTGACTATTTCCAGGAGATAAGCCCCTAAATTTTCCAGTCATCACCCAGTTGCCCTCTCTAGGAATACTTAAATGTTCTCTTAAACACATTCAGGCTTCAGTTAGGTCCTTCTTTCTTTCAGGGACCATGTATTAACACACTTTATTGATCCCAAGAGTTCCAATATTTTTATTATATTACATTTTTTTTTACAAGCAATTAGGTAGGGGAAAAGATTAGCTTTGTAATAGTATTTTTCCCTTCTGGAATAACAAGAAATATGTGTGTGGATATCATATGTAAAAAGTAAGTTCACAGACATGTCATCACCCTAAAAACTAAAAAAAAGCTCGATACATTTTCTTCCAGGAAAGGTTGTTTTTTGGTTTTGTTTTTAACTTTGGCCTCTTTTGTTGGTTTTTTATTCATTTATTTTCATCCATCTTTATTCTTTGGTTTGTGTGGGCCTCCCGTTGCAACGACCTCTCTCTTTGCAGAGCACCGGCTCTGGGCGCATGCATTCCAGAATGTTGGCTCATAATTGGACACACTGGTCCAGCCGCTCTGCAACATGTGGGATCTTCCCAGGCCAGGAATTGAACCGGTGCCCCTTTCACTGCAGCGCGGACTCTTTACCCACTGCACTACCAGGGAAGCCTGAAAGGTTATTTTATAGACAGATATATCCAAAGAAATTCAGATGTAGCCAGTCGGTCACAGTGGTTTCTCATTGAAAAGGAAAGGAAGTTAAAGGGAAGAAGAGAGAAAAGAAGGCAGTAAGGTCACAGACGGAACCCCTGGGGCGTGGGGAAGAAATAAGTTGCATGGCAGAAACAATTCATGTAGTCATCTGTTGAAAATGAAATTGTAGCGAATAACTAATAATCTGTGTAATAACCACTAACATCTTTGCTCACTTCGATTGGCTTCTATAATCATCTCAGTTACTGCTTATGGCAATATTATGATTTATTCATTTTGTAGAGGAGGTAACCGAGGCTTAGAGAAGTTGAATGGCTTGTCCCAGTTCCATAGATCTGGGTTAGAGTCCAGTGATGCAGTCTGTCTCAGCCTGCATTCCTTCCTGCTTTTCTTACTATGGTAACAGAGTAGACAAACAGTAACTTAGAAGTCAGTTAATTCTGCTCTGTCCTGAAGCCATTGCTTGCCTAAGAAGATGAGCAAGAAACTAAATAAGTAAATAAATATTCGTATGTAAATATGATTGAATAGAATCACATATTATATATATGTGATTAAACTGCATGTCATTGCCACTTTTGTCTTTAAAATGGTATAATGTTAGCAGTTTCATATGGGACAGTCAAATAAATGTCTAAATGCGTGCATGTGTGTTTCATATGTATATATACACATACATATGTGCTATATATGTATGTGTATATACATATGTACAAATATATATATTCATAATAATAATTAACACTTATTTAGTGCATGTTACATTTAAAGGAATATTCAAAATGCTTTTATTTATCATTTTCCATAGTGTTTCTGTCAAAGAAATTGTCTGGCTACCATTATTCCCATTTTACAATAAATGACATTGACACATGGAAATGCTATGTAGCATCGAAAGTCAATGATTAAGAAATGATGGGGCTTCCCTGGTGGTCCAGTGGGTAAGGACACCGCCTTGCAGGAAGATCCCACGTGCCGCGGAGCGGCTGGACCGATGTGTCCAATTACCGAGCCGGAGCTCTGGAGCGCATGCGCCCAGAGCCGGTGCTCTGCGACAACAGAGGCCACGGCGATGGGAGGCCCACAAGGGCCGAAGAACAAAGATGGATGAAAAAATAGACAAATGAAAGACCAATACAAGTGGCCCACCCGCCCCCCTCCCTATCCCCCCCAAAATAAATAAATGTTTAAGAAATGATAGAGCCAGGACCTAGTCCTCATTAGTCTGATTTTAGAAATCATTTCTCTTGATCACAATGCTACAACTCTGTATTTTCCATATTTATCTCTATACATGTTACTGGAAGATTTGTGTTGGAGTAAATTATGAAGGACTTAATATTTACATATATGAATTTTTTTTCTTTTTTTCATCTTGCCTTCATATATCTCCTCCCATTTGATAGATTTTCTTTATTTTTATTTAATATTTAAAGCCAGGAAAGTTACAGCAGTTACTTAACTTAATTCAAGGTCACACAATGATTAATGATTGAAGTAGAATTAAAACTTAGCTCATCAGGGTCTAAGGACATTTTCTATCTCAGTGTGATACATGGTAGATGCAAACCTATGCAAAGCCAGATGCTTAATTGAGAAGCATTTTATATAATGAGAATAAAATCTGTCTTGTCGTGCAAGCTCACTGCTAAAGATACACATCAGTGATCTCCACAGCAATCTCATTAGCCTCTTGTAAGGAGTTCAAGTCCCTCTGTTGATTCAAGTTCACACTAATGATAGAAATGTGCATATTATATTTGACTCCTTCTTCGTCCTCTACATTCAGTCACACATTTTAAAACCTAGCTTCTCTTTTCCAGCCCCATCATTTCTCTCCTAGCCCTGTTCTTTGTCATGGATTATTGCTATGACCTAAGTACTGTTCTCCGTCCTAGAGACCTTGTTTCTTCAAACCCATCCCCTGCACAGTGGTCTCATAGTTCTGCTTCAAATAGAAATTTATTCATTGCTTAGAACCTCTCCTCAGGTTTCCATCTATTATAACATAAAGCCTGAGTTTCTTTAGCAGGACACATGAGTGTTCCATAGTCTAATTTCTTTCTGACTCTAGCCACCTACTTTCACCATTCCCAGACTCAATTTTGTACTTCCAGCACTGGTGAGCTTACATGTTCTACAATTTCTTGCCTCTCTAAATATTCTTAAACTGCTCCCTACCATGTTATCATGACCATATTTAGTTCTTATAGCAAATTGTTGAGATGTCCATAATTATTCTATTTCAGAACATTGCCAGGTGTGGGTTAGCTTTCCATTGCTACCATCTAGAGGTCGGGAGGGACTATTTACACAGATTAATAGTCTTCTAGTTTTCTTCTTGTCTGATAAAAACTCTTCCTCCACCACGTATGCCTGATAGAATTATTTGTTGTTCAGTCTCTAGGTCGTGTCTGACTCTTTGCAACTTCATTGACTGCAGCACACCAGGGTTTCCTGTCCTTCACTATCTCCTGGAGTTTGCTTATGTGTATTGAGTCAGTGATGCCATCCAATCACCTTATCCTCTGTCACCCCCTTCTCCTGCTGCCCTAAATCTTTCCCAGCATCAGGGTCTTTCCCAGTGAGTTGGCCCTTTGCATCAGGTGGCCAAAGTACTGGAACTTCAGCTTCAGCATCAGACATTCCAATGAAGGTTGATTTCCTTTAAGATTAACTGGTTTGACCTCCTTGCTGACCAAGGGAGTCTTAACAGTCTTCTCCATCACCATATGATAGAATTATATGCATAATCAATTTTGGTGCCATGTGAAAGGAACTTGGTGAAATACAGTTCATCATGAAAACAAGCCTCTTTTGCTAAAATGAACCCATTTTATAGACACAATTTTTGAAAAAAATATTTATTTTTATTTTAGGATATTCGGGTTTTCATTGCTGTGCATGGGCTTTTCTCTAGTTGTGGCAAGTTAGGACTACTGTTTAGTTGTGGTTTGTAAGCTGTTTATTGTGGTGGCTTCTCTTGTGGCTCACCAGACTCTAGATGCATGGGCTTTAGTAATTGTGGCACATGGGGTCACTAGTTGTGGAGGGCTCTAGGGCTCACTAGTTACGGTGCATTGCTCCATGGCATATAGGATCTTTTGGGGCCATGGATTGAACCAGTGTTCTCTGCATTGCGAAGCAGATTCTTAACCACTGGACCACCAGGGAAGCCCAGATACCGATTTAAGTTGCATAAAATCACAATACTCCTTTGGAAAGGTAGGAATGGCAGGTCAAATTGAACATCAGATACTATTATGATTTTAAAAATAGCTATTAACCTAGGTGGCAGTGTTGGGATATTTCATTAACTGCAGCCTAAAAAGACTAAGCAAGCATAGGCCAGAGACAAGCTGTTCATTAAGATGTATCTGCTATTCCAAATCAAGCTGATTCAATTTATCAGAAAGAGGGTCCATACACTGTTCTAACTACATTGCTTAATATGTAAAAATGTTTCTGAATTTGGATATTTGTCCTGATATCAGTAAACAAACCCCTGTTCTGATTAGTGCATAGGCTCTGTAGACCACTTAAGAGAGAAACTTCATTTCAGTACCAAAGAAAAGGGAACTGTGAGGTAAGAGGAAGCCAGAGACTCATTTCATACAATGCTAGTCACTCCAGCACATCCAACTCTGCGATTCCATGAACTGTAGCCCGTCAAGGTGCTTCTTTCCATGGAATTCTCTTGCCTGGAGAATTACCTTCTCCAGGGGATTTTCCGACACAGGGATTCAACATGGGTCTCCTGCACTGCAGATAGATTCTTTTCCGTCTGAGCCACCTGGGCTTCCCTATATTCATAAAGATGGCGAGACTGAGAAAATATCATTTTCAAAATCCTACTGTTGATTACAAAAGATGCCGATCACAGATATATAGCAATATGCATATAGTTAAGTTCTGATTTATTTTAGGATATTCGGGTTTTCATTGCTGTGCATGGGCTTTTCTCTAGTTGTGGCAAGTTAGGACTACTGTTTAGTTGTGGTTTGTAAGCTGTTTATTGTGGTGGCTTCTCTTGTGGCTCACCAGACTCTAGATGCATGGGCTTTAGTAATTGTGGCACATGGGGTCACTAGTTGTGGAGGGCTCTAGGGCTCACTAGTTACGGTGCATTGCTCCATGGCATATAGGATCTTTTGGGGCCATGGATTGAACCAGTGTTCTCTGCATTGCGAAGCAGATTCTTAACCACTGGACCACCAGGGAAGCCCAGATACCGATTTAAGTTGCATAAAATCACAATACTCCTTTGGAAAGGTAGGAATGGCAGGTCAAATTGAACATCAGATACTATTATGATTTTAAAAATAGCTATTAACCTAGGTGGCAGTGTTGGGATATTTCATTAACTGCAGCCTAAAAAGACTAAGCAAGCATAGGCCAGAGACAAGCTGTTCATTAAGATGTATCTGCTATTCCAAATCAAGCTGATTCAATTTATCAGAAAGAGGGTCCATACACTGTTCTAACTACATTGCTTAATATGTAAAAATGTTTCTGAATTTGGATATTTGTCCTGATATCAGTAAACAAACCCCTGTTCTGATTAGTGCATAGGCTCTGTAGACCACTTAAGAGAGAAACTTCATTTCAGTACCAAAGAAAAGGGAACTGTGAGGTAAGAGGAAGCCAGAGACTCATTTCATACAATGCTAGTCACTCCAGCACATCCAACTCTGCGATTCCATGAACTGTAGCCCGTCAAGGTGCTTCTTTCCATGGAATTCTCTTGCCTGGAGAATTACCTTCTCCAGGGGATTTTCCGACACAGGGATTCAACATGGGTCTCCTGCACTGCAGATAGATTCTTTTCCGTCTGAGCCACCTGGGCTTCCCTATATTCATAAAGATGGCGAGACTGAGAAAATATCATTTTCAAAATCCTACTGTTGATTACAAAAGATGCAGATCACAGATATATAGCAATATGCATATAGTTAAGTTCTGATTTATTTATAATACGTACAGTCACATCTGTAAAGCACCAAAGAACCCTTTCAGTCATTGAATGCCTATGTCACATGCAGTGCTCATAGTTGACAATGGAACTAGAGAAATGAAATTAGGAATGCAGATCAGCTTATCAGTATGTATAGTGTCCATAGGCACAAGCCAGGGTAAGTGGATTCAGTATACTCAACAATTTTAAGGCATCCCAAAACCAAGGTTTTGTTAATTATTTGTTAGGTAACAAATAATTTGAGATGTTTTCCCCATATGATAGGTTGAAGTATAATAATACAAGACTTAATCTATTTATTTTCTTAGTTCAGGTACACATTTGCAAATTATCAAATTAGTTGTACTCTTGAACTTGGCATAATATGAATATTTTTAAAAGGGTTTAGTTTCATTTTCTTTATTCAGGTATTCATAATTAATAACATGTGACTTTATTTGTAGTTGTGTTGATGTCATCATTGTGTTAGATAGGGTTCTACAAAGAAACAGAACCAAGAGGTACACACACACACACACACACACACACAGTTAATATTCATAATGAGCCGATTCTGTATTTGTGAGTTCAGCTGCTTTCTAAGACTTCTTTGTGACCCTCCAATGAAGATCTGTGGTGCTTTCATTGGTGATTTCCAGGCACACATAGAGCAGTGAAAATTTGACTTCACCTGAATGTACATGTTCCCAGCTGATGTTCAATTGGTCATAGGCTCTGTTAGACCACTTAAGAGAGAAACTTCATTTCAGTACCAAAGAAAAGGGAACTGTGAGGTAAGAGGAAGCCAGAGACTCATTTCATACAATGCTAGTCACTCCAGCACATCCAACTCTGCGATTCCATGAACTGTAGCCCGTCAAGGTGCTTCTTTCCATGGAATTCTCTTGCCTGGAGAATTACCTTCTCCAGGGATTTTCCGACACAGGGATTCAACATGGGTCTCCTGCACTGCAGATAGATTCTTTTCCGTCTGAGCCACCTGGGCTTCCCTATATTCATAAAGATGGCGAGACTGAGAAAATATCATTTTCAAAATCCTACTGTTGATTACAAAAGATGCAGATCACAGATATATAGCAATATGCATATAGTTAAGTTCTGATTTATTTATAATACGTACAGTCACATCTGTAAAGCACCAAAGAACCCTTTCAGTCATTGAATGCCTATGTCACATGCAGTGCTCATAGTTGACAATGGAACTAGAGAAATGAAATTAGGAATGCAGATCAGCTTATCAGTATGTATAGTGTCCATAGGCACAAGCCAGGGTAAGTGGATTCAGTATACTCAACAATTTTAAGGCATCCCAAAACCAAGGTTTTGTTAATTATTTGTTAGGTAACAAATAATTTGAGATGTTTTCCCCATATGATAGGTTGAAGTATAATAATACAAGACTTAATCTATTTATTTTCTTAGTTCAGGTACACATTTGCAAATTATCAAATTAGTTGTACTCTTGAACTTGGCATAATATGAATATTTTTAAAAGGGTTTAGTTTCATTTTCTTTATTCAGGTATTCATAATTAATAACATGTGACTTTATTTGTAGTTGTGTTGATGTCATCATTGTGTTAGATAGGGTTCTACAAAGAAACAGAACCAAGAGGTACACACACACACACACACACACACACAGTTAATATTCATAATGAGCCGATTCTGTATTTGTGAGTTCAGCTGCTTTCTAAGACTTCTTTGTGACCCTCCAATGAAGATCTGTGGTGCTTTCATTGGTGATTTCCAGGCACACATAGAGCAGTGAAAATTTGACTCACCTGATGTACATGTTCCCAGCTGATGTCAAAGCTGATACTGTGTCTTCTTGTGTCCTTTTCTTGGTGCATTTAGTGTCACATTTTTCTCACTTTTGTGTTTTTCCTTGCCAATCTTCCTGCTTAAAATGATCCTCAAGCACAGGGCTGCAGTGCTGTCAAATATTCCTCAGTGCAAGAAAGCTGTGATGCCCCTTAGGGAGAAAACACATACATAGATAAGCATTGTTCAGCCACAAATTACAGTGCTGCTGGCTGTGAGCTTAGTGTTCATGAATCAACACTATATTTTAAATAAGATGTCTTAAAACTGTAGCACATACATGCATACATACATAAAACAAAGGTCTGTACAGATGAAATGATAAAATGTTGTGACAGGAGGCTTGCAGAAACATAAGCCTGTGTTTCTCCTAGCATCAAGAGTTCAGGATTTACTGATTAAGTATTCAAGTGGACTTACAAAATTTAACTACCAAGAATAAGAGATGTTTACTCTATCTCTATATCTATCTACCTCTATCTATCTATCTATCTATCTATCTATCTCTCTATCTCTCTATCTATCCACCTACCTATCTGGATTCATTTTAAAGAACTGGAAATACAGTTAATACGGACCAGCCAGTCTGAAATGTATAGAGCAGGCCAGCAGGCTGGAAACTCAGATGGATGTTGATGCTGCAATTTTGAAGAATTTCTTCTACTCCAAGAACCCTCAGTCATTATTCTTAAGACTTCAGGATGAAGCCTACTGGCATTATTGAGGGCAATCTCCTTTACTTCAGTCCAAGTGATTGTAGATGCCAACCACATCTACAGAATACCTTCAGAGGAGCCACTCCACTTGTGTTTGGTAAAAAAACTGGCACATTGGCCATGTCAAGTTGACACATACGGTTATTCATCATATATTTGATACTGATGAATTTATTGTGAGTCCAGTTCCCTGAGTGATATTTAAAGAGTTTTAACAATCTTCTCACTAACACACAAACACACACACACACACACACACACACACACACAAAGTGAGAGAAAAGGAGAAATAGCATATTTCTACTCTGACAAGTGGGAGGTTTACTTGATCAGAAGCACAAAGTTTTGCTCTCAGACGCCCTTGGTTTCAAATCAACATCACCACTAGCTGGCACTGGGAAATTTACTTAACCTCCATGTCCTTTACTTTTCTAAATCTTAAAGGATAATAATAGTATGACCCTAGAAATCAGGTCTATTCTTTTTAGATATTCCAAAAAATGTCAGCTTTTCTCACTACCAGCTGCGTGGGGAACGTGGAGAGACCAAAGGCTGTGCACATGCACACACTCCCTTGAAGGTGAAGCCAAGCCCCATGACAGGCGTGTGAAGTGCTCAGGACCGCAGCCGATGGGAAGGCAGCCAGTTCTAGCCCAGTGCCTTCCTGCCTGTTACCCAGATAAACCCAGCCTGAGGAGAGCATGGAGATGGTGGGTGCAGGGTTTGGACACTAGTTCACTAATGAAGAAAGGCCTTCACATACACTAGCCAACAAATTCTTATTCCAAAGTTCTCTGATCAAAGAAATGAAACCCAAAAGCAGAGGAAATAAGTAAGATGGTAAGTAAGTAATAATAATAAGTTAATAAGTAAGATAAGTAAGACCCTAAATACTTTATAGTTGTGTTTTTTCCAAAAGAAGGAAGAACTCATAAAACCAGTTCGCATTAAACTCCCAGCCACCGACTAAGGTTAATAAAAAGGGTAAAATTTATAAGTTAAGACCCTAAATACTTTCATAGTTGTGTTTTCCGAGGAACTTCTACTCCAAGAACCCTCAGTCATTATTCTTAAGACTTCAGGATGAAGCCTACTGGCATTATTGAGGGCAATCTCCTTTACTTCAGTCCAAGTGATTGTAGATGCCAACCACATCTACAGAATACCTTCAGAGGAGCCACTCCACTTGTGTTTGGTAAAAAAACTGGCACATTGGCCATGTCAAGTTGACACATACGGTTATTCATCATATATTTGATACTGATGAATTTATTGTGAGTCCAGTTCCCTGAGTGATATTTAAAGAGTTTTAACAATCTTCTCACTAACACACAAACACACACACACACACACACACACACACACACAAAGTGAGAGAAAAGGAGAAATAGCATATTTCTACTCTGACAAGTGGGAGGTTTACTTGATCAGAAGCACAAAGTTTTGCTCTCAGACGCCCTTGGTTTCAAATCAACATCACCACTAGCTGGCACTGGGAAATTTACTTAACCTCCATGTCCTTTACTTTTCTAAATCTTAAAGGATAATAATAGTATGACCCTAGAAATCAGGTCTATTCTTTTTAGATATTCCAAAAAATGTCAGCTTTTCTCACTACCAGCTGCGTGGGGAACGTGGAGAGAGACCAAAGGCTGTGCACATGCACACACTCCCTTGAAGGTGAAGCCAAGCCCCATGACAGGCGTGTGAAGTGCTCAGGACCGCAGCCGATGGGAAGGCAGCCAGTTCTAGCCCAGTGCCTTCCTGCCTGTTACCCAGATAAACCCAGCCTGAGGAGAGCATGGAGATGGTGGGTGCAGGGTTTGGACACTAGTTCACTAATGAAGAAAGGCCTTCACATACACTAGCCAACAAATTCTTATTCCAAAGTTCTCTGATCAAAGAAATGAAACCCAAAAGCAGAGGAAATAAGTAAGATGGTAAGTAAGTAATAATAATAAGTTAATAAGTAAGATAAGTAAGACCCTAAATACTTTATAGTTGTGTTTTTTCCAAAAGAAGGAAGAACTCATAAAACCAGTTCGCATTAAACTCCCAGCCACCGACTGAAACGTGAAAAATTCAGTTTCCTCATAAACACAGTGCTAAAAAAACTGGTGTGATATGTTTCCACTCTTTTGTTTAAAGGCTATTTGCTTTTGTGACTGTGGCAATGCCATGTAAATGCAGAGGGCTCAATAATAAAAGGTGAAATCAGGACCTTGCTGTTCCAAATGCTCTCTGTGCCTCTCTGAGTGTACCTGCTGCCGGGCTCCAGCGCCTTTCCTGACCTCCCCATCACAGTGTGACAGGCCTCGGGGAGAATGAGGGGACATTCTAAAACAAAAATAATCCTGTCATTTTTATAGTCAGAAGTGTCAAAGCTCAAACATAAATGGTAATTCAGAAGAGTGAGTAATGTATTTTATCTCTGCATTTACTGACACTTGGTGATTATTACATACAAAAGTTATTTCAAGATATTCTTGCATTGTAATTTAATCAGTATTGTATCTTTGGCTTAAAAAGTACCATTACAAGCTTGCTGGGCCACACGACATAAGTCACATCAATTCCTTGTTTAATACAGAGGTACTTTATGGGATTAGATAATAGTCACTTTCCAAATGCCTTCTGCTTCTAACACAGAAGTAATTTAACTTTACAGTCTTTACTTAAATAATTGTCATCATTATTAGGTTATTTTTCAAGCTATTTGTGGTTAATTATTAACTTTTTTGGATAAGAAGGTTTATAAGTATCTTAAATTATTTGAGAAAAACTAACTTATGAATGGAACTAAATATTACACAATCTCAAATAATTAGAGAATGAAATAGTTGGTTTAATTGGAAAGAGGCACCAGGCAGGTTTATGTACTGTCTTCATTATTTTGGAAAATCTTGAGTTCTATACAGAATAAACTTGGAGGGAAGAGAATATCCAAAAAGATATTTCAGTAATCCTCATTCAAAAGTGAGAAGGCTATGGAATAATATGAGCCTTACTAAATATATAAACATGATTTTTAACTGATATGTCAATTATCTTATGTTTTAAAAAAAACCATAGCTTTGCCATTGTCTGTCTGAGTTATGTACATATTACTTTAATGTCAAAAGAAGGAAGAACTCATAAAACCAGTTCGCATTAAACTCCCAGCCACCGACTGAAACGTGAAAAATTCAGTTTCCTCATAAACACAGTGCTAAAAACTGGTGTGATATGTTTCCACTCTTTTGTTTAAAGGCTATTTGCTTTTGTGACTGTGGCAATGCCATGTAAATGCAGAGGGCTCAATAATAAAAGGTGAAATCAGGACCTTGCTGTTCCAAATGCTCTCTGTGCCTCTCTGAGTGTACCTGCTGCCGGGCTCCAGCGCCTTTCCTGACCTCCCCATCACAGTGTGACAGGCCTCGGGAGAATGAGGGGACATTCTAAAACAAAAATAATCCTGTCATTTTTATAGTCAGAAGTGTCAAAGCTCAAACATAAATGGTAATTCAGAAGAGTGAGTAATGTATTTTATCTCTGCATTTACTGACACTTGGTGATTATTACATACAAAAGTTATTTCAAGATATTCTTGCATTGTAATTTAATCAGTATTGTATCTTTGGCTTAAAAAGTACCATTACAAGCTTGCTGGGCCACACGACATAAGTCACATCAATTCCTTGTTTAATACAGAGGTACTTTATGGGATTAGATAATAGTCACTTTCCAAATGCCTTCTGCTTCTAACACAGAAGTAATTTAACTTTACAGTCTTTACTTAAATAATTGTCATCATTATTAGGTTATTTTTCAAGCTATTTGTGGTTAATTATTAACTTTTTTGGATAAGAAGGTTTATAAGTATCTTAAATTATTTGAGAAAAACTAACTTATGAATGGAACTAAATATTACACAATCTCAAATAATTAGAGAATGAAATAGTTGGTTTAATTGGAAAGAGGCACCAGGCAGGTTTATGTACTGTCTTCATTATTTTGGAAAATCTTGAGTTCTATACAGAATAAACTTGGAGGGAAGAGAATATCCAAAAAGATATTTCAGTAATCCTCATTCAAAAGTGAGAAGGCTATGGAATAATATGAGCCTTACTAAATATATAAACATGATTTTTAACTGATATGTCAATTATCTTATGAAAAGTGGACAGAAGCAAAAGAATAGCTTTCCCCATATGAGTATGTCCTATTATATTATAGAGAAATGGCCATGTAAACATAACTGTATTAACATATCTGCCATTGTCTGTCTGAGTTATGTACATATCACAATTAGAAATATAGTTACAAAAATTATATTCATTGTGCAACTAAAAATAAGTTCACTCTAAATAAGATATATATAAATATGATTTGTGTTAAATATAAATGAAGCAAACTACGAGACACTGCCGAGGGATAAAAGAGAAAACTTAAATGAATGGAAAGACATTACTGGACGAACAGACAATACTGCAGAGTCATTCATCTTTTCCAAGTTAATTTATAATAGTCCAATAAAAATTCCATAAGGAAAAGTTCACAAAATACCCTGAAGTTTATATTAAAATGCATGAAAACATAGTAAACAGAACAATTAAACAATTAAAAATAGGTCACTGATAAATTACTTATAATTAGAGTTTATAAACATATTATAAAATTAAATTAGGAGCTTCCCTGCTGGTCCAGTAGGGAAAGAGTCTGCCTTGCATTGCAAGGGGCGCCGGTTCGATCCCTTGTCCAGGAAGATCCCACATGCCGCAGAGCGACTGGACCGATGTGTCCAGTTACAGAGCCAGCACTCTGGAACGTGTGCACCCAGAGCTGGTGCTCTGCAAAGAGAGAGGTCACTGCAATGGGAGGCCCACACATGCCAAAGAATAAAGATGAATTAAAACTAAATGGTGACTTAGAGGCAAAAAAAAAAAAAAAAAAAAAGGAAAACTAGTATTACTAGTACAAAGTTAAAATGGATAAAATAATGGGATAGAATAGAAAGCCTGGAAATATTTAATAGATTGTAGAATTAGCTTTTCAAATTCATGGGCAAAGTGTAAGTTATTTAATAAATGTTCCTAGAGTGATTTTTTTAAATTATTTGTGGAAAATATCATTATTATGTATCTTCATACCCTTTCCTAAAATATAGTTCATATAAGCTAGATATAGTACATATAGTCCATATCGCTAAAACTTCAAACAGATAGGATATTTTATTTACCTGGTTTGCAAAATTATTTTAATGATATTTTTTATTTTTATTAATAGCTGTAGGAAAGTAACATAATCACTTGCTTTGCTATTTAATCAATATTAGTATTGCTGGTGCAATATTACTATTAAAAACAGTGAGTATAGGTCGTTTTGCCAAATGATCTGAGCTTTAGGAGTTTATCCTTAGCAAGCAATTAGTGATCTTTAAAAGAAAAACAAGTGTACATGAAAACTCACTGCGATGTTGTTTATTAGAGTATAAAATTGAAAAGGACCTAAGTGTCACAAATAAAGGATTATTAAATCATGATATGACCACAGAACTAAAGATCATGCACTCATTAAAATGATGCATTGCAAAATTGTCAAAAGTCCATTATTATCTTTATTTGAAAATCTTATCAGCCAGTACATATCAAAGGTCACAGGGTCTAGAGGCCAAATCGGTCCACAGATAGACTTGTTTTTCCTTGCTTTTTTGTACATTCAGTTAATTTTAAAAAAATCTACTGATAAATTACTTTTTAAGAGTTTATAAACATATTATAAAATTAAATTAGGAGCTTCCTGCTGGTCCAGTAGGGAAAGAGTCTGCCTTGCATTGCAAGGGGCGCCGGTTCGATCCCTTGTCCAGGAAGATCCCACATGCCGCAGAGCGACTGGACCGATGTGTCCAGTTACAGAGCCAGCACTCTGGAACGTGTGCACCCAGAGCTGGTGCTCTGCAAAGAGAGAGGTCACTGCAATGGGAGGCCCACACATGCCAAAGAATAAAGATGAATTAAAACTAAATGGTGACTTAGAGGCAAAAAAAAAAAAAAAAAAAAGGAAAACTAGTATTACTAGTACAAAGTTAAAATGGATAAAATAATGGGATAGAATAGAAAGCCTGGAAATATTTAATAGATTGTAGAATTAGCTTTTCAAATTCATGGGCAAAGTGTAAGTTATTTAATAAATGTTCCTAGAGTGATTTTTTTAAATTATTTGTGGAAAATATCATTATTATGTATCTTCATACCCTTTCCTAAAATATAGTTCATATAAGCTAGATATAGTACATATAGTCCATATCGCTAAAACTTCAAACAGATAGGATATTTTATTTACCTGGTTTGCAAAATTATTTTAATGATATTTTTTATTTTTATTAATAGCTGTAGGAAAGTAACATAATCACTTGCTTTGCTATTTAATCAATATTAGTATTGCTGGTGCAATATTACTGTTAAAAACAGTGAGTATAGGTCGTTTTGCCAAATGATCTGAGCTTTAGGAGTTTATCCTTAGCAAGCAATTAGTGATCTTTAAAAGAAAAACAAGTGTACATGAAAACTCACTGCGATGTTGTTTATTAGAGTATAAAATTGAAAAGGACCTAAGTGTCACAAATAAAGGATTATTAAATCATGATATGACCACAGAACTAAAGATCATGCACTCATTAAAATGATGCATTGCAAAATTGTCAAAAGTCCATTATTATCTTTATTTGAAAATCTTATCAGCCAGTACATATCAAAGGTCACAGGGTCTAGAGGCCAAATCGGTCCACAGATAGACTTGTTTTCCTTGCTTGTCATTGTTTTATAACTTTGAGAAAAGATTTATAAATTAGGAAAGCACACATAGGAATCCACATTCCAGTTAATCTTTACAATGCTGAACACCTGGCAACATCTTGAACACATCTCCACCTCAGTCGGGGCTGGACGGTGGAGATTCTCCTCCTTGCCTTCCATCCCAGGCCCACCAGCCAGGTGTACACTTTTCTCACTCTTCCTGTTCCCTTCATGGCCCCACTGAGACAGTGAACTGACCTCTACCATGTGAACATGTGTATAGGTGAGTATATTCATTGTGTGCTGCTGTGTGTGCCTATAGGAAGATATACAACAACATTTCAGTAGAAATAAAGTTCACAGGTACCTGCAAACATTGTGTGAGCTATTTGACAACAAGAACAAGCAACAAGTCAATATTATTCCCTATTTTATCCCCTGAATTTAGGTAGAAGAAAATTATTTGTTGAATGGTCAGGTAAGGAGGATAACAGCTCTTTCAAGTCAGGTATAAATAATTCAAAATCTTTTTTGCTTTGCATTTCTAATGTAATACTTTTAAAATAAGAAAGAAAATTCATAATACTTTTTACTTGTTTAATGTCCAAGGGCAGAGAGAAGTCAGTAATCAAAGGAAAAATATATGATAAATAAGTCTCATGTATCTGTAAAGTACAAGAGAAAAACATGCCGTTACTTAAGACGCAGAAATCTTTGCAGGAAGGTCTCCTCTATAAGATTCAAAACATGATACAAGAGCTAGTTTGTTCTTGTCTGATTTTGTACTTTAGTTTAGATTTCTCCAATGGAGATCATGAAAATACCCTTTCTTACCCTCTGCAAAGTGCTACATGTCTCAAAACACACCCACTCCAGGAGACTTCCTCTCACTTCCCTTCTTTGTTGCTGGGATATTTAGAGAGTGATTGTAGTGATACTATAAAACGAGCATGTAAGTCACTGGACAGTAATTTCTAGTCTGTCCACTAAGTAAGTCCAGGATGAAATCACCAGCACAGAGTTGTCAGTTAATTGAGGAATCAGGCATATAGAGAGATGAGACTGTGTGAGAAAACACCCTGATCTCAAGGACAAACCTTCGCTCTGACACTGGAAAGAAAACACAATGAGCTTGCCGGGTAAATCGCTTTCCTTCCCTAACACATGATCACTTGCTCCAGTGCTAAAACCGCTTTTTAATGAGTTGGTCGGTAAATATGGAGCTAGATTGAGAGAATTAGTTCATACTTGTACTTTTTCAGTATTGAGAGTGAAATGAATATACAGATAGCAATTTGAATCTTAATTTTCAAGCTTGCATGGATGAAAAGTCACAGAGGGAAGTTGAGATGTACCAGGATGTTAGGGGTGGGAGGCATGATGATAGTGACAAAGAAAACCAGCTGACACAGACAGAGGCCTCTTCAGTAAGTATAGCAAAGCCAAATAGCATAAACTCAAGACAGAGCAGTTTTCTCCCTGTAGTTAAATGCAGTACAATAGTTAGGAAAATAAAAGCCACTGATGGTCATTTCTGACCTCCTGGTCAGCACCATATAGATCCTAAGAGAATTAAAATAAAATTAGAATCCTACAGTGCATTTAAGCTGAAAGAGATATTGAAGTTGAACATTCTTACTACCACAGAGGACAAAAATCAAACTCAGGGTGGCAAGTACTATGTCCTGACTGAGCCTGCAGATATTTTAACATCTCAAACCCCTGCTGTTTACATGAGTTTAGACCTACACTACTGCTTAAACCTAAGAGATTAATATGTGAAATGGCATGAGTGGAATGGTTGTGTGTCTACAGTCTTTTGGCTTGAATTCCTGAAAAAAGATGCCATCTTACATAATTGAAATTTTTTCTTTTGAGATGAAACAGATTCAAAATAAAAATCCCTCCCAGATAGTGCCCTTAAGTTCCTAAATTAAAAAAGGAAAACACACAGTGGCTTGGAAGGAGAAGATCACAGGACTAGCTGCTAGCCAGCTAAAAGGGAACTAAATGGGTAAATTTTGGAGGTGAAAGTAAGGGCTGCCAGGGAGTTTCCTTAGTCATTTAGCTGACAGTATCAAATCTTAAAATTAGAGGAAACCCTCACTTAGGTAAATTGAGTTTTGAGCCAAGGTTTGTGTAATTTGGTTATAAACTGTCCCATTCACACTACTTTCTATTTATATTCTTTCTTTGTCATGTATTTATTTTCATCATATAGCATAAAATAGAAAACAATTGAATCATTATTAATAAGGCCATTTACTGTTCATTAGCCCCCTTTTAACTTGCTCCAGTGCTAAAACCGCTTTTTAATGAGTTGGTCGGTAAATATGGAGCTAGATTGAGAGAATTAGTTCATACTTGTACTTTTTCAGTATTGAGAGTGAAATGAATATACAGATAGCAATTTGAATCTTAATTTTCAAGCTTGCATGGATGAAAAGTCACAGAGGGAAGTTGAGATGTACCAGGATGTTAGGGGTGGGAGGCATGATGATAGTGACAAAGAAAACCAGCTGACACAGACAGAGGCCTCTTCAGTAAGTATAGCAAAGCCAAATAGCATAAACTCAAGACAGAGCAGTTTTCTCCCTGTAGTTAAATGCAGTACAATAGTTAGGAAAATAAAAGCCACTGATGGTCATTTCTGACCTCCTGGTCAGCACCATATAGATCCTAAGAGAATTAAAATAAAATTAGAATCCTACAGTGCATTTAAGCTGAAAGAGATATTGAAGTTGAACATTCTTACTACCACAGAGGACAAAAATCAAACTCAGGGTGGCAAGTACTATGTCCTGACTGAGCCTGCAGATATTTTAACATCTCAAACCCCTGCTGTTTACATGAGTTTAGACCTACACTACTGCTTAAACCTAAGAGATTAATATGTGAAATGGCATGAGTGGAATGGTTGTGTGTCTACAGTCTTTTGGCTTGAATTCCTGAAAAAAGATGCCATCTTACATAATTAAAATTTTTTTCTTTTGAGATGAAACAGATTCAAAATAAAAATCCCTCCCAGATAGTGCCCTTAAGTTCCTAAATTAAAAAAGGAAAACACACAGTGGCTTGGAAGGAGAAGATCACAGGACTAGCTGCTAGCCAGCTAAAAGGGAACTAAATGGGTAAATTTTGGAGGTGAAAGTAAGGGCTGCCAGGGAGTTTCCTTAGTCATTTAGCTGACAGTATCAAATCTTAAAATTAGAGGAAACCCTCACTTAGGTAAATTGAGTTTTGAGCCAAGGTTTGTGTAATTTGGTTATAAACTGTCCCATTCACACTACTTTCTATTTATATTCTTTCTTTGTCATGTATTTATTTTCATCATATAGCATAAAATAGAAAACAATTGAATCATTATTAATAAGGCCATTTACTGTTCATTAGCCTTCAGAAATGTCTTAATAGGTAAATAGTGGACTTCCCTGGGTAGCTCAGCTGTAAGGACTTCATCAGCAATGCAAGAGACACAGGAAATATGGGTTCAGTCCCTGAGCTGGAAAGATCGCCTGAAGGAGGGTGTGGCAACCCACTCCACTATTCTTGCCCAGAGAGTCCCAGTCTGTAGGGGCACAAGGAGTTGGACAGGACTGAAGTGACTGGGTGTCCACAGAGTCATATATAAGAGATGTCACCTTTTGCTCTGTATATTCATATCTGATGCCATTTACTCTACGTAATAGGGTATGTAAAGAGAACACATAACAGACTCCCTTTCTAATATGTATACTGCTGCTATCTGGCAATTTACGATCAGTTTCTGGTTCATGTCAGTAAACAGGAAACAATAGCAAATTTATGTGTAGAATTCAGTAATATATAGTGATTGAGAAAGTTGTCATCATATGGGATAAGTAGAGGAAATCTATGCAATTCATGTGAGCTTAGAAAGTTCAAGAATATCCTTTCTAAATAATAGGAAGTAATTAAGCAACAGTTCCAAGAGACCTATTGTACAGTTGGCCATTTTACAAACTGTGAAAGTAATTCTCTTTTCACATCTGTTTCCAACTTAATCAGAACTAACTTCAGGCTTTTATTTGTTGTTGTTCTTTATAGTCATTAAGTCATGTCCTAATTTTTTTGTGATGCCATGGACTGTAGCCTGCCAGGCTCCTCTGTCCCTGGGATTTCCCAGGCAAGAATATGGCGTGAGTTGCCGTTTCAAGAGATCTTCCTGACTCAGGGATCAAACCTGCATCTCCTGCATTGCAAGTCTAGCCAGCTAAAGGGAACTAAATGGGTAAATTTTGGAGGTGAAAGTAAGGGCTGCCAGGGAGTTTCCTTAGTCATTTAGCTGACAGTATCAAATCTTAAAATTAGAGGAAACCCTCACTTAGGTAAATTGAGTTTTGAGCCAAGGTTTGTGTAATTTGGTTATAAACTGTCCCATTCACACTACTTTCTATTTATATTCTTTCTTTGTCATGTATTTATTTTCATCATATAGCATAAAATAGAAAACAATTGAATCATTATTAATAAGGCCATTTACTGTTCATTAGCCTTCAGAAATGTCTTAATAGGTAAATAGTGGACTTCCCTGGGTAGCTCAGCTGTAAGGACTTCATCAGCAATGCAAGAGACACAGGAAATATGGGTTCAGTCCCTGAGCTGGAAAGATCGCCTGAAGGAGGGTGTGGCAACCCACTCCACTATTCTTGCCCAGAGAGTCCCAGTCTGTAGGGGCACAAGGAGTTGGACAGGACTGAAGTGACTGGGTGTCCACAGAGTCATATATAAGAGATGTCACCTTTTGCTCTGTATATTCATATCTGATGCCATTTACTCTACGTAATAGGGTATGTAAAGAGAACACATAACAGACTCCCTTTCTAATATGTATACTGCTGCTATCTGGCAATTTACGATCAGTTTCTGGTTCATGTCAGTAAACAGGAAACAATAGCAAATTTATGTGTAGAATTCAGTAATATATAGTGATTGAGAAAGTTGTCATCATATGGGATAAGTAGAGGAAATCTATGCAATTCATGTGAGCTTAGAAAGTTCAAGAATATCCTTTCTAAATAATAGGAAGTAATTAAGCAACAGTTCCAAGAGACCTATTGTACAGTTGGCCATTTTACAAACTGTGAAAGTAATTCTCTTTTCACATCTGTTTCCAACTTAATCAGAACTAACTTCAGGCTTTTATTTGTTGTTGTTCTTTATAGTCATTAAGTCATGTCCTAATTTTTTTGTGATGCCATGGACTGTAGCCTGCCAGGCTCCTCTGTCCCTGGGATTTCCCAGGCAAGAATATGGCGTGAGTTGCCGTTTCCAAGAGATCTTCCTGACTCAGGGATCAAACCTGCATCTCCTGCATTGCAAGTAGATTCTTCACCACTGAGCCACCCGGGAAGCCTAAGCTTGTACTTATGCCTGTGGATAAATGTTAAGGAGCCTGGGCTAGTAGACTTGGTTTAAATTACTTTGTATTATTTAATTCTTGAAATGGATCTGCTGAGAAGGTGTTTTCACTGCATAATCAATGAGAAAGCTTCCTCTTGGAGAATTTAGAAACTTTTTGGAGTGGGTGTATGCCCCGAGATTGGAATTTAGGATTCTCACAGGAAAGATATTCAACTCATGGTGGGAAGTTTAGGTCAAGCTAGGGCTGAAGCCAGAAACAGAGGCTATGAGAAAGATCAACTTGAAAATGAAATTCATTTATATATCTGGGTCAGTGAAATCTCATGATACCAGCTTGATCAGTGTTATCAATAGTTTATTATATCTGACTTAAGTAATCTTCACTTCATGGAGTCTCCATTTCTCAGTCTCCATATCCCTAGGGTCCTCTGCCATACCACAGCTTTCTCATACTCCCTAGATAGCATTCAGAAAGTTTCTTGAATACCCAGTTCCTTCACATCTCTGAAACTGATGAAATCTACTCCCATCTTTAATGCTTGTCTGTTTTTACAGTAGTTAGTCTGGGGCCATTCTCTCTCCATGCATTCCGTAGACCATTCTCTTCTGCTTTCTTATTAAGCTCTTGCTTCACCAATGGAATCAATGTTTAGACCCAAAATCACCAGGGTTTTCTTCTTTTCAGCTTGTCATCCTTTTTTTTTTTTTTTTTTAGTTTTGGCCTCTTTTATTGGTCTTTCATTTATTTCTTTTCATCCATCTTTGTTCCCTGGCCTGTGTGGGCCTCCCACTGCAGTGGCAACTCCTGTAGCAGAGCACCGGCTCCAGGCACATGTGCTCCAGAGCGCTGGCTTGTAATTGGACGCTGCTCCATAGCACATGGGATCTTCCCAGGCCAGGGGTCGAACTGGTGCCCCTTGCACTGCAAGGCGAACTCTTTACCCACTGAACCACCAGGGAAGTCTGTCATCTTTTTGTTTTAAGGCATTTATACAAAATATTTTCAAAGACTTCTCTAATATATCTTTCTTTCAATTCATTTTTAATTTCACTTTGCTTTACCCTTGAGTTACAAAATGGAAATCTGTCTACTTTGTTGGGCTTCCCTTGGCTCATATGGTAAAGAATCTGCCTGCAATGCAGGAGACCTAAGTTCAATTCCTTGGTCAGGAAGATCCCCTGGAAAAGGGCCTGACAACACATTCCAGGATTCTTGCCTGGAGAATTACATGGACAGAGAAGCCTGGTGGGCTACAGTCCATGGGGTCTTAAAGAGTCAGACATGATTGAGAGATCACCCCGAGATTGGAATTTAGGATTCTCACAGGAAAGATATTCAACTCATGGTGGGAAGTTTAGGTCAAGCTAGGGCTGAAGCCAGAAACAGAGGCTATGAGAAAGATCAACTTGAAAATGAAATTCATTTATATATCTGGGTCAGTGAAATCTCATGATACCAGCTTGATCAGTGTTATCAATAGTTTATTATATCTGACTTAAGTAATCTTCACTTCATGGAGTCTCCATTTCTCAGTCTCCATATCCCTAGGGTCCTCTGCCATACCACAGCTTTCTCATACTCCCTAGATAGCATTCAGAAAGTTTCTTGAATACCCAGTTCCTTCACATCTCTGAAACTGATGAAATCTACTCCCATCTTTAATGCTTGTCTGTTTTTACAGTAGTTAGTCTGGGGCCATTCTCTCTCCATGCATTCCGTAGACCATTCTCTTCTGCTTTCTTATTAAGCTCTTGCTTCACCAATGGAATCAATGTTTAGACCCAAAATCACCAGGGTTTTCTTCTTTTCAGCTTGTCATCCTTTTTTTTTTTTTTTTTTAGTTTTGGCCTCTTTTATTGGTCTTTCATTTATTTCTTTTCATCCATCTTTGTTCCCTGGCCTGTGTGGGCCTCCCACTGCAGTGGCAACTCCTGTAGCAGAGCACCGGCTCCAGGCACATGTGCTCCAGAGCGCTGGCTTGTAATTGGACGCTGCTCCATAGCACATGGGATCTTCCCAGGCCAGGGGTCGAACTGGTGCCCCTTGCACTGCAAGGCGAACTCTTTACCCACTGAACCACCAGGGAAGTCTGTCATCTTTTTGTTTTAAGGCATTTATACAAAATATTTTCAAAGACTTCTCTAATATATCTTTCTTTCAATTCATTTTTAATTTCACTTTGCTTTACCCTTGAGTTACAAAATGGAAATCTGTCTACTTTGTTGGGCTTCCCTTGGCTCATATGGTAAAGAATCTGCCTGCAATGCAGGAGACCTAAGTTCAATTCCTTGGTCAGGAAGATCCCCTGGAAAAGGGCCTGACAACACATTCCAGGATTCTTGCCTGGAGAATTACATGGACAGAGAAGCCTGGTGGGCTACAGTCCATGGGGTCTTAAAGAGTCAGACATGATTGAGAGATCAACACATCTACTTTGTTGCTCTTATCCATCCAAACTCTGACCATGTACATTTTAATAATTTCTTACTCTGGCTTTTATACCCAAAGGGTTTCCATTTTATTACCATTTTATTTAAAGTGATTCTTATTTTTCTTATTCACTTAACCGCAACATGTTAGAATATTATTTGAGTTCCTTAAATCCATTGAGTCTTTTAAAGTGGCCATTTAAAGGTTTGTTTTTGGTTTTTAGGAGTATGTCCTTTGTAGTAAGAATAAAGGAACTAGCTATAAGTCAGCTATTAAAAACTTGGTTATCAAACTTGGAATTATATCTCAAGAGAAATTAAACCCTACTCAAGGGGCTCCCAATCTTTATTTTAAAACACAGTTTGGAAATCTGAGGATGTACTAGGCATTATGCCAAAAATATTGAAAATTCACCCCATTGCATGTCACAGTCCCTGCCCTCCATGCCTGTTTTGGATATTTCTGTGGTGTGGATACTTTATCTCCCCTCCATTCTCCTTTAGACAGCACCATACCAGTGTGACTTTATGCTTGGTGCAATAGTCATTTGCTATTTTAGTAACAATACCGAAAAGAAAAACAAAACACACAGCAAAGTGGGTCAAGTTGTCACCTTTTAGCTTTACAGTGGGCTTTGAAAGCAACCAAACAAGGGAAGATCCAGAGTCAGGCTGCTCACAAGTTACATTCCTAAATACAGAGACAGAACTGAGGATGTTTTATTATGAAGGACAGACACTAAGAGACTGCCTACAAATGAGTCTTTCCTTGGAACACTTGGACGAAATGTTCCCATCCTGATAGCCAAACATGAACCAGAGTGGAGACTGAGAGACTCATAGACCTCATACCTAGATTAAGGATGGGAAGTGCACCGTGCCACTCTAGAGGGGCCCTGCTCTGCAGGTTGGGGTGGACCATCTGATCCCCCAGAGACTCTCAGTACAGTGGGTCCTGATTCTTCATCTTGCTGTTGGAGGTCAGCTCTAACCATGTCATGACCTCTGGATTTTAAGATGATGAGACTATGTCTGCTGTTTGTAGAATAAAATTTCTAGATAAGGTTTTTATATAGTATCCATAGCATAAATAAAGTTTCTTATTTCTAGCCAGTCATGGGAGAGGAATAGCATGGCATTAGATATTGGGAAATTGGCTCCTTCTGTTCGCTCCTCAGAAAGCCTGTGCTATCTTTTACTTGCCATACTGACGGAAGATACGATGGATAAGAGAGTGAACAAACATGTAGCAGATAACTATTTTGATAAAGATTTTGAAGAATTCATAAGAAATATCTTGGGTAAGCAACAAAAGGCCTGAGAAACTCAAGGAAATTAACATTTTGCAGAATGAAAACTCTATTTTTGTTTTGTTGTTGGAAAGTATTCACTTTCAGTTAGCAGAACTGCTAAATTCAATTTTTAAAATAGTTTTTAAAGCACCATTTAGAGAATATGGTAAGTCACAGATTCATTTTATACATATTCACAAATCATGTGACCATGTTGTTCTACACATGTTCTAATTTAAGTTCAGACAGCTAGAAACTAGAGGGGTTGGTTACAGTCTCAGGTTTAGCTCCAACCTGCATTATCTCCTGCATCCAGGAACCCATCATGGTTATCTGAGGATAAAAGCTACAGAAAGAAAAACTAGACCACCCAGAGGGAGCAAGGAGGGCAGCCCTCTGCTGGCCCATCTACTGGAAGGCTATCTAGGTCCAGTGGGTCTTTGCTGCTCTCTCCCTCGGAGGAAGTGACACTTTCTGAGGAAGTTTCCTTAGACTATTATCACTTCATGAGCAGAGAGATTCTTTCTCCTCTTCCACAAGGGATCAATGTCCCTTCTTCTTCAGCTAACACACTGGCAGCTGACACACTGACTAAATGAAGGAATCCAGGCTGGCTTCTCTTAGCTTCCTATTCCTTTTCATTTTACTAAATGAAGAATCCAGTGCTCAGGCTTCTCTTAACTGTTGGAGGGCCTCCCTCGGGGCCCAGGTTGGGGTGGACCATCTGATCCCCCAGAGACTCTCAGTACAGTGGGTCCTGATTCTTCATCTTGCTGTTGGAGGTCAGCTCTAACCATGTCATGACCTCTGGATTTTAAGATGATGAGACTATGTCTGCTGTTTGTAGAATAAAATTTCTAGATAAGGTTTTTATATAGTATCCATAGCATAAATAAAGTTTCTTATTTCTAGCCAGTCATGGGAGAGGAATAGCATGGCATTAGATATTGGGAAATTGGCTCCTTCTGTTCGCTCCTCAGAAAGCCTGTGCTATCTTTTACTTGCCATACTGACGGAAGATACGATGGATAAGAGAGTGAACAAACATGTAGCAGATAACTATTTTGATAAAGATTTTGAAGAATTCATAAGAAATATCTTGGGTAAGCAACAAAAGGCCTGAGAAACTCAAGGAAATTAACATTTTGCAGAATGAAAACTCTATTTTTGTTTTGTTGTTGGAAAGTATTCACTTTCAGTTAGCAGAACTGCTAAATTCAATTTTTAAAATAGTTTTTAAAGCACCATTTAGAGAATATGGTAAGTCACAGATTCATTTTATACATATTCACAAATCATGTGACCATGTTGTTCTACACATGTTCTAATTTAAGTTCAGACAGCTAGAAACTAGAGGGTTGGTTACAGTCTCAGGTTTAGCTCCAACCTGCATTATCTCCTGCATCCAGGAACCCATCATGGTTATCTGAGGATAAAAGCTACAGAAAGAAAAACTAGACCACCCAGAGGGAGCAAGGAGGGCAGCCCTCTGCTGGCCCATCTACTGGAAGGCTATCTAGGTCCAGTGGGTCTTTGCTGCTCTCTCCCTCGGAGGAAGTGACACTTTCTGAGGAAGTTTCCTTAGACTATTATCACTTCATGAGCAGAGAGATTCTTTCTCCTCTTCCACAAGGGATCAATGTCCCTTCTTCTTCAGCTAACACACTGGCAGCTGACACACACTTGACTAAATGAAGGAATCCAGGCTGGCTTCTCTTAGCTTCCTATTCCTTTTCATTTTACAGTGTCTCAGAGATGAGTTAATTACTTAGGGAAGTCTCTTCTAACGTGCTGTCACAGGGGTCCAGCCACGTGTAATCCTGTCTCGGCAGACAGCACAAACTGAAATTGCTTTGCTGATGGTACAATTGTGTTTGAAGGACAGAGCACCCTGTCTGGCAGATTTATGCATGAGTTTCAATCCATTTACAGTTTATATGACGATCTTCCCTTCTCATATGCCTTATTTAGGTACAACACATTGTGTTTAAATACCTTTATAACATATACTGTTCGAAATTTATCTATTTTTCCCTAACACAGTGGGGAGAAAGGCATATAAATTGTGTTGAGGGTCATGGTTAGCCAAGGTGGTGTAGTTTGTGAAAGGAGATGTCATTTTTGTCATAGCTTTCATATAGGGCTAGGTCAACCCAGCCCTATAGGTCAACCTACGTTTCCCTAGAACCTGCCTCTCAGGGAAAAGGAAAGATTAAGGCCTATCAATCTAGCTCAGTCTGAAGGAGACTTCTGATTTTTCAGTGTTTGAAGAGTCTGAAGGTGAGAAGGAGTTGGAGTATTTAAATATTTAGGTGGACTTGAACTTGTGGCATTGGGAGAAGAAAGGTAGATTGGATTGGAGGAATCACATGCAATAAATTATGTCATGATTTTGCCCGTTGATACCAAGAAAATAATTTCATTGTAAGCAGATAGGAGAGCTGACTGTCCTGATTTACCACTTAAAGTTCTTCATTCACTCTGACCAACTTGCTTTATTTTAACTCTAAATTAGTGCTTTGGATACAAAAATCCTTGCTGAGTTGATGTAGCTTTTTATGTTTCCTCCTCTCAACTGGCATTAGATCATTTAGTGAAGACTTTAATCTTCTCCTTGCTCTCATTTTTCACATTTTAGTGGGATAGCACTGTGGTCATTTGGATCCATTCTAGAAATAGGCTGCAATCAGAGTCTGAGGAAACAATCATTTTATATTTCAATTGGCAACAATAAAAATAGTTGCTGCCCATCGCTCTCTTCAGCTCACAGGGGCGGGTTTTTTGGATCAATGTCCCTTCTTCTTCAGCTAACACACTGGCAGCTGACACACATTGACTAAATGAAGGAATCCAGGCTGGCTTCTCTTAGCTTCCTATTCCTTTTCATTTTACAGTGTCTCAGAGATGAGTTAATTACTTAGGGAAGTCTCTTCTAACGTGCTGTCACAGGGGTCCAGCCACGTGTAATCCTGTCTCGGCAGACAGCACAAACTGAAATTGCTTTGCTGATGGTACAATTGTGTTTGAAGGACAGAGCACCCTGTCTGGCAGATTTATGCATGAGTTTCAATCCATTTACAGTTTATATGACGATCTTCCCTTCTCATATGCCTTATTTAGGTACAACACATTGTGTTTAAATACCTTTATAACATATACTGTTCGAAATTTATCTATTTTTCCCTAACACAGTGGGGAGAAAGGCATATAAATTGTGTTGAGGGTCATGGTTAGCCAAGGTGGTGTAGTTTGTGAAAGGAGATGTCATTTTTGTCATAGCTTTCATATAGGGCTAGGTCAACCCAGCCCTATAGGTCAACCTACGTTTCCCTAGAACCTGCCTCTCAGGGAAAAGGAAAGATTAAGGCCTATCAATCTAGCTCAGTCTGAAGGAGACTTCTGATTTTTCAGTGTTTGAAGAGTCTGAAGGTGAGAAGGAGTTGGAGTATTTAAATATTTAGGTGGACTTGAACTTGTGGCATTGGGAGAAGAAAGGTAGATTGGATTGGAGGAATCACATGCAATAAATTATGTCATGATTTTGCCCGTTGATACCAAGAAAATAATTTCATTGTAAGCAGATAGGAGAGCTGACTGTCCTGATTTACCACTTAAAGTTCTTCATTCACTCTGACCAACTTGCTTTATTTTAACTCTAAATTAGTGCTTTGGATACAAAAATCCTTGCTGAGTTGATGTAGCTTTTTATGTTTCCTCCTCTCAACTGGCATTAGATCATTTAGTGAAGACTTTAATCTTCTCCTTGCTCTCATTTTTCACATTTTAGTGGGATAGCACTGTGGTCATTTGGATCCATTCTAGAAATAGGCTGCAATCAGAGTCTGAGGAAACAATCATTTTATATTTCAATTGGCAACAATAAAAATAGTTGCTGCCCATCGCTCTCTACACTTCGCTACTACTTTATTTTTATAGTTTTATGGAATCTGGTATGAATCATGAGTATATGAGGCCTGTGTCATTTCTGTCATTGAAAAGTTAAAGAACCCAAGATTCAATCTTTTTGAGTCCTTTGTTCTCTTGGACTCTGTATCTGTTCTAGGTTTTACTACCAGAGGAATAATGCTGTCTGTGAAGCTCACACATATGCGTACATTTATTTTCAGAGGTTATAACCAAGAAAATTTTGCCTGTAAAATATAGCCCACTTACCTTTACTTTTCATATGTGTATTTTTATGAAAAGAACAATGCATGCATTAACTTTTTTTGGTTTCCATAAGCAATGCAACCTTAAGCAGAGATATGCTTAAAATAAATACTAGATTCCTAAATACAACTAACTCTCCTTTTCTCCACTTACCTCTTAGAAGTGTCTTATCAAAATTTGTATTTTCGTTATAGTCAAAAGAAATTTCCACTTCTTCCTGTACCTCCTAATCTTTTCTAATCCCATTTATTGTTAACAATTCCAGTCTGCTCTTCAGAAGAAACTATTAACTTGCTTTTTAACTTTTCTCTAAGCCTAAACTAATTTCCATTCCTCCCTTCAAAGCTGTCCTTGAGCTTCGGTCCAGAGTTCCATGTTGTCTTGTGCTTGTGCTCAGTCTCAGCTTTCAACAGCAGGCACGTGCACCATTGAAAAGAATCTCTAAAGGGATGCATTGTTTGGAATTGCTCGGCTTCTCTAGAACAGCAGCTCTCCATCTAGAATTTTCTATCAGAGTCATAACAAGCTTCAGTCCGTCTGCAAATTTGATTCACATGTTTAATTCAAGCAATGAATTAACTAATTTAGAGTTATTAAACCAGCAGCCTGCTGACTAGGGAAAAGAAGAAAACAACAAAATAACAGAAAGCCGACTATACAAATTTCCAACTTCTCAATATGGCAGGAAAGACACAGGCATCAATCCAGATGCAGCTGCCTCATCATATACAACTTTCAGTATCTCTTCAAGGATTGTTTCCATTATCCTTTTACTTCTCTTCCTTGTGAGGACATACAACCTTTAGGGAAGGGGCTTTCTCCACTTTCGCTGCTGTCTGATAGAGAACACACTGTTTGATCAGCCTTATCTATTGGATGATGTTGATCAGCAATACTGAAGTTCAGTCAGATTCCTGGTGCAGAAAAGGAAGGGTGCTACAGACTTATTCAGATGGAATTTCATTTTTAACAAGTCAAAAGAATGATTTAACCCAGATTATGCTTTGTTTATTAATAGTCCAGACCACTTTTCCTTCTCCTTTTGGCAGGAGGTATGTTGTGTTAAAAAAAAAAAAAAAAGCTAAAAGGAGCCACAGACCTAGAGACAAGGACAAGGACAAGAGTACTGGTTAAACTACTGTTAAGTCCCTTTTGCCCTGAGTCGTGCTATTTTTCTAGAGTAAGTGCTGTTTAGGATGTGTTTTGAAGAAGACAGGAGATAGTTTGGCAAACATGGATTGGAAGTTTGTTTCAGCATCACTAAGAACAGTATTATTTTTGACAGGCAGCCAAAACTGCAAACATGTTTACATTGTAATAAGGGCTTGGAAATTCTTCAAGATTTTCACATTGGAAAAAAAAATCATGAATTCTCTTGTATTTGTACTAATGGGGGGGTCAAATTGCTGTTTCAGCTTCTTCCATGTTTATCTACCATTTGCTTTTTCTTTTTTATGAAAGTTCAACTTACATGCAGTGAAATGGACAAAGCTTATGCTGAGTCACTTTAGCTGTGTCCTACTGTTTGGAACCCTATAGAGTATAGCCTGCCAGGCTCCTCTAGCCATGGGATTCTCCAGGCAAGAATACTGGAGTGGGTTGCCATGCCCTTCTCCAGGGGATCTTCCTGACCCAGGGATAGGACCAGATCTATGACTCCAGCACTGGCAGGCAGGTTCTTACTAGTGCCAACATACAAACTTAAGGCCTAATAAATTCAATGTTAAAAGTGAGGCTTTCTTTTTCAAACATTTTATATAATGCATATCAGGTGAAGTCTGCAATATAGTGCTACAGTTTTCTAAATGAGAAAAACTCTACATATTGCTTTCAGAATACTTTGTACATATATTTTCAGATAGAATTAAAAGCTCGGTGTAGGTGAGCCAGTGGCTAAGTCTTTTTGCTGAAACTGCAGGAGGTCAGGTCAATACCCTGGGGTAGATGTCCCCCAAAGTACATTATACTTTCCTGAGAAATATTATGCACAATCTTGAGAACAGAGTGAAAAAGAAAATGTCACACAAAGCAAATGGTGAAGGGAAGGAAGAAAGAGAAAGAAAAGGGAGCTGGGAATATTAGGAAAGGTTTCCAGGAAGGATTGTGTATTCTTTCACCCCAATCCAACATGCATTCTTAGTCCCCCCACTTGTCATTATATTAATCCAGAATTGTTTTAGGTAATTGAGTATTTCATCAGCAGTTTTTGTGTCTCCTAGATTATAAGTGGTTTGTGGATAAGAATGTGTTCTATTTTTGTTTGGTCTCTCGTTAGTCCTTCACTTCCATCCTCCACAGTCCTTGTATTAGAATGAAGAAAGAAACAGAGAAAGCTCTGGTTTCCTCGCAGGGCTGCCTTTCCTCTCTGTGGCCACCTCTCCCACGGTAACTGCTCATGTACTGAGTTGCAGGAGCTCAGGAAAAGGCTCTTGATATGTGTATTGACTCCTAATGTGTCACTTGAAAGAAAACCTGATTAAAGAGGGAAAAGAAAGTGGAAATTTACTCCACTTCTGCCTTATGCTGAGAAAGTATCAGAGTGTGGAATGTCTATATTATCAGCTGTAAGAGTTGCACTGTATCTGAAAAGAATTCTTCTTTTCCTTTAAGTAAAATTGAAAGAAATTTAAAATTTATAGGGGTCATCACAATATAATCAAATTATATCATTTGCTACATCAAAACCCTGTACATTGAAACCTTTCTTTAGAGAAAAGGAACTTTGTTTGCCAAAACTTCCTTAAAAAGTTTCTCCCAAATTCTCTTTTCATTATTTTTTCTCTCTAACACCATTGGTAGCCAGAGTGATTGTTCATTGGTGTAGGAATAGACCCCAAAACCTATTAAATTGCTGTACCAAAGATTTTAAATATTAATGGGACTAAGGGAAAGTGTGGAAGATCTGAAACAGAGTATAGACTATATAGCTCAATGGTCATTCTTCATGTCAGGGAAATCACAGTTAAAATTTAATTTGTCAATATTCAGATAGAATTTTAAAAGCTCGGTGTAGGCTGAAATGAGAAAAACTCTACATATTGCTTTCAGAATACTTTGTACATATATTTTCAGATAGAATTAAAAGCTCGGTGTAGGTGAGCCAGTGGCTAAGTCTTTTTGCTGAAACTGCAGGAGGTCAGGTCAATACCCTGGGGTAGATGTCCCCCAAAGTACATTATACTTTCCTGAGAAATATTATGCACAATCTTGAGAACAGAGTGAAAAAGAAAATGTCACACAAAGCAAATGGTGAAGGGAAGGAAGAAAGAGAAAGAAAAGGGAGCTGGGAATATTAGGAAAGGTTTCCAGGAAGGATTGTGTATTCTTTCACCCCAATCCAACATGCATTCTTAGTCCCCTCACTTGTCATTATATTAATCCAGAATTGTTTTAGGTAATTGAGTATTTCATCAGCAGTTTTTGTGTCTCCTAGATTATAAGTGGTTTGTGGATAAGAATGTGTTCTATTTTTGTTTGGTCTCTCGTTAGTCCTTCACTTCCATCCTCCACAGTCCTTGTATTAGAATGAAGAAAGAAACAGAGAAAGCTCTGGTTTCCTCGCAGGGCTGCCTTTCCTCTCTGTGGCCACCTCTCCCACGGTAACTGCTCATGTACTGAGTTGCAGGAGCTCAGGAAAAGGCTCTTGATATGTGTATTGACTCCTAATGTGTCACTTGAAAGAAAACCTGATTAAAGAGGGAAAAGAAAGTGGAAATTTACTCCACTTCTGCCTTATGCTGAGAAAGTATCAGAGTGTGGAATGTCTATATTATCAGCTGTAAGAGTTGCACTGTATCTGAAAAGAATTCTTCTTTTCCTTTAAGTAAAATTGAAAGAAATTTAAAATTTATAGGGGTCATCACAATATAATCAAATTATATCATTTGCTACATCAAAACCCTGTACATTGAAACCTTTCTTTAGAGAAAAGGAACTTTGTTTGCCAAAACTTCCTTAAAAAGTTTCTCCCAAATTCTCTTTTCATTATTTTTTCTCTCTAACACCATTGGTAGCCAGAGTGATTGTTCACTGGTGTAGGAATAGACCCCAAAACCTATTAAATTGCTGTACCAAAGATTTTAAATATTAATGGGACTAAGGGAAAGTGTGGAAGATCTGAAACAGAGTATAGACTATATAGCTCAATGGTCATTCTTCATGTCAGGGAAATCACAGTTAAAATTTAATTTATCAGATTATTATACAATATAGGATATTCATTTAGAAATATATAATAATATAAAATTAAAAATAAATATGTTTCATTTGTTTTCTGATTAATGATAACATGGTATAAAATTATCATTTCATTCTTAAGGCCTAGAAGAGGTAATAGATAAGTCTCCTAGAATCTCTCGTGTCTCAGTAGTAAAGAACCCACCTATCAACACAGGAGACACAAGTTCAATCCCTGGGTTGGGAAGATCCACTGGACAAAGAAATCACAACCCTTTCCTATATTCTTGCCTGAAAAATCCCATGGACAAGGGAACCTGTCAGGCTACAGTCCATGGGATCGCAAGAGTCAGAAATGCCTTAGCTGACTAAACAACAACTCCTAGACTATCTATGAGTTCCTTGTTCCTAGTATAGTCTTATTTCTAATGATAATCTGATATGTTATTCTATCATCCTTATATATTTTTCATGTTTTTTAATAATAATGGTTACTTTGCACTGAAAGCTACATATCTAGGCATAATGTTGTCAAAGTGAACTTTTTATTATCTCAGGACAGACTGTGTTATTCAGCCCTCCTGTGTGGAATGTAGTATGCTGCCCTGGTGGCCCAGTGGTAAAAAATCTGCCTGCAGTGTGGAAGCTGCAGGAGACATGGGTTCGAGCACAGTGTCAGGAACATCCCCTGGAGGAGGGCATGGCAGCCCACTCCAGTATTCATGCCTGGAGAATCCCATGGACAAGGAGACTGGCGGGCAACAGTCCATAGGGTCGCAAAGAGTTGGAAATGACTAAAGCAATTTAGCCCACACACATGCATGCAATTTAAAAAGCTAAAGTGGGTGTTATTACACATTCACTTGAGGGAATTTCAGGCCACACTAACTAACAAAGCTGATGATTTTGTTCCTAGTGTTTGCTCAGTGATTAGGCTGCTTCTCAAAGATCAATGTCTGAAAGAGAGGGACAAAGAAAACCCAGACAACTTTGCCATTTTTGGTAATGTGTTTAAATAGCAGCAGAAATTAGGTATCTATAAAAAGTATATACATTTAGATTACATTTTTAAAACAGAAGTTAAATAAATACAAATAGTCATAAAGTTAAGTTTGTGTGAATTCCTCCTCTTATTCTGAAATTTTTTATGCAACTACATATTTTCTTTACCTGGATACCACTTATAAATCATAGGCTCCATTTTTTTTTCCAACTTTTTGAATCCTTCAAGGAGGTTTTTTAAATAAGTCAGCTTCACTTTCTGGGTATGGCATAGTAGAAACAATGTGACCATGGAAGTCAGATACCACAGTTGAGATCATGGCCCTAGTACTTGCTAGCTCTCTGATCTGTGTCATCTAAAAACTGGAAAGATGATTAGTGTTTTCAGAGTACTGGGAGAATTAAATAAAATTCTAGCATTTAGGTTACCCGTGTATTAATAAATTTATTATTAGCTTATTACATTATGGATGTATCTATGAAAGTAATCATTATATATTTATTGCCCCACCTTTGGCAAAAAGCATGGAGAAAAACCCATTTATTTTATAAAACTTCCACTATGTGTCCAAATATACATTAGAAATTTTTTATAAAATCATTTAAATTACCATTATCTCTGTAACAATCCCAAAAGATAGAACTTCTACGTAATTGGCATGAAAACTTTTGTAAGTAGTTATGTATCAGTTTACCTACTGATATGTTTTTATGATGATTGCTTTTAGAAAAATGTTTTAAATGCACATATTTTCATGTGCAGAATCACACTTAGTAACTCTTTATCTTATTGTGAACATCTCCTGTCCAAAGTCACAATATTGACCTGAACATGATGATCCTCTGTTGTCTAAGCTAAAGACCCAACTTGAAGTTGTATCAGGCCTGACAGGTCAAAGGGATAAATTTGGGGTCACATACTGACCACAGGTAAAAATTCCCAGACAAACAAGGAATACTGTCACTGAGTCTACAGCTGGGCACTCTGGGTTTGAATGTCAGTTTAATTCTTTTTTTTTTTTTTAATTTTTATTTTACTTTTTACTTTTACAGAGTTTTGTTGTTTACAGATATGTATGATCCCAGATTACTCATATGCATATCCCCTCCAGGCTGTCGCACAGCGCCCCTGCAGGATCTCCTTTTCTCACAGCGCAATGACAACAGCTATTTTTTTCACACATGATAGTATAGGTTTTCATGCTACTTCGTTTATGCCTCCCACCCACTGTTCATTTCTCACAATGTCCATATGTCTATTCTCCATGTCTGGTTTTTCATTGCTTCACTGTGTGTATTATCATTACCATCCTACTAAATTCTGTATATATGTGTTAGTATATTGTACTTGTCTTTCTCTTTTTGACTTACTTCACTTTTTATGATAGGTTCTAGATCCAGCCACTTCATTAGGACTGATTCTTCTGCATTTCTTTTTACAGCTGCGTAGTATTCCATTGTATATATGTACCAGAGTTTTTTATCCATTCATTCATCAGTGGACATCTAGGTTGCTCCCATGTTCTAGCTATTGTATAGAGAGCTGCAGTGAACATTGGGGTACAGATGCCTGTTTCAGTTTTGATTTCATCAGGGTATAAGCCTAATAGTGGGATTGCTGGGTTGTATGATGCTTCTATTTTTAGTTTTTTAAGGAATCTCCATACTATCTTGCATAGTGGCTATACCAATTTACATTCCCACCAGAAATGCCAAGAGTGTTCCCTTTTCTCCACACCGTCTCCAGCATTTCTTGTCTGTGGATTTGTTGATGATGGCCATTCTGACGGGTGTGAGGTGATATCTCATTGTAGTTTTGATTTGCATTTCTTTAATTATAAACAAGGTTGAGCATCATTTCATGTGTTTTGGGGCCATCTGTATGTCCTCTTTGAAGAGGTGTCTGTTTAGGTCCTTTTCCCATTTTTTGTTGGGGTTGTTCATCAGTTTAATTCTTAATTATTTCATCTGTAGTTCAATATTTTTAAAAAAGTAAACAATAGTAATAATTACCTCAGGAGTTGCTGTGAAGATTAATCATGCCCAATATTTACTTTAGTATTATGATATTAATACTATTAATAACTTAGTATCATTAATAATCATAATTTAGTGTTACCAGTACTACACCCTACATTTACTCACCCTTAATTTATTCCAAACACACACAGTTTTCTGTTAACTAGTAATAAGTGTTCATTTATACTCTTTTAACAATTATAAATATTAATGGTGTTTATTTAAAGTTTAACATTTATAGATCAGGGTTCAGAGACATTATCTTACTTGATCCTTACTACAAGACTAGAAGAAAAACAGAGTTGATGTTATTCTTGTTCGAGGGAAAAAACATAGCTAATAATTAAGAGCAGAGATTAGCACCCACAACTTTACCAGAATTATATTAAACCATGCCGCATCCCTCATGGCTGCATATGAGGACTCAAGTAGTGAAGCAGCTAAGGACACACATTTTTTTTTCCTTAAGTTTTTGTAGTTCTTTCAGGACTTAAGTCATTTTACTAACAGTAAAATAACACATGGATAACTATATGCTTGCCATATTAAGATATTGAGTCCTTTCAAGGTCATCTTCATTGTTTAATCTGCTATGATTATGTCATTTCACCAAGTTTGTAACAACTGTTGCTTTAATAAAATTCTACAATGCCACGTCAGAGATAAAAACTTTTATAGAAATGTACATAGCAGACATACCTAGAGCTTTATAAAGGAAAGCTGTCTTTTTTTTTTTTACCTGTGTTGCAACCAGATTTATTTCTGATATAATTTTTTTTAAACCTTTATTTTACTTTTAACTTTTACAGAGTTTTGTTGTTTACAGATATGTATGTTCCCAGATTACTCATATGTATATCCCCCCCTTTCCTCCCCTCCCGACCATCACACAGCACCCCTGAAGGATCCCCTTTTCTCACAGAGCAATGACTAGAGCTATTTTCTTCACTTATGATAGTACATGCCTTCATGCTACTTCCTTTACGCCTCTCACCCACTGTTCCTTCCCCACAATGTCCATATGTCCACTGTCCATGTCTGTCTTTCCGTCGCTTCACTGCGTGTGCCATCATCACGATCCTACTAGATTCCATATCTATGTGTTACTATACTGTATTTGTCCTTCTCTTTCTGACTGACTTAATATTTACTTTAGTATTATGATATTAATACTATTAATAACTTAGTATCATTAATAATCATAATTTAGTGTTACCAGTACTACACCCTACATTTACTCACCCTTAATTTATTCCAAACACACACAGTTTTCTGTTAACTAGTAATAAGTGTTCATTTATACTCTTTTAACAATTATAAATATTAATGGTGTTTATTTAAAGTTTAACATTTATAGATCAGGGTTCAGAGACATTATCTTACTTGATCCTTACTACAAGACTAGAAGAAAAACAGAGTTGATGTTATTCTTGTTCGAGGGAAAAAACATAGCTAATAATTAAGAGCAGAGATTAGCACCCACAACTTTACCAGAATTATATTAAACCATGCCGCATCCCTCATGGCTGCATATGAGGACTCAAGTAGTGAAGCAGCTAAGGACACACATTTTTTTTTCCTTAAGTTTTTGTAGTTCTTTCAGGACTTAAGTCATTTTACTAACAGTAAAATAACACATGGATAACTATATGCTTGCCATATTAAGATATTGAGTCCTTTCAAGGTCATCTTCATTGTTTAATCTGCTATGATTATGTCATTTCACCAAGTTTGTAACAACTGTTGCTTTAATAAAATTCTACAATGCCACGTCAGAGATAAAAACTTTTATAGAAATGTACATAGCAGACATACCTAGAGCTTTATAAAGGAAAGCTGTCTTTTTTTTTTTTACCTGTGTTGCAACCAGATTTATTTCTGATATAATTTTTTTTAAACCTTTATTTTACTTTTAACTTTTACAGAGTTTTGTTGTTTACAGATATGTATGTTCCCAGATTACTCATATGTATATCCCCCCCTTCCCTCCCCTCCCGACCATCACACAGCACCCCTGAAGGATCCCCTTTTCTCACAGAGCAATGACTAGAGCTATTTTCTTCACTTATGATAGTACATGCCTTCATGCTACTTCCTTTACGCCTCTCACCCACTGTTCCTTCCCCACAATGTCCATATGTCCACTGTCCATGTCTGTCTTTCTGTCGCTTCACTGCGTGTGCCATCATCACGATCCTACTAGATTCCATATATATGTGTTAATATACTGTATTTGTCCTTCTCTTTCTGACTGACTTCACTTTTGATGATACGTTCTAGATCCAGCCACCTCATTAGGGTTGATTCTTCTGCATGACTTCTTTACTAGAAGAGGAGCAGTCCTCATGTAGCTTGTATATTATGTGGGAGAAAGGAATGCCATTCTTAAGATACTCGTGCTTGCTTCTAAGTGAAGTGTTTTCCATCTTTACATATAGCATTAGCGTACACATGGAAGTAACTGAGACTTTAGAGAGTATGATAACAGAAAAGTATGTTAACACCGTTTAAATTTACGACGTTCTACTGGGTAAGCATTCCAGGAACCCCAACTGGAATCTGTCTTAGCTGCCAACCTCTATTGGATAAAAGGTAGTTCTCAAGTTGGGAGAGAAACAGTATCTGACCAAAGAGTAAAGACATTGATTTGAGCTGCAGACTTTTACTCACTAGCCTGGAGGAGACAATTCACTAATCTCTTTCTTACAGCCTGAGCTTACTTAAAGTGAAGGGGATTATAGGGCCTGCCCTGTATATTTTATATGTTTATATGTTTACACTCAGAACATACGTTTAGAGGGCCTAACCATTTTTTCACTCGTTTTTTTTTAGTGGAAAATTTTGTAAAGTAAACAATAAGAGAGAGGAGGAGAAAACACACTATCAAATGAACAATATGAAAAGGGTAGAGGGAGACGAGGATAGCTCTCTGTTATAACGATTTTAGAATAATAATAGTTACTGATATATTTTTTTTAAACCTTTATTTTACTTTTAACTTTTACAGAGTTTTGTTGTTTACAGATATGTATGTTCCCAGATTAGTCATATGTATATCCCCCCCTTCCCCCCCCTCCCGACCATCACACAGCACCCCTGAAGGATCCCCTTTTCTCACAGAGCAATGACTAGAGCTATTTTCTTCACTTATGATAGTACATGCCTTCATGCTACTTCCTTTACGCCTCTCACCCACTGTTCCTTCCCCACAATGTCCATATGTCCACTGTCCATGTCTGTCTTTCTGTCGCTTCACTGCGTGTGCCATCATCACGATCCTACTAGATTCCATATATATGTGTTAATATACTGTATTTGTCCTTCTCTTTCTGACTGACTTCACTTTTGATGATACGTTCTAGATCCAGCCACCTCATTAGGGTTGATTCTTCTGCATGACTTCTTTACTAGAAGAGGAGCAGTCCTCATGTAGCTTGTATATTATGTGGGAGAAAGGAATGCCATTCTTAAGATACTCGTGCTTGCTTCTAAGTGAAGTGTTTTCCATCTTTACATATAGCATTAGCGTACACATGGAAGTAACTGAGACTTTAGAGAGTATGATAACAGAAAAGTATGTTAACACCGTTTAAATTTACGACGTTCTACTGGGTAAGCATTCCAGGAACCCCAACTGGAATCTGTCTTAGCTGCCAACCTCTATTGGATAAAAGGTAGTTCTCAAGTTGGGAGAGAAACAGTATCTGACCAAAGAGTAAAGACATTGATTTGAGCTGCAGACTTTTACTCACTAGCCTGGAGGAGACAATTCACTAATCTCTTTCTTACAGCCTGAGCTTACTTAAAGTGAAGGGGATTATAGGGCCTGCCCTGTATATTTTATATGTTTATATGTTTACACTCAGAACATACGTTTAGAGGGCCTAACCATTTTTTCACTCGTTTTTTTTTAGTGGAAAATTTTGTAAAGTAAACAATAAGAGAGAGGAGGGGAGAAAACACACTATCAAATGAACAATATGAAAAGGGTAGAGGGAGACTAGGATAGCTCTCTGTTATAACGATTTTAGAATAATAATAGTTACTGTTATTAGCACAAGTTATGGAAAGAACCAAATCCCTTACTCATTCTTATACTTTGTTATTTCTGTAAAATAAGAGATCAAGCTAGTTTATTTTTAATATAAATTATATATATATATATATATATATATATGTGCACATATATTATATATATATATAATTCTACAGAAGTCACCAAAAATATTTTAAATAAAATGAATATTGCTCTCTGTATGTCTTATTAAAAATTAATGTGAAGAATAAATTAAAGTGTCAAAAAGGATATTGGGACAATAAATATTTGGTACTTCTCAAAGTATTAAAATGATCATTTTAGAACATATATATAACTCAGTTCCAAAAACATCCATGAATTTATCTAATGAATAGACAAAAGCAAGATTATAAACCGGTCAGACTTCTGATCTTACTTTTATGTTAGCTAATAATCATTAGAATAATGATTGGATTAGGGGAATTATTTTGTTCAAAATAATTACATGAATAAACAATTGTATGAATAATGACCAAAGCATTACTATTGAAACAATTCCACTGATTAGGTAGATAGCAGTTGAATTAACAACAACAACTGTTGATGCTGTATTGATTCAGGAAACACTTTGAGCACTAATTATATTAGAGGCAGTGAGCTGGATAGTAGAACAACAAAGACTTTGAAGTCAGAATTCACTGTTCTGTTAGTGATGAAGAAAAATACTTAGATGGTGTATCAATCAGTGTCCTAAGCGTCAAAGATTTGAACAGGGCATCTATAAAAGTTGATATCTGAAGAGTTACTAGCTATATGAAACAAAGTGTTTGGCCTCTCTAGTAAGCAGAGAAATAGAAATTAAGACAAAAAGCTACATGTTGTCTCTCTGGGGTTGGCAAATATTAGGAAGCTACAGAATAACAGTTCTTTGAAGTTTATTAAGAAACAGGATTTACCTGGTCAGAGTAAGATCCTCTGCAGTTATCCAAGCGAATAACTTTACTCGAGTGGAAAATTTTGTAAAGTAAACAATAAGAGGAGGAGAAAACACACTATCAAATGAACAATATGAAAAGGGTAGAGGGAGACTAGGATAGCTCTCTGTTATAACGATTTTAGAATAATAATAGTTACTGTTATTAGCACAAGTTATGGAAAGAACCAAATCCCTTACTCATTCTTATACTTTGTTATTTCTGTAAAATAAGAGATCAAGCTAGTTTATTTTTAATATAAATTATATATATATATATATATATATGTGCACATATATTATATATATATATAATTCTACAGAAGTCACCAAAAATATTTTAAATAAAATGAATATTGCTCTCTGTATGTCTTATTAAAAATTAATGTGAAGAATAAATTAAAGTGTCAAAAAGGATATTGGGACAATAAATATTTGGTACTTCTCAAAGTATTAAAATGATCATTTTAGAACATATATATAACTCAGTTCCAAAAACATCCATGAATTTATCTAATGAATAGACAAAAGCAAGATTATAAACCGGTCAGACTTCTGATCTTACTTTTATGTTAGCTAATAATCATTAGAATAATGATTGGATTAGGGGAATTATTTTGTTCAAAATAATTACATGAATAAACAATTGTATGAATAATGACCAAAGCATTACTATTGAAACAATTCCACTGATTAGGTAGATAGCAGTTGAATTAACAACAACAACTGTTGATGCTGTATTGATTCAGGAAACACTTTGAGCACTAATTATATTAGAGGCAGTGAGCTGGATAGTAGAACAACAAAGACTTTGAAGTCAGAATTCACTGTTCTGTTAGTGATGAAGAAAAATACTTAGATGGTGTATCAATCAGTGTCCTAAGCGTCAAAGATTTGAACAGGGCATCTATAAAAGTTGATATCTGAAGAGTTACTAGCTATATGAAACAAAGTGTTTGGCCTCTCTAGTAAGCAGAGAAATAGAAATTAAGACAAAAAGCTACATGTTGTCTCTCTGGGGTTGGCAAATATTAGGAAGCTACAGAATAACAGTTCTTTGAAGTTTATTAAGAAACAGGATTTACCTGGTCAGAGTAAGATCCTCTGCAGTTATCCAAGCGAATAATACAACTGCAGTCAGAAGAAGGCTTGTACCCATGTCTTCGTCCAGTGCCTTGGTCCCTGTCTTGGACTTATATGATAGGGAAATTTGTAACTCAAGTCTGTGAGTTGAAAAGGAAAATTTTAGTTTCAGCACTATTTCAAGCAGTTTGAGGCAACCTGCATGCCCATGACTATAGAAATGTATAAGAAAAGATGCTATGATTTAGTCACAATGACATTAGGAGCAATACATTAGATATAGCTGGAGCAACATGAAAACATAATATTGACTTAAAAATAAAGAGAGAACAACTTCTAAAACACAGTATCATTCAGTAAATTAAGATAATAAGGGAAAAAATGTATAGTTTCCAGAGTTAGCCAAAGAAATAGTACAAGCAATTTGAACAAGTTATAAAGGAGAGAAGGAGGAATGGGTGATGAAAAATAGAAATGAAAAAGAAAATGATGATGAAATAAAAATAAGGGGACCTTTCAGAGATTGATGAGGATGTTGGATATGGTCTGAGAAGTATAAGCAACTCAAGCTTTCCAATTGGCATTCAAATAACTCTATAGAAACAGGCGAATGAGAGCAACAGAACAGAGTAAAATGACATGAAGCATGATATGGAATCAGAGATGGGGAAAACACAGTCATTAATAGTCTGAGAGCTATCCAAAGGATTTCATAGAGTTTATGATGCCTGAAATGGTGAGAAATGTGAGGCTCTAAGGAGAAACGTGAGGCTCCAAGGAGAAATGTGAGGCTCTAGGGGAGGTGTTTTCAAGATAGGAGACCAGGATGGAAAATGGCATGAGGTTGTAACATATAATGTTGTGCTTATATAACTGCTCATGTAATTGCCTTTAATGTGGAATGTTTAGGGAAGTTCTGAGATGCTTCTGGAAAGATACAAGGGGGAAAGATTATAAATGTTATCAAGGGCCAAATTATTTCAAGGGTATAAGTAAGTAGGGTTTAATATAAGAAAATGGTGCTGAAAATGGCAACAAGGTATAACTTCAAAAGATACTTAAAGAGATAGACTTGACAGGTCATGGCTGCAGGACATGTGGGAGAGGCAAGAGACCAGGAGACAGTTCAGAACTTGATAGGTAATAGGATTCACAGAGATGAGTGAAACAAAATATGGAGCATTTTGGAACAGCATATGGCAAGTTCCATTCCATCAAAACTATTTTCCTAGATGAACTCTTCAAAGTTTCTCCATGACTTAGATTTTAAATTCAAATTCCTTATGTCTTCTTTAAGAAATTTATGATCAGACCTCTGTGAATGGTTTTATCATTTCTAGTTGTCATTTTCCTTTGCCCTAGTATTTCTGAATAGATGTCCAAGAGTGGCCCCTCTTTCACATTTTTGTAACTATAGTTGAAAACAAATTCCTAAACATAGTATTCCTGAGACAAGTGTTTCTTCATTTTGTTTTATAAATGTATTTACATTTTTTTAAAAGATTTATTTATTTTATTGTCTAGTTTTGGGCGGGGGTCGGGTTGGGGAGGGAGGGGAGTAGGCGGGCCACTTCTATTGGTCTTTCATTTCTCTATTTTCATCCGTCTTTGTTCTCTGGCTCCTGTGGGCCTCCCATCGCGGTGGCGTCTGTCGTTGTAGAGCGCCGGCTCTGGGCGCATGCACTCCAGAGCTCCGGTTCGGTAATTGGACACATCATTCCAGCCGCTCCGCGGCACATGAGATCTTCCGAGGGCCAGGGATCGAACCGGCGCCCCTTGCACTGCAAGGCGATGTCCTTATCCACTGGACCACCAGGGGAAGCCCCAAATGTATTTACATTTTTAAAGATACAGATAAGTTTCTCTCCAGAAAATTTATCCCAGTTGTCCAACCAATACTGTACAATAATTTTAACAACTGTAGATAAAGAAATGGCATCCATTGTTTGTGTTTGGATTTTTTCTCAGTCTGTATTATATTTGTCTTTGGGTGACTTGAGTTTGGGTATCTTTGATTTTTAAGGTGCCTTAGAATGATGACTTAGGATCAGGATGGTTGGTCATGGAATGACTAAACCACCTCCTATATCACAACTAATGATAGCATATTTACATTTTTAAATTGTGAATATGTTTAAATATTAACATTTAATTTATCTTTTACCTAACTAGTATATCAGTGTTTTAGATTGTTAATCTTTTCATGTTTCCTTATTTCATTTCAAAGTTTTTCATATTAAGGAGGTTAGGTAGCATTTTATCACATAAGCACTTTTATAAATCTTTATTTTTACTTTTATATGCAATTTTTTCAAGTAAATCATGTAGTGTTTACGTATGTTTTCCTGTGTCTTCTGAGTTTGGGGTCTGATTAAGGCCAAATTCCTCCTAAGTTATTGTTTTCTAAAAAATGTTACTTGAAGATAGCTTGTTTTCTAAGAATAGCCCAATTGTTTAAATGCTATTTGTAGTATGAAGGTGCTTAGCAAATTATTTTCTACATGAATCTCAAGGGAATACCATTTCCCCATCTATATTTATTTTTAGGTAGTGGGACCTTAATGGAGATATCTGAATTTCAAAATGGCAACAGATAATTTCTCAATAATGCTTACTTTCTGATCCACACAACTGGTTGATTTTGTCCACATGGGCTACTTTTTCCTTCAGATGCTGTGTCTCCAGAAATGTGTCATAGCTCATTTGATGAGCTCAACTTTCTTTCCGATGTCCCTTGGTAAAGATCACTCAATTGTCTCCAGACTTCAGTGATACCCTCTGAAAATGGTGAATGTGTGTCTTCTTCACGGGGTTGGGCAGCACAAAGTGCACTGCGGTCTAATAATTGCTCCTTTGACGGTCCATTCTTGCCTTCTCTCAGAGGCAAGGACCTTGTCTTAATCATTCCTTGTCTTAAGGAATACCAGGAGTAGAGCACTGTGCTTAATCCAGAGTCGATTAATAGGAATGGGAGGACAAAGGGAATGACTGAACAAACTAAGGCTCATAGTCTTATCTCTGTATCTGATCTGATATGGGACCTTATATAAATTACTCAATCTTTCTGGGCTTCAGTTCCATGTTCTGCCAAACAGATACAGCCTAACTGTACCAAAGATTTATATGCCTGGAAGAACAGTATGATAATAGACTTGGTACTGATTTGAAAAAAAAAATTTAAAAACTGATGTAATCATGTTGAGATGCATTTAATAAATAACTTCTTTTTAAGGACATGGAATATTGGTAACTACAAATAATATGCTAACTCTGTGACATGCAAGTGTAAAATGAAGATTAGAAAAGCTAATGCTCACTGGGGGAATGTATTGGCTAATAAAGTATCATTATTATCTTACCGTTATTATTATCATTAGAAATACTATTATTATGAAAACGAGCAACCAGGTGGAAAAAGTCACACACTCAATCCTGACCATAAGGTTACATACTCAATATATGTTTTATATTGTCCTCCTATTGGTTTATTAGTTTTTATGTCTATACCAGAAACCTCCTGGTGCTTTGGAAATATTTATGTATAACTCTGGCCTATTTAGCTCAATTCATCAATATTATGCTCAGTTAAATATGAATCTCAAGGGAATACCATTTCCCCATCTATATTTATTTTTAGGTAGTGGGACCTTAATGGAGATATCTGAATTTCAAAATGGCAACAGATAATTTCTCAATAATGCTTACTTTCTGATCCACACAACTGGTTGATTTTGTCCACATGGGCTACTTTTTCCTTCAGATGCTGTGTCTCCAGAAATGTGTCATAGCTCATTTGATGAGCTCAACTTTCTTTCCGATGTCCCTTGGTAAAGATCACTCAATTGTCTCCAGACTTCAGTGATACCCTCTGAAAATGGTGAATGTGTGTCTTCTTCACGGGGTTGGGCAGCACAAAGTGCACTGCGGTCTAATAATTGCTCCTTTGACGGTCCATTCTTGCCTTCTCTCAGAGGCAAGGACCTTGTCTTAATCATTCCTTGTCTTAAGGAATACCAGGAGTAGAGCACTGTGCTTAATCCAGAGTCGATTAATAGGAATGGGAGGACAAAGGGAATGACTGAACAAACTAAGGCTCATAGTCTTATCTCTGTATCTGATCTGATATGGGACCTTATATAAATTACTCAATCTTTCTGGGCTTCAGTTCCATGTTCTGCCAAACAGATACAGCCTAACTGTACCAAAGATTTATATGCCTGGAAGAACAGTATGATAATAGACTTGGTACTGATTTGAAAAAAAAATTTAAAAACTGATGTAATCATGTTGAGATGCATTTAATAAATAACTTCTTTTTAAGGACATGGAATATTGGTAACTACAAATAATATGCTAACTCTGTGACATGCAAGTGTAAAATGAAGATTAGAAAAGCTAATGCTCACTGGGGGAATGTATTGGCTAATAAAGTATCATTATTATCTTACCGTTATTATTATCATTAGAAATACTATTATTATGAAAACGAGCAACCAGGTGGAAAAAGTCACACACTCAATCCTGACCATAAGGTTACATACTCAATATATGTTTTATATTGTCCTCCTATTGGTTTATTAGTTTTTATGTCTATACCAGAAACCTCCTGGTGCTTTGGAAATATTTATGTATAACTCTGGCCTATTTAGCTCAATTCATCAATATTATGCTCAGTTAAATTGACTTATGACAGGTAGACAGATACTTAGTTCTAGATATGAGCACATTCAAAATGTTTTCAGACTTCAAATACATTGCCAGCCTGAAAGGATGTTTAGAATGCTTCGTTGAAACTTTTGCTTTTTGTGTTGGAAACTGACAAAGGTAGTCAGAGTAAACATGTAGGAGAAATAAGGAAGATTTTGGAGTAAAAAAAAGTAGTTCAAAAGAGAGAAATTTCACATGTTTTAAAGCACTGTTTATATTATGCATTTGTTAATTTTATTCTATTTCCCTGCAGGTTTAAATGTGTATTTGACTACTTGGCTACTGATTAGAGAACACAAAATGAATAACTCAACAAACTCTTCTAACAATGTGGCTCTTACCAGTCCTTATAAGACATTTGAAGTGGTTTTCATTGTCCTTGTGGCTGGGTCCCTCAGTTTGGTGACCATTATTGGGAACATCCTGGTCATGGTCTCCATTAAAGTCAATCGCCACCTCCAGACCGTCAACAATTACTTTTTGTTCAGTTTGGCCTGTGCCGACCTCATCATCGGCGTTTTCTCCATGAACTTGTACACCCTTTACACTGTGATTGGCTACTGGCCTTTGGGACCTGTGGTGTGTGACCTCTGGCTCGCCCTGGACTATGTGGTCAGCAATGCCTCAGTAATGAATCTGCTTATCATCAGCTTTGACAGATACTTCTGTGTCACGAAACCACTCACCTACCCCGTCAAGCGGACCACAAAAATGGCAGGTATGATGATTGCAGCCGCCTGGGTCCTCTCCTTTATCCTCTGGGCTCCAGCCATTCTCTTCTGGCAGTTCATTGTAGGGGTGAGAACTGTGGAGGATGGGGAATGCTACATTCAGTTTTTTTCCAACGCAGCTGTCACCTTTGGCACGGCCATCGCAGCCTTTTATTTGCCTGTGATCATCATGACTGTATTATACTGGCACATATCCCGGGCCAGTAAGCTAAAAGGGTTGAAATCCATTAGATATTTTGACCCCATTGGTTTATTAGTTTTTATGTCTATACCAGAAACCTCCTGGTGCTTTGGAAATATTTATGTATAACTCTGGCCTATTTAGCTCAATTCATCAATATTATGCTCAGTTAAATTGACTTATGACAGGTAGACAGATACTTAGTTCTAGATATGAGCACATTCAAAATGTTTTCAGACTTCAAATACATTGCCAGCCTGAAAGGATGTTTAGAATGCTTCGTTGAAACTTTTGCTTTTTGTGTTGGAAACTGACAAAGGTAGTCAGAGTAAACATGTAGGAGAAATAAGGAAGATTTTGGAGTAAAAAAAAGTAGTTCAAAAGAGAGAAATTTCACATGTTTTAAAGCACTGTTTATATTATGCATTTGTTAATTTTATTCTATTTCTCTGCAGGTTTAAATGTGTATTTGACTACTTGGCTACTGATTAGAGAACACAAAATGAATAACTCAACAAACTCTTCTAACAATGTGGCTCTTACCAGTCCTTATAAGACATTTGAAGTGGTTTTCATTGTCCTTGTGGCTGGGTCCCTCAGTTTGGTGACCATTATTGGGAACATCCTGGTCATGGTCTCCATTAAAGTCAATCGCCACCTCCAGACCGTCAACAATTACTTTTTGTTCAGTTTGGCCTGTGCCGACCTCATCATCGGCGTTTTCTCCATGAACTTGTACACCCTTTACACTGTGATTGGCTACTGGCCTTTGGGACCTGTGGTGTGTGACCTCTGGCTCGCCCTGGACTATGTGGTCAGCAATGCCTCAGTAATGAATCTGCTTATCATCAGCTTTGACAGATACTTCTGTGTCACGAAACCACTCACCTACCCCGTCAAGCGGACCACAAAATGGCAGGTATGATGATTGCAGCCGCCTGGGTCCTCTCCTTTATCCTCTGGGCTCCAGCCATTCTCTTCTGGCAGTTCATTGTAGGGGTGAGAACTGTGGAGGATGGGGAATGCTACATTCAGTTTTTTTCCAACGCAGCTGTCACCTTTGGCACGGCCATCGCAGCCTTTTATTTGCCTGTGATCATCATGACTGTATTATACTGGCACATATCCCGGGCCAGTAAAAGCAGAATCAAGAAGGACAAGAAGGAGCCTGTGGCCAACCAAGATCCAGTTTCTCCAAGTCTGGTTCAAGGAAGGATAGTGAAGCCAAACAACAACAACGTCCCTGGCAGTGATGATGGCCTGGAGCACAACAAAATCCAGAATGGCAAAACTCCTAGAGATGCTGTAACAGAAAACTGTGTCCAGGGGGAGGAGAAAGAGAGCTCCAATGATTCCACCTCAGTCAGTGCTGTTGCCTCTAACATGAGAGATGATGAAATAACCCAGGATGAAAACACAGTTTCCACTTCCCTGGGCCATTCCAAAGAGGAGAACTCAAAGCAAACATGCATCAAAATTGTCACCAAAACCCAAAAAGGTGACTCATGTACCCCAACTAATACCACGGTAGAGCTAGTCGGTTCCTCGGGTCAGAATGGAGATGAAAAACAGAGCATCGTTGCTCGCAAGATTGTGAAGATGACTAAGCAGCCTGCAAAAAAGAAGCCTCCTCCTTCCCGAGAAAAGAAGGTGACCAGGACGATCTTGGCTATCCTGTTGGCTTTCATCATCACCTGGGCCCCCTACAATGTCATGGTGCTCATTAACACCTTCTGTGCACCCTGCATCCCCAACACAGTGTGGACAATTGGTTATTGGCTCTGTTATATCAATAGCACGATCAACCCCGCCTGCTATGCACTTTGTAATGCCACTTTCAAGAAAACCTTTAAACACCTTCTCATGTGTCATTATAAGAACATAGGCGCTACAAGGTAAAACATCTTTGTAGAGAAGAAAGGTAGTCAAGGGAAGCCTGGTGAAAAGAAACAAAAGAGCTCCTCGTTTTCAAATCTCTGGCATTGCACTTTATAGTCTTATCATGGAATGTGCAATTAAAGAGCCCAACAGTGACACTCTTTGGTGCCTAAGCTCCAGTTTGAGAAACTTGTACCTTATAAATCCTGTCAGTTTAGGAACAATGAGACCATAAAGGAGACATGTTGGAATTCTGGATTTAAGAAATGACTTATGCTTTCTCGTACTCTCTTGAAGAAGGCGTCCAACGCAGCTGTCACCTTTGGCACGCCATCGCAGCCTTTTATTTGCCTGTGATCATCATGACTGTATTATACTGGCACATATCCCGGGCCAGTAAAGCAGAATCAAGAAGGACAAGAAGGAGCCTGTGGCCAACCAAGATCCAGTTTCTCCAAGTCTGGTTCAAGGAAGGATAGTGAAGCCAAACAACAACAACGTCCCTGGCAGTGATGATGGCCTGGAGCACAACAAAATCCAGAATGGCAAAACTCCTAGAGATGCTGTAACAGAAAACTGTGTCCAGGGGGAGGAGAAAGAGAGCTCCAATGATTCCACCTCAGTCAGTGCTGTTGCCTCTAACATGAGAGATGATGAAATAACCCAGGATGAAAACACAGTTTCCACTTCCCTGGGCCATTCCAAAGAGGAGAACTCAAAGCAAACATGCATCAAAATTGTCACCAAAACCCAAAAAGGTGACTCATGTACCCCAACTAATACCACGGTAGAGCTAGTCGGTTCCTCGGGTCAGAATGGAGATGAAAAACAGAGCATCGTTGCTCGCAAGATTGTGAAGATGACTAAGCAGCCTGCAAAAAAGAAGCCTCCTCCTTCCCGAGAAAAGAAGGTGACCAGGACGATCTTGGCTATCCTGTTGGCTTTCATCATCACCTGGGCCCCCTACAATGTCATGGTGCTCATTAACACCTTCTGTGCACCCTGCATCCCCAACACAGTGTGGACAATTGGTTATTGGCTCTGTTATATCAATAGCACGATCAACCCCGCCTGCTATGCACTTTGTAATGCCACTTTCAAGAAAACCTTTAAACACCTTCTCATGTGTCATTATAAGAACATAGGCGCTACAAGGTAAAACATCTTTGTAGAGAAGAAAGGTAGTCAAGGGAAGCCTGGTGAAAAGAAACAAAAGAGCTCCTCGTTTTCAAATCTCTGGCATTGCACTTTATAGTCTTATCATGGAATGTGCAATTAAAGAGCCCAACAGTGACACTCTTTGGTGCCTAAGCTCCAGTTTGAGAAACTTGTACCTTATAAATCCTGTCAGTTTAGGAACAATGAGACCATAAAGGAGACATGTTGGAATTCTGGATTTAAGAAATGACTTATGCTTTCTCGTACTCTCTTGAAGAAGGGCTTCTGAATCTATAATTTTATCTCCTCTGCACAAAAAGAATAATAACCTCACTCTGATTTTTTCATTTTTTTGTTCCCAAGTGACCATAAGCAGATAAAATGCCACAGTTACAAACTAACCTGGACACTTAAACATAAAGTAAGCCATTATACAATGGGGAAGTGAAGAAAGAAGATCAAACAAAGATGTAGAAGTGGCCTCTGGAAGGTTAAACATATATTATTATTTTGTTATGATTTTATGTGGAGAATTGCAACATAATAAATGGTCATATATTTTTTTAATCTTTCCTCTTTCCCATCATAAAAAGAGAGAAAACAAACAGAAACTTAACTAGATTGCATCATTATTTTTCTCATATGGCACTGGATTTTTTACTTCCATGTTTTACATTGTCTAAGTGCAAAATCTGCAGGACTTTCACTAATTACAGAGACAGCCATGGAAAAGGGTATCTAACCCCTGCCCACTGTGTCTTTTACATTCTTTAGGGGGTATCCAACCTTATGAGTATTTAGTTCACTTATGGTTCTTTAGTGAAATATTTTCACTTTTCTACTAAACTAGCCCCTTATTTTAATAGAAGAGCCTACCTAATATGTAAACTTGCTTGAGAAACCAAAGTCATTTTTTTAAATGAGGTTTCATCAAATTCAACAGTGGTCATATTTTTAGAGAAACTTTACTGAGGCCAGGTGAATTTTGAGATAAGGAAATAGAAGGTTGAAAGGGCATCCTATTTCAAGCTGATCTGCCTGACCTATGTATGACATGCTAACTTGTAAAACATGAACTCCTGGCCTTTGCCAGCAGGAAGAAAATGCTGCTTTATTCATCTGGAATCTTAAATGGGATTAACTTATTCACATGGCACCAATGACTTTTTGGGTCAGTCCCAAGAGAATAAGACCTTTTCTTCGATGCTTACTAAAGGATTATATTCAGTTTTCAGTCAAGTGAAATTTATGACCATCTTATGACCTATGGAGGAAAAAATATACAGTGAAAATATTTACTGAAACCACATGTTCTGTATTCCTCACATTTTTTTTTTCAAAACTGTGTCAATAGAAGTAGCAATTTTTATGGCAGAAATGTCACAAGTAACTAAACAGGTCAAGTGCACTTGACAGAATCTAAGAGAAAGTAGGTGGCTGTACCTATGCCACTTCTCACCATTTCTTTAATTCTAGACCAAGATAAGTCATATTAGGAACAATTACCCTTGTCTATGTAAGATTTTTTTATTGGGATCCTGAATAAATACACAATTATATTATTTCACACTTAGTTATTTTTATCCCTCAACTTTTTCTTATTTTTTATTTTTAAACAATAATAAATGGTCATATATTTTAATCTTTCCTCTTTCCCATCATAAAAGAGAGAAACAAACAGAAACTTAACTAGATTGCATCATTATTTTTCTCATATGGCACTGGATTTTTTACTTCCATGTTTTACATTGTCTAAGTGCAAAATCTGCAGGACTTTCACTAATTACAGAGACAGCCATGGAAAAGGGTATCTAACCCCTGCCCACTGTGTCTTTTACATTCTTTAGGGGGTATCCAACCTTATGAGTATTTAGTTCACTTATGGTTCTTTAGTGAAATATTTTCACTTTTCTACTAAACTAGCCCCTTATTTTAATAGAAGAGCCTACCTAATATGTAAACTTGCTTGAGAAACCAAAGTCATTTTTTTAAATGAGGTTTCATCAAATTCAACAGTGGTCATATTTTTAGAGAAACTTTACTGAGGCCAGGTGAATTTTGAGATAAGGAAATAGAAGGTTGAAAGGGCATCCTATTTCAAGCTGATCTGCCTGACCTATGTATGACATGCTAACTTGTAAAACATGAACTCCTGGCCTTTGCCAGCAGGAAGAAAATGCTGCTTTATTCATCTGGAATCTTAAATGGGATTAACTTATTCACATGGCACCAATGACTTTTTGGGTCAGTCCCAAGAGAATAAGACCTTTTCTTCGATGCTTACTAAAGGATTATATTCAGTTTTCAGTCAAGTGAAATTTATGACCATCTTATGACCTATGGAGGAAAAAATATACAGTGAAAATATTTACTGAAACCACATGTTCTGTATTCCTCACATTTTTTTTTTCAAAACTGTGTCAATAGAAGTAGCAATTTTTATGGCAGAAATGTCACAAGTAACTAAACAGGTCAAGTGCACTTGACAGAATCTAAGAGAAAGTAGGTGGCTGTACCTATGCCACTTCTCACCATTTCTTTAATTCTAGACCAAGATAAGTCATATTAGGAACAATTACCCTTGTCTATGTAAGATTTTTTTATTGGGATCCTGAATAAATACACAATTATATTATTTCACACTTAGTTATTTTTATCCCTCAACTTTTTTTCTTACTATATTTCCTATAGTCTTCCAATCAGGTTTTATAAAGATGGCCCAATAAGTAGAAATCAAATTTATAAAACCCTTTTCAAATTTCATATTTTGCATTTTACACTTACGGGCTCTATGGTATCTTGACCAATAATGTCCATGTGAGTCACATAATGAATTTGTCAGTATTAGACTTAGCACTTTAATTAGAATTGTTTTGTGTGATTTGCCTCACTGATGGCATCTCAATAATTTTGAGAGCTGAAAAAAAAAGCACAAGGCAAATAACAACAAAAAAAGAGCAATTAGGAGCAAATTGCCAATCATTTTTGTACATAAGTTATCCTTTATAAAAATAACTTATTGTTTTAATAACTTCAGTCATTCCTCCCCCAAACAAGTCTGTTTATAAACATACAGCATCAGTTCATACTGATATCTTTATTCTACCTTAATATAAACTTTTACATTGTAAATCCATATTTATTTTTATTTTTTTCTTAAGCAAACATATCAATTGAGTGAAAAAGCAAATGGGCTGTTTAGTTTCTTATATACAAAACAATTGACTGGCTGAATATTTCACTTATTAACTTGTATTGTTGTGATATAGATTCAGCTTTAGTTGGGATGAACTCTTTGAATTCAAGGACTGAGGATTCTGGATTTGGGTCTTTTTTGGTCTGCTCTAACCGTCCAACTCATCGTGAATCAAAATGCCTCTAACTCTCCATTGCCATTGCATCCTTTCCTTTCTTCTGACCTTGATCTTCACCATATCTACCACAACCTGATGGAAAGAGAAATCACCAAATATTATAGAAAGGAAATGAATACAGACGGACACATCATGGAAGCTTTGTCAGCTGGAGTCAGAAAAAATGGACAGAATCTAAGAGAAAGTAGGTGGCTGTACCTATGCCACTTCTCACCATTTCTTTAATTCTAGACCAAGATAAGTCATATTAGGAACAATTACCCTTGTCTATGTAAGATTTTTTTATTGGGATCCTGAATAAATACACAATTATATTATTTCACACTTAGTTATTTTTATCCCTCAACTTTTTTTCTTACTATATTTCCTATAGTCTTCCAATCAGGTTTTATAAAGATGGCCCAATAAGTAGAAATCAAATTTATAAAACCCTTTTCAAATTTCATATTTTGCATTTTACACTTACGGGCTCTATGGTATCTTGACCAATAATGTCCATGTGAGTCACATAATGAATTTGTCAGTATTAGACTTAGCACTTTAATTAGAATTGTTTTGTGTGATTTGCCTCACTGATGGCATCTCAATAATTTTGAGAGCTGAAAAAAAAAGCACAAGGCAAATAACAACAAAAAAAGAGCAATTAGGAGCAAATTGCCAATCATTTTTGTACATAAGTTATCCTTTATAAAAATAACTTATTGTTTTAATAACTTCAGTCATTCCTCCCCCAAACAAGTCTGTTTATAAACATACAGCATCAGTTCATACTGATATCTTTATTCTACCTTAATATAAACTTTTACATTGTAAATCCATATTTATTTTTATTTTTTTCTTAAGCAAACATATCAATTGAGTGAAAAAGCAAATGGGCTGTTTAGTTTCTTATATACAAAACAATTGACTGGCTGAATATTTCACTTATTAACTTGTATTGTTGTGATATAGATTCAGCTTTAGTTGGGATGAACTCTTTGAATTCAAGGACTGAGGATTCTGGATTTGGGTCTTTTTTGGTCTGCTCTAACCGTCCAACTCATCGTGAATCAAAATGCCTCTAACTCTCCATTGCCATTGCATCCTTTCCTTTCTTCTGACCTTGATCTTCACCATATCTACCACAACCTGATGGAAAGAGAAATCACCAAATATTATAGAAAGGAAATGAATACAGACGGACACATCATGGAAGCTTTGTCAGCTGGAGTCAGAAAAAAATGGAAAGAATACTGAAAATAGTAGATGGCTTAGAAAGATGCAGAGACTCTATCCAAAGGCTTGCATTTAGAAGCAGTTTGCTGGATTTAATTATTTGCTGGATTTGTCTATTTCAGTGACTCCCAACCAGGGACCATTTTGCCTTCCAGGGGTCACTAAACAATGTATGGAGATGTTTTTGGTTGTCCCAAAACATGACTATTGGCACCTAGTGACTAGGGGCTAGGAATGTTGCTAAACAGCTTACCATGCACAGGACAGATGCCACAACTAAGAATTTTTTGGTTCAAAATGTCAGCAGAGCCAAAGTTAAGAAACCCTGGTCTGTTTTAAAGGATTTTAAAGCTTGCTTTTTTAAGTGGCAAAGTAATCCTGTGTCACTATTAAGATACCAATGCAAATTGTTCATTTGTTTGAAAAAGGATGTTCACCAGTCTTGTACCAGACATACTAGTCATCCATTGAGTCTCAATGGATGTAATTCATAGATGGAGAACACAGGACACATCCACATAACCCAGAAAAAATCAGCATACCATATGCATAGCACATGGTTTCCAACATCTTAATGTCCAATTAGGACTGCCACAGAGTCCAGTGAATTGAAATAGTTGACTTTTAAAATGGTGTCATTTGATATGGTGACTTCCTATTGGAGCTGCTGTTTTCCTCTCAAAAACATTAACAACCCCTTTCAGAAACCACATAACTCATCTCCTTTATCTTCACTGGAAAGGTAAATATCTGTCAAGAATTTCTTCTTTTCCTTTCTCAAAACATTAGCAATTTCACTTTTTAATTGTATTGTTGGATATGACAGCTTTAGTTGGGATGAACTCTTTGAATTCAAGGCCTGAGGATTCTGGATTTGGGTCTTTTTTGGTCTGCTCTAACCGTCCAACTCATCGTGAATCAAAATGCCTCTAACTCTCCATTGCCATTGCATCCTTTCCTTTCTTCTGACCTTGATCTTCACCATATCTACCACAACCTGATGGAAAGAGAAATCACCAAATATTATAGAAAGGAAATGAATACAGACGGACACATCATGGAAGCTTTGTCAGCTGGAGTCAGAAAAAAATGGAAAGAATACTGAAAATAGTAGATGGCTTAGAAAGATGCAGAGACTCTATCCAAAGGCTTGCATTTAGAAGCAGTTTGCTGGATTTAATTATTTGCTGGATTTGTCTATTTCAGTGACTCCCAACCAGGGACCATTTTGCCTTCCAGGGGTCACTAAACAATGTATGGAGATGTTTTTGGTTGTCCCAAAACATGACTATTGGCACCTAGTGACTAGGGGCTAGGAATGTTGCTAAACAGCTTACCATGCACAGGACAGATGCCACAACTAAGAATTTTTTGGTTCAAAATGTCAGCAGAGCCAAAGTTAAGAAACCCTGGTCTGTTTTAAAGGATTTTAAAGCTTGCTTTTTTAAGTGGCAAAGTAATCCTGTATCACTATTAAGATACCAATGCAAATTGTTCATTTGTTTGAAAAAGGATGTTCACCAGTCTTGTACCAGACATACTAGTCATCCATTGAGTCTCAATGGATGTAATTCATAGATGGAGAACACAGGACACATCCACATAACCCAGAAAAAATCAGCATACCATATGCATAGCACATGGTTTCCAACATCTTAATGTCCAATTAGGACTGCCACAGAGTCCAGTGAATTGAAATAGTTGACTTTTAAAATGGTGTCATTTGATATGGTGACTTCCTATTGGAGCTGCTGTTTTCCTCTCAAAAACATTAACAACCCCTTTCAGAAACCACATAACTCATCTCCTTTATCTTCACTGGAAAGGTAAATATCTGTCAAGAATTTCTTCTTTCCTCATAGCAATAATGTAAATATGCCAGGATGGTCTTATAAGAAGAGTTTAAGAATGTGAAAAAGTCAGTTCATTTCTTGAAAAATGAAGTGATTGCCTTTTTACCAGTTCACCATTAATGTCAGCTCCCCAAGGGGTAGGACAAAGGCATCAGTATAGTAAGCCAGGTAGAATATGCTTTCTAGTTTGAATGTCAGAGCTGGAGGTCTCACATACTCCTACTCTTTGTCCATTCACTGTTCTTTGATCCTAAAGACCTGTTGTTGGGGGAGATGGGAGTTCAAAATGATGGCAACATATACTTAAAACTGCAACCTACTTTTATTTTCTCCTCCTTAGTTCACTAGTAGTTGCCTTTTCCCCAGTTTGATAGTATCCCTTTCAACTACAGCACTGGTGTTGCAAATAGATTAGGGAAGCACCCAAAGCTGGATGAATTGTGCAAAGTGTATTTTCAGCATGTATATATAATACCTTGCCTCCCAAATATGCTTCTCCTAAAAGGGTGCATGCCACAGCAGCATGAACTGTGTGCATATTTAATGTATCTTCCTGAAATATGCTGTACGCTTCATATACATATTCTATAAATAAAGTGATAAAATGTATAATAGAAATACATATTTCTGTATGCAAATAAATATATTATACACAAAATATGAGTATGTAACATGATGTATGTTGCTTCAGATTGACAAAAGTAGATTTTATACACCTAATTGTAAAAGAAAGTATTTGCTTTTGCAGGAAGACATTAACAGCCAAAACTCTACTCATATTACTATTAGACTGTTCATAAACTTCAAAAACATAACACTTATTTTAAATATCTCTTGGAGGAATATGTTAATAAATCTTAGCTGGTGTCTCCCACGTGACAACAATGTTTTTTGCCTGTGTTCCTGATAGTCCTCCAACTGTGATCTTCCTGGCTGTTTCTGTGCCTGCAGCTGTGTTGATCTCACGTCTCTGATTGCCTGATGAGATTGCAACCAGTTCATTGACATACAGCTTTGCTCTCCTCCAAATTAACTGATTTTGGGAAAACCACATAACTCATCTTTTCACTGGAAAGGTAAATATCTGTCAAGAATTTCTTCTTTCCTCATAGCAATAATGTAAATATGCCAGGATGGTCTTATAAGAAGAGTTTAAGAATGTGAAAAAGTCAGTTCATTTCTTGAAAAATGAAGTGATTGCCTTTTTACCAGTTCACCATTAATGTCAGCTCCCCAAGGGGTAGGACAAAGGCATCAGTATAGTAAGCCAGGTAGAATATGCTTTCTAGTTTGAATGTCAGAGCTGGAGGTCTCACATACTCCTACTCTTTGTCCATTCACTGTTCTTTGATCCTAAAGACCTGTTGTTGGGGGAGATGGGAGTTCAAAATGATGGCAACATATACTTAAAACTGCAACCTACTTTTATTTTCTCCTCCTTAGTTCACTAGTAGTTGCCTTTTCCCCAGTTTGATAGTATCCCTTTCAACTACAGCACTGGTGTTGCAAATAGATTAGGGAAGCACCCAAAGCTGGATGAATTGTGCAAAGTGTATTTTCAGCATGTATATATAATACCTTGCCTCCCAAATATGCTTCTCCTAAAAGGGTGCATGCCACAGCAGCATGAACTGTGTGCATATTTAATGTATCTTCCTGAAATATGCTGTACGCTTCATATACATATTCTATAAATAAAGTGATAAAATGTATAATAGAAATACATATTTCTGTATGCAAATAAATATATTATACACAAAATATGAGTATGTAACATGATGTATGTTGCTTCAGATTGACAAAAGTAGATTTTATACACCTAATTGTAAAAGAAAGTATTTGCTTTTGCAGGAAGACATTAACAGCCAAAACTCTACTCATATTACTATTAGACTGTTCATAAACTTCAAAAACATAACACTTATTTTAAATATCTCTTGGAGGAATATGTTAATAAATCTTAGCTGGTGTCTCCCACGTGACAACAATGTTTTTTGCCTGTGTTCCTGATAGTCCTCCAACTGTGATCTTCCTGGCTGTTTCTGTGCCTGCAGCTGTGTTGATCTCACGTCTCTGATTGCCTGATGAGATTGCAACCAGTTCATTGACATACAGCTTTGCTCTCCTCCAAATTAACTGATTTTGGGGAAATAAAAAAATAATCATACTGGGAGGGAAGGATGACCTTCAGAATGTTTTATACTTTGAAAAATAAGAAAAGAATTTACAAGCTCTGTATGTTACAAACCACTCTTTACAGTTTAGGGCCAATACACCATCCCATACATTAAATGCCAGAAAGTTTACTTGTAGTATGATTCTGAAAATGTCTGCAAGAAATTACAAAATATATGGTTTGTTTCTAAGTGTCTTACATTTCCTCTATAACCAGGAGGTGTCTACTCAAATAGCCATATTCCTCAGAACATTTTCTTTGGTCCACTAGCACAAATCAATGCTCAACAAATACTGTTATGACTTCAGGTGATAGTGGACATGCAGTTTCATGACATGGTTGCATTTTAATACAAAAATCATAGACACTTGAAAGATTTGTATTAGTATTTGTATTAGATGCAAAGGCATGAAATAAGAGAGACATTTTTCAGTGAACTCTAGTGTCCTTTAAATTTTATGACATTTTTGGATGGCTGCACACTTCTGAAATTTTACCTTTTATGCCACAGTCCACCCTCATGAATTACTATTCCTTACGTAAACCAAAATCATGTCTAGGAAAAAAAAAGGAAAAATTGTGTTTTCTATCAGTTCTCATGAGTTTATTATTGTTCCAGTGAAATGTTCTCATTTAATTTTTTTTGGACTTGAATTGAATACTGTATTGATGCATTGTCAAATGCTGTTTCTGACTAGATGGTTGAAAATATTGAGAGGAGAAAAGCACCTTGTCATCATAATGGAAGAAGTTTCCACTTTATAGCATATGTCAGTCTTTTTCACCCCCAAATGGAAGAAGCATAACGTGGTAAGTTGTGGAATATAGACAGACATTTATTAAGTAGCAGCATTCTTGAGGGGCTTCTTAAACACATACGTGGGTAAGTCATGGGAAACCATGAAGAAACAAGGGTGCCCATCTTCTGTACTTTGAACCATTTACCCAGAAGCTTATCTGAATCTTTAATTTAAAAAACTATGCATTTACTAAAAACGTCAGTATGTCTGGAAGTCATGTTGAAGGTGGTTTTTGTTGTTTTTTTTTTAAAGAGTATTGCTTACAAGGTAGTAGTATAAGATAAAGCATTATGATACTGAGTATATCATCCACTTTGTTTTTTCTCACCATGCTGTGCAGTAAGAAGGGTCTTACTAGCCAGAAATCAATCTCATGCCCTCTGCACTGGGAGCATGTTTTAATCCCTGGATTCCAGGGAAGTTTGGTGTTGGTAAATAAGTTATGTCTGTGTTCAGAAAGAATTATAATGGATTGCTAAGATGGATAACTTAAATATGGGTAATAGTTGGATGATTTGAGTGTTAAAAGGTTATCACTCACTTTATCCTTAATTATCTTCAGCACAGGAAGTCTTACACTCCTTACTGCCCTTGTTTGTAGAGCATGTACTTAATATGTGTGATGGTATGAGTATCTTTCCTAGGGCCATATTGTATTATGCCTCATATCAGCAGTTCTCAAAATTTAGCCTGCAATAGAATCACCTGCAGATTGTTGAGCCCTATTAGTAGATATGAGGTGTGATCTGAGAAGATGGGTTTCTAATAAATTCCCAACCAATCCTGATGTGGAACACACTTTTATAACAACTTAGTGTTGAGTCTGATGAAACATTTTACCAAGGCATTGTGGTAATTAGCAAAGCATCTATTATTTATGGCAAAAATTTACATTTTAAACACTGTACACAAGAAAGAAAATTTTTCTTGTACGTGAAGTCAATTGCTTACTTATACATAAGCTCTTCATATATTCTATCTCTTGGGGAACTTGCCCATGATCTTAACATGAGTTTGAAAAGAGTTAAAAATGACTATATTGATATATTTACATAAAGATAAACTCAAATATAAAACTGTAAAGATAAACACAGCAGATGCTTGAATTCTATCTGTGATACCTCCAATAAAAGAGACTGTAGACATGCACTTTATATGATGTCCTGCATCATGTGTTTTTGCATAGGTATGTATGTATACACATCCATGAAGAAACAAGGGTGCCCATCTTCTGTACTTTGAACCATTTACCCAGAAGCTTATCTGAATCTTTAATTTAAAAAACTATGCATTTACTAAAAACGTCAGTATGTCTGGAAGTCATGTTGAAGGTGGTTTTTTTTGTTGTTTTTTTTTTTTAATGAGTATTGCTTACAAGGTAGTAGTATAAGATAAAGCATTATGATACTGAGTATATCATCCACTTTGTTTTTTCTCACCATGCTGTGCAGTAAGAAGGGTCTTACTAGCCAGAAATCAATCTCATGCCCTCTGCACTGGGAGCATGTTTTAATCCCTGGATTCCAGGGAAGTTTGGTGTTGGTAAATAAGTTATGTCTGTGTTCAGAAAGAATTATAATGGATTGCTAAGATGGATAACTTAAATATGGGTAATAGTTGGATGATTTGAGTGTTAAAAGGTTATCACTCACTTTATCCTTAATTATCTTCAGCACAGGAAGTCTTACACTCCTTACTGCCCTTGTTTGTAGAGCATGTACTTAATATGTGTGATGGTATGAGTATCTTTCCTAGGGCCATATTGTATTATGCCTCATATCAGCAGTTCTCAAAATTTAGCCTGCAATAGAATCACCTGCAGATTGTTGAGCCCTATTAGTAGATATGAGGTGTGATCTGAGAAGATGGGTTTCTAATAAATTCCCAACCAATCCTGATGTGGAACACACTTTTATAACAACTTAGTGTTGAGTCTGATGAAACATTTTACCAAGGCATTGTGGTAATTAGCAAAGCATCTATTATTTATGGCAAAAATTTACATTTTAAACACTGTACACAAGAAAGAAAATTTTTCTTGTACGTGAAGTCAATTGCTTACTTATACATAAGCTCTTCATATATTCTATCTCTTGGGGAACTTGCCCATGATCTTAACATGAGTTTGAAAAGAGTTAAAAATGACTATATTGATATATTTACATAAAGATAAACTCAAATATAAAACTGTAAAGATAAACACAGCAGATGCTTGAATTCTATCTGTGATACCTCCAATAAAAGAGACTGTAGACATGCACTTTATATGATGTCCTGCATCATGTGTTTTTGCATAGGTATGTATGTAGACACATCCTCCTCATATGAGTATTCAAAATAAATCACTCTGTTATTTCATCTTTTAGAATTAATAGTAATTGGCAAGTTAGAAGTAATTCTCCAACCTCTTCTTAATACACATTTACAACCCTACATGCTTAGACGTAGAAACACACACACACTGATACACAGGTAGATGTATAAATATACACATGCATACAAGCTCACACATTTTACCTTGTACTACATGTCTTCACAGTGCCCAGAGACATAAACTTTTTACTGTTTCTAAAAGCATTTGGAACTCTGCTAGAGAAGATATTGAACCTGTAGGTCAGCCAAATGATACTGAAGGAAAAAAAATCTGTCTCCTCCATGTTATGACCAATAAAATGCAGAATTTTCTCATGGCCCTTAGGATCATACGAGCCTTGGGTTTGTGTCTGCCACTAATACATTCCAGGGATCTGAAAGCCATCTCTTAAGTGCAGGCCAGTGATTTCATGGGGTCATGGTGAGAAAAGATGTCTGAAATACATTATAACACCTGGAAGACATATCTACAAATGCATTTCTTCATGATGGATGCCTCCAAACAGTGTACAACTGTATAACATGATGCTTGTAATACCAGTGTGACTATCTAGAGAGCTGAGTATAAGAGAAATGGTGATAATTTCTCAGCACATTCTTTCCAAAATCACTCTCAGACATTTCTTTTTTAGGTTTGTGGATCTTTATACCTCTGAATGGTATAAAAGCTTAGGAGTGATACTTACTTTGAGTATGCTCCAGATGACCAAATAATCAAAATATCTGTTATCCTGAAAAAGAAACAAGACTGGAATACAAGTCTCATCTTACAAAAAAAGTAAAACTATCAACCAGATGATTTTGCTTTTCTCAGGGTTTCCACTATTCTGTTTATGAGTAAAGAAGTACAAGAGGTCACTTAAAGGCCAGATAGTAAACAGCTGAATAAAACTGTTTTATTTTTTTCTCAACCCCACTACACAGAAGTAATAATCTAAACTTTTTTTACTTAAACAGAAAAAATAACCATAAGGAATAAAATTAAGATTGAACCAGGAACAATAAAATAAGAAATCCCAGTGAGATAAAAAATCTTACTCCTAAGCTCTCTCAAAGGAATAGCAATACCTATTTAATAGAATTTCTTTACTGTTTCCAAGTTCTTTGTATTTTTGTTTAATTTTTGCTTTCTTCATTTCTTTTTAATATTTTTTGGTAAAGTCTTTACTAACATTGTTTTAAAAGCAATTTTTTATAAATGTTTTCAGAGGCAAACAAATTATTATTTCCCTGGAGCTTGATTTTGACTTTTGCTGTGGTTGACATTGCTCCTTGAGAAAACAAAAAGAATTTTTGTAAAACTGCTGATAATGACAAATATGCTTTAAATATCAAAACAACAGAGCAAAAATATGGACAAAGGGCAAAAGCATAGCTGCAAATGAAGAGAAAGGCTTTGTAAAGGATGGTTTCCACTTGTAATTATTTTTGAAATACATGGTGTCAATTCCCTCTATAGTTTTGTGGGCCCTCCCCTAGCTGCTCACAAAGTTGTAGAGCAGTGAAGAGGTCTGGACATACTGATGTACTGTTTTAAACCAGACCCTGTGGGAATATGAGCAGGCACTACCATCAGCTGGGAACTTGTCATGATTAAGTATTGGACATAAATCTGGAAGCTTGCCAAGGCTTTTGTTGAAGACAGTGTGTGACAAGCTCTGTATGACCACAAGTTTGGGAGGACTGAGGAAAACCAAAAGTCTTATTTTCAGACATGATGAAAAAAAGCTATGCTCAGTGCACACATATTATGAGGAAACCAGTTTTAACTGACTAACAGTCTTCCTTGACCAGGTAAAGGTTAGTTTATGTAACAGGCAAACTAGAATTATACAGTCACATCAGCTTTATTGACGCCTGAAAACCTGTCATGACAAAAGAACCTGGCATCTTTCATGTATCCACTACTGTTTTGCTTTTTTTTTCTTACAAGTAAGATACAAACCATTCCTTAGAGAGAAATATACACATGGAGTAGAATCATAGTACATATATACAATGGAATACTACTCAGCTGTAAAAAGAAATGCAGAAGAATCAGCCCTAATGAGGTGACTGGATCTAGAACCTATCATAAAAAGTGAAGTAAGTCAAGAAGAGAAAGACAAGTACAGTATACTAACACATATATGTGGGATCTACTAAATGGGTAATGATAACACACGCAGTGAACCGATGGAAAAACAGACTTAGAGAACAGACATATGGACATTGTGGGAAATGAACAGTGGGTGGGAGGCATAGAGGGAGTAACATGGAAATCTAAACTATCATATATGAAAAAGATAGCTATTTTCATTGCACTGTGGGAATAGGAGTTCCTACAAGGGCTCAGTGCAACAGCCTGGAGGGGTAGGATGGGGGATTGGGAGAGGGGAGGGGACCAGGGACATGCATATGACTGATCTGGGAACATACATGTCTGTGAACAACAAAACTGTAATGATTTTTAAAAAATAAAAAAAAAAATTGTTAAAAGAAAATTAGGAGGCATTTGGATGTTCTGTCCAATTTTGAGTAGGTGGTTTGTTTTGATGCTATTAAGCGTCACAAGCTATTTGTAAATTTTGGAGACTAATCCCCTATTGGTCACATCATTTGCAAATCTTTTTCCCAATCTTTTGTTGTCTTTTGCGTTGTCTTTTCATTTTGTTTATTGTTTCCTTTGCTGCGAGAAAGATTTTGAGTTTAAGTAGGTCCCATTTGTTTATTTTTGTTTTTATTTCCATTATTTGGGGAGATCAGCCAAAAAAGATGTTATGATTTACATCAGAGAGCATTCTGCCTGTTTTTCTCTAGGATTTTTATAGTATCCAGTCTCACATTTAGGTATTTAATCCATTTTAAGCTTATTTTTGTTTATAGAATTAAAGAATGATCTAATTTCATTTTTTCACATGTGGCTATCCAGTTTTCGCAGCACCATTTGGTGAAGAAACTGTCTTTCCAAAATTGTATAGTCTTGCCTCTTGTCATAACTTAACTGACCATAGGTACATTGACTTATTTATGGGTTTTCTATCATGTTCCATTGATATATATTTCTACTTTTTGTGTCAGTACCATAATGCTTTGATAACTATAACTGTGTAGTATGGTTTGAAGTCAGGGAGCCTGATTCCTCTAGCTCCATTTTTGTTTTCTCATTACTGCTTTGGCTGTTCGGATCTTTTATGTCTTCATGCAGATTTTGAGATTTCTTTGTTCTCATTCAATGGAAAATGCCATTGGTAATTTGATAGGGATTGCATTGAATCTGTACATTTCCTTGGGTAGTATAGTCATTTTAATGATATTGATTATTCTATTCCACATAATATATCTTTCCATTTGTTTATGTCTTCTTTGATTTCTTTCATCAGCATCTTATAGTTTTTGGAGAATAGGCCTTTTGTCTCCTTATGTAGGTTTACTCGTAAGTTTTTTTATTCTTTTTGATGTGATGGTAAATGGAATTGTTTCTTGAATTTCTATTTCTGATCTTTCATTGTTAGTATATAGAAATGCAATAGACTTATGTGTATTAATTTTGTAACCTGAAACTTTAACAAATTCATTGAAGACCTAAATAGACATATCTCCAGAGAAGACATAGAGATGGTCAATAGACACATGAAAAGGTGTTCAGTACCACTAATTTTTAGAGAAAGGCAGATCAAAACTACAATGAGATATCACCTCATTCCACCCAGAATGGCTATCATCAAAAAATCCACAAACAATAAATGATGCAAAGTGTAAAAAGATGGGAATCCTCCTACACTACTGGTGGGAATGTGAATTGGTACAGCTACTATGGAGACGAGTGTAGAAGTTCCTTAAAAAACCATACCATGTGACCCTGCAATCCCACTCCTAGTATATATCTGGAGAAAAATGTGATCTGAAAGGATGCATACACCCCAGTGTTCATTGCAGCACTGTTTACAATAGCCAAGACATGGAAGCAACCCAGATGTCCATTGACAGAAGAATGGGTAAAGTAGATGTGGTATGTATATACAGTGGAGTAATATTCAGCCATTAAAAAGAATAAAATAGGGCTTCCCTAGTGGTCCAGTGGGTAAAGAGTTCACCTTGCAGTGCAAGGGGCACCAGTTCAATCCCTGGCACAGGAAGATCCCGTGTGCCACAGAGCAGCTGGACCAGTGTGTGTGATTGCCAGCCAGTGCTCTGGAGCGCATGCGCCCAGAGCGGGTGCTCTGCAGCGGGAGAGGCCACTGCAATGGGAGGCCCACACAGGCCAGGGAGTTAAGATGGATGAAAATAAATAAATGAAGGACCAATAAAAGGGGCCAAAATTAAAAAAAAAAAAAAAAGAATAAAATAATGTGATTTGCAGCAACATGGATGGACCTAGAGAATGTCCTGGTGACTGAAGTCAGAAAGGAGAAATATCAAGATGTCCCTTGTATGTAGAATCTAAAAAGAAATGATACAAATAAGCTTACAAAACAGAAAGAGACTGACAGACTTACAGAAGGAACTTATGGCTGCTGGGGGCAAAAGACTAGTTAGGGAGTTTGAGATGGTCATGTACACACTGCTGTATTTAAAATAGATAACCAAAAGGATTTATTGTATAGAACACAGAGCTCTTCTCAATGTTATGTGGCAGCCTGGGTGGGAGGGGGATTGGGGGCAAAATCGATACATGTGTATATATGGCTGAGTTCCTTCACTGTTCACCTGAAACTGTCACAAGATTGTTAATTGGCTATACCCCAATCTAAAATAAAAAGTTCAAAATGAGAAAAATACTTAGATGCATGGGAATTCCAGATCCCATATTGAGATTGTTTCATAAAGCCAATGCACACACTAAAATAGCTGAAGTCTGTATATTCTTAAAGAAAACATGTTTCATTCTGTAAATTGAGTAAGTGTAATTTTGATAGGTTTTTAACCATGTATATATATGTGTGTGTGTATATATATATATATATATATATATATATATATGAATAGTATATATAAATATTATATGTGTTTATATGTATAGTATTACTATAAATTAGATATATTTAAATAGGGCTATATAATATATATATCATATATATATATTACACATTTTATTTATAAAAGTATAGAAGCACAGTTAAAGAGATGGTAGTAGAAATTTGATGGAAAATTATTCACAAATACAAGGAGTGAGGCATGAACCAATGGAAAATATTCAACATACTAAAGGAGTGTTGACTTACGTATTGATGAGGTGTGTGTACAAAGATATTCCAACTTCCAAATTCAGCACTGAGGAAACAGTGGTGCCAAATACCAGAAATACCTTGAAGATAACATTTACATGCTGTGTCCTCAGATGTGTTTTGCCAGGTTTTACTCCTAAATGGAGCATTATACAAGTCAGAAAATGCAATGATAAACTGTTTTTCTCATATGAATCATCATGGTTATAATATGAACATATTATAAGTCAGATTCTAGGTACTTTTTGGCATTCTTTAAGAATACTAACTTGGGCAAATTCCTCACTTGATAAAGTGCTAATTACAGTACAAGCTAGTCAGAAAGGAGAAATATCAAGATGTCCCTTGTATGTAGAATCTAAAAAGAAATGATACAAATAAGCTTACAAAACAGAAAGAGACTGACAGACTTACAGAAGGAACTTATGGCTGCTGGGGGCAAAAGACTAGTTAGGGAGTTTGAGATGGTCATGTACACACTGCTGTATTTAAAATAGATAACCAAAAGGATTTATTGTATAGAACACAGAGCTCTTCTCAATGTTATGTGGCAGCCTGGGTGGGAGGGGGATTGGGGGCAAAATCGATACATGTGTATATATGGCTGAGTTCCTTCACTGTTCACCTGAAACTGTCACAAGATTGTTAATTGGCTATACCCCAATCTAAAATAAAAAGTTCAAAATGAGAAAAATACTTAGATGCATGGGAATTCCAGATCCCATATTGAGATTGTTTCATAAAGCCAATGCACACACTAAAATAGCTGAAGTCTGTATATTCTTAAAGAAAACATGTTTCATTCTGTAAATTGAGTAAGTGTAATTTTGATAGGTTTTTAACCATGTATATATATGTGTGTGTGTATATATATATATATATATATATATATATATGAATAGTATATATAAATATTATATGTGTTTATATGTATAGTATTACTATAAATTAGATATATTTAAATAGGGCTATATAATATATATATCATATATATATATTACACATTTTATTTATAAAAGTATAGAAGCACAGTTAAAGAGATGGTAGTAGAAATTTGATGGAAAATTATTCACAAATACAAGGAGTGAGGCATGAACCAATGGAAAATATTCAACATACTAAAGGAGTGTTGACTTACGTATTGATGAGGTGTGTGTACAAAGATATTCCAACTTCCAAATTCAGCACTGAGGAAACAGTGGTGCCAAATACCAGAAATACCTTGAAGATAACATTTACATGCTGTGTCCTCAGATGTGTTTTGCCAGGTTTTACTCCTAAATGGAGCATTATACAAGTCAGAAAATGCAATGATAAACTGTTTTTCTCATATGAATCATCATGGTTATAATATGAACATATTATAAGTCAGATTCTAGGTACTTTTTGGCATTCTTTAAGAATACTAACTTGGGCAAATTCCTCACTTGATAAAGTGCTAATTACAGTACAAGCTAGTGTGAAGTATAGCTCTCCCCTCGAGAATTTTCATTTCACTTTTTCTGTCCTCTGTTTTTCCATTTCTTGAATATCTAAAATACTGCATAGAGGGACTGCAGATGTGCTTGGGTTTCTAGAAATATTTGTTGGGCTAAGTGTGTAGGGAAGCGTTCCTCTTTGGGCTCTCTCCCAATGATTGACTTTGAGACACTGACCTGAAATTCCTTTCATTTCCAAGTAGTGAGAAGCAGGTCAAATCTCATATAACTAATGCAGAACATTGTCAGGTATTTGTAAGAAGTACCATAGTGAATGGGCTTGGAGATGGCTTTGTCCTTTTCAAAGAGGTGCTGCTCACTGTAGCCCCAAGAAAGGATCCATTTAGGCATTTTATACTCAAATTTAGGGTGAAATTAGATGCATTAATTTCATGGTTGGTCAAAATGTCTTTTGCTATCTATTCTCACCTCCATCTATGATCAGGAATTCTCTGTAGCCTCCTGATGGTCATTAAAAATTAGCTTCACGGGCTTCCCCTGGTGGTCCAGGGGATAAGGACACCGCCTTGCAGTGCAAGGGCCGCCAGTTCGATCCCTGGCCTGGGAAGATCCCATGTGCCACGGAGTGGCTGGACTGATGTGTCCAATCACCGAGCCGGAGCTCTGGAGCGCATGAGCCCAGAGTCAGTGCTCTGCAACAACAGGCGCCACTGCGATGGGAGGCCCGCAGGAGCCAAAGAACAAGGACGGATGAAAATAGATAAATGAAAAACCAATAGAAGTGGCCCGCCCGCTCCCCTCCCTCCCCAACCCGACCCCTCCCAAAATAAATAAATAAATAAATCTTTAAAAAAAAAAGAAATTAGCTTCAGCTTTCCCAGCAATGGACAGTTCAGATTCCTAAAGGCTTCATACATATTTGGCTCTGTCTTATCTAAGAATTCTCTCTAAACACAATCCCATCCATAATTCCAGCTTTTATTATCACCTCAGATGTGATAAGACATAAATATTATCTCCATCTGAATCATCTCCACTGAACTGCAAGCCTGCATCCAATTGTCTGTCTACTTCAGAACCTCTCTTGGATATCTCAAACTCACCATCTCCTAAGCTGTATTCATTAATTTACCCACAAAATTAGCTCTTTTTCTTAACCTACTGCCTGTTCAGTGCACAAAATGGGGGGAAAAAAGTCATCTTCCTTGACTTTCACCCAATCATGGTCAGACACTCCCAGTTTTACCTCATAAATATCAAATCGATCAACTTATCTGTAAGTTTTTCCCATTTCCATTAAAGCTACTACACTATGCAAGCATTGTAACTGATCTTGCCATGTCAACTCTGATACCGTCTCCTCTGTCTTGGGCTCACAGCCAAGAACTGATATGTTCACAAGGCAGGTATGAATTCCTCTACTTAAAATTTGTTACTGTTGTTCAGTCACTTAGTCATGTCTGACTCTGCAATCCCATGGACTGCAATATGCAAGGCTTCCCTGTCCTTCACTATCTCCCAAACTTTGCTCAAACTCATGTTCATTGGGTTGATGATGTCATCAATCTATGTCATCCTGTTTCCCCCTTCTCCTCCTGTCCCTCAATCTTTCCCAGCATGAGGGTCTTTTTCAGTGAGTTAGCTCTTTGCATCAGGTGGCCAAAGGATTGGAGCTTCAGCTTCAGTCAGGGCCGCCAGTTCGATCCCTGGCCTGGGAAGATCCCATGTGCCACGGAGTGGCTGGACTGATGTGTCCAATCACCGAGCCGGAGCTCTGGAGCGCATGAGCCCAGAGTCAGTGCTCTGCAACAACAGGCGCCACTGCGATGGGAGGCCCGCAGGAGCCAAAGAACAAGGACGGATGAAAATAGATAAATGAAAAACCAATAGAAGTGGCCCGCCCGCTCCCCTCCCTCCCCAACCCGACCCCTCCCAAAATAAATAAATAAATAAATCTTTAAAAAAAAAAGAAATTAGCTTCAGCTTTCCCAGCAATGGACAGTTCAGATTCCTAAAGGCTTCATACATATTTGGCTCTGTCTTATCTAAGAATTCTCTCTAAACACAATCCCATCCATAATTCCAGCTTTTATTATCACCTCAGATGTGATAAGACATAAATATTATCTCCATCTGAATCATCTCCACTGAACTGCAAGCCTGCATCCAATTGTCTGTCTACTTCAGAACCTCTCTTGGATATCTCAAACTCACCATCTCCTAAGCTGTATTCATTAATTTACCCACAAAATTAGCTCTTTTTCTTAACCTACTGCCTGTTCAGTGCACAAAATGGGGGGAAAAAAGTCATCTTCCTTGACTTTCACCCAATCATGGTCAGACACTCCCAGTTTTACCTCATAAATATCAAATCGATCAACTTATCTGTAAGTTTTTCCCATTTCCATTAAAGCTACTACACTATGCAAGCATTGTAACTGATCTTGCCATGTCAACTCTGATACCGTCTCCTCTGTCTTGGGCTCACAGCCAAGAACTGATATGTTCACAAGGCAGGTATGAATTCCTCTACTTAAAATTTGTTACTGTTGTTCAGTCACTTAGTCATGTCTGACTCTGCAATCCCATGGACTGCAATATGCAAGGCTTCCCTGTCCTTCACTATCTCCCAAACTTTGCTCAAACTCATGTTCATTGGGTTGATGATGTCATCAATCTATGTCATCCTGTTTCCCCCTTCTCCTCCTGTCCCTCAATCTTTCCCAGCATGAGGGTCTTTTTCAGTGAGTTAGCTCTTTGCATCAGGTGGCCAAAGGATTGGAGCTTCAGCTTCAGCATGAGTTCTTCCAATAAACAGTCAGGGCTGATTTCCTTTAGGATTGACTGGTTTTGTCTCCTTGCAGTCCATGGGACTCTGAAGAGTCTTCTCCAGCACCACAGTTCAAAAGCATCAATTGTTTGGGGCTCAGTCTTCTTTATGCTTCAACTCTCACATCCATACATGACTTCTGGAAAAACCATACCTTTGATTAGATGCACCTTTATCAGCAAAGTGATGTCTCTGCTTTTTAATATGCTGTCTAGGTTTGTCATAGCTTTTCTTCCAAGGAGCAAGCGTCTTTTAATTTCCTGGCTTCAGTCACAATCCACAGTGGTTTTGAAGCCAAAGAAAATAAAGTCTGTCACTGTTTCCATTTTTTCCCCATCTATTTGTCCTGAAGTGATGGGACCAGCTGCCATGACCTTAGTTTTTGGAATGTTGAGTTTTAAGCCAGCTTTTTTACTTTCCACTTTCACATTCATCTAAGGGCTTTTTAGTTTCTCTTTGTTGTCTGCTATAAAGGTAGTGACATCTACATATCTGAGGTTATTGATATTTCTCCCAGCCATCTTGACTCCAGCTTGTGCTTCATTCAGCATGGCATTTTGCATGATGTAGTCTGTATATAAGTTAAATAAGCAGCATGACAGTATATAGCCTTGACATACTCCTTTCCCAATTCTGAACCAGTTCCATTTCCAGCTCTAACTGTTGCTTCTTAACCTGCCTACAGGTTTCTCAGGTGGTGTGTAAGGTGGTCTGATATTCCCACCTCATGAAGCATTTTTGTTTGTTGTGGTCCACATAGTCAAAGGCTTTGTCAGTGAAGCAAAATTAAACGTTTTTCTGGAATTCCCTTGCTTTTTCTATGATGGATATTGGCAATTTGATCTCTGCTTCCTCTACCTTTTCGAAATCCAGCTTGTACATCTGAAAGTTCTTGGTTCACATACTGTTGAAGCCTAGTTTGAAGGATTTTGAGGATTTTGCTACCTTGCTAGCATGTAAAATGAGTCCAATTGTGTGGTTGTCTGAACATTCTTTGCCATTACCCTTCTTTGGTATTGCAATGAAAATTGACCTTTTCCCGTTCTGTGGCCACTGCTGGGTTCCACTGGAGTGGAAGGAGCTCTAGGGCAACTGTAGGAGAATACCTTCTGGTCCTGATGATACCACTTCCTAGTTGTGCCACTTCAGGAAATCTCATGTGTTTGGTTTGGTCAAAATATTTCGTTATACATGGCACTTTAAAGAATAAAAAATTACCATCAGAAGTATTTTGCAGAAGGTAGAATTGATGTTAGAGGTTGAAAGGTGATATCTTCGTTTTATGATGCTTTAAACAGCTGCCAAGATCTCAGGTGATTTGAGGACTTGAGACTGATCTGCGTGTGTCTGGAATTAGAGTGGACACACCTCTTGGTAGGCATTTCAGGGAATTCATGCTATGCAGGGTCTTATTTTGTGTATTAAGTCAAAAGATACATTTAAGAGATTAAATGGAATGCCTTAGAGTACATTCATTTATCTGTATTTTCTGCCTGAAAACGCAATACAAGCCAAAAACTAAATAATCTAAAAAAGGTATCCAAAAAAGCATGAATGTTTCAACTAAATGAACTAAAGAGGATAAGGAATAAATATAAACTTGTTTTACACTAAGGAAAAGAAACACAATGCAGCATCTTCTAGTTTAACCAAGATGTGACTTCCATATCCAAGATGTTTTAGACTCCCAGCCATCTGATAGCTTCATTCAGCATGGCATTTTGCATGATGTATTCTGTGTGTAAGTTAAATAAGCAGCATGACAGTATATAGCCTTGACATACTCCTTTCCCAATTCTGAACCAGTTCCATTTCCAGCTCTAACTGTTGCTTCTTAACCTGCCTACAGGTTTCTCAGGTGGTGTGTAAGGTGGTCTGATATTCCCACCTCATGAAGCATTTTTGTTTGTTGTGGTCCACATAGTCAAAGGCTTTGTCAGTGAAGCAAAATTAAACGTTTTTCTGGAATTCCTTGCTTTTCTATGATGGATATTGGCAATTTGATCTCTGCTTCCTCTACCTTTTCGAAATCCAGCTTGTACATCTGAAAGTTCTTGGTTCACATACTGTTGAAGCCTAGTTTGAAGGATTTTGAGGATTTTGCTACCTTGCTAGCATGTAAAATGAGTCCAATTGTGTGGTTGTCTGAACATTCTTTGCCATTACCCTTCTTTGGTATTGCAATGAAAATTGACCTTTTCCCGTTCTGTGGCCACTGCTGGGTTCCACTGGAGTGGAAGGAGCTCTAGGGCAACTGTAGGAGAATACCTTCTGGTCCTGATGATACCACTTCCTAGTTGTGCCACTTCAGGAAATCTCATGTGTTTGGTTTGGTCAAAATATTTCGTTATACATGGCACTTTAAAGAATAAAAAATTACCATCAGAAGTATTTTGCAGAAGGTAGAATTGATGTTAGAGGTTGAAAGGTGATATCTTCGTTTTATGATGCTTTAAACAGCTGCCAAGATCTCAGGTGATTTGAGGACTTGAGACTGATCTGCGTGTGTCTGGAATTAGAGTGGACACACCTCTTGGTAGGCATTTCAGGGAATTCATGCTATGCAGGGTCTTATTTTGTGTATTAAGTCAAAAGATACATTTAAGAGATTAAATGGAATGCCTTAGAGTACATTCATTTATCTGTATTTTCTGCCTGAAAACGCAATACAAGCCAAAAACTAAATAATCTAAAAAAGGTATCCAAAAAAGCATGAATGTTTCAACTAAATGAACTAAAGAGGATAAGGAATAAATATAAACTTGTTTTACACTAAGGAAAAGAAACACAATGCAGCATCTTCTAGTTTAACCAAGATGTGACTTCCATATCCTGGTTGTACTTAGCTGTGGGAGATAAGCACTTTATAACCAAACTGCATATTTTGGCAGAGCAAATCTGTTTTCAGGAGTCTTGTATTTCATTACTAAAAATAAAAACAATGTAGAAACATTCGACAAGAAAGAAAGAAGAAAAAATCATAATATTCCTACATTGGACTCCCCTATTCCTTTTCAGAGAAGAGAGAGGGAGATAGTATTTGCACACGTACATATATTTCTGTATTGTGTGACAGCAGTGCATCTCTTAGGAGTTTGAAGTTTTTGATAAGGCAGAACAGCATTTTTCTCCCTTAAACTCTTCCATGGCCTTTACAGTTACTGAAAATTTTTAGACTTTTTCTTAAGAGTGTCAGATATTCTGATATATGTCAAACAAAACAGTCAACCATCATTAGCAGAACAAATACTCTCATAAAATGCTTAGTGACTTTTTTTTCCTAGTGACTTTTTGAGTGAACTGTATTTTACCCAGGCTACTCCTTACACCTGACTCTTAGCAGGAGGCATTATTATCCCCCTTTTCAAATGAACAATGTGTGATTTCTGAAGTTAAATGATTTGGCTTACATCAATGTGATCACTTGTAAATAAGGAAACAGATTACTCTTCCACATTTAAAAGAACACACTCAGGAAGGAGAAAATTGATAGAAAATAGATTTCATATGTGTTCACAGTAGAAGCTCTTGTGTTCCCCTTCTCTAATAAGTTCAACTTTGTAATTAAAGTCTTTTAAGAGTCGCTTATGTATGAGGGCTTCCTGGGTGGCTCAGGGGTAAGAATCCTTCTGCAATGCAGGAGTCTCGGGAGGCACTGATCCCTGGGTCAGGAGATGCTCTGGAGGAAGAAATGGAAACCCACTCCAGCGTTCTTTCCCAAAGAATACCGTGAACAGAGGAGCCTGGTGGGCTGCAAAGAGTCAGACATGATTGAAGCAACTTAACACACAAGCACACTCTGGTATGAATGAAGAATATTGTCACAAGATAAGCAAATGTTATTTGAAGTTATGTCATTGCAGATCAGTCCCCACATGGTGTTGGTGGGGCCAGCTATAGATTCCAATGAGTACATTTTCAGAAAGTATTTCAAAATAATGTACCCTTTCAAGTGATATTATATTTGCTTTTCAAGGTAGTACAAGAATCCCTAAGATCTGGTGCTTTCTGGTGGTCCAGTGGTTGAGACTTTGCCTTCCAGTGCAGGCAGTGCAGGTTTGATCCCTGGTCAGGAAGCTAAGATCCCACATGCCTTGCAGCCAAAAAGCCAAAACCTAAATTAGAAGGAATACTGTAACAAATCCAATAATGAGTCTGAAAATAGTCCCTGACGAAGAAACATGAATCTTAAAAAAAAAGAATCACCAAAATCTGTTACATAGTTTCCTAACTAGACTCCAACTTGCTAAGATTAAAGTCTTCCCGTCTGATTTTAGAGGCAGAACAGCATTTTCTCCTAAAACTCTTCCATGCCTTTACGGGAAAAGGGTCATTTCTGATATATGTCAAACAAAACAGTCAACCATCATTAGCAGAACAAATACTCTCATAAAATGCTTAGTGACTTTTTTTTCCTAGTGACTTTTTGAGTGAACTGTATTTTACCCAGGCTACTCCTTACACCTGACTCTTAGCAGGAGGCATTATTATCCCCCTTTTCAAATGAACAATGTGTGATTTCTGAAGTTAAATGATTTGGCTTACATCAATGTGATCACTTGTAAATAAGGAAACAGATTACTCTTCCACATTTAAAAGAACACACTCAGGAAGGAGAAAATTGATAGAAAATAGATTTCATATGTGTTCACAGTAGAAGCTCTTGTGTTCCCCTTCTCTAATAAGTTCAACTTTGTAATTAAAGTCTTTTAAGAGTCGCTTATGTATGAGGGCTTCCTGGGTGGCTCAGGGGTAAGAATCCTTCTGCAATGCAGGAGTCTCGGGAGGCACTGATCCCTGGGTCAGGAGATGCTCTGGAGGAAGAAATGGAAACCCACTCCAGCGTTCTTTCCCAAAGAATACCGTGAACAGAGGAGCCTGGTGGGCTGCAAAGAGTCAGACATGATTGAAGCAACTTAACACACAAGCACACTCTGGTATGAATGAAGAATATTGTCACAAGATAAGCAAATGTTATTTGAAGTTATGTCATTGCAGATCAGTCCCCACATGGTGTTGGTGGGGCCAGCTATAGATTCCAATGAGTACATTTTCAGAAAGTATTTCAAAATAATGTACCCTTTCAAGTGATATTATATTTGCTTTTCAAGGTAGTACAAGAATCCCTAAGATCTGGTGCTTTCTGGTGGTCCAGTGGTTGAGACTTTGCCTTCCAGTGCAGGCAGTGCAGGTTTGATCCCTGGTCAGGAAGCTAAGATCCCACATGCCTTGCAGCCAAAAAGCCAAAACCTAAATTAGAAGGAATACTGTAACAAATCCAATAATGAGTCTGAAAATAGTCCCTGACGAAGAAACATGAATCTTAAAAAAAAAAAGAATCACCAAAATCTGTTACATAGTTTCCTAACTAGACTCCAACTTGCTAAGATTAAAGTCTTCCCTTTTTAATTTTTTTGTTGGTGAGAAGAGGATAAAAAAACCATAGCCATATTTGGAAATATTCTGGATAAATTCTTAAGAAGCTTTTTGAGGTTTTCAAGATAAATTATTGAATATGAAAACTGAGACATTAGTTTTCTATTCCTCTTATTCATTCCAAAGAATTCTAATCTTATTTCTTAAAATGGTTGCCTCAATAGTCCAAAACAACTTTTCTACTCAAAGTAGTCATGACGCCAGGAAAAGTCAGATTTAAGAGATAGACTGTAACAAACTATCCAGAGAGATCCAATTAAATAAATGACATAGTTAGAGCAGACAGGTGAAGGGAGCAACAGGTGGCCATCCATCAAGGATGAGGTTGACCTAGTTCAGGAAGCACAATAAGAAGGAACTTGACCATTGATCAGTAGAGAGAGTCCTAACATCTGGAAGCTTGGCCTAACAGCATGTAGTAGGGCATAGTCAATATTTTTCTTTAGCCCCTTCTCCATTCTGCTCTCTGGATTTTGGGAAGCTGATCTGTGTGCTCTGCATTGGCATGCCCTTATGTCCTCTAATTTCTAGTTGGAGTCATCCAAGGGACCATGCAAGGTGTCAGAGGATAGGAGGAGAAGGAGATTGTAATATTTATTTACTCCCTTCCTTTTGGTCCACCATAATTTGACTGTGTCCTTCTACATCTGACCTGATTGGGTGGTTTCTCTGGGTTCAATATCTTATCCCTCCCTTGTCATTCAGGACTACAGGTGGAGTAGTAGTGGTTTACCATACTAGCCCCAGGGTATTACTACTCTTTGCTGGGTCTCTTAAACACTGAAATCACCTTTGTACATAATTATATGTGTAGTGTGTGTGTGTGTATTACATAATACTCTTATTAAACTTTGTGTGTATATGTATTGCATAATACTCTTATTAAATTTAGGACTTGAAATAGCTCAGCTGGAATTCCATCACCTCCAATAGCTTTGTTCATTGTGATGCTTCCTAAGGCCCACTTGACTTCACACTCCAGGATGACAACAAATCAGGAGTCATTCATTATTTATTTTTCCATCTGTTCATAAAATAAATTATTCAGTAAATTTTTATTGAGAGGAATTTCCATGCCTGACTCTTCCACTAGGAACAATGCTACACAGGGAAGAGACAAATAGGTCTCTCTATGGAATCAGTGTGGCTGAAGTTGAGTGAGTAGATGAAATTCTAGGTAATTGCCTATGAAGCCAGTAGACTATGAAGGCATTGTTCAAGTCATATTGAAGATTTTATATGCCATCTCTACCAGAAAAAAAGAAGAGATAGGTAAACTTCCCAACTAATTCTACTAAGTCAGCATTACAAAAACTAGACAAAGATTGCACCGAAAGGAAGACTGCAGATCAACACCCATCACAAATAAGATGCACCATGATCAATTGTGCTTTATTCCAGTAATGCAAGAAAGATACTTATTCAACATTTGAAAACCACTAAATGTAATCAACCATATTGTCAAGCTGAAGAGTAAAAATCTCATGGATATGTGATGCAGAAAAGCATCAAAATTCAAAATCCATTCATGATTTTAAAGTGCTCTCAGAAAAATAGAACTAGAGGGGAATTTCTCAACTTTATAACTGGGATCTTCAAAAACCTATTTGTTAGCATTATACTTAATAACAAAAAATTGAATGCTTTCCCTATTAAGATCAAGAACAATGCAAGCATATCCCATCTTACCATTCATATTACATAATTCTGGAAGTACTATCTAGTGCAGTAAGGCTTTACTCCCTTCCTTTTGGTCCACCATAATTTGACTGTGTCCTTCTACATCTGACCTGATTGGGTGGTTTCTCTGGGTTCAATATCTTATCCCTCCCTTGTCATTCAGGACTACAGGTGGAGTAGTAGTGGTTTACCATACTAGCCCCAGGGTATTACTACTCTTTGCTGGGTCTCTTAAACACTGAAATCACCTTTGTACATAATTATATGTGTAGTGTGTGTGTGTGTATTACATAATACTCTTATTAAACTTTGTGTGTATATGTATTGCATAATACTCTTATTAAATTTAGGACTTGAAATAGCTCAGCTGGAATTCCATCACCTCCAATAGCTTTGTTCATTGTGATGCTTCCTAAGGCCCACTTGACTTCACACTCCAGGATGACAACAAATCAGGAGTCATTCATTATTTATTTTTCCATCTGTTCATAAAATAAATTATTCAGTAAATTTTTATTGAGAGGAATTTCCATGCCTGACTCTTCCACTAGGAACAATGCTACACAGGGAAGAGACAAATAGGTCTCTCTATGGAATCAGTGTGGCTGAAGTTGAGTGAGTAGATGAAATTCTAGGTAATTGCCTATGAAGCCAGTAGACTATGAAGGCATTGTTCAAGTCATATTGAAGATTTTATATGCCATCTCTACCAGAAAAGAAGAAGAGATAGGTAAACTTCCCAACTAATTCTACTAAGTCAGCATTACAAAAACTAGACAAAGATTGCACCGAAAGGAAGACTGCAGATCAACACCCATCACAAATAAGATGCACCATGATCAATTGTGCTTTATTCCAGTAATGCAAGAAAGATACTTATTCAACATTTGAAAACCACTAAATGTAATCAACCATATTGTCAAGCTGAAGAGTAAAAATCTCATGGATATGTGATGCAGAAAAGCATCAAAATTCAAAATCCATTCATGATTTTAAAGTGCTCTCAGAAAAATAGAACTAGAGGGGAATTTCTCAACTTTATAACTGGGATCTTCAAAAACCTATTTGTTAGCATTATACTTAATAACAAAAAATTGAATGCTTTCCCTATTAAGATCAAGAACAATGCAAGCATATCCCATCTTACCATTCATATTACATAATTCTGGAAGTACTATCTAGTGCAGTAAGGCAAGAAAAGGAAAGAAAAAGCATACAGATCCTAAAGAAAGAAGAAAAAAATCCCAGTTTGCCAGTAACATGATTGCCTATATGGAAAATCCCAGGGAATATACCATAAAACTCTAGGTCCTACCAAATGACTTCAGCAAGATCACAGGATACGAAATAAACATACAAAAATTAATAATATTTCTGCATAAAAATGAGCATGAATACCAAAGTTTTTTAAATGTACAGCACCTTTTACAACTACTCAAGAATTGTTTACTTAGGTATAAATCTGAGAAAATGTGTACAAGATATGAGATGAAAACTAAACAAAGCTAATGAAAGAATATTTTTAAAAAGATCTAGTTTAATACAGAGACATACTGTGTTCATGAATTAGAAAACAAAATGTAAAAATGTCAATTCTGCCCAAGTTATATACAGATTTAACATAATTCCCATCAAAATCTCATCAAGATTTTATTTAAATATAGGTTAGGTTTTTCTAACAGTATGAGGAATGGTAAAAGAACTAGAATAGCTGAAATAGTTTTTCAAAAGGAGATTAACTTGAAAGGAACCAGTCTGCTTGATTTCAGAGCTTACATAGCCACAGTCATCAAGCTGTGTGCCATTGGAAGAAGAATGGACAAATAGATCAATGGAGCAATATAGAGAACCAGAATTATGCCCACACAAATCAACCTGATTCCAATAAAAGTGAAAAGGCAATTCAGAGAAGAAAAATTGCCTTTCTACCAAATAATGCAAGAGCAACTGGACATCTAAAAGCAAAACAAACAAGACCTCAATCTAAATCTTGCACCTGATAGAAAGTTTAATTAAATTGTGTCACAAACTTAAATGTCAAACAAAATTTCAAAACTTAAACAAGTGCTCTCAGAAAAATAGAACTAGAGGGGAATTTCTCAACTTTATAACTGGGATCTTCAAAAACCTATTTGTTAGCATTATACTTAATAACAAAAAATTGAATGCTTTCCCTATTAAGATCAAGAACAATGCAAGCATATCCCATCTTACCATTCATATTACATAATTCTGGAAGTACTATCTAGTGCAGTAAGGCAAGAAAAGGAAAGAAAAAGCATACAGATCCTAAAGAAAGAAGAAAAAAATCCCAGTTTGCCAGTAACATGATTGCCTATATGGAAAATCCCAGGGAATATACCATAAAACTCTAGGTCCTACCAAATGACTTCAGCAAGATCACAGGATACGAAATAAACATACAAAAATTAATAATATTTCTGCATAAAAATGAGCATGAATACCAAAGTTTTTTAAATGTACAGCACCTTTTACAACTACTCAAGAATTGTTTACTTAGGTATAAATCTGAGAAAATGTGTACAAGATATGAGATGAAAACTAAACAAAGCTAATGAAAGAATATTTTTAAAAAGATCTAGTTTAATACAGAGACATACTGTGTTCATGAATTAGAAAACAAAATGTAAAAATGTCAATTCTGCCCAAGTTATATACAGATTTAACATAATTCCCATCAAAATCTCATCAAGATTTTATTTAAATATAGGTTAGGTTTTTCTAACAGTATGAGGAATGGTAAAAGAACTAGAATAGCTGAAATAGGTTTTCAAAAGGAGATTAACTTGAAAGGAACCAGTCTGCTTGATTTCAGAGCTTACATAGCCACAGTCATCAAGCTGTGTGCCATTGGAAGAAGAATGGACAAATAGATCAATGGAGCAATATAGAGAACCAGAATTATGCCCACACAAATCAACCTGATTCCAATAAAAGTGAAAAGGCAATTCAGAGAAGAAAAATTGCCTTTCTACCAAATAATGCAAGAGCAACTGGACATCTAAAAGCAAAACAAACAAGACCTCAATCTAAATCTTGCACCTGATAGAAAGTTTAATTAAATTGTGTCACAAACTTAAATGTCAAACAAAATTTCAAAACTTAAACAAGCACACACAGAAGAAATACTCTTCTAGAACTTAGCAAAATGTTCTGAGATTTGACACCAAATGTATGAGATACTTTACCCCCCATGTCTACCACACACACCACCTGAGTAAGGTTAGACTAGGGACAGAAAGAAAATAACATTCCCGTTAAGAATGAAGAAGGATGGAAGGCACACAGTATTACTGGTCCACAGCAAGGCTGCAGTCCCCTTGAGCACCATAAGGCCCCCTATTCTGGGAGAGAGAGGAGTGTATAGATTCTGTGTTAAGGGAAAAATTTTGCTGTGCATTGTTTTACAAGGCGACTGATTCCATCTTCAGAGATGTGTATCCTTATGTATTATTTGCTTAGCCTCATGTAAAATACAATTCAACCCGCCTCCTGCTAATATAAGGAGTTTATAGTGTGTGTGTGTGTGTGTGTGTGTGTGTGTGTGTGTGTGTTTGTATATGCTGCTCTGAAAAAGAATTTTTGGTGAAAAAAATTTAAATCTAAGTAATAAGAAGGAAGGCAAAATTTCCTAAGTATAAAATGCTATGAAAATTTAAAGAAATGATTTAGATAAATATATTTGAAAAAGCATTGTAAAGCAGTTTTCCTCCAATTTAAAAGAAAACTAAACATCAAATTTAAAAGTAAACTAAAAAAGGAAAAATCAAATTATAAAGTAATAGGCACAGATATTCGGGTGTAAGTTAACACAGACACAGAGATAAAATACTTTACAATTTTCACAATTACATATATATACATATATATATATATATATATATATATATATATATATATGTAAATATATTGGAAACATTTTAGAAGATTATACCACAAACTAAAAATGACCTTATTCCAATAACTAAAAAATCAGAATTGACACTGTTTGTCACAGGAAACTAATGTTCCTGGTAATGTTTTAATTTTTAAACAAAGAAAATGTTACTTAAGGGATTTAAGAAATTGAAACAAATAATAAAAATAGTAACAGCTGGAGTGAGAATACACCAACTTTAAAGTAATCCTGGTTTTAAAGTTTTAATTTTTGCACAGGGCAACTTAAATGTCAAACAAAATTTCAAAACTTAAACAAGCACACACAGAAGAAATACTCTTCTAGAACTTAGCAAAATGTTCTGAGATTTGACACCAAATGTATGAGATACTTTACCCCCCATGTCTACCACACACACCACCTGAGTAAGGTTAGACTAGGGACAGAAAGAAAATAACATTCCCGTTAAGAATGAAGAAGGATGGAAGGCACACAGTATTACTGGTCCACAGCAAGGCTGCAGTCCCCTTGAGCACCATAAGGCCCCCTATTCTGGGAGAGAGAGGAGTGTATAGATTCTGTGTTAAGGGAAAAATTTTGCTGTGCATTGTTTTACAAGGCGACTGATTCCATCTTCAGAGATGTGTATCCTTATGTATTATTTGCTTAGCCTCATGTAAAATACAATTCAACCCGCCTCCTGCTAATATAAGGAGTTTATAGTGTGTGTGTGTGTGTGTGTGTGTGTGTGTGTGTGTGTGTTTGTATATGCTGCTCTGAAAAAGAATTTTTGGTGAAAAAAATTTAAATCTAAGTAATAAGAAGGAAGGCAAAATTTCCTAAGTATAAAATGCTATGAAAATTTAAAGAAATGATTTAGATAAATATATTTGAAAAAGCATTGTAAAGCAGTTTTCCTCCAATTTAAAAGAAAACTAAACATCAAATTTAAAAGTAAACTAAAAAAGGAAAAATCAAATTATAAAGTAATAGGCACAGATATTCGGGTGTAAGTTAACACAGACACAGAGATAAAATACTTTACAATTTTCACAATTACATATATATACATATATATATATATATATATATATATATATATATATATGTAAATATATTGGAAACATTTTAGAAGATTATACCACAAACTAAAAATGACCTTATTCCAATAACTAAAAAATCAGAATTGACACTGTTTGTCACAGGAAACTAATGTTCCTGGTAATGTTTTAATTTTTAAACAAAGAAAAATGTTACTTAAGGGATTTAAGAAATTGAAACAAATAATAAAAATAGTAACAGCTGGAGTGAGAATACACCAACATGTTAATAGTAATGAACTCTAGTGATTGAACTGTGATTGCATTTTCTTTGATCCATTTAGGATGTCTTTATATTTCTTAGGAACATATCTTTCTATTTAAAATTTTAAATCATCCAAAACGTTTTAGTGAAAATCAATTGTAATTCAGCATAAAAGCAGATACTTTCCCATTAAAACCTAGATGGACTTTCTTGTCATGAAAAGTTATTCACACTCTCTGGTTAACTGAGGACAGGTTGCAGAGTAGAGTGTCATCTTTAAAATTATAGATTGTCATCAGAAATACTCAATAATCAATCTGTACTAAGAAGAAAATTTTATTCTAGCCAAACTGAGGACAATAGCCCTGAAGACAGCTTCTGAAATAGCTCTGAGGAACAGTTCCAAAGAGGCATGATTTTCAGCACAGTTCTATCTTGTCCCACCAAAGAAAGGGTGCATGCCTTCAAAGTTTCAATAAAAAAGACAAATCGACACATGCACAGTGATTCGGTGTGGCCTTGGTTCCTGGGAAGGGAGTTTTATCATCAAAGGTGTGCCAGCACTGACAGCCTGTAAAGGAGGCAGTTACCTCTACCTTCTCTGGACGTTCTTTACCCCTGGACTGTGTACTATTTGCTTTAGTGGTTAAAGCAGATGGACAATGTATGTGTGATAGGCCCCAAACCAATCTGTCCTAGTTAGTTTAAAGTTTAAGTTATATTATGTATAAGCCAGAATGACTTCCCCAAACCTCAATATATGAAAATTACTTCCATCAGGATTACCATTTATTTTCAAGAAACAGAACCCTCCACAAGCTGGCTTGTGGAGAATTTTTATAAGGACACATATCTCACAGATACATGCAAGAAGAAGAGGCAAACCTTGCGGAAATAGAGGTGAGCAATATGATGCTTACAAAGAAGCCACAAGTGAAAGATCAATGCTGCCATCCCCTCTGATGTAGTTTTCTCCGAAGCATTTATCACGTGGACTGCTCCACAGAAATGGCAACCTAGAACTTAACTTCTGAGTCAAGTTTTTGCCCTAGCCCTTCTTCTAAAGAAAAAGAAAATGTTACTTAAGGGATTTAAGAAATTGAAACAAATAATAAAAATAGTAACAGCTGGAGTGAGAATACACCAACATGTTAATAGTAATGAACTCTAGTGATTGAACTGTGATTGCATTTTCTTTGATCCATTTAGGATGTCTTTATATTTCTTAGGAACATATCTTTCTATTTAAAATTTTAAATCATCCAAAACGTTTTAGTGAAAATCAATTGTAATTCAGCATAAAAGCAGATACTTTCCCATTAAAACCTAGATGGACTTTCTTGTCATGAAAAGTTATTCACACTCTCTGGTTAACTGAGGACAGGTTGCAGAGTAGAGTGTCATCTTTAAAATTATAGATTGTCATCAGAAATACTCAATAATCAATCTGTACTAAGAAGAAAATTTTATTCTAGCCAAACTGAGGACAATAGCCCTGAAGACAGCTTCTGAAATAGCTCTGAGGAACAGTTCCAAAGAGGCATGATTTTCAGCACAGTTCTATCTTGTCCCACCAAAGAAAGGGTGCATGCCTTCAAAGTTTCAATAAAAAAGACAAATCGACACATGCACAGTGATTGGGTGTGGCCTTGGTTCCTGGGAAGGGAGTTTTATCATCAAAGGTGTGCCAGCACTGACAGCCTGTAAAGGAGGCAGTTACCTCTACCTTCTCTGGACGTTCTTTACCCTGGACTGTGTACTATTTGCTTTAGTGGTTAAAGCAGATGGACAATGTATGTGTGATAGGCCCCAAACCAATCTGTCCTAGTTAGTTTAAAGTTTAAGTTATATTATGTATAAGCCAGAATGACTTCCCCAAACCTCAATATATGAAAATTACTTCCATCAGGATTACCATTTATTTTCAAGAACAGAACCCTCCACAAGCTGGCTTGTGGAGAATTTTTATAAGGACACATATCTCACAGATACATGCAAGAAGAAGAGGCAAACCTTGCGGAAATAGAGGTGAGCAATATGATGCTTACAAAGAAGCCACAAGTGAAAGATCAATGCTGCCATCCCCTCTGATGTAGTTTTCTCCGAAGCATTTATCACGTGGACTGCTCCACAGAAATGGCAACCTAGAACTTAACTTCTGAGTCAAGTTTTTGCCCTAGCCCTTCTTCCTTCTTCCTTTCTTTTCTGGCTAAAAGTGTGGGTACTTAGTGTGCCATACCAAGGATATTTAGGGACACCATCAGCATGCCAATGTCTAACTGCCCAGAAATCCTCACCTGCATTTTGAGATGCTGTCTTCCATTTCACTACTTTATCACTTCAGCTAGTTAGAACCCACCATTTTGGGTGATGTTGGTTCATTTGGCAACTGGAAAGATACACTATTCATGTCAGAATCTTCTCTATCACTTTTGTAAAAAATAGAGCACATAATTTTATCCAAATAACCTCAAACTCTCAGTCTTTGGTGATAATTCAGAAGCAGAAGCTCCTGAAAAGATAATGCCATAATGAAACATTAAAGCATGTGTTTCATTATAAAGAAGTTTCCACACCTTTTGAGCAGATTTGCTCCTCAAAACCCCTATGTCTTTAAAGAAGTTGACTTCAAACAGGAAAGTAGCAAACACTGTTCAATGCTTCCTTCGAATTTTGGTATGAATTTGGAAGCAATACAAAATGTCTAATTCCTTTCGTTCACAGTCTAATATATCACCTAAAAATGGGTCTGAATCTGCATCATTATCTGTAAAGGAAGGCTCCTCTTACTATAGGTTTCAGTGTCTCTGAATGAAAGTTCAGCTGAAAACAAATGCCCTCAGCTATAACAGAGGAACTCTGCATTTTAAGCATTTTATTTAGAATCGGAGAGCAAATCCTTCCATTCTAATTAACATGTAATTTTAAATGGCTGCACGTTTTAAGGAACAGAACCAGGACAATGGTGCTGTAATTTAAAATTAGGTTTGATGCCTGCTTCCCTTTACTTCTCTATGAAAGGCCAAAGATACTGTTCCTTATCTTTAAATTCTGGAAAATGCCAAACATTTGAATGAAAGTGGAAAATGCCAAACATTTGAATGAAAGTGAAAGTCAAGTCACTCAGTTGTGTCCAACTCTTTGTGACCCCCTGGACTAGCCATGGAATTCTCCAGGCAAGGATACTGGCGTGGGTAGCCTATCCCTACTCCAGGGGATCTTCCCAACCCAGGGATCAAACCCAGGTCTCCCGCACTGCAGGTGGATTCTTTACTGTCTCATGGTAACTTCTTTTAGTACAGGGCTTTTCATATTTCCTTTCTGAACATGCAAATGAGAAATGTTCATTTCAACCCTGATTAGAGATGACTTTTCAATAAAATTTCAGGAAAAAATAACAAATAAAACATAATGTATTTTTAGATTAATAATATAAAACTGTAAATAATATCTTTTAAATTCTGACTAAAACAATCTCAGTGATTTCTGTCATCCATAGGATTTGGGAGAATTCCTTAAATGAGTATTTGGAGTTACTACTGCAGCAAAAATAATTGGAGGTAAATACAAGTGCCCAGGGGGGAGATATGACACACACAAAAAAGTAGCATTAAAAGTAAACAAAAACCATTTAGCTAAGATAAGAAGCCCAAACTGCTGAGGCAGATCAGAAACCTGCCTTCATATTTGTTGACCCAGTATACATTCAATCTCTTAGTATTTATTCAGCATCTCAATATACTCGGCATCGTGACAAGCACTGGATAGGAAGAAAAATATGGTGTACTCCAGGCTCTTGTAAAACTTCATTCCTCTGATGGAAGCTAGAGAAATACTTGATGAATCCAAGTTATACATGAAGGAGTGAAATGAATAAATCAGTAAATTGATGACTATTTCTCTATGGGAAAAACTTTATACAGAAAGAGATCATTTAAACCCGTAATCCTTCAATTAAAAATTTAGACAGTGGGCTTCCTTGGTGTCCTAAATTAAGCATTTTATTTAGAATCGAGAGCAAATCCTTCCATTCTAATTAACATGTAATTTTAAATGGCTGCACGTTTTAAGGAACAGAACCAGGACAATGGTGCTGTAATTTAAAATTAGGTTTGATGCCTGCTTCCCTTTACTTCTCTATGAAAGGCCAAAGATACTGTTCCTTATCTTTAAATTCTGGAAAATGCCAAACATTTGAATGAAAGTGGAAAATGCCAAACATTTGAATGAAAGTGAAAGTCAAGTCACTCAGTTGTGTCCAACTCTTTGTGACCCCCTGGACTAGCCATGGAATTCTCCAGGCAAGGATACTGGCGTGGGTAGCCTATCCCTACTCCAGGGGATCTTCCCAACCCAGGGATCAAACCCAGGTCTCCCGCACTGCAGGTGGATTCTTTACTGTCTCATGGTAACTTCTTTTAGTACAGGGCTTTTCATATTTCCTTTCTGAACATGCAAATGAGAAATGTTCATTTCAACCCTGATTAGAGATGACTTTTCAATAAAATTTCAGGAAAAAATAACAAATAAAACATAATGTATTTTTAGATTAATAATATAAAACTGTAAATAATATCTTTTAAATTCTGACTAAAACAATCTCAGTGATTTCTGTCATCCATAGGATTTGGGAGAATTCCTTAAATGAGTATTTGGAGTTACTACTGCAGCAAAAATAATTGGAGGTAAATACAAGTGCCCAGGGGGGAGATATGACACACACAAAAAAGTAGCATTAAAAGTAAACAAAAACCATTTAGCTAAGATAAGAAGCCCAAACTGCTGAGGCAGATCAGAAACCTGCCTTCATATTTGTTGACCCAGTATACATTCAATCTCTTAGTATTTATTCAGCATCTCAATATACTCGGCATCGTGACAAGCACTGGATAGGAAGAAAAATATGGTGTACTCCAGGCTCTTGTAAAACTTCATTCCTCTGATGGAAGCTAGAGAAATACTTGATGAATCCAAGTTATACATGAAGGAGTGAAATGAATAAATCAGTAAATTGATGACTATTTCTCTATGGGAAAAACTTTATACAGAAAGAGATCATTTAAACCCGTAATCCTTCAATTAAAAATTTAGACAGTGGGCTTCCCCTGGTGATCCAGTGGGTAAGGACACCGCCTTGCAGTGCAAGGGACGCCGGTTCGATCCCTGGCCTGGGAAGATCCCACGTGCCGCGGAGTGGCTGGACCGATGTGTCCAATTACCGAGCCGGAGCTCTGGAGCACATGCGCCCAGAGCCAGCGCTCTGCAGCGACAGACGCCACCGCGATGGGAGGCCCACAGTAGCCAAAGAACAAAGACGGATGAAAATGGACAAATGAAAGACCAATAGAAGTGACCCGCCTGCTCCCCTTCCTCCCCAACCCGACCCCCACCCAAAATAAATAAATAAATAAATCTTAAAAAAAAAGTTTAGACAGTAACTATAAAATTATTGATAACGACTTTGTGAATTGAATGTTCCAGTTGTGATTAGAAGCATAAATATCTACTGGTTATCAGAACTTGCTACTAACAATTTGTCTGTTTAACACATTGCTAAACCCACAGACTTACAATAGGGTCTCACAGTTAGTGCTCAGGAGATATTCGTTGGATATCTGTAAAGTGCACATAATTCAATAAATCAAAATACATTTTTAAAAATACGCCAGGCTTATCAAACTCTAGGATCAAGCCATTGAGTCAATGGTGGAATCAAAAGTACTCTTTGAGCCATAAAGATTCCCAATTCCTTTTAATCAAATAAATAAAGTCTGAGTGTTAAAATGCAAGGAGAGCCAAGTTTCATTCCTGTTTAAAAATTCAATAAACCTGACTTCTATGAGTTCAGGAATAGGGAATGTTGCATATGAGATTTCTGTTCCACTCAAAACCCACCCCAAACACAGAAAAATCAAGCCATTCCCCGCTCCCTCCCTTCCTCCTTCCCTCTGACATTCAGAGACATCATGATGTCAGCTGGAAATGGTGAAAACTCAAGTGCAAATTCTTCCTCACATTATCACTTTTCCATCACTCTACATTAGTATGCACAGTAGCTAATATGCTATGAAAGTCACTTACTAATACAGGGCCATCTTTGAATACTAATCTGAATAGGCAGCAACCATAAAGAACAGACTCTTGTTCTGATTGGATGTAGCTAGTGAGGGAGCCTCGGGCAAAATGCTTGACAGCTTCTCGTTTTCATGCATCTCCTCTCCCCTTGCTTTGACTCGCCTCTCCCCTTTCTTTATAGTCCACTCTAAGTAGAAATATCACCATCAATTTATGAAGACAATTTCGTATCCATTTGTGATATCTTGATATTCCTGCTAGGTCCCATATCTACCCTGCAACTGTGATATATGAATAATTAGTCTATTAATAGAACAATCACATTTGGCTTTTTTTCCCCTTGAAACTAAAAAATGGCTTTTTTAAAAAAGGATTTAAGATAACATTTGTTCATTTTCCTTCAAAACCAATTCCTATGTGCCTCAATAGACTAGATAACACTGGGTCTCAAAACTGACTACACAAGAAAATCCCCTCTAAAGATCTTAAAATAATGCCCTTGGTGTCACCTCAGAACAATGGAATCTGAACCTCTGAGAATGTGACCCTAGCCTCTGTATTCTTTTAAGCCCTCTAGGTCCTTGATGAAAAGTAACAGTTGAGAGCCATTAGCTGTGTTTAATGGTTCAGCTCTGTAGAACCAAGGTTACATTTGTGAGCCTTTTAAGACTGTACACATCAAGCTTGTTCTTGGAATACAGGCCTTCCAGCAAGTGAGGAGAACAAGAGTACAAGTTACTGGATGGAACAAGTACTTTCCCACTTTATAGGGACAACAGTTATTCTAATATAGGCACCAAAAATGTAACTTCTATAAGGATACTGTCTTGAGTTTTGAGAGGTTCAAGAGGGAGGGGACATATGTATACCTGCAACTGATTCATATTGGTGTTTGGCAGAAAACAACAAAATTCTGTAAAGCAGTTATCCTTCAATTAAAAACATAAATTAATATATATATATATATATATATGTTGCAATAATTTTAAATAAACAGTTACAAAGTAAGTACACAGAATTCCCATATACCCTTTGCCCAGCTTCCCCTAATATTAACATTTTACTTAACCATAGCTAAGTTATCAAAACTCAGATCTTAACATTGTTCAAATACTATCAGTTAAATTGTAGACTTAATTTGGTTTTCTCCAACTTTTTCAACAAGCTTCCCTTTCTCTATTCCAGAATAGAGTCCAGGATATCTATCTGGATTTAGTCAGCATATCTCCTTAGCCTCTTCTACGAGTGTCTGTCTTTTCTTGTTTTGTATGATTTGATGCTTGCAAAGAGTATTTGTAAAATGTTTGCTGGAATATCTCCAATTTTGACTTCCTTACTGCTCCCTCATATTTAGCCTAGGGTTGTGGATTTGTGGGGGGGAGTAAACTACAGAGCTGAGATGTCCTATTATGGCATCAAATCAGAGAGTGTATGATATTATGACTGGTTACAAAAATTTCCCTTGAAACTAAAAAATGGCTTTTTTAAAAAAGGATTTAAGATAACATTTGTTCATTTTCCTTCAAAACCAATTCCTATGTGCCTCAATAGACTAGATAACACTGGGTCTCAAAACTGACTACACAAGAAAATCCCCTCTAAAGATCTTAAAATAATGCCCTTGGTGTCACCTCAGAACAATGGAATCTGAACCTCTGAGAATGTGACCCTAGCCTCTGTATTCTTTTAAGCCCTCTAGGTCCTTGATGAAAAGTAACAGTTGAGAGCCATTAGCTGTGTTTAATGGTTCAGCTCTGTAGAACCAAGGTTACATTTGTGAGCCTTTTAAGACTGTACACATCAAGCTTGTTCTTGGAATACAGGCCTTCCAGCAAGTGAGGAGAACAAGAGTACAAGTTACTGGATGGAACAAGTACTTTCCCACTTTATAGGGACAACAGTTATTCTAATATAGGCACCAAAAATGTAACTTCTATAAGGATACTGTCTTGAGTTTTGAGAGGTTCAAGAGGGAGGGGACATATGTATACCTGCAACTGATTCATATTGGTGTTTGGCAGAAAACAACAAAATTCTGTAAAGCAGTTATCCTTCAATTAAAAACATAAATTAATATATATATATATATATATATATGTTGCAATAATTTTAAATAAACAGTTACAAAGTAAGTACACAGAATTCCCATATACCCTTTGCCCAGCTTCCCCTAATATTAACATTTTACTTAACCATAGCTAAGTTATCAAAACTCAGATCTTAACATTGTTCAAATACTATCAGTTAAATTGTAGACTTAATTTGGTTTTCTCCAACTTTTTCAACAAGCTTCCCTTTCTCTATTCCAGAATAGAGTCCAGGATATCTATCTGGATTTAGTCAGCATATCTCCTTAGCCTCTTCTACGAGTGTCTGTCTTTTCTTGTTTTGTATGATTTGATGCTTGCAAAGAGTATTTGTAAAATGTTTGCTGGAATATCTCCAATTTTGACTTCCTTACTGCTCCCTCATATTTAGCCTAGGGTTGTGGATTTGTGGGGGGGAGTAAACTACAGAGCTGAGATGTCCTATTATGGCATCAAATCAGAGAGTGTATGATATTATGACTGGTTACTGATTATGTTAACTTGATTATTCTGTTAAGGTAGTGTCTGCCAAAGTTCTCCACTAAAAAATTATTTTTTTTTCCTTTAAATAATCTATTTTTAAAAGTGAGTCACTAAGTTCAGTCCATGCTTAAGAAGAGGGAATTAAACCATTATTATTTGAAATTCTGCTGTGAGGATCATTTGTTGCTTTTCCACCATTTATTTCTTCAATTGTTTATTTTTATCATGGATTCAGTATGGGCTTCCCAGATGGCTCTAGTGGTAAAGAACCTGCCTTCCAATGCAGAAGCCCATAAGAGACACGGGTTACATCCCTGGGCCAGAAAGATCCCCTGGAGTAGGACACATCAACCCACTCCAGTATTTCTTGCCTGAAGGATCCCATGGACAGAGGTACCTTGCAGACTATAGTCTATAGTCACAAAGTGTCAGACTAGACACTGAAGCAACTTAGCACTCATGGACTCATGAGTACTTAGTTTTTTTCTTTAGGGTGTAAAACCATACTATTATTATTTATTGCTTAAATTGTTTCATTTTGAAACAATAAAATGTTTTGGAAACACTGTGAAGGTATTAAATACTGTTTCAATTTTATCAGCCCCATTTTTGTTTGTTGGTTGGTTGATTTGAGCTTTTTTCTTTTTACTTTCCAGCATTAACAACAATCTCCAGGCTCATCTTGTGTTTTCCATGCCCTAGTCCTAGAATCATCCATTTCTTCAAGGAGCTCTGTTTCTGTTGGAATGTGATCTTTAGAAGCTAAGATCTGAACACTAGGTGTGCTCTTTATTACTGGACTGTCACTGCAGTTTTATTATTATTATTATTATTATTATTATTATTGGTTTTTTATTTATTTATTTTCATCCATCTTTATTCTTTGGCCTGTGTGGGCCTCCCATTGCAGTGGCCTCTCTCGTTGTGTAGAACTGGCTCTGGGCACATGCGCTCCAGAGTACTGGCTCATAGTTGGACACACCCGTCCAGCCGCACCATGACACATAGGACTTTCCTGAACCAGGGATCGAACTGGTGCCCCTTGCACTGCAAGGCAGACTTTACCCACTGGACCATGAGGGAAGCCCTCACTGTGGTATTTTAAAAGCCGTTTTATTTTTTTACTCAGTATTCATGTTCAAATCCCACCTTTTGAATAACTATAAAATTCTTGGAATCTATACATTCAGGTGAAAGTATGATCCATGGTAATTTTGAGACATAAATTCTATTTCTTAAGCTGGTGCCGAGTACCTAAAATTTTTTATAATGTTGGCTTTCTTTCTTTAAACATTCTTATTATTAATTTAATATGTATTATATTCTGTGGTTTTTGCCAGACACGTAGTGGTTCTGCTGACCATCATTGTGGGACAATGATAGTCAGTCATAGACCTCCAGATAAACATTTTATCTGTGAATGACTTTTGGTCCTTTCGATGTTCTCCAAGTTGATGCCTGCGTGCTCAGTCACTCAGTCAGCTTCAACTCTGGGCAACCCTGTGGACTCTAGCCCACCAGGCTTCTCTGTCCATGGAATTTTCCAGATTAGAGTGGGTTGCTATTTTCTTCTTCTAGGGGTCTTCCCAACCCAAGGATTGAACCCATGTCCCTTGCATCTCCTGCATTGGCAGCCAAGTTCTTTTCCACTGCACCACCTGGGAAACCCTCTCAAATCTGATGGACATTCTCAGGTTTCTAGAGCATCTAACAGCTGGTTGCAGAGTTATTTACTCCACTTCTACATCAACTCTCAAGAACACGACATTTTCTTGATTACATTTTTTAGAATCTCTTTTTTTACCCCCCCCCTTTTTTTGTTTGTATCAAAAGCCTAAAGTGCTCAGCATCTGCTTCTAGGTAAGGTGTTCTCCGAGTCTTGGCAGATTGGGGTATGGGTTATGTTTAGTCACAGCAGCATTTGTAGCTTATACTCCAACAATAAGTAGGACCAAATATCAGGAATTGGTGTTAAATCTTGATCATTAAATCTCTATGTTGTTATAGCTGCATCACTTCAGAGAAAATGGAAATAAAATAAGGGTGAACTTCCCAAAGTGGCACTAGTGGTAAAGAACCTGCCTGCCAATGCAGGAGATGCGAGAGAAACAAGTTCATTCCCTGGGTAGGGAATAGCTCCTGGAGAAGGACTGGCAACCCACTCCAGTATTCTAGTCTGGAGAATCTCATGGACAGAGGAGCCTAGGGGGGTCCAGTCCATAGGTTCACAGTGTTGGACACAATTGAAGTGACTTAGCATACAAGTACAGTCCTGACAAAGGATCCGTATCCAGTGTTACTGTGCAATCAGAACTCAGTAAATATACATAGCAATTCAAATGTAAGAATCACACAGAGTAGAAGTGATTCTTTCTTTGCTCCAGAGCCACTGTACCCACTGTACCCACTTTTCCCTCTTTCCAATAACATCACATGGAAAATAGATTGAATAGGAATGTGATATACAAGCTCTTGGGGAAAACAAGATGTCCAAAGATAAAATGCCATTTTCTTGGTGTGTGACAAATAGCAAATGTGATGAACAGTTTTTATTCAGTAATCTTTGTTGTTCAGTTGTTTCAGTTGTTCAGGGAAAGCCAAATCGCTATAATATGATGTGAAATGCTCTGTTGAAAGTATCTACACAGATCTATGTAACTGTGAGATGGAGGTGTGTAAGGCCACCCAGAAAATTCAAATAAGGCTGTAAACAACAAAACTGAGTCATCAAGAGTGAATGGATGTGCAAAAAGTGTAAGCAAAATGAATGGGATAGAAGTTGAATGTTTAACCATTGCCACGGGAAGATAATTGTATCTTGAACATTTAAAACTCTGAAAGGAAGGAAGAATATTTTTTCTTCAATATCAGGTTGTTTCACTCAGCTTGGTCTACAGTGAGTCCCTAAGTGTTCTAGAAATCTTTGTTCCCTGAAGGGCAAACACAGGCATTTTCTAATTATTTACTGGAATTGTTTCCAGGACTTTACCTATAGTTTTAAAGTATTTATTGTTGCATAGCAACCAGGAACACACACACACACACAAACTCACTCTTATGAAAGTGATTCATCTTCTCAGGCTGAAAAGACAATTAGTGTCATGAAGAATACTTTAGTCTGAAATCAAAATGCCCTCACTGAAAACAAAACAAGAAAATCTCTAATCTCATTATGCTGTTAGCAGAAAGAACAATCCATTTCTAGTACCCCCTTAGTTTTTTATTTTCTTTTTTTCTATTTATTTCCTTTCTGTTGCACTGAAATGATAAGCTTCGCTTTAATAAAATTGAGAGAAATGAGAATACAAAATAAAATGAAACAAAGGGGGTTAATTACTTTTCATAAGAATTTTCCAGAAACAGCCCTTATTGTGTTGAATTTCTCAGTGCCCTTAAAATAGAATGTGATGCTCCACATTAATTGACAGGAATGTTTTAACTTAAAAGACAATTTTCTTGCATCTTAAACCTTTCTAGTTCTATGGCTCCCACTGTCTGATCATCTTTCTATTAATTACACCACTTATAAAGCTAGTGATTGTGATGTTTTAACAGCTGATCAATATTGCTATTATTTTTCTATTCTGTGCTCTGAAATAATTAAAGAAGTGGAAAGTCTAGTTCTGTATTCAAGAATGTCCCAGACCAACTGGGGAAACAAAGCACCTCATAGGGCTTCCCAGGTGGCTCAGTAATAAAGAATCCTCCTGCAATCCAGGCGACTCAGGAGATGTGGGTTCAGTCCCTGGGTCAGGAAGATGCCCTGGAGGAGGGAATAGCAACCTACTCCAGTACTCTTGCCTGGAGAATCCCATGGACAGAGGAACCTGGTGGGCTACCGTCCACAGAGTTGCAGAGTCAGACACAACTAAAACAACTGAGCGTACCACCAGAAGATCGTACAGGAAGAATGGCAAGAAAGCTCACAGTTATGCAAGTTAGGAGAAAATACTAGAAGACACATCTGAGAATCATAGAATTTTAGAAAGTGGGTTTCCAAATACTCAAAACATCAGGACAAAAGGGGACTTCTGAAATTAGATCAAGTTACACTAAACATTATCATCGTCTTCCTTCCCAAGAGATATACATTTTTACATTTTAAAAAGGTTTCTCTAGATGATTCTATTGAACCTTTACTTAGGGTGAAGCAGGAGGTCATAGGGACCAGGGGAGTTTGGAAGTCACTTAACTGTAATCATTCCAGCATAACTTTGATTACATTTAAATATTAGAATTTTGCATAAGATTACTTTTGAAAATAATTGTTTCGTCACTTAAAAATAAATGCAAACATCAATGGAAATTCTGATTTTAATTCTGTTTTCAACTCCACAGATTCTCCTCTTCTACTAAGACTAGAATTGCCAGGATCTGCTCTAACAAGAATTTTCCCTTTCCAATTGCCATATATAGCACTAGAGCACTTAGAATTCAGTGACCTTAAAATAGAATGTGATGCTCCACATTAATTGACAGGAATGTTTTAACTTAAAAGACAATTTTCTTGCATCTTAAACCTTTCTAGTTCTATGGCTCCCACTGTCTGATCATCTTTCTATTAATTACACCACTTATAAAGCTAGTGATTGTGATGTTTTAACAGCTGATCAATATTGCTATTATTTTTCTATTCTGTGCTCTGAAATAATTAAAGAAGTGGAAAGTCTAGTTCTGTATTCAAGAATGTCCCAGACCAACTGGGGAAACAAAGCACCTCATAGGGCTTCCCAGGTGGCTCAGTAATAAAGAATCCTCCTGCAATCCAGGCGACTCAGGAGATGTGGGTTCAGTCCCTGGGTCAGGAAGATGCCCTGGAGGAGGGAATAGCAACCTACTCCAGTACTCTTGCCTGGAGAATCCCATGGACAGAGGAACCTGGTGGGCTACCGTCCACAGAGTTGCAGAGTCAGACACAACTAAAACAACTGAGCGTACCACCAGAAGATCGTACAGGAAGAATGGCAAGAAAGCTCACAGTTATGCAAGTTAGGAGAAAATACTAGAAGACACATCTGAGAATCATAGAATTTTAGAAAGTGGGTTTCCAAATACTCAAAACATCAGGACAAAAGGGGACTTCTGAAATTAGATCAAGTTACACTAAACATTATCATCGTCTTCCTTCCCAAGAGATATACATTTTTACATTTTAAAAAGGTTTCTCTAGATGATTCTATTGAACCTTTACTTAGGGTGAAGCAGGAGGTCATAGGGACCAGGGGAGTTTGGAAGTCACTTAACTGTAATCATTCCAGCATAACTTTGATTACATTTAAATATTAGAATTTTGCATAAGATTACTTTTGAAAATAATTGTTTCGTCACTTAAAAATAAATGCAAACATCAATGGAAATTCTGATTTTAATTCTGTTTTCAACTCCACAGATTCTCCTCTTCTACTAAGACTAGAATTGCCAGGATCTGCTCTAACAAGAATTTCTTCCAACTGTCCTATTCATTGCCATATATAGCACTAGAGCACTTAGAATTTTTTTTTTTTCATTTTTAGACATGTTTATACAGATATGTTTTAACAAGATACCTATGATTTACGAAACATCATTTTAGACATTTTGATAGCAAAATATTTACCTCCTAAAGAAATAAAGGTTCTTTTGCTTATGTCTATTGGCAAGAAATTATTTTCTCTCCAGGATTTTCAGATACAGCCTAGTTTCAGACATTTTTCAGTGTTGTGAGTATGAGCCTGAGATGTTCCAGATCTGTGTACAAACTTTTGACAGTCCTTTCCAATATGATTTGACTAGAACAACATACATTCTGAGAACTTCTGTTTGGCAAAAAATGTACTATAATTAATAACCGTGCTTCTGTTTGTGTTTCCACAGATTTCTAGTTTACCACCATAGAACATGAACTTAAGATGTGAACTTAATATTTCCTAAAATATTTTCTATTCATTGTTAGGGTTTTAAAACATATTCGTGGGTTTTCATGTGAAAAATGACTACTATGATAAAACATTTGGAAAGGAGTTTAAAGGTGATCTGGGTTTGTTTACTGTAGGCATCTTAGAATGTGTTAGTATGCACTGTGAGTGCCAGGAGGAAAACAAAGTAAATTGCTTAGGGAACTCTCTTTTCAAGGGTTATCTCCTGGGATGGCTACTCTGCAAAAACAGCCTTAGAGAATCACTCACTTAGATAATTCCTCCATTTTAAATGTTTCACTCTTTTAAGCTCACATGCATACATTGCAGGAAGTGCTGATGGACTACATTCTGAAATTAGATCAAGTTACACTAAACATTATCATCGTCTTCCTTCCCAAGAGATATACATTTTTACATTTTAAAAAGGTTTCTCTAGATGATTCTATTGAACCTTTACTTAGGGTGAAGCAGGAGGTCATAGGGACCAGGGGAGTTTGGAAGTCACTTAACTGTAATCATTCCAGCATAACTTTGATTACATTTAAATATTAGAATTTTGCATAAGATTACTTTTGAAAATAATTGTTTCGTCACTTAAAAATAAATGCAAACATCAATGGAAATTCTGATTTTAATTCTGTTTTCAACTCCACAGATTCTCCTCTTCTACTAAGACTAGAATTGCCAGGATCTGCTCTAACAAGAATTTCTTCCAACTGTCCTATTCATTGCCATATATAGCACTAGAGCACTTAGAATTTTTTTTTTTTCATTTTTAGACATGTTTATACAGATATGTTTTAACAAGATACCTATGATTTACGAAACATCATTTTAGACATTTTGATAGCAAAATATTTACCTCCTAAAGAAATAAAGGTTCTTTTGCTTATGTCTATTGGCAAGAAATTATTTTCTCCCCAGGATTTTCAGATACAGCCTAGTTTCAGACATTTTTCAGTGTTGTGAGTATGAGCCTGAGATGTTCCAGATCTGTGTACAAACTTTTGACAGTCCTTTCCAATATGATTTGACTAGAACAACATACATTCTGAGAACTTCTGTTTGGCAAAAAATGTACTATAATTAATAACCGTGCTTCTGTTTGTGTTTCCACAGATTTCTAGTTTACCACCATAGAACATGAACTTAAGATGTGAACTTAATATTTCCTAAAATATTTTCTATTCATTGTTAGGGTTTTAAAACATATTCGTGGGTTTTCATGTGAAAAATGACTACTATGATAAAACATTTGGAAAGGAGTTTAAAGGTGATCTGGGTTTGTTTACTGTAGGCATCTTAGAATGTGTTAGTATGCACTGTGAGTGCCAGGAGGAAAACAAAGTAAATTGCTTAGGGAACTCTCTTTTCAAGGGTTATCTCCTGGGATGGCTACTCTGCAAAAACAGCCTTAGAGAATCACTCACTTAGATAATTCCTCCATTTTAAATGTTTCACTCTTTTAAGCTCACATGCATACATTGCAGGAAGTGCTGATGGACTACATTCAGAAAGCTCATTGGTCAGTTTACTGGAAATGTAATTTTTTTTCAGCGCTCATAAATTATTAATTGTCTAAAGACCTTCTATGGTTTTAGTCTGGCCATTTAAAAATAACCTCTTTTGCAGGCAAAATCCATTCATTCCTATGATTCTTAAATTAAGTATCTTTCAAAAGAGAAGATAGTTTTATCTTCTTAAAATGATACAAGGATGGATCTGCCCAAGGGTTGTAGGATGGAAAAATAATTTGTCTATGATAATTAATTTTAGGTTTGAGAGTCCAAGGCCTTTAACACTGCAATTTTTCTGTTATCTGAGAATCTAGAAAAAATTCTCAGCTCTGCCTATTATATAAGTGTTACCCGACTATCTTAGTCCATTCAGGCTGTTATACCAAAATACAACATACTTGGTGGCTTATAGACAACAGAAATTCTTTTCTTACAATTCTGGAGGCTGAGAAGTCAAAAATCAGACTGCCAGCCTGGTGTCGTTGTGATGAAGACTCTCTTCTAAGTTGCAGACTGCAGACTTACTGTGTCCACATGGTGGAAGAGGCGGGGGGCTTTCTTGGGCCTCTTCTGTAAGGACATTAATCCCTTTTATGAGAACTCTCCCTTCATGATATAACCTCCTCCCAAAGGCCCCGCCTCCTCATAGTATCACAGTAGGCAATAAAATTCCATTATGTAAGAGGGACGGCATGAACATTCAGACCACAGCCTTATGTTCATTTTAAGTCTGAAATCAGAAAACACTTTTACCCCAAAAAATACAGATTAGAAGATGGTGGTGCTGCTGGGTCACTTTGGTCATGTCTGACTCTTTGCAATCCTATGCACTGTAGCCTGCCAGGCTCCTCTGTCCATGGTTTTGCAAAAACTATGATAAAACATTTGGAAAGGAGTTTAAAGGTGATCTGGGTTTGTTTACTGTAGGCATCTTAGAATGTGTTAGTATGCACTGTGAGTGCCAGGAGGAAAACAAAGTAAATTGCTTAGGGAACTCTCTTTTCAAGGGTTATCTCCTGGGATGGCTACTCTGCAAAAACAGCCTTAGAGAATCACTCACTTAGATAATTCCTCCATTTTAAATGTTTCACTCTTTTAAGCTCACATGCATACATTGCAGGAAGTGCTGATGGACTACATTCAGAAAGCTCATTGGTCAGTTTACTGGAAATGTAATTTTTTTTCAGCGCTCATAAATTATTAATTGTCTAAAGACCTTCTATGGTTTTAGTCTGGCCATTTAAAAATAACCTCTTTTGCAGGCAAAATCCATTCATTCCTATGATTCTTAAATTAAGTATCTTTCAAAAGAGAAGATAGTTTTATCTTCTTAAAATGATACAAGGATGGATCTGCCCAAGGGTTGTAGGATGGAAAAATAATTTGTCTATGATAATTAATTTTAGGTTTGAGAGTCCAAGGCCTTTAACACTGCAATTTTTCTGTTATCTGAGAATCTAGAAAAAATTCTCAGCTCTGCCTATTATATAAGTGTTACCCGACTATCTTAGTCCATTCAGGCTGTTATACCAAAATACAACATACTTGGTGGCTTATAGACAACAGAAATTCTTTTCTTACAATTCTGGAGGCTGAGAAGTCAAAAATCAGACTGCCAGCCTGGTGTCGTTGTGATGAAGACTCTCTTCTAAGTTGCAGACTGCAGACTTACTGTGTCCACATGGTGGAAGAGGCGGGGCTTTCTTGGGCCTCTTCTGTAAGGACATTAATCCCTTTTATGAGAACTCTCCCTTCATGATATAACCTCCTCCCAAAGGCCCCGCCTCCTCATAGTATCACAGTAGGCAATAAAATTCCATTATGTAAGAGGGACGGCATGAACATTCAGACCACAGCCTTATGTTCATTTTAAGTCTGAAATCAGAAAACACTTTTACCCCAAAAAATACAGATTAGAAGATGGTGGTGCTGCTGGGTCACTTTGGTCATGTCTGACTCTTTGCAATCCTATGCACTGTAGCCTGCCAGGCTCCTCTGTCCATGGTATTATCCAGGCAAGAACACTGGAGTAGGTTGGTATTTCCTACTCCAAGGGATCTTTCCGACCCTGGTATTGAATCCATGTCTCGTACATCTACCTGCATTGGCAAGTAGGTTCTTTACTACTAGTGAATGTGGCTTTTATGGAAAGCTCTTTTGAATAGTTGATTTTATTTATCATCACATCTCTGTATTTGATATATTTTTACAAATCAGTAATGTTAGTAATCATCAAAATATCTGGCTTTGAAGGCAAACAGGCTTAAATTCATATCTAATCTCTACCATGTTACAGATGTACTTATTTTTTTTAAGTTGCTTAATCTTTTAAATTCACTACTTATTGAGCAGGCTTATTGGAAATTAGAAGTGTCTATAAGGTCCTTGACACACGGAAAGATAAATTCAATGAGTATTTTATCATGATAAATACTTGATAATGCTTCCCTACTAATGTGTCCATGTTGGTCTTATAGAATACTTCAGTACCCAAAAATGTGCTTTGAGCATAGAAAGACTGTAAATATATGTTGAAAGAAGAATTAAACCTTAAATAACACATCAGCAACTATCTATTAATCATAATGGTTAATTAACCAAAATCCTCCAGACTGCATAATAAAGGTAAATCCCAGCTTCTTTTATTTTATTTTATTTTTTATCTGTTTTTGGTTTTCCTGGGTCTTCATTGTGATGTGGGCTTTGTAGCGACTGGGAGCCACTCACCAGTTGCGGTACATGGGCTTCTCCTTGCAGTGGTTTCTCTTGTTGTGGAGCACAGGCTCTAGGCAGGTAGGCTTCTGTAGTTGCAGCTCCTAGGCTCTACAGCACAGACCCAGTAGTTGAGGTGCTTGGGCATAGTTGCTCCACAGTAGGCAATAAAATTCCATTATGTAAGAGGGACGGCATGAACATTCAGACCACAGCCTTATGTTCATTTTAAGTCTGAAATCAGAAAACACTTTTACCCCAAAAAATACAGATTAGAAGATGGTGGTGCTGCTGGGTCACTTTGGTCATGTCTGACTCTTTGCAATCCTATGCACTGTAGCCTGCCAGGCTCCTCTGTCCATGGTATTATCCAGGCAAGAACACTGGAGTAGGTTGGTATTTCCTACTCCAAGGGATCTTCCGACCCTGGTATTGAATCCATGTCTCGTACATCTACCTGCATTGGCAAGTAGGTTCTTTACTACTAGTGAATGTGGCTTTTATGGAAAGCTCTTTTGAATAGTTGATTTTATTTATCATCACATCTCTGTATTTGATATATTTTTACAAATCAGTAATGTTAGTAATCATCAAAATATCTGGCTTTGAAGGCAAACAGGCTTAAATTCATATCTAATCTCTACCATGTTACAGATGTACTTATTTTTTTAAGTTGCTTAATCTTTTAAATTCACTACTTATTGAGCAGGCTTATTGGAAATTAGAAGTGTCTATAAGGTCCTTGACACACGGAAAGATAAATTCAATGAGTATTTTATCATGATAAATACTTGATAATGCTTCCCTACTAATGTGTCCATGTTGGTCTTATAGAATACTTCAGTACCCAAAAATGTGCTTTGAGCATAGAAAGACTGTAAATATATGTTGAAAGAAGAATTAAACCTTAAATAACACATCAGCAACTATCTATTAATCATAATGGTTAATTAACCAAAATCCTCCAGACTGCATAATAAAGGTAAATCCCAGCTTCTTTTATTTTATTTTATTTTTTATCTGTTTTTGGTTTTCCTGGGTCTTCATTGTGATGTGGGCTTTGTAGCGACTGGGAGCCACTCACCAGTTGCGGTACATGGGCTTCTCCTTGCAGTGGTTTCTCTTGTTGTGGAGCACAGGCTCTAGGCAGGTAGGCTTCTGTAGTTGCAGCTCCTAGGCTCTACAGCACAGACCCAGTAGTTGAGGTGCTTGGGCATAGTTGCTCCACAGTATGTGGAATCCTCCCAGACCAAGGATAGAACCCATGTCTCCTACATTGTCAGACAGATTCTTTTCCACTAAGCCACCAAGGAAGCCCTGAGCCTTTCCTATTCTTAAAACAGAGCAAGACTAGTCATTCATCAGAGTTCCAATTCAGTAGTCAATAACAAAGCCTTTGGATGTTTACATGGAGGAATAAAAATAAGGTTCTACAAACAAGAGTGATCATATCATTTATCATCCAAGCCAGGGTATTTGAAGACTGAAGGCAAATGGGCAATGTAGCAAATGACAGTATGGTTAACCACAAGAAGTTGAGAAGATAGGTGTTTGGTCCAGGTGAACTAGGACCGTGTATTCCTGATCTGGCAAACCTCTGCATAAAAACAAGTGGTGAGGAGTAGCTCCTCTGGAAGCTTAATGAAGTTGAGGAGTCAAAAATCTGCAGAGTGCTTCTCCAATAAGTTCAACTTGTGGCCTGAATCCTACTCCAGATTTGAGAGAGATTAGATAAAGTCTGTAAAGACCACCTTCTAGAGACTGAATGATTTAGAAGACTCATGATCAAGAGAAGTCCAAGTGCAAGGATTGCTCCATGTAATTTGCACTAAAGAAAGAGATGCTTACTTTTTCTTTTCTGAATTTATGTATGAGGATTTACATGAAATGTACAATAAGAAAGCCTCTGGACTTGATGTAAGCTTTTGGCAGAGAGTGTTGTCACTTTTAACAACGATTCTGTAAGCAACACAGCTCTAGGATTACATTCAGAGACAATAGCTCACAGAGAGTAACAGGTAAATGGAATGCAAGTGAGACTTCCACCAGAGAATAAGAAAATGATAGCCTAGATTGGGAACCATAGCAGGAGAATGGAAACTAAAAGATTAGCAACCTTGCAGAGAACTGGGGGCAAGTATTAGTTAAGAGACTTCAGCCAAAAGTACAAGGTATCAACATAAAAAATGGAAATTGATGCTAAGCTGGAAAGTCTGTGAGTTGGAATTGTCTCCCTCAGCACAGGCTCTAGGCAGGTAGGCTTCTGTAGTTGCAGCTCCTAGGCTCTACAGCACAGACCCAGTAGTTGAGGTGCTTGGGCATAGTTGCTCCACAGTATGTGGAATCCTCCCAGACCAAGGATAGAACCCATGTCTCCTACATTGTCAGACAGATTCTTTTCCACTAAGCCACCAAGGAAGCCCTGAGCCTTTCCTATTCTTAAAACAGAGCAAGACTAGTCATTCATCAGAGTTCCAATTCAGTAGTCAATAACAAAGCCTTTGGATGTTTACATGGAGGAATAAAAATAAGGTTCTACAAACAAGAGTGATCATATCATTTATCATCCAAGCCAGGGTATTTGAAGACTGAAGGCAAATGGGCAATGTAGCAAATGACAGTATGGTTAACCACAAGAAGTTGAGAAGATAGGTGTTTGGTCCAGGTGAACTAGGACCGTGTATTCCTGATCTGGCAAACCTCTGCATAAAACAAGTGGTGAGGAGTAGCTCCTCTGGAAGCTTAATGAAGTTGAGGAGTCAAAAATCTGCAGAGTGCTTCTCCAATAAGTTCAACTTGTGGCCTGAATCCTACTCCAGATTTGAGAGAGATTAGATAAAGTCTGTAAAGACCACCTTCTAGAGACTGAATGATTTAGAAGACTCATGATCAAGAGAAGTCCAAGTGCAAGGATTGCTCCATGTAATTTGCACTAAAGAAAGAGATGCTTACTTTTTCTTTTCTGAATTTATGTATGAGGATTTACATGAAATGTACAATAAGAAAGCCTCTGGACTTGATGTAAGCTTTTGGCAGAGAGTGTTGTCACTTTTAACAACGATTCTGTAAGCAACACAGCTCTAGGATTACATTCAGAGACAATAGCTCACAGAGAGTAACAGGTAAATGGAATGCAAGTGAGACTTCCACCAGAGAATAAGAAAATGATAGCCTAGATTGGGAACCATAGCAGGAGAATGGAAACTAAAAGATTAGCAACCTTGCAGAGAACTGGGGGCAAGTATTAGTTAAGAGACTTCAGCCAAAAGTACAAGGTATCAACATAAAAAATGGAAATTGATGCTAAGCTGGAAAGTCTGTGAGTTGGAATTGTCTCCCTCGTTTAAGATTAAATCATTTAGAAATGGACATCTAGAGGGACATCTGACCTTAACTCTGAAGGGCCATAGGGTAAAAAGCAAAATAAGTCTTAAGACAGAAATATACATTGTAGCTTCTTGGCTGTATGAAAGCTCAGTTTCCTGGTACCTTTTCCTTTTGGAAATTTACAGTTCAGTAAGTGTCATATCATTACCAGATTTTGAGGTAGACTTGAAATAATGAAATCCAGTAGTAAATTCTTGAAACTGAAGTTCCTCCCGGCTGGTCTCTGCTCAGGCGAGAGGGCAAATGAAAATGACTTTGCAGCCCCCTGGGTTTGGCCTCCTGCTGGCAGGCAATCAGACAGCAGAACTAGGTGCCATCAGGTCCTCTGAAAACTTTTAAATAAAGGGCTCATGATTTCCTCTCACCTTTCAAGTGTGTTCCTGAATCCATTGTGGATGGAGAAGTATTCAAAGTCAGATTTATCTGTGCCTCATGGACTTGAGCTGACACTGCTTTCTTCTCATCAGCCTGGCAGGAATAGTTTGGAAGCTCTAGTTTGCGTTAAGACCAAAGCTCACTGCCCACGGAAGAAGAGACAGTGTGAGCCAGCCTTCTGAGTTAGACCAGACCCTCAGGTTGTTGTCACAGCGAAGATGGAAATTCATTCTTAGAAGAGAGTTGTGGAGGATTTTTCGTTCTTTTTTATAGTCATATCGTGCCTTCCTCAGCAAAGAAGGGACTTATCATTTAGTAATAGCATACTTAATAATTAAAGTTAGGAAAATTATTTCAAATTGTGTGAACTTTATTTCATATGCTTAGTGATTTTTTAAATTCTGACACTCTGATTATGTAATAGGAAATCCAGTTTAAAGTGTGGGTTATTTGCTGTTTCTTAGGATTTAACTTTTACATGTGATTTTCATTTAAAAAAAATTGTCACTATAAAAATAGCAATAGAAACAAGCAAGAGAAGTAAAATAAAAATTAACCTGAAATCCTACTTCAGCAATTTTTATCAGTATAATTTTGATACATGTCATTTCAATACTCTTCCTACTCATATATAAGTTAACCTTATAAAATTGGGATTATTAAATACTAGCTTTTAAAAATAAGAAGATACGTTATTTTCCAAAGCAACATATATTCAATGTTTTTCTTTATCAGTATATATTTAGAAAAGTTGATGACAAATGATGGATTATACACTATATTCCCATGCTTATTTCTATCTTATTCCATTAAGATGGAAAATAAGGATTTTTTTTTAAGCCGTCAGAAATCTACAAGAGCAGAAATAGCTGAAAAAGAGGCAAATGCCGACAATTTTTGGAAGTTGAAACAGATGGGTGGGTGGTAACTGATTTAGCAAATACAAGAAAGCAGAATCCTACGTTAGCAATAGGGAATCCCAGACAGGCATAGGAATTGACCATGCAAACTACCTCTGAGTAGAAGTGAAGGTGAAATTAAGGAGAGAAATTTGTGTCGCAGTCTGCTATATCCCCCCAGCTACTACTTGCCATCCTTAAGGAGATTTTGGACTCTTTCCTACGTGAGATTTATGCTCTAAAGAGGATAATTGAAGGGTCTTGGCACTTGAGAGACAGGTATATTTGCCAAAGTGGAAATGGAGAAATAACTGTAGAAATCACTGACAATAAATGATGCAATTCCTAGCTTTTGTTTGTGTTCCTACTAGCACCCAGGCGGCAGACTAAACACTCTGGAAAGGAGACTGAGAAATTCTTTTCTAGAGGATCTGACAAACCATGGACATGTATAACAATATTTATAGAAGAGTTGTCCAGGGGATGAGCTTGCAGTGCAAGGCGTTTTTCAGTTTTCTTTTATAGTCATATCGTGCCTTCCTCAGCAAAGAAGGGACTTATCATTTAGTAATAGCATATTTTTTTTCAAATTGTGTGAACTTTATTTCATATGCTTAGTGATTTTTTAAATTCTGACACTCTGATTATGTAATAGGAAATCCAGTTTAAAGTGTGGGTTATTTGCTGTTTCTTAGGATTTAACTTTTACATGTGATTTTCATTTAAAAAAAATTGTCACTATAAAAATAGCAATAGAAACAAGCAAGAGAAGTAAAATAAAAATTAACCTGAAATCCTACTTCAGCAATTTTTATCAGTATAATTTTGATACATGTCATTTCAATACTCTTCCTACTCATATATAAGTTAACCTTATAAAATTGGGATTATTAAATACTAGCTTTTAAAAATAAGAAGATACGTTATTTTCCAAAGCAACATATATTCAATGTTTTTCTTTATCAGTATATATTTAGAAAAGTTGATGACAAATGATGGATTATACACTATATTCCCATGCTTATTTCTATCTTATTCCATTAAGATGGAAAATAAGGATTTTTTTTTCAGCCGTCAGAAATCTACAAGAGCAGAAATAGCTGAAAAAGAGGCAAATGCCGACAATTTTTGGAAGTTGAAACAGATGGGTGGGTGGTAACTGATTTAGCAAATACAAGAAAGCAGAATCCTACGTTAGCAATAGGGAATCCCAGACAGGCATAGGAATTGACCATGCAAACTACCTCTGAGTAGAAGTGAAGGTGAAATTAAGGAGAGAAATTTGTGTCGCAGTCTGCTATATCCCCTCAGCTACTACTTGCCATCCTTAAGGAGATTTTGGACTCTTTCCTACGTGAGATTTATGCTCTAAAGAGGATAATTGAAGGGTCTTGGCACTTGAGAGACAGGTATATTTGCCAAAGTGGAAATGGAGAAATAACTGTAGAAATCACTGACAATAAATGATGCAATTCCTAGCTTTTGTTTGTGTTCCTACTAGCACCCAGGCGGCAGACTAAACACTCTGGAAAGGAGACTGAGAAATTCTTTTCTAGAGGATCTGACAAACCATGGACATGTATAACAATATTTATAGAAGAGTTGTCCAGGGCTTCTCTGGTGGTCCAGTGGGTAAGGACACCGCCTTGCAGTGCAAGGGGCGCCGGTTCGATCCTTGGCCTGGGAAGATCCCACGTGCCATGGAGCGGCTGGACTGATGTGTCCAATTACTGAGCCGGAGCTCTGCAGCGACAGATGCCACCGCGATGGGAGGCCCACAGGAGCCAAGGAACAAAGACGGATGAAAATGGACAGATGAAAGACCAATAGAAGTGGCCCGCCTGCTCCCGTCCCTCCTCACCCCACCCCCACCAAAATAAGTAAATAAATAAATCTTTTAAAAAAAAAGAAGAGTTATCCACACACAAAACACCTCAGACAGATAACCCAACAGTAAGACCATAGTAAACAAGCCCCACTCACATTCATAGTTTAAGATTGGTGTTTTAATCTTATAATCTTAAACATGAGCAGACAGCCAAAGATTATCTGCCATCTGATGAAATCCTTTAAACATGAAAGACAGAAAACAGGCAAAAAAAAAAAAAAAAAAAGAGGTAACTTAGAAGAAATGGACTCTGCAGGGAAAGAACACCTTTCTTCAACTTTTATGTTGCAAAGTGTCAAAGCTAAGTGGAAAGCAGAATAAAAGGCGCAGTGAATATTTTACTATGTCTGTGCTTGATCTCTTTCTCTCCCCTTACCCTTTTCATATGCTGAATTTCACTCGTAAATAATTGAGCATATATTTCCTAAAAATAAGAACTTTGACTATATAATGTCATTTTCACATCTAAAAATTGATAATAAATTAGTATTATTAACTTCCGTATTATCCCATAGTAATTTTTTATTGCTGCTTCATTTTTATTTCATTTCATGAATTGCATTTTGTGTGTATGTCTCTTAAACTCTTTACTATAAAACAGTTCCTATTCCTTTTGTTTTTCATGGTATTTAGTATTTTGAGGAGTTCAGATCAGTTGTCTTGCAGACAGAACATCCTACATTCCAGATTTGATTTTTTCATCATAGTCTCATTTAACTTATTTCCTTGCTTCTTGTATTTCCTGAAAATAGGTCTACTTTATAAATGATGTTATTTTATGTCCTTGCTATATCATGTTAGAAGAGTATATAATTTCAGATTGACCCACCAATAAAAATAATTAATGAGGCTAAACGTCATCACTTAGTTAAGGTGGTTAACTATATCTAAGTAGAGAAATCTGAAGGAAGGAAGCTAAAATTTACATCCTAAAAAGACAAAGATTTCACAACTTTGAAAAAAGACAATGAGGCTATTACAAGCACCGAAGAACAATGAAAAACCTTTGGAAATAAATACATAATGGTAAATATGCAAAAGTCAGTAGAAGGTGTGGAAAATAAAGTTGAATAAAGCCACCTAGGGACTTCCCCAGTGGTTCAGTGATAAAGAATCCACCTGCAGTGCAGATGTGGGAGATGTGGGTTCGACCCCTGGGTCAACAAGGACCTCTGGAGGGCTTCTCTGGTGGTCCAGTGGGTAAGGACACCACCTTGCAGTGCAAGGGGTGCCGGTTCAATCCCTGGCCTGGGAAGATCCCACGTGCCGCGAAGCAGCTGGACCTATGTTTTCAACTACGGAGCTGGAGCTCTGGAGCGCATGCGCCCAGAGCTGGTGCTCTGCAATGAGAGAGGCCACTGCAATGGAAGGCCCACACAGGTCAAAGAACAAAGATGGATGAAAATGGATAAATGAAAGACCAATAGAAGTGGCCAAAAACAAAAAAAAAGAATGACCCCTGGAGAAGAAAATGGCAATTCACTCCACTATTCTCACCTGGGAAATCCCATGGAAAGAGGAGCCTGGAAGGCTACAGTCCATGGAATTGCAGAATCAGACACGACTGAGCACACAGTCACCTAGAAAGTGGGGCAAAGCCAGAGGGAGAAAATAAGAGATATGAAAAAGTTAGAGGACTCTGGGAGATCTAGGAGATCCACATATGACTAACAGTACTTCCAAATTGAGTAGAAAAAAAGTGAAGGTGATAAAATTATTAACAAGATAATTCAAAAAAATTTCCTGTGTTGAAAAATGTGCTTTTAGATGGAAAGTGTTACTAAAGAAGGCCCCAACATAATGCATGATGCTATTTTTTTCCCCTATATTTTCTTCACTAACCTGTCTTCTACATTGTGTGATTTTATTTATTGTAGCAAATATGTCAATACTTGGTAGGATATGTCTCTCTTCTATCTTTTTGTTCAAAATATTTCGTTTATTTTTATTTGTGTCAATTTCACCATGTTTTGATTAAGATTGCATAAATGTGTATAGGCATTTGAGTTTGGTTTATCTTTACAATGGTAAGGTTTCTTATTTAAAACTATTCTTTATATATAATCATGTCATATTTATTTTGCTATTTTGGTTGACTGACAAGCAATAAAACCTTTAAGCACCGAAAATAAATTAAAACATAATGGTAAATATGCAAAAGTCAGTAGAAGGTGTGGAAAATAAAGTTGAATAAAGCCACCTAGGGACTTCCCCAGTGGTTCAGTGATAAAGAATCCACCTGCAGTGCAGATGTGGGAGATGTGGGTTCGACCCCTGGGTCAACAAGGACCTCTGGAGGGCTTCTCTGGTGGTCCAGTGGGTAAGGACACCACCTTGCAGTGCAAGGGGTGCCGGTTCAATCCCTGGCCTGGGAAGATCCCACGTGCCGCGAAGCAGCTGGACCTATGTTTTCAACTACGGAGCTGGAGCTCTGGAGCGCATGCGCCCAGAGCTGGTGCTCTGCAATGAGAGAGGCCACTGCAATGGAAGGCCCACACAGGTCAAAGAACAAAGATGGATGAAAATGGATAAATGAAAGACCAATAGAAGTGGCCAAAAAAAATAAAAAAAAAGAATGACCCCTGGAGAAGAAAATGGCAATTCACTCCACTATTCTCACCTGGGAAATCCCATGGAAAGAGGAGCCTGGAAGGCTACAGTCCATGGAATTGCAGAATCAGACACGACTGAGCACACAGTCACCTAGAAAGTGGGGCAAAGCCAGAGGGAGAAAATAAGAGATATGAAAAAGTTAGAGGACTCTGGGAGATCTAGGAGATCCACATATGACTAACAGTACTTCCAAATTGAGTAGAAAAAAAGTGAAGGTGATAAAATTATTAACAAGATAATTCAAAAAAATTTCCCTGTGTTGAAAAATGTGCTTTTAGATGGAAAGTGTTACTAAAGAAGGCCCCAACATAATGCATGATGCTATTTTTTTCCCCTATATTTTCTTCACTAACCTGTCTTCTACATTGTGTGATTTTATTTATTGTAGCAAATATGTCAATACTTGGTAGGATATGTCTCTCTTCTATCTTTTTGTTCAAAATATTTCGTTTATTTTTATTTGTGTCAATTTCACCATGTTTTGATTAAGATTGCATAAATGTGTATAGGCATTTGAGTTTGGTTTATCTTTACAATGGTAAGGTTTCTTATTTAAAACTATTCATTATATATAATCAAGTCATCTTTATATGCTCTGCTATTTTTGGTTGACTGACTTGTCAATAAATTCTATGTTTTTTTGCTAGTTTAATAATCCTTTTTTAATTTTTATACATGGCATCGATTTACCACTGTATTTTCTGTGTTGATATCTTAAACAGAGATATAAAAGCAAAACAGAGAAGGTCAGCAGAGGGAAAGCTGTAAACAGTCTTGATGGTTGGGTGCTTTCTGAGCAAACTAACGTTAAATTTGCACAGCCCAAACTAGAGCCCAGGCTTTCCTGGTGGCTCAGACAGTCAAGGATCTGCCTCAAGTGAGGGAGACCTGGGTTTGACCCTTGGACTGGAAAGGTCCCCTGGAGAAGGGAATGGCTACCCACTCCAGTATTCTTGCTTGGAGAATTTCATGGACAGAGGAGCCTGGTGGGTTACAGTCCATGGGCAAGAAAAGGTCAGACAGAACTGACAGGCTAACACTTTCACTTTCAAACTAGAGTCCAGATCTGGTCTGGACTGATATTAAGGTCCCAGATGGCTCCAGTCTGCAGGAGTGTAGATGATTTAGTAGCCTGGTTGTGATAATGTCAAGCATTTCATGATTGGTTTAGAAGCTGAATTGCAAAAGTAGCAACTGAGATAAGACTATTCTCCTATTAAAGGACAATTGCAGGATGTCCTGGGCTTTTCCATCATGTGCCTTCACGTAGTTTAATATGGAAAATTATTGCTTTACAAATTCAAGTCTTTGGTTTTGATAGCCTCTGTGCAACCCTTTAAAGCAAAATGGTGTAGTGTGTCCAAAGAAAACTGCTAATTTGGGGAATGTGCAAAATCATCTTAAGATGGCTTTCTTAACATTTATTTTAAATTGAATTTAATATTACTTAGCTGAAAAAAAATATATATATATATATTTAGAGAAAGCTCCTAGAGAAAATAATGCCAAGTAAAAATTTCTTACTAATTCCAAACTGTAAACACTCCTAGCTTTTTCGTTTTCCTTGAAAATCCCAGAAAGGGAAATACTTAGCTTATTTTCTTGTTTGTTTTTTTGTTTTTGTTTTTGTTTTACTTAAACTATAGGATAAAAGATTCTTAATTTTGGTTATCTCAGCTGCTTTTCTTATTTGAGTATCTCTGCAGCTAAAACACACAGAGGCATATCAGGTTTCTTAAGTCCTAAGTGTTCCATTTCAAAGAGCCTCATTGTACATAAGCATTGAACTTTATTGTAGCATGATTCTTTGTAAATAATTTCCACTTTCTATGAGCTGGAGATAGTCCAGACAGGAAGTCTATTTGGTGTGTATGTCCTAATTTTAATCTCCTTTCCAGTCTGTTAATGAAATTCATCTATTTAAGCTTCCTGTTTCTACCTGGATCAGTTTTACTAAATAACAGTTTCCTAGGAAAGTATTTCCTTTAACTTTTCATACATGTTGTACTAGAGTTTCCTATAATATTTTCATATACAACAAAACCTACATCTTTTCTATCTATATCTCCTTTCTTATCTAATAGTCAGTACTTCATGTCCTTTCTCTTTATTGTTCATTAGTTTTTTAGGGTCTAAACAGAGAAGGGCTATTGCCAGAGGACCTACACCAGAGAGCTCTGATGAAAATTGAGACACTCCCTCCATAGCAGTAGGTGTCAGAGAATAATGAGGTCGTGTCTACGGAATTTTCAGAATTCCCTTCACTGCCAAGTTGCTATTCATATGGCAAAGCCCAGGAGGAGATGCATCCTCCTCCTAAATGCCAATCTATAGGAAATGAGACAGTAAGAAGGAGGGACACAGCCTATCAAACATTGGATGAAAATAAATAATAATGAAATGAGGAATTCACTGTGTAGAAACATAGGCTGTGACCCTTCAAATCCACAATTTTATCAACATTTTTATTAAAGAAAATACTTTATGCTCATTATGTTCTTAAAAATTAAGTAAAATAAAATCAATGTGAAATAATGTTGGGCTCAAGAGACCAAATATATCTGAAATTTTGAGCATGTGCCCTAAATCCATAGCGTGAGAAACGAATGTGTCCAACTTCATACAGTTCTAGATGTTTGTGCTTCATCCCTATGATTGCCTGATAGACAAGTGCCTGGAGGAGAAAGAACTGATCCTCAGGCTCCTTGAAAGCCAGACATATCTCTTTCTAAATCACTGTCATTATCCAGATCCAGAAAATCTGAATATGGTGATGAGAGAAGGAAAAGGAGTTAGGAAGAGAGAGACAGAGAGAAGGGACAAAAATATTCAAGATAGAATATCAGAATGGAGAGCAATATGAGGTACAGAAAAAAGAGGCAATTGTAAAGTTGTATGTACCACACAACTTGGAACACCAGTAGTATTCCTTGAAAGACTGGGGAGTTTAAACAAAAAGTCAAAGAGTCCAGACAGGAAGTCTATTTGGTGTGTATGTCCTAATTTTAATCTCCTTTCCAGTCTGTTAATGAAATTCATCTATTTAAGCTTCCTGTTTCTACCTGGATCAGTTTTACTAAATAACAGTTTCCTAGGAAAGTATTTCCTTTAACTTTTCATACATGTTGTACTAGAGTTTCCTATAATATTTTCATATACAACAAAACCTACATCTTTTCTATCTATATCTCCTTTCTTATCTAATAGTCAGTACTTCATGTCCTTTCTCTTTATTGTTCATTAGTTTTTTAGGGTCTAAACAGAGAAGGGCTATTGCCAGAGGACCTACACCAGAGAGCTCTGATGAAAATTGAGACACTCCCTCCATAGCAGTAGGTGTCAGAGAATAATGAGGTCGTGTCTACGGAATTTTCAGAATTCCCTTCACTGCCAAGTTGCTATTCATATGGCAAAGCCCAGGAGGAGATGCATCCTCCTCCTAAATGCCAATCTATAGGAAATGAGACAGTAAGAAGGAGGGACACAGCCTATCAAACATTGGATGAAAATAAATAATAATGAAATGAGGAATTCACTGTGTAGAAACATAGGCTGTGACCCTTCAAATCCACAATTTTATCAACATTTTTATTAAAGAAAATACTTTATGCTCATTATGTTCTTAAAAATTAAGTAAAATAAAATCAATGTGAAATAATGTTGGGCTCAAGAGACCAAATATATCTGAAATTTTGAGCATGTGCCCTAAATCCATAGCGTGAGAAACGAATGTGTCCAACTTCATACAGTTCTAGATGTTTGTGCTTCATCCCTATGATTGCCTGATAGACAAGTGCCTGGAGGAGAAAGAACTGATCCTCAGGCTCCTTGAAAGCCAGACATATCTCTTTCTAAATCACTGTCATTATCCAGATCCAGAAAATCTGAATATGGTGATGAGAGAAGGAAAAGGAGTTAGGAAGAGAGAGACAGAGAGAAGGGACAAAAATATTCAAGATAGAATATCAGAATGGAGAGCAATATGAGGTACAGAAAAAAGAGGCAATTGTAAAGTTGTATGTACCACACAACTTCTTGGAACACCAGTAGTATTCCTTGAAAGACTGGGGGAGTTCTGAAACAAAAAAGTCTTCGCCGGGCTTCTGAGGAGATAGGAAGTGAGACTGAAGTGCATAGAGCTGCCCTGCATCTACCAAGCAGCATGAGATGCAGAGTGAAGAGTAGATGACTTACCTTAGGACCTTTGATTTTTGCAAAATTAGTATGAGGTTAAGCGTGTAAAAGAGAGTCCTTGATAATTGGAGTTCTGAGGCCTATTCAAAACCGCAGAATCAATAAAAATTTACATTTCTCTAAAAAATGCAATAAGACTTTCTTACAATCAACCTGAATTGAAACAGGGAACCAGGAAGATTTGGCTGATTTCTATTTCCCTGAGATTAATAAAAAGAATTAACTGATGAGGATGGAGAGATCTTTATCTTAGAGGCAGTGACCATATGTCAGAGGTACATCAGGGGGGACTTTCTGCTTCAGATGAGAAGAGGCAAGAAATAATCTCAAAGTGTCCTTCCAGCTCTAAATTCTATGTTTCAAATTGGGTCATATATATATGACTGTGCTTAATCTTCCTCTCCCATAAATATGAAAATAAATCGTTTTGAAAAGAGGTAGAATTTTTCCCAAGTTAAAAAAAAGAGAAAAACTAAAACACAGAATATATTAAGGCTGCATATTGCCATCCTGTTTATTTAAGTGTTATGCAGGGTATATCATGTGAAAAGCTGGACCTCATGAATCACAAGCTAGAATCAAGATTTCCAGGAGAAATATCAACAACCTCAAATAGGCACACGATACCATTCTAATGGCAGAGAGTAAAGAGGAACCAAAGAGACTCTTGATTAGGATGAGAGAGGAGAATGAAAAAACTGGCTTAAAATTCAGTATTCAAAAAAACTAGAACCACAGCATCCAGGCCCATCACTTCATGACAAATAGATGGGGAAAAAATGGAAACATTGACAGATTTTATTTTCTTGGGCTCTAAAATCACTGTGGACAGTGACTGCAGCCACAAAATAAAGGACACTTGCTTCTTGGAAGAAGAAACCTAGACAGCATATTAAAAAGCAGAGACATCACTTTGCCAGCAAAGATCTGGACAGTCAAAGCTGTGGTTTGACTGTGGTAGTCATGTACAGATGTGAGAGTTGGACTGTAAAGAAGGCTGAGCACCAAAGAACTGGCACTTTCTAGCTGTGGTCCTGGAGAAGACTCTCAAGAGTCATTTAGACAGCAAAGAGATCAAATCAGTCAATCCTAAAGGAAATCAATCCTAAATATTATTGAAAGGGATGATACTGAAGCTCGAATACTTTGGCCACTTGCTGCAAAGAGCCTCATTAGAAAAGACCCTGATGCTGGGAAAGACTGAAGTCAGGAAGAGAAGGGGCAGCAGAGGATGAGATGGTTAGATGGCATCACTGACTCAATGGACATGAGTTAGAGCAAACTCTGAGATAGTGAAGGACAGGGAAGCCTGGCATGCTACACTCCGTGGGGTCACAAAGAGTCAGACATGACTTAGCAACTGAACAACAAGAAGAACACAATATTTATGATCCAGTCTATGATGTCATTGTTCACACGGTGGTTTGGGCTCCTCCACAGGCTTTTCTCATCCCTTTATTTCTTATGAAGAAGAAGAAAACTGATCTGAACATTTTCAGACTCTATAATTATTATACATCCACAGACATCACATTTTATTATCCTGCAAAATAGTCTATCTATCTTTGTAAGCAGATATTTGGAGCAGAGTTAGTACAATAGCATGCTTTGCCTCTTAATGGCTTTGTATTTACTTGTGATTATATGCTTGTGTTCCTAAGGGCAGGTCTAGACCATTTCCCAAGCCTGGAATCTAGAACTCAGTGCAACAAGTTTGGTGGAATAAGCTTCAATCAACTTTATAAACATATGTTTCTTCTATTTAGTAAGTAAAAGTCTGTAGATGCCTCAAAACATTTCATTCATGCCTAAATTGGCAAGAATGTTCTCCCTGCTTTTGGCAAATATCCTTCTCCCCAGGATTTGTGCAGAACTAATGCCAAACTTACTTACTGTGGTTAGCTTGTGTTTGTGAAACAAGCTTATCATCCACAATGAACACATGGCTTTTAGACACTGGAATTAATCAGTGCTGGAGAGACAGGCTCCTGGCTTAGATTCTGGGCTTCCTGCTTGCATAAGCCTACTTTGGGATCTATTACACAAAGCAGAATCCAGGGCTGCAGAACACAGAATCCCACGCACTGTTCTCTGTCAGCCTTAAACTTTGCAGAAAATGTCTGCTTCGGGGGGAAATAGTGAGAAACACGAATAGTTAAAATTGTGTTAGGAATATGACTATTTCACAGGGCTGACGTGAAAACCAAATAGAATGTTATATGTAAAAACACTTTAATAATGTATGTCCTACCTTATTTAAAAAGGAGTTAAAATAATTTATAGTGACACATAAAATATGGGAAGATATCCTAAATTTGAAATAGATGAGAAAAAAAAGCACAGAGACATGTAAGGTATCCGACTATGAAGCTAATATAAGCTCTGTGTCCTTGCTATTGGTTTCCAACAAAATCAGACTTTATTTTTTTATCTGTTAACACATAAAAGAATATCTGATCAACACTGTAGTGCACAATATCCATATAATTAAATTGCTTCAGAGAAGCACAGTTACAGCCTAGATTATGGTAGTAAGAAGTTTCTTCTCTGGATCTTCCAAAATAGAACAATCTTGGCTACAGTGAGCAACACGCCCTCCTTGACAACTTACCAACATTTTTGTAGCCTGACTGCCACATTGTGATAATCCAAGCTATTCTGGAAAGACTGGTGATATACACAAGGTATGCAGGTCTGTGCTGGTTTGTCTCTATCCATACTGAAATGCCAGGAGAAAATGAACTGACTGTTGTTAAAACACTTTGTAAATTGCAAAATGATATGTAAATGCAATATACAGTCATTTCCACTGTCATTATGACTTTGCCAGCCAGGTGGTGAATTTGAGACTCACTGCAGTAAGCAGTAGGAAATCTACAATATTGTTAACAAGGAAAGCTATAATAAATCTTACTTTCCTTTTGTTTGTCTTTTGCTGGGAAGCAGTTTTCCTCCTAAGTAGGTCCGAGTCTTCCATGGCAGTATCCAAACAAGGATAGCAATCTTAAAAATAGGGTTTTTCCAATCTTTTAGACACTGGAATTAATGAGTGCTGGAGAGACAGGCTCCTGGCTTAGATTCTGGGCTTCCTGCTTGCATAAGCCTACTTTGGGATCTATTACACAAAGCAGAATCCAGGGCTGCAGAACACAGAATCCCACGCACTGTTCTCTGTCAGCCTTAAACTTTGCAGAAAATGTCTGCTTCGGGGGGAAATAGTGAGAAACACGAATAGTTAAAATTGTGTTAGGAATATGACTATTTCACAGGGCTGACGTGAAAACCAAATAGAATGTTATATGTAAAAACACTTTAATAATGTATGTCCTACCTTATTTAAAAAGGAGTTAAAATAATTTATAGTGACACATAAAATATGGGAAGATATCCTAAATTTGAAATAGATGAGAAAAAAAAGCACAGAGACATGTAAGGTATCCGACTATGAAGCTAATATAAGCTCTGTGTCCTTGCTATTGGTTTCCAACAAAATCAGACTTTATTTTTTTATCTGTTAACACATAAAAGAATATCTGATCAACACTGTAGTGCACAATATCCATATAATTAAATTGCTTCAGAGAAGCACAGTTACAGCCTAGATTATGGTAGTAAGAAGTTTCTTCTCTGGATCTTCCAAAATAGAACAATCTTGGCTACAGTGAGCAACACGCCCTCCTTGACAACTTACCAACATTTTTGTAGCCTGACTGCCACATTGTGATAATCCAAGCTATTCTGGAAAGACTGGTGATATACACAAGGTATGCAGGTCTGTGCTGGTTTGTCTCTATCCATACTGAAATGCCAGGAGAAAATGAACTGACTGTTGTTAAAACACTTTGTAAATTGCAAAATGATATGTAAATGCAATATACAGTCATTTCCACTGTCATTATGACTTTGCCAGCCAGGTGGTGAATTTGAGACTCACTGCAGTAAGCAGTAGGAAATCTACAATATTGTTAACAAGGAAAGCTATAATAAATCTTACTTTCCTTTTGTTTGTCTTTTGCTGGGAAGCAGTTTTCCTCCTAAGTAGGTCCGAGTCTTCCATGGCAGTATCCAAACAAGGATAGCAATCAGTGATTTACAAACAAGTTCTAAGGTAACAACTCAGAACTTCTGAATTTCTTGCCAATTAGGGACAGGCATATTCTCACAGTAAGGAGAGAGAATTATTTGTGCAACAAAGGCAGAAAGTGGAAGATCTAAAATATTGAATGCTTTAGAATGCTATCTGTGTATTTAAATGTAGGTATATGTGATATTTTAAACCAGTAATGCAAACCAAATATAGCTATTGTGCTGTAATGACATCTACCACCAGGGTTCCTTGTTTCAATTTTTTATGAGAATAGACACTATAGTATTGACATGAATGCAAGATACATCTTTTTAAATTGCACATCCCCTCTCTCTTAAAGATACTGCCCATTTTACTCTTACAAGGACCAGAAGGTTTCTTTTGTGTTTTGGGGTTTTTTTGTTTTTTTTTTTAAATTTAAAATGACACTTTTTTGGTTACTGAAGAGTAAAAGACAAAAAGAAATGTTTCTTATCTATTTACTAAATATTTTTAGGCCTTTATTATGAACCAGGTGCTAGGTCTAAAACACAATTACTGTCATTATGTAAAATAATGATAGAAGCAAAAATAATACACATTAGCTCATTTTAGCAACATGGAAAGCCTATAGTTACTGTTATCATTTCCATTTAACACATGAAAAAATGATGCACAGAGAGGTTATCTGACTTTTCAAAAGTCATAGAGCTAATTAGCTATAAATATAACTATACAGTTTTTTTGTAGCCTGACTGCCACATTGTGATAATCCAAGCTATTCTGGAAAGACTGGTGATATACACAAGGTATGCAGGTCTGTGCTGGTTTGTCTCTATCCATACTGAAATGCCAGGAGAAAATGAACTGACTGTTGTTAAAACACTTTGTAAATTGCAAAATGATATGTAAATGCAATATACAGTCATTTCCACTGTCATTATGACTTTGCCAGCCAGGTGGTGAATTTGAGACTCACTGCAGTAAGCAGTAGGAAATCTACAATATTGTTAACAAGGAAAGCTATAATAAATCTTACTTTCCTTTTGTTTGTCTTTTGCTGGGAAGCAGTTTTCCTCCTAAGTAGGTCCGAGTCTTCCATGGCAGTATCCAAACAAGGATAGCAATCAGTGATTTACAAACAAGTTCTAAGGTAACAACTCAGAACTTCTGAATTTCTTGCCAATTAGGGACAGGCATATTCTCACAGTAAGGAGAGAGAATTATTTGTGCAACAAAGGCAGAAAGTGGAAGATCTAAAATATTGAATGCTTTAGAATGCTATCTGTGTATTTAAATGTAGGTATATGTGATATTTTAAACCAGTAATGCAAACCAAATATAGCTATTGTGCTGTAATGACATCTACCACCAGGGTTCCTTGTTTCAATTTTTATGAGAATAGACACTATAGTATTGACATGAATGCAAGATACATCTTTTTAAATTGCACATCCCCTCTCTCTTAAAGATACTGCCCATTTTACTCTTACAAGGACCAGAAGGTTTCTTTTGTGTTTTGGGGTTTTTTTGTTTTTTTTTTTAAATTTAAAATGACACTTTTTTGGTTACTGAAGAGTAAAAGACAAAAAGAAATGTTTCTTATCTATTTACTAAATATTTTTAGGCCTTTATTATGAACCAGGTGCTAGGTCTAAAACACAATTACTGTCATTATGTAAAATAATGATAGAAGCAAAAATAATACACATTAGCTCATTTTAGCAACATGGAAAGCCTATAGTTACTGTTATCATTTCCATTTAACACATGAAAAAATGATGCACAGAGAGGTTATCTGACTTTTCAAAAGTCATAGAGCTAATTAGCTATAAATATAACTATACAGTTTTATTTTGACTTTGCAGTTTAAGCTTTTAACTATGATGATACAGAGGCATATGACTTCCTGGTAGAAACTCAGAAACAGAAAGAACAAGTGGTGGGATATGAAGAGACTTGGAAGATATGGTATTTTGAGAGAGGGCAATTCCAGTATCCTGAAAAGACTTTGTGGAGAGGGTTTAAGCTGAGTACCAAAGATTCAAGATTAAGCCTGGTGAAGGAACAGTGGGGAAAGAGGACAGGGTATTTCAGATAAAGAAAATGGTATCTCTCTGCCATAGTTATGAACCAGGTCTAAATTTAGGATAAGATACAGTGGAGAAACCAGTAATATTAAAAAAGACATAAGCTGAAGAATCCAGTGTCTGTAACACATTGTCAAAGCAGTCATCGAAAACAAAGCAGTAGTCCATTTAGTGGGGAAAATAGAAAAATAAGATGACATTTCATATTGAGATCTAGAGATATAAATTATATTTAATTCTTCTTCTCCTCTATGATATATATTACACATTTATTCATTCCCAATAGAGCTTAAGTGCCTTGAAGGACTTTCTCACCTCTAACAGCTTATCCTTCTGCTTTATTTAGTAGTTGTATCCACTGACACTTGAAATATTTTTCTAATTAAAATGTTGGCACTTTAGGGGCTCTGTGAAATTTCTCCTAAAATGGGCCCTCATGTCTGTCTTATTAGGAAACCAGAAAAATGGTTTAGGGTTAAAGATACTCCCTTACTCTTACAAGGACCAGAAGGTTTCTTTTGTGTTTTGGGGGTGTTTTGTTTTTTTTAAATTTAAAATGACACTTTTTTGGTTACTGAAGAGTAAAAGACAAAAAGAAATGTTTCTTATCTATTTACTAAATATTTTTAGGCCTTTATTATGAACCAGGTGCTAGGTCTAAAACACAATTACTGTCATTATGTAAAATAATGATAGAAGCAAAAATAATACACATTAGCTCATTTTAGCAACATGGAAAGCCTATAGTTACTGTTATCATTTCCATTTAACACATGAAAAAATGATGCACAGAGAGGTTATCTGACTTTTCAAAAGTCATAGAGCTAATTAGCTATAAATATAACTATACAGTTTTATTTTGACTTTGCAGTTTAAGCTTTTAACTATGATGATACAGAGGCATATGACTTCCTGGTAGAAACTCAGAAACAGAAAGAACAAGTGGTGGGATATGAAGAGACTTGGAAGATATGGTATTTTGAGAGAGGGCAATTCCAGTATCCTGAAAAGACTTTGTGGAGAGGGTTTAAGCTGAGTACCAAAGATTCAAGATTAAGCCTGGTGAAGGAACAGTGGGGAAAGAGGACAGGGTATTTCAGATAAAGAAAATGGTATCTCTCTGCCATAGTTATGAACCAGGTCTAAATTTAGGATAAGATACAGTGGAGAAACCAGTAATATTAAAAAAGACATAAGCTGAAGAATCCAGTGTCTGTAACACATTGTCAAAGCAGTCATCGAAAACAAAGCAGTAGTCCATTTAGTGGGGAAAATAGAAAAATAAGATGACATTTCATATTGAGATCTAGAGATATAAATTATATTTAATTCTTCTTCTCCTCTATGATATATATTACACATTTATTCATTCCCAATAGAGCTTAAGTGCCTTGAAGGACTTTCTCACCTCTAACAGCTTATCCTTCTGCTTTATTTAGTAGTTGTATCCACTGACACTTGAAATATTTTTCTAATTAAAATGTTGGCACTTTAGGGGCTCTGTGAAATTTCTCCTAAAAATGGGCCCTCATGTCTGTCTTATTAGGAAACCAGAAAAATGGTTTAGGGACTTATCAAATTTCACATCTTTTTAAAGCTTCTAGCAATTCATCCTGTAAACTTTCCCATGAATGATTGTCAGATCTGGGGTTAGAAATCACCATGCTAGACCTAAAGGTTAGCTTTTTCAGCGTTTTTATGCTTTTCAAAATTTCCATAAGACGATAAATGCTGAAGGATCAGTAAGCTCAACAGCTTGGACACCCACTGCTGCCACACAGGCGTGTGAAATGCCTCCATCTGACTCAGAATTAGAGATGTAAAATTGTCATCTAGCTCAGGATTAGAGCTTGGCATTAAATGTATTTATAATTTGTGTGAGCAGAAACTGTGGGCTTGGAAAATCATTGCTGGAAAACTGGAATTCTTCAAAGAAATTCCAACAAGCAAAAAGGGTTCTGAGCAGAATATGTAAATATGGAGGAAACAGTCGATCTGCTGATTATCTTCAAATTACCTATATATATAGCAACAGCTATTTTAGTCAAAGGTCAACAATACCTCGCATTCTTATTTACAAAGGACTTTTTGGTTTTTATCTCTTTCTACTTCCCATTGTTGAAACTCCATCCTTGCTTTTCCTCTAGTCAGCTGTCTAGCTTGTATATTGACACCATAAATTTATTTATTCATTTAAGAAATGTTTGTGATATGCCTATTATAAAAGAGGCAAATGGCTAGAAAAGTGAATATATAATATTGAACAGAATATATGATTCAAGCTAACTGAAGGGCACTGTGAAGCCCTGCAATGGGACAAATCCTAGTATATTCAAGAACATGAAAGGAACCCCATGCCACTGTTGCCTCATGAAGATGGTAAAGATGGATTGAAATAAGACTGATAAAAAGGCAGAGCCAGGCCACAACAGCTAGAATTCCATTTGGCTCTCCTCACCTGCCTCACTTGTAACTAGTGAGACAAAAATACAACTTTTTGATCAAGATAGAACCTTTAACAGAAAATTATTAAGCTGAAATATGAGGTCTCCTCCAAATCCTGGTTGTTTTATGTATGCTTTTCTATTAAATTACACTCAAACTTTGATTTATACTTAGGATTAATTTGTGTAGTTTTGGAAAGAAATACAATTAGCTCTGAAATGTACTGGGAGAGATAGCTCTTCTTGTCATGGTGAGGTAGATCAGTTGTCACCAGGGTTCTAAATTCGATATTTCAAAAATGATGTTTATTTTTCTCTTTAGGTAGTTGGGGTTTTATTTGGCTAAATAAGGTCATTTCAAATAAAACAACCAGAAATTACTTCTATCATTTCATACAGGAAGGAAAATTTTACAGCAGATGCTGGGAAAATTTTACAGCAGATGCTGGGAAAGGTATAATTTCAGAATCTTTAGATTAATTTTATGACAAATTAATGAAATGCCCTTATTTTTCTCATTTCCCTTCAAACCCAGTATGTCCTTGGCATTGACCAAGGGGCCAGCATTTAGTAGCCATAAACATACATGGTATTCCATGAGGATTCAGGCAATGAAATTATGAGCAACATATTCCTAGATTCTGACATGTAGCTTTCAATATAAAGAGTTCTAATAAAATTCTAGTAATAACTCAAAACTGAACCGGAAGTAGACAACACATTCTCTCAGAACTGGAAGAGAACTGGTTCACGGGGCATGGTGATAAGAGCTCCAAATCCTTTAGGAAGAGACGCATTGGGAAATTAGCATGAAAAATACCACTCAATAAGAATGTGCTTCAAGAACACCAGAATCAAAACCAGGTCCTTGCTGTAAAATACACGGAATTCAGCAGGCGACAGATATCCTAAGACATGCTAAGGCTAGTAAAGAGCAGTTGATTTGTAAGAATGTAATACTATTTTACCAAGAGCAAAGATTGAGTAGAAACAGTCTTTCTTGGCTTATGCAAAGAACCTTGAATAGCTCACAACTGGAGACTTGTCTAGGGTTTTCTCTAATTTTGTGTTTAATTGCAGTGGGTCAGTACTATGTGGTTGCTGCATAGTCTCTTCAGTCATATCCGACTCTGTGTGCCCCTATGGACTGCAGTCCATCAGGCTCCTGTGTTTATGGGGATACTCCAGGCAAGAATACTGGAGTGGGTTGCCATGCCCTCCTCCAGGGAATCTTCCCAACCCAGGGATGGAACTCAGATGTCCTGCATTGCAGGCAGATTCCTCATCACTGAACCATCAGGGAAGCCCCATATATATTTGAGACTCTGTGGACTGTAGCTCACCAGGCTTCTATGTCCATGGAATTTTCCAGGCAAGAATACTGGGGTGGGTTGCCATTTCCTTCTCCACCCATGTGGCTGGAACCATCCATTCTGTGAGTAGCATTTAAACTGGCTTAGTTTCAATGGTATCTTTCTTCTCGAAGAGAAATCCATTGTAGAAGAACATGTCTTCTGACCAATGCAGAAGCTGACAAAAAGTATGGCTCCTTTCACTTTTATGAGATTAGATTAACTGTGTGTGCTTAGTCATGTCTGACTCTTTGTGACCCCCATGAACTGGGGCCCACTAGGCTCCTCTGTCCATGGAATTTTCCAGGCAAGAATATTGGAGTGGGCTGCCATTTCCTTCTGCATAAATTAATTAGAAATATATATATATATATATATATATATGTAATATAATTTCTCAGGGTTTTTACACTCAAAATTTCCTTGTCTTTACAGAGGAATTGAGACCATGAACATCAGTGCCATCAATTGTTCCTTCTCTCTGCAGATCAAAAATTTTCTCCTCCTGATTTTCTCTGTTCTCTCTCTTGGAATCCAGTTGTTTAGTTATCTTAGCTTGACTCTTTAAGTATCTTATTTTGTCTCCCATTTTTATACTCTTTGTTTTATTGGTCCATTCCACTGGAGAATTTTACATCTTATTTATTTATAAATATTTATAAATTTATAAACTAATAAGTATATTGATGTATAAAAATCTGCCATCATATTCTTACTTTTTACAGTATTAAAGGTAAATTCTATAATTTTGCCATTATCTTTTCTTTCACGGACCCTTTGTGTTTTTTTTTTTTTTTTTTTTCCCATCTCTGAGTGTCTCTGGTCATTCACTTAATCTAATTTGAAACTATTTTTCCCAAAATTCCCTTTCCTCTCTTTTCCTTCGTTAGAGTTGCCAGATCACCAAGTGCAACTCACAAATGTTGTCCCTGATCTGCTAGCTACTCTTGATAGCCAGGCCATGCACTCTCTAATTTCTACCAAGACTGCTTCTCAAAACTCTTCACTCCCAGACTAGGCACAGGTGCAGTTCATAGCAAATGATACCAGCTTCTCTGCAGGAGACAGATCATTGATGCTGATGGTGATTAGTCAGGTTACACTTTTCCCTCATGGTTCTAGTTTGTACTTGCTTTCTTATGATTCTTATTCAACTTTTCTTCCCAACTGCTAACACTTTTGACAAGAATTCAGCACTATCACAGATGCAGAGTCAACAGATTTCCATAAACATCTTTTTTTGTAATTGTATAAGAACTAATCTCTGTAACAGACGGCTGTTCTATATCACTAGTTGTGGTTCTGCTGTTTTGCATGAACTCTGTGTCCTTTTGGAACTTAGGAAAAATGAAAAAAGATCTAAGACTGGGAACTGACCAAAGAAATTGAAAACTATTTATTATTTAACTACAAACAGCAAATATTGCTTTAAGCAAGGGTTCTGCTAACTATTTTCTGAAAAGAGGAAATAAACTTCTTAACTTTCACTTTTCATACTAGGACATTAAAAGGTATTATCCCTTAAACCTGAAAAATAGGAGTATCTTAATATAAATGTTGGCTATAATCAGTAAGGTAGTACAATTGACCATAAAAAGGAGGAGGGAAAGATCTGCATGTACACACAAAACAAAAATAGTGAAAAAAAAAAAAAGTAGGACAGTTTAAAACCAACTGGCATGATGAAGACATCCTAGAAGATAAATATATAATTCTCTGTGAATTTGGATTGTTGAAGTATAATTTGTCTTATACAAGCTTGGAAGAAAACCAGTGAGCACACCAAAAAAAGGTTAAAAAAAAAATCCAGTGAAATTGATATGGCAATACAAGAAGGAGGCTTAATGAACCCAATTTCACAAATGTGGGTGAGACCATGAGGCCACTCAGGTAGTACTGAAAATTAAAGGGGAGTCACTGCAGGATCTAATGGGGAAAAGGAGAGCTTTTTGTTATTTCTGGTGTTGTTTTCAGTAAAGAGGGAGCTAGAAGCATGCAAATGCGATTATTTCTAGCATGCTCCAGTCTGTTGTTTCTCTAGCTCAGTTCCTTGTGTGTTTAAATAAATTAGTGTAGGCACATTTGTGTGACTTTGCCTTGTCTATTTCTCCATCAACTAGTATCTATGTAGAAGCTATTTTTTCTTTAATTAGGTGTCATTGATGTTCACTATCTTGGCACTCCATGACAGGGTTCCTTCCATTGAGTGTTAACAGCCTTAACTGAACTGCTTTCACCAGTTCTCATGTCCACAAAAGCAGCCTGAGACCCCCAACTCCCACCCATGTTCTTATTCAACTTTTCTTCCCAACTGCTAACACTTTTGACAAGAATTCAGCACTATCACAGATGCAGAGTCAACAGATTTCCATAAACATCTTTTTTTGTAATTGTATAAGAACTAATCTCTGTAACAGACGGCTGTTCTATATCACTAGTTGTGGTTCTGCTGTTTTGCATGAACTCTGTGTCCTTTTGGAACTTAGGAAAAATGAAAAAAGATCTAAGACTGGGAACTGACCAAAGAAATTGAAAACTATTTATTATTTAACTACAAACAGCAAATATTGCTTTAAGCAAGGGTTCTGCTAACTATTTTCTGAAAAGAGGAAATAAACTTCTTAACTTTCACTTTTCATACTAGGACATTAAAAGGTATTATCCCTTAAACCTGAAAAATAGGAGTATCTTAATATAAATGTTGGCTATAATCAGTAAGGTAGTACAATTGACCATAAAAAGGAGGAGGGAAAGATCTGCATGTACACACAAAACAAAAATAGTGAAAAAAAAAAAAAGTAGGACAGTTTAAAACCAACTGGCATGATGAAGACATCCTAGAAGATAAATATATAATTCTCTGTGAATTTGGATTGTTGAAGTATAATTTGTCTTATACAAGCTTGGAAGAAAACCAGTGAGCACACCAAAAAAAGGTTAAAAAAAAAATCCAGTGAAATTGATATGGCAATACAAGAAGGAGGCTTAATGAACCCAATTTCACAAATGTGGGTGAGACCATGAGGCCACTCAGGTAGTACTGAAAATTAAAGGGGAGTCACTGCAGGATCTAATGGGGAAAAGGAGAGCTTTTTGTTATTTCTGGTGTTGTTTTCAGTAAAGAGGGAGCTAGAAGCATGCAAATGCGATTATTTCTAGCATGCTCCAGTCTGTTGTTTCTCTAGCTCAGTTCCTTGTGTGTTTAAATAAATTAGTGTAGGCACATTTGTGTGACTTTGCCTTGTCTATTTCTCCATCAACTAGTATCTATGTAGAAGCTATTTTTTCTTTAATTAGGTGTCATTGATGTTCACTATCTTGGCACTCCATGACAGGGTTCCTTCCATTGAGTGTTAACAGCCTTAACTGAACTGCTTTCACCAGTTCTCATGTCCACAAAAGCAGCCTGAGACCCCCAACTCCCACCCAGGTAGGGAATGCTGCTATAAACACCCAAAGAAACAATAAAGGAATTGAAAGTAGCTAGCTGTAGAGAAGAGGCTCTGGGTAGGTGGGGCAGGAATGGAGTAGGGGCGTACTGTTTCGTCGTTGTTGTTCAGGCACCAAGTCACGTCCCAGTCTTTGCAACGCTATGGGCTGTAGCACACCAGACTCCTCTGTTCTCTACCATCTCCCAGAATTTGCTCAAATTGATGTCCATTGAATCAGTGATGCTATATAACCATCTCATCCTCTGTCGCCGACTCCTCCTTTTGCTTCAATCTTTCCCAGCATCAGGGCCTTTTTCAGTGAGTCAGCTCTTGGCATCAGGTGGCAAAAATATTGGAGCTTCAGCCTCAGCATCCGTTTTCCAGTGAATATTCCTTTAGGATTGACTGGTTTGATCTTGCATTCCAAGGAACTCTCAAGAGTCTTCTCCAGCACCACAATTTGAAAGCATCAATTCTTATATATTTTTTTCGCCTCTTTTTTATTTATTGGTCCTTTATTTATTTATTTGCATCCATCTTAACCCTTTGGCCTGTGGCTCATACATTTTTCGCCTCTTTTTATTTATTGGTCCTATTTATTTATTTGACCACTTAACCCTTTGGCCTGTGTGGGCCTCCCATCACAGTGGCCTCTCTTGCCACAGAGCATGGGCTCTGGCACATGACTCTACCTGCAAGTGAGACTTCAGGTAGTACTGAAAATTAAAGGGGAGTCACTGCAGGATCTAATGGGGAAAAGGAGAGCTTTTTGTTATTTCTGGTGTTGTTTTCAGTAAAGAGGGAGCTAGAAGCATGCAAATGCGATTATTTCTAGCATGCTCCAGTCTGTTGTTTCTCTAGCTCAGTTCCTTGTGTGTTTAAATAAATTAGTGTAGGCACATTTGTGTGACTTTGCCTTGTCTATTTCTCCATCAACTAGTATCTATGTAGAAGCTATTTTTTCTTTAATTAGGTGTCATTGATGTTCACTATCTTGGCACTCCATGACAGGGTTCCTTCCATTGAGTGTTAACAGCCTTAACTGAACTGCTTTCACCAGTTCTCATGTCCACAAAAGCAGCCTGAGACCCCCAACTCCCACCCAGGTAGGGAATGCTGCTATAAACACCCAAAGAAACAATAAAGGAATTGAAAGTAGCTAGCTGTAGAGAAGAGGCTCTGGGTAGGTGGGGCAGGAATGGAGTAGGGGCGTACTGTTTCGTCGTTGTTGTTCAGGCACCAAGTCACGTCCCAGTCTTTGCAACGCTATGGGCTGTAGCACACCAGACTCCTCTGTTCTCTACCATCTCCCAGAATTTGCTCAAATTGATGTCCATTGAATCAGTGATGCTATATAACCATCTCATCCTCTGTCGCCGACTCCTCCTTTTGCTTCAATCTTTCCCAGCATCAGGGCCTTTTTCAGTGAGTCAGCTCTTGGCATCAGGTGGCAAAAATATTGGAGCTTCAGCCTCAGCATCCGTTTTCCAGTGAATATTCCTTTAGGATTGACTGGTTTGATCTTGCATTCCAAGGAACTCTCAAGAGTCTTCTCCAGCACCACAATTTGAAAGCATCAATTCTTATATATTTTTTTCGCCTCTTTTTTATTTATTGGTCCTTTATTTATTTATTTGCATCCATCTTAACCCTTTGGCCTGTGTGGGCCTCCCATCACAGTGGCCTCTCTTGCCACAGAGCATGGGCTCTGGGCACATGCACTCCAGAGCGCTGGCTCCTAATTAGACACACCGGTCCAGCTGCTCCTTGATATGTGGGATCTTCCTGTCTCAGGGATCGAACTGTTGTTCCTTGCTCTGCAAGGTAGACTCTTTACCCACTGGACCACCAGGGAAGCCCTGAAAGCATCAATTCTTATGAGAATCCTAAAACTATGTATTTGATTATGCACAGATAGTGCTTTGTTAAAAATAAAAATGGATTTCAGGGAATAACAAAAAATATACAACTACATAATAAACCTGCCAGATGACCACAGATGACAACAACTACTAGGTATGTATCTTATATATTCTGAGAGAAACCTGCTTTCAGTCTAGATTCCTATACCTAATTAAACTACTCATCATGCCTGAGGACATAATAAAGATATTTTAAAACACCTATGTATTTATAAAGTTATCTTCTCATAAATCTTTCCTTAGGAAAATATTGGAGGATGCCTTTACCAGGTGAGAAGAGGCAGAGAAATGGGGTACAGGAAAGAATGAATCCAATTCAGGAAGGTGATGGAGAGAAGGCTGAAGATGACTGCCCTACAGTAAACCTAGAGAAAAACCTGTTTAGATAGGAAAGGGCAAATAGAGGAAAACAATTGTGAATATTGACAAAATGCAGACTCCCAATGCTGTAAACACGTGAGAAACTCACCCATAAATTTCTAGCAGCAATACACATGGCATATTAAAAGCCCAGACCTGCCCTGGAGAAGTTTGGCACCATTAAACAGCATCTACATTATTGATCAGCCTCAGAAATGTCATTTGGATAAAAAAATTATTTTGCCCATGCAATGAAGAATTTTATGTGTTCAGGGCCTCACCCATCCGTTTTCCAGTGAATATTCCTTTAGGATTGACTGGTTTGATCTTGCATTCCAAGGAACTCTCAAGAGTCTTCTCCAGCACCACAATTTGAAAGCATCAATTCTTATATATTTTTTTCGCCTCTTTTTTATTTATTGGTCCTTTATTTATTTATTTGCATCCATCTTAACCCTTTGGCCTGTGTGGGCCTCCCATCACAGTGGCCTCTCTTGCCACAGAGCATGGGCTCTGGGCACATGCACTCCAGAGCGCTGGCTCCTAATTAGACACACCGGTCCAGCTGCTCCTTGATATGTGGGATCTTCCTGTCTCAGGGATCGAACTGTTGTTCCTTGCTCTGCAAGGTAGACTCTTTACCCACTGGACCACCAGGGAAGCCCTGAAAGCATCAATTCTTATGAGAATCCTAAAACTATGTATTTGATTATGCACAGATAGTGCTTTGTTAAAAATAAAAATGGATTTCAGGGAATAACAAAAAATATACAACTACATAATAAACCTGCCAGATGACCACAGATGACAACAACTACTAGGTATGTATCTTATATATTCTGAGAGAAACCTGCTTTCAGTCTAGATTCCTATACCTAATTAAACTACTCATCATGCCTGAGGACATAATAAAGATATTTTAAAACACCTATGTATTTATAAAGTTATCTTCTCATAAATCTTTCCTTAGGAAAATATTGGAGGATGCCTTTACCAGGTGAGAAGAGGCAGAGAAATGGGGTACAGGAAAGAATGAATCCAATTCAGGAAGGTGATGGAGAGAAGGCTGAAGATGACTGCCCTACAGTAAACCTAGAGAAAAACCTGTTTAGATAGGAAAGGGCAAATAGAGGAAAACAATTGTGAATATTGACAAAATGCAGACTCCCAATGCTGTAAACACGTGAGAAACTCACCCATAAATTTCTAGCAGCAATACACATGGCATATTAAAAGCCCAGACCTGCCCTGGAGAAGTTTGGCACCATTAAACAGCATCTACATTATTGATCAGCCTCAGAAATGTCATTTGGATACAAAACAAACTTATGTGGCTGTCTGCCCATGCTCTATCTATGCAATGAAGAATTTTTATGTGACCATTACAAAGAATGAGGTGTATCTATATTTACTGATATGAAATAATAGCCTTGATAAACTAGGAATAATAACAATAGTAAACAGATCCAGGGAAGCCTCATTTGGATGTAACTTGATTGGCTAATAGCTACTGGTTTCTAGCCAGTGCAAATATGGGTGGACTAAAGTCCTTACCTTAAGAAGAGAGATGTGAGAAGGGAGTAAGGCTTGGTATTGAAATGACTGGCAACTCTAGTTTGGGAAGCAGAGGGTGGGTACCTATGGCACCTAACATGCTTTGCCAAACCCCTCTTGACCAGTTTGGAAAAACAGGAGCCAAAGAGACTGCTGGAATTCCTGTCATTTTACTGAATACATGAGCCAGCATCAGGGGACAGAGTTTAAATTGGATATTTAAATGGAAACAGAAAATGGCTACGGGGCAAGGGCAAATTTCAACTGAGAAAGATTAAGCCCTTGAAGACTCTCTGAAGGCTAATCACCCCAGTCATATTTCGTTCATGCAATCTTGAATTTTGTTGACTTGTATTTTGTACTCTATTCATCATGCTAAGGGTTTTCATATATTTTTAAATGAATAATGCAAGATGCCAATTATTATACATAATAGTATACACTAATTTGTGTTACAAAGAGAATATTTTATTACACACACACACAACACCCACACACAGGCACACATGTATGTCCAGGTACTTATATGCTCCCAGCTGTTTGGAGGAGGATAAGAAGCTAGTAACAGCAGGTAGAACTGAAACATGGAGATGGGAAGGATACTTACATTTGTTGCACACATTTTAGTGCTGTTTTTCTACAGTAAACCTAGAGAAAAACCTGTTTAGATAGGAAAGGGCAAATAGAGGAAAACAATTGTGAATATTGACAAAATGCAGACTCCCAATGCTGTAAACACGTGAGAAACTCACCCATAAATTTCTAGCAGCAATACACATGGCATATTAAAAGCCCAGACCTGCCCTGGAGAAGTTTGGCACCATTAAACAGCATCTACATTATTGATCAGCCTCAGAAATGTCATTTGGATACAAAACAAACTTATGTGGCTGTCTGCCCATGCTCTATCTATGCAATGAAGAATTTTTATGTGACCATTACAAAGAATGAGGTGTATCTATATTTACTGATATGAAATAATAGCCTTGATAAACTAGGAATAATAACAATAGTAAACAGATCCAGGGAAGCCTCATTTGGATGTAACTTGATTGGCTAATAGCTACTGGTTTCTAGCCAGTGCAAATATGGGTGGACTAAAGTCCTTACCTTAAGAAGAGAGATGTGAGAAGGGAGTAAGGCTTGGTATTGAAATGACTGGCAACTCTAGTTTGGGAAGCAGAGGGTGGGTACCTATGGCACCTAACATGCTTTGCCAAACCCCTCTTGACCAGTTTGGAAAAACAGGAGCCAAAGAGACTGCTGGAATTCCTGTCATTTTACTGAATACATGAGCCAGCATCAGGGGACAGAGTTTAAATTGGATATTTAAATGGAAACAGAAAATGGCTACGGGGCAAGGGCAAATTTCAACTGAGAAAGATTAAGCCCTTGAAGACTCTCTGAAGGCTAATCACCCCAGTCATATTTCGTTCATGCAATCTTGAATTTTGTTGACTTGTATTTTGTACTCTATTCATCATGCTAAGGGTTTTCATATATTTTTAAATGAATAATGCAAGATGCCAATTATTATACATAATAGTATACACTAATTTGTGTTACAAAGAGAATATTTTATTACACACACACACAACACCCACACACAGGCACACATGTATGTCCAGGTACTTATATGCTCCCAGCTGTTTGGAGGAGGATAAGAAGCTAGTAACAGCAGGTAGAACTGAAACATGGAGATGGGAAGGATACTTACATTTGTTGCACACATTTTAGTTCTGTTTAAATTTTAATTATTTACCGATTACCAATAACACTTGTTAAATACAATTTTAGTTTAAAAAGTAAAAAAAGGAAAAAGAACAAGTCATGATGATAGAAAATGTTTTTTAAAAGTGTAAAGGGTTGTGGAGGAAAGTTGATTTCAGATAACTGTAGACTCCTACAAAAAGGGAGGATTTCAAAGTAATGACTAGATAAAGAAGGCTGCGAATGATGAATGATGAAGGGGATGGAAGGGAGAAAATTCTTACCATAAGAATTAAAACATCGTAAATAGTGACATTTGCATAACATATATCTGGGACTTTTAAAATAACACCTGAAATCAACCTACCTGGGGGAAACACAGATTTCACATTAAAACTCAGAATAAAGAAAACAAACTTGAATTAAAAGAAAAAACTTAGCTTTATTTGGTAAAGAAATTATTTCCTTTAACCCTACCATATTTCTATAGTAATCCTGCTTTTCAATGTTGTGAGACTTCTTAATTAGTTTTCTTCCTACATTCCACAACATTCACCTCACAACACAACCTTCAGAGACCCGCTCTGTCGTATATTAATTGATTACACAGAACTTAATAGGAAAACAAAATGACTCCCATCTTGAAACCCAGCTGGATCTCCATGCATCTTTTCTGCATTCCAGCTGAACTCTCAAGCCTTCCTAAAGAATCCATGCTGCATCCAAGCAGCTTCCTGTGATGATTCCTATCAGACTGCTCAAGCTCATCCTGAAGATCTCTAATTCACCCCAGTCATATTTCGTTCATGCAATCTTGAATTTTGTTGACTTGTATTTTGTACTCTATTCATCATGCTAAGGGTTTTCATATATTTTTAAATGAATAATGCAAGATGCCAATTATTATACATAATAGTATACACTAATTTGTGTTACAAAGAGAATATTTTATTACACACACACACAACACCCACACACAGGCACACATGTATGTCCAGGTACTTATATGCTCCCAGCTGTTTGGAGGAGGATAAGAAGCTAGTAACAGCAGGTAGAACTGAAACATGGAGATGGGAAGGATACTTACATTTGTTGCACACATTTTAGTTCTGTTTAAATTTTAATTATTTACCGATTACCAATAACACTTGTTAAATACAATTTTAGTTTAAAAAGTAAAAAAAGGAAAAAGAACAAGTCATGATGATAGAAAATGTTTTTTAAAAGTGTAAAGGGTTGTGGAGGAAAGTTGATTTCAGATAACTGTAGACTCCTACAAAAAGGGAGGATTTCAAAGTAATGACTAGATAAAGAAGGCTGCGAATGATGAATGATGAAGGGGATGGAAGGGAGAAAATTCTTACCATAAGAATTAAAACATCGTAAATAGTGACATTTGCATAACATATATCTGGGACTTTTAAAATAACACCTGAAATCAACCTACCTGGGGGAAACACAGATTTCACATTAAAACTCAGAATAAAGAAAACAAACTTGAATTAAAAGAAAAAACTTAGCTTTATTTGGTAAAGAAATTATTTCCTTTAACCCTACCATATTTCTATAGTAATCCTGCTTTTCAATGTTGTGAGACTTCTTAATTAGTTTTCTTCCTACATTCCACAACATTCACCTCACAACACAACCTTCAGAGACCCGCTCTGTCGTATATTAATTGATTACACAGAACTTAATAGGAAAACAAAATGACTCCCATCTTGAAACCCAGCTGGATCTCCATGCATCTTTTCTGCATTCCAGCTGAACTCTCAAGCCTTCCTAAAGAATCCATGCTGCATCCAAGCAGCTTCCTGTGATGATTCCTATCAGACTGCTCAAGCTCATCCTGACACAGCCGTCCTCTCTGCTAGCTGCCAATATAGGAAAATAAAACTAACTCTTCCCAGATTTTCCTTCCCCTCTGTCTTCTTTTTCTTACATATCTGCTTTTGCTTTTTTGACTGACAACAGCCTATTTCTCCTCATATATGTAAGTAAACTATTAGCATGCATATAACTAACTCCAGTATCTCTGAGTTCCCCTTTTGACAGCTTATTTCTCGAGTTTCTGATGAGATATTATTGACCTGAATTCTACAACAGTAGCCAATAAAATTGTGCACCTTAAGATCTAAATTGTGCCCTTTAAGGGATTCAGTTTCTCTTGGCTCCTCTGGTTAAGTCTTATATGTAGTGATTCAGTACTTCAGATCTACCATGTAAATTTTTTGGTATCGTTTACCAGTAAATTTACCAGTAGATTTCTTTGGTATAGTTGTTTCTGATTATAATTCTGATTGTTTCCATTGTTGACAAAAGTGAAGTAATGTGGCCTGTGACTTTACAGTCTGAACAACTGGAAATTTCTACCAAGTGGCACTTAATTGATTCTAATTCTGTGAACATATGGAAACTTAGCAGTGAGAAGTATTTGTATTTTGTCCTTCCATTTATAAGTAAAATCTACATTTTGTTTTTGTGGTTTGCACCAATGTGACTTCCTCTAATTAAAAATTGTCCTCTCCAAACTCAAGCCCTTTTTGATGTTTTCACATTTTCTCACAGTATGTTTTGTTCCGCATCAAAGATGATATTTCTTTTAGGAACTTTTGATTTTGCTAACCCTACCATATTTCTATAGTAATCCTGCTTTTCAATGTTGTGAGACTTCTTAATTAGTTTTCTTCCTACATTCCACAACATTCACCTCACAACACAACCTTCAGAGACCCGCTCTGTCGTATATTAATTGATTACACAGAACTTAATAGGAAAACAAAATGACTCCCATCTTGAAACCCAGCTGGATCTCCATGCATCTTTTCTGCATTCCAGCTGAACTCTCAAGCCTTCCTAAAGAATCCATGCTGCATCCAAGCAGCTTCCTGTGATGATTCCTATCAGACTGCTCAAGCTCATCCTGACACAGCCGTCCTCTCTGCTAGCTGCCAATATAGGAAAATAAAACTAACTCTTCCCAGATTTTCCTTCCCCTCTGTCTTCTTTTTCTTACATATCTGCTTTTGCTTTTTTGACTGACAACAGCCTATTTCTCCTCATATATGTAAGTAAACTATTAGCATGCATATAACTAACTCCAGTATCTCTGAGTTCCCTTTGACAGCTTATTTCTCGAGTTTCTGATGAGATATTATTGACCTGAATTCTACAACAGTAGCCAATAAAATTGTGCACCTTAAGATCTAAATTGTGCCCTTTAAGGGATTCAGTTTCTCTTGGCTCCTCTGGTTAAGTCTTATATGTAGTGATTCAGTACTTCAGATCTACCATGTAAATTTTTTGGTATCGTTTACCAGTAAATTTACCAGTAGATTTCTTTGGTATAGTTGTTTCTGATTATAATTCTGATTGTTTCCATTGTTGACAAAAGTGAAGTAATGTGGCCTGTGACTTTACAGTCTGAACAACTGGAAATTTCTACCAAGTGGCACTTAATTGATTCTAATTCTGTGAACATATGGAAACTTAGCAGTGAGAAGTATTTGTATTTTGTCCTTCCATTTATAAGTAAAATCTACATTTTGTTTTTGTGGTTTGCACCAATGTGACTTCCTCTAATTAAAAAAATTGTCCTCTCCAAACTCAAGCCCTTTTTTGATGTTTTCACATTTTCTCACAGTAGTTGTAATATCCATAAATGTAGAAGTTCCGCATCAAAGATGATATTTCTTTTAGGAACTTTTGATTTTGCTAAAGCGTTTTAAGTAGAGACTTAGAGTGGAACTGAATGATAATCTCTGAAAAAAGAAAATCGACTTTTTTTGAGTGGCTAGAAGTCTTTAAACAGTGAAATAATTCCAAATTAAGATCCCTTCAGAAATCTTTTAATAAGGCTATATTGAGGAGAAAATAGAAATTGATGTTTCTGAAAATTAGTCAACTAAGTTGAAAACTTTGAACTTTAAATAGCCATACAAATTTAAAAATTATTAAGGTATAATTGACATGGAAGAAACTGCACCTATTTAAGTTTGCAATTCTATCTATCTATCTATCTATCTATCTATATATATATACACACACACTATATATACCCATGAAACCATTGAATGAATATATTCATCACAAGACAATCAAGACAATGAATATATCCACCACACCCAAAGATTTCCTCATGCCACTTTTTTAAAAATTTTTTAAATGTATTTATTTGGTTGCACTGGGTCTTAGTTGTGGTATGTGGGATCTAGTTCCCTGACCAGGATTGGACCCAGGTCCCCAGCATTGTCACCAGGGAAATCCCCTCATGCCACTTTTTTTTAAGCCAGGCTTGAGTCAGACAGAACATCAAGAACTTTAGATTACAATGTCAGTCAAAGATTCCTTAAGCATTCTGTGATGGATGCCATTATCGTCTTTCTGAAATACTAATTTTTCAATTATTTATCCTCCTTTTCCAATTATTCAGATCTACCATGTAAATTTTTTGGTATCGTTTACCAGTAAATTTACCAGTAGATTTCTTTGGTATAGTTGTTTCTGATTATAATTCTGATTGTTTCCATTGTTGACAAAAGTGAAGTAATGTGGCCTGTGACTTTACAGTCTGAACAACTGGAAATTTCTACCAAGTGGCACTTAATTGATTCTAATTCTGTGAACATATGGAAACTTAGCAGTGAGAAGTATTTGTATTTTGTCCTTCCATTTATAAGTAAAATCTACATTTTGTTTTTGTGGTTTGCACCAATGTGACTTCCTCTAATTAAAAAAATTGTCCTCTCCAAACTCAAGCCCTTTTTTGATGTTTTCACATTTTCTCACAGTAGTTGTAATATCCATAAATGTAGAAGTTCCGCATCAAAGATGATATTTCTTTTAGGAACTTTTGATTTTGCTAAAGCGTTTTAAGTAGAGACTTAGAGTGGAACTGAATGATAATCTCTGAAAAAGAAAATCGACTTTTTTTGAGTGGCTAGAAGTCTTTAAACAGTGAAATAATTCCAAATTAAGATCCCTTCAGAAATCTTTTAATAAGGCTATATTGAGGAGAAAATAGAAATTGATGTTTCTGAAAATTAGTCAACTAAGTTGAAAACTTTGAACTTTAAATAGCCATACAAATTTAAAAATTATTAAGGTATAATTGACATGGAAGAAACTGCACCTATTTAAGTTTGCAATTCTATCTATCTATCTATCTATCTATCTATATATATATATACACACACACATATATATACCCATGAAACCATTGAATGAATATATTCATCACAAGACAATCAAGACAATGAATATATCCACCACACCCAAAGATTTCCTCATGCCACTTTTTTAAAAATTTTTTAAATGTATTTATTTGGTTGCACTGGGTCTTAGTTGTGGTATGTGGGATCTAGTTCCCTGACCAGGGATTGGACCCAGGTCCCCAGCATTGTCACCAGGGAAATCCCCTCATGCCACTTTTTTTTAAGCCAGGCTTGAGTCAGACAGAACATCAAGAACTTTAGATTACAATGTCAGTCAAAGATTCCTTAAGCATTCTGTGATGGATGCCATTATCGTCTTTCTGAAATACTAATTTTTTCAATTATTTATCCTCCTTTTCCAATTGTTCCAAGATTCTCTATACTTCTTAAAGTCCTTCCTGAAGTTGATCAATTTTCTGTTCATCTCTCACCTTGAGCTTCTTACTGACCATAGCCCATGCTGTATTGGTCAAAGTTTCTGCACGCTTCATGTTCTTAAATTTGCTATTGTTAAGAGAATGAGCTCCTCAAGCAGAACATTTTTACAATGCTTGTTACCTTCAAATTCATGATCTATTTTTCTACATGCCATTTTTTTCCAGGTGAAACTGTGATGAAAAAGTCCCTCAATAAGCTAGACTTGCAATAATCTTGTGAAATCTAGATGCCAACTTTGCAACGTCCTCTTAATAGGAAGAACTTTTCAAATTTTCTCACTGTGTAGTCTCCTACACAGTGTCAGATTCAATCCATTTATAGTCACTAAGGTGAGAAATCATATATTTCCACTGATGGAGTCTTCCAGGTACTATGGCCACCCCCAACAGCAGATGTTGACATGAGACATGGAAGTTGTAAGTGTGTTATAGCTAATCTTGCTGGCCAAAACTTCCTACGCGCTAGTAGTCATATTTACTTGAAGAAAGTTTCAATTAAGAGACCAGAACTGCTGAAATAATATCCTAAAGTGGGATCTTGGAAGCTGTTAAGGTAGGAAGATGTGGATGGTAAATGCTTCATGGAACTAGATGCACAGTCTTCTGCTAGTGCTAAGCTTTTTTTTTTATTATTATTGGTTGGGGGTCAGGTTGGGGAGGGAGGGGAGCAGGCAGGCTACTTCTATTGGTTTTTCATTTATCTATTTTCATCCATCTTTGTTCTTTGGCTCCTGTGGGCCTCCCATCGCGGTGGCCTCTGTTGTCACAGAGCACCGGCTCTGGGCGCATGCGCTCCAGAGCTCCGGCTCGGTAGTTGGACACATCGGTCCAGCCGCTCTGCGGCACGTGGGATCTTCTCAGGCCAGGGATCAAACTGGCGCCCCTTGCACTGCAAGGCGGTATCCTTACCCACTGGACCACCAGGGAAGTCCCTAAGCTTTGTTTTATTCCAGAACTGTCTTTCTCCAAGAACTGGCAGACCTCTCAGGCCAAGGCAGACCTGTTTAGTCACCACACCCCACAACCTTCAAGCAGCAGGCCACACAGGTGCCAAGAGGGTCACAAGGGAACCCAGTGTCCACCCCAGTCCAGCTCCTGCTCCAGGAGTGACCCAGGAAGAGGCCCTTGGCAGTCAAGGGATACAGATCAAACATGCAGCCCGATGAAGGGTGCAGGGACTCCTGGAACAGAACCTGTACTCGGTGAATCAGGAAAACCACCCCCGTAACCCTTCCCAGATGTCTGCACAAACAGGTCCCATCCAAGGAGAACTAACCTGAGGGCATGACCTATTCTTGTGTCATTTTTTAATCTTTCCTCCCACACTTCCTATTTGCCCAGCAGGGTAGCCACTTATCTGTTTTCTGTCCTTGTCTATTAAACTGCACTTTCTGGATTTTATGTAAGCCAGAATGACAAAGTAGGTATTTAGTTTTGTCAAGCTTCTTTTACTCTTCATAATAATCTTAACATTCATCTGTTATGTATATTAGTAGTTTACTTTTATTGCTGAGTATATATTCCACTGAATGGAGGAACATTCAGTCTGTTTATGATGATTATGTTTCCAGTATTGGCCAAAACTTCCTACGCTGTGGAAAAAATTTCAATTAAGAGACCAGCTGAAATAATATCCTAAAGTGGGATCTTGGAAGCTGTTAAGGTAGGAAGATGTGGATGGTAAATGCTTCATGGAACTAGATGCACAGTCTTCTGCTAGTGCTAAGCTTTTTTTTTTATTATTATTGGTTGGGGGTGGGGTGGGAAGGGAGGGGAGCAGGCAGGCTACTTCTATTGGTTTTTCATTTATCTATTTTCATCCATCTTTGTTCTTTGGCTCCTGTGGGCCTCCCATCGCGGTGGCCTCTGTTGTCACAGAGCACCGGCTCTGGGCGCATGCGCTCCAGAGCTCCGGCTCGGTAGTTGGACACATCGGTCCAGCCGCTCTGCGGCACGTGGGATCTTCTCAGGCCAGGGATCAAACTGGCGCCCCTTGCACTGCAAGGCGGTATCCTTACCCACTGGACCACCAGGGAAGTCCCTAAGCTTTGTTTTATTCCAGAACTGTCTTTCTCCAAGAACTGGCAGACCTCTCAGGCCAAGGCAGACCTGTTTAGTCACCACACCCCACAACCTTCAAGCAGCAGGCCACACAGGTGCCAAGAGGGTCACAAGGGAACCCAGTGTCCACCCCAGTCCAGCTCCTGCTCCAGGAGTGACCCAGGAAGAGGCCCTTGGCAGTCAAGGGATACAGATCAAACATGCAGCCCGATGAAGGGTGCAGGGACTCCTGGAACAGAACCTGTACTCGGTGAATCAGGAAAACCACCCCCGTAACCCTTCCCAGATGTCTGCACAAACAGGTCCCATCCAAGGAGAACTAACCTGAGGGCATGACCTATTCTTGTGTCATTTTTTAATCTTTCCTCCCACACTTCCTATTTGCCCAGCAGGGTAGCCACTTATCTGTTTTCTGTCCTTGTCTATTAAACTGCACTTTCTGGATTTTATGTAAGCCAGAATGACAAAGTAGGTATTTAGTTTTGTCAAGCTTCTTTTACTCTTCATAATAATCTTAACATTCATCTGTTATGTATATTAGTAGTTTACTTTTATTGCTGAGTATATATTCCACTGAATGGAGGAACATTCAGTCTGTTTATGATGATATGTATATTGTTTCCAGTATTAGCTAGTTCAAACAAAGCTGATAGGCACATTCATATTCAAATCTTTCTGTATGGATGTATATTTTTATTTCTTTTATCCAGATCAGTTGTGCCTTCTTATATCTTGTAAGCAGTGTGTGAGAATTCTGGGATCTCTTTTTCTTTATTTGAACAACAAATTTCATCAGCACTTGGTATGATCAGATTTTAATTTAGGTATTTTTGTTTATAACATTCTACTTAGTGTTCCTTTATATTGTCTATTTCTTTGCTGAGACTTTTTTAAAAATTTATTTCAAACATGTTATAATTGCTTGTTGGAACACTTTTATGATGGTTTTAAAATCCTTATTAGGTAAATCTAACACCTCTGTCCTCTCCAGTATCTTCTTATTTAGTTTGAGATCATTTGATTCTTAATATAATGAGTGATATTCATTTGATACTTGGACATTTTGTGTATTCTAAGACTCTGGATTTTATTGTAGTCTTCTGTTTTAACATGTTCCCTTTACCACTGCTCCTGTTGTTGAAGAGGAGACACCACATCCTTCCTGTCAGGTGGGAGAAGAAGTCCAGGTTTTCCCCTCAGTTTCTGTTAACACCTGAGGTAAAGGGACTTCTGGTTAGTGCTGGGTGGGAATGGGAGTTCAGGCTCCAGCCTAGACTCCGCTGATACCACTCTGCATAGGAAGGACCTTTGCATTACTCTTCTCCACATGACCTCTGCTAACACAGTAGGGGCGTCCTTGCTATTGCTGAGCAATGATGAAGGTCTTGATTCTCCATTGGGTCTCCTCTGATGCCCTTCCTTCAGAGAAGGAGTTGGCTACCTCCTTACCATGGCTGGGAGGAAAGTACAACCTCTACGTGTGCTCTTTGCTGACATTTCATGCCTTGTTTCCTTGAGTGGAAAGTAAGCATTTACCCTCCACCAGGACTCTTCTGATGCCACACTGTGAAAGGTGAGGGAGGTGGCTTGTTACTACTAAATACAGGTGTGACTCTCAACATAGTCTCCACTAACACAGTATGTGCTTAGTCATTCAGCTGTGCCAACTTTTTGAAACCCCATGGACTGTAGCCTATCAGGCTCCTCTGTCCAGGAAATTCTCCAGGCAAGAGTACTGGAGTGAGTTTCCATCACTTTTTCCAGGGAGAAGTGGGATTGCATTATTTCAAATTAGGTTCTGCTTTTTAATATCTGAATAATTATTTTATGTCTTCCATTATAAATAAAGTGATTTTTTTGAATTTTTCAATATTGACCTTTATAACATTCTACTTAGTGTTCCTTTATATTGTCTATTTCTTTGCTGAGACTTTTTTAAAAATTTATTTCAAACATGTTATAATTGCTTGTTGGAACACTTTTATGATGGTTTTAAAATCCTTATTAGGTAAATCTAACACCTCTGTCCTCTCCAGTATCTTCTTATTTAGTTTGAGATCATTTGATTCTTAATATAATGAGTGATATTCATTTGATACTTGGACATTTTGTGTATTCTAAGACTCTGGATTTTATTGTAGTCTTCTGTTTTAACATGTTCCCTTTACCACTGCTCCTGTTGTTGAAGAGGAGACACCACATCCTTCCTGTCAGGTGGGAGAAGAAGTCCAGGTTTTCCCCTCAGTTTCTGTTAACACCTGAGGTAAAGGGACTTCTGGTTAGTGCTGGGTGGGAATGGGAGTTCAGGCTCCAGCCTAGACTCCGCTGATACCACTCTGCATAGGAAGGACCTTTGCATTACTCTTCTCCACATGACCTCTGCTAACACAGTAGGGGCGTCCTTGCTATTGCTGAGCAATGATGAAGGTCTTGATTCTCCATTGGGTCTCCTCTGATGCCCTTCCTTCAGAGAAGGAGTTGGCTACCTCCTTACCATGGCTGGGAGGAAAGTACAACCTCTACGTGTGCTCTTTGCTGACATTTCATGCCTTGTTTCCTTGAGTGGAAAGTAAGCATTTACCCTCCACCAGGACTCTTCTGATGCCACACTGTGAAAGGTGAGGGAGGTGGCTTGTTACTACTAAATACAGGTGTGACTCTCAACATAGTCTCCACTAACACAGTATGTGCTTAGTCATTCAGCTGTGCCAACTTTTTGAAACCCCATGGACTGTAGCCTATCAGGCTCCTCTGTCCAGGAAATTCTCCAGGCAAGAGTACTGGAGTGAGTTTCCATCACTTTTTCCAGGGAGAAGTGGGATTGCATTATTTCAAATTAGGTTCTGCTTTTTAATATCTGAATAATTATTTTATGTCTTCCATTATAAATAAAGTGATTTTTGAATGTTTTGACCTTGAACATTCTTTGTCAATATTGTATGCATTCTTGGGTGTTGTTTAGCAACATTTATTATTTGTATATGTTGATGTACTTCAAATTTAAGATAATCTCTCCTGAATATCCCAGGTTGTACATTTAGCTTCTGCAATTAGTACGTTTTCCAAAAAGTTTTTAAGAATATCTTTTAGCTTGTTTTATCTTTTCATAAAATAAGGTTATAAACTAAGTTTTGTACTCACTAGTTTTTTTTCTGTCAGCTTCTTAACCCCAGCCATTTACAAATGGTGGATCATAAATTCTTTGCCAGCATAGATGTTTAAAGAGATCTTAAGGTTAAGTAAAAAGTGAAAGTCGCTCAGTCGTGTTTGACACTTTGTGACCCCATAGACTGTAGCCTGCCAGGCTCCTCTGTCTGTGAAATCTTCCAGGCAAGAATAGTGGATTGGGTAGCCATTCCCTTCTTCAGGGAATCTTCCCAACCCAGGGATTGAACCCAGGTCTCCCACACTGCAGGTGAATTCTTTACCATCTGAGCCACCAGAGAAGCCCATGGTTAAGCAAGTAAAGTGTAACTCAAATTTCATGTACTATATCTCCTAAGGTTTTAATACTCAGATCCTGTAGATGATAATACTGAATTCACAGGGAAATGAAAATCAGAATACTTAAAATGCTAGGGAAGGGATATATGTATATTTATGGCTGATTCATGCTGTCAGGAATCACCACAACATTGTAAAGCAATTATCCTCCAATTAAAAATAATTTTTAAAATGCTTGGCATTTAGTTGTTTATCAGTAAATATTAAAGGTGAGGGAGGTGGTTTGTTACTACTAAATACAGGTGTGACTCTCAACATAGTCTCCACTAACACAGTATGTGCTTAGTCATTCAGCTGTGCCAACTTTTTGAAACCCCATGGACTGTAGCCTATCAGGCTCCTCTGTCCAGGAAATTCTCCAGGCAAGAGTACTGGAGTGAGTTTCCATCACTTTTTCCAGGGAGAAGTGGGATTGCATTATTTCAAATTAGGTTCTGCTTTTTAATATCTGAATAATTATTTTATGTCTTCCATTATAAATAAAGTGTTTTTTGAATGTTTTGACCTTGAACATTCTTTGTCAATATTGTATGCATTCTTGGGTGTTGTTTAGCAACATTTATTATTTGTATATGTTGATGTACTTCAAATTTAAGATAATCTCTCCTGAATATCCCAGGTTGTACATTTAGCTTCTGCAATTAGTACGTTTTCCAAAAAGTTTTTAAGAATATCTTTTAGCTTGTTTTATCTTTTCATAAAATAAGGTTATAAACTAAGTTTTGTACTCACTAGTTTTTTTTCTGTCAGCTTCTTAACCCCAGCCATTTACAAATGGTGGATCATAAATTCTTTGCCAGCATAGATGTTTAAAGAGATCTTAAGGTTAAGTAAAAAGTGAAAGTCGCTCAGTCGTGTTTGACACTTTGTGACCCCATAGACTGTAGCCTGCCAGGCTCCTCTGTCTGTGAAATCTTCCAGGCAAGAATAGTGGATTGGGTAGCCATTCCCTTCTTCAGGGAATCTTCCCAACCCAGGGATTGAACCCAGGTCTCCCACACTGCAGGTGAATTCTTTACCATCTGAGCCACCAGAGAAGCCCATGGTTAAGCAAGTAAAGTGTAACTCAAATTTCATGTACTATATCTCCTAAGGTTTTAATACTCAGATCCTGTAGATGATAATACTGAATTCACAGGGAAATGAAAATCAGAATACTTAAAATGCTAGGGAAGGGATATATGTATATTTATGGCTGATTCATGCTGTCAGGAATCACCACAACATTGTAAAGCAATTATCCTCCAATTAAAAATAATTTTTAAAATGCTTGGCATTTAGTTGTTTATCAGTAAATATTAACTCACTCTCCTTCAAGTCTAAATTTTAGAGATTTGAAAATTCCAAAATATGAGGGAAGGCTGAAAAATCATGCTTAGTTTGAAATACATAAATTAGTGACTTAAACTCTGTATTCAGTTAGCAGGCTCCTTTTATCTTAGCAGTTATTCTGTTGAGGAAGCACTTAATGAGTATGTTTTAGATATCACAAAGGTAAACCTAAGACACTAAGCCCTTAATCCAATATAATTCAACAAATATGCTTTGAGGGCCCATTAAGCCTAAGCCACTGGACTAAGTACTGAGGAGTGTACACATATGAATAAGATCCAGTTTCTGTAACCTAACATGGCAAGAATGAGTCATTGACAAGGGCAAGAATGGAAAAGAAGTCTATTACAGAATGGTTGCAAAGCACTGTAATCTCGTGCATTGAAGGAATGGAGAGAGAGAGAGCAACAGAGAAAAAGGAAATGTGGCAGGATGCTAGGAACCTTGCACAGGGGGGTTTCTAGGTTTCCATGGAAACAGTTAGACTTGAATGCATGGGTGCATAAGGCAGTCTTACCAGGTGCCTGTTATTGGCTTGGAGAAGGGAAAAAAATTACATTTCCATGACAGTTACAGATTAGCTGAGCAAGTAGCTTTCCAAAGTGATGTACTTGCAAAAACCAGATAAACACTGTCCAGAGTGAAAATGTTTGTATTCGCCAGTGCCAGCTGGGTAATTAGATCTCCCCTTAGAAAGGGAGAGATTGCAGTTTGTACTTTCTGACCATTTTACTCAAGATAGCAAGATCTTCTACACAGAAACAATTTTCTGGGGGCGGGGGATATGTCTCATAATATATAGGTAGACAGTGAGAAAGAAAATTGAATATGGGAGAAAATTGCCCCAAAGAGAACCATTAAGACATTTTGGAGGTTACTAAAAACTAGGTGTAAGAGTGTGTGTCCATGTAGGAAGTTATGAAATATTTATACTGGCATTGAGACATAGAGGTATTTGGCAGTGTAGTGAAGCAGTACTTTCTGCTGTGAATTGGGATTTAAGAAAGCAACACCTCACCATCCATCACAGATCAAGAGGTGACAAAGAAAAAATGAAAATTAGACAATGTTGCAAAAAGAACCTAACTGTATAGGTATATTCTGAGTTTTGCAAAATATGCAGTTTAATTTCACACATTTCGGGGGCACAGAAGATGAAATGTTATGACTGCTTCTTCCAAACAAGATAGATGGCAGATAAAAAGATAGGTAGGTAGATGCTGTTTATGAGATGATTGAGTTGTTTACTGAATCCTCATAGTATAAATAATAGTGATGAAAGTCACAACAGACCATCAAAGTACATAAAAACAATGGCATTGCTTACAAAAATCTGTCAAAATTATAGCATAAGTTAAAGACTACTTTTTAAATCCTGTGTCGTGCAGAATAAACAGTTCAGAAGGGGGAGGCTAATTGGAAAAATCTTTTGGATGGAATGAGTTTTGAGTCAAATTTCAAAAATGTGGTTGCCTATGGATTGATAATGTGAAGGTGGAGGTCTTGTCATTGCATGGAAATGTTGTTTGCAACCAAAAATAAAATCTGTAAATTTTGAGCAAACATGGAAGACAAGTAGATGATAAATGTAAGTGCAAACATGCAAGTCAATACAGAAAGAATAGCGCTAAGTGTAACAAGACCCCAACCTTGTGTTACTTTTCAAACTAATAAATTACAGAAGTTATATAGCAATGTTGCTGAAAATGTATAAAATATAGAAATATATATAATAACATGTGTCCAACGTGTGTGCATGCTCAGTTGCTCAGTCATGTCCAACTCTGTGGCCCCATGGCCTGTGGCCTGTCCTCTGTCCATTAAATTTTTCAGGCAGGAATATTGGCTGAAAATATTCTTCCTCCAGAGAGTCTTCCTATCCCAGGGATCGAACCCACATCTCCTGTATTGGCAGGTGGACTCTTTACCACTGGCTCACCTGGGAAACCTCACAGCTTAATCTTTGAAAACTGGTTGTACAACAGTGTTTTATTGATATTGTGATTTATATGTCCAAATTACAGAATTTCCAAAGAGGACAAGTTATTGGCTATGTTTATTGGCTATATGGGTATTTTAACTGTTGTACTTGATCTTGACTATTGTTCATATTTCTAGTGGTATTTATCTTCATTTTAGTCTGGACATTATTAATTATTTATTATTTGTTGGTACTACTCCTTTATCAACTTTATATATGAAAATAATTGCTCTCAGTTTGTGGCTTGCATATTCATTTTAGGTGAGTCTTTTGAAGAAAACTCGTTCATTTTAATGTTGTCTAATTCATCATTTTATTTTCAGATAATGCTCTTTCTATCTTATTTAATACATTTTCCTATTTGTATTTCACATGTATTCTTCCAAATGTTAAATTATTAAATGATGTTGTCCTCTGGTATTGATATATTATTCTGCAAGTTTATATTTTATTTTTTCCCCATGAGGATAGCCACCAGATCCATTTATTAACTAGCCCCCCTTTTCTCTTTGAGTTTTCATTGTATCTCTGAAATGTACCTCATTTCCAGTCATGCAAGGGCCATGATATTGCATTTATGCTTACATCAGTCAGTTTCCTATTCATATCATAGTACCTTGACTCCCTTACTTCCTATTGCTTTATAGGTCTTTATAGTTATTAGAGAATGTTTCCCCTTCTACTTTTTTTCAGATTGTTCTGGCTATTTAGGTCCGTTGTGTACCCATGAACATTTCATAAACAAATTGTAAACTTTCTTATAAAATACCCTGTGTTTTTTATTGCAGTTGCCTTCAAAACAACACAGAATAGTATTTGCAGGTGCCAGGGATACTGGTATCTGTCATATATAGGTTCACTTCATGGATAGGGGTGAAACCATAGCTTTTAAATAGAAGATGAATCATCTTTCCATCATCAGATAGTTCCATACAGAGACATCTTCTCCCTTTTTACTTGGTTGTTAACCTTAGAGCATGTCAAAATGTACCCTCTTGCTGTATTCTCCATAACTAAATATATAACTTTATAGAAAAGTTAAGTTATCCTCTGTAGATAATTATGAAGAGAATCACCATCATTATTATGCTAAATTTTCCCCCCATCATGCCTCTTTTATTTTTATGTTTATTTTCATCCATCTTTTATTCTTCAGTATGTGTGGGCCTCCCATTGCAGTGGCATCTCTCATTACAGAGCACTAGCTCTGGCTGGTAATTGGACACACGGATCCAGCCACTCTGAGGCACGTGGGATCTTCGTGGGCCAGGGATCAAACTGATGCCCCTTGCACTGCAAGGCGGACTGTCTACCCACTGGACCACCAGGGAAGCCCAATGCTAAATTTTTGTATCCATTAACACATACTATTTTTATTTCCATGTAAGTAATGTTCTTCGGTACAGTTTTATAATTTTAACATGCACAACTTGAACATCATTTCTTGGATTTGTTCTCAGCATATAGTTTTTACTTCTATTTTAAATGGTGGTATCTTTTCTATTTGTTATGTAGTGCTGTCTAATTGTTGCTGGTTGTTGTTGTTCAGTCACTCAGTTGTGTCAGACTCTTTGTGACCCCACGGACTGCAGCACACCAGGCTTCTCTGTCCTTCACTATCTCTAAGAGCTTGCTTAAACTCATGTCAGTTGCGTCCATGATGGCATCCAACCATCTTGTCCTCTGTCATCCCTCTTCCTACTGCCTTCAATCTCTCCCAGCATCAGGATCTTTTCCAGTGAGTCATCTCTTTGCTTCAGCTGGCCAAAATATTGGTGCTTCAGCTTCAAGATCAGTCCTTCCAATGAATATTCAGAGTTAATTTCGACTGGTTTGATCTCCTTGCAGTCCAAGGAACTCTTGAGAGCCTTCTCCAACACCATAGTTCAAACGCATCAATTCATCAGTGCTCAGCCTTCTTTGTGGTCCAACTCTCACATCCATGCATGACTACTGGGAAAACCATGGCTTTGACTATATGGACATTTGTCAGCAAAGTAAGATCTCTGCTTTTTAATACACTGTCCATGTTTGTCATAGCTTTTCTTCCAAGGAGCAAGTGTCTTTTAATTTCATGGCTGCAGTCAACATCTGCTTGAGAAAATAGTCTTCCACTGTTTTCATTATTTGCCCATCTATTTGTCATGAAGTGATGATACCAGATGCCATGATCTTTGTTCTTTGAATGTTGAGTTTTAGGCCAGCTTTTTCACTCTCCTCTTTCATCTTCATCAAGAGGCTCTTTAGTTCCTCTTCACTTTCTGACATGAGGGTGGTGTCATCTGCATATATGAGGTTGTTGATATTTCTCCTGGCAATCTTGATTACAACTTGTGCTTCATCCAGCCCAGCATTTCTCATGATGTACCCTGCATATAAGTTAAATAAGCAGGGTGACAATGTATAGCCTTGATACACTCCTTTCCCAATTTGGAACCAATCCATTGTTTCATGTCTCGTTCTGTTTCTTTTTTCTTTTTTTATAGATTTTTTTTAAATTTAAGGATAATTGCTTTACAGAATTTTGTTGTTTTCTGACAATCATCAACATGAATCAACCATAGGTATGCATATGGCCCCTAACTGTTGCTTCTTGACCAGCAAAGAGGTTTCACAGACAGCAGGTAAGGTGGTCTGATATTCTTATCTCTCCAAGAATTTTCCACAGTTTGTTGTTGTCCATACACTCAAAGACTTTAGTGTAGTCAATGAGTCAGAAGTAGATGTTCTTCTGGAATTCTCTTGCTTTCTCTATGATCCAACGGATGTCAGCAGTTTGATCTCTGTTTCCTCTGCCCTTTCTGAATCCAGCTTCTACATCTGGAAGTTCTTGGTTCACATACTGTTTGAAGCCTAGCTTGGAGGATTTTGAGCTTGACCTTGCTAACATGTGTAGTAGTGTAGTACTGTAGTAGTAGTGTTAGTTACTCAGTCATATTTGACTATTTATTCTCCCATGGACTGTAACCTGTCAGGCTCCTCTGTCCATGGGATTTTCTAGGCAAGAATACAGGAATGGGTTGCCATTTCCTTCTCCAGGGGATCTTCCTGACCCAGGGATCAAACCCAGGTCTGCTGCATTGCATGCAGTCTTTACCTTCTGAACCACCGGGAAGCTCAACCCTAGCATGTGGAACGAGTGCAGTTGTGCAGTAGTTTGAACATTGTCATTGCCCTCCTTTGAAATTGGAATTAAAACTGACCCTTTCCATTCTTGTGGCCACTGCTGAGTTTTCCAAATTTGCTGATGTATTGAATGTTGCAATTTAACAACAACATCTTTTAGGATTTGAAATAGCTCAGCTGGAATTCCATCACCTCCACTAGCTATGTTCATAGTGATGCTTCCTAAATTAGCCCACTTGACTTCACATTCCAATATGTCTGACTCTAGGTGAGTGATCATGCCATCGTGAGTATCTGGGTTATTAATATCTTTTTTTTTGTATAGTTCTGTGTATTCTTGCCACCTCTTCTTAATATCTTCTGCTTCTGTTAGGTACGTACTGTTTCTGTCCTTAATTGTGCCCATCTTTGCATAAAGTATTCCCTTGGTATCTTAATTTTCTGAAGAGATCTCTAGTCTTTCCCATTCTATTTTTTTCCTCTATTTCTTAGCATTATTCACTTAGGAAGGCTTTCTTATCTCTCCTTACTGTTCTTTGGGACTCTACATTCAAATGGGTATATATTTCCTTTTCTCTTTGGCCTTTTACTTCACTTCTTTTCTCATCTATTTGTAAGGCCACCTCAGACAACCATTTGCCTTTTTGGATTTCTTTTTCTTTTGCAGGTTGTTTTGATCACGACCTCCTATACAGTATTAGGAACCTCAGTCCATGGTTCTTCAGGCACTTATCAGATCTACTCCTTTGAATCTATTTGTCACTTCCACTGTATAATCATAAGCAATTTGGTTTAGGTCATACCTTAATGACCTACTAATTTTGAATCTATTTGTCACTTCCACTGTATAATCATAAGCAATTTGGTTTAGGTCATACCTTAATGACCTACTAATTTTCTCTACTTTCTTCAATTTAAGTCTGAATTTTGCAATAAGGAATTCATGATCTGAGCCACAGTCAGCTCCTCGTCTCTTTTTTTGCTGAATGTGTAAAGCATCTTCATCTTCAGCTGCAAAGAGTATAATCAACCTAATTTCAGTTTGACCATCTGGTGATGTCCATGTGTAGAGTCATCTTTTGTGTTGTTAGAAGAGGGTGTTTTCCATGACCAGTGTATTGTCTTGGCCAAACTCTGTTGCCCTGTTTTGTTTTGTACTCCAAAACCAAACTTGCCTGTTATTCCAGTTATCTCTTTTTTTTTCCTCCAGTTATCTCTTGAGTTCCTACTTTTGCATTCCAGTTTCCAGTGATGAAAAGTATATCTTTTTTTTTTTTTTTTTTTTTGGTGTTAGTTCAAGAAGGTCTTGTAGGTCTTGATAGAATGATTCAGCTTCAGCTTCTTTGGCATTAGTGGTCGGGGCATAGGCTTGGATTATGTGATATTGAATGATTTGTCTTGGAAACAAACCGAGGTCCTTCTGTCATATTTGAGCAACTTCATTTGTTGCTGATGGCTAGATCTGAATTGATATTTGAGTGTTTAATCTCACTTCCAGCAATCATGCTCTAATTCTGTTTTTTGTCTCTAGGTACTTTAAGGTTTCCTAAGAAAATAATAACCTGTCCAATAATAAGACTTTTATTTATTCCTTTCAAGTCATTACATCTTTATTTACTTTTTCTCTTGTTCCAGTTTTGGCCTTCTACTATAGTGTTAAATAGAAGTAGTAAAAGTGGCAATCCCTGTTTTCTTCCTAAATCTAAAGGAAACAATTCCATTTTTCACCCATTTATGATCATATATATTGTAGGGGATCCTGTTATCTTGTATCAAATTAGTTTCCTTCTATTTTAGTTTATTAAAACAGTCCTGAATTTTATTAATTTTTTTTCTGTATCTATTGAGGTGAGTAGATGGTTTTTTCTATTAATGCAGTGAATTAATCATATACATAATCTATTAAAAGCATCATTGTGTTCCTAGAACATGGTGATGGTATGTGGTGGTGGTGGTCTAGTCGCTGAGTTGTGTCTGACCCACTCTGACCTCATGGACTCCAGCCGCCAGGCTCCTCTATCCATGGGACTTCCCAGGCAATAATATTGGAGTAGGTTGCCATTTTGTCCTCCAGGGGATCTGAGCCACAGTCAGCTCCTCGTCTCTTTTTTTGCTGAATGTGTAAAGCATCTTCATCTTCAGCTGCAAAGAGTATAATCAACCTAATTTCAGTTTGACCATCTGGTGATGTCCATGTGTAGAGTCATCTTTTGTGTTGTTAGAAGAGGGTGTTTTCCATGACCAGTGTATTGTCTTGGCCAAACTCTGTTGCCCTGTTTTGTTTTGTACTCCAAAACCAAACTTGCCTGTTATTCCAGTTATCTCTTTTTTTTTCCTCCAGTTATCTCTTCACTTTCTACTTTTGTATTCCAGTCCCCATTGATGAAAAGGTCATCTTTTTTTTTTTTTTTTTGGTGTTAGTTCAAGAAGGTCTTGTAGGTCTTGATAGAATGATTCAGCTTCAGCTTCTTTGGCATTAGTGGTCGGGGCATAGGCTTGGATTATGTGATATTGAATGATTTGTCTTGGAAACAAACCGAGGTCCTTCTGTCATATTTGAGCAACTTCATTTGTTGCTGATGGCTAGATCTGAATTGATATTTGAGTGTTTAATCTCACTTCCAGCAATCATGCTCTAATTCTGTTTTTTGTCTCTAGGTACTTTAAGGTTTCCTAAGAAAATAATAACCTGTCCAATAATAAGACTTTTATTTATTCCTTTCAAGTCATTACATCTTTATTTACTTTTTCTCTTGTTCCAGTTTTGGCCTTCTACTATAGTGTTAAATAGAAGTAGTAAAAGTGGCAATCCCTGTTTTCTTCCTAAATCTAAAGGAAACAATTCCATTTTTCACCCATTTATGATCATATATATTGTAGGGGATCCTGTTATCTTGTATCAAATTAGTTTCCTTCTATTTTAGTTTATTAAAACAGTCCTGAATTTTATTAATTTTTTTTCTGTATCTATTGAGGTGAGTAGATGGTTTTTTCTATTAATGCAGTGAATTAATCATATACATAATCTATTAAAAGCATCATTGTGTTCCTAGAACATGGTGATGGTATGTGGTGGTGGTGGTCTAGTCGCTGAGTTGTGTCTGACCCACTCTGACCTCATGGACTCCAGCCGCCAGGCTCCTCTATCCATGGGACTTCCCAGGCAATAATATTGGAGTAGGTTGCCATTTTGTCCTCCAAGGGATCTTCTCAACCCAGGGATTGAACCAGGGTTCAGTTGAACCAGGGATTGAACCAGGGTTCAGTATTGCCAATTGCATTGGAAGGTGGATTATTTTACTGACTGATCCACCAGGGAGCATATGATGTTTTCTATAATTTATTAATGCAGTGAATTAAATGTATACATTTACTATTAAAAATATTATTGCATTCCTGGGATGTACCTAACTTGTTTATGGTGCATTTTTGAGAGTACTGAGTTTCATTTGCTAATATTTTGTTTAGGACTCTTTCAATCATGAGGAAAATGGCCTATAATATTTGTTTTAACTGATCTAGTTGGGAGTTGTATCAATCAGAATGAGTTACATTGTGCCACAGTAAAAACACTTCCAAAATTTTGGTGACTAAAATATTATAGTTTTATTTATTGGTCATGCTACATACTCATCTCATGTCAGTCACACAGAGACATGCAGGATAACAGAGCTTTCACCATCTGGAACATTGCCCACCGCCAGGGAGAGAAGGCTATAACAAAGCACGCACTGATTGTTAAAGACTTTTTTCTGAAGGTCACACAAATAACTACTCGTATTTCCTTAGGCAAAACCAGGTCAAATTGTCATGGCTCTCATCAAAGGACAGGCAATTGCAGGTTTGCAAAAGCGAAATAACTGAAAGATTGGTAAGTGGCTCTAGTGACTTCTGTAGTTCACACTTCTGGAAAGAACATACTTAGTTCTCTCTCCCACTCATACATAAAATGTACCACCCCTACACTCACAGGCCTTAATACAAAAGTCCTTTCTAATCCAGGCATCAGTTTCACAACCCATTATATCTAAGGAATATGGTGGTTTGTGCAGTATCTTGGCATTAGGTGTGGATGTGACTCTTTAAGATGTGAAGAGCTATAAACTTCTCTGAAATCCAGTATGTGGTAGTGGAACCAGGACACATAACTGCTGTAAACATCCTGGCAGAGGAAGAATTGGAGTCACATTGCAAACTTTGATCCAAGAAAATAGAGATGTGTCTGTAGCAGCTCTAAAAACTTTCCAAAGGACATATTGATAATTCTCCCCAAAAGTTTGTGCGGAGAGTGATTTTTTTTTAATTATTTTTATTTTATTTTTACAGAGTTTTATTGTTATGGAGAGTGATTCTTGGATAGGCACTGGTTCTCCTTCTTAGTTAACTTGTCCAATTTTCTCCCTGGATAATTTTTTTTTCTTCTCCCACCTCGTCCCCCACCCTTTTTGTTTTGTTTTGTTTTATTTTAATTATGCTATTCTCTTTGGTTGTATCTGAATTGGACATCATCAAGATGTTCTTCTTGGAACCTGAGCAACTCTCTCAGTTGTCTTCTTGCCTATAGATGGTAGAGAACCCAAGAATCTTTTTAGGTATCAACAACCATGGTCTGTTTTAGTCCATGCTGTTGATTCTTTTGACAGCATAATTTTCTAAAACATAGTTTTAGCTTCTCTGTTTCATTGCAGTCAGTTCATGAGCAATGACCACACTTAAGTGTCTTTTGAATTATAACTCTGAATGTTTCATTGCTATCTCTTCCCCTTCCCTCTCTTTCTCCACTTATCTGTGCATATTTAAAGCCTATATGAATGCCTTCATTATTACAGTTGTTGATTTTACCAAGTATTTAGCCACTAGGTGATAAAGACTCTTCTGGCTTATGGTAAAAACTGTCCTCACTATATAAGCCATTAAGCCAATATCACAAAGATAGGGATGTTTAATAGCACTCTGTACTTCAAGGTACTGGTAGCTATCAGCATAAATCTGACTCTGCCATGTGTGATATTATGATTTATAGTAAGAAATATATCCAGTTTTCATCTGGCGCTCTTGGCACAGAGAACCTAAAACCCTTGGAATTTCCTGTGAGGAGAGTGGTAAAAGTGTCTCTTGTTACATGGATGAGCTGACTGTAGACCAACTGAGTACAGTCTTGTGATTAGATGGAGACTTAAAGTCCACCCCTCACTACTGTGCTCTCCTTCGCATATACACCCCGACCTCCAAGGAGGGAAGAAGGGTTGAATATCAAGTTTAGTTGCCAGTGATCGATGATTTAATCAATTATACCTATGTATTGGAGCCTTCCCTGCTCCGGAAAAAAAAAAAAATGGATCAGAGAGCTTCCCATTGATGAACATGTGGAGATTTGGAGAGAGTGGCATACCTCGTAAGGCTTGGAAGCTCCATGCCTCTTCCCTCTACTTTGCTCTATGCACTTCTTCCGCCTGGCTCTTTCTGAGTTGTATCCCTTTATAACCAGTGCTTTAGTAAGTAAAATGTTTCTCTGAGTTCTGTGAGTCACTCTAGCAAATTAATCAAAACTAAGGAGGGGGTCTTAAGAACCCCCTGTAGCTGATTGGTCAGAAGCATCAGTGATAACCTGGGCTTGTGATCAGCGTCTTTATTGGGAGAAGAAGGGTCCTGTGTGCTTCAGCTTTTAACCTGTGGATTCTAATGCTATCTCCAGGCAGGAAGGGTCAGAATTGTGTTAAAATGTAGGATATTCTGCTAGGTCAGCTGGTAAAGAAAACACCTGCAATCAGGACACCCTGGTTTGATTCCTGGGTCGGGAAGATCCCCTGGAGAAGGGATAGGATACCCACTCCAGTATTGTTGGGCTTCCTTGGTGGTTCAGATGGTGAAGAATCTGCCTGAAATGTGGGAGACCTGGGGTTGGGAAGATCCCCTGGAGGAGGGCATGGCAACCCACTCCAGTATTCTTGCCTGGAGAATCCCATGGACTGAGGAGCCTGGCAGGCTACAGACCATGGGGTTGCAAAGAGTCAGACATGACTGAGCGACTAGGCACAGCACAGTAAGATATTCAGCTGGGTCCAGAGGATTGCTTGTTGGTGTGAGGAGAAACCGCTCTCTCTCTCTCTTCTCTCTCTCTCACACACACATACACACACACGTACACACATAGGAACTGGATCTAGGAACCCAAAATACTTTGGTAGCAAGCAATACCTAAATTTTAGGGGCTCAAAATAAAAAAGTTTTACATTACTCTTAGGACTTGGGGTTGGTTGAGTCTCCTCCAAGTCATCTTCATTTGGAGGCACAGGATGAGAAGTCCTCACTCACCCCCTGGCAGGATAAGGGAAAGGTTGCCAGTGATCGATGATTTAATCAATTATACCTATGTATTGGAGCCTTCCCTGCTCCGGAAAAAAAAAAAAATGGATCAGAGAGCTTCCCATTGATGAACATGTGGAGATTTGGAGAGAGTGGCATACCTCGTAAGGCTTGGAAGCTCCATGCCTCTTCCCTCTACTTTGCTCTATGCACTTCTTCCGCCTGGCTCTTTCTGAGTTGTATCCCTTTATAACCAGTGCTTTAGTAAGTAAAATGTTTCTCTGAGTTCTGTGAGTCACTCTAGCAAATTAATCAAAACTAAGGAGGGGGTCTTAAGAACCCCCTGTAGCTGATTGGTCAGAAGCATCAGTGATAACCTGGGCTTGTGATCAGCGTCTTTATTGGGAGAAGAAGGGTCCTGTGTGCTTCAGCTTTTAACCTGTGGATTCTAATGCTATCTCCAGGCAGGAAGGGTCAGAATTGTGTTAAAATGTAGGATATTCTGCTAGGTCAGCTGGTAAAGAAAACACCTGCAATCAGGACACCCTGGTTTGATTCCTGGGTCGGGAAGATCCCCTGGAGAAGGGATAGGATACCCACTCCAGTATTGTTGGGCTTCCTTGGTGGTTCAGATGGTGAAGAATCTGCCTGAAATGTGGGAGACCTGGGGTTGGGAAGATCCCCTGGAAAAGGGCATGGCAACCCACTCCATTATTCTTGCCTGGAGAATCCCATGGACTGAGGAGCCTGGCAGGCTACAGACCATGGGGTTGCAAAGAGTCAGACATGACTGAGCGACTAGGCACAGCACAGTAAGATATTCAGCTGGGTCCAGAGGATTGCTTGTTGGTGTGAGGAGAAACCGCTCTCTCTCTTCTCTCTCTCTCACACACACATACACACACACGTACACACATAGGAACTGGATCTAGGAACCCAAAATACTTTGGTAGCAAGCAATACCTAAATTTTAGGGGCTCAAAATAAAAAAGTTTTACATTACTCTTAGGACTTGGGGTTGGTTGAGTCTCCTCCAAGTCATCTTCATTTGGAGGCACAGGATGAGAAGTCCTCACTCACCCCCTGGCAGGATAAGGGAAAGGTTGCACACATGCAGGTTCTTAATGGCTTCCAAGCTAATTGGTGAAAGCCAATTATATGTTCCTGCCTACATTCAACAAGTTGGGAAGATGCAGTATTACCATATATCTGGAAGAAAGAAGGAAAGAAGGCAAGAAATTATCATGCTCTCTACTGTATATATCAAATTAATTGTTTCAGCTGAAGAAGGATCAGGGAAAGAAAACTGGATATAAATCAGCTTGGGCCATGCTGGAGTCCTCAGGCTGATATGTGCCTTGGGTGTTTCTGATAGATGGGCTTCTGTTATAAAGATGAAAGCATTAAGGCATTAGGGCTGATACAACTAAACATTCTCAACATGATACTAACTCATTTTATTCCAACTCATGCTCACCACATTATCTTGTAATAAACTATCTTTCTGTATAGCTTGCTCTCAAGGAAAGAAAATCCACCAGGGAGATGTGAACAGTTTGTTCCTTTGCAGTCATAATTCCCAATAAAGTTTAGTAAATCAGCATTATGGTTTTATATCTTATGCGAGATTTGTAGCATGAGTTGGCATCACCAAATCTGATCAGCTCTGGTAGACTGACATGATTAAACTCAGAAAAGTGGTTAATTTCAAAGAAAATTACTGCTCGAAAATCTGTAGGAAGGGGGAGTCAGCCCAACTCTTTCCTTCTCTGACAGGACCACATGAATCTGCATTTATAAAAAACCAAAAACAGACAACAAACCTAAAATCTTGCATTTCTTCTTTTCTTCAAAATACATTAAGTAAAAATATAAGGCAAGGAAGTATGGAATGAAGAGATATCAATTTTTTTTAAATTTTTATCTTACTTTTACAGAGTTTTGTTGTTTACAGATACGTATGATCCCAGATTAGTCATATGTATATCGCCCCCATCCCACCCCTCTAGGCCATTGCACAGCACCCCTGCAGGTTCCCCTTTTCTCACAGCACAATGACAATAGCTATTTTTTTCACATATGATAGTATAGGTTTTCATGCTACTTCCTTTATTCCTCCTACCCACTGTTCATTACCCACAATGTCCGTGTGTCTACTGTTCATGTCTGAGATATCAAATTTTGTTTGGATCAGAATTAGTTAGAGGTGCCTGCTTGTAGGGGAAAACCTAGCCACTAGATCAGAGACTACAACTTGAAACAAATCAAGCAGAAAACAGACATGAGTATAAAGCACAGTAATGAGCTGCTGAATACAGTGAAATCAGCCCTGGCTGATGGAAGGAACTGAGACAGGACTCTGAACAGGCTCCGATCTCCACTTGGTTCAGAACATGCTCCATCATTCCTGTCCCACTGGCCTTTTTGCTGGTCCTTATACACAACAAACCCATTGGCTATTCATTTGGTTGTTACCTCTGCCTGTGGTTTTCATCATGACTACAAGCCTGGGCCGGAGGGTAGGTGGGCAAAAGCATGATCTGACTGTGCTGAAAAATTCTTGTGCCTCTTGTGTACTGCAAGTGACAATAAATGACTAACAAATGCTTACTGAGTAAATATGAGAGCAGTGAATGGCTAAATCATGTATTCCTTTCTTAGAAGAGAAGCCCAGTCATCAAGCCCTTGTTAACACAGCATATTGACAAAGGAGGCAGAGGAACAGAGACAAACATGGAGTCACAGCATCTTCTCGGGCTAATCCTTAGTTGGACTAATCTTAGTAGGCTGGTACTGTGATCAAAGAAAGATGATAAATGAGAGTCAGGAAGTCCTGATTTTGCCGACCTTGTTCAGATGATAAATCAATGCTAAGTAATTGCACAGAATACCTGCTATATGAGTGGTTTCACCACAAGCCAGAAAGAATTTTTGTTAGCCTAGAGCAGGGCACATATCTCAACATGAGAATGTGACTGAATGTGGGTTCTAAGATGCTCACGTTTCCCTCTTTTCTACACTAAACTTCTATGTCCATCCCACATAAAGAACAATATCCATTTAGAGATGATTAAAAACTGAAAGTGGATTATCTTGTGCCCTTCAGACTCAGGTTAAAAGGGAAGACTTCCCTCCCCAGCATCAATGAAGCCTATTACTAGGCATCGGGAAAGTATAGACCAGCAGTTTTCACAATTAAAATAATTTGCTTAAAATATGAAATTAAAGAAAAAAATAAAAAATTAAGAACTAAAGAAATGATCACAGGAGAAAATAAGTAAAACATGCAAGCTCTCAAATCAAAAGTGAAAAAAAGAGAGAGATTAAAAATGTAGCTTTCTAACCTCCATGAAAAAAAATCCATCATTAAGGTTATGTAATTAAATATATTTTAGATATATATTAGATATATAATTAAATATATTTTAGAATGTTAGAAAGTTGGTGAAGGAGTATAGGAAGCACAAAAAGAACTCCAGAAGATACATGGATATTTGTATGAAAAAATTAAATAACATTGGAATAAAATTACTAAATTCAAAACTTTCATCTTACAAGGGGAATGTATAACCTTCAGATTTATCTTCTTTACTGGAGAAAATCATTTGCATCTAATTAGTTTCCTGTGAATTAACATCCAGGTTTAAACAGTTGTAAAATGTCTGTTGCTAATCAGTGGGTATATGTCTCTCATGTCAGTAGATATTTAGACAAGTTTATCGAGACAGCATGCCTATGAGGGGTCAAGCTTCATCCTTCTGCCTTGTATCTATGTAGGATTATCTTTCTTAGCAACCCTTCCTTGTGATAAAGAGTAATTGCCAAATAGCTTTTAATTTACATAAATGGTATTAGAATATGAATCTGTGAGTTTGTTTCTATTTCTCTGTCAACATTATCTCTATTTTATATTACATAGAGAGAAAGAGTGGGTGAGATCTGGGGGGCTTTTTTATGCTAGTGTGTGGTATTCCATTACTGTGTGCTTTCACAAGGTGCAGAACCATATTCAGGGAACAGTAAAGAGTTTGATATGACTGGAACATAAGGTCCATGGAGAGATATCTAAAAGTTCAGGCTAGTTAGGTCATCTGAGAACAATTTGTAAAGGTCACATGTGTTATATAATGGCATTTTATTGTTCTGCTGATGATAATGATTTAATACTAAGTTACCATCCTTAGAAATTCATCTGAGTGGATTAGCCCAAGGTTAAAAGAACTTCCTCCAGCATCAATGAAGCCTATTACTAGGCATCGGGAAAGTATAGACCAGCAGTTTTCACAATTAAAATAATTTGCTTAAAATATGAAATTAAAGAAAAAAATAAAAAATTAAGAACTAAAGAAATGATCACAGGAGAAAATAAGTAAAACATGCAAGCTCTCAAATCAAAAGTGAAAAAAAGAGAGAGATTAAAAATGTAGCTTTCTAACCTCCATGAAAAAAAATCCATCATTAAGGTTATGTAATTAAATATATTTTAGATATATATTAGATATATAATTAAATATATTTTAGAATGTTAGAAAGTTGGTGAAGGAGTATAGGAAGCACAAAAAGAACTCCAGAAGATACATGGATATTTGTATGAAAAAATTAAATAACATTGGAATAAAATTACTAAATTCAAAACTTTCATCTTACAAGGGGAATGTATAACCTTCAGATTTATCTTCTTTACTGGAGAAAATCATTTGCATCTAATTAGTTTCCTGTGAATTAACATCCAGGTTTAAACAGTTGTAAAATGTCTGTTGCTAATCAGTGGGTATATGTCTCTCATGTCAGTAGATATTTAGACAAGTTTATCGAGACAGCATGCCTATGAGGGGTCAAGCTTCATCCTTCTGCCTTGTATCTATGTAGGATTATCTTTCTTAGCAACCCTTCCTTGTGATAAAGAGTAATTGCCAAATAGCTTTTAATTTACATAAATGGTATTAGAATATGAATCTGTGAGTTTGTTTCTATTTCTCTGTCAACATTATCTCTATTTTATATTACATAGAGAGAAAGAGTGGGTGAGATCTGGGGGGCTTTTTTATGCTAGTGTGTGGTATTCCATTACTGTGTGCTTTCACAAGGTGCAGAACCATATTCAGGGAACAGTAAAGAGTTTGATATGACTGGAACATAAGGTCCATGGAGAGATATCTAAAAGTTCAGGCTAGTTAGGTCATCTGAGAACAATTTGTAAAGGTCACATGTGTTATATAATGGCATTTTATTGTTCTGCTGATGATAATGATTTAATACTAAGTTACCATCCTTAGAAATTCATCTGCTTATTCATTGGTTATTCCATTCACCAAATATTTTTAAAGGGTGATATATGAAATTAGCTGAGGCGACATCAGCAATGTAAGAGGTATAAGACAAAATGTGTCATGTAAGGATACAAGTTTTATTTTCTATTCATCAAAATGAAAAGCATTACACAGATAAGTCATTCTTCAGGCATATACTTTCTTCACCTTTTTCTTTATAGTTGTGCCTTTTTATATTTAGGATTCTATGTGTTTTGAGATCTCTCCAATTATCCCAAGCTGACTTAAGCATACAACTACATTCTTTGGTAGGTACTTGCATTATTGCATTATTGTATTATTACCATGTGTTATTATGACTAGTCTATTTATTTGGCTTCCCATTGAATTTTATAGTGCATCTATTAGACTTATTTTTTTGGCAGACACAAAACTCTTATAAATGTTGGGTGAACTGAAAAATCATAAATAGACGAATTTTCTAGGACATTGACCTAGTGTAACAGCAACAACAATAAAAAGCCATTATGATTTTTATACCCTTTTAATTATGCAAAGGACAGGAAGTCCTGGAAACTAATCTTAAGGAAATTAAATGACACAAAAATACTCATTGTAATGTTATATAGTAACTGAAAAATTGAAAGACAAGTCAACACTAAATATTGGCAGATAACCATGTGAATAATGGTATATCAACTGGTTGATACATTAAAATTGCACTACTAATAGTTGGAATAGTACATAACACTGTGAACAATCCTTAAAACATAATTATAAATATAAAAGTTTAGTTTATATTATCAATAATTTTAATAGTGTAAATATATATCAATGTAACAGTCAAAATCAGGTGCTGGTAAGATGAACAATATCTGTTTTTCTATTTATGTTATATAATACTTTTACATATAGTTAAGAATTTAATTGAAATAACTCACAATTACCTGAAGAATAGAAGGTGCCAAAGAAATTTGATGTGCAAATTATTGAAAATGAATCACGTTTTAATTAGACACTGTCTATTAGCATCATCAATAGAACAAAAATGATTATTAATCATATTGCAAGTAAAGTGCAATTTAAATTATCTTAGAATTATAGCAAACATATATTTAGGCTGCTGTATAATTAACCATTGGATTTATCCCTTCTAGTTGTCTTATCCCAAATTTAAAACAAAGGAAACTAATCTTCCCCCTTCTCTCAAATTAGGAATTTTCAAATGATGAACATATTGGAAATAAAGTATATTGCTTCTTTATTCTGTGCTGTTACTTCCTTGGAAATATCCTAATGTCTCTTCTTATCAGGATGAGAAATTTTCCTTTAAATTGTAGGATTCTATGTGTTTTGAGATCTCTCCAATTATCCCAAGCTGACTTAAGCATACAACTACATTCTTTGGTAGGTACTTGCATTATTGCATTATTGTATTATTACCATGTGTTATTATGACTAGTCTATTTATTTGGCTTCCCATTGAATTTTATAGTGCATCTATTAGACTTATTTTTTTGGCAGACACAAAACTCTTATAAATGTTGGGTGAACTGAAAAATCATAAATAGACGAATTTTCTAGGACATTGACCTAGTGTAACAGCAACAACAATAAAAAGCCATTATGATTTTTATACCCTTTTAATTATGCAAAGGACAGGAAGTCCTGGAAACTAATCTTAAGGAAATTAAATGACACAAAAATACTCATTGTAATGTTATATAGTAACTGAAAAATTGAAAGACAAGTCAACACTAAATATTGGCAGATAACCATGTGAATAATGGTATATCAACTGGTTGATACATTAAAATTGCACTACTAATAGTTGGAATAGTACATAACACTGTGAACAATCCTTAAAACATAATTATAAATATAAAAGTTTAGTTTATATTATCAATAATTTTAATAGTGTAAATATATATCAATGTAACAGTCAAAATCAGGTGCTGGTAAGATGAACAATATCTGTTTTTCTATTTATGTTATATAATACTTTTACATATAGTTAAGAATTTAATTGAAATAACTCACAATTACCTGAAGAATAGAAGGTGCCAAAGAAATTTGATGTGCAAATTATTGAAAATGAATCACGTTTTAATTAGACACTGTCTATTAGCATCATCAATAGAACAAAAATGATTATTAATCATATTGCAAGTAAAGTGCAATTTAAATTATCTTAGAATTATAGCAAACATATATTTAGGCTGCTGTATAATTAACCATTGGATTTATCCCTTCTAGTTGTCTTATCCCAAATTTAAAACAAAGGAAACTAATCTTCCCCCTTCTCTCAAATTAGGAATTTTCAAATGATGAACATATTGGAAATAAAGTATATTGCTTCTTTATTCTGTGCTGTTACTTCCTTGGAAATATCCTAATGTCTCTTCTTATCAGGATGAGAAATTCCTTCCATATTCAAATTGTAAATTATATTCATGATTCCTTCTGTGTGAAAAACAATGCCAACAAATGCTTAATTAAAATATTTACACATCAGAAAAACACCTTTGGAGTTGTGTTTATTTGTGGCATCCTATAATGTTATTTATCTCTCTGTCTTTTGTCCTTGTGTTGAGCAGGCAGAACTCAGAGTCCAGGGAAAGTTTGCAGGACAGAGTAGCTGAGAAAGGAGGGATGCACAGAGATCTCTGGATCTACAGAGGACTTGCCTTGAGTATTTCACTGAGTACTGATCAGCACATTGTGGGAGGAAAGCAACTGAAGTCAGAGGAAGACTCACTCAGCCCAAAAGCGTAAGAGGTAAGACTATTCAATGCTCCTGCAGGGTAGGGAACAGTGCTTGTTCCCCTGAATTCTCGTGATTTATGAGCCACTGTATAGAAGACACAGAGGCTCTTTTCTCATTAATGAGAATTTAATTAGACTGAGCAGTGCTTTGGTCTCAGCTAACAAATCTTAAAAGCTGAAATCAATAGGATCAAACTATCTTCAAGGAACTTAACTGTATTCCAGAACAAAGCTAAATACTGCTTACATATGTACACGCGTGCTCAGTGCTGTCCTACTCTTTGCGACTCCATGGACTGTAACCCGCCAGGCTCCTTTGTCCGTGGGATTTCCCATGTGGGAGTGGGTTGCCGTTTCACAAAAATAACTAGCATCCAATTAGGTAAAGTTCACAGTATTTCAATCCAATCACAATTACCTGAAGAATAGAAGGTGCCAAAGAAATTTGATGTGCAAATTATTGAAAATGAATCACGTTTTAATTAGACACTGTCTATTAGCATCATCAATAGAACAAAATGATTATTAATCATATTGCAAGTAAAGTGCAATTTAAATTATCTTAGAATTATAGCAAACATATATTTAGGCTGCTGTATAATTAACCATTGGATTTATCCCTTCTAGTTGTCTTATCCCAAATTTAAAACAAAGGAAACTAATCTTCCCCCTTCTCTCAAATTAGGAATTTTCAAATGATGAACATATTGGAAATAAAGTATATTGCTTCTTTATTCTGTGCTGTTACTTCCTTGGAAATATCCTAATGTCTCTTCTTATCAGGATGAGAAATTCCTTCCATATTCAAATTGTAAATTATATTCATGATTCCTTCTGTGTGAAAAACAATGCCAACAAATGCTTAATTAAAATATTTACACATCAGAAAAACACCTTTGGAGTTGTGTTTATTTGTGGCATCCTATAATGTTATTTATCTCTCTGTCTTTTGTCCTTGTGTTGAGCAGGCAGAACTCAGAGTCCAGGGAAAGTTTGCAGGACAGAGTAGCTGAGAAAGGAGGGATGCACAGAGATCTCTGGATCTACAGAGGACTTGCCTTGAGTATTTCACTGAGTACTGATCAGCACATTGTGGGAGGAAAGCAACTGAAGTCAGAGGAAGACTCACTCAGCCCAAAAGCGTAAGAGGTAAGACTATTCAATGCTCCTGCAGGGTAGGGAACAGTGCTTGTTCCCCTGAATTCTCGTGATTTATGAGCCACTGTATAGAAGACACAGAGGCTCTTTTCTCATTAATGAGAATTTAATTAGACTGAGCAGTGCTTTGGTCTCAGCTAACAAATCTTAAAAGCTGAAATCAATAGGATCAAACTATCTTCAAGGAACTTAACTGTATTCCAGAACAAAGCTAAATACTGCTTACATATGTACACGCGTGCTCAGTGCTGTCCTACTCTTTGCGACTCCATGGACTGTAACCCGCCAGGCTCCTTTGTCCGTGGGATTTCCCATGTGGGAGTGGGTTGCCGTTTCACAAAAATAACTAGCATCCAATAAGGTAAAGTTCACAGTATTTCAATCCAATAAAAAATTACTAGGCATGAAAAGAAACTAGAAAATAAGACCTGTAACAAGGATATAAATCAGTTCATTGAAACCTGCCCAGAACTGAAACAGATGTTAGAATTAGCAGACAAGCACATTATAATGGTAACTATCACTACAACTAGAGTTGATAAACTACTAGAGATGAAAATGCAGTGTGTTCGAAACACTGAAGCAGAGGCATGGAAAATGGCAACAAGATCCAACTCAAACTGCTGGAAATGAAAACCGCAGTGTGTTTGGTGAAAACACACTGGATAAAGTTCAAAGAAGATGAGCCTTTGTAAAACAAAATATTAATGAACTTGAAGACATAGTAATAGAAGCTTTCCAGATAAAACAGGGACATAAAAGACAATGAGGAAAAATGCACAAGGTCTCAGTGCACTGAGCTATAGGACATTAGGAGACCTAATATACCTGCAAATAATGTGCATTAAAATGACTAAACTAAACGTAAATAGTGTAACTATGCCAATCATTAGACAGTGATTCTCAGAATGGCTAAAAAAAACAAGATCTAATTATTTGCTGCCTACAAGAAATACTCTTTAAATAAGAAAACAAAAATAAGTTATAAGTAAATGGATAGGAAAGCTATATATATCATGATATTTTCAAATGAAGTTAGACTATATATATATATGTGTGTGTGTGTATATATATATATATATATATATATCAAATTAAGTATGTTTCAGGTCAAAGAATATTATCAGCAAAAAATTACTGTTGTTACTGAGTTGCTAAGTCACATCTGACTCTTTTGTACCTCCATGGACCATAGTCCACCAGGTTCCACTAGTCATGGGATTTCTCAGGTAAGAATACTGGAATGCATTGCCATTTTCCTTTCCAGGGAACTTTTCAGACCCAGCAATCGAACCTGTGTCTCCTGCATTGGCAGGCTCATTCTTTCCCACTGAGCTACCAGAAAACCCCCCCAAAAGTTATTGTATAGTGTTAAAGATACTGCATAGTATTAATTTCGTCCCCTGGACATAGTAGCCCTAAACATTTATACCCTAATAGCAGAGCTTCATAATAAAATATATGAAGGAAAACTTACAGAACTCCAAGGAGAAATAGAGAAATTCACAATTATGCTCAGAGATTTCAGTATCTCTACCTGTCTATAACTGATGGGAAATAAATGTAAAATATTAAGGATATAGGGTATTTGAACACAATCAACAAATCTAGCCTGATGGTTTTAAAACACGCTGCCCAGCAATGGTAGAATATACACTATTTTTTTTTTTTAAGGTTTATTTATTTATTTATTTTGGGCGGGGGTCGGGTTGAGGAGGGAGGGGAGCGGGTGGGCCACTTCTATTGGTCTTTCATTTCTCTGTTCTCATCCGTCTTTGTTCTTTGGCTCCTGTGGACCTCCCATTGCGGTGGCGTCTGTTGTCGCAGAGCGCCAGCTCTGGGCGCATGCGCTCCAGAGCTCCGGCTCGGTGATTGGACACATCAGTCCAGCCGCTCCGCAGCACGTGGGATCTTCCCAGGCCAGGGATTGAACCGGCGCCCCTTGCACTGCAAGGCGATGTCCTTACCCACTGGACCACCAGGGGAAGCCTGCATATACACTATTTACAAGCACACATAGGATGTTTATAAAAATAGACCGTATTTTGCTCCATAAAACATGTCAAAATAAATTTTCTTTTTTTATTCCATACAAATTTTATTTATTATTATGATTATTTTTCAGGTTTTTGTTGTTTACTGCCAAAGAATCAGCTCATACAGTATATGTTATCTGTAATGAGGAAATTAAATTAGGAATCACTTATGGAGAAATGACTGTAAAAATCCCCAGATTCTGAAAACAAGCTAAGTCATGGGTAAAAGAATATATCAAAACAGAAATTGGAAATAATTTTAATGAAACAAAAATTAAAACACAACATACTAAAATGTCTGAGATGTGATAAGGGGAGAATTTGTTTCACTAAATAGCTATATTGCAGTAGGACAAAAAGCTATCAGCTCAATTATGTCAACATCTTTTAAGAAACTAGAAAAAAAGATAGCAAATTAAACCCAAAAGGGTAGTACAAAGGAACTAATAAAGACCAGAGTGATAATCACTAAAATGAGAAACACGAAAATAAGAAAATCAATGAAGCTAAAGTTATTTCTTAGAGAGAGTAGTAAATTTGATAAATTACTAACCATGAGAGAAAATATGAATTATAATAAAGAAAATTTTGTAACTATATTAAGTGACAGATGTTAGCTAGACTTACTATGGCAATCATTTCACAATTTACACAAATGTCAACTTACTCTGTTCTACACCTGAAGTTAGTAAAATATTATATGTCCATTATACCTCAATTAAAAATATATAGTACACGAAAAAACAAATATATATATATATAGCAAATGAGAGAGGTGACATAACTAAAGATTCTACAGATATTAAAAGAATGATAATGAAATGCTGTTGCTTTAAAACCTGAAGACAGTAAATTCAATCACTTAGATGAAGGACAAGCCATTTGAAAGATACAATGTATCAATGGTCAGTCATAAATAAATAATATGAATATACAATATCTATTAAGGAACTTAAATTTGTAGTTAAAAGCACTCTCACAAGGAAACTCCGGTCCTAGATGGCTTTGCTGGGGAGTCAACCAGTCATTTCAGGAGTAAAGACTACTCATTCAATACAAGCTCGTCTAGAAAATTGAAGTGGACAACATGTCCCCTGTCTTAGTCTGCTTGGCTGCCATAATAAAATAACATGGACTGAGTGGCTTAAACCAGAGAAGTATATTTCTCACAGTTCTGGAGGCTGGGAAGTCCAAAATCAAGGTGGCATCAAGGTAGATTTCAACCCTGGACTTCTCTTGGCTTGTATATGGCCACCATCTCACTGGGTGCTCATATGGCCTCTTCTTTATGCATGCATGAGGGAGGGGAAAGGAATAGAGAGGGACAGAGATGAAAGGGGACAGAGTACGCTCAAGATATCTGTAGCCTCATCTAATAGTGGCATTAGTTTCATCATGAGGACCCCACTTTCATGACCTCATCTAATCCAAATTACCCCCTAGAAACCCAACCTTCAAATACAGTCACACTGAGGATTAGAGCTTCAACATACAAATTTGGGAGGCACACAAGCATTCAGTCCATAATGCCTTCCAACTCATTCTAAAAAACTAATATTACTTTGATACAGAAACTAGACAAGACACTTTTAGGTATATATGAGCAGAAATGCAAAATTTAACAGTAAAAATACATAAAAAAAAAAAGTAAAGAAAGAATCAAATCAGATAATGTATTTTAAAAGATAATACGTCGTGATCAGTGAAATTTATCCCAGGAGTGCAAGATTGAGTTATGATTCAAATGATCTATCAATGCAACACAGCATACTGAAAAAAAAAATTCAGACAATCGCAATCTAGTATAGAAATTCACCTTCCATTTCTGATTTAAAAACCAAAAAACTCTTAGAAAACCAGGCTTAGAGAGGAACTCCTGAAAACTTATAACGGGCTTCTATGAAAAACCAACTACAAATTACCATGTATTATGATTTTGGTTCTGACTGCAGATCAGTATTTCATTAGCAAAATTTCCAACTGTTCACGTAAAATAGGTGTATTTCATTTTATATAAATGATATCTCAAAGAGGCTAGGAAAAAATTAAGTAATAAAATCTCTCATGCAGAATATTCTTTGCATTGTGTATTTCTAATTACTGTCTGGTCAACATAGATATTTCCGTTGAACAGAAATTCATAGCACATGCAAAATTAAAAATATAACAAAAATCTATTCCACTTTAAAACAACACAGATCATACTATTCCTTTCATCAAGACAAATAGGTGTCCCTACAGCTTTTTCCTAAGAACTTTTATCCTATTTTCTTTAGTGATATTATCCTGTCAACCATTCATCATGTTTAGTTATTTTAAGACCTTTCATAATGTTATAAAATTTTGTGTATCAACATTATCGTAATAACCCTTTTATACATATACTCCAAACCTTCCCTACTAATTGTTCTATTTCTTCCACTTGACGAACAAGTGCCCTTCATTACTTCAAACTGCTTGTTTCCTAGAGAATTTTATACACTTTATTTACAGTGCCTCAACAAGATGATTAGAAAGAATGTCTTATCACTGTTGCATGATAGCATCCCCAGGCAGAACCTGAAGTCTCGCATAAGCTATTGCTATTTTTATCTGGTTGTAGGTGAGACAACAAAGAGATGTTAGCGCAAGGAGCTAACAGAAGGATCAGCTGGTCTCCTTAATGCCACGCATATGAAAAGAATCAAGGGTAGTCACCAGGCACAAACATAATCAATACATAAAAAAATAAAATAAAATTAGAGCAAGAGATGCAAAAGCCAGGGGGAAACTAACCTAAAAATGGAGGAATGCAAATATGGCCAAACCTAGGATCAGAAAGTATTGGTTGCAAAAAAACTAGGAAGTCAGTGAATCAGTGGAATTTTCAAATGATCTATCAATGCAACACAGCATACTGAAAAAAAAAATTCAGACAATCGCAATCTAGTATAGAAATTCACCTTCCATTTCTGATTTAAAAACCAAAAAACTCTTAGAAAACCAGGCTTAGAGAGGAACTCCTGAAAACTTATAACGGGCTTCTATGAAAAACCAACTACAAATTACCATGTATTATGATTTTGGTTCTGACTGCAGATCAGTATTTCATTAGCAAAATTTCCAACTGTTCACGTAAAATAGGTGTATTTCATTTTATATAAATGATATCTCAAAGAGGCTAGGAAAAAATTAAGTAATAAAATCTCTCATGCAGAATATTCTTTGCATTGTGTATTTCTAATTACTGTCTGGTCAACATAGATATTTCCGTTGAACAGAAATTCATAGCACATGCAAAATTAAAAATATAACAAAAATCTATTCCACTTTAAAACAACACAGATCATACTATTCCTTTCATCAAGACAAATAGGTGTCCCTACAGCTTTTTCCTAAGAACTTTTATCCTATTTTCTTTAGTGATATTATCCTGTCAACCATTCATCATGTTTAGTTATTTTAAGACCTTTCATAATGTTATAAAATTTTGTGTATCAACATTATCGTAATAACCCTTTTATACATATACTCCAAACCTTCCCTACTAATTGTTCTATTTCTTCCACTTGACGAACAAGTGCCCTTCATTACTTCAAACTGCTTGTTTCCTAGAGAATTTTATACACTTTATTTACAGTGCCTCAACAAGATGATTAGAAAGAATGTCTTATCACTGTTGCATGATAGCATCCCCAGGCAGAACCTGAAGTCTCGCATAAGCTATTGCTATTTTTATCTGGTTGTAGGTGAGACAACAAAGAGATGTTAGCGCAAGGAGCTAACAGAAGGATCAGCTGGTCTCCTTAATGCCACGCATATGAAAAGAATCAAGGGTAGTCACCAGGCACAAACATAATCAATACATAAAAAAATAAAATAAAATTAGAGCAAGAGATGCAAAAGCCAGGGGGAAACTAACCTAAAAATGGAGGAATGCAAATATGGCCAAACCTAGGATCAGAAAGTATTGGTTGCAAAAGAAGAGAAATTGGGGACTAGGAAGTCAGTGAATCAGTGGAATCTTCAGAAACATTTTGAAATGGAGAAGATGCATTCACAAGATTAAGCTTGAGAATGGGCTCCTGGTGGCTTAGACGGTACAGAATCTGCCTGTAATGCAGGAGACCCAGGTTTAAACCCCGGGTCAGAAATGTCCCCTGGAGAAGGGAATGGCAACCCACTACAGTATTCTTGCCTGGAGAACTCCATGGAGAGAAGAAGCTGGTGGGCTACAGTCCATGGAGTTGCAAAGAGTTGAACACCGCTGAGTGACTAACACTTTCACAAACTAGAGAAATTGTATTTGGATAGACACGTTATTTGCAGATAATTCTTTGAAGTTTCTGTCTACAGTCACTAACTTTAGTTAAATATTCCTTTATGCCTAAACTCACATAGGTCCTGCTGACCCAGGAAACCCTTGGACCAGAGAAAAAAGGAGACAGGTTTATAGATTGAGTGGAGGAGAGCCAAGAAAAACAAAGTAATTAAAAGAATCCTTCTAGCTGAATTCTCAAACCACTCATGTCCAAACCATTTATCTTCCCGACTTTCAATTTTTGCTTCTACCCTATGTTATAACTTTGCTTGGTACCGCCTTGTAAGACCTTGTTATTGGTTCTTACTTGCTCATCCCTTGATTCAGTTCCATGACTGGTAGACTAAAGCTGCAGCTGATTTAAGGATGTGGCTGGAACCTGGCATATCCTTGGCTCCCTTCTCAGCCGAGTGTCAACCTGAATGTAGCAGCAGACATTGCACATTGACAAGATGTATTGTTTGGAAGACTTATGAGTTATGGAGAGTGCTTTGTAGAGGTATGTTCTGGCTGTTAATATTACTATAAACACAGGAATCAGTATTGTGCCAGAATCTAAATGAATTCATCTTAGGCAACAGGGCTAAACCCCCTTACTGAACTGGGCATAGAAGGCCAGAGTTAATTTGTACCTCTAACTATGAGTGCCCCTATAATTCACTTGAATAAGATGAAACTTTGAGTGAAAAAGAAGAGTATGAATTAGGACAGGAAGAGAAATTATGAAATGGGAAATTGTATAGAGTTTAGAAAGCTGAGGAAACTCAAGAGGATCACTGAATCCTTTGTTCTTACCCCCTTACTCTATGATGTAACCAAAACTTACCTTAAAATGCTGTCATTTATAGTTCTTATCATTAACATGTTTTCAATTTGTCACTTTTTATGGATCTGTTCACACTTCATACTATTAAATGTTCCACTGGCTATTAGTTGTCATTTAAAGAGACATTTCCTCATAGGTATGTTTTTTTTTTTTTTTCTTTTCAGCTAAGGTGTATGGGCTTGTGAGAGTTTCATCCCCAGACGGGGATTGAATCTGGGCTATTGGCAGTAAAGTGCAGAGTCCTAACCAGTGAACCTCCAGGGAATGCCAGAGACGGACGATCATACAAAGTGAAGTAAGTCAGAAAGAAAAAAACAAATATCGTATATAAGTGCATATATCTGTAATCTAGAAAAATGGTCCAGATGAACCTATTTGCAAAGCAGAAATAGAGACCCTGATGTAGACACCAAGTGGGGAACGTGGAGGTGAGATGACTTGGGAGATTCAGATTGACATATATGCATTACTATGTGTAGAATGGATAACAAATGAGAACCATAGCACAGGACACTCGGCTCAGTGCTCTGTAGTAGCAAAGAGGGGGTATATGTATCCATGTAGCGGATTCACTTTGCTGCACAGCAGAAACCAGCACAGCACTGTAAAGCAACTATACTCCAATAAGAAGCTTTTAAAAACTGAGGTCACTGTCAACAGCTAAAGTTCAGTGACCCTGACCAGCAGGGAACATTCTATTGGTCTTTGCATTGGGAGTGTGCCTATTAAATCTGTTTATTAAACTATAGATCACCCATCAACTGCAACCACTGTATCCAAAGAATGTACTTTCTCATTAGATGAACTATATTATTTCTTGGTCTCCCCCATACCCACGACATACTCGGGGTTCATAAAGATTCTGTAAGACAATGTTTGGGTAATACAGAAGGCATGAATGCGGTATGATACTGAGGCCACAATAAATATACAAAGTGATTTACAGCAAGTCAGTTACTAGAGACTCTGCTTCCACTGAGGGATTTTTTTTTATTGTTTTCCTTATAAAAATGAGAAATAATATGCAGTGGATAGTGAACTGGAAAGTATATTTAAAGGAATAATTTTTTTCTATTAAGCGGCAAAAAAAAAAAAAAAGAAGAATAGTTAAGAGGCCATAATACTGTGCTTGCCTTTGAATTCCAAAATGGAATGAGACTATCACTGATCTGTTTTAAAGTGATTTTTTTAAAGAGAGAAGGTAGTAGGAGAGACACATGAGAGAGGTATTTTAATCTTAGGAGAATAAAGGCGAATACTTGCAGTAATCTAAAATTGTTATTCTGTGTATGTCTAAAATAGAAATGCCCCTGGACAGTTTCACCGAGCAGTGCTCTGTTATGGAGCCGAATTCTTGTTGTAAAGCCCGAGGTGGCTGCCTTCCTCCCTCTGTTCCATTTCTAGAAGCTGCAGTGTCGTGACGCCATGGAGCACACAGACGGTAGTAGGCAGTGTGGAGGGAGGCAGTTGTGGCTCACTCCTGCCTGGTGCACCCCTGAGAGAAGCTGCAGAATGGAGGCCGTGATTAGAGGGTGGAATTCAATGACCATTATCCCCGCTTATGTTATTAATTAGGAGCCCTCTGCACATAAACAAGATGTGCAGAGGAGCCTGTTGTTAATGTAACAAAGAGAGCCTTTCAGTATCTGCAATTTACACACATATTAGTTCCCAGGCCTTCCCAGAAACTCTTAGTAACAGTAAAATCAAGTTGTTTGGAACGCATGGTCAGATGTTTCCAATTTCCCCTCCCCTGGGCATGGCATGCTGAAATGAATTACTGAGGAAGAACTTAGGACTAGTAATACTGTTAATTCATATATGTGTAGAGTTCTTAACAGTTTACAAAACAATGTTACATACATGTTACTTCATTAATCTTCGCACCCATATGAGGCAGATTTCTAACATTATTGCCATTTTATAAATAAGAGAAATGAGGTCTTTCAAGCATAAGAAACTTGCCAAGACCCCTTGACTTTTAAGTGGTGGAGCTGGAGTTATTCAATATGTGCTTTTTGAATTGGTTCAAGAGGACCATCTGTACCAGACTACAAGGTAACCTATTAGCCCCCAAACTGGATATTACCCATATCTTTTTAGACGCAACCGTATCTGAACATGGGTGAGTGATCTTTGCTGAACGTTAGATGTCCATTCTAGGCACAGAAGCAAGGGCATTCTGAGCATTTGGTTTCTTAGAGTAGTGCCCCTCAAATCATGGTTCCCATACTACTTCTGGTCTTTCTTTTGTAACTGATGTGCCAGAAGATAGCTACTGGGAAGTTGAGAACAAGCATTTGGAACATATTTTGGTAGTTTAGGGCTTCCCTGGAGGCTCAGTCAGGAAAGAATCCTCCTGCCATGCAGGAGATGACCTGCAGTTCAGGAGACCTGGCTTCATTCCCGGGGTTGGGACGAACCCCTGGAGAAGGAAATGGCAACCCACTCCAGTAGTCTTGCCTAGGAAATCCCATGGACAGAGGAGTCTCGTGGGCTGCCATCCATAGGGTCACAGAAAGTCGGATACGACTGAACGACTAAACCACCACCACCGTGGCAATTCGGCAGAGTTATTTTATGGCTGTTGAATAGTGGAAAAAAAACAAAAGCAAAAACCTGAAAACTGTATTTGTGTATGTCCTTTTTAAAAAGTTTTATTTTTCCATTATTTTACAAAAGGATCAGGCCACAATAGAATGGGGTGAAAGTGATCCCTCTCCCTGTTTTGCACAAGAAGCACTGCCTTGTCCTGCCGGGCGGCACACCTATTTTCGTGTTCATCAGTGTGTCTTAGGCTTTGTTCTACCCCCACTGAAACCACTTAGCATGGATTCTCCCTGAGGGCCCCTTTCTCATTGTTTTCTCAAGATCTGCAGTTACAATCAGCCTGTCCTTCAGGGTCTGGAAAGCCCGCTTCTGAAGAGTGGCTGTGGCAGTTTTGCTGCATACCAGATTACCACAGACTTAGTTGCTGAAAACCCCCCATTTATTATCTCCCAGATGTTGCAGGTCAGAAGGCTGAGCGTGATGAAACGGGGCTCTCTGCTCAAGGGCTCCCAAGGCTGGTACCCAGGTGCTGGCAAGGCCGCAGGCTTATCTGGGGTTTGAGGTGCTCTTCCAAGCTTGTTCAGATGGTTGGCAGAATCCAGCTTCTTGTAGGTCAGACTGTTCCTTGTTGACTATCAGTGGAGCTGACTCTCAGCTCCGAGAGGCCACTCTCAGGTCTCAGCCACAGGGTCTTCCTCCAAGGCAGGTCACAGCATGTTGGCTCGCCCTCTTCCACACCAGCAGGAGAGAGATTCCAGCACAGGACCCTCTTTTACTTCTTCACCAGATTTGATCAGGCCCACCCTAGATCATCTCCTTGCCAAATAACTCAGTCAATTCCTGGCCTAATCACTCGATTGATACCCTATCATGGTCCTTGTTCCCAATCACATTAAAGAGGAGAGAATTACATGGGACTTTCCAGGGATGGATGGAAATGGGGTGAGGGGAATCTTAGAATTCTGCCAACCGCAATGGTCAACATGTGATTAAAAAATTAAAAAAAAAAAAAAGGCAGGAAAATATATTGCTAATGAACCTGTCTTAATACTCTTTTTGAATAGTTAACCTAAAATAGTATTCATTCAAATATGTAACTTTCCATTCATGTTGAATTACACTAATTCCATGCCTGCCTGTGCCCTCAATTTCTCAGCAGGAGGAATCATCTGTCCCAAGAGGCATTTTGACCTTCAAATACCAAAATAACAGAGGTCATTAATGCCTGTATGCAGCAAATCCAGACTCCTCAATGTTTTCTGCTGTGGCACTGCCAGATTGCTGGAATTATACTCATTACAGCCGGCAGTTATGAGATTATGGGACTGTAAATGGAGCAGAGCACATGATCTTAGGGTGAGGTCAGGAGAAGCCAGGCTCTGAAATGCACAAAATTGACACACAGTACACCAAGCATGGCAGCCTCTGTAACTCATCCTACAGTGGGCTTTTGAAAGTTTACTTCTGAAGCTCAGGCACTGATATAAAAAACACACAAAATGAAAATGGCATAAAATAACATGCAGTCATGGAAATCACAGTAGTTCCATTTGGGCACTGATAAAACATGCTGAAGAAGTCCTTGAAAATTAGAAATTTTCCTTCTGCCTATTGTGCCATCTAAAGATAATGAAGCTTCAAATTATTACCTTAAAAAAAAAAATCAATGCCTTTAGTAGTTCCATCCCCTCCTTCATAGGGAAGGAGTATCACCAGAGTGATATGTATTCTCTTAGCACCATTCATTCATTTATTAGCAATAGGCACTATTTTATGATACTTTCAAAAATATTTTCTTATTTCATAGACACATTTTCTTTTTTTTTTTTAAACATTTATTTATTTATTTAGGCAGGGTGGGGAGGGAGGGGGGTGGGCAGGCCACTGCTATTGGTCTTTCATTTATCTATTTTCATCCATCTTTGTTCTTTGGCCCGTGTGGGCCTCCCATCGTGGTGGCATCTGTTGTCGCAGAGCGCTGGCTCTGGGCGCATGCGCTCCAGAGCTCCAGCTTGGTAATTGGACACATCGGTCCAGCTGCTCCGCAGCACGTGGGATCTTCCCAGGCCAGGGATCGAACCGGCGGCAAGGCGGTGTCCTTACCCACTGGACCACCAGGGGAGCCCCCTGGACACATTTTCTTTGTGCTCATTCATGTTCGACTCTTTATGGCCCCACGGACCGTAGCCCACCAGGCTCCTCTGCCCATGGAATTTTCCAGGCAAGAACACTGGAGTGGGGTGCTAGTTCCCAGGGATTGAATCCTTGTCTCTTGTGTCTCCTGCATTGGTAGGCAGATTCTTTACCACTAGCGCCACCTGGGAAACTTTTATTTACTCTAATCTTAAACTCTCAAAACAACCTTCTCATTATGGTTTGTTTTGACAAATTGATGGTTCTAATTGAAAAGAATAGGTTGTGTTCTAATAATTAGAGCTCTTTGGTAAAAAAGTTAATTCTTAAAAAAAATGGCCCTTATTATACAGATGTAGAATAAACACGTCTAAGTTTTATTTAGGATTTCTTAAAAGTGATCAGGGGGCGGGAAGCCAGGCTCTGAAATGCACAAAATTGACACAGTACACAGTGGAGCCTCTGTAACTCATCCTACAGTGGGCTTTTGAAAGTTTACTTCTGAAGCTCAGGCACTGATATAAAAAACACACAAAATGAAAATGGCATAAAATAACATGCAGTCATGGAAATCACAGTAGTTCCATTTGGGCACTGATAAAACATGCTGAAGAAGTCCTTGAAAATTAGAAATTTTCCTTCTGCCTATTGTGCCATCTAAAGATAATGAAGCTTCAAATTATTACCTTAAAAAAAAAAATCAATGCCTTTAGTAGTTCCATCCCCTCCTTCATAGGGAAGGAGTATCACCAGAGTGATATGTATTCTCTTAGCACCATTCATTCATTTATTAGCAATAGGCACTATTTTATGATACTTTCAAAAATATTTTCTTATTTCATAGACACATTTTCTTTTTTTTTTTTAAACATTTATTTATTTATTTAGGCAGGGTGGGGAGGGAGGGGGGTGGGCAGGCCACTGCTATTGGTCTTTCATTTATCTATTTTCATCCATCTTTGTTCTTTGGCCCGTGTGGGCCTCCCATCGTGGTGGCATCTGTTGTCGCAGAGCGCTGGCTCTGGGCGCATGCGCTCCAGAGCTCCAGCTTGGTAATTGGACACATCGGTCCAGCTGCTCCGCAGCACGTGGGATCTTCCCAGGCCAGGGATCGAACCGGCGGCAAGGCGGTGTCCTTACCCACTGGACCACCAGGGAAGCCCTGCTTATTTTCTTTGTGCTCATTCATGTTCGACTCTTTATGGCCCCACGGACCGTAGCCCACCAGGCTCCTCTGCCCATGGAATTTTCCAGGCAAGAACACTGGAGTGGGGTGCTAGTTCCCAGGGATTGAATCCTTGTCTCTTGTGTCTCCTGCATTGGTAGGCAGATTCTTTACCACTAGCGCCACCTGGGAAACTTTTATTTACTCTAATCTTAAACTCTCAAAACAACCTTCTCATTATGGTTTGTTTTGACAAATTGATGGTTCTAATTGAAAAAAAAAAGTTATTTTCTAATAATTAGAGCTCTTTGGTACAAGTTACAGAAACTAAGAGGATGGCAAAAGGTAATTCTTAAAAAGGTATATACACATGGCCCTTATTATACAGATGTAGAATAAACACGTCTAAGATTTTATTTAGGTCATTAGTTAACAAGGAAAACTTAGGTATTTCAGCTTGTTCAAAGGAGAACTGAAAATACCATACATTTATAGTCGTGTAAGGAATGCTGACCCAAATTAACAAGTATACGGAAGTTGCTTTTAGAAGAATAATTTGAACTTCTAAACTGAGCAAGAAAACCTGAGCTTCTTTGGACTTTACGGAACTATGAACAATATGTGAGACCCATCCAGAAAAAAGCAAGTGAATTATTTATCGTTAACATTTAACGTAGACTATCACATATCAAATCAGCCATATAAATGGACCACAGCTGAGGAGAGAATTACGACACTAAAACTCTCTCTCTCTCAGTCTAATTTTGCCAGTTCCACGATCCTATTTAGATTAAGGCTTGGATTTACCTGCTTACGGTTTGGTATAGAAATTAGACTTACAACTTCTTTAAACTTTCCGAGTTATCCTATTGTAGACACAAACCGATACATCTTTTTACTCAACCTTTCCTTCCCTAAAGACAGCCGTCCTGGTCCAGATTTGCTAACAGAAGGGGACACTGCAGGAACATCTTGATAATTGAGACATCGTTAGTCTAATTACTTCTATCACACCCCTGCTTCACCTTCGCCCTCCCCCATTTCTTGGAGAAGCATCTGCTAAATGTCAGTAGTTAAGATGTGTCAGACAGAATCCAGAGCTGCATAGCTTAGTTTGTTGGGAGGCAGCCAGAGAGAAGAGGAAGAAAAATATTTCTTTCAAATTCTTTTTTTTTCAGTTGTCATGTTGATTGTTTTACAGTGAGAGAGAAGTCCAACAGAAATTGCAAGAAAGGTTGTGTACCTGAATGGGTATGTGTGCACATATTGTGTGTGTGTGTGTGTGAGAAACAGAGAGAGAGAGAGAGATTTTCCAATCAGCCAAGGGTAAGGGTGTACACATATACGGGAAAAAGCATGACATCATTGGCAAGATTTATATGCCCATTAATGAGTTAATGATTTAATGGCTTTTTAAATAGGGTGGAGAATGGAACACACATAAAACTCTCAGGTATATACACATGGCCCTTATTATACAGATGTAGAATAAACACGTCTAAGATTTTATTTAGGTCATTAGTTAACAAGGAAAACTTAGGTATTTCAGCTTGTTCAAAGGAGAACTGAAAATACCATACATTTATAGTCGTGTAAGGAATGCTGACCCAAATTAACAAGTATACGGAAGTTGCTTTTAGAAGAATAATTTGAACTTCTAAACTGAGCAAGAAAACCTGAGCTTCTTTGGACTTTACGGAACTATGAACAATATGTGAGACCCATCCAGAAAAAAGCAAGTGAATTATTTATCGTTAACATTTAACGTAGACTATCACATATCAAATCAGCCATATAAATGGACCACAGCTGAGGAGAGAATTACGACACTAAAACTCTCTCTCTCTCAGTCTAATTTTGCCAGTTCCACGATCCTATTTAGATTAAGGCTTGGATTTACCTGCTTACGGTTTGGTATAGAAATTAGACTTACAACTTCTTTAAACTTTCCGAGTTATCCTATTGTAGACACAAACCGATACATCTTTTTACTCAACCTTTCCTTCCCTAAAGACAGCCGTCCTGGTCCAGATTTGCTAACAGAAGGGGACACTGCAGGAACATCTTGATAATTGAGACATCGTTAGTCTAATTACTTCTATCACACCCCTGCTTCACCTTCGCCCTCCCCCATTTCTTGGAGAAGCATCTGCTAAATGTCAGTAGTTAAGATGTGTCAGACAGAATCCAGAGCTGCATAGCTTAGTTTGTTGGGAGGCAGCCAGAGAGAAGAGGAAGAAAAATATTTCTTTCAAATTCTTTTTTTTTCAGTTGTCATGTTGATTGTTTTACAGAGAGAGAGAAGTCCAACAGAAATTGCAAGAAAGGTTGTGTACCTGAATGGGTATGTGTGCACATATTGTGTGTGTGTGTGTGTGAGAAACAGAGAGAGAGAGAGAGATTTTCCAATCAGCCAAGGGTAAGGGTGTACACATATACGGGAAAAAGCATGACATCATTGGCAAGATTTATATGCCCATTAATGAGTTAATGATTTAATGGCTTTTTAAATAGGGTGGAGAATGGAACACACATAAAACTCATCATTCCACATGTATCCATCCCTAATGGATAGGGTATTAAAATTTAGCTACTGAACTAGATACCAATCACCTGTATGTCTATTTGAGGGTGATATATGTTACTAGCTAGTTGATAATCAAAATTATATATACTGTCTACTCAATGCCAAAGTTGTATAAAAGCAAAATTTTCTCTCATTTATAATTAGAGTTTCCCACAGTTTCTTTTTTTTTTAATTTTGACCGCTTCTTTTTTTTTTAATTTATTTATTTTCATCCATCTTTATTCTCTGGCCTGTGTGGGCCTCCCTTTGCAGTGGTCTCTCTCAGCTGCGCTCCAGAGCACTGGCTCGTCATTGGACACATCAGTCCAACCACTCTGTGGCACGAGGAATCTTCCCAGGCTAGGGATCTAACTGGCACCCCTTGCACTGCAAGACAGACTCTTTGCCCACTGGACCACCAGTGAAGCCCCCTACAATTTCTTTATGTGTGGGATAGAACTACCAACCACAGTAAAATAGGAATTCTTTCCTCCGTCTTGCATAGGAATGGTTACTTTAACTGAAGCAATCCACATGTTACTATATGTGGAGAACCCATGAAGGGAAGAAAGATCTGTTTGTTCCAATGCCATCACTTTACTTTGTAAAGACTGGTGTCCTCTGTAATCCCATGTATGTGTGTTCAGTCCCATGGAACAGTGGTTCTCCACTTGGGGTGCCCCGAGGAGAAGCCCACTTTTTAAACCCCACAGCTTGTTCTCATCCATACAGGGATGCAAAAACCACTTTAGAGACTTTTGCTCCCTTTGAGCTATCATGCCGGTCATACCCAGGAGTCACTGCTGGCAAATTAACACATACACTACTGGATGGGCACATACAAAGGAAAGAAAATATTTTTAGAAAAATAAGTAATAAATAAATACAAATGATTTAATAACTTCATTGGTGAATAAAAACAAAAACAAGGATCCCTGGCCTGGGAGAATCCTACGTGCCATGGAGCAGCTGGACCAATGTGTCCAACTGCTGAGCCAGGGCTCTGGAGTGCATGTGCCCAGAGCCAGTGCTCCGCGGCGAGAGAGACCACTGTGATGGGAGGCCCACACAGGTCAAAGAACAAAGATGGATGGAAATAAATAAATGAAAGATCAATAGAAGCGGCCAAAAAAAAGAGAAAAGATATAAACAAGTAGCTACACATTAATTCCCTCTACCTAAGTTTATCATTAATTTTGACCACCACTGGCTCCTATTTCTCCTCACTGGACTGAACACACAGCAATGGAATCTCAATGAGGGTATGGACTTCGCCATATTCTGCTGTGATTTTCATAGTGTAGTACAACCATAAGCATAGAGTATTGACTTAATAAACATTAGTATTTGTTCAATGAAAGAACTGTATTTTCAGAATCAAATCATTTGGGGAGGCAGCTGCTCTGACTTTGGTTTTTACATCTTGGTGGTGTTTTTTTTCCAGTGCAAAATCTTTACTATTCTAATCGATGATTATGTCTCAAACACCTTCTAAGCCTCAAATTTGCCACTCCCAATAATCAGGGCCAAATATGAGCTATTCCATTCCATAATGTCTATTCCTCTGCCCTCTCACCTCAAATATCTCTCTGTGCTCCTGATGCAAGACGCTCTCCATCTAACTGTTATTTTCTGCTCCAAGATCTGAATTGTGTCTCCACTTGGTGGGGGGGCCCAATGCCATCACTTTACTTTGTAAAGACTGGTGTCCTCTGTAATCCCATGTATGTGTGTTCAGTCCCATGGAACAGTGGTTCTCCACTTGGGGTGCCCCGAGGAGAAGCCCACTTTTTAAACCCCACAGCTTGTTCTCATCCATACAGGGATGCAAAACCACTTTAGAGACTTTTGCTCCTNTGAGCTATCATGCCGGTCATACCCAGGAGTCACTGCTGGCAAATTAACACATACACTACTGGATGGGCACATACAAAGGAAAGAAAATATTTTTAGAAAAATAAGTAATAAATAAATACAAATGATTTAATAACTTCATTGGTGAATAAAAACAAAAACAAGGATCCCTGGCCTGGGAGAATCCTACGTGCCATGGAGCAGCTGGACCAATGTGTCCAACTGCTGAGCCAGGGCTCTGGAGTGCATGTGCCCAGAGCCAGTGCTCCGCGGCGAGAGAGACCACTGTGATGGGAGGCCCACACAGGTCAAAGAACAAAGATGGATGGAAATAAATAAATGAAAGATCAATAGAAGCGGCCAAAAAAAAGAGAAAAGATATAAACAAGTAGCTACACATTAATTCCCTCTACCTAAGTTTATCATTAATTTTGACCACCACTGGCTCCTATTTCTCCTCACTGGACTGAACACACAGCAATGGAATCTCAATGAGGGTATGGACTTCGCCATATTCTGCTGTGATTTTCATAGTGTAGTACAACCATAAGCATAGAGTATTGACTTAATAAACATTAGTATTTGTTCAATGAAAGAACTGTATTTTCAGAATCAAATCATTTGGGGAGGCAGCTGCTCTGACTTTGGTTTTTACATCTTGGTGGTGTTTTTTTTCCAGTGCAAAATCTTTACTATTCTAATCGATGATTATGTCTCAAACACCTTCTAAGCCTCAAATTTGCCACTCCCAATAATCAGGGCCAAATATGAGCTATTCCATTCCATAATGTCTATTCCTCTGCCCTCTCACCTCAAATATCTCTCTGTGCTCCTGATGCAAGACGCTCTCCATCTAACTGTTATTTTCTGCTCCAAGATCTGAATTCTGTTTTCAGGATCCAGTACAAAGACAAAAATAAACTGAAAGGATTAAATGCTCCTTGTTTCCAATACCCTCCCCCAGGCATACTTCTTTAAAACATTTTTTTCCCATTAGGAAGAGGTTATTTTGGCCATGAAATCACTCACTCTCTTTCTGCAAGTGTAGCAGCCATTAACAAAAGCAGAGATTTTGCTTACTTCTCCAGTTTCCATAATTTACCGTTTGGCTCAGGCTTTTGGTTGAAACAGCTCTGAATTATTCAAGGGAACAATGTGTTTTCCTGTCTCTGAATATTTTACAGCATTTAATAAAACAACTTACTCATTCACTTAAAGATATTTATTAGACACCTACTATGCTCCAGGCACTGGGTGTGTAAGTTGGATACAGCACAGTCTCTGAATGCTTTCTAGAGGAAGAGGCATGCAAGTAAATCAGTGATTAACCATACAAAAAGTACTCTGGTAGAAATATAGATTTAGTCCCATGGCAGCATAGGAGAGGGATCTGAACATGTGACAAGCCTCTAAAGAAAGACTGCTTAGAGGCAGGAAGACTTGAACTGAGGCTTTGAAAACATGAAAGAGCTACATGATAATTACATGTTGGTTGCAGGATGTAAGAAGCTCTTAACATAGGTCGAATGACAGTATTAGGTATGAAAGTCTGAAATATTGGAAGACTACCTTGGAAGCTAGAGTCTAGTACAGCTTTTAAAGTTATGGTGCGAATGACTACGGGTTAGATTAGGTATTCTGCTGTGATTTTCATAGTGAAGTACAACCATAAGCATAGAGTATTGACTTAATAAACATTAGTATTTGTTCAATGAAAGAACTGTATTTTCAGAATCAAATCATTTGGGGAGGCAGCTGCTCTGACTTTGGTTTTTACATCTTGGTGGTTTTTTTTCCAGTGCAAAATCTTTACTATTCTAATCGATGATTATGTCTCAAACACCTTCTAAGCCTCAAATTTGCCACTCCCAATAATCAGGGCCAAATATGAGCTATTCCATTCCATAATGTCTATTCCTCTGCCCTCTCACCTCAAATATCTCTCTGTGCTCCTGATGCAAGACGCTCTCCATCTAACTGTTATTTTCTGCTCCAAGATCTGAATTCTGTTTTCAGGATCCAGTACAAAGACAAAAATAAACTGAAAGGATTAAATGCTCCTTGTTTCCAATACCCTCCCCCAGGCATACTTCTTTAAAACATTTTTTTCCCATTAGGAAGAGGTTATTTTGGCCATGAAATCACTCACTCTCTTTCTGCAAGTGTAGCAGCCATTAACAAAAGCAGAGATTTTGCTTACTTCTCCAGTTTCCATAATTTACCGTTTGGCTCAGGCTTTTGGTTGAAACAGCTCTGAATTATTCAAGGGAACAATGTGTTTTCCTGTCTCTGAATATTTTACAGCATTTAATAAAACAACTTACTCATTCACTTAAAGATATTTATTAGACACCTACTATGCTCCAGGCACTGGGTGTGTAAGTTGGATACAGCACAGTCTCTGAATGCTTTCTAGAGGAAGAGGCATGCAAGTAAATCAGTGATTAACCATACAAAAAGTACTCTGGTAGAAATATAGATTTAGTCCCATGGCAGCATAGGAGAGGGATCTGAACATGTGACAAGCCTCTAAAGAAAGACTGCTTAGAGGCAGGAAGACTTGAACTGAGGCTTTGAAAACATGAAAGAGCTACATGATAATTACATGTTGGTTGCAGGATGTAAGAAGCTCTTAACATAGGTCGAATGACAGTATTAGGTATGAAAGTCTGAAATATTGGAAGACTACCTTGGAAGCTAGAGTCTAGTACAGCTGGAAAGTTTGTGGAAGTTTGAAGGGAGGTTGGATGAGTAAGAGCAAGAGAGTGAGATGAAAACTACGTGGCAATTAAACAGAAATAGACAAACTGACCAGGAACAGTCCCGAAATCACCTTAAACATAATTTAGCATGTGACAAAAATATTATTTCATATATGAAAAAAATGGACTCTCTGATAGCAGCATAGGCAACTGGCTAGTCATTTTGGCCAAATATTCAAATGAGAGTTCTAGCTCATTTCTAATAGCATATGCAATTCTACGTAGCTCAAAATGCAAAAACCAACCCGTAAAGGATTGAGAAGAAAATATAGGTAATGTGAATGGAATTCCAGCTGAGCTATTTAAAATTCTAAAAGATGATGCTATTAAAGAGGTGCACTTAATATGTCAGCAAATAAGGAACTCAGAGTGGGCACAGGACTAGAAAAGGTCAGTTTGCATTCCAGTCTGAAAGAAGAGCAATGCTAAAGAACATTCGGACTGCTGTACAATTGCAATCATTTCACATACTAGCAAGGTGATGCTCAAAATCCTTCAAGCTAGGCTTCAGTAGTATGTGAACTGAGAACTTCCAGATGAGCAAACTGGGTTTCAAAGAGGCAGAGGAACTAGAGATCAAATTGCAACATTTATTGAATTATGGAGAAAGCAAGAATTCCAGAAAAACACCTACTTCTGCTTCACTGACTAAGCTAAAACCTTTGACTGTGTGAATCGCAACAAAGTGTGGAAAGTTCTTGAAGAGATGGGAATACCAGACTACCTAACCTAGGTCCCGCCACATTTGTATGCAGGTCAAGAAGCAACAGAATCAAACATGGAACAACTGACTGGTTCAAAACTGGGAAAAGGGGACAAGGCTGTATAATGTCACCCTGATTATGTAACTTATATGCAGAGTACATCACATAAAATGCCAAACTGAATGAATTGCAAGCTGAAATCAAAATTGCCGGAGAAATTTCAAGAGGCAGGAAGACTTAAATGGCTTTGAAAACATGAAAGAGCTACATGATAATTACATGTTGGTTGCAGGATGTAAGAAGCTCTTAACATAGGTCGAATGACAGTATTAGGTATGAAAGTCTGAAATATTGGAAGACTACCTTGGAAGCTAGAGTCTAGTACAGCTGGAAAGTTTGTGGAAGTTTGAAGGGAGGTTGGATGAGTAAGAGCAAGAGAGTGAGATGAAAACTACGTGGCAATTAAACAGAAATAGACAAACTGACCAGGAACAGTCCCGAAATCACCTTAAACATAATTTAGCATGTGACAAAAATATTATTTCATATATGAAAAAAATGGACTCTCTGATAGCAGCATAGGCAACTGGCTAGTCATTTTGGCCAAATATTCAAATGAGAGTTCTAGCTCATTTCTAATAGCATATGCAATTCTACGTAGCTCAAAATGCAAAAACCAACCCGTAAAGGATTGAGAAGAAAATATAGGTAATGTGAATGGAATTCCAGCTGAGCTATTTAAAATTCTAAAAGATGATGCTATTAAAGAGGTGCACTTAATATGTCAGCAAATAAGGAACTCAGAGTGGGCACAGGACTAGAAAAGGTCAGTTTGCATTCCAGTCTGAAAGAAGAGCAATGCTAAAGAACATTCGGACTGCTGTACAATTGCAATCATTTCACATACTAGCAAGGTGATGCTCAAAATCCTTCAAGCTAGGCTTCAGTAGTATGTGAACTGAGAACTTCCAGATGAGCAAACTGGGTTTCAAAGAGGCAGAGGAACTAGAGATCAAATTGCAACATTTATTGAATTATGGAGAAAGCAAGAATTCCAGAAAAACACCTACTTCTGCTTCACTGACTAAGCTAAAACCTTTGACTGTGTGAATCGCAACAAAGTGTGGAAAGTTCTTGAAGAGATGGGAATACCAGACTACCTAACCTAGGTCCCGCCACATTTGTATGCAGGTCAAGAAGCAACAGAATCAAACATGGAACAACTGACTGGTTCAAAACTGGGAAAAGGGGACAAGGCTGTATAATGTCACCCTGATTATGTAACTTATATGCAGAGTACATCACATAAAATGCCAAACTGAATGAATTGCAAGCTGAAATCAAAATTGCCGGGAGAAATTTCAACAACCTCAGATATGCAGATGATATCACTCTGATGGCAGAAAGTAAAAGAGGAACTAAAGAGCCTTTTGATGAGGGTGAAATAGGAGAGTGAAAAAACTGGCTTGAAATTCAGCATTCACAAAACTAAGACATGGCATTCAGTCCCATCACTTCATGGCAAATAGATGGGCAAACAATGGAAACAATGGCAGACTGTATTTACTTAGGCTCCATAATCACTACAGATGGTGAGTACAACCATGAAATTAAAAGACACCTGCTCCTTGGTAGAAAACCTAGACAGTGTATTAAAAAGCAAAGACATCACTTTGCCAACAAAGGTCCGTATAATGAAAGGTATGGTTTTTCCAGAGGTCATGTACGGATGTTAGAGTTGGAACATAAAGAAGGCTAAGCACCAAAGAATTGATGCTTTCAGACTGTGGTGCTGGAGAAGACTCTTGAGAATTCCTTGGACAGTAAGAAGAAAAAAAAACAATCACTCCTAATGGAAATTAACCCTGAATATGGAAATCAACCCTAAATATTCACTGGAAAGACTTGATACTGAAGCTCCAATACTTTGGCCACCTGATGCAAAAAGCAAACTCATTGGAAAAGACCCTGATGCTGGGAAAGATTGAGGGCAAGAGCAGAAGGGCACAACAGAGGATAAATGATTGGATAGCATCACTCAATGGAGTGAGTTTGAGCAAACTCCAGGAGATAGTAAAAGCCAGGAAAGCCTGAAGGGCTGCAGTCCATGGAGTTACAAAGAGTTGGACATGACTTATTCACTGAACAACAACAACATAGAATTCTCAGATGACAGTTATTTACTCTCATAATTCAAATACAAGTATAGATAGGGATAGATTGGGACTTCCTAGGTGCCTTGGTGTTAAAGAATCTGCCTGCCAGTTCAGGAGATGCAATCCCTGAATTGAGAAGATCCCCTAGGAAGGAAATGGCAATTCATTTCAGTATTCTTTCCTGGGAAATCCCATGGACAGGGAAGCCTGGCATGATACTGTCCTTGGAGGTGCCAAGAGTCAGACATGAGTGAGTGACTAAACAACAACAACATATTGTAGGTAATGATTATTTTACTAGATATTGAGAATAATTCTTTCTAAGACCTGACACGAAAAGTAAGAAAACTTTTAAAACATTTGGCTAATTTTTAAAAGAAGAACAAAAAATTCTGCATATTATAATATACCTTAAGTTTAAGATACAGCTGATAAAATGGAGATACGTGTTTTCAACATATTTTAATAGCAATGATATGAGTAGCTACTGTTATTTTATTCAGTGTCAAGCGATTTTTCAGTATTTATATACATCATTTACTTTAATATCCTCAACATCTCTGTACTTCTTTTTACTAATAAAGGAACCATGAAGTTCAGGGATCTTGCTTTAAGTCTAGGAACTGGAGTTTATACTATGTTTGCATTGATTTCAGAGTCTGTGTGCTTAACAGTTATAGTGCTGACTTATAGGAGATTGACTTCCTATTTATAAAAATCCATACAGATCAATGGTGACCAAAAAAATAAATGTACCAAAAATGGATAATATATAAGAATAAAGGAATCTAATCTCTCCTCTCCCCCCACCCCTGGCATCTTTAGCACTCATCTGTTGTCATATACGTACAAATTGGCACTAAATAGTAAAAAAAAAAGAAAAGAAAAGAAAAACACACCTAAAATTGAACAAAATAAGAAAAAGGCATTACTTTTTACCCATTAGACTGACAAGGATGATGAAGACTATACTCTTGTGAAAACACTTTGAAGAGAATGTGTTCACTGGTATTTTTAAAGGAATGTAAGTAGGTATAAGGGGCTTCCCAGGAGGTGCTGGTAAAGAACCCATCTGCCAGTGCAGGAGTCATAAGAGACACAGGTTCTATCCCTGGGTCTGGAAGATCCCCTGAAGGAGAAGGGCACAACAGTTGACTCCAGTATTCTTGCCCAGAGAATTCCATGGACAGAGGAGCCTGGTGGGCTACAGCCCATGGGGTCACAATTCATCAGTCAGGACCAAGTGACTGAGCACAGCATAGCACAATATTAACCAAGTTGCTCATTAGACATTAAAATAAACTCTGCAGGCAAAATATATTTACTATTAATATAAAAATCTATATTCTATGAAAATATATGAAGACTCATAAAATTCAATAAATGTTAGTCTGGTTACTAATATTTAATGTCAGAATATGATCAACAAATAGACTATGATTCAAGAACCAAAGTTACCAAGAATTTCATCCAGGAACAGTTTGATCATTTTCTTGACCATTTATTTAGTCTATGGCCAGTTCATAGGCCAGCCTTAGGCCAGTCACTAAATACCAGCTGCTATCTGATCAACTAAGATTACTTTGAACCATCACTGGCTTCTGCCATTTTGCTACAAAATAGTTGAGAATAGCAGTAACCTTAATGGAAAATAATAGTGAAAAACTTTTTCCTAATCTATCTGAATGTCCATGTTCCATATTTTCCTGAACTTAGTGTCAGTGCTCTGAAAATGGTGACAGGAAGAACTTTCTTTAATGGAACAAAAATGAGGCTCAATTTCCTATCAGTGTGGGATTTCTGATTGCTAATTTTTATTTTTCCTTCTCTCCATATACTAGCTATTTTTTCATTTACTTTATAAGAAAGTAGATGAGAGCAAGTATATATATGGAGTACTATGCAGAAACAAAGCCAAAATCAAGACTCTGGGGTCGTCTTTCTTTAGTTTTTTTTCCCTTTTTGGAAAGCATCATTCCTCTGGGAAAGCTGAAAAGTCACCAAGAAAAAGGCATTACTTTTTACCCATTAGACTGACAAGGATGATGAAGACTATACTCTTGTGAAAACACTTTGAAGAGAATGTGTTCACTGGTATTTTTAAAGGAATGTAAGTAGGTATAAGGGGCTTCCCAGGAGGTGCTGGTAAAGAACCCATCTGCCAGTGCAGGAGTCATAAGAGACACAGGTTCTATCCCTGGGTCTGGAAGATCCCCTGAAGGAGAAGGGCACAACAGTTGACTCCAGTATTCTTGCCCAGAGAATTCCATGGACAGAGGAGCCTGGTGGGCTACAGCCCATGGGGTCACAATTCATCAGTCAGGACCAAGTGACTGAGCACAGCATAGCACAATATTAACCAAGTTGCTCATTAGACATTAAAATAAACTCTGCAGGCAAAATATATTTACTATTAATATAAAAATCTATATTCTATGAAAATATATGAAGACTCATAAAATTCAATAAATGTTAGTCTGGTTACTAATATTTAATGTCAGAATATGATCAACAAATAGACTATGATTCAAGAACCAAAGTTACCAAGAATTTCATCCAGGAACAGTTTGATCATTTTCTTGACCATTTATTTAGTCTATGGCCAGTTCATAGGCCAGCCTTAGGCCAGTCACTAAATACCAGCTGCTATCTGATCAACTAAGATTACTTTGAACCATCACTGGCTTCTGCCATTTTGCTACAAAATAGTTGAGAATAGCAGTAACCTTAATGGAAAATAATAGTGAAAAACTTTTTCCTAATCTATCTGAATGTCCATGTTCCTTTTTCCTGAACTTAGTGTCAGTGCTCTGAAAATGGTGACAGGAAGAACTTTCTTTAATGGAACAAAAATGAGGCTCAATTTCCTATCAGTGTGGGATTTCTGATTGCTAATTTTTATTTTTCCTTCTCTCCATATACTAGCTATTTTTTCATTTACTTTATAAGAAAGTAGATGAGAGCAAGTATATATATGGAGTACTATGCAGAAACAAAGCCAAAATCAAGACTCTGGGGTCGTCTTTCTTTTATTATAATTGCTTTTATTTCGATTGGCTTGCCTGCCAAGTTTTACTTGGAAAAAGCATCATTCCTCTGGGAAAGCTGAAAAGTCACCAGTTCTGCTGTAGAATCAGAAACATTTTGGTGCTCTTATAAAAACAGCCATCTTTAATTTATAAATGTCAGATTGAAAATTCAGTATTCAATTCTATTAATTAAAATCAAGAGAAATGACACTCTTAGCTACCTTGATGGTAAATAGGATATATTGCTCCTGTAAGATCTGTATTCATTTTAAAATTTAAATTTAAAAAGTCATAGCTTGAAATAATCTGACGTTCTCATGTTAATGCAGAAGTATATATTAAAATAATATTCAAAACTAAATAGAAATAAATAGAGGTGTTCATTTTATAGGAATAAGTAAATATTTACATTATTGATATCTTTCCAGCAGTCTAGTTGAAATGCAAATAAATGGTATTTTGTGATCTATTTCTCCTTTTGATGCCAGCATGTAATGTTTGGACCTTTCAGTTAAACTGAAATAAAAAAAACTTTAGTGAGACAGTCATATGCCATTTTTTAAAATTTTAGCCTCTTTTATTTAAGTTTATTTTATTTTTCATCTATCTTTTCATTCCTTGACCTGTGTGAGCCTCCCACCCCAACGGCCTCTCTCGCCGCAAAGCACCGACCCTGGGAGCATGTGCCCCAGAGTTCCGGCTAGCAACTGAACACACCCGTCCAGCCGCTCCGTGGAATGCAGGACCCTCCCTGGCCAGAGATCGAACCAATCCAGAATAGCAGTAACCTTAATGGAAAATAATAGTGAAAAACTTTTTCCTAATCTATCTGAATGTCCATGTTCCTTTTTCCTGAACTTAGTGTCAGTGCTCTGAAAATGGTGACAGGAAGAACTTTCTTTAATGGAACAAAAATGAGGCTCAATTTCCTATCAGTGTGGGATTTCTGATTGCTAATTTTTATTTTTCCTTCTCTCCATATACTAGCTATTTTTTCATTTACTTTATAAGAAAGTAGATGAGAGCAAGTATATATATGGAGTACTATGCAGAAACAAAGCCAAAATCAAGACTCTGGGGTCGTCTTTCTTTTATTATAATTGCTTTTATTTCGATTGGCTTGCCTGCCAAGTTTTACTTGGAAAAAGCATCATTCCTCTGGGAAAGCTGAAAAGTCACCAGTTCTGCTGTAGAATCAGAAACATTTTGGTGCTCTTATAAAAACAGCCATCTTTAATTTATAAATGTCAGATTGAAAATTCAGTATTCAATTCTATTAATTAAAATCAAGAGAAATGACACTCTTAGCTACCTTGATGGTAAATAGGATATATTGCTCCTGTAAGATCTGTATTCATTTTAAAATTTAAATTTAAAAAGTCATAGCTTGAAATAATCTGACGTTCTCATGTTAATGCAGAAGTATATATTAAAATAATATTCAAAACTAAATAGAAATAAATAGAGGTGTTCATTTTATAGGAATAAGTAAATATTTACATTATTGATATCTTTCCAGCAGTCTAGTTGAAATGCAAATAAATGGTATTTTGTGATCTATTTCTCCTTTTGATGCCAGCATGTAATGTTTGGACCTTTCAGTTAAACTGAAATAAAAAAAACTTTAGTGAGACAGTCATATGCCATTTTTTAAAATTTTAGCCTCTTTTATTTAAGTTTATTTTATTTTTCATCTATCTTTTCATTCCTTGACCTGTGTGAGCCTCCCACCCCAACGGCCTCTCTCGCCGCAAAGCACCGACCCTGGGAGCATGTGCCCCAGAGTTCCGGCTAGCAACTGAACACACCCGTCCAGCCGCTCCGTGGAATGCAGGACCCTCCCTGGCCAGAGATCGAACCAATGCCCCCCGCACCGCAAGGTGGACTTACCACCCAACAGACCAACAGGGAAGCCCCATATGCCAATTTTTACATCCATACTCTAAAGTTTTATAATTCTGTCACAAACACAATTCAGTTGCTACATCTGGTCCTTTGCTCAGCGCAACGGGAAAAAAAGTCTTGCACAGTAATTTTTACTTTCTACCCTGGTGAGTGAAATACATCTATCTTGTAATGTGGTAGACATATAATACTTGTTTATCATGTACCTGGTTATAAGATTAACGAGCAGTTATCTTGGGGGTGTCATGATTTACTTAACCAGAAACATCAAAATCTAATAAGCAGAAGACTGACATCAGCTTCAGCAAGCAATGAAGAAGCATAATCATTAAACCAATATTCATTAGCCTTTTAATTTTTAATATGCGTGATTTCCTTTCCATTTCTAAATATATATTCATTTTTGTGTCTAATGGGTAATGATCTTAGTTAAATCAGGATTTTATAACAAAAATAACATTCATTTCTCATAGCTCTGGAGGTGAAAAGTCTAAGACTGAGGCAGTAATAGATTCTGTGCATGGTGAGTCCCTCTTGGCTGTGTACCCCAATGATAGAAGGGACACTGAGCTCTCCAGGGTCTCTTTTATAAGAGCACAATCCCACTCAGGAGGGCCCCGCCCACTTGACCTAATCACCTCCCAAAGCCCCACCTCCAAATACTACCACAGTGGAGGTTAGGATTTCAGCACATACAATTCAGGGAAGCACAAACATCTGGCCATTACAATATTAATAATGTATTATTGAAAAAGGAAAATTTTAGTTGATTCATAAGATTGCAAAAGTTCCAGGCCCCCCAAAACCTGGATCCTTCCCTGTGAATCACCAACAGTGATTGGTTTCATTTCCATTAATATGTCTATGGTACCACAAGAACACTGTACAAGAACACAGCACAATAAAATTGAAACCAGATATTTGTGCACTGTTTTTGTAGTTAATGAAAACTATAATTTGGGACAAACCACCACCACTAAATTACTAAGGAACATAGGGCTTCCTGACTAAACTCTGCCACCTTGTTTATCTCTGTGGAAGTTAATCAGAAATTTCCTTATTGCATAAGGAATTGTTTTTTATGCTGTCAGAATGCTGTTCCCACCTTACCCCACCAAGACCTGTCCTTCAGTTAGTGAACATAGTTTCTGGAAAACAATTAAGCAGATTGTCGACCCTGGCAGTGGGATGTTCCAGAGGGAGCATACTTTGAGTCTGATCAATTTGGAGCAGGGTCTGTAAACCTAGAGAGTTCATAGAAAAAAGAGTGAGAGCGAGAGAGAGAGTATTGAGCAATTTAAGACTGAAACAAGGTACAATGTGTTAGAGAAGGTGGGGGTTAACTTCATGGACACTAAAAATACAGTCGAGAAAAAGAATGTTCATCTTCTTTGGCTGCAATAATGAGAACAGGAATTGTAGAAAATTGATTCACTGATATACCAGACAATCTTGAGAAGTTTCTTGTAAGGCTAAGGCAGAAGGAAAGGATAAGATAAAAAACAATGAAGACTTCAATAGATAATAAGAAGAAACAATGAAGATACAAACTAAGAGTAACAGTTGTTCCCAAGTAATAGAATAATTAGATATAAAACATCAGTAACAAAAAGCATAATATCAGGCTTCCCTGGTGGTCCAGTGGGTAAAGAATTCACCTTGCAATGCAAGGGGCGCCCGTTCGATCCCTGACCCGGGAAGACCTCACGTCCCACGGAGCAGCTGGACTGGTGCGTCCAATTATGAGCCAGCGCTCTGGAGCACATGCACCCAGAGCCGGTGCTCTGCAACAAGAGAGGCCACTGCAATGGGAGGCCCCCACAGAGCAAAGAATAAAGATGGATGAAAATAAATAAACAAAAAGTCAATAAAAGAGGACCAAAAAAAATGTTTTTTTTAAAAAAAGATACTATCCTTAGCTGAAAACCAAACAGACAAACATGAGCATGAAGATAGAATTGGATCCATCATGTGCCAGAGAATTCAATGAAAATAAATCCACACTGAAACCCACATAATTTTTTTCTTGATATTATAAGGACAAAAGAGAAATGTCTATAGATATTCAGGATTTAAAAAGCTAAGATCAAAATCTTAAACACAGTACGTTTTTCTGGTTATATTCAAAAGAACAAAATCTGCCTATAGACTGCCTTCTGTAAGAATGAGGTCAGAAACCACAAAACAAACTCAGTAGGCATTTGAAGATGGTACAATTGTGTATCTAGGCAGTCCAGGTAATTAATGGACAAATTATTACAAACAAAGATAGAATTCAGGAAGTCAAAAGGCTGCAAGATATCTACCCCACGTTTATGCTATTTTTATCCTGCTCAATGTATCTATAGAATTATTGGAAATTGACTGTAGTTTTTGTCTTAGCTGTGGTTTAAATTATCCAAATATCTTCTCACCACTCATTCCCTTTAGTCACATTATGTGTGGAAAATTTAAGAGTTCTTGGTATGTTGATAAAGACTGATCATACACTTTTCCTCAAAGAAAAAAGCTTCAGTAAATTTCAAAAAGCAGACATTATCATGCAAAATCTTTGATAAGTCAGTAATAAAATCAGAAATTAAAGTAAGATTTGAACAACATAACAACAAAACAGAAAATTTTCTGCTAAATAACTCTTGAAGTATTTCACGGATTCATTTATGACTGGTATGAGGAGAAAAATATCCTAAGCTGTCTAATTCTCAAGAAACTGTTTCTCTCTGGCCAACTCACCAACCTCAGTGTATCCTCTCCGGGCATCAGATGTCTCTGGCTAGGAGGCCTTTCTTGTCTTTCTGCCAGGCTTGTGATTGATTATACATCTTCATTACCTAATCAGCCTGTGCATTGAATGTGGAATGGATGGATTCAGCAGTCAGAGGAGGAAGTAGGAAAACAAAGTTACAATGTTTGGGAATATGCTATGACTTAGATAAAAGGGCTGTGTTAAGTCCACAGAAATCCCCCCTGCTTCTCCACATTGGTGTCTTCTCTTCCTTCAAATTAGATACATGATGCTTGAACCCTAGAAACAGACAGTTTTGCTCTGTGGGATGGTTTTGTGCTCCCCACCTTACTAAAAGCTAAGGGAAGCACCAGTCTGAGGAAAAGAATGTCCATATAGCTCTGGAATAAAGTCAGAAAAACTGTGATGGTTGTATTTTTACAAAGAACCAAAGTGACTATAAAACATCCTCGTCCAGTCGAAATGGAGGCTATTTTAATAATTGGAAGAAATAGTTGTCAATAGAAATGACTTGGGACCTCAGTCACAGATCCCTAATGATTATTCTCCCCCCGCCCCTCCAAATATGGTGATATTTGGTCTGTTTCTTTAAAAATAAATAAAGTCTCTGAGAGGAGGAAATCAAGATGGAAAGAAGCATCCTGTCTTTTCCCTCTACTTCCCTAGAAAGATGAGAATTCTGGTATCCACGTTTATGCTATTTTTATCCTGCTCAATGTATCTATAGAATTATTGGAAATTGACTGTAGTTTTTGTCTTAGCTGTGGTTTAAATTATCCAAATATCTTCTCACCACTCATTCCCTTTAGTCACATTATGTGTGGAAAATTTAAGAGTTTTTTTTAAAAAAAAAAGGTTAAAATTTCAAAAGCAGACATTATCATGCAAAATCTTTGATAAGTCAGTAATAAAATCAGAAATTAAAGTAAGATTTGAACAACATAACAACAAAACAGAAAATTTTCTGCTAAATAACTCTTGAAGTATTTCACGGATTCATTTATGACTGGTATGAGGAGAAAAATATCCTAAGCTGTCTAATTCTCAAGAAACTGTTTCTCTCTGGCCAACTCACCAACCTCAGTGTATCCTCTCCGGGCATCAGATGTCTCTGGCTAGGAGGCCTTTCTTGTCTTTCTGCCAGGCTTGTGATTGATTATACATCTTCATTACCTAATCAGCCTGTGCATTGAATGTGGAATGGATGGATTCAGCAGTCAGAGGAGGAAGTAGGAAAACAAAGTTACAATGTTTGGGAATATGCTATGACTTAGATAAAAGGGCTGTGTTAAGTCCACAGAAATCCCCCCTGCTTCTCCACATTGGTGTCTTCTCTTCCTTCAAATTAGATACATGATGCTTGAACCCTAGAAACAGACAGTTTTGCTCTGTGGGATGGTTTTGTGCTCCCCACCTTACTAAAAGCTAAGGGAAGCACCAGTCTGAGGAAAAGAATGTCCATATAGCTCTGGAATAAAGTCAGAAAAACTGTGATGGTTGTATTTTTACAAAGAACCAAAGTGACTATAAAACATCCTCGTCCAGTCGAAATGGAGGCTATTTTAATAATTGGAAGAAATAGTTGTCAATAGAAATGACTTGGGACCTCAGTCACAGATCCCTAATGATTATTCTCCCCCCGCCCCTCCAAATATGGTGATATTTGGTCTGTTTCTTTTAAAAAATAAATAAAGTCTCTGAGAGGAGGAAATCAAGATGGAAAGAAGCATCCTGTCTTTTCCCCTCTACTTCCCTAGAAAGATGAGATGAAAAAAACTTCCACAGGGGATCCCCAGAAGGAGTTAGGACTGAGAGATATGTATGAAAAGTCAGAATACGATTTTGAAGAAGAGAGTCTGTTTCAGGCTATACTGATGTTTTCATTCTAAAAGATTGCATTTCAAATAAGAACAAAGATGGGCAAAGGGCTAAGAATTCTTTCCAGACGGGTGACTGTGTCAATCTTAGGTTCCCCTCTCTGTTGTACTTCACTGTTCCACACTTGCCCCTTAGCCCACCGTGATGTGATTGTTTGAGCATGTGTGTCTGTTTCCATTAGACTCAGAGGCTCAGAGGCAAGCTACGTGCCTGGCTGTTGGTTGTGCAGTGCCTGACCATAATAACTGCCTGTTGAAAAACCAAACAGAGTAGTTACGTAGATGAGGATTTGTGGTCATACAGAGTCAAACCTCCAACTGACGGCAGGCATCTCCAGAGAGCTGGTGATTTGGACTTTTTGGAATAGCTGCAAGAACAAAGAGCTCATTGTTTGCAAAGACGATTTAAGTAATTTAAATTATTGTGTAATGTAATTAGCAACACATTTAGATTATTAGAATATATTAAATTAAAATTCTCTTTCTTCTATGGAGTTTACCCTAAGAAGTAGGTAGAATATCTGTTCTTCTGTGTATCCCCTCTTTAGTCTTCCCAGTTGTCTCCGTGGTAAAAATTCCACCTGCTAATGCAGGAGATGTGAGAGACACAGGTTTAATCCCTGGGTCAGGAAGCTCCTCTGGAGAAGGAAATGGCAACCCACTCCAGTGTTCTTGCCTGGAGAATCCTGATGGACTACTGTCCATAGGGTCACAAGAGTTGGACACTATTTACTGACTAAATCATAACCACCTCCACCATCCCCTCTTTAAAATCTAATTTATGCCAGCCTTTTTTTTTCATTATTATCATAAGCAAGTGACCTATACAGAGGCTCAGATAAACTAAATAACCTATCCAAAGTCAGAATCACAGTTAATGGGTTATATGGATTTGAACCCAACAGTTTTGACTCCATAATCTGTGAGCTTAACCACTCCGTTGTGGTGGAAATGACGGCAGTTCTTTAAAATGAACCTTTTTAAGCGGCTTCTACAGCACTTAGTATCTCAAAATCCTTCCTCCATATACCATTTACTTTGTTAGTATCTCTCAAAATGCAGCACAAAAATAAACACAAAGTGTCGGATGTTATCTGCCTAGAACAGAGTGTGGTGTGACTGTTAACCTAGTTTGATTTCGGCCCAGTAGTTCCATTTCAGAGAAATAAATATGCAAGGGTCTCACCAAATCTATATTTACTTTTTAGTAAATAAAACTTCCAGGTCATTTTTATACAAATTATTCCAAAGAAATGTCTCCCTGACCCAGTTGTAAAATGTACTGGTTTTTATTATTATTATTATTATTATTATTAAAACACAAGATCATTTATCTTTGTTACATTTCATGTTGGATTAGACCTGCCATGATCATTTTAAAACTTGATTCTGACACCTATTATATTAACCAGCCTCCAAATATGATAGAATCTGCACATTTGATAACCATGTTTTCTAAGCGTTTATTCATGTCATTGCTAAAATATTAAAAGGACAAGATAAACATTTATCAATATTCTATTAGAAATGTCCCTAAATAGAGAAAAAAAACTGAACATCTCTGGAGCAATTGCTCAATGGTTTGTAGGATGATTATCCAGATATATTTCACTATATTATTGTAATAACCAGGAAATAAGGGTAACTTTGTTTAAATGCTATGTAGAAGCCATTGTGCTCAATATGTCAACCCTATCAAAACAGACTAATTTGCTCTGACATATGCTTAGTTAGTGAATCTACATTGGCTCTTGATAATTGCATAATCTTTTCTACAACCTCAGAAAGTATGAGGTTAATAATATATCCTGGAATTCTCCAGGAAACAGATATCTATGTGCTTGAGAGTTGTTCTTTCTGAGAAAAGAAAATACGAATTTTTCAGTGGAATATAATGGTGCAAATGCAAGATGATAGTTGCAGGACAGTGTTTTTGTATAAAACACAATTGTTTTCCTTCAACACATTATTTCTTGGTCATTTCATTAACTCTATAATGACATGAGCCTACATCTTACGTATTTGAATATTTTGAATCTCTCTTACAATGTTATTGTATGCAGTGTCAACAGTGTTTTGAAACTCTGGTTTCAAATTTAGAAAATATAGGCTATGTATAGAATCGTATTAGAAGTAGGCTAAGTCCCTTAATACTGTCATTGTGGAAATTTTTTTCAAAGTGTCGGATGTTATCTGCCTAGAACAGAGTGTGGTGTGACTGTTAACCTAGTTTGATTTCGGCCCAGTAGTTCCATTTCAGAGAAATAAATATGCAAGGGTCTCACCAAATCTATATTTACTTTTTAGTAAATAAAACTTCCAGGTCATTTTTATACAAATTATTCCAAAGAAATGTCTCCCTGACCCAGTTGTAAAATGTACTGGTTTTTATTATTATTATTATTATTATTATTAAAACACAAGATCATTTATCTTTGTTACATTTCATGTTGGATTAGACCTGCCATGATCATTTTAAAACTTGATTCTGACACCTATTATATTAACCAGCCTCCAAATATGATAGAATCTGCACATTTGATAACCATGTTTTCTAAGCGTTTATTCATGTCATTGCTAAAATATTAAAAGGACAAGATAAACATTTATCAATATTCTATTAGAAATGTCCCTAAATAGAGAAAAAAAACTGAACATCTCTGGAGCAATTGCTCAATGGTTTGTAGGATGATTATCCAGATATATTTCACTATATTATTGTAATAACCAGGAAATAAGGGTAACTTTGTTTAAATGCTATGTAGAAGCCATTGTGCTCAATATGTCAACCCTATCAAAACAGACTAATTTGCTCTGACATATGCTTAGTTAGTGAATCTACATTGGCTCTTGATAATTGCATAATCTTTTCTACAACCTCAGAAAGTATGAGGTTAATAATATATCCTGGAATTCTCCAGGAAACAGATATCTATGTGCTTGAGAGTTGTTCTTTCTGAGAAAAGAAAATACGAATTTTTCAGTGGAATATAATGGTGCAAATGCAAGATGATAGTTGCAGGACAGTGTTTTTGTATAAAACACAATTGTTTTCCTTCAACACATTATTTCTTGGTCATTTCATTAACTCTATAATGACATGAGCCTACATCTTACGTATTTGAATATTTTGAATCTCTCTTACAATGTTATTGTATGCAGTGTCAACAGTGTTTTGAAACTCTGGTTTCAAATTTAGAAAATATAGGCTATGTATAGAATCGTATTAGAAGTAGGCTAAGTCCCTTAATACTGTCAAAACAATTTGCCAATTGGAAGAAAACATGTTGTCATTTCAAATCTTCCTGATGACTGACTATACTGACTTGCATACTCTTCAAAAAAAGAAAAACAAAAACTCATCATGCCATAGCCCTTGTTTTACTTAAAATCTGTATTCCATCTTATATGTTTTCAAAAAGTGTGAATTTTATCCACTATTATACTTCAGACTTTACTGAGCGAACCCTGGTTTCAGCAAGCATGGGTTTGTCTAAGGTTCCATTCACATAGCTAAGTACTTCAGTCTGTCTTTTATTTCTTTTGAAAGAGTAACTGGTCTTCTCAGAAGCTTCTCTGGATCCTCTCCAGGTTTCACAGACGTTTCTTAGATACGCTGAGAAGGTGGGATGCATGGTCTGGTCATTTGAGCTTCCCACCTGCAATGGGGAGGTGAATCTCACTGCAGTTCCAACAGGCTCCACTTGATGGTGGCCTTGTCTCCGCAAACCGGACTCGAGGTCCCCGTCTGTGCTAGAAGTTTATTGGCCTTAGTTTCAGGCTTCCTTATGAAGCAGCTGTCAGTCAGCCAGAACCCTGTCACATGGCCGAGGTTTTCATCTTGGGCTCCACACCGGTTCTGTCTCATGCGCCTGTGAGCTGCATGAGACTTGCGGGAGACCATCGGAAATAGCCGAGCGCTTTCAAATCCTTCTAATGTACGCTGCTGTGCTTTGCTTTTGATTTTTCTTTTCCTGTGGAATATGTGTTCCTATTATAAGCCTCAGCTTCTGAGGATGGAGGATGAAGATGCATAAGGAAAACATCCATAGTGCAGAATCGAGATCTGCAGAAAATGTCATACACACAAGATGTCTAAGGTTTAATATGAAAAAGATAACAAAAATCATTTATACATATTTCATATGAAAATGATTCAAATTAGGGGTGTATTGGGCTAAAGCATATTTATCAAATTAATTTTACTTGCTACTTTTAAAAGTGTGGCTACTAGAAAATTTTAAATTATACTTTACTTGCAATCTGTGGCTTCACCATAATTATATTGAACTGAATTTGTCTAGAAGGAGGTGGGTGGTGTTCGCTGAGGTCTTAGAGTTCTTATATTCCTCTGCAGTATTTCCTCAGGAAATCTCTGACTTCAACACGGTTGTCAGATTGACCCCAGAATCTGAATTTTCAGGAAGTGTTTGAGCACTCCATATGGCTATGGCATGGATATACTTTAGAGCAGTCCTAAGCAAGAGCTTCTGGTCATGACCTTTTGAAGCAAATGGAGCTTTGCTTGAGCTAAGTAAGCCTTCTCAGGAGGAAACAAAAGGCTCTAAAAAAGTAAAAGGCATTCTTTTGAAATAGCCTGAAGAAGTGAGTTGGGTGGTTGGTGAACCTGTGACCATTTACAAATTTAACAGCACCTTTTTGACTCGATTCTGTTTCAATCTTCCAATGAAGTGTTTTATTTCTGTCTTGCTTTGTTTTTGACTTTAGCAGCCAATTAGCTGGTATCAAGTTAAAATTCCAGCCCTTGGATGACATCTGACATTGCACATTAGTTCTTTGATTTTTTTTCCCCCAATGGGCTGCTTTGTGTCTACCTGATGTATATATGACCCAAGTGTCAACCAGAAATTTGAGCAGAGATTACCACAAGGCTTGGGATTCCCTCTTGCTAGTTCTTTCCTCTCTAAACCTCCTTCCTCATTACCTATTTGGTGCTCAGTTTCTCTGAACTTGCTAGATGAAAATGAATGTGTATTTCCTAGCAGAGATTTTGCCATTCTGTATGGTAAAGATTGTGACCTGCCCTCAGGCTGAGAACCACAATAAATGGGAAACTTACCTTCTGCCTTTCGCTTCTTTCGTTGGCTCCCCTTCCAAACCTCCAGGCTCACACCCTGTCTCAAGTACCTTCAAATAACTGTATTTTATGCCTTGACAAGCCTTATAGTTGTTGCCTGATGGAGGGCTGGCCCCATGCAACCTTATTTAGCCATGATGGAAGTGGATTTTCTCCCCTGTCATTTTTTATTTTGGAGAGTTATACTTTCTACTTTAAAGTGTGGCTACTAGAAAATTTTAAATTATACTTTACTTGCAATCTGTGGCTTCACCATAATTATATTGAACTGAATTTGTCTAGAAGGAGGTGGGTGGTGTTCGCTGAGGTCTTAGAGTTCTTATATTCCTCTGCAGTATTTCCTCAGGAAATCTCTGACTTCAACACGGTTGTCAGATTGACCCCAGAATCTGAATTTTCAGGAAGTGTTTGAGCACTCCATATGGCTATGGCATGGATATACTTTAGAGCAGTCCTAAGCAAGAGCTTCTGGTCATGACCTTTTGAAGCAAATGGAGCTTTGCTTGAGCTAAGTAAGCCTTCTCAGGAGGAAACAAAAGGCTCTAAAAAAGTAAAAGGCATTCTTTTGAAATAGCCTGAAGAAGTGAGTTGGGTGGTTGGTGAACCTGTGACCATTTACAAATTTAACAGCACCTTTTTGACTCGATTCTGTTTCAATCTTCCAATGAAGTGTTTTATTTCTGTCTTGCTTTGTTTTTGACTTTAGCAGCCAATTAGCTGGTATCAAGTTAAAATTCCAGCCCTTGGATGACATCTGACATTGCACATTAGTTCTTTGATTTTTTTTCCCCCAATGGGCTGCTTTGTGTCTACCTGATGTATATATGACCCAAGTGTCAACCAGAAATTTGAGCAGAGATTACCACAAGGCTTGGGATTCCCTCTTGCTAGTTCTTTCCTCTCTAAACCTCCTTCCTCATTACCTATTTGGTGCTCAGTTTCTCTGAACTTGCTAGATGAAAATGAATGTGTATTTCCTAGCAGAGATTTTGCCATTCTGTATGGTAAAGATTGTGACCTGCCCTCAGGCTGAGAACCACAATAAATGGGAAACTTACCTTCTGCCTTTCGCTTCTTTCGTTGGCTCCCCTTCCAAACCTCCAGGCTCACACCCTGTCTCAAGTACCTTCAAATAACTGTATTTTATGCCTTGACAAGCCTTATAGTTGTTGCCTGATGGAGGGCTGGCCCCATGCAACCTTATTTAGCCATGATGGAAGTGGATTTTCTCCCCTGTCATTTTTTATTTTGGAGAGTTATACTTTCTTCATTTTTAAGTTTGATTACTAGGTATGATTTGTATTTGATTCATATGACTTGTTTGATTTGCTTATGTTTCTTCTTTTCCACCTTCCAGGATTTTGAGTTATTCATTTGACTTAAAGTTTTTCTGTTCTCTACTCATTTTTTATCTTTAATATTTCCTTCTTTTTATTTTCTTTTGGTTTATTTTATTGTTATTTTCTACTTTCTTATGTCAGTGATTTAAATCATTTATTTTTCCATGCTTTTTATTTATGTATTTATTTATTATAATTATACAAATAATAACATTAATGTAGTCTAATATGAAATCTCAATCAATACACCTTCAGGACAAAAGAGCTTTTGCTCCCCCTTTCCTTCATGTATGTGTGATTGCTGTCTATTGATTTTTTGGGGGGTGGGGAGGCCACTTCTGTTGGTCTTTCATTTATTTATCTTTGTTCTTTGGCCTGTGTGGGCCTCCCATCACAGTGGCCTCTCTCATCGCAGAGCGCTGGCTCTGGGTGCATGCGCTCCAGAGCTCCGGCTCAGTAGTTGGACACATCGGTTCAGCCGTTCCGCGGCACATGGGATCTTCCCAGGCCAGGGATTGAACCTGCACCCCTTGCACTGCAAGGCAGTGTCCTTACCCAGTGGACCACCAGGGAAGCCCTGTTTATTGATTTTTAATTTTTTATTAACTTTATTAGAAACAGGCAAATGCTGACTGATGTACAGTTCCTTTTATGGGACCAATTAATTCAAATAAGTCATAGCATTTATAATTCCTAGAAAAGTTTGATGATGACTGTAAATAATTTAAATTTTTTACTTTTATTTCTATAACTTTCAATGCTATGCATTTTCCTTTGAGTATTGCTTTAAAGTGTTAGTTGCTCAATTGTGTGACTCTTTGCAGCCCCGTGGACTTTAGCCCTCCAGGCTCCTCTGTCCATGGAATACTCCAGGCAAGTGTCCTGGAGTGGGTAGCCATTCCTTTCTCCAGGGGATCTTCCCAACTTAGGAGTGAAACACAGGTCACCTGCGATTGCAGGTAGATTCTTTATCATCTGAGCCACCAGGGAAGTTGTATTGACTTAAAAGTATCTATGATACATTCATTATCTGATTTTCCTTACTATTATTTTTGCTAAGTATTTAATTGCTGACATCCTTTTCTTGTTATTCAAGAGTTGTTTAATAGCAAGTTCTTGAATTTCTAGATGGGACATGCTCACAGGAGAAATGGGTGCAAGATTTAGAAGGTGGAAAAGCAGCAGCAGCCATTCTAACGCTCTGATGGTGGGCATAGAACCTAAGGTGATGTGGCATCCATGTGTGTAGTCACTTGTCTGCTAATTCAGTTGTTGGCACGGGGCAGCATCTAACCCAGCCTCTCCAATTCCCATCAGATCTTCTCGTTTGGTTCCTCAAGTCCTGGCTTAGGTGCATATACGGCTTCACTATGCCCGTTTTCCTGCAGCCCTCCAGCATCATCTGGGTAAGTCAGAAATAGACTCTGGTTCCAGTTTGTCTTGCTGCATTCTGATTTATTTCTACAAGTTGCAGTTTTCTTTACTCTCTGATTTCATAAAGACTTTAAGCCCAGCTCAGCTTCAAAGGCAACAGTTTGCATAGATATGCCCATAGATTCCACCATTGGGAAGGGTCTAATAGTTATAATAAATTTCTTGTGCTATACCATTTATTAGAATAGCTTTTATGGTGAAAAAAAAAAAAAAAACAAAAAACCTTGACTTCAGAAATTTGTTCTGGAAGTGGTTCTAGAGAAACAGAATCTCAGGGAGGGTTTCTTGAATGAATTCTGTGTTATCTGTACTTGTTACTGTGCTGTTGGTGACGTGATGCTCAGAGAGACACTGATAGTTGACCACAGCACAATAATTCCTTGAATTATCATCTGTAGACCTCTCTAATGAAGCGTCTATGCCAACGCCTGCAAGAACGTTGGTAGGTCAAGCATTGCTGCCATAGAACATGTTAGAAAAAAATAACTATAGCAAGGTGGTTGGTTGGTTGTTTGTATGTGAGTTTGAGAATTAGGGGGAAGAAAATGCCCATTTCAAGATTCTACTTAGGGACAAGAATATTTTCATTATTTACTTTAAAAATTGGAATAGGTCACCTGCGATTGCAGGTATTTTTATCATCTGAGCCACCAGGAAGTTGTATTGACTTAAAAGTATCTATGATACATTCATTATCTGATTTTCCTTACTATTATTTTTGCTAAGTATTTAATTGCTGACATCCTTTTCTTGTTATTCAAGAGTTGTTTAATAGCAAGTTCTTGAATTTCTAGATGGGACATGCTCACAGGAGAAATGGGTGCAAGATTTAGAAGGTGGAAAAGCAGCAGCAGCCATTCTAACGCTCTGATGGTGGGCATAGAACCTAAGGTGATGTGGCATCCATGTGTGTAGTCACTTGTCTGCTAATTCAGTTGTTGGCACGGGGCAGCATCTAACCCAGCCTCTCCAATTCCCATCAGATCTTCTCGTTTGGTTCCTCAAGTCCTGGCTTAGGTGCATATACGGCTTCACTATGCCCGTTTTCCTGCAGCCCTCCAGCATCATCTGGGTAAGTCAGAAATAGACTCTGGTTCCAGTTTGTCTTGCTGCATTCTGATTTATTTCTACAAGTTGCAGTTTTCTTTACTCTCTGATTTCATAAAGACTTTAAGCCCAGCTCAGCTTCAAAGGCAACAGTTTGCATAGATATGCCCATAGATTCCACCATTGGGAAGGGTCTAATAGTTATAATAAATTTCTTGTGCTATACCATTTATTAGAATAGCTTTTATGGTGAAAAAAAAAAAAAAACAAAAAACCTTGACTTCAGAAATTTGTTCTGGAAGTGGTTCTAGAGAAACAGAATCTCAGGGAGGGTTTCTTGAATGAATTCTGTGTTATCTGTACTTGTTACTGTGCTGTTGGTGACGTGATGCTCAGAGAGACACTGATAGTTGACCACAGCACAATAATTCCTTGAATTATCATCTGTAGACCTCTCTAATGAAGCGTCTATGCCAACGCCTGCAAGAACGTTGGTAGGTCAAGCATTGCTGCCATAGAACATGTTAGAAAAAAATAACTATAGCAAGGTGGTTGGTTGGTTGTTTGTATGTGAGTTTGAGAATTAGGGGGAAGAAAATGCCCATTTCAAGATTCTACTTAGGGACAAGAATATTTTCATTATTTACTTTAAAAAAATTGGAATGGAGACATCTGGGTAGATGCTTATAAATCTGGTAATCTTTCTCTATATTCTGCCAAATATCTTTGACTCATAAAAACAGCTCTTTATGCCCTGTCAGGGGAGACAGTCTCCTCTTGCCTGAAGACTATGTAATGGTTTCCTCTGATATAATTAAAGAATAATTACTTAACTTTGTAAGTTTAGGGGGCTATTGATCCTCCTTAGGAATTGCTCCCACTGTTGCTCCTTGTTTCTAGCCCTATAAAAGAGCTCAAGTAAGAGCAATCTCTAGAGTGTAAACAGTGTAACGTTGAGGAGGACCTCAAAGATCTCCCAGTTTGCATCAACAGAAATCTTGGAAATATGCATAGGAGTGAATCCTAAGATATTTGATGAGGGGTATAAGGAATATACTGTTGGGTTGGATCTAAACATTGCTATTGATGAATTAAGATACAATTCTGTACTCAAAACATTGGCAGTGGTGGCCGAAGGGGCCCTAACAGTTTGTTTGCTTGATTGACTAAAACCTGGACCCGAATGTGATCTGCAGGGAGTAATGGTGAGATGCTTGCAAGACCTTCCAACAAAGGCGTCCAAAGGTCCAGAAGACTGGGTGCTAGAGTGGGTGAGACTTGCTCACCCTCTCCCTAAATACATCCCCAAGAAGGTCCAAGGGATACTCCCTTCACAAGGAAGGCGCAAAATAGATTGGTGAGAGAAGCCCTGACGTCTTAGGGTGGCTATTGTCTTAGCCAGGATTGGTGGCAGGATCGCTGCTATCAAAGGGGGTTATCTGATGTTGATGACGATGGGGTTCCTGGGTGTCATGGGGCACATGGTAGTACCAAAGACAAGAAATGTATGAATACTGGAATGAGAGACAGAGCCCAAATCTGTAATAGGAGTAGTCTCACTGGCAGAAATCTTCGATATTATTTGGCAGTGGTTGTCATTTCTCTAGTTACAAATTAGACAGCCCACAAAAACTTTGCTTGTGTAATTAGAAAGCTCGAGGTTTGTTCAACAGAAGACTGACTGAAATCGCTGTAATTACCAAACGGAACAGAGGGTTTAACTGAGCCAACTCTGTGTGGGCCCCCTGGCTGGCTACTTCAGGTTAGATGTACCACTCCTAGTAATGATATCATGGAGTTCAAAACTGAAATTTGAGGAGTGAGATGGGGAGGGAAATGGGAGCGGACTTCAAGTGGGAGGGGACATGTGTATACCTATGGGTAATTCAGGTTTATGTATGGCAGCAAACAACAAAACTCTGTAAAAGTAAAATATATATGTATGTATAACCAGACCAAAAAAAGAGCAATGGCAGCAGAGAGATACCAGTGACAAAACAAAACGCCACCCTGATGGAGAAGCTCTTTAATCAGTGGACAAATCAAATCATGTTTCCAGGTTAAAATTGTGGGTCCATGTTGAACCTGTGAGCTCAGTAATTCTTGCATACCATAGGCCTTTTGGAATTCCTGCTGATGTGATTGTTAACAATGTAAATAGAGTTGTGAGCAACATGGGAGATACTAGGTTAAAGAGAAGAGACAGTTACACTCTATCTGACTTCACATTCATCGTGGAGCAGCAGTTCCTTGACCTGCTGCTTTCGAGGTTTGCAAAACTGCTAGTAAAAGAACATTTTCCAGGTCTAATCTTGGTCAGGTCCAAATATACTGAGATTTCCCTATATCCTGATAAATGTATGGGTTTTCTTTTCATACCTAATGAAAGCTCTTAGTAGAAAAATTCCATGATTTCCATAACTTCTTTAGCAAAACTCCATGACTATTTATTTCAGACTCATCAGAGATGTCCTTGGGATTTTTCTCAGTATTGAGTATGCATGAAGGATTTGATTTCTGATTAGGACTGCTGTGTGCTGCTTTGATGTAATGCGAAGCTATCAAGTATGTACTTAGCATTAGGCAGAGAGGAGCCTACTACAGCTCTTACAGACTGGCTGTCTGTGTCCCCCTGAAGTGTATGTTGGAATCCTAACTTCCAACTGAATTAGGGAGGTAATTAGGTTCAGATGAACTTATGAGGGTAGAGCCCCCCTATTGATGGGATTAGTGTCCTAGTAAGAAGGGACTCTAGTCTGTCTGTCTGTTTCTCTGTCATATGAGGATATAGCAAGAAGATGGCCATCTGCAAATCATGAAAGGAGCCCTTACCAGACACTAAATCCTCTGGCACCTTGATCTTTGGCACCCCAGCCTACAGCACTGTAAGAAATAAGTGTGTGTTGTCTCCGCCACCCAGTCTTTGTCCCAGCAGCCTGAGCTGACTCACAGAGCAGCATCAGCCCTGCTTTGTTCTTTGAGCAGCCAAGTGCAGGATGTGTGTGGGAGGGGGCAGTGTACGTACAGGCCCATTCATTTGGCAATGTGTTTGAGCATTTGTTTAAAAAACAATAACTTAAATGCACTTTGGACAGTTGAATCTGCGTTCTTGGCTAGGAAAGCTATGTGAGAGATTTTGCTGGAAAACCCAGAGCAAGTTCATGTTTTTGTGGATTCTATCCAATTAATCAAGGTAGTGACAGAAAGATCACACCTCTCATATATTTTCCACACTGCCAAAATATTTTATTCCTTCATAATACTTAGTGTGCTTAGTATATATTGGAATATCATTTAAAATGAGCTCATCATGCAACAGAATGACAGAAAGAAAATAAATCTCCCTTTGCTATATGTGATCCATTGCTGCCCTATTCGATTTTTCTTCTCAAATTGGCTCTTTAGCTAGCCAGAACATGGCCAGACACTTTGATAATGACAGTCTACACACACATTTTCCATGGGCTTTTATGAAGCTCGTATAAATACTGTAAGAAGTGTCGTTCCAGTCTTGAAGATTTTTCTTGATATATAAGAACTCTCCTCTCTCTATGTATCATCTTGAAGTCCCTCTTTTCTCCACTCTCATAAAATGTGAGAAGATACTTCTTTCAGAGGGTTATTAAAGTTTGTTTTGCAGTCCACTGGTTGGGAACATGATTTCCTGGTCATTTACTTTTGATGTCTCTTAACTTGGGTTTAATTCTATTCATCCCAATAGATATCAGAGTAAAAAGTACATATTACTATGAATATATATTGTATGTGAAGTAGGTATGCAGATAAATATGGGGGGCCCCCTATTGATGGGATTAGTGTCCTAGTAAGAAGGGACTCTAGTCTGTCTGTCTGTTTCTCTGTCATATGAGGATATAGCAAGAAGATGGCCATCTGCAAATCATGAAAGGAGCCCTTACCAGACACTAAATCCTCTGGCACCTTGATCTTTGGCACCCCAGCCTACAGCACTGTAAGAAATAAGTGTGTGTTGTCTCCGCCACCCAGTCTTTGTCCCAGCAGCCTGAGCTGACTCACAGAGCAGCATCAGCCCTGCTTTGTTCTTTGAGCAGCCAAGTGCAGGATGTGTGTGGAGGGGGCAGTGTACGTACAGGCCCATTCATTTGGCAATGTGTTTGAGCATTTGTTTAAAAAACAATAACTTAAATGCACTTTGGACAGTTGAATCTGCGTTCTTGGCTAGGAAAGCTATGTGAGAGATTTTGCTGGAAAACCCAGAGCAAGTTCATGTTTTTGTGGATTCTATCCAATTAATCAAGGTAGTGACAGAAAGATCACACCTCTCATATATTTTCCACACTGCCAAAATATTTTATTCCTTCATAATACTTAGTGTGCTTAGTATATATTGGAATATCATTTAAAATGAGCTCATCATGCAACAGAATGACAGAAAGAAAATAAATCTCCCTTTGCTATATGTGATCCATTGCTGCCCTATTCGATTTTTCTTCTCAAATTGGCTCTTTAGCTAGCCAGAACATGGCCAGACACTTTGATAATGACAGTCTACACACACATTTTCCATGGGCTTTTATGAAGCTCGTATAAATACTGTAAGAAGTGTCGTTCCAGTCTTGAAGATTTTTCTTGATATATAAGAACTCTCCTCTCTCTATGTATCATCTTGAAGTCCCTCTTTTCTCCACTCTCATAAAATGTGAGAAGATACTTCTTTCAGAGGGTTATTAAAGTTTGTTTTGCAGTCCACTGGTTGGGAACATGATTTCCTGGTCATTTACTTTTGATGTCTCTTAACTTGGGTTTAATTCTATTCATCCCAATAGATATCAGAGTAAAGAAGTACATATTACTATGAATATATATTGTATTACTGTGAAGTTGAATCATTTTAAATAATTTAATACAGAGCACTTTCTACTCTGGCAATTTTAATGACATATCAACAGTAGACATTTCAAAAACAGTTCCATGAAACAGAAGTGTCACTTGGAAAAGGCAGGCTGCACAGTGGAAATTATCCCACAGGGCTGCATTACACCGAGGAATATTTCATGCTTCAAGAACTGACCCCAACTCACTCAAAGACTGAATTAACAGCATACTAACATTAGACACGCTCAGCAGAGGGGACTCCCATTAACCATTTATAGAACTAAAATATAAAATCATAATATCCATGTATTGATTTATAGTGATGAAAATAACTCTAATTTGGGCTGCGATGCTTATTCTGACAAGGTGCTGTTTTTCCTCCTACATGTAGACATCAATGGGGCACAGATGTTTGCTCAGTGAGATCAGTTCCGTCGAAGCAGTGCTTGTGAAAGTGATAAGGTGTCTTGCCTGAAGTCTTTCTCTTCTGAGCATGCTTATAATGGCGTTCCCACGTGGACTCCCGCAATGCCCCTTTCCCTATGTTGACCACCGCATCTCCTCTCCCCAACACCTCCAGACCCCTGGTTCTGATCGACACATCCTTTGTTGATAGCTCTGTGACATCAATCTTATACTACTCAATTCCTTAATCTAACAGACCTTGGTTTCAGTTTTTCTTTGCATGTGGCCTAGTAAACATTGGGTTTTTAGATTAATCCATTTTTTTTTTTTAGGGGAAAGTAAAGTTTATTAGAGTGGGGGAAGGGAGAGTCGCTGCCAGTACAGCGGGCTGATTTAAGGGAGAATCAGCATGGAAGACGCTCCTAGAATAGCAGGTCGGCTCAAAGAGAACTGACCAGATTAATCCATTTTTTAAACTATATTTTCAAGTTCTTGGAGACTTCCTCCATGTCTACTGAAAATCAGCAAAAAAAAAAAAAAAAAAAGTACATATTTTAGAAATTGAAGTATGGTAAATTAAAAACGACTCTGAAAAGAGAAACATAATTAAGAATTATGAAGTAGAGTTAATGGCAGTTAGCTGTTGAAGAAGCTGAGTTTAGGCAGATGTCAGGGGAAAAAAACTTCTTTATGACTCTTGGAAGTAATGTGATTTCCTTTTGAGAACCATATATTTATTACCAACAGTAAATAAGTGACAGTATAAAGAATGAAAGACCCATATTATAAACAATTTTCCCATTCTACCATTAATTTATAATAAGAAAAATAATGGCATAGCAGTCTAGAATAATCACTTTGACACGGAATTAATCTTCTCTCTTATGTAAAGATTAATATCTATTTTTTTCAGAATAAACTAGCCTTATTCATCATGTAGAAAGCTAATCTGGACACAGATGTAGCATGCCTTTTCTGTCACACTTAAAAATAGTCAGTTGAATTAAAGAATAAACCAGTGTATGAGTTTGAGAATACTGAATAAAAACGAAATGGGGTAAGAATTGGAGGAGAGAATGTGGAGACACGGGTACAAGAAGAGCCAGTATCCCAAATGGAGGAAATAATGGGGACAGAGAGGAGGAGAAAGGTGCTCTGGGGGCTTGGCAGGAAGGGCAGCCCTGGTGCCTCAGACAGTAAAGAATCTGCCTCTAATGAGGGAGACCCGGGTTTGATCCCTGGATTGAGAAGATCCCTTGGAGGAGGGAATGACCACCGACTCCAGTGTTCTTGCCTGGAGAATCCCATGCACATAGGAGCCTGGCGGGCTACAGTCCATGGGGTCTCAAAGAGTCAGACACAACTGAGTGACTGATACTTTTCACTTCTCGGGAAGGGCAGCCTAGTGTTTGGGAGGAAAGGCAGTTCCCAGGCTGATTAGATACTGAATGAGGCCACTAAAGATTTCAGTACAACACTCCTCTCTTGACTCTGACCATGACTTCCTTTGGAATACTTTTCTGAACCAACCAGTGCTTGAAGTAAATGTGGGGATCCAGAACTTAAATAGGAAAACAAATCATGCCTATTTTTACTTATCTCTACTAAACTAAAATTTAACATTTTCTTCCCTTGCAAATGTGGGCAACAAACCACAAGCGTATAAGCAGGATTTCTGACTTTGTCATGAAGAAAATCAGTCTCATTGTAATACAGTTGTCACAGATAGCTGCAAATATCATGTATATTACTACTGTCTTCCGTAGTTATTAAACTTAACTCTAGATCTTCTAACTGAGTGAGTTAATAGTGAAGCCAAAATACTTCTGCATCAAAATTTTTTCTAACTATAGAAACTGCATATCAATGTAATTGGATTAATTTATAGTCCAGTATAGTTTCTATTAAGCATTTGAAAACACTGTTCTATGAAGGGATCCACAGGCTTCTTCAGATTGCCAGAAGAGCTCATGGATCCAACAACAACAACAGAAAAAGTTAAGAATCTCTGCATTAGAATTAGATTTAGAATTTCAGTTTTAGCATTCGTCACCCCTTTAATTAGCTCTCCAAGAGTCTCCAGGTAAACAACTCCATCTATGAGCTCTGTCTAGAATTCTTATGTAATTTATATCTAGGATAGGCCCTATTAGTGTATGTGTGGATAAGATAAAGAATTTTTACATCACCTATTTGTATTATTTACTTTACTCTCTCCTTTGTCCATTTCTCTTTCCTTTAAATGAATTCCCTCTCTCAGCATAGGCTTCTCAGATGGCTCAGTGGTAAAGACTCCACCTGCCAAGCAGGAGATGCGGGGTTTCCCTCCTTGCGTTGGGCAGATCTCCTTGAGAAGGAAATGACAACCCATTTCACAGTGTTCTCACCTGGGAAATCTCATGCACAGAGGAGCCTGGCGGGCTACAGTCCATGGGATCATGAAAGAGTCAGACATGACTTAGCGACTCAGCCTGCACGCACATCTCAACACATATGTGCTGATGAAAGGGATAACTTCAAGCAGGTAGGGAGATTCGGAAGTGTTTAAATATAAAAGCAGAGTTCTCTACACATGGATAGGAGCTGCTGAAAGGAAGGAAAGGAAAAAAAGGTGATGGTGGAGGAGACAGAGCTGCAGATAGTCAGAGGAAAGTCCAGCCTAGCAGACAGAATCTGGAAGATACAGACCTAGGCCACAGGCTGGCCAGAGGCCAGCATCAGGGAAGTCCAAAACATCAAAATAGGGATAATTTCCTGGTCGGTTGCCAGATAAGCAGGATTTCTGACTTTGTCATGAAGAAAATCAGTCTCATTGTAATACAGTTGTCACAGATAGCTGCAAATATCATGTATATTACTACTGTCTTCCGTAGTTATTAAACTTAACTCTAGATCTTCTAACTGAGTGAGTTAATAGTGAAGCCAAAATACTTCTGCATCAAAATTTTTTCTAACTATAGAAACTGCATATCAATGTAATTGGATTAATTTATAGTCCAGTATAGTTTCTATTAAGCATTTGAAAACACTGTTCTATGAAGGGATCCACAGGCTTCTTCAGATTGCCAGAAGAGCTCATGGATCCAACAACAACAACAGAAAAAGTTAAGAATCTCTGCATTAGAATTAGATTTAGAATTTCAGTTTTAGCATTCGTCACCCCTTTAATTAGCTCTCCAAGAGTCTCCAGGTAAACAACTCCATCTATGAGCTCTGTCTAGAATTCTTATGTAATTTATATCTAGGATAGGCCCTATTAGTGTATGTGTGGATAAGATAAAGAATTTTTACATCACCTATTTGTATTATTTACTTTACTCTCTCCTTTGTCCATTTCTCTTTCCTTTAAATGAATTCCCTCTCTCAGCATAGGCTTCTCAGATGGCTCAGTGGTAAAGACTCCACCTGCCAAGCAGGAGATGCGGGTTCCATCCTTGCGTTGGGCAGATCTCCTTGAGAAGGAAATGACAACCCATTTCACAGTGTTCTCACCTGGGAAATCTCATGCACAGAGGAGCCTGGCGGGCTACAGTCCATGGGATCATGAAAGAGTCAGACATGACTTAGCGACTCAGCCTGCACGCACATCTCAACACATATGTGCTGATGAAAGGGATAACTTCAAGCAGGTAGGGAGATTCGGAAGTGTTTAAATATAAAAGCAGAGTTCTCTACACATGGATAGGAGCTGCTGAAAGGAAGGAAAGGAAAAAAAGGTGATGGTGGAGGAGACAGAGCTGCAGATAGTCAGAGGAAAGTCCAGCCTAGCAGACAGAATCTGGAAGATACAGACCTAGGCCACAGGCTGGCCAGAGGCCAGCATCAGGGAAGTCCAGAAGAAAGTGAAATATTTGCTGAAATGAAGATCAATCAAAATAGGGATAATTTCCTGGTCTGGAAATTTGATTGGCATCAGATAAGTCCATCCGGATGTGGAAGAAATTCATAGCAGGACTATACCCAGGGATGTGATGTTGTGATTGGGGCAGGGGGTTGAGAAAGGAAAACAGGACCAGATTTATAAGGTCAGAGTGCCGGCTAACTACAAGAAAGTTAGTTAAGGACATGGTAGGAAAGGGTAATGAAAATGGAAGCTTCTTACACTTGGATGCAAGTTGAATATGAAGACAGGTTTCTTCTTATTGAATCAGATCATCTTAAATAACTAGAGAGAGGGTGGTTCACAAATCTTATACTGGGACTAACTCTGCCAGTCAAGGTGAATCTAGTTATTTATATGAAACTGGAGGGCTTTGAAGGCAGAGAAGCAGGAAGTTTGTGACAACTGGTCAGCTCCCTAAATTGGCTTTACTCTCTGAGGTATCTATTCTGTGTGGCATTAGACTCCCAAAGCATGAAGCAGAATGTATTATTAAGTCAGATCTGCTTGGATCACAACAAAAATAATAAGGCAACAGTGATTGAAGAAGAGAAAAAGAAACAACCCAGAGGAAATAATGACTGAGCTGCCAGAGGCAAAATATATGACGGACCCAAATGGCCTTCATTATTTCTTAGTTGGAAAAGTACAACAACTTCCTAAATTGTCTCCCTATCTTAAGTGTTTCACTACTCAGATTTATCTTATGAACCACTTCTAGGCGACAGACGAAAATTCTTCAGGTATAAACACTGTTTCTCACTTTAGTCTTCTACTAAAAAATGCCAACAACTCTTTGTCACCTAACAAGCTCCTTTTCTTTTCATTCAAATTTCTGCACAATATGATTCCAACCAATGTCAATGTTTATTTCCTAGTATGTTTTACTTTTAATTTAAACATCATTAAACTAATTGGAGTACTTATTCTTTGAATGCATCATTTTTAATATTTTCTTTTTATTTCTGACAAGTATGCCCTTCTTTGAAGATGTTCTCTATTTTATTTGCATATGCTTTGGGTGGGCTGTCAATCAGAAGGCTATAGACTTCTGACAAAAATGGCACCATAGGGCTTCCCTGGTGGTCCAGTGGGTAAGGACACCACCTTACAGTGTGGGGGGCACCGGTTCAATCCCTGGCCTGGGAAGATCCCATGTGCTACTGAGTGGCTGGACCAATGTGTCCAACGACCGAGCTGACATTCTGGAGCGCATGCGCCCAGAGCCAGTGCTCTGCAGCGAGAGAGGCCACTACGATGGGAGGCTCATACAGGCCAAAGAACAAAGATAAATAAATAATAGATCAATAGAAGTGGCCAGGGGCTTCCCTGGTGGTCCAGTGGGTAAGGACACTGCCTTGTAGTGCAAGGGGTGCCGGTTCGATCCCTGGCCTGGAAAGATCCCACGTGCCACGGAGTGGCTGGACCGATGTGTGCAATTACCAAGCCGGAGCTCTGGAGCGCATGCGCCCAGAACCGGGGCTCTGCAACGACAGACGCCACCGCGATGGGAGGCCCACAGGAGCCAAAGAACAAGGTCGGATGAAAATAGAGAAATGAAAGACCAATAGAAGTGACCCGCCCGCCCCGCTCCCTCCCCACCCCCACAAAATAAATAAATAAATATATTTTTTTTAATGGCCAAAAAACAAAAAATGAAACAGCACCATATGGCCCTAGTGAGGTCACCCAGAGTTTCCTCACCAGGAGCCATGTCCCAAGAACTCAGGGACAGAGAGGGACCAAAAATGATTGGATCTGAGGCAGGTGAGGGTTTATGTGTGTGTGTTTTTTTTTAAAGATTTATTTATTTATTTAGTTTTGGGCGGGGCTCGAGTTGGGAAGGGAGGGGAGTGGGTGGGCCACTTCTCTTGGTCTTTAATTTCTCTATTTTCATCCGTCTTTGTTCCTTGGCTCCTGTGGGCCACCCATCGCGGTGGCGTCTGTCGTTGCAGAGCACTGGCTCTGGGTGCGTGCGCTCCAGAGCTCCGGCTTGGCAATTGGACACATCAGTCCAGCCGCTCCGCGGCACGTGGGATCTTCCCAGGCCAGGGATCGAACCGGCACCCCTTGCACTGCAAGGCGGTGTCCTTATCCACTGGACCACCAGGGGAAGGGGAAGCCCCTTTGGCTTTCTTCTTATTTTTGTTTATCACTTCTTGGCTGATCTATGTACTTCGGTTCATATCCAGGTATTTACAACCAAAGTAGTTCCAGTACTTACAGTACTTGGGAGTCAGGACTGAAAAGTTCCAAGACTCAGAAACTCCACACACACATTTAAAAGTCCTTTCTGATTTACATTAGCAAAATACCGTTGGGCTGCACAGTGATTTTTAGCATACTGGTGTTTCCAGGCAGAGGTCAAGGATGGCTGCCTGGCATGAAAGGAACCGGAGGCAATGCTGACAGCCACCGTTCTACTGCCATTTCTCCCTCCCTCCTGTCAGCTTCACCCGGAGCAGCTCCTCTTTCACTGTTTTCATTGTAAGGTTTCATTTGTTGAGAAAGAAAAATGTATTTTTGAAACCCGATGCTACTATTTATTCTTTTTTAATTAATTTTAATAATTGCTGCTGTAAGTCCTTTTAGTTGTGCGTTTATTTATTTTTGGCTGTGCACAGGCTTTCTCTAGTTGCAGTATGCTGGCTTCTCACTGCAGTGACTTCATTGGTCACAGAGCATGGGCTCCAGGGCGCATGGGCTTCAGTAGTTGGGGCATGCAGCTTTAGTTGCCCTGCAGCATGTGGAATCTTCCTGGACAAGTGATCAAATCCATCTCCCCTATGTTGGAAGGTGGCTTCTCAACCACTGGACCATCAGGGAAACCCAGAAAAATACGTGTAAGTGTCACTTGTCTGGCCAGTCTCAATACCAATGGGGATATGATGGTACAAAACAGTATTTTTTTCAACAGGCAGAAATAGGATAATGTCTCAAGTAGGTGATATAAATATGAGATATAGAGTATGCAAAATGCCTTGGTTTTGGTAGCAAAAATAGGAACTTTACAGGTGTGTATTTTAACTGTTCTGCACTTTAAAGTTTGACATGATTGTCTTCTTATCAAGGATCAAGCACACAGTATAACAAGTATAACTACAGTTGTGTTGTTTTTTTTTTTTAAAGATTTATTTATTTATTTTTGGTGGGGGTGGGGTGGGGAGGGAGGGGAGCAGGCGGGCCACTTCTGTTGGTCTTTCGTTTGTCTATTTTCATCCATCTTTGTTCTTTGGCCCGTGTGGGCCTCCCTTCGCAGCGGCCTCTGTTGTCGCAGAGCACCGGCTCTGGGCACACGTGCTCCAGAGCTCCAACTCCGTGATTGGACACATCAGTCCAGCCGCTCCACGGCACGTGGGATCTTCCCAGGCCAGGGCTCGAACCGGCGCCCCTTGCACTACAAGGCGGTGTCCTTACCCACTGGACCACCAGGGGAAGCCCAGGTTTGTGTTTTTTAACTTAATGTTCCTCTGATCCTCTATCCTTCCTTAGGTTCTTCTACTCAATTTTTTGAGCTACTCAATATCCTTTCAAGAAATTCCTTTGTGTGCCCACCCACACACTTGAGTTTAATAATAGTTTCTGTTGTTTGTCAAAATAAAAAAATAGACAACATAGGGAAGACTACTAGAAAGAAAAATGTATTTTTGAAACCCGATGCTACTATTTATTCTTTTTTAATTAATTTTAATAATTGCTGCTGTAAGTCCTTTTAGTTGTGCGTTTATTTATTTTTGGCTGTGCACAGGCTTTCTCTAGTTGCAGTATGCTGGCTTCTCACTGCAGTGACTTCATTGGTCACAGAGCATGGGCTCCAGGGCGCATGGGCTTCAGTAGTTGGGGCATGCAGCTTTAGTTGCCCTGCAGCATGTGGAATCTTCCTGGACAAGTGATCAAATCCATCTCCCCTATGTTGGAAGGTGGCTTCTCAACCACTGGACCATCAGGGAAACCCAGAAAAATACGTGTAAGTGTCACTTGTCTGGCCAGTCTCAATACCAATGGGGATATGATGGTACAAAACAGTATTTTTTTCAACAGGCAGAAATAGGATAATGTCTCAAGTAGGTGATATAAATATGAGATATAGAGTATGCAAAATGCCTTGGTTTTGGTAGCAAAAATAGGAACTTTACAGGTGTGTATTTTAACTGTTCTGCACTTTAAAGTTTGACATGATTGTCTTCTTATCAAGGATCAAGCACACAGTATAACAAGTATAACTACAGTTGTGTTGTTTTTTTTTAAAATTTTTTTTTTTTTTTTTGGAGGGGGGGGGGAGGGAGGGAGGGGAGCAGGCGGGCCACTTCTGTTGGTCTTTCGTTTGTCTATTTTCATCCATCTTTGTTCTTTGGCCCGTGTGGGCCTCCCTTCGCAGCGGCCTCTGTTGTCGCAGAGCACCGGCTCTGGGCACACGTGCTCCAGAGCTCCAACTCCGTGATTGGACACATCAGTCCAGCCGCTCCACGGCACGTGGGATCTTCCCAGGCCAGGGCTCGAACCGGCGCCCCTTGCACTACAAGGCGGTGTCCTTACCCACTGGACCACCAGGGGAAGCCCAGGTTTGTGTTTTTTAACTTAATGTTCCTCTGATCCTCTATCCTTCCTTAGGTTCTTCTACTCAATTTTTTGAGCTACTCAATATCCTTTCAAGAAATTCCTTTGTGTGCCCACCCACACACTTGAGTTTAATAATAGTTTCTGTTGTTTGTAACTAAATAACACTGAAGGAAACAGAAATGAGCACAGAAGCATAGGGAAGACTACTAGTTACAGAATAGGGCACAGAGCCCACACCTCCCCTGAGATGACTGGTGCATGCGGAATTATCAAACAAGCTAGAACGTCGTAAAAAGCAATCACACAGACATTAAAATGCTAAGATAGGAAATTGAAATCCATGGTATACAATGGTGTGCTGGGAAATAAGGTCATGGGCAGGGCTGCCTGGAACACTGTGGGTGAAACTTTTAGGAACGGTTGGCTCTTGTGATCATTTATCTGATTTATGGATAAATGAAACTGAGGGAACTGTGAGCTCAGATGTTAACATTTTCACTGGGAGGTATGAACGAAAATCCAGAGCCTTCCTGTCCCCATGTCCCAAGCATCTCTTTTCACAAGTTGTCATGGAACTGGATTGATGAAAACCAGAAGCCTGAGCCACCTGTACTTGTCCCAATATTCCTGGTCCATCCCCCTTGGCTGAGGAAGCCAAGTCTCCCCCAGGAGAAATAAAATGATTCCTCTGGGGCCAAACTTCCTTGGTGCTGACCTCGTTTCCCTGACCCTCCTGATCTCTTAACTCCTTTGCCCTTTGCTTACTTCACTCACAGACTCCCTGCTCTTGCTGGGAGCTCCCATCTCAGGGCTTTGCACTCTCTGCCCTTGCTGCCGTCTCTGCTGTAACGCTCTTCTCCCGGTGAGCATGGCAGTTGAGCTCAGTAGTTGCAGAACATGAGCACCATGGCTCAGTGGCATGTGGGGTTCTAGTTCCCTGATCAGGAATCAGACCAGCGTCCCCCACACCATGAGGCGGATTTCTAACCACTGGACCACAAAGGCAGTTCAGATAACTGCCTGACTTGCTCCCTCACCTCCTTCCAACTTTTTTTTTTTTAAATAAATTTCTATTTATTTATTTATTTTAACAGAGTTTTGTTGTTTACAGCCAAACCTCAACATGGATCAACCATAAGTATATACGTTTCCTTCCTCTGGAGCTTCCCTCCCGTCTCTCTCCCCATCCCACCCCTCTAGGTTGTTACAGAGCCTCTGTTTGAGTTCCCTTAGTCTTACCACAGATTCCCACTGGTTATCTATTTTACATATGGTAATGTAAGTTTCCATGTTACTCTTTCCACACATCTCCCCACGCATTCCTCCTTCCCCAAATGTCTATAAGTCTGTCCTCTGTGTCTGTTTCTCCATTGTGCTCTGCATATACATTCATCAGTACCATCTTTCTAGATTCCATGTGTATGTGTTAGTATACAATATTTATCTTTCTCTTTCTGATTTACTTCACTCTGTATAGTAGGTTCTAGGTTCATCCACCTCATTAGAACTGATGCAAGTACATTCCTTTTTATGGCTAATATGGAAGCCACCTAAATGTTCATTGACAGATGAATGGATAAAGGAGCTGTGATACATATATACAATGGAATATTACAGTCCTTCCAACTTTTGTGGGCTTAAACGTCACTTCCACTTGGCCATTATATTTCAAAATGCAACACTGGCACCATATTAAGTTGCCTTTTCGTGTTTTATCTTTCTCTGCTGCATTTAACCACCATATACTATTATGTTTTTTACTTTTTTGTATCTTTTGTTCCCAGACACACCCTCAGTAAACCCTACCTCCTGGGATTCACTCCCTTAGGTAGTCCCCACCTCTAGAGTCTGGGTGTCATCTGAATCTTGAGAATGTGATAGAAACGATGCTGATCTGGTTCCAGGCTTAAGCCTTCAGAAGCACGATGGCATCCAGTTTAGTGCTTTTGGAGAGCTCCGTGCTATCTTGTGTAAAGGCTGGTTACTCTGGTGGGTCGACTCTCTAGACAAAGAAAACACCTTGTGGAAAGAGTGAGCCCTTGGACTACACAGAGAAACTGAGAGGCCCAGCCCTCCAATCCGGTTCTCCAATCAGCCACTCAAGTCTGCTTCTCCAGCTGTTTCCACTAAGAGGTCAGATAGTGAGGGAGCCAGGTGAGACGTCCTAGCCCTTCAAGCTAATGTCATATAGAACAAAAATGCCGTCCAGGGTTTCCCTGGTGGTCCAGTGGGTAAGGACACCGCCTTGCAGTGCAGGGGGTGCTGGTTCGATCCCTGGCCTGGGAAGATCCCCCGTACCATGGAGCGGCTGGACCAATGTATCCAATTACCGAGCCGGAACTCTGGAGCGCAGAGCCAGTGCTCTGCAGCAACAGAGGCCACCGCGATGGGAGGCCCACACGGGCCAGGGAACAAAAATGGATGAAAATAGATAAACTAAAGACCAATAGAAGTGGCCTGCCCATCCCTCTCTCTCACCGCCCCCTCCACCCTCCGCCAAAAAAATGCTGTCCAGATGAATCCAGTCAGCCCACCAGGAGAGTCAGGAGATGATAAAAATCAGTGTTGTTTTAAGCCACTGGGTGGTTTTTGATGATGGGTGGTTTTTGATAATGTAACCAAAGCATTCATAGTTGGTGTTCCCAGCAAGAATGTAAATTCTATGAAAACAGGAGTTTTGGGGGGCCCACTTTGTTCTTTGCTGCATCCCTGGCACCAATCACTGCGCCGAGCACTTAATAAATGTTTTGTATTCGGGAAGGCATAAATTAATGAATTTAAACCAAACGACTGGGATGAAATTATCAGAATCTGTAATGGGAAATATATTCAACAAAATCTTTAGGAAATCTATTCAAAAAATCTCATTATAACCACTTTTCCGTGTTTTATCTTTCTCTGCTGCATTTAACCACCATATACTATTATGTTTTTTACTTTTTGTATCTTTTGTTCCCAGACACACCTCAGTAAACCCTACCTCCTGGGATTCACTCCTTAGGTAGTCCCCACCTCTAGAGTCTGGGTGTCATCTGAATCTTGAGAATGTGATAGAAACGATGCTGATCTGGTTCCAGGCTTAAGCCTTCAGAAGCACGATGGCATCCAGTTTAGTGCTTTTGGAGAGCTCCGTGCTATCTTGTGTAAAGGCTGGTTACTCTGGTGGGTCGACTCTCTAGACAAAGAAAACACCTTGTGGAAAGAGTGAGCCCTTGGACTACACAGAGAAACTGAGAGGCCCAGCCCTCCAATCCGGTTCTCCAATCAGCCACTCAAGTCTGCTTCTCCAGCTGTTTCCACTAAGAGGTCAGATAGTGAGGGAGCCAGGTGAGACGTCCTAGCCCTTCAAGCTAATGTCATATAGAACAAAAATGCCGTCCAGGGTTTCCCTGGTGGTCCAGTGGGTAAGGACACCGCCTTGCAGTGCAGGGGGTGCTGGTTCGATCCCTGGCCTGGGAAGATCCCCCGTACCATGGAGCGGCTGGACCAATGTATCCAATTACCGAGCCGAAACTCTGGAGCGCAGAGCCAGTGCTCTGCAGCAACAGAGGCCACCGCGACGGGAGGCCCACACGGGCCAGGGAACAAAAATGGATGAAAATAGATAAACTAAAGACCAATAGAAGTGGCCTGCCCATCCCTCTCTCTCACCGCCCCCTCCACCCTCCGCCAAAAAAATGCTGTCCAGATGAATCCAGTCAGCCCACCAGGAGAGTCAGGAGATGATAAAAATCAGTGTTGTTTTAAGCCACTGGGTGGTTTTTGATGATGGGTGGTTTTTGATAATGTAACCAAAGCATTCATAGTTGGTGTTCCCAGCAAGAATGTAAATTCTATGAAAACAGGAGTTTTGGGGGGCCCACTTTGTTCTTTGCTGCATCCCTGGCACCAATCACTGCGCCGAGCACTTAATAAATGTTTTGTATTCGGGAAGGCATAAATTAATGAATTTAAACCAAACAGAGACTGTGGGATGAAATATATAATCAGAATCTGTAATGGGAAATATATTCAACAAAATCTTTAGGAATTAATCTCTAATAATCAATATAATTATCATAGAATAGCATTTGTTCAAATGGACTTTAGAAATGCACTTCCTAGGAACATAGAATCCCGTTTTGGATATGGTCAAGCTTCTTGATGGGCTTCCCTGGTGTCTCAGACAGTAAAGAATCTGCCTACAGTGTAGGAGACTAGGGTTCAATCCCTGAGTTGGGAAGATCCCGTGGCATGGGAAATGGCAACCCACTTCAGGATTCTTGCCTGGGAAATCCCATGGAGGGAAGGAGCCCGGTGGGCTACAGTCCATGGGGTCTCAAAGAGTCAGTCACAACTGAGCAACTGTAATATACAGTATTAAGTTATTCATGGGATTGGCTAAGGAGGTTTACGCTCATGCTCAATTGCTCAGTTGTGTCTGACTCTTTGTGACCCCGTGGATTATGGCCCTCCATGCTCCTCTGCCCATGGATATATATATAATACATCAAACAATGTTGCGCTTGTTAAGGCTTTGTCCTTTAAAAATTATATTACAGAAATTAGGGCTTCCCTGGTGGTCCAGTGGGTAAGGACACTGCCTTGCAGTGCAGGGGGCACCGGTTCAATCCCTGACCTGGGAAGATCCCACGTGCCATGGACTGGCTGGACAGATGTGTCTGACTACCGAGCCAGTGCTCTGGAGCCCATGCACCCAGAGCCGATGCCCTGCAACAAGAGATGCCACTGCTATGGGAGGCCCATACAGGCCGAAAGAACTAAGATGGAAATAAATGAAAGACCAATAGAAGTGGCCAAAAGAAAAAAAAAATTTAATACAGAAATTAGATATTGAGAGCTAATTGTTTTTTATTTCTCTTTTCAAATTAAAAAAAAAAAAAAAGGAAAGTTTCCATTACTTTGTGTTGAAATATTCTTGAATTACATGATTTTACTAGTAACCCGTACAGGACTGAACATTTAGTTTACTTCAGGTACCTCGTTGGGAAAATCCCTGGCACCAATCACTGCGCCGAGCACTTAATAAATGTTTTGTATTCGGAAGGCATAAATTAATGAATTTAAACCAAACAGAGACTGTGGGATGAAATATATAATCAGAATCTGTAATGGGAAATATATTCAACAAAATCTTTAGGAATTAATCTCTAATAATCAATATAATTATCATAGAATAGCATTTGTTCAAATGGACTTTAGAAATGCACTTCCTAGGAACATAGAATCCCGTTTTGGATATGGTCAAGCTTCTTGATGGGCTTCCCTGGTGTCTCAGACAGTAAAGAATCTGCCTACAGTGTAGGAGACTAGGGTTCAATCCCTGAGTTGGGAAGATCCCGTGGCATGGGAAATGGCAACCCACTTCAGGATTCTTGCCTGGGAAATCCCATGGAGGGAAGGAGCCCGGTGGGCTACAGTCCATGGGGTCTCAAAGAGTCAGTCACAACTGAGCAACTGTAATATACAGTATTAAGTTATTCATGGGATTGGCTAAGGAGGTTTACGCTCATGCTCAATTGCTCAGTTGTGTCTGACTCTTTGTGACCCCGTGGATTATGGCCCTCCATGCTCCTCTGCCCATGGATATATATATAATACATCAAACAATGTTGCGCTTGTTAAGGCTTTGTCCTTTAAAAATTATATTACAGAAATTAGGGCTTCCCTGGTGGTCCAGTGGGTAAGGACACTGCCTTGCAGTGCAGGGGGCACCGGTTCAATCCCTGACCTGGGAAGATCCCACGTGCCATGGACTGGCTGGACAGATGTGTCTGACTACCGAGCCAGTGCTCTGGAGCCCATGCACCCAGAGCCGATGCCCTGCAACAAGAGATGCCACTGCTATGGGAGGCCCATACAGGCCGAAAGAACTAAGATGGAAATAAATGAAAGACCAATAGAAGTGGCCAAAAGAAAAAAAAAATTTAATACAGAAATTAGATATTGAGAGCTAATTGTTTTTTATTTCTCTTTTCAAATTAAAAAAAAAAAAAAAGGAAAGTTTCCATTACTTTGTGTTGAAATATTCTTGAATTACATGATTTTTACTAGTAACCCGTACAGGACTGAACATTTAGTTTACTTCAGGTACCTCGTTGGGAAAATTGAAAGGCTGGGAAGAAGAGAAATATTGGTGGAGGAGATGGATTGCTAAGATCATGATGTGTTTTTCTCTGATTATTATGTCCCATGTCTTTTATTTCTAGGGGAATTAGAGTCCACATAACTGTGAGGTAGGTATTCCTTGCTGAATACTCAGAACAACATTATTTCTTACTCTTTATGTAAACGTATTCCATGACTCTGTCTTCTTTGAAAGTATTGGTAGATTTAAAATGCATCTATCTGACAGACCCGGAGAAGTTACTGTCTGCTTAAATAAGTTATCTGCTGATGAAATTCCCAGATGCAAGTAAAAAAGGATCCTCTGGCAGCCCAGACTGAGTACGGGAATATAGGAGGTAAACATGGTAAGATAGGGAAAAACATGGAGAGAATTTTTGTAGCTCAGAAGTAGGCTTATAGACAGTGAACAGCCTGGTTTACTCCAAGAAGAACTTAACATTTGAATTTACATGAGACGTGTTGCAACATGATTCTCTTCACTCTCACCTTCTGATTGACTTCACTTTTAAAAACTCAAGACCTAAAACTAATTAAATTAAAAGCAAGCAAGAAAAAAAAGACTTCAAATGCTTTGATAGTCCATATCCAAGGATGCTGATCTGTCATATTATTTTTTGGAAAAGATTAATGGAAAGAAAATCCTTTGCTTCACTCCATCAGAAAATCCCATGATTGAAGTTTGGCAAAATTTGAATTTTTATGTTTCGAAATTATTTTTAAATAATTCAATTTGTGAAATACAGTGTTGTACATTGCCACACTCATTGCCTCCTAAAGAATATTTACCTTTGTTTTTCATTTAGATCAAAGAACTTGTGAAACAATTTCAGACTTTCAGAAATATGCAACCAAGTGTTTATGGGAAAAATATGTATCTCTCATTCCTAAAGAAATTTGTCTTCTCAGTGGGGAAAGGACTATAACCTTTCTTTTCTTAAGTAAGGTTTCTTATGGCTAAGAACCCACAAATGAAATGATTTTTACTAGTAACCCGTACAGGACTGAACATTTAGTTTACTTCAGGTACCTCGTTGGGAAAATTGAAAGGCTGGGAAGAAGAGAAATATTGGTGGAGGAGATGGATTGCTAAGATCATGATGTGTTTTTCTCTGATTATTATGTCCCATGTCTTTTATTTCTAGGGAATTAGAGTCCACATAACTGTGAGGTAGGTATTCCTTGCTGAATACTCAGAACAACATTATTTCTTACTCTTTATGTAAACGTATTCCATGACTCTGTCTTCTTTGAAAGTATTGGTAGATTTAAAATGCATCTATCTGACAGACCCGGAGAAGTTACTGTCTGCTTAAATAAGTTATCTGCTGATGAAATTCCCAGATGCAAGTAAAAAAGGATCCTCTGGCAGCCCAGACTGAGTACGGGAATATAGGAGGTAAACATGGTAAGATAGGGAAAAACATGGAGAGAATTTTTGTAGCTCAGAAGTAGGCTTATAGACAGTGAACAGCCTGGTTTACTCCAAGAAGAACTTAACATTTGAATTTACATGAGACGTGTTGCAACATGATTCTCTTCACTCTCACCTTCTGATTGACTTCACTTTTAAAAACTCAAGACCTAAAACTAATTAAATTAAAAGCAAGCAAGAAAAAAAAAAGACTTCAAATGCTTTGATAGTCCATATCCAAGGATGCTGATCTGTCATATTATTTTTTGGAAAAGATTAATGGAAAGAAAATCCTTTGCTTCACTCCATCAGAAAATCCCATGATTGAAGTTTGGCAAAATTTGAATTTTTATGTTTCGAAATTATTTTTAAATAATTCAATTTGTGAAATACAGTGTTGTACATTGCCACACTCATTGCCTCCTAAAGAATATTTACCTTTGTTTTTCATTTAGATCAAAGAACTTGTGAAACAATTTCAGACTTTCAGAAATATGCAACCAAGTGTTTATGGGAAAAAATATGTATCTCTCATTCCTAAAGAAATTTGTCTTCTCAGTGGGGAAAGGACTATAACCTTTCTTTTCTTAAGTAAGGTTTCTTATGGCTAAGAACCCACAAATGAAATGATATAGTTATTTTTAATACCCACACAAAGTAGCAGAACTTGATAACTATTTAAACTAAATTCTATTAGGAGTTCTGCTCTAACAAAGTTAACAAGACATTGCAATGTCATTCCAGGAATGGAGCACGATAGGATTCATACCATCCAAATAAATCAGAAAGCCTGCTGAAGTCCAAGTGTGGAGGATACAGTTACTGTGTTGAATAAGGACATGTCTGGTAAGTGGAAAATGGTTTTTGGTTATTGGAAGGATCTTGTCTAAGATCCTTTAAGGAAACACAGCTGATTTCTTTCCATTTCTCTTTCCTTCCTCCAGGCTTAAAGAATGCTAGGGTAAATTTCATAAAACACAGAAGGATTGGAAGAGAGACTTTGCTAGGGCACTCTATGAAATACTGAAGACGGTCTTTCTTCTTTGTGAAAGTCAGTGATTTTCAGAGCCTGTCCTTTTGTGTTTATGTTTTCAGTACTTCAGTGAGATTTAGTAAGATGTATAAAGCTGGGGCTGGGATAGAAGAATTCCTGAGAATTTTAAGTTTAATTTCATATCTTCCACAGTGGAGATTAGCATTTGAACCTTTGCCTTCAGAGAAAATCAGGGAGTTAGTATATGATGTGTTAAGAATTATCCTTCACATAGCAGAGAGCCCTTAACTTCCTGCCATGTCCTGGAGAAAAAAAAGAGGAAATGCCATGATTATTCACAGGACTGTTTTTTCCTTTAGGAGATTTTGTTCTCATTCACCTTAGCTCATTACTGATTCACGGGCTGCTGCTTTGGCTAAATGATGATGGAGGAGCAATATTGGGTGAGAGGCAAACCAAACATGATTGAAGTTTGGCAAATTGCATTATTTTTAAATAATTCAATTTGTGAAATACAGTGTTGTACATTGCCACACTCATTGCCTCCTAAAGAATATTTACCTTTGTTTTCATTTAGATCAAAGAACTTGTGAAACAATTTCAGACTTTCAGAAATATGCAACCAAGTGTTTATGGGAAAAATATGTATCTCTCATTCCTAAAGAAATTTGTCTTCTCAGTGGGGAAAGGACTATAACCTTTCTTTTCTTAAGTAAGGTTTCTTATGGCTAAGAACCCACAAATGAAATGATATAGTTATTTTTAATACCCACACAAAGTAGCAGAACTTGATAACTATTTAAACTAAATTCTATTAGGAGTTCTGCTCTAACAAAGTTAACAAGACATTGCAATGTCATTCCAGGAATGGAGCACGATAGGATTCATACCATCCAAATAAATCAGAAAGCCTGCTGAAGTCCAAGTGTGGAGGATACAGTTACTGTGTTGAATAAGGACATGTCTGGTAAGTGGAAAATGGTTTTTGGTTATTGGAAGGATCTTGTCTAAGATCCTTTAAGGAAACACAGCTGATTTCTTTCCATTTCTCTTTCCTTCCTCCAGGCTTAAAGAATGCTAGGGTAAATTTCATAAAACACAGAAGGATTGGAAGAGAGACTTTGCTAGGGCACTCTATGAAATACTGAAGACGGTCTTTCTTCTTTGTGAAAGTCAGTGATTTTCAGAGCCTGTCCTTTTGTGTTTATGTTTTCAGTACTTCAGTGAGATTTAGTAAGATGTATAAAGCTGGGGCTGGGATAGAAGAATTCCTGAGAATTTTAAGTTTAATTTCATATCTTCCACAGTGGAGATTAGCATTTGAACCTTTGCCTTCAGAGAAAATCAGGGAGTTAGTATATGATGTGTTAAGAATTATCCTTCACATAGCAGAGAGCCCTTAACTTCCTGCCATGTCCTGGAGAAAAAAAAGAGGAAATGCCATGATTATTCACAGGACTGTTTTTTCCTTTGGGAGATTTTGTTCTCATTCACCTTAGCTCATTACTGATTCACGGGCTGCTGCTTTGGCTAAATGATGATGGAGGAGCAATATTAGGTGAGAGGCAAACCAAACATGATGCAGGCTTTTCCAGCATCCCTCACCTTCCAGGGTCTTTGCTGTCAACAAAAGCCTGTCAGGGTAAGGCCTCCCCTTCATCTCCGTCATCCAGGCCCATGAGTGCTTTTCTCCTATTAAGGTTCACCTGTAAAAGAATTACATTCAGTATTCATGCTTCTGCATTTGCACTTTGCAAAGTACCCGTCTATAAATTTTTTTAAGCACCCGTCTATAAATTGTTCCACATAGGTGCCTAGAAGTCCTTCCCTTTTTTACTGCCTGCTGGCAGTTGGCTTTGATTTAGGGGGAAGATATGGACCCTGCCAACATTGCTAGCTCACATGGAGTCTTCGATCAGATGGCAAAAATACTTCAACTTTGAAGACACTTTGGCTGCATCATTAGATCAGTTTGTAATTATTTTATAGAAAGGCACTCAAACCATCATTTCTGATAGTGGACTTAGAGTTATCTTGTTCGGTTAAGTGTTTTATTGAGTTTTATTCCTTTAAAATTAGAGGTGACGTTTTCAAGAGAAATACTTTGAGGCTAATCCAAGCTGACTTCTGAGGTGTTATTTCTCTGAATAGTTAAAACATAGACATATTTACTTTAAAAACTGTGTTTAAAGTCCAGCAGATAAGGGAGGTAGTTGTATCTATAGTCTGTGGCACTTGTGTAGTAGATAATAGAATAGGAATTATTGGTTTATAGACACCAGTAACCAGCAACCTGCCTGGTGTTACTAATTTGGACTAGGCAAGCCCAGCCTTGAATATTTACTGGAAGGATTGTTGCTGAAGGTGAAGCTCCAGTACTTTGACCACCTGATGTAAAGAGCCCTTTTCACTGGAAAAGACCTTGATTCTGAGAAAGATTGAAGGCAAAAGGAGAAGGGGACAGCAGAGCATGAGACGGTTGGATAGCATCACCAGCTTGATAGATATAAGTGAGCAAACTCTGGGAGGGAGTGGAGGACAGAGGAGCCTGGTGTGCTACAGGACTGTTTTTTCCTTTAGGAGATTTTGTTCTCATTCACCTTAGCTCATTACTGATTCACGGGCTGCTGCTTTGGCTAAATGATGATGGAGGAGCAATATTAGGTGAGAGGCAAACCAAACATGATGCAGGCTTTTCCAGCATCCCTCACCTTCCAGGGTCTTTGCTGTCAACAAAAGCCTGTCAGGGTAAGGCCTCCCCTTCATCTCCGTCATCCAGGCCCATGAGTGCTTTTCTCCTATTAAGGTTCACCTGTAAAAGAATTACATTCAGTATTCATGCTTCTGCATTTGCACTTTGCAAAGTACCCGTCTATAAATTTTTTTAAGCACCCGTCTATAAATTGTTCCACATAGGTGCCTAGAAGTCCATCCCTTTTTCTACTGCCTGCTGGCAGTTGGCTTTGATTTAGGGGGAAGATATGGACCCTGCCAACATTGCTAGCTCACATGGAGTCTTCGATCAGATGGCAAAAATACTTCAACTTTGAAGACACTTTGGCTGCATCATTAGATCAGTTTGTAATTATTTTATAGAAAGGCACTCAAACCATCATTTCTGATAGTGGACTTAGAGTTATCTTGTTCGGTTAAGTGTTTTATTGAGTTTTATTCCTTTAAAATTAGAGGTGACGTTTTCAAGAGAAATACTTTGAGGCTAATCCAAGCTGACTTCTGAGGTGTTATTTCTCTGAATAGTTAAAACATAGACATATTTACTTTAAAAACTGTGTTTAAAGTCCAGCAGATAAGGGAGGTAGTTGTATCTATAGTCTGTGGCACTTGTGTAGTAGATAATAGAATAGGAATTATTGGTTTATAGACACCAGTAACCAGCAACCTGCCTGGTGTTACTAATTTGGACTAGGCAAGCCCAGCCTTGAATATTTACTGGAAGGATTGTTGCTGAAGGTGAAGCTCCAGTACTTTGACCACCTGATGTAAAGAGCCCTTTTCACTGGAAAAGACCTTGATTCTGAGAAAGATTGAAGGCAAAAGGAGAAGGGGACAGCAGAGCATGAGACGGTTGGATAGCATCACCAGCTTGATAGATATAAGTGAGCAAACTCTGGGAGGGAGTGGAGGACAGAGGAGCCTGGTGTGCTACAGTCCATGAAGTTGTAAAGAATCAGACAAGACTTAGCAGATGAACAATAACAAAACCCAAACTTTCTCACTGAAAGAAGAGCATTTTCCTGTTCCACCAGACCCTAGACTACTTTGGAACTTTTTGTTTAATTTGGTAGCACCAATCCAACCTACTATATACTGATAGAAAGTTTAAAATACAGTTATAGACCTACATCCACAGCTATGCAAACCCTCTAAAACATTTGTGCCCAAGAGTGATTTAATTAATTTGTATGATAATTTCTGAGGGCTAACAGATCAGCTGGGTGACAAAGAGAGAAGGCTTATAACATCAAATTATTGCACACAAAAGCATCTTTTTTTCAGCATCAGCTTGATTTATTTTCCTTGTCTTGTTTTTCTTCCAAATAGAAAAGTAATTTCATCAAAAAAACAAATATTTCTGCCAAAGTGAATTAATTTCATGTTTTAATGTTTTTCTTTAAAAAAAAAAAAAAAAAAAAAAGGCAACATTGAACCAGGACATGCTCTGACCACCCTCCCCTCATTTTGCTGACTACAATTTTTTAAAAATCCATTGGCAGAAAAAAGATACTTTCCTCAAATGGGATGATCATATTTTATTGCTGTTTTGTTTAGTAGATATTTTTCTCAATTGGGAAAAAAAGTCTAGGTGAAAAAAAATTACCTAACAAGAGAAGTAGTTTACATGGTCATAACATTTCAATTGCTGCCAAAAGAAAAAAATGTAAAAAAATTTAAATGTAAAATATCACATAACTTCAAAAAACTTACCTCAATTTTCTATCACTTATCATGTACTATAAGTCAACTCTCTAAATAGGATTACAGTCCTCTATTATAAGTCCCTACTGGTACTATGGTATATTGATACATTTTTAAAAATGCTACTACAAAATTTTTCTTTTTGTTTTATTTCTGCCTATTGTGTACTTAAGCTATAGATAATTTTTGAATAAAAAGCCTACGGTAGATATAAATGCAATAGGTAACTGATCCTGTTTGCTGATGTCCTTTTTATGGCCCATGGAAGGTGGCGGCTAGTCCAGCATCTTCTCCTGTTTCTTGCCTTCCTTTTTCTTCTTCTTAGATTCTGCTGGGATTAAAATAAAAGAAAGAAAGGGGAAAAAAGCATCACATTAGTAAGCTATGAGAGAGTGAACCACTTTTCTTATAAATGGTCAGGAATGCAATGATTAGATTCATAGACAAAGTACATGTAATGTGTGTGTGTGTGTGTGTGTGTGTGTGTGCTTTTGTGCTTCTGCCAGGAGAATGCATATGAGAATATGCAGGAACCATATCACTTCCTGCACTGATTGCCCCCATTTGATAAACAACATACTATCTGGGGGTTTAACGTAGAAAATAGAAAGCACAGCCAGCATCTCTGAGAGAACAGAGAGGCCACCACCCAATAGAGAGCTACCAACGCTCTCTCAGCCCCTTACTTCCCACATTCCCTTTCCATGGGACAGGTGATAAGCTTTTTTTCCCTGATAACATTTTCTGAGGGCTTCCACTCCTGATCTGTCCTCTATTTGTAGATCTGGCCAGCTATTCACCTATGAAGGACCGCCTCTGAACCCACCAAACATGCAGCTTTGACTCTACAGATACTCCTAGCCTTGGATGAAGTGAGTGAAATGGGCTACACCAGGTAAGTAAAACTATGAGGATTTAAATCAGAAGACGTCATCCTTTTCCATTAATTCATCTGCCATCTCCCTTTTTCTAAGCCTAGGAGAATGCAGTATAGACTAGGCTCCGAAGATGAGAATGGTCAGCGTGTCTGGGCTAGCCAGTGAAAGGATATCGCTGTTTTCTAAGATAGGAAATACTTCCCCGCATTTGGTCTGCAGTAGTGGCAGAAATGTATGGGTTAGGGGCTGGAGTCAGACTGCTAGAGTTTAAATTCTGGCTCAATCACTAAGTTACTGTGAGACTTTGAGAAAGTGAATTTGTATATCTGTGTCTAAAATTTCTCACTTGTGAACAGGCCTGTGAATAGTACCACTTCACAGGGTTCATATCCAAATTCAATGAGTTGAATCCTCTGCGAAAAGAACATGGGGCTACCAATAACATGTGCCAATAAAGGTGAGTAGTTATTATTAGTGTGATAATAAGCTAAGGACAAGGGGCAATTTCTCTGTAAGATTAATATTTTTGTCATCACCACGACATATGCCCCTGAGCAGGTCATTGAATGTGCTAAGCAACAGAGGAATATCAGGAGGAAAACAGTGGCCAGTAGGGATTAGGGCTTTGTTCATGGGATCATAGGGCAAGTGTCCAAGAGGGTCATGGGCTTAGGAGGAGAGTGGACATGACACCAAGCCCACATGATGTACAAAACTCAGCTTATACTTAGCAGAACTTGAACGTTTTCTATTCTTATCCTTAGCAGCTCTCCAGATTAGTTTCAAAGTCCATTGTATATTAGGTGAAGTAATATTTTTACACAAAGCAATTGTTCTAAACTTCCTTTATGCAGGCTTCAAGGGTGCAACATACACAGTTATGTCAGGAGTTGCAAAAATTTTGCTTAATTGCCACTCACAAGTGTTCATTTTGTCCATGTATATCCTCAGATTTTCCCCTCTCTATACTGAAGTATTTAACACTTTTGGCTCTTTCTGTTTTTACTTGTCATTATAAATGTTTCCCTTTTTTAAGCTATTAAAGGTGAGATGACCAGAACTTGCAAGCTTAAAGATATCTCTAAGGTCAAAGAAGGTTTTCTGTTCAGTTTCTTAACAAATAATATCTGAACATTTAATAATCACGTCTTTGGTTGGCATTTGAAGTAACAGCTGCATGTTAAGTGTTATCCTTAGGGAATAATCTAGGATGACAGCTGAAATATAACTCTCATCTCCCTCATCTCATTTTCTCCAAATCCCTTACTGGGGAATCCTTAGTAATTTATAATCTTCTAGACTCCAGTAGAGTGGATATTTGGGGTGATAGTTTACATGTTTTGGCTAGCGTGTCCCTATTTCATATGTAAGTCAATGGATCCCTTACTGATGAGGTGTTTGTAAAATTTTATTTCATAAAACTTAATCATTCTGAATACTGGACACTATTTGATCTAACTGATGTAGGAAACACTTTAGGAATAGGAATCTCTCCTCGCTTGTCCTTGGTGAAGGCAAGAGCACCTCTCCTTGCTACGTGAGCCTGACATTTATAATCATCAGTTAACAGCTTGCTAAATACCAAGAAATCAACCTACTGCCCATAAAATCTGCACAATATCAATCCAATTTTTATGCAACCTACAGGTAAGTCATCATGACATTCCTTTGACACATTACATATCTTAAGCCCACTCTGGGTTCAATCTGAATAGATAAATTGAGGAGTCTTCAGTAAAAGGTAGTGGAAAGAAGTTTGTAGGCAGGCAGGGGTATGACACCAAGCCCACATGATGTACAAAACTCAGCTTATACTTAGCAGAACTTGAACGTTTTCTATTCTTATCCTTAGCAGCTCTCCAGATTAGTTTCAAAGTCCATTGTATATTAGGTGAAGTAATATTTTTACACAAAGCAATTGTTCTAAACTTCCTTTATGCAGGCTTCAAGGGTGCAACATACACAGTTATGTCAGGAGTTGCAAAAATTTTGCTTAATTGCCACTCACAAGTGTTCATTTTGTCCATGTATATCCTCAGATTTTCCCCTCTCTATACTGAAGTATTTAACACTTTTGGCTCTTTCTGTTTTTACTTGTCATTATAAATGTTTCCCTTTTTTAAGCTATTAAAGGTGAGATGACCAGAACTTGCAAGCTTAAAGATATCTCTAAGGTCAAAGAAGGTTTTCTGTTCAGTTTCTTAACAAATAATATCTGAACATTTAATAATCACGCCTTTGGTTGGCATTTGAAGTAACAGCTGCATGTTAAGTGTTATCCTTAGGGAATAATCTAGGATGACAGCTGAAATATAACTCTCATCTCCCTCATCTCATTTTCTCCAAATCCCTTACTGGGGAATCCTTAGTAATTTATAATCTTCTAGACTCCAGTAGAGTGGATATTTGGGGTGATAGTTTACATGTTTTGGCTAGCGTGTCCCTATTTCATATGTAAGTCAATGGATCCCTTACTGATGAGGTGTTTGTAAAATTTTATTTCATAAAACTTAATCATTCTGAATACTGGACACTATTTGATCTAACTGATGTAGGAAACACTTTAGGAATAGGAATCTCTCCTCGCTTGTCCTTGGTGAAGGCAAGAGCACCTCTCCTTGCTACGTGAGCCTGACATTTATAATCATCAGTTAACAGCTTGCTAAATACCAAGAAATCAACCTACTGCCCATAAAATCTGCACAATATCAATCCAATTTTTATGCAACCTACAGGTAAGTCATCATGACATTCCTTTGACACATTACATATCTTAAGCCCACTCTGGGTTCAATCTGAATAGATAAATTGAGGAGTCTTCAGTAAAAGGTAGTGGAAAGAAGTTTGTATTTGTCAATGATCAATTTGATTTCTCACATTGTGACTTCTTTGTGCATTTTATTGATAAACACAATGAGCTTTGTCATTAGCTATCTCTGTGGCCTCAAAAACTTATGAACATCTTCTCAAGCTTTACCCTGCATGCATAAGGATTTTCAAATGCTATCATGGGATCTATGATCAGGAAAGAACTGAATCCACCCCCCTGTATAATCGATGCAGAAGTAGAAGCCCAAGAGTCAGTGGCTCCTCAAGGTCTACAGTGATCTGGCCGTGGAGTCAGAGGAGAGGCCTTTGGCCTCCTGGCACAACATGTCTTCGCTAACCATCACATCTGTAGGCAATACCCACTGGTCTTATTTTGTGCTTATTCCGTGCCCTTTGTTCAGATCATTTCCCTTTACTTGAGTCTCTACATCTGCACGTCCTTCAGTTTCCCCAAGCACCTCATTCTTTTTCTCTTTCCGTCTTTGGCCTTCAAACCTACCCCTCACCCCATCAACCCCACACTTCCACCTTCCATCGCCACCTCCATCTTGTAAATGCTTCACATTCTTCAGGTACCGGTTCTGGCACCACTTCTAGTTTGTTGACCTCTTGGCCTGAGTTAGAAGCCTATTACCTTTATTTCCTCATCAGAGAAATTGCTAGTACCATAATAGCACCAAAATGTGAGCTGAGAGAGGGCAGAACCTCTACTACTGTTAAGCCTCGGCCCACAGCATGATGCCCAGTACATGCCAGCTGATTAGTAAGTCTTCAGTAAACTGAATATTAATGAACCTGTATCTTAGCAAGAAAATGTGCCTCATTGGCTTACCATTTTCCTTGTACATCCATTTTTCTTATGGAGGTTCCTTAAATTTTGCTTGGTAATTTTCACCTCAGACTTTATGTTCTCTTTACTTGAGTGTTTTATTCTTACTATCCTAACTCTGCTTAGCCAACTCATCCTTAAGATCTTTGATTTCACTTTAAGGAGGGGCTCTCCAAACTCCCAGGCTAAACATATTCCACCCGTGGTTAGATACTTCCATTGTGCCTCTCAAAAGGAATATTGTATTGAATTATTTAGCATGCATTTTCCTCTCCCTATGAGGATAGAGACAATGTCTGCCTCTTGCATCTGTGTCTTCACTGACTGACATACGATAAGCCTGTTACTTGAAATGCAAGTAAATATTTGTTGCATGGAGAGTAAGGCTGTAAAGCAGAATTGGATGCAAACAAGAAATGAGCCATTGTCAAAACTTGAGAGCAAAGGGCTTATTCTGTTCTCTTAAAGGGCTACCCAGACACTGCTGCACTGGAAACTCATAGTACCGTCCTCAGGTGTGTTTTAACTTCCTGGATTTCCAAAGTTTCGTCCTTTGTTTTGGCCATTTTTTGTCGATGGAGGAAAAGTGCTTATCTCTCTATCACAGTATATATGTAAACCTTTGACCTATTTGAATAGAAGCAAGATTTTTTTTGTTTAAGATGTATTTTTTTGTTTGAGATATATAAGATTCTAGAAGGGATCCAGGATCTTCATATTGCTATAAATCATAGCACCCGAGTGCTGTCTTTACCATATTCTATGGAGAAAACTCAAAATCTAGGACTGATAAGAAGAGGCAGTAAGAAGAATAGGAATAAATATAAGCTATGCTAGAGTAACTTCTGAGCCCATATATATTTTTAATCTGAATAGAAAACAAAATCTCAATGGACACTGAAGTGATGTGGCACAATGGTACATATAGTTAGACAATAAGCAACAAGCTCTGTTAGGATTGTACTGAGAATCAAGTCTTCACCTAGAGAATTAATTCTGAGTGATATCTGCCAATTGCCAGCTCTATGATCTTGGGCAAATCAATCTTTTTTTCATCAGCTTCCTGTAAGCTGGGGATAATAAAGCCTAGTTTATCCTCCTCATTGGGCCACTGAGAACATCATGTGGTTTATGACCTCTGAGATCCCATTTACTACTATTATACAAAAATATTCATATAGCAAATATATACTCTGTCCAATACATATCCAGTATATTGCTGTCCTATTGACAGATGCTGGGATTCAACAACAAACAAGAAAAAATTCTACTTTTTAATAGAGCTAACATTACAAGTAGTGTTTCAAGACTACTTTATGTGAGAGTCTTTCAAAACTCCACCCGTGGTTAGATACTTCCATTGTGCCTCTCAAAAGGAATATTGTATTGAATTATTTAGCATGCATTTTCCTCTCCCTATGAGGATAGAGACAATGTCTGCCTCTTGCATCTGTGTCTTCACTGACTGACATACGATAAGCCTGTTACTTGAAATGCAAGTAAATATTTGTTGCATGGAGAGTAAGGCTGTAAAGCAGAATTGGATGCAAACAAGAAATGAGCCATTGTCAAAACTTGAGAGCAAAGGGCTTATTCTGTTCTCTTAAAGGGCTACCCAGACACTGCTGCACTGGAAACTCATAGTACCGTCCTCAGGTGTGTTTTAACTTCCTGGATTTCCAAAGTTTCGTCCTTTGTTTTGGCCATTTTTTGTCGATGGAGGAAAAGTGCTTATCTCTCTATCACAGTATATATGTAAACCTTTGACCTATTTGAATAGAAGCAAGATTTTTTTTGTTTAAGATGTATTTTTTTGTTTGAGATATATAAGATTCTAGAAGGGATCCAGGATCTTCATATTGCTATAAATCATAGCACCCGAGTGCTGTCTTTACCATATTCTATGGAGAAAACTCAAAATCTAGGACTGATAAGAAGAGGCAGTAAGAAGAATAGGAATAAATATAAGCTATGCTAGAGTAACTTCTGAGCCCATATATATTTTTAATCTGAATAGAAAACAAAATCTCAATGGACACTGAAGTGATGTGGCACAATGGTACATATAGTTAGACAATAAGCAACAAGCTCTGTTAGGATTGTACTGAGAATCAAGTCTTCACCTAGAGAATTAATTCTGAGTGATATCTGCCAATTGCCAGCTCTATGATCTTGGGCAAATCAATCTTTTTTTCATCAGCTTCCTGTAAGCTGGGGATAATAAAGCCTAGTTTATCCTCCTCATTGGGCCACTGAGAACATCATGTGGTTTATGACCTCTGAGATCCCATTTACTACTATTATACAAAAATATTCATATAGCAAATATATACTCTGTCCAATACATATCCAGTATATTGCTGTCCTATTGACAGATGCTGGGATTCAACAACAAACAAGAAAAAATTCTACTTTTTAATAGAGCTAACATTACAAGTAGTGTTTCAAGACTACTTTATGTGAGAGTCTTTCAAAATTATAAAGTACTCTGAAAGCTTATATTTGTGTTAAAAACCATGGGTGTGTGCTAAGTCTCTTCAGGTCAAGTGTGACTCTTCACAACCCTATAGACTGCAGCCCACCAGGCTCCTCGTCCATGGGTTTCTCTAAGTAAGAATACTGAAGTGGGTTGCCATGCCCTCCTCCAGGGGATCTTCCCAAGTCAGGGATCAAACCCACATCTCTTACGTCTCCTGCACTAGCAGGTGGGTTCTTTACCAATATCATTGCCTGGGAAACCCCAAAGGTCATGGTATGTGGCAGCTGTTTTTATGGCTTAGGTCCTATTTCTCTTGCTACATCACAGATGCACATGATGTAAAAGAGAGTAAATTAGTAGGCAGAAAAAGTATGTCTATAGTAGATTTAACCTGAAGTGGGAAAAGAGTTTCTCCTCTCTGACTTATTTCATTCTTTTAAAAAGTATGTTTTCTGGTTTTAAAAGTAATACCTGCTTATATAAAAATAAACATATGGTAAAGAAATTACCCATGGTTTCACAATATAGAGATAACAGTTTTAGCAACAGGGTCTGTTTAGGTTCCTTTCTATAATTGTGGGTAATACATACTTTAGGAACATATTGACAGTGGTAGAATATATTATGCAGAAAGTCCTGTTGTATTAATTTTCATGCCATTGCATATACTTTTTTTTTTTAAGATTTATTTATTTATTTATTTATTTTGGGGAGGGTGGGGTGGGGAGGGAGGGGAGCAGGCAGGACACTTCTATTGGTCTTTCATTTGTCTATGTTCATCCATCTTTGTTCTTTGGCCCTTGTGGGCCTCCCATAGTGGTGGCCTCTGTTGTTGCAGAGCACCGACTCTGGGTGCATGTGCTCCAGAGCTCCGGCTTGGTAATTGGACACATTGGTCCAGCCGCAGCGCAGCACGTGGGATCTTCCCAGGCCAGGGATCGAACCGGCGGCCCTTGCACTGCAAGGCGGTGTCCTTACCCACAGGACCACCAGGGAAGCCCCTGCATATACTTTTAAACAGGACCAAGTAGTATTCTTTCATGACAGCTCTGCTTATGTTTTGTAAATTTCTATTTTGTTGGTCAGTCAGTGTGTTCCTACTTTTTGTTACTGTAAATAATGATGCAATGTGTGTTTTACAGACAAATCAGCATATGTTTAAATTTTGCCCTAGTATATATTATTAGCGAGGATCTACTGGATCAGGGATAGAATATTTTTAAAATTCTTGGTATGTACTGGCGTATTTCTTTATTGAAAATAAGTACCAATTTAAGTTTTTATCAGCAACTTACATAAGTCTATCCCAGGGCTTCCCTGGTAGTCTAACGGTTATGCATCTGCCTACCAGGGCAGAGGACACGGGTTCGATCCCTCGTCTGAGAAGATTTCACATGCTGTGGGATAGCTAAGCTCTTGCTTAACGCCGAGCTGACATGCCTACAGCCCATGCTCTGCAACAAGCCACCACAGTGAGAATCCCGTGCACTGCAGCAAAGAACAGTCCATGCTAACTGGAACTACAGAAGGCCTGCACGCATCAATGAGGACCAGGCACATCCAAAAATAAATACGTAAATAAAAATTAAAGAAGGAGTCTATCACAGAAAACTCCTTCCCAAAAGGCAGATAAACAGGATGCATCATCTCTTTTCCAAACATTCACAGGTTCTTTTAAAAAATAGGATTGCCATGTGGTTGTGCAAGTAAACACCCACTCCCACTTCCATTATGGGGGAAATCTAGAAGAAATAAGGTTGTAAATGGTCACTGAAAGACATCAATTTATAGATTTTTTTGAAGACTTTGAAAGAAGATATCATTCTAAGAACCAGAAGATGTGAAAATTCTGGAATAAAATAATTTCAGTTTCTTAGCAAAATATCTTAATTTCTTCCTTGCAGATGACCTATGATATATACAGAAAATGGAAAAAAAAATAAGAGATGAAATGATTTGAGAGGAGCTTGGATTTTAACTGGGTCAACGTCTCTTTGCTATAATTTCAGATAAAATGGCTTTGGGTCATTAAACTGATGGGATGAGCCATTGATTAGAATAGGAAAAAAGAGATTTGTATCGTCTAAGAGGTATATGAGGGTCTCTGTGAGGAAGCTGTGAATTCTCAGAAATGGACAAGGACGAGTCAGAGGTCAAGATCGCCAGTGGACAGGGAGAGCGGGAGGTGTGCCACAGAGTCCCAAAGCTAACCTGTGGAGACGCGTTCAATAAATCATGAACATTGAGTGAAGGAAAAGGATCAAATTACTATCAAACAGTAACCCACAACTGACAGCAGAAGTCCAAAAGTCTGCATACAAGCACCACCCTCGTAATGCTTCCTGAAGCTCTTTGAAGAAACTCACCCCTGCTTCCCAATCAGTTGCTTAGTCACCTGGAAATAGCTAATTCCTTGCCAGCTGTGTCTCTGAACGGATAACAAGGCTTGCTGAGTTGTAAATGTGCAGCTTGGTGGTCCACCAGGGACCTAGGGACTAGTTGGCTTGGCTTCCTGCCGTGGCACCCGTTCAGTGAATGTTCCAATATTTCAGGTTAAAGTGGGGTAGCATCTATTAAGGGGCACAATATAGGAGGAAATTTCTATATATTTAAAAACTCAAAGTATAAGCTCTTAGTTTTTATTAAGATATTATTCTCAGATGTAGTTCAGTCCAACTTCTGTGTAATAATTTGTTTCCTTCTTGGATGTCTTATTTTCTTCTTTTATGGGCACAATGCATTTATAATGCTCCTGGAATTATGTATAGAATACATCCCTCCCTCTGTACATACACATCCACCTGCATCAGCATGCTCCTCAGTGATGCCCTGCTAATGGCTGTTCTCTCCTTCCCTGCCCGCCTTCCTTTTTGCTCACCCAGTCTATTTCATAACAGTACTGACCACTCCTGTCTCTACTACCTCTTCTACTTGTTTGCTTTTGACCTAAAGTAGTGTACATTAAAAATAGTACACTTCGGTTTCAAAACACAGACTAAGCATGTCTGAACCCTTTGAGCCACCTCTCTTTGCCCCCATTTACGTAGGGGCATCTCAGCACTTAACTGCATTGCCTCAAAATTGCAAGTTCAGCTGTGAGAGCATGGTGAGTAATGTGGACTTAACGTAAGGAGAACTGTTTGAATTTTTCATTTCGAAAGGGGAAACTAGGATGCGCCATTGATTAGAATAGGAAAAAAGAGATTTGTATCGTCTAAGAGGTATATGAGGGTCTCTGTGAGGAAGCTGTGAATTCTCAGAAATGGACAAGGACGAGTCAGAGGTCAAGATCGCCAGTGGACAGGGAGAGCGGGAGGTGTGCCACAGAGTCCCAAAGCTAACCTGTGGAGACGCGTTCAATAAATCATGAACATTGAGTGAAGGAAAAGGATCAAATTACTATCAAACAGTAACCCACAACTGACAGCAGAAGTCCAAAAGTCTGCATACAAGCACCACCCTCGTAATGCTTCCTGAAGCTCTTTGAAGAAACTCACCCCTGCTTCCCAATCAGTTGCTTAGTCACCTGGAAATAGCTAATTCCTTGCCAGCTGTGTCTCTGAACGGATAACAAGGCTTGCTGAGTTGTAAATGTGCAGCTTGGTGGTCCACCAGGGACCTAGGGACTAGTTGGCTTGGCTTCCTGCCGTGGCACCCGTTCAGTGAATGTTCCAATATTTCAGGTTAAAGTGGGGTAGCATCTATTAAGGGGCACAATATAGGAGGAAATTTCTATATATTTAAAAACTCAAAGTATAAGCTCTTATTTTTTATTAAGATATTATTCTCAGATGTAGTTCAGTCCAACTTCTGTGTAATAATTTGTTTCCTTCTTGGATGTCTTATTTTCTTCTTTTATGGGCACAATGCATTTATAATGCTCCTGGAATTATGTATAGAATACATCCCTCCCTCTGTACATACACATCCACCTGCATCAGCATGCTCCTCAGTGATGCCCTGCTAATGGCTGTTCTCTCCTTCCCTGCCCGCCTTCCTTTTTGCTCACCCAGTCTATTTCATAACAGTACTGACCACTCCTGTCTCTACTACCTCTTCTACTTGTTTGCTTTTGACCTAAAGTAGTGTACATTAAAAATAGTACACTTCGGTTTCAAAACACAGACTAAGCATGTCTGAACCCTTTGAGCCACCTCTCTTTGCCCCCATTTACGTAGGGGCATCTCAGCACTTAACTGCATTGCCTCAAAATTGCAAGTTCAGCTGTGAGAGCATGGTGAGTAATGTGGACTTAACGTAAGGTTTAGGGAGATGAGGAAATTATTTCATCAACCACCCAGAGCAACTTTAGTGCAAGTCCCTCAGCAGGTCAGGTATTTTCCAAAGCAGCTCCTTCTGGATCAGTAGACAAAGCCCTTCTTCCTTCACCCAGAGCCTCCTCTTTTCAGCCCCTCTCTTCCTCTTATCTCTCCATTTCCTCCTCTTTGGAGGAAAAATCTGAGATCACAGCTGGCTTCTCCAGTCCATCAAGAAAGCCATCCTCTCAAGGATGTGCTTCCTTTGCACAGTAGACAGGAGTGTGCTGGGGCCACTCCAGATCTGACCTCTGTGCAGGTGGGTACCAGGCAAGTCAGACCCCCCTTTTTTAAATTTTGGCCTCTTTTATTGTTTTTTATTTATTTATTTATTTTCAGCCATGTTTATTCTTTGGCCTGTGTGGGCCTCCCATTACAGTGGCCTCTCTCGTTGCAGAGCATCATCTCTGGGTGCACGCACTCCAGAGTGCTGGCTCGTAATTGGACACACTGGTCTAGCCACTCTACGGCATATGGCGTCTTCGCAGACCAGGGATCGAACCAGTGCTCCTTGCACTGCAAGGCGGACTCTACCCAGTGGACCACCAGGGAAGCCCCAGACCCCTCTTTTAAGCTCAGCTCATTCATACTGTCCTTATGTATCATCCACACCTACTCATGAGTCTGCAAGTGTCAAAAAAAACCAAACACCCTGGAAATGTATGTGGGCTTTTCCTCTGAGAGTCACGAGAGAGAAGAGCAGTGAAGAAAGGAATCAGGAGATACTTCATCTTTATGTCCTCTAATCCAGGGTTTTCTCACCTGTAGACAGTCACAGATGGAAAACATACAGCTGTGTGTGTGTGTGTGTGTGTGTGTACATTTGTATTCATATTTAGCTGTCACATTGGTTTTTTTCACCTTCAGTCAAAAAATGTTTTAAGTACTGAATAAAATTGAAGAGAGGCAAATATAGGTAAAGCAAATCAAAAATTGGTGAAGAATATGTTATTTTATGTAGGTAGCTTTGAGAATGTTAGAATAATTACGCTCATGTATTTGTGGGAACGATCATGCCATTCTGATACTTGTGCTACTTAGTGTGTGTCTGTATGTGTGTATTTGCATGTGTGTGTATCTGTGTGCATGTGTGCGTGTGTGTGTGGTTTGGCATTCACGATATGCTGTCACTCTTGGCAATCTGGCTGGCCCTAACTCCATTCCCATATCTCCCAGCTACTTTGAGGAACACTAGAAATCAGCTAGAATAGAATGATACACGTAAATCCGTGTGTCTCTGTCTCTCACACACGCAAACACACACACACAAAGATACACGCAGCCATAGATGGTGGGTGGAACGAATGTCTAGGTTTCTTCTGTTCAGAAAAAGAATCTGCTCCTTCCTCAGTCCATAGGTCCCTCTCAACACCTTACATTTCTTAACAGTGACCTCCCACACAGAGTAACTGACCTCTTCTACATCAAAAGCAGAAAGGAATACTTCTTTCTAATAGGATACTTAAATGTTCAAAAGCTTGTTTCTGGGCTTCCCTGGTGGTCCAGTGGGTAAGGACACCGCCTTGCAGTGCAAGGGGTGCTGGTTCGATCCCTGGCGTGGGAGGATCCCACGTGCTGCGGAGCGGCTGGACTGATGTGTCCAATTACCGAGCCGGAGCTCTGGAGTGCATGCGCCCAGAGCCAGTGCTCTGCAACAACAGAGGCCACCGCGATGGGAGGCCCACACGGGCCAAAGAACAAAGACGGATGAAAATAGACAAATGAAAGACCAATAGAAGCAGCCCGCCTGCTCCCCTCCCTCCCCACCCCCCCAAAATAAATAAATAAATAAATCTTAAAAAAAAAAAAGCTTGTTTCTGCAATAAGGAGGGCATACATAGAAAATTTACCTATTATAATATTATAGATTATATTATAGCATAAGTGAGAAATGAAACTATTATAAAAACAATAAGTAGTTCCCACTTAGTACCTCATTATTCCTCTGTTATCGTATCTGATGTTTAATATTAAATGACTAGTGCTATTGGAAACTCAAATTATTATTTGTGGAAAAGGAAAAGCTTGAACTATAGAATATTTAAAAGCTCAGTAAGTACAGCTCCATGAATCATTTTAAATTCACTCAATTTTTTTGGCTATATATATATATTAGAATCAGTTGTTATGGGTTGAATTATGTCCTGCTAGAAAATTCTTACTGAATCTCTAACCTGTCAGAGTGTGAACATACTTGGCGACAAGGTCATTACAGAGGTAATTAAGTTAAAATGAGGTCATTGCAGTGGCCCTAACTCCATTCCCATATCTCCCAGCTACTTTGAGGAACACTAGAAATCAGCTAGAATAGAATGATACACGTAAATCCGTGTGTCTCTGTCTCTCACACACGCAAACACACACACACAAAGATACACGCAGCCATAGATGGTGGGTGGAACGAATGTCTAGGTTTCTTCTGTTCAGAAAAAGAATCTGCTCCTTCCTCAGTCCATAGGTCCCTCTCAACACCTTACATTTCTTAACAGTGACCTCCCACACAGAGTAACTGACCTCTTCTACATCAAAAGCAGAAAGGAATACTTCTTTCTAATAGGATACTTAAATGTTCAAAAGCTTGTTTCTGGGCTTCCCTGGTGGTCCAGTGGGTAAGGACACTACCTTGTAGTGCAAGGGGTGTCGGTTCGATCCCTGGCCTGGGAAGATCCCATGTGCCGTGGAGCAGCTGGACCGATGTGTCCAATTACCGAGCCTGAGCTCTGGAGTGCATGCGCCCAGAGCCAGTGCTCTGCAACAACAGAGGCTACTGAGGTGGGAGGCCCACACGGGCCAAAGAACAAAGACGGATAAAAATAGATAAATGAAAGACCAATAGAAGTGGCCTGCCTGCCCCCTCCCTCCCCACCCCACTCCCTACCAAAATAAATAAATAAATAAATCTTAAAAAAAAAAAGCTTGTTTCTGCAATAAGGAGGGCATACATAGAAAATTTACCTATTATAATATTATAGATTATATTATAGCATAAGTGAGAAATGAAACTATTATAAAAACAATAAGTAGTTCCCACTTAGTACCTCATTATTCCTCTGTTATCGTATCTGATGTTTAATATTAAATGACTAGTGCTATTGGAAACTCAAATTATTATTTGTGGAAAAAGGGAAAAGCTTGAACTATAGAATATTTAAAAGCTCAGTAAGTACAGCTCCATGAATCATTTTAAATTCACTCAATTTTTTTGGCTATATATATATATTAGAATCAGTTGTTATGGGTTGAATTATGTCCTGCTAGAAAATTCTTACTGAATCTCTAACCTGTCAGAGTGTGAACATACTTGGCGACAAGGTCATTACAGAGGTAATTAAGTTAAAATGAGGTCATTGCAGTGGACCCTAATCTGGTATGACTGGTGTCATTGTAATCAGAGGACACTTGGACACAGACCAGCACATAGGGAAGACACAGGAAGATGCCAGCCATCTATGAACCAAGGAAAGCGGTCTGGAACAGACCCTTCCTTCATGGCATTCAGATGGAATCAATCCTGTTGAAACCTTGATCTCAAACGTCTAGACTTCAGAATTGTGAAAATATTCATTTTTGCTGTTCAAGCCACCTAAGCCTGTGGTACTTGCTTTTAGCAGCGCTAGCAAACTAAGACATCAGTGAACTATATTGCACACTAGCTCTCGTTTTTGTATCTCCATCAGATTACCCCCAGTTGTAGAGGTGCAAAATATACCTGAGTTTACAGTTACTTTTAAAAAAAATTGTCCTCTAGATTTTAAATAGCATTATTTGAATAAATGACTTTGGTACTGCACACTTTAGGACTTTATGCTTATGCATGGTTTCACAGGTGCTCATGGTGTTAATCCACCCACCAGTCTCCACTCTTGTCCTCCAGATTTGGAGCAGGTGAGCTCTGTTTCATCAACACTTGACTCCACCCCCTCCTCCCATGCTCCCAGCGTTTTGTCTACGGCAGAAGCAAGCGGGTCTGAAGAGACTCCCCTCAGCGTCTCTACATGTTTTCCTGTAGAGTCTTCACAGAAGTCTTAATTTTAACTCCCGGTAATCTGCAAAGCGAGTGGTATATTATAGCATAAGTGAGAAATGAAACTATTATAAAAACAATAAGTAGTTCCCACTTAGTACCTCATTATTCCTCTGTTATCGTATCTGATGTTTAATATTAAATGACTAGTGCTATTGGAAACTCAAATTATTATTTGTGGAAAAAGGGAAAAGCTTGAACTATAGAATATTTAAAAGCTCAGTAAGTACAGCTCCATGAATCATTTTAAATTCACTCAATTTTTTTGGCTATATATATATATTAGAATCAGTTGTTATGGGTTGAATTATGTCCTGCTAGAAAATTCTTACTGAATCTCTAACCTGTCAGAGTGTGAACATACTTGGCGACAAGGTCATTACAGAGGTAATTAAGTTAAAATGAGGTCATTGCAGTGGACCCTAATCTGGTATGACTGGTGTCATTGTAATCAGAGGACACTTGGACACAGACCAGCACATAGGGAAGACACAGGAAGATGCCAGCCATCTATGAACCAAGGAAAGCGGTCTGGAACAGACCCTTCCTTCATGGCATTCAGATGGAATCAATCCTGTTGAAACCTTGATCTCAAACGTCTAGACTTCAGAATTGTGAAAATATTCATTTTTGCTGTTCAAGCCACCTAAGCCTGTGGTACTTCGTTATAGCAGCGCTAGCAAACTAAGACATCAGTGAACTATATTGCACACTAGCTCTCGTTTTTGTATCTCCATCAGATTACCCCCAGTTGTAGAGGTGCAAAATATACCTGAGTTTACAGTTACTTTTAAAAAAAATTGTCCTCTAGATTTTAAATAGCATTATTTGAATAAATGACTTTGGTACTGCACACTTTAGGACTTTATGCTTATGCATGGTTTCACAGGTGCTCATGGTGTTAATCCACCCACCAGTCTCCACTCTTGTCCTCCAGATTTGGAGCAGGTGAGCTCTGTTTCATCAACACTTGACTCCACCCCCTCCTCCCATGCTCCCAGCGTTTTGTCTACGGCAGAAGCAAGCGGGTCTGAAGAGACTCCCCTCAGCGTCTCTACATGTTTTCCTGTAGAGTCTTCACAGAAGTCTTAATTTTTAACTCCCGTGCATCTGAGCAAAGGTATGAAAGTAAAGTTTTTCTGTTTACTGTAGAATGAAAATAATTCCTTGCAAGAGCGAGTGGCGTGAATGTGTGAGCCTCAGGTAAACCGCTCGGGGCCTTGTCCTCCGCCGGCCCCAGCGGAGTGACACCAGGAAAATGTTTACCTGCTGTTTGCTCTTTAGATTACTGATGAGTTCTCTTCTACAAATGCTGCGTTTTCCTCTAGAAAAAGTCTTTTTGTCCCCTGCCTCTTTGAGCTGAGCAACAGCCAGCCGGCTTTGATTTCCCTGTAGGCTGCTGAAGGCTGTGCAACAGGACAGAGCTGGCGGGAGTCACCCATCGGGAGCGTGCAGAGCGCCTCTGCTGGCAGCACTTGTCACCAGGACACAGGACACGGGTGCCTTGGATCCTGGGGAAGCACCAGCATCTCTACAGATCGCACAGTGGAGAGAAGGTAGGCCTGAACCCAGCCCTGGGTGGAGCCTGGGAGGCACTGAGTGAAATGGGGCGCGTGGCACTGCTCTGTCTTTCTCTGGAGGAAGCCAGCCCCTTTACAGGACCCCAGCTTGAGACATGTCGCACTACAGGCTGTTATGAACTCCCCTGCAGTTCCTACGCAAGGACAAGCCTGAGGCAAAATTATGTGACGCAACTCAATCATAAAAGACCCCAAACATACTCATAATGATGCTTTAGAGTTATCATTAAACGAAAACCAAAACTACTCATTTATTTTAGAATACTTAAAGGAAAGAACACTGGACATAGACTGTCCTGACTTTTATTCAAGCCTAGCCCCACAGTGGCTAGTCACCTTGTGCAAATTGCAGCGTTCGTGACTTGACTTGTAAAATGTAAACCAAAGTCCTTGGGGCCTCTTTGTGGACCGAGTGAGGCAGTGCATGCTAAGGGCTCTGTATAGATCCTTTCAGGGCATCCCAGGTGGCTCAGCGGATGAAGAATCTGCCTGCCATGCAGGAGATGCGGGAAACATGGGTTTGATCCCTGGCTGGAGAAGGGCATGGCAGCCCACTCCAGTAGCCTTGCCTGGAGAATCCCATAGAACCTGGAAGGCTACAGGCCATAGCATCGCAGTCAGCCACAACCGAATCTAGTGAGCACACGCGCACAAAATGCCTTTCACATTGTACTTAATAAACAGCAGCTACTCTTGTGATGCTCAAGAAATGCTGATGATAATAGCTGCAGCCTAAAACACAAAGCAGAGATTCTCAATCCAGAAATTAGAAAGGAAAAATGGAGAAGCTTCAGGGGGAAATAAAATGAAAGTCCCTCAACCCAGTATCTAATTAGTGCGAACATTGTTCTGTTATACAGCCTTCTTTGGTACTAATTATTATATAACTCTTTTGTGTGCGCACAGCTAACGAGCCTCTGAACATAGAATTTACCAAGGGAGATGAAAGCAGATATACAGCATGAAGTAAACCCTACAAATATTTATAGCTCCTAGTCCTCACATCTGTCCTGGCAATTAGAAGTCAAAATTATAAGGGTGGGCATAAAACACTCAGGTGAATCTTCTTCCACGTGAGCGTCCTACGCTTTAACTGTGATTTTGCTGTACTTTTTTTTTTTTTGGCAGCCAATGAATGAATGGCGAGTTGTAGTGAAGCCAGACCAGGATAGTTTATTTAGTTGGACACATGGTTCATTCATTAAATCAGTACTATCTGTTGAGCTCCTCTCAGGGACTAGAGACGTGGGTTGTAGTAACTTGCCTGTGTGAATGAGTCAAGGCTCCTGCCCTCAAGGGGTTTGGTGTGGGGCCAGGCAGACAGATACTCACTGCAGAGGCAGCAATGTATGTCTTATCACAAGAGCCACTCCTTGAGATAAGGCTGTCATTAGGACTTGGGAAGGAAAGTCTGGCAAGTTCTCCTACAGATGTCCTTTCTAATTGTTGAACAAAACAAGCTCTTTTTTGCCTCCGGACTCTGAACTTCCCCTTGTTTTATTTGTAAGAGTAGCATGGCCAGCTGCTCTGTGTCTTCAGGTCCAAGTTCAAAAGTGACCTCTCAGGCTTCCCTGGTGGTCCAGTGGATAAGGGCACTGCCTTGCAATGCAAGGGGCACCAGTTTGATCCCTGGCCTGAGAAGATCCCACGTGCCACAGAGCAGCTGGACTAATGTGTCCAACTACTGAGCCGGAGCTCTAGAGTGCATGTGCCCGGAGCCGGCGCTCTGCGGCTAGAGAGGCCACTGCGATGGGAGGCCCACACAGACCAAAGAACAGAAAAAAGAAAAAAAGATGAGTGAAAGATCAATAGAAGTGGTCCCCCTCAAAAAAGTGGCCTCTCAAATGAGCGCTCCCCAGTGATGAGTGATTAGCCCCCTTCCCTCTTGGTCACTCTAACACTTGGGTCTTTAAATACTAAGACCACTTACTTTAGTATACAGTTCTCATTTTAATTATTAGTGGTTTATTTGGATCACTATTATCTATGCATGTCACTACTAGAACACAGCAGTAAAAGGGAAGGAAACATTTAACATCAGTAGCACCTAACATACAACCTACAGGGTTTTAATAGACTTTATAAATAAATGAATACATTGGAAACAATGCCAAAGGGCAGAATGCTTCTTACTTTCAGAGCACTTGTCACCATGTGCAGTACACTGGGGCTTATCCTTCTTCTCCTACCCCACTAAAGGCCATAAAGGTCATCGTATCCTTGGTGCTAATCTAGCCTGTAGTACCCACTCCATAAATATTTGCTGAGTGAACAACTTGGGTTTTACAGAATGAAATATATGAAGCATAGAAGAAAGAGAACTGGGCAAAATTTTCTATAATCGCAGGTGCAGAGAAGTGGACATATAACATATCACAGCACATGGATCCATCTCTTGGAGTGTGGTGTGGTTGGGGCAGAGTATATGGGCAATGCCTGGAATAAGGATCCAGTAAGATCCAGTAAGAGTCAAACTGGATGATGCATGAGCAGCATGTCCTGCTAGGCAGCCAGGATCTGATTCTGTGCTGGTAGAAGTGATGCTGAAAGAGGGATTTTAAGATGAATAAGTGGATCTGAAATTCATTACCTTTCTTAGATAAGAATTTGATGCCCATGTGGATTAGATACAGGGGGAAGAAGTACATGTAATGCAGATGATCTAGAGTCAGGCTGTCTCGTATTTAAGTCCTGGCTCCTCTGCCTATTAGCTGTATCACCTTGCTAGGCATCTAACTTCTCTAAGCTATAGTTTCTTTGTATGCCAAATTGGCAGTGATCATAATAACTGTTTCACAGAGTTATTTGAGTATTCAATGACCCAGTGTATGAGCGATGTACCCAACTACAACAAAAACATAATAGACTCTCATGAAATATTAACTCTAAGTACTATTGGTGTAAATCACCATAATTCTTTTTCCTGAAAACATGTGTATTTCTAAAAACTAAGATCATGGCATCCAGTTCCATCACTTCATAGTAAATGGATGGGGAAACAAAGGAAACAGTGGAAGACTTTATTTTCTTGGGCTCCAAAATCACTGTGCACAGTGACTGCAGCCGTAAAATTAAAAGATGCTTGCTCCTAGGAATAAAAGCTATGACAAACCTAGACAACATATTAAAAAGCAGAGACATCACTTTGCTGACAAAAGTCCCTATAGTCAAAGCTAGGTCTTCCTAGTAGTCATCTGTGGATGTGAGAGCTGGACCATAAAGAAGGCTGAGAGCTGAAGAATTGATGCCTTTGAACTCTGCTGTTGCAGAAGATCTTGAGAGTCCCGTGGACTGCAAGAAGATCAAACCAGTCCATCCTAAAGGATATCAACCATGAATATTCATTGGAAAGACTGCTGAAGCTGAAGCTCTAATAATTTGGCCACCTGATGTGAAAAGATGATTCATTGGAAAAGAGCCTGATGCTGGGGTAAATAGAAAGCAAAAGGAAAATGGCACAACAAAGGATGACATCACTGAGGCAGTGGACATGAGTTTGAGCTGGCTCAAGGAGATGGTGAAGGACATGGAAGCCTGATGTGCCACAGTCGATGGGATCCCAAAGAGCTGGACACAACTGAGTGACTGAACGAACTGAAAAAGTGCTGAGGGAAACACCCACCTCAAGAAATCCATTTGGAAGGAAAGAAACAGTCTTCAAAATACTGCACTTTTGGGCTTCCCTGGTGGTCCAGTGGGTAGAGAGTCCACCTTGCAGTGTATGGGGCACTGGTTTGATCCCTGGCCCAGGAAGATCCCACATGCCACAGAGTGGCTGGTCAGGTGTGTCCAATTGTAAGCCAGCACTCTGGAGCACATGTGCCCAGAGCCAGTGCTCTGCAGTGAGAGGCCACTGCAATGGGAGACCCACACATGCCAGAGAATAAAAAGATGGATGAAAATAAATATAAATAAAAGGGGCATGATGGAGAAAAGAAAAAAATAATTTTAAAAACCCTGCACTTTTATCAAGAATTTTTACATAAATTATTTCATCTTTACAACAGTGCTGTGAGGTAGTCATTGTAGACTTTAGTTTCCAGAAGACAAAACAGATATTCTAATAAGGAAGAGGCACAGTTAGATTTTCTCACTTTAAAGACAGTATCATGGATAGGAATAAAATGGACATTCAAAGATCTCCACAAGCAGAATAAAAAAGAAATAAAAACCTTGAAGCCATACTGAATATGTGTTTCCCTCTGATCAAGAAGAAAAATATTCCCACAAGGCGCCCCAGGCGGCCTCTTTCTGGTCAAATGTAAGGGCAGCAGCCATCGACCTGCTCAGGGGTCTCAGAGAGGAGGGATCCCGTCCCCCGGGTTGGCCTGCAGTGGGATTCTGTACGCTCACCTCTCTCGACACGTTCAAAGTCTCTCAGCCTGGCAAAACTCATCCACAGAGTGCTGCCATGCTTGTTCCCGAGGGATGTCAGAGCCCAGAAAATAGAAAGAAATGTTGAGGGGTATCTTTTATCTTTAAAAGATGATTCATTGGAAAAGAGCCTGATGCTGGGGTAAATAGAAAGCAAAAGGAAAATGGCACAACAAAGGATGACATCACTGAGGCAGTGGACATGAGTTTGAGCTGGCTCAAGGAGATGGTGAAGGACATGGAAGCCTGATGTGCCACAGTCGATGGGATCCCAAAGAGCTGGACACAACTGAGTGACTGAACGAACTGAAAAAGTGCTGAGGGAAACACCCACCTCAAGAAATCCATTTGGAAGGAAAGAAACAGTCTTCAAAATACTGCACTTTTGGGCTTCCCTGGTGGTCCAGTGGGTAGAGAGTCCACCTTGCAGTGTATGGGGCACTGGTTTGATCCCTGGCCCAGGAAGATCCCACATGCCACAGAGTGGCTGGTCAGGTGTGTCCAATTGTAAGCCAGCACTCTGGAGCACATGTGCCCAGAGCCAGTGCTCTGCAGTGAGAGGCCACTGCAATGGGAGACCCACACATGCCAGAGAATAAAAAGATGGATGAAAATAAATATAAATAAAAGGGGCATGATGGAGAAAAGAAAAAAAATAATTTTAAAAACCCTGCACTTTTATCAAGAATTTTTACATAAATTATTTCATCTTTACAACAGTGCTGTGAGGTAGTCATTGTAGACTTTAGTTTCCAGAAGACAAAACAGATATTCTAATAAGGAAGAGGCACAGTTAGATTTTCTCACTTTAAAGACAGTATCATGGATAGGAATAAAATGGACATTCAAAGATCTCCACAAGCAGAATAAAAAAGAAATAAAAACCTTGAAGCCATACTGAATATGTGTTTCCCTCTGATCAAGAAGAAAAATATTCCCACAAGGCGCCCCAGGCGGCCTCTTTCTGGTCAAATGTAAGGGCAGCAGCCATCGACCTGCTCAGGGGTCTCAGAGAGGAGGGATCCCGTCCCCCGGGTTGGCCTGCAGTGGGATTCTGTACGCTCACCTCTCTCGACACGTTCAAAGTCTCTCAGCCTGGCAAAACTCATCCACAGAGTGCTGCCATGCTTGTTCCCGAGGGATGTCAGAGCCCAGAAAATAGAAAGAAATGTTGAGGGGTATCTTTTATCTTTAAAAGGACTAACAACAGAATCTATTTAGTGGGAGAGAAGGGAGAATGTGTGGAATATCACTTTACTGACCCCCTTTCCCATTTAATAATCAGCTGCCCAAATGCTATGCCCTGCATAGAGCTGAGTCTCGCACTTAAATGGCTGCTGTTCTTTTGATTTTAAAGATGAATTGTCAAACCCAAGAAGGCTAGGAAATCATCCAAGAAAAGAGAGCACTGATATGATACAACTTTGAGAAATCACTGGGAAGAAATAAAAGGAATTAGGGTTCTCAAGAGCAGGGAAGCTTGACAAGGACTTGGTGCTAACAGAGCATGAATTGGTGGACAGGACGGCAGGAGGGGTCACACCATTGCCTGGACCACTTGTGACAACAGACAGCCCTCCCTGTGTTCTTCGCTGTGCCTGTCCAGGAAACCATTTGTCAATGCCCTCTGCCATGCAGTCTTGGAAGCAGATAGCTGCCAAGCTGGCCTGTCCGAATCAAAAGGAGTGTCACAGTTCTTTACAATATTTAAGGATCTTGTTCATAAAGCAACTGATAATTTACATGACAAGGGTAACTTAAGATTTTAGAATGATCCAAGATGGGCTATTATCATTTGTGGCACATAAGAAAATCTCAGCTCATCTAGGTGCCTTCCACACAAGTCCACACCTCAGCCTCATCTGAGACTACAGCTTCCTCTCCTGGGATCCACCTACACCCACAGACAGGTCTGTCTGAGGGCCATTGCTCCCCTACAAATGGTCACATCTTTCCAGGACACTCAGCCGGGCCATCTTCTAAGTCTACAATGAATCCATCCTTCAAGGAGACCATGGAAAACCACTTTCTGCCCTCTGAAGGGTTCTCTGCTCTGCTCTTTGGTACTGCACTGGCCTTGTTTCCAACTTTCCACCCTTGTTCACAGCTCAAATATTCATGTACATTATTTTCAAACTGAAAAGACCAAAATGACTCAACAAAGGATGACTGGTAGTTCCAATAAGAAAAGACTCAGCTCTTTCTATAGTTGGATACTCAACTGGTCCAATGTGATTTTTCTCCAAGAAATGTCATCAGTGCCTCTCCTAGCCCAATAGGAGAGAGGGTTAGATCTAATAATACAGTCCAACACATGCTCCCTGGAGGATCACTCACTGAATACCAGTTCAAATCCCTTTCAAAAGCTTCTCCTCTCGCATTTATAAGTTTGGAAAGTTTCAGACATCGCCCAGACCGTCTTTCAGCAGAATTTATATGTGACCTAGTTTCCACCATGCAGGCACTCTTAAATGAGTCTTAGAGGTAGAAGGGAGCAAGCCGAAAATAAGTCCAAATTTGGGAAGATTGGGCATTCTGGCAAGAAGGGAGGTAGAAATATCTGGTTGGGGGGTTATACAGAGGCTGAAGTGTCCAGTGTCCAGTTCTTAGTATTATATGTGCCAAGCAAAGAGTAATTTCAGCAAGAGGGTCTCTGCTATATCTTCAAGACGGTAAAGAATCTGCTTGCAATGCAAGATACCTGAGCTTGATCCCTGGGTCAGGAAGATCCCTGGAGAAGAGTATGGCGCAAGCTGGCCTGTCCGAATCAAAAGGAGTGTCACAGTTCTTTACAATATTTAAGGATCTTGTTCATAAAGCAACTGATAATTTACATGACAAGGGTAACTTAAGATTTTAGAATGATCCAAGATGGGCTATTATCATTTGTGGCACATAAGAAAATCTCAGCTCATCTAGGTGCCTTCCACACAAGTCCACACCTCAGCCTCATCTGAGACTACAGCTTCCTCTCCTGGGATCCACCTACACCCACAGACAGGTCTGTCTGAGGGCCATTGCTCCCCTACAAATGGTCACATCTTTCCAGGACACTCAGCCGGGCCATCTTCTAAGTCTACAATGAATCCATCCTTCAAGGAGACCATGGAAAACCACTTTCTGCCCTCTGAAGGGTTCTCTGCTCTGCTCTTTGGTACTGCACTGGCCTTGTTTCCAACTTTCCACCCTTGTTCACAGCTCAAATATTCATGTACATTATTTTCAAACTGAAAAGACCAAAATGACTCAACAAAGGATGACTGGTAGTTCCAATAAGAAAAGACTCAGCTCTTTCTATAGTTGGATACTCAACTGGTCCAATGTGATTTTTCTCCAAGAAATGTCATCAGTGCCTCTCCTAGCCCAATAGGAGAGAGGGTTAGATCTAATAATACAGTCCAACACATGCTCCCTGGAGGATCACTCACTGAATACCAGTTCAAATCCCTTTCAAAAGCTTCTCCTCTCGCATTTATAAGTTTGGAAAGTTTCAGACATCGCCCAGACCGTCTTTCAGCAGAATTTATATGTGACCTAGTTTCCACCATGCAGGCACTCTTAAATGAGTCTTAGAGGTAGAAGGGAGCAAGCCGAAAATAAGTCCAAATTTGGGAAGATTGGGCATTCTGGCAAGAAGGGAGGTAGAAATATCTGGTTGGGGGGTTATACAGAGGCTGAAGTGTCCAGTGTCCAGTTCTTAGTATTATATGTGCCAAGCAAAGAGTAATTTCAGCAAGAGGGTCTCTGCTATATCTTCAAGACGGTAAAGAATCTGCTTGCAATGCAAGATACCTGAGCTTGATCCCTGGGTCAGGAAGATCCCCTGGAGAAGAGTATGGCTACCCACTCCAGTATTCTTGCCTGGAGAACTCCATGAATAGAGGAGCCTACAGTCCATGGGGTTACAAAGAGTCAGGCATGACTGAGTGACTAACACATTCTCTTTCTCATGGTGTGATTAGACATTTCTCCTGGACCTGATGCCTTCTCTGCAATATTGCTGAATCCAAGTCAAATCCTCCGGCCCTTCCAGAGAGTCTGTGAGCTATATCAAACTCTTCAATCAATCCCTTTCTCCTTCACTAGTTAGAACAGATCTTGCTGCAGCTAAAAATTCTGACAGACTTAGGATTTTCTTAATTAAAAATTTTAATTAATGTGCTCAATCTCTTTTCCTAAGAAATTAAAACCTCACGTTCCCAACATATTGGCTCACCAATTTTTCCCTGCGAGATTCTGGCTGCAATCAAGCCAAACTCCAGATATAATATTTTAGTCAATCACTGACCTTCCCCAGAGCAATCTGTCTTCACCCCAGGAAAGCTACATTTGAGTTCTGCATCTTTCAATTCTTGTGTCTATATAGGATATCAGTGTTCTTCCATCTTCTGAGTATATAATTTAGAAGTGAATGATTAAAAGCTCTCTTGAGGTTAAGTGGGATTCCAACACAAGAGAACCTTAAATAAGGATCTCCAACCTGAGCTCTTGTCTTACTGAAGTCATGAACAAGGCTAGTGTGTAGAGTTTGTACAGTATTGACATAGCCGTAAGAAGAGCCACCTCTTTACTTCAAAAGGTAATGCAGTTAGAATGAAGTGCAATGGATTTTAAGTCAATTTCTATCCAAATCAAGTGGGATATTTAGTAATTTCCCAAAGTTTAGATGGCAATTCTAGATATTAAGTGCCTCCTCTCCCAAAGCAAGTCTTTTAATCTCTTAACCTTATTAATATTCAAGTCACAATGATTATCCTACAAGGTGGATGTTCTCCCCTCTTTCCTCAATTTAATCCTGGGTCACTGCAGCCTTACCAACAGCTTTATATCCTATTCTAAAACTTAAACAGCATGTTTTTTTACACTGAGAATCATGCAGTTGCATATTAATCCACCACCGTTTTCCAAAATAAGAAGCCAGTAACCAAGCAAAAGAGTTTTATAAAATGAAAAAAAAAAAAAAGCAGACCAGAAAAATCCCAGACCCTAATGTTATGTTTCATGAGAAGGATAATGATGGGAGAAAGAAGGTATGTTCTGGCTATGAGGTCAGTGACTGGGTTAACCAGGCAGACAAATGATGTCAAAAGAGAACAAAGCCTGGAAATGATTCTGCTACTAAGCAATAGAAGGACTTGGATGAATCACTGATTTTCTCTGTCCTTGTTTGTTACTCAGGCCCCATCAATCACAGCAAAGTCCCCAGAAGCTCTACCATGTAATGAGTCTAGGAATCGAGATTTATCTAATACTGCCAGAGTTTCATGAGTTTATAATACCTAGGGGCTTGTGTGTATCTGTATGTGTGTTCAGTCATGTTTGACTCTTTGTGATCTCACAGACTGTCTATAGCCCACCAGGCCCCTCTGTCCATAGGATTTTCCAGGGAAGAATACTGGAGTGGGTTGCCATTTCCTCCTCCAAGACCTAAGGGCAACACAGTATACTTGAAAAGGCAATGGGCCTTCTGAATCAGTCTGACTTTACATTTGAATTCTGGTTTCAACACTTACAAGCTGTGAAACCTCAGGCAACTTGCTCAACCTCTCTGAGCCTGTGTTTTGTCATATATAAAGTAGGATAAACAAAATTTACTACAAAGTGTGTTTGAAGCTTGAATTAAATGATGAGGCGGCCTATGATAATGCCTGAGTCAAAAATCAGTGGATTCCCGTTCTCGCTCTGTCTTTTTCATGTACTGAGCTAAAACCGAGACAGCATTGATGAGTTATCATTTCCTGAATAAAGGAAGAAACTAATTTATAATTGTATACTTTTGAGAAAAAAATTGCTTAAATTATTTCTTTACTACAGCTCCCACCAGTCTTGGTGGATGTGTTTTAAAAAAAAAAAAATTTGTCCCTTTAATAATAGTATTTATTTGACAAATATTTATTCATCACTTACTGTGTGCTCCATGTTCTAAGCAAAGGGGATACAGTGAAGAAGAAAGTCCCTATTCTCCTAAAACTTATATTCTGGGAATTGTCATTCAAAACAGTTTTGGAAATAATGTTCTAGAAACTGTCTTCTTCCACTTGGGCATCATCCCGCTCATGAATATTGGGCTTTACAAAGCTCACCTTCTCCTAGGCAAAGGGAAATAAACTTCTGGAGGTTACCTAACACCCACACAAGATTAAGAAATCTACAGGGTATGAAAGAGAATATGAATTAGAGTCAGCTAAGCATGGACTCTGTCATTTATTAGAGGTGTCGTGCTTGACAAATAAAGTAACCCGTGTTCTTCAGTATCCTTCATACAAAAATCTACTTGCAAGGATATATGGAATTCTATGAAATAATATATGTAAAACACCTAGAGCAAAGTGTGAGAGTAGACACAATACTAATCATAATAGAGATTCTGTCTCATTATCACTTGTTTTTCCATTGATTAGAAACAAGTGAGCTATCTTAAAGTTCACACAGGGAAAGCCGTAACATCCATTTATAGTTATTTGGGAAAAAATGGTAAATAGAAATATATACAACCTACACATGCCACCTGTTACATTTTACTTAAACCATGAAAATTACATCATGAAAAGTGTATGTGAATCCCATTAAGACAATCTTCTGTCTAAGACATCTCCGTGACTCAACTCATGTGACAAGATTTTTCTTTTTGCAGAGTTCCTGATGCCATAATGGCATTCATAGACCCCTCCATTGTTAAGAGGGAAAAGATCAGTTTTAGAAAAGTACCTCATGCACAGAAAAAAGATTATATCCTAATGACCTATGAAATGTATAACTGGCAGTATTGTGAAATACAGAACTCATTTAGGCTAAGTCCATTTTCAATTAATTATATACCTTAAGTTTTGACATAAAAAACTAAATCAAATTTAAAAAATTGGGACCTAAAAGAACAGGCTGCCTACCCACTTGAAATATTGTGGCCACATTTTTCAAGCCCGTTTTTCCCCTAAAGTATTACCAGTCTTGGTGGATGTGTTTTAAAAAAAAATTTGTCCCTTTAATAATAGTATTTATTTGACAAATATTTATTCATCACTTACTGTGTGCTCCATGTTCTAAGCAAAGGGGATACAGTGAAGAAGAAAGTCCCTATTCTCCTAAAACTTATATTCTGGGAATTGTCATTCAAAACAGTTTTGGAAATAATGTTCTAGAAACTGTCTTCTTCCACTTGGGCATCATCCCGCTCATGAATATTGGGCTTTACAAAGCTCACCTTCTCCTAGGCAAAGGGAAATAAACTTCTGGAGGTTACCTAACACCCACACAAGATTAAGAAATCTACAGGGTATGAAAGAGAATATGAATTAGAGTCAGCTAAGCATGGACTCTGTCATTTATTAGAGGTGTCGTGCTTGACAAATAAAGTAACCCGTGTTCTTCAGTATCCTTCATACAAAAATCTACTTGCAAGGATATATGGAATTCTATGAAATAATATATGTAAAACACCTAGAGCAAAGTGTGAGAGTAGACACAATACTAATCATAATAGAGATTCTGTCTCATTATCACTTGTTTTTCCATTGATTAGAAACAAGTGAGCTATCTTAAAGTTCACACAGGGAAAGCCGTAACATCCATTTATAGTTTTTTGGGGAAAAAAATGGTAAATAGAAATATATACAACCTACACATGCCACCTGTTACATTTTACTTAAACCATGAAAATTACATCATGAAAAGTGTATGTGAATCCCATTAAGACAATCTTCTGTCTAAGACATCTCCGTGACTCAACTCATGTGACAAGATTTTTCTTTTTGCAGAGTTCCTGATGCCATAATGGCATTCATAGACCCCTCCATTGTTAAGAGGGAAAAGATCAGTTTTAGAAAAGTACCTCATGCACAGAAAAAAGATTATATCCTAATGACCTATGAAATGTATAACTGGCAGTATTGTGAAATACAGAACTCATTTAGGCTAAGTCCATTTTCAATTAATTATATACCTTAAGTTTTGACATAAAAAACTAAATCAAATTTAAAAAATTGGGACCTAAAAGAACAGGCTGCCTACCCACTTGAAATATTGTGGCCCACATTTTTTCAAGCCCGAACCAAACTTTCAACCTTCATTATATATCCCTAAATGAGAAATGTAAAAAATGGGAAATATTCACCAGTCCAATTAAAAAGGTAACTTACTTGATATATTTATCAAATATCCTGAGGAGTCGTTCTTAGTCACGTTCCCCCTTTGTACGATTTATTCCAAACTTTTCAATGTTTGCCGTAGTCACCCAGCCCCACCACCTCCTTCACTGTAAACCAGTTTTTTCTCCCCACCCATCAAGCTGCAGTTTCTCCCACCACAGGCGAGAACAAGGATGGCATGTATGCTTGTGGGGTATGTGTGCCTGCCGATGTGTAGTGAATTTCCTACTAGAGCAACAACTTTCAATTTGGGCTGATATAGAAATCTCCTAAAAATAAATTAATTTTCAAAACTACCGATGCAGATTTAGTGGGTCTGGGTTATACCTGGGCACTGGGGTCTTTCTAAGTTCCTGTAGAAAACTGTGCGTGCAGCCCAGTCAGGAACCACTAGCCTGAAACATGGAGACATCTTCAGTCCCTTTTCTTTATCCACTCTGTATTTATGCTGAAGATTTTGATTCTCTGACTGGATTAAAAATCAACTAATTTGAAAACTGCATCTCTTCGTTCTTCCAGTCTGGGGACTATCTCACTGAATAGATGAGCTCAGGGCTTTCCACTGGATCTGTATCGTGGTCTCCAGACGATTGACATTTGTACAGCAGGCCCATGAACTCAGTGCCCTGACCCTAGCACCATGGCCTGCCTTGCAGGTACATACTACAACCAGCAGAGGTTTCTGTGACCCAGAAGAGAGCAACCTGAATCCTAGATAGGCGCCAGCAGCTGGTCCAGCCTGCCTCTGGCCATCTTGAGGCTGGAGGTGACCATTTCTGTGGACCACTCCATCAGAGACTAAAGAGCGAGGCCTAAGAGAGGGGTCTTTCCTGACCATCAGCAGCAAGCCAGTCAAGCCTCCCCACTTTGGGGGAATATAATTTTTTTTCTTATTTTCATTTGTTGTGGATTTAATGGTCATTTTCTGAGTTTTTCCTTATAATTAACCTGCCAGTATGAATGTTCAGATCCATTTTCAAGTCAAAAATGAGCAAAGGCCAAGGAGATATTTTAAGATAAGAGTTCACTGAGGCCCATGGTATTCATTCACTAGGGCTGCCATCCACCAAACCACGGAGTGCATGGCTTAAAGAACAGAACTTTATTTTCTTGCCATTCTGGAGGCCAGAAGTGCAAGAACAAGGTGTCAGCAGAACTGATTTCTTCTGAGATCTCACTCACTGGCTTGTAGATGGCTGTCTTCTCCTTGTGTCTTCACATTGTCTTCCTTGTGTGTCTGCCTGTGTCCTGATCATCTCATATACTAGGGGCACAATACTCATACTGTGGAGGGCCATCCACATAACTTCATTTAACTTTAATCACCTCTAAGTGTCCCATCTCCAAATCCAGTCCCACTCTGAGGGACTGAAGGTTAAGACTTCAGCGTTTGAATTTGGAGGGATATAACTCAGCCCATACACAAGCATTAAATTGAATTTAATACCTCCTTGTCTTTCTTCGGTCAGGATTTTATCTATATGAAACCATGACTTTGGTATTTGCTTTGATTTACTTACTCCAGAATGAAAGCAGAGTCTAACTTTCTGAGAATGAATAGAAAGAGAGCTCTGGGTAATTTTGGAATTCTGTGAGAAACTAATCTAACTAAACAAATATAAAGTCTCTGAAAAATATTAGAAGTACAGAACCTATCAAGTTAGGTAGTAGAAAGAGGAAAAATATATAATTTAAACTGACTTCAAGAAAACTATATATGATGATAATCTAGGAGGGACTTGATTTTGAGCTTTCTTGAACTTCCTAAGTGTGTTCATACTTGTTAGGATATAGTCCTGATTTATGGCTCAGAACAAAAGTCACCATTGTTGCTGTTTTAGCCACTAAGACTTGTCTGGCTCTTTTGCAAAGCCATAGACTGTAGCCCGCCAGGCTCCTCTGTGGGATTTCCCAGGCAAGAATACTGGAGTTGGTTACCATTTCCTTCTCTAGGGTATCTTCCCAATCCAGGGATCACATCTGTATCTCTTGTGTGTGCAGGCAGGCAGATTCTTTACCACTGAGCCACCAGGAAAGTCCAGTAAGTCACCGTAGAGCTGTCTTAATTTGCCTGTTTTGCTAAGTTTTTTGTGCAAAGAGACTATTCCTATACTGCCATCTGTGCATAGGACTTCAATCTGAATTATCAGTAGCCTGCTGCTGCAAAGTACTTTTGTGGTGCTCAAATATATGGAACTTTTTCCAATCTTTTTCTTAAGGTAATTTACCCAAGATTTCCTTCTGGAAAATTTGAGTTTTCACATCTGAAGATCCTGCCTGAATCTCTCAGTCCATTACGATTCAAATTACGGTTCAGAGGTAGGAACCTACCTTGAGGTTTGGGCTTAGTCAGCTTGCCACAGGGCTTGGAGATGGTGACTGTCTTCTGGCAGTCGGCATTGTGGAGGGCTCGCTTCAGGCTCCCGGTTCTGGTCTTCAGAGCCGTGTTCAGGTCGCATTCTCCCCAGGCCTGGAACTGGTATTTGCACTCCGCTGGAGGCAGGGTAGGGCCAAACAGAAATCTCTTGAGTTCCTCTTGGAGTGCCATGAAAATAGACACTTTTGTTTTTAAACTCTCTGTGGTGAGGGAATTGTCAGTTCACATGCAGTTGTAAGAAGTAACACAGACAGATCTGTAGACCCTACACTCAGTTTCCCCCCATGGCGACGTTCTACATACCTGTAGCACCACCAGGAACTTAGCATGGACATAATCCAGAGAACCTCTTGAGGTTCCCAGCTTTTCATGCACTCATTTGTGTTTACGTGTGTGGACATTTAGTTCTGTGTGACTTTGTCACATGTATACACAAGAGTGAACACCTGCCTCATTAACATTCAAACAACGTCCAACACGAAGGTCTCTTGGGTTATCCTTTTAGAGTCATAGCTTAGCATCCTTCTTCCTTTCCCATCTCCTTAACCTTTGGCAATTTCTGATCTTTTCTCCTACATAATTGTGTCATTTTAAGAATGTTAAATGAATGGAATCACTGAAGGTCTTTTACTTGGAGAATTTCCTTAGATCCATAAGTATAGCTTAGCATCCTTTGTAGCCCAAAGAATACTGGAGTTGGTTACCATTCTCTAGGGTATCTTCCCAATCCAGGGATCACATCTGTATCTCTTGTGTGTGCAGGCAGGCAGATTCTTTACCACTGAGCCACCAGGAAAGTCCAGTAAGTCACCGTAGAGCTGTCTTAATTTGCCTGTTTTGCTAAGTTTTTTGTGCAAAGAGACTATTCCTATACTGCCATCTGTGCATAGGACTTCAATCTGAATTATCAGTAGCCTGCTGCTGCAAAGTACTTTTGTGGTGCTCAAATATATGGAACTTTTTCCAATCTTTTTCTTAAGGTAATTTACCCAAGATTTCCTTCTGGAAAATTTGAGTTTTCACATCTGAAGATCCTGCCTGAATCTCTCAGTCCATTACGATTCAAATTACGGTTCAGAGGTAGGAACCTACCTTGAGGTTTGGGCTTAGTCAGCTTGCCACAGGGCTTGGAGATGGTGACTGTCTTCTGGCAGTCGGCATTGTGGAGGGCTCGCTTCAGGCTCCCGGTTCTGGTCTTCAGAGCCGTGTTCAGGTCGCATTCTCCCCAGGCCTGGAACTGGTATTTGCACTCCGCTGGAGGCAGGGTAGGGCCAAACAGAAATCTCTTGAGTTCCTCTTGGAGTGCCATGAAAATAGACACTTTTGTTTTTAAACTCTCTGTGGTGAGGGAATTGTCAGTTCACATGCAGTTGTAAGAAGTAACACAGACAGATCTGTAGACCCTACACTCAGTTTCCCCCCATGGCGACGTTCTACATACCTGTAGCACCACCAGGAACTTAGCATGGACATAATCCAGAGAACCTCTTGAGGTTCCCAGCTTTTCATGCACTCATTTGTGTTTACGTGTGTGGACATTTAGTTCTGTGTGACTTTGTCACATGTATACACAAGAGTGAACACCTGCCTCATTAACATTCAAACAACGTCCAACACGAAGGTCTCTTGGGTTATCCTTTTAGAGTCATAGCTTAGCATCCTTCTTCCTTTCCCATCTCCTTAACCTTTGGCAATTTCTGATCTTTTCTCCTACATAATTGTGTCATTTTAAGAATGTTAAATGAATGGAATCATACAGTATGTAATCTTTTGAGATTGTCTTTTTCACTTGGCAGAATTTCCTTGAGATCCATCCAAGTTGTATGCATTGATAGTCTATTCCTTTAATGCCAAGGAATACTCCATGGCATGCATGTTCCCCGGTATGTTTAACTGTTCACTAGCTGAAGGGTATCTGGGTTGTTTCCAGCTTTTGGCTATAACAACTAAAACTGCAATACAAGTTCATGTATGAATTGTTATAGGAACATAAGTTTCCGTTTCTCTAGGATAAATGCTCAAGAGTGAAATCACTGTAGGTTTCATTTTGTGAAAAACTGCTATGCTCTTTTCCAGTGTGGCTCCATATTCTGTATTCCCATCACTATGTCTTTCATTATCCTTTGCCATTGTCCAATAGGCTAAAACACATTTCTGTAAACCAGTGAGAATATTTGGGGCATTGTGTCCACTATGGTGAGAAAGACAAGTCTATAATGTGAAAAAAAAGGCAATTTTGGTGTTCACTGATGGCCTTAAAATTGAAAGATTTCTTCTCAAATGGAGACATGAAGTCAGTGTGAAACTGACAACAGTCAGTGAGCAAAAACCTAAGAAAAGTGGCTCACAGCAGTCCTGCTGGGTTTGGTGAGTAAAGCTATGAACCAGTGGGGAGGGAGCAAGAGAGAGATCTAGAGGAGGAGAATAAATAAGGAAAGCGGGAGGGAAGAAATCTAGTAGAAGGAAAGAGCACCGTGTTCGGGGGGATCAAGGACATATTTTCTGTGCCTGTTGGTAAAGCAGTGGTCTCGATCAGAGACTATTCTGACCCCTGCTGCTGCCCCAAAAGGAAACGTGTAGGACAGTGCACAGAGCAGCCCTCCCTCTAGAAAAGAACGCCATCTGGTTCCAAACCCTAACAGCACTAAAGAGGGACCCGAGGTTAGGCAAGATGCGCAGTTATTCTGTATCTGATAAAATAAACTTTTAGAGTAGAGCCAACCTCAAAAAGGTACATGATGGAAGAATACAAGAATTACCTCAGGGTGGAAGGTTAAATCAATATGACAGTAGGGAAGGGACTCACCTCCAAATTGCTTTTTCCAGTTGCAGGGGATCTTACATCTCTGGGTCTTCATGGTTTGCTTACACTCAGCTCCGGTCCGGGTGCCCTCACGGGTGCCCAGCCCACAGTCCCCGCTGGTGGGCACACACACGCTCCACTGCCACTCTCCACAGTCAGACTTCTTCACTTTCTTTTCTGAAAGAGAGAAAGGAAAAACAGTCAATGTGCAGAAAACTCCTTAACTCCTGGATATAACCAAGTTCATTTCTGAGCTCCTTAATTGCATAGTCTGATTTTTATCCCCCTCTTCCATGTCTAGGAAACTAGATAATTGTTATCTGAATGGTTAATTCAACCGATGACCAAGGGAAAGGAGAAAGAAAACTGAGGAGCTGGAACTAATATTCATCCAGCTCCTACTATGTGCCAAAGACTGCATTGAGTGATTTACAGACACCTTTTAGAAGCAAACATGTCTACAAAAGAGAAAATGATCAAAGTAACTTAAACCTAAAAAATGGGAAAGTGAGAATTAACAGTTGTAAGATTAGTCATTTCAATACATGTCAATATTCCTTTCTCCGTCTTATGGATGGAGTAATGTAAATTAAATGTGGTGGACCACAGAGGTATCAGACTGAACTCCAGTCATGGCATTGTGAGTGACACAGAAAAGGTGCTTTATTCTTGCTAAGCTTCATTTTCCTCCTTTGTTAATTTACGATAAAACAATATTTGCTCACAGGACTCTTTTTGAAAAAGAGTGTCAACCTAAGTCAGACACTTGATTTCTGGTTGATTTTCTGAACACTGTGGCTGTTAATATGATAATTACTATTTCAATTAATACTTAATGGTCACCATCTATATTTCAGGACTTATAATTGGGGGGTGGAATGAGAGTCGATGTCACTTAGGTTTCTCTGAATACTTGGAGGAAGGAAAGTGGGAATAAAGGAAAGAAGAAAAAGAGAGAGGGAAGAAAGAAGAAAAGACAAAAACCAGGCAGCCAGATTAGATGGACATTAATCAGTGGAGACTTTTCAGTTCATAACCACATTGCTTACCCGGTTTCTCTTTCTTTCCTGCTTCAGCGGTGTCCACAGCTGCCAATATGAAAATAAATGCCAAGAAGGCAGCTGCAAATTTTCGACGCTGCTGCAGGTACTGCTGGGTCTGCATTCTAGGAATAAACAGAGAACAGAAGAAGGTTGTGTCAGCCTAAGTCAGAGAGGAAGCCTTGCTGAACTCCTAGATGAAGGACTCCAGTTTCCATTTCTGAAACAGAAGATTTTAGGAAGCCTTATACTGATTGCGTGGAGCAGAGTTCTCTTTTCTCTAACAGCCACTGAAGTAAGTGCTCATCTGCCATTAGGCATATGCATTCATTGATAAAATACAACAGTCCTCCAGGTCAGCCATCACACACAACCACTGGCTAAGTATGACCCAAGAGTGACAGGAAGGGGCTTCCCTGGGGGTCTAGTAGGGAAAGAGTCCGCCTCGCAGTGCAAGGGACACTGGTTCAGTCCCTGGCTGGTGAAGATCCCATGTGCCGGGGAGCAGCTGGACGGGTGTGTCCAATTATGAGAGGGCACTCTGGAGTGCACGCGCCCAGAGCCAGTGCTCTGCAACGAGAGAGGCCGCTGCAGTGGGAGGCCCACACAGGCCAAAGAATAAACATGGGTGATAATAAATAAATAAAAAGAGGTCAAAGTTTTTTTGAAAAGTGACAGAAGCGAAAAAAGTTTTGGTGGCAGGTGTTGGAACAGACTCCTACAGTAAGTCTGATACAAAAGTGTTTCAACCTTTTCCTCCTTTGTTAATTTGATAAAACAATATTTGCTCACAGGACTCTTTTGAAAAAGAGCGTCAACCTAAGTCAGACACTTGATTTCTGGTTGATTTTCTGAACACTGTGGCTGTTAATATGATAATTACTATTTCAATTAATACTTAATGGTCACCATCTATATTTCAGGACTTATAATTGGGGGGTGGAATGAGAGTCGATGTCACTTAGGTTTCTCTGAATACTTGGAGGAAGGAAAGTGGGAATAAAGGAAAGAAGAAAAAGAGAGAGAGAACAAAGAAGAAACGACAAAAACCAGGCAGCCAGATTAGATGGACATTAATCAGTGGAGACTTTTCAGTTCATAACCACATTGCTTACCCGGTTTCTCTTTCTTTCCTGCTTCAGCGGTGTCCACAGCTGCCAATATGAAAATAAATGCCAAGAAGGCAGCTGCAAATTTTCGACGCTGCTGCAGGTACTGCTGGGTCTGCATTCTAGGAATAAACAGAGAACAGAAGAAGGTTGTGTCAGCCTAAGTCAGAGAGGAAGCCTTGCTGAACTCCTAGATGAAGGACTCCAGTTTCCATTTCTGAAACAGAAGATTTTAGGAAGCCTTATACTGATTGCGTGGAGCAGAGTTCTCTTTTCTCTAACAGCCACTGAAGTAAGTGCTCATCTGCCATTAGGCATATGCATTCATTGATAAAATACAACAGTCCTCCAGGTCAGCCATCACACACAACCACTGGCTAAGTATGACCCAAGAGTGACAGGAAGGGGCTTCCCTGGGGGTCTAGTAGGGAAAGAGTCCGCCTCGCAGTGCAAGGGACACTGGTTCAGTCCCTGGCTGGTGAAGATCCCATGTGCCGGGGAGCAGCTGGACGGGTGTGTCCAATTATGAGAGGGCACTCTGGAGTGCACGCGCCCAGAGCCAGTGCTCTGCAACGAGAGAGGCCGCTGCAGTGGGAGGCCCACACAGGCCAAAGAATAAACATGGGTGATAATAAATAAATAAAAAGAGGTCAAAGTTTTTTTTTGAAAAGTGACAGAAGCGAAAAAAGTTTTGGTGGCAGGTGTTGGAACAGACTCCTACAGTAAGTCTTGCTGATAGTGACACTTCTTAATGTCAATAACTATAGTCATCCTTATGTGTGGGTGTATATTAGTGGCTCAGTCATGTCTGATTCTTTGTAACTGACTCATGGACTATAGCCCACCAGACTCCTCTGTCCATGGAATTCTCCAGACAAGAATACTGGAATGGATAGCCATTCTCTGTTTTTTTTATATAGGAGTTTGCTTGTCTTATAATGTTGCATTAGTTTCAGGTGTATAGCAAAGTTATTGTTACAAGTCTTTTACAGAGTTCTGTTGTTTACTGCTATACATGATCCCAAAACAGTCATAGGCATATCCCTGACCACTCCCACCCCGTCCCCTTCCCTTTTCCCTATCCTACCCCCCCCCAGGTTGATGCATAGCCACTGTGTGAGTTCTCTTAGTCTTACAGCTTAATCACAATGGTTATCTCTTTTACATATGCTAGTGTAGGTTTTCATGTTACTCTTTCCATATCTCTTGCCTGATCTTCCCTCCCCCCAATGTCCATAGGTCTGTTCTTTATGTCTGTTTCTCCATCATTGTTCTGCGTGTGTATTTATTGGTACCACCTTACTAGATTCCATATATGTGTTAGTATGCTGTATTTGTCCTTTTCTTTTTGACTTACTTCACTTTGTATAGTAGGTTCTAGGTTCATCCACCTCATTAGGACTGATTCTTCTGCATTTCTTTTTATGGCTGAGAAATATTCCATTGTATATATGTACCATGGCTTTTTTATCCATTCATTTGTCAGTGGACATCTAGGTTGTTTCCATGTTCTAGCTATTGTATAAAGTGCTGCAACGAACACTGGGGTACAGATGTCTCTTTCAATTTTGATTTCATCAAGGTATAAGCCCAATAGTGGGATTGCTGGATAGTATGGTGCTTCTATTCTTAGTTTTTAAAGGAATCTCCATACTGTCTTCCATAATGGTTGTGTCACTTTACATTCCCACCAACAATGCAGGAGTGTTCCCTTTTCTCCACACCCTCTGCAGCATTTATTGTCTATAGATTTTTTGATGATGGCCACTCTGACTGGTGTGAGATGGTATCTTATTGTAGTTTTGATTTGCATTTCTCTGATAATGAGTGACGTTGAGCATCGTTTCATGTGTTTTTTGGCCATCTGTATGTCTTCTTTAGAGAGATGTCTCTTTAGGTCTTTTTCCCATTTTTTGTTTTGTGTTGTTTGTCTTTTCAGTGTTGAGTTGTCTGAGCTGCTTGTATATTTTGGAAATTAATTCTTTGGCAGTTGTTTCATTTGATATTATTTTCTCTCATTCTGTGGCTTGTCTGTACACCTTGTTTGTAGTTTCTTTTGCTGTGCAAAAGCCTCTAAGTTTTATTAGGTCCCACATATTAATTTTTGTTTTTATTTCCGATATTCTAGAGGGCAGGTCATAGAAGATCTTGCTTTGATTTATGTCATTGAGTGTTTTGCCTATATTCTCCTTGGGTTTTAGGGTTTCTGGTCTTACATTTAGGTCTTTAATCCATTTTGAGTTGATCTTTGTGTATGGTGTTAGGGAATGTTCCAACTTCATGTTTTGCATGTAGCTGTCCATTTTCCTAGCACCATTTGTTGAAGAGGATAGCCATTCTCTTGTCCAGAAGATCTTCCTGACCCAGGGATCAAACCTGGGTCTCCTAAATTGTAGGTAGACGTTTTTACCATCTGAGCCAGCAGGGAAGTTCAGTTCATCCTTAGAACACCTGACAGTTCCTAAAACAGCCATGATGTTGTCATCCATGTGTCTGAATCAACACTGTGAATGAGTGACCTGTGCAAGTATATGTTTGCCATTATCTTCAGATGCATCAGTAATGACCATCATCTCTGATTTTTTTACTATTTCCATGATCATGATTATTTTATCACGATTGTTCTATTTTTAATTGGTCCACCAGAGAGTAAAGCCCAAAATGGAAGTAGAGCTAGCACACCTCCAATAAATAGCAAATACCCTTCTAAACTCACATGTCCTGGAAATCCTCTAAATTTTAGTATGGAATGAAGAGTATACACTTGCTCATGATTTGAAATCCTTTACATTCCCACCAACAATGCAGGAGTGTTCCCTTTTCTCCACACCCTCTGCAGCATTTATTGTCTATAGATTTTTTGATGATGGCCACTCTGACTGGTGTGAGATGGTATCTTATTGTAGTTTTGATTTGCATTTCTCTGATAATGAGTGACGTTGAGCATCGTTTCATGTGTTTTTTGGCCATCTGTATGTCTTCTTTAGAGAGATGTCTCTTTAGGTCTTTTTCCCATTTTTTGTTTTGTGTTGTTTGTCTTTTCAGTGTTGAGTTGTCTGAGCTGCTTGTATATTTTGGAAATTAATTCTTTGGCAGTTGTTTCATTTGATATTATTTTCTCTCATTCTGTGGCTTGTCTGTACACCTTGTTTGTAGTTTCTTTTGCTGTGCAAAAGCCTCTAAGTTTTATTAGGTCCCACATATTAATTTTTGTTTTTATTTCCGATATTCTAGAGGGCAGGTCATAGAAGATCTTGCTTTGATTTATGTCATTGAGTGTTTTGCCTATATTCTCCTTGGGTTTTAGGGTTTCTGGTCTTACATTTAGGTCTTTAATCCATTTTGAGTTGATCTTTGTGTATGGTGTTAGGGAATGTTCCAACTTCATGTTTTGCATGTAGCTGTCCATTTTCCTAGCACCATTTGTTGAAGAGGATAGCCATTCTCTTGTCCAGAAGATCTTCCTGACCCAGGGATCAAACCTGGGTCTCCTAAATTGTAGGTAGACGTTTTTACCATCTGAGCCAGCAGGGAAGTTCAGTTCATCCTTAGAACACCTGACAGTTCCTAAAACAGCCATGATGTTGTCATCCATGTGTCTGAATCAACACTGTGAATGAGTGACCTGTGCAAGTATATGTTTGCCATTATCTTCAGATGCATCAGTAATGACCATCATCTCTGATTTTTTTACTATTTCCATGATCATGATTATTTTATCACGATTGTTCTATTTTTAATTGGTCCACCAGAGAGTAAAGCCCAAAATGGAAGTAGAGCTAGCACACCTCCAATAAATAGCAAATACCCTTCTAAACTCACATGTCCTGGAAATCCTCTAAATTTTAGTATGGAATGAAGAGTATACACTTGCTCATGATTTGAAATCTCCACATTTGATATGAATAAAAATCCCAGGATAATATTAGGAAGACTCCCCTAGAACTTAAAGTCCCTTGGGACAGCATAGTGTCAATATGACCACTTTGCCAAGCAAACTGGGGAAGTCTAAGTCCAAATGCCAAGACAGCCCACTTCTGGAAGCTGCACCAAGTTATGGGCTGAAGCAACTCACCTGGCAGTCATTTGTCTCCATCTGGTATGTTCATGGTGCTTTATACTTCATATAAAAATGATACTAATGATATATGCTTATTAACTCTGTGAAGTTTTCTTCCAGAAGTATAGATTGTTTGCATGATTTTACATTTTCACTGAATATAAATAATGACACCACACATACGTAAGGGGTTAAGATCACTCTGTTCAATTTGCTTTCCTCATGCAAATATATCTATGATGATGTCCTTGTCAGTGAATTCTTCTCGCTTTCTACTTCATTGGAAATGCCCATTTTAGTGTCTTTTTTTTAATTGATGACTTTGGATTCTATTGTGTGGATGAAAGTATATTTTCTATCAATTATAAGTTAACATTTTGGTCATTTGGTACTTTCACTGAGTCATAAATCCTAATTAGCCACTAAGCATCTCCATTGGTTTCTAAAATCTAAAATAACATGCTTTGTTCTTTCTCTTAATGCTAAATATTTATTATACTTCACTGATGGTCAGGCAGAAAAGTTCTTAACGATTCCGAAACTTTTCCTATGACTTTCATTGAACATGAATTGTCTGAGAAGCCAGTCTAGACATATGGTTGGTAAGTGCTCTCAGAGCTGAGTACCCCAGTATGTCTATACGAGTATACATTTATTACATATCCCACATAGCATTTATAATTATTAGGCACAATGTGAACCAAAGTGAAGGTCTTATGTTGTTTTCTCCAAAGGCTGCCCAAGAACATACTCTCAGTGACTAATCACTTTAAAGGTGGAAACTTCTCATTGGAGTCTTGTTAAAAGGTAAGTTAACATTTAAATTCAGAACTTTTACATTTTAATGCATTTATTTCCATGTTGGAATATACCATTTTGTTTCACAATTAACTAAGAATACTTGAAATTAGATTGTGAATTATATTATTGTGCTGTCGTTGTTGTTCAGTCACTCAGGCATGTCCTACTCTTTGCGACCCCATGGACTACAGCCCACCAGGCTTCTCTGTCCTTCACTGTCTCATAGAGTTTGCTCAAACTCATGTCCATTGAATCAGTGATGCTTTTATCCAAAAATCACATCCTCTGTTTCCCCCTTTTCCTCCTGCCTACAGTCTTTCCCAGCATCAGGGTCTTTTCCAATGAATAGCCTCTTCCCGTCAAGTGACCAAAGTATTAGAGCTTCATCTTCAGCATTAGTCCTTCTGATGAATATTCAGGGTTGATTTCCTTTAGAATTGACTGGCTTGATCTCCTTGCAGTCCAAGGGACTCTCAGAGTCTTCTCTAGCACCTCAGTTGAAAAGTATCAATTCTTAGACACTCAGCCTTCTTTTATTTTATTGTAATTTTGGCCTCTTTTATTGGTTTTTTATTTTCATCCATCTTTATATTCTTTGGCCTGTGTGGGCCTCCCATTGCAGAGGCCTCTCTTGTTGCAGAGCACTGGCTCTGGGCACATGTGCTCCAAAGCACTGGCTTGTAATTGGACACACCGGTCCAGCTGCTCTGTGGCACATGGGATCTTCCCGGGCCAGGGATCGAATCAGTGCCCCTTGCACTGCAAGGCAGACTACCCACTGGACCACCAGGGAAGCCCAATCAGCCTTCTTTATGATCCAGCTTTCACATCTGTACATGACTACTGGAAAAACTATATATTTGACTACAAATCTTTGTTGACAAAGTGATGTCTCTGCTTTTTAATGTGCTGTCTAGGTTTGTCAAGCTTTCCTTCCAAGGAGAAAGCGTCTTTTAATTTCAGGGCTGCAGTCACTGTCTCAGTGATGTTGGAGCCCAAGAAAATAAAATTTGTCACTGTTTCTATTTTTTTTCCCATTTATTTGCCATGAAGTGATGGGACTAGATGCCATGATCTTAGTTTTTTGTATGTTGACTTTTAAACCAAGTCTTTCACCCTCATAAAAGGTAAGTTAACATTTAAATTCAGAACTTTTACATTTTAATGCATTTATTTCCATGTTGGAATATACCATTTTGTTTCACAATTAACTAAGAATACTTGAAATTAGATTGTGAATTATATTATTGTGCTGTCGTTGTTGTTCAGTCACTCAGGCATGTCCTACTCTTTGCGACCCCATGGACTACAGCCCACCAGGCTTCTCTGTCCTTCACTGTCTCATAGAGTTTGCTCAAACTCATGTCCATTGAATCAGTGATGCTTTTATCCAAAAATCACATCCTCTGTTTCCCCCTTTTCCTCCTGCCTACAGTCTTTCCCAGCATCAGGGTCTTTTCCAATGAATAGCCTCTTCCCGTCAAGTGACCAAAGTATTAGAGCTTCATCTTCAGCATTAGTCCTTCTGATGAATATTCAGGGTTGATTTCCTTTAGAATTGACTGGCTTGATCTCCTTGCAGTCCAAGGGACTCTCAGAGTCTTCTCTAGCACCTCAGTTGAAAAGTATCAATTCTTAGACACTCAGCCTTCTTTTTTTTTTTTTTTTTTAATTTTGGCCTCTTTTATTGGTTTTTTATTTTCATCCATCTTTATATTCTTTGGCCTGTGTGGGCCTCCCATTGCAGAGGCCTCTCTTGTTGCAGAGCACTGGCTCTGGGCACATGTGCTCCAAAGCACTGGCTTGTAATTGGACACACCGGTCCAGCTGCTCTGTGGCACATGGGATCTTCCCGGGCCAGGGATCGAATCAGTTCCCCTTGCACTGCAAGGCAGACTACCCACTGGACCACCAGGGAAGCCCAATCAGCCTTCTTTATGATCCAGCTTTCACATCTGTACATGACTACTGGAAAAACTATATATTTGACTACAAATCTTTGTTGACAAAGTGATGTCTCTGCTTTTTAATGTGCTGTCTAGGTTTGTCAAGCTTTCCTTCCAAGGAGAAAGCGTCTTTTAATTTCAGGGCTGCAGTCACTGTCTCAGTGATGTTGGAGCCCAAGAAAATAAAATTTGTCACTGTTTCTATTTTTTTTCCCATTTATTTGCCATGAAGTGATGGGACTAGATGCCATGATCTTAGTTTTTTGTATGTTGACTTTTAAACCAGCTTTTTCACTCTTGTCTTTCACCCTCATCAAGAGACTCTTTAGTTAAGCTGGAATCAAGATTGCTGGGAGAAATATAAGCAACCTTAGATAAGCAGCTGATACCACTCTAATGGCAGAAAGTGAAGATTATTGCAATTCAAATATTTCCATTGTGAAGGCAGAGCTCTTGTGAGAACTTTCTAACCAAGCAAGGGAGTAATGCTTACAGAGCCTTGTAACATATAGAGTGGAAAGAGAGGTCACGGAGGAAACATGGCTACTTGGCAGAAATTGAAGAGCTCTTACATAAATAACACACAGAGCTATTAATAGAAAGGTGCTATTACTGGCTAGTTTGACCTCATCATTTCATTTGACATCGCTAAGCTCTTTTGTAATTATTTTCAAAAAGCTTTCTCTCGATCAAGTTAAATTCATTTAATTTGAAGAAAAAAATCCTGCATGGGACAGAATTTCCTGAACATAATTTTTTTCTGAGTCATAGGACAGTGTATTAAATAAGGAGTCTTAACTGTGATGGGAGCAGAGAGGAAGGAAGGAGAGTGGAATCAGAATGAGTGTGAGAGAGTTTGTAGAAGGAAGAACACTATTGTTTTCTCCTCTTAATTCAGACAATTTTGAAATCTTAATTAGTGGGCAAATGGTTAATTTCAGCTTTTAGATGTTCTAAAGAAGACTGCGTGCAGTTTCATGTATACAGGGAAAAATGTGTAAAATTGGGTATCATCAAAAGGTTTGAGTTGGAGGGTATCTTTGTTTTCAACCTCCTTCTCCCCTTTTCTCCTATTTTGCCCATCATTCTGCTTAAAGCCTCTATTTTGATAGCTTAAGATTTTTCTACGTAGAACAAATGAAACAGTTAGTTTCTAAAAGAGAGTAAGGGAGTTTAGAAAAAAAGAGGACTCAAATTGTCCAAAACCCAAGTAGCATGCTGGAACCTTGCTGTGATGGTAAGAACTTGAGTAATTAAACAGTTTCCCTCACTTGTGGTATTTGCATGGTTGGTTGTCCATTTGTCCTTAGAATCAAACAAAGGCAATGGCATCTGTAGATAGTTTGTCCCTGCTGGTTCTCCAACCCATGCTAGATGAGCACAGAGGCAAGAATACTGACCTTAAGGGACTGGTCAGAATCATGACTTGTTTGTCACATGGAAGGAAATAAAATACTGGCAGTATAAGCCCTGCTAAGTCAGCTCAGTTCTTTGGAATAATTTATTTATTTTCACTTAGCGTACACACACACACACACACACACACACACACACACACAGCCTTCTTTCAAAGTACTTGCTCTGACAGATTTTTGTTAACTTGAATACTACTCTAGATGTCTGATGTCTGGAAATTACTGTTCCATTATCTTAATCACTAAGTATGAATGAAGCTCAAGGGTGAAATCAGTTAAAGAAACCAACCTAAATCCTGGTGACTTCCAAAGAGAAATCACTTATGAGAAGGAAAAAAAAAAGCTCTCTCTTTTTTAGTATTTTAATACTAAAATTTTTAAAATTAATTTTATGTTTTTAAAATTTTTACAGAGTTTTGTTGTTCACAGACATGTATGTTCCCAGATCAGCCATAAATGTTTAAAGATGATTAACATCGGGTGTAAACATAAGACAAGGATGCTAGAGTCTGTCTCTTGGTGATCTGTTTGGAATGACAGTATAGCATTTGGAGGCAGAAGCTTTGGCTTTAACTTCAGCTCTGCTATATAATTTTTCGAATGTTCTTGGGCAACTCACAACCATTTAAACTGCTGTTTTGACATCTATGACGTGGGGATGATTAAAACAACTAAAGAGGTTTATTGTGAAAATGCAGAATTTAGACTCAGAGCTAACTCAGAATATCAAGAAATACTTGTAAAAATGCAAAATGTAGACACAGAGCTAGCCTAAATTATCCATAATCATATTATTAGTTGCTGAATAAAGTTAATTCACCCCCACACTCATATTACTTCCTGAAAGGAAGTACTTCTTTTAATTAAGAAACAATGACCATGACACATTGAGCTGTCTAATCTTATCCAAAATTAAAGCATAAAAATTAAAAAGACAGAGAGAGAGAGATGATTTAATTAATGTCATCTAAGGACTTGTTCAGCTTTATTAGGATGCAAATTTGTTCAGGCTTTTGACCACTTAAAAGGTAAAATCAACTCAAGGACCTTTATCTCCACTGTTTCTTTGGAGTTCACTGAATAAAAGGGGCTCCATGTTGAGGACTAAGGAAATTCTTGATGCAGTTTAACATGGATGAAATGAAAAAAATCTAACTTTGCAATGGCATATTATACCTCTTGTGTGGTGAAACTGTTCTACTGCCCTCTTTTTATTTCAAGTATCTAAGCGAGGGCCCCAGCACGAAGTTCCCCCTCAGTAAAATTTTTGCTAGAAAAAAAAATCACCAAAACATGGGATGGAATAGAGGAATTAATACTCATGCTAAAATGATGTCCCAACTCTTTGTGCCATGGGATATAAAATTCACTCAAAGAAACTGAGCTGGAAACAACCAGAATCTAGGGCAGTTTCATGTGTACAAGCGCAGTCAAGGAGTGACTTGCATGCATCACATATAACACATCTCCAGACTTTCCTAGATATTTTGTGATCTGTCTTCCTAAATTTCTGTGAAATAGTTATTTTTTTCCTTTTAATAGGCCATGTTTATTTATTTTCACTAACCCTTCTTCAAGTCATAATCCCCATATTGATTTATTTTCAAATGGATAATCATTGCCTTAGGTTCCCAAAGTCTCATATAAATAGCCATTATGTTTACAATGGAATCTTTTGTAAACCAGCCTTTCACTTGGACCTCGTTAAGCTGCCTTATTTAAACACTAAGGCTTGTAAAGAATGTGCCCCAGGCACGTGTGTTCATGGCCTCTGGTACACTCTGCTCATAGCTCAGAAATGAATTCAGCTATGTTCTATCTTTGATTTTAACTAAGTGCCTATCAACTAGATTGACAGTAGGCCATTTGTTTAATTTTGTATAACTCAATAAAAATGGGTAACTTTCAAGCTGAAATATTTTCATAGCATAATGGCACCTGCTGGAGAAATGTGATATTTTAGGACACTTTCTTTAGACATTTATCTACCAATTTTTAGGGCACTTACTGAGAGCTGGGCATGTGCTGGGCATAAACAGATATGATTCTTCCTTCCTCATGAAGGAGAGAAAGACAGGAGAATGGGGAGAGAAGGGCAAGAAATGAGTGACATGATTCACCATGGTAAATATCACAGAACACTTACACCCAAAGTGCTATCTGAGTACCTAGGTGCAAGTGATAATTTTGCTTAGCAAGACTGAGTGAGGAAGAGGGTTGTGGTTCATTTTATCTGATTTGAAAAATAGTTGAAGTCCTCTAAACAAAGAAATGAGGGAAGGAAGGGAACTTCAGTCAGAAGGGTTCAAAAAAATGAAGGATGGAGATGATGTTTATATGTTCATTGACAGAATGTGATTAGAATAGAGTGTACAATACCAAGTAATAGTGTATAGACCTCAAAAAGAAAAAGAGGAAACAGGTTAATCATGGGATCTGTTAGGGAGGAAGACAGATAGAATTATTAACTGGTCTGGAGAAGAGAAGCAAGAGGGAGGGCAGGGGGAGAGGAAAAGGCTGTGTGTTGTAGCTGTGGAAAGTCACTTCACTTGTATACTGCTCTTTAGTGCAGTGAAGCGACAGAAAGACAGACATGGACAGTGGACATATGGACATTGTGGGGAAGGAACAGTGGGTGAGAGGCGTAAAGGAAGTAGCATGAAGGCCTGTACTATCATAAGTGAAGAAAATAGCTATAGTCATTGCTCTGTGAGAAAAGGGGATCCTTCAGGGGTGCTGTGTGATGGTCGGGAGGGGAGGGAAGGGGGGGATATACATGTGACTAATCTGAGAACATGCATGTCTGTGAACAACAAAACTCTGTAAAAGTTAAAAGTAAAATAAAGGTTTAAAAAAAAAAAAAGAAAGTCACTTCAGTTGTGTCCTGCTCTTGCAACCCTATGGGCTATAGCCCCAGGCTCCTCTGCCCCTGGGATTCTCCAAGAATACTGTAGTGGATTGCCATGCCCTCTAAGGGTTACCAGGTTAACTTTCAAGCTGAAATATTTTCATAGCATAATGGCACCTGCTGGAGAAATGTGATATTTTAGGACACTTTCTTTAGACATTTATCTACCAATTTTTAGGGCACTTACTGAGAGCTGGGCATGTGCTGGGCATAAACAGATATGATTCTTCCTTCCTCATGAAGGAGAGAAAGACAGGAGAATGGGGAGAGAAGGGCAAGAAATGAGTGACATGATTCACCATGGTAAATATCACAGAACACTTACACCCAAAGTGCTATCTGAGTACCTAGGTGCAAGTGATAATTTTGCTTAGCAAGACTGAGTGAGGAAGAGGGTTGTGGTTCATTTTATCTGATTTGAAAAATAGTTGAAGTCCTCTAAACAAAGAAATGAGGGAAGGAAGGGAACTTCAGTCAGAAGGGTTCAAAAAAATGAAGGATGGAGATGATGTTTATATGTTCATTGACAGAATGTGATTAGAATAGAGTGTACAATACCAAGTAATAGTGTATAGACCTCAAAAAGAAAAAGAGGAAACAGGTTAATCATGGGATCTGTTAGGGAGGAAGACAGATAGAATTATTAACTGGTCTGGAGAAGAGAAGCAAGAGGGAGGGCAGGGGGAGAGGAAAAGGCTGTGTGTTGTAGCTGTGGAAAGTCACTTCACTTGTATACTGCTCTTTAGTGCAGTGAAGCGACAGAAAGACAGACATGGACAGTGGACATATGGACATTGTGGGGAAGGAACAGTGGGTGAGAGGCGTAAAGGAAGTAGCATGAAGGCCTGTACTATCATAAGTGAAGAAAATAGCTATAGTCATTGCTCTGTGAGAAAAGGGGATCCTTCAGGGGTGCTGTGTGATGGTCGGGAGGGGAGGGAAGGGGGGGATATACATGTGACTAATCTGAGAACATGCATGTCTGTGAACAACAAAACTCTGTAAAAGTTAAAAGTAAAATAAAGGTTTAAAAAAAAAAAAAAAAAAGAAAGTCACTTCAGTTGTGTCCTGCTCTTGCAACCCTATGGGCTATAGCCCCAGGCTCCTCTGCCCCTGGGATTCTCCAAGAATACTGTAGTGGATTGCCATGCCCTCTTACAGGGGATCTTCCTCATCCAGGTATCAAACCCACATCTCCTGCATCTCCTGCATGAGCAGGTTGGGAAGCCCACGTGTTGTATCAATATAACTAAAACCCTGTAACCACAAAAGGGGCTGTCACCATACTCAACCGTTCATCTAGATATCATATATGCAGTATTTTTGTTACTTCTTTGGCTTTCTTCTTATTTTTGTTTATCACTTCTTGGCTGATCTATGTACTTCGGTTCATATCCAGGTGTTTACAACCAAAGTACTTCCAGTACTTATAGTACTTGAGAGTCAGGACTCAAAAGCTCCAAGACTCAGAAACTCCACATACACGTTTAAAATTCCTTTCTGATTTACGTTAACAAAACACAGTGATTTTTAGAGTACTAGTGTTTCCAGGCAGAGGTCAAGGATGGCTGCCTGGCATGAAAGGAACCGGAGGCAATGCTGACAGCCACCGTTCTACTGCCATTTCTCCCTCCCGTCAGCTTCACCCGGAGCAGCTCCTCTTTCACTGTTTTCATTGTAAGGTTTCATTTGTTGAGAAAGAAAAATGTATTTTTGAAACCCGATGCTACTATTTATTCTTTTTTAATTAATTTTCATAATTGCTGCTGTAAGTCATTTTAGTTGTGCGTTTACTTATTTTTGGCTGTGCACAGGCTTTCTCTAGTTGCAGTATGCCAGCTTCTCACTGCAGTGACTTCATTGGTCACAGAGCATGGGCTCCAGGGCGCATGGGCTTCAGTAGTTGGGGCATGCAGCTTTAGTTGCCCTGCAGCATGTGGAATCTTCCTGGACAAGTGATCAAATCCATCTCCCCTGTTTTGGCAGGTGACTTCTCAACCACTGGACCGTCAGGGAAACCCAGAAAAATACATGTAAGTGTCACTTGTCTGGCCAGTCTCAATACCAATGGGGATATAATGGTACAAAACAGTATTTTTTTCAACAGGTAGAAATAGGATAATGTCTCAAGTAGGTGATATAAATATGAGATACAGAGTATGCAAAATGCCTTGGTTTTGGTAGCAAAAATAGGAACTTTACAAGTGTGTATTTTAACTGTTCTGCACTTTAAAGTTTGACATGATTGTCTTCTTATCAAGGATCAAGCACACAGTATAACAAGTATAACTACAGTTGTGTGTGTGTGTGGTTTTTTTTTTAAGATTTATTTATTTTTGGCGGGGGTGGGGTGGGGAGGGAGGGGAGCAGGCGGGCCACTTCTATTGGTCTTTCATTTGTCTATTTTCATCCATCTTTGTTCTTTGGCCCTTGTGGGCCTCCGATCACGGTGGCCTCTGTTGTCGCAGAGCACCGGCTCTAGGCGCATGCGCTCCAGAGCTCCGGCTCGGTAATTGGACACATCGGTCCAGCCGCTCCGTGGCACGTGGGATCTTCCCAGGCCAGGGATTGAACCGGTGGCCCTTGCACTGCAAGGCGGTGTCCTTACCCACTGGGCCACCAGGGAAGCCCTAACTACAGTTTTGAGGAAAATAACACAGTAAATCATTTGGCATTAAAAACAAAATTTTGATATGTGGAAAGAGAAGAGGATTTGGAGTCGGCCAGATTTCTTCTATATGAGCTTTGTCACTTACCATATCTGTGATAAAGCAGTCACTGCCTTTTACTCTCAGTATCCTCCAGTAGGACATAACAGAGATTTATCACGCAAGCTCACCGTTTGTTTAAAGATCACAATGATATAGCAGATGTGTCTTCTCAGGCAATGTTAGATGCTCCATCTAAGATCTACCAGTGACCCCTATAGATCTTAGAGGAAGTGAGTGAGGGTGGAAGCCCCAGGTACAGGAGCACAAAGAGAGTGGCAACACCTCCTTTTAAAGTAGTTTAAATATTGATAAGTAAATCAGGAATGCAAAGCATTTCCAGTGGAAGAAATCTAATGCCTGATGGTTCAGTGGTAAAGAATTCAGCTGCAGTGCAGGAGACTCAAAGATGCAGGTTTGATCCCTGGGTCAGGAAGATTCCCTAGAGGAGGGCATGGTAATCCACTCCTGTATTCTAGCCTAGAAAGTTCCATGGACAGAGGAGTCTGGAGGGCTACAGTCTCTGAAGTCACAAAGAGTTGGACATGACTAAAATTTGTTTTAGCAAAATAGGAACTTTACAAGTGTGTATTTTAACTGTTCTGCACTTTAAAGTTTGACATGATTGTCTTCTTATCAAGGATCAAGCACACAGTATAACAAGTATAACTACAGTTGTGTGTGTGTGTGGTTTTTTTTTTAAGATTTATTTATTTTTGGCGGGGGTGGGGTGGGGAGGGAGGGGAGCAGGCGGGCCACTTCTATTGGTCTTTCATTTGTCTATTTTCATCCATCTTTGTTCTTTGGCCCTTGTGGGCCTCCGATCACGGTGGCCTCTGTTGTCGCAGAGCACCGGCTCTAGGCGCATGCGCTCCAGAGCTCCGGCTCGGTAATTGGACACATCGGTCCAGCCGCTCCGTGGCACGTGGGATCTTCCCAGGCCAGGGATTGAACCGGTGGCCCTTGCACTGCAAGGCGGTGTCCTTACCCACTGGGCCACCAGGGAAGCCCTAACTACAGTTTTGAGGAAAATAACACAGTAAATCATTTGGCATTAAAAACAAAATTTTGATATGTGGAAAGAGAAGAGGATTTGGAGTCGGCCAGATTTCTTCTATATGAGCTTTGTCACTTACCATATCTGTGATAAAGCAGTCACTGCCTTTTACTCTCAGTATCCTCCAGTAGGACATAACAGAGATTTATCACGCAAGCTCACCGTTTGTTTAAAGATCACAATGATATAGCAGATGTGTCTTCTCAGGCAATGTTAGATGCTCCATCTAAGATCTACCAGTGACCCCTATAGATCTTAGAGGAAGTGAGTGAGGGTGGAAGCCCCAGGTACAGGAGCACAAAGAGAGTGGCAACACCTCCTTTTAAAGTAGTTTAAATATTGATAAGTAAATCAGGAATGCAAAGCATTTCCAGTGGAAGAAATCTAATGCCTGATGGTTCAGTGGTAAAGAATTCAGCTGCAGTGCAGGAGACTCAAAGATGCAGGTTTGATCCCTGGGTCAGGAAGATTCCCTAGAGGAGGGCATGGTAATCCACTCCTGTATTCTAGCCTAGAAAGTTCCATGGACAGAGGAGTCTGGAGGGCTACAGTCTCTGAAGTCACAAAGAGTTGGACATGACTGAGCAGCTAAACAACAATGGACAAAATGGAAGTAATTTTTAGGTGAGAAATCAAGAGACTGATTTGACGGAAAGAGTTTGATTTGGAAGTAAAAGAAGAAAGTGTGACATCGAAAAGTTGGAGCCATAGCAGGCAGATGGTTGAAATCATACTTATTACCAGTGAATATTTAGTGACCACATTCTGTGTGAAAGAGACTAGGCTAGGGTATAAGGTAGACACAGATATGAATTATATTTGATCTCATGAACCCTACAAATTATCGTAAAAGCTATGGTGTTCCCAGTAGTCACATATGGATGTGAGATTTGGACCATAAAGAAGGCTGAGTGCAGAAGAATTGATGCTTTTGAACTGTGGTGTTGGAGAAGACTCTTGAGAGTCCCTTGGACAGCAAGGAGATCAAACCAGTCAATCCTATATTTATTGGAAGGACTGGTGCTGAAGCTGAAGCTCCAATACTTTGGTCATGCACAGAGCCAGGTCATTGAAAAAGACCCTGATGCTGGGAAAGATTGAAGGCAGGAGGAGAAGATGGCAGAGGACAAGACGGTTGGATGACATCACTGAGTCAATGGACATGAGTTTGAACAAGTTCCAGGAGATGGTGAAGGACAGGAGAGCCTGGCCTGTTTCAGTCCTTGGAGTGGCAGAGTGGGACACGGCTGAGGGACTGAACAACAACAAATCAATTATAGGCCGTAAAAACCAAAAGAAAGATGTTGGAACTGGTAAACTGAACTAGTCTCTCAAAGTCAGTAGTGTTAACAAATCATGAATAAATTCCCCAAGTTAACTGAAGACACTCCATACTCATTCAGCCTAGCTCAGAAAGAAACCACATTTTTTAAAATATGTGGCTCTTAACTTCAAATAAAAATGTATTTTCTTCAACATAACCATACTTTCATATTCTTGTAAACTACTGGATACAGGTTTATCAACCACAAATTTTAAAACTGGTAGCTTTCTTTGATAAGGCCCTCAAATAAAAGCAGGTTTGATCCCTGGGTCAGGAAGATTCCCTAGAGGAGGGCATGGTAATCCACTCCTGTATTCTAGCCTAGAAAGTTCCATGGACAGAGGAGTCTGGAGGGCTACAGTCTCTGAAGTCACAAAGAGTTGGACATGACTGAGCAGCTAAACAACAATGGACAAAATGGAAGTAATTTTTAGGTGAGAAATCAAGAGACTGATTTGACGGAAAGAGTTTGATTTGGAAGTAAAAGAAGAAAGTGTGACATCGAAAAGTTGGAGCCATAGCAGGCAGATGGTTGAAATCATACTTATTACCAGTGAATATTTAGTGACCACATTCTGTGTGAAAGAGACTAGGCTAGGGTATAAGGTAGACACAGATATGAATTATATTTGATCTCATGAACCCTACAAATTATCGTAAAAGCTATGGTGTTCCCAGTAGTCACATATGGATGTGAGATTTGGACCATAAAGAAGGCTGAGTGCAGAAGAATTGATGCTTTTGAACTGTGGTGTTGGAGAAGACTCTTGAGAGTCCCTTGGACAGCAAGGAGATCAAACCAGTCAATCCTATATTTATTGGAAGGACTGGTGCTGAAGCTGAAGCTCCAATACTTTGGTCATGCACAGAGCCAGGTCATTGAAAAAGACCCTGATGCTGGGAAAGATTGAAGGCAGGAGGAGAAGATGGCAGAGGACAAGACGGTTGGATGACATCACTGAGTCAATGGACATGAGTTTGAACAAGTTCCAGGAGATGGTGAAGGACAGGAGAGCCTGGCCTGTTTCAGTCCTTGGAGTGGCAGAGTGGGACACGGCTGAGGGACTGAACAACAACAAATCAATTATAGGCCGTAAAAACCAAAAGAAAGATGTTGGAACTGGTAAACTGAACTAGTCTCTCAAAGTCAGTAGTGTTAACAAATCATGAATAAATTCCCCAAGTTAACTGAAGACACTCCATACTCATTCAGCCTAGCTCAGAAAGAAACCACATTTTTTAAAATATGTGGCTCTTAACTTCAAATAAAAATGTATTTTCTTCAACATAACCATACTTTCATATTCTTGTAAACTACTGGATACAGGTTTATCAACTACTGAGTTCAAATGGCATCTCATTAATAACTGGTAGCTTTCTTTGTTCAGATGAAGTGACTCAATCAAAAATATAATTAACAAAACAGCATGCAGATTTTCATATTCACTAACATACTGCTAAGCATTAGAAGAGTATTTCACATTATTCTGTGTCTGGTGTCACTAAAGAATAAATATTGTATGACTCTGTGAGGCAGAGGCTTAGTAGGGCAGCACTGAGGATCAGTTCAGAGAAGTTCTACATCTTCCATGAAGGTCAGAAAGGTAATGAAAGTATCGTACCTGATAAATGAGAATTCTGAAAAGGCATCGAAATTTCTTATTTGGTCTGTTGCAAACTATTAAACTTGGACCGAAAAAGAACTGAGTATTACTTTTTTTCTTTTTCTTGCCACTTCTATTGGTCTTTCATTTATCTATTTTCATCCGTCTTTGTTCTTTGGCCCGTGTGGGCCTCCCATCGCAATGACCTCTCTTGCCACAGAGCACCAGCTCTGGGCACATGTGCTCCAGAGCTCCGGCTCGGTAGTTGGACACATCAGTCCAGTTGCTCCACAGCACGTGGGATCTTCCCAGGCCAGGGATTGAACCAGCTCCCCTTGCACTGCAAGGTGGTGTGCTTACCCACTGGACCACCAGGGAAGCCCTGAGTATTACTTTTTGACCACAAAGAAATCACAGAAAATCTTAACCAATAAATCATAACTGCATCTAAGACACACCAGGTATCTTAATTTGATACCTAGAATTACCAAAGAACTCTCCAGAAATAGGTTCCTAGAAAAAATAAATGAATTCAGTAATGTTACAGGATATCAATATAGTAATATCAATTACTTATCTATAAATTTGCAAAATATTTATCTGTGAAATGATTTCCATCTAGAATACATAAAGAACATTTACAAATCAGTAATAAGAAAACCCATAAAATATGAGTAAAAGGGGCTTCCTTGGTGGTCCAGTGGGTAGGGACACCGCCTTGCAGTGCAAGGGGCGCTGGTTCGATCCCTGGCCTGGGAGGATCCCACATGCTGTGGAGCAGCTGGACCGATGTGTCCAATTACCGAGCCGGAGCTCTGGAGCACATGCGCCCAGAGCCGGAGCTCTGCAACGACAGACGCCACCGCAATGGGAGGCCCACGGGAGCCAAAGAACAAAGACGAATGAAAATGGAGAAATGAAAGACCAATAGAAGTGGCCCGCCCGCTCCCCCACCTCCCCCTCCCAAAAAATATATATAAACAGACAAAATATATTAAAAAACGGTGTCAGGCTAAAGAAACAAACAGTACTGAACTTCATGCTTTCTATTGAAGACATTAGTTGGAATCAAGTCAGTCATCATAAAAAAAGCTAGTGTGGCTATAATAGTATTCATCAATGTAGACTTCAAGACAGGAAGAATTAACAAAATAGAAACATTCTGTAATTAGAAAAATATCTATTAATCTGGAAAACGTAGTATAGTACCAAATGGGTTCACATATAATAAAAATCTCAAAAGGCTTGAATTACTCACTGACAAAACTGAAATAAGAAATAGACCAATATAGCATCATAGTCTAAGGTTTTCATTGTTGTTCAATTGCTAAGTCATGTCTGACTCTTTCCAACCCCATGGACTGCAGCACGCTAGGCTTCCCCTTCCTTCACCATCCCTTGGAATTTGCTCAGACTCGTGTCTGAGTGGTGATGCCATCTAACCATCACAACCACTGCCACCTTCTTTGGTTTCTGCCTTCTGTCTAAGGTTTCAACCACTCTAATTGGTGTAAGTAGAAAAAAAAAAAATCAGTATGAATGAACTTGGTAACAAAAACCTAACAAGGACACTACAAGAAACTATAGTCCAGCACTCCTAATGAACAGAAACATAAAAACATGTTTAAAATATTAGTAAATAAAATCCAATAAATTTAAAACAAAAGCTAATTAATCATAACAAGTGGTATTTAACAGGATGTTTTAACAGCTGAATGCCAATGGATTTCATTGCATTGGCAGAATTACAAGAATAATAGAGGAGAATCATGGGATTAGCTCAACAGATGCCAGGAAAAACCTGAATCAAATCCAACACTATTTCCTGATAAAATAATGATGCACTAAAATTAGAAAATTGCTATAATAGTACTGTTGTTCTTCTTTTTAATGGGCAATAAAATGTTAACCTATTATGCTCGAAGACTTAAAGGAAAGCTATCAAAGAAGACTAATTTTGAGTTTTGTCTCGAATACCAGTTTGGATTAGAGAAAGAAAAGCATTCAGGCAAAGGCCTGCAGATTTGAAAAAGTGTGATATATTCTAAGAATTCAGGATTAATTAAAAATTGCTCAAGTATCAGTGACAAAAGTTAAGAAATAGAAAAGGGACTAAGAGATGAAAGAGACTAATCTTGTTGCTTTTTGATTGTCATATATAAGGGTCACATGAGAAATGCACTGGTGGCGTACTTTAGGAAATGCAGAGCTGTGAAGACTTTTGAGTGAAGGAGTACCATAATTGACTGTGAATCTGAGCGAGCACGCAGCCAGCGGTAAGTAGAGTAAATGGAGGATGATGGACTTAGATTCTGGGAGATTTAGAGAAGGCCAGTTAACATAATCCAGGTGAGACGTTGAGAAAACTTAAACTGTGAAACTGGAAAAGGGGTTGAGAGAAGAGAAAAAAAAGTTATTTAAGGGGTGTTGGAATTATCACATTGATTGAACATACTCTAGAAGGAGAAATCTAGGACATTTACCAGATTCTAATCTTTAATCTAGAGATGCCGCTGCAAAGTCGCTTTAGTCGTGTCCAACTCTTTGTGACCCCATGGACTATAGCCCACCAGGCTCCTCTGTCTGTGGAAGGATTCTCCAGGCAAGAATACTGGAGTGGGACATCTGAGTTAAAAGAGATAGTTGTTATCAATCTGGAAAAAGAGTTCTGATCTAGAGATGGAAATTTAAGTGAAGACAGCATGTGCTATTTGAGTCAGTAGGTAGATGGAATTTCCAAAAGAGACCACAGAGTGAGAAGACATAGAGTAAGAATTGAAGATGTACACAAGCTGTGAGAACTCTGATTCTTACATAAGTGGGAGGGGAGACTTTCCTAGTGGTCCATGTAACACAAGGCTTTTGAGAACTTTCCCGATTCTTTTTTACATAATAAAAAGGTAGCTTGTCCCCTTCTTTTGATGCACTAAAATTAGAAAATTGCTATAATAGTACTGTTGTTCTTCTTTTTAATGGGCAATAAAATGTTAACCTATTATGCTCGAAGACTTAAAGGAAAGCTATCAAAGAAGACTAATTTTGAGTTTTGTCTCGAATACCAGTTTGGATTAGAGAAAGAAAAGCATTCAGGCAAAGGCCTGCAGATTTGAAAAAGTGTGATATATTCTAAGAATTCAGGATTAATTAAAAATTGCTCAAGTATCAGTGACAAAAGTTAAGAAATAGAAAAGGGACTAAGAGATGAAAGAGACTAATCTTGTTGCTTTTTGATTGTCATATATAAGGGTCACATGAGAAATGCACTGGTGGCGTACTTTAGGAAATGCAGAGCTGTGAAGACTTTTGAGTGAAGGAGTACCATAATTGACTGTGAATCTGAGCGAGCACGCAGCCAGCGGTAAGTAGAGTAAATGGAGGATGATGGACTTAGATTCTGGGAGATTTAGAGAAGGCCAGTTAACATAATCCAGGTGAGACGTTGAGAAAACTTAAACTGTGAAACTGGAAAAGGGGTTGAGAGAAGAGAAAAAAAAGTTATTTAAGGGGTGTTGGAATTATCACATTGATTGAACATACTCTAGAAGGAGAAATCTAGGACATTTACCAGATTCTAATCTTTAATCTAGAGATGCCGCTGCAAAGTCGCTTTAGTCGTGTCCAACTCTTTGTGACCCCATGGACTATAGCCCACCAGGCTCCTCTGTCTGTGGAAGGATTCTCCAGGCAAGAATACTGGAGTGGGACATCTGAGTTAAAAGAGATAGTTGTTATCAATCTGGAAAAAGAGTTCTGATCTAGAGATGGAAATTTAAGTGAAGACAGCATGTGCTATTTGAGTCAGTAGGTAGATGGAATTTCCAAAAGAGACCACAGAGTGAGAAGACATAGAGTAAGAATTGAAGATGTACACAAGCTGTGAGAACTCTGATTCTTACATAAGTGGGAGGGGAGACTTTCCTAGTGGTCCAGTGGTTAAGATTCAGTGTTTTCACTTCAGGGGACACAGGTTTGATCCATGGTCATGGAACTAAGATCCTGTATGTCCACTGATGTGGCCAATTTTTTTTTAGGTGAATTGGGGGTAGCAACAGAGGAGTAAGAGTCAGGAAAAGGAAGTTGAATCATGAAAAGAAAACAGGAAGTTTTGAGAAGTAATAAATGATGAACAGGGTCAAATTCTTGGGAAAAGTGCCTATGGGAATTATTAACAATACAGAATCACTGGTAACTTCAGTATGGTATGTTTTAGTAAAATTGTGAAGCTAAAAAACCCAAATAGCTGCTTCTGAAACAATTATTAAATTAATATTGCTTTAGAGACAGTTTCTTGGCCAGTGAATATCTTGTATGCCTTATCCAATATTATGTGGGAAGAACCTAATAAATATTCAGTCTGACATAATGAAAGGCCCTGAGAAGTGCTGCAATGTAATGGAAAAGACTCTGCAAAGTCAAGGGGCCAAGCTCCTGCTCAGGGAGTTGTCCTGACTCACAGGCACGGCAAACACGATGACTCGTGTCAGAAACAGAATCCCATGGGACTACTTCAGGTAGTCTAGATTACAGAAAGGAATCTTTTACTCAGAAAAGTATAAGAGAAATAAGACATCGTCTCACTGCTTTGGTTGTGATTCAAAGTGTGCTAAGCACTGTACTTCATGTTTTATAAAGCCCTAAGCCTCTCTTCTCAACTCCTTGCTACCCATAGCTCTATTCTAAGGACCAGTGACAGCAACAGTATCACCCAGGAGCTTGTTGGAAATGCAGACTGCGTCCCACCCCAGACCTTCTGAATGAGAATATTCATTCTAACAAGGTCAAGATCTCCCAGGTGATACTGAAAATGTCATAAACACCTCTTCTAAATCATAACTTCTTTAGGAATAAATTTTAAATATTTGCTAATTATTTGAATACTTCTTTGAATTATCTATGGTTCAGTTTCTTCCAATAATTTTAAGGTACCTTTTAAAATATATACAATCAAGAAGGATTAAAAAATTGTAAAGAAGAAGGCAAAGGAAAAATAAGAGTAGAGGTAGCCATCATGGTTTAAAGGCTTTGCTCTGTGCTAAAAGCTTTATGTTTTTATCATCCCAACAACATCAGAAAAGAGTCAGTATTACTCCAATTTTTTAGGTGAATTGGGGTAGCAACAGAGGAGTAAGAGTCAGGAAAAGGAAGTTGAATCATGAAAAGAAAACAGGAAGTTTTGAGAAGTAATAAATGATGAACAGGGTCAAATTCTTGGGAAAAGTGCCTATGGGAATTATTAACAATACAGAATCACTGGTAACTTCAGTATGGTATGTTTTAGTAAAATTGTGAAGCTAAAAAACCCAAATAGCTGCTTCTGAAACAATTATTAAATTAATATTGCTTTAGAGACAGTTTCTTGGCCAGTGAATATCTTGTATGCCTTATCCAATATTATGTGGGAAGAACCTAATAAATATTCAGTCTGACATAATGAAAGGCCCTGAGAAGTGCTGCAATGTAATGGAAAAGACTCTGCAAAGTCAAGGGGCCAAGCTCCTGCTCAGGGAGTTGTCCTGACTCACAGGCACGGCAAACACGATGACTCGTGTCAGAAACAGAATCCCATGGGACTACTTCAGGTAGTCTAGATTACAGAAAGGAATCTTTTACTCAGAAAAGTATAAGAGAAATAAGACATCGTCTCACTGCTTTGGTTGTGATTCAAAGTGTGCTAAGCACTGTACTTCATGTTTTATAAAGCCCTAAGCCTCTCTTCTCAACTCCTTGCTACCCATAGCTCTATTCTAAGGACCAGTGACAGCAACAGTATCACCCAGGAGCTTGTTGGAAATGCAGACTGCGTCCCACCCCAGACCTTCTGAATGAGAATATTCATTCTAACAAGGTCAAGATCTCCCAGGTGATACTGAAAATGTCATAAACACCTCTTCTAAATCATAACTTCTTTAGGAATAAATTTTAAATATTTGCTAATTATTTGAATACTTCTTTGAATTATCTATGGTTCAGTTTCTTCCAATAATTTTAAGGTACCTTTTAAAATATATACAATCAAGAAGGATTAAAAAATTGTAAAGAAGAAGGCAAAGGAAAAATAAGAGTAGAGGTAGCCATCATGGTTTAAAGGCTTTGCTCTGTGCTAAAAGCTTTATGTTTTTATCATCCCAACAACATCAGAAAAGAGTCAGTATTACTCCAGTTTTGAAGGTGAGTAAAACCTAAGTTAGAGAATCTAGGTAACTTGCCCAAGGTCACAGAGTGTTAGAAGTAAACTTTTAAAGTCAATTATACTTTGATGTTTTTTAAAAAGTAGAATTTGAACCTAGATCGCTCAAAACCAAATTAGATCTGTGCTCTTAATCACAAAGTTGAATAGAGAGGTTAAAATACAAAATGCCTGTGAGGTACTCTTATATACTGACTAGTAACTTATCAATATATGGCTTTACACTTTCTAGAAACTGATGTAGAAAGAGAACCACATCTATATTTAATTTTCTGCCCATCAGAATGCTATTTGTGTGGTAGGGAAGAGCCATAATTTTTCTTCAGAGGAGTTGTGTGCATGCTCAGTCATGTTCAACTCTCTTCTACCCTCCAAACTGTAGCCCACCAGGCTTCTCTATCCATGGGATTCTCTGGGCAAGAATACTGGGGTGGGGCTTCCCTGGTGGTCCAGTGGGTAAGGAAACCGCCTTTCAGTGCAAGGGGCACCAGTTCGATCCCTGGCCTGGGAAGATCCCACATGCCAAGGAGCGGTTGGACCGATGTGTCCAACTACCAAGTCAGAGTTCTGGAGCACATGTGCCCAGAGCTGGTTCTCTACAGTGACAGAAGCCACTGCAATGGGAGGTCCACACAGGCCAAAGAACAAAGATGGATGAAAATTAATAAACAAAAGATCAATAGAAGTGGACCAAAAAAAAAAGAAAAAAGAAAAATAAGATACAGGAATACTGGGGTGGGTTGTTATGCTCTCCTCTAGGGAATCTTCCTGACCCAGGAATTGAACCCAAGTCTCCTACATCTTCTGCATTGGAGATGAATTTTTTTTTTTTTTTTAACCCACTGAGCCACCTGGGAAACCCCTAGAGGATCTATACATTTTGGTAAAAATGTGAATTATGTAAAACCTTTAAGTTACGTTTTCTCACTTTGCAGGAGTTTTTGATTTTTTGTTTTTGTTTTTGTTTTTTTTTAAATTTGGCTTCTTTCATTGGTCTTTCATTTATTCATTTTCGTCCTTCTTTGTTCTTTGACCTGTGTGGGCCTCCCATTGCAGTGGGCTCTCTCATTGCAGAGCACTGGCTCTGGGCTCATGCGCTCCAGAGCACTGGCTCGCAATTGGACACACCAGTCCAGCTGCTCTGAAGCAGGTAGGATCTTCTCAGGCCAGGGATCGAACAGGCACCCCTCGCACTGCAAGGCGGACTCTTTACCCAATGAACCACCAGGGAAGCCCTGTGTAGGAGTTCTTGAATATTCTTAGTAACAGTCAAAAATGAATGACTTAAAGGCAAATTATTTCCAAAAGCAACATTACAAATACTAATAATTTTACCCCTAAAATGTGTGTGTATGGAGATAGATAGATAGATTTATAGATAAATTCATATAGAGAGATCCAAATATAGACACACATCTGTAAAGATAACGAAGTCCTTGTCCCTGGTGCAGGTACCAACATAGATGGAGCTGCCTGACTTTAGAGTGCCTAGTTTTCTCCTTCATGTGTAGTTTAGGCCCTACACTAGGTCAGGATGGAATAGGAAAGATCAGAGAGCCTGATAGCTATCTTCTCTACACTCCCATCCCCAACCCATGAGTGATGTAAAATCCCTTCCCACATGGTTCCCACACTGCTGGAAGTGTCCACATGGGTACTAAGCCACCTTAAGGTAAAGATGTGATGTGTGTTTTCTTGATTTAGCTTGCAAAGGCTGGGTTATTAATGCTTGGTTCCATACCAGGAACAAAGCACTGGAATAATCAAACAATTGCCCAGGAAGCCATCTGGATTGAAGTTAGCCTCTCCCTGAAGAACGGAAGAGTTGAAACTTGCCAGCTTTGATTTGCACGCCTTTCAGCTACTATTTCCAGCCAATTCAGTTCATACAACTCCAGCTTTCATTAGAGCTGAGCTCATTGACTAAAAAATAAAGAATAATGGGGGGAAAAAAAACAACAAGAAAAGAAATCAAGGAAAGGCTTAATTGATTATGCAGAGTGTTGCTTTGGGAAAGAGGGAAATCTTGTTAGAAACCTGGCAGACTCCCTTCATTAGGGACCTAGTGACATCTTCCCAAACCAGAGCATTACATCAGGTTAATTTAAAACAGCAATTGACCTTGCAGCTTGGTAGGAATACCTCATTCCCATTCACTGACTGCCTCATTCTTTGCATTCTTCATCGTATTTTATCAATGGTGAAAATTTGGCTTCTAAAAAATATGCTGAAAGAGATGTAAGATTGGAAACTAGAAACTTTAAAATCAAGGGTTGTGATTCTGCTCACTCGCCTTGTCCTCTGAAAGCCTACTTTCTGTTTCTGCTTACGTAGTTATTCTCACTCATTTCAACATCTTCTGTCATACACATAATTCCTTAGTTCATTCCACCCATTTTTCATTCATCTAATGATTCTGTTCATAAAAGAATGCGGACATGAGATCTCATGATGGTGAGAAGCAACTGCTTCTTGTCCCTTCAGATATCCTGGGGCTAACTTCAATCCAGATGGCTTCCTGGGTAATTGTTTGATTTTTCCAGCACTTTGTTCCTGGTATGGGACCAGACATTAGTAACCCAGCCTTTGCAAGCTAAACCAAGTCCTTCTGCGTGGTTTCCATTGTCAAAGAAGGAAGTTGTTGATTTTTTTCCCCCTTCTTTGGAAGCATCAAACGTTCCACTTACTGAACTCCTTCCTTTTTAGAAATAATTAGCCTGAGGGCTAAAACTACCATTGAAATTTATAAAAGAGCAATGAAGAGACCAAAATGGGTTCTTCATGCCAAATAAACCTTGTTTAGTTGTGGGAGAAAGTGGCAAATAATAGTGATGTTATGGCCATAAAATATCTTGGTTTCAGGAAATGTGGACACGTATTCTGAAAACATACCTCTTGAGTAAGACAGTGATGTTTCAGTCAGGCAATAGCATTGTGAGGTGAATATACTGTGAGATAAGTATTCTATCAGAGAGCACTTGTATCGAAAGGGAAAATATCTAAAATCAGTGATTTAATCATTGCCTCAAAAGGCAAGAGAAAATTTCAAATCCAAATTAAGTACAGGTAGGAAATAATTAGAATCAAAAGGCAAGAGAAAATTATGCAGAGTGTTGCTTTGGGAAAGAGGGAAATCTTGTTAGAAACCTGGCAGACTCCCTTCATTAGGGACCTAGTGACATCTTCCCAAACCAGAGCATTACATCAGGTTAATTTAAAACAGCAATTGACCTTGCAGCTTGGTAGGAATACCTCATTCCCATTCACTGACTGCCTCATTCTTTGCATTCTTCATCGTATTTTATCAATGGTGAAAATTTGGCTTCTAAAAAATATGCTGAAAGAGATGTAAGATTGGAAACTAGAAACTTTAAAATCAAGGGTTGTGATTCTGCTCACTCGCCTTGTCCTCTGAAAGCCTACTTTCTGTTTCTGCTTACGTAGTTATTCTCACTCATTTCAACATCTTCTGTCATACACATAATTCCTTAGTTCATTCCACCCATTTTTCATTCATCTAATGATTCTGTTCATAAAAGAATGCGGACATGAGATCTCATGATGGTGAGAAGCAACTGCTTCTTGTCCCTTCAGATATCCTGGGGCTAACTTCAATCCAGATGGCTTCCTGGGTAATTGTTTGATTTTTCCAGCACTTTGTTCCTGGTATGGGACCAGACATTAGTAACCCAGCCTTTGCAAGCTAAACCAAGTCCTTCTGCGTGGTTTCCATTGTCAAAGAAGGAAGTTGTTGATTTTTTTCCCCCTTCTTTGGAAGCATCAAACGTTCCACTTACTGAACTCCTTCCTTTTTAGAAATAATTAGCCTGAGGGCTAAAACTACCATTGAAATTTATAAAAGAGCAATGAAGAGACCAAAATGGGTTCTTCATGCCAAATAAACCTTGTTTAGTTGTGGGAGAAAGTGGCAAATAATAGTGATGTTATGGCCATAAAATATCTTGGTTTCAGGAAATGTGGACACGTATTCTGAAAACATACCTCTTGAGTAAGACAGTGATGTTTCAGTCAGGCAATAGCATTGTGAGGTGAATATACTGTGAGATAAGTATTCTATCAGAGAGCACTTGTATCGAAAGGGAAAATATCTAAAATCAGTGATTTAATCATTGCCTCAAAAGGCAAGAGAAAATTTCAAATCCAAATTAAGTACAGGTAGGAAATAATTAGAATCACAATAGAAATTGACACGTAGAAATAAGAAAAAAACAGTAGAGAAGTCACAGGATGCCTGTAAGAAATTCACAGAAGTGTGTCTCTTTCTTAACTGTTCTGTAAAAATGTGTGCTAATATTTTGAATGAGAGCATGAAAGAGCTTCTAGTTAATGTGAAGGCTACTTAAAATGGGGAAAACTATCCAATTACACTGATGGTAAATTCAAGATTCATTCCATCCTCAATGGACTACATTGTTGACTTGAAATAAGTGAATTAAAATGTAACAACAACAACTGGAAAGTCCTGTGTTTGACTGTGTTTAAATCAATAACTTAAGCAATGGGCAACAACCTATTACACAGTGGCTCACAGGATACAGTGAAGGCTTTACTGGACCACAAATACTATATACAAACAGTAAATATGAGTGGAAAATGAAGCTGATGAACAAATCAGTGCATTCTATTTTTAAGAAGCTCAAATAGAAAGCTCTTCCTTATATGAGCTGGAGTCTATCCACTCTAAATTTCATTTAATTTTTCTCAGAGGTAAATGAGGTGATTTCCTGACAACTCTTACATAGACAATAAGAGACAGAGTTAAATTCTGACTGTAATATGTCTAACATGACAATGGCAGCAGGGAGCAACACAAATAAGATTAGATTATTACCCTGAAGTTGCAAATTTTAACTAGATTTAAAGTGGTTGCTCACCTAGATCACGAGCTTCCTGAGTGACTCAACAGTGAAGACTCCCCCTGCAATCCAGGAGACGAGGGCTTGATCCCATCCCTAGGTCAGGATGATCCCCTGCAGGATGGCATGGCAACCCACTCCAGCATTCTTGCTGGGAAAATCCTATGCCCAGAGGAGCCCTAGCAGGTTACAGGGTCGAAAGAGTTGGACATGACTGAAGTGACAGAGCATTAACCCAGGTCATATGATTTCTTTTAAACCATACAATAACATCTTGGTTTATTGGCAAATGAATCCAACAATTTTATATATCTAAAAACTGTGTTCTATACATCTTTCAATCTCTATGCCTAGTAATTACCTAGGTACTTACAAATATTTACTGAATGAATGAATAAAATGTAAAAGACTGACCAGACAAATCCAGTGAAACAGTATCACATGGTTGATACCCTTAGGAGATTGATCATTATGTTTTGAATTGTATATATAATTCTGAAGGCTTGGCTTTTGTTTTTCAGGTAGGTAGGTAGGAAATTAGAAGGAAGATGAAAAATGCTGCCTCTAAGTCTGTCATTATCAGAATAAAGATAAAGGAAAACATAGGAAACATATGAGTTTTAAAAACTCAAATGCACATATGAGTCATTAGGATTAGTCATGAGCCAAATAACCCACCCACCACTCACTTTTCCTTGATTGGAGCACCAGATGTCACTGAATTGACCTCAGCTAGATAGTGTAACTGAGGTTTCTTCTGTGTGATCACCAACATAGAAAAATATGCACTGTAACTTTACAAGGCTGCATCTACAAAGGTAGTGTACTGAAAGAATTAGTACATAGAGGCATAAACTCTCAGCTCTCTAGAAATCACTCCAAATGCCACTATTCATGGATACTTACTTCTTCTAGGAGGCTGACAGCCTCAGTTTCATCATACTTCTAGAAAACCTCCAGAGAAACATTGGTTACTAGCTTCCAGAGACTCTTATTTTACCTCAATTGTCATAACACCTCAGAGTTGTAGAATGAGGAAGTCAAGACTTTAAGACTGGGTTAAATTCTGACTGTAATATGTCTAACATGACAATGGCAGCAGGGAGCAACACAAATAAGATTAGATTATTACCCTGAAGTTGCAAATTTTAACTAGATTTAAAGTGGTTGCTCACCTAGATCACGAGCTTCCTGAGTGACTCAACAGTGAAGACTCCCCCTGCAATCCAGGAGACGAGGGCTTGATCCCATCCCTAGGTCAGGATGATCCCCTGCAGGATGGCATGGCAACCCACTCCAGCATTCTTGCTGGGAAAATCCTATGCCCAGAGGAGCCCTAGCAGGTTACAGGGTCGAAAGAGTTGGACATGACTGAAGTGACAGAGCATTAACCCAGGTCATATGATTTCTTTTAAACCATACAATAACATCTTGGTTTATTGGCAAATGAATCCAACAATTTTATATATCTAAAAACTGTGTTCTATACATCTTTCAATCTCTATGCCTAGTAATTACCTAGGTACTTACAAATATTTACTGAATGAATGAATAAAATGTAAAAGACTGACCAGACAAATCCAGTGAAACAGTATCACATGGTTGATACCCTTAGGAGATTGATCATTATGTTTTGAATTGTATATATAATTCTGAAGGCTTGGCTTTTGTTTTTCAGGTAGGTAGGTAGGAAATTAGAAGGAAGATGAAAAATGCTGCCTCTAAGTCTGTCATTATCAGAATAAAGATAAAGGAAAACATAGGAAACATATGAGTTTTAAAAACTCAAATGCACATATGAGTCATTAGGATTAGTCATGAGCCAAATAACCCACCCACCACTCACTTTTCCTTGATTGGAGCACCAGATGTCACTGAATTGACCTCAGCTAGATAGTGTAACTGAGGTTTCTTCTGTGTGATCACCAACATAGAAAAATATGCACTGTAACTTTACAAGGCTGCATCTACAAAGGTAGTGTACTGAAAGAATTAGTACATAGAGGCATAAACTCTCAGCTCTCTAGAAATCACTCCAAATGCCACTATTCATGGATACTTACTTCTTCTAGGAGGCTGACAGCCTCAGTTTCATCATACTTCTAGAAAACCTCCAGAGAAACATTGGTTACTAGCTTCCAGAGACTCTTATTTTACCTCAATTGTCATAACACCTCAGAGTTGTAGAATGAGGAAGTCAAGCAAATTTAAAATCCTAAAAGATGATGCTGTTAAAGTGCCACACTCAATATGTCAGCAAATTTGGAAAACTCAACAGTGGCCATCAGTTTTCATTCCAACCCCAACGAAGGGAAATGCCAAAGAATGTTCAAAAAAAAAAAAAAAAAACATACAGTTGCACTCATTTCGCATTAGTAAGATTATGCTCAAAATTCTTCAAGCCAGGCTTCAACCGTACATGAACGAAGAACTTTCAGATTTACAATCTGGGTTTAGAAAAGGCAGAGGAATCAAAGATAAAATTGCCAACATTCATTGGATCACGGAGACAGCAAGGGAGTTCCAAAAAACATCTGCTTCAGGGCTTCCCTGGTGGTCCAGTTGGTAAGGACACTGCCTTGCAGTGCAAGGGGTGCCGGTTCAGTCCCTGGCCTGGGAAGATCCTGAATGCCACGGAGCGGCTGGACCAGTGTGTCCAACTACCAAGCTGGAGCTCTGGAGCGCGTGCACCTGGAGCTGGTGCTCTGCAGTGAGAGAGGCCACTGTGATGGGAGGCCCACACAGGCCAAAAGAGCAAAGATGGAAATAAATGAAAGACCAATAGAAGTGGTCAAAAAAGAAAAAGTCAAAAAAAAACTCTGCTTCATTGTCTATGCTAAAGCCTTTGACTGTGTATGCAAAAAATTGTGATAAGTTCTTAAAGACTTGGGGATATTAGACCACCTTACCTGTCTCCTAAGAAACCTGAATAAGGGGAGCAACAGTTAGAACTGGACATGGATCAATGAACTGGTTCAAAATTGGGAACGGTTAGGACAAGACTGTATATTGTCACCATGCTTATTTAACTTATATACCAAGTGTGTCATGTGAAATGCTGGGCTAGATGAGTCACAAACTGGAATCAAGATTGCCAGATGAAATATCTACAACCTCAGATATGCAGATGATACCACTCTAATGGCGTAAAGTAAAAAGGAAGTAAAGAGTCTCTTGATGAGGGTGAAAAATGTTACTGAAAAAGCTGGCTTAAAACTCAACATTCAAAAAATTAAGATCATGGCATCCAGTCCCATCACTTCTTAGCCAATATAAGTGGGAAAAGTAGAAGCAGTGACAGATTTTATTTTCTTGGACTCCAAAATCACTGTGGATGGTGACTGAAGCCATGAAATTAAAAGACATTTGCTCCTTGGAAGGAAAGCTCTGACTGAGCTAGTTACCGTTTTTTAGTCACCAAGTCATATCCTACTCTCTGCGACCCCATGTGGTGCAGCACAGCTCCTCTGTCTCACACTGTCTCCTGAAATTGGCTCAAATGAATACCCATTGAGTCAGTGTGCTATCTAGCCACCTCATCTTCTGCTGCTGTGTTCTCCTTTTGCCCTCCATGTTTCCCAGTCAGAATCCGGGTTTAGAAAAGGCAGAGGAATCAAAGATAAAATTGCCAACATTCATTGGATCACGGAGACAGCAAGGGAGTTCCAAAAAACATCTGCTTCAGGGCTTCCCTGGTGGTCCAGTTGGTAAGGACACTGCCTTGCAGTGCAAGGGGTGCCGGTTCAGTCCCTGGCCTGGGAAGATCCTGAATGCCACGGAGCGGCTGGACCAGTGTGTCCAACTACCAAGCTGGAGCTCTGGAGCGCGTGCACCTGGAGCTGGTGCTCTGCAGTGAGAGAGGCCACTGTGATGGGAGGCCCACACAGGCCAAAAGAGCAAAGATGGAAATAAATGAAAGACCAATAGAAGTGGTCAAAAAAGAAAAAGTCAAAAAACTCTGCTTCATTGTCTATGCTAAAGCCTTTGACTGTGTATGCAAAAAATTGTGATAAGTTCTTAAAGACTTGGGGATATTAGACCACCTTACCTGTCTCCTAAGAAACCTGAATAAGGGGAGCAACAGTTAGAACTGGACATGGATCAATGAACTGGTTCAAAATTGGGAACGGTTAGGACAAGACTGTATATTGTCACCATGCTTATTTAACTTATATACCAAGTGTGTCATGTGAAATGCTGGGCTAGATGAGTCACAAACTGGAATCAAGATTGCCAGATGAAATATCTACAACCTCAGATATGCAGATGATACCACTCTAATGGCGTAAAGTAAAAAGGAAGTAAAGAGTCTCTTGATGAGGGTGAAAAATGTTACTGAAAAGCTGGCTTAAAACTCAACATTCAAAAAATTAAGATCATGGCATCCAGTCCCATCACTTCTTAGCCAATATAAGTGGGAAAAGTAGAAGCAGTGACAGATTTTATTTTCTTGGACTCCAAAATCACTGTGGATGGTGACTGAAGCCATGAAATTAAAAGACATTTGCTCCTTGGAAGGAAAGCTCTGACTGAGCTAGTTACCGTTTTTTAGTCACTAAGTCATATCCTACTCTCTGCGACCCCATGTGGTGCAGCACAGCTCCTCTGTCTCACACTGTCTCCTGAAATTGGCTCAAATGAATACCCATTGAGTCAGTGTGCTATCTAGCCACCTCATCTTCTGCTGCTGTGTTCTCCTTTTGCCCTCCATGTTTCCCAGCATCAGAATCCTTTGCAGTAAGTCAGCTCTTTCCATCAGGTGGCCAAAATATTAGAGCTCTTGCATCAGTCCTTCCAATGAATATTCAGAGTTATGAATGAATATTCAATCCTTTAGGATTGACTGGTTTGATCTCCTTGCTGTCCAAGGGACTCTCAAGGGTCTTCTCCAACACCACAGTTCGAAAACATCAACTCTTTGGCGTTCAGCTTTCTTTATGGTCCAGCTATCACATCCGTAGATGACTAGTACAAAAACCATAGTTGTGACTGTATAGACCTTTGATGGCAAAGTGATGTTTCTGCTTTTTAATATGTTCTCTAGACTTGTCACAGCTACAGAGTGTATTAAAAATCGGAGACGTCACTTTGCCAACAACGGTCCAGGAGATAATGAAGGACAGAGGAGTCCAGCATGCTGCAATCTGTGGGGTTGCAAAGAGTCAGACATGACTTAGTGACTGAACAACAACAGCCACAAACCAGATAAACACAAAAGAAGGTGAATCAGGAAAAACTGGGACCAGCCTACTCCTCAAAGGTAAAGATGTTATTTTCCACTTAATCGTTCACTTAGACGGAACAAATTGTGGTGTGTATGTGTGTGTGCAGTTGTATCTGACTCTTTGTGACCCCATGGACCACCGGGCTCCTGTGTCCATGGAATTTTCCAGGCAAGAATACTGGAATGGATTGCTATTTCCTACTCCAGGGGATTTTACTGACCCAGGGATTAAACCTGTGTCTCTTGAATCTCCTGCATTGGCAGGTAGATTCTTTACCACTGCACCACCTGGGAAGCCTCTGGAAGTGTAGAGATAAGGCAACTCTCTTTGGAAAATAGACACATAAACAAATTTGGTGGAGTATTTTCAGAATGAGGTAAAAATTCAAAGATATGTTTAAAATTTAATATACGTGGTATTAAATTTTTTCTTTTAATGCACTTTTCATTTTAAATCACTAATTAGACTAAATCATATTCCTACTCTTTTTGCGACCCCATGTGGTGCAGCACAGCTCCTCTGTCTCACACTGTCTCCTGAAATTGGCTCAAATGAATACCCATTGAGTCAGTGTGCTATCTAGCCACCTCATCTTCTGCTGCTGTGTTCTCCTTTTGCCCTCCATGTTTCCCAGCATCAGAATCCTTTGCAGTAAGTCAGCTCTTTCCATCAGGTGGCCAAAATATTAGAGCTCTTGCATCAGTCCTTCCAATGAATATTCAGAGTTATGAATGAATATTCAATCCTTTAGGATTGACTGGTTTGATCTCCTTGCTGTCCAAGGGACTCTCAAGGGTCTTCTCCAACACCACAGTTCGAAAACATCAACTCTTTGGCGTTCAGCTTTCTTTATGGTCCAGCTATCACATCCGTAGATGACTAGTACAAAAACCATAGTTGTGACTGTATAGACCTTTGATGGCAAAGTGATGTTTCTGCTTTTTAATATGTTCTCTAGACTTGTCACAGCTACAGAGTGTATTAAAAATCGGAGACGTCACTTTGCCAACAACGGTCCAGGAGATAATGAAGGACAGAGGAGTCCAGCATGCTGCAATCTGTGGGGTTGCAAAGAGTCAGACATGACTTAGTGACTGAACAACAACAGCCACAAACCAGATAAACACAAAAGAAGGTGAATCAGGAAAAACTGGGACCAGCCTACTCCTCAAAGGTAAAGATGTTATTTTCCACTTAATCGTTCACTTAGACGGAACAAATTGTGGTGTGTATGTGTGTGTGCAGTTGTATCTGACTCTTTGTGACCCCATGGACCACCGGGCTCCTGTGTCCATGGAATTTTCCAGGCAAGAATACTGGAATGGATTGCTATTTCCTACTCCAGGGGATTTTACTGACCCAGGGATTAAACCTGTGTCTCTTGAATCTCCTGCATTGGCAGGTAGATTCTTTACCACTGCACCACCTGGGAAGCCTCTGGAAGTGTAGAGATAAGGCAACTCTCTTTGGAAAATAGACACATAAACAAATTTGGTGGAGTATTTTCAGAATGAGGTAAAAATTCAAAGATATGTTTAAAATTTAATATACGTGGTATTAAATTTTTTCTTTTAATGCACTTTTCATTTTAAAGCACTAATTAGACTAAATAACCATTAGCTACTTTTCATCTCCAAGGTGTTATGATTCTATCTTGTCCAATTCTGCAAAATCACTGTGGAATAAACAGTGGCAGGCACAATTAATCTGCAGTTAATAGACTATGAAATTGAAGATTTAATAGATTGCATAACTTCCCCCAAACCACACAGCTAGTTAGTAGTGAAGCCAGATAAGAAGTTAGCTTGATCTGAATCTTAATTAATCATTATATAATATGTCTCATCCATGTTTTATGACAGGAAATCATCAGCTGTCCCATTGCATAGCTTGAAATCTCATTCTAGTGGTATGTTTGCAAAGGAGTGTGCTGAATATAGACTTGTTCCCCATATGGTATAATAGTTGCTGATCTGCTTGTAAAGCTTTTTGCTCTCTCCTCTTTTGACACTCCACAGTCACAATTTGTGAGTGAATTCACTGTTAAACTCTACTTATAGTGCTTCTTTTAAATATCTGCTGTTTCTAGGGGACTTATAAAGAAGAATTTATGAATTACCACATGCCAAGCTTATCAGCTATTTCAGGGTCAAGATGGAATTCCTTTCTGTTTAGGATGTGATCCAAATACAAACAGAGAATTTTAAAGAGAATGACCTTCAGTTGAGCCTTCAGCTCCTAATCCATCCAAAAGAAACTGGAATCCATCAACTAGAATTTATTTTCCACTTAATCGTTCACTTAGACGGAACAAATTGTGGTGTGTATGTGTGTGTGCAGTTGTATCTGACTCTTTGTGACCCCATGGACCACCGGGCTCCTGTGTCCATGGAATTTTCCAGGCAAGAATACTGGAATGGATTGCTATTTCCTACTCCAGGGGATTTTACTGACCCAGGGATTAAACCTGTGTCTCTTGAATCTCCTGCATTGGCAGGTAGATTCTTTACCACTGCACCACCTGGGAAGCCTCTGGAAGTGTAGAGATAAGGCAACTCTCTTTGGAAAATAGACACATAAACAAATTTGGTGGAGTATTTTCAGAATGAGGTAAAAATTCAAAGATATGTTTAAAATTTAATATACGTGGTATTAAATTTTTTCTTTTAATGCACTTTTCATTTTAAAGCACTAATTAGACTAAATAACCATTAGCTACTTTTCATCTCCAAGGTGTTATGATTCTATCTTGTCCAATTCTGCAAAATCACTGTGGAATAAACAGTGGCAGGCACAATTAATCTGCAGTTAATAGACTATGAAATTGAAGATTTAATAGATTGCATAACTTCCCCCAAACCACACAGCTAGTTAGTAGTGAAGCCAGATAAGAAGTTAGCTTGATCTGAATCTTAATTAATCATTATATAATATGTCTCATCCATGTTTTATGACAGGAAATCATCAGCTGTCCCATTGCATAGCTTGAAATCTCATTCTAGTGGTATGTTTGCAAAGGAGTGTGCTGAATATAGACTTGTTCCCCATATGGTATAATAGTTGCTGATCTGCTTGTAAAGCTTTTTGCTCTCTCCTCTTTTGACACTCCACAGTCACAATTTGTGAGTGAATTCACTGTTAAACTCTACTTATAGTGCTTCTTTTAAATATCTGCTGTTTCTAGGGGACTTATAAAGAAGAATTTATGAATTACCACATGCCAAGCTTATCAGCTATTTCAGGGTCAAGATGGAATTCCTTTCTGTTTAGGATGTGATCCAAATACAAACAGAGAATTTTAAAGAGAATGACCTTCAGTTGAGCCTTCAGCTCCTAATCCATCAACTAGAATTTATTTAGTGTTGTTATGGATAAGACTCTGTGGACATAAAAATATATATTTAATATATGACCCTTATCTATAGATAAAGTAAACTAAAACTTGAAGGTTTTTATGAGAATATCAATGTAACTCCTTTGCTCAATATGACAAAGTGTTGCATGGAATTAAAAGTCTTATAGCTTTAATTTCTCAAAATATATACAAAGTGGTCTACTCTGAAGCCAGGAGGACCTATTTACTAAGTTTGCCTATTTACAGGATTTCTTTGCTGTGATACATTTTCCAAAATTATAAACGGTGGTTCTAATTAACTGACCCTCCCTTCAGAAGACCCAGCAGAAAACTCTATAAAATAAGCAAAACTAATTTTACTAAATCCACTACGAGGAAGATATAACCTTGACTACATTTCAGTGTCTCAGAAGGAGTATATCCAGGGAGATATTTACAGGTTTGGGGAATCTAGTCTCAAGTCGTCAAGGCAAGGAATTGTCTGTGCTAAGTCGCTTCAGTTGTGTGCAGCTCTGTAGACTATACAGACTGTATAGTCATGTCTGATCCTATTGATTATAGTGCACAGGCTTCTCTGACTACGGGATTCTCCAGGCAAAAATACTGGAGTGGCTTGCCATCTCCTTCTCCAGGGGATCTTCCTGACCCAGGGATTGAACCCTAGTCTCGTATCTCCTGCATTGGCAGGCGGGTCTTAACCGCGAGTGCTACCTGAGAAGCTCAAGGAATTGACTAGGACTGGGTAAAGTTCATGCTCTAAAGGTTTAGTGAATCAAAGACTCATAATATGAGTCTTGATAAGTGAACTGCTAGTTAAGCACACTTACCAGGTAAGCCATCTGTTGCTCTAATGGAGGAACAGTTTGCCCAGAAAAGTAAACTGTGTGCTTGGATATGCTCAGGAATTTTATGAAGCAACAAAGTTATGACCTGGTTTTCTGGCACTATCTTCCCGGCCAAATATTTCCTAGAAATATGGGAGTCATTCAGAGGCTCTGCCTGGCTTCACTCACAGGGTTGCTTCTTAATTCCCACTTCATTTATATGCTAAGGACGATTTATTATTTTTTTTATACATTAGAGAACATTTTACTGCATTCTAGGGTCCTTCAGTGAAAATCAGTATATTTATTTAGTGTTGTTATGGATAAGACTCTGTGGACATAAAAATATATATTTAATATATGACCCTTATCTATAGATAAAGTAAACTAAAACTTGAAGGTTTTTATGAGAATATCAATGTAACTCCTTTGCTCAATATGACAAAGTGTTGCATGGAATTAAAAGTCTTATAGCTTTAATTTCTCAAAATATATACAAAGTGGTCTACTCTGAAGCCAGGAGGACCTATTTACTAAGTTTGCCTATTTACAGGATTTCTTTGCTGTGATACATTTTCCAAAATTATAAACGGTGGTTCTAATTAACTGACCCTCCCTTCAGAAGACCCAGCAGAAAACTCTATAAAATAAGCAAAACTAATTTTACTAAATCCACTACGAGGAAGATATAACCTTGACTACATTTCAGTGTCTCAGAAGGAGTATATCCAGGGAGATATTTACAGGTTTGGGGAATCTAGTCTCAAGTCGTCAAGGCAAGGAATTGTCTGTGCTAAGTCGCTTCAGTTGTGTGCAGCTCTGTAGACTATACAGACTGTATAGTCATGTCTGATCCTATTGATTATAGTGCACAGGCTTCTCTGACTACGGGATTCTCCAGGCAAAAATACTGGAGTGGCTTGCCATCTCCTTCTCCAGGGGATCTTCCTGACCCAGGGATTGAACCCTAGTCTCGTATATCCTGCATTGGCAGGCGGGTCTTAACAGCGAGTGCTACCTGAGAAGCTCAAGGAATTGACTAGGACTGGGTAAAGTTCATGCTCTAAAGGTTTAGTGAATCAAAGACTCATAATATGAGTCTTGATAAGTGAACTGCTAGTTAAGCACACTTACCAGGTAAGCCATCTGTTGCTCTAATGGAGGAACAGTTTGCCCAGAAAAGTAAACTGTGTGCTTGGATATGCTCAGGAATTTTATGAAGCAACAAAGTTATGACCTGGTTTTCTGGCACTATCTTCCCGGCCAAATATTTCCTAGAAATATGGGAGTCATTCAGAGGCTCTGCCTGGCTTCACTCACAGGGTTGCTTCTTAATTCCCACTTCATTTATATGCTAAGGACGATTTATTATTTTTTTTATACATTAGAGAACATTTTACTGCATTCTAGGGTCCTTCAGTGAAAATCAGTATATTTATTTTAGTGCTGTGACCTAAAAATCAGGAATAAATATTTGCATAGAGATGGAAAGGAACATTTATTTGAAGAAAACAAAATTTTCATTTGCAATTTGAAAATTTTTGACTTATCATCTCAAAAAATACTAAGAAATGAATATAATAGACTCATGAATATTGATATTATAGGATGCTGTTTTAGTAACAGCAAATAAACAGCACAATCAGCACTTCTGCTGGATGGTGGACTTAATTTAAGAGAAAAGAAAATAATTTAAATCTGTACTTTCTTGATTTCCTCCCCACTGAAACAAGTTGAGATTACTATTTATTTTGCACTTCAATGCAGATGCTATACTAAACCTTCGTACACATATTCTTATTTGATAGTCACAACAACCTTATAAAACAAGTAGTATCATCACCATTTTATAGGTAGAAAAAAAAAAGAATTAGGCAGGTTAATCATCTTGCCCAGTTCATATAGGTCTTGGTAGAAACATGAACTTTGTATATCTGCTTTCTATGCCTGTTCTCTTAGGACTGGTAAGAAGAGTTAACATGGCTGTCATTGTGAAATTATGTCAGTAATGAAATGGGATCCACTAGCATTCAGATCTGTGAATGGCTTCCCTAGTGGCTCAGTCGGTAAAGAATCCACCTGCAATGCAGTGGGCGAATTTGATCCCTGGGTGGGGAAAATCCTCTGGAGGAAGAAATGGCAATGCACTCCAGTATTCTTGCCGGGGAAATCCCAAGAACAGAGGAGCCTGGCGGGCTACAGTCCATGAGGTCTCAAAGAGTCAGACACGACTTAGTGACTAAACCACCACCACCAGCATGGATTCATTAAATTTATCTATAAAAGGGAATTCTATGTAGCCATTAACATATGGTCATCTTTATCCACGTGAGAAGTTGCGATATTTATTTAGATGAGAAGTTACTGATTCCATTTATACACCACGATCCCATTTAATAAAAAATCTGCCTATGCACACACACATACCGTATCCCACGGGACCAACTTTTTAAGGTCCCATAGGATATAAGTCATTTGAATTTTCTTTTAATATTTTATAAAGCATTCCTTATAAGTATTGTATTTTTTACTGTATTTTTGTCACCTAAAAATTATTTTCATTTTACAAGATAATTTGATCCAAACTTTTAGCCTAGTCATATCAAAGCAGTGTAGTTACTATTCAATATCCAAAGAGCCAAATGACCATTGTGAATTAAATATGAACTGAGCCCCTCGTCTTTAACAGATCACTCCTCATTCCTGTTACTGTATCAGGGCACACCTCTGCTTCACAGGCCTCCCATGACCAGTGCCTACAAATCCCTGGCTGTTCCTGACCACCAATTTTGCCTTGAGTTGCAAGTGCCAGTTACCGTTCCCAAGAACATCCCAAATCTGGCCAGGTACCCCGAGCAAAGAAGTAGCGCCTGGCACTTTCTCAAAGCTTCAACTAAAGTAAGTTGAAGGGAATTTTCTTCCTTCAGTTTCTCTTTCATGGGCAGTGAAAATATCAGGCTCTTTTTAAATAGAGCTTCCAGTCAGAATTGCAGAAACCTATGAATTTTGAGCCAAAGGCAATGGATAAAAATGACCATGAGTTATTTTGACACTCTTGAAAAATAGGTATAACTTGGCCAGGGTTTCAACCACCCAGTCTTATTGGGATTATGTCCTTTGACATCCTCCTCTAGAAACCTAATGTTCACTCCCTATGTGCCTTTGTGTCTGGGAAATAAAACTAGAACTCTCCCCCTCCCTTTTAAATTTATTTTTAATTAGAGGATAATTGCTTTACAGTATTGTATTGGTTTCTGCCATACATCAACGTGACTCATCCATAGGTATATGTATGTACCCTCTCTCTTGAACCTCCCTCTTACCACCCACCTCTAAGTTATTACAGAGCACTTGATTTGAGCTCCCTGATTTTAATAAAGCATGAAGATCCTTGGATCTTCGACTGGCTCTGAATCGAAGAAGCTACATATGAATTTTATAGTTTTCCATTGCCACCACTGGCAAATATTCCATTAGGGTCAAGTGGGTAAGTTTTGGTAGGGTCATAGTCAAAAGAGAAAAATAACTGATCAAAATGTGGAATGGAACAATACTTTAACAATCAAAAAGAGAAAACTGAGTCCTTAGCAATAACACCCTCACAAAATCATTTTAATTTTTGATTAACTTTAATATTTCCCTCACATTCAGTATTCTTGCCTGGAGAAGTCTATGGACAGAGGAACCTGGCAGGGGGTCCCAAAGCGTTGGGCACGACTGAACTAATACACTTTGTATTTATTTTTACATAGTCATTCATCTCACAACACTCACAATTTTGGTTGTTAATTTCAAATTTGAACAGTGTTGTAAAGAATTTGCCTTCAGTGCAGGAGACACGGGTTTGATCCCTGGGTCAGGAAGATCCCATGGGGAAGGAAATGGCAAGCCATTCCAGTATTGTTGCCAGAAAAATCTCAAGGACAGAGGAGTCTGGTGGGCTACAGCCCATGGGGTCACAATGAATCAGACATGACTTAGCGACTAAGCAGCAGCAACAACAGGGCTTTTTTCATGCTTCCTTGTTATGTCTTACCTTCTATTTTTAATGGCTGCATAATTCCTACCAAGTAGATGTGCCACATTGTGATACGGCAATTGTTTTTTCCATTTCCATAAATTCCCCCAAAATGAAGATTCTTACCTAAATATTAGGCAAAAATATGCAAGTAGTACAGCCCATGTGCCTCAAACCAGCTTCATCGTCCTCAGGGGAGCATCCCTTTCCTTGAGCTATTCCTGGTTCTATAAATGGGTTAACATAACTGGGGTCTTGTGAGAGGCTCAACAACAGTTTGTTTAGACCTAAAACTGCTTGGCACTGGAGCCAAGAGATAGGAGAGAAAAAGAAGAATCCAGAAATAAATGGTGAGAAACCAGCCTAACTTTCTGCCTCATGGCACTAGAAATAAGTAACTGAAACTGGTTTGTGTTGATATGGAGCAGGCATTCTTGCATCTCCCAGGCAGTATGACTACTTACTACTTACTGGGGAAAAGGCAAATGCAAACACCCTTAAGTATGTTTACAGCCCATGCATCAGACATTTGATAAAGTTTCTGGGCCAGCACACTTGAAATGCTAGTAATTAAGGATGGAATTATCTGTGTAGGGTGCTGAGGGAAGATAGAAATATGTTATCTTGGAGCCCTGCATGGTTCTGCAATGCGCAGCACCAGAAAGCTGGCGGTAGATCTCCTGACCTGACTTTTCAGCTGAAAATGTATTATGGAAACAGAGATCATGTTAAGAAAGGATAGAACAGTTAATCTTAAATGTTACTTTCATCAGATGCGATTGGACAAATTATTGGTTGGCTATGTCATGCTTAAAATCTGAACTAATACACTTTGTATTTATTTTTACATAGTCATTCATCTCACAACACTCACAATTTTGGTTGTTAATTTCAAATTTGAACAGTGTTGTAAAGAATTTGCCTTCAGTGCAGGAGACACGGGTTTGATCCCTGGGTCAGGAAGATCCCATGGGGAAGGAAATGGCAAGCCATTCCAGTATTGTTGCCAGAAAAATCTCAAGGACAGAGGAGTCTGGTGGGCTACAGCCCATGGGGTCACAATGAATCAGACATGACTTAGCGACTAAGCAGCAGCAACAACAGGGCTTTTTTCATGCTTCCTTGTTATGTCTTACCTTCTATTTTTAATGGCTGCATAATTCCTACCAAGTAGATGTGCCACATTGTGATACGGCAATTGTTTTTTCCATTTCCATAAATTCCCCCAAAATGAAGATTCTTACCTAAATATTAGGCAAAAATATGCAAGTAGTACAGCCCATGTGCCTCAAACCAGCTTCATCGTCCTCAGGGGAGCATCCCTTTCCTTGAGCTATTCCTGGTTCTATAAATGGGTTAACATAACTGGGGTCTTGTGAGAGGCTCAACAACAGTTTGTTTAGACCTAAAACTGCTTGGCACTGGAGCCAAGAGATAGGAGAGAAAAAGAAGAATCCAGAAATAAATGGTGAGAAACCAGCCTAACTTTCTGCCTCATGGCACTAGAAATAAGTAACTGAAACTGGTTTGTGTTGATATGGAGCAGGCATTCTTGCATCTCCCAGGCAGTATGACTACTTACTACTTACTGGGGAAAAGGCAAATGCAAACACCCTTAAGTATGTTTACAGCCCATGCATCAGACATTTGATAAAGTTTCTGGGCCAGCACACTTGAAATGCTAGTAATTAAGGATGGAATTATCTGTGTAGGGTGCTGAGGGAAGATAGAAATATGTTATCTTGGAGCCCTGCATGGTTCTGCAATGCGCAGCACCAGAAAGCTGGCGGTAGATCTCCTGACCTGACTTTTTCAGCTGAAAAATGTATTATGGAAACAGAGATCATGTTAAGAAAGGATAGAACAGTTAATCTTAAATGTTACTTTCATCAGATGCGATGACAGTATTGTGGCTATCACTTTTAAAGCACTTTCATTGGGCATTTTCAGATGAAACAATAAAATGTCCAGGATGTGCTTTAAAATACTTTAGGAAAAGAAAAGTTTTGGCCTACCACCCAACAAAAACGAGTTCACAAAGCACTGTAAGTATATCTCAAGTCTGTTCTTATTTATGTGCTCACAGTTTGGTTGCTTTTTGTTTTATTTCCAAGAAAGAAATAGTACTCATATTTAGACTAATTTCATCTACATATAAGTTAATACTTTTTAGTCGTGGTGCTGGAGAAGACTCTTGAGAGCCCCTTGCACTGCAAGGAGATCAAACCAGTCAATCCTAAAGGAAATCAACCCTAAATATTCACTGGAAGGACTGATGCTGAAGCTGAAGCTCCAATACTTTGGCCACCCGCTGAGAAGAGCCAACTCGTTGGAAAAGACCTTGATGCTGGGAAAGATTGAGGACAAGAGAAGAAGGGGGTGACAGAGGATGACATAGTTGGATGGCATCACCAATTCAATGGACATGAGTTTGAGCAAACACCAAGAGACAGTGAAGAGCAGTGACTCCATGGGGTCACGAAGAGTCAGACATGACTTAGTGACTGAACAACAACAGGTATGTAAGGACTTCCATATTTTAGGATTTAGCTGCAAACTTTTTTTTTTTTTTTGTCATTGTTGTTACTTATTTCATAGCTTAGTCAAAGGGAGTTCTTTCAGCCACTGTTTAAGTTCTGAATGTGGCTGCTTAAGTCCTAAAGTGGGCTGCTGAGGACCCACAAAGTGCCCTGGTATAAAATTTCACACTGCTTCTCTCCCTGCAGCTGAAGTTGAGTTCTCAGAAGGGCACAGTTTGCAGTATATTGCATAACGTGCTGAGCTTTTATGTTCTCTTTTTTAAAAATGTTGTCTCTGACTGCTTGGCTTGGCAGTCGAGGGACTAGTCAGAAGCCAAATGAGACTCACTTGCTCCCCACCAGGACATCTCTTGCCCTACCAAGAGAGTTTGGCCAGTTAGGAAGTTCCTCTGCCTTCTGCCCCAGTCCTCAGAAAACAGGCCAAACTGCAGTGACTGGAAAGCCAGTTATCTATTGTATCTTTAATGTCTCCAAAGTGCTTCTAGTTAAGTTGTATATTTGTACATGTTAGGGAAGGTGAGGAGGCAAATAAAAACACATCCCATTTACGTTAGCCAAACGACTTGGATTTCATCACTTAAGTGGAGGATTGGATGTGAATGTTATTGGCTACTGTTTCCTCTATTACAAGGCAATTTATAATTTTAAATGGGAACTTATGCTTCCAGAGAGTTTGGCAAACAAAAAAACAGTAATAAATTAACTTTCTCTGGCTCATTGGTCGGTGACTGGCTCAGTAGTATATCCCAAGTCCATACCTATCCTAAGACAACAGCCACTAGCCACTGAGCAGGGGAACTGTGGGTGGCCTGAATTGAGATGGGCAGTAAATGTGTAACATACACCAGTATAAACAAAAGGGAACATAAAAGTATCTCCAGTACAGTTATCTGATTCATTCTAGCAAGAATTCATTTATTGAGAAGCTGGGCCATGGACTAGTCATAGAGCAACAAATAAGACAAGCTGAGTCCTGGCCTTCATGGAGCTTAAAGTCTGGTAGATGTTATTCGAAATTGTCGTCTTTTGTTGGTTGGCCTTTGACATGAACACTCTGACAATGCTTCTGACATTCTCAGAAACAGACCCCACTGTGGTGCTGCCGCAATGCCTAGGACGGGGAGGTGCGCTTATCTCAGTGCCCCTGTCAAAGCCGCCATTGCCCATTGCCTTCAAGCCTCACTGTTCAATAAAATAGCCACTCATCCCAGATGAATGTTTGAAATGTGACTAGTCTGAATTATGACTGGCCATAGTGGGAAATACACACTGAATTTCAATAAATGTATGAAAAAAATGAATAAAAAGTATCTAGCTCATATTTTATATTGAGCGTACGGTGAAATGATGTTTTATATGTAGTGGATTAAATAAAATGTATTCATAAAGTTAATCTTACCCATTTCTTTTTAGCTTCTTAATGTGGTTACAAGAAAAATTAAGATTACATACTGGCTCCCCTATTATTTTTGTTAGCCGGAACTTTTCTATACTGATGTTTTCCACTCCTCTAGGGCAAATAGCCCCACCAGATGCTCTCCAGAAATCTGTAAAACAGCTAATGGAGGAACCTGAACCAAACTAGGGCACTAATTAGCTGGCTCAGCTTCTCCCTCTTTTCTTTTCCGTTTGAGGATCACTTGTACCTTGAGTGATTAGTGGATGCAATTCAAACATCTAGGCAGCATAATTCAGTGGAAAGCCAGACGCTGTTAATCAGGAAACCGTGTTTTTGCTGGTCTCAGAGTTCTTATTCACTTACTGAAAAATCAAGAGCCGATCATGAGATCTTGAGGTATAAATATAAAATTTCTTTAGCTATAAAAAATCTATTCTTTGTTATTTTAGATAGACTTGTACTACATGAGATAAATATATGCATGCAAAGCCACCTGATAAACTGTAAGCCATGTTGTCATTATCATCACTTAGGATAATGATCATAATAAAATACTTTCATAAGCAATCAAGAAAACTGGAGATGCAAAAGACTGAAATACCCTGATTCTGGGCCATGGACTAGTCATAGAGCAACAAATAAGACAAGCTGAGTCCTGGCCTTCATGGAGCTTAAAGTCTGGTAGATGTTATTCGAAATTGTCGTCTTTTGTTGGTTGGCCTTTGACATGAACACTCTGACAATGCTTCTGACATTCTCAGAAACAGACCCCACTGTGGTGCTGCCGCAATGCCTAGGACGGGGAGGTGCGCTTATCTCAGTGCCCCTGTCAAAGCCGCCATTGCCCATTGCCTTCAAGCCTCACTGTTCAATAAAATAGCCACTCATCCCAGATGAATGTTTGAAATGTGACTAGTCTGAATTATGACTGGCCATAGTGGGAAATACACACTGAATTTCAATAAATGTATGAAAAAAATGAATAAAAAGTATCTAGCTCATATTTTATATTGAGCGTACGGTGAAATGATGTTTTATATGTAGTGGATTAAATAAAATGTATTCATAAAGTTAATCTTACCCATTTCTTTTTAGCTTCTTAATGTGGTTACAAGAAAAATTAAGATTACATACTGGCTCCCCTATTATTTTTGTTAGCCGGAACTTTTCTATACTGATGTTTTCCACTCCTCTAGGGCAAATAGCCCCACCAGATGCTCTCCAGAAATCTGTAAAACAGCTAATGGAGGAACCTGAACCAAACTAGGGCACTAATTAGCTGGCTCAGCTTCTCCCTCTTTTCTTTTCCGTTTGAGGATCACTTGTACCTTGAGTGATTAGTGGATGCAATTCAAACATCTAGGCAGCATAATTCAGTGGAAAGCCAGACGCTGTTAATCAGGAAACCGTGTTTTTGCTGGTCTCAGAGTTCTTATTCACTTACTGAAAAATCAAGAGCCGATCATGAGATCTTGAGGTATAAATATAAAATTTCTTTAGCTATAAAAAAAATCTATTCTTTGTTATTTTAGATAGACTTGTACTACATGAGATAAATATATGCATGCAAAGCCACCTGATAAACTGTAAGCCATGTTGTCATTATCATCACTTAGGATAATGATCATAATAAAATACTTTCATAAGCAATCAAGAAAACTTGAGATGCAAAAGACTGAAATACCCTGATTCTGGGGAAATTCCCAAAACAGCCAAAATTCAAATAGAGATATCAAAACACAAATGGTTGAATAGTGAAATTGGCACAGGAAGAGATGAGTTAAAGGAACTGGGACCCCCGGTAGAGTTATGTGGACAACGTGGGGACCGTTTGGTTTTGGAGCGCACCTCTCCATCCACTGCTGAAGCCAGGAGGTCACTTTGATATTGTTTTCTTTCTGCAGTGAACATTTTCATATATGTGTGCTGCTTTACAACAGCAGCAGCCAGCTCACCCTATGTATGTTGTGGCCAATCGTCTGCATATTTCTGCAGTAGCATAAAGGTGGGCGGTGGGTTTCTGATTTCACAGTGGCTGAGTTGAAGCTTGCCGAGACAGAGGGCACTTTGTACAATTTCTGGCTCAGCAACACCAGGCAGCACACACCGCTCAGCCCGTAGTTGCACACCAGTGAGACACAGAGCCACGGTTATTTTTCTAGGTATGTGAGCCGGTCACAACATTCCTGGTCTCCATCAGACCCTGAAAATCAAGGCAGATCTGATAGCCTCAGAAGTCGTCATTTGGTTGTAGGCTGGGAAACGTGTCACAGTGTGGATATGGAGCCAGTTCATGCTTATCTGACAGCACCTACCATTCAAAAAGTGTCCCAAGTCAGAGCTAATTTTAACCACTTAAATCCCTCTTCCAGCGTGCATGACAAAGAGGTGGACATCACTTGGGTTTGGGGCAAAAATTAGCTGGCTCAGCTTCTCCTCTTTTCTTTTCCGTTTGAGGATCACTTGTACCTTGAGTGATTAGTGGATGCAATTCAAACATCTAGGCAGCATAATTCAGTGGAAAGCCAGACGCTGTTAATCAGGAAACCGTGTTTTTGCTGGTCTCAGAGTTCTTATTCACTTACTGAAAAATCAAGAGCCGATCATGAGATCTTGAGGTATAAATATAAAATTTCTTTAGCTATAAAAAATCTATTCTTTGTTATTTTAGATAGACTTGTACTACATGAGATAAATATATGCATGCAAAGCCACCTGATAAACTGTAAGCCATGTTGTCATTATCATCACTTAGGATAATGATCATAATAAAATACTTTCATAAGCAATCAAGAAAACTTGAGATGCAAAAGACTGAAATACCCTGATTCTGGGGAAATTCCCAAAACAGCCAAAATTCAAATAGAGATATCAAAACACAAATGGTTGAATAGTGAAATTGGCACAGGAAGAGATGAGTTAAAGGAACTGGGACCCCCGGTAGAGTTATGTGGACAACGTGGGGACCGTTTGGTTTTGGAGCGCACCTCTCCATCCACTGCTGAAGCCAGGAGGTCACTTTGATATTGTTTTCTTTCTGCAGTGAACATTTTCATATATGTGTGCTGCTTTACAACAGCAGCAGCCAGCTCACCCTATGTATGTTGTGGCCAATCGTCTGCATATTTCTGCAGTAGCATAAAGGTGGGCGGTGGGTTTCTGATTTCACAGTGGCTGAGTTGAAGCTTGCCGAGACAGAGGGCACTTTGTACAATTTCTGGCTCAGCAACACCAGGCAGCACACACCGCTCAGCCCGTAGTTGCACACCAGTGAGACACAGAGCCACGGTTATTTTTCTAGGTATGTGAGCCGGTCACAACATTCCTGGTCTCCATCAGACCCTGAAAATCAAGGCAGATCTGATAGCCTCAGAAGTCGTCATTTGGTTGTAGGCTGGGAAACGTGTCACAGTGTGGATATGGAGCCAGTTCATGCTTATCTGACAGCACCTACCATTCAAAAAGTGTCCCAAGTCAGAGCTAATTTTAACCACTTAAATCCCTCTTCCAGGGTGCATGACAAAGAGGTGGACATCATGAGGAAATGTACAGAACTAAAGGAAATGGACTTTGCCCAAAGAAGCTTCTATAAGACATGGCCTGGTAAATAATTTTGAATAATATCTTTTAATAAAACATGTTATAAAATAACATATGATCGGGGCTTTCCTGGTGGTCCAGTGGGTAAGGACACCGCCTAGCAGTGCAAGTGCCGCCGGTTCGATCCCTGGCCTGGGAAGATCCCATGTGCCATGGAGCGGCTGGACTGATGTATCCAATTACCGACCCGGAGCTCTGGAGCACATGCGCCCAGAGCCGGTGCTCTGTGACTATAGAGGCCACCACGATGGGAGGCCCACATGGGCCAAAGAACAAAGATGGATGAAAATAGATAAATGAAAGACCAATAGAAGTGGCCCACCCACCCCCCTCCCTCCGCAACCTGCCCCCCACTCCCCCACCCCACAAAAATAACATATGATCATTTTTCTCAAAGACTACCACCACTTCCCTCTGGAGTGGCCGGTCAGGCAAGTATGGTTAAGTTTGACTTAGGTTTGGTTCTGCAGTTTGAAAGGACCTGGAACTGTACCCACGTGCAGGTAGAAAAGCCATAGAGAATTTTTAAGATACAGTGAGTAAACCAATCCATATGGAATGGGGTCTCACATAGTGGCACAGAGAGGGGTCTCACAGGAAGCAGATGGCACACTTCACGTGCATTCACTGAGGAGAGTTTAATGAATACCTTATTTACAATGATGTCAAAGTAGTTAAGGAGCTTGCCAGGGGCACTAGTGGTAAAGAACCCACCTGCCAATGTAGGAGACGCAAGAGACTCTAATTTGATCCCTGGATCAGGAAGATCCCCTGGAGGAGGGCATGGCAACTCACTCCAGTATTCTCCTGGAGAGTGCAACCATGATAGGGCCGGTAAAAGGTCTCCATCAGACCCTGAAAATCAAGGCAGATCTGATAGCCTCAGAAGTCGTCATTTGGTTGTAGGCTGGGAAACGTGTCACAGTGTGGATATGGAGCCAGTTCATGCTTATCTGACAGCACCTACCATTCAAAAAGTGTCCCAAGTCAGAGCTAATTTTAACCACTTAAATCCCTCTTCCAGGGTGCATGACAAAGAGGTGGACATCATGAGGAAATGTACAGAACTAAAGGAAATGGACTTTGCCCAAAGAAGCTTCTATAAGACATGGCCTGGTAAATAATTTTGAATAATATCTTTTAATAAAACATGTTATAAAATAACATATGATCGGGCTTTCCTGGTGGTCCAGTGGGTAAGGACACCGCCTAGCAGTGCAAGTGCCCGGTTCGACCCCTGGCCTGGGAAGATCCCATGTGCCATGGAGCGGCTGGACTGATGTATCCAATTACCGACCCGGAGCTCTGGAGCACATGCGCCCAGAGCCGGTGCTCTGTGACTATAGAGGCCACCACGATGGGAGGCCCACATGGGCCAAAGAACAAAGATGGATGAAAATAGATAAATGAAAGACCAATAGAAGTGGCCCACCCACCCCTCCCTCCGCAACCTGCCCCCCACTCCCCCACCCCACAAAAATAACATATGATCATTTTTCTCAAAGACTACCACCACTTCCCTCTGGAGTGGCCGGTCAGGCAAGTATGGTTAAGTTTGACTTAGGTTTGGTTCTGCAGTTTGAAAGGACCTGGAACTGTACCCACGTGCAGGTAGAAAAGCCATAGAGAATTTTTAAGATACAGTGAGTAAACCAATCCATATGGAATGGGGTCTCACATAGTGGCACAGAGAGGGGTCTCACAGGAAGCAGATGGCACACTTCACGTGCATTCACTGAGGAGAGTTTAATGAATACCTTATTTACAATGATGTCAAAGTAGTTAAGGAGCTTGCCAGGGGCACTAGTGGTAAAGAACCCACCTGCCAATGTAGGAGACGCAAGAGACTCTAATTTGATCCCTGGATCAGGAAGATCCCCTGGAGGAGGGCATGGCAACTCACTCCAGTATTCTTGCCTGGAGAATCCCATGGACCAAGGAGCCTAGTGGACTACAGTCCATGGGGCCCCAAAGTGAAAACAAAGGAAAGTGTTGAAATGTCCTGGGGTGAACAAGAAGGTACCACCACCTTTCTGTCTAAAGTGGAAAGTGTATATAATCTTTGCCAGAAGCTCGAATGGTAGGAAACCACAGCCCCAAGAGGACCAACCTCCGCTAACTCAGGAAACAGCCTAGTCCCGTTTTTTTCCTCCCCTGTAACCTCTTGACTGTGCCTCGATTGACCAAAGCCAACCAAGAGCCAGCTGGCGAAGAATCTGTTGATATTTCCTATAAAGGTCTGCCTCCTAGTATTCAGAGCAGAATAGAAAACACTGGAGAGGGAAATCAGAGGGATAGAACAGATCCAGGAGAGCTGATAAGCCAGGTCAGAAGGGTATCCTGGGGCTTGAAGCTTTCCTCTGGTGGGCTGAGGTGGGGAAGCGTCTGTTTCCTGCCCATCTTCATCCCGTCACAAGCTTGCTCTGGGTCTGTTTCCTGTTACAACATGATGGAGGTGTCTCACATGGCAGGCAACAAAGAACTGTTGCAGCTGTTCTACAGACTTTTAACATGAAATTCCTAAATCAAGGATGGAGGAACAAAAATTAAGAAGGCATAGGTCCCTGGGCAACCAAAGAGTAACTGCAAAATAATTCTTAGATATAAAATCATTATTGTTTCTAATCTTGGGTTTTGAAAATCCTGTGGCCGGTCAGGCAAGTATGGTTAAGTTTGACTTAGGTTTGGTTCTGCAGTTTGAAAGGACCTGGAACTGTACCCACGTGCAGGTAGAAAAGCCATAGAGAATTTTTAAGATACAGTGAGTAAACCAATCCATATGGAATGGGGTCTCACATAGTGGCACAGAGAGGGTCTCACAGGAAGCAGATGGCACACTTCACGTGCATTCACTGAGGAGAGTTTAATGAATACCTTATTTACAATGATGTCAAAGTAGTTAAGGAGCTTGCCAGGGGCACTAGTGGTAAAGAACCCACCTGCCAATGTAGGAGACGCAAGAGACTCTAATTTGATCCCTGGATCAGGAAGATCCCCTGGAGGAGGGCATGGCAACTCACTCCAGTATTCTTGCCTGGAGAATCCCATGGACCAAGGAGCCTAGTGGACTACAGTCCATGGGGCCCCAAAGTGAAAACAAAGGAAAGTGTTGAAATGTCCTGGGGTGAACAAGAAGGTACCACCACCTTTCTGTCTAAAGTGGAAAGTGTATATAATCTTTGCCAGAAGCTCGAATGGTAGGAAACCACAGCCCCAAGAGGACCAACCTCCGCTAACTCAGGAAACAGCCTAGTCCGTTTTTCCTCCCCTGTAACCTCTTGACTGTGCCTCGATTGACCAAAGCCAACCAAGAGCCAGCTGGCGAAGAATCTGTTGATATTTCCTATAAAGGTCTGCCTCCTAGTATTCAGAGCAGAATAGAAAACACTGGAGAGGGAAATCAGAGGGATAGAACAGATCCAGGAGAGCTGATAAGCCAGGTCAGAAGGGTATCCTGGGGCTTGAAGCTTTCCTCTGGTGGGCTGAGGTGGGGAAGCGTTTGTTTCCTGCCCATCTTCATCCCGTCACAAGCTTGCTCTGGGTCTGTTTCCTGTTACAACATGATGGAGGTGTCTCACATGGCAGGCAACAAAGAACTGTTGCAGCTGTTCTACAGACTTTTAACATGAAATTCCTAAATCAAGGATGGAGGAACAAAAATTAAGAAGGCATAGGTCCCTGGGCAACCAAAGAGTAACTGCAAAATAATTCTTAGATATAAAATCATTATTGTTTCTAATCTTGGGTTTTTGAAAATCCTGAGGTTTGTGTTAATCCAAATTTTGATTAAATTTTGATTGAACTAATCTCAGATTCTAAATTCATTAGCTAAGTAAATATGCTTTAGATTTTCTTATTCCTGAGGTAGCCAGATATTGATCTGAACTGTCCAAAAGCCTTCTGAGTCTCTGAGTAGACATTAAGACAGAGAAGAGTCCCCGTCATTTAATACGGTAGATTCTTTAATGGGAATTTTTTTTCATATTTTCTGCTCCTTCTGTTTTGTGTTAACAGGTTTTAACAGAAAAACATATCTGTAAACAACAAAACTCTGTAAAAGCAAAAAGTAAAATAAAAATAATTATATATATAAATATTGATAATTTAAGAGTTAACCTCAAATCATATTTATGTTTAACAAATATAGGGCCAGTGGGTGACTGGCCATGGAGACAAAGAGAGACCTAGTCAAAATTCTGTGCACACTTGGTGGCTCAGCATACCATATTGAGAACAGCTTGTTTTCATAGAAGCCCTGTTTTATTCCTGGCCCTGTTGCCCATAATTATTGTAAATCAGGATTATTTCCTGCCTTCCTGCCCAAAATAGCAGGAAGCATCCAGCTCTTTCAGCCCACTTTGCTCATGGGCACCACCTCTCTGCAGGGGTTAGGGTTCACTGCCAGGAATTTCAAAAGAGCTAACTCTGTTTTGGTTTCTTATCCAGAACTTTGCTTGTGACCAATGAAATGAAGCAAGATCTGTAATATATCCAGGGATTAGAGAAATGGCACCGCTTCAGGCCTGGTTACTAGCCCCGAGCCACTGGCAATAGAGAGCTCGTGCTCTTTTCCAGACTCATTGTGGGATCAGTTCCAGCTTAGAACTGGTGAGCCTGTGACTAATGGGAAACACCTGGAGAACTCTATTGCATGTCTTATAAAATATTAAGAGCAAAAAGAATGTTCACTGCCCCTTGGGAAGTTGCATAGGAAATTCCTAAATCAAGGATGGAGGAACAAAATTAAGAAGGCATAGGTCCCTGGGCAACCAAAGAGTAACTGCAAAATAATTCTTAGATATAAAATCATTATTGTTTCTAATCTTGGGTTTTTGAAAATCCTGAGGTTTGTGTTAATCCAAATTTTGATTAAATTTTGATTGAACTAATCTCAGATTCTAAATTCATTAGCTAAGTAAATATGCTTTAGATTTTCTTATTCCTGAGGTAGCCAGATATTGATCTGAACTGTCCAAAAGCCTTCTGAGTCTCTGAGTAGACATTAAGACAGAGAAGAGTCCCCGTCATTTAATACGGTAGATTCTTTAATGGGAATTTTTTCATATTTTCTGCTCCTTCTGTTTTGTGTTAACAGGTTTTAACAGAAAAACATATCTGTAAACAACAAAACTCTGTAAAAGCAAAAAGTAAAATAAAAATAATTATATATATAAATATTGATAATTTAAGAGTTAACCTCAAATCATATTTATGTTTAACAAATATAGGGCCAGTGGGTGACTGGCCATGGAGACAAAGAGAGACCTAGTCAAAATTCTGTGCACACTTGGTGGCTCAGCATACCATATTGAGAACAGCTTGTTTTCATAGAAGCCCTGTTTTATTCCTGGCCCTGTTGCCCATAATTATTGTAAATCAGGATTATTTCCTGCCTTCCTGCCCAAAATAGCAGGAAGCATCCAGCTCTTTCAGCCCACTTTGCTCATGGGCACCACCTCTCTGCAGGGGTTAGGGTTCACTGCCAGGAATTTCAAAAGAGCTAACTCTGTTTTGGTTTCTTATCCAGAACTTTGCTTGTGACCAATGAAATGAAGCAAGATCTGTAATATATCCAGGGATTAGAGAAATGGCACCGCTTCAGGCCTGGTTACTAGCCCCGAGCCACTGGCAATAGAGAGCTCGTGCTCTTTTCCAGACTCATTGTGGGATCAGTTCCAGCTTAGAACTGGTGAGCCTGTGACTAATGGGAAACACCTGGAGAACTCTATTGCATGTCTTATAAAATATTAAGAGCAAAAAGAATGTTCACTGCCCCTTGGGATTTAATACAAAACTGCACTGAGCCTTCCTACACGCCTCCTCTCTAGGTACATGCTACTTACTGGGGGCATGCCCGACCAGAATACTACTCATGCACAGTATGGCTAGCCTCACACCCAAGTTTTGATAGACCTCAGGGTCTATCAAAGTGCCCAGAATGAACTGCTTCTACCTATAATAGTTAACACTAACTGTTATTTATTGGGATTTTTTTTTTTCTGGTTCTGGGCACAATACTAAATGCTTTGTATGCTCTTATCTCAATTACTCAACCCACTCCAGTAGTCTTGCCTGGAAAACACCATGGACAGGGGAACCTGGTGGGCTATAGTCCATGGGGTTGCAAAGAATTGGACACCACTGATTGATGAAGTATGCATGCATAACCCCACTAGCCATCACGGTTAACCCCACTGTACAAATGAGAATGTTGAGTTTTTAAAAGAGCAAGTCATAAAGAAAAGACCTAGGGCCCGAACTAGGAGGTGCTGTGCCATCCAGTGCAGAGTGCACCCGGGCCTACACCTTGGAGAGGCCTCTGGGCGTGTGTATGTATATGTGCGCCGTTAGTTGTGGCAGACTCTTTGAAACCTCATGAACTCTACAGACCTCCAAGGGACATGGAAGAGCACTGTGCAGGACCAAAAGGAACATCCTGATAAGACTACCAAACACAATGGGCAGTCATGTCCAAAGAGGAGATAGACATAGTTGATATAGCTACAAATCATGCTCTGGCATATAACACACCCTCCAAATTAAAACCTTTGGGGCTTCACTAGTGGTCCAGTGGGTAAGGACAATGCCTTGCAGTGCAAGGGGCACCATTTCAATCCCTGGCCTGGGAAGATCCCACGTGCCGCAGAGTGGCTGGACCGGTATGTCCAACTACCAAGCCAGAGCTCTGGAGCGCATGCACCCAGAGCCGGTGCTCTGCAGTGAGAAAGGCCACTGTGATGGGAGGCCCACTGGCCTTTCGCTTCAGGCCTGGTTACTAGCCCCGAGCCACTGGCAATAGAGTGTGCTCTTTTCCAGACTCATTGTGGGATCAGTTCCAGCTTAGAACTGGTGAGCCTGTGACTAATGGGAAACACCTGGAGAACTCTATTGCATGTCTTATAAAATATTAAGAGCAAAAAGAATGTTCACTGCCCCTTGGGATTTAATACAAAACTGCACTGAGCCTTCCTACACGCCTCCTCTCTAGGTACATGCTACTTACTGGGGGCATGCCCGACCAGAATACTACTCATGCACAGTATGGCTAGCCTCACACCCAAGTTTTGATAGACCTCAGGGTCTATCAAAGTGCCCAGAATGAACTGCTTCTACCTATAATAGTTAACACTAACTGTTATTTATTGGGATTTTTTTTTTTTTTTTTCTGGTTCTGGGCACAATACTAAATGCTTTGTATGCTCTTATCTCAATTACTCAACCCACTCCAGTAGTCTTGCCTGGAAAACACCATGGACAGGGGAACCTGGTGGGCTATAGTCCATGGGGTTGCAAAGAATTGGACACCACTGATTGATGAAGTATGCATGCATAACCCCACTAGCCATCACGGTTAACCCCACTGTACAAATGAGAATGTTGAGTTTTTAAAAGAGCAAGTCATAAAGAAAAGACCTAGGGCCCGAACTAGGAGGTGCTGTGCCATCCAGTGCAGAGTGCACCCGGGCCTACACCTTGGAGAGGCCTCTGGGCGTGTGTATGTATATGTGCGCCGTTAGTTGTGGCAGACTCTTTGAAACCTCATGAACTCTACAGACCTCCAAGGGACATGGAAGAGCACTGTGCAGGACCAAAAGGAACATCCTGATAAGACTACCAAACACAATGGGCAGTCATGTCCAAAGAGGAGATAGACATAGTTGATATAACTACAAATCATGCTCTGGCATATAACACACCCTCCAAATTAAAACCTTTGGGGCTTCACTAGTGGTCCAGTGGGTAAGGACAATGCCTTGCAGTGCAAGGGGCACCATTTCAATCCCTGGCCTGGGAAGATCCCACGTGCCGCAGAGTGGCTGGACCGGTATGTCCAACTACCAAGCCAGAGCTCTGGAGCGCATGCACCCAGAGCCGGTGCTCTGCAGTGAGAAAGGCCACTGTGATGGGAGGCCCACACAGGCCAAAGAGCAAAGATAAATAAATGAAAGATCAATAGAAGTAGCCAAAAAAAAAAAAAAATTACAACCTCTGACCTTGGACAGGGAATCTTGCCCTGACCCTTCATTTCTATTTCTGCCTTTGGGAGAGGGACAGATGTCAAGAAACATGACCCTCTCATGCTTAACTTCCCTGCCTGAGAATCAACCCTAAAGAACTAAACTTCTGATTCATTTGCCAGAGACTCTATCCTGACCCTAGAATCACAGAGGTCCAAAGTAAAATGTAGTCTTTACTCTAAAGGCCAGAGAAGCCCCAAATTGTACCACAGGAGTGAAATCCTCCAAAATCCCTTGCTTGGAGCTAATCCTCTTTTACCCTAAATCTTCTGGTGGAGGCCAGGTGAGGCCCAAAGACCTTAGGCAAGGCAACAGTGTCACCTCTTCTCTGTTTAAAATGTGTCCTTTTTCTTTCTTTCTAGATGATAGATAGGATATTATTATGACATTAAAACTCACAATTTAGGGGCTTCCCTGGAGGTCCAGTGGCTAAGACTTCACACTCTCAATATAAGAGACCTGGGTTCAATTCCTGGTCAGGTAACTACTCCCGCATGCCACAACTAAGAGTTAATATGCTGCAACTAAAAATTCTGCATGCTGCAACTAACACACAGCACAGCCCAATATGTAAATACATATTAAAGATAAATAAATTCTAGGGGCTTCCCTGGTGGTCCAGTGGATGAAGAGTCCACCTTGCAGTGCAAGGGGCGCCAGTTCAATCCCGGGCCTGGGAAGATCCCACATGCCGCAGCTGCATTAACGGCTGGACTGGTGTGTCCAATTGCAAGCCAGCGCTCTGGAGCACATGCGCCCAGAGCCGGTGTTCTGCAGTGAGAGAGGCCACTGCCATGGGAGGCCCACAGAGGCCAAGGAACAAAGATGGATGTAAATAAATAAATGAAAGACCAATAAAAGAGGCCAAAATTTTAAAAAGAAAATAAATAAATTTAAAAAATAAACTTCACTGTTTAAACACTTTTCTATCTTTTATCCCATAGGGCTCAGAACTTTGTGACTATCAGGGTGGCCATGAGGCACAGGTAGTTGATTCTGGCAGGATAATTTGAAAAGTATAAAAACACACCAACAAAAAAAAAAAAAGCAGCTCTTTTAAATATGCTCATCAATTTTACCCTTCATTTCCTCATGCATTTACTTTCATATGTATTTATTAAGTATTTCATAGGTGTCAACCATGGTGCTAGAGATCAGGGACAGAGAGCAAAACATGGCATGGTACCTGCCTTCAAGGAGACCACAACCTGGTAGAGGAAACTGACAAATAAGCCAGCAATGAAAGAGAGGACATCAGACAGAGCATTATGGAAACAAAGGAATGAGGATCTCAGGCTTCTTGGGAGTCAGGTGAGTTGGGGAAAGTGTTTCAGAGATAGTAAAGCATGGTGGACCCGGGAAGGGATGAGCAGGCATGAGCATGAGAGGCTCAGATGGCACAGACAGGGAGCACCATGAGATGAGGTGCACCTCCTTCTCTGTTAAAAGTGGATGATAGATAGGATATTATTATGACATTAAAACTCACAATTTAGGGGCTTCCCTGGAGGTCCAGTGGCTAAGACTTCACACTCTCAATATAAGAGACCTGGGTTCAATTCCTGGTCAGGTAACTACTCCCGCATGCCACAACTAAGAGTTAATATGCTGCAACTAAAAATTCTGCATGCTGCAACTAACACACAGCACAGCCCAATATGTAAATACATATTAAAGATAAATAAATTCTAGGGGCTTCCCTGGTGGTCCAGTGGATGAAGAGTCCACCTTGCAGTGCAAGGGGCGCCAGTTCAATCCCGGGCCTGGGAAGATCCCACATGCCGCAGCTGCATTAACGGCTGGACTGGTGTGTCCAATTGCAAGCCAGCGCTCTGGAGCACATGCGCCCAGAGCCGGTGTTCTGCAGTGAGAGAGGCCACTGCCATGGGAGGCCCACAGAGGCCAAGGAACAAAGATGGATGTAAATAAATAAATGAAAGACCAATAAAAGAGGCCAAAATTTTAAAAAGAAAATAAATAAATTTAAAAAATAAACTTCACTGTTTAAACACTTTTCTATCTTTTATCCCATAGGGCTCAGAACTTTGTGACTATCAGGGTGGCCATGAGGCACAGGTAGTTGATTCTGGCAGGATAATTTGAAAAGTATAAAAACACACCAACAAAAAAAAAAAAAGCAGCTCTTTTAAATATGCTCATCAATTTTACCCTTCATTTCCTCATGCATTTACTTTCATATGTATTTATTAAGTATTTCATAGGTGTCAACCATGGTGCTAGAGATCAGGGACAGAGAGCAAAACATGGCATGGTACCTGCCTTCAAGGAGACCACAACCTGGTAGAGGAAACTGACAAATAAGCCAGCAATGAAAGAGAGGACATCAGACAGAGCATTATGGAAACAAAGGAATGAGGATCTCAGGCTTCTTGGGAGTCAGGTGAGTTGGGGAAAGTGTTTCAGAGATAGTAAAGCATGGTGGACCCGGGAAGGGATGAGCAGGCATGAGCATGAGAGGCTCAGATGGCACAGACAGGGAGCACCAGGGGCTGGCAGGCCTACTCAGCACAGCGGGTCTCCTGACCAATAAGGAAGGACTAGAGGTTTGGAGAAGGGTGCTGCATAAAGAGCATGAAGGCAGGTCTTCTCTGCATCTCAGATTATCTTCTCAGGGCTTTTATTTTTTTCCCTGAATTCATCACTTCAACCCCAAGGGTGCATAACTCCAGTTCCTGAGCACTACCTTGCCAGCTAAAAGTTCCATTTCCCAAATCCTATTCCAAATATAATACGTATTGGTTTGTAAAGCAATTATATCCCAATTAAAAATAAATAAATTTAAAAAATAAGTTAACACAGCCAGTAAGAAACAAAGCAGATGCAATGTATCAGATCTGCTGACCCTTAGTTACCAAATGCCTCAAATATTGTTGGTATTGTAACACAATATCTGACTAACGTTAAAAGGAAGGATTTGGCTGCTTTTAATATGAAAATAAACATTTCTACCCATCAGGTAAATTTCAGTGAAAAAAAATCAAAGTAGACCAGATAAAGCAGAGAAGAATGGAAATAAAAAATGGATGCAAACAAGTTTCATTTACCACCAACAATACCTAATATCACAAGAAGTTTACTGGATCATCAACACCGTCCCCATCAAATCATTTCTGGGTATGATCTCCAGATAAGGAATTTCACAAGGTATTCAATATTGTGGTCACTGTCATTGATATGAAATTTTGTTAGGAGGAATGCAATAGCAAACTTCAGCTTACACTTACGTGGTGCTTTTATAAATTTAAGTCTTCTCCATTTCCATTGAATTATTCATTTTATTTTCTTGGTAGGTGGCTGGAATATATAGCATGTGTTATTTAATGGTAGGACACAGTTGCATAAATATCTCAAAATAACTCAAAAAGTGTATTTTCTGCTCTTCTAGGGATCAGGGACAGAGAGCAAAACATGGCATGGTACCTGCCTTCAAGGAGACCACAACCTGGTAGAGGAAACTGACAAATAAGCCAGCAATGAAAGAGAGGACATCAGACAGAGCATTATGGAAACAAAGGAATGAGGATCTCAGGCTTCTTGGGAGTCAGGTGAGTTGGGGAAAGTGTTTCAGAGATAGTAAAGCATGGTGGACCCGGGAAGGGATGAGCAGGCATGAGCATGAGAGGCTCAGATGGCACAGACAGGGAGCACCAGGGGCTGGCAGGCCTACTCAGCACAGCGGGTCTCCTGACCAATAAGGAAGGACTAGAGGTTTGGAGAAGGGTGCTGCATAAAGAGCATGAAGGCAGGTCTTCTCTGCATCTCAGATTATCTTCTCAGGGCTTTTATTTTTTTCCCTGAATTCATCACTTCAACCCCAAGGGTGCATAACTCCAGTTCCTGAGCACTACCTTGCCAGCTAAAAGTTCCATTTCCCAAATCCTATTCCAAATATAATACGTATTGGTTTGTAAAGCAATTATATCCCAATTAAAAATAAATAAATTTAAAAAATAAGTTAACACAGCCAGTAAGAAACAAAGCAGATGCAATGTATCAGATCTGCTGACCCTTAGTTACCAAATGCCTCAAATATTGTTGGTATTGTAACACAATATCTGACTAACGTTAAAAGGAAGGATTTGGCTGCTTTTAATATGAAAATAAACATTTCTACCCATCAGGTAAATTTCAGTGAAAAAAAATCAAAGTAGACCAGATAAAGCAGAGAAGAATGGAAATAAAAAATGGATGCAAACAAGTTTCATTTACCACCAACAATACCTAATATCACAAGAAGTTTACTGGATCATCAACACCGTCCCCATCAAATCATTTCTGGGTATGATCTCCAGATAAGGAATTTCACAAGGTATTCAATATTGTGGTCACTGTCATTGATATGAAATTTTGTTAGGAGGAATGCAATAGCAAACTTCAGCTTACACTTACGTGGTGCTTTTATAAATTTAAGTCTTCTCCATTTCCATTGAATTATTCATTTTATTTTCTTGGTAGGTGGCTGGAATATATAGCATGTGTTATTTAATGGTAGGACACAGTTGCATAAATATCTCAAAATAACTCAAAAAGTGTATCTCTGCTCTTCTCGCCCTGCTTTCATTGTAAACTGTATGCAGTTTAGATCCTTCATGAAACAATAGCTATCGCTTATATGGGCTCAAAGAGAAAACACTTGATGTTCATGTTTATTCATTGTATAGTATTTATTGTAATCATATCAATAAAGCACTGTGTCTATGGGCCAGCTGCAAGAGACTTGGAAATAGCTTTGTTTCATAATTCTCTTTGTATTTTTTGGTTGTTGTCATAATGGAATTTTGTTGTATATGGCTCTGAGTTCTCCTAAGTGCTTCAGACTTGAAGAGCGTGTTTGCAAGACATTGCTTTACTTTCCCTGTGCTATGATAGTAGTTTACCAAGCAAGAAGCATATCAGAGTCATCCATTATGAAGCCCAGAAAGAAGTTTCAAGTTTCCCAAGTGATTCTGATGAGTTGCCAGATTTTAAAATGGCTCTTTTATGGAACATCTTTTTATTCTCTTATAGACTTAAGTTAATGGTTACATTCTGAAAATTCCATCTGATTATTATTATTAGGATAGAAACCTTGCAAAACTAAAGCCCAATTTTATGAAAACTTCTCTTAAAATGATTCTCAATTTGTATTAGGATCATCTGATATAAGCCAAGTAATATCTTAGCATGAAAAAAGTACTTAAGATGACCAAAAAATTCTTAAATTCCATTTGTTTAACATTCATTATTTCCATACACTATTACTGAAAACTGCTGAGGTTAGTGCTATGGGCTTAAAGATGAACAGAATGGAAACCTTTGCCCATGTTAATTCATTCCCCCCAAAAAAGAAGTTTACTGGATCATCAACACCGTCCCCATCAAATCATTTCTGGGTATGATCTCCAGATAAGGAATTTCACAAGGTATTCAATATTGTGGTCACTGTCATTGATATGAAATTTTGTTAGGAGGAATGCAATAGCAAACTTCAGCTTACACTTACGTGGTGCTTTTATAAATTTAAGTCTTCTCCATTTCCATTGAATTATTCATTTTATTTTCTTGGTAGGTGGCTGGAATATATAGCATGTGTTATTTAATGGTAGGACACAGTTGCATAAATATCTCAAAATAACTCAAAAAGTGTATCTCTGCTCTTCTCGCCCTGCTTTCATTGTAAACTGTATGCAGTTTAGATCCTTCATGAAACAATAGCTATCGCTTATATGGGCTCAAAGAGAAAACACTTGATGTTCATGTTTATTCATTGTATAGTATTTATTGTAATCATATCAATAAAGCACTGTGTCTATGGGCCAGCTGCAAGAGACTTGGAAATAGCTTTGTTTCATAATTCTCTTTGTATTTTTTGGTTGTTGTCATAATGGAATTTTGTTGTATATGGCTCTGAGTTCTCCTAAGTGCTTCAGACTTGAAGAGCGTGTTTGCAAGACATTGCTTTACTTTCCCTGTGCTATGATAGTAGTTTACCAAGCAAGAAGCATATCAGAGTCATCCATTATGAAGCCCAGAAAGAAGTTTCAAGTTTCCCAAGTGATTCTGATGAGTTGCCAGATTTTAAAATGGCTCTTTTATGGAACATCTTTTTATTCTCTTATAGACTTAAGTTAATGGTTACATTCTGAAAATTCCATCTGATTATTATTATTAGGATAGAAACCTTGCAAAACTAAAGCCCAATTTTATGAAAACTTCTCTTAAAATGATTCTCAATTTGTATTAGGATCATCTGATATAAGCCAAGTAATATCTTAGCATGAAAAAAGTACTTAAGATGACCAAAAAATTCTTAAATTCCATTTGTTTAACATTCATTATTTCCATACACTATTACTGAAAACTGCTGAGGTTAGTGCTATGGGCTTAAAGATGAACAGAATGGAAACCTAGCCCTTAATGTTTCAGTGGGAAAATTATGATTTCATCCTATTGTTAATCTAGTCTTCATTAGAATTATATTTGGGGGTGTTAAAAGAGAGTGCAAAACCAAGCAAATACCACTGACTGAAATACTTCTACAGAATTTATTGCAGTTTATCCAAGAGACAATCACTAAGACACTAAAACAGATAAAATGAAATGCCCGGTAGGGCCAACAAAAGGCCTTTTGAATGCTAGTCTTACAAAGTTTCTAGGAAGTGACCATAAATTTAGCATGTAGCATTACCCCTCCCCCCAAAAAAGCTTTGATGTTGCACAACAGTTTGCCACCTAATTAAACAGTTTTAAATAAAGTTGTCTACAAGGTAAGAAGGCTGTAATCTGTGTACAGGCTACACAATATATTCCAGGTTCACCCTTTGAGAAGATACAGAGAATGAGAGAAAGCATAATGACTCCCACATGGAGCCCCAAACATGATCTTCAGAAACACTGCAAATCATGTTAACTGACCCGGGGTTTGCATTCCTCCCCTTCTCTCTGATCTCTGCCCCGTTTATTCTCCTCTCTTCCTTTGCTTTGAGGCTTCTGACCGGCAAGTGCTTGCACAGTTACTTAGGGTGGAAATATGTTATCCCTCGTGGAAATCAGAAGCTTTCATTCAAAAGGTGGCCACTCTTGACCTCTGACCCCAGTGCCTCCCACCCTGCTGCTCCCCTCCATTTTCTGTCTCCATGGAACTGAAGACTCAAGTGGAAAAATGGGAGCGGGCAACGTCTGTAGCTATTCAAAGACCACCCTACTCCCCTTTGCTGCCCTACCCCCTAAAAGGAGAGAAAGGTAAATGAAGCTCATTCATCCCAAATGGAAAAAACATCTTTTATTCTCTTATAGACTTAATATGGTTACATTCTGAAAATTCCATCTGATTATTATTATTAGGATAGAAACCTTGCAAAACTAAAGAAAAAAAGTTCTCAATTTGTATTAGGATCATCTGATATAAGCCAAGTAATATCTTAGCATGAAAAAAGTACTTAAGATGACCAAAAAATTCTTAAATTCCATTTGTTTAACATTCATTATTTCCATACACTATTACTGAAAACTGCTGAGGTTAGTGCTATGGGCTTAAAGATGAACAGAATGGAAACCTAGCCCTTAATGTTTCAGTGGGAAAATTATGATTTCATCCTATTGTTAATCTAGTCTTCATTAGAATTATATTTGGGGGTGTTAAAGACAGTGCAAAACCAAGCAAATACCACTGACTGAAATACTTCTACAGAATTTATTGCAGTTTATCCAAGAGACAATCACTAAGACACTAAAACAGATAAAATGAAATGCCCGGTAGGGCCAACAAAAGGCCTTTTGAATGCTAGTCTTACAAAGTTTCTAGGAAGTGACCATAAATTTAGCATGTAGCATTACCCCTCCCCCCAAAAAAGCTTTGATGTTGCACAACAGTTTGCCACCTAATTAAACAGTTTTAAATAAAGTTGTCTACAAGGTAAGAAGGCTGTAATCTGTGTACAGGCTACACAATATATTCCAGGTTCACCCTTTGAGAAGATACAGAGAATGAGAGAAAGCATAATGACTCCCACATGGAGCCCCAAACATGATCTTCAGAAACACTGCAAATCATGTTAACTGACCCGGGGTTTGCATTCCTCCCCTTCTCTCTGATCTCTGCCCCGTTTATTCTCCTCTCTTCCTTTGCTTTGAGGCTTCTGACCGGCAAGTGCTTGCACAGTTACTTAGGGTGGAAATATGTTATCCCTCGTGGAAATCAGAAGCTTTCATTCAAAAGGTGGCCACTCTTGACCTCTGACCCCAGTGCCTCCCACCCTGCTGCTCCCCTCCATTTTCTGTCTCCATGGAACTGAAGACTCAAGTGGAAAAATGGGAGCGGGCAACGTCTGTAGCTATTCAAAGACCACCCTACTCCCCTTTGCTGCCCTACCCCCTAAAAGGAGAGAAAGGTAAATGAAGCTCATTCATCAACAAGCAGGAGATGAAGAAGAAAGCTTTATTGACTGAAAAGCAAGCTAAGATGCAGAGAGGGTCAAAAAGGAGGAGTGCCAGGAAAGAAATGGAGCGGACTAAGGGTCAGGGGTCGGGGGCAAGTCGTGAGTTCATGAAAATGAAAACCCAGGGGCCGAAAAGCAACACTGCACGTTTCCCAAATCAAGTTATCTGTTGTTTCAAAAATGAAAACCTAACACCGTGCCACACCTTCTTTAAAAAAGAATACAGCTAAAGGAGAAGCGAAGGGAGAAGCCTGGAACATCGGGGACTCTTCTTTCTTTAAAGTCTTGATGGCAGCCAGGACACACAACAACTGGGACACCGGCTCCCGGGCTGAGCTCTGAGAACTCAAAAGTCTACGTTCCTCCAAAGGAAATGTTTTTATGCATCAGAACGCAAATGACAGCAGATATATTATTATCTGTTACACATAGAGTGAATCTTTATTTCAACAGTCTCAACTCAGCAATCCAATATCTGCAATCTAAGAAAGTGACCTGACTCACTCTGGTCAGTGGCTTCACAGGCAACCAGCCTGATAACAGCACAGAGACCGGAAAACAGAGTATTTTCTCTCAACCTAAGAATGTTTGGTGTGAAGAAAAATCAGCATTAAATTCAGATCAATCTCAAAGCTAGACAAAGTGCAAAAATTGTGCAGCATTCACCGTGTTTCTTCCTCCCTCACAAGATGTAAACATTTAATGATTTATTAATCCCGTCAGGCTTCTCTGTCCATGGGATTCTCCAGGCAAGAACGCTGAAGTGTGGGCTTCCCTGGTAGCTCATTGCTAAAGGATCCGCCTGCCAATGCAGGAGACGTGGGTTCGATCCCTGATCCAGGAAGATCCCACGTGCTGCAGAGCAACTAAGCCCATGAGCCACAACTACGGAGCCTATGCTCTAGAGTCTCGGAGCTGCCACTGTTGAAGCCCATGTGCCCTAGAGCCCAAGTTTCGCAACAAGAGAAGTCACCACAATAAGACGTTTGCTCACCTCAACTAGAGAGTAGCCCCCACTCCCTGAAACTAGAGAAGAGCGTGCAGCAGCAGTGAAAACCCAGAATATCCAAAAATAAACAAATAAAATTAAAAAAAAAAAAAAAAAAGGAATACTGGAGTGAGTTGCTGTGTCCTTCTCCAGGGGATCTTCCCAACCCAGGGATTAAGCCTATGTTTCCTGCATTGTGGGCAGATTCTTTACCAACTGAGCCATAAGGGAAGCCCCACTAATTTATTAATCATCTATCTGAAAACCTTTTTTTTTTTTTTTCTATATGAGTGCCATATCTGAAATTTGAACTCCAAAGTAAAATGTTTTCATTTTATGTGAATCGAAGCCAATGCCACATGCATTCAGATAAAAAGAGTCAGTGCAAGAAAATGTTTCTGTGGTCCATTCCTCTCTCACCAGTGGGAGGTCACCTGCATCCTTGTGGCTTGATAAGAATTGTATTCACAGGAACAGAGTCACCTACTTGCTGACGCATTCCACCTGCTTTCAAACAGAAGTCTAAAACCATTTTTCCAGAAAATATGGCATTGGTCCTAAATACCTGTTGCATGTTCTCTTGTTTTTCCATCTGTCAGTGATCCTTTTCTGACCATCAACATTTTCTAGCACTTGAGTTTTGAGCATGAGAAGATGCTTGAAGTAGGTGATGTAGTGATTGAGCCAAAATAAAGATGAGGCCAATAGGAACACTGGCAAATTCACATGCGCTCAAACCATCCAGTGGAAATCTTGTGAACTTCATGGATATATTACCACTGTCTAAGATAAAGTCCTTGAGCATTTCATACAAAATGGGACTAGAGATGAGTGTGGAAGAATCTCTCATGAAAGAAGCCCTCAAAATGGGACTCGATTGTCAGAATTCTAAGCAGGACATAGGCTAACCTGCAGCTAATACTCTTGTGATGGCTGCCCCGCTGCAAGGCTCCCTTACCTCCTCCTTACAATTCTACAGATTCTCATGAAAAGCCCTGAAATGGGGACTAGGCTGCAGAGGCAGAGTGGATACAGCTCCTTTTTGGGCCTCTGCCAGATTCTCATTAGGTTCTGGACATGTGAGCCAATGCTGATTTCCATGGCTGATCTACCCTAAATCTGCCCTTCCTGAAACACTAGCCTTTGTCCTTCCAGTCGCCGTCTCTTAAATGGGGATTTGGATGAGAGCAGTACCAAAGGGACCATCATTATATGCCCATTATTATGAAATTGATGGCCTCTAAGTCTTTCTGGCTGAAAGCTCTGACAGGCTGAGATCAAAAACCCTTAAGGGCCTATGTTTCCTGCATTGTGGGCAGATTCTTTACCAACTGAGCCATAAGGGAAGCCCCACTAATTTATTAATCATCTATCTGAAAACCTTTTTTTTTTTTTTTTCTATATGAGTGCCATATCTGAAATTTGAACTCCAAAGTAAAATGTTTTCATTTTATGTGAATCGAAGCCAATGCCACATGCATTCAGATAAAAAGAGTCAGTGCAAGAAAATGTTTCTGTGGTCCATTCCTCTCTCACCAGTGGGAGGTCACCTGCATCCTTGTGGCTTGATAAGAATTGTATTCACAGGAACAGAGTCACCTACTTGCTGACGCATTCCACCTGCTTTCAAACAGAAGTCTAAAACCATTTTTCCAGAAAATATGGCATTGGTCCTAAATACCTGTTGCATGTTCTCTTGTTTTTCCATCTGTCAGTGATCCTTTTCTGACCATCAACATTTTCTAGCACTTGAGTTTTGAGCATGAGAAGATGCTTGAAGTAGGTGATGTAGTGATTGAGCCAAAATAAAGATGAGGCCAATAGGAACACTGGCAAATTCACATGCGCTCAAACCATCCAGTGGAAATCTTGTGAACTTCATGGATATATTACCACTGTCTAAGATAAAGTCCTTGAGCATTTCATACAAAATGGGACTAGAGATGAGTGTGGAAGAATCTCTCATGAAAGAAGCCCTCAAAATGGGACTCGATTGTCAGAATTCTAAGCAGGACATAGGCTAACCTGCAGCTAATACTCTTGTGATGGCTGCCCCGCTGCAAGGCTCCCTTACCTCCTCCCTTACAATTCTACAGATTCTCATGAAAAGCCCTGAAATGGGGACTAGGCTGCAGAGGCAGAGTGGATACAGCTCCTTTTTGGGCCTCTGCCAGATTCTCATTAGGTTCTGGACATGTGAGCCAATGCTGATTTCCATGGCTGATCTACCCTAAATCTGCCCTTCCTGAAACACTAGCCTTTGTCCTTCCAGTCGCCGTCTCTTAAATGGGGATTTGGATGAGAGCAGTACCAAAGGGACCATCATTATATGCCCATTATTATGAAATTGATGGCCTCTAAGTCTTTCTGGCTGAAAGCTCTGACAGGCTGAGATCACACTTGATTGTAGAAACATGGCTTTCCCTGGTAAACCGGTTTACAAATGAGAACTAGAGTCGGCAGGAGGGAGAGCAGGAGGATAAAGGAAGAGTGTTTTTCCTCAAATTCACCTCGCTTCATGCTGGAGTGAGAGGCCATCCATACTCACGAAAGGCTAATTATATAAATCAGATGCCCTGGCTGGGTTTCCAACCCCCTGGGAGCAGGGAGGACTCGGAATAAATGAGGTCTTCTGCAAAACGAAAGAAACCCTTTGAAAAAATGCCAAAACCAATGGTTATACAGCTTAACTAACAATTTTTTTTATAGAAACAGAAAAATCTGGACCAAAGATAACAAAAATAGCTGAGTTTTCATCTTCTAGCAGATTTGGAAATGTTCTCTGAATTTATTTACCTCCTTGCTAGGATCTACTTGTCTTTACTTTGCATCGCTAAATATGACAACTCCTGAGATGTTCAGATGTCTAAATTCATCTTCAAAATAAAAGCTGACTTTTGTTTGAGAAAGATCAGATTTGTGTTAGGATACCATGATGAAAAGCATTGTTTGAGCAGCAGAGCTGAATAAGGAAAGAAAAAATCATAGCATTAAAGAAATAGGAATCCAGACCTTTCATTCTAGCTTTGCCACTTGTGAACATGCCATCTTGTACAGTCACTTCAGTTTTCAAGGCTGCAGACTCCTCATATGAAAATAGCTGGATTGATATACAGCACATTTGGTCTATGGCACTGGTTTTCGCATATGCCACAAATAGTCAATACTTAGAGGAACAACTAAAATTCACCAGCTATCAGTGGTGGACATGCCAGTTACTTTGAACATAAGAGCTGAAGTGTGGGCTTTGGCGGATGTTGTCATTAGCTTTCATAGAAGTTCATTCCTTTTCTTGTCCCAAGTCACTGATACTCGCCTCTTGCTGGATCCACTGAAGTACAGCATCTGAGAGCTATTTAATGCCTAACAATGTAAGTTCCTCTTTAGGGCAGGACAGGAAAGGTACCTGGAAATTCCCAAAACCGATGCCTGGAAATCATTCAATACATGTCTGTTAGGATACATCATTACGTAAATGTCTAAATGGAGTAGGCCACTTAAATATTTCACACAGTGTTTCTAACTGAATGGAGAAGTAATTTATTCATACTAGTTTACCATTGTTTCTAATTTTTATTTCTGACCAGACCAACTCATTAGATTCATTCTTGCCTGTTAAGAACTCCAACTAAACATACAGGCATAAGTTGTCAAAATCATAGTTATCCAGAGATGGCACAGATTACTGAGGCCATCTGGTCTTCCTCCTTTAGTTTTAGAGGTGAGAGGCTCAGAGAGATGAGATGAAATGTCTTGCTCAAAATCGTGCAATCAGAGCATGACTGTGGTGGGGCTGAAACCAGGATGCCTAAGCCAGTGGTCTTTCTATCACCAAAGATAACAAAAATAGCTGAGTTTTCATCTTCTAGCAGATTTGGAAATGTTCTCTGAATTTATTTACCTCCTTGCTAGGATCTACTTGTCTTTACTTTGCATCGCTAAATATGACAACTCCTGAGATGTTCAGATGTCTAAATTCATCTTCAAAATAAAAGCTGACTTTTGTTTGAGAAAGATCAGATTTGTGTTAGGATACCATGATGAAAAGCATTGTTTGAGCAGCAGAGCTGAATAAGGAAAGAAAAAATCATAGCATTAAAGAAATAGGAATCCAGACCTTTCATTCTAGCTTTGCCACTTGTGAACATGCCATCTTGTACAGTCACTTCAGTTTTCAAGGCTGCAGACTCCTCATATGAAAATAGCTGGATTGATATACAGCACATTTGGTCTATGGCACTGGTTTTCGGCATATGCCACAAATAGTCAATACTTAGAGGAACAACTAAAATTCACCAGCTATCAGTGGTGGACATGCCAGTTACTTTGAACATAAGAGCTGAAGTGTGGGCTTTGGCGGATGTTGTCATTAGCTTTCATAGAAGTTCATTCCTTTTCTTGTCCCAAGTCACTGATACTCGCCTCTTGCTGGATCCACTGAAGTACAGCATCTGAGAGCTATTTAATGCCTAACAATGTAAGTTCCTCTTTAGGGCAGGACAGGAAAGGTACCTGGAAATTCCCAAAACCGATGCCTGGAAATCATTCAATACATGTCTGTTAGGATACATCATTACGTAAATGTCTAAATGGAGTAGGCCACTTAAATATTTCACACAGTGTTTCTAACTGAATGGAGAAGTAATTTATTCATACTAGTTTACCATTGTTTCTAATTTTTATTTCTGACCAGACCAACTCATTAGATTCATTCTTGCCTGTTAAGAACTCCAACTAAACATACAGGCATAAGTTGTCAAAATCATAGTTATCCAGAGATGGCACAGATTACTGAGGCCATCTGGTCTTCCTCCTTTTAGTTTTAGAGGTGAGAGGCTCAGAGAGATGAGATGAAATGTCTTGCTCAAAATCGTGCAATCAGAGCATGACTGTGGTGGGGCTGAAACCAGGATGCCTAAGCCAGTGGTCTTTCTATCACGTCACATCCTGAGTCTATTAAGTTCCTCTTAGTTGACTACATACACACAATATAAAATATATATATGTATATATACATGATATATGTATACATGTAAGATTTGTGCTGTGTTCTTCATAAGTTAGAAACAGCTTCAGCTCTTCATGGAACCGCTGAACTATCTAGGATTATGTTTTCTGCCCTCTTTTTCCCAAAGGAAAGCATTACAAGGTCCCTACTGAGGGACATATTAGCAATCCTACTCCCTCTGGCTTGCTTTTCTTACTGTCCATAAAAGCTTTAGCCTCAGGGGAGGAAGAACCATCTCCTACTGACCCAAGTCATTCTTCATTATAGTTTATGCCCTGAGTCCCCTGTGGCTTTGGAGGCCTCCAAATTGATTATTCCTCAAAAGTCATACATTTTGTTCTCTTTTCCTCTGATCTGCTCTTTGCATTCTCTCGAGTGCTGCAGTATGGGTTTGTTTAGCTGCTCAAAGGAAGGCGGAATATAGGGAACCTGGATTTACCAATAGGGAAAAAAAATCAACACAATTAATTCTTCTATTTCACATCATTACTTCATAGAAATACATGCATACTTATGCACAGTCATGCATCCTATCAATGGTGATTAGATTCTCAAATCAACTGACCACAACCTGTTAAAACCCTTAGGAGGCTTAAGCATCTGCCTTATTTTCATTTCATGGTCAGTTATGCCAAACTGCTGGTGAATTTGGAGTTCAGAGCTTGGTAAGGCAAATTTTTGTTGAACATATCACAATAGGAACTTCACTGAGGTGATCTAATCGTGATCGCAGTCCACATCCTAAAATAGGAGTGGCTTAAAATCTTTGCAGAGAACAGAATGGTCAAGGATGAGATGTTCCTGACCCAAACATCCATCTTGCTGTCTTTCTCCAGGGCACTCCCCAAGTTCCATGGAACTCAGACACTTTTTAAGAATTGTAAATATTAGGAAAATCCAAGAATGACAATGTCATTAGTTCATCCGAAGAATCAAAACAAGGCATAAGTTGTCAAAATCATAGTTATCCAGAGATGGCACAGATTACTGAGGCCATCTGGTCTTCCTCCTTTAGTTTTAGAGGTGAGAGGCTCAGAGAGATGAGATGAAATGTCTTGCTCAAAATCGTGCAATCAGAGCATGACTGTGGTGGGGCTGAAACCAGGATGCCTAAGCCAGTGGTCTTTCTATCACGTCACATCCTGAGTCTATTAAGTTCCTCTTAGTTGACTACATACACACAATATAAAATATATATATGTATATATACATGATATATGTATACATGTAAGATTTGTGCTGTGTTCTTCATAAGTTAGAAACAGCTTCAGCTCTTCATGGAACCGCTGAACTATCTAGGATTATGTTTTCTGCCCTCTTTTTCCCAAAGGAAAGCATTACAAGGTCCCTACTGAGGGACATATTAGCAATCCTACTCCCTCTGGCTTGCTTTTCTTACTGTCCATAAAAGCTTTAGCCTCAGGGGAGGAAGAACCATCTCCTACTGACCCAAGTCATTCTTCATTATAGTTTATGCCCTGAGTCCCCTGTGGCTTTGGAGGCCTCCAAATTGATTATTCCTCAAAAGTCATACATTTTGTTCTCTTTTCCTCTGATCTGCTCTTTGCATTCTCTCGAGTGCTGCAGTATGGGTTTGTTTAGCTGCTCAAAGGAAGGCGGAATATAGGGAACCTGGATTTACCAATAGGGAAAAAAAATCAACACAATTAATTCTTCTATTTCACATCATTACTTCATAGAAATACATGCATACTTATGCACAGTCATGCATCCTATCAATGGTGATTAGATTCTCAAATCAACTGACCACAACCTGTTAAAACCCTTAGGAGGCTTAAGCATCTGCCTTATTTTCATTTCATGGTCAGTTATGCCAAACTGCTGGTGAATTTGGAGTTCAGAGCTTGGTAAGGCAAATTTTTGTTGAACATATCACAATAGGAACTTCACTGAGGTGATCTAATCGTGATCGCAGTCCACATCCTAAAATAGGAGTGGCTTAAAATCTTTGCAGAGAACAGAATGGTCAAGGATGAGATGCTCCTGACCCAAACATCCATCTTGCTGTCTTTCTCCAGGGCACTCCCCAAGTTCCATGGAACTCAGACACTATTCTAGGAATTGTAAATATTAGGGAAAATCAAGAAGGTGTGAATCAAGTGACTAACCTAATGTACGGGAATGCTCTGAATTGTCTGAGTTGATATTTTGCCACCCAAGAGGTTCAAACAGAAATGATTACCTCTAGATCTTCATCTGGTCCAATGAAGTTGGGACTGAAACATAAAGTAAGAAGAGGATGGGACCCAAAATAGACACTAAAATGAATCCTAAAGCAGAGTAAAGAGAGTTGGATACAGTTTCTCTGTGAACCGGGTAACTAGGATGCCTGAGGAGATGAGTGTGTATTGTTCATGAGCCATGTCAGGAGTAGATAGGGGTGTGTGTCTGTTCAGTCATGTCTGACTCTTTGCAACCCCATGAACTGTGGCCCACCATGGGATTTCCCAGGCATGAATACTGCAGTGGGTTGCCACTGCCTGATTTTAACATACAAGTGGCAATTGTGAAACTCTAAGAAATCTGTTAAAACTATCAGACATTGCCAACAAGAGAAGTGTGATGTTTTCCAGTTTGAAGGAAAGGATATTAATTATTATCTATTTTTAGTGCCAATAGATCTCAAAGCCAATGTTAAAATTATATAGTTGTAATCATCCTCCAGTGGAAAAATGAAAAAAGCCTCTGTAAAACATAAAAAATAAACTAAAAAAAATTTTAAAGTAATAAAATAGGGCTTTCCTGCTGATCCAGTGGGTTAAGAGTCCGCCTTGAAGTGCAAGGGGTACCTGTTCCACCATGCATCCTATCAATGGTGATTAGATTCTCAAATCAACTGACCACAACCTGTTAAAACCCTTAGGAGGCTTAAGCATCTGCCTTATTTTCATTTCATGGTCAGTTATGCCAAACTGCTGGTGAATTTGGAGTTCAGAGCTTGGTAAGGCAAATTTTTGTTGAACATATCACAATAGGAACTTCACTGAGGTGATCTAATCGTGATCGCAGTCCACATCCTAAAATAGGAGTGGCTTAAAATCTTTGCAGAGAACAGAATGGTCAAGGATGAGATGTTCCTGACCCAAACATCCATCTTGCTGTCTTTCTCCAGGGCACTCCCCAAGTTCCATGGAACTCAGACACTATTCTAAGAATTGTAAATATTAGGGAAAATCAAGAAGGTGTGAATCAAGTGACTAACCTAATGTACGGGAATGCTCTGAATTGTCTGAGTTGATATTTTGCCACCCAAGAGGTTCAAACAGAAATGATTACCTCTAGATCTTCATCTGGTCCAATGAAGTTGGGACTGAAACATAAAGTAAGAAGAGGATGGGACCCAAAATAGACACTAAAATGAATCCTAAAGCAGAGTAAAGAGAGTTGGATACAGTTTCTCTGTGAACCGGGTAACTAGGATGCCTGAGGAGATGAGTGTGTATTGTTCATGAGCCATGTCAGGAGTAGATAGGGGTGTGTGTCTGTTCAGTCATGTCTGACTCTTTGCAACCCCATGAACTGTGGCCCACCATGGGATTTCCCAGGCATGAATACTGCAGTGGGTTGCCACTGCCTGATTTTAACATACAAGTGGCAATTGTGAAACTCTAAGAAATCTGTTAAAACTATCAGACATTGCCAACAAGAGAAGTGTGATGTTTTCCAGTTTGAAGGAAAGGATATTAATTATTATCTATTTTTAGTGCCAATAGATCTCAAAGCCAATGTTAAAATTATATAGTTGTAATCATCCTCCAGTGGAAAAATGAAAAAAGCCTCTGTAAAACATAAAAAATAAACTAAAAAAAATTTTAAAGTAATAAAATAGGGCTTTCCTGCTGATCCAGTGGGTTAAGAGTCCGCCTTGAAGTGCAAGGGGTACCTGTTCCATCCCTGGCCAGGGAAGATCCCACATGCCACGGAGCCGCTGGACCAGTGTGTCCAATTAGGAGCTGGCGCTCTGGGGCGCATGTGCCCTGAGCTGGTGCTATACAGTGAGAGAGGTCACTGCAATGGGAGGCCCACACAGGCCAAAGAAAAAATATGGATGAAAAATGAATAAATAAAAAATAAATAAAAATAGACTAAAATTTTAAAAAATAATAATGAAATAGAGTGTGCAGCAATGAGGCAGCAACATGAATCCGTCGATTTCTCTTTGAGGAGTCTCTACAGTGTACATTTCTTAGGACAGTTTCACTTGCTTTTCTACCAGTGAGAAAGATCAGGGTAAATGAGACAGGGAACAAGATGGTGGGACGTCTACTAAAATGAGAAGTGGAATATCCTTGAAGATAAACTTTGCCTGGTTGACATCTTGTCTAGCGTGGTTTGTTCTGCCCATTGGCTTTCTTTGCCTGATGTTTAGCTGCAATCTCTACAGTTTCTGAGCCACACTCTTTATTTCAACTTTCAAATTCAGTTTATATCACTACCTTTTGAGGATTGCTTGTTATTTATTTTTTTATACTCTCTCACCCCTCCCCCATATTTAATGAAAAATAGAAACTGTCGTATACTATGGTTTTCTTACCAAATGGTTCTACGTGTTTTAGTAACACTCTCTTTGCCTCCCTTTTGGCTGCCCATCCTTCACCCATCCTCTTGAGGCCAAGAGTCATCCTGGTCACCCTCACTCCCCACGTAGGTCTCCAAATAGGCATCTTCATTCATTTGACCTGTTTGCCTCCTGGTCTCTATTCCATAAAGCAAAAAGCAGAAAGTGCACCAAAACTGAGAAATTTTTTTCAAGAAAATTATATTTCCCAGCCCATCTTAGAGCTCTTTTGCAGATGGTTTAGGGAACTGCCAGTCTGATGCACTCTTAAGAGACTGGGAACTAAGTCCTGAAGAGATGAAGGTTAAGAGCGCAGTATCTGGTTTGTGGTGAGGACTGTGGCAGAATGGTTTAATTCTGGAGACAGCAGCTCCCTTATTTGCCTAGGGCGCTAGGCAGGAGTGCTGATTCCCTTCCTTCCTGTTTGTGACAGAAATGGTGTGATTGCTAAGGGAGCAGCTTCCTGAATCCAAAGGCAACAACTTCTATAGTGGTCCAGCTCTGTAGTGTGCGTGTATGTGTTTGCCTCTCTTACTGGTTTATTTATTTACTTACTTTCATTCGTCTTTATTCTTTGGCCTGTGTGGGCCTCCCATTGCAGCGGCCTCTCTCGCTGCAGAGCAATGGCTCTGGATGCAGAGCCACACCGGTCCAGCCACTCCACAGAACGCGGCATCTTCCTGGGCCAGGAGTCAAACCGGTGCCCCTTGCACTGCAGGGTGGACTCTTTACCCACTGGACCACCAGGGAAGCCCCTATAGTGTGTTTTTAAGAGTTTCTTCCAGAAGTTCAACCTAGAATCTATGTCTTTAGCTCTCCATAATTCTGGCATCTATCTCTGTCCCTTAATCAACCTCTCACTGCTTCAACTACCCAAATAGGATTTTGTTGTTTGCAACTAAAAAAAGGAAAAATTGACCTAAACTCACTCTTTCCCTTGTCAAATTCTCAGCCCACCCTTCCATAACCATCAAAGGATGAAATAAATTTTCACTAAGATTTTTTATTTCAATTCATACATGAGTAACTATTCTGAAAATTTATAAGGCTTGCCTCTATCTCTAAAAATATTGAAATCTAGTATATTACAGCTATCGTATTTGTTGGATTGAGAAGCTTCATTTAATCTACACTTAGAAACCCAACAAGAGCTCATATCCTCTTGGAGCATAACCTCTTTTCAGCATCAGATGTTCATCATGCACAGTCTTACTGGACTGGCATAGATGTAAGTTTATTATTCAGCCTCTTTAATTTAGCTGCTGAGAAATCACATTAGGAAGGCAGAAGAAAGTATCCATTTTGGAGTCATTTAAGGAGAGCATGAAACTATGCAACAGAGCTCTTTTGCAGATGGTTTAGGGAACTGCCAGTCTGATGCACTCTTAAGAGACTGGGAACTAAGTCCTGAAGAGATGAAGGTTAAGAGCGCAGTATCTGGTTTGTGGTGAGGACTGTGGCAGAATGGTTTAATTCTGGAGACAGCAGCTCCCTTATTTGCCTAGGGCGCTAGGCAGGAGTGCTGATTCCCTTCCTTCCTGTTTGTGACAGAAATGGTGTGATTGCTAAGGGAGCAGCTTCCTGAATCCAAAGGCAACAACTTCTATAGTGGTCCAGCTCTGTAGTGTGCGTGTATGTGTTTGCCTCTCTTACTGGTTTATTTATTTACTTACTTTCATTCGTCTTTATTCTTTGGCCTGTGGGGGCCTCCCATTGCAGCGGCCTCTCTCGCTGCAGAGCAATGGCTCTGGATGCAGAGCCACCCCGGGTCCAGCCACTCCACAGAACGCGGCATCTTCCTGGGCCAGGAGTCAAACCGGTGCCCCTTGCACTGCAGGGTGGACTCTTTACCCACTGGACCACCAGGGAAGCCCCTATAGTGTGTTTTTAAGAGTTTCTTCCAGAAGTTCAACCTAGAATCTATGTCTTTAGCTCTCCATAATTCTGGCATCTATCTCTGTCCCTTAATCAACCTCTCACTGCTTCAACTACCCAAATAGGATTTTGTTGTTTGCAACTAAAAAAAGGAAAAATTGACCTAAACTCACTCTTTCCCTTGTCAAATTCTCAGCCCACCCTTCCATAACCATCAAAGGATGAAATAAATTTTCACTAAGATTTTTTATTTCAATTCATACATGAGTAACTATTCTGAAAATTTATAAGGCTTGCCTCTATCTCTAAAAATATTGAAATCTAGTATATTACAGCTATCGTATTTGTTGGATTGAGAAGCTTCATTTAATCTACACTTAGAAACCCAACAAGAGCTCATATCCTCTTGGAGCATAACCTCTTTTCAGCATCAGATGTTCATCATGCACAGTCTTACTGGACTGGCATAGATGTAAGTTTATTATTCAGCCTCTTTAATTTAGCTGCTGAGAAATCACATTAGGAAGGCAGAAGAAAGTATCCATTTTGGAGTCATTTAAGGAGAGCATGAAACTATGCAACAGAGCCAAAATTTTCAGAAGGCCGTATGATACCCTAAAGATAGAATCCCAAGACAGGCCTCCTCTCCAGAATAGAGTCTGCACTGAGTCCTCTGTTAATTGAAGCGGGTTCAGCAGTATCAAGGCTCATTATGCTTTTCTGTATTGACTGACCACTTCGTTCCATGTTTTAGGGTATACAGCAGAGACGAGAGTCACATTGAGGAATCCACTGTGAACAGAAGACACACATGTATAGATCTGCAAAGCTGGCATTTTAGAAGTAAGTAAAAAGTGCTGTAAGAATACAGACTCAGTCTCAGTAGATTTTATGAGCTTAAAAGGCAAGGAAAAAATATATATCCGTGAATGTTTGTCTACATTATGCCTATTTTTATGTTCTCTTAGGTCCAAACCCGTCCTTCTATATGCTGCTTTGGAATACTTCTTGATCCTTGAGTGTCTTATTTGGTTACCTAGTTAATAAGAATCTCCAGAGTTAACCCACAGGTATACTCATTCTCCCTGTTAATTTTAAATTAAATCAGGGTGATTTATCTTGTGGCTAGTGCTGATAGATCCAGAAGTTGACAGCAGTTGTGAGATCAGGAATCAGAGCCTCATAGATGGCACTTAAAAATGGGTTTGGTTATGCCCTTAGGTCTGAACACAGTGATGGGCTCCATGCCAAGGGAAAATAGGATGCTAATAATTATGCCATGCAACAGCATCCAGTTAATCAAACGAACACTGGTGGTTGATTGTGATAAAGTGCCTGCTGAAGAAAGTGCCTTGTGATCCAAGATGCCTGATGCCCTTGACCACTCCCATGGCCATGACAGCTGTGAGGACTGTGGAGTGGGCTGGCTTCTTCTGAGTATTCTGCAGTGATTAGAGAAAGAAAGGACAATCTCAAGTCTAAGTTCTTTTTTTTTTTTTTGGATTTTTGGCCACTTTTATTGGTCTTTCATTTACTTATTTTCATCCACCTTTGTTCTTTGGCCTGTGTGGGCCTCCCATTGCAGTGGTCTCTCCTGTAGCAGAGCACCAGCTCCGGGTGCATGCGCTCCAGAGCACTGGCTTGTAATTGGACACACCGGTCCAGCCACTCTGCGGCACGTGGGATCTTCCTTTGCCAGGGATCAAACTGGCACCCTTTGCAGTGCAAGGCGGACTCTTTACCCACTGGACCACCAGGGAAGCCCCCTAAATTCTTATCATAGATCACAGAAGAGAAGTTGTTGTCAGCCCTAAGAGAATCTCTTATCTCTTGTAACCCCTGGGCTGACATGACTGAATATCAAATAGAACATTTATTGGTGTAAGTGAAAGAATGACAAGCTATGTTAAAGTCACAACTGTACCAGATCTCCAGTGTTCAAGTCAGGACATGAGGAGGTAGAGTTCCTGAAATTTGAAAAGGACAGATCTAGTTGGATTCAGACAAAGCCCAGAGACTTAAAATCCTGAGTTACTCTAAATTCCCCTTTAATAATCACTGCGGGCTTGCTTGCTAAGTCGCTTCAGTCACGTCCGAGTTTATGTGACCGTATGGACTATAGCCCACAAGACTTCTCTGTGCATGGGATTCTCCAGGCAAGAATATTGGAGTGGGTTGCCATTCTATTCTCCAGGGGATCTTCCCAACCCAGGGATCAAACCCGTGTCTCTTACCTCTCCTGTATCGGCAAGTAGGTTCTTGGGAAGCCTGACAGCTTAACCAGGAGCCAGTCAGCAACATGGAAATGTGTCTGAAGGTCCCACCTCCAGCACGACAGGGCACATTGTAGAAGGGTGGGTTTGGAGCTGAGAGACCAGAGTCCAGCACACATGTGCAGCTAAGCTGTACAGTGTGAGCTATAGATGTGTACCACAAAGACCGGTTACACTGTTATATGATCTGAAATCTCTGGCTTTGTTTCTGCATTTGCATATTGTAAAAAATGGTGGACTAGAATGGTAATTTAGTTCCACTTTTGAGTAACAAAAACCTCTTATCAAATAAAGCCATGTATAAAACTCTAAAACAGAAAACATATAAAAGAAAGCTACTCTGACTATATCTTGTACCCAGCTAGGGGACTTCCCCTTACCCACAGCATCCACCCTGAGCCTTCTCCTCAGGGCCCTAAGGCTCTACAGAATGCAGTCTCTCCTGTAGCAGAGCACCAGCTCCGGGTGCATGCGCTCCAGAGCACTGGCTTGTAATTGGACACACCGGTCCAGCCACTCTGCGGCACGTGGGATCTTCCTTTGCCAGGGATCAAACTGGCACCCTTTGCAGTGCAAGGCGGACTCTTTACCCACTGGACCACCAGGGAAGCCCCCTAAATTCTTATCATAGATCACAGAAGAGAAGTTGTTGTCAGCCCTAAGAGAATCTCTTATCTCTTGTAACCCCTGGGCTGACATGACTGAATATCAAATAGAACATTTATTGGTGTAAGTGAAAGAATGACAAGCTATGTTAAAGTCACAACTGTACCAGATCTCCAGTGTTCAAGTCAGGACATGAGGAGGTAGAGTTCCTGAAATTTGAAAAGGACAGATCTAGTTGGATTCAGACAAAGCCCAGAGACTTAAAATCCTGAGTTACTCTAAATTCCCCTTTAATAATCACTGCGGGCTTGCTTGCTAAGTCGCTTCAGTCACGTCCGAGTTTATGTGACCGTATGGACTATAGCCCACAAGACTTCTCTGTGCATGGGATTCTCCAGGCAAGAATATTGGAGTGGGTTGCCATTCTATTCTCCAGGGGATCTTCCCAACCCAGGGATCAAACCCGTGTCTCTTACCTCTCCTGTATCGGCAAGTAGGTTCTTGGGAAGCCTGACAGCTTAACCAGGAGCCAGTCAGCAACATGGAAATGTGTCTGAAGGTCCCACCTCCAGCACGACAGGGCACATTGTAGAAGGGTGGGTTTGGAGCTGAGAGACCAGAGTCCAGCACACATGTGCAGCTAAGCTGTACAGTGTGAGCTATAGATGTGTACCACAAAGACCGGTTACACTGTTATATGATCTGAAATCTCTGGCTTTGTTTCTGCATTTGCATATTGTAAAAAATGGTGGACTAGAATGGTAATTTAGTTCCACTTTTGAGTAACAAAAACCTCTTATCAAATAAAGCCATGTATAAAACTCTAAAACAGAAAACATATAAAAGAAAGCTACTCTGACTATATCTTGTACCCAGCTAGGGGACTTCCCCTTACCCACAGCATCCACCCTGAGCCTTCTCCTCAGGGCCCTAAGGCTCTACAGAATGCAGTCAGTAAACCTCTCAATAGGATCATCTCTCAAGATCCTTCTTCTTCTGAAGGACACGGATGCTGAGATTCTCATGTCTAAAGTACCTTGTTCTCAAGGGCAGTCTTCCAACCAGCAGCAACATGGCACCAGAGACGCGGCAGAAGTTAACCTTGTCAAGGTGTTGGACTCAGACTGCTTGTGCTCAGTCTTCCCGCTCCCTCACTGTGGGAGGTAGGAAGGTGCTTACCCTCTGCTCTCATTTCCGCCCCTGGAATTTCCGCCCCTGGAATTTCCATCTTGAGGGCCTCTTTTATAGTAAGAGAACTCAAATAACATAAGAAAATCCTTGAGAGGACAAACAAGTCACGTTCCTGAGAAATTCAGAGTGAGGCGTTTTCCATAATTACATGCCAAGTGATCCAATGGGAGAAAACTTTATAACAACAGGCCAAGGTCACCTCACATTAAGAAGAGAGGCTTCATGGCTTTCAAGCAGGAGGGGGCTGATTTCAAAAATGACCAATGGCAGATACCAAAGGGTCCAGAGGGCACAAAGCAGAGTGGAAAGCACTTTCTTTGCTGTAGAAACTGGCTGACAGATCGGCAAGAAGGACAAGCAGAGGCATTAAAGCCCCCCAGGGAGGGTGTGGGATCTCAGAGGGGGTTCTCAAAGCATCACCTTTCCATCAAATTAGCCAGCTGCCAGATTCAGTAAACACCATAAATCTGTACGAACAGGGCTGCACTCATGAGGTAACCCAGGTGTTGGAGCGCAGTGGATGTTGAAATATGCAAGGCCAGCCCTGCTGGTGCCAAATGGGTCACAGCTGCCCCTCTGGGCGCGCGTTTCCCAGGCCCCTGAGTGGAACTGCTCACAATTAACTGCTTTGTCTGTCACCAAGCCCGCCTCTCTGTTGGACGTGGGGTTCCAAACTCTCAGGTTGGTGGCCTCTCTCTGTCTCCCCGTCTTTCTTTCTTCCACACATGCATAGCAATGTTAATCAGAAATCACATCAGTCACATATAAAAGAAAGCTACTCTGACTATATCTTGTACCCAGCTGGACCCCCCAGCATCCACCCTGAGCCTTCTCCTCAGGGCCCTAAGGCTCTACAGAATGCAGTCAGTAAACCTCTCAATAGGATCATCTCTCAAGATCCTTCTTCTTCTGAAGGACACGGATGCTGAGATTCTCTTGTCATGTCTAAAGTACCTTGTTCTCAAGGGCAGTCTTCCAACCAGCAGCAACATGGCACCAGAGACGCGGCAGAAGTTAACCTTGTCAAGGTGTTGGACTCAGACTGCTTGTGCTCAGTCTTCCCGCTCCCTCACTGTGGGAGGTAGGAAGGTGCTTACCCTCTGCTCTCATTTCCGCCCCTGGAATTTCCGCCCCTGGAATTTCCATCTTGAGGGCCTCTTTTATAGTAAGAGAACTCAAATAACATAAGAAAATCCTTGAGAGGACAAACAAGTCACGTTCCTGAGAAATTCAGAGTGAGGCGTTTTCCATAATTACATGCCAAGTGATCCAATGGGAGAAAACTTTATAACAACAGGCCAAGGTCACCTCACATTAAGAAGAGAGGCTTCATGGCTTTCAAGCAGGAGGGGGCTGATTTCAAAAATGACCAATGGCAGATACCAAAGGGTCCAGAGGGCACAAAGCAGAGTGGAAAGCACTTTCTTTGCTGTAGAAACTGGCTGACAGATCGGCAAGAAGGACAAGCAGAGGCATTAAAGCCCCCCAGGGAGGGTGTGGGATCTCAGAGGGGGTTCTCAAAGCATCACCTTTCCATCAAATTAGCCAGCTGCCAGATTCAGTAAACACCATAAATCTGTACGAACAGGGCTGCACTCATGAGGTAACCCAGGTGTTGGAGCGCAGTGGATGTTGAAATATGCAAGGCCAGCCCTGCTGGTGCCAAATGGGTCACAGCTGCCCCTCTGGGCGCGCGTTTCCCAGGCCCCTGAGTGGAACTGCTCACAATTAACTGCTTTGTCTGTCACCAAGCCCGCCTCTCTGTTGGACGTGGGGTTCCAAACTCTCAGGTTGGTGGCCTCTCTCTGTCTCCCCGTCTTTCTTTCTTCCACACATGCATAGCAATGTTAATCAGAAATCACATCAGTCACCTAGAAATTTTCTGAGACAGTGTTAGCGAATCCATCACTTAGGATGTCAGGCTCGATGAAGAGAGGGCCTGGATGAGTGGGGAGAGGCCAGAGGGCTGGAAGGAGCGCACAGGCTCCAGGTCTCTTCCTCCCGGTCCTGACTTCCAGCTCTGATGTGTTTCTGTCCTCCTGGCCTCTGGTATCCTCGGCTCAGGGATCAGAAACCTCAGCTCAGGGATCAGATCCTCCTGGCCTGTGGTATCCTCAGGTCAGAGATCAGCATATAAGTTTTAGCCTTCTTCCCAGGTGGTTAGGGAGAATATCATGTAAGCTTAAAGATCAAGAATTTGATAAAACATCCAAAGCATCTTTGGCATTCATAATTTCTTCTTTAAACTTTCTACCTGAGCAGACTGTGTGAGAGAATGTGGGTAAAGATATGAGAGGAATGGCAAAGGTGTCATCAGTGTGGCAACCCCTGGGACCCAAAACTCCTTGACCACATATGTGGGAGTCTCAACTTTGGGAAATCCTGTAGGCCTTGAAACTTCACTGACTTCCTTTCTACCTTTCCACCAGAAACTTTAGAATGTTCCAGTCTCATGTCAGCAAATGCCGTAACAGATAACCACATGCTTCTTTTCTTTCTGTCTCTGGATTTTATAGGGCCTTACTGAGTGAACACCTTAATTAAATATAGTACAATAATTATATGTAGGGCATTTAATACATAAGCCTGATGACTTGCAGGGTACTGAGCTATATATTCTCTTTAAATAGGCAGAGCACCCTCCTGTCTTTGCAAGAAGAAGATGCATCTACTCACACTGAGTGATATAAATGAAAGTGTTAGTCACTTAGTTGTGTCCGACTCTTTGCGACCCTAAGGGCAGTAGCCCGCTAGACTCCTCTGTTCGTGGAATTCTCCAGGAAAGACTACTGGAGTGGGTTGCCATTCTCTTCTCCAGGGGATCTTCCCAAATCAGGGATTGAAGTTATGTCTCCTGCATTGCAGGCAAATTCTTTACCAACTAAGCCACCAGGGAAGGCCTGAATGACCTAAGACCTGTGAATAAGGGCTGACATGAGTTAAGTACCCCTGGAGCTCAGGAAATGGATGGTGAGCATTGGATAGAGGTTTAAACACGATCTCCTGGTTTAAATGGACTTGAACCTTTCTTCACAGGAGGCAGTCTAGTGGCAGAGAGACCCCTGGAGATGAAGGTTTTCAGCGGTCCCAGAATTTCAGCCCCTCATCATTCTCATGCTGACCCTGATAGTAATTCTAGCCATTCCAGAGACTTCAAAGAATAGAAACAGATTTTTCTATACAGTGTTTTATCACACATGGATCCATACTAAGTACTCCCTTTCATATATTCTATATATTTTTTACTTTCTATATTTTGGGCTCATCATATATAGTTTACAGACAGCAAGTGGTAAGTTTCGTTTAACTTCGTGTTCCATTTCAGAGGTCTGACTCACAGATCAGTGTGCTCTGAATGACTGAATATGTGAGTGAACAGCGGCCACAGGGTTAATTCTCATTTATCTTCCAGGGCCTTTGTTTCATTCTCTGTGAGATTATAAACAGGGTGGATTTTAGAATCAGACAGCCAGAGTTCAAATCTAGCCTTGATGACTTTCAGAGATCTACTTAACCTTCCTAAGACCTTGGTTTCCTTATTTGCAAAATACAGTAAAACCCCTTCAAATAAATAAAATAGTTGAAAGCAGTAAGCATTAGCATTCAATGCGTAGGATTAACTTCCCCTCCATCAGTACCCAAGATTCACCCTTCTCTGGCATTTTAGTGACTACTGTCCTTGTCTTTCTCTTGTTACCTAATTAAAGGAAGAAACTTCTAATCTGCCTACCTATCTACCCAGCTATCTACTTCTCTATCTATCCATCCATTCCACTAATATCTGAAGTATATGATACTGCGTAACTGCTGGCCACTTGAAGTAACACACACACCTGCTTTCCGATCTCACCTTCTAACCCAAAGTGCTCAAGTCGCCTCAGTCACTCAGTCCTGTCTGACGCTTTGCAGTCCTATGGACTGTAGCCCACCCGCCTCCTCTGTCCATGGGATTTCCCAGGCAAGACTACTGGGCTGGGTTACCATTTCCTTCTCCAGGGGACCATCCCAACCCAGGGATCAAACCTGTGTCCCCTGTATTGGCAGGTGGATTCTTTTACTACTCAGCACCTGGGAAGCCCTACTAACCCAAAGACCTTGCACAATTTACTTGACTCTCAGCCTCAATGTTCTCATCTGTAAAATGGGATTCATTAGTTTCAATTCCCTAGAGAATTGCCGTAAGGATTAAATGTCATTTAAATAAAGGATTTAATCAGAGTTCCAGCTCAAAAAGCATTAGCTATTAAGGTTGGGCTTCCCACGTGGCTCAGTGGTGAGGAATTCACCTCCACTGCAGGAGACATGGGCTCCATCCCTGGGCAGGTTTGAATATCTTTTGCGGATGCCCAGAAACAGTCTGAGATCTCAGTCAGATTCTGATAAAATGGAACACAAAACCCTACAGGGAGAAAATACTGAGTTTTCCATTTCAGTGACTACAGAGGAGGCTAAACCACCAAAAAAAGAACTGTGCGCTGTGGGAGGAGAGCGGCTGTCTCCATGAAATAACAAAGAGATGTTTGCTTTCAATCCCTGGGAGTGCCTTGCTTCAATGTCAAGTTTTAAGGAAATACTGAAAAGCACTCTTGGTTTATGGGTATTCGGGTCATGTCCACCATGGAGACTTAAGCTTCCTGAGAGGAAATGGAAGGGGAAAAGAGCTAACCTTTTGCAATTGTTTGTTTTAGTCACTGAGGCTTGTCTGACTCTTGGGACCCTGTGGACTGTAGCCCACCAGGCTCCTCTGTCCATGGGCTTTCCCAGGCAAGAACACTGGCGTGGGTTGCCGGTTTCTTCTCCAGGGGATCTTCCCAGCCCAGGGATCCCTGAGGAGGAGGACAAACTCTCAAGACTTCAGGGCCCGAAGGCTGGGTGCACAGCCTAAGTTACCTTGCTGACAGAAGCAGTGCCTGTCACCTGGTCTCCAGCCTCTCACAGCTTTGCTAGAACTCTCTGGCACTATTATTTTTCTACATCGATGGTAGAGTTTAAGTGACATCAGGGGGTCAGAGGGACTGTGAAGAGGGCTTAGGTCACTGTTTCAGTTCATACTCAGCACCACTGCCCTCCTTGATACACTCCCTGGATACATACTCCACTAAGAATCCACATGGATGAGTTTCCCCAACAGAGGAGGCAGAAAGCAAATCCCTCCTTTCTAGCTCTGAAATTCCCTTGCCTACTGTATGTATGCTCGATATGTGCTTGGAAGATATAGACATGTGCATTCACACCTAAATGAAAACCACTGAGCATCCTCAAATTTATTTGAATTTTCATTGTTAATGATTATTATTTTATGCCATGTGGGAATAAAATAGTCTTCATATTATGTCTTTTTTTTAATTTTTATTTTACTTTTTACTTTAACAGAGTTTTGTTGTTTACAGATACGTATGATCCCAGATTAGTCATATATATATCACCCCCATCCCACCCCTCCAGGCTGTCGCACAGCACCCCTGCAGGATCCCTTTTTCTCACTTCATATTATTTCTTTTCCTACTCCTCTTTCATCTTAATTCACCCACACACTCACACACAGCCCCACCCCCATGGTCACACTGGCTCCTCACTCACCTGATAGAAAAAATAAAAGCCAATGTGGGTTCTAAAATTTTCCCTTAAAGCAGAATATTCTAGTCTTAAATTTAAAATGTGAACTTTATTTTCTAACTATTCTAGTCTGCGGTCTCTGCTGTTTTCCTCTTTAAGAGCTGAATACCTGGTCTTTGTATTAATTAATACATACTTCTTATGAGATTCTGAATACTTTTACTCCATCTACACCTGAAAGCTATGGCTGGGAGGGATAAAGAAAGGGAAAAACATCTCCTGGAAGGTGTTCAAGTAAGAGAAAGAGAATTATGACAGCAATCAGAAGTACCATAGAAAAAAATATGACGGTGGACATGGAACATAGAACAGTAAGTACCACTGTGGATTTTCCCCCAAGTTTGCATCATCCGTTTTCTCTTGACTTTCTGACGTTAGCTTTGCAGTTGAGTTTCATTCCTCACAGCAGTAGGCTTCCACAAACCAGCACCCTGGCCTCTGGGGTCCTACAGCTCATTGCCAACCTGCCCCACAGGAGACCTTGTTATTCCTCTTTAGAGGTCTGGGTGCAGATGGTTATTCATCTCACAGAGCAAATGGGGGTTGGGGGAGCCCTCTGTGTTAGAACTCCTGGCTTGATGTTCCACGGACTCAGTCAGCCCTGAGGTGAACTCTGTGCTCTGTGGCTCTGTAAAGAGTCTCCAGAAATGTGCCTCGTGTCCACAGGTGCCCCATTCAGAGCATCCAAGCTAATGGGCAGCTAAGGAAGTGACCCGACAGCTGGTAGGCCTCCACTGCTACTGCCAGGACTGCTTTCATGATCCAGGTGGTGCTGAATTATAACACACATGCAGCAAAACAAACTAAAGAAGCCCCAAGTCCACCACCCCCTGCCCCTCCAAACACTAAGGTTAATACCACTTATCAAACTGGCCTCAGGGCAGCCTTCTATCTGCTCACAGTTTGACTCAGAATCAAAGAGATGCTTGCTTTGCAAGAAGGCAATCCTTTAAACCAAATATGATTTGAATTTCAGCTTGGCTTTAGCAATTTTTAAACTAGTCTATGTATATATATATACGCATATATGTATCCATACACATGTATTTTATTTCTAGTCATATATTGTGAATATATGAATAGGAATGAAATGACTGTGTGTGTGTGTGTGTGTGTGTGTGTGTGTGTATAGCCACAGTTTCATATTTTACCACCTAAAAAGAGAACCTAATGTCTTTGTTTATATCCATGTGTTGACCACACAATTCATATGGCAACGATGGCAATATTTCTCTTGTCATTAATAGTGCCTATCATTGATGTCAAGTTCTTAGATGATAGATAATAAAAATATTTTACATGTGGATTTATAATTTCTCTATAACAATATTATTTTTGCTAGATATTTTCTAAAACTTGAAAAACTATTTTAATGAATATCAACTTATGGTTTCCTCTCCTTGTCCAAACCCTGTTTCATAATCATTTCTCAGTTGAGATATACCCATAGCCTTTGGCATTCACACATATGATCCCAGATTTAAATATACATAATCAATAAGAATAAGATATTATTTAATGTTTCAGTCTTAAGTTAAAGTTCTACTCATAAATTTATTATGGCAGCTTTTTTTTTTAAAGATTTATTTTATTTATTTATTTTGGGCGGGGGTTGGGTTGGGGAGGGAAGGGAGCAGGCGGGCCACTTCTATTGGTCTTTTGTTTCTCTATGTTCATCCGTCTTTGTTTTTTGGCTCCTGTGGGCCTCCCATCGCGGTGGCCTCTGTCGTTGCAGAGCACCGGCGCCCAGAGCTCTGGCTCAGTAATTGGAGGCCTCCCATCGCGGTGACGTCTGTCGTTGCAGAGCACCGGCTCTGGGCGCATGCGCCCAGAGCTCTGGCTCGGTAATTGGACACATCGGTCCAGGCACTCCACGGCACGTGGGATCTTCCCAGGCCAGGGATCGAACCGGCGCCCCTTGCACTGCAAGGCAGTGTCCTTACCCACTGGACCACCAGGGGTAAGCCCTATTATGGCAGTTTTTGCTTTAGTTAAAACAGGCCACACCTGACTAAGATAAGTAAAACAGTATGTTTAACACTGGGCTTCACAAGTGGCTCCGTGGTAAAGAACCCACCTGCCAGTGCAGGAGACACAGGCTCTCTCCTTGGGTTGAGGAGATCCCCTGGAGAAGGAAATGGCAACCTACTCCAGTATTCTTGCCAGAAAAATCTCACAAACAGAGGTTCCTGGCAGACTGTAGTCCATGGGGTCACAGAGAGTCAGACATGACTCAGAGATAAAACAACCACCAACAGCATTTAATAATTAATTTTTATAAATATACAATATTACAGAGTAAGAAGTTTAGACTCAGTCACTGAAATTGAAGGAGATAAGATTTGACAGTTGTTTTCCTTGGTGTCAGGAGCAGAAAAGAATTTGGTAGAAACTCAACAGGTCTTTCTGGATACCCTCCTCCTTAAACCATCCACACTTCCCTCAACAAACACATTCTACATCTAATTACCCTTTATTATTTTCCTCAGAACTTAACACTAACTGAAATTGTGTCTACTTATTGGGAAAAGACCCTGGTGCTGGGGAAAATAGAAGGCAGAGGGAGAGGGGGACAACAGAGGATGAGATGGTTGGATGGCATCACCGACTCAATGGACATGAGTTTGCACAAGCTCCGGGAGATGGTAAAGTACAGGGCAGCCCGGCATGCTGCTTTCCACAGGGTCACAAAAAGTCAGACATGACTGAGCAACTGAAGGGAACTGATTTGGTTATTCATTTATCGGGAATAAAAGTAGGTACCTTTTACATTTTCATCCTTGCGTCGCTGTATGGTAATAGTACATGGGCATCCTATAAATATTTGATAAGTGAATAGACAGGTAGATGTTTTCTTGTATATTCTATTTTAAAAATATGAAACATATAACCCCATATAGTTATTTCTCAGGAGTGATACATACACAGATGTATACATGCTGTCACTGCTTTACATAGGAGTGTCAAACAATAAAAATGGTCATGTAAACTGAAACCGTGGAAAGCAACCTATTTAATAATCATTAGGAACAACATGATTGCCCCCTGAACTTCAAAATTTTTGACCCTATCATTAAAAACTCTTAGCATCAGCTGTAGATGCATTGTGCTTCACGCATGTGTGCTGCATCACGTCCCGACTCTTGGTGACCCCATGGACTGCGGCCCACAGGCTCTTCTGTTCATGGAGTTCCCCAGGCAAGAAAACTGGAGTGGGTGATCAGTTCCTTCTCCAGGGGATCTTCCCAAACCAGGAATCGAACTCCAGTCTCTTGCATCTACCTGCACTGGCAGGTGGATTCTTTACCACTGCACCACCTGGGAAGCCCCTATAAATGTATAGGAAAATTTACAAACATAGTGAAACTCATACTTCGTTAGTATATGATAACTTACAGCATTAGAAATATTGAGATTTAAAGTGTTTCTCTTTTTTTGGAAAAATATTTATCAAGACTGTTCTGAACAGCTTGCTTTCTTCTTCTCACAGTATAAATTACAGTACGTTGTGAGCATCTTTTGAATGCTTGGCCAGTTGTCACGGCTCTCTAGGTCTGGATTGCCCTCCAACGTTTTATTCTTCTTGCTTTCCATATCTTAAAATATACTTGAGAATTCCATTAAAGTGAGTTTCTTGCCAGCATCGGTTCCTCTGGGACATCTTCATCCTCTTTGTTTTGTCTGCCTTCCTCATTTGTATCGACACGCTTGTCTCCACTGAAGTGTCTTTGGCTGCGGATGCAGAGCTTCTCAACTGGCAGCAGTGTCAGTGTGCCCACCTACGGATAGATATTTCTTCTCTATCTCCACTTATGTTTCATTTGAATTTCACTTCCAGTGTTAAAGCACTTCTCACTTCTTGCCTGCACATTCATCACTGTGGGCCCTCTTTAAGTTGTCTGTTTCTAAAATGTATATTCTATTTTAAAAATATGAAACATATAACCCCATATAGTTATTTCTCAGGAGTGATACATACACAGATGTATACATGCTGTCACTGCTTTACATAGGAGTGTCAAACAATAAAATGGTCATGTAAACTGAAACCGTGGAAAGCAACCTATTTAATAATCATTAGGAACAACATGATTGCCCCCTGAACTTCAAAATTTTTGACCCTATCATTAAAAACTCTTAGCATCAGCTGTAGATGCATTGTGCTTCACGCATGTGTGCTGCATCACGTCTGACTCTTGGTGACCCCATGGACTGCGGCCCACAGGCTCTTCTGTTCATGGAGTTCCCCAGGCAAGAAAACTGGAGTGGGTGATCAGTTCCTTCTCCAGGGGATCTTCCCAAACCAGGAATCGAACTCCAGTCTCTTGCATCTACCTGCACTGGCAGGTGGATTCTTTACCACTGCACCACCTGGGAAGCCCCTATAAATGTATAGGAAAATTTACAAACATAGTGAAACTCATACTTCGTTAGTATATGATAACTTACAGCATTAGAAATATTGAGATTTAAAGTGTTTCTCTTTTTTTGGAAAAATATTTATCAAGACTGTTCTGAACAGCTTGCTTTCTTCTTCTCACAGTATAAATTACAGTACGTTGTGAGCATCTTTTGAATGCTTGGCCAGTTGTCACGGCTCTCTAGGTCTGGATTGCCCTCCAACGTTTTATTCTTCTTGCTTTCCATATCTTAAAATATACTTGAGAATTCCATTAAAGTGAGTTTCTTGCCAGCATCGGTTCCTCTGGGACATCTTCATCCTCTTTGTTTTGTCTGCCTTCCTCATTTGTATCGACACGCTTGTCTCCACTGAAGTGTCTTTGGCTGCGGATGCAGAGCTTCTCAACTGGCAGCAGTGTCAGTGTGCCCACCTACGGATAGATATTTCTTCTCTATCTCCACTTATGTTTCATTTGAATTTCACTTCCAGTGTTAAAGCACTTCTCACTTCTTGCCTGCACATTCATCACTGTGGGCCAATTTCTTCTTTAAGTTGTCTGTTTCTAAAAAATGTCACTGGGTTTATCCCAGAGACAAGGAGGCAATGATCCTCCAAGCTTCACTGTCTGTGTATACAGTAAATAACCAAGGCAGAGGAACCACTGATTGCCAAAGGACGGAAGAAGAGATGAGACTGGCCACTGGTTATAAAGCAAATCTGTTATGTATGGAGTGGTTTGTGAACTGAGGAGTTAGCAGCTTAGTGCATACTTTATGCAATTACTTAGAGTTAACATACTAAAATTTGAACCATGTTGTCAGGGAACTGGTGCTAATTAAACTGTAGTAATCAAGATTCATGCACATTGGAACCATGTAAAGCAAAAACTGCCTGTAATCGAAAATATTTCTCTCCCAAACTTTCATACAACCTCTAACTATCTATATGTATAAGAGAAGCTCCTTTAGAAATGTGCAACATTGGATTTTCATCCCAAGAAGCCATGGATTAAAAACACAGAGATCATGTTTTCCTTATTGCCCTTCTCTGAGCAATAGAGAAGTGAATTTTGGCCACTGAATATGTCAAAGAAAACAAGATGCTGTAATTGAACACTCATGTCTTTGTTTTTATTAGCCAGGATCAGCAATGCATAAATGAGTAGTTTTCAAACCTCATCGTGTGTTACACTCATCTAGAGGGATGATTAAAGCACAGATTGCTGACCCCAGTCTCAGCATTTCTAATTTAACAGGTTTGTGGTGATACCTGAGAATTTGCCTTTCTAACGAGTTCCCACATGAAACTGCAGATCAGGAGCCACATTTTCAGAACCACTGACTTCAGCACATTCAGAAGGGTGTTTCGTGAGAAGAGAGAAAGGAATCCGGAGACCAAAATTTGGCAAGAGCACAGACTCTGAATCAAAGTGCTTCAGGCATCTCAGAGATCTTTTATTTTAGGCTTCTTGTTTTACAATTAAGGAAGTGGAAGCCTGCAAAATTCAAATTACTTAACTCAGTTACAAAGTTGCCCAGTCTTAGCAACTGGTCTAAAACCTAGAAGCTATTTCAAACTTCCAGTGTTAAAGCACTTCTCACTTCTTGCCTGCACATTCATCACTGTGGGCCAATTTCTTCTTTAAGTTGTCTGTTTCTAAAAAATGTCACTGGGTTTATCCCAGAGACAAGGAGGCAATGATCCTCCAAGCTTCACTGTCTGTGTATACAGTAAATAACCAAGGCAGAGGAACCACTGATTGCCAAAGGACGGAAGAAGAGATGAGACTGGCCACTGGTTATAAAGCAAATCTGTTATGTATGGAGTGGTTTGTGAACTGAGGAGTTAGCAGCTTAGTGCATACTTTATGCAATTACTTAGAGTTAACATACTAAAATTTGAACCATGTTGTCAGGGAACTGGTGCTAATTAAACTGTAGTAATCAAGATTCATGCACATTGGAACCATGTAAAGCAAAAACTGCCTGTAATCGAAAATATTTCTCTCCCAAACTTTCATACAACCTCTAACTATCTATATGTATAAGAGAAGCTCCTTTAGAAATGTGCAACATTGGATTTTCATCCCAAGAAGCCATGGATTAAAAACACAGAGATCATGTTTTCCTTATTGCCCTTCTCTGAGCAATAGAGAAGTGAATTTTGGCCACTGAATATGTCAAAGAAAACAAGATGCTGTAATTGAACACTCATGTCTTTGTTTTTATTAGCCAGGATCAGCAATGCATAAATGAGTAGTTTTCAAACCTCATCGTGTGTTACACTCATCTAGAGGGATGATTAAAGCACAGATTGCTGACCCCAGTCTCAGCATTTCTAATTTAACAGGTTTGTGGTGATACCTGAGAATTTGCCTTTCTAACGAGTTCCCACATGAAACTGCAGATCAGGAGCCACATTTTCAGAACCACTGACTTCAGCACATTCAGAAGGGTGTTTCGTGAGAAGAGAGAAAGGAATCCGGAGACCAAAATTTGGCAAGAGCACAGACTCTGAATCAAAGTGCTTCAGGCATCTCAGAGATCTTTTATTTTAGGCTTCTTGTTTTACAATTAAGGAAGTGGAAGCCTGCAAAATTCAAATTACTTAACTCAGTTACAAAGTTGCCCAGTCTTAGCAACTGGTCTAAAACCTAGAATCTATTTCCAATAATTTCTGGAAGACCGCTAGTAGCACAGTAGACCCTATTCTCAATAGCTCTAAGATGAGGGGCTTCCCCTGGTGGTCCAGTGGGTAAGGACACCGCCTTGCAGTGCAAGGGGTGCCAGTTCAATCCCTGGCCTGGGAAGATCCCACGTGCCGCGGAGTGGCTGGACTGATGTGTCCAATTACCGAGCCGGAGCTCTGGAGCGCATGCGCCCAGAGCCAGCGCTCTGCGACGACAGAGGCCACCGCAATGGGACGCCCACAGGAGCTGAAGAACAAAGATGGATGAAAATAGATAAATGAAAGACCAATACAAGTGGCCCGCCCGTCCCCCTCCCTCCCCACCTCACCCCCTAAAAAATAAATAAATAAAATAGCTCTAAGATGAGACTATTACACAGACAGAGAATTTCTCAAACATTGCTGCATATAATATGGCCTGGTTAAAAATTAATATTCTCAAGTCCTCATGTAAAAGTTCTGATTTCAGAGGTGGAGGATGCAATCCCATAAGATCCAAATCCAGATGAACTGTTCTTTAAGAATCTGCTCTAGAATACTGTAAGCCATTGTTTGTTTGTTTGTTTGTTTTTTCCCGCAAAATACTTTTACAGACTATGAAAACTTTCCAAACTATCCTAGGAGGTGGATGAAGCCTCTCCTTGGAGAGCACTTAGTCAAGCCTCCTCCACTCTTCAAGCTTCCTTTTTCTCATCTGTGTAAGGGGATGAAGTTATTAAAACTGATCTCATACAATTATTCTGAGGACAGAATGAGATAAAATGAAATGTATGAAAATAATTCATGAATGGAAAATTATTACATGGATATTAGTTTCTGGCTTCATTATAGAGAAGCCTAAATAGGGTATGATTTTTTTTTAACATCAAGTGGGGAATCTGCAGATAAAAAATTCTTAATTATATTACAATAGGCTCATCCTAGCGGAAAGTGAAAGATGCTCTCTTATTTGTCAAAGGAACCAGAAGAAGTAAAACCTCCATAAAGTCAGAAGAGAACAGAACTTGAAGACTAAATCTTAATCTCAAGCGATAAAAAAATATATCTTAGGCTCAATGGTTTTCTTAGAAAACATTGTCTAATCTCTGTCCCCAGGACATTTCCTGCCTCTTCTGACTCTCATGAATTAGGGATTGGAAACCAGACAACTTTGACTTCTGAGCTTTCTTTGCTTTTAGCAATGCTGGAAGAAAAATTTTTAAGGAGGGAAAATTAAAACGATCCATTTACTTTGACTTTGCCCTCACTCTGAAGGAGGATCCTGGAGCTGGAGAAAGAAAATACAAGAAGGGAGGGGAGCCTTCCTTCTCCACAGAGTGCTGGACATAAAATACTTTCTCCCCTTTTAGGGCCCAGCACTTGTGTTTCTCCACATATTTTAATCAATATTCACTGAGCCATAACAATCTGGTGTCCATGGTCACTCTGGTGTTATGTTTCATGAGTAACTACTTTTCCCACTGGTTGCAGAAGAAACAATTCTATACCCGGCTGGCAGAAGATCATTCCTTTGAGCAAAACAAAATCAGCAGTTTCAAGGGAAGTGCAGGCATCTCAGTGTGGTGATCAGTGCCCATTTAAAACGTAAGCTCAAATTTCAGAAGCCAGCTCACAGGCCTATGGATTCCTTTTGAAAGATATGCATGTGAAATGCCTAGACCTGATTACAGAGTCCTCCTGAAAGCAATGCATCCTATGAGACAGAGCAAAGTAATAACATCTATTCCCCAGAAAATGAAACAGTGAACATGGCCTTGCCTCATTTCAGCAGAAGTATGTTGCAAGATCTCCTGGAGAGGAAGACAGAGTACTTAGCCTTGACATTTGAGTTTAGATGGGAGCCCATCCCCCACTGCCCAAGAGCTGCAAGCCTGAGGCTCCTTCTCATAAAACTGTCTCCAAGATACTGAAGATGCCCACAAAGTTCAGAGACCTGTGAAACCTGGGTCCAGCCCAAGCCCCTCTCTGCAGATAAAAAATTCTTAATTATATTACAATAGGCTCATCCTAGCGGAAAGTGAAAGATGCTCTCTTATTTGTCAAAGGAACCAGAAGAAGTAAAACCTCCATAAAGTCAGAAGAGAACAGAACTTGAAGACTAAATCTTAATCTCAAGCGATAAAAAAATATATCTTAGGCTCAATGGTTTTCTTAGAAAACATTGTCTAATCTCTGTCCCCAGGACATTTCCTGCCTCTTCTGACTCTCATGAATTAGGGATTGGAAACCAGACAACTTTGACTTCTGAGCTTTCTTTGCTTTTAGCAATGCTGGAAGAAAAATTTTTAAGGAGGGAAAATTAAAACGATCCATTTACTTTGACTTTGCCCTCACTCTGAAGGAGGATCCTGGAGCTGGAGAAAGAAAATACAAGAAGGGAGGGGAGCCTTCCTTCTCCACAGAGTGCTGGACATAAAATACTTTCTCCCTTTGAGGGCCCAGCACTTGTGTTTCTCCACATATTTTAATCAATATTCACTGAGCCATAACAATCTGGTGTCCATGGTCACTCTGGTGTTATGTTTCATGAGTAACTACTTTTCCCACTGGTTGCAGAAGAAACAATTCTATACCCGGCTGGCAGAAGATCATTCCTTTGAGCAAAACAAAATCAGCAGTTTCAAGGGAAGTGCAGGCATCTCAGTGTGGTGATCAGTGCCCATTTAAAACGTAAGCTCAAATTTCAGAAGCCAGCTCACAGGCCTATGGATTCCTTTTGAAAGATATGCATGTGAAATGCCTAGACCTGATTACAGAGTCCTCCTGAAAGCAATGCATCCTATGAGACAGAGCAAAGTAATAACATCTATTCCCCAGAAAATGAAACAGTGAACATGGCCTTGCCTCATTTCAGCAGAAGTATGTTGCAAGATCTCCTGGAGAGGAAGACAGAGTACTTAGCCTTGACATTTGAGTTTAGATGGGAGCCCATCCCCCACTGCCCAAGAGCTGCAAGCCTGAGGCTCCTTCTCATAAAACTGTCTCCAAGATACTGAAGATGCCCACAAAGTTCAGAGACCTGTGAAACCTGGGTCCAGCCCAAGCCCCTTTCTGAGGATAATCCTGTCTCTCCACAATTCCTTCAAGCTCAGAACACTGCACCACCTCCCTTATATCAGCTCTTTCTCTAGATTTCTTCCACCAGGGGCACTAGAATTCTTTCAAACTGATCAATATCTCATTTTTTTACTCCTCTTTCACATGCCTCTTAACATCTAGACTTCCATCCTAATATCAGATAGCTTCTGTTTTCCCTCATAGTATCTCCAGAAAGAATTCCTTCTAAGTATCCGCTAACGTGAAGGCATCAGAAATCCATTCATTTATTCATTCTTACGGACATTTGGTATCATACAAAGCATTGGGCTAAGAGCTCTGTAGTTAAGTAAGGGAAAGATAGCCATTTTAAATAACTGCTATATGAAAATGAAGTCAGTATTCACACTGTTGTCTCTACAGAGAACTCCCACTTACTTCTTTGGCTTATTCAATCAGGAAACACTTCCTCCTGGAAGCCTGCCACAACTCCACTCCCAGCTGAATTAGATGTCTCCCTCTGGGGCATTCAGGAGTGCTCATCTAGATCATTGCAGACACTGCACCCATTAGCGGTTGATGTGCCTTCCTCCAACTCAACTGTGAGCTTTAAACATAGAGACTGCCGTGTTCATCTCTCTATTCCTAGGACTTAACATAGAGCCCAGTAGATCGTGTCCATTGCCTATCTCTGAGTGAATGAATGGATGGATGAAAATTACAAAAGAAAAATCATATAGAGTTGTGAAACAGAATAAGGAGCCCAAAAAAATTGTGAGATTCCTTTTGAAAGATATGCATGTGAAATGCCTAGACCTGATTACAGAGTCCTCCTGAAAGCAATGCATCCTATGAGACAGAGCAAAGTAATAACATCTATTCCCCAGAAAATGAAACAGTGAACATGGCCTTGCCTCATTTCAGCAGAAGTATGTTGCAAGATCTCCTGGAGAGGAAGACAGAGTACTTAGCCTTGACATTTGAGTTTAGATGGGAGCCCATCCCCCACTGCCCAAGAGCTGCAAGCCTGAGGCTCCTTCTCATAAAACTGTCTCCAAGATACTGAAGATGCCCACAAAGTTCAGAGACCTGTGAAACCTGGGTCCAGCCCAAGCCCCTTTCTGAGGATAATCCTGTCTCTCCACAATTCCTTCAAGCTCAGAACACTGCACCACCTCCCTTATATCAGCTCTTTCTCTAGATTTCTTCCACCAGGGGCACTAGAATTCTTTCAAACTGATCAATATCTCATTTTTTTTTACTCCTCCTTCACATGCCTCTTAACATCTAGACTTCCATCCTAATATCAGATAGCTTCTGTTTTCCCTCATAGTATCTCCAGAAAGAATTCCTTCTAAGTATCCGCTAACGTGAAGGCATCAGAAATCCATTCATTTATTCATTCTTACGGACATTTGGTATCATACAAAGCATTGGGCTAAGAGCTCTGTAGTTAAGTAAGGGAAAGATAGCCATTTTAAATAACTGCTATATGAAAATGAAGTCAGTATTCACACTGTTGTCTCTACAGAGAACTCCCACTTACTTCTTTGGCTTATTCAATCAGGAAACACTTCCTCCTGGAAGCCTGCCACAACTCCACTCCCAGCTGAATTAGATGTCTCCCTCTGGGGCATTCAGGAGTGCTCATCTAGATCATTGCAGACACTGCACCCATTAGCGGTTGATGTGCCTTCCTCCAACTCAACTGTGAGCTTTAAACATAGAGACTGCCGTGTTCATCTCTCTATTCCTAGGACTTAACATAGAGCCCAGTAGATCGTGTCCATTGCCTATCTCTGAGTGAATGAATGGATGGATGAAAATTACAAAAGAAAAATCATATAGAGTTGTGAAACAGAATAAGGAGTAAGTATTCACTTTAACTAGAGGAATAAACCTCATTTCATGGAGGAGATAGTATTTATGCAGAGCACTGATGCATGAACAGGATTTCCAGACTTTGAAAAGACCAAGGGCTTGATGGGAGGGGTAGTACACAGAGGATGACTTTCTAAGACCTAACAGATTCTCTCCACCTCTAATCTGCTACGTCTCTAGCCTTTCCTATACTCTGGCAGTTTTCCTTGCTTGTGGAGCGCCCTTGGTAGTGCTTTACTATTTAACGGGATAGAGCTCAAGCAGGTCAGCTTGCACCTCAGGGGTCTTGCTATCATTACCCAGAACTTTCCTTCTAATCCTAGTGTTCACTCCTGGGCCACCCATTGTCTGCACACATCAGGCCCTTCTGCTCTCTGTGTCCAAATATCTTGGTCTTGATTGTCTTTTTGCCATTCCTGTTTCTCCATACCTCACCTGGAATGCCTTCCACTGGCCTTCCTGCAACAGACAATACAATTTGTTTTTCAAGACCCTAGCCTCTTCATGCAGCCTCCCTTTTCCACTGCAGATCAGGATATCTTCTTCCTCTAGACACCTTGATAACCACTCTTCTATCATTTAATCATTGTGTGATTTTCTGTCCCTCTTTTGAGGACCCAAATAAGGTACCTACAAGCTAGGACAATGGATTGTGGCTTTTTGTAATATGCACAGTGTTCCAGACAAATACTTGACTGACGAAAATTTCTTCACAACTGAAGCATTCTTCTAAGAATGTATGATGAATCCTCACTTTAGGCAAACAGCTTATTATTCAGCTACCAACAGATGGGGGCAGTGCTTACCCTAAATATAAGATTGAATTTAATGAGAAGAAGCAAATTATCTGTTATCAGTGTGTCTATGCTATGAAATCACTAACTTTGCCCATGTAATGAAATAAAAATTTGCTACCTTCCACCTCCATTGATAGAAATATAGTCAGTTATTTTTACCTCTTCCATGAAGCCAAAATAATGACATTTTTTACAAACTGTGACTAGCCCTTTAAGATAGGTGCATCCTTTTCAGTGTTTTTACCCTTGCTCTTATCATGGCGGGGCTCCTTCACGCTTTTCAGCTTCCAGGCTTTGCCCCTCGTCAAACCACATCAATACCAATCTCAAACCTTAACCGTAAAAGACATCTAGAGGGAGAGAGGCTCAATACTTCCCGTAAAGAAGTGACCGCATCACACACAACGGCCTGCAGGGCATGGAGAATCCATCAGCTAACCTTTCCCAGCCTCGATCCATCAGTGCCCCGCTGTTGGATGTCCAAGCTTGACAGCGAATGCTTTCCAATGGGAAACTGTAGCAGGAATTTTTTTTTCCCATCCTTTGGTCCCTATTGTATGCTCAGCTGCACTGAAACTAGCTGCTAATCAAAGCCAGAGACTCTCATGCACAAACAAACACGGCATTGTGGCCTCCCCTGGGCCTGGAACACAGCAATCCAACAAGCAGTTTGGTCAGGTGATAGCAGGCCAGAGGAACAGACAGTGCATCATCTAGATACCCTCCCGTCTTCTCTCCTCCCATGCCCTTCCTCAGGACGAGCCAACTGAACCACCAGACCAGGTGAACCAATGCTTGAGAAAGCAGTGGTCAATAAAAAATATGCAGTCAAGGGAATCTGGCCTGACACAGGATTCTTTGTCCAAGGGAGTATATTCTCTTGCTCATAGTGAGGTAAAATAAAATATGTAGCATGAGAGGATATTCGTGACGGAAAGGGAAGAAGGAAGGCCTACAAGCTAGGACAATGGATTGTGGCTTTTTGTAATATGCACAGTGTTCCAGACAAATACTTGACTGACGAAAATTTCTTCACAACTGAAGCATTCTTCTAAGAATGTATGATGAATCCTCACTTTAGGCAAACAGCTTATTATTCAGCTACCAACAGATGGGGGCAGTGCTTACCCTAAATATAAGATTGAATTTAATGAGAAGAAGCAAATTATCTGTTATCAGTGTGTCTATGCTATGAAATCACTAACTTTGCCCATGTAATGAAATAAAAATTTGCTACCTTCCACCTCCATTGATAGAAATATAGTCAGTTATTTTTACCTCTTCCATGAAGCCAAAATAATGACATTTTTTACAAACTGTGACTAGCCCTTTAAGATAGGTGCATCCTTTTCAGTGTTTTTACCCTTGCTCTTATCATGGCGGGGCTCCTTCACGCTTTTCAGCTTCCAGGCTTTGCCCCTCGTCAAACCACATCAATACCAATCTCAAACCTTAACCGTAAAAGACATCTAGAGGGAGAGAGGCTCAATACTTCCCGTAAAGAAGTGACCGCATCACACACAACGGCCTGCAGGGCATGGAGAATCCATCAGCTAACCTTTCCCAGCCTCGATCCATCAGTGCCCCGCTGTTGGATGTCCAAGCTTGACAGCGAATGCTTTCCAATGGGAAACTGTAGCAGGAATTTTTTTTTCCCATCCTTTGGTCCCTATTGTATGCTCAGCTGCACTGAAACTAGCTGCTAATCAAAGCCAGAGACTCTCATGCACAAACAAACACGGCATTGTGGCCTCCCCTGGGCCTGGAACACAGCAATCCAACAAGCAGTTTGGTCAGGTGATAGCAGGCCAGAGGAACAGACAGTGCATCATCTAGATACCCTCCCGTCTTCTCTCCTCCCATGCCCTTCCTCAGGACGAGCCAACTGAACCACCAGACCAGGTGAACCAATGCTTGAGAAAGCAGTGGTCAATAAAAAATATGCAGTCAAGGGAATCTGGCCTGACACAGGATTCTTTGTCCAAGGGAGTATATTCTCTTGCTCATAGTGAGGTAAAATAAAATATGTAGCATGAGAGTATATTCCTGGACAGAGGAAACGGGAAGAAGGAAGGGATTGAATTAAAATATCTTCAGATACTCACTGAGTCCTTGCCATAGAACAGGGAGTGGAGGTGGAAGACTGTGATGTTTAGGAGTTTTGTGGTTAGATATGTTTGATCTATAATCTCAGTTCTACCACTTGAACTTCCTCAATGGTCCAGTGGTTAAAATCCAAGCTTCTGATGCAGGGGGGTACAGGTTTAATCTCTTGTCAGGGAACTAAGATCCTACATGCTGTGTGATACCATCAAAATAATAAAAACTATGCTCTCGGTTATATCTCTTCCTAGCTTGTGACCTTGGACAAGTAAAACATTCGGGGACTTAGTTGCTATCGTTGGTAATGTTGGGGAATTGTGCTCAGAATGGAAAAAAGGGCAAGAAATGCTACAAAAAGAAAGCAAGCTTCTAGAAGTAGCTGGTGAGAAGGGATAAAGGCCCCTCCCTGGCCCTACCAGTTCCTGGGAACAGAGCCTCAGGGACACTGGTAGGTCCTGAACTTGACTTACTGACATTGTCCCCAGAGCATACCAAGGGAAACTTGGGATGCCCATGGCCAGCATGATACATGATGCCCATGTATCCGGCATGGATACAGATGTCTTCATACCACAGCAGGAGTGGGACTCTGGGTGCCTGCACATTGATAATGGAAACATCTCTGAGTATGAAAGATGGAATAGAAAAGCTAGAGAGTCCGAAAGAAATGATTGCTCAGGCCACAATTTTTGATTAGGGCAGCCAGTCAATATTAAATCTTGCCAGGGTTGGTGGAGAGAGTACAGGAGAGAGGGGAGAGTGCGTAGAAACTAGGTGAAAGGATGTCTTGATTCTATACAACGATAAACAGGAATTAGTCTCAGTCCATTTACTATTTGGGTAGTAGTAAAGTGAATGAACTAGACGACTGTCTCCAGGTGAACCAATGCTTGAGAAAGCAGTGGTCAATAAAAAATATGCAGTCAAGGGAATCTGGCCTGACACAGGATTCTTTGTCCAAGGGAGTATATTCTCTTGCTCATAGTGAGGTAAAATAAAATATGTAGCATGAGAGTATATTCCTGGACAGAGGAAACGGGAAGAAGGAAGGGATTGAATTAAAATATCTTCAGATACTCACTGAGTCCTTGCCATAGAACAGGGAGTGGAGGTGGAAGACTGTGATGTTTAGGAGTTTTGTGGTTAGATATGTTTGATCTATAATCTCAGTTCTACCACTTGAACTTCCTCAATGGTCCAGTGGTTAAAATCCAAGCTTCTGATGCAGGGGGGTACAGGTTTAATCTCTTGTCAGGGAACTAAGATCCTACATGCTGTGTGATACCATCAAAATAATAAAAACTATGCTCTCGGTTATATCTCTTCCTAGCTTGTGACCTTGGACAAGTAAAACATTCGGGGACTTAGTTGCTATCGTTGGTAATGTTGGTGAATTGTGCTCAGAATGGAAAAAGGACAAGAAATGCTACAAAAAGAAAGCAAGCTTCTAGAAGTAGCTGGTGAGAAGGGATAAAGGCCCCTCCCTGGCCCTACCAGTTCCTGGGAACAGAGCCTCAGGGACACTGGTAGGTCCTGAACTTGACTTACTGACATTGTCCCCAGAGCATACCAAGGGAAACTTGGGATGCCCATGGCCAGCATGATACATGATGCCCATGTATCCGGCATGGATACAGATGTCTTCATACCACAGCAGGAGTGGGACTCTGGGTGCCTGCACATTGATAATGGAAACATCTCTGAGTATGAAAGATGGAATAGAAAAGCTAGAGAGTCCGAAAGAAATGATTGCTCAGGCCACAATTTTTGATTAGGGCAGCCAGTCAATATTAAATCTTGCCAGGGTTGGTGGAGAGAGTACAGGAGAGAGGGGAGAGTGCGTAGAAACTAGGTGAAAGGATGTCTTGATTCTATACAACGATAAACAGGAATTGAGTACCTACTACGTACCATTTACTATTTGGGTAGTAGTAAAGTGAATGAACTAGAGACGACTGTCTAGAGGTACAGTATAGAACAAAGAGGTTCAGTGAGGAGATGCAGGATCATTGAAACTCAGAATTAATATAGTCACTTCCTTCAAATACGAAGGGTAGACAGTCCAACATGATGTAATAATTGAAGCATCTTCATATAGAGACCTACAAATGGAAATAAAGTCAGCTAGATGCTATCTTGAGCAATCTATTATTAGATTTGCAGATCTACCAGGAAACACCAGTCAGTATTTTCATGTCTTACTTTTTCTACTATGTATGTTAAATGTTGGAAAAGGAAATGGTACCCCACTCCAGTATTCTTGCCTGGAGAATCGCTATGGACAGAGGAGACTGGCTGGCTACAGTCCATAGAGTTGCAAAGAGCTGGACTTGACTGATGCGACTGAGCATGTTAAATGTTCCTGGGTTGCACGTGGCACTCTTCACTGGGTATTCCCACGCCCCCATTTCAGTAAAAGTCAGATTTATCAGATAAGCCGCAGTCCCGTAGTTTCTCAGGTTCCACCTTCTGGGAGCATGTTGTTACTTGCTCCTTAAATCCGTCCTAACTGTCCTGCACTCGACTGTCACATTCCTCACCTCTTCCAATTCAGAGGCTCCTAGCCTCCTGTCAGGAGCTGCAGTCTCACCGCAGCATTAGGAGTCATAGTTGATACAAATATTTGAATATTCTCGAGGGACAACGTGTGAGTTTGCCGAAATACTGCCAATAAGAGAGATAAGCAATCTCTGTCACATTAAATGGACAAGGAAACCTATCCTCTTTTGAGGAAAACATCCCCTAATACTTAAGACTGATCTTACTCAGCCAAGATACTTTAAAATCACCTTAAGAAGAGTGGTCATACCTTCCTTTGTTCTGTACTTATTTTCAATAGTTGCTCAAGTTCCAGTAGATGATCATAAACCTGGCCATACCTTGATATGGCTTTGGAAATTAGATAAGGAAGGATCAATTTGAGATGAGAAGAAGTCCAGGAAATAATACATATTCTTCAAAAGAAGATTAAACAGTTTTTAATAGAAAGGCCCAAATCTAATCTTTTTTTCTGATTTCAACAAGATGCTTAATGTTACATATTAGAGCTGGTAAGTGGAAGCCAGAGTCAAAAACAAATCCATGAAGCTAACTAGTGTGTGTGCAGCTATGCCCTGGGCCAGGAGGGATGCTGTTGTGCCCATGAAAGGAAGCCTCTTGTTCTTTTCCTTGATCCCCTTTCATGACCCCCCTGCAAGAATGGGGAAGATGTGAATGGGAACAATGGGTAGAGGGTGTAAGTTTTATGGACAAGCTAACTCCAGGAACCCACTTGTCTAGCTCATGGCCTAGCATCCAAGATTGTTCATGTCCTGTTTGAGGCAGGAACTCTTCACTTGAACAACTGAGACTGTTTTGTCTACAGATACTTCCTGTGAGACAAACAAGGAGGGGTCAGGGTTGCTCCTGTCCTGGAATGACTTCATGGCATTATTATACCAAGAGGCATGCAGAGCTTAGGAAATTTAGAAAGCAAACAAGATAGATCCACTGGAGAGAAATCTCCTAATGAACCCCACCAGAGCCAGATGAACCCAAAGAACCCAAAGAGAGTTCATGCTGAGTGGAGGAAAGAGTTGGTGGGAATCCCAATACTAGCGTAGACAATAAAAGCATTTAACCTTCATCCCTTCACAGTCTCCTCTGTGAGCTCTGAAGCTCCTCTCCCCAAGCATCAGGCTTCTCTCTCTCAGATTTTTGGATGTTTTCCCTGAGGTCTCAGTTCAAGTCCACTTCTATCTCTTTCTTCTTCTTGGTTCTGCTGCCTTTGAAGTTCACTGCTCTCATTTTAACCTCTTGCAAGAGAACATCTCTGGATGAGATGTTACACACCCATAGTTATCTTGCCTTTAGGAAATGTGGATCTAGCTAGAGAGAAGTTGGTAGAAATCCACCTCTATCCACTTATTTCCTGCTAACTTGTTTTTGATCTGTTTCTCCAATCCACATTCATTTATGACAGCCTTGAAGTACATCTTCAAATCCCCAGATAACATGTATCAGAGGGCAACCTCTGTGATGCCTAACCATCAGACCCAAACTGCTGTTTTCAAAGGCTAGAAATCATCGCAGGCTGAAGTTGGTGGGAATCCCAATACTGGCATAGACGATAAAAGCATTTAACTTTCACCCCTTCTCTACAGACAAGAGTGTGGTTGACAAACCCAAATGTGATCTGACTCACTTTAAACTAGAGCCAATCTGTACACTAGTCATTCCAAATAATAACAGAGCAAATAAATATGTCCCCAAAGAGTGCCAAATCCTGGAGGCACGTGCATCGAAAAGGTCAGCTCCCCCTGCAAGTTGACCTCCTGCGGTGCATCAGGTCCACTCTTCCTACCCCAGAGCAGCTCAGAAGTTCCCCAGGCTCCTGGGACCTTCTCAGGAGTTAAGGTTGAACCTGGGGTGGAATCAGGCAGCTGTGGCTTCCCCAGGGAAACGGTTACCCTTGGATATGTATCTGGAAGGGTCTGCAAGGTTAAGAATGAAAGATAATGTTTATCCAGCTTGACCTTCAACTGGCACACACGAAGGTCCACAGGATTATCTGTTCCCATCTAAACAGCACATCCCTCGCTGGGAGAAAGATTTTTTGTTTGCTGCATGGGATTATGTTTGTTTTGCATTTTTTTCTATTGCCTACTTTTTTTTTTTTTTTTTGACCACTTCTATTGATCTTTCGTTTATTTATCTTTGTTCTTTGGCCCGTGTGGGCCTCCCATTGCAGCGGCCTCCCTTATCGCAGAGCGCCGGCTCTGGGCGCACGTGACCCAGAGCTCCAGCTCTGTAGTTGGACACATCGGTCCAGCCGCTCCACGGCACATGGGATCTTCCCAGGCCAGGGATCGAACTGGCGCCCTTTGCGCTGCAAGGTGGTGTCCTTACCCACTGGACCACCAGGGAAACCCTATTTCCTACTTTTTAATGAGAGTTTATGATATTAATTTACTAAGCTTTTTTGCGATTGAAATTTACTCATGTCAAACTAAATAAACTGCATTTTCATCTTAATTGGACCACTTAGTAGAAACAAATGCATGTGTTCATGTGTGTAAAGCTATCAAAATACAGTATATGTTGATTACAATGTTTACCTAAAAAGCAGGACAATTATTTGTACAACTATTTTCAAAAGCTAAATCAGGAAAACTATAAAAGTTATCAGTGTTAATAGTGGGGTCCATTTTGAGCAGAATTACAAGTCATTTTTTTTTCCTTCTTCATAACTTTAAAGATTTCAAATTCCTGTAGCACGGACATATTGTTTTAGAATGAGAAAAAATAATTTGCTTCTTCAGGTGTATATTTGTGAAACCCTTATTATTTGATAATGGAAAACCCTTATTATTTTTCACATCATTAAAATTAACCAATCTTTTTACGAGTTTGAACTGCATTGAGCTGTACTTAAAATTTTTCATTTTGCCAGAGGCATTGAATTGAATAGTTAAATATATATTGTAATCAAGAAAATAGGATGGGAAGGAAGGCTTTATATTATTGTTTCAAAATGTAAGTACCTCCAACAGTTAAAATAACTTAATAAACTCTCTGTTTTCTTTCCCATAGCAACTTTAGACTTCCTCATTTGATCATCTTGGACCATCACTCGTATCTAAAGAAAGACATTGTACACAGAAGGCAACATTTTTTATAGAAAATATCTTTTGAAGAACTAAGTTGGCCCTCGCATAAGATTCTCCAAAGTGGCAGGATATTTTTTTAAGCCAAAGATCCAACTTCTGGCTTAACATGGACACCCCATCTGGCCATTTGGCAGGTGCCCAGTGGAAGCCTTCTGATGTTCTAATGCTCAGAAGTGAAGGCCACTGTATGTTAAAACTTTAGAGATGATTCTTTGCTGTCGAGAGCAATAATCCCACAGCCAGGTTTAGAAGATGCCATAGTATTCACAAATGAGGTAGGCCATTATGAAAACCTTATTTTAAAGTTTTAAATGGTCTGCATTCATTTTATCCTGAGTGAAGGGTTACTCTGTTAGCTAAGATTGTTACCAAGCTATGTTCCTTACTGATTAAATCTGGACTCTGAGGCAAAACTCTTTGGCTCCTTTCCTGGGCAGCCCCGTGTCTCCTGGGAAGTCACACAGATGGATGTTCCCTGTTCTGCTTCCCTTATGGTATGGAAGGAGACATCCAAGAGAGACAAAGATGTTCAGAAAGAAGAGACTGCGGTCACATGCAGAAAGCATACATTACAGCGGGCGTCTCCTAAACACCTCTCACCAGCTTCTGAAGCAAATGACAGCGGCAGTATCTGGCTCACTTACACTCTCTCAGGGAAAAGTTCAAGAAGAAGCACCCGTAAGTTGCCTGAGATCACACCTGACAAAGGGCCTTATATGCTTAAGGGTCTGCAGTCAAGTCAACGGCAATTCGGATGGTGACTATTTCCTTTCCAAATAACCCCATATTGTAAGTATTATTTGGACATGAAGATACAGGCATGATCAGCTTTTTCACCAGAAGGTAGTGTTACTGCCAGTGACCCTCACTATGTGTACTCAGCTATGGACGTCACGATTAGAGAGTTCTGATTTCTCTCTTAGTCTCCCAAGCTTATGGAACTAAATACTAGTGGCTGGTCACTCAAAGTGAGGTCCCCATGCCAATGGCTGCTGTCACCAGGGAGTTTATCAGAAAGGCAGACTCTGAGAGTCAGCCAGACCTACTGGGTGGGAATCTTCATTTCAGCAAGATCTCCAGGTGACTGACAAGCATTTTAAAGTGTGAGAAGTGAAGTGAAAGTAACTCAGTCATGTCCAGCTCTTTGTGACCCCCATGGACAAGCCATGGAATTCTCCGGGTAAGGATGCTGGAGTCAGTAGCCTATCCCTTCTCCAGGGGGTCTTCCTGACCCAGGAATCAAACCAGGGTCTCCTGCATTGCAGGCGGATTCTTAACCAACCGAGCTACCAGGGAAGCGTAAACAAAGTATTGCTAATCTACTGTAAAAAACATAAGTTCAGTGAGAATAACTGATTGACATTTTTGGTATGTATCCTTTACAACTCTGAGGAAGCACTCTAACATAATATTTAGTAAAACAATTCAACATTTTTGGTATGTATCTTTCAACTCTGGACACTTTTAGCTAAGTTTTAAATTGCTCGCGACTCTGAGGCAAAACTCTTTGGCTCCTTTCCTGGGCAGCCCGTGTCTCCTGGGAAGTCACACAGATGGATGTTCCCTGTTCTGCTTCCCTTATGGTATGGAAGGAGACATCCAAGAGAGACAAAGATGTTCAGAAAGAAGAGACTGCGGTCACATGCAGAAAGCATACATTACAGCGGGCGTCTCCTAAACACCTCTCACCAGCTTCTGAAGCAAATGACAGCGGCAGTATCTGGCTCACTTACACTCTCTCAGGGAAAAGTTCAAGAAGAAGCACCCGTAAGTTGCCTGAGATCACACCTGACAAAGGGCCTTATATGCTTAAGGGTCTGCAGTCAAGTCAACGGCAATTCGGATGGTGACTATTTCCTTTCCAAATAACCCCATATTGTAAGTATTATTTGGACATGAAGATACAGGCATGATCAGCTTTTTCACCAGAAGGTAGTGTTACTGCCAGTGACCCTCACTATGTGTACTCAGCTATGGACGTCACGATTAGAGAGTTCTGATTTCTCTCTTAGTCTCCCAAGCTTATGGAACTAAATACTAGTGGCTGGTCACTCAAAGTGAGGTCCCCATGCCAATGGCTGCTGTCACCAGGGAGTTTATCAGAAAGGCAGACTCTGAGAGTCAGCCAGACCTACTGGGTGGGAATCTTCATTTCAGCAAGATCTCCAGGTGACTGACAAGCATTTTAAAGTGTGAGAAGTGAAGTGAAAGTAACTCAGTCATGTCCAGCTCTTTGTGACCCCCATGGACAAGCCATGGAATTCTCCGGGTAAGGATGCTGGAGTCAGTAGCCTATCCCTTCTCCAGGGGGTCTTCCTGACCCAGGAATCAAACCAGGGTCTCCTGCATTGCAGGCGGATTCTTAACCAACCGAGCTACCAGGGAAGCGTAAACAAAGTATTGCTAATCTACTGTAAAAAACATAAGTTCAGTGAGAATAACTGATTGACATTTTTGGTATGTATCCTTTACAACTCTGAGGAAGCACTCTAACATAATATTTAGTAAAACAATTCATAGCCATTTTTTAGTTTAACCTTTTTTAGAATTGTCTACTCACTTTTTTTTTTTTTTTCCACTCTGACTCAAATTTCCCTTTCTTCACATCTGTCACACATCTCGCCTCCTACTCACTTCATCTGATCAAACTTACCTTCTGGGATCTTAGCTGGTCTATCCAGGTCCTGAGAAAATGATCATGACGAACCCCAGAATTGGGGAAAGAGACAGAACTGGCCCTGTTGATTTCATTAACAGTATCTCGTGTTTGGAATAGCAGTTTACAGTTTATGAACGTTGCATGGTCACACTGACCCTTACCACCAGCCTACAAGGAAGGCAGAGTGTGTATCCTCACCACTCTCATCATCGCCATCTTCCAGCCAGGAAACCTGAGGCTCCAGGATGTATAGGACACACTCAGCACCGGGCAGAACTGCGATGAGATAAATGCAAGGTCCTTCCTCTGAGCTGGTGGCTCCATGAGGGCAGCAGGGCCAAGGAGGACATGGCTATGGATACCATAATACAGCAATGAGGTGGCTGCACCTTGGATTAGGAGCATCCAGTGTTAAAATGCTCTCCTAGTCAACATAGGGGGGCTTCCCAGGTGGCACAATGGTAAAGAATCCATCCGTCTACCAACGCAAGAGCTGTGAGAGATGCAAGTTCTATCCCTAGGTTGGGAAGACACCCTACGGTAGGAAATGGCAACCCACTCCAGTATTCTTACTTGGAAAATTCCATAGACTGAGGAGCCTGGCCAGTTACAGTTCATGGGGTTGCAAAGAGTTGGACACCACTGAGACACTATAGGAAAGGCCAACGTCAGTGGTCTGATTTGGGGACCTCACATGTCCAATTCTCTGGGGCTTGGAGCATGATCACATGCTCCATGGGTTTCTTTTCAGAAGGGATTTTGGATGTGCATTTAAAAGAGAGACTAATCTGAGGTACAGAGGGCAGGAGCATTTCAAGAAGCAGAATGTCTCAGTAGGACGTGAGAAATAAAAGCAGTAGAGAGGGAGAGCAAGGGAGGAGCTTCATGGGGAGGACTGTGCCCATGAGCAGCGTCTCCATTATCCTTGTCAGATACTCCATAGCAGTCAGACCCTTGGTTCAAGTCCTTCAGACTCATTTTCTAGATTAATATTCATGTCAATGCTAGGAGGTATCATTGCCCTCATTTTAGGGATAAGGAAACTGAAGCAAGAAAGATTACAATATTTACTAATGATCACATGGCTAGTAAGAAGTGTAGCTTTGGTTTACCTTGATTTCTTTGATCTTAGAATTCACATTTTGGAGTGTTACAGCTAGTATTTCTAGTGCATCACCTGCATCCAGGTGGCCTGTCACATATCCAGGTTCTTTGACCCCACCTCTCAAATCAGAATCTCTGGGGACAGGGTCCAGGCATCTGGATGCTAAGACATGACTCTTGTCATTCTGAAAAACACCAAAGACAGGAAACCAGTACCCTGGGTAATCTGGCCACTTGCTGCACAGACATTGAAGTTTAGGTTTGATGTGAGAGGCAACTGAGAGAGAAAATTCATTAGCCAAAGGAAGAGATGGCATTATATGTGATAGAGGAAAAAAAAAATATCCCAACTAGGAATTTTAAGATCTTGTAAGAACTTTAAGATTCATGCATAGCATTGAATGGGGTCATCTTAACCTCTTTAAACTTGTATCCGTATCAATTACAGAAAAAAAAGTCCTGCTCAGCCTATGTAAGTCAGTTTTTTTATGAAAATATGATGAGAAAATACATGTTATTAGTTCTGAAAAGCAAAGGCCTATAGCCACACTGATATTATGATGGAAATACTGTTCCAAGTGTTCAGTCTTAAGGCTCCGAATAATACAGTTTTTATGGTAGTGAGTCAGAGACATGCGAGGTCAAGGGTCTTAAATGAACAATGTGAAATATGGTTAGGAAGACATTCCAGAGAATTGGTAGACCAATACGACATTTGCACTGATGGAGGCAAGGGAAGGAGAGAAGAGCTTTCTTCTAGAGGTTCAAGGTTGAGGATGGGGTTCTTGGTTTTAAACAGGAAATTGGTACCAGGCGATCTTTTGAGGGATTGAACATGCTCCTCAGATTATGAGACTGATGCACTGCCTACTGCGCCAAGAAGGCAGACTGGAAAAGCAAGTAATTCCAAGAGGTAAATGATTGTGCTTTTCCAGAGTTGATGCTGCTGGGAAAGGAGGAACTGAAGTCTCAGGAAGGGGTAATGTGGAGGGGCTGGGAAGAAAAGAGGAGGGAAGAATTACAGCACCACCCAGAGGGATTCCCCAGGAAACCTGCCCTTTGGCAGCTCTAATCTCAGACTCATTCAGTTTCTTTCAATTCCATAGCTGAAGTTCAAGGCCTTGCTATCATTCACTTCATGTTTGTCTATAATTTCACTGAAGGACAGTCATCTCATATCTCAGTATAAAAAGTGGAAGAAGTAAAAATAAGAGGTAAGAGTTGCAGAATGTTATTTGTGCCTTAAAATGATGTTTTGGTTTTTATCAAGCACAATTCTTAGAATTAAGAGTCCAAGTGTCAGTTACTATGACTTACTTCATTTAAGATTAGTGGAAAACAATCGATTTTTTTCACTAACTATGAACTTTTAGAATCTAAAAATTCTGGTTTTAGGACATGCATGATGATGTTTTTATTTGAAATGTCACTGTATCTAAACCTATTACAAAGAAACGGCTCCAAAATAAAGCCCTGAAGAATAAATTAAATTATTTCTCAAAATACCTTAAGCATGAACCATTCACTATATTTCTTGCCCACTTCTCAGAAACAGGGATTTGTGGTGAATGTGATCTACACAATCAAATCTGCAATGTTACTCTAATTATAATGTCCTCTGATAACATTACATTATAGTTAGCCTTGTAAGCCACAGAAGTCTTAGCTTGTCATTTACCAAATACTCAAATAGGGAGGAATAAAGGGCTTGTTGTGTTTGACAATCTAGAAAGATCGTATGACACCTTGAAAACTATGCCACATACAGGATTGGCAAGAGGTGCATGGAAAAATGGCCCAGCCGATGTACTCAATAATGGTTAGGAAGACATTCCAGAGAATTGGTAGACCAATACGACGTTTGCACTGATGGAGGCAAGGGAAGGAGAGAAGAGCTTTCTTCTAGAGGTTCAAGGTTGAGGATGGGGTTCTTGGTTTTAAACAGGAAATTGGTACCAGGCGATCTTTTGAGGGATTGAACATGCTCCTCAGATTATGAGACTGATGCACTGCCTACTGCGCCAAGAAGGCAGACTGGAAAAGCAAGTAATTCCAAGAGGTAAATGATTGTGCTTTTCCAGAGTTGATGCTGCTGGGAAAGGAGGAACTGAAGTCTCAGGAAGGGGTAATGTGGAGGGGCTGGGAAGAAAGAGGAGGGAGGAATTACAGCACCACCCAGAGGGATTCCCCAGGAAACCTGCCCTTTGGCAGCTCTAATCTCAGACTCATTCAGTTTCTTTCAATTCCATAGCTGAAGTTCAAGGCCTTGCTATCATTCACTTCATGTTTGTCTATAATTTCACTGAAGGACAGTCATCTCATATCTCAGTATAAAAAGTGGAAGAAGTAAAAATAAGAGGTAAGAGTTGCAGAATGTTATTTGTGCCTTAAAATGATGTTTTGGTTTTTATCAAGCACAATTCTTAGAATTAAGAGTCCAAGTGTCAGTTACTATGACTTACTTCATTTAAGATTAGTGGAAAACAATCGATTTTTTTCACTAACTATGAACTTTTAGAATCTAAAAATTCTGGTTTTAGGACATGCATGATGATGTTTTTATTTGAAATGTCACTGTATCTAAACCTATTACAAAGAAACGGCTCCAAAATAAAGCCCTGAAGAATAAATTAAATTATTTCTCAAAATACCTTAAGCATGAACCATTCACTATATTTCTTGCCCACTTCTCAGAAACAGGGATTTGTGGTGAATGTGATCTACACAATCAAATCTGCAATGTTACTCTAATTATAATGTCCTCTGATAACATTACATTATAGTTAGCCTTGTAAGCCACAGAAGTCTTAGCTTGTCATTTACCAAATACTCAAATAGGGAGGAATAAAGGGCTTGTTGTGTTTGACAATCTAGAAAGATCGTATGACACCTTGAAAACTATGCCACATACAGGATTGGCAAGAGGTGCATGGAAAAATGGCCCAGCCGATGGAAACTTGAATTGGCCATGAACATCAAAAATGGAGGACAGCTTTCCAGCATGAGGCTGTGGCCCAAATTCCATTCAAGCCAACTGACTCAATGGAAAAAAGCAGGCCCAACTCAGAGAGAGGAGCTCCATATCGGAATATTATTTTACCCCGAGGCAGTGACATGGACTTGCATCAAGAGGAAACAAAAGTTATCTGATTATTCATTAGAACTGCAGCTAAAAGAGACAACATCACTCACCTTAGAGAAGTTCCACTCAGCATCCAACTAAGGGAACTAGGGCAGTGGGAGACACCTGATTCACCTGATGCTTAAAGGTGAGCACCTCTTTAGATAAGACTGACCTGTACTCAGCTTGCTCCTTGATTGCCCTGGGTGATCTCAGTTCGGACATTACCTTAGGGAGTCAAGGACAGCGGTCCTTTTTACTGTGTCACCATATTAAAAATGCATTTGGAGAGCTGGAATTTATAATCAGAATTCTGATGACTGTCCCTCAACCCACCATTAACTCATACACCATCTTGAACCAGCTAACCAAATGCAGTCTCCTGAGAAAATTTTCAATAGTAATAAAATACCACATGGCAAATAAGAATATGATCAGAATTCATGTGAGGATGTCATTTAGATGAGAAAGGCAGAGTATCTTCAAAAGGAAAAAAAATTAAAATCAAAATACCGTTAAGCTTTATGAACCATTTTTTTTTCACTGTATCTAAACCTATTACAAAGAAACGGCTCCAAAATAAAGCCCTGAAGAATAAATTAAATTATTTCTCAAAATACCTTAAGCATGAACCATTCACTATATTTCTTGCCCACTTCTCAGAAACAGGGATTTGTGGTGAATGTGATCTACACAATCAAATCTGCAATGTTACTCTAATTATAATGTCCTCTGATAACATTACATTATAGTTAGCCTTGTAAGCCACAGAAGTCTTAGCTTGTCATTTACCAAATACTCAAATAGGGAGGAATAAAGGGCTTGTTGTGTTTGACAATCTAGAAAGATCGTATGACACCTTGAAAACTATGCCACATACAGGATTGGCAAGAGGTGCATGGAAAAATGGCCCAGCCGATGGAAACTTGAATTGGCCATGAACATCAAAAATGGAGGACAGCTTTCCAGCATGAGGCTGTGGCCCAAATTCCATTCAAGCCAACTGACTCAATGGAAAAAAGCAGGCCCAACTCAGAGAGAGGAGCTCCATATCGGAATATTATTTTACCCCGAGGCAGTGACATGGACTTGCATCAAGAGGAAACAAAAGTTATCTGATTATTCATTAGAACTGCAGCTAAAAGAGACAACATCACTCACCTTAGAGAAGTTCCACTCAGCATCCAACTAAGGGAACTAGGGCAGTGGGAGACACCTGATTCACCTGATGCTTAAAGGTGAGCACCTCTTTAGATAAGACTGACCTGTACTCAGCTTGCTCCTTGATTGCCCTGGGTGATCTCAGTTCGGACATTACCTTACGAGGGGAGTCAAGGACAGCGGTCCTTTTTACTGTGTCACCATATTAAAAATGCATTTGGAGAGCTGGAATTTATAATCAGAATTCTGATGACTGTCCCTCAACCCACCATTAACTCATACACCATCTTGAACCAGCTAACCAAATGCAGTCTCCTGAGAAAATTTTCAATAGTAATAAAATACCACATGGCAAATAAGAATATGATCAGAATTCATGTGAGGATGTCATTTAGATGAGAAAGGCAGAGTATCTTCAAAAGGAAAAAAAATTAAAATCAAATTATTTAAATCTCAAATTGATTTTATTGATAAAAGCAAGTAAATTATGTGGGAACCTTATTTCTCTCCAGTTATTTCCAATGATCAGGTTCTGTGACAGTTCAAACCAGGTCACAAGCTTTTCTACAGTAAAAACATCAAAAATGTTCATTAAAAAAATGCGGGTTCTGTGACCCATATTGCTTTATGTGAAGACTAAAGAAGGTATCCATGGAATTTTCAGTAAATTAGTAAATTTATTATTCCCAACATCATGAAACGAGGTCTCGGAATCCACAAACTTATGTGTTATAAACATAATATACTCTATTTTTAAATTGTTATTATTTTCATTCTATATAATACCCCATTGAAAAGTCAGATAATATAAAGTCACATATTAACTGTAGTTTCTTTTCTCTCACAGCTCTAGCTTTGAAAATACAACACACTTGTACAGACCAGCAAACAGCAGGAGTGCAGCAGCTAATGTATGGCTTCAGGTGGGTGTTCCTTGTAAACTCCTTTCACTAAATGAGATAAAAAATGTCCCAAAAGAGGCCTGGGAACAGGAGAGGGAAGATACTCAAACAGGGATACTCCTACGGATTTAAGTTCAATTAGAGAATTCAAAGCAGCAGAGTTTCTTAAAGCACACAGTCATAGGGTTTTTAATGAAACCGTTGTTTAAAAGGCCACCCTCTGATTTAAATGAGAAAGTACAAATACTGCTACTCTGAAATAACTCGTGTCCCAAAGGGAAGAAAATAAGAAAATATCCATTCTAATTGCCTTTGAATTTAACTGGACTGTAATTTTTTTAGATGATTTGATTTTGAGAGTGCCTAATTTACTTAGAACATAATGGAGATGGAAAATAGAAGCTTTATTTTCTAGGCTGGGAGACACCTCTTTTGTTTCACTCCCATTACCTTTCAATATTTCAAATATCAGTTCATCCCCAGATGATCAATAGGCTAAAACGGGCTTTGCTATTTCATCAGCTCCACATTTGCCCAAGATCATGAAATTGCTTCATTATGTTTTTAGTTTAAAAGCTCTTCTTGTTAGTTCTGGATCTCCTCCCAGACCCTTCTCTCCAACGCGCGTGTGCGCGTGCACACGCGCGCGCGCGCGCACACACACACACACACCCACACACACACCAGCTTTCTCAAACTTTAAAACAAAATGCCTAAATAACCCTCAAGATGAAGCTGAGAGATACCAAAAGACTGGAACTTAGTTTTTCTCAAATTGTTCATTCTCCCCAACCATTGCCAGCCCTCCCCCAACATGCCACTCCTATTTTGTTCAGTGTATCCCTCAAACTTGATAAGCAGTTGTTAACAGAGGTAGAGATGAGTTAACAAGAGTGTAAATAAACCCAGTGTGTGTTGTGTTAAAGAAAAATGGTGTGTGTGTGTGTGTTGGGAGAGGAAGTTTTATGTGTTAAGTAGGGAAGGGAAGGAGTTGAATACATTCTTTTCCTTTAAAATATTTTCACTTACTAGACACATCAACTCAAAAATGAAGAATCTAGCACATCAGCAATAAATATACCCTAGTTTTATGTGAGTGAAATAAAAAGTTCAAGTGTCTCTGTACAGGACAGTTATTAAAATTATTCAAATGAGAACTGGGATTCAAGGTGCCTTTTGAACTCTGGACAGAACCGTTTCTAGAACCATTCCTGGGCTGGCAGGCAGGACAAGGTACTCAAACAGGGATACTCCTACGGATTTAAGTTCAATTAGAGAATTCAAAGCAGCAGAGTTTCTTAAAGCACACAGTCATAGGGTTTTTAATGAAACCGTTGTTTAAAAGGCCACCCTCTGATTTAAATGAGAAAGTACAAATACTGCTACTCTGAAATAACTCGTGTCCCAAAGGGAAGAAAATAAGAAAATATCCATTCTAATTGCCTTTGAATTTAACTGGACTGTAATTTTTTTAGATGATTTGATTTTGAGAGTGCCTAATTTACTTAGAACATAATGGAGATGGAAAATAGAAGCTTTATTTTCTAGGCTGGGAGACACCTCTTTTGTTTCACTCCCATTACCTTTCAATATTTCAAATATCAGTTCATCCCCAGATGATCAATAGGCTAAAACGGGCTTTGCTATTTCATCAGCTCCACATTTGCCCAAGATCATGAAATTGCTTCATTATGTTTTTAGTTTAAAAGCTCTTCTTGTTAGTTCTGGATCTCCTCCCAGACCCTTCTCTCCAACGCGCGTGTGCGCGTGCACACGCGCGCGCGCACACACACACACACCCACACACACACCAGCTTTCTCAAACTTTAAAACAAAATGCCTAAATAACCCTCAAGATGAAGCTGAGAGATACCAAAAGACTGGAACTTAGTTTTTCTCAAATTGTTCATTCTCCCCAACCATTGCCAGCCCTCCCCCAACATGCCACTCCTATTTTGTTCAGTGTATCCCTCAAACTTGATAAGCAGTTGTTAACAGAGGTAGAGATGAGTTAACAAGAGTGTAAATAAACCCAGTGTGTGTTGTGTTAAAGAAAAATGGTGTGTGTGTGTGTGTTGGGAGAGGAAGTTTTATGTGTTAAGTAGGGAAGGGAAGGAGTTGAATACATTCTTTTCCTTTAAAATATTTTCACTTACTAGACACATCAACTCAAAAATGAAGAATCTAGCACATCAGCAATAAATATACCCTAGTTTTATGTGAGTGAAATAAAAAGTTCAAGTGTCTCTGTACAGGACAGTTATTAAAATTATTCAAATGAGAACTGGGATTCAAGGTGCCTTTTGAACTCTGGACAGAACCGTTTCTAGAACCATTCCTGGGCTGGCAGGCAGGACAAGGACACCCAGAGGCTCTGTGATGGACGCGCAGTGTGTTGGCACTGGGAGGGACAAGCCCCCACTTGGGACCTAGAAATGCCAGCTAGGAGCATCAGCTGGCAAGCCCTGGGGCAATCCGGGCAGCTGAGGGAGGACCGGAAAATGAGCTTGCTTGCTCAGGTTGCCTTACTTTCTCTACTCAGCGGAGCCACAGGCACACCTACTAACTCAGGTTTTACAGAGAGCAGAGCCCCTGCGGGGTCTCCATCCAGTTGGAAGCAGGAATACAGTCCAAATGCACACATCGCGCAACATCACAAAAGCTTCGTTCCTTACACTCTTCCTGCCTATCTGTGCTGACTACCCCCAAAGTATGCTTCTGGAGCACATCAGTGTTGAAAGCAGCCCCATGAGCAAAGACACCAGCAGCCTCTCTCCCACCCCTACCAGGATCACTCGCTGGAGCCCAGAAAAGTGGCAGAGAACGAAGGGAAAGGCTATCCGACACACCTCGGAGGAATCGCGGAATCCTTTCCACTTACTTGGAGTTGCAAACGTGCCTTTCGCCCTCAGGCTGCCTTTGTTGATCCGGGAGAGGTTTTCTGCCCCGAGTTCAGGTACCCAAGTCGCTGCTGCTCGCGGCGGCGGCTGCTCGCTGCCTCCCGCGCGCACGGTGACTCACTGGTCTCTTTCTTCTCCTCTCTCCACTTTGGCTTTTCCTTTGCGCTGCGGCTCCCTTGGCGGGATTTTTGGACTGGAAGGCGGGGAACCCGATCCTGCCTTGGCCAGGCGCACGCCCTGCCTGGGAGGGGACGGAAGGGAAATGGAGAATGGGAGGGATGAGCGAAACGGGCAGGGAGAGGACGGGGCTGGGCCAGGGGGGAGCGCGCCTTTCCCTCGCGAGCTGATTGGGAAGCTTAGTAACAGCAAGGATCTCCAGGGGCAGTCGCACCCCACCCCCACCCCCACCCCACCCCCGGGGCGCCCGCACGCGGATTTGAACCCAGAGGCCAGAGGATGAAATACTGGTTCATTTTTAGCAGAGACGGATGCAACCTCAAAACTTTGTGCATGACCCCTTCTGCAGGTGAGTGCGTGCCCCAGTTTATCATGTAGCAAATCTTAAATGGACAATTGAGGGCATCTTAGGTTACAGTTTCGGCCTATGACGACTTACTAAATGCTATTCACGGTGGTAAAAAATAAATAAATAAATTATATATATATATATATATATATATATATATATATATGCACAGTCTTCAAAGCCGAGCTCTCCTCCGTCCCCACCCGCAGCTCTTTTCTCTCCCGCTCCCCTCCTCCGCCAGCACCGCTTCCCTCTCTTCAGCTGTCAGTCCCATCCTACCTGCGCGTCACCGCATGTGCAAAGCACTTTTTGTGCTTGTCACAAAGAGTGACAGATGTCTGAAAGTTCCCAATGAAATGCCACTTTCCTTTAGGGGGCTCTCTCCTTTTCTGACTTCCTTGGTGCATTCATTTAGTGACCTATTTAATGACATGCCTTAGACCCCCAAGAATATAGGGGCTTAATTGATGTAGCTGGAACTCCGACGTTTGCACAACTCGGAGACTGGGCTTCTGTGTCTTTCTAGAATTTCCATTTTCTTCGAATGAGGAGAGAAACTAAGGTAATGTACCTAGGGTTTTTAAGTAACATTCAGATGAGTATTTGTGATCTAGATGAGAGGAAAGTGTTGCGTGAAATGATTAAATATAAAACAAATGTAACCAAACATCCTCAAGGAAATTTAGGAGATTCTCCTCCACTCACCCATTTTTTTCTGCTCGTCCTCTCACTCCTTTTACTTCCTTTCCGCTTATTGTTTGATGGTGCCCACCTCAAATGTAGTTGTGAAACATATTTCCATTTCCCATAGTTTTGAGGTAACTTCCTCTTAATTCAATTTAATAGGTATCTATTTAGTGCCTTCAGTTCAGTTCAGTCCCTCAGTCCTGTCTGACTCTTTGCGACCCTTATTTGCCTTCCGTGCCTTGCATAACTCTTAAAATTTCCATGAACTCAACCTAAACCCCCAAAAGCATTGTTTTGTGGGATGTAGCTCTTAGGACCTTAGTGACTCTGTTGGCTACTTGGACAATGTGCCATGGAGGGGCTGGGCAGGGACAAAGAACTGTCTCTTCGAGCAGTGCTTTGAATCAGTCAATCCAGTTTTTCTCAAAAGCACAAGGATTAGAAATTCACCTACATACCTCCAGTCTATCCCCATAACCAAAGTCTCCATACACCTGCTACACACCATCTTCAAATGAAATAAATGAATAAGGAATTGTCTTCTTTCTATGTATAAACTTCAGGTTGCCTATTTCCCTGTTGTGATCCCATTTACCCAAACAAAGTAAAGCAATATTTGTTTTAATCAGATTTTACCTATGTAAATGGTAGAGGAATACACATTATTACTCATTATTATTTTTCCCAGATCTTTTACTCAAAAGAGACTTCTCAGTATTCACTGTCCCTCCGTAGGAGTGAAATTTCCAGGCCATTAGACAGGAGTTGTCCATTTTTGGGTGGTGGTGATTTAGTTGCTAAGTCATGTCTGACTCCTTTGCAACCCCATGGACTGTAGTCCACCAGGCTTCTCTGTCCATGGCATTTCACAGGCAAGAATACTGGAGTGGTTTGACATTTCCTTCTCCAAGTTATCTTCCCGACCCAGGGATCAAACCCAGGTCTCCTGTCTTGGCAGGTGGATATTCTTTACCGCTGCGCCACCAGGGAAACCTTCTTAAACATTCTCTTAACTTCTACAAATGTAACATGTCGCTGCCAGTTATTATGATGCTTACTATGAGATCCATAAGGGAAGTATGAGAGATGAGAGCCCCATGATTTCCATTCTATTCCATGTGATATTGATATATATATATATATATATATATATATATATATATCCCTGTATTTAAATAGGAACATATGGAAATTATTTTCATCAGTGGTTCTCAACCAGGAACACATTTTGCCATTAAGTGAACATTTGGCAAGGACTGAAGACGTGTTTGTTGTCATAGCCTAGGGGAGGGAGGTGTTACTGGTACCCAGTGAGTAGGGACCAGGGATTTTGCTAAACATCCTACAATGCACAGGATGGTGCCCTCACAACAAAAAATTATTTGGCCTGAAATGTTAATAGAGCTGAGATTAAGAAACCTTGAGAAAGATTATCAATGCTCATAATTATTTCATTTTGAAAATTGTTTTTATTTTTACCATTATATTATGGTAAAATATACAAGGATTTTGAAGTGTACAGTTCATTGACATTGGGTACACTCACATTGTCCTGTGACCATCAGTATCATCCCTCCTAGACTCTTAATGAGTGATTATAATGGCTGGAAGGGCGTCTATCTATGCAAATCAAATGAAATAAATGAATAAGGAATTGTCTTCTTTCTATGTATAAACTTCAGGTTGCCTATTTCCCTGTTGTGATCCCATTTACCCAAACAAAGTAAAGCAATATTTGTTTTAATCAGATTTTACCTATGTAAATGGTAGAGGAATACACATTATTACTCATTATTATTTTTCCCAGATCTTTTACTCAAAAGAGACTTCTCAGTATTCACTGTCCCTCCGTAGGAGTGAAATTTCCAGGCCATTAGACAGGAGTTGTCCATTTTTGGGTGGTGGTGATTTAGTTGCTAAGTCATGTCTGACTCCTTTGCAACCCCATGGACTGTAGTCCACCAGGCTTCTCTGTCCATGGCATTTCACAGGCAAGAATACTGGAGTGGTTTGACATTTCCTTCTCCAAGTTATCTTCCCGACCCAGGGATCAAACCCAGGTCTCCTGTCTTGGCAGGTGGATATTCTTTACCGCTGCGCCACCAGGGAAACCTTCTTAAACATTCTCTTAACTTCTACAAATGTAACATGTCGCTGCCAGTTATTATGATGCTTACTATGAGATCCATAAGGGAAGTATGAGAGATGAGAGCCCCATGATTTCCATTCTATTCCATGTGATATTGATATATATATATATATATATATATATATATATCCCTGTATTTAAATAGGAACATATGGAAATTATTTTCATCAGTGGTTCTCAACCAGGAACACATTTTGCCATTAAGTGAACATTTGGCAAGGACTGAAGACGTGTTTGTTGTCATAGCCTAGGGGAGGGAGGTGTTACTGGTACCCAGTGAGTAGGGACCAGGGATTTTGCTAAACATCCTACAATGCACAGGATGGTGCCCTCACAACAAAAAATTATTTGGCCTGAAATGTTAATAGAGCTGAGATTAAGAAACCTTGAGAAAGATTATCAATGCTCATAATTATTTCATTTTGAAAATTGTTTTTATTTTTACCATTATATTATGGTAAAATATACAAGGATTTTGAAGTGTACAGTTCATTGACATTGGGTACACTCACATTGTCCTGTGACCATCAGTATCATGCCTCCTAGACTCTTAATGAGTGATTATAATGGCTGGAAGGGACCATAATAGCCATTTTTAGTCACTGTATTTTTAAAATATTAAGGAAAATGAAAGAGTATTTTCTTAAGACATAGAACTCTATGAGGCTGAGGTTAGTCAACCTAGCATATACACCAATGTTTAAGAAGATGCTTTTTAACACATTCTGAAATATGCTACTTAAATCCAAACTTCTTCCTGTAACACCAACATGAGTCTGTTGATTCAAGACTTCCAATCATTTCATTTATTTAGCTGACATTCTTTGAGCACTTAAGTTTTTGACTGAATAGGGCCAGGAACAAAAATAGATGAAAATCCCCACTCTCATATAGCTTACACTTAGGAACTAGCAAAAGAAATTAATTAAAAATTAGTAACATTTTTTCAGAGATGTAAGACTGTGAAGGAAGATGAAAGCCTCAATTTGGGGGAGGAAAGACTTCCCGAGTGAAGACTCAAAAGAGATGAGGAAACTGGCTAAGTAAATATTTGGTAGAAGGACCTCCAGGCAAAGTTCAGTAGATGCAAAGGCCCTGAAGCCTGATTGCTGGTTGTGATAGAGGAGCACTGGGGAGGTCAGGGCCAGAACATAGTGGGTGGAGGTAGGACTGGAGGTGAGCAAAGTATCGGGCCAGATCATGCAAGGTCTGTGTCCACCATTAGGAATTCCACTTTTATTCTGAATAAGGTGAAAAGTCATAAAGTCATTTGTAACAGGGTCTCTCTGCTGTGTTCAAAGGACCACACGAAGACAAGGGTAGAAGCAGAAATCCCAGTTAGGAAGCTACAGCAGTTTTTCCCTGTCCAGACTTATGCTTCTCCCTGTTTCTTGTGAAGAATAACTAACTCCAAACTTTCTCTTTCATTCGTTTGTCCTCTGGACCCCGAAAGTGCCTGTCAGCAGTCACCTTGGCTTACTCATGTCAGCTCCGAGCCTCTCCAGGGTAATTAATGAGCTCTCTGCATGTGTGTTACCAGGCTAAAATATAACGACATGCAAGATTATTTGAAATCATAGAAATTATAACATATCCTAAGGGTGTTTTGAAAATGAGGCCGCTGATTCTTCAGTGACAAATATAAGAAGTGTGATCAGCAGGACGTTAAGAAATGTGAAGCAACCTGCTGAAAAATTGGCCAGTGTATCTCCTGGATTGCCTACTTGGCAGGATGTTTAGATTCTTGATTACCACCCTGAGTTCTTCAATATGCCTAGAATGCAAGAGGACAATTCATCACACCCTCAGTGAGATGGAAGTCCCATTAATATATTTTTCATCCTCTCTGGGATGGTTCAAAGGCAATTTTTAAAACACCTTTTTAATTTTGATCTCTGTGACTAAGTTACAAAACTTCCTTCAATTTCAGGTAATTTTTTAAAATGACTTTGCAGGTGTTTTTTGGATAAGAAAACAGAAAACTCAACTAAGAAGGGCTTAAGTAATTCAAGAATTTATCTCACAAACAACCCAGTTTGATAAATTCAGAGGAAACGGGGGAAAACCTCAATTTGGGGAGGAAAGACTTCCAGTGAAGACTCAAAGAGATGAGGAAACTGGCTAAGTAAATATTTGGTAGAAGGACCTCCAGGCAAAGTTCAGTAGATGCAAAGGCCCTGAAGCCTGATTGCTGGTTGTGATAGAGGAGCACTGGGGAGGTCAGGGCCAGAACATAGTGGGTGGAGGTAGGACTGGAGGTGAGCAAAGTATCGGGCCAGATCATGCAAGGTCTGTGTCCACCATTAGGAATTCCACTTTTATTCTGAATAAGGTGAAAAGTCATAAAGTCATTTGTAACAGGGTCTCTCTGCTGTGTTCAAAGGACCACACGAAGACAAGGGTAGAAGCAGAAATCCCAGTTAGGAAGCTACAGCAGTTTTTCCCTGTCCAGACTTATGCTTCTCCCTGTTTCTTGTGAAGAATAACTAACTCCAAACTTTCTCTTTCATTCGTTTGTCCTCTGGACCCCGAAAGTGCCTGTCAGCAGTCACCTTGGCTTACTCATGTCAGCTCCGAGCCTCTCAGGGTAATTAATGAGCTCTCTGCATGTGTGTTACCAGGCTAAAATATAACGACATGCAAGATTATTTGAAATCATAGAAATTATAACATATCCTAAGGGTGTTTTGAAAATGAGGCCGCTGATTCTTCAGTGACAAATATAAGAAGTGTGATCAGCAGGACGTTAAGAAATGTGAAGCAACCTGCTGAAAAATTGGCCAGTGTATCTCCTGGATTGCCTACTTGGCAGGATGTTTAGATTCTTGATTACCACCCTGAGTTCTTCAATATGCCTAGAATGCAAGAGGACAATTCATCACACCCTCAGTGAGATGGAAGTCCCATTAATATATTTTTCATCCTCTCTCTGGGATGGTTCAAAGGCAATTTTTAAAACACCTTTTTAATTTTGATCTCTGTGACTAAGTTACAAAACTTCCTTCAATTTCAGGTAATTTTTTAAAATGACTTTGCAGGTGTTTTTTGGATAAGAAAACAGAAAACTCAACTAAGAAGGGCTTAAGTAATTCAAGAATTTATCTCACAAACAACCCAGTTTGATAAATTCAGTATTTTAAAGTCTTCAAGGACCCAGATCTTTCCATCTTTCAACTCTTCAGTTTGTGAACCAAGTCTCCCCAGCAGACTTAGCCACTGAGCATGCATGCGCACTTTGGTTTCCCTTTCTTTGAAAGCAAGGATAAGAGTGTCTGCCTCGGGGCTTCCCTGGTGGTCCAGTGGGTAAGGACACCACGTTGCAGTGCAAGGGGCGCCAGTTTGATCCCTGGCCTGGGAAGATCCCACGTGCCGCGGAGCGGCTGGACCAATGTGTCCAATTACCGAGCTGGAGCTCTGGAGCGCCTGCGCCCGGAACCAGTGCTCTGCAACGACAGGGGCCACTGCGATGGGAGGCCCACATGGGCCAAAAGAACAAAGATGGATGAAAATAGATACATGAAAGACCAATAGAAGTGGTCTGCCCGCCCCCTCCCTACCCAACCCCCCCCCCCCAAAAATAACTAAAGAAAAAAAAAAAAGAGTGTCTGCCTCACGAGTTTGCAAAGAACACTAAGCTTTTTAGTATGTCTAGCACTCTGCTTGGTTATTAACCAATACTATATCCTCATTTGCTAAATTGATAAAGAATGTTTATAATCACTGCATTAAAATCTGGGTCAGTCTGTATTAAACTGGCTCTAGATCCATGTGTAAAGGAAATGTATGTCATGAAGTAACAAGTCCTTTAAATATATACATCCCTTAAATAAAAGCTGTATCCTAAGACTTTCAAAAGTAAACCACTTTAAGAAATTTTTTTTTTTTGCTCATTTCCCAGATTCTATTGCTAACCCCTATTATTAATAGGTATTTGGTCGATAGTCAACCCACAAGGATATCTGCAGTGTGTAGGTGCCTGAGTAATTAACCTTCAGATCTGCTTCAAGACCAGGGCAGTACTGATGCTTCAGTTCAGTTCAGTCACTCAGTCGTGTCCAATTCTTTTCCACCTCCTGAAATGTGGTACACCAGGCTTCCCTGTCCTTCACCACCTCCCGGAGCTTGCTCAAGCTCATGTCCATTGACTCAGTGATGCGATCCATGCATCTTGTCCTCTGTCGTCCCCTTCTCCTTCTGCCTTTTTTTTTTTCCTTCTGCCTTTTATTTTTCCCAGCATCAGGGTCTTTTCCAATGAGTCATTTCTTCACATCAGGTGACCAAAGTATAGAAGCTTCAGCTTCTGTATCAGGCCTTCCAATGAATATTTGATTGACTGGTTTGATCTCCTTGCAGTCTAAGGGACTCTCAAGAGTCTTCTCCAACACCACAGTGCTTATGCTGGGGATACACAAAGACAAAGCAATATGGAAAGACACATGCCCTATCCTCAAAGAGATTTCACAGGTGGCCTGACAGACAAATGTGAATGGGTTTATAATGAAGGATTGGTTCCTCAGTTCAGAGGAAAAGGCATCCACAGCCAAAGTCAGGACAACTGAGAGAATACTGAATAGAAATGGAAAGATTTATTCTAGATTTTGAAAAAATGAATTTTTAAAAATATGATGGGTAGAGTCAGAGATGGCCATTACTCCAGCTAGGAAAGCCAACCAAGTCCAGGAAGAACGCTGGCTGTGATTTGTGGGCAGTTTCGGTGGAAGCAGAGGCTGGATCTGGGAGAAGACCTGAGTTGGAGGGAGAGTCACTCAGGGGCAGTTCTTGAGCCTGCCTTTCTTGTGTGGATAGGCCCTGCTGAGACAGGCAGGCTTCTGAATCAGACTGCCAGAGTGCATGCAGTATTTAGGAAGGTTAATTTGGCAGATGTAGAAAGCATGTAGAAAGACTGAAAGAAAGAAAATCCTTTAAGAACTTGTCGTCTTGTCAGTCTTTGATTCAATGATCCAAACTTTTCCAGTGCACATAAAATGGTTTTGAATGACATCCTTTAAAATTTGGTCCTTAATAATGTGCTTTATTTCTTGTCATCTTCAGTATCCCATTCTGTCGTAGCCAGGCAGCTCTCCCAATGGCCTCTGCACGTCGCATGCTGCTTTATGCCACGTGTGTATTTTTCTGCACCGATAAGGTTCTCTCTGCTCCACTGCATTTACTGAAACCCTGTTCTTTAGTCCAATTCCTCCTGCACCATAACTGCATTCCAGAATGATACAGTGACAGTAAGCTAGCCCATCACATCCAGCACCTCTCTCAGAACTCTTTGCTTAAAAAACAAAACGGTGGGTCTTACCTGGTGGTCCAGTGGCTAAGGACACCGCCTTGCAGTGCAAGGGGCGCCGGTTCGATCCCTGGCCTGGGAGGATCCTGCGTGCCGTGGAGCGGCTAAACCAATGTGTCCAGCTACCAAGCCAGAGCTCTGGAGTGCATGCGCCCTGAGCTGGTACTCTGCAGCAAGAGGGGCTACTGCGGTGGGAGAGAGGCCACTGAGATGGGAGGCCCACACAGGCCAAAGAACAAAGACAGATGAAAATAGATTAATGAAAGACCAATAGAAGTGGCCAAAACAAAAAGAAAAAGTAAGCGGTTTATAAAAAAAAAATGGTGAATTATCATTTAAGGAATGCAGATACAAGAATACCAGGTTAAAAATGAGCCAAGTCAAGATTCCCTTGACCTGGTGCTAGTTCATTTTCTAATTTTGGATAAATCACCAATGGCTCTTGACCTTCATCTTCTTCTCTCTAAAATAAAGTAGAACAAATGATATAAAATCCTGATATCTTGAGTATGAGATTAGACATTTTATTATAATTTTAGGAATTTGGAAGTCTGTAGTTAATGGGTTCATCTGAACAAAATCCATCTTCTTTTCATTTTCCCTTTTAAGTATTGTCACCTTCAAGTGCTACAGCAACACCACTTTCTTTAAGCAATGTCAGTTTTATAGAGTCTTTCACATGTATTTTTAAACTTGATATGTATTGGAATACATAAAGATAGATGTCATTATTACTCTGTCAGAACTGAGGAAGCAGAAGTTTGATCCTCTAATGAGGATGGTGACATTTCTTAGAGGCATTTCTGTCTCATCAAAGGTTCTCTCCTTCCTACCTCTCTCCCTCTATCACTCACTGATTCCCTCTGCCACTAAAATGGTTCCAGAAAACATACATATTTTATACTTGAGATTAACTCATTGCTCACTCATGGCAGTTCTGTGACATACTGAAAAAGAGCGAGATTATGCCTATGTACTCAGCTTAGACTGCCCTTCAGACATTAGTATTTCCTTTCTTTTATCAGAAGATTTTTTGGGAGAGGCAGGCAAAGGGATTGCGCCTGAGTTATCCTCTTCTGATATGTTGGGCTCTGTGGTTTAAGATCAGTTGTTATTTAGTAATTCACAATCCTAGTCTTATTTTGGAAATGCCTTTCAGCTTCCATTGGGCATGAATATGGAAGCCAAGATTATTATTATTTGAGACCAAAGTTTAGCCTGAGGAACTCAGTGGAACATTTCCAAGACTGAAGGAGAATGTGGCTCCAGGACATATTAGTACAGATGACTCTGCAAAGCATCTACCACACACCTACACACAGATATACAACCACACACACATGCCAGGAAGGAACCAAAGGAAAACTGTCCACAAATGATATCTTACATATGGCCATTTGGAAAAGGTACACACACACACACACATCTAGAAATGAAAGAAAATAACTCACAAATTATGTTCACCAAAATTGCTCCTTGAGATGAAATTTCAAAATAGTCATTAGCTCGTTAGAGAGAAAGAGAAGAAGAGGGCAAAGGAGAGGGAGAAGCAAAAGAAGCCTGGAGAATCTGAATACCTTGTTTGTCCAGGGCTAGCTGGCAGTATCTTATATCTAGAAAGCGATTTTTCTTTCAAAGATATACCACACTATCCATTTCCTGCTATATGTGCATAACCAAGTAGACGCAGATGTTGGATAATTGAATTGGAATTGAAAACGTTCTTCCTCCTGGGGTACGAAAGCTCAGAATTTGCAGCAATTTCTGCTTCTGCCCTTTCTCCCCACCCCCTGCAAGGGTTTGGGTTGTGCATGAAAAGGGAGATTCTGTGACTAATATCAATGAGACAAAGAAATGAAAGCTCTCTAATCCCTGGGCCAAGCTCCAGCCGTCCCACTGTACGGGGCCATTGGCCAGAAATCCCACTGTAGGCTGGGCCCTAAGCCAACCACGATTGGATACAATGAATTTCACAGCCACCTTTTCAGAGCTGACAGCAAATGTCGGGCACCAACAGCCTTTGTCTCATGGCAGTTCTGTGACATACTGAAAAAGAGCGAGATTATGCCTATGTACTCAGCTTAGACTGCCCTTCAGACATTAGTATTTCCTTTCTTTTATCAGAAGATTTTTTGGGAGAGGCAGGCAAAGGGATTGCGCCTGAGTTATCCTCTTCTGATATGTTGGGCTCTGTGGTTTAAGATCAGTTGTTATTTAGTAATTCACAATCCTAGTCTTATTTTGGAAATGCCTTTCAGCTTCCATTGGGCATGAATATGGAAGCCAAGATTATTATTATTTGAGACCAAAGTTTAGCCTGAGGAACTCAGTGGAACATTTCCAAGACTGAAGGAGAATGTGGCTCCAGGACATATTAGTACAGATGACTCTGCAAAGCATCTACCACACACCTACACACAGATATACAACCACACACACATGCCAGGAAGGAACCAAAGGAAAACTGTCCACAAATGATATCTTACATATGGCCATTTGGAAAAGGTACACACACACACACACATCTAGAAATGAAAGAAAATAACTCACAAATTATGTTCACCAAAATTGCTCCTTGAGATGAAATTTCAAAATAGTCATTAGCTCGTTAGAGAGAAAGAGAAGAAGAGGGCAAAGGAGAGGGAGAAGCAAAAGAAGCCTGGAGAATCTGAATACCTTGTTTGTCCAGGGCTAGCTGGCAGTATCTTATATCTAGAAAGCGATTTTTCTTTCAAAGATATACCACACTATCCATTTCCTGCTATATGTGCATAACCAAGTAGACGCAGATGTTGGATAATTGAATTGGAATTGAAAACGTTCTTCCTCCTGGGGTACGAAAGCTCAGAATTTGCAGCAATTTCTGCTTCTGCCCTTTCTCCCCACCCCCTGCAAGGGTTTGGGTTGTGCATGAAAAGGGAGATTCTGTGACTAATATCAATGAGACAAAGAAATGAAAGCTCTCTAATCCCTGGGCCAAGCTCCAGCCGTCCCACTGTACGGGGCCATTGGCCAGAAATCCCACTGTAGGCTGGGCCCTAAGCCAACCACGATTGGATACAATGAATTTCACAGCCACCTTTTCAGAGCTGACAGCAAATGTCGGGGCACCAACAGCCTTTGATAAGAGCTCCAACTTTCTCTCTAACATTTCTACCCAATAATAATAAAGCTTTTTTCATTTATAAAGCGGTACTCTCTTGAAGATTGCTTAGTGCTTTTGGAGACACAAACTCATTCATCTCAATGCTTATAGTGAGAAGAGGTGGGGCCGGTGGCCAAGACAGGGAAATCAATATTCTCTTCCTGTGGAGAGAGAGAGGAAGAGAGAGAAAAAGAGAGAGAAACAGACACATTACTTTATGCAGCAGTTCATTCTGTTATTGAAATTTCTAGACAAAATCTCACACACATGAATATTCTTTCTTAAATTAAATGTGTGTGTCGTGAGCTAACACATGCTTGCTGTGTGATTCCTAATGAGTTGTTTACTTAGACTGTCTTCTCTCTTCTTAAGACTGGGGGCTTTTGAAAGGCCAAACACATACACAAACCAGTTAATACTGGCACCCCTCATGGAAATTTCTGGCGGTTTCAGATTTAAATATTGATTTCTTTCTTTCACTTTCTCTGTCTTTTCACAGCGGCAGCAGCTGTCAGGAAGTTGGGAACTTCATGCCAGGAAAGCACCCAAGAGACTACGAGCACCATTAAAATATATTTTACCTTTTACTTTATTGTTCTCAAAAGCTCTTGAATAGCTAGCTGAATATAGGGTAACCAAGAAGGGCTGCTCCACACCGGGAAAATGTTGGATCTGATTTCCATTAGAGATTCTGAATTATTTAGTGGGAATTGAGCGCCCTAATCAGCTGCTTTCTGAGGGGTTGCCTCTAGGTATCCATGTGCCTTGAGGTCTTCTCTTGAAAACAGCATGCACAATTTGAAACTTGTTCATTTTATTTAGAATGGTGGGGAAAATCTTCCTTTCCAAAAATTAAAGAGTATAAACGTTCCTCCTGGGGTACGAGCTGAATTTCACATTCTGCCCTTTCTCCCACCCCTGCAAGGGTTTGGGTTGTGCATGAAAAGGAGATTCTGTGACTAATGTCAATGAGACAAAGAAATGAAAGCTCTCTAATCCCTGGGCCAAGCTCCAGCCGTCCCACTGTACGGGGCCATTGGCCAGAAATCCCACTGTAGGCTGGGCCCTAAGCCAACCACGATTGGATACAATGAATTTCACAGCCACCTTTTCAGAGCTGACAGCAAATGTCGGGGCACCAACAGCCTTTGATAAGAGCTCCAACTTTCTCTCTAACATTTCTACCCAATAATAATAAAGCTTTTTTCATTTATAAAGCGGTACTCTCTTGAAGATTGCTTAGTGCTTTTGGAGACACAAACTCATTCATCTCAATGCTTATAGTGAGAAGAGGTGGGGCCGGTGGCCAAGACAGGGAAATCAATATTCTCTTCCTGTGGAGAGAGAGAGGAAGAGAGAGAAAAAGAGAGAGAAACAGACACATTACTTTATGCAGCAGTTCATTCTGTTATTGAAATTTCTAGACAAAATCTCACACACATGAATATTCTTTCTTAAATTAAATGTGTGTGTCGTGAGCTAACACATGCTTGCTGTGTGATTCCTAATGAGTTGTTTACTTAGACTGTCTTCTCTCTTCTTAAGACTGGGGGCTTTTGAAAGGCCAAACACATACACAAACCAGTTAATACTGGCACCCCTCATGGAAATTTCTGGCGGTTTCAGATTTAAATATTGATTTCTTTCTTTCACTTTCTCTGTCTTTTCACAGCGGCAGCAGCTGTCAGGAAGTTGGGAACTTCATGCCAGGAAAGCACCCAAGAGACTACGAGCACCATTAAAATATATTTTACCTTTTACTTTATTGTTCTCAAAAGCTCTTGAATAGCTAGCTGAATATAGGGTAACCAAGAAGGGCTGCTCCACACCGGGAAAATGTTGGATCTGATTTCCATTAGAGATTCTGAATTATTTAGTGGGAATTGAGCGCCCTAATCAGCTGCTTTCTGAGTGGTTGCCTCTAGGTATCCATGTGCCTTGAGGTCTTCTCTTGAAAACAGAGCATGCACAATTTGAAACTTGTTCATTTTTATTTAGAATGGTGGGGGAAAATCTTCCTTTCCAAAAAATTAAAGAGTATAATGTATATCTAGTATGCAAAGAGAGCCTAGTAAATTAAAAATCAACAGAATTGTGAGGACCTTATTTAATCACAACCTGTTGTCATTTCAAACTCTCATCATAATGTGTTCCAGCATACAGTTCTCAGATTTTTCATTCTTTCAAACTGTAAATGGGTTGTAATTGCTGCCAGAAGTTAAATTCCTAGCCCTCATTAACCTGCTGGCTAACTGGTATATATTTAGTGGATTGACATTTTTGATTGACACTAGTGGAAATTTCAGTGGAAATCTAGACAAAAAAATAAAAGTTTGGGTTGAAGGAAGCCAAAATAGAGATACACATGTATTCCTTTATATCTCTGTGTACATGTGAAAGAGTCACCAAAACTGAAACAACTGACCACTTATTATAAATTTGTCATTTTTTTCATTATATAGCATTCTTAGAAAGTGATTATACAGGGGGTTGATCTAAAGAGATGAACATGAGTCAGATTTATGGATATTATAAAAATCTTTTCAAGCTAGAGTTTGCCCTTATAAAAGGGGTGTTTAATTTATTTTTCTGATGCTTCTATGTCCAGAGTGAAAAAGGAGAAACTTAGCTAGTGACTACTTCTTTCATTTCTCTCTGATTTGGAGGTGAGTATTTTGGTAGTTCTCTGTATCAAAGTGGCTGGAAAAAAGGGATATCATGCCTTTGAGAGAAAAATCTGGTTATCTACTATTTAAGTGGCAAACTTGGTAGCTTAACTCAATCTTATTTCCCCCCCTCACCCTCCATCCCTTCTCATGCCAGGAAAGCACCCAAGAGCCTACGAGCACCATTAAAATATATTTTACCTTTTACTTTATTGTTCTCAAAAGCTCTTGAATAGCTAGCTGAATATAGGGTAACCAAGAAGGGCTGCTCCACACCGGGAAAATGTTGGATCTGATTTCCATTAGAGATTCTGAATTATTTAGTGGGAATTGAGCGCCCTAATCAGCTGCTTTCTGAGTGGTTGCCTCTAGGTATCCATGTGCCTTGAGGTCTTCTCTTGAAAACAGAGCATGCACAATTTGAAACTTGTTCATTTTTATTTAGAATGGTGGGGGAAAATCTTCCTTTCCAAAAAATTAAAGAGTATAATGTATATCTAGTATGCAAAGAGAGCCTAGTAAATTAAAAATCAACAGAATTGTGAGGACCTTATTTAATCACAACCTGTTGTCATTTCAAACTCTCATCATAATGTGTTCCAGCATACAGTTCTCAGATTTTTCATTCTTTCAAACTGTAAATGGGTTGTAATTGCTGCCAGAAGTTAAATTCCTAGCCCTCATTAACCTGCTGGCTAACTGGTATATATTTAGTGGATTGACATTTTTGATTGACACTAGTGGAAATTTCAGTGGAAATCTAGACAAAAAAATAAAAGTTTGGGTTGAAGGAAGCCAAAATAGAGATACACATGTATTCCTTTATATCTCTGTGTACATGTGAAAGAGTCACCAAAACTGAAACAACTGACCACTTATTATAAATTTGTCATTTTTTTCATTATATAGCATTCTTAGAAAGTGATTATACAGGGGGTTGATCTAAAGAGATGAACATGAGTCAGATTTATGGATATTATAAAAATCTTTTCAAGCTAGAGTTTGCCCTTATAAAAGGGTGTTTAATTTATTTTTCTGATGCTTCTATGTCCAGAGTGAAAAAGGAGAAACTTAGCTAGTGACTACTTCTTTCATTTCTCTCTGATTTGGAGGTGAGTATTTTGGTAGTTCTCTGTATCAAAGTGGCTGGAAAAAAGGGATATCATGCCTTTGAGAGAAAAATCTGGTTATCTACTATTTAAGTGGCAAACTTGGTAGCTTAACTCAATCTTATTTCCCACCCCACCTCACCCCTCCATCCCTTCTCTTGATCCATTCAAACATTCATTCTAATGACTCCTCAGTAAACTGACAAGCAGAGCTTTGCTATTACCGGAGGCTTACAATCACAGTGTTGTAAGTTCTGCTTGTTTTTGTCTTCTTGTGTGCGAGATTGTGAGTCTTCTTTGGTTTTTAGAAAATATAATTTTACCTTTATCCATTTGTTTTATATTTGGCTGTGCTGGGTTTTCATTGCTGCACGGGATTTTCTCTAATTGCAGAGAGCAGGTGCTACTCTCCAGTTGGCCTGAGCAGGCTTCTCAGTGACCTTTCTTGTTGCACAGGCTCAATAGTCGTGGCCTTAGTTGCTCCATGGCATGTGGGATCTTCCTGGACCAGGGATTGAATTTATATCTCCTGCATTAGCAGGCAGATTCTTTACCAATGAGCCACCAAGGAAGCTCGTGTCTTCTTTTCTTGGTTTGTCGTTTAGTTTCATTTTGGTTTTCTCTGTGTGTGCATAAGGACATCAGTGCCACCGTAAGGTTGTGCTATTCCCCTGATCCCGCTGGGTGAAATTTCTCTGATACTGATTTAACACTTATTGAGTTGAGTACCTGTCCCCAGTTAATCTGACATTCCCACTCTCTTCTCTTCCCCAGCCTTCCCTTGCAGTACAGTTATTTTGATCTCATCCTCGTTAGGTGGATGAAAGGGTAAGAGAAAGAGATAGTGAGAGGTATACAGTACTTGGTTTGTGTGGTAAGAGCTAAAGGATTGGAATGACTCTTGAAGAAAAGCTTCAGCACCAGTCAGAATTTTGTCAAAAAGGAAAAATGAGTGTATATGAGAAGTAAATAAGATTTCCTGAAAAACAAGTATATTTGATAAGTAAATAAAGATTTCCTGAAAAGCTGGAAAAATCCCAGTGGATATAAAGAAATGACTATAAAATTAACTATCTATTTTGGAAATTAATTCAGGAGTGTGTAATGAAAACAGGCTATAATCATCTTCATCTTCCAGACACTGAGGTAAGCAATTTACAGATATCACATGTAATTCTCACGAAAACTCTGTGCAGTGAATGGCTCATTATCCTATTCTTTGGATGAGATCACACCGCAGGCGGGGTCAAGCTGAGGTCTGAGCCAGCCCTGACCCAGAATACACTCTGGTCTGCTTCGGTCATCCTCCTCCCCAGGTTTTCATTACATTTTTTGCCATGTCCTAGACTGTTTTGAATGGCGGGAAATGAATTATTATGATTACTCAAGTTTTGAAGCTGAAAACGGCTAGAGAAAAGTTATGATGGCATTCAGATGAGCAGATGGATTCCTGTCTAAAGTGTGGCCCTTCATCTATAGGGCTCATTCAAAATATTTGCAGTTTCAAATGACAGAAAACATGACTAACATTATTTTGTGTAATAAGACATCTAGACAAGTGGTTGCTGGTCCTGATTCAGTGTCTCATCGGTCTGGATTGTGGTGTCTCTGCTACTATGCTGTCCTGTGCTTGTGTCTACCAGACGGCTGTCTCTCAGGGTGGTGCTGGACAGAGGGCTTCTCCTTGAGCACCTCTTTCTTGTGGGGAAAGGACATCAGTGCCACCGTAAGGTTGTGCTATTCCCCTGATCCCGCTGGGTGAAATTTCTCTGATACTGATTTAACACTTATTGAGTTGAGTACCTGTCCCCAGTTAATCTGACATTCCCACTCTCTTCTCTTCCCCAGCCTTCCCTTGCAGTACAGTTATTTTGATCTCATCCTCGTTAGGTGGATGAAAGGGTAAGAGAAAGAGATAGTGAGAGGTATACAGTACTTGGTTTGTGTGGTAAGAGCTAAAGGATTGGAATGACTCTTGAAGAAAAGCTTCAGCACCAGTCAGAATTTTGTCAAAAAGGAAAAATGAGTGTATATGAGAAGTAAATAAGATTTCCTGAAAAACAAGTATATTTGATAAGTAAATAAAGATTTCCTGAAAAGCTGGAAAAATCCCAGTGGATATAAAGAAATGACTATAAAATTAACTATCTATTTTGGAAATTAATTCAGGAGTGTGTAATGAAAACAGGCTATAATCATCTTCATCTTCCAGACACTGAGGTAAGCAATTTACAGATATCACATGTAATTCTCACGAAAACTCTGTGCAGTGAATGGCTCATTATCCTATTCTTTGGATGAGATCACACCGCAGGCGGGGTCAAGCTGAGGTCTGAGCCAGCCCTGACCCAGAATACACTCTGGTCTGCTTCGGTCATCCTCCTCCCCAGGTTTTCATTACATTTTTTGCCATGTCCTAGACTGTTTTGAATGGCGGGAAATGAATTATTATGATTACTCAAGTTTTGAAGCTGAAAACGGCTAGAGAAAAGTTATGATGGCATTCAGATGAGCAGATGGATTCCTGTCTAAAGTGTGGCCCTTCATCTATAGGGCTCATTCAAAATATTTGCAGTTTCAAATGACAGAAAACATGACTAACATTATTTTGTGTAATAAGACATCTAGACAAGTGGTTGCTGGTCCTGATTCAGTGTCTCATCGGTCTGGATTGTGGTGTCTCTGCTACTATGCTGTCCTGTGCTTGTGTCTACCAGACGGCTGTCTCTCAGGGTGGTGCTGGACAGAGGGCTTCTCCTTGAGCACCTCTTTCTTGTGGGGAAAGGATAAATCCTTCCAAAGGCTCCCAGAAGACCCCTTAATGCATCATTAGCCATGACAGGGTCAGAAGTGAGCAACGTGCAAGGAAGGTCTAGTAAGCCGAAGATAGCATTTTTCAGCTTCTATATGGGAGGCAGGAGAAGGGAACAGAGGTGGCAGAAGGTCATGAGTAGCCAGCAAAACACATCTGCTGTAACTATCACAAGCACATATAGATTGTTCCCCTTCAATATGATGAGTGCATTGTAATTACACAATCTCTTCCCCAAATAGCAAACACTAGCACCTCCCTTAGTTTTGGATTTTGGATTTTTAATGCTGTAGTTCAGCATCTGAACTGAGTGTTAATTCTTAATTTCCTTTTACTACCTTGCTTTATTAATAAAAAGCTGTTGCAATGAAAAAATAGCTATCACACTCTTAATTTCCATCAAATCACTTCTGCCTGTGCCAGCACTCTCTTTTTTTTTTTTTTTAAAGATTTATTTATTTATTTATTTAGGGCGGGGGTCGGGTTGGGGAGGGAGGGGAGCGGGCGGGCCACTTCTATTGGTCTTTCATTTCTCTATTTTCATCCGTCCTTGTTCTTTGGCTCCTGTGGGCCTCCCATTGCGGTGGCGTCTGTCATCGCAGAGCGCCAGCTCTGGGTGCACGCGCGCCAGAGCTCCGGCTCGGTGATTGGACACATCGGTCCAGCCGCTCCGCGGCACGTGGGATCCTCCCAGGCCAGGGATAGAACCGGCACCCCTTGCACTGAAAGGTGGTATCCTTACCCACTGGACCACCAGGGGAAGCCCGCCAGCACTTTTTAAACAGTTCTATTCTTCTCCTTATACTTTTAATTTTCTTTTTACTTACTTATTTTTAATTGCTTGGGTCTTCGTTGCGGCAGGTGGGATCTGCTTTATGGCCAGTGAGATTCTTGTGGTGCATGGATACCAGAGCACGTGGACTGTGGAGTGTGCAGCCTTTGGGCAGCTTACTTGCCCAAAACATGTGGGATCTTAGTTCCTCAACCAGGGATCAAACTGCGTCTCCTGCATTGGAAAGCAGATTCTTAACCACTGGACCACCAGGGGAAGTCCCTACCTTTCATTTTCTGTTTCAGTCTCTTCCTCTAGAAGGAAACCCAGCACCTTGTGAACTCAGGATTCCTTAGCAGTATCTATTGATAACCAATTGCATACATTGAAATTAACTATTTTCAATATTAACATTTTGTTTTCTGAATCAAAGAGGAAAAGCTTCTATATGCAGAGGCATGGAAATAGAGTAGCCAGCAAAACACATCTGCTGTAACTATCACAAGCACATATAGATTGTTCCCCTTCAATATGATGAGTGCATTGTAATTACACAATCTCTTCCCCAAATAGCAAACACTAGCACCTCCCTTAGTTTTGGATTTTGGATTTTTAATGCTGTAGTTCAGCATCTGAACTGAGTGTTAATTCTTAATTTCCTTTTACTACCTTGCTTTATTAATAAAAAGCTGTTGCAATGAAAAAATAGCTATCACACTCTTAATTTCCATCAAATCACTTCTGCCTGTGCCAGCACTCTCTTTTTTTTTTTTTTAAAGATTTATTTATTTATTTATTTAGGGCGGGGGTCGGGTTGGGGAGGGAGGGGAGCGGGCGGGCCACTTCTATTGGTCTTTCATTTCTCTATTTTCATCCGTCCTTGTTCTTTGGCTCCTGTGGGCCTCCCATTGCGGTGGCGTCTGTCATCGCAGAGCGCCAGCTCTGGGTGCACGCGCGCCAGAGCTCCGGCTCGGTGATTGGACACATCGGTCCAGCCGCTCCGCGGCACGTGGGATCCTCCCAGGCCAGGGATAGAACCGGCACCCCTTGCACTGAAAGGTGGTATCCTTACCCACTGGACCACCAGGGGAAGCCCGCCAGCACTTTTTAAACAGTTCTATTCTTCTCCTTATACTTTTAATTTTCTTTTTACTTACTTATTTTTAATTGCTTGGGTCTTCGTTGCGGCAGGTGGGATCTGCTTTATGGCCAGTGAGATTCTTGTGGTGCATGGATACCAGAGCACGTGGACTGTGGAGTGTGCAGCCTTTAGGCAGCTTACTTGCCCAAAACATGTGGGATCTTAGTTCCTCAACCAGGGATCAAACTGCGTCTCCTGCATTGGAAAGCAGATTCTTAACCACTGGACCACCAGGGGAAGTCCCTACCTTTCATTTTCTGTTTCAGTCTCTTCCTCTAGAAGGAAACCCAGCACCTTGTGAACTCAGGATTCCTTAGCAGTATCTATTGATAACCAATTGCATACATTGAAATTAACTATTTTCAATATTAACATTTTGTTTTCTGAATCAAAGAGGAAAAGGTCAAATTAATTAGCTGAGAAATACACTGTTTAGGACACTTTTTCTATCATATTGTTTAGAATCAGAAAATAGTAAGAGCATAACATATATTTTCAATGTCATCCTAATGCCTTTTTCAAATAGTTCATCTCTAACGGTGGCACAAAAGATGTGAAGTATGGCCAAATGTTATTAAAGGAGAGATATGTGTTAAAGAAGGTTAATTCTTTCTGATTACTCATTTATTTCTTGTTGAATTTCCTAAACTCAAGTGTTCCAGTTCATATTTCTTTTTCATTTCAAGGGTGGGGAGATTTGAGGGAACTGCATGAATGCCATCCTGTGGCCAGGTCTCTCTAAAAGTCAGTAATAGGAACCCACACGTCTAAAATCAGATTTATCAATAATACAGGCAATACTTGCAGCTCTCATTTGCTTTGTCCCATTGTGTTTTTATTTATTTTTTTGAGTTGGCTTTGAACCTGAGCCTTAATGGTGGTATATCATTTACTGGGTCCTTCTTGAGACCCATCAATAAACAACTTACGAACATAATTCCTTCTTTTGCACTCAATAACTATCTGACTGTATATAAGCCCTTCACTGCACCCTTTTTTTTTCTCAGACTTGATTATCAGCATATAATGGATATGTAATGGATGATACTATATCAAAGGACATAGTAAGACTTTGGAGGCTTTAGATTAACATGAGCAGAAAAAGTGTAATAATGAAAACAAATTAATCCACATTAACATAGCATTTACTTTGTTCCAGATGTTAACTGTGGTCCTCTTCCATGGAAGTGTTGAAGATCACTGGAGTCAACATGGTACAGATACAGAAAGAATCCCAAGACGGGCGTTGTATTCCCAACTTTTCTGAGCTCCATTTCTATTTTTTTTTTAATTTTAATTTTTTAAACTTTCAAAATAGGCTTTGTGAGGACTCTCCAACTCCCTAACTCTATGATTCTATACTGCAGTTCTGGCCACTTCAGTACCAGCAATTCAATTACTGATTGGGCAAAAAAAAAGAAAAAGAAGAAAAAGAAATATGTGTCAGTCCTCTTTGCTGTCTCCACTCACATAAGGGAATGGATCTCAAACAGTCAAGCCAACTGGGTTGTCTGCTTTTGACCTGCAAGGCTCTGATCCAATTACCTGTTACTGTGTTGTAATAGGGAAGAAGCTTGTATTGTTGTTCAAGTTAATTACTAAAGGGTTGTTGCCTATTAAGCTTAAATTACACATAATGGCCCATCGCTGGGAACCTTACCTCCTAGGTAAAGAGCATTAAGCTAAAACACCTCTGTGTAGCTCGCAGGTCCACCTGTGAACTGCTACAGGGAGGTGGAAATGAACTCCTCTCCCCGGGAGGCTGTCGGGAAAGAGGAAATGTTTGGCTTTACTCCCTCCCCTTTCGGTAAAGAGGAGTCTGGATTCTAACTCAGGCAAAGTGGTTCCCGGTTGAGAGGTCCGCCATCTTCTTGGTCTGCTGGTTTTCTGAACAAAGTGGCTATTTCTTGCCCCAGCAAGTCACCTCTCAACTTGTCAGCCTGGCATGCAGTGAACAGTGGGACCTTGACGCAATAAAGGAATTGTGAAAACAGGCAGGAGGCTTGCGGCTCAGGTTGTAGCGGCTGACGGGACCATCGTCCGGAGGATGTCGTCTTGTCGGAGGCTGTGCCCTTTCAGATTCCCCAAAGCTGCCCTGCTGTCCCGGCATCTGCGGTTGGAGCAAGAGCCCATTGGCACTAAGGTAAGTCGCTCCCGTGTGCACAGCCAGGAATGTTATTTTCTCTCCTTTGCGGGCTTTTTCTCTGGAATAAGCCAATTTGTTGTCTGTTAGAGTGGGGTACCTTCTCGGAGAGAGGAAAGTCGCTCCCGTGTGTTCCACATTAAATAGCATTTACTTTGTTCCACTGTGGTCCTCTTCCATGGAAGTGTTGAAGATCACTGGAGTCAACATGGTACAGATACAGAAAGAATCCCAAGACGGGCGTTGTATTCCCAACTTTTCTGAGCTCCATTTCTATTTTTTTTTTAATTTTAATTTTTTAAACTTTCAAAATAGGCTTTGTGAGGACTCTCCAACTCCCTAACTCTATGATTCTATACTGCAGTTCTGGCCACTTCAGTACCAGCAATTCAATTACTGATTGGGCAAAAAAAAAGAAAAAGAAGAAAAAGAAATATGTGTCAGTCCTCTTTGCTGTCTCCACTCACATAAGGGAATGGATCTCAAACAGTCAAGCCAACTGGGTTGTCTGCTTTTGACCTGCAAGGCTCTGATCCAATTACCTGTTACTGTGTTGTAATAGGGAAGAAGCTTGTATTGTTGTTCAAGTTAATTACTAAAGGGTTGTTGCCTATTAAGCTTAAATTACACATAATGGCCCATCGCTGGGAACCTTACCTCCTAGGTAAAGAGCATTAAGCTAAAACACCTCTGTGTAGCTCGCAGGTCCACCTGTGAACTGCTACAGGGAGGTGGAAATGAACTCCTCTCCCCGGGAGGCTGTCGGGAAAGAGGAAATGTTTGGCTTTACTCCCTCCCCTTTCGGTAAAGAGGAGTCTGGATTCTAACTCAGGCAAAGTGGTTCCCGGTTGAGAGGTCCGCCATCTTCTTGGTCTGCTGGTTTTCTGAACAAAGTGGCTATTTCTTGCCCCAGCAAGTCACCTCTCAACTTGTCAGCCTGGCATGCAGTGAACAGTGGGACCTTGGACGCAATAAAGGAATTGTGAAAACAGGCAGGAGGCTTGCGGCTCAGGTTGTAGCGGCTGACGGGACCATCGTCCGGAGGATGTCGTCTTGTCGGAGGCTGTGCCCTTTCAGATTCCCCAAAGCTGCCCTGCTGTCCCGGCATCTGCGGTTGGAGCAAGAGCCCATTGGCACTAAGGTAAGTCGCTCCCGTGTGCACAGCCAGGAATGTTATTTTCTCTCCTTTGCGGGCTTTTTCTCTGGAATAAGCCAATTTGTTGTCTGTTAGAGTGGGGTACCTTCTCGGAGAGAGGGAAGAGTGCATTTCTTCTCTTGGATTTTTCTCCAAAAACAGCCGGTTTGTTTTGTATTTGAGTGGCGTGGGGGTACCCCATGGAGAGAGGAGATAGTTGTTGGGCTTTTACCCAATCTCTGAACCAGTTCATTTGTTTCTTTGGATGCTAGCATTTCTGTGTGCAGGTTGTGTTTTGTTTTTCTTGAAGTTTTGTCCTTAAAAATGGGTAATATTTCTACTACTGCTGAAAAAAAAATCCTCTGAGGAGCTTTTTAGTAAGAGATCTGATTACAGCTGTGAACCTGTGAGTGAGAGGAAGGTGATCCTTCATTATAACAATGTGTAACCACAGCACCTGTTAGGATCTCCACACCGGGTTTAGGCACTGGTATCCTGTGCACCACGGACTGCTACCTTTGCTGGGTTAATGACATCGTTCATGGTCTCCTGTGTCATTGGTTTATATAAAACCCCAAGAGCAAACTTAAGGGGTAGTTTAGGACTTTCTGTTTGTCCTTTGTTTTCCGTTTCAGATTGTTTGGTGCTGTTTCTCCATTTACAGCCAAATCAGTTTGTGATACTTGAAAGTTTTAAAGGATATTTTAAAGTTTCGAAAGGGAGAAAGTATGGGGGAGAAAAACACCCAACTGTTCTTGTCCAAGAGTGGGATATTCCTAGGGAAGAAGAGACAGGTTCCACTTCGTTCCTAAATTTTTTTTAAAAAGCAGCACATAGAAGTAGAAGTGTGTTTTTGATAAATATTAGTAAAAAGGGTTTAGCAATTTAGACAAGTGACTTTGATTTGTCTTATCTGCCAGAAGCCCAGTTTGAATACAGCCTCTTTTATGTTGATGGATTTTATGTTTGTTTTACATAATCCCGTTCTTTTTTTTTTTTTAAATAGTTTTGTTTGTTTTTTATTTTTTGGCTGTGCTGGGTCTTTGTTGCTGTGGGGACTCTAATTGGAGTGAGCAGGGGCTACTCTCAGGTCAGTGGTACTTGGGCTTCTCTTGTTGCAGAGCACAGGCTCTAGGCTGCACAGGCTTCAGAAATTGTGGTGCTCACGTTTCCTGCACTGGCAAGCGGATTTTTCACCACTGAGTCACCAAGGAAGGCCTAAAATACTTCAATTTTCGTTATTTAGGGGCAACATGAAGCTTTCCGGCAGGCAGCATTTACAGTTAAATTTATCCTTACTGCTATCCAGTGATCCCTGCAGTCTCTTCTAATTCAAGTGACTCATTGTATTGAGATTTCTCTTCTTTCTACTTGACCACACTTGCTAATTACTTAACCTCAGCTCCGGGCATTGGAGGGGAATGCCAGAGGCATGTGATATAGGTTATCAGTTCAACAATTTAGCACTTGATGTCCATTACATAATCAGTAATGAGGCCTTCAGAAAGATACTCAGTCATCCTTTATCTTTGCACATGATACTTAATTTATTTTTCAGTTACTCTCCTCAGTGTTAGTCATACTGTGTTTCATATTTTAAAAGTTTTCAAATCAGGTTTGGCTTCGCTGTTCTTAAATCCAAGAGGATGTCTATGTAATTATGCAAAACTGATTAAATATTTGAAAATTATTAACACAGAGAGAATGGTAAGAGGAACCCAATAGAAGTCATATACAGAAATTTTACCAGCCATCATCAAAGTGGCTTTAGCTATAATAAAGAGACACTTGAAAATATCATGAGTTTTAAAGTTTTCAAGATGCTTAGGTAAATTTAATTCTACTTTCTAAATTCTGAAAAGGTTAACGCTCTTCAATATCTCTTTCCCTAATTTTCTCTTAGTTTTACTGTCTTTGCATATGAACATTTTCTTAAAACTGTAAAGCAAAAACCAAATGCAGTGTCAAAAAATGGTAAACTTTATCAATTGCCTTCATAGTCTCACAAAGGAGTGAGGCAACCTGAACAGATACAATCATCCTATTTTGTAGATGAAGACCCAAAGCTCAGACAACGTGAGCTTTGTCCAAAATCAAACACCTAAATAACTGTCAGTTCTGAGGCTTGAATATAGAACTTTAGATTTAACAGTCAAGAGTTCAAAAGACAGAATATACATGAAAGCATTTTGACTTACTTGGGCTTGGCTCTTGTTGCAGAGCACAGGCTCTAGGCTGCACAGGCTTCAGAAATTGTGGTGCTCACGTTTCCTGCACTGGCAAGCGGATTTTTCACCACTGAGTCACCAAGGAAGGCCTAAAATACTTCAATTTTCGTTATTTAGGGCAACATGAAGCTTTCCGGCAGGCAGCATTTACAGTTAAATTTATCCTTACTGCTATCCAGTGATCCCTGCAGTCTCTTCTAATTCAAGTGACTCATTGTATTGAGATTTCTCTTCTTTCTACTTGACCACACTTGCTAATTACTTAACCTCAGCTCCGGGCATTGGAGGGGAATGCCAGAGGCATGTGATATAGGTTATCAGTTCAACAATTTAGCACTTGATGTCCATTACATAATCAGTAATGAGGCCTTCAGAAAGATACTCAGTCATCCTTTATCTTTGCACATGATACTTAATTTATTTTTCAGTTACTCTCCTCAGTGTTAGTCATACTGTGTTTCATATTTTAAAAGTTTTCAAATCAGGTTTGGCTTGCTGTTCTTAAATCCAAGAGGATGTCTATGTAATTATGCAAAACTGATTAAATATTTGAAAATTATTAACACAGAGAGAATGGTAAGAGGAACCCAATAGAAGTCATATACAGAAATTTTACCAGCCATCATCAAAGTGGCTTTAGCTATAATAAAGAGACACTTGAAAATATCATGAGTTTTAAAGTTTTCAAGATGCTTAGGTAAATTTAATTCTACTTTCTAAATTCTGAAAAGGTTAACGCTCTTCAATATCTCTTTCCCTAATTTTCTCTTAGTTTTACTGTCTTTGCATATGAACATTTTCTTAAAACTGTAAAGCAAAAACCAAATGCAGTGTCAAAAAATGGTAAACTTTATCAATTGCCTTCATAGTCTCACAAAGGAGTGAGGCAACCTGAACAGATACAATCATCCTATTTTGTAGATGAAGACCCAAAGCTCAGACAACGTGAGCTTTGTCCAAAATCAAACACCTAAATAACTGTCAGTTCTGAGGCTTGAATATAGAACTTTAGATTTAACAGTCAAGAGTTCAAAAGACAGAATATACATGAAAGCATTTTGACTTACTGCATTATTACTCACTGTTGAGATAGCTCTGGCTGCGCTATGCTGTCTTCCTTCTTGTACTTTCCCTCTCTCTTAGCAAGTCTTTTGTAAAAGGATAACTGGAGGATCAAGGCCTTTTTACAAACAAAAGTTTTCAAGTTGTCTCTTAGATTCCAAAACAAAGCCATCTTTGTGAATTTGTAGCTTAGTCTGGATTTTACCTTATTGACCAAGTAATATTTTCCAGTGCGTCAAATTTATAATTCTCAAACCATCAGAAAGCCTGTCCTATCACCTGAGTCAACATCCACGCATGTTAGGGTGTCATTATGTGGGTGGCCTCGATTGATTTGGGGAGCTGGTCACAAGCTTTAATAAGCTTAATTGGCTTCCTGGTGGCTCACACAATAAAGAATCTGCCTGCAATGCTGGAGACACAGGTTTGATCCTTGGGTCAGGAAGATCCCCTGGAGAAGGAAATGGCAACCCACTCCAGTATTCTTGCCTGGGAAATTCCATGGACAGAGGAGCCTGACTGGCTGTAGTACATGGGGTCGCAGTGTTAGACCCGACTGAACAACTGACGCTTAACACCTGATTCATGGGTAAAGTTTTGAAATGGAAACTGTTTGTTCGTGTCTTTACACATGTGTTATAGGTGTATGGCACTGCCATAATTTTAAAAAGAACTTCATTTAATTGGCAGGAAATTAAGCACTTGTATAAATACTAACGTATAAAACACCAATCAGAAGGAATTTGGTGTTCATACAACCTACAAAATATTTGATATTGAGTTAATATCTAGTAGTACAGTAGATTAAGCTTGTTGGTTTGATTAATGCAGACATCTGTTTAGTATTAAGAATAATACTTTGTACCTGTTTATTCCAAATCTAATAAAATCTTATTCCTGTTACAAAGTTTTTAGCCAAGAAAAATAATATGACAAAGCTTTTCAGTAAATAGAGGTAAATGAGTAAGAGTTTTAGGGAAACTCTGTAGGAATGATTATGTTTTGAAATTGTCTATCTAAAATGCTGTCTGTATTTTCATAACTTACAGCTAAACTAAGTTAAATAGACTCCATTGACTACCTTGGTCATGTAAAATAGTATAAAATATTAGAATATTAGTTGCTGGGCAGGTCTAAGTTTATCTACCTTTGCCTTCTTAGAAGAGGAAGACTAAAGTGTAAGTCTGTCGATCGGGAAATGCTGGAATGACGGTTTTCATTAGAGATTAAGGTTTTAAAGTTAAGGATAATAAGGAAAACATTTCAGTATAGAAAGATGTAGGATGTGTGTTTTCAGCAAAGAAGATTTGAGGAATGTAAATGCATTTTGTTAGAGGGGAAAATGTGGCTTTGTCCTAGTACTCGTTTCTGAGTGCAAGAGAAAGTTAGGGTCAGATTAATATTAATACGGAAAGATGAGGAAAGTTTGTGGAGGAGGAAAAACTGAGTTTTATGCACCCTCTGGCTTGGCTAAGATAAGATTGAACATAATTAAGAAAATCAATTTTAAAGGTAAAGTGATACAAAACCTGAATTTCGTTCTCTAAGAGGACAAAGTTCTCTTAGAAATATTGTACTGTGAGTTTCTTTAAGTAACCTGTATTTACCATTGAGATCAATTATAATCTACTGAAGTTTTTTCATGGGGTTTCCAGGAAGATCCCTGGAGAAGGAAATGGCAACCCACTCCAGCATCCTTGCCTGGGAAATTCCATGGACAGAGGAGCCTGACTGGCTGTAGTACATGGGGTCGCAGTGTTAGACCCGACTGAACAACTGACGCTTAACACCTGATTCATGGGTAAAGTTTTGAAATGGAAACTGTTTGTTCGTGTCTTTACACATGTGTTATAGGTGTATGGCACTGCCATAATTTTAAAAAGAACTTCATTTAATTGGCAGGAAATTAAGCACTTGTATAAATACTAACGTATAAAACACCAATCAGAAGGAATTTGGTGTTCATACAACCTACAAAATATTTGATATTGAGTTAATATCTAGTAGTACAGTAGATTAAGCTTGTTGGTTTGATTAATGCAGACATCTGTTTAGTATTAAGAATAATACTTTGTACCTGTTTATTCCAAATCTAATAAAATCTTATTCCTGTTACAAAGTTTTTAGCCAAGAAAAATAATATGACAAAGCTTTTCAGTAAATAGAGGTAAATGAGTAAGAGTTTTAGGGAAACTCTGTAGGAATGATTATGTTTTGAAATTGTCTATCTAAAATGCTGTCTGTATTTTCATAACTTACAGCTAAACTAAGTTAAATAGACTCCATTGACTACCTTGGTCATGTAAAATAGTATAAAATATTAGAATATTAGTTGCTGGGCAGGTCTAAGTTTATCTACCTTTGCCTTCTTAGAAGAGGAAGACTAAAGTGTAAGTCTGTCGATCGGGAAATGCTGGAATGACGGTTTTCATTAGAGATTAAGGTTTTAAAGTTAAGGATAATAAGGAAAACATTTCAGTATAGAAAGATGTAGGATGTGTGTTTTCAGCAAAGAAGATTTGAGGAATGTAAATGCATTTTGTTAGAGGGGAAAATGTGGCTTTGTCCTAGTACTCGTTTCTGAGTGCAAGAGAAAGTTAGGGTCAGATTAATATTAATACGGAAAGATGAGGAAAGTTTGTGGAGGAGGAAAAACTGAGTTTTATGCACCCTCTGGCTTGGCTAAGATAAGATTGAACATAATTAAGAAAATCAATTTTAAAGGTAAAGTGATACAAAACCTGAATTTCGTTCTCTAAGAGGACAAAGTTCTCTTAGAAATATTGTACTGTGAGTTTCTTTAAGTAACCTGTATTTACCATTGAGATCAATTATAATCACTGACTGAAGTTTTTTTCATATTTTTGACAAACTTCCCAGAGATCAAGTTTTAAATGAATTTCATTTCTAGCTAACTTTGAGGTTTCTCAGAGAGTCCCTGGGACACCTCAAATTATTCATTTTCTCTCCGTCTCACAGAGGAATAGTAAACTAATTAGACTTATTTGGTATGGTAAGTCACGTAGGAAGCATTGTCAAATAAGTGGTGATAAAACTACTTAGGTTGTATCTCATATGGGTAAACATTATTAACATATACATTCTAGAAATTACATGAAGTTCCTAAAATTCTAGTATATCCTGTAAATGACATCAGTCATAATTTCAATAGCTATCATACATGTTTGTATGTCATAGCAGTAACCGAGTTTCTTTTCAATTGTATGGTAGTCCTGGTTGGTTAATGCCAAGGCAAAAAAACATCCTTTTAATGCTTAAGAGGATCAATTGTTATTTTGGTTTTACAATGGCTTTTTAAAAAACTGAAGTATAGTTGATTAAGGTATTGTTTCAGTTGAACAGCAGAGTGATTCAGTTATTTGTTGTTGTTCAGTCAGTAAGTTGTCTCCGACTCATTTGTGATTCCATAGACTGTCATCTTCCAGGCTCGTCTGTCCATGGGATTTCCCAGGCAGGGGTACTGGGGTGGGTTGCTATTTCCTTCTCCAGGGGATCTTCCTGACCCAGGGATTGAACCTGCTTCTCCTTGCATTGGCAAGCGGATTCTTAAACACTGAGTCAGCAGGATAACATAAGTATAAATCTGTCCTTTATCAGATGATTTTCCTTTATAGATTATAACAAATACTGAGTATAGTTCTCTGTGCTATACAATAGGTCCTTGTTAGTTATCTGTTTTATATATGCTTAGTCGCTCAGTCGTGTCCGACTCCTTCTAACCCCATAAACTATAGCCTGCCAGGCTCCTCTGAATATGGGATTTTCCTGGCAAGAATACTAGAGTGAGTCACCATTTTCTTCTCCAGGGGATCTTCCTGAAGCAGGGATCAAACCCACATCTCATATGTCTCCTGCATTGCCCTACCCACTGAGACATCAGAGAAGCCCTGATAGTGTGCATATGTTAATACCAAACTCCTGATTTGGGCTTCCCTGGTGGTCCAGTGGGTAAAGACACCACCTTGCAGTGCAAGGGGCTCCGGTTCAGTCCCTGGCCTGGAAGGATCCTATGTGCAGCGGAGTGACTGGACCAATGTGTCCAACTACTGAGCCAGTGCCCTGGAGCACATGAGCCCAGAGCTTGTGCTCTGCAATGAGAAGGGCCACTGTGATGGGAGGCCCACACAGGCCAAAGAACAAAGATGGATGAAAATAAATAAATGAATAGAATTGGCCCCTCCCCCCAAAAAAGATCTTTCAAACTTCTGATTTATCCCCTTAACCTTTCACCTTTGGTAACAATAAATTTGTTTTCTAAGTCTACGAGTGTATTTTTCCTTTATATATGTTTATTTGTATCTTATTTTTAGATTCCACCTATATAAATGATATTATAGGATACTTTTGTTTTTGTTATTTACTGCAAATAGCATTATTTCATCATTTTATATGGCTGAGTAATTTTCCATCATTTATATGTATACACTGCATCTTTATCCATTCATCTATTGATGGGCATTTAGGTTGTCTTCATGTCTTGGCTATTGTAAATTGTGCTGCAATGAATATTGGGATTATGGATATTTTCCAGTTATATTTCTCTGGATAAATGCTCAGGAGTGGGCTTGCAGAATCACGTGGTAACTCTATTTTCAGTTTTCTAAGGGACCCTCCATTCTATTCTCCATAGTGACTGTACCAGTTTACATTCTCACCAACAGTGTATTAGGCGTTTCCTTTCTCCACTCCTTTATTTATTATTTCTAGACTTTTTACTGATGGCCATTCTTACCAGTTTGACGTTATACCTAATTGTGGGTTTGATTTGCATTTCTCTAATAATTAGCAATGTGGAACATTTTTTCATGTGCCTTTTGGCTATGAGTATGTCTTCTTCAGAGAAATGTCTATTTAGTTCTCCTGCTCATTTCTTAATTGGGTGTTTGCTTTTTTGATCCTGAGCTGTATGAGCTATTTGTGTATTTTGGAAATTAATCCCTTATGAATGGTATTATTAGCAAATATTTTCTCTGATTCTATAGGTTGTCTCTTCATTTTGTTTATGGCTTGTTAAGCTGTGCAGAATTTTTGTATTTTAATTATGTCCCATTTGTTTATTTTTGTTTGTATTTCAATTCTAGGAGATGAGTCCAAAAAGATATTGCTGTGGCTTATGTTAAACAGTGTTCATCCTATGTTTTCCTCTAGGAGTTTTACAGTATCTGGTCTTACATTTAGGCCTTTAATCCTTTTTGAATTCATTTTTCTGTATGAGGATCAAAAATGTGAAAATGTTCTAAGTTCATTCTTTTACATGTAGTTATCCAGTTTTCCCAGCACTACTTCTTTTTTATATGTATTTTTAATTGTAAGATAATACTTTACAATATTGTGATGGTAACAATAAATTTGTTTTCTAAGTCTACGAGTGTATTTTTCCTTTATATATGTTTATTTGTATCTTATTTTTAGATTCCACCTATATAAATGATATTATAGGATACTTTTGTTTTTGTTATTTACTGCAAATAGCATTATTTCATCATTTTATATGGCTGAGTAATTTTCCATCATTTATATGTATACACTGCATCTTTATCCATTCATCTATTGATGGGCATTTAGGTTGTCTTCATGTCTTGGCTATTGTAAATTGTGCTGCAATGAATATTGGGATTATGGATATTTTCCAGTTATATTTCTCTGGATAAATGCTCAGGAGTGGGCTTGCAGAATCACGTGGTAACTCTATTTTCAGTTTTCTAAGGGACCCTCCATTCTATTCTCCATAGTGACTGTACCAGTTTACATTCTCACCAACAGTGTATTAGGCGTTTCCTTTCTCCACTCCTTTATTTATTATTTCTAGACTTTTTACTGATGGCCATTCTTACCAGTTTGACGTTATACCTAATTGTGGGTTTGATTTGCATTTCTCTAATAATTAGCAATGTGGAACATTTTTTCATGTGCCTTTTGGCTATGAGTATGTCTTCTTCAGAGAAATGTCTATTTAGTTCTCCTGCTCATTTCTTAATTGGGTGTTTGCTTTTTTGATCCTGAGCTGTATGAGCTATTTGTGTATTTTGGAAATTAATCCCTTATGAATGGTATTATTAGCAAATATTTTCTCTGATTCTATAGGTTGTCTCTTCATTTTGTTTATGGCTTGTTAAGCTGTGCAGAATTTTTGTATTTTAATTATGTCCCATTTGTTTATTTTTGTTTGTATTTCAATTCTAGGAGATGAGTCCAAAAAGATATTGCTGTGGCTTATGTTAAACAGTGTTCATCCTATGTTTTCCTCTAGGAGTTTTACAGTATCTGGTCTTACATTTAGGCCTTTAATCCTTTTTGAATTCATTTTTCTGTATGAGGATCAAAAATGTGAAAATGTTCTAAGTTCATTCTTTTACATGTAGTTATCCAGTTTTCCCAGCACTACTTCTTTTTTATATGTATTTTTAATTGTAAGATAATACTTTACAATATTGTGATGGTTTTTGTCATGCATTAACATGAGCCAGCCATAGGTATACATATATTCCCTCCCTTTTGTATCCACCTCCCTCCCTCCCCACCCCTCTGGGCTGTCACTGAACAACAGCTTTGGGTTCCTTTCATCATAAGGCAGATTTGCACTGGTTATCTATTTTACAAACAATAATGTGTATGTTTCAGTGCTGTTCTCTCAAATCATCCCACCCTCTCCTTCCCCTACTGGGTCAAAAGTCTGTTCTCTATGTCTGTGTCTCCTTTGCTTCCCTGCCCATAGGATCATCAATACTGTCTTTATAGATTCCATATATGTATGTCTATATATATATATACACATATACATGTGTGTGTATGTATATATATATATGCATTAATACATGGTATTTGTCTTTCTTTTTCTGACTTAATTCACTCTGTATAATAGGCTGTATACTAATTTACCTCATTAGAACTGATATAAATGCATTCCTTTTTATGTGTATACATGCTACAGTTTCCTTATCCATTCATCTGTCAATGGACATTTTGGTTGCTTCTGTGTCCTAGCTGTTGTCAATAGCCCAGCACTATTTATTGGACTTCCCTGTTGGTTAAGACTATAAAATATCTACTTGCAATGCAGGAGACCCGGATTCAGTCGGTGGATCAGGAAGATCCCCTGACGAAGGAAATGGCAGTCCACTCCAGTATTCTTGCCTGGAAATTCCACGGACAGAGGGGCCCGGGGGTGGGGAGTCTACAGTCCATAGGACTGCAAAGGATTGGACGCAACTGAATGACTAATACACACGCTTATTGTCTTTTCTCTACTGTATATTCCTGCCTCCTTTGTCATGTATTAATTGACTGTAGACACATGGGTTTATTTCTGGACTCCCTATCCTGTCCCAGTGATCTAGTTGCCTGTTTTGTGCTAGTACCATACTATTTTGATAATTTTGATTTGTAGTACAGCGTGAAGTGAGGGAGCCTGATTCCTCCAGTTCTGTTCTTTCTCAAGATTGCTTTAGCTATTGAGGATCTTTTGTGTTTCCAAAATATTTAAAAATTTTTTGTTCTAATTCTGTGGACAATGCCATTGGTAATTTGATAGGGATTTCACTGAATTTGTAGATTCCTTTGAGGAGTATAGTCAGTTTGACAATCTTGAATCTTCAGTCCAAGAACACAATATATCTTTCCATCTGTTTGTGTCATCTTTCTTTCATCAGTGTCTTATAGTTTTCAGAGTACAGTTGTCTTTCCTCCTTAGGTATTTTATTCCTAGATATTTTACTCTTTCTGTTGTTATGGTAAAATGGGATTGTTTTCTTAATTTCTCTTTCTGATCTTTTGTTGTTAGTGAATAGAGATGAAACAATTTACATGTATTTGTATCCTGCAACTCTACTGAATTCATTGATAAGCTCTAGTCATTTTCTGGTAGTGTTTTTTTTGTTTGTTTGTTTGTGTTTTTTTTAGGATTTTCTATTTATAGCATCATGTCACCTGCAAACAGTGACTTTTTTGCTTCTTTTCCAATTTGGACTCCTTATCTTTCTTGTCTGATTACTCTGGTTAGGACTTCCAAAACTATGTTGAATAAAAGTGGTGAGAATGAGTATCCCTGTCTTGTTCCTAATCTTAGAGAAAATGCTTTCAGCTCTTTTTCTTTGACTATGATGTCAGCTGTGAGTTTGTCATGTATAAGCATTAATATGTTGAGGCATGTTCCCTCTGAGCCCACTTTCTGGAGAATTTTTAATCATAAATGGGCATAGAATTTTGTCAAAACCTTTTTCTGCATCTATTCTTCAGTTAGTGTAGTATATTCACAATTTGTGGATATTGAAAAATCCTTGAATCACTGAGATAAATCTCATGTGAAAATGGTATATGATCCTTTTAATATACTACTGGATTTGAATCTCTAGTATTATGTTGATTTTTGTGTCTATGTAAATGAGGGATTCTAGCTTGCAATTTTCTTTCTCTTTTGTGATAACTTTCCTTCTGGTACCAGGGAAATTAGAGCCTTATAGAGTATGTTTGGAAGTGTTTCTTCCTCTGCAACTTTTTGGAATACTTTCAGAAGAATAAGTGTTAACTCTTCTCTAGATGTTTCATAGCATTTGCCTGTGAAGCCATCTGTCCTGGACTTTTGTTTGTTTCTCTTTTTTTTTGGCCACTTCTATTGGTCTTTTCGCTTATTTATCTTTGTTCTTTGGCCTGTGTGGGCCCATCGCAGTGGCCCCTCTCTCTGCAGTGCACCGGCTCTGGGCGCATGCGCTCCAGAGCTCTGGCTTGGTAGTTGGACACATTGGTCCAGCCGCTCTGCAGCACGTGGGATCTTCCCAGGCCAAGGATCGAACTGGCACCCCTTGCACTGCAAGGCAGTGTCCTTACCGACTAAACCACCAGGGAAGCCCCTGTTTCTTTTTTTTTTTTTTTTTTAACTTGGGGCTCTTTTATTGAATTTTTATCCATTCATCTTCATCCATATCCATTCTTTGGCCTGTGTGGGCCTTGCATCACAATGGCCTCTCTCATTATAGAGCTCTGGCTCTGGGTGCAAGAACTCCAGAGCTCTAGCTTGTAATTGGACACACCAGTCCAGCTGTTCCGTGGCATATGGGATCTTCCTGTGCCAGAGATCGAATCGGTGCCCCTTGCATTGCAAGGCGGACTCTCTACCCACTGGACCACCAGGGAAGCCCCAGACTTTTGTTTCTTATTGTTGATGTTCAGTTGCTCAGTCGTGTCTGACTCTTGGTGACCTCATGGTCTGCAGCACGCCAGTCTTTCCTGTCCTGCACCATCTCCCGGAGCTTGCTCGCACTCATGTGTATTGAGTCAGTGATGCCCTCCAAGCATCTCATCCTCTGTCGTTCTCTTCTGTTTTTTCCCCGGTTTCTCTGAGATTTGAATTTACATAAATGGGCATAGAATTTTGTCAAAACCTTTTTCTGCATCTATTCTTCAGTTAGTGTAGTATATTCACAATTTGTGGATATTGAAAAATCCTTGAATCACTGAGATAAATCTCATGTGAAAATGGTATATGATCCTTTTAATATACTACTGGATTTGAATCTCTAGTATTATGTTGATTTTTGTGTCTATGTAAATGAGGGATTCTAGCTTGCAATTTTCTTTCTCTTTTGTGATAACTTTCCTTCTGGTACCAGGGAAATTAGAGCCTTATAGAGTATGTTTGGAAGTGTTTCTTCCTCTGCAACTTTTTGGAATACTTTCAGAAGAATAAGTGTTAACTCTTCTCTAGATGTTTCATAGCATTTGCCTGTGAAGCCATCTGTCCTGGACTTTTGTTTGTTTCTCTTTTTTTTTGGCCACTTCTATTGGTCTTTTCGCTTATTTATCTTTGTTCTTTGGCCTGTGTGGGCCCATCGCAGTGGCCCCTCTCTCTGCAGTGCACCGGCTCTGGGCGCATGCGCTCCAGAGCTCTGGCTTGGTAGTTGGACACATTGGTCCAGCCGCTCTGCAGCACGTGGGATCTTCCCAGGCCAAGGATCGAACTGGCACCCCTTGCACTGCAAGGCAGTGTCCTTACCGACTAAACCACCAGGGAAGCCCCTGTTTCTTTTTTTTTTTTTTTTTTAACTTGGGGCTCTTTTATTGAATTTTTATCCATTCATCTTCATCCATATCCATTCTTTGGCCTGTGTGGGCCTTGCATCACAATGGCCTCTCTCATTATAGAGCTCTGGCTCTGGGTGCAAGAACTCCAGAGCTCTAGCTTGTAATTGGACACACCAGTCCAGCTGTTCCGTGGCATATGGGATCTTCCTGTGCCAGAGATCGAATCGGTGCCCCTTGCATTGCAAGGCGGACTCTCTACCCACTGGACCACCAGGGAAGCCCCAGACTTTTGTTTCTTATTGTTGATGTTCAGTTGCTCAGTCGTGTCTGACTCTTGGTGACCTCATGGTCTGCAGCACGCCAGTCTTTCCTGTCCTGCACCATCTCCCGGAGCTTGCTCGCACTCATGTGTATTGAGTCAGTGATGCCCTCCAAGCATCTCATCCTCTGTCGTTCTCTTCTGTCTTCTGTTTTTCCCAGCATCAGGGTCTTTTCCAGTGAGTCATCTCTTTTTTTTTTTTTCTTAAACCTTTATTTTTCTTTTAACTTTTACAGAGTTTTGTTGTTTACAGATATGTATGTTCCCAGATTAGTAATATATATATCCCCCCCTTCCCACCCCTCCCGACCATCACACAGCACCCCTGAAGGATCCCCTTTTCTCACAGAGCAATGACTAGAGCTATTTTCTTCACTTATGATAGTACAGGCCTTCATGCTACTTCCTTTACGCCTCCCACCTTCTGTTCCTTCCCCACAATGACCATATGTCCACTGTCCATGTCTGTCTTTCTGTTGTTTCACTGTGTGTGCCATGGTCACCATCCTACTAGATTCCATATATATTATGTGTTAATATACTGTATTTGTCCTTCTCTTTCTGACTGACTTCGCTTTTGATGATATGTTCTAAATCCAGCCACCTCGTTAGGGCTGATTCTTCTGCATTTCTCTTTACAGCTGTGTAGTATTCCATTGTATATATGTACCAGACCTTTTGGATCCATTCGTTCGTCGATGGGCATCTAGGTTCCTTCCATGTTCTAGCTATTGTATAGAGAGCTGCAATGAACATTGGGGTACAGGTGCTTCTTTCAGATTTGATTTCATCAGGGTATAAGCCTAAGAGTGGGATTGCTGGGTCATACAGTGCTTCTATTTTTAGTTTTTTAAGGAATCTCCAGACTGTCTTCCATAGAGGCTGTATCAATTTACACTCCCACCAGCAATGCAGGAGTGTTCCCTTTTCTCCGCAGCCTCTCCAGCATTTATTGTCTGTCGATTTGTGGATGACGGCCATTCTGACCGGTGTGAGGTGATATCTCATTGTAGTTTTGATTTGCATTTCTCTAATTATTAGTGAAAAGGGAACCCCAGACTTTTGTTTCTTAATTGTTGAGGGGTTCAGTTTGCTCAGTCGTGTCTGACTCTTGGTGACCTCATGGTCTGCAGCACGCCAGTCTTTCCTGTCCTGCACCATCTCCCGGAGCTTGCTCGCACTCATGTGTATTGAGTCAGTGATGCCCTCCAAGCATCTCATCCTCTGTCGTTCTCTTCTGTCTTCTGTTTTTCCCAGCATCAGGGTCTTTTCCAGTGAGTCATCTCTTTTTTTTTTTTTCTTAAACCTTTATTTTTCTTTTAACTTTTACAGAGTTTTGTTGTTTACAGATATGTATGTTCCCAGATTAGTAATATATATATCCCCCCCTTCCCACCCCTCCCGACCATCACACAGCACCCCTGAAGGATCCCCTTTTCTCACAGAGCAATGACTAGAGCTATTTTCTTCACTTATGATAGTACAGGCCTTCATGCTACTTCCTTTACGCCTCCCACCTTCTGTTCCTTCCCCACAATGACCATATGTCCACTGTCCATGTCTGTCTTTCTGTTGTTTCACTGTGTGTGCCATGGTCACCATCCTACTAGATTCCATATATATTATGTGTTAATATACTGTATTTGTCCTTCTCTTTCTGACTGACTTCGCTTTTGATGATATGTTCTAAATCCAGCCACCTCGTTAGGGCTGATTCTTCTGCATTTCTCTTTACAGCTGTGTAGTATTCCATTGTATATATGTACCAGACCTTTTGGATCCATTCGTTCGTCGATGGGCATCTAGGTTCCTTCCATGTTCTAGCTATTGTATAGAGAGCTGCAATGAACATTGGGGTACAGGTGCTTCTTTCAGATTTGATTTCATCAGGGTATAAGCCTAAGAGTGGGATTGCTGGGTCATACAGTGCTTCTATTTTTAGTTTTTTAAGGAATCTCCAGACTGTCTTCCATAGAGGCTGTATCAATTTACACTCCCACCAGCAATGCAGGAGTGTTCCCTTTTCTCCGCAGCCTCTCCAGCATTTATTGTCTGTCGATTTGTGGATGACGGCCATTCTGACGGGTGTGAGGTGATATCTCATTGTAGTTTTGATTTGCATTTCTCTAATTATTAGTGAAGTTGAGCATCATTTCATGTGCTTTTCGGCCATCTGTATGTCATCGTTGGAGAGGTGTCTGTTTAGGTCCTTTTCCCACTTTTTGATTGGGTTGTTTGTTTTTCCAGTGCTGAGTTGTCTGAGTTGCTTGTAGATTTTGGAGATTAATTCTTTGTCTGTTGTTTCATTTGCTATGCTTTTCTCCCACTCTGTGGGCTGTCTGTTCAGCCTTTTTGTAGTTTCTTTAGCTGTACAAAAGCTTTTAAGTTTCATTAGGTCCCACATGCTCATTTGTCTTTTGAGTTCCGCTATTCTAGTAGGTGGGTGAGAGAAGATCTTGCTTAGATTGATGTCCTTGAGGGTTTTGCCTATATTCTCCTCTAAGAGTTTGATGGTTTCTGGTCTTACATTTAAGTCTTTAATCCATTTTGAGTTGATCTTTGTGCATGGTATCAGGGTATGTTCCAACTTCATTTTCGTGCATGTAACTGTCCAATTTTCCCAGCACCATTTGTTGAAGAGGCTGTGTTTGTCCCATTTTATATGTTCGCCTCCTTTGTCAAAAATAAGGTACCCATAGGTGCGTGGGTTGATCTCTGGGTTCTCGATCTTGTTCCATTGGTCGATAGTTCAGTTTTTGTGCCAGTACCATACTGTCTTGATGACTGTTGCTTTGTAGTAGAGTCTGAAGTTGGGGAGGCTGATCCCTCCAGCTCCATTCTTCTTCCTCAGGATTGCTTTGGCTATTCGAGGTTTTTTGTGTTTCCATATAAACTGTGTTATTCTTTGGTCTAGTTCTGTGAAGAATGTTATTGGACGTTTGATAGGGATCGCATTGAATCTATAGATGACATTTGGTAGTATGGTCATTTTCACAATATTGATTCTTCTGACCCAGGAACATGGAATATTTCTCCATCTGTTGAAGTCTTCTTTAATGTCTCTCATGAGTGTCTTGTAATTTTCTGTGTACAGTTCTTTTGTTTCTTTGGGTAGGTTTATTCCTAGATATTTTATTCTTTTGATTGCAGTAGTGAAGGGGATTGCCTTTTTGATTTCGTTTTCTGATTTTTCATTGTTTGTGTATAGGAATGCCAGTGATTTCTGTATATTGATTTTGTATACTGCGATTTTGCTGAATTCGCTGATTAACTCTAGTAGTTTTGTAATAGTGTCTTTGGGATTTTCTATGTATAATATCATGTCATCTGCAAATAGAGAGAGTTTGACTTCTTCTTTTCCAATCTGGATTCCTTTTATTTCTTTCTGTTCTCTTATTGCTGTTGCTAGAACTTCCAGGACTATGTTGAATAAGAGTGGTGAAAGTGGACACCCTTGTCTTGTTCCTGATCTTAGAGGGAATGCTTTCAGTTTTTCACCATTGAAGATAATGTTCGCTGTGGGCTTCTCATATATGGCTTTCACTATGTTAAGATAAGTTCCTTCTCTGCCCATTTTTTGAAGAGTTTTTATCATAAATGGATGCTGTACTTTGTCAAAGGCTTTTTCTGCAGCTATTGAGATGATCATGTGATTTTTGTCTCTCAGTTTGTTGATATGGTGTATCACATTGATTAATTTGCGGATATCAAAGTATCCTTGCATGCCTGGAATGAACCCAACTTGATCATGATGTATGAGCTTTTTGATGTGTTGTTGAATTCTGTTTGCTAGGATTTTGTTGAGGATTTTGGCATCTAGGTTCATCAGTGAAATTGGCCTATAATTTTCTTTTTTTGTGATGTCTTTGCCTGGCTTTGGTATCAGCATGATGGTGGCCTTGTAGAATGTGTCTGGAAGTGTTCCTTCCTGTGCAATTGTTTGGAAGAGTTTTAGAAGGACAGGCATTAGCTCTTCTTTAAATGTTTGGTAGAATTCACTTGTGAAACCATCTGGCCCTGGGCTTTTATTTTTGGGTAGATTTTTGATCACAAGGTCGATTTCTGAGCTTGTGATTGGCTTGTTCACAGTTTCTATTTCTTCCTGGTTGAGTCTTGGGAGATTAATCTTCTCTAAGAAACTGTCCATTTCTTCCAGGTTGTCCAGTTTGTTGCCATAGAGTTGTTCATAATAGTCTCTTAGAATCCTTTGGATTTCTGCATTATCTGTTGTAATCTCTCCTTTAATGTCTCTCATGAGTGTCTTGTAATTTTCTGTGTACAGTTCTTTTGTTTCTTTGGGTAGGTTTATTCCTAGATATTTTATTCTTTTGATTGCAGTAGTGAAGGGGATTGCCTTTTTGATTTCGTTTTCTGATTTTTCATTGTTTGTGTATAGGAATGCCAGTGATTTCTGTATATTGATTTTGTATACTGCGATTTTGCTGAATTCGCTGATTAACTCTAGTAGTTTTGTAATAGTGTCTTTGGGATTTTCTATGTATAATATCATGTCATCTGCAAATAGAGAGAGTTTGACTTCTTCTTTTCCAATCTGGATTCCTTTTATTTCTTTCTGTTCTCTTATTGCTGTTGCTAGAACTTCCAGGACTATGTTGAATAAGAGTGGTGAAAGTGGACACCCTTGTCTTGTTCCTGATCTTAGAGGGAATGCTTTCAGTTTTTCACCATTGAAGATAATGTTCGCTGTGGGCTTCTCATATATGGCTTTCACTATGTTAAGATAAGTTCCTTCTCTGCCCATTTTTTGAAGAGTTTTTATCATAAATGGATGCTGTACTTTGTCAAAGGCTTTTTCTGCAGCTATTGAGATGATCATGTGATTTTTGTCTCTCAGTTTGTTGATATGGTGTATCACATTGATTAATTTGCGGATATCAAAGTATCCTTGCATGCCTGGAATGAACCCAACTTGATCATGATGTATGAGCTTTTTGATGTGTTGTTGAATTCTGTTTGCTAGGATTTTGTTGAGGATTTTGGCATCTAGGTTCATCAGTGAAATTGGCCTATAATTTTCTTTTTTTGTGATGTCTTTGCCTGGCTTTGGTATCAGCATGATGGTGGCCTTGTAGAATGTGTCTGGAAGTGTTCCTTCCTGTGCAATTGTTTGGAAGAGTTTTAGAAGGACAGGCATTAGCTCTTCTTTAAATGTTTGGTAGAATTCACTTGTGAAACCATCTGGCCCTGGGCTTTTATTTTTGGGTAGATTTTTGATCACAAGGTCGATTTCTGAGCTTGTGATTGGCTTGTTCACAGTTTCTATTTCTTCCTGGTTGAGTCTTGGGAGATTAATCTTCTCTAAGAAACTGTCCATTTCTTCCAGGTTGTCCAGTTTGTTGCCATAGAGTTGTTCATAATAGTCTCTTAGAATCCTTTGGATTTCTGCATTATCTGTTGTAATCTCTCCTTTTTCATTTTTGATTTTGGTGATCTGGTTCTTCTCTCTCTTTTTCTTGATGAGTCTGGCCAGTGGTGTGTCGATTTTATTGACTTTTTCGAAGAACCAGCTTTTTGTTTTATTTATCTTTACTATTGTTTCTTTCATTTCTTTTTCATTTATTTCTGCTCTGATCTTTATGATTTCCCTTCTTCTGCTGGCCTTGGGGTGTTTTTGTTCTTCTTTCTCCAGTTGTTTTAAGCGTAAGATAAAGTCGTCTGAGATTTTCCTAGTTTCTTGAGGTAGGATTGAATTGCTTTAAACTTCCCTCTTAGAACTGCTTTTGCAGTATCCCATAGGTTTTGCACTGTCGTGTGTTCATTGTTGTTTTCTTCTAGGAAATTTTTTATTTCTCCTTTGATTTCCTCAGTGATCAGTTGGTTTTTTAGGTATGTGTTGTTTAATCTCCATGTGTTTGTGTTTTTAGCGGTTTTTTTCCTGTAGTTGATCTCTAATCTCACTGCATTGTGGTCCGAGAAGATGGTTGATAGAATTTCAGTTTTCTTGAATTGACTGAGGTTTGATTTGTGGCCCAAGATGTGGTCTATCCTGGAGAATGTTCTGTGAGCACTTGAGAAGAAAGTGTATTCTTCTGCTTTTGGATGGAAAGTCCTAAAGATATCAATGAGGTCCATTTCTTCTAGTGTGGCATTTAAGGCTTGTGTTTCTTTATTAATTTTCTGTTTGGATGATCTGTCCATTGGTGTGCGAGGAGTGTTAAAGTCTCCTACTATGATTGTGTTACTGTCAATGTCTTCTTTTATGTCTGAAAGTGTTTGTCTTATGTATTGGGGTGCTCCTGTGTTGGGTGCATAGGTATTTATGATTGTTATGTCTTCTTCTTGGATCGATCTCTTGATCATTATGTAGTGACCTGCCTTGTCTCTTAGAATCTTCTCTACTTTAAAATCTATTTTGTCTGATATGAGGATTGCTACTCCAGCTTTCTTTTGATTTCCATTTGCATGGAATATCTTTTTCCAGCCTCTCACTTTCAGTCTATGAGTGTCTCTAGGTCTGAAATGAGTTTCTTGGAGGCAGCATATGTATGGGTTGTGTTTTTGGATCCATTCAGCCACTCTGTGTCTTTTGGTTGGGGCATTTAGTCCATTGACATTCAAAGTAATTATTGATACATATGATCCTATTGTCATCTTCTTAGATGTTATGATGGGTTTGTTTTGTGGATCTTCTCCTTTTATACTTGTTGTCTATATAAGTCCCTGTAACACTTGTTGTAAGGCTGGTTTGGTGTGACTAAATTCTTTTAATTTTGCTTATCTGTAAAGCTTTTGATTTCTCCATCAATTTTGAAGGAGATCCTTGCAGGGTAGAGGATTCTTGGTTGCAGATTATTCTCTTTTAGCCGTTTAAATGTGTCCTGCCATTCCCTTCTGGCCTGCACAGTTTCTGTTGAAAGATCAGCTATTAAACGGATGGGCTTTCCCTTGTATGTCACTAGTTGCTTTTCCCTTGCTGCTTTGAGAATTCTATCTTTGTGTTTAATTTGTGTTAGCTTCATTAATATGTGTCTTGGTTTGTTTCTTCTCGGATTGATTCTGTGTGGTACTCGTTGTGCTTCTTGGACTTGACTATTTCTTTTCCCATGGTGGGAAAATTTTCAACTATAATCTCTTCAAAAATTTTCTCATAGCCTTTCTTTTTTTCTTCTTCTTCTGGAACCCCTATAATTTGAATATTGGTGCGTTTGATATTATCCCAGAGGTCTGTGAGGCTATCCTCTGCTCTTTTCATTCTTTGAGCTAGAGTCTGTTTTTCAGCAGTTACTTCCACCATTTTATCTTCCAGCTCACTTATCCGGTCTTCTGTCTCAGATACTCTGCTCTTGATTCCTTCTACAGTGTTTTTCAGTTCAGCAATTGAGTTGTTTGTCTCTGTTACTTTTTTGATAAGTTCTTGTATTTCTTTATTTAGTGTGTTAGTTGTGTCTTGCAACTTTCTGAAACGTTTCACCTCTTCTGGGGGCATAGGTATTTATGATTGTTATGTCTTCTTCTTGGATCGATCTCTTGATCATTATGTAGTGACCTGCCTTGTCTCTTAGAATCTTCTCTACTTTAAAATCTATTTTGTCTGATATGAGGATTGCTACTCCAGCTTTCTTTTGATTTCCATTTGCATGGAATATCTTTTTCCAGCCTCTCACTTTCAGTCTATGAGTGTCTCTAGGTCTGAAATGAGTTTCTTGGAGGCAGCATATGTATGGGTTGTGTTTTTGGATCCATTCAGCCACTCTGTGTCTTTTGGTTGGGGCATTTAGTCCATTGACATTCAAAGTAATTATTGATACATATGATCCTATTGTCATCTTCTTAGATGTTATGATGGGTTTGTTTTGTGGATCTTCTCCTTTTATACTTGTTGTCTATATAAGTCCCTGTAACACTTGTTGTAAGGCTGGTTTGGTGTGACTAAATTCTTTTAATTTTGCTTATCTGTAAAGCTTTTGATTTCTCCATCAATTTTGAAGGAGATCCTTGCAGGGTAGAGGATTCTTGGTTGCAGATTATTCTCTTTTAGCCGTTTAAATGTGTCCTGCCATTCCCTTCTGGCCTGCACAGTTTCTGTTGAAAGATCAGCTATTAAACGGATGGGCTTTCCCTTGTATGTCACTAGTTGCTTTTCCCTTGCTGCTTTGAGAATTCTATCTTTGTGTTTAATTTGTGTTAGCTTCATTAATATGTGTCTTGGTTTGTTTCTTCTCGGATTGATTCTGTGTGGTACTCGTTGTGCTTCTTGGACTTGACTATTTCTTTTCCCATGGTGGGAAAATTTTCAACTATAATCTCTTCAAAAATTTTCTCATAGCCTTTCTTTTTTTCTTCTTCTTCTGGAACCCCTATAATTTGAATATTGGTGCGTTTGATATTATCCCAGAGGTCTGTGAGGCTATCCTCTGCTCTTTTCATTCTTTGAGCTAGAGTCTGTTTTTCAGCAGTTACTTCCACCATTTTATCTTCCAGCTCACTTATCCGGTCTTCTGTCTCAGATACTCTGCTCTTGATTCCTTCTACAGTGTTTTTCAGTTCAGCAATTGAGTTGTTTGTCTCTGTTACTTTTTTGATAAGTTCTTGTATTTCTTTATTTAGTGTGTTAGTTGTGTCTTGCAATTTCTCTGAAATTCTGTTTTCAGTGTCTTTGATCATCTTTACTATCATTCTTCTGAAATCACTTTCAGAAAGTTTGTCCAAATTCTCTTCATTGATTTGATCTTGTGTGTTTGTGGATTGTTCCTTCACTTGTGTGGTATTTCTCTGCCGTTTCATTGTTGTTATTAATTTTTTTAACTGACTCTGGGATTTCCTTTTCCCAGACTTTGAGTTACGTCTGTTGGTGTTTGTTGTTTGGATGGGGCTTCTTATTCTGGGTGATGCTGGTGATTGTGTGATGTCAGGACTTGCATACAAGTGATTACCTTTGTTGGCGTTCTCACTTGTATACTGCTCTTTAGTGTTAGGCATTCTCTAGTATTGTAGAGTTTTGGAGTCAGTGCTCCCTCCCTAAAGCCCCGGAGCTTGTTGCCTGACCAGGGAATGAAGATTTCATGGCTGGTTTGTTATGGCATTAAATGATATTAAAACATATATATGCAAATGAGAAACAGAAGGTATACCTTTGACAAATGGCAATTAAAAATCATGCAAATACTATCTAGCATATTGAATTATACACATAAACATATACAGCTGTAACATAACCCAAGCATTCCACCAAAAATACAGTACAATACGTTAGCACGGCGAATAGAGAAAAGCAAGAATGATATCCACCAGTTAATAACCAAACTAAGTAGAGCACCAATTGGAAAGTAATGCTAGAGCAGGGTCCCTGTTGGGGATAAGGCAATGAGGACAGAACAGACTAAGAAATATGGTGGGGAAAGGGAAAAAGAGAAAGGGAGGATAGAAGAGAAATATAGAATGATATTGCAAAGTTAAATATAGGGAGATAAAGATTTGTATGTATTAGAATTTAGTGCTATAGGAAAGGAGCTTCAGAGAAAGCAAAGAATTATAGAGGAAGTGGTAGTACAAATGAAAATTTTTAAAAAATTAAAAGAGCTAATTATATAGAAAAATATAGAAAAACAAAGCAAAAATAATAAAAACAAACAAAACCCCCACAGAACCTTAAAAGGCCAATGGGGAACCAGAAGTTTATACCAAAATAAAATGTGTGGTTTAAAAGGAAAAAGAAGAAAAAAAAAAATTACGTAAACTTGAATATATTCAGTCTTACTGATAAGATTAGTAGCTTCAGTAGAATTCAGGGAAGGAGATGAACACACCCACTCTCTCTCACACACACACACACACACACACACACCCCAAAAAAAGTGGGGGGTGCACTGAGTGGGTTTTGAAAAAAGAGAAAAAAAAAATTGAAACAAAGTGATATAATACAAAAAAATGAAATTTTGAAGTCCAGCAGTAACTCCAGCTCCAGACAAAACGTGAAAATAGTGTTTATGTTCTTCTGTCTCTTGCTGACTATTCAGGAATTATCAGTCTTTTTCTTGCCTCTGGCAGTGGTTGGATCTGAAGACCTCTTTGACTGCTTGTTTATTTCGGCCTATTCCAGAATTAAAAGGCCCGCCCAGGCTAGCCCTGGGAGTTTCTTAATCCAAATCCCTTTTCTTGCTGGGTGGAGCTAAATTCCCTCCCTGTAGTTTGCCCAGCAGCCCAACTACAGTAGGGAAAATGGCGTCTGTCTCACAAAGGATTTATTCCCACACGCTCTATGGGAAGCACTTTGGCAGTGACCCGACCCTGCTGCAGGCCACCGTCGACCCCCGCCACCGCGGGAGACGTCAGGTTACTCAGAGGTGAGTCTGGCTCAGTCTCATGCAGGATCGCTATTCCTCTCTCCCGGATCACAGTGCACGGAGACTTTCCAGTCCTCCTCGGCGACTCTGTGATCGGGTTACTGGTAACCTCCTCCAAAGGGAACTGAGTGCTGCCCTTCCGAGGCCTGCTCAAGGGCACTTCTAGCTCAGGGGGGCACCTGGACCCTCCAAAGCAGGTCTGGCTCAGTCCCTTGTGGGTGTCAGTGCCCCTCTCCCGGGTTTTGATATGCAACAGGCTTTGCGCCTTTGGCCCGCCCAGTCTCTCTGGCGGGTATGAGGTTTGACTTTTAAAAGTGCGATTGCGCCCCTCCTACCGTCTTGATGCGGCTTCTCCTTTGTTCTTCGATGTGGGGTATCCTCTCTGTGATCAGATCCAACCTCCTTTCGTCGATGGTTTCCCAGGAACTCGTCGCAATTCAGGCAGTTTTGCAGGAGAGATGAGTGCAATTCCTTCCCATGAATATTTAGGGTTGATTTCCTTTAAGACTGACTGGTGTGATCTCCTTGTTGTCCAATGGACTGTCAAGAGTCTTTGCCAACACTACAGTTTGAAAGCAGCAGTTCTTTGGTGCTCAGCCTTCTTTATGGTCCAACTCTCATATCCATACATGACTACTGAAAAAACCATAGCTTTGACTGTATAGAACTTATGTCAGCAAGGTGATGTCTCTGCTTTTTAATACACTGTGTAGGTTTGTCATAGAAGTGTCTTTTAATTTAGTGACTATAGTCACTGTCCACAAGTGACTTTGGAGTCCAAGAAAATGAAGTCTGTCACTGTTTCCATTTCTTCCCCATCCATTGGCCAATATTGGCCATGAAGTGATGTTGACTTTTAAGTCAGTGTTTTCACTCTCCTTATTCACCTTCATTAGCAGGCTCTTCAGTTCCTCTTCTCTTTCTGCCATTGGGAGTTTTTAAATCACAGGTTTAATTTCAGTAGTTGAGATTTTTCTGTTCATATTTTCTATTTCTTCCTGGTTTGATCCTCAGGGATTGTACCTCTCTAAAAATGTGTCCATTTCTCCTAGGTTGTCCAGTTCGTGTTGGCAATATCTGATTTAGTGGCTGTCCAAATTATTGCTTGTAGTTGACTCTTATTGTCCTTTATATTTCTGTGGTGTCATGTAACTTCATTTCTAGTTTCATTAATTTAGGCCCTCTCCTTCCTTTTTCTTGTTGAGTCTGGCTTAAGGTTTATCAATTTTGGTTATCATTTCAGAGAACCAGCTTTTATTTTCTATTGTAAGTTTCTATTTCATATACTTCTGTTCTGATCTTTATGATTTTTTTCCTTCTAACTTTTGGTTTCATTGATTTGTCTTTCTCTGGTTGCTTATGTACTATTGCAAGGTTATGTTGTTTATCTGAGATTTTTCCTGTTTTCTGAGGTAAACTTGTTTTACTATAAACTATCTCAGAACTGTATTTGCTGACTCTCCTGGGTTTTGGATCATCATGTTTTTATTTTAATTTGTCTCTAGGTATTTTTTTTGATTTTCTGTTTAATTTTCTCAACAATCCATTTGTTGTTCGGTAGCATTATTTAGCCTCCTTACGTTTGTAATTTTTTTGCAGTTTTTCCTTATAGTTGGTGTCTAATCTCACAGTGTTATTGTCAGAAAAGGTGCTTGATATGTTATCCATTTTCTTAAATTTACTGAGGTTTCTGTGGACCAGCATATGATCTATCCTGGAGAATGTGCCATGTGCACTTGAAAAGTGTGTGTACAGTGAGTCCCCTATATACAAATGAGTTCCATTCTGAGAGCACATTTGTAAGTCCAATTTGTTTGTAAGTCCTACACAGTTAGCCTAGGTACCTAATTAATATGATCAGCTATGTAGAACTGTACTGTAACAGGTTTATAATAGTTTTTATCCAAATACATGATAAATAAACACAGAAAGTAAAATTTTAATCTTGCAATAAAGGATCATGAAAAGTCCTATTGTACTGTACACTAGTACAATACAATGCAATAGACGGCAAGGTAAGAAGAGTTATTGACTGGAGGAGGAGGGAGAGAAGGTGAGAAATGGTAGAGCTGAAGGATCATCAGCAATAGGAGACAGAGAGCAGCTGCAGTTTCACTCATGTTTGACTTTGATGATACAGGTTATGGTTCCTTGTTAGATTCAGAAAAATGAAAAAATGATCCAGTGATGTTTGGGTGCTAGCTCTTATTTTCTCATCATAGATGATAAAGTAGCATTTGGTTGCATTCTGAATGGCTGATGCAACCTTTATTACCAGCCTACATTCATGTCCTGTGCCTCAAAAACAGTGCCTCCTCAAATAAAAAATATCCTGTTGCTATTGCCTGTATTGTGAATCTCTTTGGTTCTTCACATCCTTCTTCTTCCTCTTGTCCCTCCTAGACCTTTCTCTGTGCCTCCAGTTCCATCAGGTCTTCATTAGTAAGATCCTGTTGTTGCACCACCAGGAATTCAGCGATGTTGTCCTCTTGTGGTTCTAACTTCAGCTTCCTGGTGAGGGTCACTCTTTGCACTCATCTACTTTTTCCAATTGACAAAATTGTGAATAAGCTGCAGGGGAAAATTCTTCCAAAACCAATTCAAGCTGATGGCCACAAACTTATGCCAAGCAAAATAAATGCTTTTTTATGGCCTTGTAGATCTTACAGTCCTTCCAGAATTGTCTCGGGGTTGTTCCTGCTTTGTCACTCACCTTTACTGACATAAATAATATTTATGTGTGAGATAAGTAATATTTCTTGAAAGTCTCTGTAACTCCCTGGTCCATAGGTTGGAGGAGTGGCATCATATTTGGTGGAAGATGCACTACTTTGATGTTGGGGTGGAAGTCATCCATGAATGAGGGGTGGCCCAGAGTACTGCTAAGCAGCAAAAGAACGTTGAATGGGATGTCCTTCTCCAAGCAGTGTTTATCTACCTCTAGGATAAAGTGGTAGAAAAAACAGTCCTGGAAAATGGTCTGTGTAGCCCAGAATTTAGGGCTTCCCTGGTGGCTCATTGGTAAAGAATCCAACTGCCAGTACAGGAGATGTAGGTTCGACCCTGGTACAGGAAGATGCCCTGGAGATGGAAATGGCAACCCACTCCAGTATCCTTGTCTGGGAAATCCCATATACAAAGGAGCCTAGTGGGCTACAGCCTATGGGGTTGCAGAGAGTCAGACAGGACTTAGCAATTTAACAACCACCACCACCCAGGTTTGGGATTACTCTTCCACACAACAGGAAGAGAGCCATTGACTGTGTTTTTAAGGGTTCTTGGGTTTTGCTGGGTGATAAACTGAGAGGCTTAAGTTTCGTATTGTCAGCAGATTGCCACTAAACACAGAGTTAGTCTGTCCTTTGCTGCTTTATAGCCCAACATCAGCTTTTTATCCTTACTGATGGAACTTCGATCTGGCATCCTCTTTCAGTATAGTTCTGTCTCATCCATGTTAAAAACCTGCTAGAATAATACATACCTTTGTCAGTAATTTCTAAGCTTTGCTATTGCTGTATTGTGAATCTCTTTGGTTCTTCACATCCTTCTTCTTCCTCTTGTCCCTCCTAGACCTTTCTCTGTGCCTCCAGTTCCATCAGGTCTTCATTAGTAAGATCCTGTTGTTGCACCACCAGGAATTCAGCGATGTTGTCCTCTTGTGGTTCTAACTTCAGCTTCCTGGTGAGGGTCACTCTTGCACTCATCTACTTTTTCCAATTGACAAAATTGTGAATAAGCTGCAGGGGAAAATTCTTCCAAAACCAATTCAAGCTGATGGCCACAAACTTATGCCAAGCAAAATAAATGCTTTTTTATGGCCTTGTAGATCTTACAGTCCTTCCAGAATTGTCTCGGGGTTGTTCCTGCTTTGTCACTCACCTTTACTGACATAAATAATATTTATGTGTGAGATAAGTAATATTTCTTGAAAGTCTCTGTAACTCCCTGGTCCATAGGTTGGAGGAGTGGCATCATATTTGGTGGAAGATGCACTACTTTGATGTTGGGGTGGAAGTCATCCATGAATGAGGGGTGGCCCAGAGTACTGCTAAGCAGCAAAAGAACGTTGAATGGGATGTCCTTCTCCAAGCAGTGTTTATCTACCTCTAGGATAAAGTGGTAGAAAAAACAGTCCTGGAAAATGGTCTGTGTAGCCCAGAATTTAGGGCTTCCCTGGTGGCTCATTGGTAAAGAATCCAACTGCCAGTACAGGAGATGTAGGTTCGACCCTGGTACAGGAAGATGCCCTGGAGATGGAAATGGCAACCCACTCCAGTATCCTTGTCTGGGAAATCCCATATACAAAGGAGCCTAGTGGGCTACAGCCTATGGGGTTGCAGAGAGTCAGACAGGACTTAGCAATTTAACAACCACCACCACCCAGGTTTGGGATTACTCTTCCACACAACAGGAAGAGAGCCATTGACTGTGTTTTTAAGGGTTCTTGGGTTTTGCTGGGTGATAAACTGAGAGAGGCTTAAGTTTCGTATTGTCAGCAGATTGCCACTAAACACAGAGTTAGTCTGTCCTTTGCTGCTTTATAGCCCAACATCAGCTTTTTATCCTTACTGATGGAACTTCGATCTGGCATCCTCTTTCAGTATAGTTCTGTCTCATCCATGTTAAAAACCTGCTAGAATAATACATACCTTTGTCAGTAATTTCTCAAAGCATTTCAGGAAACTCCTTAGAAGCTACTATATCTGCACTGGCTCTTCACCGTTTACTAGCCTTGAACCGATGAAATGAGTCATGACTGGCATTAGAATTCGGGCCCTCTCATTTTTCACTGTTTCTTCTTTAAGTCCTCGTAAAGGCTTTTAGCTTTCTCTTGAATCAGCATCAAGCTGAGTGGGGCTCAACACTGAAGACGACCCTGCCTCCATACACGGGGAAGTTTCTCCATCTCCTTCATCACTTTCCCACGCTTCTTTGATATTATTATCGATGCCATCAGGATAGGAGATGTCACATGTTCTGTGATCTTGTTCTTTAGAATCACGCTGATGGTTGAACAATTCATGTTATGAGAATATGTGACCATCTTTATGCCTCATTCCATTATGTCAATTATTTCCACTTCTTTTCCATCATTATTATTTGGTACTTCTTAGCAGTACCAGCCGTATCACTGCTGCTATTACGCTTACTTCTGGACGTTCTGGGGTTGGAATAGGGTACTCTATACAGCACTGTACAGTGAAGTACACAAAAGTAAGACCAGGGCTTCCTTGGTGGACCAGTGGTTAGGAATCTGCCTTCCATTGCAGAGGACTTGGGTTCGATCCCTGCTCAGGGAACTAAGATCCCATGTGCTGTGGGGCAGACTCACACACCACAACTATTGAGTCCATGTGCCACAACTACAGAGAAACCCACACACTGCAACTAAGGCCTGACATGGCTAAAAAGAATATATATATAAACATGCACAACCAGGCCTTGGTGCCAAGCCTCCAGGAGAGCTCATGCTACACTGATGAATGCTCCCTATTACCTCCACCACCAGTGTCTGTTCCCATAGTGAGCCCCAGCTTCTACCACCTTCCCCTCACTTTCCCCTGACCTTACCAGGAAATGCTCCAAGACCAGCAGGGAAGTCTGGCTCAGGTTCCTGTGGAGTTGCTGCTTTCGCTCTGGGTCCCAGGGTACATGAGGCACTGTGTGCACCTGCCAAGAGTGACGTGTCTGTTCCCACCCAGTCCTGTGGAGTTCCTGCTTTCAAGTCCAACTGGCCTGCCAAGTCAGATGCTCTGGGGATTCCTTCTCCTGATGCCAGACCTCGAGGCTGGGGAGGGACTTTGAACTCTCACTTTTGTTTGAGAACTTCAGGAATAATTATTTTACTCCTGAACTTTAGGTGATGTAATTGTTTTCCCTCAGTGTGTAGGTCACTCACTTGGGGAGGCATGGAATTTGATTGTATCATGGGTTCATCCCCAGTGAGGGTTACCGTCTCACGGTGGTTTCTTCTTTATTACTTTGGATGTAGCATCTTTTTGGATCATATTCAACCTTGTTATTGATGATTGTTCAGCAGTTACCTGTAATTTTGGTGTGCTTGTGAGAAGTGAGCTCAAAGTCCTGCTACTCTGCCATGCTGTCCAGGAACTTGAGCTACTTTAAGACATTCAGTGGGGACTTTGTGGGCAGTGACTAAGACTCCACTCTTGCAGTACAGGAGCTTCATGTTCGATCCTTGGCTAGGGAGCTCAGATACCACATGCTATATGAGTGGCAAAAAAACAAACCAAAAACTCCTAACAATTGCTTTTGAAGGACTTTGTAGCTATTTTTTGAAGAAGTGGGGAAGGATGATGAGATCGTTCAGGTACAAGCATGTGTGCTATTAGATCAGGGAAAATAGCGAAGGAGGGGGACGAGAGTGAAGATACGTTTCTTCAGACTGTAACACCTCTGACTGAGCTAGCTCTTCCAGGCACTCTGGCTCTTATGCCCACATAAATATGCCTTCTGTGTCCTTCCATTCCCTACCAGACCCAGTTTCTGACATACACACTCAGGACTGTCCCTTGTTATAGGGATAAGCTAGAAAATTCTTTCTGGAACTTGGTCTGGTATCACCATCTAAGACTCAACCAGGCACCCAGGACCCACTCCCAGGGCAGGGCAGTTTTTTTCACTGTTATCTTATGTGCTGTGCTTAGTTGCTCAGTCGTGTCTGACTCTGCAACAGTATGGACTATAGCCCACCAGGCTCCTCTGTCCATGGGATTCTCCAGGCAAGTGTACTGGAGTGAGTTGTTATGCACCCCTCCAGGGGATCTTCCAAATCCAGGGTTTGAACCCAGGTTTCCCATATTTCAAGCAGATTCCTGACCATCTAAGCCAGAATACTGGAGTGAATAGCCTATCCCTTCTTCAGGGGAACTTCTGAACCCAAGAATCAAACTAGGGTCTCCTGCATTGCAGGGGTGTTCTTTACCAGCTGAGCTGTCAGAGAAGCCCTGTTATCTCATATGGGACACTAAATGCAAATGATCAGCCAGCTGGGCTTCTCAAACTTTAATTGGAAAGAACACAATGTGCCTTTATAGGAAGGATCCTCTTCACCTGAAACTATTTGCAGTACCCAGAGCTGAACCAAACTGGGACTCCAATGAGGGAAGAATAACCCTTATTAGAATGCCCCTTATTCATGCATCTTTGAGATCTTTGAAAGGGGGAACCAAAGCAGGGTTTTGTTTCAACAAAATTCAAGAAAGCAGCAAAAAATAAAACCCAAAAAAACCCTCCAAGACCTTTCTGATTTTTTTTAAGAGGATTTATCAGGCCTACAGATGTCATACTAATGCAGATCCTGAGGCCCTTGAAATTATTAGAATGGTGAAGTCAACCTTTAAGGGGCAAGTGCTTCAGATAGGGCTTCCCTGGTGGTTCAGTGAGTTAAGGACACCGCCTTGCAGTGCAAGGGACACTGGTTTGATCCGTGGCCGGGAAGATCCCACGTGCTGTGGAATGACTGGACCAATGTGTCCAACTACCTAGCCGGAGCTCTGGAGCGCATGCGCCCAGAGATGGTGCTCTGCAGCAAGAGAGGCCACTGCGATGGGAGGCCCACACAGGCCAAAAGAACAAAGATGGAAATAAATGAAAGGCCAATAGAAGTGTCCAAAAAAAAAAAAAAAAAGTGCTTTGCAAAACTTAGATGGTTCCTTTGGAATGAACCCTTCTCAATTGATAGATGTTGCTTTTAAAGTGTTCCGTTGAGAACAACAACAAAAAAGAAAATGCCACATCTCTTAGGTGGCATTTTTTTTTTTTTTCCCCAGAACGCAAGTAACCCAAAGAGAAGTAAACCACTTGCAGTGAGGAAGTGGGGAAGGGACAATGTGCTTACTGTAAGGAGAGAGAACATTGGAAAATAGATTTCTCAAAGCTGAAACATAAGAAAAACAATAAAAGACAAGAGCCTCTCATAAGGTAGAAAGTGAGGAACATTCTGATGAATGAAGAGGCCTGGGGCTTCCCTTACTTGGGCTATCTAATTTTCCACAGTAGCTTTGAGTACAATTGGCAGTGGCAAATGAGCTGATTAACTTTATGGTAGATCTCCCCTTGAAGTTTTTCACCAATACAGCTTGACATCAGAGTCTCACCAAAACATGCTTTAAGGCTACAGATGGTGCTCATGAAAACCCCAGGAAAGGAGACAAAGCTCATGCCCACCTCACCCCACCCCCAGGTGTACAGAAAGGTAAGACTAGAAGTGTGTACTAATGGTATCCCAGAGGAGGCCAAAATCACGAATGGGAAAGAAAATACTGTGTTAGTTTCTGGACTTGGTATGGTATCACAGTTAAAATTCCATTAAAAGGGACACTGGGGCACCTACTCTAAAACAGCATTTACTGAGGCAAGAGGATTACTTCTCCACACTTTGACTTGTCAGAATACCAGCTAGAGTATTGAGAAAAGGAGCAAGAGAGAGCCAGAGTGAGGATTCACTTGGATCACACCGTGAACACTATGCTGCTACACATTCATAACAGGACTCAGTACAAGAGAGATGCCACCTTATGACAGATTCAAAAACAGAGATAAAAGGGCCAAACCTACAAAAGGCCATCCAGCAAGGATACATGTTCAGAACTACATCTTCCCAGGTGCTGCTAGTGGTAAAGAATCCGCCTCCCAATGCAGGAGACACAGAGGTGGGGGTTTGATCCCTGGGTGGGCAAGATCCCCTGAAGTAGGAAATGGCAGCCCACTCCAGTATCCTTGCCTGGAGACTCCCATGAACAAAGGAGCCTAGTGGGCTACAGTCTGTGGGGTCGCAAAGGATAGATGTTGCTTTTAAAGTGTTCCGTTGAGAACAACAACAAAAAAGAAAATGCCACATCTCTTAGGTGGCATTTTTTTTTTTTTTCCCCAGAACGCAAGTAACCCAAAGAGAAGTAAACCACTTGCAGTGAGGAAGTGGGGAAGGGACAATGTGCTTACTGTAAGGAGAGAGAACATTGGAAAATAGATTTCTCAAAGCTGAAACATAAGAAAAACAATAAAAGACAAGAGCCTCTCATAAGGTAGAAAGTGAGGAACATTCTGATGAATGAAGAGGCCTGGGGCTTCCCTTACTTGGGCTATCTAATTTTCCACAGTAGCTTTGAGTACAATTGGCAGTGGCAAATGAGCTGATTAACTTTATGGTAGATCTCCCCTTGAAGTTTTTCACCAATACAGCTTGACATCAGAGTCTCACCAAAACATGCTTTAAGGCTACAGATGGTGCTCATGAAAACCCCAGGAAAGGAGACAAAGCTCATGCCCACCTCACCCCACCCCCAGGTGTACAGAAAGGTAAGACTAGAAGTGTGTACTAATGGTATCCCAGAGGAGGCCAAAATCACGAATGGGAAAGAAAATACTGTGTTAGTTTCTGGACTTGGTATGGTATCACAGTTAAAATTCCATTAAAAGGGACACTGGGGCACCTACTCTAAAACAGCATTTACTGAGGCAAGAGGATTACTTCTCCCACACTTTGACTTGTCAGAATACCAGCTAGAGTATTGAGAAAAGGAGCAAGAGAGAGCCAGAGTGAGGATTCACTTGGATCACACCGTGAACACTATGCTGCTACACATTCATAACAGGACTCAGTACAAGAGAGATGCCACCTTATGACAGATTCAAAAACAGAGATAAAAGGGCCAAACCTACAAAAGGCCATCCAGCAAGGATACATGTTCAGAACTACATCTTCCCAGGTGCTGCTAGTGGTAAAGAATCCGCCTCCCAATGCAGGAGACACAGAGGTGGGGGTTTGATCCCTGGGTGGGCAAGATCCCCTGAAGTAGGAAATGGCAGCCCACTCCAGTATCCTTGCCTGGAGACTCCCATGAACAAAGGAGCCTAGTGGGCTACAGTCTGTGGGGTCGCAAAGGATTGGACATGACTGAACAGCTGAGCACAAGCACACACAAGTTATCGAGGGACTGCTTACTGTCAAACCTCCCCACATGGGGAATCAGCACAGAGGAATCTGCCCTATGGAGGCCTGGGAAGTAGAGTTTACTCAAATGCCCTGAGCTGTAAGAAATTTGAGGTAACCTGAGAGTGTTTGTGTATACTTTCCAGGATGCATGGAAGCATATCCCACCTGGACAGAAAGCCTCGGACGTGGTTAAAGCCCTCCTTAGTGAAATTATCTCCTGATTTGAATTAAGGCATTGAAACTATACTATACTCATCCTGGATACCACAACAGGGAAAAGCAGGAAATTGAATCATACATTAAAAAGGAACATCTCTAAAATATGTCAAGAGACTAACTTAACTTGGGAGAAGACCTTGCCAGGTCCCCTGCTGTGGACCGGAGGCTTCCATAAGCAGGCTTAAATTACCCTCTTTTAAAATATTGTATGGTAGGCCATTCCAAATGTTACTCTAGGCAGAAGAATCTGTAAGTGCGCTAAAAGACCATGTTACCAATTATGCTAAAACTCTGGGCTCTATAATAACCTCTGTTCATGAGTTTACCCCCAGCAGGTCTGTCTGTCCAGTTGAAGTAGATGGTAATTTCATTGTAGCTGAAAGAGTGTTAACCAATTTTGATTTTGTCCAGATAAATTTGGGGAACTAGAACCTAAACCCCAAGTTTAATTACAAGTTAGTCAACAAAGTGTTAAGTGGTTTCTTCAGATTCAAATAGTTGTAGATGAAAAATGACTGGCTAACAGGCTTCCCTGGTGGTCCAGTGGGTAAAGAGTCTGCCTTGCAATGCAAGCGGCACCAGTTCAATCCCTGGCCTGGGAAGATCCCATGTGCTGCGAAGCGGCTGGACTGGTGTGTCCAATTATGAGCCAGTGCTCTAGAGTGCATGCGCCCAGAGCTGGTGCTCTGCAATGAGAGAGGCCACTGCGATGGGAGGCCCACACAGGCCGAAGAATAAAGATAGATGACAAATAAATAAATAAATAGAGGCCAAAAATTTTTAAAAAAGACTGTCTAAAAAGTCTGGGAATATTTATTGTCTCCACTGAGCAGGAATTAGGTAGAAATGCCTTGGTCCCTTTTTCTACAGGATTGTGAAATGGATGTAGACAGTGGGGAATTATAGTAGGGGTGAAACTCTGTATTCTGCTACATGTATACCACTAAAAGGATGTTGCCTATAACTTTAAATTATGCATAATTAGTGCTTGTACGTGATGAGCACTAAGCTAAAGTACCTTTGGTTTAGCTCCCTGGAAACATCCTGACCAGGCCTTCCTGGGAATGACTGCAGGGAGGAAGAAAATAGCACACCCTTCTGGAGGCTGACCTGAGCCAGAAATTGTTTCACTTTACTCCCTCTGCCCTTGGTATAAAAGAAGCTGGAATTCTAACTCAGGCAAGATGGTTCTTTGGGACACCAGTAGTACATCATTATCTTGGGCTATTGGCTTTCCAAGTAAAGTCTCTATATTTTTTACCCTAAGAACTCCATCTCAATTCATTGGCCTGTAGTATGGTGAGCAGTATGATCTTGGACTTGGTAACAGTAACACAACCACCCAAAACGCAGTGCCATTTATATACTCATGATTATGCAGCTTAGACTGGGCTTGTCAGGCCAGTTCTACTCTGCATCGTCCTGAAACTAGTACATCGAGGAAGTTGTCTTCAAATACGAATCTGACAGATACCTCAGCTGGGATGGCTATCCATTTCTCCCTTTCTGCACACGTGGCTAACTTGGCATTTGTCAGAATGGTGCTGGGTTTCCAGAAGAAGAGACCAAGGAGACAGACCCAAAGTGCAAGTGCCTATCAAACCAGCACTTAAGTCACACCAGCAAATATGCCATCAGCAAAAGGAACAACTCCAAAGTTCATACTGGAGGGGACTATAAAGGACATTCATAGCAGGAGGCAGGGTTCGCTGGGGCCAAAAAGAAGAGTCAACCAGAGACACCAGTGTAGGATTTCTGATTCCAGCAACTGATACCAATGAGTACACTAGGCCCAGCCCCTGTCCCAGGCTCCTACAGTCAGTGTTTTGTTTTTTGAAAACAAAAAAAATACAACAAAACTAATCTTTGAGACATCCATTTTCCTTTGTTTCATTCATGTTTTTATTTTAAATGAAACAACTATGAATTTCTTTTTTAATTTTGTCACCTCTTATCAGTTATTTATTTATTTATTTGCATTCATCCTTATTCTTTGGCCTGTGTAGGCCTCCCATTGCAGTGGCCTCTCTTGTTACAAAGCACCAGCTTTAGGCACATGCACTTCAGAGCACTGGCTCGTAATTGGACACACCAGTCCAGCCACTCCACAGCACATGGGATCCTCCCAGGCCAGGGATCAAACCGGTGCCCCTTGCACTGCAAGGCGGACTCTTTACCCACTGGACCACCAGGGAAGCCCCAAGAAGATGAATATTTTTAATGATAAAAGGTACAATTCACAAAGAAGATAGACATCATTAGATACCTTAACAACAAAGAAACAGATAAAGCAAAAATCAGAAGAAATACATGGGAAAAGAAAAAAGTATGTAATCATAGTGAGACATATTAACATTTCTCTGAGAATATTTTATAAAGTGGAGAAAAAATAAGAATAGGAGCATTTTGAATGATGTCATTAATAATGTAAATATAATAGATTTATATATGTAATTTATATTAATCATATCTAACAGATATATTTAAATTTTTATATCTCATATATTGTTACTAGATGTCCATAGGACATTTAGAACAACAGGCAAAAAGATAAACATTAGTAAATTTCAAAAAGTAGAATTCTTTTTCTTTGTGTTGCTTTGTTATATATATATATATATACACACATTTATTCTCTTTGAAATTATTTTCCATTATAGGTCATTATGAGATATTAACTATAGGTGCATGTGCTATATAGTAAACCTCTGTTCTTTGTTGCGTATCTGTTTTTTTATTAGAAATCTATCATTCTATTCATACTAAATTAAACAGGTAGAATCAAAATGTCATACATTTTTTAGTTAGGCAAAAATTTATAAGTTTTCTAAAACATATATTATATATATGTATATAAAGGCTTTTCTACTATCTTGTACACTAGGCCCAGCCCCTGTCCCAGGCTCCTACAGTCAGTGTTTTGTTTTTTGAAAACAAAAAAAATACAACAAAACTAATCTTTGAGACATCCATTTTCCTTTGTTTCATTCATGTTTTTATTTTAAATGAAACAACTATGAATTTCTTTTTTAATTTTGTCACCTCTTATCAGTTATTTATTTATTTATTTGCATTCATCCTTATTCTTTGGCCTGTGTAGGCCTCCCATTGCAGTGGCCTCTCTTGTTACAAAGCACCAGCTTTAGGCACATGCACTTCAGAGCACTGGCTCGTAATTGGACACACCAGTCCAGCCACTCCACAGCACATGGGATCCTCCCAGGCCAGGGATCAAACCGGTGCCCCTTGCACTGCAAGGCGGACTCTTTACCCACTGGACCACCAGGGAAGCCCCAAGAAGATGAATATTTTTAATGATAAAAGGTACAATTCACAAAGAAGATAGACATCATTAGATACCTTAACAACAAAGAAACAGATAAAGCAAAAATCAGAAGAAATACATGGGAAAAGAAAAAAGTATGTAATCATAGTGAGACATATTAACATTTCTCTGAGAATATTTTATAAAGTGGAGAAAAAATAAGAATAGGAGCATTTTGAATGATGTCATTAATAATGTAAATATAATAGATTTATATATGTAATTTATATTAATCATATCTAACAGATATATTTAAATTTTTATATCTCATATATTGTTACTAGATGTCCATAGGACATTTAGAACAACAGGCAAAAAGATAAACATTAGTAAATTTCAAAAAGTAGAATTCTTTTTCTTTGTGTTGCTTTGTTATATATATATATATATACACACATTTATTCTCTTTGAAATTATTTTCCATTATAGGTCATTATGAGATATTAACTATAGGTGCATGTGCTATATAGTAAACCTCTGTTCTTTGTTGCGTATCTGTTTTTTTATTAGAAATCTATCATTCTATTCATACTAAATTAAACAGGTAGAATCAAAATGTCATACATTTTTTAGTTAGGCAAAAATTTATAAGTTTTCTAAAACATATATTATATATATGTATATAAAGGCTTTTCTACTATGCTTGATAAAGGCTTGAGAAAAAATAAAAAAAAAAAAGAAGAGATGGAGAAAGTTGAAAACAAACTAAATAAAATGGAGCACTGAATATGATATAGAAAAAGTGAAACAAACTAGACAAAAGTAAAAGATCCTCATGTAGTCCAGCTGTTTTTAAACATGGCTGCTCATTAGAAACATCTGGATCTCTGGGGGAAAAGAAAAAAAAGCAATACTTGGGCATTTGTATTTTTCAAAAATTTTCCAAGATACGTTTGATTATATGTATGAATTTTAAAAGTTGATTACAGGTTTTTCTGTTAAGTGTTAGGGTTATAGAGTTCTATTATTTTTCTTTTAACCAATCATGATACACCGGTATTAAGTGAGAAATAGTTACATAATCACGATAGTAAAAGATATTTATCAGTTTTCACAATCAATAGCCAGACAAAAAATAAAAGATAATTACAATTGCAGGTCATAATAGGAACATGATTAACCTAATATAAACTAATTACATACAGTTTGAGGCAAAATGCAGAGGGATGTGGTATGTAGAAGTGCATCAGTTAAGTTCAGTCTGACTCTTTGGATGCAGCACAGTCTTCCCTGTCCTTCACTATTTCCCAGAGCTTGCTCAAACTCATGTCCATTGACTTTGTGATGCCATCCAACCATCTTGTCTTCTGTTGTCTTTCCTTTACCTTCTATTTTTCCCAATGTCAGGGTCTTTTCCAATGAGTCGTCTCTTTCCATCATGTAGTCAAAGTATTGGAGCTTCAGCATCAGTCCTCCCAATGAATATTCAGGGTTGACTTCCTTTAGGATTGACTACTTTGATCTCTTTGCAGTCTAAGGGACTCTCAAGGGTCTTCTCCAGCACCACAGTTCAGAGGCATCAATTCTTTGGTGCTCAGATTTCTTTATGGTCCAGTTCTGACATCCATTCTTGTAGAAGTACATATATGCACGTATTTTCATCTGCTCAAACAGTTGTGTCTTTTGGTTGGTTTTTGGTTTAATATATATAATCTCCATTTTTTAGGAATCTATCATTCTATTCATACTAAATTAAACAGGTAGAATCAAAATGTCATACATTTTTAGTTAGGCAAAATTTATAAAAACATATATTATATATATGTATATAAAGGCTTTTCTACTATGCTTGATAAAGGCTTGAGAAAAAATAAAAAAAAAAAAGAAGAGATGGAGAAAGTTGAAAACAAACTAAATAAAATGGAGCACTGAATATGATATAAAAAAAGTGAAACAAACTAGACAAAAGTAAAAGATCCTCATGTAGTCCAGCTGTTTTTAAACATGGCTGCTCATTAGAAACATCTGGATCTCTGGGGGAAAAGAAAAAAAAGCAATACTTGGGCATTTGTATTTTTCAAAAATTTTCCAAGATACGTTTGATTATATGTATGAATTTTAAAAGTTGATTACAGGTTTTTCTGTTAAGTGTTAGGGTTATAGAGTTCTATTATTTTTCTTTTAACCAATCATGATACACCGGTATTAAGTGAGAAATAGTTACATAATCACGATAGTAAAAGATATTTATCAGTTTTCACAATCAATAGCCAGACAAAAAATAAAAGATAATTACAATTGCAGGTCATAATAGGAACATGATTAACCTAATATAAACTAATTACATACAGTTTGAGGCAAAATGCAGAGGGATGTGGTATGTAGAAGTGCATCAGTTAAGTTCAGTCTGACTCTTTGGATGCAGCACAGTCTTCCCTGTCCTTCACTATTTCCCAGAGCTTGCTCAAACTCATGTCCATTGACTTTGTGATGCCATCCAACCATCTTGTCTTCTGTTGTCTTTCCTTTACCTTCTATTTTTCCCAATGTCAGGGTCTTTTCCAATGAGTCGTCTCTTTCCATCATGTAGTCAAAGTATTGGAGCTTCAGCATCAGTCCTCCCAATGAATATTCAGGGTTGACTTCCTTTAGGATTGACTACTTTGATCTCTTTGCAGTCTAAGGGACTCTCAAGGGTCTTCTCCAGCACCACAGTTCAGAGGCATCAATTCTTTGGTGCTCAGATTTCTTTATGGTCCAGTTCTGACATCCATTCTTGTAGAAGTACATATATGCACGTATTTTCATCTGCTCAAACAGTTGTGTCTTTTGGTTGGTGCATTTAATACATTTACATTTAAGGAAATTATCAATATATATAATCCTTTTACCGTTTTCTTAATATTTTATGTCTATTTTCTTTAGGTAGGGCTTTTCCTTAGCATTTGTTGTAAAGCTCTTTTGGTGGTGCTGAATTCTCTTAAGGTTTTTATTTTGCCTCTAAGTCATCGTTTATTTTTCATCCATCTTTATTTTTTTTGGCATGTGTGAGGCTCCCATCGCAGTGGCCTCTCTCGTTGCAGAGCACTGGCTCTGGGTGCATGCACTCCAAAGTGCTGGCTCATAATTGGACATACCAGCCCAGCTATTCCTCAGCATGTGGGATCTTCCCAGGCCAGGGTTCGAACCAGCACGCCTTGCACTGCAAGGTGGACTCTTTACCCACTGGACCACCAGAGAAGCCCATCTCCTAACTTTTATTTGTCTGGAAAAGTTTTGATTTTTTCAACAAATCTGAAGGAAAGTCTTGCTGGGTAGAGTATTCTTAGTTGTAGGGTCTTCCTTTTCATCAGCTTAAATATGTCATACCATTCCCTTCTGACTTGTAGAATTTCTGTTGAGAAATCAGCTGATAACCTGATGCAAGTTCCTTTGTATATTATTTGTCGTTTTTCCCTTGTTGCTTTTAATATTTTATCTCTCTTTAATTTTTGTCAGCTTATTTACTATGTGTCTTGGTGTGCTCCTCCTTGGGCTTATCCTGCCTGGGACTCTGTGATTCCTGGACTTGGTTTATTATTTCCTTTCCCATGTTAGGGACATTTTTAGCTATTATCTCTTCAAATATTTTCTCAGGTCCTTTCTCTCTCTCTCCTCCTTCTGGGACCCCTATAATGTGAATGTTGGTGCATTTAATGTTTTCCCAGAGGTCTCTTAGGCTGTCTTCATTTCTTTTCATTCTTTTTTCTATATTCTGTTCTGTGGCAGTAATTTCCACCATTCTGTCCACAAGGTCACTTATCCTTGCTTCTGCCTCAGTTATTCCACTATGGATTCCTTCTAGTGTATTATTCATCTCTGTTTGTTCTTTAGTTCTTCTAGGTCTTTGGTAAACATTTCTTGCATCTTCTCAATCTTTTCCTCTGTTCTTTTTCTGAGATTCTGAATCATATTCACTATCATTGTTAGGAGTTATTTTTCTGGAAGGTTGCCTATCTCTACTTCATTTAATTGTTTTTCTGGTGTTCTATCTTGTCCGTTCATCTGGGACATAACTTTCTGCTTTTTCATGCTGATTAATTTTCTGTAATGTGGTTTTGTTGTAGTTGTGATGGGATTGTGGTTCTTTTGCTTCTTCTGTTTGCTGTCTGATGGAGGAGGCTAAGAGGCCTGTCTAAGCTTCCTGATGGGAGGGACTGGTGGTGGGAAGAAACTGGGTCTTGCTCTGATGGGCAGGACCTTGATCAGTAAAGCTTTAACCCAATTATCTGCTGATGGGTGTGGTTGCACTCCCTCCCTAGTGGATTTTGGCTTGAGGTGACCCAGTCCTCAGGTCTACAGGGCACTGTGGTCTGGATAATGGTGACCTCCAAGAGGGTTAATGCCAAGGAAGACCTTCCCACACAGCTGCTGCCACTACCCCCCGTTGCTGTGGTGAGCTGCTGCTGACCCATGCCTTCACAGGAGACCCTTCAACACTAGCAGGTAGTTTTGGTTCAGACTCCTGTGGAGTCATTGCTCCTTTCTTCTGAGTCTTGGTGTGTGCAAGGTTTTGTTTGTGCCCTCCAAGACTGGAGTCTCTGTTTCCCCAGAGACTTGGGCGTCTTATAATCAAATCCCACTGGCCTTCAAGGTCAGATTCCCAGACCCTTTGTTGGAACCCCAGGTTGGGGAGCCTGATGTGAGGTTCAGAACCTTCACAACAGTGGGAGAGGTTCAAAACTTCTTTGGTATTATTGTTCTCCAGTTTGTGGGTCACCCGGCAGGTACGGGATTTGATTTGGATTGTGCTCCTCCTACTCTCTTGCCGAGGCTTCTTTGGACATGGGGTATCCTGTTTTAGTGGGTTCCTCCTGTCGATGGTAGTTGAGCAGCTAGTTGTGATTTTGGTGCTCTCACAGGAGGACATGAGTGCATGTCCTTACTCACCATTTAACCCTTTTTGCTTCTGCCTCAGTTATTCCACTATGGATTCCTTCTAGTGTATTATTCATCTCTGTTTGTTCTTTAGTTCTTCTAGGTCTTTGGTAAACATTTCTTGCATCTTCTCAATCTTTTCCTCTGTTCTTTTTCTGAGATTCTGAATCATATTCACTATCATTGTTAGGAGTTATTTTTCTGGAAGGTTGCCTATCTCTACTTCATTTAATTGTTTTTCTGGTGTTCTATCTTGTCCGTTCATCTGGGACATAACTTTCTGCTTTTTCATGCTGATTAATTTTCTGTAATGTGGTTTTGTTGTAGTTGTGATGGGATTGTGGTTCTTTTGCTTCTTCTGTTTGCTGTCTGATGGAGGAGGCTAAGAGGCCTGTCTAAGCTTCCTGATGGGAGGGACTGGTGGTGGGAAGAAACTGGGTCTTGCTCTGATGGGCAGGACCTTGATCAGTAAAGCTTTAACCCAATTATCTGCTGATGGGTGTGGTTGCACTCCCTCCCTAGTGGATTTTGGCTTGAGGTGACCCAGTCCTCAGGTCTACAGGGCACTGTGGTCTGGATAATGGTGACCTCCAAGAGGGTTAATGCCAAGGAAGACCTTCCCACACAGCTGCTGCCACTACCCCCCGTTGCTGTGGTGAGCTGCTGCTGACCCATGCCTTCACAGGAGACCCTTCAACACTAGCAGGTAGTTTTGGTTCAGACTCCTGTGGAGTCATTGCTCCTTTCTTCTGAGTCTTGGTGTGTGCAAGGTTTTGTTTGTGCCCTCCAAGACTGGAGTCTCTGTTTCCCCAGAGACTTGGGCGTCTTATAATCAAATCCCACTGGCCTTCAAGGTCAGATTCCCAGACCCTTTGTTGGAACCCCAGGTTGGGGAGCCTGATGTGAGGTTCAGAACCTTCACAACAGTGGGAGAGGTTCAAAACTTCTTTGGTATTATTGTTCTCCAGTTTGTGGGTCACCCGGCAGGTACGGGATTTGATTTGGATTGTGCTCCTCCTACTCTCTTGCCGAGGCTTCTTTGGACATGGGGTATCCTGTTTTAGTGGGTTCCTCCTGTCGATGGTAGTTGAGCAGCTAGTTGTGATTTTGGTGCTCTCACAGGAGGACATGAGTGCATGTCCCTTTACTCCACCATTTTGAACCAGAAGTCCTGAAACATTCATATTTCTTGTGTGGACCTATTCTATCAAGTGACTAGTCTGTTATTCTAATACAAACTACATGGATGATATTAACACTTGTTTCTCAGCCAACATTTACTCCCTAGTTATTTTTAAACAAGATAAATAGAATGGAAAATATGAGCTCATTTGGGTCAAACCTACAAAATCCCATTCCTTCAGTATCAGCCTTCTGCTGACAGCCTATATGGCATTTCACATCTGTTGATTAAGAATGTAGTTTTGACCAGAAGCTACTGTTGACGGAGTTCAGACTCCTGCTCGTGATTGTCTGTGTTGGAAGAATGAGTGTCTTTGGCAGACAAGGCACCTGGAAGCTCTGAGATAAACCAGCCATGTACTGAGCTAGCAACAACTGCTTCCATCAATTTTTCTATACAGATAATTGAAAACGACTCATATGTCTGTATTTCATACCCATCATCAGTGACAAGGAAAAGGCCTTAATTCCCGTGAGTGTATCTTGGTCCTTATTGAAAATCTTAGGTTTGAACTGAAGAGGCCTTTTTCTTTTCTGTGGGATATACCCTCCCCCCAAGTACCCTTCTTCAAAACAAACAAATAAACCACCAAAATTCAGAGGAACCAGGCCAATTCCAGAACTGAAATGAAAAGTTATGGATAGAGAAAATTTAGAGACTTCAAACAATGGGAATAAACATAGAAACTGAAAATTGAACCAGTGAGGTATGTGAAGTACATATAGAGTTATCACTACAACTTAAATATTGTGAGGTTTTAACATTTGAAAGACTCTTCAAAAGTTTGGTTCTCTGGCATCTGAGTTTAGAACTTTGGTTTTCAGAAAAATGAAGATAGTTTTAAAAAACAGGTAACTTAAAAAAAACACAAGGCTTCCCTGGTGGTCCAGTGGGTAAGGACACCGCCTTGCAGTGCAAGGGGTGCTGATTCGATTCCTGGCCTGGGAAGATCCCACATGCCGCGGAGCAGCTGGACTGATGTGTCCAATTACTGAGCCAGAGCTCTGGAGCGCATGCGCCCAGAGCCGGTGCTCTGCGACAACAGAGGTCACTGCAACGGGAGGTCCACAGGGGCCAGAAAACAAAAATGGATGAAAATCGATAAACGAAAGACCAATACCCACCCCACTCCCTCCCCAAACCCCACCTCCCAAAATGAATAAATAAATAAACTTTAAGGAAAAAAACAAAACAAAACAAAACACAATGAATCCAAGACTGTTAAATTATATGTATTTTTTTTCTTTTCCTCATCATGCCTTATTTTTACATTTATTTTCATCCATCTTTTTTATTCTTTGGCATGTGTGGGCATCCATCACAGTGGCCTCTCTCACTGCAGAGCACTGGCTCTGGGCACATGCTAGTTTGTCATTGGACACACTGGCCCAGCTGTCCCTTGGCATGTGAGATCTCCCTGGGCCAGAGATCGAACCGGTGCCCCTTGCACTGCCAGGTAGACTCTTTACCCACTGGACCACCAAGGAAGCCCTGTTGACTTCTTAATGATAGCCATTGGATGATACCTTTTTGTAGTTAGATTTGCATTTCTCTAATAATTACCAGTGTTAAGCATATTTTCATATGGCTTTTGGACATCTCTATTTCTTTAGAGAAATACCTATTTTCATCTTCTGTCCCTTTCTTGATTGGATTGTTGGCTTTTTTGATCTTGAGGTACAATTGTTGTTTGAGCTGTTCATATATTTTGGAAATCAATCCCTTGCTTTCCCTATTATGCAGGTTGTCTTTTCATTTTGATTATAGTTTCCTTTGGTATGAAAAAGCTTTTCAGCTTTAATTGGGTCCCATTTGTTTATTTTTCCTTTTATTTTCATTACTCTAAGAGGAGGATTCAAAAAGAGATTGCTGTGATTTATGTCAAAGAGTATTCTGCCTATGTTCTCTTCTAGGAGTTTTATAGTATCTGTACATTTAGATCTTTGATCCATTTTGAATTTATTTGTGTATGGTGTTAGAGAATGTTGTAATTTCATTTACTTCATGTGTAACTGTCCAGTTTTCCCAGTACCACGTATTAAAGAGACTGTCTTTTCTCCATTATATATTCTTGCCTTTGTCATGGATTAATTGAACGTAGTTATGTGTGTTTATTTCTGGGCTTTCTATCTTGTTCTAAGAACTTTCCCATTTCTGCTAGGTTGTCCATTTTATTAGCATATAGTTGCTTGTAGTATGTATAGTTACTTGTAGTAGTCTCTTATGATCCTTTCTATTTCTCTGATGTTGGTTTTAACTTCTCCTTTTTCATTTCTAATATTTATTTGGGTCCTCTCCTTTTTAACTTGATGAGTCTGGACAAAAGTTAATCAATTTTATTTTTTCAAGAACTAGTTTTGGTTTCATTGATCTTTTCTAATTGTTTTGTTAGTCTCATTTATTTCTTTTATATATTTTTTGGGGGGGAGGTGGGTTGGGGAGGGACAGGGGCAGGCGGGCCACCTCTATTGGTCTTTGATTTATTTTCATCCATCTTTTGTTCTTTGGCCCATGTGGGCCTCCCATTGCAGTGGCCTCTGTTGTCGCAGAGCACCGACTCTGGGTGCATGCGCTCCAGAGCTCCGGCTCGGTAATTGGACACATCGGTCCAGCCGCTCCACGGCATGTGGGGTCTTCCCAGGCCAGGGATTGAACAGGCGCCCCTTGCACTGCAAGGCGGTGTCCTTACCCACTGGACCACAAGGGAAGCCCAGTCTCATTTATTTCTGTTCTAATCTTTATTTCTTTCCTTCTACTAACTTTGGCTTTTGTTTGTTCTTCTTTCTCTAGTTACTCTAGGTATAAGGCTAGGTTGTTTGAGATTTTCCTTTTTTTGCTTTCTGAGATAAGTTTGCATCACTATAACCTTACCATTTAGAATTATTTTTGCTGTATCCCATAAATTTTGATTGTCATGCTTTCATTTTCATTTGTGTGTAGGTATTTTTGCTTTTCTCTTTGATTTCTTCAATGATCTATTGGTTGTTTAATAGCATACTGATTAGCCTCCACATTTTTTCAGTTTTTTTTTCCTTGTGGTTTGTTTCTAATCTCATCGTGATGTTTGATACTATGTAAATTTCCTTAAATTTATTGAACATTGTTTTGTGGCCCACATTCTGTGGCTTTGTTTTGTGGCTATGTTATGAATAATGTTCAATGTGCACTTGAAAAGAATGTATATCTAACTGTCTTTTCTCCATTATATATTCTTGTTTAGTAGTTATGTGTGTTTATTTCTCTTTTTGAAATTCCCATTTCTGCTAGGTTGTCCATTTTATTAGCATATAGTTGCTTGTAGTATGTATAGTTACTTGTAGTAGTCTCTTATGATCCTTTCTATTTCTCTGATGTTGGTTTTAACTTCTCCTTTTTCATTTCTAATATTTATTTGGGTCCTCTCCTTTTTAACTTGATGAGTCTGGACAAAAGTTAATCAATTTTATTTTTTCAAGAACTAGTTTTGGTTTCATTGATCTTTTCTAATTGTTTTGTTAGTCTCATTTATTTCTTTTATATATTTTTTGGGGGGGAGGTGGGTTGGGGAGGGACAGGGGCAGGCGGGCCACCTCTATTGGTCTTTGATTTATTTTCATCCATCTTTTGTTCTTTGGCCCATGTGGGCCTCCCATTGCAGTGGCCTCTGTTGTCGCAGAGCACCGACTCTGGGTGCATGCGCTCCAGAGCTCCGGCTCGGTAATTGGACACATCGGTCCAGCCGCTCCACGGCATGTGGGGTCTTCCCAGGCCAGGGATTGAACAGGCGCCCCTTGCACTGCAAGGCGGTGTCCTTACCCACTGGACCACAAGGGAAGCCCAGTCTCATTTATTTCTGTTCTAATCTTTATTTCTTTCCTTCTACTAACTTTGGCTTTTGTTTGTTCTTCTTTCTCTAGTTACTCTAGGTATAAGGCTAGGTTGTTTGAGATTTTCCTTTTTTTGCTTTCTGAGATAAGTTTGCATCACTATAACCTTACCATTTAGAATTATTTTTGCTGTATCCCATAAATTTTGATTGTCATGCTTTCATTTTCATTTGTGTGTAGGTATTTTTGCTTTTCTCTTTGATTTCTTCAATGATCTATTGGTTGTTTAATAGCATACTGATTAGCCTCCACATTTTTTCAGTTTTTTTTTCCTTGTGGTTTGTTTCTAATCTCATCGTGATGTTTGATACTATGTAAATTTCCTTAAATTTATTGAACATTGTTTTGTGGCCCACATTCTGTGGCTTTGTTTTGTGGCTATGTTATGAATAATGTTCAATGTGCACTTGAAAAGAATGTATATTCTGCTGTTTCCAGATACAATGTTCTATAAATCTCAAGAACATCTAGTCTAATGCATATTTTAGGACTTGTATTTCTTTATTGATATTCTGACCTTGTTGAATGATCTGTAATTGATGTAAGCTGGTGTTAAAGTCTTTTCCTTTTATGACATTTGCCAATATTGAGGTGCTCCTGTGTTGGGTGCATACATATTTACAACTGTTGCGTCGTTTTCTTGGATTGACTCCTTGATCATTCCTTAGTGCCCTTCTTTGTCTCTTGTGATAGCCTTTATTTAAAGTCTATTTTGTCTGATATAAATATTGCTATTCCAGCTTTCTTTAAATTTTCATTTACATGGAATACCTTTTCCATCCCCTCACTTTTGGTCTGTATGTGTCTCTGGATCTGTGGGTCTCTTGTGAACATACATAAAGTTTTGCTTTTGTATCTATTCAGCCACCCCATGTCTTTGCATTGAAGTATTTAATTCATTTATATTTAAGATAAGTATTGATAATGAAGGTTCTTATTGCAACTTTGTTAATATAGGTCTTTTTCTCCTTTTTTCTTTTATTCTCATCTCTTGTGGTTTGCTGTTTTTCAATTCATTTTTCTTTCTTTTTTTTAAAAAAATATACTATTCATTTGGCTGGGTTAGGGTTAAAGTTGGGGTTAGTTGTTGGGTCTTCGTTGCACACACAGGATCTACATTATGGGATCTTTTGCTGAGGCACACAGACTCTCTAGTTGTGGTACATGGGCTTCGTTGCTTTGTAGCATGTGTAAGTTTGCATCACTATAACCTTACCATTTAGAATTATTTTTGCTGTATCCCATAAATTTTGATTGTCATGCTTTCATTTTCATTTGTGTGTAGGTATTTTTGCTTTTCTCTTTGATTTCTTCAATGATCTATTGGTTGTTTAATAGCATACTGATTAGCCTCCACATTTTTTCAGTTTTTTTTTCCTTGTGGTTTGTTTCTAATCTCATCGTGATGTTTGATACTATGTAAATTTCCTTAAATTTATTGAACATTGTTTTGTGGCCCACATTCTGTGGCTTTGTTTTGTGGCTATGTTATGAATAATGTTCAATGTGCACTTGAAAAGAATGTATATTCTGCTGTTTCCAGATACAATGTTCTATAAATCTCAAGAACATCTAGTCTAATGCATATTTTAGGACTTGTATTTCTTTATTGATATTCTGACCTTGTTGAATGATCTGTAATTGATGTAAGCTGGTGTTAAAGTCTTTTCCTTTTATGACATTTGCCAATATTGAGGTGCTCCTGTGTTGGGTGCATACATATTTACAACTGTTGCGTCGTTTTCTTGGATTGACTCCTTGATCATTCCTTAGTGCCCTTCTTTGTCTCTTGTGATAGCCTTTATTTAAAGTCTATTTTGTCTGATATAAATATTGCTATTCCAGCTTTCTTTAAATTTTCATTTACATGGAATACCTTTTCCATCCCCTCACTTTTGGTCTGTATGTGTCTCTGGATCTGTGGGTCTCTTGTGAACATACATAAAGTTTTGCTTTTGTATCTATTCAGCCACCCCATGTCTTTGCATTGAAGTATTTAATTCATTTATATTTAAGATAAGTATTGATAATGAAGGTTCTTATTGCAACTTTGTTAATATAGGTCTTTTTCTCCTTTTTTCTTTTATTCTCATCTCTTGTGGTTTGCTGTTTTTCAATTCATTTTTCTTTCTTTTTTTTAAAAAAATATACTATTCATTTGGCTGGGTTAGGGTTAAAGTTGGGGTTAGTTGTTGGGTCTTCGTTGCCACACACAGGATCTACATTATGGGATCTTTTGCTGAGGCACACAGACTCTCTAGTTGTGGTACATGGGCTTCGTTGCTTTGTAGCATGTGGGATCTTAGTTCCCTGACCAGGATCAAACTCTCATGCCCTGCATTGCAAGGTGTATTCTCAATGACCAGGCCACCAGGGGTGCCCCCATTTTTCTTTTTTGTGTGCATATTAATTAAAGATTTAAAGTTGCTTGTCTCTTATTTCAAACTCATTTTAATTATCCTGCATTTGTACTCTCCTCCTCGTGATTACTGGTTTTGATACCATTATTGGGGTGGGAGTGATTTCTTACCTTTACTGTGTATTTGCTTTTACTAGGGAGCTTTCCTATTTCATAATTTTCTTGTATCTAGTTATGGGCTTTTCTTTTACATCTAAAAATGTTCCTTTACCATTTATCATGAAGCTGGTTTGGTGGCACGGAATTCTAGCTTTTGCTTGACTATAAACGTTTTGATTTTTCTGTTAAATCTGAGTAAGAGTCTAGCTGGATGGAGAGGTCTTGGCTATAGGTTTTTCCCTTTCTTCTCTTTATATATGTCGTGTCACTCCCTTCTGGCCTGCAGAGTTTCTGCTGAAAAATTAGTTGATGGTCTTACGCAGATTCCACTGGATGTTATTTGTTGCTGTTCCCTTTTTTCTTTTAGTATTTTCTATTTGTCTTTAATTTTATCTTAAGTATATTTTACTGAAGTATAGTTGATTTACAGTGTTTCAGGTGCACAGGAAGGTGATTCACTTATACACATGTATTATTTTTGAAATTATTTTCCATTATCAGTTAGTACAAAATATTGACTATAGTTACCTGTGTTACACAGTAAACCTTTGTTGCTTATTGCATATCTGTCTTTTTAAATTAGAAATGTAGCATTTTGTTTTAATTTTTATTTTACTTTTTACTTTTACAGAGTTTTGTTGTTTACAGATATGTATGCTCCCAGATTAGTCATATGTATATCCCCCTCATCCCACCCCTACAGGCTGTCTCACAGCACCCCTGCAGGATCCTCTTTTCTCACAGCGCAATGACAATAGCTATTTTTTTCACATATGATAGTATAGGTTTTCATGCTACTTCACATTATGGGATCTTTTGCTGAGGCACACAGACTCTCTAGTTGTGGTACATGGGCTTCGTTGCTTTGTAGCATGTGGGATCTTAGTTCCTGACCAGGATCAAACTCTCATGCCCTGCATTGCAAGGTGTATTCTCAATGACCAGGCCACCAGGGGTGCCCCCATTTTTCTTTTTTGTGTGCATATTAATTAAAGATTTAAAGTTGCTTGTCTCTTATTTCAAACTCATTTTAATTATCCTGCATTTGTACTCTCCTCCTCGTGATTACTGGTTTTGATACCATTATTGGGGTGGGAGTGATTTCTTACCTTTACTGTGTATTTGCTTTTACTAGGGAGCTTTCCTATTTCATAATTTTCTTGTATCTAGTTATGGGCTTTTCTTTTACATCTAAAAATGTTCCTTTACCATTTATCATGAAGCTGGTTTGGTGGCACGGAATTCTAGCTTTTGCTTGACTATAAACGTTTTGATTTTTCTGTTAAATCTGAGTAAGAGTCTAGCTGGATGGAGAGGTCTTGGCTATGGGTTTTTCCCTTTCTTCTCTTTATATATGTCGTGTCACTCCCTTCTGGCCTGCAGAGTTTCTGCTGAAAAATTAGTTGATGGTCTTACGCAGATTCCACTGGATGTTATTTGTTGCTGTTCCCTTTTTTCTTTTAGTATTTTCTATTTGTCTTTAATTTTATCTTAAGTATATTTTACTGAAGTATAGTTGATTTACAGTGTTTCAGGTGCACAGGAAGGTGATTCACTTATACACATGTATTATTTTTGAAATTATTTTCCATTATCAGTTAGTACAAAATATTGACTATAGTTACCTGTGTTACACAGTAAACCTTTGTTGCTTATTGCATATCTGTCTTTTTAAATTAGAAATGTAGCATTTTGTTTTAATTTTTATTTTACTTTTTACTTTTACAGAGTTTTGTTGTTTACAGATATGTATGCTCCCAGATTAGTCATATGTATATCCCCCTCATCCCACCCCTACAGGCTGTCTCACAGCACCCCTGCAGGATCCTCTTTTCTCACAGCGCAATGACAATAGCTATTTTTTTCACATATGATAGTATAGGTTTTCATGCTACTTCCTTTACGCCTCCCACCCACTGTTCATTCCCCACAATGTCCATATGTCTACTGTCCATGTCTGTTTTTCCATCAGTTCACTGCATGTGTTATTACCATCCTACTAGATTCCATATATATGTGTTAGTATATTGTACTTGTCCTTCTCTTTTTGACTTACCTCACTTTTTATGATAGGTTCTAGATCCAGCCACCTCATTAGGACTGATTCTTCTGCATTTCTTTTTACAGCTGAGTAGTATTCCATTGTATATGTGTACCAAAACTTCTTTATCCATTCATTCATTGCTGGACATCTAGGTTGCTTCCATGTTCTGGCTATTGTGTAGAGAGCTGCAGTGAACACTGGGGAACAGGTGCCTCTTTCAGTTTTGATTTCATCAGGATATAAGCCTAAAAGTGGGATTGCTGGGTTTTATGGTGCTTCTATTTTTAGTTTTTTAAGGAATCTCCATACTGTCTTCCATAGAGGCTGTATCAATTTACATTCCCACCAGCAATGCAAGAGTGTTCCCTTTTCTCCACCCCTTCTCCAGCATTTATTGTTTGTCGATTTGTGGATGATGGCCATTCTGATGGATGTGAGGTGATATCACATTGTCATTTTGATTTGCATTTCTCTAATTATAAGCGAGGTTGAGCATCGTTTCATGTGTTTTCTGGCCATCTGTATGTCCTCTTTGGAGAAGTGTCTGTTTAGGTCCTTTTCCCACTTTTTGATTGGGTTGTCCATTTTTCCAATGTTGAGTTGTCTGAGTTGCTTATAGATTTTGGAGATTCTTTGTCTGCTATTTCATTTTCTATGATTTTCTCCCATTCTGTGAGTTGTCTGTTTGGCTTTTTTGTTGTTTCTTTGGCTGTACAAAAGCTTTTAAGTTTTATTAGGTCCCACATGTTAGTTTTTGTTTTTATTCTAGTAGGTGGGTCAGAGAAGATCTTGCTTTGATTTATGTTCTTGAGTGTTTTGCCTATATTCTTCTCTAAGAGTTTTAGGGTTTCTGGTCTTACATTTAGGTCTTTAATTCATTTCGAGTTGATCTTTGTGTATGGTGTTAGGGAATGTTCCAACTTTATTTTTTTTGCATGTAGCTGTCCAGTTTTCCCAGCACCATTTGTTGAAGAGGCTGTCTTTGTCCCATTTTAGATTTTTGCCTCCTTTGTCAAAAATAAGGTACCCATAGGTGCGTGAGTTTATCTCTGGCTAATTTGTTATGGCATTAAATGGTATTAAAACATATATATGTGAATGAGAAAGAGAAGGTATATCTTTGACAAATGGCAATTTATTAAAATACGTGCAAATACTACCTAGCATACTGAAGTATACACACAAACATATACAGCCATAACATAACCCAAACATTCCAACAAAAAATATAGTACAGGGCTTCCCTGGTGGTCCAGTGGGTAAGGACACCGCCTTGCAGTGCAAGGGGCGCTGGTTCAATCCCTGGCCTGGGAAGATCCCACGTGCTGCGGAACGGCTGGACCAATGTGTCCAATTACCGAGCCGGAGCTCTGGAGCACATGTGCCCAGAGCCAGCGCTCTGCGACAACAGAGGCCACCGCGATGGGAGGCCCACATGGGCCAAAGAACAAAGATGGATGAAGATAGACAAATGAAAGACCAATAGAAGTGGCCTGCCCACCCCCCTCCCTACCCACCCCCCCAAAAATAAATAAATAAATAAATGTTAAAAAATACAGCACAATTCATTAGCATGGCGAATAGAGAAAACCAAGAATGATATCCACCAGCTAATAACCAAACTAGAGCACAAATTGGAGAATAATGCTAGAGCTGGGTCCTAGTTGGGGATAAGGCAATGAAGACAGAACAGACTAAGAAATATGGTGGAGAAAGGGAAAAAGAGAAAGGGAGGATAGAAGAGAAATATAGAATAATACTGCAAAGTTAAATATAGGGAGATAAAGATTTGTATGTATTAGAGTTTAGTGCTGTAGGAAAAGAGCATCAGAGAAACCAAAGAAATAGTTGTAGAGGAAGTAGTAATACATGTAAAAATTTTAAAAATTAAAACAGAAATAACTAAATAGAAAAATATAGAAAAACAAAGCAGAAACAATAAAAACAAACAAACCCCCACAGAATCATAAAAGGCCAATGTGGAGCCAGATGTTTATACCAAAATGAAATGTGCGGTTTAAAATTAAAAAAAAAAAAATTATGTAAACTTGAATACATTCAGTCTTACTGATGAAATTAGTAGCTTCAATAGAGTTCAGTGGAGGAAACAAACAAACAAATAAAAAAAACGAGGGGTGCTTAGGGGGCTTGGAACAAAGGGGAAAAAATGAGTGAAAAAAAAGAAAAGAAAAAAAAGCAATAAAAAAAAATAAAAAATAATATGAAATTAAAAAAAAAAAATTCAGCAGTAACTCCAGCTCCAGACAAAACGTGAAAATAGTGAATGTTTATGTTCTTCTGTCTCTTGCTGACTATTCAGGAATTATTAGTCTTTTTCTTGCTTCTGGCAGTGGTTGGATCTGAAGATCTCTTTTGCTGCTTGTTTATTTCCACCTATTCCAGTACTAAAAAGCCCGCCCAGACTGGCCCTGGGAGTTTCTTAATCCTTAATCCAGATCCTTTTTTTTTCCCCTCTGTGGAGCTAAATTCCCTCCCTGTAGACCAGCAACCAAACTACAGTAGGGAAAATGGTGTCTCTCTCGCAAAGGATTTATTCCCACATGCTCTATGAGAAGCACTTCTGCAGTGACCCTGACCCTGCTGCAGGCCACATCGACCCCCGTCACCGCGGGAGAAGTCAGATCACTCAGAGGTGAGTCTGGCTCAGTCTCATGCAGGATCGCTATTCCCGTAGAATATTCCCGCTATTCCCGCTATTCTCGTAGATCTCAGTGCACACAGAGCCTCCAGTCTTACTCTGCGGCTCAATGATCAGGTTAATGGTAACCTCCTTCAAAGGGAGTTGAGTGTCATCTTTCTGAGGACTGCTCAAGGGCACTTCTAGCTTAAGAGGGCACTTAGACCCTCTAAGGCAGGTCTGGCTCAGTCCCTTGTGGGGGTCACTGCTCCTTTCCCGGGTCTTGATTTGCAACAGGCTTTGCATATTTGGCCCACCCAGCCTCTCTGGCGGGTATGAGGTTTGACTTTTAAAAGTGCAATTGCGACCCTGACCCTCCTACCATCTTGTTGTGGCTTCTCCTTTGCTCTTCGATGTGGGGTATCTTTTTTGTGATAGGATCGAACCTCCTCCTGTCGATGGTTTTTCAGGAACTTGTTGCAATTCAGGCAATTTTGCAGGAGAGATGAGTGCACTTCCTTCTATGCCACCGTCTTAGCTCCACCCCCGAAATGTAGCATTCTATTCATATTAAGTCAAACAAGTGTTATCAAAATGTCATAAATTTTTTTGGCTCAATTCTTAAGTTTTCTAAAATGTATATACATAACATATATGTGTATACACCAAAGCGTTTTTACTAAACTTGATAAAGACTTGAGAAAGAAAATTATTTAAAAAAGAAAAGATGGAGCAATTGAAAAACATAAATGGGAGCACTGAATAAAGAATAATAAAATAATAGCACTGAAAAATAGGAAAAGTGGAACTAGATAATAGTAAAAGATTATCATATAGTCACATTGCTTTAAATATGCCTGCTCAGGGCTTCCCTGATGGTCCAATGGGTGGAGTGTCTGCCTTGCAGTGCAAGGAGCATTGGTTCAATCCCTGACCGGGGAAGATCCCATGTGCTGCAGGACGACTGGACCAGAGTGTCCAGTTGTGAACAGGCACTCTAGAGCGCATGCGCCCAGAGCCGGTGCTCTGCAGCAAGGGAGGCCACCACAGTGGGAGGCTCACGCAGGCCAAGGAGTGGAGATAGATGGAAATAAATAAATGAAAAACCAATAAAGGAGGCCAAAATTTAAAAAAAAATATATATGGCTGCTCAATAGAAACATCTGGGGCTTTGGAAAACAAAGCAATACCTGGGCATTTGGGGTTTTTTTGGTTTTTTTTTTGTTTTTTTCAAAGAATTCCAAGGTCTGATTTATATATATATTCATATATATATATGTGTGTGTGTGAATATATATATATATATATGAATTTTAAAAATTGATTGCAGGTTTTTCTATTGTAGTTTTGGTCATATACAGTTATATTATTTTTCTGTTGAATAATCATGATACAATGGTTTTAAGTGAGTAATACTTACATAATCACATTAAAAGATGTTTATCAGTTTTCAAAATCAATAGCCAGAAAAAGATAAAACATAATTCTAATTGCAAGCCATAATGGAAACATGATTAATCTAACAATGTAAAATAAGTACATATCACTGGAGGTCCAGCAGAGTGAAGTGATAAGTGAAAGTGCGCACCTGCAAATGTTTCCATCTGCCCAGCCGGTCTGTGTCTTTTGGTTGGTGCATTTAATCCATTTACATTTAAGGTAATTGCCTGTATGTATGATCCTATGACCATTTTTAAATGATGTGGGGTTTATTAGGTCTTTGGGTTTTTTAGGTCTTTCCTCCTTTTGTGTTTTCTGCCTTGAGAAGTTCCTTTAGCAGTTGTTGTGAAGCTCTTTTGGTGGTGCTGAATTCTCTTAACTTGCTAGTCTGGAAAGCTTTTGATTTATCCATCAAATATGAAGGTTAGTAGGGTATTCTTAATAGTTTCCTTCTTAAATGGGAGCACTGAATAAAGAATAATAAAATAATAGCACTGAAAAATAGGAAAAGTGGAACTAGATAATAGTAAAAGATTATCATATAGTCACATTGCTTTAAATATGCCTGCTCAGGGCTTCCTGATGGTCCAATGGGTGGAGTGTCTGCCTTGCAGTGCAAGGAGCATTGGTTCAATCCCTGACCGGGGAAGATCCCATGTGCTGCAGGACGACTGGACCAGAGTGTCCAGTTGTGAACAGGCACTCTAGAGCGCATGCGCCCAGAGCCGGTGCTCTGCAGCAAGGGAGGCCACCACAGTGGGAGGCTCACGCAGGCCAAGGAGTGGAGATAGATGGAAATAAATAAATGAAAAACCAATAAAGGAGGCCAAAATTTAAAAAAAAATATATATGGCTGCTCAATAGAAACATCTGGGGCTTTGGAAAACAAAGCAATACCTGGGCATTTGGGGTTTTTTTGGTTTTTTTTTTTTTTTTTTGAAAGAATTCCAAGGTCTGATTTATATATATATTCATATATATATATATGTGTGTGTGAATATATATATATATATATGAATTTTAAAAATTGATTGCAGGTTTTTCTATTGTAGTTTTGGTCATATACAGTTATATTATTTTTCTGTTGAATAATCATGATACAATGGTTTTAAGTGAGTAATACTTACATAATCACATTAAAAGATGTTTATCAGTTTTCAAAATCAATAGCCAGAAAAAGATAAAACATAATTCTAATTGCAAGCCATAATGGAAACATGATTAATCTAACAATGTAAAATAAGTACATATCACTGGAGGTCCAGCAGAGTGAAGTGATAAGTGAAAGTGCGCACCTGCAAATGTTTCCATCTGCCCAGCCGGTCTGTGTCTTTTGGTTGGTGCATTTAATCCATTTACATTTAAGGTAATTGCCTGTATGTATGATCCTATGACCATTTTTAAATGATGTGGGGTTTATTAGGTCTTTGGGTTTTTTAGGTCTTTCCTCCTTTTGTGTTTTCTGCCTTGAGAAGTTCCTTTAGCAGTTGTTGTGAAGCTCTTTTGGTGGTGCTGAATTCTCTTAACTTGCTAGTCTGGAAAGCTTTTGATTTATCCATCAAATATGAAGGTTAGTAGGGTATTCTTAATAGTTTCCTTCCTTTCATCACTTTACACATATCATGCCATTTGCTTCTGGCTTGTAGAGTTTCTGTTAAGAAATCAGCTGATAGCCTGATGGGAATTCCTTTGTATGTTTGTATGACTTTTATCTCTTGTGGCTTTTAATATATTATCTCTGTCTTTAGTTTTGGCAGTTTATATGTGTCTTGGTGTGTTCCTCCTTGGGTTTATCCTGCCTGGGACTCTCTGTGATTCCTGTACTCGGTTGATTATTTGCTTTCCCATGTTAGGGAAGTTTTCAGCTATTATCTTTTTCACATATGTTCTCAGGTCCTTTATTTCTCTCTTCTCATTCTGGGACCCCTATAATATGAATGTTGGTGCATTTAATAGTTTCCCAGAGGTCTCTTAGGCTGTCTTCATTTCTTTTCATTCTTTTTTTCTGTATTTTGTTTTGTGGCACTGATACTCTGTCCTCCAGGCCATTTATCAGTTCTTCTGCTAAGGAGTCCTTCTAGTGTATTCTTCACCTGTTTGTTTGTTCTTTAGTTCTTCTAGGTCTTTGGTAAACATTTCTTGCATCTTCTCCAGTGTTTTTCCGAGATCCTTGATCATCTTCACTATCATTATTCTGAATTCTTTCTCTGGAAGGTTGCCTAGCTCTGCTTCATTTAGTGGTTTTTCTGGGGTTTTATCTTGTCCCTTAATCTGGGACACAACCATACTGATTAACTTTCTGTAGTGTGGGGTTTTTTCTAAGCCAGTGTCGGTTATTCTTGCTTCTTCTGTCTATGCTTGATGGTGGATGCTAACAGGCTAGTGTAAGCTTCCTGATGGGAGGGACTGGTGGTAGGAAAAACTGGGTCTTATTTTGATGGGCAGGGCCTTGCTCAGTAAAGCTTTTAATCCATTCATCTGTGGATGGTTGGAGTTGTACTCTCTTCTTCGTAGTTGTTTAGCCTAAGGTGACCCAACCCTGGGGTCTAGGGCTGTATGGTGGGGTTAATGGCAAATTGCAAGAGGGCTTATGCCAAGGGAGACCTTCCTCAACTGCTGCTGCCAGTGACCCCCATCCCTGTGGTAAGCCTCTGCTGACCCCTGCCTCCTCAGGAGACTGTCCAGTGCTACCAGGTAGTTTTACTTCAGTCTCCTATGTGGTCCCTGCTCCTTTCCTCTCTGCACCAGATTTTGTTTGTGTCTCCTGTTCCCCAGTGTGGTTCAGTGGTAAAGAATCCATCTGGAATGAAGGAGACATGGGTTTGATTCCTGGGTTAGGAAGATACCCTGGAGGAGGAAGTAGCAATCTTCAGTACTTTTGCTTGAAAAATTGCATGGAGAGAGAAAAGCCTGGCAGACTATATATAGTCCATGAGGCTACAAAGAGTTGGACGTGACTGATGACTGAACACACACACACACACACACATCTAAAACTGGAATCTCTATTTCCCCCAGTCCATTGGAAGTCCTATAATTAAATCCCACTGGCCTTCAAGACCATATTCCTTGGGAATTCTCAGTCCCTTTGTCAGACGGTGGGGAGGCCTGATGTGCGGCTCAGACCCTTCACAACAGTGAGAGAACTTATTTGGTGTTGTTATTCTCTAGTTTGTGGGTTACCCATCTGGCAGGTATGGGATTTGATTTTATTGTGATCGCATCCCGCCTACTATCTCACTGCAGCTTCTTTGTTTTTGGATATCGGGTATCTTTTTTGGGTGGGTTCCAATATCTTCTTGTCGATGGTTGTTCAACAGGTAGTTGTGATTTTGGTGCTCTCACAGGAGATGAGTGCACGTCCTTCTACTCTGCCATCTTGAACTGAAAGCCTGTTTGTCTTCAATTTTTGTCAGTTCTGGAATGTGTCTTGGTGTGTTTCTCTTGGGTTCATCCTGTGTGGGACTCTCTGTACCTCTTGGAGTTGGATGACTGTTTCCGTTCCTGTGCTAGGGAAGTTTTCAGATATTATCTCTTCAAACATTTTTTAGACTCTTTTTTTCTCCCTCTTTCTCCTTCTGGCACCCCTGTAATATGAATGTTGGTGCATTTGATGTTTCCCCAGAGATCTCTGGAGGTCTCATTTTTTTCATTCTTTCGTCTTTATTCTCTTTCATGACAGTTATTTTCACCACTTTGTCTTCTAGTTCACTGATTTGTTCTGCCCTATTTATTCTGCTATTGATTCCTTCTTGCGTACTTCTCATTTCAGTTATTGTATTCTTCAACTCTGTTTGGTTCTTTATATATTCTAATATATTCTATATATTATATATTCTAACTCTTTGTTAAGAATTTCTTATAGTTTTTTGCTCTGTGCATCCATTCCCCTCACCCCCCATTTGTGGGTCATTTTTACAATCATTACTCTGAACTCTTCTTTCAGGTGAATTCTTTCTCCTCTTCACTTAGTTGTTGTTCTTAGGTTTTATTTTATTCCTTCACTTGGGACAAGTTCTTTTGCAGTTTCATTATGTTTGTGTTTTTATGTGTATCGTGGGTTGGTTACGTTTCTTGACTTTGGAGAAGCTACCCACTCTAGGGGATTTCCTATGTATCCCAGCAGTACACTCCTCTCTTATCGCCAAGGCCCAGGGACCAGCTAGTTTTCACTGTAGGTTTTGAATTGTGTTTTCAGACTCAGTTTGCAGGCTGCAAGACAGTACTTTTCTTGCTTCTAGTGGCTCCCGTTTTATGGGGGAGGCTGGTCTAGAGGCTCATGAAGGCTTCTTGACCAGGGACTGCTGTCTACTGGTGGGTAGAGTTGGCCTTGGCCCTGTGGGGGGCAGGTGGCCTGTGTAGAGCTGGCTGTGGGTTCAGGAATGCTTTAAGGCAGCCTGTCTGCTGATGGCTGGGGCTGCATGCCTCTCTGTTAGTTGTTTGGAATGAGTTGTCCCAGCAATGGAGCCTACAGGCTATTGGGTAGTGCAAGTCTCCATGCCAGAGGCCCAAGATGGCTGTATTCAGCCAGAGTTCACATAGGTGAACACTCGCTGCTATATTTACCATCAGCCTTTATAACCACAGAGAAAGCCACAGACACTCCCCTGCCTCCTCAGGAATCCCTCTAACACCAGCGTGTAGGTCTGATCTGGGTTCTTCTGGAGTCACTGCTTTACCCTGGGCTCCCATGCATGCAAGACCTCATGTGTAATTTCTAAGAACAGAGTCTCTGTTTCTGCCAGTCCTTTGGAGCTTCTGCAAATAAACCTTGCTCACCTTCAAAGCCAAATGCTTTGGAGTCTCCTCCTCCCAATGCTGGACTTCTGTCCTGGCATGGCATGGGGCTCAGAGCTCTCATTCCTATGGAAAAACGTCTACAATATAATTATTCTCCTTTTTGTGGGTCACCCACCCAGGTGGTATGAGATTTGATTATATTGCAAGTGCACTAATTTGTTATGATTTCGTCTTTGTGTCTTTGGATGTAGAATATTTTTTTGGGTAGAGTCTATTCTTTTTTTAATCTATGGTTGTTCAGTCTTTTGCTGTGGTTTTGGTGTGCTCATTGGAGGAGGAGAGCTCCATTTCAAACATTTAAGTATATTTATTGCATATTTTCTAAGCTGTCAGAGTTGTACCTTATTATCATTGTCAAAGTATGTATATCTTTAACTTTTAAAGACATATTTTCAATCTATAGGGAATAAAGGATTGAGGCAAACTCAAGTTAGGACTTCAGTGTCAGACCAACTGGATTTAATAAACTAAGATATCCAAAATGAGACCATTTAACCTGTCTCCTGCTGCCACAGTGCATAGAACAGTGATAGAAATATGATAATATGCATCTCATCCATGTAATCATCTCCAGCATATTTTCATAGGTATAATTTACTGAGTACTTACTATGTGAGCTTCAGTTGGCTCATCGGGTTTGATCCCTGGGTTGGGAAAAAATCCTGGAGAAGGAAATGGCAACCCACTCCAATATTCTTGCCTGAGAAATCTTTCATAAGGGGACAGGCATACCCCACCCCATTGGGATGGTAGCCTACAGGCTATTGGGTAGTGCAAGTCTCCATGCCAGAGGCCCAAGATGGCTGTATTCAGCCAGAGTTCACATAGGTGAACACTCGCTGCTATATTTACCATCAGCCTTTATAACCACAGAGAAAGCCACAGACACTCCCCTGCCTCCTCAGGAATCCCTCTAACACCAGCGTGTAGGTCTGATCTGGGTTCTTCTGGAGTCACTGCTTTACCCTGGGCTCCCATGCATGCAAGACCTCATGTGTAATTTCTAAGAACAGAGTCTCTGTTTCTGCCAGTCCTTTGGAGCTTCTGCAAATAAACCTTGCTCACCTTCAAAGCCAAATGCTTTGGAGTCTCCTCCTCCCAATGCTGGACTTCTGTCCTGGCATGGCATGGGGCTCAGAGCTCTCATTCCTATGGAAAAACGTCTACAATATAATTATTCTCCTTTTTGTGGGTCACCCACCCAGGTGGTATGAGATTTGATTATATTGCAAGTGCACTAATTTGTTATGATTTCGTCTTTGTGTCTTTGGATGTAGAATATTTTTTTGGGTAGAGTCTATTCTTTTTTTAATCTATGGTTGTTCAGTCTTTTGCTGTGGTTTTGGTGTGCTCATTGGAGGAGGAGAGCTCCATTTCAAACATTTAAGTATATTTATTGCATATTTTCTAAGCTGTCAGAGTTGTACCTTATTATCATTGTCAAAGTATGTATATCTTTAACTTTTAAAGACATATTTTCAATCTATAGGGAATAAAGGATTGAGGCAAACTCAAGTTAGGACTTCAGTGTCAGACCAACTGGATTTAATAAACTAAGATATCCAAAATGAGACCATTTAACCTGTCTCCTGCTGCCACAGTGCATAGAACAGTGATAGAAATATGATAATATGCATCTCATCCATGTAATCATCTCCAGCATATTTTCATAGGTATAATTTACTGAGTACTTACTATGTGAGCTTCAGTTGGCTCATCGGGTTTGATCCCTGGGTTGGGAAAAAAATCCTGGAGAAGGAAATGGCAACCCACTCCAATATTCTTGCCTGAGAAATCTCATGGACAGAGGAGCCTGGCAGGCTATAGAACTTGGGGTAATAAAACAGTCGGGCATGACTTAGCAACCAAACAACAAGAATAGCTTACTACGTGCTAGGCATTGTTCTATTTTTCCAGCCAATATCTCATTTAATGTACCTAACAACTCCATTTGGTTGGTGGTGGTATTTTCTCTATGTCTAATGAGAAAACTGAGGTTCAGAAAGCGAAAGAGCTGTGTAGACAAGTTCAGGTAGTTTATCATCAGCGTCATAGAGGCCAAACCCTGGGCTGTCCATGCTGATTCAGATAATGCCAAACAGGAAAGAAAGCAACCATGACCCTGTGAGATTGAGCAATGAAGAATATACATCCTTTGTCGTTAGCTATCCTGACCATATTGTCCATGGAGTTTTAACACATAATGGTAATTAAGTTTCCATGGTCTGGGTAATTCTGGTCCTTTCCATCTGTATGAAACTGAGCTAATTTTCTTTGAAATGATAGCCTGTAGCATTGAGAAGCTAGCAACATGTGGCTGACTTTATCCATCTCTGGAAATACACACACACACACACACACACAAAGACAAGGATTGAATCCTACAAGAGGTGTGGGATTGAAACCATAGAAGTCTTATAAAAAAGACATTTTAGATTTTTAAAATGCCAGTCAGCACGACTGCTATGACAAATACTGCTCTAATGGTATACTTTACATGAGGCTTTAGTGGTTTTCAAAGTGGAGGCTTTGAACAGTGATCATTCTGAAGCTTTTCCCATATTTATAATGAGTCATCTATAAAAATATTCCCTTCTGAGACTCCCACCACTTGAAAGAAAAAAGAGGTCCAGAGACTGTCTGTTGTTCAGTCGTGTTTCACAGATCAGGAAACCAGGTTCCTTTGGAGCAGAACTAGGCCTGGAATGCAGAGTATTCTGTTTGACTGCAAGTATCTTGTTCATCCTCATAGTGTCTTCAGTGGGATCTATAGCATTTGAATGTTGCAGTTGTGACACAAGCTGCAGATGAGCAGTCCCTGAGCTTTGGTGAAGTCTGCCATCACTAGTTAGCTATGTGATCTTGGACAGCGTTTTCAGTTCTTGGAACCACAGTTTCCTCCTCTACACAATGCAGTTGATGGCCATTATGTCTGCAGTCATTTTAATACCGTAACATGTGTCTCTGTGATTTAATGTATTGGTGAATAAACTTCTACTTTTCACAAAGCACGTGGCCTTCTTTTTCCTCATTAAGACTCTCTACATTTATAATGAAAAATGCATTTGGAACTAGAATTCCAGAGGTAGACAAACTCTACAAGATAAGATAGACATTTTTAGGTGTGCAAGAATTCAAATAATTTCCTTAGTTTCCAGTTTTAATAAGCAGTTTGTGGCTATATATCAATAAATCAAGGAAGTAAGATACATGGGTATCAAGAAGTACTAAGATAAATGCTAAAGCCCCAGAGAAGAAAATCTTAAGGGGATAATTGGTCAGCATTCTTAGGAAACCATTCATCAAAGGTAGAAGAGGAAGCAGTGGGTTCTGAGAAGGATGCCTTTCTGAGAACTAATTGGAATGGATTCCAAGAATTATTAGGCAGCTAGAAGATACTAGTGACATTTTTAAAAGATTATGTGTGTATTTGTGCATTTTATCTTTCAACAAGAAGAAAAATAACTAATACCAAAAGAAAGAAATTCATAAAAACTAAATCAAATAGTCTAAGAGTGATCCAAAAAATAGTCAGAGAAGAAGAATTATTTGATCCAGATGAAGAAACAATGTTTTTAATTGGCATTGGGGTCACAGCCTCGAATGTTTTCAGAAAAGAGTGTGATTGTCATACATTATGACTCTCTGCAGTACACACAAATCTGACAGGCTAGTGAAACTCCATGTTCCTGATTTTAACTCATAGAATAAAATTTGACAACACATAGAACTTCTAATCAGTTCAGATCAGTCACTCAGTCATGTCTGACTCTTTGCGACCCCTTGGACTGCAGCACACCAGACTTCCCTGTCCTTTACCACATCCCAGAGCTTGCTCAAACTCATGTCAATTGACTCAGTGATGCCATCCAGCCACCTCATCTTCTGTCATCCCCTTCTCCTCTGGTTTCTATTTTTCTCAACATCAGGGTCTTTTCCAGTGAATAGTCTCTTTGCATCAGGTGGCCAAAGTACTGGAGCTTCAGCTTCATCATCATTCCTTTCAATGAATATTCAGGGTTGATTTCCTTTAGGATTAATTGGTTTGATCTCCTTGTAGCCCAGGGTACTCTCAAGAGTCTTCTCCAACATCACAGTTAAAAGGCAACAATTCTTTGGTGCTCAGCCTTCTTTGTGGGCCAGCTCTCACATCCATTCACAACAATTGAGAAAACCATGGCTTTGACTATATGGACTTCTGTTGGCAAAATGATGTCTCTGCTTTTGAATATGCTGTCTAGGTTTGTCATAGCTTTCCTTCCAAGAAATAAGCGTCTTTTAATTTCATGGCCATGGTCACCATCCACAGTGATTTTGGAGTGCAAGAAAATAAAGTCTGTCACTGTTTCCATTGTTTGCCTATCTATTTGCCATGAAATGGTGGGACTGAATGCCATGATCTTTGTTTTTTGAATGTTGAGTTTTAAGCCAACTTTTTCACTCTCCAGTTTCACTTTCAAGAGGCTCTTTAGTTCCTCTTTACTTTCTGCCATAAGGATGGTGTCATCTGCATTCCTGAAGTAGTTGATATTTCTCCTGGAAATCTTGATTCCAACTTGTGCTTCATCCAGACCAACATTTTGCATGATGTATTCTGCATATAAATTAAGTAAGCAGGGTGACAGCATACAGCCTTGACATACTCCTTTCTCAATTTGGAATCAGGCCATGGAACCAGTTGTTCCATGTGTGATTCTATCTGTTGCTTCTTGTCACGCATACAGGTTTCACAGAAGGCAGGTAAGGTGGTCTGATGTTCTCATCTCTTTAAGAATTTTCCACAGCTTGTTGTGATCCACATAGTCAGAGGCTTTAGTGTAGGTAGTGAAGCAGAAGCAGATGTTTTTCTGCAATTCCCTTGCTCTTTTAATGATCCAGTGGATGTTGGCAGTTGGATCTCTGGTTCCTTCTGCCTTTTCTAAATCCAGTCTGCTGTACATCTGGAGGTCTGCCATCCAGCCACCTCATCTTCTGTCATCCCCTTCTCCTCTGGTTTCTATTTTTCTCAACATCAGGGTCTTTTCCAGTGAATAGTCTCTTTGCATCAGGTGGCCAAAGTACTGGAGCTTCAGCTTCATCATCATTCCTTTCAATGAATATTCAGGGTTGATTTCCTTTAGGATTAATTGGTTTGATCTCCTTGTAGCCCAGGGTACTCTCAAGAGTCTTCTCCAACATCACAGTTAAAAGGCAACAATTCTTTGGTGCTCAGCCTTCTTTGTGGGCCAGCTCTCACATCCATTCACAACAATTGAGAAAACCATGGCTTTGACTATATGGACTTCTGTTGGCAAAATGATGTCTCTGCTTTTGAATATGCTGTCTAGGTTTGTCATAGCTTTCCTTCCAAGAAATAAGCGTCTTTTAATTTCATGGCCATGGTCACCATCCACAGTGATTTTGGAGTGCAAGAAAATAAAGTCTGTCACTGTTTCCATTGTTTGCCTATCTATTTGCCATGAAATGGTGGGACTGAATGCCATGATCTTTGTTTTTTGAATGTTGAGTTTTAAGCCAACTTTTTCACTCTCCAGTTTCACTTTCAAGAGGCTCTTTAGTTCCTCTTTACTTTCTGCCATAAGGATGGTGTCATCTGCATTCCTGAAGTAGTTGATATTTCTCCTGGAAATCTTGATTCCAACTTGTGCTTCATCCAGACCAACATTTTGCATGATGTATTCTGCATATAAATTAAGTAAGCAGGGTGACAGCATACAGCCTTGACATACTCCTTTCTCAATTTGGAATCAGGCCATGGAACCAGTTGTTCCATGTGTGATTCTATCTGTTGCTTCTTGTCACGCATACAGGTTTCACAGAAGGCAGGTAAGGTGGTCTGATGTTCTCATCTCTTTAAGAATTTTCCACAGCTTGTTGTGATCCACATAGTCAGAGGCTTTAGTGTAGGTAGTGAAGCAGAAGCAGATGTTTTTCTGCAATTCCCTTGCTCTTTTAATGATCCAGTGGATGTTGGCAGTTGGATCTCTGGTTCCTTCTGCCTTTTCTAAATCCAGTCTGCTGTACATCTGGAGGTTCTCGGATCATGAACTGTTGAAGCCCAGTATGGAGGATTTTGAGCATTACTTTCCTAGCTTGTGAAATGGCGTGCAATGGTGTGGTAGGTGGAACATTCTTTGGCATTGTTCTTCTTTGAAACTGGAACGAAAACTGACCTTTTACAGTCCCGAGGCCACTACTGAGTTTTCCAGATTTACTGTCATATTGAGTGCAGCACTTTAACAGCATCATCTTTTAGGATTTGAAATTTCAGCTGAAATTCATCACCTCCACTAGTTTTGTTCATAGTAATGCTTCCTAGGATTCACTTGACTTTGCACTCTAAGATGTCTGGCTCTCGATGAGTGATCACACCATCATGGTCATCCTGCTCATCAAGATCTTTTTTGTATAGTTCTTCTGTGTATTCTTCCATCTCTTCTTAATATCGTCTCCTTCCGTGAGATCCATACTGTTTCTGTCCTTTAGAGTGCCTACCTCTTTGCATGAAATGTTCTCTTGGTATCTCTAATTCTTTTGTAGAGATCTCTAGTCTTTCCCATTCTGTTCTTTTCCTCTATTTCTTTGCATTTTTCACTTATGAAGGCTTTCTTATTTCTTCTTGCTGTTCTATAGAACTCTGCATTCAGATGGGTATATCTTTCCTTTTCTCCTTTGCCTTTCACATCTCTTCTTTTCTCAGCTATTTGATTGTCCTCAGACAATAATTTTGCCTTTTTGCATTTCTTTTTCTTGGGGATGGTTTTGATCACTGCCTCCCGTACAATGCTACGAACTTCCATGCGTAGTTCTTCAGGCACTCTGTCTATATCAGATCTAATCCTTTGAATATATTTGTCATTCCCCTTGTAGAATCATAAGGGATTTGATTTAGGTCATACCTAAATGGCCTAGTGGGTTTCTCTACTTTCTTCAATTTAAATCTGAATTTTGCAATAAGGAGTTCATGATCTGAATTATAATCAGCCTCCAGTGTTTCATTTAGTGGTGAAGAATATAGTAAGTCCATTTTTTTGGATGTTGGCAGTTGGATCTCTGGTTCCTTCTGCCTTTTCTAAATCCAGTCTGCTGTACATCTGGAGGTTCTCGGATCATGAACTGTTGAAGCCCAGTATGGAGGATTTTGAGCATTACTTTCCTAGCTTGTGAAATGGCGTGCAATGGTGTGGTAGGTGGAACATTCTTTGGCATTGTTCTTCTTTGAAACTGGAACGAAAACTGACCTTTTACAGTCCCGAGGCCACTACTGAGTTTTCCAGATTTACTGTCATATTGAGTGCAGCACTTTAACAGCATCATCTTTTAGGATTTGAAATTTCAGCTGAAATTCATCACCTCCACTAGTTTTGTTCATAGTAATGCTTCCTAGGATTCACTTGACTTCACACTCTTAAGATGTCTGACTCTAGGTGAGTAATCACACCATTGTAGTCATCCAGCTCATTAATATCTTTTTTTGTATAGTTCTTCAGTATATTCTTTCCATCTCTTCTTAATATCTTCTGCTTCTGTTAGATCCATACCGTTTCTGTCCTTTATTGTGTCTATCTTTGCATGAAATGTTCTCTTGGTAGCTCTAATTTTCTTGTAGAGATCTCTAGTCTTTCCCATTCTGTTGTTTTGCTCTGTTTCTTTGCATTGTTCACTTAAGAAGGCTTTCTTATCTCTCCTTGATGTTCTCTGGAACTTTGCATTCAGATGGGTCTGTCTTTCATTTTCTCCTTTGCCTTTCACATCTCTTCTTTTCTCAGCTATTTGATTGTCCTCAGACAATAATTTTGCCTTTTTGCATTTCTTTTTCTTGGGGATGGTTTTGATCACTGCCTCCCGTACAATGCTACGAACTTCCATGCGTAGTTCTTCAGGCACTCTGTCTATATCAGATCTAATCCTTTGAATATATTTGTCATTCCCCTTGTAGAATCATAAGGGATTTGATTTAGGTCATACCTAAATGGCCTAGTGGGTTTCTCTACTTTCTTCAATTTAAATCTGAATTTTGCAATAAGGAGTTCATGATCTGAATTATAATCAGCTCCAGGTCTTATTTTTGCTGACTGTATACAGTTTTTCCATCTTCAGTGGTGAAGAATATAGTAAATCTGATTTCGGTATTTACCATCTGGTGATGTTCACGTGTAGAGTCATCTCTTTTGTTGTTGGAAGAGGGTGTTTGCTATGACCCATGAGTTCTCTTGGCAAAACTGTTAGCCTACTTTGCTTTGTACTCCAAGGTCAAACTTGCCTATTTCTTTTTTTTTAAAGATTTATTTATTTATTTATTTTTGGGTGGGGGTCGGGTTGAGGAGGCAGGGAGGGGAGCAGGCGGGCCACTTCTATTGGTCTTTCATTTCTCTATTTTCTTCCGTCTTTGTTCTTTGGCTCCTATGGGCCTCCCATCACGGTGGCATCTGTCGTTGCAGAGCACCGGCTCTGGGCGCATGCGCTCCAGAGCTCCGGCTCGGTAATTGGACACAGCAGTCCAGCCGCTCTGCGGCACGTGGGATCTTCCCAGGCCAGGGCTCGAACCGGTGCCCCTTGCACTGCAAGGCGGTGTCCTTACCCAGTGGACCACCAGGGGAAGCCCTTGCCTGTTTCTCCAGGTATTTCTTGACTTCCTACTTTCGCATTCCAGCCTTCAATGATGAAAAGGATATCTCTTTTCCATGTTAGTTCTAGAAGATCTTGTAGGTCTTCATAGAACCATTCAACTTCAGCTTTTTCAGCATTAGTGGTTGGGGAATAGACTTGGATTACTGTGATACTGAATGGTTTGCCTTGGTAACGAACCGGATCATTCTGTCATTTTTGAGATTGCACCAACATACTGCATTTTGAATTCTTCTGTTGACTACAAGGGCTACACCATTTTTTTCTAAGGGATTCTTGCCCACAGTAGTAGATATAATGGTCATCTGAATTAAATTCACTCATTTCTTTCCATTTGAATTCACTGATTCCTAAAATGTCAAGGTTCATTCTTGCCATCACCTGTTTGACCACCTCCAATTTACCTTGATTCATGGACCTAACATTCCAGGTTCCAGTGCAGTCTTGTTCTTTGCAGCATCTGACTTTACTTTCACTACCATACACATCCACAACTAGGTATTGTTTCTGCATTGGCTAAGCCTTTTCATTCTTTCTGGATGTATTTCTGCACTCTTCTCTAGTAGCATTATGGGCACCTATCATCCTGGGGAGTTCATCTTTCAGTGTCATATCTTTTTGCCTTTTCATACTGTTCTTGGGGTTCTCAAGGCAAGAATATTGAAGTGGTTTGCCATTTCCTTCTCCAGTGGACCACGTTTTGTCAGAACTCTCCACCATGAACTGTCCATCTTGGGTCACCCTACATGGCATGGCTCATGGTTTAGTTAGACATGGCTGTGATCCATGTGATCAGTTTGGTTAGTTTTATGTGATGGTGCATTTCATTCTGTCTGCCCTCTGATGGATGGAGTTAAGTGTCCTGTAGAAGCCTCCTGTTGGGAGGGACTGGCTGTGGGGAAAGCTGAATCTTGCTCTGGTGGGCAGGGCCATGTTCAGTAAATCTTGAATCCAGTTATCTGCTGATGGTAGAGCTGTGTTCCTTCCCTGTCATTTGGCCAGTTATGATGGGTAATGGCAGCCTTCTCCAAAAGGACTTACACCAACATGCTATTAATACCCAGGACTGCTGTCTCCATGTCCCTGACTCTGGAAGGCCACTGTGAACCCAAGTGTCTGCAGGAAACTGGAACACTCAGAGGCAAGTCTGGCTCAGTCTCATGTGGGGTCACTGCTAACTTCTAATAGTGGTATCAAACGATTAGAAATGGAACTTCTAATAGCGGTATCAAATTGAGTGTCAAAATTTACATCACTGCCAGTTTCTTTGTTGTTGTTGCTCCATCATTTAGTTGTGTCCAACTCTTTGCAGCTCGATGCACCATAGCACACTAGGCTTCCCTGTCCTTCACTGTCTCCCAGAGTTTGCTCCAACTCATGTCTGTTGAGTAAATAATGCCATCTAACCGTCTTGTCCTCTGTGATAGAGAATATTGGTAACAAAAGAAAGAGAAGAAGGGAGAAAGACAGGGATGTGCTAAGATTCACACTAAACCACCACAGTGGTAGCCCCTGTGACCACAGAAGGGGAGGGAAACACAGGAGATGGTAATGTTTTGTTAAGAAATAAAAGCTGGGAAGACGGGAAGGGTGCAGCCTGGCTAGTGGCAACAGACATTTTTCCCAGCCTTGTGTGAGCTGGCCATTGTTTCCTCTCATCATTGACCATGGTTCTTTTTCCACTCTCCGGTAGTTTTCTTATTTGCATACCCTGATAATTATTAAATACTTGAGGTGGGGGGTCCTCTGCAGATCTCTGGGTTTACTTCTTATTCTGGATCTCTCCTCTCTGATACTCAGTTCTTGAAGCTCTAGCTTCCTTGGTTTCCAGGCTCTTAACTCTTTCTCACCAATTTACAAAATCTGCCGGGCTCTGCCTTAATTTCTCCTCCCTGAGCTACTGCCAGGAAACTCTTTTAAAGTCCATTAAGTGGAGAAATCATAAGGTCAGTTTTCTTTGATTCTCATCTCTGTGGCATCACTGTGTTTTTGCTTGAGGTCTAGTGTCTTAACAATTATTGTTTTATACATAGATTTTTAAATTTTCAGTTAGACTAAATCTGGGCTCTGTTAGTCTATCTGGAAAGCAGAAGTCTTAAATTTTTTTTTTTCTGCCTTATCAGGCATCTGTTTTAGTTTCTGCTGTACCCAGAACAGTCAACTCTTCATTTACCTGCCCCCCACCATTTTGAAAATCTAATTTAACCCTCTTAAGAATAATATTCACGCCAACTTTATGTAACAGCTAGTAGGCAAAGAAAAGAAACTGATTGTAGTTCTTAATTTTTATTCTGTACGTGTCCACACAATTCACAATACAGAAAAAGTGTCCAAAAAGTAACTGTAACTAGTCAATTTCTTTTTGCAGAGATTAGTTTAAACTCCCAAATTAATTCCATTGAAAATCTCTGTAGAGCAACACAGTGATCAAGATACTTTGTATAAATAGGAAATGCAAGAAAATTAGGGAAAAATACTTTGACTTTGTTACAAAAAACTCCATTCTCCCCACCCCGCCCCCCACCCTCCATTTTATATTATCTGGATCCTGCTTTACCTAGAAATCAAACTTCATCTTCCTACACCCACAGATGGTATTCTTGTTTGGATTCCACCTGCCAGCTGGCAGCTTTGCAAAAGCAAGACTCCGGGGTATGATAGGGCAGAATCAGAAATCATGAAAGAGCTCTTTATAGTCTGACTGCAACACTTTCTACAGATGTAACCTTTGAGAGTGGACTCCCACAGCCAAGGGTACACTGGATGCCCAAGAACATTTTCCCACTCCAAAATAAAATGAAATTAAAGGTATCCACTCTACTGGAACTGAGATAGTCCTCTATGTCTTAATTCTTTACGGGAATTGTTTTCCTCATTGTCAATCAGCTATGGTCCATATAATACTCAGGTTCATGCCCACTTCATCATTGGTAATTTAAAAACAAAAAGAAAAACATGGCCTAGGTAATTTTGATTCCTTTCAAACACGTGTTTTGCAAAATATTCTATTATACTAGAATATTTTGTCTATAAAATTTCCAAATCTCACTCCCCAGGATGCCAAAATCCCCACACTTTCCAGCCCACAATCAGGATGTTAGCAAGCATGAAGCCAGGTGCCAGTTGCATTGGAAATTATATACATGACATCAGAGCCTCAGTCCAACTAATGGAGGGAGGAGGACAGGGAATGAAAAAATTTATGGTAATAAACCCCCAAGGTTAGGAAGCATTTGGATTCATTATACGAAAAACAGTAAATATTAAAGATAGAATCTATCTTAAAAGTTGATAAATCTCACTAACATTCAAGAAAATTACCCATAGATTTAAAACAAAATATAAGGTAAACCAATTTAGGTCTTTCACCTATTTATTTTTACAAGAAAATTGATAATACTCTCTTGTTTCTATAATTTTTAAGAGGAAATAAGAAAATAAGAAAGTCATAGGCTCGGAATTCATAAGGATTATGAAAAACTCCCTAAATTGTCCTTATTTTTTCTCAAATGTTATCAGACACCTGCACGAGCCTGTGGTCCAACCTCCTGTGAACACTTGGAGAAACACCTTCAAAATCAACCTAGTCCTTTGGAAAGCTCTGCTAGAAAGTTCTTGCTTCTATTAGCAGAGTCCTGTTTCTGCCTAAATTCTAGATATAATCTAACTCTTCTAAGCAAAATATGTTGAACATTTCACAACTGATACTCCTTGCAGTCACTCTGAACCAGTACAATTTTGTCTGGATCTTCTGAATTTTTTTTCCATGAGGATCAAAATTTGCTGAGAATATATATTATTTGTGGGTTGCCATGGCAATTTGTTTAATACTAGAGCCTTATTACTGTATTACTCTTGAGAATCCTTTTTCCCCATTACTCTGCTTTTTCCTACCTTCCAGAGCCAGAGGCAAGGGGGAGGGTGGAGCGGGAGCAGTTTTTTGAGCAAATCTCCAGATATGAGTCCACCATTAAGAGCTATCTCAAGAATGACTCCCACCCCCGTGCCCAGCCTGCAGTTTAGGAATTCATGGAGGAAGTAAGGGAAGGTGGGCAATTAAAACTAGTTGAGAAACAGAAGCATCCCAGGAACATTAGTCTGGGAAAATGGGGTGAAGTCCTATTTCATGACAATAAGTTACAGAAATTGCCTCCATGCCTTTTTGTACCAGAAAATACAAAAATCTTCTGCCCTCTTCTTCAAGCCCCACTTTCAACTGCATACCCCAAATGGAAAAAAAAAAAAAAAAACGGGTAGAAAGTAGGGGAGCGAACACTGGATCCTTTGTTTTTACTTTAATTCCTGAACTTGGGACTTATGCCTTAGGAGACACATTTATCTTATGCAGGAGATTTGGGAATTGCCTGGCAGGGGTGAGTGTGTGTGTGTAAGCAAAGCAGATTTTTTTAGGGTCATGAATTACTGGCTTCTAAGTGATCTGGGATATATTTACAGTGTCTGGTATTTTTACAAAAATACTTTCATTGCATGTATATTGCAGGAACCTGAAAAAAGGGGGCTCTAATTGAGTTCTGCTCCAGTGTAAAATCATGGAGATTGAAACCTGGAAAACATCACAGAAGGTCTTTTAGTCCAAGCATTTGCCTTGGCATGATCCCTGATCTGGTGGTTCAGTTTTCATTTAAATACTAGAAGAGATAGCAGCTGTGGTAAGTTCACTATCTTTTAGAAAGTGCAGTCCCTGTTTCTGGATATAACGTTTAGGGAAAACAAAATCCTCACATAAGAAACAAAGCCACCTCCTCTCCACATCTGTTGCTGATCTCTTCTGTCCTTGTTTCATTCCACAAACTGCCTGCCCTGCAGAACTTGGACCTCACAATCCTACTTAAGCCATCTCCTCCAAACATTGCTATTCCCAATCCAAATCGGGCTTCATTCCAGACCAAACACCTGTCTTTCACATATTCAGCAAACTGCCCACAGAGGTGCCTTGTAAATATGATACTTAGAATGGAAGGATCTCTCCGGTGCATTTGTTCTTTCCACCCTAAGTGAGGCATCTTCCCATAGATGCATGGACCTCTATGTATTGGAATGGCTAAAAAAATGTGTTTGGGTTTGTCCATAACATCTTGAACTTTTTGGCCAACCCAATATGTGGCCATGTATGATGGATTTAGCATTGTATACCCCCCCCCCCAAAACTTCAAATAGTGGAGTCTTGAATGCCGAGACCATTTTAACACTTTTTGGTGCAGTGTTCTGAAATAATATTATTCCGGTAGTGACTTCCAAGGAGAGAAAATAGCAAGATTTTCAAATACTGAGAATCACAAAACAGAGAAGCCAAGAAATTCTCCCCAGTGTCATTTTGTAAAATGCATCCTGGAACACAAACATTTAGCTTTTCTCCCCATGAAATGTGTCCTAATTGATAAGCCTCTGTCCGAGAGCAAAAACCCTAAATTTTAAATTTTATATTCTCAGTCCTAACCCATCCGTGCTGTGGGATTTTAGGTAAATACTTTTTCACAGAGGCATCTTCTAAATGATGGAAATCTGAATGATGAATGTGAAGCAGCATTGAAAGCAATGGTGGAAAGTTACTTGCTTAGAAAACATCTACGGTGGACACGTGAGTCTGAACTGTCTCAAGATGTTCATTGTGCTACAGTTCCACCACTCACTGCACGAATCTGGGTTAGTCAGATTCATTGCTCTGAGATTCCATTTATTCATTTAAAACACATTCGATGCATTATCTACCTCAGAGGTTTGCACGGAGGCTCTAAAGGGTCAAAGATGCCTCCAAGTGCTAAAGAAGTAACATTCTAAAATTACTGAACTTGTTACTGATAAATTGTACAGATTTGAGTTGTTGAAATTATTTTTATTGAAAGCTGTATGTACTGCAGGTTTGAGAAACGAGACAGTTTCAATTGCTTCCACCACTACAGTCTCTCATGTCAGTTGAGGTTTGGCTCAAAATACTGAAACTAGAGAAAATGGGCAAAACCAGAAATCAGTACTTTCTTATCTCTATGGGTATGCTCTCCCTTGTAATTATCATGCCAGTAGCAGAAGCCAGGGCACTTTGCAGGATTGCCTTTCATGGACATTTACTTGGACCTCAGACATCGTTTAGGCAGATCTTTCTCCTCTGGTTATACCAGATTACAAGTAATTCTGGGGCTATAAAACCACAGCACTCTTTTATACTGAATTTGGAATGGATAGTAAAACAGATTTTGAATATCCCGGAAATAGTGGCCATGTATGATGGATTTAGCATTGTATACCCAAAACTTCGGGGGAAGGCCCATTTTAACACTTTTTGGTGCAGTGTTCTGAAATAATATTATTCCGGTAGTGACTTCCAAGGAGAGAAAATAGCAAGATTTTCAAATACTGAGAATCACAAAACAGAGAAGCCAAGAAATTCTCCCCAGTGTCATTTTGTAAAATGCATCCTGGAACACAAACATTTAGCTTTTCTCCCCATGAAATGTGTCCTAATTGATAAGCCTCTGTCCGAGAGCAAAAACCCTAAATTTTAAATTTTATATTCTCAGTCCTAACCCATCCGTGCTGTGGGATTTTAGGTAAATACTTTTTCACAGAGGCATCTTCTAAATGATGGAAATCTGAATGATGAATGTGAAGCAGCATTGAAAGCAATGGTGGAAAGTTACTTGCTTAGAAAACATCTACGGTGGACACGTGAGTCTGAACTGTCTCAAGATGTTCATTGTGCTACAGTTCCACCACTCACTGCACGAATCTGGGTTAGTCAGATTCATTGCTCTGAGATTCCATTTATTCATTTAAAACACATTCGATGCATTATCTACCTCAGAGGTTTGCACGGAGGCTCTAAAGGGTCAAAGATGCCTCCAAGTGCTAAAGAAGTAACATTCTAAAATTACTGAACTTGTTACTGATAAATTGTACAGATTTGAGTTGTTGAAATTATTTTTATTGAAAGCTGTATGTACTGCAGGTTTGAGAAACGAGACAGTTTCAATTGCTTCCACCACTACAGTCTCTCATGTCAGTTGAGGTTTGGCTCAAAATACTGAAACTAGAGAAAATGGGCAAAACCAGAAATCAGTACTTTCTTATCTCTATGGGTATGCTCTCCCTTGTAATTATCATGCCAGTAGCAGAAGCCAGGGCACTTTGCAGGATTGCCTTTCATGGACATTTACTTGGACCTCAGACATCGTTTAGGCAGATCTTTCTCCTCTGGTTATACCAGATTACAAGTAATTCTGGGGCTATAAAACCACAGCACTCTTTTATACTGAATTTGGAATGGATAGTAAAACAGATTTTGAATAGGACTTTCCTCAAGGATGCCTAAGAATATTCATCAGAATCCATGATGCTTCCAGAAGTATTTTAGAGTTATACCTCCTAGTGTGCTTTCTTGTCGTTAGCTCTTAAATTCATGCTTAGTTTTGAGATTTTTAAATAATAATGTCAGTCTCTTTAAGACTTCGTCACAGTGATGTTTTAAAAGATGAAAAGTCAAGATTTTTATAAAATTTTCAAAGTCCTCCCTTTCAACAAAGTCATTTTAAAAGAACATTTTTAAAAACGCCCGAATCTAATCCAGCTCCCTCAGACACATGTCTAGAATCACAGTAACACTACCAGCTGGTCACGTGGCCTCTGCTTATATACTCTCTGTGACTAGAAGTTTCTAATTCTGGACCAGTGCCACTGTGTGAGGATGTTTATGTTTCACCTTTATATGGAAAATCCACCATGAGTTTTGCCTCTTGTTCCTAGTTCTGCCCTTGAGAAAAAGATAAATGTTTGAGCTTTCATCTTAGTGGTATTTCTGAGTCTCATCTTAAAGTCTTGGTTTCAAATCGATGCTTTTAAAGAACAGAGCCAAGGCTCCAAGGGAAAGGCAATGCAAACTATGGCTTCTTTCGTATTCTCATGTCATAGAAATACAGCGTGGTTGGATTTGAAGCTGCAGGGCATGCTCCCAGTACCATGAGCTTCTGTGAAGAATTATCATATTGAAATTCATATTTTCTCCTAGACTGAGCTCTGTGAAGTCAAGAGGGTTTTGTTTTTTTATGTACTGCAGGTTTGAGAAACGAGACAGTTTCAATTGCTTCCACCACTACAGTCTCTCATGTCAGTTGAGGTTTGGCTCAAAATACTGAAACTAGAGAAAATGGGCAAAACCAGAAATCAGTACTTTCTTATCTCTATGGGTATGCTCTCCCTTGTAATTATCATGCCAGTAGCAGAAGCCAGGGCACTTTGCAGGATTGCCTTTCATGGACATTTACTTGGACCTCAGACATCGTTTAGGCAGATCTTTCTCCTCTGGTTATACCAGATTACAAGTAATTCTGGGGCTATAAAACCACAGCACTCTTTTATACTGAATTTGGAATGGATAGTAAAACAGATTTTGAATAGGACTTTCCTCAAGGATGCCTAAGAATATTCATCAGAATCCATGATGCTTCCAGAAGTATTTTAGAGTTATACCTCCTAGTGTGCTTTCTTGTCGTTAGCTCTTAAATTCATGCTTAGTTTTGAGATTTTTAAATAATAATGTCAGTCTCTTTAAGACTTCGTCACAGTGATGTTTTAAAAGATGAAAAGTCAAGATTTTTATAAAATTTTCAAAGTCCTCCCTTTCAACAAAGTCATTTTAAAAGAACATTTTTAAAAACGCCCGAATCTAATCCAGCTCCCTCAGACACATGTCTAGAATCACAGTAACACTACCAGCTGGTCACGTGGCCTCTGCTTATATACTCTCTGTGACTAGAAGTTTCTAATTCTGGACCAGTGCCACTGTGTGAGGATGTTTATGTTTCACCTTTATATGGAAAATCCACCATGAGTTTTGCCTCTTGTTCCTAGTTCTGCCCTTGAGAAAAAGATAAATGTTTGAGCTTTCATCTTAGTGGTATTTCTGAGTCTCATCTTAAAGTCTTGGTTTCAAATCGATGCTTTTAAAGAACAGAGCCAAGGCTCCAAGGGAAAGGCAATGCAAACTATGGCTTCTTTCGTATTCTCATGTCATAGAAATACAGCGTGGTTGGATTTGAAGCTGCAGGGCATGCTCCCCAGTACCATGAGCTTCTGTGAAGAATTATCATATTGAAATTCATATTTTCTCCTAGACTGAGCTCTGTGAAGTCAAGAGTTTTGTCTCTTGCAATCATTCTTATATCCTTGGTATGGTGCCTACATCAGAGTAAACGTATCTTCAAATGAATGATTAATGGTTGTATGGTTGATTTGTGAACAGATGAGTGTGTGTAAAATGACTGAACACATGTATAAACAGACTGTGGAATCTGTTCACCCTGAGGATACCATCCAGCATTCAGATCTCTGCTTTACAAAGTAATGCTTCAGCAGCCTAAGGATCATTTCTTATGCTTTTTTACAGGGATAGGGTAAGTTCAGTAACTGTCAGTGTCCTGGGAAAACAAGTTGTTAGCACAATTCCTTGCTTAGTTCCTATTTTTAGGTTTCTCATTGAACTATGGGGTTATTGTTGTTTAGTTGCTAAGTCAACTCTTTTTGCGACTTCATGGACTGTAGCCCACCAGGCTTCTCTGTCCATGGGATTTCCCAAGCAAGAACACTGGAGTGGGTTGCCATCTCCTTCTCCAGAGGATCTTCCCTACCCAGGGACTGAACCTGCATCTCCTGCATTCGCAGAGTCTTCACCACTGAGCCACAAGTGGTGGTTGGGCAGCCCACTGGGTTTCTCGTTAAACTGTGGGGAGAGCGCCTAAATCCACAGATGGCCAACAGGGGAGAAACATGCACAGAATTCAGTCACCCAGGTGACTTCCTGGGGGCACACGGTTTACATCACAGGTATGGAAGCTGCTGCTCTGATTGTATACTCTTGTGATGTGACTGGGAGAGAAATTGGCTCAATCTGCCTGGGAGATTACTTCTCAGAATAAGGCCTCTTGTCATTGTACAAGATGATCAAGGTCAGTGGGAGTCTAGTTGTCTGCCAGGCAGAATGGATACTTGTTCCAGAGGGCAATTTCGTTTTGTTCCATTTTTATCAGAATATCTAGTGGAGACTGGGGCCTCTCAGTCATAAAGTCGGTTTCAAATGGAAAAAATTGCAAACTATGGCTTCTTTCGTATTCTCATGTCATAGAAATACAGCGTGGTTGGATTTGAAGCTGCAGGGCATGCCCCAGTACCATGAGCTTCTGTGAAGAATTATCATATTGAAATTCATATTTTCTCCTAGACTGAGCTCTGTGAAGTCAAGAGTTTTGTCTCTTGCAATCATTCTTATATCCTTGGTATGGTGCCTACATCAGAGTAAACGTATCTTCAAATGAATGATTAATGGTTGTATGGTTGATTTGTGAACAGATGAGTGTGTGTAAAATGACTGAACACATGTATAAACAGACTGTGGAATCTGTTCACCCTGAGGATACCATCCAGCATTCAGATCTCTGCTTTACAAAGTAATGCTTCAGCAGCCTAAGGATCATTTCTTATGCTTTTTTACAGGGATAGGGTAAGTTCAGTAACTGTCAGTGTCCTGGGAAAACAAGTTGTTAGCACAATTCCTTGCTTAGTTCCTATTTTTAGGTTTCTCATTGAACTATGGGGTTATTGTTGTTTAGTTGCTAAGTCAACTCTTTTTGCGACTTCATGGACTGTAGCCCACCAGGCTTCTCTGTCCATGGGATTTCCCAAGCAAGAACACTGGAGTGGGTTGCCATCTCCTTCTCCAGAGAATCTTCCCTACCCAGCGACTGAACCTGCATCTCCTGCATTCGCAGAGTCTTCACCACTGAGCCACAAGTGGTGGTTGGGCAGCCCACTGGGTTTCTCGTTAAACTGTGGGGAGAGCGCCTAAATCCACAGATGGCCAACAGGGGAGAAACATGCACAGAATTCAGTCACCCAGGTGACTTCCTGGGGGCACACGGTTTACATCACAGGTATGGAAGCTGCTGCTCTGATTGTATACTCTTGTGATGTGACTGGGAGAGAAATTGGCTCAATCTGCCTGGGAGATTACTTCTCAGAATAAGGCCTCTTGTCATTGTACAAGATGATCAAGGTCAGTGGGAGTCTAGTTGTCTGCCAGGCAGAATGGATACTTGTTCCAGAGGGCAATTTCGTTTTGTTCCATTTTTATCAGAATATCTAGTGGAGACTGGGGCCTCTGGGTGACAGTACAATGGAAGGCAATGGCAGAGTCAGGACAGGGGCTGCTGCCATGGTCAGATGATTGGAGGCACCAGTGGTGGGAGGAGGACCAGGAAAGAGGGTTGGTGCCAAAGGCAGTCTGAGAGGCTGCACAGACGAAAAACAACCCATCAGACTTAAAATAATTAGCTGAACATGGCATTTAGAGAATTAGAAAGTTGAGATATTTAGAGATGGTTCTACTAAGACCTGGACAGAAGCTATTTTATACTAAATATAAGATCAGAAAACTCCCTAGGGGATCTTATACTTTTCCCCCTAAAATAAAAATAATCTATTTTAAGTGGAGTAATTAGTTTTATTGGATGCTTAGGATGTGCCAGTTTAACAATGATCTATTTTATTTTTAAATAGCATAATCAGCTAAAATAATCATGCTGTTTTCAGTGATTTCATTAGCTACTCCTACTGGAAGGAAGCCAAGATACTCAGACCCTACCCATATCCAAGTTACACCACCTTTGGCCAGAATTCAGTATCACTAGGCAGCCTATTGAGGGTCGGTCCTGTAAACACAGCCTTGTAAAGGTGTGTAAGTGTCATGGAAGGAGAAACTCTCCACTTGAGATCCACAAATAGCATGGACAAGTCTCAGGGCTCAGGTAGGTCTCATGCTTCATGGGCGGTAACAAAAGCAATTACAAGACCTCTTGGTCACAGGCAAGAGCAAATGCCATGTGCATTCAAACTGCTGCAGTAATAAAACTCAGCTTAGTAATAGAAAAAATCAGAAAAGAAAATTTTCTATTACCTGATCTTTGCCTGCTGGTGTTAACTACACAGGCACAGATAACTAACATGCTTCTAAATTTTTTTTTAAAAAATCTATGTAATATGTATATGTATCGGATACATACACATAGATGCTCTTGTGATGTGACTGGGAGAGAAATTGGCTCAATCTGCATGGGAGATTACTTCTCAGAATAAGGCCTCTTGTCATTGTACAAGATGATCAAGGTCAGTGGGAGTCTAGTTGTCTGCCAGGCAGAATGGATACTTGTTCCAGAGGGCAATTTCGTTTTGTTCCATTTTTATCAGAATATCTAGTGGAGACTGGGGCCTCTGGGTGACAGTACAATGGAAGGCAATGGCAGAGTCAGGACAGGGGCTGCTGCCATGGTCAGATGATTGGAGGCACCAGTGGTGGGAGGAGGACCAGGAAAGAGGGTTGGTGCCAAAGGCAGTCTGAGAGGCTGCACAGACGAAAAACAACCCATCAGACTTAAAATAATTAGCTGAACATGGCATTTAGAGAATTAGAAAGTTGAGATATTTAGAGATGGTTCTACTAAGACCTGGACAGAAGCTATTTTATACTAAATATAAGATCAGAAAACTCCCTAGGGGATCTTATACTTTTCCCCCTAAAATAAAAATAATCTATTTTAAGTGGAGTAATTAGTTTTATTGGATGCTTAGGATGTGCCAGTTTAACAATGATCTATTTTATTTTTAAATAGCATAATCAGCTAAAATAATCATGCTGTTTTCAGTGATTTCATTAGCTACTCCTACTGGAAGGAAGCCAAGATACTCAGACCCTACCCATATCCAAGTTACACCACCTTTGGCCAGAATTCAGTATCACTAGGCAGCCTATTGAGGGTCGGTCCTGTAAACACAGCCTTGTAAAGGTGTGTAAGTGTCATGGAAGGAGAAACTCTCCACTTGAGATCCACAAATAGCATGGACAAGTCTCAGGGCTCAGGTAGGTCTCATGCTTCATGGGCGGTAACAAAAGCAATTACAAGACCTCTTGGTCACAGGCAAGAGCAAATGCCATGTGCATTCAAACTGCTGCAGTAATAAAACTCAGCTTAGTAATAGAAAAAATCAGAAAAGAAAATTTTCTATTACCTGATCTTTGCCTGCTGGTGTTAACTACACAGGCACAGATAACTAACATGCTTCTAAATTTTTTTTTAAAAAATCTATGTAATATGTATATGTATCGGATACATACACATAGATGTCTACAAATAAATACATCTCTATGTGTGTGGAGGCTTGTACATGCACAGAGTGTTTCTGATGTAACTAACGTACAAGCAACAATGTTTATCAGTGTTCACTCTGTTTATCTCGGAGCAGAACAGAGGGTGCTTCACCGGAAGAGAGCAACACCTTGACTTTGCATGTGCGACTCATCTGTGGTATTAGAACTTATAAAAAGCACAATTCTACTTTTATAATTTAAAAAACCTAAATATTTAAAATAAAATTGACATGTAAAAAAAGTGGCTGCCCCACATTTTCTAAGACATGAATATTATGAGGAGTCTAGTCAATAAATTCAGGAAATCCTTTAAGCAAAGAAACCGTGCCTAGGGTCTAAATGGAAACCACCTACTTGTGAAGGATCTCTCCATGTAAACTGACCTGCTAACGCACCCAGGCCAGCCAGGATGGAGGCATGGGGAACAGCAGAGCCCGTGTGAGGCTTTCCAGCACTTATGCTGGTCTTAAGGCTGTGTACTTGCCAGCTGAATTGTCCGTTTCAGAAAAACCACATTCATTTCAGGTTATAATGGCGTGCGTGTGTGTGCACACTCAGTAGTGTCGGACTCTTTGAGACCCCATGGACTATACCCTCTACAGAGGTAACTGAAACTCTCAAAGTGAAATTCCTGGCCATGGTGTTTATCTTCTTCTTGGCTTCTGTTCTTTGTCAAGTCCTTGAATGTGGTAAGCACAGCTCAACTGGGCTCTTTTTCATTTAATGCATACTACCAGAATATAAGGCTTCTAAAAAAGGACGAGCTTTAAGGTTATAGAGCGTTGGCTTTTCAGAACACTCCACTTCTCACACCTCTATCTGCCTAATCTAAAAATGGAATCCTGGTGCAGACAGCACCGCAATGCAAAGGGCTCTTCTGAGCCAAACGGAGGAATGGCAGCTGAGCCAGCTACTCCTGGCAGTGCCGTCTTAGTAGGCTTTGCAGAAAATTGTATTTCCATAGGTAGACAATTTTATGTCTTGTAAAGTTATGTGGATTTTCAGACCAGGGCCAGACTCTTTGTTTCTGTACTTCCTGATGGCCCATTAGAGGGGCTACTGCCTATCTAAGTGACGTGGGAAACTCCTAGAGCCCGTGCCCTTTGCTCTTTTCTAAAGCCCAGGACTGTCACATGCAGTGGCCAATTAAAAAAAAAAAAAAACAAAACAGCTTCAGGAGGTAGATTTCATGTTTAAGCCACTAAATAGGTCACTGTTCTGATCATTTCTGACGCTTCCCCTCCCCCACCCCCAAAACCTAAGTCCTTAGGGTGTTTGCTTTTTCGAAGAGATATTTGCCTTGGTCCTCTGTCATTCCTCATCAAAAATGTAAGACACTCATGTCTCTTTTTTGGTTGGGAATAATTTCCAAGCGCACCAGGACCCCTACAGTAGTCATTACCTCATCTATTTCCGTACCAAAGATTTACGTGTGACTTCAGCTGGAGCTATTTGAATTGGCCCACAGCCCCCTGTACCCTTAGTTTTCTCTGGGCTGCTTTGAAGCATTGCAGAGAAATATGAGAGGGTGGTTGGTGACAGCCAATCCTTCATCCCACCAATGGCAGCTGGTCACTGGCTGCGTTGGCCAAATGCTTGACTCCATCTGGGACATGGACGGCACCATTCAAAACCAGATTCCAGTCTGTCGTAAGGCTTATATTTCTGTCATCACAGCATCTCCTTGACAGTCTCACCAACTGAAAAATCCCCAGCAGAGGCCCAGTGATTAAATTCTCCTGGAGCGTGGTTGTTTTTTTTTTTTTTTTTCCCCTAGCTTCTGGAAGCAATCTACTGCAGTCCCTTCTACCCGCACTGTAAAACCCCAAAGCTCATTACATTTCTAAGACTGACGTATGAAAATAGATTTCCCACAGCCAACCCATCTTCCCACCGCTGGTAATAATGCCAACAATTTGATTTAGAAACAACTGAAGGCAGACAGAATCCCCATCCATGGAGGGGCTCTTCCCGCCTCATTACTGTAGATCATCTCTGTACTTTCAAAATGACATGTGACCGAAAGTGTTCAGATAAACAAGGCGGCACCAATGGACCTTTAAATGCAGAGAGGCAACCATTTCTGTTCACATCCAGAAGCCCTAGGGAAAAACACTTATGTCTAAGAGCAAGATGGGAGAAAGCTCAGAAGACCTTGGTTTAAAGCAAGAAGGGTCACCCGCTTTCCCTTCTGCCTGGTACCCAAGTCAAGCAGTTGTTTTCTCTGAAAGTTAGAAGACTTTTTGTCCTGATGCTTGAGTTATCATAGAACCCCTACCAGAGGTACCTGCAAGTACCAGCTGGTCCGTGCCAGAACTAGAAGCTATATAATCCTATTGCCAGTGAATTGTTTTGGGCTAGACTCCCAAAGTAGTTTGCAGTAAGAACATTCTGGCAGGGAAAATAGAGAAAAAAAGGAAAAATGGGGCTACAGTGCTATCAGGTTATGACCTTGGAACCTGACAAGAAGTGAGTGAGGCATCCATCTGAAAAACCCAGGCATCTCAGAAGTCTGGCAGTGGAGCTCGTAAAACGAGGCTTTGTCCTTGGGGCAAGGCTCCCTTAGGACAAGGAAAACCAAGATCTTAGAAAGAAAACCTAAAATGGGCCCCCTCTCACCACTGTACCTGAACCGGTTATAGCCTCTGTATAACACGCCAGCGCCTGTTTTCTTGCCTAAGTGAGTTATTTTGACATATGTTGTTTTTTTTGCTTTTGCTGTTTAATTTCAAGTCGATTAGCCTGCTTTCTATTATCAGTCCAAAAAGCCTCAAAGTAAACGCTGTCGTAGTGCTCCATTTCCTGTAACCACAGTTCCCACAGATGGTTTTCTGCTCTGCAGTTTCAACAGCACTTAACATTGAGTGGTTCTGCAGTCCCACTGTGGACCTTGGTTTGAATCCATGGCTCGTCTCTTCTGCAGCAAAAGGCAAAGATGGCTACACGTAGGCAGTACGGAGCTGGGCCAACAGCCCAAGCTGAACTGGTCCTCCGTGGCTCCCGGCAGCAGCCCTGCCGCCTGGGCTGACCCCTGGGCCCCCACTCTGAGGCACCACGGCGCCCACACAACTCCCACTCCACCTCGCCACACCTCAGAGATATCACAGACAAGTTGAGGCTACCGATGTGGCACTCCCAGCTCCTATACAACGAAAAGGGGTTCGGGAGGGAGAGGAGACATGCAAAAAGTCACTAAGGAATCTTGGTATATTTAGTCTTGGAAGTGGAAGCGGTTTTACAGTTGTATTTCTGCAGGACAGCCAGAGGGTTTGAAAAAACCTTCAGAGTCTGGTGGTCTTCAAAGACTGAATGTAAAGAGAACAAATCATATCATTTTTTTTTTAAAATTGATGGGTTGTTACAGGAGAACTGGGTGATACAGGGGAAAGGTGAATGCATAGGGGGCGAGGGAGCAGTGCCATTTGTACGAACATCCTCGAATCTTTAAAATAAATTATACAGGTGAACACAGAAGTTCATGCTACTTGCTGGAAGCAATAAGGATCGGACTTTGTGGAACCTGCATCCCACACATCTCCAGGTATCCTGCCTCGTCCTCAGCGGGCTATCGGGCTCTGTTGTACATCTTGGTAGCCCTTGAAACTGGTGGCATGGCCTCAAAGATTCTTGCAGTAGAGAGACAGATTTATGGATTCCATCAGCTTCTTCCAGGGGAGCCGCCCGATCGCCAGGAGGGCACAGGTGAGATGCTTATTCAGGTTCTCTCAGCCTGTCTACCAGGTCAGACGGCAGTTTCCAGGTCCTCATGGCCAATCAGCTTATAGTTCTGGCGGCTTTCCAGGTAGGCAGCCAAGTCTGGATCCCCAGCCTGCTGTGCTCGGTCCTGAGGTGTCTTACCCTGTAGGTAACAGTGGAGAGGAAAAGAGACACAAACACCTGGGAAAACAGTCTTAAAAAAATCACAGAAACAGAGCAGCTTGAAGATGACTAAAAAAAAAGGATCTTTTTCATGTTTTCTGTTGCAGTGTTGATGAGACACTTACACATCTATTATTTGGCAGATGCATTGCATGGAATGTGTGAGATACACACATTCAAGACAGAGCATCACTTTTCTGAGGTGGGGCTTCCACTGAAAGAAAGGGAGGTTCACAGAGGAACGAGGTGCACAGCAGCCCGCCACGGGGCACAGGGAGTTTGAGAACCCAGAGTATTTTCAGAGGGGGACTCCTGTTCAGGAGTACCTGAACAGAAAGTAGGGAAGCAGGCATTCTGAACTCTTTCTATGATACTAAACCCCGGGAAATAACAAGCAGAACAGAGAGAAAGGGATGATCAGAAATAATTTAAAGAGATTGCTTTGCTGGTTTCAAAGCCTTCAGTTTGGTTCTCCCCAATTTAGAACTTTCATATTGGCCTTAAAAGTAAGTTAATTTCTGGGCTTCCCTGGTGGTCCAGTGGGTAAAGAGTCCACCTTGCAGTGCAAGGGGCGCTGGTTCGATCCCTGGCCCAGGAAGATCCCACGTGCCGCGGAACACCTGGACCGGTGTGTCCAACTACCAAGCCAGAGCTCTGTGGAGTGCATGCGCCCAGAGCTGGTGCTCTGCAAGGAGAGAGGCCACTGCAATTGGAGGCCCATAAAGGCCAAAGACTAAAGATGGATGAAAAATAAAAAATCAATAAAAGAGGCCAAAAAGAAAGTTAATTTCTGGCAATGAAATTGATGGGTGTTGAGTAAAGAAACCTTGGCAAAGTAGAAAAGCATAAGAAAGCAAAAATCACCAGTATTCCACTGTACTAAGAGAACTGCTCCTCACCTTCCACACAGTAACTTATCTCCACAGCTCTACACACAATTATTTTTATGAAGATAAAACCATACTTTGTTAGGTAATGTGCTTTTATACTTAACATACAAGACCTTTTTATGTCATGAAATGTTCTTCTGCATTGCTGTAAATGACTGTATATTTTTTTGGCAGTCTACTATGTGTGTTTATACACAGATAATATTTTGAAATGAGGTGTCAAAATCACAGAACAGGGGGCAAACACCTGGGAAAACAGTCTTAAAAAAATCACAGAAACAGAGCAGCTTGAAGATGACTAAAAAAAAAGGATCTTTTTCATGTTTTCTGTTGCAGTGTTGATGAGACACTTACACATCTATTATTTGGCAGATGCATTGCATGGAATGTGTGAGATACACACATTCAAGACAGAGCATCACTTTTCTGAGGTGGGGCTTCCACTGAAAGAAAGGGAGGTTCACAGAGGAACGAGGTGCACAGCAGCCCGCCACGGGGCACAGGGAGTTTGAGAACCCAGAGTATTTTCAGAGGGGGACTCCTGTTCAGGAGTACCTGAACAGAAAGTAGGGAAGCAGGCATTCTGAACTCTTTCTATGATACTAAACCCCGGGAAATAACAAGCAGAACAGAGAGAAAGGGATGATCAGAAATAATTTAAAGAGATTGCTTTGCTGGTTTCAAAGCCTTCAGTTTGGTTCTCCCCAATTTAGAACTTTCATATTGGCCTTAAAAGTAAGTTAATTTCTGGGCTTCCCTGGTGGTCCAGTGGGTAAAGAGTCCACCTTGCAGTGCAAGGGGCGCTGGTTCGATCCCTGGCCCAGGAAGATCCCACGTGCCGCGGAACACCTGGACCGGTGTGTCCAACTACCAAGCCAGAGCTCTGTGGAGTGCATGCGCCCAGAGCTGGTGCTCTGCAAGGAGAGAGGCCACTGCAATTGGAGGCCCATAAAGGCCAAAGACTAAAGATGGATGAAAAATAAAAAATCAATAAAAGAGGCCAAAAAGAAAGTTAATTTCTGGCAATGAAATTGATGGGTGTTGAGTAAAGAAACCTTGGCAAAGTAGAAAAGCATAAGAAAGCAAAAATCACCAGTATTCCACTGTACTAAGAGAACTGCTCCTCACCTTCCACACAGTAACTTATCTCCACAGCTCTACACACAATTATTTTTATGAAGATAAAACCATACTTTGTTAGGTAATGTGCTTTTATACTTAACATACAAGACCTTTTTATGTCATGAAATGTTCTTCTGCATTGCTGTAAATGACTGTATATTTTTTTGGCAGTCTACTATGTGTGTGTTTATACACAGATAATATTTTTGAAATGAGGTCAATAAACAGACGTCAGCAGTAAAAGGAGGTAGGGTCTCCATTCTTTTGAAAGTTCATAGATGTTACTTAGCACTCCTTGAAGCTTCTAATTTTTCTTCAGTCATACCTATTTAACAATACTATTTTTAAAATTTTATTGGCCTCTACTTGATTTATAATGTTCTGTTTCTGCTGTACAGTGAAAGGAATCCATTATACACATATCCACTCTTTCTTAGATTCTGTGCCCACATAGGTCAGTAGAGACGACTGAGCAGAGTTCCTGTGCTACACAGGAACTCCTTATTAGTTGCCTATTTACATGAAGTAGTATGTATATAGAATTCTTAGTCTTGCAATTTATCCCCCCCCCCCTTTGTTTTCTATGTCTGTGACTCTATTTCTGTTTTGTACATAGGTCCATGTGTACCATTCTTTAGATTCCACACGTAAGTGATATCCTGTGATAGTTGTCTTTCTGTGTGTTGACGTAATCAGTGTGAAAATCTCTGGGTCCATCCACGTTGGTGAATATGGTATTTTGTTCGTTTATATGGCTGAGTCATATTCCATCGTGTATATGTACAAAATAAATTCTAAGGAAAGGGTAGAGGCATTGTCCTTGTCCTAAAGAAATAGCTTCATGTATAAACACAAGTATTACCGAAATGTATCAAATGCTTCCCAGACTCCATGTCATCTGTTGCAAAGGATGGTACCAACCTCAATTAAGTCTGATACAAGTAGCCTACAAGAGCATGGGGGCCAGGAGATAAAAAGGAAGGACTCTTGCTAAAATTTTACTTATTTAACTGGCATTTAATATTTAATCATAGCTTTGAGTTCCATAATTTTATTCAGCTGGTTACAGTACCTGTAATTTTTTTTCTTGGTATATAGTTGATTTACAATATTGTATTAGTTTCAGGTATACGGCAAAGTGATTTTGAGATAGATACATATATGCATATAGCCATTCTTTTTCAGATTGTTTTCCCATACATTAATTACAAAATACTGAGTTTCTTATGCTATACAGTAGATTCTTGTTGACTATTTTGCATTAAAATATCCATGCCACTGTATATAAAACTCCTAATTTATCCCCCCTACCTTTCCCATTTGAATCTGTTTCTATTTTGTAAATAAGTTCATTTGTATCATTTTTTAAACCAATTATCTTGTCTTCAATGTAAATGAGGTCGAAATTTCCAGTTTCCAAATATTCACAGAGATGGAGTTGGGTGGGCCTTTATTTTTAAGGAGCCATTCTCAAAAGAGAAATTCTCAAAATATTTCTTCTCCCCATTTCCAGGAGATGATGGAGTCACAATGATCATATTCTGCTTTCACCAAGCATAAAAGTATGGAATAGAAAAATCAGAGGATCCCTGAACAGGATGAAGCATAGCGCTCTTACTTCTTCATAAGGTAAGATCTCCAAGGCAAAATGCTGGGTAAAAACTTAGGTCACACAATAGTATGCATGGTATGACTGTACCCACTTGTAGGAAGTGGGAGAAGAATGGACATATCCACAGAGAGAAGAAAGCATTAAACGTTTTAATGGTATATAGGTCTGGATTGTGGGGTTTCTAGCAATTTTTACTTTAAAAATTTTTCCCATTGATACTTTTTTCTGTGTGAGACTCCACTATATTTACAATAAAAATAAAACTTTGTATTTTGAGAAGAGTACATACATACATACGTAACATAAAGAAATATCAAGGAACATTTAGCCCCTTTGATTCAGAAGCTTAGATAAAAAAGAGCCATCTACCCTGGAGTAGGAAATGGCAGCCCACTCCAGTAGTCTTGCCTGGACAATCCTATGGACAGAGGAGCCTCACAGGCTATAGTCTGTGGGGTCATAAAAGGTCAGAGATAATTGAGCACACACACATAACATATTAACAAAATAGTGTGCACATTTCAATTCCAATTTTGCAATGAGAAACCATACTTAGATAAATATATCTGTAGATCTGTGTATGTAAAACTAAAAAGATACTGTATCAGAATGCTAATATCTCCCAGTGATAGGTGATTTGTGGTAATTTTTTTTTCTCTGTCTTTTTTTTTCTGGTAAAAATAAAATACTCTTTGTCATGGTACCAAAAAAAAAAGAAAAAAAAAGCCATTTGCTCTGGGGTTGGGTTTCCTGCCCAGTCTTTTCTGGGTCCCTCTATGTCATCTTGCTCCTCCATCACCTGAGTTGAGACTAGTCTGTGTGGTGACCAGGCAACGGCCCTGCTGTGTTTGAGTGGCCCCAGCAAGGAAGGTTAAGTCCACCTCAGATCTTGGCCTCAGCTGATCCTGCCTCCATGGGCTGTCTCTCTCACTCAGGTTACACATCAAAGCACCAGACCTCAAGGAACATCACAGTGAGTAGTTATCTGCCACTTGGAATCCTACAGCCAAGGAGCTGACCAGACAGGCAACAGGCTAGCTAGAAACAAGGACCCAGCTTAATGAATTTGATAGCCTAGAGTTGCCAGAATTAAGGCAGCCAGGAACCTCAGAGAGCAAGGATCTGGTGGGTCACAAGGGAAATAGCGGATCAAGCACCGTAACAGGCTCTATGTCACAATGAACTGCAGTTGGAGGAATCCCCAGGGTGAAACCACACATAATTCCTATAAGATTTTAATTATGAGTAATTCTGCAGTCATCAGTAGGCTTTTAAGTTATTTGTCTGTTTCTTGGCTACGTTCATTGACTCCAGACTTACTTAGGTAGCTTAGCACCTACTTAATGAACTCATATGTATATTAACATTCTTCTCTGGAACGCTGCTGCAGTGTGAGGGGCTTGTCCTTTCTCAGAGTCTACCCCGGGGGGCTTTAAAACTCTCACAGCTGACCATGACCTCAGGGCATCACAGCAAATTCCTCGCTGAGGCTGATCTTCTAACTCCTCTCTGTCCCTCTCTCCCCCCTGGGCTGCAGGCCGAGGTCAACAGCACTAAGCTGCAGCCCCTCCTCTGCTCCAGCTTTAACCCTTTCCTTGGGCGCTCTCTGGATTGGAACAACTCATGCTGCAACCTGATCTCCCATCCTTTGGCATCCGCTTTGGTACCCACATACGGGGTCATGGAAAGCATGGATTTTAAGTTATTCTGGATAAAGCAGCTGATGAAGAAATCCCGAAGGGGCTTCTCAGGAACCAGGCCAAGGTCTTTCGCACCTGGTCCTGACCACCCCCTAGTGCTTTGAATCTTACCTCGCTATGGCTTGGCTGCCACCACCAGTCAGCAGGAGGAGAGCCCTCGCGTCCCGCGGTCAGAGCGTTCAGAGGTCTACAAAGCCCTTGGGCAAGCACACACTCTCCCTTTGTGCTTATACGTTTAAACTGCAGTTTCTCTAAATGAAACACTTCATTTTTTCCTCCTTTTTTCAAAGCCCCAGGCACTTCCATAAGTACAGAAAGGACGCCTTGGCTCCAAGGCAGTGGTGCCCGTGATCCTGCCCCATGGGAGGATGCCTGTGCTCGCTCATCAAGTTACCTTGGAGTCCGTCTTTCTCAGAGATGCTCCTGCGTCCACCAGAAGCTGGCACACGGCCCGGTTCCGCTGGAAGGCTGCCTTGTGCAGTGCGGTCTCACCCCTAAATCAAAGATGAAATGGGTAAAGGGCTGGAGGCGGGAGTGGGGTAGAGGGAGCAGGGAAGGGCAGGAGGTTCGGATCTTACCCCTGCTGCTGACCGGCTGTGCCCCTTGGCCGCTTGGCCCATCTGTGCCTGAGACCACAGCTGCAGGGCACGGAGAGGAGAGGGGGCTCAGGGGGTCCTAGAAGTGCCTTGAAGTGGTCATCAACTAACCGTACCATCTGACTCCAGCCTCTTTTTCAGTGCTTGCTGGGTAGGTAAGCTGGGTGATTTTGTTTTAAATGACCATTCTCTGATTTAAGTCATGCTCAATGGCGCTATGAAATAGACTGTGTCTAGATGTGTCCGAACACAGACACTCTGCACAGATGTTTGGGCACAGCGGCAGTGACACCAGATGAAGAGCCCCGTGGCAGCGCTGGGCAGACCCTCTGGCCCCGGGAGGTCCATCGCCTGGGACTCAACTTCAACGACCCAGGAGACACCCACTCTGCTCTACCTACCTGCTGATTCCTCGTGAGTGGAAGGGAAGGGGAAGCCTCAGGATACCTGGGAGGGACTGTAGGACTCTGGGAGTTCAGCTGCTCCCAGTTGGCAGCAGGCCTGAGATCAGCCCCCTCAGAATGGGGAAAAACTGAGGCAAAGTGGGTATTTTCCCACCCATCACGGCTAGCAGAGGGAGGAGGGTATTCCCCTTCTGAGTCGGAAATGAAAAAGACGCAATGTCCAACTAGGGTGAATGACAGCCTTGCTGATGGGGTACGCAGTACGTGGACCAGCTTACGCAGCAATGGACAACTTCTTCCTTGTTAGTGACTCACGGCTAAACCCCTCCTCCTTGTCTCCTTAGCTCCTCCCCATTCCCCTGACTCAATGGACATGAGTTTGAGCAAACTCTGGGAGATAATGAAGGACGGGGAAGTCTGGCGTGCCACAGTCTGCGGGGTCAGAAAGACACAACTGAGGGACTGAACAACAACTTAACCCCACTCATTCTTTATCCCTTTTCAAATTTCACTGGAGTTCTCTAGAGGCTCCACATGGCTACGAGGGTTAAAATTTTCAGCCTGCCTTTGTTTCTGCTTGGGGAAGAGTAGCTGCCAACTACTCTAAGGATAATAAAGCTGACAACATTATCAGCTGGGGAACCAACTGCAGAGCTGGTGAGTTTCTCAACCCAGTTCCTCTTCTGAGGCAGGTAACACGGAAATGGTTGGAGCTACTTCCTAGGTTCTCCAGTGGCTGCATATAACTTGTCATACTCTTAGATGCAGCACAGAAAAACTGTTTCACTACACAAAGAAGATGCCTTAGGGCGTTGGGGCTTACCTTTCTTATAAGCCTCAGGTGAGAAAGGAAATGGATGGGTAGTTAAGAACAACATGCATTAATTTGGACTTCTCTATAGTTCAAGGTGCACCAGTGCAGAAGTACCTCCCTTGAAGAAAGTTCTAAGTGATGACCAGCACTGGCTCCATGGGCAGTCATCACAGACCGGTTAGGGCTACTGTATAATCTTTGATTTAGAAGGTTAGCCCTGTGCAGTTATACATAGTCTCAAGACGACAGTCTAGACCGTGTAACGTAAGGCAACACTCACGTTTCGCTGTCTGCCATGTCCAGTAACTCAGATGGTCCTAAAGAAGAGGAAAGCAAGATGTCCATTAAAGAAAGATAAAAAACTAACCATTAATAAGTATTATAATCAGAGTTAAAATGCTTTGGGAGGATGAATAAGAGTATTTAGTGATAGGGGTAACAAGACCACCTCCCCTCATCAATCCTCACCAGGCAGTAGGGACAGAACCAGCGACAGGCTATTTGGGATGAGGTCTTACACAGCATAACCTTAAACCTGTGAGAGACTGTATTATTGTCCTTTCTCTGACCCAAGACAGCAGATGACATTAAGTTAAAACAGCCAGTCCAATCTATTTTAGAAATAGAGAAAAATTCCATTTTTTCATAAAACTTCCCTTCTAAAATCTGGAAGAAATAGTACAAACATCAAATGGTGATAGACACTTTATCAGGAACTGAGATGTTCTGAGCTTGTACATTCACAATTTCTCATTTATTAATTCATTCATTCAACCTATAAACATTGTTTAGAATATCCATTTTTCCCCTTTCTGTACCATGGCTTTCCTTCTAACCTTTCCTGAAATTTCTTACCTGCAGGTACCAGCTGACATACACTTTCTTTCTCCATAGAGCTCTCTATTACCCCTTTCCTAATGCTGCATTAAATGTTTTATGTGTTCCCTCACTTTGTGTATTAACTCTATTTCCTGTAATTAGGAGGGTAATATAATTAGCTGCCTAAACTGACAGTATCCCTGACAAGTAGGGACTTATGATTACCTTAATGATCATGTCACTTGTCAAGCCATATTAAAATTACCTGCTCTCTTGTCTCTCTCCACAACTAGACTCTGGGAAACCCTTGAGGTTGTGGCCCTTGCCTTGTCCACCACTGTGTCCCTCACTGATGACTGGCACAGAGCCTGGTGTCACGCGGAGGTTTACATGTTTGAACTAATGAATAAAGGGTTTCAAAAAGTCAAACACAGTTCTAGGTACTGAGCACTATAAACCTTAGAAGTATGATCCTGGTGATTTGCTCTCCATATTGGTGGGTATCATTATAACTGAGAATTTACTTATATAACTACTTAATACATAATTGCAAGAAAGGGAAGATGAGGTTAGGGCTTTCTAACTATGAAAGGCAGTAGTCAGATCCTAATGAAAGAAGCTAAAGATGACAAATGGAAAGATGTAGTGTTCTGGATTGGAAGAGCTGGTGTTGAAAGACTATACCACCCAAGGCAATCAACAAATTCATTGCAACTTCTATCAAATTACCAATGAAAAATTTTATGGAAACTCAAGAGACCCCCAAATAGCCAAAGCTATCTTGAGAAAGAATAATGGAGATGAGGATCAGGCTCACTGACTTCAGACTTTACAAAGCTACAGTAATCAAGAGAGTGTGGTATGGGCCCAAAAACATATAGATCAATGGCACAGGATAGAAAACCCAGAAATAAACCCAGGCACCTACCGTGCTGGGAACACTGGACAGCTTACATGTACAGGTTTGAAATTAGAACATTTTCTAATACAGTCATCAAACAAGCTAAAAGTGGATCAAAGAACTAAATGTCAGAACAGGCACCATAAAACTCCTAGAGGGAAACAGGCCCAACACTCTTCGTAGCAATATCTTTTTGGATCCTTCCCCTAGAGTAATGGAAATGAAAACAAATGAGACCTAATTAAACGTAAAAGCTTTTGCATAGCAAAGGAAACCATAAACAAAATGAAAAGATAGATCGCCTCCAGAATGAGGAAAATATTTGCTTCAGTGTAACCAATGGGGTAATCATTTCCAAAATACACAAATAGCTCATACAGCTCAATGTTAAAAAATAACCCTATTAAAAAAATGGGCATAAGATATATTTTTCCAAAGATGACATATAAATAGCCAACAGGAAAATTTAAAAAAAAAGCTCAGTACCATTAATTAGAGAAAAGCAAATCAAAACTACAGCAAAGTATAACGTCACACCAGTCAGAATGGCCACCATTAAAATATCTACATACAATAAATGCTGGAGAGGGTATAAAGAAAAAGGAACCTCCCCTACGGTGTTTGTGGGGATGTAATAGAGATTTCTGGAGAACAGTATAGAGATTTCTTAAAAAATTAAAAATAGACCTACCATATGATCCTGCAGTCTCAATTCTAGGCATCTATCAGAGAAAACTATCATTTGAAAAGATACATGCACATCAGTATTCATTGCAGTACTACTTACGATAGCCAAGACATGGAAACAACCTAAATGTCCATCGACAGTTGAAAGGATGAAGCAGTGGTGTGTGTGTATGCGCACACACAGTGGAACACTACTCAGCCATAAAAAGAATGAAATAATGCTGTTTGCAGCAACAGCAACACAGAGGACCTAGAGATTAAAAGAACTAAGCGAGGCAGAGAATGACAAATACATGATAATAGCTTTTATGTGGAATCTAAAATAATGATACAAATGAACTTACTTATAAAATAGAAACAGACCCGCAGACATAGAAAACTTAAGTTACCAAAGGGGAAAGGGGATGAGGCAGGATAAATTAGGAATGGGTGAGTAACCTATACACACTGCTATATATACAACAGATAAATAAGGAAGTTTACTCAACATTTTGTGATAATGAAAAGTATTATTTATAGCTGTTTCCTCTCATATATGTATATATGTATATATTCTCTATATATGTATATTCTTTATATATATATATATATATGTATATAAAACAATCACTGCTCTATACCTGAAGCTAACACAACACTGTAAATCAACTACACTTTTCAGTGAAAAACAGAAGTCACTGGTCAAGGAGAAGGGGGCTGTTCACAATCCTCCTGGTCATCCAAGAACTCACTCATCAACTTCCCCTCCTCTCTTTCCTGTCTACTGGTCACCAGGCCAGGTGAATCATCTCTTGCAATGTCTGTCCTATTTGGTGTTCTGCTTGTCCTATTTGACAAGCACGCTTCCTTGGTAGGTCTCTGTCAGGAACATAATTAGCATGTAGGACTGTTACTAAGAAAACCCATGAAGATCTAACGTTAAGATTTTCAGGCTTCAAATTCATCATAGCTTTTGCATCTCCTCAAGTATTTAAGCACTGAAGTTCACCAACTTTTGCTTGGAACTACCCTGCCTCAATTTGTTCTTGAGGCTCCATTATATATTTTTGGCACACACACAAAAAAGGCTACACAAGCACCCAAGCATTAGTCAGGATTTCCCAGCTCTGACAGCATGCCCCCTCCATCTACCCAGAGCGAGATTTTCTACCCACATACCTAAATCTTTAAAGCCCAGTGTGTGACAGGGTCCTCTGAAAGGGCTACCTTTGACCTCTGACCTTGTCTCTGAACTCCTATAACACTTCCTGGGGTCAGCCTTTGTACTTTGTATTTGGTTTCTGAGTATATGCCTTGTCTTAGTTCTCCTACATCTATTCAGTGTAAGAACACTTTATTTTTCATAACCTCCTAGCACATTTCTTATTTCACAGGTTCAACGAGGATTTCATTCATTCATTTTTGTTCCTCAGTCCTGTGAGTCTAAGGAAACAGGAATGACCCTCCCTGAAACCGCCCTAGAGTGCCAAGGAGTCCAGTGGTTAAGCCAGACCTCCTTGGTCCCAAATCTCAGCTGCATCTGCACCTCACTAGACCTCAAGCAAATTCATTTTATTTCTCAGCTCCTTGACTGTGATACAGGTAAATTATGATTAAAAATAATATTTATCTCATATGTTTTGTTATGAGGCTTCTTAATACAAAAATGCTTAGAACGGTAGCTGGGCCACTATATGCAGTGCATAAAGTGTAGGTATAATTAAGCATCACGTTCTCTCGCCTAACATAGCAGGTTACATAGCAGGATACGTGTACATCCATGAGGGGAAGGACATAGAAAAGGGCCCCTTGGCTCCCACTCACATGTGAAGGAAGTGTTGACTCCAGTATCCTGAGAACCAAGTGCTTCAGGCCTATTCAATCGTAGACGAGGCAGCCTCCACAAGGTCAGGAGCAAGAAAGCTTACAGAGCCACGTGGTCCTTTTAGAGCTCCATCACCTTCAGCCAAGCCATCCATTTTGAAAGGAATTCCCTGAACAAACAGGCCCCCCCGATGGTCCAAGATTTTCAGGCTTCAAATTCATCATAGCTTTTGCATCTCCTCAAGTATTTAAGCACTGAAGTTCACCAACTTTTGCTTGGAACTACCCTGCCTCAATTTGTTCTTGAGGCTCCATTATATATTTTTGGCACACACACAAAAAAGGCTACACAAGCACCCAAGCATTAGTCAGGATTTCCCAGCTCTGACAGCATGCCCCCTCCATCTACCCAGAGCGAGATTTTCTACCCACATACCTAAATCTTTAAAGCCCAGTGTGTGACAGGGTCCTCTGAAAGGGCTACCTTTGACCTCTGACCTTGTCTCTGAACTCCTATAACACTTCCTGGGGTCAGCCTTTGTACTTTGTATTTGGTTTCTGAGTATATGCCTTGTCTTAGTTCTCCTACATCTATTCAGTGTAAGAACACTTTATTTTTCATAACCTCCTAGCACATTTCTTATTTCACAGGTTCAACGAGGATTTCATTCATTCATTTTTGTTCCTCAGTCCTGTGAGTCTAAGGAAACAGGAATGACCCTCCCTGAAACCGCCCTAGAGTGCCAAGGAGTCCAGTGGTTAAGCCAGACCTCCTTGGTCCCAAATCTCAGCTGCATCTGCACCTCACTAGACCTCAAGCAAATTCATTTTATTTCTCAGCTCCTTGACTGTGATACAGGTAAATTATGATTAAAAATAATATTTATCTCATATGTTTTGTTATGAGGCTTCTTAATACAAAAATGCTTAGAACGGTAGCTGGGCCACTATATGCAGTGCATAAAGTGTAGGTATAATTAAGCATCACGTTCTCTCGCCTAACATAGCAGGTTACATAGCAGGATACGTGTACATCCATGAGGGGAAGGACATAGAAAAGGGCCCCTTGGCTCCCACTCACATGTGAAGGAAGTGTTGACTCCAGTATCCTGAGAACCAAGTGCTTCAGGCCTATTCAATCGTAGACGAGGCAGCCTCCACAAGGTCAGGAGCAAGAAAGCTTACAGAGCCACGTGGTCCTTTTAGAGCGCTCCATCACCTTCAGCCAAGCCATCCATTTTGAAAGGAATTCCCCTGAACAGAAGCAGCCTGGCCCCACGGGTGTCTTTCCCATGGTTACTGAGGACCCTAAGGACCCTAAGGGCCTTCCGGGGACAGGCCCCTCCCCCAGAGCTCTCTTTGGAACACCTAGAAAACAGTATCTGATGCACATTTCTGAGTTGTTCTACAGACGCTGAGACCATCAACAGTTGAAAGAAGTTAACTATTTGATACGAGTCTCCAGACCTACTGGCCCCTTATGATACTGCTGTGACCTCACCGTCAACCAGAGAATTGTACATGAAATAATGGCATACTTTGCAATGGCCCTCCCTCACCTGGCCTTTAAGAAACCTTTGCTGAAACCCTCTGAGTCCTAGGTCGGGGGACACAAGCCACCTGTTCTCCTTGCTAGGCTCTTTCTCTGCCCCAGCCTCCAATGTTTCAGTTGGTTTTGGCCTCACTGCACGTCAGGAATATGAACTTGCATTTGGTAACAACTGCACAAACATTTAGGCTACAGGGTCTCATCTCATCTCCTCGGCACTGTCACCTGGCGCTCAGCTCCACCCAGAGTGGACCTGTGGACTCCAGGGCCCCTGCCTTCACACAGGAGAGGATGCTGAGGCAGTTGAGTCTGTGCTAAAATGGCCAAGGTTTGACACTGAAAATGGGACAAAGAAGCGTTTCCCTGCAACTCCTGACAAGAATCACTACAAATGAAACCAACCCAGAAGTCTAGAGCTGATCATCTGATCTGGGAGTCAGGCACGCCTGGAGCTGCTTCTCCCCTCCTCCCTTCCCTCTCAAACTCTGTCCCTCACAGAGGTGAGAGAGAGAGAGGTGCTGATGCTAAAGCAAGATGCAAGAAGGGGCTACAGAAGGAGGAAGAGTGCATGCCAGGTGGAGTCTGAGTCAGACTGTGGTTCCTCTCTCTGCGTGTGTCTCCAGTTTCCTGCTGGGAGCGGTTTTAACAGGGCGCCGTGCAATCACTGTTACGCGGAATCTAAAACATGACACGAACTTACCTGTCTCTGAAACAGAGGCTGGATCAGGGACACGAGGAAGAGACTGGTGGTTGCCAAGGAGGAGAGAGCTGGGAGAGGGCTGGATTGGGAGGTTGGGATTAGCAGAGGCAAACTGATGTATAGAGAGGGGATAAACAACAAGCTACTACTGTATAGCACAGGGAACTGTATCCAATATACTGTGACAAGCCATGATGGAAAAGAATATAAAAAATATGTATGTGTGTATATACAAATACAGCGGAGACATTTGGCCATATAGCAGTAATTAACACAACATTGTAAATCAACTACACTTTGATGGGGCATCCCCTTGCCATGATACTGCTGTGACCTCACCGTCAACCAGAGAATTGTACATGAAATAATGGCATACTTTGCAATGGCCCTCCCTCACCTGGCCTTTAAGAAACCTTTGCTGAAACCCTCTGAGTCCTAGGTCGGGGGACACAAGCCACCTGTTCTCCTTGCTAGGCTCTTTCTCTGCCCCAGCCTCCAATGTTTCAGTTGGTTTTGGCCTCACTGCACGTCAGGAATATGAACTTGCATTTGGTAACAACTGCACAAACATTTAGGCTACAGGGTCTCATCTCATCTCCTCGGCACTGTCACCTGGCGCTCAGCTCCACCCAGAGTGGACCTGTGGACTCCAGGGCCCCTGCCTTCACACAGGAGAGGATGCTGAGGCAGTTGAGTCTGTGCTAAAATGGCCAAGGTTTGACACTGAAAATGGGACAAAGAAGCGTTTCCTGCAACTCCTGACAAGAATCACTACAAATGAAACCAACCCAGAAGTCTAGAGCTGATCATCTGATCTGGGAGTCAGGCACGCCTGGAGCTGCTTCTCCCCTCCTCCCTTCCCTCTCAAACTCTGTCCCTCACAGAGGTGAGAGAGAGAGAGGTGCTGATGCTAAAGCAAGATGCAAGAAGGGGCTACAGAAGGAGGAAGAGTGCATGCCAGGTGGAGTCTGAGTCAGACTGTGGTTCCTCTCTCTGCGTGTGTCTCCAGTTTCCTGCTGGGAGCGGTTTTAACAGGCGCCGTGCAATCACTGTTACGCGGAATCTAAAACATGACACGAACTTACCTGTCTCTGAAACAGAGGCTGGATCAGGGACACGAGGAAGAGACTGGTGGTTGCCAAGGAGGAGAGAGCTGGGAGAGGGCTGGATTGGGAGGTTGGGATTAGCAGAGGCAAACTGATGTATAGAGAGGGGATAAACAACAAGCTACTACTGTATAGCACAGGGAACTGTATCCAATATACTGTGACAAGCCATGATGGAAAAGAATATAAAAAATATGTATGTGTGTATATACAAATACAGCGGAGACATTTGGCCATATAGCAGTAATTAACACAACATTGTAAATCAACTACACTTTGATTAAAAATAAAAGGTAATTTTGTACGAAAAATGTACATGAGTAGAATTCTGAAAGCTTAATAAAAATTAAGTTTTCCTGAAACAAAAAATAAGCCTATCATGTTGTCTAATAGTGCCCTGGGTGCGTTAGTGGCATAGGTGTAAGAGTCGGAAGTGGAAGCAGGTCCAGAGAAACAAAAACAGTCAACAGAGACCACAAATATATTCCCTTGAAAGAAAAAAAATACATGTGAAAAAATATCAGCTATGATTTTTGGAAAAGTTAATTTCAGTCTCACTCGGAGAGAACAAGAGAAAAAGAAAAATATTAAGATGGAATGCCTCCAAATGTATCAACAGGAAACATTTGGGTTTGGGCTTAGTTTGTATGTCATGTGCTCATATGTTATGACTGTGGATACCATGCACCTTCTCTAAGAAATCTGAAGGAATGCCATTAAATTGTCAGCAGAGAATTACTGATGGTTCCCTGAACATAAACGTAGGTCCTGGCTCTCTTTCCCTCCCAGGGTTTACTAAAACATCCACAGTCCAGACCACAGCTGACCTGCACCAGAAAATAACCGTCGAAGCTCTACTGAGTGGATATGGTACACATTTCTCTATGAAGATGCTTTCAGAAGATGCTCCCCTTCCAAGGTCTACACCAGCCATCACAGAAGCCCGCATGTGGTATTCAGTTCAAACTACCCTGCCCTGTGGCTGCTTATCCATGGTTCATTCCTCTCACTGGGTTTTAGGAATACGGAGGGCAGAGACCACATCTCACATTACAGAGTTTTTTTGCAAGTCATCTAACTTTACAACACTTCAGTTTTACCACCTGTCAAACAGAGATAGGACTTGTAGGGTTGCTGTGGAGTCAAATATATGAATACACTAAAGCATTTAGAACAGTAAAGATGAGCAGTGATTATTTCAGTAATGTTTCTGGGCAGAAGGGCATGAGACAGAATTTTTGGATGAAAGAATGAAAGGCATTTAAAAATCCACTTAGAGCCTGGCCAGTATCTCGTTTTTTTCTAAGAGACAAATTCATACAAGTAACATAGATTTTTAAAAATATGCTATCTGATCAATGGTCTGAAAAATAAGGGAAAGAAAAATACATTGTGGGGAGAGACACATGAGTATTCAGATGCAGGCTAGGGAATTGAAAAAAAAGCTAAACTTTACAAATCTCCCAACGTGAAAAAGTGACGGCGAGGTAAGTGGTCACCCCAAAGCCCTGCTCTGGGACAGCCTGGAGGGACAGGGCGGGGAGGGGTGCGGTTCAGGATGGGGGCACGGATGCCCATGGCCACGGTGCTGTGTGGTGAAAACCACCACAATGCTGCAATTATTCTCCAATTAAATAAGCTGATTCTTAAAACCTTCCAAATCCCAAGTCGACGCCCCATCAGAGCTCCTCCCAGAGGCTCGTCCAGGACCCCATGCCACTGTCGCCACCACGGCCCTGCTTTATACACGATGTGTCTTTTGTCACACGCATCCTTTCATTTGCTTCCCACACAGAGGCGTCCAAATCCCCTTTGCGATCCCTCCCACCTCCCCACGGCCTCTCTCTCTGGACCTCATTTCCCATTAGTCTCCCTGACGCTGCCAGCAGACCATTCCAAATCCTCCTCTGCCCGGGACAAAAGCCGCACAGATGTGGGGAGCGCGGGCACTGCAAACTCTCAGCAGCACCGTCCTCCCGTCCCAGCAGGACGGTGGTCGTTTCTCTTGGGGACCAGAGGCAGAGAGAGGGGGGCAAGAAAGAAAAGAAAGACGGAAGGCCGGGAAAGAGGGACGACAAAATAAGCCATTGAAATCAGAAAGGAAATGCATGAGTGAGATTTCTATCAGGAAACACGGTAGGGGGCAGAGGGGTGGGCGCTGGGAGAATAAAAACAAAAGAGCAAAATGTGCCGGTGGCAGAAGACTAAGACACCACAAAAGTCTCTGGGAGGGTAAAACAAGGGAGGAGGGAGCGGGCAGAAATATGGTTGAAAGGAGCTGAAAGGCAGGAACCGGTGGGGGTGGGCGTCGCTCTGCAGAGTCCCTCTGGGTCCTCCTCTTTCCACTGGTCCCCGTGGAATTCTTAAGCTCTCTCCCTCCTCTGCTCTCTTTTCAACCCTCCCAGGGCCCAAATTCCAGCTTTTCAAAAAGGGAAGCAATGTGTTGTGTATTTAAGAGAAGTCCCAAAGAAGATGCGGGAAGACAAAAATTCAAGCCTCCTGTGGCTTTTGAGAAACCACCACAGGCCCCATGCCCACCAGCTCGGCTTTAAGAGAGCCCCGAGAAGAGAAATCTGTGGCCGAACGTGGTGTCTGGGAGAGTGACTAAGCTCTCACGACTCCCAGACCCCACCGTTAATGAGACATGAAGAAGAGGGTGAAGCAGAGAGGAGAGGGGTGCTGCCTTCCAGCCAGGGTGCAGGAAGCAAGCAAGCCCCCCTCGGCCATGCTCCTTGAAAAGGGCCCTCTGCTGTCTCAGGACCCTTGTCATTCAAGGCATCTTTTCAGGCAGATTTTTGAACAGGTTTTAGGATTTATACAAGGAAAGGGATTTATATACAGGAAAGACTTGAATCAAATTTTTTTCAAAAATTAAAAAAAAAAAAATCCGAAAACTTCAAGACATTTGCAACAATTGAGATCGTAAGAAGGGGTGTCTCTCGATCTTGGCACAGTGTCAAATTTGTGTGCATGTACCTTATTGTGCAAAATCAAACTGACCAGACCCACCCACCCCCAATCTAATGCTAACTTATGAATACGATACCATGGTTTGGTAGACATTCCTGGATCTCAGCCTTGCAGAGGCATCTTGGCAAAGGCTATTTTCCATCATATCAGGGGAGTTTCATCCTTATTAAATTAGGCAAGACTCTTTGCTGACCGGAGATCACATTAAGATGATGATAACCAAGCTGAGAAAGTGTCATGTTTTCTGTGTATGTGTCCCTGACTTCAAGAACACTGCAAAGGGGTTGCTGTAATTTAAAAGAGATGAAGAGTTCAGAAAAGACAGTTTCTGATCTTAAATCCACACATTTATAAAACTATCAGAAACTAAAGACATTAAAAAGAAACTCCAACAGAAGTGCGTGAGCCAAAGTGCTTAGCTCTTGAAGAACTTGGAGACTTAGGCTGACGATGTGAACAGACTTAACATCCGTGTTCCTGAATATTTAGAAATAATGAAATTGATGTGAAGAATGAAATTCACCATGCCTATCAAGTTGATAAATACTAACTTTAATAAATATCAACTACAGTTTAGTTTTATTTGACAGTATCACTAACAGGTTAAAAATTGCCCCCCATCAAGATACGGTGATCCTTGAACTGTAAATCACAGTAAGACTTTCTTTTCAGACAGAAGAGATGAACTGTGTTGCATGACCTTCAGAGGCCAATCATCTGCTGACCAAGTACAGCCCCACGAGGCAGACACAGTGACCACGAGAACTGTTTGCCTGTGAGTGAAGTCGAGGTGATTCTAGGAATCTCAGGTGTTTTTCTCCTTAGTATAAATATTAAGGTGACTAACTTGCAAAAGTTAACCGAAAACAGAGAGAGAGAAATAAGCTTCTCCCTTCGCCAAGCTGCTAACAGGTTCCTCATGTCTTTCAGTGTTGACACAGAGAGCTATATCGCACTATTCACTCTTTGCAAAAGACACTAGGGATTCCAGAGAAAGCAGTTCAGTGTTAGGATGTCAGACTTTGCTGGAAGCACTAAGAGATGTACCAGCTGGATTTCATGTCAGGAAGAGTGTGCGTGTGCGTCTGTCTGTGTGTACATGAAAAAGCCAAGGAGAATTTATGCTACCCTTGTTTATGCAAGTCTTGCTTAAAGAGGCATGCTTTAATTGCTGGGGGCAGAATGGTCAGGGGAGTAAGAGACAGACTATGCACACCCCCGACACAGCGCCAGGAACAGACCTAGGCTTTCTAGAGTAGACAGGCTGGGATTAGCCCACTAGCCTACCAGCGGGCAAGAAAGCCTCCAATGGCGACCATCCTACTTTAAAGTCCTTTTCTTTTCCTAAACCGCTCTCCACCACAATTCAGGCCCAGGGTTCAGGCAAACTCTCCATGGTGAGATGCTACTGAAGACAAAGCAAGGTGAGTCTAATGTAACTGACAGTCTAACCTTACAAGGTCTCTGTAAAGATGAAATGATCAGATGTGTTCAGTGTAAGCCTGAGGCCTACAACCAGTGCTTGAGGAAGGATAGCTCTGGGATCTACTTGTGACTTCACAAGACTTAAGAGATCTACATACAACTGCCTTCAGTTTAATGCTGCAAATCACTGTATTTTTTTAGCCTGTAATTGTGTGATTAGAGAGTGTATTTTTGTGTGTATGCCAGTCTATAACAGGAAGTTCCTATGAAGTACCCCACAAATGTTTGATGAATGAATGAATGAATAGAATAAGACATGTTTGCAGAACTAAATAAAAAAAGGGATAAAAAGGAATGAGAATCAGACATAGCAAACAAACTTATGATTAGCAAACGGGAAAAGGAAGGGAAGGGATAAATTGGAATTAATAGATACACACTACTATATATAAAAGAAACAAGGACCTACTATATAACACAGGGAACTATATCCAATATCTTGTAACAACCTATAATTGGAAAGAACCTGAAAAAGATAAACATATGTATAACTTCCCCAGTGGCTCAGTGGTAAAGAATCGGCCTGCAATGCAGGAGACACAGGTTCAATCCCTGGGTCAGGAATGTCCCTGGAGAAGGGAATGGCTACCCCCTCCAGTACTCTTGCCTGGGAAATCCCATGGACAGAGGAGCCTGGTGGGCTAGACTCCACAGGGTCACAGAGAGTTGGACACGACTGAAGAATTGAACACACATGTCTATAACTGAATCCCTTTGCTGAAACTGACACACTGTGCATCAACTATCCTTCAATTTGCTAAAAGGGGATGTGAGCGTACATGAAAATGCTTAATATTTGCAACCTAAATGTGGATACAATGAGGGCAGGCCACAGGCTCAGTGCTGGGGCTTACAGAAAATGTTCTAGGATTTCTGTGTACCTGTCCAGCAGAGCTAGGGATGCCTCAAAAAGAGCCAAGCCTAGGAGACTTCCCCTTGAGCCCCACCCCCTGCTCTTTCCTATTTTTCGGTCCTTGAAACGCCATGAACATGGGAAGCAGAAAGTGTGGTCAAGGTTTGATCCTCCTCTCATGAGTCTGTGCATCTAAAGTGCTATTTGAGGAAGATGCTAAAGTCACCATGTAACACCAAACTATAACACCGGCTAGGAAGCTGTCCAGGAGGTGACCATGACCTGCCACAGAGGACACGGAGACCCCAATGTTTTCAAAGAGAATAAAAGATGACTTGAGTTGAAAAGGGGAATTATATTCAAAAAGAAAAAATGGGAAACTAGAAAGAGTGTAAGCCTGAGCCTACAACAGTGCTTGAGGAAGGATAGCTCTGGGATCTACTTGTGACTTCACAAGACTTAAGAGATCTACATACAACTGCCTTCAGTTTAATGCTGCAAATCACTGTATTTTTTTAGCCTGTAATTGTGTGATTAGAGAGTGTATTTTTGTGTGTATGCCAGTCTATAACAGGAAGTTCCTATGAAGTACCCCACAAATGTTTGATGAATGAATGAATGAATAGAATAAGACATGTTTGCAGAACTAAATAAAAAAAGGGATAAAAAGGAATGAGAATCAGACATAGCAAACAAACTTATGATTAGCAAACGGGAAAAGGAAGGGAAGGGATAAATTGGAATTAATAGATACACACTACTATATATAAAAGAAACAAGGACCTACTATATAACACAGGGAACTATATCCAATATCTTGTAACAACCTATAATTGGAAAGAACCTGAAAAAGATAAACATATGTATAACTTCCCCAGTGGCTCAGTGGTAAAGAATCGGCCTGCAATGCAGGAGACACAGGTTCAATCCCTGGGTCAGGAATGTCCCCTGGAGAAGGGAATGGCTACCCCCTCCAGTACTCTTGCCTGGGAAATCCCATGGACAGAGGAGCCTGGTGGGCTAGACTCCACAGGGTCACAGAGAGTTGGACACGACTGAAGAATTGAACACACATGTCTATAACTGAATCCCTTTGCTGAAACTGACACACTGTGCATCAACTATCCTTCAATTTGCTAAAAAGGGGGATGTGAACGTACATGAAAATGCTTAATATTTGCAACCTAAATGTGGATACAATGAGGGCAGGCCACAGGCTCAGTGCTGGGGCTTACAGAAAATGTTCTAGGATTTCTGTGTACCTGTCCAGCAGAGCTAGGGATGCCTCAAAAAGAGCCAAGCCTAGGAGACTTCCCCTTGAGCCCCACCCCCTGCTCTTTCCTATTTTTCGGTCCTTGAAACGCCATGAACATGGGAAGCAGAAAGTGTGGTCAAGGTTTGATCCTCCTCTCATGAGTCTGTGCATCTAAAGTGCTATTTGAGGAAGATGCTAAAGTCACCATGTAACACCAAACTATAACACCGGCTAGGAAGCTGTCCAGGAGGTGACCATGACCTGCCACAGAGGACACGGGAGACCCCAATGTTTTCAAAGAGAATAAAAGATGACTTGAGTTGAAAAGGGGAATTATATTCAAACAGAAAAAAAATGGGAAACTAGAAAGATGGGGAAAAAAATGCTCATTACTCCATAGAATGATTAACTATCAATACTGGATGAGGTACCTGGTCCCAACCAGTCAACTTCCCAAAATATAAGAGCCTTTCCCCAAACAGACCATTATGCCAAGTCCACATTTGGTTTCATCTTTCATTTTGTAAGGAATCAGTCCCTGAACACCATGCAGAAGCCTTGATATGCAAATTATTTCTATTAACGGTGTAGTTAAAGTGACCCCCGTGTCTCAGGGGTCTAGAATCCTTGCTCCGTCATACAAGCAAGGAGAGTCAGCTAAAGGTGAAAAGCCTTCCCATCACTCTGGGCACAGTCTGGATGAAAGTCAACTTAGACACTGCAGTCTGTTTCATGGATAAGTGATTCTTGATTCACCGTGCCGACTCACCGTGGTCAAGGATATATTTCACAATCTCCCCGTTGCCAGTTTTAGCTGCGTAGTGAAGGAGTGAACAGTGGTCTGGTCCCTGAATTAGCAGGCTGCCTCCGTTTTTATAGCTTTCTATTAGCTGAAAAAGAGACAAAGGAAAAGCAACTCAGACAGAGCCCGGAACAAGGAAAACAGCGAATGGGCGATAAAACAAAAGTAATGCAGCAAACCACAAGTGTCTCCAGCCTCGGAGGACACAGAGAGAAGTCAAAGAGGTGAACTAACACCCCTGGGGTTGTGTTATCACGCAGATGGCCAGTGTCTCAGTAAAACCTAGAGAGGGTCTGTAGGTACTGAACAACCTAAGGGAATGGAAACATGCTCAATTACCTGTTCCCTTTCTGGTTTTTGTCCTTTCCAGGGCTCTGAAAGAATGAAAGAGGAGAACAAAAGCTTCCCCGTGTTGGCTGAGTTTTGAGTTAAAAGACAATTAACTCTATAAGCAGGAAGAGCTTGATGTCTGGTAGCTGCATTCCTTCTGTCCTTCAGTTTTTTTCTTCCATCTCTAATGAACCGGCTGCTGAGACTAGAAGCTGCTTGCCCCTTTCCAGCGAGGTCACACGCACAGACACTCAGCAGACACATGCACACCCTGTAGGACTCCCTCCTTCATCCAGACCTGCAGACTGCCTGCCTCCTGTTTATCATCCAACACATTCCGCCAAACGAGGCTTGAGGTGATCCACGGGACCGGCACCAAAAGGGTTCAGGGCATGGAGTCGTGGAAACCTGAACAATTTCAAATACGAGAGTGCACTGGGGGAACAACCAGATTTTGCAGCCTGAGAATTAGGCAGCTAAATGAGGATGCCGTCTAAGTTTGTGAAACCCTGCACATTACAGAACTGTAATGGAAGTTGTAAATGGATCTCTGTTCTCTAAACTTCAGTAATCAGAACATGAGCCTTACTGGAGCTTCCAAAAGGTACTATTAGAATAAACAAGAATCAACTAACCCAGCAGGCAATAAGCAAAAGGAATGTGCCTACCACCCAGAAGTTAGATGACACAGCATTACCAAAAACCAAACAACTCATAAGGTCAAAGAAAGTAAATGCACAGTTCAGCGCTTCCCTCACATACAGCCACAAAGCTGCTGGGGGCAGATGCCAGAGAAATGAAGATGCGTACGACTCGAGCACTGCCTTTAACCTCACTGTCCATGGCGGAGAGAGACGTGCACAGAACTGCACAGAGACGAGGACAGTGAGGAGGGACGCACAGGGCACTAGGAAAGCAGAAAGTAGGGGAGGGAAACAATCATGGAAGACTTCTCAGAAAACTGATCAGAAAGCAGTAGTTGGCTGGGAAGTAAGGAACACTGGGCTTCCCAAGTGGCCCTAGTGGTAAAGAACCTGCCTGCCAATGCAGGAGACCTAAGAGATGAGGGCTTGATCCCTGGGTTGGGAAGGTTTCCTGGAGGAGGGCATGGCGATTACCTGTTCCCTTTCTGGTTTTTGTCCTTTCCAGGGCTCTGAAAGAATGAAAGAGGAGAACAAAAGCTTCCCCGTGTTGGCTGAGTTTTGAGTTAAAAGACAATTAACTCTATAAGCAGGAAGAGCTTGATGTCTGGTAGCTGCATTCCTTCTGTCCTTCAGTTCTTTCTTCCATCTCTAATGAACCGGCTGCTGAGACTAGAAGCTGCTTGCCCCTTTCCAGCGAGGTCACACGCACAGACACTCAGCAGACACATGCACACCCTGTAGGACTCCCTCCTTCATCCAGACCTGCAGACTGCCTGCCTCCTGTTTATCATCCAACACATTCCGCCAAACGAGGCTTGAGGTGATCCACGGGACCGGCACCAAAAGGGTTCAGGGCATGGAGTCGTGGAAACCTGAACAATTTCAAATACGAGAGTGCACTGGGGGAACAACCAGATTTTGCAGCCTGAGAATTAGGCAGCTAAATGAGGATGCCGTCTAAGTTTGTGAAACCCTGCACATTACAGAACTGTAATGGAAGTTGTAAATGGATCTCTGTTCTCTAAACTTCAGTAATCAGAACATGAGCCTTACTGGAGCTTCCAAAATGTACTTTTAGAATAAACAAGAATCAACTAACCCAGCAGGCAATAAGCAAAAGGAATGTGCCTACCACCCAGAAGTTAGATGACACAGCATTACCAAAAACCAAACAACTCATAAGGTCAAAGAAAGTAAATGCACAGTTCAGCGCTTCCCTCACATACAGCCACAAAGCTGCTGGGGGCAGATGCCAGAGAAATGAAGATGCGTACGACTCGAGCACTGCCTTTAACCTCACTGTCCATGGCGGAGAGAGACGTGCACAGAACTGCACAGAGACGAGGACAGTGAGGAGGGACGCACAGGGCACTAGGAAAGCAGAAAGTAGGGGAGGGAAACAATCATGGAAGACTTCTCAGAAAACTGATCAGAAAGCAGTAGTTGGCTGGGAAGTAAGGAACACTGGGCTTCCCAAGTGGCCCTAGTGGTAAAGAACCTGCCTGCCAATGCAGGAGACCTAAGAGATGAGGGCTTGATCCCTGGGTTGGGAAGGTTTCCTGGAGGAGGGCATGGCGACCCACTCTAGCATTCTTGCCTGGGGAATCCCATGGACAGAGGAGCCTGGTGGGCTACAGACCATGGGGGTCACAGAGAGTCAGACACAATGGAAGCAACTGAGCACATGCCCAAGGCACATACGGAGTTTTTATGCCTAAACTGTGAAGCAAAGGAACAGGAAGAAGTAGGTGTCTTCCACAAAAATCTAAGAGAATCCTGATCTGTTCAACTGCACTGGCTCACAAGGATGCATCCATTCTTTGGGGGCAATTCCACAAAGGACTCAGGCTCCCACAGTAGCCGCTATCCCAGCCTTCAGCTGCCCTGATTCTGCCGTTCTGTGGTGTTCACAGACACTGTGACTATGAAGGTGTTTTAGGACCAACTCATGACAGCCTGCATGCAAGGGTGATCCTGGGTCTTCTCGTCTCAGTTCACTGGTGTACTTGATACCAACCCTACCCCCATCTCTCTCCATCTTCCCGTCCTTTCTCTCTCTCTCTCTCTCTCTCTCACACACACACACCCAGTTCAGTATTTAACAGTTACAGTACTTTCTACATGGGTCAGAGAAACAAAGAAAACAGAGAAGAAGAAAGAAAAGGAAGGAAAAGTACTTGGGAAGGAAAAGAAAGAAAAAAGTAAGAAAGAAAAACCCTAAGGCTTTATATTTATCCTCTCAGTAAATCAGGTGTTATTAAGTCATTTCTCAGTCATCTAGGAGAAAATTATAACAGAGAATGAAATAAGGCAACCAGCTGAATATAGTGATTTCCCTTCTCTCAAGTAATTCTGTTAGGTACCAAAAAAAAAAAAAAAAGGAAAGAAAAAATGTGGTAACAAGCCCAGGGACCTGGAAAATTTCTTGCCTAGACCGAAAACATATACAGAATAAAATGAAGTGGTTTCAAAGGCACAACATTTTGCAACATTTTCTGCTTTAGAAGCTCTGTGAGGGCAGGGATCGGGTCTGAACTCACGCCTCTCGTCCACAGAATCCAAAAAGGCTTTGCAGGGGAATATAGGATAGCACTGGTTAGGGCACGGCCTGGAAACAGCATCAGGCACACACACTGCACTTTCCTCTGGCGGCTAACAATGCCTAGTAAACTATGATCTGGACATAGCACAGGCGCCATCCCTAGGATTGCGGATGTAAAGATGGCAGTTATTCAAGATGCTGGTGACCTCTCAGCCCTTGTCTTCTGCTAGTAACTTGCTCAGCATGGAGCACAGCGGTTTCTCAGTCTATTTGACAGATGTGTTTCCAAGGAAGCTGTACACAAGGGCAGTGCTCCTTCGCTTTCTTTTAAGGCTTCTGGGTTCTTAACATGCTATGGCGCTGAATTCTTCGAGTTAGGTGGAGCCTCTGCAGCTGGAGCAGCTGCTGGTAACTCAGAGCAGATCCACGTCCCTGTGGGCTACCCAGGGACACCAGGGCAGTCTACAAGTCCTGATGCAGGAGACACATGCGGGACCAAATATAGCTTTCCAGGTATGCACAGACTATCTTATACATTATAACGAATGTCTGCCTCCCTGCTACGTTGAGCTATTAAAGAAACACAGATTAACACTATATTAACAAAACAGCTATCTTTGGAGAGTCCCTTCTATGAAGTTACAGCAGCAGTCTTAAGAGCATTACATGAATACTACATTCAATCCGCACAATAAGGCAAAGAGAGGGGCAATGTGATTCCATTTTACAGAAGAAGAAACTGAGGCCCAGAGACAATTAGGCAATTATACAAAGACTCATATACAGTGAACGGCAGAACCAAGATCTGAACCCAGACTGACTGACTTCCGAATTTACACTCACTCTAGAGGCAGCAGTTCCCTCTGAACTAAATTGTCTGGGAAGTGTGAGCACACATATTCAAGGCAGATCAGAGTCAAACAGTAATAATGTTGCAAGAGGCAGGCTCTCGCCCAGAGAATATATTTCTGGGTATCCAGGTTATTCTCCCAGATGCAGTCATTTAAAGCCTTGTCTGAAAACCAATCTTTCAACTGCAAATATGAGCTTCCAGACAGCCGGAACCCCGGGCGCTGTGAACCCCGTCTCCTGGGGCCATGTACTGCTTGTTACTAGACACAGCACACGGCACAGTGTCTCTGTACAGACCCTCTGCTGCTCAGAGCTATGGCGATGCTACAAAGACTCCTCCCAGCCTCTCTGCTCAGTTCTCGAGAGGAGCATCCTTCCTCCTTTGACCCAGCACCAGGGGATGGGAAACGATACATGGGATCATGAAAACTTGGTGAGAAATGATGCTGATTTAGAGTTCTGAAGGAATTACCAAAAGTTCTGGTAGGAAGATATCTTACCTTCATAAGATCACCAGCTATTACTGCCTGCAAAATTGCTGTGAAAGACAAAAGAGAGATGTCTCATTAGTAGAAGACCCTCTCATGAAAACACTATTAAGGGCTGGATCCATATTTTGGGGAGAGAGTCTACATTTGGGGTGGGACCCAGGCGAGGAGAAGCATGCCAAAAGTTGCATCTTGGAACAGACTGAGGCCTTCTCTTGAGCCCTTCCCTCCCTGGGCATTCACATCATGCATCATTCTAGAGTCGACCAGAGCCCCCTCCAGCCCTGGTACAGAAAAGATAACAGGAAATTGAGCCACATATACTGGATTCACATCTTAGATCTGGCCCTCATGGGTGGTGGAATGCTAGGTGAGTTATTAACCACTCTTAGCCTCAGTTTCCACATCTGTAAAACAGTAAGTATCAATTACATCAGAGCTTCGAAACAGTTAATTAAATCATGCAAATGTTCTTAACTCATCCACTGATGCAAAGCAGGTGCCTAATCATTAGGATTGTTTCTGCCCCCTTCTTTCTAGTTTCTTCTACTTTGTCCTTAAATATTAGTAATTTTAGTGTTTTATAATTTTATAATTTCCCCTAAATATTTACAGAGCAACAATCACAACAGAAAACACTGCGTCAGAAGTCATATTCCTCAGTCTAACCTTCTAATTTAACAGAAGAGGAAAATGCTGCTTGAGACGTCATGTTTCCAAGGTCAGACAGATAGTTAGCCATCGAGCTGAGAGACAGAAGGTGCTAGTTTAAAGCCTCGTCCTGGGGCAAACTTTCAACTGCAAATATGAGCTTCAGACAGCGGAACCCGCTTGAACCGTCTCCTGGGGGCATTGACTGCCTGTTACTAGGCACAGCCCACGGCACAGTGTCTCTGTACAGACCCTCTGCTGCTCAGCGCTATGGCGATGCTACAAAGACTCCTCCCAGCCTCTCTGCTCAGTTCTCGAGAGGAGCATCCTTCCTCCTTTGACCCAGCACCAGGGGAGGGGAAAAGCGATACATGGGATCATGAAAACTTGGTGAGAAATGATGCTGATTTAGAGTTCTGAAGGAATTACCAAAAGTTCTGGTAGGAAGATATCTTACCTTCATAAGATCACCAGCTATTACTGCCTGCAAAATTGCTGTGAAAGACAAAAGAGAGATGTCTCATTAGTAGAAGACCCTCTCATGAAAACACTATTAAGGGCTGGATCCATATTTTGGGGAGAGAGTCTACATTTGGGGTGGGACCCAGGCGAGGAGAAGCATGCCAAAAGTTGCATCTTGGAACAGACTGAGGCCTTCTCTTGAGCCCTTCCCTCCCTGGGCATTCACATCATGCATCATTCTAGAGTCGACCAGAGCCCCCTCCAGCCCTGGTACAGAAAAGATAACAGGAAATTGAGCCACATATACTGGATTCACATCTTAGATCTGGCCCTCATGGGTGGTGGAATGCTAGGTGAGTTATTAACCACTCTTAGCCTCAGTTTCCACATCTGTAAAACAGTAAGTATCAATTACATCAGAGCTTCGAAACAGTTAATTAAATCATGCAAATGTTCTTAACTCATCCACTGATGCAAAGCAGGTGCCTAATCATTAGGATTGTTTCTGCCCCCTTCTTTCTAGTTTCTTCTACTTTGTCCTTAAATATTAGTAATTTTAGTGTTTTATAATTTTATAATTTCCCCTAAATATTTACAGAGCAACAATCACAACAGAAAACACTGCGTCAGAAGTCATATTCCTCAGTCTAACCTTCTAATTTAACAGAAGAGGAAAATGCTGCTTGAGACGTCATGTTTCCAAGGTCAGACAGATAGTTAGCCATCGAGCTGAGAGACAGAAGGGTGCTAGTTTCCTTTCACTGTTATCATGTTTCAATATTTCCTTTTATTATTTCTGAATCTGTGGTGAGAGCTCCTTCTACCCTGCCCGTATCTTCTCTAACTTGGAGCAGGGTGGGCAGACATTAAAACAAGAAAGCTTCGCAGATGCATCCTATAGAAAGGGGAGTCAATTTATGGCGTCAGGCTCCACCTCTTCTCACCCCGAAGCAGAGGCTGAGTACTCAGCACCATGACGGCTAACGCCATGTTCACCACTCCCTTGATCTGATCACAACAGGTGTCTTCACATTTTTCCTTTCTTACCTATTGCTCAGCCGCCATAGAGGCTAGCCTGTCAGATGCCTATGAGCTTACTTCTTGGAGATACATATTTCTGCAGAGTTTTTCCTGTATTTTCCTTATCAGCAGCATTCTGTGCAGTTTTTCTACTTTTCGAGCAGCAAGCCCTGGTACATAAGCAACAAACTGTGACGGCTTAGCTCCCCAAAATGGAATTTAAAATTATTGTCAAACATACCAAAGGTAATCTGACACACATTGAATGGTATGGATAACTACCCTGAATTATGCTAATCAGGCATAAAGAAGGAAGAAGCTCATGAAAACGACTGTAATTAATATTATTTTACATACGCGCACTGAACAAACCCAAGAGGAGACAAAAGAAAGGAGGAATTAGGTATTGCTAAAGACCTCTCTGCATGTTAATCAAGGCCTCAAGGAAGTTTTGACAATTGATAATAAGATACATGCCAAGTTATTCGTTAATGTGCTGTGCTTAGCTGTACAGTCATGTCTGACTCTCTGCGATCCTATGGACTACTGCCTACCTGCCTCCTCTGTCCGTGGGGATTTTCCAGTAAGAATACGGGAGTGGGTTGCCATTTCCTCCTCCAGCGGATCTGCCCAGCCCAGGGATTGAACTCAGGTCTCCTGCATCGCAGGCAGGTTCTTTACCATTTGAGCCACCAGGGAAGCCCAAGAATATTGGAGTGGGTCGTCTATTCTTTCTCCAGGGTATCTTCCCAACCCAGGAATCAAACTGGGTCTCCTGCCCTGCAGGCAGGGTCTTTATCAGCTGAGTTACACTAGCTCAAATACTAAGGGTTCTTAATAATATGTTAGAACGAATTCAAGATTATTCTTACAATAATACAGAAATCTGTATCAGTTCCCTGTTCTTGAATAGCAAACCATCTCAAAACACAGTGATGTAAAGCACAATTATTTTGTTCAAAAGCTGCAATTTGGGCTAGGTTAAGCAGGAATTTTTTGTTTCTGCTCTATCTGGGTTCAGCTGGGGACAGCTTCACTGAATGCTGAGATCTACTTTCCAGATAACCACACATAGGTCTGGCAATGGGGAGCTGGCTTCAGCTGGGAGCTCTGACTCCTCTTGTGTGGGCTTCCATGGGCTGCCTGGGCTTCCTCCGGAAATGGTGACTATGTTTCAAAAGCAACCATTCCAAGGGCGCTCAGTGGAAATCACCTTGCCTTGGAATCACACAGTGTCGCACTTGCTCTGCTACAGACTTAAGTTTACCCATATTGAAGGAAAGAAGACACATACTCCAGAGCTCAAAGAAAAAAATGTCCAAGTCATGTTGCAAGAAGAACGTGTGGCATGGGAGATAATGCTGTGACTTTTTTTTTTTTTGGAAAAATATGGTCTGCCCCGTCCTATACTTGCCTGTGCTTGGGGCAGGGGGCTGGTGTCACTTTCAGTGTTGGGAAACGCCCAAGAACAACAGCTTCTGTCCCCTGTGTGACCTTTGGGAGCATATTTGCATACAATAGCATCTGTTTTACACTGAGTATCCTGAAGAAGGGAATGGATACCCACTCCAGTATTCTTGCCTGGAGAATTCCATGGACAGAGGAGTCTGGCAGGCTACAGTTCATGGGGTCACAAAGTGTCCCACACGATTTAGCAACTTTCACTTCACTTCATCTCAGCAGATAAATTAAAAAGGCTGAAACTACTTATCTGAAGGACCAGGTTTTTGAAGCAGGAAAAGGAAAGGCGAGTGGAAGATCCTGCAGACAACAAATGCTGGTTGAGCTGAATTAGGAATTGTACACCAGATGCACTCTCCTTAGTCATCAGATGTGGGAAGAGATGGTTTCCTTCTCCTTGCCCTTTTTCTCTTCTCCAGACAGGCAAACACTTATTGACCTCGAGTCTATATTCCTCACACTCTGCCTACTGGTGTCTCCTCCACTGCTGAAATATGGCGTGAAGGAAACAGAGCACACATCTCGTATGCTTGATCATCTTATCATCTCATCATCAGGGGGATGAACCCATCAGTGGCTAACATAAAGGCCCTTCGATGCTACAGTAGTCTAAGCCTCATATACCATCCGTGCCAAATCCCTCTTAGCCTGTGCAACCACAGATGGAGACATAAATAGGTTTTGTGTCTCTCTAATGATGGAGTTAATCCTCAAATTCAATTAGTCCCTGCTAATTGAACACATGAATGTATACAGGTTCTTTCCATCTGCTGCAGCAATCTTTCTGAAGCTGCTATTAGCATGGAAGAGGTTTCCTGTTTGGAGAAAAAACAAACAGCCCGCATCCAGTGTTTCCTTCTGGAAGAAAATGCGTACCTTGCTGCCAGAGGACCAGGACGTGTCCAAAAACAGTAAGTTCCATTTCTCTAACAGAGCACTGGAATTAACCATAAACAGTGCAGAAACCAGATGTCTCTCCCCAACAGCTCATTTGTTTATCTCTTGTTGTGAAACTGTCCTCTGGTTGTTTTACATGTTTAAGTCTGTCTCTGCAATTAAGCCACAAGCATAGAGGCATCAATGCTTGGGGCAGGGGGCTGGTGTCACTTTCAGTGTTGGGAAACGCCCAAGAACAACAGCTTCTGTCCCCTGTGTGACCTTTGGGAGCATATTTGCATACAATAGCATCTGTTTTACACTGAGTATCCTGAAGAAGGGAATGGATACCCACTCCAGTATTCTTGCCTGGAGAATTCCATGGACAGAGGAGTCTGGCAGGCTACAGTTCATGGGGTCACAAAGTGTCCCACACGATTTAGCAACTTTCACTTCACTTCATCTCAGCAGATAAATTAAAAAGGCTGAAACTACTTATCTGAAGGACCAGGTTTTTGAAGCAGGAAAAGGAAAGGCGAGTGGAAGATCCTGCAGACAACAAATGCTGGTTGAGCTGAATTAGGAATTGTACACCAGATGCACTCTCCTTAGTCATCAGATGTGGGAAGAGATGGTTTCCTTCTCCTTGCCCTTTTTCTCTTCTCCAGACAGGCAAACACTTATTGACCTCGAGTCTATATTCCTCACACTCTGCCTACTGGTGTCTCCTCCACTGCTGAAATATGGCGTGAAGGAAACAGAGCACACATCTCGTATGCTTGATCATCTTATCATCTCATCATCAGGGGGATGAACCCATCAGTGGCTAACATAAAGGCCCTTCGATGCTACAGTAGTCTAAGCCTCATATACCATCCGTGCCAAATCCCTCTTAGCCTGTGCAACCACAGATGGAGACATAAATAGGTTTTGTGTCTCTCTAATGATGGAGTTAATCCTCAAATTCAATTAGTCCCTGCTAATTGAACACATGAATGTATACAGGTTCTTTCCATCTGCTGCAGCAATCTTTCTGAAGCTGCTATTAGCATGGAAGAGGTTTCCTGTTTGGAGAAAAAACAAACAGCCCGCATCCAGTGTTTCCTTCTGGAAGAAAATGCGTACCTTGCTGCCAGAGGACCAGGACGTGTCCAAAAACAGTAAGTTCCATTTCTCTAACAGAGCACTGGAATTAACCATAAACAGTGCAGAAACCAGATGTCTCTCCCCAACAGCTCATTTGTTTATCTCTTGTTGTGAAACTGTCCTCTGGTTGTTTTACATGTTTAAGTCTGTCTCTGCAATTAAGCCACAAGCATAGAGACTGTGCTTTTAATTTTTTCCCTCTTTTATCCATATGCTATCTTTCAATGATAGCATGTATACTATGGTACAGGAAGTATACAAAGTGCTTACTAACCACTTGGTTGAGTCATGCACCAGGCCATCATTTCAATAGTCTTCAAACTCTGGGTCAAGGAAGATGTTTTAAGGAATAAAGGAAAACCTTCTTTACTGCCCCTGCAGTGAGTTTGGAACTGAAAATACTTCCGTAACTTTTTAAGGTTATATAATTCTGTTTACCAGATGCAATGAAACACCATTATAAGTATCTTAATAAACCATGAATGTTTATATATGGGTCAAATCAGAGCCTTATACTAAGCAACAATGCATGTCACTTCCTAGATGTTGGTGGAAGCCTTCTCTTAGCTGCTCAGTTGTGTCTGACTCTCTGCGAGCCCATGGACTGCAGCCCGCCAGGCTCCTCGGTCCACGGGGATTCTCCAGGCAAGAATACTGGAGTGGGTTGCCATTCCCTTCTCCAGGGCTTAGCTCTCTGTTAAAACAAATGTCCCAGGTTAATTAATTTGCTTTGGGTACTGGGCTAGAGACAAGTTCATAGGTTAAAGGGCCAACTGGGTTCACACTTCTCCACAGTCACAGTATGTTACTTTGCACCAACTGTGAAAACATGCTCTGACAGTTACTGAGGGAACAGAGAAGTTCTTGAAAATTCCTCTTGACAGTCTGTATGGCTCAAAACTCAGGTTTTCTCTAATGATGACAGATTAATATCATCATTTGTGTATGAAGTGGGTCAACATACTTTTTTTATGTAGGCCCATCTTCTAAAGTAACAGCCAATTATTCCTATAAAACTAGAAAAATATAAATTCATTTTTAGCATTAAGATTATAGAATCCTCTCAACTATTTTTATTCAATAAATATTAAGCCTCCATCCACAGTAAGGAGTTTTCCTATTTGTCAAGGGTTTTAATCTGATTATAACTCACTGAATTCATGAACCCTAAATAATTACAGTACACAAGAACACTCTTTCTCCACATCATGTGGATAAAGTCATACATATTTAAAATGCTTAGTGCATGGCAAACTACTTTAGGAATGTCAGAGATTAAAAAAGAAGTTCTAGTATTCTCTGAAAGTCCTTCAACCCTAGAATGCTGAGAGAATTTAGATGGACAGACTGTTGATTTTTTTCTTTCCTTGCATTTGGATGGTAATGCATCATCCTGAGAGGGTCGGAAAATTGGAAGAACTAAGAAATAAAGTCCTTGTTAGCCTCACAGATAAGAGGACACTGTCCAGATAAGAGGAGGGGCTGCTGGCCGCAGTCTTGATGATTTTCCCTGAGGATCTTGGGCTATAGCATGGGGGCGTGGGCTTCATATCCCTTCCCTCAACATCAGGCTGGCTTCCTCCTGTGATGGGTCTCCTTGAAGTCATGTGATGTATTTTAGCAGTGTCCTTTAGGAACAAGGCCCAAGGAACTTGGGTTGAAAAAGGATGCTTTTATCAGTGATAGCTGCAAGCTGATCTGATGGCACTTGAAAGTGATAGCTTTGCTAGAGAACTGGAGTGGGTGCCATTCCCTTCTCCAGGGCTTAGCTCTCTGTTAAAACAAATGTCCCAGGTTAATTAATTTGCTTTGGGTACTGGGCTAGAGACAAGTTCATAGGTTAAAGGGCCAACTGGGTTCACACTTCTCCACAGTCACAGTATGTTACTTTGCACCAACTGTGAAAACATGCTCTGACAGTTACTGAGGGAACAGAGAAGTTCTTGAAAATTCCTCTTGACAGTCTGTATGGCTCAAAACTCAGGTTTTCTCTAATGATGACAGATTAATATCATCATTTGTGTATGAAGTGGGTCAACATACTTTTTTTATGTAGGCCCATCTTCTAAAGTAACAGCCAATTATTCCTATAAAACTAGAAAAATATAAATTCATTTTTAGCATTAAGATTATAGAATCCTCTCAACTATTTTTATTCAATAAATATTAAGCCTCCATCCACAGTAAGGAGTTTTCCTATTTGTCAAGGGTTTTAATCTGATTATAACTCACTGAATTCATGAACCCTAAATAATTACAGTACACAAGAACACTCTTTCTCCACATCATGTGGATAAAGTCATACATATTTAAAATGCTTAGTGCATGGCAAACTACTTTAGGAATGTCAGAGATTAAAAAAGAAGTTCTAGTATTCTCTGAAAGTCCTTCAACCCTAGAATGCTGAGAGAATTTAGATGGACAGACTGTTGATTTTTCTTTCCTTGCATTTGGATGGTAATGCATCATCCTGAGAGGGTCGGAAAATTGGAAGAACTAAGAAATAAAGTCCTTGTTAGCCTCACAGATAAGAGGACACTGTCCAGATAAGAGGAGGGGCTGCTGGCCGCAGTCTTGATGATTTTCCCTGAGGATCTTGGGCTATAGCATGGGGGCGTGGGCTTCATATCCCTTCCCTCAACATCAGGCTGGCTTCCTCCTGTGATGGGTCTCCTTGAAGTCATGTGATGTATTTTAGCAGTGTCCTTTAGGAACAAGGCCCAAGGAACTTGGGTTGAAAAAGGATGCTCATATTTCATTCAGTGATAGCTGCAAGCTGATCTGATGGCACTTGAAAGTGATGGATGGTTACTGGTTTTAAGTAAACATCAAGACTGCATGGGAAATGGCATTTAAGGCCAGGATCCAAGAACAAATGAGCGTGCACTCAAGCTCAAACAGATGAGAGGTTTATGGGTCATCTGGTCATCAGGCTGTCCATTAAGTACCTTATCATCACCTAGCAGCACGCCGACCACTCTGTCCGATGAAGACCTTTGTGACTGAGAGGAAGACTGGGTTTAGCCCAAACATCCACCTCTGGGACAAAATAAAGCCAAGGAGGAGTTGACACAGCAAAAGTCACTTTCAGGGATACAGACTAGCCAAATGCACATATAGCAGAAGAGTACCATTTTCATAAAAGACAAAACTTCTAGAGTCTGTCCTTACTTCTAAGTGGGAAGACAGACAAGAGCATCTGTATCCTCAGTTATAATAAAACACTAATTTTGACTCTTTCCCATATCAGCACGTGGGCTTCCCAGTTGGCTCAGCGGTAAAGAACCCACCTGCCAATGCAGGAGACACAAGGAGACCTGGGTTCGATCCCTGGATCAGGAAGATCCCCTGGTGTAGGAGTGGTAATCCACTCCAATATTCTTGCCTGGATAATCCCTATGAACAGAGGAGCCTGGAGGGCGACAGTCCATGGGATCGCAAAGAGTGGGACACGACTGAGCACACACACATGCACATCAGCATATGATAGTTATGAATCAGAAACATAGAAAAATTAAGCATTTTATTTCAGAGAAATGAAAAAATAAGCTTTAACTTTTACTTATGTATTATGCTAGGTTGACAAAGCGAGATCACACCTTAGAGACGAGAATGATGAAGTATGGGTTTGTTTGGATGCTCATTCAACAAGTAAGATACAAAGCGGAACAAGCTTTAGTATATGAACTTCAATGATCTTTATTAAAGAGCAGATTTTATTGTTCGGCTTCTAAGCAGAGCAATTAAAACTAAACTCTCCTCCTTCTTAGGGATTCCTACACTCTAAGGACAGGAAGAGAAGAGTGACAGGTGTACACAGACACGGGCAGCCCTGCTTGCTAAAACAGCATGATGTATGGAACAATTTTCTCGGGCATTTGTTAAAAATTGTTTAAAAAGGAAGATCTGCATTGGCAAAAAATGATGGGAAGAAAGTTCTCTAGAGTGAAGACCCGCTGGCATAGAGGAATGAAGAGCAAAGCCACAGCGGCTTCACTTGATCCAGAAAAAGAGCTGAAGAACCTCCCTGACAGGCCAGTGGTTAAGACTCCATGTTTCCAGTGCAAAGGGTGCATGTCTGATCTCTGATCAGGAACTAAGATCCCACATGCTGTGCAACATGGTCAAGGGAAAAAAAAAAAAGGAGAGCTAAAATGGGGGCAGGGAGAAGTGAGTCATAAATAGAGGGTGCCTTCAACCCTCAGAGAGCAATGTGAGGTCAAAGACTTTTTTAAAATGTCAATGAAAAGCACTCAGCAATTGTATTTTCCAAATATAACCTTGGTCATGACTATCACTCTTTTCCTCGAAGATAAAAAGAGCTTAAATATAGACAAAAAGAAAAAAGGAAAGGTCATTGAGAAATCAATACTAGAAAAACGTCTGTGGGTGGGTCATGCTTTCTGAGAACGAGAAGCCCTCAGGACTGGCTGAGGAAGACAGGAGGACCAGAGAGAAGCCTGGTCAGACAGACAAACAAGAGCAAACCGCTGCAGCCACAGTATGGCTGAAATGCCTTTGCTCTCGTAAAACACAGCACTAGTGGCTGAAAAACTGCCTTCACTTTCTGGAGTGAAAAGAGGACGGAACGTCACTAGACTAAAAACAACTGAGTGGATTCTGGCTGATACCAAGAGTTAAAATTTTCAGAGAAATGATTTTTTTGGCTAGGTTGACAAAGCGAGATCACACCTTAGACGAGAATGATGAAGTATGGGTTTGTTTGGATGCTCATTCAACAAGTAAGATACAAAGCGGAACAAGCTTTAGTATATGAACTTCAATGATCTTTATTAAAGAGCAGATTTTATTGTTCGGCTTCTAAGCAGAGCAATTAAAACTAAACTCTCCTCCTTCTTAGGGATTCCTACACTCTAAGGACAGGAAGAGAAGAGTGACAGGTGTACACAGACACGGGCAGCCCTGCTTGCTAAAACAGCATGATGTATGGAACAATTTTCTCGGGCATTTGTTAAAAATTGTTTAAAAAGGAAGATCTGCATTGGCAAAAAATGATGGGAAGAAAGTTCTCTAGAGTGAAGACCCGCTGGCATAGAGGAATGAAGAGCAAAGCCACAGCGGCTTCACTTGATCCAGAAAAAGAGCTGAAGAACCTCCCTGACAGGCCAGTGGTTAAGACTCCATGTTTCCAGTGCAAAGGGTGCATGTCTGATCTCTGATCAGGAACTAAGATCCCACATGCTGTGCAACATGGTCAAGGGAAAAAAAAAAAAAGGAGAGCTAAAATGGGGGCAGGGAGAAGTGAGTCATAAATAGAGGGTGCCTTCAACCCTCAGAGAGCAATGTGAGGTCAAAGACTTTTTTAAAATGTCAATGAAAAGCACTCAGCAATTGTATTTTCCAAATATAACCTTGGTCATGACTATCACTCTTTTCCTCGAAGATAAAAAGAGCTTAAATATAGACAAAAAGAAAAAAGGAAAGGTCATTGAGAAATCAATACTAGAAAAACGTCTGTGGGTGGGTCATGCTTTCTGAGAACGAGAAGCCCTCAGGACTGGCTGAGGAAGACAGGAGGACCAGAGAGAAGCCTGGTCAGACAGACAAACAAGAGCAAACCGCTGCAGCCACAGTATGGCTGAAATGCCTTTTTTGCTCTCGTAAAACACAGCACTAGTGGCTGAAAAAACTGCCTTCACTTTCTGGAGTGAAAAGAGGGGACGGGAACGTCACTAGACTAAAAACAACTGAGTGGATTCTGGCTGATTACAGATACCCTTTTCAATACGCAGTGAGGCTGTGCTTTGTCAGGAGAGAAGCTGGAAGTTGCATAATTAAATAGTAATGTATGCTGCCACCTTGATAAAAAAAAGAAAACACTACCAGTGTGAAAGCTGCCTGCAGCATTTATGCGCTTGTGAAGTTCAGTTCCTGTCTATTCGGAAGATGGGTGCACAGTGAGGTATGGAAATAGAAGAGCTGTCGTCATCCCCCAAGCAGAATTAACAGCCTGGCACTCAGTTGCAGAAATCCACACGTGAGCAGGGCACAGGAATCTCCAGAATACCCTTCTGAAATGGAAGACGACCGTTTTGGTTTTGTCTCGCGTGTTTCACCATCCACTATTCTTTCCTAGCTCACAGGTCTGAATGTGTAGAACAGAAGGGGCCTTAGGTGTCAGCTGGCCCAGCCACATCAATGAAGAGACCAAGGCGGGAGACGGTGCTCTGCCCGGGGTCACCTCACCTGTGAAGGGTGGTGTCTGGACTTTCTCAGGCCAAGACCAAGGCTCTTTGTCTTTGCCAGATGCCACCATCCAGGCTCAGGTGACCACTGCCCAGAAAAACACAAGTCTTTCTCTGTCTGTTGGGTTCCCTAAAGGAGATGTTTAGTTCTAGTGAATTTATAAAGCAGAATTAAATAAAGTCATAAACCATGGCAACAGGATCTAGCAGGATCACTCATAGGAAAATATATTCCCATTCTGGTTGACAGTAGTAGTTTCTCTTGTTCTGTGTTACATCTTTACTCTCCTGCTCTGCCCCTTTCTATTGTTAATACTCACAAGCAAACTATGCACTGGACATAGAGCGAAATGCTTTCCCTACATTACCTAATTTAATCCTCATGGGAAGTTGGCAGTAATACGTAGCATTATTGTTATCACCCCCTTTTGAAGGATAAAGAAATCTGAAGCCAGCTGAGGCTGATGTTTGTTTAAGGGCACAAAAACTAGCATGTAATAGAGCCAGGTTGTCAGCCAAGTTTGTGAAAGGTTGACAAGGGAGCCTTTCTCCCCCTTATTTGGCTGTACAGTCAGATGGCGCTATGGTGCCACTAGGTGATGAAACCCTGTCCTCTTTTCCCACCATTTCCCTGGCAAGCCACGAGGGATGTAGGTTTAGTTGTCTCTGTGCCCCATGCCTTCCTGGTTCTTATGAGGCAAGGTGTGGAAAATAAAGCTCCAGGGCTGGAGAAAGGAGATGCAGTGACGATAAGCCTCTCGTAGGGACTGTATGGAGTTACAACGCCATACAAAATTAAGAAAGTCATCCCCTAAAATTCAGACCATCCCAAGTGGACCCAGACTTGTAGGGACTGTGTGGAGTTACAATGCTGTACGAAGCTAAGAAAGTCATCCCCTAAAATTCAGAGCATCCCAAGTGGACCCAGAAAAAGAGGTTCATGGAGAAGGCTTGCAAAGAGAGGGAACATTCAGTTGACTTCACTGTTTTGCTACAGAGGAGCAGAACTGACAACAATTTTCCCAGCTCTATGCAGGACAGCACAGGTCTGAGCAGCTATAATAGGTATCGTGGGCAAACAAAAATACACACCGGGGAAATGCTTCTAGATTCTGGAATATACAGATTGAAGTAACACATCCAGAACAAACTTGAAGCAACTGAAAGAAAGGACAGTGCACTCCAATGCAACTGAAAGAAAGGACATGTCTGTTGGGTTCCCTAAAGGAGATGTTTAGTTCTAGTGAATTTATAAAGCAGAATTAAATAAAGTCATAAACCATGGCAACAGGATCTAGCAGGATCACTCATAGGAAAATATATTCCCATTCTGGTTGACAGTAGTAGTTTCTGTTGTTCTGTGTTACATCTTTACTCTCCTGCTCTGCCCCTTTCTATTGTTAATACTCACAAGCAAACTATGCACTGGACATAGAGCGAAATGCTTTCCCTACATTACCTAATTTAATCCTCATGGGAAGTTGGCAGTAATACGTAGCATTATTGTTATCACCCCCTTTTGAAGGATAAAGAAATCTGAAGCCAGCTGAGGCTGATGTTTGTTTAAGGGCACAAAAACTAGCATGTAATAGAGCCAGGTTGTCAGCCAAGTTTGTGAAAGGTTGACAAGGGAGCCTTTCTCCCCCTTATTTGGCTGTACAGTCAGATGGCGCTATGGTGCCACTAGGTGATGAAACCCTGTCCTCTTTTCCCACCATTTCCCTGGCAAGCCACGAGGGATGTAGGTTTAGTTGTCTCTGTGCCCCATGCCTTCCTGGTTCTTATGAGGCAAGGTGTGGAAAATAAAGCTCCAGGGCTGGAGAAAGGAGATGCAGTGACGATAAGCCTCTCGTAGGGACTGTATGGAGTTACAACGCCATACAAAATTAAGAAAGTCATCCCCTAAAATTCAGACCATCCCAAGTGGACCCAGACTTGTAGGGACTGTGTGGAGTTACAATGCTGTACGAAGCTAAGAAAGTCATCCCCTAAAATTCAGAGCATCCCAAGTGGACCCAGAAAAAGAGGTTCATGGAGAAGGCTTGCAAAGAGAGGGAACATTCAGTTGACTTCACTGTTTTGCTACAGAGGAGCAGAACTGACAACAATTTTCCCAGCTCTATGCAGGACAGCACAGGTCTGAGCAGCTATAATAGGTATCGTGGGCAAACAAAAATACACACCGGGGAAATGCTTCTAGATTCTGGAATATACAGATTGAAGTAACACATCCAGAACAAACTTCCAGGAAGCAACTGAAAGAAAGGACAGTGCACTCCAATATTTTGCAGCTGGTACTCTTGATAAGAGAGGCTTCGTTTAAGACCATGATTCAAGGAGACCAGCCACTAGCAGCACCCACTCAGGTCTTTGCAAGAGAAAGCCATCAATGTGCAAGAGAAAGCCATCAAAACAGAAAATAAGCTTTAGGTAGAGTAGATTGGGGGCTCTCCAGGGGCTCAGCAGTAAAGAATCCACCTACAGTGCAGGAGACCCAGGTTCAAGCCCTCCTGGAGGAGGGCATGGCAACCCGCCCCAGTAGTCTTGCCTGGAGGATCTCAGGCACAGAGGAGCCTGGCGGGCTACAGTCCACAGAGTCACAAAGATTTGGACACAACTGAAGTGACTTGAACATGCACACACGCACAGAGTAGACTGGGTGAAAAATTCTCGTTGGTTCTTAGGGTTTCCAGTCAAGTAGAACAAGAGTGACAATAACCATGATCTTTATATAAGGACTGTACGATTACTATAATAACTGCCAATGTACCTGCTGTCTCCTTGGTTATACAGATATCAGAATAATGCAGATGATTCTACAGAGTAAACAGTTTAAATAAACAGTAAAATTCAAAAGACAAGCACAATTTACTTCTTTATCTCTGCTCTCATAGACGACGACCCTGGGACCCAGCCAGGCATTTCCCACTTCCTTTCTAAACGCTTACCTGTAGAACAGGTGATGTATCTGTAGGAATGAGCTCTATGACAGCTTCCCTTGATGCCAGAAGATCCACAGCTGTGTTTGGTGACCTCTTCCCACCCATCCACTTAAAAACGAACCAGGAGGCTAGCCTATCCCTCCTTTCCTAACTCTCTCCCTTTTTCTGTTATTTGCTCATTTTGCAACATTCTAATTCCTTTAACTTAAATATTCTCTGAGGCCAAAGGCAATCTAAAGCAAAGCTGTACGTAAATCTTGGTAAAGAATGCTCCGCAGCCCTGAACACACACAGGTCTGAGCAGCTATAATAGGTATCGTGGGCAAACAAAAATACACACCGGGGAAATGCTTCTAGATTCTGGAATATACAGATTGAAGTAACACATCCAGAACAAACTTCCAGGAAGCAACTGAAAGAAAGGACAGTGCACTCCAATATTTTGCAGCTGGTACTCTTGATAAGAGAGGCTTCGTTTAAGACCATGATTCAAGGAGACCAGCCACTAGCAGCACCCACTCAGGTCTTTGCAAGAGAAAGCCATCAATGTGCAAGAGAAAGCCATCAAAACAGAAAATAAGCTTTAGGTAGAGTAGATTGGGGGCTCTCCAGGGGCTCAGCAGTAAAGAATCCACCTACAGTGCAGGAGACCCAGGTTCAAGCCCTCCTGGAGGAGGGCATGGCAACCCGCCCCAGTAGTCTTGCCTGGAGGATCTCAGGCACAGAGGAGCCTGGCGGGCTACAGTCCACAGAGTCACAAAGATTTGGACACAACTGAAGTGACTTGAACATGCACACACGCACAGAGTAGACTGGGTGAAAAATTCTCGTTGGTTCTTAGGGTTTCCAGTCAAGTAGAACAAGAGTGACAATAACCATGATCTTTATATAAGGACTGTCGATTACTATAATAACTGCCAATGTACCTGCTGTCTCCTTGGTTATACAGATATCAGAATAATGCAGATGATTCTACAGAGTAAACAGTTTAAATAAACAGTAAAATTCAAAAGACAAGCACAATTTACTTCTTTATCTCTGCTCTCATAGACGACGACCCTGGGACCCAGCCAGGCATTTCCCACTTCCTTTCTAAACGCTTACCTGTAGAACAGGTGATGTATCTGTAGGAATGAGCTCTATGACAGCTTCCCTTGATGCCAGAAGATCCACAGCTGTGTTTGGTGACCTCTTCCCACCCATCCACTTAAAAACGAACCAGGAGGCTAGCCTATCCCTCCTTTCCTAACTCTCTCCCTTTTTTCTGTTATTTGCTCATTTTGCAACATTCTAATTCCTTTAACTTAAATATTCTCTGAGGCCAAAGGCAATCTAAAGCAAAGCTGTACGTAAATCTTGGTAAAGAATGCTCCGCAGCCCCTGAACACACACAGGCATCTATAATTAGGCTTCTAAAGATAATTAGATGATGATCACCAACAAAGCATTCCAAAGAACCCAAAAGGCTCCAAGGATTATATAGTTACAGTTAACAGTTGGATTTAATAAGGGGGAATGAGAGAGAACAGTTGGGTCAGGAAAGAAGCAAAGTAATATAACCTGATTTCGAAAAGCCCGGGGTCAGGGTTTGTTTGGTTTTGTTTGCCAGTTCTGTTTTATTTTGCTTTTAATCAGCAGCGGTTGTCTGTTTTCCTAGGAAATGTGAAAGAAGACAAGCCAAGGAAAAGCAAGCTGTCCTTCTTCATTCCTTCCTGTCGCACAGCCCTTGGGAGCACCCAGTGAGACCACCATAAAGAGCCAACTTTTCAGCACACTGGTAACTGAATTTCTTTGGAAAAGGACCAGCACTAACCTATCTTCTACAAGAGGGGACAATGTTAATGAGGCTACAATGGAACTCAAAGATGTGTACTGGAGGCTCTGTTTGCCAACACCACATACTGCAGCAAATGTAACAGTGAGACTTGTATAGAGAGAATCCATTCTGTGCCAGGGCACAGCACAGAATGGGGCCACGTCTCTATTCATTGAGCCTAGAGTTAAATACGAAGTGCAGCACCACCCACGGGGAGAAAAACTGGAACCCACTCAAAAAACAGTCAGTGAATAGAGAAGGAGAAATCACGGGCATTTGAGCTGTCAGAAAAATTCATCATTGTTTGTCCTTAGAAGCGATGGAGGTAGTTCCAAAACAAGAAATTAATGAGCACAGAGGAGGGACCGAATGAAGCGCAATGAAGGAGTCTGCCAGAGAGATGGCAGGAGGGCCCATGAGCCATGTGGCTGTGGGAATACAAGGGAGCGGGATCTGGAGACAGGCCACGAGCAGGGCGTAGAAGTAATTCATTAATGCCACATTACAGAACCAGGGTGAGAAAGAACCCCAAAAGCAAGCTATTTGCTCATTTTGCAACATTCTAATTCCTTTAACTTAAATATTCTCTGAGGCCAAAGGCAATCTAAAGCAAAGCTGTACGTAAATCTTGGTAAAGAATGCTCCAGCCCCTGAACACACACAGGCATCTATAATTAGGCTTCTAAAGATAATTAGATGATGATCACCAACAAAGCATTCCAAAGAACCCAAAAGGCTCCAAGGATTATATAGTTACAGTTAACAGTTGGATTTAATAAGGGGGAATGAGAGAGAACAGTTGGGTCAGGAAAGAAGCAAAGTAATATAACCTGATTTCGAAAAGCCCGGGGTCAGGGTTTGTTTGGTTTTGTTTGCCAGTTCTGTTTTATTTTGCTTTTAATCAGCAGCGGTTGTCTGTTTTCCTAGGAAATGTGAAAGAAGACAAGCCAAGGAAAAGCAAGCTGTCCTTCTTCATTCCTTCCTGTCGCACAGCCCTTGGGAGCACCCAGTGAGACCACCATAAAGAGCCAACTTTTCAGCACACTGGTAACTGAATTTCTTTGGAAAAGGACCAGCACTAACCTATCTTCTACAAGAGGGGACAATGTTAATGAGGCTACAATGGAACTCAAAGATGTGTACTGGAGGCTCTGTTTGCCAACACCACATACTGCAGCAAATGTAACAGTGAGACTTGTATAGAGAGAATCCATTCTGTGCCAGGGCACAGCACAGAATGGGGCCACGTCTCTATTCATTGAGCCTAGAGTTAAATACGAAGTGCAGCACCACCCACGGGGAGAAAAACTGGAACCCACTCAAAAAACAGTCAGTGAATAGAGAAGGAGAAATCACGGGCATTTGAGCTGTCAGAAAAATTCATCATTGTTTGTCCTTAGAAGCGATGGAGGTAGTTCCAAAACAAGAAATTAATGAGCACAGAGGAGGGACGCGAATGAAGCGCAATGAAGGGAGTCTGCCAGAGAGATGGCAGGAGGGCCCATGAGCCATGTGGCTGTGGGAATACAAGGGAGACGGGATCTGGAGACAGGCCACGAGCAGGGCGTAGAAGTAATTCATTAATGCCACATTACGCAGAACCAGGGTGAGAAAGAACCCCAAAAGCAAGCACTTCGAAGTTTGAATCTAAATAAAAAGTCAACAGGGGATTCTATAGTCATAAAGTGAACTGGATCAAAACACAAACACACACAAACAAAAACAAAACACTCTAGCAAGTTTGCATTAGCTGCCCCAAGGTCATGGCAAAGTGGCATATACTGTGACAGCAAATACTGAAAATTCTTCCCAGCAAGGCAGTTAAAGATCTGTGGATGTTTCCATCTGTATCACTGGCTAAGTTTATTTATCATGTTTTACTGATAAACAGCTTCTAGAAGATAAAAGGGAAAAAAATCTAATTTTCTTAATCCATTCTACTCTTCTGGTCATAAGATACTGAGTTGGTCAAAAAGTCTGTTGGGATTTTTTTAAGATATTATGAAAAACATGAATGAACTTCTTGGCCAACCCAATAACTGAATATGTGATACTTCCTTAAGGAAAAAGCTAATTTGCAAGAATTCTACATATTTAAAAGAATGAGTGCTACTGACAGAAAATTAGATCCCTATTTCCTTGATTGTGGAAGTATGGAGGTGAAATAGGTAGACAAGAAAATAGCTTTAAATTGTTCTTCTGTGTTAAGGGAACTGCTCACTGATATGAGAAGAAAAAAAATCAAACCTTTTCTTTAATGATCAGCTCCAGCCCAATAATTTTGAAGTCTCTTTTCCGTAAAAAGAATCAAGATTCCCTATTATATTAGCTCGAAACTTAGGCATTGAGAGCCCCTTGAAGCTAAGTGTGAAATCTGGATATAGAGTATTTGAGTTTAAATCCTAGTTCTAAGCCATACCACCTACATATATGACCTTGGACAAGTTACCTAATGGGTTTATGTCTTACTTTCCTCACCTGCAAAATTGGAATAATAGTACTACTATGATTATTCTGAAAATTAAACATATATAAAGCATTTAGAGCAGTTGGTTCACTCTTACAGCTATTTAACCTCCCTACACCTCAACAGAATGTTCCTTAAGCCAGGAGTCCCCAACCTTTTTGGCACCAGGGCCTAGTCTGGGAAGACAATTTTCCATGGATGGGGAGGGGAGTCGTTTGGGGATGATTCAAGTGCATGACATTTATTGTACACTTTATTTATATTATTATTACATCAGCTCCATCTCAGATAATTAGGCATTAGATCCTAGAGGTTGGGGACCCCGGCCTTAAACCATTGCCTAGAACTTATTTAATTTTTAATAAGTATTAACCTTTTTAAAAGTTTTAAGCACACATATTACATCCAATAATTTCAAAGAAGTAGTTGAATTATTTTTACTAAAACACAAGGACCCAAACCATTAGCCCTTCTAAGCTTAGTTTCTTAAAAAATCAATTATTCTTTTATTAAAAAATTAATTTCAGAAGGTATCAAATATTTTTAAAAATATATAACTCTCAAGATACAGAAATATTATTTGAATAAAAATGAATACAGGTTCCTCTTTTGAGATAATAAGAGTAATGAGATACTTCTTTAACAGTGTAAGGCAAATTTTTTTTAAAAATCAGGAAATGTGGGAAGATGCTGGTAATAGTTATAGCAGACTTTCTGAATATTGCAAACTCTCCATATAGACAGAGAAAGAGAAACTGGAAGAACTAAACATACGTGGTCAAAAGTGAAGACAAAGTGACACAATATCCTTACAGACCCGGAGAGAAGACGCTGACACTCTAATGGCCTGCAGTCTCTCAGTGTCTGTGCAGGGAGGCAGTGGGGCAGCTGAGGGGCCTGACAACAGGAAGCCTCACAACAGCCAACAAGTGTCCACAGAGCCGTCCAATGGGCCAAGGTGAGCAGAGCTACACAAACTCTCAGAAGCCTTTCCCCACCTGGAACCTGCCCATGTAGGTCCCCAAATAAAACTGCAACCTAAAAGCTAAAGCTGGGTAACAATTAAAAAGAAACAAAGACTACAAAAGATTTAGCAAGAAATGTGGTGCTGTGTGGAATTAAACACAAAAGCAAAGAAAGGCCTTATATGTATCTACTGCCAGCCTCTGAATATGAGGCTCTCTGAATTAATGTCTCCGTGTTTCCCATGACTTTTAAACAAGAACCAAACAAGCACCCCTACACACAAACTTAGGAATGGAAAATTGAATGTATAGTAATCAGGTCTGGTAGTTTTCTCTGGTGACTGCAAAACTTCACTGAAGGACTTAAAGAATTCTCCTGCACAAAGGGCTGAGGAAATGAGCAGCTCACCTAAAATAACCTTAAATGGACATGAACATAAATTAGTAAAAATGCACAAGACAGCTTTGAAGAAATTATTTGGGGTGCCTTCCAGGGATAGGGAAAGGAGGTTAAGATACACAGAGGTTAGCATAAAAATATCTAACATGCATCTAAATGGAATTCTAGAAGGAGATATATAAGGGAGAGAAGGCATTCAAGTAATGTTTGTACTTAAATCTCTGTGTTAGGAAAAAAAGTAGAAAAAGAACAGAAAGAAGCCAGATGATTAGAAGGCAACTATAAACATAAGAAACTAAACAGAAGACAAATACATAATACAAACGACCAATGAAAATAAAAAGTAGTTTCTTAAAAAAAATGCCAAAAAGGGGTCTAAGCCTCTTGTGAGAGGAAGACAAAGAAGTGAGGGAGATACAGATACACACACACACGAAGGTGGCACAAACAATACTGAAAATGAAAAGGTATATGCAATCTCAGATCTTATAGAAATGACATAGATAATAAGATAATACTTAAAAATATAGGCTAAAAAGAAAAAATAACTTCAATAAAATGGATGAACTCCTTAAAAATAGTTACCAATACTGAGTTAAGAGAATGAAATAGCAATCCACTCTAATATTCTCAACTGGAGAATTCCATGGACAGAGTAGCCTGGCAGGCCACAAAGAATTGGACACAGCTGAGCAAATGAACAATTGACGTAAGAAGAAACAGAAAATCTATCTCCCTAAAGATTAAAAAAATACAAATCTGTCACTGAAGCTTATTCCCATGAATAGAATGGCAACCCCAGACAATTTTGCGAAGGGAATGTTCCAAGATATAACAGAAACAGATAACTCAAGTGTTACACAAAGTCTTCCAGATATGAGGAATTCAGGAGAAACTTTCCAATTCATTTTATGAAGCTAGGAATATCATCCATCACACCATACAACAAAAAAGAAAAATCAAAGGCCAATCACACTGTTGAACATGAGCATAAAAATTCTAAACACAGTATTAGTAAGCTGAACCCAGCAATACAAAAGGACGTAAATGTAATAACCAATTTGAGTTCATTTCATGAATATCACAGTGCTTTCTATTATGAAAGCAATTGATAAAATAAACCAGAGTAAAAGATCAAATAAGAAAAAGCACATTATCTCAAAAGTTGAAAAAAAAATCAAAAAATTAAATACCTGTTGGATTTAACAAAAAAAAATGAAAGGTGACCCTTTAAAAGTGACCCAGCAGCAGCACCATGGCAACCCCTCTGTGACCTTCACAAGTAGTGACGACTTGTGGATGGCACTGACTTGGAGATTAGGAACAAGGCCATTAGGCTGACTGCCTCTACCTCTATTTGATAGTGTACCAAGGATTCTACTCAGCACAGAAGGAATGAGAGAAACACAAACAGAACATTAACCATCAGAAAGGATGAAACAAAATTCTCAATACTTGTAGAGAATATTGCCAATAGAATTTTTCCCTTACAAAAGATCTCTTCAGAGAAAGTTTATGAATATAAAGATTAGCAGGAATTTTGATTCAAGATTTTGAGACAAGATTCTAAGTCAATTGCCTTTTCATACACCAATAAGGATCACTTGAAAATACAATTTTAAAAATATAAAATATCACTAAACATGTTTAAGTACTTGGGAATATATTTAACAAAAGTTGGCCAAATCCTTCATGAAAAAAATGATAACATTCTGTTTATAGGCATTTAAAAAAGTCAGTCTTAAAAAATTAAATGGAGAGATGTGGCTTGAGATGGAAAGATTCATTATCATAAAAGTATCAACTTTGTATGCTGATTTATAGATTCATGCAATTTCCATGAAAACTGCAACACAAAACTTGGTAAGTTGATTCTAAAATTTACACAAAAAAAGTAAAAGTCCATGTATATCAAGATTCTCTTGAAGAAGAACAGATTTAAGGTATCTTCCAGTTATCAAGATTTCTATCAAAGTCAGAGCTATTAAAACAATGTGGTATTGGACAGAAAGAGACATATGGATATTAAAACAGAAAGGGGGATCTGAAAACCCATGAATATGGGGAGGCAGAACAGGTTTTTCAAGTCAGGGAAGGAAATAAGTGATAAGGACTGGTTATATATAAAAAACTTCAAAATAAATCTGGACCTTTAACTCTTACCCAACCACAAAATCATTCCAGATATTAAAGACACTACTGAAACACGACACTATAAAAACTGTATAGAAGGTAATGGGATAATATTTACATGATTATGTCATAAGAGAACTCCTTTAGAGAACATACCAAAGGTACTGATTTAAAACCACAGAGATGATATTAATAATTTGATGATATTAAAGAATAGCTATTCCTCAAAGAAGTTTGAAAAGATAAACCACAAACTATATAAAATCTGTAACACTCAATAGTAAACCATGAATTTTACCTAGACTATATAACAATGTTTATGAATCATTAAGTAAAAGAAAACTCAGCAGGGGGAAAATAGAAAGAAACAGTGGTATGGTATTTCAGACAAAGTAAGAAAAGTAACCTATAAATATATGAAACAAAGAATTCTCAATCTTTGAGAATATTGCCAATAGAATTTTTCCCTTACAAAAGATCTCTTCAGAGAAAGTTTATGAATATAAAGATTAGCAGGAATTTTGATTCAAGATTTTGAGACAAGATTCTAAGTCAATTGCCTTTTCATACACCAATAAGGATCACTTGAAAATACAATTTTAAAAATATAAAATATCACTAAACATGTTTAAGTACTTGGGAATATATTTAACAAAAGTTGGCCAAATCCTTCATGAAAAAAATGATAACATTCTGTTTATAGGCATTTAAAAAAGTCAGTCTTAAAAAATTAAATGGAGAGATGTGGCTTGAGATGGAAAGATTCATTATCATAAAAGTATCAACTTTGTATGCTGATTTATAGATTCATGCAATTTCCATGAAAACTGCAACACAAAACTTGGTAAGTTGATTCTAAAATTTACACAAAAAAAGTAAAAGTCCATGTATATCAAGATTCTCTTGAAGAAGAACAGATTTAAGGTATCTTCCAGTTATCAAGATTTCTATCAAAGTCAGAGCTATTAAAACAATGTGGTATTGGACAGAAAGAGACATATGGATATTAAAACAGAAAGGGGGATCTGAAAACCCATGAATATGGGGAGGCAGAACAGGTTTTTCAAGTCAGGGAAGGAAATAAGTGATAAGGACTGGTTATATATAAAAAACTTCAAAATAAATCTGGACCTTTAACTCTTACCCAACCACAAAATCATTCCAGATATTAAAGACACTACTGAAACACGACACTATAAAAACTGTATAGAAGGTAATGGGATAATATTTACATGATTATGTCATAAGAGAACTCCTTTAGAGAACATACCAAAGGTACTGATTTAAAACCACAGAGATGATATTAATAATTTGATGATATTAAAGAATAGCTATTCCTCAAAGAAGTTTGAAAAGATAAACCACAAACTATATAAAATCTGTAACACTCAATAGTAAACCATGAATTTTTACCTAGACTATATAACAATGTTTATGAATCATTAAGTAAAAGAAAACTCAGCAGGGGGAAAATAGAAAGAAACAGTGGTATGGTATTTCAGACAAGAGTAAGAAAAGTAACCTATAAATATATGAAAAATGTTCAATCTGACAATTATTTTTAAATAATTGACATCACAAGAAACCATGCAATATACTCATGAAGTTGGCAATTTAAAAAAAATTTTGACTTCTTTCATTGTTTTTTAAAATTTATTTATAGATTCATTTTCATCTGTCTTTATTGTTTGGCCTGTGTGGGCCTCCCATTGCGGTGGCCTCTCTTGCTGCAGAGCACCGGCTCTGGGCGCATGCGCTCGAGAGCATTGGCTCGTAATTGCGCACACCGGTTCAGCTGCTCTGCAGCATGTGGGATCTCCCGGGCCAGGGATCGAACTGGTGCCCCTTGCACTTCAAGGCAGACTCTTTACCTACTGGACACCAGGGAAGCCCCAGCAAAAAAAAATTTAATCAATTAATTTAACCATTAAGTTTTGGCAAGAATGTGGATCAATGGGAACTCTTACTACCATCAACAGTGTAAGTCAGACTGACCACTTTTGAAAACACTCTGTCATAATGTGATAAGTAAAATATGTGTTTAATCTAACAGTTACATGATATCTGAATGGCCTAGTGGTTTTCCTCACTTTAATTTAAGCCTGAATTTTGCAATGAGGAGCTCACAACAAACTGTGGAAAATTCTTAAAGAGATGGGAATAGCAGACACCTTACATCTCTCCTAAGAAACCTGTATGCAGGTCAAGAAGCAACAGTTAGAACCTAACATGCAACAACAGATTGGTTCAAAATTGGGAAAGTACGACAAGGCTGTATATTATCACCCTGTTTATTTAACATACATGCAGAGAGTAGACCACGTGAAAGGCTGGATGAGCCACAAATTGGAATCAAGATTGACAGAAATATCAATGGCCTCAGATATGGAGAAAATGCACTCTAATGGCAGAAAGTAAATAGGAACAAAGGAGCCTCTTGATGAAGGTGAAAGAAGAGAGTGAAAAAGCTGGCTTGAAACTCAACGTTCAACTAAGATCATGGCTTCTGGTCTCGTCACTTCATGGCAAATTGAAGGGGAAAAAGTGGAAACAGTAACAGATTTTCTTTTCTTGGGCTCCAACATCACTGCAGATGGTGACTGCAGCCATGAAATTAAAAGATGCTTGCTCCTTGGAAGGAAAGCTATGACAGCGTATTAAAAGGCAGAAACATCACTTTGCCAACAAAGGTCCATATAATCAAAGCTATGCTTTTTCCAGTATTCATGTATGGATGGGAGAGTTGGACCATAAAGAAGGCTGAGCACCGAATGACTGACACTTTTGAACTGTGGTGGTAGAGAAGACTCATGAGAGTCTCTTGGACTGCAAGATCAAACTAGTCCATCCTAAAGGAAATCAACCGTGAATATTAATTGGAAGGACTGATGCTCAAGCTGAAGCTCCAACACTTTGGCTATGTGATGTGAAGAGGTAACACACTGGAAAAGACCCTGATGCTGGGAAAGACTGAAGGCAAAAGGAGAAGGGAGTGGCAGAGATGAGATGGTTAGATAGTATCACCAACTTTTGGATGCAATCTCTTACTACCATCCACAGTGTAAGTCAGACTGACCACTTTTGAAAACACTCTGTCATAATGTGATAAGTAAAATATGTGTTTAATCTAACAGTTACATGATATCTGAATGGCCTAGTGGTTTTCCTCACTTTAATTTAAGCCTGAATTTTGCAATGAGGAGCTCACAACAAACTGTGGAAAATTCTTAAAGAGATGGGAATAGCAGACACCTTACATCTCTCCTAAGAAACCTGTATGCAGGTCAAGAAGCAACAGTTAGAACCTAACATGCAACAACAGATTGGTTCAAAATTGGGAAAGTACGACAAGGCTGTATATTATCACCCTGTTTATTTAACATACATGCAGAGAGTAGACCACGTGAAAGGCTGGATGAGCCACAAATTGGAATCAAGATTGACAGAAATATCAATGGCCTCAGATATGGAGAAAATGCACTCTAATGGCAGAAAGTAAATAGGAACAAAGGAGCCTCTTGATGAAGGTGAAAGAAGAGAGTGAAAAAGCTGGCTTGAAACTCAACGTTCAACTAAGATCATGGCTTCTGGTCTCATTACTTCATGGCAAACAGAAGGGAAAATGTGGAAACAGTAACAGATTTTCTTTTCTTGGGCTCCAACATCACTGCAGATGGTGACTGCAGCCATGAAATTAAAAGATGCTTGCTCCTTGGAAGGAAAGCTATGACAGCGTATTAAAAGGCAGAAACATCACTTTGCCAACAAAGGTCCATATAATCAAAGCTATGCTTTTTCCAGTATTCATGTATGGATGGGAGAGTTGGACCATAAAGAAGGCTGAGCACCGAATGACTGACACTTTTGAACTGTGGTGGTAGAGAAGACTCATGAGAGTCTCTTGGACTGCAAGATCAAACTAGTCCATCCTAAAGGAAATCAACCGTGAATATTAATTGGAAGGACTGATGCTCAAGCTGAAGCTCCAACACTTTGGCTATGTGATGTGAAGAGGTAACACACTGGAAAAGACCCTGATGCTGGGAAAGACTGAAGGCAAAAGGAGAAGGGAGTGGCAGAGATGAGATGGTTAGATAGTATCACCAACTCGGTGCACGTGAATTTGAATGAAATCTGAGAGATAATGGAAGACAGAGAAGCCTGGTGTCCTGCAGTCCCATGTGGTTGCAAAGAGTCAGACATGACTTAGCAACCAAGCAACAACAACAAAACTATGCCATCCCTGTGCCTAAAGCATAGAGACATTCTGCAAATAGACCCCAAGAGGAGTTATAAAAAAGAATGCTCGTAACAACACTGTCTGCAAAAAAAGAACGAAACCAAACACAAAATCCTAGAGTCCATGTAAACATAAATCAGAATTTGGAAATATACTTTATTATACAGTCATGCGGCAAAACTATACATTAGCATTATAGTTGCTCATCAACGGGGATGAATCAGAAAAAAATATTGTGAAACAAAAGAGGCAAAATATAGAAGAGAGTTAGTGGAAGAATTCAACTTACAGAAATTCAAAATAAGCAAAACTATATTCACACATACGTGGAACACATATGTAATATACATATGCACACATATATAACCATATGCGGAATGTTCTTAACTGTAGTAAAATGATAAGAAACAAGGAAGTTCTTAACAAAAAAGCAGAATAGCAGCTATCCCTACAGGAGGGGGAGTAGAATTAATCATAAAGCCAAACAAAAGCTTCCAGATTACCACATTTTACTGGTTAGATCAGAGGCTGGGTACACAGCACCTTGCTAATTTAAATCAAGTGGATAAATTTTATATATTTTTCTGAATATTTCTCTTTGAGCAAATTTTTATACACATCCATATTTACACTAGAAAGAAAAATGAACCTATGGTATCTGAGCCACAAACAGGCCCTGATATATTAAAGTCTAGGCCACTCTACTCCGTGCTTCCCTGCACAGCCCACTGAAAAGTAAAACCACCTTCAAGCCTGACAGTGGCTCATCCCTGGGCAGTCACACTAGAGCTTGTGGTTGTTACAATTTTTATTTCCAGAAAGAAGAAGTACCATATCATTTGATAACCATTTTCACCAACAACAGGTCAGGGGGTAGCATGTGATAAGGACGAAGGAGTGGGAAAGACTGAAGGCAAAAGGAGAAGGTGGCAGAGATGAGATGGTTAGATAGTATCACCAACTCGGTGCACGTGAATTTGAATGAAATCTGAGAGATAATGGAAGACAGAGAAGCCTGGTGTCCTGCAGTCCCATGTGGTTGCAAAGAGTCAGACATGACTTAGCAACCAAGCAACAACAACAAAACTATGCCATCCCTGTGCCTAAAGCATAGAGACATTCTGCAAATAGACCCCAAGAGGAGTTATAAAAAAGAATGCTCGTAACAACACTGTCTGCAAAAAAAGAACGAAACCAAACACAAAATCCTAGAGTCCATGTAAACATAAATCAGAATTTGGAAATATACTTTATTATACAGTCATGCGGCAAAACTATACATTAGCATTATAGTTGCTCATCAACGGGGATGAATCAGAAAAAAATATTGTGAAACAAAAGAGGCAAAATATAGAAGAGAGTTAGTGGAAGAATTCAACTTACAGAAATTCAAAATAAGCAAAACTATATTCACACATACGTGGAACACATATGTAATATACATATGCACACATATATAACCATATGCGGAATGTTCTTAACTGTAGTAAAATGATAAGAAACAAGGAAGTTCTTAACAAAAAAGCAGAATAGCAGCTATCCCTACAGGAGGGGGAGTAGAATTAATCATAAAGCCAAACAAAAGCTTCCAGATTACCACATTTTACTGGTTAGATCAGAGGCTGGGTACACAGCACCTTGCTAATTTAAATCAAGTGGATAAATTTTATATATTTTTCTGAATATTTCTCTTTGAGCAAATTTTTATACACATCCATATTTACACTAGAAAGAAAAATGAACCTATGGTATCTGAGCCACAAACAGGCCCTGATATATTAAAGTCTAGGCCACTCTACTCCGTGCTTCCCTGCACAGCCCACTGAAAAGTAAAACCACCTTCAAGCCTGACAGTGGCTCATCCCTGGGCAGTCACACTAGAGCTTGTGGTTGTTACAATTTTTATTTCCAGAAAGAAGAAGTACCATATCATTTGATAACCATTTTCACCAACAACAGGTCGGGGGGTAGCATGGGAAAGGGACGCCTGCCTCCGACATGTCGGGGGAATCAAGATTGTTGGGCAATGCTGCTCAGGGGAGTCCATGACCGTCTTTAACTTTGTAAGTGAACAGAGACTGATTGGAAGCTAACCCTCTGCTGGTGCCTGGGTGCAGGTGGTAGCCACCCAGAGGCATTCTGAGCAGCCTGAAAGGCAAGAGGCTAAGAAGACAGGACAAAATTTGAGAGCTCAGAGCAGGCGAGGCAGCCTGGGCACCGGACGGAGGTGGCTCCAGGGGCAATTTAAATGATGAAGTGACAGGCACTAAATGCACAGGAAACTCGTAGGACCAGGCAATCCATCACAGCCAAGCTTATCTTCTGACAAAGAGTAGGACTCCGCTTCCAGCTGTAACATTAAAATGTAATGTTCCCCCTGGGAGGCAGCATGGCAGGCTTCCCTGAAGCTTCAGTTTCACTCAGTTAACTAATTATGAGAGAATGTGACATTGGTATTTACTTTTTCTACAGGGACAAATCATTCCCAGCAGGAGGGAGAAGTTGTTATTTTTGGTCTGTTTTGCTTTGTCATTAAAAAGAAATTACTCAAAGGGTAGTAAATAAACTCTTGTTAGAGGGAAATGTTTTTCTTTCTATAATTTGTCAATTCACCTGAATGCGGGTGTCTTTTGTTCTCTTGAGAACAGGGTGGATAAATAAATAAACTGTGTGCTAGAACTAGGCTTGAAAATTAACTCTACCACTAACTAGCCATGTTATCCTCAGCAAGTTATGTAAGTACTCTTGAGTGTCCTCCCCTAAAAATTGAGAACACGTTTGTCATGTTCTGTGAGCTGCAACAGATGAGATGAAATGACGCAGCTGAAACACTTTGGCAGAGCGTCTGCCTAAGAAGCATTCAATAGGTTTTAGCCTTTATTCTTAATATCTCTGGTATTCTGATATAACTAAAAACAACATTCTACATTTCATTTATACCTTATAGTATCAATTGCTCATAGCTAGTGACCCTGAATCTAATCAAGAACTGTCCCTTTACTTGGTCACTGCAAGCTAAATTGTGTCTTTTTTTTTTTTTTAACTCCTCCTAACCCAGATGTTAAAAGTTTCCAATGAAATTTAATATTTAATGATAAGGTTGAAAGGAACGTTTTTCACACCCCCTCCCACCATCAGCACATCTTTTAACTCCTCAAAGGCAGGACATAATGCTGAGCAAACATCATAGTAAACACTTGTTTTCCCGTCCACTGCCAACAACATTATGTGAGGGGTGCTTTTTGCAAATGGAAAAGTGATTTCACAGACAATTTCACAACTGAACTCGTAACAATCCCAAGAGGAAGTCAGGCGAGATGCGAACAGCCTCACTTTACGGCTAAGGAAACAGAAACTAAGGGGGGAAATGACAAAGTCACGCTATCCAAGCACATTTTCCCTGAAAGGGAATCTGAAGGGATTGAGAAGGTCAGGGCTACTGGACTTTGGAAAATTAGATTTTCTCAAGAATGAAGTCTGTTTTGGGGATAGCCAAAGGGACCAGTTGGAGAGAAAAGTAGAATCGCTGGTAGAAAGCAGACAAAACAGAAAGTCAAGCGGCACTGAGCTTTCTTTTCTGATTTCACAATCTAATTGCCTGCCCCATATGCCTCGATTTTTCTACCCACAACTTCTTACCTCTCTTACAAGTACACTGCAGGGCTATTATTGTACACACACACAGCTTGATGACATGATACTTAAAAGTTTTATGCTAACCACAGAAAACATGAACATTTAAAAATGTATAAATATAAGAAAACATCTTAAGTGCTGGTAGAAAATCTTGGTGTGATAAAGAAAAGGAAAAGAATATTTTTCCATGGATACATGGGCTAGATGATGATGAAAATTAGATTAGATGAGTCACATCATCATTGTGAGTTTATATTACATGTTTGAATCATTTTTGGAAGCTGCTTGAATCAAACTAAGAGAACATGTAATAACGGCTTTGAAGCCATGAAGATGGAAAAGCCCTCTACATTTGGGTTATGGTCCTTTAACTGATAAACATACATTCATTCTTAAAATCATCGGTTCTGAAGAGCTGTTAATAACACTGAATAAGGCTTCCTGGTAGTCGTTGTCTGTCGGAACTCCCCAGGATATTGGCACTGCTTACTGATGGCTCAGAACCCTTAAGAATTCCTAACAGACGACGGACTGTAGAGCTGGCATTCAGAAGCCCCACTCCCTTTTATTCTAGAATGGGGGATAAGTTACCTACAGACAGGAAAGCAAATGCAAACAGAGTTCATGAAAGTAGACCCTAGTTCAAAATCAATACTGAACATAAGTTTCTGGTTTATTATTTGAACCTGAAAATCCAAGGACTCCTAAATATGCAATCAAAGACTAGACATGCCAACACTGATGGACAAAATAGCATATTATACAGTAGGTCATCATTAGACGGTCGATACTTAATTCTGACTTAACTAACAGTCCTGAACATAACTGCCCTATGATTTTTCATAATAACTTCATTCCAGTACTCAAAGAGACTTTATGATATGGCAGCAACAGGTCTGCTTAACACCCCATCCCCAGCTCACATCAGTGTATTCAACTAATAAACATCTTTTGAACGTTTGCTATTTGTTGGGATTTTGATCAAATAACCCACAGTCCAGCAGAGGAGCTGGGTAAATCCAGTGTCACGCTTTTCAGTTAAATTCTAGAATGAAGAAAAATATACACTGCAATGTTAAGCGGGACAGAGAACTGCTCATGGAAGACGGATGATTGACAAGGTCTCAAATGGCAAGTGTAAATTGTTTATGGCAAGGAATAGGATGACTTCTGTCTGAACAGATGGGATAAAAATGGGGAAACATGGAAAATATGGGAAGTTTCAGAAATTAAACTTAATACCTCATGCCTAAAGCACAGAAAGAAGCGAAAAATCTCCAAAGAGATAGTAAGCAGTAGAGGAAGACAAAGAGTCCATCAATTAGGACTTTCGAGTTCATGTTTAAATTAAGTTCAACATTGGAAAGATGAACACAACTACTGATCTACTGAAAAGATTTCATCCCACGGGCAATGGGAGTTGATTTTTAACATAATCAGTTTGCTGATAAGTATTTATACAGTGAAATGAAATGAGGAATTCTAGAGATATGGTTATCAATTAGAAATAATCTTACAGGTACAAGCAAGATGTGGAGAGGTCCTATACAAAAGGATGAAAAACAGAGAAAAAAGAATAAAAATAGAGTTGTTAGAATTTAGTGACCAGGTTGAAAATAGAGGTGGAAGAGGAAAACCCAAAACATATCTTTTTTAAAAAATTTAATTGCTTGGCTAAATGGACAATGGTGCCTTGCCTGAACTGGGGGCAGCATGAAGTAGAACGTCTGTGGGACTCTGACAGACCTGGGTTATCCCTCTTTTATATGATGAATCACATTTTGCTTTGTATTGCAGTGAGTATGTCTCATTCCACCAACTCTTTCCCCAAAAAGTTCTCTGAGGGAAAAAGCTGTGTGTCACACATGATATCATCCCTGCATATAGCCCCATACAGCACATCTGTATAACAAGATTACATAACTGACCCACAGAAGACACTTAAGTAACATTTCTGACTGACTGATAGAATACACACACAATTTCAAAGCTTTGTTGAGACAAAACTAGACATATTTGCCTTTGAATTAGACAGCTGTCTCAACACCCCATCCCCAGCTCACATGTATCTAATAAACATCTTTTGAACGTTTGCTATTTGTTGGGATTTTGATCAAATAACCCACAGTCCAGCAGAGGAGCTGGGTAAATCCAGTGTCACGCTTTTCAGTTAAATTCTAGAATGAAGAAAAATATACACTGCAATGTTAAGCGGGACAGAGAACTGCTCATGGAAGACGGATGATTGACAAGGTCTCAAATGGCAAGTGTAAATTGTTTATGGCAAGGAATAGGATGACTTCTGTCTGAACAGATGGGATAAAAATGGGGAAACATGGAAAATATGGGAAGTTTCAGAAATTAAACTTAATACCTCATGCCTAAAGCACAGAAAGAAGCGAAAAATCTCCAAAGAGATAGTAAGCAGTAGAGGAAGACAAAGAGTCCATCAATTAGGACTTTCGAGTTCATGTTTAAATTAAGTTCAACATTGGAAAGATGAACACAACTACTGATCTACTGAAAAGATTTCATCCCACGGGCAATGGGAGTTGATTTTTAACATAATCAGTTTGCTGATAAGTATTTATACAGTGAAATGAAATGAGGAATTCTAGAGATATGGTTATCAATTAGAAATAATCTTACAGGTACAAGCAAGATGTGGAGAGGTCCTATACAAAAGGATGAAAAACAGAGAAAAAAGAATAAAAATAGAGTTGTTAGAATTTAGTGACCAGGTTGAAAATAGAGGTGGAAGAGGAAAACCCAAAACATATCTTTTTTAAAAAATTTAATTGCTTGGCTAAATGGACAATGGTGCCTTGCCTGAACTGGGGGCAGCATGAAGTAGAACGTCTGTGGGACTCTGACAGACCTGGGTTATCCCTCTTTTATATGATGAATCACATTTTGCTTTGTATTGCAGTGAGTATGTCTCATTCCACCAACTCTTTCCCCAAAAAGTTCTCTGAGGGAAAAAGCTGTGTGTCACACATGATATCATCCCTGCATATAGCCCCATACAGCACATCTGTATAACAAGATTACATAACTGACCCACAGAAGACACTTAAGTAACATTTCTGACTGACTGATAGAATACACACACAATTTCAAAGCTTTGTTGAGACAAAACTAGACATATTTGCCTTTGAATTAGACAGCTGTCTCTTAAAATAGAAATAATTCATCTTAACTGTGTAACAATTCAGACAGCTACCACTCGGCTTCATATGAGGCTCAAAACATCCTCTACAGATCTCAGTGTCCCATCTGGAAGGGAGTTTTGGAAATACCTACTACAACACCCATTTTAAAGGTGAATTCTGTGACTCAGAGAAGTCACATGACTAGCCCAAAGTCACAAAGAGAACAGTTGACCCTTGAATAACATGAGTTTGACCTGTCCAGGTCCACCTACATGAGGAACTTTTTTCAACAGTAAAAACTACAGAACTTTAGGAATTACAACTGGTTGAATTCAGGACTATGAAGAAACCACAGATACAAAGGGCCAACTATCAGTTACACACAAATTCCTGATCGCGTGGAGGGGTGGTGCCCCAACCCCCATGCTATCAAGAGTTAACTATATCCAGAGGAGGGACATAAATCAGAATACATTAGGCTTTGAAATATCTGTCCACCAAAACCATTGTAACAGATCTGAATATATCAAATTTAGCTAGGATGAATTAAGTTTTTTAAAGTGCTTCCTAATTTGCACTTAAAGAAAACCACAAGACAAACATTATAAAGACATTTTCTTAAATAATTCTTCTGATGATGAAGGACCACAGCTCAACTTTTAACTTTGAATTAGTATAAGTAAGAGAGACTCTTACCGTGATCTTCTGAAGAGACTGGTGACCTAAAATGAGAAAATAAGCATGATAAATCTTTTGCAAGTGATACTGGTAAGTACAATGGGCTTTTTTGGAAATAAGGTGCCTTGCCTGAACTCCCTCTGTGGGACTCTGACAGACCTGGGTTATCCCTCTTTTATATGATGAATCACATTTTGCTTTGTATTGCAGTGAGTATGTCTCATTCCACCAACTCTTTCCCCAAAAAGTTCTCTGAGGGAAAAAGCTGTGTGTCACACATGATATCATCCCTGCATATAGCCCCATACAGCACATCTGTATAACAAGATTACATAACTGACCCACAGAAGACACTTAAGTAACATTTCTGACTGACTGATAGAATACACACACAATTTCAAAGCTTTGTTGAGACAAAACTAGACATATTTGCCTTTGAATTAGACAGCTGTCTCTTAAAATAGAAATAATTCATCTTAACTGTGTAACAATTCAGACAGCTACCACTCGGCTTCATATGAGGCTCAAAACATCCTCTACAGATCTCAGTGTCCCATCTGGAAGGGAGTTTTGGAAATACCTACTACAACACCCATTTTAAAGGTGAATTCTGTGACTCAGAGAAGTCACATGACTAGCCCAAAGTCACAAAGAGAACAGTTGACCCTTGAATAACATGAGTTTGACCTGTCCAGGTCCACCTACATGAGGAACTTTTTTCAACAGTAAAAACTACAGAACTTTAGGAATTACAACTGGTTGAATTCAGGACTATGAAGAAACCACAGATACAAAGGGCCAACTATCAGTTACACACAAATTCCTGATCGCGTGGAGGGTTGGTGCCCCAACCCCCATGCTATCCAAGAGTTAACTATATCCAGAGGAGGGACATAAATCAGAATACATTAGGCTTTGAAATATCTGTCCACCAAAACCATTGTAACAGATCTGAATATATCAAATTTAGCTAGGATGAATTAAGTTTTTTAAAGTGCTTCCTAATTTGCACTTAAAGAAAACCACAAGACAAACATTATAAAGACATTTTCTTAAATAATTCTTCTGATGATGAAGGACCACAGCTCAACTTTTAACTTTGAATTAGTATAAGTAAGAGAGACTCTTACCGTGATCTTCTGAAGAGACTGGTGACCTAAAATGAGAAAATAAGCATGATAAATCTTTTGCAAGTGATACTGGTAAGTACAACAAGAATAATCGCATAGAAATTATGCTGCCAAAATTCAGTTGAACAGAAATTCAATCCAGTAGGCAGTACAATTAATGTGTTGGTTGTACGGTATATTCCAATAAGTAGCTCTCAAAGCTTATCTGGATTCGTTGAGTGGTAGATGTTACTAAAATAGTCTATTAGTGGAACTCTTTTCAAGATCCAGTGTTTAAAAATCCACCTGCCAATGCAGTGGACATACGTTCAATACCTGGTCTGGGAAGATTCCATATGCTGCAGAGCCACAGAGCCTGCAGAGCACAACTACTGAAGCCTGAGTGCCTGGTGCTGTGTTCCACAACCAGAGAGACCGCCTCAATGAGAAGAAGCCTATGAACTGCAACTAGAGAAAGCCCTCATGTAGCAATGAAGACCCAGAGCAGTCATACATAAATAAATAAATAAGTAAAATTAAAAAGTCTATTAGCACGATGAAATAAGACTGAAACAAACTTAGTTAAACTGTCTGGGTTTATCACACACAAAAGAAGAACTCACAGTCATGTGGCAATGGATGAAATCCTGTGATGTCACTAGGACCCAAGGCCTGGTCTCCAGAGAAAATGCCAAGGATGTAAACAAGCACTAGATTAAGTGTCTGTCAGTGAAAAGATACCTACTTGGACAATAACAAAGTGAGACCAAAGCAAAAACAAATCATGTGTCCTAATCATTACTGTTTTCTGGTTCCGTTTTTTGTGGAATTTAATGTTTAGGTGAGCATGATGTAGATGTTCTATGTGTTGACTTTTTCTTTCTAAACCTGTGAGAATCAGGATCAGCCTAGAGGGCAACCACTAGGGGTACCACAGGACTTTCACAAAGCTGTGACTTTCCCATTTAATTTGAGGCTCAGGTCTAATTACAGTGTTAAGATACCAAGTATCAGGCTTCCCTGGTGGTCTGCTGGTTAACATTCCTTGCTTCCCATGCAGGGGGAGCGGGTACCATCTCTGGTCAGGGAACAAGATCCCACATGTTGTACAGTATGGCCAAAAATCAAAAATAAAAGACAATAAGAAAAAAAAGGATTCCCATGGATAATGCATCAACCCCTTTCACAATAAAAATATTTTCTTTCTCAGCTGACTACTAATTATGTTACTTTGAGCAATACAGACACAACCTTGTGGATGAATTCTGCCCAAGCTTGAAAGATACCATTTTGACTATCAACTCATGCTTTTCTTGGGAGAAAGATGCATAATACTGTCTTCAGAGGTGTTAGAATTTTGAAGGGAGAGGTGAGAAACCAGGAGGGAGGGGTCCTCTCCTCTAAATGCTGGCTCTGCCGGAGCCCATAGCAGGGAGATGACCAAAGGCTAACGTATGACTTTGATAATAAAGCTACCAAACCTTACATAATTACTATTCATATGTAGTCACAGTATAATATTATGAGACACAATGACAAACATTGAGGCAAGAATGATTCAATGGGGACCCAGGGGCTGAAGGCTGATTTTAGCTACTTTGGGATGCCTAATACTGCTTTCCTTTTTCTACTCGTCAGAAATATTTTTGTCAATTATGTGAACAAACGAGAAAGAATAAAGACACAGCAGTAATGGTGAAGCGGGCTTGAACTTCCACTGGGTGGCAAAAGTGTGAAATCACTTCTACCTTCCTTAGAGATCTGCTAAGTAGACTTTTGCATGCGAGGACTACAGAGAGTCCCAAGATCTGGTGGAAAGTTGGCAACTGGAGGCGGACACAGGGGTGACCTGACATGAACACTAAGTCATCACTGCAGTGTCTGCTTGAGAAACACCTCTGGCCTCCCCAGATGAAGCTGACCTGTCCTCTCCCCGGGGTTCCCCTATTTCATACTTTTACACACCAGCCTTCTCACTAGGCTGTGGTGGTGGTGGCTTAGCCACTAAGTCATGTCTGACTCTTGTGACCCCATAATCCACAGCACACCCGGTTCCCCTGTCCATGGGATTCTCTAGGCAAGAATACTGGAGGCGGTTGCCATTTCCTTCTCCAGAGGATCTTCCTGATCCAGGGGTCGAACACATATGTCCTGCTTGGCAGGTAGACTCTTTACCACTGAGCCACTAGCAAAGCCCCCACAAGGTTGTGAGCTCCTTGGAAACTAAGACCATATCTTACTTAGAACACAGACGATCCCCCAATGAAAATGTCCTAAATTACATCCGTTTCAGCAGCACACACTAGAGTTCGGACTCATACACACTCTGGAATTCTTCTACATTGTCTTCAAACCACCTTCACATTTGCCAGCTCCTAGGTCAGTTGTGAAGAAGGGTCCAGGGAGTGACCTGAAGCTCCAAATTAGTAACAGCATAGGCACTCTTCAGGCCCAACCCCAGACAGGTTCACCATCCAACACAGGGCCAGAGGGGCCAGATGAGAGGAGCGACGGGATGGACATGTACACACTGCCCTACTTAAAAGAGATAACCAACAATGACCTACTCTGCAGCACAGGGGATTCTGCTTGATGCTCTGTGACAACTGAAATGGGAAAAGAATTTGAAAATGAACTAACATATGTATGTGTGTACGTATGTGTATGTGTGTGTGTGTGTATATCTATGTATACAAACTGAATCACTCTGCTGTACACCCAAAACTCACACAACAGTGTTTCTCAACTCTATTCCAATACAAAATAAACATTTAAAACGAAATAAGAGGGGCTTCCCTGGTGGTCCAGTGGGTAAAGACACCACCTTGCAGTGCAAGGGCCCCAGTTCGATCCTGGCCTGGGAAGACCCCACGTGCCGGAGCAGCTGGACTGCCATGTCCAATTAGGAGCCAGTGATCTGGAGCGCATGTGCCCAGAGCCAGTGCTCTGCAGTGAGAGAGGCCACTGCAAGAGAAGGCCAACACAGGCCAAAAATATAAAAATAGATGAAAATAAATATTTTTTTTTAAAAAACCAATAAAAGAGGCCAAAATTTTAAAAGACAAAAGATTTACATCTTAAAAAGAAATAAGAGAATTTCTTAAGCTGCCTAAGCCATAAAAAAGAGTCGGCAACAAGAAAACATCTTCATTCCTGGTGTTTTCTGATGAGAAGCAAGAGACAGCATGTCTTGAATGGTTCACAATTCACTTCTCACAGAGCTAGAGGAATAAAGGAAAATCCATGCCGATGGACGGATGACTAGACGTCTCAGGTGGAAGGCCCGGGAGGAAGGGCTTTTGCTGCCTTTCTGTAGCAGCAAAGCACTAATATTAAACTTGAAAAATTCCAGATGGCTCCACGAGAGCCCCAGGGGGATGCCTTCTGCGGTGTGTCCAGGCAGCGGAGAAGAACGATTGATTTCAGACTGTTTTCTAAGGATTAGTCATGTAGAGTTTGCCAGCTCCTAGGTCAGTTGTGAAGAAGGGTCCAGGGAGTGACCTGAAGCTCCAAATTAGTAACAGCATAGGCACTCTTCAGGCCCAACCCCAGACAGGTTCACCATCCAACACAGGGCCAGAGGGGCCAGATGAGAGGAGCGACGGGATGGACATGTACACACTGCCCTACTTAAAAGAGATAACCAACAATGACCTACTCTGCAGCACAGGGGATTCTGCTTGATGCTCTGTGACAACTGAAATGGGAAAAGAATTTGAAAATGAACTAACATATGTATGTGTGTACGTATGTGTATGTGTGTGTGTGTGTATATCTATGTATACAAACTGAATCACTCTGCTGTACACCCAAAACTCACACAACAGTGTTTCTCAACTCTATTCCAATACAAAATAAACATTTAAAACGAAATAAGAGGGGCTTCCCTGGTGGTCCAGTGGGTAAAGACACCACCTTGCAGTGCAAGGGCACCAGTTCGATCCCTGGCCTGGGAAGACCCCACGTGCCGCGGAGCAGCTGGACTGCCATGTCCAATTAGGAGCCAGTGATCTGGAGCGCATGTGCCCAGAGCCAGTGCTCTGCAGTGAGAGAGGCCACTGCAAGAGAAGGCCAACACAGGCCAAAAATATAAAAATAGATGAAAATAAATATTTTTTTTTAAAAAACCAATAAAAGAGGCCAAAATTTTAAAAGACAAAAGATTTACATCTTAAAAAGAAATAAGAGAATTTCTTAAGCTGCCTAAGCCATAAAAAAGAGTCGGCAACAAGAAAACATCTTCATTCCTGGTGTTTTCTGATGAGAAGCAAGAGACAGCATGTCTTGAATGGTTCACAATTCACTTCTCACAGAGCTAGAGGAATAAAGGAAAATCCATGCCGATGGACGGATGACTAGACGTCTCAGGTGGAAGGCCCGGGAGGAAGGGCTTTTGCTGCCTTTCTGTAGCAGCAAAGCACTAATATTAAACTTGAAAAATTCCAGATGGCTCCACGAGAGCCCCAGGGGGATGCCTTCTGCGGTGTGTCCAGGCAGCGGAGAAGAACGATTGATTTCAGACTGTTTTCTAAGGATTAGTCATGTAGAGTTTCTGTGTGGAATGTCTCCCCCATGCCTGGGGTTGTGGAATTTTAAGACATATGGAGCATTTCAATCCTCACTCAGTGTTTCACCTTTCACCGGAGCGAGTCACTAAATTATTCCACTGAGACAGGCACATCATCCATTATTGCTGGAAATGGGCATAAAAAGTTTTACGGAACTTAGCTCAGGAGAGAAGAAATACCACAAAATCAGCAGTTTATGCAGTTATTTTTAAAACAGAGAGGCTGAATCCCAGGAAGAGATCATCTTCTTCAACCTGACAGTGCAGGAAGGAAAGGAAGCTCACTGCTGATTTCTCCTGCTGCACCTGAAAGGCTTGTAGTTTTGTCCCAGCCTGTTCATTTCTCCTCCACACACTTTATCCTGGAGAACACATCTGCTCTCATAATGTAGACTATAGCTCTACTGGCGCTCAAATAGCTCCAAGATTTCGTTTTCCTCCTTGCTTTTTTCTCTCACCACTAGTTTCTTTTATGATGGGCTTCCCTGGTGGCTCAGTGGTAAAGAATCTGCCTGACATGCAGGAGACACAGGTTTGATCCCTGGGTCAGCAAGATTCCCTGGAGAAGGAAAGAGCAAGCCACTCCAGTATTCTTGCCTGAAAAAATCCAGGAGCCTGGTGGGCTATCGTCGATGGGGTCACAAAAGAGTCAGATATGATTCAGTGACGGAACAACAACAGGGCATTTATACCTGATGTTGCTCTGTTTTGTCTGTCTTGGCATTATTTAACATTTTTATTTACGTTCCATGCAAATCCAGCAAAGACAGTGAAAACAAAAATTCAAGCCCTGCATTTAATAATCTTTCACCTATTTTATTAACCCTGAATAATTATTATTCAGATCTCAATCTTTATGTTGATTTGAACCTGCATAAGAAGTATTACTTGAGACCCTCTTAAGCACCAGACCCTGTGCCAAGTGACACAGATTAAAAAAGAAACAAGATATCAATTTCAAGGAACTCTTAATCTAATGTAGGAGGAAACTGTGCAAACAAATGATTATCAAATAATGAAAAACGCAATCATCAAAGCATGTCTGAGGAAAGAGGTAGCAAAGAGGAGAGGAAGATGAATACTCTTCTGAAAAAAGTAAAAGAAGGCTTCAAAAAACAAGAAGCATCTGAGCTGGGTTTTATTTTATTAGTTGGCCTGTAATTGCTTTACAATGGTGTGTTAGTCTCCGCTGCACACTGAAGTTACCAGCTGTAAGTACACATACAGCCCCCGCCTCTAGAGCCTCGCTCCCACCCCTTATCCCCGGCCAAGTCATCACAGAGCACTGAGCAAAGCTCCCCGGGCTACACTGCAGATTCCTGCCAGCTCGCTGCTCTACAATATGGTAATATACATGCTTCAGTGCTACACTCTCAACTCTAACCCTCCTCCACTTGTTTCCCCAAGTTCATTCTCTCCACACATGCATCTCTATTGTTGCCCTGCAAATTGGTTCTTCAGTACCATTTTTTTTTAGCTTCCAGATATCTGCATTCATCTGTAGTATTTTTCTTTCTAATTTACTTCTATGTATGGCAGACCCGAGGTTCATTCACATCTCCAAACTATACAAGCTGTTCATGAGCTCAATGTTAAAAAAGAATCCAATGAAAAATGGGCAAAAGACCTAAATAGACATTTGTCCAAAATATACAGGCAGATGGCCAGCAAACACACGAAAAGATGCTCAATATCACCAATTAGTAGAGAAATGCAAATCAAAATCACAGTGAGGTATCACCTCACACTGGTCACAAGGGCCTTCATCAAAAAATCTACCATGAGCTCGGTTTCGAAGGGTAAGCAGAAGCCTAATAGGTAAGTAAGAAAAAGCAACTTAGTGCTACTCACACGTAAGGGAGTCAAACATTAGGACTTACAGACATAAGAAGGAGGGGTGATTCATACAGAGACAGGGACAGGGTGGGCAACCTGCAATGCTGCTTGTCATTTACGTTCTAAGCTGCTGCTTGGTCACTTCAGTTGTATCCGAGTCCGTGTGACCCCATGTACTGCAGCCCGTCCAGCTCCTCTGTCCATGGAATTTTTCAGGCAAGAACACTGGAGTGGGTAGCCATATCCTTCTCCTACATTCTAAGCTACATGGAGCACAGTTCTGAGGCAGAGAACTTCCAGCTTCTCATCTGTGTTTTTGATCAGGCAGCTGTGGAGAGCAGACCACAAAATAGCAAGAATAAAGGCAGAAGACAAGCTACAGACCAGTATCACAAAACCTCCACATTCGTCCGTTTGCGCTTCAATTCATTTTGAAACTCATGGAAAATACCAGGGAGAATGAGAAAGAAAGAAGAAAGCATCATCTTTGGCTAAACTAGATGTCCCTAAACCGGAATTATTAGAAATGAAGCACTACTAAGTAAAGTTGGACCAAGTTCAAGGAGACAGAATGTTTCCATCTTAACTGAGGAGACAAGGCTGACCCAGACCTCCTAGAGAAAGCTCTCAGCTCTGAGCCATTCAGGAGCAGAATCAAACCCCAAAGAAGAGTGATGCTAACAAAGAGTAGGAAGACAAGAAGATCAAAATTTCTAGAAACACATCAACCCGCTATCCAAATTATCCATCCCAAGCTAGCAGATCTAAGGAGAACTCACCCCATACAAATATGAGCAATGAGCGAAAAGGAACAGGCAGGACATCTGCACAAAAACACAAGAAGAGAGCAGGGCAAGGATCTTCAGACATACAAAATGTTGGTGGAGTCCACACTAAAAAGATGATGGCAATACACAGGTAAAAACTGCTCATGTTTCTCCATGAAATAAATAAATGAAACAGGGGAGGAAGGAAGGAACAAGGGAAGGAAACAGTCCCAATGAACAGAAACTCAAAGAAAAATGCACAACAGTCAAAAAAGAGCTGCAAAACCACAACAGAGGAAAAGTACACAAGTCTGCCCAGATCTATGCATTACTAAGTTATAGAAAAACCCTGCAGGCTTTCCCCAGTGAGTCACCACTGCAGTGGCGGAAAAAAAGGATCAAGAGAAGGTGACTAACAAAACTAAATTAAGAAAGAATACATTCATTTATTCATTCCTTCGAATATCTGCTTTGTGGAAGTGTTTTGCTTTTTAACCATTTTATTTTTCTATGAATTTTAATTTGCATATTTGCTATTGAAAGTTCCCTTCCCATGTCAACCCTATTTAATTGAATATTCATACATTTCTTTCCTTTCAAATGAAAGTAAGACTTTTCAAGTGAGCACACATGTGGGAACCTGAAAATAAGGGCTTTGCTGGTGACTCCAAAGGTAAAAAAATCTGCCTGCAATGCTGGAGACTTGGGTTTGATCCATGGGTCAAGAAGATCCATGGAGAAAGGAATGGCAACCCACTCCAGTATTCTTGCCTGGAGGCTATCATGGGCTACAGTCCGCGGAGTCACAAAGAGGCAAACACTTGAAGGGTTACAGTTCATGGGGTCACAAAGAGTCAAACACCACTAAGCAACTAAAACTTTCACTTTTCAGGAAACTCAAACATCAGTTTTAGATGGGGAATTATATAATTTAACTGGTAAAGTATTTTTTATACTGAAAATGGCATAGCCATATTATAGATTCCAAAGCAAAGGTTGCTTGAATTCTTAACATAATGCAATAAAGTAGAAAAAACTCTGTGCTTGAGCCCCCTGGCTTCAGGAATGTCTTCATAGTCCCCTAGGGGGTGAGTTTGTTCTCCTCCGGAAAGGGATGATAATAAGAAAAAAGACAGAAAACATGAAATTATCTGCTTAAATACAACTATCGCCTCTCAGAATGAATCATCTTATAAGATTAATACATGCAGATGCAAGAATCTAAGGGGATGAGACATGACTGGCAGCAACGATTGCACTGGACAGTACCGCTTCAAGATCATGTCATCATCAAGACACAAGGAACCTCGACCAAACTCAAAGGCAGTCGTGTAGACTGCCTTTAATCAGCAAGTCTCCCTTCAAGGCCTCCGATCTTTCAGTTGATCAATCACAAGGCTTAAGGGCACTGAAAAACGTGCCCAGTTTTCTACCAGCAATACAGGCAGAATAAGAGAGGACAAGAGTGTTCTAGTTATGAACATCTTTAAAGGATCAAGAGAAGGTGACTAACAAAACTAAATTAAGAAAGAATACATTCATTTATTCATTCCTTCGAATATCTGCTTTGTGGAAGTGTTTTGCTTTTTAACCATTTTATTTTTCTATGAATTTTAATTTGCATATTTGCTATTGAAAGTTCCCTTCCCATGTCAACCCTATTTAATTGAATATTCATACATTTCTTTCCTTTCAAATGAAAGTAAGACTTTTCAAGTGAGCACACATGTGGGAACCTGAAAATAAGGGCTTTGCTGGTGACTCCAAAGGTAAAAAAATCTGCCTGCAATGCTGGAGACTTGGGTTTGATCCATGGGTCAAGAAGATCCATGGAGAAAGGAATGGCAACCCACTCCAGTATTCTTGCCTGGAGGCTATCATGGGCTACAGTCCGCGGAGTCACAAAGAGGCAAACACTTGAAGGGTTACAGTTCATGGGGTCACAAAGAGTCAAACACCACTAAGCAACTAAAACTTTCACTTTTCAGGAAACTCAAACATCAGTTTTAGATGGGGAATTATATAATTTAACTGGTAAAGTATTTTTTATACTGAAAATGGCATAGCCATATTATAGATTCCAAAGCAAAGGTTGCTTGAATTCTTAACATAATGCAATAAAGTAGAAAAAAAACTCTGTGCTTGAGACCACTGGCTTCAGGAATGTCTTCATAGTCCCCTAGGGGGTGAGTTTGTTCTCCTCCGGAAAGGGATGATAATAAGAAAAAAGACAGAAAACATGAAATTATCTGCTTAAATACAACTATCGCCTCTCAGAATGAATCATCTTATAAGATTAATACATGCAGATGCAAGAATCTAAGGGGATGAGACATGACTGGCAGCAACGATTGCACTGGACAGTACCGCTTCAAGATCATGTCATCATCAAGACACAAGGAACCTCGACCAAACTCAAAGGCAGTCGTGTAGACTGCCTTTAATCAGCAAGTCTCCCTTCAAGGCCTCCGATCTTTCAGTTGATCAATCACAAGGCTTAAGGGCACTGAAAAACGTGCCCAGTTTTCTACCAGCAATACAGGCAGAATAAGAGAGGACAAGAGTGTTCTAGTTATGAACATCTTTAAGAAACATGGCGATGCTTGTTATGTTTTATTGCTTTTAATCAATAAACCTAGAACTGAAATGACAGGCATCATGACGAGGTCAGCCTTTACAATGTGGTAATATTCTTTGCCATACATTTTAGATACCCACATTTTCTTGGCAATCCCCATGAAATGCTCTAAATCTACAAGCTCTTTCAAACATGGTACTTTATGTGAGTAATACTGTCCTGGCTCTGCTTTTAAGACCTCTACAAATATATATATATATATATTCATCTCATGGCTTTATTTTGGTAGCATCCATGATTTTCCTTCTTGACAACATCTGTATCATTCCCCTACTTGGACAGGGTTAGGTCAATAGGCATCCATTTTGCAGAGCCTTTCCTAAAGAGAGATTAGAGGAATACTGGGGAACCACTGATACTGGTCTACCAGTTTTTAGAGAGAATCACCCACACATGAATGTTCATCTTCCTTTCCCAGTGGCACCAATAGACTTTCTATTTAAGAGTTTCTAAACCACCATCTGATGGGGAGTTGGCAACCAATGGGATCATCACATAGACACAAGTTTCAAATAAAACTATAGGACAGGTGTAAAAGGCACTTGTATAGGCACAAAAGCAGAGATTCACATCCCGAAAATACTTAGCCATGGGCTGTTTCCATAAGACTGTGGATAGGGGAGGGGAGCTCTGAGATACTCCCACCAACCCACAGGCCTGGCTGCAGGAGCAGGGCCCCTTCATGTCCTGGGTCCCATCCTGCACTTTGAGAACACAGGAGAAAACAGAGGAGGGTGGTTCACTACCTCTACAATCCTCCTGGCACACCACAAATGAACCATCCTAAGCTGCAGAGTCTTCATGAACAAGGCAGTCCATGGCTGCACACGGAAAACAACCATCTCGATATATGGTTCACTCATGTTCCTTTTCATGCCTCACTTTCCTCTTACCATTCCAGTGTTAGATCATGTCATCATCAAGACACAAGGAACCTCGACCAAACTCAAAGGCAGTCGTGTAGACTGCCTTTAATCAGCAAGTCTCCCTTCAAGGCCTCCGATCTTTCAGTTGATCAATCACAAGGCTTAAGGGCACTGAAAAACGTGCCCAGTTTTCTACCAGCAATACAGGCAGAATAAGAGAGGACAAGAGTGTTCTAGTTATGAACATCTTTAAGAAACATGGCGATGCTTGTTATGTTTTATTGCTTTTAATCAATAAACCTAGAACTGAAATGACAGGCATCATGACGAGGTCAGCCTTTACAATGTGGTAATATTCTTTGCCATACATTTTAGATACCCACATTTTCTTGGCAATCCCCATGAAATGCTCTAAATCTACAAGCTCTTTCAAACATGGTACTTTATGTGAGTAATACTGTCCTGGCTCTGCTTTTAAGACCTCTACAAATATATATATATATATATTCATCTCATGGCTTTATTTTGGTAGCATCCATGATTTTCCTTCTTGACAACATCTGTATCATTCCCCTACTTGGACAGGGTTAGGTCAATAGGCATCCATTTTGCAGAGCCTTTCCTAAAGAGAGATTAGAGGAATACTGGGGAACCACTGATACTGGTCTACCAGTTTTTAGAGAGAATCACCCACACATGAATGTTCATCTTCCTTTCCCAGTGGCACCAATAGACTTTCTATTTAAGAGTTTCTAAACCACCATCTGATGGGGAGTTGGCAACCAATGGGATCATCACATAGACACAAGTTTCAAATAAAACTATAGGACAGGTGTAAAAGGCACTTGTATAGGCACAAAAGCAGAGATTCACATCCCGAAAATACTTAGCCATGGGCTGTTTCCATAAGACTGTGGATAGGGGAGGGGAGCTCTGAGATACTCCCACCAACCCACAGGCCTGGCTGCAGGAGCAGGGCCCCTTCATGTCCTGGGTCCCATCCTGCACTTTGAGAACACAGGAGAAAACAGAGGAGGGTGGTTCACTACCTCTACAATCCTCCTGGCACACCACAAATGAACCATCCTAAGCTGCAGAGTCTTCATGAACAAGGCAGTCCATGGCTGCACACGGAAAACAACCATCTCGATATATGGTTCACTCATGTTCCTTTTTCATGCCTCACTTTCCTCTTACCATTCCAGTGTTAGGGATGAGATCCACAGCAAAAACACTACTCTCCATAAGCAGAAGGTGGATCATCCATCCTACTTAGAGAGAGAAAGAGAAGCATCTAGATTCTTCTAGCTTTCTGTCAACTCTCTTCTTTCCCTCTCTCCTTTGTCATTCTACTTTCATTCCTTCTTCCCCTTCCTGACCACAGCCCTGAAAGTTCCCTGGACTTATCCACCTTTCTCACGCTTTGGTGAAACTCAGTATCAAATCCAGTATCTGTACACATGTAGCCTCCCATCATGTGTTGATTCAGTTGTTCCTACTGAAGAACCTCAAGGACATTCAGGCCTGATTTGCAGAGATATGGCTGGACCTAAAGATCATCATACAGAGTGAAGTAAGTCAGAAACACAAAAACAAATACTGTATACTGACACATACATGTGGAATCAAGAAAAATGGTACCGATGAAAGCGTAAGTAAGATGTAAGGAACAAACATACAGATATCAAGGGGGAAGCAAGGGTGGGGTGGACTGAGAGGCTGGGGTTGACATACATACCCTACAAGGTATAAAACAGAACTGATGAGAACTGACCGTATAGCACAGAGCACACTACTCACTGTTCTGTGGTAACTAAACGGGAAGGAAATCAAGGTAGAGGAGATAGCATGTATGCTTGTGGGTGGTTCACTTTGCTGTACAGAAGCAATTAACCCAACACTGTAAATCAACTGTACTCCAATTGAAAAAAAAAAAAAAAATCAGGCCTGGGCAAAGTTCTCCAGCCGGACCATTATTGTTAGCTGAAACTGACCTCCCAGCTGGACATCCCTTCCAGGCACATGTCAAGGGTCCACAGATCACAACTGCAGAAACACCATCTTTTACTTTTTTTTCCTGTTTTATGTTAAAGTCTTGAGGCTACACAAATTTAATTTATTTCCTGCAACTGTTGATGAACAAAGAACGCTCAATTTAAATCAAGTCAGCCAAGGGGTGATTTAATATGGTCTCAAAGCATGGCTATAGGTAATCATCTCTGGGCAACGGCATTCCCCCTTGAGCTTTCCTTCTGGGTGTGCATTGCCCAAGGGCTGCTATGCCCAGCCTATGACATCATCTTGAGGGCTTGAGGAAGCAACAGTGAGATCATGGATCTAGGTGACATCTTCCTCACCATCACTCCAGCCCCCAAGCCTCTCCAAATGTGGTAAAATAGAGCCAGAAATCCCTTAGCACTGAGAATCGCCTTCCACTATTACAAGCCTCTCTTTGTTTGCTTTTCCTCCCTTTTAATTATGAAAATTGCTATTAAGACAATGAACAAAGGACATACAGTAAGTGAAAAAGCGAGGGTGAGAGATGAAAGTTACAGCAGCCACACAGAGGGCATTGAAATGAGAGAAGGACAAACACATTCTCTATTCAAGTGGTCACAAGCCCATTCAGGGACTGCCAAACAGCCTCAAAGGTAACATTCACCACCAACAGAGGGGAGGGTGCGGAAAGAGGAAGGAGAGAGATGGGCATTTGTGTGGAGGTAGGGAAATAAGTCCCAGGACTCAAATAATAAGAAAGGCTGTTTGGTGAGTCCTTCCTTTGATGTAAATTTCTTCTAATTCTGTTCATGCTCATAATGTCCTCCTATTCAAACATAGATCTGAGGGTCCCCACGTGAGTTGTACCTGAAATAGCCTCTGTGTTTTTAAAGAAGTTCCTGTGTTTAGTTATATTTGGTGTTTTGAAAACACCCCTGTTTTATCACTAGCTTGTATAGTTCAATTTCTCTCAGGCACCCTTCTTAATCCGTCTGCAGAGTGAGGAGGAAGCCCCCGCAAATGCTCTTTGAGCTTGAAATCGTACCGCCACCTACCGTTAATTCCTAAGAACTGCAACAGAAGGGAGACAAGGCATTTTCTTCAAAATGCATGGGTAGAGATGAGGACAAATGGGCAGAAGTGGGAGGTGGATACAAGAAGAGATTTTAAAGAGAGAGAGAGAGAGATTATATGGAAGAACTTAATACTGATCAAGTTCCTCTGACATGAAAACTTGACATCACACTTTTTATTATGTAAGATCTGAACACTCCTGGGAAATAATTTAACATTTTGAAGACAACGTAAAAACCACAAAAACCCCTGTGCATCAGACATTGTACAATCATGCAGGAACAAAAGCTGATGGGATGGTTCACATTACAAATCAGTCTGCAGCCCGGGCTTGAGGAAGCAACAGTGAGATCATGGATCTAGGTGACATCTTCCTCACCATCACTCCAGCCCCCAAGCCTCTCCAAATGTGGTAAAATAGAGCCAGAAATCCCTTAGCACTGAGAATCGCCTTCCACTATTACAAGCCTCTCTTTGTTTGCTTTTCCTCCCTTTTAATTATGAAAATTGCTATTAAGACAATGAACAAAGGACATACAGTAAGTGAAAAAGCGAGGGTGAGAGATGAAAGTTACAGCAGCCACACAGAGGGCATTGAAATGAGAGAAGGACAAACACATTCTCTATTCAAGTGGTCACAAGCCCATTCAGGGACTGCCAAACAGCCTCAAAGGTAACATTCACCACCAACAGAGGGGAGGGTGCGGAAAGAGGAAGGAGAGAGATGGGCATTTGTGTGGAGGTAGGGAAATAAGTCCCAGGACTCAAATAATAAGAAAGGCTGTTTGGTGAGTCCTTCCTTTGATGTAAATTTCTTCTAATTCTGTTCATGCTCATAATGTCCTCCTATTCAAACATAGATCTGAGGGTCCCCACGTGAGTTGTACCTGAAATAGCCTCTGTGTTTTTAAAGAAGTTCCTGTGTTTAGTTATATTTGGTGTTTTGAAAACACCCCTGTTTTATCACTAGCTTGTATAGTTCAATTTCTCTCAGGCACCCTTCTTAATCCGTCTGCAGAGTGAGGAGGAAGCCCCCGCAAATGCTCTTTGAGCTTGAAATCGTACCGCCACCTACCGTTAATTCCTAAGAACTGCAACAGAAGGGAGACAAGGCATTTTCTTCAAAATGCATGGGTAGAGATGAGGACAAATGGGCAGAAGTGGGAGGTGGATACAAGAAGAGATTTTAAAGAGAGAGAGAGAGAGATTATATGGAAGAACTTAATACTGATCAAGTTCCTCTGACATGAAAACTTGACATCACACTTTTTATTATGTAAGATCTGAACACTCCTGGGAAATAATTTAACATTTTGAAGACAACGTAAAAACCACAAAAACCCCTGTGCATCAGACATTGTACAATCATGCAGGGAACAAAAGCTGATGGGATGGTTCACATTACAAATCAGTCTTTGCAATACAGTTTCCTGCCTAATTTCTAAAAAAGAGATTAAAGGAGTTGAAAAGCATGTTATTCTAAAATCCAATCAAGGGAAATACACATGCAGAGCGCTGTCTGGAGTGTCAGCAGGGAATACCTTTTCAAAAGAGCTGCTGGCTCTAGCCTAAGGACTCTGGGAACCCTAGCCAACCATTTCTGCCAAGACACTATCCACCTGGAGTTTTGTGAATGTGGACTTATTTTTTTTTAAGCATAAATCGAAACAGGAAACTCTCAACAGTGAGGGCAAATCACACGAGTGCTACATTCAGCATTTACACAAGTGTGGGTGCACGTCGTTTCAGCTGACTCTGCGACCCTGTGCACTGCAGCCCCCAGGCTCCTCTGTCCATGGAATTCTCCAGGCAGGAATACTGGAGTCGGTTGCCACGCCCTCCTCCAGAGAATCAGCCTGAGTCTCCTGCATCTCCTGCATTTCAGGTGGAGCCTTTACCCGCAGAGCCACCTGGGAAGCCCATTAACAAATAACTTGTACAAAAGACCATCTCGGGCTTCCCCTGGTGGTCCAGTGGGTAAGGACACCGCCTTGCAGTGCAAGGGCCGCCGGTTCGAGCCCTGGCCTGGGAAGATCCCACGTGCCGCGGAGCGGCTGGACCGATGTGTCCAACTACCGAGCCGGAGCTCTGGCGCGCATGCGCCCAGAGCCGGTGCTCTGTGACAACAGAGGCCACCGCGATGGGAGGCCCACAGGAGCCAAGGAACAAAGACAGATGAAAACAGAAATGAAAGACCAGCAGAAGTGGCCCGCCTGCTCCCCTCCCTCCCCAACCCGACCCCCGCCCAAAATAAATAAATAAATAAATCTTTAAAAAAAAAAAGACTATCTCACCTACCACAGGATTCAGGATAGGTAATATCTACCTTGTGGGGCCAAAGCTATTGAGCAAGACGTACCCACAGCTTATTATTTTTATGAAATGCAATAAGGACTTCTGAATCCAACATTAGAGAATGGAAAAAAACAAACAGGCGGAGTTCGGAGTTCCTTTGGTATTTCTCCTGAAGACAACTGTCATATATTCTGGAAGTTTTCCTGTCAATGTCTCGTCCCACCTCACTCAGGCCTCAGAAGAGGCAGTTCACGTTCAAGACACTGGCATGGGAACAAAATCCAAAAACGTCTCTCTCTTCCTAACTCGTCTGTGTCCAAGGACAGGGCAGTTTCTAAGAAACATTTACATTATAAGCAACCCCAAACAGGAAAGGTGCTGTATGAGAAAAGGAGAAATTGATATAGACAAATCATGGTGCACGCTCTCACTTCTAACACAGCCACTGAAAGAAAAAACAAAAAAAAAACAAAAAAACAAAACCTTCCAATTCCTGTACTGCCACAGCAATGTATTGTTATGTATATAACAATGCCTAACAAACCTCCCCTTGGCAGGGAGATAAGAGTTATTTTCCCAGTTCTAGAATGAAGCTTCAGTGATCCTGTCATAAAAGGCTCTTGCCATCTTCTGACCTGCTTTCCTGAATGCCCCGTGGCAGAGCGTGTTGTTGGAAAGAAAGTCCTTCTGTTTTGACTCTAAAGAAGACTCAATAATCCCCTGAGATGTCCTTCCACGGGCGTCTCTGCCTAGCAGCACACTCAAGGAAAATGCTTTCCTGCACTAAGTTCTCCTGTACTTCCCAATGCTCTGGCTTTGCCTGGTCTCCTTTAGTTGGAAATCTGAGAATTCGGTCCCATAGTCTGTGGTTCCCCACATGCCAAGTTTCTTCCCCTCCATCCAAAGAACATTCACCAGCTCTTCCAGAACTAAACTTCCCTACCAACATAATTCAGAGATACAACACGGGCTTCCCAGCTGGTGCCAGTGGTAAAGAATCCACCTGCCTATGCAGGAAACACAAGAGACTTGGGTTCCATCCCTGGGTTGGGAAGATCCCCTGGAGTAGGAAATGGCAACCCACTCCAGGATTCTTGCCTGGAGAATTCCATGGACAAAGGAGCCTAACAGGCTACAGTCCATGGGGTCAGCATCAGACCCAACTGAACCATAGCACACACAAGCATCAGACCTGCATAGACATCAAAATTTTTCCTCCCGGCCCTACCCCTTTACAGTTCCTTTGGTATTTCTAGAGAATGGAAAACAAACAGGCGGAGTTCGGAGTTCCTTTGGTATTTCTCCTGAAGACAACTGTCATATATTCTGGAAGTTTTCCTGTCAATGTCTCGTCCCACCTCACTCAGGCCTCAGAAGAGGCAGTTCACGTTCAAGACACTGGCATGGGAACAAAATCCAAAAACGTCTCTCTCTTCCTAACTCGTCTGTGTCCAAGGACAGGGCAGTTTCTAAGAAACATTTACATTATAAGCAACCCCAAACAGGAAAGGTGCTGTATGAGAAAAGGAGAAATTGATATAGACAAATCATGGTGCACGCTCTCACTTCTAACACAGCCACTGAAAGAAAAAACAAAAAAAAAACAAAAAAACAAAACCTTCCAATTCCTGTACTGCCACAGCAATGTATTGTTATGTATATAACAATGCCTAACAAACCTCCCCTTGGCAGGGAGATAAGAGTTATTTTCCCAGTTCTAGAATGAAGCTTCAGTGATCCTGTCATAAAAGGCTCTTGCCATCTTCTGACCTGCTTTCCTGAATGCCCCGTGGCAGAGCGTGTTGTTGGAAAGAAAGTCCTTCTGTTTTGACTCTAAAGAAGACTCAATAATCCCCTGAGATGTCCTTCCACGGGCGTCTCTGCCTAGCAGCACACTCAAGGAAAATGCTTTCCTGCACTAAGTTCTCCTGTACTTCCCAATGCTCTGGCTTTGCCTGGTCTCCTTTAGTTGGAAATCTGAGAATTCGGTCCCATAGTCTGTGGTTCCCCACATGCCAAGTTTCTTCCCCTCCATCCAAAGAACATTCACCAGCTCTTCCAGAACTAAACTTCCCTACCAACATAATTCAGAGATACAACACGGGCTTCCCAGCTGGTGCCAGTGGTAAAGAATCCACCTGCCTATGCAGGAAACACAAGAGACTTGGGTTCCATCCCTGGGTTGGGAAGATCCCCTGGAGTAGGAAATGGCAACCCACTCCAGGATTCTTGCCTGGAGAATTCCATGGACAAAGGAGCCTAACAGGCTACAGTCCATGGGGTCACATAGCATCAGACCCAACTGAACCATAGCACACACAAGCATGACATGGGAGACCTGCATAGACATCTAGAAATTCTTCCTCCCGGCCCTACTTCCTGCTTGCTCATCAACAGTGCCTACCACTGCCAGTATCTACCAGAGTCACCTTTTACTGTCTCACTTATCAAAAAGCAACAGCTCTCTGAGTCAAGGATTCAGTGCATCTTTATTATTTTACTATGTTAATTTCCTGGATCGAATTGAGGAGCAATTAAAGAAAGACCAGAGCAAATTTTCTTATTAATGATTTTGCACATATAAAGGGAGAGAGGATTATTACGTGCTTGGCTAAAGAGGATAATGACCGGAGGTAAGTCAGGAGAAAGAGAAGAAAGGAAGATGTCAGGAAACTGCACTTTTTCCAGCTTGAGTGATGAGCTAGGGAGAGCAAGATTTAGAGCCGTCAAAGGTAGGTAGGGATGGGACTCAACTATCTTCGTGAAGCAGATGCAAGGGATCGTCTCTATTCTGACAGCACAAATCTCATCTCTGAGATATATTCCAGCAAAACCTGCCTCCCACTAAGAGGATTAATTTTCTGCCTCTTATCTGATTTTGATGCTTGAAGGATATTTCCACAACCAAAATCACTGCCTAGTAGTGATAGTCTGCCTTCCTGCTGAGAACTTGGGGTTTTGACAACAGGCACAATTATCCTTTTGTTAGAGTCAGGCCATCACCTAATGCTCCAATAAAAAACTCGGTAAAGGAAATAGCTAAAGACAAGACAGACATGCAGTGATTACTCCTATGTTCAGTCCAGAACTTCTGAGTTTGGGGAAAAGATGAAGCTTGGGGTCTATCTTCTCAACAGGGTGGTTCAGAATTCTAGACTACACTAAAAAGACCAATTCTGTAAGTATTAGTAAGTGTTTAGGGTATCACTAACTAACTTGCCAGTTGTACGAACTTCCTTAAATACATATTAGGTAGAGTGATGTAACTGGCATGGAACATTCAATTATTTGAGAGGCATTTCTGGTGATATGGACTTCCCTAGTGGTTCAGATGGTAAAGAATCTGCCTTCAGTGCGGGAGACTCGGGTTTGATCCCCAGTTTGAGAAGATCCCCTGGGGAAGGGAATGGCAACCCACTCCAGTATTCTTGCCTGGAAAATCCCACGGCCAGAGGAACCTGGCGGGCTACAGTTGATGAGGTCTCCAATAGTGGGGGTAAGGCCGAGCAAGTAATGCTTTTACCTTTCTGGTGACAGAATGATGAAAAAGTCAAGCTGTTCAGTTGTGTCTGACTCTTTGAGACCCCATGGACGAGCCATGGAACTCTGAGAATGCTCAAAAGCTAACACTTAACCTGTTCGTGAGCAAAAGATGAAGAAAATAAGCCACAGAGTCCTTAGAAAAGCTTCTTTTTTTCTTTAAAGGCTTGCATTTTCATTAACTCTTTAAATAATCATTCTTTTCATATAAAAACAGAAAAGTAAGATCTAGAGGAAGAATAAAATTCTCTTTCCTCTTGTTTCCAGAACACTCTATACATACATCCATTATAACACTTGTCAGAGGCAACCATGAAAATTGGTTTATTTAGTATTTCCCCTAAGCATACAAATATATTGTTTCCTAGAATATAAGTTCTTCAAAGACAATAATTTCCCATTTAGTTTTACATCGTCAATGCCTAAGTACATATACATATGTTGCTAATACCTAGAAGATGTTGAATATATATTTTCTCAATAAATAAATGACTAACAATTGCTCAATCTATTTTTTAGAATCCAATCAGTCCACTGGAATCCATTTAAATTCCAATTCAAAAAGTCTACATCATAAATCAGATCAAGATACCCTGAAGTTTAAATTCTGGTAACACTGTCACTTGTTAGAGACAGAAATGCTCTACTGATCATAAAAACCCATCAATCCTTCTCAGCTAAGAGGTAACAGAGACACGAGCGAGCAAATGCCGGGACTGAATGTCTGCCTTTGGGTGGCTGCCTCTACGGTTTTCCAGTGTCTTCTATTTTCACCTGTGTGATGGTCACCTGAGCTCTCCCAGACTCAGGACTTAGAGATACTCAGAAGAAGTGCATCTCCTACAGTCAATTGGTTTGATATGGACTTCCTAGTGGTTCAGATGGTAAAGAATCTGCCTTCAGTGGGAGACTCGGGTTTGATCCCCAGTTTGAGAAGATCCCTGGGAAGGGAATGGCAACCCACTCCACTATTCTTGCCTGGAAAATCCCACGGCCAGAGGAACCTGGCGGGCTACAGTTGATGAGGTCTCCAATAGTGGGGGTAAGGCCGAGCAAGTAATGCTTTTACCTTTCTGGTGACAGAATGATGAAAAAGTCAAGCTGTTCAGTTGTGTCTGACTCTTTGAGACCCCATGGACGAGCCATGGAACTCTGAGAATGCTCAAAAGCTAACACTTAACCTGTTCGTGAGCAAAAGATGAAGAAAATAAGCCACAGAGTCCTTAGAAAAGCTTCTTTTTTTCTTTAAAGGCTTGCATTTTCATTAACTCTTTAAATAATCATTCTTTTCATATAAAAACAGAAAAGTAAGATCTAGAGGAAGAATAAAATTCTCTTTCCTCTTGTTTCCAGAACACTCTATACATACATCCATTATAACACTTGTCAGAGGCAACCATGAAAATTGGTTTATTTAGTATTTCCCCTAAGCATACAAATATATTGTTTCCCCTAGAATATAAGTTCTTCAAAGACAATAATTTCCCATTTAGTTTTACATCGTCAATGCCTAAGTACATATACATATGTTGCTAATACCTAGAAGATGTTGAATATATATTTTCTCAATAAATAAATGACTAACAATTGCTCAATCTATTTTTTAGAATCCAATCAGTCCACTGGAATCCATTTAAATTCCAATTCAAAAAGTCTACATCATAAATCAGATCAAGATACCCTGAAGTTTAAATTCTGGTAACACTGTCACTTGTTAGAGACAGAAATGCTCTACTGATCATAAAAACCCATCAATCCTTCTCAGCTAAGAGGTAACAGAGACACGAGCGAGCAAATGCCGGGACTGAATGTCTGCCTTTGGGTGGCTGCCTCTACGGTTTTCCAGTGTCTTCTATTTTCACCTGTGTGATGGTCACCTGAGCTCTCCCAGACTCAGGACTTAGAGATACTCAGAAGAAGTGCATCTCCTACAGTCAATTTTGGGGGCTTTTGCACAAATCACAAAATACAAAAACTAGAAAATATGATTTTTATTCATAAACAAAACAGTATCTTCCAGCCCCTCTATTGTTTTTCCTTAACCTGTTTAACTCAGGGCTAAGTCTGTCCTTTCGCAAAGATAACTTGGAAAGAACATACACGAGTTTTCAGTCACTGCCCATTGTTTTTTAATCTCATATATCCTAAAGTCAGCAAAAGTCTTCCTTAGGAATCAAATAGATTTTGTCTGCTAAAATTTTAATTACTTTCTTACGAATCTTCTGTCAAAATACCATCTTGTTATGACTTGCTATTAATGATGAGAGTATTCCAGAACCATGTGATTTTAGTAGCACTTTTTTAATCACTGAAAAAGAATTTTACAGAGAAAAACAATTTTGAACATTTTAAAATACATCTTTGAAGCCAAATTCATTAAGGTTGTAGCAGTTAATGCGAGTCAACTACTTCTCATCAATATATTATAAACATTGGTTCCTAATGATTGTTTTTCATTGTGTTCATAGGATTTCCAGATCCTATGTATGTTGCATAGCCTTCTTTAGAACTGTCTCCCCTAAAGGACCTGTGTATAAGCAGACAATGCGCACACACACGGAATATCTACATACATGATCACTAAAGTTGAAAAAAACCAACCTGGGTAAAGGAAATAGCTGAAGACAAGAGAGGGCTGAAGCTATTACAGACAGATGGAGGTATATATTTCTTTCTATCTATGACTTTCAAATTCTCCGAGTCAACCAATCATGGAGCACGTAGTATGTTCACGGTCCACAGTTGGCTGAATCTCAGATGCTGACCTTCAAATACAGAGGGGGCCGACCATGAGACTGGAGCATCCATTTGAGTTTGATTCTAAAGACAATTTCCTGCAGACACCAAGGGATGACTCTATTAGTCTTTCTTTAAAAATGGAATTGTATCTGAAGTGGAATTTTAGTATAAATGTAACCAGTTCCAGTAATAACAGAAATAGAAGTCATTCCATCCGACTGTCTACTCTAGGGACTCTGATGGTCACCTGAGCTCTCCCAGACTCAGGACTTAGAGATACTCAGAAGAAGTGCATCTCCTACAGTCAATTTTGGGGGCTTTTGCACAAATCACAAAATACAAAAACTAGAAAATATGATTTTTATTCATAAACAAAACAGTATCTTCCAGCCCCTCTATTGTTTTTCCTTAACCTGTTTAACTCAGGGCTAAGTCTGTCCTTTCGCAAAGATAACTTGGAAAGAACATACACGAGTTTTCAGTCACTGCCCATTGTTTTTTAATCTCATATATCCTAAAGTCAGCAAAAGTCTTCCTTAGGAATCAAATAGATTTTGTCTGCTAAAATTTTAATTACTTTCTTACGAATCTTCTGTCAAAATACCATCTTGTTATGACTTGCTATTAATGATGAGAGTATTCCAGAACCATGTGATTTTAGTAGCACTTTTTTAATCACTGAAAAAGAATTTTACAGAGAAAAACAATTTTGAACATTTTAAAATACATCTTTGAAGCCAAATTCATTAAGGTTGTAGCAGTTAATGCGAGTCAACTACTTCTCATCAATATATTATAAACATTGGTTCCTAATGATTGTTTTTCATTGTGTTCATAGGATTTCCAGATCCTATGTATGTTGCATAGCCTTCTTTAGAACTGTCTCCCCTAAAGGACCTGTGTATAAGCAGACAATGCGCACACCCCGGAATATCTACATACATGATCACTAAAGTTGAAAAAAACCAACCTGGGTAAAGGAAATAGCTGAAGACAAGAGAGGGCTGAAGCTATTACAGACAGATGGAGGTATATATTTCTTTCTATCTATGACTTTCAAATTCTCCGAGTCAACCAATCATGGAGCACGTAGTATGTTCACGGTCCACAGTTGGCTGAATCTCAGATGCTGACCTTCAAATACAGAGGGGGCCGACCATGAGACTGGAGCATCCATTTGAGTTTGATTCTAAAGACAATTTCCTGCAGACACCAAGGGATGACTCTATTAGTCTTTCTTTAAAAATGGAATTGTATCTGAAGTGGAATTTTAGTATAAATGTAACCAGTTCCAGTAATAACAGAAATAGAAGTCATTCCATCCGTTCATTCTGTCTGAACTCCCTGACGTGGGACAGACGCTGGTGTATCTCAGAAGCTAAAGTGAAAACCCTGAGGTGGAGCCCCGCCCCTCTCCCTGCGGGGAGAAGAGGAAGGATGGGTCAGTTAGAGCTTAGAGGGGAAAGTCACCTGAACAGGAGGAAGGAGATGGGGAGTCACTGCAGCTGTATTTCTTTCTGCCTCCTGTACTTTAATCATCTTAGGATTTTGTCTCTTTTGAAAGAACCAATTTTTAGAATTTTGATTCTTGGTTAATCACTTATTTTCTCTGTTTTATTTTCCTTGTCACTCTCTTCTACCTCTGTTATTTCTCTTCCCTCTTGTTTCCTTGTTCTCTACTCTGGGAATCTTTTTCCAGCTCATGAAATTGTGTGCTTTATTGTACACAATCATTGTTCTCTTGATGAATGATTTACAGTCACAAATCATTCTGTGAATACCACTTCCACCACTTACTGCAAATTCGGATAAACAGTATTTCTAGTTCCAAGAATTTAAAATTTCCCTTTTGATTTCTCGACAGTGTGGGTTATTTAACATGGTGAATAAGATGTTCAAATTCAACTTCTACTATCTCAAAGCTGACTGGGGCTTTAAAGCTAAAAGAAACAGGTGCCAATTGTACCTAGAATATTATGGCAATTTTGGTTCCATCACATACTGATTCTTAAACGTTTCTAATCAGAAAGTAAATTGTACAATACTGAGCAAAGCTGAAAATGCATATCCTCTGTATAACAGATATATGCTGCAGAATGTTCACTGCATTTTTAGATAATGAAAATATTAGAAGAAACCAATATAAAAATAGAGGAATAAGGGGCTTCTCTGGTGGTCCAGTGGGTAAAGAGTCCGCCTTGCAATGCAAGGGATGCCGGTTCGATCCCTGGCCTGGGAAGATCCCACATGCCCTGGAGCGGCTGGACCGGTGTTTCCAATTGCGAGCCAGCACTCTGCAGCGCATGTGCCCAGAGCCAGTGCTCTGCAATGAGAGAGGCCACTGCGATGGGAGGCCCACACAGGCCAAGGAACAAAGATGGATGAAAATAAATATATGAAAAAGACCAATAAAAAAGACCAATTTTTTTTTTTAAAAAATAGAGGAATAATTATGGCATATTTATATAACACAATATTCCATACCAAATAAAATAACTTAAAATCTACATGTATCAATGTAATCAAGTAGAACCCTATGAGGCCCTTCCAGGACAGACCCCTCCCCATATCCTCTGCTATTACTCCTCTCTGAAGTAACTAGATAATAGTAGCTGGTAAAATTTATTTCCAGAGATTTTTCAGATGCTAAAACCACCACCAAATGGAAGAAATTAACTACTTGATTAGGGTATAGCCCCCAGACTTTCTGGTGCCTAAGAATTGGTCATCATCAACCAATCAGAGAACTGTGCACAAGCTAATCACATACCTTCTGGCCTGCCACTCTCCCCTAAACTTGCCTTTAAAAATGCTCTGATAAAACCGCTCAAGGGAGTTTGGAGTTTGGGGGGCACAAGCTACCTTTGCTTAGCCCTGTAATAAACTTTTCTCTGCTCCGAACTCTAATGTTTCAGTTTGTCTGGCCTCACTGTGCAAATGTGCATTTGGTAACATCAATAGGAGTAACTTTAAAAAATTCAATGTTGCATGATGTGGCAAGCTCTACAAGAGTATGCACTATTCAAAATAGGTAATGATAAAAAGATAACACAAGACCAAAAAAACACCAATAAAGCAATATATATTTTTATGCAATGGTATGTTGTTATGGAGAGAAAGACAATGCAAATAATAACATAAAACAGTAACATGATATTTCAGCATTGTTGGCATTTTTTGTATAATGTTAGTGTCTATTTAGACTGGAGAATGTTTTTTATTCAATAATGTTTAAATAAAAGTTTATCTCTAAGCTTCTTAATTTTTATTTATTTTTTAACATTAAAAGCATTTTGTATTGGTGTATAGCTAATTACCAATGTTGTGATACTTTCAGGTAAACAGTGAAGGGCCTTGGCCATATATATACATGTATAAACCTATCTCTAATTTTTGTCTCTTTTTTTAAAGGAAAAAAAATGCTGTAAAGTTAGTTTTCAACCATATTTACTTGTGTGTAAATTTGCAGGTGTGTACATTTAATGTGCATACATAGTCTTCCTAGATTATAGAATTTTTTACTTAACAAATGCTTAAAAAGATAGATATCAAAGTAAATCTTTTAGGGGGGCCTTGCGGGTCTCGGCACCCTGCCTTTGCACTGAACCTTTGGGAAGACAATTTGTATGATGAAAACCCAAAACCACTTTCTTAGGGACTTAAGATGAGTATTTTAAACTCTCTTTGACGTAACACAATATTCCATACCAAATAAAATAACTTAAAATCTACATGTATCAATGTAATCAAGTAGAACCCTATGAGGCCCTTCCAGGACAGACCCTCCCCATATCCTCTGCTATTACTCCTCTCTGAAGTAACTAGATAATAGTAGCTGGTAAAATTTATTTCCAGAGATTTTTCAGATGCTAAAACCACCACCAAATGGAAGAAATTAACTACTTGATTAGGGTATAGCCCCCAGACTTTCTGGTGCCTAAGAATTGGTCATCATCAACCAATCAGAGAACTGTGCACAAGCTAATCACATACCTTCTGGCCTGCCACTCTCCCCTAAACTTGCCTTTAAAAATGCTCTGATAAAACCGCTCAAGGGAGTTTGGAGTTTGGGGGGCACAAGCTACCTTTGCTTAGCCCTGTAATAAACTTTTCTCTGCTCCGAACTCTAATGTTTCAGTTTGTCTGGCCTCACTGTGCAAATGTGCATTTGGTAACATCAATAGGAGTAACTTTAAAAAATTCAATGTTGCATGATGTGGCAAGCTCTACAAGAGTATGCACTATTCAAAATAGGTAATGATAAAAAGATAACACAAGACCAAAAAAACACCAATAAAGCAATATATATTTTTATGCAATGGTATGTTGTTATGGAGAGAAAGACAATGCAAATAATAACATAAAACAGTAACATGATATTTCAGCATTGTTGGCATTTTTTGTATAATGTTAGTGTCTATTTAGACTGGAGAATGTTTTTTATTCAATAATGTTTAAATAAAAGTTTATCTCTAAGCTTCTTAATTTTTATTTATTTTTTAACATTAAAAGCATTTTGTATTGGTGTATAGCTAATTACCAATGTTGTGATACTTTCAGGTAAACAGTGAAGGGCCTTGGCCATATATATACATGTATAAACCTATCTCTAATTTTTGTCTCTTTTTTTAAAGGAAAAAAAATGCTGTAAAGTTAGTTTTCAACCATATTTACTTGTGTGTAAATTTGCAGGTGTGTACATTTAATGTGCATACATAGTCTTCCTAGATTATAGAATTTTTTACTTAACAAATGCTTAAAAAGATAGATATCAAAGTAAATCTTTTAGGGGGGCCTTGCGGGTCTCGGCACCCTGCCTTTGCACTGAACCTTTGGGAAGACAATTTGTATGATGGAAAAGTCCCCATTTAAACCACAATCTCCTTATCTGTTATCTTAGGGACTTAAGATGAGTATTTTAAACTCTCTTGAGTTTCCAGTTTACTCATCTGTTGAGCAACGTGAGATTTAAAAGCTGTTGAAAAAATTAGTTCTAATTTAACTACAGTGCAAAGCATGTAGAAAGTGTCAATACTAGCTATTACTGACCTTATGATACAAATCTATATAAAATACATATTATGTATAAAACACATAATAGCAGTTACCTATTTGTATCAGAGATGCTCACTGAAGTAAACAAGTGATGTTACTCCTAAAGAATTAATGAACACATATACACAAGAGTTTTCCAAATTAATAGACAAAACGGGTAAGGTAAAGTAATTTGAATGATTTAAACAACCACTTGATTCGTACATTCTGTGAGTCAGAGATCTGAACAGAGCCCAGTGAGCCAATCTGTCTCAGTTACACAGTACCTGGAGATTCAGTTGGAAAGACTCAAAGCCACAGGTTTTAAAGCTGTTTTGTTATCTAAGTTACTTGACAGGAAAAGAAAAAAAAACAACAACAACATTGTTTTTAAAGGAGTCAGCTGCTCTAGTACATTTAAGACAGAAGTTGTATAAATATCAAGGAAAACTAGTAGCTGCCAACTGAAGATTAGAAAATATGAAGAGAAATCCCTAAAAGCATACCCACCTCCCCCACCGCCCCAGCAAAAAAAAGAGTCGATTTTTATAAAGGGTTCTTTTTTTTTTTTGCCTCTAAGTCATCATTTTTTCCATCCATCTTTATTCTTTGGCCGGTGTGGGCCTCCCATTGCAGTGGCCTTTCTCGCTGCAGAGCACTGGCTCTGGGTGCATGTGCTCCAAAGCTCTGGCCCACAATTAAACACACCAGTCCAGCCGCTCTGCAGCATATGGGATCTTCTCAGGTCAGGGATCAAACCAATGCCCCCTGCACTTCAAGGTGGTCTCTTTACCCACTGGACCACCAGGAAAGTGCTATAAAGGGTTTTAAGAACTTGGCTTTTATATAAAGTGGTACATTTACTCGTGGTTCTTGGAAAGAATAGGAAACTAGACTGAAATTGTACTCCACTTAGTGGAAACAGACTGTATATAAGAATACTCAAAACACACATCTGGTTTGCCTAGGCTTAATTTCTATTTCTATGACTAATTAAAACCCTAATTTTCAAATAAATCTGTCTGAAACTAGACGGTCACTTTTTTAGCTGTCAGTGGGTGGCTGACTCAGCCTGGTTTACAAGCCTCAATTCTGTATACAAAAGAAATGAAAAAATGCCCTGAATTGTAAGCAATCAAAATGCTATCAGAAACTAACAACATGGTTTAATTAAAAAAGGGAAAAACCATAGTAATTCACTTTTTCCTTTCTACTCTTCACACAACAGAGTAAGAGATAGTACAGAGAAGCAATTAAAATGAAGTCACCTTTTTGCCCTTGGGGTGTCTGAGTAGAACCTTTATCACAGAAATAATTAGCTTCAGATTTCTCATTTTCCTCACCTTTGTCATATTGAATTGTCTTCCTGTCTTAGAAACAATGCATTTTTAGTACCATTGAGAACCGCTTATTCAGTTGGAAAGACTCAAAGCCACAGGTTTTAAAGCTGTTTTGTTATCTAAGTTACTTGACAGGAAAAGAAAAAAAAACAACAACAACATTGTTTTTAAAGGAGTCAGCTGCTCTAGTACATTTAAGACAGAAGTTGTATAAATATCAAGGAAAACTAGTAGCTGCCAACTGAAGATTAGAAAATATGAAGAGAAATCCCTAAAAGCATACCCACCTCCCCCACCGCCCCAGCAAAAAAAAGAGTCGATTTTTATAAAGGGTTCTTTTTTTTTTTTGCCTCTAAGTCATCATTTTTTCCATCCATCTTTATTCTTTGGCCGGTGTGGGCCTCCCATTGCAGTGGCCTTTCTCGCTGCAGAGCACTGGCTCTGGGTGCATGTGCTCCAAAGCTCTGGCCCACAATTAAACACACCAGTCCAGCCGCTCTGCAGCATATGGGATCTTCTCAGGTCAGGATCAAACCAATGCCCCCTGCACTTCAAGGTGGTCTCTTTACCCACTGGACCACCAGGAAAGTGCTATAAAGGGTTTTAAGAACTTGGCTTTTATATAAAGTGGTACATTTACTCGTGGTTCTTGGAAAGAATAGGAAACTAGACTGAAATTGTACTCCACTTAGTGGAAACAGACTGTATATAAGAATACTCAAAACACACATCTGGTTTGCCTAGGCTTAATTTCTATTTCTATGACTAATTAAAACCCTAATTTTCAAATAAATCTGTCTGAAACTAGACGGTCACTTTTTTAGCTGTCAGTGGGTGGCTGACTCAGCCTGGTTTACAAGCCTCAATTCTGTATACAAAAGAAATGAAAAAATGCCCTGAATTGTAAGCAATCAAAATGCTATCAGAAACTAACAACATAGTTTAATTAAAAAGGAAAATCCATAGTAATTCACTTTTTCCTTTCTACTCTTCACACAACAGAGTAAGAGATAGTACAGAGAAGCAATTAAAATGAAGTCACCTTTTTGCCCTTGGGGTGTCTGAGTAGAACCTTTATCACAGAAATAATTAGCTTCAGATTTCTCATTTTCCTCACCTTTGTCATACTGAAATTGCTTCCAGTCTTAGAAACAATGCATTGTCTTGCCTCTTCAGATAACCCTAGGCTTTTGAGAACCTCCGTAACCTTATTATTTTGTAAAAACAGTAAGACTGCATAGTTACAATGCCACTGTCCCTATTCAATTAGGACCGTGAATAGGACTGGAATCTAGCCTGATCTCATGAATTACGGTGAACTTGTATAATCTTTCAGATGGGGTTGTTAGGAAGAACCACTGACCAAAACCCCTCACGGTTGGCCAGGTGCCACAGTGACCACTTATCTTCCAAAAGGAAGTCCTGGTAAAGAACAGAGACCTAACAAGTCACTACAAAATAGAAGAATTCAGGAAGGTCAAAAGGAGAGAAGAGACACCAGTTTATGTATCCTACCAACCTTTCAGGATCCTTCTCACTAGAACCCATTTTGGCTGAACAATGCACAGGCCACCCGGAAGGACCCCGAGGCAGCATGATCGACCAGAGATGACTCGGTAACTAGACCCAACACCATGAAACCTGAAACTGTGAGCCCCATGGCAGAGCAGTCCTTCTGAGCTCCCTTACCCTGCTGCTCTCTGCGGGCACCCCTTCCCAATACAGTCTCCTGGTTTGTGAGGAATGCCTCCTCAGACAATTCATTTCCAAGTTTTAGACAAGAGCCCACTCTTGGTCTCTGAAGGGGGTTCCCGTTCCTATAACAGGGTGACTGGCCTGAAGTCAGGCAGTGGATGCAAACGACTGTGTCTGTGACCAGAAGCAGCATCCTGAACCTGTCCTGCAAGGAGGGGTGATAAAAGGAGGCAGGATTCATGGGACGTGAGTACACCAACACTGTTGCCAAACTCAATACCCATCCGTCAGATGAAGGCACACTCCCTCTTCTGACCTATAAACAAAGAATTCATCAAGTACCTACAGAGACTAAAACAGAGCACACACAGCACTGTAGGCGAGCCCCCCAAGTCCCCTGGCAACATTGCTCAGCACAGCCAGAGGTTCAGACTGGAGATGCATGAAACCTAAAACTAGAGCACCATCAGCACTGAGTAGAACCTTTATCACAGAAATAATTAGCTTCAGATTTCTCATTTTCCTCACCTTTGTCATACTGAAATTGCTTCCAGTCTTAGAAACAATGCATTGTCTTGCCTCTTCAGATAACCCTAGGCTTTTGAGAACCTCCGTAACCTTATTATTTTGTAAAAACAGTAAGACTGCATAGTTACAATGCCACTGTCCCTATTCAATTAGGACCGTGAATAGGACTGGAATCTAGCCTGATCTCATGAATTACGGTGAACTTGTATAATCTTTCAGATGGGGTTGTTAGGAAGAACCACTGACCAAAACCCCTCACGGTTGGCCAGGTGCCACAGTGACCACTTATCTTCCAAAAGGAAGTCCTGGTAAAGAACAGAGACCTAACAAGTCACTACAAAATAGAAGAATTCAGGAAGGTCAAAAGGAGAGAAGAGACACCAGTTTATGTATCCTACCAACCTTTCAGGATCCTTCTCACTAGAACCCATTTTGGCTGAACAATGCACAGGCCACCCGGAAGGACCCCGAGGCAGCATGATCGACCAGAGATGACTCGGTAACTAGACCCAACACCATGAAACCTGAAACTGTGAGCCCCATGGCAGAGCAGTCCTTCTGAGCTCCCTTACCCTGCTGCTCTCTGCGGGCACCCCTTCCCAATACAGTCTCCTGGTTTGTGAGGAATGCCTCCTCAGACAATTCATTTCCAAGTTTTAGACAAGAGCCCACTCTTGGTCTCTGAAGGGGTTCCCGTTCCTATAACAGGGTGACTGGCCTGAAGTCAGGCAGTGGATGCAAACGACTGTGTCTGTGACCAGAAGCAGCATCCTGAACCTGTCCTGCAAGGAGGGGTGATAAAAGGAGGCAGGATTCATGGGACGTGAGTACACCAACACTGTTGCCAAACTCAATACCCATCCGTCAGATGAAGGCACACTCCCTCTTCTGACCTATAAACAAAGAATTCATCAAGTACCTACAGAGACTAAAACAGAGCACACACAGCACTGTAGGCGAGCCCCCCAAGTCCCCTGGCAACATTGCTCAGCACAGCCAGAGGTTCAGACTGGAGATGCATGAAACTCACCTCTCACAGCCCATCCCAATGTCCACACCGATAGAAGACTCTACGTCACCTCCAAACTATTCACATCACGCTCACGCATGCCCTTGTGCCGTGGTCAACAGAGGCATCTGGGTAAACTCTGAGTTTCAGAAAAGTAAACACTGGAAGGGTTCTAAGTAGGGACAGGTCCACGTGCAAGGTCTCACTGAGGTTCAGGAGCACGAGATATGGAAAAGGAGGCTGCATCGGGATGGAGAAATGTCATGGTGAAAGAATGTCAAACCATACACTCAGGAGAGTGCTGGAGCAACACAGAGAAGCGACTCCTTCCCTTTGGTGAGGGCTCCAGGGGATCCCCTCCCAGCAAGTCCAGCGGCGCACAGCACAAGAAAGAGAGAGAACGCTCTTACTGCAGCACTCGGGAGTGGCTGAAATCCTTCAGATCGGAGTCTTCGTAATGAGGGCTTATCATCCCCAACCCGCTGTCACTCAGCATGCGTTTCCGGTGAGCAGGATTCCACCAGTCTGTCATTCTGGAAGGAAGAAGGACACCAGACACTCAAGGTCAGCTGCAAGACGTAGTCTGCTCTTTCTCAGGGTGAGTCTTGTTTCCAAACGAGAGGAGGAAAATAAATCTTTATAGGGTATTTATAGGCATTTCACATTTACTTGGGCATCCCAGGTGGTGGTAGCGGTAAAGAACAATTACCAATGCAGGAGACACGAGAGACATGGGTTCAACCCCTAGGGAGATCCCCCAGAGGAGGAAATGGCAACCCACTCCAGTATTCTTGGCAGGAGAGCCGTGGACAGAGAAGCCTGGTTGGCTACAGTCCATGGGGTCAGAAAGAACTGTACACAACTGAAGCAACTTAACACATTTATTAGTTTAATTTTCTCAACCCTCAGGCACTCTTCAGATGCTGCTGCCCTCTTTAGAGATGACAAACTAAATTTTGAGATTAAGTAATTTTAAAATACGGCACAGGTAAGAAGTAATGGCTATACTAACACGTATATATGAAATCTAGTAGGATGGCAATGCTAACACATGCAGTGAAGCAATGGAAAAACAGACATGGACAGTAGACATGGACATTGTGGGGAATGAACAGTGGGTGGGAGGCGTAAAGGGAGTAGCATGAAAATCTGTACTATCATATGTGAAGAAAATAGCTATAGCCATTGCTCTGTGAGAAAAGGGGATCCTGCAGGGGTGCTGTGTGACAGCCTGGAGGGGTGGGATGAGGGGGCTATACATATGACTAATCTGGGATCATACATATCTGTAAACAACAAAACTCTGTAAAAAGTTAAAAGTAAAATAAAAGTCAAAAAAAAAAAGTAATGCCAAGGGGACTTCGCTGGTGACCCGGTAGTTATAACTTCACCTTCCAATGCAGGGGGTGCAGGTGCATTCCCTGATCCGGGAGCTAAGATTCCACAAGCTTTGCAGCCAAAAATACCAAAAGATTAATAAAAAGAAAAAACACCAGAAGCAATATTGTAACAGAGTCAATGAAGACTTAAAACAAACAAACAAAAAAACTAGTCCACATCAAAAAATGATAATAATAATGGGCATTAATATATTATAGAAAGGGAGGTTAGGACTTCCCTGGTGGTCCAGTGGGTAGAGAGTCCACCTTGCAGTGCAAGGGGCACCGGTGTGATCCCTGGCCCGGGAGGATCCCGTGTGCTGCAGAGTGGCTGGACCGGTGCATCCAGTTACAAGTCAGTGCTCTGGAGCACATACGGCCAGAGCCGGTGCTCTGCCATGAGGGAGGCCACTGCAGTGGGAGGTCCACACAGACCAGGGAATGACGATGGATAGAAATAAATTAATTAAAAAAAGGAAAAAAAAAAAACAATAAAAGAGGGCAAAATGAAAAAAATTAAATAAATAAAGGCAGGTTAGAATATAGCAAAGCCCATTCTCTTTACTGGTTTCCTTGTTCCTAGTTTAGGAACTAAACTATTTCTAGAGGGGGCAATGCAAAAGAAATAAGAAAGAAACTGATTCAAGTTCTTGTGGATTGGCAGGCTATGTTATGGTTGGAACTGGAGCTAACAGAGAATGACTGAAAGGGCCAAGCCGAGGGCGAGCTTGACAAAACAGGCTCAGACCTTAACAAACCAAACACTACAGCCCAGATCCCGTCGAGCGGAGAACACCCAGATTCCAGCAGAGCCACAGCTGATAAGCATGACGTATCACAGTGGCCTTGCTGTGTGCCCGTCGGCTTTCCCTTCAGGACACAACAGCGCTGGTCACACCAGCTCTGGGTTCTCAACACAGCCACCTGTCTGTTCCAGCCATCACTTCTATCTTCTCCTGGCTTCCCCCAGGCTCGATACACACCCCCGACATGAGCTGGCCTGGCAGAGTGGGAGATACTCAAAAATAGCAGCCATGGTCAAATTAGGGAACGGGGTGAACAGGCGTGGGGGTTGTTACCTCAAGTGCACATGCCTCGGAATAGTGTACAAGTATGTGTACACGTCCGCACATGCCATTTGAGTCCATGTGTGCATGCTTCCTGGGGAAATCCTTATTTTCACTATTTAGCCTCTATATACTCATAAACAATTCAACTTCACAGAGTCAAAAGTTTCTGTATTTTCACTTTTGCATCGGTGTTTCCCAACTGCTTATCCTAGTACCTGCCACATAATAAAACTCAATAAAGAAATATTTTGAATTTTCAAAATAATCTAGAAATATTAACATGGTGGTGGTTCCACATGGTGGTTAAAACACACATGGGTTCTAGTCTCAGAAAATCTGGGAATAAATCTCAGTTTTTTTCCCTTTACTTCCTATGCAATAGTGGCCAAGTTACAAAAACTCTCTAAACTTCAATCTTATTTATATGGATTTAAAACAGTAATAGTAACCAGATCTGCAGGGTCATTGTCAAATGATGATGATAATGATTTTAATAACATAATATTTAATAATTATCTACCAAGTGCCGCAGACTGCCTTAATTTTACAGGTGTGAGTTAATTTGTTTATTTTAAAATAACTTATGTATTTGGCTGCTTTGGATGTTCTTTGTAGTGCACGGGCCTAGTTGCTCTGTGGCAAGTGGATCTTAGTTCTTCGATTAGGGACTGAACCTGCATCCCCTGCATTGCAAAGCAGGGGAAAAAACCCCCCCCCTTTTTGACTTGGGATTCTGCAGAGGAGCTTGACAAAACAGGCTCAGACCTTAACAAACCAAACACTACAGCCCAGATCCCGTCGAGCGGAGAACACCCAGATTCCAGCAGAGCCACAGCTGATAAGCATGACGTATCACAGTGGCCTTGCTGTGTGCCCGTCGGCTTTCCCTTCAGGACACAACAGCGCTGGTCACACCAGCTCTGGGTTCTCAACACAGCCACCTGTCTGTTCCAGCCATCACTTCTATCTTCTCCTGGCTTCCCCCAGGCTCGATACACACCCCCGACATGAGCTGGCCTGGCAGAGTGGGAGATACTCAAAAATAGCAGCCATGGTCAAATTAGGGAACGGGGTGAACAGGCGTGGGGGTTGTTACCTCAAGTGCACATGCCTCGGAATAGTGTACAAGTATGTGTACACGTCCGCACATGCCATTTGAGTCCATGTGTGCATGCTTCCTGGGGAAATCCTTATTTTCACTATTTAGCCTCTATATACTCATAAACAATTCAACTTCACAGAGTCAAAAGTTTCTGTATTTTCACTTTTGCATCGGTGTTTCCCAACTGCTTATCCTAGTACCTGCCACATAATAAAACTCAATAAAGAAATATTTTGAATTTTCAAAATAATCTAGAAATATTAACATGGTGGTGGTTCCACATGGTGGTTAAAACACACATGGGTTCTAGTCTCAGAAAATCTGGGAATAAATCTCAGTTTTTTTCCCTTTACTTCCTATGCAATAGTGGCCAAGTTAAAAAAACTTTCTAAACTTCAATCTTATTTATATGGATTTAAAACAGTAATAGTAACCAGATCTGCAGGGTCATTGTCAAATGATGATGATAATGATTTTAATAACATAATATTTAATAATTATCTACCAAGTGCCGCAGACTGCCTTAATTTTACAGGTGTGAGTTAATTTGTTTATTTTAAAATAACTTATGTATTTGGCTGCTTTGGATGTTCTTTGTAGTGCACGGGCCTAGTTGCTCTGTGGCAAGTGGATCTTAGTTCTTCGATTAGGGACTGAACCTGCATCCCCTGCATTGCAAAGCAGATTCTTAACCACTGGGTCACCAGGGAAGTCCCTCAATTCATTTAATTTTTAAAACAATTCTCTTAGTAGATATTATCACTTCCATTTGACTGATGAGAAAATAAGCACAGAGCACCTAAGCTGATTAAGTCATGACCAAGTAAGAGTAGGGACACAGGATAGGCATTTAGAATAGTATGTGGCTCTTAACAAGTCCTTGATAGTTCATAGTTATTGTTATGTAATCTATATACATCAGGCTGCTTGGAAACAGGTGAAAAAAAGAGAAGGATTAGGAAGAGGATGAGAGGCAGAAGAGGAAGGAGGAGGAAAAGATAAATGTTAAACCACCTCCGTCTTTTTTCAGTGTGATAACCTAGGCATTCCAGATGCATGTGAAAGTGAAAGTCACTCAGTCCCATCTGACTCTTTGTGACCCCATGGACTGCAACCCACCAGGCTCCTCTGTCCATGGGATTCTCCAGGCAAGAGTACTGGAGTGGGTTGCCGTTCCCTGCTCCAGGGGATCTTTCTGACCCAGGGATCAAATTCACGCCTCTTACATCTCCTGCATTGGCAGGCAGCTTCTTTACCATCTGAGCCATCACATGCACAGACACAAATACTAGTGCCTTCTAGTTTGCTAGAAAGTGTTGGTGCAGTGGGTAAAGATGGTTCAGACATGACAGAGATTTGTGTGGGAGAGAGCGATTCTACTCAGACATTCGTAAGATAGATTCATACTGCAACTCGTTACTCTACACTCTTAGGAAACACAAGAAAACCTGCATTTCAAAACAGTCTGACTTCACTACAGACATCAAGTGCAAGGCCAAACCAGACATGGATATCAATCACCCTGTGGCCAGCCTTGCCACTAACAAAGAAGCCCACTCACCCTGAGGCCTGCTCCACCACCAGGTCAGGCATTCCTGGGGGTGTCCCCGCCTGCTGGGACAACACCATATCTGGGTCCAGAATAAAAATCTCATCTTGAGAAATCTCCATCACAAAGTGCAAGTGTTCCTAAGGAAGAAAAAGAAGTCTGTGAGAAGACTGACAGAATGGTCACATCAATTGAAGAATAACTACGCAAAGGGTTTTTGATCTTAAGGAATAAGGAGAAGTTATGACCCACCAAATCCCCACTGTAGATTATATTTCCAGAGGGCTGACAACTGGCCCTCTTCCCTCAAGGAACATGGTATCAAGAGGCTAAGGAGAGGGAGCTGAATCTTTTCTGGTTTGGAACTCTTTAACCAGGATCCTGTTAGGTATAACCAGAGATGGTCTTACCTCTTTTTACCAAAACTATCAAAATACTGACACCCTTCAGGCACTTTGGTGCAGCACGTGGACAATGACCTGCACTTCCACCCCAGGATCTGGGCAGAGCTAGGCGGCATGGCTAACAACTGGCTTGATCAATGGATTCCATGCTGTACCTTTGAGAGTTTGGACAGTTGAAGGATCTAGGAAAAAAAGGGAGTGAGAGGTTGGAGGTGGCAGAAGAGGAAGGAGGAGGAAAAGATAAATGTTAAACCACCTCCGTCTTTTTTCAGTGTGATAACCTAGGCATTCCAGATGCATGTGAAAGTGAAAGTCACTCAGTCCCATCTGACTCTTTGTGACCCCATGGACTGCAACCCACCAGGCTCCTCTGTCCATGGGATTCTCCAGGCAAGAGTACTGGAGTGGGTTGCCGTTCCCTGCTCCAGGGGATCTTTCTGACCCAGGGATCAAATTCACGCCTCTTACATCTCCTGCATTGGCAGGCAGCTTCTTTACCATCTGAGCCATCACATGCACAGACACAAATACTAGTGCCTTCTAGTTTGCTAGAAAGTGTTGGTGCAGTGGGTAAAGATGGTTCAGACATGACAGAGATTTGTGTGGGAGAGAGCGATTCTACTCAGACATTCGTAAGATAGATTCATACTGCAACTCGTTACTCTACACTCTTAGGAAACACAAGAAAACCTGCATTTCAAAACAGTCTGACTTCACTACAGACATCAAGTGCAAGGCCAAACCAGACATGGATATCAATCACCCTGTGGCCAGCCTTGCCACTAACAAAGAAGCCCACTCACCCTGAGGCCTGCTCCACCACCAGGTCAGGCATTCCTGGGGGTGTCCCCGCCTGCTGGGACAACACCATATCTGGGTCCAGAATAAAAATCTCATCTTGAGAAATCTCCATCACAAAGTGCAAGTGTTCCTAAGGAAGAAAAAGAAGTCTGTGAGAAGACTGACAGAATGGTCACATCAATTGAAGAATAACTACGCAAAGGGTTTTTGATCTTAAGGAATAAGGAGAAGTTATGACCCACCAAATCCCCACTGTAGATTATATTTCCAGAGGGCTGACAACTGGCCCTCTTCCCTCAAGGAACATGGTATCAAGAGGCTAAGGAGAGGGAGCTGAATCTTTTCTGGTTTGGAACTCTTTAACCAGGATCCTGTTAGGTATAACCAGAGATGGTCTTACCTCTTTTTACCAAAACTATCAAAATACTGACACCCTTCAGGCACTTTGGTGCAGCACGCGTGGACAATGACCTGCACTTCCACCCCCAGGATCTGGGCAGAGCTAGGCGGCATGGCTAACAACTGGCTTGATCAATGGATTCCATGCTGTACCTTTGAGAGTTTGGACAGTTGAAGCACTTGCTATCATTGTGCATAAGACATTTTTTTTTTTTTTTGTATTACCAAACTCTGGGAAGGGGTGAGTGGAAACTAAGCAGCACAGATATACATTTGAGGTCTCAAATTTGCCAATCAGAAATAAACTTAAAAAGGCATAAAACCTGGCAAGAAACCAGTCAAAGAGCAGTGTGAATAAAAATCTGGAGAGCAGGCTGGTGACAACATCCACAAGCCTACTTATCTTCTGGACTCATTTTCAAGGTCAACCCATATTACCTTGAGTCCACAAATCACAAAACATGGGAAGATAAATAACCAGCCTATAGCTGAGACTATGACACCATTCAAGAGTTGTATACCTTTCAGTTTTTGTTGGAAACAAAAAAATGTGTAACTTTTTCATACAACAACAACAAAAAACTATTGGAAACAAAAAATGCTAGTACAGTTACTGGGGAATTTGTCACTTTCACAAATAGGCTCAATAAATCTTACCTGAGATCTGTCTATTCGATAAAAACGATCAGCAGAAGTAGCTGGGGGGAAAAATGTATATGGCATTTAGCAAGTCCTGTGTTCTGGAACCAAATTTATAAGCTTCTCTCTTACCATCACAGTCAAAAACCTCACATCCCAGTTACGCTGGACAACTGGCTAGTCCCTAAATCTACTCAAAAAGTCTCAAGACTCTGTCCCTCTGCTGTTCCTGTCCCATTGCTTAAAAACCCTTTTCCAGGACTTCCCCTGGAGGCCCAGTAGTTTAGACCGTGTGGTTCCAATGCAGGGAATACGGGTTTGATCCCTAGATGGGGAACTAAGACCCCACATGCCCTGTGGCTCGACCAGAAAAAACCAAAACCCTCCCCATTACACATGTTTATCTAAATCATATCTTAACTCATAGTTTGGGATTAAAATTATACACATGACTATATATAAAATATAGACAACCAACAAAAATCTACTGTATAGCGTAGGGAACTATACTCAATATCTTGCCATAATCTATGATAGAAAAGAATCTGACAAAGAAAATATATATGTATGACATCTATACATACATATCTGAATCACTTAAAACTAATACAATGCTGTACCTTTGAGAGTTTGGACAGTTGAAGCACTTGCTATCATTGTGCATAAGACATTTTTTTTTTTGTATTACCAAACTCTGGGAAGGGGTGAGTGGAAACTAAGCAGCACAGATATACATTTGAGGTCTCAAATTTGCCAATCAGAAATAAACTTAAAAAGGCATAAAACCTGGCAAGAAACCAGTCAAAGAGCAGTGTGAATAAAAATCTGGAGAGCAGGCTGGTGACAACATCCACAAGCCTACTTATCTTCTGGACTCATTTTCAAGGTCAACCCATATTACCTTGAGTCCACAAATCACAAAACATGGGAAGATAAATAACCAGCCTATAGCTGAGACTATGACACCATTCAAGAGTTGTATACCTTTCAGTTTTTGTTGGAAACAAAAAAATGTGTAACTTTTTCATACAACAACAACAAAAAACTATTGGAAACAAAAAATGCTAGTACAGTTACTGGGGAATTTGTCACTTTCACAAATAGGCTCAATAAATCTTACCTGAGATCTGTCTATTCGATAAAAACGATCAGCAGAAGTAGCTGGGGGGAAAAATGTATATGGCATTTAGCAAGTCCTGTGTTCTGGAACCAAATTTATAAGCTTCTCTCTTACCATCACAGTCAAAAACCTCACATCCCAGTTACGCTGGACAACTGGCTAGTCCCTAAATCTACTCAAAAAGTCTCAAGACTCTGTCCCTCTGCTGTTCCTGTCCCATTGCTTAAAAACCCTTTTCCAGGACTTCCCCTGGAGGCCCAGTAGTTTAGACCGTGTGGTTCCAATGCAGGGAATACGGGTTTGATCCCTAGATGGGGAACTAAGACCCCACATGCCCTGTGGCTCGACCAGAAAAAACCAAAACCCTCCCCATTACACATGTTTATCTAAATCATATCTTAACTCATAGTTTGGGATTAAAATTATACACATGACTATATATAAAATATAGACAACCAACAAAAATCTACTGTATAGCGTAGGGAACTATACTCAATATCTTGCCATAATCTATGATAGAAAAGAATCTGACAAAGAAAATATATATGTATGACATCTATACATACATATCTGAATCACTTAAAACTAATACAAGGTTGTAAATCAACTATATTTCAACAGAAACTTGGAAAAAAATCATGTCTTGAGGATCAACTCAAATGCCACCTCTTCCTCAGCCCCATCCTTCCTACCCCAGATAGAATCTGTTGCTCCTGCCTCCATGCACATTTGCATTCTGTTTACACTTCTTCTAAAACTATCTTCACAGAAAACTGTGAGACTAAGATATCTTTCTCTTTAAAAATCTGTGTTTCATTTCTTCTTTTATGTCTCAAGATATTGGCACAGAACCTTCAACAGAGCTGGAACTCGATATGTATTTATGAAGTAAATAAAGCTAAGGGAAAAAAAACTGTAGGTTGCCTGAATTCCTGACGAAGGAATTCTCCTTTTAGAAAAGAGTTTGAATTTGCAGAGTTAGGGACCACATCTGGTATTAAAGGAATCATTTCACTTTAAAACTGAGTCCCTGAGCCATGTGTTAAGAAAGCTAAAACAGATGAAATAATTATTTAAGCACTCCTATAAGGGACTGGGCTGCCTCTATAGTTTGAGGGGGAAAAAAAGAAAACTTAATGAGAAACTTTTGGCTTCTAGAAATTAATCTGATTATTTTTAATATTCAAAAGAATTATGTTCCTTCTCATATAAATCTAACAGAGTCCAAATATAAGCAGATCTTCTACAAAGTACATAGTACTAGAGGGAAAAACTCAAAATGCAAATAATAATTCTAAAACCATAAATATTTAACAAGTAGCTCCTCTCCAAAGGAAATGAGCTAAGAAGCAAGACAATCATGGTTCTTACCCTCTAAAAGCAACAGAGGGTGTAAATCTGCCTGAGAAGGGCTTAGCCTACTTTGTTCTTTTAACTACGACTGCCTTCTTCAAACATTCTAAACAAAGCTATTTCTAGAGCAAAACTAGTATCTAGGTTAACACCATCAACCACACTTGCAATTTTATCTAAGACTAGAGAAAAAATATATATGTATGACATCTATACATACATATCTGAATCACTTAAAACTAATACAAGGTTGTAAATCAACTATATTTCAACAGAAACTTGGAAAAAAATCATGTCTTGAGGATCAACTCAAATGCCACCTCTTCCTCAGCCCCATCCTTCCTACCCCAGATAGAATCTGTTGCTCCTGCCTCCATGCACATTTGCATTCTGTTTACACTTCTTCTAAAACTATCTTCACAGAAAACTGTGAGACTAAGATATCTTTCTCTTTAAAAATCTGTGTTTCATTTCTTCTTTTATGTCTCAAGATATTGGCACAGAACCTTCAACAGAGCTGGAACTCGATATGTATTTATGAAGTAAATAAAGCTAAGGGAAAAAAAACTGTAGGTTGCCTGAATTCCTGACGAAGGAATTCTCCTTTTAGAAAAGAGTTTGAATTTGCAGAGTTAGGGACCACATCTGGTATTAAAGGAATCATTTCACTTTAAAACTGAGTCCCTGAGCCATGTGTTAAGAAAGCTAAAACAGATGAAATAATTATTTAAGCACTCCTATAAGGGACTGGGCTGCCTCTATAGTTTGAGGGGGAAAAAAAGAAAACTTAATGAGAAACTTTTGGCTTCTAGAAATTAATCTGATTATTTTTAATATTCAAAAGAATTATGTTCCTTCTCATATAAATCTAACAGAGTCCAAATATAAGCAGATCTTCTACAAAGTACATAGTACTAGAGGGAAAAACTCAAAATGCAAATAATAATTCTAAAACCATAAATATTTAACAAGTAGCTCCTCTCCAAAGGAAATGAGCTAAGAAGCAAGACAATCATGGTTCTTACCCTCTAAAAGCAACAGAGGGTGTAAATCTGCCTGAGAAGGGCTTAGCCTACTTTGTTCTTTTAACTACGACTGCCTTCTTCAAACATTCTAAACAAAGCTATTTCTAGAGCAAAACTAGTATCTAGGTTAACACCATCAACCACACTTGCAATTTTATCTAAGACTAGAGAGTATATATAGAACAATTCATATAGAGTCTCATAATTTTCTTAAATATAAGTTGTCACTCTGTGGATTCAGGACAAACAAATGATCGTGTTTCTCATCCTGAGGGAACAAAGGACCCGGAGGGAAAGCAATGTAAATTGTCTTCAGAGGCAGCTGACAAGCCACTAATGAAAACTGATGTCATAATGTATGTGGCTAGAATTTGATATAGACACGATGCTCGTCTTCATAAAATGTTCACACCCTCACACAGCCCATTGTCCCCCTGTCCACATTCATTACCTTCCAGAGGCACACAGAGCTCAGCAAAAGAGAGGTCTACAGTGAAAGCCAAATGCTTGCATGGATGAGAGATACCAGGTAGTAGATAACCTGGGAGTATCTAAGCAGAAATGTACTGCAAAATGGGTAATTGGATAGAAAAGTGGCATTTGACAGCATGGCGGGGGGTGAGGGGGTGGAGGCAGATAGAAAATGGACTCAATAACCAATCAGAAAATGACCAACCTATTATGCATTCAACGTGTCACGCTCAGCAGAACAGATGTGAATGCAACTGAAAATGCCTACCCTTTCACAAAAATTTATAACTTATTCTAAAATGATGGTTTACTGAAAATAATACGGAAGTTCCATAATATGCAAACAACATGCAAATTAATACCTGTCACCCTGCTTCTGAAATTCATCTACTGGCCTGAATTGAAGACAGGCATTCAAAAACATGTTTTTGGAAAGGGGGTGCAGAAAGGGACATGTCGGCTTGAGCCATTTGATGCTGAAAAGGTTGGCCAGAGTGAATGGCCTTGCTTTGAGGCAAATAATTTCAGGCATATAAATCTAACAGAGTCCAAATATAAGCAGATCTTCTACAAAGTACATAGTACTAGAGGGAAAAACTCAAAATGCAAATAATAATTCTAAAACCATAAATATTTAACAAGTAGCTCCTCTCAAAGGAAATGAGCTAAGAAGCAAGACAATCATGGTTCTTACCCTCTAAAAGCAACAGAGGGTGTAAATCTGCCTGAGAAGGGCTTAGCCTACTTTGTTCTTTTAACTACGACTGCCTTCTTCAAACATTCTAAACAAAGCTATTTCTAGAGCAAAACTAGTATCTAGGTTAACACCATCAACCACACTTGCAATTTTATCTAAGACTAGGGGTATATATAGAACAATTCATATAGAGTCTCATAATTTTCTTAAATATAAGTTGTCACTCTGTGGATTCAGGACAAACAAATGATCGTGTTTCTCATCCTGAGGGAACAAAGGACCCGGAGGGAAAGCAATGTAAATTGTCTTCAGAGGCAGCTGACAAGCCACTAATGAAAACTGATGTCATAATGTATGTGGCTAGAATTTGATATAGACACGATGCTCGTCTTCATAAAATGTTCACCCCCTCACACAGCCCATTGTCCCCTGTCCACATTCATTACCTTCCAGAGGCACACAGAGCTCAGCAAAAGAGAGGTCTACAGTGAAAGCCAAATGCTTGCATGGATGAGAGATACCAGGTAGTAGATAACCTGGGAGTATCTAAGCAGAAATGTACTGCAAAATGGGTAATTGGATAGAAAAGTGGCATTTGACAGCATGGCGGGGGGTGAGGGGGTGGAGGCAGATAGAAAATGGACTCAATAACCAATCAGAAAATGACCAACCTATTATGCATTCAACGTGTCACGCTCAGCAGAACAGATGTGAATGCAACTGAAAATGCCTACCCTTTCACAAAAATTTATAACTTATTCTAAAATGATGGTTTACTGAAAATAATACGGAAGTTCCATAATATGCAAACAACATGCAAATTAATACCTGTCACCCTGCTTCTGAAATTCATCTACTGGCCTGAATTGAAGACAGGCATTCAAAAACATGTTTTTGGAAAGGGGGTGCAGAAAGGGACATGTCGGCTTGAGCCATTTGATGCTGAAAAGGTTGGCCAGAGTGAATGGCCTTGCTTTGAGGCAAATAATTTCAGGCAAGTGTGCTGCAACATCAGCAAGTCCATGTAATTTGAGAAGCAAATACCAAATGCATGGAGGGTTCCTAAATAATCTTTTGGAAAATAAGAATCCACTGTAGCCATCAACGCTTTGCCTGGAGGCTTCCCCAATCCCTACCCCTCTGAGAAATACAGAAATACTCACCATCTAGAAAGCACCACCGGGGGGAGAGCCTCTGAGCTGAGAGCGCCCTGGGGAAGGAGGTTTCGTGGTCCTGGAAAGAGACACACACATCCTCGTGGCTTCATATGAATGATCTGAGACCTGCCCCTCACTCCACTTCCTGTCCCATCACCTGTTTCTAGTAGTGAGCATCCTTTCCTACTCAAAGCGCTGGTGAGAGATGGAAGCATACTTTTCACTGGAAACACCCACAGAGGGGCTCTGCTTGGAAATGATTTATTTTATGCAACAACTCTCACATTAAATTTTCAGGAGGTTTTCCATTAAACATTCATAAATTCTATAACTTGGGACATGTACTTCCTTTGGGGACTCTCTTTCCCTTTATGAAGATGAGGATCTAGTGGCAGTTGGCTGTCATTTGCATTTCAGTCTTTCAAACTGGTATAAAAATACCCCCTACTAAAAGAATCCCTGTCAGTCATAATTTTTTAAGACATAAAATGCTAATTTATAACATGATTTGGGGCATTCTGGACTGGACTCAGAGTGAAATTCAGATAACTGACAGAAGTGGGACAGATTCGGAGGGAGGCCCAGTTTCTGTGGTGAAGACACTGGGAGTCTGACCCTAATTAGCTATCAGAGATGTTCCACTAGAAGGAGCATCCTTCAAGTGAGGCTACTTGTGCCTGACCGTGCGTGCACAGAGGAGGACAGGGGAAGGACATGGGAGAAAAAAGGAAGAGATTAAAAAGGGAGCAAATCAGAGTTTAGACAACGACTTCTTTGGGGACTGAACCTTTCCCACGCGGTCCTCGGGCCAAGCTTCTGCTTAAATCAGTGAATCTCAAAGCATGAACCCTGGACCAGCAATATCAGCTGGGAAGTTCTAAGAAACACCAAGTCCCAGGTACCACCACTAGATCTACACCCTGGGGCGACACCCAGCAATTGTTGAGGTGAGTCTGACGTATGACAAAGTTTTAGAATCATCGGCCAAAAGTAACAGGGACTAAAAATGTCCATTATTAGGAATCTTGGGTAGATGGAGTATTTATATGAGTGGAGTCTGCAAATTCAGTAATTAATAGAGGACAACCTGGTCTCACTCAGGAGGCCTGGGGCCAACATTTACATGCAGAGATGGAGAAGTGATAAAGCATGGCTACAGAGATATACAGTCTTCTTTTGTGGAATGGCTTTGGGCTACATGAAATCTTGACATGAACCTATCTACATGAGAACTGTGTTTAACATTTTGGGAGTTATACTTTGACACATATGGGACTGCATGGAAGCTATGTGGAAAAGTTGGGGGTTTTTGGAAACACCCACAGAGGGGCTCTGCTTGGAAATGATTTATTTTATGCAACAACTCTCACATTAAATTTTCAGGAGGTTTTCCATTAAACATTCATAAATTCTATAACTTGGGACATGTACTTCCTTTGGGGACTCTCTTTCCCTTTATGAAGATGAGGATCTAGTGGCAGTTGGCTGTCATTTGCATTTCAGTCTTTCAAACTGGTATAAAAATACCCCCTACTAAAAGAATCCCTGTCAGTCATAATTTTTTAAGACATAAAATGCTAATTTATAACATGATTTGGGGCATTCTGGACTGGACTCAGAGTGAAATTCAGATAACTGACAGAAGTGGGACAGATTCGGAGGGAGGCCCAGTTTCTGTGGTGAAGACACTGGGAGTCTGACCCTAATTAGCTATCAGAGATGTTCCACTAGAAGGAGCATCCTTCAAGTGAGGCTACTTGTGCCTGACCGTGCGTGCACAGAGGAGGACAGGGGAAGGACATGGGAGAAAAAAGGAAGAGATTAAAAAGGGAGCAAATCAGAGTTTAGACAACGACTTCTTTGGGGACTGAACCTTTCCCACGCGGTCCTCGGGCCAAGCTTCTGCTTAAATCAGTGAATCTCAAAGCATGAACCCTGGACCAGCAATATCAGCTGGGAAGTTCTAAGAAACACCAAGTCCCAGGTACCACCACTAGATCTACACCCTGGGGCGACACCCAGCAATTGTTGAGGTGAGTCTGACGTATGACAAAGTTTTAGAATCATCGGCCAAAAGTAACAGGGACTAAAAATGTCCATTATTAGGAATCTTGGGTAGATGGAGTATTTATATGAGTGGAGTCTGCAAATTCAGTAATTAATAGAGGACAACCTGGTCTCACTCAGGAGGCCTGGGGCCAACATTTACATGCAGAGATGGAGAAGTGATAAAGCATGGCTACAGAGATATACAGTCTTCTTTTGTGGAATGGCTTTGGGCTACATGAAATCTTGACATGAACCTATCTACATGAGAACTGTGTTTAACATTTTGGGAGTTATACTTTGACACATATGCTATCTTATTTTAAATAAACTTATGATTCTTAATGTATTTTTATACAACAACTAAAGCTACCAATGGTCATACTAAGTGAAGTAAGTTAGACAGAGAAAGACAAATATATGATATCATTTATATGTGGAATCTAAAAAAATGGTATAAATGAACTTGTTCACAAAACAGAAACAGACTCAAAGACTTAGAGAACAAACTTATGGTTACCAGGGTCAAAGGGAAGGGGGAAGATAGATTGGGAATTTGACATTAACATGCACACACTGCTTTATTTAAAATAAAATGTCTTTCCATGAAAAAAGAGAGAGAGGAAAATACCTTGAGGACCTTAATATCAAAGACGGATGTATACTGGAATGGATTAAAAGTGAACCAGGAATAAAGAGGAGCAGATTGTCAAAAAGGAAGCCAAAGCCAAGACCTGTCCATTTCTTCACACTCTGATGGCCCCAACCAATGAGGACCACAGAGGTGATGTGCGTCTTCTGTACTCATATAACTTTTTCAGCATATCTATACCCTCAATTGTATCAAAAAAGAGGACCAGAAGTCGTGTGAGGTTAGTATGGAGGTAACAAAAAACTTGCTGTGACTTCGTCTTAACTAACTCTCATTGCTAACACAGTGTGGGTGTTAGACCAAGTAACCCAGGTCCTCACAGGGGGCCTGGCACACGGGTACCATGGGTGACGACCCTGGCATGAAGAAATCCCGGATTCAAAGGCAGCAGGAGGGTGACCAGCAACACAGTGCAGGCCAAGAGTCAGACTTGAGCAGGAAAAGGGGAAATAAAACAGAAAATATAAAGGAAAGCAAAACAGCTCCCATCAGGAGGTCACAGATTGGCCCTAAGATCTCATGGGGCCATGGAGCCACAGCTCACGGATCCCCTATGGTGGACATGGCAACAACCTTGCCACAAAACAGCGATGGTCAAAAGAAGGACCAGACATTTTTTCCCGCTTTGTGAATACTGCAGCTTAATAAAAAGGACAACCTGGTCTCACTCAGGAGGCCTGGGGCCAACATTTACATGCAGAGATGGAGAAGTGATAAAGCATAAAATGGAAATCTTGACATGAACCTATCTACATGAGAACTGTGTTTAACATTTTGGGAGTTATACTTTGACACATATGCTATCTTATTTTAAATAAACTTATGATTCTTAATGTATTTTTATACAACAACTAAAGCTACCAATGGTCATACTAAGTGAAGTAAGTTAGACAGAGAAAGACAAATATATGATATCATTTATATGTGGAATCTAAAAAAATGGTATAAATGAACTTGTTCACAAAACAGAAACAGACTCAAAGACTTAGAGAACAAACTTATGGTTACCAGGGTCAAAGGGAAGGGGGAAGATAGATTGGGAATTTGACATTAACATGCACACACTGCTTTATTTAAAATAAAATGTCTTTCCATGAAAAAAGAGAGAGAGGAAAATACCTTGAGGACCTTAATATCAAAGACGGATGTATACTGGAATGGATTAAAAGTGAACCAGGAATAAAGAGGAGCAGATTGTCAAAAAGGAAGCCAAAGCCAAGACCTGTCCATTTCTTCACACTCTGATGGCCCCAACCAATGAGGACCACAGAGGTGATGTGCGTCTTCTGTACTCATATAACTTTTTCAGCATATCTATACCCTCAATTGTATCAAAAAAGAGGACCAGAAGTCGTGTGAGGTTAGTATGGAGGTAACAAAAAACTTGCTGTGACTTCGTCTTAACTAACTCTCATTGCTAACACAGTGTGGGTGTTAGACCAAGTAACCCAGGTCCTCACAGGGGGCCTGGCACACGGGTACCATGGGTGACGACCCTGGCATGAAGAAATCCCGGATTCAAAGGCAGCAGGAGGGTGACCAGCAACACAGTGCAGGCCAAGAGTCAGACTTGAGCAGGAAAAGGGGAAATAAAACAGAAAATATAAAGGAAAGCAAAACAGCTCCCATCAGGAGGTCACAGATTGGCCCTAAGATCTCATGGGGCCATGGAGCCACAGCTCACGGATCCCCTATGGTGGACATGGCAACAACCTTGCCACAAAACAGCGATGGTCAAAAGAAGGACCAGACATGTCTGCTTTGTGAATACTGCACGCTAAAGACAATTTCTGACGGATCCAGAAAACAAGCTCAAAAGCAAGCCCCTTTCAACACTGACTGTAAACACTTCAGAAATGTGATTGTGTGAATGCAGCTGCATTTCTGCAGACAGGCCCATAAGCCCCGGAGGTGTGCCACTAACCATCACCTCAACAGCTCCCAGGACTAGTTTAGGGCTTCCTGTTGCCTCTGATCTCTCAAGATCATAATCCAATCAATGATTCATCAAAGAGATAAGATGCTTGACCTGCTCCTTTTGTGATCTGTTATTTTTCTTCATAGAAATGGCCTGACTTAGATGAATGCAACTGTCACTGCTCTGTGGTGTAGGCAGAATGACAGAAACCGGATGTAACTATGTTTTCTATCTCCTAACATTGCATGCTCTTTAAATGAGTAATATTAACAAACAGTACCCATTTCAAAAATTTCTCATCTGTGAATTTTCCCTTTTGATATATTCTAACGGAAAATCTGTTTCTGGTGCTAAAAGCAGAGAATATTGCTCAAAGATATGTTTTTGAAAGTCAACTGGCACGAATTATATGCAACTGATAAGGAAATTATCTGAACCACTATTGGGCAAACACACCAAACTTGCCCTTAATTTACATTCAATTACTCCCAGCTGATTCACACATAATTTCATGATTGTGCAGCAGCCCCATTAAACACTCCACTAGGTTATCCAATTAAGCAATATTCACCTAGCCATTTAACTACACTTTTACTGTGAATGAAACTCTCTTTCTTTCATAAAATCTAGGAAAGATGTAAGCAGAGGCAAAATAAAAGTCCCTTTGAACTGGGAATCTCTGCTTCATTTAATAATGTTTAGTTAATAATCACTACTTTTAAATGTCTCTCTTGCGTATCCATCTAAATTGCTCATCTGCTAGCCTTGACATTTCCTGCGCCCAATTCATCTATATATTCATTTTTCTCCTCTCTTTCCATCACCAAGCAGTATACCAATATCTCTAAATCTTTAGTGAACAGACCACCAGAGACTTTAGAAATATGCATTTATGCAGCTCTGTCCAACTACCACCCTACTTAAAAGATCTGCTATTGTTTTGTTTTTCAAAACTCTTACTCATCATCTCTACTCGTTTACCACCCACCATTCTTACAGAAGACTCTACAGAAATGAGATGAAGTAAAGTGAACGTTGCTCAGCTGCGTCTGACTCTTTGAGACCCCATGGACTGTAGCCCCGCAGGCTCCTCTGTCCATGGAACTCGGTAGGCAAGAGACTGGAATAGATAGCTGTCCCCTTCTCCAGGGGATCTCCCCAACCCAGAGACTGAACCCAGGTTTCCAGCACTGCAGTTGGATTCTTTGCCATCTGAGCCACTAGAAAAGCTGTTACTTTTCTGTTATTTATCTTCATAGAAATGGCCTGACTTAGATGAATGCAACTGTCACTGCTCTGTGGTGTAGGCAGAATGACAGAAACCGGATGTAACTATGTTTTCTATCTCCTAACATTGCATGCTCTTTAAATGAGTAATATTAACAAACAGTACCCATTTCAAAAATTTCTCATCTGTGAATTTTCCCTTTTGATATATTCTAACGGAAAATCTGTTTCTGGTGCTAAAAGCAGAGAATATTGCTCAAAGATATGTCTTAGAAAGTCAACTGGCACGAATTATATGCAACTGATAAGGAAATTATCTGAACCACTATTGGGCAAACACACCAAACTTGCCCTTAATTTACATTCAATTACTCCCAGCTGATTCACACATAATTTCATGATTGTGCAGCAGCCCCATTAAACACTCCACTAGGTTATCCAATTAAGCAATATTCACCTAGCCATTTAACTACACTTTTACTGTGAATGAAACTCTCTTTCTTTCATAAAATCTAGGAAAGATGTAAGCAGAGGCAAAATAAAAGTCCCTTTGAACTGGGAATCTCTGCTTCATTTAATAATGTTTAGTTAATAATCACTACTTTTAAATGTCTCTCTTGCGTATCCATCTAAATTGCTCATCTGCTAGCCTTGACATTTCCTGCGCCCAATTCATCTATATATTCATTTTTCTCCTCTCTTTCCATCACCAAGCAGTATACCAATATCTCTAAATCTTTAGTGAACAGACCACCAGAGACTTTAGAAATATGCATTTATGCAGCTCTGTCCAACTACCACCCTACTTAAAAGATCTGCTATTGTTTTGTTTTTCAAAACTCTTACTCATCATCTCTACTCGTTTACCACCCACCATTCTTACAGAAGACTCTACAGAAATGAGATGAAGTAAAGTGAACGTTGCTCAGCTGCGTCTGACTCTTTGAGACCCCATGGACTGTAGCCCCGCAGGCTCCTCTGTCCATGGAACTCGGTAGGCAAGAGACTGGAATAGATAGCTGTCCCCTTCTCCAGGGGATCTCCCCAACCCAGAGACTGAACCCAGGTTTCCAGCACTGCAGTTGGATTCTTTGCCATCTGAGCCACTAGAAAAGCTGTCTGCAAACCCAACTTTGAGAGAGGAAATACTGGTGGTGTGGTAGAGGATTAAAATGAGAGCTATTTCCAACGTTTTTAAGAGCCCTTTTCTTGTCTTCAATTAACAACTCTGTGTGTGTGTGTTAGTGTGTGTGAGACAGCACACAAGCACAAGCTGTCTTGCTTTCACTTGTGACATCAAACAGACCTGACCCCAGGCAAGACTAACTTTAATTCCCCACTTATTTCTGACAGCTTTGATCTAGTCCCCCCAAAACAACATCCTCCAAACTCCCTGGCTAACTCCTATCCTTCTCTAAGACAAGATCAATTCATCCCCAGGAGGACCCCCCTGAACTTGTTTCAACTCCTCCATTCAGACTCTTCTAGACTCTACAACACAAATTAAGAGGAGATCCCAGAGAAAGGAGGGAGATAAATAAGGGTAGCCTGAAGGGGGAGAAGGGGAATAAATCAAATATTTGTGGGCACATGCTGCTTGCCCAGGATCAGATGGAGCTCTGATGGACTACAACACAAACCTATCCTCCAGGAAAAGAATAGGTATGTAGGAAAAAATAAAAGATCAGAGGATGAACAAATGGAGGCAAGAGTCAGATCTGACCAAGAATGTTTTCTTATGAAAGTGAAAGATATCTGTAAGGGCTCTAAAGGATAAAAGAAATTTTTGAAAATATTGCATCTATAGTGAAATATTCCAACTATTCTAGTGTTATTCCAAGTGAAGTGATTCTTAAAGAGGAGGAATCACCTGAATAGATAGATCCATTTCATCTATCATTGAGTCCTACTGTCTTTATTAGTGCTTCCCAGGTAGCACAAGTGGTAAAGAATGCAGCAGACATAAGAGACCTGCATTTGATCCCTGAGTCAGGAAGATCCCCTGGAGGAGGGCATGGCTACTCACTCCAGTATTCTTGCCTGGAGAATTCCATGGACAGAGGAGCCTGGCGGGCTATAGTCCATGAGGTCACAAAGAGTCAGACATGACTGAAGCGACTGATCACTCACTCACATAGTGTATTTATTGAAACCTCAAATTATGAGCTCATAATATTTTGAAAGCACACTTCTGTGTGCCAACTACATACAAATAGGAAAACCCTGAGTCTCTAAAATCCCTAATTATTCCTGGTTCCACTGTGCCACCATATCCATAGATTCCTCTTTATACTTCCCTTTACTTCTTTGTCTCTTCCTGCTCCTCTCTGTCTCTCTTTCCACTTTCTTCATCGGGCAGTTTCATCAGCCTGGTCGTCAGACACATCTTAAGAGCCATCAGAATCACTCAGGGTTTCTCAGGCCCCTCACAACTGACATTTGGGGCCGGATAATTCTGTTATAGGGGACGTACTGTGCATTGTGACATGTTTAGCAGCATCCCTGACCTCTATTCAATAGATTCCAGTGGTACCATGTCACCTGGTTGTGACACTCAGAAATGTCCCAATCGCCCAATGTCACATGTGAGGGACAAATCTCTCCCAGCTGACCATCACTAGGATGGGTGAATCTGCCTCTGTTCCTTAGCAACAATACGTCTTGGAGTTAAGAAGCAATATAATGAAGTGCAGGGAAGGAGCAGAGAAGTAATCATTTCGCAGTAGGAGCCCTCAAGATCCATCTTATTAAACAAGTAGACCAAGTTCAATTTTCCTACGAATTCTAGCTTATCTGCAAGGCTCAGTTATACCATAACTCCGCAAGCACAATGCATTTTGCTTGTCAAGTTAAAACCCACCAGTTACAGGTTACATGAACTGCATTAGGATAGAGGGGCCCTTGTGTTTTGACCTCAGAGATGGTACAGGCAGGTATTTTCAGCAGTCTATAAATATCCAACACATTCTTGTATAACGCGTAAGGCCTTGTTAGGTTAATACAAGGTGTCATTTTTGAGGCTCAGTTCTTTGTTGGTGATTCACTATGAATTTGAAAAGGGAAGAAACCAAAGTACTGCACTGCTTCAATGGCTAGGAACTGTCATCTGGCTCACTAATAAGGTGTCTTGGGCACTTTACACCTTTTCAAAGTCCAGTTTTCTCTCGAGTTTTTTCTAGCCTTAGAAAACAGCTAAAATCCCAACTGAAAATTAGTGAGCCTATAGGAATTTCACAAGTTAAATGTACTGGTGTTTATTCATTCCATCACAGTTAATGCTTAAGTACATTTAGTTCCATCTCATACATAAAAAAGGTCTTAGAAAGCACTTAAGACTTTTGTTATGCCCCGTCTTTCTCTAATCACCCTTGAATCACACTGACCCAGACCAGAGGTCAGTTCTATCTGGTGCAAAGTTTCATCACGTCTCTGGTCTCTCTTTCCACTTTCTTCATCGGGCAGTTTCATCAGCCTGGTCGTCAGACACATCTTAAGAGCCATCAGAATCACTCAGGGTTTCTCAGGCCCCTCACAACTGACATTTGGGGCCGGATAATTCTGTTATAGGGGACGTACTGTGCATTGTGACATGTTTAGCAGCATCCCTGACCTCTATTCAATAGATTCCAGTGGTACCATGTCACCTGGTTGTGACACTCAGAAATGTCCCAATCGCCCAATGTCACATGTGAGGGACAAATCTCTCCCAGCTGACCATCACTAGGATGGGTGAATCTGCCTCTGTTCCTTAGCAACAATACGTCTTGGAGTTAAGAAGCAATATAATGAAGTGCAGGGAAGGAGCAGAGAAGTAATCATTTCGCAGTAGGAGCCCTCAAGATCCATCTTATTAAACAAGTAGACCAAGTTCAATTTTCCTACGAATTCTAGCTTATCTGCAAGGCTCAGTTATACCATAACTCCGCAAGCACAATGCATTTTGCTTGTCAAGTTAAAACCCACCAGTTACAGGTTACATGAACTGCATTAGGATAGAGGGCCCTTGTGTTTTGACCTCAGAGATGGTACAGGCAGGTATTTTCAGCAGTCTATAAATATCCAACACATTCTTGTATAACGCGTAAGGCCTTGTTAGGTTAATACAAGGTGTCATTTTTGAGGCTCAGTTCTTTGTTGGTGATTCACTATGAATTTGAAAAGGGAAGAAACCAAAGTACTGCACTGCTTCAATGGCTAGGAACTGTCATCTGGCTCACTAATAAGGTGTCTTGGGCACTTTACACCTTTTCAAAGTCCAGTTTTCTCTCGAGTTTTTTCTAGCCTTAGAAAACAGCTAAAATCCCAACTGAAAATTAGTGAGCCTATAGGAATTTCACAAGTTAAATGTACTGGTGTTTATTCATTCCATCACAGTTAATGCTTAAGTACATTTAGTTCCATCTCATACATAAAAAAGGTCTTAGAAAGCACTTAAGACTTTTTGTTATGCATCTTTCTTACAAGTCTTTCTCCCTAATCACCCCTTGAATCACACTGACCCAGACCAGAGATGCTGATATGGCCAGTTTCTGTGTTAGGAAACAAAGATCTAGTATTACATTTCCTGCCTGTGGTTTTGTCACTTTCTGAATAAAACGAATGGCACCTCTAGCCCATGTATTTTATATGCACCGTCAGGAAAATATAGAAATCAATCTATGTCATCACAGCCTCCCCTGAGCATTTGACGTATTTCATCACTTCTGCCTTTTTTGAAATACGTTTCAATTTTGGCTTTCATGATGCCACCTTCTCCTTGATTTCCAGTGTTCCAGCTGCTCATCTGTCTCCATGATGTTTCTTGATGGATTGTTCTCTTAAACTCTGTTCTTCTTGACTACTCACTAGACATGCATGACATTGGGCACTTTATGCAAACTCTAAGTGATCTCTAGGCTCATAGTTTCAATGAAGCAGCATTCATTTGCTAATGATCCTCAAATTTGTGTCGAGGAATGAATTCTTCAATGAGCTTTGAAAGCCATACATCAATTTTCTACTCATCAAAAACCTCTTGCCTTGAATAGGCAGATCAAAATTACTGTAGCTCAGAAAGAACTCTTTATTCACCATTCTTCCAACTCATTCCTAGTCCTCTCTGCCTGTGCCTGTGATCTCAGCCAAATGGGAAGGTTTATATTCCCCTGACTCCTTGTCTCAACCAGCTTTCTGATGCTCAGCTAAAGAAATTTCTTCACCGCTTTCTCCCGCCTTTCCAGCCAAGTTAGTTCAAACACCATCTCCCTCAGTTAAACTTCCTGTTTAATGAGCAGATCCTGGGCATTCCTAGATGCTCTTATTCCAGCCTTCTGCTAATACTCAACAGGCTCCTGCTGTTTTTTTAACTCTTCAAGGCAGTGCCTGGTGCAGAGTAACCCCACTGACACTCCTCTTTGATCACTGCATTGGTTATCCTACATGATCAGTGCACAAACCTTGTGAAGTAGCATTTATAATGCATCAGTGTTGACATTAAAGCTTAACCTGACTGCCAATAAACAAACCAAAAAAAAAAAACACTGAAAGATTTTGATACAGATAAGTACCATTAATCCTTCTGCATGTTTTCTTATGGAACAAGTAATCAATCAGTCAATATCCTTATCATATTCTAGAGTGTTAATCATCCTCTGATATCCCCGGATATGTACAAACACAGCACAAAAGAAACACAGTATAAAATATCCATCTATCAAAACTCTTATGCCAAGATGACTACATCAAATGAGCCAGGGTAAAAATAAATGTATCAGTTTCATAATACTAATTAGAGTAAACATTTGAGATGCTTTGATAAAACTTCAATGGTTTAAAGTGGCCATTTATAAAAAAAAGTTCTAAAAAAGAAAAACAGACTTAAAGTCTTATGGCTAGCAGTGCCAACCCTTAAAGGGCAGAAATCAGATCTAGTCTTTAAAAACACTTCAAAAAATAAAATGATACTTAGAGTGAAATTCGTCTTCGAAGGGTTGGTAAAAACAAAAAAGCAGTCCCAGAAATAGAATATATTTTCTTATTGCAAACACACATAAGTGAATTTTCATCCTTTCTATTGTAGCCAGATGGAGAGCAAGACTCTGGATAGTAGGGTACTTTATCTGAGAAAGAAACATACAAACAAACAAGAACACTGGGGTGATTTCTGTCATCCAGCCTTGGGATAATTAGGCTGCTTTGACTGAGGGCACAGGCCATTGACTGGCCGGGAAAGAAAATTACCTGGAGGCTACAAGGCAAAGGGATTTTTAAGTTGTTTTTGCTGCTTTTGCAAAATGATGCTTAACTGGCTGTTTCAGGAGTGGTGTAACAGACACCAAAACCCATAGTGAGCTGCTATCAGGATTTATGACTTAAGTCCTCGCCCACATGGAGGTATATAAGGTCTAGGAGAAGATTTATTTGGAGGGTGTTGCTGGCACGCTGTGGCTCCCACACACCCCTCCTAGCTTCTTAGAGAGAAGGGCTTTGATGGGACAACTGAGAGTGCTTTGCATGCACCCCTGACAGTTTGGGGTGATGCTGTGCACTGGTATCTAAATCATGCCGGGGAAACCCAAGCGGAGGAGGCTAGCTGGAAGGGCCTGTGCTGCAGAGAAAAGATGGAAAAGTCAGGAAGAAACTGCACTCCCATGAAATACTGAGGCAAAAGACATCTGAAAGTTCTCCCATGGATGGAGGTGGGTGACTAGAGAGAGGCAGGCTGGGTTTACTGGACCCTGTCTATGAAACCAGGATGGGACAATGAGACTACATTTGAGGAAGCTGGTTTGTTGATTGCAGAAGCAGGGCATTTACTCTCCTGGATGTGATCGAGAAACACAAGCTCCAGTTACTACTGGCAGCCATCTTGGACCAGAAAAACATCTTTTGCACAGAGGAGGAATGCAACAAAAAAAAGAGGACAACAGAGTAGCAAAACAAACAGAAAAAGTGGAGTATGAACCGTGGCCAAATGGTACACAAAATCCACCCTGGATCTGAACTTTCTGCTGATGTAAACCAAAAGACTTTAAAACACTTCAAAAAATAAAATGATACTTAGAGTGAAATTCGTCTTCGAAGGGTTGGTAAAAACAAAAAAGCAGTCCCAGAAATAGAATATATTTTCTTATTGCAAACACACATAAGTGAATTTTCATCCTTTCTATTGTAGCCAGATGGAGAGCAAGACTCTGGATAGTAGGGTACTTTATCTGAGAAAGAAACATACAAACAAACAAGAACACTGGGGTGATTTCTGTCATCCAGCCTTGGGATAATTAGGCTGCTTTGACTGAGGGCACAGGCCATTGACTGGCCGGGAAAGAAAATTACCTGGAGGCTACAAGGCAAAGGGATTTTTAAGTTGTTTTTGCTGCTTTTGCAAAATGATGCTTAACTGGCTGTTTCAGGAGTGGTGTAACAGACACCAAAACCCATAGTGAGCTGCTATCAGGATTTATGACTTAAGTCCTCGCCCACATGGAGGTATATAAGGTCTAGGAGAAGATTTATTTGGAGGGTGTTGCTGGCACGCTGTGGCTCCCACACACCCCTCCTAGCTTCTTAGAGAGAAGGGCTTTGATGGGACAACTGAGAGTGCTTTGCATGCACCCCTGACAGTTTGGGGTGATGCTGTGCACTGGTATCTAAATCATGCCGGGGAAACCCAAGCGGAGGAGGCTAGCTGGAAGGGCCTGTGCTGCAGAGAAAAGATGGAAAAGTCAGGAAGAAACTGCACTCCCATGAAATACTGAGGCAAAAGACATCTGAAAGTTCTCCCATGGATGGAGGTGGGTGACTAGAGAGAGGCAGGCTGGGTTTACTGGACCCTGTCTATGAAACCAGGATGGGACAATGAGACTACATTTGAGGAAGCTGGTTTGTTGATTGCAGAAGCAGGGCATTTACTCTCCTGGATGTGATCGAGAAACACAAGCTCCAGTTACTACTGGCAGCCATCTTGGACCAGAAAAACATCTTTTGCACAGAGGAGGAATGCAACAAAAAAAAGAGGACAACAGAGTAGCAAAACAAACAGAAAAAGTGGAGTATGAACCGTGGCCAAATGGTACACAAAATCCACCCTGGATCTGAACTTTCTGCTGATGTAAACCAAAAGACTCTGGGTTAAGCTAGTCTGAGCTAAGTTTCCTAGTATTTGTCACTGAAAGCACTTCATTTTGTAATCTTTTCTAAATGATCTGGGAAAACAGCTACAGCCTAAATTTGTGCTAGATTAGAATGGTCCATTTTGCAGGAAAATGCAAAGAAGCAAAATGCCAGCTTCAGCTTGGCTCTGGGAGGGAACTCTATCCCTTGAGGAAGATGTGGACTCTAATTCAAATGAGACATTAATTGAAAGATGGACTTCTTTTGGCCAGAAGCTAAGAAACAAGGAAAGTCAATTATATGTTACCTGGTAATGAACTCTCTGGGAGCCAGAAGAAACTGACTGCAGGTCCTAATGAGAAAATGGAAAAAAAAAAAAAAAATACCCATATACCTTAAGATTATTTTGAACAAGCTTCTTCCACAACTCGATTAACTAAACAACCAATTTTATATTATTAAACCCATCTGGAAAGTATCTTACTCCACCATCCCTCGAGGTTAAACAAACAAAGAAGATAATGCCAAAAATAATAAAAGCACACCAACTCAGGCTGAGAGAAGAAAGGCCATTTAGCTATTGAAACTTATAAATCCTAAACACAGCGTTTAGAGGTGAGTGGTATAATTTCAAGGATAGAGAAGACCAAAAGCAAAAGACAGGCAATTTTGTTTTATTAAGTGGGGGTCATATTTAACTCGCACCTGGACTTTTGGCTTGTGAAATAAGCTGCTTAAGTCCCTGCAGGCACTTAGGAAGAATTTATTTATCTAAGGCCCAAACTGTACTGTCATGATAATTGTGTTTATACCAGTAAGTTGCTTGGCAAACAAGATTTCATACACTCAAAGAGAAAATCGCTGCCCACCTTGGCAGGATCACGAAGTGCAAATTAACAGCGCTGAAATTAATGAGGTTTCACTGGAAGATTCTGAGAGCCAGGCTCCCTTTATAAAGTTTTATAACTAAGTTGTCGCTGCTGTCCTGTCCCGCAGGCTTCCTTGTTAATGAGCACAGTGATTCTATTTACAGATGTCACCAATCCTAAGTACTTTGGTCCTCACACCTGCTTCCCACAGGCTTTATCAACTTACTCTCTGAGCTCAAGTGGAAAACTTTTCCTCTTTATCTGTGCTTGCTCTTTTTAAAAATCCTACTTTTGGTTGTTAAACATTTGTGTGATGAGCATAAACATAAGTCCATCAGTCATATATTTTACTACTGAGGAATCTTAAAGTATTTAAAAAAAAAGGTTTGTTATCAATTATGACTTTTTACTGCAGGTTGTTTTGAGGGAGGATCCACAATAAAAATTATTTAAGAAAAAAAGAACTATTGTATGTTCTAGGATTGATTTGGATGTGAGTCACAGGTTAAAAGCTCACAAACTTTAACAAGCTAGAATTATCTTTGGTAAAATCGCCAAAGCGACAAGTAAGTATAAACTGTTACCTGGTAATGAACTCTCTGGGAGCCAGAAGAAACTGACTGCAGGTCCTAATGAGAAAATGGAAAAAAAAAAAAAAAATACCCATATACCTTAAGATTATTTTGAACAAGCTTCTTCCACAACTCGATTAACTAAACAACCAATTTTATATTATTAAACCCATCTGGAAAGTATCTTACTCCACCATCCCTCGAGGTTAAACAAACAAAGAAGATAATGCCAAAAATAATAAAAGCACACCAACTCAGGCTGAGAGAAGAAAGGCCATTTAGCTATTGAAACTTATAAATCCTAAACACAGCGTTTAGAGGTGAGTGGTATAATTTCAAGGATAGAGAAGACCAAAAGCAAAAGACAGGCAATTTTGTTTTATTAAGTGGGGGTCATATTTAACTCGCACCTGGACTTTTGGCTTGTGAAATAAGCTGCTTAAGTCCCTGCAGGCACTTAGGAAGAATTTATTTATCTAAGGCCCAAACTGTACTGTCATGATAATTGTGTTTATACCAGTAAGTTGCTTGGCAAACAAGATTTCATACACTCAAAAGAGAAAATCGCTGACCACCTTGGCAGGATCACGAAGTGCAAATTAACAGCGCTGAAATTAATGAGGTTTCACTGGAAGATTCTGAGAGCCAGGCTCCCTTTATAAAGTTTTATAACTAAGTTGTCGCTGCTGTCCTGTCCCGCAGGCTTCCTTGTTAATGAGCACAGTGATTCTATTTACAGATGTCACCAATCCTAAGTACTTTGGTCCTCACACCTGCTTCCCACAGGCTTTATCAACTTACTCTCTGAGCTCAAGTGGAAAACTTTTCCTCTTTATCTGTGCTTGCTCTTTTTAAAAATCCTACTTTTGGTTGTTAAACATTTGTGTGATGAGCATAAACATAAGTCCATCAGTCATATATTTTACTACTGAGGAATCTTAAAGTATTTAAAAAAAAAGGTTTGTTATCAATTATGACTTTTTACTGCAGGTTGTTTTGAGGGAGGATCCACAATAAAAAAATTATTTAAGAAAAAAAAAAGAACTATTGTATGTTCTAGGATTGATTTGGATGTGAGTCACAGGTTAAAAAGCTCACAAACTTTAACAAGCTAGAATTATCTTTGGTAAAATCGCCAAAGGAAGCGACAAGTAAGTATAAACTGTTGACTTTTCTTCTCTCAGCCTTCTTAATAGTCACACTTGGCCATCTATCTCTTAATATCCCCCATTCCCAATTACATCTCTATCCTTAACAATGCTGAAAAGAAAAATCGGTAATTTTCACATTGTTTATGCCTCCTACCTGAGTTTATTTCCATCCAGACAAATAGACTCTAATGTTCAAAGCTAAGGAGCTGCAATTAGAAGGGATTTAAAACACTATACATCTTCTTTATTTGTGATATTTATTCATATTTAATGTGCTGTCTGGAAGAAAGCTGGTCATCTTGGAGAATTAATCAAAATCACCCAACAGCTTGAAAAATATACGTTGTCTAGACCACATCCCCAAAAGTGATTCTAATGTGTATCTTCCACCAAGAAAAGAAACAAAAACGTAGCAGTGGCTATTTATGATTTTTTTTTTTTTTTTTTTTTTGCCATTTGTAGAACAAGATGCTGAATGCTCCCTGTTGAAGTTCTGCAAAATCACCCCATGACCACTGCAGTGATGGATTGGTGTCTCCTAGCTTTGTGGGTGCAATTTGAGTTCAAAGGAATGTCACATATGAGACTTCCTCCTTTCTCTTTCTCAGTGCTAAGATCAGACTGAGAAAAATTATAGATTATTTCTTTGAGTTCGGACACAAATTCTTTTGAGATAGAGGTTTTTATTTCCTGTAGAACTTACATTAAAAAAAAAAAAATCTAGCTGTTTCTGACAGAAGTTGGTACTAGATACAAAATACTAAGTAACCCCAAGCCTCTGTTTTCCTGTATTATTAATCAGTACCCTTGGAAATTCTGTAGAGTTCAAAAAACACAGGTGAGCAGTCTCCCAAGACAAGAGGATCCAAGCACTGTTTATGGACCACACTGGAGCAATATCGTGCTGTCATGAACCCCATCAACTCTCCCATTCCAGCCACCTGAGGAGGACATACAGCAGTGGGGATGGGGAGGCCGAAAATGCAGTGCATGCTTAAAAGACAATAAAGACAAGACCACCATCCTCCCATTTCCTCCCCAAATGCCCCATTTTAGAAGTAAATATAGAGTGGTAATCGTTGACAAAAATGGAAAACTGAGGAGCATAAGTAATTGGCTTAAGGAACTCACCTCCTGCAGGCGATCTATGTACATTCGGCAAGTCTCCAAATCACAGTCTCCACGCACAACAAGAATACCCAGTGGGATGGCTGTGGACCAAAGGAGAAAAGTCCAAAATAACATACTTGATTTTTCTATTTTGGCATAAATGCATTTTTTATGGTTCAAAAAGTCCTCTCATAAACATGATTGTTTTCTTGGATAGTTCACTCGCTCCCAGCTCTTCCTGCTGCAGCCCTACCACATGAGCTCAGACTCTTTACTTAAGTACTTTTTGTATTCTTTCCTCACATGATCCCTATTGCTCTTTGCCACCTGGCCAGACTTCACTGCCATTTGTCTCAGTGGCCCTGACATGAAGTATAATGTCATGGAAACTGTAGACTGACAGGGCCGGAGGCTGTTCACAGACAGTTGCTAATTTATGCCTGCATTTGCAATAACCAAGGTACCAGAGAGGAATTAAAAAATAATGATTCCAGACACTTTCTTCTTAAATGCATGGGGAATCTTTCTATTTTAATCTTTCTGTCATCTATTAGTTGCCTAATAAGAGACTGAGGCTACACAAGACACTGTAGCTACCTGACGCCTAATACCAGAACTAAATAGGCAAAAACTACTTTAAACAAAAAAAGGCTTCTAGAAGGTTCAGAGCTTTAAAATTCAACTGAATTTAAAGACGGTCAGTGTCAATGTGGAGGCAGCAGGGCTCCAAAAAACAAGGAAGAGAAGCTGTTACTTGCCCTGAGTATCCTTTTCAGGTGGTAGCAAATGTCACACATGGCTTTAGTAGATAGAAATTCCTTCTTTAGATTTAACCATAAGATTGGCAGAAATACTGAAAACAGTTTCCTTCACAAAACTTTAAATTAACAAAGATGAAAGACAGGCCAGTAATGTCCACTAAAGATTTTTTTAAATCTTTCATTCATTGAATTTTTAAAGCCTCATCATGATAAGTATGTCTGAAAATGCAAAGTGCTAGGGCTTTAAAAATGAACTATACAGAGAATAAATACATTTAACTTCATGGGGAAATCCTAAGGAACTCCCCAAGTTGTAGAGAAGACACATGCATAAAAAATAAGATATGGAACATAGGCTACGGTAAGTATATAAACTTAGTAACTTGAAAACTAGGAGAGAGGGACTAATTCTTGCCTGGAAGGTAGATTTTAGGCTCTCTGAAGGATATGGAGACTCACTGGTCTTTAGAGAAGTAAGAGTTGTTCAGAGAAAAAGAAATAGAGTTTGTTTCTCAACATTACCCTCTAGACTGGTTCGTTAGGAGATCATGTTTTTTGTTTTTTCAAGTTTTGGATAGTTCACTCGCTCCCAGCTCTTCCTGCTGCAGCCCTACCACATGAGCTCAGACTCTTTACTTAAGTACTTTTTGTATTCTTTCCTCACATGATCCCTATTGCTCTTTGCCACCTGGCCAGACTTCACTGCCATTTGTCTCAGTGGCCCTGACATGAAGTATAATGTCATGGAAACTGTAGACTGACAGGGCCGGAGGCTGTTCACAGACAGTTGCTAATTTATGCCTGCATTTGCAATAACCAAGGTACCAGAGAGGAATTAAAAAATAATGATTCCAGACACTTTCTTCTTAAATGCATGGGGAATCTTTCTATTTTAATCTTTCTGTCATCTATTAGTTGCCTAATAAGAGACTGAGGCTACACAAGACACTGTAGCTACCTGACGCCTAATACCAGAACTAAATAGGCAAAAACTACTTTAAACAAAAAAAGGCTTCTAGAAGGTTCAGAGCTTTAAAATTCAACTGAATTTAAAGACGGTCAGTGTCAATGTGGAGGCAGCAGGGCTCCAAAAAACAAGGAAGAGAAGCTGTTACTTGCCCTGAGTATCCTTTTCAGGTGGTAGCAAATGTCACACATGGCTTTAGTAGATAGAAATTCCTTCTTTAGATTTAACCATAAGATTGGCAGAAATACTGAAAACAGTTTCCTTCACAAAACTTTAAATTAACAAAGATGAAAGACAGGCCAGTAATGTCCACTAAAGATTTTTTAAATCTTTCATTCATTGAATTTTTAAAGCCTCATCATGATAAGTATGTCTGAAAATGCAAAGTGCTAGGGCTTTAAAAATGAACTATACAGAGAATAAATACATTTAACTTCATGGGGAAATCCTAAGGAACTCCCCAAGTTGTAGAGAAGACACATGCATAAAAAATAAGATATGGAACATAGGCTACGGTAAGTATATAAACTTAGTAACTTGAAAACTAGGAGAGAGGGACTAATTCTTGCCTGGAAGGTAGATTTTAGGCTCTCTGAAGGATATGGAGACTCACTGGTCTTTAGAGAAGTAAGAGTTGTTCAGAGAAAAAGAAATAGAGTTTGTTTCTCAACATTACCCTCTAGACTGGTTCGTTAGGGAGATCGATACCACTGTCTCATACCTTTAGGTTACCAAAGCGCTGCACATGTTAACTGGAAGACATCCATCACCCTGTAGAGCTATGTAAGCCTATGAAGTATGGACTCTCTCACCACAAGAATAAGACTTATTTTCTTTACAACCCTAATATCTGGTAGATATTTAATAAAAGTTTGTTTTTATAAAAGGCAGGTGGCGGGGAGAGAAGGAAGACAAGCTTAGGGTGTGTTCAAGTGTGAAAGAGAAAGTGTGTCTTTAAGAGCTAAGTCTACTTCCCAGGAAAGACAAAGAAGAGTTTGGAGTGGGAGCAGAGTTAATGGGTTGGAACTTGCCTTTGTCTATTCTTTCAGAAATTAAGCAAGAGAACAGTGAGCAAGGAGGTAAGGAACCATACAAGTATCACATGTTTGGGGGAACAATTATCTGGAAAAATGCTTCCTCTTTTTTTGAATATAACTAGAAATATCCAAAAATGCCTTCATTATGGTAACCCTGAATCTTTAAAAATAATGAAATGGAAATTCAATAAAGATTTTTTAAATCTTTCATTCATTGAATTTTTAAAGCCTCATCATGATAAGTATGTCTGAAAATGCAAAGTGCTAGGGCTTTAAAAATGAACTATACAGAGAATAAATACATTTAACTTCATGGGGAAATCCTAAGGAACTCCCCAAGTTGTAGAGAAGACACATGCATAAAAAATAAGATATGGAACATAGGCTACGGTAAGTATATAAACTTAGTAACTTGAAAACTAGGAGAGAGGGACTAATTCTTGCCTGGAAGGTAGATTTTAGGCTCTCTGAAGGATATGGAGACTCACTGGTCTTTAGAGAAGTAAGAGTTGTTCAGAGAAAAAGAAATAGAGTTTGTTTCTCAACATTACCCTCTAGACTGGTTCGTTAGGGAGATCGATACCACTGTCTCATACCTTTAGGTTACCAAAGCGCTGCACATGTTAACTGGAAGACATCCATCACCCTGTAGAGCTATGTAAGCCTATGAAGTATGGACTCTCTCACCACAAGAATAAGACTTATTTTCTTTACAACCCTAATATCTGGTAGATATTTAATAAAAGTTTGTTTTTATAAAAGGCAGGTGGCGGGGAGAGAAGGAAGACAAGCTTAGGGTGTGTTCAAGTGTGAAAGAGAAAGTGTGTCTTTAAGAGCTAAGTCTACTTCCCAGGAAAGACAAAGAAGAGTTTGGAGTGGGAGCAGAGTTAATGGGTTGGAACTTGCCTTTGTCTATTCTTTCAGAAATTAAGCAAGAGAACAGTGAGCAAGGAGGTAAGGAACCATACAAGTATCACATGTTTGGGGGAACAATTATCTGGAAAAATGCTTCCTCTTTTTTTGAATATAACTAGAAATATCCAAAAATGCCTTCATTATGGTAACCCTGAATCTTTAAAAATAATGAAATGGAAATTCAATAAAGATCTTTCTAAAGTCACTAATGTAATTATCCTCAACTAGACTCCTCAATAGGACAAATAGGCCCAATAGGTGATCTACTTAGGTAAGAGAAGAATAAACATTTCTAATCCTTGAAGAATGAGCAGAAAAACCTAGAATTTTTGGTCTATAAAGTAACTCATAGGTTGTGGAAATAAATACAGGTATAGTTGTCACTAATGTCCATGTTAGAATCTTGTATAATGATACTTTGTCTTAATTTCAAATGCAGAGAAATAAAATTCCATTACTATCTACCTAGTTACTTGAGGAGGCATGTTATATGGAAATGCAGGAATTTGGACAACACTTCTCATCACCCTCTTACTACCAATGCTTACAGTTAGTTTGGACATAAATCCAATACACTTGGTAGTAGATACTTTAAACTACAATTAGGGACTGGATATGCCAGACCCAAAATAATGAATGTCTAGGAAAAAGTTTTCAAAGATGTGTCATTTGTTTCTACTAAGAGTATAAAACCAGCAACTTTCTCAAGAAGTTGATTAAGAGAAACTGTATTTGATTGATATTAGCTATTCAAATGGGGCAAAAAAAAATGAAAATGGCATCCTATACCACAATTTCATAGCATAATTACTGACAATTGTTGTCAAATTTATCCTATGAAAGTATCAGTATAGTAGAAAGAATTTAGAATCATTCTCTCTTGGATTCAAATCCCAGTGTTTTGGTCTCACAGATTATTCATGCTAGCTGTTTGGTATTAAAACTTAGTTCCTTTGATCCTTGGATTGAAGCCCATAGTATTTACAATAGGTATCTTCTTGGATTTTGTAAAGATTAGAATGCAAAACTGTATTTAAAAATGATTATCCAGGGCTTCCCTGGTGGTCCAGAGTTTGGAGTGGGAGCAGAGTTAATGGGTTGGAACTTGCCTTTGTCTATTCTTTCAGAAATTAAGCAAGAGAACAGTGAGCAAGGAGGTAAGGAACCATACAAGTATCACATGTTTGGGGGAACAATTATCTGGAAAAATGCTTCCTCTTTTTTTGAATATAACTAGAAATATCCAAAAATGCCTTCATTATGGTAACCCTGAATCTTTAAAAATAATGAAATGGAAATTCAATAAAGATCTTTCTAAAGTCACTAATGTAATTATCCTCAACTAGACTCCTCAATAGGACAAATAGGCCCAATAGGTGATCTACTTAGGTAAGAGAAGAATAAACATTTCTAATCCTTGAAGAATGAGCAGAAAAACCTAGAATTTTTGGTCTATAAAGTAACTCATAGGTTGTGGAAATAAATACAGGTATAGTTGTCACTAATGTCCATGTTAGAATCTTGTATAATGATACTTTGTCTTAATTTCAAATGCAGAGAAATAAAATTCCATTACTATCTACCTAGTTACTTGAGGAGGCATGTTATATGGAAATGCAGGAATTTGGACAACACTTCTCATCACCCTCTTACTACCAATGCTTACAGTTAGTTTGGACATAAATCCAATACACTTGGTAGTAGATACTTTAAACTACAATTAGGGACTGGATATGCCAGACCCAAAATAATGAATGTCTAGGAAAAAGTTTTCAAAGATGTGTCATTTGTTTCTACTAAGAGTATAAAACCAGCAACTTTCTCAAGAAGTTGATTAAGAGAAACTGTATTTGATTGATATTAGCTATTCAAATGGGGCAAAAAAAAATGAAAATGGCATCCTATACCACAATTTCATAGCATAATTACTGACAATTGTTGTCAAATTTATCCTATGAAAGTATCAGTATAGTAGAAAGAATTTAGAATCATTCTCTCTTGGATTCAAATCCCAGTGTTTTGGTCTCACAGATTATTCATGCTAGCTGTTTGGTATTAAAACTTAGTTCCTTTGATCCTTGGATTGAAGCCCATAGTATTTACAATAGGTATCTTCTTGGATTTTGTAAAGATTAGAATGCAAAACTGTATTTAAAAATGATTATCCAGGGGCTTCCCTGGTGGTCCAGTGGGTAAAGAGTCCATCTTGCAGTGTGCAAAGGGCGCCAGTTTGATCCCTGGCCCAGGAAGATCCCACGTGCCACAGAGCGGCTGGACTGGCATGTCCAATGACGAGCCAGAGCTTTGGAGTGCATGTGCCCAGAGCTGGTGCTCTGCCAGGAAAGAGACCACTGCAATGGTCTCTTCTCTACAAGGAAAGAGACCACTGCAATGGTAGGCCCACATAGGCCCAAGAATAAAGATGGATGAAAACATATAATCAATAGAAGAGGCCAAAATTAAAAAAAATTAGATCTCCCTCATTCCCTTTACTAACTTTTGAGTATCTTGAGCTAGAAAACTGGACACAACCAATCATCTATCTTTCAATATACCATACTAAAAGGATTATTTGTTAGTAGTTTTATAAGTCATATTCTGCTTATTTAAAACTAACTTCTACTCTTTCTTTGATGGAAAAGATAACTGTAGTACAAAAATACTGTACTCTGACACTTCCGCTTGAGGCTTTAAATGGTGAAGAGAAACCAGAAACTTGTGTAAAATTACCACCTTCCTTTTACATTGCTGACAACCAACTGCCAAACCTCACTGAAATTTCCTTCGTCTTAATTGGGAGCAGTGAGAATACTTCTCACCCAAGCATTAGCAATGCTATTCCTGATCTTGATGATTCATATTATTTTAGGAGATTTTATTTGACTCCAGTAAGCATCAGCCAATATTCAACCTACATAATGGAACTTTTATTGCAAGGCTCAAGTGGAATTTACAAGTTCTAACTACGCAATAAAGAACAAGCTGGTTTCCAGATTAAGAAGGGAGATTTAGCACATACTTACTGCTCTTATGCCAGAAATGCTACTAAATTACAGCACATGAATTTTAAAAAGATATAAACCAACAAAAGAGAGGAGAAACAGTGAGGAGAAAATGGCAATGGATAAAGCATATGAAAAATTCGTAATTCACTCAGAGCCCTAATCAAAATCCCAGCCACATTAGATTTTTTTGTTCCTTTGATCCTTGGATTGAAGCCCATAGTATTTACAATAGGTATCTTCTTGGATTTTGTAAAGATTAGAATGCAAAACTGTATTTAAAAATGATTATCCAGGGGCTTCCCTGGTGGTCCAGTGGGTAAAGAGTCCATCTTGCAGTGTGCAAAGGGCGCCAGTTTGATCCCTGGCCCAGGAAGATCCCACGTGCCACAGAGCGGCTGGACTGGCATGTCCAATGACGAGCCAGAGCTTTGGAGTGCATGTGCCCAGAGCTGGTGCTCTGCCAGGAAAGAGACCACTGCAATGGTCTCTTCTCTACAAGGAAAGAGACCACTGCAATGGTAGGCCCACATAGGCCCAAGAATAAAGATGGATGAAAACATATAATCAATAGAAGAGGCCAAAATTAAAAAAAATTAGATCTCCCTCATTCCCTTTACTAACTTTTGAGTATCTTGAGCTAGAAAACTGGACACAACCAATCATCTATCTTTCAATATACCATACTAAAAGGATTATTTGTTAGTAGTTTTATAAGTCATATTCTGCTTATTTAAAACTAACTTCTACTCTTTCTTTGATGGAAAAGATAACTGTAGTACAAAAATACTGTACTCTGACACTTCCGCTTGAGGCTTTAAATGGTGAAGAGAAACCAGAAACTTGTGTAAAATTACCACCTTCCTTTTACATTGCTGACAACCAACTGCCAAACCTCACTGAAATTTCCTTCGTCTTAATTGGGAGCAGTGAGAATACTTCTCACCCAAGCATTAGCAATGCTATTCCTGATCTTGATGATTCATATTATTTTAGGAGATTTTATTTGACTCCAGTAAGCATCAGCCAATATTCAACCTACATAATGGAACTTTTATTGCAAGGCTCAAGTGGAATTTACAAGTTCTAACTACGCAATAAAGAACAAGCTGGTTTCCAGATTAAGAAGGGAGATTTAGCACATACTTACTGCTCTTATGCCAGAAATGCTACTAAATTACAGCACATGAATTTTAAAAAGATATAAACCAACAAAAGAGAGGAGAAACAGTGAGGAGAAAATGGCAATGGATAAAGCATATGAAAAATTCGTAATTCACTCAGAGCCCTAGAGAGTCTAATCCGAAACTATGTGTAGGGATGGATAAGAACCAACACAATTTTCACCGCGAAAGCATCAAAAGAGGTGCTACCTGGAAACACCAATTGCAGCTAAGATAAGAAGTACTGCATATTAAATCACTAGATTTCACCACCCACTCTTGGTAGGTGCAGTTACTTTATAGAAAATGGAAATTAACTAATCACCTACAGAAGGCAGAGATACCCAACTTGCTTCTCTCACTCAGCTCTCCAAAAGCTGGCAGCCAGACCCTACATTCTTAGAAAGAGATTTGAAGATTCTTCTCTCCGGGGAATCCTAAGATAGTTAAGAGAGAACATTTCCACCATGAAACATAAATGTGATTCTATCAAAAGATGAAGAATACAAAAAAAGAAAAAGGAAAAACAGATCATTCAGAGAATAAATCAATCCTTGAAATGTGATAGAACAGAGTTTAATAAAAGGGTTAGAAGATGAAATTGAGGAAATCTTCACAAAAGAGCAAAAATAAAGGGTTAAAAAAAAAATAAGATTGGCCCAGGGGTAGAGCATTCCAATAATAGAAGTTTCAAAACTACTATTATTGGTAATGCTTATATTAGTGGAAATATTCTCAGAGAGCGTAATTAGAGAAACAAAGAAGAAATCAAGACCATTTCTTATAATTTAAGAACACTGGTGTCCAATAAGCACAAAACAAAAGAACAATAGGAAGACACTTTACTTTAAAATTTAAGAATACTGGGAACAAAGAGAGGCGTCTACAAGATTCCAAAAAAGGAAAAACCAGATGGCAAAGAAAGGATCAGGGATAAGACAGTTTTAAACTTCCCAAAGGCAACTGTACAGTCGCAGAAGCAATGAAGCAATGTGTTCAGAATTCTAAGACTTTTATACATAATTCAAACTACCAAACAAGTCTAAGGACTGAATAAAGGGCATACCTTCTACTAAAAAATCACTTCAGAACTTGTACCAACACAAGTTGAGTTTGGATCAAGAAGGAGGAATGCATGGGCTATAACAAAGCATCTAACAAAGACAAAACCCTCCAAGGGGATGGGACTAGAGGACTCGCAGGTGACAAGACATGCTGGGAAACTGACTCAATAGGCCACAATGTAGACGGCTGTCATCCTGGAATCTCACCATCATGAGAGAGTTATTTTCAACCTAAGGACAGAATGTCTAAGTGTGTCTGAACCAGTTTCTTACAATCACCCCCAGATGTCCTCTGCCTGAACCTGTTCTTGAAAACAAGAGTTAGTTCTTAGTGAAGTAGAAAAATTCAAAGTCCATCCCTTCTAACCACAGTTCTACTTGGTAGCTACAGCCCATCTTAAAAACATTCCAAATGCTTCCCAGAATGCAATCGTGACCTCGGCCCACTATCCCCACAGAATGGACTCACGGATACTCTCAGGGAAGCTGAAAAGTGTTAAGTCGCCCAGTTGTGTCTGACTCTGTGATCCCACGGACTGTGGCTCCTCTGTCCATGCAGCTCTCCAGTCAAGACTACCAGACTGGGTTGCCATTCCTTTCTCCAGGAGACCTTCCCAGGGGTTGAACCGAGGTCTCTTGCATTGTCGGCAGATTCTTTACCATCAGAGCTGTCAGGGAAGCTGAAGTCATACACTAATCCCATGATTCTTTCCTCATCTCTCTACAGCCTTCATCTAAAAGTGGGAACATCATCATTTCCTTGCACAGAGAGGTTTAAGATTGCTACTTGGTTTTCTAAAACTGCTCTATCTGAATAGGGATGCATACATTGGTGGTAAATATGTATCTGTGAAGAGAATGGCAAATACAGAAGTCAGCATACTGGGGTTATCTTGGTAGAAGTGGGATAAGAGGAGGTATTTGTTCTGTTTTTCAATCCAGATAACAGGTACATGAATGCCCATTTACTATTAATCTTTAAACCTAAACACTTTGTACATATGTGTGATACATATGTGTCTATGCATCAGTATAAAATGCTTATATACATATATATATATATATATATATATATGTGTGCATATATATGTATATATGTGTGTGTGTATATGTATATGTATGAACACTGATGAAAAGAACAAGCATGTATATGTTTGTTTATGTATACTTCTGTGGGTACAGCATTTCAAATTTGAAAATAATTAGAAATATAGCCTATCTTTGGCAACTGATTTTAATGATAGTGGGGCCAAAGTTCACTGCATATTCCCTGTGATGTTTTCTGTGAGTTAAAAAATAATTCTAAAAAAAAAAAATTATAAATTACTATCAAATAGGAATAAGTAGAGAAGTCATCACAAGCCCCTAAATGAAACCTCCTGTTGCATCCACCTCTAGCAATGGACACCAGGCACATTGAGAAGTCATAACTCCATGGCTCACCATGGAATGTGTACTTGTTTGTGTGTGTGTGTTTATGTCTCCAACAGCAATGCGCAATGCAAGAGCACCAGCCACATGTCATACTAAGTCCTTAATGTGGCCTGCATGACTGGAGTACTGAGTTTTTATCTTAAATTAACTTAAAGTTTAAATAAATATATGTGGTTATTTGCTCTGTCGTATTTGATTCTTTGTGGCCCCATGGACTGTAGCCCTCCAGGTTCCTCTGTCCATGGGATTCTCCAGGCAAGAATACTGGAGTGGGTTGCCATTTCCTCCTCCAGGGGATCTTCCTGAACCAGGGATCGAACATAGGTCTCCTGCACTGCAGGCAGATTTTTTTTTTACCACTGAGCCACCAGGAAAGCCCATAGTGAGCATTACAGTTTTGTTTTCTGTGGCACCAAACAAGTTGAATGTCCTCAGTACCAGATTTAATATATGTCAAAACTATTCATGTGTTAATCTTCCCACAAGTAGTGCATAGATCAACAAACAGCAGTGCTTTGGTCTTTGTCCATACCTAGCCAAATCCAATACACTTCCTAATTTCTAGCAATTGTATTACTCGTTTCATTGAGAACGAATTTATTTCCCTTACTCTCAATCCTACCTTTCTTAATCACTGCTCTGACTCTCCTCCTATCAAAACATACCCTCAGATTTTTCTTCACACTTTAGTATAAATGACTAATAATTAACTAAAGGGTTAATCCTCTAAGGAGCAGCAGAGTTTTAACATATTTGAAACCTGAGCTAATATGATTGTCACAAACTGAATAGCTATGCCCTCAAAATTCATATGTTGAAACCCTAACCCCAGATGTGACAGTTGCTAGAGATTGGCCTTCTTCAGTAGGTAATTATAGTTAGATGAGTTCATGAGGGTGGGACCTTCCTAATGGGATCCGTACCCTGATAAGAAGAGACACCACAGAGCGTTCTCATGCTTGCTTGCTCTCCCTCCACTGCTGTGGGGACACAGCATGAACCTAGCAGTCTACAAGCCAGCAAGAGTGCTCTCACCAGAAACCAAATCAGCCAGCTCCTTGATCATGAACTTTCCAGCCTCCAGAACTAAGAGAAAATAGATCTATACCAGTTAAGTCACCAGGCTATGGTATTTTATTACCACAGTCCTAACAGACTAAGACAATCACAAAACTTTGACAAGCTTAGGTACAGAAATAGGAAAGAAATTGTGGCTTTGACTAGTGATTCTCAGCCATGAAAAAGTTATACTACCAATTACCACTTTCCAGCTAAAATTTAAGCCCTACCTGGCTCCCCATTTAGGTTTCACCCTGGCCTCCATTAACCTCCTTTCCCTGTTTGTTTAAATATCTCATAATCCAGAATGTGATTAATTGGTTGAGAAGTCCATTATATATTTCATATCATATGCTCTGGATTCTATGTCTGAAATAAAATGCCAACAGGTCATACTAATTAATTGTGTTCTATGATTGAAGTTAGGACTACTTGAAGTCATTATTCAAATTTATGCCAAATACTGAATAAATTAACACCATTCATCTTTAACAACCAGATTTAATATATGTCAAAACTATTCATGTGTTAATCTTCCCACAAGTAGTGCATAGATCAACAAACAGCAGTGCTTTGGTCTTTGTCCATACCTAGCCAAATCCAATACACTTCCTAATTTCTAGCAATTGTATTACTCGTTTCATTGAGAACGAATTTATTTCCCTTACTCTCAATCCTACCTTTCTTAATCACTGCTCTGACTCTCCTCCTATCAAAACATACCCTCAGATTTTTCTTCACACTTTAGTATAAATGACTAATAATTAACTAAAGGGTTAATCCTCTAAGGAGCAGCAGAGTTTTAACATATTTGAAACCTGAGCTAATATGATTGTCACAAACTGAATAGCTATGCCCTCAAAATTCATATGTTGAAACCCTAACCCCAGATGTGACAGTTGCTAGAGATTGGCCTTCTTCAGTAGGTAATTATAGTTAGATGAGTTCATGAGGGTGGGACCTTCCTAATGGGATCCGTACCCTGATAAGAAGAGACACCACAGAGCGTTCTCATGCTTGCTTGCTCTCCCTCCACTGCTGTGGGGACACAGCATGAACCTAGCAGTCTACAAGCCAGCAAGAGTGCTCTCACCAGAAACCAAATCAGCCAGCTCCTTGATCATGAACTTTCCAGCCTCCAGAACTAAGAGAAAATAGATCTATACCAGTTAAGTCACCAGGCTATGGTATTTTATTACCACAGTCCTAACAGACTAAGACAATCACAAAACTTTGACAAGCTTAGGTACAGAAATAGGAAAGAAATTGTGGCTTTGACTAGTGATTCTCAGCCATGAAAAAGTTATACTACCAATTACCACTTTCCAGCTAAAATTTAAGCCCTACCTGGCTCCCCATTTAGGTTTCACCCTGGCCTCCATTAACCTCCTTTCCCTGTTTGTTTAAATATCTCATAATCCAGAATGTGATTAATTGGTTGAGAAGTCCATTATATATTTCATATCATATGCTCTGGATTCTATGTCTGAAATAAAATGCCAACAGGTCATACTAATTAATTGTGTTCTATGATTGAAGTTAGGACTACTTGAAGTCATTATTCAAATTTATGCCAAATACTGAATAAATTAACACCATTCATCTTTAACAAATCCAAAATTTTGCAACCAACACAAGTGTACTTTTTTATCTATAAGAAAATCCTAAAGTACATATGCACCAAAAGAAAATATATGAAACAGAGTCAGTATATAAACCAGGCTCAGATATCTTATATATGGCCTGACATTGCCCAAGACATTGAAAACTAAAGTTCTTAAAGGCAATTACATAGAAAATGCCTAGAGTTTTAAGAACATTTGAAAAATATTTTTTTAAGAGTCAGTGTGTGTGTGTGTGTGTGTGTGTGCGTGTATGCGAGTGTGTGTGCCTTAGTCACTCAGTAGTTTCCAACTCTGTGCACCCCCATGAACTATAGTCCACCAGCCTTCTCTATCCACGGGATTCTCCAGGGAGGAATACTGGAGTGGATTGCCACGCCCTCTTCCAGGGGATCTTCCCGATCCAGAGATTGAACCTGAGTCTGCTGCATTGCAGGCACTCTTTACCATCTGAGCTACCTTAAGAAAACCTGAAAAACATTTTTCAAAGAGTCAGAGATATGATGCAAAAGACAACCAAACTTTCCTCCAGACAATCGATTATTTGACTGAAGAAAAAGATCCTATGGACCAAGTCTGAAATGAATGCCCCTCCCCACTCCCTGAGATCTCTAGAGCCATTTTATTCTGGTACAGCTTTAGCAGTGTAAGCCAATTACACTGAGGCCAGGGAATTCACAATATACAGGAATCTGAAGTGAACAAAAGTGCAAACTTCTTGAGTTCCCAGATGCAAAAGTCTCGAGGAGCACTCAACCTGGCACAGCTGCTTTGAGCTTCAGCCTAGTGGTTCAGAGAAGCAGCGATGAGAGGAGGAAGAGAAGGAGGGTGGCTGAAGTCATCCATTCCCTTCTATTAGTGACTCCCACCTTCACCTCTATAAAAGCCAGAATAGACTTTGTGTGTATGTATATTCTGGGAACATACTCTAAACCATGGTTTAAATTTTCTTGTTTGCTGTTGTTCAGTATCATTCTGGGCATACTTGTGTTCTGTGATTGAAGTTAGGACTACTTGAAGTCATTATTCAAATTTATGCCAAATACTGAATAAATTAACACCATTCATCTTTAACAAATCTTTGCAACCAACACAAGTGTACTTTTTTATCTATAAGAAAATCCTAAAGTACATATGCACCAAAAGAAAATATATGAAACAGAGTCAGTATATAAACCAGGCTCAGATATCTTATATATGGCCTGACATTGCCCAAGACATTGAAAACTAAAGTTCTTAAAGGCAATTACATAGAAAATGCCTAGAGTTTTAAGAACATTTGAAAAATATTTTTTTAAGAGTCAGTGTGTGTGTGTGTGTGTGTGTGCGTGTATGCGTGTGTGTGTGCGTTAGTCACTCAGTAGTTTCCAACTCTGTGCACCCCCATGAACTATAGTCCACCAGCCTTCTCTATCCACGGGATTCTCCAGGGAGGAATACTGGAGTGGATTGCCACGCCCTCTTCCAGGGGATCTTCCCGATCCAGAGATTGAACCTGAGTCTGCTGCATTGCAGGCACTCTTTACCATCTGAGCTACCTTAAGAAAACCTGAAAAACATTTTTCAAAGAGTCAGAGATATGATGCAAAAGACAACCAAACTTTCCTCCAGACAATCGATTATTTGACTGAAGAAAAAGATCCTATGGACCAAGTCTGAAATGAATGCCCCTCCCCACTCCCTGAGATCTCTAGAGCCATTTTATTCTGGTACAGCTTTAGCAGTGTAAGCCAATTACACTGAGGCCAGGGAATTCACAATATACAGGAATCTGAAGTGAACAAAAGTGCAAACTTCTTGAGTTCCCAGATGCAAAAGTCTCGAGGAGCACTCAACCTGGCACAGCTGCTTTGAGCTTCAGCCTAGTGGTTCAGAGAAGCAGCGATGAGAGGAGGAAGAGAAGGAGGGTGGCTGAAGTCATCCATTCCCTTCTATTAGTGACTCCCACCTTCACCTCTATAAAAGCCAGAATAGACTTTGTGTGTATGTATATTCTGGGAACATACTCTAAACCATGGTATATTTAAAGCTATATCTTGTTTGCTGTTGTTCAGTCGCTAAGTCATGTCTGACTCTGCAACCCCATGAACAGCTGCACACCAGGTTTCCCTGTCCTTCAGTATCTCCCTGACTTTGCTCAAACTCAAGTGCATTGAGTCAGTGACGCCACCCAACCATCTCATCTTCTGTTGCCCCCTTTTCCTCTTTCTCTCAATCTTTCCCAGCATCGGGGTCTCTTCCAATGAAAAGACCATTCCCTACCCAATAGGCTGATGTCCAAGACTGTGGATCAAGTGGTTGATAAGATCTAACCATGTCTGCAATTTAAGAGTCACAGAATTAAACTATTTCTTACTTTATAAAGAAGTACATGCTATTATAATATTGTCAGCAGGATAATCATTAATGGGGGTAGTAGAGGCAGCAAGAGTATGTCTGACTTCAATCAGAAACATTGTGGGGCTCCCCCTGGTGGTCCAGTGGGTAAGGACACCGCCTTGCAGTGCAAGGGGCGCCGGTTCGATCGCTGGCCTGGGAAGATCCCACGTGCCGTGGAGTGGCTGGACCGATGTGGAGCTCTGGCACGTGTGCGCCCAGAGCCGGCACTCTGCGACGACAGAGGCCACTGCGATGGGAGGCCCACAAGAGCCAAAGAACAAAGACGGATGAAAATGGATAAATGAAAGACTAATGGAAGTGGCCTGCCCATGCCCCTCCCTCCCCATCCCCCCGCCTCCAAAAAAAGATAAATAAAAATTTGTAAAAAAAGGAAACATGGACAAGCACATAATTTGTTTTGCTCTTAAAATGACTGCATTAGAATTTCCCATGTTGAGCTGATGAGCTAATTGACAGCATAAACTAAATGTAAAACCATGTTCTCACTGGAGATGGGAAAAGTTCATTATGTCAGATGCACAAGATATTAAAAAATGTTTCTTTCAGATTTTTGATAATGTATTTACTAAACATTAGTTTGGGGCTATCAACATTTGATATGATTAATCTGACAGTTTTTACTAGGATAGGTATTCATGTTTCATTTTAGTATTTACTTATTCTTGGTAAATAACTATTAAGAAAAATCAGAAGGGCAAACGTTTCATCATTTCAATTACTCAATGAACTTCTCTTGTCCTTGATTCTTCTGCCATATAGTAGGTGAAGTCTCCATGCAAAGACACAATCATGGTGCCTACCTGTCTGGGCAATTGTGAAAAGTAAAGATGTCAGTGTCTGCAGAAAAAGTTATCTGCAAATCAATCCTATATTCACTCCTATCAGCCTTATTATTCATAGATTTTCTCTAATTCTGCATCAACATGTACCAGCCATTCATAAAGTCACTTTCAGTAGACCAAATATAGACTTTACAGCAGATGATGTTGCACCGAAGCTTCTAAAGGCCAGAGCCTAAATCAAAGCATGTAAATAAAAGGATCAACCAAATCTGCAAGGAATCACAGCTGACTGCTTTCTAACACAAAGACCTTCAGAGCCAAAGCAAGAAAGAGCCACCTTTGCCACGAAATCCACATGAAACTATTAATAGGATTTATAAAAGGGAGAACCACACAGCAGCTAATTCATTCCCTGCAAGACACTGAGATGCGTTCAACAAGGTATCAAGATGGAAAGAAAGGGCTGAAAACTCAGCATTTAAAAAGAAGAAAGGATTTAATTACCTGACACATGAGTAATTGTAGTGCAATTCCCGTTCAAACAGAATTTCAGCTAAATGAAGCTATTTACCTATTCAAATCACAAAGCTATCTTCAATGGGATCATTAAAAGAAGGTATGAGACCTTAGGGCAAAGCTTCTCAGGAACTGCAAAGGTTTACAAAGATGGGATTTTAAGCTCTAAATATATACATAAAAATAATGGAACTGCAAAGGCTAAATGAAAAGGATGTTGCTTTCTGAAAAGCACATCAAATGTAACAGTGTTAAAAATTCATAACACAGGAATGCATTTTGGACAATAGGGGAAACCATCAAATATACAGATAACCTTAAAACAAATGTAGTTTACACAAACACACTTTGGAAACTCATTTTTAAAAGGCTGACATTCCCTTAAGCATTAATTTTAGGTTTAATGACATGATCAGTACGGTTTCTCAAATCTTTGCTATCTTTCTATCACTTCATATGCAGTCTTTACACAGGCCCTGGAAAAGACCCTGAGGCTTGGAAAGACTGAGGGCAGGAGGAGAAGTGGGTGGCAGAGGATGAGAGGGTTAGCATCATGGACTCAGTGGATATGAGTCTGAGTAAACTCTGGGAGATAATGGAGGGCAGAGGAGCCTGGTGTGCTGTAGTCCATGGTGTCGCAAAGAGTCAGACACCACTGAGCGACAGAAAGACAACAACAGAATGCAGTCTTAAGAGGCCAAAAGAAACTGTTTCCTAGAAAACAGCAGAGAGATATCAGGTAAACTTGGGTTTGGCAATTATAATAGATACAAAATCAAAAGCATGATCCATGATAGAAAAAGTTGATGACTTGGACTCAATTAAATATAGACTTTACAGCAGATGATGTTGCACCGAAGCTTCTAAAGGCCAGAGCCTAAATCAAAGCATGTAAATAAAAGGATCAACCAAATCTGCAAGGAATCACAGCTGACTGCTTTCTAACACAAAGACCTTCAGAGCCAAAGCAAGAAAGAGCCACCTTTGCCACGAAATCCACATGAAACTATTAATAGGATTTATAAAAGGGAGAACCACACAGCAGCTAATTCATTCCCTGCAAGACACTGAGATGCGTTCAACAAGGTATCAAGATGGAAAGAAAGGGCTGAAAACTCAGCATTTAAAAAGAAGAAAGGATTTAATTACCTGACACATGAGTAATTGTAGTGCAATTCCCGTTCAAACAGAATTTCAGCTAAATGAAGCTATTTACCTATTCAAATCACAAAGCTATCTTCAATGGGATCATTAAAAGAAGGTATGAGACCTTAGGGCAAAGCTTCTCAGGAACTGCAAAGGTTTACAAAGATGGGATTTTAAGCTCTAAATATATACATAAAAATAATGGAACTGCAAAGGCTAAATGAAAAGGATGTTGCTTTCTGAAAAGCACATCAAATGTAACAGTGTTAAAAATTCATAACACAGGAATGCATTTTGGACAATAGGGGAAACCATCAAATATACAGATAACCTTAAAACAAATGTAGTTTACACAAACACACTTTGGAAACTCATTTTTAAAAGGCTGACATTCCCTTAAGCATTAATTTTAGGTTTAATGACATGATCAGTACGGTTTCTCAAATCTTTGCTATCTTTCTATCACTTCATATGCAGTCTTTACACAGGCCCTGGAAAAGACCCTGAGGCTTGGAAAGACTGAGGGCAGGAGGAGAAGTGGGTGGCAGAGGATGAGAGGGTTAGCATCATGGACTCAGTGGATATGAGTCTGAGTAAACTCTGGGAGATAATGGAGGGCAGAGGAGCCTGGTGTGCTGTAGTCCATGGTGTCGCAAAGAGTCAGACACCACTGAGCGACAGAAAGACAACAACAGAATGCAGTCTTAAGAGGCCAAAAGAAACTGTTTCCTAGAAAACAGCAGAGAGATATCAGGTAAACTTGGGTTTGGCAATTATAATAGATACAAAATCAAAAGCATGATCCATGATAGAAAAAGTTGATGACTTGGACTCAATTAAAATGAAAACTTCTACTCTGTGAAAGGCATCATTAAGAAAACAAAAGATAAGACAGACTGGGGAAAAAATCCTGGCAAAACACACATCTGATAAAAGACCTGCATTTACAATATGCAAAGAACTCTTAAAACTCAACAATAAGAGATCAGTTAAAATGTGGGCCAAAAAATCTGAACTGACATCTAACAAGATGTATAGATGACAAGTAAGCACATGAAAAAAATGTGCTCAATGCCATATGTTAATGTTTTTAGTCACTAGGTCATATCTTTATGGCCCCCATGGACTGTAGTGCACCAGGCTCCTCTGTCCATGTAATTTCCCAGGCAAGAATATTGAAGTGGGTTGCCATTCTCTTCTCCAGGAAATCTTCCTGACCTATGGATTTCCTACAAAGCTCCAGCACTGTAGGCGGATTCTTTACCGCTGAACTACTGGGCTTTAGATTCATGTTATTAGAGAACTGCAAATTAAAAACAATGTGACGCTATTATACACTGAGTAGAACAGATTAAAAAAAAAAAAAGGACAATACCAAACGCTCATAAAACCCTGAAGCAACAGCATTGTTGGTAGGAATGCAAAATGGTAGAGCCTCTTTGGAAGACAGCTTAGCAGTTTCTTAGAAAATTATACAAAGCCTTACCACTTGATCTAAAAATTGCCCTAATTTGTATTTACCAAAATGAGTTGAAAAGCATGTCCCCACAAAAATTAGTCCACGAACGTTCACAGCATCTTTAGCTATAATTGCTCAAACTTCAAAGAAATTGAGGTGTCCTTTAACAGGTAAAAGGATAAAGTGGTTATCACACAACAGAATATTATTCAACAGCAAAGAGAAATGAGTTTAGTTAAAGCCATGAATGAGAAAGGAGGAAACTTCAATGTATCTTATTAGGAAAGAAGCCAATCTGGAAAAGCCACAAACTGCACCATTCCAACTATATGGAATTGTGGACAGAATGCAGTCTTAAGAGGCCAAAAGAAACTGTTTCCTAGAAAACAGCAGAGAGATATCAGGTAAACTTGGGTTTGGCAATTATAATAGATACAAAATCAAAAGCATGATCCATGATAGAAAAAGTTGATGACTTGGACTCAATTAAAATGAAAACTTCTACTCTGTGAAAGGCATCATTAAGAAAACAAAAGATAAGACAGACTGGGGAAAAAATCCTGGCAAAACACACATCTGATAAAAGACCTGCATTTACAATATGCAAAGAACTCTTAAAACTCAACAATAAGAGATCAGTTAAAATGTGGGCCAAAAAATCTGAACTGACATCTAACAAGATGTATAGATGACAAGTAAGCACATGAAAAAAATGTGCTCAATGCCATATGTTAATGTTTTTAGTCACTAGGTCATATCTTTAGGGCCCCCCATGGACTGTAGTGCACCAGGCTCCTCTGTCCATGTAATTTCCCAGGCAAGAATATTGAAGTGGGTTGCCATTCTCTTCTCCAGGAAATCTTCCTGACCTATGGATTTCCTACAAAGCTCCAGCACTGTAGGCGGATTCTTTACCGCTGAACTACTGGGCTTTAGATTCATGTTATTAGAGAACTGCAAATTAAAAACAATGTGACGCTATTATACACTGAGTAGAACAGATTAAAAAAAAAAAAAGGACAATACCAAACGCTCATAAAACCCTGAAGCAACAGCATTGTTGGTAGGAATGCAAAATGGTAGAGCCTCTTTGGAAGACAGCTTAGCAGTTTCTTAGAAAATTATACAAAGCCTTACCACTTGATCTAAAAATTGCCCTAATTTGTATTTACCAAAATGAGTTGAAAAGCATGTCCCCACAAAAATTAGTCCACGAACGTTCACAGCATCTTTAGCTATAATTGCTCAAACTTCAAAGAAATTGAGGTGTCCTTTAACAGGTAAAAGGATAAAGTGGTTATCACACAACAGAATATTATTCAACAGCAAAGAGAAATGAGTTTAGTTAAAGCCATGAATGAGAAAGGAGGAAACTTCAATGTATCTTATTAGGAAAGAAGCCAATCTGGAAAAGCCACAAACTGCACCATTCCAACTATATGGAATTGTGGAAAAGGCAAACCTATGATGATAGTAAAGAGATCAGTGATTGCCAGGGACTTGGGGGAAGGGACTGATGAACAGGTGAACCACAGAGCGTACTTAGACTGAAGCTATTCTGTATGATACTGTCCTGGTGGATATGTGGCATACCTCTGTGAAAAGTCATAAAACTGTAGAACACAAGAATGAATTCTATTGTAAAATATGGATTTTAGTTAATATGAGTATATTAAGGTTGGTGCATCAATTGTAACAATGTACCACTCTCATGAAAGATGTCAACCTTCACAGGAACTATGTGCTGGAGGCTAGGGGGGGTTGAGGGGATATATGGAACTCTTTCTTTTCACTTCAATTTTCTGAAAATCTAAAAAATTATCCAAAAAAATAATGTCCATTAATTTAAAAAATTAAAAATCAAGAGAAAGGGGGCAAAAAATGAAACCATTCTGAGTTGCCCTTAGACACATTACTTTCCTAATACCAGAGAATACTGACACACAGAAAAGCAAATGCTACTTGCTTTCACAGTGTGCAGACACTATTCAGAAAGTCAACAAGATGATACAAGGCTGGAGGGAAACATCAAGGAGGGGAGGTCGTGGACCAGAAAGCAAGCCCTAAGGGAGGATGGCTTAGAGGACAAATGGAATCTTTCCATGTTACCTCATTAGTTCTGAATGTGTCAGGGTTATCAGGGCACGAAAATGGTAGAGCCTCTTTGGAAGACAGCTTAGCAGTTTCTTAGAAAATTATACAAAGCCTTACCACTTGATCTAAAAATTGCCCTAATTTGTATTTACCAAAATGAGTTGAAAAGCATGTCCCCACAAAAATTAGTCCACGAACGTTCACAGCATCTTTAGCTATAATTGCTCAAACTTCAAAGAAATTGAGGTGTCCTTTAACAGGTAAAAGGATAAAGTGGTTATCACACAACAGAATATTATTCAACAGCAAAGAGAAATGAGTTTAGTTAAAGCCATGAATGAGAAAGGAGGAAACTTCAATGTATCTTATTAGGAAAGAAGCCAATCTGGAAAAGCCACAAACTGCACCATTCCAACTATATGGAATTGTGGAAAAGGCAAACCTATGATGATAGTAAAGAGATCAGTGATTGCCAGGGACTTGGGGGAAGGGACTGATGAACAGGTGAACCACAGAGCGTACTTAGACTGAAGCTATTCTGTATGATACTGTCCTGGTGGATATGTGGCATACCTCTGTGAAAAGTCATAAAACTGTAGAACACAAGAATGAATTCTATTGTAAAATATGGATTTTAGTTAATATGAGTATATTAAGGTTGGTGCATCAATTGTAACAATGTACCACTCTCATGAAAGATGTCAACCTTCACAGGAACTATGTGCTGGAGGCTAGGGGGGGTTGAGGGGATATATGGAACTCTTTCTTTTCACTTCAATTTTCTGAAAATCTAAAAAATTATCCAAAAAAATAATGTCCATTAATTTAAAAAATTAAAAATCAAGAGAAAGGGGGCAAAAAATGAAACCATTCTGAGTTGCCCTTAGACACATTACTTTCCTAATACCAGAGAATACTGACACACAGAAAAGCAAATGCTACTTGCTTTCACAGTGTGCAGACACTATTCAGAAAGTCAACAAGATGATACAAGGCTGGAGGGAAACATCAAGGAGGGGAGGTCGTGGACCAGAAAGCAAGCCCTAAGGGAGGATGGCTTAGAGGACAAATGGAATCTTTCCATGTTACCTCATTAGTTCTGAATGTGTCAGGGTTATCAGGGCACGAAAATTCTAACTTGATGGCTGATGATAATTAAACAGAATGAGTTGGCAATAGTTCAGTCCAATTTTTTCCCCTGTGCACCACAGGCTTATCGTACAACAACCTGTCATTGTTACCTGGCCACTGTTCACCTGGAACCAAGAGGGAAAATTAATGGGCATATTAGCATTCAAAAGGAAACAGAACACCCCGAGACCTTTCCATCTCACCAAGCGGTGCCTGGGTCTGTCAAAGGTTTCACAACCACTGGTGCTTGGGATGAAAAATGATCCTAAAGCTTGAGCGTCACGGTTAGAGCTGAACCAAGTCCTCTCCACAGTTAATTTAAAATGTCCACCCACAAGATAAAAGACACTATGTAGTTTTCATTTCATTCGATTCAATGATGGTATTCTGAAGATCGGCTTTCCAGAGACCAGCAGGTTCTTTACTGATCTGGGTTTCAAACTAAAGGCCCTGTTCTGCTATATACTGTGATGGCATATGAGCTAGGAAGACTACCCAAGGGACAGGTGAGTTACTTTTCTTTTTAAGCCTCTTAAATACTCCAACAGTAATAATCTTGAATAACAACTTACAGTATTCAGTTTCATTTAATTTGGCAAATGTGAATTGTGCTGTAAGGGCTTGTGCTAAAATTTCTTTTGGGGCTACAAGTCATTCACTTAAGTCAAGAAACAAGTTGTAGGGATTTTTCTCATGTCAGAGCCTTCTCCAGTATCAGGAGTCGGGCATACAATACTGAGTGAGACACAGCACCTGCCCTCAGGGTGGTGCAGGAGAGTCGGAAAAGGGAGTGATGTGAAAACAGCCTACTAATGACACACATTGTCCTAGGAAAGCTGATAGCTAGGAACCAACTGTGCTCAGGACACTAGAGAGCTGCACATTCCCCAGTGCAGGGTCTACTCTCATGAGGAGTTATTTCCCAAGTGAAGAAAAAACAATGACATTTCAACAGAGATGCAAGAGTTTTCCTATACAAAGGGACTTCTCTAAGTTTTAGATCATCCTTAGACTCTAAGAAACGAAGGGATGAATAGCAGCAAATGCTCAGGATGAAGGACATTAGGGAGGTGCAGGGTAAAAGGGGTTGAGGCCAAGGCCAGAAGTTGTTTTATAAATGCTTAGGAGTTGGGGCTTTATTCTCAAAAGGATAGGCAGATACGTGAAGGTCTGCAGCAGAAAATGGTTTCAGGTTGACACTGACCAAGGAGGGGCTTAATGTTGCTCTCAACTTGACTAAACTTTAGACAGGCTTAGGGCCCTGACTTCTCTCTCTCTCTTTTTCTTTTTTGGCCACTTCTATTGGTCTTTCATTTATTAATTTTCATCCATCTTTGTTCTTTGGCCTGTATGGGCCTCCTATCGCAGTGGCCTCTGTCTCTGCAGAGCACCGCGCTCCAGATTGCGGGCTCAGTAGTCAGACACATCAGTCCAGCTCCACGGCACATGGGATCTTCCAGCCGGTCCACCCACAAGATAAAAGACACTATGTAGTTTTCATTTCATTCGATTCAATGATGGTATTCTAACGGCTTTCCGGGGGTTCTTTACTGATCTGGGTTTCAAAAATGAAGGGCTAGGAAGACTACCCAAGGGACAGGTGAGTTACTTTTCTTTTTAAGCCTCTTAAATACTCCAACAGTAATAATCTTGAATAACAACTTACAGTATTCAGTTTCATTTAATTTGGCAAATGTGAATTGTGCTGTAAGGGCTTGTGCTAAAATTTCTTTTGGGGCTACAAGTCATTCACTTAAGTCAAGAAACAAGTTGTAGGGATTTTTCTCATGTCAGAGCCTTCTCCAGTATCAGGAGTCGGGCATACAATACTGAGTGAGACACAGCACCTGCCCTCAGGGTGGTGCAGGAGAGTCGGAAAAGGGAGTGATGTGAAAACAGCCTACTAATGACACACATTGTCCTAGGAAAGCTGATAGCTAGGAACCAACTGTGCTCAGGACACTAGAGAGCTGCACATTCCCCAGTGCAGGGTCTACTCTCATGAGGAGTTATTTCCCAAGTGAAGAAAACAATGACATTTCACCAGAGATGCAAGAGTTTTCCTATACAAAGGGACTTCTCTAAGTTTTAGATCATCCTTAGACTCTAAGAAACGAAGGGATGAATAGCAGCAAATGCTCAGGATGAAGGACATTAGGGAGGTGCAGGGCAAAAGGGGTTGAGGCCAAGGCCAGAAGTTGTTTTATAAATGCTTAGGAGTTGGGGCTTTATTCTCAAAAGGATAGGCAGATACGTGAAGGTCTGCAGCAGAAAATGGTTTCAGGTTGACACTGACCAAGGAGGGGCTTAATGTTGCTCTCAACTTGACTAAACTTTAGACAGGCTTAGGGCCCTGACTTCTCTCTCTCTCTCTTTTTCTTTTTTGGCCACTTCTATTGGTCTTTCATTTATTAATTTTCATCCATCTTTGTTCTTTGGCCTGTATGGGCCTCCTATCGCAGTGGCCTCTGTCTCTGCAGAGCACCGCGCTCCAGATTGCGGGCTCAGTAGTCAGACACATCAGTCCAGCCGCTCCACGGCACGTGGGATCTTCCCAGGCCAGGGATCAAACTGGCGCCCCATGTACTGCAAGGTGGTGTCCTTACCCACTAGACCACCAGGGAAGCCCCTGACTTCTCTTTTTGTAGAGTACTTACCTTTCTTAAAAAAATATTTTATTTATTTGGCTGTGCTGGGTCCTAGTTGCATTATGCCAGATCTAGCTCTCTGACTAGGGATTGAACCCAGGTTCCCTGCATTGGGAGCATGGAGTCTTAGCCACTGGACCTCCAAGGAAATCGCCAATACTTACTTTAGAAGACTCTCAGTTATCAATTCTTTCTCTGCCTTTTGAGAGGTAACTCTTCTTCCAGTCGTCTGCCAGTTCTACAGCCCAGAACATCATTCCTAAAGACCACAGGACTCATCTCTTTGAAATGTAATTGTTGGAGACTTTTCTGGCACTCCAGTGGTTAACGACTTCTACTTTAGGGTGCCCCGGTTGGATCCCTGCTTGCGGAACTAATATCCCACATGCCATGTGACATGGTCAAAAAATAATGAATGAAAGAAATAAGATGAATAAAAAACTGAAAACAAATTTTTGAAAAAGGAAACATCATCATTCCAGAAGATCGTACTCCTGTTCCTAGTCTCTGCAGGTGGCTAAGAGGTGACAATTAACAAACGCAGACATTCTAATCCAGTTGGCTCAAATCTTCCAGTACTTTTCCACTCGCTCACCGCAGTGCTTGCAAAACCTCCAGTCTTTTGTTATAGCAGAATTCACTTTCTCTTCCCCTCTGGCATTGATTTGACCTTTAATAATCTTGAATAAAGTCTTCCTTGACTGTTTAACTTGTCTCATGCAATTTTTTTCTTTGACAGCAGGTTGGCAGAGACGTGGAAGGCAAATTAATGGAAGACAAGGTGATGGGCAAGAAGGAGAGTTAGGAAGCTAGAGCTGTAAGTTAAAGGAGCAATGCTACAATCTGGCACAGAGGAAGGACGGTAAAGATAAGAGACAGACACATGAAGGAAATATGACACATCGGCTCCATAATCAACTGGATGTTTAGGGGGAAAGGAACCAGAGGGATTCAGCATGGCCATGGCAGTTACCACCTTCTCACACACTTGCCTGACATCACAGCAGACTGTGGCCTGCTGAGCTAGAGTGAGGGTGGGAAAACCAAGACGACAGGAGAGAGAGGATGGAAATATCATAAAAGTAAGTGGCCCTTGGAAAGATGGTTGATAAGCACTTACAAATGCTTCGAAGGCAATTGATAACACCTAAAACATCTGAAAGGGATTTCAGAGTTAGAATGGTATTACAGTGGACAGAATACTCTCAAGTCTGGATAATAAAGAGCAGATAGAGGAAGGGAGAGAGAAGAGGAGACTGTTATTCCCCAGACATTCACCCAAGGCCCAGACCATGTCATCTCTGGAACTAAGAGGCATCGATCCTTTTCTTCATATTTTTCCAATCATCAGAATACAGCACATGACGAATGGAAAATAATAAGTGAGAAGGAGAAGTTCAGAAAAAAATACCTTGAAACAGTTTTCTAAAAAGATCAAGGTCAGAGAGAATGCAACCTGATCAAGGCTAACATGTTTAATATTGCATGTACTTTATTTTTTCCCACTTTGGATAAATTTGGTTTGTGTATTACCAGTAATTGGAATAGGAAATGGAACCCATTCCAGAATCCTTGTCTGGAAAACTGCATGGACTGAAGAGCCTAATGGGCTACAGTTCATGGGGCTGCAAAGAGTCGGACATGACTGAGTGACTGAACTCATTACCCGTAATAATCCAGGGGGAAATAAAGGCAAAAGGCCCAATATCATCTTCTAACAAATAACAGAAACCAAAGTTTAAGATAAAACAGTTCTAGAAAGTGTCCTATCTTCCAATGTAATTTGAAAGTTTACCAACAATGGTGTAAAGTTCTATTTTTGATGGGAACTTCATTTCAATGACGAGTCTTAATAGTCTCACATAATGAATTCCAGTACAACAAAATGGTTTATAAAATTTCTAGGAATGCACTGCCAGTGTTAAATACAATAGAAGAATTTAATTGTCAGGTTCTAGAAGGAGTCTGACAATGGGCACTGGAAAACAATATAATTTTTGTCCAGATGCAGTCTTGCAAAATTCCTAGATACAGGGAAGACCCACCACTGATCATTTACTACTACTGCTCTAGTTTTTTGGAGGGAGGTAACAAGTACTCTATAGTGACACAAAAATGTTGGCCACAGGGTTTGGCCATCCAAATACATGTGAAAATCAAGATGAAACAGTAAGTGTTCAAAATCAAGGGTTCATAACCATACCCCACATTTAAATAGTGTACCCAAAATGCTGTTTAGAGACACTGGCTCAAATATCTTTTGCAATTTTAATTTGCTACTGTCCATTGCACATATTGGTGATGGCAAGGTCACCGACAGATGCTGGGGAGACATTCAGTTATGCGGCTCTGAATTGAGCTGACTGGACACATGTGAAGAATAACAGAAGATGTCCTCAGATTTGTTGTAAAGGTCCAAGTCTCTTTGTAGAAGCAAAGAGGATAAACAAATTATACACAGACAACTGCCATGTAGCAATGCGAACTATGGCAGCCTAAAGAAAACACATTCCTAGCATCTGACAGCCTAGAGAATACTCTGTTTATCAGTGACTCCGGAAGAGGAGCAGTGTTTTGGGAAACTCAGTGACCATTGAGAAAGAATGCTCTCCACCAGTATGAACTTGAAAGGTCTGAAGCTTTTATCCACGTAATGAGCAAATAAAACTGTGGTTCTGAATCAACCTGCAAAGAGGTTATTTTCAGACCAGCATACATTTCTGTCCTTGGCTCAATATTGTTACCAATAAATTGGATCAACATACAGAAAAGATATCCATCTTGTTGAGGATCAAAGTTTTGTATTATCTCCACTACAACACTTTAGGCTAGAAATAGCCTGAAATTTGTATTACCTTGTGTTTAAGTTTCTAGTTTTAATTACTCAAATCCCTAATGGAGAATTATTTGGCTTGATAGTAGTTTGGGCAAACAGAACCTTTAGAAAAAGGTCATCATTAACATTTCAGGGTTCCATTTTCCTTAGCTCATTCTGAGACATCTAAAGAAAGTAATTAGCTTATATTTCAATTCCCTGAACTTGGAATAGCAAGGAGTTTGGGCTTCTTAGGTGAATCAGGTGGTAAGGAATCCATCTGCCAATGCAGGAGGTGCAGGAGGTGTGAATTCAGCCCCTGGGTTGGGAAGATCCCCTGGAAGAGGGAATGGCAACCCACTTCAGCATTCTGGCCTGGGAAATCCCAGGGACAGACGGCTACAGTTCAGGGGGTCACAAAGAGTCAGGTATGACTGAGTATGCAAGCACAGCCCAAAAGGTATTACAAAGAGAAAAACTTAGTCTTTAGGGACGTATGAGCCTAGTTCCTAGTACCTAGAACAGTGTTTGGTACATAGTAAGTGTTCAATAAATAGCTGTTACATGAAGTAAATGAATGGACTCAAGGATTTGGGTATGGGGGTGGCTATATTCTGATCTCAGTTCAGAAACCAGGTGCCAAGTTACACAGACAAGATGTCACTTTCAGAACAGATGTGTTCCCCACACTGCCCCCTAACCCAGATCTGTGATGGGTCTGAGGCCCTCATTCCCTCAGCCGCTTACAGTGCTGGCTCAGCAGACAGCTCACAGCTGGAGAAGAACATGACCTCAGTCACGGTCTACTCCCTCCCAGGGGACAGCCTGAACACTCTCCAATAACCTTGGCCTCAGCTGGGACAATTCTAAATGGCCATCCCAGGCCCAAATGTCCCTGCGGGAGTGCTCTGCTGCAGTCGCATCAGGGCTGGTTTGTTCCTCTGCCAGTCCCGCTCCTTGCTCTCCATATTCATTCTCCTCTTGGAGCACCTCCAGCAACCTCCTACACATGAAGCCAAAAGCCTCAGACTGTGTTTCCCAGGGAACTCAACCAAGAACAAGAATGATGAGCCCAAATTCTTCCCACAAACACATTTCTATCAGTACACAGCTGTCTTTACAGAACAGGGGGGCTGTGTATTAGAAAGTGTACTGGATTAGGAGAGAATTTAGTAAATTCTTACTACAGTCCTGTCACAGCCACAGGAGCCTGTGAGAGGCCACCTTTGTAAGCATCCCTGTGATAATGCCCACAGACAGTGTATGCAACAGCCCTATGCAAACTATGAGACGCAATGCAGACTCTAAGTGTTCTTATTTATTATAGAATATGATGTGGTGACTTTGCCATGGCTAAAACCACACCACCCACACGTTAACATGATGAATGAAAAAGTAGTAAGTCTATACAGAGCTCTTAGAAGAAAGTCTTCAAAAATAAATGTAACAACCATCTGAGTTCATATTATCAGAGTTGGTGACCTGGGAAGGTAATAACAAAACAAACTAGGTTGTTCTATAAGCAGTGAGAATTACTTGTTTTATGTGTGTTTGTGCGTGTGTGTTGTATACAGGATAATCCAACCAAAAGGAAAAATATTCCTTTGGACAAGACTTACGAGCATACTTCCAAATGATAGTTCTTATTACCAATGGCTAAGATTTAATAAGGGAAGAAGGACAGGATATTAGTATCAACACATTAGGTTACTTCCTTGTCTGAGATCTACATGACATCACTAGATGGTCAATACCAAAATTGAATTGATTATATATTTTACAGCCAAAGATGGAAAAACTCTATATAGTCAGCAAAAGTAAGACCTGGAGCTGACCATGGTTCAGATCATGAGCTCCTTTATTGCAAAATTCAGGTTTAATTGAAGAAAGTAAGAAAAACCACTAGACCATCAGGCATGACCTAAATCAAATCCCTTATGATTACACAGTGGATGCGACAAGTAGATTCAAGGGATTAGATATGGTAGACAGACTACCTGAAGAACTAAGGATGAAGGTTCATAACACTGTACAGGAGGTGGTGACTAAAACCATCCCCAAGAAAAACAAACTGAAGAAGGCAAAATGGTTGTCTGAGGAGACCTTCCAAATACCTAAGATAAGAAAAGAAGCAAAAGGCAAAAGAAAGAGGGAAAGATATAACCAACTGAACACAGAGTTCCAAAGAACAGCAATGAGACATAAGAAAGCCCTCTTAAGTGAAAAATGCAAAAAAATAGAGGAAAACAACAGAATGGGAAAAACGAGAGATCTCTTCAAGAAAACTGGAAATACCAAGGTGTCATTTCATGCAAAGATGGGCACTATAAAGGACAGAAAGGGCAGGGATCTAACAGAAGAGAAGAGATCAAGAAGAGGTGGCAAAAATACACAGAAGAACTATACAAAAAAGGTCTTAATGACTGACTAACCACAATGGTATGGTCTCTCACCTAGATCCAGGCATCCTGGAGTATGAAGTCGAGTGGGATTTAGGAAGCATTACTACAAACAAAGCTAATGGAGATGATGCAATTCCAGCTGAGCTATTTAAAAATCTTAAAAAAGGATGCTGTTAAACTGGAAAACTCAGCAGTGGCCACAGGACTGGAAAAGGTCAGTTTTCATTCCAATCCCAAAGAAGGCAAATGTCAAAGAATGTTCAAACTACCATAAAATTGTGCTCATTTCATATGCTAGCAAAGTAATACTCAAAATCCTTTAAGTTAGGTTTCAACAGTACATGAACCAAGAACTTCCAGATGTACAAGCTAGATTAAGAAAAGGCAGAGGAATCAGAGAGCAAATTGCCAACATTCACTGGATCACAGAAACAGCCAGGGAATTTCTACAAAAAAAAAAAAAAAAAATAGTGACTTTTGCTTCACTGACTATGCTAAAGCTTTTGACTGTGTGGACACAACAAGCCGTGGAAAATTCTTAAAGAAATAGGAATACCAGACCACCTAAACTGCCTCCTGAGAAACCTGTACACAGATCAAGAAGCAATGGATAGAACAGGACATGCAACAACAGACTGGCTCAAAACTGGGAAAGGGGAACGTCAAGGCTGTATACCATCACCCTGCTTATTTAACTTACATGAGGAGTACTTCAGGCAAAATGCAGGACTGAATGAATCACTAGCTGAAATCAAGACTTCTGGCAGAAATATCAACGTCAGATATGATGATGGTTATGATCTAATGGCAGAAAGTGAAGAGGAACTTAAGAGCCTCTGATTAAGGTGATGGAGGATAATGAAAAAACTTGCACAGAGTTCCAAAGAACAGCAATGAGACATAAGAAAGCCCTCTTAAGTGAAAAATGCAAAAAAATAGAGGAAAACAACAGAATGGGAAAAACGAGAGATCTCTTCAAGAAAACTGGAAATACCAAGGTGTCATTTCATGCAAAGATGGGCACTATAAAGGACAGAAAGGGCAGGGATCTAACAGAAGAGAAGAGATCAAGAAGAGGTGGCAAAAATACACAGAAGAACTATACAAAAAAGGTCTTAATGACTGACTAACCACAATGGTATGGTCTCTCACCTAGATCCAGGCATCCTGGAGTATGAAGTCGAGTGGGATTTAGGAAGCATTACTACAAACAAAGCTAATGGAGATGATGCAATTCCAGCTGAGCTATTTAAAAATCTTAAAAAAGGATGCTGTTAAACTGGAAAACTCAGCAGTGGCCACAGGACTGGAAAAGGTCAGTTTTCATTCCAATCCCAAAGAAGGCAAATGTCAAAGAATGTTCAAACTACCATAAAATTGTGCTCATTTCATATGCTAGCAAAGTAATACTCAAAATCCTTTAAGTTAGGTTTCAACAGTACATGAACCAAGAACTTCCATATGTACAAGCTAGATTAAGAAAAGGCAGAGGAATCAGAGAGCAAATTGCCAACATTCACTGGATCACAGAAACAGCCAGGGAATTCCTACAAAAAAAAAAATAGTGACTTTTGCTTCACTGACTATGCTAAAGCTTTTGACTGTGTGGACACAACAAGCCGTGGAAAATTCTTAAAGAAATAGGAATACCAGACCACCTAAACTGCCTCCTGAGAAACCTGTACACAGATCAAGAAGCAATGGATAGAACAGGACATGCAACAACAGACTGGCTCAAAACTGGGAAAGGGGAACGTCAAGGCTGTATACCATCACCCTGCTTATTTAACTTACATGAGGAGTACTTCAGGCAAAATGCAGGACTGAATGAATCACTAGCTGAAATCAAGACTTCTGGCAGAAATATCAACGTCAGATATGATGATGGTTATGATCTAATGGCAGAAAGTGAAGAGGAACTTAAGAGCCTCTGATTAAGGTGATGGAGGATAATGAAAAAGTTGACTTAAAATTCAACATTCAGAAAACTAAGATCATGGCATCTGATCCCATTACTTCATGGCAAAGAGATGGGAAAAAAGTGTAAACAGGGACAGATTTTATATTCCTGGGCTCCAAAATCACTGTGGACAGTGACTGCAGCCATAAGATTAAAAGATTCTTGGTCCTTGGAAGGAAAGCTATGACAAATGTAGACAGTGTATTAAAGAGCAGACACATTACTTTGTCAACAAAGGTCTGTATAGTCAAAGCTATGCTTTTTCCAGTAGTTATGTACAGATGTTAGAGTTGGGTCATAAAGAAGACTGAGCCAAAGAAATGATGCTTTTTCTTTTTTTTTAACATAAGCTAGTTATTCATTCATATAGTCATACACTCTTTTTGGTGGGGGTGGGTGGCAGGCCACTTCTATTGGTCTTTCATTTATTCAGTTTCATCCATCTTTGTTCTTTGGCCCGTGTGGGCCTCCTATTGCAGTGGCCTCTGTTGTCTCAGAGCACCAGCTCTGGGCACATGCGCTCCAGAGCTCCGGCTCGGTAATTGGACACATCGGTCCAGCCGCTCTGCGGCACATGGGATCTTCCCAGGCCAGGGATCAAATCGGCACTCCTTGCACTGCATGGCGGTGTCCTTACGCACTGGACCACCAGGGAAGCCCGAATTGATGCTTTCAAATTGTGCTGTTGGAAAAGACTCTTGAGAGTCCCTTGGACAGCAAGGAGATCAATCCAGACAATTTTTTAAGAAATAAACCTTGAATATCCATTATGAGAACTGATGCTGAAGGTCCAATACTTTGGCCATCCCATGTGAAGAGCCAACTCATTGGAAAAGTTCCTAAAGCTGGGAAACATTGAGGGAGGGGGAGAAGGGGGTGAAAGAGGATGAGATGGTTGGATGACGTCACTGACTCAATGAACATGAGTTTGAGCAAATGTTGGGAACAAAAATGAAGGACAGAGAAGCCTGGCTTGCTGCAGTCCATGAAGTCGCAAAGAGTCAGACCTGACTTAGTAACTGAAAAACAACAATATCAACACTTTAGGCTATTTCCTTGTCTGGGACCTAACAACATTAGCATTTAATAAAGCAAAGCTCTGGAATCACTTCTTACTTTCTTATAAACAAATCAAGCCTTTGGTTCATAAACAAGGTTAGATAATAAAGTGTATTATATTAAAAATAATATCATTATCCTTCAGTCTAATATTCCTTTGATATATGAGTCTTGGAAGTTAGTAAGACAAGGAGTGCACTCACGTATAAGCCAAGAAGACCCCTAGGAACTGATGAGTCAGGGTCTCTGTGCTTTTGAAAAGCCAAGGCGTTCAAGGATCCAGATCTACCATGTTGCTCAGCATGCCTACCAGGCTGCTCACTGTACAGGTCTTCGAGTCACTATTTCAAACCTTTTTTTTTTTTTTTCTTGAATACTGACACACTTCCCTTCCCTACTGTTACCTGCTAGGCTTGCTCCTTATGTCACTGAGAAAATAAAAGTAATCAGACACCTCCTCCCTGGTACCAAATCCCCACCTATGTGTGTCTGTACCTAGTCCTGTCTTTCTTTTGTCCTCTGGAGGGATCCTTGGATCATCTTTTCCTCCTAACATGGTGTAGCTAATCCACCATCTGATCTTACCATCTAATCTTACCAGCGTCACCTCCAAAATAGATCCCAACTCTGCTGCTTTAACTCCCTCAACTTCCAGTATGCGTCTCACTTAGAAAGTCAGGTAAGCTTTGTATCTGTGCCCAGATTTCTGCTTCAACAGCCCAGGACCCAGCTCTCCACTCAGCAGCCAAAACTGTTCAGAATGAGGGCACACACGTGATACTCTTTCTCACATATTTCCTGGACCTTCTCATTACACTCTGACTAAACCTCAAAGATTTTCCATAGCCTACAAGCCCCATCCATGTGCAAGTCCTTTCCTACAACTTCAAAACGACTTCCTACCATTCTTCACCTGACTAACCAGGTACCTGCCACACAGACGGCCTTATATATTAAATAATTCAAGGACGTTCACACCACAGGACCTTAGCACTAGCCACTCCCTCCCCCCAAGGAAACCTAGATGTGCACTCAGCCTTTCCTTTCAGGTCTCTGCTTAAGTGTCACCTCTTCAGAAAGTCTGTCCCTGATCACTTTATCAAAAATGATCCTTTATCACACTTGCTTTATTTCCCCTTACAGCACTTACTGCTGTATATGTAACTCAATCACTTCTCTGTCTCTAAAATGGAGCATAACCTGTATCAGGGCAGGTACATTTCAGTATCCCCATCATCTGAAATATGGGGAGCAGTCAATAAATATTGGGTTGGGCAAAAAATTCATTTGGGTTTTTTCCTTACAATCTTACCGAAAAGCCTGAATGACCTTTTTGGCCTACCCCAATACATGTCAAATTTATGAACAGATGATTTATTTGGGAGGTGGAGGAAGATTCCAAAACAGAAACTTGCCCAATAAACCAAGTCTGGTAACTTAAGGGAAGGTCAGTTTACATATATATAAAAAAAAAAAAATTATCTGAAACATGACTGTGAAAGATTTTTAAACAAATATGCCATCAAAATATTTTATAAATGAAAATAACTACTTCTTGGAACAAAACAAAAGGCATAGTGATTATGTAAAGATTCAGAATGTCAGGCCCTTAAATATCTCCCTAAGTTTTTTGGGCTCAGTTGCTCTATACATGGCCTTCCCTGGCGGATCAATGGAAAAGAATCTGCCTGCAACACAGGAGACCCGGGTTCGATTCCTGGGTAGGGAGGATCCCCTGGAGAAGGGAATGGCAACCCACTCCAGTATTTCTGCCTGGAGAATTCTATGGACAGAGGAGGTTGGCAGGCTATATACCCCATGGGGTTGCAAAGAGTTGGACACAACTGAGCCACTAACTCACTTTGCTTTCTACATAAAATGGGGATAACCATGCTGTTAGAGATGTTAAGAGAGTGATACATATAGAAATGTTAAGATACTTGCTAGCTCACAATATTAGTACAATATGTGTTAACTATAATTACTGTTATTTAGTATCATTACTTTTCTTTTATGGGGGGCGGGTTGGGGAGGGAGGGGGGCGGGTGGGCCACTTCTATTGGTCTTTCATTTACCTATTTTTATCCATCTTTGTACTTTGGCCTGTGTGGGCTTCCCATCGCAGTGGCCTCTGCTGTCGCAGAGCACCGGCTCTGGGCGCATGCGCTCCAGAGCTCTGGCTCAGTAATTGGACACATCGGTCCAGCCGCTCCGCGGCACGTGGGATCTTCCCAGGCCAGGGATTGACCCGGTGTCCCTTGCATTGCAAGGCAGTGTTCTTACCCATTGGACCACCAGGGAAGTCCAGTATCATTACTTTTCATTAAGGATAAACAGAAGATACAGACAAGGGATAGGGGAGAACAGTAAAGGAAACTAAACAGAAAACTCTGAGTAAATTTCAATTCATGCAAACAGAAAGAAACATAAACACTGGCAAAGGAATGGACAGTGCCTTTCAGAGAACAGACTGACATCATTTAACTCCTCAGACAGATTTCAAAATGGAAGGCCTACCTCCTCCACACGGAGGTCTAATCTCTACTGAACAGCCCTGCTGTCGGCTTGTTAAATGAGGGAGAAAGATTCAATTTTAGATGAAGCAATCGATAGGGGAACAAAATCCATGTTTTCAGCAAACTCGAAGCAAAATGCACTTACACGTTCTGGCTTGCAGTCACTATAATGAATGATATTGGAGCTTTCAAGTCACTTTTTTTTAATGGAAAAAAGAATATTGGAGTTTAAAAAGTATTCTCCCTGTTTGGGCAGTCTATACAGGGGGAAAAGAATCTGCCTGCAACACAGGAGACCCGGGTTCGATTCCTGGGTAGGGAGGATCCTGGAGAAGGGAATGGCAACCCACTCCAGTATTTCTGCCTGGAGAATTCTATGGACAGAGGAGGTTGGCAGGCTATATACCCCATGGGGTTGCAAAGAGTTGGACACAACTGAGCCACTAACTCACTTTGCTTTCTACATAAAATGGGGATAACCATGCTGTTAGAGATGTTAAGAGAGTGATACATATAGAAATGTTAAGATACTTGCTAGCTCACAATATTAGTACAATATGTGTTAACTATAATTACTGTTATTTAGTATCATTACTTTTCTTTTATGGGGGGCGGGTTGGGGAGGGAGGGGGGCGGGTGGGCCACTTCTATTGGTCTTTCATTTACCTATTTTTATCCATCTTTGTACTTTGGCCTGTGTGGGCTTCCCATCGCAGTGGCCTCTGCTGTCGCAGAGCACCGGCTCTGGGCGCATGCGCTCCAGAGCTCTGGCTCAGTAATTGGACACATCGGTCCAGCCGCTCCGCGGCACGTGGGATCTTCCCAGGCCAGGGATTGACCCGGTGTCCCTTGCATTGCAAGGCAGTGTTCTTACCCATTGGACCACCAGGGAAGTCCAGTATCATTACTTTTCATTAAGGATAAACAGAAGATACAGACAAGGGATAGGGGAGAACAGTAAAGGAAACTAAACAGAAAACTCTGAGTAAATTTCAATTCATGCAAACAGAAAGAAACATAAACACTGGCAAAGGAATGGACAGTGCCTTTCAGAGAACAGACTGACATCATTTAACTCCTCAGACAGATTTCAAAATGGAAGGCCTACCTCCTCCACACGGAGGTCTAATCTCTACTGAACAGCCCTGCTGTCGGCTTGTTAAATGAGGGAGAAAGATTCAATTTTAGATGAAGCAATCGATAGGGGAACAAAATCCATGTTTTCAGCAAACTCGAAGCAAAATGCACTTACACGTTCTGACGCTTGCAGTCACTATAATGAATGATATTGGAGCTTTAAAAACTTTTCTAAGTAAACACATTGGGAAGAAAAATTTTAAGTTCTGTGTAATTTCTATAAGGGCTAAACACAAATGATGATACAGTATGTTCTGAGGAAATACAGAGTTTAACTACTGCATTCAGCAGATAAGACAACTAAAGCCTAAAGAAGGTGAATACATTGCTCAAGGTCATTCCACTAATTCGTGGTTAGATTGGTTTTTGTCATTGTTGCTTATATAGTCTATCCCTTCCTTTAGTTATTTAAATGTTGTTTACTAAGAAAACAGACACAGAGTGTTTCCCCAGTTCTATCATAATCCTTATCTTCTTAGCAAAAGCTCCTTCAAGTCAGGGATTATTTCTGCTTTTCTTTTTCCTCCACTGTTTTGTTCTGTGAAACCACTCAATAAATGTGTACTGAATAAATGACATTGTAAGGTTACATGTCCTGATTTCTCCTTGCAGTGCCTGGCGTCCAGGGTGATATCCAGCATGCAACTGATATGAATGGATCGCTTTTAGAAACATGGACGCATCAACTTGTGAATGGCTCCACCATTTCGGCATGTTCATCAAAGGCACATGAGTGAAAAATAGAAAAATGGACACAATGAAAAATCCAATGATCCACATCCCCCTATTTTGAAGTTGAGTGAAATACAGTGACTCATCAAGAATGGCACAGGGAATGGAAAAACACAGTAGCTTTACAGTGGAGAAACCTGGCAAATACAACCTAAACCAGCCATGACATCACCAGTCATATCATGTGGGTATCAGGGAACCCATGATATGTTGGCGTAGGGTGCTCTTTCCAACAACTTATGACTCCAACTTAATTATGAGTAGAACAACAGACGAAACCATAAGGGGGGATACTGTACAGAACAATAGCCTATATTCCTCAAGACAATCAAGGTCATGGGGGGTGAGGTGAGGGAAAGTGGGCAAGAAAGACTGAGAAACTGTCAGGGACAGGAGACTGGGAGACATGCCCAATCAAGGCATGCATGCCCTAGATCAGATCCCTGAACAGGAAGCCCAGGGATTAGTCAATGGTAATGAGGCAGTATCAGTTTCTTTGACAAATGTGCTATGGAAATATAAAATGTTTAACAACAAGAAAAGCTGGGTAACGGGTATATAGGAGCTCCCTGTAGTATCCTTGCAACTTCTGAGTAAATCTAAAATTACTCAAAAGTAAAGATTATTTTTAAGTATTCCATGATGGATAAGAGATGATGCACTTAAGAAAATGTGTAAGGACTTTAGACAGTTTGTAGATATCTGACCTGATCTCTAAATAAGGATTTCATAGGTAGAAATATCTTTCCATCACAGTCATCTCTCACACTAATTGACTAGTTGGCCATCTGATGCAAAGAGACAACTCATTAGAAAAGACTCTGATGCTGGGAGAAACAGAAGGGAGAAGGAGACGGGAATGGCAGAGGATGAGATGGCTGGATGGCATCACTGAGTCAATGGACACGAGTCTGAACAAGCTCTGGGAGATGGGGAAGGACTGAGAAGCCTGACTTGCCACAGTCCATGGGGTCTCAGAGAGCTGGACATGACTGAGCAAATGAACTGAACTGACACTGGCTGACACAATAAAAAGTACATCAAATGACTACGTATATTTTATTCCTGTAATCTTTCTGTACTATATGCTAGTGTTTTCAATTCTTTTTGAAGTGAATTGGAGGGTGGCGATGGTGTGTGCAGTTCGGTGAGAGGATATATAAACACACGGCAGCTGCTCCGAGCCTGGCTTTGGGACCTGCAGGTTGAAGGGCAATGTCAGAGCAGTGCTTTTCATAACACCCCCAACTGTGATAGCTGCCAGTGGGAAAGCTTGCTAATGCTGCCAGACTGTGCAACAGAGGTTTCATACACAACATTGCATTTAACCCTCAGACCACTAAGGCTGCCCATTTGAGAGATGAGAGATTTGGATCAATTATTGAGTAGAACAACAGACGAAACATAAGGGGATACTGTAGAACAATAGCCTATATTCCTCAAGACAATCAAGGTCATGGGGGGTGAGGTGAGGGAAAGTGGGCAAGAAAGACTGAGAAACTGTCAGGGACAGGAGACTGGGAGACATGCCCAATCAAGGCATGCATGCCCTAGATCAGATCCCTGAACAGGAAGCCCAGGGATTAGTCAATGGTAATGAGGCAGTATCAGTTTCTTTGACAAATGTGCTATGGAAATATAAAATGTTTAACAACAAGAAAAGCTGGGTAACGGGTATATAGGAGCTCCCTGTAGTATCCTTGCAACTTCTGAGTAAATCTAAAATTACTCAAAAGTAAAGATTATTTTTAAGTATTCCATGATGGATAAGAGATGATGCACTTAAGAAAATGTGTAAGGACTTTAGACAGTTTGTAGATATCTGACCTGATCTCTAAATAAGGATTTCATAGGTAGAAATATCTTTCCATCACAGTCATCTCTCACACTAATTGACTAGTTGGCCATCTGATGCAAAGAGACAACTCATTAGAAAAGACTCTGATGCTGGGAGAAACAGAAGGGAGAAGGAGACGGGAATGGCAGAGGATGAGATGGCTGGATGGCATCACTGAGTCAATGGACACGAGTCTGAACAAGCTCTGGGAGATGGGGAAGGACTGAGAAGCCTGACTTGCCACAGTCCATGGGGTCTCAGAGAGCTGGACATGACTGAGCAAATGAACTGAACTGACACTGGCTGACACAATAAAAAGTACATCAAATGACTACGTATATTTTATTCCTGTAATCTTTCTGTACTATATGCTAGTGTTTTCAATTCTTTTTGAAGTGAATTGGAGGGTGGCGATGGTGTGTGCAGTTCGGTGAGAGGATATATAAACACACGGCAGCTGCTCCGAGCCTGGCTTTGGGACCTGCAGGTTGAAGGGCAATGTCAGAGCAGTGCTTTTCATAACACCCCCAACTGTGATAGCTGCCAGTGGGGAAAGCTTGCTAATGCTGCCAGACTGTGCAACAGAGGTTTCATACACAACATTGCATTTAACCCTCAGCACCCTACTAAGGCTGCAATTATTTTCTCATTTGAGAGATGAGAGATTTGGTCATCAGTAAAATTACTCTGCCAAGGTTACAAGCAAGATTCAAGCACAAACATTTCAACTCTCCTACTAAGTCATTACACAGAAGATGAGGAAATTCTATTAGGACAACTGCCTAAATATCGGATTAGCTACAAGCATCATCAGATAATATACCAAGACACTATACACTATACAGATTTACTAAATTGCAAATGGACAGATAATATTCATTGCACTGAGATTCAAAGGGTGGTTGACCATTGTGTTTCATAATACAAAAAAAGGCTAGCACCTCCAAACTTTACAGGTTACATCTGTATTCAAATAGTTCCAAATTGGTTTTTATCTTCCTGTCTTAGGCCCTGGACTTACATGAATTATCAGGCCATTTAAAAGTGCAGAATAGGCTGTTACCAGAAGTAAAGTTTAGCCAGTGTACCTGAGACAGCATTAGCTCATCTGGTATCAAGTTACTCTAAGTACAAACCTATATATCATCTGTCAATGAAACTCTTTTATACTTAGAAAGCCAAGAAATTAAAAAAAAAACTGATTTCACTAAGTCATATCCTATTCAGTGTGGCCCATAGCCTACTAGGCTTCTCTGTCCATGGGATTTCTCAGGCAACAATACTAGAATGGGTTGCCATTTCCTTCTCCAGTGGATTTTCCTGACTCGGATGAAACCCACGTCTCCTGCATTGGCAGGTGAACTCTTTACCACTGAGACACCAGGGAAGCCAATTACCCTTTGTCTAAACTGTATGATTAAATGATTTTTTAAGGACTCATTCATATACTTCTTTCAGATTGTGGGAGTGAGTTTCTGCTAAAACTATAGATTTACTTTGTTTTTTAATATGAAACTTTCTCTGTATGTTCTAAGTTGAGTAGACTTTCCTCTCTTTGATATCATAACCATTATCTCAAGGATCAATAACTCATAAATCCAGCGAAAAGAATTTTAATTGTTTTAAGTAAGTCTGAAATTTACTAACAAGAGCAGAGGGAGAGACTGGCAAAGACTAACCCTCTCTGTGTCATTATTTTAGATGAAATACCTCCAGGTGAGTTGACGATAAATGGAAGAGGGTTAGTAAGAATTTAAAATACTATAGCCAATTTTCTCCATGCCAAAATAAGCACAGTGATTATAAGGGCTGCCATCCTGTGAGTCCTGTCTTACAGAGAAGCAGGGCTTTGTAAGACACTATACACCATACAGACTTACTAAATTGCAAATGGACAGATAATATTCATTGCACTGAGATTCAAAGGGTGGTTGACCATTGTGTTTCATAACACAAAAAAAGGCTAGCTCCTCCAAACTTTACAGGTTACATCTGTATTCAAATATTTCCCAAAATTTGGGTTTTTTATCTTCCTGTCTTAGGCCCTGGACTTACATGAATTATCAGGCCATTTAAAAGTGCAGAATAGGCTGTTACCAGAAGTAAAGTTTAGCCAGTGTACCTGAGACAGCATTAGCTCATCTGGTATCAAGTTACTCTAAGTACAAACCTATATATCATCTGTCAATGAAACTCTTTTATACTTAGAAAGCCAAGAAATTAAAAAAAACTGATTTCACTAAGTCATATCCTATTCAGTGTGGCCCATAGCCTACTAGGCTTCTCTGTCCATGGGATTTCTCAGGCAACAATACTAGAATGGGTTGCCATTTCCTTCTCCAGTGGATTTTCCTGACTCGGATGAAACCCACGTCTCCTGCATTGGCAGGTGAACTCTTTACCACTGAGACACCAGGGAAGCCAATTACCCTTTGTCTAAACTGTATGATTAAATGATTTTTTAAGGACTCATTCATATACTTCTTTCAGATTGTGGGAGTGAGTTTCTGCTAAAACTATAGATTTACTTTTTTTTTTAATATGAAACTTTCTCTGTATGTTCTAAGTTGAGTAGACTTTCCTCTCTTTGATATCATAACCATTATCTCAAGGATCAATAACTCATAAATCCAGCGAAAAGAATTTTAATTGTTTTAAGTAAGTCTGAAATTTACTAACAAGAGCAGAGGGAGAGACTGGCAAAGACTAACCCTCTCTGTGTCATTATTTTAGATGAAATACCTCCAGGTGAGTTGACGATAAATGGAAGAGGGTTAGTAAGAATTTAAAATACTATAGCCAATTTTCTCCATGCCAAAATAAGCACAGTGATTATAAGGGCTGCCATCCTGTGAGTCCTGTCTTACAGAGAAGCAGGGCTTTGTAAGACAACAAACATTTGAGTTTATCATCTAATATGAATAATGATTCAGACACATGAGCAAGATTCTATTAAACAGTAAAAACAAACAGTCACATGCTGTCTGGACAAATCACTTGGTATATCATCAAGAAAGTGAACTAATTTTTTAAATGCAGTAATGCAGGATTGCTCCAGTTTAGACCTGGATGTTGATAAAAAAAAAAAGAAATCATGACCAAAGAGGATTCACCTGCTTTGTTCTTCCAGAATAAAGGTCAGGGCACATTGCTAGAGTCTTTTTTATCTAGATGTGTTCTCTACATTTCATTTCATTAATGCTTCTAAAATAACCTATTTTTCGGGCTTCCCCTGGTGATCCAGTGGGTAAGGACACCGCCTTGCAGTGCAAGGGGCGCCTGTTCGACCCTTGGCCTGGGAAGATCCCACGTGCCACGGATCGGCTGGACCCATGTGTCCAATTACCGAGCCGGAGCTCTGGAGCGCATGCGCCCAGAGCCGGTGCTCTGCGACAACAGAGGCCACCGTGATGGGAGGCCCACACGGGCCAAAAAACAAAGACGGATGAAAATAGAGAAATGAAAGACCAATAGAAGTGGCCCGCCTGTCCCCCTCCCTCTCCACTCCACCCCCGCAAAATAACCTATTTTGGCATGCACCACACATTTGCATTTGAACTGGTTTTTCCCCTTTGTTCTCAATTCAAGCTGTTGACCTTCCCACACATCTGCAGTCAGTAGCAAGTTGGAGCCGGGAAAAAAGGTAAGCTTGAATATGAACAAATCCATAAACTCCCAAGGACAAACTTTCCTGAGCCACCACAACTGAGAAGCATCATCACCATCTACTAAAAGTAGAATGACTGAGTTGGCCACTTTTACTTCTAATCCATATATTATTTTCCTCAAATCTTTAGAATGAGATAACGCTTGATTTCCTCTTTGAGTGTTTGTTTGTTCTTCTGGGTCCCAAGACATGGCTGAGTTTATTGGACTTCTATTTAGACCAAATCAACTCCTCCAATTTGAGATCAGAAGTTTCCTCACACAGATGTTTTATCACACAAGAGATGATGAGTAGAGCACTTGCCAGAAAATGTCATCTTATAAAAACTCAAATCACAATTACCCCCAGGCAACACTGGACAGATAATGCCCCAGAAAAGACAGAACAGATCACTGGAATCTACAGATAAGACTCAAATCTCCTTTCAGCCAAAAATTTCAAATGCTTCCCCACTCCCAAAGGACTCTCCTCAGGGCTCACTGTAAACTGCAAGACATTATTGGCTTGAAATCCTGTCTGTTTTTTAATTTTTCAAACTTGTAAGCTATAGGTTTAGAAGTTTTTAAGAAAAAGAACACAAAACACCATTGTTTATCATCAGTAGCCTTTAAAAGTCAGTTTAATTTACACTGTAGCTACAGCTCTCGTTGCGAACATATAGATCCACCACTTTATGGGTTAAATCAGAATTTGTGCTAGTCTGACCAGCATAATCTCAATTTACATTAGAAAATCTAATCAGATATTGGCAGAAGGGGAAATGCAGAGGTTCAGAGAATTGCTCCTCCTCCACCTCAGAGCGTTCCTACGAAAGGGACCACGAGTAAAGAATGGAGTGAAAAGCCTGGGGAGTAGCTGATGGGTGCTGATGTTTACAGAAAGGGACAAAGAGGGCTGAAGAAGCTGAAGCAGTAAGAGAATGGAGGCAGAAATGCCACACAGGATGCCTTGGTAGGTTCAGTGCCTGGATTACGGGGTGGATTCCTGCTCATTGCCACCTCCAGGTCTGAAAGTCCCTACTCTATCCTGAGACTGTCCCTGGAATTTGGAACTTCCCTCCAGTACATCCCACTCCAGACTACAGGTTCAAGAATCAAAACTCCCCTGCTCCATTCCTGCCAGTTTTAACTATCTGCATCTTCTACACCTTCGAGCAGGTCCACACTTAGGGCCAGTTTGGGTTTTAGTTCGTAAATCTCTGGTTCTACACAGCACTTCTCTCTCTCTGCTGGCATCCCTACCTGTGCCTCTGGACACTGGCCCTCATCTTCTTGGGTTTTATTGCACTTGACTCTTGGCTCCCATTTTTAAGAAGGAACAGAGAACCCTAGTATCTAACACACCTGTAACCTTAACTGTTTCTAGACAACATTCCTCAGTTACCTCATGTATTCATGATGCAGACAGGGATTTAAAATAGTGACTAGAATGTACTAAATGACCAATCAATATGAAATGATGAGTAAGGTGAACTAACACTTGGTTATACATTTAAAGAAGCATATGGAAAATATGAACTCTGAGAAGGGATTCATATTTTGACTCAATTTAAGATTTCAGAAACATTGGCACCTCATGAATGACACATTTTACCATGGTATTTACTATGCTGTGGACCTTTCCTAGACGTCATATAATCACTTAATAGTTAGAAGCAAAGGATGTGTCTTCACAGATGACTGTCACACCAGCTTGAAGAATGAGGACAGTATTTGATCATGAAGACTCCAAGAAGAGACGTCTGCCATCTTAAGACTTTTTTAGATGTTATGCCATGTGGTATCAGCAACTTTCTGCTTTTCTCATTTTAGGTAAACCTGAGACTAAACTGGCTGATAAACCAAGAGATCCTAACATGGCATCAAGAACAGAATTATTTTATTCTAACTTCCTTTCCTAGTTTCATGTTCTTCAGTCCACAGAACATCGCCTGGGGTTCACATGTTAGTATGTTTCCCTTCATTTCTTTAAGCACAACTTCCAGACACAGATGAATCTATCCCTCAAACTATGGAGGACCAAGAGGCTGAAAACAAGCGGATCCCATGACATCCATTAGGCACTTTCTACTTACAGGCTTCCCGGAGCTTCTCTTTGTCGTAGTGGAATCCTTCATAGTCTTGTAAACTGATTTTGTTCACCCGGATCCTCAGACGGTCTGGAACAGACTGGGGACTGCAAAACAAGAACCAAGAGGTCAGATATCAAGGAGAGAGTGGAACTGAGAGCCACAAGCACCTGGACGGACTAAAGGCAATACTGCCTCTTCCTGCTAAGAGACAGGGTCCAAACTCAAACCAGAACTGTGGGTTCTCGACAGCAATTATCTAGAGAACATCGCTCCTGAAAACACAAGTTTCCAGAATTTAGGTAAGAATGCAGGAATGAGCCGAAAATGCCTCTGGAGGCTACTTCTTTACTAACATATTAAAAACTCCGTTAAGATCATGAGTTCAGTTCCACAATAAATTAGACGTAGCTACTCTGAAATGGTGAGAAGTGGTGTAGAGCTGTAAAGAACTGCTTTAGCAAATATGCCCACAACAGCCTGGCTCTCAGAAGAAACAGAAAAACATGAAAAGCAGACCAAGAAGGCAGAAAGCACAGAACTGAGAAAGAAATAGCTCCGCACACTTCAAACTCCCTGAGAACATTTCTCAGTCAAAGTAAACTACAAATAAATGCTGCCCATGATGGTGCCACTGAGCACCCCCAAATGGAGAAAAAGTGTTAGAACATGTACAGCATATATACTTCAGGAAGAGAATGAAGTATTTCAGTCATTTTAAAAGAATTCAATCCAAACTGGTTCAGGATAGTGAACAATTAAAAGTGGGGTCATACCAAACTTTCTAAAGCATCTTATTTACCCTCAAAATGTTTTTACCTGGTGTCTTTACCTCAGACTTTCAAAAGAGTTTAATCATGGGCATTAGGCAAGTGAAATAATTTGATCTTCATCATCAAGGAATAGTACATTTCTCCCATCTACTAATATGACACATTTCCCACTTGTCTTTATGGCTTCTCCTATCTCATTTTATGGGATAAAAGTCCCCACTGACTAAAGCAGAGAGAAGAGTATTAGTCCTCAATTCACTACAGGGAGAGAAAGGAAGGAAAGAAGAAAGGAGGGAAAAGAGAAGGAAAGAGAAAAAGAGACAGAGGAGGAAAAGAAGAGAGAGGAGGAAGGGGGAGGGAGAGGGAAGAAAGAGGAAAAAGATGAACGGAAGGACAGAGTGATACTCTTAAAATATTTTCAGGACACCTCTACCCTACCTCACACACATACATATAATTTCACTGCAACTCTGGAGGAAGGAGAAATAATTTAATTTCATTCTCTTATCTAAAAACTCATTTTAGGGCAACATATAAAAACTCTCTCCATACAGCCCAACTTCCTTTTAAAAAGATTTTCTGAAATGCTCCTGAAAACACAAGTTTCCAGAATTTAGGTAAGAATGCAGGAATGAGCCGAAAATGCCTCTGGAGGCTACTTCTTTACTAACATATTAAAAACTCCGTTAAGATCATGAGTTCAGTTCCACAATAAATTAGACGTAGCTACTCTGAAATGGTGAGAAGTGGTGTAGAGCTGTAAAGAACTGCTTTAGCAAATATGCCCACAACAGCCTGGCTCTCAGAAGAAACAGAAAAACATGAAAAGCAGACCAAGAAGGCAGAAAGCACAGAACTGAGAAAGAAATAGCTCCGCACACTTCAAACTCCCTGAGAACATTTCTCAGTCAAAGTAAACTACAAATAAATGCTGCCCATGATGGTGCCACTGAGCACCCCCAAATGGAGAAAAAGTGTTAGAACATGTACAGCATATATACTTCAGGAAGAGAATGAAGTATTTCAGTCATTTTAAAAGAATTCAATCCAAACTGGTTCAGGATAGTGAACAATTAAAAGTGGGGTCATACCAAACTTTCTAAAGCATCTTATTTACCCTCAAAATGTTTTTACCTGGTGTCTTTACCTCAGACTTTCAAAAGAGTTTAATCATGGGCATTAGGCAAGTGAAATAATTTGATCTTCATCATCAAGGAATAGTACATTTCTCCCATCTACTAATATGACACATTTCCCACTTGTCTTTATGGCTTCTCCTATCTCATTTTATGGGATAAAAGTCCCCACTGACTAAAGCAGAGAAGAGTATTAGTCCTCAATTCACTACAGGGAGAGAAAGGAAGGAAAGAAGAAAGGAGGGAAAAGAGAAGGAAAGAGAAAAAGAGACAGAGGAGGAAAAGAAGAGAGAGGAGGAAGGGGGAGGGAGAGGGAAGAAAGAGGAAAAAGATGAACGGAAGGACAGAGTGATACTCTTAAAATATTTTCAGGACACCTCTACCCTACCTCACACACATACATATAATTTCACTGCAACTCTGGAGGAAGGAGAAATAATTTAATTTCATTCTCTTATCTAAAAACTCATTTTAGGGCAACATATAAAAACTCTCTCCATACAGACTCTAATTTTACAGGCATCAATGAATAAAATCCACATGAGTATTTAAGTGGGAGATACAGTTTGAAGCACAACTGTGAATGAACAGAACAGACCTTTCACGTCACATACACCCATGCTGCCATTTACAGGAAGGGCTCAGAAACAAAGTGAGTTCAAGGCCACAGAGCTACGAAGCGAAGAGCTGGGATCAGAGTCTTGGAGTCCTCACTCATCCCTTCCACGTTCCTTCTATTATAGGATGCCAAGCATCCCAGACATTGACAGCAGGGCCTAGAGCCTGGATTAGCAGAGTCAGATGATCCTGGTGTGGTGCTCAGACTCTTATTAATGAACAATAGACGGGGGGTGGGGTGGAGGGGTGGTTATTTACACTGTTGGTATAAGCCAGAGAATACAGGACAAATATTACAAATGAGCATTTTAGAATAAAGTCTGACTACAATATATTGTTAAGTGAAAAAAAAAAAGTTATGGAAATTTATATATGGCATAATCTCTTCCACATGAAGTGTTGAATTTAGGGTTTCACAGAGAAGTGTCTGGAGAAAATGCTCAATAAACTGAGATGGTTACTTCTACGTGGTGGGATTTGGGGATTATTTTATACTCAGTAGCAGCATTGTTAGAAAACTAATATAATTATTTTAAAAGTACATTAATATGTAAGTAGAGGGCAGCTCAAGGCAAAAGTAAAAGTAAGGATTATATCGGTGTTAGGTGTGAGCAGATAGGAAAAAAATAATAACAAAGTGACCACACAATGTTCATGCCAAATGTTCATTTTGAAATTATAAGGGGTCTGATCTTTTTTTTTGGCTGCGTCACATGATATGTGGGATCCTGGTTTCCTGACCAGGGATCAAACCCATGCCCCCTGCAGCAGAAGCGTGGAGTCCTAACCTCTGGCTCACCACAGAAGTCCTATGAGGGACCTGATCCTTTTAATGTCAAGTTCACCTTCATGAACTGCAAAGATTTGAATTAGCAAATATGCAGCAGATAAGAGAGAAGCTGGAACCACAGACCATGGTGGCTCATCCTGGTCGAAACAGGAGAGAGGGCAGAGGCTGGAGCGCTCCGTCAAAACGCGTTCTGAGACACCAGCAGCTCGGGTGGCCCTGAGCTCCCGTCCCCTCCAGCAGGCTGAGGCATCAAGAGCTGCCTGCCACAGCAGCTGCAGAGCGGGAAACCGGATCCAGAGAACGACCACAGACCAGTCCCTGCCGCCCTCCTCTAGGGGCTCCCCGTGGGCTGACCAGCGTGGACCACCTTTCTCAAAACCCACCAGCATCAGTGCTCTGTCCACACGCATCTGCCTTCCGGGCTCTCATCCAAACCCACCGATTCCCCCCACAGACCACTGGTCCCTGAACCACAGCCTCCCACCAGTCTGACAGAACTTTCCAGATCCCATATGAGCACGTATTATCTCACTACATCTCCAGAACGGGAAAGAATGGAGACTCTCACTCAACACTGGACGCTCAGTTCCCTCCGTTTCCTACACGTTCACTCTCCGTCTCTCATTGCCCATCTTTGCCCAACAGCGGCAGCGTGCTTAACCCCAGCCTCTGACGGGGGTACCTGGTGTCTGGCCTGCTATCAACTGGTGCACCATATCAGGCCAAAGCAATAGAGGCATAGATAAAGATGTGGCACATACATACAATATTACTCAGCCATAAAAAGGAGCAAAATTGGGCCATTTGTAAAAGACATGGACAGATCTAGAAACTGTCCTACAGAGTGAAGGAAGTCAGAAAGAGAAAAACAAATATTGTATAATAATGCATATATGTGGGATCTGAAAAAACTGGTATATGTGATCTTATTTAACAAACCAGAAAGAGAGACACAGACGTAGAAAAGAAATGCATGGATACCAAGTGGGAAAACGGCACAGATGGGAGGAATTGGGAGACTGGAATTAACACATATACACAACAGATACCATGGATAAAATAGAAAAGGAATGAGAACATACTGTATAGCACAGGGAACTCTACCTAGTGTTCTGTGGTTACCTAAATAGAAATCTAAAAAAAGAGGGGAATATACATATATATATGACACACATATATATAAATATAAATGCATATAAATATAGCTGATTCACTTCACTGTACAGTAGAAACGAATACAACATTGTAAAGCAACTATATTCCAAAACACCGAAAAACAAAAAAACAAAAAAAACAGACTAGGGATGGGAGGCAGCTCCGCCAAGTGATTAAGAGCTCAGACTCCAGGACAGTTGAGTGGACTGGGAGTCAAGTTCTTCTAGGCACCAGTCCATCAGCAAACTGTGCTTCAGCTTCCTCATGGGAGAAGAGGTGTTAACACCAGTGCTCACCTCACAGGGATGTTCTGAGAATTAAGTGGATTCATTCAGGTGATATGCTTAGGAAAGCGTCTGGCACATCGTAAGCCCATTCTATAACCTGCTATCAGTATGATGATGATTCTGAAGCTTGTTCTTTCAGGTAAGGTTTGGCCTGATAAACCCTGATAAACCCTCTCCACAGGAAGGAGACAAGGGCATATGCGGGAACTCTCTAGACACTTCTAACATGCTGCTGGGCTTCCCCCTGTGCCAACCGTCCAGACTGCCTGGTGGCATGAGTCTCCAGGATCTTCTCCCACTTGGTATTTCACAGGCCAAGTGTAACATGAAAATAGACGAACAGAGCATGGGGAGAACGGTGCACAGGGATTAATGAAAGCCAAGTCATTCAATTGTGTCCCTTGATGTCAAAATATATTAGTGTCCCACTAATGGCTGATTGGAGGTGAAAGACCACAAAGCTGTTCCTAGGACTCTGGGGAAACAACATTGCCATTAGTTTTCTAAAATTAGATTCTGCCAAGAAAGTTAGTAGAGCATAGAAGAGACTCACAACCTAGTAAAGTGGATTTGCCTCTGTGCCAACATCTGCCTCAAGTTCCTCCTGCACTGATTGAAGTTCTGTATCAGGGGGTTCGGGGTTCCAAACCTGACTTCCATGGAACCCTTAAAGTCTCCTGAAAAGGATTCAGCCATTAGTGAACTTTCTTTAAAATCAGGACAATGGCCTCAGTCTGTTGCCTTCTGCCTCATTTCCTCTGAAACATCCAGAATGAGTTCCTTGTGTAGACTGGAAGTTGATGCTCTGAACTTAACTCACAAATATCCCTGTCACAACTTTCTCAAGAACCGTAGTGAGAGTGGCTTTGCTAAAGCCATTTTTCTAACTCATCTTTAATAGAATTCATTTGAATCAGCTTTTGTTTTATGAATGGACCTTGATTAAAATATTAACTTCTACTGTGAATTCTTGACATGAAAGACTTAGTTCTTCCTCGTCCTTGCAGCTCCGGCACAGAAAACAGTACAACCTCTGTTGTTCATGATACCTGATTTTGAGCCAATAAATGAGAGAAATACAAGAAAGTCAGATCTTTCTGGGACTCTGAACGGCCCTGAGGCTTGAGCACGGTTTGGCATCAGTTCATCTGTGAGGTGCTCATTCCAAGTTTTTCTCTTTGGAGCCACAGGTAAACCCTGCTTTGGCTGTCCATGTCTGTCCTCGGCTCTCTGGGTTTGGATGTTGATCTACACTGGGTTATGCTTTCTCTCTCCCTCGCGTCTTATTTCTAGGAGGATCTACACAACCCAAGAGGGAAGAACACATAAATAAAGAGGATGTCCCTGACAGAAAGGCACATAAACCACTTTGGGACTGCTTGTTCTTTAAATAATGAAACAGAAACACTGACCAGCACATCTGCTAGTCAGCTATCAAGCTGGGCCTTGTTTAAATACAATGATACTCAATAGCCTTGCCTTTAGCAACTTCCAAGAAATTGCCTATTTACCCTGGAACATTTCCAAATCATGACTGATAATAACTTATCCAAGAATGCATCCAAGTGGGCCTCTGTACATCGAGCAGTAAAACCAAATCGAATCAAGGCTTCTGAAGAGAGATTTAAAATGGACTTTTGACACCTGCCGAGTTCAGAGAGAACTCTAATAATTCAGTTGTCTCCCGCCTGGAGTACAGAACAGTAAGTCAGGACTGTGAAATAAACTGTGAAAGGGTTTTTGAATTTGGAACCAAGGATAAACCAAAATGACATTAGAAGCAATCATGACTTCCTACTGGGGCTTGGCATTTTTGCATTGACTCTCTGAAAATCCAGAATGAAGTTCTGTTGCCTTCTGCCTCATTTCCTCTGAAACATCCAGAATGAGTTCCTTGTGTAGACTGGAAGTTGATGCTCTGAACTTAACTCACAAATATCCCTGTCACAACTTTCTCAAGAACCGTAGTGAGAGTGGCTTTGCTAAAGCCATTTTTCTAACTCATCTTTAATAGAATTCATTTGAATCAGCTTTTGTTTTATGAATGGACCTTGATTAAAATATTAACTTCTACTGTGAATTCTTGACATGAAAGACTTAGTTCTTCCTCGTCCTTGCAGCTCCGGCACAGAAAACAGTACAACCTCTGTTGTTCATGATACCTGATTTTGAGCCAATAAATGAGAGAAATACAAGAAAGTCAGATCTTTCTGGGACTCTGAACGGCCCTGAGGCTTGAGCACGGTTTGGCATCAGTTCATCTGTGAGGTGCTCATTCCAAGTTTTTCTCTTTGGAGCCACAGGTAAACCCTGCTTTGGCTGTCCATGTCTGTCCTCGGCTCTCTGGGTTTGGATGTTGATCTACACTGGGTTATGCTTTCTCTCTCCCTCGCGTCTTATTTCTAGGAGGATCTACACAACCCAAGAGGGAAGAACACATAAATAAAGAGGATGTCCCTGACAGAAAGGCACATAAACCACTTTGGGACTGCTTGTTCTTTAAATAATGAAACAGAAACACTGACCAGCACATCTGCTAGTCAGCTATCAAGCTGGGCCTTGTTTAAATACAATGATACTCAATAGCCTTGCCTTTAGCAACTTCCAAGAAATTGCCTATTTACCCTGGAACATTTCCAAATCATGACTGATAATAACTTATCCAAGAATGCATCCAAGTGGGCCTCTGTACATCGAGCAGTAAAACCAAATCGAATCAAGGCTTCTGAAGAGAGATTTAAAATGGACTTTTGACACCTGCCGAGTTCAGAGAGAACTCTAATAATTCAGTTGTCTCCCGCCTGGAGTACAGAACAGTAAGTCAGGACTGTGAAATAAACTGTGAAAGGGTTTTTGAATTTGGAACCAAGGATAAACCAAAATGACATTAGAAGCAATCATGACTTCCTACTGTCTGGCATGTTTTTCTGGAGAAAGTGCCTTTAAAGGTTGTTAATTCATTTTTTGATAGGAGTTGACTAAGTTCTTGGCTCCTGAAGACATCCATTTGTGAGGTGGATAATATAACATGTCATAGCTTGCAAATTATTTGAGATAGCTAGCCTTCCAATCTCCAATAAGATAATGAAATTAAAGCATTCTAGAGTTGAGAGAGATATTAGATGTTATCTAATGCAATATCTGCTCTGTTTAGATTGCTCCAAGCCTTTGTAAATTCTTCCTAAAGGATTAAATCTCTATTTCCTTGTGCTTCTGTTTATTGACCTTTCTTCTACTATTTAGGTCAGAATTGAATTTTTTTTAAGGCACTGAGGTAATCAGCCACAGTCACTTATGACAAAAATATGCAAACTTTAAGAATGACAGCTAGACACATGTCAAAGAACTGTGTGCTGCCTTCATGGTTTATACCTTAAAAAGAGGCTACAAGTACTCAAGATCAAAGCATTTTTATGTCACTGGTTGAAACAAAACTTCATTTAAAAAAATAAATAAATAAAAAAAATAAAATCATCTTGAGCTCTTCAAATGCACATTTTCATGCCTCTATTGAAACTGTAATACATTTCTATGCTACTGAAATTGCAATAAGTGAATATGTGATAATGTAAAATCAGCAGTACGTGGTTCCTGGCATTTTAAAAAGAAGAGAATCAACTAGGAGTGGCTTTAGTCCGTGGCATCACAAAGCAGGTAGAGCAGTCTAGCAGTCTCATCATTTCTGCTGTTAAGGGAAAAGAAACTGCCTTGATCAGTATTTCATATCCCCCCATCACCCATATGCTCTTGTTGCAACGACTGCCATAGATGCTGAGGACTCAATCATCTAACGCTGGGAGTTTATGCGGAACCACTGCCCACTAACTTCATGTTGTAACTTCTGGGACCCAGAGACACAGATTTCTTTTTTAAGTTATACATGCTCAAACGCTCCTCTTCATAAGATTGCCCAAACTCCTCCGCCTGGAGTACAGAACAGTAAGTCAGGACTGTGAAATAAACTGTGAAAGGGTTTTTGAATTTGGAACCAAGGATAAACCAAAATGACATTAGAAGCAATCATGACTTCCTACTGTCTGGCATGTTTTTCTGGAGAAAGTGCCTTTAAAGGTTGTTAATTCATTTTTTGATAGGAGTTGACTAAGTTCTTGGCTCCTGAAGACATCCATTTGTGAGGTGGATAATATAACATGTCATAGCTTGCAAATTATTTGAGATAGCTAGCCTTCCAATCTCCAATAAGATAATGAAATTAAAGCATTCTAGAGTTGAGAGAGATATTAGATGTTATCTAATGCAATATCTGCTCTGTTTAGATTGCTCCAAGCCTTTGTAAATTCTTCCTAAAGGATTAAATCTCTATTTCCTTGTGCTTCTGTTTATTGACCTTTCTTCTACTATTTAGGTCAGAATTGAATTTTTTTTAAGGCACTGAGGTAATCAGCCACAGTCACTTATGACAAAAATATGCAAACTTTAAGAATGACAGCTAGACACATGTCAAAGAACTGTGTGCTGCCTTCATGGTTTATCCCTTTAAAAAAGAGGCTACAAGTACTCAAGATCAAAGCATTTTTATGTCACTGGTTGAAACAAAACTTCATTTAAAAAAATAAATAAATAAAAAAAATAAAATCATCTTGAGCTCTTCAAATGCACATTTTCATGCCTCTATTGAAACTGTAATACATTTCTATGCTACTGAAATTGCAATAAGTGAATATGTGATAATGTAAAATCAGCAGTACGTGGTTCCTGGCATTTTAAAAAGAAGAGAATCAACTAGGAGTGGCTTTAGTCCGTGGCATCACAAAGCAGGTAGAGCAGTCTAGCAGTCTCATCATTTCTGCTGTTAAGGGAAAAGAAACTGCCTTGATCAGTATTTCATATCCCCCCATCACCCATATGCTCTTGTTGCAACGACTGCCATAGATGCTGAGGACTCAATCATCTAACGCTGGGAGTTTATGCGGAACCACTGCCCACTAACTTCATGTTGTAACTTCTGGGACCCAGAGACACAGATTTCTTTTTTAAGTTATACATGCTCAAACGCTCCTCTTCATAAGATTGCCCAAACTCCTCACTTATTCCTTTCCCTTTATTCAAGCATTTTAAATTCGAACTTCTCGCCCTAATTCTTCCTTCAGCAGCATTTTACTCTGTGGTTAACCTTCTGCTCCTTGAACCTCTCTGGTCTTGGATTTTAATCCAAAAAACTCTCCTGGTTTCCCAACTACGTTTCTGCCTGCTCCTTCTTCCTCCTCTAAACCTCTCAGAACAGGTACACATCTGTGTTTGTGCGTGCTCAGTCATGTCCAACTCTTTGCAACCCCATGGAATTTTCTGTCCACGGAATTTTCCAAGCAAGAATACTGGAGTGGATTGCAACTTCCCAGTCCAGGAGATCTTCCCAACTCAGGGATGGAACTCACTGTTCTTGAGCCTCCTGCATTGGGAGGCAGATTCTTTAGCACTAGCACCTCCTGGGACGCCTCACAGGCTTCTCTCCCCTACACTAAAACCCTCACAGACCAAGAGCAAGCTGCTATCATCTTGCACCTAACCTACCTATGTTCCTGTACCCATCCACCCCCTCATCACACTGCAGATGCAGCAGTTAGTGTAAAATACAATGTCATCGTGACATGATGATTTTGTTACCTTCCCTTATACTCTGTACAAAATAAGTATACTAAAAGGATATATTACACAGTGTAGCAAATATAGCCAATAACTTATAACAACTACAAATGGAGCACAATCTATAAAAAAAATTCTGAGTCAGAACATTGTACACCTGAAGTGAACATAATACTGTAAATCTCAATAAAAAAGAACAGAATGCCCAGCTCTCTATATATCTAACTTTACATCTCCCACATAGGATATTAAATATGAGGCTTTCAACAGCTAAGCTACTGCTTCTCATCTAGACTTGCTAATTTTGCAATGAAAAAATACAATTTTTCATGGTCACTGACTACGCATTGAGTCATTCCACCCTAGCCCAGTCTCATCATTTCTGCTGTTAAGGGAAAAGAAACTGCCTTGATCAGTATTTCATATCCCCCCATCACCCATATGCTCTTGTTGCAACGACTGCCATAGATGCTGAGGACTCAATCATCTAACGCTGGGAGTTTATGCGGAACCACTGCCCACTAACTTCATGTTGTAACTTCTGGGACCCAGAGACACAGATTTCTTTTTTAAGTTATACATGCTCAAACGCTCCTCTTCATAAGATTGCCCAAACTCCTCACTTATTCCTTTCCCTTTATTCAAGCATTTTAAATTCGAACTTCTCGCCCTAATTCTTCCTTCAGCAGCATTTTACTCTGTGGTTAACCTTCTGCTCCTTGAACCTCTCTGGTCTTGGATTTTAATCCAAAAAACTCTCCTGGTTTCCCAACTACGTTTCTGCCTGCTCCTTCTTCCTCCTCTAAACCTCTCAGAACAGGTACACATCTGTGTTTGTGCGTGCTCAGTCATGTCCAACTCTTTGCAACCCCATGGAATTTTCTGTCCACGGAATTTTCCAAGCAAGAATACTGGAGTGGATTGCAACTTCCCAGTCCAGGAGATCTTCCCAACTCAGGGATGGAACTCACTGTTCTTGAGCCTCCTGCATTGGGAGGCAGATTCTTTAGCACTAGCACCTCCTGGGACGCCTCACAGGCTTCTCTCCCCTACACTAAAACCCTCACAGACCAAGAGCAAGCTGCTATCATCTTGCACCTAACCTACCTATGTTCCTGTACCCATCCACCCCCTCATCACACTGCAGATGCAGCAGTTAGTGTAAAATACAATGTCATCGTGACATGATGATTTTGTTACCTTCCCTTATACTCTGTACAAAATAAGTATACTAAAAGGATATATTACACAGTGTAGCAAATATAGCCAATAACTTATAACAACTACAAATGGAGCACAATCTATAAAAAAAATTCTGAGTCAGAACATTGTACACCTGAAGTGAACATAATACTGTAAATCTCAATAAAAAAGAACAGAATGCCCAGCTCTCTCTATATATCTAACTTTACATCTCCCACATAGGATATTAAATATGAGGCTTTCAACAGCTAAGCTACTGCTTCTCATCTAGACTTGCTAATTTTGCAATGAAAAAATACAATTTTTCATGGTCACTGACTCCATTATTCATTCCACTGAATCATGTGTGAGGCATATGGTGCATCATTGTCCAGGATGTGGACCACTCAACAGAATTTGATTCCAAGGAAAAATCCATTACGATTAGTAGAGCCAACAAACAGGAAATAATCTCAATGCTCACGTTTCCCATCATTGCTGGGCTCTCCTCAGGCATGGAGTTGATCTCCGGCTGCCTCTAGTTATTATAAATGGAGAAGAATTTCTATTTGTAATTATATCCCATATACATATTTAAATCTTATGTAAGTGGAATCTTCCTCCCTGATATTTGCTGAATCAGCAACTAGGGATGACAACCTTTGGAAAAAACAATCTTTTAGGACTTCTAGGACTTTTAGAACTTAAGTTCCCATTTTTACTATTTTTATGCTTAAAAAGTATAAAATGTGGGAGTATAGAAAGGGAAGAAGTATATCATAATGAAAGGCAAATAAAACAAATACCACAGGAAATAGGGATGGAGATCAGAGAAAGAGGGAGGATACATTTTTTTAGAACTGTATAAATTCAAATGCCTGATATGAAGAACAGCTGTAATGTCAAGTAAAGGACTCAAGCCCTGTCTCATCACACCCAGCCAAAAGCACTTAACACTTTATGAAATAATTCCAAGTGATGGTCTTGTATTTAAAAGTGACTAAAGATTCTATCATAAAACACAGTATGAGCTACTCTGAATACCACAGCCTGCAAAAGCATAGAGAATTATTCTGCTATTCTGATTATAGAGAACCATTAACCATCATCTCCAATGAAGTAAGGAACCACTGGGCTTGAACCAATGAGGCATATGAAGGTGTTACTCTCAAGTCACTTAAATGGCTTCAGGTCACATGTGCTCCAATAGGAAAACTTTTTTTTTTTTTTTTTTTTACTATAGGTTTCAACTTTATATATCAAAGAGAAAACCTTATATGTATCTGCCATTAAAATGGCAAATATCTTCCCTTGGATTTGTAATCACTGTTATAATTTTTCTGTCATGTCTGACTCTTTGTGAATCTATGGACTGCCAGGCCCCCCTGTCCATGGAATTCTCCAGACAAGAATACTGGAGTGGGTAACATTCCCTTCTCTGAGGAATTTTACTGAGCTAGGAACTGAACCCGGGTCTTCTCCATGGCAGGCAGACTCTTTACCATCTAAACTGTGAGGGTAGCCCAGTTGTGGTAATATTCTGCTCTTACTTGCAATGGATGAGGAATTGACTTTCTTTGCTGAAAAAGAGCATGCAGCAAGTAATGGAAGTTGCATAATTTAAAAAATTATCACTTTACAGAAGAAAACACTTCTGGACTTTCACTCACATCCTGAAAGACACTGAAAGTAGACTTAAAACCTAACACACTTGCTCATCCTCTAGTAACTAAGCACTTTGATGAATCAAGTGGAGGTATTTGAGTGGGTGTTTGTGTAACAGCAAAATAACATTTTTACCAAGAAAAAAAAAAATCCTAGTATACTTGTAACTCTTAATATTAACATTGATGTCACTTATAAACCTATTGAAAAACAACAAGAATTTAGAATTGTTTATAAGGCAAAAAAAAAATGCAGTCGCCAAAAATGCATAAAACAATAATGGAGTGAAAATAAATATAACTGCCCGCCATAATGGAGAAATGTTGTAACTCCAATCAGTCTGAGTAAAGGCTGGCTACACGAATTATAAGATGAGCTCTTATTGAAAGGTTATTATGCCAGCTGTGTGGAAGAAGCTCTGTATCCCCGGGTAACGGGCTCAGTAAGGAGAGGATTCCATGTTGTGTTTCACATGAAGACAATAAAAAGTGATGGCCTTACAATAAATGGCATCACCTAAGAAACACTTCCTTAAATGGTTTTAGCCTTCTATAGAAAACATGATATAAAAGACGTATTTTCTTAAAATCTGGATATCAAAGAACGAATATCTGCAAAGTCTTTCTGTTAATAGGATGTATTTTATAAGCTACATTTAGACTCATTTTTCCCTCAGGTTGACTATGGCTTCCCAAGGCCTGGAACACTCCCTCAGTGGGGCTGCACTGCATTAAAATGGCAAATATCTTCCCTTGGATTTGTAATCACTGTTATAATTTTTCTGTCATGTCTGACTCTTTGTGAATCTATGGACTGCCAGGCCCCCCTGTCCATGGAATTCTCCAGACAAGAATACTGGAGTGGGTAACATTCCCTTCTCTGAGGAATTTTACTGAGCTAGGAACTGAACCCGGGTCTTCTCCATGGCAGGCAGACTCTTTACCATCTAAACTGTGAGGGTAGCCCAGTTGTGGTAATATTCTGCTCTTACTTGCAATGGATGAGGAATTGACTTTCTTTGCTGAAAAAGAGCATGCAGCAAGTAATGGAAGTTGCATAATTTAAAAAATTATCACTTTACAGAAGAAAACACTTCTGGACTTTCACTCACATCCTGAAAGACACTGAAAGTAGACTTAAAACCTAACACACTTGCTCATCCTCTAGTAACTAAGCACTTTGATGAATCAAGTGGAGGTATTTGAGTGGGTGTTTGTGTAACAGCAAAATAACATTTTTACCAAGAAAAAAAAAAATCCTAGTATACTTGTAACTCTTAATATTAACATTGATGTCACTTATAAACCTATTGAAAAACAACAAGAATTTAGAATTGTTTATAAGGCAAAAAAAAAATGCAGTCGCCAAAAATGCATAAAACAATAATGGAGTGAAAATAAATATAACTGCCCGCCATAATGGAGAAATGTTGTAACTCCAATCAGTCTGAGTAAAGGCTGGCTACACGAATTATAAGATGAGCTCTTATTGAAAGGTTATTATGCCAGCTGTGTGGAAGAAGCTCTGTATCCCCGGGTAACGGGCTCAGTAAGGAGAGGATTCCATGTTGTGTTTCACATGAAGACAATAAAAAGTGATGGCCTTACAATAAATGGCATCACCTAAGAAACACTTCCTTAAATGGTTTTAGCCTTCTATAGAAAACATGATATAAAAGACGTATTTTCTTAAAATCTGGATATCAAAGAACGAATATCTGCAAAGTCTTTCTGTTAATAGGATGTATTTTATAAGCTACATTTAGACTCATTTTTCCCTCAGGTTGACTATGGCTTCCCAAGGCCTGGAACACTCCCTCAGTGGGGCTGCACTGGGCTCAGGAAAGACATATGGCATCCTAACCCTTGTAGCCGTCGACTGCTAAGCACCCCACCTGTAACACAGATGGGTCCCCACACACCCATGTTTCCTTGTCAGACACCCAAGATGGAAGAACTGGAGAATCCTCTAAACCCGACTCTCCAAATCAGTAAATTCAGCTAATCAGGAGGAAGCCTTTCACCACCTTTCTCTAATTTCTGATCCAACGATTAAGGAATTTCTTTCCTGAAACCATTCTTCCTGACAGTGCAAGAAGAGACACTAAAGATCTATTGTTAGTACAAAACTTGAGACAATCATAGAACAATTCTATGACTACCACAATGACTCATCAATAAAAATGACTTGAAAAATCTGTAGGTAAACTTGGGGAGAGAAAATTTCCTTAAGATAAACTTTTAGTTGAGCTGACAAATTACTTGGATGATGATGATGAACACAAAAATATCCAGCTAAAATGGGGTACTTTTGCTGATCCAGTATTTTTCTGTTCTCTCACCTATCACATTAAAGTATTTGGTGGGCCAACTTTGCTGGGCAAAAAGTTCACTTGATTTTTTCTGTAAGATGTTATGGAAACCCTAATGAACTTTGTGGCTGACCTAATAGATCAAGTCCTCCTAAAGGCAGTATCCTAACATACTCATAAACCAAGAACCTTTCTTCAAGGAACTGTGTAACTGTCTTACTTCACCTAAATAACAAAATACCATCAGACCAAAAGATTTACATCCCCATAAAAGGACACAAATCACTTGAGAGCAGTAGAGCCTGAATGATTAATTAAGAAAAATAAAATAATTACAGTTCTCTGTAATATAAAGCTGAAAAGTTTAGGCTTTTTTGTTCCACTTGTAAGTCTTCTAATTCCACGTTCACTTTAATCAAATATCCTACTTGCAAAGTTTGGAACATGGTGAATTCTTTTTAGAATTCCACTTTCTGACACAAAAGGTGATGCTGAGTTCTGGAGATTAATTAAATAAAGCATCAACAACTATTTTATATCTTTTTAAATGTACTCTCTTTTCATTTCATATAAATGTTTCAGGGTATTATGACAGATGAGGGATACTCAGTTGCATTGGTATAATTCAACTGAAACTCTCTTATAAGTGAAATGAACATGGCATTTCATTATTACCTCAGCAAAGCAACCTGAAATAAATACCCTCTTGGAACACTCAAAGCAAATGTCCAGATTTCTTTGTTATTGATATGTTCTTCAGTACTCTATGGCAGAATACAATACTCTGTGGCATACTCTATGGCAGAATCACTCCAGTACTAGAGTAAAAACTGAGATGTTTCTTTTTTTTCTCTGAATGCAGCAATACCATGACTAACACTGCAATTGTAATGTACATCTAAATATATAACTATTTTCTTAAAGCATTTATTTTTATTAGAGTAATGCCTTAGGATTTCAGATACGAGCATAAATCTAAAGTTCATACTGTGCTGTGCTCAGTTGTGTCTGATTCTTTGCAACCCTATGGACCGTAGCCCTCTGTCCGTGGGATTTTCCAGGCAAGAATACTTGAGTGGGTTGCTATTGCCTTCTCCAGGGGATCTTCCCCAAATCCTCATCTCCTGTATTGGCTGGCAAATTCTTTAGCCTGGAAAGTTCCATGGGCAGAGGAGCCTGACAGGCTACAGTCCATGGAACCACAAAGAGACATGCCTGAGTACACACACACAAACCGTCCTGAAAACCTTCCTCTTTACTGGAGCCTGTGTGCCCTGCCCCTCAAGCCAACACCTGAGTGAGTGACCAGCTTCACTTTTTGTTGTTGTTGCTGTTTCTATTCTTTCAAAGTGACCTTTTATTTTGCAAGAAGTGCTGACTCGCAAGACTGTTTCTACACCTACGCAGCCATGAATAATTCATCTCTAAATTTTAAAAGCAAAAAGACATAACTTTAAATGTTGAGGAAGTCCTAATACCCCTTTACACAATCACAGCGGATGCTGGAGCCACGCTCACCTCTGGGAGAGAACACAGGCGCCACCTGTTCCCAGAGGAGGTGAGCAGGACCTGTCCCCATGAGCCTCCTTCACAGACCCAACACCATTACAAACCAGCCTAAAAGACTCTCCACCTTCTTCAGCTGTGAGAGAATTTATTTTTAACTGGGGCTTGTCATTCTGACATTTTTCGTATCATAACACTGAAACTTCAAACCTGTAGTTCTAGAGAGTCACACGCTTCAAACCCTCAAAATTGAATTCTAGTGCATTTGCATCTCTGAGATTTAGAGTTTACACAGTATGATTTGATTAAGATACAGAAGTTACATATACATACATAAGAATTTATATATACATACACACACGCACAAGAAAATGATCTGAAGTTATATCAATAGCAGAATTTAGCACCTTAAATGTCATCCTCAAGCAGTCCTAGGTGTTACCTTTATGACTTATATAGTATGTGATCTTGGGCAAGTTTCACAACGTTTCTTACTCTCAGTCTTCTCGTCTAAGGGGTGGGAAGGATAGCAACTGTTACCGCATATAGTTATCAAGATGTTAGATTTGATCACAAATATCAGGCCCCTATTACCTCTGGCTAAATGAAGAAAACTTACCCAGGTTCTTGCTGAGAACAAGGTGTAGTGCACCCAGGTGATACAGGTCCTGGCCTCCTGATGGGTACTAAAGATGAAGAATGAGCTTGTCCCATCCCAGGGCACATCTCACCTACTTCATGTCTTGGCTGGCAAATTCTTTAGCCTGGAAAGTTCCATGGGCAGAGGAGCCTGACAGGCTACAGTCCATGGAACCACAAAGAGACATGCCTGAGTACACACACACAAACCGTCCTGAAAACCTTCCTCTTTACTGGAGCCTGTGTGCCCTGCCCCTCAAGCCAACACCTGAGTGAGTGACCAGCTTCACTTTTTGTTGTTGTTGCTGTTTCTATTCTTTCAAAGTGACCTTTTATTTTGCAAGAAGTGCTGACTCGCAAGACTGTTTCTACACCTACGCAGCCATGAATAATTCATCTCTAAATTTTAAAAGCAAAAAGACATAACTTTAAATGTTGAGGAAGTCCTAATACCCCTTTACACAATCACAGCGGATGCTGGAGCCACGCTCACCTCTGGGAGAGAACACAGGCGCCACCTGTTCCCAGAGGAGGTGAGCAGGACCTGTCCCCATGAGCCTCCTTCACAGACCCAACACCATTACAAACCAGCCTAAAAGACTCTCCACCTTCTTCAGCTGTGAGAGAATTTATTTTAAACTGGGGCTTGTCATTCTGACATTTTTCGTATCATAACACTGAAACTTCAAACCTGTAGTTCTAGAGAGTCACACGCTTCAAACCCTCAAAATTGAATTCTAGTGCATTTGCATCTCTGAGATTTAGAGTTTACACAGTATGATTTGATTAAGATACAGAAGTTACATATACATACATAAGAATTTATATATACATACACACACGCACAAGAAAATGATCTGAAGTTATATCAATAGCAGAATTTAGCACCTTAAATGTCATCCTCAAGCAGTCCTAGGTGTTACCTTTATGACTTATATAGTATGTGATCTTGGGCAAGTTTCACAACGTTTCTTACTCTCAGTCTTCTCGTCTAAGGGGTGGGAAGGATAGCAACTGTTACCGCATATAGTTATCAAGATGTTAGATTTGATCACAAATATCAGGCCCCTATTACCTCTGGCTAAATGAAGAAAACTTACCCAGGTTCTTGCTGAGAACAAGGTGTAGTGCACCCAGGTGATACAGGTCCTGGCCTCCTGATGGGTACTAAAGATGAAGAATGAGCTTGTCCCATCCCAGGGCACATCTCACCTACTTCATGTCTTAGATCCCTCTGGGGCAGATCTTTATAGAGTCTAGGGTCATGCCCTCAACTTTTGCATGACAGAACTTCAGAACTGACAGAAAGCCCAGGGGCCAACTGCATTTCTTTTTAATACTTGAAAAACTGAAATGCAAAACAGGTTACTATCGGGTCAATGTCATAAGGACAAAAGCAGGGCTCCCATAGACATTCAAAGCAGAGGCTGTCTTCCTGGGGCTTGGGATCTACAGAATAAGGAGGAAGACACTGCAGTTAAGAGACCTGGGTCAGCTCTTGCTGCCCCCTGCTCTTTAAAATCACTAAAAACTGCTGCCCTGGCTACCTGGTTGAAAACAGAAACACAGGTTGGGTGAAAAATCTTACGGTAACACACAGTAGAGGGGAGGAAAAAAAAAACCAGTGAGCTGAAGGGCAGCCTGGATTCAAGTGTGGCAACTGGTATGAGATGAATGCCACAGAGCACTCCTTTTCTGTGGTGGGTCAGTCCTATGGAACCAGCAGAGAGGGGAGCATGCGAACAAAGGAAAGCACAACAGTCTGACAAAATCGAAGGTCTAGAAACTGGACAGTGAGCAGTGACATCACTAGAAATTCAGAAAATGTGGCGGTGGGAGCAAGAGAAAGGAGGGAGCAAATAAGATGAGTGAGGTTTAGCAGTTTTCTCTGGTCAGAGGTTCAGAGAGCAAAAAGCTTTGTTTTCCAGAAAGCCTGAAGCTCTCTTTTTTTGGAGTACAGTTGTTTCACAATGCCGTGTTAGTTTCTGCTGTACAGTAAAGAGAATCATCGACACATATGCATATAACCCCTCTTTTATTGATTTCCTTTCCATTTAGCTGTCCACAGAGTTCCCTGTGCTATGCAGTAGCTTCTCATTACTTACCTATTTTATACACAGTCGTATGTATTTGTCAACCCCTTTTTTGCCCCTTGATAACCGTAAGTTTGTTCCCTATGTCTGAGTGTCTATTTCTGTTTTACAAATAAGCTAACTCATATGCTTTGCCATCTGAGGAAGACCTGAAAGAAATGTCACTCAAGGTGTAGTGCACCCAGGTGACTTCCCGATGGGTACTAAAGATGAAGAATGAGCTTGTCCCATCCCAGGGCACATCTCACCTACTTCATGTCTTAGATCCCTCTGGGGCAGATCTTTATAGAGTCTAGGGTCATGCCCTCAACTTTTGCATGACAGAACTTCAGAACTGACAGAAAGCCCAGGGGCCAACTGCATTTCTTTTTAATACTTGAAAACTGAAATGCAAAACAGGTTACTATCGGGTCAATGTCATAAGGACAAAAGCAGGGCTCCCATAGACATTCAAAGCAGAGGCTGTCTTCCTGGGGCTTGGGATCTACAGAATAAGGAGGAAGACACTGCAGTTAAGAGACCTGGGTCAGCTCTTGCTGCCCCCTGCTCTTTAAAATCACTAAAAACTGCTGCCCTGGCTACCTGGTTGAAAACAGAAACACAGGTTGGGTGAAAAATCTTACGGTAACACACAGTAGAGGGGAGGAAAAAAAAAACCAGTGAGCTGAAGGGCAGCCTGGATTCAAGTGTGGCAACTGGTATGAGATGAATGCCACAGAGCACTCCTTTTCTGTGGTGGGTCAGTCCTATGGAACCAGCAGAGAGGGGAGCATGCGAACAAAGGAAAGCACAACAGTCTGACAAAATCGAAGGTCTAGAAACTGGACAGTGAGCAGTGACATCACTAGAAATTCAGAAAATGTGGCGGTGGGAGCAAGAGAAAGGAGGGAGCAAATAAGATGAGTGAGGTTTAGCAGTTTTCTCTGGTCAGAGGTTCAGAGAGCAAAAAGCTTTGTTTTCCAGAAAGCCTGAAGCTCTCTTTTTTTGGAGTATAGTTGTTTCACAATGCCGTGTTAGTTTCTGCTGTACAGTAAAGAGAATCATCGACACATATGCATATAACCCCTCTTTTATTGATTTCCTTTCCATTTAGCTGTCCACAGAGTTCCCTGTGCTATGCAGTAGCTTCTCATTACTTACCTATTTTATACACAGTCGTATGTATTTGTCAACCCCTTTTTTGCCCCTTGATAACCGTAAGTTTGTTCCCTATGTCTGAGTGTCTATTTCTGTTTTACAAATAAGCTAACTCATATGCTTTGCCATCTGAGGAAGACCTGAAAGAAATGTCACTGCTCTATCAGTGGCTTCAATAACTATCTCCTGTTCTTTTCTCATTTTTTCCTTCTGGTTTTATAGCTGAATTCATTGAGGGAGAAAGTGGAGTGTGTGCTTACCCATTCACCCAGAACTAGACTTCTCCATTGCCTTATTTTATTTTATTTTTTGACCATGCCACAGAGCATGTAGGATCTTAGTTCCCCTGATCAGGGATGGAACCTGAGGCCCTGGCAGTGAGAGCAGTGAATCCTAACCACTGGACCATCAAGAAATTCCCTCTGCTGCCTTTTAAAGCAGAGACATTTTCATAAATGGCTATATTTTCCCCCCCTTTTCCCTTTTATAGATGTGTGCTCATTGAAATCAGTCAAAAATAAAGTCAATTTTTAAAATGATACGTAATGCTTCTACTCAGAGATAATCGCACGGGCATACCATAAACACACAAGCATCAACCACAAACACCTTCACTGGTTTTTGAACACCTATGACCTTTTCAGTACCCTTACGAGTTTTGAGGTCCAGAAATTATGATCCAAGACTTATAATCCATGAATTAGAAACTGGACACATTCCTGCCCCAGGCATGATGCCCAGGAGTCCTGTTCATCCAGAGGTTCCCGTAAATATGATGTGCTGGCCACCAAGTTTAATTATTCTAGAGACAAACTATGTCTGGTAGATCTTCTTGGATACTTCAGAGGCAAACCCCATAGTTTCCAAAGGCATACGTGTACATTTCTATATTGGGAATGTTCTTCCTATTCCCTAATAGAGTCCAGGGTGTGGAAGAGTGAAGTTTACTGAAAGAAGAAAAGAATAAAAGTTCTCAAAAAAGGAGAGTGAGTCTCCTTTTCCAATTAAAGGACCAATATTGAATAAACAAAATAAACAGACCTTTCATAGCATATTACACGATTCAATAAAATGCCAAACAAAAGCTTTGATGTGACTGGTTGGAGAACAAAATTAACAAAATTTTAGAAAGCACTTCAAAGAATTTTCTAAGTGCCCCTTGATAACCGTAAGTTTGTTCCCTATGTCTGAGTGTCTATTTCTGTTTTACAAATAAGCTAACTCATATGCTTTGCCATCTGAGGAAGACCTGAAAGAAATGTCACTGCTCTATCAGTGGCTTCAATAACTATCTCCTGTTCTTTTCTCATTTTTTCCTTCTGGTTTTATAGCTGAATTCATTGAGGGAGAAAGTGGAGTGTGTGCTTACCCATTCACCCAGAACTAGACTTCTCCATTGCCTTATTTTATTTTATTTTTTGACCATGCCACAGAGCATGTAGGATCTTAGTTCCCCTGATCAGGGATGGAACCTGAGGCCCTGGCAGTGAGAGCAGTGAATCCTAACCACTGGACCATCAAGAAATTCCCTCTGCTGCCTTTTAAAGCAGAGACATTTTCATAAATGGCTATATTTTCCCCCCCTTTTCCCTTTTATAGATGTGTGCTCATTGAAATCAGTCAAAAATAAAGTCAATTTTTAAAATGATACGTAATGCTTCTACTCAGAGATAATCGCACGGGGATACCATAAACACACAAGCATCAACCACAAACACCTTCACTGGTTTTTGAACACCTATGACCTTTTCAGTACCCTTACGAGTTTTGAGGTCCAGAAATTATGATCCAAGACTTATAATCCATGAATTAGAAACTGGACACATTCCTGCCCCAGGCATGATGCCCAGGAGTCCTGTTCATCCAGAGGTTCCCGTAAATATGATGTGCTGGCCACCAAGTTTAATTATTCTAGAGACAAACTATGTCTGGTAGATCTTCTTGGATACTTCAGAGGCAAACCCCATAGTTTCCAAAGGCATACGTGTACATTTCTATATTGGGAATGTTCTTCCTATTCCCTAATAGAGTCCAGGGTGTGGAAGAGTGAAGTTTACTGAAAGAAGAAAAGAATAAAAGTTCTCAAAAAAGGAGAGTGAGTCTCCTTTTCCAATTAAAGGACCAATATTGAATAAACAAAATAAACAGACCTTTCATAGCATATTACACGATTCAATAAAATGCCAAACAAAAGCTTTGATGTGACTGGTTGGAGAACAAAATTAACAAAATTTTAGAAAGCACTTCAAAGAATTTTCTAAGTCAACTTCCTTGGCCAGAGGCTTGCAACTATTAAACCACCTGTGACAAATTTATATTTCTTCCAATCATGAAGATTAAAGATTCTTGGTCCTCTCTTTGTAATTTCTCAACAACAAAATTCTTAAACTCAGCCCAAAAGGTGAAAAATAGGCACGTCAAAAATATTTCTCTTTCTCTTAGTGAAACTCCCTTTCTTCACAGAACAAAAGTCAATTTGCTTTCATCCTTTACCAAGAAGCCTTCACTTATTGGAAGCAAGTTTAGAATATGGAGTCAGAGTCAGCTTGTGGTCAAATATTCATACTTTTTTCAAAGATCTGTGTCTAACTTGCCCTTCCCAAGTTAACACACAAATCCTCCCACTTTAACATCAGGAAACATCTTGTTTATGTTTACTTTGGAACTGTTGTGCAATGTCACATGTCACATTTAACAATGGTTGGTTGTAGTTCAAAACACATGGGTTTCCCTGTAGATCTCGTCTGCTGAGTTTAACTATGGCATCCTCTGAGTAATTGCATCAGGTAAAAGGAAGAGACAGTGTGAAAAGTCTCTGCTTTAAAGACAGCAGATGGATTCCCTGGTGGCCCAGTGGTCGACAGTCTGCCTTACAATGTAGGGTACACAGGTTGGGGAACTAAGATGCCACATGTCGTGGACTACTGAGCCTGTGCCTCACAACAACTAAAGTCCCAGTGCCAGAACTAGACAGACTGCAGCCCCCAAAGAGGAGAATACACTAAACCTCCACCAAGTTTAATTATTCTAGAGACAAACTATGTCTGGTAGATCTTCTTGGATACTTCAGAGGCAAACCCATAGTTTCCAAAGGCATACGTGTACATTTCTATATTGGGAATGTTCTTCCTATTCCCTAATAGAGTCCAGGGTGTGGAAGAGTGAAGTTTACTGAAAGAAGAAAAGAATAAAAGTTCTCAAAAAAGGAGAGTGAGTCTCCTTTTCCAATTAAAGGACCAATATTGAATAAACAAAATAAACAGACCTTTCATAGCATATTACACGATTCAATAAAATGCCAAACAAAAGCTTTGATGTGACTGGTTGGAGAACAAAATTAACAAAATTTTAGAAAGCACTTCAAAGAATTTTCTAAGTCAACTTCCTTGGCCAGAGGCTTGCAACTATTAAACCACCTGTGACAAATTTATATTTCTTCCAATCATGAAGATTAAAGATTCTTGGTCCTCTCTTTGTAATTTCTCAACAACAAAATTCTTAAACTCAGCCCAAAAGGTGAAAAATAGGCACGTCAAAAATATTTCTCTTTCTCTTAGTGAAACTCCCTTTCTTCACAGAACAAAAGTCAATTTGCTTTCATCCTTTACCAAGAAGCCTTCACTTATTGGAAGCAAGTTTAGAATATGGAGTCAGAGTCAGCTTGTGGTCAAATATTCATACTTTTTTCAAAGATCTGTGTCTAACTTGCCCTTCCCAAGTTAACACACAAATCCTCCCACTTTAACATCAGGAAACATCTTGTTTATGTTTACTTTGGAACTGTTGTGCAATGTCACATGTCACATTTAACAATGGTTGGTTGTAGTTCAAAACACATGGGTTTCCCTGTAGATCTCGTCTGCTGAGTTTAACTATGGCATCCTCTGAGTAATTGCATCAGGTAAAAGGAAGAGACAGTGTGAAAAGTCTCTGCTTTAAAGACAGCAGATGGATTCCCTGGTGGCCCAGTGGTCGACAGTCTGCCTTACAATGTAGGGTACACAGGTTGGGGAACTAAGATGCCACATGTCGTGGACTACTGAGCCTGTGCCTCACAACAACTAAAGTCCCAGTGCCAGAACTAGACAGACTGCAGCCCCCAAAGAGGAGAATACACTACCTGACACAGAGAGGAGCCCCCCTCCTGCTGCACCTAAGACCCACGGCAGCCAAAAAAAAAAAAAAACAGATAGCAGAGAAGTTCTGGTTGAGGAAGGTAAGCACCCACCATTCTTTTCTCCCCATTGAATGCAGCCATAAAACCTGGACAGAATGCATAAAGCAGCTATTTAAGAACTTGGAAAAGTAAATGATAGCAATAGATGGGGGAAGAAGACAGAATTTAAAATTTCATCTAACTACTGGTGAGCTCACTCCTCTTTTGACCTCTAATCCACCAGAGTTCAGACTCTAGGAAATATAAAGCCTAAAATGGACAACAGGGATAGGCAGAGAAAGCTCTAGAAGAGCCCCCTGAACTGATGTGAGGATAGGAAAGAGACTCTGAGCAGAGAAATTGGGAAAAATCTTCCTCTTTTATTCCCACTCCCTCCTGTGACAGTCTAGCATTCAGGCGATTCTGCTATGCTGGCAGCGGCAAAGGTCTTAGACACTTAAAAAACTACAAGGAAGATAAACAACCAGATACCACTGGAGAGCACAGGCAACCGTATTCAATATCATGGAATAAACCACAAGAAAACGAATATGAAAAAAAATGTATGCGTGGACAACTGAGTTACTTTGCTATGCAGTAGAAACTATTTCAACATTGTGAATTAACTATACTTCAATTAAAAAAAAAAAAAAAACAAACTAAGAAAAGGGAATCTTCCTCTCGGACAAGAGGAGCTACAGATAGGGTGGGATAATCCACCATGCTTCTCTTTCTCTTCCAGTCATTTCTTTCCTTGGTCCTGGAGATGAACACGGTTTCAGAAAGTATGCAGCAGAACAGGTAACTAAAGCCCTAGCTTTCTGGTTGAAAGAGCTGAAAAGGGAGCCTCAGGACATGGGAAAGGGCTGGGGGTGACAAGAGAGGAAGAGACAGGAGGGGAGAACTCGAGAAAACAGCTCCACAGAGATGTCCGTGAACTTGCGTTCATCTCTTGGCTGCAAATGTGCAAACCTGGCCCTAAGCCTGGTACCACAGTGCTACAGAGCAGACCCTCCACTCAGATACCACCCTGCAACTCGGGGGGGGCACATGCCAGCCAGCCAGAAACAGCACTGGAAAGGCTCTGAAAATATAACTAAGACCAGAGCCATAATTCTCAGAAGATGAGTCAGAAGTTGTTGTCTGAAAACTGACTCAACTGCTTTCCAAAACAAAGAAATGATTAAGCAAAGCATACATCTAACAAAGGCTTGGATCCAAAATCCTTGACAGACTTACTCAATGGGAAGAAAACAAGCAGCCCAGTGTAAGAAACGGGCAGAACACCTGAAAGGATGATTCAGAGAATGTACAAAAGATGGCAGATAATCCTATGAAAACATGTGGCTATTAGAATGGTCAAAATTTCTAAATATTGACACTACTAAGTGGTGACAGATGGGGGACAACAGGGACTCTCACGCACTGTGGGTAGAAATGCAAAACAGTACAACCACTCTAGAAAACAGTGTGTCAGTTTCTTATGAAGTTACCATATGACCCTGGAATCCCTCCCAGGTGCTCGGCCTGGAGAAATGACAACTTAGTTTATACAAAATGTGTCCATCAACGTTAAGACACTTAAAAACTACAAGGAAGATAAACAACCAGATACCACTGGAGCACAGGCAACCGTATTCAATATCATGGAATAAACCACAAGAAAACGAATATGAAAAAAAATGTATGCGTGGACAACTGAGTTACTTTGCTATGCAGTAGAAACTATTTCAACATTGTGAATTAACTATACTTCAATTAAAAAAAAAAAAAAAACAAACTAAGAAAAGGGAATCTTCCTCTCGGACAAGAGGAGCTACAGATAGGGTGGGATAATCCACCATGCTTCTCTTTCTCTTCCAGTCATTTCTTTCCTTGGTCCTGGAGATGAACACGGTTTCAGAAAGTATGCAGCAGAACAGGTAACTAAAGCCCTAGCTTTCTGGTTGAAAGAGCTGAAAAGGGAGCCTCAGGACATGGGAAAGGGCTGGGGGTGACAAGAGAGGAAGAGACAGGAGGGGAGAACTCGAGAAAACAGCTCCACAGAGATGTCCGTGAACTTGCGTTCATCTCTTGGCTGCAAATGTGCAAACCTGGCCCTAAGCCTGGTACCACAGTGCTACAGAGCAGACCCTCCACTCAGATACCACCCTGCAACTCGGGGGGGGCACATGCCAGCCAGCCAGAAACAGCACTGGAAAGGCTCTGAAAATATAACTAAGACCAGAGCCATAATTCTCAGAAGATGAGTCAGAAGTTGTTGTCTGAAAACTGACTCAACTGCTTTCCAAAACAAAGAAATGATTAAGCAAAGCATACATCTAACAAAGGCTTGGATCCAAAATCCTTGACAGACTTACTCAATGGGAAGAAAACAAGCAGCCCAGTGTAAGAAACGGGCAGAACACCTGAAAGGATGATTCAGAGAATGTACAAAAGATGGCAGATAATCCTATGAAAACATGTGGCTATTAGAATGGTCAAAATTTCTAAATATTGACACTACTAAGTGGTGACAGATGGGGGACAACAGGGACTCTCACGCACTGTGGGTAGAAATGCAAAACAGTACAACCACTCTAGAAAACAGTGTGTCAGTTTCTTATGAAGTTACCATATGACCCTGGAATCCCTCCCAGGTGCTCGGCCTGGAGAAATGACAACTTAGTTTATACAAAATGTGTTCATCAATGTTAATGCAGCTCTATTCAGAATCACCACAAACTGGAAATAACCCAGATGTCCTTTTGGATGACTAGGTAACTCAAAGGAACCAGTTGTAACGGCTGCATATTGTGTGACTCCATTTCTATGGCATCCCTAAAGCACAAAACTACAGCAATCAGCAATCACCAGAGATTGTGATGGAAAGATGCAGGCATTAAACAGATGTGATCATAAAAGGAATAGACTATATGGCAGCGTTTTGGGGTGACAGAAACATTCTGTATCCTGATTAAGGTGCTAGCTATATGCATCCTACATGTCTTAAAAATGGGAAGTGAAAAAAAAAAGTAGTTAAACTGTTGGTCTCTCAGTAGTGTCCGACTCCGTGCGACCCCATGGACTATAGCCCACCAGGCTCCTCTGTCTATGGGATTCTCCGGGCAAGAATACTGGAGCGGTTGCCATTCCCTTCTCCAGGAGACTCTGATCCATGGATCGAACTCAGGTCTCCTGCATTGCAGGCACATTCTTTACCATATGAGCCACCAAGACAAAAAAGACAACAGGGGCTTCCCCTGGGGGTCCAGTGGGTAAGGACACCGCCTTGCAGTGCAAAGGGCGCTGGTTCGATCCCTGGCCTGGGAAGATCCCATGTGCCGCGGAGCAGCTGGACCCATGTGTCCATTTACCAATGTGTCTCTCTGTGACAAGAGAGGCCACTGTGATGGGAAGCTCACACAGGCCAAAGATAAATAAATGAAAGACCAATAAAAGTGGCCAAAAAAAAAAGAAGCTAAAAAAAAAAAGTCAATTTGACCCATATTAATTTTAAATATTGAATTTTAAAAACAAATACAATAAATACTCAATAAAAGGTTATGCACATGAAGTACAACCAGAATTTCTATTTGGATGCTTGTCAGTGAGTTGCAACTACAGGTCTGTTCCTACAGTGCATCCATTTCTCCAGGGAAGAATCCTTAGCTTTTCTCTTATCTCCAGAATCCCACAGAGTATCTGGTATCTAAAGTTGACACTGGATAATACAGACGATGAAAAATGAATTAATCAGATGTAATCAGTTCACGTGATTTCATTTTGGTAGGGGAAGAGCAGGAGGGAAACAGAACTTAATGAAAAGCAACTACTAAACGTTGAAAGAGTGCCAGAAAGTCTCACATTACAGTTATGCACCTCTGGGGATTTGGGGGGGCATCACCATTTAAAGTGAACATTCATGATTTATGAGATATTTATAAGATAAATATAAAATATTTTAGATCAGTAGTCAAGTTTTAAGTGGCCATACCTGGGCTCCCATTAAGCCCTATGAAAACTAATACAACAGTTCACCCTAATATAGCCTATAAACCTCGAAAAAGAAAAGGGAAAAAAGAGCCTCATTTAAATTATATGATGAAAACTCAAACACAACCAAAGCTTAAATGGTGATAGAAATATGACAAATATCACCTACACGTCTGTGGCTGATACTCTCAATTGTTTGAACTCTGTCAACAGAAGTGCTGAGAATAATGAACACAGAGAGCCATTCTGGACTCAAATTTATTGAACAGAACTTATGTGAAATAAAATATTCCAAATTGGAAATTAAATATTATTTCCTTATTGTTTGGCCAGTCAAATCTGAGTTTCATGTAAGTATAGAACGGTTGTGTTCACCCCTAAATACCAGGCAGAAAATACTGTCTGACACAGAGAAAGTACAAACAATATTTTTAGGAAAATATTTTGTAATGAATTAATAAATAAGAGTGTTGCCACAAGATTAGAGTTGAAAGTAAAATTATATAGTAACTGAACTTCAGGAATCACGTTGGCATAGTCCTAAATGTTAGATATTGGCACAGTGCTCTTTTGGCAAGTATTCTTTCATTCATCCATTCCACCAACCAACCAACAATCCTGTTTAGTTTCAGAACACTTTGTGTGAAGGTCTGTAATCAGGACTGGGAATATAAAGGTCATAAGAAGATACTGTAAATGACTTCAAGTGGACTAAGTGTGGCACGGGATACACAGAGACATACAGCCAATATAATCAGTACCAATTAATTACACCTTGAGAACTGTAGTATGAACAACAACAGCGTAAGCACAAACTCCAGTGAGGATATAACTAGTTCTGCCAGCAATAATCAGGGGTACAATTCTTAGAAAAGGCAGGTATTCAACTGGGCTCTGAGAAATACATAGGATACTGAAAGATGAAAAACAGCAGATCATAAATCATTAAGAGTATGACTTTTGAAACAAGGCTGCAGGGGAATGAATTCCAGTCTACCACTTTAGCTGTGTGACCTTTTTCAAGTTACTTCTCTGTGCATCAGATCCCTCATGTCTAACTGGGAGGTAATGACATGACATATAGCATAGGAAGTTGGGGGAGTAAGTTAGTTGATGTACATAAAGCACCTTTAACGCTACCTGAAACACAATAAAAGTAAGAAAAGAAACTAGGGCAAGACAGAGACAACAGCATAAAAAAGTTCTGAGGTGCTAAAAATTCTTTCTCTTCTTCACAGAAAAATAATAAAAAGCATGGATTGTGCTAAGTACAAGCTGCTATGTATAAAATGCATTTTGCTAACTTCTTAACAACTTTGGGTCACTGATCTTTTATTGTTAGCATTATGGATCCTCAACCCAGAAAAATGCACAGAGGCACATACGTACACTCAAAACTCTACACGTATTAATAATTTCAGGGGTCCATCCACAGAACCAAGGGTGCTTCTTCAAAGGTCCTGCCTTAGCCGGAGATGATGGGATAGTCTAACGGGTTTACTTTCCATAGAAACCAATGCTTGGTATGGAACTTCATACAACCCCATGCACCTCTGGATCCTGAAGTATCTCACCAAAAAATTAAACTATGAATTCATAGAAGACGGAGACGAAGAGAACACAGAGAACTTCACAGCTGCGTCTCAAATCAAAGAAGGGCTAAAGTGAATAATCACAGCGAGGTGGTTCTTTGTCTGAGAAGCAGACCTGTGAAGGACGAGGGTGCAGGTCCTCGGGCCCTGAGGAGGCGATGCCGCGGAGAGACACAACGTAAAAACTGAACGGCTTTGTACTCACATGGTGAAGGAGCCTGGGGGGGCAGACACTCTCCGCAGGTCCGCAGCTTGCACCTGATGGATACTAGAGGCAGCAGGGAATGAGCAGCGAAGACAGTCAGCAAAACAGCGTGGACAGACAGGGAACAAGCCAGGAGAGAGAAAGAGAGACACACAAAATTTAAACAGAAATTAAATGAGCGCGTCACCAAACAGTGAATGAAAAGAAAAGGAAAACCAAGCCAGCCACAGAAATAATCCAAAAAGCCGGTGACAGCGACGAAGCCAACAGGACACATGGCAGGGCCGGCTCTCAGGCAAGCCACGGACTGGAGCAGGAGGCGGGCGCCCGCATCTGCTGCAGGAGCGCGGACGCTGCGCGAGGCTGCGGAGAACCACGGTCCTCTCTGGCTCTAGCTCTCAGTGGGCATCCATCTGAGCCCGTGCTCAGGCGCACGAACCACCGTCACCCTTTGAGCAGGATCAAGATAAACTGAATCCTTTCACACAGTCCTCATGACCGGGGAACTGAGGTGCTAAAAATTCTTTCTCTTCTTCACAGAAAAATAAAAAAAAGCATGGATTGTGCTAAGTACAAGCTGCTATGTATAAAATGCATTTGCTAACTTCTTAACAACTTTGGGTCACTGATCTTTTATTGTTAGCATTATGGATCCTCAACCCAGAAAAATGCACAGAGGCACATACGTACACTCAAAACTCTACACGTATTAATAATTTCAGGGGTCCATCCACAGAACCAAGGGTGCTTCTTCAAAGGTCCTGCCTTAGCCGGAGATGATGGGATAGTCTAACGGGTTTACTTTCCATAGAAACCAATGCTTGGTATGGAACTTCATACAACCCCATGCACCTCTGGATCCTGAAGTATCTCACCAAAAAATTAAACTATGAATTCATAGAAGACGGAGACGAAGAGAACACAGAGAACTTCACAGCTGCGTCTCAAATCAAAGAAGGGCTAAAGTGAATAATCACAGCGAGGTGGTTCTTTGTCTGAGAAGCAGACCTGTGAAGGACGAGGGTGCAGGTCCTCGGGCCCTGAGGAGGCGATGCCGCGGAGAGACACAACGTAAAAACTGAACGGCTTTGTACTCACATGGTGAAGGAGCCTGGGGGGGCAGACACTCTCCGCAGGTCCGCAGCTTGCACCTGATGGATACTAGAGGCAGCAGGGAATGAGCAGCGAAGACAGTCAGCAAAACAGCGTGGACAGACAGGGAACAAGCCAGGAGAGAGAAAGAGAGACACACAAAATTTAAACAGAAATTAAATGAGCGCGTCACCAAACAGTGAATGAAAAGAAAAGGAAAACCAAGCCAGCCACAGAAATAATCCAAAAAGCCGGTGACAGCGACGAAGCCAACAGGACACATGGCAGGGCCGGCTCTCAGGCAAGCCACGGACTGGAGCAGGAGGCGGGCGCCCGCATCTGCTGCAGGAGCGCGGACGCTGCGCGAGGCTGCGGAGAACCACGGTCCTCTCTGGCTCTAGCTCTCAGTGGGCATCCATCTGAGCCCGTGCTCAGGCGCACGAACACGCACCCGAGTGGTAGGCGGGCACAGTCAACTCATCTTTGAGCAGGATCAAGATAAACTGAATCCTTTCACACAGTCCTCATGACTCCGGGCTTTGTTGGAATATTCATATCAAAAGAAAAACCATCTTGAAAAAAAACACCCAACAAAAGCTTGAAGGTAACACCCAGAAAGCCTGATCTCACCACCATAGTGCTGTAAGTTCACTCATACTCTAGGCAGTGGAGTGAGCCATAGACTTCTCTCTGTTCTCTGCCCCTCCTCCATTTTTTTTTTTTTTTTTAAATAAAAGAGAGGGTCTTCTATGGCTACCAGAAAAGACAAATGGTGGAACTGAAGAAATTAAACCCCACATTTCCTGCCACTCTTCCATTATTATTAACTCTCCACTCTCTTAGACCATTTGAATGGTTTCACCGTAACTCTTTACCCTAACCCCTCTTTTCTGCTGGATATGTAAATTCTCATATGAACTCTCATAATAAGGAGTTCACCCATGAATTAACTCCTTATGATCCTCAATGGGCTATCAATGAACAACAGTAAGCCTTTTCAGCAGCCTGGGATGGTGGAACCCAGTTGCCCAGTTCAGACTCTGCCAATTCAAAAATCTTTCCTTTGGAGAATAAAATCACCCTTCACAATGCTGTCTTGCTAATGGACTCAGGCTAAGATCTTCCTAAGCATCTGCATTAATGTAGAATTGCTGATCTCCTTAAAAGTGCCTTTCAAATAGCGTGATCGGATTTATCCAGCTATCCTGTTACTTGTACATGAATAGGAACCTAGACCAATCTGCACAGTTACTTTTCGGGTGAAAGACATTTATGAGAGTCATAACTGAAGTAGAGCCACAAGTCATAAATGACTTATAAATGCCATCTGCTCCCGTATCAGTGCAGTGGCCAGGGGAGGGGGCAGTGGCCATAGCAGGCCTATAGCTAGTCTTTCAGTTTGTATATAGTACTAGCAAATGGGACCATAGGGCAAGATGTGTTTCTTTAGAAATTCTTTTCTTCTTTTTTTGTGTAAGTAAAGATCTGAGGGCATCAAGAAAGTCGACCCTGTAGCTATTTCTCATGGGAATTGTTCCAGCCATCCATGTGTACCAGTTCTTGAAATTCTTAAGTATATATCTTCCACTTACTTTTGTAAAATATGACCAAGAGATTGCCTGTATTATTTTTATGTTCACATGGTTTTAGATGTCTGTTATTATGGAAACAATTTCTAAGAAATGTAACAGATGGAACGTGATAGATCTGATCCATACGTGAGTCCCTTATTCAACAGGAAAGTCTCAGCACACTGGCAGGCACTGGGGACCCCTTGAGGGAAATCCCAGGGTCTCCCCACAGAGCAGCGGAGGCAAGTCAATGAAGAAGGACACTAGTTTTGATAAATGGTGTGACAGAAGGAACGAGAGCACTTTGGGAGCGCTGAGTGGTGTCTTGAATGGCTGGAAGCAGAGGGCAGAGGATTCTCAGGGAAGGTGATATTTCAATGGACTTTGAACTTGAGCAAGAGTTAGCAGGTGACAAGGAAGGGGGCACCCCAAGAAGAGCTACAGGAGGGCAAAAATATGATGATATATAAGACAGGCCTCACACTGCTCTTTCTGTCTTAACTGCAATAGTGATGTGACCTAAAGAGAGAAAAGCTTGAAGGACTCAAGAAAGTCTAAGAAAACTTGTTAAAAAGCTACCCATGGGGCTTCCCTGGTGGTCCAATGGGTAAGGACACTGCCTTGCAGTGCAAGGTGTGCCGGTTGGATCCCTGGCCTGGGAAGATCCCACGTGCGGTGGAGCAGCTGGACCAATGTGTCCAATTACCGAGCCGGAGCTCTGGAGCGCATGCGCCCAGAGCCAGTGCTCTGCAGTGAGAGAGGTCACTGCGATGGGAGGCCCACACGGGCCAAAGAACAAAGGAGGATGAAAATGGATAAATGAAAGACCAATAGAAGTGGCCCGACCCCCCCGACCCCCACTTCAAAAACAAAGCTACCCGTGGCCAGGATCCCCTTATACTGAAACTTCCACTTGGATATTCAGTGGAAGAAGGTGGATTTCCAAACAGAAAAAAGCAACCTAATCACAGAAAGTCAGAGTAGACAGTGAGAGATTTTCTAAAAATGTAGTGTTGAATGATAATTATAATAATATACGTAATAAAGACCTTGGCTAATCTTTAAGATTTAAAAATGTGTCCCATTTTAGTTCTTGAAATTCTTAAGTATATATCTTCCACTTACTTTTGTAAAATATGACCAAGAGATTGCCTGTATTATTTTTATGTTCACATGGTTTTAGATGTCTGTTATTATGGAAACAATTTCTAAGAAATGTAACAGATGGAACGTGATAGATCTGATCCATACGTGAGTCCCTTATTCAACAGGAAAGTCTCAGCACACTGGCAGGCACTGGGGACCCCTTGAGGGAAATCCCAGGGTCTCCCCACAGAGCAGCGGAGGCAAGTCAATGAAGAAGGACACTAGTTTTGATAAATGGTGTGACAGAAGGAACGAGAGCACTTTGGGAGCGCTGAGTGGTGTCTTGAATGGCTGGAAGCAGAGGGCAGAGGATTCTCAGGGAAGGTGATATTTCAATGGACTTTGAACTTGAGCAAGAGTTAGCAGGTGACAAGGAAGGGGGCACCCCAAGAAGAGCTACAGGAGGGCAAAAATATGATGATATATAAGACAGGCCTCACACTGCTCTTTCTGTCTTAACTGCAATAGTGATGTGACCTAAAGAGAGAAAAGCTTGAAGGACTCAAGAAAGTCTAAGAAAACTTGTTAAAAAGCTACCCATGGGGCTTCCCTGGTGGTCCAATGGGTAAGGACACTGCCTTGCAGTGCAAGGTGTGCCGGTTGGATCCCTGGCCTGGGAAGATCCCACGTGCGGTGGAGCAGCTGGACCAATGTGTCCAATTACCGAGCCGGAGCTCTGGAGCGCATGCGCCCAGAGCCAGTGCTCTGCAGTGAGAGAGGTCACTGCGATGGGAGGCCCACACGGGCCAAAGAACAAAGGAGGATGAAAATGGATAAATGAAAGACCAATAGAAGTGGCCCGACCCCCCCCGACCCCCACTTCAAAAACAAAGCTACCCGTGGCCAGGATCCCCTTATACTGAAACTTCCACTTGGATATTCAGTGGAAGAAGGTGGATTTCCAAACAGAAAAAAGCAACCTAATCACAGAAAGTCAGAGTAGACAGTGAGAGATTTTCTAAAAATGTAGTGTTGAATGATAATTATAATAATATACGGTAATAAAGACCTTGGCTAATCTTTAAGATTTATATATGTCCTTTTAAGAAATGGATAGAATACTACTACTACTGCCATTTCTGCCTTACAGTCTGTGGCTGCTTGATGGAGGCACCACTGCTCCCTGGTGGAAGCAACTGCATTTCTGAGTTGCATCTGCTGCTTGAACACCCTCACAGCTAGTTACATCATATGCACCACATGTACCAAAGACAAAAACTCCTTACATTTGTTCTTAATACTTGAAAAAAGCCCAACTAACTTCTTAATACAGTTTCTGAACAAAAACAAATTTTGTCTCAAAGACAAAAACTGTCTGAAACTCAACACCCCAAATAATTGCATGTCTGGTAAGGTTATTAAGCGTAGAGGCACCAGGCATGAAAATAAGAGCTGTTTGCCTGTAGATATTAAGAATTTTTAACTCTACTAACAAGTCATCTACAAGTGACCCAACCAACCTGGACTCTTTCAGAGGGGATTTCACTTAGTAGTTCAGATTTTCTCTCAAACCCATAGTTCACAGCTTAACTCCACTGCTTTAAGAGAGAATATGGTCAACGGAACACGACTGCTGACACCTTGCCTGAATCTCATGCAGCGTATATTCAACATAAGAGCAGGTAAAGGCAGAAGATGTAAAAAAGCAGCCAAAACGAGTCAAGAGTTTCACTTGCTGCAAAATGTAAACAAAACAAAAAAGGCAACTAAACCGGCCCTCTGGATAAGGATCTACAGAAAAATGCTGGGGAAGTGCAGGGCGATTCTGGAATATCAGGGTGCAGAGGAGAGAAGATCCCTCAAGCTTAGAAGCATATGCAAAAAACGAAAACCCTTAACGAGCCCTGTCAACTGCTGTTCTTCAATATCTGCCTTTTCAGAACGGGGTGCGGCTCTGGCAGAGTCGATGACTCCGGTGTCACGGTCTCATTCTAGGCACGTCTACCGTTGTCACAATGACTCAGTAAATACGTTGGCAAAGCATGCGCCTGATCCACAGGCACTAGAGGAAGCCAGCCATTCGGTACAAATATATCACCATGCATCACACGCCGCAAACAGGGGGAGTACCTCAGCAGGTACCTCACTGTGACACAAGAATGGCCAAAGGTGGAACCTGGAAATGGCCTTACCTTGAGTCAGGTCAGGCACAGAGGCGTGATATATAGAAGATGCTCAAAATGATGCCCCAAGTCCCCATCATTCTCCATCCCTTTCTCTAGCCCCAAACGGACATTTCAATCAAAAATTAGATAACGGGACTCTATTAAATGAGTTGCACTCAAAATGACCAGTCATTATCACCTTCTCCGAGTCAGTGCATCAAAGCACCCGAGAAAGGAAAAGGTCCAGGAGGGACACATTTTGCTCACGCACTGAGTCGTGGTTTAGGTTTCATCCAGACAATAGGATGCTACCCAGTTTGGCATCAGAGGACACAGGACCCTAAAGTGGGAGCACTGGTGAAAGGACAATCCACCAACAGGCAGAAAGGGAAGCAATGTGGGGAGAGGTGAGCCAAAATTTAGCTCTGCCACCCTTCTGCACTGGAGAAGCCAATACTCTCCAAGTGACCAGGGGCAAGAAGAGGCCAATTGAGCCTTCTTAAAATGAAAGAGGACACATTTGACAGGTTTTCTGACCCTGAATCACTCTTAAGGATTTCTGCTCCTCCCAGTCAATATGTACTCAAGTGGTCAGTGGAAAAGCACCATAAATCTAACATACCATACAACAGTTACTTCTGAAAGAAGGGCGTGGTCACATACAGTAAACATGAAGAAGAAATACGTGCAAGAGACCAAGAGGCTGTTGAGTTTCCTGGACATTTCTCCTTTCACAGCACAGGGAGGCTCCGACCATGCACATGCTCGGTGCCCTGCTCTCCACGGTCTCTGTGTTCACAAGGGTGGGCGAGGGGGGACTCACTCATTGAGAAGAGGCATGGACGTTCTCCTCTTGCTCTTCTGTACCATGTTGGCCTGATTCCTCAATGAGATGCGAATCATAGCGGGGCCAACCTACAGGGCTCCCCATCTACTTGCATGGGGATGGATTTGTAAGTTGGCAAAGCATGCGCCTGATCCACAGGCACTAGAGGAAGCCAGCCATTCGGTACAAATATATCACCATGCATCACACGCCGCAAACAGGGGGAGTACCTCAGCAGGTACCTCACTGTGACACAAGAATGGCCAAAGGTGGAACCTGGAAATGGCCTTACCTTGAGTCAGGTCAGGCACAGAGGCGTGATATATAGAAGATGCTCAAAATGATGCCCCAAGTCCCCATCATTCTCCATCCCTTTCTCTAGCCCCAAACGGACATTTCAATCAAAAATTAGATAACGGGACTCTATTAAATGAGTTGCACTCAAAATGACCAGTCATTATCACCTTCTCCGAGTCAGTGCATCAAAGCACCCGAGAAAGGAAAAGGTCCAGGAGGGACACATTTTGCTCACGCACTGAGTCGTGGTTTAGGTTTCATCCAGACAATAGGATGCTACCCAGTTTGGCATCAGAGGACACAGGACCCTAAAGTGGGAGCACTGGGAAAAGGACAATCCACCAACAGGCAGAAAGGGAAGCAATGTGGGGAGAGGTGAGCCAAAATTTAGCTCTGCCACCCTTCTGCACTGGAGAAGCCAATACTCTCCAAGTGACCAGGGGCAAGAAGAGGCCAATTGAGCCTTCTTAAAATGAAAGAGGACACATTTGACAGGTTTTCTGACCCTGAATCACTCTTAAGGATTTCTGCTCCTCCCAGTCAATATGTACTCAAGTGGTCAGTGGAAAAGCACCATAAATCTAACATACCATACAACAGTTACTTCTGAAAGAAGGGTGTGGTCACATACAGTAAACATGAAGAAGAAATACGTGCAAGAGACCAAGAGGCTGTTGAGTTTCCTGGACATTTCTCCTTTCACAGCACAGGGAGGCTCCGACCATGCACATGCTCGGTGCCCTGCTCTCCACGGTCTCTGTGTTCACAAGGGTGGGCGAGGGAGGACTCACTCATTGAGAAGAGGCATGGACGTTCTCCTCTTGCTCTTCTGTACCATGTTGGCCTGATTCCTCAATGAGATGCGAATCATAGCGGGGGCCAACCTACAGGGCTCCCCATCTACTTGCATGGGGATGGATTTGTAAGTTAGCAGCATGACCTCCCGACATTGGTGCAGTCTTTCTCCGTGGCCCCCGACTTGCAGGGCAGCCTGTAGAAACACGAGGCAAAAGTAAGCAAGCGGTTAGTGCCTAAGAGTGACTCAGGAGGGGCTTCCCTGGTTGTCTGGTGGTTAAGACTTCACCTTCCAATGTAGGGTGAGCAGGTTTGATCCCCAGTCAGGGAGTTAAGAACCCACATGCCTCGCAGCCGGAAAAAAAAAAAAAAAACACCCAAACATAAAACAAAACCTATATATTGTACCAAATTCAATATAGACTAAAACCGGTCCACATTAAAAAAAAGTCTTTACAAAAAAACAATTGCTCAAGAAACCCAGAAACCCCAAGTTCACTGCATATAATCAGAAGATCTTTGAGAAATACTTATTGAAAGCTGTTACTCATGAGCAAAATGGGAGATTCTGGAAAAATCATGAATATTAATAAACTAAAATGTCTAAACTCTTGATGGCTTGATCACCAATCCTGACAGCCACTTTTCGCTTTTATGTATTTTCAGTCTTATTCATGTTAGTTTACTATAAAAGCCCTTTTTGTTATCTACTTCCATTAACTATCCAATGTGAGTAGAACAGAAAAAATATTAAGAAAGATAAAATACATAGTTTAAGATAGTTTCTATACTAAATATGCAAACATATTTATGTACTTATCAAATATATAGTTATTATATACAGCTATATATTATAGATTAAATATATATCATCATTAAATATGTTGCCCATCTCTAGAAAAATTTTCAAACTTCAGGCAGACAAGCATTTCCTTTTTACCTAAAGCCTCCTCAAACTACTTTTAATCTGTATAAGATCAATGAAAAGCAAAATAATAATAATCTTCAATTGAAGAATATTCTGAAGAGTAAAGCACCTTTGAGGACCAAAATCAAACACAATAAGAGCTCGGCTCACTCTAGCAGCCACAAAATGAAAAGTCAATCCAGCATTAAAACTCTGCAACAAATTAGCATAACTTCTCTGCCTTAGTAAAAAATTGTATATATACGTGTGTGTGCATATACATATTTGTTTTAGTATCACTCACCCTTTCGGGAATGAAATAAAATTGAACACTATGTTTGGTTACAGCATACATAGGGTGGCGAAACTCTCTTATACAGTATGATGGACACTTTTATACACATATGTGGATCCTCACCCATATTAAGCTTTATGCAATTTACAGCAACCAGAAGGTTTCCCTGGGCTTCTGCCTAAACTATTTATACTCCTCTCACCTCCCACTAACTTACTTCTAGTGCCACAGATTCAGTTTGTTTGAACTGGAACTTTATATAAGATGAATCACAATATGTCGCCTCATGTCTGACATCTCTTCCTCATCATTATTTCTGAATAACAGAAAGTGCATGTACCTACTCTTCTGTTGGTGAACATCCAGCTGTTTCAGGTTTGGGGCTATTACTGATGCAAGCTTTTTTTTTTTTTTTTGCCACTTCTATTGGTCTTTCATTTATTTCCATCCATCTTTGTTTGGCCCGTGTGGGCCTCCCATCGCAGTGGCCTCTCTCATCACTGAGCACCGGCTCTGGGCACATGCGCTCCAGAGCTCCGGCTCAGTAGTTGGACACATCAGTCCAGCCACTCCGTGCCATGTGGGATCTTCCTAGGCCAGGGATCGAACCGGCGCCCCTTGCACTGCAAGGTGGTGTCCTTACCCACTGGACCACTATGGAAGCCCGGATGCAAACTTTCTTGTGTGTATCCTTGTATATATCTCTTGGTGGACACAAACATGCAATGAGTAGAATTGCTATATTGTAACTTTAGATGTATATTTAACTCTAGTAGCTACTACTAACAGCTGTTACATAAGGTTCTATTATAATGCATTTTGAGTATCAGTTTATAATGAAGTAAACAAACCTTTAGAAGGAGCAAATACTAACTAACTCAAAATCTAAAAGACATACTTAAAGAGAAAAAGGAAAACCTACATATTATCAGCTTGTTTCCATACGTCGCACCTCTATCATATGAATGGGGAATAAAATCTTGTTAAAAGAGATTTGTGAATTCAATGTCCACTAATTTGGTTCTCAGATATTTGTATTTATCCTGCGCTTTGAATTATTTTGGCACTTGCATTAATCTGAACCACAGAAACCTGTTTACTTATAACTGCAAAGATAAAAGGAACACAAAAGAACAGAAAGAAGTGAAAAAAATAGAATAAAAACTGAAAAGTAAAAAACTTATCATCATTAAACCCCTTCAATGTTAAAAGCACTCCACTGTGATCTTTACATACAATCGTATTCAATTAGTAGAATGAGGAGGCAGAGGAGAATGAAGTGAGAATTTACTAACATTCTTCCTAGCTTATTACCCAATCCTGTCACTCAGCTGAAGGTTTTTCCGATTATACTTAATAACCCATTTAAGTTAATCTATGCATTTGAGGCCCTATTATCATCTCCAGGACTTTTCCAATATATTTTCTCTTGCCTTCAGGTACTTCTCAGTCCAATATTTATCTGACAAAGTTTCATTCACTGGAAAAGATACGGTTACTTCCTTTTTCCCCAGTCTTGACTAGGCCTAATGACAAATAAAAATGCAGAACCTGCCAAGTCTAAATAAGAACGTACTCTTCTGGGTTTGACAGGACTGAAAACCACTTAACTACTTTCCAAGCCCTCGGTATCAGAAGGCTTCTACAGCTAGCTAAACACATCAGTCCAGCCACTCCGTGCCATGTGGGATCTTCCTAGGCCAGGGATCGAACCGGCGCCCCTTGCACTGCAAGGTGGTGTCCTTACCCACTGGACCACTATGGAAGCCCGGATGCAAACTTTCTTGTGTGTATCCTTGTATATATCTCTTGGTGGACACAAACATGCAATGAGTAGAATTGCTATATTGTAACTTTAGATGTATATTTAACTCTAGTAGCTACTACTAACAGCTGTTACATAAGGTTCTATTATAATGCATTTTGAGTATCAGTTTATAATGAAGTAAACAAACCTTTAGAAGGAGCAAATACTAACTAACTCAAAATCTAAAAGACATACTTAAAGAGAAAAAGGAAAACCTACATATTATCAGCTTGTTTCCATACGTCGCACCTCTATCATATGAATGGGGAATAAAATCTTGTTAAAAGAGATTTGTGAATTCAATGTCCACTAATTTGGTTCTCAGATATTTGTATTTATCCTGCGCTTTGAATTATTTTGGCACTTGCATTAATCTGAACCACAGAAACCTGTTTACTTATAACTGCAAAGATAAAAGGAACACAAAAGAACAGAAAGAAGTGAAAAAAATAGAATAAAAACTGAAAAGTAAAAAACTTATCATCATTAAACCCCTTCAATGTTAAAAAGCACTCCACTGTGATCTTTACATACAATCGTATTCAATTAGTAGAATGAGGAGGCAGAGGAGAATGAAGTGAGAATTTACTAACATTCTTCCTAGCTTATTACCCAATCCTGTCACTCAGCTGAAGGTTTTTCCGATTATACTTAATAACCCATTTAAGTTAATCTATGCATTTGAGGCCCTATTATCATCTCCAGGACTTTTCCAATATATTTTCTCTTGCCTTCAGGTACTTCTCAGTCCAATATTTATCTGACAAAGTTTCATTCACTGGAAAAGATACGGTTACTTCCTTTTTCCCCAGTCTTGACTAGGCCTAATGACAAATAAAAATGCAGAACCTGCCAAGTCTAAATAAGAACGTACTCTTCTGGGTTTGACAGGACTGAAAACCACTTAACTACTTTCCAAGCCCTCGGTATCAGAAGGCTTCTACAGTACCGTAGAGCACGCTTAAGCCATATTCTCAGCCTCAATGAAAGATCAATAGCAAATGTAACAAAGAGAGGTAAAGAGCTGTCAATGGCAGTTCCCCTGGCATTTCAGAATCAATCAAGACCACTGCACAGGCACAAGAGGAACTATAGTAATTAGTTTTTCAGACTAAAGACAGTTTCTATTATTGTTAGCACAAGCAGAACAACTTACTTCTGGAAGAAGTTAGAATAAAGGTACTTTGCAAAATACTATAAATAGGTATTTTTCTTCATTCAGATTTTTGTAGGTTTAACATTCTATAAGGCACAGGCTCTAACAATCTTAATAATGTTCAGGATTTTGGAATTTACTAATAAAAAACTTATTGGTGTATTAATGACATATTTAGTTGTTTATTCAACCCAGCCTGTATTATATTCTTGTGAAAGTGTCTAATATTGCCCTTCTGGTAGTATATCAATAAAGAGGAAAGCAAAGACAGTCCCTGAACTAAGTGTATCCATTGCCATCTATCGTCCTAAGTTACTGACAACTTCCTTTCAGTCCGAAGGTATAGTGTGAGGTCTTCTGTCTTTCCACACCATGCTCCTCCCTGGAATACTATTCTCTCTCCCCAAATCTCATCCTTCTTCTTACTAGTCAAGTCCTTATTTTCATCTGCTGTCAGATGACAGGTTTTTTTTTGGGTGGGGGGGGGGGTGCGTGGTGGGGAGGTAGGGAAGTGGGCGGGCCACTTCTATTGGTCTTTCATTTGTCCATTTTCATCCATCTTTGTTCTTTGGCTCTTGTGGGCCTCCCATCGCGGTGGCCTCTGTTGTCACAGAGCGCCGGCTCTGGGCGCACGCGCGCCAGAGCTCCAGCTTGGTAATTGGACACATCGGTCCAGCCACTCTGTGGCACGTGGGATCTTCCCAGGCCAGGGATCGAACTGGCGCCCCTTGCACTGCAAGGTGGTGTCCTTACCCACTGGACCACCAGGGAAACCCAGATGACAGGTTTAACAGCCCTTGGTTGGAAGAGAAGACAAACAAGGCCACGTCCTCCAACCTTCCCTTTCTCTCCAATGCTGTTGGCACTGATTCTCAGTCCCAGCCCCTGAACAAAGTACCCAAGGCAGCAGTCAGTGCTGTGGACAAGACACAATGGAGACAACAACATGAAAATCTGGTTGTTTCTTCAAAAGCAAACAAGTCTTATACAGTCTTATAAAACCAAATAACAACAACAAAAAAGAAAAAGAAAATGTAAAACTACTTTGTTTTATGAAAGAATAAAAGAGGAAACAGATATAATAGAGTTTAAAAGTCATGTTACGAAGATCTGTACGTTAAACTGGAAAATGTAAATAAGAGAAATTTCTGGAAAAAATATGGATAGCTTAAACTAGTTTTAAAAAAAAGTTACCAAAAATGTTTCTCATTCCAATCCCACCCCGAAATGTGCCAAGTGGACTTTAATGTTTTACATGTAATTCTAAGTTTTAAAGAAAGACAATGTCTAATACAACTTGTTTTAGAAAATGCTGTGGCTGAGATAACAAAACCAGGTTAAGGGAAGCAGCAGAAAACAAAATTTTAACCAAAATTATACCCAAATCACATACCAAAATCTTTTTTTTTTCCTTTTCCCCATCATACCTCTTTTATTTATATTTATTTTCATCCCTCTTTTTATTCTTTGGCATGTGTGACCTCCCATTACAGTGGCCTCTCTCACTGCAGAGCACCGGCTCTGGGCTGCTCCAGAGCGGGGGCTCGTAACTGGGCACACCGGTCCAGCTGCTCCGTGGCATGTAGTATTTTCCCGGGGCCAGGGATCAAACCGGTGTCCCTTGTACTGCAAGGTGGACTCTTTACCCACTGGACCATCAGGGAAGCTTCCAAAATCATTTTTTAAAATAGCTAAATATTTCTGCTTGGGGTGCTATATTAAAAACTAAACTAAATTGTGATCTATTAAGGGTTTTACAAGAATTAAGGACATTTCAACAACAGAAAATAGAAAAGCATGAAATAGTGCCTTTTGCAGCAACATGGATGGACCTGCAGATTAACACATTAGTAAGTCAGACAGAGAAAGACTAATATCACATGATAGCACTTCTTTGTGGAGTATTAAAAAAAAATTATACAAATGAACTTGTTTACATAACAGAAGCAAACTCACAGACATAGAAACCAAACTTATGGTTACCAAAAGGAAAGTGTGTGTTGGCGGGGTGTAGATAATTTAGGAGTTTGAGATTAACAACATGAAAATCTGGTTGTTTCTTCAAAAGCAAACAAGTCTTATACAGTCTTATAAAACCAAATAACAACAACAAAAAGAAAAGAAAATGTAAAACTACTTTGTTTTATGAAAGAATAAAAGAGGAAACAGATATAATAGAGTTTAAAAGTCATGTTACGAAGATCTGTACGTTAAACTGGAAAATGTAAATAAGAGAAATTTCTGGAAAAAATATGGATAGCTTAAACTAGTTTTAAAAAAAAGTTACCAAAAATGTTTCTCATTCCAATCCCACCCCGAAATGTGCCAAGTGGACTTTAATGTTTTACATGTAATTCTAAGTTTTAAAGAAAGACAATGTCTAATACAACTTGTTTTAGAAAATGCTGTGGCTGAGATAACAAAACCAGGTTAAGGGAAGCAGCAGAAAACAAAATTTTAACCAAAATTATACCCAAATCACATACCAAAATCTTTTTTTTTTCCTTTTCCCCATCATACCTCTTTTATTTATATTTATTTTCATCCCTCTTTTTATTCTTTGGCATGTGTGACCTCCCATTACAGTGGCCTCTCTCACTGCAGAGCACCGGCTCTGGGCTGCTCCAGAGCGGGGGCTCGTAACTGGGCACACCGGTCCAGCTGCTCCGTGGCATGTAGTATTTTCCCGGGGCCAGGGATCAAACCGGTGTCCCTTGTACTGCAAGGTGGACTCTTTACCCACTGGACCATCAGGGAAGCTTCCAAAATCATTTTTTAAAATAGCTAAATATTTCTGCTTGGGGTGCTATATTAAAAACTAAACTAAATTGTGATCTATTAAGGGTTTTACAAGAATTAAGGACATTTCAACAACAGAAAATAGAAAAGCATGAAATAGTGCCTTTTGCAGCAACATGGATGGACCTGCAGATTAACACATTAGTAAGTCAGACAGAGAAAGACTAATATCACATGATAGCACTTCTTTGTGGAGTATTAAAAAAAAATTATACAAATGAACTTGTTTACATAACAGAAGCAAACTCACAGACATAGAAACCAAACTTATGGTTACCAAAAGGGAAAGTGTGTGTGTTGGCGGGGGGTGTAGATAATTTAGGAGTTTGAGATTAACAAATACACACTACTATGTAGAAAACAGATGAACAACAAGGATTTAATGTACAGCACTGGGAACTAGACTGACCATCTTGTGATAGTCTAGAATGGAAAAGAATCTGAGAAAGAATACATATATAATCTGAATCACTCTGCTGTACACCTGAAACTAATACAACACTGTAAACTAACTATGCCTCAATCAAAATAAAACAAAGCAAAACAGAAAGTATAATTTCACAGCACTACAGTTTAAGTGAGAAAAACCACACTATCACCCTGAAACGATGCAGAGAAAAATAAAGTTCAGTGCCTTTAAGAATCAATTATTAGAAAACTAGGAATAGAACATAACTTCCCTAAATGATAAAGGCCATCTACTAAAAGCCCTAGAGAAAATAATATGTGGAATGAAGAAATTTTAGAAGCATTCTTTTCAAGGGACAAAATGATCCACTAGCAACAAAAGTCCTCACCATAGTACTGGAGGTCTCCAACAGCGTAATACATCAAGGAAACAAAACTAGAGGAAAAAGGCTTTGAAGGAAAAAAGCAAACCTGGTAATATCCCACTGATGTCATCCTATACACTGAATTCTAAGAAAATTCACAGCCCAAGAATTAAACCTCATAAGGCCACTATCAAATAAAAATCAATAGTGCTCCTATCCTCTAGCCATAACTAAGTAAAAATATAATTAAAAATAGGATGTAATCTGTAATATCAACAAAAACAATAAAGCAATGCATAAGAGCATAAGACGTAGAGGCAGAAAAATGTTTGACTATTGAAGACACAAAGAAAAACCTAAAGAAATGAAAAGCCATACCATAGACATGGATGGGACAATTTAATACTCTAATGATATTAATTTTCCCCCAAATAATACATACATTCAATGTAATTCCAAGTGAATATGAGAAATACTATTTTGAAGAATCTTGTCAAACTGATTATAGAATTTCAAAGAAATTTCAAAGAAATTCAAAGAAATAGTCCACAAATGGCTGAGAATCTTTTGAAATCATTAAGAACAGACTATCCTTATTAAATATTGAGATGTAATTCAAGTAGAGGTATTTGCATAAGAAAAAGACATGAAGGTCAAAGGAAATGAACAGAAAGCACAGGATAAACCCATGTGTGAGGACACAGAATATTTGGATATGGGATTATAAATTACTGGAAAAAAGATGGATACTTTAGCAATTGGTTATGGGACTATTTCTTCCTATAATAGAGAAAAATAAAACTCATATTCTGTCTCACATTATAGAGAACAATCAACTCAGATGTATTTAAAGGATTGGGAGCAAGAAACAAAAATATAAATATAAAAACTAGCTGGTAGAAAGAGAGACGACAGCGAGATGTCTCTTTAGCTCTCTTTTCTCAAGTAGAGTGTCTGGCCATGGCTGATTAGCGTTGACACTTCCATTTCCCACAGGCAAGCCCTCTCACCAGGCCACCCTTGTCTCTAGGGTGCAGCCCAAACAGGCACCTTGAGCAGAGAACCCAATTTTCATGGCCTGACTCCTTTCTCCAGATACCCAGCTCCTGCCTGATGACCCTCACTCTACAGCCCATCCATGGCCACGTCAGGGTTCCCCCCACCTAGTGGCTCTGGCTCTGGCTGGTAACACCATCTCTTCCCTTTGTCCCTGCAGCCCTGGAGGGCACAGAGAATTTCTGCAGTTACTAATCCATGGATTCCTACATACAGGTTACCTCCTTTCAATTCTTCTTCTAACATCCTGTAATTAGTCCCCTGTATTGAATTTCCTCAACTAAACTATCTCACATGGGATATTTTCTCTGTCTGACACACTACCTTAAGTCACCAAAATGAGAAATTTTACTTAAGTAATTTGCAGTGGCACGGTGATCACCCAACCACCGTATTTTTCTATCCAAGTTTTTACAAGCGGTTTTATCACCAAGAAGCAGTGCCATTAAGTTTTACTGATTTTATCAAATATTAGGATTTCAGGATATGGGTATATTTTAAAATCCTACTGCAATGCATGCTGTAAACAGTCTAAATATGATCAGCAATAGTATCACAGTTCACTATTATACATGTGAGCTAGCAAAATTACTCCATAGATTCAGTTTCTCTATAAGGTATATGAGTTTTTGGTGGGCTGCTATGGGCTGTTTTCACACTAGTATATTGAGATGTAATTCAAGTAGAGGTATTTGCATAAGAAAAAGACATGAAGGTCAAAGGAAATGAACAGAAAGCACAGGATAAACCCATGTGTGAGGACACAGAATATTTGGATATGGGATTATAAATTACTGGAAAAAAGATGGATACTTTAGCAATTGGTTATGGGACTATTTCTTCCTATAATAGAGAAAAATAAAACTCATATTCTGTCTCACATTATAGAGAACAATCAACTCAGATGTATTTAAAGGATTGGGAGCAAGAAACAAAAATATAAATATAAAAACTAGCTGGTAGAAAGAGAGACGACAGCGAGATGTCTCTTTAGCTCTCTTTTCTCAAGTAGAGTGTCTGGCCATGGCTGATTAGCGTTGACACTTCCATTTCCCACAGGCAAGCCCTCTCACCAGGCCACCCTTGTCTCTAGGGTGCAGCCCAAACAGGCACCTTGAGCAGAGAACCCAATTTTCATGGCCTGACTCCTTTCTCCAGATACCCAGCTCCTGCCTGATGACCCTCACTCTACAGCCCATCCATGGCCACGTCAGGGTTCCCCCCACCTAGTGGCTCTGGCTCTGGCTGCGGTAACACCATCTCTTCCCTTTGTCCCTGCAGCCCTGGAGGGCACAGAGAATTTCTGCAGTTACTAATCCATGGATTCCTACATACAGGTTACCTCCTTTCAATTCTTCTTCTAACATCCTGTAATTAGTCCCCTGTATTGAATTTCCTCAACTAAACTATCTCACATGGGATATTTTCTCTGTCTGACACACTACCTTAAGTCACCAAAATGAGAAATTTTACTTAAGTAATTTGCAGTGGCACGGTGATCACCCAACCACCGTATTTTTCTATCCAAGTTTTTACAAGCGGTTTTATCACCAAGAAGCAGTGCCATTAAGTTTTACTGATTTTATCAAATATTAGGATTTCAGGATATGGGTATATTTTAAAATCCTACTGCAATGCATGCTGTAAACAGTCTAAATATGATCAGCAATAGTATCACAGTTCACTATTATACATGTGAGTAACTATAGCAAAAATTACTCCATAGATTCAGTTTCTCTATAAGGTATATGAGTTTTTTTGGTGGGCTGCTATGGGCTGTTTTCACACTAGTATTTTATGATGTCAGGTGAAAATTTCATGTTCCCCAATTCTACCACAAGCCATCTAGAAGCCTCTTCATTACTTGGACAGTATTACCCATAGGACTAATGCCAGCCAGTATCTACAAGGAAGCAGGGGACAGTGAAAAGGAAAGAACTTTAATTGAAAAACTTTCCCTTGGCTCATTAATCTAGGTATTATATAATATTTACTATGGCTCTAGAACTTTTTTGTGAAATAATTAAGATCCTTATAATGTAGAAGTCTAAGTACTGCTTCTCACTGGGGGTTACTTGTATTATTTATTATTGTTAGTTAGGCATGTCCAACTGTTTGCGACCCTATGGACTGGGGATCCTCCTGGTCCAGGGATTGAACCCAGGTCTCCCACACTGAAGGCATATTCTCTACCATCTGAGCCACCAGGGAAGCCAATGTGTTAGTCACTCAGGCATGTCTGACTCTTTGTGACCAATGACTATAGTATACCAGGCTCCTCTGTCTGTGGAATTCTCCAGGCAAGAATACTAGAGTGGGTATCTGTTCCTTTCGCTAGGGGATCTTCCTGAACCAGGAATAGAACCCAGGTCTCCTGCATTACAGGTGGATTCTTTACCATCCGAGCCACCAGTGAAGCATACTTACATACTTATGTATTTTTCCATTTTGTTCAGTTGAGGTAGATTAATTATTAAGGTGATTTCATGAGAGGCAAAAATGTCACAAAAGGGCCGATTGAGTTTCTCTGCCAATAATGAGATCTAGCCTGGGATTTAATGGTGCAGGCTGGAGAAACATCACCTCCATGCTTTCAAGTTATTTCCATAAGCAATCAATCCTCTGAAATCTGTAATATCATGCCAGAGCTAAGATAGTATAATAATATAACCAACAATATATCTTGGGATCAAGCAAATTTGTATAATAACCAACATATCCTATTGATTTTTTCCTTAACACTAGAGTAGTGGCATCTGTCCCTTACATTAGACTGAGTAGAATAGCAGCATCGACTAGGTCACAATAAAACAAAGGCCAGACTCCATACAACATATCATCTACCCAGCATATAATCAATTGTATTAGACACACAAAGAAGCAAGAAAGTGTAATCCATGATGAAGAAAAAAGCAATTTTGAAGTGATCATGAATAGATGAGCAAATTGGACATCGCAAAAGAGAAAGGGTCAGTGAAAAAGAAAGAACTTTAATTGAAAAACTTTCCCTTGGCTCATTAATCTAGGTATTATATAATATTTACTATGGCTCTAGAACTTTTTTGTGAAATAATTAAGATCCTTATAATGTAGAAGTCTAAGTACTGCTTCTCACTGGGGGTTACTTGTATTATTTATTATTGTTAGTTAGGCATGTCCAACTGTTTGCGACCCTATGGACTGGGGATCCTCCTGGTCCAGGGATTGAACCCAGGTCTCCCACACTGAAGGCATATTCTCTACCATCTGAGCCACCAGGGAAGCCAATGTGTTAGTCACTCAGGCATGTCTGACTCTTTGTGACCAATGACTATAGTATACCAGGCTCCTCTGTCTGTGGAATTCTCCAGGCAAGAATACTAGAGTGGGTATCTGTTCCTTTCGCTAGGGGATCTTCCTGAACCAGGAATAGAACCCAGGTCTCCTGCATTACAGGTGGATTCTTTACCATCCGAGCCACCAGTGAAGCATACTTACATACTTATGTATTTTTCCATTTTGTTCAGTTGAGGTAGATTAATTATTAAGGTGATTTCATGAGAGGCAAAAATGTCACAAAAGGGCCGATTGAGTTTCTCTGCCAATAATGAGATCTAGCCTGGGATTTAATGGTGCAGGCTGGAGAAACATCACCTCCATGCTTTCAAGTTATTTCCATAAGCAATCAATCCTCTGAAATCTGTAATATCATGCCAGAGCTAAGATAGTATAATAATATAACCAACAATATATCTTGGGATCAAGCAAATTTGTATAATAACCAACATATCCTATTGATTTTTTCCTTAACACTAGAGTAGTGGCATCTGTCCCTTACATTAGACTGAGTAGAATAGCAGCATCGACTAGGTCACAATAAAACAAAGGCCAGACTCCATACAACATATCATCTACCCAGCATATAATCAATTGTATTAGACACACAAAGAAGCAAGAAAGTGTAATCCATGATGAAGAAAAAAGCAATTTTGAAGTGATCATGAATAGATGAGCAAATTGGACATCGCAAAAGAGAAAGGGTCAGTGAACACGAAAGCAGAACAACAGAAATTGTCTAATCTTAAAAACTAGAGATAAAATTACTTTCAGGATCTGTAGGACAATAGCAAGCAATCTTTAGTACACATAATTGAATATCGGGAGGAGAGGGAAAGGATGGAGCAGAAAACACACAGATGAACATATTCCAAGTCTGCTGGAAAAAAGTCAAACTTCAGTTCCAAAAAGATCAGTGAACCTAAAACAGGATGAATACAAAGAAAATCATTGGAAGTTAGAACAAAACCTATCACAATCACCACCAAAAAGATGCCCACATTCTAATGCCCAGAAACTGTGAAACCTTACAACCCAAAAGGGTCTTTCTGGTATGATTAAATTAAGGATGTTTAGATAGGAGATTGTTTTGGATTATCTGCGGGAGAGGCCCCCAATGGCATCACAAGGGAAGCCACTGTATGGGAAGTGGGGAGGCACGAGAGTCAGAGAACAAGACGTGCGTATAGAATCAGAGGTCAAAGTGATGCAGGCCCATGAGCCAGGGGATGCAGGCCACCTCAACAAGCTGAAAAAGACAGGGAAGTGGGTCCTTCCCAGAGTCTCTGGAAGAAACAGCTCAACCACCCACATAAGACGTCTGACCTCCCAAACTCTATGATAATACATGTGTGTGGCCTTAAGCCACTATTCATGGTAATTTATTTACAGCAGTGATAGAAAAGCAAAACAAACACAGAGGCTTAAAACTAGAAGAGAAATCTCAAAAACAGAAAAAATACACATTATACACAGGGGAATAGCAATACAGATGGTTTCCTAACTGTTCATCCTTAACCACGGAGGACTGATGAAAAGTGAAACAACATATTTAAAGTGCTGGAGGGACTTCCCCGATGATAGGAAACCACCTGCCAATGCAGGGAACTCAGGTCCGGTCCCTGGTCCAGAAAGATCCCACATGCCACTGAGCAACTAAGCCCATGCACCACAATTACTGAACCCATGTGCCTAGAGCCTGAGCTCTGCAGCAAGAGAAGTCACTGCAATGAGAAGCCCAAGACCGCAACTAGAGTCCGCATGTACTGCAACTAGAGAAAGCCTTAGCAGTGACCAAGACCCAGCATCGCCAAAAACACATAAATAATTTTTAAAATGAAGAAAGAGTGTGCTGGAATAAGTTAGCAAAGAAATTAAATCAATCTTGTCTTCTATATTCATAAAATTATCATTCCAAAAATGAGGATAAAATAAAGACATTTCAGAAAAACTAGATGTGAAATTATGTATTGCCAAGAGAACTGTCCTATAAGAAATGCTAAAGGAAATGTTTCAGACTCAAACAAAATGATACCAGATGAACTCTGTGATCAACAGAAAGAAGTGAAGAAAGCTGGAAATGGTGAATATGTGGATATACATAACAGACTATGAACTATTATGTATACCCACATATGAAAAGATGAAAATCTTTTACTTTCTTATCTGTATGTCAAAGTGTAATACATGAAAAAAATAACACAAAGTAAGGGAGATAAAAATGGACTTACAAGAGAAAAAGTTCTGTAACAAATTATTTATATCAAGAATAAAGTAGGGGATGTTACAGACATTAAAAGAATAGTAATAGGACATTGTGAACAACTTCATTAGACTTAATTTCTATGGAGTCGACAAATTTCTTGAAAAATTCAACTTAGTAATACTCACTGAAGAAGAAATAGAATATGTAAGTAATCCTATATCTACTCTTGTCTCAAAGAAATCTTGAGCTCAGAGACTTAAATTCTGCGAAATACTTAAGGAAAAAAATTATACCAATCTTATACAAACCTCTCAAAAACAGAAATATCCTGTCTCAATTTATGGGGCCAACAAAACCTTGATATAAAAACCCATAAAGAATACTATAAGAAAATAAATTTATAGGCCAATATCTTTCATACACATAGTCACAAAAATGCTTAACAAAGTATTAGTAAACTGAATCCGGTATATAAAAATAACACAACAAGTCAGGCTTATATTAGAAATGTAAGGTTAGTAACTTAAAAAAAAAAAAATCAATGGGGCTTCCCTCACAGCTCAGTGGTTAAGAGTTTGCCTGCCAATGCAGGAGACACAGGTTCAATCCCTGAGCTGGGAAGATCTCACATGCTGCGGAACAACTAAGCCTGTGAGCCACAACTCTTGAGCCTGTGCTCTAGGGCCTCGGAGCTGCAACTACTGAGCCTATGTGCTGCAACTACTGAAGTCCGTGTGCCCTAGAGCCTGAGTTCCACAATGGGAGAAGTGACCGCAACAAGAAGCCTGCTCACCTCAACTAGAGAGTAGCCCCCACTCCCTGCAACTAGAGAAGAGCCTGCAACAGCAGTGAAAACCCAGAATAGTCAAAAATAAATAAAATTTATTTAAAAAAATCAATGGAATCTGAGATATAAAGAAAATAAATGAGAAAACTAGGTCACTTCCAAATATACTAAAAAAAAAAAAAAAAAACCTGATAAAACACATCACTCACTTGTGATTTAAAAAACTCTCAGAAAGCTGATCATAGAGTCATAATTATTTAATTACACAAAGTGCTTTTCATATCTAATTAAATATAGAATACTACCTCCTATATCAAGAATAAGGGAAGTATGTTCATTCTTACCATTGTTGTTCAACATATTGCCAGCTCATTCACTAAGTCAAGAAAAATAAAAGGTGTGTAAGGAAATAATAAAACTGTCCTTATTCACAAACCACACAGTTAGGTATACAGAAAAACCCAAGGAATATATCAAAACCTACTAGAACTAATCAGTGAGTTAAGCAAAGCTGCAAGACAAATATCTACACATGTGTACACACACGTGTCAGTTATTTCGATATATTACCAATAATAATTACATGTGAAATTTAAAATAATATTATTTAAAATAGTATTAAATACTTAAAGGGATTTTAACAAAAGGTACGCAAAGACATGAACACTACACTAAAACTACAAAAGACCACTAAGAGAAATTTAAAAAACACCTAAATAAATGAAAAAATATATTGTGTTTATAGATTGAAACACTCAATAAAGTTAATATGACAATTCTCCCTAAATTTATCTATAGACTCAGTGAAATTCCAATTAAAATCCAAACAGTTTTTATAGACACAAACTGATTCTAAAATCTATATACAAATTCAAGACATAGAATAACAAAAACTGTCTTAGAAAAACAAAGGGAAATGATTCATATTACCAGGCTGAAGACTTAAAAGAAATCTATAGCAATCAAAACAGTGCTAGAGTGGCAAAGGACAAACAAATCAATGAAACAGATTAGAGTCTAGAAAAAGACCCACATATAATCAAGAGGCAAAGGCACCAAGGCAATTCTATAGAAAAGGAAAGTCTATTTAACAAATGGTGCTGGGGGGGAAAAAAAAAACTGGATAAATGTATTTTTTAAATCAGGAACAGGATTCTTTTGTCTCTAATGTTATTAAGAAACTTGCAAAGTTTTGGATAATTGTATTTTTGAAAATGAATCTTGAAGCTACTTGACAGAATACACAAGAATTTGAGCTGAATCACATACTTATACCTAAAAGCAAAACCTGTAAATCTTCAAGGAGAAAACAATGGAGAGTATCTTCCCAACCTTTCTTGAAGTAGGCAAAGATTTCTTAAAGTGAAACTGCTCATTCATGTCCAACTCTTTGCGACCCATGGACAAGCCATGGAATTCTCCAGGCAAGAATCCTGGAGTGAGTAGCCTTTTTCTTCTCCAGGGAATCTTCCCAACCCAGGGACTGAATTCAGGTCTCACACATCATGGGCAGGTTCTTTATCATCTAAGCCACCATGGAAGCCCAAGAATAGTGGAGCGGACAGCCTATCCCTTCCTCCAACAGATCTTCCCAACCCAAGAATCGAACCAAAGCCTCCTGCATTGCAGGGGGATTCTTTTTTTTTCTTTCTTTCTTTCTTTTTACTTTTTATTTTTATTTATTTTTATTTTTTTGCAGGGGGATTCTTTACCAGCTGAGTTACAAAGGAAGCTACAAATTTAAGAAGGACCCAAAAAGTTCTAACATGAAAGATGCCTACCTCATAAAACTGGAATCTGTACAAATGTTTAAACTTCTTCCCATCAAAAGAAACATTAATAGATTGAAACACTCAATAAAGTTAATATGACAATTCTCCTAAATTTATCTATAGACTCAGTGAAATTCCAATTAAAATCCAAACAGTTTTTATAGACACAAACTGATTCTAAAATCTATATACAAATTCAAGACATAGAATAACAAAAACTGTCTTAGAAAAACAAAGGGAAATGATTCATATTACCAGGCTGAAGACTTAAAAGAAATCTATAGCAATCAAAACAGTGCTAGAGTGGCAAAGGACAAACAAATCAATGAAACAGATTAGAGTCTAGAAAAAGACCCACATATAATCAAGAGGCAAAGGCACCAAGGCAATTCTATAGAAAAGGAAAGTCTATTTAACAAATGGTGCTGGGGGGGAAAAAAAAAACTGGATAAATGTATTTTTTAAATCAGGAACAGGATTCTTTTGTCTCTAATGTTATTAAGAAACTTGCAAAGTTTTGGATAATTGTATTTTTGAAAATGAATCTTGAAGCTACTTGACAGAATACACAAGAATTTGAGCTGAATCACATACTTATACCTAAAAGCAAAACCTGTAAATCTTCAAGGAGAAAACAATGGAGAGTATCTTCCCAACCTTTCTTGAAGTAGGCAAAGATTTCTTAAAGTGAAACTGCTCATTCATGTCCAACTCTTTGCGACCCATGGACAAGCCATGGAATTCTCCAGGCAAGAATCCTGGAGTGAGTAGCCTTTTTCTTCTCCAGGGAATCTTCCCAACCCAGGGACTGAATTCAGGTCTCACACATCATGGGCAGGTTCTTTATCATCTAAGCCACCATGGAAGCCCAAGAATAGTGGAGCGGACAGCCTATCCCTTCCTCCAACAGATCTTCCCAACCCAAGAATCGAACCAAAGCCTCCTGCATTGCAGGGGGATTCTTTTTTTTTCTTTCTTTCTTTCTTTTTACTTTTTATTTTTATTTATTTTTATTTTTTTGCAGGGGGATTCTTTACCAGCTGAGTTACAAAGGAAGCTACAAATTTAAGAAGGACCCAAAAAGTTCTAACATGAAAGATGCCTACCTCATAAAACTGGAATCTGTACAAATGTTTAAACTTCTTCCCATCAAAAGAAACATTAAAAGATAAAAATAAACTAAGAATATATTTGCACTAAATATATGTCAAAAGACTTGTATTCAGACTATATAGAGTATCTGCAATTCAACAATAAAAGATAAATATGCCCATCAAAATACGCAAAAACATTTTTTAATAAATCAGAAGGACATTAAAGGTAACAACAAAGATAGTATGTCTTACTGTCATTTTTCACTGGACATAATATAATTTGTTTATTTCTAGCGATGTAATTTTATCTTCTCATTCTGCTTCATCAAGTGTAATATTATAATAGCTTTTTATCTCTATGTATGAACACATTTTCCAACACCTGTGGGATATTAAGTTCCTATCACTTCTCATCAGGTGTTCTTATATGTGCTGTTGGGCAAGTAAACAGTACAAAATTTCTGGAAAGCAGTTTTATAATTTTCGTTAACAGGCTTTAAATGTTTATGCCACTGTATCAATAATTTCTTTCCTGGGGATTTGACATAAAATAATTTAAACTGTAAACTGAGATATATGAGCATCATATTAATTATAGGAATTTTAAAACCAGCAAACATCCAGAATCCTAAATGCTCCATAAAGGAAGCTTTTCATGAAGAAATAATTACTAAATAAATTGAGACATATTTAAAAAATGAAAGAATAGGATTTTATTTATGATTCCCTATATATTTAAAAACAGAAAGCAATTGAAGGGAAACACAGCAAGATATAAATACAGCTAAGGATCATGTAATTATGACTAACATTTTTACTTTTAATTCTTACACTTACAAGTGTTATCTAAATAAACAGTATTACTTTTTCCTTAGAAAAAAAAAGATCTGGTATATATTCAACTTCAACCCTGGGAATTTCTCCATGTAATCTCTCTTACTGAATAGGTTTTTGCTTTCTTAATTCATAAATACAAAAGAGCCTACATATTTTAATTTTGATTAACAAAAAGAAAGCTGGCTCTGCTCTCTTTAAAGTTCAGGAGACTGAAATTTTTGGATTGCATACCACGTAGCAAATTAGGCTACCAGTTCCTCAATCTGAATAATGCTTTGAACTGTCTTGAAAAGTTTTACATTACTTAGAAGCAGACTCAACGTGAAAGAACCTTTACAACTATAATGGTAGAAAACTGCGGCAGAAATAAATACATCGTACAATGTCTGATTATAGTCTGAATGGAATCCAGAAAGGTAATTGGGTTACCCAGCACCCAATGAAGAATCTCCTTAATTAACAGGAATGCATCTCAACCAGTAAAATGAATTGAATACATCTGCCTTGAAATGTGCAATTACAAGATAAAGAGTCTAAGAAATAATCTTTCTTCCCATTCTAGAAATTCTATGTCAAATCCTGCTTAAAGTACCACTCTGAATATTTTAAAGACACAAAAATACATATACTTTTACCCAAATAACAACACTCTTCTGTTTGTATAATTATCTTACACAGATGCATGAGTTTTCAAATAATTTACCTTAGAAATGTCATCAATATAATAGTTTCAAGGCATGTGAAATTTAAGGACTGAAAATAAAGCACTTTCATTATTGACTGAAGAGAAACACACAGTGTCTGCTCTCTGGACAGGAAGATGTATATGAGTAGTGCGCTCTTGTTGTTCAGGTTGCTAAGTCGTAACCAACTTTTTGTGACTCCATGGACTACTGCACACCAGGCTTCTCTGTCCTTCACTGTCTCCCAGAGCTTGCTCAAACTCATGTCCATTGAGTCAGTGATGCCATCTAACCATCTCAACCTCTGTCACCCCCATCTCCTCCTGCCCTCAATCTCTCCCAGCATCAGGGTCTTTTCCCATGAGTTGGTCTTTGCATCAGGTGGCCAAAGTACTGGAGCTCAAGAAATATTAAAGAACATGGGATGTTTAAAACTGCAGTATCATCTACATTCAACAATTTTACAATTTTATTTTCTCTATACCAACTCCTATCTATTATTTTTCTCCTTTTCCCACTCATGATAGGATGGGAGAGAGAAGGAATTGATGGATTCCTAAACTCAATCTAGGAGGATCTCCTGAGTTTCAAGCACACATTTCAAACTGTACATTTATAAATCTTCTCAGATGTCTCACGGGAATTTCAAATTTAACTTACAGAAAACAGAGTTCACTTTTTGGACACTATTATCCTTCTTTTATATTTTCTTTCTTATATAATAGAGTCATCCGTTACCCAGTGCTGGCCTATGGGCCTACCACCTCTTTCTCACTCTTCATGCTAAGTCTCTATCAGTGCACCAATCCCTTCTATTTTTATCCTCACTTTCTTTCTTCAAGCTTTCAGATCTCCTCATGTTTGCACCTGGGCTTTGGTACCAATGTCCTGATTTGTCCATCTGTCTCCAAAAATGAAGATTTTGCTCACTTTTGCACTGACATCCAGATAACCTTTCTGAGCAACAAATCTGATCTTGTCTCATGCCGTCAGCTGCAAACGCCCCATAACAGTTAAAACAATACATTTAAAAACTCAACTCTTTCTGCCCTTCATTCACTGTTTGGATCACCACTCTGAGCCACCACTAATCATTCTCCTGGTTTCCACGCTCTCTTAAGGTGAGCCATTTGGCAATCTCACCCATGAAGACTACCATTGGTAAACACATTCTCCTTTCCATTCTCACACATTCCTTTTTCCTAGAATGTATTACCTCAGACTGTGATTGCTTGTTTCCTTCTTCATCCCCCCCAACCAACACAGAACTGTAGACGCCCTGAGGACATGGCTTCTCTGTTAGTTCACTTTGTACCCATTTTACCTAGCAATGTCACTTGTGGATTCAACAGCTATTTAGTAAATATTCATGACTGACATTAAATGAAAGAAAGCAGTCCAAAAATCTCACCCCCATCTCCTCCTGCCCTCAATCTCTCCCAGCATCAGGGTCTTTTCCCATGAGTTGGTCTTTGCATCAGGTGGCCAAAGTACTGGAGCTCAAGAAATATTAAAGAACATGGGATGTTTAAAACTGCAGTATCATCTACATTCAACAATTTTACAATTTTATTTTCTCTATACCAACTCCTATCTATTATTTTTCTCCTTTTCCCACTCATGATAGGATGGGAGAGAGAAGGAATTGATGGATTCCTAAACTCAATCTAGGAGGATCTCCTGAGTTTCAAGCACACATTTCAAACTGTACATTTATAAATCTTCTCAGATGTCTCACGGGAATTTCAAATTTAACTTACAGAAAACAGAGTTCACTTTTTGGACACTATTATCCTTCTTTTATATTTTCTTTCTTATATAATAGAGTCATCCGTTACCCAGTGCTGGCCTATGGGCCTACCACCTCTTTCTCACTCTTCATGCTAAGTCTCTATCAGTGCACCAATCCCTTCTATTTTTATCCTCACTTTCTTTCTTCAAGCTTTCAGATCTCCTCATGTTTGCACCTGGGCTTTGGTACCAATGTCCTGATTTGTCCATCTGTCTCCAAAAATGAAGATTTTGCTCACTTTTGCACTGACATCCAGATAACCTTTCTGAGCAACAAATCTGATCTTGTCTCATGCCGTCAGCTGCAAACGCCCCATAACAGTTAAAACAATACATTTAAAAACTCAACTCTTTCTGCCCTTCATTCACTGTTTGGATCACCACTCTGAGCCACCACTAATCATTCTCCTGGTTTCCACGCTCTCTTAAGGTGAGCCATTTGGCAATCTCACCCATGAAGACTACCATTGGTAAACACATTCTCCTTTCCATTCTCACACATTCCTTTTTCCTAGAATGTATTACCTCAGACTGTGATTGCTTGTTTCCTTCTTCATCCCCCCCAACCAACACAGAACTGTAGACGCCCTGAGGACATGGCTTCTCTGTTAGTTCACTTTGTACCCATTTTACCTAGCAATGTCACTTGTGGATTCAACAGCTATTTAGTAAATATTCATGACTGACATTAAATGAAAGAAAGCAGTGAGACATGTAAATAAGTACGATGCTGCCTTTACAAAAATCCCTCTTAATTACAGACCTTCCATATTGTGGAACTATTGGGAACTATGCCCATAGTTCCCATACACGGCATGGCCTTTAAATGATCCAGCCTCAGAAATTACATAGTATCAATTCCACTGTACTCTATTTGCCAACTATTTGTAAGCCCATCTAGAGTCAAGGGGAGGATATATAGGCCCAAACTCTAGATGGAAAAATCCCCAGAATCGGATGGCACTTTAAACCCACAGTTATCAAAGGATTCTAGTGAACGAATTATTTTGAAATGTATAAATAAAAGAATCACTCTCCCTGCTTCTCTAAAACAAACTGTATAATGAGGCAACCCAAGAGTGTATACTCAGTTGTCTCCAACTCTTGTGACCTCATAGACAGAAGCTTGCTAAGCTCCTCTGTTCATGGGATTTTCCAGGCGAATACTGGAGCAGGTTTCTATTTCCTACTCCAGAGGATCTCCCTGACCCAAGGACCGAACCCACATTTCTGTGTCTTCTTTATTGGCAAGCAGATTCTTTTCTACTGTGCCACCTGGGAAACCCCATCCTCAGTGGTTGTGGCACATGGGTTTAGTTGCTCTGAGGCATGTGAGAGCTTCCTGGTTTAGGGATCAAATCTGTGTCACCTGCATTGACATGCAGATTCGTAACCACTGAGCTACCAAGGAAGCTCTAACTAAACAGTAGGTGTAGGAAAAACTTCCCTTTACTGAAACACTCCAGTTAACAAATGAAAAAGATTAGAATCAGAATATCACTACTTTGCAAACCCAGATGATTTCTGGATCCTGACACTGATCATCAAAGACTATTACTGGGGGAGGAAGAGAGAACCAGACATTGTATATCCATCCTCCTTTGGAAGAATAAAGCACTACTTACAAAAGAGATCTGAAGACATGTGTCTGATGAATCTATATCCACCTATCAACTTAGCAAAAACAAGGAAGAGAGGAGAACACAGAGACCCTGTGGACATTAACAGCCCAGTTCAGACTCAAGGAAACTATCCAGGACAAATAGCCTGGTCTCTTTAACAGAGAAATGAAAAAAAAAAGAAAAGAAAATAGAGAAACGGCTGCTACAAAGACTTAAGAGTCATAACAACTAATCACCATGCATATATTTTCTTTGAATCCTGATGAAAACAAGTAGAGAATGGTAAAACAAATGGTATCTGCAAGACATTTAGAAATTAGCACTGAGTAAATACAACTAATATTCAGATGCTATTATTTTACTTTTTGAAATAAGATAATATGATTTTATTCACAAAAGGAAGTCTTTTACAAAAAAACATATTCAGAAGTATTTATGTGTAAAATGATACAACGTCTGGGGCTTACTTCAAAATAATTTAAGAGAGTAGACCATAGTTGGGGACAGAAATAAAATAGCCCATGACCTGATCATTACAGACGCTAGGTGATGGTGCACAAGGGTTTAAATACTGTCTGTTTTAACACTGATCTTTTCCCCTAATGAATATTTGTTTTAAAAACACACTTGACAGATTCCCCAAAGTCAAAATTCCTCGGTACATCCTCTAATGCACTTGGTGGTATCTGCCCGGCCTGCCTCCCCAGCACCATCTGCCTCACTTTCACCTACGTTTAAGCTAAGTGTAGTCTCCACAGAAGACTATGACATCCCAGACTACCAAGTGTGCGTGCATTTCCCTCTTCCACAATGCCAAGTCCCACCTAGCAAAATTCACTCCTCGTGTCACATTTCTCACTGCCAATCACAGGTCTCCAGCTCTGCTGCATTGACATGCAGATTCGTAACCACTGAGCTACCAAGGAAGCTCTAACTAAACAGTAGGTGTAGGAAAAACTTCCCTTTACTGAAACACTCCAGTTAACAAATGAAAAAGATTAGAATCAGAATATCACTACTTTGCAAACCCAGATGATTTCTGGATCCTGACACTGATCATCAAAGACTATTACTGGGGGAGGAAGAGAGAACCAGACATTGTATATCCATCCTCCTTTGGAAGAATAAAGCACTACTTACAAAAGAGATCTGAAGACATGTGTCTGATGAATCTATATCCACCTATCAACTTAGCAAAAACAAGGAAGAGAGGAGAACACAGAGACCCTGTGGACATTAACAGCCCAGTTCAGACTCAAGGAAACTATCCAGGACAAATAGCCTGGTCTCTTTAACAGAGAAATGAAAAAAAAAAAGAAAAGAAAATAGAGAAACGGCTGCTACAAAGACTTAAGAGTCATAACAACTAATCACCATGCATATATTTTCTTTGAATCCTGATGAAAACAAGTAGAGAATGGTAAAACAAATGGTATCTGCAAGACATTTAGAAATTAGCACTGAGTAAATACAACTAATATTCAGATGCTATTATTTTACTTTTTGAAATAAGATAATATGATTTTATTCACAAAAGGAAGTCTTTTACAAAAAAACATATTCAGAAGTATTTATGTGTAAAATGATACAACGTCTGGGGCTTACTTCAAAATAATTTAAGAGAGTAGACCATAGTTGGGGACAGAAATAAAATAGCCCATGACCTGATCATTACAGACGCTAGGTGATGGTGCACAAGGGTTTAAATACTGTCTGTTTTAACACTGATCTTTTCCCCTAATGAATATTTGTTTTAAAAACACACTTGACAGATTCCCCAAAGTCAAAATTCCTCGGTACATCCTCTAATGCACTTGGTGGTATCTGCCCGGCCTGCCTCCCCAGCACCATCTGCCTCACTTTCACCTACGTTTAAGCTAAGTGTAGTCTCCACAGAAGACTATGACATCCCAGACTACCAAGTGTGCGTGCATTTCCCTCTTCCACAATGCCAAGTCCCACCTAGCAAAATTCACTCCTCGTGTCACATTTCTCACTGCCAATCACAGGTCTCCAGCTCTCTGCTGCGGACTGGAGAGACAATGGAGTGATGGATACTGACCACCCCCCACTCCCACCCAACATGCCACCTCTTTCCTGCCCTCCCTTCTGCCCTATGAAACTGACCCCTTTAGACTGCTTTAACAGACTCCCTTGTCTTCCTAGCCTTTATTAGACTTCTCCAGAGGGAGACAACAATGAAAGATCAGGAGGACAAGAACTGTATTGATGTCCCTGACCCTCTCCCTCCCAGGCTGGCACAGGATGGCTGCCTTTACTTAGCTTTCAGTTACTCCTATCAGGTGGTCCTTAGCAAATCATTCTCTTTCTGGTACAGCTGACTGTTTCATTGTCTTTGTATCTTCAGCTCAGGAATACACCACCATCCATGGCTGCTACTCATAAATCTAGTGCACTATTTGTGAAGCATTTCCATTAAATTCTCCTCTAACCAGTTTCACTCTGTCTTCTTTAGACTTTTAATTATATAAGTGTAAGCAAAAACAACTTAAACAAACATAAAAGACTCTCTAAAGAACCTGACAAAGATAGGGACTGAAAAGTTATGTAAAATGAAGAGGTAAAGAACACATGAGATAAGTAGCCTACACAATGGTCCTTGTGATACAAGAAGCAGGGCATGCCCAGAGCTATAGCTGACTTCAGAGGCAACAAGCTCCAAAGTAGAGGGCAGTGGTAAAGGAGAGATTTGGAGAGAAACTCAGTTTTGCAGTAAAGATTTAGATTGTGATCTTCAGAGCAACTGGAAAATGTCTAATATTCTCCCTGCCCTCACAGACTTAGGTAAGGGAAATTTTTTAAACCTTCAACCACGTAACCAGTACTAGGACACTCTTGAGCATGGTAAAAATTCAATGTATATTCAAAATCCCCTCGGTACATCCTCTAATGCACTTGGTGGTATCTGCCCGGCCTGCCTCCCCAGCACCATCTGCCTCACTTTCACCTACGTTTAAGCTAAGTGTAGTCTCCACAGAAGACTATGACATCCCAGACTACCAAGTGTGCGTGCATTTCCCTCTTCCACAATGCCAAGTCCCACCTAGCAAAATTCACTCCTCGTGTCACATTTCTCACTGCCAATCACAGGTCTCCAGCTCTCTGCTGCGGACTGGAGAGACAATGGAGTGATGGATACTGACCACCCCCCACTCCCACCCAACATGCCACCTCTTTCCTGCCCTCCCTTCTGCCCTATGAAACTGACCCCTTTAGACTGCTTTAACAGACTCCCTTGTCTTCCTAGCCTTTATTAGACTTCTCCAGAGGGAGACAACAATGAAAGATCAGGAGGACAAGAACTGTATTGATGTCCCTGACCCTCTCCCTCCCAGGCTGGCACAGGATGGCTGCCTTTACTTAGCTTTCAGTTACTCCTATCAGGTGGTCCTTAGCAAATCATTCTCTTTCTGGTACAGCTGACTGTTTCATTGTCTTTGTATCTTCAGCTCAGGAATACACCACCATCCATGGCTGCTACTCATAAATCTAGTGCACTATTTGTGAAGCATTTCCATTAAATTCTCCTCTAACCAGTTTCACTCTGTCTTCTTTAGACTTTTAATTATATAAGTGTAAGCAAAAACAACTTAAACAAACATAAAAGACTCTCTAAAGAACCTGACAAAGATAGGGACTGAAAAGTTATGTAAAATGAAGAGGTAAAGAACACATGAGATAAGTAGCCTACACAATGGTCCTTGTGATACAAGAAGCAGGGCATGCCCAGAGCTATAGCTGACTTCAGAGGCAACAAGCTCCAAAGTAGAGGGCAGTGGTAAAGGAGAGATTTGGAGAGAAACTCAGTTTTGCAGTAAAGATTTAGATTGTGATCTTCAGAGCAACTGGAAAATGTCTAATATTCTCCCTGCCCTCACAGACTTAGGTAAGGGATCATTTTCTCTTAGACATTCCCTGACAGCCTTCAACCACGTAACCAGTACTAGGACACTCTTGAGCATGGTAAAAATTCAATGTATGTTCATTGGCCTAGTGAATCAGTGAATGAGTAAAACACATGCGACCAGGTTTGTGATTTTCTTGGGTATCATCAAAAATTTCTCCCTCGCACATTCCTTACCTGGACTTATTCCTATTTCTCCTTGGCTAAGTCTTTACCTATAATTAGCATAAAGACTTTTGGAGAGAAAGAGCTATATACGAGCTACAATCTGGAAAATAAGATCATTCCCAGACCAATCTTTTGTATCTAATGACCATTTCATTCTAGAGATGTCAAATGCAATTAGCAACATCACTGTCTTAGGAGATGAGTGTTCTTGCCATAATCACAATAGTTTATTCTGTTAAATCTCAGCAATTCGAGATGATGGAGGAAAAGTCATTTGAAATCCATGAGATGGGTGAAAGAATTGTTTTAGGTTGTTTAGAATAAGAAATAGCCTTCTAACCTTACAATATAAGAGCACAATGCAAGAGCTAGCCAAGTGCAAGGAGAAGCTTTAATTTTCTTTACAAACTGATAGTGTGGCCTGATCTATACCTGATAATATGATAAGCAAAAATTTTAATTGGTTTATCACTCAATAATAAATTAAAAGCTGCCTACAACTGACCTTATACATTTATTTTTTAATGCCAACAACCAAAATTAAGGTGCAAGGTGACCTCAATATTGTGCCAACAAATATGCTCTAATGTCACAATAATGAAGTCTTTCTATCTTCAGGTATTTTATGATAATAGAAGTGCCCATCTTATGCTTAAGTGGGCAAGATGGAGATGAAGGCAAATGATGATGTTCTCTTTTTTTTACCTAAATTTGAGTCCTCCATTAACCAACAAAGAATCAAGGTTTCTACATTAATGCTAGGATAGGTCTGTGGCATAATGCTATGGGATGAGTATGAAAATTCTGTATTTCATTCTGACAGAGAGTATCAGGAAAAGTAGCAAGTAATATTCATTTACCTTTGAAATTCAAAGAGGCATCGATTTTTTTTTAGTGACACAAGAATTGCTTTTTCTTCTGTCTCCCCCTAGCCACCCTACATTCCATAAAGTTTATAAGCTGATAAGCCAAGATAGAACATTGTATCAAAGTCCTGCAAAATGAATAAACTCTGAGACTGAAATTCATTTTACTTCTATAAAAGAGATGTATTGCTCACCAAAGAGGCCATGGTGAATCCAATGACTTCAATATAACCATCATCATGACGCTGAGGTTCAAAGTCATGGTGATCTCCTGGGTTTCCCCAGGGCATTGTGCCAGCACAGTATCTGCAAGAGAACAGTAAAAACGGAATTAAATTTGTGCCAGTCCTCTGGTGATTATCATCAGGGACTAGTTTATAGCTAGATCTGATGTTGATTTCACACAAAAACAGCTTTCTACTCTGGGTTTACATCTTGTGATAGAAAAGAGAATGGGTTTATCCCCTCCAAGTATCCATTCATGAAAATGGGTCAAAAGTTGACCGTAAATGCATCTCATGGTGCCCAACTTTCTCCTAATTCATTATCAACATTTCTATGCTTAAATTTTTATTGGGGTACAGTTGCTTTATAATGTTGCTAGTTTCCACTGTACAGAAAAGAAAATCAACTATAGATATACATGTATTCCCTCCTTTTTGGATTTCCTTGCCATTTAGGTCACCACAAGCATTAAGCAGAATCCCCTGTGCTATACAGTAGATTCTCATTAGTTATCTATTTTACACATAGTATCAATAGTGTGCATATATAGGTATATATGTGTGTATATATATATATATATATATGATATACACACATGAGATACATATGTGTGTGTGTGTGTTTCTCACTCTATAATTCATTAGACCTAGTTTCTATGATACACCGTGAGTTATCAATAGGTGATTTCAAAATTTGGCCTTGGAAGGAGACATGTACATGTCAGTAGGAGAGGAAGAAGGATTCTAGCTGGGTAAGCACCAGTAGCAAATACATAATTAAGACAATCAGTACCCCAGGATGGGGACACAGTAACTGAAGACAAATGGGATGAGACTAAATATAAATAGACGAAGTATTCATTTACCTTTGAAATTCAAAGAGGCATCGATTTTTTTTTAGTGACACAAGAATTGCTTTTTCTTCTGTCTCCCCCTAGCCACCCTACATTCCATAAAGTTTATAAGCTGATAAGCCAAGATAGAACATTGTATCAAAGTCCTGCAAAATGAATAAACTCTGAGACTGAAATTCATTTTACTTCTATAAAAGAGATGTATTGCTCACCAAAGAGGCCATGGTGAATCCAATGACTTCAATATAACCATCATCATGACGCTGAGGTTCAAAGTCATGGTGATCTCCTGGGTTTCCCCAGGGCATTGTGCCAGCACAGTATCTGCAAGAGAACAGTAAAAACGGAATTAAATTTGTGCCAGTCCTCTGGTGATTATCATCAGGGACTAGTTTATAGCTAGATCTGATGTTGATTTCACACAAAAACAGCTTTCTACTCTGGGTTTACATCTTGTGATAGAAAAGAGAATGGGTTTATCCCCTCCAAGTATCCATTCATGAAAATGGGTCAAAAGTTGACCGTAAATGCATCTCATGGTGCCCAACTTTCTCCTAATTCATTATCAACATTTCTATGCTTAAATTTTTATTGGGGTACAGTTGCTTTATAATGTTGCTAGTTTCCACTGTACAGAAAAGAAAATCAACTATAGATATACATGTATTCCCTCCTTTTTGGATTTCCTTGCCATTTAGGTCACCACAAGCATTAAGCAGAATCCCCTGTGCTATACAGTAGATTCTCATTAGTTATCTATTTTACACATAGTATCAATAGTGTGCATATATAGGTATATATGTGTGTATATATATATATATATATATGATATACACACATGAGATACATATGTGTGTGTGTGTGTTTCTCACTCTATAATTCATTAGACCTAGTTTCTATGATACACCGTGAGTTATCAATAGGTGATTTCAAAATTTGGCCTTGGAAGGAGACATGTACATGTCAGTAGGAGAGGAAGAAGGATTCTAGCTGGGTAAGCACCAGTAGCAAATACATAATTAAGACAATCAGTACCCCAGGATGGGGAAACAGTAACTGAAGACAAATGGGATGAGACTAAAATATGAAATAAAAAAGGGAAGGCAAAGTTAGGGAAACTGAAAAGTAGAGGATGCAAAATCCAGATGGGAGATGGGGAGGAGCAAGAAGAAGAAGAGTGAGGAGAAGAAAAAAATTAAAGAAAGCTAGTAAACTATGTTTCCCGAGAATCTAGGCCTCCTACTGCAATGACTAAGATGAAAACCCTTCTGGAAGAGATTGGAAGGGGCTGTACCGAGCACTGCCAAAAGTCATCAGGAGACCATGCTTTCCCAGCCATAGATTTACATACAATTCTCATTGCAACTAAATTCAGTCTAAATAGAACTTACATGGGGATTTTTGTGTCTGAGTTGCCTGGGCTGCAAATAACAAAGGGTCAGAGATCTATCCCTTTCAAGATCTTGGCTTGGGAGCCTAGAATCTAAATTTATGCCACTGAGAAGAAGTGTGCTTATTTTGAGACTAGTTAATCTTAAATACCCCTTTCTCCTGAGGTATATAATAGCACCAAAGAGAGTTGACATCCTGGCTGGAAAATGCTGCTCTAATTGATCCTATTTTTCCAAGCAATCATCTGGCAACGATTTTGAATGAATTCCATGCTGAAATCAGGCTGGAAGGTTTCTTAATACCTTTTGGGAAAATGAGACCACAGATTTATTCAAGCCCATCATTCTTGCAGGGAAGATGGGGTGGGAGGGATCAGTCATTGAGAATTACATTAAAATGTCTCCATCTAGAGGGCTGCCTGGGCTTCCTAAGGTGGGTAAGTACAGACCATACATGCCATACCACATACACAAAAACATACTAGAGAGAAACAAAGCGAGCAGGAGAAAAAAATGATCAGACCTGGAGACCTTTAAGAAGTCATTAACTATTTTTCATCACTATAGTTGGAAATTTTCCATCATGATAGCAGAAAACCTTAGGTCAAACCAAGTTCACATCAAACCAAGGAAACCAAATGTGAAAAGGGCTTACCTGGGTATATTTAAAAATACATAACTTCAGTTCCTGGAAGCACCAGTAGCAATCTAAAGACAATCAGTACCCCAGGATGGGGAAACAGTAACTGAAGACAAATGGGATGAGACTAAAATATGAAATAAAAAAGGGAAGGCAAAGTTAGGGAAACTGAAAAGTAGAGGATGCAAAATCCAGATGGGAGATGGGGAGGAGCAAGAAGAAGAAGAGTGAGGAGAAGAAAAAAATTAAAGAAAGCTAGTAAACTATGTTTCCCGAGAATCTAGGCCTCCTACTGCAATGACTAAGATGAAAACCCTTCTGGAAGAGATTGGAAGGGGCTGTACGAGCACTGCCAAAAGTCATCAGGAGACCATGCTTTCCCAGCCATAGATTTACATACAATTCTCATTGCAACTAAATTCAGTCTAAATAGAACTTACATGGGGATTTTTGTGTCTGAGTTGCCTGGGCTGCAAATAACAAAGGGTCAGAGATCTATCCCTTTCAAGATCTTGGCTTGGGAGCCTAGAATCTAAATTTATGCCACTGAGAAGAAGTGTGCTTATTTTGAGACTAGTTAATCTTAAATACCCCTTTCTCCTGAGGTATATAATAGCACCAAAGAGAGTTGACATCCTGGCTGGAAAATGCTGCTCTAATTGATCCTATTTTTCCAAGCAATCATCTGGCAACGATTTTGAATGAATTCCATGCTGAAATCAGGCTGGAAGGTTTCTTAATACCTTTTGGGAAAATGAGACCACAGATTTATTCAAGCCCATCATTCTTGCAGGGAAGATGGGGTGGGAGGGATCAGTCATTGAGAATTACATTAAAATGTCTCCATCTAGAGGGCTGCCTGGGCTTCCTAAGGTGGGTAAGTACAGACCATACATGCCATACCACATACACAAAAACATACTAGAGAGAAACAAAGCGAGCAGGAGAAAAAAATGATCAGACCTGGAGACCTTTAAGAAGTCATTAACTATTTTTCATCACTATAGTTGGAAATTTTCCATCATGATAGCAGAAAACCTTAGGTCAAACCAAGTTCACATCAAACCAAGGAAACCAAATGTGAAAAGGGCTTACCTGGGTATATTTAAAAATACTATACACTGGAACTTCAGTTCCTGGATCTTTGGGGTGAGATCAGTCCCATCACACTGCAACAAACAAGACAGAAAGAGAATGGGCTTTGAAACAGACACATGTCTACAAGTCAACATGGTTGACAAGAGCAGGTGTCCTGGTCTCCGCTGAAGGGGCTGTCCATGACTACAACTCAAAATTTATTCTGATCATAACTTTCGCAGCTCCAGAGTTTAGGGCTTGGTTTTGTTTTGACTTAATGTGAAGACAAAACTGCCATTTGACAAATATGATTTTTCTCTGGTCTTACAATCCAAGGAACTCTCATTATTCTTAAACTTGGATTATGATTAGATACTTAGGTTTGTAGTATCAACATTAAAAGATTTATGAATGCTTAAAAGAATAAAGAAAGAAACCTTAAGCTGAGGCAATATAGTAATCTGTTACCACCGTCATCTGATTCAAAAATAATCATGCACACAACCATTTATTTTCTTTGCCTTTTGAGGCAATTTGTCTTTTGAAAATGTTCAATGTAATATTTTGAAAGTTGTTTAACAGGAATATATCCTGCATGGTTGTTTTTTGTTTTTTATATATTTATTATAAATTAGCACTATCTTCATTAGTTATTTGCTCTTATCAGTGTTATCTCTTAGAGACTGTGACTGGTCTTCTGAGATAAGACACTTCACTAGCTCTGGATGTGACCTTGGGTTTCAAGGACAATGTTCTAAGCACAATGGTAACCGCTGCTTCAAATGTATGTGCTTCCAGTCACATAGACAGACCTCATAAAGACAGACCTAAGACTGGATTCCCAGTTGTTCTTAGTTTCTACTGTGTTGTGTTTTTTTTTCTCTTAATAAAAGATGATTACACAGGGCTTCCCTGGTGGTCCAGTGGGTAGGGACACCGCCTTGCAGTGCAAGGGGTGCTGGTTCGATCCCTGGCCTGGGAAGATCCCACGTGCCACGGAGCGGCTGGACTGATGTGTCCAATTACCGAGCCGGAGCTCTGGAGCGCGTGTGCCCAGAGCCGGTGCTCTGCGACAACAGAGGCCACTGCGATGGGAGGCCCACATGGGCCAAAGAACAAAGATGGATGAAAATGGACAAATGAAAGACCAATAGAAGTGGCCCGCCTGCTCCCCTCCCTCTCCACCCCACTCCCACCAAAATAAATACATAAATAAATTTTTTAAAAAAGATGATTACACAGACTAGTCCGTCTGGAGTATAACACCTACTGGATGTAAGATGCAAATATTTTCCAAGTTTTTGGCTGCCACATTGGCCTCTGCAAGCTTCTTTTAATCCCTGCTCTATAGCCACCCATGCCTGAGACATTTCTCAGCAGGAGGACTGCCCGAGGTGGGAGAAAAGCTCTCCAGTGGGGAGGAAGCATGCGGAGTTTAATTTCCATCCAGCTGAGTTAGACAGCAGACACCATTCAATATGGCCACTGCCCTCCCCTCACTGGCTCTCCTAACAATGTGAAAAACACTGGAGGGAATAGGGGGAAGTTTATTTTTGGCTGTTTGCAGGCAGCCAAAGAAGAAACAGGGGAAGTCTGAGGCAAGGTTGCTGCTACTTAAATAACTGTAGTTCTATCAAAATTAAGATCTTCATAGTTTAATGGACCATGCATGTTTCTAGTATCTAGATTTTAAAAAGGCAATATTCCAGTTTTCAAGAGTGGCTACAACTAAGGACACTTGCTTTTCATTAGTATTTTGTGAGGAGTGAAACATCTGAGAGCGATGCCAAGGGCTGTTAGTGGTAATGTCTTTGTTCCAAATGATTTAGGAGATTCATGTCTCCCATGTGCTTTATTGCTGACAAGAAATTTGAATATTTATCATCTTAGGCTGCTCTGCATTCCTCTATAAATTCATTAGTTCAAGCTCCTATATTTTTCTCTATTTGGATGTATACGTTTTATCCTGCTGCCTCGGCACAAATGCTGTTCTTTATCTGTTCCATGATCAATTCAAGCATTGCTGTATTCCCATTCCCTCTTCCTTATCTATATATATCTTCCTCTGCCTTTCATGTATCTTGTTACTTGTATGAGAATGTGCCATAAAGTCATGTTCAGTTCCTTTTTCAACTTGTTTACTAAAATGAAGCACTTTACCTTTCTTAATAATTAATGCACTTCATCTTTCTTAATAATTAATGCTATGCTATTTTTAAATATATCTCTTAGATTGCCTTGTTGTTCCCCTGGTGAAGAATCTGCCCACAACGCAGGAGACCCCCAGTTTGACTCCTGGGTCCCCTGGGGATGGGAAAGGCTACCCACTCCAGTACTGCTTCCTGGAGAATTCCATGGCTTGTCCATAGGTCACAGAGTCGGATACGACTCAGCGACTTCCACTGAGAGTAAAGATGGCTTCCCATCTCCCTTGCTTTCAAAATGTGTATTCCTAAAACTTGGGATAGAGACCCAGAAAGAACTAGCACCAAAAAAATCCCTTAGGTGGTGAAGGACCTTGACTAGGCGAGAGAATGACCACAAAATAATGAAATTAAAGTATTTTTCTAAAATGGAGACTCTTCAGATAGCCTGGGAATAAAGGTAGTCGTTTGGTGAGCATCTATTTCTACTTCAAGACCCAGCTCAACAACCTTGCCCTGATGACTTTCCTGACTGTGCCGGGGCGGTCTGCGTTTCTCCCTTTGTGCCACCAGTAGTCAAATAGCAGCATTTATTATACTGTTCTGACCCGAATCAGCATTTTAAAAGGCAATATTCCAGTTTTCAAGAGTGGCTACAACTAAGGACACTTGCTTTTCATTAGTATTTTGTGAGGAGTGAAACATCTGAGAGCGATGCCAAGGGCTGTTAGTGGTAATGTCTTTGTTCCAAATGATTTAGGAGATTCATGTCTCCCATGTGCTTTATTGCTGACAAGAAATTTGAATATTTATCATCTTAGGCTGCTCTGCATTCCTCTATAAATTCATTAGTTCAAGCTCCTATATTTTTCTCTATTTGGATGTATACGTTTTATCCTGCTGCCTCGGCACAAATGCTGTTCTTTATCTGTTCCATGATCAATTCAAGCATTGCTGTATTCCCATTCCCTCTTCCTTATCTATATATATCTTCCTCTGCCTTTCATGTATCTTGTTACTTGTATGAGAATGTGCCATAAAGTCATGTTCAGTTCCTTTTTCAACTTGTTTACTAAAATGAAGCACTTTACCTTTCTTAATAATTAATGCACTTCATCTTTCTTAATAATTAATGCTATGCTATTTTTAAATATATCTCTTAGATTGCCTTGTTGTTCCCCTGGTGAAGAATCTGCCCACAACGCAGGAGACCCCCAGTTTGACTCCTGGGTCCCCTGGGGATGGGAAAGGCTACCCACTCCAGTACTGCTTCCTGGAGAATTCCATGGCTTGTCCATAGGTCACAGAGTCGGATACGACTCAGCGACTTCCACTGAGAGTAAAGATGGCTTCCCATCTCCCTTGCTTTCAAAATGTGTATTCCTAAAACTTGGGATAGAGACCCAGAAAGAACTAGCACCAAAAAAATCCCTTAGGTGGTGAAGGACCTTGACTAGGCGAGAGAATGACCACAAAATAATGAAATTAAAGTATTTTTCTAAAATGGAGACTCTTCAGATAGCCTGGGAATAAAGGTAGTCGTTTGGTGAGCATCTATTTCTACTTCAAGACCCAGCTCAACAACCTTGCCCTGATGACTTTCCTGACTGTGCCGGGGCGGTCTGCGTTTCTCCCTTTGTGCCACCAGTAGTCAAATAGCAGCATTTATTATACTGTTCTGACCCGAGTTAGGAGTCCTTCTGCTTGATTGAATCGGGAGCTTCTTCAGGGGGGGACATCCAGCCATCTTATTTAACTTCATTCTCAGCAAATGAGACCATGCCCAACACAAAACTAAATGCTTCTAAATGTTGGCTGAACAAACTACACTGAATTCAGTTCAAATTTTATGCAGCCTGCTGATTAACTATATAAATTGGTATTTGGGGTTCATGTTAGAGACATGATATTTAAATTCAAAGAGAAATGAGTCAACACATTCAATACTTACAACAACTTTAACATGTTTGGATAAATCTCTAGAGCTTCTCTGTAGGAAATCAGAAAAAGCTGCCTATAACACAAGGAAACATAGAAAAACATGCTTCATTATACGGTTATGCCAAAGCTCAGCTTCTGATGTGATAGATAGGTCCTAGAGATCCTAAGTTATGCAAAAATACAAAAACAAATTCTTCAGAGTAAAGTAAAGCAGAGGCTGTCAAGTTGAAATCTTTCTGTTTTAAAAATGTAACTTATAAAATTTAACATCGCAGTAGGAGAGAGAAAATGTAGGTAATTTCAAGGGTCAGTGTGGAGATCTGACAGCCTTTCCTGACCTTCCTGTTTGTCCAGTAGATGCTGATATAATCTTTAACTTGCCACTAAGAAAATGTTGTTTAAACTCTTTTTATTTCCCTCCACCCAGTAGTATATACTTAAGCCACACTTTTTAAAAATCAGTATTTTGGAGGCTCCTTTTTTTTTTTTTTTTTTTTTACTTCACTTCCCAGCCATTTACATCCAGGGTTGTCTGTGAATAGAAGGAGAAGGAAAAAGAAAGAGGGTCCCTTTCATCTCACATATGCTTCCATGAAAAACTTCTCTTGTTCTCTCAATTTCTTATCCAAAGGATTCATACCTCTGTGGAAACTACATTCTTACCCAAGACTTGCCATACATCTTTCAGTCTACCTTTTTCCCCTGTTCTCTAGCTTGACTCTGACGTTTGTTTTTCACACCACTTCTTGAGCATCATCCTCATGCTGCCTCAGGGGTTTAAAGTTCAAAAATCATAAACTCTGTGCCAACTAACTTAAGAAATACATCCTTACTTCTACACTTAAACCAAGACATTAAACTTTTATTCTTAAACCAAGATATTAAACATTAACTATACACAGATGGGGGCTTCCCAGGTGGTGAAGTGGTAAAGAAACAGCCTGCCAATGCAGACGACACAGGTTCAATCCCCGAGTCAGGAAGATATCCTAGAGAAGGAAATGGCAATCTGCTCAAAAAATTTTCCTGGCAGGCTACAGTCCGTGGGGTTGCAAAGAGTTGGAGATGACTGAGCATGCACACACACACACACACACATACACACACACACACATATAGACACACATGTAAATATATGCAATGTGCATGTAATTATTAGCACAGTGTAGATCGCATTTTATTACCATGAGTAAATTAGTATAATCATGTTATCATGAAAAACAAAATGCATACTTACCCCTGCATAGAACATTTTATTTCGAAAACGACTGTTGAATTTCTCTGGATTTGCTTCTGTGAAAGGGAAAAGGTGGTTTTGTTAGAGAGACCTCAGTAGAGGTAGTAAGTTAGATTAGCATCCATACCTCCACCCCCACCCTCCCCATCCCAAGGCACCAACAGCTTTATCATCATGTTTCTCTTAGTTATAGGTAACTGGTACAGTCATCCAAGCCTATAAAGTGTAGCCCCCAACTGGCATGAGTGGAGGTATAAACAGGGAGGTTGCTCAACATGTGAATTATTAGGCTCCAACCCAAACCTACTGAATTAGAATGTTTGGGGCCTAGGAATATAGGAATCTGGTTTAGCATGTTCTCCAGGTGATTTCTCATGCACATTAAAGGCTGAGACACTCTGGACTCTATTAAAAATAGAGGGCTGACTTACAAACAATGTATACAGCTCACATTTAATTAAATATGGAGAATTTGCGTAAAATTTAATGGAGAATGTGCTGTCACATTTTACAAAAACTCCTATTATCTATACTCTTGTTTGGGACAGGCCTTGAAAAATCCTTTGATATAGTGAATATGCATAAATATATGGGCCCCAGACATTCTTTACCACTGAGCCACCTGGGAAACAGTGGCTCAGCAGTAAAGAATCTGCGTGTCGATGCAAGAGATGTGGGTTCAATCCCTTGGTAGAGAAGATCCACTGGAGGAGAAAAGGGCAACCCACTCCAGTATTCTTGCCAGGGATAATCCAGTGGACAGAAGAGCCTGGCAGGCAACAGTCCATGGGTTTGCAAAGAGCTGGACATAACTGAGCACGTAGAGCTATAGATATAGACATAGATGTATACAGATGACCTTCAGAGTGGACTCAGGGCAAATGACGGCAAAGGCTTTGGTTGAAAATGGTTTAATTTTGTGTTTGTTCCCGGATATTACAGTCCATAAACTGGTTGAGGACTATAAAGAGATTAAATAAGAATATTCATCAAAGAATGTTTACATGAATTCAAGGGATCATAAAATCCCCAAATGGAATATTATTTCCTTACATTCTTTCTAATAAAACTTTAAGACATTTCAAAGGAACCCACTGTTAATATTCATCTTCTGCTATTTTGTCCCACATGTTCATTAATACTTTATTAGGGGTAGGTATTTCTCCAAGTCATATTTCACCAATAAGCAGACTGACTGGTTGAAAGTGTCCAAAATCAACCCTATATTTGGATGGCAAGCATGACCCCAAATGACAAAGACCATAGAAACTGAAATTCTACCCCTACAATAGTCTAGATTCTGGGCCCCTCTAATTCACAAGCTTCACATGTGAAAAGCACATTCACTCACTCCCAGGTCCCCAAAGGTCTCATCCCCATTACAGCGTCCACTCAAAATCCAAAGATCTCATCTAAATGTCATTAGCTCAAACTTGCCAAATCTCATCATCTAAATCATCTGAATGATCTGGCTGTGAATGTAATCCATTTATAATGATGATGAGACCCTGGGTATAATACATTCCATTATTTTAATATATTAATCCCATCTTTGTGAACAACACAATAACATAAGTGCCATTAGAATGGAATCTGAAACCCTGCTTTTGTCTGTAATTGATCTTACTTATTAGGGAGACATCAGTAAATACAAGTTTAACACTATGTTTATGAAAGACAATAAGCAACTGGAACACCATATCACTCACACATCTTCCAAAGTTTTTGCACTGGATATTTATTCAATCTTAAGATTTCAGTTGTGTATGTACAAATGACTGCAAAATCTATGCCTACAATGACAATGCTATCTTGCCAGGGATAATCCAGTGGACAGAAGAGCCTGGCAGGCAACAGTCCATGGGTTTGCAAAGAGCTGGACATAACTGAGCACGTAGAGCTATAGATATAGACATAGATGTATACAGATGACCTTCAGAGTGGACTCAGGGCAAATGACGGCAAAGGCTTTGGTTGAAAATGGTTTAATTTTGTGTTTGTTCCCGGATATTACAGTCCATAAACTGGTTGAGGACTATAAAGAGATTAAATAAGAATATTCATCAAAGAATGTTTACATGAATTCAAGGGATCATAAAATCCCCAAATGGAATATTATTTCCTTACATTCTTTCTAATAAAACTTTAAGACATTTCAAAGGAACCCACTGTTAATATTCATCTTCTGCTATTTTGTCCCACATGTTCATTAATACTTTATTAGGGGTAGGTATTTCTCCAAGTCATATTTCACCAATAAGCAGACTGACTGGTTGAAAGTGTCCAAAATCAACCCTATATTTGGATGGCAAGCATGACCCCAAATGACAAAGACCATAGAAACTGAAATTCTACCCCTACAATAGTCTAGATTCTGGGCCCCTCTAATTCACAAGCTTCACATGTGAAAAGCACATTCACTCACTCCCAGGTCCCCAAAGGTCTCATCCCCATTACAGCGTCCACTCAAAATCCAAAGATCTCATCTAAATGTCATTAGCTCAAACTTGCCAAATCTCATCATCTAAATCATCTGAATGATCTGGCTGTGAATGTAATCCATTTATAATGATGATGAGACCCTGGGTATAATACATTCCATTATTTTAATATATTAATCCCATCTTTGTGAACAACACAATAACATAAGTGCCATTAGAATGGAATCTGAAACCCTGCTTTTGTCTGTAATTGATCTTACTTATTAGGGAGACATCAGTAAATACAAGTTTAACACTATGTTTATGAAAGACAATAAGCAACTGGAACACCATATCACTCACACATCTTCCAAAGTTTTTGCACTGGATATTTATTCAATCTTAAGATTTCAGTTGTGTATGTACAAATGACTGCAAAATCTATGCCTACAATGACAATGCTATCTTCAATTCAAATTGTATGTGTTGTATCTTTTCTTTCAAAGCTATCACACATTAAGGACAAATGCATTCTTTTTTTTTTTTTTTAACCAACATTACCTTCATTTTTCTAACACCATGGCAAACATCTTTCACTATGTATTAACTGGTCACCTAATCTACCTTTATCACAAGCTCATTTGTGCCCCTGTACTTTTCTGTCCTGTCTGAAATGCCCTCACCCACTTACTTCTTGTCTACATCACGCTTCTGCTTTATTTCTCACCATATTCCCTCCCACCCTTTCCAGAAACTTACCCCTGGTACCTTTCTTCTGCCAACAGTTCCCACCAAACCCCCATGTAATTCACTGCCTATACAGCTAATCTTCCCCTTACTATATATTCCCTCTACTTGTACTTATTTTTCATATAGAAGCCTATCCTCCAATTAAAACATTCCATTCCTGTAGCAAACATTTGAGACAGTCACTGGACTTGGCACAAGGAAGATAAAAATAAGAGTCTTTTGCCCTCATGCTGTTAAAATAGGGGAAGACAGATCTGAAAAAGAAAATGTCATTTTGCATGTGCCTTAAAAAGAGGTCTATATAAGATGAAGTGGTGGTCACACATAAAATAAATGATCAGAAAAGGTGTTCCAGAGGCAAGTAAATTTGAGCCTAGAATGATGAGTAGATGCCATGCTGAGGTTCAAGATGGAAAAGAAGGGTACAGACAAAGGGGGAATGGTTTGGAAAGGTGAGTCTTACTACTTGCAAGGTAAAGTGCCTGAGTCTTACTACCTTGGCAAGCCATTTATATGATGATGAGACCCTGGGTATAATACCATATTTTAATATATTAATCCCATCTTTGTGAACAACACAATAACATAAGTGCCATTAGAATGGAATCTGAAACCCTGCTTTTGTCTGTAATTGATCTTACTTATTAGGGAGACATCAGTAAATACAAGTTTAACACTATGTTTATGAAAGACAATAAGCAACTGGAACACCATATCACTCACACATCTTCCAAAGTTTTTGCACTGGATATTTATTCAATCTTAAGATTTCAGTTGTGTATGTACAAATGACTGCAAAATCTATGCCTACAATGACAATGCTATCTTCAATTCAAATTGTATGTGTTGTATCTTTTCTTTCAAAGCTATCACACATTAAGGACAAATGCATTCTTTTTTTTTTTTTTTAACCAACATTACCTTCATTTTTCTAACACCATGGCAAACATCTTTCACTATGTATTAACTGGTCACCTAATCTACCTTTATCACAAGCTCATTTGTGCCCCTGTACTTTTCTGTCCTGTCTGAAATGCCCTCACCCACTTACTTCTTGTCTACATCACGCTTCTGCTTTATTTCTCACCATATTCCCTCCCACCCTTTCCAGAAACTTACCCCTGGTACCTTTCTTCTGCCAACAGTTCCCACCAAACCCCCATGTAATTCACTGCCTATACAGCTAATCTTCCCCTTACTATATATTCCCTCTACTTGTACTTATTTTTCATATAGAAGCCTATCCTCCAATTAAAACATTCCATTCCTGTAGCAAACATTTGAGACAGTCACTGGACTTGGCACAAGGAAGATAAAAATAAGAGTCTTTTGCCCTCATGCTGTTAAAATAGGGGAAGACAGATCTGAAAAAGAAAATGTCATTTTGCATGTGCCTTAAAAAGAGGTCTATATAAGATGAAGTGGTGGTCACACATAAAATAAATGATCAGAAAAGGTGTTCCAGAGGCAAGTAAATTTGAGCCTAGAATGATGAGTAGATGCCATGCTGAGGTTCAAGATGGAAAAGAAGGGTACAGACAGAGATGTGAGTGAGTTTCTTCGACAGTGAGTTTCTAAAGGTAAACTGTGCCTGAGTCTTACTACCTTGGCAAGAAGCTGGCAGTGTGTCCTTCGCAGTAATGGTGATGATGAAATTTAGCAATCCACTGAAATAACACCTTTTCAAAGAAATCTGTCAGTTCACCATCTGAATCATGAAACATTCATAATCCTTTGAAACATGCTGATCCGCACGCCTCTGTATATTCAGTGAATATAGCAAATCCTAAATCAAATTTAAATACTGCCTTTTCTAGAGTCATAATTGCATTTCCTTGACCTTGTAGTGTAAGGTTAAAATCCTCTGAATAATAAGTAATTTCAGTGTGAGTACAACTTGAGTGTCCAATCTCAGACTAAAAGTTTGATGTGTTTAATATCCTTCATGTCTCTCAAAGATGACAATCTAATTCACATAGGTGATAAAGTGAGATCTAGCTTTGCTACCTGATAACCATAATCATTGTTAACATGACTATATAATAGTATATTGGAGTATTCTCAATGTACTTCCCTCAAACACTGTCATAATGCAATGTAATTAAAATACTGGGTAAGAGTCCAGATGGCTATTAAATGACCAGTCCTATTAAGTCTCTGAATTTTGTTTCAAATGATTGCATATTCTGTTATACAACAGTTTAACCACACATGGCTTAGTCACTTAATACAGTATACCTTCTTTAAGTTATTTTTTTTTTAATTTATTTTACTTCTTGGTTGTACAACACAGCATGTGGACCAGACATCAAACCCACATCCCCCGCACTGGAAGCATGGCATCTTAACCACTGGCCACAAGGAAGTCCAGTATACTTTCTTTCTGATCAAATTATTCAAATGTTTGCATTCTTTCCATACAAAGTTAATCAAAAAGTTCAGACTTTCTTTACTCCTTGTTTTCCCACTAGTAATTCTAAAAGCATTTACGCAGAAAGGCTACTAATAAACTGTCTCAAAATGAATGCCATTGTTAATTGTCCCTTGTAAAAGAAATGTAACAGTAATGCAAAACTCTGCAGTTGTCCCATGTCAATTTGATGAGCTATTTCACATCTATGCCAAAAACTTTCTGCAATTAAGGTTTTTAGCATTCAGCTTTAGTGAGATTTGTATTTATTACTCATTCCACATAAATGGATTGGCATAATTTCCAATTTATTGTACTATTTGACTAATATCTAATAGGCTATTCTGTGCAAGATTATTTTCTTTGCAGTGGTTCTCATGAGGCTTTGAATCACTCTGCAAGTATCTGATGCAAATGATAGAAGTTTTGTCATGAAATCTCAATCCCTGAGCAGCTATGTTTGAGAACAGTTTAGAGTCTCAACTAAGGTTTGCATGGCTTCCAACCACTATCTACCAACGAAAATAAGTGTGCATGCCCCTACTGAAAATACAGTCTATCTCTGTCTTCTTTCTGTGGTGGAGCTTGACATTTCGTGACACTCCAGGTAAAAATGTGGGGAAAACCCAAGTAAACAGAAGAAAAATTAGCCTGATGGGCTTCCCTGGTGGCTAAGTGGTAAAGAATCCACCTGCCAACGCAGGAGACACCTATCACAGAGCAACTAAGCCCATCAGCCACAATGCTTGAGCTTGTGCTCTAGAACCCAGGGGCTGCAACTACGGAGCCCACGTCCCACAGCTACTGAAGCCTAGAACCTGTGCTCAGCAACAAGAGAAGCCACCACGTAAGAAACCCTGGCACCTGCAACTAAAAAGTAGCCCTTGCTCGCCACAACTAGAGCAAAGCCTGTGGAGCAACGGAGACCCACCATAGCCAAACATAAGTAAATAAATTATATTTAAAAATATAATTGAGTAATTATATTTGAGTAATTATACCTCTCATCATAGTGATTTTCTTTTACTTAATGCAAAAAGGATAGACTAACAGATACTAAGAAGTCCACACCTCTGGTATAGGCATATCAGCCAGTATGCTTCAATATTTCATGTATATTTATTGTGTACCATCTCTAGATCCTCTCCATGAATAAAGTATGCATTATTCTCAGTTGACATCAATCCTCTATTACCAGCTCTTTAGTGGCCATTTTTCCTCCTTTTTTTTTTTTTATCACTTATTAGTAGTTCGCTGACTTCAAAGTTTTTAGTCAAACCTAAAGATTAGCAGCTCTAGATTGGACATCTGGTCCTGACCTTTAACATCTTTGAGATCCTAAGCTATGAGGTCTCAGGGTAACATCTGTAATGAGTTCCTATCCTGTTGCAGCTTTGTGAGTTGATTTCTCATCATAAATGGATTGGCATAATTTCCAATTTATTGTACTATTTGACTAATATCTAATAGGCTATTCTGTGCAAGATTATTTTCTTTGCAGTGGTTCTCATGAGGCTTTGAATCACTCTGCAAGTATCTGATGCAAATGATAGAAGTTTTGTCATGAAATCTCAATCCCTGAGCAGCTATGTTTGAGAACAGTTTAGAGTCTCAACTAAGGTTTGCATGGCTTCCAACCACTATCTACCAACGAAAATAAGTGTGCATGCCCCTACTGAAAATACAGTCTATCTCTGTCTTCTTTCTGTGGTGGAGCTTGACATTTCGTGACACTCCAGGTAAAAATGTGGGGAAAACCCAAGTAAACAGAAGAAAAATTAGCCTGATGGGTTTCCCCTGGTGGCTAAGTGGTAAAGAATCCACCTGCCAACGCAGGAGACACCTATCACAGAGCAACTAAGCCCATCAGCCACAATGCTTGAGCTTGTGCTCTAGAACCCAGGGGCTGCAACTACGGAGCCCACGTCCCACAGCTACTGAAGCCTAGAACCTGTGCTCAGCAACAAGAGAAGCCACCACGTAAGAAACCCTGGCACCTGCAACTAAAAAGTAGCCCTTGCTCGCCACAACTAGAGCAAAGCCTGTGGAGCAACGGAGACCCACCATAGCCAAACATAAGTAAATAAATTATATTTAAAAATATAATTGAGTAATTATATTTGAGTAATTATACCTCTCATCATAGTGATTTTCTTTTACTTAATGCAAAAAGGATAGACTAACAGATACTAAGAAGTCCACACCTCTGGTATAGGCATATCAGCCAGTATGCTTCAATATTTCATGTATATTTATTGTGTACCATCTCTAGATCCTCTCCATGAATAAAGTATGCATTATTCTCAGTTGACATCAATCCTCTATTACCAGCTCTTTAGTGGCCATTTTTCCTCCTTTTTTTTTTTTTATCACTTATTAGTAGTTCGCTGACTTCAAAGTTTTTAGTCAAACCTAAAGATTAGCAGCTCTAGATTGGACATCTGGTCCTGACCTTTAACATCTTTGAGATCCTAAGCTATGAGGTCTCAGGGTAACATCTGTAATGAGTTCCTATCCTGTTGCGCTCCCAGGGTTACCATGAAAGCTCAAATGGAACAACAGCAGTAGAGCACACTATCAACACTTAAGTGATATGCAAACAAAAGGGAACATGCAAAACACCTGCTGGAAACTTCCTCCCTGGGAGATGGAAATGGGACGTTGTCCTCACCTCTGGATTCATGGAACTCCAATGTGACATGGGCATCGAATCCAAGGCTGAAGTAATTATTGAAAACATTCAGAGGAAGCTGCAATGATGAGCAAAGGCAGAGATAAAGTCATGAGCAACCAGGACAAAAGAGAAAAGCAAAACCTAAAGCCAGACACCTGTCTCTGGGGCAAGGCTCTGGAAGAATGATCAGTCACATCTCAAGGCTGGGATGTCTACATAAAAGGGACAAGAAATTTTTGAATTAACTCTCCAGTGAAGGCTAAACTCAATGATACTCCCAAGAAAAAGGGCAACAACACAAATTATTACATGAAAACCATCCTTGTGGCTAATGTAACAGGAGAACCTTATAAGCTGAGGCATGCACATTTGTAATAGTTACAAAAGGATGATTCATAAGCAAACTTAGCAAGTAAATTCAATTGTAAAGATCAGGTCTCATTAATAAGTAGATGCACGTTTTTTTTTTATCAAGAATTTATGTTCAGCATATTAATACCACAACTTAGAACAAATAACATTGATTTGTTTACCCTTCACTTATTTCCAAAAATCTATATATTTTTTATAAAAAGTGATGTAGGTAATATGTCAGTGGGAGCCATTCAACTATTCTCAACCTAGAAAAAAAATGAAAGCAAATTAAGAGAGTAGTACCGACACACATACACTATTGTGTGTAAAACAGACAGCTAGTGGGAAGGTGCTGTACAGAACAGGGAGCTCAGCTCGGTGTCTATGATGACGTAGAGGAGCGGGTTGGGAAGAACGCTCCAGAGGAAGGGGGCCTAGGTCTACTTATGGCTGATTCACATCCTTGTACAGCAGAAACCAACACAACATCGTAAAGTAATTATCCTCCAATTAAAAATTAAAATATGTGTATAAAGATTAGCAGCTCTAGATTGGACATCTGGTCCTGACCTTTAACATCTTTGAGATCCTAAGCTATGAGGTCTCAGGGTAACATCTGTAATGAGTTCCTATCCTGTTGCGCTCCCAGGGTTACCATGAAAGCTCAAATGGAACAACAGCAGTAGAGCACACTATCAACACTTAAGTGATATGCAAACAAAAGGGAACATGCAAAACACCTGCTGGAAACTTCCTCCCTGGGAGATGGAAATGGGACGTTGTCCTCACCTCTGGATTCATGGAACTCCAATGTGACATGGGCATCGAATCCAAGGCTGAAGTAATTATTGAAAACATTCAGAGGAAGCTGCAATGATGAGCAAAGGCAGAGATAAAGTCATGAGCAACCAGGACAAAAGAGAAAAGCAAAACCTAAAGCCAGACACCTGTCTCTGGGGCAAGGCTCTGGAAGAATGATCAGTCACATCTCAAGGCTGGGATGTCTACATAAAAGGGACAAGAAATTTTTGAATTAACTCTCCAGTGAAGGCTAAACTCAATGATACTCCCAAGAAAAAGGGCAACAACACAAATTATTACATGAAAACCATCCTTGTGGCTAATGTAACAGGAGAACCTTATAAGCTGAGGCATGCACATTTGTAATAGTTACAAAAGGATGATTCATAAGCAAACTTAGCAAGTAAATTCAATTGTAAAGATCAGGTCTCATTAATAAGTAGATGCACGTTTTTTTTTTATCAAGAATTTATGTTCAGCATATTAATACCACAACTTAGAACAAATAACATTGATTTGTTTACCCTTCACTTATTTCCAAAAATCTATATATTTTTTATAAAAAGTGATGTAGGTAATATGTCAGTGGGAGCCATTCAACTATTCTCAACCTAGAAAAAAAATGAAAGCAAATTAAGAGAGTAGTACCGACACACATACACTATTGTGTGTAAAACAGACAGCTAGTGGGAAGGTGCTGTACAGAACAGGGAGCTCAGCTCGGTGTCTATGATGACGTAGAGGAGCGGGTTGGGAAGAACGCTCCAGAGGAAGGGGGCCTAGGTCTACTTATGGCTGATTCACATCCTTGTACAGCAGAAACCAACACAACATCGTAAAGTAATTATCCTCCAATTAAAAATTAAAATATGTGTATATTTATCAGTATTCAAATTCCTAGTCTATCAACTATTGTATCTTTAATATGACCGTGAAACACACGAAGACAAGACACACAGATATACATACAAGCCTCAGTTTTCCTTCCGAGAGTCCTAGGCCTTTGGTCTAATGTGAGGACAATTAGAAAAGCATGTGGGAAATGCTAGAAGGCAAATAAATGGTGGTTCTTCCACTTTTCCTTTTGCGACTCAGATTGGAAGAGAAACATAAAAGTAAACACAGAGGTAATTTAATATCAGCCTGGATGATGTTTCCAGATAATGATCAGGTTTGTCCTCCAGAGAGAAATGTGTTTTTCTTCCATTAGAAATAAATACTTAGCCTCAAGATTTCAAGAGGAAGTTTATTTACTGGGTTTCCTACTCCCCTTGATCAGTAAGATTTTTTCTGTTTGACTACAGTGATAATATTGTCCCAGTAAGGGAAAAATGAAATGAGAGGAAGAGTCAGAGAGAGAGCAAAAGGGATATTATTAACAATACAGAAAGAGAGAAACTGAAATAAAAAAACCCTCCATGAAAGGCCAAGTCAGAGTGCGTACTGACTCAAGAGGTCAGCTCAGCCCTTAGAAGTGGTTTCAAGTGACTGGAGAATAAGGAGAAAAACTAAACACACAGAAAAAATGCCAAAACATGTCTCACTCTCTTGGCTTCACATTTGAAAATGTCCAGTTCCTGCACTTAAACAAAATGCAAGTACTGAGAAATGACAGCAAGGGTGGGTGATCCTGCCAAAAGCACAGATATGTTCAATTGTACCATTTAAGTTCTCTTGGCTACAATTCTAACCTATGTCTCAGCATACTCTGATAACATAGGAGAACATCTGGTGACCATCCCCTAAATAACCTCACAATGTAGTCTGTTATTAAAAGTTCTTATTCATATTTTCCAGGAAAAAAATGCCCTGATTCCCTACACATCTTCTCAAAAATCCTCTTTCGAAACCCTTTAATTATCTGGATTAATGTTCCCAGGCTGCACCAAGAAGCCTTTCCATTTCTTAAGCTGTTGGGAAGAGAATTAAATAGATTGCTATTGAGGGCCTAACCATTCCAAGTTGAGTGGGGATAAGACCTTAACATTTCCATATGGTCCACCTTCTTTGTACTTTAGCTGTTTTCCATCCAATTTATGTAAGTCAAATATATTGCAAATAAGTATTATCTCCCAAGACAATACTTGTTTAAACAACACTATGACACTGTGAACTCAGGATCAACTGAGCGATCGTGATAGCTACTAAAACCCTTATAATTTCTGGATCATAGTTTAGGTGAAAAAACCATGAAGGTAAGACAAAAAACACATTCTAACTAATTTTAGTCAAATAAATAACTTGAGCATCTATCACAATTGGTCAGGATCATTATGTTCATCAATAAAGGTTCACTTGTTGATGTGACTTAGTCACTAAGTCATGTTCAACTCTTTTGTGACCCCATGGACTGTAGCCCACCAGGCTCCTCTGTCCATGGGATTTCCCAAACAAAAATACTGAAGTGGGTTGCCATCTCCTTCTTCAGGGAAAGGTGCATTGTCTTGGTCTAAAATGATATCAGACTTTAAGGTTAAAGCCACCATGAAACTTTGGCTTCAATCAGTGGCATAATCCAATATAGCAGGCATGCTGTATCGATGCCTGGGCCTTCACTCTGCATCTACTAATCAGAATCTCTGGGAACAGGGCCTTGTAAATCTGCATTTTAGAGGCAAACCACCTAGAGATTCTTAGAAACATGAAAACACTATTATAGAAGAAAAATGCAAAGTAAGAGAAAGCAAGTGGCTATTTAGAAACCTATCAAATCTGTCTGAAATTGAGACCAGAACTTAAAATCAAATCTTCCCCTAAAGCTTAAGAGTAGCATTTTAACAACTATGCTCCTTGGTTTGTCTTGAGTTGAGATACAAGTTCAATCACTGAAGGAAAAAACACTAAGTCAAACATTTGTTTAGGCAGCTTCACATCCCAACCGTATGATTAAACTGGAATCATTCTTATTCATATTTTCCAGGAAAAAAATGCCCTGATTCCCTACACATCTTCTCAAAAATCCTCTTTCGAAACCCTTTAATTATCTGGATTAATGTTCCCAGGCTGCACCAAGAAGCCTTTCCATTTCTTAAGCTGTTGGGAAGAGAATTAAATAGATTGCTATTGAGGGCCTAACCATTCCAAGTTGAGTGGGGATAAGACCTTAACATTTCCATATGGTCCACCTTCTTTGTACTTTAGCTGTTTTCCATCCAATTTATGTAAGTCAAATATATTGCAAATAAGTATTATCTCCCAAGACAATACTTGTTTAAACAACACTATGACACTGTGAACTCAGGATCAACTGAGCGATCGTGATAGCTACTAAAACCCTTATAATTTCTGGATCATAGTTTAGGTGAAAAAACCATGAAGGTAAGACAAAAAACACATTCTAACTAATTTTAGTCAAATAAATAACTTGAGCATCTATCACAATTGGTCAGGATCATTATGTTCATCAATAAAGGTTCACTTGTTGATGTGACTTAGTCACTAAGTCATGTTCAACTCTTTTGTGACCCCATGGACTGTAGCCCACCAGGCTCCTCTGTCCATGGGATTTCCCAAACAAAAATACTGAAGTGGGTTGCCATCTCCTTCTTCAGGGAAAGGTGCATTGTCTTGGTCTAAAATGATATCAGACTTTAAGGTTAAAGCCACCATGAAACTTTGGCTTCAATCAGTGGCATAATCCAATATAGCAGGCATGCTGTATCGATGCCTGGGCCTTCACTCTGCATCTACTAATCAGAATCTCTGGGAACAGGGCCTTGTAAATCTGCATTTTAGAGGCAAACCACCTAGAGATTCTTAGAAACATGAAAACACTATTATAGAAGAAAAATGCAAAGTAAGAGAAAGCAAGTGGCTATTTAGAAACCTATCAAATCTGTCTGAAATTGAGACCAGAACTTAAAATCAAATCTTCCCCTAAAGCTTAAGAGTAGCATTTTAACAACTATGCTCCTTGGTTTGTCTTGAGTTGAGATACAAGTTCAATCACTGAAGGAAAAAACACTAAGTCAAACATTTGTTTAGGCAGCTTCACATCCCAACCGTATGATTAAACTGGAATCTTTGCTATCAGGCCAGCAATCTCAGTTAGGTATCTTTCTATTGAAAGACTCTGTGCCTAATGTTTCAGACCATATGATATTTTTATCTCCTCATAGGTTAGCAGTCAGCAATGAATGTGAAAGTTTAAAGAATTGATGTATTTCTTTCTGGTGCGGAATCTGAAGACGGACTATTGCTCCCTGCACCACAGAAGCAGGAAATCTTGGTCTTTATAAGTCTATGGTGCAGACTCAATAGGTACCATTATACGCACAACCCTAGTCATCCCCCTAAGCCACTCCATGCTTCTTGCCTAGAGAATTCCATGGACAGAGGAGTCTGCAAGGCTACAGTTAGTTCATGGGGTCACAAAGAGTCAGACACAACTGAGCGACTTTCACTCACTAGCAGCCACCCCCTCAAACGTCATCCTCTTACCTTGTGGGAGGGAATCAGACATAACCCTCCAGCCAGGAACGGTTATTAGTCTCTGCCTTGTGGCTCAGGCAGAGACTCCAGGGTTTGCTTTCTGCAGAAGGAAGAACTCTCTAACCTTACACACGCCATCTTCCAGTTCTTCTGGAGGCAAGTCTGGGTTTCTTTCCACATGGAGGTTCCAACGATCTAGCTGGACAATGGTCCCGTCTTCTACTTGGCAAAGGATCTTAGAAACAGGCTCATCGGTGTAGCCCTAAGGAATCAAAGAACACATACACTGCTCTCTGGAAAACAGGAGAAAACAGCCAAAGGTGCTGATAATTCACTTCATGCCAGGCAGAGACCTTCTGTCTTTATTCTGCAATTAACAAGGCTGAGACAGTAAACTGTTTTCTCTGAGGTATTTAGAATTTAAGACAATAGTCAGGGGTACTATGGACAGAAATACTAACTGTAGCTGGTTTGGATGGAAGAATGACTTCTGTCGGCACCAAGAACCAATAGTCCCTGGCAGGCATTTGAGAATCATGTTGGATGGCCACTTTTATCAGAGTAAAACAGATCTCCAGGCCCTCAACTAGAGAAATCTGGGTTTACAAAGAACTTTTGGGAGAAGCATTTGGTAAATGATTCCTAACATTCCATTTCACTCACTTCTTCCATCTTTGCTATCAGGCCAGCAATCTCAGTTAGGTATCTTTCTATTGAAAGACTCTGTGCCTAATGTTTCAGACCATAGTATATTTTTATCTCCTCATAGGGTAGCAGTCAGCAATGAATGTGAAAGTTTAAAGAATTGATGTATTTCTTTCTGGTGCGGAATCTGAAGACGGACTATTGCTCCCTGCACCACAGAAGCAGGAAATCTTGGTCTTTATAAGTCTATGGTGCAGACTCAATAGGTACCATTATACGCACAACCCTAGTCATCCCCCTAAGCCACTCCATGCTTCTTGCCTAGAGAATTCCATGGACAGAGGAGTCTGCAAGGCTACAGTTAGTTCATGGGGTCACAAAGAGTCAGACACAACTGAGCGACTTTCACTCACTAGCAGCCACCCCCTCAAACGTCATCCTCTTACCTTGTGGGAGGGAATCAGACATAACCCTCCAGCCAGGAACGGTTATTAGTCTCTGCCTTGTGGCTCAGGCAGAGACTCCAGGGTTTGCTTTCTGCAGAAGGAAGAACTCTCTAACCTTACACACGCCATCTTCCAGTTCTTCTGGAGGCAAGTCTGGGTTTCTTTCCACATGGAGGTTCCAACGATCTAGCTGGACAATGGTCCCGTCTTCTACTTGGCAAAGGATCTTAGAAACAGGCTCATCGGTGTAGCCCTAAGGAATCAAAGAACACATACACTGCTCTCTGGAAAACAGGAGAAAACAGCCAAAGGTGCTGATAATTCACTTCATGCCAGGCAGAGACCTTCTGTCTTTATTCTGCAATTAACAAGGCTGAGACAGTAAACTGTTTTCTCTGAGGTATTTAGAATTTAAGACAATAGTCAGGGGTACTATGGACAGAAATACTAACTGTAGCTGGTTTGGATGGAAGAATGACTTCTGTCGGCACCAAGAACCAATAGTCCCTGGCAGGCATTTGAGAATCATGTTGGATGGCCACTTTTATCAGAGTAAAAACAGATCTCCCCAGGCCCTCAACTAGAGAAATCTGGAGTTTACAAAGAACGAGTGTATGTGGTAAAGCAGGAAAAGAATCAACTGACATCTGGTAAATGATTCCTAACATTCCATTTCACTCACTTCTTCCTGATCTTGTCCTAGGACACCATTCCTTTCGGGACCTAAGGCAAGTCTGATTGAGCAATGGCCCTGCTAGGGAGCGATTATCCACTAACTCCTTGAGCCACTGATAGCACAGTTACTAAGTCTGGTCAAGTCACTGATTTAGATAAGAGGAATTAATACTGATAAATACATTAGTGCTTCATGTGGACATATTATTTATACTATGTATACTTTAAAAAAAAAAATAAGGCCTCTGGGAGATTAATTCACCTGAGGCCAAATAACTACCTGCTAATATCTTGACACTATTATGACCTTTGGAAGGTTAATGCACCCAAAAGCCAAATTAATATCTGCTAATATCTGAAGATAATTTTCAAGGAGCCCAATCCAGGCAATAATTTCATATGAGCAGATAAGCCAATGGGGCAGCATGTGTTAGCACACCATTAGTACTCAAAATGATGATGAGGACAATGATAACAGTTTTTAAATGGCTGTTGTTTTCGTTGTTGTTGTTTAGTCGCTTAGTTGTGTCTGACTTTTTTGCGACCCCATGGACTGTAGCCATCTGTCCATTGGATTCCTCAGACAAAAACAGTGGAGTGGGTGGCCATTTCCTTCTCCAGGGGATCTTCCTTGTGGGGCCCTAGATGAAGGAGGGCCTTTACAAGCATAGGGAAGCTTAAGCATGTATTTGCAGTTTGGTGCTAAAAGGATGCCTACAGGAAGAGACAGGGCATGATCTAAGGGCCATTGTCAAAACTTCTGATTGATCCCCCTGGTTTCTGCCACTCTGGACAATGCATGCTCACCATGAGTTCCTATGGCAATTTAAATACATAACTGCTCGACCTTTAGCTTGATTGGTGTAACTATAGGAAGTCCCTTGCAAACCCCCCTTCATTTGCCTATAAAACTGTTAGTTTACACTAATAAAGTGGAACTGCCTCGACAGAACCCCTGCCATGTCTGGCTGTCCCGGCTCATGCCGACGGGCTGAGAGTAAAACAGATCTCCCCAGGCCCTCAACTAGAGAAATCTGGAGTTTACAAAGAACGAGTGTATGTGGTAAAGCAGGAAAAGAATCAACTGACATCTGGTAAATGATTCCTAACATTCCATTTCACTCACTTCTTCCTGATCTTGTCCTAGGACACCATTCCTTTCGGGACCTAACGCAAGTCTGCTTGAGCAATGGCCCCGCTGGGAGCGATTATCCACTAACTCCTTGAGCCACTGATAGCACAGTTACTAAGTCTGGTCAAGTCACTGATTTAGATAAGAGGAATTAATACTGATAAATACATTAGTGCTTCATGTGGACATATTATTTATACTATGTATACTTTAAAAAAAAAAATAAGGCCTCTGGGAGATTAATTCACCTGAGGCCAAATAACTACCTGCTAATATCTTGACACTATTATGACCTTTGGAAGGTTAATGCACCCAAAAGCCAAATTAATATCTGCTAATATCTGAAGATAATTTTCAAGGAGCCCAATCCAGGCAATAATTTCATATGAGCAGATAAGCCAATGGGGCAGCATGTGTTAGCACACCATTAGTACTCAAAATGATGATGAGGACAATGATAACAGTTTTTAAATGGCTGTTGTTTTCGTTGTTGTTGTTTAGTCGCTTAGTTGTGTCTGACTTTTTTGCGACCCCATGGACTGTAGCCATCTGTCCATTGGATTCCTCAGACAAAAACAGTGGAGTGGGTGGCCATTTCCTTCTCCAGGGGATCTTCCTTGTGGGGCCCTAGATGAAGGAGGGCCTTTACAAGCATAGGGAAGCTTAAGCATGTATTTGCAGTTTGGTGCTAAAAGGATGCCTACAGGAAGAGACAGGGCATGATCTAAGGGCCATTGTCAAAACTTCTGATTGATCCCCCTGGTTTCTGCCACTCTGGACAATGCATGCTCACCATGAGTTCCTATGGCAATTTAAATACATAACTGCTCGACCTTTAGCTTGATTGGTGTAACTATAGGAAGTCCCTTGCAAACCCCCCTTCATTTGCCTATAAAAACTGTTAGTTTACACTAATAAAGTGGAACTGCCTCGACAGAACCCCTGCCATGTCTGGCTGTCCCCGGCTCATGCCGACGGGCTGGGGGGCCGGCAGCAAAGGCTCGCCTCTCTCCGAGATCTCCAGGTTCAGCCAGGGGCAATCCCGCTGCCTTCCCTTTCTGTGGAAGGTCCCCGCACTTCCTGATTCAGGTGTTAAACCCACATCACTTGCATTGCAGGAGGACTCTTTAGTACTGAGGCACCTGGGAAGTTCCTTTTACATGGCCGGTCAGTGACAAATAAACTACTTTCAACAATCTTGACTCCACAGTAAAAGGGACAGTTGGTTACCTGTAGAGTCAAAACCATGACGACACTAACCAGAAAACTAAATGCACAAACAAAGCCAAAACCCTTCCCAAGTGCAGACTAGAAACATAAACCAGATTAGCTCTTCTGGCCGGGAACAATTCAAGTCTCTGTGATTGTTTAATATAAAGACTCGTTTCCAATCCACCCCTTGGGTACCCGTGGCTATTGTCCTTCAGTGGATACTCCAAAAGAGCCCCAGATCTGTGTACTAAAACCTATTTTTTTAAATAAAACTTCTCCTTCTTCTCTAGCTAACTATAAGTTTAAACTGACGATAAAAGCACAGTTCACGGGGGGATATACATATGACTAATCTGGGAACATACATGTCTGTAAACAACAAAACTCTGTAAAAGTTAAAAGCAAAATAAAGGTTTAAAAAAAAAAAAAAGCACAGTTCATGGGGACCTTGAGTCTCAACTCTTGTTCCCTGAACAAGAGGCGCACGTGTGCCTTCTGCTAGAGCAACTGTGGATTAGGGGTCTCCACTCCTGACGACACAGTGAGCCCCTGCGGGCAGTGCTTACCCCTCCCCAGTTGAGAGTGCGAGCCAGGTCGTTGCCAGTGCCCAGAGGAAGCACCCCGACGGGAGGCGGAGGGCTCAGCTGCAGTTCATCCAGAATGGAAAGGATCCAGCCCACCTGAAAACATTTTGGGGGCCAGAAGGGATAGAAGACAGACAGGTAAGTTACAAAGAAGACAATCTGAAAAGAGGAGACTTTAAAAGGAGCAAAATGGCATAGTTTTATTTTTCGTTAAAACATCCAGTGACCAAGAAACAGAAGGACCACTTATGTCAAACACCTTCAAAGTGCCAAGTCTCTTTATTGGGAAAAGAACCATTTTGTATACGCCATATCGTACGGGAAAAACCAGGCCCATTCACCTGTGTGCTTAGTGTGTATGTACAAGTCTTATCTGACGCTTTGTGTCTGCCAAGCTCCCCTGTCCATGGAAATTCTAAGGCAAGAATACCAGAGTGTGTTGCCATTTCCTTCTCTAGGGGAATCCTCCCAACCCAGGAATCAAACCATGTCTCTGTGTTTAACTACAGATTTACTTTAAAATTCAGGAGAGTTAACAATTTAGGGAGGTACATACATAGAGCACTGAAGGAAATTTAAGACTCAGCATCAGACTAAATCTCAATTCTGACTCATACTGGCTTTGCCCTCTTGATTAAATATTTAACCTCAGCAAGACTCATTCATTTGCTTTTCAAAATGAAGATAATAATACCTACCTCACAAGATTGTTTATAGATTAAAACTAAAACATATATAAAGATCGTGATATGGTCCATGGCTCATGGAAGCACTCATGAAATGGTTACACTCCACATTACCATCTTAGAAATTAGTAGTGCTTTCCTAAATATCCCTACATTTCCCTTAATGAAACATTATAAAAACATAATTATGGGTTAACCGAGTACTTACTTTAAATTTAGGTAGAAAATAGATACCTATATATACCAGAATCATATTCCTGTTCAATCTTTTTCTAAGATAAATAATACTTTGTGTTTAGTTTTCTTATAACTATTTAGAGAAATTACTCCAAACTTGAAATAGCGAAAAGAAACCTGCATATCCTCACAATGTCATTCTAGATCAGTGTCAGAGATCAACCTAAGAACTTTATGAGTGTAAATTAACTGGAGGATTTCTGCCCTGTAGAGATACAAACATCAAGAAAAGAAGATCACGTTAAAGGTTATGGTTCTGATTTTCCTATCAGAGCATAAGCCAATTTTCCCAAATTTTAAGAAATTATTTTTGTATAAACTACACAATACTTTTCCTCTTCTTCTCCTAACGCTTATACTGAGTTTTTTCTTTATTAAGAGGAGACTTTAAAAGGAGCAAAATGGCATAGTTTTATTTTTCGTTAAAACATCCAGTGACCAAGAAACAGAAGGACCACTTATGTCAAACACCTTCAAAGTGCCAAGTCTCTTTATTGGGAAAAGAACCATTTTGTATACGCCATATCGTACGGGAAAAACCAGGCCCATTCACCTGTGTGCTTAGTGTGTATGTACAAGTCTTATCTGACGCTTTGTGTCTGCCAAGCTCCCCTGTCCATGGAAATTCTAAGGCAAGAATACCAGAGTGTGTTGCCATTTCCTTCTCTAGGGGAATCCTCCCAACCCAGGAATCAAACCATGTCTCTCGTGTTTAACTACAGATTTACTTTAAAATTCAGGAGAGTTAACAATTTAGGGAGGTACATACATAGAGCACTGAAGGAAATTTAAGACTCAGCATCAGACTAAATCTCAATTCTGACTCATACTGGCTTTGCCCTCTTGATTAAATATTTAACCTCAGCAAGACTCATTCATTTGCTTTTCAAAATGAAGATAATAATACCTACCTCACAAGATTGTTTATAGATTAAAACTAAAACATATATAAAGATCGTGATATGGTCCATGGCTCATGGAAGCACTCATGAAATGGTTACACTCCACATTACCATCTTAGAAATTAGTAGTGCTTTCCTAAATATCCCTACATTTCCCTTAATGAAACATTATAAAAACATAATTATGGGTTAACCGAGTACTTACTTTAAATTTAGGTAGAAAATAGATACCTATATATACCAGAATCATATTCCTGTTCAATCTTTTTCTAAGATAAATAATACTTTGTGTTTAGTTTTCTTATAACTATTTAGAGAAATTACTCCAAACTTGAAATAGCGAAAAGAAACCTGCATATCCTCACAATGTCATTCTAGATCAGTGTCAGAGATCAACCTAAGAACTTTATGAGTGTAAATTAACTGGAGGATTTCTGCCCTGTAGAGATACAAACATCAAGAAAAGAAGATCACGTTAAAGGTTATGGTTCTGATTTTCCTATCAGAGCATAAGCCAATTTCGTCCCAAATTTTAAGAAATTATTTTTGTATAAACTACACAATACTTTTCCTCTTCTTCTCCAATAAACTGGCTGTATTACCTTGCTAGTTTCTTTATTAAAAACCTAAATAAAAAATTTTAACATGTATTCATTCTTTTTTTTTTTTTTTGCCTTTAATTCATCATTCATTTATTTTCATCCATCTTTATTCTCCAGTCTGTGTGGGCCTCCCACTGCAGTGGCCTCTCTCGCCACAGAGCACCAGCTCTGGATGCATGCACTCCAGAGCACTGGCTTGCAATTGGACACATCGGTCCAGTCGCTCCGCAATACATGGGATTGAACCGGTGCCCCTTGCACTGCAAGGTGGACTCTTTGCCCACTGGACCACCAGGGAAGCCCAACATGTATTCATTCTAAAAGTATCTGAGAATGTCATTTCAAATTCTTTCAAATTGTATTTTAACAGTACATCTATGGAACACTACTATATATAAAGCATGGAAGTAACTGAAATTAAAAGATAAATGAGCTGTGCTAAGGAAAGGCAGAATGCATGATCTCAAGGATTTTACAGTTAACAAAAAGAGGGACATACTGACTTCTTTCTGTGTACCAGTCCCTGAGCAAAGTTTTCCACTGAATTATTAAACTTCAAAACAACTCTCTATGATAGATATGATTTTCACCCCTATTCTGTAGACAAACCAAGGCTTGAAAGGTTCAGTGACCTCCTTAACATCACATCACTTAAATGGTAGAGCTGACATTCCATGCAAGGTCTGCCACACATTAAAAGTCAATCTCTGAGCTGCCCTGGTGCAAGGAACGTTTTATTAAAGAACTAAACCCAGCTCCCAATGTGGCCTATCCCAGAGACCATAGCACGGATCTCTGGAATCTTTAGAGCACTGAGAAATCCATGGAAATTGTTTCATCTTAATTTGCAGATTTACAAATTGAGGTACACAGAGGTCACGGTCTTTGTTCACGATCAAACAGTAAAAAGTGGCAGAAGCAGACTCTTGACCCCCCATCTAAAATCCTTTCTCCTCCACAGTGACTATTTTTCCGGATGTCAAACTTGCCCATCCATCAGGAAGTCTAAAATTGTGTTACTCTTCTAGAAAGGGATACCACAATGCTCTCCCAAGGTGGGAAACTAAAAATCCAGATCTACGCAAGGGTCCAGGAGGCCCCTCACTCCCCTAAACTGTGCAAGTAACTCCTAGACAAGTCCTTAGATTCCCATCCAGAGGTGTGTTAGCTCTTTTTATTATTATTAAATTTTATTTATTTTATTTTTTTTGCGGGGGGGTTAGGTTGAGCATGGAGGGGGGCGGGTGGGCCACTTCTGTTGGTGTTTCATTTATCTATTTTTATCCATCTTTTTTCTTTGGCCCATGTGGGCCTCCCATTGCGGTGGCCTCTGTCGCTACAGAGCACCGGCTCTGGGCGCATGCGCTCCAGAGCTCCGGCTTGGTAATTGGACACATCGGTCCAGCCGCTCCGCGGCACGTGGGATCTTCCCAGGCCAGGGATCGAACCGGCACCCCTTGCACTGCAAGGCGGTGTCCTTACCCACTGGACCGCCAGGGAAGCCCTAGCTCTTTTTAAAATACACACACACACACACACACACACACACACACAATGCTAAGTTTGCAATGTAAGTAAAACGAAAAATTGCAGACGCTAAAGTAGCGTCGATGACCTTGTTAGATACTGTTCCTCGGCTGCTGAAAGCACCAACTAGACAGAGTAAAAGCAGAGGCCTCTAACGAATGACAAGAAGGGGTTTAAAGGTCACTAAGAAGGACATGAAAATGAAGAAATCCCACAATCTTGGCTCACTGCCTACAGCTGCAAACACCTTGAGGAGAAGCAGAGACTCCTGACAAAGGAGGCAGAACTTACTGGAAATCTAATCCAATATCCCATTCAGAGCAGAGCAAAGGCAGTCTCTTTAAAACTTCTCTGAGAGACGATCCTGCAGCTCCCCTACTCTGATTTATACTCACAAGTCAGTCCATCTTCTTTTAGGTAGACTTGTATGAGAAATACTTTTCTTATGTTCATTTGTAATAGGTCTGTCTGTTCTGGGTAAAGATAATGCTCTGAGTTCACACTTTCAAGACCCCACTCCACTCTAGCCATAAAAATAAGAAGAAAGAAAGGGTCAGAAACAAAGGCACAGAGCACAAGCAGAAGAAACCAGGAGTGGTTTCTGTCTGATTATAGAGAATAAAGTGCACCCCTTGCGGCAGAAAGGGATACCACAATGCTCTCCCAAGGTGGGAAACTAAAATCCAGATCTCGCAAGGGTCCAGGAGGCCCCTCACTCCCCTAAACTGTGCAAGTAACTCCTAGACAAGTCCTTAGATTCCCATCCAGAGGTGTGTTAGCTCTTTTTATTATTATTAAATTTTATTTATTTTATTTTTTTTGCGGGGGGGTTAGGTTGAGCATGGAGGGGGGCGGGTGGGCCACTTCTGTTGGTGTTTCATTTATCTATTTTTATCCATCTTTTTTCTTTGGCCCATGTGGGCCTCCCATTGCGGTGGCCTCTGTCGCTACAGAGCACCGGCTCTGGGCGCATGCGCTCCAGAGCTCCGGCTTGGTAATTGGACACATCGGTCCAGCCGCTCCGCGGCACGTGGGATCTTCCCAGGCCAGGGATCGAACCGGCACCCCTTGCACTGCAAGGCGGTGTCCTTACCCACTGGACCGCCAGGGAAGCCCTAGCTCTTTTTAAAATACACACACACACACACACACACACACACACACAATGCTAAGTTTGCAATGTAAGTAAAACGAAAAATTGCAGACGCTAAAGTAGCGTCGATGACCTTGTTAGATACTGTTCCTCGGCTGCTGAAAGCACCAACTAGACAGAGTAAAAGCAGAGGCCTCTAACGAATGACAAGAAGGGGTTTAAAGGTCACTAAGAAGGACATGAAAATGAAGAAATCCCACAATCTTGGCTCACTGCCTACAGCTGCAAACACCTTGAGGAGAAGCAGAGACTCCTGACAAAGGAGGCAGAACTTACTGGAAATCTAATCCAATATCCCATTCAGAGCAGAGCAAAGGCAGTCTCTTTAAAACTTCTCTGAGAGACGATCCTGCAGCTCCCCTACTCTGATTTATACTCACAAGTCAGTCCATCTTCTTTTAGGTAGACTTGTATGAGAAATACTTTTCTTATGTTCATTTGTAATAGGTCTGTCTGTTCTGGGTAAAGATAATGCTCTGAGTTCACACTTTCAAGACCCCACTCCACTCTAGCCATAAAAATAAGAAGAAAGAAAGGGGTCAGAAACAAAGGAAGCACAGAGCACAAGCAGAAGAAACCAGGAGTGTGGTTTCTGTCTGATTATAGAGAATAAAAGTGCACCCCTTGCTGGCAGGAGACTGTGTATGAACCAGGCTCCCCCATGTAGCCAGGAGAAAAGAGGCCAAGAAGAGAGGGTGAGGAGCCACTGCCTAGGGCCATCATCCATAAAATGCTGTGATGCCTCGGGGCTGGAGGGACAAAGCTTCTCTCTAGAGTGAACTGAAATGCCCACGAGCCAGGCCTCGCCCCCTCCGCCCCGCCCCAGGTCAGAACGGGAGCCCTAGTTGTAGAAAACCTGCCTCTACTCTCAGGATCCTGGAAATCATTCAAACTACCAGAAAAGATTAGTAAAATAGTGCAGAGAAAGAAAAGGGAAAAATCAAACACAGCAGAACAATTTCCTCTGAAGTTCAGCCTGCAGACATAAACTCTAAAGACCAGGAAGAACGCTAAGAGTAAGACAGACCAGAAGGTCAGACAGTAATTTATATGAAACAAATAATATTCAAGTAACTTTGAACTAAGTGTCCATTAACTTCCATGAACTGATAAAGTGTTTCCTAATAGTCTTTTGTTCAATATAACTGTCCTTACTCAAAATTTTGAAAATAATTTTCCCGTTTTTTTTTTTTTTTTTTTTTTGCTGCAAAGGCTGCCAAGAATCCACATGAAACTGTGCTGTAGTTCCACAAGAGGCCTGAGCCCTTTGATTCTTCACCATCTCCTGTCCCTTTCGCACCTGGCCAAAGCATAAAAGGAAAACATACAGTTGATTTGAATACAAAGTATCGACCCCTTAACAGTTGATTTGCTTTACAAAAAACTGCATAAATAGATTCTCTTCTCCTTTTCCCCACAGCCAGTTTGTTGTTCAGTCAGTAAGTCGTGTCTGACTCTGCGATCCTATGGACTGCAGCATGCCAAGCTTCCCTGTTCTTCACCATCAGAATTTCCTCAAACTCATGTCCATTGATTCAGTTATGCCCTCCAACAGCCAGTTAATCAGCCGATCAATGGTCTCCTGAACACAAGAAGGCCTCATTACACAACCCTTGCAATCATGACCTGTCTCCTGCCTTTTATTATTTTTATTTATTTATTTATTTTTTATTTTTGGGCAGGGGTCGGGTTGGGGAGAGAGGGGAGCGGGCGGGCCACTTCTAATGGTCTTTCATTTATCTATTTTCATCCGTCTTTGTTCTTTGGCTCCTGTGGGCCTCCCATCGCGGTGGCGTCTGTCGTCGCAGAGTGCTGGCTCTGGGCGCATGCGCTCCAGAGCTCTGGCTCGGTAACTGGACACATCCGTCCAGCCGCTCCACAGCACGTGGGATCTTCCCAGGCCAGGGATCGAACCGGCGCCCCTTGCACTGCAAGGTGGTGTCCTTAACCACTGGACCACCAGGGGAAGCCCTCCTACTGCCTTTTAGAGGACAGATTTTTTTTTGCCTTGAATCCATGTTAGACTTACAGTTCTTTGGCTGACGTGGGTCTGTATCTCTTCTTTGCATAAGTCCGGAAGAATTTTTCTTATCCAAGTGCTACATCATCGCTACCCAACAACCAGCTATCCTGCAGGCAACATAATGTAAGGAAGGCACGGAGGGGGTGGGGGGGAGCCCCACTGTGTCTGAAGCCTGGCTCCATCACATACTGCCCAGGTGAGTTTAGGCCAGTCAGCTAATCTAAGTTCCCTACCTCGTATGGGACATTTTATCAAGTAAATGACAAGACGTTGCTTAGCAGGTGCCTGGCAAATAGGAAACCCTAAGTTAACAATAACTGCTCTGATTAAGCTATATGTTTCTTCCTCTTTCTTTACTTCATCCATAAAAGTCCAGTTTCCTAGAAGCAAACACCTACTTCCTGCCTCTCCACTTAAAAATTGAGCCTTGAATTTTATACATCAACCCCAGCGTTGACTACCAACAAGTCACAAAGTCTCTCTTTCACAGACTGTCAAAAATAGGAAAAACCAAGTTGATGTACAGCAGAAAGCTGAGAGAGGGAGAGATAGGGAGTGGGACTAGGGGAGAGACTACAGAACAAATACACCTACCATAGCAGAAGGCATAAAAGACCCAGAGCAACAGTCCATGTCTTGGCCCCTACGAGAACAAAATTATGTCAATGGTCTAAAGTCCAAGGCTGTTATCAGCGGCTGTCAGAGACTCTCCCTTCCAAGGACACAGACGCCTGCTCCTGCTGGGAGTCCAGATGCACATTCGTGGGCAGTCCTGTGTTTGCTGGGGCTTTCACATAACCCCAAGTCATCTCCACCCGGCACCCCTTTAATGAAACTTCACTGTAACACAGGACACTTAACATATTTCCCATCACAACTGAAGAGGACCATCTGGATGGGACAAGGTCATTTTCCAGGGGACAGAGCCCCTTCCCGCTTTCTTCGTGTTAGATAAAGCAAGGTTGACGGGTCTAGAACAGCAGGGTTCTGGGTTTCAGTCCTGAGCAAAGCTGTCTGGCTGTGCGACTGCAGCAGCTGCCCAATGCTGCCACCTTCTGACCATACACCGCTATAACCACCACTGAATACTTTCCAAGTGCGTGTGGAGCCATGTTTTCACTAGGCAATACTGGGGCCTTAGAGCTGGCTAAGGGGACCATCAACTGACATTTTCTTTGAACAGAGCAACTGCACGGTTGCCTTTCCTCATATTATCTGCAGGCAGAAAAGTGAAGGATTCTCACATGAAGAAATCAAAGGAGAATGTTCTTGCACCCTGAAAGATCATCCCAAGGCAGCACTTGACAACTGGGTTCCCTTTCTAACGTGTACACCGGCATTCTTCCTTTTGATATTTTTATATTTGCTACACCGGCATTCTTCCTTTTGATATTTTTATATTTGCATTTAACAGTCTACCGAGAGTCACTCTGTGTTGAAGGAAATGTTTAAAATGAGTCCTAAAGGAATGGAGATAAAAGCCAAGGCATGAGCTATTTTGAAATACAATGTAGATTCAGGCTGTCTGTTCTCTCACTGCATGAGGACGGCCGAGGCTGTACCATGGGCTGCTTCTCAAGAGAGGCTGGGCGGAGGGCTGAGGGAGAAGAGGCCTGTGGGGCAATCTGCTCACCCCATCAATTAAAGGAAGTAGACCTTTCTTTCCTGTTCTTCAGCTACACTCTAAAGTCCAAGGCTGTAAAAAACTTTCAGCGGCTGATCAGAGACTCTCCTTCCAAAGGACAACAGTCCATGTCTTGGCCCCTACGAGAACAAAATTATGTCAATGGTCTAAAGTCCAAGGCTGTTATCAGCGGCTGTCAGAGACTCTCCCTTCCAAGGACACAGACGCCTGCTCCTGCGGGGAGTCCAGATGCACATTGTGGGCAGTCCTGTGTTTGCTGGGGCTTTCACATAACCCCAAGTCATCTCCACCCGGCACCACTTTAATGAAACTTCACTGTAACACAGGACACTTAACATATTTCCCATCACAACTGAAGAGGACCATCTGGATGGGACAAGGTCATTTTCCAGGGGACAGAGCCCCTTCCCGCTTTCTTCGTGTTAGATAAAGCAAGGTTGACGGGTCTAGAACAGCAGGGTTCTGGGTTTCAGTCCTGAGCAAAGCTGTCTGGCTGTGCGACTGCAGCAGCTGCCCAATGCTGCCACCTTCTGACCATACACCGCTATAACCACCACTGAATACTTTCCAAGTGCGTGTGGAGCCATGTTTTCACTAGGCAATACTGGGGCCTTAGAGCTGGCTAAGGGACCATCAACTGACATTTTCTTTGAACAGAGCAACTGCACGGTTGCCTTTCCTCATATTATCTGCAGGCAGAAAAGTGAAGGATTCTCACATGAAGAAATCAAAGGAGAATGTTCTTGCACCCTGAAAGATCATCCCAAGGCAGCACTTGACAACTGGGTTCCCTTTCTAACGTGTACACCGGCATTCTTCCTTTTGATATTTTTATATTTGCTACACCGGCATTCTTCCTTTTGATATTTTTATATTTGCATTTAACAGTCTACCGAGAGTCACTCTGTGTTGAAGGAAATGTTTAAAATGAGTCCTAAAGGAATGGAGATAAAAGCCAAGGCATGAGCTATTTTGAAATACAATGTAGATTCAGGCTGTCTGTTCTCTCACTGCATGAGGACGGCCGAGGCTGTACCATGGGCTGCTTCTCAAGAGAGGCTGGGCCGCGGAGGGGCTGAGGGAGAAGAGGCCTGTGGGGCAATCTGCTCACCCCATCAATTAAAGGAAGTAGACCTTTCTTTCCTGTTCTTCGGCTACACTGAGTCAGGGCATGCGGGTGCCTACTGCTGAGCAAGTATCCTCATCTGAGGAAGCCAGCGGAACCAGAAGCAAGCAGGACGTGGGTAGTTCAAGCCCATTTAGCTCCAGCCCTTGGGAAAGGTGTTAGGGGTGGACCTTTGGATCCAGCCCAGTTCATCAAGGCCAAGGGCAAGTAAGGACGGATCACTTTCATCCTGAGGATCTTTAAGGAGGGGAGGGGATCTCTGACTAGCGTCATGGTTCACAGGCTCTGCAGTATTTAAGTAAGCGGAAGCTGTGGGAGTTGGATGGGTGGAGATGGCCCAAGAAAGGACAGATACAAAGTTACCCCATGGATAAAGAGAGACCTTTTCTAATTTAAAACATGAAGGCTTGAGATCATTCTGAGTTATTTCCTCTCTGCCTAGAGATCAAAGATGGGACCAGCCCATTGGATACCTGCGAGTATGTGACAACTTCAGGATTCTGTAAACCAGTCACAAAGAGGCTGCAGCCCCGCACTGGGCCCCGGGTGGCGATGGACTGCTCGGATGAGGCTGATCCAAACTGAGGGCGCTCTGTAAGCTCAAAATACATACTGGATTCCAGAGACAGTACAAACTGAGCATAAAACACCCCACTAACAACTTTATACTGATTGCATGCTGAAATGACAGTACCTTGGATATAATGGGTTAAATAAAATAGATTATAAAATTAATTTCACCTGCTTCTTCATGTTTCGGTGCCTTCTATAAAACTAAAACCTGCAGCTTGCATTACAGGTCTCCTGCACAGCCACAGTCTGTACTAACACAATGCCACAGCTGTGAAGACCCTTAGGGATCTGTTTTCAGACTTAGAATGTCTCAGAAGAGATTATGGAACTTGCCAGAAGCCACAGCAATGGTGGCAGAAGCACCCCTTCCTCATTCAAGTCCAGCATCTACCTCCTTGCACTAACAGCATCAAATTAAAGCGACTCATATTGAAGCTGAAGAACCTGTTTTCCAAATGAATGCAAGATGTCTATATATTAAATAATACTTTTTATATAAACTGATGTGTTTAAGGATGAACCTCTCCTTATGCTAACCAGTCAAAAGTATTCCATTTCTGATTCCTCCTGGAACCTTGTCACAGAATTCTAACAACCCCTACAGTGCTGGATACTCTCACTAAATGAAGGCTGGGCCCCATAAGTCAAACCTACACTGGCCCTCAGCAACTCTCCATCTGCCAAGAGCCAACAGCTTCTCTTCACGAATCCATCAGCATGCCTCTTCTCCACTGCTGTTGTTGATGTCTGACTCTGCGAACCCATGGGCTGCAGCACGTTAGGCTTCTTTGTCCATCAATATCTCCCTCAGTTCGCTCAAACTCATATCAGTTGAGTCAGTGATGCCATCCTACCATCTCATCTTCTATCGCCTCCTTCTCCGCCTGCCCTCAATTTTTCCCAGCATCAGTTTCTTCCTATGAGTCAAAATTAAGTTTCATATTCTAAACTGATAAAACTAAAGATGTCAATCACATACCTTGATAAATATGTCATAATGCCCATATATCTTTCACAGCACACCTTGTTTTAACAAAGCATAATAAAATGAAAGCTGGTCTTACAAGATACACAAAGTTGTGATTCTGTGTGATTGGACTACAGAGGTACCATTGACAAAAATAACTGGCTCAGGGGCTTCCCTGGTGGTCCAGTGGGTAAGGACACTGCCTTGCAGTGCAAGGGGCGCTGGTCTGATCCCTGGCCTGGGAGGATCCCACGTGCCGTGGAGCAGCTGGACCGATGTGTCCAATTACCGAGCCGGAGCTCTGGAGCGCATGTGCCCAGAGTCGGTGCTCCGCAGGCGAGAGGGGCTACTGTGATGGGAGGCCCACACGGGCCAAAGAATAAAGATAAACAGATGAAAGATCAATAGAAGTGGCTGGAAAAAAAAAAAAAAAAAACTGGCTCAAAAGAGTGTACCAATTCTAGAAAACATCTACCACTTTTCATAACTGTTGTACATATAAATGTCTAGTGCAGCTGTGAGCTATGTAGAAGGATGTGAAAATTGAAGTTAGGATTTAGGATCACAGATAAGGTACAAAGGAGGAAAAAGCATGTAGAACATAAATGAAGAGTTACATTTAGCATTGTGGAATGCCTGTCAAAGTATGGTATATTTAAAGAAGAGATGCTAGGAAAGATAAGAAAAGTAGGAGAACCGGGTAGTCCATGTGTCAAGAAGGCGACATTAGTGGCACCAGAGAGTATTTATAGAAATTCAACACTGTGATTCGATCTGCTCTTTAGGATTCATTAGGGTGGTACCAAAGTCCTCTCAGTCTGGGTCTGTCCCATGGGTGGCATCTCCAATCAATGGACAAGAGTCTGAGCAAATTCCGGGAGATGGTGAAGGAAGGGAAGCCGAGTGTGCTGCCGTCTATGGGGTCACAAAGAGTCAGATACGACTGAATGACGTAACAACAAGTCTCTTTCATTCTGGGTTTTGTCCCAGATGCTCTATTAAAACTATTTCCAGAAAACCACCAGTTACTTTCCAGCCTCCAAATCCGTAATAGCTCCTCAATCTCTTAAGAATATAACCACTGCCTCTGTCCTGAACAGCTTTCCAGGTGGCGTCAGTGGTAAAAAAGTCCACCTGCCAATGCAGGAGACTTTAGAGATTCAGGTTCAGTCCCTGGGTCAGGAAGATCCCCTGGAGGAGGGCATGGCGACTGACTCCAGTATTCTTGCCTGAAGAATCCCATGGACAGAGGAGCCTGGTGGGCTACAGTCCATAGGGTTGCAAAGAGTCAGACACGACTGAAACAACGTAGCACATAGCACACAGTCCTGAAACTCCTTTCAGGATTGTTTTCCTTGACAAAATAGACTACTAGTGGTCCTTCTACTTCTAGCTTTTCAGTGCTTTTGAAATTTAGCTCTGAGTCCCTAATTATAAATGTTTCCCCAGTGTCTGGAGTCGGCTTTCTTTCTCTGTCCTGTAAGCTTTGAATTCCCATGTTTCCAAACACTTCTCTAATTGCACCTCAATACCACATAACCTAGAACAGTGCTTCCTACACACACGAGTAGAGAAAAGGAAGAAGAAAGCAGTGAGGGCAAGCAGAGAGAGGTGATGTGAGATGTAGAGGATAATGGGGAAGTTTGGAAAGTGGAACAGTATAATGAAGCCCAATATATGAAGATGATACAGGCAGCCAACATGGATGTAAGAAACAGAAAGGGCTCTGGATTCTGGATACCAGGCATATCCCCATAGTCAATAATTCTGGAAAGCGCCAGGTTAAACAAAGTGAAATAGGATTGGCGTCTTTAAGACTTTATAATGAATTTTATAAGCTAACAATGTGAATCAGAATCTCAAAGAATAGTAAACACTATTTTCTCAACTGAAAATTGTTTTCCTCTCTGAAGAAAACCTTAAAAGACCAGTGAAATCACTGTTTAATTTCTTTCTGGTTGTGCTTATTAGTATATAATGTGTATTCAGTGCAGCATTAAGTACTCACGAGCTGTGAGAAAATTAGAAGATTCAGTTGCTACCTTTGAGAATAAAACATTCTAATTAGGAAGATTAGAGAAAAACCAAAGATAGTTCATAATAAAATCCTAGGAGATCAGACTCCAAATACAGAAGAAAAGATACCGAACAGCAAAATTAAAATGTCATGATTCTCAGTTATTTGCCTTTGCTAAATATAGCAGCGTAAGTAGAGGGCAAACTGAGAAACACATGAGACGAATTGGGAAAAATACATCCATGATATTAAACTTCAGCCCGATTCCATCTTTTCTCTAAAAATGACTCCAAAGAGGACCAACTGTGACCTTCAAAACAAAACAGTGATAGTCAATATTCTAAGTCTTGTTTCCACTGGTAAAAAAAAAAAAAAAAGCAATGATTTAATTGTATATGTGTATTTGTCTTCCATAATTGTGATCAATTATTAAAAATCTCTGGAAATAGGTCAATTTCTGTTTTAAAAATAATTTAGTCATCTATAGTCTTCATTTTAGTGATCTGACCACATCCTTACTTTTTGGAACAGGGAAAGACATAGGATAGGGGAGGGAGGGAAACTAATTAAGAAAGATCAAGTCTGAATCCTTAAGGGCAGTGGCAAGAGTCCCTCCTAACTCTACCTGCAATGTGGAGGACCTGGGTCTGATCCCTGGGTCAGGAAGATGCCTTCAAGAAGGAAATGACGATCCACTCCAGTATTCTTGCCTGGAGAATTCCATGGACAGAGGACAGTCCACGGGTTACAAAGCATCGGACACAACTGAGCAACTAACACTTCCACTTCCTATCCCCTAGGCGTTTGGATTCACATGAGAGAGAGATGTTTTATGACAGTGGTCTCCAACCTTTTGGCATCAGGAGCCAGTTTCATGGAAGACAGTTTTTCCAAGGACTGGGGAGCAGAGGAAGGTGGGGATGGTTGAAGTACATTACATTTACTGTGCCGACGTTTATGAGCTCCACCTCTGTTCTTATTTCTGAAAATTGTTTTCCTCTCTGAAGAAAACCTTACTAATCAATCTTGGTTGTGCTTATTAGTATATAATGTGTATTCAGTGCAGCATTAAGTACTCACGAGCTGTGAGAAAATTAGAAGATTCAGTTGCTACCTTTGAGAATAAAACATTCTAATTAGGAAGATTAGAGAAAAACCAAAGATAGTTCATAATAAAATCCTAGGAGATCAGACTCCAAATACAGAAGAAAAGATACCGAACAGCAAAATTAAAATGTCATGATTCTCAGTTATTTGCCTTTGCTAAATATAGCAGCGTAAGTAGAGGGCAAACTGAGAAACACATGAGACGAATTGGGAAAAATACATCCATGATATTAAACTTCAGCCCGATTCCATCTTTTCTCTAAAAATGACTCCAAAGAGGACCAACTGTGACCTTCAAAACAAAACAGTGATAGTCAATATTCTAAGTCTTGTTTCCACTGGTAAAAAAAAAAAAAAAAGCAATGATTTAATTGTATATGTGTATTTGTCTTCCATAATTGTGATCAATTATTAAAAATCTCTGGAAATAGGTCAATTTCTGTTTTAAAAATAATTTAGTCATCTATAGTCTTCATTTTAGTGATCTGACCACATCCTTACTTTTTGGAACAGGGAAAGACATAGGATAGGGGAGGGAGGGAAACTAATTAAGAAAGATCAAGTCTGAATCCTTAAGGGCAGTGGCAAGAGTCCCTCCTAACTCTACCTGCAATGTGGAGGACCTGGGTCTGATCCCTGGGTCAGGAAGATGCCTTCAAGAAGGAAATGACGATCCACTCCAGTATTCTTGCCTGGAGAATTCCATGGACAGAGGACAGTCCACGGGTTACAAAGCATCGGACACAACTGAGCAACTAACACTTCCACTTCCTATCCCCTAGGCGTTTGGATTCACATGAGAGAGAGATGTTTTATGACAGTGGTCTCCAACCTTTTGGCATCAGGAGCCAGTTTCATGGAAGACAGTTTTTCCAAGGACTGGGGAGCAGAGGAAGGTGGGGATGGTTGAAGTACATTACATTTACTGTGCACTTGACTTCTGTTCTTATCGTATCAGCTCCACCTCACATCGTCAGTCATTAGATCCCAGAGTCTGGGACCTCTGTTTTGGGGACTGGAAAAACTGGGAGGTGGGAATGAAGAAAGAGAGATGACTTAAGGAAAACAAATGACAGAAGAAACAAGGTAGAGAACTGGATTCTCTTTAAGGACCTACCGTTCCATCCCCACCACAGGCCAGAATTCGCAGGTTTGGTACTTTCCTATACAACTCAAGCCTGTAGAGGAAACAGAGGAAGAAGTCAACAAAAAAGTCAACTGGCCACGGCAGACAGCATGATTCCAACACACAGCACAAAAGAAGGAGTGGGTGGGTGAAGAAAACGAATAATCATGAGGATGGTAACACCTTCATAACTAGTTACTGAGTGATCACAAGAAGACTGACTAACACTCTGATCAGAGGTTGGCAGCAAACACCATATTTAAGTAGCCAACGCTGGAATGTCCCAGTGCTTACTTCCCATAATTCTTATTAACATGTCAACTCACATTATTTTCCTCATTAGTGTTAATTCCTTCTTTTCTTTCCAGTCATTCTTCTTCCACCTTTCTCAAACAAGATCATCATTAATCAACAGTCCTTGGAAGTCTCCTCATATTTGATAAGCTTCTCTTAGGTCTATTTTTCTTCACACCTATACTCTGAATCCTAAAAAACCTTCCAGAGAGATGGAACACCCCACTAGCTTCTGCAAAATTTTTTATTTCTTGAAGATCAATTGCCTTAAGGGCAGTGGCAACCCTCCATTGCAATGTGGAGGACCTGGGTCTGATCCCTGGGTCAGGAAGATGCCTTCAAGAAGGAAATGACGATCCACTCCAGTATTCTTGCCTGGAGAATTCCATGGACAGAGGACAGTCCACGGGTCACAAAGCATCGGACACAACTGAGCAACTAACACTTCCACTTCCTATCCCCTAGGCGTTTGGATTCACATGAGAGAGAGATGTTTTATGACAGTGGTCTCCAACCTTTTGGCATCAGGAGCCAGTTTCATGGAAGACAGTTTTTCCAAGGACTGGGGAGCAGAGGAAGGTGGGGATGGTTGAAGTACATTACATTTACTGTGCACTTGACTTCTGTTCTTATCGTATCAGCTCCACCTCACATCGTCAGTCATTAGATCCCAGAGTCTGGGACCTCTGTTTTGGGGACTGGAAAAACTGGGAGGTGGGAATGAAGAAAGAGAGATGACTTAAGGAAAACAAATGACAGAAGAAACAAGGTAGAGAACTGGATTCTCTTTAAGGACCTACCGTTCCATCCCCACCACAGGCCAGAATTCGCAGGTTTGGTACTTTCCTATACAACTCAAGCCTGTAGAGGAAACAGAGGAAGAAGTCAACAAAAAAGTCAACTGGCCACGGCAGACAGCATGATTCCAACACACAGCACAAAAGAAGGAGTGGGTGGGTGAAGAAAACGAATAATCATGAGGATGGTAACACCTTCATAACTAGTTACTGAGTGATCACAAGAAGACTGACTAACACTCTGATCAGAGGTTGGCAGCAAACACCATATTTAAGTAGCCAACGCTGGAATGTCCCAGTGCTTACTTCCCATAATTCTTATTAACATGTCAACTCACATTATTTTCCTCATTAGTGTTAATTCCTTCTTTTCTTTCCAGTCATTCTTCTTCCACCTTTCTCAAACAAGATCATCATTAATCAACAGTCCTTGGAAGTCTCCTCATATTTGATAAGCTTCTCTTAGGTCTATTTTTCTTCACACCTATACTCTGAATCCTAAAAAACCTTCCAGAGAGATGGAACACCCCACTAGCATTATTAAAGCTGCACCCACAATTCCATCTCCCTCTGCACTCACTTGCTAATACTCAAACCCCTATTTATACTCCTCAGCCCTAAGAGGGAAGATATACCACATTTTCTTTATTTTGAATTTGTCTGCTTGAAAAGAGATTTTTCTGGTTGTCTCTCAAGAAAATGCAATGACACTTCCACTGCTGACATGTCTGCTGAGGTGAAGATTCGAATGACTCTATTCCAGAAAGCACTACCTTATTTTAAGCAAGTAATATTTTCTTTTCTGAAAATAATTCCTTTCCTGCCATAGTCTTCATGGTGATCTATGAAATATCTACCTAAAGTCTAACTAAAAAAGATAAAATCTTAAAAGTAAATATAAAAGGGCAAAAAGTCAGAGTAGCAGATCTGCCTAAATACATCTGAATGAAGAAAAAAAAAAAAGTAGTCTTATAGCAAACTCTAGTGGCAAAGAAGTTCACAGACTAAGAGAATGACAACAGAAATTAATTTTTATAATTAATGCTCTCCTGTATGCTTAAAATATATAATTTATCCATTTCATACAGGAATATTATTTTTCTAGAAATTATCTGAGCTTTCTTTGTCTCTGGTATTACTTATTTTAAAATAATTAGTATCTTTTTAGCTCTAATATTTAACAGATGAAATCAGAACTGTCTTATTAAATGGGTTTTAAAAGGGGAACCAGACGACAATAGGAACGTCCCAGCTCTTTCCTACTACACAGCCTTCCACCAAAGGGAAGATGAAGATCAGCCATACTTAGATGCTCTTTTCCACCACTTCCAAAAAACTGAATGAAACCATATTTAAGTAGCCAACGCTGGAATGTCCCAGTGCTTACTTCCCATAATTCTTATTAACATGTCAACTCACATTATTTTCCTCATTAGTGTTAATTCCTTCTTTTCTTTCCAGTCATTCTTCTTCCACCTTTCTCAAACAAGATCATCATTAATCAACAGTCCTTGGAAGTCTCCTCATATTTGATAAGCTTCTCTTAGGTCTATTTTTCTTCACACCTATACTCTGAATCCTAAAAAACCTTCCAGAGAGATGGAACACCCCACTAGCATTATTAAAGCTGCACCCACAATTCCATCTCCCTCTGCACTCACTTGCTAATACTCAAACCCCTATTTATACTCCTCAGCCCTAAGAGGGAAGATATACCACATTTTCTTTATTTTGAATTTGTCTGCTTGAAAAGAGATTTTTCTGGTTGTCTCTCAAGAAAATGCAATGACACTTCCACTGCTGACATGTCTGCTGAGGTGAAGATTCGAATGACTCTATTCCAGAAAGCACTACCTTATTTTAAGCAAGTAATATTTTCTTTTCTGAAAATAATTCCTTTCCTGCCATAGTCTTCATGGTGATCTATGAAATATCTACCTAAAGTCTAACTAAAAAAGATAAAATCTTAAAAGTAAATATAAAAGGGCAAAAAGTCAGAGTAGCAGATCTGCCTAAATACATCTGAATGAAGAAAAAAAAAAAAGTAGTCTTATAGCAAACTCTAGTGGCAAAGAAGTTCACAGACTAAGAGAATGACAACAGAAATTAATTTTTATAATTAATGCTCTCCTGTATGCTTAAAATATATAATTTATCCATTTCATACAGGAATATTATTTTTCTAGAAATTATCTGAGCTTTCTTTGTCTCTGGTATTACTTATTTTAAAATAATTAGTATCTTTTTAGCTCTAATATTTAACAGATGAAATCAGAACTGTCTTATTAAATGGGTTTTAAAAGGGGAACCAGACGACAATAGGAACGTCCCAGCTCTTTCCTACTACACATCCTTCCACCAAAGGGAAGATAGAAGATACATGTCACCTATACTTAGATGCTCTTTTCCACCACTTCCAAAAAAAACTGAATGAACTTTCTGAGAAGCTCAGATAAGGGACTGAACAGAAATCAGAATGTCTCCCTGACGCTGGTATGGAATCTATAAGTATAATCAACTCATCAGTCTCTCAAATCGTCATGGATGCACACACACACGCAACTTCTAATTCAAATAAACGAATACATTCATAAGCAGATAATGGTCATTCTCCACAAAGATAACACTTCCATTCCCATTAAGATACATCTCCAAGGTGGTGTATGCATAAGAAGAAAAAGAATGCTAAATTACATAAGTTGACTAACGTCTCATTCTCAATTCTGACTCGCTCCTAATCTATAGTCACATGTGTCTAAGCAGCAAACGCACTAGGAGTTAGTAACTCCAAGGATATGTGTCGAAGGAAACTAACCCAGGAAGGAGGGGAATGGATCAAGTTTTGCAAGGAGAGCAGGACAGGTGAGCAAGTAGATGAGGGACAGTGAGGAAACACTGCACAAGGCAATCGAACAATGAACCTGGACTCCAGCACGGAAAGCTCTTCTACCTCGTCTGAAACAGTACCACCCCCAGAGCACATTTGCAGACTTACGCATCTTTGGGTCCTTCCTGAGAAAGATCAAAGACTTGTCGTGGATTCAGGTACCACATGAACATCTGCAGGACTTTGGTTCCCTGCAAGGAAAAAACCAGTGACAATAATAGGAAGAAATTTCCAAATATTAGTTGGTCATTTCAAGAACAAAAATAAATCCTGTGGAAAAATAATATTGAATACAAATCGTATAGAGTAGCAATTAAAAACCACGGACTTTGGCCATCTATATAACACAGGCTGAATGCCTATATTCCATTCTGGTAAACTATGTGACTCTGAGCTCTCCTGTATGCTTAAAATATATAATTTATCCATTTCATACAGGAATATTATTTTTCTAGAAATTATCTGAGCTTTCTTTGTCTCTGGTATTACTTATTTTAAAATAATTAGTATCTTTTTAGCTCTAATATTTAACAGATGAAATCAGAACTGTCTTATTAAATGGGTTTTAAAAGGGGAACCAGACGACAATAGGAACGTCCCAGCTCTTTCCTACTACACATCCTTCCACCAAAGGGAAGATAGAAGATACATGTCACCTATACTTAGATGCTCTTTTCCACCACTTCCAAAAAAAACTGAATGAACTTTCTGAGAAGCTCAGATAAGGGACTGAACAGAAATCAGAATGTCTCCCTGACGCTGGTATGGAATCTATAAGTATAATCAACTCATCAGTCTCTCAAATCGTCATGGATGCACACACACACGCAACTTCTAATTCAAATAAACGAATACATTCATAAGCAGATAATGGTCATTCTCCACAAAGATAACACTTCCATTCCCATTAAGATACATCTCCAAGGTGGTGTATGCATAAGAAGAAAAAGAATGCTAAATTACATAAGTTGACTAACGTCTCATTCTCAATTCTGACTCGCTCCTAATCTATAGTCACATGTGTCTAAGCAGCAAACGCACTAGGAGTTAGTAACTCCAAGGATATGTGTCGAAGGAAACTAACCCAGGAAGGAGGGGAATGGATCAAGTTTTGCAAGGAGAGCAGGACAGGTGAGCAAGTAGATGAGGGACAGTGAGGAAACACTGCACAAGGCAATCGAACAATGAACCTGGACTCCAGCACGGAAAGCTCTTCTACCTCGTCTGAAACAGTACCACCCCCAGAGCACATTTGCAGACTTACGCATCTTTGGGTCCTTCCTGAGAAAGATCAAAGACTTGTCGTGGATTCAGGTACCACATGAACATCTGCAGGACTTTGGTTCCCTGCAAGGAAAAAACCAGTGACAATAATAGGAAGAAATTTCCAAATATTAGTTGGTCATTTCAAGAACAAAAATAAATCCTGTTTGGAAAAATAATATTGAATACAAATCGTATAGAGTAGCAATTAAAAACCACGGACTTTGGCCATCTATATAACACAGGCTGAATGCCTATATTCCATTCTGGTAAACTATGTGACTCTGAGCAAAGTCTTTAACTTCATTAAGCTCAGCTCTCTTTTTAATGCAGAGATAAAAATGCCAACTTCGTGCTAAGTCACTTCAGTCGTGTCCAACTCTTTGTGATTCTATAGGTCATACATAGCCCACCAGGTTCCCCTGTCCATGGGATTCTCCAGACAAGAATACTGGAGTGGGTTGCCATTTCCTTTTCTCCAGGGGATCTTTCCAACCCTTGTCTCTTCTATCTCATGCACTGGCAGGTGAGCTCTTTCCTGCTAGTGCCACCTGGGAAGCCCTTCACACACTTGTTGCAAAGATTAAGGCAATAATGTTTGAAGACCACGTGACAGTAGATGGCATGCAGTATGTGCTTACTGACTGGGCTCTACTAGTTTTTGTCATTATTATCTAATGTATGAAAATCCACACAGGAACGTTAGTCAACTTATGCAATTTAACATTCATTTTTATTTTACTGTGCAGATTACTGCTGTCTTTGCATAACATGAAAATATGGGCAGTGCTAGCTAAATATGATTTTCTTGAAATGTTTTTAACTACAGCCAAAGTATCTCAGGCTCCCCATTACGTACAATATATGATTTCTCTAGTTAGCGCTCTCAAATCTTAGACATTTTTCAATTTCCATGTCTATACCTGTGTCTATTTTTTTCTCTCATAGCCATCTTTGGAGTGTCTCAAGTAACTGTGACATCTATACAGCTGTCATCATGGCAAATACAAGGCACTTCTGGAGATGACTTCTTAAAGTGAATTTAGCAAAAAAAAAGAAAAGAATTTTTGAATTAAGCTGCTATCAAAAGAGATTAAAAACTGAGTAGGATGCCTCACTCTAGGTCATTACCAACGATAGCAAATGATATTTGATCACCTGGGCAGCATCTGTTGCTTCTAATTACAGTCCCTTTATTGTCCATCATAAATGTCCTTTCTTAAAAGTACTCCTAAGTTTGTATACCTACATTCCGTATTTGAGAGTCATTCTATTATAGTAGAAATAGCACAATATTTGAGTCGGAGCTAACTTTGGTGTTCTAACTGGGTGACTGTGAGCATTTATAATCTTGCAAAAATTCAGCATGTAAAATAGGGCAACATCTACTTTTCAGGGTGATTATGAGGATTAAATGAATCGGTAATAGTTACGTACCCAGCACAGTATGTGGCACAAAACAGGCTTTTGTAAATGTTAGTCCCTTTCTTTTTTGTTCCTTGCTAATCTATTCATTAAATTATACTTGAGGGTATGAGGGCTAAAGTGCAGTTTGTAATTATCACATTGTTATGCCAGTTGTTACAGAGGCCGATGTAGGTCTTCGTTCCACATTTCATCCAAACCTATAATTTAAAAGTTCTGCTTTATCATGTGCTTGCTATAAATTTAGGAGTTTTTTCTAGTCCTTCAGTTTCACCAAATGACATGTTTTGCTTCCTGTAAAATTCAGACAATTTGATTACTAACTGAATACTAGTTTTGTGATGGCATGCAGTATGTGCTTACTGACTGGGCTCTACTAGTTTTTGTCATTATTATCTAATGTATGAAAATCCACACAGGAACGTTAGTCAACTTATGCAATTTAACATTCATTTTTATTTTACTGTGCAGATTACTGCTGTCTTTGCATAACATGAAAATATGGGCAGTGCTAGCTAAATATGATTTTCTTGAAATGTTTTTAACTACAGCCAAAGTATCTCAGGCTCCCCATTACGTACAATATATGATTTCTCTAGTTAGCGCTCTCAAATCTTAGACATTTTTCAATTTCCATGTCTATACCTGTGTCTATTTTTCTCTCTCATAGCCATCTTTGGAGTGTCTCAAGTAACTGTGACATCTATACAGCTGTCATCATGGCAAATACAAGGCACTTCTGGAGATGACTTCTTAAAGTGAATTTAGCAAAAAAAAAGAAAAGAATTTTTGAATTAAGCTGCTATCAAAAGAGATTAAAAACTGAGTAGGATGCCTCACTCTAGGTCATTACCAACGATAGCAAATGATATTTGATCACCTGGGCAGCATCTGTTGCTTCTAATTACAGTCCCTTTATTGTCCATCATAAATGTCCTTTCTTAAAAGTACTCCTAAGTTTGTATACCTACATTCCGTATTTGAGAGTCATTCTATTATAGTAGAAATAGCACAATATTTGAGTCGGAGCTAACTTTGGTGTTCTAACTGGGTGACTGTGAGCATTTATAATCTTGCAAAAATTCAGCATGTAAAATAGGGCAACATCTACTTTTCAGGGTGATTATGAGGATTAAATGAATCGGTAATAGTTACGTACCCAGCACAGTATGTGGCACAAAACAGGCTTTTGTAAATGTTAGTCCCTTTCTTTTTTGTTCCTTGCTAATCTATTCATTAAATTATACTTGAGGGTATGAGGGCTAAAGTGCAGTTTGTAATTATCACATTGTTATGCCAGTTGTTACAGAGGCCGATGTAGGTCTTCGTTCCACATTTCATCCAAACCTATAATTTAAAAGTTCTGCTTTATCATGTGCTTGCTATAAATTTAGGAGTAACACTCTATCCTTAATTGCTACAACTAGTCCTTCAGTTTCACCAAATGACATGTTTTGCTTCCTGTAAAATTCAGACATAGATTTAGATATATAACAATAACTGAATACTAGACTGTTCTCTTCTTTTCATACCAGACCTTGGTCAGCTGGGGATTATTTCAAGTAATCTTTTGTGTTTCACAGGTAACACCAGAGTCATTTTAATGACCAACTCGCTTATTAAAAATTTCCAGCTGACTTGCCAGAAAATTAATTTTTCAATTTTACATTCCTAGGGCAGTGTGAATTTCCAATGTTAATTACTCCTCCTTTGTCACCTTTGGCTCTGTGCATTTAGACTGTGCGTTTCAATTTCAGTTTCTCTTACACATACAATATTAGGAAATTAACACCTTTCAAAAAATAAAAATAAAAAGCATTGAGGACTTTTTCCAATCTTCAAATTTTTCCAAAAGGTTTGAATGTCCACACTGTTTTGGTTTTTGCTCACTGGAACACCTAATGGTCTACATTTATCTTTTTGAAGAAAGATTATTTTCTAAGACTGGCAAGTTCTGCACTCCACACCTCCAGGAGGTGTATTTACACTGAAGCCTCTCTGGAGAGGAGCAGGTGTGACCTGCATAAATACGCAGGGCTACCCAACTAGTGTTTACATTCAGGCATAATACAATTTCTTCTTTTAAAAGTAATCTTTCTAGGGCTTCCCTGGTGGTCCAGCAGGTAAAGAGTCTGCCTTGCAGTGCAAGGGGCACCAGTTCAATCCCTGGCCTGGGAAGATACCACATGCCAAGGAGTGGCTGGACTGGTGTGTCCAATTACAAACCAGCGCTCTGGAGCACATGCACCCAGAGTCAGTGCTCTGCAACAAGAGAGGCCACTGAAATGAGAGGCCCACACAGGCCGAAGAATAAAGACGGATGAAAATAAATAACCAATAAAAGAGACCAAATGTTTTTTGGTAAGTAATCTTTCTAAAATACATTCATTAGAAAAAATGATGTCTGAATAAAGCACTTCATGGTTTTAAATCTATTAAGAATGGGTCACCTTCAAATAGCAGCACACCAATTGCGAGGAGAGCACTGAAACTCTCACATAAGGCTAAATAGTCTTGGCTGCTAATCAAGCTTTGGTTTATATCACGGAGGCATTTTCTAGATCATGAAAAGAACTGTCCCTAAGAGAAATGTGAGGAAAATCTAACATCAAGAGGAGGGTATACCTGATGCATTCAATAAACCTGTGTTAGGCTCCTACTTTGTACCCACGTGTACACCCTGGAGCTCAACACAAAATAAATTGCCAAAAAGATGGTCAACGCTATGATGAACATGCCGACTGAAATGTACGAGTGGCCAGTGGAGATACTCTAAGCCCAACTCTGGGGACTGGTAGAAGGTTTTCTATATATGAAATCTAAACTTTTGTCTTGAAAGATGAGTAGTAGAGTTCATCATTTCTTCTGACAGGAAGCAGATGAAGAAGTTTTAGGGGTAAAGGCATAAGTCATATGAAACAGCAAGGTGTGTCATGGAGAAACTGTATTCCTTTTGGTCTTTGGACCATGAGGCGGGGTGGTGGGGAGATGAAACTACCCAAGTCCCCACATAATCTACACTGATTCTGCATTATGGTGAGCTGTATAATTAGCTTCATTATATATCACAGTGTAATAATAGTAGAAATAAAGTGCACAATAAATACAATGCAACTTGAATCATCCTGAAATCATTTCTCCCCACCCAGTCTATGGAAAAATTGTCTTCCATGAAACTGGTCCCTGGTGCCGTAAAAGTTGGGGACAGCTGACACAGGTTAAACTCGGGCTTTGCTCTGCGGGAAATGAGTCACTGAAGTGTGTGAATCAAGAAAACGGTACTTACGCTTTGACACGTCAGTCTGACTATAGACTAAGGGGCTAGATATCCTAGATCTATCAAAGGGGCTAGATGGCTTGGTTTGCCTCTGCTATACACTGATGTCTATTCCTCTAAAATTCACCCTCAGTGAAGTCATGGTGTTAAGAGGGGGAGTCTTTGGAAACGGCAAAGAGACACCTGATATCACTAATTACTGTTGTCGTTCAGTCACTTAGTTGTCTTTGATACTTTATGACTCCACAGACTACAGCACACCAAATTTATCTGCCTTTCACCATCTCCCAGAATTTGTTTAAACTCTTGTCCATTGAGTCAGTAATGCCATCCAACCACCTCATCCTCTGTCACTGTCTTCTACACCTTCCCTCAGTCTTTCCCAGCATCAGGGTCTTCTCCAATGAGTTGTTCTTCACATCAGGTGGCCAAAGTATTGGAACTTCAGGATCAGTCTTTCTAATGAATATTCAGAGTTGATTTCCTTCAGGATTGACTGATGTGGTCTCCTTGCTGTCCAAAGGACTCTCAAGAATCTTCTCTAGTACCACAGCTCAAAGGCATCAATTCCCTGGTGTTCAGCCTTCTTTATGGTCCAGCTCTCACAACCATACATGACTACTGGAAAAACCATAGGTTTGACTAAATGTATCTTGTCAGCAAAGTGATGTCTCTGCTTTTTAATATGCTGTCTAGGTTGGCCATAGCTTTTCTTCCAAGGAGCAAGCTTCTTTTAATTTCATGGCTTCAGTCACCATATACTGTGATCTTGAAGCCAAAGAAAATAAAGTCTGTCACTGTTTCCACTTTTTTCCTCATCCATTTACCATGCAATAATAGGACCAGATGCCATGATCTTAGTTTTTTCAGTGTTGAGTTTCAAGCCAGCTTTTTCCTCTTCTTTCACCTTCATCAAGAGGCTCGTCAGTTCCTCTTCGCTTTCTGCCATTAGACTGGTATCATCCTCGTACCTGAGGTTATTGATATTTCTCCCGGTAATCTTGATTCCAGCTTGTTGCTCTTGCAAATCAAAACCACAATGAGCTATCACCTCAGTGTGGTCAGAATGGCCATCATCGAAAAGTCTACAAACAATAAATCCTGGAGAGGGTGTGGAAAAAAGGGAACTTTCCTACGCTGTTGGTGGGAATGTGAATCAGTAATAGAAATGGACTTATTTACAAAACAAACTCTTACACATTGAAACTAAAAAAGGGAAAAGAGGGCAAGCAATAAATTAGGATGTCTATTCCTCTAAAATTCACCCTCAGTGAAGTCATGGTGTTAAGAGGAGTCTTTGGAAACGGCAAAGAGACACCTGATATCACTAATTACTGTTGTCGTTCAGTCACTTAGTTGTCTTTGATACTTTATGACTCCACAGACTACAGCACACCAAATTTATCTGCCTTTCACCATCTCCCAGAATTTGTTTAAACTCTTGTCCATTGAGTCAGTAATGCCATCCAACCACCTCATCCTCTGTCACTGTCTTCTACACCTTCCCTCAGTCTTTCCCAGCATCAGGGTCTTCTCCAATGAGTTGTTCTTCACATCAGGTGGCCAAAGTATTGGAACTTCAGGATCAGTCTTTCTAATGAATATTCAGAGTTGATTTCCTTCAGGATTGACTGATGTGGTCTCCTTGCTGTCCAAAGGACTCTCAAGAATCTTCTCTAGTACCACAGCTCAAAGGCATCAATTCCCTGGTGTTCAGCCTTCTTTATGGTCCAGCTCTCACAACCATACATGACTACTGGAAAAACCATAGGTTTGACTAAATGTATCTTGTCAGCAAAGTGATGTCTCTGCTTTTTAATATGCTGTCTAGGTTGGCCATAGCTTTTCTTCCAAGGAGCAAGCTTCTTTTAATTTCATGGCTTCAGTCACCATATACTGTGATCTTGAAGCCAAAGAAAATAAAGTCTGTCACTGTTTCCACTTTTTTCCTCATCCATTTACCATGCAATAATAGGACCAGATGCCATGATCTTAGTTTTTTCAGTGTTGAGTTTCAAGCCAGCTTTTTCCCTCTTCTTTCACCTTCATCAAGAGGCTCGTCAGTTCCTCTTCGCTTTCTGCCATTAGACTGGTATCATCCTCGTACCTGAGGTTATTGATATTTCTCCCGGTAATCTTGATTCCAGCTTGTTGCTCTTGCAAATCAAAACCACAATGAGCTATCACCTCAGTGTGGTCAGAATGGCCATCATCGAAAAGTCTACAAACAATAAATCCTGGAGAGGGTGTGGAAAAAAGGGAACTTTCCTACGCTGTTGGTGGGAATGTGAATCAGTAATAGAAATGGACTTATTTACAAAACAAACTCTTACACATTGAAACTAAAAAAGGGAAAAGAGGGCAAGCAATAAATTAGGAGCTTGGGATTAGCAGATATAAACTACTGTATGTAAAACAGATAAACAGTAAGGTCCTACTGTATAGCATAGGCAACCACTATTTAATAACCAGTAATAAACCATAATGGAAAAGAATACACACATATATAGGCTCATACACATGCACATCATTTTGCTGTACATCAGAACCACATTGTAAATCAGCTATACTTCAGTAAAAAATAATAATGGTTTTCGATTTATCCCTAGGCTGAGCATCGTAGAAAATAACATCTTCATTGAGGCTGCATGTCCCATATTTAGAAGTAGTTTAGGAGTTCAGATTTGAAGCTACTTTCTTTTTTTGGTTTCTGCCTTCTCCCCCACCACCTGTGTTGACTTCCCCTGGCCTGACTCAGGAGTGGTGAGGAAATCTGTCCACAGGAATGGGGGGTGTGAACCTGGTCAGCATGAGCCTGTCTACAGACTGAACATCCTTTCCTCCTATAACCTGCTGATAAGCTCCCTGGGAACTCTGATCCAGAGGTCCAACTCATGTCACATCTAAGCCCTCAAATTTCACAAAGAATAATGTAAGCACTAAAGGCCTGGACCCTAGACGCTAAGCACTGCCTATCTAGAATAACTAACGGTGAGATCGCCTGCTTACGGAGAATAAAGTTATACTTTATAAAAACTAAGGGCAGCCTAACTACAAAAACATTGAATCACTATGTTGGTAACCTGAAAACTAACATATCATAAATCAGCTATAGATCAATTAAAAAAAAAAAAAAAGACACCTTCCTAACCATGAATGTATAATGTACGTCCACTGGAAGATGAAATGTGTAATGGAGTATGAAAGAGAGACAGTGTGGAAGCAGGGTACATTTAGAGACATCAGAAGGGTCCATAAACCTCAAGTACAAACATGTTAAAGACTCAAGGGCACCCAAAAAATAAAAGTTTTGAAGTTAGAGATAAATCTAAGGGGGAAGGGCTCTTTCTCAAGCACTCAGGTTTCCACACCAAGGAGGGGATTATCCAGGAGTCAAGTTTATCTTTCTTCTTTTCCTCAGGAGAAGACCCTCAAAGTTGATAACGCAGTCCCTAATTCTAGTGACTGTTCCCTCACATAACTCACATCCCACCAGGAACAGCCATATCACCGACCTCTGAAGCTCTGCAGAACACCCAGTATGCGTTTACCTGGAGAATATTAGAAGAGCAGAGGCTATCGTGAAGCATCTGTTTAAGAGAAGTGACTGTTTATAAAGAAGACATAAAAACCATCTCTATAATGTGTTCAGCTCAGTATCTTCCTGCCAAGTGTTGGAAATTTTCTCCACACATACAAATACTGAAGAAAATAAAAAGCTATAGGCATTTGCCAGCAGATGGCGATATGGGCTACATAGTTAAAGACCAGACGCCTAAGAGATTTTGTGTGTGTTTTTTATTTTCAAAGGTGTGTGTGTGTGAAGTTTGAAGCCTAAGCTTCAAGAAAAGAGAGGGAGAGTACTCTGTATCTAGATACAGATGAGAGGACAAATCGATTCTTAAAAACCGAAAGTTAGGATTTAACAATCAACAGAACCCAGGAGATCTTCTTGACCCAGGGACCGAACCCGCATCTCTTGTGTCTCCAGCATTGGCAGGCTGATTCTTTACCACTAGTACCACCTGGGAAGCCCCATTTCTCTATTACTTGCTATAAACTCTTGTGAATCAGTGTGGTCTCCAAGCCCAGAAATGGTGGCACCACGGAGCTTGTCAGAAAAGCAGGATTTCAGAGCCACCCCCTCCTCACTGTATCAGAATATGTATTTTCACATGGTCCCCAAGTGATTCACATGCATATTAAAGCTTAAGGGGAAAAATAGACCATGACTCTCAACCCTAGCTAGATAAGAAAATCACCTATGAGCTTAAGACCATTTAAGGGGTCTTGTCCTCACAGGTCTTAGCTTGGGGTAGAGTAGACAACACTGTCTTTAAAGACTGCTGGGGTTATTCTGTTGTGAAGTGAGGATTGAGAACCACTTCTCTGAGCTAAGAGATAAGCCTCCTTGAAGATAGTAAGGACAAGCCAACATGCTATTTTTCATTAAAAAAAAAAAAAAGAAATTCATCTCCAATAAATCCTCACCTGCTCTGTTCCTCACACAGAAGCCCTGATGTAACTCTGATGTTGTTTCCCTAAATGAGTTCCACAAAAGTCCTACATCAGAATCACCTGAGATGCTTGCTAACTGGAGGCATTCCTGAACCTCACCCTAGGTCCACAGCACCAGATTTCACAGGCTAGAACATTGCAACAAATGTTTCCATGGGTTCGATTTACACAAATATTTGAAAGTCACTGGGATATAAGAGGGGAGGGTAAGAGGCACATATTCAGATAGAATTTCCCTAAGCCTAAGGTCAGGCTAAAATTCCCTGAATTTTCCAAACTAAAAATTTCCAGATAAAGATTCTGCTGAGTGGTATTTCAAAGCGTAATTGAGGATCTCAAACAAACAAAGAAGTTGTGTTACTAATCTTGATTTGTCAATCAGGTGAATGGTCTCCCTTCTCAAAGGAGAACATCACAGTGTGTGAAGCTTGAGCACCAAATGCCCCACAGGAGAAATTCCAGGTAAGAAAGGGTATATGCAAGATCCCCACCCCCTTCTCTTTTCTGGGGACAACTTGCTTTAATTCTCATTTTCTTTTCTCTGTCTTTTTGTCTCAACTATGGCTCATTTGGGTCAGAGATTCAAGGGAGCTGAGAAATAAGAAACTCCCTCTGATTTTGCTGTGCCAAAGGGGATGGTTTACTTCATTCTCTGGTCCCCATCCCACAGCTGAATGTACACTCATCTGCAGTGTGACCGGAACATCATGGACACAGCTCAGGAAAGGCTGGCCCTAGAAGAGGAGTTTGGTCATCTCTGACCGTGACCCCGCCCTGCCCAAGACAACTGGCGGGTCAGAGCTGGACCATCCTAACACTGAACAAGAAACTGCAAATATATGAAGCAGCTGGAGGTCAGTTTGCAAGATTTTATTATAGGTGGGTGTTTGGATTTCTTTACAGCTTTCTCAACATTTCATGCTGGGCTTAGAAACAATGTTCTTTATGTGCATTAAACTTAGGAATTCTAGAGACTTCCCTGGTGGTCCAGAGACTGGGACTCTGAGCTCCCAAAGTAGGGCGTAGGGGTGGCGGAAGGGCTCAGGTTTGGATCCAAAAAAAAAAGAAATTCATCTCCAATAAATCCTCACCTGCTCTGTTCCTCACACAGAAGCCCTGATGTAACTCTGATGTTGTTTCCCTAAATGAGTTCCACAAAAGTCCTACATCAGAATCACCTGAGATGCTTGCTAACTGGAGGCATTCCTGAACCTCACCCTAGGTCCACAGCACCAGATTTCACAGGCTAGAACATTGCAACAAATGTTTCCATGGGTTCGATTTACACAAATATTTGAAAGTCACTGGGATATAAGAGGGGAGGGTAAGAGGCACATATTCAGATAGAATTTCCCTAAGCCTAAGGTCAGGCTAAAATTCCCTGAATTTTCCAAACTAAAAATTTCCAGATAAAGATTCTGCTGAGTGGTATTTCAAAGCGTAATTGAGGATCTCAAACAAACAAAGAAGTTGTGTTACTAATCTTGATTTGTCAATCAGGTGAATGGTCTCCCTTCTCAAAGGAGAACATCACAGTGTGTGAAGCTTGAGCACCAAATGCCCCACAGGAGAAATTCCAGGTAAGAAAGGGTATATGCAAGATCCCCACCCCCTTCTCTTTTCTGGGGACAACTTGCTTTAATTCTCATTTTCTTTTCTCTGTCTTTTTGTCTCAACTATGGCTCATTTGGGTCAGAGATTCAAGGGAGCTGAGAAATAAGAAACTCCCTCTGATTTTGCTGTGCCAAAGGGGATGGTTTACTTCATTCTCTGGTCCCCATCCCACAGCTGAATGTACACTCATCTGCAGTGTGACCGGAACATCATGGACACAGCTCAGGAAAGGCTGGCCCTAGAAGAGGAGTTTGGTCATCTCTGACCGTGACCCCGCCCTGCCCAAGACAACTGGCGGGTCAGAGCTGGACCATCCTAACACTGAACAAGAAACTGCAAATATATGAAGCAGCTGGAGGTCAGTTTGCAAGATTTTATTATAGGTGGGTGTTTGGATTTCTTTACAGCTTTCTCAACATTTCATGCTGGGCTTAGAAACAATGTTCTTTATGTGCATTAAACTTAGGAATTCTAGAGACTTCCCTGGTGGTCCAGAGACTGGGACTCTGAGCTCCCAAAGTAGGGCGTAGGGGTGGCGGAAGGGCTCAGGTTTGGATCCCTAGTCAGGGAACTACAGCCTACATTCTGCAACTACAAAAAAAAATAGAAAAGAAAAAAAGGCTCCTGCATATGTGCATGTTCCCACTAAAGATCCCAAACACTGCAGTGAAAAATGAAGACCCCGTGTGCCACAACTGGGACCTGGCAGAGCCAGATAAATAAATATTAAAAAAATGAATTCTTCTTTATAGAGGAAATACATAGAAGTTTAAAGTTACATATTATTCATTTTGATGGGGTTAGTCACATTTCTGAGAATCCTAGGGACTCAGCAGGTGACATCATTAGGGCAACGCATTCACAAGCCCAAGTGCACCCAGTGACAGCAAAGTCCTGAACAGCCTTCCATTTCTAGTAACAGGCCAGTTTTAAAAGACTGAGTACCTCACGGTGATCTCAAATTACTCAAACACATTTCAACCTCTTTCCCAAAATAATTCTTTCCTTTCCTGAAAACCCATCAATAACAAAACCACTTTCCAGATAATCAGCTGGAAAATCTAGGTGCCTCACTTCCCTTTATGTATCCCATTCAACCACATGCCCACCTATCCATTCATCCACCCATTCATCCTTTAGTGTATAGGTCTAAACCATCCATTCATCAGTCCATTGAGCTATCTCTCTGACTTTTTAAATTTTGAGGCATAATTGATGTACAATGTTGTGTTAATTTCTGCCATATAGCAAACTTAGTTATATACATATATGTATAGTTATACATTTGTATGTTTAACTCAGTTATATATATATATATATATATATATATATATATATATATATATATTCTTTTCCATTATACTCTATCACAGGATATTGAATATAGTTCCCTATACAGTAGGCCTGTGTTACAGAGGAAAGGATTGGGAGTTTAGGATTAGTAAATACCAACTATTATATACAGGATGGATAAACAACAAGGTCTCTGTCCGATTTATACTAAGTCAATAACCTCCTGACATATATAGTCTCTATGTGTCTAATCTTCTATCATATTACTCTTTTATTAAAAAAAATTTTTCAAGCCTATTCAAAGATATTTTAAAAACTTTAAATAACAGGGGAAAAGAACAAATAAGTTTTTACTATATAAATCCAAAATCCTCAGCCAGTCTTTTTTTTGTAAGGGGTTTTCTTTCTTGCCTCTAAGTCATCATTTATTTTTCTTCTATCTTTACTCTTTGGCGTGTGTGGGCCTCCCACCACAGTGGCCTCTCTCGCTGCAGAGCACTGGTTCTGGGCACATGTGCTCCAGAGTGCTGGCTCATAATCGGACACCCTGGTCCAGCCACTCCTTGGCATGTGGCATCTTCCGGGGTCAGGAATTGAACCAGTGCCCCTTACTGCAAGGTGGACTCTTGACCCATTGGACCACCAGGGAAGCCTCCTCAGCCAGGTTCTAAGACAATACTCCACAGGGTCATTCTAATCTTAATCACATTTCTAAAAATATCCACGCTCTAACCACCATATTGTGCTCAAAATGAATCCTTTTTAGGATAATATCCCATTTTCCAAGCATTCTGCTAATTAAACAATTGCTCACTCCTATACACCAAGTATTAGAGATCACAGGTTCAGAAGTGGAGCCCCTGGCATTAACGAAGCCTGTGCCTCTGCAGTACTGACACACACAGAGGACTTATGCTACAATTCACATACGACAGGCATGTGCCATGGACTGCAGGAGCACAGTGCACAGGCTCATTAATTTTGAGCAACTGTTCAGAAAGGTGCTATTGGCTGAGTCATAAAAGATAAGCAGGAATGGGATGCAACAGAGGAAGAAGAGGGCAAGACTCCGGTTTCCTCCGCACAAAAAAGTGGCGTCCACCCTCTGTTTCAGCCCCTTCCCTGACACCATTTCCTGTCACTCCCAAGTTGCCGCTTGCCTCCGAAATTTCACTCCGAAATAGCACTCATGGTCTGATCCATTCAATTCAGAACTCACATCTCCTTAATGTTGCGCCGATTCTTTTCCCATCTGCCCCTTTTGTGTCATTAACAAACACGATATCCTTAGCAAATTCACTTCCGCTTCCTTGAGTTGTTTTCTATTTAGTGAAAGATGAAGCAATCTTAGATCCTTTCTGAAGTTCCTGTCTTTAATAATTCACACAGAGATTGAAACAGGAACAGGCTGTGTCTTCACTGGACTGCCCCCTACTCAAAAGCAGAGATCATCCTCAATTTTCTAAATGCCTTAGGGGAAAAGCTTACCAGAATTTAATTAATGCATTTTATATAAAAACCCTGGTGATAAATATACCTGGCATTAATTACCATGTGGTGCTCAGATGGTCAAAATCATGGCGTTAGTTACTTAACATTAGCTTTGCTCTGTTCCATAGTCCCCAACCACAACCACAACCCTAGCTAGGCTACGACGAGAGCAGACCTAGAGACGGGGCAGGATTCAGGGCAATCTGAACCTCAGTTCCAAGAAACTGCCAGTGGTAATTCTAGGATCAGCATCATTACAATGTGAAGATCACTCCTCAGTAACTCACAAGAGCAGAATGTTAAAAATAATTATTTCATTACGTAAAACACATTTCCCCCTATTATCTACAATGACAGACTTTCGATAGAAGAATTATTACTAAGAATTTTGAAGGGACTTCCCTGGTGGTCCAATGGTTAGGATTTCACCTTCTAAAGCAGGTAGCGCAGGTTCAATTCCCGGTCATGGAGCTAAGATGTCATATGCATCATGGTCAAAAAATCAGAAAATAAACAATAGAAGCAATATTGTAACAAATTCAACTTGCTTAGTCCTATCCAACTCTTTGTGACCCCATGGGCTATAGCCCGACAGGCTGTTCTGTCCATGGAATTTTCCAGACAAGAATACCGCAGCAGATTGCCATTTCCTATTCCAGGGGATCTTCGCAATCCAGGGATTGAACCTGAGTCTCCTGCGTTTCCTCCACTGGCAGGTGGGATTATTTACAACTCCGCCACTTATTAAGCCCCAACAAATTCAATAAAGACTTCTGAAAAGAAACGAATATGGGGGCTTCCTTGGTGGTCCAATGGCTAAGAATCCCTCTCGCAATGCAGGAGACACCCATTTGATCCCTGGTCTGGGAAGATCCCACATGTCATGGGGCAACCAATGCAGGCCCAAAGTGCTGAGCCTGCACCCGTGCTCTACAACAAGAGAAACCATCTCAGTGAGAAACCTGCACAGCTCAACAAGAGAACTGCCTCCAACCACTGCAACCAGAGAAAGCCAACATGCGGCAATGCAGACCCAGCACGGCCAAAAATCCAATCAAATCAAAAATTAATAAAAATAATTTTGAAGAAAGGAAAACGGTGATGATATTTCCTTAAATTAGAAGCTCCTGTAAGAGAAACTTTACTATAACTAATGTGACCTGGAAACTGCCATTAACTTTAGTAATAAGAACACTATCTTGGATCAATCCTAATCCTATGATTCGCCTACTTATATGAGGTGATTAAAGCAGCTTTACATCTTTAAAGTTGTTTAGCGTGACACTCTAGACAATCTTACCTCAAAAGGTAAAATGTGCCCTTCACAGACACAGGAAATGTCACCCAAACTCGCATGGAAATAACAGGAAAATCCGAGCCCACAGGGAGGACTGGTAAGAAGGCTCAGAGCGTGAGAAGAGAACCGGGTAAGAAGACAATGACCTGGATTCTACAACAATTTCTATCCTTTAAAGAGCTATGTACTTCAGATATGCTGTTAACTCTTCTAAGGGTGTTTATCTAAAAATGAAGTTGATATTAAGGTTAATATTAATCATTCTATAGGACTTGGGCAAAGACTAAATGAAAACTGTGAAAGGTGAAGTGTTTTTGGTAGCCTTGGTGGTGTTTGTGGTTCATGATTACCATGAATAATAAATCATCATTCTCTCTTCTAAAGACAGGGAAAAAAGTAGTAGAGTCTAAATTACAGTAGAAAGAAATACAGGTAAGCTCACAAATGGCTTTCCTAACTATAGGAGTTGGGAAATCGGAAACATTAACAAAGAGTTTATAGCATGAACTTTCTTGAAAATCTGTAAGGAAAATACTAGCAGTTAGGCTTCTAAGTACCTCCAGTGAAGCCTGATGCGGAAGCAGAGGCCTAAATCCTAGAACCTCCAGGTTCTGCATGGCCCTGTCAAGTAGTAAGGCCGTTCCTTCCTAGAGAAACTGGTTGTTTTCCAATGCTAGGGGTCCTACGTGGTACTATTTCACTTGGTGTTGGGAAATGAGTTTTTAAGAAAGTGTTGAAACTTCCAAGTGAAATTCAAGAAAACTAACTTACCTGGTTGCCTCCACTCTTGGGGTTCACGAACACAAGCAAAGGTTTCATGAGAGGGGAAGAGATAGGCTTTATGACAAAAGGACGACCTTTGTTTTCCTGCTAAAGAAAGAAAGTAGTGCTATTGAGACAAATCCATAACTTGAAAGGCAGCCCCAAAACAATGAAAGCAAGAAATTTTTATCACCACTGCCACTTGCTACCCCAACCCCCAAGAAACGAAAATACACCCCCCACCAAAACACTGTATCTTGTTTCATGGAGTTTAATCAAAGTGAGAACGTATCTTAATCTGTAATTTCCTCCCCTCCTCAAATTAAATTAAGACGTATTTTTCTTTTTATTCTGTATGCTCGAAGCATTCTAGAAACATTCTGGGTCTCATCTTCATCATCTTTGGGATAATAGTTCCATAGACAAAAGCAAATGCTCTGACTCTGAATTGGCGAGAGTCAGATATACACAGAGAAAGACAGAGAGAGAGAAACAGGAAGAATCCCAGTGTGGTTAGAATGTGGTGGAGGAGGAGATACATCAGAAAAACGAGCTCAGGCCAGGTCAAGTCAGATAGAGGAGATGTGAAAAGCAAAATGGATTTCCCTGACCCATCATCCTCAAGCACTTACTTCGGTTCCTCTTTTACTGGCTTTTCTTTTAAAGCTTGTTCTCTTCTTCTTCCGATTGGAAGCCTTCAGAGAGTTCTGTAGGGAAAGAAGGGACCCCTGAGCCAGGAGGTGGGCAGCCCAGGAGTGCTCCCATGCAGAACCATGTAGAAGGTGACGGCAGCACATGCTGTTCGGCACGGCATGCTTTCATGCTTTGACACTTCCAAGCCACTGCTCAGGGTAAGCCACACACAGAACCCAGTCGCGTGCTTCCGAGTGAGCGACTGACGCCCCACCCCACGGAGAGGCAGGGAGGCAGAACCCTGGAGGCTCTCATGGACTCACATAACAACACATGTTATACCTGCCAACCCTCCCAGTAAAAATGGAAGAATCCCAAATTCTCTGAGGGGCTCCAGTCTCCCGCCCAACCAGGTCCGTCTCCCGCCCAACCAAGTTCAAGTTCACCTCCTGGTATGGAGATCACCTATGTGGAAATGTAAAAAAGGAGGCCATTTTTCACGTTTCGCTTTTTCCCTCTGTTTATTTTTTTTTAATAGGAAATGATCAGTTCACAAAATGATTCCACCCTATTGAAACTTTATAACCCTACCCTTCTATCAGCATTAATAGCCTGGCTTTAAAAATGCAAAAAGAGTCAAGCTACTTCAGGCAATAGAGTGGCAGTTACTGCTCTTTCTTTTTCTGGCTAAAAAAAAATCCTCCCTCCTTTGGAAATCTTGATCTTTTTCTTCTCATAAAAGTGCATCCAACTTGAATCAGAGTGACCCCACATTTACTTTTCCTGTCTTTCTCTTTCTAGGGAATGTGTGGGCCACAACTCTGATTATTTCAGCGATTTACTCTTAATATTTGATATAGATGCTTTGAGAAGAACCTCCTTCTGGGAACAGTCACAGCTCACTAGCTGAAGACAAGGCAAAACCTGATTTAATTAGTGGAGAGTCAATAATTAGACTGCCATCTTTATAAAGGCAAGTTATTGCTACTTCGTCACAGATGTTTTACAAAGTGCTGAAAGTCTGAAATACAAAATTTTTAACTTACAAGTTTACATAAGTATATATATAGCATTGTCTGAGCAATTAAATGTTTTCAAACAGCTTTAAGAAATTTAGGTATCTATTCTGCAACACTGTATTTTTTCTTAGAGCATTCAAAATAAACCCGAGAGTACCAATATCCAAGTTAGTAAGACTGAAATTATATTTAGCTTTTATTTCACTTGCATTTAGACCATGAAAACATTAAGTTGATTTGTGGCCTGTGCTCACCAAGGATGAAGGAAACTTTCTTGAACCATCATTTGTCCCAAGGTTTTCATCCCCCATCAGATAAAAGAGTCTTCAGGTTCTCTGAATCTCACCAGAAAAGAAATCCAGAAGTTCATGGGTGTTTGAGATGCCAGGTGATTTCTCATCACTCACTCTGGACTATATTCTCCTGCAAACGCATCTCCATGCTTCTGAACTCCTCTATCAACAGATCTATTATCATGTCCCTCTTTGGGGAACTTTTGCGATCTTTCAGTATATTGCTATATCTTGACTACTTCTAGTTTTTATTGAAAGGGAAGACAATTAATTGGAACTTTTAAATATTTAGTCAAATATTCCAAGAAGACTGCTGAAAACGATTAGGCCGGCAGAAGCAGTATTTATTACTTATGGCAATTCATGGTGTTTTCAATGCTGGTACCCAGGCCCCAACAAATATTCTTATTTAATTTGTTCAGGGTGAAGCCCAGGCAAAGATATTTTTTAAAAGCTCCCCAGAATAGAAAAAATTAGGACAGGATAGAATAGAATAATAAAAAAAAAAAAAACCCCGGGGAATTCTAACGTGTAGCCAACACTGACAGCCTCTGTTTCTCAGTGTTGGAAGTACCAAAGGCAGAGTGATGAGCTATGTGTACTGTGGTTAAGCCAATCACTGGGGTAAAAAGTGTGCACTGGGGAATTTCACAGACTGAATTCTGTTACTAGCTCTATGATCTTGGCCAAGTCAACCTTTTGAAATGACAGCTTCTTAACTTTCAAACGAAGATGATAATACCTACCTCACAGGACAGTTGCGGAGTTTAACTGAGAAAAAGTATGTGAAGCAGCTAACATGGTATGCATCCCATGAGAAACATTTTCATCCGTGTCATCAGTTGCCTCTCAAAGGCTGTATATTCCCAGAACTAATGCCTGGCACACAGTATGAACTCCCATTGTTGTGGAAATAATAAATCAGTATCTTTGTAATTCATAGCACTAAGCCTTCCCTGATTTTGAAAAGGGCCCTTAGGAAGTAAGTGACTGTTTCTTAACCTTCATTTTCATTTATTTTGTGCCAAGAGCAATGCAGGGCACCCAGTGCTTATAGGAACACTCTGCACCTTGGGTTCTTGAACCATCATTTGTCCCAAGGTTTTCATCCCCCATCAGATAAAAGAGTCTTCAGGTTCTCTGAATCTCACCAGAAAAGAAATCCAGAAGTTCATGGGTGTTTGAGATGCCAGGTGATTTCTCATCACTCACTCTGGACTATATTCTCCTGCAAACGCATCTCCATGCTTCTGAACTCCTCTATCAACAGATCTATTATCATGTCCCTCTTTGGGGAACTTTTGCGATCTTTCAGTATATTGCTATATCTTGACTACTTCTAGTTTTTATTGAAAGGGAAGACAATTAATTGGAACTTTTAAATATTTAGTCAAATATTCCAAGAAGACTGCTGAAAACGATTAGGCCGGCAGAAGCAGTATTTATTGCTTATGGCAATTCATGGTGTTTTCAATGCTGGTACCCAGGCCCCAACAAATATTCTTATTTAATTTGTTCAGGGTGAAGCCCAGGCAAAGATATTTTTTAAAAGCTCCCCAGAATAGAAAAAATTAGGACAGGATAGAATAGAATAAAAAAAAAAAAAAAAAAAAAAAACAGGGGAATTCTAACGTGTAGCCAACACTGACAGCCTCTGTTTCTCAGTGTTGGAAGTACCAAAGGCAGAGTGATGAGCTATGTGTACTGTGGTTAAGCCAATCACTGGGGTAAAAAGTGTGCACTGGGGAATTTCACAGACTGAATTCTGTTACTAGCTCTATGATCTTGGCCAAGTCAACCTTTTGAAATGACTGCTTCTTAACTTTCAAACGAAGATGATAATACCTACCTCACAGGACAGTTGCGGAGTTTAACTGAGAAAAAGTATGTGAAGCAGCTAACATGGTATGCATCCCATGAGAAACATTTTCATCCGTGTCATCAGTTGCCTCTCAAAGGCTGTATATTCCCAGAACTAATGCCTGGCACACAGTATGAACTCCCATTGTTGTGGAAATAATAAATCAGTATCTTTGTAATTCATAGCACTAAGCCTTCCCTGATTTTGAAAAGGGCCCTTAGGAAGTAAGTGACTGTTTCTTAACCTTCATTTTCATTTATTTTGTGCCAAGAGCAATGCAGGGCACCCAGTGCTTATAGGAACACTCTGCACCTTGGTTCTTGCCAGGACTCAGTAATTAAACTCTAAGAGACAGGTCGTATGGATCAAGTTGAAATGGCTTCCTCAACTTGCTTGATCACAGAAATCACAGTTTTTCGGGTGATTCTGATGATCAAGAATGTTTGAGAAGAGGGTGAGAAAACCAAAATAAAGCAGTATGTCTGAAAGATAGAGCAAGCAGGGGTCTCAACTCTCATAGGAAACAGACACAAAATAGCCTTTGTTTTAAACACAGATACAAGTGCTTCTGAGTCTCACCAAGTCACGCACACCTGAGGGTCTTCATCTCACAGAGCGAGAAGGGGGAAAGGATCAAGCACAGCAGTTGACGTACAGTACCTGGATGCTTCTATGTGAGTTCTTAGTAAGCTTACCGCCCTATGGATGGTCAAATAGCAAAAGACAAGCATTATGGAACTTCAGACTTCCCAATTTCCCAGACGTCCTTCCGTTTCCATGTAAATACGTATCTGTCTCAGTACATCGATTCTTTTAGAAGGAGCATAATTCAACTCTTTCTGGATGGATGTGAAGCCAGATTTAGATTGCCTTTTGGTCAAGACAAGCCTTCTAGTCTTTCTAGCCACAATATCACTTACCCTGCCTGATCAGTCTTGAGAGTTAAACAAACATGCTTTCCAGGAATGTAAAAATTATACCAAGGCGTTTCTGTCTAGAATTGATGATATGGTCAAGAAACCCTTAACACTTGCCCTGTGTTCTAAAACAAAGCATTGCTGTTAAAGGCAGCTAACTCAGCGATACAAGGGGTTCACTCCAAACGTTCAACACTGTCCAAACAGTGAAACAGTATGCTCTCGTTTGGAGTCAAACATTCTTCTGGCTCTCCCATCACCCCTGTACATTCTGTGCTCACTCTTTGTTAAAGTCCTAAGAAAAGGATTTTTGCTTTCTTGTCCCTGGCCAAAGTAGAACCCATTTTGGAATTAAAAGTCAATTCATAGCACTAAGCCTTCCCTGATTTTGAAAAGGGCCCTTAGGAAGTAAGTGACTGTTTCTTAACCTTCATTTTCATTTATTTTGTGCCAAGAGCAATGCAGGGCACCCAGTGCTTATAGGAACACTCTGCACCTTGGTTCTTGCCAGGACTCAGTAATTAAACTCTAAGAGACAGGTCGTATGGATCAAGTTGAAATGGCTTCCTCAACTTGCTTGATCACAGAAATCACAGTTTTTCGGGTGATTCTGATGATCAAGAATGTTTGAGAAGAGGGTGAGAAAACCAAAATAAAGCAGTATGTCTGAAAGATAGAGCAAGCAGGGGTCTCAACTCTCATAGGAAACAGACACAAAATAGCCTTTGTTTTAAACACAGATACAAGTGCTTCTGAGTCTCACCAAGTCACGCACACCTGAGGGTCTTCATCTCACAGAGCGAGAAGGGGGAAAGGATCAAGCACAGCAGTTGACGTACAGTACCTGGATGCTTCTATGTGAGTTCTTAGTAAGCTTACCGCCCTATGGATGGTCAAATAGCAAAAGACAAGCATTATGGAACTTCAGACTTCCCAATTCCCCAGACGTCCTTCCGTTTCCATGTAAATATGTATCTGTCTCAGTACATCGATTCTTTTAGAAGGAGCATAATTCAACTCTTTCTGGATGGATGTGAAGCCAGATTTAGATTGCCTTTTGGTCAAGACAAGCCTTCTAGTCTTTCTAGCCACAATATCACTTACCCTGCCTGATCAGTCTTGAGAGTTAAACAAACATGCTTTCCAGGAATGTAAAAATTATACCAAGGCGTTTCTGTCTAGAATTGATGATATGGTCAAGAAACCCTTAACACTTGCCCTGTGTTCTAAAACAAAGCATTGCTGTTAAAGGCAGCTAACTCAGCGATACAAGGGGTTCACTCCAAACGTTCAACACTGTCCAAACAGTGAAACAGTATGCTCTCGTCTGGAGTCAAACATTCTTCTGGCTCTCACAGCAATCACCCCTGTACATTCTGTGCTCACTCTTTTGTTAAAGTCCTAAGATAAAGGATTTTTGCTTTCTTGTCCCAGGCATTGGCACAGCATCACCTTGCCACAAAAACAATCCTATTAACACAAGTTTTATGACGTTGTGATGGTTTCCTGGGCTGTTTCGAAATCCCAGGGGTGAAACAGTCGAGTGTGAATGAAATCCAACTTGCTACTCTCATCAACTCTTCAGGGATTTCCTCAAGTGACAGAATCACAAAAGACCAGTTAAAACACCACATCTGGCACTAGTGGTAAAGAACCCAACTACCAATGCAGGAGACATAAAGACAAGGGTTTGATCCCTGGGTTGGGAAGATGCCCTGGAGAAGGAAATGGCAACCCACGCCAGTATTCTTGTTTGGAGAATCTCATGAACAGAGGAGCCTAGAGGGCTACAGTCCATAGCACCACAAAGAGTCAGACACAACTGAAGTGACGGAGCACACAAAGAGATGATATCTCACTTCATCATCCCAAATGAAACCTACCTCCATCACACACGGGACAAAACTCTGATGGATAATAAGAGGGTGCTTCATGGACTCTGTCAATGAAAGAACATTCTCACTCTATCCTCCTCCAGCTCTACTACTGCAACAAAGGTTGTTGTGAGGACAGGCAAGCAGAAGAATCAAGAAAATTCAACCCAAAAGTTAATAACCGGGTCTCAGCAGTTTCTCAGACCTATGTGGCCAAATCACAGTCAGTGGTGCTTCACCTTTCGCACTGACCAAAGGAAGTCACTCGGGCATTGAGGGAGATTGTAGGTCACTGCCATTACACACCACGGGATCCCCAGCATTTTAAGATTAGCCAATCGTAAAGAATAAAGAATAGCATGAAGAGAGTCCACAGAAAGGCTAGGCAGGAGTTGATCATGAGAGTCTTACACGTATACCATTAGGAATAATACAAATATCCATTGGTAGGGAGTTGGCTTTAATTATAGAATATCCATTTAAAAGGAATCAAATATACATGTATTAATATAGCTTTTTTCTATGATTTTTTAAAAATAGAAAAACCGAATTTTAAATCATTAAGTAGAAAATGATACTGTTCATTAAAAACACACACCTCTAGGATCCCCCCCTACAAACCACAAAAAGTTCCAGTCACATGGGTCTTGGTCCATCAGCTCCAAGTGCCTGCACTGGTATTTGAACATCTTTAGCTCATTCGTCTAGTCAAAATATTATCCTCTAACATTTTCAATCCAGAGGACGAGCATCTATAACTTTAAATATAACTTGGACTTTATAGCAACAGTTTGAGGCTCGATTACTGATTTTGTTCCTTTCATTTTAACTCCTTTCGGTCATCTACCTTCCATCCTCTCCTCACTTCTAGGTCTCTACAGGTAACCTGGTGATGAAACCCAGCAAATCATCCAGGCAGCCCTCATTTCTCCTGCCAGCAAGTTTTCACACAGAGCCGAGCTCCCCAGTGGGTCACAGAGCCACTGTCCACTGAGAACAAGCTGTCTTTCAACAGAGAAGTAAAATATATGGTTTAATTCCACCTCTTTACAACTCACTTTTTCTGACCATTAGACACTCTAGTAAATTCCCCTTTATGCTCCTCTTTAGAGCCACTGGTTTAGACAGAAACATCATAAATAAAGTTGACTTTATCTGATGGCCCATCTTCACTATTGCTCTCAGTTATGTCCTATTAGCTTGTAACAGTCCTTCCTTATCCCTCTTCCCAGGGATGTGGCCCACATCCTTCAAGACCAAGCGCAAAGGACAGATCTTCCACTGAGCCTAGGCTGCTCTCCATGACTGAGGCAGCTCAGCTCTGCTTCACGTCTTCATTGTGTTTCTACATCTTCGGTGGCATCTACCCCTCTCTGCCTTAGATGTGCACGGGTTTCATGACGGGGGCTGATACAAGCCTATGGTCTGGCCCCTCCTCTCACCACCATATGTGTATCTCTCCCACGAGATGCACATTGATCAAAAAGATAAACTTTCCCAGACATCTGAAAACCAGTCTTTGACTGGGTTAGCCGAAGTGTTTGTTTGCGTTTTTCTGTAAGAGGTTATGGAAAACTCTGAATGTATTTTTTGGTCAACTCAATATTAAGGATTTACTTGTGGCTGAATTCCTCCCCAGAATCAAATCCACAAACACTCTGACCAGTGATTTAGACTGTTGCATCTGTCTTCCCCACTGAGAGGCACACTCTTTGTGGACATTAAATGAAAACCTGAATCAACTTTGCACCTCTCACTACGGATGACAGCATCTTTGTGGTTCATCAAACATTTACTTAATTCTTATTAAGGCTCTTCTCCCTTATCATTTTTAAGCAGTGTCACAGAGAAATGGTAGGTGCTTGTGTTCAGTTGTGTCTGACTCTTTGCACACATTGGACTGTAATCCACCAGGCTCCTCTGTCCATGGGATTTTTCTAGTAAGAATGCTGGAGTGGGTTGCCATTTCCTTCTCCAAGGGATCTTCCTGACCCAGGGATCAAACCTGTGCCTCCTGCAGCTCCTGAACTGCAGGCAGATTCTTTACCCACTGAGCCAACACAGAAATACATGGATCCAGGAGGAAAGATATATACATATCAAAAGCTCAATGAGCTGTATAACAGCTTTTATACCTGCTGTTTCCCATGTACTTTCCAAATTTTCCTTTTCTTTCTATTTCACTTCCCACCCAATGTCTCCAACAAATTCTCTCATTGTATTGCTTCCACACCCTTACTAACAGGGGTACCACTCATGCCCCCAAACTCGATAAACTACAGTTTTGACTTATCAATGATCTGGCTCCAAACACAAGGACTTTTCTCAATTGTTGCTACCTTTTCATGTCTCCAGAATTTAACATTGATGACGACCCTATTTTTCTTTTCACTTTTAATAATGAAACTTTATGCTCTCAGAGGTTTCTGTCTCACAGCATTCTCCTTCTCCTCTTATTTTCTAGGTGTGGACCTTCTCCCAGTCCTCTTGTGCTCTTTTATTTAATAAAGGAACAGGTCTTGACTCTCTCACCTGGGACAGGCATTCGACTAATGAATACACTATCTCCCTACAGTGTGAAATACAACAGTTACAGCAGTATTTCAAGGAGCACTTGGAAACAGTATTACCAGGCTATGGCCCCTACTCTTGTCTCTTTCTACCCTCTTTCCATTGGAAAACTCACCCTCTTTATATCCTCTTTCACTGTAACAGAAATGGTTCAGTGATCAGTAACTTCTGTCCTGACATCTGTATGACTGTACACTGATGTTATCTCTTGTACGCCTTCACCTGATACCCTGCACTCCACTCCTAAAAGCAAACAAAAAGGAAAATAGCAAGAGCTAATATCTGAGTTGTTACAATGAGCCAGGGGCTGTTTTATGGGTGTTATTTTGTATGTTTTAATTAGTCTTCACACACAGACCAAAAAAAAAAACTATGAATTAGGAATGAGTATTATTTATCCTTTGCAGAGGAGAAACTGAAATAGAAGAAATTAAGATGAAATGAAACAAGTCATTCGATGGTGGAACAAAGTTGTGAGTCCAGGCTGCCTGGTTCTCAAGCCAGAGCTCTTTACCACGACCCTACTGCCAGCCTGCCCCGACAAGCTCATCATAAACCACCTTGTATACAGAACTTAGTTAATTAATTAAATTACTCAATGGCTTTGGAACCCAGGGGAGGACGGACCATTAAAATTTTTAAAGTTACCTGATTAATCAAGGCTGGGTTTAGTGACATGGTAAAGCAGCATGACATATCATTAAGAGCTTGGTTTTCAGAATCACAATTCATGGGTTCAAATGCACCTCAAATTAAGAATTGTATAGCCCCAGCTAATCTTATTTTTCTCTTCCTCACTTTCCTCAGTTGCAAAGTATGAGTAATAACACTATGATGAGTTAAGTATGAGCAGTAACACTATGATGATAAGATACTGAATGTAAAGTACTTAAAATATTTCCTAACACATGCAAAACATTCAATAAATGTTAGCTTTCATTCGTGCTTTCACAATGTCCTGAATCATAGATAATAATAAAAAGGTGTGTTATTTAAAAAAAAAAAAATGAACTTTAGCATCCTGATTCTAAACTACTTTCCAAAAACCATGCCCACCGATCAGCCATCAAATAGAAGTTGCTAAGATACCATAAAAATTTACACGTGAAGGCAAACACGTAAGCATGTGTTAAGCATTATACTTGCTAGCAATAAGGTCAAGGTCTCTTTATAAAAAACTGTAGCTATAAAATAAAGAGTAAAGATTGCAAAATCACTCTCTATCAACCCATAATGAAACAGAAGATTTAGGCAACAACCTGTAATGGATAAAATTACAGATGAAAGACTGATGGACAAATTTATAATAAATGGATTACGATGACAGCTCCTAAATTCACAGATCAAATCCTAACATCACTAAGAGTGAACAACCTGATATTAAATTCCTTTAAAAGCAACACTACAGGAAAAGATATAATTACATTAATAGTCCTTTTCCAAGAAATTAAACCTAAATGTAACTGAGTCTAAATATTTTTTCCAAATGTGCCATACAGAAAATCATTTTAAAACACAGTAAGGATACAATCAGTCAAAATTTAAACGTAAGCCATGTTACAGGTAATGTGATCCAATTTATTCAATAAATAAATGGCAGACAAAATAGGAGACTGCTCTACGTTAAAAGAGATTTAAGAGATCAGTCAACAAAAAAGATGTCGTAGACTTTGGATCTTGGTTTGAAAAAATAACTGTGTAAAAGATATATTTGAAACAATCAGAAAATATTTTAAGGATGTCAACTCAATGTATTTAATTTTGATGAGTGAAGTATGAAAGGTATGAAATTGCTTTAGAAAGGTATGGAATACTTTAGAAAGGTATGGAATTGCCTTTCTAAAGGATTATCTTTCTTGGAAACAACAGGAAGCATTTATAGATTAAATAGTATGCTAAAAATTGCTTTAAAATACTCTAGCAAAAGGAAAAAAAGGAAGATCATGTATTACATCATAATGCATTTTCAGGAAGAGACAGTAAAAGGGGTGTGACCAGGAGAAACACAGATGTGGCTATTATAAGGTAACATAAGAATACCTGTGATGATGGAATTGTTCTGTCTCTCGACTGACCAAAGTCAGCATCCTGGGTGTGCTGTTATAAAGTGAAGTGAAAGTCGCTGAGTCACGTCTGACTCCTTGCAACCCATGGACGAGCCATGGAATTCTCGAGGCAGTACAGGAGTGGGTAGCCTTTCTGTTCTGCAGGAAATCTTTCCAACCCAGGGATCGAACCCAGGTCTCCCACACTGCAGGAGGATTCTTTATCAATAAATTTTAAAAACTGTAGCTATAAAATAAAGAGTAAAGATTGCAAAATCACTCTATCAACCCATAATGAAACAGAAGATTTAGGCAACAACCTGTAATGGATAAAATTACAGATGAAAGACTGATGGACAAATTTATAATAAATGGATTACGATGACAGCTCCTAAATTCACAGATCAAATCCTAACATCACTAAGAGTGAACAACCTGATATTAAATTCCTTTAAAAGCAACACTACAGGAAAAGATATAATTACATTAATAGTCCTTTTCCAAGAAATTAAACCTAAATGTAACTGAGTCTAAATATTTTTTCCAAATGTGCCATACAGAAAATCATTTTAAAACACAGTAAGGATACAATCAGTCAAAATTTAAACGTAAGCCATGTTACAGGTAATGTGATCCAATTTATTCAATAAATAAATGGCAGACAAAATAGGAGACTGCTCTACGTTAAAAGAGATTTAAGAGATCAGTCAACAAAAAAGATGTCGAGACTTTGGATCTTGGTTTGAAAAAATAACTGTGTAAAAGATATATTTGAAACAATCAGAAAATATTTTAAGGATGTCAACTCAATGTATTTAATTTTGATGAGTGAAGTATGAAAGGTATGAAATTGCTTTAGAAAGGTATGGAATACTTTAGAAAGGTATGGAATTGCCTTTCTAAAGGATTATCTTTCTTGGAAACAACAGGAAGCATTTATAGATTAAATAGTATGCTAAAAATTGCTTTAAAATACTCTAGCAAAAGGAAAAAAAGGAAGATCATGTATTACATCATAATGCATTTTCAGGAAGAGACAGTAAAAGGGGTGTGACCAGGAGAAACACAGATGTGGCTATTATAAGGTAACATAAGAATACCTGTGATGATGGAATTGTTCTGTCTCTCGACTGACCAAAGTCAGCATCCTGGGTGTGCTGTTATAAAGTGAAGTGAAAGTCGCTGAGTCACGTCTGACTCCTTGCAACCCATGGACGAGCCATGGAATTCTCGAGGCAGTACAGGAGTGGGTAGCCTTTCTGTTCTGCAGGAAATCTTTCCAACCCAGGGATCGAACCCAGGTCTCCCACACTGCAGGAGGATTCTTTATCATCTGAGTCACCGGATAAGTCCAAGAACAATGGAGTGGGTAGACTATCCCTTCTCCAGGGGATATTCCTGACCTAGGAATCAAACCTGGGGCTCCTGCACTGCAGGTGGATTCTCTACCAGCTGAGCTACAAAGGAAGTCCAATTGTGATGTTATACTCTGATACCACAAGATGGTATCATGAGAAGGAAGTCTGTAATGAGTACACGGGCTACTTCTGTCTTGTTTCTTAACTGCAAGGGAATCTCAAAACTAATTATGAAAAGGAAAATACGGTGTGACAGGGGAGACATGAAACAACAGCAGCAGAAAATTTCATGGTTCTAGAGATCATTATGATCTTCTCTTTCTCTTCACTTGTTTGAAAATTTCTACAACCCAAAGAATTTTTAAAGTCTACAAAAGTAAACTTAGAATGTATCTGCTCAGTGGTAGTGTCTTCTGATTTTCCTGTTCTATCTTCACTCGTCCAAAGTCCCATACCACTAGGTCATCCTACATACTCACGCTAGCTGTTTCCTAAAAGGAAACAACTATATTTTTAAAAAACATGATTTTACTCTTATTCCTCTGTTGAGAGGATAAAGTTTACATGCAGCAAAAATCTCCTCTGTGTCAGGCCTAAACAACATTATACTCATCCCCAATACACCCCCGAAGAAAACATTTCATTGCAGTCAACCTAGTCTCAAAGGTTGAGACCGTGAATCCACTTTTGGACAAAATATACTTGCTCCTGCTTTTTACTTCCTTCTCCACTGATCTATATCCCATCCATCTTTAAGGAGGCAGAATAAAAATCCACCTGCTTCGTGAAGCTCTCCCTGACCTTTCCTCAAAATAATTACATAGTTCTTCAGAGCAAAGATCATGTATTACATCACAATGCTATGTAGCCTTTTTGATATCATCAAGGTTTTTAATGAATACATTGATTTAACTGAATATTTACTAAAAAGCACATGGAGAGATCACTGAATTTTAGGGGAAAACACACATACCAAAAAGCAGAAATGTTAAGGAGGTTTTAAAATAACAACAAATTGGCAATCAGTACCCCTGAATCTCAGATGTAGTCCTTAATTGACTTGCTAGGTCACCTTCAACAATTTATTTAGCGTCTCTTGACATGTGGCTCTAAAATGTAAAACGAAATGATCAGAGGTGCCATTGTTTAACGTGCAGATACTGTACTTGCTTCTGGGAAAGAGTTCCCAGGGGCTTCAACGGATGGTCACTTGGAAAGCTGATGCCTACATGTTACTCATCAACAGAGGCATGAGCAAGACAATGTCCCTGATCCATCAGTTTTTAAGTTAAACTGAGGCAACAAGAATAAACTGCAGGATGAGTTTGGAGACCATCTGAAGTAGGACCGACCTATCTTTTAAAGACATTACATTCAAGAAACTCTCTAAGGTACCTGCACCCAGGGGTGGGGTTAGGGGTATAATCTTCTCCTGGAACATTAAAAGTCACCTCCCACACTGCTTGGAGACAGCTACTCAAAAAGCTTAGAATGTATCCTCAAGTGTCTTCTGATTTTCCTGTTCTATCTTCACTCGTCCAAAGTCCCATACCACTAGGTCATCCTACATACTCACGCTAGCTGTTTCCTAAAAGGAAACAACTATATTTTTAAAAAACATGATTTTACTCTTATTCCTCTGTTGAGAGGATAAAGTTTACATGCAGCAAAAATCTCCTCTGTGTCAGGCCTAAACAACATTATACTCATCCCCAATACACCCCCGAAGAAAACATTTCATTGCAGTCAACCTAGTCTCAAAGGTTGAGACCGTGAATCCACTTTTGGACAAAATATACTTGCTCCTGCTTTTTACTTCCTTCTCCACTGATCTATATCCCATCCATCTTTAAGGAGGCAGAATAAAAATCCACCTGCTTCGTGAAGCTCTCCCTGACCTTTCCTCAAAATAATTACATAGTTCTTCAGAGCAAAGATCATGTATTACATCACAATGCTATGTAGCCTTTTTGATATCATCAAGGTTTTTAATGAATACATTGATTTAACTGAATATTTACTAAAAAGCACATGGAGAGATCACTGAATTTTAGGGGAAAACACACATACCAAAAAGCAGAAATGTTAAGGAGGTTTTAAAATAACAACAAATTGGCAATCAGTACCCCTGAATCTCAGATGTAGTCCTTAATTGACTTGCTAGGTCACCTTCAACAATTTATTTAGCGTCTCTTGACATGTGGCTCTAAAATGTAAAACGAAATGATCAGAGGTGCCATTGTTTAACGTGCAGATACTGTACTTGCTTCTGGGAAAGAGTTCCCAGGGGCTTCAACGGATGGTCACTTGGAAAGCTGATGCCTACATGTTACTCATCAACAGAGGCATGAGCAAGACAATGTCCCTGATCCATCAGTTTTTAAGTTAAACTGAGGCAACAAGAATAAACTGCAGGATGAGTTTGGAGACCATCTGAAGTAGGACCGACCTATCTTTTAAAGACATTACATTCAAGAAACTCTCTAAGGTACCTGCACCCAGGGGGTGGGGTTAGGGGGTATAATCTTCTCCCTGGAACATTAAAAGTCACCTCCCCACACTGCTTGGAGACAGCTATTTAAGAGGTTCAGTACAACGGTAGAAAACATTTCTCTCAGAGATTAGGATCCTGCTGCGAAACCACCAAGGTTTCCCAGAATACAGTAGCAGAGACTCTCTTGGACAGAAAGTACATGGAGGCTTGAATACAGAATGAGATTAGCTGTTAAGAGGATCAATTCTACTTTGCCTTAAGAGTGTTGCTCTCTAAGCAGGCCTTGTGTACTGGGAAGGCCATGACCCACAGTCTGCGTTGGGGTTGGCAATGGTGGTAATCACAACCCAACTCTAAAACCTGCACCGTGTGCCCTCACGGCCACTCCTGGGGTTCCCAGGCTGCAAGAGAAGAGAGCTGTGTAAGAATCAGCTGTAGGCACCACTCACCATGGGTCTTCAGGAGAGGACCCCTTCGAGAGAACATCAGCATGTGAATGGGGAGCAAGCACGTCTGCTGTGAAACTGGAATTTCTTTAGGAAGAAGGGGCTGGTTCCATGAGAGAGCCCAACGCAGTAAGGTGATGGGCTAATGGGATGAACTGGGAAGCTAAGCACGGGCCGGTGGGGAAGTGGGAGCAGAGATCTTAGGAACCCAGAGTCTCATCAGGGGGAGAAAAGCAAGAAGCAGCAGTTACTTTTTCTCTGCGTTGGCCCAGCAGCTCCAGGGTCCCGGCAGTTACCTGAGGTTTCTTCACCTTAATGATCCAGGTGGGTGGAACGATGACAGCAGCATGAGCCCCAGGAGCAGGGTTCCTCGATCTGATGCAGCATGAAGCAGGTCACCTTATGCTTAGCGTCTCTTGACATGTGGCCTAAAATGTAAAACGAAATGATCAGAGGTGCCATTGTTTAACGTGCAGATACTGTACTTGCTTCTGGGAAAGAGTTCCCAGGGGCTTCAACGGATGGTCACTTGGAAAGCTGATGCCTACATGTTACTCATCAACAGAGGCATGAGCAAGACAATGTCCCTGATCCATCAGTTTTTAAGTTAAACTGAGGCAACAAGAATAAACTGCAGGATGAGTTTGGAGACCATCTGAAGTAGGACCGACCTATCTTTTAAAGACATTACATTCAAGAAACTCTCTAAGGTACCTGCACCCAGGGGTGGGGTTAGGGGTATAATCTTCTCCTGGAACATTAAAAGTCACCTCCCACACTGCTTGGAGACAGCTATTTAAGAGGTTCAGTACAACGGTAGAAAACATTTCTCTCAGAGATTAGGATCCTGCTGCGAAACCACCAAGGTTTCCCAGAATACAGTAGCAGAGACTCTCTTGGACAGAAAGTACACGGAGGCTTGAATACAGAATGAGATTAGCTGTTAAGAGGATCAATTCTACTTTGCCTTAAGAGTGTTGCTCTCTAAGCAGGCCTTGTGTACTGGGAAGGCCATGACCCACAGTCTGCGTTGGGGTTGGCAATGGTGGTAATCACAACCCAACTCTAAAACCTGCACCGTGTGCCCTCACGGCCACTCCCTGGGGGTTCCCAGGCTGCAAGAGAAGAGAGCTGTGTAAGAATCAGCTGTAGGCACCACTCACCATGGGTCTTCAGGAGAGGACCCCTTCGAGAGAACATCAGCATGTGAATGGGGAGCAAGCACTTCTGCTGTGAAACTGGAATTTCTTTAGGAAGAAGGGGCTGGTTCCATGAGAGAGCCCAACGCAGTAAGGTGATGGGCTAATGGGATGAACTGGGAAGCTAAGCACGGGCCGGTGGGGAAGTGGGAGCAGAGATCTTAGGAACCCAGAGTCTCATCAGGGGGAGAAAAGCAAGAAGCAGCAGTTACTTTTTCTCTGCGTTGGCCCAGCAGCTCCAGGGTCCCGGCAGTTACCTGAGGTTTCTTCACCTTAATGATCCAGGTGGGTGGAACGATGACAGCAGCATGAGCCCCCAGGGAGCAGGGTTCCTCGATCTGATGCAGCATGAAGCAGGTCACCTTATTATGAAACTAAAGGGAAAAACAGACCAGTAAATGATCTTGCACAGAGGGCAATGCAGCTGCAAGAAGGAACAAATACATGTGTGCTTATGCTCCACACACACGCACACACACACACACACACACACACGCACACGCAGCACACGCACACACACACACACACACACGTCCCATGCTCTCATCACTGCCCCACTGCCCCAGGAACTTAGAGACCAGATTTCAAATTCATACCACTTTACAAACTGGTGACAATTGGCAATAAGAACTCAAAGGATAGACCACCTGAAACTTGATAACCTCTTAATAAGATATTTATATTAAAGATGCTAGAGACTTGGAGGGTCTAGGAAGGCAAACTTTGCCCATTGTTTTGTTTCACTTGGCTTGTGCCGATCACAGATGTGACTGATCTGGGGTGAGGTCAAGAACGAAGTGAAGATGAGCAGAGAGGCAGTGCAGATGATCATCTCTCTCTCGTTTTCCTATCCACAGACTTCAATTCTTCCCAGGTAGTTCTGCTGGTGTAGAGGACCCAGGAAAGAGGTCTGTTTTAGAGTTGTTAGAAAGGGAAAAAAAGAGGTTGCTTTTGTTGGGTTTGTCTAGGGTGCTGAAAAATAATGGTCCTAGCACACTTGGTAAATCTAAAATGCTTTTGTTTTTCAAAAAGAAGTCAATGTAGACTAATGATCACAATACCCAGGGTCCGGGGCTTAACTCTATATCCCAGTGGATTGAGTAACCTTAGGCCAAGCATATTTCCAGTCATCTTCTGGTGTGAAACTGGATTTCTTTAGGAAGAAGGGCTGGTTCCATGAGAGAGCCCAACGCAGTAAGGTGATGGGCTAATGGGATGAACTGGGAAGCTAAGCACGGGCCGGTGGGGAAGTGGGAGCAGAGATCTTAGGAACCCAGAGTCTCATCAGGGGGAGAAAAGCAAGAAGCAGCAGTTACTTTTTCTCTGCGTTGGCCCAGCAGCTCCAGGGTCCCGGCAGTTACCTGAGGTTTCTTCACCTTAATGATCCAGGTGGGTGGAACGATGACAGCAGCATGAGCCCCCAGGGAGCAGGGTTCCTCGATCTGATGCAGCATGAAGCAGGTCACCTTATTATGAAACTAAAGGGAAAAACAGACCAGTAAATGATCTTGCACAGAGGGCAATGCGGCTGCAAGAAGGAACAAATACATGTGTGCTTATGCTCCACACACACGCACACACACACACACACACACACACACACACACGCAGCACACACACACACACACACACACACGTCCCATGCTCTCATCACTGCCCCACTGCCCCAGGAACTTAGAGACCAGATTTCAAATTCATACCACTTTACAAACTGGTGACAATTGGCAATAAGAACTCAAAGGATAGACCACCTGAAACTTGATAACCTCTTAATAAGATATTTATATTAAAGATACTAGAGACTTGGAGGGTCTAGGAAGGCAAACTTTGCCCATTGTTTTGTTTCACTTGGCTTGTGCCGATCACAGATGTGACTGATCTGGGGTGAGGTCAAGAATGAAGTGAAGATGAGCAGAGAGGCAGTGCAGATGATCATCTCTCTCTCGTTTTCCTATCCACAGACTTCAATTCTTCCCAGGTAGTTCTGCTGGTGTAGAGGACCCAGGAAAGAGGTCTGTTTTAGAGTTGTTAGAAAGGGAAAAAAAGAGGTTGCTTTTGTTGGGTTTGTCTAGGGTGCTGAAAAATAATGGTCCTAGCACACTTGGTAAATCTAAAATGCTTTTGGTTTTCAAAAAGAAGTCAATGTAGACTAATGATCACAATACCCAGGGTCCGGGGCTTAACTCTATATCCCAGTGGACTGAGTAACCTTAGGCCAAGCATATTTCCAGTCATCTTCTGGTGTGTGCGTGCGACTGTAAAGAGATATTAATGTGTGGTAACACTTTGTTTTCTAAGAAACATCAAGTCTCCACTACACAATTATGGGCTTTAAAATTTTAATCAGTGATTTTTTTAAAAAAATTAACATTAGCTGCTACTTAGATTATACTTCATGTGACCATGCAATTCATCATCTTAACTGAAACAATTTTAAGAATGAAAGGAAGCAGTGGCAATAATTATGTTGGAACAGCAGACATAAATTAGGCCTGTCTCAGGAAAACTGGCAAATAGAGTCACCCAAATTAAATCACATTAGGGTGATTTCATCTTTACTGCTGAATATCTTCACAAGCTGACATGACCCAGTCACAAATCACTAAATCAACTAAGCATGAAATACCAATAAGACAATAAATAAGTCCCCATCCAATTATTCGTGATTTTGCAAACAATCTGATATACCAGAGAAAGTGTCATCTGAATTCCTTCTTCAAAAAGTAATTTTCTTGGGCCTTCCCTGGTGGTCCAGTGGGTAAAGAGTCCGCCTTGCAGTGCAAGGAGTGCTGGTTTGATCCCTGGCCTGGGAAGATCCCACGTGCCGCGGAGCAGCTGGACCAGTGTGTCCAATTGCGAGCCAGCGCTCCAGAGCACATGTGCCCAGAGCCGGTGCTCTGCAACAAGAGGGGCCACTGCAATGGGAGGCCCACACAGGCCGAAGAATAAAGATGGATGAAAATAAATGAAGGACCAATAAGAGGCCAAAATTAAAAAAAAAAAAAAAAAATTTTCTTTCAAATCATCCTGTCCTCTCCTTCTCCCACTGAGTCCAAAGTCTGTTTTTACATCTGTGTGTCCTTTACTGTCCTGCATGTAGGATTGCTAGCATTACAATATTGTAAAGTAATCATCTTCCAATTAAAATAAATACATTTTAAAAATAGCAATTTTCTTTTGACAATTCAAATAAACCCCCATATGAATGGCCATCGTATTTCTAAAAATGGTAGGCTTTTCAAAGACTGCCTACTCCAACTCTTAACAATTTACACCTGAATGCTCTAGACAGACTAAGAGAAATGTCTAGAATGGCCTGACTTTTTTTTTTTTTTAGATTTATTTATTTATTTATTTGAGTTGGGATGGGGTGGGGAGGGAGGGGAGCGGGCGGGCCACTTCTGTTGGTCTTTCATTTCTCCATTTTTTATCCGTCTTTGTTCTCTGGCTCCTGTGGGCCTCCCATCGCGGTGGTGTCTGTCGTTGCAGAGCACCGGCTCTGGGCGCATGCGCGCCAGAGCTCCGGCTCGGTAATTGGACACATCGGTCCAGCCACTCCGCGGCATGTGGGATCTTCCCAGGCCAGGGATCGAACCGGTGCCCCTTGCACTGCAAGGCAGTGTCCTTACCCACTGGACCACCAGGGAAGCCCTGGCCTGATTTTTAAGGGGTTAAGTCAGGACCCAAATACATGAAACCCAGCTCCCAAATCCAGTTTTATTTTCTGCTGCAGGAAGTGCTCATTAGAAGGCACTTCATGTTTGACATCGGATATCTTATAAGGAATTGCCTGCAGTGTTAAAATACCACCAGCACCACCACCACAATCTGTCTTGAAATGTTTTGTATTTTTAATCCTTGAAAACTCAGCTTCTACAACATGGGACCTGGGAAACTCAAAAGATACACGGAGTTGACAGAACCTCTGCCACACGGATCCAGTGAAAGTTGTTTTTTAGTGACTCAACTGAACAACATACTCATGAAAAGACAGCAATTGAGTTCACTGTCAAGCAGGACTGCGTTCCCAAATTCAATGACCTGGGATTAACCATCTAACCCAACCTGGCTGGTACTGGGGCAGCAGCAGGTGCAGCCTATCTGAAGCCGGGCTGGTGCTGCCCAGCAAGTGTCGTCTTATCAGGATAACAAGCACAGACAATGCTGGGGACCCTGGGCCACAAATCTGCCTCTTTTTCCAGGTGGAGATACTGCCTTGATGGCAGAGTTGGACTCGAGAACTAGGATGTGCTTATATTTGTGAATATGTTCTTGAAAGTAGCACAAAGACTATTTGTGTGACAGTTAACTGAAAGGAGATAGAATGCCAAGAACAAAATGAAGTACCAGGAGCGTGATCCAGCAAGCCCTGAACTTTCCAGACCAAGGCATCCCTATTGAGTGACAGCAGATCCTCCTGACACGCTGGGGGTTAGGGAGATTATGCCGTGGAGGTTACTGGGTTGAACCTGACGGAACGGACAATGTTCAAGTTTTGACCCACAGAAATGCTCATTTCAACTAAATGCATCTTCTTTGCTCCTGCCCTGTGGCCTTGTTTAGCTGGGGAAAGCTGATGTGTGCCACGCATGAGCTACATTGCTTCAGTTGTGTCAGACTCCCTGTGACCCTACGGACTGTGTCCCACCAGGCTCTTCCATCCATGGGATTCTCCAGGTAAGAATACTGGAGTGGGTTTCCATTTCCTCCTCCAGGGGATGTTCCTGAGCCAGGGACTGAACCCACATCTCTTGCACTGGTAGGCAGGTTACCACTACCATCACTGGAAGTCTGAAGTTTTCTAGCACACCCTCAACCCTTAAGCTAAAACAGCACAGCCCTTTCTTTTTGGTTTGGCTATGTGGTGAGGTGACAATATGTCCCAATTATACAGTTATTCAAAAGAACCGGTGAATTGAGAGATTAGAGCAGGAGTCCAGACTTTTTCTATGAAAGGATTGGATAGTAAATATTTTAGTCTTATAGGGTCATACTGTTTCTGCTGCATGACTCAATGCTCCTGCAGCATAAAAGTGGCTAGAGACAATATATAAAGAATAGGCATGGCTGTGTTCCAATAAAACATTATTTACAAAAACAGGCAGCAGTCAGATTTGGTCCACAGGACATAGTTTGCCAACGTGTGAGTCAGAGTCTACATTGTCTAGTTAAATAAAAATTGGTCCATAGACCAAAAAAAAAAAATGAGCCATCTGGTTGGGACAGAGCTGTTAAAAAAAAAAAAAAAAAAAAAGGACAGATAAGAGAGGAAAAGGAAAACGGGAAATTATCATTGGATCCTTAAGAGTATACATGTTCAAATGTATGAAAGAGGGACATTTCAGCGAGCACACACCCAACTACAACTGCATCCAAACCTAAGGAAGGATGCATGACCACTCCAATCCTAACATAATCTCTTTAAAAAAAAAAAAAAAAAAGTCACCTGCATCAAAAACAGAAGAACCAATGTGTCTGAATTCCTGTGCCAAGGATCCGCTAAGGTTGCAGCTTCCTCCCACAGGAGTCCTCATTGACAACCTAGCATCCTGTGGGGGGAAGTGGCCTAGAAGTGAGAACCCCTCAATTCTAGACTCAGAGATAGGCCCAGGAGGGGATTTTCTGATCTGTGATCCAGGCTTCAATGTATATAAATAAAGGGATTGATTTCTAGTTTCTCTCAGCTCATTTCTGCTGTAGTTCTAACCTGTCTTTCTTCCTCCATGGATCCTCTGAGAGAAATAATATATAAATTAGAGTAACATTCTGCTTATAGACAGAAACTCCAGCAAAGACAATTCTATTTTGAGAAAACAGAAGCCCACTTTGTTTTATTTTCTCCCCAAACTTACCGCCTGCTTGCACCAGGAACAGCTGATAGCCACAATCTCTTTACTGTGGAAGGAGAATTTTTGCTGGAAACCCTGGGATATTAGAACAAGAGATAGAGAATTAAAACCACCTCCAATCCAGCAAGCATCTACCCTCCTGAAATCCAATGAAGCCAGGAAGGCCAGGCTTAAATGTGAGAGGGCAAATGCCACAGTGGGCATTTACATCTCCTCCACCTTCTACCATAACTTTTCTTATCCCCGAAGCCTCCGGAGTGTGAGAGAGGAGACACCAGTATCCGCTGTACCACTACCCACTCAAAGTCAGCCACCAAAGTTGTATTCTTTTTTTTCTTTGACTGCACTGTGTGGCATGTGGACTCTCGGTTCCTTGCTCAGGGATTGAACCCGGACCCTAGGTTGGAAGGCACAATGCTAACCACTGGGCTGCTGGGAAAGTTCCAAAGCCCTTGTTTTCCCTTGTTTTACCCACAGAAATGTTCATTTCAACTAAATGCATTGACCCCCTGCCAAGAAAATGAGGTTCTGAAACATTTTTATTAAGTTAAAAAGAAGCCTTATTGGTTCACATGATTTTTTTTTTAACTTTTATTTTACTTTTAACTTTTACAGAGTTTTGTTGTTTACAGATATGTATCACATGATTTTTTTTAATAACAGTGGTTATCCATCTCAGAGGTGCTACACAACCTTAGCATTGAGAAGCCACAGAGAGAAATGAAGCAGGAGACGGTCAAGAGACTCAGAAGTGAGAGTCTGGGAGGTGTCCAAGGGTGGAGAAGGAAATTCAAACACTCTCATCAACCCCTTGGGATGTCGGGGCTCAAAACAAGCAGCTTTCAATTTCCATTTTTCGCCAGCAAGCAGCAATGACATTAATGGAATGGCAAACACAATCTTCTTAATGAACAAACAGAATTACTTTCCCATCAAGAAGAGAAGCGACGCTTTTTGGCTGCTGCTGCCCCTAAATAATTACCAGAGAGAAGAAGGCAGTAACTCTCAAGGAAATTTTTTTTAGTTTTCCCAAAGCTCATCCATTTCTATTGGCCTGTGAAATCTAAGCCACGCAAATGCAGATCGGTGACCAAATACCCTTAACGCTTGTGGAAAATGATCCAAAAAAAACAAACAGAAAGAGCTGAGGGGCAGGAAAGCTTTAAAGGCAGGAGCTAAATGCCTTGATTCATGTGTACAGATAACTTGGAGCTTAAAGAAAGTCAATTTACACACTACTGAGAAGTCCCAACAGCATTTTTGCAGTCCCCATAACCCCTACCTCTCTGCAGCGTTTTATATACTGCCGAGCATTTCCTCCTGTTTGGTCCTCTGGCCTATCCTGACTTCCTGAAACACATCCCAGCTCCCCTCGTCCCTCTCCAATCTCCTCCACGTGGACATGAGACCAGGGCCAGGGTGAAACCGCTGTGCTCTGCAACTCCACCTCAAATCCTCTTTCCTTCAGCCTCAAATCTCACTTCAAGAAACATGACCTCTTAACATCAGAGTCTCTTGGATTTTGAACCATTGCTCCATCAATATCCCTTTCTCAAGTACGTCAGTGGTAACAGCACTGCTCAGTGCAGAAGCGTCGGTACAAGAAACACGAATCTGCTCCTCTCACTAAAGCCTGCTTGCAGTCTTGGTCCGTGGCTGGCATTTGGGAACCTGCACTTCAGGAAGGGTTCCCCAGTCCCCAGAACCATGGAAGGTGGCTGTGCCTGAACTGTTGGTACAAACACCCCAGTGTACGCACACCTGCTTTCCTTCTGGGAGTCTGCAGGTTGGGTCTGTGCTAGGCAGGGGTGATTATGTCACTGCACTTCAGGAAGGGCCCCGTCCCAGAAGTGAGAGTCTGGGAGGTGTCCAAGGGTGGAGAAGGAAATTCAAACACTCTCATCAACCCCTTGGGATGTCGGGGCTCAAAACAAGCAGCTTTCAATTTCCATTTTTCGCCAGCAAGCAGCAATGACATTAATGGAATGGCAAACACAATCTTCTTAATGAACAAACAGAATTACTTTCCCATCAAGAAGAGAAGCGACGCTTTTTGGCTGCTGCTGCCCCTAAATAATTACCAGAGAGAAGAAGGCAGTAACTCTCAAGGAAATTTTTTTTAGTTTTCCCAAAGCTCATCCATTTCTATTGGCCTGTGAAATCTAAGCCACGCAAATGCAGATCGGTGACCAAATACCCTTAACGCTTGTGGAAAATGATCCAAAAAAAACAAACAGAAAGAGCTGAGGGGCAGGAAAGCTTTAAAGGCAGGAGCTAAATGCCTTGATTCATGTGTACAGATAACTTGGAGCTTAAAGAAAGTCAATTTACACACTACTGAGAAGTCCCAACAGCATTTTGCAGTCCCCATAACCCCTACCTCTCTGCAGCGTTTTATATACTGCCGAGCATTTCCTCCTGTTTGGTCCTCTGGCCTATCCTGACTTCCTGAAACACATCCCAGCTCCCCTCGTCCCTCTCCAATCTCCTCCACGTGGACATGAGACCAGGGCCAGGGTGAAACCGCTGTGCTCTGCAACTCCACCTCAAATCCTCTTTCCTTCAGCCTCAAATCTCACTTCAAGAAACATGACCTCTTAACATCAGAGTCTCTTGGATTTTGAACCATTGCTCCATCAATATCCCTTTCTCAAGTACGTCAGTGGTAACAGCACTGCTCAGTGCAGAAGCGTCGGTACAAGAAACACGAATCTGCTCCTCTCACTAAAGCCTGCTTGCAGTCTTGGTCCGTGGCTGGCATTTGGGAACCTGCACTTCAGGAAGGGTTCCCCAGTCCCCAGAACCATGGAAGGTGGCTGTGCCTGAACTGTTGGTACAAACACCCCAGTGTACGCACACCTGCTTTCCTTCTGGGAGTCTGCAGGTTGGGTCTGTGCTAGGCAGGGGGGTGATTATGTCACTAGTCCAAGGAAAGCCTGCCTGCCCAGCAAGTCCTGGAAGAGACCTGGGAGACAGTTTGTCACACATGTTGTCACAATGTGTGTTAGAAGAAGTAAGTTCATCCTCTGCAACCGTCAGAAGACTCTGGAGCTTTTATACCTGGCTACCTCCAGACTTCCCCCACGTTCCTTTGCTGACTCTGCTCCGTAGCTGCTTCTTACAATACATCACAGCTGTGAGTAATATGCAGAGTCCAATGAGTCTTCCTAGTGAATAACAAACCAGGGTGGTCACCAAATATATACTCATCCCTCAGCCTCCACCATGAACAATAAGTCTCGATATTCTCATGGACAGAGGAGGCATAGCCTTTTCCTAGGAAAGGGTGCACTTTTTTAAAGCAAACGGGGACTGAATTATCAGGACAGGCTTGCATCCACAGGTTCATTGCTGTGCCAGCCAGCCATGACGCACACAGCCCCCGGCACCTGAGAGTTATCACTGCCTGATAGAAATCGTTTGTGTGTACGTGTGTTCTAAAATGGAATTAAAAGCTCTCTGGGAAAAGTCCTTGTAATATTTATAATAGACCTCTACAACTTAGCATAGTTCTTTGAACATCATGGGCATGGCATGAATATTTTCTAATTAGCTGAACAAGAAAGTCACTGCTACCACACCGGAACCCAGCTACAAACTTCATGCTACCCAGACTTTAAAACCCTAACGCAAACCACCTGAAAATACGCCCCTCTTCACTCAACTCTCCTCCAACTGCTACAGACCAGGCAAACCGGCTAGGCAAATCACTTAGCCCTCTGTCTTCTTCCTTGATTCTCATCTGAAGTGGTCATAAAAACACAAACCTCTCCAACACCACTGAGCATCAAAACAAGCAACGCATTTGGCAAGTCCTTTCTAACACAGTATACATAAGAAGCACATTTCCCCCCGAGCCTCTTCCAGCTCCTGGCTAACCAAGTCCTCCAGTGTCATCGGTGTGAGCAGCCGCGCTCTTTTCCACGGTTCAGACTGAGTGTGTTAGTCCACCTCTGTACTGCGTACTGGCCTTCTAACGTCAGCGGAAACAGATCCAGTCCAGTGGGGCCCTGCCCGCCTGGCTGACAGCAGAAACAAACACCCCAGTGTACGCACACCTGCTTTCCTTCTGGGAGTCTGCAGGTTGGGTCTGTGCTAGGCAGGGGGGTGATTATGTCACTAGTCCAAGGAAAGCCTGCCTGCCCACCAAGTCCTGGAAGAGACCTGGGAGACAGTTTGTCACACATGTTGTCACAATGTGTGTTAGAAGAAGTAAGTTCATCCTCTGCAACCGTCAGAAGACTCTGGAGCTTTTATACCTGGCTACCTCCAGACTTCCCCCACGTTCCTTTGCTGACTCTGCTCCGTAGCTGCTTCTTACAATACATCACAGCTGTGAGTAATATGCAGAGTCCAATGAGTCTTCCTAGTGAATAACAAACCAGGGTGGTCACCAAATATATACTCATCCCTCAGCCTCCACCATGAACAATAAGTCTCGATATTCTCATGGACAGAGGAGGCATAGCCTTTTCCTAGGAAAGGGTGCACTTTTGTAAAGCAAACGGGGACTGAATTATCAGGACAGGCTTGCATCCACAGGTTCATTGCTGTGCCAGCCAGCCATGACGCACACAGCCCCCGGCACCTGAGAGTTATCACTGCCTGATAGAAATCGTTTGTGTGTACGTGTGTTCTAAAATGGAATTAAAAGCTCTCTGGGAAAAGTCCTTGTAATATTTATAATAGACCTCTACAACTTAGCATAGTTCTTTGAACATCATGGGCATGGCATGAATATTTTCTAATTAGCTGAACAAGAAAGTCACTGCTACCACACCGGAACCCAGCTACAAACTTCATGCTACCCAGACTTTAAAACCCTAACGCAAACCACCTGAAAATACGCCCCTCTTCACTCAACTCTCCTCCAACTGCTACAGACCAGGCAAACCGGCTAGGCAAATCACTTAGCCCTCTGTCTTCTTCCTTGATTCTCATCTGAAGTGGTCATAAAAACACAAACCTCTCCAACACCACTGAGCATCAAAACAAGCAACGCATTTGGCAAGTCCTTTCTAACACAGTATACATAAGAAGCACATTTCCCCCCGAGCCTCTTCCAGCTCCTGGCTAACCAAGTCCTCCAGTGTCATCGGTGTGAGCAGCCGCGCTCTTTTCCACGGTTCAGACTGAGTGTGTTAGTCCACCTCTGTACTGCGTACTGGCCTTCTAACGTCAGCGGGAAACAGATCCAGTCCAGTGGGGCCCTGCCCGCCTGGCTGACAGCAGAAACAAACCACCAGGCCAGCCACAACCGGGTCACCGGGCCCTGTGCTCGCGCAGAGTTGCGGTGGAGCCCTTGGGAACGAGCCTGGTGGCAATCCACTCTCTGCTTTGTTTGGGATTCTCCTCTGGCAGAGTCACAGTAGCCATGGCTGCAGGGCTACCACCGAAAGACCTGAGCAGAACTCACTGGAGCCTCCAGGGACCACATTCTCAGGGACCACCTGCAAAGGGGAGGTTTTGGCTGGGAGCTCAGGAAAGCAAGAAGAGCCCAGATGCTGCATTACCCATTGGTACATGTCCTACATGAATTTCAACTGGCTCTGATTTTTAACGGCCATTTCGTTATTCACATCAACAAAGAAAATAGGGATGTAAGGTCAGGTGCTTTGGAGCTGACTTCTAAAATACTAACACCAAGAACCCTGTGGGATAAAGTTGAGGTTTTTTTAGAATAAAGTTTAAACAGTGTTTACTCTGAGCACTGAAAGCTTTGCTGCCTCTTTTCAGGTTTTTTTAAGAATAAAGTTTAAACAGTGTTTACTCTGAGCACCGAAAGCTTTGTTGCCTCTTTTTCTTGTGCAATTGAAGGCATATACCAAACAGCATTCAGTTTCACAAACTTGGCCAGGAAAAAAGGAAACCAGGAAAAACCAGGTTTTTTTTCCTAAAACCAGGAAAAAAGGGCTTCACGTGCAACAAACTGTTTTATTATTTATATATTTAACTGTGACTTGGGTGAGGGAATTTCCTGAGTCCCTATTTGATGTGATTTGATTCAACCCAATAGTTGATACTGCTCTTACCTCCAAAACTTGAACCACTAACAACAAAATAAACCTGGTCATATCCACTCACATATTCAAGGGCCACAAAGTATTCCAAGGGAGTTACAAAGCTAAATCAACATCTGTCTTAACACAGAGTACTTATTTTTGCTCAAATACTCCCTTTCATTTTTGAAAAATGTATACCCTCTTTCACACATCTTATATTTAATATTTAAAATGTTCGTTTTAAGTTTAATTAGATGCAAAGTTTATTATTTCTAGAAAAACAAAATTGAACTTTAAAAAATGTTTTAATTAAAACTCTAAGATAAAACTATCATAGCACACTTGTAAACTTATCCAGTGGGATATATACAGTGATTTGATACTCACAACGTAGAAGGGAATTCTTCCTGTCGGAGCAGATCTCAAATTGGTCGCACCGTTTCCACCTAACTGCTTTAAACCAGCAGAAGCTGACCACCAGTGATGACGTTTCAGCGTTTGACCAGCTGAAGCTAAGTAAGAACTGTGAGGGACCCAGGTGCAGACCCGCACTAACCCTTGTTTGACCTTTGAGGGATCCACATGCGAATTCATACCATCCCAACTGATAACCTTTTTCTAACTAATAAGAAGTGGCACCTGTTTTTACCAATGATCTACAGACTTACGGTCAAATTCTGTCTTATACACAGCTTAACTTTCTATAGTTAATTAGCAAAGAGAACCAATCTCTTTCCTCATGTATGCAAACTGTTGACTTTCCCGTCAACAAACTATTAAGCCCAGTTTGCCATGAAGGGGTATATACAATGCAAATCACTGGATATTAGACTAATTTTACAATATGCCTTTTCCTTGGTTATATCACAGTTTAAGAATGGTACCATTAACATAGCTTATGCAAGATTAGGGCTTATTTAATTATAGAAAATCTAATTTACCTGAACGTTCTAAGGCTTCCTATACTGGATTTAAATTAAAAATTTTATAAACAGTCAAGATTTTCTGAGTTAAAACTGAGTTAAAATAAACAGCTTTATCAATTGAATTACAGTGACCAATTTTTCTAATTTCTGACAGTGCTACAAATTATGTGAATCTAAAGTTACTTTATTAGAATTATCTTTGAAAAATCTAAACCTTTGTTTACTGGGTTTAACTATACTTTGTGGCATGAAGAGATCTTAATGTATCAATGCCCTTATTGATCATAATACACTCTCATTCAAGGGTAATCACTGATTCATGCACAAAGACTGACATCTTATTATTCCTCGATAAAGCCTCTATGTCCTTTTATTTTTATAATTACAATTTATTAATCAGAGCCAGTCTAATCATTCTCAGATAGTTTCTGCTTTTTCTGTTAATCTACCCGAAGGCCCCTGCTTCTAATACAAGCTACAGGTCAAACACTGAGTCTCCATAGCAGGGATGGAGAAAGGGTGGGAGGAACAGAATTTAGAGCATAGGATTCTCAACATAATACTGTTACCACAGACTCGTCAGACTGTACGAAGCACCTAAGACACGATGTCCAGAACATTTTCATCAGAGGCAGAGATTTCATGGAAGTAGAAGGCTTAGCCTTGTAATTAACGTATAATTGAGATTAAGCCTGTAACAATGGGCACTGATTTACATTCCAGTTTATACATTAACTATTTTAACTGTCATGTTCATGTTTTCATGGCAATTCTGACACTCAGTCTTAAGACTCTTCTGATTCTAGGATAAAAATGCTTGATGCAGATATTTATATTCAATGTGGCTAAAACAGCATATAAAACTTTAACTGCTGGTTTTATATCTTTATCCTAGAATGCCAGAGAAGCTCCTTATATGAAAATATTTGTCTAATGGCACAACTAGCTACAATTATAACAGTCTTCCATGAAAATTAATGTCCATTTCTGACTGCCCCATAATTGATAACTGTCCCAATAAAAATTATAACTTTAATGCTGATAATATTCACCAAGAAGGGTTTTTCTTGGATAATTTCTTTTAACAAAACGACGTTTTAAAATATTTATCAATTGAATTACAGTGACCAATTTTTCTAATTTCTGACAGTGCTACAAATTATGTGAATCTAAAGTTACTTTATTAGAATTATCTTTGAAAAATCTAAACCTTTGTTTACTGGGTTTAACTATACTTTGTGGCATGAAGAGATCTTAATGTATCAATGCCCTTATTGATCATAATACACTCTCATTCAAGGGTAATCACTGATTCATGCACAAAGACTGACATCTTATTATTCCTCGATAAAGCCTCTATGTCCTTTTATTTTTATAATTACAATTTATTAATCAGAGCCAGTCTAATCATTCTCAGATAGTTTCTGCTTTTTCTGTTAATCTACCCGAAGGCCCCTGCTTCTAATACAAGCTACAGGTCAAACACTGAGTCTCCATAGCAGGGATGGAGAAAGGGTGGGAGGAACAGAATTTAGAGCATAGGATTCTCAACATAATACTGTTACCACAGACTCGTCAGACTGTACGAAGCACCTAAGACACGATGTCCAGAACATTTTCATCAGAGGCAGAGATTTCATGGAAGTAGAAGGCTTAGCCTTGTAATTAAAGTATAATTGAGATTAAGCCTGTAACAATGGGCACTGATTTACATTCCAGTTTATACATTAACTATTTTAACTGTCATGTTCATGTTTTCATGGCAATTCTGACACTCAGTCTTAAGACTCTTCTGATTCTAGGATAAAAATGCTTGATGCAGATATTTATATTCAATGTGGCTAAAACAGCATATAAAACTTTAACTGCTGGTTTTATATCTTTATCCTAGAATGCCAGAGAAGCTCCTTATATGAAAATATTTGTCTAATGGCACAACTAGCTACAATTATAACAGTCTTCCATGAAAATTAATGTCCATTTCTGACTGCCCCATAATTGATAACTGTCCCAATAAAAATTATAACTTTAATGCTGATAATATTCACCAAGAAGGGTTTTTCTTGGATAATTTCTTTTTAACAAAAACGACGTTTTTAAAAGATAGGACTGATGTTATCACAGTTACCAACTACAAATCATTACAGATATTCAGAGAAACCCTATAGTCTATAATCTTACTGAAAGTATGACATTGCAGGACAAAACTAGCTGTAGTCCTCACCCTTAACTAATTAAGGAAAATGCTTTTCTGCTGGTAAACCTAATTACACTTTATTTTTGTGCAAAATTGGACTATTTTGCTGTCACAGCCCCTAGGCCAAGAGAAAGATACTGACAAAACTGCCAAACTTAATTCAGATTGTGCCCCTCCTGGCTTCACGAATTTATGGCAGAGGAACACCACCATATAATGCATGCCTTGGACAAGGAAAAGATTCTGCTACCTAGAAATAGCTTTGACTTCACTTTGGGATTTTAATAGTCAACTGATGGGTTTTCCAGCTGTCTCTAATATAGCAACTCTAGAAGACTTATTTCTGTGAGAGTTTGATGTCTGCTTCCTCTATCACAGCAATTCTGGCATCTCTATTTCACTTAACATGGATTTTTTAACCAATAATTATAGTTTTGTTATAGGAAAGAATACAAATGAGAGCCAGTCAAAAGAAGAGGTAGGTAGATCTAAAAGGGCTCCAAACATAAAAGTTTGCATTGTCCTCTCTCTGTGTAGTCAGGGTACAAAACCATTATGCCATTAAAAAAAAAAAAAAAATTAACTGGAGTATAGATTTTTCAGTTGTTTTTCAAGTTTCAAATGTCATTCTATTGTTATATATACTGTTCCTGGCAGTATCTAAGGTGACCTTATAATCTGTTCACACCAGTGTACCCAGTCTGGAATGTGCAGAGATTGCTCAGAGAGAAACAGGAAAACATTTTGGAAAATCTAACTATAGGACCTAAGCAATATATACCAATAGGAACTGGAAAGCGTGTATGGGCCTGGGTCCTGAGGGTGCAGGACTTAAAGATGGATAAAAGAGAGTTTCTCAAAACCGGAGCAGGCAATTTAACAACAGAGAATTTAACACATTATCAGGACTCCCAGAAGATGGCGCTAACACTATGATGCTAACACTGATGCCGGAAAGGCATCTAAAAACTTGAATGAAAAACAGCGTGTGGGAAAAAAAAAAACCCGCGTGTGTTGATCAGCCATCTGCTCAACATCACTCATTATTAGAGAAATAAAAATCAACACCACAATATCACTTCATACTGGTCAGAATGGGCAACATCAAAAAAATCCACAAATAAATGCTGGAGAGGGTATGGAGAAAAGGAAAACCCTCTGCACTGTTGGTGGGAATGTAAATTAATACAACTACTATGGAAGACAGTATAGAGATTCCTTTAACAACTAGAAATAAAACCACTATATGACCCAACAATCCCACTACAAGACATATACCCTGAGGAAACCAAAATTGAAAAAGACACATGTACCTCAATGTTCATCTCAGCACTATTTACTATAAAACATGGAAGCAACCTAGACATCTGTTGACAGATAAGCAGGTAAAGAAGCTGTGATACTTATATACAATGAAATATTACTCTGCCATAAAATGGAATGCGTTTGAATCAGTTCTAGTGAAGTGGATGAACCTAGAGCTTATTATACAGAGTGAAGCAAGTCAGAAAGAGAAAAAAAATATATCGTATATTAACACGTATATATGGAATCAAGAAAGTTGGTACTGATGAACTTATTTGCATGGCAATAATGGAGATACCGACATAGAGAACAGACTTGCAGACACAGACAGTAGGGGGAAGGAGAGGGAAGATACGCATGGGCAGAGTGGCATGAAAACATACACGCTACCATATGCAGAACAGACAGCCTGTGGGAATTTGCCATATGACTCGGGGAACTCACACTCAGGCTCTGTAATAACCTAGAGAGTGGGAGAGGGCGGAGGTGGAAGGGAGGTTCAAGAGGGAGGGGACACGGGCATACCCATGACTGATTCACGTTAATGTATGGCAGAAACCAACATGATGCAGCAAAGCAATTCTCCTTCAATAAAAAAAAAATGTGTTAAGTGAAGGAGCAATGGCAGAATTCAGAATTGCTGTGATAGAGGAAGAAGCAATCAAAGTCACACAGAAATAGGCAAGTTAGAGTTGCCGAGCCATGCCAGGGGCAAGTGGATGGAGTTTTTTCACTCTCTCATGGTTTCTCTTCTGCTCACATGTTTTAAATATTCTCTTTATTAAACACTTATGAGGGCTTCCTTGGTGGTCCAGTGGGTAAGGATACCGCCTTGCAGTGCAAGGGGCGCCAGTTCGATCCCTGGCCTGGGAAGATCCTATGTGCCGTGGAGCAGCTGGACGGGTGTGTCCAATTACTGAGCCGGAGCTCTGGAGCGCATGCGCCTAGAGCCGGTGCTCTGCGACAACAGAGGCCACCGTGATGGGAGGCCCACAAGATGTGAGGCTGACGAACAAAGATGAAAATAGACAAATGAAAGACCAATAGAAGTGTCCCGCCCGTCCCCCGCCCTCCCCGCCCCACCCCTCAAAATAAATAAATAAATGTTTAAAAAAAAAAAAACACTTATGAAATAACATGATTTGAGTGTGAGATCTCTTTTCTGCCTGGACCCTAACTCTTACATAACGCAGGACTATAAATGAAAACAATGTAACTCTACATATTGGTCCTAAACAGGGCAGCAGGGCAGTCAGTGAACCGTGAAGCAACCGAGCCACTGAATCACGAGCTGTCTAATTCGATATTCATTACATGCACACACACTCAAACACATTCAAGGCTTGTGAAAAAATCAGTCCAAATATTTACTGTTGATTTTAAAAAGCAGAAAGTGAATTCACAAACACTCTTAGCTATAAACACTCACTAGTAAGTCCCAAGGTATTTAACCATTGGTTAAAAATACTGTTTTGCAAAGGGAATATATTTGTTACCCCATTCCAATGGATAAAGTATGGAAGGATCTGTATAGAAGTATGTGTGTGTGCAGAATGGTTTAGAAATCTCTGGATATGGAAGAATGTGCAACCAACTTTACGGATGAAAACTATGCACAGCACCAAAATCTGAAATAAACCTTAATCATCTAATCTGTGAATGGAAAGACAGATGCCAGGTTTCTTCTAATCCAGAGGATAAACCAGGGTCTAAAGAAGGGTTATTTGTTATCCATCAAGGAGACAGATTTAAGAGCACCCTGTGCCACAACTGCTTGAATCTGTGAGAATTGTAAGCAGCTGTATTATAAACACAAGAGATAAATATAACAGTACAGTATTATGGGAACTTTATATAAAGAGCTGGGACCACAGAGTTCTCACGGACACCGCCTTGCAGTGAAAGGGGTGCCAGTTCGATCCCTGGCCTGGGAAGATCCCATGTGCCGCGGAACGGCTGGACGGGTGTGTCCAATTACCGAGCCGGAGCTCTGGGGTGCATGCGCCCAGAGCCGGTGCTCTGCGACAACAGAGGCCACCGCGACGGGAGGCCCACAAGATGTGAGGCTGACGAACAAAGATGAAAATAGACAAATGAAAGACCAATAGAAGTGTCCCGCCCGTCCCCCGCCCTCCCCGCCCCACCCCTCAAAATAAATAAATAAATGTTTAAAAAAAAAAAAAACACTTATGAAATAACATGATTTGAGTGTGAGATCTCTTTTCTGCCTGGACCCTAACTCTTACATAACGCAGGACTATAAATGAAAACAATGTAACTCTACATATTGGTCCTAAACAGGGCAGCAGGGCAGTCAGTGAACCGTGAAGCAACCGAGCCACTGAATCACGAGCTGTCTAATTCGATATTCATTACATGCACACACACTCAAACACATTCAAGGCTTGTGAAAAAATCAGTCCAAATATTTACTGTTGATTTTAAAAAGCAGAAAGTGAATTCACAAACACTCTTAGCTATAAACACTCACTAGTAAGTCCCAAGGTATTTAACCATTGGTTAAAAATACTGTTTTGCAAAGGGAATATATTTGTTACCCCATTCCAATGGATAAAGTATGGAAGGATCTGTATAGAAGTTATGTGTGTGTGCGGAATGGTTTAGAAATCTCTGGATATGGAAGAATGTGCAACCAACTTTACGGATGAAAACTATGCACAGCACCAAAATCTGAAATAAACCTTAATCATCTAATCTGTGAATGGAAAGACAGATGCCAGGTTTCTTCTAATCCAGAGGATAAACCAGGGTCTAAAGAAGGGTTATTTGTTATCCATCAAGGAGACAGATTTAAGAGCACCCTGTGCCACAACTGCTTGAATCTGTGAGAATTCGTAAGCAGCTGTATTATAAACACAAGAGATAAATATAACAGTACAGTATTATGGGAACTTTATATAAAGAGCTGGGACCACAGAGTTCTGCACGGACAGCCGTGATGAGAAGCGCCCTGTGAATGCTCCTCGATGGCTGCCTGGGAACACTGAGTGGGAAAAGAGACCCAGTCACAGCAACTCAGAGCGCAGGGTGTCCAGTTCTGCCTGTTTGGCTGACCACGCCCAAAGAAGACAAGGCCAGAAAAGGGAGTGCAAAACGACACAAGGGAATACTTGTCACAAGATACATAATGTTTATTGATTTTCTTTTAATAAAATTCCTCCAAGTCGATTATGGCTTGAAAGCTGTTGAGGTGGTGCCAGCTATTAGGTTGTCCGGTGAAGGCAGTTTTTCTAAATCCTTCCTACCATTCACATCTTTAACCTTAAAATTGGCTGTGCCTACCTGATGATTCTCTTTTATGCATACACAAGCGCACATTCTATGAGAAAGTTGTGGACCGTCTACAATCCACTAAGTCAGAGATAATCCATAAGGCTTCGTGTAACATCAGGGCTTCCAAGGAGACTCAGTAGGAAAGAAATTGCTTGCAATGGAGGAGACTGGGCTTCAATCTCTGGGTCAGGAAGATCCCCTGGAGAAGGAAACGGCAACCCACTCCAGTATTCTTGCCTGGGAAAGCCCATGGACAGAAGAGGCTAGTGAGCTATACTCCATGGGGTCTCAAAGAGTCAGATATGACTTAGTGACTAAACCACCACCACTAGGGCAACATCAGGAAGGGAAGGAGTAAGTGAACCCAAATGAAGGAAGGTCAGGTGAGGGCGGAGGGCGGACCTCCTTGTTTCCAGCTGTGTAAAAGGGCTGGTAAGCAGCTATCAACTCCCCCTCCACCCTGCCTCCCCCCTCTTCCTTTTACCTCCTCTCCTTTTAAACCTACTTTGTCTGCCTTCTTTCCAGACTCAAAACGAAGCAGATGGAGTCACTGTTTGAACTGTAGGAGATACTACCAACTCTAACGGAGGGAGAGCCATACGCTCGATCGAGAGAATGAAGCCTTCCAAAGAAGAGCTTGGTAACCAATGGCTACAGTGTAGTTTCTTTCCAGGCACCGGGAAAACAGCAAAATTAATCAAACTTTTTCCACGCCTCCCTCATCCTCCACACTACTCAAGCAGCCAAAACTTCTCTGCCTCCCTCTGTTGTCAAAAATTCCATACTGGTCAGCTCACCTGTGTTTGACCCAAAGGAGTCACCTGAATAAATACACACATTAGAAATGAGTTGATGAGGAATATACCCTCCTAAATTATTTTGCTCTCTACCAGATCAAAACTATCCTTTACTGAGACCAGCTTATATTGATGTAAGTTGAAAAATCTTAGAAAAGGGAGTGCAAAACGAAGGTACTTGTCACAAGATACATAATGTTTATTGTTTTTCTTTTAATAAAATTCCTCCAAGTCGATTATGGCTTGAAAGCTGTTGAGGTGGTGCCAGCTATTAGGTTGTCCGGTGAAGGCAGTTTTTCTAAATCCTTCCTACCATTCACATCTTTAACCTTAAAATTGGCTGTGCCTACCTGATGATTCTCTTTTATGCGTACACAAGCGCACATTCTATGAGAAAGTTGTGGACCGTCTACAATCCACTAAGTCAGAGATAATCCATAAGGCTTCATGTAACATCAGGGCTTCCAAGGAGACTCAGTAGGAAAGAAATTGCTTGCAATGGAGGAGACTGGGCTTCAATCTCTGGGTCAGGAAGATCCCCTGGAGAAGGAAACGGCAACCCACTCCAGTATTCTTGCCTGGGAAAGCCCATGGACAGAAGAGGCTAGTGAGCTATACTCCATGGGGTCTCAAAGAGTCAGATATGACTTAGTGACTAAACCACCACGACTAGGGCAACATCAGGAAGGGAAGGAGTAAGTGAACCCAAATGAAGGAAGGTCAGGTGAGGGCGGAGGGCTGACCTCCTTGTTTCCAGCTGTGTAAAAGGGCTGGTAAGCAGCTATCAACTCCCCCTCCACCCTGCCTCCCCCCTCTTCCTTTTACCTCCTCTCCTTTTAAACCTACTTTGTCTGCCTTCTTTCCAGACTCAAAACGAAGCAGATGGAGTCACTGTTTGAACTGTAGGAGATACTACCAACTCTAACGGAGGGAGAGCCATACGCTCGATCGAGAGAATGAAGCCTTCCAAAGAAGAGCTTGGTAACCAATGGCTACAGTGTAGTTTCTTTCCAGGCACCGGGAAAACAGCAAAATTAATCAAACTTTTTCCACGCCTCCCTCATCCTCCACACTACTCAAGCAGCCAAAACTTCTCTGCCTCCCTCTGTTGTCAAAAATTCCATACTGGTCAGCTCACCTGTGTTTGACCCAAAGGAGTCACCTGAATAAATACACACATTAGAAATGAGTTGATGAGGAATATACCCTCCTAAATTATTTTGCTCTCTACCAGATCAAAACTATCCTTTACTGAGACCAGCTTATATTGATGTAAGTTGAAAAAATCTTTCCGAAGGATGAAAAGATCTTTGTACATTGAAAAACGCCGTAACTTAGATCCGTTAGGGTCAATATCATGGCGTCTACAGAGCACACAGCCATCAGACCCCTACCTCACTCTTCCAAGTGGCCCTGCACCCTGAGGGACTTAGAGCCAGTGATACTCAGGGAGTAGATATAAACGACCACATAATGACCTTCTCCAAGTCTTCCAAACCCAAGGATCAAACCCAGGTCTCCTGCAGTGCAGGAGGATTCTTTACCCTCTGACCCACCAGGGAAGCCCAAGACTGCTGGAGTGGGTAGCCTATCCCTTTTCCAGGAGATCTTCCTGACCCAGGAAATGAACCAGGGCCTCCTGCATTGCAGGCGGATTCTTTACCAGCTGAGCTACAAGGGAAGCCCACATAGAAGCTCACATAAATGACCACCTATGAGAAGGGCATCTCTTTCTAGGAAGTGGGAAGCATCTAGGAAAGGAACACAGTTCTTGCTTCCATGTTGTCTTCTACCCAGCTCTGCTCAGCCACCAATGTATCATCAGCCCCAGCAGTGTCGCCCATCCATCTACTGATGTTCTGTTGTTCGAAGAAGTGTGTGTCCGCAGTTCTCAGGAGTTTAAACAAAACAGGAACAAAATCTTAACTATCAACAATGAAATTCACTATAAACGTCTATCCATCTCTCCCCAAACAGGCTAATCCATGGTGTGAAGACGACTGCCGCTTCAGTGAGTTCTAGATCAACTAGAATACCTCTTATGGGAACGATGCCTCCTTAAAGGACCCCCTACTAACGGAGGGAGAGCCATACGAGGAATGAAGCCTTCAAAGAAGAGCTTGGTAACCAATGGCTACAGTGTAGTTTCTTTCCAGGCACCGGGAAAACAGCAAAATTAATCAAACTTTTTCCATGCCTCCCTCATCCTCCACACTACTCAAGCAGCCAAAACTTCTCTGCCTCCCTCTGTTGTCAAAAATTCCATACTGGTCAGCTCACCTGTGTTTGACCCAAAGGAGTCACCTGAATAAATACACACATTAGAAATGAGTTGATGAGGAATATACCCTCCTAAATTATTTTGCTCTCTACCAGATCAAAACTATCCTTTACTGAGACCAGCTTATATTGATGTAAGTTGAAAAATCTTTCCAAGGATGAAAAGATCTTTGTACATTGAAAACGCCAGAACTTAGATCCGTTAGGGTCAATATCATGGCGTCTACAGAGCACACAGCCATCAGACCCCTACCTCACTCTTCCAAGTGGCCCTGCACCCTGAGGGACTTAGAGCCAGTGATACTCAGGGAGTAGATATAAACGACCACATAATGACCTTCTCCAGGTCTTCCAAACCCAAGGATCAAACCCAGGTCTCCTGCAGTGCAGGAGGATTCTTTACCCTCTGACCCACCAGGGAAGCCCAAGACTGCTGGAGTGGGTAGCCTATCCCTTTTCCAGGAGATCTTCCTGACCCAGGAAATGAACCAGGGCCTCCTGCATTGCAGGCGGATTCTTTACCAGCTGAGCTACAAGGGAAGCCCACATAGAAGCTCACATAAATGACCACCTATGAGAAGGGCATCTCTTTCTAGGAAGTGGGAAGCATCCAGGAAAGGAACACAGTTCTTGCTTCCATGTTGTCTTCTACCCAGCTCTGCTCAGCCACCAATGTATCATCAGCCCCAGCAGTGTCGCCCATCCATCTACTGATGTTCTGTTGTTCGAAGAAGTGTGTGTCCGCAGTTCTCAGGAGTTTAAACAAAACAGGAACAAAATCTTAACTATCAACAATGAAATTCACTATAAACGTCTATCCATCTCTCCCCAAACAGGCTAATCCCTGGTGTGAAGACCACTGCCGCTTCAGTGAGTTCTAGATCAACTAGAATACCTCTTATGGGAACGATGCCTCAAGGGAGGAGGCCTTTGGAAAGGAAATGCTGGGCTGAGCCCTGGTTTCAGGAGACAGGGCTCATCCGCCTCGGGTGCCTGCCAGGGCCTGAGCAGCCTCCTAGGACAGACCGCCGAGCGGGCCGGCCTCTTACCTTACCACACTGCTTACACTTTCCCTCCTGCCGACGTCTGTGCACCCAGTGGTGACGCACAAAGTTCTGTGGGAAGACAAAAGTAAACGAACACATTTCAATCCACAGACTCCAGGGTTCGTTTTTTAAGTGTTTAAGAGTAGAGAGTCCCAGGAACCATCACCTAAGCCTGCCCTAGCACAAAAATAAATTTGTGTCTGGGTGATCCGTTTCACAATAAACCCAAATCCACTTGGGAAAATGAAGCTAAGTCTCCATCCTCGGTGATCTTTCAATGGTTTGCAGAAACCATTTTCACACCTTCCCTCTGCAGCTTCCTGGTGACAAATGGCTGTATTGAATTCCTGTTACTCTGCTTTCTTCCTAAGCAACACATGGTGCAGGGGGCTTCCCTGGTGGTCCAGTGGGTAAAGAGTCTGTCTTGCAGCGCAAGGGACACCGGTTTGATCCCTGGCCCGGGAAGATCCCATGTGTCACAGAGTGGCTGGACCAAAGTGTCCAATTATGAGCCCGTGCTCTGAAGCACACGCGCCCAGAGCCAGTGCTCTGCAGTGAGAGAGGCCACTGCAACGGGAGGCCCACACAGGTCGAAGAATAAAAATGGATGAAAGCAAATAAATAAAAAACCAATAAAAGAGGCCAAAATTAAAAAAACACACACACACAAAAACATGGCTCAAATTTATGGCTGTGGGCTGGGAAGCAAGTAAAGGAAATATTCTTAAAGAAACGAGAAGGTGAAGAAGAGAAGGACAAAGACATCCATTTTTAAAAAAATAAACATGTATTTAATGCTTTATAAATGCCAGGCAGGCACTGTACTCAACATCTGAGTCAGGAAGAATTTTAAAGAAATTAAATTCTCAGAAAGAAATAGAAATCGTGATTTGAGAGCTTCTTATTAGCAAAAGAAAGAGGAAAGCTGAAGGCAATTCATGACAAAGACAAGGGATGTGGGTATATCGTGACATTCTGCAAGATGCTCAAGGGAGGAGGCCTTTGGAAAGGAAATGCTGGGCTGAGCCCTGGTTTCAGGAGACAGGGCTCATCCGCCTCGGGTGCCTGCCAGGGCCTGAGCAGCCTCCTAGGACAGACCGCCGAGCGGGCCGGCCTCTTACCTTACCACACTGCTTACACTTTCCCTCCTGCCGACGTCTGTGCACCCAGTGGTGACGCACAAAGTTCTGTGGGAAGACAAAAGTAAACGAACACATTTCAATCCACAGACTCCAGGGTTCGTTTTTTAAGTGTTTTAAGAGTAGAGAGTCCCAGGAACCATCACCTAAGCCTGCCCTAGCACAAAAATAAATTTGTGTCTGGGTGATCCGTTTCACAATAAACCCGAATCCACTTGGGAAAATGAAGCTAAGTCTCCATCCTCGGTGATCTTTCAATGGTTTGCAGGAACCATTTTCACACCTTCCCTCTGCAGCTTCCTGGTGACAAATGGCTGTATTGAATTCCTGTTACTCTGCTTTCTTCCTAAGCAACACATGGTGCAGGGGGCTTCCCTGGTGGTCCAGTGGGTAAAGAGTCTGTCTTGCAGCGCAAGGGACACCGGTTTGATCCCTGGCCCGGGAAGATCCCATGTGTCACAGAGTGGCTGGACCAAAGTGTCCAATTATGAGCCCGTGCTCTGAAGCACACGCGCCCAGAGCCAGTGCTCTGCAGTGAGAGAGGCCACTGCAACGGGAGGCCCACACAGGTCGAAGAATAAAAATGGATGAAAGCAAATAAATAAAAAACCAATAAAAGAGGCCAAAATTAAAAAAACACACACACACAAAAACATGGCTCAAATTTATGGCTGTGGGCTGGGAAGCAAGTAAAGGAAATATTCTTAAAGAAACGAGAAGGTGAAGAAGAGAAGGACAAAGACATCCATTTTTAAAAAAATAAACATGTATTTAATGCTTTATAAATGCCAGGCAGGCACTGTACTCAACATCTGAGTCAGGAAGAATTTTAAAGAAATTAAATTCTCAGAAAGAAATAGAAATCGTGATTTGAGAGCTTCTTATTAGCAAAAGAAAGAGGAAAGCTGAAGGCAATTCATGACAAAGACAAGGGATGTGGGTATATCGTGACATTCTGCAACGAGCTAATGTCTGAACTGTCCTTGGGTATTCTGAATGAGATCAGCTTTCAAGGTCTATTCTTGGCTTGTTCGTGTGTGTGCTTAGTCGTTCATCTGTGTCTGACTCTTCAACCAGACTCCCCTGTTCATGGGATTCTTCAGGCAAAAATATTGGAGTGGGCTGCCGTTTCCTTCTCCAGGGGATCCTCTCGACACAGGGATCGAACCCACATCTCCTGCATTAGCGGGCAAATTCTTTACCACTGAGCCACCTGGGAAGCCCTCGTTCTTGGCTTGAGCTGTAGGAAACATGGAAGGTTCTTTTCCTCCCAAACAGATAGTCACTTGAGAAGCACAGGTCACCAGAGCCGTTGGGATGTATTATAGGACAGAAGGTGGTCTTCAGGTCTAATGGGACAGGTAAATGCTAGTAACCTACACACAACTCATCTCTCAGGCCAATTCACCTGAAATACTTGCTAATGTTTCTCTCTTTCCCTTTTCTGAGAACACATAATTTCCCTGAAATTAGCATGTGTATTGCCAGGCCATAACCTGTACCTTCCCTTTAAAATAGGCCCTTTAATATATATTCAGCCTTTCGACAAGTACTTAACAAATGCCTACTATCCAGATATTGTTCTAAGTAAGGAGGGACACAGAAAACAGACCAGTGTTGAGGGGAAAAAAAATGTTATATCAAGGCACAAAATTCAGAGTGACAAAGATTCCTCTAACAAGCATGAGCATTACCAATTCCAAAATGCCGGCCTCTAATTCTCTTCATAATGTCAAACCAATTTAAGTTAAGACTAAACAAAGATCCTGGAGGAATAATGGTCTTTTAATTGTCATAAAATATAAAGAAGCATAATGGTCCCACTAATTGGTCTAGTTTTTGTCTTGCTTTTCCTACTATGGCAGTTTAATAAAACAAGGACACAATTTCTTACACTGTTCTCAGAAAGAAGCTAATAATAATAGTTAACATTTCTCAAGTACTATCTCTGTGTCAGGCACTTTTTAAAATGCCTTATGTGTAATGAGGATTTTAATTTTAATGAGAATTTTCATGAGCAGTGGTGCTCATGATAAGTACTAGTAAAACACTGAATTGATAAAAACATTGAAATATTCCTATCTTGATTGATAAACTGCAGTTCAATGCCCCTACCATCCCTCTGACTCCTGCGTGGGTACCATAGCACCCCCATCCCCTCCACATTGCACACTATGTATGCCTCTTCATTATTAAGGAATCAGAATGCTAACTTGGGGCACAACATGTCTCCAAGATTCTGGAGGTCTCTTCTGAAAATAAACCATGTTGCCCATGATGCCCACGTCCCCCATAAGCTCAGAAGATGGAGCTGTGCCCCATTGTTGGCAGCTGTCTGTCCGAGTTTAAGTATCATTATAAACACCTTGGGGGCCTGTGGCTGAAAGTCCAGGAGCCTGCTCAGTGTCCATACCCCCAGGTCAACTCAGAAACTCTGCTGGGATGAAGGTACCAGACCCTCCGCCTCACAGATGAGGCCGACTGCTCCGGCTTCTACCCACGCAAGTAAGAAGCCTTTCAGCCCGCCGTCTGATTAAGACTAAGGGCTGGGGAGGACTGTGGCCAACTGCTAACTGTACTTTACCCCAATTCACATCATTGTAGGACAACTTATCAAAAGATTTGACTTGAATTATCATCATTACCATCCCCATTTCACAGATGATGAAACTGAGGCACAGAGTGGTGAGTTCAAATGCCAAGGGCAGAGCAACGAGTCAAACCCAGGCAGGCTGGCAGCAGAGCCTGGATTCTCCCTGACTGTGCTGCAGGGTCTCGGCTCTGAAACATCAAGTTCAACCTCTCTTTCAATAAATGATTTCAATGACAGTCAGTAGTGGAAATATTGAATACATAAAATGTCAGGCAGTTTGGACGAAAAAAATTACTATTAGAATGGGGAGAATGAACAATAACACTGATGTTAAGAGAAACTGTCTTGCTTTTCCTACTATGGCAGTTTAATAAAACAAGGACACAATTTCTTACACTGTTCTCAGAAAGAAGCTAATAATAATAGTTAACATTTCTCAAGTACTATCTCTGTGTCAGGCACTTTTTAAAATGCCTTATGTGTAATGAGGATTTTAATTTTAATGAGAATTTTCATGAGCAGTGGTGCTCATGATAAGTACTAGTAAAACACTGAATTGATAAAAACATTGAAATATTCCTATCTTGATTGATAAACTGCAGTTCAATGCCCCTACCATCCCTCTGACTCCTGCGTGGGTACCATAGCACCCCCATCCCCTCCACACTGCACACTATGTATGCCTCTTCATTATTAAGGAATCAGAATGCTAACTTGGGGCACAACATGTCTCCAAGATTCTGGAGGTCTCTTCTGAAAATAAACCATGTTGCCCATGATGCCCACGTCCCCCATAAGCTCAGAAGATGGAGCTGTGCCCCATTGTTGGCAGCTGTCTGTCCGAGTTTAAGTATCATTATAAACACCTTGGGGGCCTGTGGCTGAAAGTCCAGGAGCCTGCTCAGTGTCCATACCCCCAGGTCAACTCAGAAACTCTGCTGGGATGAAGGTACCAGACCCTCCGCCTCACAGATGAGGCCGACTGCTCCGGCTTCTACCCACGCAAGTAAGAAGCCTTTCAGCCCGCCGTCTGATTAAGACTAAGGGCTGGGGAGGACTGTGGCCAACTGCTAACTGTACTTTACCCCAATTCACATCATTGTAGGACAACTTATCAAAAGATTTGACTTGAATTATCATCATTACCATCCCCATTTCACAGATGATGAAACTGAGGCACAGAGTGGTGAGTTCAAATGCCAAGGGCAGAGCAACGAGTCAAACCCAGGCAGGCTGGCAGCAGAGCCTGGATTCTCCCTGACTGTGCTGCAGGGTCTCGGCTCTGAAACATCAAGTTCAACCTCTCTTTCAATAAATGATTTCAATGACAGTCAGTAGTGGAAATATTGAATACATAAAAATGTCAGGCAGTATTATGAGAGACAGAAAAAATTTACTATAATTGCTACTAGTTTAGCAGAAAGCTGGGGGAGAATGAACAATAACACTGATGTTAAGAGAAACTCTGCTTATTGAGATTATAAATCACCTAATGACTCTCCATTTAAAAACTGAAGGAGGGAAACACTGGAAGAATTTGATGCAATTACCTATGAGAAATCAGGACTGACTCATGGGATTATTTAGCGAGTGACAGCCCTAATCAAAAGATTAAACCAGCAATTTCTACAAATCAACAATTACTGAGAAATTACAAGAGTGACAATGAGTCATTTAGGCTGTGACATGTATTGTTTGGTAAACAGAGTTATAATCCTGTGTAGCTCAGTTTAGTTAGAGACTAAAAGAGAACATTTCTAAATTGCTTATTTAAGGACGTATGATTCTGCAAGTTGTTAAACATTTTTAGTATCATCTTTCCTAGGAAACAGGTAGGAAATTGAGACACAGATAAAATAACTCATACAAATCACCACTGCAGAAACTGATTGATTGTTTCTATGACTCTGATTTGAGATGTCAAACATCCATCTAGTTAGTGGTCTTCTTAGAGCTGATATAATGTTTTTCTATTGCCGCTTAAGCATAGCTTGACCAAAGTAAAAGCCAGTAAATGCATGTTGAATGAAACCTGCAACCTAATTTCATTGACAGTTAAATCATGCAGCTACCATTCTGAAGCACCATCTATTATTTTTATCAATTAGGAAAGAAACCCTCTGCAGTTCTATCATCTGTCTATTCTGAGCACTTTGATTTTTCACACTACTTCCTTTTGACTATCATGAATGTCTCCTAAATGACTGAACTGAAATTAGACTCAGGAGCCTCACATTGTAAATGTGAGTATTGATACATACTGTTAACATAGCAGAGCAATGCTTCTAGTGCCATAACATCTTTTTGTTGTTCATCAATAATCTGAATTATTCACATACCACCTTCAAGTACTGGGTAAGAATAGTGCTGTTACTTAGGGTTGTTAAAATCTTGGTGATCCATTATCTCAGAGTTTATATGCAGTATGGTTAGCAGAAATGGCTAACATAATTGCTCAATTATTGTCAAAAGCAGCCAGTTCAATTCATAATATTACTCAAAGAGTTTTTGAAAGGATCTTAGAAATTTTAGACCAATCCAAGCAGCCTTATGACTAAGCAGATGGAGGTTCATCCAGAACGTTTCAACTTAGAGAAGTCAAACCAACTTCATTATAAAATGTCCATGTATCAGGCACTCCACAAAGCCTAGGGGACAACCATTAACAGTCTTGCTTCAAAAATAGCTCTAGTCATTGCTATGTGAGAAAAGGGGATCCTTCAGGGGTTCTGTGTGATGGTTGGGAGGGGTGGGAAGGGGGGATATACATGTGACTGATCTGGGAACATGCATGTCTGTCAACAACGAAACTCTGTAAAAGTTAAAAGTAAAATAAAGGTTTAAATAAACAAACAAACAAAAAAAAACAGTCTTGCTTCAGATCCCACCCCTAGAGATACCACCGAGGGGAAAAGAAGCAGAAGTGTCCTTTGAACCTAAGTCAAATGAATTCTAAAATGATTGTTTCTTTTACTTATATGAAGGAAACTACCTAAGGTCTCTTAATTAAGAATCTCCATGGGTTGTAAGGGCTCCCCAGATGGCACTGGTGGCAAAGAACCTGCCTGCCAATGCAGGAGACATAAGAAATGGGTTTAATCCCTGGGTCAGAAAGATCTCCTGGAAGAGGGCATGGCAACTCACTCCAGCATTCATGCCTGGAGAATCCCACAGACAAAGGAGCCTGGTGGCTACAGTCCATGGGGTTGCAAAGAGTGGGCGATTTAACAGACACAACTGAGCGATTTAACAGGCATGCATGGGGCATAAGTATCATTTTCAAACCAAACTCTAAGAACAAGAGTTCTTAGAGATTTGGGGAGAAACTAACCCTTTTATAAATTAATTCAGTCAAAAGATATTCATTGATCATCTTCTGCATTCTGCCTGGTACAATGAGTTTGGAACAAATTTCATGAGTGATCTTCCAGAGCTTACACTATAGGAGGATGACAACAAACAAGCCAATGAGTAACACCTGTAAACAATTACGACACACAAAGTGCTCTGAAGGGCAGAACAAGGTGTTTTGACAAAGAACAATGTGCAACCTATTTAGAGGAGTCGTCAAGGGAGACCTCTGAAGGGCTGATACAAATATCAGCTCTAACTGAGCTCTAACTGTAAAAACGGCTAGCCATAACAAGGGATCTCCAGTACAGTGACGAAACACACAAATAACAGAAGGTGAGGAATATCTTGATGTGTACCTCAAGAACTGAAATCCATGTGGCAGGTGGCTGGGTTGGAAGAGGTTGGCTGGCCCGGCCTGTGGAGGACTTTTGACTTTTCATCATGCCAAGCCACGGGGTACAGTTTTCTTCTAAATGGCATGGAAACCACTGAAGAGTTTTAAGCTGGAAAATGATATAACTCAGTGCTCACTTTAAAAGATAGTTCTCTTAAATTATGGTGGAATGATGGGGAAAGTTGAAGAATCCTGGAGAAGGTGCTGCAGTGGTCAAAAGCAAGAGATCATGGTGTCTCAGTCTAAGGTGATGACAACAGAAATGGAGGTAAATGCATGGTTTGAAATATATTTTATAAACAAAATTGATAGGGTTGGCAAATAGATGTGTTAAGTACCTGAGAAAAGTAATCATTATAGACCTTCCGTTTTCTCAACTGGGGAGTTGAGTCAATAGTTATCCCATTTTCTGAGATACAAAAGAATTGAAAAAATAGCCTTATCATGGTGGAAATAAAGAGTTTAGTTTGTCATATACTATATTTGTGATGACTCTGATATGTTCAATGGGCATATCAACTGGAATTCCAGGTATGGACTAGAAATAGAAAGTTAGGTGCTGTCAACTTGGACATGATACTGAAAGCCAAAGCATTGGGTGAGTTCTTCCAGCAACAGTATGCCAAATGTGATCCAGTACTATTAAGCCCAACAGATAGGTAGAAATCAGTCAGTGAACAATCAGAGGACTACCCAGTGAAGTATTTAAGAGGAATATTAGGAAAGATGTTACAACAGGAGAGCATTTCAAGAACAAAAAGGAAATCAACCCTGAACATTCATTGAAAGGACTGATCCTGAAGCTGAAGCTCCAATACTTTGGCCACCTGATGCGAAGAGACGACTCACCGGAAAAGACCCTGATGCTAGGAAAGACTGAAAGCAGGAGGAAAAGGGGATGAGAGACAATGATATGGTTGGATGGTACTGCCAACTCTCCTGAGTTTGAGCAAAAGCCAGGAGCTGGTAAAGGACAGGGAAGCCTGGCGTACTAGAGTCCATGGGGCAGCAGAATTGCACCTGATGCAGCAACTGAACAATCAGTGTGTCCAAAATCCAATCAATTACTATATCCTGACAATCTTATTTTCTTCAAATTCACATTCAGCAATTTTCTCCATCTCAGTATTACTCTTAGTTCTGATCATCGTCTCTTGCCTTTATTAAGAGAGAGAATAACTCGATTTCTCCATGCTTCTAACATTGCTTCTCCTAAACGGCACGGCATTCACTCCACACTGTAGCCAAAATAACATATCCTGCTTAAAACAGAATTACTAATTACTATGATGATGAGACATGCAACTTTCAGCCTTGCTTGGAAGGGTCTTCGCAGTCTCGCTCTCATCTCTTGGGTCTCACGCCCTCCTCGTATGTCTCTCACTTTTGTGCCTGTGTTCTCTCTAGAAGGTGTTCACTCACCTCCTAGCTAACCATCCCCTTCAACTTTCACGTAGATCAATCCTTTGGGTCTCAGTTTAGTTGCCATCTCTTCCAGGTAGAATTAAAATGGACCAAAAGCCACTAATATACTACTTTTTTTCCACCTTTTCAATTTTACCACCGTTCCCTTTCCCTACTTTCTGGTTCACTCGACAGGACCTTAGCTCTCCAATACATTCTATGAGAAGAAGAAAGGGCACTAGACACACACATGGAAAAGACTGGGGGATTTTATTGATTGTATTTGTTGAGGTACTTACTGATAAAGACACTGATGTGAAATGGAGGGAGACAGCTTTTTTTTAATCTCTGGCAAATATGAATCCAATGAATCAATGAGAAATAAAAGACAGTGTTTGCACCAGAACTCTCAAATACTTACTTCTCTTGGTGATCTTGAACCTCCTTCTCTGAATGTTGGTTTACATCTGAAATTAATCTGTCATGTAAAAGAAAAGTGTTTTTTATAAATTAGGAAAAAGGACTGAAGCTGAACCAATACTTTGGCCACCTGATGCGAAGAGACGACTCACGGAAAAGACCCTGATGCTAGGAAAGACTGAAAGCAGGAGGAAAGGGGATGAGAGACAATGATATGGTTGGATGGTACTGCCAACTCTCCTGAGTTTGAGCAAAAGCCAGGAGCTGGTAAAGGACAGGGAAGCCTGGCGTACTAGAGTCCATGGGGCAGCAGAATTGCACCTGATGCAGCAACTGAACAATCAGTGTGTCCAAAATCCAATCAATTACTATATCCTGACAATCTTATTTTCTTCAAATTCACATTCAGCAATTTTCTCCATCTCAGTATTACTCTTAGTTCTGATCATCGTCTCTTGCCTTTATTAAGAGAGAGAATAACTCGATTTCTCCATGCTTCTAACATTGCTTCTCCTAAACGGCACGGCATTCACTCCACACTGTAGCCAAAATAACATATCCTGCTTCAAACAGAATTACTAATTACTATGATGATGAGACATGCAACTTTCAGCCTTGCTTGGAAGGGTCTTCGCAGTCTCGCTCTCATCTCTTGGGTCTCACGCCCTCCTCGTATGTCTCTCACTTTTGTGCCTGTGTTCTCTCTAGAAGGTGTTCACTCACCTCCTAGCTAACCATCCCCTTCAACTTTCACGTAGATCAATCCTTTGGGTCTCAGTTTAGTTGCCATCTCTTCCAGGTAGAATTAAAATGGACCAAAAGCCACTAATATACTACTTTTTTTCCACCTTTTCAATTTTACCACCGTTCCCTTTCCCTACTTTCTGGTTCACTCGACAGGACCTTAGCTCTCCAATACATTCTATGAGAAGAAGAAAGGGCACTAGACACACACATGGAAAAGACTGGGGGATTTTATTGATTGTATTTGTTGAGGTACTTACTGATAAAGACACTGATGTGAAATGGAGGGAGACAGCTTTTTTTTAATCTCTGGCAAATATGAATCCAATGAATCAATGAGAAATAAAAGACAGTGTTTGCACCAGAACTCTCAAATACTTACTTCTCTTGGTGATCTTGAACCTCCTTCTCTGAATGTTGGTTTACATCTGAAATTAATCTGTCATGTAAAAAGAAAAGTGTATTATATTAGGGATAAACACCCACCTAGAATGAGTTACCTGAAAAAACGAATGATGACAGATATTCAGACTAGAGATAAAAAAAAAAAAAAAAGACAAGAAAACAGGAATAAGGAACAAAATTTTATACTATTCTTTGTCTTTTGAAATCATCACCTTTGACAATGCCAAGTGATCCTGTTATCTCCCGTCCATAGCTCCATTCTCACTGATGAAATCAAAGTATCTTTAGACACTAATGCTCTTACATCACAAATTTGAGAAATGGAGATAATAAAGAGGCAAGAGAAAAATATAAGGCAGCTGAAATCACCCATCTGTGTTTGATAGTTTAAAAGTAGGAAAACATAAACTTGAGAAAATCTGAATATGATGCAGAGGATTCACAAAAATACACAAAGCTATCTTTCAAGTATCCAGCACTCCCTTTTTTAAGACAGGGAGGTCTTCCTGTACATTTACATCATTAGCCACTTGATAGGTGAAAGAAGTGTAAAACATAACATAGGAAATGAGAAAATGGGGTTGAGACAGCAAAACAATAAATGATTGTAAAATCGTCATTCCCACCAGTTATCAGTTGGCAACAACTGATAATGTGTCAGTTGCACTGAACGACTATCACAGGGAACTAAAATATCAGACCTTCACACATGGCAGCTCAAGACAGATGCACAGAGTCCACGTGGAGAAGGGGCAGGAGGCGGCGGAGGAAGAGGGCGGGCGGGGATTCACTACGGGAGCCTCTCCCTTGGCCCCAGTGACAGGCAAGTGGACTCTGAGGAATCCACTTCTACTGGAGCAAAGACACCACCCAGATGCCACTCCAGCCCCAGCCGCACACTAAGGCAGGACAGCTGCTTAAAGCTAGGAACTGAGCCTCCGGCTGGGCGCTCTCCCTTGCAGCTACTCTAGGAAGAAGTAAACTCACAAAGGTCAGACACATTTAAACAATAATTTTAAAGAATTTATGGAATTTTTCCATAAAACCCCTTGTGGAAAATCCCACAAGTGAATAACAACACTTGTTATTGTGAAGCAATAAGCACATACCAGGATTTTCTAACTTATTATTCCCTTCCCCAAAAGTCAAAATAAAGGATATCAAATTATACTTCAGTAAACAATAGAGTGAAAGAACCTTAAGCATAATCCTTACATTATTAATCTGGTAATAATGTTGGACTTCCAGCTTTTATTTTTTTTCTAGATAATCCCATCATCTTTTAATTTTTTGGTCTCTTTTATTGGTTTTATTTTATCTTTATTCTTTGGCCTGTGTGGCCTCCCACTGTGGTGGCCTCTCTCGTTGCAGAGCACCAGCTCTGAGTGCATGCACTCCAGAGTGCTGGCTCATAATTGGACGCACCGGTCCAGCTGCTCTGCGCCACGTGGGATCCTCCTGGGCCAGGGATCGAAATGGTGCCCCTTGCACTGCAAGGCAGAATCTACCCACTGGACTACCAGGGAAGTCCCCAGGCTTTTAAAAGAGCATAGTTTTCAAGACGTTGAAAATGGACAAACATGGTCTCTGAAGTCCAAACACTTGCAGGGTAGCAAACATTACAGCAGGTGGCGCTGTCTCACCTTTTCTAGCTGCTCAATGCAGGCGGTGTGGACGACGATCTTACAGACCGCGCATTTCCTCCTGAGAGCGGATTTCTGTACAACAGACAATCCGGAAGACAAGAAGAAATGTTAACAATCTGTTCTGAAGGGTTCCCTGGTAGTAAAGAGAGCAGACATAAATGAACTGAACACAAACCAATTTAAAACTTCATCATAAACATTCAATAATACAACAAACTCCATCAATACTCTTTTGACCTAGCAAACAGCACCATAACCATGACTTAAGGTAGCCTAGATTTTCTCTTTAAAATATAATTATACTAGATGCTTTATATTGAGCATATACTATGAGTCAAGCTCTTTATCCTATTTTTTTTTAATTTCATAACCTAACATGGTACATAGGCATTATCTTCTAAGTTGTTTTTTTTTTTTTTTTTTATGATCATTCTAATAGTTCAGGGGTAGGGCCAACATCCCAGGTATAAAACAAGCATTCTTTAACTACAGTCTACATTTCAAGGGGCCATCACCTTGGTTCTATCTTCCCAGCACAAACCTACATAAAGCTACCTGGGTTTCGGCCCAAATCTTCTGGAAAGCAAAAAGACAAGTCTAACTTTTACTAATCATCGTCGTCATCATGATAGCAGCAACAGATTAACAGTCACAGCAGCTCACACGAACGCAGGACCTGCGTGTGCCAGGCATTCTTGTAAACACTTCACAAACAGTAACTTGCTTAATCCTCACCACCCTAAGAAATATTCTTGCTTCCATTACACAGATGAGAAAACTGAGGCACTGGAACGGATGGGCTTGAGGTTATACACTTAGAGCACAGCAGGTCCAGCTGCTCTGCGCCACGTGGGATCCTCCTGGGCCAGGGATCGAAATGGTGCCCCTTGCACTGCAAGGCAGAATCTACCCACTGGACTACCAGGGAAGTCCCCAGGCTTTTAAAAGAGCATAGTTTTCAAGACGTTGAAAATGGACAAACATGGTCTCTGAAGTCCAAACACTTGCAGGGTAGCAAACATTACAGCAGGTGGCGCTGTCTCACCTTTTCTAGCTGCTCAATGCAGGCGGTGTGGACGACGATCTTACAGACCGCGCATTTCCTCCTGAGAGCGGATTTCTGTACAACAGACAATCCGGAAGACAAGAAGAAATGTTAACAATCTGTTCTGAAGGGTTCCCTGGTAGTAAAGAGAGCAGACATAAATGAACTGAACACAAACCAATTTAAAACTTCATCATAAACATTCAATAATACAACAAACTCCATCAATACTCTTTTGACCTAGCAAACAGCACCATAACCATGACTTAAGGTAGCCTAGATTTTCTCTTTAAAATATAATTATACTAGATGCTTTATATTGAGCATATACTATGAGTCAAGCTCTTTATCCTATTTTTTTTTAAGTTTCATAACCTAACATGGTACATAGGCATTATCTTCTAAGTTGTTTTTTTTTTTTTTTTTTTTTTATGATCATTCTAATAGTTCAGGGGTAGGGCCAACATCCCAGGTATAAAACAAGCATTCTTTAACTACAGTCTACATTTCAAGGGGCCATCACCTTGGTTCTATCTTCCCAGCACAAACCTACATAAAGCTACCTGGGTTTCGGCCCAAATCTTCTGGAAAGCAAAAAGACAAGTCTAACTTTTACTAATCATCGTCGTCATCATGATAGCAGCAACAGATTAACAGTCACAGCAGCTCACACGAACGCAGGACCTGCGTGTGCCAGGCATTCTTGTAAACACTTCACAAACAGTAACTTGCTTAATCCTCACCACCCTAAGAAATATTCTTGCTTCCATTACACAGATGAGAAAACTGAGGCACTGGAACGGATGGGCTTGAGGTTATACACTTAGAGCACAGCAGGGCCAGTTACTCTGAAACCAGACGCGTGCTTCAAAGCATTACACAGTTAGGCCTCTCTGACACTCAGTACCAGGTAAAAATCCACAATAAAAATACTCTCTGAGGTTTATCTTTTCTCTAACAATGAAAAACAAGCAGTAGAGAGAGAGGGGAAGAGGTGGAAATCTTGATTCACTGCTGTGGGTGTCATGTAAATCTAAGCTACACATGCTCAGGTCTCCCGACGGAGGACAGGCTAAAAGGCAGAACAGCATGAATAATTTCGGGGCTTGAGCACTGAAAGAAACTTATTACACAAAGCCAATCTGTGAGGCAGCCCATCAAAGCACCCATGTGTGAAAGGCCCCGAGACACAGTCCTTAAGAAAGGCACTGGCCTTGGGTACGTCTAAGGACTGGCTTCTAATGAGATGATTTCTGAGATAAAAACTGAGGTGATGCCGCTACAAAAGGACCCTGCAAACCAGCACCTTGGAAGGGGCAGCATCGGGAAACAAACCACAGCCTCCGGCTAGAGGGCTCTACCCGCTCAACACGGGGTCTCCACGGTGCTTCACACACCAACCAAAGCCCCAGGCCACTGTAGTCAGGGCTGTGGCAGCGACGTGTGCCATCCTGACACCCACTGATGAAGGTTTAGGGGCCGTGCTCGCAGACGCTTTCCTCACTCTTGGCTTTCCTCTGCCTGAGGACAGAACGCGGTCTGGAGTCTTCAGAAGTCTGGCAGCCAGTTGATTTTGCAAAAAGACAGGGAGACTCAAGCATCTATCTACATTATTGAAAAGTGCCCTGGTTCTCCTGCTGAAAAGAAAGCGGGAGGGGCGGGGAGGAGGAGGAAGAGACGGGGGAGAAGGGGACGGAGAACAAGAAAGGCAAGGAGTAACAGCAGCAGCGGTGGCAGCATAATGCACTTCTAGGTTTGCAGTTTTCCATGAGCTGAGTGCCCACAGCCACCTCTTGCTGCTCTTCGGTTAGCTGGAACTCCTGGCGGGGATTGCCACTCTACCACCACCTGCAGCAAAGGCATGGGGCTCGGAGTCCTGTTGCTCAAGAGTTACAGTGATGCCTGGGAGTCAACTTCATTCTACTCCTTAGCCACCAACCCCCTAGGAGATCTCACGGCAGGCAAGCACAGCGACCCTCTCACAGTAGCAGACACAGACAGGCTGATTCAAGGCCACCTGAAAAGCTTCCCTTCTTGCCAGGACCTCCTGCCCTGGTCTAGCTTTGAGACTGACCATGTGCTCTGCAGTGGGGTCAGCAGAGCTCCCAGGGCTCCCTGAGGCTCCTACAGAGCCACCAGGGGTGGTGGGACGGGACAAATGTGTACTCACTGGAGCCAGAATACCTCCTTCTTGCCTTATTTTCCATCTGGACGTCAAGTCAGAACCTCTTTTAAGTGAGGGATCTTGCCTGAAAGAGTCTGAGAGCCACTGGGTTAAGACCATCCTCTCTCAGCCTCCTAGGAAACACGCAGCTACGCTGGTACCATTCATGTGTAATAATTCAAGTCCAATGTTCTACAGATGATAATATATGAAGAAAAGCATTTTACATTATAGACTGATTGTATTTAAACAATATTGAATTTTTAAAGGCCCTCATAAAATATAATACACGCTTCTATGCCTTCTAAGGCAGAATCCATAAACCATAATCTGATTTTGTCTTTGTAATCACTACAACATGATGCATTTCACTACAGAGAACAGTCGCTTTTTCTGCTTCCTGTCTTTCTATCAGGCTAGATGTTGTGTCTGACTTCAGTTGCCCTCAATTTCCTAAATGACAGCTTCTAAACAGCTTCTAATCTGATAAATCAGATAATTAAGGTCTATATATAATCGTATGCAAAATTAAGTGAATACATTCTGAATAAAAGCCTCAGGTCTTTTTCCATAGTAGAAAAATCCATCAATTTTCATTTCTCAACTGATGGAAACTATTTCACTGGACCAGAAGCCAGAACTGCTGATTTCTTGGTTTATGACCATGCTTCAGTTGGTTCAAGTTCCTTGAAGTAGCTGGATAATATGCTCCTGGGCAGATATTGCTCCATTCATACTTGGTTGTGTTCCAATTTTTATTTGCAAGATTTAAACTAAATATGAAGATAAAATGCAGGAATCTAGACATTCTAAATACTGGAAGCACTGAGTTTTTCTTTAAAAGCACTTAAGTCAATACTTCCTTCACTATAAAAAAATGACAAAGCAAGGAAAGTCATTGACAAAGCAAGAAAAGTCATCTAAATTAAGTCAGCCTAGGTGCCATTCTTCTTAGCGGGACAGAGTTATTACAGAGCCTAGCACCAAAATACAAGTTCAAAAATCAATACGACTTGGCACCTAAATGTGCTCAAAAATTATACAAGTTTAATCACTTAACGGCCAATTAGGCTTACTGCTTCAAATCAAGTCATCTCAGTACCCTTACTAATGGTGTGTGTGTCATGAATTTGTAATTGTGTGTGTGTATGATATATGTAAGAACTACCGCGAAGGCACATCTGGGAAAACTAAGACTGTTTTACTAAGTCTAAGACTAAACTAAGACAGTCTAGTCAATATAGACTAGACTGTAATTATTATACAATACTTCATACATCATACAATTATATACAATATACAATGCTTCCCAGGTGGCGCTAGTGGTGAAGAATCGGCCTGCCAATGCGAGAGATACAAGAGATGGTTCCACTCCTGGGTCAGGAAGATTTTCTGGAGTAGGAAATGGCAACCGTCACCAATATGCTTGCCTTGAAAATCCCAGGGACTGAGGAGCCTGGTGGGCTACAGTCCACGAGGTCTCAAGAGTCAGACAGGACGAAGTGACTGAGCACACGGCACGCACACAGTGCCCCTCATTGACGTATATGATCATGACACCAGGGATGACACTCGGTGCTTCAGGACGGCAGGCACAACCTAACCAGCAGAGCGAACCGGCTGTGAGAGCGCACCTTCCACGCTCTGACTCGGCCCTACATGTTCCCTCGCTGCAGGCGCTGCTGACATCCCAAGCAGGGACAGGTCCTCGCTGAAGTTCAGCTCAGGGTCAGGAATCCGGCGAACGTTCAGTGGGGACTGCCTCGACGGGCAAGGCGAACAAGAATGCAGCTGCTGTCTAATCCCAGGTAAACGAAAACAAGAGTTCTTTGATTTATTTAAAAACCTCATTAGGAGAAATGACAAGCGCACTTGGCAAGTGCTACTCCTCCCGGGAGCCTCGGATGCAATCTGCAAATTGGTATCAGGGAAAAAGAAGACTGACATTAACTGCAGGTTCCATTAATGTGGCTTCAGGGCCAAAGCACAGACTCCATCGCCACTCGCAAGGGAACCTCTCTTCCTCAAGTAGAAGGAGGGACATTCTGGGCACACTGAGAGGGTGGGGAGCTCAAGTGCCCACACACCCCTGTTGTGGCTCCTCACTGCATTATGTCTCACTGACGGCAGGGTCTCACGAGCCCAGGTCAGGGAGCAGAGATGCCACGTGTCAGAAGCTGTGCCTAGGGGTCCCCTGTGGGGAGACCTCGCTCTATGTGAATGGGTCTGAGCCCTCAGCCTGGGCATCGTGGCCCATGCTGGAGAGTCCAGGCCTTCAGGTATCAGGGCCCCACGGGTTTGCGCCGCATGTCCTCTGGAAAGGGCTCAGTGAGGGCAGGATCCCCGGAGATACCAGCACCCCATCCCCACCACCCACGACACGAATGACACCAGAGTGCCTCCGCATATAAAAAAAAAGGCAAGAGAACAAGCGGCCTGCCAATGCGAGAGATACAAGAGATGGTTCCACTCCTGGGTCAGGAAGATTTTCTGGAGTAGGAAATGGCAACCGTCACCAATATGCTTGCCTTGAAAATCCCAGGGACTGAGGAGCCTGGTGGGCTACAGTCCACGAGGTCTCAAGAGTCAGACAGGACGAAGTGACTGAGCACACGGCACGCACACAGTGCCCCTCATTGACGTATATGATCATGACACCAGGGATGACACTCGGTGCTTCAGGACGGCAGGCACAACCTAACCAGCAGAGCGAACCGGCTGTGAGAGCGCACCTTCCACGCTCTGACTCGGCCCTACATGTTCCCTCGCTGCAGGCGCTGCTGACATCCCAAGCAGGGACAGGTCCTCGCTGAAGTTCAGCTCAGGGTCAGGAATCCGGCGGACGTTCAGTGGGGACTGCCTCGACGGGCAAGGCAAACAAGAACGCTGCTGCTGTCTAATCCCAGGTAAACGAAAACAAGAGTTCTTTGATTTATTTAAAAACCTCATTAGGAGAAATGACAAGCGCACTTGGCAAGTGCTACTCCTCCCGGGAGCCTCGGATGCAATCTGCAAATTGGTATCAGGGAAAAAGAAGACTGACATTAACTGCAGGTTCCATTAATGTGGCTTCAGGGCCAAAGCACAGACTCCATCGCCACTCGCAAGGGAACCTCTCTTCCTCAAGTAGAAGAAGGGACATTCTGGGCACACTGAGAGGGTGGGGAGCTCAAGTGCCCACACACCCCTGTTGTGGCTCCTCACTGCATTATGTCTCACTGACGGCAGGGTCTCACGAGCCCAGGTCAGGGAGCAGAGATGCCACGTGTCAGAAGCTGTGCCTAGGGGTCCCCTGTGGGGAGACCTCGCTCTATGTGAATGGGTCTGAGCCCTCAGCCTGGGCATCGTGGCCCATGCTGGAGAGTCCAGGCCTTCAGGTATCAGGGCCCCACGGGTTTGCGCCGCATGTCCTCTGGAAAGGGCTCAGTGAGGGCAGGATCCCCGGAGATACCAGCACCCCATCCCCACCACCCACGACACGAATGACACCAGAGTGCCTCGGCATATACGCAAGAGAAACAAGCAGGACCAAGAGGAGGCTGGGTCGGAGATCCTGTGAACAACAAGAAAAACACTCATGCCACATTCAAACGCACACGATACACCTCAACCTGCAGTTCTCTGGCATGAGGATGGTCTGAGGGGTCCTGCGCAGTGAACTCTGCATGTCGCTCAGACGTGAAGTGCTGAGCAGGAAGCAAAGAGAAGGAAGCTCCAGTCGGTCCTGGGAGAAGCCGGAGAGCCACTTGAGGAGACAAGGAGGCCTCAGAATGAAGGCCCTTAACAGGAGCAGGCCCTGCATGGTTAAATGCTAAATGAAACGGCTTAGACAATAACAGCTGTAATTTGGAGCAGAGGCTGAATTAGTGAAAAGGGCCTACCAGGAAAAAACATTCTTTAATTAGACCTTAAAAAATGAATATATTTGCAAAGTTGACCACACTGCAGCTGAAAGAAGATCCAGAGTCTCTCTCCACAGCAGGCAGATGCCTCCTCAAAGGAGCTGAGCTGGCCTCTGTGTGCCCGATGGGGCCCCAGGCCGGGGGCTCGCAGGCGTCCGTGTGCGTGCGTCATTGGGCATCACGTTTCATGGTGGAGTGTGGAGGGCTCTCTGTGTGCCAGTTGGGGGGTCAGGTGAAGGAGGGTGTCCACAGAGATGAGGAGTGGGAACACTGACTTTGGGTCACGAGGCCCTCAAAGAGAAATGGCAGAGCAAACCCATTCCCCAGAGGCCCAGGGTTAAGAAGTATAGACTTCCAGGGAGATGCAGAGCCCTCTGTGTTTCTATACTGCTCTAATGCAACACCACCAACTCTGCCTGACACGTAACAGGAGCTCAAGAGCTATTCTGGAAGGGAGAGAGGGAGCCACGGAGGGAGGAGAGCGGAAAGGGCTTCCAGAGAAGGGCTTTCTCCTCAACGTAAGTCCCCAGCCCAACTCCAGTCAGGAGACCCGGCGGCTCTGGAAAAATGACACAATTCCCCAGACACAGGCAGTCTCAGGATAGGCAACCCCGAAGGAGAAACAAGCAGGACCAAGAGGAGGCTGGGTCGGAGATCCTGTGAATCAACAAGAAAAACACTCATGCCACATTCAAACGCACACGATACACCTCAACCTGCAGTTCTCTGGCATGAGGATGGTCTGAGGGGTCCTGCGCAGTGAACTCTGCATGTCGCTCAGACGTGAAGTGCTGAGCAGGAAGCAAAGAGAAGGAAGCTCCAGTCGGTCCTGGGAGAAGCCGGAGAGCCACTTGAGGAGACAAGGAGGCCTCAGAATGAAGGCCCTTAACAGGAGCAGGCCCTGCATGGTTAAATGCTAAATGAAACGGCTTAGACAATAACAGCTGTAATTTGGAGCAGAGGCTGAATTAGTGAAAAGGGCCTACCAGGAAAAAAACATTCTTTAATTAGACCTTAAAAAATGAATATATTTGCAAAGTTGACCACACTGCAGCTGAAAGAAGATCCAGAGTCTCTCTCCACAGCAGGCAGATGCCTCCTCAAAGGAGCTGAGCTGGCCTCTGTGTGCCCGATGGGGCCCCAGGCCGGGGGCTCGCAGGCGTCCGTGTGCGTCGGCCATTGGGCACCACGTTTCATGGTGGAGTGTGGAGGGCTCTCTGTGTGCCAGTTGGGGGGTCAGGTGAAGGAGGGTGTCCACAGAGATGAGGAGTGGGAACACTGACTTTGGGTCACGAGGCCCTCAAAGAGAAATGGCAGAGCAAACCCATTCCCCAGAGGCCCAGGGTTAAGAAGTATAGACTTCCAGGGAGATGCAGAGCCCTCTGTGTTTCTATACTGCTCTAATGCAACACCACCAACTCTGCCTGACACGTAACAGGAGCTCAAGAGCTATTCTGGTAGGGAGAGAGGGAGCCACGGAGGGAGGAGAGCGGAAAGGGCTTCCAGAGAAGGGCTTTCTCCTCAACGTAAGTCCCCAGCCCAACTCCAGTCAGGAGACCCGGCGGCTCTGGAAAAATGACACAATTCCCCCAGACACAGGCAGTCTCAGGATAGGCAACCCCGAAAGGAGAGACGAAGAGGCACCCTAGAGGTGTCTGAGGGACCGAAGACCTTTATAAATATTAGAGGGAAAAGGAAGTAGAGGCTTCACGGCAAGGACAGGTGAGCACGTTTTGTGACCACAAATGCTGTCCCTCAGGGAGCTCCAGAAACCTCAGACGGGAAGGGTATCTTGCAGAAGGCTGAAAGTGAAAGCTGGTCACTCAGTCACACCCGACTCTTCGCAGCCCTATGGACTGTAGCCACCAGGCTCCTCTGTCCATGGGATTCTCCAGGCAAGACTACTGGAGTGAGTAGCCACTCCCCTCTCCAGGGCATTTTCTTGACCCAGGGTTTGAACTCAGATCCCCTGAACTGCAGGTAAACAGACCATACTTTAATTTTAAAAGAAGATTTTAAGTAATGAGCATTCACAGTTAAAATTCACATAGGTAAGAAGGGCCTGAATTGAAGTGACAAGAACGGAACAGAAATAAAAGCAGAAAAGCCAGAGTGATGAGCCAAGAGAGTAGGGCCCTCTTTCCGTCTCACGCAGGTCTCCCCAGAGGAGGCTCAAACCCGGGCCTCGCGTCTTTCAGGAACTTAACTGCCGAGGATGGCTTCACTCGGAGTCCACGGTCAGCTGCGTGTACAGGCGGCTGATACACAGCCCGCTCTTGTGCTGTGTTACGGTCAGGATTGCCTCTGAAATACGGCAATAAAACTCATTTAACATGCTCTTCAAACAGCAGAGTTTGTTCTGTTCTTGGGCAGACATTATCTGAGGCCCTTTGCATATGAAGGGTTTATGTTTCCAGTGACACCTCCCCTGAGGAATCGCATATGCACAGGTAAATCTGGGGTAGGCAGGACCCAGTGAAGCTAAGGCACAGAAGGGCGGGCTCCACAGTGCTCCTAGAGACACAGAGAGGAGGAGAAAAGTGCCACTGTTTGGGCCCAGATATGTTTTTTTTATTTCTCCAACACCCAGCAGATTTTATATTTTTCATTACAGGAGAAAGCCAAAATCTTAGAGCAGAAATGGAAGGGAAGGCAAAGGACTTTGGGAACCACATGGAAATAGGAGAACACGAGGAAACCTTTCCTCATCCAGAAATGCAGCGAACAAGGGCTCACAGGAGAAACAATTCAGGAAGAACCAAATTACTAGCTAACATATTAATTCAAAGCTAAAGTTGATGACGGGTTATAAAGTATGACAACTCACTGAGGTTCGACCATTGGATTAAGACTGGAAAAAGGAGTGGTCAGAACAGCACAGGCTCATTTTAAGAGGGAAAAAAGGTGCATGCCTCCACCTCAATAATTCAGCCTTACACTCAAATTCTTAGTGTCTCAGGCAGTAAAGGACCCATCTGCAATGCAGGAGACACAGGTTCAATCCATGGTCTGGGAAGAACCCCCAGAGAATGAAATGGCAAGCCCCTCTAATATTCCCGCCTAGGAAATTCCACGGATAGAGGAGCCTGGCGGGTGATACTCCATGCAATCGCAGAAGAATCAGACAGAACTCAGGACTCAACGTTGAAATTTCTACCAAACTATTCTCTTTAAGAGTAACTTAAGGGCTTCCCTGGTGGTCCAGTGGGTAAGGACACCACCTTGCAGTTCAAGGGACGCCGGTTCGATCCCTGACCTGGGAAGAGCCCACGTGCCACAGAGCGGCTGGACCGATGTGTCCAATTACCGAGCCGGCGCTCTGGAGCGCATGCGCCCAGAGCCGGTGCTCTGCAACAACAGACGCCGCCGCGATGGGAGGCCCACATGGGCCAAAGAACAAAGATGGATGAAACTAGACAAATGAAAGACCAATAGAAGTGGCCCGCCCATCCCCCTCCCTCCCCACCCCACCTCCCAGAAGATAAATAAATAAAATAAATGTTTAAAAAAAAAAAAAAGAGTAACTTAACAGTGGCTCATGCTAGAGAATTTAGTGCGTTGTTGCGTTTTTTTTTTTTTTTAATAAAGTGATAGATGTAAGGCTTCTCTAATCGGCTTTAAGAGAAAACTGCCACACGACTCTTAGGAGAAGGCTATACCCTGGAACTTAGTTGGGTAACTGGTGTACACTGCTACTATCTTTTGTACATCTACATAAAATTCAGGTCCAGTTATAGAGATATAAACCAAATATAGATTGCAGCTGTTACTTAAGAAAAAAGATGATGAATGGCCTGCTAAGTCTGTACTGGCTGGTCCAAGTCTCATGGATAAAGAGCAACACATGACTGCTCCCAGAGCAGGCTGCGGGATGCTCTGGGCTCCCCTCATTGACTGGCCTAAGACTGCTGCACTGCTTAGGTGCTCCTTCTGCAGACTCCTGCCTGGCCAAGATGCACGAAGAAGGGATTTCAGCCTAAGGAACCCTAAGAAATCATCAAAAATCCGTACTTCTGTATCTTACTTCTGATTCTCTTTTTACCCAAGGAGACACTATATTTCCATGACTACTAGTATTGACTGTCTCTGCACTTTGTTATGCTCATCTCTTGTTTTGCTGTGTATTTTTTTCTGCGTGCTTGACTTTTCCTCCTTTCTTTTTTCTCATGTATCTCCTATATGCCTCTCAGCTTTGATGCCAGCAGGTTCCGACGGTGGTTGGTCAATAGCTTTAAGTTTATCGTGTGTTATCTTCCTGCTTTGGTCCTTCTCAGCTGCTTTTATCGATGCTCCCGGCTCAATGCTTATACTCCCTTCAAAGTTATCTCAAATCAAAGCCACCATGTATCTTGTTGTAGATCAAGGTATTTCCATATGTACACAGAAATGTATATACATATGATTATAAGTATATAGGCACCGATAAGTAGATAGTCACACAATTGGAATACACGATCACATGTACAATGACAAATTTTCCAGCTATGGCTGGACATTTTACAGAAGTCATAGCAGAGACAGCAGGAAATGGTGTTTCAATGTAGTCTTAATTGTCTTGTTCCAAGGTAGTATATCAAGGGCATAGCAGAGATCAGAACATTAACATAAACTAGCAAACACCATCCACAGTTTGCCTTTTAATAGCTGCCAGTGGGATAGCACTGTATATGCCATCTCACTTGCAGCGTGATTCCTAATACGTTCTCACTATCAGTTTACTTTGTGGAAGGAGATGAAATTGCTTTTTTTCTGAAGTTCACAGCTCAAGATCTCTGAACAATGATTTAGAGACACTGGCTTTAATCCGGAAGATTGCATCTGTTTAAAACGCCCTGTCGAACAGTAGTAGACTCCTTACCCTTTCATGGCCATCTCCAAAATTCCAGGCCGCTGATGACGTCATGAAGACAAAGTCTTTCAGTCCATCTGGCCCAGGAAGACCACCATTTCAGTCATAGTTCACCCCAAACTATGTAGTTTTCATTCACACACATGCAACTACCAAAACCATTTCTCGATGAGGATACTATTACCACAACAGAGTACTTACCAGGAGACTGGGGGTGTGATATACCCTCCATGTGCCCAGAAACACAGCTCATCTCCGTTACACAAGACGGACACCATTCACCTGCTTTAAATAAGAAGCTGAGACCCAGTGAGACTGAGCAACCCTGCCTAAGATAGATTGGCCTGGAGTGGACTTAGGTCTTTCTGACTCAAACCCATCTCCTTCTATTATATTTTACTACGTCCTTCTCATTTTACTAGTGATAGATTAAGGGAACAAGACTGATGAAGCAAGGTAACCATGGTATTCGCCATGATTCTTATGATGGTTTTAGATGATCTGTTCTCATGAGAGTCCCAAGGAGATGGATTATTGCCAACCTACCATGATCACTTGTGCCAAGAATGGTCAATAGCACCCTCTATCTTCCCTGAGAATCAAATAAGAAGGGCACAACACAGGCAAACAGGACATAAAATCAGGTGCTACCTGTAGTAATGAGTGTGGAATCTCCCTGTGAAGAGCCTTAAAAATAATGCAGAGATTCAAAGGCCCTGGATTCTAAATATGATACGTAAATAGCAGGGCTGATGTGAGGATAGGCATCTCCGTGTGTGTTCTTCAACAAGCACATCACTGAACTCATTCATTCATTCCATGAAAAAGGGTAGGATAACCACCCAGGCAGAGTCCTAAGCTAAACGGAGCTTATGCTCCAGTGGAGGACACAGATATACAAGTAAGGAAGTGATGCTTTTTTAAAGGCTAGAAAACGATGTGTGCTGTACAAGATCTAGAGACGGAGAAGGGGCTTAGCTGGGTGGTTGTTTCACCCTCTTTTACTGAGTGCAAGAGAGGAGATGATGACAAGGCCCTCCACAGTTAATACCCTGGCACTGCCCACTGGGTTTCAGTTTCTAACAATCCCCTAGAACCACTTTCACTTAAGGAAGCAATGACCAAAGTAACTAGCTTTCATGGAGTGCTTATGACTGGCCACGCTGTTCATTGTTGTATACGCTTTATCTCATTGACATTTCATGGCAACCATAAACAGTATGTATTATCCACACTTAACAGACATGAAACTAAGGCTTAAAGAGGTGAAAACAATGACCAACATCACACTACTAGAAAACCCCACACCCTAGATTCAAAAATTCCAAATCCCACATACCTCCTGAAATGAAGATATTAAAGCAGGCTTTGCCATTTCCTTGTGTCTTTAAAAGGCTTCCCTGGTGGCTCAGATGGTAAATAATCTGCCTGCAATGTGGGAGACCTGGGTTTGATCCCTAGGTCAGGAAGATTTCCTGGAAAAGGGCATGGCAACCCACGCCAGTATTCTTTTTTTTTTTTTTTTAAATGATGATGTGTAAGCATCTGCATTTTTAAAAAAAATTTGGCTTCTTTTATTGTTTTGTTTATTTATGTATTTTCATCCATCTTTATTCTTTGGCCTGTGTGGGCCTCCCATTGAAGTGGCCTCTCTCATTTCAGAGCACCAGCTCTGGGCACATGCGCTCCAGAGCACTGGTAACTGGACGCACTAGTCCAGCCACTCCATGGCACATGGGATCTTCCTGGGCCAGGGATCAAATCGGTGCCTTGCATCAAGGTGGAATCTCCTGTGAAGAGCCTTAAAAATAATGCAGAGATTCAAAGGCCCTGGATTCTAAATATGATACGTAAATAGCAGGGCTGATGTGAGGATAGGCATCTCCGTGTGTGTTCTTCAACAAGCACATCACTGAACTCATTCATTCATTCCATGAAAAAGGGTAGGATAACCACCCAGGCAGAGTCCTAAGCTAAACGGAGCTTATGCTCCAGTGGAGGACACAGATATACAAGTAAGGAAGTGATGCTTTTTTAAAGGCTAGAAAACGATGTGTGCTGTACAAGATCTAGAGACGGAGAAGGGGCTTAGCTGGGTGGTTGTTTCACCCTCTTTTACTGAGTGCAAGAGAGGAGATGATGACAAGGCCCTCCACAGTTAATACCCTGGCACTGCCCACTGGGTTTCAGTTTCTAACAATCCCCTAGAACCACTTTCACTTAAGGAAGCAATGACCAAAGTAACTAGCTTTCATGGAGTGCTTATGACTGGCCACGCTGTTCATTGTTGTATACGCTTTATCTCATTGACATTTCATGGCAACCATAAACAGTATGTATTATCCACACTTAACAGACATGAAACTAAGGCTTAAAGAGGTGAAAACAATGACCAACATCACACTACTAGAAAACCCCACACCCTAGATTCAAAAATTCCAAATCCCACATACCTCCTGAAATGAAGATATTAAAGCAGGCTTTGCCATTTCCTTGTGTCTTTAAAAGGCTTCCCTGGTGGCTCAGATGGTAAATAATCTGCCTGCAATGTGGGAGACCTGGGTTTGATCCCTAGGTCAGGAAGATTTCCTGGAAAAGGGCATGGCAACCCACGCCAGTATTCTTTTTTTTTTTTTTTAAATGATGATGTGTAAGCATCTGCATTTTTAAAAAAAATTTGGCTTCTTTTATTGTTTTGTTTATTTATGTATTTTCATCCATCTTTATTCTTTGGCCTGTGTGGGCCTCCCATTGAAGTGGCCTCTCTCATTTCAGAGCACCAGCTCTGGGCACATGCGCTCCAGAGCACTGGTAACTGGACGCACTAGTCCAGCCACTCCATGGCACATGGGATCTTCCTGGGCCAGGGATCAAATCGGTGCCCCTTGCACTGCAAGGTGGACTCTTCACCCAGTGGACCACCAGGGAAGCCCCCACTGCAGTATTATTGCCTGGAGAATCCCATGGACAAAGGAGCCTGGCGGGCTATAGTCCCTGGGATCGCAAAGAGTCAAATATGACTGAGTGACTAAAACAGCACCTTCTGCAATCTGTATCCATTTGGCATATGAGGTAAGAAAAACAAGAACAAGAATCTCCTAAAATACAGACAATGTCAACTTGGGGCCAGTAGTAGTTCTGGGTACTAATGTGAATAATGCTTCAGCTGAGAATGGGGCCCCTCATTAACAAGAGTACTGGTTGGAATCCACTGCTCTGGGTCCCTGGCACTGAGGGGCACTGGAGGAAGAAAAAGCTCTTCTGTACAGCTGGGCATTGCCTGAGGGATATGTAAACCCCATGCAAAATCACATGTAAATAATTTTTACTGAGTAACAGAACTGTACCAATATCAAATTAGAATAGCACAGTATGAGCCGCACAAGCTTATACCCACATCCACACACACAAATGCAATCTCACTCTAAAGGTATCACTGAAAATACAAAGGTCCAGTTAAGACTCTGCACTTCCACTACAGGGGTTCTATCCCTGGTCGGGAAACTAAAAGCCTACATGGCTGCACAGTGTGGCCAAAAAATAAAAATAAACAAAAGTACTATTGCAGAAGAGACGACAACTATTCTCAGAGGCTCAAACTCTAAAAACAAGATGGACACACACGCACAGATTAATGAAAGTTTAGAACAAAGGCAAAAGAATTACATAAAGATACAGACACATTATGACGTCCCCCGTGTGGCGATTAAGTCTGACTGTTCTTTCCTTTAAACGGCAGTAAGCTGCCCCAATGACCATCCCAAAGGATTGCTGTTACTGATCAATACTGACAAGAGGAAAACAGCACCGCGTGGGTATTTCTCAAATAGTTTTCCACTGAACACTGAGATCTTACAAGATGACAATGGTGTTCTGTGGGCAAATAATGAGTTTTCAACAGTCATCCCATCCCCTGAGCCAAGAAATAGGAAATCCTGCATAGTTCATGTCCTTCTACGAGCTTCAGAGTGTATGTTTGATTGTTAAAGGTGTTCAGTGTTTTATAAGCTTATTTGATCACAAGGCTCTTTTAAGGAACAATATCTTATACTGCTTTTTATAAAAGTTTAGGGCTCTCTGGAACACAATTTTGTTTGTTTTTTCCAACAGACTGTGAAAATAGACACTGGTGCTACTGACGCCGGATCACCCAGGAGAGTGACAGACCCCTGCAGCTCCGTGGGCTCCATATCCTATCACTCTCTCCAGTGCATAAAGGGACAGGGTCAGTATTATGCGCTTCTCAAGTATACAGACAACACCGTATGTCAAATAATTTCAATGATAACTACGACAGTTGTGAGAGCAACAATGGCTAACTTTTGCTAAGGACCTGCCATGTGCTAGATCCAGTTCTGTGTGTGCACCTGGATGACCTTCGTGGAAATTCCCGACCATCTGGCCAGACACATGTGGACAATGCCCCTTGCACCCACGGGATCACCCTACCCCCTTCCTCCACTCACACCCACTGACTCAGGGGTCAGGAGCAGAGAGTCCATCTGAGCAAATGCTTTTTCACATTGTTCTGGTTGATGGCCCTGCTCTGAGTTAACTGGATTCACGAGCTCCTCAGCATCCTTGTGGTGGGACGTGTCTCTGGCAGAGAGCAGCATTAGGGGCTCTACAGAGAGAGCAACTTCACTTTGGCACCCAAAGAGCTTGAAGGTTGGCTTGAACTTCTCTGCCTTACTCCTAGCTTCTTTTGCAAACCCACACCCAGCCAGCCAGGCCACCATCTAGAGGTGTGGAGCGTCGATCTGCCACACCAGACAACCAGAGGCAGCAGGAAGGTGGTCCCAGTGTGATCTGAGGCACCATCCCAGGCTGATGCTCAGCTCTCTCATCTTCTCGCCCTCAGCATGCAGATTCACAGAAACCATATCTGCACTGTCTGGTGCATGCAGTTTCCAGAAATGAGGAACACAGGATTGTCACCAGGTTCACCATCTTTCTCCCTTTTTAAAGCCTAAAAATGAAAGTTTTCTTCGAATAGGGCAGAGAGCTACTACCCTTGTTTGTTTTTGTTTTTTTTTTCCAAATTTCTTCCCAAAACCCTAGGTTCATAGCCAGCACCCTTGTGAGCAGATGCCGCAGTGCCCAATGACAAGGATGAGGCTTCTGACCCACCAGTAAGGGGCCCGTGAGATGTTTTCCAGAAGGAGTTACTCCAATCTGTCATACTCAGTTGAACCCACTCATGACCTGGGGAGACTATGCATATTACACACAGCAGCAAAATGACAGGGAAGGTGTGAGTCTCTCGGCATTGGAGTTAGGCAGAATCATCGCAAACAGAAGGCCTGGTTGAAACCAAAGTTCAGCCAAACTACTACTTAGCTCATTTGACTGTGTGCTATGTTGCTCACTCATGTCTGACTCTCTGCAGTCCTATGGATTATAGCCCACCAGGCTCCTCTGTCCATGGAAATTCTCCAGACAAGAACACTGGAGTGGGTTGCCGTGCTCTCCTCAAGGGATCTTCCCAACCCAGGATTCAAACCCAGGACGCCCACACTGCAGACAGATTCTTTACCCTCTGGACCACCAGGGAAGCCCAAGAATATTGGAGTGAGTAGCCTATCCCTTCTCTAGGGGGTCTTCCTAACCCAGGAATCAAACCAGGGTCTCCTGCATTGCAGGGGGATTCTTTACTAGCGGAGCTACGAGGGAAGCTCATCTGACTAATGATATTAAAATATAAGAGGGATAGGAGACAAGGAGGTTAACTTTTATCAACTAGTTTAACCCCCTCACCAATTCTGAGAAACAGAATCATGACCGTTCTACAGAGCGACCTAGACTCAGAGCAGAGGGACAGAGTTAGGGTTTCTATTCAGCTCTACTTGTGTCTGCATCTGAGTAGCTCCTCTCTCTCCACGCCCCCTCCTCCCATCTCACCTGGCCTCCCAAATACAATTCATTCATTTACTTCAAAAACTGTATTTGTTCAACACTAAGCCATATCAAGGTCAGGTGGCATAGGTGGGATTGGCCACTTCTGCCAAACGTGAACCACAAGGACAAGATGAGAGCAAAAAGACGGACAACAAAAGCAAAACACAACCCATTAGCCTACCCCTAAAAAGAAGGTGACATAAGCACATTTAAAAATAGAAAAGATATATCTGGTAATAGCATTCTCAAGTCTGACAGCTCCTTCCTTCTTCTTCTTACCCAGCCTACTCAGTCTCCCTCACCTTTCTACCTACTTTTTTCCCATAGTTCTCAGCTTCTGGCACCTACCTGTCTGTCTGCTCACTTATCCAGAAAGCCACATACCGCTCAACTGAAATCCTCCATCAAGCCTGACTTAAATGCACCTGTACAGATGCACCTGCGAGCCGTGTGCAGGCATCTGTGTGGCCAGGTAAGATAACTCAACCTAAACAGGATGTCTTCTGCCTTCATTTCCTAGGGCTGTCCTAACCAAGTATCACAGCCTGGGGTGCTGAAAGCAACAGAAATGTGAATTCTTGCACAGCCTGACACTGTGGCACCTTCCGAGGTGGAGTCTTCCCAGGCCTCTCTCCTAGCTCCTAGGAACAGGCAGTGCTTGGCTTGCAGTTCTGTTACTCCAGGGTCTGCCTGCCTCAGGACGTGGCTTTCTCCCCTGTCTACCCCTATGTGTCCTCCCCTCTTCTTGCAGAAACACTTGTCAAAGTGGATGAGGTCCCAGCCTACTGAAGCATGACCTCCTCTTAATTATATATGCAGTAATCCTATTTCTGCATAAGGTCACATCCTGAGGTCATGGGGGTGAGGACCTCAACATATTTGACGGGTACACAACTGACTCCACAATGGCCACTGTATGCCAAACGTGGGGATCAGGCCACTTCATTCGGTCCTGATCTCTCTCTATGAAGTGGATCAATGGCTCTCTCCTCACTCTGTGGGATGGCACCTAACACCAGCTGAAGAGTTTGTTTTTAACATACTCACGCCTGGTCCCACTCCACAGAGATTCTGATGTAGTAGACCCAGGCAGGAAAACACTTTAAAAAGTAAAATTAAGAAGCTTTAAAAGTAATGACAATGCGTATCCAGGAATAAGAATCACAGAGATCCATCTTAACAATAATATGGTAAATCCAGGAAATAGGGACAAAAAGAGACGAAATGATGTATCCAAAATTCACTCGGTACCTGGATGGAACAACGGCTTTTCCAACCCTGGTCAGTCTCAGTCTCACGCAGAACCCTCATCCTTGCCGCCAGCCAGGCATGACTGTGGTTGTTTGTACCTCTACCCAGTGATACAGGCAGTATCTTTTGATTCTCAACGGAAGCATGAGTTTCTTTGAGAACAAGTATGTATTTGGCTGAACATCTTTGTATATCCTATCAGCCACACACCAGAATGATTTCAACAGAGTGTCCCCACTAGGCCATGATGCTGTCACATCCAATTAACTGTCACCTGTCACTCTCATCTTATAGCACAGGGTACTCATCCCATAAATATTCATAGAATAAATGAACAAAGAAACATCCATCTAAAGAAATATCATGAAACAAGAGTGTCCTCACTGAAAATTTTTTTTAGCTTTTCCCCCCATAAACATGGTGGGAAACAGCGACCCTTCCACTCCAGTTTCATCACTTTCGCATCCCTTTCTTCTCTCCAGATCAGAAAAAGAAGCCCTTACTAACTTGAGGACTGTTGCAGATTTGGGAACAACTTTCATCCCATTAGGTATTTACTCACAGGCATTCGGGAGTATTAAATATTGTTGCTGGAGAACACTTTTAAATAGGAAGAAGTCTGAAGGTAATTTGGTTCAGCCCTGAGACTTTGGAGCAGATGCTCCAACAGTCTTCCTGTCCCGGGTCGTCTCTGCCTCACTTGCAATGTCCTCCAATACCAGGCCCCCACGGTCACCCATGCATGGCAGCAGGAGGCCCTGAACCGGCAAGATGGCTTCGATTTTAAACGGACTATGGCACTGTCCCCTTAAGTTGGGGTGACAGTTTCCTAGCAGTCCTTTAACCCTCAAGTCTGTCCTGCTCTAGACACTATGGCTAGGCTTCATCAGCCCACAGACATTTTTATAGCATTAACTCTGAGTTTCAGCTGAGAAAACACAGGCCGCACCCGCATCCATCCTTATTTCCATTCTTACCTAATGCATGCCCTTTGCTGTGCTCATGCATGTCTCGTGACCGCCTCCTCCCTCATCCAAGCATCTTCCTGGCTGAGTTGGCCCATGTTCCTCCCCCTGCCTGAGAAGTTCTCCTTCCCCACTCTACTTACGTAAGTCTAACCCGTCTTTCAACACTGCCTTCAAGCCCCATTTCCATGAAGCTGCCTCTGTCTGCTCAGCCCACACTGATTCCTCCCTTTTCCTAACTTCCACCCGTGACATTTGCTTTGCTAAAATAGGGTAAGGAGGGAAAAGCACCTCTTCAGTGATGCAGTCACTCTGCCATGTGCTCTGCCTGGGCTTGGTTTAGAAGCCTGAAGGCAGCACCTGGTTATGGTCATTTGATCCTAAACCCAACAGGTTGGCTTTCTTCAAAGGTGGTTCTTTAAAAGAACTGAGAATACACAATTTGTTTACACAAGCTAATTTTTCCTTTCAAGACTGTTGCTCCATTCTAAGAGAGCTGCAAATATAGCATTGAAACTGGAGGCTCCCCTGGAGATCTCCTTGTCTAACCTCATACCCAAAGCAGAGATGCACCCCTTCTAGCATTCTTGAAAGCTGGCTACCCAACTTATGCATAAACACCCCCATCTCTCCAGGCACCTGTTCCCTTGCTCGTTGTCCTAGCTCTGATCGCTCAAGTTCTTCCTCAGAACACAGTATTTATCAAAGACAAGTTTGTGGACCACCATCTGTACCATACCTATTTGAGGTGCTTGTTAAACACCACAGGTTCCCAACTCTAACTCCAGACATACTGAATCAGGATTTGGAGCAAGGATTTTAAAAAGTAATCTATATAGTTAACAGGCTTTCCAGGTGACGTTTATTAAATACCAAAGTGTAACAGCCACTGTTAAAGTCAGTGGATTCTGTATCTAGAACCTAGTTCTACCTTTCTAACAGTATAGAGTAAGATTATTTCCATTTTCTTCCCAATGTTCATTGCAGCACCATTTACAATAGCCAAGACATGGAAGCAATGCAGATGTCCATTGACAGAGGAAAGAATAAAGAAGATGTGGCATTCATATACCATGGAATATTTGTTGTTGTTTAGTTGCTAAACCATGTCTGGCTCTTTGCAACCCCATGGGCTATAGCCTGCCAGACTCCTCTGTACATGGAATTTCCCAGGCAAGAATATTAGAGTGGGCTGCCATTTTCTTCTCCAGGGGATCTTCCAAACCCAGGGACAGAACCCACATCTCCTGCTTGGTAAGTGAATTCTCTACCACTGAGCCACTTGGAAAGGCCCCACAATGGAATATTACTTAGCCATAAAAAAAGAATGAAATAATGCCATTGACAGCAGCATAGATAAACTTAGAGATTATCATACTAAGTGAAGTTAGTCAGACAGAGAAAGACATATATCATATGTTATCACTTATATGTGGAATCTAGAAAAAATGATACAAATAAACTAATTTACAAAACAAAAACAGACTCATGGTCACCAAGGAGGGAAATACAGTCATGGAAATGAAGACCTTCAGCACCAAACCTTGTAACCTGGAGATTCCACCTGTTGGGAAAGATACCTCCAGAAGGGCTCTCTTCAACCTTGCTGGCAAGCTCCCTCTCAGATCCCAACAGAAAGAGACATACTTTGCATACCTGTCAGGAAGTGACACTGCTTTACTATCACCAGAAGGAGGAAGAAAGATTTTTTTCTCCTGGCCTGGCAACAGCTCAGCCAATGAAAAACCACTATACTTTAAACTCCCAGTTTCCTTCACTGGACTTCTTGTTTATAAAAGGCCCTCCCAACTTCCCCCTGTCTTCTATAGAAGGGTCTCCTTTCCTTCCTTCTACTACAAAGTTCCTCACCCTGAGCCAACTTAAACACACTCTCCTGAGTCTTCTCTCTGACAATGTCCTTCCCAAAATGTGATGCCAAAATGAAGTGGAAAGAACAAGCTAGATTTCCTAATGCTTTTACTATTAATGCTTGATGTTTCATGCTCACTCAGTCATGTCCGACTCTTTGCAGACCCATAAGCTGTAGCCCGCCAGGCTCCTCTGTTCTCAGGATTTCCCAGGTAAGAATACTGGAGAGGGTTGCTATTTCCTCCTCCAGGGGATCTTCCCGACCCAGGGATCCAACCTGCATCTCTTGTGCCTCCAGCACTGCAGGCAGATTCTTTGCCACTGCACCACCTGGGAAACCCTTTACTATTAATACATATGGACAATCTTGTGAAGCACAACAATTTACACGACTACCAGCTGATAATGAGAATACCAATTTTGGTCTGAACTAGCCAGCAAGATATTATCATTTTGTAAATCTTTGTTAACAGACACATGATGTTCATTTCTCATAGTTGTTTTAATTTGGGTACCTTCATTTATGTGCCTTAATTTGTGTTTTTCATACATACATACATATATACATAGGCCAGTGGTCGTTCCTTTGTGACTTGTCTGCTCGTCTCCTTTCTAGGTTTTTTTTTTTTTTCTTTTTTAATTCATTACATCAGTGGCAAGTAAGTCCTTTCAGTGCATTGTCTCATCTAATCTTTAAAACATTTCCCCCATTCTACAAGAAACTGAGCCTTCAAAAACCTGTAATGAGGAAACAGATCTTCAGCTTCCTCACCAACTTATGCCTTCATTTAATCAATGATTTGAGAAGGAGAGATCTTCATCTTTCAGACACTTTGTAAAGTGTGCTAAGAGAGCCAAGTATCTGGGATGCAAGCATGAAGGCTCAAAAAAAAAAAAAAAAAAAACCCACACACACACTAGAAATTCTCACAACTCCATTATCTATTTACATCTCCCTAAAATTTTCTTTTTTATTACTTTTCCTGGCTTAAAAGTAAAGTGAACAAGTGATGACCAATGAGTGCTATTTACAGATACAATGGTTAAGGGGGATGTAGGTACCTGTTTGTATTTTTTGCCAAGAGAGGTAAGGTGTGCTGACCCTAAAAGAGCATCAGAAAAGGATCAAAGAGAGTAATCTAGAAATAAGGCAGAACTCCAGAACACATTACAGTCCATCGGTCGGCAGCAGCATCAGTAGATAACAGTTCAAAAGTCTACACGCAGGGAGAAGTAGCTTTCATTTTTTCCCATTTCCATTATCAACACCAGTGTTTACACAATTAACTAAGATCCAAATGCTAATTTACCATATATAGCATTTTAGTCCAAACAGCTGAGTTGCTCTTGGTTTGGGTTAATTTAATCAAATTTCACACAATTATACTTTAATTGAAAATACATATGCATAAAGTTGAAATGATATTTAAATCAACTGAATTTACAACTGCATTAAAAGAAATGCAAACAAAGTACAGACCTGAGTTGGAAGCAAAATTAATTTAATCTTACTCCATTTATCTATCTTGAAGTTGGCCAGCACCCAAAGGTCAGGTGCTTTCAACGTCACACTGCCCATGGTAACACCGAGGCGCAAATCCAGGTTTCCTGACTTTGAAATGAGAGCCTGTACAGCTAGCTGGGTCTTTAACTGACATTTAAGTATTCTACTCTCACTCAAACAAACTTGATCCTCCAAACTCTCACAAAGTTTTCCAAACAAAACCTATAAAGTAGGTATCAAAACAGCTAATGCAGTTTTAAAGATCTTTGTTCCCCAGCTCTGTGATTTCAGGCAGCCTAATAAAAGTCACTAAGGGCTATATTCTTTCAGAAACTTTTGGCAGAAACTCAATTTCTTCCTTCTTCATTATTCATGGAAAAATATTCATTTGCAATTCCTAGGGTCTACATTTTCTCTCAAATCTTTCTTTCACATAATAAACAAACATAACCAAAAAGAAAAAGAATATTATTGGGTCAATTATGATGCCCATTTCCCCCAAATGAGAAATAATACATCTTCTCTTTTACTTATCTCAAGTTTCTCATTACTTCCTTTTTGGGCCCATCATTTTAAACTACACAAACATTTTAAGTTCACATTCTCAATACTAAAATTGTAGCTCCTCCCAACTTATACTGCCTGGCAACCATGCTCTTCTCACAGAACAGAAAAGGATCAAAGAGAGTAATCTAGAAATAAGGCAGAACTCCAGAACACATTACAGTCCATCGGTCGGCAGCAGCATCAGTAGATAACAGTTCAAAAGTCTACACGCAGGGAGAAGTAGCTTTCATTTTTTCCCATTTCCATTATCAACACCAGTGTTTACACAATTAACTAAGATCCAAATGCTAATTTACCATATATAGCATTTTAGTCCAAACAGCTGAGTTGCTCTTGGTTTGGGTTAATTTAATCAAATTTCACACAATTATACTTTAATTGAAAATACATATGCATAAAGTTGAAATGATATTTAAATCAACTGAATTTACAACTGCATTAAAAGAAATGCAAACAAAGTACAGACCTGAGTTGGAAGCAAAATTAATTTAATCTTACTCCATTTATCTATCTTGAAGTTGGCCAGCACCCAAAGGTCAGGTGCTTTCAACGTCACACTGCCCATGGTAACACCGAGGCGCAAATCCAGGTTTCCTGACTTTGAAATGAGAGCCTGTACAGCTAGCTGGGTCTTTAACTGACATTTAAGTATTCTACTCTCACTCAAACAAACTTGATCCTCCAAACTCTCACAAAGTTTTCCAAACAAAACCTATAAAGTAGGTATCAAAACAGCTAATGCAGTTTTAAAGATCTTTGTTCCCCAGCTCTGTGATTTCAGGCAGCCTAATAAAAGTCACTAAGGGCTATATTCTTTCAGAAACTTTTGGCAGAAACTCAATTTCTTCCTTCTTCATTATTCATGGAAAAATATTCATTTGCAATTCCTAGGGTCTACATTTTCTCTCAAATCTTTCTTTCACATAATAAACAAACATAACCAAAAAGAAAAAGAATATTATTGGGTCAATTATGATGCCCATTTCCCCCAAATGAGAAATAATACATCTTCTCTTTCTCTACTTATCTCAAGTTTCTCATTACTTCCTTTTTGGGCCCATCATTTTAAACTACACAAACATTTTAAGTTCACATTCTCAATACTAAAATTGTAGCTCCTCCCAACTTATACTGCCTGGCAACCATGCTCTTCTCACAGAACAGAAAGAGGATTCAACATTCAGACATTGTTCCAAATAAGAACAAAGCAAAGATTTAAAAAGCCAAAGATACTCTAGTGCAGCTGACTGTCGACCACATATATATTAATAGTTTCTAGAATTTTATCATCTGGAGTTTAGCCTAAATTATTTGTGAGCCTGCACCCACCACCAGGCCAAGGCTGGCACTCCCCTCCAGCTTCGCCCGCCAGTAATGCCCTCCGCCACACACTCCCCTACGAAGGAGGGCCTCTGCCACAGAGACCCTTCCTCCATACACAGGCCTCTCCCCCACAAGACACCCCTCTCCCTCCTCCCCCACCCCCAACACACTAACAAACACCACTCCTGCACACATCACCCCACGGTTCAACCGGAAGAATCAAGAAAACCGCCTAAAACCATTCAACTGACCCTCTTGAAAACCATGCTCACTTGATAAATACTGTCAGCTGTCTCCCAGGGACCCGCTCCTTCAAACCTCTCCCTGGAAATTCAGGCGAGGTGACCCCCGTGGCCTTTGGACTCAATTACCGGCAAGGCTCCCCCACCAAGGCCAGTGCACAGGGCCGGGCACACTCACTGCAAATCTGACTTGGCAGCTCTCCTCCCCCAGGTAGCACAGGTCCCCCGAGACGTTGGTCTCCAGCCATAGATGCTCTCCATTGACAGCATTTTCCTGGAAGGAAAAGACACACCTGACTTCAATTTCTTTTTTTTTTTTCTTTCAGGCATAAGAGGAAGGGGGTTGGATCTCAAATTTGTATTTTGGATCCAAGAAAACTAGTGAATGCAAGCAGTCTAAAGACTTCTCATTTTACTCCTGAAAATGCTGCTCATCCTACCAGCATTGTAGAAACAGAAAAACGTGTTTGAAAAAACTATGAACAGTAATTAAGATGTTAGCTCCAACGATGCTTTACCCTTGCCTGTGGTTATCTTTGAAATATATACCAAATGAGGGGCAAAAATTCCCAAGTTATTCAACCTAAGGAAGGCCTTATTCATCAGACCCACTGCAGAGTCCATGAAAATTGAGAGCAAAATTTTATTAAAAGTTGACTCTCTTTAACAAATTAGCTAAGGAGGATAGCAGTATTAAAGTATTTTAAAGACTGATTGAAAATACACTTATATTATTAATGGGTAAATTATACTTCTAAACCAGAAGCTTCTTATAAATTAGTTTTAAGTCACTAGGTCATCCAAAGTATATAAGTTTCTAGTAACTTAAACATTTTACCAGTTCAATAGAGTTTTTGCCCAATAAATTCTCCAAATTGAGTGATTTCTCTGCTTCTAAAAATATTTACCTATTTCCAGTAGCAAACAGAATAGCTGTAGGTTTGGAATCCTAAAAGTCTTCAGATAGTGATGGATGAAAACAATATAAAAAGATGAACTAAAAGGCAATTCTATGCCATGTATCCTCAATCAATCAAGCTCAACAAACTAAAATATTCTATAACTGGGAGTTTATTGTCCAGTTTTAACTTATAACCATTTGTAGAATTAAATTTCATTGTTTTATTCTTTAACTTATTTAGTAGACATATTTCCAGACCCCTGGTGCCAGGCACTGGATTAGGGTGCAGCAAAATCTACCAGAGAACATGGAAACTAAACAAATAATTACAGCAGCAAATACTAAGAGCACTTATCACAGCAAAAATCCCAGCAACTCTTTTAAAAAGTGAGATATAAAATGTTGCAGTGGGGGAAAGGTCAAAAATCTTTGATAATGCCAATCTAGGAAGGACAGAAATTAAGTCCTTGGAGGTCAAGTAAGGAGGGACAGGACAGGCAAGGCCAGAGTCAGAGACCCGAGAGGCATAAGAGGAAGGGGTTGGATCTCAAATTTGTATTTTGGATCCAAGAAAACTAGTGAATGCAAGCAGTCTAAAGACTTCTCATTTTACTCCTGAAAATGCTGCTCATCCTACCAGCATTGTAGAAACAGAAAAACGTGTTTGAAAAAACTATGAACAGTAATTAAGATGTTAGCTCCAACGATGCTTTACCCTTGCCTGTGGTTATCTTTGAAATATATACCAAATGAGGGGAAAAAAGTTACCAAGTTATTCAACCTAAGGAAGGCCTTATTCATCAGACCCACTGCAGAGTCCATGAAAATTGAGAGCAAAATTTTATTAAAAGTTGACTCTCTTTAACAAATTAGCTAAGGAGGATAGCAGTATTAAAGTATTTTAAAGACTGATTGAAAATACACTTATATTATTAATGGGTAAATTATACTTCTAAACCAGAAGCTTCTTATAAATTAGTTTTAAGTCACTAGGTCATCCAAAGTATATAAGTTTCTAGTAACTTAAACATTTTACCAGTTCAATAGAGTTTTTGCCCAATAAATTCTCCAAATTGAGTGATTTCTCTGCTTCTAAAAATATTTACCTATTTCCAGTAGCAAACAGAATAGCTGTAGGTTTGGAATCCTAAAAGTCTTCAGATAGTGATGGATGAAAACAATATAAAAAGATGAACTAAAAGGCAATTCTATGCCATGTATCCTCAATCAATCAAGCTCAACAAACTAAAATATTCTATAACTGGGAGTTTATTGTCCAGTTTTAACTTATAACCATTTGTAGAATTAAATTTCATTGTTTTATTCTTTAACTTATTTAGTAGACATATTTCCAGACCCCTGGTGCCAGGCACTGGATTAGGGTGCAGCAAAATCTACCAGAGAACATGGAAACTAAACAAATAATTACAGCAGCAAATACTAAGAGCACTTATCACAGCAAAAATCCCAGCAACTCTTTTAAAAAGTGAGATATAAAATGTTGCAGTGGGGGAAAGGTCAAAAATCTTTGATAATGCCAATCTAGGAAGGACAGAAATTAAGTCCTTGGAGGTCAAGTAAGGAGGGACAGGACAGGCAAGGCCAGGGAGTCAGAGACCCGAGAGGCAGTGGTAACTCACTGGGCTGACAAGCTGTGTCCACGCTGAGCCAGGTTCTTTGCCCCTGCACACTGCAGACCCCCTGTGAGCACTTGGAGGCTAGCTGAGTAGGATCCAGGCCCAGCAAGACTGCTAGGATTAACTAATTTCACTCCCTCCCCTATGGGTAATCTGATGAGAAAGCCCAACATTCGTAAGACAAGCCAGAAAGAAAAAGGTAGAGGCTCATGCCACACTGGATCAAACACACTGCTTCTCAAATGTGATTGCTCATTAAAATGACCTGGTGAGCTTGGAGAACACCCTATCATCCCACCCCCAGAGAATCTGCTTTCACTAGTCTGAAGTGTTCAGCAAATATTTGCAGCTGTCAGAATGGAAATACCATTTATCAAGCATTCAGGGAGAAGACAAGAGCAAGAGCAGATTCAGGGAATAAATTAAGAGGTCAGGTTTTTGTTTGATTTTATTTTCAATTGAGTTATAACTAACATTCAATATACTAGTTTCAGGTGTACAATATAGTCTTTGATACTTTTATATGTTATGAAATGATCACTGCAATAAGAGTTCAGTTTTGAGGATATAAAATTCTGAGGAGCTTTATTAGACCTTCAAGTGAGGATGTTGAGAAGGCAGGGTTTTTAACAAGTTTGAAGTTCAAAGAAGAGGTCTGTACTGTATGAATAATTTGGGAGGCAACCGTTAATTGAACTAAAATGAGATGTATCCTCAATCAATCAAGCTCAACAAACTAAAATATTCTATAACTGGGAGTTTATTGTCCAGTTTTAACTTATAACCATTTGTAGAATTAAATTTCATTGTTTTATTCTTTAACTTATTTAGTAGACATATTTCCAGACCCCTGGTGCCAGGCACTGGATTAGGGTGCAGCAAAATCTACCAGAGAACATGGAAACTAAACAAATAATTACAGCAGCAAATACTAAGAGCACTTATCACAGCAAAAATCCCAGCAACTCTTTTAAAAAGTGAGATATAAAATGTTGCAGTGGGGGAAAGGTCAAAAATCTTTGATAATGCCAATCTAGGAAGGACAGAAATTAAGTCCTTGGAGGTCAAGTAAGGAGGGACAGGACAGGCAAGGCCAGGAGTCAGAGACCCGAGAGGCAGTGGTAACTCACTGGGCTGACAAGCTGTGTCCACGCTGAGCCAGGTTCTTTGCCCCTGCACACTGCAGACCCCCTGTGAGCACTTGGAGGCTAGCTGAGTAGGATCCAGGCCCAGCAAGACTGCTAGGATTAACTAATTTCACTCCCTCCCCTATGGGTAATCTGATGAGAAAGCCCAACATTTGTAAGACAAGCCAGAAAGAAAAAGGTAGAGGCTCATGCCACACTGGATCAAACACACTGCTTCTCAAATGTGATTGCTCATTAAAATGACCTGGTGAGCTTGGAGAACACCCTATCATCCCACCCCCAGAGAATCTGCTTTCACTAGTCTGAAGTGTTCAGCAAATATTTGCAGCTGTCAGAATGGAAATACCATTTATCAAGCATTCAGGGAGAAGACAAGAGCAAGAGCAGATTCAGGGAATAAATTAAGAGGTCAGGTTTTTGTTTGATTTTATTTTCAATTGAGTTATAACTAACATTCAATATACTAGTTTCAGGTGTACAATATAGTCTTTGATACTTTTATATGTTATGAAATGATCACTGCAATAAGAGTTCAGTTTTGAGGATATAAAATTCTGAGGAGCTTTATTAGACCTTCAAGTGAGGATGTTGAGAAGGCAGGGTTTTTTTTTAACAAGTTTGAAGTTCAAAGAAGAGGTCTGTACTGTATGAATAATTTGGGAGGCAACCGTTAATTGAACTAAAGCCATGAGAACTGAATGCAAAAACCTAAGGGCTGAATGTGGATGGAAAGCTCTGAGTACTGAACTGCAGAATATTCCAATACTTGGAGTTTGGGAACATAGGAAAGATCCAGCAAAGAAGACTTGGATGGAGTGGCCATTAAGGTGCAAGGAAAACAAAGACAAGTGTAACATTTCCAGGAAGAAAGTGCCCCTAGAAGGCCTGCGTCAGAAGCTGGAGACTGAGAACTGACCATTGGATTTCTCCATGTGAACGTGTTCAGTCGCTGATGACCTTGACAAAAGTCGAACTAGCAGGATGAGAAGGAAGAAAGCCTGATGGAACTGAGTTCAAGAAATCAGGTTACTGACTCTAGTTTCAAAATGTATACGAAACCCAATTCATTTTCACCACCTCTACTGTTATCACCTGACCTTCCATCACCCCTGACTTGGAATATTCACAACAGGCCCCTCACTGGTGCCCCTCCTCCACTCTGGTCTCTTTCTTTCCCTGTTCAGTTACCTCATCCTTTATTTCTCTCCCTCTCAGTCACTGACCTGCCATCACCTTGGTCCCCCTGTATTTCTCAAGCAGACTAAGGAGGCTCTCATCCCAGCTCCACTGAATTTGCTGCTTCCTTGACTAAAAGGAAATCAACCTTGAATATTCACTGGAAGGGCTGACACTGAAGCTGAAGCTCCAATCCTTTGGCCACCTGATCCAAAGAGCCGACTTACTGGAAAAGAGTCTGATGCTGGGGGGGGAAAGGACAAGATGATTGAGAGACTCAGTGGATCTAAGTTTCAGGAAAATAGAGGTGTTTTGTTTGATTTTATTTTCAATTGAGTTATAACTAACATTCAATATACTAGTTTCAGGTGTACAATATAGTCTTTGATACTTTTATATGTTATGAAATGATCACTGCAATAAGAGTTCAGTTTTGAGGATATAAAATTCTGAGGAGCTTTATTAGACCTTCAAGTGAGGATGTTGAGAAGGCAGGGTTTTTTTTTAACAAGTTTGAAGTTCAAAGAAGAGGTCTGTACTGTATGAATAATTTGGGAGGCAACCGTTAATTGAACTAAAGCCATGAGAACTGAATGCAAAAACCTAAGGGCTGAATGTGGATGGAAAGCTCTGAGTACTGAACTGCAGAATATTCCAATACTTGGAGTTTGGGAACATAGGAAAGATCCAGCAAAGAAGACTTGGATGGAGTGGCCATTAAGGTGCAAGGAAAACAAAGACAAGTGTAACATTTCCAGGAAGAAAGTGCCCTAGAAGGCCTGCGTCAGAAGCTGGAGACTGAGAACTGACCATTGGATTTCTCCATGTGAACGTGTTCAGTCGCTGATGACCTTGACAAAAGTCGAACTAGCAGGATGAGAAGGAAGAAAGCCTGATGGAACTGAGTTCAAGAAATCAGGTTACTGACTCTAGTTTCAAAATGTATACGAAACCCAATTCATTTTCACCACCTCTACTGTTATCACCTGACCTTCCATCACCCCTGACTTGGAATATTCACAACAGGCCCCTCACTGGTGCCCCTCCTCCACTCTGGTCTCTTTCTTTCCCTGTTCAGTTACCTCATCCTTTATTTCTCTCCCTCTCAGTCACTGACCTGCCATCACCTTGGTCCCCCTGTATTTCTCAAGCAGACTAAGGAGGCTCTCATCCCAGCTCCACTGAATTTGCTGCTTCCTTGACTAAAAGGAAATCAACCTTGAATATTCACTGGAAGGGCTGACACTGAAGCTGAAGCTCCAATCCTTTGGCCACCTGATCCAAAGAGCCGACTTACTGGAAAAGAGTCTGATGCTGGAAAAACAGAAGGCAGGAGAAGGGGGCAACAGAGGACAAGATGATTGGATGGCATCACCGACTCAGTGGATCTAAGTTTGAGCAAGCTCCGGGAAATGGAGAAAGACAAGGAAGCCTGGCATGCTGCAGTCCATGGGGTCACAAAAAGTTGGACACAAATGAGTGAATGAACTGAACTGAGCTTGACTAAAACCTGCTTACATGAGATACCTGCACTGCACATTCCTCATTTCATTCCACATTAAAGACTATTCGTTGCATGTTCTGTTTAGTAGATCCACATTTCTTATTCTTCTCTAACTTATGTGGTTCATTTCTGTTTACCCTTTGGTCACCAAATCGAGTAATACTTTCTCAAAGATGCCAACACCGACCCCAAGTTGAAGTCATTTTGTTAGTTACTCTCATAAAACGGTGTTCCCCTCCCATCATTTATCCCAGCTGGCAATTATTCCTTCATTGGCATGATTATTTGACCCATGTTTCTTTCTTATGCTAGATTCTAAGCTTCCTACGGACATTAAATGTCCAACACTTGGCATCTGGCAAACAGTAGATGATAAATAAATTTAGGGAACTGAGAAGATAGAAGAATCAATGAATGAATCACATTCTTGTTATATGAAACTCCAAGGAGTAGGAAGGATAATTTTTTTAATCTGTGCAATAGTTCAGTCATAAACTGTGAGAAGTAAACATGGATGCCTATGAGATATGACAGTCTTTCAAAACCACAAAAGAAACAGAGGCATGCAAGAAAAAGCCAATTATGCGAGGAAAACATAAAGCATATGTTTTTAAGACTACATTTTCCCTATGTCTCATCCTTTCCTTGTACATAAATCTTGTCCAATGCATCAGAAATAAGTTACCTTACCCAAAGAGAGGCTTGGCCTTTGTCCTCAACTGCAGGGAGGTAAATTAAGTACCTGGAATGTCTTGCCTGAAGACAGTATCTTTGTTTACCTGAGGACCCTGTGCCATGCCAGATATTCTAAAGTAGCACTGATTTACAGTGGGGCATATATCAAATCAACGACCAGAGAATCAAGGGACTAAGATCAACCATGCAGGTGGTCAACCATGTTTATATGACTAAGACTCAATTAAACTCCGGTCACCAAGGTTCAGATGAGTTTTCCTGGTTGACAATATGTCCTATGTATAGTCTCACCATGGCGGCTGGAAGTTAGCTCTGCCACAAATCCACTGAGAAGGAACAGCTGAAAGCTCCTGATGTAAGAGTTTCTGGACTAACCATGCATCTCTTCCTTTAGCTGATTTGAACTGGTATCCTTTCACTGTATGGGCTCCCCTGGTGGCTCAGACCATAAAAAATCTGCCTGCAATGAGGGAGACCCAGGTTTGATCCCTGGGTCAGGAAGATACCTAGAGAAGGGAGTGGCATCCCACTCCAGTATTCTTGCCTGGAGAATCCCATGGACAGAGGAGCCTAGTGGGCTACAGTCCATAAGGTCACAAGGAGTTGGACACAACTGAGTAACATTTTCATTGTAATAGGCCATAAATGTCAGTAAAGTGGTTTTCAGTAAATTCTGAATTCTTCTAATAAATTACTGAACATGAGTTAGTGGTCTTGTGAATTTCCCAAATTGGAACCCAGAGGAGCTTCTAGTGGGCGGTATCTGGCAAACAGTAGATGATAAATAAATTTAGGGAACTGAGAAGATAGAAGAATCAATGAATGAATCACATTCTTGTTATATGAAACTCCAAGGAGTAGGAAGGATAATTTTTTTAATCTGTGCAATAGTTCAGTCATAAACTGTGAGAAGTAAACATGGATGCCTATGAGATATGACAGTCTTTCAAAACCACAAAAGAAACAGAGGCATGCAAGAAAAAGCCAATTATGCGAGGAAAACATAAAGCATATGTTTTTAAGACTACATTTTCCCTATGTCTCATCCTTTCCTTGTACATAAATCTTGTCCAATGCATCAGAAATAAGTTACCTTACCCAAAGAGAGGCTTGGCCTTTGTCCTCAACTGCAGGGAGGTAAATTAAGTACCTGGAATGTCTTGCCTGAAGACAGTATCTTTGTTTACCTGAGGACCCTGTGCCATGCCAGATATTCTAAAGTAGCACTGATTTACAGTGGGGCATATATCAAATCAACGACCAGAGAATCAAGGGACTAAGATCAACCATGCAGGTGGTCAACCATGTTTATATGACTAAGACTCAATTAAACTCCGGTCACCAAGGTTCAGATGAGTTTTCCTGGTTGACAATATGTCCTATGTATAGTCTCACCATGGCGGCTGGAAGTTAGCTCTGCCACAAATCCACTGAGAAGGAACAGCTGAAAGCTCCTGATGTAAGAGTTTCTGGACTAACCATGCATCTCTTCCTTTAGCTGATTTGAACTGGTATCCTTTCACTGTATGGGCTCCCCTGGTGGCTCAGACCATAAAAAATCTGCCTGCAATGAGGGAGACCCAGGTTTGATCCCTGGGTCAGGAAGATACCTAGAGAAGGGAGTGGCAACCCACTCCAGTATTCTTGCCTGGAGAATCCCATGGACAGAGGAGCCTAGTGGGCTACAGTCCATAAGGTCACAAGGAGTTGGACACAACTGAGTAACATTTTCATTGTAATAGGCCATAAATGTCAGTAAAGTGGTTTTCAGTAAATTCTGAATTCTTCTAATAAATTACTGAACATGAGTTAGTGGTCTTGTGAATTTCAGAACTTTCAAGTGAGGATGATCTTAGGAACTCCTGAATTCTGTATAAAGGTATCCAGCTGGGTGGCATTCACATATGAATAAAGTAGACAAATAGATCACGTGGAGTATCAGTAAACTTGAGCTTTGGAGTCAGATAGACTTGTTACCTACTAGCTCTATGTTCTAGGGTCTCTCTAACTTTCACTAGGCCTTAGTTCACTCACCACTAAAGTTATAATAATGATAGTACTTCTCCCACAAAATCACAATGATGCTTAAATGTGAAAATGAATAACATTCAATGCCTTGCCCGCAATGAGAAGTTAATACAGGCTCAATGTAATTCTTATTATTATCATTGTGGCTGGTCTCCAGCTTTCATTTCCTTTCCTCCTAATCCATAGATGCTGGTATGACCCAAGTTTCTCTCCTGGATCTTTGTAGCTAAGACTGCTAGAGATTCACCAAATTCACTTTTGTCTTCTTCCTGAACACACAGCTAGAGTTTGTTACCCAGCCTCACCTGTAACAGGTGTGGCCATGTTACCCGGTTCCAACCATGAGCAAGAGTGACGTGTACTGTTTTCAGATGTGGTCCAATAAGCCTCCCAGGTGCATTCCTCAGCACTCTATTCCCATACTGGATATTTGGAAAGTTGGTCTTTAGAATGATTTAGGAGCCTTCTGATGAAGTTGTAAGAACAGCTATCAGTCTGGGACACTGAATAAGTATGTGGAATACAGTCCACACCAAATTCAAGCTGGTAGCAAACCCAGTCCTGGTTTGCTACATAAGTGAGAAATAAACTTCTCTCATATTGAGCCATTACATATTTGGGTATTTTATTTATTGCAACCTAGTCTACTCCAACAAATACAGTGCTCGTCTCTTTGCTCATAGCTTTGTCTGAATTTCCTTTCATTGTCTACATCCACCCACAAGTTACTTAACACACATTGAACAACATGTCTAATCTCTGAGTCCTCATTTCCTCTGCTCTGAATTCTACCTCTGATGAGTTTTTTAATTTATCTATTTCTATTGGAGTATAGTTGCTTTACAATGTTGTGTTAGTTTCTGTTGTACTGCAAAGTGAATCAGTTATTTGTATTTCCTTCCCATGTAGGTCATCACAGACCACAAAGTCGAGTTCCCTGGGCTATACAGTAGGTTCTTACTGTTGTTGTTTAGCTGCTAAGTCATGTCCAATTCTTTTGCAATCCATGAACTGTACCCAACCAGGCTCCTCTGTCCATGGGATTTTCCAGGCAAGAATACTGGAGTGGGTTCCCATTTCCATGTTCAGGAGATCTTCCTGAGCCAGGGATGGAACCTGAGTCTCCTGCATCGGCTGGCAGATTATTTATTTTATATACAGTAGTGTGTATATGTCAATTCCAATCTCCAAATTCCTCCCACACCCTCCTGCCCACTTGGTATTCATACATTTGTTCTCTATGTCTGTGTCTACATTCCTGCCCTTAAAATAGATTTATCTGTACTATTTTTCTAGATTCCACAATATGCATTAATATACAATATTTGTTTTTCTCTGACTTATTCGCTCATATGACGGTCTCAAGGTCCATCCGCATCTGCTTTCTCATTTTCACACTGCTATAAAATTAACTTTCCTTAAATATAGATGTGATTAGGCCTCACTCTTGCTCAGGGTGCTAAAAAAATTCTCTATTATTTATAAAACAAAATCTAAACTTAATCCCACATACTAGACCTCACATTAACGGTACCAATCTGTCTTCCTTCTTCACTTTCATACCTTCTACCCCTTTGTCACTCTTATCTCAAAACAGCCATGTTTTCCTTTTCTGTGCCATGCTTTTTATTCATGCCATTCTCCACACCCAGATACCTCTTTCTCTCTTCTCTACACATCCATCTTGAAATCTCATCTCAAGTAGTACACAACTCAGAATATCCATCTGTGCCAGACAGAAACAATAGCTCTATTTCTAAATAAAGATAACATGTCTTCTGTATTAATGAGTATTGAAACAAGTTGCTATAGATACACATAGATTTATATGGATCATAGATCCAGCTACCTAAGAGTAGAGACCCACCTATGTAGATAGAGACATGATGCCTTGCTCTCAAGTTCTACCTGAAGACCTAGCAGTAAACAGTTATAGGTAAAAAAGATACTAACTGTGAAGAGGAAGTGTTATAGACTGAATGACACTTTTAGGTAAAGTACACTGACACCAGAAGCAAATAATCCACATGAAATGAAGACATTTACTGGTTAAAAAAAAAAGAAAGTTTTAAAACAATAAGAAAATTATACATGTAGCAAATATAAATATCCTTACAAATTCAGAAAGGGAAAAAAATCTATAGACTGCCTCCCTCTAAAAGTCTTCAAGGTACTAATAGGTAAAATCTGTTTTTGATGGGTTAGATCTGTACTGTCCAATAAGCAAATTGGTGACTGAACACTGGGGATGTGACTAGCACTTGGAGATGTGCTGTCATTTAAAATAAAACCGTAGTAGATTTTAGCGACTGACTTCCTATGAAAATATGAAGGCTCTCATTGATCATTTTTATAGCAATTACATGTTGAAATAGTAACATTTTATATATTTGGTTAAATCAAATATAATATTAAATTAATTTGGGGGACTTCCTTGTTGGTCCAGTGGCTAAGACCCTGCACTCCCAACGCAGGGGACCTGGGTTCAATCCCTGGTCAAGGAACTAGATCCTACACACCACACCCAAGAGTTGGCACGCCTCAACTAAACCTCCTAAATGCCATAATTAAGAGCCAGTGGAGCCAAATTAATTATTTTTTTTTTTTTTTTAAAGAAAGCCAACTCCCTCCTTAAACATTTTCTTTAAACTGATTTTACCTATGTCTGTGGCCACTAAAAACTCAGGCTTACTTTATGGCTCATATATATTTCTTCTGTTCACCAGTATTAGTCTACATAATTATTTAATAAGAGACAAAAGATTAGACCTAGATAATTCTCAGTAACCTGCGAAGTTGTAAGATTCTAGGATTTCTCCAGCCAGCCAATGCAATTTAATTTAAAATTCTAACAATTTTAGAAACTAAAAGCCTAGTGAGGGTGCATGAATCATGCTAGATCTGTCCTACTGTTAACATGGCTGGCCATGGCTGGGACCTTCACTAGTCCATAATCCCAGTTAGTTCCTTCAGCTCAGCTCAGCAATCTGATGTCTTAATTAACAATGACAATGACAGTGTTTTTTTAAGTGAGGATAGAAGATATCGGAGTGTGTCAATGACACCCAAGCCTGAAGTTATTTTAACAAAGGGCCTGAGCTTGTAAAGAAGACATTGGTCTGCCAGGACCTGCCATCAGCAACAAGGCTAAAATGAGAACATGCGCATGTGCGTATGGCACACACACACACACACACACACACACACACAAACCTGCCTCCTCCTGCCCTTCCATTCAAGGTTTCCAAAGATAAAATGACCTAGTTTCATAACCCAGTTTAAACCAATCCCACATGAAGACTCTGTTTCCCTAATCTTGTCTGTGAACCACATAGCAAGGCAAATGCACCCACTCTCCTGTGTTCCTCTTCCCTAAAAGCACTCCTTTGCTTAACAGCATCAACCAGACGAAAGGAAAAAGTGGTATGGATATAGGATCTGAGTTTGTTTGTATTGAGTCTCTGTTTTCCATAGCCTTCAGCATTGGAGGAAATTTTCCAACGAGAAAAGAAAAAAAAAAATTGAAATGAAGGATGTTATGTTGAAAACCAATACACTTTTTTTAAAGAAAGATTTTGGTGGCTTTTCCACCATTGCTTGGAGAGTTGTTTTAGGCAGTGTAATAGACAAAAACAAAGGAAAAAGAGCGAAGACACACATCCTATGTTCTCTGCTCTAACACTAGAAACAAGAAAGAAATCTCCACATCAAAATTAAGTCTCCATCATGGGAGAGGCACGTGACATTTCAAAGAAGACATGTATTATCTATGCAACAGACTCACTTCAAAGTGGATTAACTCCCTCTAAACTGGAAGCTTGGATTTCAGCCCAGGAGATGGGACTGTTTTTCCTTTTTTGAGCATTACTCCCTTCCTTTCTAGCAATTTAGTTTGTTTTTCCCCAAACTGGCCTGGCTGATATTCATGGTATGGCGTCAAAGGGAGCAGCCCCGTAGGCTCTCACCAAGAAAAGGAAGAGAGGATGCCATCAGGACGAATGGAAAGACCACAAATTGCACATGCTTTAAGTCTTAACACAATGCAATGGATTAGAAAGGAAATTTAAAAAGAGTAACCTGGAACTCAGTAGCATAAATTTACTGATGTTTCAAACAGGCTTTTGACTTGAGTCTACCAAACCCCTTCTGGAACTGGTGATCATCTGTGTGCCCATCAACTCCCAGAGATATGTCCCTTTCTTGCCAATTGAGCAAAAAAGCTGTAATCAATTTGTCCCTAACATCTACCAGATAACTCCTAGGCCCATGCTGCGGTGCTATCCACTGTGAAGAAGATATAACAAGCAGATGACATTGTTCCTCCCTTCAAAATGCCTGAAATCAAACCATGACCTAGAATAGTCAACCCCAAAACACCAATTTGGCTCTAAGACAATGCCCTATGGGTAGAGACTTTATAAGGGATCCAAAATAGAAAGTGAATAAAATAAACTAGTTCAACCAGAAAGGTGAGCATGGCCTGGCAGAGAGCAGGAGGTGAGTCTTTGTAGGAAAGAGCCATTTTCACTCTGGGGGAAGCTGACTGTCTAGTGTATTCAAACCCTGGAGGTATATGTACTGAGGCTTGAGACGGCTGCCCTTCCTCATTAAGGCTTCCATCCCTGACAAGCACTGAGTGCCTCTGAGAGTCAAGGAGGTTGAATGCAGAACATGGTGACTTTCCACAGCACTCCTCCACCTCTGTTATGCCAGAAGTGTTCACAGCACTACTGAGGTCCCTTTCCTCATTCAAGGCAAGAAATCGAAGCCCCGTCTTTTTCACCTTTATTTTTACATTTTTGTCACACTTCTCATTTGGGAGTCTCTTATGATTAATAAGAGGATCCAAGCCAAATCAGTGCTTCATAACTAGTAACAGTAAATAAGTCAAGATGGATCATCTTAATGCATTTAGTCCAGAAGAGTGGGCTGATAGGAGAGAGGTTTTCACACTGCGTTTTTGCAGAGAAGCAGACAAGGGGGTAGAATACAGGCAATGGTTATAGGTCAAGACTAGTAGGACTACGCCTTGCGCTGCAAGAGGTACCGGTTCCAACCCTGGCCCAGGAAGATCCCATGTGCTGTGGAGCAGCTGGACTGCTGTGTCCAATTATGAGCCAGTGCTCTGGAGCACATGCACCCAGAGCCAGTGCTCTGCAACAAGAGAAGCCACTGTAATGGGAGGCCCACACATGCCAAAGAACAAAAATGGATGAAAATCAATGATGACTTAAAGGCGGAAAAAAAAAAAAAAAAAGACTAGTAGGACTAGTCTTATACTTTAAACAGAACAAAGAAAGTCCTGGCTTAGCTTCTTGCACAAGCACGCAAACTAAAGTGGCATAAATGAAGTTGGTGTAAAGCACTTAGGTATATAAAAGCCAAAATTTAGAAGCAAGGGCAAGTCTCAGCCAAAAAGAAATCCATTAAAATGTTTTTACCAATCTGCTTGTTTCTCTCTTGAAACAATCTTTAATTAGAAGCAGTGCGCCTAGAGAGTAAAAAAAGGAAGGTGGAAACTTTATAAGGGATCCAAAATAGAAAGTGAATAAAATAAACTAGTTCAACCAGAAAGGTGAGCATGGCCTGGCAGAGAGCAGGAGGTGAGTCTTTGTAGGAAAGAGCCATTTTCACTCTGGGGGAAGCTGACTGTCTAGTGTATTCAAACCCTGGAGGTATATGTACTGAGGCTTGAGACGGCTGCCCTTCCTCATTAAGGCTTCCATCCCTGACAAGCACTGAGTGCCTCTGAGAGTCAAGGAGGTTGAATGCAGAACATGGTGACTTTCCACAGCACTCCTCCACCTCTGTTATGCCAGAAGTGTTCACAGCACTACTGAGGTCCCTTTCCTCATTCAAGGCAAGAAATCGAAGCCCCGTCTTTTTCACCTTTATTTTTACATTTTTGTCACACTTCTCATTTGGGAGTCTCTTATGATTAATAAGAGGATCCAAGCCAAATCAGTGCTTCATAACTAGTAACAGTAAATAAGTCAAGATGGATCATCTTAATGCATTTAGTCCAGAAGAGTGGGCTGATAGGAGAGAGGTTTTCACACTGCGTTTTTGCAGAGAAGCAGACAAGGGGGTAGAATACAGGCAATGGTTATAGGTCAAGACTAGTAGGACTACGCCTTGCGCTGCAAGAGGTACCGGTTCCAACCCTGGCCCAGGAAGATCCCATGTGCTGTGGAGCAGCTGGACTGCTGTGTCCAATTATGAGCCAGTGCTCTGGAGCACATGCACCCAGAGCCAGTGCTCTGCAACAAGAGAAGCCACTGTAATGGGAGGCCCACACATGCCAAAGAACAAAAATGGATGAAAATCAATGATGACTTAAAGGCGGAAAAAAAAAAAAAAAAAGACTAGTAGGACTAGTCTTATACTTTAAACAGAACAAAGAAAGTCCTGGCTTAGCTTCTTGCACAAGCACGCAAACTAAAGTGGCATAAATGAAGTTGGTGTAAAGCACTTAGGTATATAAAAGCCAAAAATTTAGAAGCAAGGGCAAGTCTCAGCCAAAAAAGAAATCCATTAAAATGTTTTTACCAATCTGCTTGTTTCTCTCTTCTGAAACAATCTTTTAGGTAACTGTAATAAGGAAGCATAGGGCTGATTGCAATCTGGCTTCTGTTTCCTAACAGCAATGCATGCATGCTAAGTCACTTCAGTTGTGTCCGACTCTTTGCAACCCTAAAGACTGTAGCCTGTCAGGCTTCTCTGTCCATAGGATTCTCCAAGCAAGAATACTGGAGTGGGGTGCCATGTCCTTTTCCAGGGATCAAACCCGTATCTCTCATGTCTTCTGCATTAGCAGGTGGGTTCTTTGCCACTAGCTTCACTCAAGAAGCCTGCTAACAGCAATATGAGCCCACAACCATGGGGTCTTTCAGACTCACATTTTATAACTCCTTCCACATCAGATCTCTAAATAATCTGAGATAGAGCATCTTCAGAGAAACCTGATTTTCCCTCCACTAAATCATCCCCAGAGTGTTTCCTGTTACCATGACAAGTCATTAGACCACCAAGATGGGGTGACTACAATCAAAGGGACTGAAGGATTAACGATCGGATATGCAAGACCCAACCTTACTTTCTACTTGCTCCTCCTGAACCGTGTACTGCAACCTCCCACCTCCAGCCAAAAATACCATTTTGATGAAATATTAGAATATACACCTCTCTACAGGAATCAGAAAAATAATACCTTCTAGCCAAGCTTTGGCTCGGGGAGGAAAATTCTTTCTAAAGGCATTTTCTGGTAACTCTCTCCAACATCAAACAGGGATGGAGTGTCCTTCCTCATGCCCCAGTGACAAGCTCTGAACCCTACTGTGCTAGGTGTCACAGCGCGTAGTTCACTGTCAATGTCTTCTCTACATTCTAGTTTCTTGAAGGTAGAAACCATACTTCCTCACCTCAGAATCTCAGGGAACCAACACAGGTTCTAGAACAAAGAAGTTACTCCGCAAATGGTGATGGATCAAAGAATTCATCAGTGACTAGTCTTATACTTTAAACAGAACAAAGAAAGTCCTGGCTTAGCTTCTTGCACAAGCACGCAAACTAAAGTGGCATAAATGAAGTTGGTGTAAAGCACTTAGGTATATAAAAGCCAAAATTTAGAAGAAAGCGCAAGTCTCAGCCAAAAAAGAAATCCATTAAAATGTTTTTACCAATCTGCTTGTTTCTCTCTTCTGAAACAATCTTTTAGGTAACTGTAATAAGGAAGCATAGGGCTGATTGCAATCTGGCTTCTGTTTCCTAACAGCAATGCATGCATGCTAAGTCACTTCAGTTGTGTCCGACTCTTTGCAACCCTAAAGACTGTAGCCTGTCAGGCTTCTCTGTCCATAGGATTCTCCAAGCAAGAATACTGGAGTGGGGTGCCATGTCCTTTTCCAGGGATCAAACCCGTATCTCTCATGTCTTCTGCATTAGCAGGTGGGTTCTTTGCCACTAGCTTCACTCAAGAAGCCTGCTAACAGCAATATGAGCCCACAACCATGGGGTCTTTCAGACTCACATTTTATAACTCCTTCCACATCAGATCTCTAAATAATCTGAGATAGAGCATCTTCAGAGAAACCTGATTTTCCCTCCACTAAATCATCCCCAGAGTGTTTCCTGTTACCATGACAAGTCATTAGACCACCAAGATGGGGTGACTACAATCAAAGGGACTGAAGGATTAACGATCGGATATGCAAGACCCAACCTTACTTTCTACTTGCTCCTCCTGAACCGTGTACTGCAACCTCCCACCTCCAGCCAAAAATACCATTTTGATGAAATATTAGAATATACACCTCTCTACAGGAATCAGAAAAATAATACCTTCTAGCCAAGCTTTGGCTCGGGGAGGAAAATTCTTTCTAAAGGCATTTTCTGGTAACTCTCTCCAACATCAAACAGGGATGGAGTGTCCTTCCTCATGCCCCAGTGACAAGCTCTGAACCCTACTGTGCTAGGTGTCACAGCGCGTAGTTCACTGTCAATGTCTTCTCTACATTCTAGTTTCTTGAAGGTAGAAACCATACTTCCTCACCTCAGAATCTCAGGGAACCAACACAGGTTCTAGAACAAAGAAGTTACTCCGCAAATGGTGATGGATCAAAGAATTCATCAGTGACTTTATTTCTGAGTAAATAAACCTGAAGGCTACACAGCTGACAGAACCTTCGCACTCACCACCCCATGTGATCTCAACAACAGCCTCGAAGTCTGCCTGAGAGAGGGGTCACCACTGTCCCCATCGACAGATGAGGACACTGAGGCTGGAAGAAATCAAGGGGCTTGACCAATGTCACACAAGCGGCAGAGAAATGATTTAATGGGGGTGTGTGTGCACTCAGTCACATCCAACTATTTTGCAACCCTGTGGACTACAGCCCATCAGGCTCCTCTACCCATGGAATTTCCCAGGTCCGAATACTGGAATGGGTTGCCATTTCCTACTCCAGGGGATCTTCCCAACGCAGGGAACGAACTGGGTCTCCTGCACTCCAGGAAGATTCCTGACCACCCGATTTAATGGATATCTCTATCCATTAAACAAGGAAGCCTGATTTAATGGATGTTTCTGTCTAAATAATCTAAATTCTCTGTCATTAGAATCTTGCATCTCAAATAGGATCCTATGCCTTTGGGTCAGAGGATTTAGAACATCACAGATACTAAACTAACTTTTTTGGGTCCCTGATCTGCAACACACTCTCATTATTGGTCCATATACCTTTTTAAATTTAACTTTCTGTTTGTTTATATATTTAATTCTTTTAAACTATGTAAGCACTGGTATGAATATATTCTACACTCTAACTGTCCTGCAATAAAGGAGAACTTCAGGAGGGCAACAGTCTTCCTGAACACTGACTCAACATGCACAGATGTGATCTGAGCCCTTCTGGAACTTCAAGGAAGAAAGCTGCATTTCAGTTAAATTCAGTCTTTTGCCAGCTTCTTCAGATACTTCATACAATAGTGTGTGTCCAGAATATAAAATAAGGATGTTAGTATGTTCTTAAGAGGGAGAAACAGTGTTAAATGATATTAAATCATGGCCTATGTACTAAAAATAAAATTGAGTCTAAGAACTCCTCTCCACGGGCTTTGCTGGTAGTCCAGTGGGTAAAGAGTCCACCTTGCAGTGCAAGGGGCTCTGGTTCGATCCCTGGCCTGGGAAGATCCCACGTGCCGTGGAGTAGATGGACCGGTGTGTCCAGTTGTGAGCCAGTGCTCTGGAGCGCATGTGCCCAGAGCCAGTGCTCTGCAACCAGAGAGGCCACAGTGATGGGAGGCCCACACAGGCCAAAGAATAAATATGGATAAAAATAAATAAATACAAAACCAATAAGACGCCAGAATTAAAAAAAAAAAAATTCTCCTCTCCTTTCTCACACTCTTCTATGATCTTTCTTATAGAAGGAAGAGAACATGGATTCACCCCTCTGTTCAACTCAACCAGACACGCTAGACAAGACATACCATCAAGACCAGACTGGAAAACTCTCAAGAGCAGTCCTTTTCTAGCTTCGTGTGGTTTCTTACATTTCCTCAGGAAGGAACAAGGTCTCTCAGTGTACAGTTAGAAGCTTTATCAACCAAGAACCTGACTCACTGAAGACTGTCAACAAATGTACTCCAACTGACTTAAGAAATTTAGACTGCAATCTTCAAGCGCACAGTTTTCATAGATGTTCTTTACATAAAACATTAAAATTAGCTAATATATAGCAGATGCAAGCTATTACATATAAAAGTAGATAAACAACAAGCTCCTACATATATTCAATATCCTGTGATAAACCATAACAGAAAGGAATGTGAAAAAAAAGTGAATATATACAGTCTCATTATTGTGTCCATATACCTTTTAAATTTAACTTTCTGTTTGTTTATATATTTAATTCTTTTAAACTATGTAAGCACTGGTATGAATATATTCTACACTCTAACTGTCCTGCAATAAAGGAGAACTTCAGGAGGGCAACAGTCTTCCTGAACACTGACTCAACATGCACAGATGTGATCTGAGCCCTTCTGGAACTTCAAGGAAGAAAGCTGCATTTCAGTTAAATTCAGTCTTTTGCCAGCTTCTTCAGATACTTCATACAATAGTGTGTGTCCAGAATATAAAATAAGGATGTTAGTATGTTCTTAAGAGGGAGAAACAGTGTTAAATGATATTAAATCATGGCCTATGTACTAAAAATAAAATTGAGTCTAAGAACTCCTCTCCACGGGCTTTGCTGGTAGTCCAGTGGGTAAAGAGTCCACCTTGCAGTGCAAGGGGCTCTGGTTCGATCCCTGGCCTGGGAAGATCCCACGTGCCGTGGAGTAGATGGACCGGTGTGTCCAGTTGTGAGCCAGTGCTCTGGAGCGCATGTGCCCAGAGCCAGTGCTCTGCAACCAGAGAGGGCACAGTGATGGGAGGCCCACACAGGCCAAAGAATAAATATGGATGAAAATAAATAAATACAAAACCAATAAGACGCCAGAATTAAAAAAAAAAAAATTCTCCTCTCCTTTCTCACACTCTTCTATGATCTTTCTTATAGAAGGAAGAGAACATGGATTCACCCCTCTGTTCAACTCAACCAGACACGCTAGACAAGATATACCATCAAGACCAGACTGGAAAACTCTCAAGAGCAGTCCTTTTCTAGCTTCGTGTGGTTTCTTACATTTCCTCAGGAAGGAACAAGGTCTCTCAGTGTACAGTTAGAAGCTTTATCAACCAAGAACCTGACTCACTGAAGACTGTCAACAAATGTACTCCAACTGACTTAAGAAATTTAGACTGCAATCTTCAAGCGCACAGTTTTCATAGATGTTCTTTACATAAAACATTAAAATTAGCTAATATATAGCAGATGCAAGCTATTACATATAAAAGTAGATAAACAACAAGCTCCTACATATATTCAATATCCTGTGATAAACCATAACAGAAAGGAATGTGAAAAAAAAGTGAATATATACATGTAGAACTGAATCACTCTGTTTAGAAATTAGGCTACCCTGGTGGCTCAGCGGTAGAGAATCCACCTGCCAATACAGGAGACACAGGTTCAATCCCCAAGTCAGGAAGATCCCATGGAGAAGGGAATGACAATCCATTCCAGTATTCTTGCCTTGGAAATTCCATGGATAGAGGAGCCTGGCAGGCTACAGTCCATGGGGTCGCAGAGTCAGATAAGATTTAGCAACTAAACAACAACAATGACAGTATAAATGAACACAACATTGTAAATAAACTAAACTTCAATAAAATATATATTTTTTAATCAGCTAATACATCTACTCCACTGATACAAGATTCATTACTTTTGGGTTAGGGGAGGAAGCATAGCAAACAGGAGGACACTGAGTGCCTGGAGTGTAAACTGAGGTCATCCTCTCTCAGGAAAAAAGAAGAAAAGGAAAAGGAAAAAAAAAAAAAAAAAAACACCAAAAGAAGAAAAGGAAATCAGATTTGGACTTTATGACTTAGTCTTTAAGAGTAAACTCTATTCATCGTTGGCATGGCAGGGACCAATTAAACACGTACACTTTTTATCTCAGCTGCAAACCCAGGCAATAGTGCTTCAAAGGATTCATGAAATTTTTAGTCTAGTCTTCAATATGTCTGACTTTATATAAAGAAGCTATGTTCCTAGGAATCTGAAAATGCAGCCAGAGCTCACATACCCAGAGATGGATGAGTGAACAATACTGAGAATGATAAGTCTTGTTGGTAGCTACAGGAATCCTGATAATGAGAAAGACACACATGTCTATGACCATATCACCCTGAACACACCTGATTTCGTCTGATCTTGGAAGCTAAGCAGGGTCGGGCCTGGTTAGTACTTAGATGGGAGAAAGACACACATGCAGTAGAATGACATTTACACACAAAAAGGCAACACCTACACTCCAGTCCAAAGTGGCTCTGGGCTCCTTCGCTGGACCATTTGCAACAGGAAGGCTGAGGGGATGCACAGGAGCCAGGTGCTGCAGGCCTGCCCGAGAGATTGCTTTCCTGCAGCAAGAGGAAAAACAAAGAAAAATGAACATCAGAAGGTAGTACAGAGCTAAAAATTTCCCGTGGGGTAGAAATGATGCCTGAGTGAAAACCTTTACAAATGTACTGGAATCTCTCTCTAAAGTGCATGGTGAAAACCCAAGGTGGCAGGTCTCAAAAGACGAGGACTGAGGGGCTGACCTTTGGGATAGCCAGGGCAGAGCAGAATGCAACTTTCTATGTAAAAATGGAATCTCTACGTCTCCCAAGAGTGCAGGCATGAGGTTTTAAAATTCCTCTATTTGGTAAACTGATATCCCCTGACAGTATAAATGACAACATTGTAAATAAACTAAACTTCAATAAAATATATATTTTTTAATCAGCTAATACATCTACTCCACTGATACAAGATTCATTACTTTTGGGTTAGGGGAGGAAGCATAGCAAACAGGAGGACACTGAGTGCCTGGAGTGTAAACTGAGGTCATCCTCTCTCAGGAAAAAAGAAGAAAAGGAAAAGGAAAAAAAAAAAACACCAAAAGAAGAAAAGGAAATCAGATTTGGACTTTATGACTTAGTCTTTAAGAGTAAACTCTATTCATCGTTGGCATGGCAGGGACCAATTAAACACGTACACTTTTTATCTCAGCTGCAAACCCAGGCAATAGTGCTTCAAAGGATTCATGAAATTTTTAGTCTAGTCTTCAATATGTCTGACTTTATATAAAGAAGCTATGTTCCTAGGAATCTGAAAATGCAGCCAGAGCTCACATACCCAGAGATGGATGAGTGAACAATACTGAGAATGATAAGTCTTGTTGGTAGCTACAGGAATCCTGATAATGAGAAAGACACACATGTCTATGACCATATCACCCTGAACACACCTGATTTCGTCTGATCTTGGAAGCTAAGCAGGGTCGGGCCTGGTTAGTACTTAGATGGGAGAAAGACACACATGCAGTAGAATGACATTTACACACAAAAAGGCAACACCTACACTCCAGTCCAAAGTGGCTCTGGGCTCCTTCGCTGGACCATTTGCAACAGGAAGGCTGAGGGGATGCACAGGAGCCAGGTGCTGCAGGCCTGCCCGAGAGATTGCTTTCCTGCAGCAAGAGGAAAAACAAAGAAAAATGAACATCAGAAGGTAGTACAGAGCTAAAAATTTCCCGTGGGGTAGAAATGATGCCTGAGTGAAAACCTTTACAAATGTACTGGAATCTCTCTCTCTAAAGTGCATGGTGAAAACCCAAGGTGGCAGGTCTCAAAAGACGAGGACTGAGGGGCTGACCTTTGGGATAGCCAGGGCAGAGCAGAATGCAACTTTCTATGTCTGCAGAAAAAATCTAAGGCTAAGTCGGTCACACTCCTTGGACAGTTTTCAAGCTGCCAGAGACTAAATGCAAGTAAAGCAGGCAGGCTCATGAGGTCTTTGATTAAAATTCCTCTATTTCCCCACAAAAGGCTCTCCAAGCTGGTTACTGTCCCCAAGTTCACACTTGTGCATCTTAAGAATATTGCTCCTCACCCTTGCAGAGGACTTCTACAGTTGGCTTGAGGTTCTAAATGAGAAAAGATCGATTTGTATCCTAGAAATGCTGGAAGACCAATATTTTTTCAAGGTCTGTGGTAAGAAAAATCCCAAACATGTTGGTTGGATTTTAGGTTTGTTGAGCAGAACATAAAAGAATTCGGGTCTGAAAGGAGGGGCTGAATCAGGAGAAACTGAGAAAATCAGGCCTTATCTGCAAAGATAAGACATAAGAGGAGTTGCTTTAGCAAGCAAACATGCCTAATTGCCAAGCAAACTGGAGGGAGGAGATAACGTTACAATGGAGAGAATAAGGACAGCAAGATAAAGGAAGAAAGCAGGGATCACCCAGGGAGAGCTTGTGGTACCACTATGAATAATAGAAATCCAATTTCTGAACAGCTCCATCAGAAATGTCAGACAGTGGTCTCAAGTTTAAACAGGAGTGCTGATCTGTGGATTAACTGAGTGGCTCCCTGGAAAGGAGAGGAGCATTCCATGTGTGCTCTGAGAACCACCTGAACTACGATCAGTGTCTGGGATGCTGCAGCTCTGAGTCTGAGTGGGTCTGGGGTCGGGGGTGGGGAGGGCAGGAATCTGAGCTTATACAGGCTTTCTAGGTGCTTCCTTCTGTCTCTGAAGTCTTCACATTGCTCCACGGGAGCGTGAAAGGATTTTAATTTAAAATGAAACCAGATGATATGAAATGGAGAATCTCACACATGTGCCCTCAGGCAAACAAAGCGTGTGAACTAAGAGATTGATTTCCAGTAAATGCCTGATTTACAGGAGACAGAAGCTTATCCCTCAAACACAGAACATCCACCAAGAGTCTCTCCCCGTCCTCAAGCCAATGAGCCTACTGCTTAGATTCTGTCTGGACCCGCCCCCCTCTACTCCCCTTGACAGTAGGACAGTGCGTCCCAAACTGTCAAGAGACTCACTCGTAGCTCACTACAGTCTGTCAGTCCCACACTGCACTTCCTCTGTTGCGTGCATGCATGTTCAGTCATTTCAGTTGTGTCTCACTGTTTGCAGCCATATGGACTGTAGCTCTCCAGGCTTCTATGTCCACGGACTTCTTCAAGCAAGAACACTGGAGTGGTTTGCTGTGCCCCTCTTCAGGGGATCTTCTGATCCGAGGATGGAACCCCATCTCTTGCATCTCCTGCACTACAGGCAGACTTTTTACCACTGAGCTACCCAGGGAAGCCCCACTTCCTTACCCATTCTGATATAAACACAATGTATGGTCACTCAAGCTTGTTTCAGTTCACTTCTTTATTTAGGTGCACCCAACAAGTATGTTTGAGCAGGGGAGGGGCACTAACTATGCTAGGCCTATCCGGGGGAGCCTGAAGGAAGCAGCAACCACTTCCTTACCCACTTGATCCTCACGGCTCTTTGCAGCCTGTTTCATGGAATGTAAACAATACAGCTGGCACCTTCCATCTCTGACACTGGACCTGCAGAGGTACTAAGTCCCTGGGGAGGCCCAGATCCTCATACAGACGAACAAGATTACACACAGATGGTGAGATGAGGAGAAGCAGCAGCGATGGCCAAACATGGTGAATTCCATCATACCCCAGCAGGATCTGAAAGCTCTGTTGGACTCTAGAAGACAGATGGTCTCCCTGTACTGTTCACTTATCTCTGCAAGCTCCACCTAGTCATGCCATGTGGAAAGGTGAGTAAGATAAACAGCGCCCCCCACACCCAAGGAAAGGCAGGACAGAATCCAGAAAAGCAGCCAGTCAGTAATCAAGGATCAAGTATGTCTGAGAGTTGAGCAAGTGGCCAGCCTTCTTCTTTTTCTCCTTCCCCTACCCCCCCACCCTTCTCCTCTTTTCCTTCTATCCTTCTACACAGGAAGTCCTAGAAACACTGGACTGGTCTTCAGTAGTTGCAAGTGATCATATCAAGCTTGCCAGTGGCCTACATCCAGAAACCCCACTGGGCAGCAAGGCAATGTACTTTCTGTATATATCCCCCCAAACAGTCATTGCACATATGTAGGCCTTAAATAAAGACAGTCTGATGGCACCATATTTTTTCTCTCACTTTCATCAAGGGAAAAATACTGGCATGGGTTGCCATTTCTTCCCCAGGGGTTCTTCCAGATCCAGGGATGGAACTCTCAACTTCCGTATTGGCAGGCAGATTCTTTACTACTGTACCACCTTGGGAAGCCCTAAGCCTGGGTAAGCCCTGCAATGAAATCAGTTAAAAATCACACTCTCTCCCAGCCTGTGAATACAAACGATTAAGGGCTTTTGCTGATTATTCTCCATTGTGGATATAAATTTAAGGTTGGTTTTTTTGGCAACATTAATAGAAGAAAATTGTATATCTACCACACATATAAACATTAATTAGGGGGGAATAAATAAGATACATCAAAGTGGCTGCCAGTTTGTAAATGTAACTGTAAATAGGCCTCACAATAGGACACTATCTAAGAGATAGAACAGGAAAAATACAGAGGTACTAATGGGGGTGGGAGGTAGCTTCTGATTATAGCTTCCCATTCTTCCAAAAAACCATGGCAAAAAAAAGACTTTTTTCCAATTGTTCATACATGTATACAAATTGTATTTTAAAATAAGAAAGCAATTTCATTAATTTCTCAGACCCAATAACACTACGCTAAGTTCTTTTCTATTTGCGATGGCCAAACATGTTCCATCATACCCCAGCAGGATCTGAAAGCTCTGTTGGACTCTAGAAGACAGATGGTCTCCCTGTACTGTTCACTTATCTCTGCAAGCTCCACCTAGTCATGCCATGTGGAAAGGTGAGTAAGATAAACAGCGCCCCCCACACCCAAGGAAAGGCAGGACAGAATCCAGAAAAGCAGCCAGTCAGTAATCAAGGATCAAGTATGTCTGAGAGTTGAGCAAGTGGCCAGCCTTCTTCTTTTTCTCCTTCCCCTACCCCCCCACCCTTCTCCTCTTTTCCTTCTATCCTTCTACACAGGAAGTCCTAGAAACACTGGACTGGTCTTCAGTAGTTGCAAGTGATCATATCAAGCTTGCCAGTGGCCTACATCCAGAAACCCCACTGGGCAGCAAGGCAATGTACTTTCTGTATATATCCCCCCAAACAGTCATTGCACATATGTAGGCCTTAAATAAAGACAGTCTGATGGCACCATATTTTTTCTCTCACTTTCATCAAGGGAAAAATACTGGCATGGGTTGCCATTTCTTCCCCAGGGGTTCTTCCAGATCCAGGGATGGAACTCTCAACTTCCGTATTGGCAGGCAGATTCTTTACTACTGTACCACCTTGGGAAGCCCTAAGCCTGGGTAAGCCCTGCAATGAAATCAGTTAAAAATCACACTCTCTCCCAGCCTGTGAATACAAACGATTAAGGGCTTTTGCTGATTATTCTCCATTGTGGATATAAATTTAAGGTTGGTTTTTTTGGCAACATTAATAGAAGAAAATTGTATATCTACCACACATATAAACATTAATTAGGGGGGAATAAATAAGATACATCAAAGTGGCTGCCAGTTTGTAAATGTAACTGTAAATAGGCCTCACAATAGGACACTATCTAAGAGATAGAACAGGAAAAATACAGAGGTACTAATGGGGGTGGGAGGTAGCTTCTGATTATAGCTTCCCATTCTTCCAAAAAACCATGGCAAAAAAAAGACTTTTTTCCAATTGTTCATACATGTATACAAATTGTATTTTAAAATAAGAAAGCAATTTCATTAATTTCTCAGACCCAATAACACTACGCTAAGTTCTTTTTCTATTTGGATTCATCTTGATTGTGAAAGATGACATTTAAGAATCTGGTAGAATTTGATGGGTATTGAGGGGGTAATACTGCGGTTTACTCCAATTAAAAAAAAAAAAAAATGAAGTTTCTTCCTGCTCAGAATCCTCCCAAACCCACAATCAGTAAAACCATGAAATGCCAATTACGCAATTAATTTTACAACAATACTTTGCTGGGTGACGACTATAATTGCAAATGAGTCTTTGGAAAGGAGACGTGTGATATAAATGGTGAAGCAGATACAAAAAGAAAATGTCCTAAAATGCAGTTTCAGGCACACAAAGTCACAGTTGATGTCAATTACCTGCCATGAAAGACCCTGAACATATTTAAAGTACAAAAACCAACATACATTTTAAATAGCATTCTATTATTTCCTTCACTTCATTCAATAATACTATAAACTCCTACAGGACAGGGCTCAATTCATCTACTAATTTTATTATGTTCTAGCCCAGGGTAGACATAGCATATATTCAATAAATGGTTTCTGAGTTAATGAATGAACTTGACCAAGAAGCTAAGCCAAACAGCTTGCTGATTAGATCAGGGGTTAAGAAATCTGATTAGGATGATCTGAATTATATTCCAGGCCTTCCATTTCAGTGATATTCTTTCCTGAGACAGCCCAAAATCCCTCAAAGCAGCTCTTTAAAGATAAAGGCAAAGGGAGGTAGAATCCACTGTTAAGAAGCCTAAGAGACCTCAAAGTGGCTTTGTGGTCAACATTACAATGGAATCTTTCGCTACAACATTTGTAAAGGGCATATGATAGTTTTAATATTTTGGTGACACATTTACTGAAAGAAACATGCAGCCATGTATTCTTCATAAAGAGAAAGGATCTTTTTATATAATTTATGGGAAAACACGTAAGCGGTTATTTAGCCAGAATCCTTTCTAATCATCCACTCTGCAAATTTCTCTCAGTTCAGTTTGGTTCCCTGTTCTTCCAGGTTGATGTGGTTCCTGGATATTGACATGGCTCCCACAATCCATCCATTCCCCTCCTGCCAACTCCCCCTCTAAGCCGTGCTACCTGTGGGGATGGAACAAAGAGCTCACCTGCTGGGAGAAGAAGCTCCAGAGAGCAGGAGCCCCCCTTACTAGTCCTCTTAAGACAGGCAACGTTCATATTAGAGATTGGTGGGTTTACCTCTGTTCTAGAAGAGGAACCACCTACCTCAATAGTTATTATGTGTCTTGGTTTAATTTCCCAAGTGCCTCAAGCAAGATCTTAATTATGGTGCACACTAGTGTTTTTCCTTCCATTAACTGGCACTAACTTTGTCTATGTTGAAAGCAGCCCCCAGTGCTTCCTGGCTGATCCATACAAGCTGCCTGCCATGTTAAGGAGAGTTTAAAAAAAAAAAAAAAAGAATTTTTTTAAGTCAATTAAAAAAAATTTTTTTTCCTGTCTCAACCCCACCCCAATTCCAAATATCTTACCAGAGATTTATGTAGAGGAACAGACTGTGTGTAAATATTAGAAGCTAAACTTTAATTCATTTTTACCAGAGTATATTTTGACCAATGCTACATTTTCAGCATATATTCAAGAAATGGTTTCTGAGTTAATGAATGAACTTGACCAAGAAGCTAAGCCAAACAGCTTGCTGATTAGATCAGGGGTTAAGAAATCTGATTAGGATGATCTGAATTATATTCCAGGCCTTCCATTTCAGTGATATTCTTTCCTGAGACAGCCCAAAATCCCTCAAAGCAGCTCTTTAAAGATAAAGGCAAAGGGAGGTAGAATCCACTGTTAAGAAGCCTAAGAGACCTCAAAGTGGCTTTGTGGTCAACATTACAATGGAATCTTTCGCTACAACATTTGTAAAGGGCATATGATAGTTTTAATATTTTGGTGACACATTTACTGAAAGAAACATGCAGCCATGTATTCTTCATAAAGAGAAAGGATCTTTTTATATAATTTATGGGAAAACACGTAAGCGGTTATTTAGCCAGAATCCTTTCTAATCATCCACTCTGCAAATTTCTCTCAGTTCAGTTTGGTTCCCCTGTTCTTCCAGGTTGATGTGGTTCCTGGATATTGACATGGCTCCCACAATCCATCCATTCCCCTCCTGCCAACTCCCCCTCTAAGCCGTGCTACCTGTGGGGATGGAACAAAGAGCTCACCTGCTGGGAGAAGAAGCTCCAGAGAGCAGGAGCCCCCCTTACTAGTCCTCTTAAGACAGGCAACGTTCATATTAGAGATTGGTGGGTTTACCTCTGTTCTAGAAGAGGAACCACCTACCTCAATAGTTATTATGTGTCTTGGTTTAATTTCCCAAGTGCCTCAAGCAAGATCTTAATTATGGTGCACACTAGTGTTTTTCCTTCCATTAACTGGCACTAACTTTGTCTATGTTGAAAGCAGCCCCCAGTGCTTCCTGGCTGATCCATACAAGCTGCCTGCCATGTTAAGGAGAGTTTAAAAAAAAAAAAAAAAGAATTTTTTTAAGTCAATTAAAAAAAATTTTTTTTCCTGTCTCAACCCCACCCCAATTCCAAATATCTTACCAGAGATTTATGTAGAGGAACAGACTGTGTGTAATTATTTGAACCTAAACTTTAATTCATTTTACATATGAACACAGAGTATATTTTGACCATCTTAACATATGCTGACATTTTCAGGAATGTAATTATTACTAAACCAAACATTGGGTTTAGGTTCCTAAGGGTTGAAAGTCATTCAGAAAATCACCGCTGGCACTGAATCGTCAACATGTTATTCGTGGGTTACTCTACATTTGCATCTGCTACTCTCACAGTGATTCTCAACCTTTGCCTATGGTGGGACTTGAGAATTAGTCTACTTAAAGGCCTTCCAGGTATTTCTAACATGAACTGTGGGCTGAGAACTACAGTTTTACATAAATATGCATGCCTCTCCTAATACTATGTCTCCTAATGTGACTTAAGTCCTTGCATTTATATAATGAAATACAGTTATTCATTCAACAATATATTTACTACTGAATGTCTGTTTCATACCAAGCACTGCTCTAGATGTTTAAGATACATGAATGAACTGAGCATACATAAACTGTTGCTTTTGTGAAGCTTCTAGCATGGAATACAGGCACTGTTTCATTTTACATTTCTTATACATCCCTCACAATGAGACAGGTAATTTTGTTATCCTCTTAAGCTACATATATATATAGCACAGAACGCTTAAGCTACATGTCCCAGATCACACAGATGGGAAGAGGTCCAAGTGAGATTTGAATCCAGGCATCTTACTCCAGATTGTACATACTGAAACCATGCCCCTTCCCCACACTTGTATGCAAAGGTGACACAGCAAAAGAGACACACGATACAATTAACCTCTTGCCATGCTACTTTTGTCCTTGCCTCAACTGTAAGTGTCCGATCACCATGACAAGAATGTAAGCTTAGAGAGAGGGGCCAATGAGAGAGGCACTAGATCACACAGGTGAGAACATACCCTACCTCATTCATCACCAAGATGCTTGATGTCTCTTATTAGTCTTCCCTTACATTTCAAATCAGAACAATGTTATCCAACTCAGGGAGCAGCTATGGCCGTTTTTTTAAGCAGGATGCAGGATGCGTGGCACATGACAAGCACAGTAAACAGTCATGGCTATTACTATTCTCACACACGTACTGGCTGCCCCCACAGCATCCAGCCAAGATGAGGTACATGGTCAATCTCTGAATAAATATGTGCTTTTTATTCAATTGCTCGCAAATAGTCCAAGTTTGCTAGACACTGCAGTTCCTTCGATAAACATTTAACAAGCTTCCATTATGTGTCAGGCAGTTCAGAGAGGTTATTCAAACAGAAGATCCTTCTTCGAGTCATGGTAAATAATTCCACAGTTGCCAAAAGAATGAATCCTCCTTCTTCCCCGATGTGCCTAACTGCCTAGAGCGAAATTAAGAAGCTCCACACTCTTCCTTCAGACAAATTTACCAACATATTAAAAAAAAAAAAAAGAAACAATCCAAATGACACTGGAATTATTTAACGATATTCATGTGAATGAATGAAATACCAGAAAGGCAACTGTTTCTTTAATCTGTAAAGCAGACAGGCTGCTAAATGCCCCTGAGAACTTGGGAACCCACTGTTAGGATTTATCTCCCCAGGGCAGGTCGTCATCCACACATTCCTAAAGCAGCATTGGCCTGGGGTGGGTGTGTGATGCAGCAATAAACTTCATGCTGCAATGAGGCAACCTTTCTTAACTGGGGTTCTCCCAGGAGTTGATGACCTTCTTCTCCTTAATATATCAGTTGAAAGGAAAAGTAATCCCAGGGGTTGGATAAAAAGTCATCATACTGTTTAGGGTTGAACTGCGCTTCTCCATCAAATTCATCTGATGAAGGCCTAATCCCAAAGACACCAGAATGGGACCTTAATTGAAGATAAGGTCTTTACAGAGATAATCGAGTTAAAATGAGGGCATTAGAGTGGGCTGCTAATCCAATATGACTGAGGTCCTTACAGAAGGGATGATTTGGATAGATACATGCATAAAGAGCATGCCATGTGAACATAAAAACAGAGATCCTGGGATGTGTGTATGAGCCTAAGAAGGCCAAGAATTACCAGCAAACCACAGCAGCCAGAGGAGAGAGGCCCGGACCAGCTCTTCCTCACAGCCTCCGAAGGAACCAACCAGCCCATCCTAAATGTTCAACCTGAAGAACTGTGAGACAATCAATCTCTATCTTTTAAGACAGTGTTTGGTACTTTTCTAATGACAGCCCTAGCAAATATACACGCTCTAACAGCAATTACACACTTCAAAGCTAGACCCACCATCTGGATTTACAGGGTTGGGCTAACTTCAAAATGTGGACTCCTGCCCCCGTGAAATGCTACGTGCCTTCCAATCATAATTCTACCTTTCTGAAATGAATAATATGTCAGAAACACACTCCTATGAAGAAAATCACTGTTAAAAGCAACATTCTCACACAGATAGGATCTGATGAGATTTTATTTGATTCATTAATGAAGAAGCCAAAAGAGGAGACAAATGAAAAAACCAAAGTGTGTATAAGAAACTGTGCATGACAAACTGATTATTTATAATAGGGAGGAAGTACCTCAAAAGACTGTTAAATCTGTTGTAACAGTAGATGACTTTCTACAGGTTAGTAACACCTTAGCCCCTGTGACATTTAATTTTCTTTGGTCTATAAAATCATGACACATCAGCTTTTCACAGGTCAACCTCTAAATTTTTATGGGGATATAAACTGCCAGCACCCTTATGAGTTGTGGATACTTAATCAAATATACAGAGATAACAAAAATATAGTGCCCAAGAGTATCAGGTAAGAGTCAATCACTAACAAACAAGGTTCTACTTCTTTTGGTGCTGCCTAATTAGTCTGTATAATCAAAGTGATGGTTTTTCCAGCAGTCATGTATGGATGCAAGAGTTGAACCATAAAGAAGGCTGAGTGCTGAAGCATTGATGCTTTCAAACTGTGGTTTGGGAGAAGAGTCTTGAGACCCCCTTGGACAGCAAGGAGATCAAACCAGTCCATCCTAAAGGAAATCAACCCTGAATATTCATTGCAAAAATCGATGCTGAAGCTAAAGCTCCAGTCCTTCGGCCACCTGATGCAAAAAGCCGACTCACTGGAAAAGATTCTGATGTTGGGAAAACTAGAAGGCAGAAGGAGAAGGGGACAGGAGAGGACAAAAAGGTTGAATGGCATCACTGAGTAAATAGACATGAGTCTGAGTAAACTCCATGAGATAGTGAAGGACAGAGAAGCCTGGCGTGCTGCAGTCTATGGGGCTGCAAAGACACAACTGAGCAACTAAACTGGACTGAATTAGAGTATGCTCTAGTGAAATAACATTTTGAAAAACCAAACAGTAACCTTTTATCCATTGTCAAAATTTGGAGTAATTTTATTTTCAGTACTCGTGGTTCAAACTATTAATTAGAATTTGTTGTGTTGGTGGTGGTGGTGGTACTTCCCTTGTGGCTCAGTGAAAAAGAATCTAGCTGCTGTGCCATGGGTTCAGTCCCTGGGTTAGGAAGATCCCCCAGAAAATGAAATAGCAGCCTGCTTCAGTATTCTTGACTGAGAAATCCCATAGACAGAGGAGCCTGGTGGGCTCCTCATGGTTCAAACTATTAATGAGACTTTGTTGTATAACTTTATATATGTCTGAAGTAGTTGGAAAGATCTCATAGAATGCATGATCTTATTCTCCAAACAACAATAATAGCAGTCTGCTAGAAACCTAGCATGCATTGGACATTATTTTAACCATTCTCTCTTTAGCTGGAAACAAATGTTTGTAAGTTTACCTGAGAGTTCGTTGGGAGTGAGGGCAGCAGGATTGGCCAAGTAAGAAGCTAAGCTGTGATGCAATGCTAACAGAAACTCCAGTTGATTTCACATAAAGTTCTGGAGCTGGAATGCCCTTCAGAGCTGTCCCAGTTTCAGGCAAAGATGAGACTTTGAACCTCCACATCAATCAGTCTTCGGCTACCCCTGGCCGAGCTTAACAGGGTCAAGAGACTCTCTTATGCTGGGGTAATGCCTGGGTGACTAAGAACAGTACTTTTAAAATATCTATTTATTTATTTGGCCATGTTGGGTCTTAGCTGCGGCAAACCCTCAAGCAGTCAGTGTTCCTCGAAGCTGGAAAAACAAGCGTCTTGGTCACGACAGTCAGTGTTCCTTGAAGCTGGAAAAACAAGCATCTTGGTCACAAGAAGGCATGTGGGCAGCAACTCACAGCATCCACAATACACCTCTCTGATACACATGGCAAACTTAGGAAATGGAGAGCTTTTTTATGCCCATTTTACTGATCAAACAACTGACATGAGAAAGTTAAAGGAGATTATAAAAGCCATCCAGCTTGGCAATAATGAGGCCAAGACTGGAACCCACATGTCTGGCTCCAAAAGCTCCATCCATCTACATTCCCTCTGAAAGGGAGAAGGAGGGAAGAGAAGGAAAGGCATAGAAGGAGAGGGAAAGACGGACGAGATGGTGCAGGGACTGAGCAGGCAGTGGCTTGAGGCGACCCATGAGATGCTCTGGTGTGTGGAGGGCAGAAGGGCATCTTAAGGACACAGACTCACGTCCCACTGGAAGTTGGGCTGCCGTCATGAAAATACCTCCTCTGCCACCTCCCCAGTATGTCCCACCTGCTCTTATATCTTCAGGGAAGTCTACTTCTGGCTTAAAGGCAGTTGGGTTTTATGAATGTGAAAATTGAAGAGAGGCTGAATTTTACATCTAGGTCAATTGGGATAGACTGCCTACTGGGATAGAAGAAAGATAATCCGAAGTAGTTGGAAAGATCTCATAGAATGCAAGATCTTATTCTCCAAACAACAATAATAGCAGTCTGCTAGAAACCTAGCATGCATTGGACATTATTTTAACCATTCTCTCTTTAGCTGGAAACAAATGTTTGTAAGTTTACCTGAGAGTTCGTTGGGAGTGAGGGCAGCAGGATTGGCCAAGTAAGAAGCTAAGCTGTGATGCAATGCTAACAGAAACTCCAGTTGATTTCACATAAAGTTCTGGAGCTGGAATGCCCTTCAGAGCTGTCCCAGTTTCAGGCAAAGATGAGACTTTGAACCTCCACATCAATCAGTCTTCGGCTACCCCTGGCCGAGCTTAACAGGGTCAAGAGACTCTCTTATGCTGGGGTAATGCCTGGGTGACTAAGAACAGTACTTTTAAAATATCTATTTATTTATTTGGCCATGTTGGGTCTTAGCTGCGGCAAACCCTCAAGCAGTCAGTGTTCCTCGAAGCTGGAAAAACAAGCGTCTTGGTCACGACAGTCAGTGTTCCTTGAAGCTGGAAAAACAAGCATCTTGGTCACAAGAAGGCATGTGGGCAGCAACTCACAGCATCCACAATACACCTCTCTGATACACATGGCAAACTTAGGAAATGGAGAGCTTTTTTATGCCCATTTTACTGATCAAACAACTGACATGAGAAAGTTAAAGGAGATTATAAAAGCCATCCAGCTTGGCAATAATGAGGCCAAGACTGGAACCCACATGTCTGGCTCCAAAAGCTCCATCCATCTACATTCCCTCTGAAAGGGAGAAGGAGGGAAGAGAAGGAAAGGCATAGAAGGAGAGGGAAAGACGGACGAGATGGTGCAGGGACTGAGCAGGCAGTGGCTTGAGGCGACCCATGAGATGCTCTGGTGTGTGGAGGGCAGAAGGGCATCTTAAGGACACAGACTCACGTCCCACTGGAAGTTGGGCTGCCGTCATGAAAATACCTCCTCTGCCACCTCCCCAGTATGTCCCACCTGCTCTTATATCTTCAGGGAAGTCTACTTCTGGCTTAAAGGCAGTTGGGTTTTATGAATGTGAAAATTGAAGAGAGGCTGAATTTTACATCTAGGTCAATGAATATAGAATAGACTGCCTACTGGGATAGAAGAAAGATAATCCGAAATTGAACAAATTTAGAAAAAGCATGAGCCTGGGAACAAAAATAACCTTAAGAACGTAAGCCCTTTGGGAAACCCACAGAATTTAGGGGAAGGAATTTAGATTTCCACAGGGTTATTCCCAGTAAAACTAGCCACAGGAACCACTCGTCTTTAGAGTCCCCTCCCCATTTCCAGGCTAGGACACTTTTTGACCGCTTTCAATCTCCTGTCACCCCAGGGTGCCTTTGCTAATCCCACCACCATTTGTTTAGCTGGTAATGTCACTAAGGAGATAACCCAGCACAGTTTCATCAGCTGAAAACAGTTTAGGATGTTTCTTCTAAGAAGGGTGTCTACCGTCTCAAAAGAGACTAGTGAAAATGCAAAAGTCTTGACAATCCAAAGGAATGGAGTCAAATGATATTCAAAGTGGTTAGAAGAATTTTCCTAAGTGACAATCCAGAATACTGGAAAATAGATGGGGTGGAGGGTGCGGGGAGAGGCAGAGATATACTGCCAAATTTGAGACCAGTCCTAGAATGACTCTAGGCTTACACAGAGGCTCAAGACCACAGATATGTCTTCTTAACTTGCATCAGAGAGAGGAGGTTCCTTGTAATAAAGAACACTCACCTTGGATGATTCAGACAAAAAGATTTTCAAAAAGAAATTACTGTAAAATAAGATCAGAGGGATTTTCTGGTGACCCATAGTAAATAAGAGTCAGATGGCAATAAAGTCTGAAAGGAAAAAGGAGAGGAGAAGAGAAGGAAAGGCGGAAAAAACGAGATGGTGCAGGGACTGAGCAGGCAGTGGCTTGAGGCGACCCATGAGATGCTCTGGTGTGTGGAGGGCAGAAGGGCATCTTAAGGACACAGACTCACGTCCCACTGGAAGTTGGGCTGCCGTCATGAAAATACCTCCTCTGCCACCTCCCCAGTATGTCCCACCTGCTCTTATATCTTCAGGGAAGTCTACTTCTGGCTTAAAGGCAGTTGGGTTTTATGAATGTGAAAATTGAAGAGAGGCTGAATTTTACATCTAGGTCAATGAATATAGAATAGACTGCCTACTGGGATAGAAGAAAGATAATCCGAAATTGAACAAATTTAGAAAAAGCATGAGCCTGGGAACAAAAATAACCTTAAGAACGTAAGCCCTTTGGGAAACCCACAGAATTTAGGGAAGGAATTTAGATTTCCACAGGGTTATTCCCAGTAAAACTAGCCACAGGAACCACTCGTCTTTAGAGTCCCTCCCCATTTCCAGGCTAGGACATTTTTTGACCGCTTTCAATCTCCTGTCACCCCAGGGTGCCTTTGCTAATCCCACCACCATTTGTTTAGCTGGTAATGTCACTAAGGAGATAACCCAGCACAGTTTCATCAGCTGAAAACAGTTTAGGATGTTTCTTCTAAGAAGGGTGTCTACCGTCTCAAAAGAGACTAGTGAAAATGCAAAAGTCTTGACAATCCAAAGGAATGGAGTCAAATGATATTCAAAGTGGTTAGAAGAATTTTCCTAAGTGACAATCCAGAATACTGGAAAATAGATGGGGTGGAGGGTGCGGGGAGAGGCAGAGATATACTGCCAAATTTGAGACCAGTCCTAGAATGACTCTAGGCTTACACAGAGGCTCAAGACCACAGATATGTCTTCTTAACTTGCATCAGAGAGAGGAGGTTCCTTGTAATAAAGAACACTCACCTTGGATGATTCAGACAAAAAGATTTTCAAAAAGAAATTACTGTAAAATAAGATCAGAGGGATTTTTCTGGTGACCCATAGTTAAGAGTCTGCTTTCTAATGCGGGGAACCTGCATTGATTAATGGTCAGCCCATGTGGCACAACTGTTGAAGTCCGTGTGCTCTGGAGTCCAGGCAATATAACTAGAGAGCCCCTGTGCCACAACAAAAGATCCCACATAACACAATGAAGATGCCAAGTACCACAACGAAGACGCAACATGGCCAAATAAATAAATATTTTAAAAGTGCTATGCTTAGTCACACAGTCACGTCCAATTCTTTGCAACCCCACAACTTCAGCCCACCAGGCTCTTATGCCCATGGGGATTCTCCAGGCAAGAACACTGGAGTGGGTTGCCATTTACTCCTCCAGGGGATCTTCCCTACCCAGGGATCAAACCCAGGTCTCCTACACTGCAGGTGGATTCTTTACGACCTGAGCCACAAGGGAAGCGCATTTAAAAAGTAAGCTTAGGGAATAAATCACTCTCTGAACTCAAGACTTACAGTAAAGTTAAAGAACCCATAGCATGTGGTACCGAAGAAAAGACATGTCAAGGCACCCAGAGACTAGAGAGCAGGTGAACTCTTGAATGGTGCAATAAACCAGAATGAGTAATAAATCGAAGTACATCTCAGTTTTCTCTTTGGCGGACAAAGAAATTCCAGGTTTATCACTCTCTTCTCACATTTCTTAATTTTCAAATCTTTTAGTCACATTTGCAAAACTCTACAGAACTTTGTCTGAAATCAACTTGGCTCTCAGTTGTATCTCTGGATCCAAGGTAGAGAGCAAAGTACCTCATAGGTCAAACAGCAAGGTAAGAAAAAGCACCTCAGCCCAGCTAAGGAAAAGTTTTCCTAAGTGACAATCCAGAATACTGGAAAATAGATGGGGTGGAGGGTGCGGGGAGAGGCAGAGATATACTGCCAAATTTGAGACCAGTCCTAGAATGACTCTAGGCTTACACAGAGGCTCAAGACCACAGATATGTCTTCTTAACTTGCATCAGAGAGAGGAGGTTCCTTGTAATAAAGAACACTCACCTTGGATGATTCAGACAAAAAGATTTTCAAAAAGAAATTACTGTAAAATAAGATCAGAGGGATTTTTCTGGTGACCCATAGTTAAGAGTCTGCTTTCTAATGCGGGGAACCTGCATTGATTAATGGTCAGCCCATGTGGCACAACTGTTGAAGTCCGTGTGCTCTGGAGTCCAGGCAATATAACTAGAGAGCCCCTGTGCCACAACAAAAGATCCCACATAACACAATGAAGATGCCAAGTACCACAACGAAGACGCAACATGGCCAAATAAATAAATATTTTAAAAGTGCTATGCTTAGTCACACAGTCACGTCCAATTCTTTGCAACCCCACAACTTCAGCCCACCAGGCTCTTATGCCCATGGGGATTCTCCAGGCAAGAACACTGGAGTGGGTTGCCATTTACTCCTCCAGGGGATCTTCCCTACCCAGGGATCAAACCCAGGTCTCCTACACTGCAGGTGGATTCTTTACGACCTGAGCCACAAGGGAAGCGCATTTAAAAAGTAAGCTTAGGGAATAAATCACTCTCTGAACTCAAGACTTACAGTAAAGTTAAAGAACCCATAGCATGTGGTACCGAAGAAAAGACATGTCAAGGCACCCAGAGACTAGAGAGCAGGTGAACTCTTGAATGGTGCAATAAACCAGAATGAGTAATAAATCGAAGTACATCTCAGTTTTCTCTTTGGCGGACAAAGAAATTCCAGGTTTATCACTCTCTTCTCACATTTCTTAATTTTCAAATCTTTTAGTCACATTTGCAAAACTCTACAGAACTTTGTCTGAAATCAACTTGGCTCTCAGTTGTATCTCTGGATCCAAGGTAGAGAGCAAAGTACCTCATAGGTCAAACAGCTAGTCCATGGTGAAGCCAGGAATAGAAATCAGGTCTCACCTCAGCCCAGCTCATCTACATCATCATTGTATGGCTATCGTCCATTCCACTCAGTTTGGCTTGCAGGTGTACATGTTCTTTCCATTTTCCCTGCCACTCCTTCCTCAGCAATTAACTCATCACTACCCAGATCATTATGCTTCATATGTGTCTTAAAGCACTACTTACAAAAAAGAAATCATAAATAAAACTTTCAATAAGCTAGAAAGAGAAAAAAAAATCTTCAGTTTGATAAAAGGTAACTCTGAAAAATCTACAAGTAACACTATATAAAGCAGTTTCTCCCTAATATTGAAACAAAGTATGTCTACTTTCACTGCTTCTATTCGACATTGTTTTAGAAGTCCTAGCCAGTGTATTGAAAGAGAATAATAAGTAAAGAAAAAAAAAAAAGATTGGGAAGGAAAAAGTAAAATTTTAATTTGCAGATAGCATGACTGCACAAAACCCCAAGTAATCTACAAAGATCCACCAGAATTAATATATCAGTTTGTAGTCACAGTGTTCAGAAATCATATACAAAAATCAACTGTATTTCTATATATTAGCAACTACAAATTGAAAAATGAAAATTCAAAATACCATTAAGAATGGCATTCAAAAATATGAACTATTAAGGTACAAATCTAAGAAAATAAATATGTGACCTATACTGAAAACTACAAAACTCTACTGTTAATGAATAAAGATATCATATTTGTATATTGAAAAACCAAATATTAGCAGGATGTCAACTCTTCCCAAAATGATACATGGATTCAACACAATCTCCATGACAACCTAATTGATATTAAAATGTATATCTACCTATATGCATAGAAATAAACATAAATAGTCAAAAACCTTGAAAATCAATACAAAGCTGAAGGATTTGCACTACTAAGTTTAAGACTTACTATAAAGACAAATCAAGAGCACGTAGTATCAAAGAAAGAATTGACAATTAGGTCAATGGAAAAGAGTAAGAGACTCCAAAAATAGACTTACACATGCATGACTTCAAAAGAGGCACTGAAACAAATCAATGGGGGAAAGAATATCTTCTTAGTAAATAATATTGAAAAAAAATAGCTGCACATACTGGAAAAATATTTAACCTTGATCTCTATCACATACTGTATACAAATGATGTTTTAAGAGGAATCATACATACAAACCTAAAAGGATACAAACCTAAACTATTAAGTTTCTAGGAGAAAACATGACCTTGGAACAGACAATGATTTTTTCTTTTTTTACAATAGGATGCAGAAAGTTCTAGCCATACAAGAAGAAACTGAAAAATAGGAAATCATCAAAATAAAAAACTCCTACTTATCGAAAAATAATATGTCAAAAGATATTTCTTATTCTACTATTCCCATTTCTATCCCTACAATGGAAAAAGGCAGAGTCAAGACCTCTGAAAAACTGCTCCTTCATAAAGAGCAATGAGAACACCGGCAAAGTGGTCAAAATCATTATTTTTCAGAACTCTGGAAATTACCAATTGATCAGATGAGGTTGGCGGCAGCAGCGCTGGCCGTGGGTATAGCCCACGCAGCGCCCTCAGCACTGACCATCCCAACCAAGATTTTGTCTTCTCTTCCACATGAAAGCAGGACGGGAGTTGCATCACCCTGCAGTCGTCCAATGCCCTGGGTCTGCTGATGCTGTTACTTCCCTCCAACTCACCCAGGATTGTTGTGATACTAATGAGACTGCACATGCCCCACATTCCCCCTGCAAAAATTTCAACTACCTGTTCCTGAGAGCCTGAGTGAGTGGGATCAATTTTCTGAAATTTCAGGGAACCAAGAACTTGAAAGGACCCCGTCATTTGCTCCATTTTTCCTGGCTGACCCCCAGCAAGACATCTCTTCGTGGTTTTGTGTCCTAGACTGGTTAGCCCAGCAGTCAAATCCGTGGCAAGGGCCCCATGGGCACTGTCTGTTGAGCCTTCATCTAGACACCCCTCACTTGCAGGACCATTCTCTCTGAGTCCTCTGCCTTGACCTCTAGTTTTTTTTTGCACCCTACTAAGTTTAAGACTTACTATAAAGACAAATCAAGAGCACGTAGTATCAAAGAAAGAATTGACAATTAGGTCAATGGAAAAGAGTAAGAGACTCCAAAAATAGACTTACACATGCATGACTTCAAAAGAGGCACTGAAACAAATCAATGGGGGAAAGAATATCTTCTTAGTAAATAATATTGAAAAAATAGCTGCACATACTGGAAAAATATTTAACCTTGATCTCTATCACATACTGTATACAAATGATGTTTTAAGAGGAATCATACATACAAACCTAAAAGGATACAAACCTAAACTATTAAGTTTCTAGGAGAAAACATGACCTTGGAACAGACAATGATTTTTTCTTTTTTTACAATAGGATGCAGAAAGTTCTAGCCATACAAGAAGAAACTGAAAAATAGGAAATCATCAAAATAAAAAACTCCTACTTATCGAAAAATAATATGTCAAAAGATATTTCTTATTCTACTATTCCCATTTCTATCCCTACAATGGAAAAAGGCAGAGTCAAGACCTCTGAAAAACTGCTCCTTCATAAAGAGCAATGAGAACACCGGCAAAGTGGTCAAAATCATTATTTTTCAGAACTCTGGAAATTACCAATTGATCAGATGAGGTTGGCGGCAGCAGCGCTGGCCGTGGGTATAGCCCACGCAGCGCCCTCAGCACTGACCATCCCAACCAAGATTTTGTCTTCTCTTCCACATGAAAGCAGGACGGGAGTTGCATCACCCTGCAGTCGTCCAATGCCCTGGGTCTGCTGATGCTGTTACTTCCCTCCAACTCACCCAGGATTGTTGTGATACTAATGAGACTGCACATGCCCCACATTCCCCCTGCAAAAATTTCAACTACCTGTTCCTGAGAGCCTGAGTGAGTGGGATCAATTTTCTGAAATTTCAGGGAACCAAGAACTTGAAAGGACCCCGTCATTTGCTCCATTTTTCCTGGCTGACCCCCAGCAAGACATCTCTTCGTGGTTTTGTGTCCTAGACTGGTTAGCCCAGCAGTCAAATCCGTGGCAAGGGCCCCATGAGCACTGTCTGTTGAGCCTTCATCTAGACACCCCTCACTTGCAGGACCATTCTCTCTGAGTCCTCTGCCTTGACCTCTAGTGGCAGCTAGAGAACAAGAGAAGCAACAAAACTTTACTAATATTGTAGTCTAAACAAGGCTACATCTTCTCTTCTCCCATCTCTCAATATCGATTTACAGGGATGGAGAAAAGGTCTGGGTGGAACAATTTTCTGATCTAGCCTTCCCAACAGGCATCTGACCTTAACCTCTGGCAGCTCTCCAGTGTTAGAATGTGTGATCCTTAGTGTGCCTGTGGTCTTCAGCTTTGAGCCTTGACCATAAGTCCAAAGTAACAGGAAAAAAACCCATTCAGTACCAGTTTTTAAGAAAGAGGGAGGCAGCATATTTAGGAAAAATAAAATGAGTTTCAGAATAAGACTTTTAGACATGCAATACTTATATTCATAGTAGTACATGCCTACTCAGTACTATACAGCAGCACAATGTATTGCTGGTTGTACAGAAATAAATGAAAAACTCATGGTCCCTCCTCTTACTGAACTTATGACCCTGGTACAGAAAATATAATAAATAAGTAAATAAACAACTGTTACAAAGGGAATGATAGGAATAAGTAATACAGAACGGGAATAATGGTGATGAGGGAAGCCACAGGAAGAAGTGACATAAGCCGGATTTAAAGTAACCTGGAGTGGAGTCTAGTTCTCCCACTTGCCAGATACATAATCTACCATGACTTAATGTCTCAGACTCAGTTTCTTCATCTGTAAACCAGATTTAATTTACACAGAAATACGTTATACCACATTGGGGTTGTTGTGGAAATTTTAGTTAAGTAACAATATTAAAGGCACCTTGTTCCTATTACTTTCCTAGAACACAATAAAGGGTTTTGTGTTTTTTTAAAAAGGTATCTAAGGCATGTACTTTCATTAAATGGATGGTTCACATTATAAAGTGGAGAGTGAACTGGAACAAAACCAAAAGACCCCCAGAATCCAGATTAGACATTTAACTTTATAACTCTGGGCAAGTCACGTAACACTCCCAGCTTTCTTTTCCTCAATTGTAAAAGAGAGTAGACAGTATCTTACAGAGAGTATAAGACTATAAGCAACATTGGAAAATAAAAATATTTCTTTGTAAAGCTCTAATGTCCTTGACATGATAAAGTAATGAATATGCATTCTTTTCTTTTTTCACTTGAAGGAAAGAGGATCTGGGCAGGTCCTGTAATTGAACATACATTCTTAAGTGGAAGTGGCTTTATCGTGAAACGAATGAAGCTTACACTTCAGGGCCTCTCACTTGTATGGGCCACTGTGAGTGCAGGAGTCACAGAACTTTGCATGTGGGAGTGTGACACACAATACAGAGAGGAGGTATTTATATGTAGCATTCCTGGTGTATTGCCCAAAGAGAACTCAGGAAAAAGAGTGGCAAAGTGTCAAAGACTCCATTCATGGGTCTACAGAAAAAATATCTGTCTTGGATGCTGGTATCAGGTGACAGAATGAAAAACACTTTCCTGCGATATCTGGCTGCAAGGTAGTCCTTACTGGGGTTTGCCCCCTGGACTGCCCCAAAGATTAATTCAAACATTTAGTAGAAGGTAGTTACAGGTCAATACATCTGCCTAAGTGTCTAAAGAGTAAATACAAGCCATCCCTAGAAAAACAAATCTTAAACCAAGGTCTTAAAGAATTCCAAGAAAGTACCAAAGCACATGAAATGTCTATCAAAAATCACAAACACAGGAGAATAAAAGGACTCAATGAATACAAGCCAGCAAAAACAACAGACTCCAGAACATTAAAACTGTCACAACTAGAATAAAAACAACTGTGTGTTTAAAGAAATTTTAAAAATGGGACCAAAATTAAGATTAATAAACAAGAAACTATAAATAAATATTGTTAAAAAACTATAGATAACTTTTAACTTTGTCGACAAAGGTCCATATAGCCAAAGCTATGGTTTTCCCAGTAGTCATGTATGGATGTGAGAGTTGGAATATAAGGAATGCAGAGTGCCAAAGAACTGATGCTTTTGAACTGTGCTGTTAGAGAAGACTCTTGAGAGTCCCTTGGACTATGAGGAGATCAAACCAGTCAATCATAAAGGAAATCAATCCTACATATTCATTGGCGTGACCGATGCTAAAACTCTTAATACTCTGGCCACCTGATGTGAAAAGCCTACTCATTGGAAAAGACCTTGATGCTGGGAGAGATTAAAGGCCAGAAGAGAAGGGGATGACACTATCTAGGACATGTGTATGCATGTGTGTGTGTATGTTAAATCGCTTCAGTTGTGTCCGACTCTTTGTGACGCTATGGACTGTAGCCCACCTGGCTCCTCTGTCCTTGGGGCTTCTCCAGGTAAGAACATTGGTAGGTTGCCATGTCCTTCTTCAGGGGATCTTCCAGACCTAAAGATAGAAACTGTGTCTCTTAAGTATCCTGCACAGGCAAGTGGTTCTTTACCACTAGCGCCACCTGGGGAACCCCTGAAGGTGTACAAAGCACAATACTTAGCAATTACACTCCAAGGTACAGATCCTAGGTATCTTCGACACATATACACAAAATGCTATCAAAAATCCTGCAGGGGCACTGTGAGATGGCCTGGAGGGATGGGACGGGTTGGAGCGGCGGGGGGGTGTGCACTGGGAGGAGGGTGGAGGAGGGATGGGAGCCAGGGATATACATATGACTAATCTGGGATTATACAAACCTATAAATTACAAAGCACTGTAAAAGTAAAAAGTAAAATAAAAATTTTAAAAATCTTTATATCATAATCTTTTATATAATACATATATAATTTTATATATAATATATAATTTTATTTTTTATTATAAAAAAATAGAAACAGCCCAAATGTCCCATGAAAGAAGAATAGTAAAATATACTTAAAATGTGAAATAACACTCCATGGCAATGAAAATTAATGAGCTACAGCTCCACTGAACAAAACAGAGGCAACTTGGGAAGAGCAGTGATTGAAAAACACCAATCCCAGAAGATGTACAGCTGAGTCTCACTTAAATAACTTTAAAACACACATGCACACACACACAAATAGGACCATATTATGTATTCTTAAGAAGTGGGATGGTGTGGAGGTTAAGAGCACACAACCAGCAACCAGACCACCTGAGCTGGAACTCAGGTCATGTCACTTACTAACTACATAATTAGACAGTTAGTTAATCTCTATATATTTCATTTCCTCACCTATACAATGGGTCTACCTACCTCTAAGGATTGTTCTAGGGTTAAACAAGTATATGGCACCTAAAAGTGTTTGGGATATAGAAACGACTCTAAAGTTTTCTGTTGCCACAATTAAAGACATTCACATTTGGTTAACAGACTAATGAAACACAAGGGAATGATAAGTAAAATATTCAAGTCACTTAGAGGAGGGTCAAGGATGGATTAAGGACATCAGAGGCTAGGGTAGTGCCTTTTGTTTTTAAAATTAGTAGCCAGTCCTCAGGTATTTATTGTCATTGTTCTTTATAATTTAAAAGTATTTTATAAATGTTTCGTTGCATTCTATACTTTCTCCTTCCAGTGAAAAATACTTTTAAATGTTATAAAATTAGAAATAAAAGGGGTAGGGGACCAGGCAAAGGCAACACAAAAAAGAAAATTACAGGCGAATATCACTGATGAAATTAGACACCAAAATTCTCAACAAAATTCTAACAAACAGAATTCAACAACACATCAAAAAACTCATATCTAATGATCAGGCTGGGTTTATCCCAGGCATGCAAGGATTCTTCAATAGTCTCAAATCAATGTGATACACCATATCAACAAATTGAAATACAAAAATCACATGATAATCTAAATAGACGCAGAAAATGCCTTTGACAAAATCCAACACCCATTTAAATGATAAAAAAAAAAAAAACTTTCAAAAATGGGCATAGAAGGAACCTACTTCAACATAATGAAAACCATATACGAGAAACTCACAGCAAACATTATCTTCAATGGTGAAAAACTGAAAGTGTTCCCTTTAAGATCATGAACAAGACAGTGGTGTCCACTTTCACCACTACTATTCAACATAGTCCTGGAAGTCCTAGCTACAGCAACAAGAGAAAAAAAAAGAAATAAAAGGAATCCAGACGGGAAAAGAAGTAAAACTCTCTCTATTTGCAGATGACATGATACTATACATTGAAAACCCCCAAAACACTTTAGAAAACTACTAGAGCTAATCGACGAATTCAGCAGTCAGAGGACACAAAATCAAGACACAGAAATCACTCCCATGTCTATATACAAACAATGAAAAATCAGAAAGAGAAATCAAGGAGGTAATCCCATTCACCAATGCAACCAAAAGAATAAAATATCTAGGAATAAACTTACCTAAAGAGAAAAATGAACTCTACTCAGAAAATTACAAGACACTAATGAAAGAAATCTAAGATGACATAAACTGATGGAGAGATATTCCATGTTCCTGGGTAAGAAGAATCAATATCGTGAAAATGACCATACTACCAAATGTCATCTACAGATTCAATGTGATCCCTATTAAAGTACCAATGACATTCTTCACAGAACTAGACCAAAACATAGCACAATTTATATGGAAACACAAAAGACCCCAGATAGCCCAGTCAATCCTGAGAAAGAAGAATGGAGCTGGAGGGATCAGCCTCCCTAACTTCAGACTATACTACAAAGCAACAATCATCAAGACAGTATGGTATTGGCACAAAAACAGAAATATAGACCAATGTAACAAGATAGAGAACCCTAGAGATAAACCCACGCACTTATGGGTACCTTATTTTTGACAAAGGAGGTGAAAATATACAATGGGACAAACACAGCCTCTTCAACAAATGGTGCTGGGAAAATTGGACAGCTACATGTAAAAAAATGAAGTTGGAACATTTCCTAACACCATACACAAAGATCAACTCAAAATGGATTAAAAATCTAAATGGAAGACCAGAAACCATCAAACTCTTAGATGAGAATATAGGCAAAACACTTACGTTACATAAATCAAAGCAAGATCTTCTATGACCTGCCCTCTAGAATGTTGGAAATAAAAGCAAAAAATAACCATGTCAGACCTAATGAAACTTAAAAGCTTTTGCACAGCAAAAGAAACTACAAAAAGGTGAACAGACAACCCACAGAATGGGAGAAAATCATAGCAAATGGAACAATCAACAAAGAATTAATTTCCAAAATATACAAACAACTCAGACGACTCAAAACTAAAGAAACAAACAACCCAATCAAAAAATGAGAAAAAGACCTCAAGAGACACCTCTCCAAAGAAGACACACAAATGGCCAAAAAACACATGAAACGATGCTCAACGTCGCTCATTATCAGAGAAATGCAAATCAAAACTACAATGAGATGCCACCTCACACCAGTCAGAATGGCCATCATCAAAATATCTACAGATAATAAATGCTGGAGAGGGTGAGGAAAAGGGAACACTCCTGCATTGTTGGTGGGAATGTAAATTGATATAACCATGGAAGACAGTCTGGAGACTTCTTAAAAAACTAAGACTAGAAGCACCATATGATCCAGCAATCCCACTATTAGGCTTATACCCTGATGAAATCAAAATTGAAAGAGACACCTGTACCCCAATTTTATTGCAGCTCTCTATACAATAGCTAGAACATGGAAACAACCTAGATGTCCACTGATGAATGAATGGATAAAAAAGCTGTGGTACATATACACAATGGAATATTTCTCAGCCATAAGAAGAAATGCAGAAGAATACAATGGAATAAAATTCTCAGGCACAAAACAGAAATATAGACCAATGTAACAAGATAGAGAACCCTAGAGATAAACCCACGCACTTATGGGTACCTTATTTTTGACAAAGGAGGTGAAAATATACAATGGGACAAACACAGCCTCTTCAACAAATGGTGCTGGGAAAATTGGACAGCTACATGTAAAAAAATGAAGTTGGAACATTTCCTAACACCATACACAAAGATCAACTCAAAATGGATTAAAAATCTAAATGGAAGACCAGAAACCATCAAACTCTTAGATGAGAATATAGGCAAAACACTTACGTTACATAAATCAAAGCAAGATCTTCTATGACCTGCCCTCTAGAATGTTGGAAATAAAAGCAAAAAATAACCATGTCAGACCTAATGAAACTTAAAAGCTTTTGCACAGCAAAAGAAACTACAAAAAGGTGAACAGACAACCCACAGAATGGGAGAAAATCATAGCAAATGGAACAATCAACAAAGAATTAATTTCCAAAATATACAAACAACTCAGACGACTCAAAACTAAAGAAACAAACAACCCAATCAAAAAATGAGAAAAAGACCTCAAGAGACACCTCTCCAAAGAAGACACACAAATGGCCAAAAAACACATGAAACGATGCTCAACGTCGCTCATTATCAGAGAAATGCAAATCAAAACTACAATGAGATGCCACCTCACACCAGTCAGAATGGCCATCATCAAAATATCTACAGATAATAAATGCTGGAGAGGGTGAGGAAAAGGGAACACTCCTGCATTGTTGGTGGGAATGTAAATTGATATAACCATGGAAGACAGTCTGGAGATTTCTTAAAAAACTAAGACTAGAAGCACCATATGATCCAGCAATCCCACTATTAGGCTTATACCCTGATGAAATCAAAATTGAAAGAGACACCTGTACCCCAATTTTATTGCAGCTCTCTATACAATAGCTAGAACATGGAAACAACCTAGATGTCCACTGATGAATGAATGGATAAAAAAGCTGTGGTACATATATACAATGGAATATTTCTCAGCCATAAAAAGAAATGCAGAAGAATCAGTCCTAATGGGATGGATGAATCTTGAACCTATTATACAAAGTGAGGTGAGTCAAAAAGAAAAAGACAAGTACAGTATACTAACACATATATATGGAATCTAGTAAGATGGTACCAATAAATACACATGCAGAGCAATGATGGAGAAACAGACAGAGAACAGACCTATGGATATTGCAGAGAGGGAAGATCAGGTGAGAGGTATGGAAAGAGCAACATGAAAACCTACACTAGTATATGTATAAGAGATAACCATTGTGATTAAACTGTAAGACTAAGGGAACTTACATAGGGGTTGTGCATCAACCTGGGGGTGGGACGGGGGAAAATGGAGGGGGGGCTCGGGTGAGAGGGCTCAGGTATATACCTATGACTGTTTTGGGATTATGTATAGCTATAAACAACAAAACTCTGTAAAAGACATATAACAATCGCTGTACACCTGAAACTAATTTAACATTGTAAAACAACCAAACCTCAATAAAAAAACAGGGGGCAGGAGAGTTTAAACAGTCAAATTACTACTGTCCATTCAAAGCTACCACCTTAGAAAATACACACAGAATCTCTCTCAATAACATCAATAACAGATGGTGTTTTCCTTAGATTGCAGTGTCTTGTTCAAAATATTAGTGATTTCTCTTTTTTGGAAATGTCTTCCGAGCCTATAGCCCTTCTTTTGAGCATTCGGAATGTTGATAGTTCTCATCTTTTGAGGGGAGATTTTATTTTTATCCAAAAAGCAGCAAGCAATTTGAGACCAACTTTGATAGATGAGATGAGTGATTTTGTTCTGTGACAGGTAAGTGAGATAATAGTGTTTCATAAAACAATTTTTCAAAGTAATTTCAAAAAAAATAATGGACTTCCAGGCTTCACAGAGTAATCAAATCCAACCTCCCTCACAACTTAGGAACTAGTTCTGCCAGAACCCTGACAAATGGCCGGTCAGCTTCAGCTTAGAATTTACAAACAGCACAGAGTCAGACAGAACACCCTGGAAGACGGGTGGTGATAAGCACGTATACCTATGCATTCGTCTAATCGCCACATTTCCTAAAAGTATAATCTTCTGTTATATTTTACTGGCCAATATTGGACCACTGTTTCCATTGATACAAGTCAAAATCCGATGTTTAATCCTCAGGTGCATTAGCTCTCTTTTCCAGAGAAGAATAAGTTGGTATCATTTATAATCCACCTCAGACACTGATGAAAGTCCAGAAATTCTCTTAAAATAGGAACTGGTCTCCGTTTGGAAGTAATTAGCTATATCTGTGAAAGTGGTTTCCATCTTGACCACAGGAAATCATGGGAAAAACAGAAGCATGATTCAAATTTAGACACAAAGTACCCACGGAATTTACTAAAATCTATTACTATGACAATCCTGCCCCATAAATGAAATGAGGCTAATAACATGTAGTTTATATATATAATGTACATTATTTATACATCAACCTGGGGTGGGACGGGGGAAAATGGAGGGGGGGCTCGGGTGAGAGGGCTCAGGGATATACCTATGACTATTTTGGGATTATGTATAGATATAAACAACAAAACTCTGTAAAAGACATATAACAATCGCTGTACACCTGAAACTAATTTAACATTGTAAAACAACCAAACCTCAATAAAAAACAGGGGGCAGGAGAGTTTAAACAGTCAAATTACTACTGTCCATTCAAAGCTACCACCTTAGAAAATACACACAGAATCTCTCTCAATAACATCAATAACAGATGGTGTTTTCCTTAGATGGCAGTGTCTTGTTCAAAATATTAGTGATTTCTCTTTTTTGGAAATGTCTTCCGAGCCTACAGCCCTTCTTTTGAGCATTCGGAATGTTGATAGTTCTCATCTTTTGAGGGGAGATTTTATTTTTATCCAAAAAGCAGCAAGCAATTTGAGACCAACTTTGATAGATGAGATGAGTGATTTTGTTCTGTGACAGGTAAGTGAGATAATAGTGTTTCATAAAACAATTTTTCAAAGTAATTTCAAAAAAAATAATGGACTTCCAGGCTTCACAGAGTAATCAAATCCAACCTCCCTCACAACTTAGGAACTAGTTCTGCCAGAACCCTGACAAATGGCCGGTCAGCTTCAGCTTAGAATTTACAAACAGCACAGAGTCAGACAGAACACCCTGGAAGACGGGTGGTGATAAGCACGTATACCTATGCATTCGTCTAATCGCCACATTTCCTAAAAGTATAATCTTCTGTTATATTTTACTGGCCAATATTGGACCACTGTTTCCATTGATACAAGTCAAAATCCGATGTTTAATCCTCAGGTGCATTAGCTCTCTTTTCCAGAGAAGAATAAGTTGGTATCATTTATAATCCACCTCAGACACTGATGAAAGTCCAGAAATTCTCTTAAAATAGGAACTGGTCTCCCGTTTGGAAGTAATTAGCTATATCTGTGAAAGTGGTTTCCATCTTGACCACAGGGAAATCATGGGAAAAAACAGAAGCATGATTCAAATTTAGACACAAAGTACCCACGGAATTTACTAAAATCTATTACTATGACAATCCTGCCCCATAAATGAAATGAGGCTAATAACATGTAGTTTATATATATATGTATATAATGTACATTTTATTTATAGAATATATTTACATATGTTTTATTTACCTATTTCATGCGAGTTCACTGTGGTTTTCCTAAGTCTGCAATTAAAATATCTGTTTAAGAACTCCAGAGACTTTAATAGAGGTTGTCATTAAACTTACTAAGCTGCAGCTTCACCTGCACAGTTCTGATGACCACTTATCTATTTTCCTATCACCAATCTTCCAGAAATGCTACCATCTGCAATATTTCCCAGACATTAGTGGTTCATGGCTCGATCATCAAATCTGCAAGATCTCTCACTATCTGTGATACAATTTAGTTGAATGTGGAAATCTTCCCTGGTCAAAGAAAGTAGGTTGTTTTAAAATATGTTCTTTCCACTTCAGACTCTTTTGCATCAACAATATTTATTCATTTCTTCCAGTCTGAAGGTAATTCTCCTCCGTGGGACTGCCTGAAGCAATATTACACAAAAATCCAATTTAAAATTTTCAAAGATCTAAAATTCTAACATCATTTTTTGTGTGTGTATGTAGGATTCTTTGAAGGACATACAAAAGTGTTAAAAACACCTAACATGTACTTGTTTGTAAGCATGTACTTCAAACAAGGCAGACAGTTTTTATGCAGTTTTCACCTTAAAGACTGGATGCCCATCATTGTTACTTTTAAATTTTTCCTCTATCTCTTTGCACCAACTTTTAGACATTTACCCTAGAAAAAGGACAATGACATATTCACCACAGCACTGGAGACAGGGAAGTGAAAAGGAAGAGAGAAGCAGAGGTGGGGAGGCGGGAGAAGAGCATGAGTTGCCCAAATTCCACATGAGACTCTGGTTCCTGAAACTGAACCCGCCAAATTAGAAGCAGCCAGCATTCTATAACCACCAAACTGGTCCTGAGTAAATTACCATTTATTTCAACCTACCTTCTTATAAACTGAGTATCTGTGTTTTCCCCGCCTTCATGTGTTGAAGCTCTAACTCCCAGTGTGATGGGATTTGGAGGTGAGGTCTCAGGAAGACAAGGAGGTTTAAATGAGGTCATGAGACCAGGGCTCCCAAGGTGAGATGAGTGTCTTTATTTAAGAAGAGGAAGAGGGCTTCCCTGGTGGTCCAGTGGGAAAGGATACCGCCTTGCAGTGCAGAGGGTGCCAGTTTGGGATTCCCTGGGAGCCAGGTGAGGTCTCGATGATAGTTTTTTCATTTTTAAGTCTGCAATTAAAATATCTGTTTAAGAACTCCAGAGACTTTAATAGAGGTTGTCATTAAACTTACTAAGCTGCAGCTTCACCTGCACAGTTCTGATGACCACTTATCTATTTTCCTATCACCAATCTTCCAGAAATGCTACCATCTGCAATATTTCCCAGACATTAGTGGTTCATGGCTCGATCATCAAATCTGCAAGATCTCTCACTATCTGTGATACAATTTAGTTGAATGTGGAAATCTTCCCTGGTCAAAGAAAGTAGGTTGTTTTAAAATATGTTCTTTCCACTTCAGACTCTTTTGCATCAACAATATTTATTCATTTCTTCCAGTCTGAAGGTAATTCTCCTCCATGGGACTGCCTGAAGCAATATTACACAAAAATCCAATTTAAAATTTTCAAAGATCTAAAATTCTAACATCATTTTTTGTGTGTGTGTATGTAGGATTCTTTGAAGGACATACAAAAGTGTTAAAAACACCTAACATGTACTTGTTTGTAAGCATGTACTTCAAACAAGGCAGACAGTTTTTATGCAGTTTTCACCTTAAAGACTGGATGCCCATCATTGTTACTTTTAAATTTTTCCTCTATCTCTTTGCACCAACTTTTAGACATTTACCCTAGAAAAAGGACAATGACATATTCACCACAGCACTGGAGACAGGGAAGTGAAAAGGAAGAGAGAAGCAGAGGTGGGGAGGCGGGAGAAGAGCATGAGTTGCCCAAATTCCACATGAGACTCTGGTTCCTGAAACTGAACCCGCCAAATTAGAAGCAGCCAGCATTCTATAACCACCAAACTGGTCCTGAGTAAATTACCATTTATTTCAACCTACCTTCTTATAAACTGAGTATCTGTGTTTTCCCCGCCTTCGTGTGTTGAAGCTCTAACTCCCAGTGTGATGGGATTTGGAGGTGAGGTCTCAGGAAGACAAGGAGGTTTAAATGAGGTCATGAGACCAGGGCTCCCAAGGTGAGATGAGTGTCTTTATTTAAGAAGAGGAAGAGGGCTTCCCTGGTGGTCCAGTGGGAAAGGATACCGCCTTGCAGTGCAGAGGGTGCCAGTTTGATCCCTGGCCTGAGAAGATCCCACACGCGGCAGAGCGGCTGGACTGACGTGTCCAACTGCCGAGCCGGAGCTCTGGAGCACATGTGCCCAGAGCTGGTGCTCTGTGGCGACAGAGGCCACTGCGATGGGAGGCCCACATGGGCCAACGAACAAAGATAAATAAATGAAAGATCAATAGAAGTGGCCAAAAAAAAATAAAAAAGAAAAGGAAGAGATCCCATACCCCACCCATGCGAGGACACCATGACATGATGCAAAGGTGGTCAGCAGACCAGAAAGGGAACCTTTATCAGAAACCAAATCAATGAGCACTTTGACCTTAAACTTCCCAGCCTCCAGAACTGTAAGAAATAAACTACAGCTGTTTAAATCGCTCAGTCTGTGTTTGTTTGTGGTTGTTGCTTTTCTGAAGCCCAAGTTAAGACACACCATAAGCATGGTAAGAAGACATCTTATTGAAATTAAATGATAGCTGTAAGATCACTCCCCTGCTGCAGGAATCCATGCAGAGGTAGAGGGTGGATATGTGGACGTGCAGCCAAAGGTGAACTGGGAGAGCAGCACTGACCTATACACACTACATGTGGAAACATACTACCATGGCTTATTTTCTTGGGTTCCAAAATTACTACAGATAGTGACTGTAGCCATGAATTTAAAAGATGCTTGCTCTCTGGCATAAAAGCTATGACAAAGCTAGACAATGTATTAAAAAGCAGAGACATCACTTTACCGACAAAGGTTCATCTGCTCAAAGCTATGGTTTTCCCAGTAGCCATGTATGGATGTGACACCAAAGAACCAATGCTTTCGAATTGTGGTGTTGAAGGCTCTTGAGAGCCCCTGAAGTGCAAGAAGATAAACCAAAGGATAGTGGGCATGAAGTTCCAAATTATTTTTCAACCTACCTTCTTATAAACTGTTGCCCCATGTGTTGAAGCTCTAACTCCCAGTGTGATGGGATTTGGAGGTGAGGTCTCAGGAAGACAAGGAGGTTTAAATGAGGTCATGAGACCAGGGCTCCCAAGGTGAGATGAGTGTCTTTATTTAAGAAGAGGAAGAGGGCTTCCCTGGTGGTCCAGTGGGAAAGGATACCGCCTTGCAGTGCAGAGGGTGCCAGTTTGATCCCTGGCCTGAGAAGATCCCACACGCGGCAGAGCGGCTGGACTGACGTGTCCAACTGCCGAGCCGGAGCTCTGGAGCACATGTGCCCAGAGCTGGTGCTCTGGTGGCGACAGAGGCCACTGTGATGGGAGGCCCACATGGGCCAACGAACAAAGATAAATAAATGAAAGATCAATAGAAGTGGCCAAAAAAAAATAAAAAAGGAAAGGAAGAGATCCCATACCCCACCCATGCGAGGACACCATGACATGATGCAAAGGTGGTCAGCAGACCAGAAAGGGAACCTTTATCAGAAACCAAATCAATGAGCACTTTGACCTTAAACTTCCCAGCCTCCAGAACTGTAAGAAATAAACTACAGCTGTTTAAATCGCTCAGTCTGTGTTTGTTTGTGGTTGTTGCTTTTCTGAAGCCCAAGTTAAGACACACCATAAGCATGGTAAGAAGACATCTTATTGAAATTAAATGATAGCTGTAAGATCACTCCCCTGCTGCAGGAATCCATGCAGAGGTAGAGGGTGGATATGTGGACGTGCAGCCAAAGGTGAACTGGGAGAGCAGCACTGACCTATACACACTACATGTGGAAACATACTACCATGGCTTATTTTCTTGGGTTCCAAAATTACTACAGATAGTGACTGTAGCCATGAATTTAAAAGATGCTTGCTCTCTGGCATAAAAGCTATGACAAAGCTAGACAATGTATTAAAAAGCAGAGACATCACTTTACCGACAAAGGTTCATCTGCTCAAAGCTATGGTTTTCCCAGTAGCCATGTATGGATGTGACACCAAAGAACCAATGCTTTCGAATTGTGGTGTTGAAGGCTCTTGAGAGCCCCCTGAAGTGCAAGAAGATCAAGCCAGGCATTCCCAAAGGAAATCAACTCTGAACAGTCACTGGAAGGACTGATGATGAAACTGAAGTTCCAATCCTTTGGCCACCTGATGTGAAGACTGACTCATTGGAAAAAGACCCTGATGCTGAGAAGGACTGAGGGCAAGAGGAGAAGGGGGAAGCTAAGGATGAGATGGTTAGATAACATCACCAAATCAAGGAACATGAGTTTGAGAAAACTCTGGGATAGAGTGAAGAACAGGGAAGCCTGGCACACTGCAGTTCATGCGATTGCAAACAGTCGGACATGACTGAGCGATTGAACAGCAATGTGTAAAACAGATACCCCCCCCCTCAAAAAAAAACCAGATACCTAGTTGGAAACTGCCGCATAACAGAGTTCAGTTTGGAGCTCCGCAATGAGTTGAGAGGTGGAATGGGGGGAAGTTGTGAGGGAGGCTCCAGAGGGAGGGAGTAATATGTATACATATAGCTGATTCATGCTGATGTACAGCAGAAACCATTACAACACTGTAAAACAATTACACTGCAATTTAAAAGAACAAATAAAATAAAATTACTTTCTTGCTTAGAAACAAAGTAACTCTTTGTTCTCCCCAACATAAACCTACATCCTCACCCTAAATCTGGGTCGAACCACCCATCCTGTGTCCAGTCACATGAGTCTACCTCATTAATTCACATACGCAGTCTTTCCATCAGCCGAGGTAAATTGCTTGCTTCCGTGTTTTCACAAATATGAATTCTTCCACCTGAAATGGCCTTGCCATTGCAGAGGTAGAGGGTGGATATGTGGACGTGCAGCCAAAGGTGAACTGGGAGAGCAGCACTGACCTATACACACTACATGTGGAAACATACTACCATGGCTTATTTTCTTGGGTTCCAAAATTACTACAGATAGTGACTGTAGCCATGAATTTAAAAGATGCTTGCTCTCTGGCATAAAAGCTATGACAAAGCTAGACAATGTATTAAAAAGCAGAGACATCACTTTGCCGACAAAGGTTCATCTGCTCAAAGCTATGGTTTTCCCAGTAGTCATGTATGGATGTGACACCAAAGAACCAATGCTTTCGAATTGTGGTGTTGAAGGCTCTTGAGAGCCCCCTGGAGTGCAAGAAGATCAAGCCAGGCATTCCCAAAGGAAATCAACTCTGAACAGTCACTGGAAGGACTGATGATGAAACTGAAGTTCCAATCCTTTGGCCACCTGATGTGAAGACTGACTCATTGGAAAAAGACCCTGATGCTGAGAAGGACTGAGGGCAAGAGGAGAAGGGGGAAGCTAAGGATGAGATGGTTAGATAACATCACCAAATCAAGGAACATGAGTTTGAGAAAACTCTGGGATAGAGTGAAGAACAGGGAAGCCTGGCACACTGCAGTTCATGCGATTGCAAACAGTCGGACATGACTGAGCGATTGAACAACAATGTGTAAAACAGATACCCCCCCCTCAAAAAAAAACCAGATACCTAGTCGGAAACTGCCGCATAACAGAGTTCAGTTTGGAGCTCCGCGATGAGTTGAGAGGTGGAATGGGGGGAAGTTGTGAGGGAGGCTCCAGAGGGAGGGAGTAATATGTATACATATAGCTGATTCATGCTGATGTACAGCAGAAACCATTACAACACTGTAAAACAATTACACTGCAATTTAAAAGAACAAATAAAATAAAATTACTTTCTTGCTTAGAAACAAAGTAACTCTTTGTTCTCCCCAACATAAACCTACATCCTCACCCTAAATCTGGGTCGAACCACCCATCCTGTGTCCAGTCACATGAGTCTACCTCATTAATTCACATACGCAGTCTTTCCATCAGCCGAGGTAAATTGCTTGCTTCCGTGTTTTCACAAATATGAATTCTTCCACCTGAAATGGCCTTGCCCTTCATTTCTGTCTGTTCATACTATTCTCCTCCATTCCTCCCTCCATATCAGAAAACACAAATAAAAGTAACCACCATAAAAACTAATAAATATGAGTCTTCTCTGCGATTTCCCATAATAGAATCACCCATTGCTGCCTTGCTCCCTTCGACCTCTTGCTTCTTGGAGGAAGGCAGGAGGAGGAAAGCTTAGATCAGTGGTTGATGTGAAAGATTCTGTGTCAGACGGTGCGGACAGGACCTGGGCCTTGATATTTAGAAAACCTCCCTGGGGGATTGAATGAGCACCAGGAATGAAAGCTGCCATGGGATCATTGCCGCTCAGTCTAGCTGTGCACAGTCTCAGGCCAAGCTCTGGAAACATTATCTTAATTAGGAGTCAGTGAACAGACCTACCGAATTAGCTCAGAGGCTGAGGCGTTTGTATTATTAAACAGTTCTTATCAAATCCAGGCTGAGAAGCCTGGGCCAAAACAGTACATTAGCCTGATGGTGGAACAGGATAGGGTAGGTCTATTATATATGCCCAACAACAAACAAGTGTGGACACCTGTAATAGTGCCCTGTTTTTGTGCAAAAAGAGAGAAAGAGAGAGAGCGAGAGATGCATGCTAAGCAACAAGTAAAAACATGTCTTAATCAGAAGAACTCTTGTGTTCTGAACACCGATCACACAACCATGATACAACCCCCAACTCATCATCTCAGAGGCACGGCCAGTCTTCTGGGAGCACAGAAAATGGAGTGAATTCTGCCTAGAAGAGGGTGCAGGTAAAGCTTTACCAAGGAGGTGGCACTTAAGCTAAGTCTGAGAAGAATTTAACCAGATGAAGAATTAGGTTCAAAGCTTGCAAGGAAGAAGGTGTAACATAGCCAACATCCAGAGCTGTGACAGTGACAGTCTTGGGCTGGTACCAAAAAATCACCATCATGCTTGCAATGTAAGAAATATGAAGGATTACAGTAAAAGCTGGATGGCTGAGGGCAAGAGGCTACCTCATTAATTCACATACGCAGTCTTTCCATCAGCCGAGGTAAATTGCTTGCTTCCGTGTTTTCACAAATATGAATTCTTCCACCTGAAATGGCCTTGCCCTTCATTTCTGTCTGTTCATACTATTCTCCTCCATTCCTCCCTCCATATCAGAAAACACAAATAAAAGTAACCACCATAAAAACTAATAAATATGAGTCTTCTCTGCGATTTCCCATAATAGAATCACCCATTGCTGCCTTGCTCCCTTCCACCTCTTGCTTCTTGGAGGAAGGCAGGAGGAGGAAAGCTTAGATCAGTGGTTGATGTGAAAGATTCTGTGTCAGACGGTGCGGACAGGACCTGGGCCTTGATATTTAGAAAACCTCCCTGGGGGATTGAATGAGCACCAGGAATGAAAGCTGCCATGGGATCATTGCCGCTCAGTCTAGCTGTGCACAGTCTCAGGCCAAGCTCTGGAAACATTATCTTAATTAGGAGTCAGTGAACAGACCTACCGAATTAGCTCAGAGGCTGAGGCGTTTGTATTATTAAACAGTTCTTATCAAATCCAGGCTGAGAAGCCTGGGCCAAAACAGTACATTAGCCTGATGGTGGAACAGGATAGGGTAGGTCTATTATATATGCCCAACAACAAACAAGTGTGGACATCTGTAATAGTGTCCTGTTTTTGTGCAAAAAGAGAGAAAGAGAGAGAGCGAGAGATGCATGCTAAGCAACAAGTAAAAACATGTCTTAATCAGAAGAACTCTTGTGTTCTGAACACCGATCACACAACCATGATACAACCCCCAACTCATCATCTCAGAGGCACGGCCAGTCTTCTGGGAGCACAGAAAATGGAGTGAATTCTGCCTAGAAGAGGGTGCAGGTAAAGCTTTACCAAGGAGGTGGCACTTAAGCTAAGTCTGAGAAGAATTTAACCAGATGAAGAATTAGGTTCAAAGCTTGCAAGGAAGAAGGTGTAACATAGCCAACATCCAGAGCTGTGACAGTGACAGTCTTGGGCTGGTACCAAAAAATCACCATCATGCTTGCAATGTAAGAAATATGAAGGATTACAGTAAAAGCTGGATGGCTGAGGGCAAGAGGATGAAGTCTTGCATGGCAGACTAAAGAGGTCACATCGCCAAAGCTTTTATATCAGAGAGTTCATTACCACTCTGGTCTCTGCCAAATATGCCTTATTTACAACTTGGATGAACCACAATAGAACGTTCAACATTAAAGTTCACTGGGAATTGTGGAATCTTCCTATAATGGTCTCATAATTTTGTAACATCTTCAGATGTTCAGACAATATGAACATTCATGAAAAGGCTTGCTATCAGAATAAAAACTGCAAGAAAGATTTTTAAATGACTGTAACATTTCCTAAGAAAGGCTCGCAGACTCTTCAGGCTTGTGATCAATCCCCACAGGTATCCCCGACAGCTATCACATTCAGTTGCTATAACAACCTGCCACTCACTTCTACTTTACACCAGTAACCCAAAGACAGCTGGATCCAGAATAGGCTAACTCAAAGCAAAAGACACCAGTGCCGGAACACTCAGTAGGGAGGTAATTAAAAATGAAATCACTATTCTCTTAATGATCTTTAAAAGCAAATGATAATGTAGACCCTGGAACACCTTCAGCATGTGGTGGCAGACTGAGAGGGACACCAGGAGTGAACAGCTTACCACTGACTGAGAGAGGGTCCCTTTCCCAACTTCACTTCCATCCTCACCCTCTCTGCAAAAGACACTGCAAATTCTCAAAGGTCAAAGTGGGCACTTCTCTAACCTTTCAGTCCTCTTTTTTTTTTTTTTAATGGAGTGGAGTTGCTTTATAATGTTGTGCTGGTTTCTGCTGTAAACAGTGATAGCTATATGCTAAGCAACAAGTAAAAACATGTCTTAATCAGAAGAACTCTTGTGTTCTGAACACCGATCACACAACCATGATACAACCCCCAACTCATCATCTCAGAGGCACGGCCAGTCTTCTGGGAGCACAGAAAATGGAGTGAATTCTGCCTAGAAGAGGGTGCAGGTAAAGCTTTACCAAGGAGGTGGCACTTAAGCTAAGTCTGAGAAGAATTTAACCAGATGAAGAATTAGGTTCAAAGCTTGCAAGGAAGAAGGTGTAACATAGCCAACATCCAGAGCTGTGACAGTGACAGTCTTGGGCTGGTACCAAAAAATCACCATCATGCTTGCAATGTAAGAAATATGAAGGATTACAGTAAAAGCTGGATGGCTGAGGGCAAGAGGATGAAGTCTTGCATGGCAGACTAAAGAGGTCACATCGCCAAAGCTTTTATATCAGAGAGTTCATTACCACTCTGGTCTCTGCCAAATATGCCTTATTTACAACTTGGATGAACCACAATAGAACGTTCAACATTAAAGTTCACTGGGAATTGTGGAATCTTCCTATAATGGTCTCATAATTTTGTAACATCTTCAGATGTTCAGACAATATGAACATTCATGAAAAGGCTTGCTATCAGAATAAAAACTGCAAGAAAGATTTTTAAATGACTGTAACATTTCCTAAGAAAGGCTCGCAGACTCTTCAGGCTTGTGATCAATCCCCACAGGTATCCCCGACTGCTATCACATTCAGTTGCTATAACAACCTGCCACTCACTTCTACTTTACACCAGTAACCCAAAGACAGCTGGATCCAGAATAGGCTAACTCAAAGCAAAAGACACCAGTGCCGGAACACTCAGTAGGGAGGTAATTAAAAATGAAATCACTATTCTCTTAATGATCTTTAAAAGCAAATGATAATGTAGACCCTGGAACACCTTCAGCATGTGGTGGCAGACTGAGAGGGACACCAGGAGTGAACAGCTTACCACTGACTGAGAGAGGGTCCCTTTCCCAACTTCACTTCCATCCTCACCCTCTCTGCAAAAGACACTGCAAATTCTCAAAGGTCAAAGTGGGCACTTCTCTAACCTTTCAGTCCTCTTTTTTTTTTTTTAATGGAGTGGAGTTGCTTTATAATGTTGTGCTGGTTTCTGCTGTACAACAAAGTGAATCAGCTATATGTATATGCACATTGTTGCTGTTTAATCGCTCAGTCTTTCATGACCCCATGGACTGTAGCCCACCAGACTCCTTTGTCTATGGGTTTTTTCAGGCAAGAATACTGGAATGGGTGGCCATTTCCTTCCCCAGGGGATTTTCCCCACCCAGGGATAAAACCCACGGGCTCTTCACCACTAAGCCACCTGGAAAGCCTATATGTCCCCTCTCTCTTGAACCTTCCTCCCAACGGCCCCTGCCCTACCCCACCCCTCTTCGTCATCACGGAGCACTGAGCCTCAGCTGCCTGTGCCACACAGCGGATTCCTGCTAGTCAGCAATTTACATATGGTAGCACACCTCTGTCAGTCCCAGTCTCCCAGCTCATCCCACTCCTTCCACCTGCTGTGTCCACACGCCCATTATCGACATCTGTATCTCTATACCTGTCCTGAAATAGGTTTGACAGATTCCACACATATACGTTAATACACATACTTGTTTTCCTCTTTCTGACTTACTTCACTCTGTATGACAGAGTCTAGTTTAAACAAGCTTTATGACCATTACTGACCTATTTCTTTGCCACTCTCACTGAGAAAACAAACAAAAACAACTATCTCTATCTCTTGGCCTAAGCACATTTTCCCGCCAATGTTGCCTTTATTCTTCCCATCTCTTGCACAATCAATATCCTTTTGCTCACTGGTAACTTTACCCTCTCCTTCCAGACTGGCTCTTATCTTATGAAACGTGTCTTATTCCACTGGTCTTAGAAAGGTTGGTTCAATTTTCTACCTTTCTTACTAAATTCTGGGGGACAGGGATGTGTTTTATTTGGGGCCATAAGGAACCAGCAAATAGTAGGTAGGCAGTATTTATTAATGTAATTCAAAGTACAGGAAGAAATTTCATCTCATACACAGAAAAACTCCAAAAACGGCTGCTTTCTTCAATCTGTTGGTTTAGAACCTGTGGGATGTGGGAGACCTTATTATTTAATCCTGGTCACAAATGGCTTTGACATGCTTTTCTTGGCTCTTGAGAAGGAAACACAAAAGAGTGACTTTGGGTTTTTTTCCTCTTTCTGTAAACTAAGAAGAAATCAACATTCTATCTAAAATGAGTAGTTGGCATTTTGGCTGCAGGGCACAATTTCTCAGGAAGATGAAAAAAAAAAAAAATCAAAGAGGAGATAAGCACATTTTAAGTGACGTCAGCATTTTCTAAGATGTTGTGAAGACTCTAAAAGGCTTAGAGATGGGTCAGCTGGTTCATTGACTAGGAAATACAGGTACAGCTCAGTAGCAGCTACTCTATATGGGGGTGGGATATGGTGGATGAGTGTGTGGACACACATCTGCACAGAAATGTTAACTAATTTTTACTTTTAACATTTTATCTGGATAATTGGAAGTCTTCAGTTAAATTTCCATAAAAATTAAGGAAAAGCAGGATATTATGTGGGTGGGAGGCTGGCATGAAAAAGCAAAACATGAATTTCTAACAAGGGATTATGGTGAACAAGGGGTTCACACCTCATCTTCTGAAGACTTGGCCCACATCAAAAACAAAGCAACTGTCCATTTAGAGAGACGAGACTTGGAAATGTGATCACAATGAAAGGGGCCCCAAATTTTCAACAGGATGGATTTCTGTATAAAACATACAAGGGACAATGTGTCTTTCACCTTGTCAATACGCTGGTCACATGGAAGGTCCTTGGCCTTGGCACAGAGAGAGTGTATTAATGTCTTGGACGGCTGGATTTTCTTCATCCATTTACTATCCTATATCCACCTTTAAAAGATGCTGTTGAAACTTAAACAGGGAGTAAAATCTGAATTTGTCTGAAATGTGCCCTAAAATCACCTAAATATTGTCTGCAGCCCAACTAGGATTCTTGGGTCAAATACTACATTGACAAGTGTGGTGTGCTCTCAGACACCTTGATGGACTCAGAGCCACTTGGGGGGAAGCAGGAGTACGGCTGCCCCTCCCCTCAGGCACCTCCTGCACAGCAGGGGTCTCACAGCTACCTCTTCAGCCAAGAATCAGCTACAATTTTCTCCAGTTTTCAGGAGCATCTCTTAAAGCCAGCCGATTTTCTGGGTGACCTGGTCACAAATGGCTTTGACATGCTTTTCTTGGCTCTTGAGAAGGAAACACAAAAGAGTGACTTTGGGTTTTTTTCCTCTTTCTGTAAACTAAGAAGAAATCAACATTCTATCTAAAATGAGTAGTTGGCATTTTGGCTGCAGGGCACAATTTCTCAGGAAGATGAAAAAAAAAAAAAAATCAAAGAGGAGATAAGCACATTTTAAGTGACGTCAGCATTTTCTAAGATGTTGTGAAGACTCTAAAAGGCTTAGAGATGGGTCAGCTGGTTCATTGACTAGGAAATACAGGTACAGCTCAGTAGCAGCTACTCTATATGGGGGTGGGATATGGTGGATGAGTGTGTGGACACACATCTGCACAGAAATGTTAACTAATTTTTACTTTTAACATTTTATCTGGATAATTGGAAGTCTTCAGTTAAATTTCCATAAAAATTAAGGAAAAGCAGGATATTATGTGGGTGGGAGGCTGGCATGAAAAAGCAAAACATGAATTTCTAACAAGGGATTATGGTGAACAAGGGGTTCACACCTCATCTTCTGAAGACTTGGCCCACATCAAAAACAAAGCAACTGTCCATTTAGAGAGACGAGACTTGCGGAAATGTGATCACAATGAAAGGGGCCCCAAATTTTCAACAGGATGGATTTCTGTATAAAACATACAAGGGACAATGTGTCTTTCACCTTGTCAATACGCTGGTCACATGGAAGGTCCTTGGCCTTGGCACAGAGAGAGTGTATTAATGTCTTGGACGGCTGGATTTTCTTCATCCATTTACTATCCTATATCCACCTTTAAAAGATGCTGTTGAAACTTAAACAGGGAGTAAAATCTGAATTTGTCTGAAATGTGCCCTAAAATCACCTAAATATTGTCTGCAGCCCAACTAGGATTCTTGGGTCAAATACTACATTGACAAGTGTGGTGTGCTCTCAGACACCTTGATGGACTCAGAGCCACTTGGGGGGAAGCAGGAGTACGGCTGCCCTCCTCAGGCACCTCCTGCACAGCAGGGGTCTCACAGCTACCTCTTCAGCCAAGAATCAGCTACAATTTTCTCCAGTTTTCAGGAGCATCTCTTAAAGCCAGCCGATTTTCTGGGTGAGCCCTGCTGCACTTGATCAATAAATCAGAGTTTAAGAGCTATGTGTCTCCATTTTCCCCTTGAACAAGAGTCTATCATTTTCTAAGCGGCACGCACCAGGGACTCCTCGTGGGGCCATGCTCCTCTGCTGGCACCCAGGCTGAATGGCACTGGGGCAAGAGTGGGCAAACGAGGCACCTGAAGAGTTCGTCAGAGGTTGGCTGGGGAGACAGCACCCCTCAGCAGCAAGGTTCCCAAACCACTTTGATCAGAATCACCTGGGAAGCTTGTTAATCAAAAATTTCCAGCTCCTAGCAGGATTTCTGGTCCAGTGGTTTTAGGAGGGGGTGTACTCAGTTGCTTCAGTTGTCTCCAACTCTGCAGCCTCATGGAGGATAGCCTCCCCTCCCTTGCCCCCCACAAGGCTCCTCTGTCCATGGGATTCTCTAGGCAAGAATACTGGAATGGGTTTCCATGACTTTCTCCAGGGGATCTTCCCAACCGAGGGATCAAACCCAGATCTCCTGCATTGCAGGCAGATTCTTTACTGTCTGAGCCACCAGGGAAGCCCATCCCCATTGCATTCATACAGAAAATGAGGTTCACAAAAGTTTTGTAACATGCCCAAGTTCACACATCTAATGAGATGCAAACAGAATTTGAACCATTCTGTTTATGTAATCCCCAAGATCAAGTACTTGCCCTCACACAGCACAGCTGTCTAAAATGAGATGCAAACAAAAGAATTTGAACCATCATGTAATCGGCTGGATTTTCTTCATCCATTTACTATCCTATATCCACCTTTAAAAGATGCTGTTGAAACTTAAACAGGGAGTAAAATCTGAATTTGTCTGAAATGTGCCCTAAAATCACCTAAATATTGTCTGCAGCCCAACTAGGATTCTTGGGTCAAATACTACATTGACAAGTGTGGTGTGCTCTCAGACACCTTGATGGACTCAGAGCCACTTGGGGGGAAGCAGGAGTACGGCTGCCCCTCCCCTCAGGCACCTCCTGCACAGCAGGGGTCTCACAGCTACCTCTTCAGCCAAGAATCAGCTACAATTTTCTCCAGTTTTCAGGAGCATCTCTTAAAGCCAGCCGATTTTCTGGGTGAGCCCTGCTGCACTTGATCAATAAATCAGAGTTTAAGAGCTATGTGTCTCCATTTTCCCCTTGAACAAGAGTCTATCATTTTCTAAGCGGCACGCACCAGGGACTCCTCGTGGGGCCATGCTCCTCTGCTGGCACCCAGGCTGAATGGCACTGGGGCAAGAGTGGGCAAACGAGGCACCTGAAGAGTTCGTCAGAGGTTGGCTGGGGAGACAGCACCCCTCAGCAGCAAGGTTCCCAAACCACTTTGATCAGAATCACCTGGGAAGCTTGTTAATCAAAAATTTCCAGCTCCTAGCAGGATTTCTGGTCCAGTGGTTTTAGGAGGGGGTGTACTCAGTTGCTTCAGTTGTCTCCAACTCTGCAGCCTCATGGAGGATAGCCTCCCCTCCCTTGCCCCCCACAAGGCTCCTCTGTCCATGGGATTCTCTAGGCAAGAATACTGGAATGGGTTTCCATGACTTTCTCCAGGGGATCTTCCCAACCGAGGGATCAAACCCAGATCTCCTGCATTGCAGGCAGATTCTTTACTGTCTGAGCCACCAGGGAAGCCCATCCCCATTGCATTCATACAGAAAATGAGGTTCACAAAAGTTTTGTAACATGCCCAAGTTCACACATCTAATGAGATGCAAACAGAATTTGAACCATTCTGTTTATGTAATCCCCAAGATCAAGTACTTGCCCTCACACAGCACAGGTGTCTAGGCCCAGCAAACTCTGCAGACAGGTTGAATAACCAAGACCTAAAAGAGGGTACTGGACTTCAAATCTGCCCCAAGAGTGAATATCCTACAGCTTTGGAGACTGTTGGGTTTCATATTTAGGGCTCACCTAAACATCCAAGTGTCTACTTGTTTGGCCTCCACAGGCAAGAGGCAGACCCTTGCCCACCATTTTCTCCCCTGGGACACAGCAGGTATGCCACTACTTTGTATCCAATCCACCCAAAATCACACTGATTAGGACAACAGGCGGCAAGAGAGAGACCAACCAAGAGATCTCTAGAGGGAAGAATATCATCTACAGCCATACCACCCTGAACGTGCTCAATCTTGTCTAGAGGGAAGAATCTCTGAGAATCCAAAAAGAGAAACTTAGAGGCAGATGCATTCTATTTGGAATCACTGTCAGGCTAAGAGGAAAGGCCCTACACTCCATTCCTGCCTCACTCTGCAGCCACAATGGCATGAATCAACATCCTCTTCAGAGACAATTATGCTGAGTTTTCCAACAAGGCTATCACAATGTTAGGACTTTTGTCTCTGAAAGGATGATAAGAAAGGAACGATAATCAGACAATACAATGAAGTATTTCCATTTTATGTTGTTCAGTCACTAAGCCATGTCTGACTCCTTGATACCCCATGGACTGCAGCATACCAGGCTTCTCTCTTCTTTACTATCTCCAAGAGATTCCTGAAGCTCATGTCCATTGAGTCTATTATGTCATCCAATCATCTCATCCTCTGTCATCCTCATGGAGGATAGCCTCCTCCCTTGCCCCCACAAGGCTCCTCTGTCCATGGGATTCTCTAGGCAAGAATACTGGAATGGGTTTCCATGACTTTCTCCAGGGGATCTTCCCAACCGAGGGATCAAACCCAGATCTCCTGCATTGCAGGCAGATTCTTTACTGTCTGAGCCACCAGGGAAGCCCATCCCCATTGCATTCATACAGAAAATGAGGTTCACAAAAGTTTTGTAACATGCCCAAGTTCACACATCTAATGAGATGCAAACAGAATTTGAACCATTCTGTTTATGTAATCCCCAAGATCAAGTACTTGCCCTCACACAGCACAGGTGTCTAGGCCCAGCAAACTCTGCAGACAGGTTGAATAACCAAGACCTAAAAGAGGGTACTGGACTTCAAATCTGCCCCAAGAGTGAATATCCTACAGCTTTGGAGACTGTTGGGTTTCATATTTAGGGCTCACCTAAACATCCAAGTGTCTACTTGTTTGGCCTCCACAGGCAAGAGGCAGACCCTTGCCCACCATTTTCTCCCCTGGGACACAGCAGGTATGCCACTACTTTGTATCCAATCCACCCAAAATCACACTGATTAGGACAACAGGCGGCAAGAGAGAGACCAACCAAGAGATCTCTAGAGGGAAGAATATCATCTACAGCCATACCACCCTGAACGTGCTCAATCTTGTCTAGAGGGAAGAATCTCTGAGAATCCAAAAAGAGAAACTTAGAGGCAGATGCATTCTATTTGGAATCACTGTCAGGCTAAGAGGAAAGGCCCTACACTCCATTCCTGCCTCACTCTGCAGCCACAATGGCATGAATCAACATCCTCTTCAGAGACAATTATGCTGAGTTTTCCAACAAGGCTATCACAATGTTAGGACTTTTGTCTCTGAAAGGATGATAAGAAAGGAACGATAATCAGACAATACAATGAAGTATTTCCATTTTATGTTGTTCAGTCACTAAGCCATGTCTGACTCCTTGATACCCCATGGACTGCAGCATACCAGGCTTCTCTCTTCTTTACTATCTCCAAGAGATTCCTGAAGCTCATGTCCATTGAGTCTATTATGTCATCCAATCATCTCATCCTCTGTCATCCTCTTCTCCTCCTGCCTTCAGTCTTTCCCAGTATCAGGGTCTTTTCCAATGAGTCAGCTCTTTGCATCACATGGCCAAAATATTGGAGCTTCGGCTTCCGCATCAGTCCTTTCAGTGAATATTCAGGGTTGATTTTCTTTAGGCTAGACTGGTTTGATCTCCTTGCAGTCCAAGGGACTCTCAAGAGTCTTCCCCAGTACCACAATTCAAAAGCATCAATTCATAAGTGCTCAGCCTTCCTTATGGTCCAACTCTCACATCTACACAACTACTGGAAAAACCATAGTTTTGACTATATGGACCTTTGTTGGAAAAATGACGTCTTTGTTTTTGAATATGCTGTCTAGATTTGTCATAGCTTTCCTTCCAAGGAGCAAGCATTTTTTAATTTCATGGCTGCAGTCACTGTCCACAGTGATTCAGAAACCCAAGAAAATGAAACGCCACTACTTTCACTTTTCTGACCTATCTGCCATGAAGTGATGGGACTGGATGCCATGACCTTGAATGTTGAGTTTTAAGCCAGCGTTTTCTCACTCCTCTTTCATCTTCATCAAGAGGCTCTTTAGTTCCTTCTTTGCTTTCTGCCATTAGAGTGGTATCACCTGTATATCTGAGGTTGTTGATATTTGTCTTGGCAATTTCAATTCCAGCTTGTAATTCATCCAGCTTAGTATATATATAAATATATATACACACATATACATATATATATTACATCATAAGATATATTGTGTGTGTATATATATATATATATATATATATATATACATATATATATAATATTCCCAATTGTTTGAGTAAATGGTTTCCTATAGATAGAAAAAGAATGAGGAGGAAAGGTACTTTCTCCCTGGAATTTGCTTTGAATGTGTGATTCCTTTTCTCAAGTCTTATTTTATAAGATCTTTTCTGACATCCATATTTTGCCAATAGTGAATTTTATAGCTTCAACCAAAATATTTTCCAATCCTAAGCCCACTTAAATCCCTGGTACATTCTAAGAAAAGCCACTATCCTGGCCCTGAAGCATTTCAGTGGACTCAGAGTTAAGTGAGGGCTGCTAAAGTCTGCCCCATCTCAACCGATCCCAGTAACTTGACAGAGTTAGAGTGAAGAGTTATATATTCTGGTCCTGTCCATTAATCTTCTCAATCATACCATGCATACTTTTTGCTGAGTGTTCATACGTGCCCTGAAGAATGGAGCAAATCCTCAGAGCTATACTAGCAGCTCTGTGCCTGCTACAGGATACAAAGTTCCTCACACTTTTCAAGGAACTAATATTATCTGAGAACTAGAAGTGTAATCTAAAACTCATCAATCTTACAAATTTCCCATTAAACCTCAAGTCCTTAGAGTAATCTGCAAAATGAAATTTTTGATAAAATTATTAACATTTCTCTGATAGTATTTCTAAATCCAGATCTTTGCTTTCAAACCTTAATCCTAAATGTGTGCATTAATCCCTAAGGTCAATCAATTACATTCATACATTGTCCTTCTCCCACATACTGTTTCAAATTCCACGTCTATTACATTCATATTTAATTGTGCCTTGGAATTTATAATTGTGGTCTAAATTTTTATAGTTTCAGAGGTTCTGAAATTGTTGCAAACTGATATCATGCTTGCTTTATTCCCATTTGCTAGTGAATTTAACTGCATTATCAGGTCCCCCATGAATTATTTTTTAATTTTATTATTTTAATAGTTAATAAAGATTTAAAAAATTAGTTTAAAAAGGTAAGCTTTCCTACTACTATTAGCCTCCATTACTCCAATACTTTTATAATTTTATGTAAAATATCAATATTTAGATTATAAGATTTTACATGGCTTTCAGAACAGTGTCAGGCCTTTACAAGTATATACATGGGCATACATATTTATAACACATTTATAATACAAATGACCATATACCATTTATAACACATTTCAATATTTGCATTATAAGATTTTACATAGCTTTCAGAATGGTGTCATGCCTTTACAAGTATATATATGGGTATACATATTTATAGCACATTTTATAACACAAATCACCACATACCATTCACTGGTGTGAACCTTTTTCTTTTCACTTCATAATATATCTTGCTAGTCATTATTTATCAGTACCTAAAGCCTGACAACCTGCTTATTCACTGCTGCATCCTATTTCATTGTGATTCAGTTATTATTTTACCAGTTGCACAGATTCAAGGAGCTCCTCACACTGTCTTCTCCATGAGCAGCAGCCCCTGGAGCTGTGCGAGGTCCTTCACTACACTGCTTCTAATCCTACTACATACAGCCCTGCAATGAATGTCCTTGGAAATGAGGCCTATATACATGCCCCAGTAACTAGTCGATCTGTAGAATGAAACCCTAGAAATGAAGTGACTAATTAACTCATGCCTCTAAAAGATGCCATCTGCACCTTCCTCTTCCTTGCCTGCAACACTGATCTGATTGCACCTCAAATCTATACTACCTTCCCATCACCTCCACCCTGGACCAGGTCACCATCAACCCTTTCTTGGGCTAGTGGAAGACATTCCTAACTGGTCTCCCTGCCATCCGCCTGCCTGCCTTCCAGCCCATCCTCTACAGAGTCACCACTGTGACTGCATAAAAGTGTAAATGTGTGCACCTGAAGGTCCTGCTTAAAGCTGTTTCATGCTTCCGTGGCCTGAGTAAAGTCCAAATTCCTTCCATGACCTCTCTGGCCCTCTGGCCCTTGCTTAATAACCAGACTCAACTCTACGCTCTGGCCATACTGAAGTTCCATCATGTCCTTAGTAGAATGGCCATGATCTGACCCTTGGCACACTTGATTCCATTTGCCCAGAACATTCACTCCTGCTTAACCCAACTCCTTATCTACCCAACCACTCCTCCGTTCTTAGTCTTCAGCCTAAATGTACAGCATGGGGGTTAAGAGCAGAGGCTCTAGAACTAGGCTGTCTGGGTCTGCTTCTACCATTTATCAGCTATGTTCTTGAGATAAGTTAATCTACTGCTCTTTCTTATTTTCCCCATCTGTAAAATGGCACTGACAATAGTACCAATCTCACAGATTTGTTGTGAAGATTAAACTGGTTACTGTGCATGAGGCACTAAACACAATAGATGCTCATAATAAGTACTCTGTATGTGACAGCTATGATTACTATTACATACCCTCCTTTGAGAGGGCTTCATGGACTCCTTAGATAAGATTAGATCCCTTTTCCATAGTAATCCTACCACATGTGTGGGTCCAAAGAGTAGAGTCTAATGGCCCTTCCCAGGGCTCTAAAGTAAAGAACTGACCTCCCTGATTAAGGATTTGCCATTCAATCAGTTAATATTTATGGAGCTAACAGCTATGACTTGTGGCCAGGCAATCTTCAGGATATAAGACATAAAGCAGGAAAACCCAACTAAGCCCCTCACTGATAGAGCTTACTGGGTTAAGAGAGTCAGGCAACCAAACACACTTTTGACATAGAGTTAAAACTTTGATGCCAGGGGTGAGGAACAATCACGAGAAATGAGTAAGGGGTGCTGTGCTACGTAAGACATGAGCAAAGTCCTCTTGGAGAAGGGGACACTTGAGCAGATCCTGAAATGAAGTGAGAGAGCACCTCACTCTAAGGTCTATTTGGTAAAACACAGTTCCAGACAGTGTAACTCCAAGTGAAGAGTCCCTCAGATTTTGGTCTTGTTCAGGGACAAGCAAGGATGTCAGTAAGGCTAGACCTCAATGAGCAAGAGCGAGAGTGACAGGGCAAGTGACAGGAAAAGAGGCTGGAGTGGCCTCTGGGACCAGAGCACGTGGGGCTTTCTAGGTCAACATGAGGACATTGGATTTTCTAAGTCTGAAAGGAAACCATTAGAGATTTCTGAGCCAAGAAGTGATCGGAACAAAACATAAACAAGCAAAACACAGACACACACAAAGAAGCGATCCGAACAGAATTACAGTGTCAAAGATCACATTAGCTGGTATGCAGAGAATAGTCTTCAGCCTAAATGTAAAAAAGCATTGGGGGTTAAGAGCAGAGGCTCTAGAACTAGGTGTCTGGGGCTGCTTCTACCATTTATCAGCTATGTTCTTGAGATAAGTTAATCTACTGCTCTTTCTTATTTTCCCCATCTGTAAAATGGCACTGACAATAGTACCAATCTCACAGATTTGTTGTGAAGATTAAACTGGTTACTGTGCATGAGGCACTAAACACAATAGATGCTCATAATAAGTACTCTGTATGTGACAGCTATGATTACTATTACATACCCTCCTTTGAGAGGGCTTCATGGACTCCTTAGATAAGATTAGATCCCTTTTCCATAGTAATCCTACCACATGTGTGGGTCCAAAGAGTAGAGTCTAATGGCCCTTCCCAGGGCTCTAAAGTAAAGAACTGACCTCCCTGATTAAGGATTTGCCATTCAATCAGTTAATATTTATGGAGCTAACAGCTATGACTTGTGGCCAGGCAATCTTCAGGATATAAGACATAAAGCAGGAAAACCCAACTAAGCCCCTCACTGATAGAGCTTACTGGGTTAAGAGAGTCAGGCAACCAAACACACTTTTGACATAGAGTTAAAACTTTGATGCCAGGGGTGAGGAACAATCACGAGAAATGAGTAAGGGGTGCTGTGCTACGTAAGACATGAGCAAAGTCCTCTTGGAGAAGGGGACACTTGAGCAGATCCTGAGATGAAGTGAGAGAGCACCTCACTCTAAGGTCTATTTGGTAAAACACAGTTCCAGACAGTGTAACTCCAAGTGAAGAGTCCCTCAGATTTTGGTCTTGTTCAGGGACAAGCAAGGATGTCAGTAAGGCTAGACCTCAATGAGCAAGAGCGAGAGTGACAGGGCAAGTGACAGGAAAAGAGGCTGGAGTGGCCTCTGGGACCAGAGCACGTGGGGCTTTCTAGGTCAACATGAGGACATTGGATTTTCTAAGTCTGAAAGGAAACCATTAGAGATTTCTGAGCCAAGAAGTGATCGGAACAAAACATAAACAAGCAAAACACAGACACACACAAAGAAGCGATCCGAACAGAATTACAGTGTCAAAGATCACATTAGCTGGTATGCAGAGAACAGATCTGAATGTACATGGTGTGGGACAGGTATAATCAGAGAAACCATTTAGGAGGTTACAGCAGTAGTCCAGAAATGAGTGGCTTGGGTTAGAAGAGGAACAGTGCTGATGGTCAGAAGTAGTAAGGCTGGTGGTCCAGTAGTAAAGAATATGCCTTTCAATGCAGGAAACACAAATTTGATCCCTGGTCAGGGAATTGAGATCCTGCACGCTGCAGAGTACAACCCAAAACAACAACAAGAACAACAACAAAGAAGTGGTAAGATTCAAGACAGAACTTGAAAGTAGAGCCTTCTGTTAATGGACTAAAAGACGATTATGAGTGAAAAAGAAAAGTTAAGGATGACTCAAGGCTTTAGAACAAAACGGCCACACATTCACCGAGGTGGGGACACCAAGGGAAGACCAAGTGTTGGAGATGTGGACATCAAGCATCTAAACCAACATGTCAAGTAGGGAGTCTAGAGTTCAGGACAGACTGAGATGACATTCAAGAGTCCTCAGCATACAAATGGTATTTAAAGTCATTCAGCCAGATGAGGTCCCAGTGGGGAGCAGCTGGGAAGAGAGAAGAAAAGAAGAACTAGTCTAGCACCCTGAGGTTTGCTAACAATGATAAGACGTCAAGGCAAGATTGTTCTAGCAAAAGAGGCTAAAAAGAAGTAGCCAGTGATGGAGGGGAGAAAATCGGGGTAGAAAAGGGAATAAGTATTTATGTTATTGAGTTATAGAGGGAAAGAAGAGGTGGGAGGTGAAAAGGTACACAAAGAATTCCTGAAGAACTTGTCTCAGGTATTCTACTGGCCTCCCCATATGCTGTATTTTTTAATACCATGCCCTCCCAAAGCCCATGGTTTCTCTTCCATGCCTACTCCCTAGCCTTCCTTCCTCCCTCCATTTCTGCTGAATCAAATGTGTGTGTGTGTGTGTATGTGCAACACTGGCATTAGGCAGCCAAGAAAAGGACTGGCTAAAAGATACTAAACAGAGAGGACAAGCACATCAGCGGGATTCTTGGTCTTCTTGGCTTTGCTGTTTAAGAAGTCTTGGGATGGATATATACCTTCTACCATAGAAATCAGAAAATGAACAAGAACCTCTGGCACAGTCCAGGGAACTCTACTCAATACTATGTAATAACCTATATGGGCAATCAGCATTTAGGAGGTTACAGCAGAAATGAGTGGCTTGGGTTAGAAGAGGAACAGTGCTGATGGTCAGAAGTAGTAAGGCTGGTGGTCCAGTAGTAAAGAATATGCCTTTCAATGCAGGAAACACAAATTTGATCCCTGGTCAGGAATTGAGATCCTGCACGCTGCAGAGTACAACCCAAAACAACAACAAGAACAACAACAAAGAAGTGGTAAGATTCAAGACAGAACTTGAAAGTAGAGCCTTCTGTTAATGGACTAAAAGACGATTATGAGTGAAAAAGAAAAGTTAAGGATGACTCAAGGCTTTAGAACAAAACGGCCACACATTCACCGAGGTGGGGACACCAAGGGAAGACCAAGTGTTGGAGATGTGGACATCAAGCATCTAAACCAACATGTCAAGTAGGGAGTCTAGAGTTCAGGACAGACTGAGATGACATTCAAGAGTCCTCAGCATACAAATGGTATTTAAAGTCATTCAGCCAGATGAGGTCCCAGTGGGGAGCAGCTGGGAAGAGAGAAGAAAAGAAGAACTAGTCTAGCACCCTGAGGTTTGCTAACAATGATAAGACGTCAAGGCAAGATTGTTCTAGCAAAAGAGGCTAAAAAGAAGTAGCCAGTGATGGAGGGGAGAAAATCGGGGTAGAAAAGGGAATAAGTATTTATGTTATTGAGTTATAGAGGGAAAGAAGAGGTGGGAGGTGAAAAGGTACACAAAGAATTCCTGAAGAACTTGTCTCAGGTATTCTACTGGCCTCCCCATATGCTGTATTTTTTAATACCATGCCCTCCCAAAGCCCATGGTTTCTCTTCCATGCCTACTCCCTAGCCTTCCTTCCTCCCTCCATTTCTGCTGAATCAAATGTGTGTGTGTGTGTGTATGTGCAACACTGGCATTAGGCAGCCAAGAAAAGGACTGGCTAAAAGATACTAAACAGAGAGGACAAGCACATCAGCGGGATTCTTGGTCTTCTTGGCTTTGCTGTTTAAGAAGTCTTGGGATGGATATATACCTTCTACCATAGAAATCAGAAAATGAACAAGAACCTCTGGCACAGTCCAGGGAACTCTACTCAATACTATGTAATAACCTATATGGGAACAGAATCTAAAAAAGAATGATATATGTATATATATGTACAACTGATTCACTTTGCTATACAGCATAAGTAACTAACACAACATAGTAAATCAACTATACTCTAATAAAATTTATTTTTTTAAAAAAAGAAGTCTACAGCTAAAGATACCTGAAATATATTTTTTCTGAGCAGAGATACAAGTCGAACCACCTTGACAAATGGTCAAAATAGCCAGATTTCCCCTAGTTGAATCAAGCTTCCCTCAATTATGTAAAATTTCAGGCCTATAACCTCCTCCTTTTGATTTTCCTTATTATGTCACTATGTCCCTGAGCTGACCTGGAAGCATCAAGACCACATTAAATCCTTGTAGCTTGCTGGAAACCTTCCCCTCAGCTTGAAAAATACACTCTAACAGAGGCATTGCTATTAAAATAACTTTTTTAAATGTTGTGCAATCTTTTTGTGAAATGACTTTGTGATTCTTTTCCCATTATAAAACATAAATAGATTTAATTAGCCTTAGTAAATTAAAATTGGTGGTAAACTAATCTGTTTGTTTTTTTCCTATACTTTTGTTTCCTGACTTTCAATAATAGCCTCTATTTCTCTTTCAAGCATACATTTCCATGTAAATTAAGCCACAAATAAAAAAGGGGAAGGTTTAAAATTTCTCTCTGAGCCTAGCTTTCTTATTATACTTTTTATGCCTACTGGCAGATTTTTATTGATCCCAATCCAATACCTTTCCTTTGTTGCCGGGGGATGGGGTGGGGGGGGAGGTAATTATCAAGTATGTCGTCTCTTTTTTTATGACTTAATGCAGTAGCTAAAATGAGCTATTAAATGAAATATCCAGGGGCTTCCCTTGTGGTCCAGTGGGTGCAGAGTCTGCCTTGCAGTGCAAGGGGCACCGGTTCGATCCCTGGCCCAGGAAGATCCCAAGTGCTGCACAGCAGCTGAACCAGCATGTTCAATTGTAGGCTGCCGCTCTGCAGCAAGGGAGGCAGCTGCAATGGGAGGACCACACAGGTCAAAGGATAAAGATGGATGGAAATAAATAAATAAAAAATCAGTAAAAAGAGGCCAAAAATTTTTTTTTTAATCTCAAAAAAAAAAAAAAAAACCCCACCCAAATCCTCATTAAATGTTAGCTGTTATAACATGACATATGTGTTTCCAACAGAATCTTTTACACCTCAATTCATTTCCTACTCTTGCTGGATATCTCATCTAAGGGTTCTTCATATCTAGCATGCTCTAAAGTGAATGTTTGGTTCTTCCTCCATCTCGAGTTATGCGTCTTTACACCGTCTAGTAGCTTCTTTCCTTGACAAATGGTCAAAATAGCCAGATTTCCCTAGTCGAATCAAGCTTCCTCAATTATGTAAAATTTCAGGCCTATAACCTCCTCCTTTTGATTTTCCTTATTATGTCACTATGTCCCTGAGCTGACCTGGAAGCATCAAGACCACATTAAATCCTTGTAGCTTGCTGGAAACCTTCCCCTCAGCTTGAAAAATACACTCTAACAGAGGCATTGCTATTAAAATAACTTTTTTAAATGTTGTGCAATCTTTTTGTGAAATGACTTTGTGATTCTTTTCCCATTATAAAACATAAATAGATTTAATTAGCCTTAGTAAATTAAAATTGGTGGTAAACTAATCTGTTTGTTTTTTTCCTATACTTTTGTTTCCTGACTTTCAATAATAGCCTCTATTTCTCTTTCAAGCATACATTTCCATGTAAATTAAGCCACAAATAAAAAAGGGGAAGGTTTAAAATTTCTCTCTGAGCCTAGCTTTCTTATTATACTTTTTATGCCTACTGGCAGATTTTTATTGATCCCAATCCAATACCTTTCCTTTGTTGCCGGGGGATGGGGTGGGGGGGGAGGTAATTATCAAGTATGTCGTCTCTTTTTTTATGACTTAATGCAGTAGCTAAAATGAGCTATTAAATGAAATATCCAGGGGCTTCCCTTGTGGTCCAGTGGGTGCAGAGTCTGCCTTGCAGTGCAAGGGGCACCGGTTCGATCCCTGGCCCAGGAAGATCCCAAGTGCTGCACAGCAGCTGAACCAGCATGTTCAATTGTAGGCTGCCGCTCTGCAGCAAGGGAGGCAGCTGCAATGGGAGGACCACACAGGTCAAAGGATAAAGATGGATGGAAATAAATAAATAAAAAATCAGTAAAAAGAGGCCAAAAAATTTTTTTTTAATCTCAAAAAAAAAAAAAAAAACCCCACCCAAATCCTCATTAAATGTTAGCTGTTATAACATGACATATGTGTTTCCAACAGAATCTTTTACACCTCAATTCATTTCCTACTCTTGCTGGATATCTCATCTAGAAGATTCTTCATATCTAGCATGCTCTAAAGTGAATGTTTGGTTCTTCCTCCATCTCGATGGTTCTTATTGCTGTGTACTTAGTCACCTGTGTGACCCCAAGGTCTGTAGCCTGCCAGGTTCTTCTGTCCATGGGATTTTCCAAGCAAGAATACTAGAGTGGGTTGCCATTTCCTACTCCAGGGGATCTTTCTGACCCAGGAATCAAATTCTGATCAAAGAGTCTCCTGTTTTGACAAGCAGGTTCCTTACCACTAGTGCCACTTGAAAAGTCCTCAATGGTCCTTTCATCCCCTCAGTTGTCGAGTCTTCCCTGTGGACTTCAACCTCCACCCTCAACCTCCACAACCAATATTACTAGATCCAGTGAAGTCCATTCATATACTAGGTCTTTTTAAATTTATTGTTGAAACTTAAAAAAAAATGTCTTTATTGAATGCTACAATATTTTTTGTAATGTTTTGCTTTTTTTGGCCACAAAGTATGTGGGATCCTAGCTCCCTTATCAGGCATCGAACCTGCATCCCCTGCATTAGAAGATGAGGTCTTAACCACTGGACCACCCAGGAAGTCCCTACAATATGTCTTAAAGCTCTCCTCTGCCCCCCACACCAACCAAGGCATCCTCAGCTACATTACAGACTTCAAAAAGCCTCCTGTTTGGTCTTCTTATATAATTTTACTTTCCAATCCAAGTCCAATCTCAAAATATTTTTTGCATAAACGTAATTTTGACAAATAAAATCAGGTAAAATAATTCCCTGGCTATCAGGATAACCCTGTATACAAAAATCATTCATCAAAACATAATGACAGATACTGAATTATGATGCTAGTTGTTAAAAAGATCTGAGAGTTCCAAAAAGCTAAGAAAAATATGGATCCTAATTTAATAATCCACACTATGAAATGGTCATGAATTTTCTTCTTCTAACTCTGAATTCTTCCATGGATGGATCAAGGATTCACATATGAGACAAAATGAACAACCTTTTCTTCCTGAAGAAGTCAGCTAAAACTGAGTAAAGAATTTCTAAGCTTTGTCCCTTTAAAAAATACCTTTCATGATTCAAGAATATCTTGGTATATTTACCAGTGGCCTCTGCTATTGACCATAGAGATTTGTGAAAGATGCAGATGGTGTATCACTGCCTCAGTTTTCATTTCCTCAAGAAGTCTTAGTTTGTGCATAACGGTAAAGCTTTGATGACTTCTCCTGGGAGTCTATACCCTATTCGTAAATAACCTCGTTTTTGTTATTACAGGACTGATAAAGACTCCCATGAAACAATCCTTACGTATTTCTATTTTATTTTTATCAAAGCATCTATTTATGCATGTTGTTAGTGAAGGGTGTTGTTTTCAAGATGTGCAAGAGAAAACAAAATGTTATCTTGTGAAGAGGAGATGTATAGCTCCCAAAGCTACTTCCTAATGCCATTTCCATGGAAACAGGACATTTTCCCTTAACTGCAATGACATTAATAATCAGGTGTCTAAAGTTATACAAAAGGAAGAAAAGAGGACAGAAATTACCAGCCAATCTTTCCTATGTCAATGGGGAACACAAGGACCATGACTCTCATCCTAAGACAAGAATAGATGTTCAACAAGTTCATCTCTCATCTTATGTCCGTTTCTAAACACATCGTATGACAACAGTAACAAATAGCTGCCACCCAAAGAGAAGATTCTGAGGAAAACCACTCAAGCTGTAGTCAGAGAACCCCAGTTTAATCCCATTGCTCCTCTATGAAGTCTCTCCACATCGATCATGTGCCACCCAGAGCCAAGCAAAGAAGGCATCTGATCAAATGCAGAAGAAGAGGATATGGGCAAAGAAGTACTTTTTGTAATTTCTTTGTACAGACCTCTGTAGTTGTAGAGACCTATTTACAAAATGACAATGTAGAAGATGAAACGTTAGAGGAAAAACTCCAACAGCTCAAATCAGAATGTTTACAAATTTACGAACTTCTCAAACTGTACATCCAACAACCAAATGACAATTTTTTTCTTTTAATTTTCTCCCAGATACTTGCTGTCACATCTATAGCATTGAGCCTCAGATGTGATTGCTTGATGGTTTGATCTGCAAACCATGAGGAGAATTACATGTAATTTTTTATAGAAGAAGCTTAAAACAACATATTGTTTGTGGTCAGCACTTGAATGGTTTTTAATCTGCACTTTAGAAAGAAATACCTTTCATGATTCAAGAATATCTTGGTATATTTACCAGTGGCCTCTGCTATTGACCATAGAGATTTGTGAAAGATGCAGATGGTGTATCACTGCCTCAGTTTTCATTTCCTCAAGAAGTCTTAGTTTGTGCATAACGGTAAAGCTTTGATGACTTCTCCTGGGAGTCTATACCCTATTCGTAAATAACCTCGTTTTTGTTATTACAGGACTGATAAAGACTCCCATGAAACAATCCTTACGTATTTCTATTTTATTTTTATCAAAGCATCTATTTATGCATGTTGTTAGTGAAGGGTGTTGTTTTCAAGATGTGCAAGAGAAAACAAAATGTTATCTTGTGAAGAGGAGATGTATAGCTCCCAAAGCTACTTCCTAATGCCATTTCCATGGAAACAGGACATTTTCCCTTAACTGCAATGACATTAATAATCAGGTGTCTAAAGTTATACAAAAGGAAGAAAAGAGGACAGAAATTACCAGCCAATCTTTCCTATGTCAATGGGGAACACAAGGACCATGACTCTCATCCTAAGACAAGAATAGATGTTCAACAAGTTCATCTCTCATCTTATGTCCGTTTCTAAACACATCGTATGACAACAGTAACAAATAGCTGCCACCCAAAGAGAAGATTCTGAGGAAAACCACTCAAGCTGTAGTCAGAGAACCCCAGTTTAATCCCATTGCTCCTCTATGAAGTCTCTCCACATCGATCATGTGCCACCCAGAGCCAAGCAAAGAAGGCATCTGATCAAATGCAGAAGAAGAGGATATGGGCAAAGAAGTACTTTTTGTAATTTCTTTGTACAGACCTCTGTAGTTGTAGAGACCTATTTACAAAATGACAATGTAGAAGATGAAACGTTAGAGCAAAAACTCCAACAGCTCAAATCAGAATGTTTACAAATTTACGAACTTCTCAAACTGTACATCCAACAACCAAATGACAATTTTTTTCTTTTAATTTTCTCCCAGATACTTGCTGTCACATCTATAGCATTGAGCCTCAGATGTGATTGCTTGATGGTTTGATCTGCAAACCATGAGGAGAATTACATGTAATTTTTTATAGAAGAAGCTTAAAACAACATATTGTTTGTGGTCAGCACTGGAAAGCTAGGAAACTATCCTGCTATGATTAAACCTTTCTCTACCCACTTCTTTCAAGATCTGCAAAACAAATAGCCATCAGACCAGAATTAAGGACGAAGAAAGGGAGGATGCCTTGAGGTCTGCCTATCATCACAGGATGATCCAAAATCACATGAATACAATTTTGTGAATAAAAGTGTATAAAAGTTTGAAGCTACTTCCTGTAAGACACAAATGAAAAAAAAAAAAAAAAGGTTGACTAAAAATTGCATGGTGAAAATGGCAAGTGTTACTCTTTAACACAATTTTCTGGAATAAATAAACATGCTATCAATTTGGTGGTCTCTTCAATTTGAGGAAATCTTTAAAGGAAAAATTATGGCATGTCACAATGTGGTCCAAAATAGAGCAACACCTCCTTCAGCTGTATACCCAGGAGTGAGACTGTTGGATCATATGGTAGTTCTATCTTTAATTTTTTTGGAGGAAGTGCCATATTGTTTTCCATTAGTGGCTGTACCAATTTATATTCCCACAAACAGTGTCTGTTTGTTTAATCAGTATATTAAACAGCTATCCACACTCCCATTGTGGTATTATTTACAACAGTCAAGACAGGGAAACAACATGTGTCCTCTGATGGACGAATCAAAAAAGTAAAATGTGGTATATATATACAATGGAATATTATTCAGCCATGAAAAAGAAGGAAATGTGCCATTTTCAGCAACACAGATGAGTATTTAATAAAACTAAAAAAATGGAATATGTATTCAAATGCAGAAGAAGAGGATATGGGCAAAGAAGTACTTTTTGTAATTTCTTTGTACAGACCTCTGTAGTTGTAGAGACCTATTTACAAAATGACAATGTAGAAGATGAAACGTTAGAGCAAAAACTCCAACAGCTCAAATCAGAATGTTTACAAATTTACGAACTTCTCAAACTGTACATCCAACAACCAAATGACAATTTTTTTCTTTTAATTTTCTCCCAGATACTTGCTGTCACATCTATAGCATTGAGCCTCAGATGTGATTGCTTGATGGTTTGATCTGCAAACCATGAGGAGAATTACATGTAATTTTTTATAGAAGAAGCTTAAAACAACATATTGTTTGTGGTCAGCACTGGAAAGCTAGGAAACTATCCTGCTATGATTAAACCTTTCTCTACCCACTTCTTTCAAGATCTGCAAAACAAATAGCCATCAGACCAGAATTAAGGACGAAGAAAGGGAGGATGCCTTGAGGTCTGCCTATCATCACAGGATGATCCAAAATCACATGAATACAATTTTGTGAATAAAAGTGTATAAAAGTTTGAAGCTACTTCCTGTAAGACACAAATGAAAAAAAAAAAAAAAGGTTGACTAAAAATTGCATGGTGAAAATGGCAAGTGTTACTCTTTAACACAATTTTCTGGAATAAATAAACATGCTATCAATTTGGTGGTCTCTTCAATTTGAGGAAATCTTTAAAGGAAAAATTATGGCATGTCACAATGTGGTCCAAAATAGAGCAACACCTCCTTCAGCTGTATACCCAGGAGTGAGACTGTTGGATCATATGGTAGTTCTATCTTTAATTTTTTTGGAGGAAGTGCCATATTGTTTTCCATTAGTGGCTGTACCAATTTATATTCCCACAAACAGTGTCTGTTTGTTTAATCAGTATATTAAACAGCTATCCACACTCCCATTGTGGTATTATTTACAACAGTCAAGACAGGGAAACAACATGTGTCCTCTGATGGACGAATCAAAAAAGTAAAATGTGGTATATATATACAATGGAATATTATTCAGCCATGAAAAAAGAAGGAAATGTGCCATTTTCAGCAACACAGATGAGCCTATAGGGCATTTTGAAAGTGAAATAAGCTAGGCAGAGAAAGACAATTACTGTATGGCATCATTCACATGTGGAATAATTTTTTTTTTAAATCAATTGTAGGGGCTTCCCTGGTGGTCCAATGGGTAAAGAGGCTGCCTTGTAGAGCAAGGGGCACTAGTTCGATCCCTGTTCCAGGAAGATCCCACATGCCATGAAGCCACGGGACCGGTGTGTCCAATTACGAGACAGCCTTCTGGGCACATGGGTGCTCTGCAACAAGAGAGGCCACTGCAATGAGAGGCTCACAAAGACCAAGAGAATAAGGATGGATGAAAATAAATAAATAAAAAACCAATAAGAGAGGCCAAAATTAAAAAAAAAAAAAAAACTTAAAAAATATCAGTTTCATAGACAGACTAGAATAGTGGTTAACAGGGCCTAAGGGAGGAGAAAATGGTAATGGGGAGGTGTGTAGGTCAAAGGGTACAAATTTCACTTATAAGAAGAATAAGTTTTGAGGATTTAATACATAGCATGGTCACTCTAGCTAATAATATACCAATGTATACTTTAAAGCTGCTGAGAACAGATTTTAAGCACACAGAATTTTTTTAAAGGATTAAATTATGTGAGGTGATGTGTTAATTATTTTGACCTTGGCGATCATTCCACAATATATCTCAAATCATCCCATTGTATACTTTAAATATACACAATTATATCTGTCAATTTTTCCTCAATAAAGCTGGAGGAGGAAACAATGAAAAAACAATAGAACATCAAAATCTGTCCCCACCTAGGGAAAGTCACAGCTCAGAGTCCTGCTGGCTAATATCACAGAGTCGCAATCAACTCTCAGCCCTGCAGGCTCAGAAATCAGTCTTTGTGAGCACAGGTAGCACTGGTGGTAAAGAACACACCTACCAATGCAGGAAATGTAAGTGACAGGGGTTCCATCCCTTTGGGTTGGGAAACAGTCAAGACAGGGAAACAACATGTGTCCTCTGATGGACGAATCAAAAAAGTAAAATGTGGTATATATATACAATGGAATATTATTCAGCCATGAAAAAAGAAGGAAATGTGCCATTTTCAGCAACACAGATGAGCCTATAGGGCATTTTGAAAGTGAAATAAGCTAGGCAGAGAAAGACAATTACTGTATGGCATCATTCACATGTGGAATAATTTTTTTTTTAAATCAATTGTAGGGGCTTCCCTGGTGGTCCAATGGGTAAAGAGGCTGCCTTGTAGAGCAAGGGGCACTAGTTCGATCCCTGTTCCAGGAAGATCCCACATGCCATGAAGCCACGGGACCGGTGTGTCCAATTACGAGACAGCCTTCTGGGCACATGGGTGCTCTGCAACAAGAGAGGCCACTGCAATGAGAGGCTCACAAAGACCAAGAGAATAAGGATGGATGAAATTAAATAAATAAAAAACCAATAAGAGAGGCCAAAATTAAAAAAAAAAAAAAAAAACTTAAAAAATATCAGTTTCATAGACAGACTAGAATAGTGGTTAACAGGGCCTAAGGGAGGAGAAAATGGTAATGGGGAGGTGTGTAGGTCAAAGGGTACAAATTTCACTTATAAGAAGAATAAGTTTTGAGGATTTAATACATAGCATGGTCACTCTAGCTAATAATATACCAATGTATACTTTAAAGCTGCTGAGAACAGATTTTAAGCACACAGAATTTTTTTAAAGGATTAAATTATGTGAGGTGATGTGTTAATTATTTTGACCTTGGCGATCATTCCACAATATATCTCAAATCATCCCATTGTATACTTTAAATATACACAATTATATCTGTCAATTTTTCCTCAATAAAGCTGGAGGAGGAAACAATGAAAAAACAATAGAACATCAAAATCTGTCCCCACCTAGGGAAAGTCACAGCTCAGAGTCCTGCTGGCTAATATCACAGAGTCGCAATCAACTCTCAGCCCTGCAGGCTCAGAAATCAGTCTTTGCGAGCACAGGTAGCACTGGTGGTAAAGAACACACCTACCAATGCAGGAAATGTAAGTGACAGGGGTTCCATCCCTGGGTTGGGAAAATTCCCTGGAGGAGAGCACAGCAACCCACTCCAGTACTTTCGCCAAGAGGATCCCATGGAGAAAGGAGCTTGGTGGGCTATGGTCCTTAAGGTCACCAAGAGTTGGACATGACTAAAGTGACTTAGCATGCATGGAGCATATTAAAGAATCCTTCTCCCATACCTGAGACTGAGGGATGAATCCAGAATGCTAGTTTAGGAATTTCTATTGAGAAAAGAACCACATAGTGACTTCAATTTTTGACTTCAATTTTCAGTCTGTGTGAAAAACAGCATTTTATCCCAGTAGGATCATGTTATTTTCCTTCTTGGGAAGGAAGAAAAGGAGCTGGGAAAGAAAGGAAGGAAGGAAGGGGAAAAAATGAAAGAAATAGGGTGGACAGAGACGAAGGCAAGTTGGATGCAGTAAACATAAGGGCTGACATTCAGCTCACACAGCCTGACCTCCCTGATCCAACGTGCCCACCTGGTCTCTGTCAATGCAACCCAAGTGCCCAAAACACCCATTCGTCAAGGTTCCCTATCAGCAAATCAGGGTCTAGAGAGGAACCACCAGCTTCGTCCCTGTGTCTTCTCTGTTTTCCCATGGCTAATGAACCCCACTGCCCAGCAACACACTCTTCTGCTAGATATATTAATATATATGCTCCAAATATCTCTTTTAATCATAGTCCAATCAAGTCCGGCCAGCAGGGGAGCAATTCTGTATCCTTCAAGTGACTTTGTACATCTGTCAATATATTATAACTGATTTTTAAGTCTAATTTCAGCTAACGGGAATCTCATGATCCCAGTTAGTTCACATTTTCCAAATTGAGTCTAACTCAGAAAATACAAAGCTTTTTAGAAAGGTGTCTCTTTAGAAAAATTAAAATCATTGAGAAAAAATGGAATAACTGATACAGAGCTGCCAACTTATTTTGCTAAGGGCATTTTTTTAAAAGATATGCCATCCACTAATACTAAGTAAAGATCTATTGCTATTGTTTGATACAAAGTTGTATCTGACTCTATGTGACCCAATGGGCTGCAACACAGAAATCAGTCTTTGTGAGCACAGGTAGCACTGGTGGTAAAGAACACACCTACCAATGCAGGAAATGTAAGTGACAGGGGTTCCATCCCTGGGTTGGGAAAATTTCCTGGAGGAGAGCACAGCAACCCACTCCAGTACTTTCGCCAAGAGGATCCCATGGAGAAAGGAGCTTGGTTGGCTATGGTCCATAAGGTCACCAAGAGTTGGACATGACTAAAGTGACTTAGCATGCATGGAGCATATTAAAGAATCCTTCTCCCATACCTGAGACTGAGGGATGAATCCAGAATGCTAGTTTAGGAATTTCTATTGAGAAAAGAACCACATAGTGACTTCAATTTTTGACTTCAATTTTCAGTCTGTGTGAAAAACAGCATTTTATCCCAGTAGGATCATGTTATTTTCCTTCTTGGGAAGGAAGAAAAGGAGCTGGGAAAGAAAGGAAGGAAGGAAGGGGAAAAAATGAAAGAAATAGGGTGGACAGAGACGAAGGCAAGTTGGATGCAGTAAACATAAGGGCTGACATTCAGCTCACACAGCCTGACCTCCCTGATCCAACGTGCCCACCTGGTCTCTGTCAATGCAACCCAAGTGCCCAAAACACCCATTCGTCAAGGTTCCCTATCAGCAAATCAGGGTCTAGAGCGGAACCACCCGCTTCGTCCCTGTGTCTTCTCTGTTTTCCCATGGCTAATGAACCCCACTGCCCAGCAACACACTCTTCTGCTAGATATATTAATATATATGCTCCAAATATCTCTTTTAATCATAGTCCAATCAAGTCCGGCCAGCAGGGGAGCAATTCTGTATCCTTCAAGTGACTTTGTACATCTGTCAATATATTATAACTGATTTTTAAGTCTAATTTCAGCTAACGGGAATCTCATGATCCCAGTTAGTTCACATTTTCCAAATTGAGTCTAACTCAGAAAATACAAAGCTTTTTAGAAAGGTGTCTCTTTAGAGAAATTAAAATCATTGAGAAAAAATGGAATAACTGATACAGAGCTGCCAACTTATTTTGCTAAGGGCATTTTTTTAAAAGATATGCCATCCACTAATACTAAGTAAAGATCTATTGCTAATGTTCGATACAAAGTTGTATCTGACTCTATGTGACCCAATGGGCTGCAACACACCAGGCTACTCTGACCTTCACTATCGCCAGGAGTTTGCTCAAATTCATGCCCATTTAGTTGGTGATCTAACCATCTCAGCCTCTGCTGCCCCCTTCTCCTTTTGCCTTCAATCTTTCCCAGCATCAGGGTCTTTCCCAATGCATCAGCTTTTCACATCAAGTAGTCAAAGTACGGGAGCTTCAGCTTCAGCACCAGACCTTCCAATGCATATTCAGAGCTGCTTTCCTCTAGGATTGAATGGTTTGATCTTGCAGTCCAAAGGACTCTCAAGTCTTCTCCAGCACCACAATTCAAAAATAAAGACATTTCAACCCAATGTAGGAGTAAAGACAGATTTCAGGATAAAGTAGTGACCTTAGCCTGGTACCCTTAGTCTCCCCACTTTTCTTCCCACCATGAGCACCTGTTTTAATCCAATGTCACTGGGCGGGCATGGACTGGTAGAACAGCATTTGGGAAACCATCCTCCATGGCTCCAACACTCAGAGAGTCTCCTCCTAGACCTCAGGCAAGATGTAGCCCAGAAAAAAGGGGATCTTGTGCTCCAAATATCTCCTTAACAAAGAGATTCCAAAGCTCTTCCTATATTCGAGAAACAAATGTGACAATCTACAACAATGAATACAATTCTTTGCTTTGAGAAGAAATTTACAAAAATGGAATAATATAGGCTATTGTAATATAATGCCTACTTCTTTCTTTAGAGCGGAGCTTCTGGGAAGAGTAGTCCTCGCTTGCATGCCTAGATCCACTCTCATCTGGCCTCTGCCCTCTCATGCCACCGAAACAGCCCTCAGCAGATCATCATTAACCTTTTTATGGTTAAATCCAATGAATGTGCTTCAGTCCTTACAAGATTAAAGTCTATGCTATTTCCTTTTTTTTAATATTTTCTTGGCTTCCAATATACACTCCTTCATCTCCACAGTTGTTTCACATTCACTACCTTAAATCAGGGATGGCCACCTGCCACAGGACAACTAAGCCCCACCTGCTGCAACTACTGAGCCCGCGCGCTCTAGAGTCCATGCACTGCAACTAGAGAAAGCCCCCACACTGCAACGAAGAGGCTTGTATGGCCAAAAAACATTTTAAGTAAAAAATGAAAATAAATCAGAGATGGAAAGGAGAATCCATCTTCCTTGTTGACACTGATCAATTGCAGTGGGTTCTGAGAACACTAAATTCATTGGAAGGACTGATGTTGAAACTGAAGCTCCAATACTTTGGCAACACGACGCAAAGAGCTGACTCATTGGAAAAGATCCTGATGCTGGGAAAGACTGAAGAGAAAAGGAGAAGAGGATGGCAAAGGATAAGATGGTTGGATGGCATCACTGACTCAACGGACATGCGTTTGAGCAAACTCTGGAAGATAGTGAAGGACTGAGGATCCTGGCATGCTGCAGTCCAACGGGCTGTAAAGACTCGAACACAGCTTAGCAACTGAACAATGACGATGACTGAGAATGCTGTGCTGAGAGATTCCCAAGAGTTCTGGGCTTGATGAGCAGTGTTTCCGCTGAGACCTACAGGAGGCACAGGACAAAACGCATGCCAGAGAGTTTTTAATCTCACGTCAAGTACTGGTATTCCCCAAAGTTTTATCTTTCTCTCTCTTCTCATCCCTGAATCATGTCATCTGCGCCTATGCCTTCAATAATCTCTCACACACAGACTCTTCCTATATTCGAGAAACAAATGTGACAATCTACAACAATGAATACAATTCTTTGCTTTGAGAAGAAATTTACAAAAATGGAATAATATAGGCTATTGTAATATAATGCCTACTTCTTTCTTTAGAGCGGAGCTTCTGGGAAGAGTAGTCCTCGCTTGCATGCCTAGATCCACTCTCATCTGGCCTCTGCCCTCTCATGCCACCGAAACAGCCCTCAGCAGATCATCATTAACCTTTTTATGGTTAAATCCAATGAATGTGTTTCAGTCCTTACAAGATTAAAGTCTATGCTATTTCCTTTTTTTTAATATTTTCTTGGCTTCCAATATACACTCCTTCATCTCCACAGTTGTTTCACATTCACTACCTTAAATCAGGGATGGCCACCTGCCACAGGACAACTAAGCCCCACCTGCTGCAACTACTGAGCCCGCGCGCTCTAGAGTCCATGCACTGCAACTAGAGAAAGCCCCCACACTGCAACGAAGAGGCTTGTATGGCCAAAAAACATTTTAAGTAAAAAATGAAAATAAATCAGAGATGGAAAGGAGAATCCATCTTCCTTGTTGACACTGATCAATTGCAGTGGGTTCTGAGAACACTAAATTCATTGGAAGGACTGATGTTGAAACTGAAGCTCCAATACTTTGGCAACACGACGCAAAGAGCTGACTCATTGGAAAAGATCCTGATGCTGGGAAAGACTGAAGAGAAAAGGAGAAGAGGATGGCAAAGGATAAGATGGTTGGATGGCATCACTGACTCAACGGACATGCGTTTGAGCAAACTCTGGAAGATAGTGAAGGACTGAGGATCCTGGCATGCTGCAGTCCAACGGGCTGTAAAGACTCGAACACAGCTTAGCAACTGAACAATGACGATGACTGAGAATGCTGTGCTGAGAGATTCCCAAGAGTTCTGGGCTTGATGAGCAGTGTTTCCGCTGAGCCTGACAGGAGGCACAGGACAAAACGCATGCCAGAGAGTTTTTAATCTCACGTCAAGTACTGGTATTCCCCAAAGTTTTATCTTTCTCTCTCTTCTCATCCCTGAATCATGTCATCTGCGCCTATGCCTTCAATAATCTCTCACACACAGACTCCCATATCCCTATTTCTAAACCAGACGTCTCCCTATATTAAACCATTGACCTGAACAACCCACAGGCACCCAATCTCAGCAAGTTTACAACGACGTCATCGTCATCTTTCCCTAGAACCTGCTGCTCCTCCAGAATTTCACACTTGGTTAATGGTGCTTATAGCCACACCCTCAAATCTGCAGTCATCCTAGGCTTCTTTCTCTCACTCCTTATTCTATATAGTTCCCAGGTCTTGTCTCCTTTACAGTCCTGCTCCTCTCCTCCTGATTCTCTGCATCATCTTGGTTCATTTCTTTATCAGCTTTTTCCTGCAGTTCTGTGATGGTTCTCTTAACAGTTCTCCAATCCATCCTTCACAAAATATGAATATCACTTTGTCGCTTTAAAATTCTTCAAGGCCTCTCTGAATCTTCTGAAAACATTTTTTCTTAGTAACTTTGCTGCGGTAGGACTGATGCACAATAAAACGGCACATATCAAAAGTACAAAATTTGATGAGTTCTAAAATAAGTATGTGAGGCTTCTCGGGTGGCTCAGTGGTAAAGAATCCACCTGCCAGAGCAAGAGACACAGGTTCAATCCCTGGGTTGGGAAGATCCCTTGAAGAAGAAACTGGCAACCCGCTCCAGTATTCTTGCCTGGGAAATTCCATGGACAGAGGAACTTGGTGGGCTACAGCCTATGTGGGCGCAAAGAGTCTGACACAATTTAGTTACTAAACAACAAATGTACTCATGAAACCATCACTATAATGAAGATAACAAATACATCCACTGCTGTTCCAATTTTTCTTGCAGCTTTTAGTATTTCTTCCTATACAATGCTTGTATGTGAGCTAAAGTCAGACCACCTGGGTAAAATCCTCATTCCAGAGCTTCAGACTGATGTGGGGCAAGTCACTGAAGTGTTCTCTGTCTCACCTTCCCAATTAAAGTAAAAGGGGATAACACTACTACCAATGGTATATGTGATCTTATATATGATAGTTCCATATATATGTGGTGAGGAAAACACAGCTAAAACTTCAGAATGCTAGGAGAAACCCCCAGTGGCTCCCATTTCACTAGAGGAAGAGGCAAGCCCTTGAACATTTGGAAGCTCTGCATGATTTAGCTCTCAGCTCCTGCCACTCGGCTCTGCCCCATCTGTATTCCTTGTATTATTAATAATTCTCACCAAACAATTCCTTACCACAGGGACTTTATGCCCACCCTTCCCTCTGTCCAACACATTGTTCCCCAAACTTGCCCAGCTTTTTTCATACTAATATTGTATCTCTGTACAAAATGCCAAGCCTTTCCTGAGCAAATTTTACCCAGCCTTCTTATGTTTACTGCACTTCTTCCATTTTCCTAAGTGTTCATCACCCTCAAACTTTCTATATTTGCTCATATCTTTCACTTTTTCAGGTTCTGTGATGGTTCTCTTAACAGTTCTCCAATCCATCCTTCACAAAATATGAATATCACTTTGTCGCTTTAAAATTCTTCAAGGCCTCTCTGAATCTTCTGAAAACATTTTTTCTTAGTAACTTTGCTGCGGTAGGACTGATGCACAATAAAACGGCACATATCAAAAGTACAAAATTTGATGAGTTCTAAAATAAGTATGTGAGGCTTCTCGGGTGGCTCAGTGGTAAAGAATCCACCTGCCAGAGCAAGAGACACAGGTTCAATCCCTGGGTTGGGAAGATCCCTTGAAGAAGAAACTGGCAACCCGCTCCAGTATTCTTGCCTGGGAAATTCCATGGACAGAGGAACTTGGTGGGCTACAGCCTATGTGGGCGCAAAGAGTCTGACACAATTTAGTTACTAAACAACAAATGTACTCATGAAACCATCACTATAATGAAGATAACAAATACATCCACTGCTGTTCCAATTTTTCTTGCAGCTTTTAGTATTTCTTCCTATACAATGCTTGTATGTGAGCTAAAGTCAGACCACCTGGGTAAAATCCTCATTCCAGAGCTTCAGACTGATGTGGGGCAAGTCACTGAAGTGTTCTCTGTCTCACCTTCCCAATTAAAGTAAAAAGGGGATAACACTACTACCAATGGTATATGTGATCTTATATATGATAGTTCCATATATATGTGGTGAGGAAAACACAGCTAAAACTTCAGAATGCTAGGAGAAACCCCCAGTGGCTCCCATTTCACTAGAGGAAGAGGCAAGCCCTTGAACATTTGGAAGCTCTGCATGATTTAGCTCTCAGCTCCTGCCACTCGGCTCTGCCCCATCTGTATTCCTTGTATTATTAATAATTCTCACCAAACAATTCCTTACCACAGGGACTTTATGCCCACCCTTCCCTCTGTCCAACACATTGTTCCCCAAACTTGCCCAGCTTTTTTTTCATACTAATATTGTATCTCTGTACAAAATGCCAAGCCTTTCCTGAGCAAATTTTTACCCAGCCTTCTTATGTTTACTGCACTTCTTCCATTTTCCTAAGTGTTCATCACCCTCAAACTTTCTATATATTTGCTCATATATTTACTGTCTCCTTCCACTCTCTCCCTCCAGTTAATGAAACCTTACCTCCATGAGAACAAAGACTTTGCCTCTTTTGTTCACTGTTTCTCTAACACTAGGTTCATACTAGACACCAAAAGCCATTTATTGAATTAACAGAGCCTCTGGCACAAGGTACAGACCTAAGAAGTGGCAGCTATTATCAGTAATGTGATCATCACATGTGCCCGAGAACCACTTTACCTAGGGAACACCTACAACTCTAAGTGAAACTGTGGGCCAAATCCTTTCCTCCTCAAATCAGGCCCACATCTGCATTCTGAGGACAATGCTACTGTGTCAGCTTGCACTTCTCCAAAGTCCTTGACCTAGCCTAACCTTGATTTCTGGAACTAGCTGCTTCCCGTAATATTTTCTTTCTCAGCTTCCTAAATCTGGCCTCACACTAAATAAACCACAGATTTTCTGTTCAGAGCTTGACCCACTTGACCCTTAAGAATTGGCCAGAATTAACCCTGTATTTTCTGATTCCCAAAATAAAAATCCCCACCATATGTCAGTTCTAAGCTCTGCCTGATTAGGCCTTCTCTACAACTAACTGTTCATGCTTTTGTTGGACCAATAACATTAAGTGAATGATCTATTTTTAAGAAATAATCTTTAATTCATATAAATACTTTTATGTCTTAGTAAAAGCTTCCATCTTCCAACAATTCTTTACAATCAACTTACGGTTCTTGAGGAAACCTGCAATTCTGTCGTGTGCAATACCGATTTATTTACCTAGATAACAACTGCTATGTTGATATGCAACCAACAACTGCTATGCACCCCTGTCGGCTGAGATGGTAAATAATCTGCCCGAAATGAAGGGGACTTCAGGCTGGAAAGATCCCCTGGAGAAGGGCATGGCTACCCACTCCAGTGTTCTTGCCTGGAGAATCCCATGGCCAGAGGAGCCTGGCAGGCCACAGCCCATGAGGTCTCAAAGAGCTGGACATAACTGAGAGACTAACATTTCACTGTTATGCTGATATTAGCTATACAAACACTAATTAGCAGATCAAATACTGATGTTCTCACAGTATTATATATTATCACTTCCTATAGATATTTATAAATATATATCTTGTGTGCCTTTCATACCATGGGTATATTCAATGAAGATATATAAGACATAGTAAATTGAATTTGCTCATGTTGTAGAATCTGTGAAATAACATATATTATCTTTTGTAGTCTTTGCATAACCTTCTAGTCGATTCTAATTCAGACCTCTGGCACAAGGTACAGACCTAAGAAGTGGCAGCTATTATCAGTAATGTGATCATCACATGTGCCCGAGAACCACTTTACCTAGGGAACACCTACAACTCTAAGTGAAACTGTGGGCCAAATCCTTTCCTCCTCAAATCAGGCCCACATCTGCATTCTGAGGACAATGCTACTGTGTCAGCTTGCACTTCTCCAAAGTCCTTGACCTAGCCTAACCTTGATTTCTGGAACTAGCTGCTTCCCGTAATATTTTCTTTCTCAGCTTCCTAAATCTGGCCTCACACTAAATAAACCACAGATTTTCTGTTCAGAGCTTGACCCACTTGACCCTTAAGAATTGGCCAGAATTAACCCTGTATTTTCTGATTCCCAAAATAAAAATCCCCACCATATGTCAGTTCTAAGCTCTGCCTGATTAGGCCTTCTCTACAACTAACTGTTCATGCTTTTGTTGGACCAATAACATTAAGTGAATGATCTATTTTTAAGAAATAATCTTTAATTCATATAAATACTTTTATGTCTTAGTAAAAGCTTCCATCTTCCAACAATTCTTTACAATCAACTTACGGTTCTTGAGGAAACCTGCAATTCTGTCGTGTGCAATACCGATTTATTTACCTAGATAACAACTGCTATGTTGATATGCAACCAACAACTGCTATGCACCCCTGTCGGCTGAGATGGTAAATAATCTGCCCGAAATGAAGGGGACTTCAGGCTGGAAAGATCCCCTGGAGAAGGGCATGGCTACCCACTCCAGTGTTCTTGCCTGGAGAATCCCATGGCCAGAGGAGCCTGGCAGGCCACAGCCCATGAGGTCTCAAAGAGCTGGACATAACTGAGAGACTAACATTTCACTGTTATGCTGATATTAGCTATACAAACACTAATTAGCAGATCAAATACTGATGTTCTCACAGTATTATATATTATCACTTCCCATAGATATTTATAAATATATATCTTGTGTGCCTTTCATACCATGGGTATATTCAATGAAGATATATAAGACATAGTAAATTGAATTTGCTCATGTTGTAGAATCTGTGTAACAGAGCTCTAGTACATAACCCTGGGTCATTTGACACCTTGCCTAATTTGCACTGCCTAAGTACTTTGCATACAACATCTTTGCTATAGTCAAAGATTCTAATTCAGAAGCTCTCACAGATACAATACTCTGAAAGAAAGGTCATCAGCTTATTTCCTTCCATCAGCAACTGATAACTGCCCTAGAGCCTACAATCCTAACTGCCCTAAACCACGGACCTCTCTTCACAGTTCAGCAGAGCTTAGTCTTAATAGCAGTTCTTGGGATCGGACACACACCAGACTGAATGATGCCGAACATGTGAGTCATTCAAAGCCACTACAATGTCTGCTCCAGATCTTCCCACTGACCACATCTTTATCTATTTGGAAGGTTTCAGATAAATATATGTTCTTATATATAGGTGGATTTGCTTCTGTGTCCTTTATCACTTCTCCCAACCTACCTTTTGTATTATTATTTATTATTTCATGGTCTTTCCTGGTGGCTCAGACAGTAAAGAATCTGCCTGCAAGGAAGGAAACCCAGGTTCAATCCCTGGTTCGGGAATACCCCCTGCAGAAGGGAATGACTATCCACTCCAGTATCCTTGCCTAGAAAATTCCATGGACAGAGGAGCCTGACGGGCTATAACAGTTCATGGACTGCAAAGAGTCAGACGCGCCTGAGCAACTTTCACTAAAGCTGTGCCTCCAGATGACCCCCCTCCCCACACTGGTTCTCTCCACAACGCATACACACACACACACTCACAATGACCACGACTCCTCCCAGGCTGAAGTCACTCTCAAATCTCATTCATTCTCTTTATAAAGAAAGTTCCTGTAGTTTCATCTCTAAAAACTCTGGAAATGTTTTGTGCAGGTGGTAAAATGCACATAACAGAAAAGGTACCATCTTAACCACTTTTAAGGTACCACTATATGGCATTAAGTAAATTCACACGGTGCACAACCATCACCAGCACCCGCCTCCTTCCCCTTGGCCCCGGGCAACCACCAGCCATCCTCCTTTCTGTCTCTATGAATCTGATGACTCTAGGGCCCTTATATAAAGTCATGAAGCATCTGTCCTTTGGTGAGTAGTTTATTTTCACTTAGCATTATGTCTTCAAGGGTCATCCACATTGCAACATGTGTCAGAATTTCCTTGTTATTTAAGACTGAATAATACTCCACTGGATGTGTGTACCACATCCTAGTGATTCATCCATGGTGAGGTGGTTGCTCTCAAGCTTCTGGCCTAGATATACTATCTTGGACACTTTTATCCTTTCTTCCATAACTACTGAGAGACAACTAAACATCAGGCACCCTACTAAGCACTAAGGATAAATCAGTGTACAAAACAAAGAATTCTGCTTTCACAGTGCTTACGTTTTGATGGGGAGAGACACACAATAAACAATAATTAAGTAAAGCATTAACATGAAGGCTGCAATTTTAAATAGATTGGTCAAGACAGACCTCTTTGAAAAGATGACCTCTAAGCAATGATTTGAATTAAGACGGTCATTATTTTGATAGCTTCACACAGCAATTGTGAAATGAATATTACCCCCTCATCTACCTGGAGAAGGAAATGGCAACCTGCTCCACTATTCTTGCCTGAAAAATTCCATGGACAGAGGAGCCTTGCAGGCTACAGTCCACGCAGTCTCAAAGAGTCCACCACAACTGACTGACTGAGCACCCCACCTACATCTTCAGTACCAACGCTGCTAGATGTGTTCCCTTGGATAATAGTTTCTGTCTTAAATGGAACTCCTCATTAACCCACGAAAATGTATTCCTTCAACCATATTTCTGATCTTCATGAATATGCTGCCACCTACTCAGTTATGCAATGTGACGTGTGGCAGGAGCCTCTCAGATGCTCCCAAGGATTTTTTCCCGATTCTCTTTATAAAGAAAGTTCCTGTAGTTTCATCTCTAAAAACTCTGGAAATGTTTTGTGCAGGTGGTAAAATGCACATAACAGAAAAGGTACCATCTTAACCACTTTTAAGGTACCACTATATGGCATTAAGTAAATTCACACGGTGCACAACCATCACCAGCACCCGCCTCCTTCCCCTTGGCCCCGGGCAACCACCAGCCATCCTCCTTTCTGTCTCTATGAATCTGATGACTCTAGGGCCCTTATATAAAGTCATGAAGCATCTGTCCTTTGGTGAGTAGTTTATTTTCACTTAGCATTATGTCTTCAAGGGTCATCCACATTGCAACATGTGTCAGAATTTCCTTGTTATTTAAGACTGAATAATACTCCACTGGATGTGTGTACCACATCCTAGTGATTCATCCATGGTGAGGTGGTTGCTCTCAAGCTTCTGGCCTAGATATACTATCTTGGACACTTTTATCCTTTCTTCCATAACTACTGAGAGACAACTAAACATCAGGCACCCTACTAAGCACTAAGGATAAATCAGTGTACAAAACAAAGAATTCTGCTTTCACAGTGCTTACGTTTTGATGGGGAGAGACACACAATAAACAATAATTAAGTAAAGCATTAACATGAAGGCTGCAATTTTAAATAGATTGGTCAAGACAGACCTCTTTGAAAAGATGACCTCTAAGCAATGATTTGAATTAAGACGGTCATTATTTTGATAGCTTCACACAGCAATTGTGAAATGAATATTACCCCCTCATCTACCTGGAGAAGGAAATGGCAACCTGCTCCACTATTCTTGCCTGAAAAATTCCATGGACAGAGGAGCCTTGCAGGCTACAGTCCACGCAGTCTCAAAGAGTCCACCACAACTGACTGACTGAGCACCCCATCTACATCTTCAGTACCAACGCTGCTAGATGTGTTCCCTTGGATAATAGTTTCTGTCTTAAATGGAACTCCTCATTAACCCACGAAAATGTATTCCTTCAACCATATTTCTGATCTTCATGAATATGCTGCCACCTACTCAGTTATGCAATGTGACGTGTGGCAGGGAGCCTCTCAGATGCTCCCCAAGGATTCCTGTCTCCTGGAATTCTTGCCTTTGTATAATTCCCTTAAGTGTAGGCTGGACTAATGGACCTCCTTCAAACAAGCAGAGTAACAACAGAAGTGATGGAAAATCACCTCTGAAACTGCGTTTTTAACTACAGGTTCTGTCCTGGGCAGTCTTTCTTGCATCTCTTGGACTGCTTCCAGTGTAAGAAACTAGCTGACAAGTTGTGAAGAAGAAAGGCCCTGTGACGAGGGGCCATGACCAGCCATCAGTCATGTTGTCTGTAGCCTCAGACAACAAGACAACTACAACCTCATGAGGGGCCTTGAGCCAAAGACCCCCAGCTAAGCCCCTCTGAGCTTCCTAACCCAGTAACATTGTGGGATAATATACATTGTTCCCAGTTTTAGTATAACCTCTTAAGCAGCATGGATGTGTGCTAAGTTGCTTCAGTCGTGTCCAACTCTGTGCAAACCTATGAACTGTAGCCTGCCAGGCTCCTCTATTTATGGAATTATCCAGGCAAGAATATCAGAGCGGGTTGCCATGCCTTCCTCCAGAGGATCTTCCCAACCCAGGCATCAAACTCACTTCTCTTACACCTCCTGCACTGGCAGGTGGATTTTTGTCACTTTCACCACCTGGGAAGCCCTCTTAAGCAACAGTGGATAACTAGTTCATGAGAAGAGATTTAGATTTTTTAAATTACTGACTTCCATATCCCAAGATCATGAAAGTAGGAGATCAATACTCTCTCCTTTACACATCACCATCAGTCATCAGGGTCTGTCAATTTGCCCTTCTATAGAGTTTGAGAAATTGTCTCCATCCCTATCGCCATTATCCTAGGTGGATCCCTTCTCATCTAACTCTTAGCCCATGTTCGTACCTCTTAACTAAGCCTTCCTGCCTTCACTCCAACTGTGTGCATGCATGCTCAGTCACTCCAGTTGTGCCCAACTCTTTGCAACCACCAGGCTCCTCTGTCCATGGGATTCTCCAGGCAAGAATCCTGAAGTGGGTGGCATGGCACCCCATTCAGGGGATCTTTCCAACCCAGGGATCGAACCCATGTCCCCTGCAATCCAGGGGGATTCTTTACCCACTGAGCCGCCTAGGAAGCCTTCACTCTAGCTACTGTCCCTGAAATTGATCTTTTATGCTGCAATTAGAGTTGTCTATGTGAAAAAAATCTGTCCCATTTAAAAGATTTTGAAAATCTTTTAATGCCGTGTTGCCTAATATAAATTTCCATCTCATTGGCACTGTATTTTAGGGCTCTATATCAGGCTTCTGCCTATGTGTTCACACCTACCTTCTGCCAAACCTTATACATCATGCTTTAGTGATATTAATTGATTTTGATTTTTCTTTACAAATCATCAGTTTTTCCCTCCTTTCCTCAGTTCACACTGTGCTTTTACCTAAAAACTCTTTACATCTTTCTCTACCTGGTTAGAATTTATCCAATCCTCAAAGACTCCGCATCAGGAATCATCCTTCCAGAAAACCTTATCTGAATCCTCCACACTGGGCCAAGCAGCCCTTCCTTGTGCTCCCTGGGGTCCTGCAAAATACCTGTGTTCCAGCATTTACTGCTGTATTGTTATAGCCTCTCTGACACAAATGGTAAAGGAGTAAGGTATTCCCTTCCATTTTTTACCTATAATAAATTAATTTTCCTTGGAGATGTAAAGTCATCTCTTAGGTATTCAAATGTCCACTGAATGGCAAGCCATTTTCTTAAGATTAAGAAGTGCCAGAATGTAAAATTAATCACTGAAGAAAGTAAACTAAACTCCATAAGGAGCTCAAGGGAATTTGAGCAAGAAAGGAAGGAAGGAAAATCCCAACTCTCCATCCTCTGAATTAAAGGGAAGGACACTGGTTGGGACAGACCAGGTGGGCACTTCCAAGGCCCAGCCACACCGAAGGGAACGTTTCCTGAGGAAGGCAGTGAAGAGGGGAGAAGCCAAGGCTGGAGGTGGGCTCTGAGCCCCTGTTCTGGCTGCAGCAGATGTGTCACTGAGGCAGCCTTGCTCTTCTGGTGGTTCCCCATCAGGAACCACGGCCGGACTTGAGCAGACAACTGCGGCCTGAGCCCTCCTCACAGGGCTCCTCCCACACATCACACAGGTGGTACACAGAGCTGCTCAACACCAGGGAAACCAACGTCTGTTTACCTTTCCACACGGCTCTCTCCTCTCCACCAGCTCCTTCCAACTTCTTCGATGATAAGTGGAAGGAAAAGCTGGAGGAGACATCATTAACGTGGCCTCACTCTCTTAATAAATGTCCAAGTAGATTTTGCTGCTTAAGCAATATGGATGATGGGACCACTGATAAACCACTTCCAATGTAAAAACAGAATCTTTACAGCAGACAATCTCTGTCAAACTAGGTCTTGACAAAGGGCAGCCTACGTAAGGCTTAAGCAAGGGCTCTGGAGACAAGTCAAGCTGAATTGCAGACGTGTTCAACCTCTTACTAGCTCTGCGACAGTGAGAAAGTCATTTAGTTCCTCTGTGGCTTATATTTGAAAAGACAAAATGGGATGAAAAGCAGGCCTTACCTTGTCAGGTTGCTGTGAAGGATAAATGAGAGACTTCATTGAAGGGCTTAGTAATCGATAGATTTAACTTTTCAAGTGGCCAGCTGAAAGGGAAACTACTTAAAGCTTTTCTATATGAGAAGGTCAAACAACACACCCACAGAGAGCATCCTGTTTGTCCTAAGCCAAATAAGCATCTAGGGAAAACACTGGAAGCAACTGGAACTTGAGATTGACTGTATGGGATCTTCTGCAGATTATAAAAATAGTTTAATCAGAAACCCTTAGCATCCAAGAGGTCTGAATACGTATGAGAGGGAAATAGATTTTGTCAATCAAGACCTTGTGCCGGGCTCTCCACATCAGATACAGAATTATGGCTAACTTAATCAGAGGTCACATGAATCATAGGACAAGACAAGCATTCTATTCAGTTTTTTTTCCCTCATATCTGCTATCAGATCAATAATGAGAGTGGCTTTAAGTAATGATCATTGTTTGTCACCTCTTAAAAGCCAGGATGCACCAGAGGCTTGAAGAATTCGTGGACTAACCCCTAAAAATTGAAGTTAATTTGTTTAAATGGGACCAAATACCACTGAGAAGAACATGACTGGATGGCAGGAAACAAGACAGTGTTCTAAAAACATAGATTCCAAAATACTTGTTTCCTATACTGGGCCTGTAGACACACTCAGCTAATCCTGTTAGCTTTAAATTGAAAATATTTCCTTATTTTAAGAAAAAATCAAATACATGCAAATTACTTTCCCTGACAGTGGGAAAGATTGAAGGCAAAAAGAGAAAATGGTGGCAGAGGATGAGATGGTTAAATAGCATCACTGACTCAGTGGACATAAATCTGAGCGCACTCCAGGAGATAGTGAAGGACATACCTGGCATACCTGGCATGCTGCATTCCATGGATTGCCAAGTGTCAGACACAACTTAGCAATTTAACAATAACAACAATGCAGACTTTCAAAGCAAAGATATCAGAAGATAACAATTTACATTTGAAATATCCTGGAAGAATTCCTTAGAATATAGAATATAAAGAAACACTAATTCCAAAAGTTGAATCTGCTCCTACTTTATAAAATTGTATATGTATCAATGTATTTAAGGAATCAGCAAAAATAACTAAAATTTTATCATCATAACATGGAAAAATAGGAAAAAAATCTTGAAGATACTCCCATTTTATAAAAATTGATCCACATCAGCAGGTGGAGAGATATCCTACCACTGATCATCTGGAGACTGGAAGCCAGAAGCCATGACATGGTCCCTTAGGCACCTCTCATCACCCCAAACTGCTTGTCTTCTTCCCTACACATTATTTGGACAAGGCATTTTGAAATGATTCTAAGTATCAGCTGCCAATTTTTAATAAGCTAAGAACCAAAGTTTAAGTCTCCTATCAACTACCAGCTTTAGGAAAGGGCAGATCAGTCTGGAGGTTAACGAAGTGTGGCACAAGAAATGCGCCACACTGAAAAGGTCCAGCCACATGGGAGCTCATTTCACACATAACATCCCTGGCCATCTGAGGCTTCACTGCACAGGAGCCAAGAAGAAAGGGTACCAGCAATTTATTCACCTGATATTTGTTGCTTGTCTGTGTGCCCCAAGCTCTGAGAGCAACATAAGGAATAGAACAGAAACAGTGGCAGCCAATACTTATCAGGGGCTTCTATGTTCTGGGCACGGTGCTAAGCAATCACATGGATTTGTTCATCTAATATACCCACCATAGCAATGATGAAGCTGAAGGTCCAATAATTCGGCCACCCGATGCAAAAAGACGATTCACTGGAAAAGACCCCAATGCTGGGAAAAACAGAAGGAAGAAGGAAAAGGTGACAACAGAGAACAAGATGGCTGGATGGTATCGCCAACTCAATCAACATGAATTTGAGCAAGCTCCTGGAACTGAGGAAGGATAGGGAAGCTTGATGTGCTGCAGTCCATGGTGTTGAAAAGAGTCAGACACGACTGAGTGACTAAACTGAACTGAACTGAAGCCTGATGAAATATGTCCTATGGTGGTTACCATTTTACAGCTTTGGAAGGAAGCACAGAGAGACTGAGTAACCTCACCAATGTCACACGGTTACTAAGTGTCAAAAGTAGAATTAGAAACCAGATTTCAAGGCTTCTATCCTTAGCCAGTGTACTAGATTGACTCCAAGGAGATTCACATTAAACACATATCTGAAAATCAGCATTTATGTTAATGTTGTAATTAGTTACATGAAGGGGAACTTCACATGACTAGATTCTTTACAAGAAGGATCTAGTCAGTGTCATACTGACACTATGCTCACCACCAGACTTCTTCACTACTTACCAATGTTATAGTGATATGTACCTTCCAATACCGAATGCTAGTCAATCCTAAAGGAAATCAACCCTGAACACTCATCAGAAGGACTGATCCTGAAGCTGAAGCTCTAATGCTTTGGCCACATGATACAAAGAGCCAACTCATTGGAAAAAACCCTGATGCTGGGAAAGACTGAAGGTAAAGGGAGAAGAGAGCAACAGGATGAGATGGTTAGATGGCATCACCGATTCGATGGACATGAACTGGGGCAAATTCCAGAAGATAGTGAGGGACAGGAAGGTCTGGCGTGCTTTGGTTCACAGGGCCATGAAGAGATGAAAAAGGGTCAGAATTATTCACCTGATATTTGTTGCTTGTCTGTGTGCCCCAAGCTCTGAGAGCAACATAAGGAATAGAACAGAAACAGTGGCAGCCAATACTTATCAGGGGCTTCTATGTTCTGGGCACGGTGCTAAGCAATCACATGGATTTGTTCATCTAATATACCCACCATAGCAATGATGAAGCTGAAGGTCCAATAATTCGGCCACCCGATGCAAAAAGACGATTCACTGGAAAAGACCCCAATGCTGGGAAAAACAGAAGGAAGAAGGAAAAGGTGACAACAGAGAACAAGATGGCTGGATGGTATCGCCAACTCAATCAACATGAATTTGAGCAAGCTCCTGGAACTGAGGAAGGATAGGGAAGCTTGATGTGCTGCAGTCCATGGTGTTGAAAAGAGTCAGACACGACTGAGTGACTAAACTGAACTGAACTGAAGCCTGATGAAATATGTCCTATGGTGGTTACCATTTTACAGCTTTGGAAGGAAGCACAGAGAGACTGAGTAACCTCACCAATGTCACACGGTTACTAAGTGTCAAAAGTAGAATTAGAAACCAGATTTCAAGGCTTCTATCCTTAGCCAGTGTACTAGATTGACTCCAAGGAGATTCACATTAAACACATATCTGAAAATCAGCATTTATGTTAATGTTGTAATTAGTTACATGAAGGGGAACTTCACATGACTAGATTCTTTACAAGAAGGATCTAGTCAGTGTCATACTGACACTATGCTCACCACCAGACTTCTTCACTACTTACCAATGTTATAGTGATATGTACCTTCCAATACCGAATGCTAGTCAATCCTAAAGGAAATCAACCCTGAACACTCATCAGAAGGACTGATCCTGAAGCTGAAGCTCTAATGCTTTGGCCACATGATACAAAGAGCCAACTCATTGGAAAAAACCCTGATGCTGGGAAAGACTGAAGGTAAAGGGAGAAGAGAGCAACAGGATGAGATGGTTAGATGGCATCACCGATTCGATGGACATGAACTGGGGCAAATTCCAGAAGATAGTGAGGGACAGGAAGGTCTGGCGTGCTTTGGTTCACAGGGTCATGAAGAGTTGAACATGACTTAAGGACTGAATAATAACAGCACAAAATGCTGCATTAGTAAAATACATTTATAGTAATGGAGGAGGGAAGCTATGTTTATAAGTTTTAAGCATTAACCACTGAAACAAATCTGATTTTGTCCACTCAAATTCTGGCTGCCAGAGAAAATGTCTTCTTGGAAGCTTGAAAATGGTTCTTGAAGCCACCCAGCCTTGTCATGCTTGAACATCAGACAAAGTGAGGTTTTTCTGTTTTCTTTTCACATTCAATTCACTAGTTACTCCAGGTGAAGTTGGCCAGACTTTCATTAAATCTCTTTTATTTGCTACAATTCTGACAATGCCCATCATCTATCAAGCCAGCCCATGCAGGTCTGGTCTCATTCTAATTATCCATGCCCATAACCACAAGAAAAAAGGAAGATTCACCTCTCATCCCCAGGTCTGCTTGATTTCTGCCAAATGACAGCAATTAGTAGACATATGGACAACCTCATCTACCTAATGGAAAGCTTACTCCCTCACACAGTCATGTTTTCCATCCAAATCTATTTTAAATGAACTGGGAAAACCATGCAGAGCCACTTCATAGGAACACAATTATCATATCACAGACAGGGGACTGGGGGCTGACATCGGCCTGGGCTCAGCCCTCTAAGCCATGCGCTGACCTGACTCTTCTGTGTCCACCTCAAAGGGCATCTCTTCCTCTGCAAAGACCTCAGCTCGCTGAGCAAGGTGGCCGAGGCTGTGTTCTCCTGTTGTACATCTCTGTAAATGCCCACCAGGTATCCTACAGTCTAGCTGGAGCCATAGAATTACTCAGCCCTGTGAAAGTCACATCTCACTGGGTCTCACTGTCTTCATCTCTAAAATGAAAAGATGGACAAAATAAATTCCAAGCCTCCTCTCATGCTTAAAACTCTAAATATAAAGGTTTAACCTTCTCTGAATTTTTTAGAGATGCAGTGTGATCTGCCTAAAGACTGAAGGTAAAGGGAGAAGAGAGCAACAGGTTTTGGGGCATCACCGAAGGAGGGTTCCAGAAGATAGTGAGGGACAGGAAGGTCTGGCGTGCTTTGGTTCACAGGGTCATGAAGAGTTGAACATGACTTAAGGACTGAATAATAACAGCACAAAATGCTGCATTAGTAAAATACATTTATAGTAATGGAGGAGGGAAGCTATGTTTATAAGTTTTAAGCATTAACCACTGAAACAAATCTGATTTTGTCCACTCAAATTCTGGCTGCCAGAGAAAATGTCTTCTTGGAAGCTTGAAAATGGTTCTTGAAGCCACCCAGCCTTGTCATGCTTGAACATCAGACAAAGTGAGGTTTTTCTGTTTTCTTTTCACATTCAATTCACTAGTTACTCCAGGTGAAGTTGGCCAGACTTTCATTAAATCTCTTTTATTTGCTACAATTCTGACAATGCCCATCATCTATCAAGCCAGCCCATGCAGGTCTGGTCTCATTCTAATTATCCATGCCCATAACCACAAGAAAAAAGGAAGATTCACCTCTCATCCCCAGGTCTGCTTGATTTCTGCCAAATGACAGCAATTAGTAGACATATGGACAACCTCATCTACCTAATGGAAAGCTTACTCCCTCACACAGTCATGTTTTCCATCCAAATCTATTTTAAATGAACTGGGAAAACCATGCAGAGCCACTTCATAGGAACACAATTATCATATCACAGACAGGGGACTGGGGGCTGACATCGGCCTGGGCTCAGCCCTCTAAGCCATGCGCTGACCTGACTCTTCTGTGTCCACCTCAAAGGGCATCTCTTCCTCTGCAAAGACCTCAGCTCGCTGAGCAAGGTGGCCGAGGGCTGTGTTCTCCTGTTGTACATCTCTGTAAATGCCCACCAGGTATCCTACAGTCTAGCTGGAGCCATAGAATTACTCAGCCCTGTGAAAGTCACATCTCACTGGGTCTCACTGTCTTCATCTCTAAAATGAAAAGATGGACAAAATAAATTCCAAGCCTCCTCTCATGCTTAAAACTCTAAATATAAAGGTTTAACCTTCTCTGAATTTTTCAGAGATGCAGTGTGATCTGCCTAAGAGGGGACAAAAAAAATGAATCAAGAGCGAGAGATTCTAGAGGCTTCTTACGCCATATTGGGCAGAACTTCTCAGTGCATTCGAGCTCTGGCTGGCCTGCTAACTTCTTAAGGGGCTACCTTAGGGAAGAACAGAACCATCTGCCCAGTCCCCAGTGTGTTGGAATGGCCAATGAAAGAGTAGCTGTGAATGTGTTGGGCAAACATACACAGTGTTACACAGGAGTCTTCTGGCTCCTCCTAGAGGTGTTTATGGTCCAGATTGTCCAGGGGAGATTCTTGATGGTCCTTTACCACCCAATTTTTCCCTATTTTTCCCATTTGTCAATAGAGCCTATGAGAGGGAACATCTGCTTTCTGGTCTGTTTTTGCCACCCTCAGGATGAAAATGGCGTCCAGAGAAGGCTGACGCTGAGGTCCCCATTACTCCTCCTGGCGCTGTCCAGTGATGCTGCTCCACCAGGACAGTCGAGGTTGGAGAAGGAAAGCAGAAGCATCACCCTGCCACAGGGAACATCGGCCCATCAGCTGCCTTGGAATAAAGTCACAGAGTAAGCCCATCGCCATATTTTACAGCAACTCCTCTACTTAGAGCCCCACAACAGCATTTGGAAATGGTAGACTCTTAACAAATTCAAGCACCAAATTCTGCTCATGCAATCTGAGAAACAAAACGCAGAAATTCACATTCTTGGGAATTAAACCTAAAATATCTCAGTTTATTAACCCTGGATGAAAGACCAGCTTCTTCTATCTCCTTTTTTCTACTCTAATTTTATTCACCATCGCTGACCTGACTCTTCTGTGTCCACCTCAAAGGGCATCTCTTCCTCTGCAAAGACCTCAGCTCGCTGAGCAAGGTGGCCGAGGGCTGTGTTCTCCTGTTGTACATCTCTGTAAATGCCCACCAGGTATCCTACAGTCTAGCTGGAGCCATAGAATTACTCAGCCCTGTGAAAGTCACATCTCACTGGGTCTCACTGTCTTCATCTCTAAAATGAAAAGATGGACAAAATAAATTCCAAGCCTCCTCTCATGCTTAAAACTCTAAATATAAAGGTTTAGCCTTCTCTGAATTTTTCAGAGATGCAGTGTGATCTGCCTAAGAGGGGACAAAAAAAAAAATGAATCAAGAGCGAGAGATTCTAGAGGCTTCTTACGCCATATTGGGCAGAACTTCTCAGTGCATTCGAGCTCTGGCTGGCCTGCTAACTTCTTAAGGGGCTACCTTAGGGAAGAACAGAACCATCTGCCCAGTCCCCAGTGTGTTGGAATGGCCAATGAAAGAGTAGCTGTGAATGTGTTGGGCAAACATACACAGTGTTACACAGGAGTCTTCTGGCTCCTCCTAGAGGTGTTTATGGTCCAGATTGTCCAGGGGAGATTCTTGATGGTCCTTTACCACCCAATTTTTCCCTATTTTTCCCATTTGTCAATAGAGCCTATGAGAGGGAACATCTGCTTTCTGGTCTGTTTTTGCCACCCTCAGGATGAAAATGGCGTCCAGAGAAGGCTGACGCTGAGGTCCCCATTACTCCTCCTGGCGCTGTCCAGTGATGCTGCTCCACCAGGACAGTCGAGGTTGGAGAAGGAAAGCAGAAGCATCACCCTGCCACAGGGAACATCGGCCCATCAGCTGCCTTGGAATAAAGTCACAGAGTAAGCCCATCGCCATATTTTACAGCAACTCCTCTACTTAGAGCCCCACAACAGCATTTGGAAATGGTAGACTCTTAACAAATTCAAGCACCAAATTCTGCTCATGCAATCTGAGAAACAAAACGCAGAAATTCACATTCTTGGGAATTAAACCTAAAATATCTCAGTTTATTAACCCTGGATGAAAGACCAGCTTCTTCTATCTCCTTTTTTCTACTCTAATTTTATTCACATCACCCTGGGGAAAAGTGAGACTGAATCAGTACCATTTGGCATGATGCAAAATGTGTGATGGGAGGAATCTCCACTGGGAGGATGTCTGAGGTCAGGCTGCAAAAGAAATTCCCCCGGACCATCAGCCGTGCTGCCCCACATCTCCACTTCAGCCCCCATGAAAGCACTTCAGCAGTGACAGCTCTACAAGGAATGTCCATCAAGCCTTCTCCATGAATTCATCATAATTACCCCTACTGCCTCCCACATGGAGATTCAGAGGCTGTCCTGCTGCAAGTAACAGGGAAATTTAGCTAGACCAGCTCAACCCTTTCTCTCTCCAACAATCAGCCCCTACCTTGGCAGCTCAGTGTGTTCAGAAGTGGTGCAAATATTTAATTGAGGAAACATTTCTAGAAAGTGTCTATGACTTGCTACTGTTATAATGCCCAACCTGTGGCTATAATTTTAAATAACCACGTGCCACAGGTGGTAAGAAATCCACCCGCCAGTGCAAGAGATGGGGGAAGATCCACTGGAATGGGAAATGACAACCCACTCCTGTATTCTTGCCTGGAGAATCCCATGAACAGAGGAGCCTGGTGGGTTACAGTCCATGGGGTTGCCAAAGAGTCAGACAAGATTGAGCGACTGAGCACATGGAGCACATACTAAATCCACACATGATGAGGATGGCTGTCATGCAAAAGCAATAAAGACTGGACTCTCCAGCCACACCCTGCTTGTAAGGCAGCCAGGATACTGGAAGGGGAGTAGGCTTGAGAAGTGGCTCTGGGCCCCAAATCCTAGTCTGTCAATCCTCTGAGCAATTGGGCAGATGTGCCAACCTCTCTGAGCCTTATCTATAAAAAGGGCCAATACACCTCTACTGGAAGGGTTATTTTGAGAATTAGAAAAATACATTTAAATAGTCAGTGAAGAGTCTGTCCCGGAGTAGTAAGACACCACTATTGTCTCTTGCTAAAAGTCTTCAGCTCTTCTTTCTGGCCTCCCATCAGATCAGAAACCCCTCAAAGGAGACAACCAATCCAGAAGGAACTGTGTACATGGAAGGCCGTACTATGTAATCTTCTTAAGTTTACTTCAATTTTTTAAATTAACTTATTTGACCGCATCAGATCTCAAGTTGTGGCATGGAGGATCTAGTCCCCTGACCAGCAATCAAACTTGGACCCCTGAACTGAGAGTACAGAGTCTTAGCCACTGGACCTGGCGCCAGGGAAGTTCCTTCTTGATTTTAATTAGTGAAAAATAGCAGGTATGTGAAAGTCAGCCTGCCACAGGCACACTGCTCTGTACATAAACATCAAAGGTATTGGTCATTCCAGCATAGTTGTACAGATGCTTCTTCATAGCCATTGTGCAATGCTTAGAGAAAATGTAATCAAGGGAAACACAGAGGTTTGAAAAGAAGGCATATAGAAAACCTTATCCAACCTAAAGCAGGAAGTTAATCCCATTAGGTTCGTTCTGGCTTACCCCAGCTTCTGTCATGTCCCTCTGACCTTGATTCCTTCTTGCAGAGACCATGGCAAGGTCTGTTTATTCAGAAATATTTCATCAGAAAGCACTACTCAGGGCTCCAAGAACCATCTGTGTCTGGATGGTAAAATCAAATAAACCACAAACACCCAATAGGCATGGAACCTGCTGGCCAAACATGACCACCTGTGCCCAAGGAACTGTCTGACCACTAAGGACAGTTCCTCATGGGCCCGGGGTTGAACCCAGTTATGTTCACTCTCTCGACAAATCTGGACACTCTCTCCAATGTCCTGAATGTGCAGCCTTGGAAGCTTTGGAAAACACAGTCAACAGATAACGCAAATAGAAACCTCTTGATTGTAGCAACACTGAAAGCCAGAGGAGTTGCTACTTAATAGCGTTAGTGCTTTTATATTCACAAACAACACATAATCAGCATTTTCATCCTCCTAAAAGATTTCTGTTGAGAATTTCTATCTGCCTTATGGATAACTGGAGAAAAGTTATTTGTGTCCAGTAAGATTTTAGTGGCCCAACTCACAGATCTCACCAGGCCTGTGCTAACTGGAAAATCAAATATCTATTATTTAATAACGAGCTCCCATAAACAGTTCCTACTTGAGTCAGATCTGCAGCACACCTCTTTCCAAGGAGGCAAATGGACAAACTCTCGCAGGCTCTCATATGCCAAAGGCAGTTCTTTGACTCAAGAGATTGTTCCCAAACTGATGCTTGTCATTCCTCTTGCTACCCTATTCCTCACCCACCTTCTGCCATTCCAATTAGCCATGTAGTCTCCAAACTGCAAATATGGAAGTTCCTTCTTGATTTTAATTAGTGAAAAATAGCAGGTATGTGAAAGTCAGCCTGCCACAGGCACACTGCTCTGTACATAAACATCAAAGGTATTGGTCATTCCAGCATAGTTGTACAGATGCTTCTTCATAGCCATTGTGCAATGCTTAGAGAAAATGTAATCAAGGGAAACACAGAGGTTTGAAAAGAAGGCATATAGAAAACCTTATCCAACCTAAAGCAGGAAGTTAATCCCATTAGGTTCGTTCTGGCTTACCCCAGCTTCTGTCATGTCCCTCTGGACCTTGATTCCTTCTTGCAGAGACCATGGCAAGGTCTGTTTATTCAGAAATATTTCATCAGAAAGCACTACTCAGGGCTCCAAGAACCATCTGTGTCTGGATGGTAAAATCAAATAAACCACAAACACCCAATAGGCATGGAACCTGCTGGCCAAACATGACCACCTGTGCCCAAGGAACTGTCTGACCACTAAGGACAGTTCCTCATGGGCCCGGGGTTGAACCCAGTTATGTTCACTCTCTCGACAAATCTGGACACTCTCTCCAATGTCCTGAATGTGCAGCCTTGGAAGCTTTGGAAAACACAGTCAACAGATAACGCAAATAGAAACCTCTTGATTGTAGCAACACTGAAAGCCAGAGGAGTTGCTACTTAATAGCGTTAGTGCTTTTATATTCACAAACAACACATAATCAGCATTTTCATCCTCCTAAAAAGATTTCTGTTGAGAATTTCTATCTGCCTTATGGATAACTGGAGAAAAGTTATTTGTGTCCAGTAAGATTTTAGTGGCCCAACTCACAGATCTCACCAGGCCTGTGCTAACTGGAAAATCAAATATCTATTATTTAATAACGAGCTCCCATAAACAGTTCCTACTTGAGTCAGATCTGCAGCACACCTCTTTCCAAGGAGGCAAATGGACAAACTCTCGCAGGCTCTCATATGCCAAAGGCAGTTCTTTGACTCAAGAGATTGTTCCCAAACTGATGATTGTCATTCCTCTTGCTACCCCTATTCCCCTCACCCACCTTCTGCCATTCCAATTGCGTCAGCTGTAGTCTCCATAAGGAAAAAGAAGAAAGCAAAAAATAGAACTTTAAAATCATTCCCAGGTAGGGTCTCCTTGCATTCAGAGCATTTCAGCATTTCTCTGGGTAGAAAACAGAGCTTCAATTTTAAAAGTGCTAGCAAAAATAAGAAATACACTGGAAAAAGTGTCACCAAGCGAGCCTGGAACTCACTGACATGACCAGGGCTGCACCAGGAAACCAAAGCGTGCTCCACACGCATCCACTCAGCCCCACAGACAGGCAGAACCTCGACACACAGGGCCCTGTGCACGCAAGAGCCATTTCTGAGGCAGAGACAGGCTCAGATCGGCACTACATTAATATACAAATCATGAACATATGCTCGTGGAAGGTAAGCCCAGGTATATAAACAGCCTGTTTCACTCAATAAATAGAACTTCAAGAAAGAGAAAAAGTTACGGAGAAAAAAACTGAAGTTGGGAAGAAAGAATTAACTGTGTGAGTGAATAAAAAGGCCTGCTCCCAGAGCAACCATGAAAAGGACTAAAACGCAATACATAATGGAGTATATCAGATAAAATAATACATGGAAAGATATAAAATGGAAAATGTAGGGCTGATTCCTTATAATCACAATACTTAATGTAAGGGACTTCTGGTGGGACTTAAAAATTGTTGCAAAGCCAGAAAAGCATCCACTTATGGGTTTCTGCTTTATAAAGTGAAGAAGGCAAAGCGGGGCAGGGTGGCTGCAACATTAGCTTTTGTTATGGAAAAGATTGCTTTAGCAGGCCTTTTATTCAGGTGAATGGAAAGCAACAAGTAACTTCTCTTTCTTCTTTGGAAAAACTGACTTCAAAGAATCCACTGTATAAACTCCAGACTAACATATTAAGTGTTAAATTGCTCAATCCTGTCTGACTCTTTGTGACCCCATGGATTGGATCCTGCCAGGCATCTCAGTCCATGGAACTGTCCAGGCAAGAATCCTGGAGTGGGTTGCCATTCCTTTCTCCAAGGGATCTTCCTGGTCCAGCAATCCAATGTAGGTTTCCTGCACTGTAGGCAGATTCTTCACCATCTGAGCCACCAGTGACCCCAACATACTAAATATCTATTTAATAATGGAAATTAGCCACTCTTAACAGATCTATGTCTACAGAGGCAGAATTGTATGTTTTGCTTTTTTTGCCAAAGTTTTGCTGGAACTGATATCACTCTAATGGCAAAAATGGAAGAGGAACTAAAGAGCCTATTGATGAGGGTGAAAGAGGAGTGTGAAAAAGCTGGCTTAAAACTATTCAAAAACTATTGCCACTTCATGGCAAATAGATGGGGAGAAAGTGGAAACAGTGACAGATTCTATTTTCTTGGGTTCCAAACTTACTGTGGATGGTGACTGCAGCCATGAATTTAAAAGATGCTTGCTCCTTGGAATAAAAGTTATGACAAACCTAGACAGCGAATTAAAAACCAGAGACATCACTTTGCTGTCAAAGGTTCACCTAGTCAAAGCTGTGGTTTTGCTAATAGTCATGTATGGATGTGACAGGGGAACCATAAAGAAGGCTGAGCACCAAAGCATTGATGCTTTCAGACCATGCTTTTGGAGAAGACTCTTCAGAGTCACTTGGACAGCAAGGAGATCAAACCAGTCAATCCTAGAGGAAATCAACCCTAAATATTCATTGGAAGGACTGATGCTGAAGTTCTAATCCTTTGGCTACCTGATGGGAAGAGCCGACTCACTGGAAAAGACCCTGATGCTGGGAAAGATTGAAGGCAGGAGGAGAAAGGGGCAAAGATGGATGAAATGGTTGGATGGCATCACCAACTCAATGGACATGAGCTTGATCAAACTCCAGGAGATACGAAGGACAGGGAAGCCCGGCAGGCCGCAGTCCACGGGTCACAAAAGTCAGACACAACTTAGTGACTAAACAACAAATTACATTTTCAGGGCCAAGCCACACTGCCAATTGCCTCTATAAGGAAACGAGTTTCTCCCTAGCAGTAATCCTGGAGAGAAGTAATCCAGAGTTTTTATAAATAAATGCCTTGAAATTGATCAAGAAAGTCATCTTTGCTGTCACCGCAGGCTGCTCGGGTCCAGGGACTCTCAAGCATGTAGGGGTTTGAATGAGACCCTGTTGTGGAGGCAAGGAGAGGCGGAGGTGAGCCCAGACCCAAGTGGGGACCCTGAAGTGAGGTCGCTGAGCAGAAGTCCAAAAGAATATCTATTTAATAATGGAAATTAGCCACTCTTAACAGATCTATGTCTACAGAGGCAGAATTGTATGTTTTGCTTTTTTTGCCAAAGTTTTGCTGGAACTGATATCACTCTAATGGCAAAAATGGAAGAGGAACTAAAGAGCCTATTGATGAGGGTGAAAGAGGAGTGTGAAAAAGCTGGCTTAAAACTATTCAAAAACTATTGCCACTTCATGGCAAATAGATGGGGAGAAAGTGGAAACAGTGACAGATTCTATTTTCTTGGGTTCCAAACTTACTGTGGATGGTGACTGCAGCCATGAATTTAAAAGATGCTTGCTCCTTGGAATAAAAGTTATGACAAACCTAGACAGCGAATTAAAAACCAGAGACATCACTTTGCTGTCAAAGGTCCACCTAGTCAAAGCTGTGGTTTTGCTAATAGTCATGTATGGATGTGACAGGGGAACCATAAAGAAGGCTGAGCACCAAAGCATTGATGCTTTCAGACCATGCTTTTGGAGAAGACTCTTCAGAGTCACTTGGACAGCAAGGAGATCAAACCAGTCAATCCTAGAGGAAATCAACCCTAAATATTCATTGGAAGGACTGATGCTGAAGTTCTAATCCTTTGGCTACCTGATGGGAAGAGCCGACTCACTGGAAAAGACCCTGATGCTGGGAAAGATTGAAGGCAGGAGGAGAAAGGGGCAAAGATGGATGAAATGGTTGGATGGCATCACCAACTCAATGGACATGAGCTTGATCAAACTCCAGGAGATACGAAGGACAGGGAAGCCCGGCAGGCCGCAGTCCACGGGGTCACAAAAGTCAGACACAACTTAGTGACTAAACAACAAATTACATTTTCAGGGCCAAGCCACACTGCCAATTGCCTCTATAAGGAAACGAGTTTCTCCCTAGCAGTAATCCTGGAGAGAAGTAATCCAGAGTTTTTATAAATAAATGCCTTGAAATTGATCAAGAAAGTCATCTTTGCTGTCACCGCAGGCTGCTCGGGTCCAGGGACTCTCAAGCATGTAGGGGTTTGAATGAGACCCTGTTGTGGAGGCAAGGGAGAGGCGGAGGTGAGCCCAGACCCAAAAGAGTGGGAGACCCTGAAGTGAGGTCTCGGTCTGAGGCAGCACGAGTCCAAACACATCTGGTACCAGCTGTGAGCTGTTCTCTTGCTTTATCATCAAGGCTTCAGAATGTTCTTATGAACTGAGCCTCATGGTGGCTGTCCAGATGGGTGCTAGGGAGCACAAGAGAAGAGGATGTAGTGATGGTTACCAGGGCACAGGCACACACAGCAGGTCCTCTCACCAGCGCCAGCGTCACCCAACAGGGAAGACATGGGGGAAAATCTAAAAGACCTCTTAGAGCGCAGTCCCCAGCCTTCTTAGCACCAGGGGCTGGTTTTGTGGAAAACAATTTTTCCACAGACCAGGGTTTGTGGGGAGGGTTTGGTTTTGGGATGATTCAAGTGCATTATTTTTATTGTGCACTTTATTTCAATTATTCTTATTATTATATCAGCTCCACATCAGATCATCGGGCATTAGAGCTCAGAGATTGGGGACCCCTGTATTAGAGAATCCCCAGGAGCCAGGACTCAGGGAATTCCTCAAAATCACTGAGAGATATTTTGCAGAGAATTTATTTCTAGTCATTTGGCTAGTGAGATTCCTTGTCATATAATTTAAGACTAAAAACTACATGTAATCATATTTTTTTCATCACAGGCTGGTGAAAGTGTGGATTCTCCTAAAATTTGTTTGAGTTACTATTATTAGCCTCTGTCATAAAAACTATGAGTGATCACCCATTCCCGGGTCTCTTTTTCCTCCTCAGTGCTCGAAAACTTCACTTTCAGTCCCCACATTTGAGTATGGCTATCTGCCTAGATCTGCACAATGGCATGTGAGTGGAAGTGGCATCTAATGTGTAACTTCGATGTCAAGGCAGTTAAGAGTTGGGTGCCAACACCCGGCTTTATTCTCCCTTGATGTAAAGACATTAAAGATCACATGCTGAGATGGAGGCTCAGTTGTAAAGAATCCGCCTGCCAATGCAGGAGCTGCAGGAGCTGCCAGAGACCAGGGTTCAACTCCTGGGTCAGGAAGATTCCCTGGAGGAGGAAATGGCAACTGACTTTCGTATTCTTGCCTGGAGAATCTCATGGACAGAGGAGCCTGCTGGTCCATGGGGTTGCAAAGAAAAGAACACGACTGAGTACACACACACTTGGACTATAGCCTCACGAGAGGAAGGTAATCTGGATCCTGAATCCTCAGAGAGAAGAGGGTACGCCACTCTTGCCTCTCTCCCCCAACAAGTGAGTTCAGACCTGACTCAGTCTTCGTGTGAGGAAAGAATACTCTTTTGTTGTGCCAAATCAATTAGATTCCAGAGCTGACCTGCTACAGCAACATACTCTGAGGAGCCTATCCTAACAAATGGCGACCAATTTTACAGACATAAGGCCTTTAAAAGCACTGGCAACACGGAAAAAAAATATGTACAAAAGAAAGTAAAAATTCCTCATGGCTTCCTCTCCAAAAAATCTTACGAGAATGTAAGCGGTCTATCAGTTCAGTTGCTCACTCATGTCCATCTCTTGGCAACCCCAGGGACTGCAGCACACCAGGCTTCCCTGTCCTTCACTATCTCCCAGAGCTCGCTCAAACTCATGCCCATTGTGTCGGTGATGCCATCCAACCATCTCGTCTATGAGGCAGAACTACTGTCTGTTTCATGCTGTTTCAGTGCCAAAAATATTTGGCATAAACGACAGAGGATAAGATGACTGGATGGCATCACTGACTCAATGAAGATAAATTTGAGCAAACTCTGGGAGAGAAGGATAGGGAAACCTGGTGTGCTGAAGTTCATGGTGTCACAGAGAGTCAGACATGACTTAGTGACTGAACAACAAGACGACAGTAAATAGAGCTTCCTTTGTGGAAAGAATAAATGACGATTTTGAGTATTCCTTTAAGTCTTTTTTCCCTGTGCACATATGTATGAAGAATCTGTAATAATGACCACATTTATATCTTTTTTTTTTTTTTAGATTTATTTATTTATTTATTTTTTGGGCGGAGGTCGGGTTGGGGAGGGAGGGGAGCGGGCGGGCCATGTTGGTCTTTCATTTCTCTATTTTCATCCGTCTTTGTTCTTTGGCTCCTGTGGGCCTCCCATCGCGGTGGCGTCTATAGTTGCAGAGCACCGGCTCTGGGCACATGCGCTCCAGAGGTCCAGCTCGGTAGTTGGACACATCGGTCCAGCCGCTCCGCAGCACGTGGGATCTTCCCAGGCCAGGGATCGAACCGGCGTCCCTTGCACTGCAAGGCGGTGTCCCCACCCACTGGACCACCAGGGGAAGCCCTACATTTATATCTTTAAATCATATTCTGTACTTCAGTTTTGTAACTCCTTTTGGTCATTCCAACCACAGATGCCTTTAAATTTGGAAGTTCTCAGAGGGATCAGAAGAAAATAAAATAAAAATAGCATAATATGTGGAGTGATTTTAGAATATTTTCTTTCCACAAAATCTGATGGTATGTATACTCTTTATATGCTATTAGAAATTCATTTTAAACCCACCATTCCTGGTCTAATCCCACCATACAAAGCATGATTCAGTTTCTTAAAAACCTTAAGAAAAATCTAAGCCAAAACTGAGAGAGAGTATTTTAAAGACACCTGATAATGAAAGGAAATTATGTCTGGAATTATTAACCTTTTATGATTTACAAGTTACTGGCTTCTTCCAATAAAACTAGCAAAGAGGTAACAATAAAAGCTGAGTTGGATGACAAGATAATTCAGTGTCATGTCTCACAGCCAATAACAGCAACCTATAATTGATCAGTTGTCATTCTATAGGCAATATGTCTTTTCATGTGTTTATGCCAACGACAGAGGATAAGATGACTGGATGGCATCACTGACTCAATGAAGATAAATTTGAGCAAACTCTGGGAGAGAAGGATAGGGAAACCTGGTGTGCTGAAGTTCATGGTGTCACAGAGAGTCAGACATGACTTAGTGACTGAACAACAAGACGACAGTAAATAGAGCTTCCTTTGTGGAAAGAATAAATGACGATTTTGAGTATTCCTTTAAGTCTTTTTTCCCTGTGCACATATGTATGAAGAATCTGTAATAATGACCACATTTATATCTTTTTTTTTTTTTTAGATTTATTTATTTATTTATTTTTTGGGCGGGGGTCGGGTTGGGGAGGGAGGGGGGCGGGCGGGCCATGTTGGTCTTTCATTTCTCTATTTTCATCCGTCTTTGTTCTTTGGCTCCTGTGGGCCTCCCATCGCGGTGGCGTCTATAGTTGCAGAGCACCGGCTCTGGGCACATGCGCTCCAGAGGTCCAGCTCGGTAGTTGGACACATCGGTCCAGCCGCTCCGCAGCACGTGGGATCTTCCCAGGCCAGGGATCGAACCGGCGTCCCTTGCACTGCAAGGCGGTGTCCCCACCCACTGGACCACCAGGGGAAGCCCTACATTTATATCTTTAAATCATATTCTGTACTTCAGTTTTGTAACTCCTTTTGGTCATTCCAACCACAGATGCCTTTAAATTTGGAAGTTCTCAGAGGGATCAGAAGAAAATAAAATAAAAATAGCATAATATGTGGAGTGATTTTAGAATATTTTCTTTCCACAAAATCTGATGGTATGTATACTCTTTATATGCTATTAGAAATTCATTTTAAACCCACCATTCCTGGTCTAATCCCACCATACAAAGCATGATTCAGTTTCTTAAAAACCTTAAGAAAAATCTAAGCCAAAACTGAGAGAGAGTATTTTAAAGACACCTGATAATGAAAGGAAATTATGTCTGGAATTATTAACCTTTTATGATTTACAAGTTACTGGCTTCTTCCAATAAAACTAGCAAAGAGGTAACAATAAAAGCTGAGTTGGATGACAAGATAATTCAGTGTCATGTCTCACAGCCAATAACAGCAACCTATAATTACATTGACATGCAGGTTACGACTACAGAATTATTTACGGAGACAACAGAATACACTATTTGCAATTGGGATGTATGGCTGCCATATCCACAATGTGATTATCAAATATTTATCAATGGAATCACCTTTTCCAACTCTAGCCTTCTACTGTCAATAAACTTGTAAAACAAGATTGCCAACTTCATGCAAGATAAATGAAAACAGCTCCTTTGTCTTCTGTCTTTCCATGTTCAAATCTTAAGAGGCCTATTCTTCATTCCTCAATTTGCCAAACACACAATAGCAGAACACTAAAGTAAGGGACAGGACCAGCCGCTCTGTGCCTACCTTTCCTCTCCCCTTTTCTCAGCTCTTATATCTGCTACCATTTCTGTGGACACTCAAAACATTCCCCCAAGCAGGCTCTCCTGTCAAACCACTCCAGAACTCCAACCTCACAGGCAGCAAAGGCAGCAAAGGACCCACCTGGCCCATATTACCCAGAGTCTGAAGAATTCTTTTTTTTTTTTTTTAATTAATTTATTTATTTATTTTGGGTGGGGGTTGGGTCGGGGAGGAAGGGGAGCGGGCGGGCCACTTCTCTTGGTCTTTCATTTCTCTATTTTCATCCGTCTTTGTTCTTTGGCTCCTGTGGGTTTCCCATCGCGGTGGTGTCTGTCTTGCAGAGCGCCGGCTCTGGGCGCATACGCTCCAGAGCTCTGGCTCGGTAATTGAACACATCGGTCCAGCCACTCCGCGGCACGTGGGATCTTCCCAGGCCAGGGATCAAACCGGCGCCCCTTGCACTGCAAGGCAGTGTCCTTACCCACTGGACCACCAGGGGAAGCCCTGAAGAATTCTTATTTTCTCTATCCTTCTTGCTTTCCCTACTTCTTTTTGTTTGTTTTAAAAACTCCTGGTTGTTTCTATAACTTCAATTAAATAATCAATCAGCTATAGGCAAAAGCTGTGAGAGGGAAGGGGGAGACGAGCCAGAGAATGAGAAATTTTATAGACTGGATGTTTGAGCTCAAAGGGATGTTAAAGTTCACCAACTCCAAACTCATCATTTTGCATATGAAGAATCAGGGTCCATGAGGTCAGGCAAAATCCAATCTGATTCCACATCTATAAACCTAAGAGCTATGAGGAGAGGGAGATGGTCACCATCCTTTTGTCTCTGCCTAGAACAGTGCCTGTGAAACCCTGCTAAATCATCAAAGAAGTGGAAAGTTCCTGATCCAGACACAGCTGGACACAGCAGGTGCACAGGGATGCACCTGTTCACAGCAGTGAATGGGTTCTGCGGTGGGACTCATGATCTGGAGCTGGACATGCTCAGTGGGGCCAGGTAGGAGCTAGAAAGCCGTGGAGGAGAGCCCAGTGTCACAGGAGAGCAGAGACCAGCACCAGGACACCACACTGGCACTGGGGAATCCCAGATTGAAGCAACAGGACAGGAGAAAGTGACGACAGAACTCGAGGTCTGGCAGAATCAGGAGAGGCAGGAGGAAAGGCAAGCCTTGTGAGGCTAAAGAGGGGACCCACGTCCTAGAGTAGCTAGCGGAGAGGTGTTACAAAGTCAGGGCTTCAGCTCCAAGGAAAGGAGAAGGGAGGGAAGCTCTGCACAGGTGAGCAGAGCTGGTGACATGTGGTGGTACGGAAGCTCAGATCTGGGCCTCCCAGCTCCAGGTCCAGCGCCCCCGTCTGTTCACGTTTCAAGTCACTCCCTCAGAAAACAAACACCCTCTCCTCTGGTGAAGCACACACCTAGATAGAGTGGCCATTGCAGAGAGGAATGGCTCCTTGTCTGTTTAAATCTCTGTTGTATCTCAGGTGCCTGGAACATTGTAGATGCTTAATAGACACAGAATGAATGAACAAATGGTGACTCATCAGCAGTCAACTGGAAGTTTAACTCTTCCCCCGCCCCGTCAGTTATGTGTGGGTCTTTTTCTCATCTCTCCACTCCTCCCCACCCCCAAGTCCCCTAACACTGGTGCTGGAGGCACCAGTCAGCGGGGTGGACATACAGACGGCACTCCAGCAGAACAGAGAGCCCTGCCCAGCCCAGCCCTGGAAGGCCTGCCCCCACAGGCAGTCCTGTGAGGCAGCCAGGAGCAGGTCAGTCCTCAGGAGCTTGTCAACACTTCACACCCCTATCTGTGACGCTGAGGATGCCGGAGGACCAAGGAAAGATGGGCACGTTAATGAAGGTCTTTAAGACAATTTCTGAGATGTTCTCCACATCCACAGAGAATCTGGCTTAAAACTTGAGGGAAAAAAAAAAATCAAACTAGTAAAATTTAATAGAGACCAGGAAGTCAGAAATCCTAATTTCCAGGCATACTTTTATATAGCTAACTAGATGTCTTGGCCCCAGTTTCTTCAGCTGTAAAATGAGTGGGCCATCAGTAGGTGATCTCTAAAGGTCACTCCTAGCTCCAGACTCGCTTGGATTTTAATTTATATTTTTGTTCCTATCTAAGGTCCACAATGGGGCATCCTTCAGTGTCACAGGAGAGCAGAGACCAGCACCAGGACACCACACTGGCACTGGGGAATCCCAGATTGAAGCAACAGGACAGGAGAAAGTGACGACAGAACTCGAGGTCTGGCAGAATCAGGAGAGGCAGGAGGAAAGGCAAGCCTTGTGAGGCTAAAGAGGGACCCACGTCCTAGAGTAGCTAGCGGAGAGGTGTTACAAAGTCAGGGCTTCAGCTCCAAGGAAAGGAGAAGGGAGGGAAGCTCTGCACAGGTGAGCAGAGCTGGTGACATGTGGTGGTACGGAAGCTCAGATCTGGGCCTCCCAGCTCCAGGTCCAGCGCCCCCGTCTGTTCACGTTTCAAGTCACTCCCTCAGAAAACAAACACCCTCTCCTCTGGTGAAGCACACACCTAGATAGAGTGGCCATTGCAGAGAGGAATGGCTCCTTGTCTGTTTAAATCTCTGTTGTATCTCAGGTGCCTGGAACATTGTAGATGCTTAATAGACACAGAATGAATGAACAAATGGTGACTCATCAGCAGTCAACTGGAAGTTTAACTCTTCCTCCGCCCCGTCAGTTATGTGTGGGTCTTTTTCTCATCTCTCCACTCCCTCCCCCACCCCCAAGTCCCCTAACACTGGTGCTGGAGGCACCAGTCAGCGGGGTGGACATACAGACGGCACTCCAGCAGAACAGAGAGCCCTGCCCAGCCCAGCCCTGGAAGGCCTGCCCCCACAGGCAGTCCTGTGAGGCAGCCAGGAGCAGGTCAGTCCTCAGGAGCTTGTCAACACTTCACACCCATATCTGTGACGCTGAGGATGCCGGAGGACCAAGGAAAGATGGGCACGTTAATGAAGGTCTTTAAGACAATTTCTGAGATGTTCTCCACATCCATAGAGAATCTGGCTTAAAACTTGAGGGAAAAAAAAAAATCAAACTAGTAAAATTTAATAAAGACCAGGAAGTCAGAAATCCTAATTTCCAGGCATACTTTTATATAGCTAACTAGATGTCTTGGCCCCAGTTTCTTCAGCTGTAAAATGAGTGGGCCATCAGTAGGTGATCTCTAAAGGTCACTCCTAGCTCCAGACTCGCTTGGATTTTAATTTATATTTTTGTTCCTATCTAAGGTCCACAATGGGGCATCCTTCAGACAATTATAACTGTGACTCTCATGCCAATTAAGTGGCTAAGGTTTCTCCTGTGCTCCCTTTGGAGGAAACCAGCCTCCCTTGACAACAGGCAAAGGTCTACGCTGATGAAGAACTGGAGGCTGCAGATGAAGGTCTCCTTCACTATTACAGGCAGCAGCTTCACCAACTTAATTTCCATTCCAAAGTTTCTACCTCCTAGAGCGCTCTAGAAAAGTCATGTTGTCTCCTCTGAACACCACAACAGCATGCATTTTTTTCTACAGCCACTATGAGAACCCATCTGACAGCCTAGTTACTTTATCAGATTTCTCCGACTGGACAGTTAACTCGCTGAGAACAGGACCACATTCCACACTCTTGAAGGTCTCTCATGGCACCTGACAGGCTGCATTTGTACTTGGGGGGATAGCTCTGTAAATATTTGCTAAGCGTCTTTTAATACATTTTTATCGTATGTGGTCCATACTTATGTCTCTCTCTTCCTTGTCTGATTGATTTAGGATCTCCTTGAGCACTACTCACACTTTCATTAAAGATCCCCTAAATATTCAGCATCACTGAAGACCTTTTGAAAATAGGTAAAGGAAACAAAACAACAAAGGAAAAGAGGAAACCAAACCAGAGTGTGGCAACCCATGTGTTGAGGCACAAATACTACACATTTCAGGCTTTGTGGGCCATCAGGTTCCTGGTACAACTACTTAATTCTGCATTTGTTCTTAAAAAAAACCACCACAGATAATCCTTTTTCGGATGTATGAGCACATCCATGTTTCAATAAAACTTTATTTACAAACCAGACCTGACCTGTGGGCAGTAGCTTTCCAACCTCTGCATTAAATCTTGGAAGAAAAAAAATATATATTTAAGAATAATTTATTATCATTTTGCCAGTCTCTTTGAGAAACATTTGATCCTATATGGGCTCTTAAGGAGCAAATTAAGAAAACAGACAATAATAATATGATAATAACAAAGATATCGACTAAAGCAACATCTTTCTATTTTATTGTATCTTTTTATTGACGATGTCTGGGCACTAGTCAACTATTTAACTGTATTTAACATTACACACATATGACATATACATCTAAATATATAACCACATACAATCTATCACTTCCAAAACTCAGCCCTTAAGGGATAAGAACGTTCCCTTAGCCCTGTTTCAGATTTCTCCTTGAATAATAGAAGCTGGGGAAAAACAAAGAAGAGGTAGACCATTACGAAAAAAGAAAAAACAAAACTGTGGATGGGATGGGGAACTCCGATCACTCGAGAATAATATAATTTACACAAACAGAAAAGAAAAAGCAGATCTCATGATCCCCACCAAGGCGTAAATAGTGGAATTCTCATTCACTAACTTCAGCCTGTGAAGAAGAAACAGGAAGGTCTAATACATATCAACTCTGTTTTTCTGCTACCAAAGGTAGGAAGTTTCTCTTTACTCACCAGCCACCTGGGGACTCTGACCTTGGCCCTGGGCACCTGCTTTGGTTCCTGCAGCTTCTACAAAAGATGCCCATCCACATCGGACTCATCATTTCAAGACAGCCAGGAGCACTCTCGGACTCACACACGTGCTCTCAGGTGCTCGCACACACACACACACTCTGCCCGCCTGGAACCTGGGTGCTCTGCCTCTGAGTAATCAGCTCGACCCCTCCCCCATGAGTCCCTAAATAATAAACCAAGTTAAACTTGAGCAGCCTGAGGACTGAGACAAGGAGAAAGGAAAGACAGGCTGGCTGTGCCAAAAGATAACAAAGGCTGCAAGCTGATCCCCAGGAATCTGGAGTTGGTTTAAGTGGCACCAGGCCACTCACAGACCTAAGACGCTCCCTGGTGCTAGACACTGGCCCAGAAAGTGGATTAGATGGGCAGATGGTAACAGACTCGGAGCCTGGGTCCCTGGGACACCCTGTCAGCGACTGCTGGAGCGCCCACATACACTCAGGAAGAGTTCCAAGCATTTTGCCAGTCCTTTGAGAAACATTTGATCCTATATGGGCTCTTAAGGAGCAAATTAAGAAAACAGACAATAATAATATGATAATAACAAAGATATCGACTAAAGCAACATCTTTCTATTTTATTGTATCTTTTTATTGACGATGTCTGGGCACTAGTCAACTATTTAACTGTATTTAACATTACACACATATGACATATACATCTAAATATATAACCACATACAATCTATCACTTCCAAAACTCAGCCCTTAAGGGATAAGAACGTTCCCTTAGCCCTGTTTCAGATTTCTCCTTGAATAATAGAAGCTGGGGAAAAACAAAGAAGAGGTAGACCATTACGAAAAAAGAAAAAACAAAACTGTGGATGGGATGGGGAACTCCGATCACTCGAGAATAATATAATTTACACAAACAGAAAAGAAAAAGCAGATCTCATGATCCCCACCAAGGCGTAAATAGTGGAGTTCTCATTCACTAACTTCAGCCTGTGAAGAAGAAACAGGAAGGTCTAATACATATCAACTCTGTTTTTCTGCTACCAAAGGTAGGAAGTTTCTCTTTACTCACCAGCCACCTGGGGACTCTGACCTTGGCCCTGGGCACCTGCTTTGGTTCCTGCAGCTTCTACAAAAGATGCCCATCCACATCGGACTCATCATTTCAAGACAGCCAGGAGCACTCTCGGACTCACACACGTGCTCTCAGGTGCTCGCACACACACACACACTCTGCCCGCCTGGAACCTGGGTGCTCTGCCTCTGAGTAATCAGCTCGACCCCTCCCCCATGAGTCCCTAAATAATAAACCAAGTTAAACTTGAGCAGCCTGAGGACTGAGACAAGGAGAAAGGAAAGACAGGCTGGCTGTGCCAAAAGATAACAAAGGCTGCAAGCTGATCCCCAGGAATCTGGAGTTGGTTTAAGTGGCACCAGGCCACTCACAGACCTAAGACGCTCCCTGGCGCTAGACACTGGCCCAGAAAGTGGATTAGATGGGCAGATGGTAACAGACTCGGAGCCTGGGTCCCTGGGACACCCTGTCAGCGACTGCTGGAGCGCCCACATACACTCAGGAAGAGTTCCAAGACCTCTCAGGACCCAGCTGCCCTGTCCCCAAGCATCTGCAGACACATTCAGGGGACAGTTTAGCCCCTCACTGCCTAAAGGAATGGAGGCAAAGCAGGGGTAAGGGAATGAGGACAACCTAGAGAGGACTGGGCATGAGGTCTGAGGCAGTTCACACCAAAGGCAAAGCTGGTCGAGTGTTGAGGGAATTTGCTTTTCATTCTCTTTGATTCAAGCTCAGTCTTTCCCTCCCTCAGAACCACCATCTGAGGTGGACAGAGCATGTGGGAACTGGAAGGTGTTCCCAAGAGGCCACAGAAGAGGCAGAAGTCCCTCTTCCACCAGCTTCACCAGCAAACCCATTTCAGGAGCTAAGACAACAGTGACATCAGCACTGGTATAATGCAGCAGCTCTGGCAGCAAATTCCATGAGCCAAATGGGTGGCAGATAAATGAGAAAATGACACCAGGGCAGCCAGTCACACTGAAATGGGATAATCAATGTTTCTGTCACAGTATTTTTTAAAAGAGAGTGAGAAGGAAGAGGAAGAAGGGGAAAAGAAAGGGAAGGGGAGGAGGGCGAAGAGGAGGGGAGGTGAAGGGGAGGAGCAGAGGAAAGAGGAGAAAAGAGGGAAGGCAAGGAGGAGGAGGAAGACAGTTCCCTCTTCCAGCTCCCTAACTGGGCCGCATCTCCTCACATCCTTTGGCTCTGAGAGTGTAACAAAAATGATCTCCTCTGCCCAGACTTCACATGCTGCAACTTGCATTTTCCAAATGGTCTTCTCCTATGTAAGCAGACACAGGTAGAAAGGGCAGGAGTCTGCTGGTCAGCCAGCTCTGGATCCAGCCCTCTGCCATCTGGAGTCATCCTCTGGCTTCGAAGCGGCAAGAAACGTCCATTTTACCCTTTTCATCTGACGCTGTCCCCGTGTGACCTCCGCCCCCTCCTCCCTCTCTCACCTCAGGGCACCTGCCTCAGATCACTTCCCCGGTGTTGTCATTCACCTCATGGATAACTGATAGCGCGTCAAGCCCGTGCTAAGAAAAGAACAAGGTGGTTAGACGTGTGCCTACTATAAATAGACCCACGCCATGACCAGCATTTGCCAACTTTGGAGCAAAGAAGGCAGAAGCAGTGGCAGGAGGCGGCAGCTTCCCCCAGGGCCCCGGGACAGCTGGCTTCTCCACACAGGCAGCCTCGGCCCGCTGAGCAGCTTCCGCTGATGGCAGGGGGCGGGCATACGACGCCTCCCCCATGGGGAGCAAAAGCAAAAATATCACACGTGCTGGCACTTTGAGGCTTGTTTCACAGAGGCAGCAGGAACGCTCAAACGACACATGCCTTAAAACATTTGCCTTCTCTCATCCTTTTTTCATGTTTCAGACATTTAATTCCTGTATTTTGCTCTTGAGGGCATTTTTAGCTCCAGGTTTTCATACACATCCACTCACATGAGTAAAGCACTGTGCAATTGGCATCGAGGTGGGCTGTAAATAAGGGGCAGGTCAAAGAAGGAGATTACAGACACAGAGAGGGAGAATAAACTAGGCTCATGAGGCAAGAGGCAAGAATCCTTTTGTCTCAGACACATGTACGCCACTATCCATCGAAGCACTATTTATAGTAGCCAGGACCACCCTCTCTTATGTCCCTTCACATGTGTTCTGGAGAAAGTAGGCAAACAAGAAAGTGGACAGAAGCTATGAACACACAATCAATTGCAAACTAGATAGCCAAAGACAGATGAAGGGATAAAAAAGTCATGGTACATGTATATAACAGACTATTATTTGGCCATAAAAAAGGAATGAATTTGAGTCAATTCTAGTGAGGTGGATAAACCTAGAGCTATTACATCAAGTGAAGTTAAGTCAGAAGGAGAAAAACAAATACTGTATATTAGCACATATAGATGGAATCTAAAAACTGGTGCTGATGAGCTTATTTGTAGGGCAGCAACAGAGATGCAGATATACAGAACAGACTTGTGGACACAGTGGAGGGAGCAGGGAGGGGACAAATTGAAAGAATGGCAATGAAACATACACACGGGTGATTGCTGTTGTTGTTCAGTGGCCAAGTCATGGGGATTTGCCGCGCGACCCAGGGAGCGCAAGCCCGTGCTCTGTGGCAGCCTAGAGGGGTGGAGTGGGTGGGAGGTGGGAGGGAGGTTCAAGAGGGAAGGGACACGTGTATACTTATGGCTGATTCATACTGCCTTTCATCCACATAGGGCAGAAACCAACACAACATTATACAGCAATTATCCTCCAATTAAAAATTTAAGAACTTTTTAAAAAAGAATCCTTTTATCTCAACCTATTCAAAGTAGAAATCTAAGTCGGAAAATGATAAGGATGCAAGGCCTTGCACATTTCCTGCTAAGGATTCCCCACCAAAAGAGGAAGCCAGTCCCAGGCAGAGATCTGAGGAAGAGGGTTACCTCTCTCTCCCAGCCTATTTTTTTTTTTCATTTGGCTTCATGATGGTCGTCACTGAAACCGGGGAGAGGGAGGGACAGAGAACCAAAGCAAGCGAAGGAATCTCTTCAGGCTTTCGTATAACTTCTATGTCTAGATGGAGAGCTTTGTCTCAGTTACTCACTCATGGAACAAAGAGGAAACAATCAATCTCAATGTTCTTAGTTCTCTGAGGGAATTGCCAAATAAACAGGTCTATTCTGAAAAATCCTGTAACTGCCCGTCCTCCACAATAACCCCGGCTCCCTCAAAGCTCCAGCAACAAGGAGACTGTGAACGTGGTCAGGCCCTGAGGAAGGCCACCCTCTCCTGCCCCCTTCACAGGTGTCCTGGAGAACAGGAAACAAAAAGCCAAGTGGGGGCTTCCCTGGTGGTCCAGTGGGTAAGGACACCGCCTTGCAGTGCAAGGGGCGCCGGTTCCATCCCTGGCCTGGGAAGATCCCACGTGCCGCGGAGCGGCTGGACTGATGTGTCCAATTACCGAGCCAGAGCTCTGGAGCGCATGCGCCCAGAGCCAGCGCTCTGCGACGACAGACGCCACCACGATGGGAGGCCCACAGGAGCCAAAGAACAAAGACGGATGAAAATAGAGAAATGAAAGACCAATAGAAGTGGCCCGCCCGCTCCCCTCCCTCCCCAACCAGCCTCCCACCCCCAAAAAAAGAAAAGAAAAAGAAAGAGAGAAAAAAAAGCCAAGTGGACAGAAACTAGAAAGAGACACACCAACAGCCATCACTGTAAAATATCGTTACATTTCAGGATTGCAGAAGCGAACCCTATAAACTCCAAGTGTTGGGGCTAACAAGCAAACCAGCAAACTGGAAAACACTAGAAAGTTGAAGGAAAAAGCTTGGGTTCGTGATCCAGTTCCTACCACGTGACCGAGAGAGGCCTTCGACCTTGCAAAGGGAGGTCAGTCAGGCAAGGTTCTTAGGAGAGGTATACTTGAAGGCAGACGCTCACCAAGCATTGCAGTCAAACAAACTAAGAGGTTCTTCCTCGGCCCAGTCAGTTGCTAACAACAAGGGGCAGAGAAGACTCAGAGCTGAGGAAGCCAGAGGCACTGGGGTACACACACCACTAACAGCCTGTTTCCTGCAGAGGCCTGGATGGCCAAGCGGACAGGAGATCTCTCTCCTGTTTCCAAGCAGAGCATCTCATCAGTAATCCAGACAGGAGAGGACACACAGAGACCTGCTGTGCCCCCAACAAGCATGGCCTCAGGGCTCCCGGTTAACAGGCCCCGAGTTCACGCCTAGTAAACAATGGAAATTCACCCTTGGCTGCAGAGCCCTTTCCTGATGCATCTGTAAGCTACACTAATAATCCCATGATGCAAACACAGGTTTTGGTTGTGCGGGGACGGGGTAGGGGGGTGGTGGATCATTCAAGAGCTGTCAGAAAGGTTACTTTTGCAAGACAAGGGACTGATTACAATGATTTATTAAAATCTTACAATGTGAGAAAGTAAGATCGGCAAACAAAATCCAATTAAGGAATTCACCGCATAAAAAGGAATTGAACTCCTCCAGCCTGAGGTTGACAAAGAAGCCATTCAGTAGAGGGCTTTATATGCTAAACTTAGCTGGATAAACCTAGTTATTTTCCATGCAGTGCTGTTCTTAAAAGAGCTATTCAACTTCATCCATCTCTACGATCTGAAAGACGAGCTATTCAGACTTGCGGAGGGTTTTATTTATTTATTTATTTTCAATTTAAATACCAGTTCTAAAACGAACTCCCCTTAGCGTCGACTGAGTAGATTTAACAGTTGACTGATACGGTGTTCCTAAGACTACCTCCAGAACATCTCTCCCCTGCCCTGCCGTCTCTCTTCCCTTTCCCAGTAACCACCCCTCTTCACTTTCCCCTGCTCTCACTCAGACCCATTTCCCTAGCTTCTTTCTCTCTCAGGCACGTGGGATCCCTGTATTTTGGACATGTTTCTCCGTATATAATCTGTTGGTTTATTTCTTTACTTGTTCATGATATTTCCCTTATGTATTTGTTGCTTCTCTGGAGCTTATGAATAGGCATCCTCCAGGATCTTAGAAACAAAGGAAGGACAGCTGCCCTCTGACTCGTCCAACCTCCCTTTCCCGGGTACCCACACTCTCTTCCACTCCCATTCAACAGCTGACACCCAGCAGGTCCGCAGGCTTCCTCCTGCCCACTCTGGGGAAACCTCCCACCAAAGCCACCAGTTCCGTCCCAGAGGCAAGACTCCATCGACCTCTCAGCACCCTCTGCAGCTACCAACTCTGGTAACCCCGTCCTCCTCTCGGCCACGGGTTCCTCCTTGACTTCCCTACATGATTCACTCCTGATGTTTCAATCCCTTCTCCTTCCCAGGCTTCCTGGCTTCCTTCCTTAATTCCTGGGAATCTGTGCTCATCCCTCCCCTCTTCCTCCCACTATTTCCCTAGCAGTCACCCACTGTTGTGCTCCAGTGACTCCCCTATAATGAGGAGATCTAACTTTTCATCGCTGAGACCTCACTCCTGACAGCTAGAAGGGAACAGCCTGCATTCAGCATGTCTAAACCGGTACCTGCTCTCTGTCCCCCAACCCGTACTTTCTAGGAGAGCAAATCACTCAGTCCAGGGCCCAGAAATCAGTCTGATACTCAGCTCCTCTTCCTTGCTTACATCCACTAAACCCAACCAGTCCTCTCTCCCCTTCTGGTGCTACAAGGCTAGTTTAGGTCATAGATGCACGGCCCAGGACTTCCTGCTGCCAGTGAATCTAGACACGCTGCTCCTGTTGTAAGATGAACCAGTGGCTCCACATCAACTACAAAGTAAACCTAGATCTTCAGATACGTCCCTCTCACATTTCCCTCCTCACTGCTAGCTTTCCTAAGTTATTTGTGGTCTCCCAAAGGCAGAAAGCACCTCCATCCCTTCCTGTCTATTCTTTTTGAGGGGAAGGAATCCATCCATCTCTCCTTTGACTGAGTAGATCTTTGCAGGTCCCACTCCAGTATTCTTGTCTGAAGAATCCCACGGACAGAGGATCTTAGCAGGCTACAGTCTCTGGGATTGTAACAGTCAGACACAACTGAGAGACTTTCACTTTACTTCACTCCACTTTAATTGTCACCTGCTCCATGAAACTGTCCGTTATAGACCAAATCCGTATGAAGCAGCCCTGACTCTCAGCATGCATGCATTTGGAAATGGGGCCTTTAAGAAAGTAATTAAGGTTAGGTAAAGTCATAAAGAGCCTCGTAGGTGGTGCTCATGGTAAAGAACCTGCCTGACAATGTAGGAGACACAAGAGATGCAGGCTTGATTCCTGGGTCCCAAAGATCCCCTGGACAAGGGCAAGGCAACCCACTCCAGTATTCTTGCCTTGAGAATTCCATGAACAGAGGAGCCTGGCAGGATCCAGTCCAAAGAGATGCAAAGAGTTGGACACGACTGAGGCAACTTAGCATGCACAACAAGGTCGTAAAAGTGGGGCCATGATTCCATAACATTAGAAGGAGGAGTTAAACGGGAACTCTCTCTCTCCTCCTCCCTACCTCCCACCACGTGCACACATTTAGAAAAGACCGCTGCAGGAAGGTAGCAGTCTGCAAGCCAGGAAGAGTGTTCTTCTTAGAAGCCAAACCCTACTGGAACCTTAATCTTGAGTTTTCCAACTTCCAGAACTGTGGGAAAATAAATTTCTGTTGCTCAAGCCATGCAGTCTATGGTCTTTTGCTATGGCAGCCTGAGCAGTCTAATCCATCTTCCTCAATCCTCTGTCCTCTCACTTGGAGACAGCTGGTCATCCTTCCTACCGCTCGTCCAACTACCCATCTCTGACAGCATCCACCATCCTGTAATGCAACATCTCCTCACATGGTTTCCCTTGACAGCAGAAAAAAATGACTTACCCACTTCTGTGTTACTTCTCTCGGGCTAGCACAGTATCCAGCAATAGTAAATGTTCAATAAATGTTTGTGAGATGAATTAAGGAAATGGCAAATGAAATGAGTAAATCTCAATTTCCCGTTTGCATCTGGGTTGACATGTGGGTGTTTACATGTGTGGATGTTGTGTGAGGGCATGTACACATGCATGTACGTGTATACGATGAGACAGTTTATTTGCAAGGGTGACCATGTGAGTAAATCAGCGTGTTTCATACTCAACTTTAGAACCATTTCTCCATTCCCTCCCCAAATCCTCTTGAATTTTCCTAATGCAGTTCCCATACAACAGAAATCGTCTGACCTCAATTTTGTATCTGGGTCTTCCTTGTTTTCCCTCCATTTGGGGTATAGCCAGTTGCCTCCTGCCATTCATGGTTTGATTCCCTTTGGCTGGTACTGACAACATGAAGAGAGACTGAAGTCACTAGTTCAGGAAATCTCTCTAAACCAAAGAGATCTCTATGTAGAGCCTGTTTTCCTGGGGCTCTGAGAACTCTACATCCCTGTCAGACAGATCTACAGGTTTACGAGTGATAAGGTAGCTGAGAGCAAGATATCCTCACCTGGCAGAAGTCAGGAGTTTTAGGCTTATGGCAAAACTGGAGACCTGTGCAGACGCTCTCCAGCTTGGAGTCAGATCTCTTCTGCACCCCGGGGGCATTAGTCCTCATTACCTTTATTCTGTTCACAGCTATTTATGACATCTTGGAACAAAGAGCTCAATTCCTGTACCTCTTGTCTCAACTACCCTTTGTGCAAAAGAACCTTCTTGTCCCAACAGTTTGAACTATACCTGGTCATCTGGAGATAAAGATATTTAGAAATAGGTATGGAACCATTTTACCACCACCTCCCCAAACAAAACTGCAAAATCGTGGAAGTAGCACTTAGTTTATAGAACTGACACATGTCTAAGAGGGAGCCAGGGGACTCAGATCTCTCTGAGGTTTGCTATGCACTTGGGGCCATGGCCTGTCCCAGGGCTGGGGCCAGCATGAGTTTCTACAGAGAGAGCTTGAAAGAAGTCTGTTAGAAAGGGGGGACAGGAGTGGAATCTCAAAGCCCTATGTGCAGTCGCTTTGCTAGACAGAGGGGAGGTCTAAGAGGTCTTTCCCCGGCAGAGCTGCTGGTGCTGTGTTTTTTGAGACCACACAGGATGTGGTGAGGAGATAGTTAAGTCACAGGCAACATTTGTAATCACCACAATTTGTTGTTTACATGTGTGGATGTTGTGTGAGGGCATGTACACATGCATGTCGTGTATCGATGAACAGTTTATTTGCAAGGGTGACCATGTGAGTAAATCAGCGTGTTTCATACTCAACTTTAGAACCATTTCTCCATTCCCTCCCCAAATCCTCTTGAATTTTCCTAATGCAGTTCCCATACAACAGAAATCGTCTGACCTCAATTTTGTATCTGGGTCTTCCTTGTTTTCCCTCCATTTGGGGTATAGCCAGTTGCCTCCTGCCATTCATGGTTTGATTCCCTTTGGCTGGTACTGACAACATGAAGAGAGACTGAAGTCACTAGTTCAGGAAATCTCTCTAAACCAAAGAGATCTCTATGTAGAGCCTGTTTTCCTGGGGCTCTGAGAACTCTACATCCCTGTCAGACAGATCTACAGGTTTACGAGTGATAAGGTAGCTGAGAGCAAGATATCCTCACCTGGCAGAAGTCAGGAGTTTTAGGCTTATGGCAAAACTGGAGACCTGTGCAGACGCTCTCCAGCTTGGAGTCAGATCTCTTCTGCACCCCGGGGGCATTAGTCCTCATTACCTTTATTCTGTTCACAGCTATTTATGACATCTTGGAACAAAGAGCTCAATTCCTGTACCTCTTGTCTCAACTACCCTTTGTGCAAAAGAACCTTCTTGTCCCAACAGTTTGAACTATACCTGGTCATCTGGAGATAAAGATATTTAGAAATAGGTATGGAACCATTTTACCACCACCTCCCCAAACAAAACTGCAAAATCGTGGAAGTAGCACTTAGTTTATAGAACTGACACATGTCTAAGAGGGAGCCAGGGGACTCAGATCTCTCTGAGGTTTGCTATGCACTTGGGGCCATGGCCTGTCCCAGGGCTGGGGCCAGCATGAGTTTCTACAGAGAGAGCTTGAAAGAAGTCTGTTAGAAAGGGGGGACAGGAGTGGAATCTCAAAGCCCTATGTGCAGTCGCTTTGCTAGACAGAGGGGAGGTCTAAGAGGTCTTTCCCCGGCAGAGCTGCTGGTGCTGTGTTTTTTGAGACCACACAGGATGTGGTGAGGAGATAGTTAAGTCACAGGCAACATTTGTAATCACCACAATTTGTTGTTTCCCACTCAGGTGCTCTGATCTTATTCAGAAAGGGACAACTCCATTCACAGATTTTTAAAAAATATCTACATTCACAGAATCCAGAAAAATGGTATAGATGAACCCATTTGAGAGCAGGAACAGAGATGCAGAGGTAATGAATGGACATGTAGACGCAGAGGGAAAAGGAGAGGGTGGGATGAACTGGGAGAGTAGGATTGACATATATACACTGTGTCAACTGCTCCGTCCTGTTCGACTCTGTAAACCCATGGACGGTAGCCCGCCAGGCTCCTCTGTCCATGGAATTCTCCAGGCAAGAATACTGGAGTGGGTAGCCATTCCCTTCTCTAGTGGATATTCCCAGCCCAAGGACTGAACCTGTTTCTCCTGAAATGCAGGCAGATTCTTTACCATCTGACGCATAGGGAAGCACATATAAGCTACCATGTGTAAAATAGATCACTAGAAGGAAGCTGCTGTACAGGACATGGAACTCAGCTCCGTGCTCTGTGATGACCTAGAGGGCAGGATGGGAAGTGGGTAGGAGAGAGGTTCAAGGGGAACGGGGTACATGTATACATAGAACTGATTCACTTCATTGTACAGCAGAAACTAACAGTATTGTAAAACAATTATCTTCCAATAAAAAAAATTGTGAGAAGTGAAAAAAATCTACATTCAACATGATAGAGAGTCTTAAGCAGCTAGAAAAGGGGCTAGACACACAGGAAGGGCAAGAAACTTCCAAGGACTCCTATGCTAATTACAGGCCTGGCTTGGCAAAGACACACACTTAATGTGAACGCACCAACACACACACACTCTCTCTCTCTCCCCTTCTCTGAGCTGACCACGCCCAGGCCCCTTCTGTACCTCCAGCTGGAGCCCTGCTTGTCCGGGGGGTGACTTCCCTTCTCTGAATCAGCTGGGCCCACCCCACCTCTTTCCCTTCCAGGTTCTGTTGGTGACTATGGTGATGTCTGTCACAGCCAAGAGCCCTGAAGGGAGGCATGGCATTTTCCAAAACTCTGGGCTTATACCCAGTCAACTCCTTCCACCTCCCTGCCTCCTCTCCAACTCCTGAGTGCCTCAGCCGAGCCTGTTGTCATGGTTACTCTAATCTTCGTCTGCTTTGCTTGTTAAACAGGCTGACTTCCCTCCAGCCAACCTCCTGGTGGCCCCAGCTCTGCGTCCTTCAGGGCCTCCCTCCTTCCCTGTCTCTCTCCCTCCCTGGCCCTCCTTCGTCTCCTGAGGGCTGAAAGGAATGGGCCGGGACTACTGCTCCCTTCCCACTCCTCCAGTCCACCAGAGCTAATCATGAGGGTTTCCATTCATGCTCTTAAATGGAAAAGTACCACCCATGACAAACAACCAGTGACTGAAAATGAAGGTTCTACACAAATTCTAGAAGTGGAGAGGAAAAGAGGAAAAGGTAGACAAAAGGGGTAGTAGGTTCAGTGAGAACTATTTTGATTGACAAAGAGGTTGGTGTCTAGAAAAGTTGTTTGATAGGCCTTCTGAGATTGGCTGATGCCAGCCCAACCACCGAGCTACACCCAAAATAAGACCTTGTGTCCTATTCTAAAGAGACCACCTGACTCTCCTTTTCCCATCCTCACATCACATATGTCAGCCTCCAGGCTAGAGGGATGACAGCCTTGCTCTGGTCCAGGGCAATGTCCTTCAGGTCACCCCCGGGGTCTATAACCTCCTGTCTCTTAGGGATCTTTTTTTCTAGTTTATCGAGGTGTAACTGATAAAGATTGTTATTTATTTAAAGTGCAACACTTCATGTTTTGATGTGTATACACACTGTGAAATAATCACCACCATCAAGCTAATTTGCATACCCATCAGCTCACAGTTACATTTCTCTCTTTTTTTCTTTTTTCTTTCTATTCTGTGATGAGAACACTTAATTCAACCAAAGTTTCCTTGATCTCCTTAATCTTAAACTAATTTATTTCTACTTTTACCCAGCTGGAGCCCTGTTTACTTCCTTCTCTGAATCAGCTGGGCCCACCCCACCTCTTTCCCTTCCAGGTTCTGTTGGTGACTATGGTGATGTCTGTCACAGCCAAGAGCCCTGAAGGGAGGCATGGCATTTTCCAAAACTCTGGGCTTATACCCAGTCAACTCCTTCCACCTCCCTGCCTCCTCTCCAACTCCTGAGTGCCTCAGCCGAGCCTGTTGTCATGGTTACTCTAATCTTCGTCTGCTTTGCTTGTTAAACAGGCTGACTTCCCTCCAGCCAACCTCCTGGTGGCCCCAGCTCTGCGTCCTTCAGGGCCTCCCTCCTTCCCTGTCTCTCTCCCTCCCTGGCCCTCCTTCGTCTCCTGAGGGCTGAAAGGAATGGGCCGGGACTACTGCTCCCTTCCCACTCCTCCAGTCCACCAGAGCTAATCATGAGGGTTTCCGTTCATGCTCTTAAATGGAAAAGTACCACCCATGACAAACAACCAGTGACTGAAAATGAAGGTTCTACACAAATTCTAGAAGTGGAGAGGAAAAGAGGAAAAGGTAGACAAAAGGGGTAGTAGGTTCAGTGAGAACTATTTTGATTGACAAAGAGGTTGGTGTCTAGAAAAGTTGTTTGATAGGCCTTCTGAGATTGGCTGATGCCAGCCCAACCACCGAGCTACACCCAAAATAAGACCTTGTGTCCTATTCTAAAGAGACCACCTGACTCTCCTTTTCCCATCCTCACATCACATATGTCAGCCTCCAGGCTAGAGGGATGACAGCCTTGCTCTGGTCCAGGGCAATGTCCTTCAGGTCACCCCCGGGGTCTATAACCTCCTGTCTCTTAGGGATCTTTTTTTCTAGTTTATCGAGGTGTAACTGATAAAGATTGTTATTTATTTAAAGTGCAACACTTCATGTTTTGATGTGTATACACACTGTGAAATAATCACCACCATCAAGCTAATTTGCATACCCATCAGCTCACAGTTACATTTCTCTCTTTTTTTCTTTTTTCTTTCTATTCTGTGATGAGAACACTTAATTCAACCAAAATTTCCTTGATCTCCTTAATCTTAAACTAATTTATTTCTACTTACTCTTTCCCCTCAGCATGTAAACACAGTTTCTCATCTTAAGACAAAAATCCCCTTTTGACCTCATATTACTCTCTAATTCCTGTCCACTCGTCCTCGTTTTTGGAAGCCGTCTTCCCTTCTTGTCTCTATTTCCTTGCTTGACATTCAACCTACAAACAATGCTTTCCTCAAGACTGTGGCAGAGCCCAGCTTATGAAGGAAGGACTTCCTTGGTGTCAAATTAAGTGGACACTCGTTAGTCTTTTAGCCCTTGCACTCCCTAACAAGGAAGTGATGATTAACAAGGTGGTTTGGATGATTAGTAAATAGGACTCCGGAGTTGTTTTACTTCCTTTTCAAATTTGGCTCTAGCATTTGTCAGCTATGTTATTCAACCCTGTTGCCTCAGTTTCCTCCTATTTCATAGAGGTAATAAATAACAGTACCCAGAGGCATCCCTGGTGGCTCAGTGGTAAAGAATCTGCCTAGGGCTTCCCCTGGTGGTCCAGTGGATAAGGACACCGCCTTGCAGTGCAAGGGGCGCCGGTTTGATACCTGGCCTGGGAAGATCCCACGTGCCGCGGAGCTGCTGGACCGATGTGTCCAATTACCGAGCCGGAGCTCTGGAGCGCATGCGCCCAGGGCCGGTGCTCTGCGACAACAGACGCCACCGCGGTGGGAGGCCCACACGGGCCAAAGAACAAAGATGGTTGAAAATGGACAAACGAAAGACCGATAAAAGTGGCCCGCCTACTCCCCTCCCCACCCCACCCCTGCCTAAATAAAGAAAGAAATCTTTAAAAAAAATATATATATAGCAGATTATGTTTAAAAAAAAAAAAAAAGAATCTGCCTACAATGAAAGAGACACAGTTTCGACCCTTAGGTAGGGAAGAGCTACTAGAAAAGGAAATGGAAATTTCTTGAAAAGAAATTGTGCTATCAGGCAAGACATTTGCAATGAGCCAATATTTGCACTTAGGGACCACTCCCTTTTCCTACCCAAGCACACAGTGTCTGCTTCATAACCTGTTCAAGAATTATGGAAATGATCTCAGGTCCTCTCATCTATCATCCTCCCATTTTTCAAAACCTAGAAAATGTTTGCCTATCTCAGTTTCCAGTTCCTGTCCCATTTATTATCCATGATTCTCTGAAGATTCTAAATGGTAATTCAATAGCTTCTCTCTGTAACCTAGAATGTAATTCATCCGGCCACAAGGCTTAAATCATGTAGCTCAGGCCCGTGTCTTCTTACACCTTCTTTATCTGGGAAGAATTTGAAAAAAGGGAACTAGGACTAGCATTTTCCCTATGATTATTGGGGATATATCTTGCCATGTTTTTGAAAGACTTGGACAGATCATTTATTGATTTTTTTTGTACACACACACATGTTGTGGAGTCAGAAAGACCAAAAGAATCCAAGCTTTATTATTTAGTAACTTTGCATCCCTGGGCAAGACTATTCCTTCCATGAGCCTCAGTTCAAAACAAAGAGAACAATAATGCCATTTTCAGAACAGCTGTAAGGTACCAATGAGTTGGGGACTTTCCTGGTTGATCCAACAATTAAAATCCTCCTTCCAGTGCAGGGGACAGGTATCTGTTAATACAAAGGTACCTGCTATGAAACTACCATTAGGCCTTTTTTTTCTCGAGCTATTATGAGTCATTTTTAGCATGCAATCCCTGATTGGAAAGAGTCCAGAACAATGTCAGGAATCCAATGGCAGAAAGAATTAAACCAATCAAGTCAGCAAGGCTGGACTCCCTATAAGAACTGTTGAAAACTATCCATAAATCTTACCCTCCTTACACAACTGATGTGAGCTTCACACTGTCTGACTAAAAGAGTAAAGGAAGTCCCCTTGGATCATGGGAAAGCAAGGATGAGATGCTCTGTAGAAAATAAAGCAAAAAAAAAAAAAAGGCCAACAGAGACAACCTAGAACAGAGTGAGCATTGGCAGAAGCAGACTTGCTAGGGTCAGACCCTGCTAAGAGCTCTCAGATAGGCCTAGAAACCAAGAGTTTAAAGAGCAGGTGAACTGGGTATAGCTTCTAGGTAGCAGGAAAATCCTGCTGCACTCAGTTCTTACTTCATCAGGAAAATACATAAGACATCTCTCTGTTCCAGTTCCCTGCCATGGATGGCCACTGTCGACTGGCTTTCCATTCTCAACTGGTTTCCCATGTGCATGCCCACACACACTGGGCCTTCCACATGTGAAGACATTCTAAGAACATCTGTGATGGAAACACTCAAATCTTTCTTGGTTTTCAATTCCTCTTATGATTTTTGCTTCCTGTTTCAGTTTTTAGACACAGAAACAGTTGAAATACCCGCTGGTTCTTACTCAGGTGTGCAGGCTCACTTCTCACAGGGCTCAGGTCAGACTGGGACAGGTTGCACTGGGGTATACAGAAAGGAACATGCGTCCTCTAGGAGTCAGCTGCTCAGCCATCACCTGGGAGGCACCCTTGATTCTTAAAGCTTTCTACGTGTCTATAGCTGTTGAGGCGTACTGAAGATTCAGGGAAAAAAATACCATGTTTTTTTTAGCCTTCTGAAATAGAAACTGTATTATAATTAGTCCAGGAATTTTGATCTGCCTTTCAGGGAAATGGTGTTTTCTTCAGTAAAATTAACCTTTTCTCTAATCTCCTTTCATACTTCTCTCGTGCCTCCAAGATAAAAATCCTTCCATTTGGAAAATTAGAAAGCACAGAATTCTTATGTCTGGGGTCATTCATTCTCATAGGGCAGAGTTCTTCCCTCATAATAAGAGTCACTGTCACACAAGAAAATGAAAACCAAGAGATGATCACTTAGCATCTCCCCAACAGGAGCCCCTGGACAGGGACCCCAACCTGTCACGAGGTTCACTGTCCCATACCTGGGCACAGCAGTGACTGAATGGTCAGTGGGAGGGAAGTCAGAGGGGAGAGGAGGCTCCTTCCTCATCCGCCTGGTTGTTTACTTTCCTCTCCAGGCAAGTTCCATGGGAACGGCTGGCACAAAACACCAGGCCATCAGCCCCTGGTCCCCAAGAAGTCCTCCACCCACCACGGAGCAACTGTCAGTCTCTTGCAACACTGAAAGAGGATGTCTGACCAGAAGGACAGAGCAGTCCGGGCCTGAGGACCAGAGTTCTGGATTAAGTGACGGGCTGTCTACCTGCCTTGGCATGTGCTCTGTTTGTGTTATCATCAAAACTCTGATTTTAAGCCTCTAAAGGCACCACGTGAGGACTCCTGGGTAGACTGTGATGGGTTCCTAGCACAGATCCAGCAAGTAGTTATAAACATGCTTTGCGGGGCTTCCCCTGGTGGTCCAGTGGGTAAGGACACTGCCTGGCAGTGCAAGGGGCGCCGGTTCGATCCCTGGCCTGGGAAGATCCCACGTGCCGCGGAGCAGCTGGACCGATGTGTCCAATGACCGAGTCGGAGCTCTGCAGCGCATGCGCCCAGAGCCGGTGCTCTGTGACAACAGAGGCCACTGCGATGGGAGGCCTACACGGGCCAAAGAGCAAAGATGAATGAAAATACAGAAATGAAAGACCAATAGAAGTGGCCCGCCCGTCCCCCTCCCTCCCCACCCAACCCCCCAAAGATAAATAAATTTAAAAATTAAAAAAAAAAAAAAAACATGCTTTGCTGCTCATGCCAGATATCGATGGTGTCACCTTAGAACAGATCACATTTCTTCAGATGCCCCAGCCTGTTCTGACTCCAGAAGTTCAGGATAGCACCCTGGGAGTCAGTGCTTCTAAGGCACTCTCGGATGGACACTAGAATTATTGTTCCTGGTTAACAGACTGTCACACTTCAGTTTTCGTAATTCAGAAGGAACTCTGCCCTGTTTGCCAAATATGCACATCTAAAAGAATCTGGGGAAAGCCGGATGGTTTCTGCTTAACTTGTTTCAGACATCCCCAACAGAGACATCTGCTGTGGTGGTTAATAAGTTCTTAAAGTGCATTTCATGCATTTCCCCCAAAGCAGAAACGCTGGTCCATAACAGAAGTACATCCAAGCTCTAAGTGCCTCCAACAGCAGGTCGCTTACCACCCAAAAGGCTGTTTTCCTCTCCAGTAGTGCCCACAGCTAGGATGGCCTCCTCTCCAGGTTGGCCTGGGGTACCAGCCAAAGTCCCATTTTGCATCTACTGTCCTGGGGTACGTAAAAAGCAACCCCTTTGGCTCTCAATGTCCTGATTTGGAAGATGGAAAGCAGGACCACATAATCTACGTACAGCACAGGATAAACTTTAGGTTCCTTACCCTGAGATACAGGACGGTCACAGCATCCCCGCCTCCCACCTCCTCCCTCTCCCATCTTATCATCTAGCACTTCCTGCCGTGTCCCCTCTCCGCCCATCACACAGCACTGCTCTCCTCTCTCTATACACACACCGTCACTGCGGCACAGGTGCTGACTCACTTAAAGTTTTGCAGCTAATAAGTAGAAGATAGCTTCCCATCTAAGTACTAGTTCCATCGATGGTTTCTCCCAAGACACTGCTTCCAGATCCTCAGGCCCTTTGCTAATTACCCTTCTCTGGCAAACTCTTTACTTTGCTCCATCTAATAAAAGATACACAAACAGGGGCTTCCCCTGGTGGTCCAGTGGGTAAGGACACCGCCTTGCAGTGCAAGGGGCACCGGTTCGATCCCTGGCCTGGGAAGATCCCATGTGCCGCGGAGCAGCTGGACTGATGTGTCCAATTACCGAGCCAGAGCTCTGGCGCACGTGCGCCCAGAGCTGGCACTCTGCGACGACAGAGGCCACAGCGATGGGAGGCCCACAGGAGCCAAAGAACAAAGACGGATGAAAATGGAGAAATGGAAGACCAATGGAAGTGGCCGCCCATCCCCTCCTCCCACCCCACCCCCCAAAAAAGATAAAAAAATGAAATTAAAAAAAAAAAAAAAAAGATACGCAAACACAAGGCTTCAGGTGAATCTAGCCACTGAATTGGGTATTACCTCCCAGGATCAGTATATTATGGTGCCATTAATGCAGCTTTTTTAGTTGCCTTCCCAGATTTAGCAGCTTATAATTTTTTTAAAAAAAAAACGGGTTTCACAGCTCTTTTTCTTAAAGTGCATTTCATGCATTTCCCCAAAGCAGAAACGCTGGTCCATAACAGAAGTACATCCAAGCTCTAAGTGCCTCCAACAGCAGGTCGCTTACCACCCAAAAGGCTGTTTTCCTCTCCAGTAGTGCCCACAGCTAGGATGGCCTCCTCTCCAGGTTGGCCTGGGGTACCAGCCAAAGTCCCATTTTGCATCTACTGTCCTGGGGTACGTAAAAAGCAACCCCTTTGGCTCTCAATGTCCTGATTTGGAAGATGGAAAGCAGGACCACATAATCTACGTACAGCACAGGATAAACTTTAGGTTCCTTACCCTGAGATACAGGACGGTCACAGCATCCCCGCCTCCCACCTCCTCCCTCTCCCATCTTATCATCTAGCACTTCCTGCCGTGTCCCCTCTCCGCCCATCACACAGCACTGCTCTCCTCTCTCTATACACACACCGTCACTGCGGCACAGGTGCTGACTCACTTAAAGTTTTGCAGCTAATAAGTAGAAGATAGCTTCCCATCTAAGTACTAGTTCCATCGATGGTTTCTCCCAAGACACTGCTTCCAGATCCTCAGGCCCTTTGCTAATTACCCTTCTCTGGCAAACTCTTTATTTTGCTCCATCTAATAAAAGATACACAAACAGGGGCTTCCCCTGGTGGTCCAGTGGGTAAGGACACCGCCTTGCAGTGCAAGGGGCACCGGTTCGATCCCTGGCCTGGGAAGATCCCATGTGCCGCGGAGCAGCTGGACTGATGTGTCCAATTACCGAGCCAGAGCTCTGGCGCACGTGCGCCCAGAGCTGGCACTCTGCGACGACAGAGGCCACAGCGATGGGAGGCCCACAGGAGCCAAAGAACAAAGACGGATGAAAATGGAGAAATGGAAGACCAATGGAAGTGGCCCGCCCATCCCCCTCCCTCCCCACCCCCCCCCCCGGAAAAGATAAATAAATGAAATTAAAAAAAAAAAAAAAAAAGATACGCAAACACAAGGCTTCAGGTGAATCTAGCCATTGAATTGGGTATTACCTCCCAGGATCAATATATTATGGTGCCATTAATGCAGCTTTTTTAGTTGCCTTCCCAGATTTAGCAGCTTATATTGAGCTTTTAGTCAAATAAAACCTGAATGTCTTTTCTCTACAAGAACTACTGTCAGTAGATTTTTTTCCTCCCATCATTACAATTGATTTTTTTAAACTCCTAAATAAGATTTTACATTTATCTCTTTGTAATGTCATCTGGTTATTTTTTACCCAGCATTCCAGAGTATCTAGATCATTTTGAGACAGGTTTTTGTCACTGATTACACTTCTGTCTGCTAAATGTTTGATATACACATGCCTCTTGTGTCTTCTTCTAACCCACTGGCAAGGTAACTGCCCAGGGCGAGTTCAAGAACTAGGAATCTCAAAATTATTTCACCAGTGACTTTCCTTGTCTTGGCTTTGCCATCACAGTCCTCACTCCTGCCGAAAGCACACCCTTGTCAGAGGTTACCACCATCCCACCCCAGCCCTCTGCAATGAGACGTGAACACAAGAATCTTCCTGGAAATGATGCACTAGATCACACCATGACTAAATGACTCAGCCAAGCAGTTCTCAGGCCTGAACCCACTTTAAGGACACTTTAAGAACCTGAACCCACTTTAAGAAACCTCTGTGAGGTTTCCAGAAAGCCCCTGAAGCCTCAAAGCAGTTCAGCCTTCCAATGGGCTAAGAAGAGAAAGATCTTTACTAGAAATTCATTCCCAAAGCCTTATCCTTGTTCCTAAGAGAAGTTACACTAAGATCTTAAGCCGGTATCAGGCATTTGTACTTCAGTGTGATACCGAAAGGTTTTCAGAGACGATCCCTGAAAGCAAAAGCCCAAAAGAAGCCTGGCGGAACACAGGTTTCCCTGAATGTCAGATCTGGTTCCTCCATCCTGACAGTCAGTCCTTTTCATTTACAAACAAAGACAGGAACAGACCAGGCTGAGAGAAAAGGAAGAAAGGCCTGCCTCGGGAAGGCTCCAGGAGGAAGACCAGGGAACCACCTCATTGTACGGAAACCATCACCGCAGGATTTTCCAGCCTAACAGGAAAATGAAGCAAACTCCAGCAAACAAAAACTTTTGACAGTGATATAATCAGGCTTCCATCAAGTATGCCATATTAACATGGTGTTTATCTCTACTCCCTTTCCAAAATGCACTGTAAGGAGAGTGATTAAATTTAAAAAGCAAAGTTCCACAAGGACAAAGAGAAAGGGAGCAGTGATAACAGTAAGAAAGAAATCTTACTGAAGTTTTCCAGAAGACAGACACAACATAAACAAGCCATTACTGACCAATGAGAACAAAGAAAGCGAAAACCCTCAAAGGGCAAAGCCAAGGAAAGACACCAGTCCAGCCTGGAGCCCTCCGCAAGGCTCAGGGATGGGGGGTGGTGCCGTGGATGTCCCGCAGGTGCAGAGAGACCAGGTCTTCCCCAGCAGGGCAGGAGATGAGAGATTCTTTCTAGAGAAATGGAAAGAGGGTCTTCAGGAACGAGGGGTACAAGTGGGGAAGGCTGCTGTGGATGCAAGGATGGGGCGGTGCTTGAGTGCAAGCCTGAAAAGGGAGAAATGAGAGAAAGCCAACACCCATCATGAGACCTCTCTGCCTGTGCCATTAGCCTTGTTCCCACAGTACCTGCGGCAGGCACACGCCCCACAGGAGCAAGTCTGGAAGATTCTCTGCCGAATAATATGACCAGCCCATGGGAAAAGCATCAGGTGATGGTAACTGGGGATCCTGCAATTGGACAGATCTACAGATCTCGATCATTTGACAGTGAGACCTGCTAACAGAAGAGCCTACCCCACCCCAAGCATGTCCCATCACAGCCCCAGAAGCCCACCAACTACACAAACTGATGGCCACAGACCTCCTGACAGAGTCACCAACACAAAAGACAAGACCACAGTGCACAGTTAGGACGAAGGAACTGAAGAATAAATGAAGGAACACACCCCAGGTAAACAGTTGTTGAGATTTCAAAATATCACAGGAAGAAAAGCCAACAGGCGAGTTAAAAGATAAAATTCAGGTGATTTCCCAAAATGCAGGCCAACAGATAATGAAGATAAAGGTAACAGAAAAGATCAATTCAGGACACCCGACTTCCAAGTAGCAGGGGTTCCAAAAGGAAAAATAAAGAAGGAAATGACAGTGATTAAAATGAAAGAAGAAAAGTGACAGTGCACATACAGTTTCTTTATGAAGAGTACGTACAAAATCATAGAGAGTGTGTGGTGGTTAAAACAGACTATCACAGAGGCAGAAAATAAACTCAGGGTTGTCAGGGGCTACAGGAGCAGAGAGAAAGAGGGAGATTGGGACTGACAAATATGTACTTGTTGCTGCTCAGTTGTTAAGCCATGTCTGACCCTTCGCGACCAACGGACTGCAGCCCACCAGGCTCCTCTGTCTACTGAAGTTTTCCAGAAGACAGACACAACATAAACAAGCCATTACTGACCAATGAGAACAAAGAAAGCGAAAACCCTCAAAGGGCAAAGCCAAGGAAAGACACCAGTCCAGCCTGGAGCCCTCCGCAAGGCTCAGGGATGGGGGGTGGTGCCGTGGATGTCCCGCAGGTGCAGAGAGACCAGGTCTTCCCCAGCAGGGCAGGAGATGAGAGATTCTTTCTAGAGAAATGGAAAGAGGGTCTTCAGGAACGAGGGGTACAAGTGGGGAAGGCTGCTGTGGATGCAAGGATGGGGCGGTGCTTGAGTGCAAGCCTGAAAAGGGAGAAATGAGAGAAAGCCAACACCCATCATGAGACCTCTCTGCCTGTGCCATTAGCCTTGTTCCCACAGTACCTGCGGCAGGCACACGCCCCACAGGAGCAAGTCTGGAAGATTCTCTGCCGAATAATATGACCAGCCCATGGGAAAAGCATCAGGTGATGGTAACTGGGGATCCTGCAATTGGACAGATCTACAGATCTCGATCATTTGACAGTGAGACCTGCTAACAGAAGAGCCTACCCCACCCCAAGCATGTCCCATCACAGCCCCAGAAGCCCACCAACTACACAAACTGATGGCCACAGACCTCCTGACAGAGTCACCAACACAAAAGACAAGACCACAGTGCACAGTTAGGACGAAGGAACTGAAGAATAAATGAAGGAACACACCCCAGGTAAACAGTTGTTGAGATTTCAAAATATCACAGGAAGAAAAGCCAACAGGCGAGTTAAAAGATAAAATTCAGGTGATTTCCCAAAATGCAGGCCAACAGATAATGAAGATAAAGGTAACAGAAAAGATCAATTCAGGACACCCGACTTCCAAGTAGCAGGGGTTCCAAAAGGAAAAATAAAGAAGGAAATGACAGTGATTAAAATGAAAGAAGAAAAGTGACAGTGCACATACAGTTTCTTTATGAAGAGTACGTACAAAATCATAGAGACCCAAAGAGTGTGGTGGTTAAAACAGACTATCACAGAGGCAGAAAATAAACTCAGGGTTGTCAGGGGCTACAGGAGCAGAGAGAAAGAGGGAGATTGGGACTGACAAATATGTACTTGTTGCTGCTCAGTTGTTAAGCCATGTCTGACCCTTCGCGACCAACGGACTGCAGCCCACCAGGCTCCTCTGTCTACGAGATTTCCTAGGCAAGACACTGGAGTGCATTGCTGTTTCCTTTTCTGGGGGATCTTCCTGATCCAGGGATTGAAACTACGTCTCCTGTGTTGACAGGCAGATGCTCTACCACTGAGCTGCCAGGGAAGCTCCCATCTATGTACTACTATATACATAAAATAGAAAACTAATAAGAACCTACTGTATAGCACAGGGAACTCTATTCAATACTCTATAATAACCTATATTGGGAAAGAAACTTTAAAAAAAAAAAAACAGTAGATATATTTCTAATGTATACCTGAATCACTTTGCTGCACACCTAAAACTAACACATTATAAATCAGCTGTACTCTAATTAAAAAAAAAAAAAAATTAAGGGGCTTCCCTGTTGGTCCAGTGGTCAAGGACACAACCTTGCAGTGCAAGGGGCGCCAATTCGATCCCTGGCCTGGGAAGATCCCATGTGCCGCGGAGCGGCTGGACTGATGTGTTCAACTGCCGAGCAGGATCTCTGGAGCGCATGTGCCCAGAGCCAGTGCTCTGAGACGGGAGGCCCACACAGGCCAAAGAACAAAAATGGATCAAAATGGATAAATGAAAGACCAATAGAAGTGGCCAAATAAATAAATAAATAAACTAGGCAACAGTACGGACTGCTTTTAAAAAAAAAAAAAAAAAAATTAAGCAGATTCTAGAGGTAGAGTTCCTGTGATCTGAAATCTGGCTCCAGCAAGTCATATGTATGACTCTGAAGAAAGTTACTTAACCTATTTCTCAATGTACACATCTGGAGTAAAAAAAAAAAACCACTACCTACTTCATACTGTTGTTATAAAGGTAAGTTAATATGTGTCTAAAGCTCTTAAACACTGTCTTGCATCTAGAAAGTACCCAGTAATGTTAGATATTATCTAAAGGATTATACAACAGTATAGTACAAATAATCTGGGCTTTGCTGGTGGCTCACTGGTAAAGAATCCACCTGATAATGCAGGGGATGCAGGTTCAATCCCTGGGTCAGGAGGATCCCCTTGGGGAGAAAACAGCAACCCACTCCAGCATTCTTGCTGGGAAATTCCATGGACAGAGGAGCCTGGCAGGTTACAATCCATGGGGTCACAAAGAGTCAGACACGACTTGGTCACTCAACAACAACAAATAATGCAATCACTAAATTTAACCCAAAACTTTGACGTAAGTACATGAGGAAGAGAGAGGGAAAGAGAAAGCAGGATAGATGGGACTCAGGGGTGTTAATCTGAAACCTTATCATTCGCAGAAAGAAGTCAGTATTAGACTGTCTTACAAGATCTCCAAAGGGCAAATCAAGTAACGGCAGCAGAAGCACGGTGTTTAGAATTGAAGAGGTAAACAAACACCAGAAGAAATGGAAGTTGCTGTTTCCTGTAGCCCTTGGCAGGGCTCAACAGTGGGGAGGAGGCAAGACACGTGAACGAACAGGAGGAGTTTATTTTCATAACCATTAAAAACACACACATGTTTAAGTAACCTCAGCACACTGAGCTGAAACCCAGGATGGATGACAACAAATGATTCTCCCCAAGCTGCTTCTTCAAAAGCTGAGCACTGACTCAGAGCAACAAAAAATACCTTTCCAGCTGCTTCAAACAAAACATAAGCGGAGGCCATGTTCTAGGACAAAGGGAGGCGACCAGACTTGGGACAGCCCACCTTCCCTCCTCCCCATCCAGGTAAAGTCCTTGTGCGCCCCAGTTCACCAGGTGCTCTGAATGTTCTCCCCTCCCTCCTCAGACCTGGCCTTTGTGTTCCAGCCTTCCAACGCCCAGGCCAAACCTTCCTCCACCCCTCCTTCACACAAAGGGACAAAAGAAATGGCTGCAGCGTGATTGAATGGCTGTTAAATGGTGCTCTCAAATCTTTTGAGCTTTCTATTAAATGGTCCATATGGTGGTTTCATCAGAGAAACTAACTCTTGCAGAAAAGTACTTCTTTTTTAAGATGAAACGTGGGCACTCTGTATTCCATCCGAGAGGCACGCTGTAATCGTCGGAGGTGCCAGCAGATGAAAATACCAGTTACTGTAAGAGATTTCCGAAGAAGTCAGGAGGAACAGAAAGACGATTTTGTCTTTTGAAAAAATGGAAAGTGGGTCAGGAGATTCTGAGAAAAGAAAGCATTTATACATAGGGACACATCACACTGATTATGGAGCCATACTACATGATGATAATAATCACGCTTTCTGCTTCTGCCACTTTTAAGGGGGAAACAAGAGCAGATGCAGGAGAAGCCAGAGCAGATATAGTAAGTACAGCAGATCAGCTCTGCTTCAGGGAGAATTCATGGCAGTTGAGGACGAAGTACCGTAGAAAAGACTGTGACCCTAAGAGTACCTGAAAATGTGAAGCTAAAATAACAGTTATCTCAACCAATGTAAGCTGTGAAGAATTACGCTAAAGACGTGGGGTTGCCAAGGTAGAGGGGACATGGGGGAGAGATGGATTGGAGCTTGGGATTAGCAAATGCAAACTATTATACAGAGAATGAATAAATAACAATGTCCTACAATACAGCACAGGGAACTATATTCAATATCCTATGATAAACCATAATGGGAAACAATATGAAAAAGAATGTATATATATATACACATATATATACACACACATACACATGTGTGTGCGTGTGCATGTGCAGGCTCTCCATCGCTTCAGTCGTGTTCGACTCTCTGCGACCCTATGGATTGCAGCCCACCAGATTCTACCGTCCATGGGATTCTCCAGGCAAGAATAGTAGAATGGGTTTCCATAACCTTCTCCAGGGGATTCTTCTGACCCAGGGATTGAACCCACATCTCCTTCGTCTCCTGCATTGCAGGTGGATTCCTTCATCAGTGAAGATGAAAGCAGTATCATTCACTGGTTGATAATAACTCCTCATTTTTAAAAAGTAGTTATACCCGTATTAATTTTAATAACATATTTTAGGAGTATTTAAGATTTGTTTATGTATTTAAAATTTGCTATCATCTTATAGTCTTGGAGTGAATTAATTAAACAAAGACAGTTACCTATTCAACAAAAAACAATTATAGTTTAAGATGAAACGTGGGCACTCTGTATTCCATCCGAGAGGCACGCTGTAATCGTCGGAGGTGCCAGCAGATGAAAATACCAGTTACTGTAAGAGATTTCCGAAGAAGTCAGGAGGAACAGAAAGACGATTTTGTCTTTTGAAAAAATGGAAAGTGGGTCAGGAGATTCTGAGAAAAGAAAGCATTTATACATAGGGACACATCACACTGATTATGGAGCCATACTACATGATGATAATAATCACGCTTTCTGCTTCTGCCACTTTTAAGGGAAACAAGAGCAGATGCAGGAGAAGCCAGAGCAGATATAGTAAGTACAGCAGATCAGCTCTGCTTCAGGGAGAATTCATGGCAGTTGAGGACGAAGTACCGTAGAAAAGACTGTGACCCTAAGAGTACCTGAAAATGTGAAGCTAAAATAACAGTTATCTCAACCAATGTAAGCTGTGAAGAATTACGCTAAAGACGTGGGGTTGCCAAGGTAGAGGGGACATGGGGGAGAGATGGATTGGAGCTTGGGATTAGCAAATGCAAACTATTATACAGAGAATGAATAAATAACAATGTCCTACAATACAGCACAGGGAACTATATTCAATATCCTATGATAAACCATAATGGGAAACAATATGAAAAAGAATGTATATATATATACACATATATATACACACACATACACATGTGTGTGCGTGTGCATGTGCAGGCTCTCCATCGCTTCAGTCGTGTTCGACTCTCTGCGACCCTATGGATTGCAGCCCACCAGATTCTACCGTCCATGGGATTCTCCAGGCAAGAATAGTAGAATGGGTTTCCATAACCTTCTCCAGGGGATTCTTCTGACCCAGGGATTGAACCCACATCTCCTTCGTCTCCTGCATTGCAGGTGGATTCCTTCATCAGTGAAGATGAAAGCAGTATCATTCACTGGTTGATAATAACTCCTCATTTTTAAAAAGTAGTTATACCCGTATTAATTTTAATAACATATTTTAGGAGTATTTAAGATTTGTTTATGTATTTAAAATTTGCTATCATCTTATAGTCTTGGAGTGAATTAATTAAACAAAGACAGTTACCTATTCCACTTATTTAAGGCAACTGTTGAATGAAATATGTAGAAATTGCATATGATCATCAGCTTCTAATTTGGTATAATTCTTTTTTTTTTTTTTTTTTTTTTGGCTGTATCACACGGCATGTGGGATCTTAGTTCCCCCAACCAGAGATTAAACCTGTGCTCTCTGCAGTGAAAGCACAGAGTCTTTTTCTTTTTCTTTTTTTTTTTTTTAAGATTTATTTATTTATTTATTTTGGGCGGGGGTCGGGTTGGGGAGGGAGAGGAGCGGGCGGGCCACTTCTATTGGTCTTTCATTTCTCTGTTTTCATCCGTCTTTGTTCTTTGGCTCCTGCGGGCCTCCCATTGCGGTGGCGTCTGTTGTTGCAGAGCGCCGGCTCTGGGCGCATGCGCTCCAGAGCTCCAGAACTCCGGCTCGGTAGTTGGACACATGGGTCCAGCCGCTCCACGGCACGTGGGATCTCCCCAGGCCAGGGATCGAACCGGCGCCCCTTGCACTGCAAGGCGGTGTCCTTATCCACTGGACCACCAGAGGAAGCCCAAGCACAGAGTCTTAACCACTAGACCACCAGGGAAGTATTCTGCTCTTTATTCTCTGTCTGAGTTTATGTTTTATCTTTGAAATCATGTTCATTCATTTTTATATAAATCATTTTTTTAAATCCCTAATAAAGTATTTACCTACTAGTTCATGGGAAAAACAATTCACACTATACGATATGCATCATACCTACTGCAGGTATTCTTGGTGCTGTGGACATCACAAACCCACAAAGTTAAGCCAAAAAGACCTTTTGTACAAATTTAAGCAAATTTTCTCTTGAACAAGTCTGATGAATAGGTAAATATTACAAAATATGAATTTTTATTTCAATGTTATTTTAACACTATAGTTCAACGATATTTTAAATATCAAAACAACTTGGTGTACCCTAGTGATACACAGAGTGATGCTGCTTTGCTCTTTGAGGAAAGTGGTACCTCATTTAACTACTGAACAAGCTGATAGCATTTTAAACTATCATCTTATAGTCTTGGAGTGAATTAATTAAACAAAGACAGTTACCTATTCCACTTATTTAAGGCAACTGTTGAATGAAATATGTAGAAATTGCATATGATCATCAGCTTCTAATTTGGTATAATTCTTTTTTTTTTTTTTTTTTTTTTTGGCTGTATCACACGGCATGTGGGATCTTAGTTCCCCCAACCAGAGATTAAACCTGTGCTCTCTGCAGTGAAAGCACAGAGTCTTTTTCTTTTTTTTTTTTTTTAAGATTTATTTATTTATTTATTTTGGGCGGGGGTCGGGTTGGGGAGGGAGAGGAGCGGGCGGGCCACTTCTATTGGTCTTTCATTTCTCTGTTTTCATCCGTCTTTGTTCTTTGGCTCCTGCGGGCCTCCCATTGCGGTGGCGTCTGTTGTTGCAGAGCGCCGGCTCTGGGCGCATGCGCTCCAGAGCTCCAGAACTCCGGCTCGGTAGTTGGACACATGGGTCCAGCCGCTCCACGGCACGTGGGATCTCCCCAGGCCAGGGATCGAACCGGCGCCCCTTGCACTGCAAGGCGGTGTCCTTATCCACTGGACCACCAGGGGAAGCCCAAGCACAGAGTCTTAACCACTAGACCACCAGGGAAGTATTCTGCTCTTTATTCTCTGTCTGAGTTTATGTTTTATCTTTGAAATCATGTTCATTCATTTTTATATAAATCATTTTTTTAAATCCCTAATAAAGTATTTACCTACTAGTTCATGGGAAAAACAATTCACACTATACGATATGCATCATACCTACTGCAGGTATTCTTGGTGCTGTGGACATCACAAACCCACAAAGTTAAGCCAAAAAGACCTTTTGTACAAATTTAAGCAAATTTTCTCTTGAACAAGTCTGATGAATAGGTAAATATTACAAAATATGAATTTTTATTTCAATGTTATTTTAACACTATAGTTCAACGATATTTTAAATATCAAAACAACTTGGTGTACCCTAGTGATACACAGAGTGATGCTGCTTTGCTCTTTGAGGAAAGTGGTACCTCATTTAACTACTGAACAAGCTGATAGATTTACTCAAATCTGTCTACCAGACCCCGGGTGAGTCTGGAAGCTTTGTCAGTAAGACCAGAAGGACTTAGGGCTGGAGACAGACGCTAAGCTTGCCTCTAACTCAAGCTGGGAAACACCTTCTAATAAGAAGAAGACATTGCTCTTGGGTGCGCCAGCCTCATCTGGAAATCAGTACAAAACCTCTGGGTGTGGACACAGGAATTGGCAGCTGTGGGCCAAAGGGAACAAAAGAGGTCCTGGTACATGCACAGCCTTATTCCAATTTATGATTTCTGTCCACTATACACTGTTGGCACTCGTGCCCAGAGAGAAAGTAGCAAAATAAAACTCAAGACTGGTTTTATGCCTCTCTCTTTGACTAATTCTGGAGGTTTCCATGCCAAGGAAGATTAGATAAAATTTCACTATCTTTTTCCCCTAAACCAAAACTGTAATCATTAGAAAGGTGTTGAGATATACTCATCATAAAGACAGAAATTAAAAACAGACATATGGGGCTTCCCTGGTGGTCTGTCCAGTGGATAAAGAGTCCACCTTGCAGTGCAAGGGGCACCGGTTCAAGCCCTGGCCTGGGAAGATCCCACGTGCTGTGGAGAGGCTGGATTGGTGTGTCCAATTACCAGCCAGCACTCTGGAGCACACGTGTCCAGAGCTGGTGCTCTGCAGTGAGAGAGGCCACTGCAGTGGGAGGCCCACAACAGGCCAAAGAATAAAGATGGATGAAGATAAATTAAAAAATCAATAGAAGAGACCAAAATTAAAAAAAAAAAATAGACATATGAACAGAACATCTTGGGAGGAAGACACTTAACTCCCTGGCTATCTCTCTCTAAGCTGGCATCATATTATTTTAACACGCCTGTGGTCTGTTCTGCCTCTCCAACTAGACTGTGAACTCCCAAGTGAGAGCTGGTCCTTATTCATCACTGAGCTGAGATGAGCAGCACCATACCTGGCATAAGACACTCTATAGATTTTACTTAAAATGAACACAGTCTACTTAAGGGAGGGATCAAAAAAAATTCAAAGTAATACCTATTATCTGATTTTTAAGAAGAAAGCTGCAGAGTGCAGCCTAAGTCTCCAGATCAGCTTCTGGGCCGCCCAGAGCCAACCACTTCAATAGCCTAATTTTATATGTGTTGCTAATTTAAAAAAGAAGAAGAAAAGATTCCAGTTTCAAATCTAAGGTGAGTCTGGAAGCTTTGTCAGTAAGACCAGAAGGACTTAGGGCTGGAGACAGACGCTAAGCTTGCCTCTAACTCAAGCTGGGAAACACCTTCTAATAAGAAGAAGACATTGCTCTTGGGTGCGCCAGCCTCATCTGGAAATCAGTACAAAACCTCTGGGTGTGGACACAGGAATTGGCAGCTGTGGGCCAAAGGGAACAAAAGAGGTCCTGGTACATGCACAGCCTTATTCCAATTTATGATTTCTGTCCACTATACACTGTTGGCACTCGTGCCCAGAGAGAAAGTAGCAAAATAAAACTCAAGACTGGTTTTATGCCTCTCTCTGTGACTAATTCTGGAGGTTTCCATGCCAAGGAAGATTAGATAAAATTTCACTATCTTTTTCCCCTAAACCAAAACTGTAATCATTAGAAAGGTGTTGAGATATACTCATCATAAAGACAGAAATTAAAAACAGACATATGGGGCTTCCCTGGTGGTCTGTCCAGTGGATAAAGAGTCCACCTTGCAGTGCAAGGGGCACCGGTTCAAGCCCTGGCCTGGGAAGATCCCACGTGCTGTGGAGAGGCTGGATTGGTGTGTCCAATTACCAGCCAGCACTCTGGAGCACACGTGTCCAGAGCTGGTGCTCTGCAGTGAGAGAGGCCACTGCAGTGGGAGGCCCACAACAGGCCAAAGAATAAAGATGGATGAAGATAAATTAAAAAATCAATAGAAGAGACCAAAATTAAAAAAAAAAAATAGACATATGAACAGAACATCTTGGGAGGAAGACACTTAACTCCCTGGCTATCTCTCTCTAAGCTGGCATCATATTATTTTAACACGCCTGTGGTCTGTTCTGCCTCTCCAACTAGACTGTGAACTCCCAAGTGAGAGCTGGTCCTTATTCATCACTGAGCTGAGATGAGCAGCACCATACCTGGCATAAGACACTCTATAGATTTTACTTAAAATGAACACAGTCTACTTAAGGGAGGGATCAAAAAAAATTCAAAGTAATACCTATTATCTGATTTTTAAGAAGAAAGCTGCAGAGTGCAGCCTAAGTCTCCAGATCAGCTTCTGGGCCTACGCCCCAGAGCCAACCACTTCTCAAGATGAGAGTTTGTCTCTAAGTTTTCATAACATGTGTTGCTAATTTAAAAAAAAGAAGAAGAAAAGATTCCAGTTTCAAATTATTCATGGCTCTTTACTTAAATAGGCCTCCAATATTTGGAAACGCGACTGGCAGTTATTCCAAGTTAGTATAGTCATACCTTCAACAAATACACATTATGTTGAAAGTAGTGGAATTTCTGTTTCCATGCTTTTATCAGTAAAGACCAGCTTCCTTCCCCCTTAAGATGAGAGAGGCCTAAGTCAGTACAACCCGAGAATTAATGGGGCCATAACACATCAGAATGAGACAATGGGGGTGGAGAGAGGACGGGTGAGTCAGTGTCACAATGGGGTGAAATGCTCTGGGTCAATGTTGCAGGATGAGGAGAATCCATGGCGACCTGCTCTCCCGTTTCCTTTCTCTGAGGAGACACCGTTGTGCACACAAGGGGGCCCACAGAGCAATCACATTATTATGCCCCAATTTACATCGACAAACTCCATCTCTGACAGCAGCTCCAGGATCTAGGAAATGTCCTCTTATTCTGAACCAGTGAAATAATCTGCAAAATCCCTTGGGATTATTTATAATGGGATTTCTCATATATTAGCAAAACCCAGGAGGAGCACAAAATGATGCTACATTTATAGCACATAATGGTTGGAAACACTCTGCAAAGACATGACAATTCGGGAAAATCCCCACTCTGATCAGAGTGAATGAACATGATTAACATGCAGAGAAGAGGCTATTAGGCTCTGGGCCAAAGAAACAGATTACTGCTTTAGAGAGTCTGCCTGCAAAAGTGACCTGACCCCCAGCAGATGCTGGAGCCCTGAAACAGTGACCTAGAAGGGTCCCCATGTGATAGGGCACCTGTGTGACACAGCCCCGGGGCAAGCCGGGGAAGCGCAGAGGCACCAAGAAGCAAGATATTGATCAGGAAGTTAGACTGAATGGGTGGTTATTCATCAAGATAAGAAACCAATTCGGGAAAAAAAATCCTGTTAGCAGAATCTGGATTCAGATTCTTCAAGATTACCTTCTACCTAAACGGAAGAGAAACCCAAGGCTCAGAAAGAAAAACAAATAAGTAATAAGTCAAGGAACAAGAAAAATGGAGAAGCTGATGTTTTCCACATGCTTAATATGGACTGAGATTTTATGAATTTAATCTGTACTAATCCTCAGTCCAGTACTACCCCGCAGCCATTACTTCCATTCCCTGGATGAGGAAATAGGCTCATAAAGTCTCTATGACCTGTGGAAGGGTTCTGAAGTCTCAAATACAGGGTCTCAAATATAGGGACTCAAATCCAAGACTGACTAAACCCAAGCTCTTTCTATCACAACCCAGAGAGAGCCTAGAAAGTGAGAAAAATCACTTATTTCAATGCACAGACATTCTACATGTGGATATTTCTGGGGTTTATAAATGAATAAGCAAGTCTGAAGATGGAATCTTTACCAAACTGTTTTCAATCACTTAAACTTTCTCTTTTTTTTCGTTTCTGGCCAAGCCATGTGGCATGCAGAACTTTCCCAACCAGGGATCAAACCCGCAACCCCCTGCATTGGAAGCTTGGAGTCAACCCCTGGACCATCAGGGAAGGCCTAAACTTACTTTCTTCACTGGGTACCTTAACATTCTTCCTGGGTGCCTCATTTAGGCCACTGTTTTAAAATACTACTAGAGTCTGGTAAAAAGATCCTGGACATTCAACTGGAATTTTAGTTTTAGAAACTGGACTTTGTTTTATAAAGTGATACAGTAACGAGAGCACACCCGTGAGTATGCCGCCTGGCAGGTCTGTGCCCTAGACTGGTGTCTCCAGCTGCCACTGGATCAGGGCAATTGTAACTGTGCTCGACTACCCCTTAGAGACATGCTGATGCATTTGCTAACATCAGAAGGGAAAGAAGTTACTACGCAAAAAAAAAAAAAAAGACAAATTCCACTTTTTATGGAACCACAATATTGCAGTACACACACCATTTGACAGAGGCCTGCATGTGGACTGGATTTAAACTCTCCAACAGATTCAATATTGAATCAAACAGAATTTGTGGTTATAGTTTGCGCAACATGAAAAGCCCATTATAGACATTTTCACTGTTTAAAAAAGGAGGAACCAATTTAGCTCCCATTTTCCAGCCTGCTTTTGTAAAAATCAAACTTTGAAATAGGTCAGTCAAACGGAGATTTTTCTCAGAAAGTCACAAGTTTGTGGAAATGGAGTAAAACTAGAAGCTTTGGTACAACTCGCACTATATTAAATTTTTAGCTCTGGAGGGTTTTTTCCCACTTACTGTAGACAGCATTAAAATGTTCACCCTCATGTGCATGAATATAATAAAATTGCATCTGTGCCCATAACACACACATCTAGCATCACCTTCCCTAACACGCACACACACACACAATAAAAAGCAAAGTGAACTCCACCTTCCCCCCATCCAGGGGTGCTTCTCTTTCCAGCGGTCCCACATTGTCTCAGTTGCTGCTCACAGGAAACCTTTACCAAATGGCATCTTCTCCAGAAAGGCCCCCTGACGGGTGGGGAAACCTGGTTGTCAGGCAGACTAGCACCTCCACCTGCCTGTTCTCTCCTCTTCTTTCCCCAGTCCCCTTATGCTAAGGTCCTATGTGAAAAGGAGCTGGGATGGGCTTAATAAGAAAATGAGAAGGACGAGCACGCGTCAACAAGTTCTGTGATGTCACAGGAGCGTTATTAGTGGCCACTCAGCATTTCCGAAAAAGCCTGAAAATTCTTCGTCTGCCGTCAAAGTCTCTAAGCTGTTCTCAAGTCTTTCCATTCAGCAGTTTTTCCAGGCAGGTCTCCGCACAGTTGTTTTTTTGTTTTTTTTTTTAACACACTAAGCTGACTCAGACACACACAGGCAGAAGACCTCTGACTCACTTCTCTCTTCCTTCTTTCTTTCCCTGTTTTTGTCTCTTTTTAACTCCCTGGCTCCTGGAAATGAGGATTAGTTCTTCTCATCTATGCAGGGAAACGAGATGCACGATTAAGCAGGGCCGTTGTGGACTTCAGTGCTCAGAAAAATGCAAATGCCGAGTATCTCTGCGAGGATGATGAGGGAAAAACACTCAATGAATCTCCCTAAAGTCTGGCAGAAAGATACTCATTCCAGGAGGGAAAATGCAGACACTTGTCTGGACCTGCAGTCTTCCCTCTTCCCCCTCTCTTTCTACCCAGGTAGCTCTGCTGTTCTTGTGCCTCGCCTACCTAACTGTGCCTGCGCTTCCGGTTTGTGGATGCAATAAATGCCTGTGTAAACACATACGCATGTATAATGAACTCAATATGTGCAGGATAGAAACAGGGTTGATACACATATTTTATTCACTGGTACAGACATGTGCACGCTCAGTCGCTTCAGTCGTGTCTGACTTTCCGTGACCCCATGAACTGTAGCCTGCCAGATTCATATCGCCACAGGATTCCCAGCAAGAATACTGAAGTGGGTTGCCATGCTCTTCTCCAGGGGAACATTCTGGCCCAGGGCTCAAACCCACATCTCCCGCATCTCCTGCAGATTCTTTGCCACTGAGCCACCAGGGAACCACCACAGTCATACCCTTTGTTAAACTAATTAAAGACTTCTGTATCGATGGGGAAAAAGAATCCTCTGACTATGAAGCCCACAGATCACTAGAGGACACTGTCCAGCGGTGTGGTCAGAGAGATGGGTGACTGGACCAGGAAACAGAGCTACTGCAGATGCACCCGGAGCCCAACACTGACTAGATGCCGCCCGCAGCAGGTGGCTTCCAGGCCATGTCCGCATGGGCCAAAGCACCAGCTCTTCATGCCCAGGCATTCAGGTGTGTGCCCAGGTACCTCCTGGGCTCGATGACCTGATGCTTATCAACGCCACAAGTGAATTGTGGAACAGACCGATGTGATTTCAACCCATGGTTCATACAGGACTATCACTTAGCTAGAGACAGCTGTACTATACCAAGGAGAAATCCGTGAATGCTTCAGAAATTATCAGAATGATAGGATCAATGAATTGCCCTCTAACTTGTATCACATGGTAAGTGTTTAAATATAGTTTAGTTCACTTGAAGAAGAGAACATATGTTACGTGATGAATTCCATATTTATTTACATTACCATAATAGTGGGCAAATATTTTCATCATCTTGCTATAGGTCAGCATGTGTATCCCTTCACAGATACTCAGAAGAAAATGTGGAAGGACACAAAACACAGCAAATGGTTAAGGGTGGTCGCCTCTGGGTGGGGAGAAAGAGGTGTTTTGGGAGAAGGTGTATTTAAAGCAGAAACTTCTCATTTTTATACTCTTATTATCTATCTTATATGGATGCAATAAATTCCTGTGTAAACACATACGCATGTATAATGAACTCAATATGTGCAGGATAGAAACAGGGTTGATACACATATTTTATTCACTGGTACAGACATGTGCACGCTCAGTCGCTTCAGTCGTGTCTGACTTTCCGTGACCCCATGAACTGTAGCCTGCCAGATTCATATCGCCACAGGATTCCCAGCAAGAATACTGAAGTGGGTTGCCATGCTCTTCTCCAGGGGAACATTCTGGCCCAGGGCTCAAACCCACATCTCCCGCATCTCCTGCAGATTCTTTGCCACTGAGCCACCAGGGAACCACCACAGTCATACCCTTTGTTAAACTAATTAAAGACTTCTGTATCGATGGGGAAAAAGAATCCTCTGACTATGAAGCCCACAGATCACTAGAGGACACTGTCCAGCGGTGTGGTCAGAGAGATGGGTGACTGGACCAGGAAACAGAGCTACTGCAGATGCACCCGGAGCCCAACACTGACTAGATGCCGCCCGCAGCAGGTGGCTTCCAGGCCATGTCCGCATGGGCCAAAGCACCAGCTCTTCATGCCCAGGCATTCAGGTGTGTGCCCAGGTACCTTCTGGGCTCGATGACCTGATGCTTATCAACGCCACAAGTGAATTGTGGAACAGACCGATGTGATTTCAACCCATGGTTCATACAGGACTATCACTTAGCTAGAGACAGCTGTACTATACCAAGGAGAAATCCGTGAATGCTTCAGAATGATAGGATCAATGAATTGCCCTCTAACTTGTATCACATGGTAAGTGTTTAAATATAGTTTAGTTCACTTGAAGAAGAGAACATATGTTACGTGATGAATTCCGTATTTATTTACATTACCATAATAGTGGGCAAATATTTTCATCATCTTGCTATAGGTCAGCATGTGTATCCCTTCACAGATACTCAGAAGAAAATGTGGAAGGACACAAAACACAGCAAATGGTTAAGGGTGGTCGCCTCTGGGTGGGGAGAAAGAGGTGTTTTGGGAGAAGGTGTATTTAAAGCAGAAACTTCTCATTTTTATACTCTTATTATCTATCTTATATCAATAATGTATGTGTGCTCAGTTGCTCTGTCATGTCCAATTCTGTGACCTCACGGACTACAGGAGCCCACCAGGCTCCTCTGTCCATAGAATTTTCCAGGTAAGAACACTGGAGGGGGTTGCTGTTTCCTCCTCCAGGGGATCTTCCAGACCCAGGGACTGAACCCACATTTCTTGCATTTCTTTTTTTTCTCTCTCTCTTTTTTTTTTTTGTGGGGTGGGCAGGGAGAGGGAGCGGGCTGGCCACTTCTATTGGTCTTTCATTTCTCTATTTTCATCTGTCTTTGTTCTTTGGTTCCTGTGGGCCTCCCATCGCGGTGGCCTCTGTCATTGCAGAGCACCGGCTCTGGGCGCATGCGCTCCAGAGCTCCGGCTCGGTGATTGGACACATCAGTCCAGCCGCTCCGCGGCACGTGGGATCTTCCCAGGCCAGGGATCAAATAGGCGCCCCTTGCACTGCAAGGCGGTGTCCTTACCCACTGGACCACCAGGGAAGCCCATTTCTTGTATTTCTTGAATTGGCAGGTGGATTCTTTACCACTGTGCTGCCTTGGAAGCCTAATATGAATAATGCATTTATTGTTTTTGTAATTAAAAGTCTAAAAAAAGAGTGTATATCCATATACACACTTGTAAACACGCAATTAACTAGTCCAAGGAAACTTAATAGAAGAAGTCGATTATCTGTGTCTTAAGGAATGAAAAATGGAGACAGCCTTATGAGAAAAGAAAGGCATCGAGAGACCAGGTTTACTGCTGGGAGGCCTGGAGCAAAAGGCAGTGAATACAGGAAAGTGATTTTTCACATTAATCCAAGGGGATACGGGGACGAGGGGTGGGGATTATTTACACTTGAAGAAGAGAACATATGTTACGTGATGAATTCCGTATTTATTTACATTACCATAATAGTGGGCAAATATTTTCATCATCTTGCTATAGGTCAGCATGTGTATCCCTTCACAGATACTCAGAAGAAAATGTGGAAGGACACAAAACACAGCAAATGGTTAAGGGTGGTCGCCTCTGGGTGGGGAGAAAGAGGTGTTTTGGGAGAAGGTGTATTTAAAGCAGAAACTTCTCATTTTTATACTCTTATTATCTATCTTATATCAATAATGTATGTGTGCTCAGTTGCTCTGTCATGTCCAATTCTGTGACCTCACGGACTACAGGAGCCCACCAGGCTCCTCTGTCCATAGAATTTTCCAGGTAAGAACACTGGAGGGGGTTGCTGTTTCCTCCTCCAGGGGATCTTCCAGACCCAGGGACTGAACCCACATTTCTTGCATTTCTTTTTTTTCTCTCTCTCTTTTTTTTTTTTTTGTGGGGTGGGCAGGGAGAGGGAGCGGGCTGGCCACTTCTATTGGTCTTTCATTTCTCTATTTTCATCTGTCTTTGTTCTTTGGTTCCTGTGGGCCTCCCATCGCGGTGGCCTCTGTCATTGCAGAGCACCGGCTCTGGGCGCATGCGCTCCAGAGCTCCGGCTCGGTGATTGGACACATCAGTCCAGCCGCTCCGCGGCACGTGGGATCTTCCCAGGCCAGGGATCAAATAGGCGCCCCTTGCACTGCAAGGCGGTGTCCTTACCCACTGGACCACCAGGGAAGCCCATTTCTTGTATTTCTTGAATTGGCAGGTGGATTCTTTACCACTGTGCTGCCTTGGAAGCCTAATATGAATAATGCATTTATTGTTTTTGTAATTAAAAGTCTAAAAAAAGAGTGTATATCCATATACACACTTGTAAACACGCAATTAACTAGTCCAAGGAAACTTAATAGAAGAAGTCGATTATCTGTGTCTTAAGGAATGAAAAATGGAGACAGCCTTATGAGAAAAGAAAGGCATCGAGAGACCAGGTTTACTGCTGGGAGGCCTGGAGCAAAAGGCAGTGAATACAGGAAAGTGATTTTTCACATTAATCCAAGGGGATACGGGGACGAGGGGTGGGGGGAAGAAACAGAAGAAAGGGAGGATAATGAAACAATTATTAACTGCAAGAAAAAACCTTTGTAAAAGTTGGGGGGAGGGGAGCAAGAGAGAGAAGAAGAGAAGGAGGAGGAAAGGAGAAAGGAATGAAGAAAAGAGAGGAGAAAGAAGGAGGAAGTGAAGAGGGAAGGAGGAAAGAGAAAAGAAAGGGAGAAAGAAAAGCTGATGGACGGATATATATTCAAGTAAATGCTTAAGGATTTGCCTCTCTGGGTCCAGTAATAGCCAGAGCAGCTATCAGCCTTCTGTCTTTGTCCCCTGTGCCATACTGCTGACAATGTAGTTTAAAGCTTCAAGAGATGATCGATTTTTGAAATCATAATCAGCCTTTTTCTTTGTGTCCACAAAATTTTAAATCACTTCTCAATAGAGGAAATCTTTGTATCATTGGCTCTTTATTTTGTCACTGCTTTCTACACATAAATGTCCTTTTGTCTCTTTACAGGATTATACTAGTGGCATAGATGGTAAAGAACCTGCTTGCAATGCATGAGACCCGAGTTCCATCCCTGGGCGGGAAGATCCTAGAGAAAGAAATGGAAACCAACTCCGGTATTCTTGCCTGGAGAATTCCATGGACAGAGGAGCCTGGCAGGCTACAGTCCATGGGGTCACAAAGACTGAGAGATTAACACTTTCACCTTGTCTAAGGAATGTACATATTCTAAGGCTTCTGGAAGGCTCTCCTCTGGATGAGTGAGGCATTACTATGGTTCTACTTTCATCTTAATTTCACACTGGCAATAAAATATGGTAAAGAATTCACCTGCCAATGCAGAAGACACGAGTTCGAAACCTGGGTTGGGAAGATCCCCTGGAGAAGGAAACAGCAATGCACTCTGGCATTCTTGCCTGGGAAATCCCATGGACAGAGGAACTTGGCAGGTTGCAGTCCGTAGATAGGATCACAAAGAGTCAGACACGACTGAGAATACACACACAAAATAAAATAAAATATCCAAGGCCATGAGAAAAACGAGCAAAGGAAAATAATTTAGGACGGCCAGGTACCTACAATTAACAATTTGCATTTACAAAGCAACCATAACTTGACTATAAAGTCCATCCATCCTCCTTTATTTCCTTTGACAAGAATACTAGGTGATGGACAATTAAAAGTAAGACATCGACTCTCCTCTAAAGGAGTTCACAACTCTTGGTAACAAGTGACTAAATGAATACAAGTTGGTAATCTCTAGGATACTAAAATGTAGCAAAAATGATGGGAAAATAAGAAAGCAGGAGTAACACAATTTGAGGAAGCTTCCCATGAGAGCTGATGCTTTGAGCTGACTTTTGAAGGACCAGGAGTTAGCCAGGCTATAAAGAAGGGAGAGGCATTTCAGAAAGGAACCATTACATGTGCAAAGAAAGGAAGATTTTCCAGGGAAGGGTGTGTCTAGTGAAGGTCAAAAGCTCAGTAAAACCAAAGAGCACATGAGATAAAGATGGAAAATCTAGAAAAAGAAAATAATGAGGAGCAATGAGATCAATGAGGAGTCACTGAGGGTCTTTAAATCAAGGAATGGTTTGCTCATGTTTGCACATTTGAAAGACTGCTCTGGGGACCATGGGCAGATGGATTAATGAAGGTGAAACCAGGGGCAAGGAAACCACCGCATGGCAGTTGAAGGAGGTGTTCTGTGTTTTCCTAACAGCAGAGCACGTTGCTCATAACAACTGTTCCACAAATAACAATGACAAAAGCTGGGCAACTTCTTTTTTTTAGCTACTAAAAAACACTTAAAAGTGACCAAGGTCAGGCAAAAACTGGATGAGCCATTAAAAGGCCAACTGCATTGGAAAAAATTTCCAAGTATGCAAATGTTAGCCTGAGAGTAGTCACTCCACACATAGCTGGGCCTCCAGAAAGCCTCAGCTTCCTTACTGGACTGGGGTGTCAGGTAATTTCAGGGAAGGCAGAACTGCTGAAAACTTACAGAGAAATGTTGGAAGTAACAAAGTCATAAAGGGAGTGAATACTGAAATCTGCAAATAAAAATCCCCCACCCCCAATCTGTAGCTAATAAACTATGCAGGCAAATTAACCAGCTGAGTCAATGCAACCCAGCGGGACTTTATAAATAAAATTGACATAATTCTACAACCTAAATGGAAATGTAAAGGCTTTAGAACAGTAAAATAATCATTAGAAAAGAACAAAGACTGGAAAGTTATACTACATGACTTCAAGACACCTTTAATCTAGAGGGTGAAATAAAGACAGACAAAGAGATCAACAGGACAGAAAAGAGTCCAGAAATAAATTCACAATTATATATAGGCATTTGGTTTTTGACAAATTAACCAAAACAATTTAATTAAATAAGAGGAATCTTTTCAACAAATTATGCTGAAACAGCCAGATACCCCTATGGAAAAAGACACACTTATTTCATACTATGCACAAAAATTAATTCAAGATTGCTCACAGATATGAATGTGAAAGCTAAGATATAAACCTTTGAGAAGAAAACATAGGAGGATATCTTCATAGAAGACAGGGTAGGGCTTCCCTGGTGGTCCAGCGGGTAAGGACTCCACCTTGCAGTGCAAGGGGCGCCGGTTTGATCCCTGGCCTGGGAAGATCCCACGTGCCATGGAGTGGCTGGACCAATGTGTCCAATTACCGAGCCAGAGCTCTGGAGTGCAAGCACCCAGAGCCGGTGCTCTGCAACAACAGAGGCCACTGCGATGTGAGGCCCACACGGGCCAAAGAGCAAAGATGGATGAAAACAGATATATATGAAAGACCAATAGAAGTGGCCTGCCCACCCCCCTTCCTCCCTAACCCGCACCCCACCCACCCCCCAACACACACACAAAGAAGACAGGGTAAAGATTTCTCAGATGGGAAACAGAAAGCAATACCATAAAAGAAAAATGAAAACTTTTATGCTTAAGAAAAATAACACTAGGAAAATTCATAGGTATGTATCATACTGGAGAAAATATTCACCAAATACATATTTGATAAGAGAGACATATCTGGAAATTTTAAATTCTTGTTAATAAATTTTTTTTAACAAAATAGGCAAAATAAAAAAGCTTGGACAGACACTTCGCCAAAGAAAACTATGCGAATGTCAAATGAGAAATAATCCTTTACAGCATTAGTCACCAGGGAAATGCAAAATAAAACCACAATGAGACACCATAGTGCATCCACCAAAATGACAGGTTTTAAAACACTGGTGATACAAATGTTAATGAGGATGCGGCCCAACTAGAATGTTCAAACTTTGCTAGTGAGAAATGAAATGGTACTTCTGGAAAAGATCTACCAGTTTTTATAAAAATCAATATAACCTACCCTTCAACCCCCTGCCAGGTATTTATCCAAGAGAAATGAAAGCATATGCCCACAATAAGACCTCCAGAATATTCAAACCAGCTTTATTCACAATAGCCAAAAATCTAAACAGCCAAAATGTCTATCAGCAGGAGATTCACAAGTAAATTGCAGTTTATGTATACAATGGACTAATACTCAGCAATAAAAGTAAACCACTAATAATACAGGCAACTTCATGGATCAATCTCATACACATTACGCTCTGTGAAGTCAGGCACAAAGAGAATATATACTGTATGAGTCCATTTCTATGAAATTCTAGAACATGTAAAACTAAACTAAAATTTAAAAAAAAAAAAACAGAAAAGTACTTGCCTTGACTGGAAAGAGAATGAGGAAGGAAGAGGGAGCTTCTGGGAAGACAGAAATGCTCTGTGTCTTCAAAACATGTGAGCTGGACACCAGGTAGGATGGGTTGTAGATTCATGTATCCAAACCATACATCTAAGATTTATGCATTTCAATATTTATCCATTTTACTCTTAAAAAAAAAAAGAACCTTTAAAATCATCATCATTATCATCAAGCATGACTGGAAAGTTAGTTGAGATGTTATGTTGACAACTATCAAAACTAGGTTATTATTAGATGGGGGTTCTATTTTGTTTGCCTGAATTTTTGCAGTAATTCAAGTGAGAGATGATGAAGGTCTGGATTAAGGAAGCAGCCGTTAAGTTAGACAAGATGAAACGAGCCTGACTGCTTTCCAGAAGGGCTTCCCAGGTGGCTCAGTGGTAAAAAGAAACAATCTGCCTGCCAATGCTGGAGAAGCAAGTTTGATCCCTGGGCTGGGGAGTTCCCCTGGAGGAAGAAACGGCAACCCACTTCAATACTCTTCCCTGGGAAATCCCATGGATAGAGGAGCCTGGCAGGCTACAGTTCATGGGGTCTCAAAGAGTCAAACATGACTTAGCATGCATGCACACTATCCAGGAGGTGGCTGGTGACCAATACTGAACCACTGTGAGACATAAGAGAGAGATGGAAAATTCACAGATTCCGAATCACCCAAACAGAACTGTATTTCCATATCACTGGTTTCCATAATGGTCTTCTGTGGGTAAATACATTACACTGAAAGGTGTCCATAGACATTACTAGCCAGCAGAGGGAATGCTAGCAGCACATACAAGCTTAAGAACATACAACTGACACCCGGGTTTATGACTTGAGCCATCAGGTAGATTCTCTAGGTGCCATTTATCAAGATCAAAGAGAAATTCCATGAAGATGGATGGGTATTCAGGATGGAGGGTGGGGTTCAGAGTAATGATGTGAGATAAGTGTGAAATAATTTGATCATAGAAGCTCAGTAGGCTGCCAGCTATATGGGCCTGCATTTCAGGAAGAGGTCTGGGCTACAAAGAGAAACTGGGGAGTCTCTAGCCTGAGGGAGATCAACCACTGTAAACTGGATCCTGTTGATGAACAGCTTCTCGTCTTGGGAGACCATGTCTCCCCAGGAGCTATGCACACGAGCCCCACAGACACTGCCTGGTTCCACCCTTGCCCCCCACTAAACCCACCCCAGAAGCAGCCAATCCTGCCTCCATGTAAGAAAATCCTCTCTGGCAAAAAAAGGAAGATTTCATCAAATTATCATCAAATTTATCATACTAGCAAATTTTGACTGGAAAGTTAGTTGAGATGTTATGTTGACAACTATCAAAACTAGGTTATTATTAGATGGGGTTCTATTTTGTTTGCCTGAATTTTGCAGTAATTCAAGTGAGAGATGATGAAGGTCTGGATTAAGGAAGCAGCCGTTAAGTTAGACAAGATGAAACGAGCCTGACTGCTTTCCAGAAGGGCTTCCCAGGTGGCTCAGTGGTAAAAAGAAACAATCTGCCTGCCAATGCTGGAGAAGCAAGTTTGATCCCTGGGCTGGGGAGTTCCCCTGGAGGAAGAAACGGCAACCCACTTCAATACTCTTCCCTGGGAAATCCCATGGATAGAGGAGCCTGGCAGGCTACAGTTCATGGGGTCTCAAAGAGTCAAACATGACTTAGCATGCATGCACACTATCCAGGAGGTGGCTGGTGACCAATACTGAACCACTGTGAGACATAAGAGAGAGATGGAAAATTCACAGATTCCGAATCACCCAAACAGAACTGTATTTCCATATCACTGGTTTCCATAATGGTCTTCTGTGGGTAAATACATTACACTGAAAGGTGTCCATAGACATTACTAGCCAGCAGAGGGAATGCTAGCAGCACATACAAGCTTAAGAACATACAGCTGACCCCCGGGTTTATGACTTGAGCCATCAGGTAGATTCTCTAGGTGCCATTTATCAAGATCAAAGAGAAATTCCATGAAGATGGATGGGTATTCAGGATGGAGGGTGGGGTTCAGAGTAATGATGTGAGATAAGTGTGAAATAATTTGATCATAGAAGCTCAGTAGGCTGCCAGCTATATGGGCCTGCATTTCAGGAAGAGGTCTGGGCTACAAAGAGAAACTGGGGAGTCTCTAGCCTGAGGGAGATCAACCACTGTAAACTGGATCCTGTTGATGAACAGCTTCTCGTCTTGGGAGACCATGTCTCCCCAGGAGCTATGCACACGAGCCCCACAGACACTGCCTGGTTCCACCCTTGCCCCCCACTAAACCCACCCCAGAAGCAGCCAATCCTGCCTCCATGTAAGAAAATCCTCTCTGCAACAGGACAGGAAAGTTTAAAAGAAATGAGGGGAGAGATATTTTACCTATGTAAACAAGATGTGCCAAAGAATATTCTTTCTGAAGCATCAAGAAACAACAGATGGGGCTTCCCTGGTGGTCCAGTGGGTAAAGAGTCCACCTTGCAGGGGAAGGAGCACCGGTTTGATCCCTGGCCCCAGAGGATCCTGCATGCCACAGAGCCACTGGACCAGTGTGTCCAGTTATGAGCCAGCGCTCTGGAGCGCATGTGCCCAGAGCCAGTGCTCTGCAGCAAGGGGGGCCACTGCAATGGGAGGCCCACACATGGCAGAGAGTAAAGATGGATGAAAATAATAAATAACTAAGTGAATTTTAAAAGGGGAGCTAGACTACTTGCAAAATTCACCAAAGGTGGTGGCAATTAACTATGTATAAAACTTGTGATTCCTTCATCACAGCCAGGATACAAAGGGATAAGAACTGGACATCTCAGGGGAGGGGGCACTTTTGAAGGCAGCTGCTGATGAGTTGAGAGTACATATCCCTCCAAACAAGGAGGGTGGTGATTAGGCCTGCTTGACTCTCCACCTCCCATCAAGACAGAGGAGCCCAAAGAGGCAGACAAACATCTGTCCTCATCAGTTCATACAGTTTGGGAGACACACAGGTTGGTGTCTGATTCACAGCTGAAATCTAGAAATAGAGATGGGCTTTCTGGCTGCTTTGATGGTGAATCCAGGAAAGGCAGCTGCACTCCCAGAGTCTGTGGAAGCAAAGGATGCTTGAGTGTCCCCTATGGAACACAGCATGGACCATGTGCTAGAGAGAGTCGTGTACGGGCTGGCTGGCGTTCTCCACCACAGCCCTTGGCTGAGATTACCTGGACGTGTTACCAGGAGCTTAGAGGCTGAGAAAACTGCAGCCAGAAGAGCCTCCAGGAACTGCAAATAGGAGATCCTCAGCAGTGAGGGAGGGGAGGCTGTAAAAATTCCACAGAAGATCCTCGAAGAAGAGTCACCTTAAACATCTGCTAGATTCAGACAGCACTGACGTGAGAAACACAACTCATTACTAGTCAGGCAGGAACTTAACTGTTTCCTCTCTTCTCTCCTCTCCCAACCTAACTTAACTTTAGAGAGGCGTGCAGTGGAGTCACTATGGAAAACAGTATGGAGTTTCCTTAAAAAGCTAAAAATAGAGTTGCCATATGATCTACCCATCCCACTCCTAGGCATATATCCTGACAAAATTCTAATTGGAAAAGGCACATGTACCCTGATGTTCATTGCAGCACTATTTACCACTGGCCAATGTCCACTGCCAGGAAGGAGCACCGGTTTGATCCCTGGCCCCAGAGGATCCTGCATGCCACAGAGCCACTGGACCAGTGTGTCCAGTTATGAGCCAGCGCTCTGGGCGCATGTGCCCAGAGCCAGTGCTCTGCAGCAAGGGGGGCCACTGCAATGGGAGGCCCACACATGGCAGAGAGTAAAGATGGATGAAAATAATAAATAACTAAGTGAATTTTAAAAGGGGAGCTAGACTACTTGCAAAATTCACCAAAGGTGGTGGCAATTAACTATGTATAAAACTTGTGATTCCTTCATCACAGCCAGGATACAAAGGGATAAGAACTGGACATCTCAGGAGGGGCATTTTTGAAGGCAGCTGCTGATGAGTTGAGAGTACATATCCCTCCAAACAAGGAGGGTGGTGATTAGGCCTGCTTGACTCTCCACCTCCCATCAAGACAGAGGAGCCCAAAGAGGCAGACAAACATCTGTCCTCATCAGTTCATACAGTTTGGGAGACACACAGGTTGGTGTCTGATTCACAGCTGAAATCTAGAAATAGAGATGGGCTTTCTGGCTGCTTTGATGGTGAATCCAGGAAAGGCAGCTGCACTCCCAGAGTCTGTGGAAGCAAAGGATGCTTGAGTGTCCCCTATGGAACACAGCATGGACCATGTGCTAGAGAGAGTCGTGTACGGGCTGGCTGGCGTTCTCCACCACAGCCCTTGGCTGAGATTACCTGGACGTGTTACCAGGAGCTTAGAGGCTGAGAAAACTGCAGCCAGAAGAGCCTCCAGGAACTGCAAATAGGAGATCCTCAGCAGTGAGGGAGGGGAGGCTGTAAAAATTCCACAGAAGATCCTCGAAGAAGAGTCACCTTAAACATCTGCTAGATTCAGACAGCACTGACGTGAGAAACACAACTCATTACTAGTCAGGCAGGAACTTAACTGTTTCCTCTCTTCTCTCCTCTCCCAACCTAACTTAACTTTAGAGAGGCGTGCAGTGGAGTCACTATGGAAAACAGTATGGAGTTTCCTTAAAAAGCTAAAAATAGAGTTGCCATATGATCTACCCATCCCACTCCTAGGCATATATCCTGACAAAATTCTAATTGGAAAAGGCACATGTACCCTGATGTTCATTGCAGCACTATTTACAACTGCCAAGACATGAGAGCAACCTAAATGTCCACTGCCAGAGGAATGGATAAAGAAGATGTGGTACATCTCATGTCTGACTCTTTTCAAAACCATGAACTACAGCCCACCAAGCTGTTCTGTCCATGGAATTTTCCAGGCAAGATTACTGGAGTGGGGTGCCATTCCCTTCTCCAGAGGATCTTCCCAACCCAGGAAGCAAACCTGGGTCTCCAACACTGCAGGCTGATTCTTTACCATCTGAGCCACCAGGGAAACCCGCACATACACAATGGAACATAATTCAGCTATTAAAAAAGAATGAAATAATGCCACTTCCGGCAACATGGATGGACCTAGAGATTATCATACTAAGTGAAGTAAGTCAGACAGAAAAAAAAAAGTATCATATGATTCCATACGTAAACATGGAATCTAAAATATGATATACATAAATTTATATCGTAGAAACTCAGAAAACACATTTAGAGAAACCAAAAGGGGAAGTGGGCGGGGTAGGGATAAATTAGGAGTTTGGGATTAGCAGATACAAACTAACAAAATCCTACATGGAAGCACATGTGAGTAACTCAATATACTCCAGTTAAACCATAATGGAAAATCATATGAAAAAGAATTGACATATGTAAGAGTGCATGTGTGTGCGTGTGTGTGTGTAAACCACTGTGCTATACACCAGAAACCAACACAACACTGTAAATCAACCACACTTCAGAAAAAAGAAGAGACAGGTCTACAACAGGTCCGCAACTGAGGCCAGCGAATAGGACAAAAGAGTGATAGAGTAGCGTGGAGTAACAGGGGTCTGGCCATTTGTCTTCTCCATGACCACAGCCGGCCCATGGCAGGTCTGAGTCGGGGAGGGAGAAAGCCTCCATTCTGAATCTAGAGGGTTTTTGTTTTTGTTTTTGTTTTTAATTTTGGCCTCTTTTATTGGTCCTTCATTTATTTATTTTCATCCATCTTAACTCCTTGACCTGTGTGGGCCTCCCATTGCGATGACCTCTCTCATTGCAGAGCACCGGCCCTGGGCGGATGTGATCCCAAGTGCTGGCTCATAATTGGACACACTGGTCCAGCCGTTCTGCGGCATATGGGATCTTCCCAGGCCAGGGATCGAACCGGTGCCCCTTCCCCTGCAAGGCAGACTCTTTACCCACTGGACCACCAGAGAAGCCCAAGTCTATAGAGTTTTTATTATTCCCAGCCTCTGGAAGTCTTACTCACTGAGTTTGTATAGTGTTTTATAACTGAAAGCTGTCTCTTATTGTTTGTTTTTATTTTAATTACCTAAGAGTAACCAGCAGCACCAGAGAAGGACATGTCCCACGACACAGGTTTAAAGAAAGAATGGCAGGAGAAAGCATGTTTCATGATTATCTCCCATGAGACTGCTGCCCCTCCCCACAAACCTTCTCAGAGAGCGCCCAGACTTCTGGCTCCCATCCGCATTCCCTTCACTCCTGGGCCCATATTTCCAACTGCCTACTAGACAGTCCAATATGGAGGGGCTCATCGGCAACTGACCATGTCCCAAGATGAACCCTGTCACTTCTTTACAGATCTCCATATCCTTCCCAATCCAATCTGCTCCTTCCCCTTCATTACCCGCCCATCCCACACACCGCCAACAGAAAGATCTGAAACCAGAACACTCAAGTCGCTCCCCTGCCTGAATTTTTCAGTGGCTCCAGTATCCGAAACATCTCTTGGTGGATTCCGCCTTCGTGTTTGGACTGGTCAACAGCCACTCACCTGGATGTTTTTGGAGATCTCATGCACAAAGCCAAGGGCTTCCTCATCACTGTGCCTCTACTGTAGTCCAGAGTTGCTTGGAATGCCTTACCAACCCCCAGCGCTTTCCCTGGAAAATGCTTATTTGCCTTCAAATCAACCCAGATGTCACCTCCTTTGCAGAAATCTTTCCTGTGCTCTCCAGGCCAGAGAGTTAAGTGGGTTACACACCTCTGCATTGACATTTATTAAATTTTATTTTAAAACAGCTCAGTGCTTAATCATTTGCCCATCCCTGTGCCATTTGACCAAGCAAAACAATGTTCTTTGACAAAAGCCTCCTTTTTGTTTGCCATCCTAATGCCTGGTACAGAGTAAGTGCTCGCAAATATTTGTTTAACTGAATTAACATTCTTAGTGACTTCAAGGAATTTGTAATTTGAAAGAAGAACTGAGAACGAGGATTCTCTTATTCATCTCGAACACAGAGCAGGCCTCTTTATAAGTTTTGTGAAGAAATTAATGCAAAAATGAATCAAAGATCAGAGAGAAAGTAGGATATTCCTAAAATGGAGCAGATAAAGATGACATAAATTTAATGGAGACAGACAGGCACCCTTTCACCTTTTCATTTCTTACTCCAGTACTTTTACACTGCAAAGATTAAAATAAATGAATCCAAAAGGGTTGGAAGTGGGAGAGGTTTTCTCCAAAAAAAAAATAAATAAAAATAAAAAGACTACCACCCACTACCCATGCTGCCTTCCCACCAGAATGACTATAGTTTCTGCATCCTTAATAGGATTGTTGCAGTTTTGAGAATGTTGCCATAGTAACCAACCTCAGCCCTTCCCCTAATATAAGATAAAATTTAGCAAACGAAATAAATAACAGACTCCCATAGAAACATTATCAGACCTTTCCATATAAATAACCTGGGTAATTAAATGTTTCAAAACAGAATATTTAGAGAGCTGTGAGGGGGGAAGAAAAGATTCTACAAAGTTTATTTTTAAACAAAGGAAAAAAACTCACAAAACATCAGCTGGAATACTTGGCTGCCTGCATGGTTGGAAGGAGCCACAATTCCCAGACTTGCCTGGACAAGAACACAGCCAGGACAGAGAAGCGCGGGTCTGTGTTCTGATGCACTAGCGACATTCCTATCAGGGACTTCCCACTCCTATTCTGATGAGTCCTTTCAACATATAATCAAGAGACCTCTCTCGCCCAGATCCCCCCAAACACAACTAGGGGCACATGGCAAACATCTGTAGCTAACCCTCAGCATACCACTGCCTAGGAAACACCCTAGCTTTGCTACAGCCAAATTGCCTTTCCCCTGCGAGAATTCTCTTTGTGACTTGCTATCTATAACAGAGATCACAAATTTGTCCTGGAGAGAGCCAATGATAAATGTTTTAGGCTTTGCGAGTCATCCCGTCTCTGTCGCAACTTTCAAATTCCATCAGCAAAGTACAAAAGCTTCCAGTGACAACTGTTGTTGTTGTTTTTCAGTCAATAAGTTGTTTCAGACTCTTTGCAACCCCATGGATTGCAGCACAGCAGGCTTCTCTGTCCTCCATTACTCCTGGAGTTTCCTCAAATTCATGGCCATTGAGTCAGTGATGCTATCTAACCATCTCCTCCTCAGCTGCCCTCTTCTTCTTTTGCCTTCAATCTTCTCCAGCGTTAAGATCTTTTTCAGTAAGTCAGCTCTTCACATCAGGTGGCCAAAGTACTGGAGCTTCAGCTTGAGCATCAGTCTTTCCAATGAATATTCAAGGACAGTTTCCTTTAAGATTAACTGGTTTGCCAGTGACAGTACATAAACAAATAAGCATGGCTGCGTTTCACTAAAACTTTAAGAAGAGCCAGACAGGTCTGGCCCAAGGGTGGAAGTCTTCAGACTTTTATTCATACTATTCCTCGTAAATGCACAGTTTCTATGCATCACATGAAAAACTTAGCACCACCTTAGGCCTTGTAGCTCAGCTGGTAAAGAATCTGCCTGCAATGCAGGAGATCCTGGTTCAAATCCTGGGTCAGGAAGTTCCCCAGGAGAAAGGATAGGCTACCCAATCCAGTATTCTTGGGCTTCCTGGTGGCTCATAAGGTAAAGAATCCACCTCCAGTAAGGCAGACCTAGGTTTGACTTCTAATTTGGGAACATCCCTTGGAGAAGGGAAAGGCTACCCACTCCAGTATTCTTGCCTGGAGAATTCCATAGCTTGTCCATGGTCGGCAAAGGGTCAGACACGACTGAGTGACTTTCACTATCTTAGGCCAGCAGGAAAACCAGGCCCTCGAGAATACCCAACACTTCAAGAGAGGGGAAAAGGATCATGTTATTGATAATCCTAAAACTGACCCTGGGAATAACCATAATAAGCTTTCAGGAGAAATGTGAAATTCTCTCTGTAGGAATTTCAAAAGCCAACAGAAAACCATCTGTCAGGGGAGGGTAGATTCAATGCTCCCTGCAACCACCTGGATGCTGTTCTACTTTAAATGGATAAGAAGCTCGGCTGCCTGGCACGGGGCCCAGTGACACACTGCCATTCCACAAAGCAAATTATTATTAGTCTAAAGCCTGGAGCAATTTCAACCAGTTTGCAAACTTGGATGATGTTCTGAAGTTCCTTTAAGTTCTAGAAAGAGACTGGGATGTAGCTGGTGAAACAGAAAGAGCAGGCTTCGGGAGACGGGCGGTGCGTGCTTCTCCACTACCTAGTTTCAGTACCCGGCAAACCCTGCATGGCTGCCTCATCATCTGTAGAATGGGAGTCACAGGGCCTGTGGCTGGATTTGTAGAGGATTAAATTAGATCATCTATAAAGAACACGTGCTTCAGAGCAAGGATTCAATTAATGTTAGTTGCATTCTCTTCGCGGTAACAGGCAAACCTCCAGCCCTTGGCTTAATTTTATCTTTTCTCTCAGAAAGACATCACTTGGGTTAATGATGCTACAGTCCAAAGAAGAATGTGTTTTTCTCCTGGCAAACTGCTGTAGGAAGAGTTTTCTCCTGGCAAACGCTTTAATAACTCATTAGCAACCAGTGCAAGTGAGCAACCACATATGACAAGCACCTCAACACTCCCAAACCTCCCCCTTCTTTAGCTTTCTGATTCTTTCTTGACATGGTAAATTTTAAAAGACATACTACATTATTTCACATTTGACAAGACAGGTAAAAGGCTTATAAGGTTTTCAGATAGATTAAACAATTATTTTAGCCTTTAATGAGAATTAGCTCCCAAGTGTTTAATCAATACAGAATTGCAAGAGGTTCTTACTCTTGTCTATTGCCATGGGTATCTGTCTACCTCTGAGTGCATATTTTTCTCTCCTTCTTTCTTTCCTCTAACCCATCCTATTTCTTCCCCATGTCCCCTCCCTCATCGTCACCAATGGGCCATGATACCAGCAAGAGGTATATTTATTTAATGGTTTCACATTCTCTCTCAAATTACCTACATAGATTGCTTTTTCTTAAGCGTGCCTGGTTAATCTTTTTAGTGAGTCAGTGGGCTTGACACATAATAGAAAGATTCTCCAGCCCTATTCAACAATCTTTGTAATAAATCTCTTCCAAAAGGTTCCTCTTTATGAAGCACTAAAGGAAAGGCTGGTTTAATGGCAAAAGGCAAGCCAATTCTGAATAAGACCCAAATATGCTAGAAGAACTGGATTTTGCATTTCTACAGACTTTTCCAAGTGAAACTAAAATCAGCCACTGTAAGACCCTCGGACTTCCCTGGTGGCTCAGTGGTGAAGAACTCACCTATCACGGCAGGACCTGGGTTCAATCCTTAGATAGGGAAGATCCCCCAGAGAAGGAAATGGCTACCCACTCCAGTACTCTTGCCTGAAGAATCCCATGAACAGAGCCATAAGTCAGATACGACTGACAGACTAAACAACAGTAAGACCCCTTAAGCATAATAAATGTGCCCTGTGGTTCAGTGGTTAAAACTCCATGCTTCCATTGCAGAGGAATTGTGTTCAATCCCTGCAGAGAAGTTTTGCATGCCATGTGGTGTGGCCAAAAAAAAAAGACAAAAAGACTCCTTAGAGCTAAAAATTGGCCATCACCATATATGGAAATTTCTCTTTTCTATCATAGAGAAAATTATCTGGTGATAATTGAAAAGAACTTTTGGGTTCTTGAAAAGAGATGCTAGATATTTTAATTCCACTCTCCAACTTGCTGTCTATTCTAATTCTACTCTTGTTTACTGTCACATGGGGATGAGGTGGAAAAATTTCCTGACTTTTGCTCTCTGGAGCAAAATGTGCTCCGGAATATTTTATTTAGTGGTGGGTGAAGAAATATAAGTGAAATATGAGCCACTTAATCCTTTCCCCCTCACTTCAATTATTCTGTCAAATAATGATGAGATTTCTAGGGATACAGTGAAAGTGTTAGCTGCTCAGCCGTGTCTCACTCTTTGCCACATCATGGACTGTAGCCCTCTAGGCTCCTCTGTCCATAGGATTTCCCAAGCAAGAATATTGGAATGGGGAGCCATTCCATTCTCCAAGATATTGTCTTGACCCAGGAATCAAACCTGGGTCTCCTGTACAGCAGGCAGATTCTTTACCATCTGAGCCACCGGGGAAGGCCCCAGACTCATGCAACAATGTTCAACGTATTTCAGTATAAAATGAAATAGTTTAGCCACAATTAAATTGATTGTACCAAGCACCTTAGTAATCACTCATAGAGGACAATCTTTTTAAAAGCTGATGCAAATACAGTGAGGGTATCTTTCTCACCAAAAGCACTGCTTTGAAGTGTGAGCTGTAGGCCCAGAACACATTGGTTTACCAACAAACACAAATATTTACTGAGCATCTGCCATAAAACACAGACAGGATTCCTGGTCTCCAGGAATCATGAATACACAGATAGGAATCCATTAGGGTGGGAGTGGACCAATGGGAAAAAAAAAAAAAATACAGAGAGAGCAAGAGATAAAGCTAAGCTGGAGAGTGAAGGAGGAGAGATCAATAACTACTTTCCCCCAATCCTCCATGGAGACTATATTTAGAATGGAAATCAACAGTAAAATGTGACTTTATTTAGAATCAATATATTTCATTTGTACATTGAGAGATATTTTATTCCCCATTCACCCATTCATCAAACATTTATTAAGCATCTGTTACAAATAAGCACTGAGATAGGTGCTGATTTTGAGGAACAGAAGTGCCACTTGAAGCACCAGGAGGTCCTTTCTTCCAGGAAATAGCAGCTAATAGCTAACATGTATTGAGTGCTTACCATGTGCCTGGCATTTTCCCAGGCAATTTACAAGAATTAGCTCATTTAATCCTCACCAGGAGGATTATGAGTTGTCATTACTACTGTTGCCTCAGGTGTTATCTCTCTTTTACGCTTTCTTCTTTCTCATCAATGCAAGACCCAAAGTACTTGATGAGATTTCTCTCTATAACATCAGTAGCAAACACCCTCTGTCCTGGCATTGCTCTGGTCTACATCTACCTGTCTGCATCCCCTAAACTATGAAAACAAACCCCTCCCTGGTCTGCCTGACTCCATTCTCTTCCCCATCCAATTCACCTAGCACTTTACTGCATTTTGATAACTTTCAAACACCACTTTTTCACATGGTTCTCTTGCTTAAGAACCTGCAACACAGAAAAAAGCAAAAGCTACTACTAATGCCTATTATAGTTCTCCATCCTCCTTTCTTCTTCATGTGTGATCTCTACAGTAGAGTCTCAAACATCTGCATATCTGGAAGAGTCAAGAAGATTTTGGAGGGCTTTATATTCTGGAGTTTGAATGTGGTTATTTAATCCGCTAGCCATTTTCCTAAAAACAACCCCAAATAAGCATCCTCCCACACTCTCATGCCTTACTGAAAATCATTCAACAAATTTATAAAGACAAACCCTTACCAAGCTTTCAAGGTCCCCATAATCTAGTCTTATCCTCCAAATCTGTATCAATTCCCATAATTTTTATATTAAATACTTCCAATTAAACTAGTTCTCCCTGTTAAAAGAATTTATAGTGTGCTTACTTTATACCAGTCACAAGGATATAAACCATGACATAATGTATGCCCTCAAAACTTTACAGTTTAGAGATCTGCATATGATAAATAACTCCCACTTCTGTAGACTGCTCCATATTCTTCCATCCGCTTGATATGTACTCACCTCACCTCCTTATTTTCCTTAAAGTCTAAGTCAAATTATGCCTTTCTGGACTTCCAGCTCAGATGGACTGTCTCCTTCTCTGATATTCTTCAAATTCAACTCTTTATCTGCACTCTAAAGAACTACAAGAAGGATAAGAATGTACAAAGACTGGAGTTCTCCAAAATTTTAGGGAAGCTGATCATATACTTCTGAGATTTAAGTTGAAAAGTATCAACATGAATTGGATGAGGCTAGTCAATTGCGGGATCTTCCAAGGACAACCATGTAAAGATGTAAAATTCTATAGGCATGTACTTCCTTAAGGACAAACCACATGTTATCTCTCTTTACGCTTTCTTCTTTCTCATCAATGCAAGACCCAAAGTACTTGATGAGATTTCTCTCTATAACATCAGTAGCAAACACCCTCTGTCCTGGCATTGCTCTGGTCTACATCTACCTGTCTGCATCCCCTAAACTATGAAAACAAACCCCTCCCTGGTCTGCCTGACTCCATTCTCTTCCCCATCCAATTCACCTAGCACTTTACTGCATTTTGATAACTTTCAAACACCACTTTTTCACATGGTTCTCTTGCTTAAGAACCTGCAACACAGAAAAAAGCAAAAGCTACTACTAATGCCTATTATAGTTCTCCATCCTCCTTTCTTCTTCATGTGTGATCTCTACAGTAGAGTCTCAAACATCTGCATATCTGGAAGAGTCAAGAAGATTTTGGAGGGCTTTATATTCTGGAGTTTGAATGTGGTTATTTAATCCGCTAGCCATTTTCCTAAAAACAACCCCAAATAAGCATCCTCCCACACTCTCATGCCTTACTGAAAATCATTCAACAAATTTATAAAGACAAACCCTTACCAAGCTTTCAAGGTCCCCATAATCTAGTCTTATCCTCCAAATCTGTATCAATTCCCATAATTTTTATATTAAATACTTCCAATTAAACTAGTTCTCCCTGTTAAAAGAATTTATAGTGTGCTTACTTTATACCAGTCACAAGGATATAAACCATGACATAATGTATGCCCTCAAAACTTTACAGTTTAGAGATCTGCATATGATAAATAACTCCCACTTCTGTAGACTGCTCCATATTCTTCCATCCGCTTGATATGTACTCACCTCACCTCCTTATTTTCCTTAAAGTCTAAGTCAAATTATGCCTTTCTGGACTTCCAGCTCAGATGGACTGTCTCCTTCTCTGATATTCTTCAAATTCAACTCTTTATCTGCACTCTAAAGAACTACAAGAAGGATAAGAATGTACAAAGACTGGAGTTCTCCAAAATTTTAGGGAAGCTGATCATATACTTCTGAGATTTAAGTTGAAAAGTATCAACATGAATTGGATGAGGCTAGTCAATTGCCGGGATCTTCCAAGGACAACCATGTAAAGATGTAAAAATTCTATAGGCATGTACTTCTCAAACTTTAATGTGAACACAAATCACCTTGTTAAAATGCAGATTTTGATTCAGTACGTCTGGAGTAAGATCTGAGATTCTACATTTCTAACAAGCTCTCTTTGGCAGTGCTGATGCTGTGGTTCCTGAGATGCACTTCAAGTAGCAAGTCGACAGCGAAGCATATCTGAAGGTTCCTCAGCCAACAGCTCACTATCGACCAGTCAATCCCCAAACCTTACTGCCACGATTAGGCTCTGCTGGTTTTACTAAGGCTCTAGCTAAGACTTATACTTCAACTTTTTTATCAGCAGCAAACAGCCCTCCCTTCTTTCATGAGCTCAAAGCTTAAGGGAAGTATCTTATCGTAGTAGATCTTGTACACAGAAAGATGAGGAAAAACATTCCTCTGGAGACACACATATCCATCTCTCCAAAATGGAAACAAGCACCAGACTTTATCACCATGTAGCCCTGTAGCACACCCATTTCCATTTTTCTGATACTGTACTGACTAAACAACTTTCTAGTTTGCAATCAGTGTCTCAAAAGCAGTCCTGATATTAAAATCACCTAGGAAGAAGAAGCGCTTCTAGAATGATGCTCCATGAAAGCAGTAAGAGCAGTGGAAAATATGCCACCAGGGAAGCCCAAAATTTTCAGGAAGAAAAAAACACTTCTAGAATGGTGCTCCAAGAAAGCAATAAGAGCAGTGGCAAATGTGGTCAAAATAAACATTTTCAAAACACAGAAATTAACCAAAGGGCTGCAAGAAAAATGGCTGATTCTCCAGAAGAGGAAGCTCTGTGTCATGGAAGCTCTCCCTGTCCTCTTCCCAGTCCCGCAATACCCTCGAAAACAGTCAGCTTTAGAGACTCAGCCACTGTGAAAATGAGAGACCCACCAGCTCTTAGAGACAGAAGAATGGGTCTGGAGGTCCCCAAAATGCCACATTTTCAGAGAATAATCACTACTGTCTGGCAGCTCCCTGGGAAAGATCCATTCACAGAACTTAATCTTTATTTGACTTTATTTAGATATTATAAAGTTAGGAAATCCCGAGCTCTGGGTTGCTTTTCCAAAAAAACAGGAACTGTTGTGTTTTTTTTTTTTTAATGTTGGCCTCTTTCATTGGTTTTTGATTTATTTATTTTCATCCATCTTTATTCTTTTGGCTTGTGTGGGCCTCCCATTGCAGTGGCCTCTCTCGTTGCAGAGCACTGGCTCTGGGCACATGCGCTCCAGAGCGCTAGCTCATAACTAGACACACCGGTCCAGCCACTCTGCAGCACATGGGATCTTCCCATACCAGGCATTGAACCAGTGCCCCTTGCACTGCAAGGTGGACTCTCTACCCACTGGACCACCAGAGAAGCCTGTAAAAAAATCGGGAACTGTTTAACATCCAGTTGCCTGAAGTGGTGATACCGGTTGGGGCAAACAGAAAGCTGCCCCAAAACTTAAAATTTTGTGGAATGAGATGTCCACAGAGGGCTCTGGAAAGCTCTGACATATTCCTGGGAATCACAAAAAGCCATGTGCATGTGCGAGGCTGTACGTACTCTCAGGAAAGATCTGGGAAGGCCCTAATCTCTCGTCTGTGGCTGACTGAGCAGGTGGTGAAGGCAGGCAGAGTGGTCAACTGCCAGGACACTAAAGGGCACCTCAAGTCACATACATATATCACAGCAAAAGGTGGAAATTCACTAGCTGAAGAGATTTAAGGAAATAACTGTCCAGTCATTAGCTGACCACTAAGCTAACCAGAGGTATCAGAAGCTGCATATGTGAAGAATAGAGACTTTACAGAGTTGATAAAGTCACTAAGCACTGATAACCAACTACTACAAACAGGAACATAACAAACTGGGGGGAGGAGGAGTGAGCAGCAAATATGATTTCCAGGGATGCCTCATTATTTTATTTTAAAAGTTTAGTTTTCATCAATTAAAACAGACAGAAAGGAAGACATAATGAAACAGGAAAGAGAAATCAATAAATCCATAGAAACTCTCCCAGAAAAAGCCCAGATGTTAAATTCACTACAGAAAATTATAAAAGAGTTGTTAGAAGCATACTCAAAGAACTAAAAGAAATCTTGCCCAAAGAATAAAGGAAAAATATAAAAATGATGACTCACCAAATAGACAATATAAACAGTTATGAAAAAAAGCAGAAATTCTAGAGTTCAAAAACACAGTAATATAAATGAAAAATTCACTGGAAGAGAACAACAGCTCAACTGAACAGGCAGAAAATAAGTCAAGTGAAATTATTCAATTTGAGGAACAGAAAGAGGAAGAAATGGAGAAAAATAAACAAAGCCTCAGAAATCTATGGGACATGAGAGCATACAAAAGGGGAGTTTCAGAAGAAGACAAGGATACAGAGGAAAGCTGAAAAAAAAAAAATCATGGCTGAAAATTTAAATGATGGAAAATATAAATGACACATTCAAGAAACTCAATCAACTTCAAGTAGAATAAACTCAGAGATTCACACAAATACTAAACTGCCCAAAAAAAAAAGAAAAAGAATCTCAAGAGAACAAAAGGGTAAACAAAAAAAGAAAAATGGAAACCAGAAGCCAATATATAACATACTATTAAAAAGCTGAAAGGAAACAATTGTAACATCAAATTTAGCAAAATTACTTCAAATTGAAGGAATATTAACATCTGGGAAGGCCCTAATCTCTCGTCTGTGGCTGACTGAGCAGGTGGTGAAGGCAGGCAGAGTGGTCAACTGCCAGGACACTAAAGGGCACCTCAAGTCACATACATATATCACAGCAAAAGGTGGAAATTCACTAGCTGAAGAGATTTAAGGAAATAACTGTCCAGTCATTAGCTGACCACTAAGCTAACCAGAGGTATCAGAAGCTGCATATGTGAAGAATAGAGACTTTACAGAGTTGATAAAGTCACTAAGCACTGATAACCAACTACTACAAACAGGAACATAACAAACTGGGGGGAGGAGGAGTGAGCAGCAAATATGATTTCCAGGGATGCCTCATTATTTTATTTTAAAAGTTTAGTTTTCATCAATTAAAACAGACAGAAAGGAAGACATAATGAAACAGGAAAGAGAAATCAATAAATCCATAGAAACTCTCCCAGAAAAAGCCCAGATGTTAAATTCACTACAGAAAATTATAAAAGAGTTGTTAGAAGCATACTCAAAGAACTAAAAGAAATCTTGCCCAAAGAATAAAGGAAAAATATAAAAATGATGACTCACCAAATAGACAATATAAACAGTTATGAAAAAAAGCAGAAATTCTAGAGTTCAAAAACACAGTAATATAAATGAAAAATTCACTGGAAGAGAACAACAGCTCAACTGAACAGGCAGAAAATAAGTCAAGTGAAATTATTCAATTTGAGGAACAGAAAGAGGAAGAAATGGAGAAAAATAAACAAAGCCTCAGAAATCTATGGGACATGAGAGCATACAAAAGGGGAGTTTCAGAAGAAGACAAGGATACAGAGGAAAGCTGAAAAAAAAAAAATCATGGCTGAAAATTTAAATGATGGAAAATATAAATGACACATTCAAGAAACTCAATCAACTTCAAGTAGAATAAACTCAGAGATTCACACAAATACTAAACTGCCAAAAAAAAAAAAGAAAAAAAGAATCTCAAGAGCAGCAAAAGAAAAAGGACTCATCAAATGCAAGCAGCTTTAATAACATTAACAGCTGACTCCTCATCAGAAAATATGGAAACCAGAAGCCAATATATAACATACTATTAAAAAGCTGAAAGGAAACAATTGTCAACATCAAATTTAGCAAAATTATCCTTCAAATTGAAGGACATATTAAGACATTCTCAGACAACTAAATTCTAAGAGAACCGTTTATAAGCAGATCTAGTTCTTCTGTCTGAAATGAAAGGATGTGATACAATAATTTGACTCCCCATGAAGAAATAAAGACTAGCAGTGGAGGTCACCACATAGATAAACATAAAAGGTAATATTAATATTTTTATTAACTCTTCTTTTCTATCAGATTTAAATGGCAACTGCATTAACTAATAATGATAGAATGGTATTAGTGTGAACATAATTTCTGTGATTTTTATGACAATAATAGCAGAAAGGAGGAGGGAGGAAACAGAGTTACATACAAGCAAAGTTTTGTCATACTACTGAAGTTCAGTATTAATCAGAACTAGAGTTTTTTTCTTTTTTAATTTTATTTATTTATCTTTTGGAGGATGGGGTGGGAAGGGAGGGGGATGGGCAGGCCACTTCTATTGGTCTTTCATTTCTCTGTTTTCATCCGTCTTTGTTCTTTGGCTCCTGTGGGCCTCCCATCGCGGTGGCCTCTGTTGTCGCAGAGCGCCGGCTCTGGGCGCATGCGCTCCAGAGCTCTGGTTTGATAATTGGACACATGGGTCCAGCTGCTCCATGGCACGTGGGATCTTCCCAGGCCAGTGATCGAACCGGCGCCCCTTGCACTGCAAGGCGGTGTCTTTACCCACTGGACCACCAGGGGAGGCCCAGAACTAGAGTTTTTAAAAGAAAACATGTCAAAAGCAATCCCCAGAGCAACCATTAAGAAAATAACTCAAAAATGTATAATTAAAAGGGGAGTCAATTAAAATAGTGTGCTAAGAAATGTATATTTAACAAGAAAGAATGCAGTAATGAAGGAATATAAGAATAACAACAAAAAATGAATACATGCCTCAAATCAATACCCTCCTACCTTAAGTAAATAAAAAAGGGAAAGAAAGAAAGAAAATAAAAAACTATATCCAAAGCAAGCAGAGGAAGGAAATAATAAAAGTTTAGAACAGGAATAAATGAAATAGGGAATAGCTGAACTATATAAAGTAGAGAAAGCCTACAAAATCAAAAGTTGGTTTATTTGTAAAGATTAATAAAATCCCTCAGTTAGGCTGACCAAGAAAAAATAAGGAAATTGCTAAAAGCTGGAATAAAAAAAAGAACATCACTACTAACCTTACACAAATATAGACTACTATAAACAACTCTATGCCAAATTCCTAGAAACAAACTAACGAAACTGACTTAAGGAAAAAAAATCTAAACACACTTATAACAAGTAAAGAGAATTTATAAATTTAAAAACTTCTCACATAGAAAATCCTCAGATCCAAATGGCTTCCTTGATAAAATCTATTAGACATTTAAAGGAAGAATTAGTACCAATCTTGCAAAAACTCCTTTCAAAAACTATAAGAGTAAAGAACACTTTTCCAACTTTTTATTTATGGCGAGTATTGCCCTATATATTAGTCAGGATTCTCCAGAGAAATAGAAACAATAGGAGATGGATAGGTAGATAATGAATGGATGTATGGATAGATAATTAGACAGCTAGTTGTCAGGGATATGGAAAAACTTGAACCGTCATTCCTAGTTAGTGGGATTGTAAAATGGTGCAACGCTTTAGGAAATGGTTTGATGGTTCTCCAAGTATTAAGAACAGAGATCCAGCAATTTTACTCCTAGGTTTAAACACAAGGGAAATGAAAATATAAGTCCAGACAAAAAGTTTTACACTGATGTTTGCAACAACATTATTCTTTACAGCCAAATAGAATGTAGTATATCCAGTCAATGGACTATTATCTGACAATTAAAAGGAAGGAAGATCCGATACATGCTACCACATGGATGGACCTTGTAATCATTATGCTAAGTGAAAGAAAGAAGGCCAGCCATAAAAGATCACATATTGTATGATTCCATTTATCCAGAATGACCAAAACAGGCAAATACACAGACAGAAAATAGAGAAGTGATTGCCAAGGGCTGCATGGAACAGGGATCTGAAGAGTGACTGCTAATGGGCACAGGATTTCCTTGGGAGATGGTTAAAATGTTCCAGAAATAGTGTAGATGATTGCCCAACTCTGTGAATATTCTAAAGTTTACCAAAATGTATACTTTAAAAAGGTGAATTTTCTGGCATTAAATTATATTTCAATAAAGCTGTTATAAAAATAAAAGCAGTCCAACTCCTCATAAGAACATACTGGGTTCAGTTATTCTGCCTAGAATTTATTCCTTTAAAAGTAATCATCTTGACATTATGGTTCATCAGCTTTTGGCTAAACTGTTAACAAATCAATTGCTATTTTCCTAAATAAAAATGATTTAAAAAATATATTTCTGAATCTCCAAGAATTAAAGCCAAAACATTCAGGAGCTCAACCTAAAACAGTAATAAGGCCATCAGTCTTATTCATCTTGGCCAAAGAAATGCTCGAATTAAAAAAAAGAGAGAGAGAGATTAGTTACAATACCTCCCATATAACACTGGTATTGTCTACTGTTCCATCAGATGCATCTATTCTGAACCTCTAACTAGCTTTCAAACTTACTGTGATTAATTTAAAAGATGTATTAAGAAAAAAGAAAAAAAAAAACCCTTCCCTCTGTACTGATTAGTTGCAAGTGTTCAATGACATTAGAAATCACCTGGTTCAATTCTTCAGTGTATTTATTGTCAGATGACTATTGGGAATAGACCAGGAAGAAATCATCAAAGGTAGCAAGATTAAAGGACATGGCGGTTTAATCAAATAGTTACAGAACCTTCATAAGGATAATGAAAAAAGTCTCAGGTACTCCCAAAGGATTGAGGATCCCAAGTTACCCACTGTAGAAGGTGGCAGGGTGGGGAGACAGTTTGTTGCTCAAGAGAATTCAAAGACATCTACTACATCCTTAGAACAAGCTGGAGAGAGACACTCTTCAGGTGGCTTCCTTCTGGCTTCATGAGAGGAGTAAAAAAGACTGACGTTCACCTCTTTTTTTTTTTAACTTTTATTTTACTTTTAACTTTTACAGTTTTGTTGTTTACAGATATGTATGTTCTCAGATTAGTCATATCTATATCCCCCACATCCCACCCCTCCAGACCGTCATACAGCACCCCTGAAAGATCTGCTTTGTTCATTTCTAATAGGCAAAAAACTAGACCCAGATAAGATTGGCAGAGCAGAGATTCAGCTCAGTGTTACCAAAATGTATACTTTAAAAAGGTGAATTTTCTGGCATTAAATTATATTTCAATAAAGCTGTTATAAAAATAAAAGCAGTCCAACTCCTCATAAGAACATACTGGGTTCAGTTATTCTGCCTAGAATTTATTCCTTTAAAAGTAATCATCTTGACATTATGGTTCATCAGCTTTTGGCTAAACTGTTAACAAATCAATTGCTATTTTCCTAAATAAAAATGATTTAAAAAATATATTTCTGAATCTCCAAGAATTAAAGCCAAAACATTCAGGAGCTCAACCTAAAACAGTAATAAGGCCATCAGTCTCATTCATCTTGGCCAAAGAAATGCTCGAATTAAAAAAAAGAGAGAGAGAGATTAGTTACAATACCTCCCATATAACACTGGTATTGTCTACTGTTCCATCAGATGCATCTATTCTGAACCTCTAACTAGCTTTCAAACTTACTGTGATTAATTTAAAAGATGTATTAAGAAAAAAGAAAAAAAAAAACCCTTCCCTCTGTACTGATTAGTTGCAAGTGTTCAGTGACATTAGAAATCACCTGGTTCAATTCTTCAGTGTATTTATTGTCAGATGACTATTGGGAATAGACCAGGAAGAAATCATCAAAGGTAGCAAGATTAAAGGACATGGCGGTTTAATCAAATAGTTACAGAACCTTCATAAGGATAATGAAAAAAGTCTCAGGTACTCCCAAAGGATTGAGGATCCCAAGTTACCCACTGTAGAAGGTGGCAGGGTGGGGAGACAGTTTGTTGCTCAAGAGAATTCAAAGACATCTACTACATCCTTAGAACAAGCTGGAGAGAGACACTCTTCAGGTGGCTTCCTTCTGGCTTCATGAGAGGAGTAAAAAAGACTGACGTTCACCTCTTTTTTTTTTTTTTTAACTTTTATTTTACTTTTAACTTTTACAGTTTTGTTGTTTACAGATATGTATGTTCTCAGATTAGTCATATCTATATCCCCCACATCCCACCCCTCCAGACCGTCATACAGCACCCCTGAAAGATCTGCTTTGTTCATTTCTAATAGGCAAAAAACTAGACCCAGATAAGATTGGCAGAGCAGAGATTCAGCTCAGTCTTACTGGTGTATAAGTCTTATTTCTGGAATGCATACTCATTTGAATTTTTCTTCAGGGCCCATGATGGCCAATCTAGTTGATACCCTTTCTGTAGTAGGTGTGCAAGTACTCTTTGCAATTTTTCAGTTTGCAAAGTGTTTTATTCTACTTCGTCTAAGGAAACCTTGTGTTTCTCATTCCATCACTCTTATCCATCTCATCCTGAGAAATTTTTTATAGGACATGATTCATAAGTCAAGAAGAGAAGAGAAAGAAGTTACCAGCTGATGCTCAAAAAGCTAGATGGTCCAATGCTCCCCAACTTTAGAGTCAAATTTTGACTTCTTAATTTACTTGTACATTCATACTCTCCTATAAAAGGAGAAGGAGGTGGCAGAGGATGAGATGGTTGGATGGCATCGACTCAAAGGACATGAGTTTGAGCAAACTCCAGGAGAGAGTGAGGACAGGGAAGCCTAGTAAACTGCAGTCCACGGGGTTGCAAAGAGTCAGACACAACGACTGAAAACATTCATACTCTCCTACTCTATGTGGAGATGTCTTTCATAACCTTTTTTAACCTTCAAAGACATTCTTGATGTTGTTTTGAACATATAAGAGAGATGGTAAAAATAAATTAAGAAAAGAAAAGGAAGAAAAGAAAGATGGTACATAGACAAGAGAATGAAAGAAACCACCACTTCTTCCAAGCCCACCTGCTTGCCTATTCTCCTGCTCCCAGAGTTGGAAATGTGATCAGTTTTCTTGAATGCTATGACCTGCTAGAAAAAAAAAAAAAAATCAAGGTTGGAAGAAGCCAGGAGGAATAGACAGCAGAAAAGTAAACAAAAGCATCCCTTACATAATCAGCTATTAAGTATAGCACAAACACAAACAACAACAAAAACATTCACCTGAGGCAGGAGGTAGATGAGGCCCCTCTAGGGTAAAGCATTTGGCGATTCATTTCCAGTGGACTGAAACACCAAGACAAGAATATCAGGATAATTAAGAGAGGAGACTGGGCCTTGACTAGAACACATTTTTATTTTCTCCAAGTCAGAGGAGACCTCCCTGACCACACATACACAGAAAAGGCTCTTTGTAGGCAAACAGGATTCATGTCAAGGGATGTTCCCTACCCATACGCCTTTCCAGTAAAATCCATCTTGGCTAAGAGATGTGTGTGCATGTATGGGGGGATCTTGAGATTCACAAAATATGGACTGTGAACCAGAAAAACAAACTGACTGACCAAAGGAAATCTGGAAGAAATGTCCCATAAAAATAATTCAAATTACCATCAATGTGCAACTCAGGAACTCTCTCTCTGAGTTTGCCCATGTGTCTATCCACATATAGTGTACTCTTTTTCCTTCTTAATAAACAGTTTACTTGCTTTGCTTCTTTGTAGAAATTCTTTTCTGCGAACCAACGGACCAGGACGCTTCACTGACCACTGGTCTAGGGGCTAGAATCTGGTGCTTTCAACACTTCAAGCCAGCCCAACCTCTGGGTGGGAACCCAAGCCCCACCCCAAACTGTCGCAGGCCAAGGTCACCACACCCATTAGACTCAGGACCAGAAAGTTTAAGACTCTTCAGTTTCCAACCACATTTGGAAAAAGTCAAAGTATAGGTTTCAACTCTCAGTTTCCCCAACCACAAAATGGAACATAATTCTGACCACCTCATCACCCTCCCTGTGGCCACTGCACGCCCCTATCCAGGTACTCACAGACAGTCCTGTGAATCAGATCGGAGATCATCCTGTCTAATGACCTCTCCTATTCCTGATCCCGCATGGGCAACAAAGGGGTATGTCAACATGCCCAGACATGCACCACCACCCAGGGTGAGGACAGCAGGAAGAGGATTAGTAAATGCCCTAGAAGAAATAAATATGGGTTGTGGCTGGGAAAGACGCTGTCCAGACGAACCACCAGCCCTGGTGCTCAGGTGGAAAAGCTTTAACCTTAGGGTGTGCTCCCTGTCACTTCCTGGGGAACTTCATACAAAGATGTCTTTTTTTTTTTTTTTTTTAATTTATTTTGGGCGGGGGTCGGGTTGGGGAGGGAGGGGAGCAGGCGGGCCACTTCTATTGGTCTTTCATTTCTCCATTTTCATGTCTTTGTTCTTTGGCTCCTGTGGGCCTTCCATCGCAGTGGCGTCTGTTGTCGCAGAGCACCGGCTCTGGGCGCATGCGCTCCAGAGCTCGGGCTCGGTAATTGGACACATCCGTCCGGCCGCTCTGCGGCACGCGGGATCTTCCCAGGCCAGGGATCGAACTGGTGCCCCTTGCACTGCAAGGCGGTGTCCTTACCCACTGGACCACCAGGGGAAGCCCTAAAGATGTTCTGTTTTTGTGCCAGTACCATACTGTCTTGAGGACTGTTGCTTTGTAATAGAGTCTGACATTAGGGAGGCTGATTCCTCCAGCTCCGTTTTTCTTTCTCAGGATTGCTTTGGCTATTCGAGGTCTTTTGTGTTTCCATATGAACTGTGTGATTCTTTGGTCTAGTTCTGTGACAAATGTCAATGGGAGTTGAATAGGTATTGCATTGAATCTGTAGATGATATTTGGTAGTATGGTCATTTTCACAATATTGATTCTTCCGACCCAGGAACATGGAATCTCTCTCCATCTGTTTAAGTCTTCTTTAATTTCTTTCATGAGTGTCTTGTAATTTTCTGTGTACAGTTCTTTTGTTTCGTTGGGTAGGTTTATTCCTAGGTATTTTATTCTTTTGGTTGCAATGGTGAAGGGGACTGCCTCTTTGATTTCGTTTTCTGATTTTTCATTGTTTGTGTATAGGAATGCCAGTGGTTTCTGTGTGTTGACTTTGTATCCTGCGACTTTGCTGAATTCGTTGATTAGCTCTAGTAGCTTTGTAACCGTGCCTTTGGGATTTTCTATGCATAATATCATGTCATCTGCAAAAAGAGAGAGCTTGACTCCTTCCTTTCCAATCTGGTTTCCTTTGATTTCTTTCTCTTCTCTTGTTGCCGTTGCTAGCACTTCCAGGACTATGTTGAATAGTAGTGGTGAAAGTCGACACCCCTGTCTTGTTCCTGATGTTAGAGGGAATGCTTTCAGTTTTTCACTGTTGAGGATAATGTTCACTCTGGGCTTCTCATAATGGGCGGGGGTCGGGTTGGGGAGGGAGGGGAGCAGGCGGGCCACTTCTATTGGTCTTTCATTTCTCCATTTTCATGTCTTTGTTCTTTGGCTCCTGTGGGCCTTCCATCGCAGTGGCGTCTGTTGTCGCAGAGCACCGGCTCTGGGCGCATGCGCTCCAGAGCTCGGGCTCGGTAATTGGACACATCCGTCCGGCCGCTCTGCGGCACGCGGGATCTTCCCAGGCCAGGGATCGAACTGGTGCCCCTTGCACTGCAAGGCGGTGTCCTTACCCACTGGACCACCAGGGGAAGCCCTAAAGATGTTCTGTTTTTGTGCCAGTACCATACTGTCTTGAGGACTGTTGCTTTGTAATAGAGTCTGACATTAGGGAGGCTGATTCCTCCAGCTCCGTTTTTCTTTCTCAGGATTGCTTTGGCTATTCGAGGTCTTTTGTGTTTCCATATGAACTGTGTGATTCTTTGGTCTAGTTCTGTGACAAATGTCAATGGGAGTTGAATAGGTATTGCATTGAATCTGTAGATGATATTTGGTAGTATGGTCATTTTCACAATATTGATTCTTCCGACCCAGGAACATGGAATCTCTCTCCATCTGTTTAAGTCTTCTTTAATTTCTTTCATGAGTGTCTTGTAATTTTCTGTGTACAGTTCTTTTGTTTCGTTGGGTAGGTTTATTCCTAGGTATTTTATTCTTTTGGTTGCAATGGTGAAGGGGACTGCCTCTTTGATTTCGTTTTCTGATTTTTCATTGTTTGTGTATAGGAATGCCAGTGGTTTCTGTGTGTTGACTTTGTATCCTGCGACTTTGCTGAATTCGTTGATTAGCTCTAGTAGCTTTGTAACCGTGCCTTTGGGATTTTCTATGCATAATATCATGTCATCTGCAAAAAGAGAGAGCTTGACTCCTTCCTTTCCAATCTGGTTTCCTTTGATTTCTTTCTCTTCTCTTACTGCCGTTGCTAGCACTTCCAGGACTATGTTGAATAGTAGTGGTGAAAGTCGACACCCCTGTCTTGTTCCTGATGTTAGAGGGAATGCTTTCAGTTTTTCACTGTTGAGGATAATGTTCACTCTGGGCTTCTCATATATGACTTTTATTATGTTGAGATAGGTTCCTTCTATGCCCATTTTCTGAAGAGTTTTTATCCTAAATGGGTGTTGTACTTTGTCAAAGGCTTTTTCTGCATCTATTGAGATGATCATGTGGTTTTTGTCTCTCAATTTGTTGATGTGGTGTATCACACTGATTGATTTGCGAATATTGAAGAATCCTGGCATGTCTGGGATGAACCCGACTTGATCGTGATGTATGAGTTTTTTGATGTGTCGTTGAATTCTGTTTGCTAGGATTTTGTTGAGGATCTTGGCATCTAAGTTCATCAGTGAAATTGGCCTATAATTTTCCTTTTTTGTGTTGTCTTTGCCTGGTTTTGGTATCAGGGTTAAATATATTCTTTATATCACCGAAAGTTTATTTGTACAGTATTTTATTTCTTTGTTTTTAAGATTTTTTTTTTAATGCAGACCATTTTAATGTCTTTATTGAACCTATTATAATACAGCTTTTGGGGTTTTTGTTTGTTTGTTTTGGTCTTCTAGCCATGAGGTGTATTTGCTGACCTTAGCTCGCCGACCAAGAACAGAACCTGATCCCTTACACCAGAAGGTGAAGTGTTAACCACTGGACTACCAGGGAAGTCCTAATATTGTGTTTCCTGCTGAAGTCATTTTTCTTTGTTTTCTACCAACTGAAGAAATTCAACCCTCACATTTACAGACAAAGATTTAACACAGAATAATATGTTGAAGGCTCTGGAAATGTTCCCTGAGCAAAAGTATTTCCCCTACTGACCCATGAATTTCTTACACAAATGCCATTTCAATTGCAGGATCTCTTGTTAAAATACAAACATTTCTGCAGATGTAACATACTATGTCCACATCAAATTTTTGGAGAACTTAGTAAGCATTAAAAAAAGGCAAGGAGTGGGGCTTCCCTGGTGGTCCAGTGGGTAAGGACACCGCCTTGCAGGGCAAGGGGCGCCAGTTCGAGCCCTGGCCTGGGAAGATCCCACGTGCTGCGGAGCGGCTGGACCGATGTGTCCAATTACCGAGTCGGAGCTCTGGGGCGCATGTGCCCAGAGCCGGTGCTCTGCAACAACAGACGCCGCCGCGATGGGAGGCCCACACGGGCAAAAGAACAAAAATGGATGAAAACAGACAAATGAAAGACCAATAGAAGTAGCCCGCCTGCTCCCCTTCCTTCCCACCCCACCCCCCCAAAATAAATAAATAAATCTTAAAAAAAATAAAAAATAAAAAAGGCAAGGAGTGAAGAACTAGACATACCTGGATCCAGATTCCAGTTTAAATACTCACTGATCTTAGTGAGGGAAACATTTTGAGCATCCACTTTTTATTATCTGGGAAATAAGCTAAACAGCAAATCCAGGGCTTCCCTTGGTGGTCCAGTGGGTAAGGACACCGCCTTGCAGTGCAAGGGGCGCCGGTTCAAGCCCTGGCCTGGGAAGAGCCCACGTGCCGCGGAGCGGCTGGACTGATGTGTCCAATGACCGAGCCGGAGCTCTGGAGCGCATGCGCCCAGAGCCGGTGCTCTGCAACGACAGAAGCCACCGCGATGGGAGGCCCACAGGAGCCAAAGAACGAAGACGAATGAAAATGGAGAAATGAAAGACCAATAGAAGTGGCCCGCCCACTCCCCTCCCTCCCCAACCCGACCCTCGCCCAAAGTAATTAAATAAATAAATCTTAAAAAAAAAAAAAGAGCAAGTCCACTTCACAGGATTATCTACTCTGTGCCAGGCAGCCACAGCTCCTTTTTAAAATATCTGACAAACCCTGAACACTCAATAAATGCTTTCTGAAGCACTCAACGGGAAGTACTTGGTTCATCTTCTCTCACATCTGCAGCCCCTAGTAAAATGTCTGGCATCCAGTGAGTGCTTAAAGCCTGATTCTGATATTGTTGTTCAAATTGGAAGCAATGGGGCATGGACTTTGAACCTCTCCCTCCACATTGGATATGTGAGCTTGAACAATTCTTCTCTCTGAGCATCGAGCTCCTCTTCAAAAATGAAAAAATCACCACTTGACAGTTACTATAAAGAGATTCTATTTTAAAAAAGTATCTAGAAAGTTCTAGGCATATAAATAAGGCACATTTTCTCTGCTTTCATAGGGTTTAATTATTGGCTCTCTGCCCTGTTTCCTCTCTGAAAATACTATTCCGTCCTTTCAAGGAGTTTCATCGGCCCTTGCTCATCCACTGAGCATAAATAAAACTGTATCTGCTATTATCTATAAGAACAGAGGCAGGGCCTGGGAGATTGAAACTGACATATACACACGACTATGTATAAGACAGACAACTAAAGAGAACCCATTGCACAGGGATATCTACTCTGTGGTGGCCTAAATGGGAAGGAAATCCAATAAAGGGGGGATATATGTATATGTATAGCTGATTCCCTTTGCTATACAGTAGAAACTAACATTATAAAGCAACTATACGCCAATAAAAATTTAAATAGAAAAAAGAACAGTGGCAGGGAAATTTTGAATTCTTAAAGAACAAACTAAAAATTTAAACTTGCTGGTGTTTATGTGCTGGGTGTTTAATATCAATACTGGCTGAGAGAGGATATAATAAAAAGGCAGAGGTATTGCTTTTCAGACAAAGGTCTGTAGAGTCAAAGCTATGGTTTTTCCAGTAGTCATGTTACAGATGGGAGAGCTGGACCATAAAGAAAACTGAACATCAAAGAACTGATGATTCAAATTGTGGTACAGAAGAAGATTCTTGAGAATCTCTGAAGTGCAAGTAGATCAAACTAAGTCAATCCTAAAGGAAATCAACTCTGAATATTCATTGGGAAAGGGCTGATGCTGACGCTGAAGCTCCCAATACTTTGGCCACCTGATGTGAAAAGCTGAATCACTGGGAAAGACCCTGATGCTGGAAAAGACTGAAGGCAAGAGAAGGGGGCAGCAGAGAATGAGATAGTTGGGTAGCTCTTTGACTGAGTGGACATGAGTTTGAGCAAACTCCAGGATATAGTGAAGAACAGGAAAGCCTGGCACACTGAAGTTCACGGGGTCACAAAGAGTCAGACCTGACTGAGCAACTGAACAACAACAAAACCTCCTTGGGTGGACATAAGGAAGGAGAGAAAATGAGGTATATTTTTCTCTTAGTAAAGAATCATACATTAAGAAAATTATTCACAGCATGGCTTTGCCTATTCACCAAAAGAAATGGAAAATAAGGCACATTTTCTCTGCTTTCATAGGGTTTAATTATTGGCTCTCTGCCCTGTTTCCTCTCTGAAAATACTATTCCGTCCTTTCAAGGAGTTTCATCGGCCCTTGCTCATCCACTGAGCATAAATAAAACTGTATCTGCTATTATCTATAAGAACAGAGGCAGGGCCTGGGAGATTGAAACTGACATATACACACGACTATGTATAAGACAGACAACTAAAGAGAACCCATTGCACAGGGATATCTACTCTGTGGTGGCCTAAATGGGAAGGAAATCCAATAAAGGGGGGATATATGTATATGTATAGCTGATTCCCTTTGCTATACAGTAGAAACTAACATTATAAAGCAACTATACGCCAATAAAAATTTAAATAGAAAAAAGAACAGTGGCAGGGAAATTTTGAATTCTTAAAGAACAAACTAAAAATTTAAACTTGCTGGTGTTTATGTGCTGGGTGTTTAATATCAATACTGGCTGAGAGAGGATATAATAAAAAGGCAGAGGTATTGCTTTTCAGACAAAGGTCTGTAGAGTCAAAGCTATGGTTTTTCCAGTAGTCATGTTACAGATGGGAGAGCTGGACCATAAAGAAAACTGAACATCAAAGAACTGATGATTCAAATTGTGGTACAGAAGAAGATTCTTGAGAATCTCTGAAGTGCAAGTAGATCAAACTAAGTCAATCCTAAAGGAAATCAACTCTGAATATTCATTGGAAGGACTGATGCTGACGCTGAAGCTCCCAATACTTTGGCCACCTGATGTGAAAAGCTGAATCACTGGGAAAGACCCTGATGCTGGAAAAGACTGAAGGCAAGAGAAGGGGGCAGCAGAGAATGAGATAGTTGGGTAGCTCTTTGACTGAGTGGACATGAGTTTGAGCAAACTCCAGGATATAGTGAAGAACAGGAAAGCCTGGCACACTGAAGTTCACGGGGTCACAAAGAGTCAGACCTGACTGAGCAACTGAACAACAACAAAACCTCCTTGGGTGGACATAAGGAAGGAGAGAAAATGAGGTATATTTTTCTCTTAGTAAAGAATCATACATTAAGAAAATTATTCACAGCATGGCTTTGCCTATTCACCAAAAGAAATGGAAAATGCTGTTTATCCCTTGAGGGTAGAGCAAAATTCCTGTCTGTCTGTTTAGTCTAATCTTACTCTGTAGGCTTATGGAGTTGAATAGCTATTCAAATCCTCATCGATGTCTCCGTTTCTATGTTCAACTAAAATGACTTGTTCTCTAAGTCTCAGCTGTGCTTCCACCAACTCATTCTCAAAGAGAGTAAGGTAAGAAAAACCCCAGAAGCAGCTGGGCTGTATATTACCTACTTGTTTACACATCCCTGTCATTAAAAACTACAGGTTGACACACATGGATGACTCCACTATTGTACTAATGTGTATCGAGCACTATCTTGCCAAGATGCTTTAAAAAGATAATTTCACTCTGAATGCCTTCTCTCTTGTTTTATTTATGTTTTTTAACATAATAGGTGCTGGTTTGTGTACATCTCCAGCAAATCTGCTTCTTTATCTTTCAGCTGTGCTTGGGGGAAGCGAACGCTGACTCATATTGGGTCTGACAGCCCTATTGAGGGTGACAGCATTCTCCCTTACCTGCCTGACAATCTCCAGCGCTATTCCTGGTGAGGGCTTGAATGGAGAGAAAGTGTCTACCATCTCTGTGGTGGCCAGGGGGAGGGAAGAACAGGCTCCTGGCCAAAGGAGAGCCACCCAGAATCATTATGAATTTTTGTTGAGGCAACTTGCTGGCTTGAGAGCTTCCTGGATAAGGTTCCAAAGAAAAGCAGCTGTAGTTGGTTCCTCGGCATACGTGAGACAATGATTTGTAGCCATACAATAGTGTCCCTACTAGAAACAATGGAAAAAAACCACGTTCTCCAAGGTCAAGCAAGGGGAAAGCGTAAGCATGCAACCAGTCAGACGGAAACAAAAACTTGCTATAAGCTCTTCTGAGCTCAAATACTGAGATGATTCACATTTATTCTTGCTCCTGTCTCCAGTGTTTCTCCTCTGAGGCATCCCTCCCCTTCATAATTCATCCCATTGCCCTCAGATAGCAACTAAACCAAAACCTCCTTGGGTGGACATAAGGAAGGAGAGAAAATGAGGTATATTTTTCTCTTAGTAAAGAATCATACATTAAGAAAATTATTCACAGCATGGCTTTGCCTATTCACCAAAAGAAATGGAAAATGCTGTTTATCCCTTGAGGGTAGAGCAAAATTCCTGTCTGTCTGTTTAGTCTAATCTTACTCTGTAGGCTTATGGAGTTGAATAGCTATTCAAATCCTCATCGATGTCTCCGTTTCTATGTTCAACTAAAATGACTTGTTCTCTAAGTCTCAGCTGTGTTTCCACCAACTCATTCTCAAAGAGAGTAAGGTAAGAAAAACCCCAGAAGCAGCTGGGCTGTATATTACCTACTTGTTTACACATCCCTGTCATTAAAAACTACAGGTTGACACACATGGATGACTCCACTATTGTACTAATGTGTATCGAGCACTATCTTGCCAAGATGCTTTAAAAAGATAATTTCACTCTGAATGCCTTCTCTCTTGTTTTATTTATGTTTTTTAACATAATAGGTGCTGGTTTGTGTACATCTCCAGCAAATCTGCTTCTTTATCTTTCAGCTGTGCTTGGGGGAAGCGAACGCTGACTCATATTGGGTCTGACAGCCCTATTGAGGGTGACAGCATTCTCCCTTACCTGCCTGACAATCTCCAGCGCTATTCCTGGTGAGGGCTTGAATGGAGAGAAAGTGTCTACCATCTCTGTGGTGGCCAGGGGGAGGGAAGAACAGGCTCCTGGCCAAAGGAGAGCCACCCAGAATCATTATGAATTTTTGTTGAGGCAACTTGCTGGCTTGAGAGCTTCCTGGATAAGGTTCCAAAGAAAAGCAGCTGTAGTTGGTTCCTCGGCATACGTGAGACAATGATTTGTAGCCATACAATAGTGTCCCTACTAGAAACAATGGAAAAAAACCACGTTCTCCAAGGTCAAGCAAGGGGAAAGCGTAAGCATGCAACCAGTCAGACGGAAACAAAAACTTGCTATAAGCTCTTCTGAGCTCAAATACTGAGATGATTCACATTTATTCTTGCTCCTGTCTCCAGTGTTTCTCCTCTGAGGCATCCCTCCCCTTCATAATTCATCCCACTTGCCCTCAGATGGGCAGAATCTCTTAGAATTTTATAACTGGAAATACCTTCAAGATCACACCGATGCGTGCTCTCATTTTAAAGATAAGCACACTGAGGCTAAGTAAGGCGTGGGACTCACTGGAGTTCACACAGGTCAGCCAAGGCTGGGTCAACATCAGAACCGTGGTCCCACGTTGGAGGAAACTAAACAAAGCGTAAGCTAATTTCTGTGATGTTCAGTGATAAAGCAGGCAGCACTTGAACTGAATGAGAGCAAGAAAGCAGGGGATTTCATTTCCTCTTCTCAACCTCATCTATGATGAACCACTTGTGAGCAAGAACAATTGTGCTCCCTGCTTCTCCACCCACACTTCATCTGCCTTCTTTAGCATTCTGATTTACCAGGTGAATGTTCTCATCTGGAAGACAGGGGAGGGGACAGGGTGACACTGGGCACAGCAGCCAAGGGGGCGCTCAACGATGGGATGCCCAGTGAGTTGCCACTTGTATTTCACTCTCAGCATTGCTCTGTCAGGGATGATTTCCCCAGTCCCATTTGCAGATGAAGAAAGCGAGCCCCAGAGAGGTTAGGTAAGCAGCCCCAAGTGATGGAGATAGGATTGGAATCCAGGCCTAGCTGATTCCAAAGCTACACTGGACCAGAAAGAACCAGGCACTGGACCTTAGATTCCGTGCACAGGACTGAGATCAGTAATAGAGCGAGGCTTCTCGCCTGCCCTCCTCCCCACCAGGCATGACTTCATCCAAGTCCAGAACCCAGCAGGGGCCAAGCAGTGGAATAAAAATTGTATAAAATCCCAAAAGGACTTAATTTCCACTCCATATATCAATCATCACCCCCAGCCTATTTGTCAAAGGGATGGGGAAAGAGGAAGAAACAGGACTCCAGGAACTAACTTCCTCTACCTATGAGCACTAAGGAAGAAGATGCTCACGTAGACAAAGCACAATGTGAGAAATACACCGAACCTCTAAACCCCAGATCCCTGGAACAGCCTGCTAAGTGATTCACATTTATTCTTGCTCCTGTCTCCAGTGTTTCTCCTCTGAGGCATCCCTCCCCTTCATAATTCATCCCACTTGCCCTCAGATGGGCAGAATCTCTTAGAATTTTATAACTGGAAATACCTTCAAGATCACACCGATGCATGCTCTCATTTTAAAGATAAGCACACTGAGGCTAAGTAAGGCATGGGACTTACTGGAGTTCACACAGGTCAGCCAAGGCTGGGTCAACATCAGAACCGTGGTCCCACGTTGGAGGAAACTAAACAAAGCGTAAGCTAATTTCTGTGATGTTCAGTGATAAAGCAGGCAGCACTTGAACTGAATGAGAGCAAGAAAGCAGGGGATTTCATTTCCTCTTCTCAACCTCATCTATGATGAACCACTTGTGAGCAAGAACAATTGTGCTGCCTGCTTCTCCACCCACACTTCATCTGCCTTCTTTAGCATTCTGATTTACCAGGTGAATGTTCTCATCTGGAAGACAGGGGAGGGGACAGGGTGACACTGGGCACAGCAGCCAAGGGGGCGCTCAACGATGGGATGCCCAGTGAGTTGCCACTTGTATTTCACTCTCAGCATTGCGCTGTCAGGGATGATTTCCCCAGTCCCATTTGCAGATGAAGAAAGCGAGCCCCAGAGAGGTTAGGTAAGCAGCCCCAAGTGATGGAGATAGGATTGGAATCCAGGCCTAGCTGATTTCAAAGCTACACTGGACCAGAAAGAACCAGGCACTGGACCTTAGATTCCGTGCACAGGACTGAGATCAGTAACAGAGCGAGGCTTCTCACCTGCCCTCCTCCCCACTAGGCATGACTTCATCCAAGTCCAGAACCCAGCAGGGGCCAAGCGGTGGAATAAAAATTGTATAAAATCCCAAAAGGACTTAATTTCCACTCCATACATCAATCATCACCCCCAGCCTATTTGTCAAAGGGATGGGGAAAGAGGAAGAAACAGGACTCCAGGAACTAACTTCCTCTACCTATGAGCACTAAGGAAGAAGATGCTCACGTAGACAAAGCACAATGTGAGAAATACACCGAACCTCTAAACCCCAGATCCCTGGAACAGCCTGCTAAGTGCCAGGTGATTTGTTCAGTTTAAAAGAGATCCATTTCACTTTCAATCCTACCTATGAAGACACAAAATACTGGGCATCATGCAATACTGAAAGTGTATTAGCTTCCAAATGCTGGTTTGCAAATACTAGGACTTCTTTTTAATATAAGATGTTCCAAAACCTTCACCAAAGAGCTATTTTCTTTCAGGTTTAGATGCCTGAAGAAAATACATAATGATGCCAAGCGACTAGGATCGGTAACCCTTCCAAATGAATGCTGTTTTGTCATAATAGCATCTAGGTACATTTGGAACAAAGAAATATTATATTTATGCATGAGCTACATTGTTTATGCAGTTTTCAGACTCTATTGGAAGTGCAGGTGGATTGATGGACCCCCTGCAACAATCCAGCCGCTCACAGGAGAGGCCTCAGTGAGTCACTATCATTCAAGCCAAGCCCCTGAGCATCCTCTAGGCCAGTGTTTCTCAAACTTCCATCTACTCGTGAATCTGGAGACTCTTTTAAAGTGCAGACTCTAATTTGGCAGGTCAGGGACCTGCCCTGACACTCCGCATTTCTACCTGATGCTGATGTTGCTGTGCGTGGACACACTCTGAGGAGAACAACATTCACACCCGCCCAGGCTCTCACTCACCTACCTGCCATTCGACTAGATTTCTTGTACTCATCAAGTCATACGCCCTCTTGCCACCATTTTTCCTAAAGGGTACCTGTGAGTGTGTGTATGTGAAGACAGCTCCCCCCAGAAGTTACTTTCATCTCCTAGGCCTCACTAAGTCCCATTCACTCCCATTTCACTTGCAGACCAGACTTCTATTACACAGCCAATTAAGCTTTCTGCCACTAACAGCCTCACTGCTGTTTTTACATGCATGTGCATGGATGTTGTTGGTACAGAGCTGCAATCTCCTGGAGAACAAGGATGACGCGGTCGTCTACACTGTCCACAGCCACTAATATCTGCCCAATAAATTCTGGCTGGTTAATGAAGTATCTGGATGAGAAATTGATGCATCCTGGTATGGATATGAATGTGAAACCAGTATGTGAATGAAAGAAACGTACATACAAATTAATCACTAAATATGTATTTCAAAAAATAAGAGGTGCCATGTATTGAGCACTTACAGTCAGACCACTGAGCAAAGTGCCTTTTACATGATCTTATTTAATGTTACAAGGACCCTAGGAAGGACACTCCGAAGCTCATAGGTCAACAGAGTGCCGCCCCTCATTAAGTACCCACTAGGTATCAAAACACAGTTAAAATCTGGTAAGAAAATCAGAGAAGAAAATACTCTCCTGTTCTCTAGGAAGTTGCAAGCACAAGTAATGAGGCTGCAAAATGGCAAGTATAAGAATACAGGCCGGGCTTCCCTTGTGGCTCAGTGGATAAGAACCCGTCTGCCAATGCAGGAGACCCAGGTTTGATCCCTGATCCGGGAAGATCCCACATACCACAGAGCAGCTAAACCCACACAACAACAAAGACCCAGCACAGCCAAAAATAAATAAATAAAAGTTTACCAAAAAAAAAAAAAAGAAAAAGAAAAGAATACAGGTCAAAAGGCAAAAGAAATAAGAGCAAAAACACACAAATAGGATCTACTCAAACTCTGAAGCTTTTGCACAGCCAAGGAAACTATACACAAAATGAAAAGACAACCTACAGACTAGAAGAAAATATTCACAAATGATGAGACTGACAAGGGCTTAATTTCCAAAATATAAAGTGGTTCATACAGCTCAATAACAAAACCAAACAACCCAATCAAAAAGTGGGCAGAAGACCTAGAAGAAATTTCTCCAGAGAAGACACATGGCTGGTCAGTAGGCTCATGAAAAGACGTTCAACGTTACTAATGATTAGAGTAATGCAAATCAAAACTACAGTGAGGTACCACCTCACAGCTCTGACTGATGTTGGTCAGAATGGTCAACACTGAAAAGTCTACAAACTATAAATGCTGGAGATGATGTGGAGAAAAGGGAACCCTCACACACTGTTGATAGGAATGTAAATTGGTACAGTCACTATGGAAAACAGTATGAAAGTTTCTTAAAAAAACAGCCACTAATATCTGCCCAATAAATTCTGGCTGGTTAATGAAGTATCTGGATGAGAAATTGATGCATCCTGGTATGGATATGAATGTGAAACCAGTATGTGAATGAAAGAAACGTACATACAAATTAATCACTAAATATGTATTTCAAAAAATAAGAGGTGCCATGTATTGAGCACTTACAGTCAGACCACTGAGCAAAGTGCCTTTTACATGATCTTATTTAATGTTACAAGGACCCTAGGAAGGACACTCCGAAGCTCATAGGTCAACAGAGTGCTGCCCCTAATTAAGTACCTGCTAGGTATCAAAACACAGTTAAAATCTGGTAAGAAAATCAGAGAAGAAAATACTCTCCTGTTCTCCAGGAAGTTGCAAGCACAAGTAATGAGGCTGCAAAATGGCAAGTATAAGAATACAGGCCGGGCTTCCCTTGTGGCTCAGTGGATAAGAACCCATCTGCCAATGCAGGAGATCCAAGTTTGATCCCTGCTCCGGGAAGATCCCACATACCACAGAGCAGCTAAACCCACACAACAACAAAGACCCAGCACAGCCAAAAATAAATAAATAAAAGTTTACCAAAAAAAAAAAAAAGAACACAGGTCAAAAGGCAAAAGAAATAAGAGCAAAAACACACAAATAGGATCTACTCAAACTCTGAAGCTTTTGCACAGCCAAGGAAACTATACACAAAATGAAAAGACAACCTACAGACTAGAAGAAAATATTCACAAATGATGAGACTGAAAAGGGCTTAATTTCCAAAATATAAAATGGTTCATACAGCTCAATAACAAAACCAAACAACCCAATCAAAAAGTGGGCAGAAGACCTAGAAGAAATTTCTCCAGAGAAGACACATGGCTGGTCAGTAGGCTCATGAAAAGATGTTCAACGTTACTAATGATTAGAGTAATGCAAATCAAAACTACAGTGAGGTACCACCTCACAGCTCTGACTGATGTTGGTCAGAATGGTCAACACTGAAAAGTCTACAAACTATAAATGCTGGAGATGATGTGGAGAAAAGGGAACCCTCACACACTGTTGATAGGAATGTAAATTGGTACAGCCACTATGGAAAACAGTATGAAAGTTTCTTAAAAAACTAAAAACGGGGCTTTCCTGGTGGTCCAGTGGGTAGAGTCCACCATGCAGTGCAAGGGGCATCAGTTCAACCCCTGGCCCGGGAAGATCCCACATGCTACAGAGTGGCTGGACTGGTGTGTTCAATTATAAGCCAGCACTCTGGAGCGCATGTGCCCAGAGCCAATGCTCTACAACAAGACAGGCCACTGCAATGGGAGGCCCACACAGGCCAAAGAATAAAGATGGATGAAAATTAGAAAAGAAAAAAAATAAATAAATAAAAGAGGCCAAAATTAAAAAAAACAAAAAAAAAGCAACTAAACTAAAAACAGAGTTGCCATATGATCCAGCAATCCCATTTCTGGGCACATATTTAAAGAACACTCTAATTTGAAAAGATACATGTACCCCTAAGTTCACAGCACCACTATTCACAATAACCAAGACACAGAAGCAACCTAAATATCCACTGACAGATGAATGGATAAAGCAGATGTGGAACACGTATATAAAGGAATATTACTCATCCATAAAAAGAATGAAATAATGCCATCTGCAGCAACACAGATGGACATAGATTATCATACTATCTGAAGTAAATCAAAGAAAGACGATATCATGTAATACTTATAGGTGGAATTCAAAAGACGATACAAATGGTCTTGCTTCAAAACAGAAACAGACTCACAGACACAGAAAACAAACTTATGGTTACCAAAGGGGAAAGGTGGCAGAGGGGGGTAGGTGGGTAGGAATAAATTAGCTTGGGATTGGGCTTCCCTGATGGTCCAGTGGGTAAAGAGTCCGCCTTGCAGTGCAAGGGGCACTGCTTCATTCCCTGGCCCAGGAAGATCCCACATGCCACAGAGCAGCTGGACCAGTGTGTCTAATTATGAGCCAGCACTCTGGAGCACATGCGCCCAGAGCCAGTGCTCTCCAACAAGAGAGGCCACTGCAATGGAAGGCCGGCACAGGCCAAAGAATTAAGATGGATGAAAACAAATGATGACTTAGAGGCAAAAAAAATCATTTAAGAAAAATCAGCTTGGGATTAGGAGATACACACTACTATATATAAAATAGATATACAACAACATCCTACTACATAGCACAAGAAATTATATTCAATATCTTTGTAATAACCGATAACAGAAAAGAATATATATAACAGAATCACTTCACTATATACCAGAAACTAACATAACATCGCAAATCAACTATACTTTACTAAATAATAGTAACAATAATAATACAGGTCAATGCACAGTGCCGCAGGAAGAGAGAGAGCCATCCTGGAACATTAGGAAAGGCCTAAGAAATGACTTTTAAACTAAGTCTTAAAAAACACAGACTCAAGCAGAGAGGAAAAAGAAGGGCTTTCGGGAAAGGGGACAAGAGTGCGTGGACAAAGCGGATCTAAGAAAGCGTGGACAGGCTGAGGAGGCCTGGGAAGTGTGGAGTGGCTGAACCCACATGGCACGTGGTGGCATGGCGGGAGAGAGGGGCACAGGGCGGGGTTTCTCTCTGCCAAGAAGGGAGGGGCCAGGTGGGGAACAAGTGGTCTCTCAACCACCTGAAGACCTTTCGTAAACTCCACATCCCCACCCCAGGCATGTGATGTCTCCTTTCCCATCACTCATCAGCTTATCAGAATCTCCCAGGGAAGTGAGTTTGGGAATGGGAGTTTAACAAGCTCCATGATACATATGGCTAACATGAAGGGAAACCATGGCAGAGGAGGGACCATGAGCTCAGGACTGGGGACTTTATCCCCCAGGCAATGGAGGAAGAGGGCTTTGAAAATGGGCGAAATGACAGAATTGAATCTATTTTTAAAAGACACAGAGTATGGATCAGAGTGGAGAAAGCACAGAGGCAGGGAGAACATGAGGCTGCCAAAACAGCAATAATAAAGATAATAATAGCAGATTTTTATCGATGTCCCAGGCACTGTTCTAATTTAATGGTGTAATCACAGATTTAAGAGCCTGATCGGAAGCCCTGTCTGGAGGAACAAAGAGAAGAAATTGCTTGAAAAGAGATCTCTAATTGAGTAGGATATGTACTCAGAGTTATAAAGATGGGCATTTTGTCACCAGGTATCATTTAAGAAAAATTAGCTTGGGATTAGGAGATACACACTACTATATATAAAATAGATATACAACAACATCCTACTACATAGCACAAGAAATTATATTCAATATCTTTGTAATAACCGGTAACAGAAAAGAATATATATAACAGAATCACTTCACTATATACCAGAAACTAACATAACATCGCAAATCAACTATACTTTACTAAATAATAGTAACAATAATAATAGAGGTCAATGCACAGTGCCGCAGGAAGAGAGAGAGCCATCCTGGAACATTAGGAAAGGCCTAAGAAATGACTTTTAAACTAAGTCTTAAAAAACACAGACTCAAGCAGAGAGGAAAAAGAAGGGCTTTCGGGAAAGGGGACAAGAGTGCGTGGACAAAGCGGATCTAAGAAAGCGTGGACAGGCTGAGGAGGCCTGGGAAGTGTGGAGTGGCTGAACCCACATGGCACGTGGTGGCATGGCGGGAGAGAGGGGCACAGGGCGGGGTTTCTCTCTGCCAAGAAGGGAGGGGCCAGGTGGGGAACAAGTGGTCTCTCAACCACCTGAAGACCTTTCGTAAACTCCACATCCCCACCCCAGGCATGTGATGTCTCCTTTCCCATCACTCATCAGCTTATCAGAATCTCCCAGGGAAGTGAGTTTGGGAATGGGAGTTTAACAAGCTCCATGATACATATGGCTAACATGAAGGGAAACCATGGCAGAGGAGGGACCATGAGCTCAGGACTGGGGACTTTATCCCCCAGGCAATGGAGGAAGAGGGCTTTGAAAATGGGCGAAATGACAGAATTGAATCTATTTTTAAAAGACACAGAGTATGGATCAGAGTGGAGAAAGCACAGAGGCAGGGAGAACATGAGGCTGCCAAAACAGCAATAATAAAGATAATAATAGCAGATTTTTATTGATGTCCCAGGCACTGTTCTAATTTAATGGTGTAATCACAGATTTAAGAGCCTGATCGGAAGCCCTGTCTGGAGGAACAAAGAGAAGAAATTGCTTGAAAAGAGATCTCTAATTGAGTAGGATATGTACTCAGAGTTATAAAGATGGGCATTTTGTCACCAGGTATCAAACTGAAGTCTCAAAGCTTTCCTAAGCTCTGCCCCTTGCCCTCTCAGCATTTAATAATGGTAAGAGAGAGCTCTTAGGTGTGTCCTGAAGGGTAGAAGTTTAGAGATAGGGAGAGCCTCCAGGCTCAGAAAAATTACAGTTTAGTTGAAACCACATAAATTTGGGAAAAGAAAAAAAAGAAGGTGAAAACATTTTCCAGAGCCAGCAGCAGTTCAGATGGCATGGGCCTGGAGAAAAAGGATTCAGGAATAAGAGGCTCTCCTGCTTTCACGAGCAGGAGTCCCAGGCATTTATTTCCTGGGTGCCCTGTGGCACGCTCCCAGAGACCACGCTGCAGCCACTGATGGTGGGGGAGGGCAGGGACTGCCGCTCATCGAGGAGCCCTGATGATGATGGAAAACAGTAGGACTTAGAATTGAAATAATAAAAGAATAATTAGCAACAGTAAGTTCAGAGAGAGTCAAAATATTGCTATAGAGTTAATGGCAAGTTCCCTTCAAATGAATGGAGTTATATAAAATTCACTCATCAGACTTTTTTTGAGCAGATGCTAGGTGCCAAGCAAAACATGAAGGGCTCCAACAAGGAAATGCTGGGGGAAAATGTTTAAGAAAAGAAAAACTAGACTATAATGCTACGAATCAAGTTTCATTGCCTCCCCCCACCAAACATTTATTATGAAAATCTTACCTTTTCTCAGACTGTTAGACATTGTAATAAAGTTAAAACAGAGAAAACAAGTGCCCTCAAGGTTGCATCTTGATTGGTCCCCCAAAGTGAAAGTCCTGCACCTTGATCATTGCATTAGTTGGGAGGGAAGGGGATACACTGCAGACACACAAGCAATGTCTCATTTGTTACAATAACAATGGTTTATCTCTAGTACACACTGCCTGTCTATACAGGTTGGCCAGGAGTCACTCGGACCAGAGCCGACAATGAGGAACATTGCCAAGAAAAAGACCTTTGTTCCTGGAAGATGATAAACATTCCAGCCAGAAAGTGGCATGCATCACTCCCAGTAGCAACATGTGTCCAGAGTAATTTGAGTAGGATATGTACTCAGAGTTATAAAGATGGGCATTTTGTCACCAGGTATCAAACTGAAGTCTCAAAGCTTTCCTAAGCTCTGCCCCTTGCCCTCTCAGCATTTAATAATGGTAAGAGAGAGCTCTTAGGTGTGTCCTGAAGGGTAGAAGTTTAGAGATAGGGAGAGCCTCCAGGCTCAGAAAAATTACAGTTTAGTTGAAACCACATAAATTTGGGAAAAGAAAAAAAAGAAGGTGAAAACATTTTCCAGAGCCAGCAGCAGTTCAGATGGCATGGGCCTGGAGAAAAAGGATTCAGGAATAAGAGGCTCTCCTGCTTTCACGAGCAGGTGTCCCAGGCATTTATTTCCTGGGTGCCCTGTGGCACGCTCCCAGAGACCACGCTGCAGCCACTGATGGTGGGGGAGGGCAGGGACTGCCGCCCATGGAGGAGCCCTGATGATGATGGAAAACAGTAGGACTTAGAAGTGAAATAATAAAAGAATAATTAGCAACAGTAAGTTCAGAGAGAGTCAAAATATTGCTATAGAGTTAATGGCAAGTTCCCTTCAAATGAATGGAGTTATATAAAATTCACTCATCAGATGCTAGGTGCCAAGCAAAACATGAAGGGCTCCAACAAGGCAATGCTGGGGGAAAATGTTTAAGAAAAGAAAAACTAGACTATAATGCTACGAATCAAGTTTCATTGCCTCCCCCCACCAAACATTTATTATGAAAATCTTACATTTTCTCAGACTGTTAGACATTGTAATAAAGTTAAAACAGAGAAAACAAGTGCCCTCAAGGTTGCATCTTGATTGGTCGCCCAAAGTGAAAGTCCTGCACCTTGATCATTGCATTAGTTGGGAGGGAAGGGGATACACTGCAGACACACAAGCAATGTCTCATTTGTTACAATAACAATGGTTTATCTCTAGTACACACTGCCTGTCTATACAGGCTGGCCGGGAGTCACTCGGACTGGAGCTGACTATGAGGAACATTGCCAAGAAAAAGACCTTTGTTCCTGGAAGATGATAAACATTCCAGCCAGAAAGTGGCATGCATCACTCCCAGTAGCAACATGTGTCCAGAGCTAATCACCCAAATATAAAGGATCCAGGAAGTACAGCCAACCATGCTCCCTGAGTGGGAAGAGCAGGAATATTTGGTGAACAGCACCGGCAATCATCACAGACACGTGGTAGAGTGGGCCCTGATTTAACTAACCATGAGCCCAGAGATTGAGCTCATCCATTAGCCTTGATCAGACAGTCTAATGTGATTATTGTCAGCAGATAGACTAAAATTGTTCCTGAATTCTGCTCCTGAAGCAATGGTGTGCCACCCAAAGATGAAGTGATAAAGAAGGGGGACCTAATAACACACGCAATTGAGCTTAAAGTGATTAAATAGTAACACCCCTGAGCTACTCCCTACCTACTGCTGTCAGAAGGCTCCTTAATGGAATTACACTGGAAGAGTTACGGGGTTGTGCAAATGGCAAAATCCATTCTAAGCACCATTCTGACCAAGAACTAATCAAAAGGGTCTTACATACCACCTCATAACATTCCCACCCATAATCATAGCCCACAGAAGCCAACTTCCCCCTTAATTATTTCCTGACCAAACTCAGGAGAAAATAAACACAAAATACTCTGTTAGAAAGACCAAGATGGGGATGGGATATACATATGACTAATATAGGATTATACATACCTGTAAACAACAAAACTCTGCAAAAGCAAAAAAGCAAAAGCAAAAAAAAAAAAAAAACCTGGCAAAAAAAGAAACCACAGAAAATTAAGAAATCCAGAAAAACAAAACAAAACAAAACATCTTGTCTGTAAAATGATGCATTAAAGTGCAACATGTATGGAACACCTACTACATGTTAGGTGTTGATTTTAAAATAATTAAAAGTAAATTATGTAGTAGCAAAAAAAAAAAAGACAGACAGACCAAGAAGTGCCAGTATCATACAAAGCCTAGCAGGAAGAACTGAAATCTGCCATGTAAATCCCTTTGACATTGTGATAAACTGAGACTTAGTATAAAGCTGTGATGCAGTCTTTCAGATTGTACTGGACAAGAAGGACATGTACACCAGTTTGGATCAAGTCATATCGGTTAAAGGTAATTAAGCTCTGGTTGCATAATGAAGAGAAATGCAGCCTAATCTCAGAATGAATGGTCTCTCCTTCACTATGTGTTAGACACATATTAAAAAAAAAAAAAGGAATCTTCATCATTTCTGATTGTTCTGGCAAAGCGAGGTAGGGAGAAACTCTTGAAGTGTCTCTCTGTGCTTGCTTGTTACAGATTTTACTTTGTTTTGAATCTCTCACAACATCCGGCACAGTAGTTGCCATCTTTAGTTTACAAATGAAAACTATGAACTTCAAGCAAGCTGAGTGGTTTGTTCAAGGTCCAACGTCACATGAGGGGTAGATCCCAGGAAGAGGCCCTTCACTTCCCATTACCCTAGGCTTCTGCTTTGCAGTAGAACCAGTCAATTGTTACAAAAGAGAACAGTGTAGGATCTGGGCAGATAGACTTGGATACCAAACCAGCTCCAAAAGTCTTTTGAGTTGCCATTTAAATTGCACCTTCAACTTAAAATGGAGATAAGCCTCTCATGATACAGTTTTTATGAAGAGTAAGTCAAATTATACTGCTCTGGATAGACCTGGTACCTCAAAAGCACTCAATAAATGTTGGCCATCGTCATCATCACCTAGGTTCTATATTCTATAAAGACAAAAGGCATTTAACTGTAGTAAAAGTTATTCCCAACCTCTCGAGCAGTTTCACATATATTTCCCTGGAGTCTTAATGATAATAAAGTGCCAAAGGAGAATACTATTGAAGACAGCCTGCTCTTTCAATTTCAAGGTCATGATACTGAACTCCCAGCATGATAATAAGTAAAATTTGATATCATAATGTATAAAAGACACCATTTTGAAACCAACACAACATTTTAAAGCAATCATCCTCCAATTAAAAATAAAAATTAAAAACAACAAACAATAAAAGGCACTGTTACAAGCCCTTTGTGTTTATTAATTCATTTAATCCTCATTCACAGTAACTCTATGTGGCAGATTGTATTAACAAACCCATTTTACAGATAAAGAGATTGAGGCCAAGAAAGCTTAAATAACCAATCTAACCTCATACACTTAGGAAGGGGAAGAGTCAAGATTTAAACATAAGAAGCCTCATCGTAAAGCCTGTGCTCTACCCACTAAGCCAGTAGCCCCTGTGTAATATTAATTAAGTGCACAGTTATATTGGAGGCAGTAACAACGGGATGTGTTATATGTGTAACACAAAAGGCTGCAGCCAGCCTCCTAAGTCACTGATGCTTGATGAAGTGAAACACAGCAAGCATATGTTGTGAGATCCATTAACAATATGAGTTGTGAGAAATGTAAAGAATTCAAGACAGAAAATGCCTCAAATAATGCCTCTGGACAGGCATGCAAGGGACACAACAAGAAATCAGAAGGAAGTGAGCCCCTCTTTTTAAGTAAACTAAATAGGCCAAGGATGGTGCTGATAGGCACCATGCACGTAAGAACAAAAGCTGCAGGGTACCATCGACAGCACTCATGAGTGACTGTGCTAGTACATGGACCTCATCATCAATGCCAAGGAAGAAGAGAGTTCTCTCGGGAGCACCCAGACAATACAGAGCAACTGCATACAGGTCCACATCAGAGAAGAAGCTGCAAACCAAGCCCTGGCTTGGTCTTTTAGTTCTGATTTAGCACTGGCAAACTTAGAGACTTCTGTGTATGCATCAGACTAAGTAAGTGAGGATGAATTCAATGCTGATATTTCCAGGGCAATTCAAGTCAGGTGGCGGGACAAAAAGTGACGGTGATCAAGACTTTGAGTCAAGAAGAAAATAGCTCTAGTCATTGCTCTGTGAGAAAAGGGGATCCTTCAGGGTGCAGTGTGATGGTCGGGAGGGGAGGGAAGGGGGGGATATATATATATATATATGACTAATCTGAGAACATACATATCTGTAAACAACAAAACTCTATAAAAGTTAAAAGTAAAATAAAGGTTTAAAAAAATAATAATAAAATAAAATAAAACAACAAAAAAAAAGACTTTGAGTCAAGTCAGACAGGAGTTTGCAGGGCTGTAGATGTCAACACTTAGATGTTGAGTGTGCTGGTGCTGACTTTATGAGATACCAAGGATGTCTACCATTCCAGGAACTAAAGCAGAAAGACACAGATCTCTACTCAACTTACCTTCCACCTGGAGGACTGCTCCCAAGGACTTAACCTGTTCACTGCACGCTTCAGTTCTAGGCCACTTTGCAAACATGGTGGAAAGTCCCGAACTTTACATTTAAAACCATACAACAGCTCTTCCCATGAGACAGATGGAAAAAGTGCACAGTTATATTGGAGGCAGTAACAACGATGTGTTATATGTAAACAAAAGGCTGCAGCCAGCCTCCTAAGTCACTGATGCTTGATGAAGTGAAACACAGCAAGCATATGTTGTGAGATCCATTAACAATATGAGTTGTGAGAAATGTAAAGAATTCAAGACAGAAAATGCCTCAAATAATGCCTCTGGACAGGCATGCAAGGGACACAACAAGAAATCAGAAGGAAGTGAGCCCCTCTTTTTAAGTAAACTAAATAGGCCAAGGATGGTGCTGATAGGCACCATGCACGTAAGAACAAAAGCTGCAGGGTACCATCGACAGCACTCATGAGTGACTGTGCTAGTACATGGACCTCATCATCAATGCCAAGGAAGAAGAGAGTTCTCTCGGGAGCACCCAGACAATACAGAGCAACTGCATACAGGTCCACATCAGAGAAGAAGCTGCAAACCAAGCCCTGGCTTGGTCTTTTAGTTCTGATTTAGCACTGGCAAACTTAGAGACTTCTGTGTATGCATCAGACTAAGTAAGTGAGGATGAATTCAATGCTGATATTTCCAGGGCAATTCAAGTCAGGTGGCGGGACAAAAAGTGACGGTGATCAAGACTTTGAGTCAAGAAGAAAATAGCTCTAGTCATTGCTCTGTGAGAAAAGGGGATCCTTCAGGGGTGCAGTGTGATGGTCGGGAGGGGAGGGAAGGGGGGGATATATATATATATATGACTAATCTGAGAACATACATATCTGTAAACAACAAAACTCTGTAAAAGTTAAAAGTAAAATAAAGGTTTAAAAAAATAATAATAAAATAAAATAAAACAACAAAAAAAAAGACTTTGAGTCAAGTCAGACAGGAGTTTGCAGGGCTGTAGATGTCAACACTTAGATGTTGAGTGTGCTGGTGCTGACTTTATGAGATACCAAGGATGTCTACCATTCCAGGAACTAAAGCAGAAAGACACAGATCTCTACTCAACTTACCTTCCACCTGGAGGACTGCTCCCAAGGACTTAACCTGTTCACTGCACGCTTCAGTTCTAGGCCACTTTGCAAACATGGTGGAAAGTCCCGAACTTTACATTTAAAACCATACAACAGCTCTTCCCATGAGACAGATGGAAAAATGCATTTGTGGCAAGATTCTAACCCACTCGACTGTAGTGATTTTTCTCCAAACTGAATCCTAGCGTTTCAAGCTGTGCATTTAATGTTGGCAAAATGCAACTTCCTGGTTCAAGACAGTTAATAAGTCTAATCATTATTGAGTGAGATACAGGCAAATGAGACTAATACCTAGATAAAACTTTTCTTGAAATAATCTCAGAAGTGAAAGCTCAAGGGAACAACGTGTTCATAATGATTCATAATGGATTTCTGATAAACGCAAAAATAGTGTAGGACACATTATTAAACCCCAAAGGGTGGCTCTGCTCCCTGTATTGATCAATGGTCTGTCCTTTCAATTCTCCTTTTTTAAAGCTCTCCACGTAGGATGAAGAGAAATGAGGACAAGCAGCCACCAGTGGAGCAGGATGACCCTCACTCACAAAAGCCATTATGAGGCCATTTCCAATACAGTCTATTCCAAGGGTTAAGACTCTCCACACTGGAATGGAACTCCATTAAGTGTTCTCACGAAGTAGGGAAATGCCAAAAAAGGGTTCAAATTCCATTATCTATTTCATCCCCCTTAGAAGGGGTGAGTTTCTTGTACTCTTGAGCAACTTGACAGCTTCCAGCTTGTCTGGCTACATGATCTGAGTTACCCCAAGCAACCTGGCACACAAACCAGAACTTCAATTTAGATAATAAATGCCCCAGCCTGTCTAAGTATTATTAAATAGTATAAACCTCCATATAGCACAAGTAGAGAAAGAATTCTAAGCTGACAAATAGTCCAGAGGCAAAATGAACTAGGTGGGTATGTTGCTTATATTTAAAGACAAATGGTCCACTGACTGGTTTTAGGTCAAACTGGTCTATAAACAGAAAACCCTTGGGCAGCAATTTCCTGTCTCTAGATTACTCAAGACGTCTCTAAGTTTGGTCAATGGAAGATGAAGCTTGTCCTTCACTAATGGTTACTCCCACTGCAAACGCGGAAATATCAATAATTACCCGAAAGATTCGCTCTCTTTTTGCTTCCCAGTGCAAATCAGTAGTAAATAACACTAGCTTTCCGTTCATACAAGTAGACTTGTTTTATTACTTTTGTTGAATATGTATAGAATCTGCATCTCTTGTCCTGAATCTTTCAAGATTCTAACCCACTCGACTGTAGTGATTTTTCTCCAAACTGAATCCTAGCGTTTCAAGCTGTGCATTTAATGTTGGCAAAATGCAACTTCCTGGTTCAAGACAGTTAATAAGTCTAATCATTATTGAGTGAGATACAGGCAAATGAGACTAATACCTAGATAAAACTTTTCTTGAAATAATCTCAGAAGTGAAAGCTCAAGGGAACAACGTGTTCATAATGATTCATAATGGATTTCTGATAAACGCAAAAATAGTGTAGGACACATTATTAAACCCCAAAGGGTGGCTCTGCTCCCTGTATTGATCAATGGTCTGTCCTTTCAATTCTCCTTTTTTAAAGCTCTCCACGTAGGATGAAGAGAAATGAGGACAAGCAGCCACCAGTGGAGCAGGATGACCCTCACTCACAAAAGCCATTATGAGGCCATTTCCAATACAGTCTATTCCAAGAGTTATAAGTCTATTCCATTCCACACTGGAATGGAACTCCATTAAGTGTTCTCATGAAGTAGGGAAACGCCAAAAAAGGGTTCAAATTCCATTATCTATTTCATCCCCCTTAGAAGGGGTGAGTTTCTTGTACTCTTGAGCAACTTGACAGCTTCCAGCTTGTCTGGCTACATGATCTGAGTTGCCCCAAGCAACCTGGCACACAAACCAGAACTTCAATTTAGATAATAAATGCCCCAGCCTGTCTAAGTATTATTAAATAGTATAAACCTCCATATAGCACAAGTAGAGAAAGAATTCTAAGCTGACAAATAGTCCAGAGGCAAAATGAACTAGGTGGGTATGCTGCTTATATTTAAAGACAAATGGTCCACTGACTGGTTTTAGGTCAAACTGGTCTATAAACAGAAAACCCTTGGGCAGCAATTTCCTGTCTCTGGATTACTCAAGACGTCTCTAAGTTTGGTCAATGGAAGATGAAGCTTGTCCTTCACTAATGGTTACTCCCACTGCAAACGCGGAAATATCAATAATTACCCAAAAGATTCACTCTCATTTTGCTTCCCAGTGCAAATCAGTAGTAAATAACACTAGCTTTCCGTTCATAAAAGTAGACTTGTTTTATTACTTTTGTTGAATATGTATAGAATCTGCATCTCTTGTCCTGAATCTTTCAAAAAGGCTTCCTCCTTTCTCCCTGGCAGCACAGACAAGAGCACCTGTGTGTGTGTGTGTGTGTGTGCACTTGAGACCAAGAAAAACATGGGGGCCTTCTCCTCAAGACACCCCAGGTACAGCTGACCCTTCTTAGGAAATCATATTGTCCAGCTTTCCCCATCTCACCCCACCCCTAGAAACCTTTTACTGTATCTCTCCCTCCACCTTTTCCCTTGGAAACTATGTTTGTTTTCTATACCTATTGGTCTATTTTTGTAAATAAGTTTATTTGTATCTTTTCCCTTTTTAGATTATATGTATACGTGATATCATATGATATCTGTCTTATTCTATCTGACTGACTTCACTTACTATGGTAATCTCTAGGTCCATCCATGTTGTTGAAAATGGCATTATTTCATTCTTTTTCTGGCTGAGTAATTTTCCATTGTATATATGTACCACATCTTCCTTATCCATTCTGTCAATGGATCTTTAGATGGCTTCCATGTCTTGACTATTGTGAAGAGCGCTGCTATGAACACAGGGGTACATGCATCTTTTCAAACGACAGTTTTTCCTCTGAGTGGGATTGCTGGATCATGGGGTAGCTCTATTTTTAGTTTTTTTTTTTTTTTTTTTTTAAAGATTTATTTATTTATTTATTTTTGGGCGGGGGTCGGGTTGGGGAGGGAGGGGAGCAGGCGGGCCACTTCTATTGGTCTTTCATTTCTCTATGTTCATCCGTCTTTTGTTCTTTGGCTCCTGTGGGCCTCCTATGCGGTGGCATCTGTCGTCACAGAGCGCAGGCTCTGGGCGCACATGCGCCAGAGCTCCGACTCGGTGATTGAACACATCAGTCCAGCCGCTCCGCGGCACATGGGATCTTCCCAGGCCAGGGATCGAACCGGCGCCCCTTGCACTGCAAGGCGCTGTCCTTACCCACTTGGCCACCAGGGGAAGCCCTATTTTTAGTTTTTAATGATCCTCATACTGCTCTCTATGGTGACTGCACCAATTGACACTGCCATCAACAATGTTGGGGGGCTCCTTTTTCTTCACAACCTCTCCAGCATTTATTGTTTATAGACTTTTTGATGTTGCCCATTCTGACTGGTGTGAGGTGATACCTCATTGTAGTTCTGATTTGCATTTCTCTAATAATGAATGATAGTGAGCATCTTTTCATGTGCCTATTGGTCATCTGTATGTCCTCTTTGGAGAAATGTCCATTTATGTCTTCTGCCCATTTCTTAATTTGGTTGATATATATATATATACATACATACATACATACATACATACATACATACATACAGATCTGTATAAGCTGTTTGTGTATTTTAGAGATTAATCCCTTGTTGGTTGAATTATCTGCAAATATTTTCTTGAGTTACTGGTCCAGCTTCCACAGGAGCTTATGGTATCAACCTAACAGGTCCCTTTCAGTAATGAGCAAACTGGTTTGTTTAAGAAGTTAGGGGGTCAAGTCTATTGTGAAATAGAGAAAAAAAACCATGGTCTACAAATGTTTTCATCCTCTAATGTGGGTTAAAAACAAATTCTCTAACAACATGGTACATTATTTCTTTCAATAAACATTTCCTAATTTATGTACTCAAAACCATCTATTTATTGAAATTCTACCTAGACTGGCATAAGAGTCTCTTTGACCCATCTTCTGTGCAGTCATTTGAATAGTCTAATCGAAAGGCAACTCTGAAAAATTCACTCCCTTATCTAAAGCCTCAGTATCAACCCATACAAGTCATGAAATGGCAACACATCTTCCACTTTCAGCACTGGCTCTTGCCTTAAGTATCAGCCTCAAGGGCCCACAGCTTCCCCATGAATGTCCTCTCTCTGAAGAATTTTCTCATGAGAGCTAGCCAGTCTTTCCCTCCCAACTCTACTCTTCCAACCTCTGTTTCACAAACTCAGACGGACTCTTGTCACGTAGCTGCACTTGCAACTTAGACTGGAAGCCTCTCCTGCATTAATATTCCCCTCTGCTAGACACCATTTCCAGCCAGTCCCATGCCAGCTTCTGGAAGCTCAACCTGAACAAGAGTGCCAAGTCCCTATTATGGAAGAAAAAAATCAAGACCATTTCTTTCTGGGTTACAGCCTGACACGGTAGCCCTAGCTCTTGTCTCTGCTATTGTCTGCATCTACATACTGCCCAAGTTGGAACCATCCTTGGCTGGATGTAAAAAATACCAAAGACTTCAACAACAGGTCCCCAAGCTCTTTCTGTTCCAATCCCACCAGCTCCCACTGACACAAATGCAGCAACCCACCTGCACCCCACTCTTCATAACTTAACAGCGCTCTCAGAACCCAACATACTCTGTCCACATTAACAGCAACGGTCCTTCCTACAAGTGGTGAAATATATTCAAAACCTAGCAATTGGGCTTCCCTGGTGGTCCAGTGGATAAGGACACCGCCTTGCAGTGCAAAGGGCACCAGTTCGATCCCTGGACTGGGAAGATCCCCCGTGCCGCGGAGCGGCTGGACCCATGTGTCCAACTACCGAGCCAGAGCTCTGGAGCGCATGCGCCCAGAGCCGGTGCTCTGCAACAACAGAGGCCACCACGATGGGAGGCCCACAGGAGCCAAAGAATGAAAGATGGATGAAAATAGACAAATGAAAGACCAATAGTCATTGTGCTAGGGGAATAGGAGTACCTACAACCACTTGGAGTGATGGTCTGGAGGGATGCGAGGCGGGGAACTGGGTGGGGGGAGGGTCCAGGGATATGCATATGAATGATCTGGGAACATACATGTAAAAAAAATAAATAAATAAATAAATAAAAGACCAATAGTAGTGGCCGCCCCCCACCCTCATAAAAGCCTAGCAATCCTCCCCCTTTTGTCCACATGGTGTGTCCACATCAAGACTCACTGAGCTCCAATGTGTAATTCCACCAAAAAAGAAAAGAAAAAGAAAGGAAAGAGAAGCAAGAGTGGTTATCTTCCTCCCACGTTTCCAGGTTGTGGACAGTGGGAATCACCTGCTCCTCCGCCACCGGCCACAAGACTCCACCCAAAAGATGCCCTGGAGGCCAGGGCTGCTTGGGTCTCCCTCCAAACCAAAATGCGCCCTTAAGCAAGAGCACCCTGGTCCTCAGTTTTGACTTATCTGGGTCATTAGACACCCTCACCGGGGTAGCAAACTCCATCCCTGGCAAGACGCCTTTTTTTTTTTTTTTTCATTATTACATCTTTTATGTCCACAAACTACCCCACTCCCTGATTTCTATCTAGCCTGGAATCTCTGATTTGGAGCATATTATCTGAAACTCCTCAAATCCAATCACAAGTTTCCTATAGACTCTCCACAGTGAAAACTCTAACACCAATAATACACATGTATGAATAAACAAAAGGCATTATATCTCTGTAGTATTGCCACTTGCTAGCTGACAAATGCAGCAACCCACCTGCACCCCACTCTTCATAACTTAACAGCGCTCTCAGAACCCAACATGCTCTGTCCACATTAACAGCAACGGTCCTTCCTACAAGTGGTGAAATATATTCAAAACCTAGCAATCGGGCTTCCCTGGTGGTCCAGTGGATAAGGACACCGCCTTGCAGTGCAAAGGGCACCAGTTCGATCCCTAGACTGGGAAGATCCCCCGTGCCGCGGAGCGGCTGGACCCATGTGTCCAACTACCGAGCCGGAGCTCTGGAGTGCATGCACCCAAAGCCGGTGCTCTGCAACAACAGAGTCCACCACGATGGGAGGCCCACAGGAGCCAAAGAATGAAAGATGGATGAAAATAGACAAATGAAAGACCAATAGTCATTGTGCTAGGGGAATAGGAGTACCTACAACCACTTGGAGTGATGGTCTGGAGGGATGCGAGGCGGGGAACTGGGTGGGGGGAGGGTCCAGGGATATGCATATGAATGATCTGGGAACATACATGTAAAATAAATAAATAAATAAATAAATAAAAGACCAATAGTAGTGGCCGCCCCCCACCCTCATAAAAGCCTAGCAATCCTCCCCCATTTTGTCCACATGGTGTGTCCACATCAAGACTCACTGAGCTCCAATGTGTAATTCCACCAAAAAAGAAAAGAAAAAGAAAGGAAAGAGAAGCAAGAGTGGTTATCTTCCTCCCACGTTTCCAGGTTGTGGACAGTGGGAATCACCTGCTCCTCCGCCACCGGCCACAAGACTCCACCCAAAAGATGCCCTGGAGGCCAGGGCTGCTTGGGTCTCCCTCCAAACCAAAATGCGCCCTTAAGCAAGAGCACCCTGGTCCTCAGTTTTGACTTATCTGGGTCATTAGACACCCTCACCGGGGTAGCAAACTCCATCCCTGGCAAGACGCCTTTTTTTTTTTTTTTTCATTATTACATCTTTTATGTCCACAAACTACCCCACTCCCTGATTTCTATCTAGCCTGGAATCTCTGATTTGGAGCATATTATCTGAAACTCCTCAAATCCAATCACAAGTTTCCTACAGACTCTCCACAGTGAAAACTCAAACTAACACCAATAATACACATGTATGAATAAACAAAAGGCATTATATCTCTGTAGTATTGCCACTTGCTAGCTGCATAATCTTAGGAAAATACTTAACCTCTCTCAGTTTCCTTACATGCAGAATGGAAATAATAATAATGCTTATCCCCCTGAGGTTGTTTGAGGATAAATGAGCTAATGAGTGTAAAATACTTAAAACTGTGCCTGGAAGACACACTAAAAATAAATGTTAACTAGTCTTATTATTCCAGCATCACAGAATCTGTATCCATCATGCAGCACTCCTCCACTCAGAACTCCCAGATATCAAACTTTTCTAAGCATTCGCCTATGTGCCCTACAATCCACTAGGCTTTAGGGAAAAAACAAACCAAAGGCCTCATGGTATTTATATTTTAGGGAAGAGAGACAGATAGTGAAAAAATACATAATGTGATATCAGATGGCATCCAAAGGCACAAAGGAATTAAAATAGGGTTATGTAACAGAGAGTGACAGAGAATAAGAGGCAAACATTTCTATGACAGATGGGGTGGGTAGCACAGTCACAGAGGAAATAACTTTTGAGCTAAGACTTGAATGATTCAATCCAGGCCTGATGGAAAGATCAGGAGCAGCATTTCTCAGCCATGACACCTTGACATTCTGGACCAGGGAATTCTTTGCATGAGGGGCTGTCCTGTCCACCGTAGGATTTCTCAGCATCCCTGACCCCTAACCCTTTGATGCCAGCAGCACTTCCAAAGTCAAGACATACCTGCTTTCACTGAAAAACACTGAAATAAAATGGTGAAATAAATTTCTTGACTCAACCTATCACTTTACATTCCTAGACTCTCAACTCCCTTTAATTTTCTATACAATCATTTCTCACAGCTATATCTTTGCTTGTTTAGACCTCTTGACCTTTGAGGAAGACCCTTCCCAGTCCTCTTCAATTGAATAATTCATCAGCATCTTTTAATACCAAACACATATATTATAACTGCCTGCCTGATTATTTATCTCTATGTGAGATTCTCATGGTAAGGGCATGGACATTATTCATCTGCGTATGGTGCCTAAAACACACATTGGTGTTCAACACTCCTCAGGTGCTTAAGAAGTACCTGCTGAATGAGTTCACTGCTGTGCCCTCGAGGATAGTACAATCATTCTGACGCCAGCAAGATGTATACAGGCATAACTCTCCAAAAATACTAAAAGTGGTATGTGACATGAGAGGAATAACTGTTATTAATAAGAGTCCATCGTGAAGAAAAACAACTTTCCACTAAGTAGTTTACTCATCTGCATAGAACAAAATGAACACTGTATGTTGTTAAATTGACTTCCCCCCATCCCACCCTCAACACTGTCCTACAGTCACAGACTATGATCATAATTTTATGAGTGATCAATAAAGTCCTCATAGACCAGATATGAGGACGTTTGTGGTTCATACTGACTGTCAGTCCTACTGAGAAACCCACCTTCAGGTACCAGCAGACTATTTAAATGCTAAGAGCACAAAGAGTGTAGACACCTGACCTCCATGTCTGCAGGCACCTGTCTCTCTGCCAGTACTAAAAGGTATCATCTGATCTCTTCCTTCCTCAGTATCTGTAAGAAGTCATATCTACCAAGTGTCTACCCTCTATGTGTGTATGTCTAACAGCTCTAACATCAGACATATGTATTTGTATGAAAGTATTAGTTGAGACAGTCACTGTTCTCACCCACAGTCTACCAGTTATTCTGTATTTCCAATATCCTTCTTGGCTTCACCTATCTTTGGCAGTCAGACCATCAGTGACATTGTCTCAAAGCATAAGAATTGAACCAGAAACTGAGCCATGGACTGAACCACCTAGAAATCCTTTACCCCTTCTGTTACAAAGATGAGGTAATTGGAAAGTATTTTGAGGAGATGGCTTGGCTAGTGATCTAAAAAAGAAAGACAAATTTTTTTTTAAAAAATCCGTCTCAAACACAAAAGAGGCAACTCAGAGATTGGAAAATGCCATAGAGTCTGGTTCAAGTGTCATGTGGTTCCAGAAAACAATAATCCCCTGGAGTTTCAAAGTTCAACAAGCATAAGCTAACACTTAGAAGTCCAGGAATGTGCCATCAACACAAGTGCTGTCCTAAAACGGCCCAGCTGGAATATTCAGCTAAGGCTTTGCTGTTTGAGTGGCTCCCTAAGATAGATCCTGCAATGTTATTGTTCACACACATTTTCAACTCACCCCCAACTCTTACCAGATGCTTCCTCCAAATGTGGACCAAAACTCAGGAAAAATTCAACATAATTTTGCATCACACAAAATTCATGTATAGGTAACTTATTTCTACATCTGCTGACAGCTAATAAAAATTAGAAAAACCACTAAGTTTTAAAATAACTTTTTTCTCCTCCAGCATCCAAAACACTGCAAAGTCATAATCAAATAAAACTATTAAAAAACAAACAAACAAAAAAACCTCTCAGTCACACAGAAGTGAAAATTTCCCTTCTATACGTGGAGATTCGGAGGCACAGACAGGTCAAGTGCTTGAGCTTGGCTAAAGATACTGATCAAAGGCTGAAACAAGACTTGGGGAGTTTCAACTCCAGCTTCACTCAGGACCTGGTGCTCCAAGTCCCGCCTGACGTTACCTCTTAATATAGTCCCGAGTCCAAAGAGTGTAGACACCTGACCTCCATGTCTGCAGGCACCTGTCTCTCTGCCAGTACTAAAAGGTATCATCTGATCTCTTCCTTCCTCAGTATCTGTAAGAAGTCATATCTACCAAGTGTCTACCCTCTATGTGTGTATGTCTAACAGCTCTAACATCAGACATATGTATTTGTATGAAAGTATTAGTTGAGACAGTCACTGTTCTCACCCACAGTCTACCAGTTATTCTGTATTTCCAATATCCTTCTTGGCTTCACCTATCTTTGGCAGTCAGACCATCAGTGACATTGTCTCAAAGCATAAGAATTGAACCAGAAACTGAGCCATGGACTGAACCACCTAGAAATCCTTTACCCCTTCTGTTACAAAGATGAGGTAATTGGAAAGTATTTTGAGGAGATGGCTTGGCTAGTGATCTAAAAAAGAAAGACAAATTTTTTTTTTAAAAATCCATCTCAAACACAAAAGAGGCAACTCAGAGATTGGAAAATGCCATAGAGTCTGGTTCAAGTGTCATGTGGTTCCAGAAAACAATAATCCCCTGGAGTTTCAAAGTTCAACAAGCATAAGCTAACACTCAGAAGTCCAGGAATGTGCCATCAACACAAGTGCTGTCCTAAAACGGCCCAGCTGGAATATTCAGCTAAGGCTTTGCTGTTTGAGTGGCTCCCTAAGATAGATCCTGCAATGTTATTGTTCACACACATTTTCAACTCACCCCCAACTCTTACCAGATGCTTCCTCCAAATGTGGACCAAAACTCAGGAAAAATTCAACATAATTTTGCATCACACAAAATTCATGTATAGGTAACTTATTTCTACATCTGCTGACAGCTAATAAAAATTAGAAAAACCACTAAGTTTTAAAATAACTTTTTTCTCCTCCAGCATCCAAAACACTGCAAAGTCATAATCAAATAAAACTATTAAAAAACAAACAAACAAAAAAACCTCTCAGTCACACAGAAGTGAAAATTTCCCTTCTATACGTGGAGATTCGGAGGCACAGACAGGTCAAGTGCTTGAGCTTGGCTAAAGATACTGATCAAAGGCTGAAACAAGACTTGGGGAGTTTCAACTCCAGCTTCACTCAGGACCTGGTGCTCCAAGTCCCGCCTGACGTTACCTCTTAATATAGCTCCTGAGTCCAGCCCACATTCAAACACCTACTCACAGACGTTACACCAGATAACACTCCTCAACGGAGCTGTGTTCCCAGACCCACATCTTCATACCCACACAGAGGATCTGAGAATTTCAGACAAGGGATCCTAAAATCATCTAGGCCAGCCTCCTCAATTAGAGGATTAGCACAGTTCAAGCCCACCCCCACCCTCACCCCCACTAAGGAGAAGTCCAAACTCACCATATGGTGGACAGCACCCACCACCCACTGACCCTGTCTATTTCTAGATGCCCAGCCTGCCAGCCTGCTTTGCATCTGTACCCTGGGGCCAACAAACTAGAACATACACTTTTTCAAACCTCCATGAATCAAGCTGTGCAACTGGTTTGAATGGCACCTCCAGTATAAAGCATTCTCTGACCATTTCAAAAGCCCTTCTTCCATCAACCCATGACACTTCTTACATGCCTCTGACCTACTTCATTTCTCATCACGCAACCCTATGGTGCCTGCAGTCTGCCTTCTTCCATGGGAAGATGAGTTTCTTGAAGACAGTGACTCTATTTCATTCATTTTTGTCATCTCTGTGTCTAGGCTGGCACTCAGGATTTGCTTTATAAAATCAGACAAATGAAATAAAGAGAAATAGACCAAAAAAAAAGAAAAAGGCAGGGAATGTAAAAGTGGAGAATTTAAGTCATTTGCTCAAGATCACCCAAATGGACTCTTGACTTCCACATCGGGGGTCCATCACATGCAGTCACACAGACCAGGAGATGCAAAGTCACTTTGCCTTCTATGCAACATCCCATAGTCCCCCACCTTTCCTGTTTCCTCTCTACCAGGACACAGTTTCTGGTTCTGAGCACAGTTTCCCATCCACTGTTCTGCCACACTCAGGCGGGGACCCTTGCAAATGACAACAGCAAAGAGAAGCCTGAACCTTCCAAAAGCAGAGAAGAGCAGCTGATGAGGGTTCTTGGGTAAAGGGTTTAGACAGAAGTCTGTTAAGCAAGGCTGCCAGCAGACACTCGGGAGGAACAGACACTCGCCCTTCTCCAAGCAGTCGTTACCAGACCAAAGGCTCCACCACCAAACCCCCAACCTCTTACCCTTCCAGCATACCAACCCCAAGGACAGCATTTCTGGGGGCCACGGGTCTTCTTGGCTCCCTCTCCAATGTCTGGGAAAGCTCCAAGACTGAGCACGGCCTCTCCTACTTGCAAGGAAAGTCAGCCAGGAAACTCAGCCAAGAGATTAGCCAGCTGGCAGCAGCTCTGGGGCTGGGTCTGTGTGAGTGCAGATCGGCCTCTAGGCACTGTGCAGGGGCCTCTCCGGTTGAGAATCTGGCTTCCTAGCCCACCCTCCCCCTAAAGTGTCAGAGAGATCCACCCTCCCCTGGGGCCTAGCCAAGAGAGAGTGGCCACTCCCCAGCTGCCAACAATTTGCACCTCATTAGCAACAGTCTCTCCCCAGGGATGGGTCTTCAGAAATCCCAGACTGAGCACCTCATTGGTGCTAAATGAACTCTGGGTGTTTGGGGAGAATGGCATCCAAGCTGCTAGGAGAATGACATGTCTGACTGAGAGCTTCCCAGAAAACCAGCAGAGTGCAGGCTACAGAATGAAGATAGACAAGAACGTCTGGCGGAAACCACCCACCAAGGTTGGATGGTGGCTGTTGTTGGTTAGTCACTCCGTCAAAAGTCCAACTCTTTGTGACCCCCATGGACCGCAGCCCACCAAGCTCCTGTGTCCATGGGATTTACCAGTCAAGAATACTGGTGTGGGTTGCCATTTCCTTCTCCAGGGGATCTTCCCAACCCAGAGCTGGAACCTGCATCTCCTGCATTGACAGGGGGGTTCTTTAGCACTGCACCATAGGCCTTTCCTTCAAGGTTGGAAGGGGCCAGCAATCAAAGGGCCAGATTGCAACTTTAGTTGATGGCTGCAAAGCAAATGGTGAACTGATGAATCCAACAGAATTGTGCAGAATGCCACACAGCAGTCACAAGAGGTATCTCTTCCACTTGGAAGCTTGAAAAATGATGTAAAATTAACCATCCCTCCTCTTTCTCTTATCTCAAAGGAAGGTAAGAGAGATGAAAAAAACACATGCAATGAAAAGTCTCCTAAAAGTCTTTTAGAAGCAAGAGGCACTAAGGACGTTATGGTCTGTTCAAAAATTCTCAAGAAATGCACTGATCTGTCAAATTGAAGAAAAACACTGAGCACTTTGGTCCCATGATGAGATGGACACATACCTTTACCCCAAAGCCTTTCAGGAATTCCTACTTAAACGAAAGTAAAAGAAATAAAGGACACAACGTCACAAGAAAGAAAGAAAAAACCCTCATGACAGCAAAAGGAATGACAACTAGATTTGGGAGCTGGGGAGTGAACTGGGTAAAGGTAACCATGTGTAGGCAGGGCAGAGAAGGCTGGGAAGTTAAGTGTATGAAGGAAGGAATAATCAAGAGGGAGATTCACCTCACAGAGTTCCAGAAAAGGACAGGAATTGGAGGCACCAAGTAATGCTGAAGAGAACGGTGGGAGAAGGGGCTGAAAGTCCTTTCAGAGACTAGGCCCACCCCAGTGGCCTGGGGGGTCCTCCTGCCACACACAGTCCGGAGTATGGAGATGCAACTTCTAAAGAAACTAAGCCAGGGATGCACTGGAAACATCAACCACAACTGGGTTTGAGGAGGAGAACAGAAAATATTAATGTTTAGTGTTTCCCCAGTAAAACAAACCAGATCCCCAACCAGTCCACCAAGGTTGGATGGTGGCTGTTGTTGGTTAGTCACTCCGTCAAAAGTCCAACTCTTTGTGACCCCCATGGACCGCAGCCCACCAAGCTCCTGTGTCCATGGGATTTACCAGTCAAGAATACTGGTGTGGGTTGCCATTTCCTTCTCCAGGGGATCTTCCCAACCCAGAGCTGGAACCTGCATCTCCTGCATTGACAGGGGGGTTCTTTAGCACTGCACCATAGGCCTTTCCTTCAAGGTTGGAAGGGGCCAGCAATCAAAGGGCCAGATTGCAACTTTAGTTGATGGCTGCAAAGCAAATGGTGAACTGATGAATCCAACAGAATTGTGCAGAATGCCACACAGCAGTCACAAGAGGTATCTCTTCCACTTGGAAGCTTGAAAAATGATGTAAAATTAACCATCCCTCCTCTTTCTCTTATCTCAAAGGAAGGTAAGAGAGATGAAAAAAACACATGCAATGAAAAGTCTCCTAAAAGTCTTTTAGAAGCAAGAGGCACTAAGGACGTTATGGTCTGTTCAAAAATTCTCAAGAAATGCACTGATCTGTCAAATTGAAGAAAACACTGAGCACTTTGGTCCCATGATGAGATGGACACATACCTTTACCCCAAAGCCTTTCAGGAATTCCTACTTAAACGAAAGTAAAAGAAATAAAGGACACAACGTCACAAGAAAGAAAGAAAAAACCCTCATGACAGCAAAAGGAATGACAACTAGATTTGGGAGCTGGGGAGTGAACTGGGTAAAGGTAACCATGTGTAGGCAGGGCAGAGAAGGCTGGGAAGTTAAGTGTATGAAGGAAGGAATAATCAAGAGGGAGATTCACCTCACAGAGTTCCAGAAAAGGACAGGAATTGGAGGCACCAAGTAATGCTGAAGAGAACGGTGGGAGAAGGGGCTGAAAGTCCTTTCAGAGACTAGGCCCACCCCAGTGGCCTGGGGGGTCCTCCTGCCACACACAGTCCGGAGTATGGAGATGCAACTTCTAAAGAAACTAAGCCAGGGATGCACTGGAAACATCAACCACAACTGGGTTTGAGGAGGAGAACAGAAAATATTAATGTTTAGTGTTTCCCCAGTAAAACAAACCAGATCCCCAACCAGTCACCCCATGGTGGAGTTTAATGATCTAATGAGTTACAAATACAAACACACGGAGCTTCCATTCACCCTTTGGGGCTGCTCTCTCCAATATGAATGGAACATTAGACATTTGAATAGAGTCTGCAACATGAAAGGAAGATACTACAAAGGAAAAAAAAATAGAAGAAAAGACAACTGTTATACTGTTAATAAAACATCCAGAATTGTCAGTAAGGGCTTCCCTGGTGGCTCAGATAGTAAAGAATTCACCTGCAATGCAAGAGGCCTGGATTTGATACCTGGATAAGGAAGATCCCCTGGAGAAGGGAATGGCAACCCACTTGCCTGGGAAATCCCAAGGACAGAGGAGCCTGTTAGGATACAGTCCACAGGGTCACAAGAATCTGACACAACTTAGCCATTAAACCACTACTACCACCAAATATTATTAATATCCTCAGAGATAGAAGAAAATAATAAGGCCACAAAACAAGAATGGGATACTAGAAAAACAAGCATTAGAGACTAAGAAAGAGCTCTGAGAAATTAAAATATGATCACAAAACAGTGAAAATTCAATTTAAAAATGGAAAATAAAAGAGGAAATCCTCCAGAAAGCATATTAAAAGAACCAACTTAAAGTTGGTTCTTTAATAGAAAGCTAGAGGAATAGCCCAGCAGATAGAATAGCTTCATGATATCAACACCAGAAAAAAAGCAATCAGTGAAGTGCAGGGGAAGAAGACAGTCTCTTCCACTCTCAAAACTACTGCCAGGAAATTTCTTAGAACTCGAAATTTTCAAAAAAAAAAAAAATCCTAGTAGAGAGGAAGGAAGGAAAAACCAAGTAAAAAGGGGGGCACCAAGTAATGCTGAAGAGAACGGTGGGAGAAGGGGCTGAAAGTCCTTTCAGAGACTAGGCCCACCCCAGTGGCCTGGGGTCCTCCTGCCACACACAGTCCGGAGTATGGAGATGCAACTTCTAAAGAAACTAAGCCAGGGATGCACTGGAAACATCAACCACAACTGGGTTGGAGGAGGACAACAGAAAACATTAATGTTTAGTGTTTCCCCAGTAAAACAAACCAGATCCCCAACCAGTCACCCCACGGTGGAGTTTAATGATCTAATGAGTTACAAATACAAACACACGGAGCTTCCATTCACCCTTTGGGGCTGCTCTCTCCAATATGAATGGAACATTAGACATTTGAATAGAGTCTGCAACATGAAAGGAAGATACTACAAAGGAAAAAAAAATAGAAGAAAAGACCACTGTTATACTGTTAATAAAACATCCAGAATTGTCAGTAAGGGCTTCCCTGGTGGCTCAGATAGTAAAGAATTCACCTGCAATGCAAGAGGCCTGGATTTGATACCTGGATAAGGAAGATCCCCTGGAGAAGGGAATGGCAACCCACTTGCCTGGGAAATCCCAAGGACAGAGGAGCCTGTTAGGATACAGTCCACAGGGTCACAAGAATCTGACACAACTTAGCCATTAAACCACTACTACCACCAAATATTATTAATATCCTCAGAGATAGAAGAAAATAATAAGGCCACAAAACAAGAATGGGATACTAGAAAAACAAGCATTAGAGACTAAGAAAGAGCTCTGAGAAATTAAAATATGATCACAAAACAGTGAAAATTCAATTTAAAAATGGAAAATAAAAGAGGAAATCCTCCAGAAAGCATATTAAAAGAACCAACTTAAAGTTGGTTCTTTAATAGAAAGCTAGAGGAATAGCCCAGCAGATAGAATAGCTTCATGATATCAACACCAGAAAAAAAGCAATCAGTGAAGTGCAGGGGAAGAAGACAGTCTCTTCCACTCTCAAAACTACTGCCAGGAAATTTCTTAGAACTCGAAATTTTCAGATCGAAGAGATCTAAAAAGTCCCCAATACCATAAATATATGCGCCATGCTAAGGCCCAGCAGTTCTGAAATTTCCAAATAGTAGATGGTGGTGGTAGTTTAGTCACTAAATCATGTACAACTCTTGGGACTCCACAGACTGTAGCCCACCAGGATCCAAAAAGGGGGAAAAAGTGTTTAACTCAGAAAGAAGGAAAAACACAAAGTTGTTGAGAATCAGAATGAAACTGGCCTTCTACACTGCAGTGTCGGAAGCAGAGCAGTAATAAGACAATGTCTATACCATGCCGGGATAAAATTCTTTCCAGTCCCGAACTCCATACCATGAACACCTCTCAGTCATGTGAAGGCAGACAAAAGATATTCCCAGACATGAAGGGACTCAAAATATCTACCTCCTATGTACCCTTTCCCAGGATGTGTCCCACTTCCTGGGAAACTTTCAACTCAATTGTCTAAAAATATGATGAAGGTTCCTGGAAAAAAACCCATCCAAGAATGTGGTGTTATTGTTCTTGAAATTGTGTGTTCCACCGAATGAGGTAGAAAACAAAGAAGAAAGAGGTGAAATCCAGGAAATCCAGACAATCGGGAGTACAACCCTGGGAAACAGCAATGAGAAATCAAGAAAATGGTTTAAAAAAAAAAAAAAGGAGAGAGAGACGGGGGCTGTGCTCCCAAACAGTCCAGGAAGCTCAAGATGAGAGAGGGAACCAGGAGGGCTGCCGACAAGAAAAATAATGAAATGGATACATTACTTGACACGTTTAAATGTAATAGAAAATTTATGGTTCTGTTACAAAACAAGAATGGGATACTAGAAAAACAAGCATTAGAGACTAAGAAAGAGCTCTGAGAAATTAAAATATGATCACAAAACAGTGAAAATTCAATTTAAAAATGGAAAATAAAAGAGGAAATCCTCCAGAAAGCATATTAAAAGAACCAACTTAAAGTTGGTTCTTTAATAGAAAGCTAGAGGAATAGCCCAGCAGATAGAATAGCTTCATGATATCAACACCAGAAAAAAAGCAATCAGTGAAGTGCAGGGGAAGAAGACAGTCTCTTCCACTCTCAAAACTACTGCCAGGAAATTTCTTAGAACTCGAAATTTTCAGATCGAAGAGATCTAAAAAGTCCCCAATACCATAAATATATGCGCCATGCTAAGGCCCAGCAGTTCTGAAATTTCCAAATAGTAGATGGTGGTGGTAGTTTAGTCACTAAATCATGTACAACTCTTGGGACTCCACAGACTGTAGCCCACCAGGATCCAAAAAGGGGGAAAAAGTGTTTAACTCAGAAAGAAGGAAAAACACAAAGTTGTTGAGAATCAGAATGAAACTGGCCTTCTACACTGCAGTGTCGGAAGCAGAGCAGTAATAAGACAATGTCTATACCATGCCGGGATAAAATTCTTTCCAGTCCCGAACTCCATACCATGAACACCTCTCAGTCATGTGAAGGCAGACAAAAGATATTCCCAGACATGAAGGGACTCAAAATATCTACCTCCTATGCACCCTTTCCCAGGATGTGTCCCACTTCCTGGGAAACTTTTTCAACTCAATTGTCTAAAAATATGATGAAGGTTCCTGGAAAAAAACCCATCCAAGAATGTGGTGTTATTGTTCTTGAAATTGTGTGTTCCACCGAATGAGGTAGAAAACAAAGAAGAAAGAGGTGAAATCCAGGAAATCCAGACAATCGGGAGTACAACCCTGGGAAACAGCAATGAGAAATCAAGAAAATGGTTTAAAAAAAAAAAAAAGGAGAGAGAGACGGGGGCTGTGCTCCCAAACAGTCCAGGAAGCTCAAGATGAGAGAGGGAACCAGGAGGGCTGCCGACAAGAAAAATAATGAAATGGATACATTACTTGACACGTTTAAATGTAATAGAAAATTTATGGTTCTGTTAAGAGTGTGTGGAAGAATGAGAAATAAGCCCATGTAAAAATAATTTTTAAAATTAGACCAATAATGTAAGAAAGAAAATGCCTTCAGTAGCACACTGGGTGGCTCAGCTGTGCATGAGATTTACAATGCCAATAATACAAGCACTTATGAACCCTTTAAATAAAACTGTGATATGAAGATATTGGAAGGATTAAAGAAGGTATATATGCAGGTGGGATAACAGAAAACTAAATCCACACCCTCTCATAGGAAACAGTTAAGAAAAATTACAAAACAGCACTCAGTGGCATATTATTAAAAACATAAATGTAGACTCCAGAGGAAACAGCTAACATATCATAGCAGCTGATACATGGCAGTTGGGGAAACGTGAGTACAGGTGACAGAGGGAGAAGGAAACCACTGGGCTGGATTATAACCCTGTGGTTCTAGTTAACTATGAACCATGTATTAATCCATGCTTATGGGTTACTTTGATTAAATATGTATCATATTTGGCGGTGGTTTAGTCGCTAAGTCATATTCAACTCTTTGCAACCCCATGGGCTGTAGCCTACCAGACTCCTCTGTCCATGGAATTTTCCAGGCAAGAATACTGGAGTGGGTTGCCATTTCCTTCTCCAGGAGATCTTCCTGACCCAGGGATCAAACCCAGGCCTCCCGCATTACAGGTGGATTCTTTACCATCTGAACCACCAGGGAAGCTCCATATTATATTTTAAAGCTAAACAAATAGCTGGCTGATCCTCACATACCCACAGCTGCACAACTTCAGAATGACATAAACCCTTAGCAGATGAATGCATCAGAGCCATCATGAAGAAACCAAATTACCCTGAGTGGTTCACAAGGTCTGAACATCACCCATGGCAAACGTACATGTGTGACTTAGCATGGTGGCGGAGTAGCCATTTCTGCCATTTATATAGGACTTTACGATATTCAGGGTACAACCATTATTTCATTCAGTCTCTACAAATACGCCGTGCACGAGGCAATGCCTCGGTGTTCAAATGAGGACACCAGGGATTGCAGAGAGCAAAGCCTATTTGAGGGTTATTAGCAAGAGACATGTAAAAAAGCAAACCCCATTTACACTCTCTCTCTCACACACACACATTCTTAAGCAGGTAGTACTATTTCCTGACAAGAATGGGTGGGGACACATTAACCTATTTAGTTTTTAATTTTGTTTATGGCTTCTTCAATCTAGGACATTGAGGAGTAAATATTTTTGAATTAGGTCTATCAGGGGAAAAAAAAAAAAAAACCCACCTGTGGGTAGTACTTTTTTTTTCATGTAAAACAAAACTGGCTTCAGGATTTCTTTCTTTCTTCACTCGTTGATGAACATGAGGTTGTCTCCAGTTTCCAGAAATTACAAATAAAGCTGTGATGAACATTTGTGTACAAAAAAAAAAAAGGAAGTTTTGCATTGCATCTTAAAAGTTTAGTAAATTGAATTACGACATTGTCAGGCTTCCCAGGTGGTGCTGGTGATAAAGAGTCTGTCTGCCAATGCAGGAGACTAGAGACAGGTTCAATCCCTGGGTGGGGAAGACCCAGGAGAAGGGAATGGCTACCCACTCCAGTACTCTTGCCTGGAGAATCCCACGGACAGAGGAGCCTAGTGGGCTACAGTTAATGGGGTTGTAGCAACTCAGACAGGACTGCAGCAACTTAGCACAGCACAGCATGACATTGCCATTGCCTGGTAGTTGCTACATTATTAATTAAATTTGGTTGGAAAGTCAAGAGAGTGTCCTAATCTTAATCCTGAAATTTGCAGGCTGCATCCCCACACCAGACTGTTCATGGGGGCCTGAGGGCTCAAGAGTGCTCATCACTCTGGGTGGCCCTGGAGCCAAGATCCTATTCTTTCCAGCATGTTAATATTACTCTGATCTCCAAGTGGCTCCCTCTTCTACCCTATTGTCCATTTATATGAGAAAAAACTGAGGATTTTCCAAAATGCACGGCACAAGTCAGCTCTCAGGCGTTGCAATGTGATGTACATAATGCAGGGCATAAGCTGGAAATAGCCCTAATTCTCCAGGAACAGGCGTGAGAGCCTGGGGACTGAACTGGTCACACTGACTTGCCACCACAATGCTGCACTCCATTTACTGAAGATTAAGTCTGAATCGCGTGTGAGGTTTGCAGCTGAAAAGGAAATCTTTCCCGGCTGCAAAATTATCTGTGTTTCTATGAACTGGTCTGGCCAATCGCCATTCATGTAACAGTGTTAGGCAGGTACATGGCCTTCGGACAAGGAACAACGTTTAAACTGCTTGACTACTGTTTTCTAATACATTCAGAACACGTATTTCTCCATGAATTTGTTCAGTAATTTCTAGGCCTTGGAATCTGGGTGAAAAAATGTTCCACTTCATTAAGAAAAAGTTATAATGCCATTTGGAACAAGGATGAACCCAGATATTATCATATTAAGTGACGTAGGTTAGAAAGATAAAGACAAATACCAATATGATATCACTTATATGTGCAATCTAAAATATGACACAAATGAACCTATCCACAAAATAGCAACAGACTCACAGACGGAGAAAACAGGCTTGTGGTTGCCGTGGGTGGATTGGGAGTTTGGGATTAGCAGATGCAAACAGTTATATAAAGAGTGGATAAATAGTAAGTCCAACTGTACAGCACAGGTAATGGTATTCAACATACTGTGATAAACCATAATGTCCAAAAATATGAAAATGAATGTGTATATACATATATGTATATAATAGAGTCACTTTGCAATACTGCAGAAATAAACACAACATTGTAAATAGACTATACTTGAAAATTTTTTTTTAAAAAAAAAAAGAACTTGAGGCATGTTTTCTGCATTGAATCGGTGAACACAGCTACTTAGCTCCCTCTACCTAGCTATCTCCTCTTTCTTCTTCAGGGCACATTTAACCGTCACCTGCTCCACACCCTTCATCTGGCCTCCCCCACTCTGCCCCCAGCATCCTCTGTCTCTGTGTTCATAGAGCCTACTGTTTCAGATCAACTAACTCATTTCCTCTCCCTAGACCATAAATTCTTTTATATATATATATATTTTGCTGTTTTCTTTTTTTTTTCACCTCTAAATTAACATCTATTTTTCATCCATCTTTATTCTTTAGCCATGTGTGGGCCTCCCATCACAGTGGCTTCTCTCGCTACAGAGCACTGGCTCTTGGGGCACACGCTCCAAAGTGTTGGCTTGTAACTGGACATGCTGGCCCAGCCGCTCCTTCGCCTGTGGGATCTTCCCGGGCCAGGGATCGAACTGGTGCCCCTTGCACTGCAAGGCGGACTCTTTACCCACTGGACTACCAGGGATGCCTAACCATAAATTCTTGATTAACAAAGATACCTATTTCTCTTCTATTTCTAGCACTTAGCATAGTATTTAGCACACAGTAGGCGCTCAGAATGGGTTTTGCTTCCTTAATAAGTTATAAGTAACTTGAACCAATTGTAAGGGAGAAATGATAATATTGTTTAACTTTGGATTCACTGGTGGAGGACTTGAGATCGTGCTTCACACTCTAACAAGTGAGTCGTCCGTGGCTGCTGGTCAGTTGCTAAGTTGTGTCTGCCTCTTTAAGACCCCATGGCCCACAGCATGCTAGACTCCCATCCTTCACCCTTCACTGTCTCCTGTAGTTTGCTCAAACTCACGTCCATTGAATTGGTGATGCCATCCAACCATCTCATCCTCTGTTGCCCCCTTCTCCGCCTGCCCTCAGTCTTTCCCAGCAATCAAGGTCTTCCCTAAGGAGTCAGCTCTTCCCATCAGGTGGTCAAAGGATTGGAGCTTCAGCTTCAACATCAGTCTTTCCAGTGACTAATCAGGGTTGATTTCCTTTCAGATTGAGTGGTTTGACCTCTTTGCTGTCCAAGGGACTCTCAAGCGTCTTCTCCAGCACCACAATTTGAAAGCCTCCACTCTTTGGTGCTCAGTTTTCTTTACAGTCCAACTCACACATCCATACATGATTACTGGAAAACCCACAGCTATGATGAGATGGACCTTTGCTGGCAAAGTGATGTCTCTGGTTTTTAATTCTCTGTCTAAATTTGTCATAGCTTTTCTTTCAAAGAGCAAGTGTCTTTTAATTTTGTGGCTGCAGTCACTATCCACAGTGACTTTGGAGCCTGAGAAAATAAACACCATCACTGTTTCCACTTTTTCCCCATCTGCTTGCCAGAAACAGTATGAGCATCCCATAACTATTCTTTAGCCATGTGTGGGCCTCCCATCACAGTGGCTTCTCTCGCTACAGAGCACTGGCTCTTGGGGCACACGCTCCAAAGTGTTGGCTTGTAACTGGACATGCTGGCCCAGCCGCTCCTTCGCCTGTGGGATCTTCCCGGGCCAGGGATCGAACTGGTGCCCCTTGCACTGCAAGGCGGACTCTTTACCCACTGGACTACCAGGGATGCCTAACCATAAATTCTTGATTAACAAAGATACCTATTTCTCTTCTATTTCTAGCACTTAGCATAGTATTTAGCACACAGTAGGCGCTCAGAATGGGTTTTGCTTCCTTAATAAGTTATAAGTAACTTGAACCAATTGTAAGGGAGAAATGATAATATTGTTTAACTTTGGATTCACTGGTGGAGGACTTGAGATCGTGCTTCACACTCTAACAAGTGAGTCGTCCGTGGCTGCTGGTCAGTTGCTAAGTTGTGTCTGCCTCTTTAAGACCCCATGGCCCACAGCATGCTAGACTCCCATCCTTCACCCTTCACTGTCTCCTGTAGTTTGCTCAAACTCACGTCCATTGAATTGGTGATGCCATCCAACCATCTCATCCTCTGTTGCCCCCTTCTCCGCCTGCCCTCAGTCTTTCCCAGCAATCAAGGTCTTCCCTAAGGAGTCAGCTCTTCCCATCAGGTGGTCAAAGGATTGGAGCTTCAGCTTCAACATCAGTCTTTCCAGTGACTAATCAGGGTTGATTTCCTTTCAGATTGAGTGGTTTGACCTCTTTGCTGTCCAAGGGACTCTCAAGCGTCTTCTCCAGCACCACAATTTGAAAGCCTCCACTCTTTGGTGCTCAGTTTTCTTTACAGTCCAACTCACACATCCATACATGATTACTGGAAAACCCACAGCTATGATGAGATGGACCTTTGCTGGCAAAGTGATGTCTCTGGTTTTTAATTCTCTGTCTAAATTTGTCATAGCTTTTCTTTCAAAGAGCAAGTGTCTTTTAATTTTGTGGCTGCAGTCACTATCCACAGTGACTTTGGAGCCTGAGAAAATAAACACCATCACTGTTTCCACTTTTTCCCCATCTGCTTGCCAGAAACAGTATGAGCATCCCATAACTATTCTTATCAAGCAGGTCACTTTTTTATCCAGGGAACTGCTTAGATTATAAAACCTAGGTGAGAAAAACCCAATGTTTCTCCCAGTGACACTTTTTTTAGCACTTTTTCTTGATTTTCAATATCAAGACTTCAAAGAAAGCACTCCACGTGAGGGAGAGCCTCAGAGACTATTGAGATTCATGTATTTCATTTCTCATCTTCTAAAGCTTCTCTCCTTTTCCATTTCTCATCATCCTCACAAATTATCTCAGTCCCTTTGGCAGAAGATGCACATTACCCGGGTTATTTTTAGAACACCCTGTGTGCAGTATTGGCAGTTCAAAGCACCAGAGAGAATCCACACAAACACACAAGGATTCTCCTGGGGCTTTTGCTTTGTCCTTGAAGCTCTTTTCGTAACTTTCTAAGGTCTTGCCTGTAGGAACCAGGTGAGCCACATTAAAGGTTTAAATCCAGGCTTGTACTTCCATGTCTCCCCAGCGAATGCACAATAAATATTTATTGAACATAGTGGGAACTAATGTTAAGACTAAAACGAGGCATACTAAGCATTTTCCATGACATAGACAGGACCTGAAGCTACACATCCATACTCCAAGTTTACATGCTGTATCTTGGGCCATATCCTTGCCTGAATTTCAGGAGTTTACTAGTAGAGAAGCAGCACTGCTCTCCCCTCACCCTTCTCTCTGCCCCCAGATGCAACTAGTACACGGTAAGTGTTGATATTTCAATGACAAAATAGCCAGTGCACTCAAGAGCCACAGAACATATCCCCCGCCCCACCCCCACCCCAGTAAGAGCCACCCAAGGCAGGGCAAGACGCAGTTTACAAAGAAAAGAGAAAACCTCCCCCCTACCTCGACCTTTATGGAAATCAGTCACCACTGTAGTAAGGAGGGGAGGAACACATGAAAGCAGGCTAAGGGGAACACCCAGAATGCCCTTCTCTTTTTCCCTGTCTATAATGTTCATTCCTTCCTAACTATACCTCTATTTGTGACTTCTTTTTTTTTTTTTTTTTAATTTTGGCCACTTTTTTGGGGGGAGGTGGGAGCGGGTTGGGGAGGGAGGGGAGCGGGCAGGCTACTTCTATTGGTCTTTCATTTATCTATTTTCATCCATCTTTGTTCTTTGGCCCGTGTGGGCCTCCCATTGCGATGGCCTCTGTTGTCGCAGAGCACCGGCTCTGGGCGCATGCGCTCCAGAGCTCCAGCTCGGTCATTGGACACATCGGTCCAGCCACTCCGCGGCACGTGGGATCTTCCCAGGCCAGGGATCGAACCGGCGCCCCTTGCACTGCAAGGCGGTGTCCTTACCCACTGGACCACCAGGGAAGCCCAATTTTGGCCTCTTTTATTGGTCCTTCATTTATTTATTTTCATCTATCTTAATTCTTTGGCTTGTGTGGGCCTCCCATCACAGTGGCCATTTGTTGCAGAGCATGGGCTCCAGGGCTCCAGGGCTCGTGGGCTTCAGTAGCTCTGGCACATGGGCTCAGTGGAGGCAGCTCCTGGGCTAGAGAGAGAGAGTTCAGTGGCTGTGGTGTCTGGGCTTACTTGCACCAAGGCATGTGGGATCCTCCCAGATTAGGGATCGAACCAGCATCTGCTGCATTGGCAGGCAGATTCTTCACCACTGAGCCATCAGGGAAGCCCCTAAAGTATAACTTCTTAATTGCAGAAGTAGACCCCTTAATTTAAGAACTGTGTCATTCAAAGTTGTTGTTAAAGGATGATTAGCTAGAGACTTCTCTATAGTTTTGATCAATTAGTGCCTGGACACTAAACCTCCAAAGCAGTGGCATTCAACAGAAGCTTCTGCAGTGATGAGAATGGTCTACATCTGTGCTGTCTACTAGGGCAGATTCTAGCACCTATGGCAATTAAGTCCTTAATGCTTAGGGAATGTGACTGAGGAACTGGATTTCAAATTTAACTTATTTACTCTTGATAGGTACACATGGCTCATGTCTACTATACTGAACAGCCCTCCCTGAAACAACAAAAGGTTCTCCTCTGGACAGAATACATAATCGCCTGATCACCAAATGTTCATTCCTTCCTAACTATACCTCTATTTGTGACTTCTTTTTTTTTTTTTTTTAATTTTGGCCGCTTTTTTGGGGGGGGGTGGGAGCGGGTTGGGGAGGGAGGGGAGCGGGCAGGCTACTTCTATTGGTCTTTCATTTATCTATTTTCATCCATCTTTGTTCTTTGGCCCGTGTGGGCCTCCCATTGCGATGGCCTCTGTTGTCGCAGAGCACCGGCTCTGGGCGCATGCGCTCCAGAGCTCCAGCTCGGTCATTGGACACATCGGTCCAGCCACTCCGCGGCACGTGGGATCTTCCCAGGCCAGGGATCGAACCGGCGCCCCTTGCACTGCAAGGCGGTGTCCTTACCCACTGGACCACCAGGGAAGCCCAATTTTGGCCTCTTTTATTGGTCCTTCATTTATTTATTTTCATCTATCTTAATTCTTTGGCTTGTGTGGGCCTCCCATCACAGTGGCCATTTGTTGCAGAGCATGGGCTCCAGGGCTCCAGGGCTCGTGGGCTTCAGTAGCTCTGGCACATGGGCTCAGTGGAGGCAGCTCCTGGGCTAGAGAGAGAGAGTTCAGTGGCTGTGGTGTCTGGGCTTACTTGCACCAAGGCATGTGGGATCCTCCCAGATTAGGGATCGAACCAGCATCTGCTGCATTGGCAGGCAGATTCTTCACCACTGAGCCATCAGGGAAGCCCCTAAAGTATAACTTCTTAATTGCAGAAGTAGACCCCTTAATTTAAGAACTGTGTCATTCAAAGTTGTTGTTAAAGGATGATTAGCTAGAGACTTCTCTATAGTTTTGATCAATTAGTGCCTGGACACTAAACCTCCAAAGCAGTGGCATTCAACAGAAGCTTCTGCAGTGATGAGAATGGTCTACATCTGTGCTGTCTACTAGGGCAGATTCTAGCACCTATGGCAATTAAGTCCTTAATGCTTAGGGAATGTGACTGAGGAACTGGATTTCAAATTTAACTTATTTACTCTTGATAGGTACACATGGCTCATGTCTACTATACTGAACAGCCCTCCCTGAAACAACAAAAGGTTCTCCTCTGGACAGAATACATAATCGCCTTGATCACCAAATGTACATTTAGCCAAAGTACAGATGGATATCTTTATCAACTCTATGTCAACTCACTAAAGGAAAGTTCACCCAGACTTCTCAGACAAACAGCTTAAGCCAGTTTTAGAAGAGTTGAACACAGGCATTTGTCCATCAGCAGTAGGACCCAGAGAAGGGCAGTACAGGGATAAGTCTGAAAAACAGAGATAACAGTAAATGGTAGTTAAGAGAGAGAGCTTCCCCTTTCTTATTTAGGAGAGAAGGGAGAAATGAAAGGAGGGCTGGAGGAGGAATCATGAACATTCTAGAAGTGCCTGGTGTCTGAAGTAAATCTATAATGTGCCAAATAAACATTTAGCCAAACTGAAACGATGACTCTTAAGTGAAATGTCTGCAACCTAAGCAAAACTACGGAAATGTCATCAGTAACTGTTGAATTGGCAGGCTGGAAATGTGACTTTTGGAATGAGTTGTACAGCACTTGGCCCACAGCCAGGCTAACCTATACACTCGTGGCAAACCATGGCCATAACCAGGGAGTAAGCTCCCCAGAGTCACACTTTGGCTTGTGCAGATGGCGTCTTGCATGGAGTATCTAGACAAGGGCCACGCAGAGACTGAAATCTGGTCAAAACGCCACCCACCACGTGCTAAATCCTAGTTCGTGGGCTGACAGAGCTCGGGAGTACTTGTTCACTTGGTCACTCAGACTTGGACCTGTTTCTAATTCTAACAAAGACATCCTATGCACGAATGATGGCCCTGATTATACCACATTTTTAGTTTACTGCTCAATTCTTGTTTCTTTCTGGTTTTGTTTGTTTGTTTTATTTTTCATTGGCTATCCCAGGTGGCAAGATCTTCCCCTGCACTGGGAGCACACAGTCTTAACCATGGGCCTCCCATCTCACGAAGAAGGCCAAGGATAAACCAGTATGCTATCAAATTAGGAATATCCAGAGAAGTGAAGGTGACTGAAATCACCTTTAGATAAGAGATAAGGGAAGAATAAAAGTGGTTTAGTCTGAAGGAAAGATGGTTACATAAAAATGTGTGTGATACCTGACTTCAAATATTTAAAGACCTATCCTGTAGAAGAGGGAGAGTGACACTGACCGTTGCCCAGAAGTGAGACTGTCATACCAGTAGGCAAGAAATGAACGAGTCTGTTCTGAACTTAATACAAAAACATCATGGTATCATAGGAAAGCAACATGACCTCAAACTGAATTTGAATCCTGATTCCACCGGTTAACACCTCTCTGACTTGGAGCAAACTGAATCCCTTCTGAAAGACTGTCCTCATCTATATAATACAAATAACTAACTCAGAGATTTCGGAAAATTAAGAAAACAACCAAAACAGAGAAACAAAGTTCCCAACTCACGCTAAATATATATGAAATGATAAAACTTCAGTTTTTTCTATAATCAAACTTTCTAACAATTAGATCTAACTGATTATTGTTGTTGTTTAGCTGCTAAGCTGTGTCTGACTCTTTTGCGACCCCATGACTGCAGCCCTCCAGGCTCGTCTGTCCACAGGATCAAGAATACTGGAATGGGTCGCCACTTCCTTCTCCAGAGGATCTTCCCAACCCAGAGACTGAACCCACGTCTCCTGCAATGACTGGTGGATTCTTTACCACTGAGCCACCATGAAAGACCATTCATCTAACCGATGGGATAACTCTAATCCAGCCAAGAACTTCTGACATGGAAGACACTCACCAATAGAGGCTGATGGATCATTTGCAAAGATATTTTGTCAGTTAGTATTTTTGTGTGTGTGTATTTTAGTTGCAAACAATAGAAACCAAACCTGGTAACAAAGACATCCTATGCACGAATGATGGCCCTGATTATACCACATTTTTAGTTTACTGCTCAATTCTTGTTTCTTTCTGGTTTTGTTTGTTTGTTTTATTTTTCATTGGCTATCCCAGGTGGCAAGATCTTCCCCTGCACTGGGAGCACACAGTCTTAACCATGGGCCTCCCATCTCACGAAGAAGGCCAAGGATAAACCAGTATGCTATCAAATTAGGAATATCCAGAGAAGTGAAGGTGACTGAAATCACCTTTAGATAAGAGATAAGGGAAGAATAAAAGTGGTTTAGTCTGAAGGAAAGATGGTTACATAAAAATGTGTGTGATACCTGACTTCAAATATTTAAAGACCTATCCTATAGAAGAGGGAGAGTGACACTGACCGTTGCCCAGAAGTGAGACTGTCATACCAGTAGGCAAGAAATGAACGAGTCTGTTCTGAACTTAATACAAAAACATCATGGTATCATAGGAAAGCAACATGACCTCAAACTGAATTTGAATCCTGATTCCACCGGTTAACACCTCTCTGACTTGGAGCAAACTGAATCCCTTCTGAAAGACTGTCCTCATCTATATAATACAAATAACTAACTCAGAGATTTCGGAAAATTAAGAAAACAACCAAAACAGAGAAACAAAGTTCCCAACTCACGCTAAATATATATGAAATGATAAAACTTCAGTTTTTTCTATAATCAAACTTTCTAACAATTAGATCTAACCGATTATTGTTGTTGTTTAGCTGCTAAGCTGTGTCTGACTCTTTTGCGACCCCATGACTGCAGCCCTCCAGGCTCGTCTGTCCACAGGATCAAGAATACTGGAATGGGTCGCCACTTCCTTCTCCAGAGGATCTTCCCAACCCAGAGACTGAACCCACGTCTCCTGCAATGACTGGTGGATTCTTTACCACTGAGCCACCATGAAAGACCATTCATCTAACCGATGGGATAACTCTAATCCAGCCAAGAACTTCTGACATGGAAGACACTCACCAATAGAGGCTGATGGATCATTTGCAAAGATATTTTGTCAGTTAGTATTTTTGTGTGTGTGTATTTTTAGTTGCAAACAATAGAAACCAAACCTGGTTTATGTAAACAGAAGGGAACTGCATTGGGAAGATGTTGGATACCTTACAGTTCAACAGAAAGGCTGGTGATCCCTGCCTGAAAAGGACAGGGATCAGGGAAGGCGGAACCACTCTCCTCGGGCACTGCAAATAGAAAAGAACAAACTGGCACTTCCTTTGACAATAAGAGGTCAGGTCCCAAAGAGTCTGGTGTCCAAGCTCATGCCTCGTGCCCCAAGGAGGAGTCAGGGTGGTGAGAGGAGTCACCTACAAGAGTCTCAAAGACCTCACTGGCTTCCACGGTACAGAGTCAGGCACTGCCATGTACAATCCCACAGTACAACTCCACACTGCACACACAAGGTAGAGATAACTCCAAGGAAAACAGGGTATAGTCATACACTTATATTGGGATATATATAGCCCAAAATAATTCCTTTTTTTTTTGGCTGTGCTGAGTCTCCACTGCTTCTCAGGGGGTCCTCTATGTGCCACACAGGGGCTTCACTAGTTGTGGAATGTGTGCTTAGCTGACCTGAGGCATGTGGAATCTTAGCTGTCCCACCAGGCATGGATCCCATGTTGCCTGGAAGGTGGATTCTCAACCATTGGACCACCAGCAAAGTCCCTGGCCCAGAGTAGCTCTTAAGTACCAGGGAGTGTGGCACTCAAATCCTGGCTCCAGCGCTCACCAGCTGTGCGGCCTTAAGTTGTTCCTCTTGCCTTAGTTTCTGCTTCTATAAAACTGCATAGTAATCACACCTACCTCATAAGACTGTTGTAAGAATTAACTGAAATAATATATGTAAAGCAGTCAGCACAGTTCCTGGCATAAACATTATTATTACTGACACACTGTTAACAACACTGAGGGTACACCACTGAGCACCTCCCAAAAAGGCTTTGTCCGAGAGACACTTAGCATCTGGCTTCTCTACAGTTTCATACCAGGCCAGGAAGTCCTCTCCTCCCTAGTTTTGCTTGACCTGACCTTTTTTCCCTACAAGTGTTGACTCATCACGATGGATAGATGCGGAACACTCACCAATTTTCCAAATTTTGTCAGTTAGTATTTTTGTGTGTGTGTGTTTTGGTTGCAAACAATAGAAACCAAACCTGGTTTATGTAAACAGAAGGGAACTGCATTGGGAAGATGTTGGATACCTTACAGTTCAACAGAAAGGCTGGTGATCCCTGCCTGAAAAGGACAGGGATCAGGGAAGGCGGAACCACTCTCCTCGGGCACTGCAAATAGAAAAGAACAAACTGGCACTTCCTTTGACAATAAGAGGTCAGGTCCCAAAGAGTCTGGTGTCCAAGCTCATGCCTCGTGCCCCAAGGAGGAGTCAGGGTGGTGAGAGGAGTCACCTACAAGAGTCTCAAAGACCTCACTGGCTTCCACGGTACAGAGTCAGGCACTGCCATGTACAATCCCACAGTACAACTCCACACTGCACACACAGGGTAGAGATAACTCCAAGGAAAACAGGGTATAGTCATACACTTATATTGGGATATAGCCCAAAATAATTCCTTTTTTTTTTGGCTGTGCTGAGTCTCCACTGCTTCTCAGGGGGTCCTCTATGTGCCACACAGGGGCTTCACTAGTTGTGGAATGTGTGCTTAGCTGACCTGAGGCATGTGGAATCTTAGCTGTCCCACCAGGCATGGATCCCATGTTGCCTGGAAGGTGGATTCTCAACCATTGGACCACCAGCAAAGTCCCTGGCCCAGAGTAGCTCTTAAGTACCAGGGAGTGTGGCACTCAAATCCTGGCTCCAGCGCTCACCAGCTGTGCGGCCTTAAGTTGTTCCTCTTGCCTTAGTTTCTGCTTCTATAAAACTGCATAGTAATCACACCTACCTCATAAGACTGTTGTAAGAATTAACTGAAATAATATATGTAAAGCAGTCAGCACAGTTCCTGGCATAAACATTATTATCACTGACACACTGTTAACAACACTGAGGGTACACCACTGAGCACCTCCCAAAAAGGCTTTGTCCGAGAGACACTTAGCATCTGGCTTCTCTACAGTTTCATACCAGGCCAGGAAGTCCTCTCCTCCCTAGTTTTGCTTGACCTGATTCTCCTAAGTGGATAAAGATTTCCTATAACACCAGAGGACGCTTCACCAAAGCTGTTTTGAGCAATCATCAGAAAGCCACGATGAAATAGATGAGAAGCACTAATTGTTGGAGACGCGCTGAAAACAATCATGCTACAGAACCCAACACCTCAGTGGGAATAACTGTTTGCCATTTGTGGATTCAGCGGTGTGTTTTTCCTTCCGAACAAGACTTTTAGTTCCTGGAAGAGGTGCTTGGCCATAAATGGGAGGACAATTTACTGGAAGTTAAAGATCAGCTTCCAGGCATCCCGTCTCCTCCCGGAAAGAGGAACTTTTCTCCCACATGGCCTGGGGAGAGGGACTTCGGGGTGGTGGTGTGAAGCTCACTCTTAGAAAACAACAAACTTGGCTCCCTCGACAGCTCCCAGGAAGCTGCACTTGGGAGACAAAATCCTTATCTACAGACGTGCAAATTTCACCAAGGGCTGTCTAAGCTAAAGATGGTGGAAGTGCCTGAAAAGGCGGGACCATGAGCTCCCACATATGCACTGAGAAGCCTTCCAAATTAATGCCAGTGTAACTAGAAAAAACAGACCGCCTGCCAGCTTTGCACTCTCATATCTCCCCTTTCACACACACCTATAACAACATTCAATATATACCTTCCTCTATACCCCACCTTCTTCCTGATAAACTCTAAGACATTCACTAGTTTTATACACAGCTTCCTTTTGCCTTCCTCTTTTATGTTTTTAGTTAAAAACATTTATGCTGATTACAAGTGGAATACATAGTGATTGCAGAATATTTAGAAAATAAATTTTCTAAAAAGAAAAAGTTTAAAGCAATGAAAACCCACCCACCATGTGTCTTTTGTCTTCATTTTAAGGGCCTTGAGTTGCCAACAAAAATCTCAATACAATGAAATCTTGGCCTCGGTCCAACTCCTTGGCTGCAACCGCTTTTGCTCTCTGCCATATTACTTCAAAAAAACAGAATTCCCAACTCTCCAGAAGGTCCCATCAAGTTCATGTCAAATATAGCCTCAAAAACATACCTGTTTGGTGGTCAAACTTCCTCATCCTTCAAACTGCCGCTCACTCTTAATCACAAGACATAGGCATGTGGCTATTAGGCGATCAGCCCTACTGAATTTTCTCCATATATTCAACAAATGTGTTGAGGCACCTATTTCTCCTCCGAAAACCACTGAGCATATGCTATATGGAGACGTGAAATGCAGTTGCTGTAAAAATGAAATGCTATTCTGGGAATACCTATGTCATTACTTGAGTCGAATCTCCTTTACAATGAAATGGCTGCTGCTTAGCAACTAATGCAAAGGACGAGCCTGCACAGTTCTCTATCTTTTCCCGGGTAGGAGTAGGAAACATCCACCATCACACAGGTGGTGTCATTGTAGTCTCCTCCCGGAAAGAGGAACTTTTCTCCCACATGGCCTGGGGAGAGGGACTTCGGGGTGGTGGTGTGAAGCTCACTCTTAGAAAACAACAAACTTGGCTCCCTCGACAGCTCCCAGGAAGCTGCACTTGGGAGACAAAATCCTTATCTACAGACGTGCAAATTTCACCAAGGGCTGTCTAAGCTAAAGATGGTGGAAGTGCCTGAAAAGGCGGGACCATGAGCTCCCACATATGCACTGAGAAGCCTTCCAAATTAATGCCAGTGTAACTAGAAAAAACAGACCGCCTGCCAGCTTTGCACTCTCGTATCTCCCCTTTCACACACACCTATAACAACATTCAATATATACCTTCCTCTATACCCCACCTTCTTCCTGATAAACTCTAAGACATTCACTAGTTTTATACACAGCTTCCTTTTGCCTTCCTCTTTTATGTTTTTAGTTAAAAACATTTATGCTGATTACAAGTGGAATACATAGTGATTGCAGAATATTTAGAAAATAAATTTTCTAAAAAGAAAAAGTTTAAAGCAATGAAAACCCACCCACCATGTGTCTTTTGTCTTCATTTTAAGGGCCTTGAGTTGCCAACAAAAATCTCAATACAATGAAATCTTGGCCTCGGTCCAACTCCTTGGCTGCAACCGCTTTTGCTCTCTGCCATATTACTTCAAAAAAACAGAATTCCCAACTCTCCAGAAGGTCCCATCAAGTTCATGTCAAATATAGCCTCAAAAACATACCTGTTTGGTGGTCAAACTTCCTCATCCTTCAAACTGCCGCTCACTCTTAATCACAAGACATAGGCATGTGGCTATTAGGCGATCAGCCCTACTGAATTTTCTCCATATATTCAACAAATGTGTTGAGGCACCTATTTCTCCTCCGAAAACCACTGAGCATATGCTATATGGAGACGTGAAATGCAGTTGCTGTAAAAATGAAATGCTATTCTGGGAATACCTATGTCATTACTTGAGTCGAATCTCCTTTACAATGAAATGGCTGCTGCTTAGCAACTAATGCAAAGGACGAGCCTGCACAGTTCTCTATCTTTTTTTCCCCGGGTAGGAGTAGGAAACATCCACCATCACACAGGTGGTGTCATTGTATGGTTTTCATACAAACAGGGAGAGATGTGAGGATGACGACGAGGTCACAGCCCTCGTCCACGCTCAACGGATTTTGGATGCTAGCCAGTGGTGGAGTCCAACTTTGTTCATCGCAGTGAACAACGGAGATCAAGTCAGTAAAATTAACGAAAGGGGAATGCTGAGAACCGTCTTTCCAAAGAGCAGTGGGAAAACAGAAGGTGCTGAAGGGAAGGGAACATGGGACTGAAGATCCAAAAGCTAGACGGAGCCTGTCAACACCCATTGCTGGCATGAGGTTTGGGGCAGGCCCTTAGCGGCCATGAACTGTCTCTGGGCTCTGAAAACAATACCTGCTCCACCTGTTTGGAGGGTAAAATTAGATCAATTATGTGAAAGCAGTTTATAAATGGTAATGCTCTAAAAGCACCACAAATATCTTTCTTATATGTACCTAATTTTAGTCTGTATTAACAATTTAAGAAATCTCCAGAAATTTGTCTTTTGTAGGAAAAAAACAAAACCCCTTAGATCTTGTTATGATTCTGCACTGGCTCATAGAAAGCTTCTGTTTTAATCTTTAAATAGCTTGGACGTTTATTTTTGAAAACTCGAGGTTTATTTTGCTAAGAAATTCTGAAGGCTTTCTTCAAATGTGGAAGAATGACTCAGGTTTTTAACTGGTCTTGAAAAAAATTTTTTTTTTTTTAACCTCTGCCATATTACTTCAAAAACAGAAAACTCAGCTGAGAAATATGCTATATGGTGGTAAAAAAGACTCTTAATCACAAGACATAGGCATGTGGCTATTAGGCGATCAGCCCTACTGAATTTTCTCCATATATTCAACAAATGTGTTGAGGCACCTATTTCTCCTCCGAAAACCACTGAGCATATGCTATATGGAGACGTGAAATGCAGTTGCTGTAAAAATGAAATGCTATTCTGGGAATACCTATGTCATTACTTGAGTCGAATCTCCTTTACAATGAAATGGCTGCTGCTTAGCAACTAATGCAAAGGACGAGCCTGCACAGTTCTCTATCTTTTTTTCCCCGGGTAGGAGTAGGAAACATCCACCATCACACAGGTGGTGTCATTGTATGGTTTTCATACAAACAGGGAGAGATGTGAGGATGACGACGAGGTCACAGCCCTCGTCCACGCTCAACGGATTTTGGATGCTAGCCAGTGGTGGAGTCCAACTTTGTTCATCGCAGTGAACAACGGAGATCAAGTCAGTAAAATTAACGAAAGGGGAATGCTGAGAACCGTCTTTCCAAAGAGCAGTGGGAAAACAGAGGGTGCTGAAGGGAAGGGAACATGGGACTGAAGATCCAAAAGCTAGACGGAGCCTGTCAACGCCCATTGCTGGCATGAGGTTTGGGGCAGGCCCTTAGCGGCCATGAACTGTCTCTGGGCTCTGAAAACAATACCTGCTCCACCTGTTTGGAGGGTAAAATTAGATCAATTATGTGAAAGCAGTTTATAAATGGTAATGCTCTAAAAGCACCACAAATATCTTTCTTATATGTACCTAATTTTAGTCTGTATTAACAATTTAAGAAATCTCCAGAAATTTGTCTTTTGTAGGAAAAAAACAAAACCCCTTAGATCTTGTTATGATTCTGCACTGGCTCATAGAAAGCTTCTGTTTTAATCTTTAAATAGCTTGGACGTTTATTTTTGAAAACTCGAGGTTTATTTTGCTAAGAAATTCTGAAGGCTTTCTTCAAATGTGGAAGAATGACTCAGGTTTTTTAACTGGTCCTTTGGAACTTTCTAGGTGTCTATAACTACACACAGGGATATAGTTATGAATTCTAACTGTTATGGAAAAACTTATATTGCAAGAACTTGACGCCTGAATAGGTCTTTTAGTTAAAGGCAAAAGACTCAACTCTTCTTAGGATATTACCAAAAAAAAAAAAAATCAAATGGTACCTAATATGCCACTTCAGTTACACAAAGTGTACATAAATTGTTCCTAACTTCTTCACCGGACCCCAAGTCACTGTACTATCACCCACTTCCCTTCAAGTTCCACTCTGATTACAACAACTCATAAGAACAACTCATGGAATTGGCATCAGGGAGTTTCAAGCTATAATCTTTGCAAATCATTTCCTGGCCCCAGGAAACCAGATTTGTTCCTCCACTCACGCAATGGAAAATTCATATAGTTTTAAAAAGAACCACCACGGAAAGCTCAACCTTGGCCTACAATCGCCAGCAGCACAGAGCTATTCACAGAGCTGAGTCCATATCTGAACAGGAAAGGAATTCTTGTTTTCTTAGCCCATCAACTTTTGTTAACACCTTCCTCTATGTTAAGACTGCTTGTGCCCACCAAGCTGAAGCACACATCTCTCTCCTCTCAAGGGACTGTGGTCTAATAAATTATGAGATGGTAGAAACATGGATATTTGCACACAGGAAATCTAAACAGGTGAAGAAGAACCAGACTAATAAACCATATTAGAGAAGCAACACAGGCACAGATCTAAACTCTGCCATTTACCTGGCATTGTAAGCTCAGGCAAGTGGCTTAAACTCTAAGCCCCCATCTCTTTATCTGTAAAACAGGAAAAATAATAGGCCCTACTTAATTGAAGATAAAATAAAATATAAAATGTTTAGCAGCTCTTGGCACAGACAGATTAAGCATTTCATAAAATCAGTAACCTGGACTGATTAATAGCCAAAAAGGCAGATGAGTAAACTAAAACTTGCAGTCCCAACTGGACAGCTTCCCAAGGGGCTCAGTGGTAAAGAATCTGCCTACCAATGCAGGAGACGTGGATTCAATCCCTGGGCCGTTAAGATCTCCAGGAGGAGGAAACTCACTCCAGGATTCTTGCCTGGAGAACACCATGGACAGAAAAGCCTGGCAGGTTGAGGTCACCAAGAGTGGGACATGACTGAGCAACTGCACGCATGTCCAAACATGAACCAAGAAAAAGCATATTCTTTCTCTGAGTGGCAGGCACTTCACCAGCTCTTTGGAAGTACATAGGCTGCCTCTGCAGGGAACAGTCTGTCAGAGGCTGTTGGGAAGGACAAGAACAGTGACGTCTGTTGCTCTTTGGTCACTGGGAAGCCAGGCAGGTGCACTGGGAAAGGAGGTGGCTCCCTGGATGTTCTTTCTGCCAGGGAAGACGATGGTCTGCCGCTTCTGGGGTTCAAGGCTCTTCTGCTTTCTAACTTCAGAAGCTGAGGCTAGCGCTTCCCCACTGGAGAGAAACAAAAACACACGACAGCTTATTGATGAAGAGGGGGCCCGTTTAAAAGGAAGAAACTGTTTTAAATCAGGCCCTCTTCTCAGAAACCTCTACAGGAAGTGCTCTCTATCTGAGAGAGGCAGCCTGAAACCCTGTCACGTACAGAAGGACAATGATGAGAGCACAGTCCTTTGGGTTTGCACCGCGTGCCAGAAGTCTGTCTCCAAGTCATACACGGTACCCTCTCCAGTCGCTCGCTTCCAGTTAAGCTTATACGAACCTCTTAAGAAAATCTTCAACGATGTGATACATGTACACAATTGTTCAGCTATCAAAAAAAGGAAATAAGGCCATTGTTAGAAAAAGGAAATAAGGTCATTTGCAGCAACATGAACGGACATAGAGAATGTCATACTGAGTCAAGTGAGTCAGCCAGAGAAGGAGAACTATCATATGACATCCCTTATCTATGGAATCTAAAAAGAAATGATGCAAATGAACTTACAAAACAGAGACTCGTAGATTTAGACAATGAACTTGTGGTTACTGAGGGTAGGGAGCAGGGGCGGGATAGTTAGGGACTTTGGAAAGGTCATGTACACATTCCTATATTTAAAATGGATAACCAACAAGGACTTACTGTATAACACAGGGAACTCTGCTCAATGTTACGTGCCAGTCTGGACAGGAGTGGGGTTCAGGGGAGAACGGATACATGACTGAGGCCCTTTACTGTTCACCTGAAACCACCACAACATTGTTCATCAGCTGTACCCCAACACGAAATGTTTGTGTTGGTAAAAATAAATAAATAAATGATTTTTTAAAATCTTCAAAACAAATTGCTTTTAAAAAATTGTGTTTTTTTTTCATAGATTTTTGACATCTTATATACAAAGGAAGAACATATTTTATAATGTTCTTTGGTCCTTATAGGAAGTCTATATCCTATTTCCTGAAAATCCTCATGATACACAAAAGCAACCAAACCACCTTTGCCTTTTGAAAAAAAATAAAGTGGATTTACTTCCTCAATACCTACCTCACAATCCTGAGACAGTTTTATTCACTCAAAAAATATTTAATAACCCTCTAAAGTCAAAAAAATAATAAAATAAAATCTGCTGTTTGGTCAGACTGAGATAACTGACAGCATATCCCATAGACTGGGCCTTCCATTTCTGAACTAATCCAGGACAGGCTGCACCTGGGAAGCCTTTTCTCTCGTTGCCAGGACAGACAGAGCAGCCCGCCATTGTCTGCACACAAAGAAGACATCATCCAGTCAGGCCAGAAGAGGAATAACCTCTGTCCTGGGGTCCCTGGTGACAACTCTGTTTCCAGTTCATCTGTCTTGATCTGTTTATCTATGCACTGAGAAACCGTGAGACCCCCATACCCCCGCCGCCACGACTGTCTTCCTGCTCCCAGACGGCAGCTGGGCTGTGGGCTGCTCCTCCCTGATCACTCTGCTCACAGCGCCTGTCTTCTCCGACCTTGGCCTTCTGCCTGATCCGATTTCCAGAGCACTCAGAAGCAGCCTTCACGTCCTCCAGTAAGAGTGAACTAGTTTTTAATAAGTTGTGAGAGGAAAAGGACATATTCTGTATCTCACTGAACGTCAAAACCTGTAAATTAAAGTGTGTGATCTATCTCATTTTCATGAAAATTTTTCTCCAAGTAAGCAGAAAATGAAACTAGTGATTTTAAAGGTTAGGGGGACTTTGGAAAGGTCATGTACACATTCCTATATTTAAAATGGATAACCAACAAGGACTTACTGTATAACACAGGGAACTCTGCTCAATGTTACGTGCCAGTCTGGACAGGAGTGGGGTTTAGGGGAGAACGGATACATGACTGAGGCCCTTTACTGTTCACCTGAAACTACCACAACATTGTTCATCAGCTGTACCCCAACACGAAATGTTTGTGTTGGTAAAAATAAATAAATAAATAAATAAATGATCTTTTAAAATCTTCAAAACAAATTGCTTTTAAAAAATTGTGTTTTTTTTTCATAGATTTTTGACATCTTATATACAAAGGAAGAACATATTTTATAATGTTCTTTGGTCCTTATAGGAAGTCTATATCCTATTTCCTGAAAATCCTCATGATACACAAAAGCAACCAAACCACCTTTGCCTTTTGAAAAAAAATAAAGTGGATTTACTTCCTCAATACCTACCTCACAATCCTGAGACAGTTTTATTCACTCAAAAAATATTTAATAACCCTCTAAAGTCAAAAAAATAATAAAATAAAATCTGCTGTTTGGTCAGACTGAGATAACTGACAGCATATCCCATAGACTGGGCCTTCCATTTCTGAACTAATCCAGGACAGGCTGCACCTGGGAAGCCTTTTCTCTCGTTGCCAGGACAGACAGAGCAGCCCGCCATTGTCTGCACACAAAGAAGACATCATCCAGTCAGGCCAGAAGAGGAATAACCTCTGTCCTGGGGTCCCTGGTGACAACTCTGTTTCCAGTTCATCTGTCTTGATCTGTTTATCTATGCACTGAGAAACCGTGAGACCCCCAAACCCCCGCCGCCACGACTGTCTTCCTGCTCCCAGACGGCAGCTGGGCTGTGGGCTGCTCCTCCCTGATCACTCTGCTCACGGCGCCTGTCTTCTCCGACCTTGGCCTTCTGCCTGATCCGATTTCCAGAGCACTCAGAAGCAGCCTTCATGTCCTCCAGTAAGAGTGAACTAGTTTTTAATAAGTTGTGAGAGGAAAAGGACATATTCTGTATCTCACTGAACGTCAAAACCTGTAAATTAAAGTGTGTGATCTATCTCATTTTCATATTATCTGAATAATTTTATCACTTGCCATCAACGTTTGATGAATGCCCAATATTTGCAAGACCAGAAAACAAAATCTGCTCCTTAATTAGACATAAGTATGGCTGATACCCTCTAATAAACACACCACAGTGCTTCCCTTGTGACAGACAGCATCATCAGTGAACCATCACACAAGGTAGGGACTATTATCACGACCATTAGGACAGGGAAACTAAGGCACAGAGAGGTTAAGTAACTAGCCCATGGCCCTACAGCAGGCAGAGGTAGATTACTGTTTTAAGCCATGAACGTCTCCCCCTCCATCCAACAAAAGCCAGACCATTAATATTGTAGCTTAACTTAGAATTGGTTCCATATCAGAGTATTATTTATGAACCTGGAGAACCTACAGGCCATTCTCCACTTGAGCAAAACTCATGGAAGTTAGGCACACGGACTCCAGAAGTCCCCATCTAAGGAAAAAAAAAAGCATTTGCTCCATTTCAACAGCTCACAAAGGGCTGAAAGGAAAGAATACTAAAATTAATCTGCAAAGATCCTTCTTCCCACCCCTTCCCCAGCCAATACACACACCTCTGATGAGCTGATTAAAAAAAAAACAAATTAACCAAACAGTGCTCATATCACCTCTTTGAATACTATGTATGCCAGAAAATTCACCAGCCATTCTTCAGGTGCTTTATATCTTAGGGGAATAAAAAGTAGCTGGCACTTTCTCAAAGACTTTAAATGTGTTAAAAACAAAACAGAGGGTTTCCCTGGTGGTCCAGTGGGTAGAGAGCCTGCTTTGCAGTGCAGGGGCACCGGTTCGATCCCTGGCCCGGGAGGATCCCACATGCCGTGGAGCGGCTGGACTGGTGTGTCCAATTATGAGCCAGTGCTCTGCAGCGCATGTGCCCAGAGCTGGAGCTCTACAACAAGAGAGGCCACTGCAATGGGAGGCCCACACAGGCCAAGGGAGTAGGGATGGATGAAAATAAATGGATAAAAAAAGAAAATCAATAAAAGAGGCCAAAATTAAACAAACAAATAAACAAAAAACCCAGAGGTTTAGTTTAGAGTCACAAAGTTGACTGAGGAATTCTTACAGCAATGTTTCTATCCAAAGTCAGTCTGGGGAGTTGGAAGGAGAGAGTGAAAAAAGTAATACAGAAGAGAGGCCATGGTGGTGCAGATGCCAAGAATATGGGGCAGCCACCTTTCTAAGTTTTACTCAGAGAAGGAAAAGTCAACAGAAAATTCCCTAAGGAGGAAATCAATGATGCCCCTTGGAAAAGGATGAGACAGACAGAGAGCCGGAGAGCTAATTAGTGCTACTCAGAAGGCAAATTAAGGCCTTTTCTTTGACAAGCTGCAAATAGCTGGTTAAGTAAGAGATTCTGCCACCCTCTCCAGCCTCCAACAGCTGGCTAAATGGCTGGCGCAGGTACTCACGCAGGAAGCTGTGAACAGAAACAGTCCTGGGAAGCTGGACAAAGTGCAAATGAGAAAAAGGCAGACACTTCTCTGAGTTAGAAAGGAAAAAAAATCACAGTTGAGACAGACAGAGAGCACACAACATAGTAGTTTAATTTAAAGAAGGCAATTAAATTCATTCATTCGATAAATATTTATCCAACACCTACTGAGCCATAAGAACAGGATTCAGAGATTCCAATGATGAGGTGAAATTTCTGTCCTGAAGGAGCTAACAACATAGCAGGGAAGAGTAAGTTCATTTTTAACTATGAAAGAAATATATGAAAAATTCCAATGACACAAAAGTATACTATCCCCTTGGCTCTCCAACCAAGATCCTACTCTGCTAAAGTTACTGGTGATCCAGTTCATATGGAAACACAAAAGACCTCGAATAGCCAAAGCAATCCTCAGGAAGAAGAATGGAGCTGGGGGGATCAGCCTCCCCAACTTCAGACTCTACTACAAAGCAACAGTCATCAAGACAGTATGGTACTGGCACAAAAACAGAAATATCGACCAATGGAACAAGATCGAGAACCCAGAGATAAAGCCACACACCTATGGGTACCTTATTTTTGACAAAGGAGGCAAACATATAAAATGGGACAAAGACAGCCTCTTCAACAAATGGTGCTGGGAAAATTGGACAGCTACATGCAAGAAAATGAAGTTGGAACATACCCTGACACCATACACAAAGATCAACTCAAAATGGATTAAAGACTTAAATGTAAGGCCAGAAACCATCAAACTCTTAGAGGAGAATATAGGCAAAACCCTCAAGGACGTCAATCAAAGCAAGATCTTCTCTGACCCACCTACTAGAATAGTGGAACTAAAAAGACAAATGAACATGTGGGACCTCATGAAACTTAAAAGCTTTTGTACAGCAAAAGAAATTACAAAAAAGTTCAACAGACACCCCACAGAGTGGGAGAAAATCATAGCAAATGAAACAACAGACAAAGAATTAATCTCCAAAATCTACAAGCAACTCAGACAACTCAGCACTGGAAAAAGGAACAATCCAATCAAAAAATGGGAAAAGGACCTAAACAGACACCTCTCTAACGATGACATACAGATGGCCCAAAAACACATGAAACGATGCTCAACTTCACTAATAATTAGAGAAATGCAAATCAAAACTACAATGAGATATCACCTCACACCCGTCAGAATGGCCATCATCCACAAATCGACAGACAATAAATGCTGGAGAGGCTGCGGAGAAAAGGGAACACTCCTGCATTGCTGGTGGGAGTGTAAATTTATACAGCCTCTATGGAAGACAGTCTGGAGATTTCTTAAAAAACTAAAAATAGAAGCACCATATGACCCAGCAATCCCACTCTTAGGCTTATATCCTGATGAAATCAAAACTGAAAGAAGCACCTGTACCCCAATGTTCATTGCAGCTCTCTATACAATAGCTAGAACATGGAAGGAACCTAGATGCCCATCGACGAATGAATGGATCCAAAAGCTCTGGTACATATATACAATGGAATACTACACAGCTGTAAAGAGAAATGCAGAAGAATCAACCCTAATGAGGTGGCTGGATCTAGAACGTATCATCAAAAGTGAAGTCAGTCAGAAAGAGAAGGACAAATACAGTATATTAACACATATATATGGAATCTAGTAGGATGGTGATGATGGCACATGCAGTGAAGTGACAGAAAGACAGACATGGACAGTGGACATATGGACATTGTGGGGAAGGAACAGTGGGTGAGAGGCGTAAAGGAAGTAGCATGAAGGCCTGTACTATCATAAGTGAAGAAAATAGCTCTAGTCATTGCTCTGTGAGAAAAGGGGATCCTTCAGGGGCGCTGTGTGATGGTCGGGAGGGGAGGGAAAGGGGGGATATGCATATGACTAATCTGAGAACATACATATCTGTAAACAACAAAACTCTGTAAAAGTTAAAAGTAAAATAAAGGTTTAAAAATAATTATAATAAAAAAATTAAAAAAATAAATAAATTTTAAAAAGTTAACCCTAAAAAAAAAAAAGTTACTGGTGATCGTGGTTTGATCCACATTCTGCCAGGATATTTTCTATACATAAATAAACACACTATAAACCAAAATGAGGGCATAATAGACATATAACTTAACTCAGTACATGGCACTGTGCTTAATTCTCACCATACAATAACTTATCTAATTCTCCTAACACACCTTTAAGAGAAGTATTACTATTACCATAGGAGCCTCAAAGGGGAGATTTAACATTCCCCAGGTCAGCTTGTTGTTCACTCACTCAGCGTGTCTGACTCTTTGTGACCCCATGGACTGAAGCACACTAGACTTCCCTGTCTTCCACCATCTTCTGAAGCTTGTTCAAGCTCATGTCCACTGAGTCTGTGCTGCCACGCAGCCATCTCCTTCAGCCTTCAACTTTTCACTCTTTAATCAAGGTCAGCTAGAACATGACAGGTTCAAATTCTCATCTAATTCCCAGGACAAAAAATTTCAATTCATTCCTAACACATCTGTGTGAACGCATCATGTGAGGACAGGCAAGAACCCCAGAAAGTGATTCCTTCTGAGCTCAAGCCTAACAAGGAGTTTGCCTGAGGAACAAGCCAGAGACAAGTTTGCAGAGCGTTATGTGCAAACAGACCTAACTTGGCATTTTTCTTTCTTTAATCATCTTCCGTATTGCACTGGTCTGTTATGCCTTGCAATAGGCATAACATTCCAACCAGCTCAAACAATTGTGAAAGTTCAGACAGATATAACTGGTTCAAACACTTTGAAATTAGTCCATTTTTATAGTGATTTTGAGCAAATTCAACTTCAAAGAAACAAAAAAAAAGCCTAAGAGTTTGAATGGTTTTTACTCTGCTCCTCACCTTCCTCCCTGAACTATCCATTCACATACCACCATTAGTAACTACTTTGCTAAAACTACCATTATAAGGTCTCAGAAAAAGTAATTAGGGGCTTCCCCTGGTGGTCCAGTGGGTAAGGACACCGCCTTGCAGTGCAAGGGGCGCCGGTTTGATCCCTGGCCTGGGAAGATCCCCCGTGCCGCGGAGCGGCTGGACCCACGTGTCCAATTACCGTGCTGGAGCTCTGGAGCGCATGCGCCCAGAGCCGGTGCTCTGTGACAACAGAGGCCGCCGCGATGGGAGGCCCACACAGGTCAAAGAACAAAGATGAATGAAAACAGATAAATGAAAGACCAAGAGAAGTGGCCCGCCTGCCTCCCTCCCTCCCCAACCCAGCCCCCACCCTAAAAAAAAAAAAGTTAAAAAAAAAAAATAATAATTAGGATCCATTTTACCTATGGCAACCCATGTTAGAAAGCAAATATCATAGCCCAACATGTAGGCAGCAGTCCAGATAATCCTGGTCGCAAAGGGAGTGCTTCTGAACCCACTCCAAGGACACCTCAAGGTTGGGTGAGGAATATCTTCTGAAGCTTGTTCAAGCTCATGTCCACTGAGTCTGTGCTGCCACGCAGCCATCTCCTCCAGCCTTCAACTTTTCACTCTTTAATCAAGGTCAGCTAGAACATGACAGGTTCAAATTCTCATCTAATTCCCAGGACAAAAAATTTCAATTCATTCCTAACACATCTGTGTGAACGCATCATGTGAGGACAGGCAAGAACCCCAGAAAGTGATTCCTTCTGAGCTCAAGCCTAACAAGGAGTTTGCCTGAGGAACAAGCCAGAGACAAGTTTGCAGAGCGTTATGTGCAAACAGACCTAACTTGGCATTTTTCTTTCTTTAATCATCTTCCGTATTGCACTGGTCTGTTATGCCTTGCAATAGGCATAACATTCCAACCAGCTCAAACAATTGTGAAAGTTCAGACAGATATAACTGGTTCAAACACTTTGAAATTAGTCCATTTTTATAGTGATTTTGAGCAAATTCAACTTCAAAGAAACAAAAAAAAAGCCTAAGAGTTTGAATGGTTTTTACTCTGCTCCTCACCTTCCTCCCTGAACTATCCATTCACATACCACCATTAGTAACTACTTTGCTAAAACTACCATTATAAGGTCTCAGAAAAAGTAATTAGGGGCTTCCCCTGGTGGTCCAGTGGGTAAGGACACCGCCTTGCAGTGCAAGGGGCGCCGGTTTGATCCCTGGCCTGGGAAGATCCCCCGTGCCGCGGAGCGGCTGGACCCACGTGTCCAATTACCGTGCTGGAGCTCTGGAGCGCATGCGCCCAGAGCCGGTGCTCTGTGACAACAGAGGCCGCCGCGATGGGAGGCCCACACAGGTCAAAGAACAAAGATGAATGAAAACAGATAAATGAAAGACCAAGAGAAGTGGCCCGCCCGCTCCCCTCCCTCCCCAACCCAACCCCCGCCCTAAAAAAAAAAAAGTTAAAAAAAAAAAATAATAATTAGGATCCATTTTACCTATGGCAACCCATGTTAGAAAGCAAATATCATAGCCCAACATGTAGGCAGCAGTCCAGATAATCCTGGTCGCAAAGGGAGTGCTTCTGAACCCACTCCAAGGACACCTCAAGGTTGGGTGAGGAATATGTATTCACAATCCCAGTCCAGAAAAGTCTGGAAGGTGCAAGTAGCCTGGGTCCTCACAAGGAGTCCTCATTTTCTCAGATTAGAAAGTAAAGAGTTCCCTGTTCAATGTTATGCAGCTGCCTGGACGGGAGGGAAGTTTAGAGGAGAATGCATATGGATGGCCGAGTCCCTTTGCTGTCCGCCTGAAATTACCAGAACATTGTTAATTGGCTACACTCCAATATAAAGTTTTAAAAAAGGAAAGTAAAGAGTTTCAAAGAACTAGCTCCAGTCTAACGGAATCTGACTCTATGAGGCAAGGCTGCTGTTGCCACCAAAGAGATGAACATCAGCAAGGCGGCCATCCACTTCTTCACCCCCGATGCCACAGGACACAGTGCTGTCACTCTGCCATGTGAAACGAAGTCTCAAAACGACCCACTAGAGCAGATTCAGCACTCTGGACTGTGGTTCAAGTGCAAGCTTGCCTGGCGTATGTCTTAATGATAGTGTCTAAGCAATTACTGAGTAAGGAAACAGTAAATTCTAATTCAGAACCAAGGTTTTACCTAATCCTGAAGTCTCTAAATATCAAAGAAATGTGTAAAGCACAGACAAAAAAAATGTATATGAATAAAACTGGTTTACAAAGGAGGATGCTGAGTACTGATACTCAGGAAGAGAAAACTTCCCCCAGACACTCTACATTTCTATGCAAGGAAGAAGAGGGTCCAAGCTCTCCTACTCGGCTCTCAACATGCCAAGATTTCTTCCTAGAATCACAATCTCGTGCTGCAGGATGATACCCAAAATGGAAATACTATGTTCTTATCCATCTGTAAAGAATAATAGAAACCCTTTTACCCCACAGCATCATCTAAGACGTTAAATGCCCCTTGCTCTGACTTTTATCTCGTACCCAAAACTCCTTTCAGGAGGGTCTGATGCTACCATCCTGGTTTCTCAGTAGAGAAACGGAAGCACAGGCATTAATACCTCCTAAGCAACGGTGACTGTCCAGTCCTCCTGATAAACAAAATGACACTTGATCCTTCACTTGGTGCTGCTCAAAGAGGTACAGAGAGGCCACCCCTCTTCCGTGGATTCGGGTTCACCTACACAACACATGTGTGGTTTTTATTAAAAGGCATGTAGAACTCTGAACATGGGGCTAGTAGGTGTCATGTAGGTGGTTTTCTTCTGAGAAGCAACACCAATGTATTTTCTGGGGATCATGAATTTAGAGTCATTTCTATTTCTGAAAGAGTAGAGGAGTTCCTTAAAAGTATATGGCCAAAGGGACACCGTCCAAAGAATACGTTATACAAGAGATAACAAATAATGACCTGTGACATACCATGGAAGAGATAAAAGAAAAAAAAAAACAGCTTGCATATATGTGAACGCAAACATCCGTGGGAAGAGTTCAAGACAGAAGTGAATTATTTAGGGGAGAGGAACGGGGACTAGAGTGAAGGTCACTGACAGTCAGATTTGGGCTTAAATTCTGCCTCCCACCCAAGCTCTAATCCTCAGGTTCACTAGTTTATAAATTAGAAATAAGCACAATCACATCTTGACTGTCACGAACAACAAATAAGATAGAACAGACACATTCAGTGCAACTTTACAAAACACTGTACAAAAACTTAGTACACAAACATCCGCTACCTTCCCCTTCCCCTCACATGCCTGTTTCTAAAAGATTTTTTATTTCATTTTACTGCAAAACACTGTTACAAAACACTGAGTCAAATAAATGAACACAGGTATATAAAAACGAAAGGAGGATGCTGAGTACTGATACTCAGGAAGAGAAAACTTCCCCAGACACTCTACATTTCTATGCAAGGAAGAAGAGGGTCCAAGCTCTCTACTCGGCTCTCAACATGCCAAGATTTCTTCCTAGAATCACAATCTCGTGCTGCAGGATGATACCCAAAATGGAAATACTATGTTCTTATCCATCTGTAAAGAATAATAGAAACCCTTTTACCCCACAGCATCATCTAAGACGTTAAATGCCCCTTGCTCTGACTTTTATCTCGTACCCAAAACTCCTTTCAGGAGGGTCTGATGCTACCATCCTGGTTTCTCAGTAGAGAAACGGAAGCACAGGCATTAATACCTCCTAAGCAACGGTGACTGTCCAGTCCTCCTGATAAACAAAATGACACTTGATCCTTCACTTGGTGCTGCTCAAAGAGGTACAGAGAGGCCACCCCTCTTCCGTGGATTCGGGTTCACCTACACAACACATGTGTGGTTTTTATTAAAAGGCATGTAGAACTCTGAACATGGGGCTAGTAGGTGTCATGTAGGTGGTTTTCTTCTGAGAAGCAACACCAATGTATTTTCTGGGGATCATGAATTTAGAGTCATTTCTATTTCTGAAAGAGTAGAGGAGTTCCTTAAAAGTATATGGCCAAAGGGACACCGTCCAAAGAATACGTTATACAAGAGATAACAAATAATGACCTGTGACATACCATGGAAGAGATAAAAGAAAAAAAAAAACAGCTTGCATATATGTGAACGCAAACATCCGTGGGAAGAGTTCAAGACAGAAGTGAATTATTTAGGGGAGAGGAACGGGGACTAGAGTGAAGGTCACTGACAGTCAGATTTGGGCTTAAATTCTGCCTCCCACCCAAGCTCTAATCCTCAGGTTCACTAGTTTATAAATTAGAAATAAGCACAATCACATCTTGACTGTCACGAACAACAAATAAGATAGAACAGACACATTCAGTGCAACTTTACAAAACACTGTACAAAAACTTAGTACACAAACATCCGCTACCTTCCCCTTCCCCTCACATGCCTGTTTCTAAAAGATTTTTTATTTCATTTTACTGACTTAAATGGGAACTCTTACAGTGGTTCAAACAAAACAGTTCCTACACATTATATAGTCATTGGCACATACATATCTGTTGCAGCACAGTAATTTGCAAAGAAAAAGGAAGTAGTAATTTTAAGAGAAAAGTCCCAGCTCACGTGCACTGCCTTCTAAAACCTTCAGCTTTACAGGCTACGGAGACTATTGGCTCTAGGGGTGCAGAATGGGAAATAAAGGAAAAATTCTCACGGGAAAAAAATGGTTCCCCAAAAAAGAAACAGAAGATAATAAGGGAAATCGAGGGGTACACAAGGGAGTTTATTTTACTTAACAAAGTAAAAGTCAAGCAAAATGAATAATCTGCCTCCAGAAATGGTTATTTAAAGGTTTTTTGCAAAGGGCTCTGGTTCCTAAAAAGACAGGAGTCATTGCATATGCCCACCCACTCCTCATTTATTTTTAAACCCTAGCTTATATGTTCCTTAGCAACAGAAGCAGCAGATGAGACCCCCTACACACACACGCACACCCTCTCCCCTAGCCCCCTTCTTCTCTCCTATCAATTATCATTCTGCAAACACCCATGTTCTTCCACAGATATTTTTGACCACCTGCAAAGCTCTTCTTCCCCACCTCAACAGATCTCCCTGATACAGCTGCCATGCTTCACAGTCTAACCCAGTCTTTTCACTTAGGTTCCATCCTGTGAGGTCTTCCTGAGCCCCTTTCCTTCCCTTTGACCCGTCGCCGTCCTCGGGTGGCCCCAGAAGTGAGGTGATGTGGATGGTTCTCCCTGAGGAGCCAAAACTCAACTCCAGTCAAAGCCTCTTTTCTTGCAGGCCATTCGCTTACCCACCAGTGCAATGGCCAGGCCTAGCTACCTCTGCGTCCAGCATAAGTGGCTTCCATTTATGCTCTAAATAATCACCATCAGAATGGAGATGCTCTCCAGGTGACCCAGGACAAACGCATGCTGATGATGCGTTTCACTGTCTTTCCTCTGACTTTCGGACTGCTGGACATGTTTGGCTGGGCATGCGTTACGAGTTTAAAGCTCCGTTATTTAGCCATTGTGGGGGAAAAAACACAGAGCATCAGACCTCAGGTTTAGTGTGCTTATGCATCCCCCGAGCAGCCTGTTAAACATTCCCACACCCAGGGAGTTGGATTTGGAAAGTGTGGGGTGGTGGGCATCTTTTTTTTTTTTGAAAAACTGGTGGGCATCTTTAACCAGCCACCTGAGGTGATGCTGAAGCAGGAGGCTTCCTGAGTTGGAGACTGTAAAGCTTTATTTAAAGGGAAATGATGTTCAGAAAGTAGGAGCCGCTTCTGTGGACTGTAAGGGAGATGCAATCTTATTATTACTCTATAGAAAAAGGCTGTGTCTGGATCGCCTATGCACACCCATACACATGCATGTGTGAGCGTGCAACCCAGAAAGCCACAGTCCCACACAGTACTCATTTCCAAAAGAGAGGCTCAGGGAATAACCCCTGCCAAGAGGCAAGCTGAAATAATTTCCCTTGCAAACTCTGGCTTTGTAGCCCAGGAGGAGTCTGATGATGAATACCAATGACATAGGAACAACTCTGGGCCCAGGAGCCCAGACCCACAATATGTTTCACATAACCAACCGCCTCACTCCCTCCAACTCGTGATTCCTAAATTAGGCTGAATGTAGCCCCTGGTCCCCAAAGGCCCAGATAGGCCATCCAAGCTAGGCAGCAGAACTGCCTGTGTCCCAGCCTACCTCCTCAGGGCTGCCTCACTCTCCACCACCTGTCTATTTTTAGAAACCAAAAATGTCAAGAGAAAGATCCATGTTGTTCTGATCTACGTGAGTACCTCAAAGAGAAAATCAGGTAGGAAACTGCCTCAAAGCACAGCCAACAAATTGCCTTCAGGGGATGAGGGAGAAATACCCTGCCCAGGAAGACGGTTTTGGAGTTGTGAGAAGCTGACACTTAAGACACAGAGCACACGCCCTAGTGACCAGAGCCTTCAGTCCGGGAGACGCCTGTGGGGATCCCAGTGATTCACACGCATGCCCTCAGAAATACAACACACATCCTCACAAACCCACACACCTCTGTCATCTGCTTTTGCTTACATAACAGCACATGGTGTGACAGCCTTAATACTTTATATGGGTTTCTGAAGAAGACTGCTAACTCAAAATTCAGAGGGTCACAAGGATGCTTTCTTGTCAGAAAATACTCTTGAGCCCAAGCAGGTGAACATCTTCCTAATTCTATGCTTGTTCATCACCTCAACTTTTAAGATTAACAAGCAGTAAGTAATTAACAAACTCTCCACACCACATCAATCAATATCTTTATTCTTGCCAGAGGATAGAGGGGGAAGGGGAGAGGAGAGAACCTACTGGATCTTCCCATTTGTGACTCCTGACACAATTTGGGACAGTCTTTCAGCATAATTTGGGGGGCATTTATCCCCACACTGTCCTTGTCTTGCAAATATACCCATCCTGGGGGCAGGCGTGGCCCCATTCTTGCTCTCACCCCTTGCATGCCAGCAAGCTCCCCTGGTCATCCTTCTGGGCACAGCCAAGAGAGAGAGAAAGAGCCGGTGTACATGTGGCCCCTCCAGAACCAGTTGCGTATCTACAGACATAGAACCACAACCTACCAGGTCCAACTTCCAAGGATTTCTCTCCAGTGTAGAGCGCTGTGCTTTTCTGCCCGTCTGTAATCCCAAATATCAAGTTAGTGCCAAAGGTCGACCCAGTGAAATGAGGAAGGGCTGGGGTGAGTGGTTGAATATGGCCCGGGCTTAGGGACGACTTCGAGGACTTCTCTCAAGAAACCCAGCACCTGCGTGTGTACCCCCTTGCCCCTCCAAACACACGCACGCATTTTTATTGCTGTTGTTCTGACCTCTGGGACTCGGTCTTCTCTCCAGTTCCGGGGGCGAAACCTGGCGCACGTAGTTTCTCTCCAGCCCAGAAAGATGGGATGAGAAGAGAACACATAGCCCAGAAGGGGGAGGAAGACGCAGAGAGAGCGACAGAAAAGAGAGCTACCCCTGGTCGGAAGAAGCGCCTCTCCGAAGGCGCAGAGCGGGTCTCACGCCCCGCGGCGGCACCTGCTTCCAGGCTGCCCGGGCTCGCGCGCCTACCTGTAAGAGACCTGCTTCCGGAAAGTTAAGTTCCGCAGCTTCTCCTCCAGCGCCTCGTCCTTCTCCTTCGGGCCGGCAGCCCCGGGCTCTTCCAGGGCAGCGGCCCCCGCTGCCGCCGCTGCCCCCGCGCCCCTCGGGTCCGCGCCGCCCTCGGCGCCCAGGCAGCCGCTCCCGGCGCCGCTGCCGCTGCTGCCGCTGCCGCCCGTCGCCCCCTTCTCCTCTCCCGCCGAGGAGCTAGGGTTCATGGCGACCGCTCCGGCGGCCGCGGAGAGAGCCGAGGCGGCGCCGCTGCAGAGGCCGGGCCGGCGGACGGCGCGGACGGCGGCCGCCACCGCAGGAGGGCTAGCAGGTCCGCGCGCCGCTGGCAGGGGCGGCAAATGGCAGCCCCTTCCCGCAGCATCCATCCGCGGCGGCCCCGCACCGGGGCATTGTGGGAAACTCCATGCCTCCACTCCTCCCGGCCAATCAGAGGCCGCCTCACACCCACACTACCAGGCTCCCAACCCCCCTTCCAAGGTCATCCTTCTGGGCACAGCCAAGAGAGAGAAAAGAGCCGGTGTACATGTGGCCCCTCCAGAACCAGTTGCGATCTACAGACATAGAACCACAACCTACCAGGTCCAACTTCCAAGGATTTCTCCAGTGTAGAGCGCTGTGCTTTTCTGCCCGTCTGTAATCCCAAATATCAAGTTAGGGCCAAAGGTCGACCCAGTGAAATGAGGAAGGGCTGGGGTGAGTGGTTGAATATGGCCCGGGCTTAGGGACGACTTCGAGGACTTCTCTCAAGAAACCCAGCACCTGCGTGTGTACCCCCTTGCCCCTCCAAACACACGCACGCATTTTTATTGCTGTTGTTCTGACCTCTGGGACTCGGTCTTCTCTCCAGTTCCGGGGGCGAAACCTGGCGCACGTAGTTTCTCTCCAGCCCAGAAAGATGGGATGAGAAGAGAACACATAGCCCAGAAGGGGGAGGAAGACGCAGAGAGAGCGACAGAAAAGAGAGCTACCCCTGGTCGGAAGAAGCGCCTCTCCGAAGGCGCAGAGCGGGTCTCACGCCCCGCGGCGGCACCTGCTTCCAGGCTGCCCGGGCTCGCGCGCCTACCTGTAAGAGACCTGCTTCCGGAAAGTTAAGTTCCGCAGCTTCTCCTCCAGCGCCTCGTCCTTCTCCTTCGGGCCGGCAGCCCCGGGCTCTTCCAGGGCAGCGGCCCCCGCTGCCGCCGCTGCCCCCGCGCCCCTCGGGTCCGCGCCGCCCTCGGCGCCCAGGCAGCCGCTCCCGGCGCCGCTGCCGCTGCTGCCGCTGCCGCCCGTCGCCCCCTTCTCCTCTCCCGCCGAGGAGCTAGGGTTCATGGCGACCGCTCCGGCGGCCGCGGAGAGAGCCGAGGCGGCGCCGCTGCAGAGGCCGGGCCGGCGGACGGCGCGGACGGCGGCCGCCACCGCAGGAGGGCTAGCAGGTCCGCGCGCCGCTGGCAGGGGCGGCAAATGGCAGCCCCTTCCCGCAGCATCCATCCGCGGCGGCCCCGCACCGGGGCATTGTGGGAAACTCCATGCCTCCACTCCCCCTCCCCGGCCAATCAGAGGCCGCCTCCCGCCGCCTCCCCCGCCCTCCCCGCTGCAAACCCGTGCGCTCCCGCCCCTCTGGCCTCTGCCTAAATCCGGAGCACCTGCCAGGGCCTCACCTGAACTCTGCCCCGGGGCGTCGGGTCGCCGGAGAGGTGGCCAGCGGGCGGGGGAGGAGGAGCTGCCGGGCTGGGCGCACGGGCACGGGCTGCAGGAGAAGAGAGCTCCGGAGGGAAACTCGGAGGACAGCGTGCCGCGCCCTGGTTAATACTCGAGAAGGCGGAGACCGGGAAGGAAGAGATGCCCTGGCCAGGCGGCCGGCCCGGGAGCCGTAGCGCCCACCTAGGTCCCCGTCCTCGTGCCTGAAGTCCGGGAAGGCATTCGCCCCCCTATCGCCGCCCGACCGAGAACAGCCGGAGCCCGGCAGAAGCCGCCCTACGCGGGAAACCTTGTGGGGAAAGCAACGCGCGCGTGGTCTGTGCGATCCTAGGAGAGAATTCGTAAGCAGGGTCCATTAGGGCTGAGGAAGAGGCCAAGTTTAAGATGCAGGAGAAGCTCCTGCCTCCTCTCAAAACGAGGGCAGAGACCCTTTCATCCCTAAATCCCTTTCCTTACACATAGATCTGCATAAAGAGCTGCTGATAGATTCAATCGGATCACAGGCCCGTCGGCGAAGTAGCAAGACTGAGAGAGCCAACGGGCAGAGTGAGGACGCGAGCTGCCGCCGCCGCTGCCGCCGAGCAGGAAGGAGAGGATGGGCCGCTGGAGCGGGGGCTACCAGCCTCTCCGGACCCCACTGCTGAACCAAACCAGGCTTGCAGGCTCTGAGGATTTAACAGTCCACCGGTCTCTTGCTTTTGTCTCTAAAATGACCAAAATCTCTTATGAGGTTTGAACGGTGTGCTATAAAGTGTGTGAGACAGTTTTCCAAATTAGGACTTTACACACAAGAACCTCTGCTGTCATCGAACACGGGGAAGATTCGCACTTAAGGCTCAGGGTGCTAACCAAAATACAGACGCACCTGGACGGGCAGTGAGAGAACCAGACCAGTGAAGAATTCCAGGTCGGTGTTGCACGACCCCAAACAAGTTGCTTGATTTTTCCCCCCACTTTATTTCTCATGACTAGAATTAGGAGATTGAATAAGACACCTCAACTCTCTCTCAAGTCCCACATACTGTAATTCTGTTCATATGTACATTATAGTAAGTCAAGGGTCACCGGAGCACCTGCCCCGGGGGGAGAGGTGGCCAGCGGGCGGGGGAGGAGGAGCTGCCGGGCTGGGCGCACGGGCACGGGCTGCAGGAGAAGAGAGCTCCGGAGGGAAACTCGGAGGACAGCGTGCCGCGCCCTGGTTAATACTCGAGAAGGCGGAGACCGGGAAGGAAGAGATGCCCTGGCCAGGCGGCCGGCCCGGGAGCCGTAGCGCCCACCTAGGTCCCCGTCCTCGTGCCTGAAGTCCGGGAAGGCATTCGCCCCCCTATCGCCGCCCGACCGAGAACAGCCGGAGCCCGGCAGAAGCCGCCCTACGCGGGAAACCTTGTGGGGAAAGCAACGCGCGCGTGGTCTGTGCGATCCTAGGAGAGAATTCGTAAGCAGGGTCCATTAGGGCTGAGGAAGAGGCCAAGTTTAAGATGCAGGAGAAGCTCCTGCCTCCTCTCAAAACGAGGGCAGAGACCCTTTCATCCCTAAATCCCTTTCCTTACACATAGATCTGCATAAAGAGCTGCTGATAGATTCAATCGGATCACAGGCCCGTCGGCGAAGTAGCAAGACTGAGAGAGCCAACGGGCAGAGTGAGGACGCGAGCTGCCGCCGCCGCTGCCGCCGAGCAGGAAGGAGAGGATGGGCCGCTGGAGCGGGGGCTACCAGCCTCTCCGGACCCCACTGCTGAACCAAACCAGGCTTGCAGGCTCTGAGGATTTAACAGTCCACCGGTCTCTTGCTTTTGTCTCTAAAATGACCAAAATCTCTTATGAGGTTTGAACGGTGTGCTATAAAGTGTGTGAGACAGTTTTCCAAATTAGGACTTTACACACAAGAACCTCTGCTGTCATCGAACACGGGGAAGATTCGCACTTAAGGCTCAGGGTGCTAACCAAAATACAGACGCACCTGGACGGGCAGTGAGAGAACCAGACCAGTGAAGAATTCCAGGTCGGTGTTGCACGACCCCAAACAAGTTGCTTGATTTTTCCCCCCACTTTATTTCTCATGACTAGAATTAGGAGATTGAATAAGACACCTCAACTCTCTCTCAAGTCCCACATACTGTAATTCTGTTCATATGTACATTATAGTAAGTCAAGGGTCAGGGCTTTTCCACAGTGGTGAAAGGAAAGGGAGTCATCATAAAAATAACTTTAAAAACAGCTAGGGGCTAATGAAACCGTCAGTTTTCATGACAGATGTTGTGCTGAGCACGTCATTTGCCGATCTCTGTACTTTTCACAGTGCCCCTCGAGCGTGAGTGCATGCTCCGTTGCTCCGGCTTGTGCAACCAGACGTGGACAGAACCAGGAATCATGACACCCAGGCCGCCTGGGTGCTCCCCGCACCCCACTCCTCACACCCTCTCCCTCATGCAACATGCCCCCTCTACAGAGGAGACGGAGCCATACTGGGTACTTCAGTAGACATGCTGAGTAAGATCTGTGACTACCTAGTGTATGACTAACGACCAGGAAACATCACCTTATCTGAATTACTAGACAGTCTCCTGACTGCTCTCCATACCTCCTCCAATCAGTTTTCTACCTCAACCCCCCAGATACTTCTGATATGTTACCAATGACTAAAAGTCTTCCAATTACATCATATTACCATGAGAGCCAAGTTCAAACAGCCCCTTCACTGATTTTCAAAGCCCCGTTAGCAGGTGGTAGGCCAGCCCTGCCCACTCGCATCCACTTTGTCCTGAGAGTGCCAATCTGAACAGAACTGTGTACCCATCCCTGTTACTGTCTCTGCTCCATCCATCCATGCATGGGTCCACTGCCTCCTTCCCAAGCTCCTCCGTCCCTAATGTCATCCTAACGACATGTAAACAGCCCACATGTCCAGGGACAGACAAATGCATCAAGATGATATGGTACATACACACAATGGAACATTACTCAGCCATTGAAAAGAAGGAAATAATGCCTTTTGCAGCAACGTGGATGCAACTGGAGATCATCATACTACGTGAAGTAAGTCAGAGACAGAAAGACAAATACTATATTATTATTAACGGGCAGTGAGAGAACCAGACCAGTGAAGAATTCCAGGTCGGTGTTGCACGACCCCAAACAAGTTGCTTGATTTTTCCCCCCACTTTATTTCTCATGACTAGAATTAGGAGATTGAATAAGACACCTCAACTCTCTCTCAAGTCCCACATACTGTAATTCTGTTCATATGTACATTATAGTAAGTCAAGGGTCAGGGCTTTTCCACAGTGGTGAAAGGAAAGGGAGTCATCATAAAAATAACTTTAAAAACAGCTAGGGGCTAATGAAACCGTCAGTTTTCATGACAGATGTTGTGCTGAGCACGTCATTTGCCGATCTCTGTACTTTTCACAGTGCCCCTCGAGCGTGAGTGCATGCTCCGTTGCTCCGGCTTGTGCAACCAGACGTGGACAGAACCAGGAATCATGACACCCAGGCCGCCTGGGTGCTCCCCGCACCCCACTCCTCACACCCCTCTCCCCTCATGCAACATGCCCCCTCTACAGAGGAGACGGAGCCATACTGGGTACTTCAGTAGACATGCTGAGTAAGATCTGTGACTACCTAGTGTATGACTAACGACCAGGAAACATCACCTTATCTGAATTACTAGACAGTCTCCTGACTGCTCTCCATACCTCCTCCAATCAGTTTTCTACCTCAACCCCCCAGATACTTCTGATATGTTACCAATGACTAAAAGTCTTCCAATTACATCATATTACCATGAGAGCCAAGTTCAAACAGCCCCTTCACTGATTTTCAAAGCCCCGTTAGCAGGTGGTAGGCCAGCCCTGCCCACTCGCATCCACTTTGTCCTGAGAGTGCCAATCTGAACAGAACTGTGTACCCATCCCTGTTACTGTCTCTGCTCCATCCATCCATGCATGGGTCCACTGCCTCCTTCCCAAGCTCCTCCCGTCCCTAATGTCATCCTAACGACATGTAAACAGCCCACATGTCCAGGGACAGACAAATGCATCAAGATGATATGGTACATACACACAATGGAACATTACTCAGCCATTGAAAAAGAAGGAAATAATGCCTTTTGCAGCAACGTGGATGCAACTGGAGATCATCATACTACGTGAAGTAAGTCAGAGACAGAAAGACAAATACTATATGATATTACTTACATGTAGAGTCTAAAATAGGGCACAAATGAACATATCTAAAAAACAGAAACAAATTCACAGACATAAAGAACAGACTTGTTGCCAAAGGGAGGTCGGTGAGGAAGGGAAGGACCAGGGGTGTGGGATTAGCAGATGTAAACTGTTATATGTAAGATGGATCAACAACAAGTTCCTACTTGGGAACTATATCCAATATCCAGTGATAAACCATAATGGAAAGGAAAAAAAAAGAATGTCCAGATGTGTATGGCTGAGTAACTGCTGCAGAGCAGAGATTAGTGCAACACTGGAGTTAGCTCTGTTTCAACATTAAATTAAGAGTTATAATAAATTCAATTTTAAATTATAAGAAGATACCATTTTTATTTATTTTTTGGTGGGAGGGGGAGTACGGGTTGGGGAGGGAGGGGGGCGGGTGGACGGGCCACTTCTATGGGTCTTTTCACTTATCTATTTTCATCCATCTTTGTTCTTTGGCCCGCGTGGGCTTCCCATCGTGGTGGCCTCTGTCGTCGCAGAGCGCCGGCTCTGGGCGCGAGCGCTCCAGAGCTCCGGCTCAGTCATTGGACACATGGTCCAGCCGCTCCACGGCACGTGGGATCTTCCCAGGCCAGGGATCGAATAGGCGCCCCTTGCACTGCAAGGCGGTGTCCTTACCCACTGGACCACCAGGGAAGCCCAAGATATCATTTTTAGAGTAAACAATTTGAAAGTAGATGATATTGAAACAGCACTTTCTCAAGTTGTTGGTACAGTTTGGCATAGTCTCTCTAATGGGAACTAGGCATACCCATCAATATCTGAAACATCAGCCTAATTAACCTAGGAATTATGCTTCTAGGAATTTGTTCTCTGATAGCTTTGTAAGTATACACTAAAAATTTAAGACTGAAAATAACCAAAATGTTTATTGATATAGGACTAATAACCTAAATTATCCTTCACCCAAATAAGGGAATTCTCTGCAGCCATTAAGAGAAATAAGGCAAACAGTCTCAAAAATATAACCAGGGTTCAGAGCACTAAGTTTGCTACCATTTACAGAAAAAGAGAAAATAGTTACACGTTTAAGATTTCAGGAAAGATACATAAGGAAACAGTGATAATCAGTCCAAATTAAGTGGCCTAAGCTAGAATTTCTGAGTTTCACCTGATTAAATAAATACGTACCAACAGGAGACAGTTTGTTCCCAGGCTAGCAGGAAAGCCAGCTGCACCATTCAGGTGTGTATTTGCATGTTTAAAGAGTGTATCAACAAAGATGGGCTACTACACAAAGGAAAATAGAAAAAAGAAAAAAAAGGGGTCATTGAACACTCACTTGAATTTAAGACAGAAAGAAATTTACACCTGAAAAGCAGGAATAATTCCAGCCGAAGGCAAATTCTTGTTGCACTGTGGTCTTCTGAGAAATTACTTAAAATAGCAGATACCTTTTAAACAATTTATTTTCCTTTTGTTTTTCAGTGGTCAGTAAGCAACTTTGTAATTATTCATTCAACTTCTTAGTTACATTGACTCTAAAAAGTGGAATCTGTGGGCAGAGGTCAAAAGCACTCCAATCACAGGAAAGGATATTGACATTTCGGTTCTAAAATGTATAATTTTGAGAAACATAAGTACATAAACAAGGAAATTAGCTTCTCTGGGTGTATTGAAACATGCTGCTTCTCATCTTAGACCGCCCCTGGAAAATTCCTCCATCCATGGACTAGGTGGGCTCCTCTTTCTGTTATTAATTCAGTTCATTCTAAAACAGGCATCTTCACAGCCTTAAATACCAAACTTAAGTCTTGCAAATACTAGGTCTGATAAAAATATCATTTTAGAGAACTGAAAATATACCAAGGGATTTGTTTCAATTGATATCATTGAAACATCAGCCTAATTAACCTAGGAATTATGCTTCTAGGAATTTGTTCTCTGATAGCTTTGTAAGTATACACTAAAAATTTAAGACTGAAAATAACCAAAATGTTTATTGATATAGGACTAATAACCTAAATTATCCTTCACCCAAATAAGGGAATTCTCTGCAGCCATTAAGAGAAATAAGGCAAACAGTCTCAAAAATATAACCAGGGTTCAGAGCACTAAGTTTGCTACCATTTACAGAAAAAGAGAAAATAGTTACACGTTTAAGATTTCAGGAAAGATACATAAGGAAACAGTGATAATCAGTCCAAATTAAGTGGCCTAAGCTAGAATTTCTGAGTTTCACCTGATTAAATAAATACGTACCAACAGGAGACAGTTTGTTCCCAGGCTAGCAGGAAAGCCAGCTGCACCATTCAGGTGTGTATTTGCATGTTTAAAGAGTGTATCAACAAAGATGGGCTACTACACAAAGGAAAATAGAAAAAAAAAAAAAAAGGGATCATTGAACACTCACTTGAATTTAAGACAGAAAGAAATTTACACCTGAAAAGCAGGAATAATTCCAGCCGAAGGCAAATTCTTGTTGCACTGTGGTCTTCTGAGAAATTACTTAAAATAGCAGATACCTTTTAAACAATTTATTTTCCTTTTGTTTTTCAGTGGTCAGTAAGCAACTTTGTAATTATTCATTCAACTTCTTAGTTACATTGACTCTAAAAAGTGGAATCTGTGGGCAGAGGTCAAAAGCACTCCAATCACAGGAAAGGATATTGACATTTCGGTTCTAAAATGTATAATTTTGAGAAACATAAGTACATAAACAAGGAAATTAGCTTCTCTGGGTGTATTGAAACATGCTGCTTCTCATCTTAGACCGCCCCTGGAAAATTCCTCCATCCATGGACTAGGTGGGCTCCTCTTTCTGTTATTAATTCAGTTCATTCTAAAACAGGCATCTTCACAGCCTTAAATACCAAACTTAAGTCTTGCAAATACTAGGTCTGATAAAAATAGCTTCAAGCACAAAATTTTAAAGAAAGAAAGAAAGAAATAGAGTTTAGACTACAAGGCTAGTAATAAAGAGAACATTATATCTAATATTTTTTTAAATGTATGTAGTTATTAAGAACTTTCAAGAAATAATAGAATATTTTTTTGTAGAAAGCAAGTAACGCACATAAACCATGCACGTCCATAAGTAAACCACACACACACACATACACATACACACACCATTTAGGGTTGAGGTTATTTAAAGACAAACATAATTGGAAAATATTGTTTGTCTAAAAGGAAAAAGAGAAGAAAATTCACAGGGTTGAGCTGATAGACATCAGCTTATTCCTGCCTCCCACGGTAATGCTTGTTACTCTTGCTGCCTGGAATGCTCTGCCCCAGAGATGCCCAAACTCACTCAGTGGACAGAACCCTTTAACATCTCAGAAATTTTTTTTTCTGGCACCTCTAGATCTAAAGAAGAATCTAACATTAAGGTTTACTAGGTAGCTAAGTGCTAACAATTTAATGAACATTTATGTCTTAACAACTCTAGTTGCTATTTTACAAAGTGATACATATAAATTGAAAGGGCAAAAAAAATGTTTGTATTTCGTTTTTAAATTAGCCCCAGTTACTTACTAATGAGACAGTAATGGGGTCAGCACAGCTTTTCAGACCTTGGGATCGTATTAGACACCACTTTGCTTTGTATCAGAGCAGCCACTAAAAAACCAGCTCTTCCAAGATAATGTCATTGAAAAAAATGTAGCATGATCTACTGTTGAAACTGTAACTACCTGGAACTGGTAGTTTGCATGGTGTCTGACAGAGGTTGAATATCGCTTGTTTGCCCTGAAATTTTCAAATATCCTGCAATTTCCCTGTGATTTCATGGCAGGAACCTGAACACCTCTTCAGAGTTCAGAAACCATATTGCTACCCTCATATTTTTACAGAATGTTTGTTTTTTGCAATGGATTCCCTAGAAAACAGATTCTTAGGCACACCTTACAAGCCAAGGCTTGAAGGAGAAATGTAGTCCCAGGAGTTTAGGAAAGGAAAAAAAGAAGTAAGGCAGAAAAAAAGAGGGAAAATAAATGCAAGAGGTGAGCAAGAGACGGCTACATCTTCACAAATACACATACCTGGTTGCTTGGTCACCAGAACCTTGTCCAGACAGAACTTACATCATCACTGTATCTGGGAACATTTTGTCTGCAGGAAGAAGGGGAATTTCTCTTCTGGTTTCTTCCTGTCTCCTGACTCCCGTCTCTCACTGGTTGAAGTCTGTCCCTGAGGGAATTGACTCACCCTTACTTCCAGGTTATATCACTGGGGAACCCAGCATCCTGCCTCACAGCTGGACTCTTTGGCCCTTTCTGGAAGCCACAGGAGAAAACTAAAAATAGAGACTGGCTGAGCCTGAGCACCAAGTTACTGAGCTTCCTGCCAATCCCAGAGTCCAGCCCTCCTTGGGGAGGCTGAGAGAGCTGGCAGAGGTAGGATATGACACAATGTCAATGTCAGTGGTGGGGGCTTTCCATTAAGCAGTAAGAAACAAGGGGGCGAAGGGACTGGAGGAGCCAAATGATTCTGGGTCCTATACACTCTGCTGCTTCTCATTATTCAGGTCTTCTTTTTTTTTTTTTTTTTATTGTCTTCATTTCTTATTATTATCTTTCTAAATATGTTCTTAGCATTCATCCATTGTGTATATATATACTTTTTATGATATATACTTGCTATTAACTCAAACTTCATTGTCCTCTTATCTCAAGGTACTTTTTTTTTTTTTTTAAACCTTTATTTTGCTTTTAGCTTTTACAGAGTTTTGTTGTTTACAGACATGAATGTTCCCAGATTACTTGGTCACCATTTTGGAGAAGCCTTCTTCTCCATCACCTATAATGTTCTCCTCACCCAAAGCTGACAAAGCTGCATGTGTTTTTCTTGTCATAGCACTTGTCACTGTCTGAATTGTACAGTCTATTTACTTCTTTGTCTTTCTCCTCTTACTAGAATATGAACGCTATCTTAGCATTTGTCTTCAACAAAACTGTACTAGGCACACAGTAGGTACGTTAAAAATGTTCATTAGATGGGTGACTGAATAAATGTTTTCTAACATTCATTTGCCTGAAAGGAAAATCAGAGGACCAGTCAAGAGGATGCTGGGATTGTAAATTTACTAGCCAATAAGGAAAGAGGAAATCTATATCAGGACCGTGTGTTAAACCCAAGATTCTCAGAGTATCAGGTTGCCATGAGAGCCTGCTGAGTCAGAATGGAGGACAGTATTTTAGATTCTATTGGTACAAATCAGAGGAATTTACTAACACAGGCAATCTCTAAGTTAGATTTAAATGCAAATAGAGCTTTTTTGGTGGGGGGGAATGAAAGGGGTCTTAAAATCACCCCTGTAGCCTTCCATCCCCTCCAGCCTTCCGTCCATGCATGGTACTCCTGCAGTATTCCTTGACATGATCCTTTCAGCACTGAACAACTGAAGTTATCAGAAGTCATTATTTCGTAAGACAGCTCAGTAATTTTCAACAGGCTACATTATTAAATTTATTCTCATTTTTCACTGTCATTCCTTACTCTTACTGTGGTTGTTTGTTCTTGTTCAGTCGCTAAGTAGTATGTGACTCTTTGCAATCCCATGGACTGTAGCACTCCAGGCTACCCTGTCCTTCACTGTCTCCTGGAGTCTGCTCAGAGTTTGCCAACTATTGGTGCTGGGGCCGAATAGAAGGAATTAATGTTTATTTTCCTTAAATTTCCTCTTTCTATGCTCACTCACCCATCCAGAAGGCTTGAGGATCTGAAGAATGTCATTCACTGCCTTCACAATCTCTTGATTATCAAGTGCAGATCCCATCTCTAAAATACTGTGAAGTTGCCAATAAACTTCCTGAAAGGGCTGGTCAGGATCAGAAGGCATGGTGTATCCCTAGCAACCTCAGTTCAGCTGACCGTTGTTTACAGACATGAATGTTCCCAGATTACTTGGTCACCATTTTGGAGAAGCCTTCTTCTCCATCACCTATAATGTTCTCCTCACCCAAAGCTGACAAAGCTGCATGTGTTTTTCTTGTCATAGCACTTGTCACTGTCTGAATTGTACAGTCTATTTACTTCTTTGTCTTTCTCCTCTTACTAGAATATGAACGCTATCTTAGCATTTGTCTTCAACAAAACTGTACTAGGCACACAGTAGGTACGTTAAAAATGTTCATTAGATGGGTGACTGAATAAATGTTTTCTAACATTCATTTGCCTGAAAGGAAAATCAGAGGACCAGTCAAGAGGATGCTGGGATTGTAAATTTACTAGCCAATAAGGAAAGAGGAAATCTATATCAGGACCGTGTGTTAAACCCAAGATTCTCAGAGTATCAGGTTGCCATGAGAGCCTGTTGAGTCAGAATGGAGGACAGTATTTTAGATTCTATTGGTACAAATCAGAGGAATTTACTAACACAGGCAATCTCTAAGTTAGATTTAAATGCAAATAGAGCTTTTTTGGTGGGGGGGAATGAAAGGGGTCTTAAAATCACCCCTGTAGCCTTCCATCCCCTCCAGCCTTCCGTCCATGCATGGTACTCCTGCAGTATTCCTTGACATGATCCTTTCAGCACTGAACAACTGAAGTTATCAGAAGTCATTATTTCGTAAGACAGCTCAGTAATTTTCAACAGGCTACATTATTAAATTTATTCTCATTTTTCACTGTCATTCCTTACTCTTACTGTGGTTGTTTGTTCTTGTTCAGTCGCTAAGTAGTATGTGACTCTTTGCAATCCCATGGACTGTAGCACTCCAGGCTACCCTGTCCTTCACTGTCTCCTGGAGTCTGCTCAGAGTTTGCCAACTATTGGTGCTGGGGCCGAATAGAAGGAATTAATGTTTATTTTCCTTAAATTTCCTCTTTCTATGCTCACTCACCCATCCAGAAGGCTTGAGGATCTGAAGAATGTCATTCACTGCCTTCACAATCTCTCTTGATTATCAAGTGCAGATCCCATCTCTAAAATACTGTGAAGTTGCCAATAAACTTCCTGAAAGGGCTGGTCAGGATCAGAAGGCATGGTGTATCCCTAGCAACCTCAGTTCAGGCTGACCGTCTGTTTACAGGCAGCTACAAAATGTCTGTATGTGAAATCCTCTGGTTTAGGCTCTAGCGATACATCAGGGAAAAACTTAAGACCTCTCTCTGCTCTCTTGGTGCTAAACATTCTAGTGGTCTAGTCATCAATAAATTTTGTGAATAGTTATTAAAATCCAAATTAAAACAGTTAGCTGAACTGTTACTGAATATGCATTTCTCTATTTATGGATAAATTTCAGCTGCAGAATTATGTCCAAGACTCTATTTCTGCCCTATTTCCCTAAAGTAGCAGACCAGAAAACCTGTCCAAGAAAATGAGGCTAGTCTCATGTGACTTTTTAAGGAACCCATCCTAATTTCCAGAGATCATATCGCTGGTTTTTCAACATGTTACTCGCCTGCTTGAGCCTTTCCTATATAAATAGTATGCTAATGCTGAGAATTCAGAGATGGTTACAATTCAGTAAATTCCCTGGAAGAGACTGGTATTTAATTGTAATAAATGAAAAACATTTCCTTTTGATTTTACTGATCGTGATGAAAGTCATGTGGCAGACTCCATAAATTCTTTTTACTCAAAAGTCATTCATATCCCCTTCCTCCCTCATCTTCCTAGACTACAAAGACGTTAAAGGTAAAATGCTCCCGTTCCCAAACTGCCCTGCACTGACTTATGACTATGTGACCCAGTTCAAAACAATGAGACTGAGGCCAAAATAACCCAGGGGCGGCTTCTGGGAGAGTGTCTTATTACTACAGAAAGATCATACGCCCTTCAGTCTCTACCCACCTTCCTTCTTCAGCTGAGTGCCTAGGCATGTAGTAGACATTTTGCAACTAAGAAATCATTTACTAGAATGAAAAAGGGCAGCCATAATGGGCCTTGGTCTTTGATGACTTCCTTGAGCAGTTACTACCCAAGATAGCTCATTTACCACTAGCCGCCTTATTACAAGAGAAAATTAAACTCCAATCTGTTTTAAGTCACTGCTGATAGATATTTTTTTTTTTTTTTTTTTGCTTGTAGCTAAATGCATCCCTAACTTTTAGTTGGCACAAATGAATTCAGAGAGCAAATTAACATATTGGTGAAAATTTTCATAACAACCTAAATCAAATAGGTAGTTAGGTAGTTGGGTTACTGACCCCCAAAATTGTATTTTGTGAATGATTGGCAAATTACTACAAAATTACTCTTTAAGTATTACTCTTTCATCAAATCATCCCACATCAAAAATGTATCTTAATTAAAAATACCAATAAGAAGGAAAGGAAAATATTTGTTGTAGAATGATTTATAATGATGAGGAAGTGGGCTTCCCTTGGTGGTCCAGTGGGTAAGGACACTGCCTTGCAGTGCAAGGGGCGCCGGTTCGATCCCTGGCCTGGGAAGATTCCACGTGCCACAGAGCGGCTGGACCCATGTGTCCAGTTACCGAGCCGGAGCTCTGGGGCGCATGCGCCCAGAGCCGGTGCTCTGTGACAACAGAGGCCACCACGATGGGAGGCCCACAAGGGCCAAAGAACAAAGATGGATGAAAATAGACAAATGAAAGACCAATAGAAGTGGCCCACCCGCTCCCCTCCCTCCCCACCCCACACCCCCATAAATAAATAATAAATAAATCTTTAAAAAAAAAAATGATGAGGAAGTGACCTAACAGATAAACAATAGGAAAATAAGTAAGTAAAAAATTTTAGTGTCCACTGAAGGAATATTTATGCAGACCTCCAAAATAATATTTAGGAATCCATGCAAATTTGTTATACAAATTGCTTATGATGTGCTATGTGAAAACACTGGCATATAAAGTTGGATAATATCATTACTGTCTACATAAAATGTGGATTTATAAGACATAAAAGGAATTCAAAAAGAAAAATAATTGGTTCTGAGATGATTCTTAATTTTTCAGATTTTTAATAAATGAGTGCCTAGGCATGTAGTAGACATTTTGCAACTAAGAAATCATTTACTAGAATGAAAAGGGCAGCCATAATGGGCCTTGGTCTTTGATGACTTCCTTGAGCAGTTACTACCCAAGATAGCTCATTTACCACTAGCCGCCTTATTACAAGAGAAAATTAAACTCCAATCTGTTTTAAGTCACTGCTGATAGATATTTTTTTTTTTTTTTTGCTTGTAGCTAAATGCATCCCTAACTTTTAGTTGGCACAAATGAATTCAGAGAGCAAATTAACATATTGGTGAAAATTTTCATAACAACCTAAATCAAATAGGTAGTTAGGTAGTTGGGTTACTGACCCCCAAAATTGTATTTTGTGAATGATTGGCAAATTACTACAAAATTACTCTTTAAGTATTACTCTTTCATCAAATCATCCCACATCAAAATGTATCTTAATTAAAAATACCAATAAGAAGGAAAGGAAAATATTTGTTGTAGAATGATTTATAATGATGAGGAAGTGGGCTTCCCTTGGTGGTCCAGTGGGTAAGGACACTGCCTTGCAGTGCAAGGGGCGCCGGTTCGATCCCTGGCCTGGGAAGATTCCACGTGCCACAGAGCGGCTGGACCCATGTGTCCAGTTACCGAGCCGGAGCTCTGGGGCGCATGCGCCCAGAGCCGGTGCTCTGTGACAACAGAGGCCACCACGATGGGAGGCCCACAAGGGCCAAAGAACAAAGATGGATGAAAATAGACAAATGAAAGACCAATAGAAGTGGCCCACCCGCTCCCCTCCCTCCCCACCCCACACCCCCATAAATAAATAATAAATAAATCTTTAAAAAAAAAAATGATGAGGAAGTGACCTAACAGATAAACAATAGGAAAATAAGTAAGTAAAAATTTCAGTGTCCACTGAAGGAATATTTATGCAGACCTCCAAAATAATATTTAGGAATCCATGCAAATTTGTTATACAAATTGCTTATGATGTGCTATGTGAAAACACTGGCATATAAAGTTGGATAATATCATTACTGTCTACATAAAATGTGGATTTATAAGACATAAAAGGAATTCCGCAAAAAGAAAAATAATTGGTTCTGAGATGATTCTTAATTTTTTCAGAATTATTTATACTGTTATAATTTTATACTTATAACTGTAAGACAATTAGATGATAATTTTTTTTTTAAATACCATATTCTTTCAAAAATATCTTTTTTACTCCCACCAGGAACAGAGGTATCATAAACTTTTGGCTTAGACTCACTAGAAATATAGACATACATTTAATTTAAATAAATGGCATAAAACATTTTAATTCAGGAAAGAAGCAAAAAAAAAAAAAAGAAAAGAAGCAATGTTTTATAATATTGTGAAAGTCCATTAAGACTAGAATGGATGATCTCAAGAATGAACAGGGAGGGGGAGCCAAGATGGAGGAGGAATGAGGGGAAGGTTTCACCAGCTCCCCAACAGAATCACCAGAACTAATCAAGAAAAGAACCACCACCAACAAACCAGCCGCTAGACGACAGAATAATTCCATAGGTCCGCGAGGGTCGAAGAGGGAACAGCCAGAACTTTCCCGGAGCAACTGTTCTGAGAACCCTCTATCCTAACCCCCACGCCAGACCGCACCGACGGAGAGCGGGCCAGCAAGTGCCCTAAAAGGGGGCCTGAGCGGAGCCTCGGGGGAGAGAAGGCAGCGCTCAGCGTGAAAACTCCAAGAATCCGCCCGGATCGCTGGCAGAAATTAAGACACTGAGAAGATAGGATACCGGAGCAGGGCCGAGCAGAGCGCGCTTGCTGCCTAGCGACCTGAGGCCGGACTTGCTGCCTAGCGACCTGAGGCCGGACAGAACGTGGAGAGCGCTGCCTAGAGACCGACCGGGAGACGGGAGGGAGCGCCCAGTGTGAGGATCGCGCCACTCGGCCGGGCGAAAATCGCGACTTTCTGCCTGGCACCAGGTGAGTTCAAACACTAAGTCGCCCACAGATTGCTGACCAGGGACCGGGCTCGAGCCGGACGGGGAAGCTCCTGCCTGCCTTTGGGACTTACAAATTGCTTATGATGTGCTATGTGAAAACACTGGCATATAAAGTTGGATAATATCATTACTGTCTACATAAAATGTGGATTTATAAGACATAAAAGGAATTCCGCAAAAAGAAAAATAATTGGTTCTGAGATGATTCTTAATTTTTTCAGAATTATTTATACTGTTATAATTTTATACTTATAACTGTAAGACAATTAGATGATAATTTTTTTTTTAAATACCATATTCTTTCAAAAATATCTTTTTTACTCCCACCAGGAACAGAGGTATCATAAACTTTTGGCTTAGACTCACTAGAAATATAGACATACATTTAATTTAAATAAATGGCATAAAACATTTTAATTCAGGAAAGAAGCAAAAAAAAAAAAAAGAAAAGAAGCAATGTTTTATAATATTGTGAAAGTCCATTAAGACTAGAATGGATGATCTCAAGAATGAACAGGGAGGGGGAGCCAAGATGGAGGAGGAATGAGGGGAAGGTTTCACCAGCTCCCCAACAGAATCACCAGAACTAATCAAGAAAAGAACCACCACCAACAAACCAGCCGCTAGACGACAGAATAATTCCATAGGTCCGCGAGGGTCGAAGAGGGAACAGCCAGAACTTTCCCGGAGCAACTGTTCTGAGAACCCTCTATCCTAACCCCCACGCCAGACCGCACCGACGGAGAGCGGGCCAGCAAGTGCCCTAAAAGGGGGCCTGAGCGGAGCCTCGGGGGAGAGAAGGCAGCGCTCAGCGTGAAAACTCCAAGAATCCGCCCGGATCGCTGGCAGAAATTAAGACACTGAGAAGATAGGATACCGGAGCAGGGCCGAGCAGAGCGCGCTTGCTGCCTAGCGACCTGAGGCCGGACTTGCTGCCTAGCGACCTGAGGCCGGACAGAACGTGGAGAGCGCTGCCTAGAGACCGACCGGGAGACGGGAGGGAGCGCCCAGTGTGAGGATCGCGCCACTCGGCCGGGCGAAAATCGCGACTTTCTGCCTGGCACCAGGTGAGTTCAAACACTAAGTCGCCCACAGATTGCTGACCAGGGACCGGGCTCGAGCCGGACGGGGAAGCTCCTGCCTGCCTTTGGGACTTGGAGGCGTAACCGGCAGTGCGTGCGCGCCAGTGGCGGAGGAGCCCGTGCACCCCCATAGCTGCACCCCCATAGCTGCACCCCCAGAGCTGCACACCCATAGCTGCACCCGCAGTGGAGGAAGTCGGGAAAAGGGCAGGTATCAGAGGCTACCAGCGGGTGCGCGGCAGAGCCAGAACGCCCCTGCCCAACACGGGATTGCCGCGACAGGACGGACTGGGATCTGCCCGCGCTCCCACCCACCCCGGGACGGAGCGCGCGCCGCGGTTCCCCGCCCTATGGACTGGGATCAGCCCGCTGTCCCAGCCAGCACCTGAGCTTGCAGACCGGTGCCATAAGGGAAAGGCTACATCATCAAGACAACACCATCGAGAGCAGACTGGCTTCCACCAGACAGATGAGAGGATAAACACCAGGGACAGTATTTAGCTTTTTTGCTTATCTGTTGCGGATGGTTCTGTTTATTCGTTTGATCAGGTTTGGTCAGGTTTGGGTTTGTTTGTTTTTTTTTTTTTCTTTCTTTTTTTCTCTTTTGTCTCTTCTTATTAAGTTTCTCTTCCCTTTTTTAATTTTTAATTTCTTTTTTTTTTGATTTTTAATTATTAATTTTTTTTCAAATTTTAATTCTTGAACTTCTAATTTTCTTTCCTCTTTCCCACTCCTTCCTCCCTCTATGTTCTAAATCTAAAACTTTCCTGTCTCCACTATTCTCTTCCAGCTGCACTAAACAATACAACACACTAATCTTGGCTACATAACCCTATAAAATCCTTCCAAGTCGAATCTATTCCTTTTCATTACCCATATACTCTCCACGCCCTCACCCCCAACACATGTCTTAGTTAAAAATTGCTTTCAATGAAATAGTCCAAGCCAGGACCTTACCCAAGATCTATTTTCCCAGGCACTATTTTAATTAATTCAGAGCTTAACAGGCAAGTACCACCTTTGATTGCGTCGTTTGCCAGAAAAATTTCCTATGCTTTGTCACTGTAAGATGGTTAGATGTGGTTATTGCTGTGTATGTATGTATATCTTATGACTATGTTAGAAAACATCTGCATGCTTTTATGACTGTCACCCATTAGGGACACATCTCTTGCTCCTCAGATGCTAGTATTTGAATTAATATCACGGAACACCATAGCAAACCAGACATAGAGCCTACACCCCCTGACCAATCATCAAACCAAGGATCCTCGGAGTAGAAGCCCTGATTCCAAGACCCTACACTATCAAAGAACATACAACACTAGAGATTGTTCACCTGTAAACAAGACCTAACACCACCCAAGACACAAACCATTGAACCCTTCTAGAAGGACAGAAACCCAAAAGAAGGGAGAATTCAACCAAGAAGCCTGGTGGGGAAAAGAACTCCATACACACAGACACCCACAAAGAAACAAAAACTAACCTAATAATGAAACGACAGAGAAACACTGCACAAATGAAGGACCAAGCTAGAGAATCACAGCTTCAAATGACAAACGAGGAGATAGACAAATTATCTGAAAGAGAATTCAGAAAAACTATACTAATGAGGATGCAAAACACCGAAAACAGAATATTAGAGGAAATTAGTGCATTGAGAAAAGACATGCTGGAAATGAAAAATAAGCAAATAGAGACCACCAATTCAATTGCTGAACTCAAAAATACTATAGAAGGCCTCAACAGTGGAGTATCGGAGGCTGAAGAACGGATAAGCGAGCTGGAAGATAGACTGGTGGAAATAACTGGTGAGGAACAGAACAAAGGCGAAAGAATTAAAAGAACTGAGGATAGCATTAAAGACCTATGGGACAATATCAAACACACCAACATTAGAATTATAGGAGTTCCAGAGGAAGAAGAGGGAAAGAAAGGTTACGAAAAAATTCTTGAAGAGGTTATAGTAGAAAACCTCCCCAGCATGGGAAAGGAAATAGTTAACCGCGTCCAAGAAGCACAAAGAGTTCCATACAGGATAAACCCCAGAAGAAATACACCAAGGCACATTCTAATCAAACTAACGCAGACTAAATATAAAGACAGATTACTAAAAGCAGCTAGAAGCAAACAACAAATAACATATAAAGGAAACCCCATATGTCTAACTGCGGATCTTTCAACAGAAACCCTGTAGGCCAGAAGAGAATGGCAGGACACATTTAAACGGCTAAAAGAGAATAACCTTCAACCAAGAATTCTCTACCCAGCAAGAATCTCATTCAGAATCGATGGAGAAGTCAAAAGCTTCTCAGACAGACAAAAACTAAAAGAATTCTGTACCACAAAACCAGCCCTACAACAAGTGTTAAAGGGCCTGATATAGCCAATAAATACAAGAGTAGAGGACGTCCTACAAATCAAACCCCAAACTTCTAAGAAGATGACAATAGGAACATTTGTATCAATAATTACTTTGAATAAATGGATTAAATGCTCCAACCAAATGACACAGATTGGCTGAATGGATCAAGGAACATGACCATATATATGCTGTTTACAAGAGACCCACTTCAGACCTAGAGGCACCCTAGATAAAGGAACACACACCACAAAGAAACAAAAACTAACCTAATAATGAAACGACAGAGAAACACTGCACAAATGAAGGACCAAGCTAGAGAATCACAGCTTCAAATGACAAACGAGGAGATAGACAAATTATCTGAAAGAGAATTCAGAAAAACTATACTAATGAGGATGCAAAACACCGAAAACAGAATATTAGAGGAAATTAGTGCATTGAGAAAAGACATGCTGGAAATGAAAAATAAGCAAATAGAGACCACCAATTCAATTGCTGAACTCAAAAATACTATAGAAGGCCTCAACAGTGGAGTATCGGAGGCTGAAGAACGGATAAGCGAGCTGGAAGATAGACTGGTGGAAATAACTGGTGAGGAACAGAACAAAGGCGAAAGAATTAAAAGAACTGAGGATAGCATTAAAGACCTATGGGACAATATCAAACACACCAACATTAGAATTATAGGAGTTCCAGAGGAAGAAGAGGGAAAGAAAGGTTACGAAAAAATTCTTGAAGAGGTTATAGTAGAAAACCCCCCCAGCATGGGAAAGGAAATAGTTAACCGCGTCCAAGAAGCACAAAGAGTTCCATACAGGATAAACCCCAGAAGAAATACACCAAGGCACATTCTAATCAAACTAACGCAGACTAAATATAAAGACAGATTACTAAAAGCAGCTAGAAGCAAACAACAAATAACATATAAAGGAAACCCCATATGTCTAACTGCGGATCTTTCAACAGAAACCCTGTAGGCCAGAAGAGAATGGCAGGACACATTTAAACGGCTAAAAGAGAATAACCTTCAACCAAGAATTCTCTACCCAGCAAGAATCTCATTCAGAATCGATGGAGAAGTCAAAAGCTTCTCAGACAGACAAAAACTAAAAGAATTCTGTACCACAAAACCAGCCCTACAACAAGTGTTAAAGGGCCTGATATAGCCAATAAATACAAGAGTAGAGGACGTCCTACAAATCAAACCCCAAACTTCTAAGAAGATGACAATAGGAACATTTGTATCAATAATTACTTTGAATGTAAATGGATTAAATGCTCCAACCAAATGACACAGATTGGCTGAATGGATCAAGGAACATGACCCATATATATGCTGTTTACAAGAGACCCACTTCAGACCTAGAGGCACCCATAGACTGAAAGTGAGAGGCTGGAAAAAGATATTCCATGCAAATGGAAATCAAAAGAAAGCTGGAGTAGCAACCCTCATATCAGACAAAATAGATTTTAAAGTAAAGAAGATTCTAAGAGACAAGGCAGGTCACTACATCATGATTAAGGGATCCATCCAAGAGGAAGACGTAACAGTCATGAATATCTACGCACCCAACACAGGGGCACCTCAATACATAAGACAGATACTTTCAGACTTAAAAGAAGAAATCAATAATAACACAGTAATAGTAGGAGACTTTAACACTCCTCTCACACCAATGGACAGATCATCTAAATGGAAAATTAATAAACACAAGCCTTAAATGCCACACTAGAAAAGATGGACCTCACTGATATCTTTAGGACATTCCACCCAAAAGCAGAAGAATACACTTTCTTCTCAAGTGCTCACGGAACATTCTCCAGGATAGACCACATCTTGGGCCACAAATCTAACCTCAGTCAATTCAAGAAAACTGAAATTATATCAACCATCTTTTCGGACCACAATGCAATGAGACTAGAGATCAACTACAGGAAAAAAAACTGCTAAAAACACAGACACACGGCGATTAGACAACACATACCTAAAAAAACAACTGATTACTGAGGAAATCAAAGGAGAAATTTAAAAATTCCTAGAAGAAAATGACAATGAACATAACGACCATGCAAAACCTATGGGATACCGCAAAAGCAGTTCTAAGATGGAAATTTATAGCAATACAATCCCACCTCAAGAAACTAGGAAAATATGAAGCAGATGACCTAACCCTCCGCTTAAAACATTTGGAAAAAGAAGAACAAAAACATTCCAAAGCCAGCAGAAGACGAGAAATTATAAAGACTAGAGCAGAAATAAATGAGAAAGAAAAGAAAGAAACTATAGTACAGATAAATAAAACAAAAAGCTGGTTCTTTGAAAAGGTAAACAAAATTGACAAGCCACTGCCCAGACTCATCAAGAGAAAGAGAGAGAAGAACCAGATCAACAAAATCAAAAAGGAAACAGGAGAGATTACAACAGATAATGCAGAAATCCAAAGGATTCTAAGAGACTATTATGAGCAACTCTATGGCAACAAACTGGACAACCTGGAAGAAATGGACAGTTTCTTGGGGAAGATCAATCTCCCAAGACAGAGCCAGGAAGAAACAGAAACTTTGAACAACACAATCAAAAGCTCAGAAATCGAATCTGTGATTAAAAATTTACCCAAATATAAAAGCCCAGGGCCAGATGACTTCACAGCCAAATTCTACCAAACATTTAAAGAAGAGCTAATGCCTGTCCTTCTAAAACTCTTTCAAAAAATTGCACAGGAAGGAAAACTTCCAAACACATTCTACGAGGCCACCATCACCCTGATACCCAAACCAGGCAAAGACAACACAAAAAAGGAAAATTACAGATCAATATCCCTGATGAACTTAGATGCCAAGATCCTCAACAAAATCCTAGCAAACAGAATTCAACGACACATCAAAAAACTCATACATCATGATCATGTTGGGTTCATCCCAGGCATGCAAGGATTCTTCAACATCCGCAAATCAATCAATGTGATACACCATATCAACAAACTGAGAGACAAAAACCACATGATCATCTCAATAGATGCAGAAAAAGCCTTTGACAAAGTACAACACCCATTTATGATAAAAACTCTTCAGAAAATGGGCATAGAAGGAACCTATGTCAACATAATAAAAGCCATCTATGAGAAGCCCACAGCAAACATTATCCTCAACGGTGAAAAACTGAAAGCATTCCCTCTAAGATCAGGAACAAGACAGGGGTGTCCACTTTCACCACTACTATTCAACATAGTCCTGGAAGTTCTAGCAACGGCAACAAGAGAAGAGAAAGAAATCAAAGGAATCCAGATTGGAAAGGAAGGAGTCAAGCTCTCTGTTTTTGCAGACGACATGATATTATACATAGAAAATCCCAAAGACTCTATTACAAAGCTACTAGAGCTAATCAACGAATTCAGCAAAGTCGCAGGATACAAAGTCAACACACAGAAATCACTGGCATTCCTATACACAAACAATGAAAAATCAGAAAACGAAATCAAAGAGGCAATCCCCTTCACCATTGCAACCAAAAGAATCAAATACCTAGGAATAAACCTACCCAACGAAACAAAAGAATTGTACACAGAAAATTACAAGACACTCATGAAAGAAATTAAAGAAGACTTAAACAGATGGAGAGATATTTCCATGTTCCTGGGTCGGAAGAATCAATATTGTGAAAATGACCACACTACCAAATATCATCTACAGATTCAATGCAATACCTATTCAACTCCCATTGACATTTTTCACAGAACTAGACCAAAGAATCACACAGTTCATATGGAAACACAAAAGACCTCGAATAGCCAAAGCAATCCTGAGAAAGAAAAACGGAGCTGGAGGAATCAGCCTCCCTAACGTCAGACTCTATTACAAAGCAGCAGTCCTCAAGACAGTATGGTACTGGCACAGAACTATAGACCAATGGAACAAGATCGAGAACCCAGAGATAAACCCACGCACCTATGGGTACCTTATTTTTGACAAAGGAGGCAAAACTATAAAATGAGACAAAGACAGCCTCTTCAACAAGTGGTGCTGGGAGAATTGGACAGCTACATGCAAAAAAATGAAGTTGGAACATACCCTGACACCATACACTAAGATCAACTCAAAATGGATTAAAGACCTAAATGTGAGACCAGAAACCATCAAACTCTTAGAGGAGAATATAGGCAAAACCCTCAAGGACATCAATCAAAGCAAGGTCTTCTCTGACCCACCAACTAAAATAGCGGAACTGAAAAGAAAAATGAACATGTGGGACCTCATGAAACTTAAAAGCTTTTGTACAGCCAAAGAAATTACAAAAAAGCTGAACAGACAGCCCACAGAGTGGGAGAAAATCATAGCAAATGAAACAACAGACAAAGAATTAATCCCCAAAATCTACAAGCAACTCAGACAACTCAGCACAGGAAAAACAAACAACCCAATCAAAAAATGGGAAAAAGATCTAAAGAGACGCCTCTCCAAAGAGGACATACAGATGGCCCAAAAGCACATGAAACGATGCTCAACCTCGCTCATCGTTAGAGAAATGCAAATTAAAACCACAATGAGATACCACCTCACACCCGTCAGAATGGCCATCATCAAAAAATCTGCAGACAATAAATGCTGGAGAGGGTGCGGTGAAAAGGGAACCCTCTTGCATTGTTGGTGGGAATGTCAATTGATACAGCCTCTATGGAAGACAGTCTGGAGATTTCTTAAAAAACTAAAACTAGAAACACCCTACGACCAAGCAATCCCACTATTAGGCTTATATCCTGATGAAATCAAAACTGAAAGAAGCACCTGTACCCCAATGTTCATTCAGCTCTCTATACAATAGCCAGAACTTGGAAGCAACCTAGATGTCCATCGACAAATGAATGGATACAGAAGCACTGGTACATATATACAATGGAATACTACTCGACTGTTAAAAGAAATGCAGAAGACTCAGTCCTAATGAAGTGGCTGGCTCTAGAACCTATCATAAAAAGTGAAGTAAGTCAAAAAGAGAAAGACAAGTACAGTATACTAACACACATATATGGAATCTAGTAGGACGGTCTTGATAACACACGCAGGGAACTCATGGAAAAACAGACAGAGCATAGACATGGGGACATTGTGGGGAAGAAATAGGGAGGGGGAAGCATGGAGGGAGTGACATGGAAACCTATATTGTCACGTGTGGAAAAGATAGCTAGTGTCATAGTGCTAAGGGAATAGGAGTGCTCACAATGGCATGGGGCGATGGTCCGGAGGGGTGGGAGGGGGAGAACTGGGGACCATGGATATGCATATGACTGATCTGGGAACATACATGTCTGTGAACAACAAAACTCTGTAAAACCTTTAAAATAAAGAATAAAAAAAAAAAGAATGAACAGGAAGTGTATAGTCAAATGACTTAAAGAAATTTGATTTTGCTTTCATTTCCCTTGCATGTCATGGAGAACAAATTTATCTTAATGATTAAAACTGTCTTTTACACAGGTAAAAAAAAAACAAGAATATGATGTCAGAGTTGGGAGGAATTTAGGAGATTATCCACCCCATCTTTTATTCCACAATGAAGAAACTGAAATCTAGAGAAGTTAAGTGACTCATCAAAGGTCACATAGGTAGTCAGTGGAGAACAAGGACAGTGTTCAGGTCTTCTTTGATGTTATTCATTCCCCAGAATAAACATTTATTCATTAAATAAGCATTTATTCAAAAGTTGCTCTATACTGATACACTGGACATTGTGCAAGGAACTGTATTCAAAGATAAGTTGAGGGGCTTCCCTGGTGGTCCAGTGGGTAAGGACACCACCTTGCAGTGCAAAGGGCGCCAGTTTGATCCCTGGCCTGGGAGATAGGGGTGGACCGAAAATGTCAATCCCACTATTAGGCTTATATCCTGATGAAATCAAAACTGAAAGAAGCACCTGTACCCCAATGTTCATTCAGCTCTCTATACAATAGCCAGAACTTGGAAGCAACCTAGATGTCCATCGACAAATGAATGGATACAGAAGCACTGGTACATATATACAATGGAATACTACTCGACTGTTAAAAGAAATGCAGAAGACTCAGTCCTAATGAAGTGGCTGGCTCTAGAACCTATCATAAAAAGTGAAGTAAGTCAAAAAGAGAAAGACAAGTACAGTATACTAACACACATATATGGAATCTAGTAGGACGGTCTTGATAACACACGCAGGGAACTCATGGAAAAACAGACAGAGCATAGACATGGGGACATTGTGGGGAAGAAATAGGGAGGGGGAAGCATGGAGGGAGTGACATGGAAACCTATATTGTCACGTGTGGAAAAGATAGCTAGTGTCATAGTGCTAAGGGAATAGGAGTGCTCACAATGGCATGGGGCGATGGCCCGGGAGGGGTGGGAGGGGGAGAACTGGGGGGGTGGGGACCATGGATATGCATATGACTGATCTGGGAACATACATGTCTGTGAACAACAAAACTCTGTAAAACCTTTAAAATAAAGAATAAAAAAAAAAAGAATGAACAGGAAGTGTATAGTCAAATGACTTAAAGAAATTTGATTTTGCTTTCATTTCCCTTGCATGTCATGGAGAACAAATTTATCTTAATGATTAAAACTGTCTTTTACACAGGTAAAAAAAAAACAAGAATATGATGTCAGAGTTGGGAGGAATTTAGGAGATTATCCACCCCATCTTTTATTCCACAATGAAGAAACTGAAATCTAGAGAAGTTAAGTGACTCATCAAAGGTCACATAGGTAGTCAGTGGAGAACAAGGACAGTGTTCAGGTCTTCTTTGATGTTATTCATTCCCCAGAATAAACATTTATTCATTAAATAAGCATTTATTCAAAAGTTGCTCTATACTGATACACTGGACATTGTGCAAGGAACTGTATTCAAAGATAAGTTGAGGGGCTTCCCTGGTGGTCCAGTGGGTAAGGACACCACCTTGCAGTGCAAAGGGCGCCAGTTTGATCCCTGGCCTGGGAGGATCCCATGTGCCGTGGAGCGGCTGGACCGATGTATCCAACTAGCAAGCCGGAGCTCTGGAACACATGCACCCAGAGCCGGTGCTCTGCGATGAGAGAGGCCACTGCAATGAGAGGCCCACAGAGACAAAAGAACAAGGATAAATGAACAAAAGATCAATAGAAGTGGCCAAAAAAAAAAAAAAAAGATTAGTTGAGGATGACACACTACTCTGCAAGGATCAAAGTCTTGTGGGGTGAACAATAGGATAATAATTATAAGCTTTATTGACATATGTGTTCTATTAGATTCCAAACTTTGCTGACAAAGATCTGTATAGTCAAAGCTATGATTTTTCCAGTAGTCATGTTACAGATACTAGAATTGGACCATAAAAAGGCTGAACGCTAAAGGATTGAAGCCTTTGAACTGTGGTGCTGGCGAAGACTTTTGAGAGTCCTTGGACTACCAGGAGATCAAACCAGTCAATCCTACAGGAAATCAACCCTGAATATTCACTGGAAGAACTCATGCTGAGGCTGAAGCTCCAATACTTTGGCCAACTGATGTGAACACATGGACTCATTGGAAAAGACCCTGATGCTGGGAAAGACTGGAGGCAAAATAAAAAGGGGGCAGCAGAGAATGAGATGGTTATATAGTACCATCAACTCAAAGGACATGAATTTGAGCAAACTCCTGGAGACAGTGAAGAAGAGGGGAGTCTGGCATGCTGCTATCCATGGAGTCACAAAGATTCAGGCATGACTAAGTGACTGAACAACTAGATTCCAGATGCCTGGGAATACAACCTTGGAGAAGGTAACAGATGATGCCTGAGGAACTCAGGGAAGAAGTGACTTCTGCCTTACTTCTGAAGATGTGAGTGGAGTCTCACCCTCCAGAAATAGTACATTTAAAAGTGCAGAAAAATAAAAAGAATGAAGTGTGCTGGAAAACCCCAAATACTTTAATATGGCATAGACTTGGAGTGGAACACTAAGGAGAAGTTGAGGTAGAAGTTATTGGGATAAGTTACAGACACCTTAAGAAATTCTTCTATTTTATTATGAGGGTCTTGAATTCTATAGAAAAAGCAAATAAAAAGCACAGATTATGCCTAAGTAGGAAAAATAGTTATAATTAGGCATTAAGTTTTAGAAATCTACAAAGGTGTAAAGAACAAACCTGAACAGAAAGAGGCAGAAAGACATGTTATGAGATTATTGAACTGCTTTGTGTAAGAAATATTAAAAGGGGCTTCCCTGGTGGCCCAGTGGATAAGGACACTGCCTTGCAGTGCAAGGGGCGCCGGTTTGATCCCTGGCCTGGGAAGATCCCATGTGCCACAGAGCGGCTGGACTGATGTTTCCAACTACCAAGCCAGAGCTCTAGAGTGCATGCGCCCAGAGCCGGTGCTCTGTGATGAGAGAGGCCACTGCAATGGAAGACCCATACAGGCCAAAGAACAAAGATCAATAAATGAAAGATCAATAGAAGTGGCAAAAAAGCAGTGGCAGTGGGCTAAGAAGATGAACACATATTTAAGAGATATTACTGAGATAGAAGTCAAAATATTTAACAAATTAATTATAGGTGTTGAGGGAAATAGTAGAATCAAAGTTGAAACCAACAGGTATCTCTAGAAATTTTAGGCAAATCCTAATAAGACAAGGAACTAATAGAATTTAACATAGCCTTATCTATATGTCATAAATTTCTGCTCAGAACTTCCATATCTAGCATATCAAATTCCTGCTAATCAAACAGAGCTTATGCAAGGGAGAGGCCAAATCAAGAATACTTGCCATGTGCACCAAGATTGAATCATGAAGTAAAAGAAAATCTTAACATATCTATAACTAGTAAAGAGAAACACTGGTCATCAGCATACTCTCCACAAAGAGAAGTCTGAAAACAGAAGGCTTCATTGGTGAATTATATCAAGCATTCAAAGGAGAATGAATACCGATTCTCCTCTAATCCTCCCAAAAAATTTGAAGAGGAGGAATACATTCAAATTCTTTCCCATAAGGCCAGCATTACCTTGAGTCCCAGTCAGACAAAGACACTAAGAAAATTGCAAGCCAGTGTTCCTAATGAATATGGATGCAAAAATGCTCAAACAAATACTAGGAAAGAGAATTTAGCCGTATATTAAAAGAATATACTCCATGACCAAGTGGGATGTATTCCTGGGATAAGTTACAGACACCTTAAGAAATTCTTCTATTTTATTATGAGGGTCTTGAATTCTATAGAAAAAGCAAATAAAAAGCACAGATTATGCCTAAGTAGGAAAAATAGTTATAATTAGGCATTAAGTTTTAGAAATCTACAAAGGTGTAAAGAACAAACCTGAACAGAAAGAGGCAGAAAGACATGTTATGAGATTATTGAACTGCTTTGTGTAAGAAATATTAAAAGGGGCTTCCCTGGTGGCCCAGTGGATAAGGACACTGCCTTGCAGTGCAAGGGGCGCCGGTTTGATCCCTGGCCTGGGAAGATCCCATGTGCCACAGAGCGGCTGGACTGATGTTTCCAACTACCAAGCCAGAGCTCTAGAGTGCATGCGCCCAGAGCCGGTGCTCTGTGATGAGAGAGGCCACTGCAATGGAAGACCCATACAGGCCAAAGAACAAAGATCAATAAATGAAAGATCAATAGAAGTGGCAAAAAAGCAGTGGCAGTGGGCTAAGAAGATGAACACATATTTAAGAGATATTACTGAGATAGAAGTCAAAATATTTAACAAATTAATTATAGGTGTTGAGGGAAATAGTAGAATCAAAGTTGAAACCAACAGGTATCTCTAGAAATTTTAGGCAAATCCTAATAAGACAAGGAACTAATAGAATTTAACATAGCCTTATCTATATGTCATAAATTTCTGCTCAGAACTTCCATATCTAGCATATCAAATTCCTGCTAATCAAACAGAGCTTATGCAAGGGAGAGGCCAAATCAAGAATACTTGCCATGTGCACCAAGATTGAATCATGAAGTAAAAGAAAATCTTAACATATCTATAACTAGTAAAGAGAAACACTGGTCATCAGCATACTCTCCACAAAGAGAAGTCTGAAAACAGAAGGCTTCATTGGTGAATTATATCAAGCATTCAAAGGAGAATGAATACCGATTCTCCTCTAATCCTCCCAAAAAATTTGAAGAGGAGGAATACATTCAAATTCTTTCCCATAAGGCCAGCATTACCTTGAGTCCCAGTCAGACAAAGACACTAAGAAAATTGCAAGCCAGTGTTCCTAATGAATATGGATGCAAAAATGCTCAAACAAATACTAGGAAAGAGAATTTAGCCGTATATTAAAAGAAATATACTCCATGACCAAGTGGGATGTATTCCTGGGATATAAGGATGGTTCAACATATGAAAATCAATCAATCTAATAAATCACGTGAACAGTATGAAGGGAAAATCTGATTACCTCAATGACATAGGAAAGGCATCTTATAAAATCAAACATCTTTTGATGTTTAAAAAACAGTTGAGGGCTTCCCTAGTGGTCCAGTGGGTAAGGACACCACCTTGCAGTGCAGGGGGTGCCAGTTCGATCCCTGGCCTGGGAAGATTCCATGTGCTGCGGAGCGGCTGGACCTATGTGTCCAACTACCAAGCCAGAGCTCTGGAGCACATGTGCCCAGAGCCAGTGCTCTGCAGCGACAGAGGCCACTGTGATGGTAGGCCTACACAGGCCAAAGAAAAAAGATGGATGAAACTAGATAAATGAAAGACCAATAGAAGTGGCCAAAAGAAAAAAAAAAATTGAGAAACTACAGATAGACAGAAACCTCAATAAGATAAAGTTCACATATTAAAAACAAAACAAGTAAACTTCAGGGAATCCCCTGGTAGTCCAGTGGTTAGGGCTCTGTGCATCCGCTGCTAGGAGCATGGGTTCAATTCCTGGTTGGGAAACTAAGATCCTGCAAGATGTGTGGTACAGCCAAAAACAAGAACAAAAACTAACAAATATCATTCTCAATGGCAAAAGACTGAAAGCTTTTTCTTTATGATCAGGACCAAAACAAGGATGGCTGATTTTATCACTTGTATTCCACACAGTACACTGCAAATTATATATCTGATAAGGGGATAATATCAAGCATATCTAAAGAACTTATTCAACTCAGCAACAAAACAACAAATGACTTGATTTTAAAATGGGCAAAGGACCTAAATAAACATTTCTCCAAAGATGATACACAAATGGCCGACTAGCATATAAAAAGATGATTGATATCACTAATCATTAGGGATATGCAAATCAAAACCACAATATCATGTCATACCCATTAGGATGGTTACTACAGAGAAAAATGTATTTTTTTAAACATTTATTTATTTATTTATTTATTTATTGGGGGTGGGGTGGGGAGGGAGAGGAGCAGGCGGGCCACTTCTATTGGTCTTTCATTTGTCTGTTTTCATCCATCTTTGTTCTTTGGCTCTTGTGGGCCTCCCATCGCGGTGGCCTCTGTTGTTGCAGAGCACCAGCTCTGGGCGCATGCGCTCCAGAGCTCCGGCTAGGTAATTGGACACATCAGTCCAGCCGCTCCACAGCATGTGGGATCTTCCAAGGGCCAGGGCTCGAACCGGCGCCCCTCGCACTGCAAGGCAGTGTCCTCACCCACTGGACCACCAGGGAAGCCCGAGAAAAATATTTTTAAACCCAGAAAATAACAAATTGTTGGTAAGAATATGGAAAAATGGGAACCTTTGTCCGTTGTTGTTGGACATTTATTTCTCAGAGTTCTAGAGGCTGAGAAGTTCAAGATTCAGGTGTCAGCAATTTGGCTTTTGGTGAGGGCCCTCTTCCTCGTTTGTGAACAGCCTCCTTCTGCCTGTGTTCTTACATGGTGGAGACAGGGAGCTCTGAGGTCTCCTTCTCTTCCTGTAAGAACACTAATCTCACCATGGCGGTTCCACCCTCATGACCTCATACAAACTAAACTACTTCCCAAAGGCCTCTCCTTCTACATCAGTGATTAGGGTTTCAATCTATGAATTTGGGAGGACACAAACATTTAATCCGTAACACTTATACTGTATAAAATAATTAACTAAAAATGGATCAAGACCAAAAATTAAGAAAGATCTAAAACTATAAAACTCTTAAAAGAAAATACAGGAGAAAAACTTCATACCATTGGCTGTGGCAAATATTCCTTAGATAGGAAAACAAAAAGTACAGGCAACAAAGTCAAAGTAGATAAATCAGACTATGTCAACATTTAAAACTTCTGTATACGAAAGGACATAATCCGCAAAGTGAAAATGCAACCTACAGAATGCTTGAAAACCATAATGAGGTATCATCTCATACCCATTAGAATGGCTACTATAAAATTTTTTTAAACAGAGACAAGAAGTTGTTAGTGAGAAAGTGAAAAAATTGAAACCCTTGTCCACTGAGAGTCACAAATTAAAATAGTGTAGCCACTATGGAAAACACTCCTTAAAAATTAAAAATAAAATTATGCATATGTGCTAAGTCAACTTCAGTCTAGTCCACCTCTTGTGACCCCTTGGACTATAACCGGACTATAGCCTGTCAGGCTCCTTTGTCCATGAGATTCACCAGGCAAGAATACTGAAGTGGGTTGCCATTTCCTCCTCCAGGGTATCTTCCAGAACCAGGGAATCCTCATGTCTTATATCTCCTGCATTGGCAGGCAGGTTCCTTATCACTAGCGCCAACATATGACCCAGCAATTCTACTGCTGGGTATATATCTAAAAGAATTGAACATAGAATCTCAAAGAGATATTTACACATACATGTTCATAGCAGAACTATTCACAATAGGCAAATGGCGGAAGCAACCCAAGGATCTATCAGGACAAATGGAAAAACCAAATACAGTCTATACATGCAATGGATATTATTCACCCTTGAAAATGAAGAAGTTTGGCATGTTCACAGCAGAACTATTCACGATAGGCAAATGGTGGAAGCAACCCAAGGATCTATCAGAACAAATGGAAAAACCAAATATAGTCTATACATACAATGGATATTATTCACCCTTGAAAATGAAGAAGTTTGGCATGTTCATAGCAGAACTATTCACGATAGGCAAATGGTGGAAGCAACCCAAGGATCTATCAGGACAAATGGAAAAACCAAATACAGTCTATACATGCAATGGATATTATTCACCCTTGAAAATGAAGAAGTTTGGCATGTTCACAGCAGAACTATTCACGATAGGCAAATGGTGGAAGCAACCCAAGGATCTATCAGAACAAATGGAAAAACCAAATATAGTCTATACATACAATGGATATTATTCACCCTTGAAAATGAAGAAGTTTGGCATGTTCATAGCAGAACTATTCACGATAGGCAAATGGTGGAAGCAACCCAAGGATCTATCAGGACAAATGGGAAAACCAAATATAGTCTATACATACAATGGATATTATTCACCCTTGAAAATGAAGAAGTTTGGCATGTTCATAGCAGAACTATTCACGATAGGCAAATGGTGGAAGCAACCCAAGGATCTATCAGGACAAATGGAAAAACCAAATATAGTCTATACATACAATGGATATTATTCACCCTTGAAAATGAAGAAGTTTGGACTTCCCTGGTTGTCCAGTGGTTAGGACTCTGTGTTCCCAATGCAAGAGGCCGGGTTCGATCCCTGATTGGGGAACTAGGTTCCACATGCCACAGCTAGGACCCAGCACAGCCAAATAAATAAATAAACTAACAAATAAAAGTGTTTTTTAAAAAATGAAGAAGTTCTACCATGCTACAACATTGATGAGCCTTAAGGCCATTATGCTAAGTGAAATAAGCCAGCACAAAAAAACAAATTCTGTATGATTCCGCTTCTAGAAGGTAGCTGGAATTGTCAAATTCACAGAAACAGCAAGTAGAATCATGGTTGCCAGGATCTAGGGGGATGTGGAAATAAGGAGTTATTGCCTAATGAATACAGAGTTTTAATTTTACATGATGAAAAGGTTCTGGAGATTGATTGCATAACAATGTGAATAGAATTAACACCACTGAATCATATACATGATTAAGATAGTAAATTTTATGTTATAGTTTTTTACCACAATAAAAAAATTTTTTAAAACACTACTTGTGGAAATTCTCTGAAACAAGGGGTTAAAAAAGCTGTTTGGGGTCAAATTTTTTTAATAAATTTACGCTGAGATCACAAGTTATTAAATACATCTTTAAGTCTCAGACCATGAGCAAGGAAAATAAAATTCTGCTATAGCCATGAGTCCAAATGCACAGGAGTCAGGTAGGGGCAACTGTGAGGCAAGTGAAGAAATCATTTCTTGATGGCACTAAGATGCCAATCCTTGTACCTAATTTCGGGACGTTGGAGCTTGCCCTTTCCTCTTCATTAATCAAAGATAATGTAGAATTACAGGGTGGAATTACTTGCCAAGGAGTTTTCCATTTTCTGCCTCCCTCAGATGATGCTGATTGGAATGAGAAAAGTTCCCTGAGGACAAATGCTCCTGCTCTTAGGACCAGAATTTGCTTGCAGCAAAAACAGAGTGCTCTGAGGTCTGGCTTTGTTATTATTCACAGTCCCTTTGGTGAGCCGAGTACAGTCATCAATACTCGCCCAGGCCCATCCACCATTACGGAGCTGCACAGGAGAACACGAGCACTTCCCCCTTAGGTTTCTAGTCAGTCGGGTCTTTAACTGAATTATGGTAATGAGCTTCGTAGGTGGCACTAATGGTAAAGAATCCACCTGCCAATGCAGGGGACGCCAGAGAGGCGGGTTCCACCCCTGGGTGGGAAGATCCCCTGGAGGAGAAAATGGCAACCCACTCCAGTATTCTTGCCTGGGAAATTTCATGGGCATAGCAGCCTGGTGGGCTACAGTCCATAAAATCACAAAGAGGCAGGCCCAACTGAGAACTCACACACACACACACACGCACACATGCAATGTAACCTTCCTGTCCAACGTTGCAGTTCAAGGGGCCAGAAAGCAGTTCCTATTCCATTTTCCTGCGCTCTTATTTGACTCAGAGTTTGCACTATCCTTTCTCAATCTTCACTCATACTGACCTTGCTTAAAGGAAAGAAAGCCCTTTAAATTCCTCATCATCATGTTTCTGGAGGTTCTGGAGATTGATTGCATAACAATGTGAATAGAATTAACACCACTGAATCATATACATGATTAAGATAGTAAATTTTATGTTATAGTTTTTTACCACAATAAAAAAATTTTTTAAAACACTACTTGTGGAAATTCTCTGAAACAAGGGGTTAAAAAAGCTGTTTGGGGTCAAATTTTTTTAATAAATTTACGCTGAGATCACAAGTTATTAAATACATCTTTAAGTCTCAGACCATGAGCAAGGAAAATAAAATTCTGCTATAGCCATGAGTCCAAATGCACAGGAGTCAGGTAGGGGCAACTGTGAGGCAAGTGAAGAAATCATTTCTTGATGGCACTAAGATGCCAATCCTTGTACCTAATTTCGGGACGTTGGAGCTTGCCCTTTCCTCTTCATTAATCAAAGATAATGTAGAATTACAGGGTGGAATTACTTGCCAAGGAGTTTTCCATTTTCTGCCTCCCTCAGATGATGCTGATTGGAATGAGAAAAGTTCCCTGAGGACAAATGCTCCTGCTCTTAGGACCAGAATTTGCTTGCAGCAAAAACAGAGTGCTCTGAGGTCTGGCTTTGTTATTATTCACAGTCCCTTTGGTGAGCCGAGTACAGTCATCAATACTCGCCCAGGCCCATCCACCATTACGGAGCTGCACAGGAGAACACGAGCACTTCCCCCTTAGGTTTCTAGTCAGTCGGGTCTTTAACTGAATTATGGTAATGAGCTTCGTAGGTGGCACTAATGGTAAAGAATCCACCTGCCAATGCAGGGGACGCCAGAGAGGCGGGTTCCACCCCTGGGTGGGAAGATCCCCTGGAGGAGAAAATGGCAACCCACTCCAGTATTCTTGCCTGGGAAATTTCATGGGCATAGCAGCCTGGTGGGCTACAGTCCATAAAATCACAAAGAGGCAGGCCCAACTGAGAACTCACACACACACACACACGCACACATGCAATGTAACCTTCCTGTCCAACGTTGCAGTTCAAGGGGCCAGAAAGCAGTTCCTATTCCATTTTCCTGCGCTCTTATTTGACTCAGAGTTTGCACTATCCTTTCTCAATCTTCACTCATACTGAGCTTGCTTAAAGGAAAAAAAAAGACTCTCATAGACTCCCACAGATTAATGTAGATTCTCTCATCATCATGTTTTGCAAAACAAGCCCAAAGTCCTTATATTAGTTATAAAGACCCAAAATATCCCAAATAATTTTGAAATACCAAAGGCACACAACCCAAATATGCAAAATCACAAAGTTTATGTATGACAGACCTTGTTGTCCTCAAATTGAATCACCAGCTTCAACAGGAATGTGGTCTTGTTTGCTCCAGAGTAGGCTCTTGAGACGGTTGCTCTGAGACTGCTCAGCTCCCTGGTCATACTTCTAGATTGCAATTACTGCAAAGCCTTTGCTCATATTACTTGTTGTACTGCCACTTGGCCTTAAACAAAGGCATCATATACATAATTTCTTCTCTATTCTTTACTCATTAGCCCATAGTTACAAAATGTGCTACTTGGTGATTATGGTAAATGGGGCTCCTGAAATTACAGGTCATTTAGTAATCTAGGTTTTGCAGGATTGATATATACTGATTTTTTTTTTAAGATAACCCCCTATATGTATATAAAATTAACTTTGAAGATAAATGACAGAAGATTTAGGTTCTTGGAATCAGTTGAGGAAGATTACAGCACATTTCCCTTAACATCTACTTAATAGGTAAATTAAATGTTTCATTATTTTCTATGCATCTCCACCAAGTTAGAGACAGCAACTCGAAGGCTATAAATCCTTTGGTTCTATGGCTTCTCCTATAGAATCCAATAAAACTATGCCCATTGCTACAAATTATAATTTATCAGTTTAGAAGTTGATGAACTGATTGATTTAAGTTTTCCTGAACGTTACTCCTTTGGACTCTGTTCCAACCAATTTATTTCTTTTCCAGTTTATTGAGATGCAAGTGACATATAATGCTGTCTATGTTTAAGGATTAAAATAGGTACAATTTATTGAGTTGAAGAAGATATTATTACTGGTCCCAGGAAATGCAATCAGTCCATGGGTGGGCCATTTTGAGGCATGAAGAAAAGTTCTATTGGCTCACCACAAACAGAGCTCCACTGAACACGTGCATTCAGAGCATACTGCATGAACACTCAAACCTCTTGACTTCAATTCGAAAATGGGACCTCGATAAGAATGACAAGTATGGAAACCCTACACCAAACCTTCCATGGTCAAAGCCCTTTGCAGCCGAATTTTGTAGTGGAAATCAGGATGCTGGGTGAGAAGGCCAGAGTCCTTCCTCCTGTCTTTATCAAGAATAGTAATGTGACCTAAGGCAAATCACCTAACTCTAAAATTATCTTATTTACAACATGAAAGACTTCCAATAGAAATTCCCTAACGTTCTTTCTCATTCCAAAAATCTAATAAGTATGAGGTGGAGATGTGAGAGTTGAGGTAGGCTGCCACTTCGTCATGTATTTTGCTGCCTCTGTGTGTGCTCAGTTGCGTCCAACTCTCTGTGACCCCATGGACTGTAGCCCACGCCACTCCTCTGTCCATGGAATTCTCCAGGCAAGAACATTGGAGTGGGCTGCCATTTCCTACTTAAGGGGATCTTCTCAACACAGAGATCGAACCCAAGTCTTTTTTACCTTCTGCACTGGCAGGTGGATTCTTCACCACTGTGCCACCTGGGAAACCCATTTTGTTGTCTAGAGCAATCTGAATGACATGCTTACTGCTCAACTATTTCATTCTCTCTCGTCTCTCTCTCTCTGTCTGTCTTCCCCTTTCTTCTCCTCTTCCTCCTTCCCCTCCAGATGGTGATCAACCTCAGGGAAGAATGAGGAATGGCATCAAGAACTGATTCAAAGGGTATAAACACGGACCTTCTTAAACATATCCATGTGCTCCCCTTCTCTCAGGAACAGATATGGATTCTTTGGATATTTTTCTGTCTCTGAAAGTACTTTCATGAATAAGTTTGCCAATCTGAATGTTGAACGATTTCCAAAAGATCACTTCATCAAAGCTAATGGGTAACTGTGTCTGGTAGTCAAGAATCCACTGATGTGTTTCCTGCTCCATTACTCAATAAACATTAAGTAACAATAACAGAAACACTACTATTAAGACCACTCTGGAAGAATTCTTTGAGAAGGGAGGAAATGGGAAGGAAGAGGAGAGAACACATTATGCAGAAGTTGTAAGTCATACAAAAAGAGGTGTGTTTGTTCCCCACAGCCCAAAGGGACTTTGTGATTTACTCTGAGTGTTATTTTGGCAGGCGATGAGGTGGAAACCTCTGATCTTCTGTAGTGATATGTAGTAACACTGAACACACTGGTTTCACCATGTGTCATCTTTAAGAGAAGAAATAGAGAGATTTAAGAGAGTTCAGAGGAAAGTAATAAAGACTACTAGAAAAAATGGGAAACATGAAATGAACTGGACATGTTCTATGAGAAGGATGAAGCTAATGGCTAACTCAGTGACTGTCTTGTGGGAATGTCAGTGGAGTTGCCAGGGGACAAAGCAAGAGAAAACAAACTTTCTGTATTCCTCTAATATATTTTTAAATTCAGAATTTATTTTGATTCCATAAACTCAAATTTGTTCTTTAAGTAAATAACCTTAAGAGCTCTCACTATAATTTCATTAACATTGTTCAGTTCTTCCATAGAAAGAACTTAATCTTATTATTCAGCCTGAAGTCCCTTTTTCAAACATCTCTGTCTCCTTCAATGGCTAGTGTTAAACATCTGATGATTATTTCCTCACCTGTTTGTGCCAGCAAGTCCGTGGTGTCCTTAACACCAGAGCAGTCAGGTTCTCTGGCCTCTTAGATAGTAGTAGTCAAAAAGTGAAAGGTAAGGAGGGTGTCATCTCTTTCTCCAGGAGCCTGCAGCAAAAACGCTGGTCAAGAATGGGGTAGTACCTCTGTGATGCTGAGATCCTACCAGAGGAAGCAAGAACAGACGGCCTCTCTCCCAGCCAGCACACTTTTTCTGCTCCAGAAAGGTCTATTTGCCCAAGGCAGTTAAGCAGACAGCAGGCCTCCTTTGCAGTTTCCTGGTTTAGGGACCATCCTATTTGGTATAGCTATCTGAGGTGTCCACCAGCTGCCTAGATTAGGGGATGGTTCTACATGGACTGTCCACCAAGTTCCAATGTTGGGCCACAGTTACTTTAGCTGCTGAGGTACCCATGCAAAAACCAGAAAGATTAGGAAGTCAGAACTCTGCACTCAATTTGTCATATCCCCAAACCCCTCAGGGCATTCACCTAACCTAGAACTTGAGAAAATGTTGGGAAACTTTACATAGGTTTTGAGGAATTCTTCATACCCCTAAGTAATTTACTGGTTTCTTTCATTTTCTCTTCCATCTATACTATTATATACTTGTTCCCATTTCTTTATGCTTGTCTCGTGCCATGTACCTACCTACTCAACTAATCACTTTTTCATGCAAAAAGAAAAAAGAAAACCCCACAAATTCTTTCCTCCTTCTTACCTGCCTATTTTTTTTGCACAAAGATCACCATTATGCTGGATAGGAGTTTACAGGTTTCAGTGTGAGTGAGTATCTCAATGGAAGCATGTAAGAAATCCTAATGGTTGAACTTTACCTCAGAACAAATTACTCAAGACTCTCTTGGAGTGAAGCCCAGGCATCCATATTTTGAGAAAACCTTTCTAAGCAGTTCTAACATATATAGTCAGGTATACAAACCATTGATCTGGAAGCTTGTTGGTTTCTGCTGGGCACAAAGTTTAAAATTATAATTCTACTTCTATTCTATGAGGAATTTCTGTCTAGATACCTTGTGAAAGTCAAAACTGAAAGTCAAGTCACTCAAACATGTCTGACTCTGTGACCCATGAACGAGTCAAAGAATTCTCAAGGCAAGAATACTGGGGTGGGTAGCCTTTCCCTTCTCCAGGGGATTATCCCAACCCAGAGATCGAACCCAGGTCTCCTACATTACAGGCAAATTCTTTACCAGCTGAGCTACAAGGGAATCCCAGGAACCTTGTATACTCATATAACTAACACATGGAATACAATGTAACAGCTATTAACATACTACTTCTGTTCACTCACTCTGTACTCACAATAACCTGTAAGGTAGGTAGGTATTTATATCTTCAGTTTGTACGTGAAGGAACTGAAGCAGAAGGGCTAAGAGACTTGCCTGGGACAACGAAGCCAATGTATTGCAGTCAGGACTGTGAATCCTGCCTGTTTCTAGGATCTCTGCCCTAAAGAACTCTAAGAAAGGCTCTGCTGCCAAATCCCATCATAGAATCACTTGAGTATCTGTGATTCCTTAAGCTGAGCTAAACATTTCCTGTTTCCCAATTTTATTTGTGGGTTTTAATACTGCCGTTTGAAGACAGCTCTGTTTCACATACAGGTGCACTTCATTTTATTGTGCTTCACAGATAGGGCATTTTTTTACAAATGGAAGGCTTGTGGCAACCCTTTGTGGAGCCGGCCTCTCAGTGCTATTTTCCCAGCAGCATTTGCTCACTCAGTGTCTCTGAATCACATCTTGGAAATTCTCAAACTTGTTCAGTGTTATTATATTTGTTATGGTGATCTGTCATCTGTGATCTTTGATGCTCTATTACTGCTACGACTCACTGGAAGCTCAGATGATGCTTAGCATTTTCTTAGCAGTACAGTAGTTTTTCATTAAGATAAGAACCTTTTTTAGACATAATGCTATTGCAGTCTTTAATAGACTGGAGAACAGTGTAAGCATAGCTGTTTACTGAGAAACCAAAAAATTTGTGTGACTTGCTTTATCATAATATTTGCTTTTTGCTGTGGTCTGGAACTGAACTTACAATATCTCTGAGGTATGTCTGTAATAAAGGACTTACATATGTAGGTTTACAGGATTATGTATAATCTAGGATTAGGGCTGGAAAGGCCTCATAAATCAATGCAATCAGTGTTGTCCCTGCATCTTACAGATGTCAAGGCCCAGGGATGGAATGTGTGAGACATTTCCAATGCTACACAGCTAAACAACTTAACTCCTGGCAATATGGTGAACTAACTCTCCAAAGACATTTCTTGGTATAGATAACCTACGGTTCTGGATAAAATACAGATAACAGTTTTTAATGAACGTCTGATTTAATTTCATTACAATCCTTCATTAAGTCAATCCCTTGTTAAACAGAATGGTTGTTTAATGGTCTGTGGAGTTGGGAACAGGAAACTAAGTCTAAACAGTGTGATAAGTTAAATACCCACACACAGCCAGAATCCCTGAAACACTGCATCTACAGTGAGAGATCTAGAAAATACCTACACCACAGAGGAAGTCAGTAGAGTTGATTGCAGTATAGATGCTTGGCGAATGGTCAAATGCAGTAAAGAAGGTGGAAGAGGGGTAGAAAAGGGAAGACAAGGTGATAGAGGAGGACGATGAGGAAGAAAAAGGAAGTCTCTTCAGGAAATGTCTCATGACATGGATGTAGATTGGGGGTCAGAATTCATACTAATTAAAATGAACACGGCTATTAATTATTCTCTGAACATAAACTGGAGATTTAAAGTGGTGGCAGGCAAGCAGAGTCTTTGTACCTGGTGAAATACAAGGAGATTTTAAACTGAGGAACACAGTTTAAACCTAGGTCTCACTGAATTTCCAGAGATAGTTTCAAAAAGAAACTATCTGGCTTCCCTGTCCTTCACCATCTTCTGGAGTTTGCTCAAACTCATGTCCACTGAGGCGGTGATGCCATTCAACCATCTCATCTTTTGTTGGCCCCTTCTCCTCCTGCCTTCAATCTTTCCCAGCATCAGGGTCTTTTCCAGTGAGTCAGCTCTTCAGATCAGGTGAGCAAAGCATTGGAGCTTCTGCTTCAGTCCTTCCAAAGAGTATTCAGGGTTGATCTCTTTTAGGATTGCCTGGTTTGATCTCCTTGTTCAAGGGACTCTCAAGATTCTTCCCCAGAACTACAATTCAAAATCATCAATTCTCTAGCCAAGGATTTTTTTTTTTTTTTGGCTCCATTACAGTTTTCTTTACCCCTCCACCCAGTTTTTCTTTTTTATTTATTTATTTATTTATTTTGGGTGGGGATCGAGTTGGGGAGGGAGGGGAGCGGGCGGGCCACTTCTATTGGTCTTTCATTTCTCTATTTTCATCCGTCTTTGTTCTTTGGCTCCTGTGGGCCTCCCATCGTGGTGGCCTCTGTTGTTGCAGAGCACCGTGGGCCTCCCATCTGGTGGCATTACAATCCTTCATTAAGTCAATCCCTTGTTAAACAGAATGGTTGTTTAATGGTCTGTGGAGTTGGGAACAGGAAACTAAGTCTAAACAGTGTGATAAGTTAAATACCCACACACAGCCAGAATCCCTGAAACACTGCATCTACAGTGAGAGATCTAGAAAATACCTACACCACAGAGGAAGTCAGTAGAGTTGATTGCAGTATAGATGCTTGGCGAATGGTCAAATGCAGTAAAGAAGGTGGAAGAGGGGTAGAAAAGGGAAGACAAGGTGATAGAGGAGGACGATGAGGAAGAAAAAGGAAGTCTCTTCAGGAAATGTCTCATGACATGGATGTAGATTGGGGGTCAGAATTCATACTAATTAAAATGAACACGGCTATTAATTATTCTCTGAACATAAACTGGAGATTTAAAGTGGTGGCAGGCAAGCAGAGTCTTTGTACCTGGTGAAATACAAGGAGATTTTAAACTGAGGAACACAGTTTAAACCTAGGTCTCACTGAATTTCCAGAGATAGTTTCAAAAAAAAGAAACTATCTGGCTTCCCTGTCCTTCACCATCTTCTGGAGTTTGCTCAAACTCATGTCCACTGAGGCGGTGATGCCATTCAACCATCTCATCTTTTGTTGGCCCCTTCTCCTCCTGCCTTCAATCTTTCCCAGCATCAGGGTCTTTTCCAGTGAGTCAGCTCTTCAGATCAGGTGAGCAAAGCATTGGAGCTTCTGCTTCAGTCCTTCCAAAGAGTATTCAGGGTTGATCTCTTTTAGGATTGCCTGGTTTGATCTCCTTGTTCAAGGGACTCTCAAGATTCTTCCCCAGAACTACAATTCAAAATCATCAATTCTCTAGCCAAGGATTTTTTTTTTTTTTTGGCTCCATTACAGTTTTCTTTACCCCTCCACCCAGTTTTTCTTTTTTATTTATTTATTTATTTATTTTGGGTGGGGATCGAGTTGGGGAGGGAGGGGAGCGGGCGGGCCACTTCTATTGGTCTTTCATTTCTCTATTTTCATCCGTCTTTGTTCTTTGGCTCCTGTGGGCCTCCCATCGTGGTGGCCTCTGTTGTTGCAGAGCACCGGCTCTGGGCGCATGTGCTCCAGAGCTCCGGCTCGGTGATTGGACACATCAGTCCAGCCGCTCCGTGGCACGTGGGATCTTCCCAGGCCAGGGATCGAACCGGCACCCCTTGCACTGCAAGGCAGTGTCCTTATCCACTGGACCACCAGGGGAAGCCCCGGGGAAGCCCCCACCCAGTTTTTCTTTTCCCTTCCTTTAAAAATTTTGATCCTGAAAAAACAGCTCATACCCCAAACCCAATTCTAACATATACTTCCAGAAAATATAATCTTGACACAGCAGATTACATACAATTATAAGGAGACTCATTAACTTGAAAAATATATATGAAGCGATAGCCCACAGAACAGTTATATGTGAGAGTTAAGATATTGTAGATAGAATAAGATCAGGAACAAGAGTAGTCAGAATTTACTAGGCATTAATAGAGGGAAGAGGCAATATGTGAGAAGACAATGGCAGAGAATTTCCAAAATTGATGAAAAAACACCAGTCCTCAGGTTAAAGAAACACAATGCACCTCAAGTATAAGATCAATAAATACAGCACAGATCTTACTATTTTATTATTAGACAAAGAAAAGATCACAAAGTAACTAGAAGAAAAGGGCAGATTATCTTCAGATAATCAAAAACCAGAAAAACTGATTTCTCAACAGCAATATCAGAACCCTGAAGACAGAAGAATCAAAATATCTAGAGAGAAAAACTGCCAATCTAAAATTGTAAAAGAAATGATCCTTATGTGCCACGATGACAGTGTTAGCCAATATGTGAATTATACTGCAACATATAAATGTATCAAAATGAAACACTGTACAGTGTTTATGTAATGCTATGTGACAACTGTAACTCAATCAAAATCAAATAAACTTGTATATCAGCAAAGTTATCTTTTAAGATATATGAAAAATAAGGACTTTCCTGGTAGTTCAGTGGTTAAGACTCTGTGCTTCCAATGCAGGGAGTATGGGTTCGATTCCTGGTTGGGGAAGTTCCACATGCCACATGGCCAAAAATACTACTACGATGATGACGACGACGACTATGACCACTACCACTACTACTACTAAATCCTTTATTTAAAAAATAAGATATATGAAAAATAAAAGATAATTACAAATTAAATCTTAGAAAAAGAGCCTCAGCTAATTTTTTTCCCAGTATAACCCTTCACAGGTATTTTAAAAATCCTTTCATAGACCTGATCTGTAATACCTGCTTCTCCTTACAATGTGAACATTTTCCCACATATTACAGAGTTTTGAAATGTGTGAGCCAACCTGCACCAGCTGAGAGAGGCTTGACATTATTCTGATGCTGGGTAACATGAGCATAAATTTCTTGGATTTCCACCTTTGTAACAATGATGTCCACTATGTTTTTTTAAAAATCAGTCCTCATCTCATGAATTCAGAAACTTAGCTGTTCTTCTACCTTTTCCGTAGCTTCATCACTCATGACAGATGTTACTTTAGCACTTTTCAGAGTAGACTCATGCCAGATCAGGATTTCCTCTTCCTTTCCCTGAATGTAGTGTGTTGTTGATTGATTAGCATTGACCTGACAGCCAGCAGCACCATAACTCATGCCTGAATAAAGCTTCTCTAACAAATGCTTTCTCCGTAAGTTTCATCACAGCTTTTTTTGGACTTAGGAACACAGACTGAACTTCAGTACTACACTTGGGGGCAATTTTAAACAGTAAACCCTCCCCCAAAAAGCACCAAAATGGGGAAATCATGACACTAAATAGCTCACAAAAAGGACACTTGCTTACAGTATGAGAGCTGAGAAGGCAGAGTGTCACCTTGTTCATGTGCATTGGACAAGCCCCGCCACTTTTTGCTGCTCTATGCAAGTTCATAAATTATCATGAAAGTGCTATGAAGAGTGATTTCAGGGATACAAGTAAATTTTAATGAGTATACAAGTTCACAAATAAACTCCATAAAACTGAGTTGTACAACTCACTCAGTTGGACTGTATAACTAAATATTACACAAAAAATTCATGACAATTGGAGAGTTGCTCAGAATTAAGGCATGCTTGAGGTTCTTAGATGGTTTGGAGGGGAGTAACTGTACTGATTAGTTTTAAATGTTTAAATGAAATGTTTATGAAAAAATAAAAACCGTATGTGCCAGAAGAACAAAAAGTGTTTTACTTCAAACAGCCACAACCACAAGGTGTCCTTTTTTACCCATAAGAGTAGCAAAAATTAAAATATGGTCACATCAAGCATCAGTGAGAGTACTGGCAAAAACAGGAATCCATACATTGCTGATGGAAGTGTAAACTGACAGAACCATGTGGACAAAGTTGGTCAATACCATAATAAGGCTTATAGGTATTTTTTTTTAATTTTGGCCTCTTTTATTGTTTTTTTTACTTACTTATTTTTCATCCATCTTTATTCTTTGGACTGTGTGGGCCTCCCATTGCAGTGGCCTCTTCCACTGCAAAGCACCGGCTCTGGGCGCATGTGCTCCAGAGTGCTGGCTCTTAGTTGGATACACCGGTCCAGCCTCTACAGCACATGGGATCTTCCTGGACTGGGCATCGAACTGGCACCCTTGCACTGCAAGGTGGACTCATTACCCACTGGACCACCAGGGAAGCCCTATGATATGTATTTTAAAATGTGGCACCCAGAACAGAATGATACCAGCATGGACTCCTCCTCACACGAATCTATTAACTTAGAGCAGAGTGGACTCTTGCTTCCTATGACTTGGGGCAGGTTCCAACTTTGTGCTGTCTTCACAACAGTCACATTCTAAAGCATCAACAGAAACTCTTAGATACATGATTAAGCCAGACCTTCCTCAACCTATTCTTGGAAAGGCAAGGTTTTAGACCTAAAAATAGGCCTTCCATTATGCCAAGAGCTCTGCCTGTATCAGCTACCACCTACTTCATTCTCTTTTCTTTTTCAATTGGACGATAATTGCTTTACAATGTTGTACTGGCTTCTGCCGTGTAACAGTGTGAATCAGTCATAATTATAAACATATATACCCCCTCCTTATTGAGTTTTCCTCTTAATTCTGCCTCCACCACTGTTGCCATCAGGTACCCAGGAAAGGCAAAGGAGCAGACCTTGCATGTGTGAGATGCCATGTCTTGATGGGAGGTCTCCTTGCTGCCACAGCATCCTCTCCGAATTAAGGCATGCTTGAGTTGAAAGTAACTGTACTGATTAGTTTTAAATGTTTAAATGAAATGTTTATGAAAATAAAAACTGGATGTGCCAGAAGAACAAAAAGTGTTTTACTTCAAACAGCCACAACCACAAGGTGTCCTTTTTTACCCATAAGAGTAGCAAAAATTAAAATATGGTCACATCAAGCATCAGTGAGAGTACTGGCAAAAACAGGAATCCATACATTGCTGATGGAAGTGTAAACTGACAGAACCATGTGGACAAAGTTGGTCAATACCATAATAAGGCTTATAGGTATTTTTTTTTAATTTTGGCCTCTTTTATTGTTTTTTTTACTTACTTATTTTTCATCCATCTTTATTCTTTGGACTGTGTGGGCCTCCCATTGCAGTGGCCTCTTCCACTGCAAAGCACCGGCTCTGGGCGCATGTGCTCCAGAGTGCTGGCTCTTAGTTGGATACACCGGTCCAGCCTCTACAGCACATGGGATCTTCCTGGACTGGGCATCGAACTGGCACCCTTGCACTGCAAGGTGGACTCATTACCCACTGGACCACCAGGGAAGCCCTATGATATGTATTTTAAAATGTGGCACCCAGAACAGAATGATACCAGCATGGACTCCTCCTCACACGAATCTATTAACTTAGAGCAGAGTGGACTCTTGCTTCCTATGACTTGGGGCAGGTTCCAACTTTGTGCTGTCTTCACAACAGTCACATTCTAAAGCATCAACAGAAACTCTTAGATACATGATTAAGCCAGACCTTCCTCAACCTATTCTTGGAAAGGCAAGGTTTTAGACCTAAAAATAGGCCTTCCATTATGCCAAGAGCTCTGCCTGTATCAGCTACCACCTACTTCATTCTCTTTTCTTTTTCAATTGGACGATAATTGCTTTACAATGTTGTACTGGCTTCTGCCGTGTAACAGTGTGAATCAGTCATAATTATAAACATATATACCCCCTCCTTATTGAGTTTTCCTCTTAATTCTGCCTCCACCACTGTTGCCATCAGGTACCCAGGAAAGGCAAAGGAGCAGACCTTGCATGTGTGAGATGCCATGTCTTGATGGGAGGTCTCCTTGCTGCCACAGCATCCTCTCCGACTTTTCACCCAGGACATGTTCAGCTTCTAAGGCCATTTTTAATCCCAGCTTGGAAATTTCTTTAAAATGTGATTCCAAGTTCTGGCTCTTATTAACAACATCTACTGTCGGACATGTGCTACATGATCTTGGCTTGTGCAAAAACTTAGGCATCTCTAGAACAGTGAAAACAGCATCAAAGACCACTGCAGGCTTGGCCATGTCAGGAAGAGGTGGAATTTGGGCAGGAAAAAGAAAGACTCACTCATGGCCCGTTCTTGCTGCCAGTCTTTCACAAAATCAGTCAGGCAGTGGTGGGCGAGAGTGAGCATTAAGTCACCTAGACGAATCCTAGAGATTCTTTAATGGAAATAATCCAAACAGAACATCGCTTAAGCCACCAGAGACAGAGGAAAGCAGAGGTGAGGCATGGGGTGAAAACAGGATGAAGTAAATCATGTACCAAATGATCAGACCCTTCTGGGTGCCATTCCCCAGCATGATCCCAGAGTACCTGCACAGTCACATTGCCCAGTTAGGACACAGAAGCACTTTCCCCTTAAGAAACCTGAATGGTCTCAGAACTGGAATGGTCCCCTTTGGGAACCCTAACAAGAAAACACTAACTTATCATACTATCTCATTATATAGAGAGAATTCAGTGAGTTTTTTAAACTGAAGCATAGCTAACTTATATGTATACTTACTTATTTGTTTGTCTACACTGGGTCTTAGTTGCGGTATGTAGGGTCTCTAGTTGAGGTGTGCAGGCCAGACCTTCCTCAACCTATTCTTGGAAAGGCAAGGTTTTAGACCTAAAAATAGGCCTTCCATTATGCCAAGAGCTCTGCCTGTATCAGCTACCACCTACTTCATTCTCTTTTCTTTTTCAATTGGACGATAATTGCTTTACAATGTTGTACTGGCTTCTGCCGTGTAACAGTGTGAATCAGTCATAATTATAAACATATATACCCCCTCCTTATTGAGTTTTCCTCTTAATTCTGCCTCCACCACTGTTGCCATCAGGTACCCAGGAAAGGCAAAGGAGCAGACCTTGCATGTGTGAGATGCCATGTCTTGATGGGAGGTCTCCTTGCTGCCACAGCATCCTCTCCGACTTTTCACCCAGGACATGTTCAGCTTCTAAGGCCATTTTTAATCCCAGCTTGGAAATTTCTTTAAAATGTGATTCCAAGTTCTGGCTCTTATTAACAACATCTACTGTCGGACATGTGCTACATGATCTTGGCTTGTGCAAAAACTTAGGCATCTCTAGAACAGTGAAAACAGCATCAAAGACCACTGCAGGCTTGGCCATGTCAGGAAGAGGTGGAATTTGGGCAGGAAAAAGAAAGACTCACTCATGGCCCGTTCTTGCTGCCAGTCTTTCACAAAATCAGTCAGGCAGTGGTGGGCGAGAGTGAGCATTAAGTCACCTAGACGAATCCTAGAGATTCTTTAATGGAAATAATCCAAACAGAACATCGCTTAAGCCACCAGAGACAGAGGAAAGCAGAGGTGAGGCATGGGGTGAAAACAGGATGAAGTAAATCATGTACCAAATGATCAGACCCTTCTGGGTGCCATTCCCCAGCATGATCCCAGAGTACCTGCACAGTCACATTGCCCAGTTAGGACACAGAAGCACTTTCCCCTTAAGAAACCTGAATGGTCTCAGAACTGGAATGGTCCCCTTTGGGAACCCTAACAAGAAAACACTAACTTATCATACTATCTCATTATATAGAGAGAATTCAGTGAGTTTTTTAAACTGAAGCATAGCTAACTTATATGTATACTTACTTATTTGTTTGTCTACACTGGGTCTTAGTTGCGGTATGTAGGGTCTCTAGTTGAGGTGTGCAGGCTTAGTTTTCCCATGGCATGTGGGATCTCAGTTCCCTGACTAGGGATCAAATCTGTATCCCCTGCATTGGAAGGCAGATTCTACTTTTTTATTTTGTTTTTGGCTTTTTTTTTGCCTCTAAGTCATAATTTATTTTTCATCCATCTTTATTCTTTGGCATGTGTGGGCCTCCCATCGCAGTGGCCTCTCTCGCTGTAGAGCACAGCCTCTGGGTGCATGCGCTCCAGAGCACTGGCTCATAATTGGACACAGCAGCCCAGCCATTCCTTGGCATGTGCGATCTTCTCGGGCCAGGGATTGAACCAGTGCCCCTTGCACTGCAAGGCAGACTCTTTACCCACTGGACCACCAGGGAAGCCTTGGAAGGCAGATTCTTAACCACTGAACCAGAATGGAAATACCTGACTCACAATATTATGTTTCAGGTTTAAAACAGAGTGATTTGGTGTGTTGATAGCTTATGCTCCACATAAAGTTTCTATAAAATATTTGTTATACTCCATGTGCCTGAATGCTCTTTTTTGAAGATTTAAAACATTTTTATGGTGACCCTCAGAAAGACATAACTTTTAAATGATGATCCAGACCAATGCTTTTATACACACAAATAGAGCTGAAATTAAAGTTACACAAAACAGTGTTAAACTCTATTAAATGGAGTCTGATATTTTCTATTTTATTTTGTGCAATTCCATTCCATCCCAACCCCATTCTATTCATTCCATTGCTTCTGTTTTGTAACCTAGTGATTAAAAAGAGATAGAATTGATTTCTCAGCCCCTTGGTCGTCAGTTTAAAGAAATAAAAGAACTAAACACTAAAAGAAAAGGAACATTTGCTTGCCCTGACTCTCAAATTTACAGCTAATCATTGTACATCATCCATGTTCTTTTTTTTTGGCCAGTTCTATTGGTCCTTCATTTATTTATCTTTGTTCTTTGGCCTGTGCGGGCCTCCCATCACAGTGGCCTGTCTCACTGCAGAGCACTAGCTCTGGGCGCATGCGCTCCAGAGCGCTGGCTCGGTAGTTGGACACACAGGTCCAGCCACTCTGTGGCACGTGGGATCTTCCCAGGCCAGGGATTGAACAGGCACCCCTTGGACTGCAAGGCGGTGTCCTTACCCACTGGACCGCCAGGGAAGCCCCCATGTTCTTTTTTTGAATGAGAATAGGCAACGACAGCCCTTCAGGTCTTTAAGGAAGGTTGTTAAGATGAAAGAGAGACCAAATGGGGAGAGACATGTGTGTGTGTGTGTGTGTGTGTGTGTGTGTGTGTGTGTGTTTACGCGCACGCGCGCACGTGTGTGTGGTAGTGTTGGTGGTGGTAAAATTCTTATACACCACAAAAGAAATAAGAGTCAAAAACTGATATATAGGGCTTCCCTGGTAGCTCAGTAGTGGAGAATTTGCCTGTCAATGCAGGAGACACGGGTTCGATCCCTGATCTGGGAAGATCCCACATGCTGTAGAACAACTAAGCCCATGAGCCACAACTATTGAGCCTGTGCTAGAGCCTCAGAGCCTCAACTATGGAGCCCATGGGCCACAACTACTGAAGCCCGTGTGCTCTAGAGCCCGAGTTCCACAACAAGAGAAATCTCTGCAACAAGAAGCCTGTTCACCTCAACGAGAGAGTAGCCCCTACTGCCTGCAACTAGAGAAGAGCCTGTGGCAGCAGTGAAAACCCAGAAGAGCCAAAAATAAATAAACAAAATTTTTCTCTAAAAAAGGAACCTGGTTAAAAAATTGATATATAAAGTATTCAAGCATAAACACATTACCTATAAACATAGAAATAAATGCAAGAAGAAATCTAATTTGGTTATTTCCAAGAAGTAGGACTAGTGGATGGAAAAGATACCGGAAAAAATGAACTGCCATTTTTCAATAGAAGCTTTTTAGTGCTCTAATATTTTTAGCCATGACAATATCACTGCAGTAGTATTTCAGAATTTAATTCTATGGCAGGGGAGTTTGGTCCAGGGCTCCAGCAGCACTTCTTCCACCGCCTTCTCTCTCCTGTCTTGTTGCACAGAAGACCCTACTCTAACTGACTTTTTCTAAAGCATCCTTCCTGGTTCAACCCATATCCTCTGTCAAATACGGCCCCCTGGGTAGGCTTGCATGGAATTATGTGTGCAACATCACATATACTACTACAACTGTGTTTTCTTTTATGCATTCATTTTATAATTTAAACAGTCTCAAACCAGGATTTTAAAAAGCTGTATTAACCACTGAAAGCATTTAAAGGATGATAAAGCCAAGAAAGGAAATACTGGGGGGATCCGAGGCAGCTTTTCTGTCCTGGTGGTCTCTAAATATGTAGGTGGCTGTATATTTACATCTCTACTTTGGGTGGGAGGTTTCTTCTTTGAACCAGTCCAAGCACATGGCACTTCTCATATACCCATCAAAAAACTCCACTTGCCATCTGTTTTGAAGAAATATCGGGGAGGACATTCATTATGAACACGCTGGCAGCCCTGATTCCCAAAGACTCTTCTCTTAAGAAACATTAAACATTTTGAAACAGACTTCTCAGATGGATTGCCCACAACACTGACCTGTGAGATACAACTAAGCCCATGAGCCACAACTATTGAGCCTGTGCTAGAGCCTCAGAGCCTCAACTATGGAGCCCATGGGCCACAACTACTGAAGCCCGTGTGCTCTAGAGCCCGAGTTCCACAACAAGAGAAATCTCTGCAACAAGAAGCCTGTTCACCTCAACGAGAGAGTAGCCCCTACTGCCTGCAACTAGAGAAGAGCCTGTGGCAGCAGTGAAAACCCAGAAGAGCCAAAAATAAATAAACAAAATTTTTCTCTAAAAAAGGAACCTGGTTAAAAAATTGATATATAAAGTATTCAAGCATAAACACATTACCTATAAACATAGAAATAAATGCAAGAAGAAATCTAATTTGGTTATTTCCAAGAAGTAGGACTAGTGGATGGAAAAGATACCGGAAAAAATGAACTGCCATTTTTCAATAGAAGCTTTTTAGTGCTCTAATATTTTTAGCCATGACAATATCACTGCAGTAGTATTTCAGAATTTAATTCTATGGCAGGGGAGTTTGGTCCAGGGCTCCAGCAGCACTTCTTCCACCGCCTTCTCTCTCCTGTCTTGTTGCACAGAAGACCCTACTCTAACTGACTTTTTCTAAAGCATCCTTCCTGGTTCAACCCATATCCTCTGTCAAATACGGCCCCCTGGGTAGGCTTGCATGGAATTATGTGTGTAACATCACATATACTACTACAACTGTGTTTTCTTTTATGCATTCATTTTATAATTTAAACAGTCTCAAACCAGGATTTTAAAAAGCTGTATTAACCACTGAAAGCATTTAAAGGATGATAAAGCCAAGAAAGGAAATACTGGGGGGATCCGAGGCAGCTTTTCTGTCCTGGTGGTCTCTAAATATGTAGGTGGCTGTATATTTACATCTCTACTTTGGGTGGGAGGTTTCTTCTTTGAACCAGTCCAAGCACATGGCACTTCTCATATACCCATCAAAAAACTCCACTTGCCATCTGTTTTGAAGAAATATCGGGGAGGACATTCATTATGAACACGCTGGCAGCCCTGATTCCCAAAGACTCTTCTCTTAAGAAACATTAAACATTTTGAAACAGACTTCTCAGAAAACAGCACAACAGCCTCTCCGCCAGCTTTCATGGTATCCCTCCATGGTTATTTTTGTTCCTCCATCTAAAAACAACAGCATAGAAGGAGGAGAACACATGGGCTCCTCCTGGGGCCAGAACTCTTCTTTAAAAAATGCCAAAAATATCTAGCAACAGCTGGGCCCCCTGGAATACATCAACTGGTGTGACCTGCCCAGACTCATCAGACGACGAGGGCTCAAGTTGTAACCAGCCTCCTTGCAAATGGTGGCTTGGATTATTTGGCAGGAAAGGACTAAGATGAGTCATTTTCCTTCTTTTTCTCTCCCTGTAGGAGCCTTTGGGAGTGTCCCAAATCCTGGATTCAAACTCAGTCCTGAGAATTCTAGGCAAAAGAACTGCTGGTGCCACCGTGCAAAGTGATCCCGTAGAGGGGTCATGCTGACTGCTAGTGTCACCTGCCCCAGATCAGGGACAGCTCATGGATCTAGTACTAGGCTGGAAATTAGGGCAGCTGGATTGTGCTTTGGCTCTGCACCTCCTCACCGTGTAACCTAACATGGAGCCATTCGTGTCTCGACAGACTCCACTTCCTCAGCTGAGCAACAGAGACAGTAACGATTCCTCCCCCTTCCCCATGGACAATCCGCCAGTTGCACTAGACGGAATATGGAAGCCCTTTATGGAAAGCACAGGGTCTTATATAAGAGGGCCATTAAAAGATCTTTTTTCTTTTATGCATTCATTTTATAATTTAAACAGTCTCAAACCAGGATTTTAAAAAGCTGTATTAACCACTGAAAGCATTTAAAGGATGATAAAGCCAAGAAAGGAAATACTGGGGGGATCCGAGGCAGCTTTTCTGTCCTGGTGGTCTCTAAATATGTAGGTGGCTGTATATTTACATCTCTACTTTGGGTGGGAGGTTTCTTCTTTGAACCAGTCCAAGCACATGGCACTTCTCATATACCCATCAAAAAACTCCACTTGCCATCTGTTTTGAAGAAATATCGGGGAGGACATTCATTATGAACACGCTGGCAGCCCTGATTCCCAAAGACTCTTCTCTTAAGAAACATTAAACATTTTGAAACAGACTTCTCAGAAAACAGCACAACAGCCTCTCCGCCAGCTTTCATGGTATCCCTCCATGGTTATTTTTGTTCCTCCATCTAAAAACAACAGCATAGAAGGAGGAGGAGAACACATGGGCTCCTCCTGGGGCCAGAACTCTTCTTTAAAAAATGCCAAAAATATCTAGCAACAGCTGGGCCCCCTGGAATACATCAACTGGTGTGACCTGCCCAGACTCATCAGACGACGAGGGCTCAAGTTGTAACCAGCCTCCTTGCAAATGGTGGCTTGGATTATTTGGCAGGAAAGGACTAAGATGAGTCATTTTCCTTCTTTTTCTCTCCCTGTAGGAGCCTTTGGGAGTGTCCCAAATCCTGGATTCAAACTCAGTCCTGAGAATTCTAGGCAAAAGAACTGCTGGTGCCACCGTGCAAAGTGATCCCGTAGAGGGGTCATGCTGACTGCTAGTGTCACCTGCCCCAGATCAGGGACAGCTCATGGATCTAGTACTAGGCTGGAAATTAGGGCAGCTGGATTGTGCTTTGGCTCTGCACCTCCTCACCGTGTAACCTAACATGGAGCCATTCGTGTCTCGACAGACTCCACTTCCTCAGCTGAGCAACAGAGACAGTAACGATTCCTCCCCCTTCCCCATGGACAATCCGCCAGTTGCACTAGACGGAATATGGAAGCCCTTTATGGAAAGCACAGGGTCTTATATAAGAGGGGCCATTAAAAAGATCTTTCATATAAATGTTGAGATAATGAAGATTTTTCTCTAGGATTATGAACAGAGTCCAGATTGCGTTTTTTTCATAGTGTAAATAAAGACAATTGCTGTAGAAATGTTTCCTCTGCTCACAGCCCAGCTGCCTCCCTACTCACTCTCTGTCCCTCAGGGTGAAGCTGACCACACTCCCCACCCCCAGTCCCACCAACACAGTATCTTTTCCTTTATGCCCTCTCTCACGTAGCTCAGCTGGTAAAGAATCCGTCTGCAATGCAGGAGACACTGGTTTGATTCTGGGTTGGGAAGCTCCCCTGGAGAAGGGATAGGCTACCCACTCCAGTATTCTTGGGCTTCCCTGTGGCTCAGATGGTAAAGAACCCGACTGCAATGCAGGAGACCTGGGTTTGCTCCCAGGTTGGGAAAATCCCCTGGAGAAAGGAAAGGCTACCCACTCCAGTATTCTTGTCTGAAGAATTCCATGGCATGCCCATGGATCAAAAAGAGAGGAACACAACTGAGTGATTCTCACTTTCACAACTCTCAGAAAGTCAGCCAGCATCTAGTCCAGAGGTTGTCCATTCAGATGATGGAAGGAAAGGTGCATGAAGTAAATGCGTGTACCAGCCTGGGTGTGAAAAATGTGGCCACACAGAGGTGACCTACACCATCGAAGGGGCCACCATTACTCAGCTCTTGAAATCCCCTGGTCTCCAAGTCTTTCAAGAGAATATGGAGATCTGGAATTGTATGAGGAATCTTCAAATGTTGAAAGGTTGACCAACATTTCTTATATGCTTGAATCATGCTAGGGCCAAACCAGAAGCATTTGTGCATGAGTTGAAGGTCTGCAGCCTTTGATCTAGGCTAACTCCTGTATTTTCACAAGTACAAACCCTCAAGCCCTAACAAACAGCATAGTATAGCTCAAAGACTATGTAATTGGAATCATGACCAGGACTCAAATCTCTCATCAGTAGTTAACTTGCCACATGGTAATTTGAGTAAGGTAGGCTTCCCTGGTAGTTGAACTAGTAAAGAATCCGCTGAGTAATTTGAGTAAGAGTCTTGTTTTTGAACCCCAGTTTCCTCAGCTTTGGAAGGGGTTAATTATACATCCTCCATAAATGTTCTAGAGAAAATAAACAACATTAAAGATAACGCGAAGATAACCCGGTACATAATAGGATTATGAACAGAGTCCAGATTGCGTTTTTCATAGTGTAAATAAAGACAATTGCTGTAGAAATGTTTCCTCTGCTCACAGCCCAGCTGCCTCCCTACTCACTCTCTGTCCCTCAGGGTGAAGCTGACCACACTCCCACCCCCAGTCCCACCAACACAGTATCTTTTCCTTTATGCCCTCTCTCACGTAGCTCAGCTGGTAAAGAATCCGTCTGCAATGCAGGAGACACTGGTTTGATTCTGGGTTGGGAAGCTCCCCTGGAGAAGGGATAGGCTACCCACTCCAGTATTCTTGGGCTTCCCTGTGGCTCAGATGGTAAAGAACCCGACTGCAATGCAGGAGACCTGGGTTTGCTCCCAGGTTGGGAAAATCCCCTGGAGAAAGGAAAGGCTACCCACTCCAGTATTCTTGTCTGAAGAATTCCATGGCATGCCCATGGATCAAAAAGAGAGGAACACAACTGAGTGATTCTCACTTTCACAACTCTCAGAAAGTCAGCCAGCATCTAGTCCAGAGGTTGTCCATTCAGATGATGGAAGGAAAGGTGCATGAAGTAAATGCGTGTACCAGCCTGGGTGTGAAAAATGTGGCCACACAGAGGTGACCTACACCATCGAAGGGGCCACCATTACTCAGCTCTTGAAATCCCCTGGTCTCCAAGTCTTTCAAGAGAATATGGAGATCTGGAATTGTATGAGGAATCTTCAAATGTTGAAAGGTTGACCAACATTTCTTATATGCTTGAATCATGCTAGGGCCAAACCAGAAGCATTTGTGCATGAGTTGAAGGTCTGCAGCCTTTGATCTAGGCTAACTCCTGTATTTTCACAAGTACAAACCCTCAAGCCCTAACAAACAGCATAGTATAGCTCAAAGACTATGTAATTGGAATCATGACCAGGACTCAAATCTCTCATCAGTAGTTAACTTGCCACATGGTAATTTGAGTAAGGTAGGCTTCCCTGGTAGTTGAACTAGTAAAGAATCCGCTGAGTAATTTGAGTAAGAGTCTTGTTTTTTTGAACCCCAGTTTCCTCAGCTTTGGAAGGGGTTAATTATACATCCTCCATAAATGTTCTAGAGAAAATAAACAACATTAAAGATAACGTACGAAGATAACCCGGTACATAATAGGTACTCAGTGCAATGTGTGCTCAGTTTTATCTGACTCTGTGCGACCCCATGCACTGTACCCTGCGAGACTCCTCTGTCTATGGGATTTTCCAGGCAGGAACCCCGGAGTGGGTTGCCATTTCCTTCTCCAGGGGATCTTCCCAACCCAAGGACTGAACCTGTGTCTCCTGCATTGCAGGTGAAGTTTTTACCCACTGGACCACCAGGGAAGTCCAGGCACTCAGTATCTCCTTTTCCCACAAGGCCAACAAGTTAATGATTACAAACCAACAACCCGTAACCTTTATCTCCTGAATCCACCGATTTTTTTCCCCCATTGTATCCCAGAATTCCCTCACCTGGATCACTCTCATTTTCAGAGATGTGAGGTACAATTTATCCTGGAATCTGAGCACAGCACTAGCACTTAAGACATCTACTTTCGGGCTTCCCCTGGTGGTCCAGTGGATAAGGACACCGCCTTGCAGTGCAAGGGGCGCCGGTTCAATCCCTGACCTGGGAAGATCCCACGTGCCACGGAGCGGCTGGACTGATGTGTCCAATCACCGAGCCGGAGCTCTGGAGCGCATGCGCCGAGAGCCGGCCCTCTGCAACGACAGACGCCACCGTGATGGGAGGCCCACAGGAGCCAAAGAACAAGGACTGATGAAAATAAAGAAATGAAAGACCAATAGAAGTGGCCCACCCGCTCCCCTCCCTCCCCAACCCGACCCCGCCCAAAATAAATAAATAAGTAAATCTTAAAAATAATAATAATAAAAAAAGACATCTACTTTCTGATTTTTCCCCCCCATGAACAAAGCCCATCAACCTGTATAGATCTCAGTTATTTTTTCCTGAAACAGAAGGGACAACCAGTGTAGACCAAATCAATAAGCCTGTGTCACATTGCTCTAAATCACAGTAGGCCTATCCGTGAAAGCCAAAATGCCTGTGAGCCTGGGGTCAGCCTCTGATTTGGCATCCTGATGCCTAAGGAATATGTTTTAAAATATAGGTTTTATTATTATTCAAATACAGTGAGGCTAACAGATCAAGAGACAATTCTTATTGAAAAACGTAGCTTGTAAAGAAATAAAACAAAATAGAAACTTAAAAAATGTTCATCTTTATCCAAAAACTGATCTATAAGAAGATTCAGATTACATATTAATCAGCAGAGAGGTGAACCAAGTAGAAAGAATATGGAACCTTATCAACATATTCACTAATAAATAGTATTTTCTAAGTTAATGTTTCTATGTCTTATAATTTCCCAGCTTTTCTAAGTTTCATGCTATTCTTATAGCTGGCTTTATGCTATTATTATAATTTGTCCTATATCAGTTAAAAGATTTCAGTATACAATGAGTACTTAATAAATATGTGATAACAGTTATTAATATTGATTAAAGCTGTTGAAAAATCTTAGGGAAAAAAATGTAGTTTGTTACTCACAGTTCCCACGATGAGGGAGCTTGCCACACCATGCAGGGCCACACGGGAAGAATTGGGGTTGGTCAAGTGGCAGAGGGAGCGAGGAAAATTAGGCAAGAAGCTTTACTGTAGTTTCTGTGGGAAGGAACAAGCAAGGCAAGGAAAGCAGGTTTAGGGGTGGCTAGTTTGAAGAACTGCAGTGGGCTCTGAGGTACAGAGATGGCTTCTAGTGGTCTGGTACCTGGTAGTGGTGATGAGGGCAGGGTGACAGTGTGCGGGGAGCTGCCCTGTTTCAAGGGGTTTCCCTTTAAGGAAACATCGCTCTGGGAGCTGCCCTGGCAACAAGGGTTGATAACAGCATAGCTCTCTGTCCCGCCACCCCAGTATTGTGGAGACATAGCCAAAAGTAATCAAATAATAAAAAAGACATCTACTTTCTGATTTTTCCCATGAACAAAGCCCATCAACCTGTATAGATCTCAGTTATTTTTCCTGAAACAGAAGGGACAACCAGTGTAGACCAAATCAATAAGCCTGTGTCACATTGCTCTAAATCACAGTAGGCCTATCCGTGAAAGCCAAAATGCCTGTGAGCCTGGGGTCAGCCTCTGATTTGGCATCCTGATGCCTAAGGAATATGTTTTAAAATATAGGTTTTATTATTATTCAAATACAGTGAGGCTAACAGATCAAGAGACAATTCTTATTGAAAAACGTAGCTTGTAAAGAAATAAAACAAAATAGAAACTTAAAAAATGTTCATCTTTATCCAAAAACTGATCTATAAGAAGATTCAGATTACATATTAATCAGCAGAGAGGTGAACCAAGTAGAAAGAATATGGAACCTTATCAACATATTCACTAATAAATAGTATTTTCTAAGTTAATGTTTCTATGTCTTATAATTTCCCAGCTTTTCTAAGTTTCATGCTATTCTTATAGCTGGCTTTATGCTATTATTATAATTTGTCCTATATCAGTTAAAAGATTTCAGTATACAATGAGTACTTAATAAATATGTGATAACAGTTATTAATATTGATTAAAGCTGTTGAAAAATCTTAGGGAAAAAAATGTAGTTTGTTACTCACAGTTCCCACGATGAGGGAGCTTGCCACACCATGCAGGGCCACACGGGAAGAATTGGGGTTGGTCAAGTGGCAGAGGGAGCGAGGAAAATTAGGCAAGAAGCTTTACTGTAGTTTCTGTGGGAAGGAACAAGCAAGGCAAGGAAAGCAGGTTTAGGGGTGGCTAGTTTGAAGAACTGCAGTGGGCTCTGAGGTACAGAGATGGCTTCTAGTGGTCTGGTACCTGGTAGTGGTGATGAGGGCAGGGTGACAGTGTGCGGGGAGCTGCCCTGTTTCAAGGGGTTTCCCTTTAAGGAAACATCGCTCTGGGAGCTGCCCTGGCAACAAGGGTTGATAACAGCATAGCTCTCTGTCCCGCCACCCCAGTATTGTGGAGACATAGCCAAAATATCGTAAAGAGCACCTGTGTTCTGTAACCTTGGGCAAAGCATGTAACCTTGGACAAAACATAGTAACAGAATGCGCGTCCTGGGAAATGTATTATCTTATGAAGCTTTTACTATATATTCCTCGCTTGAAAGAATAAAGTTTGTCAGCGGCTAACAGAGTGTTCTGTTGTGTTGCTGGCCCTCTCGACCCCATCTTTTCTATAATCTTTCTTTCTTAGCCATGACTCTCTCCCTCTCTGGACCTGTTCGATTGTCAGCTGGACCGACAACAGTGAGCTCCTGGTGGCTGGGGGATTGGCTCTGGATTGGTTGGTTTGTGTATGAAGGTTGTGCTGGTAGGCAAGTCCTTTACTACGTCTAGTGACTGGCTACCCCTGAGAGGAGCAGTCTCTCCTGGGTCACCAAGGTCCCAGATGTCCAAGTGTTAGAAAAACAGAAAATACCAAGGCATAATTTTTAAAAAAATATTCTATTTAATTTATTTGGGGGTTGTGCTGGGTCGTCATTGCTGCTCAGGCTTTTCTCTAGTTGTGGCAAGTGGGGGCTGCTCTCTAGTTGCAGCGCACACACTTCTCATTGTGGTGGTTTCATCTGTGGCCGAGCACAGGCTCTTGGGCTCAATAGTTGCGGCAAACGCCAGGCTTAGCTGCTCCCCAGCATGTGGGATCTTCCCACAATGCAGGAGACGCCACTTCGATCCCTAGGTTGGGATCTTCCCAACCTAGGGATCGAAGTGGCGTCTCCTGCATTGGCAGGCAGACTCCTTTTACCAATGAGCCACCTGGGAAGCCCCTAAAGGCGTGATTAGTACAGAATATTTTCAAATCAGTGACTACTGCCCCCTCCACACATCCGTGGAAGGATATCAGAATGTCACCGAGGAGGTTTCCATCATCAGCCTGCAGAATGAGAGAGAGGGAGGGTGTGTGACTAAAATCCTCCACGGGAAAGGACCCTCGTGTAAGAACAGAAGAAGAGACGGTTAAGGTGCCCAGAGAAGACAGGCAGCAGGAGATGAATGTGTCCAGGAGCCAAAAGAAAGTTTCCACATGCTGCCAAGGAAGAAAAGCTGGCAAGGCAGGGGTGGGGGACGGTACAGGTAAACACAGTCCATGGCCCTAGTCTCTAACATCTTGGATACTTTTTCTAAGGTTAAGTGAAGCCTCATTGTCTCTGAGTGGGGAAAATTAAATTAGAATACACAGATTGCAATGGAATGAAGATAATTCTTCTTGAGTGCATTGACCTTTATCAACCATTTCATCAGAATTTCTGGAGCATGAATCCAGTGTTAGGTGTTCTCTGAAATTGTCCCGTTAAAGAAGTATCTTTCTCTTCTAGATCAGGTCCAAGCCATCATTCTCAATCATCCTAAGATGGGGAAAGAAAAATCGAATGCATGGAGTTCTGAAATCTACTCAGAGAATAGTTGTAGGAGTCAATGAAAATAGCAGTCAGGCAGCATAAATCTCCAGAGAGTACTGATTTTCTTACTGTGACTAACTCAAAAAACAATTATATTTCTCAACATTCTTCCAACTGAAACTTGGATTCAGTGCTAGATAACATACAAATTGCTGGTTTGAGGTCCTTTTTTTTTTCAGATGAACTAGATAATCAGGAAAGAATGGTTGGGCACACATGGGCAGATTCATGCTTATACAAGAAACTTTTAAAAGCAGAGTATAAAGGATTTTCAAGACTAGACAACTTATTTACTATTTAAGAAAAAATATTTTTATTTGCAAGAAATGGAAATACAAAAGCATAACAATTTTAATTCATTTTTTCCCAAACTAAATACAAGTATACTACAAAGCATTTACCTTTTTTTGGTATTTATTTAGCTATGATAAAGAATAAAAAGTCATTAAAATAAAACAGTGTGATACGACAAATAATAGACTTACAATGTACCTGGACTTAAAACATTGCTGGTCTATATAACCTATTACCAAAAAGAGAAAAGCCCACCCTGTCAGCACAAACATTAAAGCTTGTGGTTCATTACAGTCCAGAGTCCGCTCAGCATTGTTTAAATAGGGTCACTCACAATTTGTCAGAGTGCTGGTGTTTTTCATAGACTCAGAAAGTATTTCCTCTGAAAGGGAGATTTGCTGAACAGTGTAGGCCATGGGTCTACATGGTGCAGAGAGTTCATGTTTTCAGCCAGCTGGTGAGCAAGGGAGGGGAGCAGAGAAACAGCTAAAATCGCTGGTGTTGCTTTTCCAGGGTGCAAACGTTGCTAGCCAGATCTCACAGAGGGTTGGGTGAACTGAAGAGGAAATGAGCATCTCCAGCACGAGGCAAAAAAGTCTCACCTCACAGCGGGGCCAGCCCAGGGAGTAGGCACTGTGCTCTCTGCCCAGAGGACCTTCAAAGTTTACAGTGTGCTCCCACAGAAAGAGATGTGCTCAACCTAATCCACAAGTGCTGCACCTCCCATGCCACTTAGCTGTTTATCATCTCATAATAATTAGTCGCTCTCGCTTTTTCTTTCTATAAAACTAAAAGACTCATGTAGCGTATGTGTATATACTAAGACGTTACAGTCATGTCCGACTCTTTAGAACCCTATGGATTGTAGCCCATCAGGCTCCTCTGTCCGTGGAATTCTCCAGGTGAGAATACTGGAATAGGCTTCCATGCCTTCCTCCAGGGCATCTTCCCAATGCAGAGATCCAACCTGAGTTTCTGGTGGCGCCCGCACTGCAGGTGGGTTCTTTACTGCTGAGTCACAGAAGGCCCTATTTAGCACAGCACCCTGCATTCAGTAGGTGCTCAAGAACGATCCTTTCTCTTCCTTCTAGAGACCAAGATAAAGCACTCCTGAATTTTATGCTGCCCAAGATGACAACACGAAACATTCTGTGGTGGGTGGTACGGACCCTTCAGCCATGGGGACGCGGAGCCTGAACTTCAAGTGCACTGGACTGCTCTGGGCTGAGACGTTCTGCTCTGTGGATTTACAACATCTTTAATCCTAGCTGGCCAGTTTTTGATGTGATTGAACCTTGGCAAAATGGAATTTTCCTGATGGATGTCACTCTGTTTCTTTTCTCCTGATGTGCAGATGTGATCAAGGCTCACTTTCAGGAGACTGTTTTGAGCCTTTGGGAGCTTTGTCACCCGCACCCACTTCAATCTAGTACTATCAGGGTGTGTATAGAATCTTCCAATGACACGGTAGCCCTCAGTCGTCCTGCATTCAAATATAAGGCACATGGAAGGCACATGCAAGTGTCCAAGATAGGGAGGAATGTATGTGCTGGCGTGTGGCTGTGTGTGACTGACTGTGCCCCAGGCAAGAGGAAGAGAAAGAGAGAAAGGGGAAGACTGAGAGAGAGCTGGTACATGGGCCTTTTGAATCATTGATTAATAAAGTTATTATGAATAAGTTATTGATTAATAAAACTTCCTCAGTCCCCTTATTCCCCAGTACTCACTAGGGCCTCCTGCAACACTCTTTCTTGGGAATGAATGACTGTCTCAATGAAGGAATAAGCGAATGAATGAATGGGTGGGTGAATGAAAGAAAAATCTGAACTCTGTCTCTGTCTCTAGCTGCTTCACATACCTCTACTCTCTCTGGGAGCTGCCCTCCTAGAGGGTTTTATCTGATCCCATGTCTCCTAATTGTCTCAGCTGAAAAGCATTCAAAGAACACGGACCAGAGCACTTCCTGCTAACGGTCTGGCTGCGTTGCAGGCAGGCGAGTTGGTGTCTCTACCAAAGGTTTCTCAAACACAGGATTCAAGAGACCTGAATTACTGACAAGAGCACCTGGCAGGGAAGGGGGAGGCCGCAGCTTTCTCCTCCATCTTGCATCTCCCCACATTACCTAGGCTGGCCGGGATGCTCCGTCTCCCCATTGGGGAGTGGAAGCTCTCTGAGTGTGCACCCTGTGTACACAGGACACACATGTTCAGAGAAGCTGGCCCCGGGGTGCTTCGGATCCTCACCTTTTGTTCAGAGACACACAGTGTTAAAACGATTTTTAATAAAACACTTGTGTCAAAAATGCTGGACTCTGATTCACCGCCAGAATAAAGATGAACCAATTCCACAGCTCTGCTCCAAGGGCAACGGAGATTCACAGCCCTGTCTCGGCATTCAGGCTACACCGAGACACTTGGGAAGGAAAAAACCCATGATATTTATAGTTGGTGTGTAAATAAGCAGAGTGAAAAGCTGCTTTCACAATCTACAAATGAGGTCCCTACATCAAAATCATTTATATGAATAAAAAGGCTATCTCATTTTGCCTGTACTGGTGTCAAACCTCATCCCCACCTCCTGCCCCAAAGGAGCAACCTAGTTCAGCTGTCAGATTTTTATATAACACTCTCTTTATGTGAGCTAGGCTCCAGAGTCCTAACACTTCACAGAAATTCCTTCTTAAACCTGGCACTGAGGTCGTTCCTTTACAGTAGCCATTTCTAAGTGCAGAGTCCAGAGCTGTGAACAGAACTGCACTGGGGAGCCTGGGTTACTCAAGTCTCACCCAGGAAAACGTATGTGTTCTCTGAACTTGCTATAAGACATCTCCTCCACGAGGCTAGTCAAAGAAAGAAAAGAGGAAAATCTGATGGAAAATGTATTAATATACTTCACATTAACGTTGATTCTTTATATTGATGGATGCACTTACAATCTCATATTTTATCAAAACCCTGCCACTATTTAACATCTTCAGGGCTAATCAAGTATTACTGAGTTATCTATGGGATGGCTCGGGGCGGGGGTTGTCAGGTGGGGGACCGAGAACAAACCCACTGGCCTTGTGAGCTTAACCCTGGGACAGAAAATGTGCACATGACCACTACTGGGAACCAATCTGGTGGCAACAACTCTTACACCTCCTTTCGATTCCATTACGTCCTTCTAAAGGGGCAACTGTTTAGTTCCTCTTCTTTGCCTGAGCAAGGAGCAGAGAGGGTGGTCTTTCTCAAAATAGTAGCAATTGGATCCCCCTTACGATGGCCCTCTGGGCCCTCAGGCTGATGTCCCTGGTCTCCCGACATAGATTCAGTTCTGGAAGAACAGTTTCCCAGAGATCGAGCCCTGCTGCTTGGAAGGCTGGAGAGAGTGAGGTCAAGAAAGATGTGTCAGAGAGGAAATAAAGTGCGCTAACCTAGACTGGCTGCCTTTCTCTCCCTGTCTCGGGCCACATATCGGAGATTCACAGCCCTGTCTCGGCATTCAGGCTACACCGAGACACTTGGGAAGGAAAAAACCCATGATATTTATAGTTGGTGTGTAAATAAGCAGAGTGAAAAGCTGCTTTCACAATCTACAAATGAGGTCCCTACATCAAAATCATTTATATGAATAAAAAGGCTATCTCATTTTGCCTGTACTGGTGTCAAACCTCATCCCCACCTCCTGCCCCAAAGGAGCAACCTAGTTCAGCTGTCAGATTTTTATATAACACTCTCTTTATGTGAGCTAGGCTCCAGAGTCCTAACACTTCACAGAAATTCCTTCTTAAACCTGGCACTGAGGTCGTTCCTTTACAGTAGCCATTTCTAAGTGCAGAGTCCAGAGCTGTGAACAGAACTGCACTGGGGAGCCTGGGTTACTCAAGTCTCACCCAGGAAAAACGTATGTGTTCTCTGAACTTGCTATAAGACATCTCCTCCACGAGGCTAGTCAAAGAAAGAAAAGAGGAAAATCTGATGGAAAATGTATTAATATACTTCACATTAACGTTGATTCTTTATATTGATGGATGCACTTACAATCTCATATTTTATCAAAACCCTGCCACTATTTAACATCTTCAGGGCTAATCAAGTATTACTGAGTTATCTATGGGATGGCTCGGGGCGGGGGTTGTCAGGTGGGGGACCGAGAACAAACCCACTGGCCTTGTGAGCTTAACCCTGGGACAGAAAATGTGCACATGACCACTACTGGGAACCAATCTGGTGGCAACAACTCTTACACCTCCTTTCGATTCCATTACGTCCTTCTAAAGGGGCAACTGTTTAGTTCCTCTTCTTTGCCTGAGCAAGGAGCAGAGAGGGGTGGTCTTTCTCAAAATAGTAGCAATTGGATCCCCCTTACGATGGCCCTCTGGGCCCTCAGGCTGATGTCCCTGGTCTCCCGACATAGATTCAGTTCTGGAAGAACAGTTTCCCAGAGATCGAGCCCTGCTGCTTGGAAGGCTGGAGAGAGTGAGGTCAAGAAAGATGTGTCAGGGAGGAAATAAAGTCCTCAAGGCGCTAAAGGGCCTGAGGAGCTGGCTGCCCTTTTCCTCCTCCCTCTGTTCTCAGAAGAGGAGATTTTCCACTTAGGTTAATCCAGGAGCCTTAAAAACCCAATCTGGTACCCACGTGTCACATGGGTGCGCTGACCCATTCTCACTGACAGACGAAAGCTTCACTTTCTTATCCAAATACTACTTGAGTTAATTCTATCTTCTGACCTTCTTAGCCACTCTCTCCCGCCACCCCACGGGCTGCCTGAGCTTGGTAGTTTCATGACAGTTAAACGAGTGGGATGGGTCAGTAGTAGCCCTTGGTTAGCAAGTACCAGCCAGGCCCAGGAGGGTCAAGAGGAAAAGAGAAGGAGAGGAGAAAGGAGAGAGAAACAGACGGGGTGGGGCACAGATGAGCAACCCTCCTCCACACAGCCCAGAGGGTCTCAGCCATCCCTGTCCAATGAAGGGACAGTGAGAGGCCTGCACAAGTCTCCTGAAATCCTGATCCAGTTTGAAACAGGGCCAAGGAGATGAACTCGGACATCTCTCCATCACAGAGGGTGAGCCCTGGAGGCACCAGATCTGCTTATGAGTTTATTGTTGTTGTTCAGTTGCTAACTCATGTCCGATGCTTCGTGACTCCATGGACTGCAGCAAACCAGGCTACTCTGTCCTTCACCATCTCCCAGAGTTTGCTCAGACTCATGTCCAATGAGTCCACCGCTTATGAGGTCTGATGGTAAATGCTAATGACGCCAAATTCTGTGCCTTATATGAAACGGAGGGCCCAGGGGTGGCTTAATCGCTCCTAAATACAGGTTTCAATGACAGTGAAGATGAGAGAGAAAACCAGAGACAGAGAGTTTAAGCTAAAGGTACTTCAGCTACTTCTAAAAATAAAAAACAAAATGTGAGCAAATTTCTTATATAAAATCTTTTACAAGATAGAAAACATTTAAAGGGAGTCTTCTACATTCTACAATGAAAAGTTGATTTCCATTTCTTATTTGTATGAAAGCAAATACCTTTTAAACTACAAAAGTTACTCTTGATCATGAGCCCTCCTGGAAGGCTGGAGAGGTGAGGTCAAGAAAGATGTGTCAGAGAGGAAATAAAGTCCTCAAGGCGCTAAAGGGCCTGAGGAGCTGGCTGCCCTTTTCCTCCTCCCTCTGTTCTCAGAAGAGGAGATTTTCCACTTAGGTTAATCCAGGAGCCTTAAAAACCCAATCTGGTACCCACGTGTCACATGGGTGCGCTGACCCATTCTCACTGACAGACGAAAGCTTCACTTTCTTATCCAAATACTACTTGAGTTAATTCTATCTTCTGACCTTCTTAGCCACTCTCTCCCGCCACCCCACGGGCTGCCTGAGCTTGGTAGTTTCATGACAGTTAAACGAGTGGGATGGGTCAGTAGTAGCCCTTGGTTAGCAAGTACCAGCCAGGCCCAGGAGGGTCAAGAGGAAAAGAGAAGGAGAGGAGAAAGGAGAGAGAAACAGACGGGGTGGGGCACAGATGAGCAACCCTCCTCCACACAGCCCAGAGGGTCTCAGCCATCCCTGTCCAATGAAGGGACAGTGAGAGGCCTGCACAAGTCTCCTGAAATCCTGATCCAGTTTGAAACAGGGCCAAGGAGATGAACTCGGACATCTCTCCATCACAGAGGGTGAGCCCTGGAGGCACCAGATCTGCTTATGAGTTTATTGTTGTTGTTCAGTTGCTAACTCATGTCCGATGCTTCGTGACTCCATGGACTGCAGCAAACCAGGCTACTCTGTCCTTCACCATCTCCCAGAGTTTGCTCAGACTCATGTCCAATGAGTCCACCGCTTATGAGGTCTGATGGTAAATGCTAATGACGCCAAATTCTGTGCCTTATATGAAACGGAGGGCCCAGGGGTGGCTTAATCGCTCCTAAATACAGGTTTCAATGACAGTGAAGATGAGAGAGAAAACCAGAGACAGAGAGTTTAAGCTAAAGGTACTTCAGCTACTTCTAAAAATAAAAAACAAAATGTGAGCAAATTTCTTATATAAAATCTTTTACAAGATAGAAAACATTTAAAGGGAGTCTTCTACATTCTACAATGAAAAGTTGATTTCCATTTCTTATTTGTATGAAAGACGAAATACCTTTTTAAACTACAAAAGTTACTCTTGATCATTAAAAAAAAAAAAAAAACATAGGTTGGGGGATTAGGTTGTGTCTCTTTGGGTGAGCTGCAAAGTGGCCAAAACCTGACTAGAGAAGGTGAGATTGTGGGTCCATAAATGTCACCTGCTCTGACCCCAGGATTGGGCCTCAGGCCCCGCCTCTGTGTGGAGGCAGAGGAGGATGGGAAAGCAGCGGCGTCGGGGGAGGTGGGGAGATGGGCCAGCATGGTTGTCCCAGCCGCCTGGGGTCAGAGTCAGGGCTTCTCTGGCATGGGCGCAGGACAGAAAAAGCACCTGTTCACAGAGCCCCAGACCTGAGCAAGGCCTTGCTCCATCTTCCCCTCTGAGTTCATTCTACAGGAGGACCCATGCTTAGGGATGTTTCCCAACTATAATTATAAGCCACCAGCAAAAAAAAAAAGAAAGAAAAAAAGAAGAAGAAACAAAGCAAAACACTGCCTGGAAGAATGGGGAATCCCAGAGCCTAGGCTGCCCTCCTCACTCTGCAGGTCAACAGGAGACCTTGTTAGCTTGGAGGGAGGCGCCCAGCTGTCTTCAGTGTGGTGGCCTGGGGAAGCCGCAGCAAGCTAATAAATACTATTTACAAATGGGGAGGAGAAGCCAGGGAGGCAGAACTAGGGGTGTGTGGGGACACAGACTGTGAGAAACCCTACAAGCAACATGATGGGGCAGGTTTGCCTGGAGGAGAGAAGCCTGATTCCTTCAGGCATTGCACTTGCGGCCTGAGAGTATGAAGGGGACGCCTCACCCCAAGGCGGGGCCCAGGGCAGAGCGGCAGGGGGCGCCAGCAGGCATCGCAGACCCAGGCTGAGGCAGGCAGGATGTCAGTCAGTGCTGTGCCAGATTCCAATAGGCATCTTGGTATTTTTTGTGGCTCGAGACTGGGATCTTGAGCGAACAAGAGTCAGGTCTTCTTCAAGGAGGCGGTCACAACCCAACCCAGTGAGAATCGGGTAGTAGCTTTTCGGCACTGCCGGCAGAAACAAGCCTGCTTGTCCCACCCCTGACAGAAATCATTTCCTATGGCAATAAGCAACCGGAGGGAAGGAGGGACCTGGGCTCTCCTCTGCAGGGAGGGACATGGGACACGGGAGGCACTCTCTCACCGCAGGTGGAAACCCCAGGCCGTCCTCCCATGCAGAGCCAGGACCGCGCATCCAGGTCTTCGTCCAGACTGGTGGCAAAAAGGAAAAGCTCATGACAAAATGTGGTTTGGAGGCGTAAAGGCAGAGTGAAGAGATAGAGGGAGGCGGTGACAGCCTCTTTAGAAGGTGGCATTCACTCTTCTGTCGAGTTCTACAACTTTTAGGGTCTGGTTCCCCTCCAGTTTTGTGCTGACCCTGCAAAGGCATCAGAAGGAAAAGAAGTCGCATCATCATGCTTGGCGGGAGGATGCAGTCCTCCATGACTGCTACGCTCTGGGCTGGCCCAAGCATGCCTCTTGTCTTCTTCCCTCCCAGCAGCAATTCTCGTGCCCCAAGTCTCCTGCTGCCTGCCTGCCCCTCATCCACATTCCTGCCTTTATCCTGAGGCCAAAGGGGGGATAAACATGGCGGCTCAATACGGATTCCTGGTATACTGCTGTAAGTTACTGTATTTACTGAGGATAAACAGCCCATGCTAAACCCTGGGAAGGAGAAAATAAAAGGATAAAGACTTATCCTTGGTCAAGAATAAAGCTGTTTTAATCTAGATAAAGATGAAACCTTTATAAAGGTTAAGCGATTCTAGATGCAGTAAAAACAAACCCGAACTATCAGGAAATAAGGGGCAGGTTTGCCTGGAGGAGAAGCCTGATTCCTTCAGGCATTGCACTTGCGGCCTGAGAGTATGAAGGGGACGCCTCACCCCAAGGCGGGGCCCAGGGCAGAGCGGCAGGGGGCGCCAGCAGGCATCGCAGACCCAGGCTGAGGCAGGCAGGATGTCAGTCAGTGCTGTGCCAGATTCCAATAGGCATCTTGGTATTTTTTGTGGCTCGAGACTGGGATCTTGAGCGAACAAGAGTCAGGTCTTCTTCAAGGAGGCGGTCACAACCCAACCCAGTGAGAATCGGGTAGTAGCTTTTCGGCACTGCCGGCAGAAACAAGCCTGCTTGTCCCACCCCTGACAGAAATCATTTCCTATGGCAATAAGCAACCGGAGGGAAGGAGGGACCTGGGCTCTCCTCTGCAGGGAGGGACATGGGACACGGGAGGCACTCTCTCACCGCAGGTGGAAACCCCAGGCCGTCCTCCCATGCAGAGCCAGGACCGGGCATCCAGGTCTTCGTCCAGACTGGTGGCAAAAAGGAAAAGCTCATGACAAAATGTGGTTTGGAGGCGTAAAGGCAGAGTGAAGAGATAGAGGGAGGCGGTGACAGCCTCTTTAGAAGGTGGCATTCACTCTTCTGTCGAGTTCTACAACTTTTAGGGTCTGGTTCCCCTCCAGTTTTGTGCTGACCCTGCAAAGGCATCAGAAGGAAAAGAAGTCGCATCATCATGCTTGGCGGGAGGATGCAGTCCTCCATGACTGCTACGCCTGGGCTGGCCCAAGCATGCCTCTTGTCTTCTTCCCTCCCAGCAGCAATTCTCGTGCCCCAAGTCTCCTGCTGCCTGCCTGCCCCTCATCCACATTCCTGGCTTTATCCTGAGGCCAAAGGGGGGATAAACATGGCGGCTCAATACGGATTCCTGGTATACTGCTGTAAGTTACTGTATTTACTGAGGATAAACAGCCCATGCTAAACCCTGGGAAGGAGAAAATAAAAGGATAAAGACTTATCCTTGGTCAAGAATAAAGCTGTTTTAATCTAGATAAAGATGAAACCTTTATAAAGGTTAAGCGATTCTAGATGAAGTAAAAACAAACCCCGAACTATCAGGAAATAACAGTAAATATAGAGCATAAAATAAATACATTATTAAACAGTGTAACAGCCTAGAAAGTTCCTAGGTATTCAGAGGAAGACTGTGAGGGCTGTGGTAGCAGGGAGACAACCCCAGACAAGAGGGACTTCAACGGGGCCTTGTATAGCTGAGACAAGAGGAGAGAAGACTTGTGCCATGGGCCAAGCAATCCAACAGCCAAGTCTTCCCTGGCTCTCAGTGGCAGCTCTATCATTTGTCATAAGGGGAATAACAATAATACCTAACCTCTGAAAGCATTTCAAAGGATTTACATATCATACTTCTAAAAATAGTAAGTGCTATAAATGTTAAATGGGTTTCCCTTGTGGCTCAGATGGTAAAGAATCTGCCAGCAATGCAGGAAACCCAGGGTTAATCCCTGGATTACGAAGATCCCTGGGAGAAGGGGACAGCTATCCAAACCAGGATTCTTTTTTAACATATATTTTTTTGTCTCTAAGTCATCATTTATTTTCATCCATCTTTTATTCTTTGGCATGCGTGGCCTCCCATCGCAGTGGCCTCTCTTGTTGCAGAGCATCAGCTCTGGGCACATGTGCTCCAGAGTGCTGGCTCGTGGGCCCCCCAGTGCTGGCATTCACTCTTCTGTCGAGTTCTACAACTTTTAGGGTCTGGTTCCCTCCAGTTTTGTGCTGACCCTGCAAAGGCATCAGAAGGAAAAGAAGTCGCATCATCATGCTTGGCGGGAGGATGCAGTCCTCCATGACTGCTACGCTCTGGGCTGGCCCAAGCATGCCTCTTGTCTTCTTCCCTCCCAGCAGCAATTCTCGTGCCCCAAGTCTCCTGCTGCCTGCCTGCCCCCCCTCCACATTCCTGCCTTTATCCTGAGGCCAAAGGGGGGATAAACATGGCGGCTCAATACGGATTCCTGGTATACTGCTGTAAGTTACTGTATTTACTGAGGATAAACAGCCCATGCTAAACCCTGGGAAGGAGAAAATAAAAGGATAAAGACTTATCCTTGGTCAAGAATAAAGCTGTTTTAATCTAGATAAAGATGAAACCTTTATAAAGGTTAAGCGATTCTAGATGAAGTAAAAACAAACCCCGAACTATCAGGAAATAACAGTAAATATAGAGCATAAAATAAATACATTATTAAACAGTGTAACAGCCTAGAAAGTTCCTAGGTATTCAGAGGAAGACTGTGAGGGCTGTGGTAGCAGGGAGACAACCCCAGACAAGAGGGACTTCAACGGGGCCTTGTATAGCTGAGACAAGAGGAGAGAAGACTTGTGCCATGGGCCAAGCAATCCAACAGCCAAGTCTTCCCTGGCTCTCAGTGGCAGCTCTATCATTTGTCATAAGGGGAATAACAATAATACCTAACCTCTGAAAGCATTTCAAAGGATTTACATATCATACTTCTAAAAATAGTAAGTGCTATAAATGTTAAATGGGTTTCCCTTGTGGCTCAGATGGTAAAGAATCTGCCAGCAATGCAGGAAACCCAGGGTTAATCCCTGGATTACGAAGATCCCTGGGAGAAGGGGACAGCTATCCAAACCAGGATTCTTTTTTAACATATATTTTTTTGTCTCTAAGTCATCATTTATTTTCATCCATCTTTTATTCTTTGGCATGCGTGGCCTCCCATCGCAGTGGCCTCTCTTGTTGCAGAGCATCAGCTCTGGGCACATGTGCTCCAGAGTGCTGGCTCGTAATTGGACACACCAGCCCAGCCGCTCCTTGGCATGTGGGATCTTCCCAGGCCAGGGATCGAACCGGTGCCCCTCGCACTACAAAGTGGACTCTTTACCTACTGGACCACCAGGGAAACCCCAAACCAGGATTCTCGTTTGGAGAATTCCATAGACAGAGGAGCCTCGTGGACTGCAGTCCATGGGATCACAAAGAGTTGGACATGACTGAGTGACTTTCACTCACTCACGTTAAATATGCAAGTATAACATAAACATAAAAAAGTATAGATAACTACAAACTTTTGCCTGCAGCATTAGAGGAAGAAAGCTCAAAAATCTGAAGCAAAATCTTTCCCATGTGCACTGCGGTAGCATCATCTCTAGGAGGCAGGAGTTCAGCTAGACCACCAAACATGCCACATGTAACCAGGATTGTAAATGGACCCTCCTCCCCATGTCATTTAGTGTACACCCAGGCATCTGCCCTGCAGGATGGCAATCCTCAGCGGTTGTACAAGGCTTTATGTTTACTTGAGGACCTTTCCTTATAACTGTCTGAAGGAAACAACTCTTGGAGAACTGGAGACAAATATGTGTTATTTTCAATAATGGAAACACAAGCACAGTGCCTCTCAAAGTGTCCTTCAGTATTCATATATAATTATAAATACAAAAGTATAATTAATGCATGTTTGCATGTGTGCTCAGTTGCTTCAGTCATGTCCGACTCTTCAAGACTCCATGGACTACAGCCCGCCAGGCTCCTCTGACCATGGAATTCTCCAGGCAAGAATACTGGAGTGGGTTGCCATACTCTCCTCTAGGGGATCTTCCCAACCCAGGGATCAAAGCCTGTTTTCTGCAGGCGAGTTCTTTACCACTAGCACCACCTGGGAGTCAGTCATCCCTGGATTACGAAGATCCCTGGGAGAAGGGGACAGCTATCCAAACCAGGATTCTTTTTTAACATATATTTTTTTGTCTCTAAGTCATCATTTATTTTCATCCATCTTTTATTCTTTGGCATGCGTGGCCTCCCATCGCAGTGGCCTCTCTTGTTGCAGAGCATCAGCTCTGGGCACATGTGCTCCAGAGTGCTGGCTCGTAATTGGACACACCAGCCCAGCCGCTCCTTGGCATGTGGGATCTTCCCAGGCCAGGGATCGAACCGGTGCCCCTCGCACTACAAAGTGGACTCTTTACCTACTGGACCACCAGGGAAACCCCAAACCAGGATTCTCGTTTGGAGAATTCCATAGACAGAGGAGCCTCGTGGACTGCAGTCCATGGGATCACAAAGAGTTGGACATGACTGAGTGACTTTCACTCACTCACGTTAAATATGCAAGTATAACATAAACATAAAAAAGTATAGATAACTACAAACTTTTGCCTGCAGCATTAGAGGAAGAAAGCTCAAAAATCTGAAGCAAAATCTTTCCCATGTGCACTGCGGTAGCATCATCTCTAGGAGGCAGGAGTTCAGCTAGACCACCAAACATGCCACATGTAACCAGGATTGTAAATGGACCCTCCTCCCCATGTCATTTAGTGTACACCCAGGCATCTGCCCTGCAGGATGGCAATCCTCAGCGGTTGTACAAGGCTTTATGTTTACTTGAGGACCTTTCCTTATAACTGTCTGAAGGAAACAACTCTTGGAGAACTGGAGACAAATATGTGTTATTTTCAATAATGGAAACACAAGCACAGTGCCTCTCAAAGTGTCCTTCAGTATTCATATATAATTATAAATACAAAAGTATAATTAATGCATGTTTGCATGTGTGCTCAGTTGCTTCAGTCATGTCCGACTCTTCAAGACTCCATGGACTACAGCCCGCCAGGCTCCTCTGACCATGGAATTCTCCAGGCAAGAATACTGGAGTGGGTTGCCATACTCTCCTCTAGGGGATCTTCCCAACCCAGGGATCAAATGCACATCTTTGATTTCTCCTGCACTGCAGGCGAGTTCTTTACCACTAGCACCACCTGGGAAGCCCTAACGCATGTTTTACTTACATGTAAATCATAAAACTGCATATTGACACATAGCATAACATATATGTATCTCTAGTTGGAAGGAAGCTTGGAGACGTGCCTTGAAGCAGCATTTGCACCGGAAGTACACTGCTGTTACTGGGCTATATGTTTACTCATGAGACTTTGAGGGGAGGAAGAAGCCAGGGAGGAAGGGACTCAAGCCTTTCCCCTGGTTCCTGGAGCCACCACGCCCAGCTCCCTAGTGGCATAGCAGACACGGGGCCAGCTCTCACCATGTGCCTTCCGCAATCTCCGCAAGAGGTAGCTGCTGAGCAACAATGGCCTCCCCAGAGCCCAGGTGCAGGAAACAGCCTTGAAAAAGCTGAGGGTTGGACCAGGCCAGTGGGAATGTCTACTCTGCACACTGCAGGTCACCGCCTCATAACCCATCATCGCTGCCTTGGAGGAAGTGAACCTGTGTCTGTTTGACTCACAAGTGCTGCTGCAGCTCCAACAGTACGGACTTCTCCAGGCTGGTCTCATTCGAGATAATGAAATGGGGAAGATCTACGTCCGGCCTGGACTCCAGTCCTGATGCCCTGAGCAGAGAGGAGCCTCCATCCCAGCGCCCCAGCTCCCCGGCCGAGGCGGAACTGGATGGCTCCTCCAGGGGAGAATGCTCCTCATAGATCAGCAGGTTCCTGGATCTCACTGAGAACAAAGCAAAGGAACAGGTGTTACGAGAGACCACAAGGGGACATCACACCCCACCACGAGATGCTCAGGGTGAAAGCAGATGACAATTCATGGGTTCTTGTTGCCCAGGACCGAGGATGCCAACTGGAGTCAGCTTTCTATAAAAGCTTCAGGATGTCAGAGTTTGGTGCATTGAAAAATGATACCAATTATAAAGTGCAGGAAGAACAATAGAAAAGCAAATAAACAGGAAGCAATCTGCCATCCCTACTGCTCTGAAAATAAAACTCCCCTCTAGTCCCCACCCCTCGCAACCATAAAACTCCCAATACTTGAAGATGTCCAGTACATAACATTATGATGTTCTTTTGGGTTGGAAAATCCCTTTGATTTCTCCTGCAGCTTCTTTACCACTAGCACCACCTGGGAAGCCCTAGCATGTTTTACTTACATGTAAATCATAAAACTGCATATTGACACATAGCATAACATATATGTATCTCTAGTTGGAAGGAAGCTTGGAGACGTGCCTTGAAGCAGCATTTGCACGGAAGTACACTGCTGTTACTGGGCTATATGTTTACTCATGAGACTTTGAGGGAGGAAGAAGCCAGGGAGGAAGGGACTCAAGCCTTTCCCCTGGTTCCTGGAGCCACCACGCCCAGCTCCCTAGTGGCATAGCAGACACGGGGCCAGCTCTCACCATGTGCCTTCCGCAATCTCCGCAAGAGGTAGCTGCTGAGCAACAATGGCCTCCCCAGAGCCCAGGTGCAGGAAACAGCCTTGAAAAAGCTGAGGGTTGGACCAGGCCAGTGGGAATGTCTACTCTGCACACTGCAGGTCACCGCCTCATAACCCATCATCGCTGCCTTGGAGGAAGTGAACCTGTGTCTGTTTGACTCACAAGTGCTGCTGCAGCTCCAACAGTACGGACTTCTCCAGGCTGGTCTCATTCGAGATAATGAAATGGGGAAGATCTACGTCCGGCCTGGACTCCAGTCCTGATGCCCTGAGCAGAGAGGAGCCTCCATCCCAGCGCCCCAGCTCCCCGGCCGAGGCGGAACTGGATGGCTCCTCCAGGGGAGAATGCTCCTCATAGATCAGCAGGTTCCTGGATCTCACTGAGAACAAAGCAAAGGAACAGGTGTTACGAGAGACCACAAGGGGACATCACACCCCACCACGAGATGCTCAGGGTGAAAGCAGATGACAATTCATGGGTTCTTGTTGCCCAGGACCGAGGATGCCAACTGGAGTCAGCTTTCTATAAAAGCTTCAGGATGTCAGAGTTTGGTGCATTGAAAAATGATACCAATTATAAAGTGCAGGAAGAACAATAGAAAAGCAAATAAACAGGAAGCAATCTGCCATCCCTACTGCTCTGAAAATAAAACTCCCCTCTAGTCCCCACCCCTCGCAACCATCTGCGAGAAACAATTCACAGAGAATAGGAGTCAAATACTTGAAGATGTCCAGACCCAGATAAAATAAGCATCCTCAATGAGGAGGTCCTGCATAGGGAGATGCTACACAGGCAGAAAACTGTTTTCATTTAGAAACTAGAGAGAAGACACAAGGCCAAAGCCATAAATCAAACAGTGGAAACGCACTCTTTTGTTTTATAGAATACTTGCATGGCTGGATGGCTCGGTAGCAATTTTCTACAACATAGAAACTTTGCGCTCATCGACTTCCATTTAAATTTAGAGATAGATTCCCTCAGAGAAAAAAGAATTTCCCAGGAGACCACTGAAATCACTTGTTGAAATGCTAGACCTTCCGTAATATACCTGGCAAGGATACACCTATGTCAGATCTTTTGGAACCACAAAATTATGCCTACCCCCAAAAATCTAGCACCCTATAATAACACACTTGTTCTTACTAGTGTATCTATTTCATGATCCATATATACCATGCCTTTATTTCCCACATGCTTAAAAGAGATCATGGATTTAGGTGAGGATATCACTTCTAACACCATCTCTAAATCTCGGGCAGTATATTCTGTAACACGGGTTGACTCTTTCACGTCACTATGCAGATGCTCACTGTGATAACATACCATTCCACTGAGTGGAATTCCTTGAAAATATCAGGGAGACCTTCATGCTTCTCCCACCCCTTGCCCCTAGATGCACATCCCTCCCCCTTACCAGAACTCAAAAAAGGAGACACTGGAATTGGCCAGGGATCACAGTCTAGAGTTATAGTTTATAAGCCATGTTCTGGGGAGTTCTAGAGAATCTCCAGTGGTATCTCAGCCCAGTGGTGACCCGCACAAGGGGAGACCCAGCAAGCAGCCTGGGCACCAGAAACCCCCATGGCCCTCTTCCTCTCTTCAAAGGAGAAGCTATACTTTTACCACGTTTTAAACATTAGGCTTTCATACATAACAAGCCAGAACACTTCCTGGAGGTATGAGCAATGACAGCAAACTACAAACTCACTAATTTGGGGGCAGACACTTGTATTGATGCTATTCAATCCATGATGTTTGTATGGGGAAGGAGGAACAATAACACTGAATTCCCTTCTCCCAAGGAATGGATATATACGTCTTTTTATGGAGAAATGATTTTGAGACTACTGCTCTGTACCCAAGAAGGTTTATCATAAAACGACTTCAAACCAAGTGATTTAATAAAGTTATCCCACCCCTACCCACCTGAAAAGGCTTTCACCTAAGACTTCTTTCAGAAAGATGAGCTTTGAGAAATGAAAGAGAAAAGAACGAAGACACCTTCCCAGCTTCTGGGCACCGTCTTACCCACAGAGGATGTGTAGGGCTCCTGCAGGGCATGCTGGTTGGGCAGCGCCATCTTGGTGGCAGAAGGATAGGGCCCATAGCCCTGAAAGAAGCTGCCAAATGCAACGGCAAAGCACAGCACCACGACCTGCAGGGCGAGGAGAGAACATGGGAGGCATCAGATCCGAGATCCGCAGGGCAAACCTTTAGACCTGCAACTCCTGGGAGGTCCGGGGAGATGACTCTCCTCTGTGTGGCCAGCAGACCACACCCCGGTCAATCACTGTCACATCAGAGCAGAGAAACAGCCTCAGAGTGAGCTGTGGTTCCTCCAAACCCCTAGCACACGGACGTGGCAAACTGGGGAGAGGCTGGAGACTGGGGAGTGGGCAGAGCTGGCAAAGGGGCCGGCCCTCTGGGAACTCACCATGAGGCACGTGCCGGTCTGCGTGCCGGCCAGCTTGCAGGTGCGGGAAACCTTGCCCATCACCAAGGTCTGAAGCTTCTGCAGCTGCTGCAGGAGGGTTCTGCGAACACAGCAAACCAAAACCATGAAAAGCGTCCCAGAGACGGGAGAACGCCTGTGGATGATCTCTACCCAGGGCACCAGGGAAGCTGCTGTGGCTTTGTGTCTGAATCTGAACACAGTTCCAAGAGAAGATTCTTCTGACAAAGAGACAGACAGCACGGCCGTTCAGCCCTGGACTTGCCGAATCCACAGGGCTCAGAATCCGCCCACGTGAGTGGTGTGTCCATTCTGTGCTGTTCTGAGTAACAGTCACTTCGATGTCCTCATCACCTCTGATCATCCTGGGATTTGTTGGTCAGCCATTGAAAAAGAAATAAGCAAGAATTGCCTGGGGATGGTGACACAGAAGACCTCCTTTACCCAAGAGAAAAACACCGAAGAAGATGCAAAAAAGGTGAAAAGCACGGCAAAGAAGATGCCCAATAGAGAACAACCAAAGGGGTGGCCAGAGGAGGAGGCTGTGACAGGCCGTGGCAGCAGAAGCACCGAGCAGCAGGTGCTCAGACAGCAGATCCGAAGAGACCGGGCGGGACAGAGAGGAAGACAAGAAGGGCAGAGAGGCCAACGGCCATGGGCACCTCTACACTGTGGTCCTTGAAGGCTCACAGCACCTCCACAGGCAGAAATGAAGCCCAAACAGGAAGCAGCAAAGAAGCCTGCTCAGCTGGATGCAGGTTCAGAACCAAGATCTCAGAAGCCATCCTCTGATGCGGACTCTGATGTTGCTCCAGGGAAAGACAAGAGAGCAGGGACAAAAAAATAAAATAAAAAAAGAGTTGTTCTGCCGCAAATGGGACAACTGTGCACATCCTTAAAAGGGAAGGGTTGGGGATGAGAATCGTATGTGCTGCTCTGTGCGACATCAGGTCACAAAAGGAGCAGACGGTGACATTCTTTGCAAATTCTGAACAGTGCAACGATAGAAAAGGATCTCACAGCACATGCTCCCGAGTCAGAGCCTCAGGGATGAACTCTGTGAGCAGCATAAAGTGCTGAGGCTGCTCCTTGCCCCCCACCCCTCTTCTCCAAGGCCAGTGCACTTGGAAAGGCGAAGAGATTTTACAAGCCAATGCTTCTGTTCAGTCTCAAGGATTTTCAGAAAATTCATGCTGTGATGGGACATGAGAAAACCAGACAGGTTCATTGGAAAACATCAGCAGATCACTCACTTAACAGAATTCCAGGCTTGGGCAGATAACCTGCCTCCCACTACAGCCCATCTCCTGAACGTCTTTCAAGTGCTGGGAGGACAAGCAGGTTCTTCCAAGCTCACAGCTCCCCTCAACCTTCCCAATGACATGAGTTCTCCCCGGTTTAAGTCATGGAGAGACACATAGAAGGATACTGCTCGAGCAGTTACATGGATAACAGCAGGGGCAGAAATGGAGTCCACAGCACAGGCAGCGAAGGCCTTCTGAACTCAACAACCCCTGTGTGATTCCACCTACGCCCTCTTTTTACCTTGTACAGTGGTCTTGTGTGTGTATATGTGTTTAGTCACTCAACTGCGCCCAACTCTTTGCAACTTCATGGACTGTAGCCCACTAGACTCCTCTGTCGATGGGATTCTCAAGGCAAGAATCTTAGAGTGGGTAGCCATTTTCTTCTCCAGGGAATATTCTCAACTTCGGGATCAAACCTGGTCTCCTCCATTGCAGGCAGATTCTTTACCATTTGAGCTTCCAGGGAAGCCCCAATACTGGCCTTTTTAAAATTAATTTATTTGTTTTCAATGGAAGGATAATTGCTTCATGGAATTTTGTCGGTTTCTGCCAAACATCAACATGAATCAGCCATAGGTACCAACCTAAAGGGGTGAGGGAGGGTGGGAGGTGGGAGGGAGGTTCAAGAGAGAGAGGGCATATGTATACCAATGACAGTCTTAATTTAATCAAAACAAAATCATACACCCCATTATTGAATAACTAAATTCTATTAATATGGAGGTCTTTTTAGTGCTTAGTCATGAGTTTTCTTGCTCTATGGTCATCTAGAAATATGATCACAAGTAGCATAGACTGGTTTACGTTTATATACATTCAAGCAATATGTTCTTTAAAAGAGTTCTGTGTGTTACTCAAGAGATACCAACAGAGTGATGACTTTAAATTATGCTTTATGGAATTGTGTCATTTGTGACAACATGGGTGAACCTGGAGGGCATTATGTAAGTGAAGTAAACCAGCTAAAGAAAGATAAATACCACATGGTATCACTGACACATGGAATCTTTCTTTTAAAGAAGCTGAACTCACGGAAATTGTAGAGAAGTGGTTACCAGGAGCTAGCGGGAGGGAGAAGGGAGACAGGGAGAGGCTGGTAAAAGGGTACAAACTTTCAGCTCTAAACTGAATAAGGTCTGAGGATCTAGCGTAAAATATGGTAACTACAGGTGATAACTTCTGGAGAAGGGCATGGCAACCCTCCCCAGTATTCTTGCCAAAATAATCTGATGGACAGAGGAGCCTGGCAGGGGGTCGCCAAGAGTCAGCCATGATTGAGGACACACCCCCCCCCACACACATGGGATAATACTGCATCATATAATTGAAAATTGCTAAGAGAGTAAGTAGAACTTAAATGTGATCACTAAAAAATAAAAATAAAAGAAAGTAAACAGATGTGGTGATTGACATGGTCATTAACTCCATGTGAGGAACCCTTCACAATGTGTACGTGTATCAAATTGCTACACTGTACACTTGAAATATCTCACAAGTTTACTTGTCAGTTATACCTTAGTAAAGATGGGAAAAATCAGAAGTTTACAGCTAAATGCACGTATGATGCAACAAGTTTCTTTCCTCACACATGCTTCTCTCAGGAACTCCCAGGAGCACCACGCTTTTGCACGGCTGCTCTTTCAAAGTTAAGAGCTGAGTGACACAGTTTGAAATTTTGGTGGAAAGTAACAATGATTTACAATGCACTGTTGGCTGCTGCTTCTCCTACTTGGATGAACGAAGGTGAACTGCTGGGAAGAATGACATTCTGAAGGCCCCAGCCATCAGCAACAGAGGGATTCTACCCCGGGAAAGAGGGTGAGCCCATTCATCCCCAAATCAAAACAGATTTCCATGATGTAATAAAGTTTGGGAAATTTATAGACATTCACACAATAGAAATACTCATTTTTTTCTCATAAGGAAAGAAAATGATCAGTGATTGAGTGTCCACTGACCAAGTTCTAGAATGTCATACACTGAGATACTTTGTAAATGTTTCAAAGACACGTAACCAGTAATTAGAAGACCTAAGATGCAAATCCAAATCTATCTGATTCCATAGCTCATGTACTTTCCAATTCAGCACAGCATGGTACGCCAACCTACACCTAATAAAATGAATGATGAAAAGACTTCTTAGTTAAGTAGATTTTTCTTAAATCCAGTGACATTAACATCATATTGAGCAAATTCTCTGATGGTCCAGTGGTTAAGACTCAACGCCTTCACTGCTAAGGCCTGAGTTCTATTCCTGATCGAGGAACTAAGATCCTGCAAGCTACATGGTGTGCCTCTTCCCCTCACCAAAAAACAAACAAATAAACAAACAAACAAAACCTATCATACTGACAACAGCACAACCAAGAGATATATCTACCGCTAAATAAGAAAAGATTACTTTCAGCAGTGACCCAACTACAGACAGAAGGGCCACAGTGAATCTGATTGGCAATGAGAGACACACTAACAAAGTGTTGGTGATGCTTATACAAATAAAAGCAACAGGGCAAAATACACATTTCCTGGCAGCTCTCTGGAGACGACAAGATAAAATGTAAGAGATGGTTCAAAGAATAATAGGCATCCCTTAGCCTATGTCAAGTGTCAAGAAGTCAAACCAGAACTTCGCTTAGGAACATGAAAACTATAAGCCCTGTCCCTCCACTGGACACCAAAAGAGCTGATGAGATGGCTTCAGAATTGCCAAGTGAGTAATATTCACCAGAAGAGGGCAATGATCTCCCAGGACAAGAAACCTGAATTTAGATATCAGCACCACAGCTGTGGGCTTTTGCTCAAATTACTTAAGTCCTGAGTTTAGGCAGCAGGTCAAAGTTCATTCCCTTGACGTCACTAACTCACAGACTAATAAGAGAATCTCCTTCTCAGGTACTCTGGGTCTCCTGGAACAAATACACCTTTGCAGAGTGCTTCCTATTTCTTTCCACTGATGACAGATGATTCTCTGTATGGGAAAGCCTGGGGCCTCACGAGGGACACGCTGGTCGGAGATGACGGGGTACTTTCCCCAGAGGCACTGAGACAGATGCCATTGTCTGCAGCATTGGGAGCCTGGATGGCAGCTGTTATTCTGCTTGCAGAAAGGTTTGGCTAGAGAAAAGGCAGCCATCAGATGAAATGGAAGAATTATTTTAAAACTAAAGTTATAAAAAGTCAATCATAGGACACACTCTCTAATAGTGCCTTTCGAGTTCAGTATAAACACCTCCTGTATTACTGTATTTTAAACCATCAGTGATCATGGCTAATTATGGCTTAATGAATTCTTGGGCTTCCGGGAGCAAGATCTAAATTTAGAGAGACATTTATCTGGGCCAAGAGAGTTTCCACAATTTGTTAAATCTGAGTGTCCAATGCTCGATTAAAGGATTTCCTGAAAAAGAGCAAACAAACAAAACCTATCATACTGACAACAGCACAACCAAGAGATATATCTACCGCTAAATAAGAAAAGATTACTTTCAGCAGTGACCCAACTACAGACAGAAGGGCCACAGTGAATCTGATTGGCAATGAGAGACACACTAACAAAGTGTTGGTGATGCTTATACAAATAAAAGCAACAGGGCAAAATACACATTTCCTGGCAGCTCTCTGGAGACGACAAGATAAAATGTAAGAGATGGTTCAAAGAATAATAGGCATCCCTTAGCCTATGTCAAGTGTCAAGAAGTCAAACCAGAACTTCGCTTAGGAACATGAAAACTATAAGCCCTGTCCCTCCACTGGACACCAAAAGAGCTGATGAGATGGCTTCAGAATTGCCAAGTGAGTAATATTCACCAGAAGAGGGCAATGATCTCCCAGGACAAGAAACCTGAATTTAGATATCAGCACCACAGCTGTGGGCTTTTGCTCAAATTACTTAAGTCCTGAGTTTAGGCAGCAGGTCAAAGTTCATTCCCTTGACGTCACTAACTCACAGACTAATAAGAGAATCTCCTTCTCAGGTACTCTGGGTCTCCTGGAACAAATACACCTTTGCAGAGTGCTTCCTATTTCTTTCCACTGATGACAGATGATTCTCTGTATGGGAAAGCCTGGGGCCTCACGAGGGACACGCTGGTCGGAGATGACGGGGTACTTTCCCCAGAGGCACTGAGACAGATGCCATTGTCTGCAGCATTGGGAGCCTGGATGGCAGCTGTTATTCTGCTTGCAGAAAGGTTTGGCTAGAGAAAAGGCAGCCATCAGATGAAATGGAAGAATTATTTTAAAACTAAAGTTATAAAAAGTCAATCATAGGACACACTCTCTAATAGTGCCTTTCGAGTTCAGTATAAACACCTCCTGTATTACTGTATTTTAAACCATCAGTGATCATGGCTAATTATGGCTTAATGAATTCTTGGGCTTCCGGGAGCAAGATCTAAATTTAGAGAGACATTTATCTGGGCCAAGAGAGTTTCCACAATTTGTTAAATCTGAGTGTCCAATGCTCGATTAAGAATGTGGATTTTGTCCCGTGGTGAGACATAAAAATATACTTCACGGCTGTGCTCGCACAGCTCCTAGGAAAAGAGCAGTCAAAGGCAGCTGCCAGCCTTGCCCAGAAGAAAGCATCACCCTGTATCTTGGGGGGCGTAGCAAAGGCAATTGGGCAAAACCTTCGAAAGCAGCCCACAGTGAGACACAATCTTACAAAAACAGGGAAATGCATCAACAGCCTCATGTGTTTTCTTGTACTGGGTTTCGTTTTGTTTTCTTCTGTTTTTGTTGTTTAAGAGAAATAATCGGGGTGCGGAGAGGCGGGAGCAAGAGAGAACAAGAGACATACCGTTACTGCGCCTTATCCTTCGAACATCTTAGTACCACATTTCCCACTGGAGTCCAAAACTAGGACCCAGGAAAAAGGATAAACTGGAGGGTCCCGATTAAACCTGTTGTACCAGGAGCTTTAAACTCGGTCCTCACTAGAAACACTCTTCCCTCAAATCCTATGACGTGCCTTACTCAGAAGTGGAACCAGCTCTGCTAGGATGTGTGTGCACATCTGTGTGTGTAAGTGAACCACGTGCTGAGCACATCAGCTTCCCACAGGGATAAAGGAATTTTTTTTTTACACCCTTCTGGGACTACTTGGAGCAGTATGTTCTGAGTTCCCAATCATGAATCATTTGTGGGCTGTAAACACCTGGGGTGTGACTGGTGTACTTTCTAATGAAATAGAATCAAATAGAATGTACGCTGTCTGAGGGCGTTACACACAGTGACTATGTAATCATCTGTGAACTCATTCATATCAGTTGTGTATGTGATGTACATATACGTGTGGCATGTCTGGGTCACTGCACAACATGTAAAATGATATAATCCAAAAAGTCTAGTGTTGTTTAACTAGGGTACACATGCAAGAAAGCTATTATGAGTGATTATTAGCTGGCTTTGTGATGGAAGACGCAGGCGTCCATGTTCTTCTGAAGGAAAATTCCACCTAAACCCCTCCCCACCTACCTAGTCTTCTAGAAAGAAAATCTAAATTTAGAGAGACATTTATCTGGGCCAAGAGAGTTTCCACAATTTGTTAAATCTGAGTGTCCAATGCTCGATTAAGAATGTGGATTTTGTCCCGTGGTGAGACATAAAAATATACTTCACGGCTGTGCTCGCACAGCTCCTAGGAAAAGAGCAGTCAAAGGCAGCTGCCAGCCTTGCCCAGAAGAAAGCATCACCCTGTATCTTGGGGGCGTAGCAAAGGCAATTGGGCAAAACCTTCAAAGCAGCCCACAGTGAGACACAATCTTACAAAAACAGGGAAATGCATCAACAGCCTCATGTGTTTTCTTGTACTGGGTTTCGTTTTGTTTTCTTCTGTTTTTGTTGTTTAATAGAAATAATCGGGTGCGGAGAGGCGGGAGCAAGAGAGAACAAGAGACATACCGTTACTGCGCCTTATCCTTCGAACATCTTAGTACCACATTTCCCACTGGAGTCCAAAACTAGGACCCAGGAAAAAGGATAAACTGGAGGGTCCCGATTAAACCTGTTGTACCAGGAGCTTTAAACTCGGTCCTCACTAGAAACACTCTTCCCTCAAATCCTATGACGTGCCTTACTCAGAAGTGGAACCAGCTCTGCTAGGATGTGTGTGCACATCTGTGTGTGTAAGTGAACCACGTGCTGAGCACATCAGCTTCCCACAGGGATAAAGGAATTTTTTTTTTACACCCTTCTGGGACTACTTGGAGCAGTATGTTCTGAGTTCCCAATCATGAATCATTTGTGGGCTGTAAACACCTGGGGTGTGACTGGTGTACTTTCTAATGAAATAGAATCAAATAGAATGTACGCTGTCTGAGGGCGTTACACACAGTGACTATGTAATCATCTGTGAACTCATTCATATCAGTTGTGTATGTGATGTACATATACGTGTGGCATGTCTGGGTCACTGCACAACATGTAAAATGATATAATCCAAAAAGTCTAGTGTTGTTTAACTAGGGTACACATGCAAGAAAGCTATTATGAGTGATTATTAGCTGGCTTTGTGATGGAAGACGCAGGCGTCCATGTTCTTCTGAAGGAAAATTCCACCTAAACCCCTCCCCACCTACCCTAGTCTTCTAGAATTAGTGTCAAAGATCTGAGGGCGAGGAGGCAGGCGTTAAAAAGTCGAAACATATACCACAAAGTCCTCAGCTGGAGGGAGAGGAGGGGGTAGGACAGATTTTTTAGTAATAATGCAAAACATTACGTAACAGTATTTAAGGAGACGTGTGAACTACCACAAAGACTTTAAAACACTAAAGTGCAAACTCTTACACAAAGATAATCACATTCTTCTAAAATCCTAAACTCTGAATATTCATTTATTTGTGACCCTTTACACATAAGTTTTGAACATTGTTCATGGTGCTCTGGTCTAAATTTTAAAAAATACAAATTCTTTCCTTCCTTTCGCTGTGTAATGACATATCATAAGGAGGCTTATTTCTCAAGGGTTAGACAGCACTTCTGCAGTATTCTAACACAGACTTGGCCAAAAACACAAAAAGAGAGAGCTCTAGAATGTTTACTGAGGCTGAGAAATGTCTACCTTTGCCATGAAATCATACTAAAACGACACTCTAAACTCTCTGGGAGGGGCTTCCCCTAGTGGTCCAGTGGGTAAGGACACCACCTTGCAGTGCAAGGGGCGCTGGTTCGATCCCTGGCCTGGGAAGATCCCACGTGTCGCAGAGCGGCTGGACAGATGTGTCCAATTACCGAGCCGGAGCTCTGGGGCACATGCGCCCAGAGCCGGCACTCTGCGACAACAGAGGCCACCGCGATGGGAGTCCGACAGGAGCCAAAGAACAAAGATGGATGAAAATGGAGAAATGAAGGACCAATGGAAGTGGCCCGCCTGCTCCCCTCCCTCCCCAACCCGACCCCCACCCAAAAATAAAGAAATAAATAAATCTTTAAAAAAAATAAAATTAAAAAAAAAAAAAAAACTCTCTGGGAAACATAGCCTCGTATCCAATAATCCTCTGAAGTGTGTAACGTTTTAACCTGAAAAAAAAAAAAAAAAGAAAGCTTATACCCTTCACACAGCCAGAAGTTAAGAGATAACAAAGAAATGAAAAGTGATTTAAACCAGGATACAGGTCTACAGAGGGTCATTCCTGGACTCGGGTCATTTGTCAGCACTCCAACGGCCTCTCTGTGCGCAGTAGCAGTGGGACCAGCTGGTTACGGTCAGTCAAAGAGAAGAGACGATGTCACACACGGAAGACCATCACAGCATGGAGGACGCCACCACCCCCCTGGTGCAGAGGCACGCGGCTGTGCAGCTGCACAGACAAACCAGGACGGGCAGAGCATGGTGGGAGCCCAGTGGGCTTTGGCTGGAAAAACCTCTATCAGGAATCACATGTAGATTTTAAAGAAGAAGAAAAGTAGAGACAGAAGAGAGGACCATAGTTAAGAGGAAGGTCAACAAGTAAAACTAAGGACTCAATGGACATGAGTCTGAGCAAACTGCAGGAGACAGTGAAAGGCCCAGGGAAACCTGGAGTGCTGCAGCCCGTGGGTCGCAAAGAGTTGGACACGACTCTGAGACTGAACAATAATACAGGAACATCTGTTTCTGATAACACAGATACAGGTCAGGAAAGCACATCCTTTGCTTCTGTGAAGTCTGGGCAAAGGGAACCAATGAGGCCCACATCCCGTATCATAAGTCTTAAGGCTTCTCACCCAACCTAGTCCAAGCCGGCAAACACTGCCCCTGGGTACCCCCAAGGCCTGCTCCCTTGAGCTCCTGCAGGGCCAGGCCAGAGTTCCAGACAGACACATCACCTTGGTCCTGCTGACTCCTCACCCACAGGGAGGAATGTGCTAGGAGAAACCAGAGCAGGGCCCCCTAAAAACGGGTCCCGAGTAGGGCCCTCTCGTTCGGCTCCACGGTCAGCTCTGGGCTGGGGCAGGCCGCAGTCCCTGGACAGACAGCACAAGAGTGGCAAGAGACACCAAGGCAAGGACCAGTGGAGAACCCGCCCGAGTCCTAGTCCCTGTCCTACCTCTAAAGGTCTGGATGACCTTTATCACTCCAGTCCTCTGTGTCCCCCTCTATGAAATGAAGTGATGAGCAGTTAAATGAGACGATCTCTAAAGTGCATTTCAAGTCTAAGCTCCAGATAGGAGGGCGAACTGGTTGCTCTGGACACTCTACGGGCAGCCCGCCAGAAGCTGTGGGCTCAGTGGAAGAGGGCCGCCATTCCCCACCGAGGAGGACTGGTCTTCGGTCAAGGGTACACAAGTGGCTGCTCTCCCCTGCTAGACCCTCCCAACAAGCTCTCCAGTCTAAGCTCCTGCGAGTCTATAGACCAGCCCTATAGATGTTCGAGGGCAAAATTAGAAACGAACAGAGCCAACCAAGCCACAAACACCTACAACGAATGGGCTGGTGGGATATGCACATCATTTGTGCAGAAGAAAAGACTATCAAGTGGGGGAAAGAGAGGGTCTCTCAAGAATGAGACATGAAGCTTAGAGACAAATGAGAAGCAAGGTAGGCTAGGAGGCGCCATAGACAGTCTCGCCTGGACTCTGTGTATCTCCTGATCAAGCACAGGAAGGAGATCCCCATCCTGGGAAACCATCTGTCTCCGGCTCACACATTTCCTGGTGGCATGTGATTAGCAGATCGCCTTACAAAGAAATGTGAAGGTGGCTTCCAGTTCAAGCTCCTGGGGTAAAGGCTGATGGAAGTTTCCTCTCCTGGCCCCGTTCCCTTCCAGCTTGCTGAGCTCAAGAAAAGGGTCTTTTTGCTCCTTGAATCCAGTAACATGCTATGTGGCTGCTGCTGGGGCCAGTAGTGACCTAAGGTTTGGGTCTGACCCAGGGTTCGGGTGATCAGTCTCATCTGGGTAGGTGGAAAATCTTTGTTGGGTGGAGCAGAGAAGCAGTGAAACATACAGGTGCAGTTTTTCTTTATTTTGATCAATGAGCAAACATCCACTTGCCTTTCCTGCCAGGTCTTGCCAAATCAAACAGCAGCCTCAAGTCTCCCACCCACTTCTGGGAACCCAGGATCCTGTCCACATCTGATAGTTATTTCTGCCTCTGCCCACCTACCTCCAAAGGATGGTAATACAATAACATGAACAGCACACAAACACAGGTGTGTGTTCACTGGGCCCCGCCCTGTACTTAGTTCAAACACTGGGTCACTCACTCGGTGCCATGAATAAAGGGTCTGAACGTCTCTCCCTCACACAGGCCCACAACGCCAGCTTCTCTTGGCTGGTTCAGGGCAGAGGCTGCCACGGTTCACTCCAGTCACTCTGGCCAGTGTGGTGCCCACTGGACAAGTGGAGGCTCCTACAGGAACCAAAGGAGAAGGGAGGGGAGCAAGTTGGGGGGAAGGCAGGCTCTTCCCTGCGTGCACTAGAGCAGCTCTGCTTAGCCCCTGACTTCTCAATCAAAACATATGAAAAGCTGCTGGCCTGAGAAATTATGACCTAGGAGGCCCCTCATCAGCCTCTTGTGGGAAGATGGCAGGTTAAACCAGAGCTAACCATTTCCACCATAAAGTGTTGTCTACCAGGAGAGGTGTGTTTGGAAGAGGGAGGAAATAGAACACAGGGCCTCTACAGGAACCACTGGGCAGGCTCTGGCCACTCAAGGGACAAACACCACAAGCATGAGAGAGATCTTGTTTCTCAGTGGAATCCCCAGCAGGCTGAATGGCTGGGCAAAGCTCCCCCAGTGAAGAAGACAGACGGAAAACCACCCTGGCTCTCAGGGAAAAACTAGAGACACACGGACCCCAAGCTCAAATACACATGGGTTCCCATTACTCATACAGTATAACAATGGACATAGTATTAATATAGCCGTGGCCATTATTTTAAAGGGATTCCCTCGTGGCTCCGACCGTAAAGAATCTGCCTATAATGCAGGAGATTCAGGTTTGATTCCTGGGTTGGGAAGATCCCCTGGAGAAGGGAACGGCTACCCACTCCAGTCTTCTTACCTGCAGAATTCAAAGGACAGAGTAGCCTGGCAGGCTACAGTCCACGGGCTCGCAAAGAGTCAGATACAATTGAGCAACTAACAGACTATCATTTTCAAAGATAAAAACAGTTGGCAAAGTGCAGATCGTTTTAACATAGATCCAGCGTGCTTTATGTCAGTGCTCTGCAGATGACCGCTTCATCAAAATCTGACAGCAATAAGGATTCTGTAGAAATACATGGACTGATAGGAAAATACATGGCACAAACACAGGTGTGTGTTCGGGCCTGTACTTAGTTCAAACACTGGGTCACTCACTCGGTGCCATGAATAAAGGGTCTGAACGTCTCTCCCTCACACAGGCCCACAACGCCAGCTTCTCTTGGCTGGTTCAGGGCAGAGGCTGCCACGTTCACTCCAGTCACGCTGGCCAGTGTGGTTCCCACTGGACAAGTGGAGGCTCCTACAGGAACCAAAGGAGAAGGGAGGGGAGCAAGTTGGGGGGAAGGCAGGCTCTTCCCTGCGTGCACTAGAGCAGCTCTGCTTAGCCCCTGACTTCTCAATCAAAACATATGAAAAGCTGCTGGCCTGAGAAATTATGACCTAGGAGGCCCCTCATCAGCCTCTTGTGGGAAGATGGCAGGTTAAACCAGAGCTAACCATTTCCACCATAAAGTGTTGTCTACCAGGAGAGGTGTGTTTGGAAGAGGGAGGAAATAGAACACAGGGCCTCTACAGGAACCACTGGGCAGGCTCTGGCCACTCAAGGGACAAACACCACAAGCATGAGAGAGATCTTGTTTCTCAGTGGAATCCCCAGCAGGCTGAATGGCTGGGCAAAGCTCCCCCAGTGAAGAAGACAGACGGAAAACCACCCTGGCTCTCAGGGAAAAACTAGAGACACACGGACCCCAAGCTCAAATACACATGGGTTCCCATTACTCATACAGTATAACAATGGACATAGTATTAATATAGCCGTGGCCATTATTTTAAAGGGATTCCCTCGTGGCTCCGACCGTAAAGAATCTGCCTATAATGCAGGAGATTCAGGTTTGATTCCTGGGTTGGGAAGATCCCTGGAGAAGGGAACGCTACCCACTCCAGTCTTCTTACCTGCAGAATTCAAAGGACAGAGTAGCCTGGCAGGCTACAGTCCACGGGCTCGCAAAGAGTCAGATACAATTGAGCAACTAACAGACTATCATTTTCAAAGATAAAAACAGTTGGCAAAGTGCAGATCGTTTTAACATAGATCCAGACGTGCTTTATGTCAGTGCTCTGCAGATGACCGCTTCATCAAAATCTGACAGCAATAAGGATTCTGTAGAAATACATGGACTGATAGGAAAATACATGGCCAGTGATTTTTGTTCAGTGGAAAAGATTCTTAACAGAAGCAGATGTATAACATACCTATATACATACATATAAACATTCCATTTCAAAATGTAAACACTTCTTTGAGTGAAAAGATTTGGGGGGATTTTTTTCATTTTTTAAACTGCATTTTCTAAATTTTTCTACAATGAGCATATATCACACGTGTGTGGGGTTTTTATTTTTAAGGTTAAAAAATATGATACAGCAGGGTCCGCCTGAAGAGGGGAGGAGAGATCCTTTCCCAGGAAAGGTGGCAGAGAGCCTGTCTCATCGCAGGCACCTAGTGCTCTTTGGGCCTCTGCTGCCCCCATGTGGCTGCAGGAAGACCTGACATCTGGAACCCTAGACAAGACTCGACCTGAACCAAACTCCATGGTTATCTTGGACAACCTCTTCCGCCTTTTCACCGTTTCATGGCCCGGATCTCTCCTACTCATGAACATGGGGTTTCTACAATAGCAAGGGCTAAAACTGGAGGTGGGCTCAGTACCTGCTCAGAATGCTAAGAGACAGACACAGATGCTGGTGAGGGTTCAGGACCCAGAGCACCACCTGGCAGGAGTCAAGGTGGAGGTAAGAAGGGATGAAACCCCAGGAGACAGGGCCAGAGGCAACCGTGAAGCCGGAACCCTGGAGTGGCACCAGAAACCAGTTCCTCTGCCTCGGGATCCCACACGGAGCTGGTGACATTTACTTCCTTCCCTTGTTTGTCTACAGAGTGCTGGAGGTGACTGCCCTTGACCTGCCGTGTGAGCACTTGTTCCCAGTAATGCAGAGAGAAACCCCACGGGGTGACAATGTCCATTTTTTCCTAGGGATGGTATTTTTAACTGATGACTCGATTAACCTGCTGTTTGAGCAACAGGCCATGAAGATTTAGGAAATGCGAGCTAAATTTCATGCGATTATCAAACCACATGCAAACAGATTTACTGTGATCCCTTTAACATTTGCTAAATTGTTATTAGGCATTAATGTTGAGCCCTAAAGTCATGAATGAATATTTTGCTTACCTAAAAGTCAATTTTTCTCTGTTTGGATTGTCAGATCCATAACAGTAAAGGGCGTAAGGATTCCTTCACTAATGAGCACTTTAATTCTCAAAGCATGAGGATGCTCTGAACACACACACACTGTCACACTCCCACACTCACAGACAGTGAAACTCTTCCGCCACCATGTCCCAGCCCAACACCCTAACCCCTTTCTCTTGTGTATGACCCAGGATAGAGCTCTGTGTGCTTCCCCTATGTCGAGGCTCTAGAGCCAGGCTGCCTGCCTTCAAATGCAGCTCTAGCGTTTACTGTGGGACCTTGGGCAAATCACCTAACCTTTCTGAGTCTCTATTACCTCCTCTATATAGTGAGGACAGTAACAGGAATAGCTCACAGGGCCATGGGAAGGTTAAGTGAGTGTGAGAGAGAAGCCAGCAGAAGTTTTCGCAGCCTTGACAGAGCCGTGAGAAGGATGACTTGGAAGGAGAAAAAACAACTGAGAGAAACATAACAGGGAGAACTGAGACAAATCTGGGCTCCTTCGCTGGGATCACGCTAGCCTGGAAGAAGAGATGGGAGAGCTGCTGTGGCCCTAGGAACACCGGGTCAGCGCCTGGCAGCACGCTGCGTGCGCACACAGCCCGGCCTCCTCTGAACTTCTCACAGGTCGAGTTGGCCCCCGGCTGCAGCAAGCCTTTCCCTTAAAGAAATGACATAAACACCATAGAGCCTCAAGGATAGTTGTTAACCGGGGATGTGACTGAGTCCCAGTCTGCGCTGATTGGAAACATTTCCTGGATGTTTAAGCTATCAATAAAAGAGGATTGAGTGAATGAGTCTGGGGCTGTCGATCTACGAGATCGGGAGTCCCTATTCCCGTTCTTTCTGCTTCTGTCTGTGCGTGTATCTTTTAATGTCTCGCCACACCCGCTATTCTCTCTGCACCCAAAATGAGTTAATACTTACCACGTCCTGAAAACAGTACCTGACTCATCAATCCATCTGTCCTACAGTTATTTTTCAAAACAGACTTTAAAATGTAATTAATTCACTATAAACAGGTAGAAATCTGACCCACATTGCATTTTGGCTTTCCTAAAGTCATGAATGAATATTTTGCTTACCTAAAAGTCAATTTTCTCTGTTTGGATTGTCAGATCCATAACAGTAAAGGCGTAAGGATTCCTTCACTAATGAGCACTTTAATTCTCAAAGCATGAGGATGCTCTGAACACACACACACTGTCACACTCCCACACTCACAGACAGTGAAACTCTTCCGCCACCATGTCCCAGCCCAACACCCTAACCCCTTTCTCTTGTGTATGACCCAGGATAGAGCTCTGTGTGCTTCCCCTATGTCGAGGCTCTAGAGCCAGGCTGCCTGCCTTCAAATGCAGCTCTAGCGTTTACTGTGGGACCTTGGGCAAATCACCTAACCTTTCTGAGTCTCTATTACCTCCTCTATATAGTGAGGACAGTAACAGGAATAGCTCACAGGGCCATGGGAAGGTTAAGTGAGTGTGAGAGAGAAGCCAGCAGAAGTTTTCGCAGCCTTGACAGAGCCGTGAGAAGGATGACTTGGAAGGAGAAAAAACAACTGAGAGAAACATAACAGGGAGAACTGAGACAAATCTGGGCTCCTTCGCTGGGATCACGCTAGCCTGGAAGAAGAGATGGGAGAGCTGCTGTGGCCCTAGGAACACCGGGTCAGCGCCTGGCAGCACGCTGCGTGCGACACAGCCCGGCCTCCTCTGAACTTCTCACAGGTCGAGTTGGCCCCCGGCTGCAGCAAGCCTTTCCCTTAAAGAAATGACATAAACACCATAGAGCCTCAAGGATAGTTGTTAACCGGGGATGTGACTGAGTCCCAGTCTGCGCTGATTGGAAACATTTCCTGGATGTTTAAGCTATCAATAAAAGAGGATTGAGTGAATGAGTCTGGGGCTGTCGATCTACGAGATCGGGAGTCCCTATTCCCGTTCTTTCTGCTTCTGTCTGTGCGTGTATCTTTTAATGTCTCGCCACACCCGCTATTCTCTCTGCACCCAAAATGAGTTAATACTTACCACGTCCTGAAAACAGTACCTGACTCATCAATCCATCTGTCCTACAGTTATTTTTCAAAACAGACTTTAAAATGTAATTAATTACTTCACTTATAAACAGGTAGCTAAAAATCTTTTAAAAAAAACAAATTTGGTTGTCTTTCCTTTGCTTTCACTAATAACCACCATTTATTACTCAGATTGGGTGACAACAAAGCGGCCACGCTCTCTTTGGCCACCTCTCAAGTCTGATGTCATTTTCAGGAGAACCAGACTCACTGACCTTATTCTTCCATAATCCTCTTCCTTAACTCCCTCATCATAGCCCTCATCAGAATCAGCTTCTTCATCAATCCCATGTACTTAAGGAAAAGTCAAGGACAGGCACATGCAGGTGTGAGCACGTATGTGTCGTGTATGTGCACACGTGGCAGGAACAGGCGTACGGAGCATCCCTGCACCACTCCTCTCTCAATGCCACCTCCTCCCCTCTCCTCCCAGCTCCCTCCCTGGACCCGCCCCTCCCTCCCCACCTTGCACCAGGCACCCTCACTCCAGGGCCCCTCACCTGTTGGTGTTCTCCAGAACCTCCACCTTCTTCCGAAGCTCCAGGTTCTCCGTTGAACAAGATTCCACCCTACAGAGGCAAGTGATAAAACTCGAGTTTTATCAGGGGAACAAGCACTAAGTCAGGATCTAGGATGGAGGCAGGTGGGCTTCGGAGAAAAAAAAACAGGGAAGCAGCTACTCTAGGGAGGTCTGGGAGAGAACCTGGCCAACCTGAGCTGGGGAAAAGGGTGAGGAGACAAAAGAAAAAAAAAAAAAAAAGAGACCTGAGTAGTAAGGGCCTTGATAATGGGAAGTGAACAGGGATGGTCACAATGTAAACTTCTTTCAGGATGTGCCAACCTGTTAACTTCTCCCTAGGGCTCTCAGTGCTCATTCCACCGCCCCCTCTGGATGCTGCTGGCTGTACTCTTTTTTTTTTTTAAAAGATTTATTTATTTAATTATTTTGGGCGGGGGTCGGGTTGGGGGGGAGGGGAGCGAGCAGGCCACGTCTATTGGTCTTTCATTTCTCTATTTTCAGCCATCTTTGTTTTTGGCTCCTGTGGGCCTCCCATCGCGGTGGCCTCTGTTGTCTCAGAGCACCGGCTCTGGGCGCATGCGCTCCAGAGCTCCGGCTTGGTAATTGGACACATCGGTCCAGCCGCTCCGCGGCAGGTGGGATCTTCCCAGGCCAGGGATCCAACTGGCGCCCCTTGCACTGCAAGGCGGTGTCCTTACCCACTGGACCACCAGGGGAAGCCCCTGGCTGTAGTCTTGGCCAGAAGGACTAACAGGTCTTGAGGCAGGAGGAGAGCAAAGGATAGGAACCCAGCACCTCAAGACAAGGAACCAAAGTAGCGGAACATGCTAGCTCCAAGGAGGCCACAAAGAAATTCTTATTGAACCGTCTTGATCCTGGATACCTCGACAATAATAAACAGAATGGGACTGCTTCATGCTTATTAGCAATGCCTAAATCAGGAGGAAAAAACACTGATTTTCAGTAGGAACTTCAGAAACCAGCCAGAATCCACCAACTACCGCTCTCTCCACATACACATAAAGATTCATTTCTAGGTCCAGGGACTCACTTCCATCTTAAAATGATATTAATTTGACAGATGGGAACAATTGCTCAGGCTAATATAAAATTGTGTCTAATTTGTTTTTCTAACAGCCCTCCTGATGTGCCAGGCTATTGAGTATAACAAAAGGTGTCTTCACGCGTTTTTGTGAAAAGTCCCTCACCTGTAACACAAACCAGAGCAGACAGAAAATGAAGAACTCCAACTTGCCTTATATCCCCTGTTGCTTTCTCCAGGGTGGGAGGGAGTCTGGCCAAGGGGGGTTGATTAATTAGCCTGGCTCTGCTCTGCTATAACAGGGCCTCTCCTCAGAGAAGCCCAGGAATGTGCATGCACGAAGGTTTGTGTTTGCACATGCTTGAAAGGAAGCCTTCAAGGACTTAAGGACCCTTGGCTGGATACAGTGTTGTACTAAGACAGAAAGTGAAAATGTGTTAGTCGCTTAGTCGTGTCTTGACTCTTTCTGACCCCATGGGTGCAGTCCACAGGCTCCTCTGTCCATGGGATTCTCCAGGCAAGAATACTGGAGTGGGTTGCCATTCCCTTCTCCAGGGGATCTTCAGGACCCAGGGATCGAACCCAGGTCTCCTGCATTGGCAGGTGGATTCTTTACCTTCTGAGCCACCAGGGAAGCTCTGCTTTTCATTTCTTGCCAGATTTATAAGCTTCCCCTCTAAAAACCACTAGATGGCAGGCAAAATACAGCTGATAACCCAATGGCCTTTGCTGGGGGGCCAAACAGAGAAACTGAAACCCCTTCTCATGGAAAGCAGGGGCCCACTGGCACTCACATTTCTCTACACGAATTGCTCAATACACACAGTTTGGCAGGAGGCTTACTTTTTCTCCAGGCTATCCATGTATTCTTTCTTCTTCCTCCTACTTTCCTGGGCTGAAATCTGCAATGGAAGGGGAGAAGAAAGGATTATGTTGCAGCTGTATCAGCAAGGGCTGACAGAAGGGGATGACAGAGAACGAGATGGTTGGATACCATCATCGACTCAACGGACACGAGTCTGAGCAAACTCCGGGAGACGGTGAAGGGCAGGGAAGCCTTGTGTGCTGCAGTTCGTGGGGTTGCGCAGAGTTGGACACGGCTGAGTGACTGAACAACGTAGCAGTAAACCAGTGCAACAGGAGGCCGTGAGCACGGGAATCACAGAAACTGACTCACTCTTGCAGCCACTTCCCATTTGTTTAACCTGCTGGCTCATCTACTAATCACTTCTATTCCCTCTGGTTTCAACTGGGCCAATGTTCTCATCTGCTTTCCAACAAATCAGGTCCCCAGTGAGAGGGAGAGTGGCCCAGGAGTCAGACCAGAACATGTGCGTCACACACCATCTGTATGGTCTTAGATAAATGACTTCAATTCAGTGGACCTAGCTGGGTCACTGTAATACACTCATATAAGCCAGTTGGGGTTAGTTACATAAAAATTCCCTGGTGATTCTGCAGATGGAGGAAGAATTAAAATGTAAGCTCTTTCCTTCTTCTTCTCTTTGCCTCCTCCCTCCTGCTCTGCCCACACCCTAGGCATGCCCGGGGCCTCCGAATCCCTGATCCCCACTATACGGGCCCAGGACTACGAGACTGCTAGACCAAGGGACAGAAGAGCCTGCAGAGTTTTTTAACAAAACCCCTATCAAGAAAAAAAATTAAACAAGCACCCATAGTATATTTATATTTATTTCTTCCTAAATTGCATATATGCCTACTAGGGGGAAATATTATGTAATATCATAAAACAAATTTTAAAGGCTGAGATGATTTTTTTTTAATGTAAATGGTAATTCTAATATTTTCCTCCCAATGGCCTGAATGGGTCATCTTGAGCATCATCTGATTTGGGGGCCCACAAGACTCATTGGAAAAGACCCTGATGCTGGAAGAATAGGAGGCAAAAGGAGAAGGGACGACAGAGGACGAGATGGTTGGATGGCATCACTGAGTCAATGGGCATGAGTCTGGGCAGGCTCTGAGAGATGGTGAAGGACAGGAAAGCCTGGCGTACCGCAGTCCATGGGGGCACAGAGAGCAGGACACGACTGAGAGACTGAACTGAACTGACCAGAAGATGGAAGTATGGAGGGGCTGGAGGAAGACGGGGCCAGCCTTGGTCACACCATGGGCTGGGCCAGTGTTGGCCACTGAGAAGGGAGGACAGGCAAACAGGCTTGGCCCTGCTCACACAAGTGCCGTGATCGGAAGGGCTCACCTTATTCTTGATTTTCCTCCGGATTTTCTTCAGGGCCTTCTCCTCCGATTTTGTCAGGGGCAACTTGGTGGGGATGGGATAGCCCTCGGCGATCAAGGTCCTCTTCTCCTCCTCCGTCAGGACCAGGGGGCCTGATCCCTGCAGCTTCTGTTCAGACGAAGGAGCAGAAAAGAGTCAAAGAGGAGCAACTGGGCACACGGAAGGAACACCTCCCGAGGGGTGAGGAGGGTCTGTTATGTATGACGTCTTGCAAGCAGCTAGGGGGAAAGGATGCCCATCTGTCTGGGTGAGAAACAGGCACTCTGAAGTAGAAGCAAAAATGGGGAAGACATCCGTGTGAGTGTTGCAACCCAAAGATTATAGTTTAAGGGAACAGGTACAGAAAACTTCCCCCATTATTTCCCACAAAGTACCCCACTGGTTAAACCATGGAAATTCAAGGACAGAATTCATTTCCTACATCTCTAGAGGTTTCCTGTCCTGAGAGTGATGAAAGATTCATTTGGAGCCCTGTCTGTGGACAGCTTTTTGGCTCTCCTGAAAATGCTATTTGCAAGATGCTCTCTGTCCACGAGGAGCTGCTTCTCAAACTCCACTTCCAGCTAAGGGGCCGCGACTCCAGGGGACACACTGGTAAGCTTGTTCATGAAAGTCTCTGGTCAGCACAGTCTAAGACTGTCCATTATCAGTAGAGATGAGTAGTGGAGTTCATCTCACGTCACTCATATTAGGACAACATTTTTATCATTAGTAAAATAAATGGAGTACCTATTGCATATTAGGTCCATGTTAAATATACAGAGGAATCAAAAGCGAACTCTGTCTCTTAAGCAGCTATTGATCAAGACCAAGACTGAACTAAAACAGGTTGAAGAATGAGAGCAATTAAATGCTAGGCTGAACATTCACGCCAGGTGCATTAATAAGATGAAGAAAGAGAACACTTGTGTGAGTCTGGGCGATAAGGGAAGGCTTAGGGCAGCAGATAAGACTTGAACTGGGCCTCCTGAAAGAAAGGGGGTGATTTACATAGAGAAGGGCATTCCAACAAAAGGCAGCCTTGTACGGAGTAACTGAAGAAGCTGATCTGCCTAGAGCGGGTGAGGGCTTTTCCAAGCAGCAGCAGGTTGGGCACATACAGAAGGTGTCTGTACCCAGCAGAGGTATAAGGGATTGATGCCAATAGATACTAGGGAAACAGAGCATGGACGCTGAGCCAGGGTCTGACACAGGGAGGGTTTCGTCCATGACCACATGGAGTGAACTGATTGTGGAAGGACCATAAGAATGACCACTATTTCAGTCATCAAAGGAGTGAAGGGTTACCCGTGAGAAAGCAAGATGGAGTGGAAAGAGTTAACACCCTGGCCCTCAGTAACAGTGATCAGTAAGAATATGGCCACAGATCTATGAAATTCCTGAGATTCTGAGACAGACAATGCAAATTTTCAAAATTATGTTAACTGATACAAGACTAATCTATGAATCAGGTACAGAAAACTTCCCCATTATTTCCCACAAAGTACCCCACTGGTTAAACCATGGAAATTCAAGGACAGAATTCATTTCCTACATCTCTAGAGGTTTCCTGTCCTGAGAGTGATGAAAGATTCATTTGGAGCCCTGTCTGTGGACAGCTTTTTGGCTCTCCTGAAAATGCTATTTGCAAGATGCTCTCTGTCCACGAGGAGCTGCTTCTCAAACTCCACTTCCAGCTAAGGGGCGCGACTCCAGGGGACACACTGGTAAGCTTGTTCATGAAAGTCTCTGGTCAGCACAGTCTAAGACTGTCCATTATCAGTAGAGATGAGTAGTGGAGTTCATCTCACGTCACTCATATTAGGACAACATTTTTATCATTAGTAAAATAAATGGAGTACCTATTGCATATTAGGTCCATGTTAAATATACAGAGGAATCAAAACGAACTCTGTCTCTTAAGCAGCTATTGATCAAGACCAAGACTGAACTAAAACAGGTTGAAGAATGAGAGCAATTAAATGCTAGGCTGAACATTCACGCCAGGTGCATTAATAAGATGAAGAAAGAGAACACTTGTGTGAGTCTGGGCGATAAGGGAAGGCTTAGGGCAGCAGATAAGACTTGAACTGGGCCTCCTGAAAGAAAGGGGGTGATTTACATAGAGAAGGGCATTCCAACAAAAGGCAGCCTTGTACGGAGTAACTGAAGAAGCTGATCTGCCTAGAGCGGGTGAGGGCTTTTCCAAGCAGCAGCAGGTTGGGCACATACAGAAGGTGTCTGTACCCAGCAGAGGTATAAGGGATTGATGCCAATAGATACTAGGGAAACAGAGCATGGACGCTGAGCCAGGGTCTGACACAGGGAGGGTTTCGTCCATGACCACATGGAGTGAACTGATTGTGGAAGGACCATAAGAATGACCACTATTTCAGTCATCAAAGGAGTGAAGGGTTACCCATGAGAAAGCAAGATGGAGTGGAAAGAGTTAACACCCTGGCCCTCAGTAACAGTGATCAGTAAGAATATGGCCACAGATCTATGAAATTCCTGAGATTCTGAGACAGACAATGCAAATTTTCAAAATTATGTTAACTGATACAAGACTCTTCTAGAATTTCTATACAGTTTATTCAAATTTGCTCTGTGATATTATAAATTCAATAAGTTGACAATGATTTTTAAATCCTCATAGAAATCAACTATTCAGAACAATACAAAATTAATTATCTATCCCTATTTTTTTTAAATTTTGGCCTCTTCCGTTGGTTTTTTATTTATTCATTTTCATCCATCTTTATTCTTTGGCCTATGTGGGCCTCCAATTGCAGTAGTCTCTCATTGCAGAGCACCAGCTCTGGGAGCATGCTCTCCAGAGCACTGGCTCATAATTGGACACACAGGTCCAGCTGCTCTGTGGCATGTGGGATCCTCTCAGGCCAGGGATCGAACTGGTGCACTGAAAGGAGGACTCTTTACCCATTGGGTCCAATGGGTAATAGGAAGCCCTATTCCTATTTTTTATTGGGGGAAATACATGAGAGAGATGAACAATGGCTCACAGAGCTCCATTCTGAATCTCTAGGGCAAGAGCTGAACCACAGATAAAAAGGGTTAAACTAGGTGCTTGTCCTTTAGACACCAATGTGTTTAATCTCAGAGTGATTTTTCATCTCATCAAAAGATCGTTTGTTTAAAAAAATAAGTTATTTCCTTTCATAGGTCACAGAGATTGCCGAAACTGATGATAAACATTTGTGACACAATTTTGAGAAGAATAATCACATTCTTATTCCTCTTGGTTGTGGCTATAAAATAATAAGCACATGAGTAAGAACTGGAAGCATGCATAGAAAAGGAAGAGACTGTGTCAGCACGATGAGATCACAGGCGGTTTTTAGAAAATGTTCCCTAAACCCTCTTGCATTGCTGGTGGGAATGTAAATTGATACAGCCTCTATGGAAGACAGTATGGAGATTCCTTAAAAAACTAAAAATAGAAGCACCCTATGACCCAGCAATCCCACTACTAGGCCTATATCCTGATGAAATCAAAACCAAAAGAAGCACCTGTACCCCAATGTTCATTGCAGCTCTCTAAAAGCCAGATCTATGAAATTCCTGAGATTCTGAGACAGACAATGCACATTTTCAAAATTCTGTTCACCGACACAAGAGTCTTCTAGAATTTCTATACAGTTTATTCAAACTCGCTCTGTGATCTTATAAATTCAATAAGTTGACAATGATTTTAAATCCTCATAGAAATCAACTATTCAGAACAATACAAAATTAATTATCTATCCCTATTTTTTTTAAATTTTGGCCTCTTCCGTTGGTTTTTTATTTATTCATTTTCATCCATCTTTATTCTTTGGCCTATGTGGGCCTCCAATTGCAGTAGTCTCTCATTGCAGAGCACCAGCTCTGGGAGCATGCTCTCCAGAGCACTGGCTCATAATTGGACACACAGGTCCAGCTGCTCTGTGGCATGTGGGATCCTCTCAGGCCAGGGATCGAACTGGTGCACTGAAAGGAGGACTCTTTACCCATTGGGTCCAATGGGTAATAGGAAGCCCTATTCCTATTTTTTATTGGGGGAAATACATGAGAGAGATGAACAATGGCTCACAGAGCTCCATTCTGAATCTCTAGGGCAAGAGCTGAACCACAGATAAAAAGGGTTAAACTAGGTGCTTGTCCTTTAGACACCAATGTGTTTAATCTCAGAGTGATTTTTCATCTCATCAAAAGATCGTTTGTTTAAAAAAATAAGTTATTTCCTTTCATAGGTCACAGAGATTGCCGAAACTGATGATAAACATTTGTGACACAATTTTGAGAAGAATAATCACATTCTTATTCCTCTTGGTTGTGGCTATAAAATAATAAGCACATGAGTAAGAACTGGAAGCATGCATAGAAAAGGAAGAGACTGTGTCAGCACGATGAGATCACAGGCGGTTTTTAGAAAATGTTCCCTAAACCCTCTTGCATTGCTGGTGGGAATGTAAATTGATACAGCCTCTATGGAAGACAGTATGGAGATTCCTTAAAAAACTAAAAATAGAAGCACCCTATGACCCAGCAATCCCACTACTAGGCCTATATCCTGATGAAATCAAAACCAAAAGAAGCACCTGTACCCCAATGTTCATTGCAGCTCTCTATACAATAGCCAGAACTTGGAAGCAACCTAGATGTCCATCGACGAATGAATGGATACAGAAGCTGTGGTACATATATACAATGGAACACTACTCGACTGTTAAAAGAAATGCAGAAGACTCAGTCCTAATGAGGTGGCTAGCTCTAGAAACTATCATAAAAAGTGAAGTAAGTCAAAAAGAGAAAGACAAGTACAGTATACCAACTCATATATATGGAATCTAGTAAGATGGTCATGATAACACACGCAGTGAACTCATGGAAAAACAGACAGAGAATAGACATAAGGACATTGTGGGGAACAAACAGTGAGAGGGAGGCATAGAGGAAGTAACACCGAAACCTATACTGGCACATGTGGAAAAGATAGCTATTGCCATTGTGCTAAGGGAATAGGAGTGCCTACAGTCACTTGGGGCGATGGTCCGGAGGGGTGGGATGGGGGGAACTGGGTGGGGAGGGGGACCAGGGATATGCATATGAATGATCTGGGAACATACATGTCGGTGAACAACAAAACTCTGTAAAATCCTTAAAATAAAGAATAAAAAAAAAAGGAAATGTTCCTTAAGTCTGTCATCTCCTGGCTTTAGCCATTAGACTGAAAACTTCCTCCAGGAAGAAAAGACAAGTGGCTCAGAATGGCACCCACACTGGGTGAAGCTCCAAGCGAAAGGATGGCGGGGTCGGGGTGCACGGTTGCGGGGGACACTTACGTGAGGAGCAGTGAGGAGCGGGGAGCTGGCCAGCGCCGAGGGGGCCCGCGCCGGGGCCCTGGCGGGGCTGTGGGTCTGCGGCAGGCCGAAGGGGTGCAGGCGCGGGTTGGGACTCAGGCTGCCCTCGGAGTCACTGCTGTGGCTGCTGGGCGGGGTGGGCGGTAAGTGCAGGTGGTCCACGGAGGCTGAGGGGAAAAGAACGGCTCGCATTCACCGGGGAGCAATGAAGCAGGACTAGAGGGCAGTTAAACATCCAACCTCTAATTCAGGACAACCAAACAAAAGAATGAGGAATCTGCTCTGGGGACGCGGAAAGGCCTCCAAGGTGTCCTGTGAAGGTGAAATGCAAGAGTATTTCTTTCAAAAACGGTAGGTTGAGTTGCTGGATTCTGACTGCAGTCCTGGATATGGCCTCAGGCAGGTGTCTTCTTGGCATGGTGTTCAGGCTTTACTGTGGATACATTTTTGGATTGGATTTCTGAATTTTACTTTGGTCAGTGGGAGTTCCAGTAGATTTGACACTGTGTGCTGGTCTCAACCTACAGTCGAGGGGAATAAATCAAGGTGCAAAACAGTATATAATGTAGTACTCCTTTTGCATGAAAAAGCAGAGAAAGAGAATACAGACCCCTATGTGCTTATATCTGCATCAAGAAACTCTGGAAAATATGTAAGAAACTAATGAAATTATGACAAAGGGGAGTAGGGAAAATTACAGTAGACAGGGATGGAGCTGGCCTATCGCTGCCTCTCTCCATTTCATATAGCCTCTATGGTCTACCTTGTAAACCACATTAATGTGTTCAGATCTTAAAACTATAGCAAAAGCAGAGAGCCCACATGGGTCTGAGAAAAGCTCATTTGTTCCCGGAGGAATGTGCATGGTAGGGCCCACAGGCCAGATGCCAGGCATTCTTGAGTCAGATGGTACCCAATCTATCTGTGGCTAGAAAAGTAGGCACTGGAAGATAAACGGGGGAGGGAGGTGTCCCCCTCAAAGTCCCCCAGCCTCGAGTGTTCTTCACCACTCCCCCAGGAGGTGCCCCACACTCTGCAAGGCCTTGGAGTCCTGCCTGGTGCCAGTCACGCATCTTCAGGGCAGCCGAGGCGGGTTCCAGGGAAGAATCCTGAGTTCAGCCTGACGAGCTCTGGGCTCTCACTCTTTCCCTGACCTGTACATCTTCACATTGTGCTGGAATACCTTGACGGCCAGCCACTGTTCCTGGGCCAAGGGACACTCTACAGCCCTCCTGGGGCCCCCAGGACAACAGAGCCCTAGGGGCAGCGGCTCTGAACTGGGCGAGGAGTCCGGGGGTCTCATACACCCCTGGACTTGCTCGACCAGAGAACAGCCCGGGGCTGTGGAAAGGCCTCAGTCTCTTGCTTGAGATACTGTGGACAGGAAGAGCCTTTCTGAGACGCAGGTACTCATCTACGTAAGAGGACTCCCGGAGCTGCCTTTGGAGGTGACAAGCTGGAACCAGGGGGCTCTCTCACCCGTTGAGACACCTGAATATCCAAGGTGACCACAAGTGATGTGTCTCTGTGCCACCCTTGGCCCCACCCCCTTTTCCCAGCACAGGCCTTTCCCCCTCGCTCTTATTCTAACCCCTCTCTTTTCTCTTTCTAACATACTGCCTTTCTTTATGCCCTGGCTTTTTAGAGTCCACAGACACTCTGAAAGCTAAACAATATTCTAAAACAAATCCCATACATCTCTACTGCCGGCTGGGTAGGTAAGCACCTTAAGTACGTGTTCACCTAGAAAGGAGTCCTGAGAGTGTCAGCCCGGGTTTTCCCAACGCCATGTTGACCTACAGCACTCTGCAGTGTCAGGTCAATCAATAAGCAAGGAGGCCCTTTCACTGGGGTGGCTCCAGGGCCCTGGCCACCTACTGACTCGGCAAACCAAAATCCAAGCCTGTAAATGTTTCAAGGTTACCCGCCTGAAGTCTAAGGACAACCAGTTACAAACAGCCAAGGAGGCTTTAAGTTGTAGCCACAATAATCTCTTCACTTTGTTTCCCACCTTTTCTTTAGAAAAGTCTCCCCTCAGCTCCTGTGAATGGAATCTTCTAACTGGTTTGGTGCTGCAGAATCTAATTAACTTTTGCTCAAATAATCTCTTAAAATTTTGAATTTTTTAGGGCTTATCTTTTAACAATGTTTATCTTTCAGCCATGGTCAACAAACAAGCAAACAAAAGCAAAACAAAGCCCAGGAACGGACAAACCTCACGGGGGTTCCCAGTGTCTGCCACGCAGAGCTGTGAGTCTGCAGAACAAGTCAAGAATACTAGAGCTCACCTGTCCTTTTCGCTGGACACAGACTAAATTATTCTCATACATTTCTCCTTTCCAAGCAGAAGGTGCTCCACAAAAGAAAGAAAGGAAAGAAAATGGCATGGCAGGAAAAGCGAAGCAAACTCGAATCTCCTCTTACCTACTTATTAAGAGCAACTGGCCTGGCACAGGTGCCTCGGTATCGGATTTCTCAGTTCCCTTGAACTGTGGCTCTTGGATTACTTCCTGACAGGGCTGGGGACAACCAGCCACTCTGCCTAGAAGCCCCACTGCATTCAAGGATACTAAATTTCTTCTTCCCTGTTTATCTAGGAGAATGAGGAGGGACAGCCATTTCAAGGAAGGACCTTAAACTTTTCTCCTCCAGGGACCCAAAATTCTGTAGCCACTACAGGGTCAGCATATGGCAGCACAGGTTGAAAAAGCAAGACATATTTGATAGTTATAACCAGTGTCACAGAAATGAAAGGAATTACTCTGGAGTAGTATATAAAGCTGAAAGGTACTACATTGTATATCATTCAGTGAAATGAAATATTGTTTCAATATGGATTTTAGTCAGTATGACTAATTTTAAAACCTGGATCCTAGGCAGTGCAGTGGTTAAGACCCTGCACTTTTAGTGAAAGAGACATGGGTTTGATACCTGGTCAGGGAACTAAGAACCCACATCTTGTATGGGGTAGCCAAAATAGTATTTAATAAAAACCAAAAACACTGAATCCTGTCTTCACTGAAGAAAACGGTAAATGCCAACCCTGATTAAACTATCACAGATGAAATCCTGAGTACCTTTCTGGCAGGATGAAGGTAGCCTTTGTTTACGTGAGACTTGCTACCATGTAAGATCTGCACGTGACGTCGATACCACAGCACGGATCCTTTTCGCGTGACAAGCGCGTGCACTAGTTTCCTATTTGTTGGCCACACCTTCTAAGCCTGTGTCTAGACTATAAATGAAAAGGGAGGGGACAGTGTCTGAAGGCACAGAGTTAAGAGCAGGATCCAAGCAAATCATTCAACTAAAAAGGCCGAGAGTTTCCCAGACTCCAGGAGACTTATGAGTCTGCATTCCAGATTTCTGTCTCTAGGCTTCATAGGGGACAAGAAAAAACTGACTCAGAGAAAGGAAAAAGTGAGTATGACAACCCCAAGTATCAACACTACTTAATGCTATTTATTTTTTAATTTTTGGCTGCACCACATGGCGTGTGGGATCTTAGTTCCCAGACCAGGGACTGAAGCCACGCTCCCTGCCGTGGAAGCGCGGACTCTTAACCACTGGACTGGCAGGAAGTCCTGATGCAGCTTAACTCTAAATGAACGGCAGGAACAGGGGCGGCTCCTTGCAACTACGGTCATCTAAAATCAACATCTAAAAATACTGAATTGGTCAACAGATAAAACATGAGTTCACTTCACTAAGGCTTTAAACGGGAGTTGTTTTCAGCCGGCAAGGTGGCTCTGCAGATGTCTGCCTATGTGCCCCTCTTCATCATCACTCCGGGCCAGGAGCCGGGATGCAGTCACAGGATGACTTGCGGGCAGCAGTTCCTGGGTTTCCTTAGCAACACCCAAGTCTATAAACATGTTGAAAAGTCGCCCTGTCTTGGAGCAAAAGTTAAAGGTGTAGTTGAAATGAAGTATACACATACATAGGAAAATAAAATTTAGCTTCAAAGTCTGTATTTAGAATCAAGAACAGAGCTATTTCGTGAAGCAAGCTCTGCCTGGAGCACAATCGCCTGTCCCCACCTTCCCCGGGTGGCGCATGCACATCTGTTAACACAAAGTGAAGAGGAGACAGACCTTCCTTAGGAGAGAAGTTTAGGAACTGATCCACTTCATGAGGCTCCAGCTTAATCTTAGGAATAATTGTCTGGCACGAGGAATCAACCTAGAGGAAGAATTTCAAACACAGTTTTTAAAAGCCAACAACAAACCTGAAGAAACACCCTGGGGAGCTATAGGTCATCCGTGTCTCCTTCCCGGGGCTTCTCTGGGGCTGCTGAAGCCCAGCTGAGCACAGGCTACTTCTTGCTTAATCCTTCCCTCATAGCCAAACCTGGCAGAACAGTGGATGGAATCCCAGAATTCTAAAATTAAGAACCCAGGGCTCACTGATCAGTGCTTCTTTCTATTGTTTTTGTGAACTGTAAAGGCACTTTATCACAAAACTAGTCTGGCACATTTCTAAAGGGTCATGGGTCTCCAGGAGGAGGAACTGTGAACCCACCTGCAGGCGTTCTCTCCAGATTCCTGACCACTGACAACACCCAACCATGAAACACCGGCATGGAATGAAGGAGAGGTATCTGGCCCAGGTGTGGGAGCAAGCCCATGACCCTGACCTTTCTTAGTGACTTTCTTAAAAATGAACTGAACCAAAATCTCATGGAGCAAGGAGACCCATACAGACTCCAGAACCTCATCCTATAAACAGACTCGTGTAGCTTTTGAGAAAGGAACTCTGGGCAGTGTAGACGTGCTCCATCCACCTCACCTTCACCTGTCCTGACTTTCCACGTGGATGGAAGGTAAACAGCACAAGGAGTGAGGACGCAGTCAAGTCCTGGTGACGCCACCACTGCTGTGTTACCTTTCCCTGGACTCCTATCCCTCGCTCAGAGAACTGATTTACAGAATGTCAGTGGAGTCACTACAATATAACCTGTGGTTTTGAGTTTAAGGAAAGTTAAGACTGGATTCCAATATTCGAAAGAAGATGTACAGGGACCACTCGGGTCCATCACCAGACACTGAAATACTCAAAGAGAAGGGGGCATAACACTAAATCCTACTTGCTGCAGGCATGGAATGGCGTAAGGAAGAAATTCTCGATTTCTTACGGTTTCCACAGGTAACAATAAGAACTGGTAGGTGGGAGACCTCCGAATTAAGTCAGGGTAGCTCAGCATGGCACTGGGAAAGCAAAGCATGACATAGAAACTAGCATTTCCTGTTGTCAGGGCTCAGAAATCTATGAAGAGCATCATCACTGTACAGAGCCATTCCCTTTTTAGTGGCTTAAGAATCAATTTCAGGGAGAATTTTTTCCCAACATGGATATCCATGTACTTTTTAAATTTTATAATAGCGCTCATAGAAAAAATTGAAATGAGACTCCCTATCAATTCTTCTGGACAATGCCTTCAGAGGAAGTGATAGAACCAACGCTGACACCAAATCAGCATAGCCTGGATATATACTCACTGATCAGTGCTTCTTTCTATTGTTTTGTGAACTGTAAAGGCACTTTATCACAAAACTAGTCTGGCACATTTCTAAAGGGTCATGGGTCTCCAGGAGGAGGAACTGTGAACCCACCTGCAGGCGTTCTCTCCAGATTCCTGACCACTGACAACACCCAACCATGAAACACCGGCATGGAATGAAGGAGAGGTATCTGGCCCAGGTGTGGGAGCAAGCCCATGACCCTGACCTTTCTTAGTGACTTTCTTAAAAATGAACTGAACCAAAATCTCATGGAGCAAGGAGACCCATACAGACTCCAGAACCTCATCCTATAAACAGACTCGTGTAGCTTTTGAGAAAGGAACTCTGGGCAGTGTAGGCGTGCTCCATCCACCTCACCTTCACCTGTCCTGACTTTCCACGTGGATGGAAGGTAAACAGCACAAGGAGTGAGGCGCAGTCAAGTCCTGGTGACGCCACCACTGCTGTGTTACCTTTCCCTGGACTCCTACCCCTCGCTCAGAGAACTGATTTACAGAATGTCAGTGGAGTCACTACAATATAACCTGTGGTTTTGAGTTTAAGGAAAGTTAAGACTGGATTCCAATATTCGAAAGAAGATGTACAGGGACCACTCGGGTCCATCACCAGACACTGAAATACTCAAAGAGAAGGGGGCATAACACTAAATCCTACTTGCTGCAGGCATGGAATGGCGTAAGGAAGAAATTCTCGATTTCTTACGGTTTCCACAGGTAACAATAAGAACTGGTAGGTGGGAGACCTCCGAATTAAGTCAGGGTAGCTCAGCATGGCACTGGGAAAGCAAAGCATGACATAGAAACTAGCATTTCCTGTTGTCAGGGCTCAGAAATCTATGAAGAGCATCATCACTGTACAGAGCCATTCCCTTTTTAGTGGCTTAAGAATCAATTTCAGGGAGAATTTTTTCCCAACATGGATATCCATGTACTTTTTAAATTTTATAATAGCGCTCATAGAAAAAATTGAAATGAGACTCCCTATCAATTCTTCTGGACAATGCCTTCAGAGGAAGTGATAGAACCAACGCTGACACCAAATCAGCATAGCCTGGATATATACATAAGTACAGTTTTACATACATACATATACAGGATATGCTGTACATGGATATATTTATCCTGTATATATTGTATATATGTAAAATATATGCATATATTCTTCAACATATACCACCACTGGCTCCAAAAAGATTGAATGCCTTACTGGAGAGTAAGGATCTGTTATCTTTCCATCCCATCTGTTCTTAAGGAAGAAAAGTGACTATACCCCAGCATTCATTTCCAGAGGGGGTTCCTCCTTTTCAAGAGGGGTGGAGATGGCGGTGATGGTCAGGGTGACAGAGGGGACGAGTCCTGAGGGCAGCTCGTCCGTGATGGGCTCTGTCTTGATGGTTGTTGGAGGAAAGTCGGGAGACAGGTACCATTTCTCATTCTCCACTTCATCTGTGGGGAAAAGAAAAGCACACGTGTGAGTCTGTTCAGGCTATCGGGTATTATAAATAAACAAATGGCCACTGATCATTCTCTTCAAAAAGTCCTCCAGCAAAGAATGATTGAGAGTAGAATAAAAGGAAATTAAAAAGAGGGAAGGAGAGAGGAAATAAATGCATGAACAAATGGCAAACCAAGAATCTATACCTTGACTCACTTGAGTGTTAAGGATGCCAAAGGCAAGTCTGGAAGGACAGATATGAAGGAAAGGAACCAGGCTCCCTAGGAAAAGCAGGAAAGAGACTGGGTGGATTGGGAATAGGACAGGATGAACAATTTCAATATGTGGTGCTTTATACTTCTGGGTTTATCCATTCATAAATAAATAAATGCTGCTTAGTTCCTTCAGTGGGGTCTGATTTTAATGGAAACCCCATGGCTGCTAAACCTCCGAATTAAGTCAGGGTAGCTCAGCATGGCACTGGGAAAGCAAAGCATGACATAGAAACTAGCATTTCCTGTTGTCAGGGCTCAGCAATCTATGAAGAGCATCATCACTGTACAGAGCCATTCCCTTTTTAGTGGCTTAAGAAGCAATTTCAGGGAGAATTTTTTCCCGACATGGATATCCATGTACTTTTTAAATTTTATAATAGCGCTCATAGAAAAAATTGAAATGAGACTCCTATCAATTCTTCTGGACAATGCCTTCAGAGGAAGTGATAGAACCAACGCTGACACCAAATCAGCATAGCCTGGATATATACATAAGTACAGTTTTACATACATACATATACAGGATATGCTGTACATGGATATATTTATCCTGTATATATTGTATATATGTAAAATATATGCATATATTCTTCAACATATACCACCACTGGCTCCAAAAAGATTGAATGCCTTACTGGAGAGTAAGGATCTGTTATCTTTCCATCCCATCTGTTCTTAAGGAAGAAAAGTGACTATACCCCAGCATTCATTTCCAGAGGGGGTTCCTCCTTTTCAAGAGGGGTGGAGATGGCGGTGATGGTCAGGGTGACAGAGGGGACGAGTCCTGAGGGCAGCTCGTCCGTGATGGGCTCTGTCTTGATGGTTGTTGGAGGAAAGTCGGAGACAGGTACCATTTCTCATTCTCCACTTCATCTGTGGGGAAAAGAAAAGCACACGTGTGAGTCTGTTCAGGCTATCGGGTATTATAAATAAACAAATGGCCACTGATCATTCTCTTCAAAAAGTCCTCCAGCAAAGAATGATTGAGAGTAGAATAAAAGGAAATTAAAAAGAGGGAAGGAGAGAGGAAATAAATGCATGAACAAATGGCAAACCAAGAATCTATACCTTGACTCACTTGAGTGTTAAGGATGCCAAAGGCAAGTCTGGAAGGACAGATATGAAGGAAAGGAACCAGGCTCCCTAGGAAAAGCAGGAAAGAGACTGGGTGGATTGGGAATAGGACAGGATGAACAATTTCAATATGTGGTGCTTTATACTTCTGGGTTTATCCATTCATAAATAAATAAATGCTGCTTAGTTCCTTCAGTGGGGTCTGACTCTTTGTGACCCTATGGACTGGAGTCCACCAGATTCCTCTGTCCATGGGATTCTCCAGGCAAGAATACTGGAGTGGGTTTCCATGCCCTCCTCCAGGGGATCTTCCTGACCCAGGGGTCGAATCCATGTCTCTTATGTGTCTCTTACACTGGCAGGCAAATTTTTTACCACTAGCCCCATCTAGGAAGCCCCAAATAAATACATAAAATATTTATAAATAAATTATACATACATTTATAAATATAACTATTTATAAATACATAAATACATATGAAAATAGGAAGGGGTGGGATGGATTAGGAAATTGAGAGTGACATAGATATACTACTATATATAAAACATAACTAATGAGAACCAACTGTATAGCACAGGGAATGCTACTCAGTGCTCTGTGGTGACTTAAATGGAAAGGAAATCCACAGAAGAGGGGATATGTGTATATGTATGGCTAATTCACTTTGCTGTACCGCAGAAACTAACACACCCTTGCAGAGCAACTATTCTCCAATAAAAAGACTCTATATTGTGCTGGCCAAAATGTTTGTTTGGGCTTTTCCATACCATCTTTTTTTTTTTTTTTTTTAAATTTATTTATTTATTTATTTATTTATTTTTGTACATGTATGTTCCCAGATCAATCAGATGCATATCCCTTGGCCCTCCCCCCACCCAGGTCCCCCCCCACATCCCTCCAGACCATTGCTCCAAGTGGTTGTAGGTACTCCTATTCCCCTAGCACAATGACAATAGCTATCCTTTCTACACATGACAGTAAAGGTTCCCATGTTACTCCCTCCCATTGTTCGGTCTCCACAATGTCTTTATGTCTATTCTTTTTTCATGAGTTCACTGTGTGTGTTATCATGACCATCTTACTAGATTCCATATATATGAGTTAGTATACTATACTTGTCTTTCTCTTTTTGACTTACTTCACTTTTTATGATAGGTTCTAAAGCCAGCCACCTCATTAGGACTGAGTCTTCTGCATTTCTTTTAACAGCTGAGTAGTATTCCATTGTATATATGTACCAGAGCTTCTGGATCCATTCATTTGTCGATGGACATCTAGGTTGCTTCCATGTTCTGGCTATTGTATAGAGAGCTGCAATGAACATTGGGGTACAGGTGCCTCTTTCAGTTTTGATTTCATCAGGATATAGGCCTAATAGTGGGATTGCTGGGTCATAGGGTGCTTCTATTTTTAGTTTTTTAAGGAATCTCCATATTGTCTTCCATAGAGGTTGTATTAATTTACATTCCCACCAGCAATGCAAGAGGGTTCCCTTTTCTCCACACCCTCTCCAGCATTTGTTGTCTGTCGATTTGTTGATGATGGCCATTCTGACAGGTGTGAGGTGGTATCTCATTGTGGTTTTAATTTGCATTTCTCTAATAATAAGCGAGGTTGAGCATCGTTTCATGTGCTTTTGGACCATTTGTATGTCCCCTTTGGAGGCGTCTCTTTAGATCTTTTTCCCATTTTTTGATTGGGCTGCTCATTTTCCCTGTGCTGAGTTGTCTGAGTTGCTTGTAGATTTTGGAGATTAATTCTTTGTCTGTTGTTTCATTTGCTATGATTTTCTCCCACTCTGTGGGCTGTCTGTTCAGCTTTTTTGTAGTTTCTTTAGCTGTACAAAAGCTTTTAAGTTTCATGAGGTCCCATATGTTCATTTTTCTTTTCAGTTCTGCTATTTTAGTTGGTGGGTCAGAGAAGATCTTGCTTTGATTGATGTCCTTGAGGGTTTTGCCTATATTCTCCTCTAAGAGTTTGATGGTTTCTGGTCTTACATTGAGGTCTTTAATCCATTTTGAGTTGATCTTAGTGTATGGCGTCAGGGAATGTTCCAATTTCATTTTTTTGCATGTAGCTGTCCAATTCTCCCAGCACCACTTGTTAAAGAGACTGTCTTTGTCCCATTTTATAGTTTCTCCTCCTTTATCAAAAATAAGGTACCCATAGGTGCGTGGGTTGAACCCAAAGGAACATTTTGCCCAACCCTAAAATAAAACTATAATGGATAAAAAAGAAAAAGAAAAGAGCAAATGGCTAGCAACCAGGGTCTCAGGAGATGGGACCAGCGACAATGGTTAGAAGGTTCTAAAGCCAGCCACCTCATTAGGACTGAGTCTTCTGCATTTCTTTTAACAGCTGAGTAGTATTCCATTGTATATATGTACCAGAGCTTCTGGATCCATTCATTTGTCGATGGACATCTAGGTTGCTTCCATGTTCTGGCTATTGTATAGAGAGCTGCAATGAACATTGGGGTACAGGTGCCTCTTTCAGTTTTGATTTCATCAGGATATAGGCCTAATAGTGGGATTGCTGGGTCATAGGGTGCTTCTATTTTTAGTTTTTTAAGGAATCTCCATATTGTCTTCCATAGAGGTTGTATTAATTTACATTCCCACCAGCAATGCAAGAGGGTTCCCTTTTCTCCACCCCCTCTCCAGCATTTGTTGTCTGTCGATTTGTTGATGATGGCCATTCTGACAGGTGTGAGGTGGTATCTCATTGTGGTTTTAATTTGCATTTCTCTAATAATAAGCGAGGTTGAGCATCGTTTCATGTGCTTTTGGACCATTTGTATGTCCCCTTTGGAGAGGCGTCTCTTTAGATCTTTTTCCCATTTTTTGATTGGGCTGCTCATTTTCCCTGTGCTGAGTTGTCTGAGTTGCTTGTAGATTTTGGAGATTAATTCTTTGTCTGTTGTTTCATTTGCTATGATTTTCTCCCACTCTGTGGGCTGTCTGTTCAGCTTTTTTGTAGTTTCTTTAGCTGTACAAAAGCTTTTAAGTTTCATGAGGTCCCATATGTTCATTTTTCTTTTCAGTTCTGCTATTTTAGTTGGTGGGTCAGAGAAGATCTTGCTTTGATTGATGTCCTTGAGGGTTTTGCCTATATTCTCCTCTAAGAGTTTGATGGTTTCTGGTCTTACATTGAGGTCTTTAATCCATTTTGAGTTGATCTTAGTGTATGGCGTCAGGGAATGTTCCAATTTCATTTTTTTGCATGTAGCTGTCCAATTCTCCCAGCACCACTTGTTAAAGAGACTGTCTTTGTCCCATTTTATAGTTTCTCCTCCTTTATCAAAAATAAGGTACCCATAGGTGCGTGGGTTGAACCCAAAGGAACATTTTGCCCAACCCTAAAATAAAACTATAATGGATAAAAAAGAAAAAGAAAAGAGCAAATGGCTAGCAACCAGGGTCTCAGGAGATGGGACCAGCGACAATGGTTAGAAGGTCTCTGCCCTTCTCCCCAGTGGATGCCTATGTGTTTCTTTTTATTTATTTATTTTCTTCTCACTCCCCATCGTCCGTGCCGGTCTGCTTCCCTACAGCCCCACTTAGGCCTTACGCCTGACCTAGACTTCCGGAACTCTACTTAGCCCTCTTGGAAACTTCAGAGCTTGTAAAACACGCTGCTGAAATGATGAAATGCTCGTCCAGAGGGGAGGGTGGCACCCTGCCCAGTCTGTCTTGCCTCGGGGTTTCGTGATGATCACAGGTCCGGGTATCACAACAGTACTAACAGAGAGAAGCACCTCTGTCACTCGGCGACATTCTCCGGGGAGCCTGCGCCGTACCCTGAACGTCTCACCAAGCTACCTGAGAGCAGGTGCCTCTGGACAGCCCTGGAAAAGGAGGGAGGAGGGCAGGAGAGGGGAGAGCAAGGAGGCTGCAAGCTGGAGGAGAACAAGAGAAAACAAGATTCCCAGAGTCAGCATTCCTCACCTGATGCCAGTTTTTCCAGAACAGGCTAAAATAAAGCAAAGGTGTGTCCCCTTGCTAGATGAAAATACTTAAACACACACACCAGGCACTTCATGAACTGTTACTGTCCAGGGGAGCAAAGTCATTCACATTATGAATTACTTCACACTTAAGAATGCAGTTCAAGTTTTCTTATGAAAAGGTGCATGACCATCACATGATGCGTGGGTCAGAGAAGATCTTGCTTTGATTGATGTCCTTGAGGGTTTTGCCTATATTCTCCTCTAAGAGTTTGATGGTTTCTGGTCTTACATTGAGGTCTTTAATCCATTTTGAGTTGATCTTAGTGTATGGCGTCAGGGAATGTTCCAATTTCATTTTTTTGCATGTAGCTGTCCAATTCTCCCAGCACCACTTGTTAAAGAGACTGTCTTTGTCCCATTTTATAGTTTCTCCTCCTTTATAAAAAATAAGGTACCCATAGGTGCGTGGGTTGAACCCAAAGGAACATTTTGCCCAACCCTAAAATAAAACTATAATGGATAAAAAAGAAAAAGAAAAGAGCAAATGGCTAGCAACCAGGGTCTCAGGAGATGGGACCAGCGACAATGGTTAGAAGGTCTCTGCCCTTCTCCCCAGTGGATGCCTATGTGTTTCTTTTTATTTATTTATTTTCTTCTCACTCCCCATCGTCCGTGCCGGTCTGCTTCCCTACAGCCCCACTTAGGCCTTACGCCTGACCTAGACTTCCGGAACTCTACTTAGCCCTCTTGGAAACTTCAGAGCTTGTAAAACACGCTGCTGAAATGATGAAATGCTCGTCCAGAGGGGAGGGTGGCACCCTGCCCAGTCTGTCTTGCCTCGGGGTTTCGTGATGATCACAGGTCCGGGTATCACAACAGTACTAACAGAGAGAAGCACCTCTGTCACTCGGCGACATTCTCCGGGGAGCCTGCGCCGTACCCTGAACGTCTCACCAAGCTACCTGAGAGCAGGTGCCTCTGGACAGCCCTGGAAAAGGAGGGAGGAGGGCAGGAGAGGGGAGAGCAAGGAGGCTGCAAGCTGGAGGAGAACAAGAGAAAACAAGATTCCCAGAGTCAGCATTCCTCACCTGATGCCAGTTTTTCCAGAACAGGCTAAAATAAAGCAAAGGTGTGTCCCCTTGCTAGATGAAAATACTTAAACACACACACCAGGCACTTCATGAACTGTTACTGTCCAGGGGAGCAAAGTCATTCACATTATGAATTACTTCACACTTAAGAATGCAGTTCAAGTTTTCTTATGAAAAGGTGCATGACCATCACATGATGCAGAACTGTTAAGGGGCAGTGGACGAGTTGGCCTGGAAGCCAGCATCTACAGTGTGGAGTGATTAAGGCTGCATTTCATAAGCAACTTCCTTCACGCGCAGGGGAAGTTCAGATTCATATGCACCGAGGAAAATGAGTTTTCCCCCAAATCCAATTTATAATTGACTTGATTAATTATTCTAGCATCAATGTGTTACTATTTCCTGGGGCAAAATAAAGACAGGCCGGGTTTCAGTTGGTTGAAGATGTCTGGCTTTTAGAGTTGGTTCGACGGAACTGCTGAGTGCTATGGGGTGGTGCAGGTTTCCTGCCATTCCTGCAGCGTGGCCACATCCTGGCCAAGCAGGAGGGGCAGGAAGCCAAGGGCCTCTTGAAGGCAGCCAGAGGATGGAGACTGCACTGTGCTGGATACGAAGTCCTGCTGGCCAGATGGGTGCCCCAGCTCAGCTTCAGGGTGGCAGGGGCAACTGGATGAGGAGCCAAACCAAGTTTATAATTTATTTACTTCTATTTTGGCTGCGTTGGGTCTTCATTGCTGCACATGGGCTTTCTCTTGTTGCAATGAGCAGGGGCTACTCTCTGGTCATGGTGCAAGAGCTTCTATTGTGGTGGCTTCTCTTGTTGAGGAGCACAGGTTGTAGGGCACAAAGACTCAGTGGTTGTCACACACGGGCTTCATTGTCCTGAAGCATGTAGCATCTTTCTGGACCAGGGATCGAACTTGTGTCCCCTGCATTGGCAGGCAGATCCCCATCCACTGTACCACCAAGGAAGTCCCAAATAATGTTTCAACACCGCTCTCAGGAAGAGTTTAAGAATGAGAAGTCTCTGTCACCTGCAAGGAAGACATGCTCAGGACAGATGTGGGGAGCGGTGGGAGAGACACGAGTGTAGATAACTCTTTCTCCGCTCAGCAAGGATGTGTTCATACCTCCACCAGTCTCTTAAAGCCTGTCCACACTGAGCAATGCTTATCCCCAATAGAGGCTGGAAGAGAGACAGCAAGACGAAGTGCAGCCTCAGTGTACATGAAAATTAATGGTATGGAGGCACCACTGGAAAGAGGCCACACATAATTACAGGAAAATGAAATGATGAGATAAGGCCAGATCCTGTGGCTGAGCAGTCATGATCACGGTGATGACAAGTAAATCACAAGGCACGAAAGAAAAGGCAAACGAAAATACAAAAAGCAAATACAAAATTACAATCGAGGCTTCCCTGGTGGCTCAGTGGTAAAGAATCCACCTACCAATGCAGGAAACATGGGTTCAGTTCCGGATCCAGGAAGATCCTACATGCCGTGGAACAACTAAGTCCACGCGCCACTACTATAGAGCCTGTGTTCTCGAGTCTGAGAGCTGCAACTGATGACCCCACGTGCCACAACTCCTTAAAGTCCGTGCTCCATGGAGCCCGTGCTCACAACAGGAGAAGCTACTACAAGGAGAAGCCCACACACCTTGACTAGAGAGTACCCCACTCGCTGTAACTAGACAAAAGCCCCAGGCAGCAACGAAGACCCAACACAGCCAAACAGAAATAAATTTTAAAAATTACTTTTTAAAACAGACAAAATGAAGACAGGTAAAGAGCTCAGTTCTTCTATTTTGGCTGCGTTGGGTCTTCATTGCTGCACATGGGCTTTCTCTTGTTGCAATGAGCAGGGGCTACTCTCTGGTCATGGTGCAAGAGCTTCTATTGTGGTGGCTTCTCTTGTTGAGGAGCACAGGTTGTAGGGCACAAAGACTCAGTGGTTGTCACACACGGGCTTCATTGTCCTGAAGCATGTAGCATCTTTCTGGACCAGGGATCGAACTTGTGTCCCCTGCATTGGCAGGCAGATCCCCATCCACTGTACCACCAAGGAAGTCCCAAATAATGTTTCAACACCGCTCTCAGGAAGAGTTTAAGAATGAGAAGTCTCTGTCACCTGCAAGGAAGACATGCTCAGGACAGATGTGGGGAGCGGTGGGAGAGACACGAGTGTAGATAACTCTTTCTCCGCTCAGCAAGGATGTGTTCATACCTCCACCAGTCTCTTAAAGCCTGTCCACACTGAGCAATGCTTATCCCCAATAGAGGCTGGAAGAGAGACAGCAAGACGAAGTGCAGCCTCAGTGTACATGAAAATTAATGGTATGGAGGCACCACTGGAAAGAGGCCACACATAATTACAGGAAAATGAAATGATGAGATAAGGCCAGATCCTGTGGCTGAGCAGTCATGATCACGGTGATGACAAGTAAATCACAAGGCACGAAAGAAAAGGCAAACGAAAATACAAAAAGCAAATACAAAATTACAATCGAGGCTTCCCTGGTGGCTCAGTGGTAAAGAATCCACCTACCAATGCAGGAAACATGGGTTCAGTTCCGGATCCAGGAAGATCCTACATGCCGTGGAACAACTAAGTCCACGCGCCACTACTATAGAGCCTGTGTTCTCGAGTCTGAGAGCTGCAACTGATGACCCCACGTGCCACAACTCCTTAAAGTCCGTGCTCCATGGAGCCCGTGCTCACAACAGGAGAAGCTACTACAAGGAGAAGCCCACACACCTTGACTAGAGAGTACCCCACTCGCTGTAACTAGACAAAAGCCCCCAGGCAGCAACGAAGACCCAACACAGCCAAACAGAAATAAATTTTAAAAATTACTTTTTAAAAAAACAGACAAAATGAAGACAGGTAAAGAGCTCAGTTCTTTCAATTAAGCTGAACTGTTCTCAAAGCACATGCCCATTAAGCAGGCCAAGATAGTTTGTATTCTTTTTTTTTTTTTTTTTAATTTTGGCCTCTTTTTATTGATATTTTATTTATTTATTTTTCATCCATCTTTATTCCTCGACCTGTGCGGGCCTCCCATCGCAGTGGCCTCTCTTGTTACAGAGCACTGGCACTGGGCGCATGCGCTACAGAGCACTGGCTCGTAATGGCACACACCAGTCCAGCTGCTCTGCAGCACGTGGGATCTTCCCGGGCTAGGGATTGAATCAGTGCCCCTTGCACTGCAAGGTAGACTCTTTACCCACTGGACCACCAGGGAAGCCCGATAGTTTGTATTCTTAATGTTGTGTCCTATATCCCTATTTAAAAAAAAATATTAGATAGATATAATTTTTGCTGTATCAGAGATGGAGGTTGATGGACAAATGATGATACGTGAACTATGAAGCAGAACTTTCCCTAAACTCCTCCAAGAGAGAAGCCCAAGGAAGCTTCCACTCCTCTCCTGAGCTTTTTGGGCACAAACAACTGGAGTTTCCTGCATGTTTCCACTTCAAACGAGCAATGTATTACTCTCTCTTGAAAGATATTTTTTTAATTACAAAGAAGTTTAAGGCTGTCAAGCTCGATATGTCATTTTACAATGAAGAAATTAACTTGCAGGTCTAGACCACACAGCAAAGGAGTGGCGGAAGCCAGTTGTTTCCATGAAAGAAACAACTAAATACATAGATAAAGATTTGTGCACGAATATGCTCATTGTAGCATTATTTATAATCACAACACACTAAAAGTAACCAAAATAGCAAAAAAGGAAGGGCAAGGATGAATTAGGGTGTACCCATACCATGTAAATATTATGCAGCCTGTAATGGTACATGTTAAAGTCTTTTTAATAACAAGACAAGGATTTATGATAAAGTATTAAGAAAAAAGATACATATTTCTATACTATTAATGAGAAAAGTGACAGAGTATCTCTGGAGAATAATTTAGAACATGAGCTGTTGTCCCCCCACCCCACCCAAATTTCACACTATTTCTAAATTTCCCAAGTGGGGAATATATGGTTCCTGGAGGATCACACACAGTCATGGCCTGCTTCTGCCTGCTCTACTTCATACCTCAAGACAGTAATTACTAGAAGCCTCAAGCGGCCCACTTAGAGTTCCTCGACTTGACCAGAGTCAATAAGCATCTTAACATATGTTGTAAATCGAATTAATTGGCCCCAGTTCTTCATTTGTACCCCCTCCACGCCCTCTGCCATGTCATCCTGCAGTGCTCTCCCACTGGGGACTAGTCCCCTTCCTGGGATTGGCCACCTGACCCGCTCCGGCTAAAGGGATATGAGCTGCCTAACACCAGTAAAGTCTTGAAATGCACTTGCACGACAGAACACACACACTTGTGCCTTTGCCATCACGGTGAGCAGGATGTGCTAGGACAATCTACTGATTTGTATTCTTAATGTTGTGTCCTATAGATATAATTTTTGCTGTATCAGAGATGGAGGTTGATGGACAAATGATGATACGTGAACTATGAAGCAGAACTTTCCCTAAACTCCTCCAAGAGAGAAGCCCAAGGAAGCTTCCACTCCTCTCCTGAGCTTTTTGGGCACAAACAACTGGAGTTTCCTGCATGTTTCCACTTCAAACGAGCAATGTATTACTCTCTCTTGAAAGATATTTTTTTAATTACAAAGAAGTTTAAGGCTGTCAAGCTCGATATGTCATTTTACAATGAAGAAATTAACTTGCAGGTCTAGACCACACAGCAAAGGAGTGGCGGAAGCCAGTTGTTTCCATGAAAGAAACAACTAAATACATAGATAAAGATTTGTGCACGAATATGCTCATTGTAGCATTATTTATAATCACAACACACTAAAAGTAACCAAAATAGCAAAAAAGGAAGGGCAAGGATGAATTAGGGTGTACCCATACCATGTAAATATTATGCAGCCTGTAATGGTACATGTTAAAGTCTTTTTAATAACAAGACAAGGATTTATGATAAAGTATTAAGAAAAAAGATACATATTTCTATACTATTAATGAGAAAAGTGACAGAGTATCTCTGGAGAATAATTTAGAACATGAGCTGTTGTCCCCCCACCCCACCCAAATTTCACACTATTTCTAAATTTCCCAAGTGGGGAATATATGGTTCCTGGAGGATCACACACAGTCATGGCCTGCTTCTGCCTGCTCTACTTCATACCTCAAGACAGTAATTACTAGAAGCCTCAAGCGGCCCACTTAGAGTTCCTCGACTTGACCAGAGTCAATAAGCATCTTAACATATGTTGTAAATCGAATTAATTGGCCCCAGTTCTTCATTTGTACCCCCTCCACGCCCTCTGCCATGTCATCCTGCAGTGCTCTCCCACTGGGGACTAGTCCCCTTCCTGGGATTGGCCACCTGACCCGCTCCGGCTAAAGGGATATGAGCTGCCTAACACCAGTAAAGTCTTGAAATGCACTTGCACGACAGAACACACACACTTGTGCCTTTGCCATCACGGTGAGCAGGATGTGCTAGGACAATCTACTGATCCCATGAGGACAGACACATGACACAGAATTGTCCCCAGATAAGCCTGGTCAAGACCAGCCAACAGCCTTAGACATGTGAGTGAATCTAGCTGAAACCAGCTCAATTACTCAGCTGCCACCAAGCCCACATAAATGAGCCAACCTCCAGACAAGGCACCGACTTAGAAACTGGAATAATAAATGATTGCTGTCAAAGTTACTAGGTTTAGATGAGACACAGATGTAGAGAACAAACGTATGGATACCGGGGAGGAATTGGGAGTGGGATGAATGGGAGATTGACATTGACATTTATACACTACAGATATTATGTATAACAAATGAGAACTCGCTGTATAGCCCAGGGAACTCTATACAGTGTTCTGTGGTGACCTAAAGGGGAAGGAAATCCAAAACAGAAGGGATATAAGTATACCTATAGCTGATTCACTTTGCTCTACAAAAGGAACTAACACAACATTGTAAAACAACTATACTCCAATAAAATTCTTTTTAAAAAAGCTAATGAGTTTAGGGATGGCTTGTTATGTAGGAATACAGCTAGCTGATACAACACAGCTAAATGTATCAATATATAGAAGAAATTCAACCCACTACATCAGAACTTACGGGAAGAAAATAGGTGCCCCTTGTTCCCATAATAACTCCTCTAGATCACAAACTGTGAACTACATCAATAATATTTGTAGATTGATTTGATCTACCAGTTACATCATAAAATAAATGACTTCAGGTGAAGAAGGTCACCCAGTAATAAGTTGAGAATAACATTCCAGTGGCGGTTGAAAGTAGAAAAGGAGCTTTCATTCTGGGCTACTAGGGTGTATGCCTCGACTTGACCAGAGTCAATAAGCATCTTAACATATGTTGTAAATCGAATTAATTGGCCCCAGTTCTTCATTTGTACCCCCTCCACGCCCTCTGCCATGTCATCCTGCAGTGCTCTCCCACTGGGGACTAGTCCCCTTCCTGGGATTGGCCACCTGACCCGCTCCGGCTAAAGGGATATGAGCTGCCTAACACCAGTAAAGTCTTGAAATGCACTTGCACGACAGAACACACACACTTGTGCCTTTGCCATCACGGTGAGCAGGATGTGCTAGGACAATCTACTGATCCCATGAGGACAGACACATGACACAGAATTGTCCCCAGATAAGCCTGGTCAAGACCAGCCAACAGCCTTAGACATGTGAGTGAATCTAGCTGAAACCAGCTCAATTACTCAGCTGCCCCCAAGCCCACCTAAATGAGCCAACCTCCAGCCAAGGCACCGACTTAGAAACTGGAATAATAAATGATTGCTGTCAAAGTTACTAGGTTTAGATGAGACACAGATGTAGAGAACAAACGTATGGATACCGGGGAGGAATTGGGAGTGGGATGAATGGGAGATTGACATTGACATTTATACACTACAGATATTATGTATAACAAATGAGAACTCGCTGTATAGCCCAGGGAACTCTATACAGTGTTCTGTGGTGACCTAAAGGGGAAGGAAATCCAAAACAGAAGGGATATAAGTATACCTATAGCTGATTCACTTTGCTCTACAAAAGGAACTAACACAACATTGTAAAACAACTATACTCCAATAAAATTCTTTTTAAAAAAGCTAATGAGTTTAGGGATGGCTTGTTATGTAGGAATACAGCTAGCTGATACAACACAGCTAAATGTATCAATATATAGAAGAAATTCAACCCACTACATCAGAACTTACGGGAAGAAAATAGGTGCCCCTTGTTCCCATAATAACTCCTCTAGATCACAAACTGTGAACTACATCAATAATATTTGTAGATTGATTTGATCTACCAGTTACATCATAAAATAAATGACTTCAGGTGAAGAAGGTCACCCAGTAATAAGTTGAGAATAACATTCCAGTGGCGGTTGAAAGTAGAAAAAGGAGCTTTCATTCTGGGCTACTAGGTGTTGGCTTATACTCTGCCAATGGAAATGAATGTCAAATCTGAGAAAACAAAATGACAAACGTAACCTCTGCAGTATGACAAAAAATCAAGTGAATGGGAATCAGTAGAATATGTATTATAATTTTTCCACATGACCTTATTTTTGTAGTTTTATTTCATTGGCAAAGGATCAGCAGAGCATCATGGCTTAGAACTTAGATGATTGAGTAACTGATAAAACTACAAAAACAAGAGTCAATATACATTCTAAACACCCTTCAATTTGTGAAACCTGAAGTTCAGATATTGAGCAGAAAAATCTTTTTCCCTAAACTCTATCTATATGCTTTTTATGTTTTATTTATAAGAAGGAAAATATCACCTGGGACTTGCCTGGCCTTCCAGTGGCTAAGACTCCAAGCTTCCACTGCAAGGGACATGGGTTGAATTTCTGGTCAGAGAACTAAGATCCTACATGCCATGCAGTGCAACCAGAAAAAAAAAAAAAAAAGAAGAAGAAGGAAAATATTACCCAACAAGGTCAGTAGTGCATGTGGAGAGTAGGCAGCACAACAGACCTATCACTGGACTTTATTTAAACAGCTTGCTATCAAAGGTCACACTCAGCTGGCAGATTTCCTCAGCATCACCACTTCGCTGTCAGCAAGAATGCAAAAACAAGCCACTGTCTCATGGTGATGAGTCCTTCACAGCCAAGGACGAAATGGAGCAGCTATGAGCACTGGGGCTAGATGCCAAAATTACCAAGAGAGTAGCTAAAATGCCCGCAAATCAAAGCCTGAATAGAGGCAACACCAAAATGCAGGTCCTCAATCACTTCTATAGGTGGTACACAAATAATTGCACTGAATAGATACTGATTCCTGGGGTGGGGGACGGGGGTAAAAGACTAAATTCTAACTTGGGAATAGACAGTATCTTTATAAATACATGTTATATATATGTGTGTGTGTGTGCGTATAACACAAACACAGATGGGTTTCCCTGGTAGTACTAGTGGTAAAGAATTCTCTTGTCAGTACAGGAGACATAAGCAACATGGGTTCTATCCCTGGGTTGGGAAGATCCCCTGGAGGAGGGCATGGCAACCCACTCCAGTACTCCTGCCTGGAGAATTCCATGGACTGAGGAGCCTAGTGGGCAACAGTCCCCAGGGTCACAAAGGGTCAGACACGACTGAAGCAATTTAGCATCTATGCAAGCACATATACAAATAGACATATATCTATATGGTGTGTCTTGATACATAGGGCAAATACCACTTATATGATATACACACATATGTACCCATTAGCTATTTATATAATGTGTCTAAAGTAAAAAGGCAATTTTTGTAAATTAAATAAGCATGCCTCTTTTGTAAATAAGTAAATCAAGTAAGTACCAAGTACTTTAGAATTTGTAACTGTCTGCCCTGTGAAATCTTTCAACAGAATTGGCAAATCTTGACCAATTTTTGATGTAATAAACATCTCTAAAAGGAAAACACTAAGACTGGCTTCTGGAGGCTGGGAGAGAGGCAGGAAAGCAGCTGAATGTGTCAGAGTCATATTAAGTTCAGACCGAAGGTAGATGCCTGGCTGCCCAGGGTCCCTTCCCTGAGTGCCTTGACCATGAAATCACTGCCAGTGTGAGTGGTACGAGGGTGCTGAAAACAGTGAAAACAGCAGACACTTAACTATGAGTGCTTACTATGTGCTAAACACTGTTTTAAGTGGTTTAGATATATAATAATTAATTTAACCCTGAGAAGGACCCTGGAAGGCATGTGCTAGGATCATCCTCATTTTACAGACAAGGACATTAACAGGTTAGATCCCTCAACCTGTTACCCAGCTGATCTGCAGCTCCCCCAACCGGTTTACAACCAGCCAGGGACTCACACACAGGTCAACCAGTTCCACAGCTAGATTAGACTGGTTTGCAAGAGACCAGTGATGAAACAGAGTGCCAGTCACAAGTAAGTACTCTTCAATCAATGTTGTTCTGAGCCCATAATCAGCCACTAAAAATGGTGCAATATTGGTTCTTTCTATATTTCTCACCATTTATATGGACTCCTAAGCCAACACTGCTGAGGTGAAGAACTCAGTTTAAGACCAGCCAGTAACACTTCAAATGTTCTGAGAGCTCACTCTGTGCCAGGCACCATTCTTAATGCCTTCGTGTTGATCTTCCTGATTTTGTGTACTTTCTGTGCCTGTGTTTATAACCTCCCCCACTTACTCTGGCTGTTCATATTGTGGTCAGCTGGTAAACTAGGTAGTGGATTATGTGGCAATCTGCACAAGGGAATTAAAAAAATGAGTTAATATTTATTTGAAAGTAAAAGTTGCTCAGTCATGTTTGACCCTCTGTGACCCCATGGATGAGGCACGGAATTCTCAAGGCTAGAGTACTGAAGTAGGTGCCACTTATATGATATACACACATTAAAGCTATTTATATAATGTGTCTAAAGTAAAGGCAATTTTGTAAATTAAATAAGCATGCCTCTTTTGTAAATAAGTAAATCAAGTAAGTACCAAGTACTTTAGAATTTGTAACTGTCTGCCCTGTGAAATCTTTCAACAGAATTGGCAAATCTTGACCAATTTTTGATGTAATAAACATCTCTAAAAGGAAAACACTAAGACTGGCTTCTGGAGGCTGGGAGAGAGGCAGGAAAGCAGCTGAATGTGTCAGAGTCATATTAAGTTCAGACCGAAGGTAGATGCCTGGCTGCCCAGGGTCCCTTCCCTGAGTGCCTTGACCATGAAATCACTGCCAGTGTGAGTGGTACGAGGGTGCTGAAAACAGTGAAAACAGCAGACACTTAACTATGAGTGCTTACTATGTGCTAAACACTGTTTTAAGTGGTTTAGATATATAATAATTAATTTAACCCTGAGAAGGACCCTGGAAGGCATGTGCTAGGATCATCCTCATTTTACAGACAAGGACATTAACAGGTTAGATCCCTCAACCTGTTACCCAGCTGATCTGCAGCTCCCCCAACCGGTTTACAACCAGCCAGGGACTCACACACAGGTCAACCAGTTCCACAGCTAGATTAGACTGGTTTGCAAGAGACCAGTGATGAAACAGAGTGCCAGTCACAAGTAAGTACTCTTCAATCAATGTTGTTCTGAGCCCATAATCAGCCACTAAAAATGGTGCAATATTGGTTCTTTCTATATTTCTCACCATTTATATGGACTCCTAAGCCAACACTGCTGAGGTGAAGAACTCAGTTTAAGACCAGCCAGTAACACTTCAAATGTTCTGAGAGCTCACTCTGTGCCAGGCACCATTCTTAATGCCTTCGTGTTGATCTTCCTGATTTTGTGTACTTTCTGTGCCTGTGTTTATAACCTCCCCCACTTACTCTGGCTGTTCATATTGTGGTCAGCTGGTAAACTAGGTAGTGGATTATGTGGCAATCTGCACAAGGGAATTAAAAAAATGAGTTAATATTTATTTGAAAGTAAAAGTTGCTCAGTCATGTTTGACCCTCTGTGACCCCATGGATGAGGCACGGAATTCTCAAGGCTAGAGTACTGAAGTAGGTAGCCATTCTCTTCTCCAGAGGAATCTTCCCAACCCAGGGATTGAACTCAGGTCTCCCGTATTGCAGGCCGACCATATTTTAGTGCTTATTAGTTGCCAGGCATTATTATAAATGCTTAATCTACATTAACTTAATCCCTATAAGAACAGCACAAGATTGAGTATTATGATTATTATTTCCATTTTAAAGATCAGAAGAGAAACACAAAAGTTGAGACGCTTGCTCAAAAAATCACACCATTCACAAGTGGCAGAACCCAGATTCCAATTCAGGCAAACTGACTGCGGAGACGAGTCGTTAGACTCCACCTGTGTGCGGCATCTGGCATGTCAGGTCCTCCCACAGGACAGTGTCGAGAGTATGCACTAACACATATCCGTGGAGCAAACGGCTGATTTTGAAAGAATTTCTTAGTATACACATGCAAAAAGCCTCTTATGTACACTTCTTCATCAGAATTATGACTCTTACTTGTGAACAGAGTAAGTTTAACACCAGATAACTGTAAATGTTGCTTTCTTACACTATTCGAGCATCTCAATGCCAGGCAAACAAACAAAGAAGTCATTACTTCACTTTTAAAAAAGTGGGGAGGTATTTTCTATACTGATTAGGAAAAGAAAATAAAAGGAAATCTCAAACAGATAACGAAGCACAAAAGAACATACACCACCAGCCCCAGCTTCAGACTCTTCCTCTGCTCGTCCACCCCAACCGCATGAGGTTCCTTCTGTCGCCCACCCATGCCGGGGGACCCAGCCACTTTCTGGAGGTGGAGGACAGACATGGCTGCCTTTTTTACCCTAGAATCTAGCCCCTCTAAGACAGTTCAGACCCATGCTCTTGTCAGTAGCTCTAATCAAGCGTGTTGAAGATACAGCTTATTTATCATCTCTCTAGGGCTTTCTTTCCCAGGTCCCACGGCCTTGGAACATTTCAACATCAAGATATCTTCACCACAGAAAACAGGAAACCTAAGTCACCCACGACTCATCTCTACCCTTTACTCAGCATAGCCGATGGTGTGTTAATCCTGCTCTGGGTTTCAACAAATCTTTTCAAAATCCATTGTTTTGGGTGGATGGTATACACCTTTCCATTTCTTCCTGCACTGCTCTGTCATGTCTGCTTTCCCTGCTCTCGAATCATCAGACATGAGATGTGATTTTTTTCTTTAAGTCTCCAAAATAAAATACTACCCCTCTTCCAGAGGCCCTGTTTCTCATCAAGTGCTGAGTCTCCGCCCTCCACCAGGCTATCTCATTCCAGTGGCATCCGCTCGTGCTGGCTCACAGACGACTGCTTTTATTCACACCTAGCGCCATACATTTAGGATATCCACACTAAGCCAGTGCACCCAGGTCATTCTATGCCCTGCTTGCTATAGAAGCCTAACAAGGCCAATCAGAAGGAAGACGATGATTATTCATTCACATTCTGGTCCCACACTCTCTAGAACTGGAAGAACCACAGTTACAGTCCTTTACTCCACCCAAAACAAAGTCACCCTGACTGGTGCCTGGTGCCAACAGACTACTTCTATATTAGTGTATGCTATGCTGAGTCTGTTGATATTTTACATATTCTCCAAAGGAGGCCATGTCTAGTTCTCTCTGAACAGCCTTGGTCCAGCACTAAGTTTCTTTTTTAGGAAGAAGACTAAAATTAACTAACTAAGTTCCTTTCTATACTGATTAGGAAAAGAAAATAAAAGGAAATCTCAAACAGATAACGAAGCACAAAAGAACATACACCACCAGCCCCAGCTTCAGACTCTTCCTCTGCTCGTCCACCCCAACCGCATGAGGTTCCTTCTGTCGCCCACCCATGCCGGGGGACCCAGCCACTTTCTGGAGGTGGAGGACAGACATGGCTGCCTTTTTTACCCTAGAATCTAGCCCCTCTAAGACAGTTCAGACCCATGCTCTTGTCAGTAGCTCTAATCAAGCGTGTTGAAGATACAGCTTATTTATCATCTCTCTAGGGCTTTCTTTCCCAGGTCCCACGGCCTTGGAACATTTCAACATCAAGATATCTTCACCACAGAAAACAGGAAACCTAAGTCACCCACGACTCATCTCTACCCTTTACTCAGCATAGCCGATGGTGTGTTAATCCTGCTCTGGGTTTCAACAAATCTTTTCAAAATCCATTGTTTTGGGTGGATGGTATACACCTTTCCATTTCTTCCTGCACTGCTCTGTCATGTCTGCTTTCCCTGCTCTCGAATCATCAGACATGAGATGTGATTTTTTTCTTTAAGTCTCCAAAATAAAATACTACCCCTCTTCCAGAGGCCCTGTTTCTCATCAAGTGCTGAGTCTCCGCCCTCCACCAGGCTATCTCATTCCAGTGGCATCCGCTCGTGCTGGCTCACAGACGACTGCTTTTATTCACACCTAGCGCCATACATTTAGGATATCCACACTAAGCCAGTGCACCCAGGTCATTCTATGCCCTGCTTGCTATAGAAGCCTAACAAGGCCAATCAGAAGGAAGACGATGATTATTCATTCACATTCTGGTCCCACACTCTCTAGAACTGGAAGAACCACAGTTACAGTCCTTTACTCCACCCAAAACAAAGTCACCCTGACTGGTGCCTGGTGCCAACAGACTACTTCTATATTAGTGTATGCTATGCTGAGTCTGTTGATATTTTACATATTCTCCAAAGGAGGCCATGTCTAGTTCTCTCTGAACAGCCTTGGTCCAGCACTAAGTTTCTTTTTTAGGAAGAAGACTAAAATTAACTAACAAAGTAAGTGAAAACTTAGCATCCCAATTTAATTACAAAGGAACATGAACAAAATAGAGGAGCTCATGAAGATACCCTCCAGGTGATAAAGCGTAAGACTTGGTGCTTTAAATATAAGGTTTTTATTCCTCAGTCTACTTGAGTGCTTCTGCCTATCTCTTTATAAAGTCTTCCCCCCCGCCCTTTTTTTTTTTTCTAAAGAACAGAAAGCCCTGCTTAGCAGAGTTAGCAGCCTTAATCATGGGCAGAAATGAACAAGCTCAATGTAGGATGTCTTTCTGGTGGCTTTGAAGGCCAACCCCACATTCCTAGGACTGGCTCCTGTGGTTGCTGAACCATATGAGGTTCTTTAGCTCAAGTGTTTCAGAGAAGTCTATAGTCAAATTCAGCCCGAAGACAGATGACTCCTATGTAATATCATTTTTTTTATTTTTTTTCCCTATGTTATCTTAGACTAGTGTTTCTCAATCTTTTTTATGGTCACAGACTCTTTTGAGGATCTAAAAAAAAGTTATAAATGTCCTCAGAAGAAAAACTGACAAATGTTGTCAGCCCAAAACTCTGCATATAATTTTAGGGGTCTAAAGTCCATCTGAAGAACGTGATAGACAAATAGGATACAAATATCTACATTTACCCAACATAGTTGGCCCAAGGTTCAAGGAGGGAGGAAGTGGGGTGGGGGTGGAAGTTAGCAGGGAGAGAACAAAGGAGGAAGATGAGGAAGAAAGAAAGAAAGAAGGGTGATGGTAGGAGAGAGAAAGAGAGGAAAAAGAAAGGAAGAGGGAGAAAGAAAGAGAAAAATCCTAATAAACTGAGAGAGAGTCTCACTTGAACTGTTTATCACTTTGTTTCAAGCTCGGAAGCAATTACAGAAGGATTCCATTTAATCTCAGTAAAACTGGACAAGAAAACTGGAACCCTGGCTTTCCAGGGTATAATGAAATACTACCCATCACTAGAGACAAGCCTACTGCTGTGCTTTAGGCAATTTAGACAATGCAAAAGCGAAATTTAATGCTGCCTCTTTATGTGTTTCCTGAACAGCCTTGGTCCAGCACTAAGTTTCTTTTTTAGGAAGAAGACTAAAATTAACTAACAAAGTAAGTGAAAACTTAGCATCCCAATTTAATTACAAAGGAACATGAACAAAATAGAGGAGCTCATGAAGATACCCTCCAGGTGATAAAGCGTAAGACTTGGTGCTTTAAATATAAGGTTTTTATTCCTCAGTCTACTTGAGTGCTTCTGCCTATCTCTTTATAAAGTCTTCCCCCCCGCCCTTTTTTTTTTTTCTAAAGAACAGAAAGCCCTGCTTAGCAGAGTTAGCAGCCTTAATCATGGGCAGAAATGAACAAGCTCAATGTAGGATGTCTTTCTGGTGGCTTTGAAGGCCAACCCCACATTCCTAGGACTGGCTCCTGTGGTTGCTGAACCATATGAGGTTCTTTAGCTCAAGTGTTTCAGAGAAGTCTATAGTCAAATTCAGCCCGAAGACAGATGACTCCTATGTAATATCTTTTTTTTTTTTTTTTTTTTTTGCCCCTATGTTATCTTAGACTAGTGTTTCTCAATCTTTTTTATGGTCACAGACTCTTTTGAGGATCTAAAAAAAAGTTATAAATGTCCTCAGAAGAAAAACTGACAAATGTTGTCAGCCCAAAACTCTGCATATAATTTTAGGGGTCTAAAGTCCATCTGAAGAACGTGATAGACAAATAGGATACAAATATCTACATTTACCCAACATAGTTGGCCCAAGGTTCAAGGAGGGAGGAAGTGGGGTGGGGGTGGAAGTTAGCAGGGAGAGAACAAAGGAGGAAGATGAGGAAGAAAGAAAGAAAGAAGGGTGATGGTAGGAGAGAGAAAGAGAGGAAAAAGAAAGGAAGAGGGAGAAAGAAAGAGAAAAATCCTAATAAACTGAGAGAGAGTCTCACTTGAACTGTTTATCACTTTGTTTCAAGCTCGGAAGCAATTACAGAAGGATTCCATTTAATCTCAGTAAAACTGGACAAGAAAACTGGAACCCCTGGCTTTCCAGGGTATAATGAAATACTACCCATCACTAGAGACAAGCCTACTGCTGTGCTTTAGGCAATTTAGACAATGCAAAAGACGAAGAATATTAAATGTAATGTAAATGGTAATGTTTAAATTGCTGCCTCTTTATGTGTTTCCTGAAGAACTATCATCCTCTGAGATCAAGAACACAACCTGCTTAACAGAGCACAGACTCCAGAGGGGTCTTAGTGAATTAATCCTCCCTTAAAGCAGATGCAAACTCAGGGCTTAAAGGAATCATATCATTCTGTTCCCAAATGTTTGCCTATCCACTCAAACCTCAGGAAAACAAATGAAGCTAGGCCCTGCACAAAGCTTTCCCTGAGCGAGTTCCCTATCCTTTATGCACACTGCCTACCTCTGATTTCACATACTCTGAAGGGTTACTATCCACGCTCATTATCCCCTACTTACAAAAGTGCTTTTATAGGCAGAGGAAGTCTTTACTTAGGGCAAAACTGATACTTAAAGAGGAATGGTAGATCAGAAACTCTTTGTAGAATACGTCTGACCCACTGTACCTATTCTCAACAAATTACCCACACAGCCTATTGCAGTGTGGTCAAAAAAAAAAACAAGGCACAGCTTAAAAGCCGAGACACCTGTTTTATTTGGCAGATTTCTGAGGACTTAGGTCCAGAAGAAAGTCTCTCAGATAGCTCTGAGAGACTGCTTCAAAGAGGATGAGTCAGGATATACAAGAGTTTGTCCAACAAAACACAGGTAGTCAGACATCAAAAGATTACAGTGAATTAAAGAAACCTGGGCATCGAAAGTAAATGAATTCAGCACTGCTCTTTATATGGGACGATGCAAGAGTCTGGGCTCATTGAAGTCATTCCTCTGATAGGCACCTTAACTATCTAGGGCCCAGGATCATGCTTTTTTTCCACCCTGTATCTCCTCAGGGGGCACATGCTAGCTGATGGCCACAACAATTTTTGTCGACTGATACAGCAGGAGACATTCTTTGTGTATGGCATTATAGCACCTCTAAACAGAAGGAGGGGCCAGATGGGAGAGTTGAATGGTGTGTGCTTTGGTCTAATGATAAGAATGCTTCCTGGAAAAGGTTGATCATTTCTCTCCACACTACGCTGTCAATACAGGTGACTCCTTTATGCTGCATGTGTACTGATGAGCACTAAAAACTAAAAAAAAAAATAGTGTCATCAGGAAGAGAAAGGGATCCTGTACTTTTGGAAATCTGCTTATTTGCAATCAGTTCACTCAAGGTCTTATTTTCGAAGAACAATTTTCCTAGCCCTGCGCCCACAATCTGCTTCCCTCCAACCATCCCACCATTTCAATTCTACTCTATGCTTCAGGGCTCATGTGAAATTCTGCCTCTTTCCCGCATCTTTTCCTGTGATCATCAGTGGACATGCTCTTTCTTCTCTTTTACAGTTTCCTCTCAGACACTGCTCATATTCAGTCTGATCAAGTACTGGGGTACATGGCATCTTCCCTAGACTCTGAGCCACTTAGAGGCAGGGTCTGAGTTTTACTGGGCTTCCCAGATGGCGCTTATACCTGGGGTCTAGGAAACAGGCCCGAAAATGAGTCAAGAAGATGCCCGAGAAACGTTTATGGAAAAGAATGATCATAAAAATTCTTCCTCAGAGTAACAAGGAAACCTATAGTGTTATGTGTGGAAAAGATAGCTAGTGTCACAGTGCTAAGGGAATAGGAGTGCTTACAATGGCTTGGGGCAAAGGTCTGGAGGGCTGGGATGGGGGGATCTGGGTGGGTGGGGACCACGGATATGCATATGACTGATCTGGGAACATACATGTATGTGAACAACAAAACTCTGTAAAACCTTTAAAATAAAGAATAAAAATAAATTTAAAAATTAAAAAAAAAAAAAAAAATTCTTCCTCAGAAAAAAACATGGCATGACTTCTTGAAACAGTCGATGGACTGGAATTATCCACCTGATAGGCCCACCTCATTTGCAAAAGGATGCTTTGCTGCCCAGTCCACAGGGTCAGATACAGCAAGTACTGCCATTCAGTTCTAGCAAATTCCCAGAGCACACAGCCTCAGGTAGAGAGACGCATTCTGTGTCTCTCTGTATCTCCCCAGGGCCCATGCACAGGCCACACACAGCAGGTATGTGGCTGAAAGGGGTCCTGACGAGACTATAACATACACTCTACACCCTCAAGGAGGTCGGGGTCAAAGCTTCCAAGGCTCCAGCTGCCTCCCCCGTTCTGGGTTTACCGTCATTAAAGCTGTCGCTGGTGGTGACGTGGGTGAACGGTGACTGGGCCCGAGGCTCCTCACACAGGGAGTAGCTGTGCTCAGCCTGGATGAGCGGCGCTGGGGACGTCGGAGACGGCTCCACCTCCATTGACACGCTCTTCTCTGAGAGGAAAGGGTCATTCAGGAGCTGGCCCAAGACATTCTGGGAAAACTCATCCAGAAGCTCTGAGAAGTGCTACAAGAAACAGGGGAAGAACTCAGTGTCTCTTAACCATGATCTGGTATTTACATACACATTCTAACACAAGGGCTTCCCAGCTGGTCTAGTGGTAAAGAACCTTCCTGCCAGTGCAGGAGACATGAGAGGTGTGGGTTCAATCCCTGGGTCTGGAAGATCCCCTGGAGGGGGACATGGCAACCCACTCCAGTATTCTTGCTTGGAGAATCCCATGGACAGAGGAGCCTAGGAAGCTACAGTCCATAGGGTTCACACCATCAGACTCGACTGACACAACTTAGTATGCACGCACACATTCTAACATAAAAACATCATCCAACAACATTCAAATGAAGTCGCGTACACACAGTGTCCAGTTATCTACTGCTACGTTGCAAACCACCCCAAAGGGTAGAGGCTTCAAACAGCCACAGTTTATTGTTTCTCACTATGCCATGGGTTGGCTGGGTGGATACACTGATTCATCTGGTTTCACTGACAGAAGCACCATGAGCTGGAATTTTGGTGTGGGCTGGGCTGGGCTGAGACACTGGACATCTGGGCTTTTTTCTCAAAGAGGCTGTATCAGGCTGGGAGTTCTCACTGGACAGTAGAAATGCCTCCAGAAGAAGAAAAAAACCAAAGCTGAATGGCCCCAGAGGTCACATCATCACTCCCTCCACATTCTCCAGGCCAAGGCAAGTGAAAACGCCAGCCCAGATTCATGGAGCAAAAAGAGACACCATCTCTTGATCAGAGGAATGGCAAAATCCCATTGCAGGACAGTGTGGACAGGATGGCATGACTCACTCAGGCCCCCACTGCAACTATCTACCACCTTTTGCACTGGGAGTATTTGAAAATAAGCATGCTATCCTGTATTTCTGCAGTATGAAGATCTTATTTCTACCCAAGTGCCAAATTCAGAGGCAGCTTACCTCTAGTCTCCCAACTACCAGGACTTTGTTCCTCTCTAGTATTTCCTTAATCTCCTCATCTCTTCCCATTATCCAACTGCAATAGCACCACCTGCCTAGCCAGGATGATGATCACAGGAGTGGTCTACGCATAGGCTCACAGGGAGTCTGGCATTCTGTGACCCACGGCCCCACACTGAAGGATTGTAGCCCCATCCACTCTCCCTCATGACAGAGGGATACTCATGATATGAGTGTCCACAGAGTTGGGTTTCTCAGCCTTGGCACTACTGCCACTGTAGATGGCTAATCCCTTGGCATGGGCAGGGTTGTTCTGTGCACTGGGGTGTTTAGCAGAATCTCTGGCCTCTGCTAGATGCCGGTAGCACTCTCCTAACTGTGAAAATGAAAAACATCTATAGACACTGTCAAATATCCCTTCAGGGAGTAAGGGGAAGATCACTTGGTTTATTTTATTTTTAGATTTTTTGATGTAGATCATTTCTAAAAGCCTTTATTGAATTTACAATATTGTCTGTTCTGTATTTTGGTTTCTTGACCACGAGGCATGGGGGATCCTAGCTCCCCAACCAGGCACTGAACCCCCACCACTGCATTAGGAGGTGGAGTCTCAACCATGGACCACCTGGGAAGTCCTGGTGGTATTATTACATTTTTAAAAATCACCCTTGGTTTACTACTTGGTTACTTGGTTTTTTTATTTAAAAAAAAAATTTGGCTGCAGGGCATGTGAGATCTTAATTCCCCGACCAGGGATGGAAACTGAGCCCCTTATAGTAGAAGTGCAGAGTCTTAACCACTGGACCACCAGGGAAGTCCTTACCCTTGGTTTAGAACTCCTGCTGTAGAGTATATTAAAAATAATTACAATTTAATTTAAAAGTTCAGTTGACACCATCTATTAGAGTCACTTCTACCTTCTTCATGTTCCCTGAGTCACAGACTACCAAGTGTCATTCTTACTGATCAAACTTCAAGGACACTTCTGGTATGGTAAGGAAGTTAGGAAAGCAGGCACACCAGGAAAAGAACTGATTGCAAATGGTGATACTTGGGGGAGGCAATGAAAACTCCTGGGATTTACAGGACAAATAAGTCCTATCATTGAACTGAAGGGTCAGTGAAGGTGTCATGAAAATGAATGCAGCTTAGGGAATAGGGGGCAGGAAGGGACCCTAAGGTTAGAGCTCTAAGCTTAAGACAGTTGTAGGTCAGAACATCCCCCTTCCAGAAGGCCAGAAGCAGAAGAGGAGGTCTTGTAGGCCAGCTCCTTAAAGCAGGGTTAGATTACTGGGTTTCACCAAGAGCACAAACATGAAAAATGGCTGTACCTCATTAGGATAGAACGCAGAGAAGCTACAGGCCTCAGGTATGTCCTAATAGGCACACATCACCTTTGAGAACAAGAGAGGTGGGTGGGAAAGGGTTTTCTGTGTATAAACATATTTAAAACTTAAAGGTCCTTAGACACAACGAAGGCAAGCATTTCCTGAGAGGGACTTCACTGGTGGTCCAGTGGCTAAGACTCTGAGCTCCCAATGCAGGGAGCTCAGGTTTAATCAGTCAGAGAACTAGATCCCATATGCTACAATTAAGAGTGAGCATGGAGGCTTCCCAGGTGACTCCCAGTGGTAAAGAATCCGTCTGCCAATGCAGGAGACAAGGGTTCAATCCCTGGAGAAGATCCCTAGATCAACCAGGGGGCAAATGGACCACCTGGGAAGTCCTGGTGGTATTATTACATTTTAAAATCACCCTTGGTTTACTACTTGGTTACTTGGTTTTTTTATTTAAAAAAAAAATTTGGCTGCAGGGCATGTGAGATCTTAATTCCCCGACCAGGGATGGAAACTGAGCCCCTTATAGTAGAAGTGCAGAGTCTTAACCACTGGACCACCAGGGAAGTCCTTACCCTTGGTTTAGAACTCCTGCTGTAGAGTATATTAAAAATAATTACAATTTAATTTAAAAGTTCAGTTGACACCATCTATTAGAGTCACTTCTACCTTCTTCATGTTCCCTGAGTCACAGACTACCAAGTGTCATTCTTACTGATCAAACTTCAAGGACACTTCTGGTATGGTAAGGAAGTTAGGAAAGCAGGCACACCAGGAAAAGAACTGATTGCAAATGGTGATACTTGGGGGAGGCAATGAAAACTCCTGGGATTTACAGGACAAATAAGTCCTATCATTGAACTGAAGGGTCAGTGAAGGTGTCATGAAAATGAATGCAGCTTAGGGAATAGGGGGCAGGAAGGGACCCTAAGGTTAGAGCTCTAAGCTTAAGACAGTTGTAGGTCAGAACATCCCCCTTCCAGAAGGCCAGAAGCAGAAGAGGAGGTCTTGTAGGCCAGCTCCTTAAAGCAGGGTTAGATTACTGGGTTTCACCAAGAGCACAAACATGAAAAATGGCTGTACCTCATTAGGATAGAACGCAGAGAAGCTACAGGCCTCAGGTATGTCCTAATAGGCACACATCACCTTTGAGAACAAGAGAGGGTGGGTGGGAAAGGGTTTTCTGTGTATAAACATATTTAAAACTTAAAGGTCCTTAGACACAACGAAGGCAAGCATTTCCTGAGAGGGACTTCACTGGTGGTCCAGTGGCTAAGACTCTGAGCTCCCAATGCAGGGAGCTCAGGTTTAATCAGTCAGAGAACTAGATCCCATATGCTACAATTAAGAGTGAGCATGGAGGCTTCCCAGGTGACTCCCAGTGGTAAAGAATCCGTCTGCCAATGCAGGAGACAAGGGTTCAATCCCTGGGTCAGGAAGATCCCCTAGAGAAGGAAATGGCAACCCACCCCCATGTTCTTGCTTGAGAAATCTCATGGACAGAGGAACCTTGCAGGCTAAGAGTCAGACATGATGTAAAGACTAAACAATATTGCCACTAAGAGTTCACATGCCGTAGCTAAAGATTCTGCCTGCCACAACTTAATTGCTCATGCCACAACTAAAATGATCCCTCATCCAGCAACAAAGATCCTACACACAGCAACAAGATCCTGCATGCCACAACTAAGACCTGATGCAGCCAGGAAAAAAATACACATGTATAATATATATGTATATTTTTAATTCCTTTAAAAAGAATGTTAACTGTCTGCATCACAGTTACTAGGAGAATTTTGTTTTATAATGAAATATTTTAACCATTTGGAAAAATGATATAGAACAGCAACATGAATAATGATAATGAATAATGATGATGATGGTAATTTCAAAAAAAAAATCTTTTTTCCATTTTTCACTATGGCAACTGTTTTTTTCTCTATTCTTTCCTCATTTTTAAAAAAATAAAGTATGAAGCTCCCATCCAATCCCCTTCTTTATTCTCAAAGTTTACTACCCTGAACTTGGTGCTTATTTTTCCCATCTAGGACTCTACAGTTTTACTACCTAAGTATGTTTCCACTACATACATACATCCAGATTTTTTTTGAACTTTAAATAAACAGTACAGTTCTTCACACCTCCTCTACAACTTTCTTCCCTCAAAAAAATTTTTAGACTTATTAATGTTTACATGTGTAGCTCCATTTCATTCATTTACATTTTTAAATTGTATTACATTGAATTTATCAATTTCCTCTTGAGGGACATTTAAAGATGGTTTTATGTGTGATATTTTAATAAACATTATCGAACGTAACAGGAAATTTTAAGACATACAAATCCTATGACCCATCTGCAGAGCTTTTGACTTAGTAGGTCAAGACAACCGTATTAAAACTGATTCATGTTGATGAATGGCAGAAGCCATCACAATATTGTGAAATAATTATCCTCTCACTAAAAATTAAAATTTTTAAAAACCACCACCACCATCTGTAATTCTAATGTTTGTGTCTGTTTTTCAACTACTGAAGGCTGGTCCATTCCATCTTCACTCACCATCCCTTTCCTTACACCACTAGTTTACAAAGTCCCTAGCAGTTTGGACATATGCTCAAGGTCAGAGAAAGATTCATGAATTTGGTAGCCTCTGCAGGCTAACCTTTAGTTAGGTTCTGTGTATACAAAATAATGAATAAGAAGATAAAAGGACCTCCCTGGTGGCCCAGTGGTTAAGAATCGGCCTTTCAATGCAAGGGATGCAGATTCCATCCTTGTTCAGAGAACTAATACCACATGCCTCTGGGCAACTAAACCCATACCCACCTGCATGCCACAACTAGAGAATCCACACATCACAGTGAAAGACTCCACGGGCCATAACTAAGACATAAGGCAGCCAAATAAATAAATAAATAATTTTTTTTGAAAAAAAGAAAAAGAAGATAGAAAAAGTCCTGCCTTTTCTAAACGTACCTTTTAGACGAGTGTTTCTCAAATTTCTATGTGCTTATGAGTCGGCTGAAGATCTTAAGACATAGAAGCTGATTCACAAATCTAGGTAGGCCCAAACCTTTGCATTACTAATAGCTCCCAGGTAATCTGCTAGCCCGTGGACCACATTTTGCATGGCAAGGAGTGGAAGAGCTTCAACATTAAAACAAGAACCCAGGGACATCCCTGGTGGTCCGGTGGTAAAGAATTTGCCTGCCAATGCAGGGGACATGGGTTTGCACACCCTAACTACTGAAGCCCTTGTGCCCTAGAGCCCATATTCCACAACAAAAGAAGTCACCACAATGAGAAGCCTGCACACCACAACCAGAAAGTAGCCCCCATTCACCACAACTAAGATTAGAACCCAGGTTCTCTGATTTGCTAATAACTTGAAGCCAGGGTTTGATTCCTTAAGCAGCATCCCAAAGACAAATTTACTGGCTGTCCAATGGCAAATACGCTGCAAGCATTTGATGGAATTCCTTTCAAGACTGAATTAAAGGAACTGAAAGAGGAATAAATGACACAATGAAAAAGGAATTCCTTTCAAGACTGAAAATTTTTAAAACCACCACCACCATCTGTAATTCTAATGTTTGTGTCTGTTTTTCAACTACTGAAGGCTGGTCCATTCCATCTTCACTCACCATCCCTTTCCTTACACCACTAGTTTACAAAGTCCCTAGCAGTTTGGACATATGCTCAAGGTCAGAGAAAGATTCATGAATTTGGTAGCCTCTGCAGGCTAACCTTTAGTTAGGTTCTGTGTATACAAAATAATGAATAAGAAGATAAAAGGACCTCCCTGGTGGCCCAGTGGTTAAGAATCGGCCTTTCAATGCAAGGGATGCAGATTCCATCCTTGTTCAGAGAACTAATACCACATGCCTCTGGGCAACTAAACCCATACCCACCTGCATGCCACAACTAGAGAATCCACACATCACAGTGAAAGACTCCACGGGCCATAACTAAGACATAAGGCAGCCAAATAAATAAATAAATAATTTTTTTTGAAAAAAAGAAAAAGAAGATAGAAAAAGTCCTGCCTTTTCTAAACGTACCTTTTAGACGAGTGTTTCTCAAATTTCTATGTGCTTATGAGTCGGCTGAAGATCTTAAGACATAGAAGCTGATTCACAAATCTAGGTAGGCCCAAACCTTTGCATTACTAATAGCTCCCAGGTAATCTGCTAGCCCGTGGACCACATTTTGCATGGCAAGGAGTGGAAGAGCTTCAACATTAAAACAAGAACCCAGGGACATCCCTGGTGGTCCGGTGGTAAAGAATTTGCCTGCCAATGCAGGGGACATGGGTTTGCACACCCTAACTACTGAAGCCCTTGTGCCCTAGAGCCCATATTCCACAACAAAAGAAGTCACCACAATGAGAAGCCTGCACACCACAACCAGAAAGTAGCCCCCATTCACCACAACTAAGATTAGAACCCAGGTTCTCTGATTTGCTAATAACTTGAAGCCAGGGTTTGATTCCTTAAGCAGCATCCCAAAGACAAATTTACTGGCTGTCCAATGGCAAATACGCTGCAAGCATTTGATGGAATTCCTTTCAAGACTGAATTAAAGGAACTGAAAGAGGAATAAATGACACAATGTAATATGCAAAAGCAACCATGAACTCCCAACCCCTGCCTTCTCAAGCCACATTCCCATCCCTGTGCTGAAGCGTCAACCTGGCCGGCTCTGTGGGCCCAGCTGAGCCTCTGGAATCCTGTTCTGTCCTGAAGCAAGGCTCTCACTGGTTGCCTGTGGTTTCCCATGGTAGCTGCCAGGTTGGGCTACTCTGCTGACACTGTTTTCTCTCCCCTGAGCAGCACTAATGAATGTTTACATTAACATCCCCTGGATAACCAGTAATAAACCTTCTCTAACTCCACTAACCATCTCTGATCTCCCCTTATGTTGGATTCTGTAGCAATTATCATGTCACCAAACAACTGAGCCCCAAATGACAGGGAGTCCTGAAGAACTCATGGCTGTTATCAGGCTCATTATGGCAACCTCCATTCTGGATAAAGAAGCTCCTCAGAAGAAGGGAGCAACTGTGCTTAACCCCGCCTACACTGAGGCACTCAGCAAAGTGGAGAGCCAGAGAAGGTCCCAGAGAGGCACTTGAGAATGACAACATATGCCCAACTTGTCCCAACCAGATGCAGTGACTCAGCCCATCAACTGAGCCCCAGCTGGGTCTCCTGGCACCACTGGGCCCTAGGGCTCTGCAGACAGGTCAAGACCCCACAGCCCACGCAGGAACTGGGCCAGAATCAGACCATCTTCAAAGCCAGTCATAGAGGGGCATATGGTTTTGATGGCCAAAATTCAGAGAATTAAGCAAAGTGAGCCTCAAGGAGGAGGCTTTTGCCAAAGTTGCCCTGGGCCGTGGAAAAATTGCAGGGGACATGGGTTTGCACCCTAACTACTGAAGCCCTTGTGCCCTAGAGCCCATATTCCACAACAAAAGAAGTCACCACAATGAGAAGCCTGCACACCGCAACCAGAAAGTAGCCCCCATTCACCACAACTAAGATTAGAACCCAGGTTCTCTGATTTGCTAATAACTTGAAGCCAGGGTTTGATTCCTTAAGCAGCATCCCAAAGACAAATTTACTGGCTGTCCAATGGCAAATACGCTGCAAGCATTTGATGGAATTCCTTTCAAGACTGAATTAAAGGAACTGAAAGAGGAATAAATGACACAATGTAATATGCAAAAGCAACCATGAACTCCCAACCCCTGCCTTCTCAAGCCACATTCCCATCCCTGTGCTGAAGCGTCAACCTGGCCGGCTCTGTGGGCCCAGCTGAGCCTCTGGAATCCTGTTCTGTCCTGAAGCAAGGCTCTCACTGGTTGCCTGTGGTTTCCCATGGTAGCTGCCAGGTTGGGCTACTCTGCTGACACTGTTTTCTCTCCCCTGAGCAGCACTAATGAATGTTTACATTAACATCCCCTGGATAACCAGTAATAAACCTTCTCTAACTCCACTAACCATCTCTGATCTCCCCTTATGTTGGATTCTGTAGCAATTATCATGTCACCAAACAACTGAGCCCCAAATGACAGGGAGTCCTGAAGAACTCATGGCTGTTATCAGGCTCATTATGGCAACCTCCATTCTGGATAAAGAAGCTCCTCAGAAGAAGGGAGCAACTGTGCTTAACCCCGCCTACACTGAGGCACTCAGCAAAGTGGAGAGCCAGAGAAGGTCCCAGAGAGGCACTTGAGAATGACAACATATGCCCAACTTGTCCCAACCAGATGCAGTGACTCAGCCCATCAAATGAGCCCCAGCTGGGTCTCCCTGGCACCACTGGGCCCTAGGGCTCTGCAGACAGGTCAAGACCCCACAGCCCACGCAGGAACTGGGCCAGAATCAGACCATCTTCAAAGCCAGTCATAGAGGGGCATATGGTTTTGATGGCCAAAATTCAGAGAATTAAGCAAAGTGAGCCTCAAGGAGGGAGGCTTTTGCCAATAAACACTTAAGTAAAGGACTACCTGTGTAGTAGATCAAGGGTTGTGAACTATCAGTTGAATGCTTTCAAAGACATGGCATAATGGGATTTTACCATTCTGCCTAAGAGTTTATGGGTTTACAATATTTTCATAGCTTTTTCCTCAACCAACATTTACAACAATCCTGGGAAGTTAGCTTTAAACCTATTGTCCAAGGTCTCAGTCACGTACTGATTGAGCTTGGCCTTGAACACAAATCCTCTTACTGAAAAGTGACCAAACTTGCTCCACACTGCTTCTCCTAGGAAAGAGGAAAACGAGCTTCACAACACAATCACAAGGAGAAGTTCTAACCAGGATGAAAACATGATGCTGATGCTGGTCATTAATGACAATGTAGACAGGATTAGGTAGGCTCCTCTGATGGACTAAGTGTTTCACATAGTAAATGTTTGGAATATAAGATAGGTGCTTTCCAATAAGAAAGGCATGTCCTCATTTACGGATGAGAAAACTAGGGCTCAGTGTGGTTAGGTATGTTGCCCAAGGTTGGAGCTGCATAGCTGAATTACTATTCTGCCCCAAGTCTAGCCAGTTCCAAAGCCTATGCACTTTCTACCACAGAATGTTCCATCTGTTAAGTCAGCCTCTAAAGCTGACATGTGGTAGAGACTGGAGTATTTTTTAAAAAAAGACAGACTCACTGACCAACCATCCACTCATCCATTACAAACACACAGTCTTCCACATTTAAAGTCTAGAAATGTGTCAGGGGGTTGTTCAATCGAGAGTCTCCCGGTATCATGTCCACGGGGCATCAGCAATAAAGATAGAGGCATTTACTTGCCTTAGAGCATGGTTATATCAAAGGGTTCAAAGTCATATCATAGACACTCCAGGTTGGAAGAAACTTCCTGCCAGGGTTAAACCTCTGTCTTATGACATGAATGCTCCTCATCTCCTCAGTGAAGATGTGTGCAACTTCCTTTATGAATCTGCTTCAAGGTCTGTCTTCTCATTACTGAAGACCTGGCATTTAACATTCTCCAACCCAGCCCCTATCATACTGTGAGTCTTGTCTCCCTTTACTCTAATACCTGACACTCATTCCAGCCCTAACAGTTTCCATATTGGAGCAATGCAGCTTTGGAACCAGACAACTAGATTTGAATCCTGGTTCCTAACTGTGCAAACCTGACCAAGATCCTTCAGTTCTCTGAACTTTAGTTTACTCCAACTGTAAAGTGAGGAATAACAATAGTACCAGCTCCCTGTTATGATGACTAAATAACACATACAATGCACCTAATGCTCCACAGGCATAACAATCCATTTTTTGAAAAGTTTGTTTAAAAAATCAAAACCTCATCAAGATTAAAACAGTAAAATGTGTGGGCATTCTCTACTTGTACACTGGCTCTTCCCATTGTTCTTTTATAAGATATTCTTTTATTTTCCTCCCTATTCATCAGGAAGCTACCTAAGATAAAATAAATTTTTATTTTACAAAGTTATCCTAGACAGACATAGCTTGAACTGATCTTTCGCTCCCCTGAGCAACTATAGCTCTTCAAATAAGTATTTCTCAATTTGATATATTTTTTAAACTTTTCTTTGATGTTCCTCTCATTGTCAACTTAAAGTTTTTGTCATTAGGCCTTATAAACTCTGTGACACAGATGTAAACATTATTACCTACCCCACCCAGACCATCATAGATCACATGCACTCACAAATTTTCTCTTATTTTCATCCATTATTGTTCTATAGTATTCCAGTCAAGCAGTAAAACAAATCTGAAGTAGAGCCTAGGTCTTCCAACAATTATAAATAAATGCTACCCAGTGTTTAAAATATATATCCAAAAAATAAAAAATAAAAAAAAATAAAATATATATCCAAACTTATAAATCAGATAAATTAAGAGAAGTTGTTGGACTTCCCTGGTGATCCAATGGTTAAAAATCCATCTGTCAGAGCTGGTAACACGGGTTTGATCCCTGATCCAGGAAGATTCAACATGCTTTGGAGCAACTAAACCCATGTGCCACAGCTACTTAGGCCCGCAACCCCTAGAGCCTGTGATCCACAAGAGAAGCCACTACAACAAGAAGCCCATGCACCACAACTAGATAGAAGCCCCTGCTCTTCGCAACTAGGGAAAGCCCACATGTAGCAACAAAAACATAGCACAGCCAATAAACAAATCAATAAATAAAATGTTTTAAAGTTGTTAACCTTATGTAACAGTGAAAAAGCTGGCCTAAAACCCAACTAAAATTCAAAGAACTAAGATCATGGCATCTGGTACCATCACTTCATGGCAAATAGATGGCAAACAAAGGAAATAGTGACAAATTTTATTTCTTGGGCTCCAAAATCACTGTGGATGGTGACTGTAGCCATAAAACTAAAAGTCACTTGCACCTTGGAAGAAAAACTATGATACACCTAGGCAGCATATTGAAAAGCAGAGACATCACTTTGCTGACAAGGCCCCATATAGTCAAAGCTATGGTTTTTCCAGTAGTCATGTATGGATGTGAGAGCCTGACCATAAAGAAGGTTGGGTGCCAAAGAATCGATGCCTTTGAACTATGGTGTTGGGGAAGACTCCCGAGAGTCTCCTGGACTGCAAGAAGATCAAACCAGTCAATCCTAAAGGAAATTAATTCTGAATATTCATTGGATGGACTGATGCTGAAGCTGAAGCTCCAATACTTTGGCCACCTGATGCGTAGAGATGACACATTGGAAAAGACCTTGATGCTGGGAAAAAATAGAAGGCAGAAGGAAAAGGGGACAACAGAAGACCAGATAGTTGGATGGCATCACTGAGTCAATGGACATGAATTTAAGCAAGCTCTGGGAGATGGTGTAGGATAGGGAAGCCCAGCATGCTGTAGTCCATGGGGTCACAAAGAGTTAGATATGACTGAGCAACTGAACTGAACTGAACCTTACATAATTACTAACTTCATAAAAGTTACTCATAGCTCTAAAGCATTTAGAGAGTAGAAGAATGGCTTAAAGTCTGGGCTGCCTCTGGTTGCTAACAATTGCCCCAAGAACCAGAATAACAGGTGGGGAAGCAAAGTAGGAGGAAGGTGAAGGATTCACAATTATTGAGCTCAAAGAACTGGCTGTGTAAAACTCCAAAGCTGTCTTCTTTGTGCTGCTCACCACTGAGGTTCACTCAGCCAACAGAATGAGCAGTTAACTGTGAGTGAGGCTGGGCTGGGCGAGGGGTGGACAAAGATGCTTAGAGGGCATCTTATAAAGAGAAGACTGTCCTGAGGAGCGACATGAGCTATGCTAGTATGTCCTGACTGCTGTGCTCATCGAGCAGGTTCTAAAACACTTCTGTCCTCTGAAGGGGGCCCAATAGGCATCATTTATGCTAGATTAGAGTAGGGACAAGAGATGTGGTCCTAGCCTACATCAGACTGGTTATCACCCCCACCTCTTCTGGATTCTGTCTTCTTGTTCATAAAACTCTGTGTGTGTGAGAGACTGTGCGTGCATGCGTGCGTGTGTGTGTGTGTGTTGGAAGGTGAGGGGAAGCAATGGAGTAGACTCTGGACTTGGTCAGTAGTTTCTCACCTTTTTTGATGTGTGCACTCTTTTGAAACTAATGAAAGCTTCCTGCTGGAAAAAATATCCACCGGTGCTACACGCCAAGTACAGGATTTGGGGGGAATTCCCCCTACTCCAGAGCCTGCCTGTGGAGAGAAGGGTTCCATGGACACCTGGGTAGACACTCCCAGCAGTGGTAACACTAATAACATACAGAGGGTTATTATCGGTTGTTGCTAACAATCTGTTTGGCTCTGCTACACTGTAATTTTCTAAAACGTGGCAGGCAATATTAAAATGGAAAAGCTCTGCAGCTTAGGAAAAGGAGAGAAAACGCCCTGTCCCTGCTCCTTGTGTTTGTTTAGCTTTGGCCCTGTTCCCCTGCCCATGGGCAGTGAAGCGGGTGGGGCACCGGTTCCGAAAGCAGAGCTTGACCACTCCCTGCGAGGGGCCCTGGTCCGAGGCTCGGACTTCACCACCGAACTCCACAAAGATGCTATTCTCCAGGGCCACCACCTGGAAACCTGCCTCCACTGCACGCCTCAGCTGAAGGCTCCTTCTCAGGCCAAAAAAAAAAAATTGCCCCAAGAACCAGAATAACAGGTGGGGAAGCAAAGTAGGAGGAAGGTGAAGGATTCACAATTATTGAGCTCAAAGAACTGTCTGTGTAAAACTCCAAAGCTGTCTTCTTTGTGCTGCTCACCACTGAGGTTCACTCAGCCAACAGAATGAGCAGTTAACTGTGAGTGAGGCTGGGCTGGGCGGTGGACAAAGATGCTTAGAGGGCATCTTATAAAGAGAAGACTGTCCTGAGGAGCGACATGAGCTATGCTAGTATGTCCTGACTGCTGTGCTCATCGAGCAGGTTCTAAAACACTTCTGTCCTCTGAAGGGGGCCCAATAGGCATCATTTATGCTAGATTAGAGTAGGGACAAGAGATGTGGTCCTAGCCTACATCAGACTGGTTATCACCCCCACCTCTTCTGGATTCTGTCTTCTTGTTCATAAAACTCTGTGTGTGTGAGAGACTGTGCGTGCATGCGTGCGTGTGTGTGTGTGTGTTGGAAGGTGAGGGGAAGCAATGGAGTAGACTCTGGACTTGGTCAGTAGTTTCTCACCTTTTTTGATGTGTGCACTCTTTTGAAACTAATGAAAGCTTCCTGCTGGAAAAAATATCCACCGGTGCTACACGCCAAGTACAGGATTTGGGGGGAATTCCCCCTACTCCAGAGCCTGCCTGTGGAGAGAAGGGTTCCATGGACACCTGGGTAGACACTCCCAGCAGTGGTAACACTAATAACATACAGAGGGTTATTATCGGTTGTTGCTAACAATCTGTTTGGCTCTGCTACACTGTAATTTTCTAAAACGTGGCAGGCAATATTAAAATGGAAAAGCTCTGCAGCTTAGGAAAAGGAGAGAAAACGCCCTGTCCCTGCTCCTTGTGTTTGTTTAGCTTTGGCCCTGTTCCCCTGCCCATGGGCAGTGAAGCGGGTGGGGCACCGGTTCCGAAAGCAGAGCTTGACCACTCCCTGCGAGGGGCCCTGGTCCGAGGCTCGGACTTCACCACCCGAACCCCACAAAGATGCTATTCTCCAGGCCCACCACCTGGAAACCTGCCTCCACTGCACGCCTCCAGCTGAAGGCTCCTTCTCAGGCAGGAAAAGAAAAGAAGGGTTTTTACTGAAAAATCGTAGCTAGAAGCCTTGCCCAGAACACAGAAAGCTCCGAAAACATCAGTCATGGATGTAGTCAACTCGATGGAGGCAAGCTGACAACCCTCAAAGTCTCAAAGAAACACAGGGAAGTAATTTTTAGGGCATACCTCGAATTCACTTTAGAAACCAAGGTTTCTCTCCAGCAAAACACTGCTGGCCTGTACTGCCCGCACTGCAGCGGAAGAGAACGGTAGGGAGAATGAGGGACAGGAGGGGAGGGGAGGCGAAGGAGTGACCACGGCCCAAGTCCAGTGTCTGCTCCTTCCCCAGGGGCCCACCTTCAAGGAAAGCCACCTGAGGCATGAGGGGTTCCTTCCCTGCGCACATACATAGGTAAGGGCCAGATGATCACCTGGAGAAGGAAAAAGGCCATTCTGTCAAAGCCACAAGGGTTAAAAAAAAAAAAAAAGGCTCACACGTCAAACCCCATTACAGTGAAATTTCAAGGGGACTCAATTTCTTTTCTGACACCAAAATTTAGGTACATTACATATTTCTCTAAATGTTAAAAAAAAAAAAAAGGGAGCTGAGCCTTGAACTCTATTACACAATAGGTTTGGGAGTTTGGTGGGTTTTTGTTTCTGTGATGAAGTGATGTTTGGTTTGCTGAAATTTTACAAGCAGTACCAAAAATTGTTTTTTAAAGAGCCCAAATCCAAAGCATGACTATTTGGGTTTGTAATATCCAGATGTGGCTTTATTTGTAAAAGTAGTATGCTGGAAAAGGTCAATCAAATTATAAAGGCACTGGGAATGCTTATGAGAAGGAAATCTGTTATTAAATCCATTGGAACGGTATATTCTATTTTTTGTAAAAAGAGTTATCCCTAATCTATTCATTAGGGCAGTACGAAGTTTTTACGCATGCTATGAGCACCAAAAAAAACTCACCAATACTATGAAATAATTCCTCTTAAACTACATCATTCTTCATCATTAAAACAGGTAATGATGCACTTTCTCCAAATGCAATCAACCCTGAATGGTTTATAGCAGCTCTTAGCTTAATATTTAATGTGAAAAAAATTCATCATTTCATTTTATACAAACAAATCAGTCAATGAGATTAATAGAAAACACCCATGGGTGGTTCCTACTGGCAAAGGAAAACTAGGAGATTCAGAATTAGCTGGCACAAAGAAACTCAAGCTGCTTGTTTCTTGGCTCACTTATATATGCAGCTGTGTGCGTGAGTGCATGCTTGGTTGCTCAGTGGTATTTGACTCTGGGACCCCACGGACTGCAGCGGGCCAGGCTCCTCTGTCCATGGGATTCCCCAGGCAGGAACACTGGAGTGGGTTGCCACGCCCTCTTCCAGGGGCTCTTCTCAGCCCAGGAATCAAATCCATGTCTCCTGTACTGAAGGCGGACTCTTTACCATCTGAGCCCCTAGGTAAACCCCATATACGTCTGCAAATGCCCCCAAATGCAATTTTTTGTTCTTTCTGAACCCAAACTAGCCTTGGCCTGGCAAAGGCCTCTTCCTCTAGGGATTAACAGTATCTAACCAGTCCCCAAAGGAATAAAAACATGAAGAAAATACACTACTAATAATATCATCTCTCATGTTCAACACATAACGGTTTATATGTGATAAAACACTTCTACGTCATCGTTGTATCTGATCTTGGCAAGATCAAGAATTTTCCAGTGTAGAGAGCTGGAGACTGAGCAGCAGAGTGGAGTAGGGCAGGATTCCTGCTTCCTGGTTCCCATGTCAGCTATACATTCACAACAGCCCGCTGCATTCCCATCAGTAACACAGAGAACTCAGCGAGCAGATTCCTGATGCTCAAACACTTCTTGAATTGCAATGTGGGACTGAGATCAAGGCAATCTCTTCTGCATATTAAGGGAGGAAATCTTTAGGATCCTTTCAGAGCAGGCAGACCCATCCTAAATATAAATTATGGTTCATGTCATATGGAGTAGTCTTCTTGGATTTGTTGTGAGAAACTCAAACTGGCCCCCAGAGCCCTCCTATTGCCTCTTCCTTATGCCAAAGAGCTGAATTCTCCCAACAAACACAAGCCCTTCAAAACGATGATCAAGCCGACCATTCAAGGCTGAGGCAGTAGAGTCTGCCAACACCAAGACCTGGGATGTTAAGAGGCAGCCGTCATGATGACTGAGTCGTCCCTTCTGCCTTCTCCACTTTGACCCCTAATCCAGAGTCTACCTCCACACTCTCAACAAGAGCGCTGGTGACCCTGCAGGGCTTTCGGCCTGATCTATCCTGCATGTTTGATTTTTAAATGTTTGATTTTAAGCCTCCCACACCTGAAACTCTCCAAAGTAACTTAAAAGTCCAAACTCTACACAGTTTAAAAGCAGACTTTAAAAAATATATTTAAATTTCTTACGAACTATCTCCTAAAGTCCTTGAAGCGTTTCTTCCTAATTGATGTTGTATCCTTTGTTTGATACTCCTCCTGTCCTTTACCGTCCATGTACAGGTTTCAACTCTTTCAGGTTCTCATTAAATGAGCAAACTCAGAGATTGTTTTGATCAGGCTCTTCTAACTAGGTCTCCTGCCCCTGCTACAAATGTAACCATCTCCTCTCAGGTTCCCTCCACTCTCCTTTCAGAAAACAACTCTATTTTCTCTCCTTCATCACACAGCTTCCATAATCAACACCTCACTCACTCCACCAGGGAACACCTAGGGCATTTCCTCATGTTCCTCAGTGAAGGCTAAGATGTTCATTGTGTGCACCCTCTTAGGTCCTCCCCTAAAATAACTAAAACTTGAGATTCTCCTATTTCATAAAATAAGTCCTATTATGATAAAAGACTTCAAAGCATGGACTGATGAAGCATGAAGAAACACTGTAAGACATCTGAGGCTACCTGGTCATTCTAATTTGAGAAATGATCTCTCACTTGAGGTGCACAGGGATACATGAAATCAAAGGTAGAAGGCTGAACTCTTGATACTGTGTGTGTGTGTGTGTGTGTGTGTGTGTGTGTGTATGTGTGTGTGCTCAGCTGCTCAGTCATGTCTGCCTCTTTGAGACCCTATGAACTGTAGCCCACCAGGCTCCTCTGTCCATGGGATTTTTCCAGGTATAAATATTGAAGTGAGTTGCCATTTTCTGCTCCAGAGGATCTTCTTGACCCAGGGATAGGCAGGTGGATTCTTTACCACTGTGCCACCTGGGAAGTCTTTTGATACTATAGATTCTGTAATAAGAAAGATGGTGACTAACCATTAAGGATCACCAAAAGAAGTAACTGAAAACGTCCTCCATAGAATTCTCTGAATAGGATATATGCTTTGTAATAACAGAATTCTGTCTCCAAGTCAAGATCCAATGCCAGGACTTCCCTGGTGGTCCAGTGGGTAAAAAGAGTCCACCTTGCAGTGCAAGGAGCACCGGTTCAATCCCTGGCACTGTAAGATCCCACATGCCACAAAGCGACTGGACTAATAACGAACCGAAGTTCTGGAGCACATGCGCCCAGAGCCAATGCCCTGCAGTGAGAGGAGCTGCTGCGATGCGAAGCTCACACAGACCAAAGAATTAAGATGGATGAAAAAAAATAAGTGAAGGACCAATAAAAAAGGCCAATTTTTTTTAAAAAAATTAAATAAATAAAAAGATCCAATGCCATAGGTGTCAGATATTGAAAAATTAAAGGTGCCCATAAAGGTTTTTATATGAAAAGAAATGGCATACTCCCTCAAAAGCTAGCCTTCATTTGTGAGCCAGTTATGTCATAAGAATGACCAAGACATTCTCAACTTTAGAATGCACGAAGAAGAAAAGAGAAAGCCCTCCAGATGTAGAAAGAATTATCGGCCTTGCTTCATAAATGCACAGAGATGACTCATTGTCAGAAAGCACTCCTTCCCCTCCAGATAAGAGCAAGAAAAAATCCAGGGTTACCACAATGGTAAACCCAGGCAGGTTCTGGCTTAAAGCCATTTAAATTTTTGCTCTGTCAGATCTCACACTCATACTCCCCTTCTCTGGAACACTGGTCTGCTGACACACACTAGAGAATCTTAACCATCTGAAGGAGCATTCTATGCACTGGAATCATGAGTCAGAAGACTTGTATGCTGGATTGGCTCTGCAATCATCCACAATAACTTTGGGCACATCACTCATGCTTCCTGCTCCACGTGAAATTAGGGAGAAAACATTCTGCCCTTCAAAATTGTTGTGAAGATAAAATAGAGACATAGATAGTCTTATTCAGACAAAACATGGCACCATAGTAAGTGAAAACTGGCAGAGAACCAGTAGTGGGCTGTGAACATGAAACTTACTTCATGGTCATCCACATAGCTATGTTCCTCTTGACAAGTCAGTTAGCAGTGGCCACTAGTGGAAGCATGGCACCCATTGGCCGTCCACTCCTGCATGCTCCTTCCTCTTAGAAAACTCAACCAGCTAAGGTAATGAACCCTTTTTTTCTCTCCAAATGCCACTAGAGTATAGGAACTCAACAGCCTGGTCAGGACAGGACATCTGGGGACAGCAGGGAATGAAAAATCAGAGGATAGCTCTCTATTACCCACACTACCTGCTCCAAGCCTGGCCATTAATTCCAGTCTCATCACCGAAACAGGAGAAGTTAGAAAGGTAAGCTCCATTATTTTTTTAAAAAATACAATATAGTAGTTAAGAGGTTCTAAATCACCTACTCCCTTCCCAAAACAGAAGCAAAATTTGACATTACTCACTCCAGTTTAAAAAATTTCCAAAAATCTCATCACGAAACAGGAGAAGTTAGAAAAATTAAAGGTGCCCATAAAGGTTTTATATGAAAAGAAATGGCATACTCCTCAAAAGCTAGCCTTCATTTGTGAGCCAGTTATGTCATAAGAATGACCAAGACATTCTCAACTTTAGAATGCACGAAGAAGAAAAGAAAGCCCTCCAGATGTAGAAAGAATTATCGGCCTTGCTTCATAAATGCACAGAGATGACTCATTGTCAGAAAGCACTCCTTCCCCTCCAGATAAGAGCAAGAAAAAATCCAGGGTTACCACAATGGTAAACCCAGGCAGGTTCTGGCTTAAAGCCATTTAAATTTTTGCTCTGTCAGATCTCACACTCATACTCCCCTTCTCTGGAACACTGGTCTGCTGACACACACTAGAGAATCTTAACCATCTGAAGGAGCATTCTATGCACTGGAATCATGAGTCAGAAGACTTGTATGCTGGATTGGCTCTGCAATCATCCACAATAACTTTGGGCACATCACTCATGCTTCCTGCTCCACGTGAAATTAGGGAGAAAACATTCTGCCCTTCAAAATTGTTGTGAAGATAAAATAGAGACATAGATAGTCTTATTCAGACAAAACATGGCACCATAGTAAGTGAAAACTGGCAGAGAACCAGTAGTGGGCTGTGAACATGAAACTTACTTCATGGTCATCCACATAGCTATGTTCCTCTTGACAAGTCAGTTAGCAGTGGCCACTAGTGGAAGCATGGCACCCATTGGCCGTCCACTCCTGCATGCTCCTTCCTCTTAGAAAACTCAACCAGCTAAGGTAATGAACCCTTTTTTTCTCTCCAAATGCCACTAGAGTATAGGAACTCAACAGCCTGGTCAGGACAGGACATCTGGGGACAGCAGGGAATGAAAAATCAGAGGATAGCTCTCTATTACCCACACTACCTGCTCCAAGCCTGGCCATTAATTCCAGTCTCATCACCGAAACAGGAGAAGTTAGAAAGGTAAGCTCCATTATTTTTTTAAAAAATACAATATAGTAGTTAAGAGGTTCTAAATCACCTACTCCCTTCCCAAAACAGAAGCAAAATTTGACATTACTCACTCAGAACAGTTCCCTTCACAAATAAGAATCAGCAAATAATAACTGTTTCATTGCGGCTATTACCACATTCCCTGCTGAAACTGGGATAAGTTATTAACTATGTCTTTGATCAGCCTATTAACACTATAAAAGATTTTGAGGCTTATTAAATATCATTTATTCTTAGTGATCTCATACCAGATTCTAGGTTGTCCATTTGCTTACTTATTAAGGGGCTTAAGGTTCAGTTCATCATTGATAATTCCAATAGTTGTTTTTTTAATATTTACTTTTTAAAAATTTCTTTGGCTGTACCATGTCTTAGTTGTGGCATGTGGGTTCTTTTAGTTGGGGCACGTGGGATCTAGTTCCCTGACCAGGGATTGAACCTGGACCTCCTGCAACGAGAGTGCAGAGTTTTAGCTACTGGATCACTGGAGAAGGCCCCATCATTCATAATTGATACCCCATCTTCCTTTTCCCATTTTTGAAGACCAGGCCCATATCTCCAGTCTCAAATACCTCTCACATTCCTTGCAATTCCACTGTAGACCAGCAACAACATTTTGATCACATCCATATATTTCTTTACTGCCCTTTCTTCACTGTAACCATCAATTATTTTTTTCGTAAACCTCAACTCGAATGTTCATAATAGAACTGATCATAGTTGAATGAATGATCAAGTTCTCTCTTTGCTGGTACTATTGACAAAAAAAAAAAGGCCCAGAAAATCCTGAGTAAGAGGAATGAGATCTTCACTCAGTGGGCAGTTCATAGTCTATGATGATGGAGGAACAGCAGAGAGGGAGAAAAATAGAGCATCTTGGCTGTGAGAAAACATCCTGGACATGCTCAAAGACTCCCAACCTGGTTTAAGCAGTGGTCGGACAAATTCTTTACAATAGGTGGGTAGGTCCAGGTTCTCATCATGCTCAGAAATTGGAGCCCAGGTGCTCCAGAAGCAATCCGTCTAGGTACATTAATTCCAGTCTCATCACCGAAACAGGAGAAGTTAGAAAGGTAAGCTCCATTATTTTTTTAAAAAATACAATATAGTAGTTAAGAGGTTCTAAATCACCTACTCCCTTCCCAAAACAGAAGCAAAATTTGACATTACTCACTCAGAACAGTTCCCTTCACAAATAAGAATCAGCAAATAATAACTGTTTCATTGCGGCTATTACCACATTCCCTGCTGAAACTGGGATAAGTTATTAACTATGTCTTTGATCAGCCTATTAACACTATAAAAGATTTTGAGGCTTATTAAATATCATTTATTCTTAGTGATCTCATACCAGATTCTAGGTTGTCCATTTGCTTACTTATTAAGGGGCTTAAGGTTCAGTTCATCATTGATAATTCCAATAGTTGTTTTTTTAATATTTACTTTTTAAAAATTTCTTTGGCTGTACCATGTCTTAGTTGTGGCATGTGGGTTCTTTTAGTTGGGGCACGTGGGATCTAGTTCCCTGACCAGGGATTGAACCTGGACCTCCTGCAACGAGAGTGCAGAGTTTTAGCTACTGGATCACTGGAGAAGGCCCCATCATTCATAATTGATACCCCATCTTCCTTTTCCCATTTTTGAAGACCAGGCCCATATCTCCAGTCTCAAATACCTCTCACATTCCTTGCAATTCCACTGTAGACCAGCAACAACATTTTGATCACATCCATATATTTCTTTACTGCCCTTTCTTCACTGTAACCATCAATTATTTTTTTCGTAAACCTCAACTCGAATGTTCATAATAGAACTGATCATAGTTGAATGAATGATCAAGTTCTCTCTTTGCTGGTACTATTGACAAAAAAAAAAAGGCCCAGAAAATCCTGAGTAAGAGGAATGAGATCTTCACTCAGTGGGCAGTTCATAGTCTATGATGATGGAGGAACAGCAGAGAGGGAGAAAAATAGAGCATCTTGGCTGTGAGAAAACATCCTGGACATGCTCAAAGACTCCCAACCTGGTTTAAGCAGTGGTCGGACAAATTCTTTACAATAGGTGGGTAGGTCCAGGTTCTCATCATGCTCAGAAATTGGAGCCCAGGTGCTCCAGAAGCAATCCGTCTAGGTACATTTGCCACCAAGATGGTCCCTGTAACCTGGCTAGAGACCTGCCCCTCCTCTTCATCTGAGCCTGGAAGAGTTGAAGGATATCTACAGAAGGTGAAAAAATGAGGCCATAATACTCTCTAAGGAAGATCATAATTGGCAGCTAGTCATCTCAGAGCTATGTGAACTAAAACATCACCTGCCCTACCTACCAGTAACCTAAGGATGCTGAAGCCATCAAGTCATCACATTACGGCCACAGGGACGCTGAGCCCTGAGGGAACTCAAAAAAAAAGAAAATTCAAGTGACAGTGTTAGTCGCTCAGTCGTGTCCAACTCTTTTCGACCCCATGAACTGTAGCCCACCAGGCTATCTCTGTCCATGGGATTCTCCAAGCAAGGATATTGGAGGGGGTTGCCATTTCCTTCCCCAGGGGATCTTCCTGACCCAGGGATCGAACCTGGATGGAGACAACTGGGTTGCTCACTGCCAAACCCACCTAGCAGTCAGCTGCTACAGCCTCCTGACAGGTACCTGAGGAAACTAGGAGGAGAAAATGCAGATACTGGCCCCAGGAGCCTTTATAGGAATGGTTTCAGGAAGCCCAGACTTTTGCAACTTCCCACCCAAGGAAAAATGCTAAATTCCTTAACTTGAGATGTCTGGTTTTCTTTAATTAACAGTAATCTTTTGATGTTTGACTACCTGGTCTTTTGCTGCAAAAAACCCTCCTGTATACCCTGGTTCCCCTTCTTGCCTCTTCAGAGCAGTCTCTCAGAATTAACTGAGATGCTGTGTCCTGGGCTTAAGTCCTCAGTTTTGTCCACTAAATACAGCACAACTCTCAGTTTTTAGGTTGTGCTTTTCTTTCAATTGACAATGACAAAAATAAGCAAAGTGAAGATTTTCTGCAGTCCCTTTGGGAAACTGTGCAAACACCACATGTTAAAACTTGTTACCAAATAGCTTAACTGAATACTTCCCACGATCGAAATCATATTACCACACTACTAGTAAATCAGGGTCGGACAAAGACTCCCAACCTGGTTTAAGCAGTGGTCGGACAAATTCTTTACAATAGGTGGGTAGGTCCAGGTTCTCATCATGCTCAGAAATTGGAGCCCAGGTGCTCCAGAAGCAATCCGTCTAGGTACATTTGCCACCAAGATGGTCCCTGTAACCTGGCTAGAGACCTGCCCCTCCTCTTCATCTGAGCCTGGAAGAGTTGAAGGATATCTACAGAAGGTGAAAAAATGAGGCCATAATACTCTCTAAGGAAGATCATAATTGGCAGCTAGTCATCTCAGAGCTATGTGAACTAAAACATCACCTGCCCTACCTACCAGTAACCTAAGGATGCTGAAGCCATCAAGTCATCACATTACGGCCACAGGGACGCTGAGCCCTGAGGGAACTCAAAAAAAAAGAAAATTCAAGTGACAGTGTTAGTCGCTCAGTCGTGTCCAACTCTTTTCGACCCCATGAACTGTAGCCCACCAGGCTATCTCTGTCCATGGGATTCTCCAAGCAAGGATATTGGAGGGGGTTGCCATTTCCTTCCCCAGGGGATCTTCCTGACCCAGGGATCGAACCTGGATGGAGACAACTGGGTTGCTCACTGCCAAACCCACCTAGCAGTCAGCTGCTACAGCCTCCCCTGACAGGTACCTGAGGAAACTAGGAGGAGAAAATGCAGATACTGGCCCCAGGAGCCTTTATAGGAATGGTTTCAGGAAGCCCAGACTTTTGCAACTTCCCACCCAAGGAAAAATGCTAAATTCCTTAACTTGAGATGTCTGGTTTTCTTTAATTAACAGTAATCTTTTGATGTTTGACTACCTGGTCTTTTGCTGCAAAAAACCCTCCTGTATACCCTGGTTCCCCTTCTTGCCTCTTCAGAGCAGTCTCTCAGAATTAACTGAGATGCTGTGTCCTGGGCTTAAGTCCTCAGTTTTGTCCACTAAATACAGCACAACTCTCAGTTTTTAGGTTGTGCTTTTCTTTCAATTGACAATGACAAAAATAAGCAAAGTGAAGATTTTCTGCAGTCCCTTTGGGAAACTGTGCAAACACCACATGTTAAAACTTGTTACCAAATAGCTTAACTGAATACTTCTCTCCCACAGAGAGTACAGAACAATCCTTCCACACTTTCTTTCATAATTGGACCACACTTACTGCAGTAAATAGATAACTGCTTACTTCATCATGAATAGGGAGTCTTTGCCTTCTGATTGTAACAGAGTTTTTCTGTTGCCCATGAAGTCAGTGGTCGCAAAAATGACATAAGGTTTGAATGAACAATGATGCAATGCCTTGGTGGGGATGAGAGAATATTTTGGAAAGAAAGTTAGCAAAGCTTCAGAAATAAACAATACAAGATGTCAAAAAGGTGACTACTGGTGTAGCAGAAATAACACTCTACTTGGAATCAGAAAGCTTGGGTTTAGGTCCAGCTTAGTCACAACCTAGGTCTGTGATCTCAGGCAAGTCATTTAACCTCTCTGGGTCCCTTTTCTTAGAATATAAAATAAAAGAGGAGGTCCAGCTAGTATCCCAGGCCCCCCGGCAGCTCTGACAGAAATTCTGAGACCATTTATGATGCAGGTGGCCTCTGTTTCCACAGACCTAAGGGAATAAAATAGCCTGAAAACAAATTTTGAGCCTGAGTCAGTGCTCCCTGCAACTCCTGCTCCCTGGTCTTTTCTTAGACTCTTTTGGCAAAGGATGAGCTCCCCTGAGGATGGCTGAGTTAACAGCTGGACTTTATTGGCTGATTTCTGCCTTTGAACAGCTGGTCTCTGAGACAAACAACCAGACAGGCTTTTGTCAGAAAAAATGACTCAACTTTTATAGGCCAAGCATAGACGGAGAAAAACAGACTGAAAAAGTTCTCTACTGTTGTCTCCTGACCCACATATTACACGGACCAAAATCCTTCTAACCTTAGCTCTGCAGGCTCTATGAGAAATGAGGGACAGAGAGGACCAGACAATTTCTAGGAAGCTCTAGGGAAAAAAAAAATGCATGGCCGTAAGTTCTTATTTTCTTTTCCACGCCTTTCAAGAAACCAAAAGTTCTGTTGGGCTTCAGGTTCTCAACCAGACCATGTGGGAATTTTAGGTAAAAGGGTTCTTCCTTGGTTGGCCTTGTCTTGAATGTCACAGGTCCCTGGGCACTAGTGACTTCCCTCCCCCTCACGATGCCGACCGAAAATGCTACCATGTGTGTCTAAAAGCCAAAGAAGCTGACTTTCAAAACATACCAGCTGGATTATGAGGACTCTCCATGTTGGTTCAAGCTCTTTCCATGGGTTTGTTTACATTACTATAAAAAATTCTCTTGATAACCATCTGGGTCATTGAATTGTTTTCCCTCCACTGCCTAAGGCCCATCAAGCTCTGGGTGCCCCTTTCCCAGTTCATCCTAATACTCTCAATAACTGCAAAGTCAGGTCTCTAATAGGTTAAACCTCTAGTTGATTTTTAAAGTCTGGGCTTGTCATAAGCAGATCCTTTCCTCACCTTTGTTTAAACAGATTTTTGCCACCAGCAGCCCATTTGGGAGAGAAGGGGAAAGAAAAACAGCAACTCACAAAGCTGCACACAGTCTGTGTGGACGATGAAGGTGCAGCAGGACCACCTTGCTGACTCGGGATGTCTGCAACGTGCAGTAAAAGTAGTAAATCGTGCCAGCACTAATACTCCAGACTCAACACAGCGGTTTGTTTATGAGGGCTTCTAGCTCACAAAAGAGGTATTTTAAAACGCTACACGGAGCCTTGGGAACAGACCAGGGGAAAAGTAAACATAAAGCACAAGTTTTGCCTTTGTAAGAGGCAAGCACAGCACCAACGGCATTTAGAGCACCTAATGAATGAAGATAAATGAAGTAAGCGCTGAATGAAGACAATAGCATCGCAACCATGAAGAAACTTCTCTGATTCAAGGTGGATAACCCTGAGTTACAGAACTCATCAAACAACCAGACAGGCTTTTGTCAGAAAAAATGACTCAACTTTTATAGGCCAAGCATAGACGGAGAAAAACAGACTGAAAAAGTTCTCTACTGTTGTCTCCTGACCCACATATTACACGGACCAAAATCCTTCTAACCTTAGCTCTGCAGGCTCTATGAGAAATGAGGGACAGAGAGGACCAGACAATTTCTAGGAAGCTCTAGGGAAAAAAAAAATGCATGGCCGTAAGTTCTTATTTTCTTTTCCACGCCTTTCAAGAAACCAAAAGTTCTGTTGGGCTTCAGGTTCTCAACCAGACCATGTGGGAATTTTAGGTAAAAGGGTTCTTCCTTGGTTGGCCTTGTCTTGAATGTCACAGGTCCCTGGGCACTAGTGACTTCCCCTCCCCATCACGATGCCGACCGAAAATGCTACCATGTGTGTCTAAAAGCCAAAGAAGCTGACTTTCAAAACATACCAGCTGGATTATGAGGACTCTCCATGTTGGTTCAAGCTCTTTCCATGGGTTTGTTTACATTACTATAAAAAATTCTCTTGATAACCATCTGGGTCATTGAATTGTTTTCCCTCCACTGCCTAAGGCCCATCAAGCTCTGGGTGCCCCTTTCCCAGTTCATCCTAATACTCTCAATAACTGCAAAGTCAGGTCTCTAATAGGTTAAACCTCTAGTTGATTTTTAAAGTCTGGGCTTGTCATAAGCAGATCCTTTCCTCACCTTTGTTTAAACAGATTTTTGCCACCAGCAGCCCATTTGGGAGAGAAGGGGAAAGAAAAACAGCAACTCACAAAGCTGCACACAGTCTGTGTGGACGATGAAGGTGCAGCAGGACCACCTTGCTGACTCGGGATGTCTGCAACGTGCAGTAAAAGTAGTAAATCGTGCCAGCACTAATACTCCAGACTCAACACAGCGGTTTGTTTATGAGGGCTTCTAGCTCACAAAAGAGGTATTTTAAAACGCTACACGGAGCCTTGGGAACAGACCAGGGGAAAAGTAAACATAAAGCACAAGTTTTGCCTTTGTAAGAGGCAAGCACAGCACCAACGGCATTTAGAGCACCTAATGAATGAAGATAAATGAAGTAAGCGCTGAATGAAGACAATAGCATCGCAACCATGAAGAAACTTCTCTGATTCAAGGTGGATAACCCTGAGTTACAGAACTCTCATCTATCTACCAAAGCTTAACATAGCCCATGGAAGACTGTTGTAACAAATTACAGTTATTTCTAAGTAAGTAGTTGTTAAAAACATTATTAAGGAAAGTTGGTAATAAATATTCATGATACATATCAAAGTGAACATGTATTACAAAAACTGAATTTCCCATTTTTCGTTATCTAGTAGAATTGTCTGTAAATGCGAGAAAGAATATATGGATGGATATCTGGCAAAATGTTCACAGTACTTCTGCACAGTGTAACAGATATGGTTCCTGTTCTTAGATGTATTTTCTACAATGAAAACCTACAAGGTTTTAATGAGGGAGAACATTTGCTTTTTAAGAAACAGACTGCAATTTAATCAAACTAAGTGAGACCTGGTTTAAATAGTTCTCAGGGAACAAATAGCGAGGACAGCTGACCAGAGACGACAATTCCTGCACAGAAGATGTGTATTCTATATTTTGTTCCTGATAAAAACAAAACAAACCCTGGTGCAGGCACAGGCTTAGAAGACAAACCCATGTACAGGACGGTCATACCCCATTTTTCCTGACACCTTGCATGTCAAATGGACAGAAACCTCTTTAATTGTATCCTCCATGATGAGAATAACTAGAACCCACAATAGCTGGGCCTCGTCCTTTCCTCACCTTTGTTTAAACAGATTTTTGCCACCAGCAGCCCATTTGGGAGAGAAGGGGAAAGAAAAACAGCAACTCACAAAGCTGCACACAGTCTGTGTGGACGATGAAGGTGCAGCAGGACCACCTTGCTGACTCGGGATGTCTGCAACGTGCAGTAAAAGTAGTAAATCGTGCCAGCACTAATACTCCAGACTCAACACAGCGGTTTGTTTATGAGGGCTTCTAGCTCACAAAAGAGGTATTTTAAAACGCTACACGGAGCCTTGGGAACAGACCAGGGGAAAAGTAAACATAAAGCACAAGTTTTGCCTTTGTAAGAGGCAAGCACAGCACCAACGGCATTTAGAGCACCTAATGAATGAAGATAAATGAAGTAAGCGCTGAATGAAGACAATAGCATCGCAACCATGAAGAAACTTCTCTGATTCAAGGTGGATAACCCTGAGTTACAGAACTCTCATCTATCTACCAAAGCTTAACATAGCCCATGGAAGACTGTTGTAACAAATTACAGTTATTTCTAAGTAAGTAGTTGTTAAAAACATTATTAAGGAAAGTTGGTAATAAATATTCATGATACATATCAAAGTGAACATGTATTACAAAAACTGAATTTCCCATTTTTCGTTATCTAGTAGAATTGTCTGTAAATGCGAGAAAGAATATATGGATGGATATCTGGCAAAATGTTCACAGTACTTCTGCACAGTGTAACAGATATGGTTCCTGTTCTTAGATGTATTTTCTACAATGAAAACCTACAAGGTTTTAATGAGGGAGAACATTTGCTTTTTAAGAAACAGACTGCAATTTAATCAAACTAAGTGAGACCTGGTTTAAATAGTTCTCAGGGAACAAATAGCGAGGACAGCTGACCAGAGACGACAATTCCTGCACAGAAGATGTGTATTCTATATTTTGTTCCTGATAAAAACAAAACAAACCCTGGTGCAGGCACAGGCTTAGAAGACAAACCCATGTACAGGACGGTCATACCCCATTTTTCCTGACACCTTGCATGTCAAATGGACAGAAACCTCTTTAATTGTATCCTCCATGATGAGAATAACTAGAACCCACAATAGCTGGGCCTTCGTCCCACGAGCATCGTTACCCACAAGTCACGTGCAGGGTCTGTCTTTAAAAACAGCTCTCAACAGGAGCTCCGTCTGCAGTAAAATCGCACACTTGCAGAGAGCTCCTCTCATGTACCCTCTCCTCACCAGGCTGGGCCCTTGAAACAGCTCCGAACAATCCGTCCAATCAATAACACTTTTTCTTTTATAAATCCAAATTTCCACTGTGAGTAGCCACAGTGAGGTTTTTATCCTTAGACTGTACCAGCCATGGTTTCTGTTCTCTCGTGACTTGGAGCCACCAGCCACAAACACCTAAAATAGTATCTTTGACCCTGCTCTCCCACCCTTTCCCAAATGGTAGTTGCTAAATGCGGAGAACAGACGAGCACTGGTGGCTTTCTCTCCTGGCCTCTCTAGGGGGCTGAAGTCTAAGGTGACCCTAAGATTCCTGCTCACACCCTGTAAGACCTCCTTGAGTGTGGCCCAGGGAGATGATGGGTGGGGCTCCTGTGAGGGCCAGCTTACACTGTGGGGAAGGCAACTATGTACGTGTAACAAGGTCCCAAATCTGTTGGCTCTGAGTCACTCAAAAGGGAGAGCGGGTCTGCCCTAATCAGGCACGTCTTTTCAAGAAGGTCTAGAAGTCAAGATTCTCCTGCAGACCTGGAAGAAACAAGCCACCAAGAGTTCTACAGATGCAAGAAACGGAATCCTACCAACCACCACAAGCTCAGAGGGCCCTGCAGTCCAGCTCCCAGCTGACACCTGACTGCAGTGTGGTGAGTGAGTTCCGGAGCAGAAGACCCAGCCAAGCGGTACCCAGATTCCTGACCCAAGGAACGCATGAGATAACACACATTGCTGTTTTCAGCCACGAAGTTTATGATAACTTGTTACACGGTGATAGAAAAGGACCCACTGTCTGGCCGTGCCCACATGTCTGTCCACGCCCTTGCTCACACTCTCTCTTCTTCCCGTCCACCCACTCAGAGGATGTTCATGTGGAGGAAAAAAGAATCCTCTGTGATCCTTAGAGGCGGCCTCAAACTGGAGAGGGAGGCCCACCTGGTGATGGCAACTTGTTGGAGGCGCTCCACCCTTGTTTCTTGAACCCAATACTCTTGCCTCCCCACCTTCTGTTCACCTTTTTGGGAAATTAGGCTTAGGCAGTGGCTGTGAATTTTTACCTGACCTCCCAGATCACAGATCTAGGCCTAGATAAATCTCTTTTTCTTGTTAGATGGGCCAAGGTCCCATTGATTCTCTTTAGGTTTTTCTTTTTTTTTTTAAGACACTTTAGAAGAAAACAAAGCAAAGGAATAAGAAGGGATTTTTGCAATGAAAGTAGACACACATAGGACACATTTCTTGCTTAACTAAAGGCTGGTCACAGCCTGGTTTGGCTGGTGTCTCTCCCGGAACGTTCCTGTCCACATCCACTTCCCTCCCCAGCCTGGCCTCTGCAGGAGGTTTACAGCTGCGCCAGGTTCCCTCTGGCCCAACTTGGATTTGAGTTGGCACCTAGGGGCCCCCCAGTCCTCCTGAAGTCTAAGGTGACCCTAAGATTCCTGCTCACACCCTGTAAGACCTCCTTGAGTGTGGCCCAGGAGATGATGGGTGGGGCTCCTGTGAGGCCAGCTTACACTGTGGGGAAGGCAACTATGTACGTGTAACAAGGTCCCAAATCTGTTGGCTCTGAGTCACTCAAAAGGGAGAGCGGGTCTGCCCTAATCAGGCACGTCTTTTCAAGAAGGTCTAGAAGTCAAGATTCTCCTGCAGACCTGGAAGAAACAAGCCACCAAGAGTTCTACAGATGCAAGAAACGGAATCCTACCAACCACCACAAGCTCAGAGGGCCCTGCAGTCCAGCTCCCAGCTGACACCTGACTGCAGTGTGGTGAGTGAGTTCCGGAGCAGAAGACCCAGCCAAGCGGTACCCAGATTCCTGACCCAAGGAACGCATGAGATAACACACATTGCTGTTTTCAGCCACGAAGTTTATGATAACTTGTTACACGGTGATAGAAAAGGACCCACTGTCTGGCCGTGCCCACATGTCTGTCCACGCCCTTGCTCACACTCTCTCTTCTTCCCGTCCACCCACTCAGAGGATGTTCATGTGGAGGAAAAAAGAATCCTCTGTGATCCTTAGAGGCGGCCTCAAACTGGAGAGGGGGGCCCACCTGGTGGTGGCAACTTGTTGGGGCGCTCCACCCTTGTTTCTTGAACCCAATACTCTTGCCTCCCCACCTTCTGTTCACCTTTTTGGGAAATTAGGCTTAGGCAGTGGCTGTGAATTTTTACCTGACCTCCCAGATCACAGATCTAGGCCTAGATAAATCTCTTTTTCTTGTTAGATGGGCCAAGGTCCCATTGATTCTCTTTAGGTTTTTCTTTTTTTTTTTAAGACACTTTAGAAGAAAACAAAGCAAAGGAATAAGAAGGGATTTTTGCAATGAAAGTAGACACACATAGGACACATTTCTTGCTTAACTAAAGGCTGGTCACAGCCTGGTTTGGCTGGTGTCTCTCCCGGAACGTTCCTGTCCACATCCACTTCCCTCCCCAGCCTGGCCTCTGCAGGAGGTTTACAGCTGCGCCAGGTTCCCTCTGGCCCAACTTGGATTTGAGTTGGCACCTGACTAGCCCTGGAGCCTCCCTCCCAGGTCCTCCCTCGCTGGTTTCTGGCTTCAAGGATGAAGAAAGAACTTCCCCATCTGACCTCAATGATCTCTCCCTGAGGCCTCATGCTGGGGACCTTATAAGACACTCGCGCTTCACTCACCGTCTTCAGGATTCTGTGCTCCTGTGCTTACTCCTACTTTCTGTCTCCCTGGCTTCTAAGACTGGTTAAGAATTCACTGTGTGTCAAGCAGTTGGGCTGAATTTCAGAGCTACAGAGACGCTATCATGCAGCCCAAAGCCTGTAAGAGCTGCCTAAAACACACTGACTCGTCCATTATGGTACTATATGATTTCTATGACTGGTACTAATAGATTCACAGTCAACACGTAAGTGGTATCTAGCTAGTAGCTAAAGCAGCATCATGGTAAGAACCAAACCTTACCTGAGGTTTCTCTGTCTCCTATAATTATACCCTATAAAGTTGTAAGAAAACAAACGTAATAGAATTTCAGTGTCTGAGTTCCATCTCCCTAACCAGACTTTTCAAAATGGGACTGTTGACTTGCAAAAGTAACAGAAGAAAACAAGCTACTGAATCGTTTTGGCCAATGAGTCAGGAGAGGTAAACATTAACCTTTTAGAGGGTCTTTTCAGTTACTCAAATGTGTGCTAGGCTCAACATGAGAATTCCCTCGGAATTCCCTGGTGGTCCACTGGTGAAGAATCCACCTTCCAGAGCAGGAAACACGGGCTCAATTTCCAGTCCAGGAAGATGCCACGCAAAAATGAGAAAAATCTCAGACAAGTTATACGTGAAGGCATTCCTCTATCTAATCGAAAGCTCACATCAGGGTTCAGAGGTCAGAACCCTGAGGAATCTCAAAGGTCAAGCCAGCAAAAACAAACATCATTTTCTCTCAGGCAGATATCAGCTCTCAAAGTTCAGAAAGAAAGTCACTTGGACCTGGAGTTTAGCATTCAGACTGCTGATCCCATCATCTCTGCCCCTGTGAGTTTTACAGGGACCTTAGAAGAGCACTCTGACACATGGGTTTCATTTTCTACTAATGCTGCACGGATGTTTAAAAAAGGATGTGCCGGAAACTGTGCTGTAGGTGTACAATGGATCTCAAAATATTTTATAAAGGACCCACAACGTTCATTTAATTGCAGAACTATCAGGAAGAGAATCTTTTTCTATCACCCCCTCCTCCCAACCCTAATATTCCAAAGACTGGCTGCTTGAGAAGGCTTAATCCACTTTGGGGGTCCTGTTATACAAGTCACTTCCCTATATGTCACTTTCCCATCAATAAAACAGCTACCACTGTGGCCCAAACCTCCTCCCATCCCACGTATTTGACCTCAGTCTGTTATAAGCAATAAGCCTCTCCCACCACTTTGTTCAACAGCCAACATGAACATAAAGCTTATCAACATCCCAATCAAGATGAGAAAAAAAAAAATCTAAAGGAGACTTCATGAATGTTTATTTTGAAACACTAATGTTTCCTCCATAAGGGGAAAATATTGTGTTATGAAAATGACCAAAAAAAAAAGAAAAAGAAAATTTAAAAAAAAAAAGAAAATGACAAGAGTTTAGACATTCATTGATGCAGAAGCCAATGCTCACTTGTTTATTCACTAATAGTTGTACTGGGGGTCAGGTAATCTCCAGGTAGAATTGCTAGGAAACAGAGGTCACTGTCAAGATTACTTACTGATTTTATCAAAGGATCTATCAATAAGTGCCTTGTCAACACAGTTCTTATCATCAGAGGTATAATGAAGGAAGTGGCTAAATATATGATTTCACTGAATCTTCGCAACAAAAGTATGAGTTAGGTAACAGTATTACTCCCATTTTATCAATGCAGAAATGCAAGCTCAGAGAGGTTTGACAACTTGGTTGATGTTGCACAGGCAAAGGGGCATAACCAGGGTATCTAATCCCTTCCTCTGACTGTGAAAACTACCTTTTCTCCACTACACCATCCTCTTTGCGACTCTCCATGGTGAAAATGTAGGTGGATGCTGTCATGCACTTGTGGGTCCCAAGGATGTTTTCCAATGAGATTACCTCGACACAATGGGTTTCATTTGTCTACCCTAGTGAGTTTTACAGGGACCTTAGAAGAGCACTCTGACACATGGGTTTCATTTTCTACTAATGCTGCACGGATGTTTAAAAAAGGATGTGCCGGAAACTGTGCTGTAGGTGTACAATGGATCTCAAAATATTTTATAAAGGACCCACAACGTTCATTTAATTGCAGAACTATCAGGAAGAGAATCTTTTTCTATCACCCCCTCCTCCCAACCCTAATATTCCAAAGACTGGCTGCTTGAGAAGGCTTAATCCACTTTGGGGGTCCTGTTATACAAGTCACTTCCCTATATGTCACTTTCCCATCAATAAAACAGCTACCACTGTGGCCCAAACCTCCTCCCATCCCACGTATTTGACCTCAGTCTGTTATAAGCAATAAGCCTCTCCCACCACTTTGTTCAACAGCCAACATGAACATAAAGCTTATCAACATCCCAATCAAGATGAGAAAAAAAAAAATCTAAAGGAGACTTCATGAATGTTTATTTTGAAACACTAATGTTTCCTCCATAAGGGGAAAATATTGTGTTATGAAAATGACCAAAAAAAAAAGAAAAAGAAAATTTAAAAAAAAAAAGAAAATGACAAGAGTTTAGACATTCATTGATGCAGAAGCCAATGCTCACTTGTTTATTCACTAATAGTTGTACTGGGGGTCAGGTAATCTCCAGGTAGAATTGCTAGGAAACAGAGGTCACTGTCAAGATTACTTACTGATTTTATCAAAGGATCTATCAATAAGTGCCTTGTCAACACAGTTCTTATCATCAGAGGTATAATGAAGGAAGTGGCTAAATATATGATTTCACTGAATCTTCGCAACAAAAGTATGAGTTAGGTAACAGTATTACTCCCATTTTATCAATGCAGAAATGCAAGCTCAGAGAGGTTTGACAACTTGGTTGATGTTGCACAGGCAAAGGGGCATAACCAGGGTATCTAATCCCTTCCTCTGACTGTGAAAACTACCTTTTCTCCACTACACCATCCTCTTTGCGACTCTCCATGGTGAAAATGTAGGTGGATGCTGTCATGCACTTGTGGGTCCCAGGAGAGAGACTGTTTTCCAATGAGATATCTATTCTCTGGATATCTGCAGAGCGCAAAATGCATGAGTCGTTTCAGAAAGCCAGGTCAGCCCAGGTATGTGTACCGACCATTCACATTTGTGTCTTTTTCTGGGAAAATGAAGATAACAGTGCCATTTCCCTTAATGGGTCCTTGTAAAGATCAAATTACACAGACCACAAAGAACCCCACAAATTCTAAAGCCCTTGTAACTTTAAGGTGATATGGTTACCATCATTTCCCTGAGACAGGGGGCTGTTTCTCCCCTACCCAGGGCCTCTGAGCTATTCTCTCATAGGACTTTTTCAGGATTTGTTTTCTTTGGGATGGACAGTAAGGAGGAATTAGGGAGGCTCCGCACACACCAGATCAGAAGTGTGTCTGCATCGATGTCCACAGTGAGTCATTTATGGTCCAGTTAATCACTGGGTAAAACAGCCTACAGTCGATCCTCGTTCCTCACAGATACCATGTTTGCAAATTTGCCTATTTGCTAACATTTATTTGTAACCTCCAAATCAATACTTGTGGTGCTCATGACTCATGGTCATTCACAAATATGCACAGAGACATAGAAATTTGAGTTTCCTGAAGTGCACTTTCTTCGCTGAGGTTGAACAAGGCGACACTCTGCCTTCTTTTGGCTCATCCTGTAAACAAGAGTTCTTTTCATGGTCTATTTAGTGCCAACATTTTCACACTTTTGTTCTCTTTGTGGATGACTTCGCTGTTTTAAATGGCCCCCATGTAGAGGGCTGAAGTGCTGGCCAGGGTTTCTAAACTGAAGAAAGCCGTGGTGGAAGTTATGGAAAAACTGCCTGTGCTAGAAAAGCTTCATTTTAAACTGAGGAAAGCTGTGATGTACACTATGGAAAGACTGCATGTGTTAGGTATGCTTCATTCAGGCATGAGTGATAGTTCTCTTGGCATGACTTCAATATTAATGAATCAAAAATATATGTATATAAAGTAAGGCGTTTTTACACAGAAACACAGGAAACAGGCAATGTATTGATCAGTTAATGAAAATGTGTGACCAAAAACTCACAAGAATCTAACCTGGTATTTCCTCTAAGAGCAGTATTCAGTATTCACTCACTATTCACAGAGACTTTATAGAACATAATGACTTTCCAAACAGGAATGGATCATATGTAGTCATCTGTATATATGGAATATTCACATAAACTTGAGGAAGAGTGGTGAAATGCCTGCTATGCATTTAAAGGACTACCTATGTGGTTTTTTCTAGTTTCATGGAGGTATAATCAACATAAGTATATGGCATGCAGCACAATAATTTGATTTACATACATTCTGAAGTAATACAATAAGTTTAGTGAATATCCATCATCTCGTATAGACACAAAATTAAATGAATAGAAAAAATTTTCTTGTTATAAGAACTCAGGATTTACTCTCTTAATAACTTTCATATATAGCATATGTCAGTGTTACTTGTATTTATGTCATACATTACAACCAAACAGCTACCTATTAACTACCTAAAATCAGTTCCATGAAAAAAGACTGGAAAGAACACAAAACAGATAAAAGTGCTTCTGGGTTTGTGTAATTGTAGAAGGGTTTTCTTATTTCTCCAGTTTTGGTAATACATTATTTTCATGGCTTAAAAATAAAATCTTAAATACAAAAAACAAAAAGCTCCCACTCTTAATATTTGTGAGAAAAACACCAAAGTTCACATTGTCAAGTCTATGACTGATCTATGTTAGGCAAGCCCCCAAAGATAATGAAAACCATCTGGAGGACTGGTGAGGCTTGATTCATTCTTCTGAGAAACTAGAAAAAGATGTTTCTAGCGTGGGTCTGATTTATCACCCCAAAACACTGAAGGCTCTTTTGCTGTTTTGATTTTTACAATCTATTTGCTACCATCTACTCAATCTCCTTCCCTGCTTCCCCACTACCAACATGGCATCGCTCCAAGATCTTAGGATTCTCAACCCCTCAACTCAAATATCTCCTCAAAAGGTAGTGTTGACACCTCCAGCTATAGTTACAGACCTTGTTTTATCCTCTCCAGCTATAAGGTTTTCCAGACCAAATGCATTTAGACATTCATATATGTATATAAATTCAAAATATATGTATATAAAGTAGGCGTTTTACACAGAAACACAGGAAACAGGCAATGTATTGATCAGTTAATGAAAATGTGTGACCAAAAACTCACAAGAATCTAACCTGGTATTTCCTCTAAGAGCAGTATTCAGTATTCACTCACTATTCACAGAGACTTTATAGAACATAATGACTTTCCAAACAGGAATGGATCATATGTAGTCATCTGTATATATGGAATATTCACATAAACTTGAGGAAGAGTGGTGAAATGCCTGCTATGCATTTAAAGGACTACCTATGTGCTTTTTCTAGTTTCATGGAGGTATAATCAACATAAGTATATGGCATGCAGCACAATAATTTGATTTACATACATTCTGAAGTAATACAATAAGTTTAGTGAATATCCATCATCTCGTATAGACACAAAATTAAATGAATAGAAAAAATTTTCTTGTTATAAGAACTCAGGATTTACTCTCTTAATAACTTTCATATATAGCATATGTCAGTGTTACTTGTATTTATGTCATACATTACAACCAAACAGCTACCTATTAACTACCTAAAATCAGTTCCATGAAAAAAGACTGGAAAGAACACGCAAAACAGATAAAAGTGCTTCTGGGTTTGTGTAATTGTAGAAGGGTTTTCTTATTTCTCCAGTTTTGGTAATACATTATTTTCATGGCTTAAAAATAAAATCTTAAATACAAAAAACAAAAAGCTCCCACTCTTAATATTTGTGAGAAAAACACCAAAGTTCACATTGTCAAGTCTATGACTGATCTATGTTAGGCAAGCCCCCAAAGATAATGAAAACCATCTGGAGGACTGGTGAGGCTTGATTCATTCTTCTGAGAAACTAGAAAAAGATGTTTCTAGCGTGGGTCTGATTTATCACCCCAAAACACTGAAGGCTCTTTTGCTGTTTTGATTTTTACAATCTATTTGCTACCATCTACTCAATCTCCTTCCCTGCTTCCCCACTACCAACATGGCATCGCTCCAAGATCTTAGGATTCTCAACCCCTCAACTCAAATATCTCCCTCAAAAGGTAGTGTTGACACCTCCAGCTATAGTTACAGACCTTGTTTTATCCTCTTCAGGGCACTGACCATTATCTGAAATTGTGGTACTTACTTATCTGTTCCAGTTTTTACTGTCCACCCCCCACCCCTCGCTGGAACACAGAGGACTGTCCATCTTACTCACTGTCGACGGCACCTCAACCATCCACCCCTACCCCACCTAGGCGGGCCGACAGGCAGATAGGAGGAGCTCAATAAATATTTGCTGACTTACTGACTCAGTCTTTCCTTCTTCTACTTTAACCCCAGAACAGCCGTCATCATTTATTTGCCTATCTTATTTCAAAAGGAGTTTAGGAATACCTCAATCGTGTCATATATCCTTTCAATTTAAACTTCTCCATGTCCCTTGATTCCATCCCAATTTGCTTCCTGGGAGACAACGTGGTCCAGGGTTAGAGATTTAGTTCTCTCTACCTCACTGCAGTTGACTTAAAGTAGGATTAGCTCCCGGTGATGTTTTGCTGAAATCCTGCTTATCACTGAGTTGCTTCACAGGACACATTCTTTCCTCGTGACCAAACGCCTGCAACAGGCTTCTGAAGCCTCATCTACACACAGTCCAGTCCGGCTGAGGTCCAAGGATCAACGGGCCAGTAAAAGCCTGAGCTTTGTGTGGGTTAATACTCATGTTCTTTCAAAAAGGTCCACAATCTCCAATACATGACTCTCCAGAAGTGAGGGGGTGTGTATGTGGTGGGGGTGGGGTGGGGGTGGGATGAGAGGAGATTTGGGTTGGTGATGACAATGGAACAATGTGAGTATGGAACAATCATTGTTATCACTGTTGAAATTTTTTTTCACTTATCTGTGTTTAAGACCATGAAGAGATATACACTACGCTATTTCTGACATCACATCTTAATCAGAAAGCAGCTGTAATATAGAAAAAATGCTTCACTTAATCCCGTTTGCATGATGGTTTCTAGGCAACTGCTCAACGCTTGATATGACTGTGGGTTTTCACAGGGCCCAGTAAGATCACACAGTCATGTAACTTTGCCAGGAGGAAAAAGAAGCATGGGTTTGGGAGCAGCAAACATGGAAGAACAAACAGAACTTCTCTGATGAATCATACAGAGCAAAAATCCAGTCCTTCTCAAAAGAGAGACGATCAAACCTTGAGAGGCCCCTTGTGACCTGAGATTTGAGAGTTTCACCAGCGTAGCTAGAATTCTGCCCTTTGATCTCGAGATGCAGGTTGTATTTGTTCTACTTAAGCTTGAGGGATAAGGAAAATGGCAACTAAAATTATAAAATGATCCATAGCATTTAACATTCACTGCGGACAGAAGGGGAGGACTTTCAGGATTACAACTGCATATTATTTTTCCTGAGAAGAAAAGACGAGTCATCAATCCTAGGGACAGAATCCACAGTTTACAACTAACTACACCTGCACCTGCAGGTGGGGACAGCAGACACCTCTCCAGGAGAAAAAAGGAGGGGAACGGGGTCCTGTATGCTACCTGCTCTAACTGCAGTCTTCCATCTTCATAAATGTCCAATAGTAGGAGAAGCACTGCAAAGAAATAACCAGAGCATCCCAGGGTGTGTCATCCTCCACAAAGATGGTCAGACCGAAGCCTGAACTACGAAGGAGCACTCCATCTTTAAAAACTAATCATTTGTTGTGCCCAGCTCCCCAAGTCCCCAGAAGCAGTGCCCACTGGGAGGCTCACTGCATGGTACGGCAGTGAGAGGGGGCTGGCAGCGGGGCCAGAAGGGAGGGTATCCAACTGCCCAGACTTGCCTGGGACTTTCCTGGCTTTAGAGCTAAAAATTCTGCATCTCAGAAGACTCCTCAGTCCCAGACAGACTGTGACAACAGCACACCCTTCAAATGACCAGAAAGAAAATTACAGACATTGACTAAGTGCAGGCGTACTTAGTCACTCAACAGTCTTAGTCACAGAGAACCCAGACTCAGAAAAGCCTGCTCCTCCACGTCCCTGCTCTAATACTACAGGCAGCCAGCATCTGCGATGATGTAGCCGTCCCACAGGGCTCCCTACACTGCGGGGAGGGGGGTTCTTGCTGAATATCAAATACAGCACAGAATTCCTCCACAGAGCCACTGGCAAAGACACCATTCTTCCACCTCTATTGTTACTCAGCTGTGTCCAGCTCTTTTGCGAGCCCTTAGACTGTAGCCTGCCAGGCTTCTCTGTCCATGGGATTTCCCAAGTAAGAATACTGGTGTGGGTTGCCATTTCCTACTCTAAGGGATCTTCCTGACCGAGGAATCAAACTCACATCCCTTGGGTCTCCTGTACTAGCAGGTGGATTCCTTACCACTGGGCCACCTAAATTCATTCCTAATTGGATGCTCCCAACACTAACCTAAGCCTGTGATTCCAAGACTCAGACTCTGCTGCCACGGAGGGCCGAGAGATGCCAGGTATTTGGTGGCGAGAATGAACAGTCAATTCACCTCAGGAATGTAAAATTTTGAGTCAGAAAAGCCCCCAAAGGTCTTATAATTACTTACAAACCATTGTTTCCTGCTTATAAATGGAAAATGAAATGAAAAAGCAGTCATTATGTAATAAGAATAAGATATTGCTACAAGTATACAATTTCAATATAATTAAACATTTTGATTTAATTATATACCATTTTTCAAATGGTTTAACTATAAAACCATTTTACAAATGTCCTCTATATAAAACTGAGCTTTCTTATTTGAAAAAGCTTTCACGTTCACGCCAGTGCATTGCCTGCTTCCATGGCGCTCTACATTTTCCATCTAGGGGGCCCAGACAAGCCATCAAACAGAGTGCCATGCTGAATATTTTTTGAGAAGCCCCAAACCCAGAAATGTCATACTGAAATAGCAAAAACTAACAATTAGAGGTAATTCGTTTGAATTCCTATTTCACAATATTCATGTTCTGAATGTTAAAATCACTACCCAGAGTACAATGCTTCCACTGAAAAGCCAGGCTATCTAACTGGTGAAATAATATTCCTCAGGGCTAGAATAATCTGTCCCCCTTTTTCTAGGAAAAGTGATCCTCTCCTTACAGGGAGGTAGTCAAATTCAATTAACCTAGTTGTTGAAGAGCTGGTTTTAAATATGAACAGCATTTCAATTTGTAAAATGGGGAGGGGTTCTTGCTGAATATCAAATACAGCACAGAATTCCTCCACAGAGCCACTGGCAAAGACACCATTCTTCCACCTCTATTGTTACTCAGCTGTGTCCAGCTCTTTTCGAGCCCTTAGACTGTAGCCTGCCAGGCTTCTCTGTCCATGGGATTTCCCAAGTAAGAATACTGGTGTGGGTTGCCATTTCCTACTCTAAGGGATCTTCCTGACCGAGGAATCAAACTCACATCCCTTGGGTCTCCTGTACTAGCAGGTGGATTCCTTACCACTGGGCCACCTAAATTCATTCCTAATTGGATGCTCCCAACACTAACCTAAGCCTGTGATTCCAAGACTCAGACTCTGCTGCCACGGAGGGCCGAGAGATGCCAGGTATTTGGTGGCGAGAATGAACAGTCAATTCACCTCAGGAATGTAAAATTTTGAGTCAGAAAAGCCCCCAAAGGTCTTATAATTACTTACAAACCATTGTTTCCTGCTTATAAATGGAAAATGAAATGAAAAAGCAGTCATTATGTAATAAGAATAAGATATTGCTACAAGTATACAATTTCAATATAATTAAACATTTTGATTTAATTATATACCTTTTTTCAAATGGTTTAACTATAAAACCATTTTACAAATGTCCTCTATATAAAACTGAGCTTTCTTATTTGAAAAAGCTTTCACGTTCACGCCAGTGCATTGCCTGCTTCCATGGCGCTCTACATTTTCCATCTAGGGGGCCCAGACAAGCCATCAAACAGAGTGCCATGCTGAATATTTTTTGAGAAGCCCCAAACCCAGAAATGTCATACTGAAATAGCAAAAACTAACAATTAGAGGTAATTCGTTTGAATTCCTATTTCACAATATTCATGTTCTGAATGTTAAAATCACTACCCAGAGTACAATGCTTCCACTGAAAAGCCAGGCTATCTAACTGGTGAAATAATATTCCTCAGGGCTAGAATAATCTGTCCCCCTTTTTCTAGGAAAAGTGATCCTCTCCTTACAGGGAGGTAGTCAAATTCAATTAACCTAGTTGTTGAAGAGCTGGTTTTAAATATGAACAGCATTTCAATTTGTAAAATGGGGGCCTTTCCATAAACTGTGTATGTGAATTTAATCCAATTCCCTCCATCCCACCCCTCATATGCACATTAAAATTCTCCAAACGTTTTGTCTTTCTTTCCTCCCGCATCTCTACTCACACAGGCCCTACACTGGTCTAGCCGGCCATAGCAATGTGGATTTTCCCAAACACTGTGTCCATCACATCTGTTTGACTTTATTATTATGTTTTAAAGTTAGTTAACTTGTTTATTTAGCTGCAACAGGTCTTAGTTGAGGCACGTGAGATCTTTGATCTTCGGTGTGGCATGCAGGTCTTTAACTGTGGCATGGGAACCCTTAGTTGTAGCATGTGAGATCTGGTTCCCTGACCAGGGATTGAACCTGGGCCCTCTGCATTGGGAGCATGGAGTCTTAGCAACTGGACTAAGACAGGGAACTCCCACATCTGTCTGACTTTAAACTTAAGATTTCTATAGCTTAGAACTCGACTTCCCTCCCTCGTATCCTGGAAAACTCCAATTTCTTAACCCAGCTTTTTCCCACTCACCCCCGTCACCATCCACCCAAAGTGCACACAGAGTCCCTTCATATGCTTCTCTTACTACCTTTATCATTGGTGCTTTTTCACTATTTCCCTCCTGCCCCCCAAGGATGTGATTACAGGATCTAGCACACTGCCTAGCCATGGCAGAAGCCAAACCCATGCTTGATAAACCAAATAAAAGGCAGGTTGTCGGGCTTCCCCTGGTGGTCCAGTGGGTAAGGACACCGCCTTGCAGTGCAAGGGGCGCCGGTTCCATCCCTGGCCTGGGAAGATCCCACGTGCCGCGGAGCAGTTGGACTGATGTGTCCAATTACCGAGCCGGAGCTCTGGAGCGCATGCACCCAGAGCCGGTGCTCTGCGACAACAGACGCCACTGCGATGGGAGGCCCACAGGAGCCAAAGAACAAAGACGGATGAAAATAGAGAAATGAAAGACCAATAGAAGTTGCCCGCCCGCTCCCCGCCCTCCACAACCCGACCCCCGCCCAAAATAAATAAATAAAAATAAATCTTAAAAAAAAAAAAAAGCCGGGTTGTCTTCCCTGCCCCTCTCTGCAGCCTGCTGACCATTCCCGGAATTGCCTAGTTATACAAGGCGGTGTCTCCCTTACCGTGGACATCTGAACTTAACCCTGACTACCTCCCACCAGAAAAAGAAAAAAATAGCAACTGCAACCTAAACAACCAGTCCATTCCTTCAACTAATGAAGAACCTTTAAATTCAAGTGAGGATGGTTTTTCTTCATTTTCAGAAACTGACGAATACCTTGCTAATCCAAATAATTCCTAATCCCTGCAATTTACCAGACTCGTAAATTTTCCTCAAAGAACACACCCATAAAAGGACAATGAGGTGTAGAAGAAGAGTGGTTAATGCAAAATGCAAGGACCTGTATCTCTTTCTTCTCCAAAGGAATTAATGATCAATTAGCAAAAACACTTTCGAGGAGCTCTTATTAACTTCTGCTGTAGTACGAGGGGGAATAAAGACAAGGGCATGTCTTTTATTAAGTTTATCAAGCGTTGATTTGGCTCTGGCCATATCTAGGCAATGTGTGAGATCCTGTGGTCTCACATTTGAAGTGGGGGGAAATAGTGAAAATGCACAAATGATAACAGTAGAAACATGGCATCACAATATAGCATCTCCTCCCAGAATATTCAAAGCATGGTGCTTGGCATGATCTGTATTTGGTCTGACCCTCTTGATGAGCTGTTAAACTGAATCAATCACTTCCTGGTTTTCTCCTAAATCCAGGTCATCATTATAGCTGGCCTGCATGGTCATTGAGGGAATCAGGCAACTCCTTGATCCTTCCTCTCGCTTTCCTGCTCATGAATCTCCCTGGGGTGGGTGGGAACACTGTGGAGTTTAGAGTTGATAGGTCAATAGACAATCAGGGAGTCTGAGTTACCCAAGACATACAAGGTCAAGGCCATAACCAACAGGCTCAATGATTAAACCCAAGGTAGAAAAGGATATTCATTAAAAAAAAAAAAAAAAGAAAGAAAGAAAGAACTCCATTAAGTTTGAGACTTCAGTACCAACCACTGAGATCTCAAGTGTACTATTTGGGGAAAATGAATGGAGTTTCTACTCCCTCAGAATGATCAGAAAACAACTCCTTAATTATGTAAAACACACCCAGCAGCTTGAGACTATCTGATGAATTTAAAAGAACTAAAAATAACTTTAAGGAATGATTTATAACTTATCTGCTTAGCATTTGCTGCAAAGCAATGTCTGAACATTCCAAGAAAGCTAGTCAAGTAAGCGGGGAGGCTCTTTTTCCCACACACCTCCTGTATCAGAGGACAATAAACCAGCTGCTCTTGAACCTGGGCCACTTCAGCAGCCTCCAGAGAGGTCATCCAGCTCACTCTTCCCCGCTCTGCCCCGCCTCCATTTAGACACGGGTGAGTGGATCTGGTCAGGCATGAAATCCAAGCAGGGTCAGGCTTTGGGTCAAAACCTTCTGGTGCCAGCATTTTACAAACTTGAGCTCTGGCCTCAGTATGAGGAAAGAATTCAGCCTTCAGAATAGCAGTTTGTGCAAAAACCAAAATGGACAAAAAGTGGGCATCCTTGGTGTCTCAGTGGGAAACAATCTGCCTGCCAATGCAAGAGGCATGGGTTCGATCCCTGGTCAGGGAAGATCCCACGTCTCAGAGAAACTAAGCCCATGCACCACAACTACTGAGCCTGCGCTCTGGAGCCGCGGAGTTGCAACTACTGAGCTCACATGCCCTACAGCCTGTGCTCGGCAGCATGAGAAACAACAAATGACTGCAGCGAGACGTGCTCACAACAAAGCTAGAGAGCAGCCCCCGCTCTCTGCAGCTAGAGAAAACCTCAAACAGCAACGAAGACCCAGCACAGCCAAGAATACATAAATAATAATAACAAAAGGGGAAAGGACAAAAAAGGAAAGCAGAAGACTCTGTAAGAGACTTGAGAAAGTATCTCCCGACTCCAAGGAACTGTAATTGAGGTATTAATGAGGACCACAGCGTCCTCATCTGGGGAGGGTGGCAAAAATGTCTTCAGTACTGTGGAGCTCCTCCCCTGAAGAAGTGGCCTCTGTTCCTGTGTTCATTGATTCCGGAATGGCCTTTTGCCTTGTTTTGGCCAAGAGCACATGATAGAAGTGATGCTGTCCAACTTCTGAAACTGGAAAGAACTGGCCTCAAGGAGCTTTGGAACTTCCCATCTTCTTCTTGGAGCTCCTGTATGAGCAAGCCAGGGCTCGTCTCTTGGAGAGAGGCAGACCCGAGGCCCAGCGCCCCCACCACTCTCTTCCTCTCTCCTCTGGCTCATCACCAGCCTGCTCCAGAAGAGGAGCTTCCCAGCTGACCAACCACAGGCCAAGAACTCCCGAGTGAACCCCGTGGAGAATAGCAGAACTATCCACCTGAGCTGGTCCACAGAACTGCAGGCTAAATAAACAGTTGCATGTTTTCAATCATTAATTTATCGATTAGTTACTAGCAGCGAGAAAACATACATCTGTCTCAAAAACTTTTTGCAAGAGATGAACATCTATCTGAATGGTATTTGACTCCTTGAAAATGAAACCAGACCAATGATTGCTCAGTCTACAAACTTGGGTGGATGAAATCAAGATGAAAATCAAAGTCACAAAGGCCCAATTAAATTATCCCAGGTACAGTGTTTCCTTCACTATCCAGTCAGGGAAGTAGGCACAATATTTGAAGTTTTTATTTTACTACTAATTGACCAGTGCAGCAGAAAACCAAACAGAAAAATACTCACCTCAATAACTTCTCACTTTCACTCATTCCCTTTATTTCCCAGAGGTCTACCCTTCTGTATTCCCTTTCCCTGGTTTTTATAACTCCCATGACTCCATATCCTATTGTTGTTTTCTAACAAGAGCAAAAGGAACAGCAGTAGTTTCTACTTATGGAGGCATTTTATAGATGCTTTAAACACATTATATTGTGAATTCACACAACTGCTTCTTTCTGTGTATATGATTAGACCTATTTAATAGAGCTTTAAACCGAGGTTCCAACAAGAGGTTAACTACCTTGCCAAGGCCATGAGATTTGAAGGTGCTATAGTCAGAATATAAATCACTAACTGTGTGATTACACAGCTATGAAGTTTCCATTATGTAACATTGCCTCCATGGGACAGTGAGATCTGAGTTCATAACAGGCTTCTCACGAGAAACAAAGCTTAAAATCCAGTAACCATGGGGATTTCTCTGGTGGCCGAGTGATTAAGACTCAACATTCACAAGGCAGGGAATGTGGGTTCAATGCTTGCTTGGGGAACTGAGATCCTATATGCCACGCTGTGTGGCCAAAAAAATAAATAAATAAAATCCAATGGCTAGAAATTAATTCAAGAATAAGTATTTAATATACACTCATATATGTGGGGCAGGGGAGGGAGAAAGTGTGTGAAAAAGAACAAAAGAAAGTAAAAAATGGCTGTGTAGACTGCAATTCTACCAAAAAAACTGGAATTGCATTGGTCAAAGCCTTTTTATGGCTTAGAAAGAAGTGGAAATACACAAGGGTTAGGATTCAGGAAGATCCCCTGGGGGAAGGGATAGGCTATCTACTCCAGTATTCTTGGGCTTCCCTGGTGGTTCAGAATCTGCCTGCAATGCAAGAGACCTGGGTTCGATCCCTGGGTTGGGAAGATCCCCTGGAGAAGGGAATGGCAATCCACTCCAGCAATCTTGCCTAGAAAATCCCCATGGACAGAGGAGCCTGGCACGCTAAAGTCCACGGGGACTCAAAGACTGAACAATTAAGCACAACAAAGCACAGGATTTGTGCTATGTTAGTCTGGAACCATCAATAAAAGACATCATCAGCCCAGCCATTTCCTAACGTATACTTCTGAAAGATATCAGGAGGGAACCATCTAAAATTCACAGAAACACAGCCTGTTAAGTGTGGATATTTATGAATGGTTTTGCATAATACAACTGCTACTAAAGTCATACATTTTATTTAAATTAAGATAATCTTCTTGATCAACTATTTTAAACATAGAATTACTTCTTTTACTGCAAAAGAAAGGTGGCTTTAAATATGTAAACCTACCACTTTAAAAAATTAAACTGAATCTTATGTTCTGTTTAATTATTTCCTATTTAATAGAGCTTTAAACCGAGGTTCCAAGAAGAGGTTAACTACCTTGCCAAGGCCATGAGATTTGAAGGTGCTATAGTCAGAATATAAATCACTAACTGTGTGATTACACAGCTATGAAGTTTCCATTATGTAACATTGCCTCCATGGGACAGTGAGATCTGAGTTCATAACAGGCTTCTCACGAGAAACAAAGCTTAAAATCCAGTAACCATGGGGATTTCTCTGGTGGCCGAGTGATTAAGACTCAACATTCACAAGGCAGGGAATGTGGGTTCAATGCTTGCTTGGGGAACTGAGATCCTATATGCTACGCTGTGTGGCCAAAAAAATAAATAAATAAAATCCAATGGCTAGAAATTAATTCAAGAATAAGTATTTAATATACACTCATATATGTGGGGCAGGGGAGGGAGAAAGTGTGTGAAAAAGAACAAAAGAAAGTAAAAAATGGCTGTGTAGACTGCAATTCTACCAAAAAAACTGGAATTGCATTGGTCAAAGCCTTTTTATGGCTTAGAAAGAAGTGGAAATACACAAGGGTTAGGATTCAGGAAGATCCCCTGGGGGAAGGGATAGGCTATCTACTCCAGTATTCTTGGGCTTCCCTGGTGGTTCAGAATCTGCCTGCAATGCAAGAGACCTGGGTTCGATCCCTGGGTTGGGAAGATCCCCTGGAGAAGGGAATGGCAATCCACTCCAGCAATCTTGCCTAGAAAATCCCCATGGACAGAGGAGCCTGGCACGCTAAAGTCCACGGGGACTCAAAGACTGAACAATTAAGCACAACAAAGCACAGGATTTGTGCTATGTTAGTCTGGAACCATCAATAAAAGACATCATCAGCCCAGCCATTTCCTAACGTATACTTCTGAAAGATATCAGGAGGGGAACCATCTAAAATTCACAGAAACACAGCCTGTTAAGTGTGGATATTTATGAATGGTTTTGCATAATACAACTGCTACTAAAGTCATACATTTTATTTAAATTAAGATAATCTTCTTGATCAACTATTTTAAACATAGAATTACTTCTTTTACTGCAAAAGAAAGGTGGCTTTAAATATGTAAACCTACCACTTTAATAAGAAACAAATATTTAAACTGAATCTTATGTTCTGTATTAAATTCATTTCCTCCTTCCAAATTCTTTATAAACTGGAGGGGGAAGATGAAAACATTTTAAATGTCTGACTGTCCCCAATTTCCCCAATTTCAACTGACCTGTCCAGTCTTCCTGGGATCAGGGCAGCATATGATTAAGCTGCAGCGTGGGGGAACGCGCACAAGTCCTCAGAATTAAAACCAAAGAGAGGGCTTCCCCTGGTGGTCCAGTGGATAAGGACACCGCCTTGCAGTGCAAGGGGCGCCGGTTCCATCCCTGGCCTGGGAAGATCCCACGTGCCGCGGAGCGGCTGGACCGATGTGTCCAATTACCGAGCCGGAGCTCTGGAGCGCATGCGCCCAGAGCCGGTGCTCTGCAATGACAGAGGCCACCGCGATGGGAGGCCCACAGGAACCAAAGAACAAAGACAGATGAAAATAGAGAAATGAAAGACTAATAGAAGTGGCCCACCCGCTCCCCTCCCTCCCCAACCCGACCCCCGCCCAAAATAAATAAATAAATAAATAAATCTTTAAAAAAAAAAAAAAAAAACCAAGGAGAGAACACCACCCCAGGGTGTATCCTCCTCTCTCTCTGGCTGAGTCAACCGTCCCTACCCACACCCCAGGCCCCAAAGGTGGAGGAATCTCAACCTCTGCTGAAGGATCCGCACATCCCACTACCCTCTGGAGCAGCACACCGTCCAGGCCTCTCTCACAGGATCTTATGATGACAACGGCGCCCTGCTTCTGCCCCTACTGCTCAGCCCGCTCCGCCCCTCTATGCCTGATGTCCTAACTTGTCTGATCCACAAAGCCCCCTTCCCAGAAACTCCATCCGCTCCCAGGGTCTCCACACACCAGTCTCAAGGCGGCCATCTTCACACCAGCCTCGCTCACTTCCACTCCCGGCGCCACGTCCCATCTGCCATCCACCCAAAGTCAAAGAACTCTTGTTCTCCAAGGGGGGAGAACCAGACAAGCGCTCACAGCAAAGGGGACCTTGAAGCTTTCCAATGGAAACGCAGGTTCCACAGCAAGCCCGAAGATGAAGCCCGCGTGGAGCCGCGTGCAAGGCTGAGCAGAGCAGCAGGGATTACCGTCGTCGAATAACTCTGGCTAGCCTATGTAAACATTTAATAAGAAACAAATATTTAAACTGAATCTTTGCTGTATAAACTTTCCTCCTTCCAAATTCTTTATAAACTGGAGGGGGAAGATGAAAACATTTTAAATGTCTGACTGTCCCCAATTTCCCCAATTTCAACTGACCTGTCCAGTCTTCCTGGGATCAGGGCAGCATATGATTAAGCTGCAGCGTGGGGGAACGCGCACAAGTCCTCAGAATTAAAACCAAAGAGAGGGCTTCCCCTGGTGGTCCAGTGGATAAGGACACCGCCTTGCAGTGCAAGGGGCGCCGGTTCCATCCCTGGCCTGGGAAGATCCCACGTGCCGCGGAGCGGCTGGACCGATGTGTCCAATTACCGAGCCGGAGCTCTGGAGCGCATGCGCCCAGAGCCGGTGCTCTGCAATGACAGAGGCCACCGCGATGGGAGGCCCACAGGAACCAAAGAACAAAGACAGATGAAAATAGAGAAATGAAAGACTAATAGAAGTGGCCCACCCGCTCCCCTCCCTCCCCAACCCGACCCCCGCCCAAAATAAATAAATAAATAAATAAATCTTTAAAAAAAAAAAAAAAAAACCAAGGAGAGAACACCACCCCAGGGTGTATCCTCCTCTCTCTCTGGCTGAGTCAACCGTCCCTACCCACACCCCAGGCCCCAAAGGTGGAGGAATCTCAACCTCTGCTGAAGGATCCGCACATCCCACTACCCTCTGGAGCAGCACACCGTCCAGGCCTCTCTCACAGGATCTTATGATGACAACGGCGCCCTGCTTCTGCCCCTACTGCTCAGCCCGCTCCGCCCCTCTATGCCTGATGTCCTAACTTGTCTGATCCACAAAGCCCCCTTCCCAGAAACTCCATCCGCTCCCAGGGTCTCCACACACCAGTCTCAAGGCGGCCATCTTCACACCAGCCTCGCTCACTTCCACTCCCGGCGCCACGTCCCATCTGCCATCCACCCAAAGTCAAAGAACTCTTGTTCTCCAAGGGGGGAGAACCAGACAAGCGCTCACAGCAAAGGGGACCTTGAAGCTTTCCAATGGAAACGCAGGTTCCACAGCAAGCCCGAAGATGAAGCCCGCGTGGAGCCGCGTGCAAGGCTGAGCAGAGCAGCAGGGATTACTCTGCTGTCAGATAATAAACGAAAATGTAACTCTGGCTAGCTGGTTGTGGTTCTGACTTGAGAACGTCTTTGAAGATTGCCCTACAGAAGGATTCAGCATTTATTCTCTGATCTTGTCACTCCTCTGGGAAAACAGACACCAGGCTAAGCATCCCTTCATCTTCCCAGCTTCTGTCTAAGACTCCGCAATATCTGAGAGGCTTTCCCGGCCCGCCCTGCAGCAGTGAGCCACCCCCCACCCTGGTGTTACTGTTCTCCATAACACTAGCACCTCTTGAGAAATTCGGTCCTTACCTGATTCTCTTCTTTCTCTCTCACTGGCATGTCCGTGCCAGGAGGGCTGGACCTCTGTCAGCTGCATCCCCAGCACCCAGAATAAAGTGAGTACTTTATTTATGCAGCACCCACTATAAAGTGAGTACTCCATAACCATTTATTCAATAAATGAATTCCCATCCCTCCTCCCCTCGCCATTCCTCCACTGGCCTGTGTATCCCATCTGCGTGCCTAGCAAGGGGGCTGTGGACACTGGTTCTGACACATGGGCAGTTAGTTCCTCACAGCTTGGAGTCCCTGGAATCCTCTGTCCTCTTGTTCTCCTTCCTCCTTTCCCTCCCTCACACCAGCCCCGTCCTTTTCTCCCCTTCCTGATCCAAAATCTTCTACCCCAACAAGAGTCATAAAAAGCATATGGTCTATTGTCATCTTCTAACTTGCTGATATGAAAGATGCACAAACATAGCCCTCCTAAAGGACCTCTTCTTTGGCTTTAAAGCTTCAAAATTTAAAAGAATAGTACACATCTATGCCTCTCTCACGTCCCGGCGCCCCCACGCTCCCATGCCTGTGCCATTCTGATCCACAAAGCCCCTTCCCAGAAACTCCATCCGCTCCCAGGGTCTCCACACACCAGTCTCAAGGCCATCTTCACACCAGCCTCGCTCACTTCCACTCCCGGCGCCACGTCCCATCTGCCATCCACCCAAAGTCAAAGAACTCTTGTTCTCCAAGGGGGGAGAACCAGACAAGCGCTCACAGCAAAGGGGACCTTGAAGCTTTCCAATGGAAACGCAGGTTCCACAGCAAGCCCGAAGATGAAGCCCGCGTGGAGCCGCGTGCAAGGCTGAGCAGAGCAGCAGGGATTACTCTGCTGTCAGATAATAAACGAAAATGTAACTCTGGCTAGCTGGTTGTGGTTCTGACTTGAGAACGTCTTTGAAGATTGCCCTACAGAAGGATTCAGCATTTATTCTCTGATCTTGTCACTCCTCTGGGAAAACAGACACCAGGCTAAGCATCCCTTCATCTTCCCAGCTTCTGTCTAAGACTCGCAATATCTGAGAGGCTTTCCCGGCCCGCCCTGCAGCAGTGAGCCACCCCCCACCCTGGTGTTACTGTTCTCCATAACACTAGCACCTCTTGAGAAATTCGGTCCTTACCTGATTCTCTTCTTTCTCTCTCACTGGCATGTCCGTGCCAGGAGGGCTGGACCTCTGTCAGCTGCATCCCCAGCACCCAGAATAAAGTGAGTACTTTATTTATGCAGCACCCACTATAAAGTGAGTACTCCATAACCATTTATTCAATAAATGAATTCCCATCCCTCCTCCCCTCGCCATTCCTCCACTGGCCTGTGTATCCCATCTGCGTGCCTAGCAAGGGGGCTGTGGACACTGGTTCTGACACATGGGCAGTTAGTTCCTCACAGCTTGGAGTCCCTGGAATCCTCTGTCCTCTTGTTCTCCTTCCTCCTTTCCCTCCCTCACACCAGCCCCGTCCTTTTCTCCCCTTCCTGATCCAAAATCTTCTACCCCAACAAGAGTCATAAAAAGCATATGGTCTATTGTCATCTTCTAACTTGCTGATATGAAAGATGCACAAACATAGCCCTCCTAAAGGACCCCCTCTTCTTTGGCTTTAAGCCAGAATGTACATTCTCTTTTTTTTCTACTTCTTTTAAAAGTTGAATTAGATGCAAAATTTTATTTCATTTTATTTCTTACTGGAGTGTAGTTACATTACAATGTGCTATTTTCTGCTATACAGCAAAGTGAACCAACCGTTATGTATACATACGACCCCTCTTTTTTGGGTTCCTTCCCATCCAGGTCATCACAGAGCATGAGTAGAGTTGTCTGTGCTACAGAGATACAGTCGGTTCTCCTTAGTTATCCGTTTCATACACGGTATCAATAGTGTTTATAAATCCAGCCAATCTCCCCATTCACCCCACCCTCCCTTTCCCCGTTGTTGTCTATACGATTGTCCTCCACATATGTGTCTCTCTTTCTGCTTTGCAAATAGGTTCATCTGTACCATTTTTCTTATTCAACTCTCTTACACTGTTGATGGGAATGTGGACTGGTGTGACCACTATGGAGAAGAGAGTGGAGATTCCTTAAAAACTAAAAGTAGAACTACCAGGCTGAAAGGGTTCTACCTAGATTTGAGACTTAAAACCCAGGGCTCAGACCAAATCGAACTCTGTTTGAGACTTGAACTCACATGGCTGGGACTTGAATCCAGTCAAAACCCTGTTTGGGACTTGAACTCACGTGGCTGGGACTTGAACCTAGCCAAAACCCTGTTTGGGACTTGAACCACATGACTGGGACTTAACCCCAGCCAAAACCCTGCTTGGGACTTGAACCCACATAGTCAGGACTCAATCCCGGCCAAAAATCCTGTCTGGGACTTGAACCCACACGGCCGGGACTTAATCCAGCACTCACTCAATGTCTGGACCCACTGAGGCTCAGGTTCTTCATGTCTCAACACAGAAGGAATACAGTGAGAGGCAGAGTGATAGACAAGAAGAGGATTTATTAGGACAGGGCTTGTATAAGGCACAAGTGGGCAGGCAGGAAAGCTCTGCTCCTCCTTTTTAGGTGGGCAGCAACACATATATAGGAGGGTAGAAGACCACCTTCCTCAAGTAGATGCAGATGCAGACACAAGGCATACATCATTAGCTCCTCCTTCCACAGCTCTTCCTGCTTTATTGAATAAAGAGCAGCATTTTTTCTTTTTTTCTTTTAAATTTTAGCCTCTTCTTACTTTATTTATTTATTTATTTATTTTTATTTATTTTCATCCATCTTCACTCCCCAGCCTGTGTTGGCCTCCCATCGCAGCGGCCCTTCTCACCGCAGAGCACCAGCTCTGGGCGCATGTGCTCCAGAGAGCTGGCCTGTAACTGGACACACTGGTCCAGCCTCTCCGTAGCATGCGGGATCTTCCCGGGCCAGGGATCGAACGGTGCCCCCTGCACTGCAAGGCGGTGTCCTCACCCACTGGACCACCAGGGAAGCCCAGGAGCAGCATTCTTTTTTTTTTTTTTTTAAATATTTATTTATTTATTTATTTTGGGGGGAGGTCGGGTTGGGGGGGGAGGGTGATGGGCGGGCCACTTCCATTGGTCTTTCATTTGTCTATTTTCATCCATCTTTGTTCTTTGGCCCGTGTGGGCCTCCCATCACAGTGGCCTCTGTTGTCGCAGAGCACCGGCTCTGGCGCATGCGCTCCAGAGCTCCGGCTCGGTAATTGGACATATCGATCCAGCCGCTCCGAAGCACGTGGGATCCTCCCAGGCCAGGGATAGAACCGGCGCCCCTTGCACTGCAAGGCGGTGTCCTCACCCACTGGACCACCAGGGAAGCCCGTGGGAGCAGCATTCTTGAGTTATCATTAACTTACTGGCCTCTCAACTTTTTCCAGGTTTTACCTTTCCACCTACAGTCCCCTACTAGGACTCCACAACTACCTGACTATTCTACTCTGTCTGTATCAATATGACCCAGAAATCCCACTCTTCGGCATATACCATAATCCCCAAAGATACATGCACCCCAATATTCACAGCAGCACTGTTTACGATTGCCAGGACATGGAAGCAACCTAATGTCCATCGACAGATAAGTGGATAAAGAAGATGTGGCATGTGTCCATTCTCTGGACTGTTACATCTCAGCAAATCCATGCAACCACTCAGCCAGCACTTCTTCCTTGTATTCCTCAGTGTGTGTGTGTGCACTTGGTCAAGTCTGATGCTATGTGACCCCACGGACTGCAGCCCACCAGGCTCCTCTACCCATGGGATTCTCCAGGCAAAAATACTGGAGTGGGCTGCCATTTCCTTCTCCAGGGAATCCTCCCGACCAGGGATGGAACCCGGGTCTCCTGCATTTCAGGTAGACTCTTTACTACCTGAGCCACCAGGGAAGCCCCTTTATTCCTTAAGAAACTGCTTAATCATAAACTCTAGTGTTTTCCACCAATGAATATCAAACTTTTCACTTTTCAAAAAAATCTATACAGAAATTACCTCTCTAGTTCTCTGATAACTCATACTTTACTTTGTTATTCCTTATTACAATTTAACAGTCCCCGGGGCTTTTATATTTGTCCTAAGATAAACAGCAATCCTTCTTCAGATACATGCTTTTGAAATCTGAGCTTACCGGAACACTCTTTAATTACTCTCCAGTGTCATGACTCCGTATGTGTTTGATGGTTCGCGTTTTTAATAGATTAAATTTAAACTCTCTTCTACCACCATCTTGAATAAACTTTATTTATATTAGAGTTTTTGGCCATGGAGCTTACCTAACTTTTCTCTGGTCCACTAGAAATGTTCCTCCCTAAATTTCTGATACAAGAAAAATCATGTTCAAGTGTCCCTTGATGTGTTTTTACAGTCTTAAAACAGACTCATCATTCCCCTCTTAGTTCTGGTGAGGTGTTCTTTTGAAGCCTATTCTGCTCAGTGTTTGACATATTTGTTGAAGAAAGAAATAAAAAATAAAATTGAGCAAATGATGAAGTATCAAAATAAAAATTTACCACAATTTCCAGCAGAAATAAATCCTATAAAATGTAAATAGTTCCCTTATCTTCTTTAAAATTACCATGAACAAGCTTGTACTTAATCTACCAGCAAGTCTATATTCTGGCTCCCAAAACCCCTGCCAAGGGAGCAATGCATACACAGACACAGAGGACATACTTGTGGACACGCTGAGGGAAGGAAAGGGTGGGATGAATTGAAAGAGTAGTGCTGAAACATACACATTATCACATGTAAAACTAGCCAGTGTTCGGAAAAAAAAAAAAAAACTAGCCAGTGGAAATAGGCTGTATAATACAGGGAGCCCAAATCAGGGCTCCGTGACCACCTAGAGGGGTGGGATGGGGCAGGAGGAGATTCAAGAGGAGGGACATATGTATACCTACGGCTGATTCATGTTGATATATGGCAGAAACTGACACAACATTATAAAGCAATTATTCTCCAATTAAAAATAAGTAAGTTTAAACTAAAAATAAAAAAGTGTTTGTTAGTTCTTAAAATAGAACCTCAAATAGAAGAGGAAAAGCTTGGAATAAGCTAATCTTTCAGAGAGAACTGGGAGAATGCCTTACTTTAGGCCACTAGAATGTTTCATCTAGATTTTTACAAAGAACAAGCAATAATGTGTTTTGCCACTGTTTCATGATGCTGTAGTGAATACTAATAAAAATAAGGAAATTATAAAAATAAAAGATGGGAGGAAAGAACCTATACCAGAGTTAATTGGAGCTCCCTTCTAAAGGCTTTTTACTGACAAGCTGCAAGAACTGTGGTTCTGAATCATTTTTCTATTTCCATGCAAGTCTATGAATAGCACTCTCCTCAAGGCAACATCTCCCATTACATACAGCTTCTCAAGTGCCTGGGAATGGGAGCATGGCAGGAGGGGCTATGGACTGAATATCCGTGTACCCCTAAAATTCACATGTATTTACCTATCTGCGTCATGTTCAAGTGTCCCTTGATGTGTTTTACAGTCTTAAAACAGACTCATCATTCCCTTAGTTCTGGTGAGGTGTTCTTTTGAAGCCTATTCTGCTCAGTGTTTGACATATTTGTTGAAGAAAGAAATAAAAAATAAAATTGAGCAAATGATGAAGTATCAAAATAAAAATTTACCACAATTTCCAGCAGAAATAAATCCTATAAAATGTAAATAGTTCCCTTATCTTCTTTAAAATTACCATGAACAAGCTTGTACTTAATCTACCAGCAAGTCTATATTCTGGCTCCCAAAACCCCTGCCAAGGGAGCAATGCATACACAGACACAGAGGACATACTTGTGGACACGCTGAGGGAAGGAAAGGGTGGGATGAATTGAAAGAGTAGTGCTGAAACATACACATTATCACATGTAAAACTAGCCAGTGTTCGGAAAAAAAAAAAAAAACTAGCCAGTGGAAATAGGCTGTATAATACAGGGAGCCCAAATCAGGGGCTCCGTGACCACCTAGAGGGGTGGGATGGGGCAGGAGGGAGATTCAAGAGGGAGGGGACATATGTATACCTACGGCTGATTCATGTTGATATATGGCAGAAACTGACACAACATTATAAAGCAATTATTCTCCAATTAAAAATAAGTAAGTTTAAACTAAAAATAAAAAAGTGTTTGTTAGTTCTTAAAATAGAACCTCAAATAGAAGAGGAAAAGCTTGGAATAAGCTAATCTTTCAGAGAGAACTGGGAGAATGCCTTACTTTAGGCCACTAGAATGTTTCATCTAGATTTTTACAAAGAACAAGCAATAATGTGTTTTGCCACTGTTTCATGATGCTGTAGTGAATACTAATAAAAATAAGGAAATTATAAAAATAAAAGATGGGAGGAAAGAACCTATACCAGAGTTAATTGGAGCTCCCTTCTAAAGGCTTTTTACTGACAAGCTGCAAGAACTGTGGTTCTGAATCATTTTTCTATTTCCATGCAAGTCTATGAATAGCACTCTCCTCAAGGCAACATCTCCCATTACATACAGCTTCTCAAGTGCCTGGGAATGGGAGCATGGCAGGAGGGGGCTATGGACTGAATATCCGTGTACCCCTAAAATTCACATGTTGAAGCTCAATGCTTAATGTGATAGTTTTCAGACATGGGGCCTTTGGGAGGCAATTAGGTTAAGATGAGGTCATTAGGGTGGGGTCCTCATGATGGGATTAGTGCCCTTATAGAAGAGACCAGACAGCTGGCTTGCTTGTTCTCTCTCTTTCTCTGTCTCCTCCTCCCCGCCTCTCTCAACTGGGGAAAATTATGTCTGTCTTTTCACCAACCCAGTCTATGGTATTTTATTATGGCAACTCTCACTAAGACAGAAGGAGAATAAACTTAGATCGACCCAACAATCTGGGCTCTGGATCATTACCAAGGTATCATCACCTACCTAGTGATAATGTGGGCCAAGTTCTCAGGAAGAAAAGAGCCTCTTTAATGTAATAATGTCATCACACCAATAATAGTTCTAAAAGAGAATACAACCCAGGCTTTGTTTGAGTCCCAGCCCTGCCTCACACAGTGGCTCCACTGAAACCCGCCATTCTTCCCTAATGCCAACGCCAAACAAAGATGGCCCAGCAGCAAATCACCCTTGCCATTCATTTGAACCTAATGGGATAGTTTGGTTCTGATACCTGGATTCTCTTCTAGATCCCAAGCCCCATGGAACTGCACTTCTGAGCACTGGAACCTGCCTTATGAGTTTCCCTCCCAGCCACTGGCCACCTGCCATGAACTCCATTCCACAGGGCCTTCTTCTGCCCCCTGAAAAGTCAGCATCACACTGGTCATCTGCATGAACTTATACCTGTCATTCGCCTGGAATACCCTTCACTACCTGCTCCATCCACTTTCTAACACCATGTAAATGTAGTCTACTGAGTACCACCTCCGTGCTAGGATCTTGGCTTTAACAATGCATTATCCCTAACCTTCAACATAACACTGAGAGATCAATATTGCTCTTTCCATTTGTAGGTAAAGATCATGAGACTTAGAAAATTAAATAATTTTCCTAAGATCACAAAGCTAATTGGTAAAGTCTTACTATTTTAAGCTATGTGTCTGCTGTTAAACTCTACAATCCTTCCAATCCACCACCACACATTTCTTCCCATCTTGGCACACCCCATCGCCTCCCTGTCTCCTACTGCGGATGCTTCCCTGGGCTGGAGCTGATCCTTCTCACATTCTCTTAGCCTCACGTAGGGCCAAGAAGCTGTCTGAGGCTCTGCAACAGGGTCTACCCAAGGTCCCTCCTCCAGGGCACCCACCTCAACCTCATCACCCAATCTATATCCCAACCCATAAATAAAATCCAGTCTGGCAGCTCCCACCTGCTACCTGCTCAGCTTCTAAACTGAGGCATGAAATATACAGTGTATAAGAATAAGTCTTGTGTACATTATGGTGGGGAAAGAGTCAGGGAAAAGAAGAGGAAAGGAAAAAAGAAAATAAGGAAGTAGAAAAAGAGAAGAGAAGGAGAAGAAATAATCAAGACCAAAGCAGAGCTGATGTCAGAGTAGGAGGAAGGAGACAGGGTACCCAGTGAGACAACATGTGTCAAATAAGGACATTTTTGAGGCTGCTTAGTCAGGACAGACAGGAAAACCTGGAGCGGCTGCACAATCCCTGGCCTTTCAGTTAAGCCAAAGCAAACTGTTCCCAGTCTGAGAAGAGAATGTGCCTGATATCAAGATTACAAACCATAAAAGCAAAGTCTGATTTTCATTGGATACTAGCTTTAAAAAAAAAAAAAGAAACTGAGCTAAAAAGGTCATTTGGGGGACATCTGGGGCCATTCAAACATGGACACATTAGAAAACTACAGAGAATCAATGTTAAATTGTTTGGAGCCACAGGCTTTTCACCAAAGTTGTTTAGGAGCATGCCTTTGTTCTTCAAAGACACCTGCTAATGTATTTAGAGATTAAATATCAATGTCTCAGTTAACTCTTAAAGGTTCTGAAGAAAACAACACACACACACATGCTGAAAGACAAATAAGCTAATATGGTAAGATACTAACACTTGGTAACTTTAGTTGAAGGATATATGTCTTCATTGTACTATTTTTACAACTTTTCTCAGGTCTGAAATTTTTCAAAACAGAAAGTTTAGGGGAAAAAATTACAAATTAGTAAGAGCAAAACTTCCATAACCCTCTCCTACTGGCCTTGAAGGCACTATTCTAGGGGATTAAAGGCGTATCCGGCCCTGGACTCATGCTGCCTGGGCTGGGACACTACTCATCACTAATAAGCAGAACAAGTTACCTAACCCCCGCAAGCCTCAGTTTCCTTACCTTAGATGAGGAAAATGGGGCCACCTTAAAATGGGGCCAAAAGTAGAACCTAACTCCAAGGAGTTGCTTGTGAGGGCTACATGAGATAATTCACAAAACTATTACTATTATTATTACTGCGTGGTGCTGTGTGCTAAGTCACTTCAGTTGTGTTTGACTCTGCAACTCCATCAACTGGAGCCCACCAGGCTCCTCTGTCCATGGGATCCTCCAGGCAAGAGGACTGGAGTGGGTTGCCATGCCCTCCTCCAGGGGATCTTCCTAACCCAGGGACAAAATGCACATCTCTTACATCTCCTGCATTGGTAGGTGGGTTCTTCACCACCAGCGCCATCTGGGAAGTCCATTAGTATTATCACTATCCCCCCTCACATGGCTCAAACAGAATTCTAAAGGATAAGCTATTTTGTTTTATACTTTCCTGTCTCTCTCTTCCTCTTAAGTAAAACACAGAGAAGCAAACCCAGAAAGATGGCATGGGCCAGATACTGCAACTGATCTACTTGTCATGTCTCTTAACAGGACAATGGGGTAACGCCTCTCTACCAAACAATGTTTCTTCTCAACTCTGTACGTGAACATCATATTCAGGTGAAGTCCTCGCAATGAAGAAAGAACAACTGTAAGAAAGAAAACCGAGGCTTCCAGTGCAAGCAGGACAGTTCATGGAAAAGCAGTGGGGGCGGGGTGGGAAGTCCGAAGTCAAAACACATTCTTTCTTTGGGCAGAAGAAGCTCGGGCCTAGGACCTGGCGGGCTGGCTTCTCCCTCCCCACAGTAACTGCCTTGATGATTGGAGTGCAGCCCAGACGGAGCACATTCCTCAGGGCCGGAGCGCGGGCGTGCAGCCAGTGGCCGTTAAACACCACGTTTGTGTCCTCCAGGAAGAAAGAATGTCTGGAAGCAACAGCCCGTGCCTTGTTCTAAGAACAGCCTTCTCTTCCAGACATCTCTCCAGCTGACAGAGGAGCTGTTATGCAGTGCACACCCACCTACACTGCACTTACTCCAACACGGAGGGCCACGGTGTGTGATACTGCAGAGTATCCAATCTTTTTAAAAGCCTCGAGTGTGGAATGCTTTCAACATCAGAAAGAATGAGTCCCTGAACTCAGCTGGCAGAAATACCGAGGGCACACACATTTAAAAGAAAATAATCAGGTCTACCCCGAGCCTAAAGCTGACCACTTATTCCCAGAATTTGAGTAATATGTATATTTTTAAAGTTTTGGATGACACATAAGTTATTACACAGAACACGAAGGAAAGTGGCAGTCCTGGCTGAACCCATCCCCGTGGCAGTGCTCTGATGTCTGGGTACGTGCAGAACCCGAGTTCTTTCTCCCTGTGGCCTAAACATCCCAGGTCTCCTTCCTGGTTGCAGACCACCTATCACATGTTCTTCTGACCTTAATCATGAACTTCTCTGGACAGTCACTAAAAGCCATAGAATGTTTCTAATGCATATTCTGGCTCATTTAACTTTTCTAAAATTATATATAAAAAAAATTAATCCTACCAATTTTTTTTTCTCACCACACTGGGTGACATGGGGGATTCTATTAAGAATCTATCAAACAGGAATCAAACCCAGGCTCCCCTGCAGAGAAAGCATGGCATCTTAACCACTGGACCACCAAGGAAGTCCCCCAATCCCTTTTCTTCCCCCAACCTCTTTCTTTTTTTAAAAAATATTTTATTTATTTGATTGCACCAGGTCTTAGTTGCAACACATGGGATCTAGTTCCCTGACCAGGGTTTGAACCCCAGACCTCTGCACTGGGAGCACAGAGTCTTAGCCACTGGACCACCAGGGAAGCACCCTCCCTCAACCTCTTTCAATGAGAAAAAATTTCTAACACTTGAATATTAATTAAGAAACTATAAAATATACATGCAATGCATAAAACCTGGGCATTAAAAAGTAACTTATAAGAAATATTAAAAATTTTAAATGTGTACCATTGAATATAAAAGAATATGAAATAAGAAAGAAAAAAGAAAAAAAAGAAAAAAAAAGAATATGACACAAAAGTTATATGAAAAATTTGAATTGTTAGGTATATAAAAGAAATATTCATAGAAAGATATCTCTGCATGCTAATGCAACAGGAGGTAGCAGTAGTTGCAGGAAGGTGAGTTTTTGAGAGACGACTTTTTTTTTTTAGTTTCTATAATGGGGTAATATTTTTTCTGTACTGAACAATAATAACAGTTTTTCATGAAAAGAGAAAAAACAATGAATCTAGAATATAAGTAGATTAGTTATTTTGAACTGCAGTCATATAAGGGAACCCATAACAGTAATTAATAAATACACTGTGGAACAATCAACAAAGCAAATGTTTTCACACCAGCAAGTGCCCCGGCAACAGGGTCCACCTGTTTGGGGAATGTCCCCAAAAGCCAACGCAAGGGCCCTTGGCGAAAATATTCATACATGAGAAAACACACAAGCATGCACATGCAACACACACTAAAAAATGAAGGACTGAAATGGTTTGAAATCCCTCAACTTATGACAAGTTCAAAGAGCCCTGTCCCTATATGTTCTACTTGGGTAGAAGACTAGGATCCTGTGGGGTGGAGCTCCCAGCTGTTCTCTGAATTCATAAGCTCACAGTGGGCGTGTACTCTATAAACTTTTACTAAGTCAGTGCAGTGTGACAGCAAGAAACACAGAGTTTCCAGAACAGTGGTCCATGGGTACCTCTTCTCTTTGAACACAATGGGGATTGGCACAACCCTTGGAAGAAAGCACAGCTAGAGCAAATTATCCTTTGTGCTCTCCAGAGAGATACAGCAGCAAAGGGTAACAGGAAACATTCCAAAGCAAAGAAAGTAATAGCTAAGGGCCCAACTGGCACCAGAGGCACTACTGTGCTCAGAGACACGATAGGAAGGATCTGAGACACAGGATGCAGGCAAAATGTGAGAATGATGGAAGAGTCTCTCAATCAACCACAGCTCCATAATTCACTCTCGAAACCCTCCTTTTAAGGGACTTCCCTGGTGGTCCAGCAGCTAAGATTCCATGCTCCCAATGCAAGAGATCCAGGGTCCATCCCGGGTCAGGGAACCAGATCCTGCATGCCACAACTAAGAGTTTGCATGCCTCAACTAAAAATTCACATGCTGCAATGAAGACCAAAGATCCCAAATGGTACAACTAAGACCTGGCATAGCCAATTAAATAAATATTTAAAAAGGAAGAAGGAAGGACGGCAGGGAGAGAGGGGAGGAGGAAGGAAGGAAAGAAGGAAACAAAATAAATGTATGAATAATAATAATAAAAAAAAAACCTTCTCTTAAAAACCCACTTTCAGAATTTCAACAATTATTCATACAGAGCCTCTAATTAATGAGTCTCCTACCCATATTCACAGTTAAGTTCTCCAAAAGTTTATTAAGCAAGTTTTCACAAGATTTCTAGCAATCTAAAAACATGTTTGGAATTGGTACTGATGTTCTGAGGAGCATTTCCAAACCAATGAATGCTCATCACTGACGGCTGGGATGAAGCTGGCATCAGCTGGGAAGGAGAAATGATGGTAGAAGGTACTGGTCAGAGGCAGAGACATCCCTATTATAAAATTAGAAGTAAAAGAAATAAAGTGTCTGCCTTAACGACAACAACAAACTCCTAGTGTTTGAAAAGTGTGAGTAGACAGGCGTGTCCTACCTACGCCACTGGGATCATTCACTGAACAACTATTTCTGTGTGGTGGAGGCTGGGCTACAATGGTGATGGAAAGCAGACTCTTCCTCAGCTGGAACTCACACCATGAGAGAGAGGTCAGTCAATCAAAATAATGGATATAAAAGACAAAGAGTAAAGTTATAGCTCCTCTGAAAGGAAACAGATGTCTAATTGCAAGGAGCATTTCTTCAAGGTTTGAGGTTAACCTAAAGAGTCACAACTTAACGACTAAACCGTAAAAATGACAAAGGCTAAATAAGCAGCAGCTAACTGGCCAAAGGGAAGAGAGAGGGAGGAGTGTTTCAGACAGAGGGAATCATGTGTGCAAAGTCCCTGTGGCAGGAAGGAATAGAGTTAAAGAACTTAAACGGGGAGCACAAACAGCTAGGGCAGAGCTCCACAGGGCTCAAACCACAGAAGGAGCTGTAGGTTTTGTCAGAGATTATGTTTTTATCACAAGTGGAAAAAAAAAAATGTGGAAGTGTTAGCTTCTCAGTTTTGTCCGGCTCTTTGTGACCCCATGGACTGAAGCCCGCCAGGCTCCTCTGTCCATGGGATTCTCCAGGCAAGACTACTGGAGTGGGTTGCCATTCCCTTCTTAAGGAGATCTTCCCGACCCAGGGATTGAGCCTGGGTTTTCTGCATTGCAGGCAGATTCCTTACCATCTGAGCCACCAGGGAGTTTGCATCACAACAGTAATATAAAGTCACTGAGGGGCTTAAGGAATGATAGTGACTTATTTGGGCTAGCATTTTGTAAAAATCTCTTCCAAATCTGGGGATGATGGGAAGGAGAGAAAACAAAAGAGATGTGAGGAGAGCTGTAAGTAGGTGGCTGCAGGAATCCTGGGAAAAGATGGAGGCTATGTTGTTTTAATAAGGCAGCCAAGGAGAGGGGAACAAGTAGATGCAGTCGAGATGTTTAGCAGGAAAGTCCATAGGACTGAGTGACAGATTGGATCTGAGGGTTTAGGGAGAGGATGATATTAAGGATGGCTCCTGGGTTCCTGGCCTGTCCCAGTGCATGGATGGCTGTGCCATGTACTGTGACAGGGAACATGTTTGGGCTGGAGCCCGGGAGACAGAAATAGCAGTTCAGTCTTTGACGTATTTTGTGGAGGAAACTTTGAGATAGCCAGTGCGAGGACAAGCTGGCAGTTCAATCTTCAGGTCCTAGAGAGAGATCCAGGCTAAAGATATAAATTATAGGGTTATCATAATATACACAATAATTGGTAAGATAAAAGTTTCCTAAGGAATGGTTACAGAATGAGAAGAGATGACATTTCAGCATTGAGCCCTGAGGTATTCAAACACATATTTATCTATTTATTTGGCCGCACTGGGTCTTAGTTGCAGGAGGCGGAATCTTCCGTCTTTGTTGTGCCATGGGGATTTTCAGGTGAGCTTCTTGAGCTTTGTAGTTTGAACCTAGTTACAGCATGTGGGATCTGGTTACCTGACCAGGGATTGACCTGATGTTGGGTAAGATGGAAGGCAGAAGGAGAAGAGAGTGAGAGAGGATGCAATGGTTGGATGGCATCACTGATTCAATGAGCTCGAGCAAACTCTGGGAGATGGTGAAGCACAGGGAAGCCACACGACTTGGCAACTGAACAGCAACAACAGAAACTCTGAAAGAGTTTGGAGACTAAACTTCTCTGAAGTTTATAGGTGTAGAAACTGAAGGAAAGGTTACAGATCAAGCTCAGTGGGGCCAGGAGTTGTACAGACAGGACTGGGCTAGAGTGTAATTTATGGCTAAGTTCCAAAAGGTCCAGGAGAACAGACTGTCTGAGTTCTCTATGAGCCCAAAAGGCTGGGGAAGGCGGCTTAGTGCTCCTCCTCATCAGCAGGGCATTTCTTTTCCAGAACCCACAAATGAGCCCCATACTCGGGCCTCTGCACTAAGCCGGCCGCGGCTCCCAGGGGCCTGGCTGACACGGTGTAACCTCACATCTGCAGGACTCTCTCTTAAAGGGCCTTTGTCACTTATTCCCCAGCCCCACAGGCAGAACAGAAGGACCTTTGCTTCTGCAGCCCTTAGAAGCGGAATGAAGTTTGGAGAGCAGGGGAGTTAAAGAGAGACTTCCTTCTCCCCATGTCAGGGTGAACTGGGACCTGTGACTCAGTGAGAAGTAAAACACAAGCATCACACAGCCCACTTCTCCTTACGGCCCTATTCAGATCTCGTTGCCTCGACGCCCAATTTCAAAACAGAGAGAGGCGAGCAAGCCTTGCACAAAACAGCTTTTATTTTTCTCCTAGGAAAGCTGTTTTCCACTATATTCATTTGCTGGAATTAAAAGTGATTTCACCCTCAAAACAGTGACCTTATAGTCATTCGGTCCAGTTGCACAAATCAAACGCAATTTCACGCAGGACCCCTGGGAAAGATGGTGAGTGGGAGGCTGACCAGATGACCCTTCATGGTTTCTCCAGCTCCAAGACTCTGCTCCTGAATGTAAGAACCAGATGTTCTTATAAAAGACTCAGCATCTTTCAAAAACATCGATTTTCTCTGCTGCTCATCTGTGAATCAATGCCACTAAGAATTTCAATGAAGCAAGTTTGGGCTTCAGATGGGGATTTTTTCGGCCAAGGTCTAATCTCACTGTCTCTCTGGGGCCTGGCTGGGGTCACTTACCTAAATACACAGTGGCCACCCAGCCACCAGGCACGTGCTAAGACCTGAGGACCCTACATTTGTTTTGCACCAGACAGACATGGTTTCTTTCTACTCATGTTTACCATCAAGACTTGGGGGGACATCAGCCCCAAATTTATCATCTGGAGAAGCATGGAACTTTCCCCTAAATATTATAATTTGTAAAATGCAAATCTGAGCTAAATTGAAAGAATTTTATAATGAATATGGTATGCTTGCCACTTTGATTCTACCATTAACACTTCATCGTCCCTGCCTGACCACAAACCTACCCACCAATCTATTCATTGATCACTTCGGCTTAGTGCTCCTCCTCATCAGCAGGGCATTTCTTTTCCAGAACCCACAAATGAGCCCCATACTCGGGCCTCTGCACTAAGCCNGCCGCGGCTNCCAGGGNCCTGGCTGACACGGTGTAACCTCACATCTGCAGGACTCTCTCTTAAAGGGCCTTTGTCACTTATTCCCCAGCCCCACAGGCAGAACAGAAGGACCTTTGCTTCTGCAGCCCTTAGAAGCGGAATGAAGTTTGGAGAGCAGGGGAGTTAAAGANAGNCTTCCNTCTCCCCATNTCAGGGTGAACTGGGAGCTGTGACTCAGTGAGAAGTAAAACACAAGCATCACACCGCCCACGTCTCCTTACGGCCCTATTCAGATCTCGTTGCCTCGCCGCCCAATTCCAAAACAGAGAGAGGCGAGCAACCCTTGCACAAAACAGCTTTTATTTTTCTCCTAGGAAAGCTGTTTTCCACTATATTCATTTGCTGGAATTAAAAGTGATTTCACCCTCAAAACAGTGACCTTATAGTCATTCGGTCCAGTTGCACAAATCAAACGCAATTTCACGAGGACCCCTGGGAAAGATGGTGAGTGGGAGGCTGACCAGATGACCCTTCATGGTTTCTCCAGCTCCAAGACTCTGCTCCTGAATGTAAGAACCAGATGTTCTTATAAAAGACTCAGCATCTTTCAAAAACATCGATTTTCTCTGCTGCTCATCTGTGAATCAATGCCACTAAGAATTTCAATGAAGCAAGTTTGGGCTTCAGATGGGGATTTTTTCGGCCAAGGTCTAATCTCACTGTCTCTCTGGGGCCTGGCTGGGGTCACTTACCTAAATACACAGTGGCCACCCAGCCACCAGGCACGTGCTAAGACCTGAGGACCCTACATTTGTTTTGCACCAGACAGACATGGTTTCTTTCTACTCATGTTTACCATCAAGACTTGGGGGGACATCAGCCCCAAATTTATCATCTGGAGAAGCATGGAACTTTCCCCTAAATATTATAATTTGTAAAATGCAAATCTGAGCTAAATTGAAAGAATTTTATAATGAATATGGTATGCTTGCCACTTTGATTCTACCATTAACACTTCATCGTCCCTGCCTGACCACAAACCTACCCACCAATCTATTCATTGATCACTTCATTTATTTTTTCTATGTGTTGGTAAATCCCAGACCTGCAGAAGAAATACAGACCTGATCTGGGAACTATTTTTTTCAAAAATTCCTTCTTCCCCTATCCTCAATCTAAGTCTCAGAAAACATCAAACAAGCCCAAACTGAAGAATACGCTACAAAATAATTATAGGCTATCTTCGAAAGTGTCAAGAAGTGTATGATGAAAGAAGGTAACAATGCCACATACTGGAGGAGACTAAAGAAACACCACTACCAAATGCACTGTGGGATTTTGAATTAGACCCTGGACCAGAAAAAACATATGAGTAGAAATACTGGCGAAATCTGAATAAATATCTGTCCATGACTTAATAATATTTAACCATAGTTATATTATGGCCATATGACTTGTTAACATTAACTTCTGCACTATTTTTTTCTGCTTCTTAAGACTAAATTCATTTTTTAAAAAATTCTTGCCACTTTGACTGTTATTTATTTGTTTATTTTCATCCATCTTTATTCTTTGGCCTATGTGGGCCTCCCATTGCAGTGGCCTCTCCTGGTACAGAGCACCAGCTCTGGGCTCCTGCGCTCCAGAGCACTGGCTCGCAATTGGACACACTGGTCCAGCTGCTTCGCGGCACGTGGGATCTTCCCAGGCCAGGCATCAAACTGGCGCTCCTTGCACTGCAAGGCGGACTCTTTACCCACTGGACCACCAAGAAAGCCCTAAATTCATTTTTGTTTTAATGTTTAATTATTATTTAGGGGTTTGTGGACCGTCTTTTGTCCATTCAAGTTTTTATGGATGTCTGGAGCTAACTGAATGATGAAGTGGGTAGCCAGGATCATAGTCTCTGTGGGGAAGGTCGGGTCTAGGTGGGGACATAGGAGAGAAGGATAACTGGCTTGAATTAGGGTTGGGTCTCAAGAGTATGGGTGAAAGCCGACCAGTCCCGGACTGGAAGCCCAGAGGAAAGGGAACCCAGAGCGGGTGGGAGCCGACCAGTCCCGGACTGGAAGGCTGGAGAAAAGGGAGGGAGAGAGAGAAAGAGAGCATGAAAAGGGAGGGAGTGAAAAAAAGGAGGGGGAAAAGGTCGGGAGCTTAAAACCTGTATATCAGGAGCCTGAAACCGTTTCCCATTTCTACGGCAGAAATTGTCCAGACTAGTGAAGATATTAAAATCAAAAGTTGCATTTTTTGGCTATCTTGATTGGTTATCTAAAACAATATATAGAGTGCGGTTAATTGAGAAAGACCTAAGGCGTTTTTCGATTTGGGAAAGGTCACCCAAAGAAAAAGAAACAGGTACCCGAACCACCGCTTCAGCACCAGCAACCTCCCGAAGAGGACAGAGAAGAGTAGAAGGCTCTGTTAAGCTGGAGCCCGGAATTCGAGTATGAGAGCTGACTAGGGATCTCAGGGAAGAGAAGTGTGGGGCGGCTGCTTGGTGAGGAGCAGAGCCACAGGTGCCTAAGGGAAAGGAGGAGTCTTGAAGTGATGGTGGAAGAGAGGGCTGGAAGAGCCGGCTCGGCGGGAGGGGCAGATGGCTGGGAGGCAGGAGAGGGTGGGGTAGGGCCCGGATAGGGTGGGGGTGGGGGTGGGTAAGAAAAGGGAGGGGCAAAAAATTCTTTGGCCTATGTGGGCCTCCCATTGCAGTGGCCTCTCCTGGTACAGAGCACCAGCTCTGGGCTCCTGCGCTCCAGAGCACTGGCTCGCAATTGGACACACTGGTCCAGCTGCTTCGCGGCACGTGGGATCTTCCCAGGCCAGGCATCAAACTGGCGCTCCTTGCACTGCAAGGCGGACTCTTTACCCACTGGACCACCAAGAAAGCCCTAAATTCATTTTTGTTTTAATGTTTAATTATTATTTAGGGGTTTGTGGACCGTCTTTTGTCCATTCAAGTTTTTATGGATGTCTGGAGCTAACTGAATGATGAAGTGGGTAGCCAGGATCATAGTCTCTGTGGGGAAGGTCGGGTCTAGGTGGGGACATAGGAGAGAAGGATAACTGGCTTGAATTAGGGTTGGGTCTCAAGAGTATGGGTGAAAGCCGACCAGTCCCGGACTGGAAGCCCAGAGGAAAGGGAACCCAGAGCGGGTGGGAGCCGACCAGTCCCGGACTGGAAGGCTGGAGAAAAGGGAGGGAGAGAGAGAAAGAGAGCATGAAAAGGGAGGGAGTGAAAAAAAGGAGGGGGAAAAGGTCGGGAGCTTAAAACCTGTATATCAGGAGCCTGAAACCGTTTCCCATTTCTACGGCAGAAATTGTCCAGACTAGTGAAGATATTAAAATCAAAAGTTGCATTTTTTGGCTATCTTGATTGGTTATCTAAAACAATATATAGAGTGCGGTTAATTGAGAAAGACCTAAGGCGTTTTTCGATTTGGGAAAGGTCACCCAAAGAAAAAGAAACAGGTACCCGAACCACCGCTTCAGCACCAGCAACCTCCCGAAGAGGACAGAGAAGAGTAGAAGGCTCTGTTAAGCTGGAGCCCGGAATTCGAGTATGAGAGCTGACTAGGGATCTCAGGGAAGAGAAGTGTGGGGCGGCTGCTTGGTGAGGAGCAGAGCCACAGGTGCCTAAGGGAAAGGAGGAGTCTTGAAGTGATGGTGGAAAGAGAGGGCTGGAAGAGCCGGCTCGAGCGGGAGGGGCAGATGGCTGGGAGGCAGGAGAGGGTGGGGTAGGGCCCGGATAGGGTGGGGGTGGGGGTGGGTAGGAGGATGAAAAAGGTCTCCAGGTGGGTCAGAAATAGAGAAGGGATTGGCTTCAGGCAAAGTGTGTGTTGGGGGCGGGGTGGGGGGGGGTGGATAGACTGGGTCTGGGAGAGCTCTCTCTAAGGCTAGGAGGACTTGGGTGGTGGGGCAGCCAGAGCAGAGGGAGGGACGGGAGCACAGATCCCAAAAGGCCTGTACATAGGGAACTTCAGACCATTTCCCGTGGATATTAAAATCGAAAGTCCCAGTTGCTGGCCATTTAGATCGATTATCCAGAGAGTACTGGGGCCAGACAGTATTACGGTTAACACACAGCCCAGCGGAGTCTGGGGGTCAGCTCTGGACTCCTGAATTCCCATGTCGTCACCTGGGGCAGCCGAGAGAGTGAGGCTTGATAGAGACTGGCGTCCCAAGTATCTATCTAGGATCACGGAGCGGATGGAGACCTCAGGGCTGTTGGGACGTCTCCACAGCAGTCCTGAAGGCCGGAACGGAGACCTCAAGACTATCGGGACGTCTCCACGATAGCCTTGGAGGCCGGAAGCCTTACCTGGTAAGGCGGAAGGTTCCCTGATGCAGCTGCGATTTCGTACAGGTACCGGCCTCGACACCCCAAGTGAGGACCGGGAAGGAAGAGGGAACTTACCACTCACAGCTGCCAGACTGGGTGGAAGGCTGGGGTTCCCTGCTGCGTCTGAGGACTGAGGGGAAGGAGAGGGCCTCACGAGGGGACCGTGGGGCACAATCTCCTCTCCGGTTTCGGCACCAGATGTAAGATCTCGGTGCAGCAAGAGACAGGCAAATCGGCCAAATTATAAGCAAAAAGTTAAGTTTTATTGGGATCCTGCTCCCGGGTGAGGTTCACGGGTCCTTGAGCGGGGCCCGTGAAGTCGCTCATTTTTTTTTAATTAAAAGTTTTTGCTTAAAAAATATTATTATGCTCCATGTACAGAAATTTTGATTTAGTTAATCTTGGGTGGGAATTAGATACCAGTATTTTTTTTTCAGTCTCTGCAGGCAAGTCAAACATGTAGGAAAGGGACTGATGAAAGCATATAGCTGCTTCCCATGAACCCTGACAGGTGGGCGAGGGAGAGGCCAGAGGCTGGGGGCAAAAGAATGTAACAAGCTCTGCACCCCTCAGCACTGCCTGCTTGTGGGTACACACCACACACACACCACCAGCCAAACTCATACACAAGAGCAAAGGATGCGGAGGTGGGCTGGAATGACTTGGTGTGATTCCTTTATAACTGAGGCTGCAGTAGGAAACATTCAGGGCTAAAGGCACTCCCTGAGCTGACACTGGTCCACAGCCCTTGCCTCCCTCCATCCTGGAGGCAGCTTCCTTCCCCCCTCACTTTGTATGATGGAAGGCTACACGGAGATAGGGTTGGTATTCTCAAAATCTAGCAACAGGGAGAATGGAGGATTAGCAGTAAACCCGTGTAAGCTTTTTTTGTCCAGATGATCCAGGAGCAGCAGGCGTCAGTGGCAGTAGCCATCGAGGCAGCAGCATCTCCAGGGCTGTTCTCACGGACACCCAGAGCACGCGCACAGCTGTTTCAAAGGGAAACCATGGCGGCAGGTCATGCCTATTCAGGAATCCAGAAAAGGAATGAGAAACAGTGCGATGGCAAGAATCCTGGTATAACCCGCTCGACATCTAATCAAATAGCAGCATCAAAACAAACTTTCATGTTGGTAAGGGGTTCCCTGATGCAGCTGAGATTTCGTACAGGTACCGGCCTCGACACCCCAAGTGAGGACCGGGAAGGAAGAGGGAACTTACCACTCACAGCTGCCAGACTGGGTGGAAGGCTGGGGTTCCCTGCTGCGTCTGAGGACTGAGGGGAAGGAGAGGGCCTCACGAGGGGACCGTGGGGCACAATCTCCTCTCCGGTTTCGGCACCAGATGTAAGATCTCGGTGCAGCAAGAGACAGGCAAATCGGCCAAATTATAAGCAAAAAGTTAAGTTTTATTGGGATCCTGCTCCCGGGTGAGGTTCACGGGTCCTTGAGCGGGGCCCGTGAAGTCGCTCATTTTTTTTTAATTAAAAGTTTTTGCTTAAAAAATATTATTATGCTCCATGTACAGAAATTTTGATTTAGTTAATCTTGGGTGGGAATTAGATACCAGTATTTTTTTTTCAGTCTCTGCAGGCAAGTCAAACATGTAGGAAAGGGACTGATGAAAGCATATAGCTGCTTCCCATGAACCCTGACAGGTGGGCGAGGGAGAGGCCAGAGGCTGGGGGCAAAAGAATGTAACAAGCTCTGCACCCCTCAGCACTGCCTGCTTGTGGGTACACACCACACACACACCACCAGCCAAACTCATACACAAGAGCAAAGGATGCGGAGGTGGGCTGGAATGACTTGGTGTGATTCCTTTATAACTGAGGCTGCAGTAGGAAACATTCAGGGCTAAAGGCACTCCCTGAGCTGACACTGGTCCACAGCCCTTGCCTCCCTCCATCCTGGAGGCAGCTTCCTTCCCCCCTCACTTTGTATGATGGAAGGCTACACGGAGATAGGGTTGGTATTCTCAAAATCTAGCAACAGGGAGAATGGAGGATTAGCAGTAAACCCCGTGTAAGCTTTTTTAGTCCAGATGATCCAGGAGCAGCAGGCGTCAGTGGCAGTAGCCATCGAGGCAGCAGCATCTCCAGGGCTGTTCTCACGGACACCCAGAGCACGCGCACAGCTGTTTCAAAGGGAAACCATGGCGGCAGGTCATGCCTATTCAGGAATCCAGAAAAAGGAATGAGAAACAGTGACGATGGCAAGAATCCTGGTATAACCCGCTCGACATCTAATCAAATAGCAGCAGCATCAGAAAAGCCTGGATATTACTTTCATGTTGAAGACAATAAGATAGAGGGATAAGTCGATTATACGTATCAATAACAACACCAATAAATTTTGTTTTGTTTAAGAAATGCAGAAATCATGTTCAGCAGTGCCTTTTTATTGGCACTTGATGCTTAATTAAGGACTCAAACTTTTCTCAAATGACTCCACATATATAATTTCACTTAATTCTCAAGCCAACTCTGTGAAATCAGTGGATATTATCAGTCCTCTTTAAAAATGGAGCAAATAAGGCCACGTGAAATTAGAGACAATTGAGCTTAATGAATTCAAAATATAAATGACCCAACTTCTAGCATAATTTTTATCATCTTAAAACACTTCACAGGGCTTCCCCTGGTGGTCCAGTCGGTAAGGACACCACCTTGCAGTGCAAGGGGCACCGGTTCGATCCCTGGCCTGGGAAGATCCCACGTGCCACGGAGTGGCTGGACTGATGTGTCCAATTACCGAGCCGGAGCTCTGGTGTGCCTGCGCCCAGAGCCGGCGCTCTGCAACGACAGAGGCCACCGCAATGGGAGACCCACACGGGCCAAAGAACAAAGATGGATGAAAATAGAGAAATGAAAGACCAATAGAAGTGACCCGCCCATCCCCCTCCATCCCCACCCCACCCAAAAAAAAAAAAAATCACAGAAAAACTGAAAGCAAGATCAGATACATAATCTCTCTTATAACAGACGTTTAACAATGGAAAAGATGAGCTTGAAAGGCAAGCAGGACAAAGCAAATAACATGTCCTGATGCTGTCTCTGGTTGTGATTACAGAAGCATCTCCCATGGGAGCAGATGGAGCACTTATTTTTATGTGACACAGATAAACTACAACCTGGAGAGTCATGCCTCAGTCTAGACCAAGGCACTCAGTTTACACAGATCAGAGTCTTCGCAAAATTTCTGTGAATTTGGGGAGAGTCGAAGATTTATCTCTGAATAGCCCATAAAGATTTATCTCTGTGGGTTTGTTTGTTTAGTCTGGTGGTAGGGTATAGCAGGGTAACTTTTAAAAACCACCTTTTGCCTCAAATTGCTGCTCTTGTCTGTCTCAGCCCTCACAGGAAACTGGGAGAAAGAATGCCCGCTTCTCTGAGACTGGCATTTCTATTCTGGCTTCTTTAAAAACCAGATTATCTGTCAATACTGGGTCCACATTCCCATCTGGCGATGTCTATCGGAATCCACTGCTATTCCCAATAAGTGATGAGGAATGAAAGGAACCAAGCAAGAGTGACCCAATGAGTCAGGGAGCTGGCTCCCCAATAATCCTGTGCTTCCTTAAGTCCTGGCCCACTGCAGCTCTGGGCCAAGGGCTGCTGCAGAAAGATCTGTGGGATGAAGACAAGAACCACAATCTTAAGAGAAAGAGGCATTCATTCTACCAATTGCCTGTGACAGCTGAGAGATGTAAGAGCAGCAAATTAAGGCAAAAGGTGATGACAGCTTCTCAGATGGTGTGTGAGAACTCAGAAGTTGTGCTCAGAAACCCAAGAATCACCTTATTTGTAGTAAATGTTGCTACTCTGGGAAAAAGAAAACTCACAGAAGTTGTATCTTAAGTGCAAAACCTGAAGAACTGGCACATTCTGCCTGGAGTGCCCTGGAAGGAGGAAACAGGGCCGCGCATGAGCTCAGGAGGTAAAGCAGCTGGCTGTGTCCGCTGCGGACAAGGGCAGGAAGAGCCCCATCTGCGTGGTGCACCTGTGCTCTCTGTTCTGACCATCCCAGCTCCAGCTTGGTTTATTTTTTTTCTTCATTGTCTTTCATGAAGCTTCTGTTTTCAGTCTGATTTCCCTACTTCCACCCTCCAGAGTCAGGATAAGGCAAACTGCTGGGTGGACCAAGTAAAGCACCACGAGGTCAGGTCATCAGGCCAAGACTGCCCAAGGCACAGATTGCAGCTGATCCCACTGGCCTCCCATTTTAGACCAGACCCTCGCATCCCCGTCATTGAAACATGCTGGGACTTCTGAAGGGACAGGTAGAAAAGGGGTTAGTCAGGAATAGGAGGGAGCCTAACCCAGATATAGAACTGACCCCCAAGAAGGACTCATGGAGGCAAATCAGTTTCCTGGGGCCCATCTAACCAGACCTGGCAACAGTACTTAGTGTGATGTTCTGGGGAAGGGAGGTCTTACCCCTCCCAGATCGGGTAGCAGGACATTCTGCCAGTGGGTCTTGCACGTGAATGTGCACAGAAATCAGTCAGGAGCTGTGGGTCTTCAGATGATCATGTGGAAAGTCTCAAGTAGATTCTGCATCGGGACCAAACTCCCAGACCATGTTGACGCTGCCCATCCACAGACCATGCTGTGAGCAGCAAAGTCCCCAGTCACCAGTTCCTGACCTTGGTTTCATTTCAGTATCACCAGAGAAGCTCTTATAAAAAACCCTGCTGCCCAGGCCTCATCCCAGGAGCACTGAGACCAGAATCTCATGGGCTGGGACCTGGGCGTTGGTATTTTTTAGGCTTCCAGGTAATCGTGAAGTGTACTGAAGACCAAGAACCATAGGCAGTGGAGGTGGTCACAGCAGGAACCTCATGATTCCAGGCGGTTCATTGGAATTAAAGCAACTTGGGGGTGAGACCAGCCAAGGAGGTGACCAAGAGCTCCATAAAAAGAACCAAGATGGGGTGGGCCACATCTCCAGGTCTGGATGAACACAACTGGAGAAAGGAGTGTGAAGAATTGCTAGGGCCCAGAGCCAAGCATGACAAACCCCAGTAACTAGGAAACCTAGACCCAGATTTCCTCAACCAGGGACCAGGCCTGCTCAGTGTAGGTGATACAACTGTTAGACCAAGAGGTCCCCAGTGTTGCAACTGAAGGGGAAAATGACAAGAAAGGCAAACAAACTAGGAAAGACGTTTTCCACCATAACCAGTAAGCTCCTCAGTGACCTCACGCCTCTCAACTCCAGAGTCAGGATAAGGCAAACTGCTGGGTGGACCAAGTAAAGCACCACGAGGTCAGGTCATCAGGCCAAGACTGCCCAAGGCACAGATTGCAGCTGATCCCACTGGCCTCCCATTTTAGACCAGACCCTCGCATCCCCGTCATTGAAACATGCTGGGACTTCTGAAGGGACAGGTAGAAAAGGGGTTAGTCAGGAATAGGAGGGAGCCTAACCCAGATATAGAACTGACCCCCAAGAAGGACTCATGGAGGCAAATCAGTTTCCTGGGGCCCATCTAACCAGACCTGGCAACAGTACTTAGTGTGATGTTCTGGGGAAGGGAGGTCTTACCCCTCCCAGATCGGGTAGCAGGACATTCTGCCAGTGGGTCTTGCACGTGAATGTGCACAGAAATCAGTCAGGAGCTGTGGGTCTTCAGATGATCATGTGGAAAGTCTCAAGTAGATTCTGCATCGGGACCAAACTCCCAGACCATGTTGACGCTGCCCATCCACAGACCATGCTGTGAGCAGCAAAGTCCCCAGTCACCAGTTCCTGACCTTGGTTTCATTTCAGTATCACCAGAGAAGCTCTTATAAAAAACCCTGCTGCCCAGGCCTCATCCCAGGAGCACTGAGACCAGAATCTCATGGGCTGGGACCTGGGCGTTGGTATTTTCTAGGCTTCCAGGTAATCGTGAAGTGTACTGAAGACCAAGAACCATAGGCAGTGGAGGTGGTCACAGCAGGAACCTCATGATTCCAGGCGGTTCATTGGAATTAAAGCAACTTGGGGGTGAGACCAGCCAAGGAGGTGACCAAGAGCTCCATAAAAAGAACCAAGATGGGGTGGGCCACATCTCCAGGTCTGGATGAACACAACTGGAGAAAGGAGTGTGAAGAATTGCTAGGGCCCAGAGCCAAGCATGACAAACCCCAGTAACTAGGAAACCTAGACCCAGATTTCCTCAACCAGGGACCAGGCCTGCTCAGTGTAGGTGATACAACTGTTAGACCAAGAGGTCCCCAGTGTTGCAACTGAAGGGGGGAAAATGACAAGAAAGGCAAACAAACTAGGAAAGACGTTTTCCACCATAACCAGTAAGCTCCTCAGTGACCTCTAAGAGCCTCTCACTCTTATCCTGGCTACTTCTGCTCTTTGTTTAGGCCCTGGTCCAGCTACTCCATAATCTTCCTTCCAGGCCTCCCTCTCCTGCAGACATCTGGGAAGTCAACACAGCAATTTCCAGTCCCCCATTAACAGTGCACACCATTAAGGTGACAAACCCCAGAATGCCACCATCAGCTAGGGACCACAGGTGTCAGTAATGAAGCAGGCAAACCAAACAGATTCCAACCCCTGAGCTGGCGGGTAGATGGGGGTTCCTCACACCATCAGGCCTGCTCGAAGCTCTGGAAACAGTGGCAGAGCCCAGTCAGAGCCCAGTCAGAGAAGAAGGGAAAAGGCCCAGGACAGCAAAGGACACAACAGGAGAGAAAGAAGGACAAGAATGAGGGAAGAAGGAAGTCGGTGCTGAGGCGCGGGCTCAGTGCATCCAGCATCCTTCAGGGACTGTGCCCGGGTCAGGAGTAAGCCAGCCAGATGCTAGCAAGGCCCGTGATTTTAAAATGGATTTGTATTTACCATGTTTCCAAAATGATTCAAATGGCTTTAAAGGAATATATAACAAGAAATCAAATAAACTCAAAATGGATGTAGAGAAGAATTCATGTAGGAAGACCAGGAAGGAGAAAAAAAATCAAAGGTGGACTAGCATTTAGCACTGGCCATTATGAACGAATATACGGGCCTGCACTTACCATCAGAAAAGACAGCTTCAACTTTTGTCTACTTTGAGTCAGAATCTTGAGAATACTATGAAATATCCTTATAATTCAAACAGGATGCTGCTGGCAGTGACCACGGGCTGTGCACAGACTTGACCCCTCTCAGCCTCCACTTTATAAATACAATCTCCAGGACAGTAGCTCTTAACATTTGAGGGCCATGAATATCTTTTGAAAACAGGATGAAGAATACACATTATGCTCTACACTACAATACCCTGGAGAGCATTCCAGGAGCTGAGAAGACCCACTTGAGCACATGCTCTTACATTCAGGAACTGAAGGGGAAAATGACAAGAAAGGCAAACAAACTAGGAAAGACGTTTTCCACCATAACCAGTAAGCTCCTCAGTGACCTCTAAGAGCCTCTCACTCTTATCCTGGCTACTTCTGCTCTTTGTTTAGGCCCTGGTCCAGCTACTCCATAATCTTCCTTCCAGGCCTCCCTCTCCTGCAGACATCTGGGAAGTCAACACAGCAATTTCCAGTCCCCCATTAACAGTGCACACCATTAAGGTGACAAACCCCAGAATGCCACCATCAGCTAGGGACCACAGGTGTCAGTAATGAAGCAGGCAAACCAAACAGATTCCAACCCCTGAGCTGGCGGGTAGATGGGGGTTCCTCACACCATCAGGCCTGCTCGAAGCTCTGGAAACAGTGGCAGAGCCCAGTCAGAGCCCAGTCAGAGAAGAAGGGAAAAGGCCCAGGACAGCAAAGGACACAACAGGAGAGAAAGAAGGACAAGAATGAGGGAAGAAGGAAGTCGGTGCTGAGGCGCGGGCTCAGTGCATCCAGCATCCTTCAGGGACTGTGCCCGGGTCAGGAGTAAGCCAGCCAGATGCTAGCAAGGCCCGTGATTTTAAAATGGATTTGTATTTACCATGTTTCCAAAATGATTCAAATGGCTTTAAAGGAATATATAACAAGAAATCAAATAAACTCAAAATGGATGTAGAGAAGAATTCATGTAGGAAGACCAGGAAGGAGAAAAAAAATCAAAGGTGGACTAGCATTTAGCACTGGCCATTATGAACGAATATACGGGCCTGCACTTACCATCAGAAAAGACAGCTTCAACTTTTGTCTACTTTGAGTCAGAATCTTGAGAATACTATGAAATATCCTTATAATTCAAACAGGATGCTGCTGGCAGTGACCACGGGCTGTGCACAGACTTGACCCCTCTCAGCCTCCACTTTATAAATACAATCTCCAGGACAGTAGCTCTTAACATTTGAGGGCCATGAATATCTTTTGAAAACAGGATGAAGAATACACATTATGCTCTACACTACAATACCCTGGAGAGCATTCCAGGAGCTGAGAAGACCCACTTGAGCACATGATCTCAGCATTAAAGAATGACCACTCTACAAGTTTTTCAACTCTTACAGGTTTCTTCCAGCAGAAAACACACTGTCCTGGTCACCCCTGCTTGTCACTTAGGAGCCTCATGAAACTCCAATGGGCCCCAGTGGTATGGACTGAATTGTGCTATCTCAGTACTCCTATGGTGATGTCCCAACCCCAATGTGATGGCATTTGGAAATGGGGCATTTGAGAGGTAACTAGGGTGAGATGAGGTGATGAGGCTGAGACTCCAGTCATGGGATTTGTGCCCTTATAAGAACAGGACAAGATGGACTTCCCTGGCACAAGACCTCACCTTCCAATGCAGGGAGTGCAGGTTCAATCCCTGGTTGGAGACTCGGATCCCACATGCCTCATGGCAAAAAAATCAAAAAACAAAGAACATAAAATAGAAGCAATATTGTAATAAATTCAATAAAGACTTTAAAAAAAAAAAAAAGGATGATGACAAGAGACCAGAGATTGCTCTGTCTCTCTACTGTGTGAAGACATAAAGAGAAGAAAGCCAGGAAGAGGGCTCTCACCAAGATCAGAATTTGCCCGCACCTTGATCTTGGATTCCCAGACTCCAGACTCTGCGAAATAAATTGCTGTCGCTCAAGCCAGCCAGTCTGTGATATTTTATAATGGTAGCCCATGCACACTATTACACCAGACACTCTCAATGCTGAATACCATCCCCCTGGTCCATTGTGGGGCAGAAGAGCCGCTGAGACACTGGTCCCCTCATTTCTGCCTCCTCTACAACAAGGCCCAGAGGCAAGGCTGGCTGATGCTGTCCAGAGCACTTTTGGGGCCACAGATTCAGCACTGAGGAGACTGGCTGCACCTCAAAAGAAGGAATAATCAAGAGAAAAGTAAGGGCAGAAATGAAATGTCAGGGCTACCAGGCGGTCCTTGGAGAATGGGGACCACGGGCTGTGCACAGACTTGACCCCTCTCAGCCTCCACTTTATAAATACAATCTCCAGGACAGTAGCTCTTAACATTTGAGGGCCATGAATATCTTTTGAAAACAGGATGAAGAATACACATTATGCTCTACACTACAATACCCTGGAGAGCATTCCAGGAGCTGAGAAGACCCACTTGAGCACATGATCTCAGCATTAAAGAATGACCACTCTACAAGTTTTTCAACTCTTACAGGTTTCTTCCAGCAGAAAACACACTGTCCTGGTCACCCTGCTTGTCACTTAGGAGCCTCATGAAACTCCAATGGGCCCCAGTGGTATGGACTGAATTGTGCTATCTCAGTACTCCTATGGTGATGTCCCAACCCCAATGTGATGGCATTTGGAAATGGGGCATTTGAGAGGTAACTAGGGTGAGATGAGGTGATGAGGCTGAGACTCCAGTCATGGGATTTGTGCCCTTATAAGAACAGGACAAGATGGACTTCCCTGGCACAAGACCTCACCTTCCAATGCAGGGAGTGCAGGTTCAATCCCTGGTTGGAGACTCGGATCCCACATGCCTCATGGCAAAAAAATCAAAAAACAAAGAACATAAAATAGAAGCAATATTGTAATAAATTCAATAAAGACTTTAAAAAAAAAAAAAAGGATGATGACAAGAGACCAGAGATTGCTCTGTCTCTCTACTGTGTGAAGACATAAAGAGAAGAAAGCCAGGAAGAGGGCTCTCACCAAGATCAGAATTTGCCCGCACCTTGATCTTGGATTCCCAGACTCCAGACTCTGCGAAATAAATTGCTGTCGCTCAAGCCAGCCAGTCTGTGATATTTTATAATGGTAGCCCATGCACACTATTACACCAGACACTCTCAATGCTGAATACCATCCCCCTGGTCCATTGTGGGGCAGAAGAGCCGCTGAGACACTGGTCCCCTCATTTCTGCCTCCTCTACAACAAGGCCCAGAGGCAAGGCTGGCTGATGCTGTCCAGAGCACTTTTGGGGCCACAGATTCAGCACTGAGGAGACTGGCTGCACCTCAAAAGAAGGAATAATCAAGAGAAAAGTAAGGGCAGAAATGAAATGTCAGGGCTACCAGGCGGTCCTTGGAGAATGGGAAGACTGAAATGGAAAATTCACAGGGAAAGCTGGTACAGGGCTAGTGGTCTTTCTGACATGTTCCAGTCAATCTGCCTAACATAACACCCGCTCCGCCCACAGCCAGGAGTCCATAAACACTGTTGACCAAGGCCCCTCTCCTAGAGGAAACACACCAGGCTACATAGTGTGCGGTTATTAAACAGCTCCAAGCTGGCAAAGCCGTGTACCCTCAAATCCATGTTCCTACACATCACCCCTCTCCGCCAGATAACAGGCCTTTACAAAGCCCTGCTCAAAGCCAGCTCCTCCAGGCTGCCTTCCTGGCCCAGCTCATGGTCTGCCGTGGCCGCTCCCCACCATAAGCACTCATCACATGTGTGCTGATGTGCTGGGGGCTCTGCTAGGCTTTGCTCCCCTAGGGCAGAGCTGAGTCTTCCAGGGCTTTAGCGAGCATTCCAGGAGGCCTGATTCCAGGTTCCGCGCTCAGCGGCAGCCCAGTAATTACTGTTGGCTGGTTGCGCTTCCTGAGAAGGCATAAGCAGATCTTTGGATTCCCGTGCATACACTGCCAGCATCCCTGCCTCTCACTTCTCCCGTGAAAGGGACTTCTTCACAGACCACTCACAATCCAGGCACAGTTTACATATCGGGGATGAGCAGCTTGGTCCAGGAGTACTCAAAAGTTCAACTGAGGTTTGACGCTCATGGAGCCAAAGTATTACAGAAGGAATTAAAGCAGTTTCCGCAAAGGGGGTATCTCAAAGGCCTCACCAGACCTAGGATCCTCTTAAGTCTGCGAAATAAATTGCTGTCGCTCAAGCCAGCCAGTCTGTGATATTTTATAATGGTAGCCCATGCACACTATTACACCAGACACTCTCAATGCTGAATACCATCCCCCTGGTCCATTGTGGGGCAGAAGAGCCGCTGAGACACTGGTCCCCTCATTTCTGCCTCCTCTACAACAAGGCCCAGAGGCAAGGCTGGCTGATGCTGTCCAGAGCACTTTTGGGGCCACAGATTCAGCACTGAGGAGACTGGCTGCACCTCAAAAGAAGGAATAATCAAGAGAAAAGTAAGGGCAGAAATGAAATGTCAGGGCTACCAGGCGGTCCTTGGAGAATGGGAAGACTGAAATGGAAAATTCACAGGGAAAGCTGGTACAGGGCTAGTGGTCTTTCTGACATGTTCCAGTCAATCTGCCTAACATAACACCCGCTCCGCCCACAGCCAGGAGTCCATAAACACTGTTGACCAAGGCCCCTCTCCTAGAGGAAACACACCAGGCTACATAGTGTGCGGTTATTAAACAGCTCCAAGCTGGCAAAGCCGTGTACCCTCAAATCCATGTTCCTACACATCACCCCTCTCCGCCAGATAACAGGCCTTTACAAAGCCCTGCTCAAAGCCAGCTCCTCCAGGCTGCCTTCCTGGCCCAGCTCATGGTCTGCCGTGGCCGCTCCCACCATAAGCACTCATCACATGTGTGCTGATGTGCTGGGGGCTCTGCTAGGCTTTGCTCCCCTAGGGCAGAGCTGAGTCTTCCAGGGCTTTAGCGAGCATTCCAGGAGGCCTGATTCCAGGTTCCGCGCTCAGCGGCAGCCCAGTAATTACTGTTGGCTGGTTGCGCTTCCTGAGAAGGCATAAGCAGATCTTTGGATTCCCGTGCATACACTGCCAGCATCCCTGCCTCTCACTTCTCCCGTGAAAGGGACTTCTTCACAGACCACTCACAATCCAGGCACAGTTTACATATCGGGGGATGAGCAGCTTGGTCCAGGAGTACTCAAAAGTTCAACTGAGGTTTGACGCTCATGGAGCCAAAGTATTACAGAAGGAATTAAAGCAGTACCCTTATCTCGGCAAGAAGGGTTGTGCTCGGCTATCTCAAAGGCCTCACCAGACCTAGGATCCTCTTAAGTCTGGGAAAACGTTCTTCGTGGTACAGCAGACACTGCTGCTTAATCACTCAGTATCCATCCTGGCCTCCCTCTTCACAATCAGACATGCTAATCTTGTGCAAGGTACAAGGTATCCAGCTACAACACCTTCCTGGCTTCTCTTCAACAAAGAGTGGCCAGCGAAACCTAACAGAATTCCACTGGGGATCTCAGAGCAAGCTTTGGCTTTTCTTTTCTTTTTTTTTTGTTATCTTCGGCTGAGCCACACAGAATGTGCGAGCTCAGTTTCCTGGCCAGGGATCAAACCCGTACCTTCTGCACTGGAAGTGTGAAGCCTTAACCACTAGACCATCAGAGAAGTCCAGCCTTGGCTTTTTCAATACAAGTGTTACCCTCTTCTGCTTTGCCCTCCCACTTTCTCCCTGTCAGGGAGGCTGACGTTGTGCTGGAGATAAAGCAATCATTTTGCTGTCATGAGGCAATGTAGAATGAAAACACGGCAGAGTGAAAAACTGAGACACTCCTGGGCCCCACTGGCACTGTTCAACCACCACACCAGTCCTAGAAGGCCTTGCTCAAGACTTCTTGGGGACTTCCTTGCTGGTCCAGTGGTTAAGAATCCTCAGTGCAGGGAACACAGATTCCATCCCTGGTCCAGGGAGATTCCACATGCCTTGGAGCGACTAAGCCCATGACCTACAACTACTGAAGCCCAAGTGCGCTACAGCCGATGCTCTGCAACAAGTCACCACAATGAAAACCCTGTGCATCACAACTAGAGAAAGCTCACATGCAGCAACAAACACCCAGTATAGTCATAAATAAACAAATAACAAAAGATTTCTTGGTTCATAAGATAAGTAGACCCCATCACACATTTCAATTACTGCATTTTGAAGCCAAGTGAAAGGGACTTCTTCACAGACCACTCACAATCCAGGCACAGTTTACATATCGGGGGATGAGCAGCTTGGTCCAGGAGTACTCAAAAGTTCAACTGAGGTTTGACGCTCATGGAGCCAAAGTATTACAGAAGGAATTAAAGCAGTACCCTTATCTCGGCAAGAAGGGTTGTGCTCGGCTATCTCAAAGGCCTCACCAGACCTAGGATCCTCTTAAGTCTGGGAAAACGTTCTTTCGTGGTACAGCAGACACTGCTGCTTAATCACTCAGTATCCATCCTGGCCTCCCTCTTCACAATCAGACATGCTAATCTTGTGCAAGGTACAAGGTATCCAGCTACAACACCTTCCTGGCTTCTCTTCAACAAAGAGTGGCCAGCGAAACCTAACAGAATTCCACTGGGGATCTCAGAGCAAGCTTTGGCTTTTCTTTTCTTTTTTTTTTGTTATCTTCGGCTGAGCCACACAGAATGTGCGAGCTCAGTTTCCTGGCCAGGGATCAAACCCGTACCTTCTGCACTGGAAGTGTGAAGCCTTAACCACTAGACCATCAGAGAAGTCCAGCCTTGGCTTTTTCAATACAAGTGTTACCCTCTTCTGCTTTGCCCTCCCACTTTCTCCCTGTCAGGGAGGCTGACGTTGTGCTGGAGATAAAGCAATCATTTTGCTGTCATGAGGCAATGTAGAATGAAAACACGGCAGAGTGAAAAACTGAGACACTCCTGGGCCCCACTGGCACTGTTCAACCACCACACCAGTCCTAGAAGGCCTTGCTCAAGACTTCTTGGGGACTTCCTTGCTGGTCCAGTGGTTAAGAATCCTCAGTGCAGGGAACACAGATTCCATCCCTGGTCCAGGGAGATTCCACATGCCTTGGAGCGACTAAGCCCATGACCTACAACTACTGAAGCCCAAGTGCGCTACAGCCGATGCTCTGCAACAAGTCACCACAATGAAAACCCTGTGCATCACAACTAGAGAAAGCTCACATGCAGCAACAAACACCCAGTATAGTCATAAATAAACAAATAACAAAAGATTTCTTGGTTCATAAGATAAGTAGACCCCATCACACATTTCAATTACTGCATTTTGAAGCCAAGTGACATGTATGCTTGCGATCTTGAAACTTTTGTTCCTGTTTTGTTGTTGTTGTTGTTATTCTTGGTTTTATTTTTTCTAAATTTGACTCAGGCAGTAGTTTCTCAAAAGGACAACAAGAAAAAAAAAAAAATCTGCCTACCAAGGATACTTTTCTTTTGGTTAGAAAATATCAAAGAACAAACTTCTCTATGAAAAACTGCATTTCACAAAAAACCATTGAAGGGCTAACCAGTCTCCCAATTGACAGCTGTTTTAAAAGAATGCAGCTCCATAGTGAAGAACCATCAGGTAACTCATTCACACTTGTTAGCCTCTACAGCTAAGGATTTTTCTTTCTCTGGCATTCACAAATAATGGCTAACCCATTATTAGCTATGGGTTTTGTATGTGTCTGTTAAATAAAAATTATACCTTCCAGATGAGAAAAAGCTTCGGAAACAGGTTTTCTAATAGCTCCCTCTTCACACTGAAAAAAAAATAATAATAGAAACTGCCAATAATAATAATAAGGCATTATGAATGTAAATCCATTCACATGCTACTCTATGGACCTTCTGATTGATAGAATGTTAGCTGGTTCATATAAAAAGCAGTCAGATAACTAATAAGGATCTCCTGAATAGCATAAGGAGCTCTTCTCAATACTCTGTAATGACCTATATGGGAAAAGAATCTAAGAAGGAATGGATTCGTGTGTGTGTGTGTATACACACACACACACACACACACACACATATATAACTGATTCACTTTACTGTAGGCCTGAAACTAACACAACATTGTAAATCAACTATACTCCAACAAAAACTTTTTAAGAGGCATTCAGAGAGAACCAACTTAGAATTCTGCTTTCCAAGAAAGCAGACTCAGAGCAAGTCCCCCCACTAAACTACTTTTATTAAATCCCTCTGGAAGGTCATTTCAGGTCGTAGGCCAGGAGGAGAGACTGTGGCTTAAACACCTTTTGCTGCTGCTTACCAAGAGCACTCATAGTGGCTCTGCTGGGAGGCCCAGGGGCTGGACAGAGCTGCAGCAGACGGAGAGCCCTTCAGCCATCCCACGCCATACTGACCGGTCCTTCCCTCTCTTCTTATTAAAAAATTCCTAAACTTATCACAATCAGCCCCCAAAATGCTCTTTATATATTTTATAAAAGCAGTGTAAATAATCTCAGGCATAGATGGCTATTTCCAGTGATGGCAGGATCAGGGAATGGACCAGCCCCTACATGCCCTCCCTTTTGTGACCTGAAAGTTGACACCTGCCATTAACCCACCCCTCAAAACCTGCAAAGAGTTTCAGTTCTGCAGAAGCAGGTGCCTGAAAAATCGAAGCGTGAACCCAGCCAAGCAAATCAAAACCAGGTCCTGAGCCTAAAAAGATTCGCATAGGTACTGAAACACTTTTAGGGTTTCTTTTTTCTTGAAACATTTAGGGTTCCCTACCTGCCCTTAAATGTCATCACAATTAGGCCACATTATGGTGAAGGTAGTCAAAAAGGCATCAGCTTCCAGTTTTAAGTCATAGGGATGTTATTTACAACATGGTGACTCTAGTTAACAATATTGTCTTGTGTATTTGAATATTTCTAAGACAGTAGGTCATACAAATTCTTATCACAAGGAAAAATAATTGTAACTTTGTGAGATGATGATGTAACTAAATTTATTTCAGTAATCATTTTGCAATATATACATGTCATTATGCTGCATATCTGAAATTCATAAGTTATGTGTCAATTATATCCCAATAAAACTAGAGAAAATAAATGAAATCACTAGGTCACATTAGAGAGGTTTTATTCTCTATACTAGTTTTTCCCTTCCGTTTAGAATTCAGCAAGTGTTTTCTTCCTATGCCTCCCTAAAACTGCTGGAGTAGAAAAATGGGATTTCACTGGTTAAGACTCCACACTTCCCACACAAGGAGTGCAGCCTTGATCCCTGATCAGGGAACTAAGATCCCACACGCCAAATGATGTGGCCAAAAAACATTTGTTTAATACTTTAAAAAAAAAAAAAAAGAAAAATGGAGAACCTACTACCTCTAAGCAGAGGCCCGGTACCAGGCATGGAGATGGACACTTCATTTACATTATGTCCCTCATCCTCTATCATGGCCTTGGGAAACAGCCTCAGAAAGATACCCAGAAAAAAGAAAGAAAGAAAGAAAGAAAAATACCCAGGGTAGGGAGTGCCAGAATCAGACTGTAAATGCAGAATCACTCATTCATCCATTCACTCAGCAAGTACCTCACTGGATCCCTATGACATGCTCGCCACTGTTCGGGGAGCCCCTCATCAGTGTGCCTATGGGATGCCCCGAGCGGAGGATGGGCCAAGAGCCCCCGGGCTGCAGTCAGTCTCACCCATCACCTCCGTGCCCTGGGTGCGTATCATCATTTTCTCTCGGTGCCAAGTCGACAGCACTGGAAGCACTGAATAAATAATTTGGTTGGTGGTGATGGGCCTAAGAAGTCAGTGCCGACTACAAAATCCCTGTTTTTTCAAAACCCTCTGCCTCAGGGGTTAAGGAATCAGCAAACAACAGGCCATTCTGAGTCCACAACAGAAAGAAGAGTAGCTGTATGGTGAAGGTAGTCAAAAAGGCATCAGCTTCCAGTTTTAAGTCATAGGGATGTTATTTACAACATGGTGACTCTAGTTAACAATATTGTCTTGTGTATTTGAATATTTCTAAGACAGTAGGTCATACAAATTCTTATCACAAGGAAAAATAATTGTAACTTTGTGAGATGATGATGTAACTAAATTTATTTCAGTAATCATTTTGCAATATATACATGTCATTATGCTGCATATCTGAAATTCATAAGTTATGTGTCAATTATATCCCAATAAAACTAGAGAAAATAAATGAAATCACTAGGTCACATTAGAGAGGTTTTATTCTCTATACTAGTTTTTCCCTTCCGTTTAGAATTCAGCAAGTGTTTTCTTCCTATGCCTCCCTAAAACTGCTGGAGTAGAAAAATGGGATTTCACTGGTTAAGACTCCACACTTCCCACACAAGGAGTGCAGCCTTGATCCCTGATCAGGGAACTAAGATCCCACACGCCAAATGATGTGGCCAAAAAACATTTGTTTAATACTTTAAAAAAAAAAAAAAAGAAAAATGGAGAACCTACTACCTCTAAGCAGAGGCCGGTACCAGGCATGGAGATGGACACTTCATTTACATTATGTCCCTCATCCTCTATCATGGCCTTGGGAAACAGCCTCAGAAAGATACCCAGAAAAAAGAAAGAAAGAAAGAAAGAAAAATACCCAGGGTAGGGAGTGCCAGAATCAGACTGTAAATGCAGAATCACTCATTCATCCATTCACTCAGCAAGTACCTCACTGGATCCCTATGACATGCTCGCCACTGTTCGGGGAGCCCCTCATCAGTGTGCCTATGGGATGCCCCGAGCGGAGGATGGGCCAAGAGCCCCCGGGCTGCAGTCAGTCTCACCCATCACCTCCGTGCCCTGGGTGCGTATCATCATTTTCTCTCGGTGCCAAGTCGACAGCACTGGAAGCACTGAATAAATAATTTGGTTGGTGGTGATGGGCCTAAGAAGTCAGTGCCGACTACAAAATCCCTGTTTTTTCAAAACCCTCTGCCTCAGGGGTTAAGGAATCAGCAAACAACAGGCCATTCTGAGTCCACAACAGAAAGAAGAGTAGCTGTAAGAAAGCTGAAAATTCATCACATTCCACTCGGTTAACTATTTACCTCTCAGCTGGGTCAAGTTTAATTTCAGTTACCTCCTAGAAGGTGAAAGCAAACACTGGGTTCCTTTTGATTCAAAACCCACCTCATGATGCTTAATGTGCAAACACAGCTGAAACACCAAATGGTTTTTGGACTTCTACTTCTCTGCCTTTCTTTCTCATCAAACACGAAAATGTATGTGTATTGTAAGACTGCCAGGATCACCGGGCCCCTTCAGTTAGAACAGGATGCCCTGGAACCCCTGGGGGTAAGGCTAGTCTCCATCTGAGTTTGGGCTTGACCTCTTCAGCCTCCTAGCCCACAGTCTTAGGCCTTCCAGCTATTCCCATATGTAGGTCATGGGCTGCAGGGGAAAGAAAACTGTGCAGAACCAGAAAAACAACTCCTGGCAGTGCCTGACAAATGAATACCATCCCCGGGTAGGAAGTTAAAAGTCATGGCTACAAAAACTGCTTTCAGATTCTGTGGTTACAAAAAAATGCATTTCCCGACTCAATTCCACCCTCCTTTCCAATGTCCAGCTCCTAAGTCATCTGTAAATGGAAGAGGGCAGAGGCTGGAAAGGGAGACCCACCGTATTTTAAGTTTTTAATCGAAGCATCACCAACTCAATGGACATGAGTTTAAGCAAACTCTGGGAGACAGTGAAGGACAGAGAAGCCTGGCATGCTGCAGTTCAGAGGGTTACAAAGAGTTAGACATGACTGAGCGACTGCACAACAACGAATGAAACAGGTCCTCTCCTACACTGTTTAAAAACAGCCTACACACATGCTCACACATATAGGTTTGAGGCTGTTGTGGACCAATCTGGCTTCTTGCTGGATAAACAAAAGGAAGCTTGTCTGTGACTAATTTTAAAAAACAAAGTTAAAAGCAAAAGCTGTCACAGGTAACCCCAGCTTATGAATCCACATTCCAAAAGTTTTGTAACAGCAGGATGTTGATGATGGGGTGGGCTGTGCATAGAGTGCAGAGGTCAGGGAGTGTATGGAAACAACTTTCTGCTCAGCTCTGCTGTGAACCTGAAGTGTGTTAGTCGCTCAGGTGTGTCTGACTCTGTGACCCTATGGACGGTAGCCCACCACGCTTCCCTGTCCATGGAGTTTGGGCCAGAGTGGATACCCTTTTCCTTCTCCGGGGGATCTTCTTGACCCAGAGACTGAACCTTGGTCTCCTGCATTGTAGGCACATTCTTTACTGTCTGAGCTACTGGGGAAGCCCAGAAAAATTTATTTATTCATTTATTTATTTAATTTTGGCCTCTTTTTATTGATCTTTTATTTATTTTTCATCCATCTTTATTCTTCAGCCTGTGTGGGTCTCCCATTGCAGCAGCCTCTCTCGTTGCAGAGCGCTGACTCTGGGCACATGTGCTCCAGAGCACTGGCTCATAATTGGACACACCGATCCAGCTGCTACGCGGCATGTGGGATCTTCCCAGGCCAGGGATTGAACCAGTACCCCTTGCACTGCAAGGTGAACTCTATACCCACTGGACCACCAGAGAAGCCCCAGCTTTTTATTTTTATGATTTACCTATCTATTTATTTGGCTGCATGGGGTCTTAGTGGCAGCACACAGGCTCTCTAATTGTGGTATGCGGGCTTAGTTGCCCTACAGCACATGGAATCTTAATTCTTTGACCAGGGATAAAACCTGTTTCCACTGCATTCCCATCCCAGTGGGAATTCTCAACTCCTGGACCGCCAGGGAAGCCTGTGAACCTAAAACTGTTCTAAAAAAAATCGTCTTTTTTTTTGTTTTTCTTTTGTAACATAAACTCACAAGACGGGATCGAAAGTAATCTGGAGTCCAGTCAACCAAGAGACCCTCTTAACTCATGCTGCAGCTGAACTGTGCGGAGCGAACCCTCAACTCAGTGTCACCTTATAGGACACTGTTTTGCAGTGGGCTGAGGAGAACCCACTTCCTCTGAACTGGGAGCAACCCACCCCACTTGATCCAAAGTTAAAAGCAAAAGCTGTCACAGGTAACCCCAGCTTATGAATCCACATTCCAAAAGTTTTGTAACAGCAGGATGTTGATGATGGGGTGGGCTGTGCATAGAGTGCAGAGGTCAGGGAGTGTATGGAAACAACTTTCTGCTCAGCTCTGCTGTGAACCTGAAGTGTGTTAGTCGCTCAGGTGTGTCTGACTCTGTGACCCTATGGACGGTAGCCCACCACGCTTCCCTGTCCATGGAGTTTGGGCCAGAGTGGATACCCTTTTCCTTCTCCGGGGGATCTTCTTGACCCAGAGACTGAACCTTGGTCTCCTGCATTGTAGGCACATTCTTTACTGTCTGAGCTACTGGGGAAGCCCAGAAAAATTTATTTATTCATTTATTTATTTAATTTTGGCCTCTTTTTATTGATCTTTTATTTATTTTTCATCCATCTTTATTCTTCAGCCTGTGTGGGTCTCCCATTGCAGCAGCCTCTCTCGTTGCAGAGCGCTGACTCTGGGCACATGTGCTCCAGAGCACTGGCTCATAATTGGACACACCGATCCAGCTGCTACGCGGCATGTGGGATCTTCCCAGGCCAGGGATTGAACCAGTACCCCTTGCACTGCAAGGTGAACTCTATACCCACTGGACCACCAGAGAAGCCCCAGCTTTTTATTTTTATGATTTACCTATCTATTTATTTGGCTGCATGGGGTCTTAGTGGCAGCACACAGGCTCTCTAATTGTGGTATGCGGGCTTAGTTGCCCTACAGCACATGGAATCTTAATTCTTTGACCAGGGATAAAACCTGTTTCCACTGCATTCCCATCCCAGTGGGAATTCTCAACTCCTGGACCGCCAGGGAAGCCTGTGAACCTAAAACTGTTCTAAAAAAAATCGTCTTTTTTTTTGTTTTTCTTTTGTAACATAAACTCACAAGACGGGATCGAAAGTAATCTGGAGTCCAGTCAACCAAGAGACCCTCTTAACTCATGCTGCAGCTGAACTGTGCGGAGCGAACCCTCAACTCAGTGTCACCTTATAGGACACTGTTTTGCAGTGGGCTGAGGAGAACCCCCACTTCCTCTCTGTGCAACTGGGAAGCACAATTCTCTTTTTTCTCTACCCATTTCTTTCTAGGGCAACTTTGATCCTGAAGGTACAGTCCTCCCATTCCTGTTCCTTACCTCCCCAGGAGGGCTGAGGGCCTTGAAAACAATATCCCAGACACATGGCAGCAGAGGGCAAAGGAAGCATCGAGCCCCAGCATGCAGGGGACACAGAAAGGGCAGGAGGATATCCCTTTCAAAGTCCCCTTTGTAGGTACTGAAACAACAGGGTTGGCGTGAAGCGGCACATTTTCTTTGAAGCAGTATCATTTAATGTCCCTTCCACTGGAAAGCCTTCAGGTTCATATTCTTACTAAAAAAAGCCACTTGTCCTTACTGAGCCCCTATTACTATGTCATTAAAAATGGGTCCAATTATTTTTTTCCCTATTTTTCTACCACGTGAATAGTGTTTATGTCTCTGTGATCAAACTCATCTTTGGCAACCACTGGGTCCACGTGATACTTTCTTGCTTTCTTTTTTTTTATTTTTTGGGAAGGGAGCGGGGCGGGCAGGCCATTTCTATTGGTCTTTCATTTATCTGTTTTCAGCCATCTTTGTTCTTCCGCCTGTATGGGCCTCCCATCGCGGTGGCCTCTGTTGTCACAGAGCACCAGCTCTGGGCGCACGCGCCCCGGAGATCCAGTTCGGTAATTGGACACATCGGTCTAGCCACTCTGCGGCACGTGGGATCTTCCCAGGCCAGGGATTGAACCGGCGCCCCTTGCACTGCAAGGCAGTGTCCTTACCCACTGGACCACCAGGGAAGCCCCACGTGATACTTTCTTGCTTTCTTTTTTTTTATTTTTTGGGAAGGGAGCGGGGCGGGCAGGCCATTTCTATTGGTCTTTCATTTATCTGTTTTCAGCCATCTTTGTTCTTCCGCCTGTATGGGCCTCCCATCGCGGTGGCCTCTGTTGTCACAGAGCACCAGCTCTGGGCGCACGCGCCCCGGAGATCCAGTTCGGTAATTGGACACATCGGTCTAGCCACTCTGCGGCACGTGGGATCTTCCCAGGCCAGGGATTGAACCGGCGCCCCTTGCACTGCAAGGCAGTGTCCTTACCCACTGGACCACCAGGGAAGCCCCACGTGATACTTTCTTGCTTTCTTTTTTTTTATTTTTTGGGAAGGGAGCGGGGCGGGCAGGCCATTTCTATTGGTCTTTCATTTATCTGTTTTCAGCCATCTTTGTTCTTCCGCCTGTATGGGCCTCCCATCGCGGTGGCCTCTGTTGTCACAGAGCACCAGCTCTGGGCGCACGCGCCCCGGAGATCCGGTTCGGTAATTGGACACATCGGTCTAGCCACTCTGCGGCACGTGGGATCTTCCCAGGCCAGGGATTGAACCGGCGCCCCTTGCACTGCAAGGCAGTGTCCTTACCCACTGGACCACCAGGGAAGCCCCACGTGATACTTTCTCAGTGAGAAGAGTCAGTAGAAATATAGAAAGAAAAGTGCTCAAGCCGTACAGGCATTTGATAAAGGCCAACCCTCTTAAACAGGCAGCTAGAGGCTGCGTGGATTTCCCTGGTGGCTCAGATGGTGAAGAATCTGTCTGCACTGCAGGTGACCTGGGTTCCCTGGGCTGAAAGATCCCCTGGAGAAGGAAATGGCAACCCACTCCAATATTCTTGCCTGGAGAATCCCATGGACAGAGGAGCCTGGCGGGCTACAGTCGATGGGGTAGCAAAGATTTGGACATGACTGAGCAACTAACACTTTATACAGATACCATGAATCCAGAAATCTTCCTTTTGTGTGCCCTAAACCTGAGACCCATAAATGACACATGCACTGAGGGACCCAGGCACAAACTCTTCCCCAGTGAGTTATCAGGAATAAAGGGACTCAGCTCAGAGAGAAGAATGAAGAAAAAAAGGACCTTCAAGATACTGCTCGCACAATCTAAGGCCAATTTTGAAGATGGATTTTATAGAAACAAAAGAAAGCAAGAGGCTCTGTTGTGTATATTATCTACCACTCCTATTCACTCCTAATGCCTGCCCTTCTATAGTTTCTGCCCTCGCCTGGCAGCAAGGCCTCCACTCCTCCGGCACAAAGCCACAGAGCCGCCCACAGCTACAGACCTTCAGGGCCTCAGCGGCTCTGGACATAGTCTCACCCTGAGATGACACCACACAGTGGTCGAGGGCTTACTGGGGAGCTGGGGAGCACACTCAGTCCTTGATGACTCTGCAGCAACTCTCCCCTCTTTTGGATCCTGCAATGGGATTCTCCTGGATTTTCTCCACTTTTTCTGCTGACTTCTTTTGAGTTCCATCTGTAGATTTCTCTTTCTCTGCCAACCCCAGGTCCCCAGGGCCGCATTCTCAGCTTTGCTCTCACACTCTTCACTCTCCCTCTGACCTCCCTGGACTACTGGCTTCATTTCACCCCCTTGAGACTCATAACACCCAAATCTGCATCTCCAGACCTTTTCTCCGGCGGGCCCTTGCACTGCAAGGCAGTGTCCTTACCCACTGGACCACCAGGGAAGCCCCACGTGATACTTTCTCAGTGAGAAGAGTCAGTAGAAATATAGAAAGAAAAGTGCTCAAGCCGTACAGGCATTTGATAAAGGCCAACCCTCTTAAACAGGCAGCTAGAGGCTGCGTGGATTTCCCTGGTGGCTCAGATGGTGAAGAATCTGTCTGCACTGCAGGTGACCTGGGTTCCCTGGGCTGAAAGATCCCCTGGAGAAGGAAATGGCAACCCACTCCAATATTCTTGCCTGGAGAATCCCATGGACAGAGGAGCCTGGCGGGCTACAGTCGATGGGGTAGCAAAGATTTGGACATGACTGAGCAACTAACACTTTATACAGATACCATGAATCCAGAAATCTTCCTTTTGTGTGCCCTAAACCTGAGACCCATAAATGACACATGCACTGAGGGACCCAGGCACAAACTCTTCCCCAGTGAGTTATCAGGAATAAAGGGACTCAGCTCAGAGAGAAGAATGAAGAAAAAAAGGACCTTCAAGATACTGCTCGCACAATCTAAGGCCAATTTTGAAGATGGATTTTATAGAAACAAAAGAAAGCAAGAGGCTCTGTTGTGTATATTATCTACCACTCCTATTCACTCCTAATGCCTGCCCTTCTATAGTTTCTGCCCTCGCCTGGCAGCAAGGCCTCCACTCCTCCGGCACAAAGCCACAGAGCCGCCCACAGCTACAGACCTTCAGGGCCTCAGCGGCTCTGGACATAGTCTCACCCTGAGATGACACCACACAGTGGTCGAGGGCTTACTGGGGAGCTGGGGAGCACACTCAGTCCTTGATGACTCTGCAGCAACTCTCCCCTCTTTTGGATCCTGCAATGGGATTCTCCTGGATTTTCTCCACTTTTTCTGCTGACTTCTTTTGAGTTCCATCTGTAGATTTCTCTTTCTCTGCCAACCCCAGGTCCCCAGGGCCGCATTCTCAGCTTTGCTCTCACACTCTTCACTCTCCCTCTGACCTCCCTGGACTACTGGCTTCATTTCACCCCCTTGAGACTCATAACACCCAAATCTGCATCTCCAGACCTTTTTCTGGAACTTCAGGCTCATGTTTCCAAATGCCTTTTGGGTATCCCTCCCAAATGTTCCATGAACACATTAGATTGCCACATCCGAAACTCAACTCATTGTCCTCCCCACCAAACTCATTCTTCTTCCATCAAGAGCAGCACTGTCAGCTCAGTCTGCCACATCAGAAAGCAGGACCTTGGAGCTTCTCTGGCTGTCCAGTGGTTAAGACTCCAAGCTTCTACTGCTGGGGACAAGAGTTCAATCCCTGGTTGGAGAACTAAGATCCCAAATATCGTGCAGACCACCACCAAACAAAAAGCTAACAAGACATCTCCCATATCCCATTCATGTCCCACTGCCACCAAGTCTCCATGTCCAGATCCTAACCTTCTCCTTTACCTGCATGCTCTACCTGTCAGGTTCAAGGCCCTCAGGGTGTCCCTGTCCTACTACATGAATGACACAGCCAGCCAGAAGATCATCTTGCTGTCATGAATTCTCCCCTCCAATCCATCTTTTATAACCATCAGTTTCCCTGACAAAACACATTTCTCCCCTTGCCTCTCTTTTGGTTAAAAGTCTTAAGAGCTCCCTCACCTCCCCTACATGGACCACAAAAGAATATTATTAACAAAGCATACAAACCTTGTATGATCTTATCATATCTCTCAACAAACACTCACCACAGAGTACCCTACTTGAAATGACCTAAAACTACTTGGGATTCCCCAAATCAAATCTGACATCTTAGACATTCCTACTCTGTATCTGCTATTCCTATGGCCCAAAGAACCCCTATTTATACCTGAGTACCCAACGCAAATATCTTTTCCATGAGAGGCTCTCCAACTCTTCATCTCCTTCAGACCTGCCACTCTACCCTCTGTGCTCCAGAAACACTTCGAACACAGCTCTAAAGCATACACCAGATATTTAACGACTCGTGACTTGATGGCTTGTTTACATGTCTTCCTTCACACAAGGCTGGGAGAACCACGAGGCTAAGAATGTATACTCTCCTGCCCAGAACACACACAGGTTCAGAAAAGCAGTTCACTAAGTTCCTCAAATTAGAGGAAGAACCAGTGATGTGAGATGTTTCCCCAGGATGTACAGGCAGGAAGCGAGGGGAAGGAAGGAGTTAATGGCTGAACCTTTCAAATGCTATCACTGGTAACCCTGGATTTAAATTTCTGTTTAACACAATTGGCCAGTGAAAAAGCATTTTCATCATGAATCCTTGTTTCCTCCAAGTTTTCTAAAAACATCACCCTATCAGTTTGAATCCTGCAGGCTTTTTCTCAGCCAAAAGGAATTTCCCTTTAAACAAAAACTATTCAGACATTTCCAAGATATGAAATATTATTAAAAAAACACACACAGGATTTTCCACTCAGACGACTAGAAAACTGTTTGTAGGTTTTTTTCCCTCAGACTCCTCTTATTTGCCAAGAAGTCTGAAGAGGGTTATGTGTGTTTCTGATGCTAAAAAAAAAAGTTTCTACCTCTGTGCCTCTCTGTTTTTCCATTCTTTATTTTGTCTGGGTTTTACTGAAGCAAGATTTTTAAGTCAGAAGACAGAAGTGATGAAAGGCAAAACTATACCCACCACCTGAGTTGTCCAAATGAAAGAAGCAATCAACTGAATTTTGTTGTTGCTGTTTTAAATTACCCATTTTTATAAAGATCAAATAAACAAAAATAAATATTTTTTTAAAAAAGGGTGGGAGCATGATACTCTGCACAGAATGGTGGAGTTTAAAGGAACCTCTGAGACCACAATACAAACACAACATTTCAGAGCAGGATAAATCCAGGAGGATGTGAAGTAACTTGTACTATAATGAGTTTTTCCAAAGAAAAACTCTTCCAAGATACTTCAAGAAGTAGGCATAGACGTTTGAGTGGCTCAACCCACCTTAGCTCTTAAAAAGCTCTTTAATAATGTCAAAAAAGTTTAGATACATAAATGACACGAGTAGAAAGCAGCTCAAAGGCAGGCAGTTTCACATGGGGCAACTATAACTGGGCTCAACAGCAGCTATACACACTCAAGGGATCAATGGTGCATGATCGAAGAGGTGATGTCTGACTTTTGCACTGACCTTCTACTTCATCCCAGAAAAAAATGAGACATACCACTGTGGAACACCACAAAAGGCTTCCCAAGCGGAAGAATACGCGCAAGGCCACCACGGCCTCTGTCTGATGGGTGACATTGACTCTAGAAACAGCTGGGTCCCAACAGTGACTCATGAGTCTCTCAGGGGTTTACCCTGCAGGAGACCCGAGTCACTAAACCTCCCTGAGATAACAGGGGTGCAGTGATCAGGGGGTTCAAAGTGTTCTCAGCTCTTCTCAAAGTACCGCATCAGGAAGATTCAAAAGTGATCCAAGCAGGGCTGCTCCACAGGGCCCCAAAATCTTTTCAGATATCTCCCTTTAAACAAAAACTATTCAGACTTTCAGATATGAAATATTATTAAAAAAACACACACAGGATTTTCCACTCAGACGACTAGAAAACTGTTTGTAGGTTTTTTTCCCTCAGACTCCTCTTATTTGCCAAGAAGTCTGAAGAGGGTTATGTGTGTTTCTGATGCTAAAAAAAAAAGTTTCTACCTCTGTGCCTCTCTGTTTTTCCATTCTTTATTTTGTCTGGGTTTTACTGAAGCAAGATTTTTAAGTCAGAAGACAGAAGTGATGAAAGGCAAAACTATACCCACCACCTGAGTTGTCCAAATGAAAGAAGCAATCAACTGAATTTTGTTGTTGCTGTTTTAAATTACCCATTTTTATAAAGATCAAATAAACAAAAATAAATATTTTTTTAAAAAAGGGTGGGAGCATGATACTCTGCACAGAATGGTGGAGTTTAAAGGAACCTCTGAGACCACAATACAAACACAACATTTCAGAGCAGGATAAATCCAGGAGGATGTGAAGTAACTTGTACTATAATGAGTTTTTCCAAAGAAAAACTCTTCCAAGATACTTCAAGAAGTAGGCATAGACGTTTGAGTGGCTCAACCCACCTTAGCTCTTAAAAAGCTCTTTAATAATGTCAAAAAAGTTTAGATACATAAATGACACGAGTAGAAAGCAGCTCAAAGGCAGGCAGTTTCACATGGGGCAACTATAACTGGGCTCAACAGCAGCTATACACACTCAAGGGATCAATGGTGCATGATCGAAGAGGTGATGTCTGACTTTTGCACTGACCTTCTACTTCATCCCAGAAAAAAATGAGACATACCACTGTGGAACACCACAAAAGGCTTCCCAAGCGGAAGAATACGCGCAAGGCCACCACGGCCTCTGTCTGATGGGTGACATTGACTCTAGAAACAGCTGGGTCCCAACAGTGACTCATGAGTCTCTCAGGGGTTTACCCTGCAGGAGACCCGAGTCACTAAACCTCCCTGAGATAACAGGGGTGCAGTGATCAGGGGGTTCAAAGTGTTCTCAGCTCTTCTCAAAGTACCGCATCAGGAAGATTCAAAAGTGATCCAAGCAGGGCTGCTCCACAGCTCATGAGGGCCCCCAAAAATCTTGGGTCATATTCCAGATATCTCCCAGTTTCCATCCACAGATAGCTAACAGATGTAAAGGTCTGAGAAAAAGCTGGACTGAAGTTGATAGAGGAGCTAGGGTGAGCACAGAAGATCAACTACCAAACACTCACATTTAACAGGCGGTTAGGCAGTCGGCAAAGAAGGAAAAACTAAGCAATTCAGGTATCATCAAAGCCAAAGCGAGTCACAAGATAACCATGTGGCTGGCCAATACTGCCAAATGTTTTCATGAGGCCTTGTAGGTAGGGACGGAGAGATTAGTGGATCGGGATCGACTGGTTAGAGAGAAATTAGAGAATCTTGAGGCAGCAGTAGGGACCAGAACATACAGGAGGCAGAAGTAAAAAGTGAGGAAGTGGAGGCTGTAGTATTGACTACTTGTCTGAGAAAGCCTGGCAGCAAAGGAGAGAGAAAAAAATGAGCAGAGCAAGGCGGGGGGTGGGGTGGGGGAAAGCATCTGGCAAACATGTGTTCAAGGCAGAGACCCGTGTTTACAGCAGAAGGCATGGCAGAAAGCTTGGGAGGAGAGGAAATGAAGACGCATGAGAGGGAATAATTACAGGTCCTGTGTGCTTCCTGAATGATGTCAGACTCCTGAGATGGGAACACCTCTTCCCCAGAAGGAAGACATTTGACTCCGGGGAGAGGTGAAAAAGTGTGTCCATTATGGGCCTGGCAGTGACATGGGAAGAAACTGAGACCCAAAGAGGGAAGAGAACTTGCCCAAGGTCACCAGAGATGGAGCGGCCCTGGATTCCAAATCCCACCCTTTCCACATACTGCCTCCACCTCTAGTGGAAATGAGCTGTTATACAATCAGCCTCCCTCCCATCTGGTTCTCAAAACCAAGCAAGAAAAGTTATTATCAGACTATCCAAGTCAGTTTCGTATTTAATTTTCAGACTTGCAGAGGCTTTCGCAAGCATCCAGAGTTTTAAAAAATACATTCACGAAAGAGACCAAGGCCACCAAGCTTCTCCCTCCTCCAAGAATGCCTCATTCTACATATATCAAATAAGTATTAAGACTCTCTGAGCATCCTGGGCGTGGTTGCTGTTGTTCAGTTGCTAAGTCATGTCTGTCTCTTTGTCACCTCATGGACTGCAGCACTCAAGACCTCCTTGTCTTTCACTATCTTCCACAGTTTACTCAGACTCATGTCCATTGAAGTGGTGATGCCATCCAATCATGTCATCCTCTGTCGTCCCCTTCTCATGCCCTCAATCTTTCTCGGCATCAGGGTCTTTTCCAATGAGTTGGCTGTTCACATCAGGTGGCCAAAATACTGGAGCTTCAGCTTCAGCTTGGGAGAAGAGAAACACAGGAGCTTGTGTTCCATCTGAGCATCTCTCTTTTCGGCTGGAGGCCTCAGATTCTCCACAGACAAATGGGCCATCACCTCCTATGTTCCTCTCGGGTAACACAGACACTTCCATCTAGGGAAACAACGAGGTCATGTGGTTCTTCACTTGGAAGAGCTGCTAAGAACATCTAGTGAGTCACGTTGGCAGAACACACTCAAGGCTGACACCGGTGGTGGATCTCACCATTTCCTTTCAGTCTTGATTCTACTGAGGTTGGGAATGTAGACACTACTCCTTCATTCACTACTCCATCACTCACCTGGGAAATCCAGACACTCTGCAGCCCCTGAAGCTTACCAAACGTCCATCCCAGGCCTAAGACCATTTGGCCCAAGACAGTCCACAGAGAGGGCAGAGCCATCCCAGACGGAGGCAGACAGTTCAAGCTGCAAACAAGCACACTCTGACCTTATCCCTGTTTGAACAGTCACATACAATTTAAAAACAGCCATTTCCAAATCTTGCCCAAGGTCACCAGAGATGGAGCGGCCCTGGATTCCAAATCCCACCCTTTCCACATACTGCCTCCACCTCTAGTGGAAATGAGCTGTTATACAATCAGCCTCCCTCCCATCTGGTTCTCAAAACCAAGCAAGAAAAGTTATTATCAGACTATCCAAGTCAGTTTCGTATTTAATTTTCAGACTTGCAGAGGCTTTCGCAAGCATCCAGAGTTTTAAAAAATACATTCACGAAAGAGACCAAGGCCACCAAGCTTCTCCCTCCTCCAAGAATGCCTCATTCTACATATATCAAATAAGTATTAAGACTCTCTGAGCATCCTGGGCGTGGTTGCTGTTGTTCAGTTGCTAAGTCATGTCTGTCTCTTTGTCACCTCATGGACTGCAGCACTCAAGACCTCCTTGTCTTTCACTATCTTCCACAGTTTACTCAGACTCATGTCCATTGAAGTGGTGATGCCATCCAATCATGTCATCCTCTGTCGTCCCCTTCTCATGCCCTCAATCTTTCTCGGCATCAGGGTCTTTTCCAATGAGTTGGCTGTTCACATCAGGTGGCCAAAATACTGGAGCTTCAGCTTCAGCTTGGGAGAAGAGAAACACAGGAGCTTGTGTTCCATCTGAGCATCTCTCTTTTCGGCTGGAGGCCTCAGATTCTCCACAGACAAATGGGCCATCACCTCCTATGTTCCTCTCGGGTAACACAGACACTTCCATCTAGGGAAACAACGAGGTCATGTGGTTCTTCACTTGGAAGAGCTGCTAAGAACATCTAGTGAGTCACGTTGGCAGAACACACTCAAGGCTGACACCGGTGGTGGATCTCACCATTTCCTTTCAGTCTTGATTCTACTGAGGTTGGGAATGTAGACACTACTCCTTCATTCACTACTCCATCACTCACCTGGGAAATCCAGACACTCTGCAGCCCCTGAAGCTTACCAAACGTCCATCCCAGGCCTAAGACCATTTGGCCCAAGACAGTCCACAGAGAGGGCAGAGCCATCCCAGACGGAGGCAGACAGTTCAAGCTGCAAACAAGCACACTCTGACCTTATCCCTGTTTGAACAGTCACATACAATTTAAAAAACAGCTTCTCTGAAAAATGGTATTCAGCTTTCTGCCTGCAGAGATGAGGTTACGTGGACCTCGAACAGAACAAATCATTCTTGTCCTGCATGGTGGTCACGACTACAGGCTCAGTTAGTTACCTCCAGCCCTAATATTCGACCTTGATGCAGGGAGTTCAGATAATATAGTTAATTCTACATTTCCTTGTTTGTGAGTTGGAACACAGCGGTACCCTCTCAATGACAGCTTTTGCATGTGTTTCAGTTGTTGTTGTTATTTAGTTGATAATATGTGTTCGGCTCGAATTTTGAGACCCCATGGACTGTCCACCAGGCTCCTCTGTGCATGGACTTCCCAAGAGATCTGCCTGACCCAGAGATCAAACCCTCGTCTCCTGCATTTGGCAGGCAGATTCTTTACCACTGAGCCACTTGGAAAGCCCATACATTGCACTGCAGAAATATTCCATATTTAAACGTTTTAAGAACTTTTCCATTTGCTAGCCCACCTTTGTGAGAAAAACAGCTATTGGCTAAAGGAACAAACCTTTTGATGACGGAAAAGTCTAAAACTCAGACTATTTTACAAATGATCATTACACATGGTCACATTGGTTGCGTTCAAACCAATTGGGTAAATCCCTTTCCAACCAATAGTTTAGAAATGATGATGTGATCCAATCCTTGATAATAAAGCTCAAAAAGAAATTAGCTGGTGGGCTTCTGAAAAAAGTTTTTTCCATCCTAAAAAGGGACACAGAGAAGGCACAACCTCTCTTCTTCCTCTGGATAGTATCATCTTGAGTTGAACAGCTGAGACTCATATGGGTATGAGTTGTCTTCTGGTCACCAACAACTTGAAGATGAAACCTGCAGATAGAATCTAGGTCCACAATGATAGGAGGGAGTTGATGAATCAGCCAAACAAGTATAGCTATACCCTTAGGCCTCTTGCAACATGACTTTATAATACCAAACGTCCATCCCAGGCCTAAGACCATTTGGCCCAAGACAGTCCACAGAGAGGGCAGAGCCATCCCAGACGGAGGCAGACAGTTCAAGCTGCAAACAAGCACACTCTGACCTTATCCCTGTTTGAACAGTCACATACAATTTAAAAAACAGCTTCTCTGAAAAATGGTATTCAGCTTTCTGCCTGCAGAGATGAGGTTACGTGGACCTCGAACAGAACAAATCATTCTTGTCCTGCATGGTGGTCACGACTACAGGCTCAGTTAGTTACCTCCAGCCCTAATATTCGACCTTGATGCAGGGAGTTCAGATAATATAGTTAATTCTACATTTCCTTGTTTGTGAGTTGGAACACAGCGGTACCCTCTCAATGACAGCTTTTGCATGTGTTTCAGTTGTTGTTGTTATTTAGTTGATAATATGTGTTCGGCTCGAATTTTGAGACCCCATGGACTGTCCACCAGGCTCCTCTGTGCATGGACTTCCCAAGAGATCTGCCTGACCCAGAGATCAAACCCTCGTCTCCTGCATTTGGCAGGCAGATTCTTTACCACTGAGCCACTTGGAAAGCCCATACATTGCACTGCAGAAATATTCCATATTTAAACGTTTTAAGAACTTTTCCATTTGCTAGCCCACCTTTGTGAGAAAAACAGCTATTGGCTAAAGGAACAAACCTTTTGATGACGGAAAAGTCTAAAACTCAGACTATTTTACAAATGATCATTACACATGGTCACATTGGTTGCGTTCAAACCAATTGGGTAAATCCCTTTCCAACCAATAGTTTAGAAATGATGATGTGATCCAATCCTTGATAATAAAGCTCAAAAAGAAATTAGCTGGTGGGCTTCTGAAAAAAGTTTTTTCCATCCTAAAAAGGGACACAGAGAAGGCACAACCTCTCTTCTTCCTCTGGATAGTATCATCTTGAGTTGAACAGCTGAGACTCATATGGGTATGAGTTGTCTTCTGGTCACCAACAACTTGAAGATGAAACCTGCAGATAGAATCTAGGTCCACAATGATAGGAGGGAGTTGATGAATCAGCCAAACAAGTATAGCTATACCCTTAGGCCTCTTGCAACATGACATAATAATTCACTTATTGAATCAATTTTCAGTCACTCACAGTTGCAAGCATTGTCATTTAATGCAGTTATTAATCTAGATGCAAGGCCTCATTTCTCCTGCCGGAGCAACTTCACATCAGAGCTCAACAGAATATTATCACTCAGGGATCTCCCAAGCAAGAGAGCAAATACAAAACTCAGCATTGCCCTCTCATCTTTCAGAACTGTGCCCAAGCCCACCTTCCCTCAGCTCATGTTATCACCAGAAGAACAAATTCATAGAATATAATATAATTGAGTCAAAGATTTTTCACCATGCCAACGATAATTCTTTGAATCATCGCTAAATCAGTATCACATATGCAAGGCTGCCTTACAAACAGATGCCAAATGCAGAGGGGAGGGAGTTCCCTAAATACTCCTCCCATACTACTTGGTTATTGCTTTAGCTTATGCATTTAGAGATTCACCCTTTTGTGTATGTATTCAGTCACTAAGTTGTGTCCGACTCTGTGACCCCATGCACTACAGCACACCAGGCTCCTCTGTCCTTCACTATCTCCTAGAGCTTTTTCAAATTCATGTCCGTTAAGTCAGTGATGCTATCTAACCATCCCATCCTCTGCTGCCCCCTTTTTGCCTATGATTTTCCCAGCACCAGGGTCTTTTCTAATGAGTATACTTTGGTCATCTGGTGCAAAAAACCATGAATCAAAGATTCACCCTTTTAACATGAGTAAGTGTTGTTACATACAAATGCCCATTTAGGGGTCCTAGGTTAAACTTTATGAATATTTATATTTTTAGTGTGAGCTTATCAAACCTTTCCTGAGAGCAAAATGAAAGAGAAAGAGTTATAAAGTGAATACCATTACAGCAAGTACTTGGGGTTCAAGAAGGGAGGAAAACATGACAGGAGTGAAAATGAAGAAGGGTGACACAGGGCCTCCAAGGCATATTATCCTGACTTCACAATCCTGTCTCCTACTAGAATTCATTACCTTTCATTCAGTTTGTGGAGGTTACCTTAGGTCTGGGCCAAACATTGATGGGGAATCAGCCAAACAAGTATAGCTATACCCTTAGGCCTCTTGCAACATGACATAATAATTCACTTATTGAATCAATTTTCAGTCACTCACAGTTGCAAGCATTGTCATTTAATGCAGTTATTAATCTAGATGCAAGGCCTCATTTCTCCTGCCGGAGCAACTTCACATCAGAGCTCAACAGAATATTATCACTCAGGGATCTCCCAAGCAAGAGAGCAAATACAAAACTCAGCATTGCCCTCTCATCTTTCAGAACTGTGCCCAAGCCCACCTTCCCTCAGCTCATGTTATCACCAGAAGAACAAATTCATAGAATATAATATAATTGAGTCAAAGATTTTTCACCATGCCAACGATAATTCTTTGAATCATCGCTAAATCAGTATCACATATGCAAGGCTGCCTTACAAACAGATGCCAAATGCAGAGGGGAGGGAGTTCCCTAAATACTCCTCCCATACTACTTGGTTATTGCTTTAGCTTATGCATTTAGAGATTCACCCTTTTGTGTATGTATTCAGTCACTAAGTTGTGTCCGACTCTGTGACCCCATGCACTACAGCACACCAGGCTCCTCTGTCCTTCACTATCTCCTAGAGCTTTTTCAAATTCATGTCCGTTAAGTCAGTGATGCTATCTAACCATCCCATCCTCTGCTGCCCCCTTTTTGCCTATAATTTTTCCCAGCACCAGGGTCTTTTCTAATGAGTATACTTTGGTCATCTGGTGCAAAAAGCCATGAATCAAAGATTCACCCTTTTAACATGAGTAAGTGTTGTTACATACAAATGCCCATTTAGGGGTCCTAGGTTAAACTTTATGAATATTTATATTTTTAGTGTGAGCTTATCAAACCTTTCCTGAGAGCAAAATGAAAGAGAAAGAGTTATAAAGTGAATACCATTACAGCAAGTACTTGGGGTTCAAGAAGGGAGGAAAACATGACAGGAGTGAAAATGAAGAAGGGTGACACAGGGCCTCCAAGGCATATTATCCTGACTTCACAATCCTGTCTCCTACTAGAATTCATTACCTTTCATTCAGTTTGTGGAGGTCAGATGACCAGAAGTAATGACTCCTTGTTCATGAGGACCCGGAGTCTCACTCAGAATCTGGCCAGAGGCCAACAATTAAAGACGAAAATCACACCAAAAGCTCCTGGATCCCACTGGAGCCCTATCAAGTCTCTGGGCCACCAAGAGGAGGAGGTAAGCATCCTGAAACCAGCATCCGCCTTCCAGCAATGACTGTGGATGCAGAAGCCAGATGGCCTCACATTCTCACCCCAGGCAGATGGACCCTCCCCTTAATAACTCCCCATCTACCACCTTCTGGGCTCAGCCTTTTTTGGAGGAAGTATAATTGCTTTACAGTGTTGCATTAGTTTTTGCTGTACAACAAAGTAAATCAGCTGTATCACAATAGCCTGGACATGGAAGCAACCTAGATGACCATAGACAGAGGAATGGATGAAGATGCAGTACAGATATCCAATGGGATCAGTCATTTCACTTTAAGAACCAACTGGGGGGCTTCCCCTGGTGGTCCAGTGGGTGGAGAGTCCGCCTTGCAGTGCAAGGGGTACCAGTGCGATCCCTGGCCCGGGAAGATCCCAGGAGCTGCAGAGCAGCTGGACTGGTGTGTCCAATTATTAGCCAGCGCTCTGGAGCGCATGAGCACAGAACTGGTGCTCTGCAACAAGAAAGGCCACTGCAATGGGAGACCCACACATGCCAAAGAATAAAATACGGATGAAAATAAATATAAAAATAAGAAAGAGGCATGACTGGGGGGAAGATTAAAATAAAGATAAAAAAAAAAAACCAACTGAACATAAAAATTTCAGCAGTATAACCACTAAATGGGCTTTCCTAGTGGCTCAGATGGTAAAGAATCTACTTACAATGCAGGAGAGCCAGGTTCAATCCCTGGGTCGGGAAGATTCCCTGGAGAAGGGAATGGCAGTCCACTTCAGCATTCATGCCTGGAGAATTCCATGGATAGAGAAGCCTGACAGACTATAGTTCATGCAGCTGCAGAGTCGGACACAATTGAGTGACCAACACTGTATGACTAAAACCACTAAATAATTCTGCAAAGAACTGGATGCATATGAATTGAGCACTTAAAACAAGCAGAACTAAATGGGAGGCTGGAATTAACAAACAGATAATAAATAATACAGATAAAAAAACAAGGACCTGCTTCTAGCACAGTCAACAATGCTCAATATTTTATAATAACCTATAAGGTAAAAGAATCTGAAAAATACACACATATATGCATAAATCACTGTGCTACACACCTGAAACAAGCACAACATTGTAAATCAACTATTTTGTTGCTGTTGTTTAGTCGCTAAGCTATGTCTGCCTCTGTGACCCTACAGACTCTATCCCGCCAGGCTCCTCTATCTATAGCATTTCCCAGGCAAGAATATTAGAGTGGGTTGCCATCTCTTTCTCTAGGGGATTTTCCCGACCCAGGGCTAGACCCCACAACTCCTGCATTGGCAGGTGGATTCTTTACCACTTAACTACCAAGGAAGCACCAAAATACTTCAATAAGAAAAAATAAAATACCAAGCAAAACCTCTGTCATTATCTTTGTGAACATTTAGTAGCTCCTACTGTATACCTTTAAAAATTATCATTGTAAACAGTAGTAAAGGCTCTGTTTTCCAGATTGTAACACTGAGCTTTAAAAAAGTTACCAAGAACACAGTTTATTGTACGCAAACGCACTGCTAATCCTCCAGCCTCAAAGTCCTTTTCCCTACAAGCACTCCTCCTTCCTCTATTCATTACCCAAGGCCTCCACCAACTCTGGTGGTGTTGAGTGAGCCTCAGATCCCTCTTTTCATAAGGAAACATAGGCTAAAATTACCTCTAGTCCAGTTTTATGCAGTGCCTTTAAGTTGTCATTTTTAATTCCCTAAATACTTTCAGGAGGCAAAACTGTGAATGGTGCAAAAGGAATCATGTGAAAACAACTCCCTCACCCTCCCTCTCTTGACCTCCAGTCCCTCAAATTCCCCTTGCTGTTGTTGTTCAGTTGCTCAGTTGTATCCATCTTTTTGTGATTCCGTGGACTGCAGCATGCCAGGATTCCCTATCCCTCACCATCTCCCGTAGTTTGTTCAAACTCATGTTCATTGTGTCAGTGATGCCATCCAACCACTTCATCCTCTCCTGTCGCTTCTCCTCTTGCCGTCAGTCTTTCTCAGCATTAGGGTCTTTTCCAATGAGTTAGCTCTTTGCATTAGGTGGTCAGAGTAATGGAGTGTCCAGCTTTAGCATCAGTCCTTCCAGTAACTATTCAGGGTTGATTTCCTTTAGGACTGACTGGCTGATCTCCTTGCTGTCCAAGGAACTATATGCCGTATATACTGGTATATGTAATAATATACATAGCTAAGATTTACAGACTATTTTGCTCTTTAAATTGCAAAATCTCACAGTAAGTTCCCAGAAGCATAATTTGCACAGAATCTTAACAAAACACAACATGAATGCTAGAAATGTCAATATTCTGCCAGGTTGAGGGGTATCTGACAAGGTTTCCTTGATTCAGTGATTTGAAACCATAATAGATATACTCTTTTCTCATACCTGCCATCCTTTATGAAACCATTTTCAGCCTGTATCCACTCTAGAAGCAACTGTTTTTCTAAAAGAAGTACCCACTGATTTAAAATTATATATCATCATCTGTATGGGAAATAATTTTTAAGCTTCAAGAGGAAACCCAAAGCTCTAATAACTTAGGATCTAGCAGGCAAGTCCAAATTCACTCTATGTGCTTCATTATATTATAGACTTTGAACCTTTCTCCTCGAAGGCTTGGTCCTTCTGGACCAAGAAGCCTTTTTCATAACTATCAAATGAGAAAAACATTGCCCCTGATGGCTCATAGAAGGTGCCTGGAAAAAGGTGACAATTCCAGCCTCAGGCAACTTCTGTGTTTTTAAAATTAGGTAGGTAACAGTTTTTCCAAAACAGGGCATTAGCAGTCATGCATGCAGTAACTAAATCCCTAATTAGAGCAAAAGAGATCATGCTAGGAAGGGGTTGGTGGCTGCACTGCCACCCTGGTTAAATATTAGCTGCCTTCAGACTCAGCAATTTCTGGCTCCCCAAACATCCTTTCCTATCCTCATCAGTTCCCTAGACCCTTTTTCAAACTCATGTTCATTGTGTCAGTGATGCCATCCAACCACTTCATCCTCTCCTGTCGCTTCTCCTCTTGCCGTCAGTCTTTCTCAGCATTAGGGTCTTTTCCAATGAGTTAGCTCTTTGCATTAGGTGGTCAGAGTAATGGAGTGTCCAGCTTTAGCATCAGTCCTTCCAGTAACTATTCAGGGTTGATTTCCTTTAGGACTGACTGGCTGATCTCCTTGCTGTCCAAGGAACTATATGCCGTATATACTGGTATATGTAATAATATACATAGCTAAGATTTACAGACTATTTTGCTCTTTAAATTGCAAAATCTCACAGTAAGTTCCCAGAAGCATAATTTGCACAGAATCTTAACAAAACACAACATGAATGCTAGAAATGTCAATATTCTGCCAGGTTGAGGGGTATCTGACAAGGTTTCCTTGATTCAGTGATTTGAAACCATAATAGATATACTCTTTTCTCATACCTGCCATCCTTTATGAAACCATTTTCAGCCTGTATCCACTCTAGAAGCAACTGTTTTTCTAAAAGAAGTACCCACTGATTTAAAATTATATATCATCATCTGTATGGGAAATAATTTTTAAGCTTCAAGAGGAAACCCAAAGCTCTAATAACTTAGGATCTAGCAGGCAAGTCCAAATTCACTCTATGTGCTTCATTATATTATAGACTTTGAACCTTTCTCCTCGAAGGCTTGGTCCTTCTGGACCAAGAAGCCTTTTTCATAACTATCAAATGAGAAAAACATTGCCCCTGATGGCTCATAGAAGGTGCCTGGAAAAAGGTGACAATTCCAGCCTCAGGCAACTTCTGTGTTTTTAAAATTAGGTAGGTAACAGTTTTTCCAAAACAGGGCATTAGCAGTCATGCATGCAGTAACTAAATCCCTAATTAGAGCAAAAGAGATCATGCTAGGAAGGGGTTGGTGGCTGCACTGCCACCCTGGTTAAATATTAGCTGCCTTCAGACTCAGCAATTTCTGGCTCCCCAAACATCCTTTCCTATCCTCTGAGTCAGTTCCCTAGACCCTTCATTCATATAGCACAATGGACAAGAACTTGGGCTTTAGAGGCAGGCAGAGACCTTCACTAAGGCACTTAAACTCATTAAGCCTCAGATTTCTTATCAGTAAAACAACTCCTTCATTAGAGCATTGAGATTTTTCTTTTTATTTAACTGCACCACAGGGCATGCAGGATCTCAGTTCTCAGAGCAGGAATCAAACCCGTGCCCCTTGCCGTGGAAGCAGGAATTCTTAACCACTGGACTGACAGGAAAGTCCTATTGAAACATTATTTTTGTAAAGCACTAAGTAATTTATGGAATCTGAGACAAAATCCAAATGTGAAGCCTCTTGTTCAAAAATTATTAAGGATTTCAAGATGGTGACAGCTGAGCATCAAAGTGCAGGGCCCTGTGGGACTGCCCAGGCAGTAGGCTCCCGAAGCCAGTCCTCCCTTTCAGACAATAAATATTCAGTAGATGGTAGCTATACTGTCTTACCTATGTTCCTCCCTGTAGGCTCTACACTTCCTTTGTGATGCCTAATCCACTCGGAAAATTTCAGCAAGCCATTCCAAAAACTGACACTCTGCCTGTTTACAAGGAAACTACTGACCCAAATGGGAAGATCTAAAACAGGTGATGTTACCATAAGCTCATGCCAGCTGCACTTCCACCTGGGGGCCTTTGCTTTGGTTTTTGATCCTGCAGAGAGAACCTGCTCTGTTCAGATATACTTTCAATGGAAGCTTTATTCTAATCACTCAATTCACTGTCATGTCTTGCCCTTCCTCCATCCTGTTTCACTATCCCCCTACTTACTCTCATTTTTACTTTTTCCACAGCACTTTATTGTCCAGCTTACCTCTTATGCTTATTGTTCACTGCTTATCTTTCCTTGAATACACACACATATACACGAGAGTGCAAGCTTCTCACAGTCAAGAATTTTGAGGCTTGTTTGTTCACTGATATATCCCAACTGCTTGCGGGCAAGAGAAGGGGGCAACAGAGGATGAGATGGTTGGATGGCATCACTGACTCAATGGACATGAGTTTGAGCAAACTCTGGGAAATAGTAAAGGACAGGGAAACCTGATGGGCTGCGGTCCATGGGGTCGAAAAAAGTTGGACGTGACTTAGTGACTGAACAACTGCTTAGAGCAGTGTCTTGCACATAGAAGCTATTCAATAACCATTCACTGAAAGAACAAGTAAATCTTTGAGTGAGAGCATAATCAACTCACCCTTTTTCCACTTGGAGGTCAGGCCATTTCACATTATGGAGAAATGGCAATAATAACCAGCTCTGCAACTGGATACCCAACAAAGTTCAAGAAACAGATGGCAAATTTATCTATTTTCAAATCTCTGCCAAACTTCCCTTAGTTTAGAAGGAATATAATCCAATCATCTGTGCTACTAAGTCCAACGCGTCTTTCAACGCTAATTCATATACTCAGTTTGTGGGCCACGACTTGCAGCAATAACAAGTGGCATTTTATGAGTGAGCTGTCCAGAAGAGAGTCACATCCCTAAGTGGCAGACACAGGTAGCATTCCAAACCCTGGCCTGAGAGCTCACAAATGCAAGCCCTGAGGCCCAAGAAAGGAAATGTGAACTCTGTGCATAATTTATTCCACCAGCTGAAAGACAACCCAAAGCATTACAGCTGCTAGATGAGACATTTTCACAGTACTCCTGAGAACAAAAGAGAAGACCTGTCCCTCACAAACCGTTAAAATGTGGTCCATGTCAGGAGAAACACCTGGAGACATTATCAGAAAATATATGAGGGCCAACGTGCTCTAAGTTCTGTCCTGACGACAGGAAGCACATCTGGGCCATCAGTCCAAATGCAGCCCACGTGGTCTCCTGGGGACAGGCTCGGACAGCACAGCCCAGAAGACCACAGCACACATCTGGCTTTTGACCCAGCATGAACTACCCCTCCCTCTCTGCCCACACTCAGCCTGTTTTCAACAAGCCATTCTCAGCCACCACAACTGCCTTGGTGGGAATCACAGGGAGGCCCTCATCCCTTTTCCCAAAATAACGTCAGCCAGAGGCAAAGGCCAAGAGGTGGAGCCTGCAGGCCATTTTGCAAAAGTTTTAAATATCCTGGCACTGACCCCACTAAAAGGATCATGAAGGCGAAATAGCCTTTTTATTTTCTCATTAGTGTTTCTCTCTTGCTCACTCTCAATACAATCTGCATTTACTACAAAAAGAAAAAGAAAAAGAAAAGAAACAAAGAGACCTCACAATAAAGTCAAATTCTCAGTGCTGGCTGTTGTAAACAAAATTTCATTTTGCAAATTGAATACAAAAACTTGAAAACCCTTAAAGAAATGGGTGTGTTCTATGAGAGTTTAATGCCATCTAGGGCCTAAGGCTGAGCCAGAAACTGATGAGCTGTCCCACCTTCCCCAAAGCCTTTCCAAAGTGTGCAGTTTCTCAGATTTTCCATATCCCCTTGCTGATCTCTCCTCTGAAGAAGGAAGCAGATTTCTCGGCTGCACGATTAAAGGAGCCAAATAAAGCAGTCTTTCTCCTAAAAGGAAGCGACCTTTTTGCAAACACACACACACACACACACACACACATACACAACACACGACACACATACACAGAGGTATACTTCTTTAAATACCAGTAAGAAAGGAAAGGAAGAAAGGGAGAGACGGGGCGGGGGGCGCAAGAAAGAAACTGCTTCTTTGCTTTGTCCAGTTTTTCAAAACCTTCTCATAAAAATCAGTAGCAAACGAAACAACCATTTTATCAAAACATCTAGCCTTTCTCCAGCTTTACGGGGCAAGAGGAAATGACAGAGCTGCCGTGCAAAAGCGTCTAAGCGTCTAAATTGCTCAAGGAATACAAAGCGTCGTTACTGTTATCCAAAGTTTATCTGCGGGCCAACTCCCCACCTTCTCTGTTCAGCTAGAGCACATCTGGGCCATCAGTCCAAATGCAGCCCACGTGGTCTCCTGGGGACAGGCTCGGACAGCACAGCCCAGAAGACCACAGCACACATCTGGCTTTTGACCCAGCATGAACTACCCCTCCCTCTCTGCCCACACTCAGCCTGTTTTCAACAAGCCATTCTCAGCCACCACAACTGCCTTGGTGGGAATCACAGGGAGGCCCTCATCCCTTTTCCCAAAATAACGTCAGCCAGAGGCAAAGGCCAAGAGGTGGAGCCTGCAGGCCATTTTGCAAAAGTTTTAAATATCCTGGCACTGACCCCACTAAAAGGATCATGAAGGCGAAATAGCCTTTTTATTTTCTCATTAGTGTTTCTCTCTTGCTCACTCTCAATACAATCTGCATTTACTACAAAAAGAAAAAGAAAAAGAAAAGAAACAAAGAGACCTCACAATAAAGTCAAATTCTCAGTGCTGGCTGTTGTAAACAAAATTTCATTTTGCAAATTGAATACAAAAACTTGAAAACCCTTAAAGAAATGGGTGTGTTCTATGAGAGTTTAATGCCATCTAGGGCCTAAGGCTGAGCCAGAAACTGATGAGCTGTCCCACCTTCCCCAAAGCCTTTCCAAAGTGTGCAGTTTCTCAGATTTTCCATATCCCCTTGCTGATCTCTCCTCTGAAGAAGGAAGCAGATTTCTCGGCTGCACGATTAAAGGAGCCAAATAAAGCAGTCTTTCTCCTAAAAGGAAGCGACCTTTTTGCAAACACACACACACACACGACACACGACACACATACACAACACACGACACACATACACAGAGGTATACTTCTTTAAATACCAGTAAGAAAGGAAAGGAAGAAAGGGAGAGACGGGGCGGGGGGCGCAAGAAAGAAACTGCTTCTTTGCTTTGTCCAGTTTTTCAAAACCTTCTCATAAAAATCAGTAGCAAACGAAACAACCATTTTATCAAAACATCTAGCCTTTCTCCAGCTTTACGGGGCAAGAGGAAATGACAGAGCTGCCGTGCAAAAGCGTCTAAGCGTCTAAATTGCTCAAGGAATACAAAGCGTCGTTACTGTTATCCAAAGTTTATCTGCGGGCCAACTCCCCACCTTCTCTGTTCAGCTAGAGAAACCACCTCTCCCCAGATCGCTCCATTCTGGGCAGGCTCTTCCCAAATACTTTCTTCCCAGTTTCTGGTCCCGCACTGTTCCTTTGATGACACGTCCCCCTTTCCAGCCGCCCCTTCCCCGGCCCGCCGAGTCCTCACCGTGGGGTACATGAGAGATTCGGTCTCCCCGGGCTCTGACAGCTCGCTCAGCTTACGGTCCCACTGCAGGACGCTCTGCTCCCCGCTCTCCAGCACCTCCATGGTGGTCCGAGGGCGCCGGGCCGGCCGAGGATGCTGAGCGCTGGAGGGGAGCGCGCAGGGAGGCCTCGGAGGGCGAGATCCGCCTCCGCGCGAGTGTGTGTGCGCGTGCGGGCGTATGCGGGTAGCTCATGCACTTAGGAAGGAAACCGTTCGTTCCTCTGCCTCAGGGAGCACTGCCAAGGTCCTGCGTCCTCGGAGATCTGAGAATCCCCTGAGGAGTCGGCTAGTCCAGAGATTAGATTAAAGGTTGAAGAAAACAAATCAGGGTGTGCATCCAAAGTAAAGGCAGATCAGTTCTCATCCCAAGATAACTCCCTCTCAATAAGCCCACTCTCAACTACAGCTCCAGACACAAACTTTTGAGACTCCGCAGGGCTCAGCTCCGCACCAGGACTCCGCTATGACTCCACCTCCCGCCAGGGCGAGGACCAATCGGATCTCGCATCGCCACTTTACCCAATCAAGAGTCTCGTTCTCCGCCCAAAGGCAGGGACTGCGGCAAGTCCCCGCCCAGTCTTTGGAATGCGGGCCGGCGGCGCCTTTGACGTCACAGGGGAACTTCTCTGGCTGCAGGGCCGCTGCCGCCTGTGGAGTGCTTGGATCGGAAGTGATGGACTGGTGGTACAACCAATGATAAAGGAGTGCCTGAGAGGCACAACCAATCAAATAGCGACAAGAATACATTTTATAAGAGGGAGGGTGCGCTCAGTCTCTTGAGAAGCGAGAGAAATTAGCACGTACGTCTACAAGACAGCCTAGCACTGCTCCGAGGGCAGATATAAACACTGCCCTAAGTATTCTCAAGTACTCACTTGAGTCTTTCAGAACTTTAAAAAACCGCGTCACACGTTGCACACAAATATAAATATTCTCTGCTGTGTATGGATTTGTTAGCACATATCTGGCAAATTGTAATTGCTTGTGCTTCATATTTTTTTCCCATTTCTTGTCCTGACCTGTTCTTATGGGCTGTTCTTAATCTATTTTTTCTTTTATTTACCCAACAGACATTACTGAGAAGAGTCTGTAACGTTCTTTGGCTTTCTTTTCTGGGTCATAGAGGATTCTTCCTCAAAGGATGAGTCGGGCAATAAACAAGAAACGCATCATGACAGAAAGTTGTAATTGCTATAAAGTAAAGGGGATGGTATTTTAGACAGCAGTCGGGAAAGTTCTTTCTGGGTAGGTGATGTTTGAGAACGGACCTGAATGAAATGAGGTTAGCGGAGAAGCTGGTGCGTTACTGACAGCAAGGAGCCACATGTGGCTGCGGTTTGTGGGGCCAAGCAGTGAGTGAGGGGAGAAGAATCCTCAGAGATCGGCAGGGGCCAGACCACCAGGCCTGCGTAGACTGGGAAAGAGAAAGACTCTTCTAAAATATTTTCCCACAACCTTTTGTGATTTTTCTTCCCCCTTTCAGACTCCTCCTTTTAAGGAAACAAAGTGCTCGCGTATATAGTTTGCTCATTTTAAATATAAGGGAGTCTTTGCCAATTGTTTCTCAATGTTTCTTACAATGGCACATTTGGTATGGAGGTCTGTCCCCTTCATAAGTATTTTTGGTTGGATAGGGTCAGTCTAATTTTGTCTCAGGATTCTGTGGTGTTGTTAAGAGGCAGTTGATCATGGGGACTATTCCATTTGGAGATAGGTCCTATATCCTAGGTCGTTTGAGAATATTTTAATGCTTAAGTAGAAATTATAGTTTATTGGTCAGCATCTTCCTTGTATAATAGTTTTCTTATTCTTTCTCTTAGTTCTTTTTTTTTTTTTTTAAGATTTATTTCTATTTTATTTATTTTTTGTACGGGGGTCGGGTTGGGGAGGGAGGGGAGCAGGCGGGCCACTTCTATTGGTCTTTCATTTCTCTATGTTCATCCGTCTTTGTTCTTTGGCTCCTGTGGGCCTCCCATCGCGGTGGCGTCTGTCGTTGCAGAGCTCCGGCTCTGGGTGCATGCGCTCCAGAGCTCCAGCTCGGTAACTGGACACATCAGTTCAGCCGCTCCGCAGCACGTGGGATCTTCCCAGGCCAGGGATCGAACCGGCGCCCCTTGCACTGCAAGGCGGTATCCTTACCCACTTGGCCACCAGGGGAAGCCCTCTCTTAGTTCTTGGTTTTTATTTTACAATCTGCCACACTTCCTTCACCACTTCCTTTTATAGATGACCTGTCCACTTTTTAAAGACTTTTGATTTTTCTTAGCATAACACGCAACATGAGCCAACAAGGTAAGAAACATGTACATGCTCCTTAATACTAAAATACAGACATGCATCTGTCAAACATTTCTGCTCTAGGGAGTTAGTCCCTGGATTTGCCCAGCCCATGTTTTTCTGGAATTTCCTTGCTCTTTCTATGATCCAACGGATGTTGACAATTTGATATCTGGTTCCTGTGCCTTTTCTAAATCCAGCTTGTAGATCTGGAAGTTCTCGGTTCATATACTGCTGAAGCCTAGCTTGGAGGATTTTGAGCATTTCTTTGCTAGCGTATGAAATGAGTGCAGTGGTGCGGTAGTTGGAACATTCTTTGGCATTGCCTTTCTTTGGGATTGGAATAAAAACTGACCTTTTCCAGTCCTGAGGTCACTACTGAGGTTTCCAAAATTGTTGGCATATTGAGTGTGGGACTTTAACAGCATCATCTCTTTTTTTTTTTTTTTTTTGCCACTTCTATTGTTCTTTCATTTATCTACTTTCATCCATCTTTGTTCTCTGGCCCGTGTGGGCCTCCCATCACAATGACCTCTGTCACTGTAGAGCACCAACTCTGGGTGTGCATGCGCTCCAGAGCTCCAGCTTGGTAGTTGGACACATCGGTCCAGCCGCTCCACGGCACGTGGGCTCTTCCCAGGCCAGGGATCGAACCGGCGCCCCCTGCACTGCAAGGTGGTGTCCTTACCCACTGGACCACCAGGGAAGCCCTTCACATTTCTTCTTTTCTCAGCTATTTGCATTTCTTTTTGCATTTCTTTCTCTTGGGGATGTTTTTGATCACTGCCTCCTGTACAATGTTACAAACCTCCATCCATAGTTTTCAGGCACTCTCTCTATCAGATCTAATCCCTTGAATCTATTTGTCACTTCCACTGTTCAATCGTAAGTGATGTGATTTAGGTCATACCTGAATGGCCTAGTGGTTTCCCCTACTTTCTTCTATTTAAGTCTGAATTTTACAGTAAGGAGCTCATGATCTGAGCCAGTCAGCTCCAGGTCTTATTTTTGCTGACTGTATAGAGCTTCTCCATCTTCAACTGTGAAGAACAAAGTTAATCTGATTTCTTTGCTGAAAAATCTATTAATAATCTTATTGGGGTTACCCTGTACATAAAAAATTATTTTTCTTTTGCTTCTTTTAAGATTCTTTCCTAACATTCATTGGTCTGTGTGTGTAAACAACGTGAAGACTGATCTGAAGTAATTGTGCTGTGTTTATGTTTACCCACTGGTCTTTGACTAAATAAAAAGGAAAACTGCAAAAAAAAAAAAAGATTCTTTCCTTGCCTTTAAATTTTGACACTTTGATTTTAATGTTTGCTCATCAGGGTCTCCTTCATGTTTGGGCTTTTTTGGGGCTAGTGTGTGAAATGAGTGCAGTGGTGTGGTAGTCTGAGCATTCTTTGGCATTGCCTTTCTTTGGTATTGGGAAAAAAACTGATCTTTTCCAGTCCTGAGGTCACTACTGAGTTTTCCAATTTTGTTGGCATATTTAGTGTGGGACTTTCTCAGCATCATCTTTTTTTTTTTTTTTTTTTGCCACTTCTATTGTTCTTTCATTTATCTACTTTCATCCATCTTTGTTCTCTGGCCCGTGTGGGCCTCCCATCACAATGACCTCTGTCACTGTAGAGCACCAACTCTGGGTGTGCATGCGCTCCAGAGCTCCAGCTTGGTAGTTGGACACATCGGTCCAGCCGCTCCACGGCACGTGGGCTCTTCCCAGGCCAGGGATCGAACCGGCGCCCCCTGCACTGCAAGGTGGTGTCCTTACCCACTGGACCACCAGGGAAGCCCTTCACATTTCTTCTTTTCTCAGCTATTTGCATTTCTTTTTGCATTTCTTTCTCTTGGGGATGTTTTTGATCACTGCCTCCTGTACAATGTTACAAACCTCCATCCATAGTTTTCAGGCACTCTCTCTATCAGATCTAATCCCTTGAATCTATTTGTCACTTCCACTGTTCAATCGTAAGTGATGTGATTTAGGTCATACCTGAATGGCCTAGTGGTTTCCCCTACTTTCTTCTATTTAAGTCTGAATTTTACAGTAAGGAGCTCATGATCTGAGCCAGTCAGCTCCAGGTCTTATTTTTGCTGACTGTATAGAGCTTCTCCATCTTCAACTGTGAAGAACAAAGTTAATCTGATTTCTTTGCTGAAAAATCTATTAATAATCTTATTGGGGTTACCCTGTACATAAAAAATTATTTTTCTTTTGCTTCTTTTAAGATTCTTTCCTAACATTCATTGGTCTGTGTGTGTAAACAACGTGAAGACTGATCTGAAGTAATTGTGCTGTGTTTATGTTTACCCACTGGTCTTTGACTAAATAAAAAGGAAAACTGCAAAAAAAAAAAAAAAAAGATTCTTTCCTTGCCTTTAAATTTTGACACTTTGATTTTAATGTTTGCTCATCAGGGTCTCCTTCAGTTCATCTTTTTAAAGATTTATTTATTTATTTATTTTGTGGGGGTGGGGTAGGGAGGGAGGGGAGCAGGCGGGCCACTTCTATTGGTCTTTCATTTGTCCATTTTCATCCATTTTTTTTTTTCTTTGGCCTGTGTGGGCCTCCCATCACGGTGGCCTCTGTTGTCACAGAGCACCGGCTCTTGGTGCATGTGCTCCAGAGCTCCGGCATGGTAATTGGACACATCGGTCCAGTCACTCTGCGGCACGTGGGATCTTCCCAGGCCAGGGATCGAACCGGCGCCCCTTGCACTGCAAGGCGGTGTCCTTACCCACTGGACCACCAGGGAAGCCCTCAGTTCATCTTATTTGGAATTTTCCGGGCTTTCTGGATCTGGATGTCTGTTTCTTTTCCAAGTTACGGAGCTTTACAGCCATTCTTTCTTTTTTTTTTTTTTTAAAGATTTATTTATTTATTTATTTTGGGTGGGGGTCAGGTAGGGAGGGAGGGAGCGGCGGGCCACTTCTGGTCTTTCATTTGTCCATTTTCATCCATTTTTTTTTTTTGGCCTGTGTGGGCCTCCCATCACGGTGGCCTCTGTTGTCACAGAGCACCGGCTCTTGGTGCATGTGCTCCAGAGCTCCGGCATGGTAATTGGACACATCGGTCCAGTCACTCTGCGGCACGTGGGATCTTCCCAGGCCAGGGATCGAACCGGCGCCCCTTGCACTGCAAGGCGGTGTCCTTACCCACTGGACCACCAGGGAAGCCCTCAGTTCATCTTATTTGGAATTTTCCGGGCTTTCTGGATCTGGATGTCTGTTTCTTTTCCAAGTTACGGAGCTTTACAGCCATTCTTTCTTTTTTTTTTTTTTTAAAGATTTATTTATTTATTTATTTTGGGTGGGGGTCAGGTAGGGGAGGGAGGGGAGCGGGCGGGCCACTTCTGGTCTTTCATTTCTCTGTTTTCATCCGTCTTTGTTCTTTGGCTCCTGTGGGCCTCCCATTGCGGTGGCATCTGTTGTCGCAGAGAGCCAGTTCTGGGCGCATGCACTCCAGAGCTCCGGCTCGGTCATTGGACACATCAGTCCAGCTGCTCTGCGGCACGTGGGATCTTCCCAGGCCAGGGATCGAACCGGCACCCCTTGCACTGCAAGGCGGTGTCCTTACCCACTGGACCACCAGGGGAAGCCCAGCCATTATTTCTTTACATATGCTTTCGCCCCTTTCTATCTCTCTCTCTTCTCCTTCTGCATCTCCATAATGTAAATGTTGGTCCACTTGCTCTTATTCCGTAAGTTCTACTTAGACCATCTTCACTCTTTTTTATCTTTTCTTCTTGCTGCTCTGACTGGATGAGTTCCATTGACCTGTCTTGAGTTCACTGATCCTTTCTTCAACTTTGTCTAGTCTGCTGTTAAAGATCTTTATTGTATGTTTCAATTCAAGTATTGTAGTCTTCAGTTCTGTGATTTCAATTTGGTGCTTTCTTTTTTTTATTTTTGCAGGTTTTTTTTTAACTTTTTACTTTTAACTTTTACAGAGTTTTGTTGTTTACAGATATGTATGTTCCCAGATCAGTCATATGTATATCCCCCTCTTCCCACCCCTCCCGACCGTCACACAGCACCCCTGAAGGATCTCCTTTTCTCACAGAGCAATGACTATAGCTATTTTCTTCACATATGATAGTACAGGCCTTCATGCTACTTCCTTTATGCCTCCCACCCTCTGTTCCTTCCCCACAATGTCCATGTGTCCACTGTCCATGTCTGTCTTTCTGTTGCTTCACTGCATGTGCCATCATCACCATCCTACTAGATTCCATATATATGTGCTAATATATTGTACTTGTCCTTCTCTTTTTGACTGACTTCACATTTTATGATACGTTCTAGATCCAGCCACCTCACTGAGGCTGATTCTTCTGCATTTCTCTTTACAGCTGTGTAGTATTCCATTGTATATATTTACCAGAGCTTTTGTATTTTGGTGCTTTCTTATATTTTATTTTTGTTGAGATTCTTACGTTAGTTCATCCATTCTTCTCTTGAGCTTAGGAAGGCTCTTTATGGCCATTATTTTGAACTCAGATAAATCACTTTTGTTGGTTTCATTAAGGTCTTTTCCTAGGTTTTATCTTGTTCTTTTGTTTGGAACATTCTCTTTCTTCATTTTTTCTTTGCCTTTCTGTGCTAATTTCTTCTATACATTTGTCGCAGAGCCAGTTCTGGGCGCATGCACTCCAGAGCTCGGCTCGGTCATTGGACACATCAGTCCAGCTGCTCTGCGGCACGTGGGATCTTCCCAGGCCAGGGATCGAACCGGCACCCCTTGCACTGCAAGGCGGTGTCCTTACCCACTGGACCACCAGGGGAAGCCCAGCCATTATTTCTTTACATATGCTTTCGCCCCTTTCTATCTCTCTCTTCTCCTTCTGCATCTCCATAATGTAAATGTTGGTCCACTTGCTCTTATTCCGTAAGTTCTACTTAGACCATCTTCACTCTTTTTTATCTTTTCTTCTTGCTGCTCTGACTGGATGAGTTCCATTGACCTGTCTTGAGTTCACTGATCCTTTCTTCAACTTTGTCTAGTCTGCTGTTAAAGATCTTTATTGTATGTTTCAATTCAAGTATTGTAGTCTTCAGTTCTGTGATTTCAATTTGGTGCTTTCTTTTTTTTATTTTTGCAGGTTTTTTTTTAACTTTTTACTTTTAACTTTTACAGAGTTTTGTTGTTTACAGATATGTATGTTCCCAGATCAGTCATATGTATATCCCCCTCTTCCCACCCCTCCCGACCGTCACACAGCACCCCTGAAGGATCTCCTTTTCTCACAGAGCAATGACTATAGCTATTTTCTTCACATATGATAGTACAGGCCTTCATGCTACTTCCTTTATGCCTCCCACCCTCTGTTCCTTCCCCACAATGTCCATGTGTCCACTGTCCATGTCTGTCTTTCTGTTGCTTCACTGCATGTGCCATCATCACCATCCTACTAGATTCCATATATATGTGCTAATATATTGTACTTGTCCTTCTCTTTTTGACTGACTTCACATTTTATGATACGTTCTAGATCCAGCCACCTCACTGAGGCTGATTCTTCTGCATTTCTCTTTACAGCTGTGTAGTATTCCATTGTATATATTTACCAGAGCTTTTGTATTTTGGTGCTTTCTTATATTTTATTTTTGTTGAGATTCTTACGTTAGTTCATCCATTCTTCTCTTGAGCTTAGGAAGGCTCTTTATGGCCATTATTTTGAACTCAGATAAATCACTTTTGTTGGTTTCATTAAGGTCTTTTCCTAGGTTTTATCTTGTTCTTTTGTTTGGAACATTCTCTTTCTTCATTTTTTCTTTGCCTTTCTGTGCTAATTTCTTCTATACATTTGCTGCAATAACCACCTCTCCCAATCTTGAAGAAGTGTCCTCCTGTAGGAAGGCTACTGTACATCTCTGCCTTAACTCTTAAAGAGATCTCTCAAACCACTGTGACTGTCCAAGCAGCATAGTTGATTCCTAATAGTTCACAGTGGCTGAAGATGTGCCAAGTCCTGTCAATATCCCAAAGGGAAGGATCTCAGTCAGCACCTAGATTCAGGCTGATTGGAAGTCAGACTCTGAGGCAGCAGCTTATAAAGTATGCAAACTTCACAGAAAGACCAGAATTGGGCATTTCTGTCTGCTCTCTGAAAACTGATCCCGCTGGAATAGCCAGTTAAGACCTGTTTCTATTTTTGGTACCATCTCATTGAATTCAAGAACACTAGCCCCACTGGACACTACAGCAAGCTATCAAGGGATGTGTTTTCTGGGTAACAACCAAAGAAAGTCAGTAAGCCAGATATGTACACAGCTGCTTGCTCAGAGACCTGACAGCCTGGGGTGGGGCAGAGTAGGAGTGTAAGGATGGCACTCACTGGCCTTCCTAGTCTCAACAGATTGTAATCAGTCCCTAGATGTGTTTCATTAAAAACCTACTCCTCAGGCCATAGCTATCAAGGTAAACTAATAGGCCTCTTTCTCAGAAAGACTGGAGATGCATTCCAGTCTCTGTCTCTTCACTGTGCCCCAGTGGGGTAGGGGTAATTGGTTATGAAGTCTCTCCCTATTTGATACAGTCCTATGGGACCCAAGAGTGCAAGTCTTGTTAGCTACCAGAGCCAGGTGATCAAGAAGTGATCAGTGGCAACCACAAAATTTGATGCACCCATCAGACAGGTTCACAAGCTCTTTTCCAGGAGATACTGCCAACCTATTTTGGTGCTTTCTATTTTTTTTTCTTACGTTAGTTCATCCATTCTTCTCTTGAGCTTAGGAAGGCTCTTTATGGCCATTATTTTGAACTCAGATAAATCACTTTTGTTGGTTTCATTAAGGTCTTTTCCTAGGTTTTATCTTGTTCTTTTGTTTGGAACATTCTCTTTCTTCATTTTTTCTTTGCCTTTCTGTGCTAATTTCTTCTATACATTTGCTGCAATAACCACCTCTCCCAATCTTGAAGAAGTGTCCTCCTGTAGGAAGGCTACTGTACATCTCTGCCTTAACTCTTAAAGAGATCTCTCAAACCACTGTGACTGTCCAAGCAGCATAGTTGATTCCTAATAGTTCACAGTGGCTGAAGATGTGCCAAGTCCTGTCAATATCCCAAAGGGAAGGATCTCAGTCAGCACCTAGATTCAGGCTGATTGGAAGTCAGACTCTGAGGCAGCAGCTTATAAAGTATGCAAACTTCACAGAAAGACCAGAATTGGGCATTTCTGTCTGCTCTCTGAAAACTGATCCCGCTGGAATAGCCAGTTAAGACCTGTTTCTATTTTTGGTACCATCTCATTGAATTCAAGAACACTAGCCCCACTGGACACTACAGCAAGCTATCAAGGGATGTGTTTTCTGGGTAACAACCAAAGAAAGTCAGTAAGCCAGATATGTACACAGCTGCTTGCTCAGAGACCTGACAGCCTGGGGTGGGGCAGAGTAGGAGTGTAAGGATGGCACTCACTGGCCTTCCTAGTCTCAACAGATTGTAATCAGTCCCTAGATGTGTTTCATTAAAAACCTACTCCTCAGGCCATAGCTATCAAGGTAAACTAATAGGCCTCTTTCTCAGAAAGACTGGAGATGCATTCCAGTCTCTGTCTCTTCACTGTGCCCCAGTGGGGTAGGGGTAATTGGTTATGAAGTCTCTCCCTATTTGATACAGTCCTATGGGACCCAAGAGTGCAAGTCTTGTTAGCTACCAGAGCCAGGTGATCAAGAAGTGATCAGTGGCAACCACAAAATTTGATGCACCCATCAGACAGGTTCACAAGCTCTTTTCCAGGAGATACTGCCAACCTGGAGGGAGGCACAGGGGAAAACTCATATGTGGTGCCTGCTGATCTGCGTCCTTGGAGAGTGTTTCACAGGCCCCTTAGTAAGTGTTAAATTAGGCACCTCCCTCTCACTCCAAAGCTTTAAGATAAAAAAACAGGACTGCTTCCCAGAAAAACCAGATTATTTTCACCAGCTGTTTTAGGGCTGAGTCCTAGAGAGGAGCCAGGGGAGTTCACGTGAGCCCTTTAATAACTTTCGCAGTTCTCTATAATTTATAGGTCTCCTGGACACAAGCCCCACTGGCTTTCAAAGCCAGATGTTTTGAGGACTCATCTCTCAGACGCTGGTCTTAAAAGTTGGGGTGCCCGATGTGGGGTTCTAACCCTTCACTCCTCAAGGGGAGGCTCATGTGAATCTCCCCTCCAATTGTGGGTCACTGGATTGGGTGTGAGTTCATGACAAGATTATGTCTCAGCCTCTCCTGTGCATTTTGATATGGGTTTTTTCTTGTTTACTCAACATATAACATTCACTCAGCAACTCTGGGGCTTTCTTTCAGGGGAAATTGTTTCATCTACAGTGTAGCTGTAGATTTGGTGTGTACATGAGAGAAGGTGAGTTCAGGATCCTTCTATGTTGTTACTGTCAAACTAAAAAAGGGTTTGTTACCCTGCTTATTTAATTTATATGCAGAGTACATCATGCAAAATGCTGGACTGGATGAATTGTTGTTCTGTTGCTCAGTCGTATTCAACTCTTTGCAACCCCATGGACTGCAGCACGTCAAGCTTCCCTGTCCTTCACTATCTCCCAGAGTTTGCTCAATACTAGCCATTTTCCCTAGTGTTTCATTAAAAACCTACTCCTCAGGCCATAGCTATCAAGGTAAACTAATAGGCCTCTTTCTCAGAAAGACTGGAGATGCATTCCAGTCTCTGTCTCTTCACTGTGCCCCAGTGGGGTAGGGGTAATTGGTTATGAAGTCTCTCCCTATTTGATACAGTCCTATGGGACCCAAGAGTGCAAGTCTTGTTAGCTACCAGAGCCAGGTGATCAAGAAGTGATCAGTGGCAACCACAAAATTTGATGCACCCATCAGACAGGTTCACAAGCTCTTTTCCAGGAGATACTGCCAACCTGGAGGGAGGCACAGGGAAAGCTCATATGTGGTGCCTGCTGATCTGCGTCCTTGGAGAGTGTTTCACAGGCCCCTTAGTAAGTGTTAAATTAGGCACCTCCCTCTCACTCCAAAGCTTTAAGATAAAAAAACAGGACTGCTTCCCAGAAAAACCAGATTATTTTCACCAGCTGTTTTAGGGCTGAGTCCTAGAGAGGAGCCAGGGGAGTTCACGTGAGCCCTTTAATAACTTTCGCAGTTCTCTATAATTTATAGGTCTCCTGGACACAAGCCCCACTGGCTTTCAAAGCCAGATGTTTTGAGGACTCATCTCTCAGACGCTGGTCTTAAAAGTTGGGGTGCCCGATGTGGGGTTCTAACCCTTCACTCCTCAAGGGGAGGCTCATGTGAATCTCCCCTCCAATTGTGGGTCACTGGATTGGGTGTGAGTTCATGACAAGATTATGTCTCAGCCTCTCCTGTGCATTTTGATATGGGTTTTTTCTTGTTTACTCAACATATAACATTCACTCAGCAACTCTGGGGCTTTCTTTCAGGGGAAATTGTTTCATCTACAGTGTAGCTGTAGATTTGGTGTGTACATGAGAGAAGGTGAGTTCAGGATCCTTCTATGTTGTTACTGTCAAACTAAAAAAGGGTTTGTTACCCTGCTTATTTAATTTATATGCAGAGTACATCATGCAAAATGCTGGACTGGATGAATTGTTGTTCTGTTGCTCAGTCGTATTCAACTCTTTGCAACCCCATGGACTGCAGCACGTCAAGCTTCCCTGTCCTTCACTATCTCCCAGAGTTTGCTCAAACTCATGTCCATTGAGTTGATGATGCCATCTAGCCATCTTATCCTCTGTTTCCCACTTCTCCTCCTGCCCTTAATCTTTCCCAGCATCAGAGTCTTTTTTTTTTTTTTTCCGAACAACACACGTTTATTATTTTACAGTTCCGGAGCTCAGAAGTCTGAAACGGGTTTCACTGGACTAAAATCAAGTTATCAGCAGGGCTGTTTTTACTGGAAGCTCTCAGGGAGAATGCATTCCCTGCCCTTTTCCAGCTTCTAGGAACCACCTGTGTTCATTGACTCATAGTCCCTTCCTCTGTCTTCAAAGTTAGCAGCATAGCATCTTCCATTCTCTAATACTCACCCTCCAGCCTCCCTCATATGAGGACCCTGGTGACTGATTACTCAGGGCCCACTGAGATAAACCAGGATGGATTAGCCTTCACTTAATCACATTTGCAAAGTCCTTTTTGCCAAATAAGGTAACATATGCACAGGTTCTGGGGATCAGGATATGGACCACTTTGAGGGGGTGGCATTCTGGCTCGACCCTGAACAAGATGAGCTTAGTTTGGGGACACCAAGCCAGAAGTCAGCTTCCTGCCTCTCTATTGACTCTGTTCAAAGTACAACTCAGTGTGGGCGGAGGGCTCGCTTTCCTTGATGAGTGGTACGGGCTGCTGAGGTTCTGCTGAGCCACAGAGAAACCAGCCAAGCCAGGCAGCAGCCTCGGGCCTGAAGGTGAGGCCCGAGCTTCTCTGGAAGAAGGTGAAGCAGGTGGCCTCTTTGCTGCCTTTGTACAGGTCCTCAATGTTCACATCCTCCAGCTGCAGGGAAGGCCCCTCCCCTGTCTCCACACAAGCCAGGCAACGGCTGTCTCCATGGACCCCCAGGAAGATGGGGAACTTGGTGCGGTCCAGGCCTCTGTTGGGGAGTATGCAGATGGTTTCTGCACGGCAGCTGTCTGCGTTGGGATCTCCCACCAGGAACTGCCCGTCTCTCATGCACAGAGTCTTCTGGTCTGCATTCTTAATTATGTAGTATTTTGCCATGGGGAGGGAGCACATCCTTGTAAGCAGGGGTGACTGTCCTTGCTGCAGATCCTGGGTGCCTGGAACCTCCGACTGGATTCCAGAGTCTTTTTCAATGAATTCATTGGATGAATCACAAGCTAGAATCAAGACTGCTGGGAGAAATATCAGTAACCTCAGATGTGCAATGATACCACTCTAATGGCAGAAAGTGAAAAGGAACTAAACAGCTTCTTGATGAGGGTGAAAGGGAGAGTGAAAAAGTTCACTTGGAACTCAACATTCAGAAAAACTAAGATCATGGCATCCAGTCCCATCACTTTATTGCAAGTAGATTGGGAAAAAATGGAAGCAGTGATAGATTTTATTTTGTTGAGCTCCAAAATCACTGTGAACTATGGCTGTAGCCATGAAATTAAAAGACACATGCTCCTTGGAAGGAAAGTGATGACAAACCCAGACAACATATTAAAAAGCAAAGACATCACTTTTCCAACAAGGATCCATATAGTCAAAGCTATGTTTTTTCCATTAGTCACATACTAATGTGAGAGTTGAACCTTAAAGATGGGTGAGGGCTTCCCTGGTGGTCCAGTGGGTAAGGACACCGCCTTGCAGTGCAAGGGGCACCGGTTCGATCCCTGGCCTGGGAAGATCCCATGTGCTGCGGAGCGGCTGGACCGATGTGTCCAATGACCGAGCCGGAGCTCTGGAGTGCATGCGCCCAGAGTCGGTGCTCTGCGACAACAGAGGCCACAGTGATGGAAGGCCCACACGGGCCAAAGAACAAAGATGGATGAAAATGGACAAATGAAAGACCAACAGAAGTGGCCCGCCTGCTCCCCTCCCTCCCCACCCCACCCCCACCAAAATAAATAAATACATAAATCTCTAAAAAAAAAAAAAAAAGATGGGTGAGTGCTGAAAAACGGATGCTTTCAAGCTGTGGTGTTGGAGAAGATTCTTGAGAATCCCTTGGGCAGTAAGGAGATCAAACCAGTCAATCCTAAAGGAAATCAACCTTGAATATTCATTGGAAGGACTGATGCTGAAGCTGAAGCTCCAATACTCTGGCCACCTGATGTGAACAGCTGACTCATTGGAAAAGACCTTGATGCTGGGAAAGGTTGAAGGCAAAAGGACAAGGGAGCAGCTGAGGATCAGATGGTTAGATAGCCTCATCAGCTCAATGGACATGAATTCGAGCAAACAAATGCACAACCTAGAAGCCGAGAATTATGGTTTTTTCTGGTGAGCTTTCTGAGGACTCAAGCCCAAAAGGTAACCCTCAAATAGCTCTGTAAGATTGCTCGGAAGACATGAGGAAGGAGATAAGATATATGGGAGTTTGACAACAAAAACCAGGTAGCCAGAGTATACAAAGATCACTATTAATTAAAGACATCTCAAATTAATGAATTTAGCATATTTCTATGTATGGGAAGATGCCAGAGTCTGCACTCATTATAATGCTTCCTTTGATATGTACCTTATCCAGGGCTAGTACCTTATTTTTTCCCATCCTGAGTTTCCTCAAGGTTAACCACAGAGGGCTGCAGTGGCTGATGGCTTGATGGCCACAATATCCTCTGCTCTTAAAGGCAGGGGCATTCTTAATCCACATTATCTTGTTCCCCTCTATTCTTTTTTTTTTTTTTGTCCTGTAAAATCATTTTATTTTCTGCAACAGAAACATTTTTCTCAGGCAGTGTTACTAGAATAACAACTTCTCTATGGAGTTTTACAGTTTGGATAACTATATTTTTAAAAAAACGTATCTATAGTAAATAGAGTTGTAATACAAAAAATGATTTATAGGCTATATTTTTCAGGAAGAAGTTACTAGACTATATTCCTACTGAAGAAACTTTCCTATTTAAATCTATGATATGGAATGAAAAGATGATTAAAAAGTCTTCTGATCAAAAAGCTTGAGATCATCAAAGGAATGTTTAGTTTCCTCCACAGAGAGCCACCAGGATTTTTTCATAATCTCCTTTGGTTTCATCCAGGATGGCTTGACAGAGAGAGATGCCATACAACTTCTGATAGCAAGCTTTGATGTCATTCATGTCAATTTCAGAGCGGGAAACCATAATCCTGATCAGTGTCTTATGACGAGTTCCAATACCCTTCATGGCCTGATGGAGCTTCTCAGCAAAGAACATTGGCTGGTTTGTAGCACACTTCACAATAACTGTGAGGCATTTCTCGATGTCACCTTTCAACTCCAGGTCCAGAACTTTGTTCATGTCATGCTTGCTGTACTTGGCATATTTCTGAAACACTCTGCGGAGATGGGGATAGCTCCTTGTGGTGAGAATGGTAGTGAACACATTCACATCTGTCCCTTTTCTTCTTTCTCCTGCTTCATATAAGGCCCTGGGATCCGAATCAGCCAAGTCGTCATTCACGGAAAGCTCCTCAGATCGGTCACCCTTAGCAAGAGAAAGCAAAGCCTTCTCATAATCTCCAGATGTGTCTGAGGCGATATCTTTAGCCAGGTCTCTCTTCAGTTCTTCTTTATACACTCTGTTAATTTCTTTGATTTCTCTGTTAGATCTTGATGCCAGAATTTCATTCAGAGTGTCTTCATCAGTCCCAAGGCCCTTCATGGCAGCACGGAGTTCTTCAGCATCAAACTGGGCTGGAGTTTTCAGTAGAGCCAAAACAACTTCCTCAAGATGACCTACGAGGGCTTTCTTCAGAACTTCATCCAGGGGCTTTCCTTTCTCCTGGAGATAGGCTGCTTTGATCTGCTGACGCTGTGCATTATTTCTCTTAGTTAGAATGTCAATGATGGTTGCTTCATCCACACCTTTAACTGTGATTGCTTTATGCAAGGCCTCAACATCCGAGGATGGATTGAAGGTAGGATAGGGGCTCACTGCTGACCCAGGACCACCTTTGTAAGCTTTCACAGTTTTAATGTATTCCTGCTCTTCGTTTTCAATAAACCAGGCCTGCTTGAGGAACTCAGATTTATATTTTTCAAAGTCTAATTAATCTATGGATATGGAATGAAAAGATATGATTTAAAAGTCTTCTGATCAAAAGCTTGAGATCCTGAAAGGAATGTTTACTCTCTTACACAGAGAGCCACCAGAATTTTTTCATAATCTCCTTTGGTTTCATCCAGGATGGCTTGGCAGAGGGAGATGCCATACAGCTTCTGATAGCACGCTTTGATGTCGTTCATGTCGATTTCAGAGCGGGAAACCATAATCCTGATCAGTGTCTTATGACGAGTTCCAATACCCTTCATGGCCTGATGGAGCTTCTCAGCAAAGAACATTGGCTGGTTTGTAGCACACTTCACAATAACTGTGAGGCATTTCTCGATGTCACCTTTCAACTCCAGGTCCAGAACTTTGTTCATGTCATGCTTGCTGTACTTGGCATATTTCTGAAACACTCTGCGGAGATGGGGATAGCTCCTTGTGGTGAGAATGGTAGTGAACACATTCACATCTGTCCCTTTTCTTCTTTCTCCTGCTTCATATAAGGCCCTGGGATCCGAATCAGCCAAGTCGTCATTCACGGAAAGCTCCTCAGATCGGTCACCCTTAGCAAGAGAAAGCAAAGCCTTCTCATAATCTCCAGATGTGTCTGAGGCGATATCTTTAGCCAGGTCTCTCTTCAGTTCTTCTTTATACACTCTGTTAATTTCTTTGATTTCTCTGTTAGATCTTGATGCCAGAATTTCATTCAGAGTGTCTTCATCAGTCCCAAGGCCCTTCATGGCAGCACGGAGTTCTTCAGCATCAAACTGGGCTGGAGTTTTCAGTAGAGCCAAAACAACTTCCTCAAGATGACCTACGAGGGCTTTCTTCAGAACTTCATCCAGGGGCTTTCCTTTCTCCTGGAGATAGGCTGCTTTGATCTGCTGACGCTGTGCATTATTTCTCTTAGTTAGAATGTCAATGATGGTTGCTTCATCCACACCTTTAACTGTGATTGCTTTATGCAAGGCCTCAACATCCGAGGATGGATTGAAGGTAGGATAGGGGCTCACTGCTGACCCAGGACCACCTTTGTAAGCTTTCACAGTTTTAATGTATTCCTGCTCTTCGTTTTCAATAAACCAGGCCTGCTTGAGGAACTCAGATACCACTGCCATTTTTGAAGGATCTGTATTTACAACAGCATCCCATGGAGGCCATCATAATCTACCACGCGTTTTTTTCTGTTTCACCCAGGACAAAGAACTGAAGAGAGACTCTTCTCTGACGGTTGGTGCTGCTCCCCTCTATTCTTGATGGATAAATGGTCTGTCTCAGAATAGGCCATTTTTATGGTTTTAATGGTTCTGCAGACACAAGCAACTACCTGTTCTATAATGCTCTTGGCTTTCTACCATCCTTTGAGAGTGTTTGTCCTATTTTAATTTGTTCTATCCCTTAACTCTGGTTTGGAATGGGAGCAAACTTACTGCTGGTTCATGTTCCTTCTTTTAATTCTCCCTTTTCTAATCACCTTCAGTTTAACAGATTCCAGCTTTGAGGAATTTTTTAAATTATCACTGCTTAACTAGACCATTTCACAGTCATCATTATTTCCTGTCCATAGCACTCAAGAGGAGAGATGATATCTGGGAGAATCCCTCCGTAGATAATCAGGGATTACAGGATTGGTTATGGAGTCCTTTAGCCCTGAGTGAGTGATCCTGAAAAATAGTGGTACAAGAACTCTGAGCATGGAGATTAAAAAATCACAAAGAAAGAGGAGATGCACTCAACATTTTAGGAGTCACCCTGAGGAGACTGGAAAAGGCTGGCTTCAGATACAATTGCTTGTTGAGAGAACAGCCGGGTCCTGGGTTCTGCCTAACGCCTAGGAGACAGTGTCTTTTTCCCTCCCTCTCCTTTGTCTCTCCCGCCTGCTCCTGCCCTCCCCCTCCTCCCTTTCTCTGTCTCTCTCTCATTCTTTCTCTCATCTCTTTCTGAGAGAGGGGTCTGCAAAAACCTAGAGAGCAGGCTACCCTTGGAAAATCTAATAAAAAAATCTATAAACCTCTTCCCGTTTTGGGAAGATCAGAGATGGTGGAGCCGCCATGAAGAAGAGGACTTGCTAGTGGTGCGGGCAGGGGCAGGGACATGTCACTGGCCCTGCTGTACCTTTGCTGCCCTCAGATCTTGGCTCCACTCTTGCAGTGCCACAGGGCAGCTTTGCAATCACATTCTGAATCCATGCTCCTGTTAATTTGCCACTGAGATTGAGCCAGCTAATACACTACAGCTTCTTTTAAAAGGCGAGAGAACATTTCCTCAGCTTACTGGATAACTGGAAATAAAATTTTATAGGCCCTTCCTTACAACTTATGTGGAAATAAACTTCAGATGGACTAAGGATATGAGTGTAAAAGGAAATGAAGCTATTTTGAGTAGAGATAAAGTAATAATCTCAGTGTGAGAGCTAGGCACAATATAAAAGGTAGAAAACATAGGAAAAGTTAGATTTGTGTATACCTAGATATGTGTGCATGTATGAATATATTATGGGATCCTTTTCGTAGTTTTTAACTCTGGTTTGGAATGGGAGCAAACTTACTGCTGGTTCATGTTCCTTCTTTTAATTCTCCCTTTTCTAATCACCTTCAGTTTAACAGATTCCAGCTTTGAGGAATTTTTTAAATTATCACTGCTTAACTAGACCATTTCACAGTCATCATTATTTCCTGTCCATAGCACTCAAGAGGAGAGATGATATCTGGGAGAATCCCTCCGTAGATAATCAGGGATTACAGGATTGGTTATGGAGTCCTTTAGCCCTGAGTGAGTGATCCTGAAAAATAGTGGTACAAGAACTCTGAGCATGGAGATTAAAAAATCACAAAGAAAGAGGAGATGCACTCAACATTTTAGGAGTCACCCTGAGGAGACTGGAAAAGGCTGGCTTCAGATACAATTGCTTGTTGAGAGAACAGCCGGGTCCTGGGTTCTGCCTAACGCCTAGGAGACAGTGTCTTTTTCCCTCCCTCTCCTTTGTCTCTCCCGCCTGCTCCTGCCCTCCCCCTCCTCCCTTTCTCTGTCTCTCTCTCATTCTTTCTCTCATCTCTTTCTGAGAGAGGGGTCTGCAAAAACCTAGAGAGCAGGCTACCCTTGGAAAATCTAATAAAAAAATCTATAAACCTCTTCCCGTTTTGGGAAGATCAGAGATGGTGGAGCCGCCATGAAGAAGAGGACTTGCTAGTGGTGCGGGCAGGGGCAGGGACATGTCACTGGCCCTGCTGTACCTTTGCTGCCCTCAGATCTTGGCTCCACTCTTGCAGTGCCACAGGGCAGCTTTGCAATCACATTCTGAATCCATGCTCCTGTTAATTTGCCACTGAGATTGAGCCAGCTAATACACTACAGCTTCTTTTAAAAGGCGAGAGAACATTTCCTCAGCTTACTGGATAACTGGAAATAAAATTTTATAGGCCCTTCCTTACAACTTATGTGGAAATAAACTTCAGATGGACTAAGGATATGAGTGTAAAAGGAAATGAAGCTATTTTGAGTAGAGATAAAGTAATAATCTCAGTGTGAGAGCTAGGCACAATATAAAAGGTAGAAAACATAGGAAAAGTTAGATTTGTGTATACCTAGATATGTGTGCATGTATGAATATATATGGGCTTCCCAGGTGGCTCAGTGCTAAAGAATCTGCATGCCAATGCATGAGACTCAGGTTTGATCTCTGGATCAGGAAGATGCCCTGAAGGAGGGAATAGCAACCCACTCCAGTATTCTTGCCTGGAGAATCCCATGGACAGAGGAGCCTTGAGGACTACAGTCCATGGGTTTGCAGAGTAGAGCACAACGTAGCAACTAACACTTTCAGTTTATATATATATATATATATAAACACACATATATTTGCTTATGTGTGTGGCTCAGTCGCTCAGTACTGTCCAACTTTGACTGTAGCCCTCCAGGCTCCTCTGTCCATGGGATTCTCCAGGCAAGAATACTGGAGTGGGTTGCTATTCCCTTCTCCAGGGCATCTTTCTGACCTAGGGATCGAACCCAGGTCTCTTGCATTTCAGGCAGATTCTTTACCATCTGAACCTTCAGATAAGCCTGAATATATGTGTGCATATATATATACATATATATTTATTTATTAATATACACACTCACATATATATCCACACAGAATATGTAACTTAAATGAATGTCATTAAAGTGTTATATGCTGTTGTTAACCTGAATCTTTTTTAGTGAAGGTCTTTTAAAATTGTTTTTCCCTGTACTCCCATCCCATCCCATGTGAATAGTGTTAACAGTATGGTGTGTACCTTTGCACACTTTACTTTATGCTTGCATAGTTCTGTACAAACACATACACATATGGAGGAACTTGATCATTGTTGCATTACGTACACTTCCCCGCATTTTGCTTTTCTTAACAAGAGATCTTGAAAATCCCCCTAGTCCTCCAATACAGATCTAATGCATTTTTGTTAATGCCTGACTGAAACAGAACTATTAAAAGATAACTGAGATATATTTAAAATTTTAAAAGTTTACTTGCACAAAAAGTGATTTGAATCTGGCATCAGTGAAGCTGGCAGATAAGGAGTTCCGGGGAGCTAAACAGAACAAAAGACTTTTATGGACACAAGGGAGCAGGAACAAGGAAGTCACACGGAGCCAAAAAAGCAGGTTTGTGGCGAGGTTACTTTCCTTTGGGGGATGGCAGGGGTCTTTCAGGCCATTTATCAAATGAATGCTGATTAGGAGATTCTATTTCCAGGTGAACAGAAATTCTATTTATGCTGTCTCAGTTTTGTGGAACTTAGCATAAGTGACTTTATTTGGGACCTGTTGTCTTATTTTTAACACTACAAAGCACATTTTATTCCCCAACTGGTAAACATTTATTCCATTTCCAGATTTGTTTCTTTTTTTTTTTTTTTTCCTAATTTTGGCCTCTTTTATTGATTCTTCATTTATCTATTTTCATCTATCTTTCTTCTTTGGCCTGTGTGGGCCTCCCATTGCAGTGGCCTCTCTCATTGCAGAGCACCGGCTCTGGGCGCATGTGCTCCAGAGCGATGGCTCGTAACTGGACACACTGGTCCAGTCATTCCTCGGCATGTGGATCATCCTGAGCCAGGGATCGAACCAGTGCCCCTCGCACGCACTGCAAGGCGGACTGTCTACGCACTGGACCACCAGGGAAGCCCAATTTCCAGATTTCTACTTGTAGAAACATCAATTATATTAAATGGGTTAATATGCCTTTCTCTTTTGAATTTCCCTATAATGACCTTCTCCTAGTAATGGTGGATTAGGCTCTGATTATTACATTTAACAGCCTACAAGAGCACCCAGTGCCAGAGAGCAGGAATGGAGTGCCAGGTGTGGAAGGAGAAATAAAAGGGCTTAAAGGACTATGGAAGAGACTGAGGCCTAAAAGATAAGACTTTACCAAGTGATACTTTTGCCTCAAACCAGTTGGGAGCTTGCATAGTTCTGTACAAACACATACACATATGGAGGAACTTGATCATTGTTGCATTACGTACACTTCCCCGCATTTTGCTTTTCTTAACAAGAGATCTTGAAAATCCCCCTAGTCCTCCAATACAGATCTAATGCATTTTTGTTAATGCCTGACTGAAACAGAACTATTAAAAGATAACTGAGATATATTTAAAATTTTAAAAGTTTACTTGCACAAAAAGTGATTTGAATCTGGCATCAGTGAAGCTGGCAGATAAGGAGTTCCGGGGAGCTAAACAGAACAAAAGACTTTTATGGACACAAGGGAGCAGGAACAAGGAAGTCACACGGAGCCAAAAAAGCAGGTTTGTGGCGAGGTTACTTTCCTTTGGGGGATGGCAGGGGTCTTTCAGGCCATTTATCAAATGAATGCTGATTAGGAGATTCTATTTCCAGGTGAACAGAAATTCTATTTATGCTGTCTCAGTTTTGTGGAACTTAGCATAAGTGACTTTATTTGGGACCTGTTGTCTTATTTTTAACACTACAAAGCACATTTTATTCCCCAACTGGTAAACATTTATTCCATTTCCAGATTTGTTTCTTTTTTTTTTTTTTTTCCTAATTTTGGCCTCTTTTATTGATTCTTCATTTATCTATTTTCATCTATCTTTCTTCTTTGGCCTGTGTGGGCCTCCCATTGCAGTGGCCTCTCTCATTGCAGAGCACCGGCTCTGGGCGCATGTGCTCCAGAGCGATGGCTCGTAACTGGACACACTGGTCCAGTCATTCCTCGGCATGTGGATCATCCTGAGCCAGGGATCGAACCAGTGCCCCTCGCACGCACTGCAAGGCGGACTGTCTACGCACTGGACCACCAGGGAAGCCCAATTTCCAGATTTCTACTTGTAGAAACATCAATTATATTAAATGGGTTAATATGCCTTTCTCTTTTGAATTTCCCTATAATGACCTTCTCCTAGTAATGGTGGATTAGGCTCTGATTATTACATTTAACAGCCTACAAGAGCACCCAGTGCCAGAGAGCAGGAATGGAGTGCCAGGTGTGGAAGGAGAAATAAAAGGGCTTAAAGGACTATGGAAGAGACTGAGGCCTAAAAGATAAGACTTTACCAAGTGATACTTTTGCCTCAAACCAGTTGGGATACATTGTTCCTGATATGTCACAAGAAAAGGTAGTGGAGGCCAGAGATTAACAGGAGGATTGAAAACACAATCAACCTGAAACTGAACTGCAGAATTGCAAAAGACAGAAACTTAAGTTTCAGTCAGAACTTTGTTCATTTCTACAACACTGCCACCTCGTGGCTGTATAAGAACATTGCAGCTAGCGGACCCAAAGTCATGGGTTGGGAGAGCCATTGCTGTTCAGTGGCTAAGTCAGGTCTGAGACGCCCTGCACCGCAGCACACCAGACTTCCCTGTCCTTCACCATATCCTGGAGTTTGCTCAAACTCATGTCCACTGGGTCGGTGACGCCATCCAACCGTCTCATCCTCTGTCATCCCCTTCTCTTTTTGCCTTCAATCTTTCCCAATATTAGGGTCTTTTCTTTTCTTTTTTTTAAAAAACATTTTATTTATTTATTTATTTATCTTCTTGGCGGGTGGTGTGGGGAGGGAGGGGGATGGGCGGGCCACTTCTATTGGTCTTTCATTTCTCTATTTTCATCCATCTTTGTTCTTTGGCTCCTGTGGGCCTCCCATCGCGGTGGCCTCTGTCGTCGCAGAGCGCCGGCTCTGGGCACATGCGCTCCAGAGCTCTGGCTCGGTCATTGGACACATCAGTCCAGCTGCTCTGTGGCACGTAGGATCTTCCCAGGCCAGGAATGGAACTGGCGCCCCTTGCACTGCAAGGCGGTGTCCTTACCCACTGGACCACCAGAAGAAGCCCTATTAGGGTCTTTTCTAATGAGTCAGCTTTTCTCATCAGGTGGCCAAAGTATTGGAGCTTCAGCATCAGTCCTTCCAATGAATATTCAAAGTTGATTCCTTTAGGATTGATTGGTTTAATTTGCATTTACCCAGTTATTAATGATGCTGCATATACTTTCATTCACTTGCTGACCATTTGGATATATTCCTTTTTTCATATTTTTATTTATCTATTTGGCTGTGCCAGGTCTTAGCTGTGGCACACGGGATCTTTGATCTCGTTGAGGTATGCAGGATCCTTAGTTGTGGCATGTGTGATATTTCAGTTGTGGCATGTGAACTCTTAATTATAGCATGTGGGATCTAGTTACCTGACCAGGGATCAAACCCAAGCCCCCTGCATTGGGAGCACAGAGTCTTAGCCACTGGACCACAAGGGAAGTCCCATGGATATATTTATTTGTGAAGAATTTTTTCAAGTCTTTTGTACATTTTAAATTGGGATATTTGTCTTTTATATTACTAATTTATAGGAATTCTTCATAGATTCTACATGTAACTTCATTGTCAAGAATTGTATGTATGAATTTACTTTTATGTACTTATAATATATGTAGTGTAATTATTGTCTCCCGATGTGTAGTTTGCCTTTTCACATACTAAATGGTAAGTTCTGATGAGCTGACGTTTACAATTTAATTTAAGTCAAATTTGTCCATTTTCATTTAAGATTAGTGCTTTGTGTCTTCTAAGAACACTTTGCTTACCCCCTAGGTAATGAAGTCATTCTTCTGTTTCTTCCAGAAGCTTTATTATTCTACCTTTCACATCGATCTATAATCCATCTGAAAATAAATTTTCTGTATGAAGTGAGGTAGGAATCAAGATTCTATTGGTCTTTCATTTCTCTATTTTCATCCATCTTTGTTCTTTGGCTCCTGTGGGCCTCCCATCGCGGTGGCCTCTGTCGTCGAGAGCGCCGGCTCTGGGCACATGCGCGCCAGAGCTCTGGCTCGGTCATTGGACACATCAGTCCAGCTGCTCTGTGGCACGTAGGATCTTCCCAGGCCAGGAATGGAACTGGCGCCCCTTGCACTGCAAGGCGGTGTCCTTACCCACTGGACCACCAGAAGAAGCCCTATTAGGGTCTTTTCTAATGAGTCAGCTTTTCTCATCAGGTGGCCAAAGTATTGGAGCTTCAGCATCAGTCCTTCCAATGAATATTCAAAGTTGATTCCTTTAGGATTGATTGGTTTAATTTGCATTTACCCAGTTATTAATGATGCTGCATATACTTTCATTCACTTGCTGACCATTTGGATATATTCCTTTTTTCATATTTTTATTTATCTATTTGGCTGTGCCAGGTCTTAGCTGTGGCACACGGGATCTTTGATCTCGTTGAGGTATGCAGGATCCTTAGTTGTGGCATGTGTGATATTTCAGTTGTGGCATGTGAACTCTTAATTATAGCATGTGGGATCTAGTTACCTGACCAGGGATCAAACCCAAGCCCCCTGCATTGGGAGCACAGAGTCTTAGCCACTGGACCACAAGGGAAGTCCCATGGATATATTTATTTGTGAAGAATTTTTTCAAGTCTTTTGTACATTTTAAATTGGGATATTTGTCTTTTATATTACTAATTTATAGGAATTCTTCATAGATTCTACATGTAACTTCATTGTCAAGAATTGTATGTATGAATTTACTTTTATGTACTTATAATATATGTAGTGTAATTATTGTCTCCCGATGTGTAGTTTGCCTTTTCACATACTAAATGGTAAGTTCTGATGAGCTGACGTTTACAATTTAATTTAAGTCAAATTTGTCCATTTTTCATTTAAGATTAGTGCTTTGTGTCTTCTAAGAACACTTTGCTTACCCCCTAGGTAATGAAGTCATTCTTCTGTTTCTTCCAGAAGCTTTATTATTCTACCTTTCACATCGATCTATAATCCATCTGAAAATAAATTTTCTGTATGAAGTGAGGTAGGAATCAAGATTGATTTTACACATACAGATATCCAATTGCCCTATACTGAAAGAGTCTCCTTCTTGTGTAGAAGCTTCTATTGTGGAAAGAATATATAAATACTCACAGAAGATTTGTTTCTATTCCAAAGCCTTTCACCATGACACCAAACTACCACTGTCTCCACTAGAGGGAACTATTTGTGTATTTGTTTCTAGTTTGTTGCTCCAGCGCTTCTCTGAAAAACGTTCCTTCAATTTGCATCTTACAGTCAGTGAAATATAGGTTCTGTGTGCCAAGCAATATTCATTTAGTACCGCTGGCTTTTGAACTTCATAAAGAGGTACTCTGTACTGTGCTCTTCTCTGAGGCTCTTCCCCCCACCCCCACTCTGTTATATCACTGAGAATCATGCATGTTACTCTCTGTAGCTGGTGGCGTCAGTTTCACTGAGGTGTGCTATTCCATTGTAGGAAGGTACCACAAGATATTTATCCTTCTGTCACTAGTATTTGATTGTTTCTGGTGTTTTACTTATTATGTACACACACTTAAAAAAAAAATTATTTAGATGCATCGGGTCTTAATTGCGGCACTTGGGATCTTCAATCCTTGTGGCAAATGGAATCTTTAGTTGAGACATGTGAGATATAGTTTCCTGATCAAGGATTGAACCTGGGCCCCCTGCGTTGGGAGTGTGGAGTCTTAGCCCCTAGATCACTATGGAGGTCCCCTATTTTCTATATTCTTGTGAATATTCTTATTCATGTTCCCTATTACATGTGTGCATGCATGCTAAATCACTTCAGTCGTGTCCAACTCTTTGAGACCCTATGGACTGTAGCCAGTCAGACTTTTCTGTCCATGGGATTTTCCAAGCAAGCATACTGGAGTGGGTTGCCATTTCCTTCTCCAGAAGATCTTCCCAACCCAGGGATCGAACCCAGGTTTACAATCTTTCTGTAATTCTTACCAAAAGTCAAATTTGTCCATTTTCATTTATGATTAGTGCTTTGTGTCTTCTAAGAACACTTTGCTTACCCCCTAGGTAATGAAGTCATTCTTCTGTTTCTTCCAGAAGCTTTATTATTCTACCTTTCACATCGATCTATAATCCATCTGAAAATAAATTTTCTGTATGAAGTGAGGTAGGAATCAAGATTGATTTTACACATACAGATATCCAATTGCCCTATACTGAAAGAGTCTCCTTCTTGTGTAGAAGCTTCTATTGTGGAAAGAATATATAAATACTCACAGAAGATTTGTTTCTATTCCAAAGCCTTTCACCATGACACCAAACTACCACTGTCTCCACTAGAGGGAACTATTTGTGTATTTGTTTCTAGTTTGTTGCTCCAGCGCTTCTCTGAAAAACGTTCCTTCAATTTGCATCTTACAGTCAGTGAAATATAGGTTCTGTGTGCCAAGCAATATTCATTTAGTACCGCTGGCTTTTGAACTTCATAAAGAGGTACTCTGTACTGTGCTCTTCTCTGAGGCTCTTCCCCCCACCCCCACTCTGTTATATCACTGAGAATCATGCATGTTACTCTCTGTAGCTGGTGGCGTCAGTTTCACTGAGGTGTGCTATTCCATTGTAGGAAGGTACCACAAGATATTTATCCTTCTGTCACTAGTATTTGATTGTTTCTGGTGTTTTACTTATTATGTACACACACTTAAAAAAAAAATTATTTAGATGCATCGGGTCTTAATTGCACTTGGGATCTTCAATCCTTGTGGCAAATGGAATCTTTAGTTGAGACATGTGAGATATAGTTTCCTGTATCAGGGATTGAACCTGGGCCCCCTGCGTTGGGAGTGTGGAGTCTTAGCCCCTAGATCACTATGGAGGTCCCCTATTTTCTATATTCTTGTGAATATTCTTATTCATGTTCCCTATTACATGTGTGCATGCATGCTAAATCACTTCAGTCGTGTCCAACTCTTTGAGACCCTATGGACTGTAGCCAGTCAGACTTTTCTGTCCATGGGATTTTCCAAGCAAGCATACTGGAGTGGGTTGCCATTTCCTTCTCCAGAAGATCTTCCCAACCCAGGGATCGAACCCAGGTCTTCTGGGTCTCCTGCACTGGCAGGCGGGTTCTCTACCACTGGCGCCACCTCATGTGCGAGACTGCCACCTATTTAAATAACATGAAACTGCTGAAAAGAACAGTATATAAGGTCCCACTGTAGTAAACACTGTAGAGAGACTTCTGATTTCCAGTCCACCATATAGGGAGCTTAGAGGTCATGCCTATCCACATAAGAAGAAGCTTAACACACACAGCACAGGGAACCATATTCAACATATTCAAGGACTTGTAATAACATATAATGGAAAAGAATCTGAAATACAGAGAGAAATATATATTCATATATACCTGAATCACTTTGCAGTACACCTGAAGTTAACATAATGTTGTGAATTAACTATACTTCAATGTTTTTAAAAAAGTATTTTTTAAAAAAAAGGGAAAACCTATTAACAAACTGAAAATCAGCAACTCTTCTTAGATACATCAAAGAATTGAGGTAGCAGGGCAAACTGCTGTCCTCCAAATTGGAGAAATGGGCAAATACAAACAACCACAAATTATCAGAGTAAAACCTTCCACAGGAAACAGTCTTGGGGTAGGAAATTCTTTACTGTAACTAATGAATTTCTAGAGGCTCAGTGTGGACAAATCTGAAAATTAAAACCTTGAGCAGGAGAGGAATCTCAAAGAATCCCTACATTTTGATTCTAGAGGCTCAGTTTTTGGAACGGTAAATATCCACACACTTAAAAAAAAATTATTTAGATGCATCGGGTCTTAATTGCACTTGGGATCTTCAATCCTTGTGGCAAATGGAATCTTTAGTTGAGACATGTGAGATATAGTTTCCTGATCAAGGATTGAACCTGGGCCCCCTGCGTTGGGAGTGTGGAGTCTTAGCCCCTAGATCACTATGGAGGTCCCCTATTTTCTATATTCTTGTGAATATTCTTATTCATGTTCCCTATTACATGTGTGCATGCATGCTAAATCACTTCAGTCGTGTCCAACTCTTTGAGACCCTATGGACTGTAGCCAGTCAGACTTTTCTGTCCATGGGATTTTCCAAGCAAGCATACTGGAGTGGGTTGCCATTTCCTTCTCCAGAAGATCTTCCCAACCCAGGGATCGAACCCAGGTCTTCTGGGTCTCCTGCACTGGCAGGCGGGTTCTCTACCACTGGCGCCACCTCATGTGCGAGACTGCCACCTATTTAAATAACATGAAACTGCTGAAAAGAACAGTATATAAGGTCCCACTGTAGTAAACACTGTAGAGAGACTTCTGATTTCCAGTCCACCATATAGGGAGCTTAGAGGTCATGCCTATCCACATAAGAAGAAGCTTAACACACACAGCACAGGGAACCATATTCAACATATTCAAGGACTTGTAATAACATATAATGGAAAAGAATCTGAAATACAGAGAGAAATATATATTCATATATACCTGAATCACTTTGCAGTACACCTGAAGTTAACATAATGTTGTGAATTAACTATACTTCAATGTTTTTAAAAAAGTATTTTTTAAAAAAAAGGGAAAACCTATTAACAAACTGAAAATCAGCAACTCTTCTTAGATACATCAAAGAATTGAGGTAGCAGGGCAAACTGCTGTCCTCCAAATTGGAGAAATGGGCAAATACAAACAACCACAAATTATCAGAGTAAAACCTTCCACAGGAAACAGTCTTGGGGTAGGAAATTCTTTACTGTAACTAATGAATTTCTAGAGGCTCAGTGTGGACAAATCTGAAAATTAAAAACCTTGAGCAGGAGAGGAATCTCAAAGAATCCCTACATTTTTGACTTTTACTTCCAGGAGCTCAACTAAGCTCTTACAGTGAAGAGAAAAATTCTTTCATGCTCCTGGCAAATCAAGGGGTAAAGTAGTCTGTTCTTAACAACGCCTGGGAAAATGCGGCCTCTGACTGATGAGGAGACCTGTGTAATGCTTGAGAAGATAGCGAAATACATGGGGGAGAACCTCAGCTGCTGGTTCACAGACTCAACGGCACCTACTGTTCCAGGCTGCACAATGAGCGGGTCTACTACATGAGTGAGAAGATTCTGAAGCTGGCCACCAATATCTCCAGGGACAAGCTGGTGTCACTGGGGACATGCTTCGGAAAATTCACTAAGACCCACAAGTTTCGGTTGCACATCACAGCTCTGGATTACCTGGCGCCTTATGTCAAGTATAAAGTGTGGATAAAACCTGGAGCAGGGCTTCCTTGGTGGTCCAGTGGGTAGGACACCACCTTGCAGTGCAAGGGGCGCCGGTTCGATCCCTGGCCTGGGAAGATCCCACGTGCCACGGAGCGGCTGGACTGATGTGTCCAATTACCAAGCCGGAGCTCTGGAGTGCATGCGCCCAGAGCCGGAGCTCTGCCACAACAGAGGCCACCGCGATGGGAGGCCCACACGAACCAGAGAACAAAGATGGATGAAAATGGACAAATGAAAGACCAATAGAAGTGGCCCGCCCGCCCCCCACCCTCCCTAACCCGCCCCTCCCTCCCCCCAAAAAATTTAAAAAAAACCCTGGAGCAGAGCAGTCCTTCATGTACGGGAACCATGTGCTGAAATCTAGACTTGGGCGGATCACTGGAAACACTTCGTGCCAGGGAGTGGTGGTGTACTTTGTGGCAGATGTCCCTCTGGGTTTTGGGGTGGCAGCAAAGTCCACACAAGACCACAGGAAAGCAGACCCCATGGTGACTGTGGTGTTCCATCAAGCAGACACTGGGGACTATGTGCGGCATGAAGAGACACTGACTCAGGACAAAATCATCACAAGGACTTGCGGCTGCGTGGAAGGGCCTAGCTTTGTGTCCTGTGTATGTGCCACCATCATGCTGAACTTTTGTCAGCACTGTGACCTCCTCAGGGACTTCTTAGCATATAATATTCTCTATCACGGACAAATGCAGGTTGGATTCTGGCTATGCAGAAGAGGCTCAAAAATGGAGTTTTGGATCTTTGTGATTGTGACTCAACAGAATACTGTGCTTTATATTTGAATTAAAGCAGTTCTTGTTTTGAGTAAGAGGTTCTAAATTGTTGGAACTGAGGACAAGAATAGCCAATTATTATCCTGTGATAACTTTTTCAAACACATGATAAGAACATAATGAGTTTTCTTAACTATTTATTAACACTGTGAAAGATATCATCATATCAGAATAAGTGGATCATGTATTGGATTTTACAAATAAAATATGGATAAAAGAGTAAGGACAGTTTATTCTGTATATGGCTTTTCTATATGATAGGTGGTGTGTGATATGGAAGAAAAAAACTTGGGCTCAAACAACAGTTCTCACATCTCTCAGCTATATGGCCTTACATGAGTTATTAAACTTTTATAAGTTTCATTCCCTCCTTCTCTTTCAAAAAACAGCTGTCTCTCTAAGAATATTTTTTTAGAATTTGAAATCATGATTGTAAAGCATCTGACAGTGACAGTGCTTGGCAAATGATGGTGTTGAATACATGGTAAGAACTGTTTTTGTAATGCTTATACTGAGTATTTCTGTTACTAAGAATAGGATCTTATGAATATAATTTGATTGTATTACTTTGGCTTTTACAAGCAGTTTTCTCGATCTTTCTTTTTCTTGAATGGTGTGATCCCAGGCTGAATGTTATTTTTATCACGTTGATTTCTACAACAATTTCTCTTATAAATCTTTGTTTTAATTAAATTATTTTTCTTGACATAAAATAAAACCAAAATAACACCTGACCTCAAAAGAAACTATTTTATCAGAGCTTAACTGTCTAGGGTTTAGTCAGAGCCTAACTGACTTGGGTAAAGGGAAATCCTCAACTCCAGCCCCCTTTAGCCTTCCTGTTTCACCCAAGGAGGAGGGGAGACTGAGACGTACTTGTGATGGTCACAAGGGCACAGGCTCTCTAAAATATGCAGACCTGGCCATATGACTATAGAAAGCTTTTATTGGGCTTCCCTGGTGGCTCAGTGGTTATAAAAAAAAAAAAAAATCCACCTGCCAATGCAAGAGACACAAGCTCATCCCTTGTCCAAGAAGATCCCACATGCCATGGCATAACTAAGCACATGTGCCATAACTGCTGAGCCAGCATTCTAGAGCTGGTAAGTGGCAACTACTGAGAATACGAGCTGCAACTACTGAGTCCCATGTACCTAGAGCCTGTGCGCCACAAGAGAATAGTCACCACTCACTGCAACTACGAAAGCCCATGTGCTGCAGTGAAGACCCAGTACAGCCAAATATAAATAAATTAATAAATTAATCTTTGGGGAAAAAAAGCTTCTCTCCCCCAGTACCTTACCTCCACATCAGTAAGGTTCCTGTGTAACAGAAAATTACAACTTCAAGTCTCAGGTCTTATTTAAGAAGACATATCAAGGAAACCCAAAGACAGTAGGTAAAGCAAAAACAAGGACACTGAGGAAATGCAAGCATCTGACAATTACAGGTACAAGTAGCACGTACAACCTAACCCCTAGCCAGAAAAACCTAAAAACTCACCTCAAGCCTTGTTTACTCTCCTACCTTTAGACCAGCACATCATGTCTAGTTTTCAACAGGTAATTTCGAACCATGCTAAAGATCAAATAAACATACTTTGAAGAGACAGAAGAAGCATCAGAATTAGGCTTCTACTTGGCAGAGATGTTCTAATGATCAAACCAGGAGTTTAAAACAACTATATTAACATGCTAAGGCTTCAGAGGAAAAATGGGAAAGATGAAGAACAGATGGATAATGTAAACAGCAAAGAGTACTGAGAATTAAGCTAAAGGTGTCCATGACGTGGCTGCATCCATTGTGTGTGACTGAGCCGCCTGCAGAGGCTTTGACCTGGCAGCAGCCCCTCCTGTGAGTGCATGCCTTAGAGGGACAGCCTGCAGAATCTTCAGCAAATTAAATTCCTGATATGACTTCCCAACTACCCTGTGCTAAGCTACCTTTCCCCTGCCTCCCAGCGCCTTCCCACTGGGTGCCCTTCTATAAGGTCCCTGTTGCTTACCAAAACCTTACTCTTCTGTGTGTGAATTGACCTAACTGGCCTTGGCCTGGGTATCCCAAAACCTGGCCAATTCTAGAGACTGGTAAGTTTGGCAACCCTAACCCCTCATCCCTTGTCCAAGAAGATCCCACATGCCATGGCATAACTAAGCACATGTGCCATAACTGCTGAGCCAGCATTCTAGAGCTGGTAAGTGGCAACTACTGAGAATACGAGCTGCAACTACTGAGTCCCATGTACCTAGAGCCTGTGCGCCACAAGAGAATAGTCACCACTCACTGCAACTACGAAAGCCCATGTGCTGCAGTGAAGACCCAGTACAGCCAAATATAAATAAATTAATAAATTAATCTTTGGGGAAAAAAAGCTTCTCTCCCCCAGTACCTTACCTCCACATCAGTAAGGTTCCTGTGTAACAGAAAATTACAACTTCAAGTCTCAGGTCTTATTTAAGAAGACATATCAAGGAAACCCAAAGACAGTAGGTAAAGCAAAAACAAGGACACTGAGGAAATGCAAGCATCTGACAATTACAGGTACAAGTAGCACGTACAACCTAACCCCTAGCCAGAAAAACCTAAAAACTCACCTCAAGCCTTGTTTACTCTCCTACCTTTAGACCAGCACATCATGTCTAGTTTTCAACAGGTAATTTCGAACCATGCTAAAGATCAAATAAACATACTTTGAAGAGACAGAAGAAGCATCAGAATTAGGCTTCTACTTGGCAGAGATGTTCTAATGATCAAACCAGGAGTTTAAAACAACTATATTAACATGCTAAGGCTTCAGAGGAAAAATGGGAAAGATGAAGAACAGATGGATAATGTAAACAGCAAAGAGTACTGAGAATTAAGCTAAAGGTGTCCATGACGTGGCTGCATCCATTGTGTGTGACTGAGCCGCCTGCAGAGGCTTTGACCTGGCAGCAGCCCCTCCTGTGAGTGCATGCCTTAGAGGGACAGCCTGCAGAATCTTCAGCAAATTAAATTCCTGATATGACTTCCCCAACTACCCTGTGCTAAGCTACCTTTCCCCTGCCTCCCAGCGCCTTCCCACTGGGTGCCCCTTCTATAAGGTCCCTGTTAAGCTTACCAAAACCTTACTCTTCTGTGTGTGAATTGACCTAACTGGCCTTGGCCTGGGTATCCCGAAGCTTTCAACCTGTAGACTCTAATGAGAACATGTGCCCCAGGTCCTGACCGATCCTTTTGGCCTGCATTCTGCTTTAACCGCCCCATGGAACCCTTAGAGGTGTGTCCTCTTTTTTAAAAAAATATTTATTTACTATATTTATTTTTGACTGTGTTGGATCTTCATTGCTGTGCACCAGTTTCCTCTAGTTGTGATGAGTGGGGGGCTAGTCTCTAGCTGTGGTGCTCAGGCTTCTCACTGCAGGGGCTTCCCTTACTGCAGGTGGAGCACAGCCTCTGGGGTGTGGGGGCTTCAGTAGCTGCAGCACATGGACTCACTGGTTCTGGTTCCAGGGTTCCCAGATTTAGTTGCTCTGAGGCATGTGAGATCTTCCTAGATCAGGGATCAAACCCAGGTCTCCTGCACTGGCACACAGATTATTTACTACTGAGCTACCAGAGAAGCCCAAGGTGTGTTGCTGCTCCAAGATTTGTGAATAATAATGGGCTTTTCTGTTTCACTTTTCCTTGCACTTTTGTGTGTGTGTGTGTGTGTGTGGAACCATGGCTCACTCTCTGACACAGTGTGGGCACTACTTAACAAATATTAATTTAACAAAATCACAACAGATAGAAACTGTAAAGAACTAAAAGAAATGCTATAACTCTAAAACACTTTTAAAAAAAACCAAAGAAAGCCTTAGATGAGTTCATGAATAGACTAGATACAGGGAAAGAAAAATCAGGGAGCGTCAAGAAACACCAACAGAAACTAAAATGCAGAGTGAAGAAAGAGAGAAAAAGAACAGAATATCCACAGACTGGGGAACAATTACAAAAGGTATGTGCTCAAGTCACTTCAGTCATGTCCAACTCTTTGCAACCCCATGGACTGTAGTTAACCAGGCTCCTCTGTCCATGGGATTTTCCAGGCAAGAGTGGGGTGCCATTCCCTTCTCCAGGGGATCTTCCCTACCCAGGGATCAAACCCAAGTCTTCTTCATTGTAAGCAAGTTCTTTTCCATTTGAGCCACAAGGGAAGCCTAAAGTTGACAACAAACCACAGATCCAGGAAGCCCAAGCAGGATAAATACCAAAAAACTATACTTAGTCATATCATATTCTAATTGTAAAATATCAAAGAGAAACAGAAATCCTGAAAGAAGCCATCATTAGGGGGAAAAGAGGAAACTTACCTATATAGAAGCAAGGATTAGAATTGCTAATTTACTCTATGGAAACCATATAAATGAGAAGAGAATGAAGTAAAACATTCAAAGTGTTGAAAGAAAGAAAACACCAACCTAGAATTCTCTATCAGGCAAAATAAAGACTCACCCAGAAAAACAAAAATTGAGAGGCTTTATCACCAGTGGATCTGTTTTGCAAGAAATGTTAATTTCTTCAAAAAGAAGGAAAATTATATAGGTCAGGAACATAAATCTATGTACAGAAAGGAAGAACGTTAGATAAGGAATAAATAAAATATGCTTGGTGAAATAAATCAGAGAAAGACAAATACTGTGATTTGGCTCATATGTGGAATCTAAAAAAATAAAAGAAATAAATGTATATGCAAAACAGAAACAGATTCATAGATATAGAAAACATACTTGTAGCTACTAAAGGAGAAAGGGAAGGGAGAAGGGACAAATTAAGGATGCAAGATTAAGAGATACAAATTATTGTGCATAAAATAGATAAACAACAAGAATACATGGTACAGCCCAGGATATTATAGCCATTATCTTGTAATAACCTATAATGCCATCTAATTTGCAAAAATATTGAATAACTATTCTGTACACCTGAAACTAATATTATATATCAGCTAACCTAATTAAACAATATTTTTTTGAAAAGAGGCACTAATTTCCTGTGTTGTTGTTTATTTTATTTTTTACAGAGTTTTGTTGTTCACTGCCATTTCTTAAACATAAAATAGTAGTATTGATTCCTTTACAGTTAATACAAGTGAAAAACCTCAAGATTTTTTTTTCATGTTTTTGTTATTTTAAGTGAAATTTTTTTTGTATTTATACCACCTAGGTGGTGCAGTGGTAAAGAATCTGCCTGCCAACATGGGAGATGCTGGAGACAAGGGCTTGATCCGTGGGTTGGGCAGATTCCCTGGAGTAGGGAATGACACTCCACTCTAGTATTCTTCCCTGAAAAATTCCATGGATTCAGGAGCCTGACGGGCTGCAATCCACAGGGTTGCAAAGAGTCAGACATGACTGAAGTGACTTATAATGCACATACACATGCCAATGTCTTCTTTCTAAGAACAAACAGAAAACCATTCATGCTTTTCCAGTTTACGTGGCTAGATTTTATAGACTTTGGACCAAATTTGCTAATTTACTCTATGGAAACCATATAAATGAGAAGAGAATGAAGTAAAACATTCAAAGTGTTGAAAGAAAGAAAACACCAACCTAGAATTCTCTATCAGGCAAAATAAAGACTCACCCAGAAAACAAAAATTGAGAGGCTTTATCACCAGTGGATCTGTTTTGCAAGAAATGTTAATTTCTTCAAAAAGAAGGAAAATTATATAGGTCAGGAACATAAATCTATGTACAGAAAGGAAGAACGTTAGATAAGGAATAAATAAAATATGCTTGGTGAAATAAATCAGAGAAAGACAAATACTGTGATTTGGCTCATATGTGGAATCTAAAAAAATAAAAGAAATAAATGTATATGCAAAACAGAAACAGATTCATAGATATAGAAAACATACTTGTAGCTACTAAAGGAGAAAGGGAAGGGAGAAGGGACAAATTAAGGATGCAAGATTAAGAGATACAAATTATTGTGCATAAAATAGATAAACAACAAGAATACATGGTACAGCCCAGGATATTATAGCCATTATCTTGTAATAACCTATAATGCCATCTAATTTGCAAAAATATTGAATAACTATTCTGTACACCTGAAACTAATATTATATATCAGCTAACCTAATTAAACAATATTTTTTGAAAAGAGGCACTAATTTCCTGTGTTGTTGTTTATTTTATTTTTTACAGAGTTTTGTTGTTCACTGCCATTTCTTAAACATAAAATAGTAGTATTGATTCCTTTACAGTTAATACAAGTGAAAAACCTCAAGATTTTTTTTTCATGTTTTTGTTATTTTAAGTGAAATTTTTTTTGTATTTATACCACCTAGGTGGTGCAGTGGTAAAGAATCTGCCTGCCAACATGGGAGATGCTGGAGACAAGGGCTTGATCCGTGGGTTGGGCAGATTCCCTGGAGTAGGGAATGACACTCCACTCTAGTATTCTTCCCTGAAAAATTCCATGGATTCAGGAGCCTGACGGGCTGCAATCCACAGGGTTGCAAAGAGTCAGACATGACTGAAGTGACTTATAATGCACATACACATGCCAATGTCTTCTTTCTAAGAACAAACAGAAAACCATTCATGCTTTTCCAGTTTACGTGGCTAGATTTTATAGACTTTGGACAGTTTGATAATTTTGAATGTAACAAAGTTTTGCATTAGACCTTTGAGGAGACACAGCAACAATGGAGCACCATACATGTAGAAACCCAGTGATTGATGAGAGACAAAGAAGCAAGGAGCAGGGAATTTCCTGACCATCCAAAGATTAGGACTCCATGCTTCCACTGCAGGGGGCACAGCTTTGATCTCTGGTCGGTGAACTAAAATCCCACAAGTCACATGACATGGCTAAAAATCAAAACCAACAAACAAACAATGAAGAACACTGTTGCTGTGCAAGCCGTGCTCAGTCGTGCCCAACTCTTTGCTGCAACCTCATGGTCTGTAGGCAACCAGGCTCCTCTATCTATGGAATTTTCTAGGCAAGATTACTGGAGGCGGGTGCCATTTCCTACTCCAGGGAATTTTCCTGACCCAGGGATTGAACCTGAGTCTCTAGCATCTCCTGAACTGGCAGGGGGATTCTTTACCATTGCACCACCTGGGGGGTGTAAATACAACAAAAATTTTACTGAAAACAACAAAGACATGCAAAAGTCATGAGGTTTTCACTTGTATATCTGTAAAGAAATCTATTGTATGTTTAAGAAATTAGTGCCTCTTCTTTTCCGAAAATAAAATATACATTTTTTAACCCCAAAAACATTTTTATTGAGCTATAGCTGATTAACAATTTTCTGATGAAAAATAAAATATTTCTTAATTGGAGGATCTTCCCAACTCAGGGATTCAATCCTCATCTCTTTGATCTCTTGTGTCTCCTACATTAGCAGGCAGATTCTATATATTTTTTTTACATTTATTTGCATTTGTTTTTTGCAGCATTTATTCCTGGGCCACACGTTTTTGTTTCTTTCGTTTCTTCTGGGGCATTTTTGTCTTCTGTGCAACCTCCTCTTCTGGTTTAGGAAGAATGTGTTCTTATCCAGCAAGGATCATCTCATCTCAGTGTGGTAAGGAGAGCTCCGGTACGGGATGATCTGACCATGGGCTCTATAAGTCTGCACCATAGCTTGGGGTCTTGTTCACCTGGATGTGCTCAATGACCAGAGAATCTACATCTAAGCCATAAGTTCAGTGTTACTCTGCATTTTCAAGCATGTGCAGTAAAATTCAGCCCTCTTTTTAGGCCACCGATCCTGTGTCCAGTCGCACTGTTTGGCCTGTGCACACCTACCAACTCCACTGATGTAACAATGGAATGGCATACATTGCTTCTTTTTTTTTTATTTTATTTTCATATATTGCTTCTATAAAGTGACATCCTTCAGACATGTGGTGACTTTTTGGATATGCATAACCGTTACGGCCTGGGCAGTTTTATGAGTGTTCTCAAAGTGAACACAAAGATTTGAACCTCTTGATTTGCATGATTTTGTGGGGGTTTGTGGGTCAAATGAATAGTGCAGCATTTTTACAGGTCATGTCCTGGAAAAGGAAGCAGATTCCTTACCAGTAGCATCACCTGGAAGCTCATAAGTGTTGCTCCATCTTGTCTGACTCTGCAGCTACGTAGACTGTAGCCGGCCAGGCTCCTCTGTCCATGGATTTTCTGGCAACAATATGGTGTGGGTTGCCTTTCCCTTCCCTCCAGGGTATCTTCCCAATCTAGGAATCAAACCCTTATCTCTATCTTTTCTGCATTGGCAGGCAGGTTCATTACTACTAGGGCCATTCATAGATGCCAAATAAACCAATCATATTAGGAAAAAAAAGAAGCAAGGAGCGAATATACATACAACACATGTAACACTCCACCACAATGGCCCTTTGCTTGCCTGTGGAGTACCCCAATGCTTGGAATGAATTGTGATAGCACTGGACAAGTGTGTATTCAGCATCTGTATTACTTAAAGCCAAGGAGAAACACATATACCTCACATCTTAGTGGAAAATATGGAAAAATGTGTGGAAACTCCAGGCTTCTAGTCTCCTTCTTTTTCAAAAACTAGTATTACAGCATCTGCCACTTCATAATTTGTAAACAAACATAATTGCCTAAATGCAAGATACTTAATTACTCTTTTTTAAAAATTTTAAATTGTGTTTCAACATGCAGTGGCCACAGGACTGGTAAACATCAGCTTTCATTCTGATCCCAAAGAAAGGCAATATCAAAGAATGTTCAAACTACCACACAGTTGCATTCATTTCGCATGCTAGCAGGATTATGCTCAAAATCCTTCAAGCTAGGCTTCAACAGTATGTAAATTGAGAAATTGCAGATGTACAAGCTGTGTTTAGAAAAGGCAGAGGAACCAGAGATCAAATTGCCAACATCTGCTGGATCATAGAAAAAGCAAGGGGATTCCAAAAAAAGAAAAAAAAAATCTACTTTGGCTTCATTGACTACACTAAAGCCTTTGACTCTATGGGTCACAATAAAACTGGAAAATTCTTTTTTTTTTTTTTTTTTTATTTATTTTTATTTACTTTGGGCGGGGGTCGGGTTGGGGAGTGGGCGGGCCACTTCTATTGGTCTTTTTTTTTTTTTTTTAATTTCTCTATTTTCATTCGTCTTCGTTCTTTGGCTCCTGTGGGCCTCCCATCGCGGTGGCGTCTGTCGTTGCAGAGCACCGGCTCTGGGCGCATGCACTCCAGAGCTCTGGCTCGGTAATTGGACACATCAGTCCAGCCGCTCCGCGGCACGTGGGATCTTCCCAGGCCAGGGCTCGAACCGGCACCCCTTGCACTGCAAGGCGGTGTCCTTACCCACTGGACCACCAGGGGAAGCCCTGGAAAATTCTTAAAGAGATGTGAATACCTGACCACCTTACCTACCTCCTGAGAAACCAGTATGCAAGTGAAGAAGCAACAGTTAGAACCAGATATTGAACAATGAACTGGCTAAAAATTGGGAAAAGAATATGTCAAGGCTGTATGTTGCCACCCTGCTTATTTAACTACCATGCAAAGCACATGAGGTGAAATGCCAGTCTGGATGAATCACAAGCTGGAATTAAGACTGCTGGGAGAAAATAACAACAACCTAAAATATGTGGATGATACCACTTTAACTGCAGAAAGCAAAGAGGAGCTGCAGTCACTTCAGTGATTTTGGAAGTTGGCAGAGGAATAAGACAGGGAAATTGCCATCTCCCCAACAAATTCATCAAAAACTCATCAAGATATGGAACAACTCCTATAAGTCAGCCCCTAGGCGACAACAGAGATCCCAGGCTTCCAAGAAGGTAAGCCAGGCTTCCTGGAGTGAGACAGGAAAAGGACAGAGACATAAAAAGGGAAAAAAAGAGATGGAGGGGGCTTCCCTGGTAGTCCAGTGGGTAAAGAGTCTGCCTGGCAGTGCAAAGGACACTGGTTCAATCCCTGGCCTGGGAAGATCCCATGTACTGAGAAGTGGCTAGACCTGTGTGTCCAATTACGAGACAGTGCTCTGCAGCACATGTGCCCAGAGCCGGTGTTCTGCAACGAGAGAGGTCACTGCAGTGGGAGGCCCACACAGGCCAAAGAATAAGAATGGATGAAAATAAATAAGTAAAAAACCAATAAAAGAGGCCAAAATTAAACACACATGTGCACGTGTGCGCGCGCACACACACACACACACACACAGATTTTTTTTAAAAAAAAGAGAGATGGAGGATTACAGGACAGAAGCCTGTGTCCCAAGGGAGGGCGGGAGTCATGAAGCAGGAAGAGACTCAGTGTCCAGGGAAGCTCCCTCACAGGCAGGACCAAGGGGGAGCTGCGGAATCCTGGAGAGCTGAGCGATACAGAGAAAGCTGTACTTGAACCATAAGCAGCTCACAGACTGATACTAAATCACATAAGCAGCCCCCCAACCCCCCGCAGTGTAGAGGGAGGGTCTGGCACAAGAAAACTTGCAGAAACCCGGCAGCGCAGAGGGCCACCTAGAATACTGTGAGCAGCCTGGAGAAAATTGCTGGCCAGCCTGCCAGCCCTGCCTTTGAGTGTCTCCTGTGGTGGCCTGGATCAGCAGGGGCCTGCAGCAGTCCTGGAAAGTGCAGTCTGTGCCACAAGGCCTCCTGAAGGAGGTCGCCATTAGCCCGACTATAGAGCTGCCGAGCGGGACTGAGAAACAGCCTCTGAAGGGCACAAACCAAACCTTGTGTGCACCAGGACCCAGGAAAGGGGCAGTGACCTCCACAAAAGACTGAACCAGGCCTGCCTTGAGTGTACACCGGAGGAGGCACGCCTCAGCAGAGGACTGCACTGAGTGTGGCAGAAGTTCTTCTCAAAGAGGCTGCCAATAGCCAGACTACAGAGTCACCAAGCAAGACTGGGAAAACAGACTCTGGAGGGCACAAACAAAACCTGTGTGCACGAGGACCCAGGAGAAAGGAGCAGTGACCTGACTTGAGACTGTGCCAGACTTGGCTCTGAGTGTCCCGAAGTCTCCATCAGAGGTTTGGGTCCACAGAGGTCTGCCATGGCGTCAGGGACATTGAAACAGCAGTCCTGGTGCAGCATGCTGGCTTAAGTCCTCTTGGAGAAGGATGCCATCACGCCTACCATAGCTGACCAAACTACAGGGAGGGAACAGCTCCACCCATCAGCAGATTATTGGATTAAAGATTTGCTGAACAAGGCCTTGCCCCCCAGAACAAGATCCAGCTTTCCCCACAGCCAGTCCCTCCCAACAGGAAGCTTGCACAAGATGCTTAACTTCATCAGAGGGCAGACAGAATGAAAAGTAAAATTAAAGAAAACTAACCAAACGGATCATATGGATCACGGCCATGTCTAACCCAATGAAATCCTGAGTCATGCCGTGTAAGGCCATCCAAGATAGATGGGTCATGGTGGAGAGTTCTGACAAAACGTGGTCCACTGGAGAAGGGAACGGTAAACCATTCAGTATTCGTGTCTTGAGAACTCCATGAACAGTATGAAAGGCCAAAAATACACGACACTGAAAGATGAACTCCCCAGGTCAGTAGATGCCCAAAATACTACTGGAGAAGAGAGGAGAAACACATCCAGAAGGAATGAAAAGGCTGAGCCTAAGCAGAAATAGCACCCAGTTGTGGATATGTCTGGTAGTGAAGGTGAAAGAGGAGAACGAAAAAGCTGCTTTAAAACTCAACATTCAGGCTTCCCTGGTGGTCCAGTGGGTAAAGAGTCTGCCTTGAGGTGCAAGGGGCACTGGTTCAATCCCTGGCCTGGGAAGGTCCCACGTGCTGCGGAGCGGCTGGACTGGTGTGTCCAACGGTGAGACAGCATACTGTAGCTCACGTGCCCAGAGCTAGTGCTCTGCAGCGAGAGGGGCCACTGCAATGGGAGGCCCACACAGTCCAAATAATGAAGATGGATGAAAATAAATAAACAAAAAAACCAATAAAAGAGGCCAATTAAAAAAAAAAAAACTCAACATTCAAAAAACTAAGATCATGGCATCCAGTCCCATTACTTCATGGCAAATAGATGGGGAAAAAGTTGAAACAGTGACAGACTTTATTTTCCTGGGCTCCAAAATCACCAGGGATGGTGACTGAAGCCACAAAATTAAAAGATGATTGTCCTTTGGAAGAAAAGCAAATGGCAAACAGAGACAATTATTAAAAAGCAGAGACATCACTTTGCCAGCAAAGGTCCATATAGTCCAAAACAAGTTGGATGCCATCACGCCTACCATAGCTGACCAAACTACAGGGAGGGAACAGCTCCACCCATCAGCAGATTATTGGATTAAAGATTTGCTGAACAAGGCCTTGCCCCCCAGAACAAGATCCAGCTTTCCCCACAGCCAGTCCCTCCCAACAGGAAGCTTGCACAAGATGCTTAACTTCATCAGAGGGCAGACAGAATGAAAAGTAAAATTAAAGAAAACTAACCAAACGGATCATATGGATCACGGCCATGTCTAACCCAATGAAATCCTGAGTCATGCCGTGTAAGGCCATCCAAGATAGATGGGTCATGGTGGAGAGTTCTGACAAAACGTGGTCCACTGGAGAAGGGAACGGTAAACCATTCAGTATTCGTGTCTTGAGAACTCCATGAACAGTATGAAAGGCCAAAAATACACGACACTGAAAGATGAACTCCCCAGGTCAGTAGATGCCCAAAATACTACTGGAGAAGAGAGGAGAAACACATCCAGAAGGAATGAAAAGGCTGAGCCTAAGCAGAAATAGCACCCAGTTGTGGATATGTCTGGTAGTGAAGGTGAAAGAGGAGAACGAAAAAGCTGCTTTAAAACTCAACATTCAGGCTTCCCTGGTGGTCCAGTGGGTAAAGAGTCTGCCTTGAGGTGCAAGGGGCACTGGTTCAATCCCTGGCCTGGGAAGGTCCCACGTGCTGCGGAGCGGCTGGACTGGTGTGTCCAACGGTGAGACAGCATACTGTAGCTCACGTGCCCAGAGCTAGTGCTCTGCAGCGAGAGGGGCCACTGCAATGGGAGGCCCACACAGTCCAAATAATGAAGATGGATGAAAATAAATAAACAAAAAAACCAATAAAAGAGGCCAATTAAAAAAAAAAAAACTCAACATTCAAAAAACTAAGATCATGGCATCCAGTCCCATTACTTCATGGCAAATAGATGGGGAAAAAGTTGAAACAGTGACAGACTTTATTTTCCTGGGCTCCAAAATCACCAGGGATGGTGACTGAAGCCACAAAATTAAAAGATGATTGTCCTTTGGAAGAAAAGCAAATGGCAAACAGAGACAATTATTAAAAAGCAGAGACATCACTTTGCCAGCAAAGGTCCATATAGTCAAAACAATACTTTTCCCAGTAGTTAACTACAGATGTGTGAGTTGGACCATAAAGGTTTAGCACTGAAGCTCTGATGCTTTCGAACTGTGGTGCTGGAGCGGACTCTTGAGAGTCCCTTGGATAGCAAGAAGCTCAAACCAGTCAATTCTAAAGGAAATCAACCCTAAAGATTCATTGGAATGACTGATACTGAAGCTGGAAGATCCAATACGTTGGCCACCTGATGCAAAGAGTCGACTCACTGTAAAAGACCTTGATGCTGGGAAAGATTGAGGGCAGGAGGAGAAGGGGGTGACAGAGGATGAGATGGTTGGATGGCATCACCGGCTCAATGGACATGAGTTTGAGCAAACTCTTGGAGATGGTGAAGGACATGGGAGCCTGGTGTGTAGCAGTCCATGAGGTCACAAAGAGTTGGACATGACTGAACAACTCTCAAAATCACAAGGCACTGCCTATATATAGCCAATTGACTATAACCATTCAGGAAGCCAATAATTTTTTATTTTTATTTTTTTATGTATTTATTTTTGGCTATTTTGGGTTTTCACTGCTGTTGCAGGCTCTTCTCTAGTCGCAGGAAGTGGGGGCTACTCTCTAGCTGAGGTGAGCAGGCTTGTTTCTGTGACTTCTTTTGTTGTAGAATTCAGGCTCTAAGGCACCTGGGCTCAATACTCGTAGCTCCAAGGCTCTAGAGCACAGGCTCAATAGTTGTGGCTCACGGGCTTAGCTGCTCCACAGCATGTGGAATCCTCCCAGATCAGGGATCGAATCTGTGTCTCCTGCATTGGCAGGAGACCTCCCCACCACTGAGCCACCAGGGAAACCCTCAGGAAGGCAATAATTTTTAAGAATAGCAATTAGGACATTAATATTGTGTTACTGTTAGTATTGTAGTATCTTTTCAAAGTTTATTCCAGCTCTGAAGTTCTAGGCTTTATTTTTCAAAGGCTAGACCATCCATGTAAACTTCAAATAAATCTTGTTTTCAGTCTCTTTTAAATAGCAGAAACTATGCTACTCAATGAGAATACATTTTCCAGACCATGTACCTCACCCCTAAGAGTTCATTTCCAAGAAAGGCACATAGACATAAGTGACTTATAATGAATCACATTCAACGATGCATTTCCTTCTATAACATTGTATTATTCAGCAGAGTTTATAGAAAAAGCACAATTATGTTTATTCAGCTCCTTGACCCTTGACCCCAGAATCCTGGAATAGGTTCACACTTACCCCAGATCAATGTTATGCTTTCTTAACAAACATTATACAAAGCCAAAACAAAGGTAAATACCAGCTTTTCATGAGGCAGTCTCTTTGCATCAGGTGACCAGAGTATTGGAGCTTCAGCTTTAGCAACAGTCCTTCCAATGAACTGTCAGGGATGATTTCCTTTAGGCTGATTGCAATTCAATGGTCTCTCAGGAGTCTTCTAGAGACATTGTGGAAATTCCTCAGAACACTAGGAATAGAGCCACCATATGACCCAGCGATCCCACTACAAGGCATATACCCTCAGGAAATCAAAATTGAAAGAGACATATGTACTCCATTGTTCAGTGCAGCACTATTTACAACAGCTAGAACATGGAAGCAACTGAGATGTCCATCAACAAATGAATAGACAAAGAAGCTGTGGCACATATATACAATGGAATATTACTTAGCCATAAAAAGAAATGCATCTGAATCAGTTCTAATGAGGTGAATGAATTCAGAACCTATTATACAGAGTGAAGTATGTCAGAGAGAGAAAGATACATATTGTATACTGACATATATATATGGAATTTAGAAGGATGCTGCTGTTTACAGGAATTGGCTCCTGGCATTGGCCCAGGGATCCTCCCAGATCAGGGATCGAATCTGTGTCTCCTGCATTGGCAGGAGACCTCCCCACCACTGAGCCACCAGGGAAACCCTCAGGAAGGCAATAATTTTTAAGAATAGCAATTAGGACATTAATATTGTGTTACTGTTAGTATTGTAGTATCTTTTCAAAGTTTATTCCAGCTCTGAAGTTCTAGGCTTTATTTTTCAAAGGCTAGACCATCCATGTAAACTTCAAATAAATCTTGTTTTCAGTCTCTTTTAAATAGCAGAAACTATGCTACTCAATGAGAATACATTTTCCAGACCATGTACCTCACCCCTAAGAGTTCATTTCCAAGAAAGGCACATAGACATAAGTGACTTATAATGAATCACATTCAACGATGCATTTCCTTCTATAACATTGTATTATTCAGCAGAGTTTATAGAAAAAGCACAATTATGTTTATTCAGCTCCTTGACCCTTGACCCCAGAATCCTGGAATAGGTTCACACTTACCCCAGATCAATGTTATGCTTTCTTAACAAACATTATACAAAGCCAAAACAAAGGTAAATACCAGCTTTTCATGAGGCAGTCTCTTTGCATCAGGTGACCAGAGTATTGGAGCTTCAGCTTTAGCAACAGTCCTTCCAATGAACTGTCAGGGATGATTTCCTTTAGGCTGATTGCAATTCAATGGTCTCTCAGGAGTCTTCTAGAGACATTGTGGAAATTCCTCAGAACACTAGGAATAGAGCCACCATATGACCCAGCGATCCCACTACAAGGCATATACCCTCAGGAAATCAAAATTGAAAGAGACATATGTACTCCATTGTTCAGTGCAGCACTATTTACAACAGCTAGAACATGGAAGCAACTGAGATGTCCATCAACAAATGAATAGACAAAGAAGCTGTGGCACATATATACAATGGAATATTACTTAGCCATAAAAAGAAATGCATCTGAATCAGTTCTAATGAGGTGAATGAATTCAGAACCTATTATACAGAGTGAAGTATGTCAGAGAGAGAAAGATACATATTGTATACTGACATATATATATGGAATTTAGAAGGATGGTGCTGATAAGTTAATATGCAGAGCAGCAGTGGAGAGGCAGACATGGAGAACAGTTTTACAGACATTGGGGTGAGGGAGGGGACCATGCTGTGGGACTAGGGGATCTCAAACAGGGGCTCTGTGGCGACCTGGAGGGGTGGGATGGTGAGGGAGATTGGGGGAGGTTGAGGGGGGCACATATGTATACCCATGCCGGATTCAGGTTGATGTATGAAAGTAAACAACAAAACACTGTAAAAATAAAAAAAGTCTTCTAGATAAATGATAACAATGATATAAAAATCATAGGAGTGGGAGAACCTCCATGGTGGTCCAGTGGTTAAGAATTGGCTTTGCAATGCAGGGGACACAGGTTCAATCTCCAGTGAGGGAACTCCTGAACTATTAAGCCCACGTGCCACAACTAAAGAGTCAGTGCACATGACACAAGACAAAGATCCCGCCTGACACAGCGAAGATCTCGCATGCCTCAAGTAAGACCCAACACAGTCAAATAAATAAATAAATATTTTTTAAAAAATCACAAGAGTGGTAAACAGAGTTAAAGTGAAACCTCTTAGAAGAGATTACAAGTACCTCTGCTATATTTTAATCAATTTTATTGAACCATAATTTACATACAGTAAAATGCACCCTTGTTAAGACGCCTGCTTCCAGGATGACAGCTGCACTATGGTTTCACTTCAGAGTAGCCCTGAAGACAGAGGTGAGAGAAAAATCCCCCCAGTGGAGGAATGTTGCATTAGTACATCTAGCTGCCCACTTTGTGTGAAAGGAGAAACAGTCTAAGTATCAACACAAATTCATGAGGAGTGTCTAGCTAGTTGTACAGATGCTTAGAGAATGAACTTGTTACTTCTGAGCACCCAACAAGTCAAAGGCAGAAGTTGCTCTGTCCCCTGGAGGGCTGTGTTGGCTTCACTGGTGGTGGACTGATTATGCCAGACCCTTTCTGACAAAGAGGGCACAGTGCCCTCACTAAAAGTGGACACTTTGGCTGAGATACGCACTTCTTATTGCATAAAGAAGTATCAGTTCATGAGTAGAATTCAGAACCTATTATACAGAGTGAAGTATGTCAGAGAGAAAGATACATATTGTATACTGACATATATATATGGAATTTAGAAGGATGGTGCTGATAAGTTAATATGCAGAGCAGCAGTGGAGAGGCAGACATGGAGAACAGTTTTACAGACATTGGGGTGAGGGAGGGGACCATGCTGTGGGACTAGGGGATCTCAAACAGGGGCTCTGTGGCGACCTGGAGGGGTGGGATGGTGAGGGAGATTGGGGGAGGTTGAGGGGGGCACATATGTATACCCATGCCGGATTCAGGTTGATGTATGAAAGTAAACAACAAAACACTGTAAAAATAAAAAAAGTCTTCTAGATAAATGATAACAATGATATAAAAATCATAGGAGTGGGAGAACCTCCATGGTGGTCCAGTGGTTAAGAATTGGCTTTGCAATGCAGGGGACACAGGTTCAATCTCCAGTGAGGGAACTCCTGAACTATTAAGCCCACGTGCCACAACTAAAGAGTCAGTGCACATGACACAAGACAAAGATCCCGCCTGACACAGCGAAGATCTCGCATGCCTCAAGTAAGACCCAACACAGTCAAATAAATAAATAAATATTTTTTAAAAAATCACAAGAGTGGTAAACAGAGTTAAAGTGAAACCTCTTAGAAGAGATTACAAGTACCTCTGCTATATTTTAATCAATTTTATTGAACCATAATTTACATACAGTAAAATGCACCCTTGTTAAGACGCCTGCTTCCAGGATGACAGCTGCACTATGGTTTCACTTCAGAGTAGCCCTGAAGACAGAGGTGAGAGAAAAATCCCCCCAGTGGAGGAATGTTGCATTAGTACATCTAGCTGCCCACTTTGTGTGAAAGGAGAAACAGTCTAAGTATCAACACAAATTCATGAGGAGTGTCTAGCTAGTTGTACAGATGCTTAGAGAATGAACTTGTTACTTCTGAGCACCCAACAAGTCAAAGGCAGAAGTTGCTCTGTCCCCTGGAGGGCTGTGTTGGCTTCACTGGTGGTGGACTGATTATGCCAGACCCTTTCTGACAAAGAGGGCACAGTGCCCTCACTAAAAGTGGACACTTTGGCTGAGATACGCACTTCTTGCTCACAGCACTTCTTCCAGAATAGAAATATTTACAGAATCTTCATGTATTACAATTATTTACCAAACAGCAGTGCCTCTGACCAAAGATCACATTGATTGGGAAAGAGTTTGTTTATGTTTATACAAATCATGGTCTTCTGGTTAATGTCCAATCATCAACCAGAATAAAACTGGAACAGACAACTGAAGACTCAGCCATGGTGCCAGCAAAACAGTCCTGTCACATGGTTCTTTTGATGTTTTTCTAATATTTTGCAAATATGAATAATTTGTGGAGTGAAACTTATGCGCAGAGATTCCTGTTTTTGCCACTGGGTCTGTGGATAGATTCCTAGGACAGGGATTGCTAGCTCAATGAGTAAATGTGTATGTGATTTTCTAAATATTTCCAAGTTTTTCTCCCTAGGGGTGTATAGGAGTGTCCCTCTCGCATTCTCTTCCTCAAACTGTGACAGTGCCTGCTTATGCACAGCCTCTCCAATGGGGCAGATTTTTTCCAGTTTGATAATGTAAAAAATAATATCTCAGTTTAGCTTTAATTTGGATTTCTCTTATTGTGAGAGAAGTTGAACAACTTTTAGCATCTTTAAGGGCCATTTTAATTTCTTTAATCTTATAAATTATTACATGAATACTGACCCAAAGGAGAAAATGGTAATGTGGGTGATCTTTCTGTAAGATCACTCAGTTATTTTATTGAACCATAATTTACATACAGTAAAATGCACCCTTGTTAAGACGCCTGCTTCCAGGATGACAGCTGCACTATGGTTTCACTTCAGAGTAGCCCTGAAGACAGAGGTGAGAGAAAAATCCCCCCAGTGGAGGAATGTTGCATTAGTACATCTAGCTGCCCACTTTGTGTGAAAGGAGAAACAGTCTAAGTATCAACACAAATTCATGAGGAGTGTCTAGCTAGTTGTACAGATGCTTAGAGAATGAACTTGTTACTTCTGAGCACCCAACAAGTCAAAGGCAGAAGTTGCTCTGTCCCCTGGAGGGCTGTGTTGGCTTCACTGGTGGTGGACTGATTATGCCAGACCCTTTCTGACAAAGAGGGCACAGTGCCCTCACTAAAAGTGGACACTTTGGCTGAGATACGCACTTCTTGCTCACAGCACTTCTTCCAGAATAGAAATATTTACAGAATCTTCATGTATTACAATTATTTACCAAACAGCAGTGCCTCTGACCAAAGATCACATTGATTGGGAAAGAGTTTGTTTATGTTTATACAAATCATGGTCTTCTGGTTAATGTCCAATCATCAACCAGAATAAAACTGGAACAGACAACTGAAGACTCAGCCATGGTGCCAGCAAAACAGTCCTGTCACATGGTTCTTTTGATGTTTTTCTAATATTTTGCAAATATGAATAATTTGTGGAGTGAAACTTATGCGCAGAGATTCCTGTTTTTGCCACTGGGTCTGTGGATAGATTCCTAGGACAGGGATTGCTAGCTCAATGAGTAAATGTGTATGTGATTTTCTAAATATTTCCAAGTTTTTCTCCCTAGGGGTGTATAGGAGTGTCCCTCTCGCATTCTCTTCCTCAAACTGTGACAGTGCCTGCTTATGCACAGCCTCTCCCAAAGGGGCAGATTTTTTCCAGTTTGATAATGTAAAAAATAATATCTCAGTTTAGCTTTAATTTGGATTTCTCTTATTGTGAGAGAAGTTGAACAACTTTTAGCATCTTTAAGGGCCATTTTAATTTCTTTAATCTTATAAATTATTACATGAATACTGACCCAAAGGAGAAAATGGTAATGTGGGTTATCTTTCTGTAAAATCACTCAGTTATTTTGTGCCACAGAACAAAATAACTTTTTTTTTCTATTAAAAATGTCTTTTTTATTGCCAGTGTTCTGTTAGCTGCCATTTATTCTGGCATATTCTTAAACTATTTTTAAAATTATTTATTTATTTATTTTTGGCTGTCTTGGGTCCTCATTCCTGCTCAGGCTTCTTCTTCAGTTGGGGCGAGCAGAGGCTACTATTTAGTTGTGGTGTGCAGGCTTCTTATTGCAGTGGCTTCTCTTGTTGCAGAGAATGGGCCCTAGGGTGCTTGGGCTTCAGTAGTTGCGGCTTCCAGATTTAACACTTGTGGCACATGGGCTTAATTGTCCCATGGCAAGGAAGCCCTTAAACCATTTTATTTTAAGTTTCCTGTTGCTTAAAAAATTCACAGTTTGTACTAATGATTATTTCTGGTTGTGATTTTCTTTAAAAATAATGCCTGGACAAAATAACACATTCCATATAACTTGTGCTTTCCTCTAGAAACTTACATCTTATGCTTAGAACTTTTATCCTCTAGACAGTCTTGATCTGCCTTTAGCAAATTTTGGTCTCAAATTCAGAAAAATAAAACTATATGGTAATACAATTCACAGATGGAATGGGAAAACTATTTTTATCTTTTAATCTCCTGGAGGACATTTTTTTTGGCTGTGCCAGGTCTTCATTGCTGCATGCGGGCTTTTCTCTGTTAAAGAGAGCTGGGTGTGGGGGGTACTCTCTAGTTGCAGTGTGCAGGCTTCTCCTTCCCTTGAACTCTCTTTGCAAAACAGGGGCTCTATGGTGCAGAGGCTTCAGTAGTTGTCATATGTGGGTGCAGTTGTCGCAGCTCTCTGGCTCCAGAGCAGGGGCTCTGTAGTTGTGGCACACGGACTTACTTGCCCCACGGCATGGGGAATCCTCCTCACCCTGGGATGAAACCTGTGTCCCCTTCACTAAGAAGAGGTTTCTTTTACCACTGGATTTCTCTTATTGTGAGAGAAGTTGAACAACTTTTAGCATCTTTAAGGGCCATTTTAATTTCTTTAATCTTATAAATTATTACATGAATACTGACCCAAAGGAGAAAATGGTAATGTGGGTTATCTTTCTGTAAAATCACTCAGTTATTTTGTGCCACAGAACAAAATAACTTTTTTTTTCTATTAAAAATGTCTTTTTTATTGCCAGTGTTCTGTTAGCTGCCATTTATTCTGGCATATTCTTAAACTATTTTTAAAATTATTTATTTATTTATTTTTGGCTGTCTTGGGTCCTCATTCCTGCTCAGGCTTCTTCTTCAGTTGGGGCGAGCAGAGGCTACTATTTAGTTGTGGTGTGCAGGCTTCTTATTGCAGTGGCTTCTCTTGTTGCAGAGAATGGGCCCTAGGGTGCTTGGGCTTCAGTAGTTGCGGCTTCCAGATTTAACACTTGTGGCACATGGGCTTAATTGTCCCATGGCAAGGAAGCCCTTAAACCATTTTATTTTAAGTTTCCTGTTGCTTAAAAAATTCACAGTTTGTACTAATGATTATTTCTGGTTGTGATTTTCTTTAAAAATAATGCCTGGACAAAATAACACATTCCATATAACTTGTGCTTTCCTCTAGAAACTTACATCTTATGCTTAGAACTTTTATCCTCTAGACAGTCTTGATCTGCCTTTAGCAAATTTTGGTCTCAAATTCAGAAAAATAAAACTATATGGTAATACAATTCACAGATGGAATGGGAAAACTATTTTTATCTTTTAATCTCCTGGAGGACATTTTTTTTGGCTGTGCCAGGTCTTCATTGCTGCATGCGGGCTTTTCTCTGTTAAAGAGAGCTGGGTGTGGGGGGTACTCTCTAGTTGCAGTGTGCAGGCTTCTCCTTCCCTTGAACTCTCTTTGCAAAACAGGGGCTCTATGGTGCAGAGGCTTCAGTAGTTGTCATATGTGGGTGCAGTTGTCGCAGCTCTCTGGCTCCAGAGCAGGGGCTCTGTAGTTGTGGCACACGGACTTACTTGCCCCACGGCATGGGGAATCCTCCTCACCCTGGGATGAAACCTGTGTCCCCTTCACTAAGAAGAGGTTTCTTTTACCACTGGATCACCAGGGAAGTCATGGATGAAGTTTTTGACTCTTGGCCAACAAGGAGTCAATTTTATGTTCTGTGAGTTAGAGAAAGAAACCTCCTTAGAAATTAACTCTACCCCCAAGAGCAGTTTTTTTAACTGATGGTGTGCAGCTGGTCCAACCAGTTAAATTAGCTAGCCAGAGTCATAAACATCCATGTTGGGAACTTGGGTTTGAAGCTCCAGCCAAAGTTAAGATACCCCTCAGCTGTTGCTGATTCCTGCAGGACCCCAGGCGTGCAGTATGCGTGAATGTGTACCCTGGGGAACTTGAGTATGGGAGACACATCTCTGACCTGTCTGACCTGTCATTCTTGCCTGCACTGCTTGCTGTGCTCTGTCCTTCACCTCTACAACAAAGAACTTACCTCTGTGGGGTCTCGTGAGTCCTTTCAGATGTCCCAAGTTGGGGATTTTTTCAATTAAGATGTCTTTTTTTTTTTTTTTGACTTTTTGGCCTCTTTTTATCGGTTTTTTGTTTATTTATTCTTCATCCATCTTTCTTCTTTGGCCTGCGTGGGCCTCCCATTGCAGTGGCCTCTATTGTTGCAGAGCGCTGGCTCCTAATTGAACACACCGGTCCAGCTGCTCCACAGCACGTGGGATCTTCCCAGGCCAGGGACCAAACTGGTGCCCCTTGTACTGCAGTGCAGACCCTTTACCCACTGGACCACCGGGGAAGCCCTAAGATGTCTTTTGATGACTGAACTGTCATTGAATTTCCTAGAAAGACCACTAAGTATGACAAAATTTCATTTAAAAAATAAGGGAAAATAATCAGGCATGCTGGACATTTTCTAAATTTTCATTAACTTATAACAACTGTACTAACTCTTTTGTTTACAAAACTTAAAATGAAAGTGGGGTGGGGGGATCCAGATAAATCAAAAAAGAAATTTGCTTTCCCAGGTTAAGTACGTATAAATAAAATGTATTAATATAAGTATGTATCAATAATTGTATACTTTTCAGGTTAAAAGGTACATACATATTATTAAATAGAGGACAGTAAAATTGTTGTTCAATTCCTAAGTTGTGTCCAACTCTTTACGACCCCATGAACGGCAGCACGCCAGGCTTCCCTGTCCTCTACTATATCCCAGAGTTTGCTTAGATTCGTGTCATTGAGTTGGTGATGCTATCTAACCACCTCAATTGCCACCGTGCCTTTTTCCTTTTACCTTCTATTTTTCCCAGCATCAGGGCCTTTTCCAATGAGCTGGCTCTTTGCATCAGGGGGCCAAAGTATTGGAGCTTCAGCTTCAGCATCAGTCCTTCCAGTGAATATTCAGGGTTGATACCCTTTAGGATTGACTGGGTTGATCTCCTTGCTGTCTAAGGGACTCTCAAGAATCTTATCCAGCACCACAGTTCAAAAGCATCAATTCTTTGGTGCTCAGCCTTCTTTATAGCCCAACTCTCACATCCATATATAACTAGTGGAAAAACCATAGCTTTCACTATATAGACCTCTGTAGGCAAAGTGATATCTTTGCTTTTTAGTAACTCTGTATTAAAAGACTGATTTCCCTGGAATTTTATACTTAAATGTCTTGTCATTTGGAGATGATTGTAATAAATTAAAGGCTGTGGAGAGAGGTTATTGTCATCCTTGCTTCTTCTTCACCTATCACACTACCTATAGCTGTAGCATCTTGAACCAACAAGTCTCCTTGCATGGTTTGTGGGATCTTAATTCCCAGGCCAAGGATTGAACCCAGGCCTTCAGCAGTAAAAGCACAGAGTCCCACTCTAGATCACCAGGGAAATCCCAAGGAAAACCCCTTGATTGCTTAACCTGTGTAAGGAAATTACCTGGGCCTTACCTGGACCTCTGAATAAATAGTCCCTTTGGACTAATCTCAGCTGATCTGAATTAACTAAATGCTTATTTCCTGAAATGCTTGGAGCATGATAGCGACCCTTGGTAACAAACACTGTGAGATGTGTGAAGTGTTCAGTTGGGGTAAAAGTAATTGCAGTTTTGCATTGTTCAACTTTGCTGCTTGGTACTGGAATACATTCTTAAATACATATGGTTGTGTTATACTCTATGCACATTTCTCACTTTTGATTTTTCTAATGACTTATTACTTGTTATTTACTTTTCAGGTTAAAAGGTACATACATATTATTAAATAGAGGACAGTAAAATTGTTGTTCAATTCCTAAGTTGTGTCCAACTCTTTACGACCCCATGAACGGCAGCACGCCAGGCTTCCCTGTCCTCTACTATATCCCAGAGTTTGCTTAGATTCGTGTCATTGAGTTGGTGATGCTATCTAACCACCTCAATTGCCACCGTGCCTTTTTCCTTTTACCTTCTATTTTTCCCAGCATCAGGGCCTTTTCCAATGAGCTGGCTCTTTGCATCAGGGGGCCAAAGTATTGGAGCTTCAGCTTCAGCATCAGTCCTTCCAGTGAATATTCAGGGTTGATACCCTTTAGGATTGACTGGGTTGATCTCCTTGCTGTCTAAGGGACTCTCAAGAATCTTATCCAGCACCACAGTTCAAAAGCATCAATTCTTTGGTGCTCAGCCTTCTTTATAGCCCAACTCTCACATCCATATATAACTAGTGGAAAAACCATAGCTTTCACTATATAGACCTCTGTAGGCAAAGTGATATCTTTGCTTTTTAGTAACTCTGTATTAAAAGACTGATTTCCCTGGAATTTTATACTTAAATGTCTTGTCATTTGGAGATGATTGTAATAAATTAAAGGCTGTGGAGAGAGGTTATTGTCATCCTTGCTTCTTCTTCACCTATCACACTACCTATAGCTGTAGCATCTTGAACCAACAAGTCTCCTTGCATGGTTTGTGGGATCTTAATTCCCAGGCCAAGGATTGAACCCAGGCCTTCAGCAGTAAAAGCACAGAGTCCCACTCTAGATCACCAGGGAAATCCCAAGGAAAACCCCTTGATTGCTTAACCTGTGTAAGGAAATTACCTGGGCCTTACCTGGACCTCTGAATAAATAGTCCCTTTGGACTAATCTCAGCTGATCTGAATTAACTAAATGCTTATTTCCTGAAATGCTTGGAGCATGATAGCGACCCTTGGTAACAAACACTGTGAGATGTGTGAAGTGTTCAGTTGGGGTAAAAGTAATTGCAGTTTTGCATTGTTCAACTTTGCTGCTTGGTACTGGAATACATTCTTAAATACATATGGTTGTGTTATACTCTATGCACATTTCTCACTTTTGATTTTTCTAATGACTTATTACTTGTTATTTATTTTACACTAGGGAAATGATGTTGGACAAAAAGAAAATTTGAGTGATTTTCTTATTCAAGTTCAAAATGGGCATAACAGCAGCAGAGACAACTTGCAACATAAACAATGGATTTGGCCCAGGAACTGCTAATGAACATACAGTGCAGTGGGGGTTCAAGAAGTCTGTAAAGCAGATGAGAGCGTTGAAGATGAGGAGCGCAGTGGCCAGCCATCAGAAGTTGACAGCTGAGATAATCATCGGAGCTGATCCTCTTACAACTACACAAGAAGTTGCAGAAAAACTCAGTGTTGACCATTCTATGATTTCTCAGCACTTGAAGCAAACTGGAAAGGTGAATAACAATCAGTGATGACCAGCTCTGTGGTTGGACTGAAAAGAAACTTCAAAGCACTTCCCAAAGCCAAACTTGAACCAAAAAAAGGTCATGGTCACTGTTTGATGGTCTGCTGCTGGTCTGATCCACTACAGCTTTCTGAATCCTGGTAAAACCATGGCAACTCAGAAGTATGCTCAGCAAATTGATGAGATGCACCAAAAATTGCAATGCCTGCAAGCTGGCACTGACCAATAGCAAGAGACCATTTCTTCTCCACCACAATGCCCAACTGCAAGTTGTACTTTCAACACTTTCAAAAGTTGAAAAAAATTGGGCTACGATGTTTTGCCTTATCTGCCATATTCACTTGAGGACCTCTCACCAACTGACTACCACATCTTTAAGCATCTCAACAACTTTTTTACAGGGAAGAAAAAAAAGCTTCTACAACCAACAGGGGGCAAAAATACTTTCCAAGAGTTTGTCAAATCCTAAAGCATGGATTTTTATACTACAGGAATAAACTTATTTCTCATTGGCACAAATGTGTTTATTGTAATGGTTCCTATTTTGATTAATAAAGATGTATTTGAGCCTACTTATAATGATTTAAAATTTGTGGCCCAAAACCACAATTGCCTTTGCACCAACTTAATAAGGTTTCCTTAACCATGGATTTGAGCAGTTTGCAGACAGAGATACCAGCCTATCAACAGTGTTCAGTAATAATAATTGGATTTATAACTTGTACTTTATTTCGGCAGAATTGATAATACAGAGTGACAGCACACCTTGAATTTGCCTGGGCCACCAATCAACTTAGCCTGCACCTGAGATCCCCAGCCAACCCCTTCCCTACCGTGCATATACTTCTCCTGTTGTCATCACTATAATATATAATATATATGGCTACCATATTGTATGTTTGTTGCCTGTGAGCATAAATTGAATTCTGTGAATTATTTCAGTAATCAAAAAAATATAATAATGGAGCTTTTGGCAACTCTAATTTAATTTTTGTCCATTAACAGTTCATATCTAAACACAAAAACTAGAAGTTATCAAGCAAATTATGCACCCAGATGCAAAAAGAAAATTCAATTCAGGTAACAATTACCTGGACCATCTTGCCAGTTAGCATGAAATAAAAGAGTAAATATTGATCTAGTCACTTCACTTTAATCATTATTTGCTTATTTTAAGATGGATTAAACTTCCTATTCCCACACTATTATTAAGAACTTTGAAGTTTTGCCTTTGACTCAAAAACTTCATTACTTTATGCTTCAAAATATATGGAGACTAAAACTGAATGTGGAGAGAGCCAAGGAATTCTAAAACTAAAAACTGTCGAAGTTCTCAGAGACTGGAATTTCCACATCTCAAGGAATTCCCACTGGTCTTAATGACACAGGCTCTCCATTTATGAGTTAATAATAGCCACTCTGCATTTTAGAAATTTCACTCTAATCCTTGTCTTTGCCTTACAGCAAGCTGACATTACTATTCTTATCATTAAACAGAAACCAGTGGCCTTTCCAAATTAACCACAGAAGCAATCTCTGAATGACCTGAAATCTGAAGATTGGGTCATCTGGAAAAGACATCAAAGGTGATTTGCCTTGGCTCTAACTAACAGTTCCTTATCAGACAGTATTAATAATTAACGTGGTAATAAAGCTCTAAGGTAGTGATCCTTGGATTCATATTTTCAATGAAAAAAACTTACATCATTGTCTCTAAATCATCAGACTTACATGTCATTGGTAGACCTCAAGCTGAGAGTTCTCTGAAATCTCCCAGAAGTAGACAATCCCTCCAAATAACAGTTGACTCAAAACCCTCAGTTGAAAGTAATGACTACACACAACAGCCAGTTTCTGCTCAAATCTTTGAAATAAGATTCATTTTCAGGGAATTCAATACCTTTTTTCTTTGGGTTTATTTTCTACTAGTCTCACCTAATAACACACATTAGCTCCCTGGCAAATGACTAAAGCATTCTACATTTTCTACCTTCTAAACCTCTATGATTTTTCTGTGCCCTTTAAGGAGAAACGAAACATTCGCATCCATTTTTCTCAGGCCACAGTCAATGCTGCAAATCTGTTGGTAGATCAATACCCACTTCACAAAAGTTAATAAGTGTTTTCAGGATAGGCTCTTTTATGCAGATTTCATCTAAAATTTCTCTCATACTATGAATCTGTGTTCATAATATGAACCTTATATTATGTACCACTAGAGGCCCACTGTTGTTGCTCAATCACTAAGTCATGTCCAACTCTTTGAGACCCCATGGATTGTGGCATGCCAGGTTCCTCTGTCCTCCACTGTCTTCATAAGTTTGCTCAAATTCATGTCCATGAATTTAAATCTTTTATATTCAGAGACAGTCACATAGCCCATGATTTCTTTTTGACTAACCAAGACAGGGTTTATACCAGAACAAATATATCATGATGCAAATACATAAATACTACAATAGACCCAACTAGATTTTTTTTTAATTTTTTTTTTTTTAATTTTGGCCTCTTTTATTGGTTCTTCATTTATTTATTTTCATCCATCATAATTCTGTGGCCTGTGTGGGCCTCCCATCACAGTGGCCTGTCTCGTTGCAGAGCACCGGCTCTGGGCGCATGCGCTCCAGAGTGCTGGCTCATATTTGGACACATTGGTCCAGTCACTCTGCAGCACATGGGATCTTCCTGTGCCAGGGATCGAACTGGCGCTCCTTGCATCGCAAGGCAGACTCTTTACCTACTGGACCCCCAGGAAAGACCCCCAACTAGATTTTTCAGCATGTTTTGAGACCTGGGTTTAACTATCTAGATCCCTTGATGAGTAGTCTTTTACAAACTGATAAAAAGTTTTCTGATAACTACCTGAATTATATTTGGTCAATGCAATCTGTCTAGATTCTTAAATGTGCTTTAGGTAGTCATTTTCATACCAGATGATTCAAAAACTCATTATACAATAGAGGATCAGGAGGGACTAACTCTTGTCCAACTTGGAGGTAACAGTCCCCAAACAATCTAACCAGAATAATCCTGTCTGACAGGGGAAAGTTCTGAACTTCAAGTATTGATATCCCATGGAGGCCTGGTGTGCTTCCATTCATTGGGTCACAAAGAGTCAGACATGACTGAGCAACTGAACAACAATAACAGCCTGGCTTTGCATGTCCTTGTCCAAAAGTAGGGGCCTAAAAAAGAAAAAAATAGGGCTTCCCTGATGGTCCAGTGGGTAAGGACACCACCTTGCAGTGCAAGAGGCGCCGGTTCGATCCCTGGCCTGGGAAGATCCCACGTGCCACGGAACGGCTGAACCGATGTGTCCAACTACTGAGGTGGAGCTCTGGAGCGCATGCGCCCAGAGCCAGTGCTCTGTGACAAGAGAGGCCACTGCGATGGGAGGCCCACACAGGCCAAAAGAATAAAGATGGATGAAAATAAACAAATGAAAGACTAATAGATGTGGCCAAAAAAGAAAAAAATCAAAACTAGCTCTGTGCCTATTGGCTGGCAGCTGGCCTTGTTTCTACCACTAGGCAATACTGCTCTTCCACTAAACCTAAATAATTTCAGAGATTGTCAAAATCAAATGAGGGGCTCCCCTGGTAGCTCAGTGGTGAAGAGTTCGCCTGACAATGCAGGAGACACGGGTTCAATCCCTGATTCGGGAAGATCCTACATGCTGTGGAGCAATTAAGCCCGTGAGCCACAACTCTTGAGCCCGTTCTCTAGAGCCTTGGAGCTGCAACTACTGAGCCCATGCGGCACAACTGCTGAAGCCCATGTCCCCTAGAGCCTGAGTTCTACAACAAGAGAAGTCACTGCAACAAGAAGCCTGTTCACTTCAACTAGAGAGTAACCCTCCTGCAACTAGAAAAGAGCCTGTGGCAGCAGTGAAAACTCAGAATAGCCAAAAATAAATAAATAAATAAAATTTAAAAAGAAAAATCAAATGAGGACTCTTCCTGACCAGAATGGAATAAGAAGAAACTAAGTTCATCCCATAATTATGCCTGAGATACTAGAGCTGGGTGCTAAAGAACTGACAGTTTTAAATTCTGGTACAAGAGACCTTTTGAGAGTCCTTTGGACAACAAGGATATCAAACCAGTCAGTCATGAAGGAAATCAACCCTGAATGTTCACTGGAAGGACTGATGCCGAAGCTCCAATACTTTGGCCACCTGATGCAAAAAGCCAACTCACTAGAAAAGATCCTGATGCTGGGAAAGATTGGGGGCAGAAGAAGAAGAGGGTGACAGAGGATGAGATGGTTGGATGGCATAAGCAACTCAATGGACAAGAGTTTGAGCAAACTCTGGGAGGTAATGAACAACAGGGAAGCCAGGGGTGCTGCAGTCCATGGGGTCGAAAACAGTCAGACACAACTTAGTGACTGAAAAACAACAACGGAGACACTAGGCAATTACAAAAATTATCAAATATTCCATCTTCAGCTAATGAGTGACTCCTACTTTTTCTCCAGTGACAACTCTAGCCATATTCTGTTACTTCTGCTTCTTAGATAAAAATTGTTGAAGTACCCAATCACTATATTGCCCCTGTTTTATGAACGTACACATTAACACATATATACACACATGCCTGTATCTTCAAGCCTGCCCTCCCAAATCTCCTAACATATACCTATTCACTACAATGAGCCCTTTCTAATGTATTCCGTGCTCCCCCACCAATTGCAAGTCACACTGCAGGAAGCTTATGAAACTAACTTCATTTGTTTACAGATACATTCCTACTGGTCCTTGACCAATAGCACTACTAAATAACTAACTAAATGGGATCATTTAAAGCATCTGACATATGATATACTCAAGATTTTATTATCATTTTTGTTGTTACAGTGATTATTGACAGTATCTATCCAGTAACAGATCAATTTTTATCTCTGATGTGATCAAATGCATTTTTCTATAAACAGACAAGTGATAATAGTTTCTAGCTGGCATTATAAGCATTATGTATATATGAAGGTCTCTATTTTCATTTAATTAAGAATTGTTTCAGATAGTCATTTGTGAGGTATCTTTAAAATACTTCTTTGTGGCTGATGGATTTTGGCTAATTGATTCGACTGAGTCATTGGTCCACTCTCTTTAAAAAGACCTTCTGTGGCTGATTGATTTCTCAAGTGCAGTTCCCTGAGAGTAACTAGAGGACATTAGATGGAAGCACAAGCTGTGGAGTCAGGCAGACTGACAGTTCTTCCAGTTACTCAGTAGTTTTTGACATGTTAATTCTCTTGACCTCAAGACCCTTTCTATAAGAATAGCACCAAATACATTAGTTTCCATAGGCTGCCATTATAGTTTACCATAAACTGGGTCACTTAAAAAATTTTTTTTTATTCTTTCACAGTTCTGGAGTCTAAAAGTCCAAAATTAAGATACCACCAGGCCTCTACCCATTCTGAAGGCTCTAGATGGAAATCCTTTTCTTCCTCTTCCTAGCTTCTGGGTTTTTCCACAATCTCTGGTATTCTTTGACTTACAGATCCATACTCCAGTCTCTACCTTTATCAGTACATGACACATGACACTCTTCTCAAGTGTCTGTATGTTTCCTTATAACGTTAGTTAGATTGGATTATAGTTCAGTCTAATCCATTATGGTCTTATTACGCTCTCTTCTTTTATTATTTTTAAAATTAAAGCACAGTTAACTTACAATGTTATGTTAGCTTCAGGTGTACAACAAAGTGATTCAATTTCATATATATATATATATATATATGTGCATATATATAGAGAGATTATTACAAGAATATAACAGTGCCAACCAGGAAGTGGACACCAGGGTATAGGCAGAGCATCAGGAGAAGACCTCTTTCTGGTTAAAGAGAGAAACCCTTAATACTTAGAGAATCAGAAAATCCACAAATTCCTCCATATTTGTTGCCTCTTTATTTTTTCTTTCTCTTAACCTCTAACCTAGTTTCAAAGAAATTTCATGGTAAGTGCTATAGCATTCTTAGGTGATACAGGTCAGCAGGATCCAAATTTGTGTGGAATGGAAAACTTCCTCTTTTTTTCATTGGAGCTGCAGTTCCAAGGGGGTGAGAGGTTCCACCTCTGTGGTTTGTATACTGTCTCTGTAGTCTCTCCTCACACGGCCCTAGATTCAGGGGCAGCTGTGGAAGCACACAATAGAGCACTGAGGGTAGCAAAAGCTTTGTAGATGGAGGACCAGAAAGAGAGCATTAAGGAACAGAAAGGAGCAAAGAGGCTGCTGTGAGGGAAGAATTTAGGAAGTTGACCCCATAAAGCTTTTAATGAACTACCCTGGGCTTACCCCTGAACGGTGTATGCTTGGATCTGACACTATCAGGTATATCAAACACTTTGAGAAATGAATCATAGATAGACTACTGCCTAGAACTCAGATAAATCCAACATCATTGCAGAATCTGAGAACTGAACCATAGTGCAGAGAAAGCAGGGGAACCTTGTGGTGTACACTGAACCAGCTTGATTGCCTTCTAAAATAGAAATATCAACATTTAACAGGATATAAATAGGACCTAATGTCTTAAGACCTAATGTCTTAAAACCTAATACTCAAAAACTCTTCAATATAATATAAATTTACATTGCAAACAAAGAACAAAGAAAATATAAATTTATGTAGGATAAAACTTAAAGATGTCAATGTCAAGATGTTGTTGAGATTGTAATTATTTGGCAAAGATGTTAAAGCAGCTATTATAAAAGTACCTTGCAAGCAATCAAGAACACTCTTGAATGCAGTGTAAAAATAGAAAGGCTCAACAGAGAAATTTTTTTACAAAAAGAAAGTTCAGGGCTTCCCGGGTGGTCCAGTGAATAGTCTGCTTTGCAGTACAAGGGGCACTGGTTCGACTTCTGGCCCAGGAAGATCCCATGTGCCGTGGAGCGACTGGACCAGTGTGTCCATTTATGAGCCAGCACTCTGGAGCACATGTGCCCAGAGACAATGCTCTGCAACAAGAAAGGCCACTGCAATGGGAGGCCCACACAGGCCAAAGCATAAAGATGGACGAAAAATGAATAAAAGAGGCCAAAATTGGAAAAAAAAGTCTACAGCTAATATTATGAAAAAAAGAAAGAAAGAAAGATCAAACAGTAATTTTAGAAATGGAAACCATAACTTAAATAAAAAGCTGACTGGAGTGGAGCAACAAGAACTCTCATCATTGATAGGAATGCCACTTTGGTATAAACATTTTTGGAAGACAATATGGCAGTTTCTTATAAAACTAAACATTCTTATAACATGATCCAAAAATCATGCTCCTTGGAGTTTAACCAAAGGAGCTAAAATTTTATGTCCACACAGTAACCTGTACACAAATATATATATATATATATATATATATATATATATATGTTTTATTCATAATTGACAGAACTTAGACTCAACCAAGATATGTTTTGGTAGGTGAATAAAGAAACTGTGGTATATCCAAACAATGGAATAAAATTCACTACCAAAACAAAATGAGCTATCAAGCTCTGAAAAGACTTGTGGAATTGGGGAGACATGGAGCAACCCCATATGTGTATTACTAAGTGAAAGAAGCCAACCTGCAAATCTGCATGATACCAACTATATGACATTCTGGAAAAGCAAAAACTTCAGAAACAGTAAAAAGATCAGTGGCAGGTGTAAGAATAGTAAAGACATGGCGGGCTGCAAGCTGTTAGGGAAGAAGTTTATTTGGGAAGAGTTTCCGGGCGAGATCCACAGGTCCGAGAGATGGGCCAGGGAAATCGCGCCCCGGAGAGATGGGACGAGGAGGTTTTATTAGGGAGGAAAGGGGAGCAGGAGAAAAGGGGAGGGGGATCCCTCAGGGCAGGTGCAGAAATGAGTTCTTTGTTTAAGCTTGGCAGGAAGTCCAGTGATGAACCCACTATCCTTGAGGTGGCCGCGGGCTGGGGGTGTGCAGTTCTTGACACTTTCCAGACGCGGTGAGGAATTTTTATGGCCAAGGCTATCTCCTTATCGCAGGTCTAAGGAGACTCTCAGGTGCCAGCAGGCAAGCAACTGACCCCCTGATTTGGTGCCGGGAGTCTGGTCGCGGTGTTGACCCTAACAACTTGGCCCTTTCTTATGACCATTTAGTGCTGGGGCTGTGTTAACCCTTTAATAGCCTACCACCCTAACATTAGGGACTTCCCTGGTAGTCCAGTGGTTAAGATACTGTGCTCCCAATCCAGGGGGCCCAGGTTTGATCCTTGGTTAGGGAACTAGATCCCACATGCTGCAGTTAAGATCCAGAAAATTCAAATAAATGAATAGTAACAACAACAAAAAATCAGTGGTAGCCAGGGATTAGGAAGGAGGGAGGGGTGAGTAAGCAGACCACAGAGGATTTTTAGGGCAGTGAAACTATTCTGTATGATACTGCAGTGGTGAACATATGATATTATATACTTTTCAAAACCCACAGAATGTATAATACCAAAAGTCAACCCTAATGTAAACCATAGATTTTGGCAGCTAGTGATGTTTCAGTTTGGGTTGATCAGTTGTAAGGAATGCACTGCTCCAGTGGAGGGGGCCTTGTTGATAGTGGGAGAAGCACGTGTGAGGGCAAGAAATGCATGAGAGCTCTTGTGCTTTCTGCTTGACTTTGCTGTGAACCTAAAAGTTTTCTAAAAAGAATGTTTACTTAAGGAGAAAAAGAACTCAGAAGACAGAGGAAAGAGTAAGTTAATTTGAAGATAAGTCAATAGAAATAAACCAATCTCAGAGAAGCAAAACAGAATTTTTTTTAATGAACAGACAAAAATAGCAGAGTAGGGAACTCCAGGATGCTGTCCCTTTACAAAAGAAAAAAAAAAAAACAACTGATGAGCTGGTAAAGGCTGTCAGCATCAATTTTTTTTTGCAGAACTCTGGTGTCTAGTCATAAACTTATAACCAGGGAGCAGCTCTATGAGGAAAGTAGCTATTGCTTTGCAGTAAGAGACTGCTGTGGTGATTTAAACTGCCTACCTACTATGCCCTGTGCCCCTGAGTGCCAGCTGAAGACTGCACCCACATTTCTGGTGCAGGACGCTAGTGGCCAGAGGGAGCCCTGCAGAATTTCACAATGGATTTTCTAAGAATTTTGGCTGTGAGTTCCAGCCCATCTGGTGGCTCTCTAAATTTATCCTGATGCCATTTCCGTCCGCTCTCCAAACATGTACAGCATTGCTTGGGGACCCGAAGGAGGGATGTTATGGACACCTGGAGACATGTTCATTTCTCACAAAAATTAAGAAGGATATCCGGGCTAAACAGACAATTGTCTCCTCACACTAAGGATAAGGATTGCCTGCAAGCCTCGCCTCTCTGAGACCAATACAGAGCACAAAGGTTCTTCCTCTTACCACTTTTTAATGCTAATGAAACACTTTACAAACTCAGAGAGCCCTTTGTAACTTAAGAATTGTAAGAATGTTTCTCCTGGAGAGCAAAGGTGTTGGTGGAGGAGCAAAGGGCTCCGGTGATGACCTCTTTTGCATCTCTAGAGAGACAAAAAGCTTCTTCATGATTATTAATTAGCTTGAGATTTCTAGTTGGAAAAAATATAAAAAGGGGTGGGGAAGGATTGTGCGTTAGCCACGCCCACGGAGATCCGCTGAGCCGGATGGAGGTCGAGACTCTCCAGCTCTGGGGTAAGAACATCTGTTTACATTTGATTGAGTTCTGATTATTTCTGATTATTTCTGATTACTTGTGCTTGCCTTTATTTGATGATTAATAAACCTACTATTGGTTTGACAAAAAAAAAAAAGGCTTGCCTTTATTTTGCCTGATTTGAAGCATTTTTAGGGATAAGGTGGCTACCTAGGAGGCTTCTGTGACGTGCACTTCAAGGCAGAAATATGGGCTGTGGGAGCCTAGGGCTAGGGACAGTCATAACAAACAACAATTAACAATTAATGGCTTATTTACAGGGGAATATAAAGAAATTAATAGACCCTGTCCATGAGGACACCAAGGCCTTTAGACTTACCAGATACAGACATTAAATCAATTTTCAGAAATATGCTCAAAGAACTAAAGGGACAAGCCACAAACAAACTGAAAAGCCTAGCAAGCAACAGGTTGGGAAGAGAGATGTGTAGGGGTAAGGGCTCCTGTGCATACCAGGACATCAGATATACAGAGAGTCCACGCTGGGTATGTGCCCAAAAAATGGCCGGACAGGACTCCAAGCTTTCATCTCTGACTGGCCTTCAACCTCTGTGCATGCTGTGAGTGAAGGCTTGAGGCAGAACTGCATGCAGCCTGGCTAAGCACTGAAGGAGTGCTGCAACGCAGAACCAACCTGCAAAGAGTGGGAGAGTATTGTTTCCTTTTCTTTTTCCTCCAAGCATTGAAAGGAACACTGTTAAAAATACCTTCAGTTAATGAAACACAGACTTCCTCACATAAAAAACAATACAAACTTAACCAAAATAGTTAAGAGAAGTCACAAAACCAGCAAACAGCTGTGGGGCCCTAAATGAAAGAGGGCCTTTGCAAGCATAAGGAAGGAAGAGACCAGGGCGTGATCTACGCATGATTGCTTGACCTTTAGCTTGATTGGTTTAACTACGGGAAATCCCTTAGGAAACCCCCTTCACTTGCCTATATAAGCTGTAAGTCTGCACTAATAAAACGGAACTGCTCTGACGGAACCCCTGTTGTGTCTGATTGTCTCTTGCTCGCTGAGGGGCTGGGTTGGCGGACAGCAGGCTCACCCGTCTCCGATCTTCCCGTGGCCTGGCTACGGGCAATCTCGCCGCAGTTTCTCCTCTGCAGGCTGGCCCCGCAAACAGCAACAGCCCACAACAAGCAGCTAAAACAAACCCTAGGGAGAAGGAAAATCTCATTTCCAGAACTGTCATATGTTAATATTAAAACTCCTCAGGTTTAAACAAACTGAAGAATTTCCAAGGCATGCAAATAAAGATGGAAGTATGGCTCATTCACAGAGGAGAAAAAAAGAAATGAAAAGACCTTGCTTCCACGAGGATACCTAGGAATTTAGACTTACTGGATACAGACATTAAATCAACTCTCTTAAATATGCTCAAAGAACTGAAGGAAATCATGGAGAAAGAACGAAAGGAACCAGAAGAATGTCTCACCAAATACAGTATATTATTAGAAATTATAGAAATAAAACAAATAAGAAATTTTGGAGATTAAATGCACAGGCAGATCAACTGACATCCAGTTCAAGACGTCAAAGTGTGAGTGGCTCAGTTGTGTCCGACTCTGACCCCATGGCCTGTGGCCCTCCAGGCTCTTCTGTCCATGGAACTCTCCAGGCAAGAATGCTGGAGTGGGTGGTCACTGTTTTCTCAGGAATCTTCCCAATCCAAGGGTCAGACCCAGGTCTCCTGCAGGCAGAGTTTTTACCATCTGAGCCCTCAGGGAGAGTCAAATTGTCAAATTCCAAAGACAAAGAGAGAATCGAGAAAGCAGCAACAGAAAAATGACACATCACATACTGGAGACACTGCATGCAATTAATAGCCAGAAGGCAGCGGGGTGACACATATTTGCCTTTTTTTTTTTTATTTGGGATCATGCCAAGCGGTATGTGGAATCTGAATTCCCAGACGAGGAACCCAACCCACAATCCCTGCAGTGTCTTAACCACTGGACTGCCAGGGGAAATCCCAGAGTGACATATTTAAAGGGTTGAAAGAAGAGAACTGCTCACCAATAATTATGCATCTAACAAAACTATCCTTTTATAAATGAAGATATTAGCACATTCCCAGATAAACAGAAACAGAGGGAGCTTATTACTAGTAGACTTGCACTATAAGAAATGCTAAAGAGAGTCCTCCAGGCTGAAATCAACCCATATGAAGAAATAAAGAACACAACAGTAAATGTAGCTACATATTATACAGATGAATATAAAAGCCAGTAGTACTGCTAGGTTTATAACTTCTCTTTTTTTCTACATAAATGAATAAAACAATAATTATATATTTATGTTAACTGACCTACAATGTATAAAGATATAATCTGTAAAAATAACAACATAAATGGAAGAGATGGAGGCTTTTTTTTTTAGTGTTTTTGGTATGTTATCTTTTTTTTAATTCTTTTTTTTATTGTTATTCTTTTTTTGGGGGGGCCACTTCTATTGATCTTTCATTTATTTATCTTTGTTCTTTGGCCTGTGTTGGCCTCCCATTGCAGTGGCCTCTCTCGTCGCAGAGCACCAGCTCTGGGCGCATGTGCTCCAGAGCTCCGGCTCAGTAGTTGGACACATTGGTCCAGCTGCTCCGCGGCACATGGGATCTTCCCAGGCCAGGGACTGAACCAGCGCCCCTTGCACTGCAAGGCGGTGTCCTTACCCACTGGACCACCAGGGAAGCCCCGGTATGTTATCTTTTTTTATATAATTATTTTTATTTACCTTTACAGAGTTTTGTTTATAGCTATACATAAATCCAAATCAGTCATAGGTATACCCTTGACTCCTCCCTCCTGAATCCCCCTCTCACTTTCTCCCCATCTCACCCCTCCAGATTGATGCATAGCCCCCATGTAAGTTCCCTTAGACTTACAGCATATTCACAATGACTATCTCTTTTACATACAGTCGTGTAGGTTGTTTAAAAGGATTAAAGCTTGTCTATAATATCAAAAGTAGCTTGGTACTAATTCAGACTTGATTCTTACAAGTTAAAATGCTAACTGTAACTCCAGGGTAACTCAGTATTATGGACTGAATTGTGTCTTCCCAAAATTCATATATTGAAGCCTAACTCCCAATGCATGTGGCATCTGGACATGGAATCTTTGGGAGGTAATTTGAGTAGGTCATGAGGGTGAGGTCTGCACGATGAGGCTTATAACCCTGTAAGATGAGACCAGAGTATGCTCCTTCTCCCCACCTCCCTGCTCGCACCCCTCCCCCCCCCATTTTTCCCATTATGTGAAGACATAACTAGAAGCAGGCCATGTATAAAATAGGAAAAGCACTTTCATCAGGAATTCATTGCCAGTTTCTTGACTTTGATTTCAATCTCCATAATCGTGAAAAATAAATGACTGTTGTTTAAGCCACATACTCTATGAGATTTTGTTATAGCAGCACAAGATGACTAAAGTATAATTTTTTAAAAACTTTTTTTAAGTATACAGAAAAAGAAGCAAGATGGGAATTAGAAAAGTGAACTAGAAAAAAAAAATTCACAGAACAAGGCAGGAGTGGAGTGACGGAAGAATTAAAAAAGTAAGAAAACAGACAGCAAAATTGCAGAAGTCTTTCCTTATCAATAATTACTTGAACTATAAATAGATTGAATCCCCCAATTAAAAATAAGAGATTAGTGGACTTCCCTGGTGGTCCAGTGGTTAAGAAACCATCTGCCAATGCAGGGGACTAAGCCTGCAAGCTGTAACTACTGAAGCCCCTGCACCTAGAGCCTATGCTCTGTGCTGAGAGAAGCCACCATCATGAGAAGCCTGTCCTGCAACTAGGGAGGAGCCCCAGCTTGCTGCAACTGGTGAAAGTCCAAGTGCAGCAACAAAGACCTAACACAGACAAAAAGAAAAATACATACATTTAAAAAAAGAGACTGGAAGAAAAGATTTTGTAAAATGACCTAAATATATGTTGCTAAGAAGAAACTCTCTTTAAATCCAAGATTTATTGCTGCAATTTTGCTGTCTTCTGTCTTATTCTCTTTTTATTCTTCAGTCACTCCACTGCTGCCTTGTTCTGTGATTCTTTTCTAGTTCATTGTTCTGATTTCCATCCTGTTTCTTTTTTTTGTATACTTTAAAAAATCATGGTTTTTTTGTAGCCTTTAGTCAGCTTGAGCTGCTATAACTAAATCTCATAGACTGTGTGGACACAAATAGATTGAAAGAGAAAAAAATAAATTCCATGCAATACAAAAAAAAAAAAAAAAAAAAGCCAAAAGGAACCTGGTGCAGCTATACTAATACCAGACAAAATAGACTTGAAGATAATAATCGTTATGAGACAAAAAAAGACATTATTAATACATGCTGACAAAAGGATCAGTATATCAAGACATACCAATTATGAACATATATGCCTCTGACAAAAGAACCACAAAACATATGAATCAAAAACGGATATAAACTATAAGGAGAAATAGTTTTACAGTAAGAGTTGGAAATTTCAATACCCTAGTCTAAAGAATAGATAAAACAACTATACAAAAGATCAGTTTAAAAATAGAAAATTGAATGATGCTATGAACCAACTATGTCTAAAGGACATCTATTGAAGATGCCACCCCAAACAGCAGATTACATATTTTCTCGAGTGCACATGAAATATTCTTCATGATAGACAATATGCCAGGCGACAAAAACAAATCAAGTCTCAATAAACTCAAAATGATTGAAGTCATAAAAATCGATTCTATTTCTATGTATTAGCAATACACAGTTGGAAAAGATTTTTAAAATGCCATTTACAAAATAGCTCTAAAAATAAATATTTATATCTATAGTTAGGTATAAATCTAACAAAACAAATATAGGATGTATACGTTGAAAACTTCAAAATGCTGAAGACCTAAATAAATAGAAATACTGTGTTCATGGAGTTAAAGACTCCATGTTAAAGTTAAAGATAAGAAATTGATCTATAGATTTAATGTAATTAATAAAAATTCTAGCAGGACATTTGAAGACAAAGACAAGCTGAATCTAACATTTATATAGAAAATAAACAAATAAGAATAGCTAAGGTACTTTTGTAAAAGAAGCATAAAGTTGAAAAAAGTACATGATATGATTTTAAGGCCTTTTATAAAGTCAGAAGAATTTAGACAATGTGGTATCAGTGAAGTAAGAGACACATAAATCAATGAAACAAAGTAGAAAGTCCAAAAGTAGATTTACCCAAACATGACCTTTGATTTCTCATAGGAGTGCAAAAGAAACTCGGTGAAGAAAGCATATTTTCAACTAATGAAAATGTATCAGTACGATTCCTATGGTGAAAGAAAATAGTTCTACCTAACAAAACGAAATATTGATCTAAACGGAAAACTTGAAACTAAGTAAAACTTTGAGAAAAGAATAGAATTAAACTTGGACCTAGAGTCAGACAAAAATGTTCTTTTACATGAACCTCAAAATACAATTAAAAAAACTGAACGTTAGCAAAATTAAAATTTTTCAATGCATGAAAGACACAGTCACAAGAATGAAGAAACAAGCTACATGGTGAGAAAAAAACATTTGTAAACCATGCATTAATAGAGAATATGTATCAAGACTTTACCAACAGGGGCATCCCTGGTGGTCCAGTGGGTAGAGTCCACCTTGCAGTGCAGGGGGCACCACTTCTATCCCTTGCCTGGGAAGATCCCATGTGCCGAGGAGTGGCTGGACTGGTGTCTCCAATTATGAGCCAGCACTCTGGAGCACCTGTGCCCAGAGCCAGTGCTCTGCAGTGAAAGGCCATTGTAATGGGAGTTCCACACATGCCAAAGGGAAAAAAAAAAAGATGGATGAAAATACATGTAAATAAAAGAGGCATGCTGGGGAAAAGAAAAAAATTCAAAAAAACTTTACCAAGAAATCTCAAAACTCAACACTATGAAGATAAACAACTCCATTAAAAAACAGTGACAATCCTAAATGCTGTCAAAGATATGGAAAAATAGCAATTTGTATGCGTTGCTAATGGGGATGAAAAATGATATAGCTATTCTGAAAAGCAGTTTGGCAGCTTTCTACACAGTTAAACACATTGCATGATCCAGCAATTCCACTCCGGGTATTTAGCCAAGCAAATAAAAACTAATGTTGATACAAAAATCTTTATACAAATATTTACTGCAGCACAATTCACAATCATCAAAAACTGGAAACAAACCAATGTATTTAAAACAGAGAAACAAACTGTTGCACCTAAATGTACTGAACATATACATTACTAGTCAGCAATAAAAACAAATAAGCTTTGATACCAGCAACAACCTGGATGAATCTCAAAGGCATTATGCTGAGTGAAAGAAGCGAATCTCAAAAGATCACATACTGAGACTTCCATGACTAAGATCCCACATTCCAGGACGACTCAAAAGTAAAGAAAAAGGCTTCCCTTGTGGCTCAGTGGATAAGAACCTGTCTGCCAATGCAGGAGACACAGGTTCGAGCCCTGATCCAGGAAGATCCCACATACCACAGAGCAGCTAAACCCACACATCAACAAAGACCCAGCACAGCCAAAAATAAATAAATAAAAGTTAAAAAAAAAAAAGTAAAGAAAAAAAAATTATATTATTCATGTATGATTAAATTCATATGATATTCTCAAAAGACGAAACTATAGCAAGGGGAAACAGATAGTGGATTATTAGGAATTTGGGGGAGGGGAGGGTGTGATTACAAATAAACAACATAAGGAGCTCTTTGGGTTATAAAATTTTTCAGTATCCCAGTTTGATGACGGTTACACAAATCACTACATGTGCTAAAATTCATAGAGCCTGTCAGCTGCAAACTGGCATCTATCATTTACATTGTCAATGCCTGGACAACAAGGACATTTGCCCTCTGCCTCTGCAGAGACTAGACCCTGTGCTGTTGAGAGCTGCTGACCTTCAACACCCATTGAAGGAGATCAGGGGGAGGCTGAGACCCTGTGCTGTTGAGATCTTCGGACCTTCAATACATCCTGATGGAGATCAAGGTGGGGTAGAGGCACTCTGTGCTCCAAGAAATCTGGTGGGGCAGGTCTTTAGATAGGTGGATGCTTTTAGGAATGCATTTTATTATTTCAATCCTTGCTTCTCCTCATATTTAGAAAACCACTAAATCTCCTCATGGTGACATCAGAGCCTCATGACTACCTGCAGACCCTTTGTAAAATGGCTGTTTAATAATATGAAACTCCTCCCTCACCAAAATCCTTAAATATCGACCCTCCTCCTGCTGCCTCTTTGGAGCAGTCTCTCAGAGCTATCTGGGGTGCTGCCTCCTGGGCTGTAGTCTTAATTATGTCCCAAATAAAACTTAACCCACAACTCTCAAGCTGTTAATCTATTTTAGTCGACAGTTTTGGCGACCGACGAAGCGACCCAGAGCGGACTTCCCTCCTTCTCCTGGACTCCACGAGGAACCCAAGCTTTGGTACCAGCAGCGGCTCCTTGTGTCCATCCGCCTCCTCGGGGAGTGCAGATGAATTTGGCTAAGTCCCTCTTGGTTCAAGAATCTCCCTTACTGGTTAAGATTCTGAGTTTTATTTGGTGGTGAGCAGGTTACCTGCGCTCTCCCAGTAGGAAAGATACTGGGAGGGGGCCTGGATGAAACATCCAGGGCATACCCACTCTCGGTCTAGACATTAGAGTGGGGATCAGTTGAAAGATACCGAGGAATTCCTACCCCGTTGAAAGATACTGAGTAAGTTGTTGGTGCCCAGTGAATAAGTACTGGGGAAAGGTCTCAATTGGAAAAATCGAGGAATACCTGAGGCTCGGCTGAATGATGCTGAAATCGGTCCGTTGTATGGGACTGAATCATCGTGGCTGACTGGTTGAGTAAAAGGCTGATCTGTCGCTTTTCCTCAATTTGGCTGCCTTTATAGAATTTGTCGGGATAAAAGTGAACAAAATATGAGAGCTTTGCTCCAAAGAGAAGGGACAAGACTCCTCCCGGCCAGTTCCAGTTTTCTCAGGTGACGAAGGAATTTACAGGAGTGGTGGGGGACTCATCCTGATACCTGCGCAGTGGTCCCATAGGGAAACCCATTCATTGATTACAATACTTGCTTGTCCAGGGGTCGCACATAAGAACTGGCAATTCAGCGACCGGAGCAGCCATGGTGGTCTTAGATTGCCAGAGGTAGGATCCAAGACACATAAGAGAGCTGAAATGACTCTGGGGTGACTCCTGGAGGAGTTAAGCTCACATGGGGAGCGAGCTTAATGAGAAAATCCTCATGGTGACATCAGAGCCTCATGACTACCTGCAGACCCTTTGTAAAATGGCTGTTTAATAATATGAAACTCCTCCCTCACCAAAATCCTTAAATATCGACCCTCCTCCTGCTGCCTCTTTGGAGCAGTCTCTCAGAGCTATCTGGGGTGCTGCCTCCTGGGCTGTAGTCTTAATTATGTCCCAAATAAAACTTAACCCACAACTCTCAAGCTGTTAATCTATTTTAGTCGACAGTTTTGGCGACCGACGAAGCGACCCAGAGCGGACTTCCCTCCTTCTCCTGGACTCCACGAGGAACCCAAGCTTTGGTACCAGCAGCGGCTCCTTGTGTCCATCCGCCTCCTCGGGGAGTGCAGATGAATTTGGCTAAGTCCCTCTTGGTTCAAGAATCTCCCTTACTGGTTAAGATTCTGAGTTTTATTTGGTGGTGAGCAGGTTACCTGCGCTCTCCCAGTAGGAAAGATACTGGGAGGGGGCCTGGATGAAACATCCAGGGCATACCCACCCTCGGTCTAGACATTAGAGTGGGGATCAGTTGAAAGATACCGAGGAATTCCTACCCCGTTGAAAGATACTGAGTAAGTTGTTGGTGCCCAGTGAATAAGTACTGGGGAAAGGTCTCAATTGGAAAAAAATCGAGGAATACCTGAGGCTCGGCTGAATGATGCTGAAATCGGTCCGTTGTATGGGACTGAATCATCGTGGCTGACTGGTTGAGTAAAAGGCTGATCTGTCGCTTTTCCTCAATTTGGCTGCCTTTATAGAATTTGTCGGGATAAAAGTGAACAAAATATGAGAGCTTTGCTCCAAAGAGAAGGGACAAGACTCCTCCCGGCCAGTTCCAGTTTTCTCAGGTGACGAAGGAATTTACAGGAGTGGTGGGGGACTCATCCTGATACCTGCGCAGTGGTCCCATAGGGAAACCCATTCATTGATTACAATACTTGCTTGTCCAGGGGTCGCACATAAGAACTGGCAATTCAGCGACCGGAGCAGCCATGGTGGTCTTAGATTGCCAGAGGTAGGATCCAAGACACATAAGAGAGCTGAAATGACTCTGGGGTGACTCCTGGAGGAGTTAAGCTCACAAGCACATGGCCCACGACAGTGTCACTAGTAATTTTATCCCTGACAAACTCAGCTTAAAATGAGAAACAGAATCTCTCAAAAACAGAAACGAGGGGCATCAGAAAGCCAACCTCTAACACTTCAGCAAGATTCATGTAAAATACATACAGAGCTCATACTTGCAAGTACTTAGTTAACTGGGATACTAAAAGAGGTCTCAACTTAAAATGCCCAAACTGATATCTTGATATCTAAAATTGATATTTTTGCAGGCACAGTTAAGAGAATGCCAGCTGTGCTTACTTTTCTATCTTGAAGCTTCTAAAAGTGGAAATGGAGCAAGTTCTTTACAGGAATCTAACAAGAAGTTGCTTAAACTATGTCAGAACTAAAAAGGCTACTAGCACTGATTCTGCCAGGTCACAGGTGTAGTGGGACTGGGAAATCAATCTTTGGCATTTATGCCATTTGGTTTTAGTATCTGGGCATTACTTTGCCATCTTTTGGGGCACTCTTGCCACTTGGCTTTTGATTTCTGGACATCTCTGTCTTTTGCTTTATTTGGAGTGTGACTCCCAGCTAGTGAGGTTCTGGTTTGGTTTAGGCTTTGGTTTTGTTGGTTTGATTTGATGGTGTAGACGTCTGGTACAAACTGCTGGAGCTAATATGAAAGCACTTCCTCTAAGGTTCCACATTCCACTTGGGAATCCCCTGGAAAAAATTTTTAAATGACCATTTGAAAGGGGTTCAGAATGAAAGGGGTTCATAGGCAGAACTGGTGAGGAGGTTCGCGGGTCCCAAGGACAAGGAGGAGGAAGTGAGAGACGGAAAGAAGAAGGCCAGGTATTTTTCTAGCCTGAAATATTGGCTATGATAAGTTTGTTGTCTTATGTTGACACTGTGCGCCTAGAAAGGCCTTTACACCAGAATGTCTCACCTAGCCCAGAGATTATCCCCTGGCTAGTCTCATGTTGTGGGTGTAGGACTGGAATGCCTTTACGACCTTAAGCTATTGTTTTGATAACCAACTGGAAAATACAAATTGTCATGCCTAAACTGACAAAGCTGGGATACTCTTTTACCCTCCTGCCAGTGTCTATGCTGGAAGCTTTTCCCTATCCTTTCTTACTTTAATAAACGTTTCACTGCACGAAGCTCTGAGTGACCATCACCGAGTCTTTTGATCCCAATGTGAATTCTTCTCCATTGGAGATTAAGAATCCGACACTGTTCACGATAACCTACCTAGGTCATCTATCACCTATAATAGTCAACTTATAGCTAATATCCAATGGCAAGAAAAATGGCTTAAAATATTAGATCTTTATTAATACAGTATAAGAAAATATACTGAAGTTCTTCTTATGATCAACAGCCGGAGGCTAATCAAACTAAGACTCCTGCTTCCCCAGAAGGTCAATCCCTGCTGGGACCAATCTTCCTTATTATTAAGGCCAATTTGAACCTTTTCTGGTCTGGCTTTTGGTTAGAAAAAGAAAAGGATATGACCAGGGAAAGTACAATTGTCCCTTTAAGAATTCTTGCTCTGAGGAATTACCTCCTCCTGTGCTTGCTTTTATTTGATGATTAATAAACCTACTATTGGTTTGACAAAAAAAAAAAAGGCTTGCCTTTATTTTGCCTGATTTGAAGCATTTTTAGGGATAAGGTGGCTACCTAGGAGGCTTCTGTGACGTGCACTTCAAGGCAGAAATATGGGCTGTGGGAGCCTAGGGCTAGGGACAGTCATAACAAACAACAATTAACAATTAATGGCTTATTTACAGGGGAATATAAAGAAATTAATAGACCCTGTCCATGAGGACACCAAGGCCTTTAGACTTACCAGATACAGACATTAAATCAATTTTCAGAAATATGCTCAAAGAACTAAAGGGACAAGCCACAAACAAACTGAAAAGCCTAGCAAGCAACAGGTTGGGAAGAGAGATGTGTAGGGGTAAGGGGCTCCTGTGCATACCAGGACATCAGATATACAGAGAGTCCACGCTGGGTATGTGCCCAAAAAATGGCCGGACAGGACTCCAAGCTTTCATCTCTGACTGGCCTTCAACCTCTGTGCATGCTGTGAGTGAAGGCTTGAGGCAGAACTGCATGCAGCCTGGCTAAGCACTGAAGGAGTGCTGCAACGCAGAACCAACCTGCAAAGAGTGGGAGAGTATTGTTTCCTTTTCTTTTTCCTCCAAGCATTGAAAGGAACACTGTTAAAAATACCTTCAGTTAATGAAACACAGACTTCCTCACATAAAAAACAATACAAACTTAACCAAAATAGTTAAGAGAAGTCACAAAACCAGCAAACAGCTGTGGGGCCCTAAATGAAAGAGGGCCTTTGCAAGCATAAGGAAGGAAGAGACCAGGGCGTGATCTACGCATGATTGCTTGACCTTTAGCTTGATTGGTTTAACTACGGGAAATCCCTTAGGAAACCCCCTTCACTTGCCTATATAAGCTGTAAGTCTGCACTAATAAAACGGAACTGCTCTGACGGAACCCCTGTTGTGTCTGATTGTCTCTTGCTCGCTGAGGGGCTGGGTTGGCGGACAGCAGGCTCACCCGTCTCCGATCTTCCCGTGGCCTGGCTACGGGCAATCTCGCCGCCGTTTCTCCTCTGCAGGCTGGCCCCCGAAACAGCAACAGCCCACAACAAGCAGCTAAAACAAACCCTAGGGAGAAGGAAAATCTCATTTCCAGAACTGTCATATGTTAATATTAAAACTCCTCAGGTTTAAACAAACTGAAGAATTTCCAAGGCATGCAAATAAAGATGGAAGTATGGCTCATTCACAGAGGAGAAAAAAAGAAATGAAAAGACCTTGCTTCCACGAGGATACCTAGGAATTTAGACTTACTGGATACAGACATTAAATCAACTCTCTTAAATATGCTCAAAGAACTGAAGGAAATCATGGAGAAAGAACGAAAGGAACCAGAAGAATGTCTCACCAAATACAGTATATTATTAGAAATTATAGAAATAAAACAAATAAGAAATTTTGGAGATTAAATGCACAGGCAGATCAACTGACATCCAGTTCAAGACGTCAAAGTGTGAGTGGCTCAGTTGTGTCCGACTCTGACCCCATGGCCTGTGGCCCTCCAGGCTCTTCTGTCCATGGAACTCTCCAGGCAAGAATGCTGGAGTGGGTGGTCACTGTTTTCTCAGGAATCTTCCCAATCCAAGGGTCAGACCCAGGTCTCCTGCAGGCAGAGTTTTTACCATCTGAGCCCTCAGGGAGAGTCAAATTGTCAAATTCCAAAGACAAAGAGAGAATCGAGAAAGCAGCAACAGAAAATGAAAATAACCATCAAAAAGACAAAGCAAACGGGTGGAGAGTATTGTTTCCTTTCTTTTCCTCCAAGATTGAAAGAAGAAAAAGAACACAGACTTCCTCACATAAAAAACAATACAAACTTAACCAAAATAGTTAAGAGAAGTCACAAAACCAGCAAACAGCTGTGGGGCCCTAAATGAAAGAGGGCCTTTGCAAGCATAAGGAAGGAAGAGACCAGGGCGTGATCTACGCATGATTGCTTGACCTTTAGCTTGATTGGTTTAACTACGGGAAATCCCTTAGGAAACCCCCTTCACTTGCCTATATAAGCTGTAAGTCTGCACTAATAAAACGGAACTGCTCTGACGGAACCCCTGTTGTGTCTGATTGTCTCTTGCTCGCTGAGGGGCTGGGTTGGCGGACAGCAGGCTCACCCGTCTCCGATCTTCCCGTGGCCTGGCTACGGGCAATCTCGCCGCAGTTTCTCCTCTGCAGGCTGGCCCCGCAAACAGCAACAGCCCACAACAAGCAGCTAAAACAAACCCTAGGGAGAAGGAAAATCTCATTTCCAGAACTGTCATATGTTAATATTAAAACTCCTCAGGTTTAAACAAACTGAAGAATTTCCAAGGCATGCAAATAAAGATGGAAGTATGGCTCATTCACAGAGGAGAAAAAAAGAAATGAAAAGACCTTGCTTCCACGAGGATACCTAGGAATTTAGACTTACTGGATACAGACATTAAATCAACTCTCTTAAATATGCTCAAAGAACTGAAGGAAATCATGGAGAAAGAACGAAAGGAACCAGAAGAATGTCTCACCAAATACAGTATATTATTAGAAATTATAGAAATAAAACAAATAAGAAATTTTGGAGATTAAATGCACAGGCAGATCAACTGACATCCAGTTCAAGACGTCAAAGTGTGAGTGGCTCAGTTGTGTCCGACTCTGACCCCATGGCCTGTGGCCCTCCAGGCTCTTCTGTCCATGGAACTCTCCAGGCAAGAATGCTGGAGTGGGTGGTCACTGTTTTCTCAGGAATCTTCCCAATCCAAGGGTCAGACCCAGGTCTCCTGCAGGCAGAGTTTTTACCATCTGAGCCCTCAGGGAGAGTCAAATTGTCAAATTCCAAAGACAAAGAGAGAATCGAGAAAGCAGCAACAGAAAAATGACACATCACATACTGGAGACACTGCATGCAATTAATAGCCAGAAGGCAGCGGGGTGACACATATTTGCCTTTTTTTTTTTTATTTGGGATCATGCCAAGCGGTATGTGGAATCTGAATTCCCAGACGAGGAACCCAACCCACAATCCCTGCAGTGTCTTAACCACTGGACTGCCAGGGAAGTCCCAGAGTGACATATTTAAAGGGTTGAAAGAAGAGAACTGCTCACCAATAATTATGCATCTAACAAAACTATCCTTTTATAAATGAAGATATTAGCACATTCCCAGATAAACAGAAACAGAGGGAGCTTATTACTAGTAGACTTGCACTATAAGAAATGCTAAAGAGAGTCCTCCAGGCTGAAATCAACCCATATGAAGAAATAAAGAACACAACAGTAAATGTAGCTACATATTATACAGATGAATATAAAAGCCAGTAGTACTGCTAGGTTTATAACTTCTCTTTTTTTCTACATAAATGAATAAAACAATAATTATATATTTATGTTAACTGACCTACAATGTATAAAGATATAATCTGTAAAAATAACAACATAAATGGAAGAGATGGAGGCTTTTTTTTTTAGTGTTTTTGGTATGTTATCTTTTTTTTAATTCTTTTTTTTATTGTTATTCTTTTTTTGGGGGGGCCACTTCTATTGATCTTTCATTTATTTATCTTTGTTCTTTGGCCTGTGTTGGCCTCCCATTGCAGTGGCCTCTCTCGTCGCAGAGCACCAGCTCTGGGCGCATGTGCTCCAGAGCTCCGGCTCAGTAGTTGGACACATTGGTCCAGCTGCTCCGCGGCACATGGGATCTTCCCAGGCCAGGGACTGAACCAGCGCCCCTTGCACTGCAAGGCGGTGTCCTTACCCACTGGACCACCAGGGAAGCCCCGGTATGTTATCTTTTTTTATATAATTATTTTTATTTACCTTTACAGAGTTTTGTTTATAGCTATACATAAATCCAAATCAGTCATAGGTATACCCTTGACTCCTCCCTCCTGAATCCCCCTCTCACTTTCTCCCCATCTCACCCCTCCAGATTGATGCATAGCCCCCATGTAAGTTCCCTTAGACTTACAGCATATTCACAATGACTATCTCTTTTACATACAGTCGTGTAGGTTGTTTAAAAGGATTAAAGCTTGTCTATAATATCAAAAGTAGCTTGGTACTAATTCAGACTTGATTCTTACAAGTTAAAATGCTAACTGTAACTCCAGGGTAACTCAGTATTATGGACTGAATTGTGTCTTCCCAAAATTCATATATTGAAGCCTAACTCCCAATGCATGTGGCATCTGGACATGGAATCTTTGGGAGGTAATTTGAGTAGGTCATGAGGGTGAGGTCTGCACGATGAGGCTTATAACCCTGTAAGATGAGACCAGAGTATGCTCCTTCTCCCCACCTCCCTGCTCGCACCCCTCCCCCATTTTTCCCATTATGTGAAGACATAACTAGAAGCAGGCCATGTATAAAATAGGAAAAGCACTTTCATCAGGAATTCATTGCCAGTTTCTTGACTTTGATTTCAATCTCCATAATCGTGAAAAATAAATGACTGTTGTTTAAGCCACATACTCTATGAGATTTTGTTATAGCAGCACAAGATGACTAAAGTATACTTTTTTAAAAACTTTTTTTAAGTATACAGAAAAAGAAGCAAGATGGGAATTAGAAAAGTGAACTAGAAAAAAAAAATTCACAGAACAAGGCAGGAGTGGAGTGACGGAAGAATTAAAAAAGTAAGAAAACAGACGGCAAAATTGCAGAAGTCTTTCCTTATCAATAATTACTTGAACTATAAATAGATTGAATCCCCCAATTAAAAATAAGAGATTAGTGGACTTCCCTGGTGGTCCAGTGGTTAAGAAACCATCTGCCAATGCAGGGGACTAAGCCTGCAAGCTGTAACTACTGAAGCCCCTGCACCTAGAGCCTATGCTCTGTGCTGAGAGAAGCCACCATCATGAGAAGCCTGTCCTGCAACTAGGGAGGAGCCCCAGCTTGCTGCAACTGGTGAAAGTCCAAGTGCAGCAACAAAGACCTAACACAGACAAAAAGAAAAATACATACATTTAAAAAAAGAGACTGGAAGAAAAGATTTTGTAAAATGACTTAAATATATGTTGCTAAGAAGAAACTCTCTTTAAATCCAAGATTTATTGCTGCAATTTTGCTGTCTTCTGTCTTATTCTCTTTTTATTCTTCAGTCACTCCACTGCTGCCTTGTTCTGTGATTCTTTTCTAGTTCATTGTTCTGATTTCCATCCTGTTTCTTTTTTTTGTATACTTTAAAAAATCATGGTTTTTTTGTAGCCTTTAGTCAGCTTGAGCTGCTATAACTAAATCTCATAGACTGTGTGGACACAAATAGATTGAAAGAGAAAAAAATAAATTCCATGCAATACAAAAAAAAAAAAAAAAAAAAGCCAAAAGGAACCTGGTGCAGCTATACTAATACCAGACAAAATAGACTTGAAGATAATAATCGTTATGAGACAAAAAAAGACATTATTAATACATGCTGACAAAAGGATCAGTATATCAAGACATACCAATTATGAACATATATGCCTCTGACAAAAGAACCACAAAACATATGAATCAAAAACGGATATAAACTATAAGGAGAAATAGTTTTACAGTAAGAGTTGGAAATTTCAATACCCTAGTCTAAAGAATAGATAAAACAACTATACAAAAGATCAGTTTAAAAATAGAAAATTGAATGATGCTATGAACCAACTATGTCTAAAGGACATCTATTGAAGATGCCACCCCAAACAGCAGATTACATATTTTCTCGAGTGCACATGAAATATTCTTCATGATAGACAATATGCCAGGCGACAAAAACAAATCAAGTCTCAATAAACTCAAAATGATTGAAGTCATAAAAATCGATTCTATTTCTATGTATTAGCAATACACAGGTGGAAAAGATTGTTAAAATGCCATTTACAAAATAGCTCTAAAAATAAATATTTATATCTATAGTTAGGTATAAATCTAACAAAACAAATATAGGATGTATACGTTGAAAACTTCAAAATGCTGAAGACCTAAATAAATAGAAATACTGTGTTCATGGAGTTAAAGACTCCATGTTAAAGTTAAAGATAAGAAATTGATCTATAGATTTAATGTAATTAATAAAAATTCTAGCAGGACATTTGAAGACAAAGACAAGCTGAATCTAACATTTATATAGAAAATAAACAAATAAGAATAGCTAAGGTACTTTTGTAAAAGAAGCATAAAGTTGAAAAAAGTACATGATATGATTTTAAGGCCTTTTATAAAGTCAGAAGAATTTAGACAATGTGGTATCAGTGAAGTAAGAGACACATAAATCAATGAAACAAAGTAGAAAGTCCAAAAGTAGATTTACCCAAACATGACCTTTGATTTCTCATAGGAGTGCAAAAGAAACTCGGTGAAGAAAGCATATTTTCAACTAATGAAAATGTATCAGTACGATTCCTATGGTGAAAGAAAATAGTTCTACCTAACAAAACGAAATATTGATCTAAACGGAAAACTTGAAACTAAGTAAAACTTTGAGAAAAGAATAGAATTAAACTTGGACCTAGAGTCAGACAAAAATGTTCTTTTACATGAACCTCAAAATACAATTAAAAAAACTGAACGTTAGCAAAATTAAAATTTTTCAATGCATGAAAGACACAGTCACAAGAATGAAGAAACAAGCTACATGGTGAGAAAAAAACATTTGTAAACCATGCATTAATAGAGAATATGTATCAAGACTTTACCAACAGGGGCATCCCTGGTGGTCCAGTGGGTAGAGTCCACCTTGCAGTGCAGGGGGCACCACTTCTATCCCTTGCCTGGGAAGATCCCATGTGCCGAGGAGTGGCTGGACTGGTGTCTCCAATTATGAGCCAGCACTCTGGAGCACCTGTGCCCAGAGCCAGTGCTCTGCAGTGAAAGGCCATTGTAATGGGAGTTCCACACATGCCAAAGGGAAAAAAAAAAAGATGGATGAAAATACATGTAAATAAAAGAGGCATGCTGGGGAAAAGAAAAAAATTCAAAAAAACTTTACCAAGAAATCTCAAAACTCAACACTATGAAGATAAACAACTCCATTAAAAAACAGTGACAATCCTAAATGCTGTCAAAGATATGGAAAATAGCAATTTGTATGCGTTGCTAATGGGGATGAAAAATGATATAGCTATTCTGAAAAGCAGTTTGGCAGCTTTCTACACAGTTAAACACATTGCATGATCCAGCAATTCCACTCCGGGTATTTAGCCAAGCAAATAAAAACTAATGTTGATACAAAATCTTTATACAAATATTTACTGCAGCACAATTCACAATCATCAAAAACTGGAAACAAACCAATGTATTTAAAACAGAGAAACAAACTGTTGCACCTAAATGTACTGAACATATACATTACTAGTCAGCAATAAAAACAAATAAGCTTTGATACCAGCAACAACCTGGATGAATCTCAAAGGCATTATGCTGAGTGAAAGAAGCGAATCTCAAAAGATCACATACTGAGACTTCCATGACTAAGATCCCACATTCCAGGACGACTCAAAAGTAAAGAAAAAGGCTTCCCTTGTGGCTCAGTGGATAAGAACCTGTCTGCCAATGCAGGAGACACAGGTTCGAGCCCTGATCCAGGAAGATCCCACATACCACAGAGCAGCTAAACCCACACATCAACAAAGACCCAGCACAGCCAAAAATAAATAAATAAAAGTTAAAAAAAAAAAAGTAAAGAAAAAAAAATTATATTATTCATGTATGATTAAATTCATATGATATTCTCAAAAGACGAAACTATAGCAAGGGGAAACAGATAGTGGATTATTAGGAATTTGGGGGAGGGGAGGGTGTGATTACAAATAAACAACATAAGGAGCTCTTTGGGTTATAAAATTTTTCAGTATCCCAGTTTGATGACGGTTACACAAATCACTACATGTGCTAAAATTCATAGAGCCTGTCAGCTGCAAACTGGCATCTATCATTTACATTGTCAATGCCTGGACAACAAGGACATTTGCCCTCTGCCTCTGCAGAGACTAGACCCTGTGCTGTTGAGAGCTGCTGACCTTCAACACCCATTGAAGGAGATCAGGGGGAGGCTGAGACCCTGTGCTGTTGAGATCTTCGGACCTTCAATACATCCTGATGGAGATCAAGGTGGGGTAGAGGCACTCTGTGCTCCAAGAAATCTGGTGGGGCAGGTCTTTAGATAGGTGGATGCTTTTAGGAATGCATTTTATTATCTCAATCCTTGCTTCTCCTCATATTTAGAAAACCACTAAATCTCCTCATGGTGACATCAGAGCCTCATGACTACCTGCAGACCCTTTGTAAAATGGCTGTTTAATAATATGAAACTCCTCCCTCACCAAAATCCTTAAATATCGACCCTCCTCCTGCTGCCTCTTTGGAGCAGTCTCTCAGAGCTATCTGGGGTGCTGCCTCCTGGGCTGTAGTCTTAATTATGTCCCAAATAAAACTTAACCCACAACTCTCAAGCTGTTAATCTATTTTAGTCGACAGTTTTGGCGACCGACGAAGCGACCCAGAGCGGACTTCCCTCCTTCTCCTGGACTCCACGAGGAACCCAAGCTTTGGTACCAGCAGCGGCTCCTTGTGTCCATCCGCCTCCTCGGGGAGTGCAGATGAATTTGGCTAAGTCCCTCTTGGTTCAAGAATCTCCCTTACTGGTTAAGATTCTGAGTTTTATTTGGTGGTGAGCAGGTTACCTGCGCTCTCCCAGTAGGAAAGATACTGGGAGGGGGCCTGGATGAAACATCCAGGGCATACCCACTCTCGGTCTAGACATTAGAGTGGGGATCAGTTGAAAGATACCGAGGAATTCCTACCCCGTTGAAAGATACTGAGTAAGTTGTTGGTGCCCAGTGAATAAGTACTGGGGAAAGGTCTCAATTGGAAAAAAATCGAGGAATACCTGAGGCTCGGCTGAATGATGCTGAAATCGGTCCGTTGTATGGGACTGAATCATCGTGGCTGACTGGTTGAGTAAAAGGCTGATCTGTCGCTTTTCCTCAATTTGGCTGCCTTTATAGAATTTGTCGGGATAAAAGTGAACAAAATATGAGAGCTTTGCTCCAAAGAGAAGGGACAAGACTCCTCCCGGCCAGTTCCAGTTTTCTCAGGTGACGAAGGAATTTACAGGAGTGGTGGGGGACTCATCCTGATACCTGCGCAGTGGTCCCATAGGGAAACCCATTCATTGATTACAATACTTGCTTGTCCAGGGGTCGCACATAAGAACTGGCAATTCAGCGACCGGAGCAGCCATGGTGGTCTTAGATTGCCAGAGGTAGGATCCAAGACACATAAGAGAGCTGAAATGACTCTGGGGTGACTCCTGGAGGAGTTAAGCTCACAAGCAGCACATGGCCCACGACAGTGTCACTAGTAATTTTATCCCTGACAAACTCAGCTTAAAATGAGAAACAGAATCTCTCAAAAACAGAAACGAGGGGCATCAGAAAGCCAACCTCTAACACTTCAGCAAGATTCATGTAAAATACATACAGAGCTCATACTTGCAAGTACTTAGTTAACTGGGATACTAAAAGAGGTCTCAACTTAAAATGCCCAAACTGATATCTTGATATCTAAAATTGATATTTTTGCAGGCACAGTTAAGAGAATGCCAGCTGTGCTTACTTTTCTATCTTGAAGCTTCTAAAAGTGGAAATGGAGCAAGTTCTTTACAGGAATCTAACAAGAAGTTGCTTAAACTATGTCAGAACTAAAAAGGCTACTAGCACTGATTCTGCCAGGTCACAGGTGTAGTGGGACTGGGAAATCAATCTTTGGCATTTATGCCATTTGGTTTTAGTATCTGGGCATTACTTTGCCATCTTTTGGGGCACTCTTGCCACTTGGCTTTTGATTTCTGGACATCTCTGTCTTTTGCTTTATTTGGAGTGTGACTCCCAGCTAGTGAGGTTCTGGTTTGGTTTAGGCTTTGGTTTTGTTGGTTTGATTTGATGGTGTAGACGTCTGGTACAAACTGCTGGAGCTAATATGAAAGCACTTCCTCTAAGGTTCCACATTCCACTTGGGAATCCCCTGGAAAAAATTTTTAAATGACCATTTGAAAGGGGTTCAGAATGAAAGGGGTTCATAGGCAGAACTGGTGAGGAGGTTCGCGGGTCCCAAGGACAAGGAGGAGGAAGTGAGAGACGGAAAGAAGAAGGCCAGGTATTTTTCTAGCCTGAAATATTGGCTATGATAAGTTTGTTGTCTTATGTTGACACTGTGCGCCTAGAAAGGCCTTTACACCAGAATGTCTCACCTAGCCCAGAGATTATCCCCTGGCTAGTCTCATGTTGTGGGTGTAGGACTGGAATGCCTTTACGACCTTAAGCTATTGTTTTGATAACCAACTGGAAAATACAAATTGTCATGCCTAAACTGACAAAGCTGGGATACTCTTTTACCCTCCTGCCAGTGTCTATGCTGGAAGCTTTTCCCTATCCTTTCTTACTTTAATAAACGTTTCACTGCACGAAGCTCTGAGTGACCATCACCGAGTCTTTTGATCCCAATGTGAATTCTTCTCCATTGGAGATTAAGAATCCGACACTGTTCACGATAACCTACCTAGGTCATCTATCACCTATAATAGTCAACTTATAGCTAATATCCAATGGCAAGAAAAATGGCTTAAAATATTAGATCTTTATTAATACAGTATAAGAAAATATACTGAAGTTCTTCTTATGATCAACAGCCGGAGGCTAATCAAACTAAGACTCCTGCTTCCCCAGAAGGTCAATCCCTGCTGGGACCAATCTTCCCTTATTATTAAGGCCAATTTGAACCTTTTCTGGTCTGGCTTTTGGTTAGAAAAAGAAAAGGATATGACCAGGGGAAAGTACAATTGTCCCTTTAAGAATTCTTGCTCTGAGGAATTACCTCCTCCTATGCCTTGAGACCACTTATCTTGTCTAGATCATCTCTAATTCCTGAGGGGAAAAAAAGGGAACGAAAGTTTCTTAAAATCTTCTTTTTCCAACTCTTATTTACAATTAATGAGTTTTATATTGTGATATCTGATTCATAAGTAAGTTTGGGAAACAAAACTATAGGGTCTCTGGCTGTGTTTATTTGGTTATATCTATGTCTGTGTGTGTCTTTGTTTTTTGGATAATATTGCTGATTGCTGAGACCAGTTTGTGAATGAGTTCTAGTTTAATCGGCCTAAAGAAAAGCACTTATAGATCAAACAATTCTAAATAAAAGAGAAATTAAAACCTAAATGATTTTTCAGGTTCACATGAACTACAAAATATACAAAATTAAACACCTGATATTAATGGTTGTTTATTAATCTAATATAGACATGTCTGAGTCATTCAGAATATTTTCATTGTGCCTAGGCTTAAAATAAGTAAAATATTATATCTGGTACAAATTTGTCAGCTAAGAAAATAACTCAAGTGAAGAAACTTATATAGAAAAAAAGAGGGTAAATGAGACGTGAGCCTTTGGATAAATCTATTAAGAATAATTATGCTTTAGGAATGTCTGTCTAAAACAGTTTATCTAGACTGGGATAACTTAAATTTTAAGGGTTGTACTAACTAAGTGATGGAAGTCGATTGAATAGCTAGGTTATTTACAAATAAAATAAGGTTGTGAAACATTTATTAATGAACACTAAAACTAAAGAGATTTGGGACTATTAATGAATAATGTTTGGTACCATTCTGAGATGTTCTCTAAGAAAACAAATGCTTTTAGAAATTATCACTAATATTTATGCTTGCCAATTTATAGACTGCTAATATAAAGATCAGTTCTTGGTTAGTTAAAGAAAGTAGAATGTGTTTTCAGTAAAGAAGGTATGAGAAATGGAATTTCATTTTATGAAGAGAAAAGAAAGGTCTGACTTACAGATAGCTATTTCAAGATGGGAGAACAAACAGATGGTTACAGAAAGTGATAAGAAGGTTTGTGGAAAGTGAACCCTGAGAAAAGAGTTTTGTGTATGGTTAGGATTGACAATGCTTAAAATTTAATAGATCTGTTTATTGACCTCTTAAAAGGTTGGTTCTATATTTGGCTTTGGCTATGTGAATAGCTATTGCTTCACAATGACCTATAATCCTATCTGAGTGTTCTAAACCATTTTTGATATTTGTTGACAAAACTTCCTAAATTATTCTAATGAAGTATTTTTGACTTCTAGTTAACTTTGTGATACTTCAGAGGGCCCCTGAAACATCTCAAAGAGAGGTATTACACTAATTAAGTTCATTTTTGTATGTTGAATTACATGGGAGGTATTGTCAAATGAGTAATAAGTCTCTGGTTATACAATAAATGTTACTAATACAGGTATCCTAGAAATGATATGAAGGTTCCTAAAATTCTGATATGTTCAGATAAATGTTATCAGTCATAATTCTAGTTCCTATCTTAAAATACTGTCATAATTCTAGGTTTTTTAAAAATGGTTCCTCTTTAAGAAGATCAATAGAAAGGACTCTTAGATAAATACCAGTTTCTGAACTGGGTAAGAAATTAAAGAATTCTAATAAAAAACTTGATGACTTCACAAAGGTTAACAAAAGGGCTGAATGAACTGGCAAATATACTTATAACTTTATGTCTTCTATCTGAAAATTGCTTATTTGAATCTGTTTTCCAAGTGTAAGAAAACCTTCCCCTCAAGCTAATTAACACATTGAAACATTTAACTTCTCTGTCTCTGACCCCTCCAGAGACTGGAATTTCTTATCTTTCAGTAACTTTATCAGATAAGTTAGGAAAGTTATCTCACTAACAGGTCTAAAGGAATTTTGGAGAACTTGAGAAGGGAAAATTCAGTTAGATCTGTTTGGTAAAATCTGTGATAAGCCTTTGGCCTAACTTTCCCAGCCCTGAAAGGCTATATTTTAAAAGTTCATTGTGAGACTCTGTAAAGTTTCAACAAGACAAGAAGGTCTACAATCAATTATTATTATATAAATAATCAGGCTAAGCTTTTGAGGCCAGATCTATATCAAAACTAAGTCTTGGGGCTTCCCCTGGTGGTCCAGTGAGTAAGGACACCGCCTTGCAGTGCAAGGGGTGCCGGTTCGATCCCTGGTCTGGGAAGATCCCACGTGCCGCGGAGCGGCTGGACTGATGTGTCCAATAACCGAGCCGGAGCTCTGGGGCGCATGCGCCCAGAGTCGGCGCTCTGCGACAACAGAGGCCACTGCGATGGGAGGCCCACAGGAGCCAAAGGACAAAGACGGATGAAAATAGAGAAATGAAAGACCAATAGAAGTGGCCTGTCTGTCCCCCTCCCTCCGCACCCGACTCCCCAAAAGATAAATAAATAAAATAAATGTCTAAGCTACAAAAAATTAAAAAACAAAAACAAAAACAAAAACTAAGTCTTAATTTGATTATACTTAGAAAAATTGAAGGTGATTTTATGGACAAAAAGATGCTTCAATTAATGTTAGACCCCAGCTTGTTAATAGAGATATATATCTATTAAGACCCATTTTCTGGGCAGTTCTTTGCTGTTAGGGTATATTAATGTAAAATTTAATTAAATTATTGAAGGACAGTCTAGGTTTGTTTCTGAAGCTTCTCTCAGTAGCTTCAGATCTTTGGATATCTTTGGATGAAGAACAGTTGGCTCATAACTAGCAAACAAGACTGGAAAAGGACATAATTTAAGGGACTGTCTGACTGTCTTCAACCTGGGTGGAACGACCTTTTTATCAGGTACTCTTAACTAGTTCATGCACAGTAAAATTAAAGGACACTTTGACTCTTGGATTGAGTCCCACTTCCAAAGATCCCTACACTGGACTCGTAGACATGTCTGCTGACCTCGACTCATCTTAAAATGATGCTGGAACAGAGGAAACTGTACTATGCTAGGATGAGAAGATGACATCAGAAGTAGACAGCTCGCCCAAGATGCTGGACCTGACTCATATGTCTCATGGTGCTATCATGGGCATAATTCTACGCTAGTTTAAATCTCAATCCAATTATTGGGTTGTGGCTAATTACCTGTGTCTAGTATTCTGGATTACCTTGGTGGATTTCTCCCTACCAAGACTCTGATTAGACACCCCCCTAAGAAATTTATTTTAGAAGAGAGTTCAGTTCTGCTCTGTCTTTACGGTATTACTAGATGAGATCCTCTCAGCTGGCCAATTAATACCTGCTCTGACCCTGTTCTCTTAGGTTCTTCTAGGGTCATTCAAACTCAATCAAAGTGATGAAGTTAAGTATTAACAAAAAGACCTGTAGCCTCTCATCTCTTAAAGAGAAAACTCCCATAATTATGAGATGGATCTGAATGGTTAACACAGACTATGGTCATTTAACCTTAAACAGTTTGGAACAATTAAATCATACTTAACAAAAGATGATCAACCTAGTAATATTAGAAAAATAGGCTGGGTACTTTATAAACTATGCCTATTAGTACCCTTGAAAGAGACAGTGACTGGTATAGGATTCAATGGATTTATGACAATAATTTATGGCCTTGATATTTACAGAGATGAGTGTAAAAGGTCTAGCCTGAGATTCACATGAATTTAAGGTCATACGTGTTAACAAATTAGGGGTAACCCCAACCAATCTACCAAGAGCATCAGCCCAATGGGTGAAAAGAACTATATTTTACCGGTATGACAACTATTCTTTGTGCCTTCAATGGAATTAAAAATGTAATTGGACATATCAAAGCCTTAGCAACTTTCATAAGCTTCAAATGATAGTAATTGGGCTATGAGCCTATGAAATTCTGAGATGTCTATATTGAGAAAGGCAGTGTTACACAACTTCAAGGCCCTTGGTGCCATATACCATCTTAGAGAGATTATCTGTGTTTTAATTCAAACTGAATGCTGTATTTCCATCCCTGATAAATCTTTTAATGTTTATTTGAACCATATGAAAAATAAGATTTCTGCCTTAGATGACCCATTCCCTAGTTTTAACCATCTTTTCAAAAACTGGTTTGGTGTGGGAGGCTCGCAGCTAGCATATTCACTTATACTATTTGTATTTTGCCTGTTTTACAAGATTATTGTTTCTTGTATTGCCAAGTGTTATGACTGAACCTCCAACAAAAATGAGAATGAATAGACTTAAAGCCGTTGATCAAATGTGTTTAACTATGCATGTGACCAATGACTGTAATAGTGTAACTTTAGGTGTGAGAAGATGCAACAAGAGAGAATACTTTCCTGGACCATAACTAGGAGACAGGCGTCTAAAGAACTTTGATTATTAAGACCTAGTCCATAATAGCACACTGAGTGGCCTATGAACCAAACCTTCAGAACTGGGAATGAGCCTTCCCAGCAACATGGGACAAAATGGTCATGAAATGCCTCTAAAGTATGGTCAGATTTATGACCACAAGGGGGGCATGTCAACTACAAACTGGCATTTACCAATTACATTGCCAATGCCTGGACAACACGGAGATTTGTCCTCTGCCTCTGCAGAGACCAGACCCTGTGCTGTTGAGAGCTGCTGACCTTCAACACACCCTGATGGAGATCAGGGTGGGGTAGAGGCACCCTGTGCTCCAAGAAATCTGGTGGGGCAAGTCTTTAGATAGGTGGATGCTTTTAGGAATGCATTTAATTATCTCAATCCTTGCTTCTCCTCATATTTAGAAAACCACTAAATCTCCTCATGGTGACATCAGATCCTCATGACTAACTGCAGACCCTTTGTAAAATGGCTGTTTAATAATATGAAACTCCCCCCTCACCAAAATCCTTAAATATTGACCCTCCTCCTGCTGCCTCTTTGGAGCAGTCTCTCAGAGCTATCTGGGGTGCTGCCTCCCAGCCTGCAGTCCTAATTATTCCCCAAATAAAACTTAACCCACAACTCTCAAGTTGTTCATCTTTTTTAGTCAACAAGCCAAACACCAAAATAGACAAAAATAAGAGAGAAAAAAATAGAAATACATATGGGGACTTCTCTGGTGGTACCAGTAGATGGAATCACCTGCCAGCACAGGGGACACTGGTTCAGTCCCTCATCCAGGAGGACTTCATATGCTGCAAAACAATTAAGCCCGTGGGCCACAAATAGTGAGCCCATGTGCCACAACTACCGAGCCCGTGTGTGAAACTACTGAGCCCTCATGCCTGGAGCCTCTGCAACAAGAAAAGTAACCACAATGAGAAGCCCTTGTACCACAATAGAGTAGCCCCCATTCACTGCAACTAGGGAAAGCCTGAGCACAGTGATGAAGACCCAGAACCACCAAAACTAAATTATTTTTAAAAAAAGAAACATACATAGAAACAAACACAAATGTGCATAATAAGTGTTTGTAGGCTCGAATTACAAACAACTGCTGAAGACCACTACTCCCCACAGTGTACCCTGCTCCAACCTAGTTAAAATTATTGTGTCCACTGACTGACCATATGTGTGTGTGTAAGCAAGACGGAGGTTGCCCTGGAGAGAAAACAAGTCATTTAGAGACAAACTTCAAGCTACGTTCACCATCATGGACACAGTCATCTTTAAGGCCACCAGGTCCAAAACTTTCATACACAGCACAGTCCTGTTGGATTTGAGCCTGGAATCATATCACTCTAAGGACTAGCTACCATCTTTCAGTGATGAGGGAAAAGTCTGCTTAGAGAGAGAGCAAGGGGGCAGATAAATGAACTGAGGAGTGAGAATCTGGTTTCTGGTCATATCATTTTTTCCTCCAGTCCAGTTTCCCACTTAGTTTCTTTCCTTGTGTGCAAGTTCAGTCGTGCAAAATTCTTTGTGATCCCATGGACAGTAGCCCACAAGGCTCCTCTGTCCATGGAATTTTCCAGGCAAGAATACTGGAGTGGGTTGCCATCTCCTATTCCAGGGGGAACTTCCCAAACCAGGGACCAACCCATGTCTCTTAGTCTCTTGCACTGGCAGGCAGATTCTTTACCACTGAGCCACCTAGGAAGTCCTCCCAGTTAACTAGGTAATAAAATTTCCAAACCCCTTCCTATTCCTGCTAGCTCAAATCTTTACAGAAGCCCTGGAAATCTTATTCTAGTCTCACCTGGAGCTAGTCTTAAAATTGAAATTTTCAGGAATATAGACCAACACATTTCTTAAAGAGAATTTGGAATAGGTCTGTTTCTTGCCAACAAAAGCATCCTACCTGACAGAAACCAGTGAACAGTGCTGTAGTAAATATTTGATTCCTTTTATCTTTAAAACAATTCTTTGCAGAGAAGTAAGCATACGATCTTAATGGGTTACTACCTGCATGCCTTTGATAAGTTCAAAGGACAACCTCAGGATTTCAAGAACAACCAGAAAAAAAAAAAAACTAAACTAAACAGGTTGAGAAATCTCTTCCCTCCCACTGCTCCTCCCTCTGGCTCTCCTTTCTTTTAGTAAACAGACATTAGGACAACTTTTCAAAGACAGTTGTGTGGTGTTCAGTACCACTTCTACAAATTTGAAACCTCAGACTCTTCCAGGATGCACCTCAGTGCTGCGTGTCACCGCATACCTCTAAGTGATGGGAACAGCATTCCTATTATTGGACTTGGTACCTATTCAGAACCTAAACTGGTAAGTAAGCTTCTCTCTCTCTGTTTTTTAATAACACTTTCCTAAAGGATCATCTGTAATTCATTCTGAATGGATTGCCTTGATTTTTTAAAATAATGAATGGAATCTTGAAGGGCTGCTGTTGGCTGAATGAGTACTGAGCTAGGGGTTAAATTAAATCAGTTTATGATTTAAAAGTATCCTGACTTAATGAATGGGACCCTTCTGCTTCCTCTACTAAAGTGCAGCCTGAATACTGCTCATTAGGTTGAACTGAAACCCATAAACTTGTGTTCATGGTTTATGAATATTTAAGTTCATGTTTGAGAATGTTTAGTTTAGTCTAACAAAGCATTTAATGAAAACCTACCATGTATGAAGAGCTAGGCTATAGAAGCTTCAACTATGAAGAGAATAGTGTCTCTGATGTCTAAACACTAAAAATCTAAAAGAGGAGACAGATTCTTTTTTTTTTTTTAAAGCTTTTATTTTACTTTTAACTTTTACAGAGTTTTGTTGCTTACAGATATGTATGTTCCCAGATGAGTCATATGTATACCCACCTCCCCAAGACAGACTCTTAATAACTAACTAATCAGAAAACACTGATAGAAGAATGCTCTCCAAGAATTGTAAATAATATCTCTCTGAAAACACAAGAAAAGGAGTAGTTAGATTTACCTGTGAGGACTGAAGTGAGTTTCCACTAGAACACAGAAAAGCTTCTACTTGTAAGAAAAATATCTTTCTTGCTTTCCACAGTGTACTTCAACATTTCATGCTAATGAGCAGAATAGCTGTAGGTCTAGAAATGCTACTGAGGTTTGAATGATCCTGCATGAATGAAGTCTGTTAAGCTAAGTGTGAATTAGTTAAGTAGAGTTGAGGCAGGACATTGCAGGCAGAGAGCAAAGTAGAGAGGCACAAGGATACGAACCTAACAATGTTATGCCTCTGCGGAATATTTTCACTGTGTGTGCGTGTGTGCTCAGATGCTCAGTCTGGCTCTCTGTCAGCTATCGGGTAGAGGCCACACTCCTGTTGGTTCCTTGGACTTTATGGTCCAGTCAAGACCTGTCAGTCCAGCAGCATGCACCTCAGTGCTGCGTGTCACCGCATACCTCTAAGTGATGGGAACAGCATTCCTATTATTGGACTTGGTACCTATTCAGAACCTAAACTGGTAAGTAAGCTTCTCTCTCTCTGTTTTTTAATAACACTTTCCTAAAGGATCATCTGTAATTCATTCTGAATGGATTGCCTTGATTTTTTAAAATAATGAATGGAATCTTGAAGGGCTGCTGTTGGCTGAATGAGTACTGAGCTAGGGGTTAAATTAAATCAGTTTATGATTTAAAAGTATCCTGACTTAATGAATGGGACCCTTCTGCTTCCTCTACTAAAGTGCAGCCTGAATACTGCTCATTAGGTTGAACTGAAACCCATAAACTTGTGTTCATGGTTTATGAATATTTAAGTTCATGTTTGAGAATGTTTAGTTTAGTCTAACAAAGCATTTAATGAAAACCTACCATGTATGAAGAGCTAGGCTATAGAAGCTTCAACTATGAAGAGAATAGTGTCTCTGATGTCTAAACACTAAAAATCTAAAAGAGGAGACAGATTCTTTTTTTTTTTTTAAAGCTTTTATTTTACTTTTAACTTTTACAGAGTTTTGTTGCTTACAGATATGTATGTTCCCAGATGAGTCATATGTATACCCACCCCCCCAAGACAGACTCTTAATAACTAACTAATCAGAAAACACTGATAGAAGAATGCTCTCCAAGAATTGTAAATAATATCTCTCTGAAAACACAAGAAAAGGAGTAGTTAGATTTACCTGTGAGGACTGAAGTGAGTTTCCACTAGAACACAGAAAAGCTTCTACTTGTAAGAAAAATATCTTTCTTGCTTTCCACAGTGTACTTCAACATTTCATGCTAATGAGCAGAATAGCTGTAGGTCTAGAAATGCTACTGAGGTTTGAATGATCCTGCATGAATGAAGTCTGTTAAGCTAAGTGTGAATTAGTTAAGTAGAGTTGAGGCAGGACATTGCAGGCAGAGAGCAAAGTAGAGAGGCACAAGGATACGAACCTAACAATGTTATGCCTCTGCGGAATATTTTCACTGTGTGTGCGTGTGTGCTCAGATGCTCAGTCTGGCTCTCTGTCAGCTATCGGGTAGAGGCCACACTCCTGTTGGTTCCTTGGACTTTATGGTCCAGTCAAGACCTGTCAGTCCAGCAGCATCCACTCCTGCTCCTCTCCCACATGTAAAACACAGTTCCCCAAGTCCCTTGAATAGCACGTCTCTCTCCACAACCTTAACATGCTGCTCTCCACCTGGAACACCTCCTAGGCTGGCTGATTTGTACTAAACCTGCAAGACTCAGCTGGAGGGTTCTTTCTCCCTAGAATCTCACCTCCTAGCCACAACTTGCCACCTCTTAGTGTTCAAGTGCCCCTGTGCTCAGCTTTCCTGTAGCACTTAACCACACTGCCATGTAACTACTGTTTCTCTGTGATCTTCCCCACAAAATGTAAAATCCATTAGGAAAGAGACCATATCTTTTTTTTTAATGTACATTCCTTTTATTATTTTAAAATTTTATTTATTTATTTATTTATTATTTATTTATTTATTTATTTATTTATATGCACTGGGCCTTCGTTGTGGCATGTGGGATCTTAGTCCCCTGACTAGGGGTTGAACCCAGGCCCCCTGCTTTGGGAGCTCAGAGCCTTAGCCACTGGACTACCAGGGAAGCCCCAAGAGACCATATCTGTTCAGCTCTATATTCCCAGCATAGTGCCTGGTATGTGCTGGGTATTCAGCTAATAAGCTACTACTTGTCAAGTGAATGAATTTGTGAAAGGAACTGCATACACACACAGACACACACACACACACACACACACAGTGGTAAAGAATCCGCCTGCAATTTAGGAAATGCAAGTTCAGTCCCTGGATCAGGAAGATCCCCTGGAGAAGGAAATGGCAACCCACTCCAGTAGTTTTGCCTGGAGAATCCCATGGACAGTGGAGCCTGGAGGGCTACAGTCCATGGAGCTGCAGAGTCAAACACACACCCAGATGAGCATGTACACATGTATATACGTGTGTGTGTATGCACCAGAGGCCATGGGGACATAAACGCTTATAATAATAATAATAGCTAACATTTTCTTAACACCTTACCATGTACCAGGAACTCTTTTAAGTACTTTAGTACATGCATTTTCTAATTTAATCCTCACAACATGACGAGATACCATTTTACCCCAATTTACAGACAAGAAAACTGAGGCATGGAGATATAAAATAAAATGTCCCAAACGTATAATGCTAAAGAAGAGAACTGGAATGTGAATCAATGTAGCTTGGGCCCAGATCGTATCTTCCAAACCCCTACACTATATCACCTATTATACATACGTTATGCCAATGAAGCTACATATTTCTATGACTTTCCATGTGTATATCTATATATGAAAGTATCTAGGAGTGTATAACCAGAAAGTACTTAGGATGGATAGACAGATAGATAGATGAATAGAATGATAGATCGAGGATATGAATCTGATTATGGCACTCCTCTGCTTCATTATTTCAACGACTCCCTATCAATTATATGGGTCCTTACTTGTGCATCCATCATTCTGTCTGTCTACCTACCTTCTGAAACTCAGTAAACTCAATGAATATTATTAAGTGCTTGCTATGTCAAGTGATATTAAATGCTACAGGTTGGAGACATTCAAATGCAGTCATATGTCATCCCAAAAGGGTTTGTAACTCACTTCAGAAGATAAGACATACTGCAATTAGAGAATATGACATTAGAGATATACTATTAGAAATGAAGACTGCATGCACAAACCACAATTGTGATCAGAAATACAGAGTGAACGCTATGTCTCATGAAATCAGAAACTCTAAGGTGAAGAAAAATACCCACCATGGATGATTTGGGGGAGAGGGAGACAGGGACCATGGAGGGTGCAGCATCTCTTAGCCAGAGCACTCCACGCATTCTGTTCAAGGCCACACAACTGAAAACTCCCTCACCATCTACCCAGGACTGATGAGACAGAGACTGAGGGGACCTGTGCCAGAGGCAGTCACTGGAAAACACAAGTATCAACCTAGATTTAACATCAGAATCTTAGTCGGAGGGTTGCAATCTGATGCCCAAATTCAGTCTTCTCCTTTGGCACACCTGAAGTTCTCTTCAAAACCTTTGATACCACAAGAGCTGGACAAGAGAATGACAGGCTGTGAACTGAAGACCTTTACATTTTGTGTACATATAATCAAGCCAGTCATTCTGTTCCAAAATTTTTTTCCCCGAGATACCATTTTACCCCAATTTACAGACAAGAAAACTGAGGCATGGAGATATAAAATAAAATGTCCCAAACGTATAATGCTAAAGAAGAGAACTGGAATGTGAATCAATGTAGCTTGGGCCCAGATCGTATCTTCCAAACCCCTACACTATATCACCTATTATACATACGTTATGCCAATGAAGCTACATATTTCTATGACTTTCCATGTGTATATCTATATATGAAAGTATCTAGGAGTGTATAACCAGAAAGTACTTAGGATGGATAGACAGATAGATAGATGAATAGAATGATAGATCGAGGATATGAATCTGATTATGGCACTCCTCTGCTTCATTATTTCAACGACTCCCTATCAATTATATGGGTCCTTACTTGTGCATCCATCATTCTGTCTGTCTACCTACCTTCTGAAACTCAGTAAACTCAATGAATATTATTAAGTGCTTGCTATGTCAAGTGATATTAAATGCTACAGGTTGGAGACATTCAAATGCAGTCATATGTCATCCCAAAAGGGTTTGTAACTCACTTCAGAAGATAAGACATACTGCAATTAGAGAATATGACATTAGAGATATACTATTAGAAATGAAGACTGCATGCACAAACCACAATTGTGATCAGAAATACAGAGTGAACGCTATGTCTCATGAAATCAGAAACTCTAAGGTGAAGAAAAATACCCACCATGGATGATTTGGGGGAGAGGGAGACAGGGACCATGGAGGGTGCAGCATCTCTTAGCCAGAGCACTCCACGCATTCTGTTCAAGGCCACACAACTGAAAACTCCCTCACCATCTACCCAGGACTGATGAGACAGAGACTGAGGGGACCTGTGCCAGAGGCAGTCACTGGAAAACACAAGTATCAACCTAGATTTAACATCAGAATCTTAGTCGGAGGGTTGCAATCTGATGCCCAAATTCAGTCTTCTCCCTTTGGCACACCTGAAGTTCTCTTCAAAACCTTTGATACCACAAGAGCTGGACAAGAGAATGACAGGCTGTGAACTGAAGACCTTTACATTTTGTGTACATATAATCAAGCCAGTCATTCTGTTCCATTTGGATGCAGAAGTTAGAGAGCAGCAGGGGGCAGGGAAAGATCTAGCCTGTCATGAGGCAAGGCAGGGCGGGAGCACAGGTGAAAGGCTAAGACAAGCAAGGCTAACAGCACGCTTTCTCCAGCATCTGCCTAGCTGAGATGCATTTGTCACATGGGCTGTGGAAACTGTGGTACCACAGGCCAGATGACCTACACCTGTGTGAGACCAACCAGACCAGCTCCCCCTGATGTAAATCATGTTTTACATGGTTTTTTTTGTCCGTCAATATCCCCAACTTTCTTATCAAGATGACTCATAGCTGTGGAGTCAAGGACTTTGATATAGAACCAACATTTAGTAGCACCAAGCTCTGTGCATTTCCTCACTGGATGAGCACTACAGAAAATGGAAAGGTACACATTACCTCTGTGCTGTTTCCCTAAGACAGCCTCCCAGAATGTTTCACACAGGGATGAGGTTGTCTGTAACAGCCTGCCAACAGGTCTCCCTTCTTCCTGTCTCTCTCTACATCTCTATCCAAAAAAGTCTGATGGCAAGAGTTTTGAATCTTATTTCTTTTCATGCCTTGATAGCAATTAATTTTTTTTATTGGAGTATATTTGTTTAACGATGTTGCATTAGCTTCAGGAATACAGCAAAGTTATTATTATACGTTTTTACAGAGTTTTCTTGTTTTCAGATCTATATAATCCCTAGTCATAGGTATATTCCTGACCCCTCTCCCCTGAACCCTCCCCTCCCTTAACCCTTTCCACCCCCCAGGTTGGTACTTAGTTGCTATGTAGGTTCCTTTAGTCTTACAGCTTAATCACAGTGGTAATCTCTATTACATATGATAGTGTAGGTTTCCTTATTGCTCTTTCCATATCTCTCACCTGATCTTCCCTCCCCCTGAGGACCATAGGTCTGTTCTCTAAGTCTGTTTCTCCATCGCTGTGCTGTGTGTGCATTTATCAGTACCGTCTTACTAGATTCCATATATATGCATTAGTATACTGTATTTGTCCTTTTCTTTTTGACTTACTTCACATTGTATAATAGGTTCTCTTTTTTTTCTTTTTATGGCTGAGAAGTATTCCATTTATATATACACCATAGTTTCTTTATCCATTCATTCGTCGATGGACATCTAGGTTGCTTTCACATTCTAGCTATTGTATAGAGAGCTGCAATGAACACTGGGGTACAGGTGTCTCTAATTCTTTTTAATGCATATTGGCCCATGAGTTAATTACCAATGTTTACCAAAAACTTCAAGCATCTTTGTTTGTGGTACCACAGGCCAGATGACCTACACCTGTGTGAGACCAACCAGACCAGCTCCCCCTGATGTAAATCATGTTTTACATGGTTTTTTTTGTCCGTCAATATCCCCAACTTTCTTATCAAGATGACTCATAGCTGTGGAGTCAAGGACTTTGATATAGAACCAACATTTAGTAGCACCAAGCTCTGTGCATTTCCTCACTGGATGAGCACTACAGAAAATGGAAAGGTACACATTACCTCTGTGCTGTTTCCCTAAGACAGCCTCCCAGAATGTTTCACACAGGGATGAGGTTGTCTGTAACAGCCTGCCAACAGGTCTCCCTTCTTCCTGTCTCTCTCTACATCTCTATCCAAAAAAGTCTGATGGCAAGAGTTTTGAATCTTATTTCTTTTCATGCCTTGATAGCAATTAATTTTTTTTATTGGAGTATATTTGTTTAACGATGTTGCATTAGCTTCAGGAATACAGCAAAGTTATTATTATACGTTTTTACAGAGTTTTCTTGTTTTCAGATCTATATAATCCCTAGTCATAGGTATATTCCTGACCCCTCTCCCCTGAACCCTCCCCTCCCTTAACCCTTTCCACCCCCCAGGTTGGTACTTAGTTGCTATGTAGGTTCCTTTAGTCTTACAGCTTAATCACAGTGGTAATCTCTATTACATATGATAGTGTAGGTTTCCTTATTGCTCTTTCCATATCTCTCACCTGATCTTCCCTCCCCCTGAGGACCATAGGTCTGTTCTCTAAGTCTGTTTCTCCATCGCTGTGCTGTGTGTGCATTTATCAGTACCGTCTTACTAGATTCCATATATATGCATTAGTATACTGTATTTGTCCTTTTCTTTTTGACTTACTTCACATTGTATAATAGGTTCTCTTTTTTTTCTTTTTATGGCTGAGAAGTATTCCATTTATATATACACCATAGTTTCTTTATCCATTCATTCGTCGATGGACATCTAGGTTGCTTTCACATTCTAGCTATTGTATAGAGAGCTGCAATGAACACTGGGGTACAGGTGTCTCTAATTCTTTTTAATGCATATTGGCCCATGAGTTAATTACCAATGTTTACCAAAAACTTCAAGTAAAACTCAAGAATGTTACCAAGTGTGCAAATGATACAAATCCAGGACCAACAGTAAACAGTTGGGAAAAATGGGCAATAATTAAGTTCAGTAAATATTTAATATTGTGTATGAGGGGTTTCCCAGGTGAATCAGTGGTAAAAAATCTTCCTGCCAAGCAGAAAACGCAGATTCAATCCCTCGGTCAGGAAGATCCCTTAGAGAAGAAAATGGCAACTCACTCAAGTATTCTTATCTGGAGAATCCCATGGACAGAGGAGCCTGGTGGGCTACAGTCCATGGGGTCACAAAGGAGTCAGACACGACTCAGTGACTGAACAACGACTCAGTGATTGAACAACGTCTATGTATGAGGCTTTTTTTCTAGGTAACACAGGGATCAAAACAATGGGTTAGAAACAAGAGATTTTAAACTCTGCATGACTAAAGGCAGAAGAAAGTGTATACACATAAAAATAAAATAAGGAAAAGCTGAAGTGCTTTGAGAGAGATAACATGTGTTCAAAGATGAAAGTAACAGTGAACAAATCTAGCTGTGTGGTAGATCAGGAAACACTGGGGGAAAGAAGCACACTAGGAAGTAGATTGGGGTGGTAACTGATTCAGTAGCCCTTCCTGGGTGGTGCTGGTTAAGATTTCTATAGCTGTAAACACTTTTCACACTTTAAAGAGTGTGAGTGAATCAAAGGCTTTGCACGTCGGGCAGAGGAGAGGTGAAGTCACATGCTCTCACGTAGCAAGGAGGAGCCTGAAACATCACGGGGCCACTGTGATGGAATTTTGCAGTGGGGAAGAGAGATTGGTGGCAACCCTGAATACCTGGGCAAGCAAGAACTTATAACCAAGGGGTAGGGTCTGGGTCCACAGGTAGAAAATTACTAAGAGGAATCTTCGGAAATAAGGGGCAATTTGGCTAAACCAACCTAACAGGATTCTTGTTGAAGACAGGGAGTGACTAGACATCTCCTGGGGCACAGTGGAGGATGAGACACCTGGCTGGATATCAAGGGTGTATAGATCTGGAGGGTGAGAGGTTGTGGTTAAACTCACGTAGCAGAATTCTTGCTAAGCGTGGACAGAGCAGAGGTAAGTATGAAAGTCCATGTTGGAAAATACTTCAAAGGACCCTGATTAGAATTTGGTCAAGACTGAGGCTTATTTCACAATCTCTACCCAGAGGGACCAGGAACTAGAAGGAACCATACATAAATGTGCCCGGAAAGCCAAGTCTATTTCTCAATTTTGTTCTGCTTTCTCATCTTGATAATAGACATGAGTGTGAGCAGTGTTAAAGAATCTGCTTGCAATGCAGGAGACGCCAATGCAAGATGCCCTGGAGGAGGGCATGGTTACCCACTCCAGTCCTCTTGCCTGAAGAATCCCAGGGACAGGGGAGCCTGGCAGGCCATAGTCCTGTGGGTTGCAAAGAGTTGGACATGACTGAGCATGTAAATATGTGTGTATGAGTGCAAGAAATGGTTTCTTTACTTCTTTGCTACAAACCAAACCAACACACACACACACACAAACACACAAATGCATGCCTGTAGCACTCAGGCAATGACTACTGGTACAAGACATAATAGAGTACCAGGGATTTCACTCACTATTCTAAATGAAGATGGAAATTTCTCCCCTACAGCCAACTGTCATTCATAAACGAAAGTCCAGTGTGGCCTGATCATCTCGCATTTTTTTTAAGTAATGGCAGCTCGTTTATATTATTGTAAAATGCCATATGGGCTAATAGAAAGCAATTCAGCTGCTGTTTTTACATTTAGTACAGTATGTATCCCAAGTCCTTTGCAGTACTTGTGATCCCTTCACCCTCACTTTCGCCACAGAAGCCCTGGCTCTTAGAAATCAAATAGCAAGAACTGACTTCTCCATTTTATGTCATTTCTCTCCAGAGGCAATGAATACTGTGCATCAAACGGTAAAAAAAAAAAATGGTTTGGTGGTTGAGCTAGATGGTAATAAAAAAAAAGAAAGAAAGAAAGAAACACCAGGGAGAAAAATGTAGGTTCATATTTCAAAGCTATTAACCTGTCTAAGTTAAAATGAATTAAAATGAGCAGAGACGAAATACCCAGAGATCAAGTGAGATGGCTTCTGTAATAAACCAGGCAAAAAGGTAATGAGAACTTGAACTTGGTCAGTGAAAATAATTTGACTGGAGCCTAGAAAAGAAATAACTTGGCTGAAGGATACAAATCATGGAGTAGACTCTACAATGCTTAGCAACCAATTGGATCCAAACAACGGAAAATGAATAGTAGATTCAAGGCAAAAAATGGATGGTCCATGCACAGATTACTACATTCTTTGGATCGACACTTTTGACGTTGAGTCACTTACCTTTTAGTTTTGGCCTACTTCCTTATTTTTTTTAACATTTAAAATTTTGAAATATACAGACAGGTGAATACTTTTTTTCTTATTTATTTTTATAGAAGTATAGTTTTGTTTTGTTTTGTTTTGTTTTTCCGGGGGGAGCGGGTTGGGGAGGGAGGAGTGGCAGGCAGGCCACTTCTATTGTTTTTTGTTTTTTTTTTCATTTATCTATTTTTCATCCATCTATTTGTTCTTTGGCCCGTGTGGGCCTCCCATCGCGGTGGCCTCTGTTGTTGCAGAGCACCGGCTCTGGGCACATGTGCTCTAGAGCTCCAGCTCGGTAATTAGACACATCAGTCCAGCCGCTCCACGGCACATGGGATCTTCTCAGGCCAGGGATTGAACCAGCGCCCCTTGCATTGCAAGGCAGTGTCCTTACCCACTGGACCACCAGGGAAGCCCTAGAAGTATAGTTGATCTACAATGTTGTTCATTTCTCTTGTATAGCAAAGTGACTTGGTTATATATATATATATATATAGGGGCTTCCCTGGTGGCTCAGATGGTAAAGAATCTGTCTGCAGTGCAGAAGACCTGGGTTCGACCTCTGGGTCAGGAAGAGCCCCTGAAGTAGGAAATGGCAACCCACTCTAGTATTCTTGCCTGGAGAATCTCATAGACGGAGGAGGTTGGCAGGCTATACTCTAAGGGGTTGCAAAGAGTCAGACGCAACCGAGTAGCTAACACTCACTGTTTTCCACCTCGCCATCAAACCCTCCAAGCCCTGAGGTAGGTCTGACCCAGGTCCCTGTGCAGGTATGCCTTTGCACTAGGTCCCAGTGCACGTGAGACCTTGTGTGTGTCCTCCAAGAGTGGCGTCTCTGTTTCCCTTGCACTGTGGAGCTCCTGAACGCAAGCCTCACGAGCCTTCATGGCTCAACACTCTGGGGGTTCTTCCTCCTGATTCTGAACCCTCTGTCTATCATGAAGGGCTGTTTTTATTTGACAGCATCCCTGTGGAGCCTGCATGGGTTTAATAACTTTTGGTGTGAGGGATGTTTTTAGTATAGATGTCTGTGAGCGACTGATGTGGTGACAAGAGCCTGAACTGGATATTGAGCGGGGCCTCCTCTCTGCTCTGTGGCTGTCTCTGCCCTCTCTTGGCCGGGGGTCTCTCTTATTGCTAGAGTGGAGGCCCCCAGGTCTGTTTCTCGTTTGCAGTTCTGATATGCCGTGTGAGGGAGGCAGTAGTGGAACACTCCCATGGGGAGAAAAACCAGTGAGTATCTCTCCTCTGGAGCTGCTCACCCCTGGGTGTGCTCTGTGGCCTCACCTTTCACCCATTGTGCAAGCTCTGAGATCACACAGTTGATACTGCTCTCAGCCCCACCTTAACCCAGGGTACGCCAGCAGCTGGCCTTGTGTCTCTCAGACGCTGTTTTCACCAGGCCACCAGCTCAGATCCACTGAAGTCCAGGTTTGTATTCATGGGTCTGGACCCTCAGTGGGCACTATGGGGGAGCTCAGACTCTGGTCTGGCCTAAGACCCCTGTGTAAGTGTGCCCACAAAGTCTACGGCGGCTAAAGCTAGGCCCTTCTTGGACGCAGGAGCACTCATTGTCTCTTTGGACGTTCTACGGGCACTGAGCTTACAGAGCTGGTCTCCGGGTGTCTGGCAGTCTGTGTAGCCGTAAGGGGAGATTTCAGCTCTTGTTCCCTGGGGCTCAGCATGGCCTTTGGGACTCAGCTGTGGCTTCAGCACCATCCCTGCATGTGGACCACCCAAGGGGTCTGCTCCCAAGGCTGTCTGGGTGCATAGAAGCTGGCCCTTTCGAGGAGCGGGGTATGGAAGAAGCAGTGGCCAGGGTCAAGAGAAGGGAACCCTTCCTAGTGCCTGGGGAGGCAGGACCACGCGTGGGGAGAGAGGTCGTCCTGGGTGTCACTTAACCATGGCACTTCGCTTCTATGGCAGTCAGGTTTCCTCCACAGGCATTCCCATTTGCAGTGGAGCTCTGAAGCCTCACGAGCCTTCATGGCTCAACACTCTGGGGTTCTTCCTCCTGATTCTGAACCCTCTGTCTATCATGAAGGGCTGTTTTTATTTGACAGCATCCCTGTGGAGCCTGCATGGGTTTAATAACTTTTGGTGTGAGGGATGTTTTTAGTATAGATGTCTGTGAGCGACTGATGTGGTGACAAGAGCCTGAACTGGATATTGAGCGGGGCCTCCTCTCTGCTCTGTGGCTGTCTCTCCCCTCTCTTGGCCGGGGGTCTTCTCTTATTGCTAGAGTGGAGGCCCCCAGGTCTGTTTCTCGTTTGCAGTTCTGATATGCCGTGTGAGGGAGGCAGTAGTGGAACACTCCCATGGGGAGAAAAACCAGTGAGTATCTCTCCTCTGGAGCTGCTCACCCCTGGGTGTGCTCTGTGGCCTCACCTTTCACCCATTGTGCAAGCTCTGAGATCACACAGTTGATACTGCTCTCAGCCCCACCTTAACCCAGGGTACGCCAGCAGCTGGCCTTGTGTCTCTCAGACGCTGTTTTCACCAGGCCACCAGCTCAGATCCACTGAAGTCCAGGTTTGTATTCATGGGTCTGGACCCTCAGTGGGCACTATGGGGGAGCTCAGACTCTGGTCTGGCCTAAGACCCCTGTGTAAGTGTGCCCACAAAGTCTACGGCGGCTAAAGCTAGGCCCTTCTTGGACGCAGGAGCACTCATTGTCTCTTTGGACGTTCTACGGGCACTGAGCTTACAGAGCTGGTCTCCGGGTGTCTGGCAGTCTGTGTAGCCGTAAGGGGAGATTTCAGCTCTTGTTCCCTGGGGCTCAGCATGGCCTTTGGGACTCAGCTGTGGCTTCAGCACCATCCCTGCATGTGGACCACCCAAGGGGTCTGCTCCCAAGGCTGTCTGGGTGCATAGAAGCTGGCCCTTTCGAGGAGCGGGGTATGGAAGAAGCAGTGGCCAGGGTCAAGAGAAGGGAACCCTTCCTAGTGCCTGGGGAGGCAGGACCACGCGTGGGGAGAGAGGTCGTCCTGGGTGTCACTTAACCATGGCACTTCGCTTCTATGGCAGTCAGGTTTCCTCCACAGGCATTCCCATTTGCATTTTTCTTCACTCCCATCCCCTTAAACTGTCTCATCACAGCCAAGAGCGGTGCTCTCCCCGGGCCTGCTCGCCAAACCCCACGTTTTAGCACCAGCCCTCATGTGCACTGGCAACACACCTCTCAGGCTCGGGCACGCAGGGCTGTGCTGCGGACCTTCTACAGGTCTCACTCTGCCCTGCCTGCCCCAGGCCAGTTGCTGTGCTCTCCTCCGACAGCCCCCAAAGTCCCGCGTCTGTCCCTACTGACTGCCCCACCAGTGAGCGGGCTGCCCTGGGTGTGGAAGCCCACTCCTCTCCTGCAGCTGCCCCCGCGGGTGCAGGTCCCATCCTGCTTCCGCTCCTTTTCCCTTCTTTCTTTCATCCTACCTCGTCACGCAGGGATCCTTCTTGTCCCCTTGAGTGTCTGAGGTCCTCTGCTAGGGTTCAGCAGGTGCCTCGTGGCGACTGTTCCACCAATTGATGCACTTGTACGGAGAGATGAATTTCACATCCTTCTGCTCCTCCACCATCTTGACTCCCTCTAAGGGTCATACAACTGAAAAAAAGTTTTTTCTTAATTGAAATATAGTTGATTTGCAATGTTGCATTCGTTTCTGGTGTACAGTAAACTTTAATACAGATATATATTCTGTTTTGGATTCTTTTACAGATTATATACAAGATATTGAGTATAGTCTCCTGTGCTATACAATGGTCCTTTTTGGTTATCTGTCTTATACTACTAATACTGCTAAATGTCAACCTCAAATTCCTAGTTTATCCCACTTCCCCTCTCCCCTTTGGTAACCATAATTTTGCTTTCTATGTATGTGAGTCTATTTGTTTTTAAAGACGTTTATTTGTGTCATTTTTTAGAAAATTCCACTCGGCTATGTGGACCCCCTGCTCCAAGGCTGTCTGGTGCATAGAAGCTGGCCCTTTCGAGGAGCGGGGTATGGAAGAAGCAGTGGCCAGGGTCAAGAGAAGGGAACCCTTCCTAGTGCCTGGGGAGGCAGGACCACGCGTGGGGAGAGAGGTCGTCCTGGGTGTCACTTAACCATGGCACTTCGCTTCTATGGCAGTCAGGTTTCCTCCACAGGCATTCCCATTTGCATTTTTCTTCACTCCCATCCCCTTAAACTGTCTCATCACAGCCAAGAGCGGTGCTCTCCCCGGGCCTGCTCGCCAAACCCCACGTTTTAGCACCAGCCCTCATGTGCACTGGCAACACACCTCTCAGGCTCGGGCACGCAGGGCTGTGCTGCGGACCTTCTACAGGTCTCACTCTGCCCTGCCTGCCCCAGGCCAGTTGCTGTGCTCTCCTCCGACAGCCCCCAAAGTCCCGCGTCTGTCCCTACTGACTGCCCCACCAGTGAGCGGGCTGCCCTGGGTGTGGAAGCCCACTCCTCTCCTGCAGCTGCCCCCGCGGGTGCAGGTCCCATCCTGCTTCCGCTCCTTTTCCCTTCTTTCTTTCATCCTACCTCGTCACGCAGGGATCCTTCTTGTCCCCTTGAGTGTCTGAGGTCCTCTGCTAGGGTTCAGCAGGTGCCTCGTGGCGACTGTTCCACCAATTGATGCACTTGTACGGAGAGATGAATTTCACATCCTTCTGCTCCTCCACCATCTTGACTCCCTCTAAGGGTCATACAACTAAAAAAAGTTTTTTCTTAATTGAAATATAGTTGATTTGCAATGTTGCATTCGTTTCTGGTGTACAGTAAACTTTAATACAGATATATATTCTGTTTTGGATTCTTTTACAGATTATATACAAGATATTGAGTATAGTCTCCTGTGCTATACAATGGTCCTTTTTGGTTATCTGTCTTATACTACTAATACTGCTAAATGTCAACCTCAAATTCCTAGTTTATCCCACTTCCCCTCTCCCCTTTGGTAACCATAATTTTGCTTTCTATGTATGTGAGTCTATTTGTTTTTAAAGTACGTTTATTTGTGTCATTTTTAGATTCCACATATATGTGATATCATACAATATTTGTTTTTGTCTTTTTTCACTTAGTATGATAACCTCTAGGTCCACCCACGTTGCTGCAAATGGTGTTATTTCATTCCTTGTTTATGCCTGAGTAATAGTCCATTGTACATAAGTATTTCCATATTTTTATCCCCTCATCTGTTGATGGGCACTTACGTTGTTTTCATACATTGGCTATTGTAACAAATGTTGCAATGAACACTGGGGTATATATATCTTTTCAAATTGTGACTGTTTTTGGACTTTCTATAGATGGAAATATACTGAAGTCACTATTTTTTATTTTGACTCTTTTTCCTAATAATATGTTGTAAGACCCACCCATGTTATTGTTTCCTCAACCATTCTTATCACAGTATAATATTTAATTAAAATTATATATCAGTATCCGCATTCTGTTGTTGGTGGTTTATATTGCCTCCAGTTTGGGTTTTTATAGACAATATTGCTACAAAGAGTCTTATGCCCGTCTTTAGGCCCAAGTATATGAGTTCCTCTAAGATATGCACTGTATGAGTAACAGTATCTTCACGTTTTAATAGATGATGTCATTACAGACAATTTCCAAAGTATTCATATAATTTACATTCCCTCTAACTATTGAACGGGAACTTCTTGATCCATATTGTCACCAATATTTGGTGTCTTTTAAATTAATACAACTTTAGTAAGAGTAAAATCACCTCTCATCATGCTTTTAATTTTTATTTTCTTTGTCCTACATGAAAATGTTCAATTTTCATTTTTCTTAATTGAAATATAGTTGATTTGCAATGTTGCATTCGTTTCTGGTGTACAGTAAACTTTAATACAGATATATATTCTGTTTTGGATTCTTTTACAGATTATATACAAGATATTGAGTATAGTCTCCTGTGCTATACAATGGTCCTTTTTGGTTATCTGTCTTATACTACTAATACTGCTAAATGTCAACCTCAAATTCCTAGTTTATCCCACTTCCCCTCTCCCCTTTGGTAACCATAATTTTGCTTTCTATGTATGTGAGTCTATTTGTTTTTAAAGTACGTTTATTTGTGTCATTTTTTTAGATTCCACATATATGTGATATCATACAATATTTGTTTTTGTCTTTTTTCACTTAGTATGATAACCTCTAGGTCCACCCACGTTGCTGCAAATGGTGTTATTTCATTCCTTGTTTATGCCTGAGTAATAGTCCATTGTACATAAGTATTTCCATATTTTTATCCCCTCATCTGTTGATGGGCACTTACGTTGTTTTCATACATTGGCTATTGTAACAAATGTTGCAATGAACACTGGGGTATATATATCTTTTCAAATTGTGACTGTTTTTGGACTTTCTATAGATGGAAATATACTGAAGTCACTATTTTTTATTTTGACTCTTTTTCCTAATAATATGTTGTAAGACCCACCCATGTTATTGTTTCCTCAACCATTCTTATCACAGTATAATATTTAATTAAAATTATATATCAGTATCCGCATTCTGTTGTTGGTGGTTTATATTGCCTCCAGTTTGGGTTTTTATAGACAATATTGCTACAAAGAGTCTTATGCCCGTCTTTAGGCCCAAGTATATGAGTTCCTCTAAGATATGCACTGTATGAGTAACAGTATCTTCACGTTTTAATAGATGATGTCATTACAGACAATTTCCAAAGTATTCATATAATTTACATTCCCTCTAACTATTGAACGGGAACTTCTTGATCCATATTGTCACCAATATTTGGTGTCTTTTAAATTAATACAACTTTAGTAAGAGTAAAATCACCTCTCATCATGCTTTTAATTTTTATTTTCTTTGTCCTACATGAAAATGTTCAATTTTTCATTTTTTATTAGCCATTTGTATGTCTTTTGCAAAGTGGCTATGCCTTCTATGTATTATTCTTCATTGGATTTTTCTCTTTTTATTTATATGGTGATTTTTAAAAATATCTGGATATGAGTTCTTTTCCAGGTTTTATGCCATAGAAAACTCTCTCTTCCCATTTGCTTTTTATTCTTTTTTTTTTTTTTTTTTGGAGGTGGACGGGTTGAGGAGGGAAGGGGGCGGACGGGCCACTTCTATTGGTCTTTCATTTATCTAGTTTCATCCATCTTTTTTTTGTTCTTTGGCCCGTGTGGGCCTCCCATCGTGGTGGCCTCTGTTGTCGCAGAGCGCCGGCTCTGGACGCATGCGCTCCAGAGCTCTGGCTCGGTCATTGGACACATCAGTCCAGCCGCTCCGCGGCACGTGGGATCTTCCCAGGCCAGGGATCGAACTGGCACCCCCTGCACTGCAAGGCGGTGTCCTTACCCACTGGACCACCAGGGAAGCCCTGCTTTTTATTCTTTTAATAGTATCTTTTGACTATTGGAGTTTCTCAGTTTTTATGTGATTACATTTATCAGTCTTCTAATTTATTATTAGCACTTTCTTTAGCTTTCTTTAGTGTCTTCTTTAGTGTTTTGGCAGTCTGGGAAATAGCCTCTGAGGAAATGTAAATATAGGAGGCTTACTGGGGCATAGTCTCAAGAAACCATAGCTGTGAGGGGATGGGAAAAGCAGGTCTGTGAAGGAGGGAGGGTTCAACTGTGATGCAGTGGCTCATCAACCCCACAGAGAACTCCAGAATGTGAATGGTGCCAGAGTTGTACTGAGTCAAGGATACAACACTCACATCATCCATAGAGGGAATCAGTGTGAGTCACCAGCAGTCAGCACTCCTGACAGCTAAGAAAATGACTGCCTCTGTACTGAGGTCTACCCCATGCCAAGCATGAGTCTACCCCTGGTGCCACCTGGACCTACTGGCTTTGTGTGCTAAACTCACCCCATGAGAAAAACCCTGCCAGAACTGTTTGGTTTCATTCCTGGACAAAATTATAAACAGGTAGGTTATCAGTGGAATACAACTCTTCTCCCTAAGGCTGTCTTCAGGAATTTCCTGGTGGTCCAGTGGTTAGGAATCTGACTGTCAGTGCAGGGGACATGGGTACAATCTCTAGGTCAGGAAGATCCTACATGCCATGGGACTACTAAGCTGGTGCACCGCAAACACCCAGCTCAGCTAATAAGCAAATATCAAAACTGTCTGTAAGTTGCACTTTAAACTTACTGACTCCCACAGAATCTCAGTGATATATCTGAGACATATTTACTATCTCATATTGAACTTCACTCTTTTTGTTAGTACCACATATAGACTTGAGAAAGAAAGCAGTATTTTTATTTTTTCCCCTGTGAATTCCTGATTCTAACACAACCCTTCTCTTCCCAGTGTGCTTTTGCCATCCATAACACCTTATTTTACAGCTTAATTTCTCGTCAAGTTTTATTGATCATTTTGTTAAGTCATCCAAGATGTATATCCGACATTCCTGAAAAGTGTGTCTCCCTTTCCCCAAATATTTTACCTTTGTGACTATGAGTCCTTTTTTCTAATACCATTTGTGTAGCCAACTGGTTCATTTTTCATATCCTCTTAGGAGTAATGACTTTTAAATTGAAATAGGAAAAAAAAGATATAGTTCATGCTCCCAATGCTTTCTGTTTCCAGCCAAGCACTATAACGTCACTAGATACACAAGAGATTTCTGGTATCATTATTCTACAACAAATCAATAGTTGTCAGATGTGATATTATTAAGCATTTGGATAGAACACTAAAAACACAGATGCAAGCACAAATAGTTTTCCACATTTGTGAATGAGATGGGAATGATTATCATCTGAATATGAGGTCAACAGAAATCTACAAAAAGAATTAAGCTTCTCCCCCACATGCTACCTAAAAGATGATTTGCAATTTTAATTTGACAAGACTGTTTGTCTTAAGTCCCCATCAAGTCCTTCATCTCTCATTAAGAAAAAAATGTAACTAAATGAAGTACACTCTTGTATATTTAAATGTCATCATTGAAAAACAGAACTGTTTGGTTTCATTCCTGGACAAAATTATAAACAGGTAGGTTATCAGTGGAATACAACTCTTCTCCCTAAGGCTGTCTTCAGGAATTTCCTGGTGGTCCAGTGGTTAGGAATCTGACTGTCAGTGCAGGGGACATGGGTACAATCTCTAGGTCAGGAAGATCCTACATGCCATGGGACAACTAAGCTGGTGCACCGCAAAACACCCAGCTCAGCTAATAAGCAAATATCAAAACTGTCTGTAAGTTGCACTTTAAACTTACTGACTCCCACAGAATCTCAGTGATATATCTGAGACATATTTACTATCTCATATTGAACTTCACTCTTTTTGTTAGTACCACATATAGACTTGAGAAAGAAAGCAGTATTTTTATTTTTTCCCCTGTGAATTCCTGATTCTAACACAACCCTTCTCTTCCCAGTGTGCTTTTGCCATCCATAACACCTTATTTTACAGCTTAATTTCTCGTCAAGTTTTATTGATCATTTTGTTAAGTCATCCAAGATGTATATCCGACATTCCTGAAAAGTGTGTCTCCCTTTCCCAACTATTTTACCTTTGTGACTATGAGTCCTTTTTTCTAATACCATTTGTGTAGCCAACTGGTTCATTTTTCATATCCTCTTAGGAGTAATGACTTTTAAATTGAAATAGGAAAAAAAAGATATAGTTCATGCTCCCAATGCTTTCTGTTTCCAGCCAAGCACTATAACGTCACTAGATACACAAGAGATTTCTGGTATCATTATTCTACAACAAATCAATAGTTGTCAGATGTGATATTATTAAGCATTTGGATAGAACACTAAAAACACAGATGCAAGCACAAATAGTTTTCCACATTTGTGAATGAGATGGGAATGATTATCATCTGAATATGAGGTCAACAGAAATCTACAAAAAGAATTAAGCTTCTCCCCCACATGCTACCTAAAAGATGATTTGCAATTTTAATTTGACAAGACTGTTTGTCTTAAGTCCCCATCAAGTCCTTCATCTCTCATTAAGAAAAAAATGTAACTAAATGAAGTACACTCTTGTATATTTAAATGTCATCATGAGTAATGAAACTTCTGTGCAATTTGAGAAATGAATAACTTATACCTCAAGTGCTAAGTATTTGCCACATTTTGTTGGTCCTGAATATCCTCATTCTTATGCTTCATGCAGGTTCATAAAATGAACAAAGCTCTGGCTACCAAATTTGATAAAAATGTATCTTGAACAATATAACTCACAACCTGATCATCTTTTTTTCCTAGCTTTACTGAGGTATAATTGACATATAACAAACCGCATGTATTGAAAGTGTACAGACTGAGGAGTCTGACAGATGTGTGTTCTTGTGAAGTCATCACCCTAATCAAGACAGTAAATATATCCACCACTGCAGGTTTTTTTGAACTCCCTTGTTATCCCTCCCTATGACTCATGCCCATAGCCTCTACTCCCTACCAAGGCAATCACTGATATGCGCCTGTTATTATAGATTAATTTTCATTTCTAGTATTTTATGTGAATAGAATCATCAAGTATTTATTTATTTTTGTCTGACTTCTGCTATAATTATCCTTATATTCACCTATGTTTTTGTGTGTAACAATAGTTCATTCCTTTTTATTACTGCATGGCATTCTAGCTGTGGATATATCTCAGTTTTCTCACCCAAGCCCTTGACTTATAATTGAGCCTTCTTCAGTGAACTTATGCCCTCCATAACAAAGCTACCATGAAATCTCTTGTCACTGGGAACAACTGATCAAGTTATATTTCTGAAACTGGGAAGTTGAAGGCAGCCCTGGGATGGATGAATCTTCCATTGAGGGTTGGAAGCAATCTGAGAGGGCAATTTTTCCAGTTCTCGGGCTTCATCTTTCAAATAACAACAGTGTAGAACTGGCAATTTGTTGTGTTTGCTATAAAACAATGTATGTGCCAAGTTTCTGATTAAGAATGATTAAAGTAAAGATAACTTTTCTCTTCTTCCCCATCCCAACTCCCCTATCATTTTAGACCCCTAAGGGGACCTGTGCGACATCAGTGAAGATTGCCATTGACACGGGGTACCGGCACATTGATGGGGCCTACATCTACCAGAACGAGCATGAAGTCGGGGAGGCCATCAGAGAGAAGATAGCAGAAGGGAAGGTGCAGAGGGAGGATATCTTCTACTGTGGAAAGGTGAGACTTCTCTTTGTCTACATGGTGGGCCTCACATCACTTTTCTCTGCTGAAGAACATTACAAACTCACCAAGTTGACAACATTCAGGATCTTAGTTTTCCATATTCCCCTGCAATGGAAGTGTGAAGTCCTAACTACCGGACCATCAGGGAAGTCCCCAGGAGTGAGGTTTGTTTGTCTGTTTTGTTTTTTTTTTTTGCTATTTTTAAAACATTTTTGGCCTCTTTTCATTGATTTTCCATCCATTTACTTTCATCCATCTTTATTCTTTGGCCTGTGTGGGCCTCCTATCGCAGTGGCCTCTCCAGTTGCAGAGCACTGGCTCTGGGCACATGCACTCCAGGGTGCTGGCTCCTATTTGGACACACTGGTGCAGCCGCTCTGCAGCACGTGGGATCTTCCTGGGTCAGGGATCGAACCGGTGTCCCTTGCACTGCAAGGCAGTCTCTTTAACCACTGAACCACCAGGGAAGTCCCAGGAATGAGTTTTTCACTATCATATTCCTTAATATTGCCAAGAATTTAGGGACTAAATAGCCCCTCGTGGTTTAGGGTAAAGTTCTTTCTATTCGGGCATCAATTTTTCTTTTTAATATTTATTTATTCATTTGGTTGTCTGAAGTTTTTTTAGTTATAGCATATATGGGATCTTGTTCCCTGACCAGGGTTTGAACTTGGGCCCCCTGCACTGGAAGTACAGAGTCTTAGCCACTGGACCACCAGAGAAGTCCTCAGGTATCAATTTAAGACAATGTGGAAGAGTCACATCTACAAAGACAGTAGATTTGAGGAGTAAAGGGACATGAGGAAGTGGCTCATATTACAATAAGCATGCCACAACATTTTTCTTCTTTATATGCCTATGTGTCCATAGATCACTGATTTTTGAGATATAATTTATATACCATAAAGCTCATCACTTAACATCAGTGATTTTTAGTATATTCACAAAGTTGTACAACCATGACCAACACCTTTTCCAGAATATTTTTATCACTCTAAAAGGAACCCCTTCACCTGCTAGTCATCATTTCCCATTCATCCCTCTTCCTAGTCACTGATAAACACTGATCTACTTTCTGTCTCTCTAGAGGTTATTCTGTTGTAGACATTTCATGCAAAATGATTCATACAATATGTATTCTTTTCTATAAAGCTCCTCTTACTACATTTTTTACTTTCATCTGTATTGCAACACTGATCAGAATTTCATTTCTTTTTATAGCCAAATAATATTCCATTGAATGGATATACCACATTTTGTTTAGATCTTTTGAGAAATTGAAATCTCCAATATCAGAAATCACTATCCATTGGAAAACAATCAGAATATAATATAAAGTATCATGATAAAAAGAAAGCCATTGGAAATATTGGATATATATTAACAGGCGGCTTTGTAGCTGAGTAAGTAAAGAGTCTGCCTGCAGTGTGGGAGATCAGCGTTCGATCCCTGGGCTGGGAAGATTCCCAGGAGGACGAATAGGCTACCTACTCCAGTATTCTTGCCTGGAGAATTCCATGGCTTGTCCATGAGTCGGACATGACTGAGAGACTTGACTTTCACTTTTACTTTTTGCAGGAATTAAATTGTATAATTTTAGAGAACTTGTAATACAATTCTCCTAAGTTTTCTAAAGAGAACAAAACGGTGCTTGAGACTTCACTGACTCCCTAGAACCCCGTCTTCCCAACTCCTTTCCAAGCTCTCTGGGAGTCTGCAGTTCCCCAAGTCACCAGCCACTTATAGACTATGATTTCAATAGAGCCACTGTCCCAAAATATCAGCCTGAAGCTTTTCACTTTATTACAGCTTTAAAACCTAATTCCTAAAAATTTTGCTATTACAGGGCCTCTCATGAGAACTCACCAAGTGCTTCTAGGGAAGAATAAACTCATATCCTGAGGACCTGAGCCAAAGCTGGAGATATTTTGGAAGTTATAGAAATATGAAAACTTTCCTTCTTATCTCCTCCCAAAAAAAGGAATTAAATTTATATACCATAAAGCTCATCACTTAACATCAGTGATTTTTAGTATATTCACAAAGTTGTACAACCATGACCAACACCTTTTCCAGAATATTTTTATCACTCTAAAAGGAACCCCTTCACCTGCTAGTCATCATTTCCCATTCATCCCTCTTCCTAGTCACTGATAAACACTGATCTACTTTCTGTCTCTCTAGAGGTTATTCTGTTGTAGACATTTCATGCAAAATGATTCATACAATATGTATTCTTTTCTATAAAGCTCCTCTTACTACATTTTTTACTTTCATCTGTATTGCAACACTGATCAGAATTTCATTTCTTTTTATAGCCAAATAATATTCCATTGAATGGATATACCACATTTTGTTTAGATCTTTTGAGAAATTGAAATCTCCAATATCAGAAATCACTATCCATTGGAAAACAATCAGAATATAATATAAAGTATCATGATAAAAAGAAAGCCATTGGAAATATTGGATATATATTAACAGGCGGCTTTGTAGCTGAGTAAGTAAAGAGTCTGCCTGCAGTGTGGGAGATCAGCGTTCGATCCCTGGGCTGGGAAGATTCCCAGGAGGACGAATAGGCTACCTACTCCAGTATTCTTGCCTGGAGAATTCCATGGCTTGTCCATGAGTCGGACATGACTGAGAGACTTGACTTTCACTTTTACTTTTTGCAGGAATTAAATTGTATAATTTTAGAGAACTTGTAATACAATTCTCCTAAGTTTTCTAAAGAGAACAAAACGGTGCTTGAGACTTCACTGACTCCCTAGAACCCCGTCTTCCCAACTCCTTTCCAAGCTCTCTGGGAGTCTGCAGTTCCCCAAGTCACCAGCCACTTATAGACTATGATTTCAATAGAGCCACTGTCCCAAAATATCAGCCTGAAGCTTTTCACTTTATTACAGCTTTAAAACCTAATTCCTAAAAATTTTGCTATTACAGGGCCTCTCATGAGAACTCACCAAGTGCTTCTAGGGAAGAATAAACTCATATCCTGAGGACCTGAGCCAAAGCTGGAAATATTTTGGAAGTTATAAAAATATGAAAAACTTTCCTTCTTATCTCCCTGGTAAACAGTTAAAGCTGTTGAAACACCTATCACATTGAAAAGGAATTAAACTGCATGTTTCATAAGGCTGCTATGAGTTAACATTTACAAAGCACTTAAAAAGTACTTAGAAATAGTACTATATGTGTTTGTTGAATAAAATAGATTAAAATATATAAAACAGAATTTTCAACTAGATCAGATGTCAATAATACACCAGAAAGACCCACTATAATAACAAAATACGTTTTTCACTACACTAACATTGTTTTCTCTTTTCTGTGCTTTGAAGGCAAGAAGAAAAATTATTGTCCGGCATAGGAAAAAATCAAATTTTACCAATTTTGCTGGCCCTTACTTGTGGCAACAAGTGTATATAAATTAAAAACTTTTTCTCCAAAAAATATACAAGTAAATTTGATGCTCCAAGAAAATGTACTCATTTATCCTAAGGCTTTGAATATACCACAGTACCCTATACACTATGACCTCAAGGGTACGTATGCTTCACTTTGACAGCCCTAGTTCTAATCTTTCATTACCTACCACTTCAGAGATTAAGTGATTTCTTTTTCTTTTTTCTTATTCATGTTAAGCTGCCTACTTGCCTTTTATTTACTTTTTTAGCTTTATTGAGATATAATTGATGTATGACATTGTATAAAGTTAAGGTATATAACACATTGATTCGATAGAATTATATAATGCAAAATGAGTACCACCATAGTGTTAACTAACACCTCCATCACATTACATAATTACCATTATTTTTTGTGATGAAAATATTTAAGGTTTATTCTCTTGACAACAGTATTATTAACTATAACCACTATGCTGTTCATTAGATCCCCAGAACTTACTCATAACAGGGAGCTGGCATCCTCTGACCAATATCGTTATTGTATTTTATTCATGAATAGTGTTTAATTGTTGATCTTTGCTGGAAGACAAAGATCTCCAACAAAGAGATCTCTTTGTTGCCATTTTGGTGCACATCTTTGGTGTATCAATTTTAGGGAAGAATAAACTCATATCCTGAGGACCTGAGCCAAAGCTGGAAATATTTTGGAAGTTATAAAAATATGAAAAACTTTCCTTCTTATCTCCCTGGTAAACAGTTAAAGCTGTTGAAACACCTATCACATTGAAAAGGAATTAAACTGCATGTTTCATAAGGCTGCTATGAGTTAACATTTACAAAGCACTTAAAAAGTACTTAGAAATAGTACTATATGTGTTTGTTGAATAAAATAGATTAAAATATATAAAACAGAATTTTCAACTAGATCAGATGTCAATAATACACCAGAAAGACCCACTATAATAACAAAATACTTTTTTCACTACACTAACATTGTTTCTCTTTTCTGTGCTTTGAAGGCAAGAAGAAAAATTATTGTCCGGCATAGGAAAAAATCAAATTTTACCAATTTTGCTGGCCCTTACTTGTGGCAACAAGTGTATATAAATTAAAAACTTTTTCTCCAAAAAATATACAAGTAAATTTGATGCTCCAAGAAAATGTACTCATTTATCCTAAGGCTTTGAATATACCACAGTACCCTATACACTATGACCTCAAGGGTACGTATGCTTCACTTTGACAGCCCTAGTTCTAATCTTTCATTACCTACCACTTCAGAGATTAAGTGATTTCTTTTTCTTTTTTCTTATTCATGTTAAGCTGCCTACTTGCCTTTTATTTACTTTTTTAGCTTTATTGAGATATAATTGATGTATGACATTGTATAAAGTTAAGGTATATAACACATTGATTCGATAGAATTATATAATGCAAAATGAGTACCACCATAGTGTTAACTAACACCTCCATCACATTACATAATTACCATTATTTTTTGTGATGAAAATATTTAAGGTTTATTCTCTTGACAACAGTATTATTAACTATAACCACTATGCTGTTCATTAGATCCCCAGAACTTACTCATAACAGGGAGCTGGCATCCTCTGACCAATATCTTTATTGTATTTTATTCATGAATAGCTGTTTAATTGTTGATCTTTGCTGGAAGACAAAGATCTCCAACAAAGAGATCTCTTTTGTTGCCATTTTGGTGACATCATCCATTCAGACTGAGAAATCTCTTAGTAGGGAGTGGCAGAATTTTTCTGGAAAAATGAGGAAGTGGACCAAATGAGAACAATGGAACAGTCAAAAAGGAATCTAAACCCTTCCAGTAATTTAAAATTTCACCAGCTTCTGCACCATCCATCACAATATGAAAGATTGGTGACATCATGCACACAACCATATTTCTTACTCTGATGAAGCACACCTTTTATTAGTGAAATGAAAATAAAGTGCCAGGCCAGGTCAGAACCACTGACCTGATACATGCCCCCTAATTACACAATGAGGAAAAAGGGAGGATTTGGCAATTTGCACAAGGCAGAGGAAGGTTTTACTGCTGAATTAGGCTTTCCGTGGTTCAGGTGGATCTTTAAATCTCTAGTACTATATTTGGATAAAGTTATACTCTGGGTGTCAAGAGTTGTATCAGTTTAGCCTATACTCAGATGACTACAATGTTTAAACATATTTTTTTTGAAATGAAATGAGTGACTACAATGTGTATGAATGTTTGTAAAGACTAAAGGGCAGGGGAATTCCCTGGCAGTTCAGCAGTTAGAATACTGTACTTCCACTGCAGTGGGCATGGATCCTATCCCTGGTCAGCGAACTAAGATCCTACATGCTCCACAGTGTGACCAAAAATAATAATAATAATAAAGTCAAAAAAAATTTTTAAAGGGCTGTATGCATACTAAGTCTTTTCAGTCATGTTTAACTCTTTGTGACCCCATGGACTGTAGGCTGCCAGGCTTCTCTGTCCATGGGATTCTCCAGGCAAGAATCCAGGAGTGGATTGCCATTCCCTCCTCCAGGGGATCTCTTGGACCCAGGGATCAAACCGGCATCTCCTGCCACTCCAGCACTGCAGGCAGGTTCTTTACTGCTTAGCCACCGGACAAGCCCCAAAAAAGGCTGCATTGTTTTAAATAAAATATTGTGGCTATTAACTATCCCCGTTTTATTCTTTCAGCTGTGGGCTACAAATCATGTCCCAGAGATGGTCCGCCCAACTTTGGAGAGGACACTCAAGGTCCTCCAGCTAGATTATGTGGATCTTTACATCATAGAAATACCCATGGCTTTTAAGGTAGGTTCAGATACCTAAAGGTTATGCTTTATTCTTTGGCAACCATCAGGAAAAAACTCTGTGCAGGAAGTTCGTTCATTACTTAGCATCACAGAATGTTATGATGTTTTATTATCATCGATCAGATACTACTGACCTAGCTCAACAAATGCCAAGAAAGATTCTGTGTATCCAACTCAAGCCTGGATCCTATACTTCTTGATTCACAATCCAAAGCACAGTCTGTTATATCATCTCTTTACAACTATACGTTGAACTTTCTCCATCAAACCAGCATGTAGTCTCCTAACTGTAGTCCACACTGTAGTTGCTCAGCATCCAGACATGCCCTTCTTCCCATTTACACAATCACGAAAACATCCCTGCACAACATAATGTAAAATAATACATATAGCTGAAAATTTACACTCCACCCTTTGGATTATTTTCCTTTGGAAAGAAAAGTCAGGTTTCTGAAGCCGGCTCTAAGATCAGGGACTTCTGTGTAATATTCATTCCTCTAGCTCAAATGCACTTCTTCCTTGAACTTCCTCAATCTATGGGCTGACTGTTTATTTAACCACCACTGACACACTCAGTATACACTGCTGAAGATCAGCAAGCTTTAAAATTTCATTGAGGGAAGGAGAGATTGAAAAACAAAGTTGACCACTTGTCCATCAGGACAATCAGGTCCTGCTGGACAGGAAAAACAAGGATTCTGCCATTGCAGTGGCCAGAATTTCTTTAGACAGCCAACCTGGCTGACCCTGCTCTGTTCTCTAGAAGAACCTTCCCTATTGACTCTTCTCTTGGGTCACATCCAAGATGTGACCTTGTGGTTGTAGATTAGTTGCTAAGTTGTGCCCGATTCTTGAGATCCCCTGAACTGTAGCCCAGTAGGCTCCTCTGTCCATGGGATTCCTGGCAAGAATCCTGGAGTGGTTTGCCATTTCCTTCTCCAGGGGATCTTCCCAACCCAGGGACTGACCTGGGTCTCTTGCATTGCAGGAAGGTTCTTTACAGACTGAGCCATCTTAACAATTATATATCCCAATAACCTCATCTCACTGAAGAGAAAGCTTAGATCACAAGCAATGAACTACTTGATCAGACTTAAAGTCCATCAGAACTGGGACCAGATCCTGGGTCTCCTGATGCCAATTCCATACTTGTCCCCTTATATTACATAACTCTCTGCCTTATCCTCACAAGTCTAATAATCCCAATGTCCTATGAACTGCAATGATTTTTTTTTTTTTAGTTCAGGCTCTTGGGATTTTGACCTCATACCTTCTCTTTACCCAACTAACTTTGATTCTTTTTCACATGGCAGAATTCTAACCTGAGTTTTGCAGATTTGGAAAGAACCTGTATTTAAAAGTGAGAAAATGAAATTTGCTTCTCTTTGGCTAACTATTGTGGGTGTTTAGTTGCTCAGTCATGTCTGACGTTTTGCAACCCCATGAACTGCAACATGCCAGGCTTCCCTGTCCTTCACTAACTCCTTGAGTTTACTCAGACTCATGTCCATTGAGTCAATGATGCCATCCAACCATCTCATCCTGTCTCACCTCCACTCTCCTTCTGCCTTCTATTTTTTCCCAGCATCAGGGTCTTTTCTAACGAGTTGGCTTTTCTCATCAGGTGGCCAGAGTACTGGACCTTCAGCTTCAGTATCAGTCCTTTTAATGTATATTCAGGGTTGATTTCTTTTAGGATTGACTGGTTTGATCTTCTTGCTGTTCAAGTTATTCTAAAGAGTTCTCTCCAGTACCATGGTTAAAACATTAATTCTTTGGCATTCAGCTTTCTTTATGGTCCATCTCTCACATCCTTACATGACTAGTAGAGAAAAATACCTTTGACTATACAGACCTTTGTTGGCAAAGTGTGGCTGAATCAACTTGTAAAATCTTTTGGAGAAGGTAAGTAGAGAAGTTCTATTTCTATTCTTAAACAGAATCAGAGCTCAAGGACACAGAGAAGGTAAAACTTTAATAGTGAGGAATTATACAATATAGTGACATTACCTCTCAACTGAACCTGTTCTTCCTATAATTGAAAAATCAGTCTTTGAAGTCAAAATACCACACGGTTTTTGAATCTCTGGATTTTTTTAAAACAAAAACCTTTCTCGCTAAAATATTTTATCACTTTATTATTTTTTAATGTCAAGTTAACCAGCAGACACAATTTCAGAACAACAAAATACAAAAAATCATAAAACATTTTAAAAGAATGAAGTTATTGATAAAAAGGGATAAGAATCAATAGTATGAATTTTTAGAGGGTCAATTTATTCTTCTAATAATGCCTTATAATCAGGAGTAGGAAAGGAGGGAAAAGACAATGGGCTTATCCAAGTGAAGGGATTAGTAAAGCTAGCATAGTAGAAGCTTAAAGGAACAAGTAAGTGGCAACCCACTGCAGTATTCTTGCCTGGAAAATCATATGAACAGAAGAGACTGTAGGGCTACAATCCATGGGGTCTCAAAGAGTTGGACATGACTTAGTGACTAAACCACCACCACTACAGAAATATCTAATATGGGTTCAAACTTGATAAGGACTTAATTAAAATTGAGAAGAGTAAAAGCTATTAGTGTTAACAGACTTCATGATGGAGGCACAAATCCATTTCAGATCAGAAGTAAAACTAGGAAAGGCTAAAGAAATATGGAGGGAAACTGGTGTGGAAATAAGCATCGTAAGTGCTAAGGTCAAAAGGCTTAGAAGTCAGAGGTAGACAGGGTAATTACTATGAAAGATTACATGGCTTTGAGGAGAAAGGAGTCCTTTTCCTACTCTCAGGGAAATAAGAAAATTTAGATGAAACTACCTTTGCTAAAGAGGACATGGAGAGAACTTCCCTGGTGGTGAAATGGTTAAGAATCTGCCTGCCAATGCAGAGGACATGGGTTCAATCACTGGTCCAGGAAGATTCCACAGGCTGCAGGGCAGCTAAGCCTGTGTGCCACAACTACTGAGCCTAAGCACTACTGCAGCCTGCATGCTCTAGAGCCTGTGATCTACGAAAAGAGAGGCCACCTCAATGAGAAGTCCATGCATGGCAACTAGAAAGTAACCCTCACTTGCCACAACTAGAGAAAAAGCCCTCATAAAGCAAAGACCCAGAACAGCCAAAAATAAACAAATGAATAAAATTAACAACAACAACAAAAATGAGGACATGGAGAAATTCTGATCACCAGGTGAAAGTTTCATTCAGGTAAAATGGCAGAGGGAAAAATTAGGCAAAAGATTTAGGAATACAATAGATTTTATCCAATTCCTTGATATTGAACAACAAGATATTCCTATTATCAAGATCCACAAAGACTTCTATGCCGCCAAAAATGGGGCAATAGTATGAATTTTTAGAGGGTCAATTTATTCTTCTAATAATGCCTTATAATCAGGAGTAGGAAAGGAGGGAAAAGACAATGGGCTTATCCAAGTGAAGGGATTAGTAAAGCTAGCATAGTAGAAGCTTAAAGGAACAAGTAAGTGGCAACCCACTGCAGTATTCTTGCCTGGAAAATCATATGAACAGAAGAGACTGTAGGGCTACAATCCATGGGGTCTCAAAGAGTTGGACATGACTTAGTGACTAAACCACCACCACTACAGAAATATCTAATATGGGTTCAAACTTGATAAGGACTTAATTAAAATTGAGAAGAGTAAAAGCTATTAGTGTTAACAGACTTCATGATGGAGGCACAAATCCATTTCAGATCAGAAGTAAAACTAGGAAAGGCTAAAGAAATATGGAGGGAAACTGGTGTGGAAATAAGCATCGTAAGTGCTAAGGTCAAAAGGCTTAGAAGTCAGAGGTAGACAGGGTAATTACTATGAAAGATTACATGGCTTTGAGGAGAAAGGAGTCCTTTTCCTACTCTCAGGGAAATAAGAAAATTTAGATGAAACTACCTTTGCTAAAGAGGACATGGAGAGAACTTCCCTGGTGGTGAAATGGTTAAGAATCTGCCTGCCAATGCAGAGGACATGGGTTCAATCACTGGTCCAGGAAGATTCCACAGGCTGCAGGGCAGCTAAGCCTGTGTGCCACAACTACTGAGCCTAAGCACTACTGCAGCCTGCATGCTCTAGAGCCTGTGATCTACGAAAAGAGAGGCCACCTCAATGAGAAGTCCATGCATGGCAACTAGAAAGTAACCCTCACTTGCCACAACTAGAGAAAAAGCCCTCATAAAGCAAAGACCCAGAACAGCCAAAAATAAACAAATGAATAAAATTAACAACAACAACAAAAATGAGGACATGGAGAAATTCTGATCACCAGGTGAAAGTTTCATTCAGGTAAAATGGCAGAGGGAAAAATTAGGCAAAAGATTTAGGAATACAATAGATTTTATCCAATTCCTTGATATTGAACAACAAGATATTCCTATTATCAAGATCCACAAAGACTTCTATGCCGCCAACCAAATACAATAGACAGTCTGTCCTAGTATTTCATTTGCTCTCTTTCAATGACCACTGGTTCCTCCTTTAAACATTGCCATCTTGTGGCTTTGATGGCACCACTCTCTACTGATTCCTCTGGCAGCTCCTCTGATAAACTGCAAATGTTTTGCCCAGTGCTCTTTCCTCAATCTTCTTGCCTGACTGAGCCACATTCTTTCTGTAGGTGATTTTATCCAATTGTATAGGGCAAATACCATTTTATATGCTGAAGAACTCCCAAATTGTACCTATATCCATGATCTCCTTCTCAGCCATCCTCAGCCACTGTTCTCTTCAAAAATCCACTTGAATGTCTAACAGTCATTTCAAACTCAAAACAGTCAAAACAAAACTCCCAATTCCTTGCCCATCCTCAGGAAATGATTACCATCGTCCACTAAAGGAAACTAGAAATCATATTTTATTTCTATCTTATGTCGTAAGTCCATAAGAGATGGGTCTTATTTTTAAATACGGCAGAAAAAAAGAATTTCCAAACCATAGTCAATTTTCACTGAGAAAGTATCATCCAAAAGCTAGGGAAGGATATTTGACAGTTAGTGTGTGAAGTAGAAAAAGAGATGCCAAACTCCTAGAGGGCCCGAAAAAGAGAAAGAAAAGAGCCATGGGGTGACTAGCCAGACCTAAGTAATGGGCAATGCATTTCCCTTCTATTTAAGAAGCATTACATTCATTAACTATACTTTTCTTAGCTGAAGAATTACCTCCTCTCAGCCTTAGTGATGACCTTTGGCTTCTTGTAAGAGTAAACTCTGCCAAGGATATACTATCCAAACACTGAGTCTAAAAGTCGTGATTCTCAACAGTTACTTTTAATGAGAAATGTTATCATTAAGAGAGAATCTCATGACTGAAGAATAACAATAATCTGTCAATAAGTAAAGGAATAATAAATGCCAGGCTGAGAGAATGAGACTAATGTGACATATGCTGGACAAATGAGTTCCCGGCTCCATAAAGGGAGAAAACAAACTTATCGCATTTTGAACAACAAGATATTCCTATTATCAAGATCCACAAAGACTTCTATGCCGCCAACCAAATACAATAGACAGTCTGTCCTAGTATTTCATTTGCTCTCTTTCAATGACCACTGGTTCCTCCTTTAAACATTGCCATCTTGTGGCTTTGATGGCACCACTCTCTACTGATTCCTCTGGCAGCTCCTCTGATAAACTGCAAATGTTTTGCCCAGTGCTCTTTCCTCAATCTTCTTGCCTGACTGAGCCACATTCTTTCTGTAGGTGATTTTATCCAATTGTATAGGGCAAATACCATTTTATATGCTGAAGAACTCCCAAATTGTACCTATATCCATGATCTCCTTCTCAGCCATCCTCAGCCACTGTTCTCTTCAAAAATCCACTTGAATGTCTAACAGTCATTTCAAACTCAAAACAGTCAAAACAAAACTCCCAATTCCTTGCCCATCCTCAGGAAATGATTACCATCGTCCACTAAAGGAAACTAGAAATCATATTTTATTTCTATCTTATGTCGTAAGTCCATAAGAGATGGGTCTTATTTTTAAATACGGCAGAAAAAAAGAATTTCCAAACCATAGTCAATTTTCACTGAGAAAGTATCATCCAAAAGCTAGGGAAGGATATTTGACAGTTAGTGTGTGAAGTAGAAAAAGAGATGCCAAACTCCTAGAGGGCCCGAAAAAGAGAAAGAAAAGAGCCATGGGGTGACTAGCCAGACCTAAGTAATGGGCAATGCATTTCCCTTCTATTTAAGAAGCATTACATTCATTAACTATACTTTTCTTAGCTGAAGAATTACCTCCTCTCAGCCTTAGTGATGACCTTTGGCTTCTTGTAAGAGTAAACTCTGCCAAGGATATACTATCCAAACACTGAGTCTAAAAGTCGTGATTCTCAACAGTTACTTTTAATGAGAAATGTTATCATTAAGAGAGAATCTCATGACTGAAGAATAACAATAATCTGTCAATAAGTAAAGGAATAATAAATGCCAGGCTGAGAGAATGAGACTAATGTGACATATGCTGGACAAATGAGTTCCCGGATAGCTCCATAAAGGGGAGAAAACAAACTTATACGTGCATCTTAAACTGGTTTCCCAGGGTCAGGACATACCGAAATGTCAAAAACTCAAATTCCATCATTTTAAAACCCAGAATCAAATAAAATTAACTACACTTTTTTTTTTTTTTTAACAGCCTGGAGATGAAGTCTATCCTAGAGATGAAAATGGCAAATGGTTATATCACAAGTCAAATCTGTGTGCCACTTGGGAGGTAAGTTCAGATAGGCCTCACCCTTAAAAGATTACATTTTTTTAAACTGTGATCTGATTATTCCTGTTAGATTTATGGGGAGCTACAATCTTTACTCCCAATGAAAAGTAATAGTCAGGTATTTCTCTTTTTCTCTTTTGTTTGATGTATAAAATGTCCACTTCTGGGCACTGAGAAGTGAGTTTGCTTTGATAGATGAGAAGAATGCCAGAAGATAAGGATGAATGACAAGTGGGAGGCAAAAGAAAGTAAAGAAAATAAGCTCTACTGTAACAGTAAATAAAAATACATAAATTAGATAATTTTTTTAGGTTTCTCAAACTGAATTTTTTTAAATCAGTACTGTGACATCTAAAAAACAAACATAATATATGAAAAACTAAAAAATAATTCTGGTTCCATTTCTGAGCAGTCTGCTGGCTCCTTCCCCAAGTTTGTAAGAGTGGGAAAGGAGGGGAAAATAATGAGAAAAGCCTTAAGGATTTATGTGGGGGAGGCAGGTACAGATAATATGAACTGGTTTGTTTATGTGGTAACATGGCAGTTCTTGCCTTTTTTTTTTTTTTTTGGCCTCTATCATAATTTTTTTATTTATTTATTTTCATCCATCTTTATTTTTTGGTCTGTGTGGGCCTCCTACTGCTGTGGCCTCTTGTTGCAGAGCACTGGTTCTGGGCGCATGCGCTCTGGCTTGTAACTGGAGGCACTGATGCAGCTGCTCCACGGCACATGGGATCTTCCCGGGCCAGGGATCGAACCGGTGCCCCTTGCACTGCAAGGTGGACTCTTCACCCGCTGGACCGCAGGGAAGTCCCCAGTATGACAGTTGTTATCCAGAGTAAGCGGCAGTGTAGCAACTGGTAAGATAATATAGAAGAACGATTGGGGTTATTTCGCTCTTATTTCTTAGTATAGCCTTGAGAGAAATAAAAGCAAAAATAACCCCAAATGCTCCTCCTCTATATTATCTTACAGGTTGCGGTATTGCCTCTTACTCTGCCTCTTACTTGTTAGACTTGGTGGCCTGGAGTGGGAAGGTCGGCGGAGGTGGGAGGGAGCAGTTCCCCTGGTTCATCCATAAAGAATCCACCTGCAATGAAGGAGATACAAGTTCGATCCCTGTGTCGGGAAGATCCCCTGGAGAAGGAAATGACAACCCACTCCAGTATTCTTGCCTGGGAAATTCCATGGACAGGATTCTTGCCTGGAAATCTCCTCCCAGGCCTGGAGGGCTCCAGTCCATGCAGTTGCAAAAGAATCGGTAGCAACTTAAACGACTAAACAACAACAACATAGGGTTGGGACACATACTGCCCACTCCACACATGTAGACACTTTGGACTGATGCTCAGATATCTTCAGGAATCAAGTCAGAAAAGCACTGAAATCTTGAATTTGTGGGATGATGAGAAAAACAGTCTCTGTGTGACCCCTGGCAGTTGTTTCCCTGCCTTTTCCAATCCAAACTCCAGAGGCTGGAAATTATAATCTAATGATTATCTCTTCTAAAGAGTCAGATCCAACCAAGCGCACATGCATGCAGTGGACTTGCCCTCATGTATTATTTCCTCCAAAGGTTGGAAATTATAATCTAATAATAATCTGTTTCTCACAGACTTCCCACGTGCAGGTAACAGCTAAAGATTTGAATTGCATATTATTTTGAGAGTTGAGGAGGCACTGACTGTTTTCCACTGTCTGAAACTCTACACCTGAAAAATCATACACTCACTCTATATGCTACCAAGGCACAATAGGAAGCAGAATTAAAAAAGAAAACAAGTGTTAAGTATTTAGAGATAAATTTAACAAAATTTGTGCAAGACTTATAAAGTTAAAACTACAGTATTTAACTGAGAAGGGTTTTTTTTTAAATCTAAATAATTGGAGAGCTATATCGTGTTCTTTGACGGAAATACTGAATACAGATCCCCAAATTCATGGATAGATTCAATGCAGTTCCAATCAAAATCCTGAAAGAAATTGAAAAGCTGATCTAAAATGTATAGGGGGGCGCTTCCCTGGTGGCCCAATGGCTAAGACTCGGCACTCCCTGGATTTGATCTCTGGCCTGGGAACTAGATCCCACATGCAGCAACTAAAGAGTTTACATGCCATAGATGAAAAAAGATCCCACACACTACAAGAAAGATCAAAGATCCTGTGTGCCACAACTGAGAAGACCTGGTACAGACAAATTTTTAAAAAAAAGAAAAAAAAGCATAGGGAAGTATAAAAACCATAATCATAAAAAATTAATTTACTAAGAAGATATAGCAATTTTAAGCACATATGCATCAGATAAAATACCTTCAAAATATATACAGAAAAACTGACAGAATACATAAAGATATTGGTAAATTCATTGTTACATGGGAGATTTCTAATGTATTCCTTTAAATAACTGAAAAGCAAGGAACAGCTTGACATTTAGTCTTCCATATAACCTGTGTATATGAGAGACAAGCAAGATCTGTATCCAAAAATAGGAGAATATACATTTTTCACACACACTAGACACTTATAAAATTTCCAAGTACTATACCATAAAGAAAACCTCAACAAGTTTTAAGAAATAAGATTGTTACTATTGTGCTGGTATAATTATGAAGGGCTTCCCTGGTGGCTCAGAGGGTAAACCATTCACCTGCAATGTAGAAAACCCAGGTTTAATCCCTGGGTCAGAAAGATACACTGGAGAAGGGACTAGCTACCCACTCCAGTAATTTTTCCTGGAGAATTTCATGGACAGAAGAGCCTGGTAGGCTACAATCCATGGGGGTCTCAAAGAGTTGGACACGACTGAATGACTATCACTTTCAGTTTTACACATTATGAAAATATAAGGGGAAGGTATGATAAACAACATTTCCCCTAAATCATTCATTTACAGAATTCCTGCCAGTCTCATTCACTTTTCTTTAATTCACAGAATGCTTATTAACATACCCAGGGGCTTTCCTTTGTAAAGAATTCACAGTCACCCTTATAAACGTTTATGTAAGTCTTGCTTGTGTTGAGGCTTCTTTCTTGACCTACTGGGTTTTATCCTACAGGCTTTGGAAGCTTGCAAAGATGCTGGCTTGGTGAAATCCCTTGGAGTATCCAATTTTAACCGTAGGCAGCTGGAGCTCATTCTAAACAAACCTGGACTTAAGCATAAGCCAGTCAGCAACCAGGTACAGCTCTGACAAGGGCAGGAGGTGACGGACGAGCAAAAGCATAGGGAAGTATAAAACCATAGATGAGCCAATACAAAAAATAAAATTTACATGAGAAGACCTGGTACAGACAAATTTTTAAAAAAAAGAAAAAAAAGCATAGGGAAGTATAAAAACCATAATCATAAAAAATTAATTTACTAAGAAGATATAGCAATTTTAAGCACATATGCATCAGATAAAATACCTTCAAAATATATACAGAAAAACTGACAGAATACATAAAGATATTGGTAAATTCATTGTTACATGGGAGATTTCTAATGTATTCCTTTAAATAACTGAAAAGCAAGGAACAGCTTGACATTTAGTCTTCCATATAACCTGTGTATATGAGAGACAAGCAAGATCTGTATCCAAAAATAGGAGAATATACATTTTTCACACACACTAGACACTTATAAAATTTCCAAGTACTATACCATAAAGAAAACCTCAACAAGTTTTAAGAAATAAGATTGTTACTATTGTGCTGGTATAATTATGAAGGGCTTCCCTGGTGGCTCAGAGGGTAAACCATTCACCTGCAATGTAGAAAACCCAGGTTTAATCCCTGGGTCAGAAAGATACACTGGAGAAGGGACTAGCTACCCACTCCAGTAATTTTTCCTGGAGAATTTCATGGACAGAAGAGCCTGGTAGGCTACAATCCATGGGGGTCTCAAAGAGTTGGACACGACTGAATGACTATCACTTTCAGTTTTACACATTATGAAAATATAAGGGGAAGGTATGATAAACAACATTTCCCCTAAATCATTCATTTACAGAATTCCTGCCAGTCTCATTCACTTTTCTTTAATTCACAGAATGCTTATTAACATACCCAGGGGCTTTCCTTTGTAAAGAATTCACAGTCACCCTTATAAACATTTATGTAAGTCTTGCTTGTGTTGAGGCTTCTTTCTTGACCTACTGGGTTTTATCCTACAGGCTTTGGAAGCTTGCAAAGATGCTGGCTTGGTGAAATCCCTTGGAGTATCCAATTTTAACCGTAGGCAGCTGGAGCTCATTCTAAACAAACCTGGACTTAAGCATAAGCCAGTCAGCAACCAGGTACAGCTCTGACAAGGGCAGGGAGGTGACGGGACGAGTAGGGATTGGAGAATGTGGGAGAATCATTTATTTAACAGAAGGAATCCTGGATTAGGAGTCAGAAGGTCTTGTTGTCACTTTACAAATATATCTCATCATTAGATCCTGGGAAAGTTAATTTATGTCGCTTAAGAAAAAAGATTTGAAACTTCAAATCCAGGGAAAAGTAATCCAGAATTTTCTGAAGAAAAATATTGAGGGGGAAAAAATCTACCAGATGTTGTAAAAAAAAAAAAGACCCCTACGCTGAGAAAGATTGAAGGTGGGAGGAGAGGGGAGGACAGAGGGCGAGATGGCCGGATGGCATCACTGACTTAATGGACATGAGTTTGAGCAAACTCCAGGAGATGGTGAAGGACAGGGAAGCTTGGCGTGCTGCAGTCCATGGGGTCGCAAAGAACTGGACAGGACTTAGTGACTGAACAACAACAATAAAGGGGAAAGAGAAGAAACAGGAGAAGCTGACAGGGGGTTAAAAAAAAGAAAAGAAAAAAACAAGGTTATCAAATTTAAAAAAGGAAAAATGATCCACCTCTAGGAGCTTCAGTTTACCTTTTCACTTTATCAAAAGCATTTTCTTGTGTATTCTATAAACGGAACTTGTCAAGTACTTAATATTCCAGGTAGTGAAAATAATAATTATGTACTTAAAGTATTTTAATTAAGCCTTGGTTTTCATTAGAAAGAAAAGAAACACATAAGTCAAGAACTACCATCGTGTTTAACTCGTGTTAAACACGAGTTACATCGTATTAACTGAGAACCTTTGTGGACACAAGTATTCTTAGTGCAGCAGTCTTGTCAATAAGATACAGAAAATGAAAGCAGGCCTACACTTAGTGTTACAAAGAACTCCCCACCAAGACGACAAAACACATCTCTAAATTTACTTTTATACACACTCTGTCTCTTGTGAAAATGTTCTTCAGTATTTGATAGCGAGGGACGGAGGGACTTTTGCCACATGTCACTTCTATTTATCTAGACTATAATGTGAACCTTGAGACTGTGTAAAAGTGTATCTGCTAGCATATTTACTGTAAATAACGGACCAAAACCTGAAAGCTAGGGATTGACAAGGGCAGGAGGTGACGACGAGTAGGGAGTGGAGAATGTGGGAGAATCATTTATTTAACAGAAGGAATCCTGGATTAGGAGTCAGAAGGTCTTGTTGTCACTTTACAAATATATCTCATCATTAGATCCTGGGAAAGTTAATTTATGTCGCTTAAGAAAAAAGATTTGAAACTTCAAATCCAGGGAAAAGTAATCCAGAATTTTCTGAAGAAAAATATTGAGGGGGAAAAAATCTACCAGATGTTGTAAAAAAAAAAAAGGCCCCTACGCTGAGAAAGATTGAAGGTGGGAGGAGAGGGGAGGACAGAGGGCGAGATGGCCGGATGGCATCACTGACTTAATGGACATGAGTTTGAGCAAACTCCAGGAGATGGTGAAGGACAGGGAAGCTTGGCGTGCTGCAGTCCATGGGGTCGCAAAGAACTGGACAGGACTTAGTGACTGAACAACAACAATAAAGGGGAAAGAGAAGAAACAGGAGAAGCTGACAGGGGGTTAAAAAAAAGAAAAGAAAAAAACAAGGTTATCAAATTTAAAAAAGGAAAAATGATCCACCTCTAGGAGCTTCAGTTTACCTTTTCACTTTATCAAAAGCATTTTCTTGTGTATTCTATAAACGGAACTTGTCAAGTACTTAATATTCCAGGTAGTGAAAATAATAATTATGTACTTAAAGTATTTTAATTAAGCCTTGGTTTTCATTAGAAAGAAAAGAAACACATAAGTCAAGAACTACCATCGTGTTTAACTCGTGTTAAACACGAGTTACATCGTATTAACTGAGAACCTTTGTGGACACAAGTATTCTTAGTGCAGCAGTCTTGTCAATAAGATACAGAAAATGAAAGCAGGCCTACACTTAGTGTTACAAAGAACTCCCCACCAAGACGACAAAACACATCTCTAAATTTACTTTTATACACACTCTGTCTCTTGTGAAAATGTTCTTCAGTATTTGATAGCGAGGGACGGAGGGACTTTTGCCACATGTCACTTCTATTTATCTAGACTATAATGTGAACCTTGAGACTGTGTAAAAGTGTATCTGCTAGCATATTTACTGTAAATAACTGAGCCTGTTCACTTAAAGTTTTTAATTATAATAGCTATAAAAATTGAATTCATTCCCCAGTTATTTTAGGATTAACCCATAGATGGTGGACTCACAAAACTGTTTGACCTCACCTCACTCATGTATAAACAATGCAAACATTTTTGTTGGGAAAAATATTTAATATTTGCCTCACCAGCCATACCACTTTGCAATAGATTTTATTGAAGAATTTTTAAACTCTGTACAAAATTGCAGTCATCCATGAGTCCTTAAATTTGTGCTTTGCTGTCTAACCATATAGGTTGAGTGCCATCCGTATTTCACCCAGCCAAAACTCTTGAAATTTTGCCAAGAACATGACATTGTCATCATTGCATATAGCCCTTTGGGGACCTGTAGGAATCCATCCTGGTAAGTAATGCAGTCTGCCTTCTCAGAAAGTTACTTCCTTTGGAGTATGAGGTAAATGTAAATTGCTGATTGAAATGACTATTCATCTCTGTGATCTTAAGGAATTTAAGTCATTCTTCACCTATGCAAATGATAGATAACAAACCTTCCTCACTGAGGTATTGCAATAATCAATTAGACTCTACCTATGAAATTGCCTACCAGTACCTTGGCTATTATCTGACAAAGTCTCTATAGCCATATTCTGAAATTTTTGATTTTTTTTAAATTTCTGCATTCAATGCCAACACTTCTACTGTGATGTGATCTACAGACTTAAGTTTCCCGACCTACTTTTCATTAGAAAGAAAAGAAACACATAAGTCAAGAACTATCGTGTTTAACTCGTGTTAAACACGAGTTACATCGTATTAACTGAGAACCTTTGTGGACACAAGTATTCTTAGTGCAGCAGTCTTGTCAATAAGATACAGAAAATGAAAGCAGGCCTACACTTAGTGTTACAAAGAACTCCCCACCAAGACGACAAAACACATCTCTAAATTTACTTTTATACACACTCTGTCTCTTGTGAAAATGTTCTTCAGTATTTGATAGCGAGGGACGGAGGGACTTTTGCCACATGTCACTTCTATTTATCTAGACTATAATGTGAACCTTGAGACTGTGTAAAAGTGTATCTGCTAGCATATTTACTGTAAATAACTGAGCCTGTTCACTTAAAGTTTTTAATTATAATAGCTATAAAAATTGAATTCATTCCCCAGTTATTTTAGGATTAACCCATAGATGGTGGACTCACAAAACTGTTTGACCTCACCTCACTCATGTATAAACAATGCAAACATTTTTGTTGGGAAAAATATTTAATATTTGCCTCACCAGCCATACCACTTTGCAATAGATTTTATTGAAGAATTTTTAAACTCTGTACAAAATTGCAGTCATCCATGAGTCCTTAAATTTGTGCTTTGCTGTCTAACCATATAGGTTGAGTGCCATCCGTATTTCACCCAGCCAAAACTCTTGAAATTTTGCCAAGAACATGACATTGTCATCATTGCATATAGCCCTTTGGGGACCTGTAGGAATCCATCCTGGTAAGTAATGCAGTCTGCCTTCTCAGAAAGTTACTTCCTTTGGAGTATGAGGTAAATGTAAATTGCTGATTGAAATGACTATTCATCTGTGTGATCTTAAGGAATTTAAGTCATTCTTCACCTATGCAAATGATAGATAACAAACCTTCCTCACTGAGGTATTGCAATAATCAATTAGACTCTACCTATGAAATTGCCTACCAGTACCTTGGCTATTATCTGACAAAGTCTCTATAGCCATATTCTGAAATTTTTGATTTTTTTTAAATTTCTGCATTCAATGCCAACACTTCTACTGTGATGTGATCCACAGACTTAAGTACCAAAATTTCCACTCTGATTCCAAGGGTTGTGCCTCTGTTTCTTCTACTTCAGTCTTCTTGCCTTTCACTGTGTGCCTATTTCCAACCCATTCTGTCTGTAAGATCCATCAAAGAAACATTACCTTCTGGAAGAAGGAGCTTCCCAGCTACCACTAGTGGCAAAGAACTGCCTGCCAACGCAAGAGACACAAGAAACGCCAGTTTGATCTCTGGGTAGGAGAGATAACCCGGAGTAGGAAATAGCAATCCACTCCCATATTCATGCCTGGAAAACCTCGTGGGCAGAGGAGGCTGGTGGGGTACTGTTCATAGGGCCGCAAAGAGTCAGACATGACTGAGCGCTCTGGAAGAGGCAGCTCTATCAATCTGCTTCCTATATGGAGTGTATGTCTTCTGAGTACCCTGCACTCAGAGAACTTGGTTACAAGAGACCTGAAGCGATCTGGATAGGGTACCAGGTGAAGGGGATTGGGGGAATGTCAGAGGAGGAGGGTGATTGGTTCTCTTGGCCTAAATATGATGCATGTTTTGACCTTTTTTTTTTAAGGGTGAATGTCTCTTCTCCACCTTTGCTAAAGGATCCACTTCTAAACTCACTGGGGAAAAAGTACAATAAGACAGCAGCTCAAGTTGTTTTGCGTTTCAATGTACAGCGAGGAGTGGTTGTCATTCCTAAGAGCTTTAACCCTGAAAGGATCAAAGAAAACTTTCAAGTAAGAGAACTGCGTCTGGAAATGTAAAAAGCAGGAGTTTGTTGTTTTTTTTTTTTTTTTTGAGAGAGAGAATTGTCTGTTTGGGTTAGTAAGAAAGCTGCAATGCTGTCATATGTTATTATACACCAATTCCCCAACCCACTTCCTCTCTGTATCTGGATTTAACGTTAGCTGAATCTGAGACAATTCCTAGTAACTCAGGGATTGCTTTGCTGCTTGTGTGCTGTCTAGTTCCTTTATTTCTTCTGTTTCCTAACCTATTGACTGTGGACACTACCTTCTCCCTTCTCTGCTAGCACAGCAGGAATAGAAGGTATAAAATGTGAAATTCCTAATAGTCAACTTTCTACCTTGTTAATGGCTCTAGAAAAAGTTGGGAACAGATTTGGAAATTATTGCATCATTTAGACTTCATGAATGCCAATCTCCTTTATTTCCTCTATATGTAATCTGTAATCATCATCATAAATTATAGGTTAGAAAAGAGGCCACTAGACAATGGAGTGATAGTTTACTGTGCTACTTCCAAAGAATAAGCTACCAGGTATTAATAAACACAGTCACAGAAAAGTGCATGTGAAGTTAATCATTACCCATCAGTTGATAATTTAAATGTCAAAAGGGAGTTGCGGGCTTCCCCTGGTGGTCCAGTGGATAAGGACACCGCCTTGCAGTGCACGGGGCGCCGGTTTGATCCCTGGCCTGGGAAGATCCCACGTGCCGCTGAGCGGCTGGACTGATGTGTCCAATCACCGAGCCGGAGCTCTGGAGCGCATGCGCCCAGAGCCGGCGCTCTGCTACAACAGATGCCACCGCGATGGGAGGCCCGCAGGAGCCAAAGAACAAAGACGGATGAAAACAGAGGAATGAAAGACCAATAGGAGTGGCCTGCCCGCTCCCCTCCCTCCCCAACCCGACCCCTGCCTCCAAAAAATAAATAAATAAAAAATAAATCTTAAAAAAAAAAAAAAAAAAAGGAGCAATTAAAAAAAAAAAAAAAGGGGAGTTGCTTTTTGTCTTACTGATAAAGGTAAAAATGAGATAGTATTTACCCCTCAGACAGAAAAATAATCAGAATGTTGACAATCTGTGGAGAAACAGGCACTTTCATACAATGCTGTTATAAATATTAATAGATATAAGACTTGGAGAAAGATTTTTCCAGATCCATCAGAAGTCAAATGTACATATCCACTGACCCAACAATCTTTTCCTATAGCTGCATCTGCATATTTATGCACATATATACAGATGTTTATTACAGCATACTTTATCAGCTAAAAAAAAATGGAAGCAGTTTTCAGTACAATTTTATAAAACAAATTATGATATATTTGTACAATGAAATACATTATTTTTATTTTTCTAAAAGAACTCTATTGAGATGTAATTGAAATGCAATGAACTGAACATAGAGTGTAAAGCTGGAAAAGTTTTAACACATGCATACACCCATGAAACCACCACAATCAAGGTAAAGAATATCTCCAGGACCTCAAACCGTCTCTTCATACCCTTTTAAATCTGTCCCTCCCAGTCCCCAAGCCCAAGCAAGCACTGATTTGCTTTCTATTCCTAAAGACTAGTTTTCATTTCCTAGAATTTCATATAAATAAATGCACATAGTATGTGTGCTTTTATAATCATTTTTAAATAGCAAAGTGAAAGTACAAGTACTGACGTGTGAAGACATCTATGATATTAGGTAATTATCTTTAGGGCTGTTCTGCTACCACATGAAGAAATGCAATTCAAACTTACCAATGAAAAATACACTCAAATTATTGATCCTCCTAAGTGGAAACTTGGAAGGTCCATGGACAAATCAGATATGACTGGACACATGTATTCAAATGGTGTATAAAAGGATTGAGTCCTCCCACCTCCTTTCTCCACATGATGGCACAGAGTCCAGGCTAATCTATTATCCATGTTTAGTAAAGGCAATCAGAGAAGGCTTCTCTCTGTCAGTCCCTGCCTGACCATTATGGGTCATTGCTATCCCCATAATAATCAGTGCCCAGTGAACAAGATACCTTGACCGATCCCCTGGGCGCCGTCACTATTCCCGTGCTGGAGGAGGTGATATCATGTGACAAACTGCCCCACTAGGTAGGGGAAGATGTTAAGGAGAAAGGAAGCTTGTAGGCTTTATTTTTTATTCCTTCATGTCTGTTTTATGTTATAACAAAATTCCTTATATAATCTCATAAACTCTGATACTTGGATAATAAACAAAGGAAAGATGACTCTGAAAAGACCACTTGGCAATGAGCCTTGGGGAAATGATCATGTAAACTATATTGCAACTATACTATGAATGCAGTGGTTAAATAAAGTCAGTCTATACAGTTTGACAGAAAAGATAACCAAGACATATTGTGTGAATGAGATAAAGTTGCAGAATAATGAAAATATGATACAGTTATTGCATTTGGCTCTTGATGTGTTGAATGTTTGGAAGGACTCTATAGGAAGGAGAGAAGGACTGAAGTGGTGAGTATCAAGAGGCACTTTTGGTTTTTTCACTCCATAAATGTCGATGCACTTCTACAGTCTTTCATTTCTTTACATATGTTTATATATGACTTATATAATTAAAATTTATTAATGTAAATTACTAAACTAAATGTTGAGGACTACAAAGACACAAGAGTAAGAGAAGATAAATTGTAAACAGATAAACCAAGTGTTAAAAATATTAAGGAAACTAAAATAAACTACTAAATGTTCATAAAGGACAGTCATAAAACCAATGCATAAAGTGTACAAGCTAAAAAGAAAACAATGAAAATGCAATTAGAATTAAAAGGCAGATGGAGGGCTTCCCTGGTAGCTCAGTGATGAAGAGTTTGCCTGCCAATGCAGGAGACACGAGTTCGATCCCCGATCCGGGAAGATCCCACATGCTGTGGAGCAACTAAGACTGTGAGCCACAACTGCGGAGCCTGTGCTCTAGAGCCCATGCGCCGTAACTGCTGAAGCCCATGTGTCCTAGAGCCTGAGTTCCACAACAAGAAGCCTGCTCACCTCAACTAGAGACTAGCCCCTACTCCCTGCAGCTAGAGAAGAGCCTGTGGCAGCAGTGAAAACCCAGAATAGTCAAAAATTGAAAAAAAAAAAGTCCCAACTTAAAAAAAAAAAAAAAGGCAGATGGAGAGACATTAGAAGTGATTAAAAGATTAAGAGGATGAAACAAAGCAAATCAAAAGTTAAAAAAAAATATGTAAGCAAATTTAGAGATAAGGGAATATTTTTGTAAAACAAAAAAGACAAAAGTATACAAAGGTCATTGTCCAGAATCAAAAGCTCAGCATCTTATTCCAAAATAGTAAGAATTCCTCACTTTTAGAATTTCAGATGTTCTGAACATGTATTATTTCAGAACACTAGAAATTTCTTGCAAGATGTCCCCAACAGGATTCTCTTAAAGACAAAGGGCAGAATGAATTTCAGCTCCATGTGGGTGGGATGGCCTCCCAGCACCTGCCTTATCCTCTGGGATATTTGCAGAGATGTCCATAAATCTTTGAAGGGCTCCTGCTGCTGGCCCATCTCCCTGATCTCAAGCTTGACTCAACTTCTATAATTACAAATGTCTGTTTTTTGTTTTTCTTATTTCAGATCTTTGATTTTTCTTTTACTGAAGAAGAAATGAAGGACATTGAAGCCTTAAATAAAAATGTCCGCTTCGTGGAAATGCTCATGTAAGTTCTGGGGGGTCATTAATCAGTTTCTACCCAATGGTGCTGGATTGTCAAGAGTTAACCAACAGGCTCTTATAAACCAGGATCATGTCCACAAAAGACCCAAGGGTAAAAGCCAGTGGGCAGCAGGTACTGAATTAAGAACTTTCTGAAAAGGAAGTATTAGTCACTCAGTCATGTTCAACTCTTTGCAACCATGGACTAAAGCCCACCACGCTCCTCTATCCATGGAATTCTACAGGCAAGAATATTGGAGTGGGTTGCCATGCCCTCCTCCAGGGGATCTTCCCAACCCAGGGATTGAACCCAGGTCTCCTGCATTGGAGGCGGATTCTTTACCAGCTGAGCCATCAGGGAAGCCCAACCAATATTTTTATTTAAAAGAAGAGTTCTGACATTTATGACATTCCTGTTTATTAGGTTAAGGCATCACAGGCTAAAGACAATCAGAATTAAGTCACAGTGGCCAGGTGGCACTAGTGGTAAAGAATCCAGCAGACAAAAAAGAGACCTAGCCCCCCTTACTCCTGCAGCTAGAGAAGAGCCTGTGGCAGCAGTGAAAACCCAGAATAGTCAAAAATTGAAAAAAAAAAAGTCCCAACTTAAAAAAAAAAAAAAAGGCAGATGGAGAGACATTAGAAGTGATTAAAAGATTAAGAGGATGAAACAAAGCAAATCAAAAGTTAAAAAAAAATATGTAAGCAAATTTAGAGATAAGGGAATATTTTTGTAAAACAAAAAAGACAAAAGTATACAAAGGTCATTGTCCAGAATCAAAAGCTCAGCATCTTATTCCAAAATAGTAAGAATTCCTCACTTTTAGAATTTCAGATGTTCTGAACATGTATTATTTCAGAACACTAGAAATTTCTTGCAAGATGTCCCCAACAGGATTCTCTTAAAGACAAAGGGCAGAATGAATTTCAGCTCCATGTGGGTGGGATGGCCTCCCAGCACCTGCCTTATCCTCTGGGATATTTGCAGAGATGTCCATAAATCTTTGAAGGGCTCCTGCTGCTGGCCCATCTCCCTGATCTCAAGCTTGACTCAACTTCTATAATTACAAATGTCTGTTTTTTGTTTTTCTTATTTCAGATCTTTGATTTTTCTTTTACTGAAGAAGAAATGAAGGACATTGAAGCCTTAAATAAAAATGTCCGCTTCGTGGAAATGCTCATGTAAGTTCTGGGGGGTCATTAATCAGTTTCTACCCAATGGTGCTGGATTGTCAAGAGTTAACCAACAGGCTCTTATAAACCAGGATCATGTCCACAAAAGACCCAAGGGTAAAAGCCAGTGGGCAGCAGGTACTGAATTAAGAACTTTCTGAAAAGGAAGTATTAGTCACTCAGTCATGTTCAACTCTTTGCAACCATGGACTAAAGCCCACCACGCTCCTCTATCCATGGAATTCTACAGGCAAGAATATTGGAGTGGGTTGCCATGCCCTCCTCCAGGGGATCTTCCCAACCCAGGGATTGAACCCAGGTCTCCTGCATTGGAGGCGGATTCTTTACCAGCTGAGCCATCAGGGAAGCCCAACCAATATTTTTATTTAAAAGAAGAGTTCTGACATTTATGACATTCCTGTTTATTAGGTTAAGGCATCACAGGCTAAAGACAATCAGAATTAAGTCACAGTGGCCAGGTGGCACTAGTGGTAAAGAATCCAGCAGACAATGAAAGAAATGTAAGAGTGTGGGTTCGATTCCTGCGTCAGGAAGATCCCCTGGAGAAGGAAATGGCAACCCACTTCAGTATTTTTGCTTGGGGAAACCCATGGACAGAGGAGCTTGGAGAGCTACAATCCATGGGGTCACAAGGAGTTCGACATGACTGAAGAGACTTAGGACGTATGTTCATATGTTAATACAACAGTGGCAGACTCAAACGACATATTATTTCTTCCTTAAAAGCAAAGTAGGGGGCTTCCCTGGTGGTCCAATGGGTAAGGACACTGCTTTGCAGTGCAAGGGACGCCGGTTTGATCCCTGGCCTGGGAAGATCCCATATGCTGCAGAGCCGCTGGACCAACGTGTCCAATTACTGAGCCGGAGCTCTGGAGCGCGTTCGCCCAGAGCTGGTGCTCTGTGACAACAGAGACCACTGCGATGGGAGGTCCACACGGGCCAAAGAACAAAGATGGATGAAGCTAGATAAATGAAAGATCAATAGGAGTGGCCCGCCCGCCCCTCTCCCTCCCCAACCTACCCACCCCCCAAAATAAATAAATAAATAAAGCAAAGTAAGGGGACTTCTCTGGTGATTCAATGGTTAAGACTCTGTGCTTCTAATGCAGGGGGCCCAGGTTTGATCCCTGGTCAGGGAACTAGATCCCACATGCCCCAACTAAAACCCAGTGCAGCCAAATTAAGATAAATAAAGCAATAATAAACAAAAAAAAAAATCAAAGTAGGGGGCTTCCCTGGTGGTCCAGTGGGTAAGGACACCGCCTTGCAGTACAAGGAGTGCCAGTTCAATCCCTGGCCTGGGAGGATCCCACATGCTGCAGAGCAGTTGGACCGATATGTCCAGCTACTGAGCCAGAGTTCTGGGGCACGTGTGCCCAGAGCCGGTGCTCTGCAGTGACAGAGGCCACTGCGATGGGAGGCCCACACAGGCCAAAGAACAAAGATGGATGAAAATAGATAAATGAAAGACTGATAGTAGTGGTCAAAAAAAAAAATCAAAGTGGGCACAAATTAGAGTAAAGCTGTCAGTAAGAACATTTCCTGGGAAAGAGGCATGAGTGTGTGGCAGAAACAGTACCAGGTTGGGAGCCAAGAAACTTGAGTTTTAGATAAATGTTTGCCTATAAGATTTGGAGCTTCTGGGTTACCTATTGCTTGACTTTCAACAGCAAAAAATCCTTCAAAATGTTGCCAAAGTCAGTTATCAACTGAAGAAATCCTTTAATCTCTGAATATTACAGAGCCTTAAAAATTAAAAAATAGTTCACATATACATGCACATATACATTGTATATACACATACTTGCAGTTTTTCTTAATCATTATTCATTAGTATTTCCAGTTCTTGAACTCACCTGGATAGTGACAAGATGCCAGTAGATAGCTTATGGTGAATGGTGTTGGATTCGTGACCTCCAAAGGAGAAAATTTCACTTCGGGATCAAAATACATAGCTTTGATCAGTCTGAGCTTCATGTAGCAAAAGTTTTATTAAAGAAAGAAAGCTTCCAGCAAAAGGCTGGTAACAGGGGCAAGTAAAAACTCAGAAGAAAATGACACCGACTCATAATAGAGTTTTAAAGAGAAATACTTTTGTGATTTATTTATTTATTTATTATTATTATTTTTTAAAGATTTATTTATTTATTTTCGGGGTGAGTGGGGTGGGGAGGGAGGGGGGCGGGTGGGCCGCTTCTATTGGTCTTTCATTTGTCTATTTTTCATCCATCTTTGTTCTTTGGCCCGCATGGGCCTCCCACCGCAGTGGCCTCTGTTGTCGCAGAGCACCGGCTCTGGGCGCATGTGCTCCAGAGCTCCAGCTCAGTAATTGGACACATCGGTCCAGCCGCTCCACTGCACGTGGGATCTTCCCAGGCCAGGGATCAAACCGGCGCCCCTTGTACTGCAAGGCGGTGTCCTTACCCACTGGACCACCAGGGGAGCCCTTTTGTGATTTATTGACATGGGAGGCAGCTTATATCAAGAGAGCAGAATGAGGGGAAGAAGTTGGGACAAATTAGGCAGGTATTGCTCATCTCCTGGACTTCTGTGCTAAACAAAATGTTAATATGGAGACCACTAGCCTTTCTCTCATGGGCTTCCCCAGTGGCTCAGCATTAAAAAATTCACCTGCGATGCAGGAGATGCAGATGATTGTGGGTTTGATTCCTGGGTCAGAAGGATCCTCTGGAGGAGGAAATGGCAACTCACTCCAGTATTCTTTCCTGGAAAATCTCATGGACAGAGGAGCCTGGTGGGCTACAGTCTGAAGGGATGCAAAGAGTCAGACATGACCGAGCACACACCCCCACACAGCCTTCTCCTACCCACCCACCCCCGACCCGCAACGTCCACACCCAGGTTCCTATGTGGGGTTTAATCTCTGAATATTACAGAGCCTTAAAAATTAAAAAATAGTTCACATATACATGCACATATACATTGTATATACACATACTTGCAGTTTTTCTTAATCATTATTCATTAGTATTTCCAGTTCTTGAACTCACCTGGATAGTGACAAGATGCCAGTAGATAGCTTATGGTGAATGGTGTTGGATTCGTGACCTCCAAAGGAGAAAATTTCACTTCGGGATCAAAATACATAGCTTTGATCAGTCTGAGCTTCATGTAGCAAAAGTTTTATTAAAGAAAGAAAGCTTCCAGCAAAAGGCTGGTAACAGGGGCAAGTAAAAACTCAGAAGAAAATGACACCGACTCATAATAGAGTTTTAAAGAGAAATACTTTTGTGATTTATTTATTTATTTATTATTATTATTTTTTAAAGATTTATTTATTTATTTTCGGGGTGAGTGGGTTGGGGAGGGAGGGGCGGTGGGCCGCTTCTATTGGTCTTTCATTTGTCTATTTTTCATCCATCTTTGTTCTTTGGCCCGCATGGGCCTCCCACCGCAGTGGCCTCTGTTGTCGCAGAGCACCGGCTCTGGGCGCATGTGCTCCAGAGCTCCAGCTCAGTAATTGGACACATCGGTCCAGCCGCTCCACTGCACGTGGGATCTTCCCAGGCCAGGGATCAAACCGGCGCCCCTTGTACTGCAAGGCGGTGTCCTTACCCACTGGACCACCAGGGGAGCCCTTTTGTGATTTATTGACATGGGAGGCAGCTTATATCAAGAGAGCAGAATGAGGGGAAGAAGTTGGGACAAATTAGGCAGGTATTGCTCATCTCCTGGACTTCTGTGCTAAACAAAATGTTAATATGGAGACCACTAGCCTTTCTCTCATGGGCTTCCCCAGTGGCTCAGCATTAAAAAATTCACCTGCGATGCAGGAGATGCAGATGATTGTGGGTTTGATTCCTGGGTCAGAAGGATCCTCTGGAGGAGGAAATGGCAACTCACTCCAGTATTCTTTCCTGGAAAATCTCATGGACAGAGGAGCCTGGTGGGCTACAGTCTGAAGGGATGCAAAGAGTCAGACATGACCGAGCACACACCCCCACACAGCCTTCTCCTACCCACCCACCCCCGACCCCGCAACGTCCACACCCAGGTTCCTATGTGGGGGTTTAGTAAACGGAGCTGGATTGAGAGGAAACAGGGTAGGAAGGTGGGAACAAAACAGAAATTGAATGAGTAAGAGAAAGAAGGGGTGGGTTGGTGAAATTATCAAAGGATACTAGTAACACATACAGACGTGCAGCATTTGAAGTGAACTTTTTTCCATTTGGGGGAATTGTTTTGGCAGGTGGTGTGACCATCCTGAATATCCATTCCATGATGAATACTGACTTCAGAGAACTCTGCAACAGATATTTTTCCTTCTATGTGTGCCAGGACTTTGGGGTTGGTGGTTGTTCCAACCATGGAAATGAAAGGGGTTAGAGACACAGTTTACTTTTCTGTAGTGTAAGTGACTTTGACTTAGCTATGTGGGGCTGAGGGGCGGGGCGTGGGAGGAGTTTAAATCTATTGAAATAACTGTTGGAAATATCAGTTAATATTAAATCAGTATCTTCTCAGTTTCAGACAGAAAAATGGTAGGCTTTAGAAAAGATTTCAGAGGCAACATATGACTTATAAATAACTCAAGAATTTGGATACTGCTGACTTGGATAGTTTGATTCTTTGGTAATTAATAAGGCACAATAAAGATGGAGAGCTAGACCATGCCAGTGTGCTGGCAGTGGGTGTGATGCTTTGAACCACTGACTGTAATAGAGATGCAGCCAAGGTAAAGGTCCACACATACATGGTTGACAAGGAAGTGATTGGCTTCACCTTGAGTAGACAGAGAGGGTTAAGTATAGAAAAATCTTAAGGCAGAGCTAATTTAACACCACAGCAGTCAACAAAGCCATACTGGTTTGATTGTTGTTTGTCTCCACCCAGTGTATTGGTGTAGATTTTATCCAGCTTGAAAGATGGATAATTGCTGGTTCTCTCTTACATGGTTTAGAGGACCTGAGCTTCAACAAGCTAGTGATCCATGCTACCACTGCCTATCACTCTTAGCCCATTCATTAGATGACCATCATTTTGCAAAGTAACTTGAAACAAGCAACAGAAATAAACCCTGTTTTATAAAATAGCCCACAGACTATTATTTCAAAAGAAGACATATAAAAAGGAAGTATTAGGAAACGTATTGCAAGAAGAGGCTTTGTAAAATCATTAGACTTAAGACTCTGAAAGTTATTGGGATAAATAAATTTTGAGAAAGCGGCAAATTCAAAAGAATACTGGTAATTTTATTGTATGTAAATTTTTAAGTGAATAAACAGATTATTAGAATTCCATATTAGAGATGTACCTATTTTCTTTTTTTTTTTCTTTTTTTTTTTTTAGAGATGTACCTATTTTCAATCTAACCAGAGCAATATATTTTATTCATATTAAGTCACTCTGACGGGGCAAAAGTGCTCTTTAAAACTTCAAAACAAACATGTTTGTCTAAGACATATAAGTTGCTTATAGATAATCTATAACCTGAGAATGCACATTTCTGAGGAATTATCACTTTAAAATTTGATCTCTACTTATTGTTTCCTATAATTTTAAGATTAATACTTTATAGTGCTGTTCTCTGGGAAATATCTTGTTCATAGAAATAATAAAAATAATTTTGTCTACCATATGAGTCTGCATTTTGTTGCTTGGGGGGAATCACCTGAATTCATTTAAATTAAAGACATTTGGTTGAATTCCTACTGTACATTTAGTACTGGGAAGATAGGGAAGAAAAGGGAATACTATAACGAAAAAACAGAAACTCAACTCCTGATACTTATTGTAAAAAATCTTCAAAATATTTTAGGGGATCAATGAAGGAGATGTAAGAGATGTAGGTTTGATCCCTGGGTCAGGAAGATCCCCAGGAGGAAGTCATGGCAACCCACTCCAGTATTCTTGCCTGGAGAATCTCATGGACAGTAAAGGGTTGCAAAGATTTGGATATCATTGAAGCGACTCAGCATGCATGCTCATAGAAGAACCACACCAATGAGACCAATTTTTAAAGACAGGCATCGGAAAAAAGCCTCACTATTTGTCTGGGAAAATGTATACACATACTGGGTTGGCCAGAATGTTTGTTTGTTTGTTTGTTTTTCCTTTTGTATTTTTTTATGTAACATGCAACAGAAAAATCTAAACAAATTTACTGGCCGACCCAGTGTTTCTAGATTGAAAGAGCAACTCCCCTCTTAGTCTTAATAAAAATAGAGGGAAAAAAAGTTGGAGACAGAAAACAGAAGATGAGGAAAGACTGGTGGTCTGCATAAGCTTTTGCATGTCACTTCTCCCTTCATTCCATTTTGGGATAAACTGTACCCCTTCTCCCTGCCACCCAAATTCATATACTTAAGTCCTAGCCCTCAGTACCTCTGAATGTAACCTTATTTGGAAATAGGATCATTGAATGTGTAGTTAGATAAGATGAAGTCATACTGGAGTAGGGTTGACACTAATCCAATATGGCTGGTGTCCTATAAAAAGGGGAAAATTGGTCACAGACAACACACAGGGACAGCATCATGTGCAGAGACAGGCAGAGATTCAGGCAATACTTTTACAAAGATGTCCAGCAAACCATCAGAACCTAGCTGAGAGGTATGAACCAGATTTGCCCTCAGAAGGAACCAACTGTGCTAACACCTTGATCTTGGGCTTCTGGCCTCTAGAATTGTGAAATAATAACTCTTGTTACGTAAGTCTCTGGTTTGTGGCATTTTGTTCAAGTAGCCCTAGGAAACAAATCCACCATCTCTCTATCAAGTCTTCCAATCTTTCAAGCTGAGAGCAGTAATAAAAATGGCCTGAGTCAATGCTTTACTGAACTCAGGTATTGATCACCAGTATTTTCTGACCTTCTTGGGGACCTCTGCACCCGCAAGGATGTTTGTTAACCCAAGTCAATCTCTTTGATAATCAGAGACCTCTAGTGGAGTATGGAGTAAGATACATCATAGTCAATGCCTTGATAATCAGAGACCTGAGTCCCAGGGAGAGCCCCAGGAGGAAGTCATGGCAACCCACTCCAGTATTCTTGCCTGGAGAATCTCATGGACAGTAAAGGGTTGCAAAGATTTGGATATCATTGAAGCGACTCAGCATGCATGCTCATAGAAGAACCACACCAATGAGACCAATTTTTAAAGACAGGCATCGGAAAAAAGCCTCACTATTTGTCTGGGAAAATGTATACACATACTGGGTTGGCCAGAATGTTTGTTTGTTTGTTTGTTTTTCCTTTTGTATTTTTTTATGTAACATGCAACAGAAAAATCTAAACAAATTTACTGGCCGACCCAGTGTTTCTAGATTGAAAGAGCAACTCCCCTCTTAGTCTTAATAAAAATAGAGGGAAAAAAAGTTGGAGACAGAAAACAGAAGATGAGGAAAGACTGGTGGTCTGCATAAGCTTTTGCATGTCACTTCTCCCTTCATTCCATTTTGGGATAAACTGTACCCCTTCTCCCTGCCACCCAAATTCATATACTTAAGTCCTAGCCCTCAGTACCTCTGAATGTAACCTTATTTGGAAATAGGATCATTGAATGTGTAGTTAGATAAGATGAAGTCATACTGGAGTAGGGTTGACACTAATCCAATATGGCTGGTGTCCTATAAAAAGGGGAAAATTGGTCACAGACAACACACAGGGACAGCATCATGTGCAGAGACAGGCAGAGATTCAGGCAATACTTTTACAAAGATGTCCAGCAAACCATCAGAACCTAGCTGAGAGGTATGAACCAGATTTGCCCTCAGAAGGAACCAACTGTGCTAACACCTTGATCTTGGGCTTCTGGCCTCTAGAATTGTGAAATAATAACTCTTGTTACGTAAGTCTCTGGTTTGTGGCATTTTGTTCAAGTAGCCCTAGGAAACAAATCCACCATCTCTCTATCAAGTCTTCCAATCTTTCAAGCTGAGAGCAGTAATAAAAATGGCCTGAGTCAATGCTTTACTGAACTCAGGTATTGATCACCAGTATTTTCTGACCTTCTTGGGGACCTCTGCACCCGCAAGGATGTTTGTTAACCCAAGTCAATCTCTTTGATAATCAGAGACCTCTAGTGGAGTATGGAGTAAGATACATCAATAGTTACATAACCTGCCTGGAAAAGGAGAGGAGGCCAAGACCATATCCATTGATCCATAAAAACACATGGCTGGAAAGGAGGGACATTCTGTTCCAGCCTGACTGATGTTTTCTTCTCTCTGGACGACCTCCCCCAGGCACTATCTGTGATAGTGACAAAGAGCTATCTAAGATGGCACTATCTTTGATAACGACACAGAGGCGATTGCAAGAGGCACATAGGCACCAATCCCAAGTCTTCAGGCTGCAACATGGTGATACAATGCACACTTTATGACCACAGTTACAGGAATTTAAAAGGCTGAGCTATATTTCCCAGGTTTGGTATTTCTCTTACAATTTCAAGCTTTCACTGGGACTTCAATTCCTGACCATTACAGAACAGCAACTAAATCAAGGTGTCTTGAAGACCCCTGGTCCTTGAATGTGAACCCTCTGAACCTAAACTGCATCCATCGTGTTCTACCTTCAGATACCAAATCTCCGAGTCCGCACTTCTTTTGAAGGGAACAAAGGGTGGGGAGTGATAGACAATCAGAGTCTCTTCTGGAAACTGGTATTTTAGCTAGTTAGAGTGCTGAGAGGTAGAATATGGTAGGAGGGAGAATCAGTGGTCTTGATAAAAGTACATTTAACTTTGTAGGGCCCCTGTTAAATCTGGCTATTGGTCAAGTTTCCTACAACGACTATGTGGCATCCTTAGGAGCATGAGAGCCCTTTAATTCTGTCTCGGGTGTTGTCAGGAAGAGACAAAATTGACAAAGGAACTGGTGACGTGGACCACCTCTGGGGAGTTCCTAAGAAATTACTGGGCCTCTGGATATGAAGAAAGGAGTGATGACACGGATAGCTCAGGGAGTCCTCGAACTCCAAATAAGTTTTTTAGACCTAAAATTTGCCCTTTAGAAAGTGAGATAAGTTCAGAAGGAGAAGAGGAATCCCCACAAAGCCACCATCTCTCTATCAAGTCTTCCAATCTTTCAAGCTGAGAGCAGTAATAAAAATGGCCTGAGTCAATGCTTTACTGAACTCAGGTATTGATCACCAGTATTTTCTGACCTTCTTGGGGACCTCTGCACCCGCAAGGATGTTTGTTAACCCAAGTCAATCTCTTTGATAATCAGAGACCTCTAGTGGAGTATGGAGTAAGATACATCAATAGTTACATAACCTGCCTGGAAAAGGAGAGGAGGCCAAGACCATATCCATTGATCCATAAAAACACATGGCTGGAAAGGAGGGACATTCTGTTCCAGCCTGACTGATGTTTTCTTCTCTCTGGACGACCTCCCCCAGGCACTATCTGTGATAGTGACAAAGAGCTATCTAAGATGGCACTATCTTTGATAACGACACAGAGGCGATTGCAAGAGGCACATAGGCACCAATCCCAAGTCTTCAGGCTGCAACATGGTGATACAATGCACACTTTATGACCACAGTTACAGGAATTTAAAAGGCTGAGCTATATTTCCCAGGTTTGGTATTTCTCTTACAATTTCAAGCTTTCACTGGGACTTCAATTCCTGACCATTACAGAACAGCAACTAAATCAAGGTGTCTTGAAGACCCCTGGTCCTTGAATGTGAACCCTCTGAACCTAAACTGCATCCATCGTGTTCTACCTTCAGATACCAAATCTCCGAGTCCGCACTTCTTTTGAAGGGAACAAAGGGTGGGGAGTGATAGACAATCAGAGTCTCTTCTGGAAACTGGTATTTTAGCTAGTTAGAGTGCTGAGAGGTAGAATATGGTAGGAGGGAGAATCAGTGGTCTTGATAAAAGTACATTTAACTTTGTAGGGCCCCTGTTAAATCTGGCTATTGGTCAAGTTTCCTACAACGACTATGTGGCATCCTTAGGAGCATGAGAGCCCTTTAATTCTGTCTCGGGTGTTGTCAGGAAGAGACAAAATTGACAAAGGAACTGGTGACGTGGACCACCTCTGGGGAGTTCCTAAGAAATTACTGGGCCTCTGGATATGAAGAAAGGAGTGATGACACGGATAGCTCAGGGAGTCCTCGAACTCCAAATAAGTTTTTTAGACCTAAAATTTGCCCTTTAGAAAGTGAGATAAGTTCAGAAGGAGAAGAGGAATGGGTAAATATGATATTACCTAAAGGAGGAACATATATTAATCTAAAAGGCAAGAGTATTGTGTCCAAAAGAAGTAAGAGAAATTTTGAATCAGTAAAAGAAAGTTCCTCTAGTGAGGCAGAAAGTGAAACTTCATCTGAGTCACAGCCACCCCGTAAGAGTAAGCGGGGGAAGCATGAGAAGTAAAGAAAGAATTTTTTAAAACAATGAGTCATTATTCTTAGGTATAGGGCAGCTCAAGTTAAAATAAATAGCCTACCCTGATCTAGCACAGGGTGTTAAAGTTCCATGGTTCAGATTTTTCCTTAATCATGAGTTTAACTGATCTAAAGGGAAGAAAGTATTTGATTCCAAGGATTTGATTTGAATTTGTTTTAATCAAGTAAAATACAGTTAATTTTATGTAATGCTTGAATAGATATAAGCTGAAATAGAGAAGTGATGAGTTGATGATTTATTAAGTGAATCACTATGTTTAGAGAGAAAGGTTATATAAATTAAGTGGTTAAAAACAATTAAAAATCAAACAGTTAGAAACAAAGAAGTTATAAAGAAATTGAAAAGAAAGGAAAAATTTATTATAAAAAGAGTGATGATTAGATTGTGAGACACCTTGCTCATGCGGCTTGAACATGAGAGGCTCCCCAGCTCTGGGGTAAGAATATTGTATTTTTGTTGATTGAGTTCTGAACTTTTAAACCTTACTGTTATATTTTGACTATGATTACTGATGCACAGCTATGTTGTATTAAGTTGATTATCAGGATGTATAAATGCTGATTTACATTGCAATGTTGATTTATTGCAATGTCTTGCAATAAATCTGATCTTGATTTGAACTCCACGCCTTTTTACTGTTGAAGTTCTAGTCTCAAATTAGAGGGAACTACAGAGTATAGGTTGAAGTTTTCTGATAATAGTACCGGGGCAATTGAGTGTTTCTCCAATTCTATTAATTAGAAATAAGTAATTATGCTCTGCCTGCAGCACTGGAACTAGGTAACCCTCACTTTAAGTCCTGAAGAAGTTGGTCACATGTTAATTAGAGAGGAGCAACTATTGGAAATGATTGGACATCTGTGTTTAAACTGTGCTGCTATTTGATATGTACTATTGAGCATTTTTGTATTGACATTCATACATAAGACTACTCACTAGTTTTCTCTGTGTATAAAAACCCCCCTTTAATTAATTTCTTCATTAAGAGAAAATTTTGGCAAGAGTATTGTGTCCAAAAGAAGTAAGAGAAATTTTGAATCAGTAAAAGAAAGTTCCTCTAGTGAGGCAGAAAGTGAAACTTCATCTGAGTCACAGCCACCCCGTAAGAGTAAGCGGGGGAAGCATGAGAAGTAAAGAAAGAATTTTTTAAAACAATGAGTCATTATTCTTAGGTATAGGGCAGCTCAAGTTAAAATAAATAGCCTACCCTGATCTAGCACAGGGTGTTAAAGTTCCATGGTTCAGATTTTTCCTTAATCATGAGTTTAACTGATCTAAAGGGAAGAAAGTATTTGATTCCAAGGATTTGATTTGAATTTGTTTTAATCAAGTAAAATACAGTTAATTTTATGTAATGCTTGAATAGATATAAGCTGAAATAGAGAAGTGATGAGTTGATGATTTATTAAGTGAATCACTATGTTTAGAGAGAAAGGTTATATAAATTAAGTGGTTAAAAACAATTAAAAATCAAACAGTTAGAAACAAAGAAGTTATAAAGAAATTGAAAAGAAAGGAAAAATTTATTATAAAAAGAGTGATGATTAGATTGTGAGACACCTTGCTCATGCGGCTTGAACATGAGAGGCTCCCCAGCTCTGGGGTAAGAATATTGTATTTTTGTTGATTGAGTTCTGAACTTTTAAACCTTACTGTTATATTTTGACTATGATTACTGATGCACAGCTATGTTGTATTAAGTTGATTATCAGGATGTATAAATGCTGATTTACATTGCAATGTTGATTTATTGCAATGTCTTGCAATAAATCTGATCTTGATTTGAACTCCACGCCTTTTTACTGTTGAAGTTCTAGTCTCAAATTAGAGGGAACTACAGAGTATAGGTTGAAGTTTTCTGATAATAGTACCGGGGCAATTGAGTGTTTCTCCAATTCTATTAATTAGAAATAAGTAATTATGCTCTGCCTGCAGCACTGGAACTAGGTAACCCTCACTTTAAGTCCTGAAGAAGTTGGTCACATGTTAATTAGAGAGGAGCAACTATTGGAAATGATTGGACATCTGTGTTTAAACTGTGCTGCTATTTGATATGTACTATTGAGCATTTTTGTATTGACATTCATACATAAGACTACTCACTAGTTTTCTCTGTGTATACTCTTTAATTAATTTCTATCATCAAATTATCCTCCTTTCACTGTCAAAAATAAAGTGAGATTTTCTTTCACGGTCTTCACAAATTAAAATTAAATGATTTGTTTCTTAAAGTACTGGTGGAAATCATTTGAGAATGACATCTCTGTCAATAGGGAACCTATACATTTTCTGTCTAATCTCAAATGAACTTTGCAAACTTGTATTCTTCTAAAATTTATCAATGCCAAGTATTTAGCAAATGGAGATATAGTTGTTCATTAGTCAGCAAAGTTATTTTGTGTGCCACACCGGTAGGTTCTATCCTAGGCAGTTGGGATATTTCAGTAAACAAAAGCCCCTGAGAGATCTGAACAGCAAGATGGCAGCATAGAAGGATGTGTGCTCACCTGGTCTTAATGAAACCACTGCAATCACAACTAAGTGCTGAACACATTGACAAAGAAACACTGAAACCTACCAAAAAAGATACCTACATTCAAGGACAAAGGAGATGCCATGCTGAGGCGGTAGGAGGGACATTCTTCAAAGGTGGCATGACCCTATACAGAGGTGTCATCAGTCACAATGCACCCGACCTGCATGTATCCACATAGGCCCGAGAAAGCTTGGCCCGCAGCTGATCTGAGTCTTGACTGAACATCCTGGATCCTCTGAAAACGAGAGTGTGCTAGAGGCGTGTGAGGAGGGGCTACCAGGCCATTTCTTACTCACTTCCCTATCGGCCAAGGAGGAGCCCACAGTAAGGCAGTGCCTCATTTTCTCCCAGGCTTGGTTGAGGTCTGAGGCGTCTGAAGCAGGCCCTGCGATCCAGCTTCAGACTATAGAGTGTATTAGCAGCAACACAGCCGTGACCCTTCAGCAACAGGATGGACCATCATTCACGATGCAATCATCTGGACCCCTTTGTTTTACTGTTGTCCTACTCCAGAGACTAAAGGAAGGGGATTGCCATTATCACAGGGACATAGAAACTGACTTTTAAACAGAGATTATGCTACTAGAGTCGGAGAAAAAAAAAACCCAGAAGCCAAGGGTCCTGCTGGTACATAATTACATTTATATTTCTTTAACGGATCAGTATTTCTAATAGATATAATAGGAAATAGACACTATTTCCATGTTAGAGTCTCCTGTTTTGTCACCATTGCAGCTCTAGCTTGCACAAGAGTTACTAAAATTTTTCATATTATAAATATAATTTTTGAGGAAATACATATCTTATCTATCTTTAGGAAGAATTAATAAACCAGATTATTAGTTATTACAATTTAATGGAAGGACTTCCCTGGTGGTCCAGTGGGTAAAGAATCTGCCTTGCAGTACAAGGGGCACCAGTTCGATCCCTGGCCTGGGAAGCTCCCACATGCTAAGGAATGGCTGGGCGGGTGTGTACAATTGCTAGCCAGTGCTCCGGAGCCCATGCGCCCAGAGTCGGTGCTCTACAACCCAATAAGAAGGATGGTGTGCTCACCTGGTCTTAATGAAACCACTGCAATCACAACTAAGTGCTGAACACATTGACAAAGAAACACTGAAACCTACCAAAAAAGATACCTACATTCAAGGACAAAGGAGATGCCATGCTGAGGCGGTAGGAGGGACATTCTTCAAAGGTGGCATGACCCTATACAGAGGTGTCATCAGTCACAATGCACCCGACCTGCATGTATCCACATAGGCCCGAGAAAGCTTGGCCCGCAGCTGATCTGAGTCTTGACTGAACATCCTGGATCCTCTGAAAACGAGAGTGTGCTAGAGGCGTGTGAGGAGGGGCTACCAGGCCATTTCTTACTCACTTCCCTATCGGCCAAGGAGGAGCCCACAGTAAGGCAGTGCCTCATTTTCTCCCAGGCTTGGTTGAGGTCTGAGGCGTCTGAAGCAGGCCCTGCGATCCAGCTTCAGACTATAGAGTGTATTAGCAGCAACACAGCCGTGACCCTTCAGCAACAGGATGGACCATCATTCACGATGCAATCATCTGGACCCCTTTGTTTTACTGTTGTCCTACTCCAGAGACTAAAGGAAGGGGATTGCCATTATCACAGGGACATAGAAACTGACTTTTAAACAGAGATTATGCTACTAGAGTCGGAGAAAAAAAAAACCCAGAAGCCAAGGGTCCTGCTGGTACATAATTACATTTATATTTCTTTAACGGATCAGTATTTCTAATAGATATAATAGGAAATAGACACTATTTCCATGTTAGAGTCTCCTGTTTTGTCACCATTGCAGCTCTAGCTTGCACAAGAGTTACTAAAATTTTTCATATTATAAATATAATTTTTGAGGAAATACATATCTTATCTATCTTTAGGAAGAATTAATAAACCAGATTATTAGTTATTACAATTTAATGGAAGGACTTCCCTGGTGGTCCAGTGGGTAAAGAATCTGCCTTGCAGTACAAGGGGCACCAGTTCGATCCCTGGCCTGGGAAGCTCCCACATGCTAAGGAATGGCTGGGCGGGTGTGTACAATTGCTAGCCAGTGCTCCGGAGCCCATGCGCCCAGAGTCGGTGCTCTACAACGAGAGAGGCTGCTGTGATAGGAGGCCCACACATGCCAAAGAATAAAGATGGGTGAAAAATAAACGATGACTCAGAGGCAAAAAAACCAATAAATTAATGGAGCAAGTTTTTATTCCAACTATTCGATAAAACAACATTAATATCAACTCTGAAGAAGAATGCAAAGATTTCTAAGAACTTTTTTTTGTTTTTTTTTGCTTTTTTATGCTATATATATATATATGTAGAGTCTCTAAGGGGAAAAATATCTTGCTAGAGTGGTAACAAAAAAAATGTTTTAAAAGAAGCTTATGATAATTGGTTACTTTGTTACCTGGAAATATGTCAAGAACAGAAAATGATTTTATTTTAACTTAAACATGTTAATATCTGGCACATAGTTATATAGGGAGAAGCTTTATGTAATAAGATGATACCTTGGATAAATCAAACTAGTTTAATCGTTTGGTTTAGAGATAACTATCCTTTATCTGATTTTAATCAGTATAAAACTATTTAGCATATTTTCTTGGGCTTATTTTCTAATAAAAGAAAGCTAATTAATTTGAGTTTTCTAGATTTCCTCTACTGATTTTAATGGAAAAATAAGCCAATTCATTTAAGATTATAAAATATTAAAATTATGTCAAAATAAATTGAATTATAATAGATAATTTTTATAAGGATTCTTGCAGTGCTATAAATCTTACAGTGTGTCAGCATAAATTATCCAAATCCTTAGTTTTACATACTTAAACTGTATTAAATTGTGTTAATTTTTGAGGAAATACATATCTTATCTATCTTTAGGAAGAATTAATAAACCAGATTATTAGTTATTACAATTTAATGGAAGGACTTCCCTGGTGGTCCAGTGGGTAAAGAATCTGCCTTGCAGTACAAGGGGCACCAGTTCGATCCCTGGCCTGGGAAGCTCCCACATGCTAAGGAATGGCTGGGCGGGTGTGTACAATTGCTAGCCAGTGCTCCGGAGCCCATGCGCCCAGAGTCGGTGCTCTACAACGAGAGAGGCTGCTGTGATAGGAGGCCCACACATGCCAAAGAATAAAGATGGGTGAAAAATAAACGATGACTCAGAGGCAAAAAAACCAATAAATTAATGGAGCAAGTTTTTATTCCAACTATTCGATAAAACAACATTAATATCAACTCTGAAGAAGAATGCAAAGATTTCTAAGAACTTTTTTTTGTTTTTTTTTGCTTTTTTATGCTATATATATATATATGTAGAGTCTCTAAGGGGAAAAATATCTTGCTAGAGTGGTAACAAAAAAAATGTTTTAAAAGAAGCTTATGATAATTGGTTACTTTGTTACCTGGAAATATGTCAAGAACAGAAAATGATTTTATTTTAACTTAAACATGTTAATATCTGGCACATAGTTATATAGGGAGAAGCTTTATGTAATAAGATGATACCTTGGATAAATCAAACTAGTTTAATCGTTTGGTTTAGAGATAACTATCCTTTATCTGATTTTAATCAGTATAAAACTATTTAGCATATTTTCTTGGGCTTATTTTCTAATAAAAGAAAGCTAATTAATTTGAGTTTTCTAGATTTCCTCTACTGATTTTAATGGAAAAATAAGCCAATTCATTTAAGATTATAAAATATTAAAATTATGTCAAAATAAATTGAATTATAATAGATAATTTTTATAAGGATTCTTGCAGTGCTATAAATCTTACAGTGTGTCAGCATAAATTATCCAAATCCTTAGTTTTACATACTTAAACTGTATTAAATTGTGTTAATTATTGAGTTATCTTTGGGTATCTGGAAAATTTCTAAGTAAGATAAGGACATGAAACATTGGTCACTAAACATATTAATCTATCCTCTTCTATTTTTACAAAAATTGTAGGATGGCAATCAGCAGATTAAAGGATGAAAATGCCTTTAAATGAAAATATACATGACTATTTTTGCCAATTTAAAATTTGGTAAGATGTTTAGTGTGGATAAAACGTTATTGCTCGCCATCTGCCTCTATAGGGATTAGGTCACTAGCTACTGATGTCACTAATCTTCAGACACCTTGAAAGGATTTCAGGTAGGAGAGCAGCAGTGAGGTACTCTGTGCTCTGGGAAAACTGGCAGAATAGGCCTTTAGGTAAATGTCTTCAGGAGAAGACTTTATGAGTTCAATTTCTTACTTCTCATATCTAGAAAAGCACTGAAATCATTAATGGAGACATCTGCTCCTGGTAACTAACACCAACCTTCTACCAAAATGTGTGCTTGTTTGTACATACCCCCTTTCACTAAAATCACATATTTCCTAATAAAAAAGCTAATCGATTTGAGTTTTCTAGATTTCCTCTACTGCCTAGAACCCCCTGCCCCCCACTCTTGCCTCTTCAGAACAGTTCCTCAGAGCTATCCGAGAGGCTGTCTCCCAGGCTATAGTCTTCATTTTATCCCAAGTAAAACTTAACTCACAACTCTTACATTGTGCTTTTTTTTCCCCCCTGTTGACAACACATAATTACTAGTCATGGACAAACATAGCTATGCAGTTCTTGTTTCTTCTCATTTTGATTTTCCCTGTCAATTGGATACAATATTTTGTTGCTATAGTTGAAGATCTCAGAAGTTACCTCTTAAGAGCCAGATCCTAAACAGACCTTTCTTTTATAACAGGTATTATAGCAACAACTCCCAAACTCTGGGCATTTCAAACTACTAAGCCTCTTTCACTATTAATGTATAAAAATCAAACTTACAGTTCAGAATAGTAACTCAAATTTAAAACCTACATGTGGGAATTCCCTGGCAGTCCAGTGACTCATAAGTCACAATGTGTGGCAAAAAAAAAAAAACAAACTAAACTTTTCTCATTCTAATTTGTCTGATACTAAATTCTGAAAGACTGATGGTGAATCTCCAATACTTTGTTCACCAGATGAGAAGAGCTGACTCACTGGAAAAGATGCTGATGCTGGGAAAGGTTGAGGGCAGAAGGAGAAGGGGACAACAGAGGATAAGATGGTTGGATGGCATCACTGACTCAGTGGACATGAGTTTGAGCAAACTCTGGGAGACAGTGAAGGACAGGGAAGCCAGATATGCTACAGTCCACGGGGCTGAAAAGAGTTGGACATGGCTTAGCAACTAGACAAGAACTAAATATTTTATTTAAAATAGTATGTTACTAACAAATCATTTCATTCAGAAAACTGACCCAAGCATACCGCATTACCAGAGGTTTAAGAATTAACATCTATACTCAGTAGTAGATATCATGTCTTTAAATGTATTTATTTGAATTTGCCATACTACAAAAATAGTTTTCTAATGTCTTTATGAAGCTCAATAAAATTACTGAAGATAATCCAATAAACTCATTATTAAGCTTAAAACCAGTGAAAAGAATACATTATCCACTGTTATGAAAAATAGGTAACTGTTACTAGTTTGCATGACAAAGAGACTAAACATTTACAGTCAACAGAAAGATAGTTATGTAATCTAGTTCCTGGAAGAAAAAATTACTGATGAAATATTGCATTATTTGCAATTTTCATAAACCCCTAAAAAGTTGAAACTGTAGGGTGAGACGTGAAACCACTACCTAATGAACCATTTAATCATTGACAATGAACTTCATTTAATTGTTTCTACTTTTTTATATATATTTTAATAATTATTCATAAATATCTAGTTGAAATTAAATAGTGTCAACTACAAATTGGCATTTACCAATTACATTGCCAATGACTGAACAAGGGCATTTGTCATCTGCCTCTGTGGAGAGGGACCCCTGTGCTGTGACAGCTGCTGACTCTCAACACCCCCTGAGGCAGTTCAGGGTGGAGTGAGGCACTCTGAGCTCCAGGGAATCTGGTGGGGCAGGTCTATAGATAGGTGGATGTTTTTAGGAACAGATTTTATGATCTCAATCCTTGCATCTCCTCATATTTAGAAAAGCACTAAATCCCTTCATGGTGACATCAGATCCTCGTGACTAACTGAAAACCTTTTGCTATTGGTATTAAACTCCCCCTTCCTCAAAATATTATATACTGATTTTCCTCCTGGCCTCTTTGGAGCAGTCTCTTAGAGCTGTCTGAGATGCTGCCTCCGGGTTGCAGTCATAATTGTGTCCCAAAGAAAACTAAACCCACAACTCTCAAGTTGTTCATCTTTTAAAGTCAACATGAGTTTGAGCAAGGGTGGCCTGACAGTCCACGGCTGAAAAGAGTTGGACATGGCTTAGCAACTAGACAAGAACTAAATATTTTATTTAAAATAGTATGTTACTAACAAATCATTTCATTCAGAAAACTGACCCAAGCATACCGCATTACCAGAGGTTTAAGAATTAACATCTATACTCAGTAGTAGATATCATGTCTTTAAATGTATTTATTTGAATTTGCCATACTACAAAAATAGTTTTCTAATGTCTTTATGAAGCTCAATAAAATTACTGAAGATAATCCAATAAACTCATTATTAAGCTTAAAACCAGTGAAAAGAATACATTATCCACTGTTATGAAAAATAGGTAACTGTTACTAGTTTGCATGACAAAGAGACTAAACATTTACAGTCAACAGAAAGATAGTTATGTAATCTAGTTCCTGGAAGAAAAAATTACTGATGAAATATTGCATTATTTGCAATTTTCATAAACCCCTAAAAAGTTGAAACTGTAGGGTGAGACGTGAAACCACTACCTAATGAACCATTTAATCATTGACAATGAACTTCATTTAATTGTTTCTACTTTTTTATATATATTTTAATAATTATTCATAAATATCTAGTTGAAATTAAATAGTGTCAACTACAAATTGGCATTTACCAATTACATTGCCAATGACTGAACAAGGCCATTTGTCATCTGCCTCTGTGGAGAGGGACCCCTGTGCTGTGACAGCTGCTGACTCTCAACACCCCCTGAGGCAGTTCAGGGTGGAGTGAGGCACTCTGAGCTCCAGGGAATCTGGTGGGGCAGGTCTATAGATAGGTGGATGTTTTTAGGAACAGATTTTATGATCTCAATCCTTGCATCTCCTCATATTTAGAAAAGCACTAAATCCCTTCATGGTGACATCAGATCCTCGTGACTAACTGAAAACCTTTTGCTATTGGTATTAAACTCCCCCTTCCTCAAAATATTATATACTGATTTTCCTCCTGCGGCCTCTTTGGAGCAGTCTCTTAGAGCTGTCTGAGATGCTGCCTCCGGGGTTGCAGTCATAATTGTGTCCCAAAGAAAACTAAACCCACAACTCTCAAGTTGTTCATCTTTTTAAAGTCAACAGTAGCCTTTTTCCACATGCTGATACAAAAGGTTACAGATATTTTCCTGCCTAGAAATATATTCAGTAATCAATAATAGTGAAAGTTCACATTACAGGTAAAATATTTTTTTAAAGTATGCAAAATACTCATGTTTAACTGAAAAGTCCACATCAACTTCAAAGCTGTAAGAAGGCAAAAAACTAATGAAAATTTAAAGTCAATACTAGCCCCAGTGGGAATGAGTTATAACTTCAAAATCTCCATAAACTCTCACTAGATTATTATTAAAATTCCCTTCAGACTTGGCGTGTGTTCTTTGCTGACACCTTGATACATCCTGATCTCATTGAGTGTTATTATTTTAAGTTAGTTTATGTGCTTTGTTACATACCCAACAGCTGCCAGTCACATAGCCAAAAGGGAAACCAACAATACACCTCTACAGACTAGTTTAGAAGTACTGCCACATGGATGAGCTGTGAGGACTTCATGCTAAGTGAAATAGTCACAAAAGACAAACTTTGAATGATTCCACTTAGAGGAGGTACCTAGAATAGTTGACTCACAGAAACAGAAAGTAGAAGCGTGATTGCCAAAGGACTGAGGTGGGGGCGGGAGATGGAGAAGGGGGTTCAGTGGCTATGAAGCTTCAGTCCAGGAAGGTGAAAGCTCTAGCAATGAATAGTGGTGATGACTGCACAACAATGTGGGTGATACCCCCGAACTGTACACTTAGAAGCAGCTAAAACGATAAAATTCACTTTGTAATTATTATACTACAAGAAGGAAAAGAAGGAGAGAGGTTAAGATTCTACAAACTGGGGCAACCCCTGGTGGTCCAGTGGGTAAAGACACCGCCTTGCAGTGCAAGGGGCGCCAGTTCGATCCTTGCCCCGTGAGGATCCCACGTGCCACAGAGCGGCTGGACCGATGCCTCCAATCACCGAGCCGGAGCTCTAGAGTGCGTGTGCCCAGAGCAGGCGCTCTGCAGCGACAGAGGCCATTACGCAGTCTCTTAGAGCTGTCTGAGATGCTGCCTCCGGGGTTGCAGTCATAATTGTGTCCCAAAGAAAACTAAACCCACAACTCTCAAGTTGTTCATCTTTTTAAAGTCAACAGTAGCCTTTTTCCACATGCTGATACAAAAGGTTACAGATATTTTCCTGCCTAGAAATATATTCAGTAATCAATAATAGTGAAAGTTCACATTACAGGTAAAATATTTTTTTAAAGTATGCAAAATACTCATGTTTAACTGAAAAGTCCACATCAACTTCAAAGCTGTAAGAAGGCAAAAAACTAATGAAAATTTAAAGTCAATACTAGCCCCAGTGGGAATGAGTTATAACTTCAAAATCTCCATAAACTCTCACTAGATTATTATTAAAATTCCCTTCAGACTTGGCGTGTGTTCTTTGCTGACACCTTGATACATCCTGATCTCATTGAGTGTTATTATTTTAAGTTAGTTTATGTGCTTTGTTACATACCCAACAGCTGCCAGTCACATAGCCAAAAGGGAAACCAACAATACACCTCTACAGACTAGTTTAGAAGTACTGCCACATGGATGAGCTGTGAGGACTTCATGCTAAGTGAAATAGTCACAAAAGACAAACTTTGAATGATTCCACTTAGAGGAGGTACCTAGAATAGTTGACTCACAGAAACAGAAAGTAGAAGCGTGATTGCCAAAGGACTGAGGTGGGGGCGGGAGATGGAGAAGGGGTTCAGTGGCTATGAAGCTTCAGTCCAGGAAGGTGAAAGCTCTAGCAATGAATAGTGGTGATGACTGCACAACAATGTGGGTGATACCCCCGAACTGTACACTTAGAAGCAGCTAAAACGATAAAATTCACTTTGTAATTATTATACTACAAGAAGGAAAAGAAGGAGAGAGGTTAAGATTCTACAAACTGGGGCAACCCCTGGTGGTCCAGTGGGTAAAGACACCGCCTTGCAGTGCAAGGGGCGCCAGTTCGATCCTTGGCCTGGGAGGATCCCACGTGCCACAGAGCGGCTGGACCGATGTGTCCAATTACCCAGCCGGAGCTCTGGAGCGCGAGTGCCCAGAGATGGTGCTCTGCAACAACAGAGGCCACTGCGATGGGAGGCCCACACGGGCCAAAGAACAAAGATGGATGAAAATAGAGAAATGAAAGACCAATAGAAGTGGCCCGCCCATCCCCATCCCTCCCCACCCCACCCTCCAAAAAAGATAAATAAATAAAATTTAAAAGAAAAAAAAGAATGTAGAGAGAGATTTAAAAAAGAAAAAAAGAAAATTCTACAAACTGGCTGCACAAACAAGTTAGAGACCTAACACTGAGACTTATGAAAAAGGCTTCAGAAACAGACCATAAGCAAAGCAGTTTCCCATAAATTCTGTAATTTGAGATTCTCTGATTCAAGATGACATTGTGTAGGACTTCTCTAGTGGTCCAGTGGTTAAGACCCCAAAGGATGTGGTTAAATCCCTGCTTGGGAAAGTAAGACCCAACATGCCAGGCAGCCAAAGGGAAAAAAAAAAAAAAAGATAACATTGGGTATAGACACTGTCCTGCCAAAGCTTTCAAATTAAGACTCATAACCAGGACACGGGATTCACCTCTGAGCTTGGGTTTAATAATCATCTCACCTCCATTTCCTTTCAGGTCGATCCTTTCTATGGGCAACACTACCAATTTTCAACTGTTAAATTTGTTCTTCACCCTTTCAGAGTTTAACAAGTTTGATATCAAAACTTATCAAAAAAGGATATCTAAGACTGGATTTCACTGATTTCTACAAGGACTCTACTCTGGTAAGAATTTTCAAAAACTACCAATGTGTGATCCATAGCTTATTTCTTTTCCCAAACTTTTTTTGGGGGGCCTCTTTTGTTGATTTTCTATTTATTGATTTTTCATCCATCTTTATTCTTCGGCCTGTGTGGGCCTCCCATTGCAGTGGCCTCTCTCATTGCAGAGCACCAGCTCTAGGAGCATGCACTTCAGAGCTCAGGATCGTAATTGGACACACCAGTCCAGCCGCTCCACGGCACATGGGATCTTACCTGGCCAGGGATCAAACCGGTGCCCCTTGCACTGTAAAGTGGACTCCTGACCCACTGGACCACCAGGGAAGCCCTATAACTCATTTCTGATGATGAATCAAATAACAGTTAAAATACTCCATTGAGACAGGCACATCAAAAAGAGCTTATTTAAACTTAGTGAAGCTACTTTTCTTGCTAAGCTTTACATTCCCAATTTTAATATCTGTGGCTGTCCTCATCCCTTTGTGCCCTCCTCTACTACCTGATAGCTATGCGTGAAAATGTTGCCATACAGCCATTCCATTGTCCCAAGCTGACATTCGTTTGATAAGACTGTGTCTGGAAGAAAGTAACCCGTTATGAACAAACCGGCTTCACTTGGAATTCATGTGACTAACAGGGGGAAACTGAGAAATTCCTGTAAAGGAAATACAGCCAAGGGATGGTGGCTAATCAAGAGATGCAGGCAGAGGTCACACAGACAGGTATCGTGTATACTCCATGACTAATCTCCCAAGTTCTTCTGGAGAATCCATAAACCAATGAAGTTCTTAGATAACAATAGTCAGCCTTCTTAAGAACAGAATATGCAGATCAAACCCATATACTAGCTGCCAACTAGCTATCCAGTGGGGAAATGAAAGTATATTGTAATAAAGCTCTTATATTGAATATGAAGTTATTTCACAATAGCCTGTTTTAAGTTTAAAATGCATGCAGAAAACTCTAGAACAACCATTTTAAAAAGTGTAGAGCTAATAAATCAATAGAGATAAATGTAATAAAAAATATTCAATGAATTTAAAAGGCAGAAAAAGAAAGAAAAAGGATCAAAGGACAGTGGAGCAAATACGAAGTGTATAACAAGATGATAGATCCAAACCTAGCCAAATTCAAAATTACAGCAAATGTAATTTTTTTGAGAATTCAAAATAAAAGGCAGAAACTGTCATACTAGGCGCAAATGTAAGACTCAACTATATGCTGTCTATAGGACATTCACTTTAAATATATATTTGTAAACAAGGTAATGTGATCATTTTATGCTTCGCAAATTAGAAAAATTGGGGGATATTGGCCTTAATGAACTGCTGATGGAAGTGTATTCTAGCAGGACAGTCATTTTGGCACTTCATCAAATTAAGTCTGCAGTGTCTGTGTTATACACTGTTGGACTGATGGACCACCAGGGAAGCCCTATAACTCATTTCTGATGATGAATCAAATAACAGTTAAAATACTCCATTGAGACAGGCACATCAAAAAGAGCTTATTTAAACTTAGTGAAGCTACTTTTCTTGCTAAGCTTTACATTCCCAATTTTAATATCTGTGGCTGTCCTCATCCCTTTGTGCCCTCCTCTACTACCTGATAGCTATGCGTGAAAATGTTGCCATACAGCCATTCCATTGTCCCAAGCTGACATTCGTTTGATAAGACTGTGTCTGGAAGAAAGTAACCCGTTATGAACAAACCGGCTTCACTTGGAATTCATGTGACTAACAGGGGGAAACTGAGAAATTCCTGTAAAGGAAATACAGCCAAGGGATGGTGGCTAATCAAGAGATGCAGGCAGAGGTCACACAGACAGGTATCGTGTATACTCCATGACTAATCTCCCAAGTTCTTCTGGAGAATCCATAAACCAATGAAGTTCTTAGATAACAATAGTCAGCCTTCTTAAGAACAGAATATGCAGATCAAACCCATATACTAGCTGCCAACTAGCTATCCAGTGGGGAAATGAAAGTATATTGTAATAAAGCTCTTATATTGAATATGAAGTTATTTCACAATAGCCTGTTTTAAGTTTAAAATGCATGCAGAAAACTCTAGAACAACCATTTTAAAAAGTGTAGAGCTAATAAATCAATAGAGATAAATGTAATAAAAAATATTCAATGAATTTAAAAGGCAGAAAAAGAAAGAAAAAGGATCAAAGGACAGTGGAGCAAATACGAAGTGTATAACAAGATGATAGATCCAAACCTAGCCAAATTCAAAATTACAGCAAATGTAATTTTTTTGAGAATTCAAAATAAAAGGCAGAAACTGTCATACTAGGCGCAAATGTAAGACTCAACTATATGCTGTCTATAGGACATTCACTTTAAATATATATTTGTAAACAAGGTAATGTGATCATTTTATGCTTCGCAAATTAGAAAAATTGGGGGATATTGGCCTTAATGAACTGCTGATGGAAGTGTATTCTAGCAGGACAGTCATTTTGGCACTTCATCAAATTAAGTCTGCAGTGTCTGTGTTCAGCTATTCCACATCTGAGTATTTATCCCAAAGAAATACCCACCCATGTCCATAAGGTTTTATGCTCAAGAATATTCATGGAAGCATGATTTGTTTTAGTTGGGTGTCAAAAGCAATCTGGATGCCCATGACGGAGAGAGAATGAGTAAAATGCAGTTAAATACATGGAGTATTAATGCAGCCAGAAGAAGCAACAGTTTAATTTTTTTTTTTAAACAGGTTAATTTTAACAGCTAATGTAAACATAGCAATATGGATCTTTAAAACACAGCATTGAGAGAGAGAAAAAAAAAATACACGAATAAGAAACAGGATGAGATCTGCAATGACACAATTTACATAATTAGAGACATGGATTCTAAACAGTGTTACCCATGTTAGAGCAATACAAACAAGGAATACGCATTTTAAATATTAGAATGCTTGCTTACATAGAGGAGAAAATGAAAAGGGATGAATAACAATTCACAAATGGTTATGTACATATATAAAATCAAAAGAAGCACGTCACATACCCTAATAATATTAATGTGCCATAAATGAGGCTTGTGATTAATTCAACCCCCTGTATATAAAGTGCAACTAAGAAAAACATATATGAAATAAAATGTCATACAGTTGAATTTGTGTTTTCCTTTAGACTTTCTGACTTTTTTACCCAATCCTGAAATTATATAAATCACCTCTATCTTTCTAATCATTTCTAGCTGTTCTGTGTGCTTACATTTAGATCTTCAACTCATCTGAAAATGCTTCTGCATTTGCTATTCAGAACAGTCATAAGCATATTTTTAATGTAAATACAGTTGTCCTGATGCAATATATTCAAAGAACCTGGCTTTTCTGATTTTAAATGCTCTATTTATTATACACTTAACTCCCATATGTACACGAGTCTATTTCTGGGTTTTTTTTTTTAATCTCTTTGATCTATTTGTTTTTTCTTCTACTCAAATTACTAACCAGTGTTGCTTTATAGTTTAGTATACTCAGTATGTGTTAGGTGTTTCCTATTATTTATTTTCAACAGTTTCTTGGTAATCATCACATTTTCCCCTTAAAATCAAAAATAGATGCCCCCAAATGCTCTATTGTGATTCTGTTTGGAATTGCATATAATTTATATATTATTCTGAGAAACTTTGACAGCTTTGTATTATATCTTTCCACCCAGGAACAAGATATGTCTTTGTATTCTGCTTTTTTTTTTTAATGTCCTTCGGTAAAACTGTATAGTTTTCCTCAGATATGTGTTCCACCTTTCTTTTTTGGTTTATGCTTGGTAATTTATCATTTGTTGCTACTATAAATTTTTTAAAATGTCCATTCTGAACTGAAATGCTGTTATAAGGAAAAGCTGTTGATTTTTTATTATTTACTTTATATCTAGATATAATTCCAAATTTATCATTTTATATGTGATAGTACTCTTAAATATCCTGAATTTTTATTTTTTAGAAAGTGAGAGATGATTGCTTTCCCTTTAGAGTGAGCAAAAGGAAAAAAAGAAATTTAGATTCAAACTATTTCTATTTTATACATACACACACAGAGTGAGCAGAATGCTTACAATACCATTTTAACATTGGAAAAATTTAAAGCATCTAGTTTACCAACATATAAGGTAAAGGTTGTATACAAAAGTAAATATAAACAAACATAAACAATGAAATGAGATATTCAGGAAAAAGAAAATATTTATATATAAAATGAAGCAATGTCTGTGGGCCAGACACAACACAGAAACTTGAAGTTTAATGTAGAAAAGCATTAATAATAATATATTATTTAAAATAATAAATGTATATAAATTTATACCAATCAACAACAGTGTATCAACTACAATCTTCCCTCTGTATATGGGACTATAAAAAAAACTCCATGCAAGCTAAAACTGTGCAAAATAAAACTTAGTAAATTAGCAGGAAAAATTACTGTCTATGATGTCTAAAAACATTGATGTTGGCAAACTACTGAAACTACTCTTAATCCTTAATTATAAATAAATAGTAAAACTGAAAAAAGAATAGTATTTATTCACTGTATCATACTTTAAAATTTTAGAAACATTGAGAATTAAAGTGTTGTGTTTCTTTGTAAAAAACTCACGAGTAGTTTCAACAGTTATTGCCTATTTCTCACCTATGATACAGAGCAAATTTCTTTTATGTATTTGGAGAATCGTAATATTTCTAAGTTTGAATCAGATATCAACATTTTGTTCTTTCTGTTTTCAATGTGCTATATTACAAATACGATTCCATTTACATGCAGTGCCCAGAACAGAGGATTCCATAAAAACAAAGCAGATAGTGGCTGCCTAGCTTTGGGAGATTTGGGAAAATGTGGAGTGGCTCTTAAGGGAGTTTCTTTGAGGGGAATGATTACAACTATTGGCACTTCTACCTGGATCATAAGGAAGGCCAATTTCCTGAAATTCCCTCAACTGAGTTGAATACTGAGATTTGGTTAATTGTCTCCAAAAGCATTTTTCGTATTTAACTAGGGCCCTGACATTAAGTCTTGTGATTTTCAGACATTATTTTAGTATCAGAATCCATTTTATGGGACAAAAAAACAACTGAGTCTGGGTCCCCAATATATAAGAAAAACAAAAGCTACTAAAGCCAATTAATTAGAATAATAAGGATGTTTTGATGAAATGTTAAAATACTTTAAAATATATCAAAAGTTATAGCTATCTCCAGATCAAATTTCTTTTTTTAATTGCACAGTATTAAAAATCCTGACACAATATAGGAATAGTTGTCAAGAGTAACAATTGCAATAATTTTTGTATTTTTTTTACTCACTATATTTATTTTACTGGTAATCAATTCCTCAGCTCTGGTAAAAATGACAGAAAAATAACATATAATTTTTAATGCTCAAATCATTGCTATAAAATCAGTAATTACTTTTTTTTAATAGCTCTTGAAACTAGAAAGCAGTACAACATGAAATGTTGATTTTAAAGTTAAATCACTGGTAATTGGTAAACACAGCTGGTGTCTTTATCATAAATATATGAAATCAAACATAAAGCCTTCAAAATGTATAGTTAGGGCTGATATTTTCATATGACATTATTATTATATAGACATGGTACATGTATTTGTTTCGGCATAAGAACAACTGCCCAGTGACTATGAACATTCTCAAGAAAGCCCAAGACAGGTACTAAGAATCTCTACCCTTCTACTGTGGAACAGGATAAAAATAATTAAAAATTTGTAAGATATATTAATTATTTATATAAATAAAATTTGGACACAACTTGCCTTAAAATACAGTTATACAGTTATTATTTGCCATTAGCACTTTTAGAAGGAAATAAGGTACTAAAAATTCTGGATGCCTAATAATTGGCATTATCTAGTGTTGTGCAATGATTGTTTGAGTTTGTTGCTATTGCAATATTGTATGACCTAGAATATTGGGGCTAAATTTTCCTGAAGAGAGGACAAAGATCTTTGAAAGAGTATCTGTATAGGAGTGTTTCCATGAGAGGAAAAGGACTCTTTAAAAAAGGAGGAGAGAATGAGTATGTTCCCTCTTCCAGTTGAAACTCTGCCTTAAGTGGTAAGGCTGTAAGACCCAGAAATCTAACAATAGATGAAACGGTGCTTCACATTCACAGCTAGTAGTATTTCTCTGAAAACTGTGGCCATAGCTCCATCTCCACTCCAGGACACCACAGAACTGCTTTTTCAGGCTGAGAACACCAGGTGGCATATGGTGGCTGAATCAGAGCCTTGGTTACCATGGCAACCAGCTACCATTCCAGCTCCTGCAGCTGCCATTTTTATCCAAAGCAGGGTGGTTTTGCTTGAAATGGTTGTACCAGTAATTTTTTGCACAGTATTAAAAATCCTGACACAATATAGGAATAGTTGTCAAGAGTAACAATTGCAATAATTTTTGTATTTTTTACTCACTATATTTATTTTACTGGTAATCAATTCCTCAGCTCTGGTAAAATGACAGAAAAATAACATATAATTTTTAATGCTCAAATCATTGCTATAAAATCAGTAATTACTTTTTTTTAATAGCTCTTGAAACTAGAAAGCAGTACAACATGAAATGTTGATTTTAAAGTTAAATCACTGGTAATTGGTAAACACAGCTGGTGTCTTTATCATAAATATATGAAATCAAACATAAAGCCTTCAAAATGTATAGTTAGGGCTGATATTTTCATATGACATTATTATTATATAGACATGGTACATGTATTTGTTTCGGCATAAGAACAACTGCCCAGTGACTATGAACATTCTCAAGAAAGCCCAAGACAGGTACTAAGAATCTCTACCCTTCTACTGTGGAACAGGATAAAAATAATTAAAAATTTGTAAGATATATTAATTATTTATATAAATAAAATTTGGACACAACTTGCCTTAAAATACAGTTATACAGTTATTATTTGCCATTAGCACTTTTAGAAGGAAATAAGGTACTAAAAATTCTGGATGCCTAATAATTGGCATTATCTAGTGTTGTGCAATGATTGTTTGAGTTTGTTGCTATTGCAATATTGTATGACCTAGAATATTGGGGCTAAATTTTCCTGAAGAGAGGACAAAGATCTTTGAAAGAGTATCTGTATAGGAGTGTTTCCATGAGAGGAAAAGGACTCTTTAAAAAAGGAGGAGAGAATGAGTATGTTCCCTCTTCCAGTTGAAACTCTGCCTTAAGTGGTAAGGCTGTAAGACCCAGAAATCTAACAATAGATGAAACGGTGCTTCACATTCACAGCTAGTAGTATTTCTCTGAAAACTGTGGCCATAGCTCCATCTCCACTCCAGGACACCACAGAACTGCTTTTTCAGGCTGAGAACACCAGGTGGCATATGGTGGCTGAATCAGAGCCTTGGTTACCATGGCAACCAGCTACCATTCCAGCTCCTGCAGCTGCCATTTTTTATCCAAAGCAGTGTTTTGTGCACACTGGGGGTTTTGCTTTGAAATGGTTGTACTATGTGCTTTTCATTCTTCACAGAGTTAGGATTTCTACTTCTGGAAAGGGAATTCCAATGCCAGAGATAAATACCTTGGGCCAGTTGCATTAATTGTATCTTATGTACATTATTCATTGTGCCTGCAGAAAACAGACTATGCACTGATATTTGAGAAGGCCACGCCTTCTGAAGCAGGCTTTCTCTAGGGAGGATAGACTTCATTGAGGGAAATGCATGATAGAATGACTTCTCTCTGGACCGAGGTTAAAACAAAACAAAAATGCCCAGCTCAGTGCTTGAAGCTATTGTAGGTACAATGACCCTGAGAGCGGCCTGGACAAAAGGGAGTCTGCAATAACTGTCACTGATCTGTACACAGAAGACGTCTGTTTGCCAACCTACTGGAAGAATGTGTTTTACATAAGTAGTATCTTCCTATAAAATATGTTCTGGATGTGTTTTGTTTATGTCATGCAATAATAAATCAAATATTTACAAAATGGAGACTATCCTTTTCCTTTTCTATCAGTCAAAATAATGAGATTTTTCTAAATTAATCATCAGACATTGCCTCTAGTGACTGGCAGTGTATCACAAGTCAGGCTGCCAAAAGCCATTCTCTTTGCCATTGGGAACAGAGCCGAAAGGAGTTATGCTATCCAAATGTCTTCTCTAAAATCCTAAAAGGTTCTGTACTAAACAGTGATTCATTTATAAACACATCTAGTCCAACCTGGTGTTGTTTCTGGCTGTTAGATAGAGGAGACATATCTTAAATGTGCATTCTTTGGATGAAAGATCTTTCTTAGAAAATTAAAATTCTGTTAAAAATATATTATTTTATGATACGTGAAAAATGAAGAATTTACACTGTATAAGAAACAGCATAGTTATCAAGGATGGAAGAAAGGAAAACTGTGGCCATAGCTCCATCTCCACTCCAGGACACCACAGAACTGCTTTTTCAGGCTGAGAACACCAGGTGGCATATGGTGGCTGAATCAGAGCCTTGGTTACCATGGCAACCAGCTACCATTCCAGCTCCTGCAGCTGCCATTTTTTATCCAAAGCAGTGTTTTGTGCACACTGGGGGTTTTGCTTTGAAATGGTTGTACTATGTGCTTTTCATTCTTCACAGAGTTAGGATTTCTACTTCTGGAAAGGGAATTCCAATGCCAGAGATAAATACCTTGGGCCAGTTGCATTAATTGTATCTTATGTACATTATTCATTGTGCCTGCAGAAAACAGACTATGCACTGATATTTGAGAAGGCCACGCCTTCTGAAGCAGGCTTTCTCTAGGGAGGATAGACTTCATTGAGGGGAAATGCATGATAGAATGACTTCTCTCTGGACCGAGGTTAAAACAAAACAAAAATGCCCAGCTCAGTGCTTGAAGCTATTGTAGGTACAATGACCCTGAGAGCGGCCTGGACAAAAGGGAGTCTGCAATAACTGTCACTGATCTGTACACAGAAGACGTCTGTTTGCCAACCTACTGGAAGAATGTGTTTTACATAAGTAGTATCTTCCTATAAAATATGTTCTGGATGTGTTTTGTTTATGTCATGCAATAATAAATCAAATATTTACAAAATGGAGACTATCCTTTTCCTTTTCTATCAGTCAAAATAATGAGATTTTTCTAAATTAATCATCAGACATTGCCTCTAGTGACTGGCAGTGTATCACAAGTCAGGCTGCCAAAAGCCATTCTCTTTGCCATTGGGAACAGAGCCGAAAGGAGTTATGCTATCCAAATGTCTTCTCTAAAATCCTAAAAGGTTCTGTACTAAACAGTGATTCATTTATAAACACATCTAGTCCAACCTGGTGTTGTTTCTGGCTGTTAGATAGAGGAGACATATCTTAAATGTGCATTCTTTGGATGAAAGATCTTTCTTAGAAAATTAAAATTCTGTTAAAAATATATTATTTTATGATACGTGAAAAATGAAGAATTTACACTGTATAAGAAACAGCATAGTTATCAAGGATGGAAGAAAGGAAACTCCATTAAGAAAATGACTGAAAAGAAGTACAATAACTATTAAAATAGAGCTGTGAGATTTTGAATGGATATTTTTCTCTTCTACCCTTATGCATTTTCTACTTTTTAATCAAGAGAATTTAGTACTATATCATAATATAAAAACAATAAAATGTATTTTAGAATTCATTTTAATTTCATTAAAACATCTCTGTTTCTCATTTATGTTATAAATGTAAAAGCTTTTAACATTTTATTTGAAAAATTATTTGAAATCATAAACTTCCCCAAGAAAATAATATTAACTCATTTTAATGCTAAACAAATTTTAATATGTTTGTCTTAAGACAACAACTTTTCAAAATTTATTAATTAAAAAATACTCAAAACAATTTTTACCTAGTATCCTCCATGAATTAAAGTATTAAGAGTATCACAAGAGGGGAGTTAATAAACATGATTATATGCCAAAGTCAGTTTCCTGTTATTTTATGAAAATATTGACAAGAAAGATAATTTGAGAAAATTAGTTATGGGAATCTCACACATTTACTGGTTTTGTACTACTGTATTTTTTTCATCTTCTGCTTTACAAAAAAAAAAAAGATTTTGATGAAACTGAAGCAAGTGCAATACTGGGTCAAGAGATAAGGGTGTACCATGCATGCAGGCTAATAATTTGGTGCCACTTCATAAATATTTCTCCAGTGTTTACTTACAGGAGCCTGTGTCACTGACTGGGGGAAGGATGGAGGAAGGTCCCTGAGGCAGTGACTTTCCTCCCTAGCAGTGCGACTGCTAGAAATGCAACATGCACACCGCGCTCAACACAATGGATTCTGTGGGGCTGTTAACAACTATGTCTACAAGTATATTTAATAACATGGAAATCTATTCAAATTATGTGATTAAGTGAGGAAAAATTATGATACTGAGATTGATGACAGACACACCCTCCAAGTGAAAGGGGATCATATCTTAAATGTGCATTCTTTGGATGAAAGATCTTTCTTAGAAAATTAAAATTCTGTTAAAAATATATTATTTTATGATACGTGAAAAATGAAGAATTTACACTGTATAAGAAACAGCATAGTTATCAAGGATGGAAGAAAGGAAACTCCATTAAGAAAATGACTGAAAAGAAGTACAATAACTATTAAAATAGAGCTGTGAGATTTTGAATGGATATTTTTCTCTTCTACCCTTATGCATTTTCTACTTTTTAATCAAGAGAATTTAGTACTATATCATAATATAAAAACAATAAAATGTATTTTAGAATTCATTTTAATTTCATTAAAACATCTCTGTTTTTCATTTATGTTATAAATGTAAAAGCTTTTAACATTTTATTTGAAAAAATTATTTGAAATCATAAACTTCCCCAAGAAAATAATATTAACTCATTTTAATGCTAAACAAATTTTAATATGTTTGTCTTAAGACAACAACTTTTCAAAATTTATTAATTAAAAAATACTCAAAACAATTTTTACCTAGTATCCTCCATGAATTAAAGTATTAAGAGTATCACAAGAGGGGAGTTAATAAACATGATTATATGCCAAAGTCAGTTTCCTGTTATTTTATGAAAATATTGACAAGAAAGATAATTTGAGAAAATTAGTTATGGGAATCTCACACATTTACTGGTTTTGTACTACTGTATTTTTTGCATCTTCTGCTTTACAAAACAAAAAANGATTTTGATGAAACTGAAGCAAGTGCAATACTGGGTCAAGAGATAAGGGTGTACCATGCATGCAGGCTAATAATTTGGTGCCACTTCATAAATATTTCTCCAGTGTTTACTTACAGGAGCCTGTGTCACTGACTGGGGGAAGGATGGAGGAAGGTCCCTGAGGCAGTGACTTTCCTCCCTAGCAGTGCGACTGCTAGAAATGCAACATGCACACCGCGCTCAACACAATGGATTCTGTGGGGCTGTTAACAACTATGTCTACAAGTATATTTAATAACATGGAAATCTATTCAAATTATGTGATTAAGTGAGGAAAAATTATGATACTGAGATTGATGACAGACACACCCTCCAAGTGATTAAGAACCATCATTTGTTATCATTTAATTAGTGCAATTGCAAGTAATTATTTTCTGATTTTTCTTTTTACACATTGCAAACATTTCTGCCAAACTGTTGATTTTTCACATTTTTTCTGATATCTTTTGTCTTACCTCAGTGTTTTGCTTTTACCTAATGAAGTTTCTAAATCTTATCTTTTTTTGATTCTGGATAGGCATCCTAGAATTAAAATATTATCAGTTTCTTCTATGACTTTTTTAAAGTGCTGTGTTTATTTCTGTAATGTATATGGAATGTATATTTTATGTACTGACAGGTAAGAGTTAACTTTACAATAAGGAAAAAGTTACTACTATTGAAGGGCTTCAGAATATTCCACTCCAAATTATGCCACTTTGGCATATAGATTGTTTTCAGCTAGGCAATCAGAAGTCAGTAGACTTTGGAAAAACTCTAAACCGCCTAAAAGCAAGTATAAATTTCCCCACTTGTCAGACAAAAATCTACATTAATAAAGGAAACTTCTATTAGAAAGAATATCTGTACCAGGAAGATAGCTACTATCATAGATAATTTTTTTCACTTGAGATTCTTGTTTTCATAAAAGGGCAAAACAAACTTCATTCACCACATATTTCCTCCTGTCACTATCCTGGGAATTGCTTCCCACTACTTAAGACACTCCAAACCCCAGTCCCTTTCCTGAGCTCAAGATGCTATATACACCTCAATCCTCTGGCCACAATTGAAATATCATATTTTTATGGGGCTTCTGGGTGTATATATGTAATTAAGTGTTTTTTTTTTTTTTTTTTTAATCCTTTTAAGCTGTTTTATGCCAATTCTTTTTTTTTGCAGGGGTGGGGCGGGTTGGGAAGGAAGGGGAGCAGGCGGGCCACTTCTATTGGTCTTTCATTTATCGTTTTTCATCCACCTTTGTTCTTTTGGCCCATATGGGCCTCTCGTCGCAGTGGCCTCTGTTGTCGCAGAGCACCGGCTCTGGGCGCATGTGCTCTAGAGCTCCAGTTTGGTAATTGGACACATCAGTCCAGCCGCTCTGCGGCACGTGGGATCTTCCCAGGCCAGGGATTGAACTGGCACCCCTTGCCCTGCAAGGTGGTGTCCTTACCCACTAGACCACCAGGGAAACCCCCAATTTAATTCTTATAACAGTCACAGAAACTAGAAGAAAAAGGGAACTTTTTTACCTCCTCTACACTATTATTATAATTATTTTATTAGATCGTCCCTATATTTTTGTTCTTTCTGAGTTCTGTCAAATTCCCTGAATCAGATACATATATTTAGGCTCTGCTTGGTCTGATGAAGGAGTACTCTTACAAAGAAGAAAAGATTTTCAAAAGAAATGAAAATATTAAGATATTTATCTGGTCACCTGCTTTTTTTTTTTTTTTTTTGACATAAGACCATGAAGGATACAAAGAAGGGGCTGCAGTGCTATTTCAAGTGCATCTTGGTCAACCTGGGCATGCCCAGTTATTGCTGGCCTTTTGATAGATCGCCACCCTTTTCAATAATTAGAAGCAGGTGACAACTACAGGGACCTCACTTCCAGATGGTATGTGATAATGAAAACAACTCTCAGACCACATTCTGCCACAGGTATAAATATTTAGCAACCAAGTCCCAGATAATCACATGAGGTGCTCAGTAAGCTTGAGGAAGCCTCAGCACTAGGACATTTTATGCGCCAACAGCACTCTCCAGGCACCAGAGGCTGGGAGAATGAGGTTCCAGCTTTGCTGGGGCAGGACTGAGCTCTCAAATTAGAGCCAGGGTGAAAGACTCCTTCCATTACAGCGTAAGACACAGTTCATCTCTCCCAATGTGGAAAGATAATCCAAAGTGTATCAACTGGTAGTTGGGTTAGATTTCTTTTATGCTGTTTATACAAGGGCATGCATACACCTAAACATAACTGAAACTCATTTGAAACTCATTTTACCAATGAGAAATGGTCTCTAACCTTATTATGCTAATGAAACCCCCAGGACAGATTAAGATAAAGATGGCTGGAACCTGTAACCAAATCCCTCTGCAATACCGCTTCTGAACCGAGAAATTCAAACGCTAACCTACCACTCCCAGAGCGTGTTTTCACAATTAGGGATTTTCAGATATAGAGGAACCATTCCTAAGACGAGAACTAAATTAAACTGACATCCATATTGTACCAACATTATGCAGAAGCTTTTTTTTTATCCTGAAACATTTTTAAATTCAATGTGAAGGTCATCTAATCACAGACACACATCTCTCATCATTTCTTGGAATACTCGTATCTTCTAGTCTGACAAGGAAAACTTACCGAAGCTCTTAAGTCGATTTCCAAAAACTGTCTGCCTGCCGTTCTTCTAGCCAACAGAGTCAGTCCTAGTTCGGTTCAGAAGCCGAAAAAAAAAAAAAAAAATTATTTTGGTTTTTTTCAGCCGCACCAGGAGGTATGCAGGATGCAATCCGCCTTCGCTGCAGTGAAGTGCAGAGTTTTAACCACAGGACCGCCAGGGAAGTCTGAAAGTTTTATTCTTTTGTAAAGGAATGAGAGGCATAAGTTCCCGCTCTTGAACAGCACTCTTGGCGCAGGGATCTCGTCAGCGGCGAGGGAGTGGAATTCTCGCGAGACTTGCAAGGCGTCTCTGCACAAGGCCTGCTGCTGCCACCGCCATCTTGAGCTGAGTGCTGTGTGCTGAGGCACCTGAACCGCTATTTCACACAAAGAATTCTGAAGTACCCCGGGCGAGGCCTCTGACCCCAGCACCCTCGGAGCCGGTGAAACCGGAAGAAGCGCAAAGGAAAACAAAGGTTAGACTTATTACTCAGATCCTTTTCTTTCTTTCTTTTTTAATATTTATTTATCTGACTGCACCAGGCTTTAGGTGCAGCATATAGGCTCTAGTTCCCTGACCAGGACTTGAACCCAGGCCCCCTGCATTGGGAGCTCAGCGTCTTAGCCACTGAATCACCAGGGAATCCCCTACTCAGATTCTGTTTTTATTCCCAGGAGTTAATGGGCTTTGCTAGTAACAAATCCCTCCTTTTCTGTCGTGCTCCTTGGAGTCTGTCTTCTGAGTTTGGGTTTTGTGGTTGTCCTAACACCAGATAATGGAGCACAAAGTTGAGCAATCTTACTAGGGCTTAGGTCTGACTCTCTGTTACCCCCAGCAACCACTGTTTTGTAATTTTATAGATTCTGGCCTTTTCCAGACATGAGACAGCTTAGGATGCAGGCCCAAATACTAGAAAGCGAATAACAGTCATGAGGGGGCCCAGGGAAAGTACAAACTAAGTGAGGCCTGTGTTACCCCACAGGCCTCCATGTTTTCAGCCAGAATTGACAGTCAGGTTTCTGCTATCCAGGAGGTTTCTCCCAGCCAAGTGGTTTTACCCTGCAGTCTGTCTGCTCTTTCTCCATTCAGGCCACTTGCAGCAACACAAAAACAGCACAAAGTACTGACTGGTGCACAGACGCCTTTCCAGGTATCTAACAGATAATCTAGGGCAATCCATTTACTGGACTATACCAGCCAGGAGCCAGTGGACTTTGGTCATAATTTGAAGTTGAGGCCCATCTCATTAGCCACCAACACCATACTGGCTGTTAATTTTTTTGGTGACAAGCTTTTTTGGTGGCAGAGTTGTACATAAATCCCCCAAGTTACATAAGATGCACTAGAACCCCTATGAGAGCAATGATTCTTGCAATTAGTAGTCTGCTTTGGGGGGCACATTTTTGTTGTTTTCAGAAAAGAAGTTTCAGATCTGAGAGAGATTCTCAGAAGTGAAAAGTCAGGGGATCCATAATCCCAGGTTCTCTCTCTGAGATTGGGCCCTGGGAGAGGGGGGTCCTCTTGGCTTGAGTATAATGTGCCCATGAATTGATCCTTATGACTTCAGGGCAGAATGGGTGGTTAGGATCACCAACTGGGTAGCATTCCACTCAGGAGTGAAGTGGTCTTGTGACTGCTGTTTTTTAGATGTACTCAGTCTCCTGGCCCAAAGCGGTGGAGGGCTAAGTCACTGGATGCAGGCAGCACCTGTGTACCATATTCCATGAGGGCTTTCATGGGTTCTCCTACCTTGAGGGCATACTAGAGTGGTTTAATTTCATGGAAGCTAAGGTGCCCTTTCTCTCAGGCTTCAGGAATAGGTCCACCATATGTAAATTCAAACACACAATTTAACAAATGGGTGCTAATGGCATGCTTATCAGGGCTTTTACAGCTTGGCATAGCTAAAGTCAAACCTTGACATTCAGGTTAGGTCTGACTCTCTGTTACCCCAGCAACCATTTTTTTTCCCAGACATGAGAGAGCTTAGGATGCAGGCCCAAATACTAGAAAGCGAATAACAGTCATGAGGGGGCCCAGGGAAAGTACAAACTAAGTGAGGCCTGTGTTACCCCACAGGCCTCCATGTTTTCAGCCAGAATTGACAGTCAGGTTTCTGCTATCCAGGAGGTTTCTCCCAGCCAAGTGGTTTTACCCTGCAGTCTGTCTGCTCTTTCTCCATTCAGGCCACTTGCAGCAACACAAAAACAGCACAAAGTACTGACTGGTGCACAGACGCCTTTCCAGGTATCTAACAGATAATCTAGGGCAATCCATTTACTGGACTATACCAGCCAGGAGCCAGTGGACTTTGGTCATAATTTGAAGTTGAGGCCCATCTCATTAGCCACCAACACCATACTGGCTGTTAATTTTTTTGGTGACAAGCTTTTTTGGTGGCAGAGTTGTACATAAATCCCCCAAGTTACATAAGATGCACTAGAACCCCTATGAGAGCAATGATTCTTGCAATTAGTAGTCTGCTTTGGGGGGCACATTTTTGTTGTTTTTCAGAAAAGAAGTTTCAGATCTGAGAGAGATTCTCAGAAGTGAAAAGTCAGGGGATCCATAATCCCAGGTTCTCTCTCTGAGATTGGGCCCTGGGAGAGGGGGGTCCTCTTGGCTTGAGTATAATGTGCCCATGAATTGATCCTTATGACTTCAGGGCAGAATGGGTGGTTAGGATCACCAACTGGGTAGCATTCCACTCAGGAGTGAAGTGGTCTTGTGACTGCTGTTTTTTAGATGTACTCAGTCTCCTGGCCCAAAGCGGTGGAGGGCTAAGTCACTGGATGCAGGCAGCACCTGTGTACCATATTCCATGAGGGCTTTCATGGGTTCTCCTACCTTGAGGGCATACTAGAGTGGTTTAATTTCATGGAAGCTAAGGTGCCCTTTCTCTCAGGCTTCAGGAATAGGTCCACCATATGTAAATTCAAACACACTTAAATTTAACTTATATCTGGGTGCTAATGGCATGCTTATCAGGGCAGTTGGGAGTAATTTAATCCCATTTTCTCAAGTCTTCTGGCATAGCTTGACTAAAGTTCATTTTAAGGTTTGATTGGATCTATTTCCCTCAATAACTGGGGTCTCCAAACTGAATGTAAGGTCCATTTTATGCCAGGACACTTGTGCCTTTTGCCATATGAGATGTGAATGCTGGACCATTACCACTCACTCGGGATCTTGGTATAGGAAAGTGCCTGATAGCATGGCGTCAGTCAGGCTCTCCTGTCCCACTCTCTCACGCTAGGCAGGCTCTCCTGCCTGTTTTCTCATGACCCTACTCTGCTGTGTTTTGTAAACAAGGACATTGCTGACCTTGGTTCTGTAAGGCTGTCCTGATGCATGTGCACCACCTTTGTTCTGTAACCATATATAAGATCTCCCCAAAGAGGTGGGAAAGGGGTGCCCCCTGCTCCTGGAAGGGGGCTGCTGCTTCTCCTGCTGGGGATAGACTGTGTGAGGACTACTGCTGGTGTGGGGTGGGCCAGCCTAAAGAGAATAGACATGTCTGCAGTTTCTGTGGCTCCTCGAGTGTTCTTCCAGCTTCCCCAATTGTGCCCTGTGTACACTGCACAATATGAGAAGCACGACAACTAGTGTAGTTGGCAGGATATCCAGCAGGTAGGGGAGGCTGAGGCTCCAATGGAAGGAGGAAGCCAGTAGTCACCATAGAGTTGTGGCCACGGTCCTCTCAATGTGGGCCCTGGTGGAAGACTGAGAGGCAATAAAGAGGTCACTGGGGTGCTCTCTGTGATGCTGCAGGAGTGCACAAGCATTGAAAAGACTGAGAAGCAGTGAACACAAAGTGGCCTATATTGCTGCTGACACTTTTTTGATGCTAAAGGCAAAAAAATGTTTTTAGATGTACTCAGTCTCCTGGCCCAAAGCGGTGGAGGGCTAAGTCACTGGATGCAGGCAGCACCTGTGTACCATATTCCATGAGGGCTTTCATGGGTTCTCCTACCTTGAGGGCATACTAGAGTGGTTTAATTTCATGGAAGCTAAGGTGCCCTTTCTCTCAGGCTTCAGGAATAGGTCCACCATATGTAAATTCAAACACACTTAAATTTAACTTATATCTGGGTGCTAATGGCATGCTTATCAGGGCAGTTGGGAGTAATTTAATCCCATTTTCTCAAGTCTTCTGGCATAGCTTGACTAAAGTTCATTTTAAGGTTTGATTGGATCTATTTCCCTCAATAACTGGGGTCTCCAAACTGAATGTAAGGTCCATTTTATGCCAGGACACTTGTGCCTTTTGCCATATGAGATGTGAATGCTGGACCATTACCACTCACTCGGGATCTTGGTATAGGGAAAGTGCCTGATAGCATGGCGTCAGTCAGGCTCTCCTGTCCCACTCTCTCACGCTAGGCAGGCTCTCCTGCCTGTTTTCTCATGACCCTACTCTGCTGTGTTTTGTAAACAAGGACATTGCTGACCTTGGTTCTGTAAGGCTGTCCTGATGCATGTGCACCACCTTTGTTCTGTAACCATATATAAGATCTCCCCAAAGAGGTGGGAAAGGGGTGCCCCCTGCTCCTGGAAGGGGGCTGCTGCTTCTCCTGCTGGGGATAGACTGTGTGAGGACTACTGCTGGTGTGGGGTGGGCCAGCCTAAAGAGAATAGACATGTCTGCAGTTTCTGTGGCTCCTCGAGTGTTCTTCCAGCTTCCCCAATTGTGCCCTGTGTACACTGCACAATATGAGAAGCACGACAACTAGTGTAGTTGGCAGGATATCCAGCAGGTAGGGGAGGCTGAGGCTCCAATGGAAGGAGGAAGCCAGTAGTCACCATAGAGTTGTGGCCACGGTCCTCTCAATGTGGGCCCTGGTGGAAGACTGAGAGGCAATAAAGAGGTCACTGGGGTGCTCTCTGTGATGCTGCAGGAGTGCACAAGCATTGAAAAGACTGAGAAGCAGTGAACACAAAGTGGCCTATATTGCTGCTGACACTATTGGGTGGATTTTGTTGACTGCCTTAAAGGCAAACACGAAAAATAATGCTCCATGGAAAATGCTCCCGAATTGCTACACAAGTACGTGAACTGCAGAGACACACAAATGAACGAGAGCGCGTGAAACAGAGGCACGGACGTGCCAGGGAGTGCACCACTGACCAGAGCCATGATAGATCACAACGGTGCAGCCCAGCTGGAGGCCCAGGGCCTGCTTGTGCTGGCTCGCACAGGGGACAGTGGCAGCAGTGGCAGAGCCGAGGAGGAGCCAGAACACAGCTCCATGGCCTATGGGATTGCAGAATCTAAGGACTCACGCAAGGTACGCCTGCCCCCAGTCTATGCTGAGAAACTGCTCCCAGGAGGTATTATGCAGAGCCCTCCCTGGCCCAGGAGAGCACCAAACCTGAGGCGGGCAGGTGGGAGGGCCCAGGGTGATGCCGGAAGGAGCACACAGAGTGGCACAGCCACTGGGCCAGACAGGTGGCTGCGGTCCACAGCCAGAGCCAAAACGAATCATGGGTAACACGGTGGGGAAACGGCACAAGGAATCAAAGTTTGCCAGCAGGAAGAGCCCGGGGCACATGGGAGCACAGCATGAAGGCAGAGCGAGCCCAAGGAATCCAATAAGTTTGGTCACATGTCACCACCTTTGTTCTGTAACCATATATAAGATCTCCCCAAAGAGGTGGGAAAGGGGTGCCCCCTGCTCCTGGAAGGGGGCTGCTGCTTCTCCTGCTGGGGATAGACTGTGTGAGGACTACTGCTGGTGTGGGGTGGGCCAGCCTAAAGAGAATAGACATGTCTGCAGTTTCTGTGGCTCCTCGAGTGTTCTTCCAGCTTCCCCAATTGTGCCCTGTGTACACTGCACAATATGAGAAGCACGACAACTAGTGTAGTTGGCAGGATATCCAGCAGGTAGGGGAGGCTGAGGCTCCAATGGAAGGAGGAAGCCAGTAGTCACCATAGAGTTGTGGCCACGGTCCTCTCAATGTGGGCCCTGGTGGAAGACTGAGAGGCAATAAAGAGGTCACTGGGGTGCTCTCTGTGATGCTGCAGGAGTGCACAAGCATTGAAAAGACTGAGAAGCAGTGAACACAAAGTGGCCTATATTGCTGCTGACACTATTGGGTGGATTTTGTTGACTGCCTTAAAGGCAAACACGAAAAATAATGCTCCATGGAAAATGCTCCCGAATTGCTACACAAGTACGTGAACTGCAGAGACACACAAATGAACGAGAGGGGTGAAACAGAGGCACGGACGTGCCAGGGAGTGCACCACTGACCAGAGCCATGATAGATCACAACGGTGCAGCCCAGCTGGAGGCCCAGGGCCTGCTTGTGCTGGCTCGCACAGGGGACAGTGGCAGCAGTGGCAGAGCCGAGGAGGAGCCAGAACACAGCTCCATGGCCTATGGGATTGCAGAATCTAAGGACTCACGCAAGGTACGCCTGCCCCCAGTCTATGCTGAGAAACTGCTCCCAGGAGGTATTATGCAGAGCCCTCCCTGGCCCAGGAGAGCACCAAACCTGAGGCGGGCAGGTGGGAGGGCCCAGGGTGATGCCGGAAGGAGCACACAGAGTGGCACAGCCACTGGGCCAGACAGGTGGCTGCGGTCCACAGCCAGAGCCAAAACGAATCATGGGTAACACGGTGGGGAAACGGCACAAGGAATCAAAGTTTGCCAGCAGGAAGAGCCCGGGGCACATGGGAGCACAGCATGAAGGCAGAGCGAGCCCAGGAGTTATAGCCACAGCAGGCATTGCCGCAGAAAGGTGAAGTCAGTACCCTGGCCACTGGATCCCAATCAATGCAATCTGATGAAATGAATCAACACTGACATCCACACCATATGGATTTTTCAAGTACTTGGGAGTTGTCAGGTCAGGTAAGACAAAACTGATGCCAGAGCAGTGGTTGACAAAATATAAATGTGCCCATAACCTAACAACTGTGGCTCAGCTGCAAACCCATGTAGGCCTCTTGGGGACACTCATACCTCACCTTATCCCAACTGGCACGTCCTTTATGCTCGTTAACCAAGAAGGGGTTATCCTGGGACTGGTCAGACACCGTGGAACAGGTGTTCTGAGCCACTAAGCAAGCAGCCCAGGCACTGCGGGTTATGGATCCCACAAAGCCCTTTGATTTACATGCATGTGTTACCCTGAAGGGGTTTGGATGGAGCTTGTGGCAAGACAGGAGCGGCTACACACTCCTTTGGGATTCTGGTCCCAGTTGTGAAAAGAAGCGGAAACAAGATGCTCCTTGGTGGAGAAACAGTTAGCAGCAGTGTGTGCTGCTCTGTTGTCCTCAGAAGCAATCAGGGGAAGGCCCCGGTGCTTGTTAAAAAAGCACATCCTATAACAGGCTGGCTGTGGCCCTGGGTGCACTCTCCTAAGACAGGAGTGGCACAGATCCCAACCTTGGCAAAATGGGGAGCATGCCTAGAACAAAGGAGCTCCTTATCTGCTAGTCCATTGTCCCCAGGGTTACAGCATATTCTAGGGCCTCTTACCTTCACAGCAGAGACATTGGGAGACACCTCAGCAATGACAGAGCTGGAACCTTACCATTTAAAGAGGGCAAACTCCCAATAGATGCCCAAGCTTGGTATACTGATGGGGCCAGCCGGGGCCAGGTCTCCTCTTGACTGCCGTTGCTATCCAGCCTGCCACAGACACTATATGGTTTGACTCTGGAGTTGGTTGAAACAGCCATGGGGGAAGTTATGTTGCCTGATTGGTAAGAAAAATCAGGGCACAAGGAATCAAAGTTTGCCAGCAGGAAGAGCCCGGGGCACATGGGAGCACAGCATGAAGGCAGAGCGAGCCCAGGAGTTATAGCCACAGCAGGCATTGCCGCAGAAAGGTGAAGTCAGTACCCTGGCCACTGGATCCCAATCAATGCAATCTGATGAAATGAATCAACACTGACATCCACACCATATGGATTTTTCAAGTACTTGGGAGTTGTCAGGTCAGGTAAGACAAAACTGATGCCAGAGCAGTGGTTGACAAAATATAAATGTGCCCATAACCTAACAACTGTGGCTCAGCTGCAAACCCATGTAGGCCTCTTGGGGACACTCATACCTCACCTTATCCCAACTGGCACGTCCTTTATGCTCGTTAACCAAGAAGGGGTTATCCTGGGACTGGTCAGACACCGTGGAACAGGTGTTCTGAGCCACTAAGCAAGCAGCCCAGGCACTGCGGGTTATGGATCCCACAAAGCCCTTTGATTTACATGCATGTGTTACCCTGAAGGGGTTTGGATGGAGCTTGTGGCAAGACAGGAGCGGCTACACACTCCTTTGGGATTCTGGTCCCAGTTGTGAAAAGAAGCGGAAACAAGATGCTCCTTGGTGGAGAAACAGTTAGCAGCAGTGTGTGCTGCTCTGTTGTCCTCAGAAGCAATCAGGGGAAGGCCCCGGTGCTTGTTAAAAAAGCACATCCTATAACAGGCTGGCTGTGGCCCTGGGTGCACTCTCCTAAGACAGGAGTGGCACAGATCCCAACCTTGGCAAAATGGGGAGCATGCCTAGAACAAAGGAGCTCCTTATCTGCTAGTCCATTGTCCCCAGGGTTACAGCATATTCTAGGGCCTCTTACCTTCACAGCAGAGACATTGGGAGACACCTCAGCAATGACAGAGCTGGAACCTTACCATTTAAAGAGGGCAAACTCCCAATAGATGCCCAAGCTTGGTATACTGATGGGGCCAGCCGGGGCCAGGTCTCCTCTTGGACTGCCGTTGCTATCCAGCCTGCCACAGACACTATATGGTTTGACTCTGGAGTTGGTTGAAACAGCCAGTGGGCCAAGTTATGTGCTGCCTAGATAGTGGCTAAGAAAAAATCAGCGCCCCTCCCTATCTGCACGAATAGCTGAACAGTTTACAAAGGCCTGAGCCTGTGCGTTAGTACCTGGAAGACACAGCAGTGGCTGGTGGTCCACTGACTCTTGTGGGGACAAGCCATGTGGCAAGATTTATGGGAGTTAGGCCATGAAAAAGACATAACAAGAATAAATATAACTGGGCGTCTGCCTATGTCAAGCCTCCGGAGTGATAAAGCTGACACGTTAGCACGTGTTTGATGGGTTAAAGCAATCCCTTCTAATGGGGGCTGGAGATGTCTTCTGATTCCCCTCCCTCTCTGAAGGGGTGGACCCAGTGCCTGTGGGAGGTTTTTCGGGTCCTTAATGAAAAGCCTGCAGGGATGGAGTAGCCCCTGTGGAGGCACTTCTGCATCACGCTGCTGCACCTGTACAACTGCAATTGACAACAACAGATACGCTGCTAAAGCCTGGATATGGAAACCTAGGTGATATTCTGTTGCCACCTCCAACTGAAATTTCACAAGGATAGGGGGTGAACTGGACTTGGCCATGGAAGATAAAAACACCCTACATGTAATGGACAACTCTCTTAGTCCCATGGGAACAGGGACTCCAACATGAATTTCAGGTTGTGCCCTGGGTGACAAGTACCTGACATTGAATTTTGCTGTGTATTAATGATAGAGCTTACACGCTAATCGTTGTTGTTGTAAGCTGTACTGTTATCACATGTGGATACAAAGGGTGGCACTATTCTGCAGAGGACCAACCTACATGATCAGTGAGACAGGAGACCCCAATGGGTGGAATATCAGGGGGCCCATTTTTGGGGCAAATGGGAGCATGCCTAGAACAAAGGAGCTCCTTATCTGCTAGTCCATTGTCCCCAGGGTTACAGCATATTCTAGGGCCTCTTACCTTCACAGCAGAGACATTGGGAGACACCTCAGCAATGACAGAGCTGGAACCTTACCATTTAAAGAGGGCAAACTCCCAATAGATGCCCAAGCTTGGTATACTGATGGGGCCAGCCGGGGCCAGGTCTCCTCTTGGACTGCCGTTGCTATCCAGCCTGCCACAGACACTATATGGTTTGACTCTGGAGTTGGTTGAAACAGCCAGTGGGCCAAGTTATGTGCTGCCTAGATAGTGGCTAAGAAAAAATCAGCGCCCCTCCCTATCTGCACGAATAGCTGAACAGTTTACAAAGGCCTGAGCCTGTGCGTTAGTACCTGGAAGACACAGCAGTGGCTGGTGGTCCACTGACTCTTGTGGGGACAAGCCATGTGGCAAGATTTATGGGAGTTAGGCCATGAAAAAGACATAACAAGAATAAATATAACTGGGCGTCTGCCTATGTCAAGCCTCCGGAGTGATAAAGCTGACACGTTAGCACGTGTTTGATGGGTTAAAGCAATCCCTTCTAATGGGGGCTGGAGATGTCTTCTGATTCCCCTCCCTCTCTGAAGGGGTGGACCCAGTGCCTGTGGGAGGTTTTTCGGGTCCTTAATGAAAAGCCTGCAGGGATGGAGTAGCCCCTGTGGAGGCACTTCTGCATCACGCTGCTGCACCTGTACAACTGCAATTGACAACAACAGATACGCTGCTAAAGCCTGGATATGGAAACCTAGGTGATATTCTGTTGCCACCTCCAACTGAAATTTCACAAGGATAGGGGGTGAACTGGACTTGGCCATGGAAGATAAAAACACCCTACATGTAATGGACAACTCTCTTAGTCCCATGGGAACAGGGACTCCAACATGAATTTCAGGTTGTGCCCTGGGTGACAAGTACCTGACATTGAATTTTGCTGTGTATTAATGATAGAGCTTACACGCTAATCGTTTGTTGTTGTAAGCTGTACTGTTATCACATGTGGATACAAAGGGTGGCACTATTCTGCAGAGGACCAACCTACATGATCAGTGAGACAGGAGACCCCAAGGGGTGGGATGTAGGGAAAGTACCTGATAACGTGGCGCCAGTCAGGCTCTCCTGTCCCACTCTCTCACGCTAGGCATGCTCTCTGCCAGCTTTCTCCTGACCCTGCTCTGCTATATTTTGTAAACAAGGGCATTGCTGACCTTGATTATGTAAGACTGTCTTAACACACTTGTGTTGCATTGTACCTGCTGGCTCTATGCCATCTTTGTTCTGTAACCATATGTAAGTTTTCCCCAAAGACCCTGAAGGGCTGCTGGAAGAGGGCTGTGGCTGCTGCTACTGCTGTTGCTGCAGCTGCATGTGAGGGCGATTGCTGATACGGGGTGGCCCAGCCTAGAGAGAATAAACATGTCCACCATTTCCGCAGCTCCTTGAGTGTTCTCCTAGCTTCCCCAGTTGTGCCCTGTCTACCCTGGGTACCCTGTGCAATATGAGAAGCACGACCCTTGGTTATTATCTCTTTTAGTAACGCATTGGCCACTTCTGCCATTTCCATTCTAGTGGGGAACTCCTCTGCTCATTTTGGAAATGTGTCCTTTAGCACCAAGAGATACCTGAATTACCAGCAACTCTCGTCAGGACAGTGAAATTAGACAAGCATCCCCAAGGTACGTCCTTGCGATCTAAATGAGCCTTATCTGGGGTTCTCAGCTGGGGATCTCATTTTGGGGTTGTTCCTTGAGCAGACAGGGCATGTCTCAACTATTCAGATGATTATGCTTTTCATGCCAGGAGTTTCCATGAACTCAGCTAGCCATTTGATAAGGCTTCTCTCCTGTAGTAAGTTCCTTGATGAGCCTCTCTGATGGGTGGATAAGCTGGGGAAAGAAGTATTGCTTATGACTATTAACTAGCCATCCCGTGGCCTCCTTGGTCTCTCCTGAAGCCCCATTTCTGGGCTTTGTCTAATTCTTCCTTTGTATAGACTGGGGAGCAATTGGATAGATCCGGGCTCTTAGGTATGAGGGGTAGTTTCCAGGTTATTGGTTCTGGGACTGTCCTTTTGTAGTTCCATTTGCTTCACTGTTTCCCTTTATTACCTCTGTTTGCTCTTTTTGATGACCTCTAGAGTGAATCACTGTCACTTGTTTCAGAAGATGCACTCTTTCTATGAGTTTCAATATATTTAAGCCATGTTTTTCTTGCTTCTACTCTGTATTAAGGACACTTCTTTCCTTACAAATAGCCCTGAGCACATGCAGGATGGCATACGCACAGTAGCAGTCTGTAAATATCTAAGATTTTCTCTGTCCTGAACTCTAAGGCTCAGTTGAGGGCCATCAGCTTGACCTTTTGGGCTGAAGTCCCTGGGGGCAGGCTTTGTGCCTTAGTGACTTGGTCTGAGTTGCCACTGCATATCCCACCATCTTTTTTTCTCTCTCATAAAATTGTTCCCATTCATGAACCAGAAACCTCTTTGTGAGAAGCTTGCTTCCTAGGTTGGATCAGTTGGAATAGATGGTGTTTGTATAATCATGCTCCAGAGGCCCTATTCCTCTGGGTAGTTCGGTAGCATGATTTAGGGTGTGACAGGTTTTTATGGTAATGACTGTGACCCCCTTCAAGGGCACTGATGACATTCTCTTTTTCCCGTGTCCCTCTTGTAATGTATGGCACCTGACTGGGTCCCAGTTTCCTTGGCTTGCTGTCCCTCAGTAGGGGCCAGTGGTCATTCAGCAGAATCAGATGTCTCTGAAGGCTGGGTCCCATTTCTTGGCTTGCTGCCCTGATTACCAGCAGCAGACAGGGCATGGTACGTCCTTGCGATCTAAATGAGCCGTATGTGGGGTTCTCAGCTGGGGATCTCATTTTGGGGTTGTTCCTTGAGCAGACAGGGCATGTCTCAACTATTCAGATGATTATGCTTTTCATGCCAGGAGTTTCCATGAACTCAGCTAGCCATTTGATAAGGCTTCTCTCCTGTAGTAAGTTCCTTGATGAGCCTCTCTGATGGGTGGATAAGCTGGGGAAAGAAGTATTGCTTATGACTATTAACTAGCCATCCCGTGGCCTCCTTGGTCTCTCCTGAAGCCCCATTTCTGGGCTTTGTCTAATTCTTCCTTTGTATAGACTGGGGAGCAATTGGATAGATCCGGGCTCTTAGGTATGAGGGGTAGTTTCCAGGTTATTGGTTCTGGGACTGTCCTTTTGTAGTTCCATTTGCTTCACTGTTTCCCTTTATTACCTCTGTTTGCTCTTTTTGATGACCTCTAGAGTGAATCACTGTCACTTGTTTCAGAAGATGCACTCTTTCTATGAGTTTCAATATATTTAAGCCATGTTTTTCTTGCTTCTACTCTGTATTAAGGACACTTCTTTCCTTACAAATAGCCCTGAGCACATGCAGGATGGCATACGCACAGTAGCAGTCTGTAAATATCTAAGATTTTCTCTGTCCTGAACTCTAAGGCTCAGTTGAGGGCCATCAGCTTGACCTTTTGGGCTGAAGTCCCTGGGGGCAGGCTTTGTGCCTTAGTGACTTGGTCTGAGTTGCCACTGCATATCCCACCATCTTTTTTTCTCTCTCATAAAATTGTTCCCATTCATGAACCAGAAACCTCTTTGTGAGAAGCTTGCTTCCTAGGTTGGATCAGTTGGAATAGATGGTGTTTGTATAATCATGCTCCAGAGGCCCTATTCCTCTGGGTAGTTCGGTAGCATGATTTAGGGTGTGACAGGTTTTTATGGTAATGACTGTGACCCCCTTCAAGGGCACTGATGACATTCTCTTTTCCAGTGTCCCTCTTGTAATGTATGGCACCCTGACTGGGTCCCAGTTTCCTTGGCTTGCTGTCCCTCAGTAGGGGCCAGTGGTCATTCAGCAGAATCAGATGTCTCTGAAGGCAGTTAGCTCAGATTCCTGTGCTGACCATTTGACATTAGAGAGCAATAGCTAGCATGTGGGCTTGCCTCCAGGTGTTTTTATCCTCTGACTTTTTCTCATCTATAGCTTTGTTTTTAAACACCCAGTAGACAACATCCTACTTTGGTCTTATTATTGTGGCTCAGATGGTAAAGAATCTGCCTACAATTCAAGAGACCTGGGTTTGATCACTAGGTTGAGAAGATCCCCTGGAGAAGGGAACATCCACTTCAGTATTTTTTGCCTGGAGAATTCCATGGACGGAGGAACCTGGTGGGCTACAACCCATGGGATCACAAAGAGTTGAACATGACTGAGCAACTAACACTTGCACTTTTCGGGCAACCTCCATCAGGTGGGAGGTAGGGATATATGGTTCTATTTCTAGATTCTGAATTTTATGCCTGATATAAGGGGCACTTTGGGAAATGAAATAGAACCTCAGGACTGCATTCTCTTCCAATGACTCAGTGTCAATGGCAGTGTAAATTCTAGGAGTTCCTAGAGACACTCTAGTAATGCCAGAGAGTTTTTCATTGCCTCTGTTTGATTTCCTTTATTTTATTCCAATTGGCTGATTCCTTTCCTGCTGCCTGGATTCCATTTAAGTTATATTTTTATATAAATGGGACTACTTCAGGGATATAACAGCTATCTTCTCAATTTCCTACAGTGTGAAGTGAGTCCAGAGCCTGGTGAGTAGGTCCAGGTAGAAAGGCTACAATTAGTCCCATCTGAGTCACCAAAATATGTGTTACCATTCCTCCCTGGCTCCTTCAAAAGGGTTCTCCTGCCTGGTGTCATTCACACCAATACAATGAGGCTGAGTTTAATTCAGAAGCAAAAGAAAGCTTTATTATTTAATCAAAGAGTGGGAAGGTGTGAGCTTGCACTCTAAAGTCCCTGTTTTTCCTGAAAGACCATTTTTTGAGCTGCCTTATGAGGTTCTTGTCAACAGGAAGGAGACTGGACTTCTTGAGGGTCAGGCACAACTGTGCTACCCTCTGCATTCCAGTGTCCCTCTTGTAATGTATGGCACCCTGACTGGGTCCCAGTTTCCTTGGCTTGCTGTCCCTCAGTAGGGGCCAGTGGTCATTCAGCAGAATCAGATGTCTCTGAAGGCAGTTAGCTCAGATTCCTGTGCTGACCATTTGACATTAGAGAGCAATAGCTAGCATGTGGGCTTGCCTCCAGGTGTTTTTATCCTCTGACTTTTTCTCATCTATAGCTTTGTTTTTAAACACCCAGTAGACAACATCCTACTTTGGTCTTATTATTGTGGCTCAGATGGTAAAGAATCTGCCTACAATTCAAGAGACCTGGGTTTGATCACTAGGTTGAGAAGATCCCCTGGAGAAGGGAACATCCACTTCAGTATTTTTTGCCTGGAGAATTCCATGGACGGAGGAACCTGGTGGGCTACAACCCATGGGATCACAAAGAGTTGAACATGACTGAGCAACTAACACTTGCACTTTTCGGGCAACCTCCATCAGGTGGGAGGTAGGGATATATGGTTCTATTTCTAGATTCTGAATTTTATGCCTGATATAAGGGGCACTTTGGGAAATGAAATAGAACCTCAGGACTGCATTCTCTTCCAATGACTCAGTGTCAATGGCAGTGTAAATTCTAGGAGTTCCTAGAGACACTCTAGTAATGCCAGAGAGTTTTTCATTGCCTCTGTTTGATTTCCTTTATTTTATTCCAATTGGCTGATTCCTTTCCTGCTGCCTGGATTCCATTTAAGTTATATTTTTATATAAATGGGACTACTTCAGGGATATAACAGCTATCTTCTCAATTTCCTACAGTGTGAAGTGAGTCCAGAGCCTGGTGAGTAGGTCCAGGTAGAAAGGCTACAATTAGTCCCATCTGAGTCACCAAAATATGTGTTACCATTCCTCCCTGGCTCCTTCAAAAGGGTTCTCCTGCCTGGTGTCATTCACACCAATACAATGAGGCTGAGTTTAATTCAGAAGCAAAAGAAAGCTTTATTATTTAATCAAAGAGTGGGAAGGTGTGAGCTTGCACTCTAAAGTCCCTGTTTTTCCTGAAAGACCATTTTTAGAGCTGCCTTATGAGGTTCTTGTCAACAGGAAGGAGACTGGACTTCTTGAGGGTCAGGCACAACTGTGCTACCCTCTGCATTCCAGATCAAAGTGCTGGGTGTGGCATTTCTGCACACAGCCTGCTAAGCTGAGGTATCAGGCACAGCCATCTGACATAGGAACTCTGGTCTGAAGCGCCAGATGCAAGGCCTCTGCACATCATAGCCTATGAACAAGTGAAACTAAATTAAGCAGAATGGGAAAAAGGTTAAACTTTTTATTACCCAGAGCTACTTTTATGAATATTCCTGGGAGTTGTCAATGGGCTTTACAGTGACAGCAACGCCGTTATTTGTGATTACAAAAATAAGACTCATCACCTGCCTTCATGAATGACATTCGGGGCTTCCCTGGTGGTCGAGTGGGTAAAGAGTCCACCTTGCACTGCAAGGGTCACTGGTTCGACCCCTGGCCCAGAAAGATCCCACATCCCACATGCCATGGAGAGGCTGGACCGGTGTGTCCAATTACAAGCCAGCGCTCACTCATAAGAAGCCTGAATCCTCTTTTGTCTTAATCTTGTTATGAATAATACTCTCCTCTCAATGTAGCCTGTGATTCTCAGGAGGAGATGAGATATTGGGGAAGGATCCCATTCCCAGTTTGGCTTATCAGAATCTTCTAAGGGAAAGACCTCTCCATCCTGTTAATCTTCCCAAGAGGGAAAGTTACTATTCATCTTCCCAAGCTTGGCATTCTTAGATTTCATTCCCACAGGACTCCTCTCTGGAGTCTGTATTTCCCCATTCCCTTGGCTTTAATCAGTAAGTAAGGCCTTTATATTACCATGGCACAGCTCCCTCCCCACCCCTCCCCCATCCCTAGTTTATAAACTCCTTAGCTGCCTTGCCTCTGGGCAGGTCTGTCTATTGCAGCTCACAAAAGAAGAAAGAAAGAGTAGAAAAAAAGAATGTCTAGCCCTAAGCTTTCTTTTGCCTCTGTGTGTGCTGGCCTCTGAATCTGAGTTTACATTCAGAAGGCAAAAGAAAAGCTTTATTATTTAATCAAAGAGTGGGAAGGTGTGAGCTTGCACTCTAAAGTCCCTGTTTTTCCTGAAAGACCATTTTTAGAGCTGCCTTATGAGGTTCTTGTCAACAGGAAGGAGACTGGACTTCTTGAGGGTCAGGCACAACTGTGCTACCCTCTGCATTCCAGATCAAAGTGCTGGGTGTGGCATTTCTGCACACAGCCTGCTAAGCTGAGGTATCAGGCACAGCCATCTGACATAGGAACTCTGGTCTGAAGCGCCAGATGCAAGGCCTCTGCACATCATAGCCTATGAACAAGTGAAACTAAATTAAGCAGAATGGGAAAAAGGTTAAACTTTTTATTACCCAGAGCTACTTTTATGAATATTCCTGGGAGTTGTCAATGGGCTTTACAGTGACAGCAACGCCGTTATTTGTGATTACAAAAATAAGACTCATCACCTGCCTTCATGAATGACATTCGGGGCTTCCCTGGTGGTCGAGTGGGTAAAGAGTCCACCTTGCACTGCAAGGGTCACTGGTTCGACCCCTGGCCCAGAAAGATCCCACATCCCACATGCCATGGAGAGGCTGGACCGGTGTGTCCAATTACAAGCCAGCGCTCACTCATAAGAAGCCTGAATCCTCTTTTGTCTTAATCTTGTTATGAATAATACTCTCCTCTCAATGTAGCCTGTGATTCTCAGGAGGAGATGAGATATTGGGGAAGGATCCCATTCCCAGTTTGGCTTATCAGAATCTTCTAAGGGAAAGACCTCTCCATCCTGTTAATCTTCCCAAGAGGGAAAGTTACTATTCATCTTCCCAAGCTTGGCATTCTTAGATTTCATTCCCACAGGACTCCTCTCTGGAGTCTGTATTTCCCCATTCCCTTGGCTTTAATCAGTAAGTAAGGCCTTTATATTACCATGGCACAGCTCCCTCCCCACCCCTCCCCCATCCCTAGTTTATAAACTCCTTAGCTGCCTTGCCTCTGGGCAGGTCTGTCTATTGCAGCTCACAAAAGAAGAAAGAAAGAGTAGAAAAAAAGAATGTCTAGCCCTAAGCTTTCTTTTGCCTCTGTGTGCTTGCTGGCCTCTGAATCCCTGAAGCAGAGAAAGGTAAATAAACCTCTGGTCTATTCTTCCTTTGTTCTCTGAACTGGGACTTCACTCCCAAGGAGATTTTCTACTCAGATGAGATTTGGAGAGATCTTTTTTCTTTGCTTAGATGATTTGAACTGATAATTTGCATCTACAAAGGAAACTAAAAAATACTGAATGGTGCTTAGAAAACACTGAGGAGGCACGCCTTAGGATAATCTTGCCTCCACTCTGAAAAAGAGGAGACCTCCAAGTGAATGAAAACCCAAAAGTAAAATTTCCTATGGTCCCTGGATAACTCTCTCTATTGTCAAAGAGGTTTTAATTCACTAGGCTTAAAACCAGTACCCACTCTCCTCACCAAGGAAAACATTTAGATAAACTTCAACAAAGATAAACACATTAAAACATAGGATAACAAATGAATGTAATATTGCAAACAAAAATACCCAAATATTACAAACAATAGAATAAGATAGGAAACGCTCATGTGAAAATCTCACACAACCCCACCTCCAGCTGAGTTATTTTATAAAGCACAAGATTTTTAAATAAAATATACACAGCTTGTTCAATGAGATAAAAGCATCGCTTTCCTTTATTATACCAGCATGGACTTTTATAAGAGAAATAACAACAAAAGATAGCAACTGAACTAAAATAGATAAAATAAAAGAGATGATAAAGATGAAAGAAAAGCAGGCATTACTTAAAAAAAAAAAAATGTCAGAACAGAGCAGATGCAAAATCAAAGTTATAACACCAAAAATTGTTCTCTCAAAAGAAACAGATAATGCATTGTGAGAAAACACCATGTTATGAGGAGGGAAGTTGTGAACAGAGAGCAGTGCTCCTACATACCCTGGGAATAGTTTTAAATTCCAAACACAAAGGCAGCAAGGACTCAGCCTGCAGCTTTCTATTGAAGAATTTATGAGGTTCCCTGGCCCCTTCATCTAGCACCTAATCACAGAGCCGTTTTTACCTGAAAATTCTCCTTTTTCTCTTACACACAGCCATCAAACACTTTATAAAAGCAAAGCCTTGGGCTCTAGGAAACATTAGACAATGACAGAATTCTGTGAAAATCAGAAAGTATCGGCTTTGATTTTATCAGACTGACAATAATGACAGAAATGTAAGTTATAGTTTTATGTGAAAAAGAAGCTTGATTAAGTCCCAAATGCTGGGCTGGCCATTATTTTTCTCAGTGCAAATGAGAAACAGTTGGCTAAAGAGTATTTACATTCTGGTGTTAACCATTTAAAAAAGAAAAAAGAACTCTTGACAAGGATTCTCTCCTTGACTAAACTTCAGTGAGGTTTTTGTGAGCTTTCATCTCAAGTACACCTGCTGATTTTGGCCTTCTATGTCCATCTTTAAATTGTCCAATTTTAGCAAGAGCCCTGTGAAGTTGGTTTAGCCGGAATCCCTACCCTTAATATCTAATCACCCTCTATATCTGATCAAATTCCTCATCTCCCACCGTCCCCCAGGTAGCATTGCTCCAGCCTGTCTTCTGGCTTCCCTGGTAGCTCAGCTGTTAAAGAATCCACCTGAAATTCAGGCGACCCTGGTTTGATTCCTCGACAGGGAAGGTCCCCTGGAGAAAGGATAGGCTACCCACTCCAGTATTCTCAGGCTTCCCTGGTGGCTCAGATGGTAAAGAATCTGCCTGCAATGTGGGAGATCTGGGTTCGATCACTGGGTTGGGAAGATCAAGAATCCTGTTAGGTCAGTTTAATGAAGAAAATATTTCCAGTTAAATACATGAGTTGAATATGTTTGTCTCTGCTCAGCAACTTCACTGAATGATAGTAAAGCCCCATTAGTCATAAACCTGAAAAGTCAAAGAGAATGAGGCAGGGGGTGTGGGGAGTGGCATGAAAGGATGTCCACAAAAATTTGGGAGTTGGAATAAAAAATGAAAGATGAGTAACTGGCTTACCAGGCCAGAGAGGATCTGAAGGGTGGGGAGGGCACAAAGGTATATGGAAGTTGAATATAAACAGACTCACAGTGGTTTTCTGTTTTGTTTTGTCTTTTCTTTTTATTTTTGCTTTTTATATTTTATTTTATTTGCTTTTTAAATTTAAGAGTTTACTTAAGCAAAAATTGATTTGTATCAGGCAGTGCCAAACCAGAAGTGGTTAAGAATGCTCCTGATTGAAAGTTGAAACCCAGAAAATCTCAGGGATTTGAGACACCAGGATCTCCCATAGGTGGGAGGTGGGTAGTCTAAAAACAGATGAAAAGTTGAGTAAAAGTAGGAATGAATTAGTGAAGTGGCAATGGTGCCAGAGCTACCTGGCAGAGAATCACCATCTGGCAAAGCACCTGCATGAGAGTGAAGAGCCCTGAACTCCTACTTTGTTACTACGGATGACAGCACCTTGAAAGCTACGCTTAGATGCTGTCTGAGCCTGTCAGTGGTGCTCTTGACAAGGTTTTTACTAAACTTCAGTGAGGTTTTTGTGAGCTTTCATCTCAAGTAATTTTGGCCTTCTATGTCCATCTTTAAATTGTCCAATTTTAGCAAGAGCCCTGTGAAGTTGGTTTAGCCGGAATCCCTACCCTTAATATCTAATCACCCTCTATATCTGATCAAATTCCTCATCTCCCACCGTCCCCCAGGTAGCATTGCTCCAGCCTGTCTTCTGGCTTCCCTGGTAGCTCAGCTGTTAAAGAATCCACCTGAAATTCAGGCGACCCTGGTTTGATTCCTCGACAGGGAAGGTCCCCTGGAGAAAGGATAGGCTACCCACTCCAGTATTCTCAGGCTTCCCTGGTGGCTCAGATGGTAAAGAATCTGCCTGCAATGTGGGAGATCTGGGTTCGATCACTGGGTTGGGAAGATCAAGAATCCTGTTAGGTCAGTTTAATGAAGAAAATATTTCCAGTTAAATACATGAGTTGAATATGTTTGTCTCTGCTCAGCAACTTCACTGAATGATAGTAAAGCCCCATTAGTCATAAACCTGAAAAGTCAAAGAGAATGAGGCAGGGGGTGTGGGGAGTGGCATGAAAGGATGTCCACAAAAATTTGGGAGTTGGAATAAAAAATGAAAGATGAGTAACTGGCTTACCAGGCCAGAGAGGATCTGAAGGGTGGGGAGGGCACAAAGGTATATGGAAGTTGAATATAAACAGACTCACAGTGGTTTTCTGTTTTGTTTTGTCTTTTCTTTTTATTTTTGCTTTTTATATTTTATTTTATTTGCTTTTTAAATTTAAGAGTTTACTTAAGCAAAAATTGATTTGTATCAGGCAGTGCCAAACCAGAAGTGGTTAAGAATGCTCCTGATTGAAAGTTGAAACCCAGAAAATCTCAGGGATTTGAGACACCAGGATCTCCCATAGGTGGGAGGTGGGTAGTCTAAAAACAGATGAAAAGTTGAGTAAAAGTAGGAATGAATTAGTGAAGTGGCAATGGTGCCAGAGCTACCTGGCAGAGAATCACCATCTGGCAAAGCACCTGCATGAGAGTGAAGAGCCCTGAACTCCTACTTTAAGCTACTTACGGATGACAGCACCTTGGAAAGCTACGCTTAGATGCTGTCTGAGCCTGTCAGTGGTGACCTCAAAAGAAACTGCTATAAAGATTTTTTTTTGGCCACTTCTATTGGTCTTTCATTTATCTATTTTTATCAGTCTTTGTTCTTTGGCCTGTGTGGGCCTCCCATCACAGTGGCCTCTGTCACTGCAGAGCACTGTATCTGGCTGGGCACATGCACTCCACAGCTCTGGCTTGGTAGTTGGACACATCGTTCCAGCTGCTCCGCAGCACGTGGGATCTTCCCAGACCAGGAATCGAACCGGAACCCCTTGCACTGCAAGGTGGTGTCCTTACCCACTGGACCACCAGGGAAGCCCTGCTATAAAGATTTTATGCAGAAAAATGCAAGCCTGCTTGGTTTCCATTCCAGTGTATCAAAGAGCTTGGAAATCATCATTCCTATCCTCAAAACAAGGAAGAAAGCTGTACGCGTTAAAAATCAGTCTTCATAAAACCCTCAAGTTTTCTTAAAACCCTGAAGTTACAGGACAAATTCCCACTCCCAAAACCTGGAGAGACAGGTTGGTCATGGCTTACATGGAGCAGAAACCACTGGAGATGAAGCCTGTAGGAACACTTCGGATGTTATTGACTAATTACTGGAGATTGAATGAGGAGTCATTTGACATCCTAGCAAAATAATGCTCAAAATGCTCCAAGTTAAAAGCTTCAACAGTATGTAAACCAAGAACTTTCAGATGTACAAGCTGAATTTAGAAAAGGCAGATGAACCAGAGATCAAATTGCCAACATCCGTTGGATCATAGAAAAAGCAATCCCAGAAAAACATCTACTTCTGCTTCATTGTCTGTGCTAAAGCCTTTGACTGTGAGATTGGCATTGAACTGTAAAAAATTCTTAAAGAAATGGGAATACCAGGCTACCTTACCTGCCTCCTGAGAAACCTGTATGCAGGACAAGAAGCAAGTTAGAACTGGACTTGGAACAGTGGACTGATTCCATACTAGGCAAGAAGTACATCAGGCTGAATGCTGTCATCTTGCTTATTTAACTTCTATGCACAGTACATCATGGGAAATGTCAGTCTGAATGAAGCACGAGCTGGAATCAAGATTGCCAGGAGAAATATCAATAACCTCAGATAGCAGATGACACCACCTTTACACAGCACATGAAAAATAAAGAAAAACCCCAAGATTCAATCATAAAATTACAGAATACTTCCTTTCTGCAGCACCTTATCACCATATAAACAGGATTCTGGTATAGAAGTGGTAGATTATGACTAACAGAGCTGCAAGAAACAATCTCTAAGAAGGAGTTTCTAGGGAAGCCCAAAGGAACAGGGGAGTCAAAAACAGAAACACTGGAGGGAATTGAACTCTCTGTCACCTACAGCTACAACAGACATTAAACACAATCTAACACCTACTCAGATAAACATAAAACCTCACACTATAGCCTCAGTTCCTATAACCTCATACATTATGTTCAACTTTCAACCAAAAATTCAACGGCTTGTTATAAAGGCAAGAAGATAATGCAGTCTGAAAAGACAAAGAAAGCATGAAAACCAGTCTCAGATATAGCAAAAATATTGGAATTACTGGGCAGAAATAATAACTATAATTCGTATCCTAAGGGCTATAATGGAAAAGATGGACAACATGCAAGAACAGATGGATGATGTCAGCAGAAGAATGGAAGCTGTAAGAAAGAATCATGTTTAAAATTAAAAATGAAAACATTGTAATAGAAATGAAGATTATCTTTGGGATTATTGGTCAGTTGGATACAGACAAGGAAAGAATTGCTGAGCTTGAAGATATTAACAGAAATTTCCAAAATTGAAATGCAGAGAGAAAAAGAAAAAAAAAACAGAAAATTCAGGTAATGGGTAACAATTGCAAAAGGTATAGCATACACAGAATGGAATTACCAGAGGAAAGAGAGAAAGGATAAGAAGAAATATTTGAAGTAATAATGGCTTAGAATTCTTCACTTAATAACAAACACCAAATCGCAAATCCAGGAAGCTCAGAGAACACTAAATATGATAAATAGCAAAAATCTACACTGAGGGGCATCATTCAAACTGCAGAAAACAAAGCAAACAAAAAACTCTTGAAAGAAACCACAGGGGTGAAAACCTTACCTATACAAGAATGAGGGCTTCCCAGGTGGTGCTAGTGGTAAAGAATCTGCCTGCCGATGCAGGAGACATAAGAGGCATGGGTTTGATCTCTGGATCGACAGGATTCCTTGGAGGAGAGTGTGACAAACCACTCCAGTATTCTTGCCTGAAAAATCTCATGGACGGAGGAGCCTGGCATGCTATAGTCCATAATGTCACAAAGAGTCAGACTTGACTGAACTGGCTTAGCACACATATAAAAATGAGGATAAGAATGTATCAGCTTCTCTCAGAAACCACGCAAACAAGGAGAGACTCAGTGACATACTTAAAGTATTGAAAGGACAAAACCAAGACTCTACAATTCTGTATCCAACAAAAATTCCCTTCAAAAGTAAAGGAGAAGTAAAAACTTTCTCAAAGGAAAATCAGGAATTTCTTTCCTATAGGGCTACATTTTAAGAAATGGTAAACAAAGTTCTCTGGTGAAAAGAATTACTTAGGTCAGAAACTCAAAGTTATGTAAAGAAAAGAAAAGGAAAAAGGGAAAACATGAAGGAATTTTTTTCTTATTCCTATTGATCTAATAGATTAATGTTCATTTAAAGTAATAATAACAACAGTGTATTAGGCGATTATAGCATATGAATAGGTATAATGAAGCACAACAGTGTTATAAGGGATGGGAGAAATTGAATACTTTATTATAATGTATCTGCACTAAATGTGAAGTGGTATGTATATTATTTTGAAAGTGGATTTAGGTTGTAAATGTATAGTGTAAAATCTAGGGCAAGCACTGAAATTACTTGGGGGCGTTAAAGAATTGCTGAGCTTGAAGATATTAACAGAAATTTCCAAAATTGAAATGCAGAGAAAAAGAAAAAACAGAAAATTCAGGTAATGGGTAACAATTGCAAAAGGTATAGCATACACAGAATGGAATTACCAGAGGAAAGAGAGAAAGGATAAGAAGAAATATTTGAAGTAATAATGGCTTAGAATTCTTCACTTAATAACAAACACCAAATCGCAAATCCAGGAAGCTCAGAGAACACTAAATATGATAAATAGCAAAAATCTACACTGAGGGGCATCATTCAAACTGCAGAAAACAAAGCAAACAAAAAACTCTTGAAAGAAACCACAGGGGTGAAAACCTTACCTATACAAGAATGAGGGCTTCCCAGGTGGTGCTAGTGGTAAAGAATCTGCCTGCCGATGCAGGAGACATAAGAGGCATGGGTTTGATCTCTGGATCGACAGGATTCCTTGGAGGAGAGTGTGACAAACCACTCCAGTATTCTTGCCTGAAAAATCTCATGGACGGAGGAGCCTGGCATGCTATAGTCCATAATGTCACAAAGAGTCAGACTTGACTGAACTGGCTTAGCACACATATAAAAATGAGGATAAGAATGTATCAGCTTCTCTCAGAAACCACGCAAACAAGGAGAGACTCAGTGACATACTTAAAGTATTGAAAGGACAAAACCAAGACTCTACAATTCTGTATCCAACAAAAATTCCCTTCAAAAGTAAAGGAGAAGTAAAAACTTTCTCAAAGGAAAATCAGGAATTTCTTTCCTATAGGGCTACATTTTAAGAAATGGTAAACAAAGTTCTCTGGTGAAAAGAATTACTTAGGTCAGAAACTCAAAGTTATGTAAAGAAAAGAAAAGGAAAAAGGGGAAAACATGAAGGGAATTTTTTTTTCTTATTCCTATTGATCTAATAGATTAATGTTCATTTAAAGTAATAATAACAACAGTGTATTAGGCGATTATAGCATATGAATAGGTATAATGAAGCACAACAGTGTTATAAGGGATGGGAGAAATTGAATACTTTATTATAATGTATCTGCACTAAATGTGAAGTGGTATGTATATTATTTTGAAAGTGGATTTAGGTTGTAAATGTATAGTGTAAAATCTAGGGCAAGCACTAAAATAATTAAAGAGAAGGATAATTGAATCCTCTTTAAATTTAAATGGAATCATATAAAATACTCAAAACCAGAGGAAATAGAAAAGAGAGAAAGATTAAAAACTGAAATTACATAAATAGAAAACAGTTCTAAATATGGCACATATTAATATAACCATATCAATAATCCCTTTAAAAATTAATGGTTTAAATACACCAATTAAAAGATAGAGACTTACAGAAAAGATCAAAAAAAAAAAAAAAAAAAAGACCCAATCATGTTGGACAAAAGAAATCCATTTTAAAGATAGGGACAAAAATAGATTAAAAGTAAAGGGGAGGAAAAGATATACCATGCTAATAACTAATCAAGATAAAGCTGCAATGGCTGTCTCAATTTTAGAGAAAGCAGATTTCAGAATAACAAAAAAATATCAGGGACAGAGAGGGGCATAACCTAATGCTAAAGAGGTCAGTTTTTTAAAAAGGCATGATATTTCTTTATGTGTTTGCATCTAATATCAGAGCATTGAAGTATGTGAAACAGAGCCTTATAGAGCTGTAAAAGAAATAGACAAATCCACTATTATAGTTGGAGACTGCAACTCTCCTTTACCAGTAATTGACAGAAAGTCAGTAAGGACATAGTTGAAGTGAGCAGCGTTATCAATCAGTTGGTTCTAATTGACATTTATAGACTGCTTCATCCACAGCAACAGGAAAAATGTTTTTCTTAAGCTCACATGGAACATTCACCAATAATTACTATTTTCTAGGCCACAAATTGCACCTCAGTCAATTTAAAAGAATAGAGATCATATGTAGTGTGCTCTCAGATGACACTGAAACAACTAGAGATTAATAACAGAAAATAGCTAAAGAAAAGAAAAGGAAAAAGGGAAAACATGAAGGGAATTTTTTTTTCTTATTCCTATTGATCTAATAGATTAATGTTCATTTAAAGTAATAATAACAACAGTGTATTAGGCGATTATAGCATATGAATAGGTATAATGAAGCACAACAGTGTTATAAGGGATGGGAGAAATTGAATACTTTATTATAATGTATCTGCACTAAATGTGAAGTGGTATGTATATTATTTTGAAAGTGGATTTAGGTTGTAAATGTATAGTGTAAAATCTAGGGCAAGCACTAAAATAATTAAAGAGAAGGATAATTGAATCCTCTTTAAATTTAAATGGAATCATATAAAATACTCAAAACCAGAGGAAATAGAAAAGAGAGAAAGATTAAAAACTGAAATTACATAAATAGAAAACAGTTCTAAATATGGCACATATTAATATAACCATATCAATAATCCCTTTAAAAATTAATGGTTTAAATACACCAATTAAAAGATAGAGACTTACAGAAAAGATCAAAAAAAAAAAAAAAAAAGACCCAATCATGTTGGACAAAAGAAATCCATTTTAAAGATAGGGACAAAAATAGATTAAAAGTAAAGGGGAGGAAAAGATATACCATGCTAATAACTAATCAAGATAAAGCTGCAATGGCTGTCTCAATTTTAGAGAAAGCAGATTTCAGAATAACAAAAAAATATCAGGGACAGAGAGGGGCATAACCTAATGCTAAAGAGGTCAGTTTTTTAAAAAGGCATGATATTTCTTTATGTGTTTGCATCTAATATCAGAGCATTGAAGTATGTGAAACAGAGCCTTATAGAGCTGTAAAAGAAATAGACAAATCCACTATTATAGTTGGAGACTGCAACTCTCCTTTACCAGTAATTGACAGAAAGTCAGTAAGGACATAGTTGAAGTGAGCAGCGTTATCAATCAGTTGGTTCTAATTGACATTTATAGACTGCTTCATCCACAGCAACAGGAAAAATGTTTTTCTTAAGCTCACATGGAACATTCACCAATAATTACTATTTTCTAGGCCACAAATTGCACCTCAGTCAATTTAAAAGAATAGAGATCATATGTAGTGTGCTCTCAGATGACACTGAAATAACTAGAGATTAATAACAGAAAAATAGCTAGAAAAGCGAAAATATTAAACAATACATTTCTAAGAAGCACATGGATCAAAGAAATCTTTAGAGAGATTAAAATATTTTGAACTAAATTAGAAAGAAAAAAGTATTTCGGTCTCTAGATATCCTGTTGTGAGGTGCGCTCAGTGAAGCACCCAACTCCGCTTGTGGTAGATGGAAAAGAGGTTGATTAGGCTGGCACCAGCGACCACCCGCAAGAAACTAGGTTTCCTGTGAGGGCCCTGACTGGAGGTAAAGGGCAGTTTTTAAAGGCTGGTCCAGTCAATGGTGCAAGACCCTCCCCTTTGATTGAGATTGGACACACCTGCACGTTCCCTTTTACAATCAACAGAATAGTCTAGGGACTTCTTCGAAATTGCAGTAGATTACAATCAATAAAGATTTAACGGAAAACAATGCCAATGGAGAGTAATTTAATCTAACAGATGAGTCACTAACCAGGAGCCATCAGTAAACCATTATGCACTCCCTTTTACAATCCTCCTTACCCCCACAAAGCTAGGACTGTACCTCTTCCCCAACCCTGGCAGAAGACTAGAAATTGACTCTGTTGAGATCTTGCTTTGAACTCTAGACTCAGGACAACAGGGATAGCTGAGGATGCTATCTGAATAAAGGGAACTAAGTACTAATTACACACCATGTCCGCTCTACTTCCAAGCCACCTTCTCCTACTTATATTACAGATTAATGATAACCAAGAATATGCCCGTCAGTAGGCAGAATAACGGTTCCCCAATGATGTCCACATCCTAATCCATGGAATTTATGAGTATGGTATGTTACATGATAAAGTTAAAATTGCTAATACACCTGGATTATCTGAGTCAAAACTAAATAGTAATATTGGGAATAAAGAAAGAATACACTGGGGTAAGGACATAGTTGAAGTGAGCAGCGTTATCAATCAGTTGGTTCTAATTGACATTTATAGACTGCTTCATCCACAGCAACAGGAAAAATGTTTTTCTTAAGCTCACATGGAACATTCACCAATAATTACTATTTTCTAGGCCACAAATTGCACCTCAGTCAATTTAAAAGAATAGAGATCATATGTAGTGTGCTCTCAGATGACACTGAAATAACTAGAGATTAATAACAGAAAAATAGCTAGAAAAGCGAAAATATTAAACAATACATTTCTAAGAAGCACATGGATCAAAGAAATCTTTAGAGAGATTAAAATATTTTGAACTAAATTAGAAAGAAAAAAGTATTTCGGTCTCTAGATATCCTGTTGTGAGGTGCGCTCAGTGAAGCACCCAACTCCGCTTGTGGTAGATGGAAAAGAGGTTGATTAGGCTGGCACCAGCGACCACCCGCAAGAAACTAGGTTTCCTGTGAGGGCCCTGACTGGAGGTAAAGGGCAGTTTTTAAAGGCTGGTCCAGTCAATGGTGCAAGACCCTCCCCTTTGATTGAGATTGGACACACCTGCACGTTCCCTTTTACAATCAACAGAATAGTCTAGGGACTTCTTCGTAAATTGCAGTTGATTACAATCAATAAAGATTTAACGGAAAACAATGCCAATGGAGAGTAATTTAATCTAACAGATGAGTCACTAACCAGGAGCCATCAGTAAACCATTATGCACTCCCTTTTACAATCCTCCTTACCCCCACAAAGCTAGGACTGTACCTCTTCCCCAACCCTGGCAGAAGACTAGAAATTGACTCTGTTGAGATCTTGCTTTGAACTCTAGACTCAGGACAACAGGGATAGCTGAGGATGCTATCTGAATAAAGGGAACTAAGTACTAATTACACACCATGTCCGCTCTACTTCCAAGCCACCTTCTCCTACTTATATTACAGATTAATGATAACCAAGAATATGCCCGTCAGTAGGCAGAATAACGGTTCCCCAATGATGTCCACATCCTAATCCATGGAATTTATGAGTATGGTATGTTACATGATAAAGTTAAAATTGCTAATACACCTGGATTATCTGAGTCAAAACTAAATAGTAATATTGGGAATAAAGAAAGAATACACTGGGGTACAAGGTGGAAGGATCCCAGGGCTAAAGTCTTTTTCCACAGTAGGAGGTTAATCAATAATGCCTAAAATTCCTAAGTCAAGAAATAGCATTTTAATAATTTAATAGTTATTTTCTTAAAGAAATACATTTTTGTTTATTTATTTATTGGCTATTCTGAGTTTTCACTGCTGCTGCAAGCTCTTCTCTAGTTGCAGGAAATGGGGCTACTCTCCAGTTGAGGTGAGCAGGCTTCTTGTTGTGGTGACTTCTCTTGTTATGGAACTTGGGCTCTAGGACACATGGGCTTCAATAGTTGTGGCACATGGGCTCAACAGTTGCGGCTCTGAGGCTCTAGAGCAAAGGTTCAATAGTTGAGACTCACGGGCTTAGTTGCTCTGCAGCATGTGGGATATTTCCATCTCAGGGATCGAACCTGTGTCTCCTGCATTGGCAGGCGAACTCTTTACACTGAGCTACCAGGGAAGCCCAACAGTTTTTTTTTTTAACTTTTATTTTACTTTTAACTTGTACAGAGTTTTGTTGTTTACAGATATGTATGTTTAAATGTGGGAAAACATTAAACAACAGCTGAATAAGTTAAAATGGCTTCCTCTGAAGAGTAGAAATTAGACAAAGAACAAAAATAAGGCAGAGGATGATTACTTTTCATTTAAACATTTAATTTATTTGAAAAAAAAAAATTTTAAAGCCAATGGAGAGTAATTTAATCTAACAGATGAGTCACTAACCAGGAGCCATCAGTAAACCATTATGCACTCTTACAATCCTCCTTACCCACAAAGCTAGGACTGTACCTCTTCCCCAACCCTGGCAGAAGACTAGAAATTGACTCTGTTGAGATCTTGCTTTGAACTCTAGACTCAGGACAACAGGGATAGCTGAGGATGCTATCTGAATAAAGGGAACTAAGTACTAATTACACACCATGTCCGCTCTACTTCCAAGCCACCTTCTCCTACTTATATTACAGATTAATGATAACCAAGAATATGCCCGTCAGTAGGCAGAATAACGGTTCCCCAATGATGTCCACATCCTAATCCATGGAATTTATGAGTATGGTATGTTACATGATAAAGTTAAAATTGCTAATACACCTGGATTATCTGAGTCAAAACTAAATAGTAATATTGGGAATAAAGAAAGAATACACTGGGGTACAAGGTGGAAGGATCCCAGGGCTAAAGTCTTTTTCCACAGTAGGAGGTTAATCAATAATGCCTAAAATTCCTAAGTCAAGAAATAGCATTTTAATAATTTAATAGTTATTTTCTTAAAGAAATACATTTTTGTTTATTTATTTATTGGCTATTCTGAGTTTTCACTGCTGCTGCAAGCTCTTCTCTAGTTGCAGGAAATGGGGCTACTCTCCAGTTGAGGTGAGCAGGCTTCTTGTTGTGGTGACTTCTCTTGTTATGGAACTTGGGCTCTAGGACACATGGGCTTCAATAGTTGTGGCACATGGGCTCAACAGTTGCGGCTCTGAGGCTCTAGAGCAAAGGTTCAATAGTTGAGACTCACGGGCTTAGTTGCTCTGCAGCATGTGGGATATTTCCATCTCAGGGATCGAACCTGTGTCTCCTGCATTGGCAGGCGAACTCTTTACACTGAGCTACCAGGGAAGCCCAACAGTTTTTTTTTTTAACTTTTATTTTACTTTTAACTTGTACAGAGTTTTGTTGTTTACAGATATGTATGTTTAAATGTGGGAAAACATTAAACAACAGCTGAATAAGTTAAAATGGCTTCCTCTGAAGAGTAGAAATTAGACAAAGAACAAAAATAAGGCAGAGGATGATTACTTTTCATTTAAACATTTAATTTATTTGAAATTTAAAATTATTGCATTTAATATTTTAAGGTTATTTGAGTGATAAAAATATATTTTTTAAAGATTAGTGTTTGCATATTCTACTTTTTAAAATGCAAAATCTTCTTATGTTTACTAATAGTGGTTGAGAAAAAAGATTGTCTTGGTATCAGACAGTCTCAGATTCCAAATATAAATTCACAAGTGTCCAAAATGCAGACCAATGAAGAAATGTATCAAAGGATAAGGTGACCAGAGGGTACAGACTTTCAGTTATAAGATGAATAGCTCTAGAGATCTAATGTACATAGTGACTATAGTGAACAATACTATATTGTATACCTGGAAGTTTGCTAAGACAGTAAATCTTACAAAAAATAGATAAATAAATGGTATTGTATTAGGTTATAAATGGGTTGCCTAATCTCATTGTGGCAGTCATTTTGCAGCTTATACATGATATATCATTGTACACTTTACACTTTCACAGTGTCATATCCCAGTTCTATCTCAGTAAATCTAGGAAAAGAAAGAAATATATCTGACAGATCCAAATATAAACACAGCACAAAGCTCTATTCTTCCATAGTTCTGAACCACTTCGTTCAACCCTTTCCATGGATTTTATTTTTCATCCTACTTCTAACCCTCTGTAGTAATTTTCTAGACCAGCTGTAACTAAGAACTATAAACTAAGTGGATTAAAACATAGAAATTGATTGTCTCACAGAAAGCAAGGAAGCTAGAAGTCTAATGCACAGTGTCAGCAAGGCTCCAGGGGAGGGTTTTTCCATACCTATTCCTAGTTCCTGATAATTGCTGCAGTTCTTGACTTTCCTTGGCTTGTAGATGCATCAGTCAAGTCGCTGTCTTCACCATCATGTGGTGTTTTCTCTGTGTCTCTCCCTGTGTTCAAATTTCTCTCTTTTTATAAGGACACTAGTCATTGGATTGTATGCATGTGTGCTAAGCTGTTTCAATAGGGTCCGACTCTTTGTAACCCTATGGACTGTAGCCCTCCAAGCTCCTCTGTCCATGGGATTCTTCAGGCAAGTATACTGGAGTCGGTTGTCATGCCCTCCTCCAGGGGATCTTCCCAACCCAGGGAATGAACCTGAGTCTGTTGAGTCTCATGCATTGGAAGGCCGATTCTTTACCACTAGCACCACCTGAAAACCCAGTCATTGGATTGGGGCTCGCCTTAATATAGCATGACATTTTTTATCTTGATTACATCTATAAAGACCTTTTCTCCAAATAAGATCACATTCATAGGTACAGGGGTTAGAACCTGAACATATCTTTTGGGAAAATGGAATTTAACCCTCAATACCTTCACAGCTAATTGTACTGTTTATTTTAGCACTGTTTTCCTTCCATTTCTCTCTAGATTTTGCCTTAGCCCTGCTTCTGTAAAGCCAAACTAGGCTTCTCTCAGTAATGTAACTGTTTAAGGAAAACACCTCTTCTAAATGTACCCCAGTCCAAACCTACCTGTTCCAGAAAAATTGTACATTCATTGGGTTAACCTCATCCCTCCAAATGTGAACCCTCACAATACTTAGTAGTTCCTAGTTGGAGTTGATATGTAAATAACACAAAGATCCCATCATAAAAATAGAAGAAATAACGGTGTGATTGAAAGAGTAAACGGTGTGAAATCAGAAAACTGGAGTTAAAATTTTGATACAGATACCTAAACAAATCAGGACCAACTAAGGCCTAAATTCTTGCCACTGTTGCATGGCTAGAAAGCTCCACCTGTGACCCAAATTCAGTTTCCACATCAAGATCAACCATAGATGGCACTGAATGTATCACCATTCTTTACATGGGAACTTCTGAGGAGGTAAAAGAAAGAGGAACAGAAGAAAGAGGAGGAAATAGCAAATTACAGTATCCACAAAAATAATGATTGTTAAACAAATACAGCCCTGATGCTGGGAAAGATTGAGGGCATGAGGAGAAGGGAATGAGGATGAGATGATTGGATGGCATCATCAACATGAGTTTGAGTGCACTTCAGGAGGTAGTGAAGGACAGGGGATCCTGGCATGCTGCAGTCCATGGGGTCACAAAGAGTTGGACACAACCGAGTGGCTGAACAACAAAACAAATTATCAGAGAAAAATTCCAAAGGCAGATTCTCTTAGTTTCCCTAAAGATGAATGGAAAGAAGAGCTTGGCTGTCACCAGAAGCAGCTTCATGGTATTTTGGTTAATGGGTGAGTCATACATGGTGGTAGTGAATTTCTAGGCTTTCAGTTTTAAAAAGGAGTAGATAGTTCAAGGCATTCATTTTGGTATTGAGTGTTTTCTCCTGATGTTCATAAAAAGAATCCATTGTGTTACGATTAGATCATGCTTGACCCACCTCAGAAATGTTTTCAAAGTGGCAGAATATTTCTCAGTGACATCACCAAGGTTCAAAAAGATCTGATCAGCATACTTACAAAGCCCTATGATCTTAAAAGGACTAAGACAAATCCTTCTCCTCCTTTGAAGGATGACTGTTATTGTTCCTCCATCTGCACTTGGGTAATAATGCCCACCTTTCCATTCTAGACATAGAATAAGTGAGTAATTAATAGGAAAACACCTCTTCTAAATGTGCCCCAGTCCAAACCTACCTGTTCCAGAAAAATTGTACATTCATTGGGTTAACCTCATCCCTCCAAATGTGAACCCTCACAATACTTAGTAGTTCCTAGTTGGAGTTGATATGTAAATAACACAAAGATCCCATCATAAAAATAGAAGAAATAACGATGTGATTGAAAGAGTAAACGGTGTGAAATCAGAAAACTGGAGTTAAAATTTTGATACAGATACCTAAACAAATCAGGACCAACTAAGGCCTAAATTCTTGCCACTGTTGCATGGCTAGAAAGCTCCACCTGTGACCCAAATTCAGTTTCCACATCAAGATCAACCATAGATGGCACTGAATGTATCACCATTCTTTACATGGGAACTTCTGAGGAGGTAAAAGAAAGAGGAACAGAAGAAAGAGGAGGAAATAGCAAATTACAGTATCCACAAAAATAATGATTGTTAAACAAATACAGCCCTGATGCTGGGAAAGATTGAGGGCATGAGGAGAAGGGAATGAGGATGAGATGATTGGATGGCATCATCAACATGAGTTTGAGTGCACTTCAGGAGGTAGTGAAGGACAGGGGATCCTGGCATGCTGCAGTCCATGGGGTCACAAAGAGTTGGACACAACCGAGTGGCTGAACAACAAAACAAATTATCAGAGAAAAATTCCAAAGGCAGTTTCTCTTAGTTTCCCTAAAGATGAATGGAAAGAAGAGCTTGGCTGTCACCAGAAGCAGCTTCATGGTATTTTGGTTAATGGGTGAGTCATACATGGTGGTAGTGAATTTCTAGGCTTTCAGTTTTAAAAAGGAGTAGATAGTTCAAGGCATTCATTTTGGTATTGAGTGTTTTCTCCTGATGTTCATAAAAAGAATCCATTGTGTTACGATTAGATCATGCTTGACCCACCTCAGAAATGTTTTCAAAGTGGCAGAATATTTCTCAGTGACATCACCAAGGTTCAAAAAGATCTGATCAGCATACTTACAAAGCCCTATGATCTTAAAAGGACTAAGACAAATCCTTCTCCTCCTTTGAAGGATGACTGTTATTGTTCCTCCATCTGCACTTGGGTAATAATGCCCACCTTTCCATTCTAGACATAGAATAAGTGAGTAATTAATAGGAAGACAGAAACCCTGCTTTATAAAAAAAACTTTCTTCAGAATAATTTATTGTGCTTCACATGTGTTTTGAGCAAATATTTTAGACTAGAATTTAATCTTACTACTAGCAATAAAATGCCCATTTTTCTCAGCCTATCATAATTACTCAATAAGCAGATAAATTTTAACTGAAAATTTTACATCTAAGATATTCATGAAGATACATTGTACTTATGTATAGAATCACTGCAAGTGATGATACCAAAAATCTCTGATCCCCCCAAATACCCAAAATAAACAAAAAACATTGATGTCAAAACTTTCAAGAATTTGGCTTCTGAAAATCATCAAATCCAGGCCCAAATCAGCAAACTGGATGCACTGAATTTGATCCAGTGCCCATGTAGCCACAGTTTAGATTTATAACTAGTGCAAAGATTGTTTACTTCTCCTTAGATTTGCTATCTTGAAGGGACATCAGGTGAGAGATTTTGGCTGTGACAGAGAAGGAGTCAGGTATCCCTTAGAGATTTTTAACTGAATATGATTAACTGGGCATTCTCATTCAGATATCAAATTACAGCAACCCTGTTAATTCAACTGTACTCCGATAATAATTTTAAAGGCATCAAATTACAAAAATATAGATCTCTTTTTAAACAACTAATAATACCTAACCTTAAGGAAAACACCATCAATCACATTTTAATCATTCCTTTACAATATAAATAATTTTTAAAGTTTTTATTTATTTATTTATTTATTTATTTTTTTACATGTATGTTCCAGATCATTCATATGCATATCCCTGGGCCCTCCCCCTACCCAGTTCCCCCCCTCCCATCCCTCCAGACTATCGCCCCAAGTGGTTATAGGTACTCCTATTCCCTTAGCACAATGACAATAGCTATCTTTTCCACACATGACAGTATAGGTTTCCATGTTACTCCCTCCATGCCTCCCTCCCACTGTTCGGTCTCCACACAAAATAAGAAACGTAAATACTAAGACAATTGACCTAAGAGAAACTGATGTAGGGTTCCTTTCTTTTAAAGTAACGTCTTTCTCCTCTAAAGGCAGAATGCTCTACAAATAGCAGCTACAATACCAAAAGAAGTAATAAATTTGTCTTTGGTTTTATAATCAATAAAATATTAATTCTCCAATCAAACAAGATTGCCAAGGATTGTTGCTAGTATTGTTTTTACAGTGATTATAAAATAGTTCATTGAAATATAAAGTAACTATTAACTGAGATATACCACTAATGGGAAAAAACAAGGCATTGGGGGTATGTTTTTTCATTGTCAGGGTTTTTTCCCAACACATCTCCATTGGATTAAAGCACAGAGTTAGACATTTAGTTAAAAGGAAAAGGGCAATGGGGAAGAGGCCCTGTGTCTGTTTACATACACTGGGTTCTCTATGTACATTAAGGAGGAGAGTCTGGGACAATGAAAGTCTTAACAGAATGAGTCTGGAGTAGTACGGGTAGTGATTGGAAGGTGGGTTGTGTGGGGGGAGGGGGGCCAGATTTGTCACCTGTACATACAGCATCTGAGGAAGCACAGTTCAAAGAGCAAGTAAGTCTCCCTTTATAGTAGACCTTCTGCTGCAGGAACACAGCTTCTCCCATCCAACATTTCCCACTAGATACGGATATCCCTTACATTGATGGCTCTGATCAATCTGCCTGATTGACAACCTATGTTATGCTGAGTACCTGTTAGCTAGTTAATGATTCTGCACCATGTGTGTGTATGTGAGTGTGTATGTACACAAAGGAAGGGAGTTTCCACACTACCGTGAAATTCTGACCCTAGGTGGATGTCCTGCAATTCAGCGCAGTTCTGACACTATCTACCTGGTATTGACATTGGATCCCACAGGTTAAGAGCTGGGCCTTTAATCCCTTTCAGATGCCAACTGCAAATCCATGTTTGTCAGCTCTGCATCTGACTAACTGGATACTGATTGGAGGTTCCAACAACCATTTCTTTGTATTCCTTGTATTCCTTGCTACAAAGTCTCACTGAACTCCGGAAAGACATTCACTTGCTAGATTATCAACTTAGTATAGAAGGTCATGACTGTGAACAGCCAGAAGGAAGAGGTACCTAGGGAAATGTATGTGGTAGGGGTGCAGAGTTTCCATACTCTCTCTGGATGCTCCACTTACCCAGTACCTCCATGTGTTCACCAACTGGAAGTTCTCCAAACCTTGTCCTTATGAGGTTTTACGGAGACTTCATTACACAGGCATGGTTGATTAAATCAAACCTTGTTCCTTATGCAGTGTCTTTACGGAGACATTACACAGGATTATAAAATAGTTCATTGAAATATAAAGTAACTATTAACTGAGATATACCACTAATGGGAAAAACAAGGCATTGGGGGTATGTTTTTTCATTGTCAGGGTTTTTTCCCAACACATCTCCATTGGATTAAAGCACAGAGTTAGACATTTAGTTAAAAGGAAAAGGGCAATGGGGAAGAGGCCCTGTGTCTGTTTACATACACTGGGTTCTCTATGTACATTAAGGAGGAGAGTCTGGGACAATGAAAGTCTTAACAGAATGAGTCTGGAGTAGTACGGGTAGTGATTGGAAGGTGGGTTGTGTGGGGGGAGGGGGGCCAGATTTGTCACCTGTACATACAGCATCTGAGGAAGCACAGTTCAAAGAGCAAGTAAGTCTCCCTTTATAGTAGACCTTCTGCTGCAGGAACACAGCTTCTCCCATCCAACATTTCCCACTAGATACGGATATCCCTTACATTGATGGCTCTGATCAATCTGCCTGATTGACAACCTATGTTATGCTGAGTACCTGTTAGCTAGTTAATGATTCTGCACCATGTGTGTGTATGTGAGTGTGTATGTACACAAAGGAAGGGAGTTTCCACACTACCGTGAAATTCTGACCCTAGGTGGATGTCCTGCAATTCAGCGCAGTTCTGACACTATCTACCTGGTATTGACATTGGATCCCACAGGTTAAGAGCTGGGCCTTTAATCCCTTTCAGATGCCAACTGCAAATCCATGTTTGTCAGCTCTGCATCTGACTAACTGGATACTGATTGGAGGTTCCAACAACCATTTCTTTGTATTCCTTGTATTCCTTGCTACAAAGTCTCACTGAACTCCGGAAAGACATTCACTTGCTAGATTATCAACTTAGTATAGAAGGTCATGACTGTGAACAGCCAGAAGGAAGAGGTACCTAGGGAAATGTATGTGGTAGGGGTGCAGAGTTTCCATACTCTCTCTGGATGCTCCACTTACCCAGTACCTCCATGTGTTCACCAACTGGAAGTTCTCCAAACCTTGTCCTTATGAGGTTTTACGGAGACTTCATTACACAGGCATGGTTGATTAAATCATTGGCTATCAGTGCTTGAACTTGAGCTCCAGCTCCTCCTCCCTCCCCAGAGGTTAGGTGCACATCCCTTTAACCACTTGGTTGATTCTTCTGGTGACCAGCCCTCATCCTTAGGTGACCCAGAGCTTTCCAAAAGTCATTCCATTAGCATAGCAGTTGTTCCAGAGTTTGTCCCCTAGGAAATGCAAGAATTTTAGACCTTTTGTGGCAGAAACAGAGACTAAAATCAAATATATAGTTCTACTACACATTGTCATACTGGTTTACTTCATGGTATGTGTTTCTTTCTTTTTTTTTTTAATGATTTTTCTCTTTTTTTCTTTTTGCCTCTAAGTCATTGTTTGTTTTTCATCCATCTTTTTTATTCTTTGACACGTGTGGGCTTCCCATTGCAGTGGCCTCTCCTGTTGCAGAGCACTGACTCTGGGCTCATGTGCTTGAGTGCCTGCTTGTATTAGGCACACCAGCCCAGCTGTTCCTTAGCATATGGGATCTTCCTGGACCAGGGATTGAACCGATGCTCCTTGTACTGCAAAGTGGACTGTTTACCCACTGGACCACCAGGGAGGCCCTGGTATGTGTTTCTTAAGCTCTGGTGCCATAAAACTGCCTTGTCTCATGTTGGTTCTCAAACTGGCCTCTGTTCATGGAGGGCAAGGAGAGACTGAAGAAAGAGGAAGAGCACTCTGGTAGGTGGTGGATTGAATAAGCAAGGGAACTTACTTGTGAGACTTGTCTTGGGTTCTGAGAAGCAGTACATTTTTGCACACACTGCCAAAATCTCAAAAGTCAGTAGTTTCAGTCACACATTCATTCCAGTTGTTCTCAACACCACATTGCTCTGTCCAAGATCCACCCTTGAACCAAGACCATTGCTAGATTATCAACTTAGTATAGAAGGTCATGACTGTGAACAGCCAGAAGGAAGAGGTAGGGAAATGTATGTGGTAGGGGTGCAGAGTTTCCATACTCTCTCTGGATGCTCCACTTACCCAGTACCTCCATGTGTTCACCAACTGGAAGTTCTCCAAACCTTGTCCTTATGAGGTTTTACGGAGACTTCATTACACAGGCATGGTTGATTAAATCATTGGCTATCAGTGCTTGAACTTGAGCTCCAGCTCCTCCTCCCTCCCCAGAGGTTAGGTGCACATCCCTTTAACCACTTGGTTGATTCTTCTGGTGACCAGCCCTCATCCTTAGGTGACCCAGAGCTTTCCAAAAGTCATTCCATTAGCATAGCAGTTGTTCCAGAGTTTGTCCCCTAGGAAATGCAAGAATTTTAGACCTTTTGTGGCAGAAACAGAGACTAAAATCAAATATATAGTTCTACTACACATTGTCATACTGGTTTACTTCATGGTATGTGTTTCTTTCTTTTTTTTTTTAATGATTTTTCTCTTTTTTTCTTTTTGCCTCTAAGTCATTGTTTGTTTTTCATCCATCTTTTTTATTCTTTGACACGTGTGGGCTTCCCATTGCAGTGGCCTCTCCTGTTGCAGAGCACTGACTCTGGGCTCATGTGCTTGAGTGCCTGCTTGTATTAGGCACACCAGCCCAGCTGTTCCTTAGCATATGGGATCTTCCTGGACCAGGGATTGAACCGATGCTCCTTGTACTGCAAAGTGGACTGTTTACCCACTGGACCACCAGGGAGGCCCTGGTATGTGTTTCTTAAGCTCTGGTGCCATAAAACTGCCTTGTCTCATGTTGGTTCTCAAACTGGCCTCTGTTCATGGAGGGCAAGGAGAGACTGAAGAAAGAGGAAGAGCACTCTGGTAGGTGGTGGATTGAATAAGCAAGGGAACTTACTTGTGAGACTTGTCTTGGGTTCTGAGAAGCAGTACATTTTTGCACACACTGCCAAAATCTCAAAAGTCAGTAGTTTCAGTCACACATTCATTCCAGTTGTTCTCAACACCACATTGCTCTGTCCAAGATCCATCCTTGAAAATAGTTCCAACTGTAAGAAATGGTGGACAGAACATACAGTCCACCAAAGGAGTCCATACAAAGGAGAGAAGGAGAAGTCTTCCACTGGCCTGGTCCAGCTCAAGGGTCAATTAGTGGGCCATCTTCTCCATGACCTCCTCTAACACCCTCCACCTTCAAATCAATGTGATCCCTGCACTCCTGCTCCCTCAGGCTCTTTCTGGGTGGTGGTGGTGACCAGTATCCTCCCCTGGGCTGCTGCTTCACCAGTGAGGAACCAGGCCACACCCTAGGAGCACATCAGTTGCACCTATGCATGAAAAGCATCTTAATATTTTTAATGAGAAAAATATAAAATACATTTAGAATGAGACTTAAGGAGATAAAAATTGCTATCACTTACCTTACTCTCAATCATAGGATGTTTGTGCTGGGCAGGACCTTGGAGATGAGAAAACTGAGGTTCAGAGAAATAAAGCACCAGGTGCGAGGTCACTCTGGGTGACCTCAGGGTGAGCACCCAGTGCCAGACCAGCTTGTCTACTACTCTCCATTACTCCTTCCTCTCCACTCAACTGCACTGAACCTTAATCCTTGTCTCTGCATGACTTTAAATGCCAGAAGCCCACCGACATTGTGCCTAGCTCTATACATTTAAATCTTAGAGGAAAAATGTAGTGGAGACCATGCAGTGATCCAAGTCCATGTCTGGATATATATTCCCTGAGATAATTGTCCTCATCTTCACCAGGAAATTTAATAAGCAACTTGGTGTATACCGGATTGAACCGATGCTCCTTGTACTGCAAAGTGGACTGTTTACCCACTGGACCACCAGGGAGGCCCTGGTATGTGTTTCTTAAGCTCTGGTGCCATAAAACTGCCTTGTCTCATGTTGGTTCTCAAACTGGCCTCTGTTCATGGAGGGCAAGGAGAGACTGAAGAAAGAGGAAGAGCACTCTGGTAGGTGGTGGATTGAATAAGCAAGGGAACTTACTTGTGAGACTTGTCTTGGGTTCTGAGAAGCAGTACATTTTTGCACACACTGCCAAAATCTCAAAAGTCAGTAGTTTCAGTCACACATTCATTCCAGTTGTTCTCAACACCACATTGCTCTGTCCAAGATCCATCCTTGAAAATAGTTCCAACTGTAAGAAATGGTGGACAGAACATACAGTCCACCAAAGGAGTCCATACAAAGGAGAGAAGGAGAAGTCTTCCACTGGCCTGGTCCAGCTCAAGGGTCAATTAGTGGGCCATCTTCTCCATGACCTCCTCTAACACCCTCCACCTTCAAATCAATGTGATCCCTGCACTCCTGCTCCCTCAGGCTCTTTCTGGGTGGTGGTGGTGACCAGTATCCTCCCCTGGGCTGCTGCTTCACCAGTGAGGAACCAGGCCACACCCTAGGAGCACATCAGTTGCACCTATGCATGAAAAGCATCTTAATATTTTTAATGAGAAAAATATAAAATACATTTAGAATGAGACTTAAGGAGATAAAAATTGCTATCACTTACCTTACTCTCAATCATAGGATGTTTGTGCTGGGCAGGACCTTGGAGATGAGAAAACTGAGGTTCAGAGAAATAAAGCACCAGGTGCGAGGTCACTCTGGGTGACCTCAGGGTGAGCACCCAGTGCCAGACCAGCTTGTCTACTACTCTCCATTACTCCTTCCTCTCCACTCAACTGCACTGAACCTTAATCCTTGTCTCTGCATGACTTTAAATGCCAGAAGCCCACCGACATTGTGCCTAGCTCTATACATTTAAATCTTAGAGGAAAAATGTAGTGGAGACCATGCAGTGATCCAAGTCCATGTCTGGATATATATTCCCTGAGATAATTGTCCTCATCTTCACCAGGAAATTTAATAAGCAACTTGGTGTATTTTGGCTACTTCACCCTTGGCCTCTGCTTCATTGAGAGGGAGACAGTCCCAAATATGGGCTGCAGTCCCATGTCTGATCTGTTAGTGGATCCAGCAGCGTATGGTGGCTACCAGCTTGGTGCAGGGCATATCAGCCTGCTTGTTCCAGTTGTTCTCATCTTGGGAGGGGCCCCTACCATGTTTCTCTAACTGGGTGACAAATGTTTTATCTTCCCACTCAGCCAATTTTTGCCATAGATCTTGTCCCCATACTGGAGTGCTTTTGATAGCCCAGTTCACTCTTTGTCATTTCCCTTACTGTATGTCCAAATCACAGACCAGGTCTCAGGAGTCTATGAAGATCTAGCTTGGAGGGGATTTGAAAACAGCCTGCATGCCTAGCCACACAGCCACCTTCTCTGCTCATTGGGTTTGTCTCTGACACTTGGTTGCTGCTGATGTGTCCATCTTGACTGTTGCTAATGAACCTGATCAAGCTTTCATCTTCCACCTATGAACCAGGCAACACCTTCTGTGGGAACCTCTTCAAAACATGGTCCCCAACAGACTTCTAGGCTCACCAGAGGCTTTACTGCACCCAGAAGCTGTCCTTTCAGGGTGTGGGTCACATGTTTACGCAAGCATATGACCCCTGGGGGCCCCAGGTAATTTTTTTTCATGTTTCTTGGTTTTTTTTTGTTTTCTTTATTCTTTATTTTGAAGGTTTTACAGAGTTTTGTTGTTCACAGACATGTATGTTCCCAGATCAGTCATATGCACATCCATGGTCCCCAACCCCTCAGTTCCCCCCATTCCACCCCTCCGGACCATCGCCCCAAGCCATTGTAAGCACTCCTATTCCCTTAGCACAATGACAGTAGCTATCTTTTCACACATGACAATATAGGTTTCCATGTCACTTCCTCCATGCCTCCCCCTCCCTATTTCTTCCCCACAATGTCCATATGTCTATGCTCTGTCTGTTTTTCCATGAGTTCCATGTGTGTGTTATCAAGACTGTCCTACTAGATTCCATATGTGTGTGTTAGTATACTGTATTTGTCTTTCTCTTTTTGACTTACTTACTTCACTTTTTATGATAGGTTCTAGAGCCAGCCACTTCATTAGGACTGACTCTTCTACATTTCCTTTTTTTTTTTTATTAATTTTTTTAAATCTTTATTTTAAAGATTTTACAGAGTTTTGTTGTTCACCAACATGTATGTTCCCAGATCATTCATATGCATATCCCTGGACCCTCCCTCCAGCCAGCTCCCCCCTCCCACCCCTCCAGACCATCGCCCCAAGCCATTGTAAGCACTCCTATTCCCTTAGCACAATGACAGTAGCTATCTTTTCACACATGACAATATAGGTTTCCATGTCACTTCCTCCATGCCTCCCCCTCCCTATTTCTTCCCCACAATGTCCATATGTCTATGCTCTGTCTGTTTTTCCATGAGTTCCATGTGTGTGTTATCAAGACTGTCCTACTAGATTCCATATGTGTGTGTTAGTATACTGTATTTGTCTTTCTCTTTTTGACTTACTTACTTCACTTTTTATGATAGGTTCTAGAGCCAGCCACTTCATTAGGACTGACTCTTCTACATTTCCTTTTTTTTTTTTATTAATTTTTTTAAATCTTTATTTTAAAGATTTTACAGAGTTTTGTTGTTCACCAACATGTATGTTCCCAGATCATTCATATGCATATCCCTGGACCCTCCCTCCAGCCAGCTCCCCCCTCCCACCCCTCCAGACCATCGCCCCAAGTGATTGTAGGTACTCCTATTCCCTTAGCGCAATGACCATAGCTATCTTTTCCACACGTGCCAGTATAGGTTTCGATGTTACTTCCTCTATGCCTCCCTCTCACTGTTCGGTCTCCACAATGTCCCTATGTCTATTCTCTGTTTTTCCATGAGTTCACTGTGTGTGTTATCAAGACCATCTTACTAGATCCCATATATATGAGTTAGTATACTGTACTTGTCTTTCTCTTTTTGACTTACTTCACTTTTTATAATAGGTTCTAGAGCCAGCCACCTCATTAGGACTGAGTCTTCTGCATTTCTTTTAACAGCTGAGTAGTATTCCATTGTATATATGTACCAGAGCTTCTGGATCCATTCATTTGTCGATGGACATCTAGGTTGCTTCCATGTTCTGGCTATTGTATAGAGAGCTGCAATGAACATTGGGGTACAGGTGCCTCTTTCAGATTTGATTTCATCAGGATATAGGCCTAATAGTGGGATTGCTGGGTCATAGGGTGCTTCTACTTTTAGTTTTTTAAGAAATATCCATACTGTCTTCCATAGAGGTTGTATCAGTTTACATTCCCACCAGCAATGCAAGAGGGTTCCCTTTTCACCGCACCCTCTCCAGCATTTATCGTCTGTCGATTTGTTGATGATGGCCATTCTGACAGGTGTGAGGTGGTATCTCATTGTGGTTTTAATTTGCATTTCTCTAATGATAAGCGAGGTTGAGCATCATTTCATGTGCTTTTGGGCTGTCTGTATGTCCTCTTTGGAGAGGCGTCTCTTTAGATCTTTTCCCCATTTTTTGATTGGGTTGTTCATTTTTCCTGTGCTGAGTTGTCTGAGTTGCTTGTAGATTTTGGAGATTAATTCTTTATCTGTTGTTTCATTTGCTATGATTTTCTCCCACTCTATGGGGTGTCTGTTCAGCTTTTTTGTAATTTCTTTTGCTGTACAAAAGCTTTTAAGTTTCATGAGGTCCCACATGTTCATTTTTCTTTTCAGTTCCACTATTTTAGTAGGTGGATCAGAGAAGATCTTGCTTTGATTGATGTCCTTGAGGGTTCTGCCTATATTCTCCTCTAAGAGTTTGATGGTTTCTGGTCTCACATTTAGGTCTTTAATCCATTTTGAGTTGATCTTAGTGTATGGGGTCAGGGAGTGTTCCAACTTCATTTTTTTGCATGTAGCTGTCCAATTCTCCCAGCACCACTGATATCGCCTGGACCCTCCTTCCAGCCAGCTCCCCCCTCCCACCCCTCCAGACCATCGCCCCAAGTGATTGTAGGTACTCCTATTCCCTTAGCGCAATGACCATAGCTATCTTTTCCACACGTGCCAGTATAGGTTTCGATGTTACTTCCTCTATGCCTCCCTCTCACTGTTCGGTCTCCACAATGTCCCTATGTCTATTCTCTGTTTTTCCATGAGTTCACTGTGTGTGTTATCAAGACCATCTTACTAGATCCCATATATATGAGTTAGTATACTGTACTTGTCTTTCTCTTTTTGACTTACTTCACTTTTTATAATAGGTTCTAGAGCCAGCCACCTCATTAGGACTGAGTCTTCTGCATTTCTTTTAACAGCTGAGTAGTATTCCATTGTATATATGTACCAGAGCTTCTGGATCCATTCATTTGTCGATGGACATCTAGGTTGCTTCCATGTTCTGGCTATTGTATAGAGAGCTGCAATGAACATTGGGGTACAGGTGCCTCTTTCAGATTTGATTTCATCAGGATATAGGCCTAATAGTGGGATTGCTGGGTCATAGGGTGCTTCTACTTTTAGTTTTTTAAGAAATATCCATACTGTCTTCCATAGAGGTTGTATCAGTTTACATTCCCACCAGCAATGCAAGAGGGTTCCCTTTTCACCGCACCCTCTCCAGCATTTATCGTCTGTCGATTTGTTGATGATGGCCATTCTGACAGGTGTGAGGTGGTATCTCATTGTGGTTTTAATTTGCATTTCTCTAATGATAAGCGAGGTTGAGCATCATTTCATGTGCTTTTGGGCTGTCTGTATGTCCTCTTTGGAGAGGCGTCTCTTTAGATCTTTTCCCCATTTTTTGATTGGGTTGTTCATTTTTCCTGTGCTGAGTTGTCTGAGTTGCTTGTAGATTTTGGAGATTAATTCTTTATCTGTTGTTTCATTTGCTATGATTTTCTCCCACTCTATGGGGTGTCTGTTCAGCTTTTTTGTAATTTCTTTTGCTGTACAAAAGCTTTTAAGTTTCATGAGGTCCCACATGTTCATTTTTCTTTTCAGTTCCACTATTTTAGTAGGTGGATCAGAGAAGATCTTGCTTTGATTGATGTCCTTGAGGGTTCTGCCTATATTCTCCTCTAAGAGTTTGATGGTTTCTGGTCTCACATTTAGGTCTTTAATCCATTTTGAGTTGATCTTAGTGTATGGGGTCAGGGAGTGTTCCAACTTCATTTTTTTGCATGTAGCTGTCCAATTCTCCCAGCACCACTTGTTGAAGAGGCTGTCTTTGTCCCATTTTATAGTTTCGCCTCCTTTGTCAAAAATAAGGTACCCATAGGTGCGTGGGTTTATCTCTGAGTTCTTGATCTTATTCCATTGGTCTATAGTTCTGTTTTTGTGCCAGTACCTTACTGTCTTGATGACTGTTGCTTTGTAGTAGAGTCTGAAGTTAGGGAGGCTGATCCCTCCAACTCCGTTTTTCTTTCTCAGGATTGCTTTGGCTATTTGAGGTCTTTTGTGTTTCCATATGAACTGTGTTATTGTTTGGTCTAGTTCTGTGAAAAATGGCAATGGTAGTTGGATAGGTATTGCATTGAATCTGTAGATGATATTTGGTAGTATGGTCATTTTCACAATATTGATTCTTCCGACCCAGGAACATGGAATATCTCTCCATCTGTTTAAGTCTTCTTTAATTTCTTTCATGAGTGTCTTGTAATTTTCTGTGTACAGTTCTTTTGTTTCTCTGGGTAGGTTTATTCCTAGATATTTGATTCTTTTGGTTGCAATGGTGAAGGGGATTGCCTCTTTGATTTCGTTTTGTGATTTTTCATTGTTTGTGTATTGCGGGGGCCTTCCGCAGAAATGAAGGCAGCAGGATTGCCCCCGGCTGAACCGGGAGATCTCGGAGAGAGGCGAGCCTTGCTGCCGTGCCCCCTCTCGCCCGCCGGTGCATGCTAGGGACAATCAGACACGGCAGGGGTTCTGTCAGAGCAGTTCTGCTTTATTAGTGTAGATCCACAGCTTTTATAGGCAAGTGAAGGGGGATTTGCATGGGACTTCCTATAGATTACACCCATCAAGCTAAAGGTCAAGCAATCATCCACAAGCGCAGAAACCAGGGGAACCAATCAGAAATTTTGACCATCAATTAACAATTTAGATCACGCCCTGTCTCTTCCTGTAGGCGCCATCTTAGTTCCAAACTGCAAACGTGCTTAAGCTTCTTTCACTCCCACGTCCCTTCCTGTAGGTGCCATCTTAGCTCCAAGCTGAAACAATGTGCTTAAGCTTTCCTTATGCTTGCTCTTTGAATTCAGAGCCCCACAGTGTATAGGAATGCCAGTGATTTCTGTGTGTTGACTTTGTATCCTGCAACTTTGCTGAATTTGTTGTTAGTTAGTGATCTCTTCCTGTTTTGGGGGCCCCAATTTTTTTTTAAATAAGGTACCCATAGGTGCGTGGGTTTATCTCTGAGTTCTTGATCTTATTCCATTGGTCTATAGTTCTGTTTTTGTGCCAGTACCTTACTGTCTTGATGACTGTTGCTTTGTAGTAGAGTCTGAAGTTAGGGAGGCTGATCCCTCCAACTCCGTTTTTCTTTCTCAGGATTGCTTTGGCTATTTGAGGTCTTTTGTGTTTCCATATGAACTGTGTTATTGTTTGGTCTAGTTCTGTGAAAAATGGCAATGGTAGTTGGATAGGTATTGCATTGAATCTGTAGATGATATTTGGTAGTATGGTCATTTTCACAATATTGATTCTTCCGACCCAGGAACATGGAATATCTCTCCATCTGTTTAAGTCTTCTTTAATTTCTTTCATGAGTGTCTTGTAATTTTCTGTGTACAGTTCTTTTGTTTCTCTGGGTAGGTTTATTCCTAGATATTTGATTCTTTTGGTTGCAATGGTGAAGGGGATTGCCTCTTTGATTTCGTTTTGTGATTTTTCATTGTTTGTGTATTGCGGGGGCCTTCCGCAGAAATGAAGGCAGCAGGATTGCCCCCGGCTGAACCGGGAGATCTCGGAGAGAGGCGAGCCTTGCTGCCGTGCCCCCTCTCGCCCGCCGGTGCATGCTAGGGACAATCAGACACGGCAGGGGTTCTGTCAGAGCAGTTCTGCTTTATTAGTGTAGATCCACAGCTTTTATAGGCAAGTGAAGGGGGATTTGCATGGGACTTCCTATAGATTACACCCATCAAGCTAAAGGTCAAGCAATCATCCACAAGCGCAGAAACCAGGGGAACCAATCAGAAATTTTGACCATCAATTAACAATTTAGATCACGCCCTGTCTCTTCCTGTAGGCGCCATCTTAGTTCCAAACTGCAAACGTGCTTAAGCTTCTTTCACTCCCACGTCCCTTCCTGTAGGTGCCATCTTAGCTCCAAGCTGAAACAATGTGCTTAAGCTTTCCTTATGCTTGCTCTTTGAATTCAGAGCCCCACAGTGTATAGGAATGCCAGTGATTTCTGTGTGTTGACTTTGTATCCTGCAACTTTGCTGAATTTGTTGATTAGCTCTAGTAGCTTTGTAATAGTGTCTTTGCGATTTTCTATGTATAATATCATGTCGTCCGCAAAAAGAGAGAGCTTGACTTCTTCCTTTCCAATCTGGATTCCTTTTATTACTTTCTCTTCTCTTATTGCTGTTGCTAGAACTTCAGGACTATGTTGAATAAGAGTGGTGAAAGTGGACACCCCTGTCTTGTTCCTGACCTTACAGGGAATGCTTTCAGTTTTTCACCGTTGAGGATAATGTTCGCTGTGGGCTTCTCATATATGGCTTTCACTATGTTGAGATAGGTTCCTTCTATGCCCATTTTCTGAAGAGTTTTTATCATAAATGGATATTGTTCTTTGTCGAAGGCTTTCTCTGCATCTATTGAGATGATCATGTGATTTTTATCTCTCAATTTGTTGATATGGTGTATCACATTGATTGATTTGTAGATATTGAAGAATCCTTGCATGCCTGGGATGAACCCGACTTGATCGTAATGTATGAGTTTTTTGATGTGTCATTGTATTCTGTTTGCTAGGATTTTGTTGAGGATCTTGGCATCTAAGTTCATCAGAGAAATTGGTCTGTAAATTTCCTTTTTTGTGTTGTCTTTGCCTGGTTTGGGTATCAGGGTGATGGTGGCCTTGTAGAATGTGTTTGGAAGTTTTCCTTCCTGTGCAATTGTTTGGAAGAGTTTAGGCATTAGCTCTTCTTTAAATGTTTGGTAGAATTCGGCTGTGAAGCCATCTGGTCCTGGGCTTTTATTTTGGGGTAGATTTTTAATCACAGATTCGATTTCTGAGCTTGTGATTGTGTTGTTCAAAGTTTCTGTTTCTGTTTCTTCCTGGCTCAGTCTTGGGAGATTGATCTTCCCCAAGAAACTGTCCATTTCTTCCAGGTTGTCCAGTTTGTTGCCGTAGAGTTGCTCATAATAGTCCCTTAGAATCCTTTGGATTTCTGCATTATCTGTTGTAATCTCTCCTTTTTCGTTTTTGATTTTGTTTATCTGGTTCTTCTCTCTCTTTCTCTTGATGAGTCTGGGCAGTGGCTTGTCAATTTTGTTTACCTTTTCAAAGAGCCAGCTTTTTGTTTTATTTATCCGTACTATAGTTTGTTTCATTTCTTTCTCATTTATTTCTGCTCTAGTCTTTATAATTTCTCGTATTCTGCTGGCTTTGGGGTGTTTTTGTTCTTCTTTCTCCAATTGTTTTAAGCGGAGGGTTAGGTCATCTGCTTAAAAGTTTCCTAGCTTCTTGAGGTGGGATTGTATTGCTATAAATTTCCCTCTTAGAACTGCTTTTGCGGTATCCCATAGGTTTTGCATGGTCGTATGTTCATAACCCCTTTTTTTTTTTTTGTGTGTTGTATGTGCACATTTATTCATTTATTCCGGTTTACTTGTTACAGAAAATTTACATAGTTGGCTTTAAATAAAAAGTAAGTTTGGAAAAGTCCTATTACTATTATGGAAAAGTAAACCATGGTTTTTTTTTTTTAATTCTTTTTTTTTTTTTTTTTTACATGTATGTTCCCAGATATTCATATGCATATCTCTGGACCCTCCCCCCACCCAGTTCGCCCCCTCCCATCCCTCCAGACCATCGCTCCAAGTGGTTGTAGGTAATCCTATTCCCCTAGCACAATGACAATAGCTATCTTTTCCACACATGACAGTATAGGCTTCCATGTTACTCCCTCCATGCCTCCCTCCTCATTATTCTTTTCTTCTAGGAATTTTTTAATTTCTCCTTTTATTTTCTCAGTGATCAGTTTATTTTTAGGTATGTATTGTTTAATCTCCATGTGCTTGTGTTTTTAGCGGGTTTATTCCTGTAGTTGATCTCTAGTCTCATTGCATTGTGGTTCGAGAAGATGGTTGATAGAATTTCATGTTTCTTGTTCAAAGTTTCTGTTTCTGTTTCTTCCTGGCTCAGTCTTGGGAGATTGATCTTCCCCAAGAAACTGTCCATTTCTTCCAGGTTGTCCAGTTTGTTGCCGTAGAGTTGCTCATAATAGTCCCTTAGAATCCTTTGGATTTCTGCATTATCTGTTGTAATCTCTCCTTTTTCGTTTTTGATTTTGTTTATCTGGTTCTTCTCTCTCTTTCTCTTGATGAGTCTGGGCAGTGGCTTGTCAATTTTGTTTACCTTTTCAAAGAGCCAGCTTTTTGTTTTATTTATCCGTACTATAGTTTGTTTCATTTCTTTCTCATTTATTTCTGCTCTAGTCTTTATAATTTCTCGTATTCTGCTGGCTTTGGGGTGTTTTTGTTCTTCTTTCTCCAATTGTTTTAAGCGGAGGGTTAGGTCATCTGCTTAAAAGTTTCCTAGCTTCTTGAGGTGGGATTGTATTGCTATAAATTTCCCTCTTAGAACTGCTTTTGCGGTATCCCATAGGTTTTGCATGGTCGTATGTTCATAACCCCTTTTTTTTTTTTTTGTGTGTTGTATGTGCACATTTATTCATTTATTCCGGTTTACTTGTTACAGAAAATTTACATAGTTGGCTTTAAATAAAAAGTAAGTTTGGAAAAGTCCTATTACTATTATGGAAAAGTAAACCATGGTTTTTTTTTTTTAATTCTTTTTTTTTTTTTTTTTTACATGTATGTTCCCAGATATTCATATGCATATCTCTGGACCCTCCCCCCACCCAGTTCCCCCCCCTCCCATCCCTCCAGACCATCGCTCCAAGTGGTTGTAGGTAATCCTATTCCCCTAGCACAATGACAATAGCTATCTTTTCCACACATGACAGTATAGGCTTCCATGTTACTCCCTCCATGCCTCCCTCCTCATTATTCTTTTCTTCTAGGAATTTTTTAATTTCTCCTTTGATTTCCTCAGTGATCAGTTGGTTTTTTAGGTATGTATTGTTTAATCTCCATGTGTTTGTGTTTTTAGCAGTTTTTTTCCTGTAGTTGATCTCTAGTCTCATTGCATTGTGGTCCGAAAAGATGGTTGATATAATTTCAGGTTTCTTGAATTGACTGAGGTTAGATTTGTGGCCCAAGATGTGGTCTATCCTGGAGAATGTTCTGTGAGCACTTGAGAAGAAAGTGTATTCTTCTGCTTTAGGATGGAAAGTCCTAAAGATATCAATGAGGTCCATTTTTTCTAGTGTGGCATTTAAGGCTTGTGTTTCTTTAGTAATTTTCTGTTTAGATGATCTATCCATTGGTGTGAGAGGAGTGTTAAAGTCTCCTACTATTATTGCGTTATTATTAATTTCTTCTTTTAAGTCTGAAAGTATCTGTCTTATGTATTGAGGTGCCCCTGTGTTGGGTGCATAGATGTTCATGACTGTTACGTCTTCCTCTTGGATGGATCCCTTGATCATGATGTAGTGACCTGCCTTGTCTCTTCTAATCTTCTTTACTTTAAAGTCTATTTTGTCTGATATGAGGATTGCTACTCCAGCTTTCTTTTGATTTCCATTTGCATGGAATATCTTTTTCCAGCCTCTCACTTTCAGTCTATGGGTGCCTCTAGGTCTGAAGTGGGTCTCTTGTAAACAGCATATATATGGATCATGCTTCTTGATCCATTCAGCCAACCTGTGTCGTTTGGTTGGAGCATTTAATCCATTTACATTCAAAGTAATTATTGATACAAATGTTCCTATTGTCATCTTCTTAGACGCTTGGGGTTTGATTTGTAGGACGTCCTCTACTCTTGTATTTATTGGCTATATCAGGCCCTTTAACACTTGTTGTAGGGCTGGTTTGTGGTACAGAATTCTTTTAGTTTTTGTCTGTCTGAGAAGCTTTTGACTTCTCCATCGATTCTGAATGAGATTCTTGCTGGGTAGAGAATTCTTGGTTGAAGGTTATTCTCTTTTAGCCGTTTAAAAGTGTCCTGCCATTCTCTTCTGGCCTACAGGGTTTCTGTTGAAAGATCCGCAGTTAGACGTATGGGGTTTCCTTTATATGTTATTTGTTGTTTGCTTCTAGCTGCTTTTAGTAATCTGTCTTTATATTTAGTCTGCGTTAGTTTGATTAGAATGTGCCTTGGTGTATTTCTTCTGGAGTTTATCCTGTATGGAACTCTTTGTGCTTCTTGGACGCAGTTGACTATTTCCTTTCCCATGCTCGGGAGGTTTTCTACTATAACCTCTTCAAGAATTTTTTCGTAACCTTTCTTTCCTCTTCTTCCTCTGGAACTCCTATAATTCTAATGTTGGTGCGTTTGATATTGTCCCATAGGTCTCTGATGCTATCCTCAGTTCTTTTAATTCTTTTGGCTTTGTTCTGTTCCTCACCAGTTCCTCACCGATCAAATGAATAAACAAAAAATGAAGTCCATTGGTTAAAGTCTCCTACTATTATTGTGTTATTATTAATTTCTTCTTTTAAGTCTGAAAGTATCTGTCTTATGTATTGAGGTGCCCCTGTGTTGGGTGCATAGATGTTCATGACTGTTACGTCTTCCTCTTGGATGGATCCCTTGATCATGATGTAGTGACCTGCCTTGTCTCTTCTAATCTTCTTTACTTTAAAGTCTATTTTGTCTGATATGAGGATTGCTACTCCAGCTTTCTTTTGATTTCCATTTGCATGGAATATCTTTTTCCAGCCTCTCACTTTCAGTCTATGGGTGCCTCTAGGTCTGAAGTGGGTCTCTTGTAAACAGCATATATATGGATCATGCTTCTTGATCCATTCAGCCAACCTGTGTCGTTTGGTTGGAGCATTTAATCCATTTACATTCAAAGTAATTATTGATACAAATGTTCCTATTGTCATCTTCTTAGACGCTTGGGGTTTGATTTGTAGGACGTCCTCTACTCTTGTATTTATTGGCTATATCAGGCCCTTTAACACTTGTTGTAGGGCTGGTTTGTGGTACAGAATTCTTTTAGTTTTTGTCTGTCTGAGAAGCTTTTGACTTCTCCATCGATTCTGAATGAGATTCTTGCTGGGTAGAGAATTCTTGGTTGAAGGTTATTCTCTTTTAGCCGTTTAAAAGTGTCCTGCCATTCTCTTCTGGCCTACAGGGTTTCTGTTGAAAGATCCGCAGTTAGACGTATGGGGTTTCCTTTATATGTTATTTGTTGTTTGCTTCTAGCTGCTTTTAGTAATCTGTCTTTATATTTAGTCTGCGTTAGTTTGATTAGAATGTGCCTTGGTGTATTTCTTCTGGAGTTTATCCTGTATGGAACTCTTTGTGCTTCTTGGACGCAGTTGACTATTTCCTTTCCCATGCTCGGGAGGTTTTCTACTATAACCTCTTCAAGAATTTTTTCGTAACCTTTCTTTCCTCTTCTTCCTCTGGAACTCCTATAATTCTAATGTTGGTGCGTTTGATATTGTCCCATAGGTCTCTGATGCTATCCTCAGTTCTTTTAATTCTTTTGGCTTTGTTCTGTTCCTCACCAGTTCCTCACCGATCAAATGAATAAACAGAACTATCCAGAACAAATAAACAAAAAAGCTAAATACTGTCCTTGGTTTTTATCCTCTCATCTGTCTGGTGGAAGCCAGTCTGCTCTCGATGGTGTTGTCTTGATGATGTAGCCTTTCCCTTATGGCACCGATCTGCAAACTCAGGTGCTGGCTGGGTCGGCGGGCTGATCCCAGTCCGTCAGGCGGTGGGCCGTGGCGTGCGGGCAATCCCATGTTGGGTGGTGGCATCCTGGCTCTGCCGCGCATCCGCTGGTAGCCTCTGATACCTGCCCTTCTCCCGGCTTCCTCCTCTGCGGCTGTAGCTATGGGGGTGCACGGGCTCCTCCGCCACTGGCGCGCGCGCACTGCCGGTTACGCCTCCAAGTCCCAAAGGCAGGCACAAGCTTCCCCGCCTGGCTTGAGCCCGGTCCCTAGTCAGCAATCTGTGGGCGACTTCCCCTTCAGCCAGTCCCCCCACTAGGAGTGTTTGAACTCACCCGGTGCCAGGCGAAAAGTCGCGATTTTCGCCTGTCCGAGCGGTGCGATTTTCACACTGGGCACTCCCTCCCGGGTCCAGGTCGCTAGGCAGCACTCCCCCCGCGTTCAGGTCGCTAGGCAGCAAGCGCGCTCTGCTTGGCCCTGCTCCGGTATCATATCTTCGCAGTGTCTTAATTTCTACCAGCGATCCAGGCAGATTCTTGGAATTTTCACACTGATCGCTGCCCTCTCTCCCCTGAGGCTCCGCTTAGGCCCGCTTTTAGGGCACTTGCTGGCGTGCTCTCCGTCGGTGCGGTCCGGCGTGGGGGTTAGAATAAAGGATTCTTAGAACCGTAGCTCTGGGAAAGTTCTGGCTGTTCACTCTTATACTCTCGCGGACCTATGGAATTCTGTCGTCTAGCGGCTGGTTTGTTGGTGGTGTTTCATTTCTTTATTAGTTCTGGTGATTCTGTTGAGGAGCTGGTGAAATCTTCCCCTCATTCCTCCGCCATTTTGGCTCCTCCTGGCCCCAGGTAATTTTGGTCTTGTATATATTTTTCCATTTGATGCCTGACCCATTTTGCTGGTTGAGTTGATGTTAACTCAGTTTAGGATGGGCTGGTCAGGCCTTGGCAGCACCATAGACTCATGGTCATGTGTTGTCTCTACTAGCACCTAGTAGTAGCCAAGGAGCTGTCGCTCATGTATATCAGTCTGGGACAACATAGTCCAGGAAATGACCTCAGTTGACTGGGTCATTCACCTTGAAAAATTTGTAAGATCAGCTCAACATGTCGTCTTTTTAGGTGCAATTTGCGATGGAGCCTAATGGGACGTTTCAACTGATTTTAAGGAAAAGCTTCTGACTATACTTATGTCAATGAAAAATTAATCAGTGGATCTAAGACAGAAATAGAAATTTTTACTGCTGCTAAGTTGAGGATAACGCAGGAACAGCTTTGAGAACTGTTTCACCCATTGGAAGTCAAAGCAGAGTCATATAAGTTTTCTTCTTTATTTTTAGATAAGGCTACACATTAAATGATGTTATTGACCATTTGCACAATCCATATCTACAAGGACAGAGTGGTGGATCACGTGACCCCTTATAAGATCAAAAAGGAATGTTACTTTTTAAAGAGTTATCTTGTTGGTGCTAGAAGAATGTCACTCTATATGGTTGAGCAGGTATTTCTGCCCATGGGGCAATTTGGTCAGTGCATGATGGAGATACACAATGCACAGTAGAGGAGAAAGAGGGGGTAATGGGCAGAGAAAACTTTGCATGTTTCAATATTTTGTGTCTTGCCATAAAATATTAATTTTATTTCACACCGAATACTGCTGACCTCAGCACAAAGCACAACACCTGGTGGAGTTATATAGATATTGTTGTTTAGTTGTTTAGACATTCCACACCTCTGCATTCTGTTTGTCCCACTGGTGCAAGTGACAAAAGCACATCTTAGAATGGGAACAGAAGCACACTGGAGAAAGTACAGTGTGAAGTACGTCCTGCCCTGCCCAGGAGCTCCATTATCCTCATTCCTTCTGAACTGCAGGTCTTAGCAGTGTTACTGAACTGACCTTGTGTCCACTTGCCTGACATTCAGCGAAGCCAATCTGTCGACACTGGGTTGTGGTGTACAGTGTATATTGGTGTGCAGTACCAAGCAGCTCATGCTCCAAAGAGCCGCATTCCTTGATGGTTTTCAGGGGAAAGATTATAAAGGCAACATTTATGGTAAGGATTGCAGCTCAGGAACGTTTCTGATTAGTTGGTGGTGAAATAATAGGCTGATGTTTTGAGAATCTTCACCATCAACATTTTGGTTCCAACCAGTCTGGAGTCTACATGTTTATGGTCAGCCTGTAATCACCTTCTCCATCTGGGTAGGGGTTTTAAAATGCATCAGATTGTTATGAATATCCCAGAGGAGGAACTAGGACTCTCTTTTATCTCTGAACTATTGTTTAAGCTATCATTACTTTCCTTGCTTTTCCTTTTTTTTCCCCTGAATTTGCTCACTTCCCTAATTAGTAATTTCTTGAGTCCACTCTTTGTAACTCAGGGAAGTCCTAGGAAACTAAAGTCTTTTTCTACAAACAAGAAATCAAGGACACAGAAAGGGTTTTGTACCCAGGAGGGCCCCCGCACCCCAGGTCCTGCTCGATTTCAGCACAACCCACCCAGGGCGACTGAAGCCTATTCCAGAAAAATCCTGCTATGGCTATAGGTGACCTCGAAGTCTGGACCAAGAAATTTCAACAACTACCAGGCACTTTGAGCAATAACTTCTTTCAGAACCCCAAGTTACCATAATTATGTTTTATTTCCTTCTCTATATATGTATTCCATTAATCAGAGTTGGGTTTCTTTGGTTTGTTTTAAACAGTCATGGCAATCTATAAATCAAATAAGAGTGAGAAGGGGACACATATTTTGTGTCTTGCCATAAAATATTAATTTTATTTCACACCGAATACTGCTGACCTCAGCACAAAGCACAACACCTGGTGGAGTTATATAGATATTGTTGTTTAGTTGTTTAGACATTCCACACCTCTGCATTCTGTTTGTCCCACTGGTGCAAGTGACAAAAGCACATCTTAGAATGGGAACAGAAGCACACTGGAGAAAGTACAGTGTGAAGTACGTCCTGCCCTGCCCAGGAGCTCCATTATCCCTCATTCCTTCTGAACTGCAGGTCTTAGCAGTGTTACTGAACTGACCTTGTGTCCACTTGCCTGACATTCAGCGAAGCCAATCTGTCGACACTGGGTTGTGGTGTACAGTGTATATTGGTGTGCAGTACCAAGCAGCTCATGCTCCAAAGAGCCGCATTCCTTGATGGTTTTCAGGGGAAAGATTATAAAGGCAACATTTATGGTAAGGATTGCAGCTCAGGAACGTTTCTGATTAGTTGGTGGTGAAATAATAGGCTGATGTTTTGAGAATCTTCACCATCAACATTTTGGTTCCAACCAGTCTGGAGTCTACATGTTTATGGTCAGCCTGTAATCACCTTCTCCATCTGGGTAGGGGTTTTAAAATGCATCAGATTGTTATGAATATCCCAGAGGAGGAACTAGGACTCTCTTTTATCTCTGAACTATTGTTTAAGCTATCATTACTTTCCTTGCTTTTCCTTTTTTTTCCCCTGAATTTGCTCACTTCCCTAATTAGTAATTTCTTGAGTCCACTCTTTGTAACTCAGGGAAGTCCTAGGAAACTAAAGTCTTTTTCTACAAACAAGAAATCAAGGACACAGAAAGGGTTTTGTACCCAGGAGGGCCCCCGCACCCCAGGTCCTGCTCGATTTCAGCACAACCCACCCAGGGCGACTGAAGCCTATTCCAGAAAAATCCTGCTATGGCTATAGGTGACCTGCGAAGTCTGGACCAAGAAATTTCAACAACTACCAGGCACTTTGAGCAATAACTTCTTTCAGAACCCCAAGTTACCATAATTATGTTTTATTTCCTTCTCTATATATGTATTCCATTAATCAGAGTTGGGTTTCTTTGGTTTGTTTTAAACAGTCATGGCAATCTATAAATCAAATAAGAGTGAGAAGGGGACACATAATCTGATGTCATATCTGTGGGGGCTATTAATGTTGCTGAAATGTCCAGAAACCATTTCTGACTTCTCAGTTCAGAATTTGGAAAATGCTGTAAATCATGCTCTACTGCCCAGCAATCACAAATGGCTTCTTTGTGTTAACTTCTTGCCAAGAACTCCTTTGTTTTCCAATTTTTAAAGTTTCCTTGAGACAAAAACACCAGTACGAGTGAAAATTTTTTGCAAGTACAGGGGACCAGAATTTGCTACCACAAAATATATCTCTTTGATATATATCAATTATTTTAAACTAGCGATTTTCTAAGAAACACCAGACAGGAGAAAAACTCTGAAAACCAAGTAGTAGTGACCTTTTTGTAAGAAACAGATTTTGAGGGGGATCTTCTTTCTAAGGGTGTTTCCATCACTGTGCCTGAAGAGGAAGATGACCAAATCTCTGGAAAATATATCAGTAGAGAAGGCACTTATCCTTGTTAACTGTGCTTTTCCTGGTCACCTTGTATGACTGACTCCCCACACTCAAAATTTCTTTTGTCTTTAACTGAGGGTGGTATGTAAGGTGCCTCACTTTGACCATTTTGGTGAGTTATTCAGTTTTCCTGGATCTCTCCCATGTATACATGTTATTAGACTTTTGTTTCATTTTCTCCTGTTAATGTTTCATATTGATTTAATCCTTACAGCTGTCTGAGAAACCTAGAAGGCTGGAAGGAAATGTCTTCCTCCCCCAACACAGGGAGGAAGAAATGTCTAACCAATAAATGTCTAACCATTCATTTCTGCATGCATTGTCTTGGTGATCCTCATGAGAATTACTGTATTATTGACCCCATTTGAGAGATGAGGAATGGACTTCCTAAGTGGCATTACTGGTAAAGAATCTGCCTGCCAGTGCAAGACATGCAAGAGACATTAGTTTGATCCCTTGGTCAGGAAGATCCCCATGTGTAGGGAAATGGTGACCCACTCCAGTATTCTTGCCTGAAAAATTCCATGATCAGAGGAACCTTGTAGTCTACAGTTAATAGTGTCAAAAAAGAGTCAGACGTGACTGAGCACAAGGACATTGAGTGATGCCACTTACCATTTGTCCCCTAAGTAGGATACCAAAAAGACCCAGTATATCTTTGCTTTTCCCCTTTACTCAATACTTAATCTATGTTTTGATACCATTATATTTTTAAACTAAAGAGGGCTTTTGATGTAACAGAACTTTCCAGGAGCCCTAACCTCTTTCTGGACTTCATCCAACAGCTCAGCTCAAAACAGTAGAGTTTCATCTCACTCTGGTTCTTGGTATACATACCAGGCATTATCTAGACAAACTTAAAAGACCCTACTAGACCAGGACAATTGCAAATGACAGTGACCAGGAGAAAATGGAGCATTTCTACCATCTTTTTACATTTATTTATTTGTTCAGCCATTAATTTCTTCCTATTCCTTTATCCAAATACTTTTCAGTGAGGGAGTAAATTAAATAAGTATAAGATTTCCTGTCCTCTAGAAGTTTACAATCTATTCAGGAAGTTTATGTATATACAAAAATTATCAGCAGTATCTTAAACTTTTTTAGGGTGTGTAAACCTGGAACTTGAGGTTTGGTGGGAGACAGGCTCAAGAAGGAGGTGGTAAATAAAAGTTTAAAAAAAAAAAAAGAAGGAGGTGGTGGTGGTGTTCTTCAGTCTCTCAGTCATGTCCCAACTCTTTGCAACCCCAGGGACTGGACCATGCCAGGCTTCCCTGTCCTTCACCATCTCCCTGAGTTTGCTCAAACTCACGTCTATTGAGTCCATGATGCCATCCAACCACCTCATCCTCGGTCGTCCCCTTCTCCTGCCTTCAGTCTTTTCCCAGCATCAGGCCCTTTTCCAGTGAGTCAGCTTTCCTCATCAGGTGGCCAAAGTATTGGAGCTTCAGCTTCAGCATCAGTCCTTTCAATGAATCAGTAGAGTTGATTTCCTTTAGGATTGGTCAATCCTTGGACCAGTTGATTTCCTTGGACTGTAAGGACTCACAAGAGTCTTCTCTAGCACCACATTTTAAAGGCATAAGGTCTTCGGCACTCAGCCTTTTTTATTGTCCAGCTCTCCCATCTATACATGACTATGAGAAAAACCGTGGCTTTTACTCTATAGAGCTTTGTAGGCAAAGTAATGTCTCTGCTTTGTAATATGCTGTCTAGATTGTCATAGCTTTGCTTCCAAGGAGCAAATGTCTTTATATTTCATGGCTCCAGTCATCATTGGTAGTGATTTTGGACCCCAAGAAAATAAAGAAGGAGGGGATATATATGTGTGTATGTATATAGTTACAGCTGATTTGCGTTGTTGTATGGCAGAAACTAATGCAGCATTGTAAAGCAATTCTCCTCCAATTAAAATTTTTAAAAATCATGGAATTTTATAATTTTTTAAAAGCACTTTTCTCAATGTCGTTTCTCAGTGAATAGTTTTATGATGCTGCCTTAGTCTTAGACTTGCCTCTCTCTGAAGTTCATTTTCATTACTATATGATGTTCCATTCTATATAAATATACCTCAGTATTCTGTATTCTAATCAGGATGGGTATTTGGGTTCTTTCAGTTTGGTGCTATTATAAAACTATAATCCAACCCTGCCCCTTCTGTTGCAGCTATAATGTTAGGGTATTCTCTTGTTGTGGCTCCCTCGTGGCCATTATTAAATCTCTGGAAGTAGGTATCTCACATTATTTTTGTAGTAGTGTAATCCCATAGAAACAGAGCCACTTGAATGGTCTGGCTCCCCAGAACAGACTCTGCTATGCACCTGGCTGCCCAAGGACACTGGCCACATGGGATGGAAATATAAAAGAGTGTAACCACAGTCTTAATCCAGAGCATGGACTGCAAGTATGCGAAAGAGCAAACCTATTTGAGCTGTTTTTGCACGAGAAGATAGACTTCCGGCAGTTGTCACGGAAATCCCTGCCAGAAACCTCTCCTGACTGTTCTGAAGACAAACTCCAGACTTCCCAATTACATTAACCCTTAACTGCAGTCTCCAGCACTTTCTAGTGAGCTTTCTATCATAGCCTGCATCCTCAGAGACTACAGCATCCTCAGCTGCCCGAGCTAGTTTGTCACCTCACCCAGTCTGACTCACACAAACACTGTCCCCTAGAAAATCTAGTGTCCAAGGGCCAATGGAAAACCATTTAAAAGACAAGCTTACCCTTGTAGAGAGATGAAACGAGACACCATTCTGTTCACAGAGCCAAGGAATGAACTCTGCAAACTCTCAAACACTCACACACATTTAAAAAAGCCCATAGATAGAGAGGGGCTATTGCATAGCTTTGCTTCCAAGGAGCAAATGTCTTTATATTTCATGGCTCCAGTCATCATTGGTGGGGCCCCAAGAAAATAAAGAAGGAGGGGATATATATGTGTGTATGTATATAGTTACAGCTGATTTGCGTTGTTGTATGGCAGAAACTAATGCAGCATTGTAAAGCAATTCTCCTCCAATTAAAATTTTTAAAAATCATGGAATTTTATAATTTTTTAAAAGCACTTTTCTCAATGTCGTTTCTCAGTGAATAGTTTTATGATGCTGCCTTAGTCTTAGACTTGCCTCTCTCTGAAGTTCATTTTCATTACTATATGATGTTCCATTCTATATAAATATACCTCAGTATTCTGTATTCTAATCAGGATGGGTATTTGGGTTCTTTCAGTTTGGTGCTATTATAAAACTATAATCCAACCCTGCCCCTTCTGTTGCAGCTATAATGTTAGGGTATTCTCTTGTTGTGGCTCCCTCGTGGCCATTATTAAATCTCTGGAAGTAGGTATCTCACATTATTTTTGTAGTAGTGTAATCCCATAGAAACAGAGCCACTTGAATGGTCTGGCTCCCCAGAACAGACTCTGCTATGCACCTGGCTGCCCAAGGACACTGGCCACATGGGATGGAAATATAAAAGAGTGTAACCACAGTCTTAATCCAGAGCATGGACTGCAAGTATGCGAAAGAGCAAACCTATTTGAGCTGTTTTTGCACGAGAAGATAGACTTCCGGCAGTTGTCACGGAAATCCCTGCCAGAAACCTCTCCTGACTGTTCTGAAGACAAACTCCAGACTTCCCAATTACATTAACCCTTAACTGCAGTCTCCAGCACTTTCTAGTGAGCTTTCTATCATAGCCTGCATCCTCAGAGACTACAGCATCCTCAGCTGCCCGAGCTAGTTTGTCACCTCACCCAGTCTGACTCACACAAACACTGTCCCCTAGAAAATCTAGTGTCCAAGGGCCAATGGAAAACCATTTAAAAGACAAGCTTACCCTTGTAGAGAGATGAAACGAGACACCATTCTGTTCACAGAGCCAAGGAATGAACTCTGCAAACTCTCAAACACTCACACACAGTTTATTTTAAAAGATAGAGGTACAAAGCCCTCAGCATAGATAGAGAGGGGCTCTTTACCCCCTCCCGCAAAGTCAGAAATAATAGCAGTTTTTATATTTTTACTAGTGTTGATCTGTACATTTTTGGTTAGCTTGTGACTTTATGTACATAATTTTTGACCAGTTAGTTTAACTGTTGCAGTGTTCAGTTTGTCATTTTCTTTTTTAAATTTTGTCCTCTTTTATTGGTTATTTATTTATTTATTTTCATCCGTCTTTATTCTTTGGTCTGTGTTGGCCTCCTATTGCAGTGACCTCTCCTTACAGAGCACTGGCTCTGGGCACATGCTCTCCAGAGCGCTGTCTCATAATTGGACACACAGGTTCAGCCATTCCTTGTCACGTGGGATCTTCCTGGGCCAGGGATCGAACCATCCTGCCTACGTTGCAAGGCAGACTACCCACTGGATCACCAGGGAAGCCCCAGTTTGTCATTTCCATGGCTTTCTTAGATCTCCCAGTTTCTCAGCTTTTCTAGACATGGTGACACCATCCCTCAACGCTTTCTCCAGATCCCAGACCATTATTTAGGGGGCAGGTGTATGTTTAACAGCTAATGATCCATCTGGAGCTTTTCTCCTCGATTACTGGTCAGCAGTTAATGATTGTCTGTCCTGGGTCTGAATGTTTTATGACTTATCAGAAATTGGAACAAAGAGTGAGATGCTTACTTGAGAAGAAAAAAATTGAAATTAAGCAAAAAGGAATCAAGGTCTCAAAGTCCTATACTGCCTACCAATTTATGCCTGAAAACTACACACACCGGATGATTGGGAAAAGGCATTAGAATGAATAATTATAAAGCAGATAATTTGGAAGTAATGATTTATATTTGCCATGGAAGAAATATAATATTTAGGTATAATGAGTATAATTGATTATAAATATAATATTTAGGTATAATGAGTATAATTGATTATAAAAGAGTATTTCTTTGACCTTTGAGTGATTGCTATTCATAGAAAACCTGAAGAAAACTGTAAGGCTAAAATTGTTTGAATTGTCTGTTACAGAGTGTATATATATATATATATATATATATATATTTTAAACATTTATTTATTTGTTTTGGCGGGGTGGGAGGGAGGGGGTGGGCAGGCCACTTCCACTGGTCTTTCATTTATTTATTTTCATCCGTCTTTATTCTTTGGTCTGTGTTGGCCTCCTATTGCAGTGACCTCTCCTTACAGAGCACTGGCTCTGGGCACATGCTCTCCAGAGCGCTGTCTCATAATTGGACACACAGGTTCAGCCATTCCTTGTCACGTGGGATCTTCCTGGGCCAGGGATCGAACCATCCTGCCTACGTTGCAAGGCAGACTACCCACTGGATCACCAGGGAAGCCCCAGTTTGTCATTTCCATGGCTTTCTTAGATCTCCCAGTTTCTCAGCTTTTCTAGACATGGTGACACCATCCCTCAACGCTTTCTCCAGATCCCAGACCATTATTTAGGGGGCAGGTGTATGTTTAACAGCTAATGATCCATCTGGAGCTTTTCTCCTCGATTACTGGTCAGCAGTTAATGATTGTCTGTCCTGGGTCTGAATGTTTTATGACTTATCAGAAATTGGAACAAAGAGTGAGATGCTTACTTGAGAAGAAAAAAATTGAAATTAAGCAAAAAGGAATCAAGGTCTCAAAGTCCTATACTGCCTACCAATTTATGCCTGAAAACTACACACACCGGATGATTGGGAAAAGGCATTAGAATGAATAATTATAAAGCAGATAATTTGGAAGTAATGATTTATATTTGCCATGGAAGAAATATAATATTTAGGTATAATGAGTATAATTGATTATAAATATAATATTTAGGTATAATGAGTATAATTGATTATAAAAGAGTATTTCTTTGACCTTTGAGTGATTGCTATTCATAGAAAACCTGAAGAAAACTGTAAGGCTAAAATTGTTTGAATTGTCTGTTACAGAGTGTATATATATATATATATATATATATATATTTTAAACATTTATTTATTTTTTTTGTGGGGGTTGGTGTGGGAGGGGGGTGGGCAGGCCACTTCCACTGGTCTTTCATTTGTCTAGTTTCATCCATTTTTGTTCTTTGGCCTGTGTGGGCCTCCCATCGTGGTGGTATCTGTTGTCACAGAGCACCGGCTCTGGGCGCATGCGCTCCAGAGCTCCAGCTTGGTAATTGGACACATCCGTCCAGCCGCTCCGCGGCACATGGGATCTTCCCAGGCCAGGAATCAAACCGGCGCCCCTTGCACTGCAAAGCGGTGTCCTTACCACTGGACCACAAGGGAAGCCCTGTTACAGAGTATATTTTTAATATACTTCATCAACTAATATATTGATGGGGGAGCATAATAAAATTTAGAACAAAATCCACTATTGTTACCAGAGCACTGGCTCTAGTTTTATATTGTAATTGATACTATCAGCTATGTGTTTATTGTACTAGAAAGGCATTATTGAATTTCTAATTTAAATCTCTTCAGTTCCTTTATTATGAAATGAATCACTATATAATAACTAATATTCATTTAACACTAAAAGTTTGCAAAGCAGCACTTCATAGACATAAATTAGAAATCACTGAATGATTACCCACTTAATATATTTTATAGAAAGAATTTCTTTATATTATGGAAATTTCAACAGTATAAAAATAACCACTATTAATATTTGGAGTATATAGTATGCATATTATTTTACATTTATTTATCTATTTATTAGACATTTATTTTATTTATTTATCTTTTGGGGGGTGGGGTGGGGAAGGAGGGGGACGGGCGGGCCACTTCTATTGGTCTTTCATTTCTCTATTTTCATCCGTCTTTGTTCTTTGGCTCCTGTGGGCCTCCCATCGCTGTGGCCTCTGTCGTTGCAGAGCGCCAGCTCTGGGCTCATGCGCCCCAGAGCTCTGGCTTGGTAATTGGACACATCAGTCCAGCCGCTCCGCGGCACGTGGGATCTTCCCAGGCCAGGGATCGAACCGGCACCCCTTGCACTGCAAGGTGGTGTCCTTACCCACTGGACCACCAGGGAAACCCCCTACATTTATTTTTATTTTTTAATAATTTCAGACTTATAAAGAAGTTGCAGAAATGTTGTAACAGTCTCTGTATACATTTCACTCACCTTTCCCTAATGTGAACATCTAACCTTCATACAACGGTCTAAAGCAGGTAACTAACTTTGATAAACAATACTATTAACTAATCTAAAGATCTTATTCAAATATTACCAATTGTCCTGTTAATGTCTTTTTCTCATTCGGAATCCAGTCTGAGACCCCATATTGCACCTAGTATCCATGACTTTTCAGTTTGTTCCAATCTGGGACAGTTTTGCTTTGTTTTCTTTGTTTTACTCTGTTTTGTTTTACTGTTGTTGCTTTCATGGTTTTGACAGTTTGAAGAGTACCAGCAAGCTACTTTGTGAAGCATCCCACAATTTGGGGTTATGGTATAACAAAACATTATGTTTGGTCTTAGAAATAAACCCATGCACTTATGATGAGTTAACTGATGATAAAGGAGGCAAGAATATATAATGGAGAAAAGATAGTCTCTTCAATAAGTGGTGCTAAGAAAATTGTACAACTACATGTAAAAGAATGAAATTAGGATATTCTCCAATACAATATATAAAAATAAGCTCATAATAGATTAAAGGCTTAAATATAATGCTGGATACTATAAGCTTCCTAGAGGAAAACAGGGCTGAAGACTTTTTGGCATAAATTACAGCAATGCTTTTTTGGCACCATCTCCTACAATAACGGGAATAAAAGAGAAAATAAACAAATGGGACCTAATTAAACAGAAAAGGTTTTGCACAGCAAAGACAAAATGAAAAGATGTAAATAAAATGAGAAGACAACCTACAGAATAGGAAAAAATATTTGCAAACGATGTGACAAAGGATTAATTTCTTATAGATACATACACACATATATAATATAAATTATTTTGTTGTGTATCAGAAACTAACACAACACTATAAATCATCTATATATAATGATTGGAAAAAATATTCAATCTTTGTCCTCTTTTCTTGCCATTGAGCTCCTAAAACCCTTGAGATTTCCTGAATGATAGAAATGTCTGTTACATTGATAAGGTTACTCCTGACTCTAGCTAGTATCTGGATAGGTAAAGGGAAAGTGTTAGTCGCTCAGTTCAACTCTGGAACACTGTTGACAGTAGCCCACCAGGCTTCTCTGTCCCTGGAATTCTCCAGGCAAGAAAACTGGAGTGGATTGCCATTTCCTACTCCAACGGATCTTCCTGACCCAGGGATCAAACCCAGGTCTGTTGCATTGCAGGTAGATTCTTTACTCTCTGAGCTACCAGGGAAACCCTATCTGGATAAGGACATATTGCCAAAATCCCAACCATGTGATTAAGAGAATAGAACGTTCAGCCTCCATAAAGAGAAGAAGAATTGGAAATTGAGTTTAATCACCAATAACCAATGTTTTGTTAACTGAAAAAATGCACAATGTGAGAGTTATGAGTTAAGTTTTCTTTGGGACCTAATGAGGACTATAGATAGCTTAACTGCCAAAAAAAAATTATGTTTGGTCTTAGAAATAAACCCATGCACTTATGATGAGTTAACTGATGATAAAGGAGGCAAGAATATATAATGGAGAAAAGATAGTCTCTTCAATAAGTGGTGCTAAGAAAATTGTACAACTACATGTAAAAGAATGAAATTAGGATATTCTCCAATACAATATATAAAAATAAGCTCATAATAGATTAAAGGCTTAAATATAATGCTGGATACTATAAGCTTCCTAGAGGAAAACAGGGCTGAAGACTTTTTGGCATAAATTACAGCAATGCTTTTTTGGCACCATCTCCTACAATAACGGGAATAAAAGAGAAAATAAACAAATGGGACCTAATTAAACAGAAAAGGTTTTGCACAGCAAAGACAAAATGAAAAGATGTAAATAAAATGAGAAGACAACCTACAGAATAGGAAAAAATATTTGCAAACGATGTGACAAAGGATTAATTTCTTATAGATACATACACACATATATAATATAAATTATTTTGTTGTGTATCAGAAACTAACACAACACTATAAATCATCTATATATAATGTTTTGATAAAATATTCAATCTTTGTCCTCTTTTCTTGCCATTGAGCTCCTAAAACCCTTGAGATTTCCTGAATGATAGAAATGTCTGTTACATTGATAAGGTTACTCCTGACTCTAGCTAGTATCTGGATAGGTAAAGGGAAAGTGTTAGTCGCTCAGTTCAACTCTGGAACACTGTTGACAGTAGCCCACCAGGCTTCTCTGTCCCTGGAATTCTCCAGGCAAGAAAACTGGAGTGGATTGCCATTTCCTACTCCAACGGATCTTCCTGACCCAGGGATCAAACCCAGGTCTGTTGCATTGCAGGTAGATTCTTTACTCTCTGAGCTACCAGGGAAACCCTATCTGGATAAGGACATATTGCCAAAAATCCCAACCATGTGATTAAGAGAATAGAACGTTCAGCCTCCATAAAGAGAAGAAGAATTGGAAATTGAGTTTAATCACCAATAACCAATGTTTTGTTAACTGAAAAAAAATGCACAATGTGAGAGTTATGAGTTAAGTTTTCTTTGGGACCTAATGAGGACTATAGCCTGGGAGACAACCTCTCAGATAGCTCTGAGGAACTGCTCCAAAGGGGTAGTGGGGAGGTCAGTATATATGTGATTTTAATGAAGGGGGGATACACGTAATCAAGTACACATTTTGGCAGAAGGTTGCTGCTAGTAACGAGAAAGTTGCTGCTAGTCATGAGGAGCAGATTTGTCCATTTGTAATTTTAGTGGTTTTCCAGATATGAAAATATGCAAGAAAATGGGCTTATAAAATCTTCTAAATATATCCACCTATCTGAAGATGTGTCCTGACAGTATTTCCCAGAACACAGAGTGCCTCATTTCAGATCTCTGCCCTGAAGTCCTTTCATACTGTGCTGGAGATGAGTGGCTGTAGTAGTTAGTGACTTCATTCTTATGGAAGCAAATGGTGAAAGACAACTTCAACTTTCAGCTGGCATAATTAACCATGCCTAGAAACTCTTGAACAACAAGGTTCTGCTGGTTTCTGGGTTGGTGAACACATCATTGAGCTGGGAGGATAGCCACCTGGAGAAAGACTGGAAGTTCTGCACTCCCCAGTCCCTCCTCAGCTCTTGCCCTGGGGCTTCCCGGGTGGTCCAGTGGGTAAGGAAACCGCCTTGCAGTGCAAGGGGCGCCGGTTCGATCCCTGGCCTGGGAAGATCCCACGTGCCGCGGAGCGGCTGGACTGATGTGTCTAACTACCGATCTGGAGCTCTGGAGCGCATGCGCCCAGAGCTGGTGCTCTGTGACCACAGAGGCCACCACGATGGGAGGCCCACGCAGGCCAAAGAACAAAGAAAACTGGAGTGGATTGCCATTTCCTACTCCAACGGATCTTCCTGACCCAGGGATCAAACCCAGGTCTGTTGCATTGCAGGTAGATTCTTTACTCTCTGAGCTACCAGGAAACCCTATCTGGATAAGGACATATTCCCAAAAAATCCCAACCATGTGATTAAGAGAATAGAACGTTCAGCCTCCATAAAGAGAAGAAGAATTGGAAATTGAGTTTAATCACCAATAACCAATGTTTTGTTAACTGAAAAAAAATGCACAATGTGAGAGTTATGAGTTAAGTTTTCTTTGGGACCTAATGAGGACTATAGCCTGGGAGACAACCTCTCAGATAGCTCTGAGGAACTGCTCCAAAGGGGTAGTGGGGAGGTCAGTATATATGTGATTTTAATGAAGGGGGGATACACGTAATCAAGTACACATTTTGGCAGAAGGTTGCTGCTAGTAACGAGAAAGTTGCTGCTAGTCATGAGGAGCAGATTTGTCCATTTGTAATTTTAGTGGTTTTCCAGATATGAAAATATGCAAGAAAATGGGCTTATAAAATCTTCTAAATATATCCACCTATCTGAAGATGTGTCCTGACAGTATTTCCCAGAACACAGAGTGCCTCATTTCAGATCTCTGCCCTGAAGTCCTTTCATACTGTGCTGGAGATGAGTGGCTGTAGTAGTTAGTGACTTCATTCTTATGGAAGCAAATGGTGAAAGACAACTTCAACTTTCAGCTGGCATAATTAACCATGCCTAGAAACTCTTGAACAACAAGGTTCTGCTGGTTTCTGGGTTGGTGAACACATCATTGAGCTGGGAGGATAGCCACCTGGAGAAAGACTGGAAGTTCTGCACTCCCCAGTCCCTCCTCAGCTCTTGCCCTGGGGCTTCCCGGGTGGTCCAGTGGGTAAGGAAACCGCCTTGCAGTGCAAGGGGCGCCGGTTCGATCCCTGGCCTGGGAAGATCCCACATGCCGCGGAGCGGCCAGACTGATGTGTCTAACTACCGATCTGGAGCTCTGGAGCGCATGCGCCCAGAGCCGGTGCTCTGAGACAACAGAGGCCACCACGATGGGAGGCCCACGCAGGCCAAAGAACAAAGATGGATGAAAATGGAGAAATGAAAGACCAATAGAAGTGGCCCGCCTGCTCTCCCTCCCCAACCCGTCCCTCGCCCAAAATAAAAAATAAATAAATCTTTAATAATAATAATAAAAAAAGAATTGCAGTTGGTATCTGAAGTGGAGGCAGTCTGGTGGAACTGTGCTCCAAGCCTCCAGGATCTGTACTAATTCCAGATAATTAGTATTTGGATTAAACTGAATGGTAGAACACCCAGCTGATATCACAAAATTCATCTTGGAAAATAACAGACAGGGTTATCTGATCTCATGATAAATTCAGGTTAAGATTTCTGTTAAGAAAACCAAATAATTTGATCTTGAGGGCCTACAGAGTACAGCAATTTGAAGAGGATCTTAGTTCCCTGACCTGGAGTTGAACCCAGGCTGCAGTGGTAATAACACCAAATCCCAGTCACTAGAACATGAGGGCCAGAAGGCTTGAAGCAGAATCTCAATCTTTGTCTTCTTTGAAGAAAGAATTCAGCAATGAAATGGAGATAGTGAAGTAGGCAAACACTTATTTAGAAGCACAGTACCTGTGGAAGAACACATGGGTAGGCTTGGAGTGAGCCACACACTTTTAGATTAGCTTAAATTGTTTATATGGAGACACCTTTCTGGGTTTCCTCCAGCCACTCATCTTGCTTGTTGCCCATATTTGGCCTGACTCAGGGCCCTTCCTGTGAGCACACACATCTTTTAGCCAAGATGTATTCCAGTATAAGTGTTTCTGGAAAGCTGGCAGGACATATTATGGAATGGTGCCCCTTCCCTTCCCTAACTCCTGAGGAGTTTTTCTTTACATACATGTGGTGTCCCAAGGATGAAAGAACAGGTGAACAAGGAGGGTCTTGGAATGCAGGAACAGATAAACCATATCCTTATTGTCCTTTCCTACCTTACTCTGTAACCATTACTTTTCCTGACCCAGTACACTGTTCAGTCAGCAAATGACCTGTAAGACCCCTTTGTCACTCCTTGGACCCTACCTGTAAAAATGGATCAGAGACCCCTGTTCAATGTTGGTTTTCCCTTAAGCCAGCCCACTGTTCTAACAGCGTCTCCCACTCTAATAAACTTTATTCACCTCTCAGTCTGCCTCATATCTGGCAGTCTTTTTCCAACCCATGCATGGACCACTACAGTGTGTGGTATGGAAGGTCTCCTTGATCCCAATAAAAATGGGGCTCCTTATCTTTACTCAAGATAATGGCCTCCTTATCTTTACTCAAGCAGAGTTCTGCTCCTGCCATTATCTATATCTCGAGAGTAAACAGGAGACAAGTTCCAACTGCTCAGCCTGGGCCCCAGATATCTCCTGTCTCCGAATGATATTGACTCCTCCTCAATTCATGATGTCAGCAGGCACATGATGATGTCATGTCTCATATTGGGAAGGAAGAAAATTTCCTCCACCATTCTGGGTTCTTTCAGCTGATCTAAGAATTAAACTGGAACTTCCCTGGTGTTCCAGTGGGTAGAGAGTCCGTCTTGCAGTGAAAGGGGTGCCGGTTCGATCCCTGGCCAGGGAGGATTCCACGTTCCATGGAATGGCTGGACCAGTGTGTCCAATTAGGAGACAGTGCTCTGGAGTGCACGCACCCAGAGCTGGTGCTCTGCAACAAGAGAAGCCCCTGCAATGGGAGGCCCACACATGCCAAAGTATAAAGATGGATGAAAATAAATAAATAAATAAACCAATAAAAAGAGGCCAAAATTAAAAAAAAAAAAAAAGAATTAAATTGACATAAGACAGATTAACAGGAGAAAATCAAACAAAAATTTAACGAATATATACATGGGAGAGACCCAGGAGAACTGAGTAATTCACCAATATGGCAGAAGCCCTCACCTAAATATCACCTACAGCTAAAGACAAAAACAGGTTGTTGTGGGTAGAGTTTTGGGACTTCAGATAGGAGGAACACAATTCACAGGAGATGGTAAAGCAAACATTTGATCAACAGAGACAATGGAACATGGAGAGGAATTTTGACTGACTTTGCTAGGTTCCTCTCCGTCCACCATACCTAGTTTGTTCTGAAGTTATTTATGGTGATAGTTCCTTTCCTGGAATGAGTTCTTTGTTTACATTCTTTTAGGCAGCTAGGGAGAAGGTCAAAGTTTCTTTCTGGGTCTTTTGATTTTTGATCATTTATATCTTTAAATAATCCAAATGCCAAAGAGATATTTTGGGGTAGGTAAATTTTGTTCCTTTACATTCATTGCTGGAATATTAACCTTGATCAGTTAGTTAAGGCATTCTACACTGTATAGTTACATTTCCCCCAAACCTATTCTTTTTTAATGTTTCAAATTATAATGTATTAAGTTATTCATAACGTCTTCCCAGATGTCATAAAAGAATTTTAAAAAAGTTACGAGTATAAGAAAATCAAATCTACTAGAGAAAATGAAAGAAATATATATGTATAACTGAACAAATTTTTGGTGAAAGTAGATGAGATACAGGAGGCAAAATGAGAAGAACTTGAAATTACCAGTTTCAACAGAATGTAAGTCTGAGATATCACTAATTGAACAGCATATGAATTTGCCTTCTTTCTTCATGTCAGTCATAACTGGAATTTCCCCAAACGTTCGAAAGGTGCGGTTCGATCCCTGGCCAGGGAGGATTCCACGTTCCATGGAATGGCTGGACCAGTGTGTCCAATTAGGAGACAGTGCTCTGGAGTGCACGCACCCAGAGCTGGTGCTCTGCAACAAGAGAAGCCCCTGCAATGGGAGGCCCACACATGCCAAAGTATAAAGATGGATGAAAATAAATAAATAAATAAACCAATAAAAAGAGGCCAAAATTAAAAAAAAAAAAAAAAGAATTAAATTGACATAAGACAGATTAACAGGAGAAAATCAAACAAAAATTTAACGAATATATACATGGGAGAGACCCAGGAGAACTGAGTAATTCACCAATATGGCAGAAGCCCTCACCTAAATATCACCTACAGCTAAAGACAAAAACAGGTTGTTGTGGGTAGAGTTTTGGGACTTCAGATAGGAGGAACACAATTCACAGGAGATGGTAAAGCAAACATTTGATCAACAGAGACAATGGAACATGGAGAGGAATTTTGACTGACTTTGCTAGGTTCCTCTCCGTCCACCATACCTAGTTTGTTCTGAAGTTATTTATGGTGATAGTTCCTTTCCTGGAATGAGTTCTTTGTTTACATTCTTTTAGGCAGCTAGGGAGAAGGTCAAAGTTTCTTTCTGGGTCTTTTGATTTTTGATCATTTATATCTTTAAATAATCCAAATGCCAAAGAGATATTTTGGGGTAGGTAAATTTTGTTCCTTTACATTCATTGCTGGAATATTAACCTTGATCAGTTAGTTAAGGCATTCTACACTGTATAGTTACATTTCCCCCAAACCTATTCTTTTTTAATGTTTCAAATTATAATGTATTAAGTTATTCATAACGTCTTCCCAGATGTCATAAAAGAATTTTAAAAAAGTTACGAGTATAAGAAAATCAAATCTACTAGAGAAAATGAAAGAAATATATATGTATAACTGAACAAATTTTTGGTGAAAGTAGATGAGATACAGGAGGCAAAATGAGAAGAACTTGAAATTACCAGTTTCAACAGAATGTAAGTCTGAGATATCACTAATTGAACAGCATATGAATTTGCCTTCTTTCTTCATGTCAGTCATAACTGATGAATTTTCACTTAAATTAAAAGAGAAGAAAACTCCAAACTCCATTAAACCCAATATATTTTTTGTGAATGCAGGTGCAGATCCATGTAACTTGAATATTCAAAGGAAACTCTGGCTGATAATTATCCACCTCAAGTTATAAATAATAAATTTTAAGAACCATTACATAAAAATTCTCACAAATGACACACACAAAAAGATTACTAGAACTTTCAACTTCAAAACTGTATATATTTTGTGTCTATATCAAAGTCATTGAGAATGGGGAAAATTGACTCAAGATTGTTAACAGTACAAAGTTTGTGTGCTTAGTTGTTCTGTTGTGTCTGATTCTTTTTGAGCCCTCTGTCCATGGGACTTTCCAGGCAAGAATATTGGAATGGGTTGCCATTTCCTCCTCCAGGGGATTTTCCCAATCCAGAGAAGGCAGATCTTATTTTTTTAAAAAAACATTTATTTATTTATTTATTTTAAATATTTATTTATTTATGCTGGATCTTAGTTGTAGTATGTGGGATCTGGCTCCCTGACCAGGGATCAAACCCAGGCCCCCTACATTGGAGCCTGGAGTCTTAGCCACTTGACCACCAGAGAAGCCCCGAGAAGGCAGATCTTTTAGCACTGTGCCACCTGGGAAGCCTCAGTACAGTTGATTTTTGCGTATTTTGATCTTGTATCCCATAACCCTGCTGATTAATTGTTTCTTAATTTTAACAGTTTATGTGTGCATGAGTGTATATGGATTCTTTGACAGTGTGCTAAGTTGCTTCAGTTATGTCCACTTCTTTGACATAACTACAGACTGTAGCCCACCAGTCCATGAGATTGTCCAGGCAATAATACTGGAGTGGGTTGCCGTGCCCTCTACCTGCGGACCTCCCTGACCCAGGGATCGAACCTGCATCTCTATGTCTCCTGCATTGGCAGATGGGTTCCTTACCACTCGTGCCACCTGGAAAGTTTGGCAGCATTTATTACATGCTTTTAGCAAACATGAAGAAAATTAAGCGCATCTCAGTAGTGTTAGGACATTTGAAATTGAACTGAGATTTTAAAATATAGCTATAATTATTAATTCTATAAAACAAACTATACAGAAATAAGATAACATATCTCACACAGTTGTTAAACATGTATAGATGATACGGTGTTAGTGTGACAGTGAAACAGGAATTCAAGTTCTTGTTCTCAGAGCCAAAGAATAAAATCTATGAACACACATTCACAATAGCAAGCGAATAGAATCTATTAGAAGGAAGCAAAGTACAAAACTCTAAGCTTAGACACTGAGAGGAGGTAAAGAATCCTACCAAGGTGGAACTTAGAGTAGTTTTTATATACTTTCCAGTGTTACTCTGTAAATTTTTGGTTAGTTTCCTTATGTTGTTTCTAGCCAATCAGTTTAAAGGTCAAAGTGTTTAACTTAACATCTTTATGGCTTCTCTTGCTCTTCGGTTTAAATCACTGCCCTTTTTAATGCCCGCTGGCCATTTTGCAATGTACGAGATATGTGTGAGGGCTTCCCAGGTGGCACTAGTGGTAAAGTGCAGTGCAGGAGAGGCAAGCTCAGTCCCTTGGTCAGGAAGACACCTGGAGGAGGGAAACTCACGGTGATAATCTTGCTTGGAGAATCACATGGACAGAGGATCTTGGAGGGCTACAGTCCACAGAGTCATACAGAGTTGTACTGAAGCGACTTAGCAGGCACCAGAGGTATGGGTTTAAGATTAATGATCAGCAGTTGGTTTTTCTTCAGGTGTATGAAACAGAAGTTAATTACAATCCTTCCGTGGATCTTAGTGCTGATAATTTATCAGACTAAGGACACATTCCAGGAATTCTGGACAAAGGGTATATAGCTTTAGGCTAATGGAGCAAGATGTTTACTGACAATATGACTGAAATTTCACTGACTGCCTAGCAATTTCTTTTTTTTTTTTTAAATATTTATTATTAATTTATTTTCGGGGGGCGGGTTGGGGAGGGAGGGGGCAGGCGGGCCACTTCTATTGGTCTTTCATTTATGTATTTTCATCCATCTTTGTTCTTTGGCCCGTGTGGGCCTCCCATCATGGTGGCGTCTGTCGCTGCAGAGCACTGGCTCTGGGCGCATGCGCTCCAGAGCTCTGGCTCAGTAATTGGACACATTGGTCCAGCTGCTCCATGGCACGTGGGATTTTCCCAGGCCAGGGATCGAACCGGTGCCCCTTGTACTGCAAGGCGGTGTCCTTACCCACTGGACCACCAGGGAAGCCCTGCCTAGCAATTTCTATGTAAGCAGTACTAACGTTGAGGTCATCTAAGAAGTTAATAAGCATAATAAATGGGAATTTTCTTCCTCTATCAGAAACCACAAGAAATGAAAATATTAAATGTGGACAATTTTCTTGGAATACAAACATCACAGCACATCATACATTATTTGAGTAAGGTGAGAAGTGCTAAATATCAGTCACCTATTTTATTTATTTGACTGTGTCAGGTCTTAGTTGTGACATTCAGGATCTTCATTACTTCATATGGATCCTTTGTTGAAGCACACAGACTCTGGTTATGGAGTATGGGCTCAGTAGCTGTGGCACACAGCCTTGTGGGATGTGGGATGTGGGATCTTAGTTCCCCAGCCAGAGATTGAACTTGCATCCCTTACATTGTAAAGTGGATTCTTAACCACTGGACCATCAGAGAAATCTGTCACCTATTTTAGATATAAACCCTGATACATGCCATATAGAATAGATTATAATTATTACCAGTTTTTTGGATTTCAAAAAGGCAAAAATGTCTATAAAATTTTGTGGGAGTTTGTTCAGTAGATGATATGACTGGAAAAAGAATATATAGAACTGGAAATAAAACAGTGGCTGGTTCAAAATTGGGAAAGGAGTACTTCAAGGCTGTTGCTTGTCACCCTGCTTATTTAACTTCTACACAGAGTACAACATGGAAAATGCCGGGCTGGAGAAATATCAATAACCTCAGATAAGCAGGTGATACTACTCTTACAGCAGAAAGTGAAGAGGAACTAAAGAGCCTCTTGATGAAGGTAAAAGAGGAGAGTGAAAAAGCTGGCCTAAAATTCAACATCCAAACAACGAAGATCATGGCATCTGGTCCCATCCCTTCATGGCAAACAGATGAGGAAACAATGGAGACAGTGACAGTGACAGATTTTCTTTTCTTGGGCTACAAAATCATGAATGCTGACTGCAGCCATGAAATTAAAAAACACTTGCTCCTTGGAAGAAAAGCTATGAGAAACCCAGACTGTGTATTAAAAAGCTGAGACCTCACTTTGGCAATAAAGATCTGTATCGTCAAAGCTACGGTTTTTCCAGTAGTCATGTACAGATGTGAGAGTTAGACCATAAAGAAGGCTAAGGCACTGACGGGTTGATGCTTTAGAACTGTGGTGTTGGATAAGACTCTTGAGATTCCCTAGGACTGCAAAAGATCAAACCAATCAATCTGAAAGGAAAACAACCCTAAATATTCATTGGAAGGACTGATGCTGAAGCTGAAACTCCAATACTTTGGCCACCTGATGCAAAGAACTGACTCATTGGAAAAGACCCTGATGCTGGGAAAGATTGAAGGCAGGAGGAGAAGGGGATGACAGAGGATGAGATGGTTGGATGGCATCACTGACTGAAAGGATATGAGTTGGAGCACACTGTGGGACATAGTGAAGGACAGGGAAGCCTGACTGCAGTCCATGGGGTCAAGAAGATTTGGACGTTGACAGAACAGCTGAACAACAGTAATGTTGGCTGTTGACTCCCTCCACAAGAACTGCCAGAATAAGCTGTTGGTCAGGGAAAACCAAGTGTACTGGACTTACATCATCAAGGGAGAGCACTGTCTTAACAGAGCCTAGTGCCTTAGCAGGGTCAGTGTTAAGGTAATTTAAGGCAAATTCTTCCAGATAGGGAATTGGTAAAGATTAGGCAAAGTTTGTAACATGATAGTTTAGGATTAGCCAGCATAGTAAGTCTTGAATCAAGCCTGTATACACAAATTCTTGTTCTGATAAGCAAGCTGTTTGACCAAGTGAGCATACAGTTTTTCTCACTATGATTAGCTGTTTTCCACTATGATGTAACCATTTGTCTTGATAAACTGGTGTGCAAAAATTTCCTGAAGCAAATGATGAAGTTATTTTCTTTTTAGTAACCTTATCTCCTTGGGCTAGAGTTCTTGGAGAACAGCATTTAAACTATATTGACACAGATGTTATCAATTCTCACTAAAATCTCTACAAAAATAATCTAGACAAGTCTACAAATAATAATAATAAAAAAATCTAGATAAAATAATTTGAATGACAAAGGTATGACAGTGTCAAAAATACACATGGAAAACAGAGAGATTATAGCAGCGAATCCCTGGGAAAAATTTTAAAACATGCCATATAAACAACAACTTTGTCAGCATCAATGTTGGAGTCTACTGAAAACAATTTTTGGAAAGAAATTTGCACTCAATTAAAAAAAATGAAAAAGTGAAATTGTCATGTCATTAGAAACTTACTTATAGGAAGAATGCAATGCTCTGTTAGAAACCATCATGGTGGTATATTTTCTGCAACACAAATCAAAGGTATGATTTTAAAAATAATCATTTTAATGTTTATGTTGTTAGTACCAATTTTTTGTAATAGCTTTGGTAAAGTTGACATTAAAAATGATTATTTTTAAGAATGATGCAGGAAGTAAAATTTAGTGTATACAATGCACGTAGAAACATCAAGAGAGTTAATATATTTTTGAAAGACAAAGCAGTAATGTTTATGAAAAATATATTGCTATAAACAAATTGCAGAATCTCTTGACAATAATAACTTTTCTTACAAAGGCAATATTGAAAAGGGAGTAAGAAATTTTAGTTAAACTGAGAATCTCATTCATGATCCAAAACTAAAATTCAAATTCAATTTTCTTTTTCCTACATTAGATACAGCAATATCATTTTAAAAGGAGAGTTTTTTTTTTTGTTTTTTTTTGTTTTTTATGATTTCTTCTCAGTTTTATTGAACTTTTTTAGGTCCAAAGGGAGAGTTTTAAAATACTGAGAGAATATAATGGCCTTTCAATGTCATAGATGGTAGACATAACTTAAAGAATAAACTATTGCAACCATGTAAACACTAGTGGCTGAAATTGGTGAACAAAATAAGGAAAATGATACTGAAGGGAATTCAGTGTATAAGAAGTAAAATCCTAAATTGATCTCTAAAATTTACTCTTATAATATTCCAGTTTAAGAATTGGAGCATATATGCAATAATAATTTTCAGGACACATATCCAGTAGCTTTTTATAGCTTTTGGGATCAGTTTTACCTTGCAGTTGAAATTGTCAATGGAGTTTTATAGCTTCATGGAAATAAAATTTATTAAAGCTGTAAAAAATCACAAGAAAAAACTGCTTTTCTATAAAAATAATATAGAAGGAAGTATGCCTTGAAACTGTTAAAAAAAAAATTTTGTTTCTGTGAAAGCAAAATGTATAATTACTTTATAATAAATTATTTTCATAATATCTTGAGTATTCTGAAATAATTATGATTTAAAATTGTGCTTTATTCTGTGTTCAATACTTTAAGTTGTAGATTTTTTAAATTATTATGTAAGTTTCAGGTGTACAGTGTTATAATTCAGCAGCTATATACACAACAGAGAAATCATTACAAGTCTAGTTATTATCCATCACCATGCAATTGACTATCTTCACCCATTTCACCCACCTCCAGACACCCTTCCCCTCTGTTAACCACTAATCTGATATTTTTCACCCTAGTCCATGATTTTAAAAATAATCTTTTTGTTTATGTTGTTAGTACCAATTTTTGAAAGCTTTGGTAAAGTTGACATTAAAAATGATTATTTTTAAGAATGATGCAGGAAGTAAAATTTAGTGTATACAATGCACGTAGAAACATCAAGAGAGTTAATATATTTTTGAAAGACAAAGCAGTAATGTTTATGAAAAATATATTGCTATAAACAAATTGCAGAATCTCTTGACAATAATAACTTTTCTTACAAAGGCAATATTGAAAAGGGAGTAAGAAATTTTAGTTAAACTGAGAATCTCATTCATGATCCAAAACTAAAATTCAAATTCAATTTTCTTTTTCCTACATTAGATACAGCAATATCATTTTAAAAGGAGAGTTTTTTTTTTTTTTTTGTTTTTTATGATTTCTTCTCAGTTTTATTGAACTTTTTTAGGTCCAAAGGGAGAGTTTTAAAATACTGAGAGAATATAATGGCCTTTCAATGTCATAGATGGTAGACATAACTTAAAGAATAAACTATTGCAACCATGTAAACACTAGTGGCTGAAATTGGTGAACAAAATAAGGAAAATGATACTGAAGGGAATTCAGTGTATAAGAAGTAAAATCCTAAATTGATCTCTAAAATTTACTCTTATAATATTCCAGTTTAAGAATTGGAGCATATATGCAATAATAATTTTCAGGACACATATCCAGTAGCTTTTTATAGCTTTTGGGATCAGTTTTACCTTGCAGTTGAAATTGTCAATGGAGTTTTATAGCTTCATGGAAATAAAATTTATTAAAGCTGTAAAAAATCACAAGAAAAAACTGCTTTTCTATAAAAAATAATATAGAAGGAAGTATGCCTTGAAACTGTTAAAAAGAAAATTTTGTTTCTGTGAAAGCAAAATGTATAATTACTTTATAATAAATTATTTTCATAATATCTTGAGTATTCTGAAATAATTATGATTTAAAATTGTGCTTTATTCTGTGTTCAATACTTTAAGTTGTAGATTTTTTAAATTATTATGTAAGTTTCAGGTGTACAGTGTTATAATTCAGCAGCTATATACACAACAGAGAAATCATTACAAGTCTAGTTATTATCCATCACCATGCAATTGACTATCTTCACCCATTTCACCCACCTCCAGACACCCTTCCCCTCTGTTAACCACTAATCTGTTTTCCATATCTGTAAGTTTTCTTTTCTTTTATTTTGCTTGGTTTTTTAGATTCCATATATGGTGAAATCACACAATAGTTATCTTTCTCTGTCTGACTTATGTTACCTAGCATAGCACCTTCAAGGTCTCTCTCTCTGTATATATATATCACATATTCTTTATCCATTTATTCATTGATGGACACTTGGGATGTTCCATATCTTGCCTACTATAAATGTTGCTGCAATGAACTGCTGTTATTGTTTTTCTGTCCTTCAGTTGTGTCCAACTCTTTGTGACTCCTTGGACTGCATGTCACACTTTCCTGTACTTCACTGTCTCCTGGAGTTTGCTCAGTTGGGAGCAAACTCCGACCAAACTCATGTCCATTGAGTCAGTGAGGCCATCCAACCATCTCGTCCTCTGTCATCCCCTTCTCCTCCTGCCTTCAATCTTTCCCAGCATCAGGGTCTTTTCCAATGAGTCAGTTCTTTGCATCAGGTGGCCAAAGTATTGTAGTTTCAGCTTCTGCATCAGTCCTTCCAATGAATATTTAGGGTTGTTTTCCTTTCAGATTGATTGGTTTGATCTTTTGCAGTCCTAGGGAATCTCAAGAGTCTTATCCAACACCACAGTTCTAAAGCATCAACCCGTCAGTGCCTTAGCCTTCTTTATGGTCTAACTCTCACATCTGTACATGACTACTGGAAAAACCGTAGCTTTGATACAGATCTTTATTGCCAAAGTGAGGCTTTTTATAAAAATAATATAGAAGGAAGTATGCCTTGAAACTGTTAAAAGAAAATTTTGTTTCTGTGAAAGCAAAATGTATAATTACTTTATAATAAATTATTTTCATAATATCTTGAGTATTCTGAAATAATTATGATTTAAAATTGTGCTTTATTCTGTGTTCAATACTTTAAGTTGTAGATTTTTTAAATTATTATGTAAGTTTCAGGTGTACAGTGTTATAATTCAGCAGCTATATACACAACAGAGAAATCATTACAAGTCTAGTTATTATCCATCACCATGCAATTGACTATCTTCACCCATTTCACCCACCTCCAGACACCCTTCCCCTCTGTTAACCACTAATCTGTTTTCCATATCTGTAAGTTTTCTTTTCTTTTATTTTGCTTGGTTTTTTAGATTCCATATATGGTGAAATCACACAATAGTTATCTTTCTCTGTCTGACTTATGTTACCTAGCATAGCACCTTCAAGGTCTCTCTCTCTGTATATATATATCACATATTCTTTATCCATTTATTCATTGATGGACACTTGGGATGTTCCATATCTTGCCTACTATAAATGTTGCTGCAATGAACTGCTGTTATTGTTTTTCTGTCCTTCAGTTGTGTCCAACTCTTTGTGACTCCTTGGACTGCATGTCACACTTTCCTGTACTTCACTGTCTCCTGGAGTTTGCTCAGTTGGGAGCAAACTCCGACCAAACTCATGTCCATTGAGTCAGTGATGCCATCCAACCATCTCATCCTCTGTCATCCCCTTCTCCTCCTGCCTTCAATCTTTCCCAGCATCAGGGTCTTTTCCAATGAGTCAGTTCTTTGCATCAGGTGGCCAAAGTATTGGAGTTTCAGCTTCAGCATCAGTCCTTCCAATGAATATTCAGGGTTGTTTTCCTTTCAGATTGATTGGTTTGATCTTTTGCAGTCCTAGGGAATCTCAAGAGTCTTATCCAACACCACAGTTCTAAAGCATCAACCCGTCAGTGCCTTAGCCTTCTTTATGGTCTAACTCTCACATCTGTACATGACTACTGGAAAAACCGTAGCTTTGTGATACAGATCTTTATTGCCAAAGTGAGGTCTCAGCTTTTTAATACACAGTCTGGGTTTCTCATAGCTTTTCTTCCAAGGAGCAAGTGTTTTTTAATTTCATGGCTGCAGTCAGCATTCATGATTTTGTAGCCCAAGAAAAGAAAATCTGTCACTGTCACTGTCTCCATTGTTTCCTCATCTGTTTGCCACGAAGGGATGGGACCAGATGCCATGATCTTCGTTGTTTGGATGTTGAATTTTAGGCCAGCTTTTTCACTCTCCTCTTTTACCTTCATCAAGAGGCTCTTTAGTTCCTCTTCACTTTCTGCTGTAAGAGTAGTATCACCTGCTTATCTGAGGTTATTGATATTTCTCCCAGCAATCTTGATTCCATCTTGTGCTTCATCCAGACCAGCATTTTGCATGATGTACTCAGCAGAGAAGTTAGCAGGGTGACAAACAACAGCCTTAATGTACTCCTTTCCCGATTTTGAACCAGTCCATTGTTCTGTGTCCAATTCTAACTCTTGTTTCTGTACGAGCATAGAGATTTTTGGAGGCAGACATGGTGGTCTGATATTCCCATCTCTTTAAGAATTTTCCACATCTTGTTATGATTCACACAATCAAAGGATTTAGTGTAGTTAATGAAGCAGAAATTTTTATTTATTTTTTAAAATTTTCTTGCTTTTTCTGTGATTCAGCCAATGTTGGCAATTTGATCTCTGGTTTCTCTGCCTTTTCTAAATCCAGCTTGTACATCTGGATGTTCTTGGTTCACATACTGCTGAAGCCTAGCTTGAGGGATTTTGAGCATTACCTTGCTGCAATTAATATAAGGTTGTTATTTGTAGAACTTATATAGGATAACCTTGGACTAATTGTAATTTTATTATTAAAAAAATAAATAATATACTACCTTCTAGCAGTTGTACTTGAGGAAAATAAAATTAATTGTCTTCAAGGAAGGGATAAATTTCCTAACTCACACAAAGTCAGTTTGTGGCTGCAAAATTATAGTCTCAGAATGTTAAAGACATTACTCTTAAATAAATAACATAACAGAACTTTTTACTTAGGAACTGGAATAATGATAAAACCAATTCAAAGGAGAATTTAAGAAACTGTGACTTCTAGAATAAATGGGAAGTTCCTACTGAAATAGAATTGTGAAGTTAAATAAAGATATACAGTGGTAAAATCCTATAAGGTAATAAAGTCATTACCTTCACATTTATCTTTGCTAGGAAGCAAAAAAGAAAATCATTTCCCCAGATTAGCTTTTAGAATTATAAATTATAAAATCTCTGAACTCTAATGAATTGTACCAATAAGCTTAAGTTTTTAGTGTTAGATGATCCTTAAGTAGATTTATTGGAAGTTCCTCTGAGCATGACATTGTTGTTATAGTTGTTGTTCAGTCACTAAGTCATGTCCAGCTCTATTGCACCCCCATTGTAGCTCACCAGGCTCCTCTGTCCATGGGATTCTCAAGGAAATAATACTGGAGTGGGTTGCCATTTACTAACCCAGGGACTCTTCCTCACCCAGAGATGGAACCCATGTCTTCTGCACTTATAGTTGGATTCTTTACCACTGAGCCACGAAGGTAGCTCATGGCATCAATTATTTCCAAGTTTGGGATAATTTTTTTTTTTTTTTTTAACATGGCCTAATGTCAGCCCTGCATATTCAAACTGGAGCAGGATGCAGTACTTGGTTGTATCAGAAACAAAACAAAATTAATTCAAACCCACTATTTACAGAGGAGTAAGTAACACTTTACTAAAGGTTGTTCAGTCATATGAAAGAAAGGATTACACAGCCTATCTCACAGTAAAGCCTCATTTTTGAAATTCCATCAGCTGCCTGAACCCCTATATAACTTTCCTAATTACACTCCTCCATGTTGCCCCTCCACTAACACTTTTCCTGCTCTTCTTTTTTCTAATGCAAAGTGTTATATGGGACGATACTGAATAACACCCCCAAACTGACAAGGAACTTTGAGACTGAAAAACAAAGCAGGCAACTCCATGAAGTGCAGTTATGAAGCTTATTGTGAGTTTAAATTTGTCTTCAAGGAAGGGATAAATTTCCTAACTCACACAAAGTCAGTTTGTGGCTGCAAAATTATAGTCTCAGAATGTTAAAGACATTACTCTTAAATAAATAACATAACAGAACTTTTTACTTAGGAACTGGAATAATGATAAAACCAATTCAAAGGAGAATTTAAGAAACTGTGACTTCTAGAATAAATGGGAAGTTCCTACTGAAATAGAATTGTGAAGTTAAATAAAGATATACAGTGGTAAAATCCTATAAGGTAATAAAGTCATTACCTTCACATTTATCTTTGCTAGGAAGCAAAAAAGAAAATCATTTCCCCAGATTAGCTTTTAGAATTATAAATTATAAAATCTCTGAACTCTAATGAATTGTACCAATAAGCTTAAGTTTTTAGTGTTAGATGATCCTTAAGTAGATTTATTGGAAGTTCCTCTGAGCATGACATTGTTGTTATAGTTGTTGTTCAGTCACTAAGTCATGTCCAGCTCTATTGCACCCCCATTGTAGCTCACCAGGCTCCTCTGTCCATGGGATTCTCAAGGAAATAATACTGGAGTGGGTTGCCATTTACTAACCCAGGGACTCTTCCTCACCCAGAGATGGAACCCATGTCTTCTGCACTTATAGTTGGATTCTTTACCACTGAGCCACGAAGGTAGCTCATGGCATCAATTATTTCCAAGTTTGGGATAATTTTTTTTTTTTTTTTTAACATGGACTAATGTCAGCCCTGCATATTCAAACTGGAGCAGGATGCAGTACTTGGTTGTATCAGAAACAAAACAAAATTAATTCAAACCCACTATTTACAGAGGAGTAAGTAACACTTTACTAAAGGTTGTTCAGTCATATGAAAGAAAGGATTACACAGCCTATCTCACAGTAAAGCCTCATTTTTGAAATTCCATCAGCTGCCTGAACCCCTATATAACTTTCCTAATTACACTCCTCCATGTTGCCCCTCCACTAACACTTTTCCTGCTCTTCTTTTTTCTAATGCAAAGTGTTATATGGGACGATACTGAATAACACCCCCAAACTGACAAGGAACTTTGAGACTGAAAAACAAAGCAGGCAACTCCATGAAGTGCAGTTATGAAGCTTATTGTGAGTAATTTACATGCAGGCAGAATCAAGCTGACAAAGATCCAGAGACACTTGCAGCCCACTCTGTACTGCCTGAAGAGGTACAGGGGACTTTTAAGGGGTCTAACCTAAAAGCATGCCCTGACTTCTAAGAGAGGAGCATGTCTACAGGGACCTGGAGTGTTTTCCTCTCTTCTTCCAGGGAGGATCTGATGACCATCATGCTGTGCATCATGACTACCTTGCCCTGCAGGACATTAACTGTCCCTATCAGCAGAAGGCATTCTTGTAGTTTTCAGATCAGATGAAGGCAAGGGTAAATGATGATGGAGGGGGTTCCCTGGTGGTCCAGTGGGTAAGGACATCACCCTGCAGTGCAAGGGGCGCCAGTTCGATCCCTGGCCTGGGAAGGTCCCACGTGCCGTGGAGCGGCTGGACCGATGTGTCCAGTTGCTGAGCCGGAGCTCTGGAGCACATGCGCCCAGAGCTGGTGCTCTGCGACAACAGAGGCCACCGTGATGGGAGGCCCACACGGGCCAAAGAACAAAGACGGATGAATATAGAGAAACGAAAGACCAGTGGAAGTGGCCCGCCCACCCTCCTCCCTCCCCACCCCCGCCAAAATAAATAAATGTTAAAAAAAAAAAAAATGATGATGATAGGGACCTTACCTGTCTCTGTGCATTCCTAGTGAGTAGTCTAGAGCTCACTAGAAAGGGAAGGGGCCAGACTGTGGGTCTGAGATGGAACCGGCAAAATGGAGTCAGTGTGGTTCAGCCACACACAAGCCTTCCACAGCGCTGCAGCCTCACATCCAGCAGGCTCTAAGCAAGAAAAACCGCTTCATTTCAGTTGCTAAATCATGTCCGATCCTTTGTAACCTCGTGGACTGTAGAACACCAGGCTTCCCTGTCCTTCACTATCTCCCCAAGATTGCTCAAACTCCTGCCTGTTGAGTCAGTGATGCCATTCAACCGTCTCATTCTTTGTCATACTAATGGGGTTCAAAATATGGGACTGCATGGAACTTCCTGGTGCTCCAAGGGTTAAGACTCCATGCTCCTGCTGCAGTGGGTGTGGCTTTGATCCCTAGTTGGGGAATTAAGATCCCCATGCCACCCGCAAGGCCAGAAAAATATGCGACCCCAAAATATGATACCTTGGTATATTGAATATCTTAAACGGAAGAAGTGTGAGAAAACAGCAGAAGGAGGAAGGTCACTCTGATCTCACCTGCCTCACTCTTCTCTGAAACAGGTTAGCAGTCCCCCACATGAATGTACCTTCCGTGTACCGGGAGGAAAAAAGGCACTCCTATTACTGTCAATAGAGACCTGAAGTCTGAGACATCTGTATAAATAAGCCTTGTAAACTGACTCTTATCTTCGTAGTTTCTCCTTTATCACTGACTACTCAGTCCAAACATCTCTGTCTTCTCAATTCATCACAAATGTATTGGTTTTATATATACAAGGTATGAAAGCTCCTAGTCTGGTCCCTTCGTGGGGTCTTCATTTTCTTGGTGAGGCACCCATATTAGCAATAACTCAGTAAAATGTGTATGTGTTTCTCCTATTCATCTGTCTTACATCAGTTTGATTTTCAGACTCAGGGACGCTAAGAGGGTTGAGGAAAACTTTCCTCCCCTACAGTACATTAAGAACCAAAATGAATAATAAATTTCAAATAACTTTTTTTTCTTTTTATTGTCTCTGTTGGCCAAAACTGACCAGCCTTGCCTCAGCAAACATAAAGGATAATCTGACTGGTCTTTTCCAATCACTGTTTGCTGGGTACTAACCCTGTGTTCCATGTTTTCATATCTGTTACCTCACTCAATCCTTACTATAAGGTAAGCTGATATTACTATCAACATTTAACAAATTCAGTAACTAACTTCAAAGAGGCTGACGTGTCATAGGTAACAATAAATGGCAAGGCTCCAGTAAGAATCAGGTTTTCAGATTCCAAGCTCAGAGCTGATTCCTTACTTCCCAGCTCAGAAGTCATATAAATCCATCATTCTGTGCTCCATCTCAGGTGCTGCTTAGAATCTGACTATGTGTTTGTTTCTTCAACTGGAGGATTTCTCAACCTCAGCACCGTTAGCATTTTTCTTTTGATCAAGAGGCTGTCCTGTGCACTGGAGGGTGCTGAGTAGCACCCCTGGCTTCTACCCACCCCTCCCAGGCTTCCCTACCCCCAGTCATGCAAAATCAGCCCGAGTGGAGAATCACTGTTTTACTCTGTGCTGAGTTCCTTTGGAATGTGTACCCTCTGTTCCCTTCAGTCTGTGAGAACACTTGAGGTTTCAGTCCTGGCCTGACAATGTGGAAAATTTCCGTGCCTGTACCCTATCCTGGGTCCCTCTGGATTCCTCTAGGGCCCTCGTCTGCAATAACTGACATGCTCACTGTGAACTTCTGTCTGTTCTTGGATAGTATCCACAATTGGATACACATTGACTTGATTCTGTGCAAGCTTATCCAATCTACTTGATGCAATGACTATTCGAGACCAGGGCTTAAAATTGAATTAACTGCCCCAAAATGATTTACTGGAGGCTTCTGGAAATGTTCCCCACAACTGGATTAACTATTCTGATTAATTTGGCCTGTCAATTTGTTGGGAAGGAAGGGAATAGCCATTTAATTTATTTATTCACTTAATTTATTCAACTTAATAATTCATTTAGATTCATTTCTTTATTTAACTGATACTGGGACTGAGATGCTCTTTTTTGTACTGAATTGAAAAGCTAAAATTACCAGATCAGTGGTACATTTAGACTCAATCTGGAGGCAGCTTCTGTCTCCACACAAATTGTTTCATATCTTTTATTCTCCAGAGAATGTAGCTCAGTTAATAAATAATCAATTTTCAGAGGCTATTTCTAACCACTCTGTTCTTTTCACAGCAGAGAGAATAGGATAATTTTTTTTTCCTTTAATTTCAAAAGCTGTTTTAAAAAGTAAATGTTTGAGGAGCACTTGTGCTTGTTTGATCATGCCTTTCTGGCAAGACAAGAGTATTGTTAGTGTGTACATAGAACTCAGAACAGTCAGCGCATGTCATAGTATGTCCATGGTGGATTTCCTGTGTGATGGAGGGAAGAATAAGAGGAGACAGACCAGAGGGTTCACGTCACACTAGATTTCTTAGGAAGCTCGTAAAAAGGATTTACTGTATTTTGATTAATCCATCCTTCATCCACCTTGAGTGTCTCCATGGCAACCAGATATTTGTTTCCCAAAGATGGGCTTTCAGACTGTGGAAGGTTCATTCAGCTCCATACAACCCCCCCTGTATTCCTGAGGCACACATCTTTGAAATTCCACATGCATAGACAACCACTCCCAAACCCTTGTCTGTGTTACTGATCCCCGTTCTAGTATCATTTTATCAATGATAAGGCATGATCAATTATTTGAAGCATTTTCTCAGAGCCAACAGAAACATCTGTTTCATCTCTGTTCCTCAAAAACATTTAAGTATTTTAAGCTCAGCCTAAAGAAAGCTAGCTAAATGGTCACTATGAGACTTTAAAATATGTATACTGTGTCACATATTGGCTAGAGTATTTCAGAGCATCCACCAATTAAATGCTTTTGTAAATATAGAAATTTACACTGCTAGCTCAAAGAGTAAAGAATTTGCCTGCAATGCAAGAGACTTGGGTTCAATCCCTGGGTCACAAGATCCCCTAGAGAAGGAAATGGCAACCTATCCCAGCATTCCTGCCTTGAGAATTCTATGGACAGAATGCTATGATATGCTAGGGCTACAGTCCATGGGGTCACAGAGAGTCCGACACGACTGAGTGACTGACACACACATAAAATTAGAAATTGCAAAAAAAAAAAAAAAATTAGAAATTGCTTTTCATCAAATGTTAGTGATCCTTTTCTCAAAACAAAGTTATAAAGCAGAATCTAATTCAAGGTATACTAACGTGCAAAGAATATATATTTTATAGACAGTAACGTGATGATTTTCCCAGAGTCTCACATTAGTCTGAAACTGACCTGAAATGAGGTCATGGAGACCCAAACGCCCAGCACTTAACTCTCCCCGTCCTGTAGAAGGGCTACCTTCCTTCTCCCACAGTGGAACCTGAGCAGGGCCCTTGTGATGCACTGTGTGAGTCTCCTGCTTCCTGGGAGCAGGAAACTCCTCTGTCTTGCCTTATCTCCACCTCTCTATTTCTCAGTATGGAAAGATGGCATGAATGGATAGATGGATGTAAGGAAGAAAAGAAGAAAGGTAGTAAAAATAGTAAAAGTCTGGAGTATACATAGTTTTTTTTGACGCATATCACCAAAAGATAATATATGGGGAATGAGGGTGGAATTCTCTTTAAATGTCTCATATTCTTTTCTTTTTTATGACCATGAATAATTTTTAAAATCAACAAAAACAAAGCATTTCCATTTTGGAAAAAAAAATATTCTTCAGATTTCAAATTATACTCCAAAGTAAATTTATTTCTAATGTAAACCACCCCCCCCAAAAAAGCCCCAACCATTTATGCAACTGTAATACAGTAAGTAGGATTTGCACAACTTCTCTCATTATTTCATTTTTTTTAAAAAAATCACAGTTTTAATTTTAATGCTGCTGTTAATGATTAAGGTAATAAAGTCATTTTCTTTTACCCATATTATGGGAGTAATACTTTCCCTCTTTATTTTTCTCTGCCTAAAAGTAATATTGAATTAGTCTGACACAGAGTTTAGGAATCATAACTTGAATTATTGGAATTCATTCAGGGAGCCCAGACTCACTTAAAATTGCTGCTGTCTGCAGTATAATAAATGTGATCGATGGCCTTTTGCAGCAACACAGCTCCGCTGCTCCCCCACGGCTGAGAGAGGTCTCTGTGTGTGTCCCTGTGCAGATTTCTTCAGCATTCTGCAACTGCTTCCAGTGGGAGCTAGTCTTGAGCCTCCTGTTCACAGTTATTTAAGAGCAGGTGGTTATTTTCCATTTACCATGGATCAATTTAAATTCCCTGTAACAAAAAAGAATCGTGTTGAAGATCAGTGACTTGCAGAAAGAGAAAGATAAATATTGTATAGTAACACATATATATGGAATCTAGAAAGATGGGTACTGATAAATGTGTATACAGAGCAGCCGTGTAGAAACAGACATAGAGAACATACGGGCATAGTGGGGAGGGAGGAATGGGTGAGATTTATAGGAAGAGTGACATGAAAACTTAGTTACCAAATGTAAAATAGATAACTAATGGGAATATGCTGTAAGACTGAGGGAACCTACACAGGGGCTCTGTAACAACCTAGCGGGTTGGGATGGGGAGAGAGATGGGAGGGAAGTTCAAGAGGGAGGAGACATAGGTATACCTATGGCTGATTCAGGTTGATGTGTGGCAGTAAACAACAAAACCCTGTAAAAAAATAAATAAATAAAAGATCAGTGACTTGTAAAAAAGTAAGATTATATGCACAGAGAGCCTTTATCAGTTCTGCCTTACTTGGTTCTTTGTCATTTTGAGTTAGAAGAAAAAAAATTGGATTCTACTAGTAACTAGAACTTTCCTATGATCGTCAAATTAAGCAAATTAACCAAAGAAGACTGAAATTAATCTACTGTTGCTCTTTAAGAAATAAATGTTTAAATAAACTTACAAAGGAAGTAAAAATAGATGGAATCAGGCACCTGCAACATTTCTCCAACACTTCTGATTCCCCTTTCCTGGGTTTCCTTCTTCCTTTTGTTATACTTACCACTCAAATTAGTAATTTTAGGACCAAAATATTTGACACACTTCTTGCAATTGGTTACAACGTAACCGTGTATTAGGATAAGCCAGATAATTTTAAAAATACCTTATGCTAACTTGTGAAATATTTAGCTCATAAATCACTTTTTTCATTTAGGAAGTTTATAAATCTAAATAAATATTTGCAAAGAAAAATGATTGCCCAGGAGCCTTATCAGACTTTTATTCTAAATACAGTTACAAAATCTTAAACCATAGACTTTTTGATTTTGAAGAAATCTTAGACTGTTTCATGCATGGTGAGACTAAAGTAGGTTGAGCGTTGAAGCTGTTACTTACCCAGTTTTGTAGCATAAATTAGTAAGGAATTCAAACACTCCTGAAAACCTTTTCCCTCCTACTATTCTGCTTTTCCACAGTGGGAGGGGAAAGAAGGGCACATACATGACCTTCCTCATTCAACACAACAGTCTTGTGAGATATGTATTATTCTGATTGAAGAGAGAAAGAAAACTCTTCTGAGACTCTGGGAAGTTACATAATTTGTCCAAGGTCACACAGCCACTAAGAGAAGTAGAATTTGAATCTCAGGTTGTAACCTGATTGGATTCTATGAGCAGCCTCAATCCTTACCTACATCCAAGTTCAGACTATTTTTTATGAAATTACAAGTGGCAATGCAAATAATCAATAGGCATTCCATAATCAAGAGCAGAGGACATAGGTATACCTATGGCTGATTCAGGTTGATGTGTGGAAGTAAACAACAAAAACATGTAAAAAAATAAATAAATAAAAGATCAGTGACTTGTAAAAAAGTAAGATTATATGCACAGAGAGCCTTTATCAGTTCTGCCTTACTTGGTTCTTTGTCATTTTGAGTTAGAAGAAAAAAAATTGGATTCTACTAGTAACTAGAACTTTCCTATGATCGTCAAATTAAGCAAATTAACCAAAGAAGACTGAAATTAATCTACTGTTGCTCTTTAAGAAATAAATGTTTAAATAAACTTACAAAGGAAGTAAAATAGATGGAATCAGGCACCTGCAACATTTCTCCAACACTTCTGATTCCCCTTTCCTGGGTTTCCTTCTTCCTTTTGTTATACTTACCACTCAAATTAGTAATTTTAGGACCAAAATATTTGACACACTTCTTGCAATTGGTTACAACGTAACCGTGTATTAGGATAAGCCAGATAATTTTAAAAATACCTTATGCTAACTTGTGAAATATTTAGCTCATAAATCACTTTTTTCATTTAGGAAGTTTATAAATCTAAATAAATATTTGCAAAGAAAAATGATTGCCCAGGAGCCTTATCAGACTTTTATTCTAAATACAGTTACAAAATCTTAAACCATAGACTTTTTGATTTTGAAGAAATCTTAGACTGTTTCATGCATGGTGAGACTAAAGTAGGTTGAGCGTTGAAGCTGTTACTTACCCAGTTTTGTAGCATAAATTAGTAAGGAATTCAAACACTCCCTGAAAACCTTTTCCATCCTACTATTCTGCTTTTCCACAGTGGGAGGGGAAAGAAGGGCACATACATGACCTTCCTCATTCAACACAACAGTCTTGTGAGATATGTATTATTCTGATTGAAGAGAGAAAGAAAACTCTTCTGAGACTCTGGGAAGTTACATAATTTGTCCAAGGTCACACAGCCACTAAGAGAAGTAGAATTTGAATCTCAGGTTGTAACCTGATTGGATTCTATGAGCAGCCTCAATCCTTACCTACATCCAAGTTCAGACTATTTTTTATGAAATTACAAGTGGCAATGCAAATAATCAATAGGCATTCCATAATCAAGGACAGAAGAGAATTTTATTCAAACTGAAGTTTATACCCTGGGAGACATTGATTCAAGAAGCCCTTGAACTGTATTCCAGTGGTCTACAGGATGAATGAAACTTAATAGGCAAAAACTGCAAAGGTACGTACGTTGTTTATCAGGAATAAGCCTAGAGGACTAACTGTTAGGACTCCAAGCTTCCACTGCAAGGGGCACAGGTTGCAGTGGGACCTGGTTGGGGCATTAAAATCCCATATGCCCTACAGCGCAGTGGGGGGGGGGGGGATTAGGATTAGAGCCAGCAAAAAGTAAGGGTGCTGGTCTAACAAAATTCCTTGGGGTCTGAAATGGTTGCATAGTTATAAGGGAACACCTTGAGTCCATAAGACTGCAGCTGGCGTCTGCTAGCAGATAATTGATTTGAAAAATGGCTTGTGATACCCTTGAATTTGACAAAATTCAGAAAATTCAAGAATTCATGCAGGAGTGTGTTGGAAACTACAGCCACAATGGCCACGCAGCTCCATTTTGGATGCCCAAACCATAGTTCCTCTATTTCTATTTTTTTTTTTTAACCTTTATTTTACTTTTAACTTTTACAGAGTTTTGTTGTTTACAGACATGCATGTTCCCAGATCAGTCACATGTATATCCCCCCCTTCCCACCCCTCCCAACCATCACACAGCAACCCTGAAGGATCCCCTTTTCTCACATAGCAATGACTAGAGCTATTTTCTTCAGTTATGATAGTACAGGCCTTCATGCTACTTCCTTTATGCCTCCCACCCTATCTTCCTTCCCAAAAATGTCCATATGTCCACTGTCCATGTCTGTCTTTCCGTTGCTTCACTGCATGCACCATCATCACCATCCTGCTAGATTCCATATATGTATGTTAATATACTGTATTTGTCCTTCTCTCTTTTTTTTTTTATATTTCTTTTTTTTAAAAAAACCTTTATTTTGCTTTTAACTTTTACAGAGTTTTGCAGAGTTTTGTTGTTTACAGATATGTATGTTCCCAGATTAGTCATATGTATATCCCCCCTCCCCACCCCTCCCGACCATCACACAGTACCCCTGAAGGATCCCCTTTTCTCACAGAGCAATGACTAGAGCTATTTTCTTCACTTATGATCGTACAGGCCTTCATGCTACTTCCTTTACGCCTCCCACCCTCTGTTCCTTCCCCACAATGTCCATATGTCCACTGTCCATGTCTGTCTTTCTGTCGCTTCACTGCGTGTGCCATCATCACCATCCTACTAGATTCCATATATATGTGTTAATATACTGTATTTGTCCTTCTCTTTCTGACTGATTTCACTTTTTATGATACGTTCTAGATCCAGCCACCTCATTAGGACTGATTCTTCTGCATTTCTCTTTACAGCTGTATAGTATTCCATTGTATATATGTACCAGACCTTTTGGATCCATTCGTTCGTCGATGGGCATCTAGGTTGCTTCCATGTTCTGGCTATTGTATAGAGAGCTGCAATGAACATTGGGGTACAGGTGCCTCTTTCAGTTTTGATTTCATCAGGATATAGGCCTAATAATGGGATTGCTGGGTCGTAGGGTGCTTCTATTTTTAGTTTTTTAAGAAATATCCATACTGTCTTCCATAGAGGTTGTATCAGTTTACATTCCCACCAGCAATGCAGGAGTGTTCCCTTTTCTCCGCACCCTCTCCAGCATGTATTATCTGCAGATTTTTTGATGATGGCCATTCTGATAGGTGTGAGGTGATATCTCATTGTAGTTTTGATTTGCATTTCTCTAACGATGAGCGAGGTTGAGCATCGTTTCATGTGCTTTTGGGCCATCTGTATGTCCTCTTTGGAGAGGTGTCTGTTTAGGTCCTTTTCCCATTTTTTGATTGGGTTGTTCGTTTTTCCAGTGCTGAGTTGTCTGAGTTGCTTGTAGATTTTGGAGATTAATTCTTTGTCTGTTGTTTCATTTGCTATGATTTTTTCCCACTCTGTGGGCTGTCCAGCTTTTTTGTGATTTCTTTTGCTGTACAAAAGCTTTTAAGTTTCATGAGGTCCCACATGTTCATTTTTCTTTTCAGTTCCGCTATTCTAGTAGGTGGGTCAGAGAAGATCTTGCTTTGATTTATGTCCTTGAGTGTTTTGCCTATATGCTCCTCTAAGAGTTTGAGGGTTTCTGGTCTTACATTTAGGTTTTTAATCCATTTTGAGTTGATCTTAGTGTATGGTGTCAGGGAATGTTCCAACTTCATTTTTTTGCATGTAGCTGTCCAATTTTCCAAGCACCACTTGTTGAAGAGGCTGTCTTTGTCCCATTTTATAGTTTCGCCTCCTTTGTCAAAAATAAGGTACCCATAGGTGCGTGGGTTTATCTCTGGGTTCTCGATCTTTTTCCATTGGTCTATAGTTCTGTTTCTGTGCCAGTACCATACTGTCTTGATGACTGTTGGTTTGTAGTAGAGTCTGAAATTGGGGAGGCTGATCCCTCCAGCTCCATTCTTCTTCCTCAGGATTGCTTTGGCTATTTGAGGTCTTTTGTGTTTCCATATGAAGTGTGATTCTTTGGTCTAGTTCTGTGAAAAATGTCATTGGAAGTTTGATAGGGATCGCATTGAATCTATAGATGACATTTGGTAGTATGGTCATTTTCACAATATTGATTCTTCCGACCCAGGAACATGGAATATCTCTCCATCTGTTTAAGTCTTCTCTAATGTCTCTCATGAGTGTCTTGTAATTTTCTGTGTACAGTTCTTTTGTTTCTTTGGGTAGGTTTATTCCTAGATATTTGATTCTTTTGGTTGCAATGGTGAAGGGGATTGTCTCTTTGATTTCGTTTTCTGATTTTTCATTGTTTGTGTATACGAATGCCAGTGATTTCTGTACGTTGATTTTGTATCCTGCGACTTTGCTGAATTCACTGATTAACTCTAGTAGTTTTGTAATAGTGTCTTTGCAATTTTCTATGTATAATATCATGTCATCTGCAAATAGAGAGAGTTTGACTTCTTCCTTTCCAATCTGGACTCCTTTGATTTCTTTCTCTTCTCTTATTGCTGTTGCTAGAACTTCCAGGACTGTTGAATAAGAGTGGTGAAAGTGGACAGTCTTGTCTTGTTCCTGATCTTAGAGGAAATGCTTTCAGTTTTTCACCGTTGAGGGTAATGTTCGCTGTGGGCTTCTCATATATGGCTTTCACTATGTTGAGATAGGTTCCTTCTATGCCCATTTTTTGAAGAGTTTTTATCCTAAATGGATGTTGTACTTTGTCGAAGGCTTTCTCTGCATCTATTGAGATGATCATGTGATTTTTGTCTCTCAATTTGTTGATATGGTGTATCACATTGATTGATTTGTGGATATTGAAGAATCCTTGCATGCCTGGGATGAACCCGACTTGATCATGATGTATGAGCTTTTTGATGTGTCGTTGAATTCTGTTTGCTAGGATTTTGTTGAGGATTTTGGTGTCTAGGTTCATCAGTGAAATTGGCCTATAATTTTCTTTTCTTGTGTTGTCTTTGCCTGGTTTGGGTATCAGGGTGATGGTGGCCTCGTAGAATGTGTTTGGAAGTTTTCCTTCCTGTGCAATTGTTTTGAAGAGTTTTAGAAGGACAGGCATTAGCTCTTCTTTAAATGTTTGGTAGAATTTGGCTGTGAAGCCATCTGGTCCTGGGCTTTTATTTTTGGGTAGATTTTTGATCACAAGGTTTAATTTTTTTTGCAGCGGTTTGATAGGGATCGCATTGAATCTATAGATGACATTTGGTAGTATGGTCATTTTCACAATATTGATTCTTCCGACCCAGGAACATGGAATATCTCTCCATCTGTTTAAGTCTTCTCTAATGTCTCTCATGAGTGTCTTGTAATTTTCTGTGTACAGTTCTTTTGTTTCTTTGGGTAGGTTTATTCCTAGATATTTGATTCTTTTGGTTGCAATGGTGAAGGGGATTGTCTCTTTGATTTCGTTTTCTGATTTTTCATTGTTTGTGTATACGAATGCCAGTGATTTCTGTACGTTGATTTTGTATCCTGCGACTTTGCTGAATTCACTGATTAACTCTAGTAGTTTTGTAATAGTGTCTTTGCAATTTTCTATGTATAATATCATGTCATCTGCAAATAGAGAGAGTTTGACTTCTTCCTTTCCAATCTGGACTCCTTTGATTTCTTTCTCTTCTCTTATTGCTGTTGCTAGAACTTCCAGGACTGTTGAATAAGAGTGGTGAAAGTGGACAGTCTTGTCTTGTTCCTGATCTTAGAGGAAATGCTTTCAGTTTTTCACCGTTGAGGGTAATGTTCGCTGTGGGCTTCTCATATATGGCTTTCACTATGTTGAGATAGGTTCCTTCTATGCCCATTTTTTGAAGAGTTTTTATCCTAAATGGATGTTGTACTTTGTCGAAGGCTTTCTCTGCATCTATTGAGATGATCATGTGATTTTTGTCTCTCAATTTGTTGATATGGTGTATCACATTGATTGATTTGTGGATATTGAAGAATCCTTGCATGCCTGGGATGAACCCGACTTGATCATGATGTATGAGCTTTTTGATGTGTCGTTGAATTCTGTTTGCTAGGATTTTGTTGAGGATTTTGGTGTCTAGGTTCATCAGTGAAATTGGCCTATAATTTTCTTTTCTTGTGTTGTCTTTGCCTGGTTTGGGTATCAGGGTGATGGTGGCCTCGTAGAATGTGTTTGGAAGTTTTCCTTCCTGTGCAATTGTTTTGAAGAGTTTTAGAAGGACAGGCATTAGCTCTTCTTTAAATGTTTGGTAGAATTTGGCTGTGAAGCCATCTGGTCCTGGGCTTTTATTTTTGGGTAGATTTTTGATCACAAGGTCAATTTCTGAGCTTGTGATTGTGTTGTTCAAAGTTTCTGTTTCTTCCTGGCTCAGTCTTGGGAGATTAATCTTCCCCAAGAAACTGTCCATTTCTTCCAGGTTGTCCAGTTTGTTGCCGTAGAGTTGCTCATAATAGTCCCTTAGAATCCTTTGGATTTCTGCATTATCTGTTGTAATCTCTCCTTTTTCATTTTTGATTTTGTTGATCTAGTTCTTCTCTTTCTCTTGATGAGTCTGGCCAGTGGTGTGTCGATTTTATTTACCTTTTCGATGAACCAGCTTTTTGTTTTATTTATCTTTACTATTCTTTCTTTCGTTTCTTTTTCATTTATTTCTGCTCTGATCTTTATGATTTCCCTTCTTCTGCTGGCTTTGGGGTGTTTTTGTTCTTCTTTCTCCAGTTGTTTTAAGCGTAAGGTAAGGTCGTCTGTTTGAGATTTTCCTAGTTTCTTGAGGTCGGATTGAATTGCTATAAACTTCCCTCTTAGGACTGCTTTTTCAGTATCCCATAGGTTTTGCACTGTTGTGTGTTCATTGTCATTTTCTTCTAGGAATTTTTTAATTTCTCCTTTGATTTGCTCGGTAATCAGTTGGTTTTTTAGGTATGTGTTGTTTAATCTCCATGTGTTTGTGTTTTTAGCAGTTTTTTTCCTGTAGTTAATCTCTAATCTCACTGCATTGTGGTCCGAAAAGATGGTTGATATAATTTCAGTTTTCTTGAATTGACTGAGGTTTGATTTGTGGCCCAAGATGTGGTCTATCCTGGAGAATGTTCCATGAGCACTTGAGAAGAAAGTGTATTCTTCTGTTTTAGGATGGAAAGTCCTAAAGATATCAGTGAGGTCCATTTCTTCTAGTGTGGCATTTAAGGCTTGTGTTTCTTTAGTAATTTTCTGTTTGGATGATCTGTCCATTGGTGTGAGAGGAGTGTCTCCTACTATGATTGTGTTAGTGTCGATGTCTTCTTCTATGTCTGAAAGTGTTTGTCTTATGTATTGGGGTGCTCCTGTGTTGGGTGCATAGATATTTATGATTGTTATGTCTTCTTCTTGGATCAATCCCTTGATCATGATGTAGTGTCCTGCCTTGTCTCTTCTAATCTTCTTTATTTTGAGGTCTATTTTGTCTGATATGAGGATTGCTACTCCAGCTTTCTTTTGATGTCCAAAAGAATATCTTTTTGCATGGAATATCTTTTTCCAGCCTCTCACTTTCAGTCTATGAGTGTCTCTAGGTCTGAAGTGAGTTTCCTGGAGGCAGCATATGTATGGGTCGTGTTTTTGAATCCATTCAGCCACTCTGTGTCTTTTGGTTGGGGCATTTAGTCCATTTACATTCAAAGTAATTATTGATACAAATGATCCTATTGTCATCTTCTTAGATGTTATGATGAGTTTGTTTTGTCGATCTTCTCGTTTTATACTTCTTGTCTATATAAGTCCCTTTAACACTTGTTGTAAGGCTGGTTTGGTGTGGCTAAATTCTTTTAATTTTTCCTTATCTGTAAAGGTTTTGATTTCTCCATCAATTTTGAAGGAGATCCTTGCAGGGTACAGGATTTTTGTTTTAAGCGTAAGGTAAGGTCGTCTGTTTGAGATTTTCCTAGTTTCTTGAGGTCGGATTGAATTGCTATAAACTTCCCTCTTAGGACTGCTTTTTCAGTATCCCATAGGTTTTGCACTGTTGTGTGTTCATTGTCATTTTCTTCTAGGAATTTTTTAATTTCTCCTTTGATTTGCTCGGTAATCAGTTGGTTTTTTAGGTATGTGTTGTTTAATCTCCATGTGTTTGTGTTTTTAGCAGTTTTTTTCCTGTAGTTAATCTCTAATCTCACTGCATTGTGGTCCGAAAAGATGGTTGATATAATTTCAGTTTTCTTGAATTGACTGAGGTTTGATTTGTGGCCCAAGATGTGGTCTATCCTGGAGAATGTTCCATGAGCACTTGAGAAGAAAGTGTATTCTTCTGTTTTAGGATGGAAAGTCCTAAAGATATCAGTGAGGTCCATTTCTTCTAGTGTGGCATTTAAGGCTTGTGTTTCTTTAGTAATTTTCTGTTTGGATGATCTGTCCATTGGTGTGAGAGGAGTGTCTCCTACTATGATTGTGTTAGTGTCGATGTCTTCTTCTATGTCTGAAAGTGTTTGTCTTATGTATTGGGGTGCTCCTGTGTTGGGTGCATAGATATTTATGATTGTTATGTCTTCTTCTTGGATCAATCCCTTGATCATGATGTAGTGTCCTGCCTTGTCTCTTCTAATCTTCTTTATTTTGAGGTCTATTTTGTCTGATATGAGGATTGCTACTCCAGCTTTCTTTTGATGTCCAAAAGAATATCTTTTTGCATGGAATATCTTTTTCCAGCCTCTCACTTTCAGTCTATGAGTGTCTCTAGGTCTGAAGTGAGTTTCCTGGAGGCAGCATATGTATGGGTCGTGTTTTTGAATCCATTCAGCCACTCTGTGTCTTTTGGTTGGGGCATTTAGTCCATTTACATTCAAAGTAATTATTGATACAAATGATCCTATTGTCATCTTCTTAGATGTTATGATGAGTTTGTTTTGTCGATCTTCTCGTTTTATACTTCTTGTCTATATAAGTCCCTTTAACACTTGTTGTAAGGCTGGTTTGGTGTGGCTAAATTCTTTTAATTTTTCCTTATCTGTAAAGGTTTTGATTTCTCCATCAATTTTGAAGGAGATCCTTGCAGGGTACAGGATTCTTGGTTGCAGATTATTCTCTTTCAGCCGTTTAAATGTGTCCTGCCATTCCCTTATGAACTGCAGAGTTTCTGTTGAAAGATCAGCTGTTGAACGTATGGACTTTCCCTTGTATGTCACTAGTTGCTTTTCCCTTGCTGCTTTGAGAATTCTGTCCTTGTATTTAATTTGTGTTAGCTTCATTAATATGTGTCTTGGGGTGTTTCTTCTCGGATTGATTCTATATGGTACTCTTTGCGCTTCTTGGACTTGATTGACTATTTCTTTTGCCATGTTGGGGAAATTTTCAACTATAATCTCTTCAAAAATTTTCTCATAGCCTTTCTTTTTTTCTTCTTCTGGAATGCCTATAATTCGAATGTTGGTGCGTTTGATATTATCCCAGAGGTCTCTGAGGCTATCCTCTGCTCTTTTCATTCTTTGAGCTAGATTCTATTTTCCAGCAGTTACTTCCTCCATTCTATCTTCCAGCTCACTTATCCAGTCTTCTGTCTCAAATACTCTGCTCTTGATTCCTTCTACAGTGTTTTTCAGTTCAGCAATTGAGTTGTTTGTCTCTGTTACTTTTTATGTAAGTTCTTGTATTTCTTTATTCAGTGTGTTAGTTGTGTCTTGCAATTTCTCTAACATTCTGTTTTCAGAGTCTTTGATCATCTTTACTATCATTCTTCTGAAATCACTTTCAGAGAGTTTGTTCAGATTCTCTTCATTGATTTGATCTTGTGTGTTTGTAGATTGTTCCTTCACTTGTGTGGTATTTCTCTGGCGTTTCATTGTTATTATTAATTTTTTAACTGACTCTGTTTGGGATTTCCTTTTCCCAGACCTTGAGTTACGTCTGTTGGTGTTTGTTGTTTGGAGGGGGCTTCTTATTCTGGGTGATGCTGGTGGTTGGGTGATGTCAGGACTTGCATACAAGTGATTACCTTTGTTGGTGTTCTCACCTGTATACTGCTCTCTAGTGTTAGGTGTTCTCTAGTATTGTAGTGTTTTGGAGTCAGTGCTCCCTCCCTAAAGCCCTGGGGCTTGTTGCCTGACCAGGGAATGAAGATTTCATGGCTGGTTTGTTATGGCATTAAATGATATCAAAACATATATATGCGAATGAGAAACAGAAGGTATACCTTTGACAAATGGCAGTTAAAATATTATGCAAATACTATCTAGCATGTTGAATTATACACACAAACATATACATCTGTAACATAACCCAAGCATTCCAACCAAAAATACAGTACAATACGTTAGCATGGCAAATAAAGAAAACTAAGAATGATATCCACCAGTTAATAACCAAACTAAGTAGAGCACCAATTGGAGAATAATGTTAGAGCAGGGTCCCCGTTGGGGATAAGGCAATGAGGACAGAACAGTCTAAAAAATATGGTGGGAAAAGGGAAAAAGAGAAAGGGAGGATAGAAGAGAAATATAGAATAATACTGCAAAGTTAAATATAGGGAGATAAAGATTTGTATGTATTAGAGTTTAATGCTATAGGAATGGAGTATCAGAGAAAGCAAAGAATTATAGGGGAAGTAGTAGTACAAATGAAAAAATTTTGAAAAATTTAAAACAGAGATAAGTATATAGAAAAATATAGAAAAACAAAGCAAAAACAATAAAAACAAACAAAACCCCCACAGAACCTTAAAAGGCCAGTGGGGAACCAGAAGTTTATACCAAAATAAAATGTGTGGTTTAAAAGGAAAAAGAAAAAAAAAGACTGAATATATTCAGTCTTACTGATGAGATTAGTAGCTTCAGTAGAATTCAATGGAGGAAATAAACACACCCACTCTCACACACCCCAAAAGAAAAAAATACCCAACAGGGTGTGCACTGAGTGGGTTCGGAAAAAAAGGGGGGAAAAATTGAAACAAAACAATATGATACAAAAAAAAAAGCAATAAAAAAGAATAAGGAATAAAATGAAATTTTAAAAATCCAGCAGTAACTCCAGCTTCAGACAAAACGTGAAAATAGTGTTTATGTTCTTCTGTCTCTTGCTGACTATTCAGGAATTATCAGTCTTTTTCTTTCCTCTGGCAGTGGTTGGATCTGAAGACCACTTTGACTGCTTGTTTATTTTGGCCTATTCCAGAACCAAAAGGCCCGCCCAGGCTGGCCCTGGGAGTTTCTTAATCCAAATCCCTTTTCTTGCTGGGTGGAGCTAAATTCCCTCCCTGTAGCTTGACCAGCAGCCAGACTACAGCAGGGAAAATGGTGTCTGTCTCACAAAGGATTTATTCCCACACGCTCTATGGGGAGCACTTCCACAGTGACCTCGACCCTGCTGCAGGCCACTGTCGACTCCCGCCACCGCGGGAGACGTCAGATTACTCAGAGGTGAGCCTGGCTCAGTCTCATGCAGGATCGCTATTCTCCTCTCCTGGATCACGGTTCGCACAAGAGTTTCCAGCCCTCCCTGGGGGCTCTGTGATCGGGTTAATCGTAACCTCCTCCAAAGGAAACTGAGTGCCGTCCTTCCGAGGACTGCTCAAGGGCACTACTAGCTCAAGGGGGCACTTGGACCCTCCAAAGCGGGTCTGGCTCAGTCCCTTGTGGGCATCACCGCTCCTTTCCCAGGTCCTGATCTGCAATAGGCTTTGCCCCTTTGGCCTGCCCAGCCTCTCTGGTGGGTATGAGGTTTGACTTTTAAAAGTGCAGTTGCACCCTTCCGTCTTGATGCGGCTTCTCCTTTGTTCTTCGATGTGGGGTATCTTCTCTGTGATGAGATCCAACCTCCTCCTGTTGATGGTTTTTCAGGAACTCGTTGCAATTCAGGCAATTTTGCAGGAGAGATGAGTGCACGTCCTTCCGTAGTGCGGCGGCGCGGCCGCTTGGTCCAACTCGGCTTCTCGGTCCAACGTGGCTTCTCGGTCTGACGCGGCTTCTCCTCTGTTTCTATTATTAAATGGTGTGAAACATGTCATCACAAGGGAAAGGAATTATAACTTCCTAGTAATTATAAAATACAAGTTTAAGTGAAAAGCTGGCCTATCACCAAGGCTGTATACTAGCAATGCTGTAAACATTTTACTTAAAAAATTAAAAAATGAGGATGGGTTACATGGTCAAACTAAAAAAAAAAAAATCTAACTCAAGATGCCCCAAAGAGAGTGAACTGAAAGTATAAGCAGCATAAGGAAGCTGAAGCCAAAATGACCCACCGAGTTCTTGGAGCAGGATGGCACCCTACATCCTGTGGACGAGAGCAAGAACACACTCTCAAGAAGGAACGTTCAACCCATGCCCTGTGCACAGAGTTGGATCAGGGCTGTGTGCATAAAGCTAAGAGTTTGAGAGGGTATTTCCAGCTCTGAGATGACTTAGAAAAATTACCCAGTGTGGTTCATAGAAGGATATAAAGGATATCTTTGTGACCTTAAGTGGGAAGTAATTCATAAACATAATTTTCAAAAACTGAAACTGTAAAGAAAACTATTGATAAACACTGTTATATCTGTATCAATGATTTCTATTTAATGAAGCACACCAGGGTGGAAAATGAATAGAGAATGCGTGAATATATTTATGATGTCTATGGGGAGGAAAAGCTATAAACCTGCAGTCTCTCCTCTTTGACTGGGGGGAAAGAGGGTGTACTAGCTCAAGGGGGCACTTGGACCCTCCAAAGCGGGTCTGGCTCAGTCCCTTGTGGGCATCACCGCTCCTTTCCCAGGTCCTGATCTGCAATAGGCTTTGCCCCTTTGGCCTGCCCAGCCTCTCTGGTGGGTATGAGGTTTGACTTTTAAAAGTGCAGTTGCACCCTTCCGTCTTGATGCGGCTTCTCCTTTGTTCTTCGATGTGGGGTATCTTCTCTGTGATGAGATCCAACCTCCTCCTGTTGATGGTTTTTCAGGAACTCGTTGCAATTCAGGCAATTTTGCAGGAGAGATGAGTGCACGTCCTTCCGTAGTGCGGCGGCGCGGCCGCTTGGTCCAACTCGGCTTCTCGGTCCAACGTGGCTTCTCGGTCTGACGCGGCTTCTCCTCTGTTTCTATTATTAAATGGTGTTAAACATGTCATCACAAGGGAAAGGAATTATAACTTCCTAGTAATTATAAAATACAAGTTTAAGTGAAAAGCTGGCCTATCACCAAGGCTGTATACTAGCAATGCTGTAAACATTTTACTTAAAAAATTAAAAAATGAGGATGGGTTACATGGTCAAACTAAAAAAAAAAAAATCTAACTCAAGATGCCCCAAAGAGAGTGAACTGAAAGTATAAGCAGCATAAGGAAGCTGAAGCCAAAATGACCCACCGAGTTCTTGGAGCAGGATGGCACCCTACATCCTGAGGACGAGAGCAAGAACACACTCTCAAGAAGGAACGTTCAACCCATGCCCTGTGCACAGAGTTGGATCAGGGCTGTGTGCATAAAGCTAAGAGTTTGAGAGGGTATTTCCAGCTCTGAGATGACTTAGAAAAATTACCCAGTGTGGTTCATAGAAGGATATAAAGGATATCTTTGTGACCTTAAGTGGGAAGTAATTCATAAACATAATTTTCAAAAACTGAAACTGTAAAGAAAACTATTGATAAACACTGTTATATCTGTATCAATGATTTCTATTTAATGAAGCACACCAGGGTGGAAAATGAATAGAGAATGCGTGAATATATTTATGATGTCTATGGGGAGGAAAAGCTATAAACCTGCAGTCTCTCCTCTTTGACTGGGGGGAAAGAGGGTGAAGGCAGGTGACTATACCATATCCCCTTGTAAAAAGGCTAATAATTACCTCCTACCTAAAGAGCTAAAGGGGTTTGCTAGCAAGAGAGTTCTTATCTCTGGAATGCTTCTAACAGGAAGAACCTGGTTGGTTAGGATGGCTTCTGAGAAACAAGCCAGGAACCCATGGATTTATGGGCATAGCTCAAGGGAAAATGCTATGTAATGGATAAAACTGTCTTGAGTATAAATTGGAGATATTTGTGAACTAGATAACAAAATACTGATTTATCCCATATTTCTTTCTTTTCTTCCCCCCCCCCGCCCCACTGCCCCCACACTCTGCCACATGTGGAACCTAGTTCACCAACTAGGGATTAAACCCATGCCCCCTGCATTGAAAGCATGGAATCTTAACCACTGAATCACCAGGGAAGTCCTTCCCCTGCCCCTGAAATTTCTAATGAACTTAACTTGATCACATGATTATGATAGTGAATGCCTGCTCAGCTGGGTCTGACTCTGCAACTCCATGAACTGTAGCCTACCAGGCTCCTCTGTCCATAGAATTCTCCAGATGGGAATACTGGAGTGGCTTGCCATTGCCTTCTCCAGGGGATCTTCCATGGTTAAGACAGTATCTGCCAAATTTTCTGTTTGTTATTATTTTTCCTCTTGTAACTGTAAACAAGATGAAAACTCTGGTTCCAGAAGATGATAAGTACAGGATGCTTTGGACAAGCAGTTCCCTTAGATAGTTAGATATATAGTCTTGGAAGTAATTTTACTGAAGCCCAAAAATAGATCCATGCCCTGGGCACAGAGTTGGATCAGGGCTGTGTGCATAAAGCTAAGAGTTTGAGAGGGTATTTCCAGCTCTGAGATGACTTAGAAAAATTACCCAGTGTGGTTCATAGAAGGATATAAAGGATATCTTTGTGACCTTAAGTGGGAAGTAATTCATAAACATAATTTTCAAAAACTGAAACTGTAAAGAAAACTATTGATAAACACTGTTATATCTGTATCAATGATTTCTATTTAATGAAGCACACCAGGGTGGAAAATGAATAGAGAATGCGTGAATATATTTATGATGTCTATGGGGAGGAAAAGCTATAAACCTGCAGTCTCTCCTCTTTGACTGGGGGGAAAGAGGGTGAAGGCAGGTGACTATACCATATCCCCTTGTAAAAAGGCTAATAATTACCTCCTACCTAAAGAGCTAAAGGGGTTTGCTAGCAAGAGAGTTCTTATCTCTGGAATGCTTCTAACAGGAAGAACCTGGTTGGTTAGGATGGCTTCTGAGAAACAAGCCAGGAACCCATGGATTTATGGGCATAGCTCAAGGGAAAATGCTATGTAATGGATAAAACTGTCTTGAGTATAAATTGGAGATATTTGTGAACTAGATAACAAAATACTGATTTATCCCATATTTCTTTCTTTTTTTCCCCCCGCCCCACTGCCCCCACACTCTGCCACATGTGGAACCTAGTTCACCAACTAGGGATTAAACCCATGCCCCCTGCATTGAAAGCATGGAATCTTAACCACTGAATCACCAGGGAAGTCCTTCCCCTGCCCCTGAAATTTCTAATGAACTTAACTTGATCACATGATTATGATAGTGAATGCCTGCTCAGCTGGGTCTGACTCTGCAACTCCATGAACTGTAGCCTACCAGGCTCCTCTGTCCATAGAATTCTCCAGATGGGAATACTGGAGTGGCTTGCCATTGCCTTCTCCAGGGGATCTTCCATGGTTAAGACAGTATCTGCCAAATTTTCTGTTTGTTATTATTTTTCCTCTTGTAACTGTAAACAAGATGAAAACTCTGGTTCCAGAAGATGATAAGTACAGGATGCTTTGGACAAGCAGTTCCCTTAGATAGTTAGATATATAGTCTTGGAAGTAATTTTACTGAAGCAATATTCTTACATCTTTTCATTTACAGAAAAGCACTAAAATCATTAAGACTTTTGTTCTTTGTGGCTAGTAGAAACCTTTACCAAAATGTATCCTTGACTGCTTGTGTTCCCCAGTCAAAAATCACAGATAATTGGCTTTTCCCTCTACCTCTTCAGAGCAGCTTTCTCAGAGCTACTGAACAGCTATCTCCCAGGCTATAGTTGTCAGTAAGACCCTGGAAAAACTTAAACTCATAGCTTCATGTTGTGTGTTTTTTCTTTCAATTGACATAATACATATCTTTTAGAGATACACTTTGACACTGTGTTAGAAACCTATATATCATCACATTTTCACCCATTCATTTTATGCTCCCTTGATGACTCTCCCCTAAAATTATTCTATGTTGGTTGCCAAATGACAGTTTTCTAATTCAATTATTCTGCATTTATTAGCTGATATTCTGGTGTAAAGAATGCCACCAGAGGGCTTCCCTAGTGGTCCAGGGGTTAAAGAGTCCACTTTGCAGTTCAAGGGTTTGCACCAGTTTGATCCCTGGCCCGGAAAGATCCCACATGTCATGGAGCAGCTTGACTGGTGTGACCAATTATGAGCCAGCACTCTGGAGTGCATGCACCCAGAGCCAGTGCTCTGCAACAAGTGAGGCCACTGCAGTGGGAGGCCACACAGGCCGAAGAATAAAAGATGGATGAAAAATAAATATAAATAAAAAAGAGGCATGATGGGGGAAAATTATTTTTTTTAATTAAAAAAAGAAATGCCACCAGAAAGAATCCCTTGTCCCCTATTTCTTTCTTTTTTTTTTTTAAATTGGAGTATAGTTGATTTGCAATGTTGTGTTAACTTCTCCTGTACATGAAAGTGAATCAGTTATACATGTATACATGTATATACATTTTTAGATTCTTTTTTAGAATTTTCCCATATAGAGCATCACAGAGTATTGAGAAGAGTTCCCTGTGTTGTCCACTAGGTCCTTATCAGTTACCAATTTTACACATAGTAGTATGTATATGTCAATCCCAATCTCCAATTTATCCCTCCCCATTCTTTCGCTCCTGGTAAACATAAGTTGGTTTTTGCATCTATGAGTCTATTTCTGTTTTGTAAATAAGGTTGAAAGTATTCTACCTCAGATTGAAACTTAAACCCAAAACTCAGTTTGAGAGTCTGACCCACATGAGCAGGATTTGAACTGGCCAAAGTTTTACTCTGGACCTGCAGACTGGCCCAAATCCTGTCTGGGGGCTCTAACCCACGTGGTTGACACTTGATCTGGCTAAACCCTGTCTAGGGCTTGAGCTCATGTGGCCAGGGCCCAGACCTGATCAAACCCTACTTGGAACTTAAACCCACATGGCTAGGACTCAGTCCAGCCAAACCCTGGTCTGGGACATTAACCCGCAGGACTTAATCCAGCCAAATCCCTAGTCTCAAGCAATCTTCGAATTAAAATCACTCACCCAACATCTGGACCAATGAGGCTCAGGTTCTTTGTGCCTCAACGCAGAAGGAGTTCAGTGAAAGGCAGAGTGATAGGCAGGAAGTGGATTTATTAGGAAAGGACACTTGTAAGAGGTGCAAGAGGGCAGACGGGAAAGCTCTGCCCTCACGATTTGGTGGGCCGCAATATATATATGGGAGGGTAGAAGCCCGCGTTCTTCAAGTAGACATAGATGCAGATGTAAGGCATACATCATTAGCTCCTCCTTGGCTAGCTCTTCTTTCATTGGCCATTTATACTTAGTCAAGCCTGCTTTACTGAATAAGGAGCAGCTTTCTTGAGTTGTCCTTAACTTACTGGCCTCCCCTCCCAACTTTTCTTAGGTTTTTACCTTTCTACATACAGTCCCCTAGTAGGACTTGACAACTACCTAACTATTCTATTCTGTCCCTGTAAAGGTCACATATTATTTTTTTTAGATCTCACTTATAAGGGATATCATATATTGGCTGTTCTCTAACTTTACTCAGCATGATAATCTCCAGGTCCATCCATGTTGCTGCAAATGGCATTATTTCTTTCTCTTTTTTTGGCCATTTCTATTGGTCTTTTATTTATTTCCATCTTTGTTCTTTTGGCCTGTGTGGACCTCCCATTGCAGTGGCCTCTCTTGCTGCAGAGCACCGGCTCTGGGCACACGTGCTCCAGAGCTCCGGCTCAGTAGTTGGACACATGGGTCCAGCCACTCTGTAGCACGTGGCAGCTTCCCTGGCCAGGGATCGAACTGGTGCCCCTTGCACTGCAAGGCGGTGTCCTTACCCACTGGACCACCAGGGAAGCCTTATTTCTTATTTTTTATGGCTGAGTAATTTTCCATTGTACATATGTACCATAGCTTCTTTACCTGTGAGTATTTAGGTTGCTTCCATGTTCTGGCTATTGTAAATAATGCTGTAATTGACATTGGTGTACATGTATTTTTTTGAATTATGCTTTTCTGCAGATATATGGCCAGGAGTAGGATTGCTATCATATGGTGGTTCTGTTTTTAGTTTTTGAGGAACCTCCATAGTGTTCTCCATAATGGCTACACCAATTTACACTCACCCAACATCTGGACCAATGAGGCTCAGGTTCTTTGTGCCTCAACGCAGAAGGAGTTCAGTGAAAGGCAGAGTGATAGGCAGGAAGTGGATTTATTAGGAAAGGACACTTGTAAGAGGTGCAAGAGGGCAGACGGGAAAGCTCTGCCCTCACGATTTGGTGGGCCGCAATATATATATGGGAGGGTAGAAGCCCGCGTTCTTCAAGTAGACATAGATGCAGATGTAAGGCATACATCATTAGCTCCTCCTTGGCTAGCTCTTCTTTCATTGGCCATTTATACTTAGTCAAGCCTGCTTTACTGAATAAGGAGCAGCTTTCTTGAGTTGTCCTTAACTTACTGGCCTCCCCTCCCAACTTTTCTTAGGTTTTTACCTTTCTACATACAGTCCCCTAGTAGGACTTGACAACTACCTAACTATTCTATTCTGTCCCTGTAAAGGTCACATATTATTTTTTTTAGATCTCACTTATAAGGGATATCATATATTGGCTGTTCTCTAACTTTACTCAGCATGATAATCTCCAGGTCCATCCATGTTGCTGCAAATGGCATTATTTCTTTCTCTTTTTTTGGCCATTTCTATTGGTCTTTTATTTATTTCCATCTTTGTTCTTTTGGCCTGTGTGGACCTCCCATTGCAGTGGCCTCTCTTGCTGCAGAGCACCGGCTCTGGGCACACGTGCTCCAGAGCTCCGGCTCAGTAGTTGGACACATGGGTCCAGCCACTCTGTAGCACGTGGCAGCTTCCCTGGCCAGGATCGAACTGGTGCCCCTTGCACTGCAAGGCGGTGTCCTTACCCACTGGACCACCAGGGAAGCCTTATTTCTTATTTTTTATGGCTGAGTAATTTTCCATTGTACATATGTACCATAGCTTCTTTACCTGTGAGTATTTAGGTTGCTTCCATGTTCTGGCTATTGTAAATAATGCTGTAATTGACATTGGTGTACATGTATTTTTTTGAATTATGCTTTTCTGCAGATATATGGCCAGGAGTAGGATTGCTATCATATGGTGGTTCTGTTTTTAGTTTTTGAGGAACCTCCATAGTGTTCTCCATAATGGCTACACCAATTTACACTCCCACCAATCCTGTAAGAGGGTTAACTGTTCTGCAGTTTCCCCAGCATTTGTTGTTTGTAGATTTTTCTTTTAACTTTTTTTTTTAAATTTTGGCCTCTTTAATTGCTTTTTTATTTATTTGTTTTCATCCATCTTTATTCTTTGGCCTGTGTGGGCCTCCCATCGCAGTGGCTTCTCTTGTTGCAGAGCACTGGCTCTGAATGCATGCACTCCAGAGCACTGACTTGTAACTGGACACGCCAGTCCAGCCACTCCGCAGCATGTGGGATCTCCCCAGGCCAGGGATCGAACCGGTGCCCCTTGCACTGCAAGGCAGACTCTACCCACTGGACCACCAGGGAAGACCTGTTGTTTGTAGATTAAAAAAAAAAAAAAAACACTTTTGCTCTTTTCTTTTTTTTTTTTGCCTCTAAGTCATCATTTTATTTTCATGCATCTTTATTCTTTGGCTTGCGTGGGCCTCCCGTTGCTCTCGTTACAGAGCACCAGCTCTGGGCTCATATGCTCCAGAGTGCTAGCCCATATTTGAACACATCAGTCTAGCAGCTCCGCATCATGTGGGATCTTCCCGGGCCAGGGATGGAATCAGTGCCCCTTGCACTACAAGGGAGGCTCTTCACCCACTGGGCCACCAGGGAAGCCCTGTTTGTAGATTTTTTGATAATACCATTCTGACTGGTATAGGGTGATACCTCGTGGTAGTTTTGATGTGCATTTTTCTAATAATTAGTGGTGTTGAGCATCTTTTCATGTTTGTTGGCCCTCTATATGTCTTCTTTGGACAGATGTCTGCTTAGGTCTTCTGTCCATTTTTTAACTGGATTCTTTGTGTGTGTGTGTGTGTGTGTGTGTGTGTAGCTGTATGAACTGTTTGTATATTTTAGAGATTAATCCCTTGTCAGTTGCTTCATTTGAAAATATTTTCTCCCATTCTGAGCTTTGTCTTTTCATCTTGTTTATGGTTTCTTTTGCTATGCAAAAGCTTTTAAGTTTAATTAGATCCCATTTGTTTATTTTTGATTTTATTTTCATTACTCTAGGGAATGACTCAAACAAGATATTACTGCCGTTTATGTCAAAGAGTTCTGCCTGTGTTTTCTTCTAAGAGTTTTATAGTGTCTGGTCTCACATTTTGGTCATTAATCCATTTTGAGTTATTTTTGTGTTAGTTCTAAGGAGTGCTCTAGTGAAAAAAGAAAAGAGATAATTTCTTTTGGGGAAAAAAATGATTTGAAAGGTAAATCAAAGTGACAGTTAGCAATATTTTATGCTGAAATCCAAAAAAACCCTGAAAAACCTGCATTTCAAATTTGTGAAATATGCCAAGATTAATGCTGTGAGGAGTATTTGTAGCCTTGAATGCTCTAATTTGCAGACACAGATTAAGATTTCTACTCAAGATAGTAAGAATAACAATAAGCCAGCAAACTAAAAGTGTGGAAAATCAGAGAATAAAAATAAGCAACAAAAATAGAAATCAATAACAACAAAGGAGAGCTAGTCAATATAACTCAGAAGTATGTATAGTATGAATGTGGTGTGTGTGTTCAAAAAACAATATATCATAATCAAGTAAAGTTTTTCTCATCAGTACAAAGATGTTTTACACAAACTATCAATATAATATATCATGTTAGATTTAACAAAAAGAAAGTCATTATAATTGTTTCAGTAGAGTTAGATGAAAGCACACAGTAAAATTCAATATTCACTTAGGATAAAGCTCTTAGCAAAGTAGGAATAGAAGGCAACATATCTAAACTCATTAGTGATTTTGTAAAAATTTAATAAACAGAAACCTCAACTTCCCTCATGGTTCAGATGGTAAAGAATTCACCTATAATGTGGGAGATCCCCTGAAGAAGGGAACAGCTACCTACTCCAATATTCTTGCCTGGAGAATTCCATGGACAGAGGAGCCTGGCAGGCTACAGTTGTTCATGGGGTTGCAAAGAGTCGGGGACAACATAATGACTTTCACCTCAATTAAATAGAGTTGGAAGACCGGAAGGCGGAGCTCTCTTGCCCTATGATGATGACAGAGCCCCTGGGAAAGAGAAAGGGAGGGTGGATTGCCATTTCCTCCTCCAGAGCATCTTTCTGACCTAAGGATTGGACCCACTTCTCTTATATTTCCTGAATTGGCAGCTGGATTCTTAACACTAGTACCACCTGGGAAGCCCTTCAATTTATTGTAAAACCACATAAATGAAGACAGTATTATACAGGGACTAATTTGCACAATAGTTTCTGACTTTTTGTAATCTCCGTGAACTGTAGTCTACCACCAGGCTTCTCTGTGCATGGAATTTTCCAGAAAGGAATCCTGGAGTGGGTTGCCATTTCCTTCTTCGGGAGATATTCCTGACCCAGGTATCGAACCCAGGTTTCCTGCATTGCAAGAAGATTCTTAACCATCTAAGCCACCAGGAAAGCCCATAAAATATATAAAAGACCCCAGAAATACAATCAATCATATGAAGCTCTAATGTATTACATGTTAAAACAAGTTCCCAGGAAAATAATGGGTAACTCAGTAAATGCCCTGAGCCAACTGGATTACCATGTGGGGAAAGTAAAAGGAGATTTTGTCTCATGAAAAGACTCTGAAAGAATATCAAACTTAATTATAAAAATAATTATTTCAAAATTTCAGGAAAGGATAAATTAGGAGTTTGAGATGAAAGCACACAGTAAAATTCAATATTCACTTAGGATAAAGCTCTTAGCAAAGTAGGAATAGAAGGCAACATATCTAAACTCATTAGTGATTTTGTAAAAATTTAATAAACAGAAACCTCAACTTCCCTCATGGTTCAGATGGTAAAGAATTCACCTATAATGTGGGAGATCCCCTGAAGAAGGGAACAGCTACCTACTCCAATATTCTTGCCTGGAGAATTCCATGGACAGAGGAGCCTGGCAGGCTACAGTTGTTCATGGGGTTGCAAAGAGTCGGGGACAACATAATGACTTTCACCTCAATTAAATAGAGTTGGAAGACCGGAAGGCGGAGCTCTCTTGCCCTATGATGATGACAGAGCCCCTGGGAAAGAGAAAGGGAGGGTGGATTGCCATTTCCTCCTCCAGAGCATCTTTCTGACCTAAGGATTGGACCCACTTCTCTTATATTTCCTGAATTGGCAGCTGGATTCTTAACACTAGTACCACCTGGGAAGCCCTTCAATTTATTGTAAAACCACATAAATGAAGACAGTATTATACAGGGACTAATTTGCACAATAGTTTCTGACTTTTTGTAATCTCCGTGAACTGTAGTCTACCACCAGGCTTCTCTGTGCATGGAATTTTCCAGAAAGGAATCCTGGAGTGGGTTGCCATTTCCTTCTTCGGGAGATATTCCTGACCCAGGTATCGAACCCAGGTTTCCTGCATTGCAAGAAGATTCTTAACCATCTAAGCCACCAGGAAAGCCCATAAAATATATAAAAGACCCCAGAAATACAATCAATCATATGAAGCTCTAATGTATTACATGTTAAAACAAGTTCCCAGGAAAATAATGGGTAACTCAGTAAATGCCCCTGAGCCAACTGGATTACCATGTGGGGAAAGTAAAAGGAGATTTTGTCTCATGAAAAGACTCTGAAAGAATATCAAACTTAATTATAAAAATAATTATTTCAAAATTTCAGGAAAGGATAAATTAGGAGTTTGAGATGAACATACACATTACTATGTGTGAGACAGATAACCAACAGGACCTATGTGTAACACAGGAAACTCTAGTTGATATTCCCAGGTGGTGCTAGTGATAAAGAACCTACCTGACAATGCCAGAGACTTAAGAGATACAGGTTCAATCCCTGGGTTGGGAAGACCCCCAGGAGGAGGCAATGATAACCCACTTCAGTACTCTTGCCTGGAGAACCTCATGGGCAGAGGAGTCTGGGAGGCTGCAATCCATAGGGTCGCACAGAGTCAGACATGACTCAAGTGACTTGACACATATGTATGTAAGGGAAAATAATCTGAAAATGTATTTTTCATGTATATCTGAGTGAAGTGACTCACTGTATACCTGAAACTAACACAACACTATAAATCAAGTCTACTTCAATAAAAAGTAATAAAAATAAACTTTCAATAGAAAATGTAGAATATTTTTATAACTTTGGAGCAAGGATGGATTTCTTAACAAAATTAAAAATTTTTAAATAGAAATCATAAAGAAAAAATACATTAATTTTTATCTATCAGTATTAAAACTTTCAAACAATATTACTGTTGTAAGCATTTGTCCAATGACAAACCACAAAGGATTATGTCAACAAAGAAATTAGTTGATCTGAGAAAGAAATAGAAAGTTTTATTTGAGCCAAACTGAGAATTGTAACCCAGGAAAAGTGTCTCAGAAAGCTCTGAGAACTGTTCTGTCCATTGTAACCAGGAAAAAAGTCAAGGTCATAAAATAGGGGATTTCCTTCTTCGGGAGATATTCCTGACCCAGGTATCGAACCCAGGTTTCCTGCATTGCAAGAAGATTCTTAACCATCTAAGCCACCAGGAAAGCCCATAAAATATATAAAAGACCCCAGAAATACAATCAATCATATGAAGCTCTAATGTATTACATGTTAAAACAAGTTCCCAGGAAAATAATGGGTAACTCAGTAAATGCCCCTGAGCCAACTGGATTACCATGTGGGGAAAGTAAAAGGAGATTTTGTCTCATGAAAAGACTCTGAAAGAATATCAAACTTAATTATAAAAATAATTATTTCAAAATTTCAGGAAAGGATAAATTAGGAGTTTGAGATGAACATACACATTACTATGTGTGAGACAGATAACCAACAGGACCTATGTGTAACACAGGAAACTCTAGTTGATATTCCCAGGTGGTGCTAGTGATAAAGAACCTACCTGACAATGCCAGAGACTTAAGAGATACAGGTTCAATCCCTGGGTTGGGAAGACCCCCAGGAGGAGGCAATGATAACCCACTTCAGTACTCTTGCCTGGAGAACCTCATGGGCAGAGGAGTCTGGGAGGCTGCAATCCATAGGGTCGCACAGAGTCAGACATGACTCAAGTGACTTGACACATATGTATGTAAGGGAAAATAATCTGAAAATGTATTTTTCATGTATATCTGAGTGAAGTGACTCACTGTATACCTGAAACTAACACAACACTATAAATCAAGTCTACTTCAATAAAAAGTAATAAAAATAAACTTTCAATAGAAAATGTAGAATATTTTTATAACTTTGGAGCAAGGATGGATTTCTTAACAAAATTAAAAATTTTTAAATAGAAGTCATAAAGAAAAATACATTAATTTTATCTATCAGTATTAAAACTTTCAAACAATATTACTGTTGTAAGCATTTGTCCAATGACAAACCACAAAGGATTATGTCAACAAAGAAATTAGTTGATCTGAGAAAGAAATAGAAAGTTTTATTTGAGCCAAACTGAGAATTGTAACCCAGGAAAAGTGTCTCAGAAAGCTCTGAGAACTGTTCTGTCCATTCAGAGTCAAGGCATAATCATAGTATAAGCTTTTGAGACATGAGGCTACACATTAAAGATACATTATTTCCAGTTTATGCAATCCAGATCAAGGAGGAATGTTATCTTTTAAGGAGTTGTCTTATTGATGCCAGAAGAATGTTGATCTGTATGCTTGAGCAGGTATTTCTGTTGATAGGGGAGATCTGGTCAGTGCATAATGCAGATGCACGATACACAGCAGAGGGAAAAGAAGTCAAAGGGCAGAGAAAGTTTTTATGTTTCAATTTTTGGCTTGCCATAAAATATGAATTTTCATTCACAGTTAGTATTCAGAATATAAAGAGAACAAATCAATGAGAAGAGGCAAAGAGAATATCAAATTATGCTTTGGGGTTTTTCTTTAATAATATTTATTTTATTTTTATGCATTTATTTGGCTCTGGTGAGTCTTAGTTGTTGCCTGCAGAATCTTTGGTCTTCGTTGTGGTATGTGGAATTTTTAGTTGTAGCATGTGGAATTTTTACTTGTGGCATGTGAAATTTTTAGTTGTTAGATTTGAAATGTGGAATTTGGGGGGCATGCAAGATCTGCTGTCGCAGCATGAGAATTCTTAGTTGAGGTATGTGGAATCTAGTTCCCTGACCAGGGATAGAACCTGGGCACCCTGCATTGGGAGTGCAAAGTCTTAGCCACTGGACCACCAAGAAAGTCCTGGTTTGTTTAAGATAAAGAATTGATCAGGCAGTGCAAAAAGAAGAATAACCAAATGACATATAGGAAAGTTTTCATTCTTGTCAGTATTCAGCAAAGTACTCAGTAAACTGTAATGAGATATTTTATGCCTATCAGACTGACAGAAATGTAGAAGTCTTATAATCTCAAGTGTTTAAAAGGATGTGAGGAAACAGGAAATATAAGTTGCTAGAACTTGTTTTAAAAATTACTGGAGTAATAGCTATTAAGTTCAAATGAGCATATCCTACAACACAGAAATTTCCCTCTTTTAGTATCTCTAACACATGTATACAGGGAGACTTAAAAAACATGCTACATTGCAACAGGAAAATTTCTTTTTTAAATAACCCATCAATCATTTGGGAGATGGATAAATAAATGTTCGCATATTTACAGAGTAGAATGAGTTTCTCTGGTGGCTCTGTGGTAAAGAATGTGCCTGCCAATGGATTCGATTCCTGGGTTGGGAAGATCCCCTAGAAAATAAAATGGCAACCCACTCCAGTATTCCTGCCTGGAAAATTTCATGGAACAGAGAAGCCTGGCGGGCTACAGCCTATGGGGTTGCAAAATAGTCCAATACGACTTGGCAACAGCAGAGTAGAATACTATATAAATTTCCATTTCAGTGAAAAAATCAATCTATACAGATCAACAGATCTCAAAAGACAGTGCTAACAATAGATGCAGGTTGCAGAATCATATGCATTGATTCCATTGTGTAGTTTTAAAAACGCATAAAATATAATTTGTCTACAGAAAATAAAAACAAAAAAGCATCAGATTTGTAATGTGGGGATACAGGGGGACATAAAGCAGAATTCAGCTACATCTGTAATGTCCCATTTATTTATTAAAATTTTCAGAGAAAAATGATGAAACATTAGCATTGGTTAATTCTGAGTAATGAATGCAAAGATATTGGTTATGTTATTCCCTCTACTTTTCTCTCTGTTTTAAAAAATTAATAAAAGGATGAAAATTAAAGTCATAAATGTTTAACAGAAGCTAAATGTAATAATAAACGTGTACCATCATCAAACTCTAAAGCCCTTTACAGTTGCACAGAAATTCCCCTTTTGTTAAAATATCTAAAGTAGACCCAGGATGGAGTTTCTCAGGATAAACTAACATTGAACAGATCTCTGGGAGCAGAGAAGGAATGTCCAGATCAACCAGTTACTACTTATCTTCTCAGCACAGTTTATCCAGCCTGCTCTGAAACCTACCTTGGCTTGAAATAAGGAAGTAACCTTGCTCTAACCAATAAGCACACACCCAGTGTACGTGCTTGTTCCTCCTCACATCAGGCTATTAAAATCTCTTGCATTGTACAGCTCTTTGGAGCTCCTTCCTCTCTTCCAGATTGGATGCTGCCGAAGTCATGAATCACTGAGTAGAAGCTAGCAGATCAGTAAATTGTTTATAGAAATTTTTCTTTTAACACTTTATAGTGATTTTTAAAATGAGGTCTCTATATGATAAACTATGAGTTAGTACTCAAAAATACTTTGATGAATTAAAAAAAACACTTTGATGGACTTATTAGTGATGAAAAATGCCAGTGATTTATAATATTCAGTGAAATAATACAAAAATTAAAAATGTGCATTTAGCAAGTTCTAATTTAGTAAAAATGCAATCATACAGACAAAAGATTGAAAGTAAATACAGTTCAACCAACAGTTATTTGTCTCATCTTTGGGCGATGTGATTCTTAAACATATTTTTTCCATTGTAATTTGTTTACCAGTTTTTCTAAAGAGAGGATATTTTAGAATCAAAAAACATTATCTTTAAGTTAAAAATGGCTTTACATAAAAAAGCTTTCAAGATATTTTTATTAACAAGTTTGTTTTCTGTTTCTCCCATGCCTAGCATTGAAATAGCATTTCATTTTTCCTGCTACATGTAAGTGATTTAAGAATGTAAACCAACCCCCACATAATACATAATATTTTGGATCACTCCTCGCTTGAGATTTGGAAACATTTAAAGCTTTCAGAGTAGGAATCCATTCCAGAGACAATGACAGAACATCAAATATCTAGCAAGTATCTTGGACTTGATTATTCTCAGGATAAAAGCATAATGTTTAACAGAAGCTTGTAATAATAAACGTGTACCATCATCAAACTCTAAAGCCCTTTACAGTTGCACAGAAATTCCCCTTTGTTAAAATATCTAAAGTAGACCCAGGATGGAGTTTCTCAGGATAAACTAACATTGAACAGATCTCTGGGAGCAGAGAAGGAATGTCCAGATCAACCAGTTACTACTTATCTTCTCAGCACAGTTTATCCAGCCTGCTCTGAAACCTACCTTGGCTTGAAATAAGGAAGTAACCTTGCTCTAACCAATAAGCACACACCCAGTGTACGTGCTTGTTCCTCCTCACATCAGGCTATTAAAATCTCTTGCATTGTACAGCTCTTTGGAGCTCCTTCCTCTCTTCCAGATTGGATGCTGCCGAAGTCATGAATCACTGAGTAGAAGCTAGCAGATCAGTAAATTGTTTATAGAAATTTTTCTTTTAACACTTTATAGTGATTTTTAAAATGAGGTCTCTATATGATAAACTATGAGTTAGTACTCAAAAATACTTTGATGAATTAAAAAAAACACTTTGATGGACTTATTAGTGATGAAAAATGCCAGTGATTTATAATATTCAGTGAAATAATACAAAAATTAAAAATGTGCATTTAGCAAGTTCTAATTTAGTAAAAATGCAATCATACAGACAAAAGATTGAAAGTAAATACAGTTCAACCAACAGTTATTTGTCTCATCTTTGGGCGATGTGATTCTTAAACATATTTTTTCCATTGTAATTTGTTTACCAGTTTTTCTAAAGAGAGGATATTTTAGAATCAAAAAACATTATCTTTAAGTTAAAAATGGCTTTACATAAAAAAGCTTTCAAGATATTTTTATTAACAAGTTTGTTTTCTGTTTCTCCCATGCCTAGCATTGAAATAGCATTTCATTTTTCCTGCTACATGTAAGTGATTTAAGAATGTAAACCAACCCCCACATAATACATAATATTTTGGATCACTCCTCGCTTGAGATTTGGAAACATTTAAAGCTTTCAGAGTAGGAATCCATTCCAGAGACAATGACAGAACATCAAATATCTAGCAAGTATCTGTCTAATCTTGGGACCTTGAATCTATTTACTGGTTTTATAGAGTGGTAAGCAGAGCCAGAGCCCAGCAGTACTCCTACCATTCACTTGCTATGAGTAATGACCATCTGCTGGGGACTGGGGAGGACCTAGTTCAACCAATTTGACTGCCTTGGTTTGCATGATAAAGGAAGGTCACGGAAAGTCAGTACAATTGAGAGCCACTCCCCAGGTGGCAGAAAAGATCCCCAAGCAACTGACAGAAATAGCCTGCATGTGAGGACTGCAACTCTTGAAAAGAATTTTCTGTCTTTGGAGACTGCACTTCTCCAGAAGGAGACAACTTACAAAATAAAAGTGAAATTCAAAAGCTGCATTTCTTTAGAAAGGCTTAGATCTTTTGCTTGTCTCCTGCATGGTTGCATGGAAAGAAAGAAATACTGTCGAATATTTTTTTCTTTTTGAATCTCAGGTGCAAAATAATTGATCATATTCTTCAGTTCATACCAACTGTCACCAGGGTTTCTTCTATTTAATTATAAAAATATCTTCTTCTTTAGGTGCAAACTTGGTTCCCATTATCCCTCTTCCTACCTGTTTCCATGTGCTAGATAAACGTTCTAAATATGAGTTTTGTGAATGAACAGTGAACCAAGTTCACTTTCTCACGTGCTATTTTTCTATAACATTATTTTGAGAATGCTTATAAAGTAAAGATCTCCTGCTACTTGGATAAAGTAAATTATCCACTGAAAGTTTTGTCTGAATAACAGTCAGCATTACCGAGACACCTGGAAGTAAGTGTGTGGGAAAACTCTGCCTACTTTAAGAAATAGCTGGCTTTCTGTCAAGCTTGTCAACAGAATGGCCAATCAGACAAGAACAAACACATGCACATCATTCATTCATGTAACAAATATTTATAGACTGACTTCTTTGTCAGGCTGAGATGGAGCCTAGCAGCCAGTCACTAATCATGGTTGCAGTACCTGCTCTGCCACTTAGTAACACCATGAGTTTGTGCAGTAACCTAAATTCTCTATATCTAAAGTTGTTTCATTTGGAAAGAGGAAAATTAATTTCATCGTCTCTTTTGTGGGATTGTTTTGAGAATAAAATAAATGGGTATTAAATATTAACAGTCTGCAACCGCAAAATATGCCTCTGAGCATATGGATTATTTTGAGCTGATTATTGAGAGAAAGCAGATGTAAGAGAGTCTATAAAAAAACTTCTTTGACCATTCCACATGGCTTGTAGGACCTCAGTTCCCTGATCAGGGATTGCACCCATGCCACAGAAGAGAATGTGCTAAATCCTAACTACTAGACCAGCAGGAAGCTTCCTAAAAACATTTTCTTTTTATGGAAATTTGTATTTGTAAAGGACATCTTTATGTGTGTCTCCTTCTCTGTGCCAGGAGGAAAAGGCTGACAGTAAATAACAGGAGGATTTTGACAGTGGTAGGAGACACCTAGTTAAATCTACACAGCAAACCTTGCCCTTCTTTCCTGGTAGCCTCCCACATCTAGGCTGCAACCTCCCACACATCTTTCCTTTGTCTTTAGCTGAAGATGGTGCTCAAGTTTGTGTCTTAGGCCATTTCAAGGAGTTTCAATCAGTTTTCCTAGATGTTTCCCATGTATACATGAAGTCTACGTGTTTTTTAAACTTCTTTGTTTTTCTATTGCTGATCTGTCCTTTATAATCTGGGGTGGTGTTTGAGCCAAGAATGTGTGTAGCTTCCCCTACACAACTATCACAACTTTTAGGGCTCAGAATCAGTCTCCACCAAATGTGCCACTTTTGTATGAGGATTATTTTTGAACCAAAAGCAATAAAGACTCAGAAGATTCAAGAGAAACAACTACCTCTCCCTTAACTACTGAGAAGAATTTAAATTGGAGATTTTTTTTTCCAGGAAAGAATTATTAACAGAGATAAATATTATGAGTGGCCCCATCAGTATGATAGGGCACATAGCTAACCACCAAAACATCTGCTGTTCTTCTTTATCATCCTGTGAGTGATGTTGGAATGTCCTTGGAGCCCTCAGGCTCCTGTCCCATTCCTTAGTTCAGAATGACATATATACCTCATTTTATCTTTCTGTCTGTAAGCCTCTCAAATATGTGGTTCTCTGATGCTGTCATGTATGTGGAGTTCCAGTATGTATGAAATAAGACTTAATTTCATCGTCTCTTTTGTGGGATTGTTTTGAGAATAAAATAAATGGGTATTAAATATTAACAGTCTGCAACCGCAAAATATGCCTCTGAGCATATGGATTATTTTGAGCTGATTATTGAGAGAAAGCAGATGTAAGAGAGTCTATAAAAAAACTTCTTTGACCATTCCACATGGCTTGTAGGACCTCAGTTCCCTGATCAGGGATTGCACCCATGCCACAGAAGAGAATGTGCTAAATCCTAACTACTAGACCAGCAGGAAGCTTCCTAAAAACATTTTCTTTTTATGGAAATTTGTATTTGTAAAGGACATCTTTATGTGTGTCTCCTTCTCTGTGCCAGGAGGAAAAGGCTGACAGTAAATAACAGGAGGATTTTGACAGTGGTAGGAGACACCTAGTTAAATCTACACAGCAAACCTTGCCCTTCTTTCCTGGTAGCCTCCCACATCTAGGCTGCAACCTCCCACACATCTTTCCTTTGTCTTTAGCTGAAGATGGTGCTCAAGTTTGTGTCTTAGGCCATTTCAAGGAGTTTCAATCAGTTTTCCTAGATGTTTCCCATGTATACATGAAGTCTACGTGTTTTTTAAACTTCTTTGTTTTTCTATTGCTGATCTGTCCTTTATAATCTGGGGTGGTGTTTGAGCCAAGAATGTGTGTAGCTTCCCCTACACAACTATCACAACTTTTAGGGCTCAGAATCAGTCTCCACCAAATGTGCCACTTTTGTATGAGGATTATTTTTGAACCAAAAGCAATAAAGACTCAGAAGATTCAAGAGAAACAACTACCTCTCCCTTAACTACTGAGAAGAATTTAAATTGGAGATTTTTTTTTCCAGGAAAGAATTATTAACAGAGATAAATATTATGAGTGGCCCCATCAGTATGATAGGGCACATAGCTAACCACCAAAACATCTGCTGTTCTTCTTTATCATCCTGTGAGTGATGTTGGAATGTCCTTGGAGCCCTCAGGCTCCTGTCCCATTCCTTAGTTCAGAATGACATATATACCTCATTTTATCTTTCTGTCTGTAAGCCTCTCAAATATGTGGTTCTCTGATGCTGTCATGTATGTGGAGTTCCAGTATGTATGAAATAAGACTTAATTTTCTCCTTTGAATCTGCCTCATGGAATTTTAATCCTTGGACCACACAGAAGAACCTAGAAGAGTAAAGTTTTCTTTCTCCTCAACACTACTGTATTTTGTTGATGTTGCCAAAAGAGATAGTGAGCAGAGGCCAAGGTAAACCAGCTGAGAAGAAAGAGCAGTGGAGAAACCTTAGCTATTGCTGTGGCCAGGCTTATGAAAACTGATAATAAAATACTTAAAAGGAGCTGAGGAACTTGAAGGAATGGTCACAATTTTGCCTATGACCACTGAGAGAAAAATTGTCACTGAATATGAAATAAAACTAGAAGCAGTGAACAGCAGACAATCCAAAATTTTATCTTATCCCAACTTTTGAGATATTCTGATCCCAGATTTGGGGAGAGAGAACAGGACACCTAAGAAATAATGTCATCTGTTCCATCAGATGCAAGGTCAAGAACTCTTATTACTCTGGTAAGTGTATGCAAACATCTCAGGTTGCAAGGGGAACTTTGAGGTGGCATGGAAGATAGAATAAGGTCCTTGTAGAAAAAACATGCCACGAGGGTGGACCAAAACCAAAGGAAGGAGAAAACACAAATGGGATCTTTAAGCATTTGCTCCATGTTATAAAAGATATTCCAAGCAAACATGAAAATAAAAAAAAATCATTGCACTGATTTATTTCTACGTGGGTAGTAGACCAAATATTGCCCCTCCCCCATATTTTTTTACATGAAAATGAAAATAAAAAGACTCGTAACCTTGAAAACATGATGTTGAGTGAAATAAGCCAGGTATCCAAAGATAAATATTATTTGATTCCACAAGTGAAATAGCTACAATAGGCAAATTTACAGAGACAGAAAGCAGATTAAATGTTGTGTCTGTGCTCAATCATGTCTGACTATTTGCAGCCCCATGGACTGTAGCCTGCCAAACTCCTCTGTCTATAGGATTATCCAGGCAAGAATACGAGAGTGGGTTGCCATTTCCTCCTCCAGAGGATCTTCCCAACTCAGGGATCAAAGCTGTGTCTTCTGTGTCTCCTACATTGGCAGGCAGATTCTTTACCACTGAGGCAACTAGGAAGCCCAGATTAGAGGTTACCAGGGGCTAAAAGGGAAGGGATTTGGAAGTCAGTACTAATGGTACAGAGTTTCTGTTGGGGCGCTAAAACTGTTTTGGAAATAAATGGTGGTGGTTGCCCAATGTGGCAAATGTAATTAATCCCACTGAATTATAAGCTTAAAATGATTAAATGCCTAGTTTTATGTTGTATATATATTTTACCACAATGTTTTAAATGGAAGGGAAAAGCATCATTGTGTTGTAGTAAAGAACCAGTTCTGACTTCATGTTGGAACTGTTTATCTGACTTGCTTTCAATTGCTGTTGTTATTATAATCATACATACTGGCCTAACTCAAAGAATCCTAACTCTCTCCCTGACTATTAAACTAAAATGCCTCTAATCAACTCATAGAAAGATAATCTGACCCAGTCCACCTATTGTTGTTGTTGTTCATGTCCATCTGTTTGTTACCCCAAGGACTACTGCATAACAGTTTTCCCTGCCCTTCACTACCTCCCAGAGTTTGCTCAAACTCATGTCTTTTGAGTCGATCATGCCATCCAACCATCTCATCCTCTGTCACTTCCTTCTCCTCCTGCCCTCAGTCTTTCCCAGCATCAGGGTTTTTCCATTGAATTGACTGTCTGCATCAGGTGGCCAAAGTATTAGAGCTTCAGTATCAGTCCTTCCTATGAATATACAGAAGTTGATTTCTTTTAGGATCGACTAGTTTGGTCTCCTTGTTTTCCACGGGAATCTGAAGAGTCTTCTCCAGCACTATAGTTCAAAACCACCAAAATGATGTTGATAAATAAGCCAGGAAAAGATAAATATTATTTGATTCCACAAGTGAAATAGCTACAATAGGCAAATTTACAGAGACAGAAAGCAGATTAAATGTTGTGTCTGTGCTCAATCATGTCTGACTATTTGCAGCCCCATGGACTGTAGCCTGCCAAACTCCTCTGTCTATAGGATTATCCAGGCAAGAATACGAGAGTGGGTTGCCATTTCCTCCTCCAGAGGATCTTCCCAACTCAGGGATCAAAGCTGTGTCTTCTGTGTCTCCTACATTGGCAGGCAGATTCTTTACCACTGAGGCAACTAGGAAGCCCAGATTAGAGGTTACCAGGGGCTAAAAGGGAAGGGATTTGGAAGTCAGTACTAATGGTACAGAGTTTCTTTTGGGGGCGCTAAAACTGTTTTGGAAATAAATGGTGGTGGTTGCCCAATGTGGCAAATGTAATTAATCCCACTGAATTATAAGCTTAAAATGATTAAATGCCTAGTTTTATGTTGTATATATATTTTACCACAATGTTTTAAATGGAAGGGAAAAGCATCATTGTGTTGTAGTAAAGAACCAGTTCTGACTTCATGTTGGAACTGTTTATCTGACTTGCTTTCAATTGCTGTTGTTATTATAATCATACATACTGGCCTAACTCAAAGAATCCTAACTCTCTCCCTGACTATTAAACTAAAATGCCTCTAATCAACTCATAGAAAGATAATCTGACCCAGTCCACCTATTGTTGTTGTTGTTCATGTCCATCTGTTTGTTACCCCAAGGACTACTGCATAACAGTTTTCCCTGCCCTTCACTACCTCCCAGAGTTTGCTCAAACTCATGTCTTTTGAGTCGATCATGCCATCCAACCATCTCATCCTCTGTCACTTCCTTCTCCTCCTGCCCTCAGTCTTTCCCAGCATCAGGGTTTTTCCATTGAATTGACTGTCTGCATCAGGTGGCCAAAGTATTAGAGCTTCAGTATCAGTCCTTCCTATGAATATACAGAAGTTGATTTCTTTTAGGATCGACTAGTTTGGTCTCCTTGTTTTCCACGGGAATCTGAAGAGTCTTCTCCAGCACTATAGTTCAAAACCACCAATTCTTTGGTGCTCAGCCTTTTTTTTTTTTTTTAATTTTGGCACCTTTTATTGGCTTTTTATTTATTTATTTTTCATCCATCTTTTATTCTTTGGCATGTGTGGGCCTCCCATTGCAGTGGCCTCTCTCACTGTAGAGCACCAGCTCTGGGCGCATGCACTCCAGAGCACTGGCTCGTAATTGGACACACTGGTCCAGCCATTCCACGGTATGTGGGATCTTCCTGGACCAGGGATCAAACTGGTGTGCCTTGAACTGCAAGACAGACTTTTTACCCACTGGACCACCAGGGAAGCCCCTCAGCCTTCTTTATGGTCCAACTCTCACATCCATACATGACTACTGGAAAAACCACAGCTTTGACTATATGGACCTTTGTCAGCAAAGTGATGTCTCTACTTTTTAATACAGTGTCTAGACGTGTCATAACTTTTCTTCCAAGGAGCAAGCCCACCTATGAGTGGCTACAAAAGGAGAAGATTGACACACCACTTCCAAGGCTTGGCCCTTCTTTTGCAAGACTGATGGCCCTTTTTGTTTTACCTCTCACTGTCCCTCTCTGTTCTTCCTTTTGACTTTAGTTCCTCATTGCTTCTGTCTCTCTCTGACTCTATAAAAGAACCTGGCATCCAGATCCCAGCAAAACAGTTACTTTGAGACATTAGTCTCCCATCTTCTTGGTCAGCCAGCTTTCTGAGTAAGTCGTATTTCTTGCTTCAGCATCTCCTCTTTTGGATTTGTTGACCTATCATATGGTGAGGACAGTGAGCTTGGACTTGGTAGCAACTGCACTGATTTATCTTGAAATGTATAGTAGATAAAATAACAGGTGATAAGAGTATTTGGAATCCCAGAATTATAGCTAAAGGTGATATCCAGAAAGGATATTTATATCAAGCAGACATGGCACGAAGAGCTGCCTTTCTCTAGTTTAGAAACATCTCTGGAAGACAAGCAAGAGACCATGAAAACCTTGGGGAAGGGAGCCTTGTCTTAACTCTCTTTTTTCTTCTTGATAACGATAGAATCTGGCATCCAGTTGCTATTTAAATGGCTCTTGAACGGGGTAACTAGAATCAAAGCTTCCTCATGCATCTCTCATTTTAAAATATTTAGTGTTTCTCTTATGTACCAGGCACAGAGTTAGGTTCTGGGATGCCAAGACAAAGAAGACTCTCTAATTGCCCTCCAAGCTCACAGTCCACAGGGAGAGAGCTGGGCTCCAAGACAGGGAGAATGGGACTTCCCTGAAGGGGAAGGGAGGGAAGTTCAAAAGGGAGGAAACATATGTATACCTATGGCTTATTCATGTTGCTGTTTGACCATAAGCAACAAAACTGTGAAAAAATTTAAAAACTAAAAAAAAAAAAAAAAAAACAGGGCACTGAGGCATATGTGGACTGTGACACATGTGAAGGGTCTGAGAGGCTATGGGAGAAGCTTAGATGGGTGCAGTAGAACGAGGCATTAGATTTCTCAAAAGAGAGCAGGATAAAGAAGTGAAAAATGGAAGGATCTCAGTTTGGAAGATACTCATTTTATCTGAAGAACAATTGTTACTGAACCAAATCTGGGTCCACTTACCTGTGCACAATAAAGCAAATCTACTGACACCAGTTTGTGGTAATGGAAAGTGCAATGTTTATTTTAAGACACCAGACAAGGAGTCCAGGTAGCTCAGAAAGCTGGAACTCCTTGATGGGTCTCAATATGGGCTGCTCTCATAGCTCAGCGGTAAAAGAATCCTCCTGCCAATGCAGGAGATGCAATCATCTGGGTTAGAAAGAACCTGGCATCCAGATCCCAGCAAAACAGTTACTTTGAGACATTAGTCTCCCATCTTCTTGGTCAGCCAGCTTTCTGAGTAAGTCGTATTTCTTGCTTCAGCATCTCCTCTTTTGGATTTGTTGACCTATCATATGGTGAGGACAGTGAGCTTGGACTTGGTAGCAACTGCACTGATTTATCTTGAAATGTATAGTAGATAAAATAACAGGTGATAAGAGTATTTGGAATCCCAGAATTATAGCTAAAGGTGATATCCAGAAAGGATATTTATATCAAGCAGACATGGCACGAAGAGCTGCCTTTCTCTAGTTTAGAAACATCTCTGGAAGACAAGCAAGAGACCATGAAAACCTTGGGGAAGGGAGCCTTGTCTTAACTCTCTTTTTTCTTCTTGATAACGATAGAATCTGGCATCCAGTTGCTATTTAAATGGCTCTTGAACGGGGTAACTAGAATCAAAGCTTCCTCATGCATCTCTCATTTTAAAATATTTAGTGTTTCTCTTATGTACCAGGCACAGAGTTAGGTTCTGGGATGCCAAGACAAAGAAGACTCTCTAATTGCCCTCCAAGCTCACAGTCCACAGGGAGAGAGAGCTGGGCTCCAAGACAGGGAGAATGGGACTTCCCTGAAGGGGAAGGGAGGGAAGTTCAAAAGGGAGGAAACATATGTATACCTATGGCTTATTCATGTTGCTGTTTGACCATAAGCAACAAAACTGTGAAAAAATTTAAAAACTAAAAAAAAAAAAAAAATACAGGGCACTGAGGCATATGTGGACTGTGACACATGTGAAGGGTCTGAGAGGCTATGGGAGAAGCTTAGATGGGTGCAGTAGAACGAGGCATTAGATTTCTCAAAAGAGAGCAGGATAAAGAAGTGAAAAATGGAAGGATCTCAGTTTGGAAGATACTCATTTTATCTGAAGAACAATTGTTACTGAACCAAATCTGGGTCCACTTACCTGTGCACAATAAAGCAAATCTACTGACACCAGTTTGTGGTAATGGAAAGTGCAATGTTTATTTTAAGACACCAGACAAGGAGTCCAGGTAGCTCAGAAAGCTGGAACTCCTTGATGGGTCTCAATATGGGCTGCTCTCATAGCTCAGCGGTAAAAGAATCCTCCTGCCAATGCAGGAGATGCAAATTCAATCCTGGGTTAGAAAGATCCTCTGAAAGATTCCCTAGAGGACCTCCAGTATTCTTGTCTGAGAAATCCCATGGACAGAGGAGCCTAGCAGGGCTACAGTCCATAGCATCACAAAGAGTCAGACACAACTAAGAATGCATACATGTGGTTGTGGCTTGCAGGATCTTAGTTCCCTGACCAGAGATGGAACCACTCTGCAGTGGAAGCACTTAGTCATAACCACTGAACCATGAGGGAAGCCGTAGGGAGGTTTTTTTTTTTTTTTTTGCCCCTAAGTCATCATTTGTTTTCATCCATCTTTATTCTTTGGTATGTGTGGGCCTCCCATTGCAGTGGCCTCTCTCATTGTAGAGCACTGGTCAGAGTGCTGGCTTGTAATTGGACACACTGGCCCAGCCGCTGTGTGGCACGTGGGATCTTCCTGGGCCAGGGATTGAACCGATGCCCGTAGGGAGGCATTTTTAAAGGCCAGGTGAGGGAGGCATGTCCAAGGTATATATGATCAGTATGTGCACAGTTCTCTGATTGGTGATAATGAGGTGATAGGGTGGTGTTACAGGGGTTAGCATGATCAATCCTTAGGTTCCAGGAGATCTGGGGGCTGTGTTTTTATGGTCCTCAAGTAGGTAACATTTTTCAATTGGTAGGGGTTTTCACATCTGTAAAACAACTCACAAAATATGCACCAGGGGTTAATCTGGGTGCTCCAGAGAGGAGCTATAGAAGAGGATGTGGAGGAGGAGTGTACCCAGGAAAGGCCACATAGCTCCGTTACACAGTGAATAGGTATTAAAAAGCTTTGATTTAAGGAGTAAAGTAGAAAATAAAAAGGAGTAGAGTGAGTATCACTGTACTCCAGGAACCCTCTCTGTGTTTATCAAAATACTAGAAAAGTGTACCAGAATATTACCCATGATATCTCATTCAACCTTTACTTTAAAATTTTTTATCTATTCTTTTAGAGTACATTACAATAAGCGTTCACATTTTTTGCAATTAGAACAATCAGTAGAACTATTTCCATTTAGAAGAAATAAGAGAGGAGGAAAGAATGGGGAAGACCATCTAGTTGCAGGGTGAAGAGATCCAGGAAGGCTTCTGTCACCTTTAAAAAAGTACATAACGGGCTTCCCCTGGTGGTCCAGTGGGTAAGGACACCGCCTTGCAGTGCAAGGGGCGCCGGTTCAAGCCCTGGTCTGGGAAGATCCCACGTGCCGCGGAGTGGCTGGACCGATGTGTCCAATTACCAACCCGGAGCTCTGGCGCGTGTGCGCCCAGAGCCGGCGCTCTGCGACGACAAGAGCCACCGCGATGGGAGGCCCACAGGAGCCAAAGAACAAAGACAGATGAAAATAGAGAAATGAAAGACCAATGGAAGTGGCCTGCCCATCCCCCTCCCTCCCCACCCCACCCCCCCAAAAGATAAATACATAAAATTAAAAAAAAAAAAATAGTGCACAACATGAGAGTTACGAGTTAAGTTTTGTTGCTGTTTCTCAGTTGCTAAGTCCTATTGACTCTTTGCAACCCCATGGACTGCAGCATGCCAGGATCTGGGGCAAAATGAGGACTGCAGCCCAGGAGACAGCACCTCAGATAGCTCTGAGAAACTGCTCCAAAGAGATGGGGGTGGGGTTGGAGGGCAGCATATATGTGATTTTGATGAAGGGGAAATACATGCAATCAAGTGTGTATTTTTTCAGAAGGTTTCTTCTAATCTTGTGAAGCTTTTGCTAGTCAAGAATAGTCATCGGCATGAGATTTTAGTACTTTTCTAGATATGAGGAAATACAAGAATTGGGCTCATAAAATCTGCTCCTGAAAATACCTTAACTATCTGATGACCTAGCCTGCTAGTTTTTCCCCAAGCAGTCTGTGCTCTCCACTTCCACTCTTCTCCCTGAACTCCTTTCAGGGGGTGTTGAAGATCAGCAGCTGCAGCAGCAGCATGTGATTTAATCCTTGTAGAGGCAGATGGCAAGTGCCAGTTTGTAGTTGACATTTCTAAAACTTATATCAGATCATGTTATTCTCTTGTTCAAACCCTCCAATGGCTTCCCAACATAACTGTATTGAAATCCAAGTCCCTGGATGGTCTACGTGTCTTAAGGAACCTGCACCTGCTTGGGCCTCCTTGCCCATCACTCTTCCTTTGCCTTATTGAAATACCGCCATGCTCAAAATCTTTGTCTGCTTCACTTCACTGCATTGAGGTCTCTGACCAGATGTCACCAAACAGCCTTTTCTAGCCACCACTTCCTATTACCCTCTCTCTTCTTGATCTTCTTTATTTTACTTTGTCAGAGAGGAAGAAATTTTCCTCCACCTACCTGTGTTTTTCTGGCTGGTCTAAGAATTAAATTGATATGGGACAAATTAACAGGAGAATCAAACAAAAGTTTAATAACATGTATTAATGGTATGTGTATATTAACATCTCTCCATGTGGGAGACTGTGGAGAACTAAAAGATTTCTATGATGTTAAAAGATGAAATAAGGTGCTTAGAGTAGCTTCAGGAAAGAGGCACTCAGCAAAGTGCAGCTAGTACCTATTACTTCATTATGAAAAAAGGGATTTTACATAGTTATCCCCTCCCTCCCACCCCACCCCCAAAAGATAAATACATAAAATTAAAAAATAATAGTGCACAACATGAGAGTTACGAGTTAAGTTTTGTTGCTGTTTCTCAGTTGCTAAGTCCTATTGACTCTTTGCAACCCCATGGACTGCAGCATGCCAGGATCTGGGGCAAAATGAGGACTGCAGCCCAGGAGACAGCACCTCAGATAGCTCTGAGAAACTGCTCCAAAGAGATGGGGGTGGGGTTGGAGGGCAGCATATATGTGATTTTGATGAAGGGGAAATACATGCAATCAAGTGTGTATTTTTTCAGAAGGTTTCTTCTAATCTTGTGAAGCTTTTGCTAGTCAAGAATAGTCATCGGCATGAGATTTTAGTACTTTTCTAGATATGAGGAAATACAAGAATTGGGCTCATAAAATCTGCTCCTGAAAATACCTTAACTATCTGATGACCTAGCCTGCTAGTTTTTCCCCAAGCAGTCTGTGCTCTCCACTTCCACTCTTCTCCCTGAACTCCTTTCAGGGGGTGTTGAAGATCAGCAGCTGCAGCAGCAGCATGTGATTTAATCCTTGTAGAGGCAGATGGCAAGTGCCAGTTTGTAGTTGACATTTCTAAAACTTATATCAGATCATGTTATTCTCTTGTTCAAACCCTCCAATGGCTTCCCAACATAACTGTATTGAAATCCAAGTCCCTGGATGGTCTACGTGTCTTAAGGAACCTGCACCTGCTTGGGCCTCCTTGCCCATCACTCTTCCTTTGCCTTATTGAAATACCGCCATGCTCAAAATCTTTGTCTGCTTCACTTCACTGCATTGAGGTCTCTGACCAGATGTCACCAAACAGCCTTTTCTAGCCACCACTTCCTATTACCCTCTCTCTTCTTGATCTTCTTTATTTTACTTTGTCAGAGAGGAAGAAATTTTCCTCCACCTACCTGTGTTTTTCTGGCTGGTCTAAGAATTAAATTGATATGGGACAAATTAACAGGAGAATCAAACAAAAGTTTAATAACATGTATTAATGGTATGTGTATATTAACATCTCTCCATGTGGGAGACTGTGGAGAACTAAAAGATTTCTATGATGTTAAAAGATGAAATAAGGTGCTTAGAGTAGCTTCAGGGAAAGAGGCACTCAGCAAAGTGCAGCTAGTACCTATTACTGTCATTATGAAAGTATATAGGGATTTTACATAGTTGAAATATAATGTAGGCTAAATTTGGAGTTCTATTTTTATTATTTATCTAAACTTGCTTCAAAAATGTTTTCCGGGTATTGTACAGTGATAATACTTTTTATTTCAATGACTAAAATATTTCAACATATTGGTATTTTACAATTTATAAGCTTTATCTTCCCTGGTGGCTCAGACAGTAAAGAATCTGCCTTCAATGCAGGAGATAGAACCCAGGGTTCAATCCCTGTGTTAGGAAGATTCCCTGGAGAAGGAAATGACTACAGCAATGTTCTTGCCTGGAGAATTCCATGAATAGAGGAACCTGATGAACTGCAGTTGCAAAGAATCAAGACACAACTAAGTGACTAATACTAAGCCAAACATTCTCTATTCCCTAAAATTTAGGATATTTATAGTTTAACAATTTTTCATTTTTTATTGAAGCTTCTGCGGGGCCGCCCGCAGAGGAGAAACGGCGGCGGGATTGCCGGTGGCAAAGCCATGGAAAGATCGGAGAAGGGTGAGCCTGCTGCTGGCCGGCCCAGGCCCCCCCCCCCCCCGGCAAGCGGGAGATAATTAGACGCGATAGGAGTTTCGTCAAAGCAGTTCTGTTTCATTAGTGCAGACTCACAGCTTTTATAGGCAAGTGAAGGGGGTTTTGCACGTGACTTCCTATAGATTATACCCATCAAGCTAAAGGTCAAGCAATCATCCACGAGCGTGGAAACCAGGGGAACCAATCAGAAATTTTGACCATCACTTAACAATTTAGATCACGCCCTCGTCTCTTCCTGTAGGCGCCGTCTTAGCTCCAAATCACAAACTTGTGCTTAAGCTTCCTTAAACAATGTGCTTAAGCTTCCTTTCACGCTCACATCCCTTCCTGTGGGCGCCATCTTAGCTCCAAACTGAAACAATGTGCTTAAGCTTCCTTATGCTTGCAACGGTCCTCTTTCAATTCAGAGCCCCACAGTTTCAAGTTATGTGCTATAAACATCTTCATACCTGCGGCTCTCTTTTTCTTATTTTAAATTACTTCTCTGAGATAAAACTCCAGTTGTAGAATTACCAAAGTGGGTCAGAGTACATGAATATTTGTATGACTCTTGATATGTAATCTCCACTAGAATATAGGGAAGTGTCAAAATTGTTATTCCCAGTAGATCCCTCTGTTGGCCTGGCATTCTCTGGCTCAACTGTACATTTAGCAGGAGTAACTGCCAAGGACAGAAAGCACCACTATGTTCCAGTGGGTTCAGCTCTGAAGATAGGTTGGCTTTCAAGTGTGATTGGATGGAGCTCCTTCAGGGGAAGACATGAATTGAATAGATGTAAATACAACATCTTGGTGAGGACTCAAGAGAGTGCCATAAATTGCCCCCATGTAACGTGTGTGAAATAACAGTGGAAAAGAGGTAAGAGATAGACTTGGAAATCAAGCATGAACTAGATCATGTAAGGTTTCCAGGCTTCTGGACTTGATTTTTTTTCTACATGTGCTTTGGACTGAATTCTGCCCACCACCCATCCCCCTTCTTCCATCATTCATGTGCTTAAACCCTCTCATGTGACTATATTTGAAGACTGGGTCATTAGGAAGTAAGAAAAGCTAAATTTGGCCATAAGGTATATGCATGCTAAGTTGCTTCAATGGTGTCTGACTCTTTTGCCACCTTATGGGCTGTGACCTGCCAAGCTGCTTTGTCCATGGGATTCTCCAGGCAAGGATCCTGGTTGGGTTGCCATTTTCTCCTCCAGAGGATATTCCCAACCCAGATATCAAACCAGTGTCTCCAGCATCTCCTACATTGGTAGACAGGTTCTTTACCACTAGCACCACTCTAATCCAGTTGGACTGGGGTCTTATAAGAACAGAAAGAGGGCTTCCCCTGGTGGTCCAGTGGATAAGGACACCGCCTTGCAGTGCAAGGGGCGCCGGTTCGGTCCCTGGCCTGGGAAGATCCCACGTGCCGCGGAGCGGCTGAACTGATGTGTCCAATCACCGAGCCCGAGCTCTGGAGCGCATGCGCCCAGAGCTGGTGCTCTGCGACAACAGACGCCACCGCGATGGGAGGCCCGCAGGAGCCAAAGAACAAAGATGGATGAAAACAGAGAAATGAAAGACCAATAGAAGTGGCCCACCCGCTCCCCACCCTCCCCAACCCGATCCCCGCCCAAAATAAATAAATAAAAACCTAAAAAAAAAAAAAGAACAGAAAGAGATATCTGTGTGTGTGTGTGTGCATGTGTGCACATACTACAGAGGAAAACCCATGTGAGAACTGGCTTGGCAAAAAGGCAGAGATAGACGCAAGCCAGGAAGAGAGCTCTCATCAGGAATCAGATTAGTCAGCACTTTGATTTGGAACTTAAATCAGTTCCTGTTATGCAAGCTAGCCAGTCTATAGTATTTTGTTATGGCAGCCCAAGTTGACTAACAGTTTGTCACATGAGTCACTGAATATTGCAAATGAGGAAATGATGGAATCTGAGATCAGCCAGGAATTTGTTATGACAAAAGCAAAGAGGTCAAAGAGGAGAGTCAGGAAAATGAAACAGAAAGGCAAGGGAGTTCCAAATTTATCCAAGACCAGGTTGGGACCATTGTAAGGAGGGTTTGGAGTTGAGAAATAATGAGACTTCATTCAGTGGTTGAAAATAAAATTACTCTATCTGGAGTCAGGGTAGGGGATTGGAGGGAGGAGGGGATGAAGAGGCCAGAATAGAAAGAGAGGGAATAGTAATAAAGCAAGAAGTGATGGGATTTGGACCAGAGCAGTAGCAGTGCATCGTAGAAAGTAATCAGACTTTAGATACATTGTGCAAGAAAAACAAGCATGATTTATGAACGGGTTTTATGTGAGATTTCAGAGAAAGTGATAACAGGAGAATAACTCCAAATTTTTGGTTTGAGAAACTGGAACAATGACATAGGAAATGGAAAATACAAAAAAAGGCTAAAGTGGAGTGGGAAACTTTTTGCAGGGAGTTGGGGGAGAGCAGTAGTTGAGTTTTGGACATGCTGAGTTGAGATGTTTATTACATCCAAGCGAGATGCTGAAGTTGAATATGAGTCTGGAGTTTGAAAGAAAAATCAGCGCCATAGTTATAAACATGGAAATTATCGATCCACTGATGGCATTTAATACGATTTAGAAGCATGAACTCACCAAAGGTGTTACTGTAGATAGAAAATAAAAGAACCATGGACTGAGCTTAAAATACTATTACCCTCTTTTCCTGTTCCCCACCCTGCCCCCAACCTCTCCAAGCCCCATTCAAAGCAGTGAATTCCTGACAGCCATTTGGTTCAATATAATCCCAGTTCTGCCCACTCCCTGGTCTACTTTGCCTGCCTGTTGAGCCAGTGGTAGGCACCCTATGCAAAATGGATAGGTTCCCTATGACAGACCATTTAAAATAGGACTAAAAAATAAATTAATTCTTCAGATGGCTGGACCTTCAACACTTAACTTTGAAGTTTAGTGAGTGAACGCTTTATACTCTCCTTATGCACTGGAGAAGAAATACAAAAGCAAAGGAGATATGTAGAAAGGAGAAAGAATGAGAGTCAAAGAGTCAGAAACTGGACTTCCCTGATGGTCCATTGATTAGACTCTGCTCTTCCAACTCAGGGGGCAAAGGTTCAATCCTTGGTTGGGAACTAAGATCCCATATACTGTCTGTATCCTCCTATCTCCTTTTTTATGGCTATCGTAATTAAGTTGCACTCAGAATAAAGATGACTAACTTAATTCCCAGGAGTATCGTTAATACTTCCTGAGGTTCCTAAGATCCTAGATCATGGTTTGTCTGCTAACCCCACTATACAAGATCCTATCTTATAAGATCTGCCAATTAAGCTTCCTTCTAAAGAAGGAAGGCAGTTCCAGAGTTCTTAGGTATTTAGAATCACATTTACAGTGGGCACTACCACTCTTAAATTATTGACCAAATGCATAAAGAACAGGGTTTTTTTCTAATGCTATCATCACTGTTTTCAAAATTGCCACATTCACTGTTGGAAGCTGATACATCACTATTCATAGATTTGGCACACCTATTCCATCCTCATAAGGTTCAAATCCATCCCCCCAGGTCCTTTCTTGCTGATGTAAAGAAATAGCTGAAAGTTGAATATGATTTCTGAGTTTGATTACATCCAAGCGAGATGCTGAAGTTGAATATGAGTCTGGAGTTTGAAAGAAAAATCAGCGCCATAGTTATAAACATGGAAATTATCGATCCACTGATGGCATTTAATACGATTTAGAAGCATGAACTCACCAAAGGTGTTACTGTAGATAGAAAATAAAAGAACCATGGACTGAGCTTAAAATACTATTACCCTCTTTTCCTGTTCCCCACCCTGCCCCCAACCTCTCCAAGCCCCATTCAAAGCAGTGAATTCCTGACAGCCATTTGGTTCAATATAATCCCAGTTCTGCCCACTCCCTGGTCTACTTTGCCTGCCTGTTGAGCCAGTGGTAGGCACCCTATGCAAAATGGATAGGTTCCCTATGACAGACCATTTAAAATAGGACTAAAAAATAAATTAATTCTTCAGATGGCTGGACCTTCAACACTTAACTTTGAAGTTTAGTGAGTGAACGCTTTATACTCTCCTTATGCACTGGAGAAGAAATACAAAAGCAAAGGAGATATGTAGAAAGGAGAAAGAATGAGAGTCAAAGAGTCAGAAACTGGACTTCCCTGATGGTCCATTGATTAGACTCTGCTCTTCCAACTCAGGGGGCAAAGGTTCAATCCTTGGTTGGGAACTAAGATCCCATATACTGTCTGTATCCTCCTATCTCCTTTTTTATGGCTATCGTAATTAAGTTGCACTCAGAATAAAGATGACTAACTTAATTCCCAGGAGTATCGTTAATACTTCCTGAGGTTCCTAAGATCCTAGATCATGGTTTGTCTGCTAACCCCACTATACAAGATCCTATCTTATAAGATCTGCCAATTAAGCTTCCTTCTAAAGAAGGAAGGCAGTTCCAGAGTTCTTAGGTATTTAGAATCACATTTACAGTGGGCACTACCACTCTTAAATTATTGACCAAATGCATAAAGAACAGGGTTTTTTTCTAATGCTATCATCACTGTTTTCAAAATTGCCACATTCACTGTTGGAAGCTGATACATCACTATTCATAGATTTGGCACACCTATTCCATCCTCATAAGGTTCAAATCCATCACAGTCCTTCTTGCTGAGTGATAACTCCTGCAGTTGCACAAAATGAAAAGCAAGGCCCACGAATAGACACATGATGCTTCAGTCACTGCTGTATATCCAGTTGTTCTTCATTCTCTAAGTCGTGTCCAACAGTTGGCAACCCATGAACTGTATATCCAGTGCCCAGTGCCTAACATATAGAACACATTCAATAAATATTTGTTGGATGGGTAAGCCAGGAAAGACTAAAGGGTGCTATGTAAATAGCTAAAAGCCACCACTGAAGAAAAGGCTTTGTGTCAATGTTATCTGACCTCTGATATTTACAAAATTCTTCTGGCTACATGGCTGTTGTTGACTTTAGATTCATGTAATATGCTTCTAGCTTCTCCTACTAACCATATTCTCTTGTGCCAAGAGCTTCAGCACTGAGACCTTGAGTTTGAACTTGATACCTGGATTTCTTCCCTGCATCCTGCATTTTCCCCCAGGCTTCTCAGTCCCAGGTAGCCAGCAGAATTAAACGGATCCCCAAATGGGCCATCCTCTTCTTACCTCACTGACTTGTCACAAGGTCTTCCTTTGCCTGAAATACCTTCTTTCCTATTTAGTCTTCTCAGTCAACTCACGTGTGTGTGTGTGAGTTTAGTCGCTCAGCTGTGTCCAACTCTTTGCAGCCCAATGGTTTGTAACCCAACAGGCTCCTCGTCCCATGAAATTTCCCAGGCAAAAATAGTGGAGTGGTTTGTCATTTTTCATTACAGGGGACCTTCCTGACCAGGGTTGAACCCAGGTCTCTTGTGTCTCCTATATTGGCAGGTGGATTGTTTACCATTGGGCCACCTGGGAAGCCCTAGTCAACCCCACTATACAAGATCCTATCTTATAAGATCTGCCAATTAAGCTTCCTTCTAAAGAAGGAAGGCAGTTCCAGAGTTCTTAGGTATTTAGAATCACATTTACAGTGGGCACTACCACTCTTAAATTATTGACCAAATGCATAAAGAACAGGGTTTTTTTCTAATGCTATCATCACTGTTTTCAAAATTGCCACATTCACTGTTGGAAGCTGATACATCACTATTCATAGATTTGGCACACCTATTCCATCCTCATAAGGTTCAAATCCATCACAGTCCTTCTTGCTGAGTGATAACTCCTGCAGTTGCACAAAATGAAAAGCAAGGCCCACGAATAGACACATGATGCTTCAGTCACTGCTGTATATCCAGTTGTTCTTCATTCTCTAAGTCGTGTCCAACAGTTGGCAACCCATGAACTGTATATCCAGTGCCCAGTGCCTAACATATAGAACACATTCAATAAATATTTGTTGGATGGGTAAGCCAGGAAAGACTAAAGGGTGCTATGTAAATAGCTAAAAAGCCACCACTGAAGAAAAGGCTTTGTGTCAATGTTATCTGACCTCTGATATTTACAAAATTCTTCTGGCTACATGGCTGTTGTTGACTTTAGATTCATGTAATATGCTTCTAGCTTCTCCTACTAACCATATTCTCTTGTGCCAAGAGCTTCAGCACTGAGACCTTGAGTTTGAACTTGATACCTGGATTTCTTCCCTGCATCCTGCATTTTCCCCCAGGCTTCTCAGTCCCAGGTAGCCAGCAGAATTAAACGGATCCCCAAATGGGCCATCCTCTTCTTACCTCACTGACTTGTCACAAGGTCTTCCTTTGCCTGAAATACCTTCTTTCCTATTTAGTCTTCTCAGTCAACTCACGTGTGTGTGTGTGAGTTTAGTCGCTCAGCTGTGTCCAACTCTTTGCAGCCCAATGGTTTGTAACCCAACAGGCTCCTCGTCCCATGAAATTTCCCAGGCAAAAATAGTGGAGTGGTTTGTCATTTTTCATTACAGGGGACCTTCCTGACCAGGGTTGAACCCAGGTCTCTTGTGTCTCCTATATTGGCAGGTGGATTGTTTACCATTGGGCCACCTGGGAAGCCCTAGTCAACCCACACTAACTCTTTTAATTCCATTTTTATCACCTATAGGAATCCTGTCAATCTCTCCCATAACATTAGAGTCTCTTTCCTCTGTGTTCCTATATTCGGTTTTGCAGCATTGATTTCCACCATTCTGTCATTCAGGTCACTTATCCATTCTTCTGCCTCAGTTAGTCTGCTATTGATTCCTTCTAGTTTATTGTTCATCTCTGTTTGCTTGTTCTTTAGTTCTTCTAGGTGCTTGGCAAACATTTCTTGCATCTTTGCCATTTGTTTCTAATGTCCTGTATCATCTTCACTATTGTTATCCTGAATTCTCTTTCTGGGAGGTTGCCAGAAAGGTTGTCCATTTAATTGTTTATCTGGGGATTTATCTTGTTCCTTTGTCTGGGACATAATCCGATTTCTTTTCATCTTGGGTATCTTTCTATGATTGTGGTAGAGTTCTGATTTCTTCTGTCTGCCTTCTGGTGAGGATAAGAGGTTTATGTAAGTTTCCTGATGGGAAGGGTTGGCTGTGGGGGAAAGTCAGTCTTGCTGTGTTGGGCAGGGCTGTGCTCAGTAAAGCTCTAATCCAATTATCTGCTGTTGGGTGGGACTGTGTTCCCTCTCAGTTAGTTGTTTGACCTGAGGCAACTCAGTCCTGGAGTCTGTAGGCTTCTATAGTTGTGTGACCTCCAAGAGGGCCCGTGCCACGACACAGCTCTGAGTACTGTTGCTGTCAGTGCCTGTGGCAGACCAATGCTGACTCATGCCTCTCCAGGAGACCCTCAAACACTCACAGATACCTCTGGCTCTGTCTCTTGTGGGGTCCTGGGGCACAAAAGATTTTGTTTGTGCCCTCCAGGAGACTCTGTTTCCCCCAGTCCTTTGGCCAAATGCCAAGAAACCAGGGAGTCTGATGTGGGGGCCTAGAACCTTCACAATAGTGTGAGAACTTCTTTGGTGGTATTGTTCTGTAGCTTGTGAGTCAGCCACCCAGCAGGCATAGGATTTGATTTTTGTCACAATTGCTCCCCTCCTACCTGTTTTCATTGTGACTTCTCCTTTGTCTTTGGATGTGGGGTGTCTTTTTTTTGGTGGATTCCAGTATCTTGTTGATGTTTGTTCAGCTGCTGGTTGTGATCTTGGTGCTCTGGCAGGAGAAGCTGAGCACAAGTCCTTTACTCCACCATCTTTCTTCTGTGTTCCTATAGAGTCTTATTCAAGGGCAATTTTCACATGACCATTTATCCACTCTTACATCTCCCTCTATAACTCAGGAGTTCCCATGAGGAAAGCGCTATGGTCTATTTGTCTCTGTATCCAGGAACCAAGCATGGTCGCAGGAGCATAGAGGATACTAAAAGGAAAAGTGAATTAATCTTCTTACTGAAGCCGACCATTCCACTAACTAAGCAGCTAGCAAAGTGGAGTCTATTTAAATAGAAATAAGCCTCAATCACCATGACCAGTGAAAACACTGTTCAAAGTAGGAGTAGGACCATTCCGAGTTACATTCAGCTAGATGGTGGCATCAACCCTAAATGTGCTTACCTGTTGACCAGAGAGTTTACAGTATAAGAAACACTGAGCCATCACTGGTTAGCTGATTTCTTCTGTCTGCCTTCTGGTGAGGATAAGAGGTTTATGTAAGTTTCCTGATGGGAAGGGTTGGCTGTGGGGGAAAGTCAGTCTTGCTGTGTTGGGCAGGGCTGTGCTCAGTAAAGCTCTAATCCAATTATCTGCTGTTGGGTGGGACTGTGTTCCCTCTCAGTTAGTTGTTTGACCTGAGGCAACTCAGTCCTGGAGTCTGTAGGCTTCTATAGTTGTGTGACCTCCAAGAGGGCCCGTGCCACGACACAGCTCTGAGTACTGTTGCTGTCAGTGCCTGTGGCAGACCAATGCTGACTCATGCCTCTCCAGGAGACCCTCAAACACTCACAGATACCTCTGGCTCTGTCTCTTGTGGGGTCCTGGGGCACAAAAGATTTTGTTTGTGCCCTCCAGGAGACTCTGTTTCCCCCAGTCCTTTGGCCAAATGCCAAGAAACCAGGGAGTCTGATGTGGGGGCCTAGAACCTTCACAATAGTGTGAGAACTTCTTTGGTGGTATTGTTCTGTAGCTTGTGAGTCAGCCACCCAGCAGGCATAGGATTTGATTTTTGTCACAATTGCTCCCCTCCTACCTGTTTTCATTGTGACTTCTCCTTTGTCTTTGGATGTGGGGTGTCTTTTTTTTGGTGGATTCCAGTATCTTGTTGATGTTTGTTCAGCTGCTGGTTGTGATCTTGGTGCTCTGGCAGGAGAAGCTGAGCACAAGTCCTTTACTCCACCATCTTTCTTCTGTGTTCCTATAGAGTCTTATTCAAGGGCAATTTTCACATGACCATTTATCCACTCTTACATCTCCCTCTATAACTCAGGAGTTCCCATGAGGAAAGCGCTATGGTCTATTTGTCTCTGTATCCAGGAACCAAGCATGGTCGCAGGAGCATAGAGGATACTAAAAGGAAAAGTGAATTAATCTTCTTACTGAAGCCGACCATTCCACTAACTAAGCAGCTAGCAAAGTGGAGTCTATTTAAATAGAAATAAGCCTCAATCACCATGACCAGTGAAAACACTGTTCAAAGTAGGAGTAGGACCATTCCGAGTTACATTCAGCTAGATGGTGGCATCAACCCTAAATGTGCTTACCTGTTGACCAGAGAGTTTACAGTATAAGAAACACTGAGCCATCACTGGTTAGCTGAGAAGCCCACTTGGATAAACTGTGGCCTTTACTCATTTTTTCTTCTAAGAGCACAAGAATGGTAAGGCCTGGGCTTTCCAAGATTCTCCTGGGAAGCATTCTCAAGATTTTCAGCTTCTGAAGTCATCTTTTGTTTTTTAAAGAATTTTAGCGCGAACCTAAGGATTCAATGAAATTTTTTCCCCTTTAATTGTGATATATAACCCATGAGCACAGAAGGGCACAGAATATAAATGTATAAAGTACAAAATGTAGTTAGAAAACAAACTCTGAGTAACTGTAATCCAGATCAGGAGAGACGAGATATTGCCAGCACCACCACCTTTCCAGGGACACTTTCCTCTTCACACTACTTTTTCAACCCCCTTCTCAGAGGTGATCGCCATTGTGACTTAATGACAATCACTTCCTTACCTTTATTTGTAATTTTATCATTTGTGTATCTGTATTGTTTTTCTATTGCTGCTGTAAAAAAACGACCACAAACTTGGTAGTTGAAAAGAGTACAAATTTATCATTTTAGAGTTCTGTAAGTCACAAGTCCAATACAAGTCTTGCTGAGCTAAGGTCAGGGTGCCAACAGGACTATGTTCTTTTCTGGAGGCTCTAGGGGGAAATCTCCTTGCCCTTCCCAACCTCTGCTCCCTTCCTCCTTCTTCAAATGAGCCCAATTTTCACATGACCATTTATCCACACTTACATCTCCCTCTATAACTCAGGAGTTCCCATGAGGAAAGCGCTATGGTCTATTTGTCTCTGTATCCAGGAACCAAGCATGGTCGCAGGAGCATAGAGGATACTAAAAGGAAAAGTGAATTAATCTTCTTACTGAAGCCGACCATTCCACTAACTAAGCAGCTAGCAAAGTGGAGTCTATTTAAATAGAAATAAGCCTCAATCACCATGACCAGTGAAAACACTGTTCAAAGTAGGAGTAGGACCATTCCGAGTTACATTCAGCTAGATGGTGGCATCAACCCTAAATGTGCTTACCTGTTGACCAGAGAGTTTACAGTATAAGAAACACTGAGCCATCACTGGTTAGCTGAGAAGCCCACTTGGATAAACTGTGGCCTTTACTCATTTTTTCTTCTAAGAGCACAAGAATGGTAAGGCCTGGGCTTTCCAAGATTCTCCTGGGAAGCATTCTCAAGATTTTCAGCTTCTGAAGTCATCTTTTGTTTTTTAAAGAATTTTATCTCTAACCTGGGAAGGCAAAAAAATTTTTTCCCCTTTAATTGTGATATATAACCCATGAGCACAGAAGGGCACAGAATATAAATGTATAAAGTACAAAATGTAGTTAGAAAACAAACTCTGAGTAACTGTAATCCAGATCAGGAGAGACGAGATATTGCCAGCACCACCACCTTTCCAGGGACACTTTCCTCTTCACACTACTTTTTCAACCCCCTTCTCAGAGGTGATCGCCATTGTGACTTAATGACAATCACTTCCTTACCTTTATTTGTAATTTTATCATTTGTGTATCTGTATTGTTTTTCTATTGCTGCTGTAAAAAAACGACCACAAACTTGGTAGTTGAAAAGAGTACAAATTTATCATTTTAGAGTTCTGTAAGTCACAAGTCCAATACAAGTCTTGCTGAGCTAAGGTCAGGGTGCCAACAGGACTATGTTCTTTTCTGGAGGCTCTAGGGGGAAATCTCCTTGCCCTTCCCAACCTCTGCTCCCTTCCTCCTTCTTCAAATGAGCAATGTACCATCTCTCTGACCGTCTTCCATTGTCACATCTCTTTCTCTGACTCTCAGTTCTTGCTACAAAAGACTCTTACAATTATATCCAGTCTACCCAGACAATTCAGGATAATCTCCCCCAGTGCAAGATGGCTAAGTGAAAACAGCTAGAAGGTTCCTTTTGACATATAAAGCAACATACTTACAAATTCTGGAGTAACAGATGGACATTTTAGGGATCAAGGAAGCGTTATTATGCCTACCCACAGTAACTACCCCAAAATCCATGGTTTAATGTTACTTGTTTTTGCACTTTGCAAAATCAGATACAGTCTGTTTGTATTCAATCATACCTTGATTTTTTTCCCCTCAGCATTAAATTTGTCAGATTCATCCACATTCCCCGTAGTTATAGTTTATTTTCATTGTATAAATACACAATTAATAGGCAATTATGTTATTTCTAGTCTAAATGGCATTATAAACTTTGCCATTCGTGTATACTCATACATATATGCACACATTTCTCCAAGGTATATTTGTAAGAATGAAACTGCACAATCAAAAGATATGTGCATCTTCAACTTGACAAGGTAATGAAAAATGGTTTTCCAAAGTAGTTATTCAAATTTTTACTCCTGTCAATAGTGCATGAAAGTTCCCATTGCTTTTCATTCCTCAGTCAACACGTTATTGTCAGATTTTCAATTTTTGTCAGTTAAGCAGATACACAAAAGTATCTCCTTGTGGTTTTCATTTGCATTTTTGTGATTAAAAATGAGACAGCATATTTTCATATGCTCATTGGTCATTTGAATTTCTTCTTCAGGAAGGGACTGTCTGCATATGTAGCCCCCCTTTTAAGTTAAGGATCTCTCTTCTGGATGTTCTGGAACTCTTTTTTTCCTTAATGCATTTATTGGCTGTGCCGAGCCTTTGATCCTGTGCAAAGGCTTTCTCTAGTTGCAACGAGTGGGCTACTTTTCGTTGCCGTGCACGACCACAAACTTGGTAGTTGAAAAGAGTACAAATTTATCATTTTAGAGTTCTGTAAGTCACAAGTCCAATACAAGTCTTGCTGAGCTAAGGTCAGGGTGCCAACAGGACTATGTTCTTTTCTGGAGGCTCTAGGGGGAAATCTCCTTGCCCTTCCCAACCTCTGCTCCCTTCCTCCTTCTTCAAATGAGCAATGTACCATCTCTCTGACCGTCTTCCATTGTCACATCTCTTTCTCTGACTCTCAGTTCTTGCTACAAAAGACTCTTACAATTATATCCAGTCTACCCAGACAATTCAGGATAATCTCCCCCAGTGCAAGATGGCTAAGTGAAAACAGCTAGAAGGTTCCTTTTGACATATAAAGCAACATACTTACAAATTCTGGAGTAACAGATGGACATTTTAGGGATCAAGGAAGCGTTATTATGCCTACCCACAGTAACTACCCCAAAATCCATGGTTTAATGTTACTTGTTTTTGCACTTTGCAAAATCAGATACAGTCTGTTTGTATTCAATCATACCTTGATTTTTTTCCCCTCAGCATTAAATTTGTCAGATTCATCCACATTCCCCGTAGTTATAGTTTATTTTCATTGTATAAATACACAATTAATAGGCAATTATGTTATTTCTAGTCTAAATGGCATTATAAACTTTGCCATTCGTGTATACTCATACATATATGCACACATTTCTCCAAGGTATATTTGTAAGAATGAAACTGCACAATCAAAAGATATGTGCATCTTCAACTTGACAAGGTAATGAAAAATGGTTTTCCAAAGTAGTTATTAAAATTTTTTACTCCTGTCAATAGTGCATGAAAGTTCCCATTGCTTTTCATTCCTCAGTCAACACGTTATTGTCAGATTTTCAATTTTTGTCAGTTAAGCAGATACACAAAAGTATCTCCTTGTGGTTTTCATTTGCATTTTTGTGATTAAAAATGAGACAGCATATTTTCATATGCTCATTGGTCATTTGAATTTCTTCTTCAGGAAGGGACTGTCTGCATATGTAGCCCCCCTTTTAAGTTAAGGATCTCTCTTCTGGATGTTCTGGAACTCTTTTTTTCCTTAATGCATTTATTGGCTGTGCCGAGCCTTTGATCCTGTGCAAAGGCTTTCTCTAGTTGCAACGAGTGGGCTACTTTTCGTTGCCGTGCATGGGCTTCTCCTCTTGAGGTGGCTTCTCTTGTTGAGGAGCACAGGCTCTAGGGCATGCAGGTTTCAGGAGTTGTGGTGCATGGCCTTAGTTCCCCATGGCATGTCGGATCTTCCTGAACCAGGGATCAAACTGATGTCCCCTGTATTGCAAGGTGGATTCTGAATCAGTGGACCACCAGGGAAGCCCTAGCCCATTTTTTTAACTGGATTTTTTTTTTTCTTTATTAATTTGAGGAGACTTTATCTTCTAGATACAACTGTTGGTCATTTTTAAGTCTTTACATGTTCTATTGAATTTTGTATCTTTCTTAATCAACTTTAACATTTATGTGAGTATTTCCTTTTTAAGAAACTTTCTCAATGCTGAGGTCATAAAGATTTACTTTTATATTGCCTTCTAAAAGCTTTCCAGTTTTGCTCGTCATGGTTCGATCAATAATCTATCTAGAATTGAATTTTGGTATGTTGCCATGTAGGGGTTCAATTTTATTTCATTTTTTATGGCTATTCAATTGACCCAGTACTATTTATTAAATGGACCAATTCTGCAGTGCCAGCTTTCCCACAAATCAAGTGCCCATGTATATAGGAATCTATCTCTGAATTTTCTTTTCTATCTCATTTGAGGTCTCTGCATTGCAATAACACCACACTATTTTAATAATCATAGTTTTATAATAAATAATGGTACCTAATGACAGAATATAGGGGCTCCCCAGGTGACACAAGTGGTAAAGAACCTGCCTGCCAACGCAAGAGACTTAAAAGACACAGGTTCAATCCCTGGGTCAGAAAGATCCCTTGGAGGAGGGCATGACAAACTCACTGCAGTATTCTTGGCCTTGGAGAATCCCATGGACAAAGGAGCCTGGCAGGCTATAGTCCACAGAGTCGCAAACAGACATGACTGAAGTGACTTAGCACACAGTGGCAAAACAAGACTTCACATTTTGTTCTTTAACATAGACTTAGCTCTTTTAAAACAAAATTCATATTTTATGGCAAGACATGAAAAATTTAAACATAAAAAATTTTCTCTGCCATTTGACCTCCTCTCTCCACTCTACTGTGCACTGTGTATGCATATTATGAAACAACAAACCTCTCCTATCACCAGAAATACCTGTTCAGCCATTAAGAACAGGCTCTAGGGCATGCAGGTTTCAGGAGTTGTGGTGCATGGCCTTAGTTCCCCATGGCATGTCGGATCTTCCTGAACCAGGGATCAAACTGATGTCCCCTGTATTGCAAGGTGGATTCTGAATCAGTGGACCACCAGGGAAGCCCTAGCCCATTTTTTTAACTGGATTTTTTTTTTTCTTTATTAATTTGAGGAGACTTTATCTTCTAGATACAACTGTTGGTCATTTTTAAGTCTTTACATGTTCTATTGAATTTTGTATCTTTCTTAATCAACTTTAACATTTATGTGAGTATTGCCTTTTTAAGAAACTTTCTCAATGCTGAGGTCATAAAGATTTACTTTTATATTGCCTTCTAAAAGCTTTCCAGTTTTGCTCGTCATGGTTCGATCAATAATCTATCTAGAATTGAATTTTGGTATGTTGCCATGTAGGGGTTCAATTTTATTTCATTTTTTATGGCTATTCAATTGACCCAGTACTATTTATTAAATGGACCAATTCTGCAGTGCCAGCTTTCCCACAAATCAAGTGCCCATGTATATAGGAATCTATCTCTGAATTTTCTTTTCTATCTCATTTGAGGTCTCTGCATTGCAATAACACCACACTATTTTAATAATCATAGTTTTATAATAAATAATGGTACCTAATGACAGAATATAGGGGCTCCCCAGGTGACACAAGTGGTAAAGAACCTGCCTGCCAACGCAAGAGACTTAAAAGACACAGGTTCAATCCCTGGGTCAGAAAGATCCCTTGGAGGAGGGCATGACAAACTCACTGCAGTATTCTTGGCCTTGGAGAATCCCATGGACAAAGGAGCCTGGCAGGCTATAGTCCACAGAGTCGCAAACAGACATGACTGAAGTGACTTAGCACACAGTGGCAAAACAAGACTTCACATTTTGTTCTTTAACATAGACTTAGCTCTTTTTAAAACAAAATTCATATTTTATGGCAAGACATGAAAAATTTAAACATAAAAAATTTTCTCTGCCATTTGACCTCCTCTCTCCACTCTACTGTGCACTGTGTATGCATATTATGAAACAACAAACCTCTCCTATCACCAGAAATACCTGTTCAGCCATTAAGAACAGCATTCTGCTAGCATCAATAAGACAGCTCTTTAAGAGATAACATTCTTGATCTTGCAAGGGGTCATCAGGACCCACCACTCGGTACTTCCCATCTGGATTATGTAAACTGTTAGTAGGATGTTATTTAACACACAGCTCTTTGTCTCCAAAAACTTAGATAACGGTACTTTGACTTCTCACAGGCAGAACAGTTCTGAGTTTCCTGCAATCTTCCTGAGTTACACACCTCAATTTGGCTCAAATAAAATGTTCCATTTCTTTCTTAGATAGACTCTTTAATTTTTCATCAACATATTCTTAACTCTTTCATGTGTAGGTAAATTTTAGAGTCAGATTGTCAGTATATACAGATACTGCATTGAATGTATAGGTCAGTTTGGGGAAAACTGAAAGTTTTTGTAGTACTAAGCATTTTAGGTCATGATCATAAAACATCCCTCATTGAAATATGTTTCTTTAATTTCCCTCAATGGAAATGGGCTTAGATTTATTCCTAAACTCATGATATTTTCTGATGCTTCTATATTAAAGAGTATTCTTTTACAAATTCTATTTATTGATTTTTTCTGTTATATAGAAATATACCTAATTTTTTATTTATTAACTTTGTATTCATCAATATTAATAAGCCCTATTACTGGTCTTAATTTTTTTCTGCAGACTAAAAATTATTTCCATATACACAATCAAATTGTCTCCATATAATAATAGTGTTTTATCTTCTCCTACCCTTATAGTTTTACTTATTTTTATTGAGACAACTCACTGCAGTATTCTTGGCCTTGGAGAATCCCATGGACAAAGGAGCCTGGCAGGCTATAGTCCACAGAGTCGCAAACAGACATGACTGAAGTGACTTAGCACACAGTGGCAAAACAAGACTTCACATTTTGTTCTTTAACATAGACTTAGCTCTTTTTAAAACAAAATTCATATTTTATGGCAAGACATGAAAAATTTAAACATAAAAAATTTTCTCTGCCATTTGACCTCCTCTCTCCACTCTACTGTGCACTGTGTATGCATATTATGAAACAACAAACCTCTCCTATCACCAGAAATACCTGTTCAGCCATTAAGAACAGCATTCTGCTAGCATCAATAAGACAGCTCTTTAAGAGATAACATTCTTGATCTTGCAAGGGGTCATCAGGACCCACCACTCGGTACTTCCCATCTGGATTATGTAAACTGTTAGTAGGATGTTATTTAACACACAGCTCTTTGTCTCCAAAAACTTAGATAACGGTACTTTGACTTCTCACAGGCAGAACAGTTCTGAGTTTCCTGCAATCTTCCTGAGTTACACACCTCAATTTGGCTCAAATAAAATGTTCCATTTCTTTCTTAGATAGACTCTTTAATTTTTCATCAACATATTCTTAACTCTTTCATGTGTAGGTAAATTTTAGAGTCAGATTGTCAGTATATACAGATACTGCATTGAATGTATAGGTCAGTTTGGGGAAAACTGAAAGTTTTTGTAGTACTAAGCATTTTAGGTCATGATCATAAAACATCCCCTCATTGAAATATGTTTCTTTAATTTCCCTCAATGGAAATGGGCTTAGATTTATTCCTAAACTCATGATATTTTCTGATGCTTCTATATTAAAGAGTATTCTTTTACAAATTCTATTTATTGATTTTTTTCTGTTATATAGAAATATACCTAATTTTTTATTTATTAACTTTGTATTCATCAATATTAATAAGCCCTATTACTGGTCTTAATTTTTTTCTGCAGACTAAAAATTATTTCCATATACACAATCAAATTGTCTCCATATAATAATAGTGTTTTATCTTCTCCTACCCTTATAGTTTTACTTATTTTTATTGCCCTTTTCACTGGCTAGAACTGTTAGTATTTATGCTTTTGCATTTTGTCCTATTTTTTATTTCATTTTTAATTGAAGGAAAATTACTTTGCAATATTGTATTGGTTTATGGCATACATCAACATGAATCAGAGATAAGTATATGTATGCCCACTCCCTCTTGGCCTGTCTTCCCATCTCCTTCCCATGTCCTCTGCTTAATTATTAAATATAATTGCTGTGGGATTTTTTATAGATACATGTCTTTTTCAGAGGAAGGAAGTTCTAGTTTGGTGTTTTTACACTGAAATACTGTTTCTTTTTAGCAAACTAGTCTCTATTGATTGAAAAGATAATTATTTTTCTCTTTAAATTTGTTAACATGATGAATCACATCAATTAATTTTCTAATTAATTCTGGAATTATACCCAACTTACAATTTATATATTGCTGAATTTGATCTAATATGTAGTTTAGACTACTTAAATATATGATCAAACTAAGATTTGTTTCTGGTTTCAGAACAAGGTAGTATATAGAGGCACTTTTCCCTGCTCTTCTTCTCTAAATACAACTAGATACCTGGAAATTATTCAACAGAAATTATAAAGAGAACTCCGAAAGCTGTGCAGAAAGTGGACTGGCTAAGGACCACTGGACTTGAGGAAACAACATGGTAAATTCACTGGCTCATTTGTTTACTTCGTTAATATCCCATATACCCCAGACTAGGCACCTAAATCCTTAAAGGGAGACCTCAAAACAGAGTTCTCGAAAGAGACTGACTGAAAAAGAAAAGTTCCAAAGAACGAGGAAATGGGAAGCCCGTTTGAAACCTGCCTTGCTCTCGCACTATTGAATGATCATTTGGTCATGCCAGCCCCAGCCATACCACAGTCAGGCACTATCAGGTGGCCCAGCAGCAGCAGCAACAGAGCCCTGACAGGGAGGCACACCACTGTTCAAGACCAGAGCAACACAGCATCAGATTATCTTGCAACAGAAACACCAACTAGAGCCCCAAGCCACCCTGACACGCCACAGCTCATCTCAGGACTCAGTGAAGCTCAGGCTGTTAATGCCTCAGCACAGAAAAATTTCAGCGAGAGACAAAGTAACAGGGAAGAAGTAAATTTATTCATGTAGGACACTTATGGGCAAGCAAGAAGACTCTGCCCCAAGAACTAAGTGGGCTTCATTTTTTTTTCATTTTATGTTATTTTTTTAAAGGTTTTTTTTTTTTTTAATACATCTTTATTTATTTATTTATTTGGCTGTACTAGGTCTTAGTTGTGGCACATGTGGAGCCTTTTAATTGTGGCATGTGAACTCTTACCTGTGACATGTAGGATCTAGTTCTCTGTCCAGGGGTCAAAACCAGGCCCCCTGCATTGGGACCACAGAGTAGCCACTGGACCAACAGGGAAGTTCCTATATTTTTATAATCAATCAGGAAACTTTTACAAGTTGTAAAGTTGAAAGGGAGACCAGACCACCTTCTTCTTCTTTCTTTGTAAAGATGTTACAAGACAATGGAGAGTGAGAAGATGGTCATGTCCATGGTCTGGAATGGGCTGCCAAGTAAGTGTCCTTGGCTTTGCACAGGAAAGAATTCAAGAGCAATCTGTAGTAAAGTGGAAGCAAAGGTGAACATTCCAAAGGCAGAATGGAGTCTGTCTCAGAAAGTGGGAATAGTCTGGAAATAGGGGGTGGTTAGTTTTTATGGGCTGGGTAATTCCTAAACAAACATGTGGAAGGATGATTCCAAGTATTTTGGGAAAGGGGTGGGGGTTTCCATGAATTGGGCCACTGACTACTTTCTGCCCTTTTATGGCCAACCTTGGACTGTCATGGCATCTGTGGCTGTGTCATAAAGAGACTGACTGAAAAAGAAAAGTTCCAAAGAACGAGGAAATGGGAAGCCCGTTTGAAACCTGCCTTGCTCTCGCACTATTGAATGATCATTTGGTCATGCCAGCCCCAGCCATACCACAGTCAGGCACTATCAGGTGGCCCAGCAGCAGCAGCAACAGAGCCCTGACAGGGAGGCACACCACTGTTCAAGACCAGAGCAACACAGCATCAGATTATCTTGCAACAGAAACACCAACTAGAGCCCCAAGCCACCCTGACACGCCACAGCTCATCTCAGGACTCAGTGAAGCTCAGGCTGTTAATGCCTCAGCACAGAAAAATTTCAGCGAGAGACAAAGTAACAGGGAAGAAGTAAATTTATTCATGTAGGACACTTATGGGCAAGCAAGAAGACTCTGCCCCAAGAACTAAGTGGGCTTCATTTTTGTTTCATTTTATGTTATTTTTTTAAAGGTTTTTTTTTTTTTTAATACATCTTTATTTATTTATTTATTTGGCTGTACTAGGTCTTAGTTGTGGCACATGTGGAGCCTTTTAATTGTGGCATGTGAACTCTTACCTGTGACATGTAGGATCTAGTTCTCTGTCCAGGGGTCAAAACCAGGCCCCCTGCATTGGGACCACAGAGTAGCCACTGGACCAACAGGGAAGTTCCTATATTTTTATAATCAATCAGGAAACTTTTACAAGTTGTAAAGTTGAAAGGGAGACCAGACCACCTTCTTCTTCTTTCTTTGTAAAGATGTTACAAGACAATGGAGAGTGAGAAGATGGTCATGTCCATGGTCTGGAATGGGCTGCCAAGTAAGTGTCCTTGGCTTTGCACAGGAAAGAATTCAAGAGCAATCTGTAGTAAAGTGGAAGCAAAGGTGAACATTCCAAAGGCAGAATGGAGTCTGTCTCAGAAAGTGGGAATAGTCTGGAAATAGGGGGTGGTTAGTTTTTATGGGCTGGGTAATTCCTAAACAAACATGTGGAAGGATGATTCCAAGTATTTTGGGAAAGGGGTGGGGGTTTCCATGAATTGGGCCACTGACTACTTTCTGCCCTTTTATGGCCAACCTTGGACTGTCATGGCATCTGTGGCTGTGTCATATAGCATGCTGGTATTTTACAATGAGCATATAATAAGGCTCAAGGTCTACTAGAAGATGAATCTTCCACCATTTGGGGCCTAATTTGTTCTCACCAGTTTTTGTCATATCCTCAATGTCTCTCATTCTTTTCAAGGTTGTGCCCTGCCCACTTCCCTCCTGTCTCAATCCCAACACCCAGTCCACAACTAGGGCCACAAGTAGGCCAACCAAATGGCTAGAGCAACAGCAGAGAAGCCCAAACATGCTGACTCTGTACTGTTACATACCTGTGACTCCAGCAAGAGGCCAATCTACCTGCAGGGGCAACGTCAACCAAATACTATGCTCACAGACCTTTATTCAGTGTCATAAAAAAGACCTAGGCCCAACCAACAGTTGGGTACGATCCAAAAAGTTGATAATCTTACTGTTTATCCAAGAGTAAATTTTAAAACAAAACTCCAATAATAAGGCAAGGGAAAGAACCTAGCTTTGTGCTGATAAAAATGTCTGGGTTAAGAGCCACCACTAATCAGTAGATTCTGGGTAACCAGTTTGTACTTGGGTTAAATGCATTAGTATCAACCTCAAATAATACCGTTCTAAGTTACTCACAAGCAAAGAGGGAATTCTTTGTGGAGGTCAAGGTGAAGACTATGAGTGAAGTTTTTATTTCCCTATAGCCATGCCAGTCAATTACTCGTCAAAATAAAGCAATAGATTAGGCTGATACATGTTTGTAGACATCTCATGTTGTACACAAATGACCACCACTTTTTTGCTTAAAAGCAACTTCTTTAGTAAACTCTCCTCAGATCTTGTTTGGGGTTGTTTGAAATATTGCTTTTAAGTATTGAACCTTGTGACCACATCCTCTTTTTACTGTGAACATTTAAACATTTTTCAAACTTAAATCTTTTTATCAATTTCATGCAAGATTTTTAAGTGCTTAGAATATTATCTGAGTGATTTTTTAAAAATATTTTGAATCTGCATCTTTTATAAATTTTTATTTATTTATTATTTCTTGAATTGGGCCACTGACTACTTTCTGCCCTTTTATGGCCAACCTTGGACTGTCATGGCATCTGTGGCTGTGTCATATAGCATGCTGGTATTTTACAATGAGCATATAATAAGGCTCAAGGTCTACTAGAAGATGAATCTTCCACCATTTGGGGCCTAATTTGTTCTCACCAGTTTTTGTCATATCCTCAATGTCTCTCATTCTTTTCAAGGTTGTGCCCTGCCCACTTCCCTCCTGTCTCAATCCCAACACCCAGTCCACAACTAGGGCCACAAGTAGGCCAACCAAATGGCTAGAGCAACAGCAGAGAAGCCCAAACATGCTGACTCTGTACTGTTACATACCTGTGACTCCAGCAAGAGGCCAATCTACCTGCAGGGGCAACGTCAACCAAATACTATGCTCACAGACCTTTATTCAGTGTCATAAAAAAGACCTAGGCCCAACCAACAGTTGGGTACGATCCAAAAAGTTGATAATCTTACTGTTTATCCAAGAGTAAATTTTAAAACAAAACTCCAATAATAAGGCAAGGGAAAGAACCTAGCTTTGTGCTGATAAAAATGTCTGGGTTAAGAGCCACCACTAATCAGTAGATTCTGGGTAACCAGTTTGTACTTGGGTTAAATGCATTAGTATCAACCTCAAATAATACCGTTCTAAGTTACTCACAAGCAAAGAGGGAATTCTTTGTGGAGGTCAAGGTGAAGACTATGAGTGAAGTTTTTATTTCCCTATAGCCATGCCAGTCAATTACTCGTCAAAATAAAGCAATAGATTAGGCTGATACATGTTTGTAGACATCTCATGTTGTACACAAATGACCACCACTTTTTTGCTTAAAAGCAACTTCTTTAGTAAACTCTCCTCAGATCTTGTTTGGGGTTGTTTGAAATATTGCTTTTAAGTATTGAACCTTGTGACCACATCCTCTTTTTACTGTGAACATTTAAACATTTTTCAAACTTAAATCTTTTTATCAATTTCATGCAAGATTTTTAAGTGCTTAGAATATTATCTGAGTGATTTTTTAAAAATATTTTTGAATCTGCATCTTTTATAAATTTTTATTTATTTATTATTTCTTTTTGGCTATTCTGGGTTTTTACTGCTGCCACAGGCACTTCTCTAGTTGCAGGGAGTGGGGGCTACTCTGTAGTGGAGGTGAGCAGGCTTCTTGTTACCATGACTTCTCTTGCTGAGGAACTCAGGCTCTAGGGAACACGGGCTTCAGTAGTTGTGGCACATGGGCTCAATAGTTGCGGCTCCAAGGATCTGGGAGCACAGGCTCAGTAGCTGTGGCTCACGGGCCTAGCCATTCCACAGCATATGGGATCTTCCTGTCTCAGGGATCAAACCCATGTCTCCTGCATTGGCAGGCAGACTCTTTACCACAGAGCTACCATGGAAGCCCTGAGTGACATTTTATAACTCACTTTAAATCAACAAGATTCTCTCATAATCTCTTTATCCATCTTCAATTTCACTTTTCTTCTACCTTTTTAAAACCACAAACATTCTTTGTAGAAAACAGAGGTAAAACAGGATTTGAAGCCGAATCCCTTTTTGTTATCTTCCAACTTTGTGCCATAGACTCCTCACAAAGAGACTTATTTCTTTCTCAATAGTGAAAATTTAGTTTATATTAGTACTTGGAACAAACCTTTAGTTATCTCTAGCCCTTAAAAAGTTATAGGAGAAAGAGTTTAATTTTTCAGGCAGGAAAGTGGGATCTGTGTGGTAGAATTTGTAACAGATATAAAGGAAAAGAGACAAAATATAACAGACTAAGAGAGTCCCTTGGACAGCAAGGAGATCAAACCAGTCAACCCTAAAGGAAATCAACCCTGAATATTCATTGGAAGGACTTATGCTGAAGCTGAAGCTCCAATACTCTGGCCACCTGATGTGAAGAGATGACTCATTGCAAAACACCCTAATTCTGGGAAAAATAGAAAGCAGAAGGAGAATAGGATGACAGAGGACAAGATGGTTGGATGGTATCACTAAGTCAATAGACATGAGTTTGAGCAAGCTCCCAAAAATGATGAAGGACAGGGAAGCCTGGCATGCCACAGTCCAGGGTATTGCAAAGAGTCCGACACAACTGAGAAACTGAACTCAATAGGCTAAAAGAGGGAATATATAAGAAAGCTAAAATCAAGTCAGTGAGCCCTTCTTAGACCTGTTGTTACTGAACGCAAGTTTATGTGAAACTTATAACTCAAACTTGGACTTGAACCGATAGGCTTTTGACTGAGATCACACACTTGGTTTCAGGACTTAATGAAGCTCAGGCTTTGATGTCTCATCACAGAAAGAATAATTCATTGAGAGACAAAGTGATAGGTAAGAAGTAGATTTATTTAGAGAGAACACATTTGATAGACAAAGTGCGGGCCAGGCGAGAGTGGCACCAGGGTATAGTGTTGTCAGTTTTTATGGGTGGGTGATGCCATAGGCTAATGAGAGAGAAATACTCCAGCTATTTGGGGGAAGGGACAGGGATTTCCAGGAACTGGGCCACCACTCACTTTTTTTTTTTTAATTAAAAATAATTAGGGGAGGCCACTTTTAGTGGTCTTTCATTTATTTATTTTCATCCATCTTTGTTGTTTGGCCTGTGTGGGCCTCCCATCACAGTGGCCTCTCTCATTGCAGAGCACTGGCTCTGGGCGCATGCACTCCAGAGCTCCGACTTGGCAATTGGAAATCAGTTCAGCCGCTCTGCGATACGTGGGATCTTCCAAGACCATGGATCGAACCAGCACTGCTTGCACTGCAAGGTGGAGTTTTTACCCACTGGGCCACCAGGGAAGCCCACCGCTCACTTTTGATCTTTGGTGATCAGCTTCAGAACTGTCATGGCACTTGCGGGTGTGTCATTCAGCTTGCTGATGTGCTACAATGTGTGTATAATGAGGCTTAGGGTCTGGTGGAAGTCAGGTCCTCCACCATCTTGGACCTATTTAGTTTTAATCAGTTTATGTCGTGTCCTTGGACTGTGTCAGTGTTTTAAAGGTTTTATCTTGTCCCCTTCCCTCCTGTTTCACATATCATCAGTGCACAGTGAGGCCAAACAAACTGAAATGTCAGAGAAAGTTTGAAGCAGAGAAAGGTTTGGGGACACTCCCCCAAATCTGCCTGTGGTGGATGCAAAGAGTCCGACACAACTGAGAAACTGAACTCAATAGGCTAAAAGAGGGAATATATAAGAAAGCTAAAATCAAGTCAGTGAGCCCTTCTTAGACCTGTTGTTACTGAACGCAAGTTTATGTGAAACTTATAACTCAAACTTGGACTTGAACCGATAGGCTTTTGACTGAGATCACACACTTGGTTTCAGGACTTAATGAAGCTCAGGCTTTGATGTCTCATCACAGAAAGAATAATTCATTGAGAGACAAAGTGATAGGTAAGAAGTAGATTTATTTAGAGAGAACACATTTGATAGACAAAGTGCGGGCCAGGCGAGAGTGGCACCAGGGTATAGTGTTGTCAGTTTTTATGGGTGGGTGATGCCATAGGCTAATGAGAGAGAAATACTCCAGCTATTTGGGGGAAGGGACAGGGATTTCCAGGAACTGGGCCACCACTCACTTTTTTTTTTTTAATTAAAAAAAATTGGGGGAGGCCACTTTTAGTGGTCTTTCATTTATTTATTTTCATCCATCTTTGTTGTTTGGCCTGTGTGGGCCTCCCATCACAGTGGCCTCTCTCATTGCAGAGCACTGGCTCTGGGCGCATGCACTCCAGAGCTCCGACTTGGCAATTGGAAATCAGTTCAGCCGCTCTGCGATACGTGGGATCTTCCAAGACCATGGATCGAACCAGCACTGCTTGCACTGCAAGGTGGAGTTTTTACCCACTGGGCCACCAGGGAAGCCCACCGCTCACTTTTGATCTTTGGTGATCAGCTTCAGAACTGTCATGGCACTTGCGGGTGTGTCATTCAGCTTGCTGATGTGCTACAATGTGTGTATAATGAGGCTTAGGGTCTGGTGGAAGTCAGGTCCTCCACCATCTTGGACCTATTTAGTTTTAATCAGTTTATGTCGTGTCCTTGGACTGTGTCAGTGTTTTAAAGGTTTTATCTTGTCCCCTTCCCTCCTGTTTCACATATCATCAGTGCACAGTGAGGCCAAACAAACTGAAATGTCAGAGAAAGTTTGAAGCAGAGAAAGGTGTTGTGGGGTACACTCAGTGAAGCACCCAACTCTGCCTGTGGTGGATGAAAAAGAGGTTTATTAGGCTGGCTTTACACCGGTGGGTCCAAGGCCTTCATTTAGCCAAGGACCCCGAGCAAAACGTGTGGCACATATTTATACCTAAAGCCTATGTGCGTAAACCCATATCCCCAACTCCTGAGGTTGCCTAGGAGACTTTAAGAAAAAAAAATATGATTTGGTAACAATCACAATAGTACAATCAAAAATCATCTAAGCGTATCGCTTAGCCTGTCTATAACATAAATGGATTAACTAAAATTACAAATGGCAATTTATCTTATGACAGATATTCCATTTTCATGGCCTAGGGAAGGCTTGGGTACAAGGCCTTCCTGGTCAGGTTCTCACCAGCCCTGGAGGCCTAGTTGACAGTTAATTTTTCATCTCCATGGCTACCCAGTCCAAACACTGTCCAGAGTTCACTAAAAGTGTAAGATGGAGTCCTCTTCCTCAAGATGGAGTCAGTTCAGTCAGGACAGCCAGCTTCTTTCTTACAGGTTACACTCAGTAAGGATTAACAGGGAATAATCAGTGCTAACAGGGAGTAATTCAGTTTAACAAGTAAATCACTTACAATCACTGACAAGTAAATCTAAGTAAATTATTTCATATTATATGTCCCCTTTTACAAGAGGCTAATAACTGCGGGGTCAAGCAAGGAGAATGAGTGGCTCATGTTCAAAAATTCAAACTCCCCAGTGGTTTTCAGAGAGAAGTATAGACAAAATTTGAGGTGAGGGCTGCAGGGTGTGTGACTTTCTTCAAATTGCTTAGTGATGAGTTAATTGGGAGGTGCACCAGGAATCTTGTATTCAGCGTGAAGTTCCATCCTCCACCTGGGTGGGGACCATAGTTACTGCAAAAGAACTCTAGGACATTGTTCTGTGTATCCCTTGAGGAAGAATTGGGACCTTGTTCCATCACTGCACTATTGTTTCTTTTTTTTTTTTTTTTGCACTATTGTTTCTTGACTGTATTTCCTTACTTCCCTGATTAGAAGTATTTTCTTTTTGTTTTGTTTTGTTTTTTTGGGGGGGAGGTGCTGGTTGGGGAGGAAGAGGGCGGGTGGGCCACTTCTATTGGTCTTTTGTTTCTCTATTTTCATCTGTCTTTGATCTTTGGCTCCTGTGGGCCTCCCATCGTGGTGGCGTCTGTCGTCGCAGAGTGCCGGCTCTGGGCGCATGCACTCCAGAGCTCTGGCTCGGTAATTGGACACATCAGTCCAGCCACTCCACGGCACGTGGGATCTTCCCAGGCCAGAGATTGAACCGGCGCCCCTTGCACTGCAAGGTGGTGTCCTTACCCACTGGATCACTGGGGAAGCCCTGATTAGAAGTATTTGAATCTGCTCTTTGGAACTCAGAAAGGATTCAGGATGCTAAAGACTTTTTTCTTGCAAATAAGAAATGGGGACTGGGAACAGATTTGTGCCCAGGAGGGCCCCACAGTGTCCTGCTCCGTTCCACTATGTTGGCTAGGTGCCTTCTGGATTCATCCAATGGGAGTTACTGGCAGGAAATGGGAAATCAGGAAATAGAGAAGAAAAGGAGAAGTCTGAATATTTCTTCCACCTGCTGTGACATACCAGGATGTGCTGCCTCAAAATATGCCTCTATAGCATGTTGATTATGTTGAACTTCCCTTCAGATGGTAAAGAATCTGCCCACAAGGCAGGAGACCTGGGTTCAATTCCTGGGTTGGAATTGTCAACTACAAACTGGCATTTACCAATTACATTACCAATGACTGGATAACGAGGACATTTGCCCTCTGCCTCTGCAGAGACCAGACCTTGTGCTGTTGAGAACTGCTGACGTTCAATACCCCCTGATGGAGATCAGGGTGGGGTAGAGGCACTCTGTGCTCCAGGGAATCTGCTGGGGCAGGTCTTTAGATAGGTGGATGCTTTTAGGAACAGATTTTATTATCTCAAATCCTTGCATCTCCTCATATTTAGAAAAGCACTAAATCTCTTCACAGTGACATCAGATCCTTGTGACTGACTGGAGACCCTTTGTAAAATGATTGTTTAATGATATGAAACTCCCTCCTCACCAAAATCCTTAAATATTGGCCCTCGGGCTTCTCCTGGTGGTCCAGTGGGTAAGGACACCGCCTTGCAGTGCAAGGGGCGCCGGTTCGATCCCTGGCCTGGGAAGATCCCACGTGCCGCAGAGCGGCTGGACCGATGTGTCCAACTACCGAGCCGGAGCTCTGGAGCGCGTGTGCCCAGAGCTGGCGCTCTGCGACAACAGACGCCACCACGGTGGGAGGCCCACAGGAGCCAAAGAACAAAGACGGATGAACATAGAGAAATGAAAGACCAATAGAAGTGGCCCACCTGCTCCCCTCCCTCCCCAACCCGACCCCCGCCCAAAATAAATAAATAAATAAATCTTTAAAAATGTATATATATATTGGCTCTCCTCCTGCTGCCTCTTTGGAGCAGTTTCTCAGAGCTATCTGGGGTGCTGTCTCCCAGACTGTAGTCTTAATTATGTCCCAAATAAAACTTAACCCACAACTCTCAAGTTGTTCATCTTTTTAGTCGACAGAATGAACCCCTGGAGAAGGGAACAGCTGCCCATTCCAGTATTCTTGCCTGCAGAATTCCATGGTTCGTCCACGGGGTGGCAAAAAGTTACACAGTATGGAGAGATTTTCACTATGTTGTGCTAAAGTCCATTGAAAACCAGCAGATACAAGAAAAGCTCAAAAACAATGCACAGATTTTCTTTTGTAAAGAATCTGCCCACAAGGCAGGAGACCTGGGTTCAATTCCTGGGTTGGAATTGTCAACTACAAACTGGCATTTACCAATTACATTACCAATGACTGGATAACGAGGACATTTGCCCTCTGCCTCTGCAGAGACCAGACCTTGTGCTGTTGAGAACTGCTGACGTTCAATACCCCCTGATGGAGATCAGGGTGGGGTAGAGGCACTCTGTGCTCCAGGGAATCTGCTGGGGCAGGTCTTTAGATAGGTGGATGCTTTTAGGAACAGATTTTATTATCTCAAATCCTTGCATCTCCTCATATTTAGAAAAGCACTAAATCTCTTCACAGTGACATCAGATCCTTGTGACTGACTGGAGACCCTTTGTAAAATGATTGTTTAATGATATGAAACTCCCTCCTCACCAAAATCCTTAAATATTGGCCCTCGGGCTTCTCCTGGTGGTCCAGTGGGTAAGGACACCGCCTTGCAGTGCAAGGGGCGCCGGTTCGATCCCTGGCCTGGGAAGATCCCACGTGCCGCAGAGCGGCTGGACCGATGTGTCCAACTACCGAGCCGGAGCTCTGGAGCGCGTGTGCCCAGAGCTGGCGCTCTGCGACAACAGACGCCACCACGGTGGGAGGCCCACAGGAGCCAAAGAACAAAGACGGATGAACATAGAGAAATGAAAGACCAATAGAAGTGGCCCACCTGCTCCCCTCCCTCCCCAACCCGACCCCCGCCCAAAATAAATAAATAAATAAATCTTTAAAAATGTATATATATATTGGCTCTCCTCCTGCTGCCTCTTTGGAGCAGTTTCTCAGAGCTATCTGGGGTGCTGTCTCCCAGACTGTAGTCTTAATTATGTCCCAAATAAAACTTAACCCACAACTCTCAAGTTGTTCATCTTTTTAGTCGACAGAATGAACCCCTGGAGAAGGGAACAGCTGCCCATTCCAGTATTCTTGCCTGCAGAATTCCATGGTTCGTCCACGGGGTGGCAAAAAGTTACACAGTATGGAGAGATTTTCACTATGTTGTGCTAAAGTCCATTGAAAACCAGCAGATACAAGAAAAGCTCAAAAACAATGCACAGATTTTTCTTTTGTAAAGGAAATTTACATTTATAGAGTAAATTTCCATTTGGAAGAAAAGCTCCCTCTCCCTTAGCAGGAAGAAGAGGACTCATAATAAGTTTTATCAGTGGAGAGGCAATGACTTAAATCTGCATAACAAATCTTCCTAAGCAATTCTTGTTTACCCTACCTTATGTGACCACTTTCCCTTAATCACTTCCCTTGCCTGGAAACCCAAATCTCTCCCACTTTTTGTCAGTATTTAAATCCAAATTCTAACCACCCCTTTGAATTGCTCGTCTCTGGATACTCTCCTATACAGGCGAAACCCTTCCAGGGTGGGCTCTTGTGTAACATTCAGGAACAAATTGTCCAAGCAGACACATGTGCTGACAAAGCAAGAGACTTTATTGGAAAGGGTCACCCAGGCAGAGAGCAGAAAGATAAGCGAGCCCAGGAGAACTACTCTGCCTTGTGGCTGTCTGTCGGTCTCTGGTTTACTGTAATGGGTTGTTTGTGGCCAGTTGTCCTAACTCAGAGTCCTTCCTGGTGGCACGTACATGGCTCAGCCAAGGTGGAGTCCAGTGAGAAGGATTCTGGGAAATGGGTAGTGAAACTGTTGCAATCCAGAATGGGACTTGAGCATGTGCCAGGACTCAAACCTGACCAAAACCCAGACTGGGACGTGGCCCAGGCCTTTTAATTGAGATCACACATTTGGTCTCAAGAGATTTAATGAAACTCAGGTTCTTAATGTCTCAACCTGTTGCAGGGAGGAAACCAATTCTGACTCCATGTTGCAAATTGTTTCTTTGACTTGCTTTTGGTTGCCTGTGTTTTTATAATCATGCAATGGCTTGACTTGAGAACCCTGCCCCTCTGCCTGACTATAAAACTAAAGTGCCTTTGTGCAGAACCCTGTGGACCTGTGGATGGCAGGAAGGGAGAAATTAACACATCGCCTTCCTGAGGCTTACCATTCTAGATGTTTGCAAGATTAATGGTCTTTTTGCTTTACTTCCTCACCTCTCCACATCTCTGAGCTATATGTGAGTCTGGCATCCAGACCCAGATAAGATGGTTATTTTGAGGCGTTAATGTGCCATCTTCTTGGTCAACTGCTTTCCAAATAATGTCGTTTTCCTTGCTTCAATACCTCATCTCTTAACTTCATTGGTCTGTCATGTGGCAGGCAGAGCAAACTTAGACTTGGTAACATTCGCAGAATGAATTCAGTGAGAAACAAAGTGGTAGGTAAGAAGTGGATTTATTTAGAGGGAAACACTCCACAGACATAGGATGGGCCATCTCAGAGGTGAGAGGCCCTGGAATATGGAGTGGTTAGCTTTTATAGGGTGGGTAATTTCATAAGCTAATGAATGGGAGAATATTCCAGCTATTTTGAAGAAGGGGTGGGGATTTCCATGAATTGAGCCACTTTTTGATCTTTGATGGTCAGTCTTCAGACTGTCTGGGCACTGGTTTATATATCACTTAATTTATGCTAATGTATTACAATGAGTGTAAAATGAGGCTGAAGGTCACTGGAAGTCAAATCTTCTGCCTTCTTGGACTGGGTTGGTTCTAGCCAATTTTGTCATGTGGCCAGTTTTTTTCCTTTAACTCAGAGTCCTTCCTGGTGGCACGTACATGGCTCAGCCAAGGTGGAGTCCAGTGAGAAGGATTCTGGGAAATGGGTAGTGAAACTGTTGCAATCCAGAATGGGACTTGAGCATGTGCCAGGACTCAAACCTGACCAAAACCCAGACTGGGACGTGGCCCAGGCCTTTTAATTGAGATCACACATTTGGTCTCAAGAGATTTAATGAAACTCAGGTTCTTAATGTCTCAACCTGTTGCAGGGAGGAAACCAATTCTGACTCCATGTTGCAAATTGTTTCTTTGACTTGCTTTTGGTTGCCTGTGTTTTTATAATCATGCAATGGCTTGACTTGAGAACCCTGCCCCTCTGCCTGACTATAAAACTAAAGTGCCTTTGTGCAGAACCCTGTGGACCTGTGGATGGCAGGAAGGGAGAAATTAACACATCGCCTTCCTGAGGCTTACCATTCTAGATGTTTGCAAGATTAATGGTCTTTTTGCTTTACTTCCTCACCTCTCCACATCTCTGAGCTATATGTGAGTCTGGCATCCAGACCCAGATAAGATGGTTATTTTGAGGCGTTAATGTGCCATCTTCTTGGTCAACTGCTTTCCAAATAATGTCGTTTTCCTTGCTTCAATACCTCATCTCTTAACTTCATTGGTCTGTCATGTGGCAGGCAGAGCAAACTTAGACTTGGTAACATTCGCAGAATGAATTCAGTGAGAAACAAAGTGGTAGGTAAGAAGTGGATTTATTTAGAGGGAAACACTCCACAGACATAGGATGGGCCATCTCAGAGGTGAGAGGCCCTGGAATATGGAGTGGTTAGCTTTTATAGGGTGGGTAATTTCATAAGCTAATGAATGGGAGAATATTCCAGCTATTTTGAAGAAGGGGTGGGGATTTCCATGAATTGAGCCACTTTTTGATCTTTGATGGTCAGTCTTCAGACTGTCTGGGCACTGGTTTATATATCACTTAATTTATGCTAATGTATTACAATGAGTGTAAAATGAGGCTGAAGGTCACTGGAAGTCAAATCTTCTGCCTTCTTGGACTGGGTTGGTTCTAGCCAATTTTTGTCATGTCCTGTGGTTATGCCATTCTCTTAAAAGTTGTGTCCTGCCCTCTTCCCTCCTGTTTCAGCAGGACACATGGACTGGCCTCTCTTCTCTCCTTTTGACTTTTCTCTAATGGTTTCCAGGAGGTGGTAGCTTGTTGGTTCCGTGTTGGTTACTATCTTGCTGCCCAGGTGGGCAGTTTCATTCGTTGGTTCCCCTAACATAAGCACCTTGCATATCCTCCCAATCCAAGCACTGGCCAGGTCCAACCCTGCTTAACTTCCTAGATCAGATGAGATCAGGCGTGTGCAGGGTGGTATGGCCTTAGACAGTACCTTGCATATCCTCATAAACTTACGGGGTTTTTTCTTTATTGATCTGTCTTTGGCCAGTCTAATTTACAGGACCACAGCTAGAGAATCTAAGATGGTTGGAAGAAAAATACTTGACTCTCCCCTCTCACATCTCTCTCTATCATCTGCAACAGCCCTGGCTTTGGCTTCATTTCCTCTGGGTCTCCACACCTGGCTGCTATAGTTTCAGCTTTTGCAGCCTGATCCTAGTCCATAGAAAAATTAGAAAAGAGTTCATCAGATTGTTTTTAAAAATGGTGAGTAGATTGTACTCAAACTACTGTGGTAGGGATAGAGACACCTGGATATAGAACTGAGTTAACCTCTAGATACAGCAACGAGAATAGAATTTATAACCACAAAGCAGAGTGAAAGAATAGGCAATGGTAGAGGACTAAGAGGACAAGGATCAAGGGTAGGGGGAATTCTTCCTCAACTAGCCTACTAGAATTATTGCTAAAGGCAGACCAAGGACTTCTCTATGAAGATGAGGAATGGGGAATTTGATCAGCTATGAAGGGTGAGAGCATTCTCAGTAGACCAATTTAATAGGATTCTTGCTAAAACTGGGCTTAGCAGGCCAAAGACTTAGAAAACTAAAATGGACTAGTAGTCAAAAAGGGAGTTCAAAGGAAATCATAACTAGACTCCAGTGATACTGCCTTTGTTTCCCCAGTTATGGCGGCACTGTTGCTTCATGCTATTGCTAATCTCTTGAGTTGCCTCACCAGCTTTTGATTTTTCAACTCTTCCATCACATGTGTAGTCAGTTTCCTGCATTAAATTCCTTGTATTTTGTAGTTGTTGTTGTTATACTTGCTTATAAAGTTTAACATACATATAGGAAAGTACAAAATCCTCAGTTTGATGAATTTCCACAAAGTGAAAATGCCTCCATGTAATCATCACCCACATCAAGAGTCACAAACATGATCAACATCCCAGAAAACCTTCACTTGTCCTTTTGCAGTCACAATTCTACTAACGTTATTCTTCTGAGGACTTAAATTAGCTTTACCTATCTTTTTTTAGTTTAATATAAAAGTAAAAACACATTATGTACTTATGTCTGACTTCCTGACCCAACAGTATACCTGTAAGATTTATCATTGTGTCTGTTTATAGTTTGTTCAGTCTAATTGCAGTATAGTATAGAATTGTGTGAATATATCAATTATCCATTATCTGGGTCATGAATATTTGAGTAGTTTCCAGAGTTGTGCTTGAATAGTGCTGCTGTAGACAGTTTTGTACAGTTCATTTGGTGAACATGCTATCTGTGTCTCTCGAGAATATGTATCTAGGAGTGCAGCTGCTGAAGTCACATATGTGCTTGTGTGCAATTTAGTGTATTCTTCTGGTTTTACCAAAGTGGCTATTCCAGTTTACATTTGCAGCAGCAGTGATAAGAGTTCCAGTTTCTCCACATCCTCTCCAATACTTGGCATTGCCTCCACTTTTCATTTTAACCATTTTTATTTGAATGTAGTAGCATTGCACAGTGATTTAAATTTGCATTTTCTCATACTAGTGAAGTTGACCACCTACTTACATGATCTCATTTCAAGTTCTTCTCTCATTTCTTCAGTTTTTATAGACATTCTTTTTTTTTCTTTTTAAATTTTATTTCTTTCTTTATTTTTGGCTATTCTGGATTTTCATTGCTGCCACAGGTTCTTCTCTAGTTGCAGGGAATGGGGGCTACTCTCTAGTTGAGGTGCGCAGGCTTCTTGTTGCCATGACTTCTTCTGTAGTGGAACTCTGGCTCTACAGCACATGGCACATGGGCTTCAGTAGTTGTGGCACACAGGCTCAATAGTTGCGGCTCTGAGGCTCTAGAGCACAGGTTTGTTAGTTGTGGCTCATGGATTTAATTGTTCTGCAACATGTGGGATCTCCCGGATAAGGGATCAAACTAGTGTCTCCTGCTTTGGCAGGAAACTCTTTACCACTGAGCTACCAGGGAAGCCCTCATTTCTTCAGTTTTGAATATACATCATAGTTCCTTTTTCTTGCTTGATTCATATACCTAAAATGTGGACTAGTAAATTTGCTGCTGTGTTTTACTATTTTTCCTCCCATTCCATTTCTGCTACTGGTGTTAGTTAATTTTATCTTTCTTAGCACATCTGCTTTATTTAATGCTTATAATTTTCTTACTTGATTTGTCATCTTTAAATTGTATGCATTGACTCCTAGTGAACATGATAAGGTAGTCACTAAGCTTACACTACCTCAGAAGTGTCCCCCACTTCCCCACCTAATTTTGGGTAGTTATATTATTTTAAGAATTTATACTATTTGCATTCTTATCTATACTATAACTCTAGTCCTCATATTCCTTTCAGTTTCAGTTCTAGAACTGAATATGTTCAACGTTCCTTACCAATTCACTTATAATGGTTTTCTTTATCACATTTCGATGGTTAGAATTCATCCTCTTGAAATTTCCTTAAGGATGTTTGAGAGGGAATCCCCTGGTTGTTCAGAGGTTAGCCCTTTTACTGCTGCGGCCCCTTTTACTGCTGTGGCCCAAGTTCAGTTCCTGGCCAGGAAACTAAGTAAAGACCCCGCATGCCATATGGTATGCCCAAAAAGAGTTTGAGAGGCATAACGTTTCCTGAATTATTGCAGGTTAAACAATCTTTTGCTTTTTTGTTTGGAAGGCAGCATGATTGGATTTCAGATCTTTGCTTTACATACTTCCTTTCCATGTTACCTTGAAGATGCCAACCCAATAACTTCTTGTGTTGAGTACTGACAGCCCCAGTTCACTCCTCCACTGCCTCCTCAGTGACACACGGCTCCCCACAGACACGATGGTGACTTTGAATTCTCGCTTCTTCTGCTCTCAGATCAGCCTCCTTCCAGGAAGGCTTCTATGGCTAGTCTTGTTGATCCCAGTTCCTTCACTCATTGCTGAAAATGAAGAATGCATATTTATACTTTGGAATTGGGCTCTCACCATTAGGATGGTGTTATTGCTGGAACATCCGCCACTGGACTATTTTGAAATCCATTCTGCTTCTTCATTTTACTCTCTCTCCTGAGGCTTCTGCCAAGCTCAGCTGATTTTGAAGCTTTTACACTTATTTTAGAGTATGCCAGTTATATATGTTTCATAGTTTCACAGAAAATGAAATTTATAGGATTTGTTTTATTCTCCTGTTGTGTTTGTCATTATTTTCAGGAGTAAAAGGGCAAGTGTCTGACTTACAAAGCCATGTTTATACTTGAAGTCCAGAAATAGAGATTTTGAAGGAAGCTGAAGGTCAGGTTTCAAAATAAAGGAGTGAAGAAAAAGGAAATTTTCAGTTTTATCTTTCTTACAATATGTTAGGCAGACTGACAATGTGTTCTATGAAAAGATAAGATTAATCTCTGCAATAAAGTCAATGAGAGTTTTTTGGTGCCCTTGAAGACAGCTTTTGTGAAAAAGATTACTTTAGGGATCACTTCTGTTTTGAAATTCAGTATTTATTTTTTACACTTACAAATTCAAAAAGTGAATTCTGTCTTAGACCTAAATTTGTACATCCTATTATGCTATTTATAAATCCACAAATTTAGACAGTTACTTAGGGATTTTTTTAGCTCTTAATGTTGTAATCATTTTAACTGCCTTTATACAATCAATATATTCCACTTTTAAAAAAAGGATTTCACTTGTTTGATAAAAACAGACTTTCCTATGCACCCCTATAATTTATAAACCTAATATTGTAAGGTATGCCCAAAAAGAGTTTGAGAGGCATAACGTTTCCTGAATTATTGCAGGTTAAACAATCTTTTGCTTTTTTGTTTGGAAGGCAGCATGATTGGATTTCAGATCTTTGCTTTACATACTTCCTTTCCATGTTACCTTGAAGATGCCAACCCAATAACTTCTTGTGTTGAGTACTGACAGCCCCAGTTCACTCCTCCACTGCCTCCTCAGTGACACACGGCTCCCCACAGACACGATGGTGACTTTGAATTCTCGCTTCTTCTGCTCTCAGATCAGCCTCCTTCCAGGAAGGCTTCTATGGCTAGTCTTGTTGATCCCAGTTCCTTCACTCATTGCTGAAAATGAAGAATGCATATTTATACTTTGGAATTGGGCTCTCACCATTAGGATGGTGTTATTGCTGGAACATCCGCCACTGGACTATTTTGAAATCCATTCTGCTTCTTCATTTTACTCTCTCTCCTGAGGCTTCTGCCAAGCTCAGCTGATTTTGAAGCTTTTACACTTATTTTAGAGTATGCCAGTTATATATGTTTCATAGTTTCACAGAAAATGAAATTTATAGGATTTGTTTTATTCTCCTGTTGTGTTTGTCATTATTTTCAGGAGTAAAAGGGCAAGTGTCTGACTTACAAAGCCATGTTTATACTTGAAGTCCAGAAATAGAGATTTTGAAGGAAGCTGAAGGTCAGGTTTCAAAATAAAGGAGTGAAGAAAAAGGAAATTTTCAGTTTTATCTTTCTTACAATATGTTAGGCAGACTGACAATGTGTTCTATGAAAAGATAAGATTAATCTCTGCAATAAAGTCAATGAGAGTTTTTTGGTGCCCTTGAAGACAGCTTTTGTGAAAAAGATTACTTTAGGGATCACTTCTGTTTTGAAATTCAGTATTTATTTTTTACACTTACAAATTCAAAAAGTGAATTCTGTCTTAGACCTAAATTTGTACATCCTATTATGCTATTTATAAATCCACAAATTTAGACAGTTACTTAGGGATTTTTTTAGCTCTTAATGTTGTAATCATTTTAACTGCCTTTATACAATCAATATATTCCACTTTTAAAAAAAGGATTTCACTTGTTTGATAAAAACAGACTTTCCTATGCACCCCTATAATTTATAAACCTAATATTGTAAATGTTTACATATTTGGAATGTGACTCTTAAACTATATCAAATATACTAAGAAAGTACGCGATTACACATTTTAAGGTGTAATCTCAAATGACAGACTACTCTGTATTATGCCAAATAAGTTATTAAAACACTGCATACGCATATATAATTTTCAAACTTAAAAATATTCATTGTATTGGTCCAATTAACTTCATCCTCTCTATTTAATTCTGTGTTTTGATGGGGTAAGTTAGTACACATCAAGCAGTCACATTTGGTGCTGTCTTCATGGCTGAGTGGGACTGAACGTCAATGGGAACATGAGATGCAGAGCTGCAAACGCTTGGAACAAGTTTTCTCACTTTCTAGACTGCCATTTTGGGCCTTTCTCTGTAGACACTACGGCAATAGGGACTCTTAAACATATGCAGTTTGGACGGGTAATCTTACAGGCTTGGCTCCCAGCCTCACTTATTACCTTGCCTGATTACCAGGTCAGATTTGTCAGTGTGTACCCGTTGTTTCTCCAGTGAAGTCCGACTCTCTGTGACCCTGTGGACAGTGCCCCACCAGACCCCTCTGTCCATGGAGTTTCCTAGCCAAGACAACTGCAGCAGGTTGCCATTTCCTTCTCCAGGCGACCCTCCCCACCCCGGGACAGAACTGCTTCTCATGTCCCATGCATTGGCAGGCGGGTTCTTTACCTCTAGTGCCAACCAGGAACAGATTTGTCTTTAGTTTCCACAGAAATTCATAGTTAAAGCTTCTTTGGTTTCAGCTAACCTAGTTTATTATTTCATTCTGCTCCGAGTGATTTCCATGTCCTTTCCATCTGGTAAAACATTGGAATGAATGACGTGATTTCTTGCATCTGTGCTTGTCTTTTGTTTTCACAAGCCTAATGATTTCACAGATTCTAATGACATGAATTAAAAGTAACTGTAGGGCTTCCTGGTGGTCCAGTGGGTAAAGAGTCCGCCTGGCAGCACAACGGGTTCAATCCTTGGCTGGGAAGATCCCACATATCGCGGAGCAGCTGGACCAGTGTATCCAGTTATGAGCCAGAGCTCTGGACGCATGCACCCAGAGCTGGTGCTCTGCAACAAGAGAGGCCACTGCAATGGGAGGTTTACATATTTGGAAGGTGACTCTTAAACTATATCAAATATACTAAGAAAGTACGCGATTACACATTTTAAGGTGTAATCTCAAATGACAGACTACTCTGTATTATGCCAAATAAGTTATTAAAACACTGCATACGCATATATAATTTTCAAACTTAAAAATATTCATTGTATTGGTCCAATTAACTTCATCCTCTCTATTTAATTCTGTGTTTTGATGGGGTAAGTTAGTACACATCAAGCAGTCACATTTGGTGCTGTCTTCATGGCTGAGTGGGACTGAACGTCAATGGGAACATGAGATGCAGAGCTGCAAACGCTTGGAACAAGTTTTCTCACTTTCTAGACTGCCATTTTGGGCCTTTCTCTGTAGACACTACGGCAATAGGGACTCTTAAACATATGCAGTTTGGACGGGTAATCTTACAGGCTTGGCTCCCAGCCTCACTTATTACCTTGCCTGATTACCAGGTCAGATTTGTCAGTGTGTACCCGTTGTTTCTCCAGTGAAGTCCGACTCTCTGTGACCCTGTGGACAGTGCCCCACCAGACCCCTCTGTCCATGGAGTTTCCTAGCCAAGACAACTGCAGCAGGTTGCCATTTCCTTCTCCAGGCGACCCTCCCCACCCCGGGACAGAACTGCTTCTCATGTCCCATGCATTGGCAGGCGGGTTCTTTACCTCTAGTGCCAACCAGGAACAGATTTGTCTTTAGTTTCCACAGAAATTCATAGTTAAAGCTTCTTTGGTTTCAGCTAACCTAGTTTATTATTTCATTCTGCTCCGAGTGATTTCCATGTCCTTTCCATCTGGTAAAACATTGGAATGAATGACGTGATTTCTTGCATCTGTGCTTGTCTTTTGTTTTCACAAGCCTAATGATTTCACAGATTCTAATGACATGAATTAAAAGTAACTGTAGGGCTTCCCTGGTGGTCCAGTGGGTAAAGAGTCCGCCTGGCAGCACAACGGGTTCAATCCTTGGCTGGGGAAGATCCCACATATCGCGGAGCAGCTGGACCAGTGTATCCAGTTATGAGCCAGAGCTCTGGACCGCATGCACCCAGAGCTGGTGCTCTGCAACAAGAGAGGCCACTGCAATGGGAGGTCCACACATGCCAAAGAATAAAAGATGGCTGAAAATAAAAAAATAAAAAAGAGGCATGATGAGGGGGAAAAAAATCTTAAAAAAAAAAAAAAAAAACTAACTATAGGTTGCGCTTGGTCATCAATTAGAATTGCATGAGGGAGAGGAAAATAGTTGAAGTTAAAGGGCAAATTTAGTTTCTATTTATTGTTATTAACTTGAAAACACTCAAAGGACAAACCTGTAGTATAAACACTTGCTGTTTGTGCTATGATTCCTAAGAGGTCCTTCTGGGAAATTTCAAGAGAGGAAACAAATTATTATTGGCCGTTTCTGAGACCAATAATATAATATGAGAACACAAAGTTAGGATTTTTATTTCCCAGGATATGATGACCTATGTGCCTAATAATAGACGAAATGTAAGAAAGCTGCCATCTTACTGACAGAAAATGAGGATCTTCCAAATAAGGCAGAGAAAGTGGTTACTCACTGTGGTTTGTGCAGTTGGGACCTGAACTTCTACTGTGTCTCTAAGATGAGCCCTCTCCTTGGCAATCTGTCATTACTTAGAGCTGCCAACCTCATACAGCTACAGCTCTAACACTCTGATCCATTTTGAACACATGATCCTGCCCTCTATAGCCCACAACACTATTAAAAGGAGATGGAAGATTTTATGCAAAACCAAAGGCTAAGGTATAACTAAATGGAATTTAAGGTGGAGTCAGGTACACCTGATTATACTGAGTTGCAGGACCCTGCCCCACTCCCAGCCCACGGACCTGACTTCCTTGGATAATTGCACAGGAAATCCTCTCCAGGCAGAGGAGGAAACTTGCACACAGTGCATTCTATCTTATAAACCACCTCAGGATAATTATCAGTTCGATAATACAATAACCTTGATACTTACTACAGAAATACATATCTATAGTATATGATGATGAGGGTGGAGATTTGAAAATCTCTTGCCTCCAAAAACCTGGGTTAGGCGCTTCCCTGGTAGCCCAGTGGGTAAGGACACTGCCTTGCAGTGCAAGGGGCGCCGGTTCGATCCCTGGCCTGGGAAGATCCCACGTGCTGTGGAGTGGCTGGACCAATGTGTCCAACTACTGAGCCCAAACTCTGGAGCACATGTGCCCAGAGCTGGTGCTCTGCGACAAGAGGGGCCTCTGCTATGGGAGGCCCACACAGGGCAAAGAACCAAAGATAAATTAATGAAAGACAAATAGAAGTGGCCCCCCAAAAAAAATCTTAAAAAAAACAAAAAAACAACAAAACAAGCTTGGTTATAGAGAGAGGGTCAAATAGGGAAGTAGGAGAACTTCCCTGGTGGTTGGTCCAGTGACTTGGACTTTGCACTCCCAGTGCAGGGAGTTTGACCCCTGTTCAGGGAATTAGATTGCACATGCCACAACTAAGACTGGGCCTAGCCAAACAAATGATAAATTTTAAAAAAATTTTGAAGGAGGCGTGCTGTCAAGAGAGAAACAAATTATTATTGGCCGTTTCTGAGACCAATAATATAATATGAGAACACAAAGTTAGGATTTTTATTTCCCAGGATATGATGACCTATGTGCCTAATAATAGACGAAATGTAAGAAAGCTGCCATCTTACTGACAGAAAATGAGGATCTTCCAAATAAGGCAGAGAAAGTGGTTACTCACTGTGGTTTGTGCAGTTGGGACCTGAACTTCTACTGTGTCTCTAAGATGAGCCCTCTCCTTGGCAATCTGTCATTACTTAGAGCTGCCAACCTCATACAGCTACAGCTCTAACACTCTGATCCATTTTGAACACATGATCCTGCCCTCTATAGCCCACAACACTATTAAAAGGAGATGGAAGATTTTATGCAAAACCAAAGGCTAAGGTATAACTAAATGGAATTTAAGGTGGAGTCAGGTACACCTGATTATACTGAGTTGCAGGACCCTGCCCCACTCCCAGCCCACGGACCTGACTTCCTTGGATAATTGCACAGGAAATCCTCTCCAGGCAGAGGAGGAAACTTGCACACAGTGCATTCTATCTTATAAACCACCTCAGGATAATTATCAGTTCGATAATACAATAACCTTGATACTTACTACAGAAATACATATCTATAGTATATGATGATGAGGGTGGAGATTTGAAAATCTCTTGCCTCCAAAAACCTGGGTTAGGCGCTTCCCTGGTAGCCCAGTGGGTAAGGACACTGCCTTGCAGTGCAAGGGGCGCCGGTTCGATCCCTGGCCTGGGAAGATCCCACGTGCTGTGGAGTGGCTGGACCAATGTGTCCAACTACTGAGCCCAAACTCTGGAGCACATGTGCCCAGAGCTGGTGCTCTGCGACAAGAGGGGCCTCTGCTATGGGAGGCCCACACAGGGCAAAGAACCAAAGATAAATTAATGAAAGACAAATAGAAGTGGCCCCCCAAAAAAAATCTTAAAAAAAACAAAAAAACAACAAAACAAGCTTGGTTATAGAGAGAGGGTCAAATAGGGAAGTAGGAGAACTTCCCTGGTGGTTGGTCCAGTGACTTGGACTTTGCACTCCCAGTGCAGGGAGTTTGACCCCTGTTCAGGGAATTAGATTGCACATGCCACAACTAAGACTGGGCCTAGCCAAACAAATGATAAATTTTAAAAAAATTTTGAAGGAGGGGGGCGTGCTGTCAAAAGTAGTTGAAATTGGAATATTTTTCCTGAAGGCAGAAAAGAATCAGGGCAGATAAGACCTCTCTCAGTATGTTGTTTTTATTTCTTTAGTGGAAGGAATACAGACTTTTAAGCATATAAATAAGGCCTAAAGTACGCTTCTAAGGGAATTAAGCCATGTGAGCCTCAGTTTTCTTGTGGAAGAAATAAAGACTCACATTTTATAGGGTTTCTGTGAAAATTCAGTGAGATAACAAAAGCGTTTAGAAGAGTTTGATGCAGTAGGTATTCAGCATGTGTTGGTTGATTTTATGTGTCAGTTTGAAGAGTGTCTGGCATGAGATTAACCTTTAAATCAGCGACCTTTGAGTAAGCAGCTTGCTTTCCATAATGTGAATGGGCCTCATCCAATCAGTTGAAGGCCTAGCAGAGTAAAAAGCTCAGCCAGCCTCCCCAAGGAATGGGGAATTCTTCAATAGACTGCCTTTCAGACTGAAACGGCACCATCAGTTCTCCTGGGCGATCAGACTGTAGGCCCACACTGCAGACTTGGACTCATCAGCCTCCGTAGTCACATGAGCAATCCCCTCTTTCTCCTCTACACACACGTCCTATTGATTGTGTTTCTCTGGAAAACCTTGGTTAGTATACAGCAGTTATTTGTTTCCTCTTTGTCTTCAAATTTTAAAAGAATGATTTTGTGGTGCACACCTTCATAGGGAGACTTTAAAAGATAAAGTAATGTGGTAGTGACAGACTTTTAAGCAGGTGTGTTCAATGGTGACCAATGCCTGAGTATTAACCACAATTACCCTGCCAAGCAGAGCAAACTGTCCCAGCTCCCAGAGCAAGAGGGTGACCACACACAAAAGAAAAAAGAAAAAGAAAAAAAACGAAAACAAAAGAAAAAAAGAAGAAGAGGGTGACCACACACAATCGCCCAGGCAGGGCACAGGCCACCACCTGTGCAAGTTCTTCACTGCCTCTGTCCACCTCACACAGTCTTCTGCCTGGACCATGAGCTCCTCTCTGGGGGTTACTCGGCTCTTAGAGGTGCCTGGAGGCCAGGCTGTCCCAGCGCTGCAGACAACCTACAGACTGTTTCGTGGCTGATTCTGAAGCATAGATTATAGCTCGTGTCTGGATAAACCTGGCTTTCATGCTTCAGCAGTTCAGCTAATGAACAGCCTTGGCACATGCACAATGTAGCTTTGTGTAAATGCTTTCCTGGTTTATTCTTGTTAAGCAACCAGCTGTGTAACTTGAGCTGCATCAGCAGTTTTCTTCCACAGCCTCTATAAATAACTGCCTCCTAACCTCCATTGTCACCTCCTGGGCTGCACTGCAAAACAACTCTCAGAAAAACAGATAAAAAAGACATCGGCCTTGCCCTCAAGAAGCTCCTATTTAGTCAGTGGATGACAACAGAACTGAACTGCGAGAACCAGGTGGTATGTGCTATAACAGGGTTACAAAACTGACCTTGGGCCTGCTCGCCAGCACACAGTAAAGCCTATCTGCTGACACCGGGTTGTGGTGAGGAGAGGAGAGTGTATATTTAAGGCCTAGCAGAGTAAAAAGCTCAGCCAGCCTCCCCAAGGAATGGGGAATTCTTCAATAGACTGCCTTTCAGACTGAAACGGCACCATCAGTTCTCCTGGGCGATCAGACTGTAGGCCCACACTGCAGACTTGGACTCATCAGCCTCCGTAGTCACATGAGCAATCCCCTCTTTCTCCTCTACACACACGTCCTATTGATTGTGTTTCTCTGGAAAACCTTGGTTAGTATACAGCAGTTATTTGTTTCCTCTTTGTCTTCAAATTTTAAAAGAATGATTTTGTGGTGCACACCTTCATAGGGAGACTTTAAAAGATAAAGTAATGTGGTAGTGACAGACTTTTAAGCAGGTGTGTTCAATGGTGACCAATGCCTGAGTATTAACCACAATTACCCTGCCAAGCAGAGCAAACTGTCCCAGCTCCCAGAGCAAGAGGGTGACCACACACAAAAGAAAAAAGAAAAAGAAAAAAAACGAAAACAAAAGAAAAAAAGAAGAAGAGGGTGACCACACACAATCGCCCAGGCAGGGCACAGGCCACCACCTGTGCAAGTTCTTCACTGCCTCTGTCCACCTCACACAGTCTTCTGCCTGGACCATGAGCTCCTCTCTGGGGGTTACTCGGCTCTTAGAGGTGCCTGGAGGCCAGGCTGTCCCAGCGCTGCAGACAACCTACAGACTGTTTCGTGGCTGATTCTGAAGCATAGATTATAGCTCGTGTCTGGATAAACCTGGCTTTCATGCTTCAGCAGTTCAGCTAATGAACAGCCTTGGCACATGCACAATGTAGCTTTGTGTAAATGCTTTCCTGGTTTATTCTTGTTAAGCAACCAGCTGTGTAACTTGAGCTGCATCAGCAGTTTTCTTCCACAGCCTCTATAAATAACTGCCTCCTAACCTCCATTGTCACCTCCTGGGCTGCACTGCAAAACAACTCTCAGAAAAACAGATAAAAAAGACATCGGCCTTGCCCTCAAGAAGCTCCTATTTAGTCAGTGGATGACAACAGAACTGAACTGCGAGAACCAGGTGGTATGTGCTATAACAGGGTTACAAAACTGACCTTGGGCCTGCTCGCCAGCACACAGTAAAGCCTATCTGCTGACACCGGGTTGTGGTGAGGAGAGGAGAGTGTATATTTAAGGCCCAGACAAGGAGTCCAGGGCAGCTCATGCTCAAGAACCCCACACTCCCCAGTGGGTTTCAGGGAGGCAGGATCCAGGCAGGTGACTGTGTGAGGCGGAAAGAGGCAGTGAAGAGGGTGCAGAAGTGGTGGCCCATCCCCCCTGACCGTTGCCAACCTGTGCACCTGGGAGATTATGAGTGTTGGTCACTCTCCTGATGGGGGAATCTTTAGTTGTGGCACATGGGATTAGTTCCCTTACTAGAGATTGAACCAGGCCCCCTGCATTGGAAACCCCAAGTCTTAACCACTGGATCACCAAGGAAGTCCCCAATACACTTTTATTTTGGCAAAAGTATTCACATATTAACAGATTCAATTTCACTTATGCAGTACAACTTCATTCAACGGAAAGTTCTTATCACTAAAAAGAAAGACTACAAAGAGATCTAAGAATGTTATGAGACAAATTGTTTAATTGTTTTTTTCAGTCAAATAGTGAGTAGCAAGAATATGCACTGATAGATTACAATCATCTACCAGGTATCTAATAAATGCTTCCAACATATCAGGAACTATGATAGGTACTTTATATGTTAAATATTCATTTAACCCTCAAAACAAACATGTGATATATGTATGATTAGCTATACTTTATTACTTTATGGCTGATGAGACTGAGTTAGTGGTGAAAGTGTTGACATATGTCTGTCTCTCAGAGGACTTGCTCTAGGCCACTCTTACAGACTGCATTCTTGGTTTCATCCTAAATGTATAACTTAGAGGCTAAATTTGACAGTTTATTGACAGGATTAACACACTATTTTGAGATAGTTCCACAATTTAGTGAGGCCAGTAATTTGGAGGCAAATGAGTAATTTCTCATCTTGAAAATGACATAAGCAATTAGAGTGGCAAGGTGTGATACTAATCAAAAGGGGACTTCACTGAAATATTGCTATAATTATTTTATTATGAAATGTCCTTGCCCTCAAGAAGCTCCTATTTAGTCAGTGGATGACAACAGAACTGAACTGCGAGAACCAGGTGGTATGTGCTATAACAGGGTTACAAAACTGACCTTGGGCCTGCTCGCCAGCACACAGTAAAGCCTATCTGCTGACACCGGGTTGTGGTGAGGAGAGGAGAGTGTATATTTAAGGCCCAGACAAGGAGTCCAGGGCAGCTCATGCTCAAGAACCCCACACTCCCCAGTGGGTTTCAGGGAGGCAGGATCCAGGCAGGTGACTGTGTGAGGCGGAAAGAGGCAGTGAAGAGGGTGCAGAAGTGGTGGCCCATCCCCCCTGACCGTTGCCAACCTGTGCACCTGGGAGATTATGAGTGTTGGTCACTCTCCTGATGGGGGAATCTTTAGTTGTGGCACATGGGATTAGTTCCCTTACTAGAGATTGAACCAGGCCCCCTGCATTGGAAACCCCAAGTCTTAACCACTGGATCACCAAGGAAGTCCCCAATACACTTTTATTTTGGCAAAAGTATTCACATATTAACAGATTCAATTTCACTTATGCAGTACAACTTCATTCAACGGAAAGTTCTTATCACTAAAAAGAAAGACTACAAAGAGATCTAAGAATGTTATGAGACAAATTGTTTAATTGTTTTTTTCAGTCAAATAGTGAGTAGCAAGAATATGCACTGATAGATTACAATCATCTACCAGGTATCTAATAAATGCTTCCAACATATCAGGAACTATGATAGGTACTTTATATGTTAAATATTCATTTAACCCTCAAAACAAACATGTGATATATGTATGATTAGCTATACTTTATTACTTTATGGCTGATGAGACTGAGTTAGTGGTGAAAGTGTTGACATATGTCTGTCTCTCAGAGGACTTGCTCTAGGCCACTCTTACAGACTGCATTCTTGGTTTCATCCTAAATGTATAACTTAGAGGCTAAATTTGACAGTTTATTGACAGGATTAACACACTATTTTGAGATAGTTCCACAATTTAGTGAGGCCAGTAATTTGGAGGCAAATGAGTAATTTCTCATCTTGAAAATGACATAAGCAATTAGAGTGGCAAGGTGTGATACTAATCAAGTATTTGTAAGTGGAGAGAGTTCAACTTCACTGAAATATTGCTATAATTATTTTATTATGAAAAATGTATGTGTGTTAAAGTGAATGAAGCAGCTGGATTTTAGGAAAGAAACATTATAAATAGGAAACACATTCAGCAAACAAATGGGTTATTGATCTGTGAGGAAACTCCCTTGTTGTAGTCTGCCTCAATCTGAAGCTACCTCACTCCAGAGCGACACTCATTAGACGAGGGTAGATGCTGTTGAGGATACAGTAGGCTTTTCTTAAGCTCTTATGTATCTTCAGTTTCCATAGATACTACTTCCTAAACTGATAGATGCTGAGAACACATGAGAACACACCTACAGACAAGGTGATTCTGTTTTCCTTTTCATCATCTTCGTTCTGCAACTTTACAAAGAAAGACATGCCTGATGCTTACCCTACAGTGTGAAAACCTATGGGACACATAACAAAGGCACAAGTTATAATATTGGTATCAGAAAAACCTCCTTAAATAAAAGCATGATGAATGCACAGTAGGGCATCATGTCTTTTCTGGTCTTCTATAAGGAAAATAAGAAAAATGATGTTAGAAATGGGGTACGTTGGACAGCAGGGGTGTTGAATAATATTCCCCAGACTGAGGAAGGAACTTTGAGACGGAAAAACAAAGCAGGCAACTCCATGCAATGCACTTTATTTTGGGTAACTTACATACAGGCAGGATCGGGAGAATGATGGACCAGAGTTATTCAGCTGCACTCTGCACCACTGAAAGCCACACAAAGGGGTACAGGGGAATTTAAAGGGGCCAAAGCTAAAGATAGAATCTGACTACTGGAGTGAAGCATGTTCACACCCATGGGAATTGAGTTTTCTTCTTCCTCTGCAAAAAATCTCATGACCACTCTGCCTCTATTAGCCATGGGTATCAGCAAAAGGCATTGTTTTAGTTTTCATATCAGATGAAGGCAAGAGTAAAGGTTGATAGGAAGTTAAATAAGCAATTAGAGGTTTTGGTTCCACAATTTAGTGAGGCCAGTAATTTGGAGGCAAATGAGTAATTTCTCATCTTGAAAATGACATAAGCAATTAGAGTGGCAAGGTGTGATACTAATCAAGTATTTGTAAGTGGAGAGAGTTCAACTTCACTGAAATATTGCTATAATTATTTTATTATGAAAAATGTATGTGTGTTAAAGTGAATGAAGCAGCTGGATTTTAGGAAAGAAACATTATAAATAGGAAACACATTCAGCAAACAAATGGGTTATTGATCTGTGAGGAAACTCCCTTGTTGTAGTCTGCCTCAATCTGAAGCTACCTCACTCCAGAGCGACACTCATTAGACGAGGGTAGATGCTGTTGAGGATACAGTAGGCTTTTCTTAAGCTCTTATGTATCTTCAGTTTCCATAGATACTACTTCCTAAACTGATAGATGCTGAGAACACATGAGAACACACCTACAGACAAGGTGATTCTGTTTTCCTTTTCATCATCTTCGTTCTGCAACTTTACAAAGAAAGACATGCCTGATGCTTACCCTACAGTGTGAAAACCTATGGGACACATAACAAAGGCACAAGTTATAATATTGGTATCAGAAAAACCTCCTTAAATAAAAGCATGATGAATGCACAGTAGGGCATCATGTCTTTTCTGGTCTTCTATAAGGAAAATAAGAAAAATGATGTTAGAAATGGGGTACGTTGGACAGCAGGGGTGTTGAATAATATTCCCCAGACTGAGGAAGGAACTTTGAGACGGAAAAACAAAGCAGGCAACTCCATGCAATGCACTTTATTTTGGGTAACTTACATACAGGCAGGATCGGGAGAATGATGATCCAGAGTTATTCGCAGCTGCACTCTGCACCACTGAAAGCCACACAAAGGGGTACAGGGGAATTTAAAGGGGCCAAAGCTAAAGATAGAATCTGACTACTGGAGTGAAGCATGTTCACACCCATGGGAATTGAGTTTTCTTCTTCCTCTGCAAAAAATCTCATGACCACTCTGCCTCTATTAGCCATGGGTATCAGCAAAAGGCATTGTTTTAGTTTTCATATCAGATGAAGGCAAGAGTAAAGGTTGATAGGAAGTTTATATGGCTTCGGTGAATTCCTTGTGAGTAGGCTAAAACTCAGTCATGCAGAAAGGGGAGAGGGTGGGCCTGTGGGCCTGTGATGGGGCTGACAAAATGGTGTCAGGGTGGTTCAGCCACAGAGGGTATTTTGGCACACTCTGGAATGCTCTTGAAAGAAACCAAAATGTTGCTTGTCATCTGAAAGAAAAATGAACAACCTAAAAACAGTTTAAGTCTTATCCAGGGTCTCATTGAGAACTATATCCCAGTAGGCAGCTGCTCAGTAGCTCTGAGGAAGAGGTAGGGGAAAGGCCAATTTATACCTGATTTCTGGCTAGGGAATACCTGTAGTCAAGTATGCATCATGCTATGGGACTTCCTTGGGAGTCCAATAATTAAGACTCTTTGCTTACACTGTAGGAGGTGCAGATCTGATCCGTAATCAGGGAACCATGATCCCACGTGCCATGCAATGTGACCAAAAAAAAAAAAAAGTATGCATCTTTTTAAAGATTACTGCTAGTTACAAAGCACAGATTTCAAGTTGATGATTTCATTGTTTTTCGAAGCATGGGAAGATGCAGGAGTCTGGGTTCATTAAAATTCTTCCTGCAGAACTTCCCTGGTGGCCCAATACTTAATAGTTTGCTTTGCAATTCAAGGGACAAAGGCTCCGTCCTGGTCGGGAACTAACATTCCCACACACCACAGAGCAACGAAGCCTGCACACCTCGTCTACTGAGCCTGCATGCTCAGGAACCCACTTGCCACAACTAGGAGTCCATGTGCACAATGAAGGATCCCACATGACTCAGCAAAGACCCCACATTCTGCAGCTAAGACCCAATGCAGCCAAAAAACAAACAAACAAACACCTCTTCCTGAAATATACATCTAATGGTCTAACAGGCCTGCTTGTCCAAAGCACAGAGTACCCTGTTCTCATCATTTCCCCTGTTTTGAGCACAGACTACTACTCTTGGTCAGAGACTACAGCAGGTTAACCCTTGTAGAATTGGGTGATGAGAAAACACTCCTTTTTCTTTTTTTTACACCCTGAAATTTTCTTTCTTTTTTTCTTTCTAAATTTATTTTTGGCTGCGTTGGGTCTTCATTGCTTCAAGCAGGCTATCTCTAGTTCACTGTGTTCTCTTTGTGATGACTTCTCTTGCTGAGGGGCATAGGCTCTAGGGACTTGGGCTCAGTAGTTGTTGCACTTGGGCTTACCTGGTTCACAGCATGTGGAATCTTCCTGGATCAGGAATTGAACCCAAGTTCTCCTGCATTGGAAGATGGATTCTTAACCACTGGACCATCAGGGAGGTCCAATATTCCTCTTTGGCATAAGAATTATTTTAGTTAAAGTCATTTAAGAAGCAGCAAATACAGGATAAACTCTGTACATTCCCCCTATTTGTGTTAAAGGAGGACGTAAATTTACAAAGGTGTCCCTCCTCCATCTTTACAAGAAAGGGTGAAAGTTAATCACTAGGGACAACTTAGACCCTTTTCAGCTGGAGATGGCACCAGAGAAGTCTACTTCATAAACTCGACTAACTAACCTTGATCTTTTAAAGATTACTGCTAGTTACAAAGCACAGATTTCAAGTTGATGATTTCATTGTTTTTAAGCATGGGAAGATGCAGGAGTCTGGGTTCATTAAAATTCTTCCTGCAGAACTTCCCTGGTGGCCCAATACTTAATAGTTTGCTTTGCAATTCAAGGGACAAAGGCTCCGTCCTGGTCGGGAACTAACATTCCCACACACCACAGAGCAACGAAGCCTGCACACCTCGTCTACTGAGCCTGCATGCTCAGGAACCCACTTGCCACAACTAGGAGTCCATGTGCACAATGAAGGATCCCACATGACTCAGCAAAGACCCCACATTCTGCAGCTAAGACCCAATGCAGCCAAAAAACAAACAAACAAACACCTCTTCCTGAAATATACATCTAATGGTCTAACAGGCCTGCTTGTCCAAAGCACAGAGTACCCTGTTCTCATCATTTCCCCTGTTTTGAGCACAGACTACTACTCTTGGTCAGAGACTACAGCAGGTTAACCCTTGTAGAATTGGGTGATGAGAAAAACACTCCTTTTTTCTTTTTTTATACACCCTGAAATTTTCTTTCTTTTTTTCTTTCTAAATTTATTTTTGGCTGCGTTGGGTCTTCATTGCTTCAAGCAGGCTATCTCTAGTTCACTGTGTTCTCTTTGTGATGACTTCTCTTGCTGAGGGGCATAGGCTCTAGGGACTTGGGCTCAGTAGTTGTTGCACTTGGGCTTACCTGGTTCACAGCATGTGGAATCTTCCTGGATCAGGAATTGAACCCAAGTTCTCCTGCATTGGAAGATGGATTCTTAACCACTGGACCATCAGGGAGGTCCAATATTCCTCTTTGGCATAAGAATTATTTTAGTTAAAGTCATTTAAGAAGCAGCAAATACAGGATAAACTCTGTACATTCCCCCTATTTGTGTTAAAGGAGGACGTAAATTTACAAAGGTGTCCCTCCTCCATCTTTACAAGAAAGGGTGAAAGTTAATCACTAGGGACAACTTAGACCCTTTTCAGCTGGAGATGGCACCAGAGAAGTCTACTTCATAAACTCGACTAACTAACCTTGATCTCTCCTTAGTCTCCCACATATTTGCCTTCTTAATCTTCCCTTAGAGACTCAAGGTCCTTTTCTTTTGTCTTGTCACCTCTCTAAGAATTTATTGTTCCTTTGCTCAGAAACTATATAAACTCAACTTCAAATGTTTGAGTTATTGATCTATGAAAACTCCCATGTGTTACATGCGTGCCGCATGTTTATAAACTTCTGTTTGTTTTTCCCTTGTTCATCTGTCTTGTGTCAGTCTAATGTGTAGGGCCCCAGTGCTGGTTGGACAGAGAAAGAGATATTTTTCTCTCATCATTCTGAAATCAGGGGTGTGTGTGTGGGGTGTGTGTGTGTGTGTGTGTGTGTGTGTGTATTTGTTTGCTTTTGTCTGTGCTAGGGGTCTTCTGAAAGTTTTTCTCTAGTTACAGCAGTTGGGGTCATCTCTGTTGCAGAGTACGGGTTCTAAGGTATGCAGGCTTCAGTAGCTATGGCATGTAGACTCAGTAGTTGTGGCTCACAGGTTCTAGAGCATAGGCTCAATAGTTGTGGTGCATGGGCTAGTTGCTTTGCAGCATATGGAATCTTTGCAGATTAGGAATCAAATCCTGCATTGGCAGGCAACTCTTCACCACTGAATCACCATGGAAGCCCTGAAATCAAGTGTATTTTAAAAGAAGATGCTAGGAATAGCTCTGATCTTTGTATAATGATCTTGCCTTTTCCTTCCTCCAACTATGGTTTTATCAAAGATTGAAAGTGTCATTTCCCAGGAATTGAACCCAAGTGCTCCTGCATTGGAAGATGGATTCTTAACCACTGGACCATCAGGGAGGTCCAATATTCCTCTTTGGCATAAGAATTATTTTAGTTAAAGTCATTTAAGAAGCAGCAAATACAGGATAAACTCTGTACATTCCCCCTATTTGTGTTAAAGGAGGACGTAAATTTACAAAGGTGTCCCTCCTCCATCTTTACAAGAAAGGGTGAAAGTTAATCACTAGGGACAACTTAGACCCTTTTCAGCTGGAGATGGCACCAGAGAAGTCTACTTCATAAACTCGACTAACTAACCTTGATCTCTCCTTAGTCTCCCACATATTTGCCTTCTTAATCTTCCCTTAGAGACTCAAGGTCCTTTTCTTTTGTCTTGTCACCTCTCTAAGAATTTATTGTTCCTTTGCTCAGAAACTATATAAACTCAACTTCAAATGTTTGAGTTATTGATCTATGAAAACTCCCATGTGTTACATGCGTGCCGCATGTTTATAAACTTCTGTTTGTTTTTCCCTTGTTCATCTGTCTTGTGTCAGTCTAATGTGTAGGGCCCCAGTGCTGGTTGGACAGAGAAAGAGATATTTTTCTCTCATCATTCTGAAATCAGGGGTGTGTGTGTGGGGTGTGTGTGTGTGTGTGTGTGTGTGTGTGTGTGTGTATTTGTTTGCTTTTGTCTGTGCTAGGGGTCTTCTGAAAGTTTTTCTCTAGTTACAGCAGTTGGGGTCATCTCTGTTGCAGAGTACGGGTTCTAAGGTATGCAGGCTTCAGTAGCTATGGCATGTAGACTCAGTAGTTGTGGCTCACAGGTTCTAGAGCATAGGCTCAATAGTTGTGGTGCATGGGCTAGTTGCTTTGCAGCATATGGAATCTTTGCAGATTAGGAATCAAATCCTGCATTGGCAGGCAACTCTTCACCACTGAATCACCATGGAAGCCCTGAAATCAAGTGTATTTTAAAAGAAGATGCTAGGAATAGCTCTGATCTTTGTATAATGATCTTGCCTTTTCCTTCCTCCAACTATGGTTTTATCAAAGATTGAAAGTGTCATTTCCCAGGACTTCGAGAACAAAGACAATGCAGTGAGAGGTAGTAAGTCAGTGGTGCATTATTTAATCCAGGCATCAAAGGATGCCCTGACTCCACACACTATCTGTCCATCTATCTTTTTATCTTAGAGTTATAATAGTTGCCATTTATGAATTTTAAAATAAAAAGGGAAATAATAATATACTACAAGGCTTATCTTTATATTTCCAGTCACAAGATAGAGCTGGGCGAGTACCCTCATACAAGTTTCTGCTATCAGTTTTGCATGATTTAGACAGCCTCTTTAATAAGTGGTGATGGGAAAACTGGATAACTAAATGTAAAAGAATAAAATCAAAATTTTCTCATATACAAATTATTGCTTTACACAAAAATAAACTCAAATTGGATTACAGACCTAAATACAAGCCCCAAAACTATAAAACTCTTAAAGGAAAACGTAGGCAGAACACTCTATGACATAAATTGCAATAAGATCCTCTTTGACTCACCTCCTAGAGTCATGGAAATAAAAACAAAAATAAATAAATGGGACTTAATTAAAGTTAAAAGCTTTTGCACAGCCAAGGAAACTGTAAACAAGATGAAAAGACAACCTTCAGAACGGGATAAAATAATTGCGAATGAAGCAACTGGCAAAGGATTAATTTCCAAAATATACAAGCACTCATGCAGCTCAATATCAGAAAAACAAGCAACGCAATCAAAAATTGGACTGAAGACCTAAACATACATTTCTCCAAAGAAGAGATTCAGGTGACCAGCAAACACAAGAAAAGATGTTCAGCGTGCCTTATTATTAGAGACATGCAAATCAAAACTACCGTGAAGTATTACCTCAAAAAATCAGTCAGAATGGCCATCATCAAAAAAATTCTACAAACAATAAATGCTGAAGAGGATGTGGAGAAACGGGAGCTCTCTTGCAGTATTGGTGGGAGTGTAAATTGGTACAGCCACTATGGAGAACAGTATGGATATTCCTTAAAAAAAACAAACCTAGGAATAAAACTGCTATATGATCCAACAATCCCACTACTGTGCTTGTTGTTCAGTGGCTAAGTTCTGTCCGACTCTTTGCCACCCCATGGACTACAGCACACGAGGCTCCTTTGTCCTCCACTGTCTCCTGCAGTTTATTCAAATTTATGCCCATTGAGTCGGTTATGCAGTCTAACTGTCTCATCCTCTGCCACCCCTTCTCTTTTTGCCTTCTATCTTTCCCAGCATCAGGGTCTTTTCCAGTGAGTCAGCTGTTCTTAACAGATGGTCAAAGTACTGGAGCTTCAGCATCAGTCCTTCCAATGAATACTCAGGGTTGATTTTTTTAGTATTGACTGGTTTGATCTCCTTGCTGTCCAGGGACTCTCAAGAATCTTTTCCAGCACCACAATTAGAAAGCATGAGTTCATCAGTACTCAGTCATCTTTTGGTCCATACATGACTACTTGAAAAGCCATTGCTTTGATTATATGCCTTTGTTGGCAAAGTGATGCCTCTGCTTTTTCATACACTGTCTGGGTTTATCAAAACTGGATAACTAAATGTAAAAGAATAAAATAAAAAAATTTTTTGCTTTTTTGACAACAGCCCCAAAAAAAGGAAAACGTAGGCAGAACACTCTATGACATAAATTGCAATAAGATCCTCTTTGACTCACCTCCTAGAGTCATGGAAATAAAACAAAAATAAATAAATGGGACTTAATTAAAGTTAAAAGCTTTTGCACAGCCAAGGAAACTGTAAACAAGATGAAAAGACAACCTTCAGAACGGGATAAAATAATTGCGAATGAAGCAACTGGCAAAGGATTAATTTCCAAAATATACAAGCACTCATGCAGCTCAATATCAGAAAAACAAGCAACGCAATCAAAAATTGGACTGAAGACCTAAACATACATTTCTCCAAAGAAGAGATTCAGGTGACCAGCAAACACAAGAAAAGATGTTCAGCGTGCCTTATTATTAGAGACATGCAAATCAAAACTACCGTGAAGTATTACCTCAAAAAATCAGTCAGAATGGCCATCATCAAAAAAATTCTACAAACAATAAATGCTGAAGAGGATGTGGAGAAACGGGAGCTCTCTTGCAGTATTGGTGGGAGTGTAAATTGGTACAGCCACTATGGAGAACAGTATGGATATTCCTTAAAAAAAACAAACCTAGGAATAAAACTGCTATATGATCCAACAATCCCACTACTGTGCTTGTTGTTCAGTGGCTAAGTTCTGTCCGACTCTTTGCCACCCCATGGACTACAGCACACGAGGCTCCTTTGTCCTCCACTGTCTCCTGCAGTTTATTCAAATTTATGCCCATTGAGTCGGTTATGCAGTCTAACTGTCTCATCCTCTGCCACCCCTTCTCTTTTTGCCTTCTATCTTTCCCAGCATCAGGGTCTTTTCCAGTGAGTCAGCTGTTCTTAACAGATGGTCAAAGTACTGGAGCTTCAGCATCAGTCCTTCCAATGAATACTCAGGGTTGATTTTTTTAGTATTGACTGGTTTGATCTCCTTGCTGTCCAGGGGACTCTCAAGAATCTTTTCCAGCACCACAATTAGAAAGCATGAGTTCATCAGTACTCAGTCATCTTTTGGTCCATACATGACTACTTGAAAAGCCATTGCTTTGATTATATGCCTTTGTTGGCAAAGTGATGCCTCTGCTTTTTCATACACTGTCTGGGTTTATCATAGGAGCAGGCTTTTTCATAGGGATCTTTTGCCATGTTCTTGTTGGATTTAGGGAAACTAGGGGAATAGGTTGTCTATTTTTTTTTTTTAATATTTATTTATTTACTTGGTTGCAGTGGGTCTTAATTGCAGCATGTAGGATTTTTCAGTTGCACGTGGGATCTAGTTCCCTGACCAGGGATGGAACCCAGGCCTCCTGCACTGGGAATATGGATCTTAGCCACTGGACCACCAGGGAAGTCCCAGTTGTCTATTTTATGGTAAATAATGCAATTTACAGTGATTCTGTTCAAGACATGTTACCCCAAAAGAGACACCCTCACATATGAATATAAATAGCTGATGGATTTTGAGAAAATACCCAAAGCAGGAAGGTCACAGTGACCTCTCCTACCTAGGCCTTCTTTCCTGAAACAAGCCATAAATCTTCCATCTGAGAGGCACCTTCCATGTACCAGGAGGCAGGAAGACATTCTTATCATGAGAGACAGGGAATTTGAGGCCAAGAAACAAGCCTTGTTAAACTATTATCTTCCTAGTTACTTGTTCACTGTTGACTACCCTTAGCCAAACCTTTTTGTCTTGTCAAGTCATCATAAATATATTGTTTCTTTGTCTAGAAGGTATAAAAGCTCATACTCGATCATTTCTTTGGGCCTTCATTCTCTAGGGAAAACTCCCATGTACATGTAAAAATTTCATAGAATTTTTATTCTATTCTCTTTAATTTATCTTTATCTGTTCAATTTTTTTGACCCATCCAGAGTCTCTTAGATGATCAAGAAAAAAACTTTTCTTCTCTACATCAGCAATAATTAACAAACTTCTCCACTACTTACGCTTTTCCACTACTTACTAATGGCCCAGTAACTTTCTTTTTGCTCTTAAGTGCCATGAAGTAAAGTGTACTATTAAAAGCATACTTAAGTTTGAGGATAAGACATAATGTTCCCCCAGTACAATCAAGGAGACTCTGTTCTGACTTTCTGTAAACTACCTTTGTGAAGAAGATCACTATGTACAATGGAGAATAAAAAGCCCTAGGATATATTGAATGAGAAAAGCAATGACAGCAGTCTTGCTGTATCATTTGACCTTTTCATTTTAAAAAGGAGAGGGAGTCAGGATATGCAAATGCATTTGCTAGTATTTGTGGAAAGAAACAAGGATAAATCAAAAACTTATCTTAAAAATGTGGCAGAGAGATGGGGTGGAGAAGATAGCACCGTGTGGTCAGTGGTCTCTAAACATGGTCACTGACAAGTCCTCTTTGCCCCGTACATTGAGGATGCTCCTCCCAGCAAGAGTTGGGCTGACCTTTGACCTGCTGTGACAAATGGAATAGGACAGGAGTGACACTGTGCCAGTTCCAGGCCCAGTCCTTAAGGGACTTGCCAGGACTCGGCTTTCCTGAAATTCTTTTGCCATGTTATCAAGAAGTCCAAACTATCCTAAAGAGAGCCATGTGGAGAAACTTGTGAAAGGAGACATCATCTTAGGGAGAAAGTGGCTACTTGGAGAAAAATTTGAAGTGCTTAAGCCTGCATTTATTTCCAAGGCCCCAGACATGTAAGAGAGAACTTCTTACAGGTTCCAGGCAAGCCCAGATTCTAGCTTAATGCTACCATAAGAGTGACCCAAACCCAAACTAAGTACAATAGAACTGTCAAAGAGACTCACAAAATGACAAGAAGTAGTAAATGTTGCCAGATTAAGCTTTAGAAGCTTAATTATTCGGCAAAAGATAGCTAATACATTTGGAAATAAGATTTCTTTGACTAACTTTTCTATGTATTATTTTGACTTTTAGACTGCTCAAATGCTTTAAAAATAAAAAAGCAGGGAGTTCCCTGGCAGTCCAATAGGGATTTATGAAGAGCCTAGGTGTAATCCGTGGTTGGGAAACTAAAATCCCCATTGACTTAAAAAAATTTTGCTCTTAAGTGCCATGAAGTAAAGTGTACTATTAAAAGCATACTTAAGTTTGAGGATAAGACATAATGTTCCCCCAGTACAATCAAGGAGACTCTGTTCTGACTTTCTGTAAACTACCTTTGTGAAGAAGATCACTATGTACAATGGAGAATAAAAAGCCCTAGGATATATTGAATGAGAAAAGCAATGACAGCAGTCTTGCTGTATCATTTGACCTTTTCATTTTAAAAAGGAGAGGGAGTCAGGATATGCAAATGCATTTGCTAGTATTTGTGGAAAGAAACAAGGATAAATCAAAAACTTATCTTAAAAATGTGGCAGAGAGATGGGGTGGAGAAGATAGCACCGTGTGGTCAGTGGTCTCTAAACATGGTCACTGACAAGTCCTCTTTGCCCCGTACATTGAGGATGCTCCTCCCAGCAAGAGTTGGGCTGACCTTTGACCTGCTGTGACAAATGGAATAGGACAGGAGTGACACTGTGCCAGTTCCAGGCCCAGTCCTTAAGGGACTTGCCAGGACTCGGCTTTCCTGAAATTCTTTTGCCATGTTATCAAGAAGTCCAAACTATCCTAAAGAGAGCCATGTGGAGAAACTTGTGAAAGGAGACATCATCTTAGGGAGAAAGTGGCTACTTGGAGAAAAATTTGAAGTGCTTAAGCCTGCATTTATTTCCAAGGCCCCAGACATGTAAGAGAGAACTTCTTACAGGTTCCAGGCAAGCCCAGATTCTAGCTTAATGCTACCATAAGAGTGACCCAAACCCAAACTAAGTACAATAGAACTGTCAAAGAGACTCACAAAATGACAAGAAGTAGTAAATGTTGCCAGATTAAGCTTTAGAAGCTTAATTATTCGGCAAAAGATAGCTAATACATTTGGAAATAAGATTTCTTTGACTAACTTTTCTATGTATTATTTTGACTTTTAGACTGCTCAAATGCTTTAAAAATAAAAAAGCAGGGAGTTCCCTGGCAGTCCAATAGGGTAGGGCTCTGGGCTTTCATTGCCAAGAGCCTAGGTGTAATCCGTGGTTGGGAAACTAAAATCACACAAGCCATGAGGTGTGGCCAAAAAAAAAAAAAAAACCAAAACTAAATTAAATCAGGAAGACAAAAAACAATTCTTAAAATTGAAAACAAATTAAAATAAATTGTCCTAACTCCTAATCAAATTGCTAATATAACTGAAGAGAAAATAATTATCTTAAAATATCTTAAAATTTTGAATGTATATTCAGAGTGAAAAGATAAAAAGAATCTCAAGGAAATTTTAAGTTTTACTTGGTAGTGTTACTGACAGTAGTTTTATTATTATTTTGAAACAGTTTTATGCATAGTCAAGAAAAAGAAAATGCTAATTTTATTTGGAACCACATGAAATAAAATCAATTTTTAGTTCAGTTTAAGAAGTAAAAAATAAATAATTTTTAAAGATGTTTCCCCTAATTTGGTCTAAGGAAAAGGCCAATAAGCAATAATAGCCTTGTAGCACTGAGCATCTGTAGGGCCCAGATTTTGTTATTTAAATACAAGTTTCCATTAAAGGGAATCCAGACTCCTTAGAGAAATAACTGATTCTAGGAAATATTACTAACTGAGCCAAATACATCTTCTTGATATAAAAAGGAGAGTTCAGGCACTGGGCATGCCTAGTGGCTCAGATGGTGAAGAATCTTCTTGCATTGTGGGATAACACATCAATTCCTGAGTCAGAAAGATGCCCTGGAGAAGAGAATGGCTACCCTCTGTAGTATTCTTGCTTGAAGAATTCCATGGACAGGGGAGCCCTGGTGAGCTAAAACCTGTGGAGTTGCAAAGAGTCAGACACAACTGAGTGACCATAAGTTTCACTTCAGACTGAGATGGTAACATAAGATTATAAAAACCAGATTAACAGGGCTAGTTCTGGTTAAAAACTGGGGCGATTAAGGATTGTATTGTGGGATAACACATCAGTCCCTGAATCAGGAAGATCCCCTGGAGAAGAGAATGGCAACCCTCTTGCTTGGAGAATTCCATGAACAGAGGAGCCTTGTGGGCTACAGTCCATAAGGTCCTACAGAGTCAGGCATGACTGAAGTAACTTATTACACACACATGTACTTGATTTAAATGTTTTTGAATATGTGAGAATCTACTGAATTGATCAAAATACTCAAAAGGAAGAAAACCTTTTAAAACAAAACTAAAAACACATTAAAACGTTGTTACCATTGGACGTAGCTATAGAGATATCTAATGGGATACATAACGGTGAAATGATTTGATGTTTCCCTTTTAATATAAAATATTTCAAAAACTTAAACAAGGGCTTCCCTGGTGGTCCAGTGGGTAAAGAGTTTGCCTTGCAGAGCAAGGGACGCCGGTTCAATCCCAGACCTGGGAAGATTCCACGTGTTGTGGAGCGGCTGGACCAATGTGTCCAACTCATCGATGTGTCCAAAGCCGGAGCTCTGGAGCGCATGCGCCCAGAGCCAGTGCTCTGCAGCGAGAGAGACCACTGAGACAGGAGGCCAAAAAACAAAGATGGAAATAAACTAAAGACCAATAGAAGTGGCCACAAGAATAAATAAATCAAAAAGAAGCCCAAACCCTGCAACTGGAGAAGAGAGCTCCCATAGATGCAAAGATCCAACACAGCCAAAAAAAAAAAAAACAACGCTTAAGCAAATGTGAACAATTATTAAGCAAAAATGAATAATTATTAAATCTGTAACAGACATATGATTGTTTATTATAGATAGTAATATAATTTTTAGTGTCTGTCAGTCATATCATTTTGTAGAACTAAATCATTTTAGACAACTAAATATAATTCTTTAATTTGGCCTAAATGTATAAGAGTCTATGGGGGAGAAAGTCCTAAAATGTACTTTTTTTTTTTTTAAACTCATATATTTTTTAACTCCAGTTTCTCTTCCTTTTAGTTCAACAAAGTTAGGCACTTCTGGTTATTAACAGGTAGCTAGTTAATAGTCACTGATAGTTCTTAGTAAGACTTTTTTGATATGCTTACTAATAACTGAGTAGATGAATACTTTTAATAAGTAGATAAATCATTTAGCAAGTCAGATGATTTCCAATTATTTGCTTGACAAAATTGGAACACTTAATTGAGCTGCCAGCTGATAACTCATCAAAAATAATTTTCAGTAAAAAGACCTGTATGACTTTCAAAAATAACTCAGAAAGCATCCAAAGAATTGATAGGCCTCACTATAACAAAACCCCTTCTATTTTCATCTACATATTCATGTAATCACATTTTCTCAATGCTTTTTTCTATAAAGATGAAAATGGGCCTAGGATTGATGCTGAACTCTCACTCATTCTAGCAATAAGTAGCAATTTAGACACATAAATGAGGTAACTGGGGAAGGAGCACTATCCATCTTACTAAGAGGTTCCTTCCCATTAATTTCTTACTTTTTATATTTGATAATTATTCATCAAATGTAAAATATTTATGTTGCTCTGATTAATTATGAATTTATAGTTGTTGCAATGATAACCCAATCAAGAAGAGTTTTTTCACATTAAATGTGATGCCAAAGCATCAGAATCTTTACAGAGTGTTTATACATATGTATGTACAGTCAATCCTTTGTACCTGCAGTTTCTCCAGGCATGGATTCAACCAACCACAAATTGAAAATACTGAGAAAAAAAATTCTAGAAAGTTTCCAAAAGCAAAACTTGAATTTAGTCATTCTAAAACTATTTACATAGCATTTACATGGTATTTACAACTATTTACATAGATTTACATTATATTAAGTATTATAAATAATCAAGAAATAATTTTAAAGTATATGTGTATTGGTTATATGCAAATGCTATACCAGTTTATATAATTGACTTGAGCATCCTCAGATTTTGACGACTATGGAGGTAGGGGGTGGGGTCTTGGTGCCAAATCCCCTCTGATATCAAGGGATGGATGTGCATATGTATAGAAATATACATATGTATTATAAGTAATCAATAAATGACCTTTAAGCATAAAATGTACTTTAAACTAAAACTCCAGTTTCTCTTCCTTTTAGTTCAACAAAGTTAGGCACTTCTGGTTATTAACAGGTAGCTAGTTAATAGTCACTGATATTTTAGAACTTTTTGATATGCTTACTAATAACTGAGTAGATGAATACTTTTAATAAGTAGATAAATCATTTAGCAAGTCAGATGATTTCCAATTATTTGCTTGACAAAATTGGAACACTTAATTGAGCTGCCAGCTGATAACTCATCAAAAATAATTTTCAGTAAAAAGACCTGTATGACTTTCAAAAATAACTCAGAAAGCATCCAAAGAATTGATAGGCCTCACTATAACAAAACCCCTTCTATTTTCATCTACATATTCATGTAATCACATTTTCTCAATGCTTTTTTCTATAAAGATGAAAATGGGCCTAGGATTGATGCTGAACTCTCACTCATTCTAGCAATAAGTAGCAATTTAGACACATAAATGAGGTAACTGGGGAAGGAGCACTATCCATCTTACTAAGAGGTTCCTTCCCATTAATTTCTTACTTTTTATATTTGATAATTATTCATCAAATGTAAAATATTTATGTTGCTCTGATTAATTATGAATTTATAGTTGTTGCAATGATAACCCAATCAAGAAGAGTTTTTTCACATTAAATGTGATGCCAAAGCATCAGAATCTTTACAGAGTGTTTATACATATGTATGTACAGTCAATCCTTTGTACCTGCAGTTTCTCCAGGCATGGATTCAACCAACCACAAATTGAAAATACTGAGAAAAAAAATTCTAGAAAGTTTCCAAAAGCAAAACTTGAATTTAGTCATTCTAAAACTATTTACATAGCATTTACATGGTATTTACAACTATTTACATAGATTTACATTATATTAAGTATTATAAATAATCAAGAAATAATTTTAAAGTATATGTGTATTGGTTATATGCAAATGCTATACCAGTTTATATAATTGACTTGAGCATCCTCAGATTTTGACGACTATGGAGGTAGGGGGTGGGGTCTTGGTGCCAAATCCCCTCTGATATCAAGGGATGGCTGTGCATATGTATAGAAATATACATATGTATTATAAGTAATCAATAAATGACCTTTAAGCATAAAATATATTACAATAGTATAAATTCCATGTATATCCTTCCTATGTTGACATATAATGACAATGGGTGTATGGAATAAAAAGGAGTGGTTTAAAAGGTCTGACTGCTAATGAGTCCTTTGTTCCTGTATTTCCAGAATGAATGATATTGTGAATAAATGGTTAAGATATTTAAATTCCATTGGATATGCAGTTTTTTAAGGTAATGTAAGTGATTCATCTCAAAATACCAATATATACAACATGTTGGAATTGTATCTCTGTCATAGGAGAGTTCTGGTACCTGCCGTGTATCAGCTGCTCACCACAACACAAGGAAATCAGGAGAGAAGAGACAGCATCATACACTGAGGTACACTGCTCTTCTTCCTTTTCTCTTAAGTCTTCGTGGCCCCAGTGGTGGAGACGAAAGAACTAAAACAGGAGAGGAGAAAGAGAGGATCACTCTCCAAGTTCTCTCCAAATTCTCAGGTCAAAGCCAAGCAGAAGAAGCTGTTGCCTTAAGTGAAAAATGAAATGGAAGTTTCTACTTGCACTAGAATTGAGTAAACAATTGAAATTGAACAGGAGATTACAGCTTCTCTTAAGATATTATTAAGGAATGGGAAAAAATGACTCAGTGTACAATGGGCAGGATTTTGACTCCCCCAGATTCACTCTCTTCAATAAATAGGTCATAAAATAAAATTAAAATATCTACATATACAGTAAAATTCTGAATTTTGAACACAGGACTTCCCTTGGTGGTCCAGAGATTAAGGATCTGCCTGCCAGCAGAGGGGACAGAATTAGATCCTGGTCAGGGCGGATTGCCTGTGCCACAAGGGCAGCTGAACTCGGGCACCGCAGTCAGCAAAGCATGAGCTCCAGACCGTCAAGCCACAGCAAGAGGAGTCACCGTAGTGAACTCACCACAGCTGGAGAAAGCCTAAACCCGGCAGTGAAGACCCGGCACAGTCAAAAAAATTAAATAAACTATTTTATTAAAAAGAGAATACTAGGAAATATTCTGTAAAAATATGCTATATGATGATGATGATTTTCTTCATTAGGCACTTCTGTATTTTTCATTTTGTTACACATACTTTTTTTTTTTAATTAAACATTTATTTGTTTATTTTGGCGGGGGTGGGCGGGCCACTTCCACTGGTCTTTCATTTGTCTAGTTTCATCCATCTTTGTTCTTTGGCTCCTGTGGGCCTCCCATCGCAGGGGCCTCTGTTGTCGCAGAGCACCGGCTCTGGGCGCATGCGCTTCAGAGCTCCGGCTCGGTAATTGGACACATCAGTCCAGCCGCTCCACGGCACGTGGGATCTTCCCAGGCCAGGGCTCAAACCGGCGCCCCTTGCACTGCAAGGCGGTGTCCTTACCCACTGGACCACCAGGGAAACCCTACACATACTATTTTATTTATTTGCATATTATTCATTTATTTGACTGGTTATGCTGGGTCTTAGTTGTGACATGTAGGATCTTAGATCTTTGTTGTAGCACTTGGGATCTTTTTTTTAGTTGCAGTGATCTTGAGTGTCCTTGGCCTGCAGAGACTTGAAGTGGGACTTCAGTTCCCGGACCAGTGATTGAGGCCAGGTCACAGTGGCGAGACCATCAGATTCTAGCCACTAGACCAGTAATGGGTGACAAAGGGGCCTGGCCCTTCACAGAAAAGAATTCCCAAAGATGGGAGGTAGTGAAACAAGCAGTGTTTATTAGGAGGAGAAAGTAGAGTGTGTGTGGATAGACACATGGGCAACTCAGAGAGAGAGTCCCTAAGTCAAGCACCGATGGCAGTTTAAATCACTTCTGTGGGACATTTCTTCCAGGTTTCCTTTGGCCATTCGTTTTGATTGGCCAGTTCACAATCCATGTTTGGTATATCTCAGGATATGCCAGTGTGTGCACACACATCTCTTATCCAAGATGGATTCTACCACAAAGGCCTGCGGGTAATGAGCATCTCTTGGCATCACTCCCTTTTGGCCTCCAAGGAGCCTTTCTGCATATGGTACTAAAAAGCCTCCGAATTTGGTATTTCCTTGTTCTCCTCTGCCTTTCTCCCCTCCTCCCTCTCCACAGAACTACTTTCAACTGAACTGTTTCTTCATGTTTTGATGTCCCTATTTCTAAATAAAATACATACAGCCTCTTGTGTCATGTATTTTATTTATTTATTTTCTGAATTTTATTTATTCTTATTTTTTGGCTGTACTGGATCTTCATTGCTCTGAGAGCTTTTCTCTAGTTGCAGTGACTGGGGGCGACTCACTAGTTGCTGGACACATGGGTTTTTCATTATGGTGGCTTCTCTTGCTATGGAAACATGGGCTGTAGGGTGCAAGGGCTCAGTGGTTGTGCCTTACAGGCTCTAGAACACGGGCTCAGAAGTTGAGTCATCTATTTTAAGCAAGATCCACGACTCTATAGTAGAGAGTAGACAAACTCATTTCCATTTTTTTGCTTTCTTTGCCCACCCCTGCTCTTTATCATTTTTACCCCCATTTTCATTTTTCCCTCTTATGACCAGGACAGTGTAAATGTTCCCTGGTGAGTTAGGGACTAGTGTTTTTTTCTTAAAATAATTTTTTTCTTTCCTCTGGAGTGAATTTGCTCATTTTCTTTGAATGCCTGACTAATTCTTTCTACAGTTTCCAATTGCTCTATAAAATACCTTCAGCACATTTTTTTTTTTAAAGATTTTTTTGTTTTTTTGGGGGGGGGGGGGGGGGGGAGAGGAGTGGGCAGGCCACTTCTATTGGCCTTTTATTTCTCTGTTTTCATCCGTCTTTGTTCTTTGGCTCCTGTGGGCCTCCCATCGCAGTGGCCTCTGTTGTCGCAGGGCACCGGCTCTGGGCGCATGTGCCCCAGAGCTCCGGCTGGGTAATTGGACACATCAGTCCAGCCGCTCCGCGGCACATGCGATCTTCCCAGGCCAGGGATCGAACTGGCTCCCCTTGCCCTGCAAGGCGGTGTCCTTACCCACTGGACCACCAGGGAAGCCCCAGCACATTTTTTAATGTGTTTAAGCCACAGCCCTCCCCAACACACACCCGCTTTTTGTAAACCTGAACTGGAGTTTAGATCTAGACTGGTTGTTCCCTTAGAAGCCACACAGCTGACATCGTTAAGACTTCCCTTTGCCTCTTCTGCGTTGAATCTCTCATTTCTTGCATCCTATCTTTTCTTTGTTTCTGTAGAATATCTTCCAGTACAATTTACATCATAAGTATTTTTTTTCCTGATTTTTTTTATTTTGAAACTTTTTATTCTACTTTCATACTTGACTGATTGTGAAACTGAGCAGGATCCTCCATGGCCCTCCAGGGTATAAATACTTTTCCGGGTTCTCATCTCTTATTTGCAGGATAAAGGCTTTAGCCTCAGACTTCCCTGAGTTAGGAAACCTGGTGTGCTGCAGTTGCAGTGACTGGGGGCGACTCACTAGTTGCTGGACACATGGGTTTTTCATTATGGTGGCTTCTCTTGCTATGGAAACATGGGCTGTAGGGTGCAAGGGCTCAGTGGTTGTGCCTTACAGGCTCTAGAACACGGGCTCAGAAGTTGAGTCATCTATTTTAAGCAAGATCCACGACTCTATAGTAGAGAGTAGACAAACTCATTTCCATTTTTTTGCTTTCTTTGCCCACCCCTGCTCTTTATCATTTTTACCCCCATTTTCATTTTTCCCTCTTATGACCAGGACAGTGTAAATGTTCCCTGGTGAGTTAGGGACTAGTGTTTTTTTCTTAAAATAATTTTTTTCTTTCCTCTGGAGTGAATTTGCTCATTTTCTTTGAATGCCTGACTAATTCTTTCTACAGTTTCCAATTGCTCTATAAAATACCTTCAGCACATTTTTTTTTTTAAAGATTTATTTGTTTATTTATGGGGCGGGTGGGGAGGGAGAGGAGTGGGCAGGCCACTTCTATTGGCCTTTTATTTCTCTGTTTTCATCCGTCTTTGTTCTTTGGCTCCTGTGGGCCTCCCATCGCAGTGGCCTCTGTTGTCGCAGGGCACCGGCTCTGGGCGCATGTGCCCCAGAGCTCCGGCTGGGTAATTGGACACATCAGTCCAGCCGCTCCGCGGCACATGCGATCTTCCCAGGCCAGGGATCGAACTGGCTCCCCTTGCCCTGCAAGGCGGTGTCCTTACCCACTGGACCACCAGGGAAGCCCCAGCACATTTTTTAATGTGTTTAAGCCACAGCCCTCCCCAACACACACCCGCTTTTTGTAAACCTGAACTGGAGTTTAGATCTAGACTGGTTGTTCCCTTAGAAGCCACACAGCTGACATCGTTAAGACTTCCCTTTGCCTCTTCTGCGTTGAATCTCTCATTTCTTGCATCCTATCTTTTCTTTGTTTCTGTAGAATATCTTCCAGTACAATTTACATCATAAGTATTTTTTTTCCTGATTTTTTTTATTTTGAAACTTTTTATTCTACTTTCATACTTGACTGATTGTGAAACTGAGCAGGATCCTCCATGGCCCTCCAGGGTATAAATACTTTTCCGGGTTCTCATCTCTTATTTGCAGGATAAAGGCTTTAGCCTCAGACTTCCCTGAGTTAGGAAACCTGGTGTGCTGCAGTCCGTGGGCCACAAAGAGTCAGGCACAATTTAGTGGCTTTGCAAGTGAACTGAAGGGAATGTGTAAACAAGGGAGGAACAATCCACAACCGTAGAGCAGTGAGTAAAGCAGGATCCTGGTACTAAGGCCCCCACTCAAGTGGAGGAAATTCTAAGTTGAGAACTGTTTTCACTCAGAGCTTCATGGGCACTCTTCAGTTATCTTCAGGCTTACACTGATGTTGTTGAGACATCTGGTGACATTCTAATTCTCATTTGTTTGTGACTTGTTTTTTACTCTCTAAAATTTGTGTTTGTAGTCCTCCTTATGTTTGGGGTGATTTTCTAATTTAACAATTTTGAATAAAACAGGATGTGTGCTGCTCATATCTTCTTTAACCAATTTGTCTCCTCCCACAGCCAGGGACTCATGCCAGAGGTCAGAGGACAGCAGTTTCCCCTGAAATCTCTGAAGAGCAATGGTAGCACAGGGAACCTGCTCTTAGCCTGGGCAATATCGGACAGCGTGAGTGGAGGTAAGAGAGCAACCCTCCTGTTCCAGTCATCTTTTACCATGTAGCTTGTATATACCAGTGAATGTGTCTTCCTAAATTCACATGTTGAAATCCTACCCCCAAGGTGATAGTATTAGGAACTGAGGCTTTTAGGGGGTGCTTAAATCATGAAGGTTTAGTACCTGTAAGATTGGCCCCTGCTGGGTATTTTAAAATGAGAGAGGAAGATCAGAATTGGTGAGGCAGAGCAGGCTTTATTGGACGGGCGCTCTCGGGCGTCCCTCACGGGCAGGAGAGGAGAGAGGGAGTGATGGAAAGCGCACACAACGACTGGGAGGGCCCCCTTTATAGGCAAGGTGACGTGGTCAGCAGAGCCCCTGGCCAAAGATGGCCAGGTTGGGGCACCGTCAGCCTGATTGGTTGAGGCCAGGTGTCTGGGGGTTCGCAAATTGGGCAGTTCCATCTTTCCTTTGTCCAGCGAGAACTTTTGGCGGGGGCAAGGTGGTCCTCTGTTGGTTTCATGGCTGTTCATCATTGGCCTTGTTTAATCTGGTGTGAGGGGCCTTCTAGTCAAGGTCTTTCTTGCATTGGGGAGATAGGAGGTGGGGGAAAGGGGCCTTGGGACCAGACCTCACAGTACCCTCATGATTGGGATTGGTTTTGGGTGGCCTTGGCCTGCAGAGGCTTGAAGCGGGTTTTTGGTTCTGTCAACTACAAATTGGCTCTTACCAATTCATTTGCCAATGAATGGACAACAAGGGCATTTGCCATCTGCCTTTGCAAAGATTGAACACTGGGTTGGGAGCTGCTGACCTTCAACATCCCCTGAAAGAAATCAGGGTAAGCAAGGCACTCTGTGCTCCCAAGGAATCCGGTGGAGCATGTCTTTAGATAGGTAAATGACTTTTAGGAATAGACTTTATCATCTCAATCCTTGCATCTCCTCACACCTAGAAAAGAGCTAGTCAGACCCAAACCATTTGTAAAACAAAAACCCCTTTGGAAACCCTTTACTTGATGGCATTTGAATTTTCCCCCACACTGAAACCCTTATATTGGCTTTCCTCCCCTATATCTGCGGAGCAGTCTCTCAGAGCTTTCTGGGGTGCTGCCTCCCGGGCTGCAGTCCTAATTATGCCCCAAATAAAACTTAACCCACAACTCTCAAGTTGTTTTATCTTTTTTAGTTGACCATTCCCAACCAGAGATTGAGATCAGGTCATGGCAGTGAGAGCTGAATCCTAGCCCCTAGACCAGTGGTCAGTGACAAGTCCCTGGCACTCAGCGCTGCAAAAAAGAATTTCCACAAAGGTGGAACATAATTAAAACAAGTGTTTATTAGGGAAAAAAAGCAAAAAAAGTGTAGTACATGTGGACCAACAAAACGAGTAGACTCAGAGAAATGTGTGCCCTCGTAGTTGTTTAAATCATTCATGTGGTGTATTTCTTCTGGGTTCCCTTTACCCAATCATTTTGTTTTGCCTGATTCTGAGTCCATATTTTGTGTATCTCAGGATCCTCGCATGTGCATGTATATCTTTTAGCAAAGATGAATTCCAGCAAAGAGGCCTGTGGATAGCTTTGACATCACTCCCCTTTTAACCTCCAAAAAGCTTTCTAGTCAGGAAGATCTTGATTTTGGGAATGAGAAATATGTGGTCCCTTCTGTTTTATCTGGGCACAGCCCAGCCTCATCTCTCAATTGTCCTGCTGTTGATATTCTGGAGTTTCTGTCCACAGGGACTGCTTGTCCCTGCCTTAGAATTAGTTCCTTTGTAAAAGAGGCCTAAGAGAGCTCGCTTGCCACTCTCTACCATGGAAGGTTACAGGGAGAGGGGGCTGTCCATGAGCAGGGCAGGCTCTCACCAGACACCAAATGTGCTAGTGGCCATGATGTTGAACCTCCAAGCCTTTAGAAGTCTGAGAAAGAAATTTCTGTTATTTATAATCCATCCATTCACCCATCCTATGGAATTTTGTGAGAACAGTCTGAATGGACTAAGGCAGAAGTAAGCCACTCTGAAACTTAATGGTATAAAAGCAACAGTTTTTTTTTTTTTTTTTAATTGCTATGCTTATGATTCTGTAGATCAGGAATTTGAGCAGAGCAAGTGTAAATGTCTCACCTCTGCTCCATAATGACTGGGCCTTTAGGTAGCTAAAATGCCCAGGGAGCTCTGGGGTGGGGTCATATGTCTGAGTCTCCAGTTTTGATGTCAGGTTGTTCCTTGGTCCTTCTCCATCTCATATCTATAGGGCTGAAGACCAGGTTAGCTTCTGCGTGCATGTCTGGTGACTGGGCTGGGTTGGGAACAGTAGGGACATGGAAATACCTGTCTTCATGCAGTCTCTCCACATGACTGGCTTGGGTGATCACACAGCACAGTGGTTGCAGGTAGAATGAACTTCTGTGGTAGCTGGCAAACCTCAGAGCAATCATTCCAAGATGTCCTCTTCTTACGACCTAGTCTCAGAAATCCTGTTGCTGAGTCCAAACATGCTCTTCTTTCCACATAAAAGGCAAGTTAACCAAGAAATGAGGTACTGAGGCAAGAAATACAACTTTATTCAGAAAGCCTGCTGAATGACTTCCCAGATGTCAGTAGTGGTGAAGAACCTACATGAGGAGCACATTCATCCTCCATTGCCTGGAGAAATGCAGAAGAAAGCCAGTTGACTGGAAAGATAGCAGACCAATGTCTCAAAATCTTCCTCGGGGTCTAGATGCCAGGTTATTTTATAGAAAAGAGATGGGGAGGAGTTGAGGAAGCAAAGTAAAAAGGACATTATCTTGCAAGTATCTTCTGGAATGATCAAATGTTGCAGAGAAGAAGCCAACTTTGACTCTGCTGCAAAGAAGAAGCCAATTTTAACTCCGTGTTGGAAACTTTCTTTGACTTGCATTTCCTGACTTTTGTTATTATAATTATAATCATACTTAATAGCTTGCTTCAGAGGACCCTGTCCCTCTGCCTGACTGTAAACTAAAATGCCTTAATTCAGCTCATAGTGTCGAGGTGGCACTAGTGGTAGATAACCTCATGCCAATGCAGGTGATGTAAAAGACACAGGTTCTATCCCTGGGTCGGGAAGATCCCCTGGAAAAGGAAATGGCAACCCTCTCCAGTATTCTTGCCTGGAGAATCCCTTGGACAGAGGAGCCTGGTGGGCTACAGTCCATGGGTTGCTACATTGGCTGTCTAACTATAGGAAGACGTTCACATCATGAACCATTTAGTTCCTCCATGAGGAACACATCCAAAACTGATCGATCCCTTACTCTGCAACTGGATGGATCCTACAATATAAGGAAATTAAAAAATGATATATATATGAATATAATTTATATACGGGGGGAAGAATCTGTCAGTCATTGTTATTGATACCATAAGTAGCTCAGAATATAGCAATTTAAGTCATGCATCCAAATGCCATAAGAGTAAACAAAAGAAAATTTGAGAAACAATAATATCTAAAGACTAGAAGAAGTATATAAGGCCAAGAAGAATTAATTTCTTACCTTCAGCACTAGAAAATAAATCTTTAAATCTGTCCTAATTTCATATAAATTGTTCATTTTTTCTTTTCTTTTTTTTTTTTCTCAACATTCTATCTACTGGTTATCCTGGCCTGTCCTCACCTTCTCCCTCAGACAAAATCACTTTGGAGGAATTAACTTGTTCTATAACCATCTCATCTTCCTCTCACAATTTCATTCAAAGAAGATTGTAGAATCTCCTCATATCCTGCAGACTGTTTAACTCTGATAAACCAGAATCATTTGATCATGCTGATATTACCCAAGTAGCATATGACAATAAACTTCCTGATGAGTACAGTTACATTTTTTCTAGATTAAAATTCCTTTTCTGGAAATACGACAGGATGGGTTTCTGAATGAAAAGATCTGACTCTTATGAGCCATAAGAATATCTGCCTTTAGGGATCTAGAGTTTTAGAATATCAATCACTCATTTCTAAAGTTCTCATCCTTTTATTTTCCAACTGCATAGAGAAAACTGTTGTTAGAAGAAAGCATGAATCAGACAGTCGGTTTATCTTTCTTACTTCAGGGGACTTTTAAGAATTTTCCATGACTCATCAGTAAGACCAGGTTTCTTTTCATACTTATTTGGCTTCTTGGAAAAGAATATGATGCATCCTATTGAATAAACACTTCCTGCCAAGCAGTGCACTAGTTATCAAGATTTTTTTCTCATAAGTGCTCTAAACTCTGATGACTAATATTTCTAGAGATCTGAACCCTTAGATAAGTAATGATATTACTCAGTCTCTATTCTTAATAATTGTAGAAGGTACAGTACTTGTCCAAGGGCCGTTCTTCTACATAAGTAAGTCCTTAATTATATTCAGAAGAGTATTATTGAGTGCAACTTGAAAAATAAAGTTTTCCATGCTCAAATAAGTTTAGGAAGAATGAAATTAAGCACAGTTAAAAGGTACATCAGGAATTCTCAGAAGTTTAATATGGAATATTAGAGAAGATTTGTGAATCTTAAAATGAGAATGGTTCTATACAACCTTTCCAAAATTTACTGACCTTTATTGCAAGCACCATAAATGTCATATATTTAGCATTATTCTGAATACTGTATTTATCATTATTCCAAATACATTTTGAGAAATGCTACTTTAGAAATAGCTAGGACTTAAGATAACAAAAGAAAATTTGAGAAACAATAATATCTAAAGACTAGAAGAAGTATATAAGGCCAAGAAGAATTAATTTCTTACCTTCAGCACTAGAAAATAAATCTTTAAATCTGTCCTAATTTCATATAAATTGTTCATTTTTTCTTTTCTTTTTTTTTTTTTCTCAACATTCTATCTACTGGTTATCCTGGCCTGTCCTCACCTTCTCCCTCAGACAAAATCACTTTGGAGGAATTAACTTGTTCTATAACCATCTCATCTTCCTCTCACAATTTCATTCAAAGAAGATTGTAGAATCTCCTCATATCCTGCAGACTGTTTAACTCTGATAAACCAGAATCATTTGATCATGCTGATATTACCCAAGTAGCATATGACAATAAACTTCCTGATGAGTACAGTTACATTTTTTCTAGATTAAAATTCCTTTTCTGGAAATACGACAGGATGGGTTTCTGAATGAAAAGATCTGACTCTTATGAGCCATAAGAATATCTGCCTTTAGGGATCTAGAGTTTTAGAATATCAATCACTCATTTCTAAAGTTCTCATCCTTTTATTTTCCAACTGCATAGAGAAAAACTGTTGTTAGAAGAAAGCATGAATCAGACAGTCGGTTTATCTTTCTTACTTCAGGGGACTTTTAAGAATTTTCCATGACTCATCAGTAAGACCAGGTTTCTTTTCATACTTATTTGGCTTCTTGGAAAAGAATATGATGCATCCTATTGAATAAACACTTCCTGCCAAGCAGTGCACTAGTTATCAAGATTTTTTTCTCATAAGTGCTCTAAACTCTGATGACTAATATTTCTAGAGATCTGAACCCTTAGATAAGTAATGATATTACTCAGTCTCTATTCTTAATAATTGTAGAAGGTACAGTACTTGTCCAAGGGCCGTTCTTCTACATAAGTAAGTCCTTAATTATATTCAGAAGAGTATTATTGAGTGCAACTTGAAAAATAAAGTTTTCCATGCTCAAATAAGTTTAGGAAGAATGAAATTAAGCACAGTTAAAAGGTACATCAGGAATTCTCAGAAGTTTAATATGGAATATTAGAGAAGATTTGTGAATCTTAAAATGAGAATGGTTCTATACAACCTTTCCAAAATTTACTGACCTTTATTGCAAGCACCATAAATGTCATATATTTAGCATTATTCTGAATACTGTATTTATCATTATTCCAAATACATTTTGAGAAATGCTACTTTAGAAATAGCTAGGACTTCCCCAGTGGTTCAGTGGTTAGGACTCCAAGCTTCCATTGCAAGGGTTGCAGTTTGATGCCTGGTCAGGAAATTGGGATCCCACATGACAAAAAAAAAAAGAAGAAGAAAGTAAAGAATAAATAGCTAAATAAGCCAAAATGGAAACTTAAAAAAAAAAATTATCCACAAACATAAACTGTGTCCACTAAACATAAACTAGGGGACACTACTAATGTTGAGCAATAACTTCAAAACAAATTTCTTAGAAACTTTGTATTTTCTAACTAAAGATCAGCATTACTTAATGGGTACTCTTTTCTCAGTCTCATAATTTAAGTGAGTATCGGAGATCTTCACAGAGAGTGACCACTTAAAACTTCATTCTTACTCTAAGTTTAATTTTAGCCACTAAACAGACTGAGTTGACAGAAGGGACTCTCTAAATTTGTGAATAACCTTTTCAAGCTCCCAAAGAACTTCTGATGCTTTGTTTTAAGGAACATAGAGGAAATTTTCTCCTTGCCTCCTGCCAGCAGAGTGTTGACAGACCATTCCTGACTATTTTACGTTAGAGCAAATAAGATATCAACCCCCGAGTTCTTTTTTTTAAAAAAAAAAAACAAAAGCAGGGCACTTGCAAATCAAGTGTCAGAAATTCTGCAAGGCATCCGTCTTATTTTCCCTTTCTGGTTGAACTCAGTTCACATTTTTGGTATCTACTCACAATGCTAATCTTTTAAATGGTTCCCCCGAGTTCTTAATTTTAAAAACAAATACCCAGAAGCAAAAGAAAGAGGGAGGGGATGGGAGATGAGAAGCAGAGGAGGAGAGAGAGGAAAGTAGCTTTGTAGATTGTTTACAAAATGGCAGTATTTGCACAATGTTTTACAAAATAGCCACAACTCTTTAGATCCCTGTTTTGACTCTACTTTGTAATGATTTTCAGGTTCCTCCCATCAAGAAGTAGAGTTTCTTTCTCCGTCCCTTGAACCTAGGCTTGACCTTGCCATTTGTTTTGGTCAATAGGTCATTATGAATGTAATGCAAGCGAAGACTGCATTGGGGCTTTCCCCTTCTTGCAACTCTTTTGAATCTCAAGTCCATAACGTAAAGAAGCCTAGACTAGATTTTTGAAAGGAGGAGCCCATGTGGAGCAGAGAGGAGACAACTTTCTAACTTTCTTTTTAATTATAACATTAATTTCCTGCAACAACAGATGATGAGCTTAGTTATACCAGCCTCGTCCCACCCATCCTTCCCATCAAACTTGAAAAGACCAGAGTAATGTTAAGCTGAGATTTCAAAAATGAAATGTGAGCATTCAGTATAGAGGAGCAAAGATGTGAGAAGGCCCTGATTCAGGAAAGACATTAAGTCCCTTGGAAAATTAAAAGAAGTCAGTGGAGGGACTTCCCTGGTGGTCCAGAGATTTAGACTCTGAGCTTCCACTGCAAGGGTGAGGGTTTGATCCTTAGTGAGGGAACTCAGATCCTGTATACATCATGGTGCAGCCAATAAACAAACAAACACACAGAAAAGAAGTCAGTGGAGCTCAAATACAGTGAGCAAGGTAGTGAAGAGTATAAGATGGAGTAGAAAAGATAAACTGAGGCTGACAGAACTTGGAACATCTAAACATACAAGAATCTCCTTGCCTCCTGCCAGCAGAGTGTTGACAGACCATTCCTGACTATTTTACGTTAGAGCAAATAAGATATCAACCCCGAGTTCTTTTTAAAAAAAACAAAAGCAGGGCACTTGCAAATCAAGTGTCAGAAATTCTGCAAGGCATCCGTCTTATTTTCCCTTTCTGGTTGAACTCAGTTCACATTTTTGGTATCTACTCACAATGCTAATCTTTTAAATGGTTCCCCCGAGTTCTTAATTTTAAAAACAAATACCCAGAAGCAAAAGAAAGAGGGAGGGGATGGGAGATGAGAAGCAGAGGAGGAGAGAGAGGAAAGTAGCTTTGTAGATTGTTTACAAAATGGCAGTATTTGCACAATGTTTTACAAAATAGCCACAACTCTTTAGATCCCTGTTTTGACTCTACTTTGTAATGATTTTCAGGTTCCTCCCATCAAGAAGTAGAGTTTCTTTCTCCGTCCCTTGAACCTAGGCTTGACCTTGCCATTTGTTTTGGTCAATAGGTCATTATGAATGTAATGCAAGCGAAGACTGCATTGGGGCTTTCCCCTTCTTGCAACTCTTTTGAATCTCAAGTCCATAACGTAAAGAAGCCTAGACTAGATTTTTGAAAGGAGGAGCCCATGTGGAGCAGAGAGGAGACAACTTTCTAACTTTCTTTTTAATTATAACATTAATTTCCTGCAACAACAGATGATGAGCTTAGTTATACCAGCCTCGTCCCACCCATCCTTCCCATCAAACTTGAAAAGACCAGAGTAATGTTAAGCTGAGATTTCAAAAATGAAATGTGAGCATTCAGTATAGAGGGAGCAAAGATGTGAGAAGGCCCTGATTCAGGAAAGACATTAAGTCCCTTGGAAAATTAAAAGAAGTCAGTGGAGGGACTTCCCTGGTGGTCCAGAGATTTAGACTCTGAGCTTCCACTGCAAGGGTGAGGGTTTGATCCTTAGTGAGGGAACTCAGATCCTGTATACATCATGGTGCAGCCAATAAACAAACAAACACACAGAAAAGAAGTCAGTGGAGCTCAAATACAGTGAGCAAGGTAGTGAAGAGTATAAGATGGAGTAGAAAAGATAAACTGAGGCTGACAGAACTTGGAACATCTAAATATACAAGAATTGAATTTTACTTCCAGTGGACTATTTTTCTATCAAACAAAAAAAGTTTTCTTAACCATAATATATGGCACTGTTGACACACGGAGGTATCAATGGAGGAGACCAAATGATGTAACCAGGTTGGAGGGCATTTGACTATACAGATTAAAGGCCTGAAATATTTCTCTTTGAACCCGAAAGTCCACATTATTCTAAGAAATCATCATAGCTGTACAAAAATGTTCTGTTTCAGATATACTCATTTCATTGTTTATGATAATAGTGAAAGCTGGAAGTAATCAAAACTTTAACAGCAAAAAAAAAAAAAAGTTTAACAGTACTTTATCAGTGAAATAAATTGCAGTATATCATAATGAGTTATTATTAAGCCATTAAAAGTATTGTCAAAGTGCATACATATGTATAAAATGTAGAAGAGGATAGGCTACAATGTAGGATATTCAGTATAATCTCAGTTACATGAAGAAGAAAATTGCCGAGAAATAAATGAATGGAAAACTACAGAGCTGAATGTTAACAATGTTTCTATTTGTAACTGGGGTTAGGGGTATTGTAGGAGAAAAGTATTAGGAAAAGTTCTTTATTCCCTGAAGGCACCAAATTTCCTACCCTCAAATTCTTCAGTGACTGCATCTCTGGATCAGAAATACCAGTGGACAAGACTGTTTATATAGTTGCATGTAAAATGCCAGCACTGATGAGCTTAGTTATACCAGCCTCGTCCCACCCATCCTTCCCATCAAACTTGAAAAGACCAGAGTAATGTTAAGCTGAGATTTCAAAATGAAATGTGAGCATTCAGTATAGAGGAGCAAAGATGTGAGAAGGCCCTGATTCAGGAAAGACATTAAGTCCCTTGGAAAATTAAAAGAAGTCAGTGGAGGGACTTCCCTGGTGGTCCAGAGATTTAGACTCTGAGCTTCCACTGCAAGGGTGAGGGTTTGATCCTTAGTGAGGGAACTCAGATCCTGTATACATCATGGTGCAGCCAATAAACAAACAAACACACAGAAAAGAAGTCAGTGGAGCTCAAATACAGTGAGCAAGGTAGTGAAGAGTATAAGATGGAGTAGAAAAGATAAACTGAGGCTGACAGAACTTGGAACATCTAAATATACAAGAATTGAATTTTACTTCCAGTGGACTATTTTTTCTATCAAACAAACAAAAAAAGTTTTCTTAACCATAATATATGGCACTGTTGACACATGGAGGTATCAATGGAGGAGACCAAATGATGTAACCAGGTTGGAGGGCATTTGACTATACAGATTAAAGGCCTGAAATATTTCTCTTTGAACCCGAAAGTCCACATTATTCTAAGAAATCATCATAGCTGTACAAAAATGTTCTGTTTCAGATATACTCATTTCATTGTTTATGATAATAGTGAAAGCTGGAAGTAATCAAAACTTTAACAGCAAAAAAAAAAAAAAGTTTAACAGTACTTTATCAGTGAAATAAATTGCAGTATATCATAATGAGTTATTATTAAGCCATTAAAAGTATTGTCAAAGTGCATACATATGTATAAAATGTAGAAGAGGATAGGCTACAATGTAGGATATTCAGTATAATCTCAGTTACATGAAGAAGAAAATTGCCGAGAAATAAATGAATGGAAAACTACAGAGCTGAATGTTAACAATGTTTCTATTTGTAACTGGGGTTAGGGGTATTGTAGGAGAAAAGTATTAGGAAAAGTTCTTTATTCCCTGAAGGCACCAAATTTCCTACCCCTCAAATTCTTCAGTGACTGCATCTCTGGATCAGAAATACCAGTGGACGAAGACTGTTTATATAGATTGTTGCATGTAAAAATGATAGTGGAAAACTGTCAGTCACAGAGATTTTTATACAATACAGATTTAGCTCTGTAACAGACTAGACTAAAATGATTAGAGAAAAATATGCTGGCCAAATAGTTTTTAAGTCTGAGTCTAGAATGAAGAAAGTACAGAAAGAGAACTCTAACTGTACTGCCAAGTTATCACTCTGATATAGGGAGCACAGAGTATGGTACGGACAAATTGAGATGGGGAAGTTTCAGACCTGCATCCCACATGAAGATCCAACAGCTGCACCTGGGCTTCTGTCTATCATATTATATGTAGACGGCTCAGTCGTGTCCTATTCTTTGTGGCCCCATAGGAGCCCACCAGGCTCCTCTGTCTGTGGGATTTCCCAGGCAAGAATACTGGAGTGGCTTGCCGTTTCCTTCTCCAGGGGATCTTCCCAACCCAGGGATTCAACCCGTGTCTCTTGTGTCTCTTGCATTGGCAGGCTTTACCACTAGTGCCACCGGGGAAGCCCCATTATATGTAGATCACACCCAACTAAAAAGGAAGATGTTTAAGCATTTCAGCATCCTGATCCTTATGAAGTGGACTTACTCACAGACTACTTTTCCCTGAAGACCTATAAGAGCACTCTTCCAGTTATGATTATCAGATTAGGGTTGGACTTGGGATTTTATCTGTGTGGAGGTGACTATATCTTCTCTTGTTGACATTTTCTGAATAATTAAAGGTAAGTGAGTGTATGAATTTTAAGAATTTTGGGGGGCTTACCTAGTAGTCTAGGGGTTAAAACTCCATGCTCCATGCTAGGGGTTAAAACTCCAAGGCAGAGACTTCCCTGGTGATCCAGTGGGTAAGGAGACCGCCTTGCAGTGCAAGGGGTGCCGGTTCGATCCCTGGCCTTGGAGGATCCCGTGTGCCATGGAGCAGCTGGACCGATGTGTCCAACTACCAAGCCGGAGCTCTGGAGCGCATGCACCCAGAGCCGGTGCTCTGCAACGACAGAGGCCACTGCAATGGGAGGCCCACACAGGCCAAAGAACAAAGATAAATAAATGAAAGATCAATAGAAGTGGCCAAAAAAAAAAAACCTCCAAGGGACATGGATTTGATCCCTGGTCAGGGAACTTACACGTGTCACAATTTGGCCAATAATAATAATAATAAATAAAAATAATTGGGTGAAAATAGGACTTTTTGCTTATTATTGTATTTCCCCAGATAGCTTAACAGGGGAAAAAGGAACCAAAACTCCCAAACTCTGCCTCTTCTCAGAAATTATTGAGGTAGAGTTTTTTTTAGTTCAAACTCAACACAGCTGATTTTGTTTCTCCTTTTTAACTTATCTTTTATTTATTTATTTATTATTTATTTTTAAACTTATCTTAATTCTTTCAACTTTCTCCAGTGAGCATGTAATCAGTTTCAAAGACAGAAAAATTCATGTTATTAATTATTATATATCACTACCAGTTTTTATTGCTTTTTTTTTAAACAGCAAACAAACAAACAATTATTTTTAGGAGATTGGAGTCCTTGGGTTTGAATGCCAGAACTATAATGAAGGTGGTTTGCCAGTCACGGTTGCCCAGAGCATGAATTGGGTGAGAAAGGTCTTGAAAGCACAGATTGGGGGCTTTACCACTAGTGCCACCGGGAAGCCCCATTATATGTAGATCAGGGCATTTCAGCATCCTGATCCTTATGAAGTGGACTTACTCACAGACTACTTTTCCCTGAAGACCTATAAGAGCACTCTTCCAGTTATGATTATCAGATTAGGGTTGGACTTGGGATTTTATCTGTGTGGAGGTGACTATATCTTCTCTTGTTGACATTTTCTGAATAATTAAAGGTAAGTGAGTGTATGAATTTTAAGAATTTTGGGGGGCTTACCTAGTAGTCTAGGGGTTAAAACTCCATGCTCCATGCTAGGGGTTAAAACTCCAAGGCAGAGACTTCCCTGGTGATCCAGTGGGTAAGGAGACCGCCTTGCAGTGCAAGGGGTGCCGGTTCGATCCCTGGCCTTGGAGGATCCCGTGTGCCATGGAGCAGCTGGACCGATGTGTCCAACTACCAAGCCGGAGCTCTGGAGCGCATGCACCCAGAGCCGGTGCTCTGCAACGACAGAGGCCACTGCAATGGGAGGCCCACACAGGCCAAAGAACAAAGATAAATAAATGAAAGATCAATAGAAGTGGCCAAAAAAAAAAACCTCCAAGGGACATGGATTTGATCCCTGGTCAGGGAACTTACACGTGTCACAATTTGGCCAATAATAATAATAATAAATAAAAATAATTGGGTGAAAATAGGACTTTTTGCTTATTATTGTATTTCCCCAGATAGCTTAACAGGGGAAAAATGAACCAAAACTCCCAAACTCTGCCTCTTCTCAGAAATTATTGAGGTAGAGTTTTTTTTTAGTTCAAACTCAACACAGCTGATTTTGTTTTCTCCTTTTTAACTTATCTTTTATTTATTTATTTATTATTTATTTTTAAACTTATCTTAATTCTTTCAACTTTCTCCAGTGAGCATGTAATCAGTTTCAAAGACAGAAAAATTCATGTTATTAATTATTATATATCACTACCAGTTTTTATTGCTTTTTTTTTAAACAGCAAACAAACAAACAATTATTTTTAGGAGATTGGAGTCCTTGGGTTTGAATGCCAGAACTATAATGAAGGTGGTTTGCCAGTCACGGTTGCCCAGAGCATGAATTGGGTGAGAAAGGTCTTGAAAGCACAGATTACTAACAGTGTTTATATTTCGATTTCTCCCAGCTTGAGAGGGCTTGTACGAATAATTTTGCACACTGTCATAAATTGAGAAGAAAATCTAAAAGTTCCAGTAGAAAATGAAGGGGCAACTTTTTTTTTTATTTATGGATAGAAAAGAGTGTGGCGTATTAAATCTGAATGCTTTAAATGTAGATAGTTGTGGCAAATTATGTTTCCCCCAAATGGCTGCATTCTTCAGGTTTATCTGCAATGTGACCTTGACCCTCTTCTTGTCATGAATAGGGTCTGCTTTTCTGCTCTTCCTCCCCCTTACTTCAGGCGATTTGTGACTCACTTGGAAGATGTGTAACAGTCTATTAATATTTGGAATGCCTGGAAACAATGCTGACTTTCAAAGCTAGATCACAAAGCCCATAGTAGCTTCTGCCCACACGCACTGGAGGACTAGCCCTTGAAGCCTGCAGCTGGCATCTAGGTCATCCCACTGCCCCGAGACCCAGATCATCCATTCAGAGAGATCATTCAGCCAGACTCAGAGACCACAGAAAGTGACCGACTTGCCCAGCTAGCCCCAACTGCCAGCTGCTCTTTGTTTTTCAGCCACTCAGTTGTGTCCGACTCTTTATGACTGCATCAACTGCAGTACGCCAGGCTTCCCTGTCCTTCACCATCTCCTGGAGTTGGCTCAAACTCATGTCCATTGACTCAGTGATGCCATCCAATCATCTCACCCTCTGTCATCAACTTCTGCTCCCGTCCTCAGTCTTGCGGGGCCAGCCCGCAGAGGAGAAACGGCGGCGGGATTGCCCGTAGTCAGGCTACGGGAAGATCAGAGAGAGGTGAGCCTGATGTCCGCCAACCCAGCCCTTCGGCGAGCAAGAGACACTCAGACACTACAGGGGTTCCGTCAAAGCAGTTCCATTTTATTAGTGCAGACTTACAGCTTATATAGGCAAGTGAAGGGGGTTTCCTAAGGGATTTCCCATAGTTAAACCAATCAAGCTAAAGGTCAAGCAATCATGGGTAGATCACGCCCTCCTCTCTTCCTTCCTTATGCTTGCAACAACTTAGATCACACCCTGGTCTCTTCCTTCCTTGCTTGCAAAGGCCCTCTTTCATTTAGGGCCCCACACAGTCTTTCCCAGCATCAAGGTTTTTTCTAGTGAGTTGGCTCTTTGCATTAGGTGGCCAAAGTATTGGAGCTTCAGCTTCAGTATCAGCCCTTACAATGAATATACAGGGTTGATTTCCTTTTGGATGGACTGATTTGATCTCCTTAAAGGACCTTGAGGAGACTGTTAGTGAAAGCTGAGACCCTGGAGGAAGCTATCAATGAGGGCTTACAGTAAAAGGTAAGGAAACATTATTGAAAACTGGAAGGAAGGAGCCTGTTGTTATGTATTGTAGAAAGCTGAACACACCCTTGCCAGCAACAATGTGGAAAATATTTAAAATGTATCTAATGACTCTATGATCTAGCTAAGGCTATTTCAAGGCAGAATATTGAAAATGCCTATTAGATACAGGTAGAAAGAGAGCAGCTTCAAAGGGAGCTCTTCTGCTTTTAAGAGCACTGGGAGGAAATATAAAAGATTCAGGACTTGCCAGCAAATAAAATGATTTCTCATTCCCAGATTTTGCAGAGCAGATACTAACCCTCAGAGACCACAGAAAGTGACCGACTTGCCCAGCTAGCCCCAACTGCCAGCTGCTCTTTGTTTTTCAGCCACTCAGTTGTGTCCGACTCTTTATGACTGCATCAACTGCAGTACGCCAGGCTTCCCTGTCCTTCACCATCTCCTGGAGTTGGCTCAAACTCATGTCCATTGACTCAGTGATGCCATCCAATCATCTCACCCTCTGTCATCAACTTCTGCTCCCGTCCTCAGTCTTGCGGGGCCAGCCCGCAGAGGAGAAACGGCGGCGGGATTGCCCGTAGTCAGGCTACGGGAAGATCAGAGAGAGGTGAGCCTGATGTCCGCCAACCCAGCCCTTGCGAGCAAGAGACACTCAGACACTACAGGGGTTCCGTCAAAGCAGTTCCATTTTATTAGTGCAGACTTACAGCTTATATAGGCAAGTGAAGGGGGTTTCCTAAGGGATTTCCCATAGTTAAACCAATCAAGCTAAAGGTCAAGCAATCATGGGTAGATCACGCCCTCCTCTCTTCCTTCCTTATGCTTGCAACAACTTAGATCACACCCTGGTCTCTTCCTTCCTTGCTTGCAAAGGCCCTCTTTCATTTAGGGCCCCACACAGTCTTTCCCAGCATCAAGGTTTTTTCTAGTGAGTTGGCTCTTTGCATTAGGTGGCCAAAGTATTGGAGCTTCAGCTTCAGTATCAGCCCTTACAATGAATATACAGGGTTGATTTCCTTTAGGATGGACTGATTTGATCTCCTTAAAGGACCTTGAGGAGACTGTTAGTGAAAGCTGAGACCCTGGAGGAAGCTATCAATGAGGGCTTACAGTAAAAGGTAAGGAAACATTATTGAAAACTGGAAGGAAGGAGCCTGTTGTTATGTATTGTAGAAAGCTGAACACACCCTTGCCAGCAACAATGTGGAAAATATTTAAAATGTATCTAATGACTCTATGATCTAGCTAAGGCTATTTCAAGGCAGAATATTGAAAATGCCTATTAGATACAGGTAGAAAGAGAGCAGCTTCAAAGGGAGCTCTTCTGCTTTTAAGAGCACTGGGAGGAAATATAAAAGATTCAGGACTTGCCAGATTCAAAAATAAAATGATTTCTCATTCCCAGATTTTGCAGACAGCAGTATACTCTCAAAACCCATGGCTGTATATGTTTCAGTTGCCTTTTCATATGATCTTTGTAATATTTTTATAAAGAGAAGAGGAAAATAATTTGATCTTTTCTGCATAATTCATAAAAGATTGGGCTTTTTTTTAATTATTCATACTTTTGGCTAGGCATTAAGGAGATCTATATCATCCACCAGATTTTATATGTTGACTATTTGGAGTAATTCTCAGAGACTCACTTCTACCTCCATACATTTATCAGGGAGGAAAATGTTTTCCTTTGCCCTTCTAGGGTCTCCTGACTGGCTTAAATTAAAAAGTCAAACTGATATGAGATAGATGAATAGGAGAAAAGCAAGCAGAAGTTTTAATAGCCTGTATACATGGAAGAGGCCCAGGGAGAATGAGTAACTTACCGAAATAGTTGAAGGCCTCAGCTTAAGTACCACCTTCAGCTGAAGACCAAAAGAGGATATTGGAGGTTGTGGTTTGGGGCTTATGAAGAGGAAGAAGGCAGTTTACAGGGAGATAGAAAAGCAAAGGTTTACTAAACACATGTTTGTTGGGCTTGCAGAGAGAAAGGGACACAGAGAGGAATTTTCAGACTCTGCTAGGCTTCTTCCTGTCCCCACACTTAGTTCATGCTATATTTGACTATGGTGATGCTCCCTTCCTGCGACACATCCTCTATCTACATTCTGTTAGTCAGTCAAGGGGAAGGTCAGACATCTTCCTGAGTCTCTGAGACCTTAAAAATAACCAGTCTAAATTAACCCACATGGCAAAAAACACGTTTTGGGGTGGCAGATTGTATTACGCAATACCCATTTCCCTGCTCCTCGTTACAATCATAAAAATAAACAGCCATTACAGGGCTCTGAAAAATGGAAAAGAAAAGGCATACTGGCCAGGGTCCTCAGGAACTGAGGAACAAGGAAGTGAGTTTCCTGCGTCCGACTTTTCTTCCGCGTATCTTGAACTGGGTGTAGGAGAACAGGACAGACCAAAATGAAGCCTCGAGAAAAGCTACCCCTGGACACAGGACCAGGAAAGGGGGCAGCCCGGCAGACACCTCACAGGGAGCCTCGATGTTCTGTGCTAATGCTGTGCTGAGTCACTTCAGTCCTTTGACTTCAATCCTGTAACTCTTTGTGACCCTATGGACTATAGTCTGCCAGGCTGCTATGTCCATGGGATTCTCCACGCAAGAATACTGGAGTGGGTTGCCATGCCCTCCTCCAGGGGATCTTCCCAATCCAGGGATCAAACCTGCGTCTCTTATATCTTCTGCATTGGCAGGTGGGTTCTTTACCATTAGCACTACCAAGGGAGCCCCACACATGACTCCAAACTAACTGGCCCCAGGCGAGCTGTCAGGGAAGATGGGGCTGAGTAGGCCTGGGATCTCCCACCCTCTCCTTCCTGCAAAAGGCAATGCAGACCTGGTGTTTCCCAACATTTTCCATCTGAAGGAAGTCATAATGTCATCCCAAATAATGCCACTCTGAGGCATAATAATAATAAAAATTATGATAATAATAATAATAATTATGTTGAAATTGTAAAAGAGAAAAACCACAGGTCCACAATGGTGTCACATGGGCTAAAGCCCATGATAGCAAACCTAGATTTAAGGCCTGACCTAACTGCAGTTTCAACCATCACGAGAAATGGAAGCTTGATCAACCAGCGTGGGATTTTCTTGTCAGCACCAGTGAGGTCATCTTTCACAGGGGATTCTCTCTCTTAGAGGGAGAGGAAGAAGAAGCAATCTGTATCTCACCAGGAGAAGACCTCCTGGCCTGAAAAGAATCTTCCCTTTTTCCTGCTAGTACCTCATCCCCACCCTCCTGACCATCAAAGCCTTCAATTCTGTACCTTGCTCGTCGCTACATTGGATACCACCCAATTCATGAGCTGCTTAATACAGCCAATTTACTTCTGTTTACTGAGCTGAATTTTGCTTTTCTTAACAAGCTGAAGGCAACTAAGAAGCGAGAAAGTCAGAAAACATTCCCCCTTGTCTGCCTACAGGCAAAATTTAAATTCCCCTCTTCTTAAAGACAGACTCTTTTTCAGCCCAGAGAGATGGGTTCTTTTTCAGCCTAGAGAGAGGGCACCAGAGCAATTCCCAAACAAGCTTTACTCCATTCATTCCCTCCCATAAATGTATCTTCCCAGTCTGTGGCCCTGGGAAGCCTGAACTGCTTTCCTTTATCCTGTCATTTCTCTATAAATTTATTGTTGTTATTATTATTTTAAATATGTATTTATTTATTTATGGCCGTGCTGGGTCTAGCTGATGCGAGCCAGCTTTCTCTAGTTGCCATGAACAGGGGCTACTCTCAAGTTGTGGTGCAGGGGCATCTCATTGCAGTGGCTTCTTTTGTAGGAGAACAACCTCTAGGTGCTCAGGTTTCAGTAGTTAAAGCTCACAGGCTCCAGAGCATGGGTGCATTAGTTGTGGGGCCTGGGCTCAATTGCCCTGTAGCACATGGGATCTTCCGGACCAGGAACAGAATCGATGTCTTTTGCATTGGAAGGTAAATTCTTATCTAATGGACCACCATAGAAGCCCTGATATTATTTTTTATTATTGTTGTTCTTTGTTGAAGGTACTGTGTAAAATGAAATTCTCTTTTTTCTATTTTTTAGGAAAAACATTTTCAACAGTTTATTTTTATTTAGTTAGTTTAGGCTATTCTGGGTTTTCACTGCTGCCACAGGCTCTTCTTTAGTTGTAGGGAGTAGGGGCCACTCTCTAGTTGAGATGAGCAGATTTCTTGTTGTGGTGATTTCTCTTGTTGTTGAACTCGGACTCTAGGGCACACGGGCTTTAGTAGTTATGGCACATGGGCTCAATAATTGTGGCTCCAAGGGTCTAGAGCACAGGCTCAATAGTTGTGGCTCATGGGTTTAGTTGCTCCACAGCATGTGGGATCTTCTCAGATCAGGGATCGAACCCATGTCTCCTGCATTGGCAGGCGAGCTCTTTACCACTTAGCTACCAGGGAAGCCCCCAAATGAAATTCTAAACGTCCATTTTCCGTTACTTCTTTTCTTAATATATATATTTTATTGAAGTGTAGTTGACTTACAGTGTTTCAGGTATACAGCAAGTTGATCCTGTTATATACAATATTATTTCTTCAGATTATTTTTCATTATAAGTTATTATAAGATAATAGTTCCCTGTGCTGGCCTTTGTTCAGCCGGGGACCAGGGGGCCCAAATTTGCTTTCCCATTTCCCTCCCATAAATGTATCTTCCCAGTCTGTGGCCCTTGGAAGCCTGAACTGCTTTCCTTTATCCTGTCATTTCTCTATAAATTTATTGTTGTTATTATTATTTTAAATATGTATTTATTTATTTATGGCCGTGCTGGGTCTAGCTGATGCGAGCCAGCTTTCTCTAGTTGCCATGAACAGGGGCTACTCTCAAGTTGTGGTGCAGGGGCATCTCATTGCAGTGGCTTCTTTTGTAGGAGAACAACCTCTAGGTGCTCAGGTTTCAGTAGTTAAAGCTCACAGGCTCCAGAGCATGGGTGCATTAGTTGTGGGGCCTGGGCTCAATTGCCCTGTAGCACATGGGATCTTCCGGACCAGGAACAGAATCGATGTCTTTTGCATTGGAAGGTAAATTCTTATCTAATGGACCACCATAGAAGCCCTGATATTATTTTTTATTATTGTTGTTCTTTGTTGAAGGTACTGTGTAAAATGAAATTCTCTTTTTTCTATTTTTTAGGAAAAACATTTTCAACAGTTTATTTTTATTTAGTTAGTTTAGGCTATTCTGGGTTTTCACTGCTGCCACAGGCTCTTCTTTAGTTGTAGGGAGTAGGGGCCACTCTCTAGTTGAGATGAGCAGATTTCTTGTTGTGGTGATTTCTCTTGTTGTTGAACTCGGACTCTAGGGCACACGGGCTTTAGTAGTTATGGCACATGGGCTCAATAATTGTGGCTCCAAGGGTCTAGAGCACAGGCTCAATAGTTGTGGCTCATGGGTTTAGTTGCTCCACAGCATGTGGGATCTTCTCAGATCAGGGATCGAACCCATGTCTCCTGCATTGGCAGGCGAGCTCTTTACCACTTAGCTACCAGGGAAGCCCCCAAATGAAATTCTAAACGTCCATTTTCAGTTACTTTTTTTCTTAATATATATATTTTATTGAAGTGTAGTTGACTTACAGTGTTTCAGGTATACAGCAAGTTGATCCTGTTATATACAATATTATTTCTTCAGATTATTTTTCATTATAAGTTATTATAAGATAATAGTTCCCTGTGCTGGCCTTTGTTGCTTGTTGCATATCTATTTTTTCAATTAGAAATCTATCATTTTATTCATACTAGGACAAACAAGTGGAATCAAAATGTCATAGATATTTTTAGTTAGGCAAACATTCATAAGTTTTCTAAAATATATATATTATGCATGCTACTTATATGTATATATGTATACAAAAGCTTTCCTACTATGCTTGATAAAGGCTTGAGAAAGAACATTAAAAAAAAAAAAGGTAGAGAATTGGAAAATATAAGCTAATGGGAGCATCATTTTCAGTTACTTTTTTTTTTTTTGTAATTATTATTATTATTATTTTATTTATTTATTTTGGCGGGGGTGAGGAGGGTGAGGGGTGGCGGGCCACTTCCACTGGTCTTTCATTTGTCTAGTTTCATCCATCTTTGTTCTTCGGCCCATATGGGCCTCCCATCGCGGCGGCATCTGTTGCTGCAGAGCACCGGCTGTGGGCGCATGCGCCCCAGAGCTCCGGCTCGGTAATTGGACACATCGATCCAGCCACTCTGTGGCACGTGGGATCTTCCCAGGTCAGGGATTGAACCAGCGCCCCTTGCACTGCAAGGTGGTGTCCTTACCCACTGGACCACCAGGGAAGCCCTTTTAGTTAATTTTTGATTTAGTTTTCTTTCACATAATATGGGCTGGACATGTTAAAAAAACAAATAAACAAACAAAAGACGGTTTTTCTCTTATTATTCTGCCTTTTTGTTAAAGAGTTCCAGGTAAAAACCTAAAGTTTTGCCTCCCCTACACCCCTATAGCTCAAAGTGACTCAAGTAGGCCCTTCCTTGCCCCGAAGCACCAACAGAGATCAGATGAAAAGCACACCCATACCTTAAAAGCATTGAGAGAGGAAGGAAGGAAACACTCTTTGACCTCTGAGACCTGGCATCCCCCACCTCCTGCCTAGAAGCAACAGTAGGTCCATGAAAGTGCTGTACACTTTGTGCGAGGCACCAGAGCCTTGGCAAGATCCTGACAGTGCTGGGGCAGCCCAGGGACTGCTCTCCTTCCTGGGGTTCTGCTGGTGCCTCCCCCACTCACCTGGCAACACCAGGACTAGAGAAGGGTAAGGCAGCCCCAAGTGAATCAAGAAGAACAGAATAGCATTGCATGAGCTAGAAAATTTAAATTGTCCTTGGAACCACAACCCATGAAAGTAAGCCAAGAGCTACATCTTAATTACCTACTAAAATATGGTTAAATAGAGTTCAGAGTCTCCTAACAATATCCAAAATGCCTAGGATACAATAGAAAATCACCCTTCATACCAAGAACCAGGAAAATATATATATTATGCATGCTACTTATATGTATATATGTATACAAAAGCTTTCCTACTATGCTTGATAAAGGCTTGAGAAAGAACATTAAAAAAAAAAAAGGTAGAGAATTGGAAAATATAAGCTAATGGGAGCATCATTTTCAGTTACTTTTTTTTTTTTTGTAATTATTATTATTATTATTTTATTTATTTATTTTGGCGGGGGTGAGGAGGGTGAGGGGTGGCGGGCCACTTCCACTGGTCTTTCATTTGTCTAGTTTCATCCATCTTTGTTCTTCGGCCCATATGGGCCTCCCATCGCGGCGGCATCTGTTGCTGCAGAGCACCGGCTGTGGGCGCATGCGCCCCAGAGCTCCGGCTCGGTAATTGGACACATCGATCCAGCCACTCTGTGGCACGTGGGATCTTCCCAGGTCAGGGATTGAACCAGCGCCCCTTGCACTGCAAGGTGGTGTCCTTACCCACTGGACCACCAGGGAAGCCCTTTTAGTTACTTTTTGATTTAGTTTTCTTTCACATAATATGGGCTGGACATGTTAAAAAAACAAATAAACAAACAAAAGACGGTTTTTCTCTTATTATTCTGCCTTTTTGTTAAAGAGTTCCAGGTAAAAACCTAAAGTTTTGCCTCCCCTACACCCCTATAGCTCAAAGTGACTCAAGTAGGCCCTTCCTTGCCCCGAAGCACCAACAGAGATCAGATGAAAAGCACACCCATACCTTAAAAGCATTGAGAGAGGAAGGAAGGAAACACTCTTTGACCTCTGAGACCTGGCATCCCCCACCTCCTGCCTAGAAGCAACAGTAGGTCCATGAAAGTGCTGTACACTTTGTGCGAGGCACCAGAGCCTTGGCAAGATCCTGACAGTGCTGGGGCAGCCCAGGGACTGCTCTCCTTCCTGGGGTTCTGCTGGTGCCTCCCCCACTCACCTGGCAACACCAGGACTAGAGAAGGGTAAGGCAGCCCCAAGTGAATCAAGAAGAACAGAATAGCATTGCATGAGCTAGAAAATTTAAATTGTCCTTGGAACCACAACCCATGAAAGTAAGCCAAGAGCTACATCTTAATTACCTACTAAAATATGGTTAAATAGAGTTCAGAGTCTCCTAACAATATCCAAAATGCCTAGGATACAATAGAAAATCACCCTTCATACCAAGAACCAGGAAAATCATAAGTTGGATGAGAAAGGCAATCAGTGGCCAACATTGAGATGAATCAGATACTAGAATTATCTGACAAAGATTTTAAAGCAGCTGTCACCAAAAAAAATTCTCTCGTGCAGTTACAAATTTTCCTGGGACAAACAAAAATTAGAGCCTTGTGCACTTATGGAATAATAACGAAAGATCTAATCACTAGATTCTCAAAAAAAAAAGAGAAGGAATGGGAGTGGGGTAGGGGAAAAGTTGAAAAAATTCAGAGAAGTAATAATGGCTGAAAGCTTCACATATTGGAAAAACACATACGTCTACAGATGAAAGAAACTGAGTGAATTCCCAAAAAAGGAAATCCACACCAAGATACATATTAACTTCTGAAAACTAAAGACAAAGGTACATTGACTAAGACAGCATTATTGTTGTTTAGTCACTAAGACGTGTCTGACTCTTTTGCGAACCCATGGGCTGAAGCCTGCCAGGCTTTTATGTCCGTGGAATTTCCCAGGCAAGAATAGTGGAGTGGGTTGTCATTTCCTTCTACAGGGGATCTTCCCAACCTAGGGATCAAACCTGAGTCGCCTGCATTGACAGGTGGATTCTTTACCATTGAGCCACCTGGGAAGCCCAAGATGGTATCATGTCATTATATTGTGACAATGTAATTGCAGACTCATACATAAGAGTGTATATACTGAGTGTATAAGTGAATATAAATGCATGTATAAATTATATGTATGTATATATATATATGTAATTGAGTATATACATGTACTCATGTATAATTGAGGGTAAAAATGATCATAGACATATAAATATAATTTATATATATGTGTATATATATATATATATCTGTATCTATCTATCTATCTATATACCTTGTTTTATTGTACTTGTAAGATACTGTGTTTTTCACAAATCGAAGTTTCGTGGCAACTCTGCCGTGGAGCAAATCTGTTGGCGCCATTCTTCCAATAGCGTTATTTTTAAATTAAGATGTGTACACTGTTTAGACATAATGCTATTGAATGTTGTACACTTGAGAGAGTATAGGAATCTGTGTGCCAGTGCAGGGTACATGAGTCCAAGCCCTAGTCCAAGAAGATCTCACATGCCATGGAGCAACAAGGCCCATGTGCCACAACTACTGAGCCCGAGTGCCTAGAGCCAGTGTGCTGCAGCAAGGGAAACCACTCAATGAGAAGCCCGTGCATCACAATGAAGAGTAGCCCCAACTCTCTGCAACCAGAGAAAGTCTTCACAAAACAGCAAAGACTCAGCACAGCCAAAAAGTAAATTAATTAAATGAAAAGAAATCAGACAAATGTCTGGTATAATTTGGGGATGAAGAACTTTTAAAACTTGACACTAGCTTTTAAAAAAGGAAATTTTAATTTGTTCTCCATCTGACAGATGAGTGGCAAGAACAGAGCATTTCTTGAAATGTTTTTCAACTCTGATGCTGAAAACTCAGTTTCTCTGTACACCAGTGTTGAATCAAGTCTCAGAGACAGTTATAGGAGAAGTAAAAAAGGATAGCTGTATTACTTTGCCAGGCAGAGGGGGCCACAGTAGTCTAATGTCCTCAAAACCAGGGGCCCCAACTTGGACAGTGAGAAACTTTAAAGTAATTGTTAGAAAAGGGCATAATCTGTGCATGGACGTTCTTCTGATGGATTAGGGTGAGGTAAATTGATCAGCATCATCAGCCTTCTGGTCCAACAGCTCTGGGGTCTGCATGCTTGTAGATAGCATACTATTCTTAACTTATCCCACCTTGAGGGGGTTTCAGTATCTGCCAAATAGCTCAAAGATATTGTTGTGTGGATCCTTTGATGAGGAAACAGGACCTTGCCCCAAGGCTGCTCTTGACTGTTTCTCCTTGGTCTTTCATCCCCACCCATCCCTAATTACAAATGCTTGAATCTCCCATTAGAACTCAGAGAAGGTCAAAGAGACTGAGTAAAGGCTGCTTCCTGTAATCAAAACAATGAGGGACACCAAAAGGCTTGATGCCCAAGAGTTGCCCAGGATCCTGCTCAGCGTAAGATCTGTGAACTTTCCCTTTTTTTTTTTTTAAGATTTATTTATTTATTTATTTTGGGCTGCAGTCAGGTTGGGGAGGGAGGGGAGCAGGCGGGCCACTTCTATTGGTCTTTCGTTTCTCTATTTTCATCTGTCTTTGCTCTTTGGCTCCTGTGGGCCTCCCATCGCAGTGGCGTCTGTCGTGCTGGCTCTGGGCGCGTGCGCTCCAGAGCTCTGGCTCGGTAATTGGACACATCAGTCCAGCCGCTCCGCGGCACGTGGGATCTTCCCAGGCCAAGGCTCGAACTGGCGCCCCTTGCACTGCAAGGCGGTGTCCTTACCCACTGGACCACCAGGGGAAACCCTCTGTGAACTTTCTTAATGTTTACCTTCAATAATTCAAAGAGAATATAATCACCTACAACCTGTAGATAGGTTTTCATATTTAAACCATCTGTGAACTTTTCTATGACCTCAACTGAAAATTCATTGAATCAAGCCAGAGATTTGAAAGTAAAAATTGTATATTTCGAACCAGTGTCAAGTCTCAGAGACAGAGGAGAAGTAAAAAAGGATAGCTGTATTACTTTGCCAGGCAGAGGGGGCCACAGTAGTCTAATGTCCTCAAAACCAGGGGCCCCAACTTGGACAGTGAGAAACTTTAAAGTAATTGTTAGAAAAGGGCATAATCTGTGCATGGACGTTCTTCTGATGGATTAGGGTGAGGTAAATTGATCAGCATCATCAGCCTTCTGGTCCAACAGCTCTGGGGTCTGCATGCTTGTAGATAGCATACTATTCTTAACTTATCCCACCTTGAGGGGGTTTCAGTATCTGCCAAATAGCTCAAAGATATTGTTGTGTGGATCCTTTGATGAGGAAACAGGACCTTGCCCCAAGGCTGCTCTTGACTGTTTCTCCTTGGTCTTTCATCCCCACCCATCCCTAATTACAAATGCTTGAATCTCCCATTAGAACTCAGAGAAGGTCAAAGAGACTGAGTAAAGGCTGCTTCCTGTAATCAAAACAATGAGGGACACCAAAAGGCTTGATGCCCAAGAGTTGCCCAGGATCCTGCTCAGCGTAAGATCTGTGAACTTTCCCTTTTTTTTTTTTTAAGATTTATTTATTTATTTATTTTGGGCTGCAGTCAGGTTGGGGAGGGAGGGGAGCAGGCGGGCCACTTCTATTGGTCTTTCGTTTCTCTATTTTCATCTGTCTTTGCTCTTTGGCTCCTGTGGGCCTCCCATCGCAGTGGCGTCTGTCGTGCTGGCTCTGGGCGCGTGCGCTCCAGAGCTCTGGCTCGGTAATTGGACACATCAGTCCAGCCGCTCCGCGGCACGTGGGATCTTCCCAGGCCAAGGCTCGAACTGGCGCCCCTTGCACTGCAAGGCGGTGTCCTTACCCACTGGACCACCAGGGGAAACCCTCTGTGAACTTTCTTAATGTTTACCTTCAATAATTCAAAGAGAATATAATCACCTACAACCTGTAGATAGGTTTTCATATTTAAATCTTCAAATGAAATCTAGTGACACTTTGTTCTCATAAGACCTCAACGCTTGTGAGCACCAGTTGAAAAAAAATTCTTCATTGAATTTAGGGCAAGAAGTCAGTTTGTTATCCATCCAAGCTTGCTCTGATCACTGTATGACAGGCCATTGAATCAAGGGATAAAGTGTTGAGGCAAGGAATAGGACTTTATTAAGAAAGCTGGCTGACTGAGAAGATGGCAGACTAATGTCTCACAGTAACCATCTTGTCAGGGTATGGATGCCAGGTTCTTTTATAGAGTCAGAGAAGCCATTAGAAACTAAAATCAAAAGGCAAAATAGAAAGGGAGAGACAGTGAGGAAGTTAAGTAAAAAGGATCTTCAGTCTTGTAAAAACATCCCGGGGAAGGGCCAACCTTAGGGTTGTGCTAATCTCCTTTTTTTTTTTCTTAGCCGTTCACAGGGTGGGGAGGGTCAGATTTTCTCTTTGTGAGCTGAACAGTCAGACTGAGGAGCAGGGTCCTCTGAGGCAGGCCATTATTTATCATTGTAATAACAAAAGCAATGAAAAGCAAGTTAAAGAAACAGTTTCCAACATGGAGTCAGAATTGGCTTCTCCCTGCAACAAGTTTATTATTTGATTTGTATTTTTTAAATTATTACTTCATTTTGTATGTTGCTAGACATTATTGTCTACCATTTTGGCTACACATTTATTGTTCTTGTTATTGTTGTTGTTCAGTTGCGAAGTTGTGTCTGACTCTTTGTGACTCTGTGGACTGTAGCCTGTCATGTTCCTCTTTCCTGCACTGTCTCCCAGAGTTTGCTTAAATTCATATCCATTGAGTCAGTGATTCTCTCTAACCATCCCATCTTCTTCTAGTCTTTCCCAGCATCAGGGTATTTTCCAGTGAGTCAGCTCTTCGTCAGGTGACCAAGGTATCTGAGCTTCAGTCCAGCCGCTCCGCGGCACGTGGGATCTTCCCAGGCCAAGGCTCGAACTGGCGCCCCTTGCACTGCAAGGCGGTGTCCTTACCCACTGGACCACCAGGGGAAACCCTCTGTGAACTTTCTTAATGTTTACCTTCAATAATTCAAAGAGAATATAATCACCTACAACCTGTAGATAGGTTTTCATATTTAAATCTTCAAATGAAATCTAGTGACACTTTGTTCTCATAAGACCTCAACGCTTGTGAGCACCAGTTGAAAAAAAATTCTTCATTGAATTTAGGGCAAGAAGTCAGTTTGTTATCCATCCAAGCTTGCTCTGATCACTGTATGACAGGCCATTGAATCAAGGGATAAAGTGTTGAGGCAAGGAATAGGACTTTATTAAGAAAGCTGGCTGACTGAGAAGATGGCAGACTAATGTCTCACAGTAACCATCTTGTCAGGGTATGGATGCCAGGTTCTTTTATAGAGTCAGAGAAGCCATTAGAAACTAAAATCAAAAGGCAAAATAGAAAGGGAGAGACAGTGAGGAAGTTAAGTAAAAAGGATCTTCAGTCTTGTAAAAACATCCCGGGGAAGGGCCAACCTTAGGGTTGTGCTAATCTCCTTTTTTTTCTTAGCCGTTCACAGGGTGGGGAGGGTCAGATTTTCTCTTTGTGAGCTGAACAGTCAGACTGAGGAGCAGGGTCCTCTGAGGCAGGCCATTATTTATCATTGTAATAACAAAAGCAATGAAAAGCAAGTTAAAGAAACAGTTTCCAACATGGAGTCAGAATTGGCTTCTCCCTGCAACAAGTTTATTATTTGATTTGTATTTTTTAAATTATTACTTCATTTTGTATGTTGCTAGACATTATTGTCTACCATTTTGGCTACACATTTATTGTTCTTGTTATTGTTGTTGTTCAGTTGCGAAGTTGTGTCTGACTCTTTGTGACTCTGTGGACTGTAGCCTGTCATGTTCCTCTTTCCTGCACTGTCTCCCAGAGTTTGCTTAAATTCATATCCATTGAGTCAGTGATTCTCTCTAACCATCCCATCTTCTTCTGCCCCCTTCTTCCCTTTAGTCTTTCCCAGCATCAGGGTATTTTCCAGTGAGTCAGCTCTTTACGTCAGGTGACCAAGGTATCTGAGCTTCAGTTTCAACATCAGTCCTTCAAATGAATATTCAAGGTTGATTTCCTTCAGGATTGACTGATTTGATCTCCTTGCAGTTCATTGGCTGCACATTATAGAACTGAGCTTTCCAGTGGCTCAGTGGTAAAAATCCACCTGCCAATACAGGAGACAGGGACTTGATCTCTTTGGTGGGAAGATTCCTTGGAGAAGCAAATGACAACCCAGTTAAGTATTCTTGCCTGGGAAATCCCATGGACAGAGGAGCCTAGTAGACTAGAGTTTATGGGGTTGCGAAAGAGTTAGACACAACTTATTGATTTAACAACAGCATTGACTCACAAAAGGTTTTTTGTTTTATCACAGCAAGATATTTGGAGATAGGGAGTGCTGTCATCAAAGTTTAGGCTAAGGCTCCAGGACCCTCTTGTAATATACCTCATGGTTAAAAAATAGTTTTCCAAACCCTGAACTTCAAGTCTACTTTCAAGAGAAAAAGGGGAAAGAAGACATTGGTATCAACCACACCTGTTATCCCTTAGTCTGCTTAGGCTGCTATAACAAAACTATCATGCATCAATTGGCTTTAACCACAGATATTTTTTTCTCACCATTCTAGAAGCTGAGGAATCCAAGGTCACAGTGCTGGCAGATTCAGTGTCTGATGAGGACCCACTTCCTGGTTCATAGATAACTGTATGATCACTGTGTCCTCACAAGACAGAAGGGACAAGGGAGCTTCCAGGGTCCTCTTTTATAGGGGCACTAATCCCAATCACGAGGACTCCATCCTCACAACCTAATCACCTCACAGATGTCCAATCTTCTTATATCATCACATTGAGGATTAGGTTTCAGCATACGCATGTTGGGAGGCACAAACTTTGGATCTGTACCTGTCTCTTTCATAGAAAAGAAAAAAAATCCCAGTATTCACCAACAGTCAATGTGTCCCATCAACCACAGCTGGTTACAAGTAAGATTAAGGAAGTCAGTAATTGTTTTTTTTCAAGTCTCTGTGGTAGAAGTTATCATGAACTGTGTCTGCCACAAAATTGTAGCTGAAATTCACTCTAAATTGTTGTGTTCCCTGTGAAATTAAGCTGTGTTTCTGGGGCATACACACAGGAGGAGGCCACCTAAGGGTCATTTCCTTTTGTAGTTTTACTTTTAAAGTCTACCAGTGTTTAAAACTTCTGTATTCTTTAAAGATGTAGTTCACTTTGTATTTCACCAAAAGGAAGCTAATACTTATAATTATAGGCAAGTCTAAGCTGTGGCAGGAAGGTTCTGGGCTCTGCTCCACATAACTGTCACATCATAGTACTGCTCCTCTCTGGAATCCTGTGGCAAAATTCAAACATATTATTTTGTATTTAAATCTTTCCCTAAAAGAATTGTAAAACCAGTACAGACAAAAGGATAAAGGGAAAAGGGTAGGGAAGTGTAAGAACAGAATAGAGTCTTCCACAGTTCATTCAGATAGCAAAATTTACTATTAACAATTTCAAAGAGCTATAGGGGCAGAGCATAGGAATCAAAAGGGTCGTATATTAACAACATTTATTTATTATGCTTTTAATAATAATAAATATCATGACATGGTTTTAGTAATAAGATGGCAAAGTACCATAGTTGTAAGATCTCCTTTCTTTTTTCCCATTTTTAAAAAAAATTTTTATTTTACTTTTTACTTTTACAGAGTTTTGTTGTTTACAGATATGTATGATCCCAGATTAGTCATATGTATCTTTTCCCACTTTTCACGAAATAATAATCCAAAAATTAATTATCCTGTACCTATCATCTCCATTTTATTCATCTTCTTTTTTATTTTCATCTACAAAGGGACTTTATTTACCAAAATAAATTCCAGACAGAATAAAAACTAATGTAGAATGTCCTATAAAATATAGTAATTTAAGGAGTTTGTCCTGATGCATGAATAAATGGATCACTAGAAGAAAGTATAAATTATAGAACTAAATGTAAAGGTAAATGGAAAAATTTAATATAAGATAAAGACAGCATTGTAAAATAGTAAAGAAAAAACTGATTTCTAATAAATCGTATTGGGCCACTGAGAAGCCATCTGGAAAAAAATTAACTTGGCTCCCTGTCTCATTCTTTTTGCCAAATTAAACTTCACATGAATCAAAAATTTAAGTGTAAAAATTAAATCTTAAAAGTAATATAAAAAAGAAATTAATCTAGGTATGTGTCTAAACAAAATATAAAACCCAGAAACCATAAAGGAAAATATTGATAAATTGGGCTATAGAAACATTTAAATTTTCTGTATGGCCTAAAATATCAAAAACTTAAATGAAAAACTGAGAAAAAATAATTATAAAATATTTGACAAAATACTTATTTTCTTAGTATATAGAAAGTTCTCAATAAACAATTGCCTTGACCCAGTTCAAATTCTGAAAATGTAAGTATTGATACTCCTGCATATGTGCACAGAAACGTATTGTTCATTGCAACATTATACGTAATTCAGTGGATAGGAGGCACATTTTTTTTATCTCAAGATGTTCAGTGGAAAACTGCAGCTATTTTTAAAAGATGGGCTATAAATACATACGCTAATTGAAAAAGTTTTGATAGGTATTTTTAAGTAAAAGAAACAAGGGGTAGAAGACTGTAAAAGCTGTATGTAGATATGTGCATAAGAAATGCTAAAAGAACACAGATCCATGGATCCTGGAGATTTGGGTTGTAAAGGAGACCTACTTTGCATTCTATATTCTGTTGCACTATTTGACATTTTTTTTGCAAGGGCATGTAATATATGTGCATGTATCTCTTTTCAAAAAAAGTTTATGTGCAAAAATAAATGAACAGTTATCAAATTTCTGACAGGGAAGAACTCTAAAAAGTAAAAGTAACAACAACAAGAAATCAGGATGGAAAAGATTGATCACTTTGGGAATATAAAATTTAAAACATCTGTATTATAAAATGAAAAAAATTAAGCTGCAAAGAAAACTATACAAGAAATTTGACAAATTTATATTTTTATTAGCTCAAACAAATTAACGTGACAAACACCAAGAGCCCAATAGATACATACTCAAGAGACATAATCCACAAATGGACCCAGACATTTTTCTTCATAGCATTTAGCACAATGTTAATTATAATACTGGAAAAGACTGTGATTCTGGGAAAGATTGAGGGCAAGAGGAGAAGGGGATGGCAGAGGATGAGATGGTTGGATTGGGCATCATTGACCCAATGGATATGAGTTTGAGCAAACTCCAAGAGACGGTGAAGACCAGGAAAGCCTAGCATGCTGTAGTCCATAGAGCTGCAGAGTCAGACATGACTGAGTGACTAAAACAACAACGAAAGTCATATGTATTATTTAATAGATGAAATACTTAAAACTTGAAATATGTTCAAACTTAAGAGTAATATAATTTCAAAAGTAAAACAATAAAAACACTACTTCTTCCACCCCAACCTCAAATAAGCAAAGATTTCCTAACCTGGTAATAATTAGTGCTAGCAATGATAAAGAATTACTATCACTGTCATATCATGTACACATTTAAGAAAACAACGTTCAGAGCTGACTCCTTTAAAAAGCTGTCAGAGGGCTTCCCTGGTAGCTCAGGGGTAAAGAGCTCACCTGCCAATGCAGGAGACATGGGTTCTATCCCAGATCCAGGAAGATCCCACATGCTGCAGAACAACTAAGCCCGTGAGCCACAACTATGGAGTCTGTGCTCTGGAGCCTTGGAGCCGCAACTGTGGAGCCCATTGGCTGCAACTACTGAAGCCCGTGTGCCCTAGGGCCTGAGTACCACAAGAGAAATCACCACAACAAGAAGTCTGCTCACCTCAGCTAGAGAGTAGCCCCCACTCCCTGCAACTAGAGAAGAGCCTGTGGCAGCAGTGAAAACCTAGAATGGTCAAAAATAAATAAATATATATATATATATTTTAAAAAACCCATCAGAAAACCCTATTTGATTAAAGAAAGGTAAGTTTGTTAGACTTACTATAGTACAGTAGAAATGTGACCTTGTCGAAATCTCAGTAGTATCTTAGAATGGAAAATTAAGAGACGATGTTTTTAGACTTTAGTGCCTGATCTGGGAGATTTTTAAAGCAGGTCTTACAAAATGATAACTTTGGATTGGTGGCAGGGGCTGATCTGTATATTCAGACATTTTTCTTCATAGCATTTAGCACAATGTTAATTATAATACTGGAAAAGACTGTGATTCTGGGAAAGATTGAGGGCAAGAGGAGAAGGGGATGGCAGAGGATGAGATGGTTGGATTGGGCATCATTGACCCAATGGATATGAGTTTGAGCAAACTCCAAGAGACGGTGAAGACCAGGAAAGCCTAGCATGCTGTAGTCCATAGAGCTGCAGAGTCAGACATGACTGAGTGACTAAAACAACAACGAAAGTCATATGTATTATTTAATAGATGAAATACTTAAAACTTGAAATATGTTCAAACTTAAGAGTAATATAATTTCAAAAGTAAAACAATAAAAACACTACTTCTTCCACCCCAACCTCAAATAAGCAAAGATTTCCTAACCTGGTAATAATTAGTGCTAGCAATGATAAAGAATTACTATCACTGTCATATCATGTACACATTTAAGAAAACAACGTTCAGAGCTGACCCCTTTTAAAAAAGCTGTCAGAGGGCTTCCCTGGTAGCTCAGGGGTAAAGAGCTCACCTGCCAATGCAGGAGACATGGGTTCTATCCCAGATCCAGGAAGATCCCACATGCTGCAGAACAACTAAGCCCGTGAGCCACAACTATGGAGTCTGTGCTCTGGAGCCTTGGAGCCGCAACTGTGGAGCCCATTGGCTGCAACTACTGAAGCCCGTGTGCCCTAGGGCCTGAGTACCACAAGAGAAATCACCACAACAAGAAGTCTGCTCACCTCAGCTAGAGAGTAGCCCCCACTCCCTGCAACTAGAGAAGAGCCTGTGGCAGCAGTGAAAACCTAGAATGGTCAAAAATAAATAAATATATATATATATATTTTAAAAAACCCATCAGAAAACCCTATTTGATTAAAGAAAGGTAAGTTTGTTAGACTTACTATAGTACAGTAGAAATGTGACCTTGTCGAAATCTCAGTAGTATCTTAGAATGGAAAATTAAGAGACGATGTTTTTAGACTTTAGTGCCTGATCTGGGAGATTTTTAAAGCAGGTCTTACAAAATGATAACTTTGGATTGGTGGGCACAGTGAGGCAAGTGAGACTTGATCTGTATATTTCAGTCTTCATAAATAAACATGAGTTGATTCATAAGCTATTTCCTAGTGCAAGCATGTATTTATGGTACTTAGTACAATTATACTGTGAGATAATGTACTTTCTTTTGGGAGTCTATACCAATAATACAATCTGAGAATTAAAATTTTTATGAATAAACAGATACTCTCCATTATCAAAATGTTTATTGCAACATTGTACTGTGCATTTTCCATTATTTTTGGCCAGCCTAGACGATGCTATTCTATTTTCATTTTCTTTTCTTTTTCTTTTTTTGGCCATGCAGTGTAACTTGCAGGATTTTGGTTCCCCAACTCAGATTGAACCCCAGGCTACTGCAGTGAAAGCCCTGTATCCTAACCACACTGAACCATCAGGGAAACCCCTCAAATTATTTAATAACCAGCAAAACATGGGTATTGAACAAGTAGAATGTGAATGGGCAGTAAAAAAAAAAAAAAAAAAAAATCAGTTACAAACACTAGGAAAATATCAGCCTAGCATGTCCAGACATCAAATCCAAATACAAAAATAGATGGAAAGATCTTACCTCCAACTGCAGAATCCTTGTGAGCTTAACATAGCAAAGATTAATATTTCTTACAACACTATGCTTCAGCAGTCAAGTGTTTATTGGGTCTCTGGTATACGTCATCAATGTCCTTAGCACCCAGGCTGATAGAGCATCCATAATCTGGAATACCAAGCACTGTCCAAAGATGAAAGCCCAAAAGCCCTCTGTGTTTTCATATTAGCAATTGCATTTCACTCTACTCACAACTCATTTATCAGAACTAGTTACTTTGCCCTTCACAGTCACAAGGGGTGAGGAATACAATTCCACAATGTGCCTGGAATGGGGGTGGTATACAAAACTTACAGTGAACAGCACTAGGGACAACCACTGTATACTTTATAGACATTAATGATTTAATTTGCTTTTCTTCCTGCACCACAAGCACATTCACCATCACCCCAAGTTAACAATCTGAAAGTCTCCACTGGTTAGAGTAGCAAGCTCAAGTCTACATCTGGAACAGTATGTGATTTCTCTACGTCATTGTTGTTGTTCAGTCACTAACTCATGTCTGACTCTTTGTGATCGCATGAGCTGCACCTCCCTGTCTCTCATTGTCTCCCTGAGTACATCCAATTTTACGTCCATTGAATCAGTGATACCATCCAACTATCTCATCCTCTGTCAATCCCTTCTCCTTCTGCCCTCAATCTTTCCTAGCATCAGGGCCTTTCTCAATGAGTCAACTCTTCACATCAGGTGGTTAAACTATTGGGGCTTCAGCATCAGTCCTTCCAGTGAATGTTCAGGGTTGATTTCCGTTAGGACTGCCTGGTTTGATCTCCTGGCTGTCTGAGGATCTCTCAAGAGTCTTCTCCAGCACCACAGTTCAAAACCATCAATTCCTCAGTGTTCAGTCTTCCCTGTGGCCCAACTTACACATGCATATATGGCTACTGTAAAAACCATAGTTTTGATTATACAGACCTTTGTCAGCAATGATGTTTCTGCTTTTTAATGCACTGTCTAGGTTTGTTGTACCTTTTCTTCCAGAGAATTTCATGGCTACAGTCACTATCCACAGTGATTTTGGAACCCAAGAAAATCTGTCACTGTTTCTACTTTTTCCCTATCTATTTGCCATGAAATGATGGGACTGGATGCCATTATCTTAGTTTTTTATATTGAATGTTGAGTTTTAAGCCATCTTTTTCACTTTACTCTTTCATCCTCATCAAGAGACTCTTTAGTTCCTCTTTACTTTCTGCCATTAGAGTGGTGTCATCTGCATATCTGAGATTATTGATATTTCTCTACTTCATATCCAGATACAGCTTCTCTCCATTGAAAGAATGAGTGTATTAGTCAGCTCTTAATGCAGTGATGATGTGTAATATACCACTCCTAAATTCAATAGTTTAAAGCAAACATTTCTGGTTTTGCTTGGGTTTGATTCAGTTCTTTCCAAGGTATCATCACATATTCTTGGTCCAAGGAATATGCTCACTTAATGAGAGTTTACAAGCACAGTGGAACATAAACCAAATAAATGTTCAACATTTGAAGCCTTTACATACTTTTGCATTGCCTTGGCCAAAGCACATCAGAAGTTTACTAGTCACGAAGTAAGGTCATGTTCAAAATGTTAAGAACAGGGAAATATGCTGCCACATCAGGGGGAAATGGAGAGGAGTGAATATTTGATGAACAAAAATCCAAGGCATCATGCCTGTGAATTAAAAGTACAAAGTTCTTATCCTTTATGCAACCAGTGTACCATAGGGGAACAGATGTAGCGTATACCCAGAATACTCTGATTTGAAAAGAGAATGAGTAAGAGATGTGTTGCAGTGATGGGTCCATATAGCTCCAGTTTACTCTTTGCTAAGCTTCCACAGTCCATGACTTTCTTAGGACTGCCTGGTTTGATCTCCTGGCTGTCTGAGGATCTCTCGTTTTGCACCACAGTTCAAAACCATCAATTCCTCAGTGTTCAGTCTTCCTGTGGCCCAACTTACACATGCATATATGGCTACTGTAAAAACCATAGTTTTGATTATACAGACCTTTGTCAGCAATGATGTTTCTGCTTTTTAATGCACTGTCTAGGTTTGTTGTACCTTTTCTTCCAGAGAATTTCATGGCTACAGTCACTATCCACAGTGATTTTGGAACCCAAGAAAATCTGTCACTGTTTCTACTTTTTCCCTATCTATTTGCCATGAAATGATGGGACTGGATGCCATTATCTTAGTTTTTTATATTGAATGTTGAGTTTTAAGCCATCTTTTTCACTTTACTCTTTCATCCTCATCAAGAGACTCTTTAGTTCCTCTTTACTTTCTGCCATTAGAGTGGTGTCATCTGCATATCTGAGATTATTGATATTTCTCTACTTCATATCCAGATACAGCTTCTCTCCATTGAAAGAATGAGTGTATTAGTCAGCTCTTAATGCAGTGATGATGTGTAATATACCACTCCTAAATTCAATAGTTTAAAGCAAACATTTCTGGTTTTGCTTGGGTTTGATTCAGTTCTTTCCAAGGTATCATCACATATTCTTGGTCCAAGGAATATGCTCACTTAATGAGAGTTTACAAGCACAGTGGAACATAAACCAAATAAATGTTCAACATTTGAAGCCTTTACATACTTTTGCATTGCCTTGGCCAAAGCACATCAGAAGTTTACTAGTCACGAAGTAAGGTCATGTTCAAAATGTTAAGAACAGGGAAATATGCTGCCACATCAGGGGGAAATGGAGAGGAGTGAATATTTGATGAACAAAAATCCAAGGCATCATGCCTGTGAATTAAAAGTACAAAGTTCTTATCCTTTATGCAACCAGTGTACCATAGGGGAACAGATGTAGCGTATACCCAGAATACTCTGATTTGAAAAGAGAATGAGTAAGAGATGTGTTGCAGTGATGGGTCCATATAGCTCCAGTTTACTCTTTGCTAAGCTTCCACAGTCCATGACTTTCTGTAGTCCCACCTACTGGGATTTCCTTCCTCCTTCTCTTTTGCTCCCCAACTATATTTGAAAGGAGCAGTGGAGAATATGTCCTCCTCGGGGACTGAATAGCTTTTTAAATCTGTTTCCTGTTGATAGAAGATTAGGGGCTAAGTATGATTATATATCTTCAACAACCATAACATCTTTTTTTTTTTTAAGATTTATTTATTTATTTATTTATTTTGGGAGGGGTGGGGTGAGGAGGGAGGGGACGGGTGGGCCACTTCTATTGGTCTTTCATTTCTCTATTTTCATCCGTCTTTGTTCTTTGGCTCCTCTGGGCCTCCCGTCGCGATGGCCTCTGTCGTCACAGAGTGCCGGCTCTGGGCGCATGCGCTCCAGAGCTCCGGCTCGGCAATTGGATTTATCAGTCCATCCGGTCCACGGCACGTGGGATCTTCCCAGGCCAGGGATCGAAGCGGCACCCCTTGCACTACAAGGCGGTGTCCTTACCCACTGGACCACCAGGGAAGCCCCAATTTCGATTATTTTTAAATGAGTAAAGTATAGACAAAAAAACTTTTTTTCTGGAAATCGTAAATGGAAAGCCTTCAGCTGAATGCCAGGCATATAGTAATTGCCAAACAAAATTCACTATTTAAATATTAATTAAATATTAGTTACCAGTTAGTATGTTTATATTAGATATTAGGTCTTTCTGACCCAAGGATCAAACCCAGGTCTCCTGCATTGCAGGTGGATTCTTTACCATTTGAGCCACCAGGGAAGCCCCAGGAAAAACTAAACTTATTTTGTTTCCCATTCTTTTGTTGTTGTTGTTTCCCATTCTTGATTCCCATGAATGGAGTCTATCAGCAACCAGGAGATGACAGTTCTTCTTGAACTGCATATTCCAGTAGTTTAACAGGAAATTTAGTGATTGTGCTTCACTTCAGGTGGCTTTTTTCCAATCAACTTTTGGTCCTTTTTCCTTCTCTTTACACTTAAACCCTTTTAGTGCCATGTGGCCCTGTGGCTCCAAATTGCACTTTTAAATAGCCATTTTAAAACTGTTCTTCCTTAGAGCCAGGCGAAAGAAGAGTATATTACAAAAGAAGAGATCACAACCCTACCAAGCCTAGGTTGACAATGTGCAAGTCTCCTCTTTCAATCCTAAGAAGGTTGTCCTAGTAACAGTCTTCACTAACTTGCTCTAATTCTCCTCTTAAAGCCTTTGAAGTGAGTTCCTCACTGCCTTTGGAGTTATTCTTTTTTTTGACCCTCCCCTTTTTTTAATTGGCTTTTTATTTATTTATTTTCATCCATCTTTATTCTTTGGCCTGTGTGGGCCTCCCACTGCAGTGACCTGTCCTTGCAGAGTACCAGCTCTGGGCACATGCACTCAAGAGCGCTGGCTCATAATTTGACACATCAGTCCAGCTGCTCCGCAGCAGGTGGGATCTTCCTGGGCCAAGGATCGAACCAGTGCTTCTTGCTAGGCAAGGCAGACTCTCTACCCACTGAACTACCAGGGAAACCCTGGAGTTATTCTTGATAGAATTCTAAGCACCATCTATTAACTGCCCTAGTAGATTTCTGAACACTCCAGAAATTTCTGCAAACACCCCCACCCCCTCACACAGCCCTGCAAAAATAACCCAGGGGCTCTTTCCCTAGCCACAGTAACATCCACAGGCACATACCTTCATGTGATTACAGCCCAAACTGTTTAGCATGACTAACCAACCAGCTGACCAACATTTCTTGAACATTTCCTGTATTCTGAGCACTATGCTAGGCTCTATAAATAGAAGATGAAATGCAGTCTCTGACCTCCATAGTTTCAGTCTCATGCTGTCTAATCCTCGAAACCTGCCCTGTCCAATGTAAAAGCCATGGCCTCCCATGGTGATGGAGCATTTGAAATGTGACAAGTCCCAACTGAAGCATGCCCTAAGTGCAACATACACACTAGATACTGAGGACTTAAATTTTTGTCTCAAAAATGTAAAATATTTCACTAGTAATTTTTTATGCTGAGTACATGTCAGCCCCTATTTATCTCATTCTTAAATACCTATAAATATAAGCCTCGTGGTCTCTTGACTACTGAACTCAGAGCCAAGAGTTATTCCTATTCCAAGTAAGATTATTTACATTGTTTAGGCAGATGATGAGGAAGGGTAACTAAATGACAGTTAAGAGAGGTTCTCTTGTTCAATCCAAAGTTGATTCTGGCACCATCCCAATAAAGAAGAGAGAAGAAACCAACATACTTTATCTTTAACTGGGCAATCCACTACACAATCAGTCTCATGTCTATTATCTGGTGTTACTACACCAGGGACAGGTACAAGAGAAGATGGGGGCCTCCCTGCTTGCCCAGTGTTGAAGAGTTTGCCTGCTCATGCAGGAGACACAGGTTTGATCCCTGAGCCCAGAAGATCCCACATGCTGCGGAGCAACTAAATTCGTGAGCCACAACTATTGAGCTTGTTTTCTAGAGCCTCGGAGCCACAACTACTGAAGCCCGTGTGCCTTAGACCCCGTGTTCCACAACAAGACAAGTCATGCAACAAGAAGCCTGCTCACCTCAACTGGAGAGTAGCCCCTACTCCCTGCAACTAGAGAAGAGCCTGCAGCAGCAGTGAAAACCCAGAATAGCCAAAAATAAATAAATAAAACAATTAAAAAAGAAGAAAATGCAAGCTTAGTTCTTACAGTGTCTTACCACCTGCTTTTCCAAGTTGATGGATCAAATTGAAAACAGAACTTGAGGATCTAACTCTAGCCTTCTTATTTTGAACCTTCTGAGCTTATGCACTTATGTAATAAAACCATTGACATTTCTTCCACAAGCATAGGTTCTGCTATGTTTCAGGAAGTATATGAAGGGCTGGTTGTGGCTGTGACTAACTACTGGTTGCTTCTCAGTATCTTGTCACCTTCTTTAGTCATAGATTTTTGGTTGGCCACATAGCCAGCCAGACATGAAAAAGAATTCTACATTTTCTGTGATGATTTTCAAATAGATGTGGAAATACGACTAAGTTCTACCCCAAGAATGTAAGCGGAAGTGTTTCATGGCAACTCCCAAGAGCTTCCCTACATGTCAGCCCCTATTTATCTCATTCTTAAATACCTATAAATATAAGCCTCGTGGTCTCTTGACTACTGAACTCAGAGCCAAGAGTTATTCCTATTCCAAGTAAGATTATTTACATTGTTTAGGCAGATGATGAGGAAGGGTAACTAAATGACAGTTAAGAGAGGTTCTCTTGTTCAATCCAAAGTTGATTCTGGCACCATCCCAATAAAGAAGAGAGAAGAAACCAACATACTTTATCTTTAACTGGGCAATCCACTACACAATCAGTCTCATGTCTATTATCTGGTGTTACTACACCAGGGACAGGTACAAGAGAAGATGGGGGCCTCCCTGCTTGCCCAGTGTTGAAGAGTTTGCCTGCTCATGCAGGAGACACAGGTTTGATCCCTGAGCCCAGAAGATCCCACATGCTGCGGAGCAACTAAATTCGTGAGCCACAACTATTGAGCTTGTTTTCTAGAGCCTCGGAGCCACAACTACTGAAGCCCGTGTGCCTTAGACCCCGTGTTCCACAACAAGACAAGTCATGCAACAAGAAGCCTGCTCACCTCAACTGGAGAGTAGCCCCTACTCCCTGCAACTAGAGAAGAGCCTGCAGCAGCAGTGAAAACCCAGAATAGCCAAAAATAAATAAATAAAACAATTAAAAAAGAAGAAAATGCAAGCTTAGTTCTTACAGTGTCTTACCACCTGCTTTTCCAAGTTGATGGATCAAATTGAAAACAGAACTTGAGGATCTAACTCTAGCCTTCTTATTTTGAACCTTCTGAGCTTATGCACTTATGTAATAAAACCATTGACATTTCTTCCACAAGCATAGGTTCTGCTATGTTTCAGGAAGTATATGAAGGGCTGGTTGTGGCTGTGACTAACTACTGGTTGCTTCTCAGTATCTTGTCACCTTCTTTAGTCATAGATTTTTGGTTGGCCACATAGCCAGCCAGACATGAAAAAGAATTCTACATTTTCTGTGATGATTTTCAAATAGATGTGGAAATACGACTAAGTTCTACCCCAAGAATGTAAGCGGAAGTGTTTCATGGCAACTCCCAAGAGCTTCCCTTCATTTCTGCCTTATCCATTCTTTCCCTCTTCCTCTATCTTGCTGCCCACAGTATGAAACAAGTCTCTGACTCCAGCTTTAACCATGAGCTAAAGGCCACCTTTTAGATACTGTGAGGCATAATAGTGGAAGCAGCTTAGGTTCCTGAGGATTTTTGTGTAGAGCTACCATACCAGCCTTAGACCTCCTTCCTCTGAACATTGATATCCTGTTTAAGTCAATGTGACTTGAGGATTTTCTGTTTATTGCAGCTGAATTGAATGCTAATTGATTAACATCTTGATTTAAAGCTGTAATACTACAAATTCTCTAGACCAGTGCTTGGATTTCACCTTGTAACTCTGGTCACATCTTTGTTGGATCTTTTCTCTGGAGAGCTCCAGCTCCAGTTCTATGGTTTTCCAGTTTTGCAGCCTAATCATAGATAGAAAAGTTTTTCAGGTTTTCCTATTAATATTGTATCATCTTCTCCCTTAACTTTCTAAACTGAATACTGATGCTTCTCACTGTTGATCAAAAAAAAAAGATCAAGTAATTGTCAATCTAATATAGAAAGAAAAAATTTTGCTCAAGCAAACATGAGGATTATAACTCAAGAGATCTTTCAAAAAGCTCTGAGGATTGTTCCACAGGTCAGAGGTTAAACACAACTAAACACATTTTTGAGACAAAGGATTATACATCAAAGATATGTTGACAGCTTCTATGCACCAAACAAGTTATAGGAGGCTACCAGGAAAAGCACAGTTTTGAAGTAAATAGTGGGTCATCATGACCCCACACAAGATTGAGAAAAGTTATCTCCTAAGGAAGTCTAATTAATACAAATGCACAAAACACACTAAAGGGGAGGAAAGCATCCAATTGGGAGAGAAAAAATTTGTTTAAATTTTCCTCATCTTCCCAGAAATATATTTCATCATCAGTATATCCTTTTCTACTTCACCCAGCATTCTGTTTCTAAGATTCAATTCAGCACCAGTGAGAGAGGCCGAGCTTTCAGCATCATTATTGACAGCCTACACAATCCACATCTGCAAATACAGAGTGGTGAGTCATCAGTGACCCCTTACAAGATCAAAAAGAAATGTTATCTTTTTAAGGAGTTGGACTTTCACTTGTTGATGTTAGAAGAATGTTGCTCTGTATGGTTGGATAGGTGGGGTTTCCCTTCATTTCTGCCTTATCCATTCTTTCCCTCTTCCTCTATCTTGCTGCCCACAGTATGAAACAAGTCTCTGACTCCAGCTTTAACCATGAGCTAAAGGCCACCTTTTAGATACTGTGAGGCATAATAGTGGAAGCAGCTTAGGTTCCTGAGGATTTTTGTGTAGAGCTACCATACCAGCCTTAGACCTCCTTCCTCTGAACATTGATATCCTGTTTAAGTCAATGTGACTTGAGGATTTTCTGTTTATTGCAGCTGAATTGAATGCTAATTGATTAACATCTTGATTTAAAGCTGTAATACTACAAATTCTCTAGACCAGTGCTTGGATTTCACCTTGTAACTCTGGTCACATCTTTGTTGGATCTTTTCTCTGGAGAGCTCCAGCTCCAGTTCTATGGTTTTCCAGTTTTGCAGCCTAATCATAGATAGAAAAGTTTTCAGGTTTTCCTATTAATATTGTATCATCTTCTCCCTTAACTTTCTAAACTGAATACTGATGCTTCTCACTGTTGATCAAAAAAAAGATCAAGTAATTGTCAATCTAATATAGAAAGAAAAAATTTTGCTCAAGCAAACATGAGGATTATAACTCAAGAGATCTTTCAAAAAGCTCTGAGGATTGTTCCACAGGTCAGAGGTTAAACACAACTAAACACATTTTTGAGACAAAGGATTATACATCAAAGATATGTTGACAGCTTCTATGCACCAAACAAGTTATAGGAGGCTACCAGGAAAAGCACAGTTTTGAAGTAAATAGTGGGTCATCATGACCCCACACAAGATTGAGAAAAGTTATCTCCTAAGGAAGTCTAATTAATACAAATGCACAAAACACACTAAAGGGGAGGAAAGCATCCAATTGGGAGAGAAAAAATTTGTTTAAATTTTCCTCATCTTCCCAGAAATATATTTCATCATCAGTATATCCTTTTCTACTTCACCCAGCATTCTGTTTCTAAGATTCAATTCAGCACCAGTGAGAGAGGCCGAGCTTTCAGCATCATTATTGACAGCCTACACAATCCACATCTGCAAATACAGAGTGGTGAGTCATCAGTGACCCCTTACAAGATCAAAAAGAAATGTTATCTTTTTAAGGAGTTGGACTTTCACTTGTTGATGTTAGAAGAATGTTGCTCTGTATGGTTGAATAGGTGTTTCTGCCCATGGGGAGGTTTCCTCAATGTGTGATGCAGATCATAATACATAGTAGAGGAGAAAGAGGGGGCCAAAGGAGAGAGAAAAATTTTATGTTTAAGTGTTTCTCACCTTACCATGAAATATGAATTTCATTCCATACCTTCTACTCTTCTAGGTTCTTTGGTTGGCCTAATAATCAAACTTATATACAACATATTCACAGGAGAAAAACAACGAAGTTTAATAACATGTATACCTCTTATATAACTTATGAAAACTAACTCTCCAAACTGAGGAAAACCACTGAAAACATTCATCTCACATTGGGACTCCAAACCCAGCTAAAATCCAGTTTGAGACTCTAACCCGCATGGCCAGGACTCAAACCGTGTCAAATTCACAGAAACAATTCAGTGAGAGATAAAATGATAGGTGATGACTGAATTTAATTAGACAGAAACACACTTCATAGACAGGGTGTGGGCCATCCTGGGATTGGGTGGAAGGCAAGTGTGGCCTTGAAATATGGTGTGGTTAGCTTTTGGGAGCTGGACACTTTCATAGGCTAATAAGTAGAAGGATTATTCCAACTATTTTGGGAAAATGGCAGAGATTTCCAGGATTTGACCACTGCTCACTTTTTGGTCTTTGATGATAGGCTTTGGAATTGCCGTTGCACCTCTTGGTGAGTCATTTAGCTTGCTGATATGTTACATGAATGTATACTGAGGATCAAGGTCTAGTTGAAGTCGATTTCTCTGCCATCTTGGACCCATTTGATTCTACTCAGTGTATCTTGTCCTCAAGTCATGTCATTGTCTCAAGTGTTATACCCTGCCTCCCTCCCTCCTATTTCACCATCACCTTAAACACCTTTTTTAAGCTAAAAACAAAAGAATACATTGGGTGTGGAAGCAGTCAGTTTTGGGAGGCTACCAGGAAAAGTGCAGTAAAGGATAAATTTGTTATGCATATTTAATCCTTTGTCTTCTGCATTGATAAGACTTTCTCGAAATAATGTCAGCTTCTGCCTGATACAACAAGCAAGTCACCCTTAAAATGGAGATTACTCTTACAGATGTAAATGTATCTTACAAAAGAGCAGCTTCTACTCCTCAGTTTTCAGTTTCTCCTATATCTGTAGTTTCTTACAAAATAATCAGCTTTAAAATAATCCTCATGCCAGAGACATATTTTGGGGTGGCAGATTCTACTCCCTTACACAACCTAAATAACCAAACCAAAATCTAAGCCTGAAATGTCTCAAGTTTCTAAAACAAAGCACAAAGGTCAACCAGTTACAAACAGCCAGCTATACAGCTAAATACACCATTTCCTTTTTTGTTGTTTTGTAGAGTCGCTAAGTCATGTGCAGCTCTTTGCAACCTCATGGACTACAGCATGCCAGGCCTTTCTGTCCCTCAATATCTCCCTGAGTTCACTCCAATTCATGTCCATTGAATCAGTGATGCCATCCAACCAACACATCCTCTGCTGCCCCCTCTTTCTCCTCTACCCTTCAGTTTTTCCCAGCATCAGGGCCTTTTCCAGTGAGTCAGTTCTTTGCATCAGGTGGTCAAACTATTGGAACATCAGCTTCAGCATCAGTCCTTCCGATGAATTTTGAGGCTTGATTTCCTTTAGGATTGACTGGTTTGAACTCTTTGCTGTCCAAGGGACTCTCAAGAGTCTTCTCCAGCACCATAATTTGAAAGTAGAGATTTCCAGGATTTGACCACTGCTCACTTTTTGGTCTTTGATGATAGGCTTTGGAATTGCCGTTGCACCTCTTGGTGAGTCATTTAGCTTGCTGATATGTTACATGAATGTATACTGAGGATCAAGGTCTAGTTGAAGTCGATTTCTCTGCCATCTTGGACCCATTTGATTCTACTCAGTGTATCTTGTCCTCAAGTCATGTCATTGTCTCAAGTGTTATACCCTGCCTCCCTCCCTCCTATTTCACCATCACCTTAAACACCTTTTTTAAGCTAAAAACAAAAGAATACATTGGGTGTGGAAGCAGTCAGTTTTGGGAGGCTACCAGGAAAAGTGCAGTAAAGGATAAATTTGTTATGCATATTTAATCCTTTGTCTTCTGCATTGATAAGACTTTCTCGAAATAATGTCAGCTTCTGCCTGATACAACAAGCAAGTCACCCTTAAAAATGGAGATTACTCTTACAGATGTAAATGTATCTTACAAAAGAGCAGCTTCTACTCCTCAGTTTTCAGTTTCTCCTATATCTGTAGTTTCTTACAAAATAATCAGCTTTAAAATAATCCTCATGCCAGAGACATATTTTGGGGTGGCAGATTCTACTCCCTTACACAACCTAAATAACCAAACCAAAATCTAAGCCTGAAATGTCTCAAGTTTCTAAAACAAAGCACAAAGGTCAACCAGTTACAAACAGCCAGCTATACAGCTAAATACACCATTTCCTTTTTTGTTGTTTTGTAGAGTCGCTAAGTCATGTGCAGCTCTTTGCAACCTCATGGACTACAGCATGCCAGGCCTTTCTGTCCCTCAATATCTCCCTGAGTTCACTCCAATTCATGTCCATTGAATCAGTGATGCCATCCAACCAACACATCCTCTGCTGCCCCCTCTTTCTCCTCTACCCTTCAGTTTTTCCCAGCATCAGGGCCTTTTCCAGTGAGTCAGTTCTTTGCATCAGGTGGTCAAACTATTGGAACATCAGCTTCAGCATCAGTCCTTCCGATGAATTTTGAGGCTTGATTTCCTTTAGGATTGACTGGTTTGAACTCTTTGCTGTCCAAGGGACTCTCAAGAGTCTTCTCCAGCACCATAATTTGAAAGCATCAATTCTTCAGTGCTCAGCCTTCTTTTTTTTTTTTAATATGGAACACTTCATGAATTTGCATGTCATCCTTGCGCAGGGGCCATGCTAATCTTCTCTGTATCGTTCCAATTATAGGATATGTGCTGCCGAAGCGAGCACCTCAGCCTTCTTTATGGTCCAACTCTTGCACTCCTCCTTCATCCTTATCAAGTTCCTCTTCACTTTCTTCCATTAGATTGGTATCATCTGCATATCTGAGGTTGTTAACATTTCTCCCAGCAATCTTGATTCCAGCTTGTAACTCATCCAGCCTAGCATTTGCATGATGTACACTGCATGTGAGTTAAATAAACAGGATGACAATATACAGGCTTGTCATACTCCTTCCCCAACTTTGAACCACTCAGTTGTTTCATGTAAGGTTCTACCTGTTGTTTCTTGACCTGTAAACATGTTTCTCAGAAGGCAGGTAAGGTGGTCTGGTATTCCTATCTCTTTCAGAATTTTCGAGTCGGTTGTGATCCACACAGTCAAAGGCTTTCATGTAGTCAGTGAAACAGAAGTAGGCATTTTTTTCTGGAATTTCCTTGCTTTCTCTAGGCTTCCCTGGTGACTCAGATGATAAAGAATCTGCCTGCAATGCAGAAAACCCAGGTTCAATCTGTCAACTACAAATTGGCATTTACCAACTACATTGCCAGTGACTGAACAAAGTGCACTTTCCATCTGCCTCTGTGGAGATGGACCCCCGTGCTGTGACAACTGCTGACCTTCAACAACCCCTGAGATAGTTCAGAGTGGAGTGAGGCACTCTGTGCTCCATAGAATATTGTGGGCAGATCTTTAGATAGGTGAATGTTTTTTGGAACAGATTTTATTATCTCAATCCTTACATCTCCTCATATTTAGAAAAGCACTAAATCCCTTCATGATGACATCAGATTCTCATGACTAACCGAAAACCCTTTCTAAAATGACTGTTTATTGATATTGAACTCCCCCTTCCTCAAAACCTTATATATTGATTTTCCTCTTGCTGCCTCTTTGAAGCAATCTCTCAGAGCTATCTGAGATGCTGCCTCCCGGGCTGAAGTCCTAATTATGTCAAAAATAAAACTTAACCCGCAATTCATTTTTAGTCAACAAGTCCCTGGGTTGGGAAGATCCCATGGAGAAGGAAATGGCTACCCACTCCAGGATTATTGCCTGAAGAATTCCATGGACAAAGGAGACTGGTGGGCTGCAGTCCATGGGGTCCCAAAGAGTCAGTTACAACTGAGTGACTAACACTCACTTTGCTTTCTCTATGATCCAATGAATATTGGCTATTCGATCTCTGGTTCCTCTGCCTCTTCAAAATCAGTTTGTATATTTAGATTGGTATCTGCATATCTGAGGTTGTTAACATTTCTCCCAGCAATCTTGATTCCAGCTTGTAACTCATCCAGCCTAGCATTTGCATGATGTACACTGCATGTGAGTTAAATAAACAGGATGACAATATACAGGCTTGTCATACTCCTTCCCCAACTTTGAACCACTCAGTTGTTTCATGTAAGGTTCTACCTGTTGTTTCTTGACCTGTAAACATGTTTCTCAGAAGGCAGGTAAGGTGGTCTGGTATTCCTATCTCTTTCAGAATTTTCGAGTCGGTTGTGATCCACACAGTCAAAGGCTTTCATGTAGTCAGTGAAACAGAAGTAGGCATTTTTTTCTGGAATTTCCTTGCTTTCTCTAGGCTTCCCTGGTGACTCAGATGATAAAGAATCTGCCTGCAATGCAGAAAACCCAGGTTCAATCTGTCAACTACAAATTGGCATTTACCAACTACATTGCCAGTGACTGAACAAAGTGCACTTTCCATCTGCCTCTGTGGAGATGGACCCCCGTGCTGTGACAACTGCTGACCTTCAACAACCCCTGAGATAGTTCAGAGTGGAGTGAGGCACTCTGTGCTCCATAGAATATTGTGGGCAGATCTTTAGATAGGTGAATGTTTTTAGGAACAGATTTTATTATCTCAATCCTTACATCTCCTCATATTTAGAAAAGCACTAAATCCCTTCATGATGACATCAGATTCTCATGACTAACCGAAAACCCTTTCTAAAATGACTGTTTATTGATATTGAACTCCCCCTTCCTCAAAACCTTATATATTGATTTTCCTCTTGCTGCCTCTTTGAAGCAATCTCTCAGAGCTATCTGAGATGCTGCCTCCCGGGCTGAAGTCCTAATTATGTCAAAAATAAAACTTAACCCGCAATTCATTTTTAGTCAACAAGTCCCTGGGTTGGGAAGATCCCATGGAGAAGGAAATGGCTACCCACTCCAGGATTATTGCCTGAAGAATTCCATGGACAAAGGAGACTGGTGGGCTGCAGTCCATGGGGTCCCAAAGAGTCAGTTACAACTGAGTGACTAACACTCACTTTGCTTTCTCTATGATCCAATGAATATTGGCTATTCGATCTCTGGTTCCTCTGCCTCTTCAAAATCCAGTTTGTATATCTAGAAGTTCTTGAGTCAAGTACTGCTGAAGCCTAGCCTGAAAGATTTTGAGCATAGACTTACTAGTATGGGAAGTGGGCACAACTGTGTGGAAGTTTGAACATTCTTTAGCACTGCCTTCTATGGATTTGGGATGAAAACTCACCTTTTCCAGTCCTGTGGCCACTGCTGGGTTTTCCAAATTTGCAGATATATTGAGTGAAGCGCTCTAACATGTTTTAGTATTTTATTTTATTTATTTATTTTTTAAAACATTTATTTATTTATTTATTTGGGGGAGGTGGGAGGGGCGCTTCTATTGGTCTTTCATTTCTCTATTTTTCATCCATCTTTGTTCTTTGGCCCATGTGGGCCTCCCATCATGGTGGCCTCTGTTGTCGCAGAGTACCCGCTCTGGGCGCATGCGCTCCAGAGCTCTGGCTTGGTAGTTGGACATATCGGTCCAGCCGCTCCGCGGCACATGGGATCTTCCCAGGCCAGGGATCGAACCGGCGCTCCTTGCACTGCAAGGCGGTGTCCTTACCCACTGGACCACCAGGGAAGCCCTGTTTTAGTATTTTAAATAACTCATCTGAAATTCCATCACTTCCACTAGCTCTATTGGTGTTAATACTTCCCAAGGCCCGCTCGACTACACACACCAGGATGTCTAGCTCTAGGTGAGTATTACATCATTGTGGTTATCCAGGTCATCAAGACCTTTTTTTCTACAGTTCTTCAGTATATTCTCACTATGTCTTCTTACTTTCTTCTGCATCTGTTAAGTCTTTACTGTTTCTGAGCTTTTTCATGCCCATCCTAGTAGGAAATGTTCCTTTGGTATCTCCAATTTTCTTGAAGAGATCTCTAGTGCTTCTTGCATTTTTCGCTATTTCTTTGACAAGTCCCTGGGTTGGGAAAATCCCATGGAGAAGGGAAGGGCCACCCACTCCAGGATTATTGCCTGAAGAATTCCATGGACAAAGGAGACTGGTGGGCTGCAGTCCATGGGGTCCCAAAGAGTCAGTTACAACTGAGTGACTAACACTCACTTTGCTTTCTCTATGATCCAATGAATATTGGCTATTCGATCTCTGGTTCCTCTGCCTCTTCAAAATCCAGTTTGTATATCTAGAAGTTCTTGAGTCAAGTACTGCTGAAGCCTAGCCTGAAAGATTTTGAGCATAGACTTACTAGTATGGGAAGTGGGCACAACTGTGTGGAAGTTTGAACATTCTTTAGCACTGCCTTCTATGGATTTGGGATGAAAACTCACCTTTTCCAGTCCTGTGGCCACTGCTGGGTTTTCCAAATTTGCAGATATATTGAGTGAAGCGCTCTAACATGTTTTAGTATTTTATTTTATTTATTTATTTTTTAAAACATTTATTTATTTATTTATTTGGGGGAGGTGGGAGGGGCGCTTCTATTGGTCTTTCATTTCTCTATTTTTCATCCATCTTTGTTCTTTGGCCCATGTGGGCCTCCCATCATGGTGGCCTCTGTTGTCGCAGAGTACCCGCTCTGGGCGCATGCGCTCCAGAGCTCTGGCTTGGTAGTTGGACATATCGGTCCAGCCGCTCCGCGGCACATGGGATCTTCCCAGGCCAGGGATCGAACCAGTGCGCTCCTTGCACTGCAAGGCGGTGTCCTTACCCACTGGACCACCAGGGAAGCCCTGTTTTAGTATTTTAAATAACTCATCTGAAATTCCATCACTTCCACTAGCTCTATTGGTGTTAATACTTCCCAAGGCCCGCTCGACTACACACACCAGGATGTCTAGCTCTAGGTGAGTATTACATCATTGTGGTTATCCAGGTCATCAAGACCTTTTTTTCTACAGTTCTTCAGTATATTCTCACTATGTCTTCTTACTTTCTTCTGCATCTGTTAAGTCTTTACTGTTTCTGAGCTTTTTCATGCCCATCCTAGTAGGAAATGTTCCTTTGGTATCTCCAATTTTCTTGAAGAGATCTCTAGTCCTTCTGATGCTATTGTTTTCCGCTATTTCTTTGCATTGATTCTTGAAAAAGGCCATCTTAGCTCTCCTTGCTATTCTCTTTAACTTAGCTTTCAATTGGGTATACCTTTCCCTTTCTCCCTTGCCTTTCTTTTCTTTCCCTAGCTATTTGTAAAGCCACCTCAGACAACCACTTTGCCTTTTTGCATTTATTTTTCTTTGGGATGGTTTTGATCACTGCTTTCTGTACAGTGTTACAAACCTCCATCCATTGTTCTCCAGGTACTCTGTCTACCAGATCTCATCCCTTGAATCTATTCACCACCTCCACTGTATAATCATAAGGAATTTGATTTAAGTCATACCTGAATGGCCTAGTGGTTTTCCCTCCTTCTTTCAATTTTAGACTGAATTTTGCAATAAGAAGGTGATGATCTGAGCCACAGTCAACTCCAGGTCTTGTTTTTGCTGACCGTATAGAGATTCTCCATCTTTGACTGCAAAGAATGTGATCAATCTGATTTTGGTATTGGCCATTTGATGTCCTTGTATAGAATCGTCTCATGTTGTTGGAAAAGGGTCTTTGCTCTGACAAGTGTGTTCTCTTGGCAAAACTCTTTTAGCCTTTGCTTCATTCTGTACTCCAAGGCCAAGCTTGCTGGTTGCTCCAGGTATCTCTTGATACCCTACTTTGGCATTCCAATCCACTATGATGAAGGTCTTGTAGGGCTTCATAGAACTAGTCCATTTCAGTTTCTTCGGCGTCAGTGGTTGGGAAACAGACTTGGATTTACCGTGAGTAGGGAAGCCCTGTTTTAGTATTTTAAATAACTCATCTGAAATTCCATCACTTCCACTAGCTCTATTGGTGTTAATACTTCCCAAGGCCCGCTCGACTACACACACCAGGATGTCTAGCTCTAGGTGAGTATTACATCATTGTGGTTATCCAGGTCATCAAGACCTTTTTTTCTACAGTTCTTCAGTATATTCTCACTATGTCTTCTTACTTTCTTCTGCATCTGTTAAGTCTTTACTGTTTCTGAGCTTTTTCATGCCCATCCTAGTAGGAAATGTTCCTTTGGTATCTCCAATTTTCTTGAAGAGATCTCTAGTCCTTCTGATGCTATTGTTTTCCGCTATTTCTTTGCATTGATTCTTGAAAAAGGCCATCTTAGCTCTCCTTGCTATTCTCTTTAACTTAGCTTTCAATTGGGTATACCTTTCCCTTTCTCCCTTGCCTTTCTTTTCTCTTTTCTTAGCTATTTGTAAAGCCACCTCAGACAACCACTTTGCCTTTTTGCATTTATTTTTCTTTGGGATGGTTTTGATCACTGCTTTCTGTACAGTGTTACAAACCTCCATCCATTGTTCTCCAGGTACTCTGTCTACCAGATCTCATCCCTTGAATCTATTCACCACCTCCACTGTATAATCATAAGGAATTTGATTTAAGTCATACCTGAATGGCCTAGTGGTTTTCCCTCCTTCTTTCAATTTTAGACTGAATTTTGCAATAAGAAGGTGATGATCTGAGCCACAGTCAACTCCAGGTCTTGTTTTTGCTGACCGTATAGAGATTCTCCATCTTTGACTGCAAAGAATGTGATCAATCTGATTTTGGTATTGGCCATTTGATGTCCTTGTATAGAATCGTCTCATGTTGTTGGAAAAGGGTCTTTGCTCTGACAAGTGTGTTCTCTTGGCAAAACTCTTTTAGCCTTTGCTTCATTCTGTACTCCAAGGCCAAGCTTGCTGGTTGCTCCAGGTATCTCTTGATACCCTACTTTGGCATTCCAATCCACTATGATGAAGGTCTTGTAGGGCTTCATAGAACTAGTCCATTTCAGTTTCTTCGGCGTCAGTGGTTGGGAAACAGACTTGGATTTACCGTGATGTTGAATGGTTTGTCTTGAAAACAAACCAGGATCATTTTGTCATTTTTAAGATTGCACTCAAGTACTGGATTTCAGATTCTTTTGTTGATTGTGAGTGCTACTCCATTTCTTGGAAGGAATTCTTCCCCACAGTAGTAGGCATCTTGGTCATCTTAATTAAATTCTCCCATTCTCGTTCATTATAGTTCACTGATTCCACTCAACTGATGTTGATGTCCACTCTTGCCATTACCTGCTTGATCCCATCCAATTTACCTTGATTCATGGATCTAACATTCCAGGTTCCTATGCAAAATTGTTCTTTATAGCATTGGATTTTACGTGCACTACCAGACACATCCACAACTAAGTATCATTTCTTCTTTGACAAAGTCACTTCATTTTTTCTGGAGCTATTAGTAATTTCCCTATGGTCTCCCCCAGTGTTAATAGCTGATTTTTGGAAAACAAATTCACACAGAGTGACAGAGTGGGTAGTGGAGTGCAGTTCTTATTATGCCAGTGGGCCCAAGGCAGAGTCTCCTCTTAGCCAATGACTCTGACTGAATTTTGTGACAACCTTTTATACCTGAAGTGAACATGCCCAAACCCACCTCCCCAAATCTCCCAAAGTTTTCCCATAAACATTGTCAGGAACGATATAATCACAGGTTGCATTCCAACATGAATCTGGTTTCAATCAACATAGATTGAGCAGGTAAGTTTACAATTGGTGATCAATCTCAAAATGACAGTGTGTTTCTCTTAGCCCCAGGAGACTTAGATAAGAAGTTATTCTGTGGCTTAGATACCCGGGTTTCCCTATCCACCCAGGTCTGCTGGACCTTTAGTTTTCTATCTCTGGAGCTACGGCTTCTGTTCCTAGGGTTACATAGTTTCTAACTCCAGAGTCACGTAGTTTTAAACATAACTCAAAGTTCACCACAGTTACAAGGAAAACTCTCTTACAAGATGGAGTTTGCTCTTTTTCCTCCACCAGTGGCCTATTAGACCTCTTCCAACCTTGGGGCTCATCTTATGGTGTTGTATCTTTTCGCATTTTTGTACTGTTCATAGAGTTTTTGCGGCAAGATGCTGGAGTGGTTTGCCATTTCCTCCTCCATTGGACTTCCTTTCTTTGCTTCTCCATTTTCTCTACATAGATCTTTTTTTCCTAGTTCCTCTGGGCAGAGTGCTTATAAACCTCTCTGGTTTGGTGCTGTGTGATTTAAAGCTCTTAAAAGCTTTAGTATACCTTAGTTTATCTTTTAGGTGTGTGAATCCAAGTAAAAGGAAAGGCATTGGGTAGTCAGTTATTATGATGACAATAATGATGATGAAATTGTTCTACCTCGGATTGGAACTTAAACCCAAAACCCAGTTTGGGACTCAAACCCTCATGGCTGGAACTCAAACCCAGCCAAAACCCACCATACGTGGTCTCAGGACCTAATGGAATTTGTTCTTATAGCATTGGATTTTACGTGCACTACCAGACACATCCACAACTAAGTATCATTTCTTCTTTGACAAAGTCACTTCATTTTTCTGGAGCTATTAGTAATTTCCTATGGTCTCCCCAGTGTTAATAGCTGATTTTGGAAAACAAATTCACACAGAGTGACAGAGTGGGTAGTGGAGTGCAGTTTATTACACCGGCGGGCCCAAGGCAGAGTCTCCTCTTAGCCAAGGACCCTGACTGAATTTTGTGACAACCTTTTATACCTGAAGTGAACATGCCCAAACCCACCTCCCCAAATCTCCCAAAGTTTTCCCATAAACATTGTCAGGAACGATATAATCACAGGTTGCATTCCAACATGAATCTGGTTTCAATCAACATAGATTGAGCAGGTAAGTTTACAATTGGTGATCAATCTCAAAATGACAGTGTGTTTCTCTTAGCCCCAGGAGACTTAGATAAGAAGTTATTCTGTGGCTTAGATACCCGGGTTTCCCTATCCACCCAGGTCTGCTGGACCTTTAGTTTTCTATCTCTGGAGCTACGGCTTCTGTTCCTAGGGTTACATAGTTTCTAACTCCAGAGTCACGTAGTTTTAAACATAACTCAAAGTTCACCACAGTTACAAGGAAAACTCTCTTACAAGATGGAGTTTGCTCTTTTTCCTCCACCAGTGGCCTATTAGACCTCTTCCAACCTTGGGGCTCATCTTATGGTGTTGTATCTTTTCGCATTTTTGTACTGTTCATAGAGTTTTTGCGGCAAGATGCTGGAGTGGTTTGCCATTTCCTCCTCCATTGGACTTCCTTTCTTTGCTTCTCCATTTTCTCTACATAGATCTTTTTTTCCTAGTTCCTCTGGGCAGAGTGCTTATAAACCTCTCTGGTTTGGTGCTGTGTGATTTAAAGCTCTTAAAAGCTTTAGTATACCTTAGTTTATCTTTTAGGTGTGTGAATCCAAGTAAAAGGAAAGGCATTGGGTAGTCAGTTATTATGATGACAATAATGATGATGAAATTGTTCTACCTCGGATTGGAACTTAAACCCAAAACCCAGTTTGGGACTCAAACCCTCATGGCTGGAACTCAAACCCAGCCAAAACCCACCATACGTGGTCTCAGGACCTAATGGAGTTCAGGTTCTTCATGTCTCTTTGCAGAAAAGAATTCAGTGAGAGACAAAGTGATAGGTAAGAAATGGATTTATTCAGATTCAGAGAAAAGCACACTCCACAGACAGAGTGTGGGCCATTGCAGAGTGAATCCAGCAGTCCCAAAGACATGGTGGTCTTAGCTTTTATGGGCTGGGTAATTCCATATGCTAATGAGTGGCAGGATTATTCCAGCTCTTTTGGGGAAGGAACAGAACTATCATGGCGCCTCTGGGTGTGTCATTTAGTTTACTGACAAGATCAAGGTCTAGTCTGCCATCTTGGACCCATTTGACTCTAATGGGTTTATGCTGTGTCCTTGGGCTATGTCATTCTTTTAAAAATTGTGCCCTGCCCCTTTCCGTAATCCTTACAGTGATAAAGAGAGTGAAGTCACTCGGATTTTTTTTGGGGGGGAGGGGGCAGTGGCGGGTTGGGAGGGAAGGGGTGGGCAGGCCACATCTATTGGTCATTCATGTATCTATTTTCATCCATCTTTTGTTCTTTGGCTGGTGTGGGCCTCCCATCACAGTGGCCTCTGTTGTCACAGAGTACCGACTCTGGGCGCATGCGCTTCAGAGCTCTGGCTCAGTAATTGGGCACACTGGTCCAGCCGCCGCTCCGCAGCACATGGGATTGTCCCAGACCAGGTATTGAACCGGCGCCCCTTGCACTGCAAGGCGGTGTCCTTACCCACTGGACCACCAGGGAAACCCACTTGGCATTTTTTGATGCCAGAAGATAAAGAAAAGTTGAGAGCAATGCATATGCAACTAAGTACACAAAGAGAACTTGGAATACTTCCAAGACTGCTGTAAGGAGTACTTCACCTCCTTCACTGATCACTGTCAAAGACCAACGCCATGACCAGACTGTAGGTGTTGTAGTGCCGGACATTCCTATTAAAGCAAGGGCATTGATGGGGAAGGGAAAGTATCCTGACATACTGAAACGGAGAAGGACTCAGAGTGACAGAGTTCTCCATATCCTCCATCTGCCTTTTGTCTGCAGAAAACCTTAAGCCAAAGAATAAGTTTAATCAGAGAAGTGAAAAAATATCCAAGCAAAAGAAAGCAGTCAAACAAGATGAAATAATAACAGTTTAATCATTAAACAAAGTCAAGGAACTTTAGCTACTCCAAAAAAACTATAATATTTTGAGCCATGTCCATTGAGCTCTCTTGTAGAAACTGAACCCCCGGTCAAGTGGAAGGAGGGGGGCCATTTGCTGTGTTTTTTAGGATGCAACAGTAAACAAAATCTATAATAATCCTCACTCTCATTCATCTTACATCCTAACACACACACTTCCTGTTTTATAATTATTTAGACTAAGTTCAATGGATATATACATTAATTGCACACAGCCCCTTATTTCTCATATACTGCCCCTTATTTCTCATATTTTTCCCCATTCTGGTCTTTTTTATGCTTGAATCATCTCCCTGTTGTTGAATTGTGTTATTTAGTTAGTTTGTGCTAAAGAATAGCAGAATATGGCACCTCCAAAATCTACCTCTTTGGCACAAGGATTATTTTGAGCTGGTTATTTTGAGAAACGCAGAAACAAGAGAAGCTCAGAGAAAAAGAGCAGAAGTTACCCTTTTGTGAGGGAAATGTACATTTACAAATGAAATCTGCATTTGTAAGCATCTCCCTCTCTCTCCCAGGTTGAGAAGATTGACTCTGAATCACAAGAGATTTGGTCAATAGAGAAGGCACCTATTTAAATCTGCATAACAAACCTTATCCTTCTTTACAGAGCTTTTCCTCACAACCTCCCCAAACTGTTCACCTGCATCCCCACTGCCCCCCCATCTTTCTTTTGTCTTTTGCAGAGGATGGTATTTAAGGTGGTGGCTTGGGCCATCTCAGGGAATTACTCAGTTTTCCTGGATATGAACCATGTATACAGTATGCATACGTGTTAATGAAGTTGTATTTGTTTTTCTTTTCTTTTTTTTTAATATTTATTTATTTATTTATTTATGGGGGGGGTGGGGAGGGAGGGACTGGGGTGGGCAGGCCACTTCCATTGGTCTTTCATGTATCTATTTTCATCCATCTTTGTTCTTTAGCCGCGTGAGCCTCCCATCACACTGGCCTCTGTTGTCGCAGAGCACCGGCTCTGGGCACATGCGCTCCAGAGCTCCAGCTCGGTAATTAAGATACATTGGTCCAGGCCAGGGATCGAACTGGCGCCCCTTGCACTGCAAGGCGGTGTCCTTACCCACTGGACCACCAGGGAAGCCCTGTTTTTCTTTTCTTAATCTCTTTTATTACAGAGATTCTCAGCCAAGAACTCAGAATAGCAAAAGGAAAATTATTTTAAATAATTCATTATGTAAATTATTTAGATTAACTTCCATACAGTGGTATATCCTTACAATGGAATATTATTTCTCAATAAGAAGAAATGAAGTACAGATATATGCTATAATATGGTTGCATCTTATATACCATGCTAAGAAGCCTGTCACAAAAGACTACATCATGTATAATTCCATTTCTGTGAAATGTTGAGAATAGGTTGGTAGGATTGGGGTCAGAGAGCAAGTGACTCTTACTGAGGCACTAGGTTTCTTTTGGGGGTTGAGATGAAAGTGTTCTGTGTTTAGTTGTGATGGTTGCACAACTCAAATACACTAAAAACCATTGAATTGTATATTTTTAGAGGGTCAGTTGTATATAGTATGTGAATTATATTCGAATAAAGCCATTTAAATGTAATCAAGTTGTAATAGTAGCTTTTAAGCATCTCCCTCTCTCTCCCAGGTTGAGAAGATTGACTCTGAATCACAAGAGATTTGGTCAATAGAGAAGGCACCTATTTAAATCTGCATAACAAACCTTATCCTTCTTTACAGAGCTTTTCCTCACAACCTCCCCAAACTGTTCACCTGCATCCCCACTGCCCCCCCATCTTTCTTTTGTCTTTTGCAGAGGATGGTATTTAAGGTGGTGGCTTGGGCCATCTCAGGGAATTACTCAGTTTTCCTGGATATGAACCATGTATACAGTATGCATACGTGTTAATGAAGTTGTATTTGTTTTTCTTTTCTTTTTTTTTAATATTTATTTATTTATTTATTTATGGGGGGTGGGGTGGGGAGGGACTGGGGTGGGCAGGCCACTTCCATTGGTCTTTCATGTATCTATTTTCATCCATCTTTGTTCTTTAGCCCGCGTGAGCCTCCCATCACACTGGCCTCTGTTGTCGCAGAGCACCGGCTCTGGGCACATGCGCTCCAGAGCTCCAGCTCGGTAATTAAGATACATTGGTCCAGGCCAGGGATCGAACTGGCGCCCCTTGCACTGCAAGGCGGTGTCCTTACCCACTGGACCACCAGGGAAGCCCTGTTTTTCTTTTCTTAATCTCTTTTATTACAGAGATTCTCAGCCAAGAACTCAGAATAGCAAAAGGAAAATTATTTTAAATAATTCATTATGTAAATTATTTAGATTAACTTCCATACAGTGGTATATCCTTACAATGGAATATTATTTCTCAATAAGAAGAAATGAAGTACAGATATATGCTATAATATGGTTGCATCTTATATACCATGCTAAGAAGCCTGTCACAAAAGACTACATCATGTATAATTCCATTTCTGTGAAATGTTGAGAATAGGTTGGTAGGATTGGGGTCAGAGAGCAAGTGACTCTTACTGAGGCACTAGGTTTCTTTTGGGGGTTGAGATGAAAGTGTTCTGTGTTTAGTTGTGATGGTTGCACAACTCAAATACACTAAAAACCATTGAATTGTATATTTTTAGAGGGTCAGTTGTATATAGTATGTGAATTATATTCGAATAAAGCCATTTAAATGTAATCAAGAAGTTTCTAAAAAGAAGTGAGAGTCAGGGGGCTTCCCTGGTGGTCCAGTGGGTAGGGACACCGCCTTGCAGTGCAAGGGGCGCCGGTTCGATCCCTGGCCTGGGAAGATCCCAGGTGCGGCGGAGCGGCTGGACTGATGTGTCCTATTACCAAGCCGGAGCTCTGGAGCGCATGCGCCCAGAGCTGGTGCTCTGTGACAACAGAAGTCATCGCAATGGGAGGTCCACATGGGCCAAAGAACAAGGATGGATGAAAATGGACAAATGAAAGACCAATAGAAGTGGCCTGCCTGCTCCCCTCCCTCCCCACCCATCCCCCACCAAAATAAATAAATAAATAAATCTTAAAAAAAAAAAAAAGAGTAGTGAGAGTCAGTTACCCTCCAGTGCTTACTAATTAGACTTGGGATTCAAGAAGGATTTTTTTGTCATTCCAGATACATGCTCTTACATATTTAACCCATAACAATAAAAAGTAGTGAGAAATTAATGTGGAAAAAAAGTCGGAATGATGGTATCTCCAGATTATGGAGTTATTTTTTTCTGAACTTTCTTAATTTTCCATTTTGAACAACATGTAATACTTTATAATCAGTCAAAACTGTTATAAAGTGGTTTCAAAATTTCATAATAGGAAATAGCAAATTTGTCATCGCTTCCTGCTGTTGTAGGCACTGTGCTGCAGCTTACTCTCATTCCTATTTTTATTAGTTCTCACTAAGAGACACTATCTTAAACGGATCAGAGACCTTTTACAGTCACAGTGTAGTCCCCTCAGAGTTATGAGTCTCGGACTTAGGCAATAAAATATCGTGGTCTCAAGTATCATCAAACAAGGGTAGCTTTATTAATCATAGTACATATAATAATCAGAATCAAGGCTCAATTAATCAGAATTAGAACTCAAATAACTAAAATCAGAGCTCAATCAGAAACAAGCATAAATAATCAGAACTCAATTAAGTAAAATCAGAATTCAATTAACTAAAGTCAGAACTCAATCAAATAATCAGAACTCAATTAACTAAAGTCAGAACTCAATCAAATAATCAGAACTCAATCAAAAGCAAGCACAAGTTCTTCCCCCAGAGCTGAAGAGTCTCAATCTCACATCGGGCACAGCTGATTTCCATGAGCAAGCCTCCCACACAATCTTACCTTACCTTTTTATATTTTCTCAACTAGAAATTTCAAGTTAACTAGTAATCACAGAAGTGGTTATTACAAGAGCTTTTTGCTCCTCTGGAGATGCAAAAGTGGTTACTACTGGAACTTTTTGCTCCTCTACTAGCGCCTAGGTAAACACCTTTGTCCTCGGGGGGGATGTGTGTTTGTACAGGAAACATTTTTACAATTCTGAATTTACAAAGGCAACTACGAGTTGTAAAAAGCATATTACACTATAACTAAAAAGCAGAAGTACAAGAGCTTTTGTGCTCTGCACTAGCACCTAGGTAAACGTCTCTATCAATGTTTGTCAAAGGTGATAATAGTCTAAGCCTACAAACTGCTAGTTTTATGAGTGGGGCTATTTCAGGTCTAGGCGGATAGAAGACAGTAATAATACTAGCTACTTAGTCACTGTCGGAAGAGGTCTCGGAGAGGCAGGGCTGCGGGCAGCGCTTATCACTAGTGTGAAAAGATACTTGTCTCCTCGGCCTGGGTATCTTTTCTGGATCTTTCCTGTGAGAAGTGAACATGGAACCCTCCCCTTGTACTAATGACTACCCTGTGGGAACATCTGACATACCCACCAAGTTAGAGTAGAGTGGTCTTCTTCTCCACATAGTGGCATTCCCTGCAAATATCCTAACTTCTCTTCCTCATCACTTTCCCCATCAGAACTGGTCTTCTCATAATTAGGGTCCCAATATCTGTCAGTGAAGATGCCTTTACTTGCCCCGACACTGCAGAAAAGTTTCCTGTGTCTGGGAAGCACACAGAGCAATCTTCCTTCTCAGTATTCCTAGCAAAAACAGTAAACCTGGCCATCAGGGTGACCTATCTTGATCTGCAGGAGTCACCTCACAATAAGCCACTTTGGCATGAGGATTAATTTGAGATGAAGGCAATTAAGAATCAACAGAGTCAGAGGAATTTTCTGGCGATCCAGTAGTTAGGACTTGGCACATTCACTGTTGGGTCCCAAGTTCACTCCCTGGTCAGGGAACTTTAAGCATGCAGCTGCCTTCTTCCCCAGAGCTGAAGAGTCTCAATCTCACATCGGGCACAGCTGATTTCCATGAGCAAGCCTCCCACACAATCTTACCTTACCTTTTTATATTTTCTCAACTAGAAATTTCAAGTTAACTAGTAATCACAGAAGTGGTTATTACAAGAGCTTTTTGCTCCTCTGGAGATGCAAAAGTGGTTACTACTGGAACTTTTTGCTCCTCTACTAGCGCCTAGGTAAACACCTTTGTCCTCGGGGGGGATGTGTGTTTGTACAGGAAACATTTTTACAATTCTGAATTTACAAAGGCAACTACGAGTTGTAAAAAGCATATTACACTATAACTAAAAAGCAGAAGTACAAGAGCTTTTGTGCTCTGCACTAGCACCTAGGTAAACGTCTCTATCAATGTTTGTCAAAGGTGATAATAGTCTAAGCCTACAAACTGCTAGTTTTATGAGTGGGGCTATTTCAGGTCTAGGCGGATAGAAGACAGTAATAATACTAGCTACTTAGTCACTGTCGGAAGAGGTCTCGGAGAGGCAGGGCTGCGGGCAGCGCTTATCACTAGTGTGAAAAGATACTTGTCTCCTCGGCCTGGGTATCTTTTCTGGATCTTTCCTGTGAGAAGTGAACATGGAACCCTCCCCTTGTACTAATGACTACCCTGTGGGAACATCTGACATACCCACCAAGTTAGAGTAGAGTGGTCTTCTTCTCCACATAGTGGCATTCCCTGCAAATATCCTAACTTCTCTTCCTCATCACTTTCCCCATCAGAACTGGTCTTCTCATAATTAGGGTCCCAATATCTGTCAGTGAAGATGCCTTTACTTGCCCCGACACTGCAGAAAAGTTTCCTGTGTCTGGGAAGCACACAGAGCAATCTTCCTTCTCAGTATTCCTAGCAAAAACAGTAAACCTGGCCATCAGGGTGACCTATCTTGATCTGCAGGAGTCACCTCACAATAAGCCACTTTGGCATGAGGATTAATTTGAGATGAAGGCAATTAAGAATCAACAGAGTCAGAGGAATTTTCTGGCGATCCAGTAGTTAGGACTTGGCACATTCACTGTTGGGTCCCAAGTTCACTCCCTGGTCAGGGAACTAAGATCCCACAAGCCATGCAGCATGACCAAAATAACAACAACAATAGTAGTATCAATAAAGAATAAACAGATTAGGAGGAGGAATTTTTCTGTCTTCTATCCGCCTGAAAGCAAGGCTTAAATTGTCCTTTAAGAAGGGAGAACCCCCCCACCATCATCAGAGAGAAGAGAACAGCTCTTATCATTGAAGACAGGGACTCAACACCAAGACGAGTTTGCGTAAATAGACCTCAATAAAACAGCCCTTATCATCCATTAGTTCCTTCATATATTTCCTAGTCCTTTCTCACAATTTATCATCTCCTGAAGTCCAAACCCTCCCCACTTTTTTGTTAACATGGTATATGAGCCCTCAGTCTTACTTCTTGAATTTTACTTCTCTCCTATATGCATGTAATTATTAATTACAATTGTGTTTTTAATTATTAATTAAAATTGTATTTTCTCTCATTAATCTTTTTATTATTTTAATTTGCATGCCCCCAGAGATGGAAAGTCATACAAGAGAGTTTTTCCTCCCCAGTAGTCTCTTGTGATTTTTTTTAATTTTTAAAAAAGTTAGTCATATTTGCATAAAATTCTGTAAGTGCTAAATTTTTATCACTGTTGCTTTTTATTATTTTACTTGTCCAGTATTGCATAAAATTCATTTGGTTTTTATGAGTGTCCTTTCTTCCTCAACTGGATTCCAAGGTTGAGGGGAAGACTATGTCATAATATAATATGAGTATTCTAATTCCTAAAATAATTTCTTTATATAATGTAGGTAATCAACAAGCAGTTTTTGGAAGACTTTTTATATATATAATATGAGTTTTAATTCCCTCTATATCTGTCAGTGAAGATGCCTTTACTTGCCCCGACACTGCAGAAAAGTTTCCTGTGTCTGGGAAGCACACAGAGCAATCTTCCTTCTCAGTATTCCTAGCAAAAACAGTAAACCTGGCCATCAGGGTGACCTATCTTGATCTGCAGGAGTCACCTCACAATAAGCCACTTTGGCATGAGGATTAATTTGAGATGAAGGCAATTAAGAATCAACAGAGTCAGAGGAATTTTCTGGCGATCCAGTAGTTAGGACTTGGCACATTCACTGTTGGGTCCCAAGTTCACTCCCTGGTCAGGGAACTAAGATCCCACAAGCCATGCAGCATGACCAAAATAACAACAACAATAGTAGTATCAATAAAGAATAAACAGATTAGGAGGAGGAATTTTTCTGTCTTCTATCCGCCTGAAAGCAAGGCTTAAATTGTCCTTTAAGAAGGGAGAACCCCCCCACCATCATCAGAGAGAAGAGAACAGCTCTTATCATTGAAGACAGGGACTCAACACCAAGACGAGTTTGCGTAAATAGACCTCAATAAAACAGCCCTTATCATCCATTAGTTCCTTCATATATTTCCTAGTCCTTTCTCACAATTTATCATCTCCTGAAGTCCAAACCCTCCCCACTTTTTTGTTAACATGGTATATGAGCCCTCAGTCTTACTTCTTGAATTTTACTTCTCTCCTATATGCATGTAATTATTAATTACAATTGTGTTTTTAATTATTAATTAAAATTGTATTTTCTCTCATTAATCTTTTTATTATTTTAATTTGCATGCCCCCAGAGATGGAAAGTCATACAAGAGAGTTTTTCCTCCCCAGTAGTCTCTTGTGATTTTTTTTAATTTTTAAAAAAGTTAGTCATATTTGCATAAAATTCTGTAAGTGCTAAATTTTTATCACTGTTGCTTTTTATTATTTTACTTGTCCAGTATTGCATAAAATTCATTTGGTTTTTATGAGTGTCCTTTCTTCCTCAACTGGATTCCAAGGTTGAGGGGAAGACTATGTCATAATATAATATGAGTATTCTAATTCCCTAAAATAATTTCTTTATATAATGTAGGTAATCAACAAGCAGTTTTTGAACCTTTTTATTATAAAACTTTTTTTAGTAACAAAAAAACATACACTGTTGGTTGCATTGTATAAATGTCTTCAACAACTCTTTGGTTCCTAGATACTAACCCAGATATTTATAGCTCATTTTATTCTATACCATGTCACCAGGTTTATAAATTACCCTCTGGTCTTTGTAACTTACTTTTAAATTAACTTTTAAGTTTTGATTTTTATGAAAGTCATCCTAATTTTTTTAAATGACATACCTAAGTTGCAAATGTGTTTTCATTTACAGTAAGTCTTTCTTGTATCTTACTTTTCCATATCTCATTAACCCAAGCTTGGATTTGAGTAAATTCTTCTGATTTCTTTCTTTAGTAGAATTTTACAGCTATTAGAATAAAAAGAAAACTTCCTTTTTAAAATTAAACATTGATCTTGTGGAATGTATTTAATAGTAATCAAATGTCTTTAAGCAAACATTGTTCATAATTAAAGTATGCTGTTCTAAATCTTAGCTGTCTTTGGGCAAACCCACCACATATGAAAAAGATTACCTTTCATCCTGTCTTCACACTGCTCAGTTGGTAAGATGAAGGGTATATGTGATGTAATCCTCCACTCTCAATTACGAGGCCGAGTAGAAAGGCTAACTTTCATGGAAACTGTCAGACCCAAACACAATGGAATGTTTTTGGTCCCCACCTCTTTATCACTTCCCTCCTTACTTTCCTTTCTCAATGTACCCCACCAGTCTCTCTCTATCCATTCCTTCTTTCAGACTGTCACCAGATCTAGAGTCAATCATATAAATTCCCTGCATAAAAGTTTTCAATGGATTATCATTGCCTGGATAAAACCTAATAGGAAGACTAAAAGTAGGCATATGGTGAAGAAGATGGCCCTGATGAGAAGCTGGCTTGTCGAGACGGCATTTGCCTTGCTGAAGTCATCACTTTTGTGTAGTGTCTTCATTTCAATTAATTTTGTCAATTTGCCAAGAGCACAGCCTCACTAAATAATAGAAGGTTGATATGTAAATGGTAACACCAATGTATTTAATTACAATGAGAAATTTAACTGGCAAGAAGATTGGCTACTCTGACCAATTCAATATTAAATTCTTGGGGAGAAATATATGAGAAACCATATTATAATTGAAATTTTGCTACCTGGACACAGGTAAGAAGTGGTCTGTTTTAGGAACCTATTGACATTAACCTTGACATGTCAGCAATGAATTCCTGCTGCACACTGAATCCTTTTTTCTTCTTCTTTTTCTTTTTTTTTTATTGAAGTATAGTTAACATTCAATGTTATTCTATTTTCAGGTATAGAACATAGTGATTTGACATTTATATACATTTTGAATTGGTCACCACAGTTACTGTAATATTATTGAGCATATTCATATGTAATATATCCCCTCTAGAGTACTTTTTGCTTTTTAAATGTATTTTTAAAGTTTATTTTTAGTTGGAGAATAATTGCTTTACAATGTTGTGCTGGTTTCTACTGTGACAACAGTGTGAATCTGCTATAAGTATACATATATCCTCTCACTCTTGTGCCTCCCTCCCACCCAGCACCAAACTGAGCATCCTGTGTTATACAGCAGCTTCCCAACATCTATCTGTTCTATACATAGTTATATATCTATATGTCAGTGCTATTCTCTCAGTTCATCCCACCACCTCTTCCCCTGCTGTGTCCACAAGCCCATTGTCTAGATCTGTGTCTTTATTCCTGCCCTGAAAATAGGTTCATCAGTACCACTTTTCTAGATTCCAAATATATGTGTTAAATACTCTATTTGTTTTTCTCCTTCTGACTTACTTCACTCTGTATAACAGGCTGCAGGTTCATCCACCTCTTTATCACTTCCCTCCTTACTTTCCTTTCTCAATGTACCCCACCAGTCTCTCTCTATCCATTCCTTCTTTCAGACTGTCACCAGATCTAGAGTCAATCATATAAATTCCCTGCATAAAAGTTTTCAATGGATTATCATTGCCTGGATAAAACCTAATAGGAAGACTAAAAGTAGGCATATGGTGAAGAAGATGGCCCTGATGAGAAGCTGGCTTGTCGAGACGGCATTTGCCTTGCTGAAGTCATCACTTTTGTGTAGTGTCTTCATTTCAATTAATTTTGTCAATTTGCCAAGAGCACAGCCTCACTAAATAATAGAAGGTTGATATGTAAATGGTAACACCAATGTATTTAATTACAATGAGAAATTTAACTGGCAAGAAGATTGGCTACTCTGACCAATTCAATATTAAATTCTTGGGGAGAAATATATGAGAAACCATATTATAATTGAAATTTTGCTACCTGGACACAGGTAAGAAGTGGTCTGTTTTAGGAACCTATTGACATTAACCTTGACATGTCAGCAATGAATTCCTGCTGCACACTGAATCCTTTTTTCTTCTTCTTTTTCTTTTTTTTATTGAAGTATAGTTAACATTCAATGTTATTCTATTTTCAGGTATAGAACATAGTGATTTGACATTTATATACATTTTGAATTGGTCACCACAGTTACTGTAATATTATTGAGCATATTCATATGTAATATATCCCCTCTAGAGTACTTTTTGCTTTTTAAATGTATTTTTAAAGTTTATTTTTAGTTGGAGAATAATTGCTTTACAATGTTGTGCTGGTTTCTACTGTGACAACAGTGTGAATCTGCTATAAGTATACATATATCCTCTCACTCTTGTGCCTCCCTCCCACCCAGCACCAAACTGAGCATCCTGTGTTATACAGCAGCTTCCCAACATCTATCTGTTCTATACATAGTTATATATCTATATGTCAGTGCTATTCTCTCAGTTCATCCCACCACCTCTTCCCCTGCTGTGTCCACAAGCCCATTGTCTAGATCTGTGTCTTTATTCCTGCCCTGAAAATAGGTTCATCAGTACCACTTTTCTAGATTCCAAATATATGTGTTAAATACTCTATTTGTTTTTCTCCTTCTGACTTACTTCACTCTGTATAACAGGCTGCAGGTTCATCCACCTTATTATAGCTGATTCCAGTTCATTCCTTTTTATGGCTGAGTAATATCCCATTGTATATATGTACCAAAGCTTCTTTATCCATTCATCCATTAATAGATACCTAGGTTGCTTCCATTTCCTGGCTATTGTAAATAGTAAATATTGTAATGAACATTGGATTAATGTGTCTTCTTGTATTTTGATTTTCTTAGGGTATATGTCCAGTTGTGGGATTCCTGGGTCCTATAGTAGTTTTATTTCTAGTTTTTAAAGGAATCTCCACACTTTTCTCCATAGTGGCTGTATCAGTTTACAGTCCCAGCAGTATTGCAAGAGAGTTATCTTTGCTCCACATCCTCTCCAGCATTTACTGTTTGTAGACATTTGATGATGGCCATTCTGACAGGTGTGAGGTCGTTTGATTTACATTCATCTCATAATGAACGATGTGGAAAATCTTTTTGTGTGTTTGTTGGCCATCTATATTGTCTTCTTTGGAGAAATGCCTGTTTAGGTCTTCTGCCCACTTTTTGATTGGGTTGTTTGTTTATCTGATATTGAGCTGCATGAGTTGCTTGTATATTTTGGAGCTTAATCCTTTGTAAATTGCTTCATCTGCAATTATTTTCTCTCACTCTCAGGATTGTCTTTTCGTCTTGTTTATAGTTTCCTTGGCTGTGCAAAAGCTTTTAAGTTTAATTAGGTCCCACTTGTTTATTTTTATTTTCATGACTCTGAGGAGGTGGGTCAAAGAGGATCTTATTGCAATTTATGTCAAAGAATCTTCCGCCCATATTTTTCTCTAAGAGTTTTATAGTATCTGGCCTTACATTTAGGTCTTTAATCATTTTTTTTTCCCATCATGCCTCTGTTTTATTTATATTTATTTTCATCCATCTTTTATTCTTTGGCCTATGTGGGCCTCCCATTGCAGCGGCCTCTCTCATTGCAGAGCATCGGCTCTGGGCACATGTACTCCAGAGTGCTGGCTCATCATTGGACACACCAGTCCAGCCACCCTGTGGCACATGGAATCTTATCAGGCCAGGGATTGAATTGGTGCCCCTTGCACGGCAAGGTGGACTCTTTTTCCACTGGATCACCAAGGACGCCCCACATTTAGGTCTTTAATTCATTTTAAGTTTATTTTTGTGTATGGTGTTAGAAGTGTTCTGATTTCATGTACATAGTATCCTTAACCACAGCAGTCTGGAATGTTGCCTGTAAGATCACTAAATATCATTCTTCAGACAGACACAGCTATTCTTTTTATGTGCCAGTATTGTTGCGATGAGAGGGAGGTTCTTGATTTTCTTGCTGCTAGACCAGGAAACATTTTATCTCTAAGGCACCTCTGGCACATAACTAACATCATGCATTGGACCTTATTTCAGTAAATAGTAAATATTGTAATGAACATTGGATTAATGTGTCTTCTTGTATTTTGATTTTCTTAGGGTATATGTCCAGTTGTGGGATTCCTGGGTCCTATAGTAGTTTTATTTCTAGTTTTTAAAGGAATCTCCACACTTTTCTCCATAGTGGCTGTATCAGTTTACAGTCCCAGCAGTATTGCAAGAGAGTTATCTTTGCTCCACATCCTCTCCAGCATTTACTGTTTGTAGACATTTGATGATGGCCATTCTGACAGGTGTGAGGTCGTTTGATTTACATTCATCTCATAATGAACGATGTGGAAAATCTTTTTGTGTGTTTGTTGGCCATCTATATTGTCTTCTTTGGAGAAATGCCTGTTTAGGTCTTCTGCCCACTTTTTGATTGGGTTGTTTGTTTATCTGATATTGAGCTGCATGAGTTGCTTGTATATTTTGGAGCTTAATCCTTTGTAAATTGCTTCATCTGCAATTATTTTCTCTCACTCTCAGGATTGTCTTTTCGTCTTGTTTATAGTTTCCTTGGCTGTGCAAAAGCTTTTAAGTTTAATTAGGTCCCACTTGTTTATTTTTATTTTCATGACTCTGAGGAGGTGGGTCAAAGAGGATCTTATTGCAATTTATGTCAAAGAATCTTCCGCCCATATTTTTCTCTAAGAGTTTTATAGTATCTGGCCTTACATTTAGGTCTTTAATCATTTTTTTTCCCATCATGCCTCTGTTTTATTTATATTTATTTTCATCCATCTTTTATTCTTTGGCCTATGTGGGCCTCCCATTGCAGCGGCCTCTCTCATTGCAGAGCATCGGCTCTGGGCACATGTACTCCAGAGTGCTGGCTCATCATTGGACACACCAGTCCAGCCACCCTGTGGCACATGGAATCTTATCAGGCCAGGGATTGAATTGGTGCCCCTTGCACGGCAAGGTGGACTCTTTTTCCACTGGATCACCAAGGACGCCCCACATTTAGGTCTTTAATTCATTTTAAGTTTATTTTTGTGTATGGTGTTAGAAGTGTTCTGATTTCATGTACATAGTATCCTTAACCACAGCAGTCTGGAATGTTGCCTGTAAGATCACTAAATATCATTCTTCAGACAGACACAGCTATTCTTTTTATGTGCCAGTATTGTTGCGATGAGAGGGAGGTTCTTGATTTTCTTGCTGCTAGACCAGGAAACATTTTATCTCTAAGGCACCTCTGGCACATAACTAACATCATGCATTGGACCTTATTTCATGATTGTACTCTCTGTATCTCAGATTTATTTGGTTTTCTTCAGACCTACAGTGATATGATAGCAAAAAGATTGTATATAACCAGTCTCCAGCTACATAGGATGTGGGCAAATATAGGGACCTTCATTAGAAAGGTACTGGGAATTTTAAGACAGTGACAGCAAAGCATCAAACCTGAGGGATTACGTAGATCTCACACTATGAAAATCAGCCTATACATAATCCAAAGCATGGTGCAATCCTCTAGTGCAAAGTCAACAAAATACTACCCACAGTTCAAATTCAGCTGCTCCCTATTTCTGTAAGTAATGTTGGAATGTAGCTTATGGCTGCTTTTGCTTTATAATGGCAGGGCTCTATACATGCTACAGAGATGGAATAGCCCACACAGACTATAAACTGTTTACTACCTGACCAACTCCTACTCTAAGTGTCTGATATCATTCTTTGTCCCATACTTGCTATTCAAAATGGGCACTGAGCAAGCTCAGCTTGATCCAGTCTTCCCTTAAGAAACCTTGTGGGGGGCTTCCCTGGTGGTCCAGTGGGTAAGGACACTGCCTTGCACTGCAAGGGGCGCCGGTTCCATCCCTGGCCTGGGAAGATCCCATGTGCCGCGGAGTGGCTGGACCGATGTGTCCAATTACCGAGCCCGAGCTCTGGAGCGCATGCGCCCAGAGCCGGCGCTCAGTGACAACAGAGGCCACCGCGATGGGAGGCCCACAAGAGCCAAAGAACAAAGACGGATGAAAATAGATAAATGAAAGACCAATAGAAGTGGCCCACACGCTCCCCTCCCTCACCAACCCACCCCCCAAAAAATAAATAAATAAATATTAAAAGAAAAAGAAAAGAAACCTTGTGGGGCACATGTAGAGCCTGCAACAACATATGAGAAGTTGGAGATTGTCGACTCAGTCAGAGTCTACAGACTAAAGTGTTAAGAATTTCTATGATGCTATAGGACAGCAACACCTGTGAGTTCTCCGTGGGGAAGGCTGCAGAACTATCTGAACTCTTCTACCCAGACTTCCTGGATACTTGGGATTTCTAACCATGACCACCCACGTATCATTGTCAACTCCAAATCAGAGAACTGGCCCTTGTCTGGAGTTTTGTGTGTCCATTTCATGAAGAGATGTCTCAAGAGCTGTTCTTCTTTGACTGACTTGGAAACTCTGAATCCCCTGACTCCGTATATCCCCCGTTACTTTGGTTCCCCTGGATCAGGTGCCATGTAATCCTCATATCTGGACTCAGGCCCCTATCAAGAACTTTAGAGGATCTGAGATTTTACTCTGTGTGCTCATTATCCAGTTAGGCTTCTGCAATTTCATGGATGCTTGTAGAAGACAAGAGACTCATGTGTAGGGAATGAAGGTAGTTTATTACTCATAACAAGAGCAGTAGCCAGAGTAAGGCATTTTTGCACCATTTCCCCAAACCTCAATGCCCACAGGGTGATTTGAGGGCCAGTTTATACTCATATATACAGTGGGCTCCTTTATATGAAAGGCACCTTGGGCTTAGGGAATTAGAGGGTTTTTTTAAAATAATGCACTCTGAAACTATAAGCACATGTGCCCTTCTAGAGGCGTCCCTTTTAGCCTAGCTGATAAAGAACCCGCCCTTCCAGAAGGAAACATTGTTTTTGCAACACTGGAAAGTAAGCCAACTTGTCCTTTACTCTGAAGGGAGCACTATCTCTAGCTTCCAAGTCAGTGTGTTAAGCAAACATCCTTGAGAACATGGTTCCAAACAAAAGGCAATCAGTGTCCTGTTTGCAAGTCATGCAGAAAGGCAAGAAACCCTTGGAGAACTGCCTGTCTCAACCACTCCTGGATGGGTCTTTCCCCTGATTCCTTCCTCCCATCTCCATAGCTATAACTGAGTCCCCATTTTCCTGGGAGCAAGTTGGAATTTTTTGCTAGTAACTTCTTCCAGCTTTTGATACCTTCTCTTCTAGGTCACAGCTTAATAGCTGGCACTTCAGAGAGATGTATATCTTTTCCACCCTATTGCCCCAACACTAATTAAATGCTCTCTCTTGTTTCACTACTTTTCAAGTTTTATCAATTATTGTTGTCTGTGCGTAGCTATACAACTTAGATATCACAATATGCCTAAAGTATTTAGCTGCTCCCCACATCTACCCTGTTCTCAGTTTCTCAGGATTGTGTGTATCTACATAAATGATGTAAAAGATTATGATATTAAGGTCAAATGCCAGAGTATTGCAGCCATGATGCCTAAAGTTGGATGATTGTTGGAATCATGCTTAGAATGTTCCATGTAATGAGCCTATAGTGCAAATGAGAGGCCACGCAAGGGTGGATAAAAGGGAACAGGAAGAGGAATCAGGAACTGACTACAAACAAAAATACCATCCGGAGGAAACAGGATAAGCCTGTCCAGACACTGGAAACTATAATGAGGAAGGAAAAGCAATTACCAAAACAGATGGACGGAAATGGAGCAACTAACAGAGACGTTTTGAATTGTCTGGAGATTTGGAGGGTTGAGTAGAATTCATGTCTTATTTCAGAATGCACAGGGTGATTTGAGGGCCAGTTTATACTCATATATACAGTGGGCTCCTTTATATGAAAGGCACCTTGGGCTTAGGGAATTAGAGGGTTTTTAAAATAATGCACTCTGAAACTATAAGCACATGTGCCCTTCTAGAGGCGTCCTTTTAGCCTAGCTGATAAAGAACCCGCCCTTCCAGAAGGAAACATTGTTTTTGCAACACTGGAAAGTAAGCCAACTTGTCCTTTACTCTGAAGGGAGCACTATCTCTAGCTTCCAAGTCAGTGTGTTAAGCAAACATCCTTGAGAACATGGTTCCAAACAAAAGGCAATCAGTGTCCTGTTTGCAAGTCATGCAGAAAGGCAAGAAACCCTTGGAGAACTGCCTGTCTCAACCACTCCTGGATGGGTCTTTCCCCTGATTCCTTCCTCCCATCTCCATAGCTATAACTGAGTCCCCATTTTCCTGGGAGCAAGTTGGAATTTTTTGCTAGTAACTTCTTCCAGCTTTTGATACCTTCTCTTCTAGGTCACAGCTTAATAGCTGGCACTTCAGAGAGATGTATATCTTTTCCACCCTATTGCCCCAACACTAATTAAATGCTCTCTCTTGTTTCACTACTTTTCAAGTTTTATCAATTATTGTTGTCTGTGCGTAGCTATACAACTTAGATATCACAATATGCCTAAAGTATTTAGCTGCTCCCCACATCTACCCTGTTCTCAGTTTCTCAGGATTGTGTGTATCTACATAAATGATGTAAAAGATTATGATATTAAGGTCAAATGCCAGAGTATTGCAGCCATGATGCCTAAAGTTGGATGATTGTTGGAATCATGCTTAGAATGTTCCATGTAATGAGCCTATAGTGCAAATGAGAGGCCACGCAAGGGTGGATAAAAGGGAACAGGAAGAGGAATCAGGAACTGACTACAAACAAAAATACCATCCGGAGGAAACAGGATAAGCCTGTCCAGACACTGGAAACTATAATGAGGAAGGAAAAGCAATTACCAAAACAGATGGACGGAAATGGAGCAACTAACAGAGGTAGAACCATGTTTATTTGAGAGAGTGTGTCTGGAGATTTGGAGGGTTGAGTAGAATTCATGCTTATTCTTCATAACTCATGGGTCTATGATGATAGCAAATGTACATACTTAACAGTCAGACATGCACTCCTATAAACAATCAAGATGTTTCCTAAACCTGTGATTTCATGTCCTTTGTGACTTCCTGTGAATTTTCTTTTTTGATCGAGGTATGGTTTTTATTTTAATGGTAACTTGATTTATTCATTTCCCATTTGCCAAAATATTTAAATATTTGCATTCCTAGAGGATTGTGCAAGTTTATTGAGACAATTAAAAAGGATATTACAACAGGTCTGTCCTAGAAAATATGTGACAGATGGTTGCAGAGCATTAAAAAAGAGAGCTGTTAAGCCTACAATGCAGTATCTCATTGTCTGCTGTATTTTTATGAAAGCTTGCAGAATGAGGCATATGTTATTGTTTCATCTTTTTTGATATAACTAAATTTCTTCAAACACATACAATTAAAAAATAATCTACTCTTGAGTAAATTGCATGTACATGAATAAAGATGCAATCTCTTAGATGAGTTTTGTTTTTCCCAGCTGTCCATGAGATTATTATGTATATTGAATTATGCACTCTCTATTGTGCATTGCATGAGAGCTACAAATGGAAAGATTTAGTCACTTTTAAATTTCTTATTGAAGCAAAGCACTCACTAACTATTCATCAGCTATAAGAACTTTATAATTGTTCAATATTTTGAGGCATTTGGGTGCATAAACGGACTCTAATTTTAGTAGTTTATTCACCTAGTGCTTTAACAAAGATAGAGCACTCTTTCTTGTATAACTTAAGTTAAACATCAAATGCAATGTTTTTAAATGGCTAGAATTATTGAAATTTAGAATGAGAAGCCATTTAATTTTCTGAAGATAAAGAAAATTGCAACTCAGTGATTGCCTAAGAATTATACTCCCAAAAGATCTATCCAGCCAGAAGTGTGTTAAAACCACTGTTTCATACATTTAAGGGTCCTTGTTCTTTGATAAGCCTGTCCAGACACTGGAAACTATAATGAGGAAGGAAAAGCAATTACCAAAACAGATGGACGGAAATGGAGCAACTAACAGAGGTAGAACCATGTTTATTTGAGAGAGTGTGTCTGGAGATTTGGAGGGTTGAGTAGAATTCATGCTTATTCTTCATAACTCATGGGTCTATGATGATAGCAAATGTACATACTTAACAGTCAGACATGCACTCCTATAAACAATCAAGATGTTTCCTAAACCTGTGATTTCATGTCCTTTGTGACTTCCTGTGAATTTTCTTTTTTGATCGAGGTATGGTTTTTATTTTAATGGTAACTTGATTTATTCATTTCCCATTTGCCAAAATATTTAAATATTTGCATTCCTAGAGGATTGTGCAAGTTTATTGAGACAATTAAAAAGGATATTACAACAGGTCTGTCCTAGAAAATATGTGACAGATGGTTGCAGAGCATTAAAAAAGAGAGCTGTTAAGCCTACAATGCAGTATCTCATTGTCTGCTGTATTTTTATGAAAGCTTGCAGAATGAGGCATATGTTATTGTTTCATCTTTTTTGATATAACTAAATTTCTTCAAACACATACAATTAAAAAATAATCTACTCTTGAGTAAATTGCATGTACATGAATAAAGATGCAATCTCTTAGATGAGTTTTGTTTTTCCCAGCTGTCCATGAGATTATTATGTATATTGAATTATGCACTCTCTATTGTGCATTGCATGAGAGCTACAAATGGAAAGATTTAGTCACTTTTAAATTTCTTATTGAAGCAAAGCACTCACTAACTATTCATCAGCTATAAGAACTTTATAATTGTTCAATATTTTGAGGCATTTGGGTGCATAAACGGACTCTAATTTTAGTAGTTTATTCACCTAGTGCTTTAACAAAGATAGAGCACTCTTTCTTGTATAACTTAAGTTAAACATCAAATGCAATGTTTTTAAATGGCTAGAATTATTGAAATTTAGAATGAGAAGCCATTTAATTTTCTGAAGATAAAGAAAATTGCAACTCAGTGATTGCCTAAGAATTATACTCCCAAAAGATCTATCCAGCCAGAAGTGTGTTAAAACCACTGTTTCATACATTTAAGGGTCCTTGTTCTTTCTGTAACATGTAGACTTTTCTGTTTGTCATTCCTACAGGGAGTTGAATCTATAATTATTCAATTAAGTAGCACCTGCACAGATTTTCTTGTATATCACTTGTCACCTGACCACTGGGCTTTATTTTCACAATCCGTTTTTTTTTTTTTTTTAAGTTCAACATTGGTGTATATTACAAAATGATCACCACAAATCTAGTTAACATCTGTCACCATATATAGTTATAGTCTTTTTTCTTGTGACAAGAACTTTTAAGATACACAGTTGTAGCGTCTTTCAGATACACAGCACAATATTATTAGCTGTGGTCACCATGTGGGATATTACATCCCCATGACTTATTTATTTTATATCTGGAAGTTTGTACCTTTTGATTCCCTGCATCCATTTTGCCAACCCTTCATCCCCTTCCTCTAGCATTCACCAGTCTGTTTTCTGTATCTATGATCTTGTTTTGTTTAATTGTTGTTTTTGTTTGTCTGTTCTTTTATATTCCCCATATAGGTGATAGTATATATGGTGTTTATCTTTCTCTGCCTGAGTTACTGCACTTAGGATAATGCCCATGATTTCCATCCATGTTGTCACGAATAACAAGATTTCCTAATTTTTTTATGGCTGAATTTAGTTACTGTAGGATTTTGCTCTATATTACCATTTCAGATTAATATTTTACATCCTTCAATCAATCTTGTAACAACAGGTAGACTTTTCTTTGGGGCCAAGTCTATTTTTCGAACTACAGAAAGCTGAAGCTCTAAACCGAACAAAACTTAAATGTTATCATATTAGGAGGCAAACAAACTTGATGGTGTTTCACAGTCCTTATAGAGGTTGGTGAAAAAGACTCATAGTCATTCAGTTTTATTACTTAGGATGATAATGTCTCTACTAAGGTTATTTGTGGAATGTTTATGATCCTTAAATACATAGAAGTGTCTATCTGGCTACATTTTATTATATTTTTCTCTTTTCATTATTCTTTTTCATTTTTATCTTTTGTTTGACTTATGGCATCTCAGTTTCCTGATCAGGGACTGAACCCAGGCCACAGTAGTGAAAGCTTTGAATCCTTACCACCAGGCCACCAGGGAATTCCCTCTTTTTGTTATTCTTGTTAAACTAAGTGCCCTAGATACTTTAATCTTTTTTAGAATGACAGATCCTTCTTTAGAATCTTTTGCAAACGAACCTTCTTTGTGTAGAGGGAACTCATGGAAGAAGATCTTTGCTTCTTTATGTGGGCAGCTACTAGACTTTTTGCCACCTTCAATATCTAGCTTTTCCCTAAAAATTCTGCTAAATGTGCCATGTGCTCGCATTGCCATCATTATAAGGTGCAACTGTGTCTGTCCTCCAAAGCAATATTTTTTTTTGAGGAACCTCCATATTTAGTAAAGGGTAGTTATCAATAGTTGGATCTATTAAACTATAACTTGGTGAAGAAAAAATGAACATAATATGCCTTCTCTGATCAAACTCTCTTTAATTATTTTTACAAAAACTTGCATGTTCTCCAAGCCTAAACAATAAGGTATTCACCAAAGTTGTTTTTCAGAAACTTGGAGTCAGCTGTGTCTAATTTGGGTTTGGGCCAGTTTAAGACTTGTTGAAACCATCAGCCTTCCAACTGGACATGCATGAGTGTCTGATCGGTGACTTTCTGATATCAGAGCCAAAAGATGCACCTGTGGCCCTGTGAAGATCGATAATCACCTCACCTTTTTTCTATCTTCCATCACGTTTCCCCATACTCTCCACACCTTAGCTTTCTCTCATACCCTGAGCCCCCAGCCTTGAGAGAGGTTGGTTTGAGATTTGTTCTGGCTTGACTACCTTGTGAATAAACCTTTTCTCTGTTGTAAATCTCAGCAGACTCTGCATTGAGCTTGCTGCACATCCAATAAATGAATCTGGTTTGGTAAAAGTTATATAAATTGATATCCTGCTAACAGGGTACAAGGGTTCTTTTTTTCAGTACATCCTCCATATTAGTTGTTATCTTTTGTCTTTATGATAATAGCTATCCGAACAGGTGTGAGGCAATATCTCATTGCAGTTTTGATTCGCACTTCTCTGATGATTAGTGATGTTGAGCACCTTTCATAAATCTGTCTGGCCATTTGTATGTTGTCTTTTTTGGAGAAATGTCTGTTCAGTTCCTTTGTCCATTTTAAAATCAGTTTAGGGCTTCCCTGGTGGTCCAGTGGGTAAGGACACTGCCTTGCAGTGCAAGGGGCGCCGGTTCCATCCCTGGCCTGGGAAGATCCCACGTGCTGCAGAGCCGCTGGACCGCTGTGTCCAGTTACCGAGCCGGAGCTCTGGAGTGCATGCACCCAGAGCCAGTGCTCTGCGACAACAGAGGCCATTGCAATGGGAGGCCCACACGGGCCAAATAACAAAGATGGATGAAACTAGATAAATGAAAGACCAGTGGAAGTGGCCCGCCAACCCCCTCCCTCCCCACCCCCGCCAAAAATAAATAAATAAATAAAATCAGTTTATTTGGCTTTTTTTTTTTTCTTTTTTGGTTTTCCATGTTTGTTTTGCTATTGAATTGTAGGAGTTCCTTACATATTTTGGACATTAGTTTTTATCTGATACATGGTTTACAGATAGTTTTGCCCATTCTGTAGGTTACCTTTTCATTTGGCTGATTGTTGCCCTTGTTGTGCAGAATCTTTTTGATTTAAAATAGCCCCACTTACCTAACTTTGTGCTTTTGGTGTTATATCAAGAAATCACTACAGAAGCCAATGTCAAGAAGTGTTTGCCCTGTGTTTTCTTCTAGGAGTTCTAAGGTTTCAAGTCTTATGTTTAAGTCTTTAAATCCATTTGAGTCAATTTTTGTGTATAATATAAGATAAGGGTCCAGTTTTCTTCTATTAACATTTTGTTTGCAGTCCATAGAGTAAAAATTCCTGTTATAATGGCCCTAAAGTAAGCTATAGTATTTTATAATTATATTTTATATTATTTATAAACTATCTTTTTATACAAATCCATTTACTACCAGAAGACATTTTTATACTAGTTAATATTTTGCATCTGTCAGTTCATACTAAATGTTTGTACATCCTTCCTCCTTTTCTCTTTCAAATATTTCTTATCAGAGTCTTCCAAACTCTAAGGTTGATTTTTTTTTCTTATTAAATCATGGTTTTCTTATCTAGTTATTTGCCACATCATGTGGCATGGGCGATATTAGTTCCCTGACCAGGGATTGAACCTGTGCCCCCTGCATTGAAAATGTAGAGTCTTAACCACTGGATCAGGAAAGTCCACACTTTCTTTTATGAAGTCCAACCTTTTAGCAAAAATTTGAATTAATCTTGGTCAATTGTCCAGTGGGTAAGGACACTGCCTTGCAAGGGCTGCCGGTTCAATCCCTGGCATGGGAAGATCCCACGTGCTGCAGAGCCGCCGGATCGATGTGTCCGGTTACCGAGCCGGAGCTCTGGAGTGCATGCACCCAGACCCGGTGCTCGGGGACACCAGAGGCCACTGTGATGGGAGGCCCACACGGGCCAAATAACAAAGATGGATGAAACCAGATAAATGAAAGACCAGTGGAAGTGGCCCGCCAACCCCTCCCTCCCACCCCCGCCAAAAATAAATAAATAAATAAAATCAGTTTATTTGGCTTTTTTTTTTTTCTTTTTTGGTTTTCCATGTTTGTTTTGCTATTGAATTGTAGGAGTTCCTTACATATTTTGGACATTAGTTTTTATCTGATACATGGTTTACAGATAGTTTTGCCCATTCTGTAGGTTACCTTTTCATTTGGCTGATTGTTGCCCTTGTTGTGCAGAATCTTTTTGATTTAAAATAGCCCCACTTACCTAACTTTGTGCTTTTGGTGTTATATCAAGAAATCACTACAGAAGCCAATGTCAAGAAGTGTTTGCCCTGTGTTTTCTTCTAGGAGTTCTAAGGTTTCAAGTCTTATGTTTAAGTCTTTAAATCCATTTGAGTCAATTTTTGTGTATAATATAAGATAAGGGTCCAGTTTTCTTCTATTAACATTTTGTTTGCAGTCCATAGAGTAAAAATTCCTGTTATAATGGCCCTAAAGTAAGCTATAGTATTTTATAATTATATTTTATATTATTTATAAACTATCTTTTTATACAAATCCATTTACTACCAGAAGACATTTTTATACTAGTTAATATTTTGCATCTGTCAGTTCATACTAAATGTTTGTACATCCTTCCTCCTTTTCTCTTTCAAATATTTCTTATCAGAGTCTTCCAAACTCTAAGGTTGATTTTTTTTTCTTATTAAATCATGGTTTTCTTATCTAGTTATTTGCCACATCATGTGGCATGGGCGATATTAGTTCCCTGACCAGGGATTGAACCTGTGCCCCCTGCATTGAAAATGTAGAGTCTTAACCACTGGATCAGGAAAGTCCACACTTTCTTTTATGAAGTCCAACCTAAATTCGTAAAGTCTTTGATAAAATTTTGAATTAATCTTGGTCAATTGTCCAGAAAATTATGATACAGTACACATAATGGTAACCATTTTTATTCATTTTTAAGTACGCAATTCATTGACAGTAAACATGTTCACAGTGCTGTACAGTCATCATTGATTAACTTGAAAATAATAATGACAATAGTAATACCATTCCACTTTTGAGATCTGTTTAAACAACTTTCAAATATGCCATACAGTATTATTAACTACAGCAGCCACGCTGTATATTATATCCCCAGGACTTAGTCATTATCTGACTGAGGTTTGTACTTTTTGACTGCTTTTGTCCAATTTGCCACCCCTACTGCATTAATGCTTAAAATAGATTGGCTGCTAGTATTTTCATTATACCGTTATTTTTGTCATTGATTAGTTTTAGACATTATTTACTGACTTCAGCAGTGTTAAAGGAGGTTTTAGAGCATTTATTATATATAATAAATATATATATTATATATTACTTCTCCCCACTCTCATCCTCTCAATTGCTTAATCTTTTCAACTACTGATTAACTTAGTTTGGAGTTCTAAGTTGTTCTGATTTTTCCATTGCTTCTGCTTCAAACTCACCAGTATCTAATAGACTACTGTCAGAACCATTGCAATAGGGAATTTCCTGGTGGTCCAATGCTTAGGACTGTACAGTCTCACTGCAGAGAACCCAAGTTCAATTCCTGGTCCAGGAACTAAGATCCAACAAACCACGTGGCCAAAAACATTAAAGAATTATTGCGGTAAAATTTGGAAGAGAGAATCTGGTTTCCTTGATTGTGGAGAACTGGTTTTTCATTTCTTACTGAAGTTCACCCTTTCTAGGGCCTTTTCTTTTATAAACTGAACTAAGTTATTACTGTGCTCCTATTCTGTTTCCTTCTGGCTTATAGAGACCTAGTGTTAGAATGTTGACCTAAGTGAGACCGTCAACAATGAATATTTATTGATAGACTGAAAGCTCTGTTATTGTCTTTATAGTAATGGCATGTTCTAGTCTTCCCAAGTTAAAAAGAACTCCCTGAGGAACCCTACTCACCTGTGTCATTTTGTAACCAAAAGTGGGGTCTGGCTGCATGCTGCTCAGAAGCCAATAAATAGGCAAGGTTGATGGAAAGGGAAGTCTGCTTTATTTCAGAAGCCAGCAAGTTAGGGGATGGGAGCGGAGGGTGGACTTCTGTCCAAAGGCCAACTCCCCCGACTGACTGTCAGTGGACTAGAGCTTTTGTAGGCTGAGAGGGGCTGCATGCAAAGACAGCACAGTCAGCTCTGACAGTCCTCTTTCAGTTGGTCATTGGTGGTTTTTTGACCGCCACGCTGATATATTATATCCCCAGGACTTAGTCATTATCTGACTGAGGTTTGTACTTTTTGACTGCTTTTGTCCAATTTGCCACCCCTACTGCATTAATGCTTAAAATAGATTGGCTGCTAGTATTTTCATTATACCGTTATTTTTGTCATTGATTAGTTTTAGACATTATTTACTGACTTCAGCAGTGTTAAAGGAGGTTTTAGAGCATTTATTATATATAATAAATATATATATTATATATTACTTCTCCCCACTCTCATCCTCTCAATTGCTTAATCTTTTCAACTACTGATTAACTTAGTTTGGAGTTCTAAGTTGTTCTGATTTTTCCATTGCTTCTGCTTCAAACTCACCAGTATCTAATAGACTACTGTCAGAACCATTGCAATAGGGAATTTCCTGGTGGTCCAATGCTTAGGACTGTACAGTCTCACTGCAGAGAACCCAAGTTCAATTCCTGGTCCAGGAACTAAGATCCAACAAACCACGTGGCCAAAAACATTAAAGAATTATTGCGGTAAAATTTGGAAGAGAGAATCTGGTTTCCTTGATTGTGGAGAACTGGTTTTTCATTTCTTACTGAAGTTCACCCTTTCTAGGGCCTTTTCTTTTATAAACTGAACTAAGTTATTACTGTGCTCCTATTCTGTTTCCTTCTGGCTTATAGAGACCTAGTGTTAGAATGTTGACCTAAGTGAGACCGTCAACAATGAATATTTATTGATAGACTGAAAGCTCTGTTATTGTCTTTATAGTAATGGCATGTTCTAGTCTTCCCAAGTTAAAAAGAACTCCCTGAGGAACCCTACTCACCTGTGTCATTTTGTAACCAAAAGTGGGGTCTGGCTGCATGCTGCTCAGAAGCCAATAAATAGGCAAGGTTGATGGAAAGGGAAGTCTGCTTTATTTCAGAAGCCAGCAAGTTAGGGGATGGGAGCGGAGGGTGGACTTCTGTCCAAAGGCCAACTCCCCCGACTGACTGTCAGTGGACTAGAGCTTTTGTAGGCTGAGAGAGGGGGCTGCATGCAAAGACAGCACAGTCAGCTCTGACAGTCCTCTTTCAGTTGGTCATTGGCGGTCTGACCACCACCATCTTGATTGTTCTAAGTACCATTAATCTCCAGTTCCAAGGTCAGTTTATTTTCTTTTCTGAGGCCAGTTCTTAAAATTCTAGAAGCTTATGTCAGGGCTACAGTCTGGTCATCATGTAGTTAACTTCTCCACCTGGTGGAGGTTTCAGTATCTATAAGACAAGTCATAGGATATGGCTCAGAATATCATCCATAGCCCTTAAGAAGGAACTAAAAGTCCTTGAATGTCCTTAATGACTAAGCTATTATTATTTGGGCTTCCCTGGTGGCTCAGTGGTAAACAATCTGCCTGCCAATGCAGAAGACATAGGTTCAATCCCTGGGTCAGGAAGTTCCCCCATAGAAGGAAATGGAGACTCACTCCGGTATTGTTGCCTGGGAAATCCCATGGACAGAGAAGCCTGGTGGGCTAGAGTTCATGGGGCCAGACAAAGCCTAACAATTAAGCAACATTATTATTTAGTCTTTCTTGATTGTTTTCCTTTGTTTCTGCATGTTCTCACTTCTCTGATTAAATTTATTCTTTGGCTAAAGTTTTCCCACAGACAAAAGGCAGGCAGAGGACATGTGGGACAAGGACCATAGGGTTCTGCTCCATTTCAATTTCATTCTCTCATGTGCTGCTTGATAAATTTGGTATTGCCAAATTAAATGGTATACTTGCTTCCTCTGGGGTTATAATTTACTTACAACTAAGAAACTGTGAACAAAAAACAAAAGGTGTTGCTCACCACCCAGTTACACAAAGATTAACACCCTCGGTCTCTGACCAACACTACACTCTATGTTCCAGACAAAAAAAATGAGGATGAGAACAGCGTTCTCTGTGCTTAGGACAAGCGGGCCCCTAAGAAAGTTAGATGTAGATCTCGGGGAGAATTTTAATGAACCCAGTTGCTTTCATCTTTCCATATATAGGAAAGTGCTAAAATCATTATCTTGAGATATTTGTTCTTTTGTGACTAGCAGCATCTTTTACCGAAAGGTATGTATCCCTGGCTGCGAAAGTGCCCCTAACACAAAATCAGTTGAGGGGCTGCATGCAAAGACAGCACAGTCAGCTCTGACAGTCCTCTTTCAGTTGGTCATTGGCGGTCTGACCACCACCATCTTGATTGTTCTAAGTACCATTAATCTCCAGTTCCAAGGTCAGTTTATTTTCTTTTCTGAGGCCAGTTCTTAAAATTCTAGAAGCTTATGTCAGGGCTACAGTCTGGTCATCATGTAGTTAACTTCTCCACCTGGTGGAGGTTTCAGTATCTATAAGACAAGTCATAGGATATGGCTCAGAATATCATCCATAGCCCTTAAGAAGGAACTAAAAGTCCTTGAATGTCCTTAATGACTAAGCTATTATTATTTGGGCTTCCCTGGTGGCTCAGTGGTAAACAATCTGCCTGCCAATGCAGAAGACATAGGTTCAATCCCTGGGTCAGGAAGTTCCCCCATAGAAGGAAATGGAGACTCACTCCGGTATTGTTGCCTGGGAAATCCCATGGACAGAGAAGCCTGGTGGGCTAGAGTTCATGGGGCCAGACAAAGCCTAACAATTAAGCAACATTATTATTTAGTCTTTCTTGATTGTTTTCCTTTGTTTCTGCATGTTCTCACTTCTCTGATTAAATTTATTCTTTGGCTAAAGTTTTCCCACAGACAAAAGGCAGGCAGAGGACATGTGGGACAAGGACCATAGGGTTCTGCTCCATTTCAATTTCATTCTCTCATGTGCTGCTTGATAAATTTGGTATTGCCAAATTAAATGGTATACTTGCTTCCTCTGGGGTTATAATTTACTTACAACTAAGAAACTGTGAACAAAAAACAAAAGGTGTTGCTCACCACCCAGTTACACAAAGATTAACACCCTCGGTCTCTGACCAACACTACACTCTATGTTCCAGACAAAAAAAATGAGGATGAGAACAGCGTTCTCTGTGCTTAGGACAAGCGGGCCCCTAAGAAAGTTAGATGTAGATCTCGGGGAGAATTTTAATGAACCCAGTTGCTTTCATCTTTCCATATATAGGAAAGTGCTAAAATCATTATCTTGAGATATTTGTTCTTTTGTGACTAGCAGCATCTTTTACCGAAAGGTATGTATCCCTGGCTGCACATACTCCCCAACCAAAACTCACTTTTGAAATGACTACTCTGCCCACCTTTTTGGAACAGCTTCCTCAGAGCTACTGAGTGGCCGTCTCCTGGGTTTTAGTCCTCAGGTCCCTGAGTAAAACTTAAACTCACAACCCTTTTGTTGTGCCATGGTTTTTGCATTTTTAAGTTGACATAACTTTAGTTACAACTACCATCATCCTCACCCAGAAGGCTACTCTGCATTTACATTCATTTTCTGGAACAAGAATGGACAAAAGCCTTTTTTGGTTCCATTTGGGATATAGTTGAAAAAGACTGAAAATATTTTAGATGACTTAAGAAAATGAAAATGTGCACAGAGTACAAGGAACATCAGTAGTCTAGATAACTAAGAAAAAATGGCATATTTTGCAAGCCAGTATTTTATACTCCTTTCATATTCAGTCTGAAAGATGTACTGTATTTTCCCCTAAATGAATAGCATTAAGTGACCTTAAAATAGCCTCTCATATGTGAAGTGATCTTCTTATAGTAAAGTTCTAGTAATATAATATAATAATCATGTATCAAACTGATTCTTTCATTGTGTACATCTCAATTCAAATGAATAATGTCAAGAGAAGAATGAGGATGTCCAATACTCAGCAGCACAGAGAGCTTAGTTTGAAAGAGCTTAGTGGGGTTGAAATAATCAACATCTCTCTCCACCTTTGAAGGAAGTGAGAGTAGTGGAGAAGCAGTTGGTGCAGAAGATACACACTCAACGAAGAGTCACATGACTGGATTCTACTCATCATTCTTCCAGTTATTCAGGTAGAGCTCTCTGACCTCCAGTAAGTCAACTTTTCTGAATCTCAGATTTCCTTATCTAAAGAATGGGCATGCTAATATTTACACTACCTATCTCTCAGGGTTGTTCAAATAATTGTCAAGGCAACAGTTTATTGCAAGCATAGTCAAAGTTCAGTCTTATTCAAGGGAACTTGAAAAAAGTCAGTTCATAGATTTCATTCATAGACACTCTTTAAAACCGATTTATATAGGAAAGTGCTAAAATCATTATCTTGAGATATTTGTTCTTTTGTGACTAGCAGCATCTTTTACCGAAAGGTATGTATCCCTGGCTGCACATACTCCCCAACCAAAACTCACTTTTGAAATGACTACTCTGCCCACCTTTTTGGAACAGCTTCCTCAGAGCTACTGAGTGGCCGTCTCCTGGGTTTTAGTCCTCAGGTCCCTGAGTAAAACTTAAACTCACAACCCTTTTGTTGTGCCATGGTTTTTGCATTTTTAAGTTGACATAACTTTAGTTACAACTACCATCATCCTCACCCAGAAGGCTACTCTGCATTTACATTCATTTTCTGGAACAAGAATGGACAAAAGCCTTTTTTGGTTCCATTTGGGATATAGTTAAAAAAGACTGAAAATATTTTAGATGACTTAAGAAAATGAAAATGTGCACAGAGTACAAGGAACATCAGTAGTCTAGATAACTAAGAAAAAATGGCATATTTTGCAAGCCAGTATTTTATACTCCTTTCATATTCAGTCTGAAAGATGTACTGTATTTTCCCCTAAATGAATAGCATTAAGTGACCTTAAAATAGCCTCTCATATGTGAAGTGATCTTCTTATAGTAAAGTTCTAGTAATATAATATAATAATCATGTATCAAACTGATTCTTTCATTGTGTACATCTCAATTCAAATGAATAATGTCAAGAGAAGAATGAGGATGTCCAATACTCAGCAGCACAGAGAGCTTAGTTTGAAAGAGCTTAGTGGGGTTGAAATAATCAACATCTCTCTCCACCTTTGAAGGAAGTGAGAGTAGTGGAGAAGCAGTTGGTGCAGAAGATACACACTCAACGAAGAGTCACATGACTGGATTCTACTCATCATTCTTCCAGTTATTCAGGTAGAGCTCTCTGACCTCCAGTAAGTCAACTTTTCTGAATCTCAGATTTCCTTATCTAAAGAATGGGCATGCTAATATTTACACTACCTATCTCTCAGGGTTGTTCAAATAATTGTCAAGGCAACAGTTTATTGCAAGCATAGTCAAAGTTCAGTCTTATTCAAGGGAACTTGAAAAAAGTCAGTTCATAGATTTCATTCATAGACACTTTTTCTAACAAGAATGCATAGCTAATGCGATGGCCTGGAGGGGTGGGTGGGATGAGGGGGGATGGGGTATACATATGACTAATCTGGAATTATACATGTCTGTAAACAACAAAACTCTGTAAAAGCAAAAAAAGCCAAAAAAAAAAAAAATGCACAGCTAGATAACATTTTTAGGCTAAGTACAAGGAAAAATGTATGGGTGCAATTTGTCAGTCTGCTCATGTGCGAATTACTTCTCACAAAACTGGGTGGGTAAATCTAATGTTTATAGAGGCTCATTATTTTAAAACATTTTATTATGGTTCAAATATATGGTTGATTCTTGAACAATGCAAGGTTAAGGGTGCTGACCCTCTGTGCAGTAGAAAATTTGTATATAACTTTATAGTTGGCCTTCCCTATCTGCGATTCTACATCCTCATATTCAACCAACTGCAAATCTCCCAATGTGTGTGTGACAGGTCACTTAGTCATGTCCAACTCTTTAAAACCCTATGAACTGTAAACTGCACCACCCCACCCCCCGCCCCCTACCAGTCTCCTTTGTCCATAGAGATTCTCCAGGCAAAAATACTGGCATGGGTTGCCATGCCCTCTTCCAGGGGATCTTCCCGACCCAGGAATCAAAATCACCTCTCTTATGTCTACTGCATTGGTAGGCAGGTTCTTTAACACTAGTGCCACCCAGGAACCCAGATCTCACAATACAGAATGTATTTATTGAAAAAAAAAAGCATTAGGTGTACCCATGCAGTTCAAGTTTGTGTTGTTCAAGTCTACAATATACAAAATTGAAGTTACTAGTACAAAATATCTTACTTCAGTGGGTATCAATACACAATAAATCTTATTCATGTACATTCCTATCTGCCCCCCTCCAAAATGGGATAATTTTAATGTGAATTCCAGATTTACCTATAGATGTATAGGAGATCAGAATACATGCATACCAAGTCACTTTAACAGTGTCTAACCCTTTGTGACCCCATGGACTGTATATAGCCCGCCAGGCTCCTCTGTCCATGGGATTTTCCAGGCAAGAATACTGGAGTGGGTGGCCAGGCCCTCCTCCAGGGGATCTTCCCTACCCAGGGATGGAATCCATGTCTCATTGTGTCTCCTGCATTGGCAGGTGGGTTCTTTACCACTAGCGCCACCTGGGAAATCGTAGATCAGAATTTGTCACCCCAAAATATGGCCTGGAGGTGGGTGGGAGGGGGGCTAAGTACAAAAAGGAAAATGCACAGCTAGATAACATTTTAGGCTAAGTACAAGGAAAAATGTATGGGTGCAATTTGTCAGTCTGCTCATGTGCGAATTACTTCTCACAAAACTGGGTGGGTAAATCTAATGTTTATAGAGGCTCATTATTTTAAAACATTTTATTATGGTTCAAATATATGGTTGATTCTTGAACAATGCAAGGTTAAGGGTGCTGACCCTCTGTGCAGTAGAAAATTTGTATATAACTTTATAGTTGGCCTTCCCTATCTGCGATTCTACATCCTCATATTCAACCAACTGCAAATCTCCCAATGTGTGTGTGACAGGTCACTTAGTCATGTCCAACTCTTTAAAACCCTATGAACTGTAAACTGCACCACCCCACCCCCCGCCCCCTACCAGACTCCTTTGTCCATAGAGATTCTCCAGGCAAAAATACTGGCATGGGTTGCCATGCCCTCTTCCAGGGGATCTTCCCGACCCAGGAATCAAAATCACCTCTCTTATGTCTACTGCATTGGTAGGCAGGTTCTTTAACACTAGTGCCACCCAGGAACCCAGATCTCACAATACAGAATGTATTTATTGAAAAAAAAAAGCATTAGGTGTACCCATGCAGTTCAAGTTTGTGTTGTTCAAGTCTACAATATACAAAATTGAAGTTACTAGTACAAAATATCTTACTTCAGTGGGTATCAATACACAATAAATCTTATTCATGTACATTCCTATCTGCCCCCCTCCAAAATGGGATAATTTTAATGTGAATTCCAGATTTACCTATAGATGTATAGGAGATCAGAATACATGCATACCAAGTCACTTTAACAGTGTCTAACCCTTTGTGACCCCATGGACTGTATATAGCCCGCCAGGCTCCTCTGTCCATGGGATTTTCCAGGCAAGAATACTGGAGTGGGTGGCCAGGCCCTCCTCCAGGGGATCTTCCCTACCCAGGGATGGAATCCATGTCTCATTGTGTCTCCTGCATTGGCAGGTGGGTTCTTTACCACTAGCGCCACCTGGGAAATCGTAGATCAGAATTTGTCACCCCAAAATATGTCACTCTAGCGTAAGGTCTATTCTGAGCTGAAGGCAGACACAGGATGAGCTCTCAGCCATCCCCCTCTCCTTCTGAAAGCATAATAAATTCCCCTTTTTGAAGGTACCTTCTCATACAAAAAAGAAAATACCAGTCTTATCACCCAAGATGAGATGGAGCTGAAAAAAGTCTACAATAAGCAAATCTTAGGAATTAGCCTTATCTACCACCAATGGTCTCATATATTTGGCTACCTATAATTTGTCACCTCTTAAAGCTCAAGGTCCCTTTCCTTTATCATGTCACTTCTCTCTCTTTTTTTATTTTATTTTATTTTTTTTATGTCACTTCTCTTTAAATGTAATCTCTTTTGGAGAATTATAAGCCTATCTGCTTTAAGGGTTATTTCTTCTCTTTATGAAGTCCCATCAAGCCACATAAAACTTCTAACATCAAATTGATGTGTATACCCTTTCTCCTGTTAATCTGTTGTCAGATTAACAAGAAAATTTTGTAACGCCTGCTCAAGAAGCTATGAGGATAGAGGAAAAATTTCCTCCTTGACAGAAATATGTTTGATGATCTAAGATAGTCTCTCTCTTTTCCTTTTTTTCTTTCTTTGTCTGTCTCTATCTCTCTTCTTCTCTCCCTCTTTCTGTCTCTTCACTTTTTTGTTAAATGTTGAGGAACCCAGGTTGTTTGTATTTGTGTAGAATTTCCCATATTCTAGATTTGGCCAACTGCACTACCATGTTTTCCCCTGACATGTTCTCCAGTTCTCTGAATTTCCTGTGTAGAGGTGGTTAGATTCAGGCCTCAGTAAGATTCAAGTCTGACTTTTTTCTCCTCCAAATAGTTTATCGATGATACTATACATTCTCTATTGTATTACATCAAATGTAACAATTGAGTAATTCCTCTCATGATGTTAAGGTTGACCTTTTGTTAAGGTGCTTTTGCACCTAATTTTGCCTAATCCATTCATTATTAAGTCCCTCATCAATTTTCCACCTAATGGTTTTAGCAGGTGTTGACAGTCGTTTCCTAGATTCATTATTTCATTAAGGAATAGGTGGTAATATCGTAATATTATCAGTTCTTCTATATTATAATCTAGAATTTTTCTATAAGGAAGATTTTTCCCACATAAATTTCCTGAGAGGTGGGATAACTTTTTATTAGTTTTATAAAATATAAAAAAACATATTATATATATTTCCAATATTTTAAAGAAGATATAATTTAGAGGAAGAGTAAGAAGAGAGAAACAGGGTCCGCTCAGCTGAGTTGCTCAGTTGTGTCCGACTCTTGCAACCTCATGAACTGCAGCACAGTAGATGCTGTCCTACACCATCTTCCAGAGCTTGCTCAAACTCATGTCCATTGACTCAGTGATGCTACCCAATCATCTCATCCTCTGTCATCCCCTTTCCTTCTGCCTTCTATTTTTGCCAGCATCAGCATCTTTTGCAATGAGTTGTCTCTTTGAATTAAGTGGCCAAAGTATGGCAACTTCAGCTTCAGCATCAGTCCTTCCAATGAATATTCAGGGTTGGTTTCCTTTAGGCAGGATAGAGGTAATTAATGAAATCTGGAAATGAGCTGCTGAATCTATTACCCTGCCCAACACCATAGTAGTGCTTTGACTTTTCCCCTTTTAGTCTTTCGTATTTATTTACTTATTTCTATTTATTTGAACAGGGTTTCATTTTTAGAGCAGTTTTACATTCACAGCAAAACTGAGCAGAAGGTACAGAGAATTTCCATAGACCCCAAACTGCCAACAAACACATAGCCTGTCCCATTGTTAATATCCCCTGATGAACTTACATCAATGCATCATTAAGATGCAGTAGAATTTTGGGATCAAAGGCATAAATGTACATATTTCAAAATGAATCAGTTTATACTTCCACCAGTTCATTAATACACTTTCTATAATATTATGTTTTTATATAAAGAAATAGGAAATAGCAACTACCAATCATGCAGCTAATGTCTTCTAGAGGAGCTAAATAGATACTGCTTTCCATTTCCAAGGAATGGATGGTCACCAGTGTAAGAAACAAATTGGATTCATTCTTTGTACAATTTAGAAAAAGAGATATACTTGAAGCTCTAAGAGGTTCTGAAATCAGGTAGTCAAATAGAAAGTGAAACTTCAAATTGCATGTTTTATTACCAAATTTCATCTGGCATGATTCAACTCAAATAGTTACGAGCATGAATAATAAATTGAGTATAATAAATAATTATTTCCCTTGATAATGATTGATACTTATATGAAAGAAGGAAAATATTCTTAGGGGATGATATATGATTTCAACATGAATTTTTTCCTATGCAACAAATTACAGCAAATTGTGGTTTTGAAAGAACCACAATTCTCTTTACTTTGAGGTAGAAATGGTGTTGGGCAGAGTCTGAAATAATGGGAAAATGTTTAGAAAGATTTTCAAAGATACAAGATTACTCAGGTTGTAGAAACAGCACAGTAGATGCTGTCCTACACCATCTTCCAGAGCTTGCAAACTTTCCAATGACCCAATCATCTCATCCTCTGTCATCCCCTTTCCTTCTGCCTTCTATTTTTGCCAGCATCAGCATCTTTTGCAATGAGTTGTCTCTTTGAATTAAGTGGCCAAAGTATGGCAACTTCAGCTTCAGCATCAGTCCTTCCAATGAATATTCAGGGTTGGTTTCCTTTAGGCAGGATAGAGGTAATTAATGAAATCTGGAAATGAGCTGCTGAATCTATTACCCTGCCCAACACCATAGTAGTGCTTTGACTTTTCCCCTTTTAGTCTTTCGTATTTATTTACTTATTTCTATTTATTTGAACAGGGTTTCATTTTTAGAGCAGTTTTACATTCACAGCAAAACTGAGCAGAAGGTACAGAGAATTTCCATAGACCCCAAACTGCCAACAAACACATAGCCTGTCCCATTGTTAATATCCCCTGATGAACTTACATCAATGCATCATTAAGATGCAGTAGAATTTTGGGATCAAAGGCATAAATGTACATATTTCAAAATGAATCAGTTTATACTTCCACCAGTTCATTAATACACTTTCTATAATATTATGTTTTTATATAAAGAAATAGGAAATAGCAACTACCAATCATGCAGCTAATGTCTTCTAGAGGAGCTAAATAGATACTGCTTTCCATTTCCAAGGAATGGATGGTCACCAGTGTAAGAAACAAATTGGATTCATTCTTTGTACAATTTAGAAAAAGAGATATACTTGAAGCTCTAAGAGGTTCTGAAATCAGGTAGTCAAATAGAAAGTGAAACTTCAAATTGCATGTTTTATTACCAAATTTCATCTGGCATGATTCAACTCAAATAGTTACGAGCATGAATAATAAATTGAGTATAATAAATAATTATTTCCCTTGATAATGATTGATACTTATATGAAAGAAGGAAAATATTCTTAGGGGATGATATATGATTTCAACATGAATTTTTTTTCCTATGCAACAAATTACAGCAAATTGTGGTTTTGAAAGAACCACAATTCTCTTTTTACTTTGAGGTAGAAATGGTGTTGGGCAGAGTCTGAAATAATGGGAAAATGTTTAGAAAGATTTTCAAAGATACAAGATTACTCAGGTTGTAGAAACATTCAACACAGAGCTATTCAACACCTACCGGGTTCAAGGTCCTATGCTGGCAAGTGGGTTGTAGCAAGGCAATTGCGCTGAGCTTCTGATCCTTATAATCCAATGAGGAGACAATCATGATACAAAATAAGTAGTGTTGAAGTCTGGAAAGGAGAATAACTTCTTCTTGGGAGGCAGGTATGAGAGGGGGTGGGGTTGCTCAAGAAAGACCTCACAATTTTCTAGGGCACCCAGTCATTCAAATCTCAACAGGCAGCACTATGATTATAATGTTAATAATAGGACGGACACATTGTTCCCATGAGAATACTTTTCAGAGTGGAGAATGGTCAGGAATACACATAATCATAAAGCTATAAAGTGATGCTATCTTTTTAAAATCAAGTAAATAATATAAAAATATTTCAGGTTTGGTAATAATTTTTCATCATAGTTCTAAAGGCTTTCCCCTGTTGCCCTAGAGCCTCTTGTGTGGCTATTGAGAAGTATGATTTTTTTTTTCCCTCTCTCTTTAAAAGCTTAAAGGATGTCTTGTCACCCTTGTGTTCTAAGTAGCCCCTCACCCCCACCACCTTGATCCCGAGAATGGGCACACACAGTTCCTTGGAAGTTTCCAGTGGTGAAATCTAAGACCTTCCTGGCACATTTAACAAGACTTTACTAAATACTGAGACATTTAAAACAGAAAAGCAGTATATCATTGTTATCATTGTATACAAGGCTAAGTTTTTGTATTTATAATTCTTAACCCACAGAGACTATTCAGTTTACAACCTCTCACCTCAATAGCCGTAATGCCACTTTTCTGACAACTCATTCTTCAGTATCATGCTTTTTCACTCAAAAGCATCCTAAAGAGGAACTTCTCTGATGGTGCAGTGGGTAAGAACGGCCAGCCAGTGCAGGAGACATGGAATCCATCCATGGTTGGGAGGATTCCACATGCTGTGGAGCACCTAAGCCCATGAGCCGTAACTACTGAAGCTGGCACATGCTAGAGCCAGCAAGTCACAACTACTGAAGCCTGTGTGCCTAGAGCCAGTGCTCTATAACAAGAGAAGCCACTATAAAGAGAAGCCTGAGACCTGCAGCTAGAGCGTAACCTCCACTCTCTGCAACTAGAGAAAGCCTGCATACAGCAACGAAGACCCAGTGCAGCCAAAAATAAATATGAAATAAATAAATATAGCAGTGCATACATGTTTAAAAAATCCTAAAGAAATATTCTATCAGCAGCAGTATTTTGACCTTATGATTTCAGACAAAGACCCTCTCTCCAATATACTTGACACAGCAGTTCCTGGTTAAAGAATATCATATGGAACAAATCTGACTTGTGTGCTATGTTTAATTTTCGTATTGAGTATGATTTCATGTGCATTGAGGAGAGAGATGCTTCAGTCTGTTTTAAAGTACATTTCTGTTTAGCTTTCATTTTGTCCTAAAGGGTTTTTTGTGTCATAACTTTATTTTTAAGAGCATCTTGAGTGCCAAAGTAGTATGAACCTCCAAATGGTTCAAATACTGGTGGGGAAAAAATGGTGCAGAAAGAAGAGAGAAAGAACACCAATCATTGAACAAAGATCTGTGCAGTAAACAGAATGAAAAGGTAGAAAAAATAAAACTCTAAGGATGTTTTTAAGGGAGAGCTTTATTGGGCTTTCCAGGTGGTGCTGGTCACCCTTGTGTTCTAAGTAGCCCCTCACCCCCACCACCTTGATCCCGAGAATGGGCACACACAGTTCCTTGGAAGTTTCCAGTGGTGAAATCTAAGACCTTCCTGGCACATTTAACAAGACTTTACTAAATACTGAGACATTTAAAACAGAAAAGCAGTATATCATTGTTATCATTGTATACAAGGCTAAGTTTTTGTATTTATAATTCTTAACCCACAGAGACTATTCAGTTTACAACCTCTCACCTCAATAGCCATAATGCCACTTTTCTGACAACTCATTCTTCAGTATCATGCTTTTTCACTCAAAAGCATCCTAAAGAGGAACTTCTCTGATGGTGCAGTGGGTAAGAACGGCCAGCCAGTGCAGGAGACATGGAATCCATCCATGGTTGGGAGGATTCCACATGCTGTGGAGCACCTAAGCCCATGAGCCGTAACTACTGAAGCTGGCACATGCTAGAGCCAGCAAGTCACAACTACTGAAGCCTGTGTGCCTAGAGCCAGTGCTCTATAACAAGAGAAGCCACTATAAAGAGAAGCCTGAGACCTGCAGCTAGAGCGTAACCTCCACTCTCTGCAACTAGAGAAAGCCTGCATACAGCAACGAAGACCCAGTGCAGCCAAAAATAAATATGAAATAAATAAATATAGCAGTGCATACATGTTTAAAAAATCCTAAAGAAATATTCTATCAGCAGCAGTATTTTGACCTTATGATTTCAGACAAAGACCCTCTCTCCAATATACTTGACACAGCAGTTCCTGGTTAAAGAATATCATATGGAACAAATCTGACTTGTGTGCTATGTTTAATTTTCGTATTGAGTATGATTTCATGTGCATTGAGGGAGAGAGATGCTTCAGTCTGTTTTAAAGTACATTTCTGTTTAGCTTTCATTTTGTCCTAAAGGGTTTTTTGTGTCATAACTTTATTTTTAAGAGCATCTTGAGTGCCAAAGTAGTATGAACCTCCAAATGGTTCAAATACTGGTGGGGAAAAAATGGTGCAGAAAGAAGAGAGAAAGAACACCAATCATTGAACAAAGATCTGTGCAGTAAACAGAATGAAAAGGTAGAAAAAATAAAACTCTAAGGATGTTTTTAAGGGAGAGCTTTATGGGCTTTCCAGGTGGTGCTGGTGGTAAAGAACTTGCCTACTATCGCAGAAGTCATAAGAGACTCATGTTCAATCCCTGAGTCAGGAAGATCCCCTGGAGAAGGGTATGAGAGCCCACAGTATTCTTGCCTGGAGAATCCCATAGATGGAGGAGACTGGCAGGCTACAGTCCATAGGGTCACAAGAAGTCAGACATGACTAAAGTGACTGAACATGCAAGCAGACTCATCTTATTATGTGTAAGAATTTTTGCAAATTATAAGCAGATGAAGAAAAATTCTAAATCAGTTATACATGGTGGAACATTGATCATGGCCTCACAAGGAGCTTCTTCCAGCATCAGTCTCAAGAAAGAAGAGATTACTATCAAGTGCATCTCACTCTAATATTAAATATCTTAACATCCTGTAGACCCTTTTCACTCCTTTCCCAGAAATACTCCCCTACTTCCTTCTTCACCACCTATCACCAGGTCCTTAACTGATCTTTTTCCAAGTACAATAATCTTTTGCTACATTTCATTTTACATATAAATCATGGGCTTATGGTATGATACCTTTTAAAAATTGCTTCCTGATTGCTTAAAGCTTACACAATATGTCTTGACTAGAGTATATATCACTGTGCAAAAATAAAAAATATATATATATATATATATATGTATTTGTACTCTTATTCAATTGCTTCCAAGAGGCAAAGCTCCTTAAATACATTATGGAAAATAATAAAAGTATTGATAAGATTTTCTTGTGAAAAAAAAATGTATATGAAATAGTAAACATAGAAGAGTCTAAACAATGTGGGTGTAAGTAGGGACAAAACAGATGAAGGGAATTAAGAGATATAATCCTCCAGTTAATAAAATAAATAGGTCACAGGGATATGATATACAGCATAAGGAATATGATCAGTAACATTGTAATAACATCATATGGGGACAGATGGTTGCTAGACTTATTGTAGTGATCATTTCATAATTTTCAAATATCTAAAGGGTTTTTTGTGTCATAACTTTATTTTTAAGAGCATCTTGAGTGCCAAAGTAGTATGAACCTCCAAATGGTTCAAATACTGGTGGGGAAAAAATGGTGCAGAAAGAAGAGAGAAAGAACACCAATCATTGAACAAAGATCTGTGCAGTAAACAGAATGAAAAGGTAGAAAAAATAAAACTCTAAGGATGTTTTTAAGGGAGAGCTTTATGGGCTTTCCAGGTGGTGCTGGTGGTAAAGAACTTGCCTACTATCGCAGAAGTCATAAGAGACTCATGTTCAATCCCTGAGTCAGGAAGATCCCCTGGAGAAGGGTATGAGAGCCCACAGTATTCTTGCCTGGAGAATCCCATAGATGGAGGAGACTGGCAGGCTACAGTCCATAGGGTCACAAGAAGTCAGACATGACTAAAGTGACTGAACATGCAAGCAGACTCATCTTATTATGTGTAAGAATTTTTGCAAATTATAAGCAGATGAAGAAAAATTCTAAATCAGTTATACATGGTGGAACATTGATCATGGCCTCACAAGGAGCTTCTTCCAGCATCAGTCTCAAGAAAGAAGAGATTACTATCAAGTGCATCTCACTCTAATATTAAATATCTTAACATCCTGTAGACCCTTTTCACTCCTTTCCCAGAAATACTCCCCTACTTCCTTCTTCACCACCTATCACCAGGTCCTTAACTGATCTTTTTCCAAGTACAATAATCTTTTGCTACATTTCATTTTACATATAAATCATGGGCTTATGGTATGATACCTTTTAAAAATTGCTTCCTGATTGCTTAAAGCTTACACAATATGTCTTGACTAGAGTATATATCACTGTGCAAAAATAAAAAATATATATATATATATATATATGTATTTGTACTCTTATTCAATTGCTTCCAAGAGGCAAAGCTCCTTAAATACATTATGGAAAATAATAAAAGTATTGATAAGATTTTCTTGTGAAAAAAAAATGTATATGAAATAGTAAACATAGAAGAGTCTAAACAATGTGGGTGTAAGTAGGGACAAAACAGATGAAGGGAATTAAGAGATATAATCCTCCAGTTAATAAAATAAATAGGTCACAGGGATATGATATACAGCATAAGGAATATGATCAGTAACATTGTAATAACATCATATGGGGACAGATGGTTGCTAGACTTATTGTAGTGATCATTTCATAATGTGTGCAAATATCAAACCACTATGTCATACAGCTGAAACTAACATAACTGTATGTCAATTATATTTCAAATTTTAAATTTTTTAAATAAATAAAAACTATCACCATAAATGAGAAAAAAGAAACTATAGATATATCTGCTTAATAAATTATAGTCATATAAAAGAGAAAAGAATAAACAATTTGAAAAGAGAAATAAAAGGGAAAGTGTACTTAGCCTCTGTGATAGCAATAGATATTATAAAGATACAGAAATTAAATTAGTGTTCAGGAACAGACAATCAAATGGTCTCTGAAGCAGATCCATGCATATGTGGAAATCTGATATAAGCTACAGGTGGTGTGGGGAAATTAACAAGATGGTACCAGTGAGGCTCTCTTTCCCTCTCACCTCCGATTTGTAAATGATGACTTTACGTGATTGTGTAAGAGCTGAGCGCAGGAATGGTACTGCGCATGCGCCTCAGGAGGCACTCACTTGGTCATGAGCTGCTTTGTGCGGTTTGCCTGTGAGCTTCACCGTGAAAGCCCTGGCCGCTGCTGTATTGGGGATACACTGGAGCGACCTCATGGTTATGTTATATGTGGTTATCTTATGGCTACATTATGGTTATGTTTTGGCTGCTGCATCAGCCAGGAGAGAGGCTGTGTTACGGCTGCCCCTGCCAGCCAGGAGAGAATAAACCTGTCTGTAGTTCCTAGGGCTCCTTGCATCTTCTTCCAGCCTCTCAGCTTGAGCCTTGCCTACCCTGGGTTGAGCAAACCATGTGAAGTGTGAATAGCAAGACAACTGGCATCCGGAGCAGGATGATCATCAATACAGGTAGCACTTCAAATGAGGAAATGGATGAATCATTTAGTGATTATGGTTGGTAACATTGGTCATCTGTATGGAAACAATGAATTTGGTTTTCCCTCTTCTCCTCCCCACAACTAACAGAATGCCCATGTGATAGAGTTGTTGCTATGTTTATTTTTTAAAAAAGAAGAACATTTGTATGTAACAATATGAAAAGATTTTTGGACTATGAAGTAAAAAGAACAAGTTACAGAAAATAAAATCTATATAGCACAATCCTATTTATGTGTGTTTGGGAAGGGGCCTCCCCCCAAAACCTGAAGCTCCAAATAGACATATATATATATGAATACTCATTTACAGAAGAGGGTCTAGAAGTATATACAACAAATGGCTCCCACTGTTCCCATGAGGAGGGTAGTGTACACATGGGAACCATTACTCTGTACTATAAACTTCCATAATTGCTTAGGTTAAATATAATACTATGAAACACTTACGTTGAAAGGTTGTAAAAATTATAAATCACTAAGTATGTAATTATTTAGTAAATTAATGTGTTCAGTTAGCTCATAGATAGATAGATAGATATGTCATATATGTAAAGTCTTTTACCTGCTAGAATCAGGCTGGTACAGAGGTTCTGAAACTGAGAACTCTGAAAGTCTCTGATGACCTTTCAATGGAGCCATGAGGTCAAAGCAAATTTTAAAATAAACTAATAGGTTGAAGCTTCCCTGGTGGCTCAGTGATAAAGAATCTGCTTGCCAGTGCAGGAGACACAGATTTGATCCCTGGTCTGGGAAGATCCCACATGCCAAGGAGTAACTAAGCCTGTGCAAAACTGTTGAACCCCAGAGCCACAACTACTACAAGCTCACGTGCCACAACTGCTGAAGCCCGCCTGCTCTAGAGCCTGTGCTCTGAAACAAGAGAAGCCACGGCAATGAGAAGCCTGCTCACACTAGAGAATAGCCCCCACTCGCTGCTGCAGCTAGAGAAAAGCCCTTGCAGCAATGAAGACCCAGCACAGCCAAAAACAAATAATAAAAAAAATTTTTTAAACCACACTAATATGTTACTTGCCTTTTTTACTCTCATTCTCTCATATGTTTACAGTGAATTTTCCAGAGGAGAAGGAGGGTCATGAGGTTAATAAGACAGAAGAGATTAGGAGTAATAAGATTTTTGCACTAGGAGGATTTATTTAATTTTTTTAAACCATGTGAATATGTACCTATTAAAATTATACATTAGACGGTAATATAGGTGATTACAACATGTGATCTTGAGATGGAAGGCATTTCTGAATATATCAAAATCAAGTCATAGAAAAATGATAAATTTGACCATAAAAAGTTAACAATTTTGCCTAGAAGGAAAGAAATCTGTAAGACTAAAACACAAACAGTACTTTGGAAAAAATTTTGCGGCATATGGTGTGTGATGAATAATGATCCCTTTCAAAACAATAGAAAAAAAGATGAATGAGCATGCCATCCAAGAAAATAGGCCAAGACTATGATCAGGCAATCGGAAATGAAAAAGATGCAAACGCCCCCCAAATATACGAAGATATGTTCTGTCTCAGCACTAACCAAAGAAATGAAGATAAAATTAATAATGACTTACCTTTTTTATACGTTCAGATTGGAAAGATTAGCTAGAGTAATGGCAAAGATGTAGGGAAATTGGTATTCACATAACATCAGTGGGAATGTAATATCAATTGTTTCTGAAGGGCAATGTGACAATACATAATAAAGAAATTAATTGTGCAGCCCTTGATCTGAGAATTTCACTTGTAGAAATGTCATCTAAAGTCACAGAGATAAATGAAATGCAACAAACAATTGTTATGTCAGGTTACTAATTTCTGCCCCATCTAACTTAGCTTCCTTTCTCCTTTTACTAATAGAATCTCCACTCCCCTGAGTTTTGCAAGGATACATGACTACTCCACTGAAGAAGACGTTTCCCAGCTGACCTTGAAGCTTCATGTGACCCTGTAATATCACCTCAGTGGAAGTAAATGCTTAACGTCTGTATCACCTGATGAAAATTGCCAGTTCCTCTCTTCTCCCAAGTGAAAACAGGATGCTTAGGTCAGCTCTAGCCATGTAGACAAGGACAACATTTTGGAAGAGGGCAGAATAACAAGCTAGGAGGAATCTGGTGTCTTGCATGACTGAGCAGCAGAGCTGTGGAACGTATTATATGAAAGTGAAATAAACTTGCTATTGTTTGAGTCACAGAAATTTTAATGCCATCTTAACCCATAAATTAATGGTATTGTCTGTTAATAGCGTTCTTTTCTCATAAATTTTTTATAATGGAATCACAGGCAGTCATTAAAAGTGGCTTTATAACTGCAGATGTCTATATGTATGTTGGGTTTCGTAGTTTGCTTGAGTTGCTATAAGAAGATACTACAGACTGGATGGCTTATACAACAAAAATGTATTTCTCACAGTGCAGGAGACTGGGAAGTTCAAGATCAAATGTGTGTGTTAGTTGCTCAGCCATATCCAACTGTTTGCAACCCCATGGACTATAGCCTGAAGGCTCCTCTGTCCATGGAATTCTCCAAACAAAATTATACTGAAGTGAGTAGTCATTCCTTTCTCTGAGGATCTTCCCAGCACAGGGATTGAACCCTTTTATTCTGTTTATTTTCTTTCATGAGTTCACTTATTATCTTCCCTATTCTTACTGTCTTTTCTTTTTCTTGGTCCTCTTATTGACTTACTCTTGATCTATTAAATTATTCATTGCTTTTTTCTTCTTTATCCCCTCGGCAAGCCCTAACCTAATAATAAAATACAGAAAAACAGACACAAAGATAAATAGGATAGAAATAAATTTATGCATTATAGTCAATTAATCTGCAACAAAGGAGGCAAAAATATATAATGGAGAAAAGAAAGTGTCCTCAATAAGTGGTGCCGGAAAAACTAGACCATTACATATAAAAGAATGAAATTAGAACATTCTCTAACTCCATATACAAAAACAAGCACAAAATGGATTAAAGACTTAAATGTAAGACCAGAAAAATTAAAAAAGGGAAAATACTAATAGAATCTCCACTCCCCTGAGTTTTGCAAGGATACATGACTACTCCACTGAAGAAGACGTTTCCCAGCTGACCTTGAAGCTTCATGTGACCCTGTAATATCACCTCAGTGGAAGTAAATGCTTAACGTCTGTATCACCTGATGAAAATTGCCAGTTCCTCTCTTCTCCCAAGTGAAAACAGGATGCTTAGGTCAGCTCTAGCCATGTAGACAAGGACAACATTTTGGAAGAGGGCAGAATAACAAGCTAGGAGGAATCTGGTGTCTTGCATGACTGAGCAGCAGAGCTGTGGAACGTATTATATGAAAGTGAAATAAACTTGCTATTGTTTGAGTCACAGAAATTTTAATGCCATCTTAACCCATAAATTAATGGTATTGTCTGTTAATAGCGTTCTTTTCTCATAAATTTTTTATAATGGAATCACAGGCAGTCATTAAAAGTGGCTTTATAACTGCAGATGTCTATATGTATGTTGGGTTTCGTAGTTTGCTTGAGTTGCTATAAGAAGATACTACAGACTGGATGGCTTATACAACAAAAATGTATTTCTCACAGTGCAGGAGACTGGGAAGTTCAAGATCAAATGTGTGTGTTAGTTGCTCAGCCATATCCAACTGTTTGCAACCCCATGGACTATAGCCTGAAGGCTCCTCTGTCCATGGAATTCTCCAAACAAAATTATACTGAAGTGAGTAGTCATTCCTTTCTCTGAGGATCTTCCCAGCACAGGGATTGAACCCTTTTATTCTGTTTATTTTCTTTCATGAGTTCACTTATTATCTTCCCTATTCTTACTGTCTTTTCTTTTTCTTGGTCCTCTTATTGACTTACTCTTGATCTATTAAATTATTCATTGCTTTTTTCTTCTTTATCCCCTCGGCAAGCCCTAACCTAATAATAAAATACAGAAAAACAGACACAAAGATAAATAGGATAGAAATAAATTTATGCATTATAGTCAATTAATCTGCAACAAAGGAGGCAAAAATATATAATGGAGAAAAGAAAGTGTCCTCAATAAGTGGTGCCGGAAAAACTAGACCATTACATATAAAAGAATGAAATTAGAACATTCTCTAACTCCATATACAAAAACAAGCACAAAATGGATTAAAGACTTAAATGTAAGACCAGATATTATACAACTTCTAAAGGAAAACAAAGGCAGAACAGCCTTTGACATACATTGCAGCAGTATTTTTTGGCTCTGTCTCCTAGAGTAATGGAAATAAAAGCAAAAATAAACAAATGGGACCTAATTAAACTTAAAAGTCTTTGCACAGCAAAGGAAGCCATAAACAAAATGGAAAGACAATCTACAGAGTGGGAGAAAATATTTGCAAAAGGTGAGATCAACAAGGGATTAATTTCCAAAATACACAGACGGCTCAAACAGCTCAATATCAAAAAAACAACAAACAACCCAATTGAAAACAAGCAGAGGATCTAGATAGACTTTCTCCAAAGAAGACCTCCAGATGGCCAACAGGCATATGAAAAGATAACCAGAATTGCTAGTTATCAGAGAAGTGCAAATCCAAACCAAAATGAGATATCATCTGACACTGGTCAGAATGGCCATCAATAAAGAGTCTAGAAATAATAAATGCTGGAGAGGATGTAGTAAAAAAGGAATGCTCTTGCAGTGTTGGTGGGAATGTAAATTGTGAACAGTATAGAGGTTTCTTAAAAAAGTGAGAATAGAGTTATCATATGATCCACTCCTGGGTATATATCCTGAAAAGATGAAAACTCTAATTTGAAAAAACAAATGCAGCCTGTGAAAGCAAAGACATAGAAACAATGTAAATATCCATTGACAGAGGACTGTATAAAGAAGATTTGGTATGTATATACAATGAAATATTACTCAAATATTGAAAAGAATTAAATCATGCCATTTGCAGCACATGGATGGAGCAAGAGATTATCCTACTAAGTGAAGTCAAAGACAAATATCATGTGGTATCATTTGTATGTAGAATCTAAAAAAAATGACACAGATGAACTATTTATAAAACATAAATAGACTCACAGACATAGAAAACAAATTTATGATTACCAAAGGGGAAAGGATTCATTATAATGCTGGGGGAGGCATTCATTATAATTTAGGGATTAACAGATACATAGTACTATATATAAAATAGGTAACCAACAAGGACCCATGGTATAGCACAAGGAATTATAGTCAATGTCTTCTAATAACCTATAATGGAAAATAATTTGAAAAACAGTATACATATGTGTGTATATTCATATGAATCCATTTGCTATAACCCTGAAAATAACATAACATTGTAGTCAGTAGTGTGCATGATGCATGCTAAGTCACTTCAGTCGTGTCCAACTCTTTGTGAGTTTACCAGGCTGCTCTGTCCATGGGATTCTCCAGGCAAGAATACCAGAGTGGGTTACCATGCCCTTCTCCAGCGAATCTTCCCAACCCAGGGATTGAACCCATGTCAATGGTAGGCAGGTTCTTTACCACTAGTGCCACCTGGGTAGCCCAAGTCAATTATACTTCAATTATTAATAAAACAAAAACAAAACATGGCTCTACAGAACAGAAAGACTATTAGACTGTGGAGCTTCTCTCTGCCCCACATAGTTCCAGAACAGTTTGCGCAGGTATTGTTTCCATTTCTAAATTGGAATCACTCTTACTGTTCAGAAAGGTGTAAGTTGAGTAGAGCCTAAGGAGTCAAACTTAGTTTACAGCCCTCTTCATTACTCATGTCCATGAAGCAAGGGAACACTCTCTGGCTTGTGCCTGACTTTTTTTCCTCTTCATGTAGCATTCTGTTAGCATTGACTGGGGAAGAAAGAAAAATGACTGTGGAGAGGAGGTGTTAAGGAAAAAGAAAAATTACCTGCAAAGATCTGTCCCAGAGCAAAATATTTGAGGAGAGAAGCTATAATCAAAGAAAATGTTTGGAAAGGAGCAGAGGATGAGAGAACTAAAGAAAGAGGAAGAAAGCTCTAGATTTTTAGCCTCAATGAAATATGCAAGAATTAAAAGAATACAGAAGAGAAATGGTTATTAGCCTTGAGGAATTATAATCTGCTAGGAGAAATAGCATGCCTTTTGTGTTGGGTGTCCCCAAGACCACCCTCTGTTTCAGTGATTTGCTAGGATGAGTCCCAAGATTCAGAAAGTTTCAGTACTTCCAGTTATTGATGATTACTGCAAATGATACAGCACAGTCAGCAAAGGGGAAAGGTGCAAAGTCCAAGAGAAGCCATGGATGCGATTCCAGCTTTCCTGACTCAGTGACATCCCACAAACAGCCTTAATTCTCCTAGCCAACTATGAATAAAATCCCTGCAGAAGGTTGCTAACCAGGGAATTCACTCAAGCCCTGATAGCCAGGATTTAAATTAGGGTTCATTTGTGAAGACCTGCAGCCCCTGTGTGACTGACCTTAGCTACTTAGTCTCTTAGAGGTCATGCTGACACATAGCCCAGGGCTTCAGGATTGCACAACTGGTGCTCTCTGTGTTAGCATCAACTATCTGATCAAACGCCTAGAGTATAGCCCAAAGCTTCAAGTGAACAAAAACACTATTATTTGGTAGATAACAGTTCAGAGATCATCTCCCAGAAGTTCCTCAAGGGCCAGTCCTTTTTCTGGAATGTGAAGGATTATGTAACTGGTCATCCCTGAGTTCACTCTTTCTTATATCTCCAACTGGTATGAAGATGAAAAAGATTTAAAAAATTTTTTCTTTCATTAAAACAGTTTTATCTATTTATTTTTATTTTGGCCTCACCTTGCAGGCCCTGTAGCAGGATTTTATTTCTTCAAGCAGGGATTGCAGCAGGGAAGAGGCAATTCTGACTCCATGATGGATCTGTTTCTTTGACTTTAACCTTTGCTTGTCATTGCTTTTGTTATTATGATTCTTTTTAGTTGCTAAGTCTTGTCTGACTCTTTGCAACCCTATGAACTGCAACACAGCAGGCCACCTTGTCCTTCACTATCTCCCAGAGTTCACTCAAACTTACGTGCATTCGGTTGGTGATGCTGTCCAGACATCTCATCCCTCTGTCATCTGCCCTCAGTCTTTCCCAGAATCAGGGTCTTTTCCAATGAACTGGCTCTTCACATCAGGTGGCCGAAGTACTGGAGCTTCCGCGTCAGCATCAGTCTTCTCAATGAATATTCAGCGTTGATTTCCCTTAGAATTGACTGGTATAATCTCCTTGCAATCCAAGGGATTCTCAGGAGTCCTCTCTAGCCCCACAATTCAAAAGCATCAATTTTTTTACACTCAGTCTTCTCTGTGGTCCAGGTCTCATATCCTCACATGACTACTGGAAAAACCATACTTTGACTATCATGGACCTTTGTTGGCAAAGTGATGTCTCTGTTTTTTAATATGCTGTATAGGTTTGTCATAGCTTTCCTTTCAAGGAGCAAGTGTCTTTTAATTTCATGCCTGCAGTCGCCGTCTGCAGTGATTTTGGAGCCCAAGAAAATAAAGTCTGTCATTGCTTCCACTTTTTCCGCTTCTATTTGCCATGAAGTAATGGAACCAGATGCCATGATCTTAGCTTTTGAATACTGAATTTTAAACCAGCTTTTTCACTCTCCTATTTCACCCTCATCAAGAGGCTCTTTAGTTCCTCTTCACTTTCTGTTATTAGAGTGTTTATCATTTGCATATCTGAGGTTGTTGCTCTTTCTCACAGAAATATTCCAGCTTAAGATTCATCCAACCCAGCATTTCATATGATGATAACTCTTTATATAAGTTAAATAATCAGGGTGAAAATATACAGCCTTGAGATACTCCTTTGCCAATTTTAAACCAGCCAGTTGTTCAATGTCCAGTTACAACTGTTGCTTCTTGACCCACATGCAGGTTTCTCAGTACACAGTTAAGGTAGTCTGGTATTCCCATCACTTCAAGAATTTTCCATAGTTTGTTATGATCCATACAATCAAAGGCTTTAGTGTAGTCACAGAGCAGAAGTAGATGTGTTTCTGGAATTCCTTTGCTTTCTCTATGATCCAACAGATGTTGGCAATTTGATTTCTGATTCCTCTGCCTTTTCTAAACCCATCTAAAGCATCTGGAATTTCTCAGTTCACATACTGCTGAAGCCTAGCTTGAAGGATTTTGAGCATAATCTTGCTAGCATGTGAAATGAGCACAATTGTGTGATAATTTGAACATTCTTTGGCATTCCTCTTCTTTGGGATTGGAATGAAAACTGACATTTCCCAGTCCTGTAGACACTGCTGAGTTTTCCAAATTTGGTGATATATTCAGTGTAGCACTTTAACAGCATCATCTTTAAGGATTTGAAATAGCTCACCTGGAATCCCATCACTACCATTATCTTTATTTATAGTAATGCTTCCTAAGGCCCACTTAATGTCACATTCCAGGATATCTGGCTCTAGTTGAATGATTTCATCATCTGGGTCATTAAGACCTTTTTTTGTATAGTTCTTCTGTGTATTCTTGCCACCTCTTCTTAATCTTATCTGCTTCTCTTAGGTCCTTATTGTTTCTTTCCTTTATCATGCCTATCTTTGAAGGAACTGTTCCCTAAATTATCTCCAATTTTCTTGAAGAGATCTCTAGTCTTTTCCTTTTTATTGTTTTCTGGTATTTCTTTGCATTGTTCATTGAAAAAGGTTTTATCTCTCCTTGCTGTTGTCTATAACTCTGCATTCAGTTGGGTGTATCTTTGCCTTTCTTCCTTGCCTTTCACTTCTCTTCTTTCCTCAGCTATTTGTAAAGCCTCCTCAGTCACTTTGCCTTTCTGCATTTCTTTTACCTTGGGATGGTCTTGGTCAGTACCTCCTCTGCAGTGTACTTCAGGCACTCTGTCTATCAGATATAATCCCTTGAATCTATTAATCACCTCTACTGTATAATCACATAAGGGATTTGGTTTAGGTCATACTTGAATGGCCTAGTGGTTTTCTGTACTTTCTTCAATTTAAAATTTTCAATACTTTGAATTTTTCAATAAGGAAACAATGATCTGAGCCACAGTCAGCTCTGGGTCTTGTTCTTGGTGACTGTATAGAAGCCTCTTCATCCTCAGCTGCAAAGAACATAATCAATCTGATTTTGGTACTGGCCATTTGGTGGTGTCCATGTTAAGAGTCATCTCTTGTGCTTTATGACCAGTGTGTTCTCTTGAAAAAACTGTGTTCGACTTGGCCCAGCTTCATTTTATACTCCAAAGGCAAACTTTCCTGTTACTCCAGGTATCTCTTGACACCTTAGTTTTTCATTCCACTCCCCAGTGATGAAAAAGAGAACTTTTTTGTATGTAGTTCTAGAAGATCCTGTTGGTCCTCACAGAACTGTTCTGCTTCAGCCTTTTTGGCATTAGTAGGTGGGGCATAGATTACTCTGATGTGGAATGCTATAATCACCTGCCTAAAGGAACCCTGCCCCTCTGCCTGAAGAGATTAACACATTCTCTCCCTCAAGTTGATCATTCCCGGAGACATTTGCAAGATAGTGGTATTTCCTCAACTCCTCACCCTCTCTATTCTATAAAAGAACCTGGTATCCAGACACCCCCCCCCCAGCCCCCCGCCCCTGCAAGATGGTTATTTTGAAACATTAGTCAGCCATCTTCTTGGTCAGCTGACTTTTCCAAATAAAATTATATTCTTTGACTGAACACCTCATCTCTCAGTTAAGCGGACTGCTGTGTGATGAACAGAGCAAACTTGGACTAGACCACAAGATCAAACCTAGTCCTTTTACAGTGAGAAAAAGAAGTCTAAGCAGTGAACTCCACTAAATTTAAAATTTCTGAGAGCACAAAACTTAATCTAGTCTAATTCTCAGTTACTTTAGGTTTTGTTTCTATTTTGGTTTTGGTCATCATTTCAGGTTTAAATCAGTCAATACAATATTCATTCTTCCTTCTGTCCAGGGCCATTTTGAAGAACCAAGGGTATAATAGGATCATGGCATATGTGGGAGAGACACTGGTCCTTGGGCACACTTGGTTTATGGTGGCATACACAGAATGTGCCATGCATACTTTGGCTCTTGACTGCTGATATCTCTCTAGAAGCCACTGAGATTAGCCAGGACCATCTTTGGTCTCTTTACACTGCATCTTCCTTGTCCTAACAATGAAGCCTCAAGTCATCCAGCTCTTTGGGCTATTAATGAAGGCATGGTAATCTTTTCTTTGTTTCTTTAAAGCTATAGGAGATTGAGTGACGGCATTATCTCAAATCCTCCTTGTCTAAACTTGTGTCACAAGCCTTGAGAGTTCTATTCAAAGTAAACTTGATAAACTTCCTGGTAAGTCCAAAAATTTCCACCCATTGCTACCTTTTAAGATGTGGGCATGAGAAATTCTCACCAGAATCTAACTGCAAACTCCCTTCTTTTCCAGCCCAGGCAACCCTTATCTCCTCTCTCAGAGATGGTGGAAGATGTGCTCCTGGTGCTGTGTAGAAAATGACAAGCCATCCAATTAGGCTGAAGTTTAGGATGGAGTATGGGAAAGCAGTGAGGATCAAGCAGGAAGATCAGATTAGGGATATCAGACAGGGTGAAGCTGTAGAGAGATTTGGATACGGTGGGGAGTCACAGAAATTATAGAGAAAGAGAAGGCAATATAGACGGCTATAATAAGGACAAATGAGAGTGTGAATCTTTGTAAAACATACATAAATATATATTTAATTCCCACATTATTTTTTAAAATGTTTATTGTTTGGGATAAATATGTACACACTGCTTTATTTATTTTTGGTTGTGCTGAGTCTTTGTTGCTTTGCATGGTTGCAGTGAGCTGGGAGTTACTCTTCATTGCAGCACATGGGCATCTCATTGGCATGGCTTCTCTCATTGCAGGGCACAGGTTCTAGGTGCATGGGCTTTAATAGTTGAGGCACACAGGCTCAATAGTTGCAGCTCTCAGGTCCTAGAACACACATTCAGTGGTTGTAGCATTAGGTACACGTGCTTCAGTAGTTGTGGCACATGGGCTTAGTTGCTCAGAAGCATTTTTTGCACGTTAACCAAAAATTCATTCTTCCTTCTGTCCAGGGCCATTTTGAAGAACCAAGGGTATAATAGGATCATGGCATATGTGGGAGAGACACTGGTCCTTGGGCACACTTGGTTTATGGTGGCATACACAGAATGTGCCATGCATACTTTGGCTCTTGACTGCTGATATCTCTCTAGAAGCCACTGAGATTAGCCAGGACCATCTTTGGTCTCTTTACACTGCATCTTCCTTGTCCTAACAATGAAGCCTCAAGTCATCCAGCTCTTTGGGCTATTAATGAAGGCATGGTAATCTTTTCTTTGTTTCTTTAAAGCTATAGGAGATTGAGTGACGGCATTATCTCAAATCCTCCTTGTCTAAACTTGTGTCACAAGCCTTGAGAGTTCTATTCAAAGTAAACTTGATAAACTTCCTGGTAAGTCCAAAAATTTCCACCCATTGCTACCTTTTAAGATGTGGGCATGAGAAATTCTCACCAGAATCTAACTGCAAACTCCCTTCTTTTCCAGCCCAGGCAACCCTTATCTCCTCTCTCAGAGATGGTGGAAGATGTGCTCCTGGTGCTGTGTAGAAAATGACAAGCCATCCAATTAGGCTGAAGTTTAGGATGGAGTATGGGAAAGCAGTGAGGATCAAGCAGGAAGATCAGATTAGGGATATCAGACAGGGTGAAGCTGTAGAGAGATTTGGATACGGTGGGGAGTCACAGAAATTATAGAGAAAGAGAAGGCAATATAGACGGCTATAATAAGGACAAATGAGAGTGTGAATCTTTGTAAAACATACATAAATATATATTTAATTCCCACATTATTTTTTAAAATGTTTATTGTTTGGGATAAATATGTACACACTGCTTTATTTATTTTTGGTTGTGCTGAGTCTTTGTTGCTTTGCATGGTTGCAGTGAGCTGGGAGTTACTCTTCATTGCAGCACATGGGCATCTCATTGGCATGGCTTCTCTCATTGCAGGGCACAGGTTCTAGGTGCATGGGCTTTAATAGTTGAGGCACACAGGCTCAATAGTTGCAGCTCTCAGGTCCTAGAACACACATTCAGTGGTTGTAGCATTAGGTACACGTGCTTCAGTAGTTGTGGCACATGGGCTTAGTTGCTCAGAAGCATGTGGGGTCTTCTCGAACAAGGGATTGAACCTATATCCCCTGCATTGGCAGGCAGATTCTTATCCACTGTGTCACCAGGGAAGTACATCCTATAAAATATTTTTGCAATACACTTGATACAGTACAATATAATATAGAGATAAGATAATCACATGATCAAAAACACCTAAAACAATAAATTTATTTCCTGGACTTAAACCAGGAAGCCATATATGTTTGAGTGAAATAAAACATGATTGTTTTAATTACATGAGACTAGAAAGTATAAGAATATGGAACATAACTTTCCCTAAACCTAATTATCCATGATGATTTGAGAAACTGTACTAGTGGATTGTATCAAATTGTATGGAATTCTCTTCAAACAAGAGGTTTCCCAGGTGGCTCAGTGGTAAAGAATCTGACTGCCAGTGGAGGAGACTCAGGATATGTAGATTCGATCCCTGGGTTAAGAAGATCTGCTCGAGTAGAAAATGGCAACCTACTCCAATATTCTTGCCTTGAAAAATCCCACAGACAGAAGATCCTGACGGGGCTACAGACTGTGAGGACATGGCTGAGCAACTGAGACTGCTAACAAAGGAATAATTTGGGAAACGTAAGGTCTTTTTTTTTTTTAAAGATTTATTTATTTATTTATTTTGGGCGGGGGTCGGGTTGGGGAGGGAGGGGAGCGGGCGGGCCACTTCTACTGGTCTTTCATTTCTCCATTTTCATCCGTCTTTGTTCTTTGGCTCCTGTGGGCCTCCCATCGCGGTGGCGTCTATCCTTGCAGAGCGCCGGCTCTGGGCGCATGCGCTCCAGAGCTCCAGCTCGGTAATTGGACACATTGGTCCAGCCGCTCCACGGCACGTGGGACCTTCCCAGGCCAGGGATCGAACCGGCGCCCCTTCCACTGCAAGGCGGTGTCCTTACCCACTGGACCACCAGGGGAAGCCCAGAAAGGTAAGGTCTTAAGGGAAAGTTAGGATGCCTTTCCAAGGCTAGTTTGCCCTTCCTGACGGCCATATCTTCTACCAGGATCGTGTCCGTTTTAACAAAGCCTTTTCTGACCCCATCCCATTCTCTTCAAAGGTCCAGCATCACTTCATGTGCTCCTACAAATGGCACTAACAGACAATTTTTTCACAGTTATCTCAGCAATTGCTGAACCCAGGGTAGGCAAGGCACAAGCTGGGAAGCTGGAAGAAGATGCAAGGAGCCATAGGAACTGCAGACATGCTTTATTGACTAGTGGCTGATGCAGTAGCAAGGGGTGTTTCAGGTGGGTTTAAGGTAGGTATACATGAACAGAGGTGGCACTTTGCAAAGCTATTACATGATGCATCGTGCATTTCTATGAATGATTTCTGCTGTTACATAACTAGGCAAAGTCACTGTTTACAAGAAGTTGGGCAAGAGACTGTCCACTGCCATCTTGGCTAACTGCTATTTCTCTACATTCCATCCCTTCAGGATTTTTTGCCCCATTGACTACATAGTTTCCATCTTTTGCAACATCCTCTTAGCACATAATGCAACCCCCATAACCCACATCCCACAGCAGCAGTAGAGACTATAACTACAAACTACTAGAGTGCAAGCTAACAGCCTCAACACGTAGCAAAACCCAACGCCAAGTGCTAAACAGGTTGGCCTATCATTCTGGAGTGGGTCTCCAGTAAGTTGTACCTCATGAATTTCCTGTGTCATGTGCTATAATGCTGTTGTAGCATTTTTATGATTATCTGGAATATATACACAACATCCTGTACCTAGTAATGCACACATTCTGCCCTGTTTAGCCATAAGTAAATGCAGGGGCATTTTTGTAAGACTGTTTTCTGTTTTCCTCATGTGGTATACTCCTTCACCTAACAGAGTTAAGGCCTGGTATGTGTACTTCAAAGCACAGTTGGTATGCAAGGCAAAGAGAGTCAATAACTATAGCTGCCCCTTCGGGTAAAAATAGGCCAGAAGGGGGATCCATTTCACTTGGCACTGTGCACAGACCATAGCTCAATTAGCAGGTCAGTGTGGGAGGGTTACATACACTGAGGCAGGTAGGTACAGTTGGCCCCAAGTATACGTCCCCGTCCAATTCCCCGGGCAAGTACAGCCACCCATATGGCCCACATACCCACAAGGTTCCGTGAGGTACAGGAATTACACTATGGCCTCTCAATAATCCTGATCAAGGCTAATTTTATCACAGAGGGTTGTGGGAGGTCCACTCTGCCATCTCAGCACTATCCCTTTTCTCAATATGATAGATGACGGTAGGTAGCTTATGGTAAACGATGTCTGATTTGTGACCTCCAAAGGAGAAAATTTCACTTTGAGATCAAAAGATTTGGCTTCGGTCACTCAGAGCTTCATGTAGCAAAAGTTTATTAATAAAAGGGCGGGGCAGGGGATAGAGAAATCTTCCAGCTGAAGGAACTGAAAGGGGAATAGAAGAGTTTAGATGAGGCATTTTGTACTTTTCCAGTTGGCTATTAGCAGTAGGTCAAAAGAATATTTAAGGTGATAAAGGTCTTACTAGACCCACACTGACAACATCATCTTTAGATAATATAGGTACAAGCTAAGAAGGAGCAACATGTCCTCTGAAAGTAAAGGGGACTTAAGCGAAATAGATTATTGTCATAGGTGTGGCAATCAAAGTGAAGGCACCAGCAGCAGTAGAGACTATAACTACAAACTACTAGAGTGCAAGCTAACAGCCTCAACACGTAGCAAAACCCAACGCCAAGTGCTAAACAGGTTGGCCTATCATTCTGGAGTGGGTCTCCAGTAAGTTGTACCTCATGAATTTCCTGTGTCATGTGCTATAATGCTGTTGTAGCATTTTTATGATTATCTGGAATATATACACAACATCCTGTACCTAGTAATGCACACATTCTGCCCTGTTTAGCCATAAGTAAATGCAGGGGCATTTTTGTAAGACTGTTTTCTGTTTTCCTCATGTGGTATACTCCTTCACCTAACAGAGTTAAGGCCTGGTATGTGTACTTCAAAGCACAGTTGGTATGCAAGGCAAAGAGAGTCAATAACTATAGCTGCCCCTTCGGGTAAAAATAGGCCAGAAGGGGGATCCATTTCACTTGGCACTGTGCACAGACCATAGCTCAATTAGCAGGTCAGTGTGGGAGGGTTACATACACTGAGGCAGGTAGGTACAGTTGGCCCCAAGTATACGTCCAGTCCAATTCCCGGGCAAGTACAGCCACCCATATGGCCCACATACCCACAAGGTTCCGTGAGGTACAGGAATTACACTATGGCCTCTCAATAATCCTGATCAAGGCTAATTTTATCACAGAGGGTTGTGGGGAGGTCCACTCTGCCATCTCAGCACTATCCCTTTTCTCAATATGATAGATGACGGTAGGTAGCTTATGGTAAACGATGTCTGATTTGTGACCTCCAAAGGAGAAAATTTCACTTTGAGATCAAAAGATTTGGCTTCGGTCACTCAGAGCTTCATGTAGCAAAAGTTTATTAATAAAAGGGCGGGGCAGGGGATAGAGAAATCTTCCAGCTGAAGGAACTGAAAGGGGAATAGAAGAGTTTAGATGAGGCATTTTGTACTTTTCCAGTTGGCTATTAGCAGTAGGTCAAAAGAATATTTAAGGTGATAAAGGTCTTACTAGACCCACACTGACAACATCATCTTTAGATAATATAGGTACAAGCTAAGAAGGAGCAACATGTCCTCTAGAAAGATACATTGTTGTTAGGAACATTAGCTCTGGGCTTAAAGACTTAAGCGAAATAGATTATTGTCATAGGTGTGGCAATCAAAGTGAAGGCACCTTGGCTAAAAATGTTTGTTTCCCGCACTCCTCCTCTTTAGAAACCACTGGCCTCCTTACCAAGTCTGCCTATTCATCCCTTTCATATACAAAAGGGTGCAATTTACTGAAATACAACACGGAGGAAAACCTGTCCCTCAATACATGTTCTCCCCTAGGGGTGAGGCATGTTCTCCCCTGTTTCTTCACATCATGTACAATCAGGTGCTTTATTTCATTCAACTGTTTTCTGCTCTGACTGGAATGTGCTGTGTTTCCAGGTCCAGTTAGTCAAAGTAATAGGCTAAATGTCCCAGGGAATCCCCATAGCAGCCCCAATGAAACCGTTTACCTTAGACTGGGACTTGAACCCACGTGGCTGGAACTTGAACCCAGGCAAACCCCTGTTTTGGACTCTAACCCACGTGGCCAGGACTGAAACCTGGTCAAAATCCTGCTTGGGACTCAAACCCACACGACCGGAACTGAAAGCCACTGAAATCCAGTTTGGAACTCTAATCCATGTGGCTGGGACTTGAATCCAACCAAAACCTACAGTACCTGGTTTCAGGACCTAATGAAGCTCAGGTTCTTTATGTCTTGTCACAGAAAGAATTCAGTGAGACACAAAGTGATAGGTAACAAGTGGATTTAGTTAGAGGAAAACACACTCCACAGACAGAGTGTGGACCACCACAGAGGGCTTTTATGGGCTGGGTGATTTTATAGGCTAGTGAGTGGGAGGATTATTCCAGCTATTTTGGATAAGGGGTGGATATTTGCCCACGTTTTGGCCTTTCATGGTACCTTTGAACTGTCATGGCACCTCTGGGTGTGTCATTTAGCTTGCTGATTGAGGATCAAGGTCTAGTCAAAGTTGACATGTCTGCCATCTTGGACCCATTTGATTCTAATTGATTTATGTTGTATTCCTGGTCTACATCATTCTTTTGAAAGTAGGGCCCTACCTCCTTTCATCCTGTTTCAACAACAGGGAACCCAGTGCCTCCCTAACATGCAGACATATTTTGTACTGTCAAGTAGATGTGTGCCCAATCTGTAACCATATTGATCATAACACACTTACAGGTGGAAAGACAAAGAAGTCAAGGCTACCAAGATGGTCAATGCCTTTCCATTTAACAAATTGCATATAAGCTTTGTGACTTGGGAGAGAACTGTTTCAAGTACTGGTGGTTTCCCTGGCTTTGTATACCATACTTGGTTTGCCTGGTTGTTCACATCTTGTGGGTCTATATGGCCCATTATGAGTTCTCTTATATAGGAGAACTCATAATGGGTCACAGGGAGAGCATGGATGCACCCTTCAGTACTGGGGTGGCCCCCGTTGTCCTGGTCAGGTAACTCACTCATGAGGGGCCCAGGCACCCATGGTACTACCTGGAACTCACATCGCAGTTCTTACCCCCATGGGGCCAGAAGAGCCACCCACTGCATGTAGAGTGCCTTTATCTTCCATGGCCAAGCCCAGTCCACCATCTGCCCTTGTGAAATCACTGTCTTAGCTGGCAGCAAGATACCTTGGGTTCCATAATCCAGGCTTTAACAAAATGTCTGTTGTTGTTACTTGCAATTATATAGGTGCAGTAGTGAAACAGAATCTGAGTTCTTGTTTGTGGAACTGAAGAATGAACTTCACAGACATTCAAACACTCATAGTAACATGCAGACAGAATTCATTCTTGAGACGTGAAAAGTAAAAAGCTCTCAGCATAGACACTGAGAAGAGGTGAAGTGCCTGAAAAGTCAGGACTTGTATCAGTTTATATCTTTACTAGTATTGACTTGTATATTTTTGATTGGTTTTTACTTTTTTTTTTTTTTAAAGATTTATTTATTTATTTTACTTTGGGCGGGGGTTGGGTTGGGGAGGAAGGGGAGTGGGCAGGCCACTTCTATTGGTCTTTCATTTCTCTATTTTCATTCATCTTCGTTCTTTGGCTCCTGTGGGCCTCCCATCACGGTGGCCTCTGTTGTCACAGAGCACTGGCTCTGGGTGCATGTGCTCCAGAGCTCCGGCTCGGTGATTGGACACATCAGTCCAGCCGCTCCGCGGCACGTGGGATCTTCCCAGGCCAGGGCTTGAACTGGCGTCCCTTGCACTGCAAGGTGGTGTCCTTACCCACTGGACCACCAGGGGAAGCCCTGGTTTTTACTTTTACATGTCATTTCTAACCAATCAGATTAAAGGTCACAATGTTTAATTTGACATCTCTATGGCTTCTTTTGATCCTCAGATATTTACTTTTCTTAGACATTAAGTCGCCATCCCAAGAAGCTTTTTCATGACCCCTGGGCGTTTTGCAATGGACTAGATGTATAGGCTAAAGATTAATGATCACCAGTTGTTTTTCTCTTAGTCATATGGAACAGAAGTTAATTACTACCCTTTCCTGGATCTGAGTGCTGATAATTTATCAGACCAAGGACACATTCCTTTTGGAGCTAGGAATTTGGGACAAAGGGTACAGTTTTAGGTTAACGGAGCAGGATGTTTTTTGAAACCAGCTGAGGTCTCAAAGTTCCTACACTAACTGCGTAACCACTTCTACCTCAGTGACCCAATGCAGGAGAGCCTCCACAGGGGCAACTCCACCCCTACAGGGTTTGTCATTAAGGCCCTCATAGGCATCAGGCCCACCCCTTCAAAGAGGGGAGATCAATAGAAATCTGTAGGCTCTGTTTTAGCAAGCCACTATATGCCTCAGTCATACCTGCTGCCTGTGGGTGGTACCATTACTGAGTCCAAGCTCCTAGATCTGCTCATAGCACGATAGAACAATAGCTTCAAGAGACAAGGGATTAAGACAAGGAAGGGACTTTATGCAGGGAGTCAGCTGACTGAGAAGATGGCAGCCTAGCACCTCAAAATAACCATCTTGTCAGGGTCTAGATCCCTGATCCTTTTGTAGAGTCAAAGTGAAAGAGGAATGAGGAACTAAAGTCAAAAGGCAGAACAGAGAGGGAGAGGCAGTGGGGAAGTGAAAGGGTCTTCAGTCTTGCAAAACATCTCCAAGGAAATGGCCAGCCTTTGGAAGGAGTGTGTTAATCTCTTCTTTTTGTTGTAGCTGTTCACAGATGGGCAGGGTCAGATTGTCTCCCTATGAGTTGCACAAAGGCACTTTAGTTTACAGTCAGTCAGGGTCCTCTGAGGCCATTAAGTATGATTGTAATAATAAAAGCAACAAAAAGCAAGTCAAAGAAACCTTTCCAGCATGGAGTCAGAATTGGCTTCTCCTCTGCAATAGTAGGGGACTTGAAATATTCCTAGTCTATGTGCACATTCCTGAGCCTTCTTTCCAGTGAAATGGGTACCTTGATCATTCTCTATGATTAGAGGACGGCCGTACAGGCCATCAAGCAGTCAAGCTCTTTAAGTCTACAGTGTTGATCTGTGGCCGTACGCGGCCAGGCAAAAGGCAAACCTATGCTGGTGTCTACAGCTGCTAGTGCAAAGCTAGCACTGTCTGATGCCAGCAGAGGCCTTATGAAGTTCACTTGCCACTGAGTCAAGCGGATCCTTTCACTTACCACTTGTACATCGATGGTTGCCAGTCTATGGGGAGTCCTCCCGGGCACATGTGCAGCAGACATGGCAGGCATCTGCTATCTCTTTCCAGGAAATGAGAAGGACCGCCCGTGTGGTTTTCATCCCTGCCTGGTGGAGGCATTGGTGTAGCCAAACTGCTTCCTCATTGGTCCCTGCTCCATCACCAGACATGCACAAGCCTGTCTGCATCATCATTCCCCAAGCTCACCACAGGCAAATCGCATGTCATGTATATTATTATATTATTATGTCCTTCTCACGTCCTAAGTCCCATAGGTCTTGTCACATGGCTTGCCCCCACAGGAATCTGTGGCCTACCAGTCACTGCTGTGCTTTCCATGTGATGATCTAGTGTGATAATATTAGACCTTCATAAACTGCCCAACAATCTACTCAGATAGTTAGGGGTACTGCTTCATTCTTGGTCACTATCCAGACAGCATGTAAATCAGCCCACTGCCTACTTATAGCAACTCCAGAATCAAACCGTACAGTATTCATGGCAGGCAGGGTAGCAGTGGAGGCCTGGCTTCTGCTGGACCCATCAGTGTACCAGGCATGAACATCTGTTGGTGGTTTGCCTTCTTTAAATGGCAAGGGTACTGGTTCCATCATTTTAACAGGGGCTGTTTCTACTGTAAATGTAACAGGCTCTAGAATATGCTACAACTCCTGCGACACAGGACTGGCAGATAAGGAGTTCCTTTGTCTAGATATGTTCCCCATTTAGCCAAGGTTGGGGCCTTGCCACTCTCATCTTGAGAAATGATGCCCAAGACCGTAGCCTTCCCACTAATGGGGTTCATTGTTTTGATATGTACAGAAGCCTTCCCTGTGATCACGTCTATGGACAATAAAGTGGCATATACACCTGCTAGCTGCTTCTCCACCAAGGACCACCTCATTTCTACCCCTTTCCATAATTAAGAGCAAAACCCCAAAGGGGCACATAGTCGCTCTTCCATTGCCACAGACCCATCTAAACCCTCTGTGTGTGACATGTACCTTAATTCAAAGAGCTTAGTGGGATCTGCAACCAGCCTGGGCCAGCTGTACTGCCCGCTTAGTGGTTCAGAATGTTTGATCTACTGTATCTGCCCATTCCCAGGCCACCCCCTTCTTCGTGAGTGAGTATAACGGGCATGCCAGTTGAGGCCAGGTGAGGTATAATATGCCTTTCGGTATCCTGAAAGTCCCACATAGTCTGTAATTGAGCCACAGTAGTAGGTCGCAGGAACATTTGTATTTTATCAATTACCATTGCAGATACCAGGTTTTTTTTTTTTTTGGTCTTAAACAAATGTCTTTATTTTTACATAAAGTAGTGTGAAATGAGGCAGTTCCCCAAAGGGTGACGTGGAGCTGGAAAATCCATCCTGAACGTGAAAGCGGAAGTGTTAGTCACTCAGGCTTGTCCATGTGACCCCATGGACTGCAGCCCGCGAGGCTCCTCTGTCTATGGGATTCTCCAGGCAAGAATCCTGAAGTGGATTGCCACTTCCTTCTCCTCAGGTATCACTTTTGTCTTACTGACAAGACAACTCCCAAGAATTTGACAAACAATCCAGGCTTGTGGATTATTGTGGTGTTCACAGCCCACCCACATGATTCCAAATGCTTTATAAACTCTTGTCCACACTGTTCAAAATCTTCACGAGAATGAGAGGCTAATAACACATCATCAACATAATGGAACAGTTTCACTGATGTTGGGCACTTCCGTTCTGCCAAGTCTTCTGCAACCAGCCTGTGACATATAGTTGGACTGTGCAGGTACCCTTGGAGAAGGACCTGGAATGTCCATCAGTGTCCCTCCCAAGTGAATTCAAATGGATCTTGGTTCTCATCAGCTATAGCTACAGAGAAAAAAAGCACTAGCTAAGTCTATCACGTAGGATAAGTGCCCAGCGCTGTGATCAGTGGGTCCATCAGGTCATGAATCAATGGCATGGCAGCATGGATAGGTGCCAGCACCTTACTGAGTTCTCTGTACTCTACAGTCACTCGCCATGAGCCATCAGGCTTCTGAACAGGCCACACAAGGGAGTCAAAGGGACTGTGAGCAGGCTATACAGCTCAGCCTTGTGACACCTGTTTCTTCATGGCCAACTGGTAGACGATACTGTCTCACAGTCATTCTCCTCTGAGGATGCTTTGTGTACCCCTCACAAAGGCCCTCACCACATGCACTCAGCAATGAAATCCCCCCACAGAGGTCTGCAACATTAGGCGCCTCGTAGAACATCCATCCTCCAAACAAATTCTGGGATCAGGCAGACATACACAGTACGGATCCGCACAGGGGGCCATCCAATTTCCAAAGGTAAGGACATAACCTTTACCATGACTGTTTGGCCACCATAGCGATCAGTTTGTGCACTGAGACCAGAAAACTGCTCCGGCTTTGCGGTAGATAAGGCTGCATAAGGCACTGGTGTCAGCGAGAGCCATGGCTCACTGTACATTAGCCTGTGACCAGTGAATTGCAAGCTCTTCATGGGGCCTCTGGTCCCTGCTTGAACTCTTCAGGAGGGCACCTTGGCCTAAGCCCTATTCAAAGTTAAATAGGGGCAAAAGGCCCTCTTCATGAGGGCCTCTTTGGGTTCCCACACTTGGTAAACTTCCGCCCAGTCTCAGCTCTTGCAGAATTTGACAAACAATCCAGGCTTGTGGATTATTGTGGTGTTCACAGCCCACCCACATGATTCCAAATGCTTTATAAACTCTTGTCCACACTGTTCAAAATCTTCACGAGAATGAGAGGCTAATAACACATCATCAATATAATGGAACAGTTTCACTGATGTTGGGCACTTCCGTTCTGCCAAGTCTTCTGCAACCAGCCTGTGACATATAGTTGGACTGTGCAGGTACCCTTGGAGAAGGACCTGGAATGTCCATCAGTGTCCCTCCCAAGTGAATTCAAATGGATCTTGGTTCTCATCAGCTATAGCTACAGAGAAAAAAAGCACTAGCTAAGTCTATCACGTAGGATAAGTGCCCAGCGCTGTGATCAGTGGGTCCATCAGGTCATGAATCAATGGCATGGCAGCATGGATAGGTACCAGCACCTTACTGAGTTCTCTGTACTCTACAGTCACTCGCCATGAGCCATCAGGCTTCTGAACAGGCCACACAAGGGAGTCAAAGGGACTGTGAGCAGGCTATACAGCTCAGCCTTGTGACACCTGTTTCTTCATGGCCAACTGGTAGACGATACTGTCTCACAGTCATTCTCCTCTGAGGATGCTTTGTGTACCCCTCACAAAGGCCCTCACCACATGCACTCAGCAATGAAATCCCCCCACAGAGGTCTGCAACATTAGGCGCCTCGTAGAACATCCATCCTCCAAACAAATTCTGGGATCAGGCAGACATACACAGTATGGATCCGCACAGGGGGCCATCCAATTTCCAAAGGTAAGGACATAACCTTTACCATGACTGTTTGGCCACCATAGCGATCAGTTTGTGCACTGAGACCAGAAAACTGCTCCGGCTTTGCGGTAGATAAGGCTGCATAAGGCACTGGTGTCAGCGAGAGCCATGGCTCACTGTACATTAGCCTGTGACCAGTGAATTGCAAGCTCTTCATGGGGCCTCTGGTCCCTGCTTGAACTCTTCAGGAGGGCACCTTGGCCTAAGCCCTATTCAAAGTTAAATAGGGAAAAAAGGGCATCTGAGAGAACATCCTTGGGCACCATGTCTTCTAACTGAAGGGCCGTATTTCTTGCTGTGTGTGCTTCCCACACTTGGTAAACTTCCGCTCCAGTCTCAGTTGCCTCCATGACTCTAGGAGCATAGCATTGGGCTCTCAGTTTTATTTCTGTAAACTCCCACTGCCAGCACACTGACTCACATTTGATCTGGAGGGAGCCTTTACCAGTTTGCCCCTCTCCCCCCACCCTGCCCTTTGGGAACTTCATGGTCCTGATGCCTTTTGCCTGATGTTGCCCCTCCACCTCTCAGACTTGCTACTATTGAGGTCACCTCATAGATGGGGTGCCCCACATAGGGTGCAAGAATCGTAGTCAGGGATCCAAAAGAGGTATATGAGGTGTTGTTTAAAATGGTATCATGCGTGCAACCTGTAACAAGTTCGTCATCTGGACCTTGAATATTTAGCTTAAATATTGACTGTTTCATGCCAGCTCTCTCACAATGTGGGTTAACTCGGTAAAAGTATAACACTTACTCACAGTGTCTGGCAGCTCTCCCACATTTGTCCACACACTGCAGATGGCAACATTAATCCACTCCCCTAGACTGAGTGTTTGGTTAGGTTCCCCCTGCACGAGTCACCTAGCAATCTGCAGTCTTTGTCTCAACAAGGTGTGAGTGTTTATGGTTGCCAACCATTCTATCTTGTCCTCAGAACAAATAATACCATCTACCCCAAAGTTACAAAAGTCACTCTGCCAAGGATTCTCCTTATGTCTTCCAAAATTGCCTACCCAAGCTGACCAACTCCACCTGGGTATGTGGTCAATAAGTTATGAGCTTAGTTACATTGTGGGCCCCTTGAGGGTGGCCCCCTGGGCCATAGGCTGTTCGTGTTTCGCCTTCTGTTGCACAATGGGCCTACCTAACAAGCGGGGATCCACGATCTTGTAATTCGTCATTGTTGTTGCTCATTACCTCATTGTCCAAGGTACTAGGTTCATCAAGGCCACAAATCTCTTGCTCCAACATACAAATACCGTGTTATAGCTCTTCCTCCCATCTCTGTAATTCACATACTTGCACAGCTTCATGAAGGGCATTATCCATATTAGCCTTCCGGATAGCCAGGAAAATCCATCCCATGGTGCCCCAGGCAGTATGTGCCACTTTGTCCAGGAAACGGGGACTCACCATATGTAACGCCTTTTCAAGGCTATCAGGTGACTCGTCCACCATCCCCCAGTCTTCCACCAAGGCCCACACTGAGAGGACCACGCCACCGAGTGTCACATGCTATGCAGTGAGTACCAGCTTCCTCCATCCATTAGAGCCTCAGGCTCCCCTACCTGCTGGATATCCTGCTGACTAGGCAAATTGTCTTGCCGATCACTGAACCCAGGGTCGGCAAGGCGCAACAGAGGAAACTGGAAGAAAATGCAAGGAGCCATAGGAACTGCAGACATACTTTATTTGCAGTGACTGATACAACAGCAAGAGATGTTTCAGGTGGGCTTAATATAGGTATACAGAAACAAAGGTGGCAATTTGCTAAGCTATGAGATCATGCCACGCTATAGATGATCTCAGCTGTTACATAACAATGCATAGTCATTGTTTACAGAAAGTAGGGTGAGAGAGCCTTACCATGGCCTTCTTGGCTACCTACTGTTTCTCTATACAGGATCATTTCCATTTTAACAAAGCCTTTTCTGACCCACACTCCACTCTTTTCAATGATCCAGACTCGTTTCATGTGTTCCTTAAAATGGTACTGCCAAAAAAACACAAAAAATGGTACTGCCATTTTTTTTCCCCCACAGTCATGTGTGTACGGAGATTTGTTTCCCCTACTTTGTTTCTTGTAAAGGTTGGCCATTTACTTGTAAATATTGTAACTTAGTGTGTTGGAGGGTGGGCGGGTGGAAGCTAGGGAAATGAAAAACAGTATTTTAGAATTATTTGGTTATCAGCATTGACATTTATTTCTATTTCTTGTAATGATGCCATATTTATGTATCATGGGCAGACTCTGGGGCAGAGTTCCTAGGGATATACTGGGCCTTAGGATATAAAGAAACTAGTGAGGATGACTATGACTCAGATGATCCTCAAACCCCAGATGTGCTTTTGAGACCTAGGATCCACCCCTTAGAAAGTGACATTAGTACAAATGGAGAAGAAGAATGGGTGGATATGATGATACCCAAAGGAGGGGTATATACTAACCCCAAAGGTAAAAAATTTGTGTCTAAAAGAAACTATGGTCAAATAGCTCAGGGTTTGTCCTCCAGCGATGAGGAATTTATGACTCATACCCTGCCACTTCAGCAACACTCCCCTCCTAAGCCAAGCCAGCCTGATCCTGAGATCTGATAAGGAATAGGTATTCTTTTAGTGCAGTGTACCCTGAGAGTAAACACCTTGTGGCAGCATTTCATTTTTATTAGTTTCGCTTTCTTAAGAATAAGGTAGTTTAGTTCCTAGTTTGAGTAACCTACTCCAGTCTAGCTCAGTCCGTAGAGCATGAGCACTTCCCCTGATCCTTCTTTTAGAGTTTTAGTCCCCATAATGAATGATGTAATGAAAGTGTGATTGTGTTTAGATACAAGATAAGAAAAGGTCTGTGTTTATTTCGGGAAAATACCAAAAGTCGGGGAAATGCCGAAAAGTAGGGAAATAACCACATGGACTGAGTCAACAGGGGAAGAAAGGCGAGAATTTTTCTTATAAAAGGGGGGAAATTAGATTGTAAGGGAACTCACTCACAGAACTCAGCTGTGACTGAGGTGAGACTGAAGCGCTCCAGTTCTGGGGTAAGAATATTGTTACTGTTGATTGAGTTCTGAAATCTTTTCTGAAGTGTTTTCTGACAAATGCTGATTGGATTCTGGTACTTAACTTATTGACAATATGTATTCTATGCTAATAAATTTAATCTTGATTCGAACTCCACGCCTTATTACTGCTGAAGTTCTGTTCTCTAATGTTTGAGGGAACTACATTGCGTAAATTGAAGGTTCTCTGAAAATAGAATAGAGGTGATTTAGTATTTCCTCGTGTTTATCAGATAAGTAATTGCACAGTGCCCACGACATATGCAATACATCTCTTTATTCCTTGAAGAATGAAGGTTTTATTTAAAGAAAATCACTGACTTTATTTAAAAATTAATTACACCTTTTTCATGGAGAAATCCTTTTTATAATGTTCCGACTTTCAAGAGAAGCCTCCCCTCTTATTCTTCCTGTTCACAATTCATCCCAGAGATTAGTCAATTCAGGTGGCAAAAGACATGCTACTTCCACAAGATCTTTTCTACACTTTTTCCCATCTTTAAAAAATTCTTCCCTTTGCTCTTCCCTCGACTTCATCATCCTTCGACCCTCCCACCATATTTATCCCTCCCACAGCTCCCCGGCCCGCAGTCGTAAAAAGAGTTTTTAGAAGCGGCTACTTCGTTATTTAAATTGACACTTCCTTTGCTCCCCATCCCCTCGACCCTCATGCAAAGCGGTTAAAATAAAAGTGCAGTGTACCCTGAGAGTAAACACCTTGTGGCAGCATTTCATTTTTATTAGTTTCGCTTTCTTAAGAATAAGGTAGTTTAGTTCCTAGTTTGAGTAACCTACTCCAGTCTAGCTCAGTCCGTAGAGCATGAGCACTTCCCCTGATCCTTCTTTTAGAGTTTTAGTCCCCATAATGAATGATGTAATGAAAGTGTGATTGTGTTTAGATACAAGATAAGAAAAGGTCTGTGTTTATTTCGGGAAAATACCAAAAGTCGGGGAAATGCCGAAAAGTAGGGAAATAACCACATGGACTGAGTCAACAGGGGAAGAAAGGCGAGAATTTTTCTTATAAAAGGGGGGAAATTAGATTGAAAGGGGAACTCACTCACAGAACTCAGCTGTGACTGAGGTGAGACTGAAGCGCTCCAGTTCTGGGGTAAGAATATTGTTACTGTTGATTGAGTTCTGAAATCTTTTCTGAAGTGTTTTCTGACAAATGCTGATTGGATTCTGGTACTTAACTTATTGACAATATGTATTCTATGCTAATAAATTTAATCTTGATTCGAACTCCACGCCTTATTACTGCTGAAGTTCTGTTCTCTAATGTTTGAGGGAACTACATTGCGTAAATTGAAGGTTCTCTGAAAATAGAATAGAGGTGATTTAGTATTTCCTCGTGTTTATCAGATAAGTAATTGCACAGTGCCCACGACATATGCAATACATCTCTTTATTCCTTGAAGAATGAAGGTTTTATTTAAAGAAAATCACTGACTTTATTTAAAAATTAATTACACCTTTTTCATGGAGAAATCCTTTTTATAATGTTCCGACTTTCAAGAGAAGCCTCCCCTCTTATTCTTCCTGTTCACAATTCATCCCAGAGATTAGTCAATTCAGGTGGCAAAAGACATGCTACTTCCACAAGATCTTTTCTACACTTTTTCCCATCTTTAAAAAATTCTTCCCTTTGCTCTTCCCTCGACTTCATCATCCTTCGACCCTCCCACCATATTTATCCCTCCCACAGCTCCCCGGCCCGCAGTCGTAAAAAGAGTTTTTAGAAGCGGCTACTTCGTTATTTAAATTGACACTGTATCTACTTCGGGTAGACACCGTGAAGCTCCGCCCCGTGGGAGGAGCTAACACAGGCGGGCCGAATTAGGTGGTCGGTCGTTGACAAACGAGCCCTTCATCTTTTCAGAGGAGCCAAACACACGCCAAGGCCCAATCCGAGGCCGCGGCTCCCGCCCGCCTCCCGCCGCGGCCGTCGGCGCCGCGCGGGCTTCGGCAGGCCCCGCCCACCAGCCGAGCGCGGCTGCCATAGGGCGGCTCTCCCCTGCCGTCGCCCCGGTTGCTAGGAGAGGGCGGGAGGGGGCGGGGCGCGAGGTGAGCTCGGGGGCCCCGAGAGAAAGGCGGGGAGGCGGGGAGGCGGGGAGGCGGGGAGGCGAGGAGGCGAGGAGGCGAGGAGGCGAGGGCGGGCTGGGCGATTTCGACGAACGCCGCGGCGGTTGGCGAAGCGCACCGGGCGCTGCCTTCCCGGTGCGAAGAGCAGTCCCGGCTGACAGATTCTCTTCTTCCGGCCGCGCCACCCTGGAGGCGGATCCCCGGGGCCCGAGGAGCCTTCCTCTGCCCGAGCCTCCCTCCCTCCGTCTCCCGCGGGCCCTCCGAGCGGCCTGAGCGGAGGAGCAGGAGGAGGAGGTCGTCGGGGGCGGCGGCGGGCGGAGGACGCGCTCCCCCTCTCCCGGCGGCGGCGGCGGGGGCAGGACAATGGAGGTGGCCGTGGAGAAGGCGGCGACGGCGGCGGCCGCGTCGGCGGCGGCGGCCGCCGGGGGGCCCGCGGCGGCGCCGAGCGGGGAGAACGAGGGCCACTGACTTTATTTAAAAATTAATTACACCTTTTTCATGGAGAAATCCTTTTTATAATGTTCCGACTTTCAAGAGAAGCCTCCCCTCTTATTCTTCCTGTTCACAATTCATCCCAGAGATCAGTCAATTCAGGTGGCAAAAGACATGCTACTTCCACAAGATCTTTTCTACACTTTTTCCCATCTTTAAAAAATTCTTCCCTTTGCTCTTCCCTCGACTTCATCATCCTTCGACCCTCCCACCATATTTATCCCTCCCACAGCTCCCCGGCCCGCAGTCGTAAAAAGAGTTTTTAGAAGCGGCTACTTCGTTATTTAAATTGACACTGTATCTACTTCGGGTAGACACCGTGAAGCTCCGCCCCGTGGGAGGAGCTAACACAGGCGGGCCGAATTAGGTGGTCGGTCGTTGACAAACGAGCCCTTCATCTTTTCAGAGGAGCCAAACACACGCCAAGGCCCAATCCGAGGCCGCGGCTCCCGCCCGCCTCCCGCCGCGGCCGTCGGCGCCGCGCGGGCTTCGGCAGGCCCCGCCCACCAGCCGAGCGCGGCTGCCATAGGGCGGCTCTCCCCTGCCGTCGCCCCGGTTGCTAGGAGAGGGCGGGAGGGGGCGGGGCGCGAGGTGAGCTCGGGGGCCCCGAGAGAAAGGCGGGGAGGCGGGGAGGCGGGGAGGCGGGGAGGCGAGGAGGCGAGGAGGCGAGGAGGCGAGGGCGGGCTGGGCGATTTCGACGAACGCCGCGGCGGTTGGCGAAGCGCACCGGGCGCTGCCTTCCCGGTGCGAAGAGCAGTCCCGGCTGACAGATTCTCTTCTTCCGGCCGCGCCACCCTGGAGGCGGATCCCCGGGGCCCGAGGAGCCTTCCTCTGCCCGAGCCTCCCTCCCTCCGTCTCCCGCGGGCCCTCCGAGCGGCCTGAGCGGAGGAGCAGGAGGAGGAGGTCGTCGGGGGCGGCGGCGGGCGGAGGACGCGCTCCCCCTCTCCCGGCGGCGGCGGCGGCGGCGGGGGCAGGACAATGGAGGTGGCCGTGGAGAAGGCGGCGACGGCGGCGGCCGCGTCGGCGGCGGCGGCCGCCGGGGGGCCCGCGGCGGCGCCGAGCGGGGAGAACGAGGCCGAGAGCCGCCAGGGCCCCGACTCGGAGCGGGGCGGCGAGGCGGCCCGGCTCAACCTGTTGGACACTTGCGCCGTGTGCCACCAGAACATCCAGAGCCGGGCGCCCAAGCTGCTGCCCTGCCTGCACTCCTTCTGCCAGCGCTGCCTGCCTGCGCCCCAGCGCTACCTCATGCTGCCGGCGCCCATGCTGGGCTCCGCCGAAACCCCGCCGCCCGTCCCCGCCCCTGGCTCACCGGTCAGCGGCGCCTCGCCGTTCGCTACCCAAGGTGAGAGGCGGGCGCGCGAGGGAGGGCGCGGGGAGGCCGGGGCGGGGGGGGGGCGGCCCCCCGCTGTCACGTCGCCGCCTCCCGGGGTGCGCGGCGGGGGAGGGGCGGGAGGGTCTGTGCGGGCGGCGGTGGCACAGAGGGCCCGCGCGCCCCGCCAGCGACTTCCACGGCGCTGGGCACTTGGCCGAGCCGCGGCCGCTGCCGCTGCCCCAGCCCGCGCCTCCTGGGTGCTTGGCCCGCGCGCCCCGTACTTTTGGAAACCTCGGTCGGAGTGCGCTGTCGTCTGGATCTCGGGCCCTTGGCCGGCTGCAGCGAGTTCACTGCTGCGCTCTGCCTCCCCGAAGCTTTGTCCGGGTCCAGATGATCCTGATCATCTCGTGTGTGCCCACGTTCTTTGAGCGGGAGAGAGGGGCGGGAGGGAAGATGAAACGATGGTGACTTTCTTTGATGACCGACCGCATGCCATCCGTGTTTGTCTTGCATGGTTTGGGTTATTTACCCTTACTGAGCCCCCTGTTCTCTCCGAGGGGGACATAGGAGCTCAGGTGTGGTTTTCGTGGTGCTTCTCTTTCGGGGATTTCGTTTTGAGACGGTGACTGGTAGACACAAATGGAACAAAGTGATTCGGAGTGCAGCGTTTTCTTGTATTTGTGGACAACAGCTGGCAGTGTTGAAGTTACTGTTCTCTTTGTGGTGTTTGTTACTGTGTAGTGAGACTTGTGACAGGTAGTTCCCATTGCTAAGGTTAACAGGTTTGAAACAAAGTTAAAGCAAGCACGGTACATAGTATCTGGTAGAATAACTGAGGTTTTAAATGTGGACTTTGTGAATATTTGAGCACCTCCTTCAAAATACAAAGTAACCGGAAATAATTCGTGTCTACATATACTGCCTTTTTAAAAAGGACTAGTTGATTTAATTCGAGAAAAATTGTTGATTAAAATATTGAGCTAGGTTAAAGAACATAGGAAATTGATGCTTTTTAATCGGTTGCAGTGTTCGACTCTTGATTTAATTGTATGTTAGGAACAGTGTCCAGTTGAGACAGTTTTACATGGGTCTGGCAGTTTCTGCACATCTTGCCAGGGGAGGTACTGACTGACTGCCCTTTGTTTCTGTTTTTAAAGGATGTCTGTATAAGGAAGGGCCTTGGAAGGTAGAGGCAGTGTTTATACCACCAAAGCAAACAGGAGCCATGCACATGGTGCAGTAGTAATGGAGATAAATATCTCTTGGAATAAAAGACAGGCATGCTTATTGCCTGTCATAAAACATTAGGGCTCGCTAAGCTTAGGCCTCCTCTCTCGCAGCACAGCCCACTGCCTGTGTTGTTTCTGTGTCAGGTAAGAACTGGGGCTCTGGGAACCAGTGGTAAAGTATTGGTGCTTTGACCTATGTTATTACTCAAAATAATAAACTGCCCTTTGTCTCTGACTCACGAGTCTCATGTCTTTTCCAAGCTTCCATGGTGAGCTAATACTCTGTTAGCTTACAAGTTGGGTGAAATCTCAGATCCTTTACGCTAATTGGCTCTTGAATATGGCTCACCTGTTGGAAAGTTAGTACAGATCCGGTTTTTTTTTAAGAGCCTGTTCTCCGAGGGGACATAGGAGCTCAGGTGTGGTTTTCGTGGTGCTTCTCTTTCGGGGATTTCGTTTTGAGACGGTGACTGGTAGACACAAATGGAACAAAGTGATTCGGAGTGCAGCGTTTTCTTGTATTTGTGGACAACAGCTGGTAGTGTTGAAGTTACTGTTCTCTTTGTGGTGTTTGTTACTGTGTAGTGAGACTTGTGACAGGTAGTTCCCATTGCTAAGGTTAACAGGTTTGAAACAAAGTTAAAGCAAGCACGGTACATAGTATCTGGTAGAATAACTGAGGTTTTAAATGTGGACTTTGTGAATATTTGAGCACCTCCTTCAAAATACAAAGTAACCGGAAATAATTCGTGTCTACATATACTGCCTTTTTAAAAAGGACTAGTTGATTTAATTCGAGAAAAATTGTTGATTAAAATATTGAGCTAGGTTAAAGAACATAGGAAATTGATGCTTTTTAATCGGTTGCAGTGTTCGACTCTTGATTTAATTGTATGTTAGGAACAGTGTCCAGTTGAGACAGTTTTACATGGGTCTGGCAGTTTCTGCACATCTTGCCAGGGGAGGTACTGACTGACTGCCCTTTGTTTCTGTTTTTAAAGGATGTCTGTATAAGGAAGGGCCTTGGAAGGTAGAGGCAGTGTTTATACCACCAAAGCAAACAGGAGCCATGCACATGGTGCAGTAGTAATGGAGATAAATATCTCTTGGAATAAAAGACAGGCATGCTTATTGCCTGTCATAAAACATTAGGGCTCGCTAAGCTTAGGCCTCCTCTCTCGCAGCACAGCCCACTGCCTGTGTTGTTTCTGTGTCAGGTAAGAACTGGGGCTCTGGGAACCAGTGGTAAAGTATTGGTGCTTTGACCTATGTTATTACTCAAAATAATAAACTGCCCTTTGTCTCTGACTCACGAGTCTCATGTCTTTTCCAAGCTTCCATGGTGAGCTAATACTCTGTTAGCTTACAAGTTGGGTGAAATCTCAGATCCTTTACGCTAATTGGCTCTTGAATATGGCTCACCTGTTGGAAAGTTAGTACAGGTGAAACTTTAATTTTAGTTCATATTAAGACATGTTTAAGAGTTTCTTTTATTTCTTATATTTTAAATGTTTAAAACGACCAGTAGCCAGTTAAGATCTGAATTTTGCATAAATCTATAATTAAGATGTATTATGTTCCAGGGCATGACATTTCGATCTGAATGAATGAGAACATGAGTAATAAAAGCTCTGAGGCAAATTTGCAATTACAAAGTTTTCAGAATGTTGCAGTCTCCAAATTTTTTTTTATCTTTGTGTTTGTATTGTAAGCCAGAGTTCAGGAAAGCCTTTAAATTGGAAGGTAATGTTTTTGCTTTTTATACTGAGGAAGAAGTCTTTTACAAATAACACTTTTGCATATACCTCTTTTTTAAAAAGTTATGGTTATCTTCAATAAATTAAAAATACCATGTTGAGTCTTAATAACTTGAGTATTTTCTCTCTTTCTCTCTCCTTGCAGGCGTATCTTAATCCTGGTTGTAGCAAAAGTTTAGATAGTATATTTCAGGACCACAGTTAACCCTTAAGCAGCACAGTTTGAACTGCAGGGGTGCACTTATACACCGATTTTTTTTTCAATAGTAAATACTAGAATAATGTAAGATTTGCCATGGGTTGAAGCCAAGGATGCAGAACTGGGATAGGGAGGGCCGACTCTGAGTTATACTTGAATTTTCAGCTGCAGAAGTGTCGGTACCCCTAATCCCAGCTTTTTCAAGGATCAGCTGTAAATAAGGTTCATTTCATTACCTCTGACCTTCATTCTCCTAATGACCTTGTGGGTACAGGCATCAAAGGTCAAACTACAATCCCTTCAGGAGCTAAGCAATAATTGAAATGGGGAACTATGAGCCAGGGCTAAAATAATAGGGAATTAGTGGGAGAGAGGGAAGGTCCTTATCTCCAGCAGGTTGCCCAGTGATAGTGCGGGGTCAGGGCTGGAGGATTCTTTATTTTTAATGAGAATCTAAGGTCTGGAGTTGATGTAACATTTCTCTAGTATTAAATACTGGTAAGCAATGAACACGTACACAGCTGAACCAATTCTATCGGCCAAAAAACAAGTTTGTTGAGGCCACACGTGTTGCAGTTAACACTCAAATAGGGTTCTTAAATTTTCTACTAGAATCACCTGGTATGCTTGTTGAACATGTAGATTTCTAGATCTTTCACTGCAGAGAGCTCAGTATGTCATGATTTTACTTAAGGGTTCTAGATAATCCTAAACCCTAGTGACTGGTTTTTTGTTGTTTGTTTTTAAGCTATATTCCAAAGTACGGTTACTCAAGAGGATTCTTACAAAATTAAGACCAAAATTCAAAATTGTAGTGTTGTCCACACCATCAGACCTAGTTTCCCTTTCTGTTAAGTGCTTTTTTGGTGCTCTCTTTGTTATCCTAAATGAGCTTGATACAAAGTTTTGTTCTAACATGTATTTTACAAAAATCAGCATAATGGTTTGACTGTTGTAAAGAAGAAACAAAACTAATTTATCAAGATACAATTTGTAAATGCTTAGCCACAATGCTAGCCACCAAGCCACCTCTGAGAACATAGGTTTAAACTTAATTTGTAATAATGTCCAGGAAAGGGAAAGACCTTAGGAAACATTTTCTTCAGGTACATGAGAATACATTGTCAGGAGACAAACTCATCTCAGAGAAATGTTACACCGATTTTTTTCAATAGTAAATACTAGAATAATGTAAGATTTGCCATGGGTTGAAGCCAAGGATGCAGAACTGGGATAGGGAGGGCCGACTCTGAGTTATACTTGAATTTTCAGCTGCAGAAGTGTCGGTACCCCTAATCCCAGCTTTTTCAAGGATCAGCTGTAAATAAGGTTCATTTCATTACCTCTGACCTTCATTCTCCTAATGACCTTGTGGGTACAGGCATCAAAGGTCAAACTACAATCCCTTCAGGAGCTAAGCAATAATTGAAATGGGGAACTATGAGCCAGGGCTAAAATAATAGGGAATTAGTGGGAGAGAGGGAAGGTCCTTATCTCCAGCAGGTTGCCCAGTGATAGTGCGGGGTCAGGGCTGGAGGATTCTTTATTTTTAATGAGAATCTAAGGTCTGGAGTTGATGTAACATTTCTCTAGTATTAAATACTGGTAAGCAATGAACACGTACACAGCTGAACCAATTCTATCGGCCAAAAAACAAGTTTGTTGAGGCCACACGTGTTGCAGTTAACACTCAAATAGGGTTCTTAAATTTTCTACTAGAATCACCTGGTATGCTTGTTGAACATGTAGATTTCTAGATCTTTCACTGCAGAGAGCTCAGTATGTCATGATTTTACTTAAGGGTTCTAGATAATCCTAAACCCTAGTGACTGGTTTTTTGTTGTTTGTTTTTAAGCTATATTCCAAAGTACGGTTACTCAAGAGGATTCTTACAAAATTAAGACCAAAATTCAAAATTGTAGTGTTGTCCACACCATCAGACCTAGTTTCCCTTTCTGTTAAGTGCTTTTTTGGTGCTCTCTTTGTTATCCTAAATGAGCTTGATACAAAGTTTTGTTCTAACATGTATTTTACAAAAATCAGCATAATGGTTTGACTGTTGTAAAGAAGAAACAAAACTAATTTATCAAGATACAATTTGTAAATGCTTAGCCACAATGCTAGCCACCAAGCCACCTCTGAGAACATAGGTTTAAACTTAATTTGTAATAATGTCCAGGAAAGGGAAAGACCTTAGGAAACATTTTCTTCAGGTACATGAGAATACATTGTCAGGAGACAAACTCATCTCAGAGAAATGTTACAACGTTGTGCAATGTTCTGTAGTGTGGATGTTCTGTTCAGCCAAAGAGTAACAAGCTCTAAGTGCTATTTTTAAAGAAGACTAAGAGCAGTCTTTGGAAAGGGGTCACTTCAGTTGTCAAGGGAGAGTAAAATGTGAGTCCATCATATTTCAGTTCTCTTTATTAACTGACTGTCTCTAACCATGTACCCATCAATTCTGGGAGCTGGTTTTTTTTGGTTTGTGAAATTTATTCTGAAACATTTTATGGTAATGTTCTTCCACAATATTGAGAGTGCTGTTTAAAAGTTAATCAACTTGTATATTAATTGTATCCCACTCTTTCTAAATTCAGTGGTTAAATCTAGTAGGTTTTTGTGGATTCCTTAGGAGTTTCTGCATAGACTATCATGTTGGTTGCAGGTAGTTGTACTTTCCATTTTTTATAATTGACGACATTTTCTTGCATTATCTAGTTCCAGTACCATATTGAATAGAAGTTTAATTTCAGTGTTAAATGAGAGATAACATTCTTTTCTTATTCCTGATCTTTGGGATAAAACTTTAGTTGCTCACCATCATAGCGGGGGATGGAGAGGGTAGGATGAATTGAAACTGCAGCATTGAACTTATATGCTACCATGTGTAAAACATGGGAAGCTGCATCGATCAGCCCTGTTGCGCTAGAGGGTAACTGATTTTGGTTGTTTGTTTTTTTTAGTTTTGGTTACTCAAGAGGATTCTTACAAAATTAAGACCAAAATTCAAAATTGTAGTGTTGTCCACACCATCAGACCTAGTTTCCCTTTCTGTTAAGTGCTTTTTTGGTGCTCTCTTTGTTATCCTAAATGAGCTTGATACAAAGTTTTGTTCTAACATGTATTTTACAAAAATCAGCATAATGGTTTGACTGTTGTAAAGAAGAAACAAAACTAATTTATCAAGATACAATTTGTAAATGCTTAGCCACAATGCTAGCCACCAAGCCACCTCTGAGAACATAGGTTTAAACTTAATTTGTAATAATGTCCAGGAAAGGGGAAAGACCTTAGGAAACATTTTCTTCAGGTACATGAGAATACATTGTCAGGAGACAAACTCATCTCAGAGAAATGTTACAACGTTGTGCAATGTTCTGTAGTGTGGATGTTCTGTTCAGCCAAAGAGTAACAAGCTCTAAGTGCTATTTTTAAAGAAGACTAAGAGCAGTCTTTGGAAAGGGGTCACTTCAGTTGTCAAGGGAGAGTAAAATGTGAGTCCATCATATTTCAGTTCTCTTTATTAACTGACTGTCTCTAACATGTACCCATCAATTCTGGGAGCTGGTTTTTTTTGGTTTGTGAAATTTATTCTGAAACATTTTATGGTAATGTTCTTCCACAATATTGAGAGTGCTGTTTAAAAGTTAATCAACTTGTATATTAATTGTATCCCACTCTTTCTAAATTCAGTGGTTAAATCTAGTAGGTTTTTGTGGATTCCTTAGGAGTTTCTGCATAGACTATCATGTTGGTTGCAGGTAGTTGTACTTTCCATTTTTTATAATTGACGACATTTTCTTGCATTATCTAGTTCCAGTACCATATTGAATAGAAGTTTAATTTCAGTGTTAAATGAGAGATAACATTCTTTTTCTTATTCCTGATCTTTGGGATAAAACTTTAGTTGCTCACCATCATAGCGGGGGATGGAGAGGGTAGGATGAATTGAAACTGCAGCATTGAACTTATATGCTACCATGTGTAAAACATGGGAAGCTGCTGTATAACACAGGGAGCTCAGCCCTGTGCTCTCTGACAGTCTAGAGGGGTGGGATGGAGGTTCAGGAGGGAGTGGACATATGTATACTTATGGCTGATTAATGTTGTATGGCAGAAACCAATGCAACATTGTAAAGTAATTATCCTCCAATTTAAAAAACCCATTAAATTGCTCACCGTGAATATGTTAGCGTCTTTGCTTTTTATAAATACCCATTATCAAAAATTTAAGAAGTTCCCTTGTATTTCAAGTGTCTTGAAGGTTTTTATCATGAATGGATGATGAATTTGGTCAAATGCATTTTCTGTATTAAAATAATATTGAAAGTGCTGTTTAAAAGTTTTCATTTCCAATTACTTATTGCTAATACAGTTATGGGTGGTTTTTTTCTCTCTCTTGTTACTGTGGTGAATTACATTGATTTTCAGATGTTAAACCAGTCTTGCATTCTTGGTCATGATGTTTTGTCCTTTCTATGCACTTCTGGATTTGACTTGCTATTACTTTAAGGACTTTTTTTTCTTATGTTTATGAAGAACATTGGTGATAACAGTTTTCTTGTGTTCTTATCTTGTTTTGGTATAAAGGTAATACCTGAAAATACTGTATAAGGTGTTCCCTCCATCTCAGTTTTCTGAAAGAGGTTTTGTAACATTAATGCCCCCTTAAATATTTGATAGAATTCACAAGTGAATCCACATGGGCTTGGACTTTGCTTTACAAAGAGGATTTTTATTAGGAATGTAATAAGAAATCAGGCAGTCAGATGTTTTATGTCTTCTTGAATCCATTTCAGTAAATTGTGTGAATAAAATTACATGATTCAGCTCACTGATAGATTTATTGGCATTTTCTTTAAGCTTCGCATTATCTAGTTCCAGTACCATATTGAATAGAAGTTTAATTTCAGTGTTAAATGAGAGATAACATTCTTTTCTTATTCCTGATCTTTGGGATAAAACTTTAGTTGCTCACCATCATAGCGGGGGATGGAGAGGGTAGGATGAATTGAAACTGCAGCATTGAACTTATATGCTACCATGTGTAAAACATGGGAAGCTGCTGTATAACACAGGGAGCTCAGCCCTGTGCTCTCTGACAGTCTAGAGGGGTGGGATGGAGGTTCAGGAGGGAGTGGACATATGTATACTTATGGCTGATTAATGTTGTATGGCAGAAACCAATGCAACATTGTAAAGTAATTATCCTCCAATTTAAAAAACCCATTAAATTGCTCACCGTGAATATGTTAGCGTCTTTGCTTTTTATAAATACCCATTATCAAAAATTTAAGAAGTTCCCTTGTATTTCAAGTGTCTTGAAGGTTTTTATCATGAATGGATGATGAATTTGGTCAAATGCATTTTCTGTATTAAAATAATATTGAAAGTGCTGTTTAAAAGTTTTCATTTCCAATTACTTATTGCTAATACAGTTATGGGTGGTTTTTTTCTCTCTCTTGTTACTGTGGTGAATTACATTGATTTTCAGATGTTAAACCAGTCTTGCATTCTTGGTCATGATGTTTTGTCCTTTCTATGCACTTCTGGATTTGACTTGCTATTACTTTAAGGACTTTTTTTTCTTATGTTTATGAAGAACATTGGTGATAACAGTTTTCTTGTGTTCTTATCTTGTTTTGGTATAAAGGTAATACCTGAAAATACTGTATAAGGTGTTCCCTCCATCTCAGTTTTCTGAAAGAGGTTTTGTAACATTAATGCCCCCTTAAATATTTGATAGAATTCACAAGTGAATCCACATGGGCTTGGACTTTGCTTTACAAAGAGGATTTTTATTAGGAATGTAATAAGAAATCAGGCAGTCAGATGTTTTATGTCTTCTTGAATCCATTTCAGTAAATTGTGTGAATAAAATTACATGATTCAGCTCACTGATAGATTTATTGGCATGAGTTCATAACATTCATTTATCCTTTTAGTGTTTTCAGGAGCCGATTGATGTTTTCTCTTAACCAATGGGTTGCGTAGAACTGTGTTAAATTTGTAGGTATATACGGGGCTTTCTAGATTATTTCATTGTAGTAAAAAAAATGCTCTGTAGGATTTAAATCTTTTGAAGTTTATTGAGGACATTTTATATTGTAGCATATCTGTTTTGGTGAATGTGTACTTAATTTAAATTTTGCTGGGAGTAGTGTTCTATAAATGTCAATTAGGTCAGGTCAGTTTATAGTGCTGTAAAAAAAATTTTATTGTTTTTTGTTAGGTTTTGTTTTTGTTCATTTCTTCTCTCAGTTATGGAAAAAAAGAATGTAAAGACCTTCCATCATGATTGTTGATATCTGTCTTAATTCCTTTATTCCAATGTTTCTGTTATAGATATTTCGAAGCTTTTGTCTTACTGTTGAATTGCCTGCCCTAACACTATGAAATGTTCTTCTTTAGTACTGTTTCATGATGTCCATTATCTTATTATAGCTACCAGTTTTCTTTGCGTTTAAGTTGTGTATTTTTTTCCATCCTGTAACTTTTTTTTTTATGGCTTTGTGTGATCTAGACAATGCACTGTGTTTTTTTAATTTGGGCCTTTTTTATTGGTCTTTCATTTATTTTCATCCATCTTTGTTCCTTGGCCTATGTGGGCCTCCTATCGCAGTTGCCTCTTGTCGCAGAGCACTGGCTCTGGGCACATGCGCTCCAGAGCGCTGGCTCCTAATTGGACACGCCAGTCCAGCTGCTCTGCAGCATGTGGGATCTTCCCAGGCCAGGGATCGAACAGGTTGGTGCCCCTTGCACTACAAGGCAGACTGTTTACCTACTGGACCACTGGGGAAGCCCCATCCTTTAACTTTTGACCTTTATATTTAAACTATCTTTTGTAGCTAGAGTGATTATGTCTTGCTCTTTTATTCAAGTTGTAAAATTTTATGTTTAATTGTTTTTAATGCATTTACATTTTAAGTGATTATTAATATGGTCCAGTTTAAGATCACCATCTTTTTATTTATTTTCCCATTCTTCCTCCTGGGCTTCTAGTATCAGCTCCTCTCTCAGTCCCTTAGCAGCTGCTCTCTGGTAACCTGGTAAGTCTCACTCTGCACATGCGTTGCAATCAAAATCATAGACCATTGTAGGTATATACGGGCTTTCTAGATTATTTCATTGTAGTAAAAATGCTATGTAGGATTTAAATCTTTTGAAGTTTATTGAGGACATTTTATATTGTAGCATATCTGTTTTGGTGAATGTGTACTTAATTTAAATTTTGCTGGGAGTAGTGTTCTATAAATGTCAATTAGGTCAGGTCAGTTTATAGTGCTGTAAAAAAAATTTTATTGTTTTTTGTTAGGTTTTGTTTTTGTTCATTTCTTCTCTCAGTTATGGAAAAAAAGAATGTAAAGACCTTCCATCATGATTGTTGATATCTGTCTTAATTCCTTTATTCCAATGTTTCTGTTATAGATATTTCGAAGCTTTTGTCTTACTGTTGAATTGCCTGCCCTAACACTATGAAATGTTCTTCTTTAGTACTGTTTCATGATGTCCATTATCTTATTATAGCTACCAGTTTTCTTTGCGTTTAAGTTGTGTATTTTTTTCCATCCTGTAACTTTTTTTTTTATGGCTTTGTGTGATCTAGACAATGCACTGTGTTTTTTTAATTTGGGCCTTTTTTATTGGTCTTTCATTTATTTTCATCCATCTTTGTTCCTTGGCCTATGTGGGCCTCCTATCGCAGTTGCCTCTTGTCGCAGAGCACTGGCTCTGGGCACATGCGCTCCAGAGCGCTGGCTCCTAATTGGACACGCCAGTCCAGCTGCTCTGCAGCATGTGGGATCTTCCCAGGCCAGGGATCGAACAGGTTGGTGCCCCTTGCACTACAAGGCAGACTGTTTACCTACTGGACCACTGGGGAAGCCCCCATCCTTTAACTTTTGACCTTTATATTTAAACTATCTTTTGTAGCTAGAGTGATTATGTCTTGCTCTTTTATTCAAGTTGTAAAATTTTATGTTTAATTGTTTTTAATGCATTTACATTTTAAGTGATTATTAATATGGTCCAGTTTAAGATCACCATCTTTTTATTTATTTTCCCATTCTTCCTCCTGGGCTTCTAGTATCAGCTCCTCTCTCAGTCCCTTAGCAGCTGCTCTCTGGTAACCTGGTAAGTCTCACTCTGCACATGCGTGATAACCTTCAGCCAAGGATTCAGAGAAACCCTCCATAGACCATTGGCACCCTTCTTTTTACTTCCCTTCTCTCTAGAGCTTATCTATTTCACAGCCCCAGTTTTCCTCTGGCTTCTTATCTGTATTCTGCTTAGGTTCTAGCTTGCTGCAGCATGGTCAGGCTATAGTTCCCAAGCAGAGAATCAAGATATTCTAGGGGCTCACTTCCTGAGTTTCCCCTCTTTCAGGGATCACTGGCATGTATTTCTGTAGTTCAGTGCCTGAAAACAGTTAACCTCATATGTATTCTTCCAGTTACATAAAGTTGTTCATGTCAGGCAAGGCTGTCCTGCTGGTAATTGCTCTGTCCTAGTGGAAAGTGGATGTCAGAAGACCATTTTTTTCTCACATTGCCACTTTTTCCTATACTCATTTATGGTAATCAGCAAATGTTGGTTCTTGCTGCAGCATGTCAGCTGGGTGCCTAGAGAAGAGCAGGTGCGACGAGACATTAAGAAATACATACACACAGAGAGACAGAAAGGATGGGAATGGGGGGCTCCAGACCTCTTGGGTCAAGGCCCTGAACACATTCACCAGTCCACTTTTACTGAGTGTTTAAGCATCCAGGTGTTTGCAGGGAATGATATTAGCACGGACTAAGAAGTCAGTCATAGTCCTGATCAGTAATTACCCTCATGACTCTAAGAATGGAAAGGTTGTACTGTAGCTGGGGGGCAGCTAGACCCGCAAGAAATTAAGCAGTCTGTCCTGCGTGCACAAGCAGTGTTCTAATGTGCGCTGACCCAGTGTTCCAAAGTCCACAGCAGATCTCCCACCTGTTGCTGATCAGTATGACCCCAGCTAATGAGCGCATGTGACTCCAATCAACTTGTTTTTTGTCTTAGTGCTTTCATTTTCAAGATGTATTTCTCCTGGCTTTGCCAAAGCTGCAAAAACCTTCACTGGTTTGTTTCCCCACAGGTTCTTAGATCTCTAGTTTTTGCCTGTAATTTTATTTAGAGGCCACACCAATTTAAACTGTGATGTGGATATATGTGCCTCTTCTATCTTCCTATAATCTTGATCCCTTTCTCAAATTTTACTTGTGTATTTTCAAGTATATACTAGACCAGTAGTCTCTCAGAGGGGAAAGTGTGCACTATTATGAAATAAAATACCTAGTGAGGTTAGGGAAAACATTAGAACTTGCATAGATGAAGTTTGAAAGTACTTGATGTGTAGATGGTTGTGGTCGCACGAATAAGCCTGTCTGGTGGCTGCATGGCACATACTGCATTGTGATGAGAAGTGAGAGCTGCTGCCGGCCCAAAAGGGGCCTTTGTGAGTCAGAAATAAGCCTGTTCTTGGCTTATGGAGCACCAGGGGGATACATGGCTTAGCAAGAGGCATGTATATAATCCTCAGGGCCCCCGTCCGTCACTGGCATGTATTTCTGTAGTTCAGTGCCTGAAAACAGTTAACCTCATATGACTGTACTCTGTCTGGTAATTGCTCTGTCCTAGTGGAAAGTGGATGTCAGAAGACCATTTTTTTCTCACATTGCCACTTTTTCCTATACTCATTTATGGTAATCAGCAAATGTTGGTTCTTGCTGCAGCATGTCAGCTGGGTGCCTAGAGAAGAGCAGGTGCGACGAGACATTAAGAAATACATACACACAGAGAGACAGAAAGGATGGGAATGGGGGGCTCCAGACCTCTTGGGTCAAGGCCCTGAACACATTCACCAGTCCACTTTTACTGAGTGTTTAAGCATCCAGGTGTTTGCAGGGAATGATATTAGCACGGACTAAGAAGTCAGTCATAGTCCTGATCAGTAATTACCCTCATGACTCTAAGAATGGAAAGGTTGTACTGTAGCTGGGGGGCAGCTAGACCCGCAAGAAATTAAGCAGTCTGTCCTGCGTGCACAAGCAGTGTTCTAATGTGCGCTGACCCAGTGTTCCAAAGTCCACAGCAGATCTCCCACCTGTTGCTGATCAGTATGACCCCAGCTAATGAGCGCATGTGACTCCAATCAACTTGTTTTTTGTCTTAGTGCTTTCATTTTCAAGATGTATTTCTCCTGGCTTTGCCAAAGCTGCAAAAACCTTCACTGGTTTGTTTCCCCACAGGTTCTTAGATCTCTAGTTTTTGCCTGTAATTTTATTTAGAGGCCACACCAATTTAAACTGTGATGTGGATATATGTGCCTCTTCTATCTTCCTATAATCTTGATCCCTTTCTCAAATTTTACTTGTGTATTTTCAAGTATATACTAGACCAGTAGTCTCTCAGAGGGAATGTGTGCCCTATTATGAAATAAAATACCTAGTGAGGTTAGGGAAAACATTAGAACTTGCATAGATGAAGTTTGAAAGTACTTGATGTGTAGATGGTTGTGGTCGCACGAATAAGCCTGTCTGGTGGCTGCATGGCACATACTGCATTGTGATGAGAAGTGAGAGCTGCTGCCGGCCCAAAAGGGGCCTTTGTGAGTCAGAAATAAGCCTGTTCTTGGCTTATGGAGCACCAGGGGGATACATGGCTTAGCAAGAGGCATGTATATAATCCTCATTTGCCCTCTTAAACTAGGCAGCCCCTTGTGCTTTGAATGGGTCTCCCCGTACCTACCCACCAAATTCAGTTATGCTTAGAGCTCTGGAAGATAGAAACCTAGAACTGGGAATAAATCTTTCATAAAAGCAAAAAACAAAACTATACACAACTGCCCTTGAGGTGATGAGGTTTCTCTTCTGCAGACCCTATTGTGTGTTGTTTTTTTCCTCTTACAAATTGTAACACAACTTACATGTGCTTGGATAAGTAAGTTTATGGATTTTCGCATTAGTTTTTAACTAAAATGACTGTCAAAAGATTGAAGATCGTGGTAGGCCATTAGCAGGATCCTGGCATAAACCCCTCTAATCTTCATTCCTAGAAAGTTCCATATGGATGTCACTCACTCCCTTGGTTTCAGCAGTCAGGAAAGTCTCTAACTTAGAAAATGTAAGGAACATGTGTAGTAGCCATAAAAACTGATTCTACCCCCCACCCTACATACGTCTATGGTGAACTCATCTTTGACAAAAGAGACAAGAATATACAATGAAGAAAAAGGGTCTTCTGTGGTGCTAGAAAAACTGAACAGCTACATATAAAAGAATGAAATTGGAATGTTGTCTAGCTCTATATACAAAAATAAATGCAAAGTGGATTAAAGACGTAAATATTAAGATAATATAAAACTTAGAGGAAAACGTAGGCAGAATGCTTTTGACATAAATCTAGCCATATTTTTTCGATATGTTTACTAGAGTAATGGAAATAAAGCAAAAATAAACAAATGGAACCTAAGTAAATTTAAAAAAAATTATTACAGAGTTTTGTTGTTCACAGACTGTGGGGCCCTAAATGAAAGAGGGCCTTTGCAAGCATAAGGAAGGAAGAGACGAGATCGTGATCTAAGTTGTTGCAAGCATAAGGAAGGAAGAGACAAGGGCGTGATCTATGCATGATTGCTTGACCTTTAGCTTGATTGGTTTAACTATAGGAAATCTCTTGGGAAACCCCCTTCACTTGCCTATATAAGTTGTAAGTCTGCACTAATAAAACGGAATTGCTTTGACGGAACCCCTGTTGCGTCTGATTGTCTCTCGCTCGCCGAGGGGCTGGGTTGGCGGACAGCAACCGATCTTCCCGTGGCCTGACTACAGGCAATCCTGCCGCCATTTCTCCTCTGCGGGCTGGCCCCACAACAGACATGTATGTTCCCAGATCAGTCATATGCATATCCCTGGTCCCTTCCCCCCTCCCAATCCTCCCATCCTACCCTTCAAGGCACTGAGCCCTTGTAGGAACTCCTATTCTCACAACGCAATGACAATAGCTATCTTTTTCACATATGGTAGTTTGCGAATGGACCCTAAGTAAATTTAAAAGCTTTTGCCTGACAGAGGAAGCCATATATAGAATGAGAAGACAACCAATGGAGTGGGATAAAATATTTGCAAACAATGTGACAAGGAATTAATTTTCAAAATATATAAACAGTTCATATAACTCAATGTAAAAAAAAAAAATCAAAAAATGGGTAGAAAACCTAAATAGATATTTCTCCAAAAAAGACATTCAGATGACCAACAGGCACATGAAAAGATGCTCAACATGGCTAATTATCAGAGAAATGCAGATCACAACCACAATGAGGTATCACTTCAAACTGCTCTGAATGGCCACCATCAAAGAGTCTACAGGTAATAAATGCTGGAAAGAACCCTCTTACACTGTTGGTGGGAATGTAAATTGGATGTAGCCACTGTGGAAAAGGAGTATGGAGGTTCCTTAAACTATAATGAACATACCATATGATTGATTCTGCAGAAGGAGAAGGGGACGGCAGAGAACAAGATGGTTGGATGCCATCACTGAGTCAACGGACATGAGTTTGAGTAAGCTCCAGGAGCTGGTGAAGGACAGGGAAGCCTGGCATTCTGCAATCCATGGGGTCACAAAGAGTCAGATACAACTAAGCAACTGAACTGATGATCCTACAATCCCACTCCTGGATATATATGTGGAAAAGATGAAAACTCTATGATTTGAAAAGATGCATGCACTGCAGCGTTCATAGCAGCACTGTTTACAATAGCCAGGACATGGAAGCAACCTCAGTGTCTGCTGACAGATGACTGGGGAAAGAAGATGTGATAGGAATGGAATATTACTCAAATTTATAATTACCAAACTGAGAAAATGTGAGGAGATAAATTAGGAGTTTGAGATTAACAGATACACACTACTATATCTAAAATAGATAAACAGTAAGGTTCCACTGGCCTTGGGACTACAGGCAATCCTGCCGCCATTTCTCCTCTGCGGGCTGGCCCCACAACAGACATGTATGTTCCCAGATCAGTCATATGCATATCCCTGGTCCCTTCCCCCCTCCCAATCCTCCCATCCTACCCTTCAAGGCACTGAGCCCTTGTAGGAACTCCTATTCTCACAACGCAATGACAATAGCTATCTTTTTCACATATGGTAGTTTGCGAATGGACCCTAAGTAAATTTAAAAGCTTTTGCCTGACAGAGGAAGCCATATATAGAATGAGAAGACAACCAATGGAGTGGGATAAAATATTTGCAAACAATGTGACAAGGAATTAATTTTCAAAATATATAAACAGTTCATATAACTCAATGTAAAAAAAAAAAATCAAAAAATGGGTAGAAAACCTAAATAGATATTTCTCCAAAAAAGACATTCAGATGACCAACAGGCACATGAAAAGATGCTCAACATGGCTAATTATCAGAGAAATGCAGATCACAACCACAATGAGGTATCACTTCAAACTGCTCTGAATGGCCACCATCAAAGAGTCTACAGGTAATAAATGCTGGAAAGAACCCTCTTACACTGTTGGTGGGAATGTAAATTGGATGTAGCCACTGTGGAAAAGGAGTATGGAGGTTCCTTAAACTATAATGAACATACCATATGATTGATTCTGCAGAAGGAGAAGGGGACGGCAGAGAACAAGATGGTTGGATGCCATCACTGAGTCAACGGACATGAGTTTGAGTAAGCTCCAGGAGCTGGTGAAGGACAGGGAAGCCTGGCATTCTGCAATCCATGGGGTCACAAAGAGTCAGATACAACTAAGCAACTGAACTGATGATCCTACAATCCCACTCCTGGATATATATGTGGAAAAGATGAAAACTCTATGATTTGAAAAGATGCATGCACTGCAGCGTTCATAGCAGCACTGTTTACAATAGCCAGGACATGGAAGCAACCTCAGTGTCTGCTGACAGATGACTGGGGAAAGAAGATGTGATAGGAATGGAATATTACTCAAATTTATAATTACCAAACTGAGAAAATGTGAGGAGATAAATTAGGAGTTTGAGATTAACAGATACACACTACTATATCTAAAATAGATAAACAGTAAGGTTCCACTGTATAGAAAAAGGAATTATACTCAATTTCTTCTAATAACCTATAATGGAAAGGAATCTGAAAAGGAGTATTATTTTGTGTGTGATATATGGATCTAAAAAACACTGAATGACTGGTTCTTTCTGAAACTAACACAACATTGTAAATCAACTATACTTCATTCAATTAAAAAAAAAATTCTTAAAAGAAAAAAAGCTCCCCCAATTCCAATTAATGGCATACAGTTAGTTTGAGTTAGATCTGTAGTCAAGTTCGAGTCAAATCTGTTGGCCTGGTTCTGCCCTAGTTTGAGAAAATCCAGAAAGCTGCGCTCTGAGAATTCAGGGTGGTTCATATTTGATGATGTCTTCCGTGTTTTGTAGAGGGATAGATATGTGTCATTCTTGACACCTGAATATGCAGTCACTGGTGGATTAGTTGGCAAGAAGATCCATGTTGTATAGAAGGCTGTAACCCTTACTGCCTGGTTGCTGCCTTATTTTGTGTTTAATTATATCGTGTGTGTGGAGTTGATGGCGTTGTGATTTTTTTCCCACCATGCTTGCATTGCTTGAGGTTGAAGTCTCATTTTCAGTTATCTTAAAGATAATACTAGTTTTCAAGTTTATTTAAAAACATTAGAACAGCAGAACTGACACTTTATAGTTCTTTGTGAAAGAGACAGGGAGAAGGGGACGGCAGAGAACAAGATGGTTGGATGCCATCACTGAGTCAACGGACATGAGTTTGAGTAAGCTCCAGGAGCTGGTGAAGGACAGGGAAGCCTGGCATTCTGCAATCCATGGGGTCACAAAGAGTCAGATACAACTAAGCAACTGAACTGATGATCCTACAATCCCACTCCTGGATATATATGTGGAAAAGATGAAAACTCTATGATTTGAAAAGATGCATGCACTGCAGCGTTCATAGCAGCACTGTTTACAATAGCCAGGACATGGAAGCAACCTCAGTGTCTGCTGACAGATGACTGGGGAAAGAAGATGTGATAGGAATGGAATATTACTCAAATTTATAATTACCAAACTGAGAAAATGTGAGGAGATAAATTAGGAGTTTGAGATTAACAGATACACACTACTATATCTAAAATAGATAAACAGTAAGGTTCCACTGTATAGAAAAAGGAATTATACTCAATTTCTTCTAATAACCTATAATGGAAAGGAATCTGAAAAGGAGTATTATTTTGTGTGTGATATATGGATCTAAAAAACACTGAATGACTGGTTCTTTCTGAAACTAACACAACATTGTAAATCAACTATACTTCATTCAATTAAAAAAAAAATTCTTAAAAAAAAAAAAAAAGCTCCCCCAATTCCAATTAATGGCATACAGTTAGTTTGAGTTAGATCTGTAGTCAAGTTCGAGTCAAATCTGTTGGCCTGGTTCTGCCCTAGTTTGAGAAAATCCAGAAAGCTGCGCTCTGAGAATTCAGGGTGGTTCATATTTGATGATGTCTTCCGTGTTTTGTAGAGGGATAGATATGTGTCATTCTTGACACCTGAATATGCAGTCACTGGTGGATTAGTTGGCAAGAAGATCCATGTTGTATAGAAGGCTGTAACCCTTACTGCCTGGTTGCTGCCTTATTTTGTGTTTAATTATATCGTGTGTGTGGAGTTGATGGCGTTGTGATTTTTTTCCCACCATGCTTGCATTGCTTGAGGTTGAAGTCTCATTTTCAGTTATCTTAAAGATAATACTAGTTTCGCAAGTATAACAACATTAGAACAGCAGAACTGACACTTTATAGGTTCTTTGTCAGTCTTATTAGGATGTTAACAGCAGTCATTAACTAGTCTAACAAAGAGTGGGCCTAAAAACTTCAAAATTAGTAAGAAGACCCTTTGAAATTGACATTTTCTGTGTTAATGATGAACTACGCCTGAAGTGTATATTACATCTTGGACCACTAGCCAGTATTGGTAAGAAGATACCATGATTAGCAATACATTTAAGAGTATTTCATTCTTTAAAAAAATATAAGATACAGTAGTACTTTTTGATAGATATACCTAAGTTGCTTATTCATATATTTGTGTTTAAAACAACACATGAACATGTGACTATCAGCTGAATTACCTCAGTGTTTTTGCATATTTCTCTAGTCTTTAAAAATATTTTTCATATTCTCTTCTTTAAAATTGCAAAACAACCTTATTCCTCAAAGAACTTTGTTCTGACTTGATTATGGATGGATTAGTCTCATGGGGATCTCTTGACTATTCGGCACTAAGATTAACCAGGAAAAGAGCCTAAAGCACATGAGATTCTTAGTGCATGTCTGTCTCTATACTGGTATATGTTGATTCATATTTCTTCCTGTCATCATCAATCTTCCAGACGTGACTTATTGTTCAAGTTCTTCTCCCACTTCTCTGACCAGAGTCAGGGACTGAAATCTTGTTGTCTTCTGTTTCCTTCCCTTCTGCTCTCAAAAGTAGTGTTTGGAGATCACCTAGGATAAGCCTTTAGGAATTCTTATGGGTAATGACTGCTAGATAAGGATGAACCTACAAAGGAGACAGACAAGAAGAGGTAGGAGAAAACCAAAAAAATCTAATATCATGGACGTAAAGGAAAGGAAGTGTTAACAAAGGCAGTAGTGGTTCAGAGTGGCAAGCCCCTGCGGGGGCTAGTGAGAGAGGCCAAGAGCATGTTAGGTTAGAAATACAGAGGTTGTACAAAAGCATACACTAGAAAAGTACTCAGCCAGAAAAAAGAAAAGAATTTGTTATTTGTCCCACTATGGATGGACTTGAGAGGCATGATGCTAAGTGAAGTAATATCACTTATATATATGGAATCTAAAAAAAAAAAAAATATTACAGAAAACACAAAAATGATACAGGCTCACAAAGACAATGGACAAACTAGTGGTTACCAGTGTGTGTGGGGGGTATCAATATAAGGATAAGAGAGTGGGCGGTACAAACTACTGGGTGTAAGGTAGTACTGTACAACACAAGAACTATAGCCACATCTCTATCCAGTCATCTTAGCTTCCATATCTTGGCAATTATAATGCTTCTAGGAACATTGGAGTACATTAATATTCTTGAATTAGCATTTTTGTTTTTTTCAGATATTATCCAGGAGTGGAATTACTGGGTCGTATCATAGATCTATCTGGGAATCCACTCAAGTGAGCTACTCACAAGGCATGTGTGAGTGTATGAGGCCTCTGGAGAAGGCAGGATAGGATTGATCCAAGGCATAGGTAGAGACATTGGTGATTGGATATGAGAAGAAACATTCTCTTCATTGTGAATAGGAGAGAAGGCAGGAAAAGGCATAACAATAGAAGGTTTCTCTGCGTGTCCTCAGAGTGGATGGTGTTTCTCAGTAAAATGTAGTATGATTTACAGATCACATTTGCTGCTAAAGATCAAAATTTATAGTGATACCTGTAAGCCTTCTTAAAATGTTACCCAGCACCTGTCTGAAGTAGCAGAGTATTTCAGGGTAGTGCTCCTCAAGGAGTAGTCCACGGACCATTAACATGGGTCTGAAGTGAAGCAAAGAGTTTGCCACAGGAAAGGCTAGGGGAGCTAGGACAGCCTGATACCTGTGGTTCTTGGAAATACTCAGCGAAAGAACAGAGCCCCACACTGTGAAGTAAGTGCTGCTAATAAACACAAGTTGTCCAGGGTAGGAAATTAGGGGTAAAGAGAAAGGTTCAGATACATATGGGAAGAGGGACTAGGAAGCAAAAGGACATTAGGTTAGAAATACAGAGTTTACAAAAGCATACACTAGAAAAGTACTCAGCCAGAAAAAAGAAAAGAATTTGTTATTTGTCCCACTATGGATGGACTTGAGAGGCATGATGCTAAGTGAAGTAATATCACTTATATATATGGAATCTAAAAAAAAAAAAAATATTACAGAAAACACAAAAATGATACAGGCTCACAAAGACAATGGACAAACTAGTGGTTACCAGTGTGTGTGGGGGGTATCAATATAAGGATAAGAGAGTGGGCGGTACAAACTACTGGGTGTAAGGTAGTACTGTACAACACAAGAACTATAGCCACATCTCTATCCAGTCATCTTAGCTTCCATATCTTGGCAATTATAATGCTTCTAGGAACATTGGAGTACATTAATATTCTTGAATTAGCATTTTTGTTTTTTTCAGATATTATCCAGGAGTGGAATTACTGGGTCGTATCATAGATCTATCTGGGAATCCACTCAAGTGAGCTACTCACAAGGCATGTGTGAGTGTATGAGGCCTCTGGAGAAGGCAGGATAGGATTGATCCAAGGCATAGGTAGAGACATTGGTGATTGGATATGAGAAGAAACATTCTCTTCATTGTGAATAGGAGAGAAGGCAGGAAAAGGCATAACAATAGAAGGTTTCTCTGCGTGTCCTCAGAGTGGATGGTGTTTCTCAGTAAAATGTAGTATGATTTACAGATCACATTTGCTGCTAAAGATCAAAATTTATAGTGATACCTGTAAGCCTTCTTAAAATGTTACCCAGCACCTGTCTGAAGTAGCAGAGTATTTCAGGGTAGTGCTCCTCAAGGAGTAGTCCACGGACCATTAACATGGGTCTGAAGTGAAGCAAAGAGTTTGCCACAGGAAAGGCTAGGGGAGCTAGGACAGCCTGATACCTGTGGTTCTTGGAAATACTCAGCGAAAGAACAGAGCCCCACACTGTGAAGTAAGTGCTGCTAATAAACACAAGTTGTCCAGGGTAGGAAATTAGGGGTAAAGAAGAGAAAAGGTTCAGATACATATGGGAAGAGGGACTGGAGGAAGCAGATTAGAGAAGTGGTTACATTTAGGTTTGAATACTTTGTAAGGGGAAACCTTAGAACTCTAAATCTGGGAAAGTCAGCTTGTTTACAATTTATACATAAGAAATTTCTCTTATAAATATAGGAAAACACCATAATATGAATTATGAAACTTACTGTAGTTTTATACCATTCAAAGATATTATATAAGAAAAAACACAACAACCCTCTGCATAACAGATCTAAAGAAATGGCAATAGCATTGTGCCTTGGTCTTAAAGTACAGATATAATGAAACCTATTTCTATAAATAAAACAGTATGTTATGTAAAAGTAACGTAAACCAGAATTAACAAAATGTAGAAGTGAGATGACTGTGCTACAGGCAGTCATGAAAAGAAAAACTGAGAGTTAAGGAATAAAATTAGAAATGTTTCAGAAATTAAACCTGCAAGTTCTTGAATGAGTAGACACACTCTCCTCGTACTCAGTTGCTCAGTCACATCTGACTCTTTGCGACCCCATGTGTTATAGCTCACAAGGCTCCTCTGTCCATGGGATCCTCCAGGCAAGAATGCTGGAGTGGGTTGCCAGTTCCTCCTCCAGGGAGTCTTCCCTACTCGGGGATCAAACTCCCGCATCGGCAGGTGAATTCTTTACCACTGAGCCACCTCGGGAACCCAAGACAGAAGAAAGAAAAAGACAAGATCTTTTATTCACATACCAATTAATAAATGGGACATTTATAATAGTTGTTCAGTTCCTAATCCTGTCCAACTCTTTGTAGAGTGAGCAAATGAGTTTGCACATTGCGTAAAGATCAAAATTTATAGTGATACCTGTAAGCCTTCTTAAAATGTTACCCAGCACCTGTCTGAAGTAGCAGAGTATTTCAGGGTAGTGCTCCTCAAGGAGTAGTCCACGGACCATTAACATGGGTCTGAAGTGAAGCAAAGAGTTTGCCACAGGAAAGGCTAGGGGAGCTAGGACAGCCTGATACCTGTGGTTCTTGGAAATACTCAGCGAAAGAACAGAGCCCCACACTGTGAAGTAAGTGCTGCTAATAAACACAAGTTGTCCAGGGTAGGAAATTAGGGGTAAAGAAGAGAAAAGGTTCAGATACATATGGGAAGAGGGACTGGAGGAAGCAGATTAGAGAAGTGGTTACATTTAGGTTTGAATACTTTGTAAGGGGAAACCTTAGAACTCTAAATCTGGGAAAGTCAGCTTGTTTACAATTTATACATAAGAAATTTCTCTTATAAATATAGGAAAACACCATAATATGAATTATGAAACTTACTGTAGTTTTATACCATTCAAAGATATTATATAAGAAAAAACACAACAACCCTCTGCATAACAGATCTAAAGAAATGGCAATAGCATTGTGCCTTGGTCTTAAAGTACAGATATAATGAAACCTATTTCTATAAATAAAACAGTATGTTATGTAAAAGTAACGTAAACCAGAATTAACAAAATGTAGAAGTGAGATGACTGTGCTACAGGCAGTCATGAAAAGAAAAACTGAGAGTTAAGGAATAAAATTAGAAATGTTTCAGAAATTAAACCTGCAAGTTCTTGAATGAGTAGACACACTCTCCTCGTACTCAGTTGCTCAGTCACATCTGACTCTTTGCGACCCCATGTGTTATAGCTCACAAGGCTCCTCTGTCCATGGGATCCTCCAGGCAAGAATGCTGGAGTGGGTTGCCAGTTCCTCCTCCAGGGAGTCTTCCCTACTCGGGGATCAAACTCCCGCATCGGCAGGTGAATTCTTTACCACTGAGCCACCTCGGGAACCCAAGACAGAAGAAAGAAAAAGACAAGATCTTTTATTCACATACCAATTAATAAATGGGACATTTATAATAGTTGTTCAGTTCCTAATCCTGTCCAACTCTTTGTGACCCCATGGACTGCAGCACATCAGGCTTCCCTGTACCTGAAAAGTACTAAAATAAAGGAGCAGAAAAAAAATACAGTCCAAGAAAATAGTGTCAAAAGGATGATAAATATCTATATTGAAAGGACTCACCGTACAGCTATAGCCACCATTGAAACATGTTCCAGGACTTTAAAGAAAACACTTTGGATATCTATACAAAAAAGACTTATACTACAAAAGAATTTCAGATTATCATTAGATTTCAGCATCCGCACTAGATTTAGAAGACTTTAAGATTGTCACAGGAAGGAAAGGTGAGTAGAGACTATATCCAACTGGGCTTTCCAGGGGCAGCGACTATCCAACCAGCTCATTTTCAAGTATATAAAAGCTACGTGTAAGAACGTAGTGAGCATTGTGCTTACATCCCCTTTCTAAAGATACCAGATTTGGCTGTATTTTCTTTATTTCTCACATTGGTATATTTGGTTTTTCTGACCCATATGAGAGTAAGTTGTAGATACCATGACCCGTCAAGCCCTGAACATGTCAGTGTGTCCCTGAAGAGTAGAAACTCTCTTCTTAAGCTTTATTGACATAAGATTAAACATACGATAAGCTGATATACTTTTAAATGTACAAGTTTTTGAGTTTTGACACACGGCAAGAAGCTATCATGTATATCCATGGAATAATTACCAAATTTAGGAAATTTGACAATGACACTATGTTTTAAACCCTAGATTTTTCCAGTTATCCCAGTATATCTCTGCATAGCAGCTGGGGATTCTTGAATGAGTAGACACACTCTCCTCGTACTCAGTTGCTCAGTCACATCTGACTCTTTGCGACCCCATGTGTTATAGCTCACAAGGCTCCTCTGTCCATGGGATCCTCCAGGCAAGAATGCTGGAGTGGGTTGCCAGTTCCTCCTCCAGGGAGTCTTCCCTACTCGGGGATCAAACTCCCGCATCGGCAGGTGAATTCTTTACCACTGAGCCACCTCGGGAACCCAAGACAGAAGAAAGAAAAAGACAAGATCTTTTATTCACATACCAATTAATAAATGGGACATTTATAATAGTTGTTCAGTTCCTAATCCTGTCCAACTCTTTGTGACCCCATGGACTGCAGCACATCAGGCTTCCCTGTACCTGAAAAGTACTAAAATAAAGGAGCAGAAAAAAAATACAGTCCAAGAAAATAGTGTCAAAAGGATGATAAATATCTATATTGAAAGGACTCACCGTACAGCTATAGCCACCATTGAAACATGTTCCAGGACTTTAAAGAAAACACTTTGGATATCTATACAAAAAAGACTTATACTACAAAAGAATTTCAGATTATCATTAGATTTCAGCATCCGCACTAGATTTAGAAGACTTTAAGATTGTCACAGGAAGGAAAGGTGAGTAGAGACTATATCCAACTGGGCTTTCCAGGGGCAGCGACTATCCAACCAGCTCATTTTCAAGTATATAAAAGCTACGTGTAAGAACGTAGTGAGCATTGTGCTTACATCCCCTTTCTAAAGATACCAGATTTGGCTGTATTTTCTTTATTTCTCACATTGGTATATTTGGTTTTTCTGACCCATATGAGAGTAAGTTGTAGATACCATGACCCGTCAAGCCCTGAACATGTCAGTGTGTCCCTGAAGAGTAGAAACTCTCTTCTTAAGCTTTATTGACATAAGATTAAACATACGATAAGCTGACATACTTTTAAATGTACAAGTTTTTGAGTTTTGACACACGGCAAGAAGCTATCATGTATATCCATGGAATAATTACCAAATTTAGGAAATTTGACAATGACACTATGCTATCTTCCAATACATAACCCATATTTGGATTTTTCCAGTTATCCCAGTATATCTCTGCATAGCAGCTGGGGGAGTTTTTTGTTTGTTTTTGGATGGAGGGGATGTTGCAGGGATCCATGACACAGATTGCCAACACATTCCTTGAACACATTTATGGATGAATTCCAGGGAGTGAGTCTCTAGCAAGTCCCTCTGGGGCAGCACCGGAGTGCAAGCCTTGGCTGTGCCTTCTCCAGCCAAGTCTGATCGCAGCCCTGAAGGGTCATTCTTCCTTGTTCACCCTTCCTTGGGGACCGTATCAGGGAGTGGCTGTTGCACCATATTGTGTTCTTTATATTCTAGAGAGTTCTTTCAACTTCTTCCTGAGCAGTTATTGTTAACCAGTTCCTTCATGTGGTTAGCAATTGTTTATATTAAGCTTCTTTTTTCAAACTCAGTGTATGATTTCTCTCTTCCTACCATTTCCAGACTGATGCATCATTTTTGACACAAACGACATGTCCTTTCAGTGCTTTACATTAGGAAACTATGGTCTCCTGTTGCAATATTATTAGTGTCGTCTCTGATCACTGTTTTAAGGTGGTGAATGCTAGATTTCTCCATCCAAAAGATGTCTTTTCTCTCTTCTGTAACTGATAACATCCCATGAGATCCTTTGGGGTCTATGAATCTTGTATTCCCCCAAATCTTAGATGAGCATCAACTGCTGACTCATGCTTTCGGCAGTTATTACTGTAATGTAGCCAAATGGTGATTCCATGCTTGTTGGTTGATAATTTATTGCTTCAGTAACATTTTTCATTTATTTATCATTATGGAGGGTTTATGAACTTTTTAAATTTAGTATGTTATAATCCATTTGTTTGTTCATTCTGATCATCACATTATTCCCATTTGGGTAGTACAAACCCTTTCAAGTTGACATCTTGTCCTTCAACACATCCCTGTTGATTTTTGAGCATGTCTTACTAAACATTAAAACCCGCTTTATTGACATAAGATTAAACATGATAAGCTGATATACTTTTAAATGTACAAGTTTTTGAGTTTTGACACACGGCAAGAAGCTATCATGTATATCCATGGAATAATTACCAAATTTAGGAAATTTGACAATGACACTATGCTATCTTCCAATACATAACCCATATTTGGATTTTTCCAGTTATCCCAGTATATCTCTGCATAGCAGCTGGGGGAGTTTTTTGTTTGTTTTTGGATGGAGGGGATGTTGCAGGGATCCATGACACAGATTGCCAACACATTCCTTGAACACATTTATGGATGAATTCCAGGGAGTGAGTCTCTAGCAAGTCCCTCTGGGGCAGCACCGGAGTGCAAGCCTTGGCTGTGCCTTCTCCAGCCAAGTCTGATCGCAGCCCTGAAGGGTCATTCTTCCTTGTTCACCCTTCCTTGGGGACCGTATCAGGGAGTGGCTGTTGCACCATATTGTGTTCTTTATATTCTAGAGAGTTCTTTCAACTTCTTCCTGAGCAGTTATTGTTAACCAGTTCCTTCATGTGGTTAGCAATTGTTTATATTAAGCTTCTTTTTTCAAACTCAGTGTATGATTTCTCTCTTCCTACCATTTCCAGACTGATGCATCATTTTTGACACAAACGACATGTCCTTTCAGTGCTTTACATTAGGAAACTATGGTCTCCTGTTGCAATATTATTAGTGTCGTCTCTGATCACTGTTTTAAGGTGGTGAATGCTAGATTTCTCCATCCAAAAGATGTCTTTTCTCTCTTCTGTAACTGATAACATCCCATGAGATCCTTTGGGGTCTATGAATCTTGTATTCCCCCAAATCTTAGATGAGCATCAACTGCTGACTCATGCTTTCGGCAGTTATTACTGTAATGTAGCCAAATGGTGATTCCATGCTTGTTGGTTGATAATTTATTGCTTCAGTAACGTTTTTCATTTATTTATCATTATGGAGGGTTTATGAACTTTTTAAATTTAGTATGTTATAATCCATTTGTTTGTTCATTCTGATCATCACATTATTCCCATTTGGGTAGTACAAACCCTTTCAAGTTGACATCTTGTCCTTCAACACATCCCTGTTGATTTTTGAGCATGTCTTACTTTTCTTTTTATTTTTTCAAAATAAAAAGTTTGTAGATTCATCTCATACTTTTTCTATACCAGTCTTAGGTGTTTCTCCAAGGACCGTTATTTTGATCAAACTCAGTTTATCTTATTTTCTTTTGTGCTGCATCTAAGAAAATCTTTACCTAACACGACAAATGTTTTCTTCTTGAAGTGTCGTAATTTTAAGTTTTATATTTAGGTCAGTGATCTACTTTCAGTTAATTTTTTTTCAGTTAATTTTTGTATATGGTGTAAAGCATGGATCTAAGTTCATTTTACTTATGGGTATTTAAATTTTTCCACCACTGCTGTTGTAAAAGCTATTCTTTTGTACCACATACCCTTTGTCAAGTGTCACTTGTCCAGGTATGTCTGGGTTTATTTCTGGCCTCTCTGTTCTGTTCCATTGAACTGTTTTTCTATGGCATTGCTATCCTGTTGAATCTGTATATTAATGTCAAAATTATTATGGCAAGAAAGCAACAGGGAATTCTTATGTTTAACTGTAGAACTGAATTTGCTATTAATAACAAGGAGAAGGGGTTACAGCATAGCAGATACTTGCTGTATGCTCTGACAATGTAAATATAATACAGTTCAAGAACTTAGAGACTATAGTTCATATAAATCGCTTTCCCAAGCAAGCTATTGGAGAATAAATTTCAAAGAACCAAGAAATGATTTTATAGGCTCATTGATTGACTTATAGAAATTCACCAGGGAAAAAAAAAACTTCATCTAGATGTCTTTTTTTTCTCTTCTTTTTAAAGGGCTAGTTTTAAAACCCATCCCATGAGATCCTTTGGGGTCTATGAATCTTGTATTCCCCCAAATCTTAGATGAGCATCAACTGCTGACTCATGCTTTCGGCAGTTATTACTGTAATGTAGCCAAATGGTGATTCCATGCTTGTTGGTTGATAATTTATTGCTTCAGTAACATTTTTCATTTATTTATCATTATGGAGGGTTTATGAACTTTTTAAATTTAGTATGTTATAATCCATTTGTTTGTTCATTCTGATCATCACATTATTCCCATTTGGGTAGTACAAACCCTTTCAAGTTGACATCTTGTCCTTCAACACATCCCTGTTGATTTTTGAGCATGTCTTACTTTTCTTTTTATTTTTTCAAAATAAAAAGTTTGTAGATTCATCTCATACTTTTTCTATACCAGTCTTAGGTGTTTCTCCAAGGACCGTTATTTTGATCAAACTCAGTTTATCTTATTTTCTTTTGTGCTGCATCTAAGAAAATCTTTACCTAACACGACAAATGTTTTCTTCTTGAAGTGTCGTAATTTTAAGTTTTATATTTAGGTCAGTGATCTACTTTCAGTTAATTTTTTTTCAGTTAATTTTTGTATATGGTGTAAAGCATGGATCTAAGTTCATTTTACTTATGGGTATTTAAATTTTTCCACCACTGCTGTTGTAAAAGCTATTCTTTTGTACCACATACCCTTTGTCAAGTGTCACTTGTCCAGGTATGTCTGGGTTTATTTCTGGCCTCTCTGTTCTGTTCCATTGAACTGTTTTTCTATGGCATTGCTATCCTGTTGAATCTGTATATTAATGTCAAAATTATTATGGCAAGAAAGCAACAGGGAATTCTTATGTTTAACTGTAGAACTGAATTTGCTATTAATAACAAGGAGAAGGGGTTACAGCATAGCAGATACTTGCTGTATGCTCTGACAATGTAAATATAATACAGTTCAAGAACTTAGAGACTATAGTTCATATAAATCGTTCCTAAGCAAGCTATTGGAGAATAAATTTCAAAGAACCAAGAAATGATTTTATAGGCTCATTGATTGACTTATAGAAATTCACCAGGGCATCAAAGAATATTTAACTAAAAAGAATATTACTTTAAATAGATGCTGGGGGATGCAGTGCAGAGATGGTATGAGGGAGAAGAAGAGCTAATGTTTATATTGCTTATACTAGAGAATCAATACACAGCGCTTATAAGAGAACTAAAGTTATATAAAGATATTTATATACCAAGGACCATTAGGACAGAACCCCAAACCTTTCTAAATACCAAAATAAATATGGAAGTGGATAAAAAGAATAAAGGAAATAAACACAATGAAATAATTTATTTTCTGTGACAGAATTGAGACCATATTAGGCATATCATTAAATGAGATTAACTGGCTTCTTAAGGGAAAAAGTATTTTCAAGTTTATTAACATAGAAAAATCCATCTCTGTGTTGTATGCATACGTGCTAAATGTTAGCTGCTCGGTTGGTGTCTGACTCTTTGCAATCCCATGGACTATGTATAGCCTGCTGGGCTGCTCTGTTGATGGAATTCTCCAGGCAAGAATACTGGAGTGGGTTGTCATTCCCTTCTCCAGTGGATATTCCCAACCGAGGGATCAAACCCAGGTCTCCTGTATTGCAGTCAGATTCTTTACCATCTGAGCCACATGCAGACCCTATGCAAAAGATACAAACAAAACTGGAAGACTCAGAAAAGTTAAGAATATGAGATTAGGCAAAGATATGCCAGACAAATCAAATAAGAAAACACTGGTTACTGTTTTGATGTTGCACAAGGTAGAACTCAAGCTAGAATCATTAAAGAGGTAACATTATAAAGTTACAAGTTACAAGTCTTACTGAAAAATGTATTATTGGACACATGGATGTTAATGATAACTTTGATTAAAAAAAAAATGTTTCAGGAGAGTCAGTAAGAATTACAGGCATGTTAATAAAAGAAGACTTAAAAATCTCAGTTGAAGATAGGTCAAGTGGACAGAAATGGTTTTAGGCTATTTAAGGTCTAAATACGACAACCAAAAGGTAGATCTCGTGGGTGTATGTTGCATGTGGGAGAATATACCATCTTTGAAAATGCATACAAAACATTGATGAAAAACTGATTTTTTTGTTGATGTATAAACAAAACTTTCAACTTTTCCCCTAAGTAGATAATAGCATTTTTGGACTAAAAATCAGTAAAGAAAATTGGAAAAGGCCCTTCTTCCTGGAAACTAACAAACATACAGCTAAACAACTCTTGGCTTAAAGTGAAAATTCAAATAAAATTTTTGAGTTTCCTGACATGATACATCAGAGTAAATACATTATAGCTGGGGTCAGCGAACTTTTTGTTTCTTTTTCTTACAGAAAGATGAATAGTAAATATTTTAAAATTTGTGGATCATATGATCTCTTTTGTAGCTTTCAAACTCTTCCACTGTAGTGTGAAAACAGTCATAGATGATATATAAATTGATCTGGCTGTTCTAGCAAAACAGGTGACAGACTGGATATGGTTCATCAATGTCTGTGTTATACCTAAAGCTATATCATAAGAAAATTTGCATCAAATGGTTACATCAGAGAAAATGAAAATAAGTGAATACTCAAAAAGTAGAAAGATATCAAAAGGAAAGAATGCAGAAGGAAAGATTTAATAGATTGGGTTTTAGATAACAGAAAAGTAGAAATATATATGTAAGCATGACCATATGCTCATAGTAATAGAAATACAAATTAAAACTACAGTGAAATGCGATGTTTTCATTTAATAGAATGGCAAAAAGAGACCACTTTTAGGAACTGAGGGAGTGACACTCAATATTGTAATCTTTACCACGAGCCACATAGTATGCAAAAGATACAAACAAAACTGGAAGACTCAGAAAAGTTAAGAATATGAGATTAGGCAAAGATATGCCAGACAAATCAAATAAGAAAACACTGGTTACTGTTTTGATGTTGCACAAGGTAGAACTCAAGCTAGAATCATTAAAGAGGTAACATTATAAAGTTACAAGTTACAAGTCTTACTGAAAAATGTATTATTGGACACATGGATGTTAATGATAACTTTGATTAAAAAAAAAATGTTTCAGGAGAGTCAGTAAGAATTACAGGCATGTTAATAAAAGAAGACTTAAAAATCTCAGTTGAAGATAGGTCAAGTGGACAGAAATGGTTTTAGGCTATTTAAGGTCTAAATACGACAACCAAAAGGTAGATCTCGTGGGTGTATGTTGCATGTGGGAGAATATACCATCTTTGAAAATGCATACAAAACATTGATGAAAACTGATTTTTTTGTTGATGTATAAACAAAACTTTCAACTTTTCCCCTAAGTAGATAATAGCATTTTTGGACTAAAAATCAGTAAAGAAAATTGGAAAAGGCCCTTCTTCCTGGAAACTAACAAACATACAGCTAAACAACTCTTGGCTTAAAGTGAAAATTCAAATAAAATTTTTGAGTTTCCTGACATGATACATCAGAGTAAATACATTATAGCTGGGGTCAGCGAACTTTTTGTTTCTTTTTCTTACAGAAAGATGAATAGTAAATATTTTAAAATTTGTGGATCATATGATCTCTTTTGTAGCTTTCAAACTCTTCCACTGTAGTGTGAAAACAGTCATAGATGATATATAAATTGATCTGGCTGTTCTAGCAAAACAGGTGACAGACTGGATATGGTTCATCAATGTCTGTGTTATACCTAAAGCTATATCATAAGAAAATTTGCATCAAATGGTTACATCAGAGAAAATGAAAATAAGTGAATACTCAAAAAGTAGAAAGATATCAAAAGGAAAGAATGCAGAAGGAAAGATTTAATAGATTGGGTTTTAGATAACAGAAAAGTAGAAATAATATATGTAAGCATGACCATATGCTCATAGTAATAGAAATACAAATTAAAACTACAGTGAAATGCGATGTTTTCATTTAATAGAATGGCAAAAAAGAGACCACTTTTTAGGTGAAACTGGAGGAAGTAAGACACTCAGAAGTATTGCCAACAGGAATCTGAAAATGGTAAAAATTCTATGGAATGGAATTTGACAACATCTGGCAAAGTGGGAAATACATTTCCTCATTAATCCAGCAATATTCACTTTCAGGAATATATCCCTAAGGTAGAATTGCAAAAACATGAAATTAGGTATATGGTATATACAGGGTTGTTGCAGTAGTGCTTGCAATCGTGAAAAGCTTAATGGACTACAGTAGATAACTAGAATACCTATGATATATCATTGTGCAGATGTAGAAGAGGGTTGAGTAAGAGCTCCATAGATCGCTGTTGAGTGAATTCCAGGAAATTCACTCCACACTGCTAAGTGAAAAATGGGAAGATGCAGAAGAATGTATAAAGCTTAGGAGAAGTGAAATGAGATTGTATGTTGGTGTGTGTTTATTACCTGTGTCCACTGAGATGGTCTAAAAATAGTGTCTCAGTAACAGTAAGAAATAAGCAAGAGAGGGACTTCCCTGGTGGTCAAGTGGCTAAGACACTGTGCTGCTGATGCAGAGGGCTCAGGTTCCATCTCTGGTCAGGGAATTAAATATCTCATGCCACAAGTAAAAGTTGGTGTCCCACAACTAAGACACATATATATTTTTTAATTTTAAATAAACAGATACATTATTTTTAAAAAAGGAAGAGAGAAAGAGAAAATATATGCTTATATTTTTAAAAGAAATAGTAAAAATCGGAAAATGGTCACTGATGGAGGCAAGAGGGAATTAGGGAAGAGAAAGGGATGAAACCAGACCCAGGTAAATGTAACTTGCATCGTAATATTGATTTTTTGAAATAGTTTAAGTGTTTTATATAGCAAAAGCTAATGCATTAACGCCCTCCTTCCCTCCCCCACCCCCCCCCAAAAATCCCACTCCAGAATAAATGAACAAGTGAATATAATCAACCAAGTGTGCTAAACCTGGTTGATGACAGTACAGAATTTTTTCAACTGATTTAAAATCACAGCCTTAACTATATTGCTATATCCTAAGCAGAAAAACACATTTTATATTCTGTGGCTTATTTTTAGTTATTTTCCTGGTATAGATACTTTGAAACTTCCTGTTTCATTGGCATAAAGCAAATAGGTAATTATGTTACTGTCACCAGTCAGGAATTTCAAGGATGATAGTGAAGGGAAGTCCAGGATGGCAGTTTGCAGTAGGTTTGAGGAAGATTATGTGTGTGTGTGTTTTCAGTCGCTCAGTCATGTCCAACTCTTGGCAACCCTATGGACACTAGCCCACCAGGCTCCTCTGTCCATGGAATTTTCCTGGCAAAAATATTGGATTGGGTAGCCGTTTCCTCTTCCAGGGTATCTTCCCAACTGAGGAATTGAACCCATATCTCCTACGTATCCTGCACTGCAGGTGGATTCTTTATTGATGAGCCACCAAGGAGCAGCTGGAGAAAGACTTCAGAGAAAGGTATGTTTGAGTAAACAAACATAGAGTGCGTGATATTCTTGAACAAATTGAAAAGGATTTGTTGGAAAGTTTGGGGCTGACTTAGTAATGAATACCTAAAAACTAAGCAAATTATAAAATGGAGTAACTGTTAATTTATTACCAACAAAATTGAGAAAGGACATAGCAGTGTAATATGTTCTGTGACTCAGCTGTGAATATTAGTAAATGCTCATAATATACTGATCTAATGGAAAACTAATAGAAATGTTAGGATGATAAAGAGGGAATGAGTTTTGGTTTGGAGCTTATCCACCATCCATTGTACAGTTGAGACAGGAAACTTTTTTTTTTTTAAATAATAACTGTATACAATTTAAAAGTAGTTGGTGTCATGTATTAGTAGAATTAATGAAAAAAATTGGAAAGCATGATGATTAATGTTGTTCAGTCGCTCAGCCTTGTCCAACTTTTTGTGACCCCCATGCATTGCGTGTCAGGTTTTCCTGTCCTTAACTATCTTCTGAAGTTTGTGTAAACTCATGTCCATTGAGTCGGTGACGCCATCCGACCATCTCATCCTCTGTCGCCCCTTCTGTCCTCAGTCTTTCCCAGCATCAAGGTCTTTGCCAGTGAGTCGACTCTTCCCATCAGGTGGTCAAAGTATTAGAGCTTCAGCATCAGTCCTTCCAATGACTGGTTTGATCTCCTTGGTGTCCAAGGGACTTTCAAGAGTCTTTTTCAGCACTGCAGTTCAAAAGTTCAATTCTTTGGCACTCAGCCTTCCTTATGGTCCAACTCTAGCATCCACTCATGACTACTGGAAAATTCATAGCTTTGACTATACGAACCTTTGTCAACATAGTGATGTCTCAGCTTTTTTGTTTGTTTTTGGACACTTCTATTGGTCTTTTCATTTGTTTATTTTCTTTGTTGTTTGGCCTGTGTAGGCCTCCCATCGTAGTGATATCTCTTGCTGCAGAGCCACTCTGGGCACATGCGCTTCAAAGCTCCAGCTCGGTAGTTGGACACATCCGTCCAGCCGCTCCGCAGCACGTGGGATCCTCCCAGGCCAGGGATGGAACCTGCGCCCTCTGCACTGCAAGGCAGTGTCCTTACCCACTGGACCACCAGGGAAGCCCAATGTTAGTTTTTTGAATGTTGAGTTTTAAGCCAGCCTTTTCACTCTTTCAGCATCAAGAGGCTTTTTAGTTCCTCTTTGCTTTCTGCCATAAGGGTGGTGTCATCTGCATATCTGAGGTTTTTGATATTTCTCCCAGCAATCTTGATTTCAGCTTGAGCTTCATGCAGACTGGCATTTCACATGATGTACTATTTTGCATGAGGTACTTTACATATAAGTTAAATAAACAGGGTGATAGTATACAGCCTTGTTGTATTCCTTTCCCAATTTTGAACCAGTCTGTTGTTCCTTGTCTGGTTCTAACTATTGCTTCTTCTCCTGCATGCAAGTTTCTCAGGAGACAGGTAAAATGGTCTGACATTTCCATCTCTTTAAGAATTTTACACAGCTTGCTGTGAAAGCTTGTTGTGACTTTGTTACCACACTGTCAAAAGCTTTAGCGTAGTTAATGGAGCAGATTTTTTTTGGAATTCCCTTGCTTTCTCTATGATCCAGCAAATGTTGGCAATTTGATCCCTGGTTCCTCTGCCTCTTTTATTTATTTATTTGTTTTGGAGCAGGGGTGGGTTGAGGGGGCAGGGGGGCGACTTCTATTGGTCTCTCATCTATCTATTTTCATCCATCTTTGTTCTTTGGCCCGTGTGGGCCTCTCTTCGCAGTGGCCTCTGTTGTCGCAGAGCACCGGCTCTGGGCGCATGCGCTCCAGAGCTCTGGCTTGGTAGTTGGACACATCGGTCCAGCCACTCCGCAGCACGTGGGATCCTCCCAGGCCAGGGATGGAACCTGCGCCCCTTGCACTGCAAGGTGGTGTCCTTACCCATTGGACCACCAGGGGAGCCCTCTGCCTTTTTTTTATTTTTATTTATTTTTTATTTTTTTTAATTAATTAATTAATTTATTTTTTACGTGTATGTTCCCAGATCATTCAGATGCATATCCCACCCTCTGCCTTTTTTAAATCCAGCCTGTGTCTCGGGTGCTGCGTCGGAGCTTACTCTGATTACTATTCTCACTAGCTCTTACTAAGAGAAACTATATTGAATAGCTCAGAGACCTTTTCACGAACACGGCGTGGTCCCCTCAGGGTGTGAGCCTCGGACCTCGACAATAAAGTATCGTGGTCTCAAGTATTGTTAAACCAAGAGTGCGTTTAGTAGGCAAGCACAAATAATCAGAATTAATCAGAACTCAATCAAAATGCGAAGAGAAAGATCTTACCCCAGAGCTGGAAGCTTCAACCTCACCTCAGATGCAACTGAGTTCTGTGAGGGAGCTTCCACGCAATGTACTCTCCCCCTTTTAAAGGAAAAACCTCAGACACAGCTGCATATACTTTACCTCTGCTTCTACTTACAGTCCTAAGAAATTAAAGGAAAAACGCTGCTCCTGGCTTCTATGTGAGCTCACAACTTGAGCTAGACCGGAGCAGGTTACTCTGGTCAAGAATTAAGCTAACTTGTTCTTAGGAAAGTAAGCAGTTATGATTGGAATGTTGCCATTAGGGCTTTTCTTATTTACTAGCAGCTTTCAAGCTTCGCTTGCAGATAGTACTCTGCGGAAGTGGCTGGCGGTGAGTTACAAATTCCTAATTGCTGGAGGACAAGCTTTGGCTCTCCTGGCTGTAATTTCTCTTAGAGACAAACTTTTTTCCTTTAGTATATACGTCCCCTTTAGGTATCATCATATTCACCCACTCTTTGGCCCTATCTGAGCTAGCATCACTTTCTAGAGGACGGATTCTAGGTCTCAAGAGCTTATCTGGGGTTTGAGGATTGCTCTATACCCTAAGACCCAGTATATTCTTAAGAATTTCTAGAGTCTGCCCAAGACACCTGTACATCTGGAATTTCTCAGTTCATGTGTCGTTGAAGCCTAGCTTGAAGAATTTTCAGTATAACCTAGCTAGCATGAAAGGACTGCAATTGTACAGTGGTTTGAACATTCTTTGGCATTGCCCTTCTTTGGGATTGAATGAAAACTGACCTTTTCCAGTCCTGTGACCAATGCTGAGTTTTCCAAATTTGCTGACATATTGAGCATAGCACTTTAACAGCATCATCTTTTAGGATTTGAAGTAGCTCCGCTGGAATTCCATCACCTCCACTAGCTTTGTTTGTAGTAATGCTTCCTGAGGCCCATTTGAGTTCACACTCCAGGATGTCTGGCTCTAGGTGATGAAGACCTTTTTTGTATAGTTCTTCTGTTTATTCTTGCCACTTCTTAATCTCATCTGCTTCTCGTAGGTCCTTACTGTTTCTGTCCTTTATCATGCCCATCCTTGCAGGAAGTGTTCCCTAGATGTCTTCAGTTTTCTTGAAGAGATCTCTAGTCTTTCCCATTCTATTGTTTTTCTCTATTTCTTTGCATTGTTCACTGAAGAAGGCCTTATCTCTCCATGCTATTCTGTGGAACTCTGCATTCAATTGGATATTTCTTTCCTTTTCTCCTTTGCTTTTCACTTCTCTTCTTTGCTCACTTATATGTAAGGCTTCCTCAGACAATTATTTTGCCTGATTGCATCTCTTTTTCTCAGGGATGATTTTGGTCACCACATCCTGTACAGGGTTACGAACCTCCATCCATAGTTCTTCAGGCACTGTCTCTATCAGATCTAATCCCTTGAAGGTATTCCTCACCTCCACAGTATAATCATAAGGGATTTGATTTAGATCATACCTGAATGGCCTAGCAGTTTTCCCACCTTTCTTCAGTTTAAGTCTGGATTTTGCAGTAAGGAGCTCATGATCTGAGCTACAGTCAGCTCTTGGTCTTATTTTTACTGACTGTGTAGAGCTTCTCCATATTCAGCTGCAAAGAATATAACCAATATGATTAGTAGGTCAGGGTAAATTAAATTATTTTGAAAGTAGGAAATGTCTCTTGAAATCATACCTGTGGTGGTATTTAGTAAAAGTCAACTTTTTTAAACAATATTTAACTTGATTGTGAAACAGTTCATTATTTATGTTTTCTCTTCCTATATATTCAGTATGCATTTTAAAATCACCAAAGTAAAAATTAAAGCCTCTTGCTTAACTTTCTGTCAGCTTTCTTTTTATATCTGTCAGAAATGTATTCCCTTCTTTTTACCCTCTTAGTTGAGGCCTTCTCTGTTTCTAAGAATTATTTCAGCTACTTCCTAAGGGTTCTTCCATCTTATTCAGTTTTGTTAAGTAGCTCCGCTGGAATTCCATCACCTCCACTAGCTTTGTTTGTAGTAATGCTTCCTGAGGCCCATTTGAGTTCACACTCCAGGATGTCTGGCTCTAGGTGATGAAGACCTTTTTTGTATAGTTCTTCTGTTTATTCTTGCCACTTCTTAATCTCATCTGCTTCTCGTAGGTCCTTACTGTTTCTGTCCTTTATCATGCCCATCCTTGCAGGAAGTGTTCCCTAGATGTCTTCAGTTTTCTTGAAGAGATCTCTAGTCTTTCCCATTCTATTGTTTTTCTCTATTTCTTTGCATTGTTCACTGAAGAAGGCCTTATCTCTCCATGCTATTCTGTGGAACTCTGCATTCAATTGGATATTTCTTTCCTTTTCTCCTTTGCTTTTCACTTCTCTTCTTTGCTCACTTATATGTAAGGCTTCCTCAGACAATTATTTTGCCTGATTGCATCTCTTTTTCTCAGGGATGATTTTGGTCACCACATCCTGTACAGGGTTACGAACCTCCATCCATAGTTCTTCAGGCACTGTCTCTATCAGATCTAATCCCTTGAAGGTATTCCTCACCTCCACAGTATAATCATAAGGGATTTGATTTAGATCATACCTGAATGGCCTAGCAGTTTTCCCACCTTTCTTCAGTTTAAGTCTGGATTTTGCAGTAAGGAGCTCATGATCTGAGCTACAGTCAGCTCTTGGTCTTATTTTTACTGACTGTGTAGAGCTTCTCCATATTCAGCTGCAAAGAATATAACCAATATGATTAGTAGGTCAGGGTAAATTAAATTATTTTGAAAGTAGGAAATGTCTCTTGAAATCATACCTGTGGTGGTATTTAGTAAAAGTCAACTTTTTTAAACAATATTTAACTTGATTGTGAAACAGTTCATTATTTATGTTTTCTCTTCCTATATATTCAGTATGCATTTTAAAATCACCAAAGTAAAAATTAAAGCCTCTTGCTTAACTTTCTGTCAGCTTTCTTTTTATATCTGTCAGAAATGTATTCCCTTCTTTTTACCCTCTTAGTTGAGGCCTTCTCTGTTTCTAAGAATTATTTCAGCTACTTCCTAAGGGTTCTTCCATCTTATTCAGTTTTGTTGAAAAGGTTTTCTTCCCTCCTAAAATTAGGACTCTTAAACTTTTTAAAGAAACACGTGAAGAAAACGTGTGCAGTTAACAGTTTAAATGAACACTCATTTAGCTACCACCTAGATCAAGAAATGAACATTACCAATACCCCAGAAATTGTGTGTCTCCCTTTCCATTATCCCTTACCTTCCCATAGATGGAATCCATTTGCCCAATGTTTACATTAATCACTTTCATTTACTTTATGGTAAATATAATGTAATCTGTTTGGGGACTTTGTGTAAAAGTATATCATTTCATTTCTTGGTATTTTCATTAAGCACTGAAGGGGTCATGCATATTACTGCATATAATTTATAGTTCGTTCATTTTTTATGCTATTTAATAGTACACTATATAGATATATCACAGTTTTGATATTGTTGCTGAAAATGTTGTTCATTTTGGACAGTTATTATTTTTTATTATTTTATTATTGTCTGTTGCAGCTGTTAACATTCTTAGGTATGTTGCTGTTCATGTACAAGAGTCTGAAGTTCTGTGCTTTTTATTTTTTATGGTAACTGAAAAGTAAAATTCTTAGTCATGAGGCATGCAAAGATTTGATTTAACTTTTACCAACTCTTGTATACCTACCAACAGCTAACCTGTTGGTAGGTTCCTGTTGACTGATGTGATTGCACACCAACATTTAGTGTTGTTCTTTTTCTTCTTTGCAATCTCATGGGTGCTTCTTGTGAACGTTTTTGTTGGGTTTTTTTTTGAATTTTTGGCCTCTTTTATTGGTCCTTCTTTATTTATTTTCATCCGTCTTATTTCTTTGACCTGTGTGGGCCTCCCATCGCAGTGGCCTCTCTCACTGCAGAGCACTGACTCTGGGCTCATGCGCTTCAGAGCGCTGGCTTGTAATTAGACACACCCAGCCGCTCCTTGGCATGTGGGATCTTTCCGTACCAAGGCTTAACTTTCTGTCAGCTTTCTTTTTATATCTGTCAGAAATGTATTCCCTTCTTTTTACCCTCTTAGTTGAGGCCTTCTCTGTTTCTAAGAATTATTTCAGCTACTTCCTAAGGGTTCTTCCATCTTATTCAGTTTTGTTGAAAAGGTTTTCTTCCCTCCTAAAATTAGGACTCTTAAACTTTTTAAAGAAACACGTGAAGAAAACGTGTGCAGTTAACAGTTTAAATGAACACTCATTTAGCTACCACCTAGATCAAGAAATGAACATTACCAATACCCCAGAAATTGTGTGTCTCCCTTTCCATTATCCCTTACCTTCCCATAGATGGAATCCATTTGCCCAATGTTTACATTAATCACTTTCATTTACTTTATGGTAAATATAATGTAATCTGTTTGGGGACTTTGTGTAAAAGTATATCATTTCATTTCTTGGTATTTTCATTAAGCACTGAAGGGGTCATGCATATTACTGCATATAATTTATAGTTCGTTCATTTTTTATGCTATTTAATAGTACACTATATAGATATATCACAGTTTTGATATTGTTGCTGAAAATGTTGTTCATTTTGGACAGTTATTATTTTTTATTATTTTATTATTGTCTGTTGCAGCTGTTAACATTCTTAGGTATGTTGCTGTTCATGTACAAGAGTCTGAAGTTCTGTGCTTTTTATTTTTTATGGTAACTGAAAAGTAAAATTCTTAGTCATGAGGCATGCAAAGATTTGATTTAACTTTTACCAACTCTTGTATACCTACCAACAGCTAACCTGTTGGTAGGTTCCTGTTGACTGATGTGATTGCACACCAACATTTAGTGTTGTTCTTTTTCTTCTTTGCAATCTCATGGGTGCTTCTTGTGAACGTTTTTGTTGGGTTTTTTTTTGAATTTTTGGCCTCTTTTATTGGTCCTTCTTTATTTATTTTCATCCGTCTTATTTCTTTGACCTGTGTGGGCCTCCCATCGCAGTGGCCTCTCTCACTGCAGAGCACTGACTCTGGGCTCATGCGCTTCAGAGCGCTGGCTTGTAATTAGACACACCCAGCCGCTCCTTGGCATGTGGGATCTTTCCGTACCAAGGATTGAACTGGTGCCCCTTGCACTGCAAGGTGGTATCCTTACCCACTGGACCACCAGGGAAGCCCTCTTGTGAACTTTTTTAGATCTGATAAGCAAATCAACTGTTTATATTTCAGTTATTGTAAGGTGCTTTATCAAGTCTCTTTCTGTCTTTATACTGAGTTGTTTGTTTTAGTTATTTGACAGTCTCAATACCTTCTCTCATTCTGTTTTCTTTTTTCTTTTTAAGATTTATTTATCTATTTATTGGCCATGGTGGGTTGTTACTACACTCAGGCTTTCTCTAGTTGAAGTGGTCTGGGAGCTATTTGTTATTGTGTGCAGTCTTCTTGCAGTGGCTTCTCTTTTTGCAGAGCATAGGCTCTAGACACTTGGGCTTTATTAGCCGTGGCTCATGGGCTCTAGAGCGCTGGCTCAGTAGTTGAGATACACAGACTTAGTTGCACTGTAGCACATGGGGTCTTCCCAGATCAGGGATCGAATTGGTGTCCCTTGCATTGCAAGGCAGATTCTTAACCACTGGACCACCAGGGAAGCCCTGTTTCTTTTTTTATAGGGTGTTTTAACCAAGACCTTTATTTACTTATTGATGTATGCTGTGCTAGATGGCTTGCAGGATCATAGTTCTCTGACCAGGGATTGACCTGTGCCCCCCACAGTGAAAGCATGGAGTCCTAGCCACGGGACCATCAAACTTAATGAATTTTCATTTGTGGGTTGTGGCTGGTGTGCTTTAGTTTTAAGAATCTTTCCATATCCCAGAGCAATGAAATTATGTTCCTCTGTTTTCTTTTAAAAATCCTGTAGTTTCACCCTTCACATTTAGGTTTCTGGTTCATTTGACTTGTATATATGGCAAGAGTCAGACAGGAGTGAGCAATTAAACAACAAACATGTATAGTTACATCATCTGTGAATAATTATATAATCTGTGGATAATAATACATTTTATTTCATCATTTCCAATCCTTAAGCCTTTTCTTTTTCTTGCTTTACTGTGTTACCTAAAATCTCCAGTACACTGTCAAATTAAATTAGTGCCAGTGGTACCTTTGTCTTGTTCCCGATGTCACAGAGAAAGTTTTTAAATTTAAAGTTTGCTATAGAGATTTTATAGATATCTTTTATAAGACTATAGGTGTTATTTAAACTAGCTAGACATACTGTTTAATAGCCAACTCTTTATCCCATTGGTGAGGGAGAGACTCTCATCATAAGAATGGCACAACACGCCATACCTAACACTAGACAAATGAGGTGTTCAGTGATGTGTTAGTTACATGTACTCACAGCCCTAGGGAGGAGGCCACTGCATACCATGCAAGGCCACACAGGGACAGAGTCAGCGACCAGTACTGTGGGAGTCAGACTTTGTATGTACTGTTAGGAAAGTAAGGTGTCTCCTGGCTCCCACAGGAGAATGTGATTGGCTTGTTTGAATAATTCTGTAAGCTGGCAAATAACTGAAACACAGTATTCAAGGGTAAGCAGAAACTGCCTGGTCCCTTTGATAAAGGAGGAATAGTTTGTTAGAGTATCTTATCTATGGGAGTAGGATGGGGAGGGAAGCTTGCAATTAAGCTGAGACACCAGCAGTTTTGCCAAAATTGAGACAGCACAATGTATTGAGCCTTTAGGCCTTATACCACCTTATTCCTATTGTTTGCAAAAGGTTTTGGGCTTTTTTGTTTTTAATTGTGAATAGATTTATTTTTAATCACTTTTTTGCATCTAGTGAGAATTTTTCATCTGTTACATGATGAATTCTAAGATTTAATTTTCTAATAATAGAAATAACTTGCAGTCCCTGGCTCAAGTCTACCTAATGATGTTAGGTAGATGCTATCCTCTTTATGCATGGCAGAATTTGGTTTGCTAATGTTACAATTTTTGCTTCTATGTTTATGAGATAGGTGGCCTGTGATGTTTACTTTTTTATATTACATGTGTGAAGTTTCCTTTAGAGTTACTTGTACTTCAGGATTCTCTAGGTGCCAGTCTATCCATTGAAATGATTTTCTTTTTTAAACTGAAAAAAAAAAAATTAGAATCAACTATTTCTGACTACGGATCTTGATCAAACACCCAAAAGAATCTGGGGAGTACTTGATGAAGGGGGAGGCTGCCTTTCTTTGGTCAATTAAATTAGTGCCAGTGGTACCTTTGTCTTGTTCGAAAAATTAAAGTTTGCTATAGAGATTTTATAGATATCTTTTATAAGACTATAGGTGTTATTTAAACTAGCTAGACATACTGTTTAATAGCCAACTCTTTATCCCATTGGTGAGGGAGAGACTCTCATCATAAGAATGGCACAACACGCCATACCTAACACTAGACAAATGAGGTGTTCAGTGATGTGTTAGTTACATGTACTCACAGCCCTAGGGAGGAGGCCACTGCATACCATGCAAGGCCACACAGGGACAGAGTCAGCGACCAGTACTGTGGGAGTCAGACTTTGTATGTACTGTTAGGAAAGTAAGGTGTCTCCTGGCTCCCACAGGAGAATGTGATTGGCTTGTTTGAATAATTCTGTAAGCTGGCAAATAACTGAAACACAGTATTCAAGGGTAAGCAGAAACTGCCTGGTCCCTTTGATAAAGGAGGAATAGTTTGTTAGAGTATCTTATCTATGGGAGTAGGATGGGGAGGGAAGCTTGCAATTAAGCTGAGACACCAGCAGTTTTGCCAAAATTGAGACAGCACAATGTATTGAGCCTTTAGGCCTTATACCACCTTATTCCTATTGTTTGCAAAAGGTTTTGGGCTTTTTTGTTTTTAATTGTGAATAGATTTATTTTTAATCACTTTTTTGCATCTAGTGAGAATTTTTCATCTGTTACATGATGAATTCTAAGATTTAATTTTCTAATAATAGAAATAACTTGCAGTCCCTGGCTCAAGTCTACCTAATGATGTTAGGTAGATGCTATCCTCTTTATGCATGGCAGAATTTGGTTTGCTAATGTTACAATTTTTGCTTCTATGTTTATGAGATAGGTGGCCTGTGATGTTTACTTTTTTATATTACATGTGTGAAGTTTCCTTTAGAGTTACTTGTACTTCAGGATTCTCTAGGTGCCAGTCTATCCATTGAAATGATTTTCTTTTTTAAACTGAAAAAAAAAAAATTAGAATCAACTATTTCTGACTACGGATCTTGATCAAACACCCAAAAGAATCTGGGGAGTACTTGATGAAGGGAGAGGCTGCCTTTCTTTGGTAAGTGTGTTCTAAATATTGGAGGTTGTCAGGGCTCTGTGACTATCTAGAGGGGTGGGATGATGTGGAAGGGAAGCTAAAGATGTGGGGGGACATATATAAATATATGACTGATCCATGTTGGTGTATGGTAGAAACCAACACAGTATTGTCATAATCCTTCAAAATATAGGGGAAAAAAAAAACCCTTAGAAAAGTTTGATGTTGTGTGTCTTGACCAGTCTCATGGATCCTTTAGGATCACAGGCCACCTATCTCATAAACATAGAAGCAAAAATTGTAACATTAGCAAACCAAATTCTGCCATTGCTGAGATTTAGAAGTGGTACCTCTCTCCCGTTTTGGATCCAGACATTTAAAGACGTCTTTGTCCATTTATTGATTGGGTTGTTCGTTTTTCCGGTGCTGAGTTACTTGTAGATTTTGGAAATTAATTCTTTGCCTGTTATTTCATTTGCTATGATTTTCTCCCACTCTGTGGGCTGTCTGTTCAGCATTTTTGTAATTTCTTTTCTGTCCAAAAGCTTTTAAGTTTCATTAGGTCCTACATGTTAATTTTTCTTTTTAGTTCTGCTATTCTAGTAGGTGGGTCAGAGAAGATCTTGCTTTGGCTCCATGGATTCTGTAAAAGTAGCCATCTGTACTTTTGATTTTGGTCATTAGTCTAGCTAGGAATTTATTAACTTTACCCCACCTCAAAATCTGACTTTGGTTTCATTGATTTTTTTGTTGTTGTTCTTTTTTGTTTTTCCACAATCCAAGTTTTTTTATTTTGCTCTTCTGATTTTACAGAATTTTTTTGTTTACAAGTATGTGTAATTCCAGATCAGTCATATGTATATTCCATTCCACCCATCTCACCACTCTGGGCTGTTGCATAGCCCCCATGTACGATCCCTTAGACCACAGCGCATTGACAATAGTTATCTCTTTCACATAAGATAGTATAGGGTTATGTGTTGCTCTTTCCATATCTCTCATCCACTTTTCCCTCTCCCCAATGTCCATTAGTCTGTCCATCGATGCTCTGCATATGTATTTATCAGTACGAACTTAATAGATTCCATATATGTGTGTTAGTATACTGTATTTGTCTTTCTCTTTTTGACTTACTTCACTTTGTGTAATAGGATCTAGATTCGTCCATCTCAGTAGGACTGAATCTTCTGCTTTGATTTCATTGGTTTATTGTTCTTTATTCCCATTTTCTTCTTCATTGTATTCTGCTCCTTGTTATTTCCTTCCTTTTATTTATTTATTTATTTTTGGTGGTGTGTATTTCCATCCTTTTATTTTAGCCTGTATGTGTATTTAGATTGGGGTTTCTTATATGTAGTATTTAATTGGGTCTTTTGTTAGATATACATTCATATGCTTAAGTAGCAAGGCATCAGTGGTATTGACAGGACCATGGACAGAGCACTATTTTGTATTATAGTGGTCTCTTTTTTTTCTCCCACGCATATTGAAATATAGTTGCTTGACCAGTGTGATCCATCTCATAGTCCTATCCTTCAGATTATGTATGTCTGTGATCCACAGTGTGCAACAAGAGGCTTTAAATCCACATACATCTGTTTATGGAACTAGACAGAGTTGCCAGCCATTCCTAGTACTTCATGTCAAAGCATAAGCCCTGCCTTATGCTTAGATTTAGACACTGAAACTTCACAGAAAGGGGATAGCAAATCTTACTTGTGTCTCAAAACTGAAAACAAAAAATGCTTACTTAGTGCTGATAAAGACTTTAGACAACTAAAACTTTACCCCACCTCAAAATCTGACTTTGGTTTCATTGATTTTTGTTGTTGTTCTTTTTGTTTTCCACAATCCAAGTTTTTTTATTTTGCTCTTCTGATTTTACAGAATTTTTTTGTTTACAAGTATGTGTAATTCCAGATCAGTCATATGTATATTCCATTCCACCCATCTCACCACTCTGGGCTGTTGCATAGCCCCCATGTACGATCCCTTAGACCACAGCGCATTGACAATAGTTATCTCTTTCACATAAGATAGTATAGGGTTATGTGTTGCTCTTTCCATATCTCTCATCCACTTTTCCCTCTCCCCAATGTCCATTAGTCTGTCCATCGATGCTCTGCATATGTATTTATCAGTACGAACTTAATAGATTCCATATATGTGTGTTAGTATACTGTATTTGTCTTTCTCTTTTTGACTTACTTCACTTTGTGTAATAGGATCTAGATTCGTCCATCTCAGTAGGACTGAATCTTCTGCTTTGATTTCATTGGTTTATTGTTCTTTATTCCCATTTTCTTCTTCATTGTATTCTGCTCCTTGTTATTTCCTTCCTTTTATTTATTTATTTATTTTTGGTGGTGTGTATTTCCATCCTTTTATTTTAGCCTGTATGTGTATTTAGATTGGGGTTTCTTATATGTAGTATTTAATTGGGTCTTTTGTTAGATATACATTCATATGCTTAAGTAGCAAGGCATCAGTGGTATTGACAGGACCATGGACAGAGCACTATTTTGTATTATAGTGGTCTCTTTTTTTTCTCCCACGCATATTGAAATATAGTTGCTTGACCAGTGTGATCCATCTCATAGTCCTATCCTTCAGATTATGTATGTCTGTGATCCACAGTGTGCAACAAGAGGCTTTAAATCCACATACATCTGTTTATGGAACTAGACAGAGTTGCCAGCCATTCCTAGTACTTCATGTCAAAGCATAAGCCCTGCCTTATGCTTAGATTTAGACACTGAAACTTCACAGAAAGGGGATAGCAAATCTTACTTGTGTCTCAAAACTGAAAACATTTATTTGGTAGAAAAGAGTAAAATAAGATCTTAGCGAGTTTAATTCCAGCTGCTTTGATAAATGTGTACTTTATGATCTGTCATTACTCTCTTATATCAGTCATTTTGTATGAGCTTATAATTATCTAAACATCTTTCATGATTTCGTTTAGCCAACACAAAAACTTACATATAACTTCAACAGTCCTTTCCTTATAAAATACAGATAAATATGGAAACAAGTTGTTTCAACTTGATTAATAAATAGGTGATTTCCTTGTTTAATTTGTTCCTAGCACACATTCTGGTATCTAGTAAAGAGAAACAATTTGTACTGGTCTCTTTGCTTTACTGTTTCTCTTGAATTTAAGCTGACTTCCTGCTTGCCTTTCAGATTTCAAATTTTCTGTTTTCAAAAATGGAAATTGTACTATGTTTCTGCAGTATTTCCACCCTTTCCAGGATAGTGTGTCAAAAGAATCACTTTCTTCATATAGGCATTCAGGTATTTACTGTATAATATGCAATGCCTATTTTTTCTTATATGGCTCAGACAGTAAAGAATCTACATGTAATGCCAGTGATCTGGGTTCAATCCCTGGGCTGGGAAGATCTCCTGGAAGAGGTTATGGCAACCTACTCCAATATTCTTGCCTGGAAAATCCCCATGGACAGAGGAGTCTGGTGGGCTGCAGACCATGGGGTCGCAAAAAGTCAGACATACATCTTGAACTTGGGAATGAAGTATAGGTAAAAATGCAAATTCGAGATTCCTCAGTATTTGGCCATATTGTTCCTTGTTAGGTTGAGGTATCTCTATGACTCAGAGTTCATTTGTAGTAGTATTTGATACCCAAGGGAATGAGGTAGGTGAGGTGGTTCTGGACCTTTCAGAAGCAGTTAGTTGTTACCTGATTTTAATTGGGAGGGCAGAGGTATGATTCACAGGTTTACCAGGTACCAGTTCAACATCATTAGGCTCTTTTTCTACATTTATTAATATAATCCTTATAACAGTTCTGCCTCAGATTTGTTCTGTTGAGCATGGAGTACTTACCACAATAACTGGAGCAGAAATTCTCAGGATGGTAGCGTAGCCATTATCATGATCATCGTGTACACTTAATTGATAAAAGGCTCGTGAAGATTCCTTAAGGGATATAGAACAGTCAATAAAGAGGAATAATATATATAGGGCAATATAGCTTTAAAGTCCATGCAATATCCTTCTTCTTTAAATAGTTGCCATATAGAATGTACTCAAGATGTTATCATTAGGCAGGATTCAAATTCCAGAGTTGCCACTTAATAGTTGAATGACCACAGGCAAGTCATGGTGCCCAGTTTCCTCATCTCTAAAATGGGGACAATATTAATGCACTTCAGCTGGATAGCTGTGAGGGTTACCAGTTCTCAGACTCTCTTAACCTCGACTGGCCGTGAGGTTTCATTGGCTTGCACTCACTTATTTCCATATGCTCCTAGGCCTTCAGAGTGGTTTGGTTCACAAAGTGGTGGGTGAAAAAGCTGCTTATTCTTGCCTTCTCCCTCAGTGTAGCCACTATCCAGAGGTTTGTGTTAATCATTCTCTTGTTTTTCTTTATGGTTTATCCCCTACATATGATTTCTTAAATAGTACTTTTGAACTTTAATAGAGTATAATACATATTCTCTGAGACTTTCTTCACTCAGCATACTTTTGGGAATTGAGCCGTCTGTAGTTTACATACACTAACTTCATTATTGTATAGTGTTCTGTTATTTGAATAGATGACAGTGTTTTTGTTCTACTGTTGACAGACATTTGGATTATTTCTCATTGTGGACTTGTATGAAGAATGGTGCTATGAACATTGTTGAGCACATTTCCAGTGCTGAAGTGTTTTTCCATGGTGAGATTGTGGATCACAAGCCGTGTGCCTCACAAAGGGAGTTTGTTCACTCATTCACCAAATATTCTTGAGTACCTCTATGTTGCAGATTCATGTATAGGGCCTTTAGAATATCAGGGAACTAAGCAGACGATTTACATTTATTTGGGATAGCCAGACAATAAACAATAAATATAAATGAAACAGAAGGATAACTGCCAGGAGAAAATAATCAGAGCAGGATGAGGGGAATCTCTTGTGTAGGAAGATGGGTGGAGGTCCAGGCATCATCAGAGTAATATTTGAAAACAGGCTTACAAGAAGCTATGCACCATTGGAAACTTAATACCCAGAAAAAGCAGTTATGGCCCTTAGGCATACAGTAGTGAATAATTAAAGAAAATATCTCCACACTTCTCACAGAATATTATTTTTCTTTAGTTAATCAAATTTTAATCACTTGAGTCTCTGGAAGGATATAGTCCAGATACTGATCTCTATCAGTCTGTATAGAGGAACTTTATATTTTATTTTTTACTTGGAGGATAATGTATTACAGTGTTGTTAGTTTCTGGTATACAACAGTTCTCCAGACAAGAATACTGGCTGGATTGCCAAGTCTTTCTCCAGGGGATCTTTCTAACGCAAGGATCAAACTTGGGTCTCCTGCATTGCAGGCAGATTCTTTACCATCTGAACCACTTGGGAAGTCCCGAGTCAGCTATCTGTATACACATGCTCTCTCTCTTGAGCTTCCCAAATTACCGACTTGGGCTCCCTATGTTACACAGCAGCTTCCCATTGACTATTTGTTTTACAAATGGTAATGTATACATGTCAGTGCTACTTTCTCAATTTGCCCCCCTCCTTCCACTATGTCCACAAGTCTATTCTCTACATCTGTGTCTGTATAGAAGAACTTTAAATGTGCTCAGACTTGAATAGAAATTACATTTACCCACTAACTTTTTTTTATGAGCAATGAAGTATTGTTGAGTTAGCACTTATTTAGGTATAAATTCATTTCAGTCAAATTTACGGCCATACACAAATGGGGTTCTTAACTCATGGACTAATATCCTATCTACCATGATGCAGTCTGTGACTCTGTAGCTTTCTTAGACATTTTTGTAAAGTGTGGCAGTACAGAGCCTGCACTCTGGGGTCAGTCAGCCATCACTCTAAACCACAGCCCTACTATTAATTTGACCTAGGTCAAATTAATCAGATTCTCTGATTTCCGTTTCTTCCTCTGCATGAAGACAAAGCATTGCATAGAAGAAAAGCACTAAATAAAGGTTAGTTCCTTTTAGGTTTTTTTTCTTTTTTTTTTTTTTTTTAACTTTTTACTTTGAAAAAATAATAGATTCTTGGGAAGTTACAGAGAGAGGTCCTTTGCATCTAGGTTTTTTTTTTTTCCTCCCAATGATTACTTATTATATAACTACAGTGCAATATCAAAACCAGGAAATTAACATTGTTACAATAGTGAATATAGTTCTAATGTACCTTTATCACATGTGTAGATTCACATAACCTTCCAATCAAGACAGAAAACAGTTCCATCATCAAAGTTCTCCCTGTTGTTACCCCTTTATAGTCAAACCTACATTCTTTCCCTACAGCCCATTATCCCTATTTTTCAGGCAGAGCACTAAGCTGTTTCGCATCTCTATAATCTTGTCATTTTGAGAATGTTACGTGAGATCATTCTTAAGATATTTGGAGACTTTTTAAAAAACTCAAACTAATGCCATCAAGTTCCATCCAGTTTGCTGAGTCTATCAATGATTACTTCCCTTTGATTGCTGACTGTTATTCCATGGTATGCGTATACCACAGCTTATTTAACCAACAGTTTATAAACCATTACTTAAGGAGATTTGCATTCTTTCAAGTTTGGGGCTAACATGAACAACACTGAATTCAGATATTTGTGGAGTCCTTGGGGTTGCAAAAGAGTTGGAGACAGCTTAACGATTAGACAGCAACAGTAGCAGTGCAGATTTTTGTGTGAACCTAAAATTTATTTCTGCCCAGAAGTGAGATTGCTGATTCATAAGATAAATATTATGTTTAGTCTTTTTTAAGAAACTGCCTGATTTTTTCCAGAGTGGCTCTGTTATGCCACACTCCCAATGGGAATGTATAAGAGACCTAATACTCCCTGTTTTGTTTTGTTTTCTAATATCTCTGTACTGATATCCCATCATGACCTTAATTTTGCATTTATTACCTGATGGTTAGTGACGTGGAACATTTTGTCATGTGCTATATGCCATGTGTGTATGAAATGTCTCCATGTCTTTTGCCCATTTTCTAATTGGACTGTTTGCTTTTTGTTTTGAGAGTTCTTTATATATTGTGCATGTGAATCCTTCATCAGATTTGTGGTTTGCAAATATTTTCTCCCAGTGTATAGCTTGTGTTTTCACCTTCTTTATAAATCTTTTTATTTTAAATTTATTTTTATTTTCCTTTTACAGAGTTTTGTTGTTGACTGCTATATATAAACCTGAGTCAATATATGCTTGACCTCTTCCACTTGAACTACCCTCCTATCTCCCTCCCTATCCCACCCCTCCAAGTTGTTGCATGGCCCCTGTGTAAGTTCCCTTTATAGGTCCTTTGTAGAACATAAGTTTTAAATTTTGGTGGTATCAAATTCATCCATATTTCTCTTTTATGCATTAAATTTTTGATATATTTAAGATCTTCAACAAGTCCTATGTGCTTAGGATTTCTCCTGTTTTCATCCGAAGATTTTAGTTTTATGTTTTATATTGAAATCTGGTCCATTTTGAGTTAGTTTTTGTGTAAAATGTGAAAGTTAGGTTGAACTCCAGTTTTTGCCTATGAATACCCAGTTGTTTCAACTGTTTGTAGAAACAGTTTCCCACTGAGTTGTTCTCCTGCTTTTGTCAAAAGTCAGTTGCACTTACAACTAATCTGGGATTATACATGTCTGTAAACAACAAAACTGTGTAAAAGTAAAAAATAAAATAAAAATTAAAAAAAAAAAGAAAAAACATGTCAGTTTTGCAGAAATGCACTTACTTTGGGTGCATTTCTTCAGCTGCATTCTGTTCCATTCATCTATCCTTGTATCCTGCCAATCCCATCCTGTCTAAGTTACCATAAGTCTTAAAATTGAATAGTGATTCTTTTCACTCTATTTTTCTTTTTCCAGAATTATTTTAGCTATTCTAGTTCCTTTTCTTTTCCACATAAATCTTGGAATAATCTCTATATTTACAAAAAGAGTTTGCTAGGATTTTGATTGGAATACACTTAGCCCAATAGATCAGTTTGGGGAGAATCGACATCTTTACTGTGATGCATCTTCCAGTCTGTGAACACAGTGTATCTCCTATCAGCATAAAGATGATTTTGCACCTCTGTCAAAAGTCAATTGACCCAACTTATGTAGGTCGATTTCAAGTCTCTGTTCTTTTTCACTCATCTGTGTGTCTATTCTTTGGTCAATAATAACCCTGATTACTGTTGCTATATAAGGCTTGAAATTGGATAGTGATTCTTCCACTTTGTTGTTCTTTTCATTCAGCTATTATAGCACATTTGCCCTTTAATAGAAATATTAAAATAATCTTGTCTATATCTGCAAAAGTAAATGTTGTTGGAATTGTATTAGGAATTCTGTTAAACTGATAGATCACATTAAGGAGAACTGACTTTTTTCATGTATTTGTTGACCATCTATATGTCTTGGAGAAGTGACTGCTTAGGGTTTTTTCCCACTTTTTGATTGCATTGGTTGGTTTTTTGGTATTGATTTGTATGAGCTGCTTGTATATTCTGGAAATTAGACCTTTGCCAGTTGTTTCATTTGCAATTATTTTCCCCCATTTGAATTTGTCTTTTCACCTTGTTTTATTTCTTATGGTTATGCTTGTGTTTATGTTTTTTATCCTTGTCTTCCTCTGAAGAATGTTTGTTTTTATGTTTACTTCTGTGTTTGTATTTCTTTTTTTTTTTTTAAAGATTTATTTATTTATTTACTTTTGGGCGGGGGTCGGGTTGGGGAGGGAGGGGAGCAGGCGGGCCACTTCTATTGGTCTTTCATTTCTCTGTGTTCATCTGTCTTTGTTCTTTGGCTCCTGTGGGCCTCCCATCGCGGTGGCGTCTGTCGCTGCAGAGCGCTGGCTCTGGGCGCATACACTCCAGAGTGCTGGCTGGTAATTGGACACATCAGTCCAGCCGCTCTGCGGCACATGGGATCTTCCCAGGCCAGGGCTCGAACCGGCGCCCCTTGCACTGCAAGACAGTGTCCTTACCCACTTGACCACCAGGGGAAGCCCTGTATTTCTTTTTCTTGTGACAACTGTGCTTATTTTGAGACTGGTCTTCTGATAAATCTCTGTTTTCATTTGCATTCTTTTCAGAATTAGCATCTTCCATCTCTGGCTGTTCTGGCAACGATGGAGCCTCCATAGTGGCCATCTTGAACTTCCTGACTCCAATCATGTGTTCTTCATTGACACATCTAATGATGAGGAATATAGGGGTGAGGGAGGTTACTGATAAATAGTGAAAAAAGTCCAGACTTTTACCTGACCTTCAGCCTGGAGGCAGAGGGGTACCTCATTGCTGTCCTGCAGGTAAAAGCTCAGGGTTCTCTCATCATCTCCACTGACCCTGTTCGGGGCCTCATTAACAACCAGTGAGGACCAAAGCCCTAGCTCCCACCAGGCTCTCTGATATAGCCAGCAGGGAATGGTTGGGGCAGCTGCTTTCTGCTTGGCCAGGGTAGAAGTCTAGGCTTCCCACTGGGTCTTTGCTGGAAGGAGAGGGAACATGTTTTGTTTTCCTGAGGTGTTTGGCTGGAGTAGTTTTCTGTCCTGCCAAATGCACACTTTTCCTGGTCCTTTGGATAGAGAGAACAGGCTTTTTTTTTAGATCTTTTGGTGTTTCTGGGACACTAGCTTCATGAGCTCCCACTTGGGCAAATATGAGGCTAGAAGAAAGCCTAGTGAACTCACTGTTATCGGTCTTCAGGTCCTGAGGTCTCATGACAGTCTGACTTCTTCTCTACCTCTCTGTTTCATATAGAATGTCTGGAGTCTTTGGCTGTACCTACCTGGAATAAGGAAAAGTGTGCTTATTCAATGTATTTTATGAAATGCATTGTCACATTTTTACAGGTTTTAATTACTTTGTTAGGTATGTCTTCTCCCAATTAGGGAGCTTCTTTTTTCATTTTCTTCATGGCCATCTTTTGTCTCACTGTAGTTCTTAGCTTTAATGAAGTTGTCTCCTTTATGCTCTTTATTTTTGTTTCTTGATTCAGTTCAGTCGCTGAGTCATGTCCAACTCTTTGGGACCCCATGGACTGCAGCATGCCAGGCTTCCCTGTCCTTGATTAAGAAATTTATTCTAGTTCTAAGATTACCCAGGTGTTTTCCTATATTTCCTTATGAAAATTTCAAAGTTGTTAATCTATCCTATCCAGAATTTTGAGTTAGGTTTGTAGGGATCTGATTTCATTCTCCTCCTACTCTGTAGAAGTGTGGTACTGTGAAAAGTTCATGCCCCTCTTTTTCCATATCATGTGTTCTTCATTGACACATCTAATGATGAGGAATATAGGGGTGAGGGAGGTTACTGATAAATAGTGAAAAAAGTCCAGACTTTTACCTGACCTTCAGCCTGGAGGCAGAGGGGTACCTCATTGCTGTCCTGCAGGTAAAAGCTCAGGGTTCTCTCATCATCTCCACTGACCCTGTTCGGGGCCTCATTAACAACCAGTGAGGACCAAAGCCCTAGCTCCCACCAGGCTCTCTGATATAGCCAGCAGGGAATGGTTGGGGCAGCTGCTTTCTGCTTGGCCAGGGTAGAAGTCTAGGCTTCCCACTGGGTCTTTGCTGGAAGGAGAGGGAACATGTTTTGTTTTCCTGAGGTGTTTGGCTGGAGTAGTTTTCTGTCCTGCCAAATGCACACTTTTCCTGGTCCTTTGGATAGAGAGAACAGGCTTTTTTTTTAGATCTTTTGGTGTTTCTGGGACACTAGCTTCATGAGCTCCCACTTGGGCAAATATGAGGCTAGAAGAAAGCCTAGTGAACTCACTGTTATCGGTCTTCAGGTCCTGAGGTCTCATGACAGTCTGACTTCTTCTCTACCTCTCTGTTTCATATAGAATGTCTGGAGTCTTTGGCTGTACCTACCTGGAATAAGGAAAAGTGTGCTTATTCAATGTATTTTATGAAATGCATTGTCACATTTTTACAGGTTTTAATTACTTTGTTAGGTATGTCTTCTCCCAATTAGGGAGCTTCTTTTTTCATTTTCTTCATGGCCATCTTTTGTCTCACTGTAGTTCTTAGCTTTAATGAAGTTGTCTCCTTTATGCTCTTTATTTTTGTTTCTTGATTCAGTTCAGTCGCTGAGTCATGTCCAACTCTTTGGGACCCCATGGACTGCAGCATGCCAGGCTTCCCTGTCCTTGATTAAGAAATTTATTCTAGTTCTAAGATTACCCAGGTGTTTTCCTATATTTCCTTATGAAAATTTCAAAGTTGTTAATCTATCCTATCCAGAATTTTGAGTTAGGTTTGTAGGGATCTGATTTCATTCTCCTCCTACTCTGTAGAAGTGTGGTACTGTGAAAAGTTCATGCCCCTTTCCTCCAGCTTCTAGTACCACATCTGTCATGTGGGTAGAGCTGCATTAATCTATAGGGGTGTTTGGGGAGAATTGACATATTTACCATCAAGAATATGGAGTTTTCGGGCTTCCCTGTTGGTCCAGCGGCTAAACAGTCTGCCTTGCAGTACAAGGGGCACCAGTTCGATCCCTGGCCCAGGAAGATCCCCTGTCCCGTGGAGCAGCTGTACTAGTGTGTATGAGCCAGCCCTCTGGAGCACATGCGCCCAGAGCCGGTGCTCTGCAATGAGGGAGGCCACTGTGATGAGAGGCCCACACAGGCCAAAGAATAAAGATGGAAGAAAATAAATAAAGAATAAAAAATTTTTTAAAAAAAGAATATGGTGTTTTCATTACTTATATATATATATTTTTAATGATTCTGAATATACTTTAATGTTTTTCTACACAATGGCCTTATGCATTTTTAAAACTTTAGCCCTAAGTGCTTAATATATTTTTGTTGCTATTGCAAAATAGTTTTTTAATTAAGATTTTTGTTTATTGCTTGTATATACAAAAGAAATTGACCTTTGGATTACTTTGTGTTCATTTTAATACATTTCATTTATATATTTATAAGTATTTCGTTTTAAAACTTAGAATGTGAACTCTTGGATATAAACAGGATTGGAGGTTTCTTGAGGTGGCAGTAGAGGGTGAGCAAAATGGGTGGAAAGGGTCAAAAAGTTTATAGATTTCCAGCTGTAAAATTAGGAAGTCATGGGGATATAATGTGCAGCATGGTGACTATAGTTAATAGTACCCAATTGCATATTTGAAAGGAAATAGGGGAGTGAATCTTCAGTTGTCACCACCAAAAGAAAAAATTTGTGATTGTGTATAACAGATTTCAACTGAATTTTTTGTGGTGATTGTTTTGCAATACATACAAACATCATTACACTGTACATCTTTAATTATGTTATGTCAGTTATGCATCAATTGATAAAAAGCTAAGAACACAATTCTGTCTTTCCCAGTTGGAGTCATTCGATGTCCAGTTTGCAGCCAAGAGTGTGCAGAGAGACACATCATAGATAACTTTTTTGTAAAGGACACTACTGAGGTTCCCAGCAGTACAGTGGAGAAGTCTAACCAGGTGAGTGTATTAAGGCTTCAGTCTCTTGCCTCCTCTTAATATGGCAGCCAGAAAAACTGGATATCTTACCATGTGTTTGGTTGGTTTGTCTCAGACATATTTCTTGCTTAATTTCAAATTACTCCTTTGCCCTGCTTGGCTGTGTTTTTCCTCCCTTTTAACATATTTGCTGGGTAAGCTGTGTTGTTAGTCCAGTTGAGTTAGCCTTATTCTGAATTCTTTCTTAAGAAATTTGACATGGTTCCCTATCTCCTGTATTTTGTGCAGACTGGTGATAAAAGTGTAGAGGCTGGTTTAATTGTGAATACAACCTGCAGGGGTGGGACCGGAGATGGGGGCACAGGTGGGAGGGGTCAGGGATATATTTATGACTAATTTGGGATTATGTATAGCTGTAAACAACAAAACTCTGTAAAAGAGGTATAACAGTAACTTTGCTGTACACCTGAAACTAATGCAACAGTATATATCAACTATACTCCAGTAAATAAAAAAATAATAATATGAAAAAGTGTAGCGGCTGATTTAGATTTGAGTCCCACTGGGTGAAAAGCCATATAAGAATGTTTCCATCCATATGTCTGTGTGTATTTCAAGCAGGAAGCTTATGATGTCTGGTGGTCTTTTTTCTGATGTTAATTAATAGCCATCAGTGATGACTACCAAGATTCCATATTTCATGAGGACTTTGAAAAAGGGTGACATTTTCATTCTGTCATTCTCCTTTATTTCTCAACTGGAATAGGAAGAGAAGAGCTTCCTTCTATTCTCAAGTTGTACAGTTAAGTGCTCATTTCTTTTCCTTTAGTTGCTAATTTTTAGTTGCTGGTGATTTATTTTCTTAGCCGTCTTCAGAGGTGACTAATAAGTAGTAGTACCTATGTTTAGTGTTATAAACTCATGGAGATAAAATGCGTTGTAGTTGTTCATTTTCTGTTCTACACAGTTGGTTCTTCTGGGCGCCTTGGTTCCGTTTAGTCTAAAATGGTTTTTCGAGAACACAGTATGGGTGGTCATTAATATTTTTCTAGGATTTTCAGGAGAATGGTCCAACAAAAACTTTTTATTTTTAAAAGAGAAAGGAAAACTATATCAAGTATATATAGAAACTTTTACTTTGAATCTAGAATTGTAGATGAAAGCTCAAGCAAATAGGAAGCCATCTAAGATGATCTTTTAACTCTTGCATTGCAATCTTCCTCTAGCACCACCTGTTGCTAGAAATCTAATGTGGAACCAGCTCGTTTAGCATAAATGAAGCTTGCAGAGTAAGAGTGAAAAAGAGTAGAGTTAGTACTGAAAGTAGAAATTACAGAATTGTCTGTCAAAACAGAAAACAAGAAGGTAACAATTACTACATGTTTATACTGGAGATATTGAATCACATTAGCATGTTTTAAGGTTATTTGAAACAAGTAATTCTTCTCTGTATGGATAAGTCACCCACTTGTTAGGCAGGTTCTTTGTTTCATTCGGCTTTTGTTTAGGGCTTTAGCTTTTTAAATTTGAAATTCATATAAACTGTATGTAAAATTTTCATGTACTGTTCTAGAGAAAAATCTATGAAACAGAACATATTTAGGGAACTCAAACTTCTATCTCCATCTTCACCTATCCCCCTACCTTACTGTTTTTCTGTCTTACTGCTAACTATTTAATTTCTTTTATGGTTTATCCTTAGACATTTAGTATTGTTTTATAATCTAAGTAATTTTATGTCATTTTAAAGATTTAAGCGAGTCATCCCAGCTCATCCTCTTCTTAGATAAGCAGTATAGCATGATACACTTCTCTTTTTTTGGCCTCTTTTATTCATTTCTTGTTTTATCTATTTTCACCCATCTTTATTCTTCGGCCTGTGTGGGCCTCCCATTGCAGTGGCCTCTCTCACTGCAGAGCAGCAGGTCTGGGCTCATGCGCTCCAGAGCGCTGGCTCATAATTGGACACACCGGTGCAGCCGCTCCACGGCATGTGGGTTCTTCCCAGGCCAGAGATCAAACTGGCGCCCCTTGCATTGTAAGGCAGACTCTTTACCCACTGGACCACCAGGGAAGTCACAGCATGATACAGTTTTAACAGTTTGCTCTTTTAGTTTTATTTCTTATACTAGACATCCTTCCTAAATGTAGAAATCCCTTACTCCTTTTTGCTTGCTGCAGAATGTGCAGATTAAGTTTTTTGGGGTTTTTTGCCGGGGGGGGGGGGGGTTTGTGGGGGACGGGCCACTTCTATTGTTTTGTTTTGTTTTTTTTTTTTTAAGATTTATTTATTTATTTATTTTGGGCGGGGCTCGGGTTGGGGAGGGAGGGGAGCGGGCGGGCCACTTCTATTGGTCTTTCATTTCTCTAGTTTCATCCGTCTTTGTTCTTTGGCTCCTGTGGGTCTCCCATCGCGGTGGCGTCTGTTGTCGCAGAGCACCGGCTCTGGGCGCATGCACTCCAGAGCTCCGGTTCAGTGATTGGATACATTGGTCCAGCTGCTCCACAGCACGTGGGATCTTCCCAGGCCAGGTATCGAACCCGCGCCCCTTGCACTGCAAGGCGGTGTCCTTACCCACTGGACCACCAGGGGAAGCCCGTGTTTTTTTTTTTTTTAACCTTTATTTTACTTTTAACTTTTACAGAGTTTTGTTGTTTACAGATATGCATATTCTCAGATTAGTCATGTGTATATCCCCCCATCCCACCCCTCCAGCCCGTCATACAGCACCCGTAAAGGATCTGCTTTTCTCACAGAGCAATGACTGTAGCTATTATCTTCACATATGTTAGTACAGACCTTCAAGCTACTTCCTTTATGCCTCTCACCCACTGTTCTTTCCCCACAGTGTCCACATGTCCACTGTCCATGTCTGTCTTTTCGTCGCTTCACTGCATCTGCCGTCGTCACCATCCTACTAGATTCCATATATATGTGTTAGTATATTGTACTTGGCCTTCTCTTTCTGACTGACTTCACTTTTTATGATATGTTCTAGAGCCAGCCACCTCATTAGGGCTGATTCTTCTGCATTTCTTTTTACAGCTGAGTAGTATTCCATTATATATGTGTCCCAGAGCTGTTGTATCCATTCATTCGTTGATGGGCGTCTAGGTTGCTTCCATGTTCTAGCTATTGTATAGAGAGCTGCAATGAACATTGGGGTACAGGTGCTTCTTTCGGATTTAATTTCATCAGGGTATAAGCCTAAGAGTGGAATTGCTGGGTCGTATGGTACTTCTATTTTTAGTTTTTTAAGAAATTCCATACTGTCTTCCATAGAGGCTATATCAATCTACATTCCCACCAGCAATGCAGGAGTGTTCCTTTTTCTCCACACCCTCTCCAGCATTTATTGTCTGTCCATTTGTGGATGATGGCCTTCTGATGGGTGTGAGGTGATATCTCATTGTAGTTTTGATTTGCATTTCTCTAATTATAAGCAAAGTTGAGCAACGTTTCATGTGATTTTGGGCCATCTGTATGTCCTCTTTGGCGAGGTGTCTGTTTAGGTCCTTTTCCCATTTTTTGATTGGGTGGTTCATTTTTCCTGTGCTGAGTTGTCTGAGTTGCTTGTAGATTTTGGAGATTAATTCTTTGTCTGTTGTTTCATTTGCTATGATTTTCTCCCCCTCTGTGGGCTGTCTGTTCAGCTTTTTTGTAGTTTCTTTTGCTGTACAAAAGCTTTTAAGTTTCATGAGGTCCCACATGCTCATTTCTCTTTTTAGTTCCAATATTCTAGTTCGTGGGTCAGAGAAGATCTTGCTTTGATTTATGTCCTTGAGTGTTTTGCCTATATTCTCCTGTAAGAGTTTGATGGTTTCTGGTCTTACATTTAGGTCTTTAATCCATTTGGAGTTGATCTTTGTGTATGGCGTCCCGGAATGTTCCAACTTCATTTTTTTGCATGTAGCTCTATTGGTCTTTCATTTCTCTATTTTCATCCATCTTTGTTCTTTGGCCCATGTGGGCCTCCCATTGCAGTGGCCTCTGTTGTCACAGAGCACTGGCTCTGGGCGCACGCGCTTCAGAGTTCTGACTTGGTAATTGGACACATCGGTCCCACCGTTCCGCGGCATGTGGGATCTTTCCAGGCCAGGGCTCGAACCGGCGCCCCTTGCCCTGCAAGGCGGTGTCCTTACCCACTGGCCCACCAGGAAACCCTGGAGATTAAATTTTAAGTGCCATCCTTATAGAGGTGATAGTTAAAGCTGAAGGAGTGAATGAGACCAATCCTAAACAAAACAAAAATTTACAGAATCAGAGGAGAAAGAATAGTGATGAGGTCCAGAGAGGCAGTCTGGGAGATGATAGGATCTGGAAGTGTCAAGGAATCAAGATGGTTTCTAGGAAGTAAAAGCCGCATCAAATGATGTTAGAAAGGTAGAAGACAAGAACTGAGAGAAGGCAGGTTTCTAGGTTTATGGAAATGCTTTTCAGGTATTTGGAATTTGGCTAATGTAAACCACTGATAGCAGAGAAAACATTTTTTTACCAACCACAAATGGTATTATGAGGACTGCTTATGTGTATGTAACTTTAATATCTGTTCTCAGATCATAGGGCAGCCATCTGCACAGTTATACAAACTGGGGAGAAGGCACTATGTCTTGCCATCTCTTCTTCATCTCACACATCCAGTGCATCCTCCAGACCAGTCGGTTTTCCTTCCACATCTCCTTCATTCATCTGCTCCTGCTTCCTCTGTGCAGAAACACTTGCCCTTTGTTAATCCGTTCTGTGGATTGCAGGACAGTGGTGTACATTTTGTGATTAAAAAATGCACATCTGGCCATGTCAGTTACTTAAAAACTTTTAGAAGAATTCTTCAAAAACCACAATTTCCATGTGAGCCTGCTCGACCTGGCCTCTCTGCCTGGCTTGGCATCAGCTCCTGCTCTTGCCTGGCTTTCGGTCAGCTCCTTGAACCTGCGATGTTCTTGCTGCAGGCTTTGGTACGTGCTGTTCTCTGCCTAGAAGACGCTCAGCACTAATTGATGACTCAGCTTTCTTCTCCTGATGCAAATATAATCTCTTTAGGGAAAGCCTTGCCTGACTGATCTCTCCTCTCACTTTTCCCAGTGCTTCAGCCCCACTCAAGGGTGCCTTTCCCCATCATAGGTTTTCATAGCTCCCCATACTTTTCTTTTATGGCACTTCTCAATTTTATTAATGTGATCATACCAGTAATGCTTGACTTCCTCATGTTTAATCTTCACAACCACTTAGTAAAATTCGTTATTGCTGTTATTTTAAAGATGAGCATTCATAGTTATCTGCTTAAGACTACTCAACCAGTAAGTATGGAAACTGGCATTTGAACCCACACTTAATCTAGGACACTGGCTGTCATAAGGGCAAGGATTGTACTTGCTTTTTCTGATTGTTATATCCTCAGCACTTAGCATAATACCTGGGATATTTGATGTATTAAACAAGGGCAGTGCCCTTACAGTTCCATTTCATATGCTTATAATTTAAAAGATAGTGTCGATTTAAGTTTATGAACACTGTTAAGATAACTGATAGAGGCAGGTATCATTGGTGTATCATTTATGTGTGGTTAGCTGTGTGACCACCTTTTCTTTATTCTTGGAAACTGATGTGACACGTTTCTTTCATTAGGTATGTACAAGCTGTGAGGACAATGCAGAAGCTAATGGGTTCTGTGTAGAGTGTGTTGAATGGCTCTGCAAGACATGCATCAGAGCTCATCAAAGGGTGAAATTCACAAAAGACCACACTGTGAGACAGAAAGAGGAAGTATCTCCAGGTAATAAATCAGTTTTTCAATCTCATTTTTTCTCTGTCCCTCCCAAGTCATTCTTTCCTTCCCATACTGTCTTATTTTGATACAGTTGTAAGCATTGAACGTACATTTGTCTTTTAGTACGAGGCAATCTACTGTAGTTGAATTTGAACACTTGTAAATGTTGATAAGTATGAGTAGGTATAGAATTCCTATGCTTTATATTTATACTCACAAACCTCCGATAAATGCCTTAATTTGATATGAATGTACAACCAATGAAAAAGTTGCTTTTTTTTTTTAAACCTTTATTTTGCTTTTAACTTTTACAGAGTTTTGTTGTTTACAGATATGTATGTTCGTAGATTAGTCATATGTATATCCCCCCCCTTTTTTTAAAGATTTATTTTATTTATTTATCTTTTGGGGGGTAGGGTGGGGAGGGAGGGGAATGGGCAGGCCACTTCTATTGGTCTTTCATTTCTCTATTTTCATCCGTCTTTGTTCTTTGGCTCTTGTGGGCCTCCCATCGCGGTGGCCTCTGTTGTCGCTGAGCACTGGCTCTGGGCGCATGCGCTCCAGAGCTCGGGCTCGGTAATTGGACACATCGGTCCAGCCTCTTCCCAGCACGTGGGATCTTCCCAGACCAGGGATGGAACCGGCATCCCCTGCACTGCAAGGCGGTGTCCTTACCCACTGGACCACCAAGGAAGCCCGAAAAAGTTGCTTTTAAAATTGTTTTCTTTTTATTTTTAAGATGATAAAGAGCAAACCTTAAAAAGTTTTACAGTTCTTTTTCTCTCTGATATTCTTGTAGTAAACTTGTTTTGTCATATTTATCACGTAACTAAGTAAAGAAGCTTTGCTCTTTATGTAATGATGGCTTTTGCATTTTTGTTGTGTTGCTTATAGTTGACCAATACATTTTTTATTATAGTAAAATACATGTACTTAAAATTTTTGACATTATAACCATTTTAAGTGTATAAATCAGTGGCATTAATTGTATTCAAAGAGTTATGCAATCATCATCCCTATTTCCAAAACTTTTCTAGTACCCTCAAAATAAACCATATCCAATAAATAGTAATTATCCATTCCGCCTCTCCTCTTCAGCCCCTGCTAACCTGTAATCTATGATTCATCTCTATGAATTTGCTTGCTCTAGATATCTCATGCAATTGAAGTCATATACTTTGTCTTTCAATGTCTGGTGTATTTCACTTATCACAGTTTTTTCAGGTTTTGTCCATGTTGTAATATTTATCAACGCTTCATTTTTATAGCTTGCTATTTGTGCTTAAAAATTAATTCATTGCTTTTTATTCATTGAGTCAGCAACTGTTTGAATGCCTATTCTATATTCCAGAAGCTTTGCTAGATTAAAGAAATGAAATAGTGAATAAAGCAGGTATTTTATACTTTTGAGGAGTTATCAGTATTTGCGAGTTAGTCATTGATCCCCTTTTTTAAAGAGTTATTTTATTTATTTATCTTTTGGGGGGTAGGGTGGGGAGGGAGGGGAATGGGCAGGCCACTTCTATTGGTCTTTCATTTCTCTATTTTCATCCGTCTTTGTTCTTTGGCTCTTGTGGGCCTCCCATCGCGGTGGCCTCTGTTGTCGCTGAGCACTGGCTCTGGGCGCATGCGCTCCAGAGCTCGGGCTCGGTAATTGGACACATCGGTCCAGCCTCTTCCCAGCACGTGGGATCTTCCCAGACCAGGGATGGAACCGGCATCCCCTGCACTGCAAGGCGGTGTCCTTACCCACTGGACCACCAAGGAAGCCCGAAAAAGTTGCTTTTAAAATTGTTTTCTCTTTTTATTTTTAAGATGATAAAGAGCAAACCTTAAAAAGTTTTACAGTTCTTTTTCTCTCTGATATTCTTGTAGTAAACTTGTTTTGTCATATTTATCACGTAACTAAGTAAAGAAGCTTTGCTCTTTATGTAATGATGGCTTTTGCATTTTTGTTGTGTTGCTTATAGTTGACCAATACATTTTTTATTATAGTAAAATACATGTACTTAAAATTTTTGACATTATAACCATTTTAAGTGTATAAATCAGTGGCATTAATTGTATTCAAAGAGTTATGCAATCATCATCCCTATTTCCAAAACTTTTCTAGTACCCTCAAAATAAACCATATCCAATAAATAGTAATTATCCATTCCGCCTCTCCTCTTCAGCCCCTGCTAACCTGTAATCTATGATTCATCTCTATGAATTTGCTTGCTCTAGATATCTCATGCAATTGAAGTCATATACTTTGTCTTTCAATGTCTGGTGTATTTCACTTATCACAGTTTTTTCAGGTTTTGTCCATGTTGTAATATTTATCAACGCTTCATTTTTATAGCTTGCTATTTGTGCTTAAAAATTAATTCATTGCTTTTTATTCATTGAGTCAGCAACTGTTTGAATGCCTATTCTATATTCCAGAAGCTTTGCTAGATTAAAGAAATGAAATAGTGAATAAAGCAGGTACTTTATACTTTTGAGGAGTTATCAGTATGATGAAGACTGTGAACAAATTAGCAGTCATAGTTAAGCCTTGTTAAGTTCTGTAGGAGCACATGAAAGGAGTACCAAACTCAGACGTGAGGGTTTACATTGAAGGCCATGCCTGGGACTTCAGGGATGAATGGAAATTCATCACCTGAATGAGAAGGGTGGAGAAAAGTGAAGCACATGCACAAATTTCCAGAAGGATGACGTTGAGTGTACCTGGAGAGTAAGATGCAAGAAAAGTAGTAAGAGCTGAGGGCCTCCCCAGTGGTCCAGTGGATAATGACACCGCCTTGCAGTGCACGGGGCGCCAGTTCGATCCCTGGCCTGGGAAGATCCCACATGCCACAGAGCCGCTGGACCGATGTGTCTAATTACTGAGCCAGAGCTCTGGAGCGCATGCGCCCAGAGCCAGTGCTCTGTGACAGCAGAGGCCACTGCGATGGGAGGCCCACACGGGCCAAAGAACAAAGATAGATGAAAATAGAGAAATGAAAGACCAATAGAAGTGGCCCGCCCGCCCCCCTCTCCCTTCCCAACCCGAAAAAAAAGAAAAGTAGTTAGAGCTGAGCTCGGAGTCCTGAGATACAGGAAGAGGGGATATAATTTCTGAAAAGACCAATGAAGAAATGACTTAAAAGAGAGAAAAGCCAGATACAGTCTTAGGTAAATTTAATAGATTAGTACTAGAAAGACTTGTTTTTCTTTGAAGTCAGTCATCTATTGAAAGTGAGAGCAGAAAAATTAAGGACTAAAAGGTAAGGGACGTGGAGGATACTTGAAAGAACGCCAGTTGAAAGAGAGATCTAGCTTTGGAAATTGGATTATCTGGTAGCATCAAGGTTACATTTGATATAGTACTTTAAAAAAGCTTTTGTCAGTCCTCAGGAGTATGATGTAATTATAGAGAAGAATTGAACTATTTACAGTTGGCGTTTAGCTGGATTGATATTCTAGATGATGCAGATAATGACGTGTTGACATGAAGAATTTGGGGGTTTTAACTGTATGAAGAAAGTGAAGTTGATAGGGTAGGAGAAGGGGTTAGGGACTAGAGATACCAGTGAGTTATAATCAGACTCGTTTAAGAATTGGTAAGTTAGAAAGTAGAAGTTAGTGTGCGTGCTAAGTCGCTTCAGTCATGCCTTGACTCTTTGGGGCCCTATGAACTGTAGCCCACCAGGCTCCTCTGTCCGTGGAATCTCCAGGCAAGAATACCGGAGTAGGCTGCCATTGCCTTCTCCAGGGGATCTTCCCCACATAGGGATTGAATCCATGTGTCTTATGTCTTCTGTATCAGCAGGTGGGTTCTTTACCATTGGCATTACCTGGGAGGAAGTTACTAGAGTGAGATACTTGAATTTATGGTTATAGAAATAGAGTAATAATGACAATAGAAAATCTGGGGTGGGACCATGTTGCATATAAACTGGAATAAGTAGCTAAAATGAAGTATAGGTCTCTATAGGTGAAAAAGTCTGAGAGGCTTGTCCTTATGTAGTACTCTCTGTGGGCTTCTGAATCATCTGGGGTGATGACGGTGAAACTTAGGGCTAGGAGAATGACTGTGAGTCAGAATCAAAATTCTTCAAAGTAAAGGAAGTGTATAAATGGGTGACTGTGTTAATTATCTAAATCAGAAGCTATAATAATTATCATAATATAATTATTCTGAAGAGCAGGCACAAACCATGATGCCCCAAGCCAGGTAAGACTGTCTGCTGTGATGCCCAGATGAACCTCAAGGAGAAGGGAGCAGGAAGCTAGGACAGTATTGAACCATCCTTGCTTTTTCTGGAATTGATTCCATGTGGTATACATGTGTTATGCTTTTAATATTCTTTTTAATACATTGCTAATTGTCTCTACCTGGTTATTTTCCCTTTTTCTGAATTTTATGTTTCCCCTTCTTTTTGATAAGCTAGACAGTAGTTTTACCTTTTTGTTTTTATCCCTAAATTTATCTAATTACCCTTCACATATTTTTAGTTCATTAATTTTTTAATTTCCTCTCAGCTTACCTTAGTTTTGTTTTTTCCCTCTGACCAATAGTCTTATCAATTGGCCAGTCACCAACAAAAGACAGCTTGCGTCTTAGAAGCTTTTCCAAAGTTGATCTGCTTTTTTGTTTCTCAGAGGCTTTTGTCTTTACTGCTGCTCTTTCTTCCAGTATTGCACTAGATGAAGATCTTTCATTTTGAAGTGGTACCGTATTTGAAAGATCACAGTCTTCTTTGACTATTCTCACCATAGCAGCTACTTGGTGACACTCCCTCCAAACAACCATCTGCACTGTTTTTACTACACTCTTTTTCAAGAGCCATTTCTTCTGGTTCTTCTTTTTCACTTTTGTCTGTTCCTTGTACTTTGCTGTCAGAATCAGAAATGTGTCTGGAGCTTCCTGATTAAAAGTATTCTGAAGATTAGGATTCATACCACTTATTTCTTTCTCTCCTTTGTTTAAATCTGCATTAGGCAGGTATGTAACATTCTCAGGTATCATATTTTCTTTGGCCACATGAAATTTTTTCTCAATTAATTCTGGATGCTTCAAAGATGAGGATAAAATATTTTCTTTGTTTTTGGAAGTAATATCTTCATTGTCACATGGCTTCATTTTCCATGCCTGGTTTCCCACTGTAGGCTGTGTTATCTATTACTATAGTAGACACCTTCTCAAATGCTTCTTTTCCACGATTCTGGAGTATTGTTTATTTATTTGTAACCCTTTTTTTCCATTTAACATGGTAACATAGGTACTACCTGGTCTTATCTCCACCCTAGATAACTAATTAAGAAGACATGTGGATGACTACAGTATAATAATGTGTACTTTATGATTATCTCTGTGTTAATGGGTATCCTCTGTTAAGAATTTTGCAAAAGCAGGGAAATAATTTTTCCACCACCTCTTATACATTTTTATTAGATTTTTCTGCACTGTATAAAGGACTTTCCAGTTGGCTTCATTCACTTATCTAGGTTATTTTCTTAAGACTTTAATTTCATAAAACATCTTTTCAGTTGCAAACTTTTTCTCCTGAATTAATTTTAATCTTTACACTGGAAAGTGAAAAACTCATTTATCTTTTCCTCAAGAAATGCAAAACTAATACTTAATATTTTATTATCTATAAAACCTAGTGGTAATGATAGTGTCAATGAAACTGTAGCTTCTTTATATCTCAGTGGATTTGAATTGTAATGAGCACTCTAAAAACTATTTACTATTCAATTATGTTAATTTTCTTCTCTTCCCTCCCCACCACAATGTCTCTGCAGAGGCAGTTGGAGTGACCAGTCAACGACCGGTGTTTTGTCCTTTTCATAAGAAGGAGCAGCTGAAGCTTTACTGTGAAACGTGTGACAAGCTGACATGTCGGGACTGCCAGTTACTGGAGCACAAGGAACATAGGTACCTGCGTCTTTCATTATACGCCCAGGTGTATGCTACAGCTTTAGACGTACCTGCATCTTTCATTATATGGTGTATACTACAGCCTTGTGAGGATGAGACCACTGCAGCATTCCAGCAAGTGGGCTGCAAATAATGTTTTGTTTGCGTAACAGTATGTTGACCTACTCAAGGATTTTTCAGTTTTGACACTATTGACTTTGGAGCCAGGTAATTCTTTGTTGTGGGGCTTGTCTGGTGCATTGGATGGTGTTTAACTGCATCTTTGACGTCTACTTCCTGGAGTCCAGTAGCATTCTCCCAATCGTGACAGTTAAAAATGTCTCCAAATGCCCTGGGGAGCAGAATTACCCCAGTTGAGAACCACAGGCCTGCACACTTTAAAAATATATAGCATTAGCTGCCAGTGTTATGAGATTTTTATATTAAAATTTTTTTAGGTCTTTAGTTTGTGGATATTTTGTTTTGTTTTGTTTTTTAAAGAAAATTGAATCTGTTGTAGCCCTGGACCCATATACTTTCATGTCAGCATTTGACTGGAATTGACTTTAGTCCTCTTTAAGAATTTTGCAAAAGCAGGAAATAATTTTTCCACCACCTCTTATACATTTTTATTAGATTTTTCTGCACTGTATAAAGGACTTTCCAGTTGGCTTCATTCACTTATCTAGGTTATTTTCTTAAGACTTTAATTTCATAAAACATCTTTTCAGTTGCAAACTTTTTCTCCTGAATTAATTTTAATCTTTACACTGGAAAGTGAAAAACTCATTTATCTTTTCCTCAAGAAATGCAAAACTAATACTTAATATTTTATTATCTATAAAACCTAGTGGTAATGATAGTGTCAATGAAACTGTAGCTTCTTTATATCTCAGTGGATTTGAATTGTAATGAGCACTCTAAAAACTATTTACTATTCAATTATGTTAATTTTCTTCTCTTCCCTCCCCACCACAATGTCTCTGCAGAGGCAGTTGGAGTGACCAGTCAACGACCGGTGTTTTGTCCTTTTCATAAGAAGGAGCAGCTGAAGCTTTACTGTGAAACGTGTGACAAGCTGACATGTCGGGACTGCCAGTTACTGGAGCACAAGGAACATAGGTACCTGCGTCTTTCATTATACGCCCAGGTGTATGCTACAGCTTTAGACGTACCTGCATCTTTCATTATATGGTGTATACTACAGCCTTGTGAGGATGAGACCACTGCAGCATTCCAGCAAGTGGGCTGCAAATAATGTTTTGTTTGCGTAACAGTATGTTGACCTACTCAAGGATTTTTCAGTTTTGACACTATTGACTTTGGAGCCAGGTAATTCTTTGTTGTGGGGCTTGTCTGGTGCATTGGATGGTGTTTAACTGCATCTTTGACGTCTACTTCCTGGAGTCCAGTAGCATTCTCCCAATCGTGACAGTTAAAAATGTCTCCAAATGCCCTGGGGAGCAGAATTACCCCAGTTGAGAACCACAGGCCTGCACACTTTAAAAATATATAGCATTAGCTGCCAGTGTTATGAGATTTTTATATTAAAATTTTTTTAGGTCTTTAGTTTGTGGATATTTTGTTTTGTTTTGTTTTTTAAAGAAAATTGAATCTGTTGTAGCCCTGGACCCATATACTTTCATGTCAGCATTTGACTGGAATTGACTTTAGTCCTCTTTAAAATGGGCATATTTTTCTACTTCCTTATAGTTCCTACCAAAACTTACTTTTAAATTTGTCCTTCATGGCATATGAGTTAGAACAACTGAATTAAACAGTAAGACTTGGATACAGATACAGTTGGTTGAAAAAAGTCTAGGCTTCCCCTCATTGTCGCAGACTAGGTAATTTGGACCAGCCATACCAGTGAGGGTAAGTAGAAAACATGGACAAAATATAGAAACCGTTGATATGTTAATGCTTGATAATAAAGAACTGTTAACCCACTCCAGAACTCTTGCCTGGGAAATGCCATAGATGGAGAAGCCTGCAGGATATAGTCCGCAGGGTCTCAAAGAGTCAGTCCCATCTTAGCGACAGAACAACAACAATAAAGGATTATTGGACCAGGATTGGGTTGCAGTGGGAATGGTACAGGCTTTCTTCCCCCTTTGAAGCATTTGTCTAGAGGTTAAAGGGTGCTTTTAATATGGTCACAGGGCTGAAAGACTGGGATTGCAGTTCAGGAGTCACAGGAGTTAAAGACTTCTCCTTGCCTTGAGCTGGGATCCTGAAAGCCTGCACTATTATGGTAAAGGTGAACTAGCTAGTAAATAGTTCCTCACAGGAATTAAAGTGCAGAATCAAATCTCAGTACCCAAATTTGAAATCATACTGCTTGTCCCTCAAGGTACCTGTTTGAATAAAATGTGAATCCTACCTGGAGAAAGAAAACATCACCCTTGACCTCAGATTTGTTTAATGATGAGATCTGCAAAATGAGTGCAGTACACAGATATGCTAGGGGATCAGTCAGTGTGAACAGGGCCTAGAACTTAACATTACAATAGCTGAAATTAGCTCAGTAAAGTGTTTAAGAGCAGATTTGACATGCCAGGAAATGAGAATTCATGAACTGGAAGAAAATTAAGAAAACATCAAAATTAGCATGGTAAACAGAAAGATGGAAAATGGATCTAAAAGATGTAACACAGTGTGTAATTAGGTTCCAAGAAGGAGAGAATGGGAAGGAAGCAGCATTTGAGGGCAGAATATAATGGCTTAGAACTTTGTAATACTGAAGAAAGATATCTAACTTATATTCAAGAAGCCCTATAACTCCTCAGCAGGATAAGTAAAAAACAAAGTAATATTTTTGAAGTGCAAAATGAAAATAACTATAAAACTTAAATTCTGTACGCAGTGAACATATGCTTCAGGAATGAGAGTTAGTGAGAAAGACATACTCAGACAAAAGAAACTGAGAGAATATATCCCTGGTGAACACTCACAAAAGCACCTTAAGAAGAAGAAAATCAGTAGGTGACACATGATGGAAAGAGTCATCATTAAAATAAGTATGAGTAAATCTAGATAAGTGCTGACTTAACAATAATGTCTTGGTGTGTCAGGTCCATGTTATGTATTACACAGACGTGTTGGGAGGATGTGGAGTCCATGTCCTCAGCTTCAGTGTGGTGGTTTAGTTCCTCACTCGTCACAACTCCAAGTACTGTTGCCCACCAGGCTCCTCTGTCCATGGGATTCTCCAGGCAAGAGTACTAGAATGAGTTACCATTTCCTTTTCCAGGGCATATTCCCAACCCAGGGCTCAAACCCTGATCGCTTATGTCTCCTGCATTGCAGGCAGGTTCTTTACCAACTGAACCATGAGGGAAGCCCTTAGTACCAGACAGGGTAGTAAATAGGAAGAGGGTAATAAATACAAATTAATCTTAGATGGTAGGTCAAAATCTGCATTTTCTAATGCATAGAGTAGTAATTAAAAGAGTAGTAAAAGTCAATATGATTATCAAAATAACAGAGGAAGTGGAAAAAATAATAGTCTAAACTCAGACCAAAAAGGAAAAAAGGAACAAAAAGAAACATCTGAAATCTAAGTATATAAAACAAATGATGGGAAAAACTCTGCTATACAAACACTGATCAAAGGCAAGCTGGTTTTATATCCAAGTACATTAATAAAGAGAGAAACTTTACTAACAATAAAAGGCTCTCTTTATCTGAAAGACTTAATAGTTCTAAATTTATATGCCTAACATAACTGAGAACATAGACAGAAATCCATGGAGTGGGAAATTTTATCAACTTTCTCTCAGTAAATGAACAAGCAGACTAAACTCAGTAAGGATATTTCAGTAAGAGTCAAATAAAACAGTTAGCAAATGTCCTTATAGACATTAAGGAACCCTGCACTCAATTATACACATTATTTCCAAACATGAAAAGGAGGGCTTCCCTAGTGGTCCAGCGGGTAGAGAGTCTGCCTTGCAGTGCAAGGGGCACCAGTTCAATCCCTGTCCTGGGAAGATCCCACATGCCGTGGAGCGGCTGGACCGATGTGTCCCAATTACGAGCCAGCGCTGTGGAGCGCATGTGCCCAGAGTCAGTGCTGTGCGACGAGAGAGGCCACTACAATGGGTGGTCCACATGGCAAAGAATAAAGATGGCTGAAAATAAGTAAAAGCTGGTGGCAGGTCCATGTTATGTACACAGACGTGTTGGGAGGATGGGGAGTCCATGTCCTCAGCTTCAGTGTGGTGGTTTAGTTCCTCACTCGTCACAACTCCAAGTACTGTTGCCCACCAGGCTCCTCTGTCCATGGGATTCTCCAGGCAAGAGTACTAGAATGAGTTACCATTTCCTTTTCCAGGGCATATTCCCAACCCAGGGCTCAAACCCTGATCGCTTATGTCTCCTGCATTGCAGGCAGGTTCTTTACCAACTGAACCATGAGGGAAGCCCTTAGTACCAGACAGGGTAGTAAATAGGAAGAGGGTAATAAATACAAATTAATCTTAGATGGTAGGTCAAAATCTGCATTTTCTAATGCATAGAGTAGTAATTAAAAGAGTAGTAAAAGTCAATATGATTATCAAAATAACAGAGGAAGTGGAAAAAATAATAGTCTAAACTCAGACCAAAAAGGAAAAAAGGAACAAAAAGAAACATCTGAAATCTAAGTATATAAAACAAATGATGGGAAAAACTCTGCTATACAAACACTGATCAAAGGCAAGCTGGTTTTATATCCAAGTACATTAATAAAGAGAGAAACTTTACTAACAATAAAAGGCTCTCTTTATCTGAAAGACTTAATAGTTCTAAATTTATATGCCTAACATAACTGAGAACATAGACAGAAATCCATGGAGTGGGAAATTTTATCAACTTTCTCTCAGTAAATGAACAAGCAGACTAAACTCAGTAAGGATATTTCAGTAAGAGTCAAATAAAACAGTTAGCAAATGTCCTTATAGACATTAAGGAACCCTGCACTCAATTATACACATTATTTCCAAACATGAAAAGGAGGGCTTCCCTAGTGGTCCAGCGGGTAGAGAGTCTGCCTTGCAGTGCAAGGGGCACCAGTTCAATCCCTGTCCTGGGAAGATCCCACATGCCGTGGAGCGGCTGGACCGATGTGTCCCAATTACGAGCCAGCGCTGTGGAGCGCATGTGCCCAGAGTCAGTGCTGTGCGACGAGAGAGGCCACTACAATGGGTGGTCCACATGGGCCAAAGAATAAAGATGGCTGAAAATAAGTAAAAACCCAATAAAATAAAAGAGGCCAAAATTAAAACAGAACGTGTATCAAAAACATGAAAAGGACAAAAATTAATTAACCATATGCTACGGCAGTTTTACATTTCAGAGAATTGGAGTCATATAAATTCTTGTGTAAACTCAGTGCAGTCAATCTAAAAAATAATTATATGGAGAAAAATCTGTATATATAAATGTATGGAGAACATTCTTCATATGTTTGAAAATGAAGAAATACAATTCATAAGAAAATTAAACAGAGTGATGCATGATCCTGGATGGTATCACAGACTCTAGAGGGAAAATATAAGAGGACACTATTGAGACAAGTCACATAATTGGAGTATAGTCTATAAATTAGGTGAATGTATCATCTCATTATCCGTTTTTGTCTGCTTAATAATTACACTGTAGTTACATGATAGAGCATATTTGTTTTTAGGAAGTGCCTACCGAATATTAAGGAGTTACAGGGCTATGCCGAGGCCGTATTTGAAAATCTTTGTAAGGGTATATATGACATCTCTGCTATTACAAATCTGCCTTGGAAGTTATTTCAAAAATAAGCAGTTAGGGCTCCCCTTGTGGCTCAGTGGATAAGAACCCGTCTGCCAATGCAGAGGACACAGGTTTGATCCCTGATCCGGGAAGATCCCACATACTGCAGAGCAGCTAAACCCACACATCAACAAAGACCCAGCACAGCCAAAAATAAATTTAAAAAAAAATAAGCAGTTAAAAATAAAATTAAAGCATCAAAGAAGTTCCAATAGATATTAGAAAATATTTTTATGTGAATGATAATGAAAATATCCATGAGGTATATGGCTAAAAGCCATGATTATAAGAAATTGTCATTAAATGCATATATTAGATTTTAGGGATAAAAAATAAATGTATTAAGCATTTATCTCAAGTTAGAAGAACCAACAAATTAAACCCAAAGTAAGTAGCAAAAAGGATATGATAGGTAAAATGCAGAAATTAATGAAATAGTCATACTGAAAAATTGGATCATTGAAAAGATAATTTAACCAATCTCTTTGATTGAAAAGAAAACAGACTCAGAAAGGAAAAAAAAAAAGCAATACCAGGAGTGAAAGGGGGGCATCACCACATTTTTCTAAAGGCATTTAAAAATATACAAAGGTTTTCTGCCAATAGATTTAAGTATGTTTGCATGAAATGGGATACTTAGAAAATATACTCACCAAAACCAGCACAAGATAAAGAATCAGAATAGTCCCTTAATTTAGTTATATCTGTAAGAACTGCTCCCTACAGTAATAACCTGTCCATCCTTAATATCTGTAAGGACTATCCCCTTCTCTTTTTTTTAAATGTTTTTTTTTGGCGGGGGGGGGGTGGGCCACTTCTATTGGTCTTTCATTTATTCAGTTTCATCCATCTTTGCTCTGTGGCCCATGTGGGCCTCCCATCGCAGTGGCCTCTTTTGTCTCAGAGCGCTGGCTCTGGGCACATGCGCTCCAGAGCTCTGGCTCGGTAATTGGACACATGGGTCCAGCCGCTCCATGGCACGTGGGATCTTCCCAGGCCAGGGATCGAACCGGCGCCCCTTGCACTGCAAAGCGGTGTCCTTACCCACTGGACCACCAAAGAAGCCCAGGACTATCCCCTTCTTAAGGGATAATGAAGGGAAGAACATTTTTTGGTATTTTTTTTAAGTTATTATTTATATCCTTTATACCCATTATCTTAGTTTTCTAGTATTTGATCACTTTGGGGCTTTTCCTCATTTTAGACAGACATACTTGTGTGAAATAATTTGCTCATTATTTTTCAGATACCAATTTATAGAAGAAGCTTTTCAGAATCAGAAAGTGATCATAGATACACTAATCACCAAACTGATGGAAAAAACAAAATACATAAAATTCACAGGAAATCAGATCCAAAACAGGTAAATCTGTATTTGTGGTGTTACTTAGATCATCATTATAAACAGCATGTTAAGGATATTAATTCTGAGAACAGACATTGTACTCAGCTCTTGGTGAAGTATATCGAAGTAAGATGGGTGTAATAGCACATAGTTATCAAAGACTTTTCCAGAAACTTTGGATTTCTGGAAAGTTTGAAAGTGTTCTTCTTAGCCATGAAATTTCAAAACTATTATTATTATTATTAACTGCTCATTTGTCAAGTAAGAATTAATAATAATTTTTAATTATTTGGTGTTTTCCAAGAAAGGCCAGAATATAAAGACTATAAGATATTTCAGCACTTAATTAGATAAAAAATTGCTATTTTAAAGGAGAAAGAACATTCATAGAACATCAAAAGACAGGGCTTGTTCAACTGTTTCACATAACTTTGGCACTTTAACAGACGCAGTACTTAAAACAGTTTCTACAGACTACCTGTTACACTTTTTGTCCCCCAGGGGAGTAAATCATCAGCTGGGCTTGTCTTCCAAGTCAGTGGCTGGGGAAGCAAACCACTGACCTCTCTGGGGAAGGGAGAGTTTGTCTGGTACCCCTTTTTATCCTTGGGGCTCACATTGACATTGTATAACACCTGTGAAACCCCATGTCCCCTTTCCCTTGTTATTGTGCACACAAAAGGAACATGTCACTACTTTAATAAATCAAGAAGTAATTAGAAAGAGCCTGAATAAGAGAGGCCTTGCAGGGGCTTTCAGTGTTGTTCACAGGGGAAAAATAGTTCAGCCTCTTGTAGTTAATCTTCCTTAAGATCAGTTGACACAATCTATTACATTATCATTTTGCAACATGGCTTGGGTTGGGGATTTGATGCTTTTTTTCCAAGGAATTGCTTGGTTTACCTAATTTTCTTAAAGGAGATTTTAAGTATAATTTAACCTTTCAGACAGACATACTTGTGTGAAATAATTTGCTCATTATTTTTCAGATACCAATTTATAGAAGAAGCTTTTCAGAATCAGAAAGTGATCATAGATACACTAATCACCAAACTGATGGAAAAAACAAAATACATAAAATTCACAGGAAATCAGATCCAAAACAGGTAAATCTGTATTTGTGGTGTTACTTAGATCATCATTATAAACAGCATGTTAAGGATATTAATTCTGAGAACAGACATTGTACTCAGCTCTTGGTGAAGTATATCGAAGTAAGATGGGTGTAATAGCACATAGTTATCAAAGACTTTTCCAGAAACTTTGGATTTCTGGAAAGTTTGAAAGTGTTCTTCTTAGCCATGAAATTTCAAAACTATTATTATTATTATTAACTGCTCATTTGTCAAGTAAGAATTAATAATAATTTTTAATTATTTGGTGTTTTCCAAGAAAGGCCAGAATATAAAGACTATAAGATATTTCAGCACTTAATTAGATAAAAAATTGCTATTTTAAAGGAGAAAGAACATTCATAGAACATCAAAAGACAGGGCTTGTTCAACTGTTTCACATAACTTTGGCACTTTAACAGACGCAGTACTTAAAACAGTTTCTACAGACTACCTGTTACACTTTTTGTCCCCCAGGGGAGTAAATCATCAGCTGGGCTTGTCTTCCAAGTCAGTGGCTGGGGAAGCAAACCACTGACCTCTCTGGGGAAGGGAGAGTTTGTCTGGTACCCCTTTTTATCCTTGGGGCTCACATTGACATTGTATAACACCTGTGAAACCCCATGTCCCCTTTCCCTTGTTATTGTGCACACAAAAGGAACATGTCACTACTTTAATAAATCAAGAAGTAATTAGAAAGAGCCTGAATAAGAGAGGCCTTGCAGGGGCTTTCAGTGTTGTTCACAGGGGAAAAATAGTTCAGCCTCTTGTAGTTAATCTTCCTTAAGATCAGTTGACACAATCTATTACATTATCATTTTGCAACATGGCTTGGGTTGGGGATTTGATGCTTTTTTTCCAAGGAATTGCTTGGTTTACCTAATTTTCTTAAAGGAGATTTTAAGTATAATTTAACCTTTTCATGACAACCTGGTGGTGGTATTATTATATCCATTTTTCATTAATACATTGTGGTAACAAAAGTTCTGTGGTATTTTTTTTTGTTTTTATTATTCTTCCATATAAAAACTGTGGTTGACGAAATACTATTTCCTTTGCCATATTCCTGTCAAGCACTGTATTTGGCTAAATTGACGTAACTGGTGGGCTTAAAATTTTTGTGTCTGAGTAATAGAAAATATATAATGAATAATTATGGAATGATAGGATAGATAATTTCTACCATCTAGTGGCAAGGAGTGGCAATAACTAATTTTATATAAACAATCCATCCTTGTTGAAATTCACCCTTTTGGCTTTTTTCTTATTCTTTCATTATGAATATGGTATGATCTATGAACCAAAGTTTACTTTAAAAGAAAACCAGTTATCGATTTATTCCAATACTTGTTCCATTTGTTGAAAAGACTATCCTGTTGCTATTAAATTACATCGGCGCCTTTGTCGAAAATCAGTTGACCATGTATATATGAGATTATTTTGGAGTCTCCATTTCATTTTCTTTCTTGCTAATACCGCACTTTCTTCATGACTAGAACTTTTTATAGTCTTAAAATTAGTTTGCATTTTCCCCATTTGTGTTTTTACTTTTTTAAAGGTAGTATATGCTCTTTTTACAAAAGAGTACAATATGATATGGAAGAGATTTTAGTTTTGAATGGTAAGAATTTAAAAATCTTCAGTTTAAGTGCTAATTGTTCATACCTTTATGCCTACCTGATTATAGAAGGATTAAATTTACTGGACTGACTTTGTTATTAATCATTTTTATCCATATGCAAACCTGCCATTATTTGTCCCTTTCTAATCCTGTTCTACCATCCTGAGATTTAGATTTTGTTTTTTGTTTTTTGAGGTTATTTGCTTCCTAGATCAGGTAGATAGGTTCTCTTGATCCTCTTGCCATTATTCATATTCAGTAATAATCTTTAAGTATTTCCAACATGGAGGCTTAGAATTAAGAGTTTGGAATTAGCATATATATAATACTGTATATAAAATAGATAATCAACAAGGACCTACTGTGTAAACCAGGGAGCTTATACTCAATATGTTGAAATAATGTGTAAAGGAAAATATTCTAAATAATATATATGTATATGTATGTATAACTGAATCACTTTACCATACACCTGAAACTAATACAACATTGTAAATAAACTATACTTTAAAAAAAAAAAAAAGGCATTTCGAATAGAGAGTAAAATTTCGCCCTTTGATCTTACATTTCGAAGATAACTATGGGAGAAGCGGACAGAACAAATCAATCTTTTTTCATCCTTGTTGAAATTCACCCTTTTGGCTTTTTTCTTATTCTTTCATTATGAATATGGTATGATCTATGAACCAAAGTTTACTTTAAAAGAAAACCAGTTATCGATTTATTCCAATACTTGTTCCATTTGTTGAAAAGACTATCCTGTTGCTATTAAATTACATCGGCGCCTTTGTCGAAAATCAGTTGACCATGTATATATGAGATTATTTTGGAGTCTCCATTTCATTTTCTTTCTTGCTAATACCGCACTTTCTTCATGACTAGAACTTTTTATAGTCTTAAAATTAGTTTGCATTTTCCCCATTTGTGTTTTTACTTTTTTAAAGGTAGTATATGCTCTTTTTACAAAAGAGTACAATATGATATGGAAGAGATTTTAGTTTTGAATGGTAAGAATTTAAAAATCTTCAGTTTAAGTGCTAATTGTTCATACCTTTATGCCTACCTGATTATAGAAGGATTAAATTTACTGGACTGACTTTGTTATTAATCATTTTTATCCATATGCAAACCTGCCATTATTTGTCCCTTTCTAATCCTGTTCTACCATCCTGAGATTTAGATTTTGTTTTTTGTTTTTTGAGGTTATTTGCTTCCTAGATCAGGTAGATAGGTTCTCTTGATCCTCTTGCCATTATTCATATTCAGTAATAATCTTTAAGTATTTCCAACATGGAGGCTTAGAATTAAGAGTTTGGAATTAGCATATATATAATACTGTATATAAAATAGATAATCAACAAGGACCTACTGTGTAAACCAGGGAGCTTATACTCAATATGTTGAAATAATGTGTAAAGGAAAATATTCTAAATAATATATATGTATATGTATGTATAACTGAATCACTTTACCATACACCTGAAACTAATACAACATTGTAAATAAACTATACTTTAAAAAAAAAAAAAAGGCATTTCGAATAGAGAGTAAAATTTCGGCCCCTTTGATCTTACATTTCGGAAGATAACTATGGGAGAAGCGGACAGAAGAAATGAAGCGTTTTGTTTACCTCATAATGTCTTACGTTAAATGCCTCATTATTTCTTTTTTTGCTTCTATTAGATATTCTGGTGTGATACTGTGTATATTTTCCTATTTTGATCTTCATGAAAACAATTTTCTCTGATTAAAGGGAAAAATATATATGGTGGTTGATAAAAACATAAAGTAGTTATTTGGCTGCTTGTTTCAAGACAAATGTATTATTAAAAGTTGCAAATTACTATTATGGTCTTTGGGTTTTATTAAGATATAATGAATGGGCAGCAGTTCAGATGACTAAGATAATTGTGACACACTGAAGCTTTTTACTTCTCAATTGCAGTGAATGCAGTAGAACTCATTCAAAATCATGGTTTTCCCTATCTGATTTATAAATCATTTTTTTGGTCCATCCTTTTAGGCTGAGAACTTTTTAGATGTCATCTTAATTTTTCCAAATAATATTTTCTTAACATTACATGTTTATTCTCTTGTAGTTTTACCCATCTTGATTTTAAGATTGAACTAGTTGACTATGTCTTTTGGAAGAATAATATTTCGCTATCTCATCTTCAAAAAAGTCAATTTAAACTGAAGAACCCTTAGGAATAGCTGAGCTTTTAAGAGCTAAAAACTTGCTGATCTAATTTAGACATTAAAGAATCATTATTACACATTGTAAAACAAATCTGCCTTAGAGTTTAGATCTTCTTCTGTTTAATTTTTAGGATAATTGAAGTTAATCAAAATCAGAAGCAGGTGGAACAGGATATTAAAGTTGCCATATTTACATTGATGGTAGAAATAAATAAAAAAGGAAAAGCTCTATTGCATCAGCTTGAGGTAAGTTGCTGTTAATGGGACAAAATGTGATTATGTTAAGTATTTTCTCATGTATTTGTGACTTGGGAATCACAATCATTTTCATATAATCATTTCCATTTATGATTAATATTTTAGGCTCTACCTTGTAGTTAACAATTTGTGGCTTTATAATATGGTAGGAATGTCTTAATCCTCATTGTTCATAACACAAACCATAATGCCTTGCTTGAAGGAGGAGCTTAGTAAATGTTTAAAAGAGATGAATTGTTTTAGAGATTCATTGAATTGACAGCTTTGGGTCACCAAACTAGTGCAGTTGAGCAGAGTTTTTCAGAAAGTTAGTTATATTTAATTCTCAAATATATACATTTAATCTTATGAGAAATTAAATGAGAGGATGTGTCTCCTGCCTTCAGCCGTCTTAATTGTGAAAGCAGTACCTCAGAGAGCAATGCTCACGGCACTTAGGATAGTTGTTTCTCACCACAGTTAAGAAAGGTATTACTCTCTTCATCAGCGTTTCTACACGCATGAAGGTCAAGATCCAGAGTCAGTATTTGACTCAAATAATATGAGGCTTTAACTTATATATGGTATCTTAGTATAATATTAATTATACAGTATTTTGGGTTTTTTTTAATATATTGGTGTGAAAAATATTTAAGAGAAGCAAATTAATGTGACAGTAAAAGAATACTGATGTTTGAAGGTTTAAGGGGGAAAAAAATGCTCCTAGAAATAATTTAGCTCAACTTCTTAATTTTATAGTTGACAAAATTATAAAGTCTTTGTCAGAAAGTTTTCTTCCTCCAGGGAAAGCATGGTCATCCCCATGGCTTATCAACCGTACAAGAAACAAAGACCCAAATAATTGTCTCTCCTTTTGGAAACAAATACTTAGTGAAGAAGCTTTATGGCCAGTAAGAATCTGACCCCATTTATAGTAACTATGTTTTCAAGGTTCTGGTCAGTGGGCTTATTTGTTTAGATAGAAGCATTTAAACTATTTAAAAAGATGTCGAAGTTCTACTTAAAATCAAATGGAACAGGATATTAAAGTTGCCATATTTACATTGATGGTAGAAATAAATAAAAAAGGAAAAGCTCTATTGCATCAGCTTGAGGTAAGTTGCTGTTAATGGGACAAAATGTGATTATGTTAAGTATTTTCTCATGTATTTGTGACTTGGGAATCACAATCATTTTCATATAATCATTTCCATTTATGATTAATATTTTAGGCTCTACCTTGTAGTTAACAATTTGTGGCTTTATAATATGGTAGGAATGTCTTAATCCTCATTGTTCATAACACAAACCATAATGCCTTGCTTGAAGGAGGAGCTTAGTAAATGTTTAAAAGAGATGAATTGTTTTAGAGATTCATTGAATTGACAGCTTTGGGTCACCAAACTAGTGCAGTTGAGCAGAGTTTTTCAGAAAGTTAGTTATATTTAATTCTCAAATATATACATTTAATCTTATGAGAAATTAAATGAGAGGATGTGTCTCCTGCCTTCAGCCGTCTTAATTGTGAAAGCAGTACCTCAGAGAGCAATGCTCACGGCACTTAGGATAGTTGTTTCTCACCACAGTTAAGAAAGGTATTACTCTCTTCATCAGCGTTTCTACACGCATGAAGGTCAAGATCCAGAGTCAGTATTTGACTCAAATAATATGAGGCTTTAACTTATATATGGTATCTTAGTATAATATTAATTATACAGTATTTTGGGTTTTTTTTAATATATTGGTGTGAAAAATATTTAAGAGAAGCAAATTAATGTGACAGTAAAAGAATACTGATGTTTGAAGGTTTAAGGGGGAAAAAAATGCTCCTAGAAATAATTTAGCTCAACTTCTTAATTTTATAGTTGACAAAATTATAAAGTCTTTGTCAGAAAGTTTTCTTCCTCCAGGGAAAGCATGGTCATCCCCATGGCTTATCAACCGTACAAGAAACAAAGACCCAAATAATTGTCTCTCCTTTTGGAAACAAATACTTAGTGAAGAAGCTTTATGGCCAGTAAGAATCTGACCCCATTTATAGTAACTATGTTTTCAAGGTTCTGGTCAGTGGGCTTATTTGTTTAGATAGAAGCATTTAAACTATTTAAAAAGATGTCGAAGTTCTACTTAAAATCAAATGTCACAGAGATTTGGTTTCTCAGAGATGAGTAGTACATACATTGTTGTAGCTGTTTGCGAACTTCACTGTACATCAGAGTCATTTGAGTTTTTTGTAAAAATCAAGGAACAAACAAAAGATGACCACATCCCCAAATCTCTAGGAATGAACCTGGTCATCAGTATTATTTTAAATCAACTTTATTGACTTAGTTTTTACAGCGACTTTTAGATATGCCTGTCAGTCTTCATACCCTTTTTTCTGGTTCACAGACTCCTCCTTTAAGGCAAATAAATGTAGTCAGTATTTTCTAATACTCAGAGAAGGCAGCCAGGTAGTTGTTACTATAGAAGACCTGGAAACTTGGGCTTCCGAATCTCAAGACCGAGGGCCATGGGCATCGGAGACGAGGTGACACTGGTGGCAGCTACAGCACTGGGGACACCGGTTTTACTTCTGTGAGAGTGGTCCTGTGTACCTAGGGATACGTTTCCATCACTTGGCTCTTAGAGGTGGTGGTTATTCTAATTTGGTAACCTGAAATGACCATTGAAATACACGATACATGTAGAACTACTTTTGAAACATTTTTTTTTTTCAGAGTCTTGCAAAAGATCATCGAATGAAACTTATGCAGCAGCAACAGGAAGTGGCTGGACTTTCTAAACAGCTGGAACACGTCATGCATTTTTCCAAATGGGCAGTTTCCAGTGGCAGCAGCACAGCATTACTTTATAGCAAGCGACTTGTAAGATAAACTAAATGTGGTTTAATCTACTTCCAAAGTACAGAGATACAGTGGCGTTATTAGAATGCTTAAAATTGAGAAATGTTCATTAGTCTGTGCTTAAGTGCTTTTTACATTTTCATAATTGTTATCAATCAAAATATTTTATAAAGGTTTTTAAAAATCTTCTTTTAAACTCCCATGATTTAGGTGTATCTTCAGTTTATTCTCCTGGAGAAGGAAATGGCAACCCATTCCACTATTCTTGCCATCGCCACTCCTGTTTTGTTTTTTAACAAGTTTTCCCTGTCTTAGTGACAGTTGAACTTAATACTAACAATAGGGGCTTTCCTGGTGGTCCAGTAGGTAAAGAGTTCACCTTGATGTACAAGGGGCACCAGTTCGATCCCTGCCCTGTGAAGATCGCATGTGCCATGGAGTGGCTAGACCGGTGTGTCCAATTATGAGCCAGTGCTCTGGAGCACATGCTTCCAGAGTTGGTGCTCAGCAACGAGAGAGGCCACTGCGATGGGAGGCTCACACAGGCTGATGAATAAAGATGGATGAAAATAAATAAATAAAAAACCAATGAAAGAGGCCAACATAAAAAAAAAAATTAACAATAATGATAACAATAATAACAATAACAATTAACAAAAAAAAACTAACAATAATGATAAAAGTACACATGTCCTGATCATCTGTGTGTGCTGGCACTAATTCATGTAATATATTATTGAAGCACTTAGATCATTTTGATGAGATAGTTGTGCCTATCCATCCCTGTTGTATGGGTGATGAAAGCAAAGCACAGAGCAGCACGCCAGAGAGCACTCGGGATTCCACCTTGGACACCTGAGCCCTTGTCAGCACTACATTGTTTGCTCTGTCAGTGGTGTATGGTGCTGGATGGTTCAACCCCATTGCTAGAGAAAGTGGGCTGTCTTGTGCTGAACTATGTTCAGAATAATTGGAACCTTGCTACTGGAAATATGGTTACTACATACTAATCTCTTGAGGACTCTGATTCCATAGATGTGAAGTGGAGCCAGACTCTATAAGAAGCTCCCAGGTGATGTAATGCTGGTTTGTAGACCACATCTTTAGTAGCAAGGATGTAGGAGACATTTAGCCATTGGTGTCACAGCAAATAAGCATTCCAAAAAACTCCCCTTCTACTCTTATTACAGATTCCACAGAGATTTATACTTTGAAATCAAACTGTGACATCCAAATCTGTTTTCTTCATCTACTCTTTTGGGAAATTTTTGAAACTGAAAAGTTATTTCCCGAATAAATCCAAATCTGTATTTCTCCTGGAGAAGGAAATGGCAACCCATTCCACTATTCTTGCCATCGCCACTCCTGTTTTGTTTTTAACAAGTTTTCCTGTCTTAGTGACAGTTGAACTTAATACTAACAATAGGGGCTTTCCTGGTGGTCCAGTAGGTAAAGAGTTCACCTTGATGTACAAGGGGCACCAGTTCGATCCCTGCCCTGTGAAGATCGCATGTGCCATGGAGTGGCTAGACCGGTGTGTCCAATTATGAGCCAGTGCTCTGGAGCACATGCTTCCAGAGTTGGTGCTCAGCAACGAGAGAGGCCACTGCGATGGGAGGCTCACACAGGCTGATGAATAAAGATGGATGAAAATAAATAAATAAAAAACCAATGAAAGAGGCCAACATAAAAAAAAAAATTAACAATAATGATAACAATAATAACAATAACAATTAACAAAAAAAAACTAACAATAATGATAAAAGTACACATGTCCTGATCATCTGTGTGTGCTGGCACTAATTCATGTAATATATTATTGAAGCACTTAGATCATTTTGATGAGATAGTTGTGCCTATCCATCCCTGTTGTATGGGTGATGAAAGCAAAGCACAGAGCAGCACGCCAGAGAGCACTCGGGATTCCACCTTGGACACCTGAGCCCTTGTCAGCACTACATTGTTTGCTCTGTCAGTGGTGTATGGTGCTGGATGGTTCAACCCCATTGCTAGAGAAAGTGGGCTGTCTTGTGCTGAACTATGTTCAGAATAATTGGAACCTTGCTACTGGAAATATGGTTACTACATACTAATCTCTTGAGGACTCTGATTCCATAGATGTGAAGTGGAGCCAGACTCTATAAGAAGCTCCCAGGTGATGTAATGCTGGTTTGTAGACCACATCTTTAGTAGCAAGGATGTAGGAGACATTTAGCCATTGGTGTCACAGCAAATAAGCATTCCAAAAAACTCCCCTTCTACTCTTATTACAGATTCCACAGAGATTTATACTTTGAAATCAAACTGTGACATCCAAATCTGTTTTCTCTTCATCTACTCTGTTTTGTGGAAGAAATTTTCTATGATCATACTGAAATAAGGAAATTCATTTCCAGAATAAATTTTTGTAAGCTAGGTTGAATACTAAGTGGCTTACTAGAAAACTGATTTGTAGCTATTTCTAAAACTGTTCCTAATCATGAATTATATTTAGCTCTTTAAGATTTCTTTCCTTTCATAATTATCAATGATAGGTTCTCTCAATCTTGACCTGTTTTTTCTTTTTTTACAATTTCATTGGTCTAGTAAAAAAATAGCTTCTATACAGTACATACTTTCTCTGTGACTTACATTTTCCTATAAGTCAAACTAAACAGAGATAAAGGGAGAGAGAACTGTCTTTCTTCCTACTAGCCCCATAATGAATATTTTTATTTGTATGTAAGGAAGCATATTATTTGCACAGATATTCAATGTCCTTACCAGTTTAAGAATCTGCTCTGAGCTGTGCCTAATTTTTAAATGCCTATGGAACTAAAGTGGGCCTTGGTGTGTCACTCACAGTGAATACAGCTAGTGAGATAATTTACCTGTGATGAATAAAGAGCTAAGGCTAGTGATTACTTGTAAATTTTTTGAAGGATTTTTATCCTACAAAAATTTGTAAGTCACTATCTTAAGCAACTCTGTCCTTCAGCGCTTCCATGCTTCATAAATATGGCCATGCTTGTTCAGGTTATTTTTTAAATGATGGTTTTGTAGCTCAGCTGTTAAAAGAGTCTTACCTGCAATTGAGGAAACCCCAGTTTGATTCCTGGGTTGGAAAGCTCCCCGGAGAAGGAATAGGCTACATACTCCAGTATTCTTGGGCTTCCCTGGTGGTTTAAATGCTAAAAAATCCACCTGCAGTGCCAGAGACCTGGGTTTGATCCCTGGGTTGGAAAGATCCCCTAGACAAGTGAATGGCTACCCACTTCAGTATTCTTGCCTGGAGAATTCCATGGCTTGTCCATGAATCACAAAGAGTCAGGCACAACTGAGCGACTTTTTCATATACTTAAAAGTTTTTTAAAAGTATCTTACAGGCCTGAGATTTCAAGCTTAGCTTGCAATTCTTAGTTCATTCTTTTTATGCAATAGTAATTATACTCAGTAGAAGACTCAACCCATTGGAATAGCAGAAGTCCCCAAATTTTTCATCTACTCTGTTTTGTGGAAGAAATTTTCTATGATCATACTGAAATAAGGAAATTCATTTCCAGAATAAATTTTTGTAAGCTAGGTTGAATACTAAGTGGCTTACTAGAAAACTGATTTGTAGCTATTTCTAAAACTGTTCCTAATCATGAATTATATTTAGCTCTTTAAGATTTCTTTCCTTTCATAATTATCAATGATAGGTTCTCTCAATCTTGACCTGTTTTTTCTTTTTTTACAATTTCATTGGTCTAGTAAAAAAATAGCTTCTATACAGTACATACTTTCTCTGTGACTTACATTTTCCTATAAGTCAAACTAAACAGAGATAAAGGGAGAGAGAACTGTCTTTCTTCCTACTAGCCCCATAATGAATATTTTTATTTGTATGTAAGGAAGCATATTATTTGCACAGATATTCAATGTCCTTACCAGTTTAAGAATCTGCTCTGAGCTGTGCCTAATTTTTAAATGCCTATGGAACTAAAGTGGGCCTTGGTGTGTCACTCACAGTGAATACAGCTAGTGAGATAATTTACCTGTGATGAATAAAGAGCTAAGGCTAGTGATTACTTGTAAATTTTTTGAAGGATTTTTATCCTACAAAAATTTGTAAGTCACTATCTTAAGCAACTCTGTCCTTCAGCGCTTCCATGCTTCATAAATATGGCCATGCTTGTTCAGGTTATTTTTTAAATGATGGTTTTGTAGCTCAGCTGTTAAAAGAGTCTTACCTGCAATTGAGGAAACCCCAGTTTGATTCCTGGGTTGGAAAGCTCCCCGGAGAAGGAATAGGCTACATACTCCAGTATTCTTGGGCTTCCCTGGTGGTTTAAATGCTAAAAAATCCACCTGCAGTGCCAGAGACCTGGGTTTGATCCCTGGGTTGGAAAGATCCCCTAGAGAAAGGAAGGGCTACCCACTCTAATATTCTTGCCTGGAGAATTCCATGGCTTGTCCATGAATCACAAAGAGTCAGGCACAACTGAGCGACTTCGTTTTTCATATACTTAAAAGTTTTTTAAAAGTATCTTACAGGCCTGAGATTTCAAGCTTAGCTTGCAATTCTTAGTTCATTCTTTTTATGCAATAGTAATTATACTCAGTAGAAGACTCAACCCATTGGAATAGCAGAAGTCCAGTTTTAAATATATATTTGTAAACATTTTCACAGTATTTCCTTACTGTGCCTCTGTCATCTGTTAAACATTGAGTTTATCCTTAGGTTATTTAGAAGGAAGGTGAGAAATACTGACAGAAGAGATCAAGAGAGTCTACTAGCAATAGATTATTTCTGTAATACTGGTAACTAAGAAACTGTTCAAGTACATAAGTAGTAAAAGGAAATTCCACAATCTTTTCTGCTCCCTTTCCCTTGTCTTTCCATATAATTAACCTTCAGTGACCTTCTCTATGTTTCTTGAATATCTCATTGGCAGTTCCTTACTTTTAATCCTCAACGCTCAGAATATATCATGTTCTTTTGCCTGGTTACTGTTACTCTTTCTTAGGATGCTGTTTCATTTTCCTGCGTAATTAATCCTCATTTTTTAAAGACTAGCAGGTTCAGTTTAGATTTGTCTTCCTTTCCTTTTGGCAGCCTTCTTTGATCAAGACTGTTTTGGATTACCCTTTTCTGTGTTTGCAAAGCCCTTATGCATATATATCCATCATACTGTCACTGATTTTTTTTTTTAAGTTTTTCTCTTTATTTGGGTGGGGGTGGGGTGGGGAGGGAGGGTAGCAGGCGGGCCACTTCTATTGGTCTTTCATTTCTCTGTTTTCATCCGTCTTTGTTCTTTGGCCTGTGTGGGCCTCCCATCGCGGTGGTGGCTGTTGTCGCAGAGCGCCGGCTCTGGGCGCATGCGCGCCAGAGCTCTGGCTCGGCAATTGGACACATCGGTCCAGCCACTCCACGGCACGCGGGACCCTCCCAGGCCAGGGATCAAACCGGCGCCCCTTGCGCTGCAAGGCGGTGTCTTTATCCACTGGACCACCAGGGGAAGCCCCTGTCACTGCTTTTTATCTACTGTTGTTATATTTGCATATTTGTCTATGAATTTTTAAAAATTTTTTTTTTTAAATTTATTTATCTTTTGGAGGGTGGGATGGGGAGGGAGGGGAGCGGGCGGGCCACTTCTATTGGTCTTTCATTTCTCTATTTTCATGCGTCTTTGTTCTTTGGCTCCTGTGGGCCTCCACCGGCTCTGGGTGCACGCGTTCCAGAGCTCTGGCTGGGTAATTGGACACATCGGTCCAGCAGCTCCGCGGCACGTGGGATCTCCGTCCAGCAGCTCCGCGGCACGTGGGATCTTCCCAGGCCAGGATCGAACTGGCGCCCCTTGCGCTGCAAGGCGGTGTCTTTACCCACTGTCCCACCAGGGGAAGCCCCATGTCTATGAATTTTTATAGGCCTTTCACTTTTTGTTTTCCCTCCACTGGTGTCCGTTGCTGTGGCCTTTCTCTGGTTGCAGTGGGTGAGGGCTACTATCTCATGGCAGTGCATGGGCTTCTCATTGTGTGGCTTCTCTTGTTGGGAACACATGCTCCTGGTGCCTGGGCTTCAGTAGTTGTGGCTCATGGACTTAGTTGCTCCTCAGCATATGGGATCTTTCTGAACCAGGGATCCACCATGTCCCCTGCAGGTGAACTCAACCACTGGGCCACCAAGGAGTTCTGTTTTTTACTTCTTAAGGGTAGAAATTCGCATTACCTGGTGATTGAAATGTAGGAACTCAATGCAAGATTGATGGTAAATAAATAAGGTGCCAGAGAGCATCTCCTGTTAGAAGCTATATAAATACAAAACTTTGTTATATTTTATAGGATTGGAAAGTCAAATACTAAATTTCCTTAAGTTTATTTTAACTTCAGCAGAAAGGAGATCTACACAGTATTGCCATCTTTTTATTTTTAACCCCCCACCCCCGAAAAATTGTCTTACTTTTCGAACAGTAGTTAAGTTTTAAGCGTATAACCTGAGTTTACTTAAATTCAGATACATCTAAAGGGATAAACAAGTACATTTAATGAACCGTTGTTTTATCTTTTACACTAGCCAGGGTTTATGACTCCACAGAATTTTCTCAAACATCCATCTGGAGTTTCAAGGAGTACAATGGTTTACATTTGAGATAGGTAATATAATTTGACAAGAGTTTTTACATCTTTACACTGAATGTCAGCAACATACAGCAGAAGAAAAAGTGTTACTTAAGATAAAGAAGGGAGTTGGCCAAATTTGATATTACTTTTAGACCATGCCACAGTTTAATTAGCAAATAGACACTAGTTATCCAAGTTATAAACAAGTTCTGTGTCTTCTAGCTTCTCATCAGCAAAGAAGGACTTTATAGCCTAGTACCTCAAGGGAAAACAAAAGTGTTTCAAAGTGATTTACTTCCCCGTTCCTCTAATTAAAGCTGATTTCCATCTAAGACAGTACTTAGGTTTCTGACTTAATAGTATTCTTAGCAAGAAAGTTTTATTATTCAATTTTCACAGTAAAAATCATAATATATTTGAAGTGCTAAATTGCTATAGTGTGCCAAGAAAGGTTTTTTAAATCAGAATGTTCAATTCCACCTGTTGGTATGATGGCTTTAGCATGGTGACTCTGAGGATACAGGGTAGTGAAGAGGGTTGGGGGACTACATAGGGGCAGAACCCCAGCCAAAGGTATGAAATGATGAGCGGAGAACACAGAGGTAGCAAGCAGAGTGTCACTTGGATTTTGGTTGCATTAAGCAAATAAGTATCAATAAAAGGATTGAATAAGTTAAGATATATTGAGGGCAATGGCAGCTAAGGTTCTTTTTTTTTCTTTTAGAGAAGATATTTAGAAAGATAAGAAAAAATAATAAAGCTATAAAGATCCTTAAGATAGAGGTATAATTGTGAGCTCAGAGTTTTATACATATATATACAGAAAGAGATCTGGAAATAGTTGTAGATGTGTAAATATGTATCTGTTTGTGTATGTGTTTATGTCTGCTGCACCTAGTAGCAATGAACCACTATCCTTCCACATGTGGGTTGCTAAATACCAAACAAAGTGAGGGAAAGTACAAGTTGTACCCACAACATCTTGGACCAGTGAAAAGAAGGATCAAAAAGACCAGGATCCAGGCTAAGGAGTCCCCCCAGGCACACCCACAAATTTGAGGCTCAACTAAACAAACATAATAATGAATTACAACACATTGGACTAAGTAGGAATAAGTGAGTCCATGATGATAAAAATAGGGAAGGTCTCTGATTTTTTTGTAGTCGTAGCTCTCAGTTATACAAAGATGTAGACTACAGCAGAAGAAAAAGTGTTACTTAAGATAAAGAAGGGAGTTGGCCAAATTTGATATTACTTTTAGACCATGCCACAGTTTAATTAGCAAATAGACACTAGTTATCCAAGTTATAAACAAGTTCTGTGTCTTCTAGCTTCTCATCAGCAAAGAAGGACTTTATAGCCTAGTACCTCAAGGAAAACAAAAGTGTTTCAAAGTGATTTACTTCCCCGTTCCTCTAATTAAAGCTGATTTCCATCTAAGACAGTACTTAGGTTTCTGACTTAATAGTATTCTTAGCAAGAAAGTTTTATTATTCAATTTTCACAGTAAAAATCATAATATATTTGAAGTGCTAAATTGCTATAGTGTGCCAAGAAAGGTTTTTTAAATCAGAATGTTCAATTCCACCTGTTGGTATGATGGCTTTAGCATGGTGACTCTGAGGATACAGGGTAGTGAAGAGGGTTGGGGGACTACATAGGGGCAGAACCCCAGCCAAAGGTATGAAATGATGAGCGGAGAACACAGAGGTAGCAAGCAGAGTGTCACTTGGATTTTGGTTGCATTAAGCAAATAAGTATCAATAAAAGGATTGAATAAGTTAAGATATATTGAGGGCAATGGCAGCTAAGGTTCTTTTTTTTTCTTTTAGAGAAGATATTTAGAAAGATAAGAAAAAATAATAAAGCTATAAAGATCCTTAAGATAGAGGTATAATTGTGAGCTCAGAGTTTTATACATATATATACAGAAAGAGATCTGGAAATAGTTGTAGATGTGTAAATATGTATCTGTTTGTGTATGTGTTTATGTCTGCTGCACCTAGTAGCAATGAACCACTATCCTTCCACATGTGGGTTGCTAAATACCAAACAAAGTGAGGGAAAGTACAAGTTGTACCCACAACATCTTGGACCAGTGAAAAGAAGGATCAAAAAGACCAGGATCCAGGCTAAGGAGTCCCCCCAGGCACACCCACAAATTTGAGGCTCAACTAAACAAACATAATAATGAATTACAACACATTGGACTAAGTAGGAATAAGTGAGTCCATGATGATAAAAATAGGGAAGGTCTCTGATTGTTCGTGCTTTCTCAATGTAGTAATCAGGACCATCAGCTACGATGGAGAAGGAGGGAGAAAATGCTGGAGATTTTATAAGAAAAGGAGATTTGGGACACAAAGGAATGTCAAATGATAGCCCGTCCACCTTAGGGACCTTCATGCAGTAAATAGGTTGTGTCTTTAAAGTCTGATCAGTCCCTTTACCAGTCTAGTTATAGTCAGTGTTGTTTGTTGGCTAGGAGAAGAGTTGAGGAAAGGAGCTGTGGTTTTGAGAGAAAGGTGTTGAAGATTATTTTTATATAATATATATATATATAGTGTAAGGAAATGATTATCAGGATTATCTCTGGAATTTATGCTAGATAAGGAGGCATTGAGGGATAGTTTAAGGTTTAGGGAGTAAGATGAGATAGAAGGACAGGGAAATTTTTAAGAATAAAGGTTTTTAGGATCTTTAGGATTTATAGGATTATAGGGATCAGGGCACTAGAGGGAGTAATCTGGAAAGAAAGATTGTCTACTTGGATGTTAGAATCCTCGAGCGTTTGTTGTTCAGTCACTAAGTCCTGGCCGTCTCTTTGTGACCCCGTGGACTGCAGCACACCAGGCTTCCGTGTCCTTCACTATCTCCTGGAGTTTGTTCAGACTCATGTCAGTTGAGTCAGTGATGTCGTCCCACCATCTCATCCTCTGTTGCCCCCTTCTCTTCTGCCCTCAGTTTTTTCCAGCATCAGCCGCTTTTCCAGTGAGTCAACTCTTCGCATCAGGGGGCCAATGTATTGGAGCTTCAGCTTCAGCATCAGTCCTTCCTATGAATTTTGAGGCTTGATTTCCTTTAGGATTGACTGGTTTGATCTCCTTGCAGTCCACGGGACTCTCAAGAGTCTTCTTCAGCACCACAATATGAAAGCATCACTTCTTTGGCACTCAGTCTCCTTTGTGATCCAACTCTCACATCCATATGTGAGCACTGGAAGAATCGTAGCTTTGACTATATAGACTTTTGTTGGGAAAGTGATGTCACTGCTTTTTAATAATCTGTCTAGGTTTATCATAGTTTTTCTTCCAAGGACCAAGTGTCTTTTAATTTCATGGCTGCAGTCACCGTCCACAGTGATTTTGGAGCCCAAGAAAATAAAGTTTGTCATTGTTTCCTTTCTTCTTCCATTTTATTTGCCATGACGCGATGGGACCAGATGCCATGATCTTAGTTTTCTTTTTGTTTTTTAACACCAAAACCACTTTTATTGGGGTATAGCCAATTAACCATTTTGTGATGGTTTCAGGTGAACAGTGAAGGGGCTCAGCCCTACATATACATGTATCCATTCTCCCCCAAACCCTCTCCTATCCAGACTAATACATAACATTAAGCAGAGTTCCATGTGCTATACAATAATTTTTTTTCATTTTTTTCTTTTTTGGCAACTTCTATTGATTTTTCATTTATTTATCTTTGTTCTTTGCCCTGTGTGGGCCTCCCATTGCAGTGGCCTCTCTCCTTGCAGAGCACTGACTCTGGGCACATGTGCTCCAGAGCTCCGGCTCGGTAGTTGGGACACACTGGTCCAGCCACTCCAGAGCACGTGGGATCTTCCCAGGCCAGGGATCAAACTGGTGCCCCCTGCACTGCAAGGCGGTGTCCTCACCCACTGGACCACCAAGGAACCCCTATACAATAGATTTTTGTTGGTTATCCATTTCATATATGGCGGTGTGTATTTGAGTTTCCCCAAGATCCCAACCATCTCCTCCCCCCTGCAACTATGAATTTGTTTACTAAGTTTGTGGATTTTTTTGTTTTGTAAATAATTTCACTCGTATCATTTCTTTTTAGAATCCACGGAAAAGGAATGTCATATGATATTTCTCCTTCTCTGTCTTACTTCACTCAGTATGACACTCTCTAGGTCCATCCATATTGCTGCAGATGACCTTCTTTCATTCTCTTTAATGGCCGAGTAATATTCCATTATAGATATATTATACGTCTTCTGTATCCATTTAGGTTGTTTCCATGTCTTGGCTATTGTAAACTGTGATGCAATGAACATTGGAGAACATGTATCTCTTTGGGCCATGTTTTTCTCTGGATGTATGCCCAGGAGTAGGATTGCAGGGTCACATGGTAGCTCTATGCTTATTTTTTTAAGGAACCTCCATAGAGTTCTCCATAGTAGCTGTACCAGTCTATATTCCCACCAACGGTGCAGGAGAATTCCCTTCTGTCCACACCCTCTCCAGCATTTGTTGTTTGTGGAATTTTTGATGATAGCCATCGTGACTGGTGTGAGGTGGTATCTCATTGTAGTTTTAATCTGTATTTCTCTAATAAGTAGTGATCTTGAACATCTTTTCATGTGTCTGTTGGCCATCTGCATGTCTTTAGAGAATGTCTATTGAGGTCTTCTGCCCACTTTCTGAGTGGTTTGTTTGTTTTGATGCTATTGAGTGTCATAGCTGTTTGTAAATTCTGGAGACTAATCCCTGATCAGTCACATCATTTGCAAATATTTTCTCCCAGTCTGTGGGTTATCTTTTTGTTTTATTAATTGTTTCCTTTGCTGTGCAAAAGCTTTTGAGTTTAAGTATGTCCCATTTTTTTTGTTCTTGCTTTTATTCCATTATTCTGGGAGATGGATTAAAAAAGATCTTGCTGTGATTTATGTCAGAGAGTGTTCTGCCTATGTTTTCCTCTAAGAGTTTTATTGTGTCCAGTCTAGCATTTAGGTCACTAATCCATTTTGAACTTATTTTTGTGAGTGGAGTTAAGGAATGATCTAATTTCATTCTTTTACATGTGACTGTCCAGTTTTCCTAGCACCATTTGTTGAAAAGACTGCCTTTCCAACATTGTGTAGTCTTGCCTCCTTTGTCATAGCTTAATTGATTATAGGCGCATGAGCTTATTTCCAGGTTTTCTATCCTGTTCCATTGATGATTTTAGTTTTTTTGAATGTTGAGTTTTAAGCCAGCTTTTTCTCTCTCCTTCTTCACCCTCATCAAGAGACTTTTTTGTTCCTCTTCACTTTTTGCTATTAGGGTGTTATCATCTGCATATTTGAGGTTGTTGGTGTTTCTCCCAGCAGTCTTAATTCAAGCCTGTAATTCATCCTGCCTGGCATTTTGTATGATTTTCTCTGCATGTAAGTTAAATAATCAAAGTGATAATATACAGCTTTGACATACTCCTTTTCCAATTTTGAACCAGTCTATTGTTCCACATCTGGTTCTAACTAGTGCTTCTTGTACTGCATACAGGTTTCTCAGGAGACAGATAAGGTGGTCTGGTATTCCCATCTCTTTAAGAATTTTCCACAGTTTGTTGTGGTCCACACAGTCAAATGCTTTTGCACAGTTAATGAGGCAGATGTAAATGTGTTTCTGGAATTCTCCTGCTTTTTCTATGATCCAGCATATGTTGGCAATTTGATCTCTGGTTCCTTTGCCTTTTCTAAATCCAGCTTATACATCTGGAAGTTCTCAGTTCATGTGCTATTGAAACCTATCTTGAAGGATTTTGAGCATTACCTTGCTGGCATGTGAAATGAGTGCAATTGTGTGGTAATTTGAGCATTATTTGGTATTGCCCTTCTTTGCAATTGGAATAAAATTTGACCTATTCCAGTCCTGTGACCCATCGAGGATTATGGCAAGAATAATACTGAAGATGGTCATCGTGAACCAGGTGTTTTCACTCTTCAAGGACTTGAGGGGCAGTGGCGGAGCCTTCACCGAGGACTGTGGTGTGAGGGGGCTGTGAGGTGGTGTCAGGACTGAGGTTCACAAAGTAGGAGCAGGGAAGGCCGTCCCACCAGCAGGCCCGCATAGGGTTTTCCTTGTGTTTCCTGAGCAGAGGTTAATTTGTATTGTCTGTAGTTTATTAGGCCCCTAATCTCAACTCTGAGTCCTTCTTCGAAAGAGTAAGTAAAATAAAAGCAGAATGTATGTTTTACTTTTCAAATATATGGTTAGTGCTTCTGTGAAGTTTCAATAATTCAATAATCTATCACTTTAAGATAGTTCCCAGTTTTGTGTTCAACAGTATAACTGAGCTGTACGTCAAAACTACCACATTTTGGAAGCAAAACTGTGTTGTATGTCCACTTTTCATAATTTACATATGAATGCTTGTTTTGGATTGGCATACCTGTGATACAGAGACCATTTATTTGTGTGTGTATTAATTGGGAACTTGATAAATTATTTGTGTAATAAAGAAATTATTTGCTTAGTCATCTCTCTGCTTTCTTCTAGATTACGTACCGCTTACGGCATCTCCTCCGAGCAAGGTGTGATGCTTCTCCAGTGACCAACAATACCATCCAGTTTCACTGTGATCCTAGTTTCTGGGCTCAAAATATAATCAATTTAGGTAGGCTGTTATGAACATTTTCTCAAAAGTGCCATTTGTTCCTGCAGTTCTTGATAATCATGAGATTGTTGAAAATTATTTTTTCCACACCTAAAATGTTTTCAGTATCTTGTTTTAAAGGCTTTTACAGGATATCATCAGTGTATATGTGTGACACATGCTGGAATTCTCCTGCTTTTCTATGCTCCAGCATATGTTGGCAATTTGATCTCTGGTTCCTTTGCCTTTTCTAAATCCAGCTTATACATCTGGAAGTTCTCAGTTCATGTGCTATTGAAACCTATCTTGAAGGATTTTGAGCATTACCTTGCTGGCATGTGAAATGAGTGCAATTGTGTGGTAATTTGAGCATTATTTGGTATTGCCCTTCTTTGCAATTGGAATAAAATTTGACCTATTCCAGTCCTGTGACCCATCGAGGATTATGGCAAGAATAATACTGAAGATGGTCATCGTGAACCAGGTGTTTTCACTCTTCAAGGACTTGAGGGGCAGTGGCGGAGCCTTCACCGAGGACTGTGGTGTGAGGGGGCTGTGAGGTGGTGTCAGGACTGAGGTTCACAAAGTAGGAGCAGGGAAGGCCGTCCCACCAGCAGGCCCGCATAGGGTTTTCCTTGTGTTTCCTGAGCAGAGGTTAATTTGTATTGTCTGTAGTTTATTAGGCCCCTAATCTCAACTCTGAGTCCTTCTTCGAAAGAGTAAGTAAAATAAAAGCAGAATGTATGTTTTACTTTTCAAATATATGGTTAGTGCTTCTGTGAAGTTTCAATAATTCAATAATCTATCACTTTAAGATAGTTCCCAGTTTTGTGTTCAACAGTATAACTGAGCTGTACGTCAAAACTACCACATTTTGGAAGCAAAACTGTGTTGTATGTCCACTTTTCATAATTTACATATGAATGCTTGTTTTGGATTGGCATACCTGTGATACAGAGACCATTTATTTGTGTGTGTATTAATTGGGAACTTGATAAATTATTTGTGTAATAAAGAAATTATTTGCTTAGTCATCTCTCTGCTTTCTTCTAGATTACGTACCGCTTACGGCATCTCCTCCGAGCAAGGTGTGATGCTTCTCCAGTGACCAACAATACCATCCAGTTTCACTGTGATCCTAGTTTCTGGGCTCAAAATATAATCAATTTAGGTAGGCTGTTATGAACATTTTCTCAAAAGTGCCATTTGTTCCTGCAGTTCTTGATAATCATGAGATTGTTGAAAATTATTTTTTCCACACCTAAAATGTTTTCAGTATCTTGTTTTAAAGGTACAGAATTTTGACTAGGATATCATCAGTGTGTATATGTGTGACACATGCATGAATATAAACAGCCATGTACGTGTGTAGGTGATATGTAACACCCTTTATATTGACTCAGAGTGTCTAGACTTCTGGATTTTGGAGTTGTTTTTCTTCCTCTCCATAGAATCTTGCTTGTATTTTAAATTACGTATTTATAGGAATGGTTGATAAAACTCTTGACTCGTGTCTGCCATTAATATGGGACTTTTTTATATTTAGAATGTTTTATGTTAAAACAGTATTTCTCATATAATTATTGGCTCACTTACTCTTGAGACCTAGTCATTAGGCACTGAATGGTTCGTTTATTTGCTTTATCTTGCTAGGAAAGACTTCTCATTTATTTTTTGCCTTTTATGTAATAAGGAAATAATTTTTAACCTCCTAATTAGAGTGTAACATGCCTACAGGTAAGTGCCCAAACTTGACGTACTAGAGGCCCCTAGTTACCAGAAAGGGAGACTTAGGGTATCGTTCGGTGACATCACAAATTCTTACAGGCAGTCCTTAGTATATTACCTAATAGTAGAAGAAATCTTCAGTTTTTGTCCCCTTAATTTCTCACAGGCAAATGATAGAAACAAATTTTAAAATTTCATATACATTCTTTATCAACCACCCTTTGACAGTCTGGGGGCTCTTTGACTGTTTCAGATTTGTTCTCTCATTCCCTAAGCTAGATTTCTGAGTAAGAGAGAAAAAAAAAAACTTGCGGGAAAGAGAGCCAGTGCTCTCAGAATTCTCCAGGAAAGGAAGAACCCTAGCCTTACGTAAATCTCACCCATGCATGAGAACAGAAGGAACGGTGACACAGTGGCCCTTAGAAGGAAAGACGATGAGGTGACAGCTGCGTCAGAGTGTGGAAGCACCTACCGACTGTGGACGGCACAGGCAGCAGCTGGAGTCACGCATGCTCTTACGCATGTAACTAAGAGAGGCTTCTTACCATGAAGTGCGCAGACCCCGTCTCTTACCCACCCTACTGTCCACTACACGTGTAGCTCTGCAGAGAACCTGTCGTAGTTACATATTCACAAAAATAGTCACATGGGGGATTGTGTGTACTTGTAACCATATAATTTAAAAAACAGGCCACATGATGGAGACATAGGTAAAATTAAGAAAATATGTAACTGTACACACACAAGTGAATATAGTTTTAGGTAAATCTACATCAGCATAAACAAAATAAAAACATCTATTTGTGAGGAGTTTGTAAGACAGTATGCTTCACTGTGGACTTTTTAGGGCTGTCATTTTCATTTAAAATGAGTTTTACATTTTAAATCTTCTAAGAGGGGAACCCGTTTCCTAAACTTATTTATTTATGGCTTCTGAGAAACGTGTTATAGAAGAGTACAAGGGGAAAATACTGACTTGGATGAATATTCAGTTAGTGTCCTTGTGACTTTGGATAAGTTGTTCAGTCTCTCTGAACCTTAAGTTCCTTGTCTGTACAAAGGACTTTAACAATACACATAGATCTCCTGTCACGGTATCTTATGTGGAATAAATAGTTTATGATTGATACCATATTTTTAAGGATGCAATGCTTAGTACATCAGGAACATTTAACTGAGTCTCTGCTGTTGAAGAAATCAAGCTTTGCCTTATGCTTGGACCAGACCTGTAGGCGTACCTTTAAACTCTTTAATACTGTAGTTACAGGGCACAGTACCTTCATCCAAGAACGAGCACAGTATGCACTGTGAGGATGTAAAGAACCAACTGCTGTTGTCATTGAGAGAGAACTGAGACAGAGACAGTCTGTGGTATGGTTTTTAGATCCAGTGTCAGGGTTGCTTGTTTTGGCCTGATACACAACACCAGTTCTCACAGGCTGCTCTGCTGCACCTTTGTGTGATAACAGACCTCCCTTTTCCAAGTACATATCCATGTGTGACTGGGTTTTCTTCCTATATTTCAACTTAATATATTAGATGATGCAAAAACAGATATGTCAACTATTAAGCCAGATATTTAAAGAGACGTTAGTATCACTCTTCACTAAATTTTTTTGAAAATAAGTATTTTTTCCTAAAAAAATGTATCACTATGTATGGGTTGTCACTTTTCAATGAATTGAGTGAGCAGAAATGTTTTTAATTTTCATTTCTAGTTTCAGCTATGGTAGATTTGGATTGAACCTACATGCACAGAAGCTCTTTAGGGTTTGTATGTGGAAGGTTTCTGAGATACAGAAAAGTTCCTTGGAAGTTCTGAAAACGGACAAAAATAGCCTTTTACAAGATACGGTATTTCACTATCAGAAACTCTTTAGAACTCAACCTTTTCTCTTTGATTAGGTTCTTTAGTCATTGAAGATAAAGAGAGTCAACCACAAATGCCTAAGCAGAATCCTGTCGTGGAACAGAATTCCCAGCCACCAGGTGGTTTATCTTCAAACCAGTTATCCAAGTTTCCAACCCAGATCAGCCTAGCTCAGTTACGACTCCAGCATATGCAGCAACAGGTAATGGCTCAGAGGCAACAGGTGCAACGGAGGCCAGCACCTGTGGGTTTACCAAACCCTAGAATGCAGGGGCCCATCCAGCAACCTTCCATCTCTCATCAGGTAAATGTGGAAGCAGGCCTGTCCTAACTTAGATAATTGTAGTACACTTGTATTCAGCAGCTCCTGAAATAACCAAAGTGTCCTTCCTCCATGATTTGAATATCTGAATTTATAAAAATTTGTCGCATCAAGGATCCCTGATTTAACTCTAGTTTTCAGGCCTTCTGAAAATGAAATGAATGGTTTATTTAGCTGGGACATCTATTCTCGTCTGCTGTTTGTCATCTTTAAATTTTAACAGAGGATGAATGATTTCATTCCTGAATAGCCCATGCTGATGGCTGATGGGAAGTCATGTACCTGGAACTCATAATTCTTATATTAGTGCTTCAGGATGAGTAATGTTTCAGGCAGCTGTCCTCTGTGAGAATGCCGTGTTTAGAAAACGACACGCATCTAGAAACTAGGACAAAATGAAATAGAAATGGTCAAGGGTGTGCTTTGTTAGAAGTCTGCCTTTTTCAAACTTGAGCAAATGTTCCATGCACCATTCTTTTTCTGGTCTTGGCATCTTTTTAGTTGTATAATTTCTTAGTTCATAACAAAAAGATTTCAGTCACTGGCAAAAAGCGTATTTTACTCTTTTCTGCTTGTAAAGTGTTTGAAGAACATATGCGTGTTGATTCTACTTATTATGTAGAGTGGGCAGAGATGTCTACACACGTTTTCATATATGTCAGAAACCCATTAGTACTAATAATACAGTAACAAGTTCAGAGCATATATCAAAACTGATGATCCCATGGATTGATCACTGTATATTAGAACACTTGCAGTATTGGATAGTATACATTTCTGCCCATTCCATTTAGAGGGCACACTATAACCTTTAGACACCCAGGCACCTGGCAGCTTTCTTCAGGAAATGGAGTCGGTGGAACCCATCTATACCTATGTGACATGCTCTCTAATACCAGTGAGCACCTCTTTGCCAAACCTCTCGGAGCAAGTCTTTTTTTCCCCTCTCCCCATGCACCATTTTTATTTTAATTCAAAAAAAATTGTCATTGTTTTCTACTCCTTATATTTGTTATTTATACTCCCTATTTCTCTAAATTTAAACTGATTTTCAGTAAATGACTCAAAGGAAATGGCATGGGAATTAATAAGTATTAATGATGTTCAGAGAATGCAGAGCTAGACTAAGGAGTCTCATGCTTTAGAACAGGACTTAGCTCAGTTTTTGGTCAACCAAACCAAAAAAGAAACAGGAGTAGTATCTGTTACTTGTTTAAAAAGAAACATGCCATTAGAGAAGACAAAAATTTTCTAGTATTTTTCTAATGCTAAGACGAATGCATAATGCAGTTCTTTTATGGAAAAGCAATTAAATGGCATAATAGCATTTTTTAGTAGCAGTTAGACAAGACAGATGATCTTCATAGGATACTTACTTCAACCCTAAATAAAAGTTGTGGGCGTATGTAGACCTGATCTTCTTAAATTGCGTCTGTGAAAGCCTGAGGTGATTTTATTTGAGATTTATGGCCATCTGGTGATTTGATTAAGAAGCTATGTCAAATCCAAGAGAATATTAGTATGACCAGTTGATTATTCCTCTCAAACTTTGTTTTAACCCAGGTTTTTAAAGGAAGTAAATAACAAGCAATTTAAGAGATCTTTGGTGAGTTTTCTATGGGAAAAGATGTGTATACTTTCAATACCAGGAGTACAGCTGCCAGAGTTATTTTCTTTAAGAAAATGGAGGAATAATTTTGTCACTACCTCTCAGACTGCAGGGTAGTATATGGCAGGTAGACTGCAGAGAACCCAAATTGTTCTGAACATAAACGTAAAGAGGAAAGGAGAACATCATGATTTGCAGAGTGACTAGTGCTAAGCATTTGCATGATTAATATTTAAGTGCCTGACAGATGTAAAGTGATTTTTATTACTTTATTAACCTGAAATAGGATAAATCCATCATTTGCATTAATTCCCTTTTCACTAAGAAGTGAGGAACTGAGGCAATTACTATGTTTTATGTGACTCAGTCACATTTTCATGAACAGCTATTTTTAGAAACAGTGACAAAATAGAAGTGATCTCGATTGAGCCTTTAGCTTGCTCATCTCAGAAATTTACTTTTGGTCTTATTAGTTCTGTCTGGGATTTACTGCTGTATGATATATATAGTGTACAGTCTTTATTATACAACCTAGTTTTCCCACATATCGACACCTTTGGCCCTTGAACAGTTCAGGGGTTAGAAGCATTGGCCGTCCATATAGTTGAAAACCCTCCTGCGACTTACAAACTGCAGTTCCTCCCCACCCACTGTTCTGCAGCCTAGGATTCACCCCAATATGGACTGTGCAGTTGTGAAGTATCCACTATTGAAAGACATCCTTGTCAAAGTGGATCCACTCAGTCCAAACCCGTGTTGTTCCAAGATCAGCTGTAATTTTCTCATCTTCCGTCATTCTGTCGCACACATTCTCCTCTCAGTGACCCCCAAACCACCTTTAAGTACTCTCATCTCTCATTTTTATCTTCTCCCTACACAAATACCCACTCTTACATTTTTCATTCATCAATTTTCCCTCTTCTGGCAACGTTTGCACTGCCCTGCCCTGCCCTGCCCACCTGCTGTCTTAGTTTTCTAGCAGTTTATGTGCATATACATGTGGGGAAATACCTGTCTTTAGGCAAGTGGGGATGTGTGCCTCCTTGTGGGTTTGTTCCCATCATACTCTGCATCTGTCCTTAGGATACAGGTCAATTTAGAGGCCTTATCTGAAAAGCGCTTACACCATAGTTACTTATTCTTCCTCTGAAGTAGCCATGGAATCTGAATGATTAAAGAATTGAATGAGGGCTTCCCTGGTGGTCCAGTGGGTAAGGACACCGCCTTGCAGTGCAAGGGGCGCCGGTTCGATCCCTGGCCTGGGAAGATCCCACGTGCCCCAGAGCAGCTGGACCGATGTGTCCAATTACCGAGCCGGAGCTCTGGAGCGCATGCGCCCAGAGCCGGTGCTCTGTGAGAACAGAGGCCACCGTGATGGAAGGCCCACACGGGCCAAAGAACAAAGACGGATGAAAATAGATAAATGAAAGACCAATAGAAGTGGCCCGCCTGCTCCCTGCCTCCCCACCCCACCCCCAACAAAATAAATAAATGAATATTAAAAAAAAAAAAAAAGAATTGAAGCTAAACTAGATAGTTATATGACCATGTGGCAAAAATTGTGAAACATTATGCATCTCCTTATTTAGTGGTGTCCAGTGCACTCTGTTGCACTCCAGTGCACAACCCTGAGTCTGCCAGGCCTGAGTCTGTTACTCACTACATAGTGGATGATGGTTCACACTTCCAGGCCAGTTTCACTGTTCTGCAGAGATACATTCATGTGTATATTTTAATTTTCCTAAACAGTGGATTGAAAGGATATCTGCAATCCTTCATGGTTATACTGACCTAGAATAAAGTTACAACTTGTAATAATTAACATATTTAGGGTTAAGATGAGGTTAATCATGATTATATGTCACTTTACTTAAGCCTTCAGTTATTTCTATTCTCTCCCTTTTTTCCTTCTTGTGAATTAATCTACTCTGTTTAATGAAAATAGCACTGGCTTTGCCATTTAGTTTATGCTCATGACTAGTTCCTTGTCCTGTTCTTTCTAGTTGCTTTTCCTGTCATGGGGTTCTTAGAAGTCAGTCAACTATAACAGTTTAGGGCAGAAGAGAAAAATCAGTTTAGATCTTCCCACACTCAGGTTCCTTGACAGGAGAGTGGACATCTAGTCCCACACAGATCTCCCACAAGAGTATAGCACTCTGGCATCGAATGTCAGTTCTTTCTTTTCTGAATGTTGTTTCTTGCCTATATCGATACATAAATCCCAGTCAGGGCAGGAGTAGGCAAAAGACTTCTTTAACTGCTTTTGTTCTCCGTTAGAATCACTTTGGGTACTTTTCCACTTTTTAAAAAATAGTCTTTTGGATGAATTTAGAAGTTTTCCATTATAATTCCCCAATTCTTTTCTTTTTGTGTTTCTGTGATATAAAACCTTTCAAATCAAAAACTTTAATAGAAGAATCAAAAAAACTGCTATCGCTTCAGGCTTATACTTCTATAAAATTTTGGCCTTTTTTTTTCCCCTTTAATATTTTTCTATTCACCCACAGAATGTCCTTTGATCTTGAAGTAGTAGCTAAATCTACTTTTCATTGTGTCTGTAATTGTTGGTCAATCTTGTACATGGCCACGGGTAAACCCAGTGCCAGCTAATTTGTAAGAGGGGAGAAAGAGAGGCCACTTCCCCAGGAAAGGAGAGAAATTCCAGCCGTGAGAGAAGGAAGAGAGCAAGAAGAGGGCGGGCTACACCATATAGCCCGCCTGCCTTAGACAGTTACTACTTCAGCTTTATAAATTCAGCATTTATTTGTCTCCCTTTGAATGTGGGTGTTAATAGTTCCCACTCTGAGAAGTTCTAATTCTATACAGTTAAGATACATTCATGTGTTTTTTTGGAGGTTAATCCTTCATGGTTATACTGACCTAGAATAAAGTTACAATTTTAAAAACATATTTAGGGTTAAGATGAGGTTAATCATGATTATATGTCACTTTACTTAAGCCTTCAGTTATTTCTATTCTCTCCCTTTTTTCCTTCTTGTGAATTAATCTACTCTGTTTAATGAAAATAGCACTGGCTTTGCCATTTAGTTTATGCTCATGACTAGTTCCTTGTCCTGTTCTTTCTAGTTGCTTTTCCTGTCATGGGGTTCTTAGAAGTCAGTCAACTATAACAGTTTAGGGCAGAAGAGAAAAATCAGTTTAGATCTTCCCACACTCAGGTTCCTTGACAGGAGAGTGGACATCTAGTCCCACACAGATCTCCCACAAGAGTATAGCACTCTGGCATCGAATGTCAGTTTTTTCTTTTTCTGAATGTTGTTTCTTGCCTATATCGATACATAAATCCCAGTCAGGGCAGGAGTAGGCAAAAGACTTCTTTAACTGCTTTTGTTCTCCGTTAGAATCACTTTGGGTACTTTTCCACTTTTTAAAAAATAGTCTTTTGGATGAATTTAGAAGTTTTCCATTATAATTCCCCAATTCTTTTCTTTTTGTGTTTCTGTGATATAAAACCTTTCAAATCAAAAACTTTAATAGAAGAATCAAAAAAACTGCTATCGCTTCAGGCTTATACTTCTATAAAATTTTGGCCTTTTTTTTTCCCCTTTAATATTTTTCTATTCACCCACAGAATGTCCTTTGATCTTGAAGTAGTAGCTAAATCTACTTTTCATTGTGTCTGTAATTGTTGGTCAATCTTGTACATGGCCACGGGTAAACCCAGTGCCAGCTAATTTGTAAGAGGGGAGAAAGAGAGGCCACTTCCCCAGGAAAGGAGAGAAATTCCAGCCGTGAGAGAAGGAAGAGAGCAAGAAGAGGGCGGGCTACACCATATAGCCCGCCTGCCTTAGACAGTTACTACTTCAGCTTTATAAATTCAGCATTTATTTGTCTCCCTTTGAATGTGGGTGTTAATAGTTCCCACTCTGAGAAGTTCTAATTCTATACAGTTAAGATAGCCTGAAAACAAGTATTTACTTTGTAATAATTTGCCAACCTTAGAATTGGAGAGTCAAGATGAGATTGCATTATAAGGTTACCTTTTTCTAGAACAATGGTGTCAATTTCCAAAGGTAGCATTCCTGAGCATACTAAACTTAAATTCCACCCTTACCCTGTCCTGTAGTAATGGCTGCCCTTGAAGGATTTCTTGTCAAAATCTGTTGTAGAGAAACTTATCCTCTAAGCAGTAATTAGTTCCTTAACCCCCTGCTAAACAGCAGAACATGTCTGAATAATGAAATGGCAGATTAATTTGGGATTAAAGCCACAGTGCTGCCTTTCATGAACTCTGTGACGCTTCAAGTTATCCCAGATTTTTGATGTTTAGTGTCCTAAACTGTAAATTGGTGGGGGGAGGGTAGTAATGAGATAACATATGGAAAATGCCAGTTACAATGCCTGGCATATAGTTTGATCTCTATAAGAGCTAAAATTCACTAATTTTTAAATGTTGTTCATTCATATGTTTCATTATTAATGTTTTACTGCTCAGAGTGCAGACCTTGGAGCTGCAGGACTTGAGTTCAAATCTTAGCTCCATTCCTTTCTAGCTTTGCTTATCTTAGACAAGTTGTTTAAATTCTCTATATCTTAGTTTCCTTTACTGTTAATAGAGATAATCCCTGCCTCAGAGGATTGCTGTGAAGTTTAAATGAGTTAAACACATACAAAGCACTTAAACTAGTACCTTACATTTGATAACTACTCAGTAAATTCTATAATTATTCTGCTATCATATTATTTTAGGAGATTTGAAGAGGGCAGTTCTTTGTAGAAGATAATCATCAGGGACTTAGAAGGATCCCAGAGACAAGTTTTCCCTGTTTCCCAGTGTGGCCTAGATCTAACCCTGGTTGGAAAATCCTCTTCCAAGGGTCTTTCCTACTAAAACTTCTCTACTTTAAATTACTTACACACATTCTGGGCTGCCATCCTCTGCCTCGTACCCTTATGGTGGTAGTATTACTAAATGGTTCATCTGTGGCAGAATTTTTGTCTTTCTGTATAAAAGTTATAAAATAGAGTTCTCTATGGTTTATCTTTCAGGAGATGATTGCCACTGAATTAATTGATTTCATTTCTTTTTTTCCAGCAACCTCCTCCACGTTTGATAAATTTTCAAAACCACAGCCCCAAACCCAATGGGCCCGTTCTTCCTCCTCATCCTCAACAGCTAAGATATCCATCAAACCAGAATATGCCACGACAAGCAATAAAGCCCAACCCACTGCAGATGGCTTTCTTGGCTCAGCAGGCCATAAAGCAGGTATATAGTTATACTTTTCCACAAGTACTTGTTGTGCTTCTGTGTACTTCCAAATCATGTGTAGTGTATGGATTGAGCAGTGGTGATGGAGAGCAAGAGTTAAGATTTTTTTCTTTTTTAAGTAAATGTGAATTACAGAGTTTATTACAAATGGACCTATAGAGACAAAGCTAAGAGAAAGTATCTTGATTCTTTGTAAATAACAAGAGAGATCAAGCTGCTTATGCAGAAGTAAAGGCCAAAAATAATCAGTGAGTCATGGGGATGAATTTTTCAATATTAATATGTGTAGCTTTCAGGTGTGTACAGAAGTATTCTAACGAAGAGATCAATAAATGAATCTTCAAAATGTTTCAAAGAGACTTCTTGGAAACAAACTTAGTATCACACAGTTTTAATATGGATATATATATATACACCTGAAAGTTTAATATTTAAGGTTGTACATTAAATTTTAGAAGGCTTAATATTTATATTCTTAATGTTTTCAGGTAAAATATTGTTTAGGTATTACTGTTAAAGTATTGGGCTTCCCTGGTGGTCCAGTGAGTAGAGAGTCCATCTTGCAGTACAAGGGGCACCCATTCCATCCCTGGCCCGGGAAGATCCCACATGCTGCAGAGTGGCTGGACTGGTGTGTCTGATTACAAGCCAGTGCCGTGAAGCGCATGTGCCCAGAACTGGTGCTCTGCAATGAGAGAGGCCACTGCAGTGGGAGGCCCACACAGGCCAAAGAATGAAGATGGATGAAAAATCAAATAAATAAATAAATAAATAAGAGAGGCCAAAATTTAAAAAAAAAAGGAAGATGTAGGAGATCTTTACAAAAAAAAAGAGTTTTTTCCCAGCACTTTGTCTTCTCCAAGTACTTGCGTCAGGTCTTTCCAGCTTACAACTAGTAGATTCATTTCACTTTAATTTTTTAAGTAAACGAAGACCAAGACCAAAATAAAGAATATGATGCTATTCCTGTAATTCTGTGATATTCATTTTAATCAAATGATTTTAAAGTAATATTAAAGTAATATTCTGAAAGTATACATGCTGTGTGTGTGTGAATGATTGCTTTGGTTTTGATTTTGGTTTTGCTTTTGGTTTTGGTTCTGATATAAATAAATTTTCTGAAATAGTATTTTAATTACTTTCAATAAAATTTATGCCTATTTCTATTTCATCATTAGAGATGAGGTGAGCAGAGACCGAGCTACAGTTAGATCTTACATTCTGATTATTTCCCTAATACTTTTGTGGCCTTGTACAAGTTTACTTGCTTAAATCTCATTGTCCCTGCTACAAAATGAGTGAGTACCTTGCATAGTTGTGCTGAGACTCCAGTGCTAGTGTATATAAAAGCATCTAGCACATTGTGGGTATTGCTCAGATGTTGATATATATGTTACAGATGTTTATGTATTTATATGTGTGTGTGTGTGTATGTGTGTGTGTGGGCTACTATCTAATTGCAGTACATGGGCTTCTCATTGCAATGGCTTCTCATGTGGTGGAGCACTAGGCCATGCGGGCTTCAGTAGTTGGCAGCACATGGACTCAGTTGTCATGACTCGTGGACTCTGAAGCACAGGCTCAGTAGTTGTGCACAGACTTAGTTACTCCGCAGCATTTGAGATCTTCCCGAATCAGGCATTGACAGGCAGACTTTTTAGCACTGAGCCACCAGGGAAGCCCCCATGTGTTATTTTTAATGGGTGGACATAACCTCTACAAATGCTTTTAAAAGCGTTTTCTGGTCAGAAGTCTGACCATGGCTTTTTTTTCTGGAAAGCAGCTTGAGGTGACCTCTGCAAATGATATGCTACTCACTTGACCCAGAAAACTCCACAAAATCATGCAAATCAAGTGGATCAAATCTTTGTGTTCACTTTAAGAATACTTGTGAAACTCCCCAGGCTATAAAGGGTATGCATGTCCAAAATGCCCCCGAGTGTCTGAAGGATGTCACTGTAAAGAAGCAGTGTGTGCTATTCCATCATTATAATGGTGGAGTTGATAGGTGTGCCCAGGTCAAACAGTGGGGCTGGATGCAGGTTCAGTGGCCCAAAAAGAATGCTGAAGTTTTACTGCACGTACTCAAAAATGCAGAGATTAATGCTGAATTTAAGGGCTTACATGCAGATTCTCTGGTCATTGAGCACATCCAGGTGAACAAAGCCCCCAAGATGTGCTGCAGGACTTACAGAGCTCAAGTGGGATCAACCACATATGAACTCTCCTTGCCACATTGAGATGAACCTTACTGAAAAAGAACAGATTGTTTCTAAAATAGAAGAGGAGGTTGCACAGAAGAAAAAGATACCCCAGAAGAAACTGAAGAAACAAAAATTTATGGCCTGGGAATAAATGCTGCAAAAAATGAATGGAAATAAAAGTTTAAAAAGACATTTAAACATGAATGAATGAAAGAACAAACTAGAAAAAAAATGTAGTGGGGAATTTGTTTTAATAGAGTGGCTTAAATTGTGGTATATTGGCACAGTGGAGATGCTTTCTTAGCTATTAATAAAAGAGTAATCTGTATATGATCTTCTAAGTGTATGAGAAGAAGCATTGAATCTTTGTGAGTTATTCTCAATTTTAGGTGGTTTTGTTTTTTTTTAAATCTCATATACATAAAAAATAACCTAAAAAGATATACATGAACTGAAAGATATACATGTGCTTATTCTGGGGAGGGAAGGAAGAAGAGAGATGGATGGATGTATAGATGTTGAGGGATAGGTCAGTGGTTAAGCTGGCATTCGTATTTATAGACTTTTCTTTTTTCAGTGGAGATTATAAATTGGTTTTTCAAAGTTAGAATATTTCTGTCACTGTCACTCTGTATTATTTAATTCCTGTATAAATGATAGTGTTTGTGAGGTTTTCGTGCATACCATGGCTTTTTCTGGAAAGCAGCTTGAGGTGACCTCTGCAAATGATATGCTACTCACTTGACCCAGAAAACTCCACAAAATCATGCAAATCAAGTGGATCAAATCTTTGTGTTCACTTTAAGAATACTTGTGAAACTCCCCAGGCTATAAAGGGTATGCATGTCCAAAATGCCCCCGAGTGTCTGAAGGATGTCACTATAAAGAAGCAGTGTGTGCTATTCCATCATTATAATGGTGGAGTTGATAGGTGTGCCCAGGTCAAACAGTGGGGCTGGATGCAGGTTCAGTGGCCCAAAAAGAATGCTGAAGTTTTACTGCACGTACTCAAAAATGCAGAGATTAATGCTGAATTTAAGGGCTTACATGCAGATTCTCTGGTCATTGAGCACATCCAGGTGAACAAAGCCCCCAAGATGTGCTGCAGGACTTACAGAGCTCAAGTGGGATCAACCACATATGAACTCTCCTTGCCACATTGAGATGAACCTTACTGAAAAAGAACAGATTGTTTCTAAAATAGAAGAGGAGGTTGCACAGAAGAAAAAGATACCCCAGAAGAAACTGAAGAAACAAAAATTTATGGCCTGGGAATAAATGCTGCAAAAAATGAATGGAAATAAAAGTTTAAAAAGACATTTAAACATGAATGAATGAAAGAACAAACTAGAAAAAAAATGTAGTGGGGAATTTGTTTTAATAGAGTGGCTTAAATTGTGGTATATTGGCACAGTGGAGATGCTTTCTTAGCTATTAATAAAAGAGTAATCTGTATATGATCTTCTAAGTGTATGAGAAGAAGCATTGAATCTTTGTGAGTTATTCTCAATTTTAGGTGGTTTTGTTTTTTTTTAAATCTCATATACATAAAAAATAACCTAAAAAGATATACATGAACTGAAAGATATACATGTGCTTATTCTGGGGAGGGAAGGAAGAAGAGAGATGGATGGATGTATAGATGTTGAGGGATAGGTCAGTGGTTAAGCTGGCATTCGTATTTATAGACTTTTCTTTTTTCAGTGGAGATTATAAATTGGTTTTTCAAAGTTAGAATATTTCTGTCACTGTCACTCTGTATTATTTAATTCCTGTATAAATGATAGTGTTTGTGAGGTTTTTCGTCTGCATAGTCTTAAGTTAACCTCTTAGTTGCTTTCTTTCTTCCCAAGTATTTTATCATAAAATTTTCAAGCTTAGTTGAGAGAGTTAGTTATATAGGGACAGATTGCTCTATTGGCCGTCTCACTTACCATGCGTATCCATTTATCCACCCACCCAACCATCCATGAAACTTTTGCACTTTTGATAGGTTTCAAAGTGAACTGTAGACAACAGGATGCTTCTTCTCTGTACACTTGAGCCTTCCTGGTATTAATGTATTTATCTCAGCCTCTAACATAAATTACAGTTTCCTCAGATGTTGATTGATGCTTAATTACTTGTTTGTATATAAGGAATGAGTATTTAAAAAAAAAAAAAAAAACAAAACCTGAAAGCCAGCATGTGGGGCTAATGTTTGATTGCTGAATTTCATTCTTATGTAAGGACTGCTCAGCATGTTATTAGGAGAGTTACTGTTATTACCATCTTTAGGTAGTTCAGTTCCCCAAAGATCTTTCTGTTTTATGCCTGAAATACAGGACCTGGCAACTTGTTGAAGCCAACTGGGGGCAGAATGGGCAGGACGCTCAGAATTCAGTGTGTGTATGGTTTCTTAGTTTTCATTTCAGTGTAATACTTTGACCTTCAACCGAGCCTTGTGCCCATGAATCCCAAGACTCCATTTTACCTATTCCAGAAATTGAACTCCCAGTCATCTTCTATGGAGGTCAAGGAAGCCCTTATTTTCTTGGGGTAGCTACAGTAGGAAAGGAGCATGAGATTTAAGCTTTTTAAAACAGACTCTTAATGCTCATCCTGTTTTTTAGCCCCAATTTCACTTCTTACACTTCTAATTCCCAAACTCTTACGGGTTCTGCAGTATATGTTGATTTGCTTCTCTCTTTTCCCCACCGCCAGCTTAGGTCTCAGCTTTATCAAATGGACTATGAATGATTCATTTGTTTTTTGCTTTCCAACTTCCAAAATGTGATTTCTGTCTTATCTCTGGTTTGCTTTGTCTTTAGGATCAATGCGTTGTTTTTTTTTAAAATTCCCTTAACTGTCATTTTAGTTTGGGGTTTATCAAGTAGGGGCAGAAGAAAACGTCTGTTTTCAGTTCTCTGTCTTTGCTGTGTAGTTGCTATGTACATGTTTGGTTTTTTTTCCAATGTGCATGTGCTTTCTAAGATTGGGTGCTGTGGTTTTCTGTGTATGCTGTTGTCTTCTGGGAGAAATCAGTGCTTCTTGTTTTATGTTTGGAGAGGATTACTGAAAATGATATATACCTGAGTCCTCTCCCTGTCCATTAAAATTACAATTGAATTCAAATAGCAGAATATGTCTTTTACTTTGTCTTGTGTCTGGAACCCTAGGGATTAGATGGATGTTTTATGTCACAGGCCTGCTGTTCTTCATCCTGTCTTCTTCCTTCTTGCTACCACAGTGGCAGATCAGCAGTGGGCAGGCCACCCCATCCTCTGCCAACAGCACGTCCTCTACCCCTTCCAGTCCCACCATCACTAGTGCAGCGGGATATGATGGGAAGGCTTTCGGCTCCCCTATGATTGATTTGAGCTCACCCGTGGGAGGTCCTTATAATCTCCCCTCTCTTCCAGATGTAAGTATACACAAAATTTGTACGAAGAATCTGTTTTGAAAATTTCACATGTATTTGAATCTGGTGAAAGACCATGTTGGATTATAGGCTGTGTGTTTGTGTTCAGAAGTTGTTTTTATCCTTTAGAAATAATTAGAAATAACAGTAGGAATCATAAAAAGGATATATCTTAATGCTTGGACATACTACAGAATGTCTTTCCAGGCACTGGAGCTCATATGTTAGTGAACAAGTGATTACAGTGATTGGTTATGGAGCCTAAGCTGGGGAAGGAGGGTAGGGAGGACGTGGAGGAGGTACTGGCAAGTTGAGTTGCTGGAATGTGATATATTAAGACTTCAGAAGTGTTGGAGACAGGTTTAATAATAGAAATGATAACATTTACTATCAAGTTCAGTTTTACCTCTGATTTTTATTTAAATGAAATACATTTACTGCATAAACACTTTTGTCAGTATGACTTTGTAAAAAATCTTTTTTGGAACTTCGCTGCCAGTTCAGTGGTTTAGACTTTGCAATTCCAGTACAGGGGGTGTGGGTTTGATCCTTGTCAGGGAACTAAGATCTCACATGTCCTGTGCCATGGCCCCCCAAAAAGTCTTTAAAATACAACACTGAATAAACAAATTTTTACACATAAGTTGGTATTTGCTTTACTTCTTTTGATCCTATAAGCTTAGGTAATCACTTATACAAACATCAAAAACTTTTAAGAAATCTTATAGGATTGTGAAGGAAATATAAAGTGTCATACAGTTGAATTTGTTTTTCAAGTTACTGATATCAACTAATATTTCCTAAATGTTGCATCATTAACTTTACTAGAGTTATTTCATTTCTTAAATACATATACTTTTACTTTGTCTTGTGTCTGGAACCCTAGGGATTAGATGGATGTTTTATGTCACAGGCCTGCTGTTCTTCATCCTGTCTTCTTCCTTCTTGCTACCACAGTGGCAGATCAGCAGTGGGCAGGCCACCCCATCCTCTGCCAACAGCACGTCCTCTACCCCTTCCAGTCCCACCATCACTAGTGCAGCGGGATATGATGGGAAGGCTTTCGGCTCCCCTATGATTGATTTGAGCTCACCCGTGGGAGGTCCTTATAATCTCCCCTCTCTTCCAGATGTAAGTATACACAAAATTTGTACGAAGAATCTGTTTTGAAAATTTCACATGTATTTGAATCTGGTGAAAGACCATGTTGGATTATAGGCTGTGTGTTTGTGTTCAGAAGTTGTTTTTATCCTTTAGAAATAATTAGAAATAACAGTAGGAATCATAAAAAGGATATATCTTAATGCTTGGACATACTACAGAATGTCTTTCCAGGCACTGGAGCTCATATGTTAGTGAACAAGTGATTACAGTGATTGGTTATGGAGCCTAAGCTGGGGAAGGAGGGTAGGGAGGACGTGGAGGAGGTACTGGCAAGTTGAGTTGCTGGAATGTGATATATTAAGACTTCAGAAGTGTTGGAGACAGGTTTAATAATAGAAATGATAACATTTACTATCAAGTTCAGTTTTACCTCTGATTTTTATTTAAATGAAATACATTTACTGCATAAACACTTTTGTCAGTATGACTTTGTAAAAAATCTTTTTTGGAACTTGCTGCCAGTTCAGTGGTTTAGACTTTGCAATTCCAGTACAGGGGGTGTGGGTTTGATCCTTGTCAGGGAACTAAGATCTCACATGTCCTGTGCCATGGCCCCCCAAAAAGTCTTTAAAATACAACACTGAATAAACAAATTTTTACACATAAGTTGGTATTTGCTTTACTTCTTTTGATCCTATAAGCTTAGGTAATCACTTATACAAACATCAAAAACTTTTAAGAAATCTTATAGGATTGTGAAGGAAATATAAAGTGTCATACAGTTGAATTTGTTTTTCAAGTTACTGATATCAACTAATATTTCCTAAATGTTGCATCATTAACTTTACTAGAGTTATTTCATTTCTTAAATACATATACTTTAACTGGGTGGGATGCATGTATTTTTTATGCATAGGTGATAGGAAAATGTCTTTTGTGTCATCCCTATGATTTTATTTTAGTTTTTAGGATCCCTCCACAGTGTAAATAACTTTTATTACATTTAAGATCTAACAAATCTAGTCATCCAGTACTTTCTGCACTCTCTGAAAAGTATTGGCCAAGGAACACCCAAAGAATATTAAACGAAAATAACCCTATGTACTTCCCTCCTCCCCAACTGAAAGAGGACCCACAGAGTATAAAATTTCCTCTACAGCCTCAGATACAGATGACCCTTTGTCCACCAGCCTTGCTCAAATGAAATTCCTCATCTGAACCACAGAATAAAGAAGCTGATTTGAATAACTATTTCCTCAGTCTTCCCCAAAAGTAAACTGCTTATATAAAGTCTATGCCCTCGGATTATAGGACTTAATTATCTTGAAGAATCTTGGGTGAGGAAGACTGGAACTATTAAACTGGATTTCAATCACAAAGATATTCTTGGAAAATAAATGGTATAGTTAAGCATTAAAAATATTTCCATCTAAAGGGAGGTACGAGAGGGATTTGGAGTCTGGGATTAACACATGCAAACTGATATATACGGAATGCACAAGATACAAGGTACTCAGTAACAAGAAACTAGCACAGGGAACTATATTCGGTATCCTGTGATAAACCATAATGGAAAAGAATATGGATGTTAATGTATATATGTACAATTGCACAGCAGAAATTAACATAATATTGAATGCCAGTCATACTTCAATAAAAAATAAATTTAAAAATAGATAAAGTATTAAAGTCTAACTCAGTAGAAATGTTATCAGTATTTTAGCTTAACAATCATTTGTGTACATGTTACATTAAAGCAAGAATCTATAAGGAATCAGTCTTTCCTACCAAACATTAACAGTGTATTTAAGTGAAGCTAGTCTTTTGGAAGTGTGTCATCTGTGGACTCGCTTTCATCTGTCCAGTGCAGACCAGAGCATGCGTTCTCAAAGTGGGGTCACAGACATACCGGGGTCTGTACAACCTTTTCAGAGGCTCTACAAGGTCCTCACTGTGTGAGACCAGATTTTCTTCATATTCTCAGGAGACTGAGAAAATGTATAACAGTCCAGTTGGCTTTTATTAAGCTAAAGAAATCTGTAAAATGTGAAATTGTGCTACTCTTCTCACCAAGTTTTTTATAATTGGTACTTTTATTATTTTTAAATAAATTACATTTTTTAAATATATTTTTGCTTTAAATTTTAAGAATGTAACACATAGTATTCCTTTCTCTTGGCTCATGATTCTATAGTAGAATATATTCTGAAATATATGTATTCAGAATATAATCTATTTCAGAATGTATTCCATTTCAGTATATTTACTACGATGAAATATTAAGGAGTATGAGAGTTTTTTTTTTTTTTCAAAATTGTTAATGGGGAAAAATACATCAACTTCTCAAATATGATATTTATATCTGTTAAAGTTTTCTTATACATTTTAAAGTGTCCGTTAGCTTGCCTAGTTAGGATGCCGTGAAGTAATTTCTTTTCTTACTAGATTGACTGTTCAAGTACCATCATGCTGGACAATATTGTGAGGAAAGACACGAGTACAGATCATAGCCAGCCACGACCGCCTTCCAACAGGACGGTCCAGTCACCAAATTCATCCGTGCCATCTCCAGGCCTTGCAGGTAAAGTGGTCTTTTAAATTTTCATAAGTGGGTTTTTTTTTTCAGCCCATTTCCCCTCCAGGCCTTTGCATAAACCTTTAAATGGAAAAGAATATGGATGTTAATGTATATATGTACAATTGCACAGCAGAAATTAACATAATATTGAATGCCAGTCATACTTCAATAAAAATAAATTTAAAAATAGATAAAGTATTAAAGTCTAACTCAGTAGAAATGTTATCAGTATTTTAGCTTAACAATCATTTGTGTACATGTTACATTAAAGCAAGAATCTATAAGGAATCAGTCTTTCCTACCAAACATTAACAGTGTATTTAAGTGAAGCTAGTCTTTTGGAAGTGTGTCATCTGTGGACTCGCTTTCATCTGTCCAGTGCAGACCAGAGCATGCGTTCTCAAAGTGGGGTCACAGACATACCGGGGTCTGTACAACCTTTTCAGAGGCTCTACAAGGTCCTCACTGTGTGAGACCAGATTTTCTTCATATTCTCAGGAGACTGAGAAAATGTATAACAGTCCAGTTGGCTTTTATTAAGCTAAAGAAATCTGTAAAATGTGAAATTGTGCTACTCTTCTCACCAAGTTTTTTATAATTGGTACTTTTATTATTTTTAAATAAATTACATTTTTTAAATATATTTTTGCTTTAAATTTTAAGAATGTAACACATAGTATTCCTTTCTCTTGGCTCATGATTCTATAGTAGAATATATTCTGAAATATATGTATTCAGAATATAATCTATTTCAGAATGTATTCCATTTCAGTATATTTACTACGATGAAATATTAAGGAGTATGAGAGTTTTTTTTTTTTTTCAAAATTGTTAATGGGGAAAAATACATCAACTTCTCAAATATGATATTTATATCTGTTAAAGTTTTCTTATACATTTTAAAGTGTCCGTTAGCTTGCCTAGTTAGGATGCCGTGAAGTAATTTCTTTTCTTACTAGATTGACTGTTCAAGTACCATCATGCTGGACAATATTGTGAGGAAAGACACGAGTACAGATCATAGCCAGCCACGACCGCCTTCCAACAGGACGGTCCAGTCACCAAATTCATCCGTGCCATCTCCAGGCCTTGCAGGTAAAGTGGTCTTTTAAATTTTTCATAAGTGGGTTTTTTTTTTTCCAGTTTTCCCTTACAATAAAAACATCCCCCTCTGCCTCCCCCCACCTTTTTATGCTGGATGACTAAAATGGGTCTGTGCTTTGGGTACTGCATAAAATTAGTGTACTTTCAAAGTGGAAAGCAAAGGTTAAACCTCTGTACATTTTCAGCAGGACTTAGAAGCACTAAAGCATGCACTCCTAGAAGGAAATTAGTATAGTTTCATCTCTTTGCATAGAATTTCTGTAGAATTAAAGTTTCTCACTGACAGTCCCTCTTTTTGGTGGTTGATTTGGTGTTTTTGACAAGCCTGCTTGTTTCCTCTGAGAGAGAAGCACTCTGACCGATGCTGTTCCCAGAGACCTTGCAAATGCGATGCCTTAGACCCAGTGAGTAAAGGAGAATCTCTTACACGATTCACCAGTCACACAAACATAATAAAACAGTTCTAAAATTTTAAAAGAGGTACTTATTTAAAACATAAACAGATTAAAAGGAAATTGTTGACAAAATATGGCAGAGGAACTGTTTAATTATGTAACAAGTTCATACAAATTAATAAGGAAAGCACTCAGTATTGCCAAAGCACCCTGCAAGCATGTATGCTCAGTTATGTCAGATTCTGCGACCCCATGCATTGTAGCCCACCAGGCTTCTCTGTCCATGAGATTCTCCAGGCAAGAATATTGGAGCGGTTGCCCTCTCCTTCTCCATAAGTTGGTAATCCCCTAAAGAGGAACTACTTGCAGTCAGTAAAGCAGGGGGGAGGAAGAAAGATGAGTGGAGTTCCATCTCACTGGTAGTTGTTGTGATATCAGAAGACGTGGTTTATAACTATTGAAGAAGCAAAGATTTCAACTGTGGAAACACCCACTGATAAGGACGTAATGGTAGAAATGCTCTGATACACAGCTGGTGGGAGTATAACTTGACAAAACATTCCTCAAAACCATTTTAGCACTATTATAAAGCTAACTTTATCTAGCACTGACTGTGCCCAGCACAGGACAAAGGAAAGTGCTTTTAAATTTTCATAAGTGGGTTTTTTTTTTCCAGTTCACCAAATTCATCCGTGCCATCTCCAGGCCTTGCAGGTAAAGTGGTCTTTTAAATTTTTCATAAGTGGGTTTTTTTTTCCAGTTTTCCTTACAATAAACATCCCCCTCTGCCTCCCCCCACCTTTTTATGCTGGATGACTAAAATGGGTCTGTGCTTTGGGTACTGCATAAAATTAGTGTACTTTCAAAGTGGAAAGCAAAGGTTAAACCTCTGTACATTTTCAGCAGGACTTAGAAGCACTAAAGCATGCATTCCTAGAAGGAAATTAGTATAGTTTCATCTCTTTGCATAGAATTTCTGTAGAATTAAAGTTTCTCACTGACAGTCCCTCTTTTTGGTGGTTGATTTGGTGTTTTTGACAAGCCTGCTTGTTTCCTCTGAGAGAGAAGCACTCTGACCGATGCTGTTCCCAGAGACCTTGCAAATGCGATGCCTTAGACCCAGTGAGTAAAGGAGAATCTCTTACACGATTCACCAGTCACACAAACATAATAAAACAGTTCTAAAATTTTAAAAGAGGTACTTATTTAAAACATAAACAGATTAAAAGGAAATTGTTGACAAAATATGGCAGAGGAACTGTTTAATTATGTAACAAGTTCATACAAATTAATAAGGAAAGCACTCAGTATTGCCAAAGCACCCTGCAAGCATGTATGCTCAGTTATGTCAGATTCTGCGACCCCATGCATTGTAGCCCACCAGGCTTCTCTGTCCATGAGATTCTCCAGGCAAGAATATTGGAGCGGTTGCCCTCTCCTTCTCCATAAGTTGGTAATCCCCTAAAGAGGAACTACTTGCAGTCAGTAAAGCAGGGGGGAGGAAGAAAGATGAGTGGAGTTCCATCTCACTGGTAGTTGTTGTGATATCAGAAGACGTGGTTTATAACTATTGAAGAAGCAAAGATTTCAACTGTGGAAACACCCACTGATAAGGACGTAATGGTAGAAATGCTCTGATACACAGCTGGTGGGAGTATAACTTGACAAAACATTCCTCAAAACCATTTTAGCACTATTATAAAGCTAACTTTATCTAGCACTGACTGTGCCCAGCACAGGACAAAGGACCTTCTATGCATTGCTCCAGTGTCTTCCATTAATTAGCCCCTGTGTGGCTTTCCTTCTTGGACTGCTCCTGGGTCCACCCTTACCCACTTTTTATTGTGCTCTGCGACTTTGGCTGACATCAGTGGCCTCACTAAGCTTCTCTGCTGAGTACTCCTATAGGGGGACATTCAGTAGTGTTTGGAGACATTTCTGATGGTTACTAAGTATGTAAAGGTGCTACTGGTGTCATGGGCAGACTCTGGAGAATTCCTGGGAATATATTGGGCCCTGAGATACAAGGAAACTAGTGAGGATGATTATTCAGATGATCCTCGAACCCCAGAGGAGCTTTTGAGACCTAGGATCTGCCCCCTAGAGAGTGAAATTAGCGCAAATGGAGAAGAAGAATGGGTTAATATGATGATATCTGAAGGTGGGGTGTGTACTAACCCAAAAGGCAACAGATTTGTGTCTAAAAGAAGTTATAGTCAAGTAAACCAAGACCTGTCCTCTAGCAGTGAGGAATTTATGACTCACCCCATGCCATTTTGGCAGAGCTCCACACGCAAGTAAAGCCTAATCCAAAGATCTAACAGTGAATAGGAATTCTTCCTGGCACAACATACCCCACAGAGGAAAACCCTATGGCAACATTCCAATCAAATCAAAATTTGTCTCCAAGATGCCCACGGGCAGCCTTTACCACAACCAGAGTGGGTACCTATACAGGGTCCTGCAGACCCTATTCATGATCTCTTAATAACAGGACCCCTAAATCAACTACAAGCAGCCTTTGATTTATTGGACTGTGCCGCTGGCCCTGAGCGACATGGGCCATTATATGAGGGACATATGCATTATATGAGGGACATATGCCCAGTGATGGGTGCGCTGAAGGATTTCAACCTATTACTGATCAAGAATTGATGGCAATAGGTACCTTAGCTAATGTAAGGAATGAAGTTAGGGTTTTAAGGGAAGTTCTTTTAAGAATGAGAGCCGGGATGCCACTGCCAGGAGCTAATGCTCAACCACCACTAGCTGCAAAAAACTTAAAATTCTTGACAAAACATTCCTCAAAACCATTTTAGCACTATTATAAAGCTAACTTTATCTAGCACTGACTGTGCCCAGCACAGGACAAAGGACCTTCTATGCATTGCTCCAGTGTCTTCCATTAATTAGCCCCTGTGTGGCTTTCCTTCTTGGACTGCTCCTGGGTCCACCCTTACCCACTTTTTATTGTGCTCTGCGACTTTGGCTGACATCAGTGGCCTCACTAAGCTTCTCTGCTGAGTACTCCTATAGGGGGACATTCAGTAGTGTTTGGAGACATTTCTGATGGTTACTAAGTATGTAAAGGTGCTACTGGTGTCATGGGCAGACTCTGGAGAATTCCTGGGAATATATTGGGCCCTGAGATACAAGGAAACTAGTGAGGATGATTATTCAGATGATCCTCGAACCCCAGAGGAGCTTTTGAGACCTAGGATCTGCCCCCTAGAGAGTGAAATTAGCGCAAATGGAGAAGAAGAATGGGTTAATATGATGATATCTGAAGGTGGGGTGTGTACTAACCCAAAAGGCAACAGATTTGTGTCTAAAAGAAGTTATAGTCAAGTAAACCAAGACCTGTCCTCTAGCAGTGAGGAATTTATGACTCACCCCATGCCATTTTGGCAGAGCTCCACACGCAAGTAAAGCCTAATCCAAAGATCTAACAGTGAATAGGAATTCTTCCTGGCACAACATACCCCACAGAGGAAAACCCTATGGCAACATTCCAATCAAATCAAAATTTGTCTCCAAGATGCCCACGGGCAGCCTTTACCACAACCAGAGTGGGTACCTATACAGGGTCCTGCAGACCCTATTCATGATCTCTTAATAACAGGACCCCTAAATCAACTACAAGCAGCCTTTGATTTATTGGACTGTGCCGCTGGCCCTGAGCGACATGGGCCATTATATGAGGGACATATGCATTATATGAGGGACATATGCCCAGTGATGGGTGCGCTGAAGGATTTCAACCTATTACTGATCAAGAATTGATGGCAATAGGTACCTTAGCTAATGTAAGGAATGAAGTTAGGGTTTTAAGGGAAGTTCTTTTAAGAATGAGAGCCGGGATGCCACTGCCAGGAGCTAATGCTCAACCACCACTAGCTCAAGCAGCAGGAACAATTCCTGTTAATCATATAAGAGCTGTTATTGGAAACACGGCTAATAATCCTAATGATATAGCTCTTTGGTTAGGAAGTGCCATTCCTGCCATTGAAGGAGTGTTCCCCATACCTGACAAGCCTACTCGCATTAGAGTTATTAATGCTTTACTAGCAGGCCTAGCTGGAATGGACCTGAGACAAGGACAGGCTCCTACTTGGGATGCAGCAATTGCTTTAATTTATCAAAGAACTCATGTAGTAGCTGCGGCACATACCTTGGCAGAAACTCTCGCCTCCATCTATTGTTCTGATGGAATTTTGGTGGCGTTTAATATGGGAATGATGTTCTCTGATCAAGACTTTGCTCTTGTCTGGGGCATAGTTCATAACCTTTTGCCAGGACAAGCTCTGGTTACAAATGCTCAGCAACTGCTGAATGCCTATCCTGATGATCAAGCTAAAGCACAAGCTTTTCCACAAATAATCCTGGGACTTTATCAGCTACTGGGGTTAAATATGCATGGTCAGTCTATTCGTCCTTCTGCAGCACGGACACAGACGAATTGTCAGCAACCGGCACCATTTCAGTCATCTCAAAAGCAGCCAACAGGAAGAGGTCAAAGAAAAAAAAATTCTGGACGTCAACAGGCCCCAGAACCATCTGGAAGGCAACGAGGAACTGGTAATTCTCAGAATCGTATTTCGGAACAGCAGAATTCCCCACTGCCCCCTCAAGGTGAAGATGGAAGAAACTGACAAGGGGAATGGAGGCCTAGATATAACTTTCGGCCTAATCCACAACAACCTGAGAGGTTTGGACGGGGACAAAGAAGCCCTAATCCTTACCGAAGCCCTGGTCACCAGGATCAGAACCCCTGCCCTGAACAAGAACGGGGACCATGACCTAATAACCAGGGCAACAGGAATGGGTAGACAAGAACGGTGAATACTGTTCTAGTCACTTCGCCTTCGGAAAACAATGCAACATCAAGCCCTACCTCATCTGCAGCCCCTTCAAATAGAGGTTAAGGGGACTGTTCTGAAAGGATTTGGGGATTCCCAAGATGAAATTACCGTCCTACCTCAAAGTTTTTTACAAGAAGAAACACCAAATGGAAGTGCACAGATTAAGACTGTTACAGGGAAGAGATCGACAATTCCTGTTAATCATATAAGAGCTGTTATTGGAAACACGGCTAATAATCCTAATGATATAGCTCTTTGGTTAGGAAGTGCCATTCCTGCCATTGAAGGAGTGTTCCCCATACCTGACAAGCCTACTCGCATTAGAGTTATTAATGCTTTACTAGCAGGCCTAGCTGGAATGGACCTGAGACAAGGACAGGCTCCTACTTGGGATGCAGCAATTGCTTTAATTTATCAAAGAACTCATGTAGTAGCTGCGGCACATACCTTGGCAGAAACTCTCGCCTCCATCTATTGTTCTGATGGAATTTTGGTGGCGTTTAATATGGGAATGATGTTCTCTGATCAAGACTTTGCTCTTGTCTGGGGCATAGTTCATAACCTTTTGCCAGGACAAGCTCTGGTTACAAATGCTCAGCAACTGCTGAATGCCTATCCTGATGATCAAGCTAAAGCACAAGCTTTTCCACAAATAATCCTGGGACTTTATCAGCTACTGGGGTTAAATATGCATGGTCAGTCTATTCGTCCTTCTGCAGCACGGACACAGACGAATTGTCAGCAACCGGCACCATTTCAGTCATCTCAAAAGCAGCCAACAGGAAGAGGTCAAAGAAAAAAAAATTCTGGACGTCAACAGGCCCCAGAACCATCTGGAAGGCAACGAGGAACTGGTAATTCTCAGAATCGTATTTCGGAACAGCAGAATTCCCCACTGCCCCCTCAAGGTGAAGATGGAAGAAACTGACAAGGGGAATGGAGGCCTAGATATAACTTTCGGCCTAATCCACAACAACCTGAGAGGTTTGGACGGGGACAAAGAAGCCCTAATCCTTACCGAAGCCCTGGTCACCAGGATCAGAACCCCTGCCCTGAACAAGAACGGGGACCATGACCTAATAACCAGGGCAACAGGAATGGGTAGACAAGAACGGTGAATACTGTTCTAGTCACTTCGCCTTCGGAAAACAATGCAACATCAAGCCCTACCTCATCTGCAGCCCCTTCAAATAGAGGTTAAGGGGACTGTTCTGAAAGGATTTGGGGATTCCCAAGATGAAATTACCGTCCTACCTCAAAGTTTTTTACAAGAAGAAACACCAAATGGAAGTGCACAGATTAAGACTGTTACAGGGGAAGAGATACGACCTACATATTATCTGACCTTCAAAGTTAATGGAAGAAAGGTCCAAACTGAAGTAATCTCTACATCTTTTGATTGCGCCATTATTGCTCCACATGATGTTCCTTGGCTAGTTGTTAAGCCACTGCAACTGACTATTAAACTAGATTTAGAAGAAATAAAGAAGACTTTATTGGATAAAGCAAATCTTACCTCCGATCAAAAGCAGACAATTAAATTGCTTTTAGAGGAATATAATGATATTTGGCAAGAATGGGAAAACCAAGTGGGACATAGGAGAATTAGACCTCATCATATAGCGACTGGCACTATGGCTTCCCGGCCTCAGAGACAATACCATATTAATCCAAAAGCTAAACCTGATATGCAGATAGTTGTCAATGATTTATTAAAACAAGGGGTATTAATTCAAAAGGAAAGTAGTATGAACACCCCAGTATACCTTGTTCCCAAAAGCAATGGGAGATGGAGAATGGTGTTAGATTATAGAGAAGTAAATAAGGTTACTCCTTTAATAGCAACTCAAAATCAGCACTCTGCTGGGATATTGTCCTCATTATATAGGGGTAAATATAAGTCTACTATAGATTTAGCAAATGGCTTTTGGGCTCATCCTATTACTAGAGAAAGTTACTGGCTAACTGCATTCGCTTGGTCAGGAAAACAATATTGTTGGATGGTTTTACCTCAGGATTTTTAAATAGCCCTGCTTTGTTCACTGAGGATGTAGTTGATGTATTAAGAGATCACTAATGTTCAAGTTTATGTTGATGATGTCTACCTGAGCAATGATACGATTGAAGAACACCTAGATGCATTAAGAAAGATGTTTCAATTATTAAGAGAAGCAGGATATATTGTTTCTTTACAAAAGTCTGCCCTCTGCCAAAGTACAATTGAGTTTTTGGGTTTTCAGATTACAAGCACCGGAAGAGGGTGGACAAGCTCATTTACAGAAAAATTAGTTCATCTTAAACCTCCTACTACCCTAAAAGAATTGCAAAGTATTTTAGGCTTTATGAACTTTGCAAGGAATTTTCTACCTAATTTTGCTGAGTTAATTGCTCCACTATATAGGTTAATTCCTGAATTTAAGATATCAGTTGTTCCTTGGACATCAGAACATACAGCTTTATTAACTAAACTAATTAAGGCTTTAAATGATGCAGCTGAGTTACAAGAAAGGGATCCAACCCTTAAATTGATACTTAAGTGTAATGCCTGTCCAACAACTGGTTATGCAAGATTTTATAATGAAAAGGGAATTTCTCCTATTCAATACCTCTCTATATTGTTTACTAAGAATTAAAATTTTCTATCTTAGAGAAATTGTTAACTACTATACATAAAGCCTTGCTAAAAGGACTTGATTTAGCAATGGGACAGGGAATTATGGTGTATAGTCCTGTTGTCTCAATGACTAAGATTCAGAAAACACTTATCACAGCTAGAAAAGCACTAGCTTCGCGATGGGTTACATGGATGACTTATTTAGAAGATCCTAGAATTGAATTTTATTATGATAATACCTTACCTTAATTAAAACTATTACCAGAAGGAACAGAAATAAGAACTAAAGCTTTAACAGAATATGCGTCTGAATTTTACACTGATGGTTCAGCAATTAAATCTCCCGATAAAACTAAGACCTATTGTTCTGGAATGGGTATAGTACAATATAAGTACACACCTGAACCTAAAATCATCAAAGAATGGAGTGTTCCTTTGGGAGATCATACTGCACAGTTTGCAGAAATTGCAACTTAAGAATTTGCTTGCAAGCAAGCTCTTAAGATACAGGGTCCTATCTTAATAATGACAGACAGTGATTATCTTGCTAAGTCCTATAATAATGAATTAAGCTATTGGATATCAAATAGGTTTGTAAATAATCGTAAAAAACCATTAACCCATATAGGGAAATGGAAAAATATTGCTGATTGTCTTAAGATAAAGCCAGACATATTTGTGGCCCATGAGCCAGGCCACCAGGAAACTAATGTTTCTTTGCATGCCAAGGTAAATGGTCTGGCTGACACACTAGCTATACACGCATCTTATACAGTAAATACTGTAAAAAAAAAAAAAACCAGAGCTGGATTCAGAACTCAATCAACTACTATCTGGAATCACTATCAAAGGGTCTCCTACACAATTTAAATATGAATTACAAGGGATGGATGTTGTAACAATACGACCTGAGGGTATAAGAACTGTGCCTCCAAGGAGTAACAGAGCTAAGATTATCAAAGAAGCATTCTCTCTTGGAGGACAAAATACCACAATGATGACTTTACAACAAAAGTTCTGGTGGCCAAACATGAGAAAAGATGTAGTAAAATACCTACGCCTCTGTGAAATCTGTGCACCAGTTAATCCTAGTAACATTAAACCTTCAAGACCCATATTGCAAACCCGCCCACCCAAGCCCTTTGAACGATTCCAGATGGATTTTATAGGGCCATTACCCACTTCTGAGGGGTATAGCTCTGTTTTGGTGATTGTTGATGTGGCATCAGGATATATTTGGCTGTACCCCACTAAGGCCCAAACTACCAAGGGAACTATCAAGGCCTTAAACCTATTAACTGGTACTGCAATTCCCAAGGTGCTACACTCTGATCAAGGGGCAGCATTCATTTCTTCCAACTTAGCCACATGGGCTAAGGAAAAGAATATTACATTGGAATTCAGTACTCCTTACCACCCCCAAAGTAGTGGAAAAGTGGAAAGGAAAAACAGTGAGATTAAAAGGCTTTTGACTAAACTTTTGGTGGGGTGGCCTATGAAGTGGTACAACCTTATCCCTGATATACAGTTTGCTTTGAATAATACACCCTCAACGGTCACGAAATATATTCCTCATCAATTGATGTTTGGAATAGGTTGTAATCAGCCCTTTGCCAATCGAGACACTTTCAATTGGACACGTGAAGAACAGTTAGCTTTGCTAGCTGAAATTCGCCAGTCATTAACACTTCCAGTTTCTCAATCATCTTCCTCAGGTTGGTTACCCACGGTTGGCCAGCTGATCCAGGAGAGTGTATATAGGCCTTCCCAACTACGACCTAAGTGGAGGAAGCCAACACCAATTGTTGCTGTACTGAACAATCACACTGTTCAAATTGTAGACCACCTGGGCCAACCAAAAATTGTGAGTGTTGACAATCTCAAGCTCACCCCACATCAGAATGACAAAACCAATGACCATGCAAGATTGGATGCAGTGGAAACAGAAAAATTCCACACTCTACGACGCCAAGAAGAACCTGAGATAGAGATTATCGAATTTGGAGATTCAGAATCCAAACTTGGAGATTCGGAACCCAAAAATGAAGAGAAAGCTATTTCCAAACAAATTTCTCGTTTAATGAAAGTTAAACACTGGCTTCATTCGAGCCGTGCTATCTTAACAAGAATACTAGGCTGGGTTTTCCTTGTTGTTTTGTTTTTAGCCATCATAACAACCACTATCATAACCACTCTATTTAGATTACAATGGAAGGCTGCAATTGAAACACCAGGACCAGTGATAAACTGGACCCTGAAGACAAGGCATCATGAGATACAAGTTGAGCAACTTACAGCTAGAACTAGAAGGCATAGTCACCTAGCCACAAAACCAGTAAATGTAACAACTCATCCTTTGTCTCAAGGGATATTTTTTGAACCTCATCCATGACCTATTTTGGCCAAGGAGAGGGTCTTTGCTATCTCCCAAGTGATTATGATTAATACAGAAACAATAATTGCTGAAACTGATTTGACCACTGCTCAAGCTGAATATCTAACACAAATGGTCAATGAAGAAATGAGGAACATAAAATCCTTATTCTCCCTTTTGATTTACCAATTGGAGATCCTACCTCCCAAGAATATATTCGAAAGAAATGTTTCCAGGATTTAGGACATTGTTACCTAGTGGATTTTGCACGGAAAGACAATGGCCAGACAGTACATTCAGGGCTCAGGACGCCTGGTTGATGGAACATTCACAAATAAAAAATTTTCCTCTTTCAATTTGATGTTTGGAATAGGTTGTAATCAGCCCTTTGCCAATCGAGACACTTTCAATTGGACACGTGAAGAACAGTTAGCTTTGCTAGCTGAAATTCGCCAGTCATTAACACTTCCAGTTTCTCAATCATCTTCCTCAGGTTGGTTACCCACGGTTGGCCAGCTGATCCAGGAGAGTGTATATAGGCCTTCCCAACTACGACCTAAGTGGAGGAAGCCAACACCAATTGTTGCTGTACTGAACAATCACACTGTTCAAATTGTAGACCACCTGGGCCAACCAAAAATTGTGAGTGTTGACAATCTCAAGCTCACCCCACATCAGAATGACAAAACCAATGACCATGCAAGATTGGATGCAGTGGAAACAGAAAAATTCCACACTCTACGACGCCAAGAAGAACCTGAGATAGAGATTATCGAATTTGGAGATTCAGAATCCAAACTTGGAGATTCGGAACCCAAAAATGAAGAGAAAGCTATTTCCAAACAAATTTCTCGTTTAATGAAAGTTAAACACTGGCTTCATTCGAGCCGTGCTATCTTAACAAGAATACTAGGCTGGGTTTTCCTTGTTGTTTTGTTTTTAGCCATCATAACAACCACTATCATAACCACTCTATTTAGATTACAATGGAAGGCTGCAATTGAAACACCAGGACCAGTGATAAACTGGACCCTGAAGACAAGGCATCATGAGATACAAGTTGAGCAACTTACAGCTAGAACTAGAAGGCATAGTCACCTAGCCACAAAACCAGTAAATGTAACAACTCATCCTTTGTCTCAAGGGATATTTTTTGAACCTCATCCATGACCTATTTTGGCCAAGGAGAGGGTCTTTGCTATCTCCCAAGTGATTATGATTAATACAGAAACAATAATTGCTGAAACTGATTTGACCACTGCTCAAGCTGAATATCTAACACAAATGGTCAATGAAGAAATGAGGAACTTAAAATCCCTTATTCTCCCTTTTGATTTACCAATTGGAGATCCTACCTCCCAAGAATATATTCGAAAGAAATGTTTCCAGGATTTAGGACATTGTTACCTAGTGGATTTTGGTACGGAAAGACAATGGCCAGACAGTACATTCATTCAAGATCAGGGTCCAATACCAGGACGCCTGGTTGATGGAACATCACATTCTGCACAAGAAGTATGGGAATTCTATGTTTCTTCCAATGCTTCTGGATTAGCCAACAAGACATGGTGTGAGGAATCCAGAATAGGATCATACTATGTCCTGAGAGGATTAAGAGAAAAAAGTAAATATGCACTCTTTTGCACAGATGCTCTGTATGAATTCTGATATGACAGGATAAGAACTTTAGCCCAGAAGGAAAAGGCTGTTACGAAATTTCTTCTTGAAAATCTGGTTGCCAATAGTACTTCCCTGTTAAAGGCTGATCTTTTATCTCCCAATTGGCATTACAATGGAGAGAATAAATTGTTTCAAAATGTAACACTGACAGATTCTTGCACTAGACCACTGTTGCCTATATTATTGAATTCTACAAGGTATGAATGGTCTCTCTGGGAAGGAGACTGTGGAGTGACCAAATTTACTGTGAAAACTCATCCTGCTTGTAAAAATGAACCAAGTAAAAAGCACCCATATGCTTGTTTGCATTGGAGATATCGAGGTATGTGTTCTGAAGAAGACAAAGAGAAATGTACGCAGCAATATCCTGAGTATGGTGTCTCTGTACCTAGTATTGATTTTGGATATTTGGCCTCTTAATATTTTCCAAGCCCAATGTGTAAAACCTCGAGAAGTTTGGTTGCCAATCCTCAAGATAACGATATAGCATAGATGCTGAATGTGTGAATCAGGCCAAAAAAGGATATCCAGTGCATAATGTCATTAAGACACTGACTGAACAAGTTCCTCATCCATGACCTATTTTGGCCAAGGAGAGGGTCTTTGCTATCTCCCAAGTGATTATGATTAATACAGAAACAATAATTGCTGAAACTGATTTGACCACTGCTCAAGCTGAATATCTAACACAAATGGTCAATGAAGAAATGAGGAACTTAAAATCCTTATTCTCCCTTTTGATTTACCAATTGGAGATCCTACCTCCCAAGAATATATTCGAAAGAAATGTTTCCAGGATTTAGGACATTGTTACCTAGTGGATTTTGGTACGGAAAGACAATGGCCAGACAGTACATTCATTCAAGATCAGGGTCCAATACCAGGACGCCTGGTTGATGGAACATCACATTCTGCACAAGAAGTATGGGAATTCTATGTTTCTTCCAATGCTTCTGGATTAGCCAACAAGACATGGTGTGAGGAATCCAGAATAGGATCATACTATGTCCTGAGAGGATTAAGAGAAAAAAGTAAATATGCACTCTTTTGCACAGATGCTCTGTATGAATTCTGATATGACAGGATAAGAACTTTAGCCCAGAAGGAAAAGGCTGTTACGAAATTTCTTCTTGAAAATCTGGTTGCCAATAGTACTTCCCTGTTAAAGGCTGATCTTTTATCTCCCAATTGGCATTACAATGGAGAGAATAAATTGTTTCAAAATGTAACACTGACAGATTCTTGCACTAGACCACTGTTGCCTATATTATTGAATTCTACAAGGTATGAATGGTCTCTCTGGGAAGGAGACTGTGGAGTGACCAAATTTACTGTGAAAACTCATCCTGCTTGTAAAAATGAACCAAGTAAAAAGCACCCATATGCTTGTTTGCATTGGAGATATCGAGGTATGTGTTCTGAAGAAGACAAAGAGAAATGTACGCAGCAATATCCTGAGTATGGTGTCTCTGTACCTAGTATTGATTTTGGATATTTGGCCTCTCTTAATATTTTTCCAAGCCCAATGTGTAAAACCTCGAGAAGTTTGGTTGCCAATCCTCAAGATAACGTATATAGCATATATGCTGAATGTGTGAATCAGGCCAAAAAAGGATATCCAGTGCATAATGTCATTAAGACACTGACTGAACAAGTTCCAAAAGGACAAGGGGAAAGTCCAGACAACAGTACTAGGATTGGTCAGTGCAATTAACACAGTAGCAAGACTTAGTGATTTAAATGATCAAAATTTAGCTTCTGGAATTCATTTATTAAAGGACCATATCATCACTCCTATGGAAGCAACAATAGCTGATGTTAGCTTGGTGACAGGAGCCATACAAGTGGAACATTTTCATAATCACATATCTCAGTTTAAGCACACGCTTATGAATAATTGAGTAGACTGGAATATTATGGATTCAGCCTGGATTCAGGAAGAGTTAAAATTAAGTGAAGAAATTATGAGAATAATGCGCAGAACGGCTAATAGTATTACATATAGAGTAGAGCAAACAAGAAATTTACTTAATGCTAGTGCCTGGAAGATATATGTGTATTATGAACTAACAACACCTAAAGAAGTCTATACCCAACATTGGGAAATTAAAAATTTAGGCCATCTAGTAAGAAATTCTGGGTATTTAACTATAGTATGGGTTGAACATCCATACCAAATTCTCAATAGAGACTGTGAAAAGACCAGGTTTTTGCAATTGAAAGATTGCTATATTAAGGATTATTTAATATATGAAGAAGTAAAAGAAGTGCAACTCTGTGGAAACCAAACTGGGAAAAACTGTTTGGTAAAAGCTTCAAAGATTTCAGAGCCTTGGGTGCTGATCCAACCTTTAAAGAATGGAAGTGACCTGCTTATGACAGACTCAACTGACTGTGGAATAGAACCATACGTTTCTGCATTGATAATAGTTAATGATTCAGCGGTAATTTGCTTGGTATGAGTTCAAAAGAGCCCTCCTGGTGGAAGAAGCAGACAAACCACTGATACCACAGGTTCCCCCACTAAGAATTCGCCTTCCTCACTTATTGGGAATTATCGCCAAACTTAAGAATTTTGAGGTAACAATAACCAGCACTGCTGAGGCTATAAATGACCAACTAGAGAGAACAAAGAATGAGCTCCTGAGACTCGACATTCACGAAGGAGATCTGCCTCATTGGATTCAGCAGCTTGCTACTGCAACAAAGGACATTTGGCCTGCAGCAGCCCACGCTATTCAAGGTATTGGGAACTTTGTGTCAAAGGTAATTGGAGGAACTTTTGGATCTGCAATAAATATCATGGTTTATCTGCGACCTATTTTCATAGGAGTATTGATTATTATAGGAATAATCTGTGTTTTAAAGATTGCAGGATGGATACGTATCAGCAAGAAAAAGAACAATTAGAATTGAAGGCATTTGATTTGGAATATTTGTTTGATGACCCAGGAGAGGGTACCTCTGCTGGATCTTTAATGATGACCGCCACAGCAGGAGAAGATGATACCCTAACAGAAATTTTGGAAGAAAGGAATGCTGCTAATTGTATGCAAAAAGGACCACAGGTGGACCCCAGTGGAGTAGTAACCACCCATGCAGGTATTTTAGATATGAATAAAATGTGGGTAAATCTGGCTTTATATTCTTTACATACAAGACAAGCAGTAAAAACTATAAGAAATTGGTACAAGCCAGGTTTGGAACCCCAAGGAGATGAAACATGGTTTATAACTTATCAATGTAAAAGATGTCCAAAATTGTATCATGAAAAATGTTCCTTAAAGTGGGATGGAGAAAATTATGTTTGGACACCAGAAACCCCAGTGCCCAAACAGATGAGAACTTTGGACTTACTATGTAAACATGCAAAGGGTAGCATTTGTGCAGAAGCCTTCCGAGAGACTAATCCTGTTGCTTATAGTCTTGCAGCTCAAATCTCCTTCCGTACTTCAGCTCTCAATGCTGCTAGAAGGGCTTCAGCGAGAAAGCGAGGACGGGACGAGTCCATTACTCATACAGGGAGATCTACTTGTGCCGGTGATGTTCCCGTTTCCTCTAATGTTGGGCAATGCATCTCAGACAGTGAACAACCTTGTAAAACTTTACAAATTTCTGAACCCATATCCCAGACCTTATTTCCCTTTTGAATGGGCACAAAATCAGGACCAAACTGAGTTGATCACCGCCTTCTTTTTATATGGCTTGGGAAAAATAAAATATAAAGTGTTCGAAAAGAGAGAACAAAGAATGAGCTCCTGAGACTCGACATTCACGAAGGAGATCTGCCTCATTGGATTCAGCAGCTTGCTACTGCAACAAAGGACATTTGGCCTGCAGCAGCCCACGCTATTCAAGGTATTGGGAACTTTGTGTCAAAGGTAATTGGAGGAACTTTTGGATCTGCAATAAATATCATGGTTTATCTGCACCTATTTTCATAGGAGTATTGATTATTATAGGAATAATCTGTGTTTTAAAGATTGCAGGATGGATACGTATCAGCAAGAAAAAGAACAATTAGAATTGAAGGCATTTGATTTGGAATATTTGTTTGATGACCCAGGAGAGGGTACCTCTGCTGGATCTTTAATGATGACCGCCACAGCAGGAGAAGATGATACCCTAACAGAAATTTTGGAAGAAAGGAATGCTGCTAATTGTATGCAAAAAGGACCACAGGTGGACCCCAGTGGAGTAGTAACCACCCATGCAGGTATTTTAGATATGAATAAAATGTGGGTAAATCTGGCTTTATATTCTTTACATACAAGACAAGCAGTAAAAACTATAAGAAATTGGTACAAGCCAGGTTTGGAACCCCAAGGAGATGAAACATGGTTTATAACTTATCAATGTAAAAGATGTCCAAAATTGTATCATGAAAAATGTTCCTTAAAGTGGGATGGAGAAAATTATGTTTGGACACCAGAAACCCCAGTGCCCAAACAGATGAGAACTTTGGACTTACTATGTAAACATGCAAAGGGTAGCATTTGTGCAGAAGCCTTCCGAGAGACTAATCCTGTTGCTTATAGTCTTGCAGCTCAAATCTCCTTCCGTACTTCAGCTCTCAATGCTGCTAGAAGGGCTTCAGCGAGAAAGCGAGGACGGGACGAGTCCATTACTCATACAGGGAGATCTACTTGTGCCGGTGATGTTCCCGTTTCCTCTAATGTTGGGCAATGCATCTCAGACAGTGAACAACCTTGTAAAACTTTACAAATTTCTGAACCCATATCCCAGACCTTATTTCCCTTTTGAATGGGCACAAAATCAGGACCAAACTGAGTTGATCACCGCCTTCTTTTTATATGGCTTGGGAAAAATAAAATATAAAGTGTTCAAGAAAATATAGTGAGATTTTGTGCTTCAGATGGAGGAAAGGGTATGAAAGATAGGGATTGTAGAGCAGCAGTGTGTTGGAAATTACTGTATACAATGCCTGTTTATATGGGAACCTCCCATGATGGGATATGCCTTTTTGGCACGCCTTGAATATGGACACTGCAGAGATCCAGATTGTGGGATCTTTCAGCGAGACCCACCTGTAAGTCAGAATCCTAATGTTTATGATTGGAAGAGATGGCTATCAATGCATCTCATTCCCCTCTACATGGAGAAGTGTTTAATTTTAAAAGCAGAAGGTTTATGGAATGTCAATTTGATAATTGTTTAGAATGGGGAATGTTTTTTACCTTAACTCCTATAAAGAAACAAGTTTACCAAGCCTACGGGCAAATCTGTGGTTCTCGGAAGGAGAAGATGTCATGGGCAGACTCTGGAGAATTCCTGGGAATATATTGGGCCCTGAGATAAAGGAAACTATTGAGGATGATTATTCAGATGATCCTCAAACCCCAGAGGAGCTTTTGAGACCTAGGATCCGCCCCCTAGAGAGTGAAATTAGTGCAGATGGAGAAGAAGAATGGGTGAATATGATGACACCTGAAGGTGGGGTGTGTACTAACCCAAAAGGCAACAGATTTGTGTCTAAAAGAAGTTATAATCAAGTAAGCCAAGACCTGTCCTCTAGCAATGAGGAATTTATGACTCACCCCATGCCATTTCGACAGGGCTCCACTGTCAAAGCCTTATCCAAAGAGCTAACAGTGAATAGGAATTCTTCCTGGCACAACATACCCCACAGAGGAAACTCCTATGGCAACATTCCAGTCTTATCTGTTTACTTTCTTAGGGATAAGGAGGTTTAACCTACTCCGTGGTTAAGTTCATGTGGTGAAGTTCCATGTCATAGAATCCTTTTGAATAAATGAGTAGGGAATAGTTTTATTTTAGGATTGATGTGATTTTATGGGCTATTATGGGCTATGGTTTTATTGTTAAGAACGGAAGGAAAGTGGGCACAAAATCAGGACCAAACTGAGTTGATCACCGCCTTCTTTTTATATGGCTTGGGAAAAATAAAATATAAAGTGTTCAAGAAAATATAGTGAGATTTTGTGCTTCAGATGGAGGAAAGGGTATGAAAGATAGGGATTGTAGAGCAGCAGTGTGTTGGAAATTACTGTATACAATGCCTGTTTATATGGGAACCTCCCATGATGGGATATGCCTTTTTGGCACGCCTTGAATATGGACACTGCAGAGATCCAGATTGTGGGATCTTTCAGCGAGACCCACCTGTAAGTCAGAATCCTAATGTTTATGATTGGAAGAGATGGCTATCAATGCATCTCATTCCCCTCTACATGGAGAAGTGTTTAATTTTAAAAGCAGAAGGTTTATGGAATGTCAATTTGATAATTGTTTAGAATGGGGAATGTTTTTTACCTTAACTCCTATAAAGAAACAAGTTTACCAAGCCTACGGGCAAATCTGTGGTTCTCGGAAGGAGAAGATGTCATGGGCAGACTCTGGAGAATTCCTGGGAATATATTGGGCCCTGAGATAAAGGAAACTATTGAGGATGATTATTCAGATGATCCTCAAACCCCAGAGGAGCTTTTGAGACCTAGGATCCGCCCCCTAGAGAGTGAAATTAGTGCAGATGGAGAAGAAGAATGGGTGAATATGATGACACCTGAAGGTGGGGTGTGTACTAACCCAAAAGGCAACAGATTTGTGTCTAAAAGAAGTTATAATCAAGTAAGCCAAGACCTGTCCTCTAGCAATGAGGAATTTATGACTCACCCCATGCCATTTCGACAGGGCTCCACTGTCAAAGCCTTATCCAAAGAGCTAACAGTGAATAGGAATTCTTCCTGGCACAACATACCCCACAGAGGAAACTCCTATGGCAACATTCCAGTCTTATCTGTTTACTTTCTTAGGGATAAGGAGGTTTAACCTACTCCGTGGTTAAGTTCATGTGGTGAAGTTCCATGTCATAGAATCCTTTTGAATAAATGAGTAGGGAATAGTTTTATTTTAGGATTGATGTGATTTTATGGGCTATTATGGGCTATGGTTTTATTGTTAAGAACGGAAGGAAAGTGGTGGCACATTCAGCTGAGATTAGCATAAAGCTTCATTGTGCCTTCCTTTTTGAGTTCTAATCCTTGTAATGATTTATGAGCATAGGTTAATGATGTAATGATTGTACCCTGGTAAGAGATAAGAAAGTGGTCTGTATTCCACCCGGAGAACTGGCGAATTCGCCCATTCTGAGAATGGAGAAATGCCGAAATAGGCAAAGTGGCAAAAATTTTTCTTATAAAAGGGGTGGAAATAGATTGTACGGGAGCTCACTCACAGAACTCAGCTGCGACTGAGGTGAGATTGAAGCTCTCCAGCTCTGGGGTAAGAATTTTTATTATTGTTGATTGAGTTCTGAAATAATTTTGAAGCCTTGAGTTGTTACTGATTGAGTTTTGAGATATAATTGCTAACCTTGTGTCTTTTATGCTAATAAATCTGATCTTGATTTGAACTCCACGCCTTATTACTGTTGAAGTTCTATTCTCTCTAATATTTGAGGGAACTACATTGTGTAAATTGAAAGTTCTCTGAAAATAGAATAGAGGTGATTTGGTATCTCCACGTGTTTATTTATCAGAGATAAGTAATTGCACAGTGCCTGCAACGCTGGCGTCTGGTAACCAGTAGAGGCCAAGGGTGCCACTCCACATCCTTATGATTCACATAGAGCCTGCACATTGAAGAGTTATCCAGCCCTAAATGTCAGTAGTGCTGAGACTGAACCAGCCCTGCGACTTGCGGGCATGTGCTGGCAGCTCATCACCTCCTTTTATCTCATGTAATTTCATTATGTGTTTCTGAGAAGATACAATACAGATATTCCTTTTGTGATTGTGTGTGACTTCTCATCTCCTCAGGACCTGTTACTATGACAAGCGTACACCCACCAATACGTTCACCTAGTGCCTCCAGTGTTGGGAGCCGAGGAAGGTAAACTGACTCAACTCACTCTCTAGTGTGTAAATTTTGAAACTAGATTTCTCTTGCTAGTGTTCAATGTGCTTGGTACTCAGTATACATTTGGAGCAACTTCTTTTAACTTTCAAAGTTTTAATAATTATTATAAGTTACATGTTAATGAAATCAGTTAATAGGTAGAGTACAATTTTCTCTTTAAAGATACAAAAATATTTGTTCATGTGTTGAAAATAAGAAAATACATTTGAGTCTACCATAATAGCAAGGACAAAGCAGAAATGATGTATGTATAACACACTGCACTGTACAGGAACATGCATAAGGAAAAACTTAGGGAAAACAAGTAATGATTTTTTGCTAGAATTGGTGTTCTGTTTTCTAAATACCAAGCATTCGTTTTGCTTTAAAATAATTTGCAGTTGTTGAAATTGTGTTTCAACTTTCATTACACACCCACTCATACTGCTTGCAAATTTCTCCTCAATAGTGAGCCCCATTCTTACTTTCCTAATCATGTGGAGGAAGCGTACTCTGAAGGGGAGATGTTTGGTTTGCCTTTAATTCTCAGAGAATATAGCAGCTGTCTGTAGAAGGCTCTTGTCCCAGTATGTTTTTTAAAATAGCAGGGCACCAGTAAATTCTGTCCCTAGTTAATTATCTTCACTCTTTGTGACAGTAGATCATGAGTATGAGCCTAGAGTTCTCTTTGTCACCGACTAGAGAAGGAAATGGGAAAGCCTGAAAAAAAAATTGCTGATTCTAAGACAGTTCTAAGATTTGGCTGCCCAATTTTAGAGCCTTAGAATATTGAAGTTGGGATTTATTTAAATGTATTCAAGTATCTTTCCAGGTTTATAATGTGACTATTTAAGTAGGTTAATACATGGAATATTTTTGTATACATAAATGAAACTGTTTTGCATTCAACAGATGCATTTCAGTTATGTATCTTTTTTTTTTTTTTTTTTTTTTTTGCTGATGTAACATAGTTACTACTGTCATGAAGATAGCATTTTTCCCATAATGCTATCTTTATACCTCATTTCAAAATACTTAAGGTAGCTTTCTTATATTTTCTTTCCTTTTTTTCTTCTACTTCTAGCTCTGGCTCTTCCAGCAAACCAACAGGAGCTGATTCTACACACAAAGTCCCAGTGGTCATGTTGGAGCCAATTCGAATAAAACAAGAAAACAGTGGACCACCTGAAAATTATGATTTTCCTGTTGTAATAGTGAAACAAGAATCCGATGAGGAGTCTAGGGCTCAAAATGTAATTATATTGTGATTGCAATACTACTGCTATGTGAAGGATAGGATGGAAGAAACTTTTAAATAGATTCTAAGAGATAAAAGCTGTTGTGCTTTACAAGGCAGGTAAATAGTCAAAGGGTGAAATTTTGGAGAAAATCTCTCAATAGATCAAAACAAAAATATGAGTGGAGAACAGGGAGAAGAGTTTGAAAAGTAAAAAGCTTAAATGAAGAGGTTGGGCATTTGAAAGAGAGAACAGAGTAAAACACGTGGAAGGTAATTGTGAAAGCAACAGTACCAGAAAACTGATGAAGGAAAAGATGCAAGTCATGTATCATCATCAATTTTAGAATGCCAGTACTCTAAACAGATTCTAAAAGCTTCCAAAGGTGAAAAACACCTTCCACAGGGAATCAGACACTGTAATGGCACCAAGTCCTCCATACAGACTCTCGAAAGCTAGGAACCAAGAGCAAAATATCAAAATTGTGAGTAAAGGTATTTTGTAGCGAGGATTCTGTATCTAGGCAAATGATTATGTATAAAGATTAAATAAACATTTATAGACATGCATGATTGGTAAAAATTTAATTCCATGTACTCATTCCCAGAAAGATATTTGAGAATACACTTCATCAAAAATGAAGTAAATGCAGAAAGGGGAAGACATAAAATTGCAGGAATGAGGTCAACACAGAAGAGAGGCAAAGAGAGGGGTACTTAGTCCCGAGTACAACAGCTCCTCCTGTCTCCCATGTAGGGGTAGAGAAGACTCCATTAGGGGAGTCTGGAAGGGGAGAAGAAAGCTTTTGACAATTTTGAGAAGCATTTTATAGCGCTATTGGGGACTTAGAGCGGATATCTAGAGAAAGAAGCGAATGGATTAAACTTTAACATAAGGTAATTGACAGTGACAGGTTTTATTTTCTTGGGCTCCAAAATCACTGTGGACTGTGAGTGCAGCCACAAAATTAAAAGACGCTTGTTCCTTGAAAGGAAATCTATGACATTCCTCCACAGTGTATCACAAAGCAGAGATACCACTTTGCCTGCAAAGGTCTGTACAGTCAAAGCTATGGTTTTTCCAGTAGTCATGTGTGGATGTGAAATTTGGACCACAAAGAAAGCACAATTGATATTTCTGAACTATGGTTCTGGGAAGACTCTTGAGTGTACTTGGACAGCAGCAAGATGAAACCAGTCAATTATAAAGAAAATCAACCCTGAATATTCACTGGAAGAACTGACACTGAAGCTGAAGCTCCAATACACTGGCCACCTAATGTGCAGAGCCGACTCATTGGAAACGCCCCTGATTCTGGGAAAGGCGGAGGGCAGGAGGAGGAGGAGGGGCAACAGAAGTTGAAATGATAGGATGGCATCACCAACTCAGTGGACATGAGTTTGTGTAGACTATGGGAGATGGTGAAGGACAGGGAGGAAACCATTACTGACTCATAGTAAAAACAAAAAGAAAAGGAAGTATAGTCACAGTGCATACTGTGGTTATGCAATGAATGATATAAATAAATACCCAGGTACAAATTTAAATAAAAACTAGATATAATCAGAGTATAACCTGAACGCACCTGACCAAATTGATTTTTCAGGCTACTTACCCAGTACAGCAGTGATACTGACCAAGTGGAATAGATGCTGCCTATAACAGTTATACTGATGCCTACCAACTAGAAAGGAATCAGTGCTTAATAAAACTATGTTAAGAGAATGGCATGAATGGTTTGTATGTTAAGTATAGGAGGGTGTGGAGAGTTGGGACAGAAAAATTTTACATAGTAGGAAAAATATGTACATTCATATAAAAATAGAAAATGTTTAAAATTTAAATCTTAAAAATTTTAGTATAAGCATACTGTATAGAAATGTAGAAATAAGTAGCAGGAAAAAGCTAAATAATTTGAAAATAATTGCCTCCAACAAATGCAATTCGAATACCTATGCTTTTAGCTAAATTTATTACTTTTAAGATTTTTTTTAATGTTTAAAGAATATAATAGATTAATTAACATGGTAACATAAGGTTTGTATTTTCTTGGGCTCCAAAATCACTGTGGACTGTGAGTGCAGCCACAAAATTAAAAGACGCTTGTTCCTTGAAAGGAAATCTATGACATTCCTCCACAGTGTATCACAAAGCAGAGATACCACTTTGCCTGCAAAGGTCTGTACAGTCAAAGCTATGGTTTTTCCAGTAGTCATGTGTGGATGTGAAATTTGGACCACAAAGAAAGCACAATTGATATTTCTGAACTATGGTTCTGGGAAGACTCTTGAGTGTACTTGGACAGCAGCAAGATGAAACCAGTCAATTATAAAGAAAATCAACCCTGAATATTCACTGGAAGAACTGACACTGAAGCTGAAGCTCCAATACACTGGCCACCTAATGTGCAGAGCCGACTCATTGGAAACGCCCCTGATTCTGGGAAAGGCGGAGGGCAGGAGGAGGAGGAGGGGCAACAGAAGTTGAAATGATAGGATGGCATCACCAACTCAGTGGACATGAGTTTGTGTAGACTATGGGAGATGGTGAAGGACAGGGAGGAAACCATTACTGACTCATAGTAAAAACAAAAAGAAAAGGAAGTATAGTCACAGTGCATACTGTGGTTATGCAATGAATGATATAAATAAATACCCAGGTACAAATTTAAATAAAAACTAGATATAATCAGAGTATAACCTGAACGCACCTGACCAAATTGATTTTTCAGGCTACTTACCCAGTACAGCAGTGATACTGACCAAGTGGAATAGATGCTGCCTATAACAGTTATACTGATGCCTACCAACTAGAAAGGAATCAGTGCTTAATAAAACTATGTTAAGAGAATGGCATGAATGGTTTGTATGTTAAGTATAGGAGGGTGTGGAGAGTTGGGACAGAAAAATTTTACATAGTAGGAAAAATATGTACATTCATATAAAAATAGAAAATGTTTAAAATTTAAATCTTAAAAATTTTAGTATAAGCATACTGTATAGAAATGTAGAAATAAGTAGCAGGAAAAAGCTAAATAATTTGAAAATAATTGCCTCCAACAAATGCAATTCGAATACCTATGCTTTTAGCTAAATTTATTACTTTTAAGATTTTTTTTAATGTTTAAAGAATATAATAGATGTAGTTATTAATTTGAAATTTTCCCCATTCTTGGCTCCAACAGAAAATTTAGATTAATGTTAAAGTTATTAATGACACTTGGAGAGGTAAAATTACTTCTAAGAATTGAAGCAGTATACCTTTTTGTGAATAAAAAAGCTACAGTAGGTATGTTTTGTGTTTAGGTAAAATTTGAATTAATATCTCTAGTAAAATGTATTTACAGTTCACATGGTTGCCTTCTACACTAACCACCTATTCCCTGATGCTGAAGCCATCAGCAAAGGTTTTTCCTGCATTATCTACACCCCTTTCTGTTTTGAAGATGTTTTTCAGTGGAGGTCCATGTGTTCATTACCACTAGGGTTCATGGACTCCTTGATATAACCAGGTGCTCATGAGTGGGCAAATTACAGTCCAGAACTGCAGTAGTGCTGATTGAGAATGGCAGTTTAAGTAATCCATATACATACATTAACTCTTTCCATTGCAGACCAGCTATCCAAGAAGCATACTCACCTCCCTGCTCTTAAATAGCAGTCAGAGCTCTGCGTCGGAAGAGTCTGTGTTGAGATCAGATGCCCCTGACAGCACAGGAGATCAACCTGGACTTCACCAGGAAAGCTCCTCAAATGGCAAGTCTGATTGGCTGGATGCCTCCCAGAAGTCACCCCTTCATGTTGGAGAAACGAGGAAAGAGGATGACCCCAATGAGGACTGGTGTGCAGTTTGTCAGAACGGAGGGGAACTCCTGTGCTGTGAGAAGTGTCCCAAAGTTTTCCATCTCTCTTGTCACGTGCCCACACTGGCAAACTTTCCAAGGTAAGATGGCACCTGCTTCCCTTTCTTACAGTCTTTTCACTATAAATAGCAGCAATGAACTTTCGATGATCCTGGTAACACAAAGCCTGTGTGAAAACTTAAATAGGAGTCCACCTTGGCCTTTAGTATAAGCATACTGTATAGAAATGTAGAAATAAGTAGCAGGAAAAAGCTAAATAATTTGAAAATAATTGCCTCCAACAAATGCAATTCGAATACCTATGCTTTTAGCTAAATTTATTACTTTTAAGATTTTTTTTAATGTTTAAAGAATATAATAGATGTAGTTATTAATTTGAAATTTTCCCCATTCTTGGCTCCAACAGAAAATTTAGATTAATGTTAAAGTTATTAATGACACTTGGAGAGGTAAAATTACTTCTAAGAATTGAAGCAGTATACCTTTTTGTGAATAAAAAAGCTACAGTAGGTATGTTTTGTGTTTAGGTAAAATTTGAATTAATATCTCTAGTAAAATGTATTTACAGTTCACATGGTTGCCTTCTACACTAACCACCTATTCCCTGATGCTGAAGCCATCAGCAAAGGTTTTTCCTGCATTATCTACACCCCTTTCTGTTTTGAAGATGTTTTTCAGTGGAGGTCCATGTGTTCATTACCACTAGGGTTCATGGACTCCTTGATATAACCAGGTGCTCATGAGTGGGCAAATTACAGTCCAGAACTGCAGTAGTGCTGATTGAGAATGGCAGTTTAAGTAATCCATATACATACATTAACTCTTTCCATTGCAGACCAGCTATCCAAGAAGCATACTCACCTCCCTGCTCTTAAATAGCAGTCAGAGCTCTGCGTCGGAAGAGTCTGTGTTGAGATCAGATGCCCCTGACAGCACAGGAGATCAACCTGGACTTCACCAGGAAAGCTCCTCAAATGGCAAGTCTGATTGGCTGGATGCCTCCCAGAAGTCACCCCTTCATGTTGGAGAAACGAGGAAAGAGGATGACCCCAATGAGGACTGGTGTGCAGTTTGTCAGAACGGAGGGGAACTCCTGTGCTGTGAGAAGTGTCCCAAAGTTTTCCATCTCTCTTGTCACGTGCCCACACTGGCAAACTTTCCAAGGTAAGATGGCACCTGCTTCCCTTTCTTACAGTCTTTTCACTATAAATAGCAGCAATGAACTTTCGATGATCCTCGTAACACAAAGCCTGTGTGAAAACTTAAATAGGAGTCCACTTGGCATAAATGTGTATGCCAAAACGTTCAACCTAGGCTTTTCCATACCCTGCATCCCACTTCCTGTGTGTCTCTTGAAAAACCTAGTTGTCTATTATGATGAGAAAAAAAACATAACTGACCCTTTAAATTATTACAAAGGAATTACCGTAAAGAACAATGGTTCTTATGCACAACTGTCATAATTTAGTGCGTCTTATTTGCCAGACATTTGAGCTGTATCATTTACAGCTATCTTCAGTAAATTCAAAGACCCTGTGAAATGATAGTAGAGAAGAGCCACTGGATAATTTCAAACTAAGTTACAAGAATAATACCAGGAGTGTGTTTTTTTCATGAATCATTTGTCACTTGTGCCTCACGTCAGCCATTGATTAATGTGTGTGTGGTGTTTTGTGTGTATATGTCATGTCCCCTTAACTAAACATTGACCAGTTAGGCGCATGAACTGTGGCGATCTGTGGTAAATCCTCAGTGATGAACAGTTACGCCAAATAAATAATTCTGCCTCATAGATGACACAGCGGGGTAGGAGGTGGGGAAGAGAGGAGTGATGAGTTGGAGCTCAGCTGCTTTATCCCTCAACAGTGGAGAATGGATTTGCACTTTCTGCCGAGACTTATCCAAACCTGAAGTTGAATATGATTGTGATGTTCCCATTCCCAACTCAGAAAAAAGAAAAGTGGAAGGCCTTGTCAGACTGACACCGATAGATAAAAGGGTAAGTTTCCAGCCTAGACTGTTAACCAGCTGTTTTGGTCAGATGCATCATTGTAAGGTAGCTGTGTCTTCACCAGAGAAGTGGGTAGTCAGTCGAACCATATAGTTTGACTTCTTTTTTCTTTAGTAGTTTTTCCCACAAAATATAAGAATGTTAAATAATGACAGATTATAACTTTTAAATCAAATAGAATAAGAAAATTTTGTGCTAAATAATGAAAATAGAGTGCATATTCTTTACGGCACTGGAAACCCTTTCCAAGGCCCTAAAAGAATGGCACCTGCTTCCCTTTCTTACAGTCTTTTCACTATAAATAGCAGCAATGAACTTTCGATGATCCTCGTAACACAAAGCCTGTGTGAAAACTTAAATAGGAGTCCACTTGGCATAAATGTGTATGCCAAAACGTTCAACCTAGGCTTTTCCATACCCTGCATCCCACTTCCTGTGTGTCTCTTGAAAAACCTAGTTGTCTATTATGATGAGAAAAACATAACTGACCCTTTAAATTATTACAAAGGAATTACCGTAAAGAACAATGGTTCTTATGCACAACTGTCATACTTTAGTGCGTCTTATTTGCCAGACATTTGAGCTGTATCATTTACAGCTATCTTCAGTAAATTCAAAGACCCTGTGAAATGATAGTAGAGAAGAGCCACTGGATAATTTCAAACTAAGTTACAAGAATAATACCAGGAGTGTGTTTTTTTCATGAATCATTTGTCACTTGTGCCTCACGTCAGCCATTGATTAATGTGTGTGTGGTGTTTTGTGTGTATATGTCATGTCCCCTTAACTAAACATTGACCAGTTAGGCGCATGAACTGTGGCGATCTGTGGTAAATCCTCAGTGATGAACAGTTACGCCAAATAAATAATTCTGCCTCATAGATGACACAGCGGGGTAGGAGGTGGGGAAGAGAGGAGTGATGAGTTGGAGCTCAGCTGCTTTATCCCTCAACAGTGGAGAATGGATTTGCACTTTCTGCCGAGACTTATCCAAACCTGAAGTTGAATATGATTGTGATGTTCCCATTCCCAACTCAGAAAAAAGAAAAGTGGAAGGCCTTGTCAGACTGACACCGATAGATAAAAGGGTAAGTTTCCAGCCTAGACTGTTAACCAGCTGTTTTGGTCAGATGCATCATTGTAAGGTAGCTGTGTCTTCACCAGAGAAGTGGGTAGTCAGTCGAACCATATAGTTTGACTTCTTTTTTCTTTAGTAGTTTTTCCCACAAAATATAAGAATGTTAAATAATGACAGATTATAACTTTTTAAATCAAATAGAATAGAAGTGCTATATATACATTTCCTAGATGCATAGAATAATGGTTACTGAACAAGCTAGAGTGCATATTCTTTATGTGGTCTGGACTTCTTTTTTTGGGGGGGAAGGGTGGCAGGGGTTGGGTTGTGGAGGGAGGGGAGCGGGCGGGCCACTTCTATTGGTCTTTCATTTCTCCATTTTCTTCCGTCTTTGTTCTTTGGCCCGTGTGGGCCTCCCATTGCGGTGGCATCTGTCGCTGCAGAGCTCCGGCTCTGGGCGCATGCGCTCCAGAGCTCCGGATCGGTAATTGGACACATTGGTCCAGCCGCTCTGCGGCACGTGGGATCTTCCCGGGCCAGGGATCCATCCGCCGGCCCTTGCACTGCAAGGCGGTGTCCTTACCCACTGGACCACCAGGGGAAGCCCTGGTCCGGACTTCTAAATTTAGTCTACCTTTTCAGTAAATTTCAGTTTTATTTTCTACAGATGTGTTTTCTTCCTCAGAATTTGTTAAGAATTGGCACCAAATAGATGGATTTTTCTGTTTACTCTTCCTGGAAATAATTCATTCTTTCACTGAGTGGTACTAGATTTATACCTCTAAACCACCTAATGTATTTAACTGTAGTCATTACCAAAGAAACCTTATTACTAAAGAAGCTCCTTGGCTAAATTTTTAAGTGTAACAATCGACATGAAAGTTGTCATGCATGAGAGGGCTGAAACATGCATACCACTGCTATGCAGTGGTTACTGAGGGAGACTTGCAAGCAGAGAAGTAGCAAAGTACGTGAAGGTACTGTCTGCATTCAGAGAGAGGCCTTAGGACGCAATACCCCATGGATGGAGATCTAACTCTGGACCTCTTAACATCTGGACGCTCTTCTTATATTGACTATGAATGATCTAGACATAAATTGCAGAGCGAAGTGAACATTTATTTTTAAAGAACTTCAGAAAGGTTTCTAGTGATACAGCTTCTGTTCTTGTGATTATGAAAACTGCTCTCATGTCACATACATCCCCTAATGGCACACAGTAGTGCGCTGTATTAAATGATTGGAAAGGATATCAAAGCTCCAAGTATCACCATTTTTTTTATTCATTTGGCTTTAATTTTCATTCTCGTACTTTGAGACCTGTTACATACATTATCACTAAAAGTTAGTTGTGAATTCATTATTTCTAATTTGTTTATGCTTAGAAGTGTGAACGCCTCCTTTTATTTCTTTACTGCCATGAAATGAGCCTGGCTTTTCAAGACCCAGTTCCTCTGACTGTAAGTATTTAATGTCACTTTGTGCACTATTTCTACACTGGGATGATTTTTCTGAAACTTGATTTATGAGGATCTAGTTTCTGTGCCATTTTTCAATAGTAAATGTCTTACATTAATCAAAATCTTAAAGTTTAATTAATATACTATTGTTGTTTAGTTACTAAATTGCTTCTGACTCTTTCTCCTCTGTCTATAGGGTTCCCCAGGCAAGAATATTAGAATAGGTTGCTATTTCCTTCTCCAGGGGATCTTCCCAACCCAGGGTTGAACCTGCATCTCCTACATTGGCAGGTGGATTCTTTACCACTGAGCCACCTGGGAAGCCCTATTATTACATACTGAATGCTTTAATCTTAAGTACATGTTAATGTTAACAAACTGGCCCCAAACTTCTGTTCTTTTTTCATATATTCTTCTCATATATTTTACCTACTATTCTATGGGGTAATTTCCATCAGTTGTTTCTCTCAGGAGCTTTAGATCTATATCATAAAGCTATTGGGAAAAAAACTTTCCATTTGCAATAAGGACATCTTCTTCCCTTCCCAGTCTCTCTACACATTTTGATTATAGGCCCAGACTTCAAGTAATAAGTCAACTTTAACAATAGAGGAAGAGGGGCGTGTGTGTGTGTATCATTGACTTCAAAAGCTTCGTATTTATTTATTTTTTTTTTTAAAGATTTATTTATTTATTTATTTTGGTGGGGGTGGGGTGGGGAGGGAGGGGAGCCGGCGGACCACTTTTATTGGTCTTTCATTTGTCCATTTTCATCCATCTTTGTTCTTTGGCCTGTGTGGGCCTCCCATCGCGGTGGCCTCTGTTGTCGCAGAGCACCGGCTCTAGGCGCATGCGCTCTAGAGCTCCGGCTCGTAATTGGACACATCGGTCCAGCCGCTCCGCGGCACGTGGGATCTTCCCAGGCCAGGGATCGAACTGGCGCCCCTTGCACTGCAAGGCGGTGTCCTTACCCACTGGACCACCCGGGAAGCCCCGTATTTATTTTTATATAACTTTAGAGCATAATTTTTACAGTGCTAGAAATAACCTACTAAAAATGTGTTCTGTTCTCTGACATCTGAAATTCCTTGTAAAAGCTATAGGCTTGTTGTACACTTAAAAATTTTTTTTAAATTGAATGTAACATTAGAAAAGAAAACAAGCTGCATTGAGCTGATAAGCAGTGAACTTCTCTCTTGAAAACAAGTTTTGAGAAGTTGAGAATAGGAAACGGAAGTGAGGTTGACTCAAACAACAGCACAGAAGTCAAGAGCACCAACTCTGCACAGTGGAAAGTCTGCGTGTAACCTAACAGTCAGCCCCCTGGGTCTGCAGAGACAACCGAGCACAGATTTCGTAGCACTATGGTATGAATTCATTGGAAAGAAATCTGTGTAGAAGTGTATCTGCACAGTTCAAGGGTTCCCTGTGAATCGTTTTTAGAGGAGAAAGGCCCTTTGTGCCCAAAAGAAGTAGGGCAAAAATATTCCAATATAAATTTAATTCACTTAAAAATGTAACCTAGATTTCAGCACTTTTCATAATGTTGACTTCCAGTTACATTTAGCATTAATAAACAGCAGTAAAATAGCCCCCCTTTTTCTTATTGTATATCATCTCATTTTGTCTTTACAAAATCCTATGTGACTGATAGAACTGTTTCTATTTGGAACATGGAGAAACAGGTTTGATGAAATGACTGAGCCCAGTAGCTTACCAGGCAAACGCTCTTGAGAAGCAGAGCTGTGCTTCAGTGCCCACTTCCTATAGTACGTGCAGCAAAAAAACATCAAAATCTTACCAGTAGTAATACTTTTCTAGTGTTTGTCTTTGTTTAATAATGAGGAAGTCGAATAGTTAAGAGGGAAAATGTAACGTTTTCATTAAAAATAACTACTGAAAAATTTTGATAAAAGTGACACAAAAGATTTTAACTGTGTGAAGCATGTAGGCACTTGTAAATTTGGCTGAATAGATTTCCTCATCAGTGACAAAGTAGAACAGAGAAAAGCGGTAAGAACAATCTGATAACTTTAGGGCCCACTGCAAGGCGTTTTACCCACTGGACCACCGAAGCCGTATTTATTTTTATATAACTTTAGAGCATAATTTTTACAGTGCTAGAAATAACCTACTAAAAATGTGTTCTGTTCTCTGACATCTGAAATTCCTTGTAAAAGCTATAGGCTTGTTGTACATTTAAAAAATTTTTTAAATTGAATGTAACATTAGAAAAGAAAACAAGCTGCATTGAGCTGATAAGCAGTGAACTTCTCTCTTGAAAACAAGTTTTGAGAAGTTGAGAATAGGAAACGGAAGTGAGGTTGACTCAAACAACAGCACAGAAGTCAAGAGCACCAACTCTGCACAGTGGAAAGTCTGCGTGTAACCTAACAGTCAGCCCCCTGGGTCTGCAGAGACAACCGAGCACAGATTTCGTAGCACTATGGTATGAATTCATTGGAAAGAAATCTGTGTAGAAGTGTATCTGCACAGTTCAAGGGTTCCCTGTGAATCGTTTTTAGAGGAGAAAGGCCCTTTGTGCCCAAAAGAAGTAGGGCAAAAATATTCCAATATAAATTTAATTCACTTAAAAATGTAACCTAGATTTCAGCACTTTTCATAATGTTGACTTCCAGTTACATTTAGCATTAATAAACAGCAGTAAAATAGCCCCCCTTTTTCTTATTGTATATCATCTCATTTTGTCTTTACAAAATCCTATGTGACTGATAGAACTGTTTCTATTTGGAACATGGAGAAACAGGTTTGATGAAATGACTGAGCCCAGTAGCTTACCAGGCAAACGCTCTTGAGAAGCAGAGCTGTGCTTCAGTGCCCACTTCCTATAGTACGTGCAGCAAAAACACATCAAAATCTTACCAGTAGTAATACTTTTTCTAGTGTTTGTCTTTGTTTAATAATGAGGAAGTCGAATAGTTAAGAGGGAAAATGTAACCGTTTTTCATTAAAAATAACTACTGAAAAATTTTGATAAAAGTGACACAAAAGATTTTAACTGTGTGAAGCATGTAGGCACTTGTAAATTTGGCTGAATAGATTTCCTCATCAGTGACAAAGTAGAACAGAGAAAAGCGGTAAGAACAATCTGAATTATATACTACTTCTTACAGAATTTATATAGGACCTTGTAGAATTTATTTATTATAGCATCATATTTCTTTTGTAAGGTGCCTGATTATTACAAAATAATTAAAAATCCAATGGACTTGTCAACCATCAAGAAAAGACTACAAGAGGATTATTCCATGTACACGAAGCCTGAAGATTTTGTAGCTGATTTTAGATTGATCTTTCAAAACTGTGCCGAATTCAATGAGGTGAGAAGCAGGGAGAAAAATAGCAATGTGAAAGTAATGTTAAACCAAACACCTTACCAACAAATGGCAATGAAGATATCCATCTGTGCTAGCATAAAGTTCCAAAAATTCGAGTTTGTGTCAGGGAGTGAAAGAGGTAATTGGGAAAACATTATCTGCATGTGTATTCAAAGGTTTATTATATGATGAGTAGAAATGCAAATTATAGCTGACAACTTAAAAATAATTTAGAGATTTTTATCTAACCCAGAAGCATTTCTTTGTCATTCTCACCTTTATTTCAATGATAGCTTGTCCTTCATTTCAGTAACTCATTCCAGAGATACACATTTTATTGGTTCTAAAAACACTTGTTTCATGATTCTCTGATTATAGCATCTCCTTGATAGCTTTTTGGTAATCCAAATGAGTAAAAGCCTTTTATTAACTTCTTATCTGATCTTCTCTTAGACTTTGTCTGGCCCCAGACTGTTATTTACTGTCTATCAAAGCTATACGTAAACACTTTTATCTAAAAACAATCTACTGATATTCATAATCTTGAGTTAAAAGGAAACAAAAATGTAAGAAATCTACTATTATTGCCTCTCTAATTTTTTTAATTCATATTTTTTTTTTTATTCAACAGCCTGATTCAGAAGTAGCCAATGCTGGTATAAAACTTGAAAGCTATTTTGAAGAACTTCTGAAGAACCTTTATCCAGAAAAAAGGTTTCCTAAACTAGAATTCAGGAATGACTCAGAAGATAATAGATTTAGTGATGACTCAGACGATGACTTTGTGCAGCCCCGGAAGAAACGCCTCAAAGGCATAGAGGAGCGCCAGCTGCTGAAATAAGCACGCTGGCCTGCACTGGCTTTAAATTCTTGTTTGTTTGTTTTCAAAAAAACATTTTCTCAATAATTTAACATCATTACCAAGAATCTGTGACCACTCTGTGTTTCTTAATACCCCACTTCTTTTAACCTTATTAAAAAAGAATGAAAAAGGAGGAAGGAAGGAGAAAGGAAGCAGCATCAACAACAAAATATAAAGACATTCTTCCCACTTCCTGGATTTCAACTACAGTCCAGAGTGATAGCTACTATAGGAAGGAAATAGACTTTACGTGCACTCTAAGTTGGAATTTTGTTATGGATGTGTGCATTAATCCATTTTTAGAAAGTACCACTACTCAGTTATGGACCAACATGAGCCAGGTGTACTGCACGCAAGAGCAGTGCTCCATGCATATGAGTGGTGCTGAGAGTTCTGTCTTAGGATGCCCACTGGTGCACCGAGAAAATAGACTAGATGCTATTAAGAAGGCGCCTAATAGGATATCATGTAAGGTGGCAACTGTATTAAAGGAAAAGGAAAACAAATGTTTGATTTTTGGTTTCGGTTTTTGTTTTTTTCTTGTCTGTAGAGGTGTTTGATATAGCAGGTTTTCAAGGCCATTTTTCATACATTTCTAAAGCCTCCATCTTCCACTGAGGAAGTAAGCGTACTCGTTTGGTTTTGCTGTGTGTCTGTGTGTGGTTTGTTGTTTGCACTGTGCAGATGATCGATCCTTTTATAGCAAGACTCATTGTTTGCAGTATGGCTTAAAGTGGAGCTATCCAGAATATGAAATACAGCAGTGTGTGCCATATTTGATGTGAAATTCTCCAACTTACACCTGAAATTTCCCTGAAATTACACCTAAATTTCCCTGAAAGGGATCCATTTTTGTGGTTTTCATCTGTCTTTATAAATTGGAATGAAAGTCTTTTGTGGAATTTGGTATCAGGCAGTGGGAGAGAATTATTAGTGAAATTTAAATTTTCCTAAAGTGTCTGTTTTCCATTTTTCAGAATCAGAACCCCATACTGAATCTTTCTGACTTAATCTCGACTTGATTTTCATTCTCTTGATAGAGATAAAAAAAGACCTTTTGAGGGCAAGCATATTCTTAATCAGTCAGCCCTAGCTAGTTTAATTGACTTCCATTTATTCCTTTTAATTGTTCAGTATCAAAGAAGGCAGCTAGATTAATACAGAAGAAAATTGTGGTGCCATTTCCCAATCTAACGTTTGATAGAATATTTATACATGAAAATTTTTAATTTGCCAAAGTAAACCTTTGTTTATAAAATATTAATTGAAGAAATCTTCCTCTTAGACCAACAGAATACAAATATAGCTACATGGCAGGGTTTTATCCTTTGGATGGTGTCAGGTCCCAAGAATTAAACCTGGAGGACTTGCTTTTATCCACATGGCCTTATTTCTTCAAATGGACAATCTGAAAATACCCTGTGGCAAAATCAGATACTGCTGAAGATAAAACGAGAAAATGTCAACAACTTATTGGCAAGAGCATCTCACTTTCAATGTAGACTTTGGTTTAGTCCATAATATGTCAATTATGTGTTAAAGGTAAAGAAATCATAATCACTTTTCCAAGTATGTGTTTCAAGGTGGTAGTTGTTTGATTTTTGGTTTCGGTTTTTGTTTTTTTCTTGTCTGTAGAGGTGTTTGATATAGCAGGTTTTCAAGGCCATTTTTCATACATTTCTAAAGCCTCCATCTTCCACTGAGGAAGTAAGCGTACTCGTTTGGTTTTGCTGTGTGTCTGTGTGTGGTTTGTTGTTTGCACTGTGCAGATGATCGATCCTTTTATAGCAAGACTCATTGTTTGCAGTATGGCTTAAAGTGGAGCTATCCAGAATATGAAATACAGCAGTGTGTGCCATATTTGATGTGAAATTCTCCAACTTACACCTGAAATTTCCCTGAAATTACACCTAAATTTCCCTGAAAGGGATCCATTTTTGTGGTTTTCATCTGTCTTTATAAATTGGAATGAAAGTCTTTTGTGGAATTTGGTATCAGGCAGTGGGAGAGAATTATTAGTGAAATTTAAATTTTCCTAAAGTGTCTGTTTTCCATTTTTCAGAATCAGAACCCCATACTGAATCTTTCTGACTTAATCTCGACTTGATTTTCATTCTCTTGATAGAGATAAAAAAAGACCTTTTGAGGGCAAGCATATTCTTAATCAGTCAGCCCTAGCTAGTTTAATTGACTTCCATTTATTCCTTTTAATTGTTCAGTATCAAAGAAGGCAGCTAGATTAATACAGAAGAAAATTGTGGTGCCATTTCCCAATCTAACGTTTGATAGAATATTTATACATGAAAATTTTTAATTTGCCAAAGTAAACCTTTGTTTATAAAATATTAATTGAAGAAATCTTCCTCTTAGACCAACAGAATACAAATATAGCTACATGGCAGGGTTTTATCCTTTGGATGGTGTCAGGTCCCAAGAATTAAACCTGGAGGACTTGCTTTTATCCACATGGCCTTATTTCTTCAAATGGACAATCTGAAAATACCCTGTGGCAAAATCAGATACTGCTGAAGATAAAACGAGAAAATGTCAACAACTTATTGGCAAGAGCATCTCACTTTCAATGTAGACTTTGGTTTAGTCCATAATATGTCAATTATGTGTTAAAGGTAAAGAAATCATAATCACTTTTCCAAGTATGTGTTTCAAGGTGGTAGTTGTTGGTGTATTGTTTTGAATGTGTATTTGGCATTTCTTCTCCAAAGACAAACCAGTTTTGGTAATTGTGCATATACCACTAATTGTCTTCTTTTGCTCCAGCATTCTTAGCACAGTAGCCATGGAGCTTTTGCTAATCAGCCTAATGATTTTGTATTAGAATACTTCCTAATGACATTGTTTTCTTCCACACTTGTCTCCTTAGTTAAAGGGGGGCATAACAGATACATTTTGAGGATGATCACAAAAGGAAGTAGCACTTAAGAGAGAAAAACTGTAATTTCCTAAGTGCATCTGAGCCAGAATGTCTACTAATGTACTCAAACCTTTCACTGTTACATTCAGTGCTATATTAATTATTTTTAAACAGTGCTTTTCATTCACCTTTCTAGTTTTTTTTAAAATGCTGAATGAAAGGCACTCAAAATCCATTTTTTCCTGTAATCATACATAATATATATTAAAATTGTTTCTCCAAATAGCATTTTCTTAATGGTCTTTAAAGTCCTGTGACTTTATTAGCAGGTGTATGTGTGTCCATGTGGATCCCAGCAAAGTAGTCCTTAAATTATAATAGAAGTAAGCTATAAGAAGGGCCTGACTATACCTCATGGCTTTTGGAGAACATTCCAAGCAACATTGACCTAAACTTTAAAAACTCCAGGAGATGGTCCTCCGGATTTAGAACCATGAGCCTCATGTCATATCTGCAAGACCCCCAATACTGAATGGGATCACACAATAAGCAGGCCATGCGGCAGCTAGAATTGACTCAGTCTAGTGCATCACAAGCTTTCCCAGGTGCTAAGCATCTGATCTTTTCATCAGTGAGGAAACCCAGTACACAGTGACTTACATGAATCATGTATACCGTGTTAATTCCAAATACCATCTGGCAACACAGTTGTCTTAACAGGCCCTGCTTATCTTTTCTGAATAGAAGAGTAGAAATTGAAGGTCTTGAAAATGTCCTCCTGTGTTGGTAGCTTTATTAAGCTAAAGAATAGGCTCCATATTTTACTACTACACAGTAGTTTTAATGTAACACAATTTAGCACTGCTTTCAGAAAGATTCATTTCAAAGTCTAAAGGGTGAGTATACAGCTGATTGCTCAGTGCATGAATTTGCATTTCAATCTTCTCTGTGGTTAACCTGTTTAAACTTTAAATTCAGGTTCCATGGAGAGACTAGTTAGACAATGAAAGAAGGAACTAATTCCTCCTCTTGATCTACAGATGAGCGTGAATCCCACCAGTAGGTTACTGCATGGGAGCAAAAGGTTTTTAGGTTTAAATAGAAGATGTACTTATTTTCTGTTTATTTGTATCTGTTATGAATGAGAGAAACTGAGTGATCTGATTGGCTATTAAAACTATCAACATAACCCATGAGTTCAGCCATCTAACTGCTTATTGAAATAGAGACCCTCCTGTAATCATACATAATATATATTAAAATTGTTTCTCCAAATAGCATTTTCTTAATGGTCTTTAAAGTCCTGTGACTTTATTAGCAGGTGTATGTGTGTCCATGTGGATCCCAGCAAAGTAGTCCTTAAATTATAATAGAAGTAAGCTATAAGAAGGGCCTGACTATACCTCATGGCTTTTGGAGAACATTCCAAGCAACATTGACCTAAACTTTAAAAACTCCAGGAGATGGTCCTCCGGATTTAGAACCATGAGCCTCATGTCATATCTGCAAGACCCCCAATACTGAATGGGATCACACAATAAGCAGGCCATGCGGCAGCTAGAATTGACTCAGTCTAGTGCATCACAAGCTTTCCCAGGTGCTAAGCATCTGATCTTTTCATCAGTGAGGAAACCCAGTACACAGTGACTTACATGAATCATGTATACCGTGTTAATTCCAAATACCATCTGGCAACACAGTTGTCTTAACAGGCCCTGCTTATCTTTTCTGAATAGAAGAGTAGAAATTGAAGGTCTTGAAAATGTCCTCCTGTGTTGGTAGCTTTATTAAGCTAAAGAATAGGCTCCATATTTTACTACTACACAGTAGTTTTAATGTAACACAATTTAGCACTGCTTTCAGAAAGATTCATTTCAAAGTCTAAAGGGTGAGTATACAGCTGATTGCTCAGTGCATGAATTTGCATTTCAATCTTCTCTGTGGTTAACCTGTTTAAACTTTAAATTCAGGTTCCATGGAGAGACTAGTTAGACAATGAAAGAAGGAACTAATTCCTCCTCTTGATCTACAGATGAGCGTGAATCCCACCAGTAGGTTACTGCATGGGAGCAAAAGGTTTTTAGGTTTAAATAGAAGATGTACTTATTTTCTGTTTATTTGTATCTGTTATGAATGAGAGAAACTGAGTGATCTGATTGGCTATTAAAACTATCAACATAACCCATGAGTTCAGCCATCTAACTGCTTATTGAAATAGAGACCCTCCCTTTAAATAATAATGCACATACATATTTTCTAAAGTTTTTTATAATCTCATGTAAGTTAAGAATTCCTGTCTTTTTATATATATTGTCCCTTCATCTTGGGTGTGAATTAACTAAAATTTACATATTGGCGGCTCGTGTTCTTTAAAGAAAATAATGTTAGCCAATCAGATCACATTTTCTCTCCCCATTGAAGTTTCTGCTTATTGTGAAAGGATATCTGAGGCAGTCATCTTTGTTGTTGTTTTTAATTTGGGAGAGTCAACTGGTGCTTTGATCTTAATAAAAATAAGCTTTGTTGAATTTATACTGTGAATATTTTAACCACAACAAGGAATTTTTAATGAAAAAATTACTGTTTGTTATTCGGTAGATCATTAACTAGTTTGGGTCTCCTTTGCTTTGAGTGTTCCTCCATAAAATAGTACATGTAGGGATGAGCTACTACTCCATAATAGTAGGAAGACTTTTAAAAAATTGCTAACACATGGATTTTACCAACTTTAAAGCATAAGCAAAAAATTAATATGACAAACAGGAAGGAAGGAGGGTATCAATGAGTCACTAGGGGCCATGCTTTGGTAATGATGCTAGTTCTCTAACCCAGTCATTTAAAGCATTTACTGATGAGGGTGTGTTTTAAGAAATCTCAATTTACAGTAAGATCAAATTAAAGGTTTTGATACTCATATTACAAGAGGAATTTTGGCCACTGTAACCTATACTTTGAAGAGACTTATTTTAAAAAAATCAAATTCCCTTCTATACATAAAGCTATAGATTCAGATATTCAGCCTCTATCCCATTGGAAAAAGCAAAATGTGCTTGTATAGATTCCAGTTATGTTATTGTTAATACCACCACAAGTACTATCTTTTTTTAGTAGGCTATGAAACCAATCCAAAAATTTCTTACAGGTAAATGACATTTGTTGGCTTCCATTTCTACTACTGCCTGAGTATATAGAAGATGTACTTATTTTCTGTTTATTTGTATCTGTTATGAATGAGAGAAACTGAGTGATCTGATTGGCTATTAAAACTATCAACATAACCCATGAGTTCAGCCATCTAACTGCTTATTGAAATAGAGACCCTCCCTTTAAATAATAATGCACATACATATTTTCTAAAGTTTTTTATAATCTCATGTAAGTTAAGAATTCCTGTCTTTTTATATATATTGTCCCTTCATCTTGGGTGTGAATTAACTAAAATTTACATATTGGCGGCTCGTGTTCTTTAAAGAAAATAATGTTAGCCAATCAGATCACATTTTCTCTCCCCATTGAAGTTTCTGCTTATTGTGAAAGGATATCTGAGGCAGTCATCTTTGTTGTTGTTTTTAATTTGGGAGAGTCAACTGGTGCTTTGATCTTAATAAAAATAAGCTTTGTTGAATTTATACTGTGAATATTTTAACCACAACAAGGAATTTTTAATGAAAAAATTACTGTTTGTTATTCGGTAGATCATTAACTAGTTTGGGTCTCCTTTGCTTTGAGTGTTCCTCCATAAAATAGTACATGTAGGGATGAGCTACTACTCCATAATAGTAGGAAGACTTTTAAAAAATTGCTAACACATGGATTTTACCAACTTTAAAGCATAAGCAAAAAATTAATATGACAAACAGGAAGGAAGGAGGGTATCAATGAGTCACTAGGGGCCATGCTTTGGTAATGATGCTAGTTCTCTAACCCAGTCATTTAAAGCATTTACTGATGAGGGTGTGTTTTAAGAAATCTCAATTTACAGTAAGATCAAATTAAAGGTTTTGATACTCATATTACAAGAGGAATTTTGGCCACTGTAACCTATACTTTGAAGAGACTTATTTTAAAAAAATCAAATTCCCTTCTATACATAAAGCTATAGATTCAGATATTCAGCCTCTATCCCATTGGAAAAAGCAAAATGTGCTTGTATAGATTCCAGTTATGTTATTGTTAATACCACCACAAGTACTATCTTTTTTTAGTAGGCTATGAAACCAATCCAAAAATTTCTTACAGGTAAATGACATTTGTTGGCTTCCATTTCTACTACTGCCTGAGTATATAGAAGATTTCTGAACTTTAGTATTTGAATAATGTTGGTAAAGTTTGCTATAGACTAATGTAGTGTCTTCTAGGAAGCTTGCATACTACACAACATTGTAGAGTGTCTTAAGCCTGGATACCTCCTCACTGAAAGTTCCTGAAGTCCTCGGGAAGTTGCTCCAGTGTCAGTTTTGTCAGTGGTTGACTGTGGCTTTTCAATCACTGTTACTCTTTGGTTTTACTATTTGCTGCTAACGTCAGCTTTAGGGTTTTGAATTATGGTTTAGCATGGGGTGTTTCTTTTTGGCTGCCTCAGATGCTCAGGCTCTCAAGTTCCAGCGTGTGGGGTTAGGTGCCCGTCAGCATGTGGAATCTTGCCCGACCAGGGAGCACGTCCCCTGCATTGGCAGGTGGATTCTTAACCACTGAACCACCCAGGCCACTTGGCTAATCCTATGTATGTAGCCAAGACATCTTTGCATCAAAAATATTTTGGCCTAAAATTTTCTAAAGACAGACAGGTCTACAAACTATTTAAAATTTTATAATTTGGGCTTCCCTGGTGGTTCAGTGGGTACAGAGTCTGCCTTGCACTTCAAGGGGCACCAGTTTGATCCCTGGCACTGGAAGATCCCACGTGCCACTGAGCGGCTGGACGAGTGTGTCCAATTATGAGCCAGCACTCTGGAGTGCATGCACCCAGAGCCGGTGCTCTGCTAGGGAAGAGGCCAAGGATACTCACCAATTTAGTTCTCTAACCCAGTCATTTAAAGCATTTACTGATGAGGGTGTGTTTTAAGAAATCTCAATTTACAGTAAGATCAAATTAAAGGTTTTGATACTCATATTACAAGAGGAATTTTGGCCACTGTAACCTATACTTTGAAGAGACTTATTTTAAAAAAATCAAATTCCCTTCTATACATAAAGCTATAGATTCAGATATTCAGCCTCTATCCCATTGGAAAAAGCAAAATGTGCTTGTATAGATTCCAGTTATGTTATTGTTAATACCACCACAAGTACTATCTTTTTTTAGTAGGCTATGAAACCAATCCAAAAATTTCTTACAGGTAAATGACATTTGTTGGCTTCCATTTCTACTACTGCCTGAGTATATAGAAGATTTCTGAACTTTAGTATTTGAATAATGTTGGTAAAGTTTGCTATAGACTAATGTAGTGTCTTCTAGGAAGCTTGCATACTACACAACATTGTAGAGTGTCTTAAGCCTGGATACCTCCTCACTGAAAGTTCCTGAAGTCCTCGGGAAGTTGCTCCAGTGTCAGTTTTGTCAGTGGTTGACTGTGGCTTTTCAATCACTGTTACTCTTTGGTTTTACTATTTGCTGCTAACGTCAGCTTTAGGGTTTTGAATTATGGTTTAGCATGGGGTGTTTCTTTTTTGGCTGCCTCAGATGCTCAGGCTCTCAAGTTCCAGCGTGTGGGGTTAGGTGCCCGTCAGCATGTGGAATCTTGCCCGACCAGGGAGCACGTCCCCTGCATTGGCAGGTGGATTCTTAACCACTGAACCACCCAGGCCACTTGGCTAATCCTATGTATGTAGCCAAGACATCTTTGCATCAAAAATATTTTGGCCTAAAATTTTCTAAAGACAGACAGGTCTACAAACTATTTAAAATTTTATAATTTGGGCTTCCCTGGTGGTTCAGTGGGTACAGAGTCTGCCTTGCACTTCAAGGGGCACCAGTTTGATCCCTGGCACTGGAAGATCCCACGTGCCACTGAGCGGCTGGACGAGTGTGTCCAATTATGAGCCAGCACTCTGGAGTGCATGCACCCAGAGCCGGTGCTCTGCTAGGGAAGAGGCCACTGCAATGGGAGGCCCACACAGGTCAAAGAACAAAGATGGATGAAAATAAATGAGAGACCAATAAAAAGTGGCCAATTTTATTATATTATTAATAATGACAATTTAGGTAATCCATACTTTATTCAACACTTCACGAAGAAGGCAATCTCCACTTGCAAGGGTTCAGAGAACAGCAAAATGGAATTGGAAGCCTAGAAGTTTTATGGGGTAAAGAATAAGGAACAAGGAATAAGTGTAGAGACCAGAGACTTCTTGGCATTTGGTGCTTGGGTGACTGACTCGATGTATGGCGTGTCTGGTCAGGTAGAGCATTTATTGGGACATGAAAGTTACAAAGCTTTGGTTTGCCTACATAGCACCCCCACCAAGAATGTTGGGCCATAGAATGTGCACCTGGCACTACCTCTGATCATCCTCTTGACCATTTGAGAGGTTCAATTAAAAATAGCTGTCTTGGTATGACTTCCTGTTTCCATGCCCACCTTGGGTCTTAGTGTAGTGTTCAGAAGAGATGTCAGGCTTATATTCTTGAAACTGGTTATGTTCTGTTGTCTTTGGTTGTTTTGGTCAATCTGGTAGCTGGATCAGTATCTACATGCATTTAAAACTCTTGTGAGATCACAGTATATTAAGGAAACAAAATTATTAGCATCAAAATAATACTCATGGTTTAGAGAGTATTCCTGAACCAGAGTTTCCATGTCCAAAAGCAACTAGAATCAAATAAGTCAAGAAATATGGAAGAGGAGGGTACTTCTTATAGCCAGTGGGTCTATTTATGTTTTTAATGTAATTGTGTCTCTACTTCTCGAGAAGTGTTTATCTAGTGAACTTGTTGCAGAGGCACTGGAAATCAGGGGGAAGTTTATGATGGGTGGAAACTACAGGATTACCAGCATCACCGCAAATCAAACGGTTGGAGGTTGGATTACACTCCATTTGAGATGACCTGAGGTATGTGAATAAGAGCATTCTCTTTCCAGGCCAAGACCAATCCTAAGGACTTTCCTCATCAGAGCGAAGGAGGAATCATTCTTGAACTCGCGTCCTGGGAGAAAGCAGTCTGCCTGCATGTGGGCTGCTGCTCCTAGTCAGTCTGATCTGAGTCTCCTGCACCGTGGCAAAATAAGCCCCAAAGGTCTGACAGTTTATTTAACAGCGGTGTCAGTGGTCAAGAGGACTTGATAAGGTGCTCTGCATGAATCTCATTGGTATAAAAGGATCAGAGTAAAATAATAATTGTCTATAAATGCCAAGACTTTAAAATACTAATGGTTAGAGATCTGATAAGAGTTCATTTATGGAACAGACTTTTTTCATAGAGGGGAAAAATCTTGGCATTTGGTGCTTGGGTGACTGACTCGATGTATGGCGTGTCTGGTCAGGTAGAGCATTTATTGGGACATGAAAGTTACAAAGCTTTGGTTTGCCTACATAGCACCCCCACCAAGAATGTTGGGCCATAGAATGTGCACCTGGCACTACCTCTGATCATCCTCTTGACCATTTGAGAGGTTCAATTAAAAATAGCTGTCTTGGTATGACTTCCTGTTTCCATGCCCACCTTGGGTCTTAGTGTAGTGTTCAGAAGAGATGTCAGGCTTATATTCTTGAAACTGGTTATGTTCTGTTGTCTTTGGTTGTTTTGGTCAATCTGGTAGCTGGATCAGTATCTACATGCATTTAAAACTCTTGTGAGATCACAGTATATTAAGGAAACAAAATTATTAGCATCAAAATAATACTCATGGTTTAGAGAGTATTCCTGAACCAGAGTTTCCATGTCCAAAAGCAACTAGAATCAAATAAGTCAAGAAATATGGAAGAGGAGGGTACTTCTTATAGCCAGTGGGTCTATTTATGTTTTTAATGTAATTGTGTCTCTACTTCTCGAGAAGTGTTTATCTAGTGAACTTGTTGCAGAGGCACTGGAAATCAGGGGGAAGTTTATGATGGGTGGAAACTACAGGATTACCAGCATCACCGCAAATCAAACGGTTGGAGGTTGGATTACACTCCATTTGAGATGACCTGAGGTATGTGAATAAGAGCATTCTCTTTCCAGGCCAAGACCAATCCTAAGGACTTTCCTCATCAGAGCGAAGGAGGAATCATTCTTGAACTCGCGTCCTGGGAGAAAGCAGTCTGCCTGCATGTGGGCTGCTGCTCCTAGTCAGTCTGATCTGGAGTCTCCCTGCACCGTGGCAAAATAAGCCCCAAAGGTCTGACAGTTTATTTAACAGCGGTGTCAGTGGTCAAGAGGACTTGATAAGGTGCTCTGCATGAATCTCATTGGTATAAAAGGATCAGAGTAAAATAATAATTGTCTATAAATGCCAAGACTTTAAAATACTAATGGTTAGAGATCTGATAAGAGTTCATTTATGGAACAGACAAGAAAATGTGATTATTTTTGTGAGCTATCAGTAGATATCTAACATTTTAAGATAACAGCTGGAATTACGAGTTGACAGCATTATACCAGGATTATGTCAAGTTTTCTGAAATGTAATATAATTTCTGGATAACTTATATTAATAACATATGTCCTCACCAATATAACCTACCAAAAGTAAACATTACTTCTTACTTGACAGTGCTTTTGCAATAATTTCTGGAAGTATATTCTTCCTCACAGGAAATTTTTCAATATGGCACAAAACATGTTTAATAACTGACCCAAATATCTTTGTTTTCCTCTAAAAGTAAGCGTATGCTCAGTAGTTAATGTTTCAGAATTTTCTCTTACTTGGAAATGATTCAATAAATGTTCATCATTTAATCTCAGTATGACTTGAAGGTTTCAAGTTACCAAAAGATTTTGGAAACAATTTTTTAAGTAGACATACCCTAAAGCATAATTACTTGTTGGAAAGCTCATTTATAAACTTGTTTATGTTTAATTTACTTGTTAACAATTAGGTTTACATCACTTATGAAAATTGGATGAGATTTTAAACTGCTAACCTCTTAAGCTATATTTCTTGCTGACACATTCTGTAAAAGCGTTAACATGAGCTTATTTGCCTTTTAGCAAGCCTAGATAGAATAAAAATGTCCACAGTATGTTAATGTTGATAACTTTAAAGACATGTCTGTTTTAATTAAACCAACAAACTAGCCTAACCAAGGATTATGCAGCCAAATCCTAAGGACTTTCCTCATCAGAGCGAAGGAGGAATCATTCTTGAACTGGGTCCTGGGAGAAAGCAGTCTGCCTGCATGTGGGCTGCTGCTCCTAGTCAGTCTGATCTGAGTCTCCTGCACCGTGGCAAAATAAGCCCCAAAGGTCTGACAGTTTATTTAACAGCGGTGTCAGTGGTCAAGAGGACTTGATAAGGTGCTCTGCATGAATCTCATTGGTATAAAAGGATCAGAGTAAAATAATAATTGTCTATAAATGCCAAGACTTTAAAATACTAATGGTTAGAGATCTGATAAGAGTTCATTTATGGAACAGACAAGAAAATGTGATTATTTTTGTGAGCTATCAGTAGATATCTAACATTTTAAGATAACAGCTGGAATTACGAGTTGACAGCATTATACCAGGATTATGTCAAGTTTTCTGAAATGTAATATAATTTCTGGATAACTTATATTAATAACATATGTCCTCACCAATATAACCTACCAAAAGTAAACATTACTTCTTACTTGACAGTGCTTTTGCAATAATTTCTGGAAGTATATTCTTCCTCACAGGAAATTTTTCAATATGGCACAAAACATGTTTAATAACTGACCCAAATATCTTTGTTTTCCTCTAAAAGTAAGCGTATGCTCAGTAGTTAATGTTTCAGAATTTTCTCTTACTTGGAAATGATTCAATAAATGTTCATCATTTAATCTCAGTATGACTTGAAGGTTTCAAGTTACCAAAAGATTTTGGAAACAATTTTTTAAGTAGACATACCCTAAAGCATAATTACTTGTTGGAAAGCTCATTTATAAACTTGTTTATGTTTAATTTACTTGTTAACAATTAGGTTTACATCACTTATGAAAATTGGATGAGATTTTAAACTGCTAACCTCTTAAGCTATATTTCTTGCTGACACATTCTGTAAAAGCGTTAACATGAGCTTATTTGCCTTTTAGCAAGCCTAGATAGAATAAAAATGTCCACAGTATGTTAATGTTGATAACTTTAAAGACATGTCTGTTTTAATTAAACCAACAAACTAGCCTAACCAAGGATTATCCTAGATCACATGAACTTGAAAAACACTGGGCTTAGTTTCCATATTTCTAAGAGTTGACTATAAACTTCTGTTTGTCTTTAAGTCAGTTTAATGGAGCTCTTCACAGATTTTAGCACCACCATCCAAAAGAACAAAGTCACGCTGTGACACACATAGGTCTGTACACTGATCCTACAGCTCCTTTTACAGTTTCAGCCATAATATGGGTATGAGAATTCAAAATTCACTAGTTTATTAAAAAAAAAAAAAAGCTGTATCCAAATTGTGTTCCTGGCAGATGTAATAATGAATTAAGGTTACTTGCTCAGATATTTTAAACTTTTTGTTAGTGTTTGTGGAGAAGACTTAAGATTTTTTTCCTTTGCTTAGTTTCTAATACCATTGCCTCTTTCCTTTTTTTTTTTGCAAAGAATTTCATCCCTGAAGTTTGCATTCCAAACAGATGACCCTTGGCTCCTATAAGATCCTTAAACATCTCAAAGGCACCGAGAAAGAATGCAGCTTCCTCCAAGAAGGGCTTTTGTTACCTAAAGCCAGCATTTCTACCATACCTACAAGTGTTTTGAGATGAGTAGGGGAAGAGGCTCTGATTAGTAAAAACGATAGGTGAACTTTTTCTGGTCTTGCAAAGGGGATGCAATGCATATTTCTCTCTGACCATATATTGGGGCCTGATGGTTGAGCTGCTTCCATACGCAAGAACAAATCCACAGGTGACAGTGGGCAGAAAGCCCAGCAAGTTCTCAGGACACAAGACAAGGCAGCAGTAGCTGTTCCTGGGAGGGGAAAGGATCAATAACAAATGAGTTTCCCAAACCAGGTTCCCAAAAGGCTGCGTTTGGAAAGGGAAGGACATGAAATTTCTCTCTGAACCAGGAACTCCAGGGATCAGGAAGAGCTGACTTGGGTAAGAATTCTCACTTGTGGCTAGCTTCTGCCCACCTTCCCAGGATCTCATTCTACAGACTCTTTTACAGAAAACAGTAATTTCTGGTCTGCCAGAATTCTTTGGTGAGGGGGGAGCTCTTTTTATTGATTTTTCTATTCATTCATTTTTTATCCATCTTTATGCTTCGGCCTGTGTGGGCGTCCCATTGCAGTGGCCTGTCTTGTTGCAGAGCGCTGGCTTGTAATTGGACACACCGGTCCAGCTGCTCCGCCGCATGTGGGATCCTTCCTGCCCAGGGATCGAGCCAGTGCCCCTTGCACTGCAATACCCACTGGACCACCAGAGAAGTCCTGGTCTACCAGGATTTAACAGGGTTTTCCATTAGTTTTAATTTTAGCTTCTCCTTAACTGGGTAAGTGGTAGGAGCTCATCAGAAAGTCCCTCAGTCCCATCAACCCTGGGAGGGTCCTCTTTTGAGAGTAAGTAGATAATGCGGGTATTCAAGCTCAGGGGGAGGGGTTCGATTATCTTAGGTATCTGGTCTTGGAGCTGTTGCTGTTTTAAAACCAACTTGAAGAATGTGTTTTTGGTCTTGTCTTTTCAGAGTGGAAAGGCTATTCAGTTGAGAGGATTAGGAGACAGTATTCAGGTAAAGGAAAACGGGAGTGGTAGGAGTCTTTGAGTCTTGTTCTTTAATTTTTCAATAACCTTTTGTATTGAATCTTTCAATGAAGCCTTTTGGAGTCTTCTGCATACCAGTTAAAATGGGTGTCCCATTCTGGTCTGTTTGGCAACACTTGCACAGGCGGTTCTTAGTATGTCTAACTGGAATGTTCCCCATAATGGTGATGGTTGAGCTGCTTCCATACGCAAGAACAAATCCACAGGTGACAGTGGGCAGAAAGCCCAGCAAGTTCTCAGGACACAAGACAAGGCAGCAGTAGCTGTTCCTGGGAGGGGAAAGGATCAATAACAAATGAGTTTCCCAAACCAGGTTCCCAAAAGGCTGCGTTTGGAAAGGGAAGGACATGAAATTTCTCTCTGAACCAGGAACTCCAGGGATCAGGAAGAGCTGACTTGGGTAAGAATTCTCACTTGTGGCTAGCTTCTGCCCACCTTCCCAGGATCTCATTCTACAGACTCTTTTACAGAAAACAGTAATTTCTGGTCTGCCAGAATTCTTTGGTGAGGGGGGAGCTCTTTTTATTGATTTTTCTATTCATTCATTTTTTATCCATCTTTATGCTTCGGCCTGTGTGGGCGTCCCATTGCAGTGGCCTGTCTTGTTGCAGAGCGCTGGCTTGTAATTGGACACACCGGTCCAGCTGCTCCGCCGCATGTGGGATCCTTCCTGCCCAGGGATCGAGCCAGTGCCCCTTGCACTGCAATACCCACTGGACCACCAGAGAAGTCCTGGTCTACCAGGATTTAACAGGGTTTTTTCCATTAGTTTTAATTTTAGCTTCTCCTTAACTGGGTAAGTGGTAGGAGCTCATCAGAAAGTCCCTCAGTCCCATCAACCCTGGGAGGGTCCTCTTTTGAGAGTAAGTAGATAATGCGGGTATTCAAGCTCAGGGGGAGGGGTTCGATTATCTTAGGTATCTGGTCTTGGAGCTGTTGCTGTTTTAAAACCAACTTGAAGAATGTGTTTTTGGTCTTGTCTTTTCAGAGTGGAAAGGCTATTCAGTTGAGAGGATTAGGAGACAGTATTCAGGTAAAGGAAAACGGGAGTGGTAGGAGTCTTTGAGTCTTGTTCTTTAATTTTTCAATAACCTTTTGTATTGAATCTTTCAATGAAGCCTTTTGGAGTCTTCTGCATACCAGTTAAAATGGGTGTCCCATTCTGGTCTGTTTGGCAACACTTGCACAGGCGGTTCTTAGTATGTCTAACTGGAATGTTCCCCATAATGGTCATGGTAATGCTAAGTCATGTTAGTGAGATTTTGCCATTTCTGTAGATGTCTACAGTTTCCAGGACCATAATTATTAGAATAAGCAGGTGTGCCGGAAGGTGGAGCACTGTTTTTTGAAACTCAAGGATCTGGATTCTTAGGTAAGCCTTGGGTCTTTGGGAATCAAATTACACCCAAGCAGGATATCCACTGCTAGGCTGGGGATCCAGGAGTAGCTCACAGTGAACTTTGTAGTACAGAATTTTTTTTTGAGGTGATCACAGTGTCAATCTAACTCTTTCTCTGACCATCTTAGCACAAGAGTCTTAGATATAGGTGGCAAGCACTCTAGGCTTTTAAATGAAAAAAAAAAAAAAAAAAGTTATTTTTTAACTTTTTGGATGCATGGCATATGGGATCTTCCCCGACCAGGGATCAAACCTGTGTCCCCTGCATTGGAAGTTTGAAGTCTCAGCCACTGGACCACCTGGGAAGTCCCTAACGTCTTTTTTAAGTGCTTGATCCGTGCTTGGCAGTTTTGCAGCTTTGGGCTTTAAGAGTCCCATTAGCAGTTGATCTGTTTAATCCTTAAATGAGAAGATTTCTTTATCAAAGTGGCAGTCACCCTAATTACTTTTTAACAGTATGACTTGTGCTACTTATATTTTCTTGTGCCATTAGTTCAGGCAGTTCTAAGTCTCCCCACACTCTATGCTATGAACTTAACCTTTATGCATCCTCTAAATGCTGCCCCCTGCTGTGGGTTCCTGATACAGCTGTCCTGGGACTTTCCTGAGAGATATGTACTAACACGCACACTTTTTCTCTTTTCCTTACATAAAGTTTGTTTGGATCAGAGCTGTGTGTGAGGGGTCGAAGCTCAAATCCCTAAGTAGCTTACCCTTGGTTTTGATGAGAAAAGCAACACAAAGGGTTCAGTGGGCTTTTTGCCTGTGCCTCTTGTCCCACAGGCCATTAAAAGTCAACTGGGGATCCCAAGATGATCAAAGACGACAATTTAGGAATCCAGACAAACCTGATGAAGCAGGCACTCTCCATTTGCAGGGGCCCAAGGAACTACAAAGGGGGGGCTGAAGGCAGGAGGATAAAGAATAAGGAGCAAGGAGGTGAGTAGAGAGCCCACAGTTGGTTTGGCATCTGAGTTTCTGGTCAAGCAGACCATTTATAGAGACATGTAGTTTATTTAAGTTTTGGTTTGCCAATATGGCACTTGGGCTTTCAAATTTACTTCAGAAAAAAAAAAAAAAACTATGGCCTGTTAGCCAAATTCAGCCTACTGCCTCCTTTTATACAGCCTGAGAGCTAATAATATTGTTTACATTTTTAAAAGCTGGCAAGGGCTGTTGACAGAGACTATATGTAGCTCAAAGTCTGAAATGTTTACTCTCTGGCCCTTTATAGAAACTTCCCTGACTTTAAGCCATTTGTGCCTGTAGTTCAAATAGGAATGGTTTGTATCCCTAATGAAATAGAGTATAAACCGTGTCATATACTTAGTTTGCTAGTCCGGGAACACTTCATCACAGTAAGAACAAATTCTCTTTCCACTGCAAAATGGGGGGTGGAAGGAGTAGGGGAGCCCACTTTCAGGCATCTACAATAAGCCAGAGCAGCAATAAAAGACTATTCTTCCCCAGCATGTCTCTGTGCACAGGTATGAAATGCATGCAAGTGGCTTTTCAACAAAGGGCATAGAATTACATGATGTAGAAAAGCTTCTGTAGCCTAATGAAATTAGAGTAAAAGAATGTCGGAGGAAAAAATTAGTTACTCCCAGCATCTTTGGTATTACACACAAGACTGCAATGAATTTAAGCACATAATTTCATAACTATTATCCATTTTCATTAGAAAGTATGGTGGTCATGATTTACATATGCTTATTTTTATTGTGAATTTGATGACTTCTATTTGTTTTGAAAGATTTAATGATAACCAGCTCAAATTCATGTCTTAGCTACACTAGTTCAGTCCCCCTTTTGCTGTTAAACCTTATGGGAGAATATCAAGTATAGGTTTTGTGTGGTGTGTATTACTTATTAATATAGACATGAATGACACCAGGCAGGGGAAGCCACCTTCCTCTCTCCATCTCTCCTAGATATCCCTCGCCAATCTTATACTTTTTAAAAAATCTCTATTGATCACGTCCCTCAGAGCCTATATACAACTAACCTATTTTATCCTCATGGTTCTCATTTTTCAAAAATACATAATTTCTTAATTACCAAGTAGCATACCAAAATTAAACCAGGTGGTTTTAAATGTGCCATAGCTCTTCATGGAGGTAAAAATACATTTTTCTTCTTTTTCAGACAGATTTGCAAGTCTTCATTTAATTTGCTGGAAAAAGAAGATATTTAATAGATGAGTACATTTTTAAAAAAATCTTCCTATTCAGCTATCTGGCACTAAAAACTAGTAATAGAAGGTTCTTTAATAAGGAATTAAGGGCCTAACATTTACCCTTTGAATTATAAAGGTATTATTGCATTGTCAAGTAACACAATTATTCTAATGCAATACAAGTGAGATTTAGCAGGGGAGATCACATTATACTTAAGAGTTTGTATTATTTACCATGTTCATCAAAACAAGTTGTTTACAATAACTCTAAGGTGGAATTACTACTATTGAACTATTGGCCAGCTTGGTTCATTTGAGTTATTGGGGATGCTGTCAAAACGTAAAATTTTTGGCATGTTTTAAACATTTCTAGAAGTTTTACTGTATTGGTCGCCAGATAGTTTCATGTGTCTCTGTGCACAGGTATGAAATGCATGCAAGTGGCTTTTCAACAAAGGGCATAGAATTACATGATGTAGAAAAGCTTCTGTAGCCTAATGAAATTAGAGTAAAAGAATGTCGGAGGAAAAAATTAGTTACTCCCAGCATCTTTGGTATTACACACAAGACTGCAATGAATTTAAGCACATAATTTCATAACTATTATCCATTTTCATTAGAAAGTATGGTGGTCATGATTTACATATGCTTATTTTTATTGTGAATTTGATGACTTCTATTTGTTTTGAAAGATTTAATGATAACCAGCTCAAATTCATGTCTTAGCTACACTAGTTCAGTCCCCCTTTTGCTGTTAAACCTTATGGGAGAATATCAAGTATAGGTTTTGTGTGGTGTGTATTACTTATTAATATAGACATGAATGACACCAGGCAGGAAGCCACCTTCCTCTCTCCATCTCTCCTAGATATCCCTCGCCAATCTTATACTTTTTAAAAAATCTCTATTGATCACGTCCCTCAGAGCCTATATACAACTAACCTATTTTATCCTCATGGTTCTCATTTTTCAAAAATACATAATTTCTTAATTACCAAGTAGCATACCAAAATTAAACCAGGTGGTTTTAAATGTGCCATAGCTCTTCATGGAGGTAAAAATACATTTTTCTTCTTTTTCAGACAGATTTGCAAGTCTTCATTTAATTTGCTGGAAAAAGAAGATATTTAATAGATGAGTACATTTTTAAAAAAATCTTCCTATTCAGCTATCTGGCACTAAAAACTAGTAATAGAAGGTTCTTTAATAAGGAATTAAGGGCCTAACATTTACCCTTTGAATTATAAAGGTATTATTGCATTGTCAAGTAACACAATTATTCTAATGCAATACAAGTGAGATTTAGCAGGGGAGATCACATTATACTTAAGAGTTTGTATTATTTACCATGTTCATCAAAACAAGTTGTTTACAATAACTCTAAGGTGGAATTACTACTATTGAACTATTGGCCAGCTTGGTTCATTTGAGTTATTGGGGATGCTGTCAAAACGTAAAATTTTTGGCATGTTTTAAACATTTCTAGAAGTTTTACTGTATTGGTCGCCAGATAGTTTCATGTGTTAAGTACTCACAACACCAAGATATACACAGACACCTTTGAAGATTTGCCCAAAGACATAACAGTCATTGACTGGTCAGAGACATCAAAGGCTACATACCCACACAGATGTGTTTATTGGATCCACATGCAAAAGTTGTAGGAACTGATACTAATAATATATCTTGTGAACAGACATGTAAAATAATTCCACTACAATGCTAACATTAAGACCTAATCAATAGAAGAGGGAATTATTTTTGTAGGTGGCTTATATAGCTTGAATTGGAAGTCCATAAAACTTGAGATTTCATTCTATATGTATTATTACTACTTAGAAAACCACTACAGAGATTCAGCGTAAGATTAGCATCACTTAATTTTGCAATCTAGTTTCAATTTCAGTCCCACTGTATCTATATATATAGACTGTGTTCCTTTATACAAGTTACTGGACTTTCCTTTGCCTTAGTTTCCTCAACTGTGTGATAAAACTCTTATTTAAGATTAGGAGGCATCATCTGCATTACCTAATTCAATCCTGGCTTTAAGTATTCAGTGACTTGGTCACCTTTCCAAGTAAGGAACCTAAACACAGCCCTAAATTTATAATTACTTAGCAAGCTATCTAACCTGAAATTAAAATGTATATTACCTTAAAGATAAGGGGAAAATAGAATAATGCATTTTGGATCTAGAGAAGGAAAAAAAAAAATAGACACTAGTGTGTTTCATTGCCCCCTCGCCCCCGCACTTTACTAACTACTCACAAAACACATCTAACACATCTGTACTAAAACAGACACTAGCATGTGTCCATGATTCACCTATAAATAGGATATGTAGAGAGAGCAGGCCAGAGAAGCACAATGACTTCACAGTCCCATTTAGATGTGACAGCTCAGGCTGGCTAAACCAGTTAACTCTTGAACAACACAGGACTGAATTTTATATGAATCTTTTCCAACTGTAAATGCTCTAGTAGTGTATGATCTGTCCTTTTTTGATGTACTTTGTGTCTATCAGTATGCATGGCAGCTGGTGCAGTGGGGAAGTTTTAGTCTCATTCTTACCACAAGCAGCTGACACAACAGGGAAAGTAGTAGGACCCACACTAAAGACCTGTGATCCCCAAGGGCAGTGCCCACAGCTATTTCCTTTGCTCATGTTTAGCTCTGCCACAGTGCTTAGAGAAAGGTGGGAAGGGTTGCATGCCGAGGAGTCAACAACACTCATTTTAGTCCCAGTTCAGGCTACAACTTTTACAGGAGGCAAAGGTTTGAAGTGAATGATCTGTTTGCTACTCAAAAGTTAAACACAGAAACACTGGATGCCCCATTTTCCTACTGGAACCAGGCAAACAAATGTACCATTGTGTGAGTACGGACTTGGGCATCATCATCATCTCTGCTTAAAAGAATTTCCATACTCCAAGCTCATTTCCTTGGTTGAAAGGTGTTCCTTGAGAGTACTGAAGAGACTCGCATCACTCACCTGGAGTGCCCGTCCTTTGGTCTCAATGGGGAGAGTAAACGCAGAGATGGCACACACCACACAGACAGACGAGAAGAGACACAGGGCCCCCAGGAATGACGCACTCATGAGAACCTGCAGAGCACAAGGAATGACTCAGTGCGCTGCTCCCAATCACCTGTCATACCAAAGGGATCTTCATACTAAAGGGAAAGTAAGGATTCACCTGTCAACATACACAAGTGAAGAGCTCTGCAGCTGTTCTCTACCCTGTGCAGTTCTGGCATCCTGAGTCTGGTATTTGGGCCAAGCTGCTGTAGGCATTTTGTGTGACTTCCAGGAGTGATGTTAACATGCAGTGGCCAGGTCAGATTTCTCCCTGCACCCGCCCTTGGGCTTCACCAGAGCACACTGGTTTACTTGGGGAAGGTAGAGCACCTCTCAAACCACTCACTTAACCTGTTACCCTCTCCTTTCCTCCAGTACCCATCAATACAGTCGACTTTCCTATTCAGTTCTGACAGGAAGAACCATGAGGAAGTCTTTTGGAAATAGATGTAGTGGGCTTCCCCTGGTGGTCCAGTGGGTAAGGACACCGCCTTGCAGGGCAACGGGCGCCGGTTTGATCCCTGGCCTGGGAAGATCCCACGTGCCGCGGAGCAGCTAGACCAATGGGTCCAATGACAGAGCCGGTGCTCTGCACCAACAGAGGCCACCGCGATGGGAGGCCCACACGGGCCAAAGAACAAAGACGGATGAAAATAGAGAAAAGACCAATAGAAGTGGCCTGCACATCCCCCTCCCTCCCCACCCCACCCCCAAAAAGATAAATAAAATAATTGTTTTTTAAAAAAAGGAATAGATGTAGTGTCTAGATTCTGCCTTTACTGCCACACTTCTGTTTTGACACCAAAATTCTTCCCACCCCCTGGGTGATTCCCAACTAGCTCTACTTCAGATCCTTTGCATCTGAGGTGGTGTGAGACCCTGCTGGGTTTAAGTCCTCTATGCCTAAAATTAACCAAAATCAACTTCTATCGTTGCAAGCAAGAACTCTGACTGATACCGGACTATAAAATTCATCTGGCCAAAGTGGAAATGCTGAGGGCTAACAGGCACATGAAAACGTGCTCAACATCGCTAATCATCAGGGAAATGCAAATCTAAAACTACAATGAGATATCACCTCACACCAGAATGTCCACTACAGATATCCACCACACATAATGGCCAGCCTCAAAAACAACAACAACAGATACTGGTGAGAATGTGGAGAAAACTCTCGTGTACTGTTGGTGAGAATGTAAATCAGTGCAGCCACTGTCAAAAAACAGTACGGAGATTCCTCAGGTAACGAAAAATAGAACTACCCTATGACCCAGCAGTGTATTTTTGGTATATATCCAAAACAAAAAACATCAAACAAGTGAAAAACACTGAAAATAACCTGGGAACTCTGTTCAAATGAGTATTTTCAGATGTGCTTATTAAAAACAAAGATTTGTAAATGTCCAAATAATCTAATAATTACCCCAGGCCAGGGACAAAGACGGGTATTACACAATGATAAAAGGTTCAGTCCAACAACACTCAAAGGTTTATACACCAAAGAGCTTCAGATTACATCCTTTCAGCAAAAACTGAAAAGGGAAACAAATCTACATATAGTTGGAGACTTCTGGACCCCTCCACAGTTGACAGAACTACCACACAGAAGTATCAGCAGAGACAAGGAACATTATAACACCATCAACTAACAGGGTCTCATGGACATTTATACAACTCCTCACTTACACAGCAGAATTCACGTTCTTTTCTAACCATGAAACAGTCACCAAGCCAGACTTTATTCTGTTCTGTAAAATTAACCTCAAAGGATTTAAAAGAACTGAAATCACAGAATGTGTTCTCTGGCTAAAATGGTATCAAAGCTAGAAGTAACTGAAAGGTAACAGCAAAGTCTCCAAACATTGGTAAACAATTCATGGGGCCACACACCAAGAAAAATAAAGAGTAACATTGAGTAGAATGAAATATATAGCATATTGTTTGTTGGACACAACTAACAGGAACAAAAATAAAATACTTAGGAATAAACTTAAGAAATGTATAAGACATATAAAGAAGATTAAAAATCTAAGACACATGAAAACTTTTTTCTTAGAGAAACACAGTATTGTTTCAAAAAACAGTTTTCAAAATAATCCATAGTAACTAATTGATCTCAAAATCCCAGTAGGATTTTTGAGTCAACTTAGAGGAAACAAAAATTGATTCTAAGCATTAACATGTTTTAAAAACTCAAGAAACTTCTGCAAACACATGAGAGTGAGGGAGTCTCAGGGAGGTGATTAACCTAAGAGCCACTAAACAAAGTTCCAATCATGAACAATATGATACTGTTGTCAGAATAGATCAGTAAAGAAGTGAGTCACAAAACAGACTGAGGTATCTATGGAAATTGAGTTATTACAATAGGAGCATGGTGAATCAGTTGAGAGGAGCCAAATGATTGATTAATGGCTTGGGAAAGGCAGCTAAGCACTGTTGTGTTCCTTTTTAAAGCTGGACCTTTACCTCAGGCCATGTGTATTCATAAATTGTGATAAATCAAAGAAATTGTTCTAGATGAAACACTGAAAGTCTTTAATCTTTCACTGTTTTAGATATTTTTAGAAATATGGTTTAATGGATGCTGAAGACCATTAAGCATGACCAAAAACACTAACTCTTTAGCTGAAAGTAATTGGTAAGCTGACTACAAGAAATTTTAAATTTTGTATGCCAAAACCTTTTTACTACTAACTAGTAACATCACAAGACAAACCACAAACAATGAAAAAATCTGTAGTGTTATAGTAAATAGCTAATGGCCTGTAGAAATTTTCCAAGTTACATGAATAAGGAACTTACCAAAAAAATACAAATGGAGAATAAACAGATGAAGGATGCTCAGCCTTAGTAACAGCAAAGTACATATTAAGACAAGATGTAATTTATTATCCACTAATGTAAGAAAAAAAGTTAAAGGGGGGTTTTGGTGGTGATAGAAGAAAAGAGTGATGCATATTTAAGCATGTGTTATTATATCAAGGAGTATATATTTTAAATAAAAATAATTTGTAAGATTCACTGTAATCTAAAATAGGCGACCTCTACCTATGAATGCTTTCCCTTTGACATCGTGTCTCATCTATTCTCCACTAGACTATCACTCCAAAGAATCTGGGACCTGGGTTTTTACAGTGTCCAGAACATAAAAGAGCCCAGTGACTAGCCTAGCTGCACAGGTACAAAGATACAAACCTTTCCTACCCTTGTGGTATGTGTACGTGTTGTCAGTCTTGGTATCCCACCCCAGATGTTTGGGGTGGGTTAGGTAGGTGCGGGGGAGTTCCATCTGATTCTGCAAACACATGAGAGTGAGGGAGTCTCAGGGAGGTGATTAACCTAAGAGCCACTAAACAAAGTTCCAATCATGAACAATATGATACTGTTGTCAGAATAGATCAGTAAAGAAGTGAGTCACAAAACAGACTGAGGTATCTATGGAAATTGAGTTATTACAATAGGAGCATGGTGAATCAGTTGAGAGGAGCCAAATGATTGATTAATGGCTTGGGAAAGGCAGCTAAGCACTGTTGTGTTCCTTTTTAAAGCTGGACCTTTACCTCAGGCCATGTGTATTCATAAATTGTGATAAATCAAAGAAATTGTTCTAGATGAAACACTGAAAGTCTTTAATCTTTCACTGTTTTAGATATTTTTAGAAATATGGTTTAATGGATGCTGAAGACCATTAAGCATGACCAAAAACACTAACTCTTTAGCTGAAAGTAATTGGTAAGCTGACTACAAGAAATTTTAAATTTTGTATGCCAAAACCTTTTTACTACTAACTAGTAACATCACAAGACAAACCACAAACAATGAAAAAATCTGTAGTGTTATAGTAAATAGCTAATGGCCTGTAGAAATTTTCCAAGTTACATGAATAAGGAACTTACCAAAAAAATACAAATGGAGAATAAACAGATGAAGGATGCTCAGCCTTAGTAACAGCAAAGTACATATTAAGACAAGATGTAATTTATTATCCACTAATGTAAGAAAAAAAGTTAAAGGGGGGTTTTGGTGGTGATAGAAGAAAAGAGTGATGCATATTTAAGCATGTGTTATTATATCAAGGAGTATATATTTTAAATAAAAATAATTTGTAAGATTCACTGTAATCTAAAATAGGCGACCTCTACCTATGAATGCTTTCCCTTTGACATCGTGTCTCATCTATTCTCCACTAGACTATCACTCCAAAGAATCTGGGACCTGGGTTTTTACAGTGTCCAGAACATAAAAGAGCCCAGTGACTAGCCTAGCTGCACAGGTACAAAGATACAAACCTTTCCTACCCTTGTGGTATGTGTACGTGTTGTCAGTCTTGGTATCCCACCCCAGATGTTTGGGGTGGGTTAGGTAGGTGCGGGGGGGGGAGTTCCATCTGATTCTGCAGGTGACCATAACATGTAGATACATAGACAGATGTAGATATTTATGACATATATCCATCTACATATATACAAGCATCTACATATAATACATATGTGAGAAAATATATGCATGCAAAACTGGTACATTAATGACAGTAACAGATAAGAGAGAGATGATGTGCATTAAAAGGTATCTGGAAGAACATACCCGAACTGTTAAGGGAAATAGTGGTTATTGCTGGTGACAGAGTTACAGAGAATTTTTTCCCCTCTCAGTTACACATTCCTGTATCTGAAGCTTTACAAGCAGCAAAGAGTATAAGACGGGGGTCTGACTGCTCTAGTCCTTAGTCTGTGTAGAGGATTTTGGTTTTTACTGTTGAGGAATGGCAAGGGCAAGATGATAAAGGGTTTAAGCACAACAACATCCTAAGATCTGCACAAATGAGGGAGGGAGATGAGTTGAGACATAAGAGCATAGAGAGGAGACCAGGCAGGATCCAGTGAAAGGTGATGGTCACTTGAACCAGAGTGGGGCTAGTGGAAAGGGAGAAAAGATCAAGAATTCAGCATCTATCAGGATGTAAAACCCACATGGTTTGGGGACCAGCTATGACAGGGAGAGAGAAGGAGCAGAGGACAGTTTTCAGGTTGGATAGTGATGCCATGCATTGATGGAAAGGAGTGGGCAGACGTGACAGTTTTAATACTGACCAAGAGCTTCCCTGGTGACTCAGATGGTAAAGAATCTGCCTGCAGTGCTGGAGACCTGGGGTCAATGCCTGGGTTGGGAAGATCCCTTGGAGGAGGCCCCGGCAACTCCCTCCAGTAGTCTTACCTGGAGTATCTCCATGAACAGAGGAGACAGGTTGGGCTGTAGTCCATGGGGTCACAAAGAACTGGACATGACAGAGGGACTAAGCACAGTGACAGCTTTGAAACACTCAGGCATGGTTTCTTCCATCTTATTCTCCACTAGACTATCGCTCCAAAGAATCTGGGACCTGGGTTTTTACAGTGTCCAGAACATAAAAGAGCCCAGTGACTAGCCTAGCTGCACAGGTACAAAGATACAAACCTTTCCTACCCTTGTGGTATGTGTACGTGTTGTCAGTCTTGGTATCCCACCCCAGATGTTTGGGGTGGGTTAGGTAGGTGCGGGGGGGGGAGTTCCATCTGATTCTGCAGGTGACCATAACATGTAGATACATAGACAGATGTAGATATTTATGACATATATCCATCTACATATATACAAGCATCTACATATAATACATATGTGAGAAAATATATGCATGCAAAACTGGTACATTAATGACAGTAACAGATAAGAGAGAGATGATGTGCATTAAAAGGTATCTGGAAGAACATACCCCGAACTGTTAAGGGAAATAGTGGTTATTGCTGGTGACAGAGTTACAGAGAATTTTTCCTCTCTCAGTTACACATTCCTGTATCTGAAGCTTTACAAGCAGCAAAGAGTATAAGACGGGGGTCTGACTGCTCTAGTCCTTAGTCTGTGTAGAGGATTTTGGTTTTTACTGTTGAGGAATGGCAAGGGCAAGATGATAAAGGGTTTAAGCACAACAACATCCTAAGATCTGCACAAATGAGGGAGGGAGATGAGTTGAGACATAAGAGCATAGAGAGGAGACCAGGCAGGATCCAGTGAAAGGTGATGGTCACTTGAACCAGAGTGGGGCTAGTGGAAAGGGAGAAAAGATCAAGAATTCAGCATCTATCAGGATGTAAAACCCACATGGTTTGGGGACCAGCTATGACAGGGAGAGAGAAGGGAGCAGAGGACAGTTTTCAGGTTGGATAGTGATGCCATGCATTGATGGAAAGGAGTGGGCAGACGTGACAGTTTTAATACTGACCAAGAGCTTCCCTGGTGACTCAGATGGTAAAGAATCTGCCTGCAGTGCTGGAGACCTGGGGTCAATGCCTGGGTTGGGAAGATCCCTTGGAGGAGGCCCCGGCAACTCCCTCCAGTAGTCTTACCTGGAGTATCTCCATGAACAGAGGAGACAGGTTGGGCTGTAGTCCATGGGGTCACAAAGAACTGGACATGACAGAGGGACTAAGCACAGCACACATGGTGAACTTAAGACAGCTTTGAAACACTCAGGCAGATATGCTGAGGGGTGAATGGCTACATGAACGTGCAACTCAGAAGAAAGGTCTGATCTGAAGATATAACGTTTGAAATCATGAGGAATTAAATCATAAAAATGGGTGAAATCACCTAAGTGGAGAGTAAAATATGAAAAGATGAGGGCCTAATATTGAGCAGTAAGAATCCTCAGTAATAAAAGAAATTGCAGAGGAAGGTGCACCATGGATCCAGAAAGAGCAGCAGGGGGTGCAGGAGGAAACCCTCAGGGCGCTAACCCTAACGGCTGCCATGGAAGGGGAGACAAGGGCAGGGCCATCGGAACCAGCGTGAGGGAGCAGTACGGCAAGATGGGGAGCTGAAACCACATTTGCATTTAGAGATGGGCAGTCATAGAGACTTCACCAGGGGGGCTGCAGTGGAGTCAGGGCGGCCGCAGCCAACTTGGGGCTGGTGGAGGAGTCGGGGGAAGGAAATGAGCACAGTGAAGAGAAAGTTTGGCCAGAGAGAAGAGGAAAAGAGTCAGTGGAATTCACATTATAGTTGGCACGCTATGGAATCTTAATGTTAATATGCTGACCAGAAGATTCAACATGGAAGGATAGGCTGAAACCACACAACAGGTTCAGTGATAAACCTGGAAAACTCATGAGATTCAAAGGAAAACCCATCCGAATGAGTTCAAAAGGAAAAAAAAAAAAAACCGCAAAAACCCATAGACAAAAAACCTTAATTGTCTATCAACAAATAATTAATTAGAACGTTAGACTAGAAGTTATAATGAAAAAACTCACCTATTTGCAATAATAATGAAAAGCCTTAAAATGCCTAAGAATAAACATAACATGTGCAGGATCTACCTGAAGAAAACAATAAAATAGGAATACTGACCAAATGGAGACAAAAACCTTATTTTACATGGAAAGACAACATTAAGAAAAGAGAATCAGCTTATCCTAAATCAGCTGAAACATCTACTGGATTAACAATTAGAATCTTAATAGGATTTGGGCAGACAAAGGAGGCACATTGCAAATAAATGATTCTAAGGCTTACCTGAGAATAGCAATGAGGTGGGCCTTACACAGCCAGTTTTGAAAATGTACTATAAACCTCATTTGACTAATGAAAATAAGATGACAGTGATGAAACCAGGCAGATCAATGGACTAAAATAGCAAAGCTAGAAATAGACCAAGTAATTGTGGAAATATAAGCAGACATTTCTAACCCATGAGTGAAAAAATAATCTATTATTCAATAAATAGTGTAGGGACAACTGGTCTGCCACTTAGGAAATCATAAAACTGTTTCCTGTATTTGACCTCACACTTTGATACTATGCTGAGCTGAAAGAGAGTACATCAGGTCAGGGTTTTCTGGGATGCATATCACTTTGTTAAAATGAAGTTGTACACTTAGGATTTGAACACTTTTATATGTATGTTATGCTTCTATAAATCTTTAGGGACTTCCTTGGAAGTACAAAGGTTCAGACTCAGTGCTGCCACTGCAGGGGACATGGGTCCGATCCCTGGTAGCAGAACAAAGATCTCCCGTGCCATGCAATGCAGCAAAAAAAAAAAAAAAAATCTTAAGTTGACACACGTTTCTCCCAAAAAACAAGGCCAAAGGATTGCAAGAAAAGAGATGCATATTCTCATCATTCTAATCACAGGACCCAGACATTGTAAATAAAAATACTGACATATGAGTGTCTATGAACTTTTAAGTTTCTGTACAAAGAAAAGGGAGGATAAACAGGAATAAAAGACAAATGGAAAATTGGAATATTTGCAGTATGTCAGAAAAGTGACTAAAATAGTTTATATGTATGAAGGACTGTCACAAATCAGTATTAAAAGCTGAATTTGAGGGTTTCCTTGGTGGCCCAGTGATTAAGAATCCACATTACAATGAAGGGGACACAAGCCCGATCCCTAGTCTTGGAAGATCCCACATGCTGCAGGGCAACTGAGCCCTTGGGCTAATATCCTGCAGTCTAAGGCCTGAGAGCCACACCTCAAGAAGCCAGAGCAGTGAGAAGCCTGTGCACTGCACTGAAGAGTAGCCCCTGCTCAGAAAAACAAAGACCTGCTGCAGCCACAAAGCATACCCACTGAATTTAAGATAGAAAGGTACCTGAGTGGGCAAGCTAAAATAGATACCCAATTAAAATTTGAAAAAAACATTCAGTTTCATTCCTGATTGAAGAAATATGAATTAGTATAACAAAGCACTATCATTTATTGTCAGTAAGGTAGGCAAAGATGAACAAAACCAGTCGGGAAGTATGTGAAACAGCGGGGTCTACCACTTTGGTATTATCTTCCCAAAGAGAATTTTAGCTCAGTGTATCAAAATGGAAAATGAGTGAACTCCATGACCTACCAAACCAATTTCTAAGAATTATCCTAAAGAGAAAATTGTGCTCTTGGATATTTAAGCACAATAATTTATATCAAATAGTTCACACATTTAACTATACCGAACTGATGAAGTGATTTAAAGTAACATTGGAGAACACATGTGACATATTTTAGCATGAAAAAAGGCTTGACATCTATTTTCATTGGCATGAAAAATGTAGCATTGTTGCATGCCAAAAAGCAGGCTATAAAAAGTTCACTGAAGGTTTGGGTTCAAGATGAACTTGCCTCCTCTCAAGGACACACAATCTACAGCCAATATATAAAACAATATACTCTGAAAGAAAACAAAAAACTAGCTTAGTGACTCCTATACACCAAGCAAAATAAAAATTCCACATCAAAATGGATAGGAGAGGCTGAGATACAATCTTACCATGAACCCTCTCCCAGTCCACAAGTGCATGCTTAGTCGTGTCTTGACTCTGCAAACTCTTTGGGCTGTAGCCTGTCAGGCACCTCTGTCCATGGGATTTCCCAGGCAAGGTAAGAGGAGAACTCACAAGCTCAAATTTCAGCATGAGGCATGAAGGGTTTGAACCCCACAACTGGCACCACAGCTTTTAAGACCAACTCCTGAGAGATGAGCCCCTAAAACACCTAGTTTGGAGAGCCAATAGGGCTTGCATCCATGAGACCAGGCTATCATAAACTGAGCACTGTTCTTAGAGCGCTCCCAGGGACTCACCTAGCTATCTACCTGAAGCGCAACACAGAGGTAGTTTAACAATGTCCATTGAGGACATTGTTCCCTGGTCCAGGAAGATCCCACATGCCTCGGGGCAACTAAACCCGTGCGCCCTAACTACTGAGCCCACATGCTACAACTACTGGTGCCTGTGTGCCTAGAGCCAGTGCTCTGCAACAAGAGAAGCCACAGCAATGAGAAGCCTGCATGCCACTATGAAGAGCAGCCCCTTGCTTGCCACAACTAGAAAGTCTGTATGCAGTAGTGAAGACTCAGCACAGCCAAATAAACGAATAAAGGAGGGAAGGAGGGATGAACAGAAGGAAGGAATTCCTGGCACTTGCAACAGTATGGGTGGCTTTAAGGGCACTATGCTCCGTGAAATAAGTCACATAAAGACAAACACCTGGGCTTCCTGGGTGGCCCAGTGGGTAAAGAGTCAGTCTTGAAATGCAAGGGGCACCAGTTCGATCCCTGGCCCAAGAAGATCCTGCATGCAGAGAAACAGCTGTGCTGGTGTGCCCAATTATGAGCCAGCGCTCTGGAGCGCACGTGCCCAGAGCTAGTACTCTCCAACAAGAGAGGCCACTGTGATGGGAGACCCACACATGCCAAAAACTAAAGATGGATTAAAAATAAACAATGACTTAGAGGCAAAAAAAAAAGGAGAAGAAAGACAAATACTCTGTGATCTCACTTAGGTGAAATCAAAACCAAACACAGTCTCTCTCTCAGACAGTGACAACACACTGGTGGTCACCAGTGGCGGGGAGTGAATGTGAAATGGGTGGAGATCAAAAGGTACAAACCTCCAGTAGTAAAATAAACCAGTCTGGGGGGGGTATAATACAGCTGGGTGACTAGCGTTGATACTGTATTATTACATATTTGAAAGTTGCCTATAGAACAAATCTGAGAAGTTCTCATTAGTCAAAGACTCTAATGATGGGAAAGATTAAGGCAGGAGGAGAAGGGGGTGACAGAGGATGATATGGTTGCATGATATCACCAATTCAATGGACATGAATCTGGACAAACTTCAGGAGACAGTGAAGGACAGGGAAGCATGTTATGCTGATTTCATAAAGAACTGGACACAACTTAGTGACTGAACAACAACATAGGAGAACCTCAATATATGAGACAAGTGCTAAGAGCCATATAAGGGGAAATTATAACACAATAATGGTGGGGCACTTTAACACCCATTTTCATCAATGGACAGATCATCCAGACAGAAAATGTATAAGGAAATACAGGCCTTAAATAACACATTGAACCAGGCAATATTTATAGAATATTCCATCTGAAAACAGAAGAATACATTTTCTTCTCAAGTGTACATGGATTCTTCAGGATAGATGACTTGTTGGGCCACAAATGAAACCTCTGTGAATTTAGTAAAACTGAAATCATAGCAAGCATCCTTCTGACCACAATGCTGTGAGATTAGAAATCTAATAATTACAGGAGGGAAAAAACCCTGTAAAAACCACAAACTCAACTGGAGTGACTGGCCGAAGCTACCTATCAGGGGTGGGACTCAGTCACTAGGGACTGGAGTGAGGGCCCCATCGCGACTGCAGCCGAGGGGCAAGGTGCTTGCTGGGGCTTGGGTGCGCGACAGCGCCAGGGAGAAATTGAAAACAAACAAACAAAAAAGCATGGAGACTAAACAATACGTTACTAAACAACCATTGGCTCACTGAAGAAATCAGAGGACATAAAAAACTACCTAGAGACAAATGACAATGAAAACACAATGATCCAAAAGCTCCAGGCAGCAGAAAAAGCAGTCCCAAGAGAGAAGTTCATAGCAATAAAATCTTACCTCAAGATATAAGAAAAATCCCAAATAAATGCTCTAACCTTACACCTGAAATAACCAGAGAAAGAAGAACAAAAAACAAAAGTTTTTGAGGTATATAAAGAAACCATATCAAAGCAGAAATAAATGAAATAGAAGTGAAGAAAATAATTAAAAAGATCAATGAATCTAAGAGCTGATTCTTTATAAAGATAAGCAAAATTGATAAAACTTTAGCCAAATTCACCATGAAAAAGAGAGGGCTCAAATCAATGAAATGAGAAATGAAAGTTACACCCCATAAACACAAAGTATCATACAACCCTATGTCAACAGGATAAACAACATAGAAGAAATGAACAAATTCTCTGAAAACTACAACCTTCTAAGAGTAAACCAGGAACAAATAGAAAAACAGACCAAAAGTACTGAAATTGAAATTCTGATTTAAAAACTTCCAACAAAATTTCCAGAGCAGATGGCTTCCTAGGAGAATTCAATCCAATATTTAGAGTTAATACTTTGAAACTCTTCCAAAAAAATTCCAGAGAAAGAAGGAACACTCCCAAGCTCATTCTATGACATCACCATCACCCTGATACCAAAACCAAAGATACAAAAAAAGAATATTCTGCACCAGTATCACTGACAGAAAACTGCTCAACAAAATCCTAGCAGATGGAATCCAACTATACATTAAAAGAATCATAGACCATGATCAAGTGGGATTTATTCCAGGGATATGAGGATTCTTCAATATCTGTCAATCAATCAGTGTGATACACATTAACAAACTGAAGATTAAAAACGATGATCATCTCAATAAATGCAGAAAAGGCCTTAGATAAAATTCAACATGTATTTAGGATAAAAACTCTCCAGAAGATGGGCATAGAGGGAACTTACCTTAAAGTTCCAAAATAGGGCTTCCCTTGTGGCTCAGTGGATAAGAGCCCGTCTGCCAATGCAGGAGACACAGGTTCGTGCCCTGATTCGGGAAGATCCCACATACCGCAGAGCAGCTAAACCCACACATCAACAAAGACCCAGCACAGCCAAAAATAAATAAATAAAAGTTTAAAAAAAAAAAAAAAAAGTTCCAAAATAAAGGCCTTATATGACAAACCCACAGCTATTATTATTCTCAGTAGTGAAAAGCTGAAAGCATTCCCTTTAAAATTAGAACAGGAGAATGATCTCCACCATCACAGCTTTTATTCAACACAGTTTTGGAAGTCCTAGCCACAGCAATTAGAAGAAAAAATAAATAAAATGTAAATTATAAAAGAAGTAAAACCGTCATTGTTCACAGAAGACACTATACAGAAAAAATCCTAAAGATGCTATCAGAAAACTACTGGAGCTCATCCATGCATTCAGTAAACTTGCAGAATACAAAATTAATAGCACAGAAACTGCTTTCATTCCTATACACTAACATAATAGTAGAATGATAAATTAAGGAAACAATCCCATTTGCCATCACATTAAAAGGAATAATACACCTAGGAATAAACCTACCTAAGGAGGCAAAAAACTGAAAACTATCAATGTAAGACACTGATGAAAGAAATCAAATATGACACAAACTAGATGGCGAATAATGACTTCCAACAAAATTTCCAGAGCAGATGGCTTCCTAGGAGAATTCAATCCAATATTTAGAAATTTCTTCCAAAAAAATTCCAGAGAAAGAAGGAACACTCCCAAGCTCATTCTATGACATCACCATCACCCTGATACCAAAACCAAAGATACAAAAAAAGAATATTCTGCACCAGTATCACTGACAGAAAACTGCTCAACAAAATCCTAGCAGATGGAATCCAACTATACATTAAAAGAATCATAGACCATGATCAAGTGGGATTTATTCCAGGGATATGAGGATTCTTCAATATCTGTCAATCAATCAGTGTGATACACATTAACAAACTGAAGATTAAAAACGATGATCATCTCAATAAATGCAGAAAAGGCCTTAGATAAAATTCAACATGTATTTAGGATAAAAACTCTCCAGAAGATGGGCATAGAGGGAACTTACCTTAAAGTTCCAAAATAGGGCTTCCCTTGTGGCTCAGTGGATAAGAGCCCGTCTGCCAATGCAGGAGACACAGGTTCGTGCCCTGATTCGGGAAGATCCCACATACCGCAGAGCAGCTAAACCCACACATCAACAAAGACCCAGCACAGCCAAAAATAAATAAATAAAAGTTTAAAAAAAAAAAAAAGTTCCAAAATAAAGGCCTTATATGACAAACCCACAGCTATTATTATTCTCAGTAGTGAAAAGCTGAAAGCATTCCCTTTAAAATTAGAACAGGAGAATGATCTCCACCATCACAGCTTTTATTCAACACAGTTTTGGAAGTCCTAGCCACAGCAATTAGAAGAAAAAATAAATAAAATGTAAATTATAAAAGAAGTAAAACCGTCATTGTTCACAGAAGACACTATACAGAAAAAATCCTAAAGATGCTATCAGAAAACTACTGGAGCTCATCCATGCATTCAGTAAACTTGCAGAATACAAAATTAATAGCACAGAAACTGCTTTCATTCCTATACACTAACATAATAGTAGAATGATAAATTAAGGAAACAATCCCATTTGCCATCACATTAAAAGGAATAATACACCTAGGAATAAACCTACCTAAGGAGGCAAAAAACTGAAAACTATCAATGTAAGACACTGATGAAAGAAATCAAATATGACACAAACAGATGGAAAGATATACCATGTTCTTAGACTGGAACAGTCAATAGTCAAAATGACTATACCACTTAAGGTAATCTACAGATTCAATACAATCCCTATCAAATTACCAGTGGCATTTTTCACAGAGGGAGAACACACACAAAAAATTAATTTGTATGGAAGCCCAAAAGACCCCAAATAGCCAAAACAATCCTGAAAAAGAAAAACACAGCTAGAGAAATCGGGTTCCCTGAGTTCAGACGCTACTACAAAGTCATAGCCATCCCAACAGATGGTTCTGGTGCAAAAACAGAAATCTAGATCAGTGGCACGAGATAGAAAGCCTAGAAGTAAGCCCTCATTCCTGTGGTCATTTAATCTGACAGATGAGCTAAGAATAGACAATGGCAGGAACTTCCCTCGTGATCCAGTGGCTAAAACTCCAGAGTCCCAGTGCAGGGGCCGGGATCGATCCCTGGTCAGGGAACCAGATCGCAGATGCCTCAAGCAGAAAAGACAGTCTTGTCAGTAAATGGTGTTAGTTACATATTTCAGGAAACTGGTCAGTTATATGTATAACAATGAAATTAGAACATTCTCTAAAACCGTACACAAAAATAAACTCAAAATAAGCAAATACCTAAGACTGGATCCTATACTATAAAACTCACAGAGGAAAGCAGGCAGCACCCTCGTTGACATCAATCACAGCATGACTTTTGATCTCCCTCTTAGAGTAATGAAAATAAAAACATAAATAAACAAATGGGACCTAGTTAAACTTAAAAGCTTTTACATGGCAAAGGAAACCGTAAATAAAATGAAAATACAACCCCATAGAATGGGAGAAACTATTTGCAAATATTTTCTTAGAAGTGACAGGCAAGGGATTAATCTCCAAAATACACAAACAGCTCGTGCAGCTCTATGTCAGAAAAACAAACCAATCACAAAATGGGCAGAACTACGTAAACAGGCATTTCTCCAAAGAAAACATACAGGTGGCCAAAACCACATGAAAAGACGCTCAACATCACTAATTATTAGAGAAATGCAAATCAAAACTATAATAAAGTACCACCCTCATACTAGTCAGAATGACTGTCATCAAAAAATCTCCAAGGGGGCTTCCCTGGTGGTCCAGTGGGTAAGGACACCGCCTTGCAGTGCAAGGGGCGTTGGATTGATCCCTGGCCTGGGAAGATCCCACGTGCTGCGGAGAGGCTGGACTGATGTGTCCAATCACCGAGCCCAAGCTCTGGAGCGCATGCACCCAGAGCTGGTGCTCTGCGACAACAGAGGCCACCGCGATGGGAGGCCCACATGGGCCAAAGAACAAAGATGGATGAAAATGGACAAATGAAAGACCAATAGAAGTGGCCTGCCTGCTCCCCTCCCTCCCCACCCCACCCCCACCAAAATAAATAAATAAATCTTAAAAAAAAAAAAATCTCCAAGAATAAATGCTGGCGAGTGCATGAAGAAAAGGAAATCCTTTTATACTGTTGGGAGGAATGTGAATTGATGCAGATAATGGAAAACAGTATGGAGGATCCTCAGATAACAAAAAGTATAATTACCATGTTATCCAGCCAGTCGAGTTCTAGGCATATATATAGACAAAACTATAGTTTAAAAAGATACATGCACCCCTATGTTCATAGCAGCACTGTTCACAATAAGCAAGACATGGAAACAATCTAAACATCCATCGAGAGATGAATGGATAAAGAAGATGTGGTACATATAGACAGGGAATACTACTCAGCCATAAAAAGAACAAAATGCCATTTGAAGCTATTAATAGGGATAGACCTAGAGATTATCATACTAAGTGAGACAAAGAATGAAAAATATCATATATGGAACCTTATTTTTCAAACTTATATAATGAAGTTATTTACAAAACAGACTCACAGATTTCAAAACATCCTTATGGTTACCAAAGAGTAAATATGGAGGGGAGAGATAAATCAGCAACTTGGGATTAATACACATACACTATTATATGTAAGATAACCAACCAGGACCTACTGTATAGCACAGGGAACTCTACTCAAGATTCTGTTACAACCTATCTGGGAAAAGAGCCTGGAAAACAATGAATATATGTGTATATATATCCAAATCACTTTGTTGTACACCTGAAACTAACAACTGTGTAAATCAGCTATACTTCAATAAAATTAAAAAAAAAAAACCTCACTAAAGTAGAACCACCTTATGAATTATGCCATAATATGTTAGCAATCAAATAATTATTCCAATATTTTAAATCTATTAAAAGGATACAAACACTATACAGTGATCATATTCAAGTAAAAAATATATGCATATTTATATGTATAGATGCTTATGAATATATTGCAAGGTCTTCATTAACATATTTCTATTTGCTATCTCTAGTAAAGTATTAGGTAGTAATATTTTATTTCTTGTTTATTTTTATTTTTTATTGGTCTTTCATTTATTTCCATCTTTTGTTCTTTGGCCTATGTGGGTCTCCCATCGCAGTGGCCTCTCTCACTGCAGAGCACCGACTCTGGGCGCATGCGCTCCAGAGCTCCGGCTCGGTAGTTGGAGCCATCGGTCCAGCCGCTCCACGGCACATGGGATCTTCCCAGGCCAGAGATTGAACATGCGCCCCTTGCCCTGCAAGGCACTGTCCTTATCACTGGACCACCAGGAAAGCCCTGTTTGTTTTTTTAGTATTTTATTTCTTGCTTGCAGTTTTTGTGTTTTCAATGCAGAAGAAAAAACTCACGTGTGGTCAAAACTGCCTTTGGAAATCTCTTAAATCACTGGAAGTACAATAAACATATTTATGAACCAGACTCCCCTGCAGGTTCAGCGATAAAGAATCTGCCTACCAATTCAGGAGATACAGACTTGATCCCTGAGTCAGGAAGATTTCCCGGAGGAGGAAATGACAATCCACCCCATTATTCTTGCCTGGGAAAACGCGATGAACATAGGAGCCTGGCAGACTGTAGCCGATGAGGTCACAAAGGAGTCAGACACAATTCAGCCACTCAACAACAAATGACACTGTCAAAAACTTTCTCCTTGACCAAACCCTGGCCAGGCTTTTCTAAGCCGATTCTTACCTAGGTTTCAACCTTGGTATATAAAGATCTGAACAAAGACTAACAGTTCCTAACAACTCAAGGCCACACCCCTTGGATGACCCTTGTCATCTTACAAGTGACTACTTAAGGCTGCCAAAATGTGCTGTTTGTTCCAGGCAACACCTGACGACAGGGCTTCTGTCTGGGTCTCACACGGACCAACCCCTCTTGCCTTTTTCTCTGAGACCTCCTCTTCCTCTTCCCTCTTCTCCCATTACAAAGCCTAGGAACCTCTGTACAGATAAGACTTGAATTCAGTTCACAATGGATTTTTTCCCTACTGTGATGGTTATTACTAATTAAAATCTGTCCTTGGGTCTTGATAACACACGCAGTGAACTCATGGAAAAACAGACAGAGCATAGACATAGGGACATTGTGGGGAAGAAATAGGGAGGGGGAGGCATGGAGGGAGTAACATGGAAACCTATACTGTCATGTGTGGAAAAGATAGCTATTGTCATTGTGCTAAGGGAATAGGAGTGCTCACAATGGCATGGGGCGATGGTCTGGAGGGGTGGGATGGGGGGAACTGGTGGGGTGGGGACCAGGGATATGCATATGACTGATCTGGGAACATACATGTCTGTGAACTACAAAACTCTGTAAAACCTTTAAAATAAAGAATTAAAAAAAAAAAATCTGTCCTTACCACATTAACTGTGTCTGCCTTTGTTTATTTTTGATAACATGGTTTCTCAGTAAATTTACTGCTTCCTAGGAATCATCACTTAAACTAGGAAATGGATAGATTCTTCATCCCCATTAACTGGTGAAGTTCTGGGTATCAGCTGATGGGTTGATTCACTGGGTTTCCATGCCTCTGAGGAGGGTCAGGTATTCAACAGCACAACGACAATCAATGCTCAGCTGTGAGAATTCAATTAGGGTTCTTTCTTTTTTTAAAAAAAATAAAGGGTGTTCATCCTTATCTAGTATTTTTTCCTGGACAGAAATTTTAAATTTTTATGTAGTCTTTCCTTTAATCTTTACATTATCAGAGAACAGGCTTCCCAGAATTCTATAATCTTCCTTTTCTTATAAGCCTGATCCCCTCTTGCCCTCTCCCTATCCTGTCAATTAACTCTTTAGCAATCAGAGTGCTCTTTTTAAAATATGAAACTGGTCAGGACGCTACTTAAAACCCTTCAGTTACTTTCCACTCCTCCTAAGAAAAAGACCAAAGTCCTCAGTACACCCATGAGGCGCAGGCTCTCCTGTATCTCAGCATGTTGCTCACCACAGCTATTTTCTACTCCAAGAACACACCGAGCTCTTCCCTTCTCCAGGACCTGGACGTGTTGTCATCTCACCTGAATGCTGTTACCCTTTACAAGGAGTAAGCTTCTCATACTTCAGGGCTCAATGACCCTGTCTTCTCCCCAGAGAGGCCTTGTCTCTTTTTATAATTTTGTCTTTTGAAGTATAGTTGATGTACAACACTATCTAAGGTACAGGTGCACAATAGAGTGATTCACAATATTGAAAGGCTACCCTGCATTTATAGTTATTATAAAACATTGGCTATATGAAGCCTTTTCTGTTATAAAGGCCTGTCCCTAAAGACTTGTATGGATTTTAATTCAATTTATCTTTCAGTGAAGGAATTTTAAGCCAAAAGGAGGGAAAAGGCCTGGCATTCCTTGTCGTTGCTTCCAGCTTACTTTCAAGTTGAGTTCTTTACAGATATGCAAATAATTAAGATATACAAAGAATGTATTTGAATTATTTAGATTTTCTGCATAGTTGTAAAGCATGTGTGCATTAGGCACTCTGTTGTGTTCAACTCTTTGCCCGCAAGCCTCCTCTGTCATGGAATTTCTAAGCAAGAAGAGTGGAGTGGGTAGCCATTCCCTTTTCCAGGGGATTTTTCCAACCCCAGAATCAAGCTGGGTGGTCTCCTACTTTGCAGACATATATATATATATATATATATATTCTTTTTTTTGAACTTTGGCCACTTTTTATTGGTCTTTCATTTGTTTATTTTCATCTATCTTTGTTCTTTGGCCTGTGTGGGCCTCCCATTGCAGCAGCCTCCCCTGCTGCAGAGCACCAGCTCCAGGTGCATGCGCCCCAGAGTGTCGGCTGGCAACTGCACTCACTGGTCCAGCCACTCCACAGCATGTGGAGCTCCCGGCCAGGGAGCAAACCAGTGCCCCTTGCACTCCAAGGTGGGCTCTTTACCCACTGGACCACCAGGGAAGCCCCGGCATATATATTTTTTTAACCATCTGAGCCACACAGGAAGCCTAATTGTAAAGACCCTCTTGAAAGTAAACCCCCTGAGGTCAGGAGTCTTGTGGTATGCTGCCTAATGTTTAACAGGCTTTCCAAAAACAGGCCCGATGGTCGCACTTGCCTGTGATCATGGGATAAATACCACCACCATGCTCATTTCAGGCTACAATGTGACATCAACTAGTTGGCAAAATAATTTCCTGAAAATGTAGCAATCAGTTTTCACAAGCCAGGGCCAGCCCGTGCCAGCATACCACAAGAACCTGGTCTGGCTTATTTACTGCTATAGATAAAGAGAACAATGACAGGATAAAGTAAGCATGCAACAAATGCTGGTTGAATATTGAACTGGAAGGAATTTTTTTTTTGGAATGCAGGATCTTAGTTCACTAACTAGGAATCAAACCTGTGTTCTCTGCAGTGGAAATCTGTCGTAAATGCTTGCTTCTATTCTATTAATTATAGAGCATACCTTATGGAGTCCTTCTTGGCATTCTAACTGACAAACTATGAAAGTGAGCACTGAGAATTAGTAGAGAATTACTCTGAAAATAACTTGTCAAATGAGTCACCAAAATAAGTTCCTAAGTGAAGGACCAAAAAAAGAGGAGAGAGGGAAGGGGAGTGGAAAGGGAAGGATGAGGAGGAAGAAGAAGAAAGCAAACTGAAACTAAAGCCAAACTACCTGTTGACCTCCACACCTTTCTGTGGTCCACAGACTAATGACATCTGATTCCCTCAGGATACCTTATTTGACAGAAAACAACAAAATTCTGTAAAGCAATTATCCTTCAAATAAAAAATAATGACAAAGGAAAAAGCTATAGGTGCTGAATCTCATATTCAGACTCAGAATCCCTGGGTGAAATCCAGGAATCTTCATGTTATCAAGCTACCCTAGTAACTCTGATATGTACTGAAGTCTAAGAACCACATTCAAGGGTACGTAGACTGATGAATGAGCTTACGAGTGACACCGAGCTCTGCTGTCTGCCAGCAGCAGCCCATCCCACCCCAAACCACAGGCAAATATTCTGCAAGCAAATAAAGTCTCCCAGATTCTAATAACTTCCCTTTCTAAGCCTGTTAAGGAAAGAAAAATATTACAATTTCATAGTAATTGAAACAACTCAACTAGACTTTTAAGAAATACTTATTTGAAGATCTAGCATTGGGCCTTAGTTTTATTGACTGTTATTGGCAAAATAAAATGGTCGCACTTGCCTGTGATCATGGGATAAATACCACCACCATGCTCATTTCAGGCTACAATGTGACATCAACTAGTTGGCAAAATAATTTCCTGAAAATGTAGCAATCAGTTTTCACAAGCCAGGGCCAGCCCGTGCCAGCATACCACAAGAACCTGGTCTGGCTTATTTACTGCTATAGATAAAGAGAACAATGACAGGATAAAGTAAGCATGCAACAAATGCTGGTTGAATATTGAACTGGAAGGAATTTTTTTTTTGGAATGCAGGATCTTAGTTCACTAACTAGGAATCAAACCTGTGTTCTCTGCAGTGGAAATCTGTCGTAAATGCTTGCTTCTATTCTATTAATTATAGAGCATACCTTATGGAGTCCTTCTTGGCATTCTAACTGACAAACTATGAAAGTGAGCACTGAGAATTAGTAGAGAATTACTCTGAAAATAACTTGTCAAATGAGTCACCAAAATAAGTTCCTAAGTGAAGGACCAAAAAAAGAGGAGAGAGGGAAGGGGAGTGGAAAGGGAAGGATGAGGAGGAAGAAGAAGAAAGCAAACTGAAACTAAAGCCAAACTACCTGTTGACCTCCACACCTTTCTGTGGTCCACAGACTAATGACATCTGATTCCCTCAGGATACCTTATTTGACAGAAAACAACAAAATTCTGTAAAGCAATTATCCTTCAAATAAAAAATAATGACAAAGGAAAAAGCTATAGGTGCTGAATCTCATATTCAGACTCAGAATCCCTGGGTGAAATCCAGGAATCTTCATGTTATCAAGCTACCCTAGTAACTCTGATATGTACTGAAGTCTAAGAACCACATTCAAGGGTACGTAGACTGATGAATGAGCTTACGAGTGACACCGAGCTCTGCTGTCTGCCAGCAGCAGCCCATCCCACCCCAAACCACAGGCAAATATTCTGCAAGCAAATAAAGTCTCCCAGATTCTAATAACTTCCCTTTCTAAGCCTGTTAAGGAAAGAAAAATATTACAATTTCATAGTAATTGAAACAACTCAACTAGACTTTTAAGAAATACTTATTTGAAGATCTAGCATTGGGCCTTGATTGTTCTTGATCATTGTTACTGTTATTAGCTAACACTTATTGAGAGTTTAAGTGCTCATCACTCAGTCGTGTCCAACTCTTTGCAACCCCATGGACTGTAACATGGCAGGCTCCTCTGTCCATGGCATTCTCTAGGCAAGAATACTGGAGTGGGTAGGCGTTCCCTTCTCCAGGGGATCCTCCTGACCCAGGTTTCTTGCATTGCAGGCAGATGCTTTAGCATCTGGCGGCTCACTGGGGAAACCCAAGGGACTCTATTCCTAAAGTCTAGAAAATCAACTATACCTCAGTCTGATCATCCAGAAGTAGGATCAGTGTCTTATTGCTGCCTTTCACCATTTTGTGCTTTTCTAAAACTGGTAAAATAAAAAGTTCAAAGAATGCTGAAAAGCAAAACTGCAAGACCAAAACTGAACTTGTTTTAGGCTAAGATGAAGGGGGACTTCCCTGGTGATCCAGAGGTTAAGAATCCGTCTTCCGAAGTAGGGGACTTGGGTTCAATTCCTGTTTGAGAAACGAAGATCCCACGTGCCATGGGGCTAGTGAGCCTGGATTCTACACCTAGAGAGAATCCCTCATGCCACAATGCAAGTCCCAAGTGCTTCAGCTAAGACTCAACTCAGCCAAAAGTAAATAAATAAAATTAGTAAATACATAAATAAAGGTGAGCAAACAAAACATGCTCAAGATAGTTATAAGAAAAGTAGTAGCAAAATCCTCTGTTAAATTGTAGGAAATACACTTAACAGTCTGCTCAGCCCACATCACCCCTTTCTCCAAAAACCGCCCCTCCGCAGCTGCCTCCATACATAAGCCTGACTCTCGGCTGCAACTGATTCAGCTCACGTATGAACAACTGACCAGCCCTGGCCAGTGGGATGCAGAGAATGCATCAGTGTCTTCTGGTGGCTGGATCTAAAGAGAGATTTCCGGGATTTGTAGGTCAGTGAGGTCCATGGGCAAGCATAGCATGCTGGTCTTGAGGGCACACGGTCCGAATGCTCAGTGACCAGGGGCCACAGACAGATGTGAGGAGGACAGAGCGTGGGAAATACTTATTTGAAGATCTAGCATTGGGCCTTGATTGTTCTTGATCATTGTTACTGTTATTAGCTAACACTTATTGAGAGTTTAAGTGCTCATCACTCAGTCGTGTCCAACTCTTTGCAACCCCATGGACTGTAACATGGCAGGCTCCTCTGTCCATGGCATTCTCTAGGCAAGAATACTGGAGTGGGTAGGCGTTCCCTTCTCCAGGGGATCCTCCTGACCCAGGTTTCTTGCATTGCAGGCAGATGCTTTAGCATCTGGCGGCTCACTGGGGAAACCCAAGGGACTCTATTCCTAAAGTCTAGAAAATCAACTATACCTCAGTCTGATCATCCAGAAGTAGGATCAGTGTCTTATTGCTGCCTTTCACCATTTTGTGCTTTTCTAAAACTGGTAAAATAAAAAGTTCAAAGAATGCTGAAAAGCAAAACTGCAAGACCAAAACTGAACTTGTTTTAGGCTAAGATGAAGGGGGACTTCCCTGGTGATCCAGAGGTTAAGAATCCGTCTTCCGAAGTAGGGGACTTGGGTTCAATTCCTGTTTGAGAAACGAAGATCCCACGTGCCATGGGGCTAGTGAGCCTGGATTCTACACCTAGAGAGAATCCCTCATGCCACAATGCAAGTCCCAAGTGCTTCAGCTAAGACTCAACTCAGCCAAAAGTAAATAAATAAAATTAGTAAATACATAAATAAAGGTGAGCAAACAAAACATGCTCAAGATAGTTATAAGAAAAGTAGTAGCAAAATCCTCTGTTAAATTGTAGGAAATACACTTAACAGTCTGCTCAGCCCACATCACCCCTTTCTCCAAAAACCGCCCCTCCGCAGCTGCCTCCATACATAAGCCTGACTCTCGGCTGCAACTGATTCAGCTCACGTATGAACAACTGACCAGCCCTGGCCAGTGGGATGCAGAGAATGCATCAGTGTCTTCTGGTGGCTGGATCTAAAGAGAGATTTCCGGGATTTGTAGGTCAGTGAGGTCCATGGGCAAGCATAGCATGCTGGTCTTGAGGGCACACGGTCCGAATGCTCAGTGACCAGGGGCCACAGACAGATGTGAGGAGGACAGAGCGTGGGTCCCCAACGGTCCTCACTGCCTGGATCAGGCCCACTAGGGCCCAGCCTCACTCTGTGTTTGGTTGAAGCCAGCTCAGGTGGATTTCCATTTCTTTTGGTCAAAAGAGAATGATCAGTGCAGAGGGGCAAGCTGCTTGGTCCCTCTGAGGACCCTTGACCATGTGGGTGTTGTTTCTCCTTTGAAATAAACCCCACCGACCCCCCAACCCTGCCAGTGGTCCTGATTACCTCTGGATTTTCTCCCAGCCTGCACCTAGTTTGCCCGAACTCTGGACTTTACCCTTCCCAGGGGCTTCTCCCTTCACCTCCAGTTCACCGTCCCTGCACTTTCATGCTGTTTTTCAATCACCCCCTTGACAGCGTCAGGGTTGGAGCCCACTGTCATTCAATGGCTCCAGCTCCCTGGGCCATCCGTATCTTTCACATCTTCCACCACCAATGTCCAGCAAGATCCAAACCCTCCACGTGTTGCAATACATGCTACTGACCAGAAGCCTGGAAGCATTCATTTAGATTCTTTTTCCACCCATATTCACCAGACAATGAGAAAACAGCACCTCAAGGAAACTCAAGCAGACAAATTCTTGGTTAAACCCTTAACCTGAACGGACCTAGGCCACTCTCTCCCCACCTCCCCTAGACACATCCTCCCAACAGAGACCCCTGGCCATACCTGGGATATAAAAGGTGCCACCATTGCTCCAATGCGACACAGGGAGCCACTGGTCCCCATTCCCAAAGCTCGCATTGTCGTGGGGTAGACCTTGGGGAGGGGCGTAAAACACATCAGTTGTTTTGAGCCTACCCTCCCAAGCCCTCTTTCCTTCCCATCCCAGCTCAGGCTTAGACAATATATAGAAGGCCAAACATTGTATATACAGGATAAGAACAGATGTTCATTTTCTCAGGTACACAAGGTTGAATTTTAACAATATCAGATAAGAAACACCCTTAAGTGATCATGGGACAGGAATGCATCAGTGTCTTCTGGTGGCTGGATCTAAAGAGAGATTTCCGGGATTTGTAGGTCAGTGAGGTCCATGGGCAAGCATAGCATGCTGGTCTTGAGGGCACACGGTCCGAATGCTCAGTGACCAGGGGCCACAGACAGATGTGAGGAGGACAGAGCGTGGGTCCCCAACGGTCCTCACTGCCTGGATCAGGCCCACTAGGGCCCAGCCTCACTCTGTGTTTGGTTGAAGCCAGCTCAGGTGGATTTCCATTTCTTTTGGTCAAAAGAGAATGATCAGTGCAGAGGGGCAAGCTGCTTGGTCCCTCTGAGGACCCTTGACCATGTGGGTGTTGTTTCTCCTTTGAAATAAACCCCACCGACCCCCCAACCCTGCCAGTGGTCCTGATTACCTCTGGATTTTCTCCCAGCCTGCACCTAGTTTGCCCGAACTCTGGACTTTACCCTTCCCAGGGGCTTCTCCCTTCACCTCCAGTTCACCGTCCCTGCACTTTCATGCTGTTTTTCAATCACCCCCTTGACAGCGTCAGGGTTGGAGCCCACTGTCATTCAATGGCTCCAGCTCCCTGGGCCATCCGTATCTTTCACATCTTCCACCACCAATGTCCAGCAAGATCCAAACCCTCCACGTGTTGCAATACATGCTACTGACCAGAAGCCTGGAAGCATTCATTTAGATTCTTTTTCCACCCATATTCACCAGACAATGAGAAAACAGCACCTCAAGGAAACTCAAGCAGACAAATTCTTGGTTAAACCCTTAACCTGAACGGACCTAGGCCACTCTCTCCCCACCTCCCCTAGACACATCCTCCCAACAGAGACCCCTGGCCATACCTGGGATATAAAAGGTGCCACCATTGCTCCAATGCGACACAGGGAGCCACTGGTCCCCATTCCCAAAGCTCGCATTGTCGTGGGGTAGACCTTGGGGAGGGGCGTAAAACACATCAGTTGTTTTGAGCCTACCCTCCCAAGCCCTCTATCCTTCCCTCCCCAGCTCAGGCTTAGACAATATATAGAAGGCCAAACATTGTATATACAGGATAAGAACAGATGTTCATTTTCTCAGGTACACAAGGTTGAATTTTAACAATATCAGATAAGAAACACTTAGACCCTTTAAGTGAGCAAATTCCAAAATATATGTTTCATATGACAAAGGTAATTTTAGAAATGTAAGCTCCGGAATCAGGTTTCCACCTTAGAGTCATTAACAGATAAAGTTGGTTCTCCTGAATGGAAAGAAAATATGCCCTCAATAATAACAGTCCAAGCAAATCTTGAATACAGACACAGCGAAGGCAAAGGACTGAGGGTCAGATACATTCTACACCATTCACCAAGCCTGTGTTGCAAAACCTTATGGCACAGCCTGCCTTCTTGCATTTATAGCAAGATCTGATTAATCTGTACTGCACTGATTCAGAATTTTTAATTGAGAGCCAATACTTAGGAAGATTATAGGGAGAATATATGAAAGAATGCTTCTTGATTTTGGAAACCTTTCTCTTAATACTATATAATTCAGATCAGTTTTATCAATTCACCAAAGCAAAGCATGAGATCTCTTTAGCACCATCTGTCAAATGCAACAAGATGCTATCCTGGGGACATGACTGTATTTATAAAAGAGGACCTAGGAGTGGAATGCCTTTCCGTGGAGATTCTTTCCTTTTCATGGAAAGTGAGGCTACTGGCTATTAAAACAATGGATTCAGATACACAGAGATTATCTCTGTTCTATAACAATTTTTTTTTATAACAACTTTTTTTCAGTTGAGGGGGCAGGTTGGGGAGGGAGGAGGGCGGGCGGGCCACTTCTATCGGTCTTTCATTTATCTGTTTTTCATCCATGTTTGTTCTTTGGCCCGTGTGGGCCTCCCATCGCAGTGGCCTCTGTCGTCGCAGAGCACTGACTCTGGGCGCATGCGCTCCAGAGCTCCAGCTTGGTAATCGGGCACATCGGTCCAGCCACTTCGCGGCACGTGGGATCTTCCCAGGCCAGGGATCGAACCAGGGCCCCTTGCACTGCAAAGCAGTGTCTTTACCCACTGGACCACCAGGGAAGCCCCATCTCTGTTCTAATATCAATATTTTTGTGTTCATTTTTTTGACAATTCTAGGAGATGAAATAATTCATGACAATCAGGTACACAGCTTTGCTTTTTTTTAAAGCCATAAGTATCAGGGAACAAATAATTAGAAACAACCTTTTAAATGAACACATTCCAAAATATGTTAAATTGAATATTCTAAATATAACTGCAGAGGCACTGTACATGTAGGCCTCTAAGTTCACAAATTCACAATAATTTTATAAGATTTTGTTAATGGAACTAAATGAAGTAATACATATATGTCGAATATGTCATAATTTCCTATTTTTATCTGTGTGAGGGGAGAAGAATGTTTTTCTCTGTGGCTTTAATGGCTTTGATATGTAGCGTCTGTACTCTGTAAAAACAGACTTTTACTTTTCCTGAGATGAAGATGAATGCAGCTTTAGCAGTCTCTACAGAACTAATTTCTCTAGCTGAGTGAAAGACAAAACCGGTCAAAATACTGTTTCCTATTCAGATATTGCTTATTTCTAGGAATATTCACTCTCTTAACTGGGATTTTCTGGGAGTCTCAGAAGTAGATGTATAAGTTGATATAATGAATAAATTAAAGATACAATTATGACTATATTTGAATTCAAGCTACACACAACAAACAATGGACTAGGATGTGATCTTTCAAAAGAAAAAAGGTGAAAAATACATTCTAATTTCCAAAAGAGATAGGGTGCTTTACATTTTATCAGCAACATGCAGGTATGGTCCTATTTCTTCGGGAAGCAGGGTAAGTGGGCAATGAGTTTTTTTCCGCCCCCGGGATGTGACCTAGTGCAAAAGAGAGAAGGTCCTATCTTTCTTCTTAGAGACTGGCTTTCACTAGACCCCATGGGGCAAGAGAAAGACCACATCAAATAAACCATCTGATGCCATTTTAATAGGATGTTTTTCGAAATTCATGAAGTCCACAGAAGCCAGGGATGTGTCATCTATACACGAACACCTCGCTCTAAGCGGCTCACCTCCCGCACCTTGATGTAACCAACCCTTCCCCCAACACTAACCTCAGCGGTATAAATGTAGATGGTGTTGAAGTTGGCCGCCACCAGAGCCCTCAGCATGAAGAGGAAGCCGATGAGGCCAGCGCTAGGGAACCGGAACGGAGGTGTTACGAAGACAGCATGGGAGGGCCTTCTGCAGCCCAGGGCCGAGGGCCTGACAGCTGCCAACACCCACACCCGTGAAGATCCGGCCCTGGGCGCTGCTGCTCACCAGCCGGCCTGACTGGGGGTGCCACAGCAAAAGCCTGGTTCCGGCCTTCAATTTCCTGTTCCCCCAAAGTGTGCCACTCCAGCCCAGCCCACCAGATAAGCACACCTGCCACCAAGCCCAGAAAAGAGTACAGACAATGTGCAAAATAAGTCATCTGTACCACGAATGAGGCCACTCTATGGTCACAAGTTCGGAGCGTAACGCATTTTCCCACCAAAGGTATGCTGTCTACATCATTGTCTTGACAATGGCGCCACTCATTTGGTCAACAACTAGAGGCCCCATTCTCCAGGAAGCTTTGCATAAAGGTCCTAAACATCCTGGTGAGTGAACTGAATACCCCACGCTAGTACCCATGTCCTGTGAGAGCTAAAAGTGGGCCTGGTGAGGAGGAAGAAGGGAATGGGAGGGGCAGAGGCAGCCTGTAGTCTGCTTTTCTAGGGAAAGGGACTTGTTCCTGACCTCCACTGAAGGCCACGGTCAGGGGACCTCATCTTATTTATTTTATACTTTTTTTTCCCCTGACCACGGGGCATGTGGGATCTTAGTTCCCCAACCAGGGATCAAACCCACACCCCCAGCAATGGAAACATGGAGTCTTAACCACTGGACCACCCGGAGATCTCACTGCTCAAAACTAGATTCTTTCAAAGTAACCAAAGAACAAATACCTTGAGGTGCAAATATTGAGGAGCAGGAAGAATAAAGCTGTACAGCCCATGGTAATAGAAAGGCTCAGCCGTCTCCCCAGGAAATTAATGCCCAGGATGTTTAAGGGATTCACTGGAAAAAACAAGACAGACAATTTTCAGAACCTCGACAGCAAATGGCAGTGATCAACATTGGCATGGATTCCTCCTTGTCATTTCGAAAGAAACAACTGAACCCAAATCTCACGTGTGCTCCAACCAAGACCCTTCCACCTTGTCCTCGACACCATGGCTTCGCCCACATGCTGTTCCCATGTGGGACTGAGAGCAGCAGGCACTGGATTATATGAAGAATATTTTGTGCCCATTAACCATGTGTATTCCATCACGTAGGTCTATTGTAAACTGCCCACTTGCTAGACCTATATTTTAAGTGTTTTATATTGGTTTTCAAATGGAAGGTACCATGATTTTTTTCTTTTTCTTGGCCGCATAGCACAGCATATGGAACTTCCCCCATCAGGAATCGAACCCGCAGCCCCTGCAGTGGAAGCATGGAGTCCAATCCAGTAGACCACCATGAAGTCCAAGGTGCCATTGATTTTTAGATACCATTATTTTATGTCTATTAAAGCGGAAACAGCGCCTCCAAAGGAAATTTAACAAGCCATCGTAAGACACATCCCAATATCAGAGACATTACAGTGTGGAGGAATGCATCTTCAAATTGATCTGATGCAGTAATTCAAAGCTCTATGCCTCCAGCCTTCCCCTCTCTACACCCATTCTCATTGGAGACACATAAGCACAATTCGGGGACTCATCCAGTTCTACCAGTCAGGATCCAAGTGTATGACAGGCCACTCTTCTCTCCTGTGAGGCTCTGAATTGCATGTCCCCACCCAAAAGAGAAAGCCGCCCAATACAGAGGGACCCTTACGAGCAATTTCACCAATAGTGCTGATAATCATGGTCCTGTAGTCAGAGGGGGCAAACATGTGGCAGTAGCAGGGCCTCTGGCTTTCCTCCGAGACCTCCATGGTCACGGCCACCTCGGACTCAGATCGTGACCCACACACCAGGTCCCGCTCCAGCAGCTCAGCGCTGGCCAGGATGACCCCGTAGTAGGCAAAAGAGATACCCAGCCTGGAAGCAAGAAAAGATGGATGTCAGGAAAGGCTGTTTCCAGGCCTGAAGGAGGAGTAGCCCCATAAGAAGCGGGGAGAGCTGTTCAAGGGGAAGGCTAGTGTGTAGAAGGGAGGGAAGGGGAAAGTGGGGCCACATTTCAGGGAGAGACTGGGGGTTGGCCTTCACCAGAGGCTTCACGGTGAGAAATGGATTTGCAAGAAACCAAAAGGGGAGAGGACATCAGACCAGGAAGGAGTTTTGGGCCTTCCACCAGACCCTTCCACCTTGTCCTCGACACCATGGCTTCGCCACATGCTGTTCCCATGTGGGACTGAGAGCAGCAGGCACTGGATTATATGAAGAATATTTTGTGCCCATTAACCATGTGTATTCCATCACGTAGGTCTATTGTAAACTGCCCACTTGCTAGACCTATATTTTAAGTGTTTTATATTGGTTTTCAAATGGAAGGTACCATGATTTTTTTCTTTTTCTTGGCCGCATAGCACAGCATATGGAACTTCCCCCATCAGGAATCGAACCCGCAGCCCCTGCAGTGGAAGCATGGAGTCCAATCCAGTAGACCACCATGAAGTCCAAGGTGCCATTGATTTTTAGATACCATTATTTTATGTCTATTAAAGCGGAAACAGCGCCTCCAAAGGAAATTTAACAAGCCATCGTAAGACACATCCCAATATCAGAGACATTACAGTGTGGAGGAATGCATCTTCAAATTGATCTGATGCAGTAATTCAAAGCTCTATGCCTCCAGCCTTCCCCTCTCTACACCCATTCTCATTGGAGACACATAAGCACAATTCGGGGACTCATCCAGTTCTACCAGTCAGGATCCAAGTGTATGACAGGCCACTCTTCTCTCCTGTGAGGCTCTGAATTGCATGTCCCCACCCAAAAGAGAAAGCCGCCCAATACAGAGGGACCCTTACGAGCAATTTCACCAATAGTGCTGATAATCATGGTCCTGTAGTCAGAGGGGGCAAACATGTGGCAGTAGCAGGGCCTCTGGCTTTCCTCCGAGACCTCCATGGTCACGGCCACCTCGGACTCAGATCGTGACCCACACACCAGGTCCCGCTCCAGCAGCTCAGCGCTGGCCAGGATGACCCCGTAGTAGGCAAAAGAGATACCCAGCCTGGAAGCAAGAAAAGATGGATGTCAGGAAAGGCTGTTTCCAGGCCTGAAGGAGGAGTAGCCCCATGAGAAGCGGGGAGAGCTGTTCAAGGGGAAGGCTAGTGTGTAGAAGGGAGGGAAGGGGAAAGTGGGGCCACATTTCAGGGAGAGACTGGGGGTTGGCCTTCACCAGAGGCTTCACGGTGAGAAATGGATTTGCAAGAAAAAACCAGAATGGGACCAGAGGAGCCATCAGACCAGGAAGGAGTTTTGTCACAGGGGCAGAATTAACACCACGTGGAAACTGCCCCCTTATTCTTCAGCTTACGTACCCTGCGATGCTGGCCCTGAGCACAGAGCATATACCGTCAGAACACTGACGCCTGTGCCCAACAGCTCACTAAGTGCCCATCCCAGGTGGTCCTGGGTTAGCCACATCTACCATTTGTAGATCAGTTTGTTTTCAGCCCAGAAACCTTGCAAATAAGCAGAGATAAGATGGTAAATAACTACTACCGACTTGAAGTTTTGCAGAAGCCTTGTGATTCAGCCTTGTGAGCAAACAGAAGTACAAAGTGTGAAGCTTCCCTAGAAGGTCCATGGGCTCCAAGAAGTCAGCAACTCACTGTGAGCCTTCCGTCTCAAACCCTCCAGCCTCCACCTTTCCCTCCGCATAAGAGCAGCCTGAACTCTACACTAAGTTAAAATGGTTCTTTAAGACTTTAGTCCACCGTCTTCTCGGTCTGCTGACCTTCCAGATACAGTTGCTGGAACTTGCCCTGACACCCTGTCTTTCACTGGCTTGTCAGAAGGCGAGCAGTATGAGCTTAGACGCAGTATCAGTTTGATGTCTTTTCTGCAGCTGCTGCAAACCCAAAGCACAAACTTGGGGCTTTACACAGCACTGTTGTTATCTTGCAGTCCTGGAGGTCAGCGGGTCAGTGGCTCTGGCTGGCTTCTCTGCTTGGAGTCTCAGGAGGCAGGAATGCAAGTGGAGGCAGGGCTGCTCCACTTTCTGGGGGAGAAACCATCTCCAAGCCCCTCCAAATGGTTGGCAGAACCCAGCTACGTGAGCTGTAGGACTCAGGTCCACTTCCTGACTGGCTGCTGACAAGTGATTCTCAGCCTCTGCAGGCTCCCCTCATTCCCTGTCTGCAAAGCCAGAAAGAGCAGCAGTGTCCTTCTCAAATGTGCTGGAGCTCCCCTCCTGCCTCACCTCATACTTTCTCTAAGGCAGCAGCTCTGATTCCAGCTGGAGAGATTTCTCTATTAGACTTGGCTGATTATATTGAATCCACCTGACTATCACAGGCTATGCTCCCTGTTTTGAGACTGGTAACCACAATGCTACCACATCCACAGTCAAATTAGTGTTTGACTGAATCACCAGGCGTTGGAAATCTCTGACATTATCTTGAGAATTCTGCCTTCTGGAGGCCACGAAGCCATGGAAGGTTTTTGCTTTTGTTTTATATTTCCTTCTTATCTTTTTTTCCTGTCTATTCTTTGAAATTTTACTAAGATATAAATATAGCAAAAAATTCATATATCAAAGTGAATAAAAAGAATGAAATCAGCCTCCTGAAAGACCCCTCACGCCTGTTTTATAGGAATGGTTACAAAAGCAAACATATAGGGACAAAGAGAAAAACTCATATGTGATCTGGATATGGATGATATTAGTGATGATTATTAATATATTTTTCATATTTATTTCTATTTATTTGGCTGTACTGGGTCTTAGTTATCACAGGTGATATCTTTGGTTGTGGCATGTGGGATCTAGTTCCCTGACCAGGGATTGAACCCAGGCCCCCTGCATTGGGAGTGCAGATTCCTAGCCACTGGACCACCAGGGAAGTTCCCTCATTTGGCTTTAATTTGCATTTCCCTGGTGACTTTAAGATTGAACGTGCTTTCCTTTGTTTATTTGATATATATTTTTGGTCAAGTGGCTGTTCAAAATCTCTGGCCTATTTCTCTTATACATTATGTATATTTTTCTTATTGAAATAAGTTATTTAATAGTAACATATATTAATAATATATGTAACTGTATATATAATTTGTTGGACATAATATACTGGAAATTTCTTTTGTCGGTGGGCTTACTTTTAAGGCTCTTTAATTAAATATAGGCAAACTCATCCATTTTTTCCTTCGGGATTAGCACGTTTTGTGTCCTGTTTAAAAAATCTTTGCCTACTCAAGGTCATGGCTGCATAGAGAGGACCATTCAGTCTATTCCTTTGAATTTGACTATCAGTGACCTCAGAGGATAGGTTCCTGGAATGTCTAAGGCTGCAAAAGGTGAGTACAGAACTCATCCACTCAAATGAAAAAGGATAATTTCCTAAATGATCCACTTTGGAGAGATTTCTATTAGACTTGGCTGATTATATTGAATCCACCTGACTATCACAGGCTATGCTCCCTGTTTTGAGACTGGTAACCACAATGCTACCACATCCACAGTCAAATTAGTGTTTGACTGAATCACCAGGCGTTGGAAATCTCTGACATTATCTTGAGAATTCTGCCTTCTGGAGGCCACGAAGCCATGGAAGGTTTTTGCTTTTGTTTTATATTTCCTTCTTATCTTTTTTTCCTGTCTATTCTTTGAAATTTTACTAAGATATAAATATAGCAAAAAATTCATATATCAAAGTGAATAAAAAGAATGAAATCAGCCTCCTGAAAGACCCCTCACGCCTGTTTTATAGGAATGGTTACAAAAGCAAACATATAGGGACAAAGAGAAAAACTCATATGTGATCTGGATATGGATGATATTAGTGATGATTATTAATATATTTTTCATATTTATTTCTATTTATTTGGCTGTACTGGGTCTTAGTTATCACAGGTGATATCTTTGGTTGTGGCATGTGGGATCTAGTTCCCTGACCAGGGATTGAACCCAGGCCCCCTGCATTGGGAGTGCAGATTCCTAGCCACTGGACCACCAGGGAAGTTCCCTCATTTGGCTTTAATTTGCATTTCCCTGGTGACTTTAAGATTGAACGTGCTTTCCTTTGTTTATTTGATATATATTTTTGGTCAAGTGGCTGTTCAAAATCTCTGGCCTATTTCTCTTATACATTATGTATATTTTTCTTATTGAAATAAGTTATTTAATAGTAACATATATTAATAATATATGTAACTGTATATATAATTTGTTGGACATAATATACTGGAAATTTCTTTTGTCGGTGGGCTTACTTTTAAGGCTCTTTAATTAAATATAGGCAAACTCATCCATTTTTTCCTTCGGGATTAGCACGTTTTGTGTCCTGTTTAAAAAATCTTTGCCTACTCAAGGTCATGGCTGCATAGAGAGGACCATTCAGTCTATTCCTTTGAATTTGACTATCAGTGACCTCAGAGGATAGGTTCCTGGAATGTCTAAGGCTGCAAAAGGTGAGTACAGAACTCATCCACTCAAATGAAAAATTTTAAAACTGGCTGTAGATGGTTGGATTTTTTTCTCTGTCTTTTCATTTTGTTATTTTATATCCATTTTTCAACCTGTGGCATTAAGCAGAAAGATAAGGCAATGCTGGTGTCTGCCTTGTATTTTCTCCCCAGAGCACTCAGAAAGAATTTACTTCAGTGGACTTTCTCCCGCTGAAAATGCTTGTTTATTTAAACCTAGTTGTTTTCTTTCTTTGAGTATAATCGCTTTACAATGTTGTGTTAGTTTCTACTGTACAACAATGTGAATCAGTAACCCTAACCCTCCTTCTTGACCCTTCCTAAACCTAGTTTTGAAATATTATCATTTCTTACCATATGACCCAGATCTGTAATGTGGTCCGTAAATATTTAGCATCCAACAGGTCTGCAAATCTTCCTCTTTTATCCTGGGGTAGTGAAAGGGGGAGACGGGACAGATTTAGGGGCTTAAGGATGGACAAACGTGACTCTAATAATTTTAGATCATAGAAAACAAGAACATGTGAATGCAGTGTGGCGAGACAACCACTCAGCTTCCCTGAATTCCCCTCACCCAAACCCACAAACACTGTCTTTAACGCATTTGTCTCAGTCAACCAGTCTTTGCATACTTCTTGTAATTGGCAAGTACCAAAACTCATAACAGAATTTAAAACCCTAATAATCCTTGCACCTCCTCTTCTCACCAGTCCTGGCAAGAGGTGGAATGGGGTGCAGAAAATTGGAGGACACATGAAAAGTAACTATAAAAACTGAAATTCTTTTAACATTAAAATGAGAAAACCTAATATTAAAAAAAGAAGCTGAGGGCTTCCCTGGTGGCGCAGTGGGTAAGGACACCGCCTTGCAGTGCAAGGGGCGCAGGTTCGATCCCTGGCCTGGGAGGATCCCACGTGCCACTGAACGGCTGTACCAATGTGTTCAACTACCAAGCCAGAGCTCTGGAGTACATGTGCCCAGAGCTGGTGCTCTGCAACGAGAGAGGCCACTGCGATGGGAGACCCACACAGGCCAAAGAACAAAGATAAATAATGAAAGATCTAAGGCTGCAAAAGGTGAGTACAGAACTCATCCACTCAAATGAAAAATTTTAAAACTGGCTGTAGATGGTTGGATTTTTTTCTCTGTCTTTTCATTTTGTTATTTTATATCCATTTTTCAGCCTGTGGCATTAAGCAGAAAGATAAGGCAATGCTGGTGTCTGCCTTGTATTTTCTCCCCAGAGCACTCAGAAAGAATTTACTTCAGTGGACTTTCTCCCGCTGAAAATGCTTGTTTATTTAAACCTAGTTGTTTTCTTTCTTTGAGTATAATTGCTTTACAATGTTGTGTTAGTTTCTACTGTACAACAATGTGAATCAGTAACCCTAACCCTCCTTCTTGACCCTTCCTAAACCTAGTTTTGAAATAATATCATTTCTTACCATATGACCCAGATCTGTAATGTGGTCCGTAAATATTTAGCATCCAACAGGTCTGCAAATCTTCCTCTTTTATCCTGGGGTAGTGAAAGGGGGAGACGGGACAGATTTAGGGGCTTAAGGATGGACAAACGTGACTCTAATAATTTTAGATCATAGAAAACAAGAACATGTGAATGCAGTGTGGCGAGACAACCACTCAGCTTCCCTGAATTCCCCTCACCCAAACCCACAAACACTGTCTTTGACGCATTTGTCTCAGCCAACCAGTCTTTGCATACTTCTTATAATTGGCAAGTACCAAAACTCATAACAGAATTTAAAACCCTAATAACCCTTGCACCTCCTCTTCTCACCAGTCCTGGCAAGAGGTGGAATGGGGTGCAGAAAATTGGAGGACACATGAAAAGTAACTATAAAAACCGAAATTCTTTTAACATTAAGATGAGAAAACCTAATATTAAAAAAAGAAGCTGAGGGCTTCCCTGGTGGCGCAGTGGGTAAGGACACCGCCTTGCAGTGCAAGGGGCGCAGGTTCGATCCCTGGCCTGGGAGGATCCCACGTGCCACTGAGCGGCTGGACCAATGTGTTCAACTACCAAGTCAGAGCTCTGGAGTGCATGCGCCCAGTGCTGGTGCTCTGCAACGAGAGAGGCCACTGCAATGGGAGACCCACACAGGCCAAAGAACAAAGATAAATAATGAAAGATCAACAGAAGTGGTCAGGAAAAAAAAAAGAAGGTGAGGCTTGTGTCAAAAAACAAGCAGCCTACATTTGAAAACAGGATCCAGTACTCAATTTCTGTGTGTGTCTTTAGGGTGGTTAGTAAAAATTCTTGTCCATAGTCAGTGCCTATTAAGTACATTTGGATCAAAATAAATAAGGCTGAGTTATATAGGATTAGGCAGCAATGGATGTTTATGTAAGACTAGGAATGTTTCGGATCAGGGGCGCGCAGCTGAAAACCAACTAATATTTTCTCATACACTGACCTGGGATTACAGGTCCCTCCAGCCCTCTGCCAGCAGCTAAGATCAGATGTGTGGTTTGGGAGTCCAGGATTTTGTTGTCACAGAAAGAGTTTGCAGAGAACTTAAAGGCCCTTTGCCTCCATGACTTTTAGGCTCAGCTCCTGGATTTTATTTTGTGGGTGGACTCAAGCAGCTGACATGCCACTTTCATCTGCCTGGCCTCTCGGGGTTCTGGTCGCTCATCTTTGGAAATTTGGAAAACTCAGCAGTGGCCACGGGACCAGAAAAGATACTTTTCATTTCAATCCCAAAGAAGGGCAACACCAAAGATATGTTCAAACTACCACACCACAGTATTCATTTCACATGCTAGCAAGGTCATGCTCAAAATCCTTCAAGCTAGGTTTCAACAGTACCTGAACTGAGAAATTCCAGATGTGCAAGCTGGATTTAGAAAAGGCAGAGAAACCAAAGATCAAATTGCCAACATCCATCGGATTACAGAAAAGCAAGAATTCCAGACAAACATCTACCGCTGCTTCCTTAACTACACTAAAGCTTTTGACAACGTGGATCACAACAAACTGTGGAAAATTCTGAAAGAGACAGAATACCAGACCACCTTACCTGCCTCCTGAGAAACCTGTATACGGGCCAAGAAGCAATGATCAGAACTGGCCATGGAACAAAGGAATGGTTCAAAACTGGGAAAGGAGCACATCAAGACTGAATACTGTCACCCTGATTGTTCAACTTATATGCAGAGTACATCATGTGAAATGGTAGGCTGGATGAAGCACAAGCTGGAATCAAGATTGTTAGATAAGTGCTATATTAGACCAACAATTAATACTCTATTATATAATAAATCCCATATATATTTGAATCTACAAACCTATCATTTAGAACATATTCAACAATAAATTCAAATATAGAGGGGATGGATTATTCACTGGAAATACATCATTTTTCCATAGTCAGTGCCTATTAAGTACATTTGGATCAAAATAAATAAGGCTGAGTTATATAGGATTAGGCAGCAATGGATGTTTATGTAAGACTAGGAATGTTTCGGATCAGGGGTGCGCAGCTGAAAACCAACTAATATTTTCTCATACACTGACCTGGGATTACGGGTCCCCCCAGCCCTCTGCCAGCAGCTAAGATCAGAAGTGTGGTTTGGGAGTCCAGGATTTTGTTGTCACAGAAAGAGTTTGCAGAGAACTTAAAGGCCCTTTGCCTCCGTGACTTTTAGGCTCAGCTCCTGGATTTTATTTTGTGGGTGGACTCAAGCAGCTGACATGCCACTTTCATCTGCCTGGCCTCTCGGGGTTCTGGCCGCTCATCTTTGGAAATTTGGAAAACTCAGCAGTGGCCACGGGACCAGAAAAGATACTTTTCATTTCAATCCCAAAGAAGGGCAACACCAAAGATATGTTCAAACTACCACACCACAGTATTCATTTCACATGCTAGCAAGGTCATGCTCAAAATCCTTCAAGCTAGGCTTCAACAGTACCTGAACTGAGAAATTCCAGATACGCAAGCTGGATTTAGAAAAGGCAGAGAACCCAAAGATCAAATTGCCAACATCCATCGGATCACAGAAAAGCAAGAATTCCAGACAAACATCTACCACTGCTTCCTTAACTACACTAAAGCTTTTGACAACGTGGATCACAACAAACTGTGGAAAATTCTGAAAGAGACAGACTACCAGACCACCTTACCTGCCTCCTGAGAAACCTGTATACGGGCCAAGAAGCAATGATCAGAACTGGCCATGGAACAAAGGAATGGTTCAAAACTGGGAAAGGAGCACATCAAGACTGAATACTGTCACCCTGATTGTTCAACTTATATGCAGAGTACATCATGTGAAATGGTAGGCTGGATGAAGCACAAGCTGGAATCAAGACTGTTAGATAAGTGTTATATTAGACCAACAATTAATACTCTATTATATAATAAATCCCATATATATTTGAATCTACAAACCTATCATTTAGAACATATTCAACAATAAATTCAAATATAGAGGGGATGGATTATTCACTGGAAATACATCAGTGCAACTGGTTAGCTATTTGGATATGGCAAATCTAGGTCTGTTCCATGCTTCTTATATTAACACACATGGATCCAAGGTTAGCATATTAAATATGAAACCAAATTAATCAACTCAAAGGGGAGGGATACAAAAATGAGACTGCAAAAATTAAGTCTGACACCAATAAAGACATAAAAACAGTAATAAATCTCAATAGATAATGACCCTAAAAATAGAATTTAAATGCCAATTTATGTTTTTTAAAAAATCCTTTAATGAGGTTTATACATTTGATATCAGTAAGTCAAGGCCAATACAAAGAAAATAAAATTATAAAGCAACCTCTCACTATCGACAGTGGTGCTATATCATGTGACTAGTTCTGTAAGGCAAGTGTTATTATTTCCCTTTTGTGTATAAGAAAAATGATGGCAGGCAGGCAGGCAGAATGGCCATCATTAAAAAGTCTATAATACTTGAGGGCCACCAGTGAAATACCACTACTTTGAAAAAAAAAAAAAAAAGTCTATAATAAATACCAGAGAGAGTGTGGAGAAAAGAGAGCCCTCTTACACTGTTGGTGGGAATGTAAATTGGTGCAGTCACTAAGGAAAACAGTATGGAGGTTCGACAAAAAGCTTTAAAAATAGAGTTGCTCTCCTGGGCATATACCCAGACAAAACTAGAAATCAAAAAGATACATGCCCCCTAATATTTATTACAATACTATTTACAATTGCCAGAACATGGAAACAACCTAGATGTCCACTGATGGGTGAATAGATAAAGAAGAGATGGTGTATGTATGTGTATATATGTGTGTACACACACACAGTGGATGACTACTCAGCCATTAAAAAAAATGAAACAATGCCATTTGCGGCAATATGGATGATCATGCCAAGTGAAGTCAAAGACAAATATCATATGACATCACTTATATGTGGAATTTAAAATATGACACTAATGAACTGATCTATGAAACAAAAATGGATCCACAAATATGGATCTGGATCAGTTCCAAAAATGGAACTGGACTGTGGTTGCTGGAGGGGTTGGAAGGAAGGAGGACGGGGAGTTGTGATTAGCAGATGCTAACTATTATATATATATATAGGATGGATAAGCAACAAGGTCCTACTGCATAGCACATGGAACTATATTCAAATCCTATGATAAAACATAATAGAAAAGACTTACGAAAAAGAATATACACACACACATGTATAACTGAGTCACTTTGCTCTATAGCAGAATTTAAACCCAACATTATAAATCAACTATACTTCAATAAAATTAAAAAGAAAAAACTGATGGTGGGTCACTTGACTCCGCCTGGCTGGAGGTGGAGCTGGATTTAGTCTCAGTTTTCTCCGCTCTTTTCTCAGTTCTGCCCCAGAGGGCTCAGGTTCCCTTCCCTCTCACCTTCCACAGCAAAGGGGATTGCTGGTGACCCCTGGCTGGAGGAGGACTCACCAGAATGGGCTCCACCAGCTTCCCCTCCGGCATGACGGAGCGGTTCGTCTTGGCAATGCGTTCCAGCGTCGCCAGGGCAGCCTGCGTGTTCCCGGTGGAGACATTGAACCGTGCAGATTCAGGAATAAACTGGGCACAGGTGACGAAGAACATCAGAGCTGCAACCGTGGTGAAGCCCAGAGGCACAACTATCATGCCTCCGTACACTACACGGTCCCAGTTTCCCGAGACCGGAAAGGATGTAGCAAGCTTTGCAGAAACACTACAGCAGGTGCACCAGCACAGTCCTGCTAGAACAGAAAGCAGCCTTCTCCTTCTCACAGTCCCCGCAAGGATGACAGTGGGTTGATACTGAGATTCATGCCAGTTTGGTCCAGCCTACTTAATACAATGAAATTCTTACATCCAATCTGTAAACACTGCTGCTCAGGGCCTCTTTGCTGCTCCATCACCCAGCCCGTCCCCAGGAATCCCGGGTCTCCCCACAATGCAACAACCTAGAAGGTGACCACGGGAATGCTGCCAGCACTCACAAGTGGAGGAACCTTCCTCACTGCGAAGGCCTTCAACCCACTGATGGTGGCATATTTCAAACACCACACTCAGAAAACAGCATAGCCCTCCACTGACTCTGGAGCCTTGAGAACCAACATGAAGGCATCCGCCCTTGGTGTCCCCACCCAGTGAAGACCAGTGGGTTCTTCCTCAGCAAACATCTCGCCCAACAGCATCCTCTCCCCATTCCCCAGCCAGTTCAGGTCCTCCTCATCACCCACCGGGACTCATCAGATCATTTTGAACAGCTTCTCTGACCTTTTCCGTCTTCCCTCCTCCACACAGCCACATACCAGCTTCCCAGCACACAACGACTTCCTCAACCCCAGGGCCCCTGGTCCTCCAGGCCCTCTGGAACCTGGACACAGGCCTCTTTCCATCCAGCCTCTCTCCAGCGCCCCTCGCTCTAGCCATTCCAGCCTGCCTGCTCTCCCCCACCCATATCCCGCCTTCACAGCTTCATGACTGGCTTGTGCATTAACTCTGCCCAAACATCCTTTCCATGTGAAGTAGATTGAGACAGATAAACAGAAGAGAAAAGACCAGAAATTTTTGCATCGATGGCAGCTTCCTCTGGCATGATGGAGCGGTTCGTCTTGGCAATGCGTTCCAGCGTCGCCAGGGCAGCCTGCGTGTTCCCGGTGGAGACATTGAACCGTGCAGATTCAGGAATAAACTGGGCACAGGTGACGAAGAACATCAGAGCTGCAACCGTGGTGAACCCCAAAGGCACAACTATCATGGCTCCGTACCCTACACGGTCCCAGTTTCCCGAGACCGGAAAGGATGTAGCAAGCTTTGCAGAAACACTACAGCAGGTGCACCAGCACAGTCCTGCTAGAACAGAAAGCAGCCTTCTCCTTCTCACAGTCCCCGCAAGGATGACAGTGGGCTGATACTGAGATTCATGCCAGTTTGGCCCAACCTACTTAATACAATGAAATTCTTACATCCAATCTGTAAACACTGCTGCTCAGGGCCTCTTTGCTGCTCCATCACCCAGCCCGTCCCCAGGAATCCCGGGTCTCCCCACAATGCAACAACCTAGAAGGTGACCACGGGAATGCTGCCAGCACTCACAAGTGGAGGAACCTTCCTCACTGCGAAGGCCTTCAACCCACTGATGGTGGCATATTTCAAACACCACACTCAGAAAACAGCATAGCCCTCCACTGACTCTGGAGCCTTGAGAACCAACATGAAGGCATCCACCCTTGGTGTCCCCACCCAGTGAAGACCAGTGGGTTCTTCCTCAGCAAACATCTCGCCCAACAGCATCCTCTCCCCATTCCCCAGCCAGTTCAGGTCCTCCTCATCACCCACCGGGACTCATCAGATCATTTTGAACAGCTTCTCTGACCTTTTCCGTCTTCCCTCCTCCACACAGCCACATACCAACTTCCCAGCACACAACGACTTCCTCAACCCCAGGGCCCCTGGTCCTCCAGGCCCTCTGGAACCTGGACACAGGCCTCTTTCCATCCAGCCTCTCTCCAGCGCCCCTTGCTCTAGCCATTCCAGCCTGCTTGCTCTCCCCCACCCATATCCCGCCTTCACAGCTTCATGACTGGCTTGTGCATTAACTCTGCCCAAACATCCTTTCCATGTGAAGTAGATTGAGACAGATAAACAGAAGAGAAAAGTCCTAGATGTGAGAAAGGTATCTGTGGGCCAAGAAGGCCACTGGGCCAACTGGAGGGGAGGCCAAGAGGGAGCCCGTGAGCTTGGTCACCTTGAAGGCCATGATGAGGATGATGCCTGGGATGGAGGCGATGCGGATGAGCCAGCGCCACCCGATGGTGGGGACGACCACGGAGGCCAGGCCAATGATGAGCAGGGAGCCGGCTAGCCAGAAAACCTGGGAGAGAGAAGGAAGGTTAAAGTTCTCCTACGGAATGCACTCCACACCCCTGACTCCAGGGTCATCCCATCCGGCAGGCAGTGTAATTGTGAGAGGGTGAGACGGGACAGACGCTTTGATTGAGGAACAGCACCATCTCCAGGACCAGCTGAACTGGGGAAGGTACTTCGCTTCTCCATGACTCCGTCTGCTTATCTACAAGTGGGAGGCTCAGCAAGATACGGAGAAAGAAATGGCAACCCACTCCAGTAATCTTGCCTGGACAATCCCATGGACAGAGGAGCCTGGCAGGCTGCAATTCATGGGCTCACAAGAGTCAGACACGACTCAGTGACTAAACCACCACAGCAAGACAGGGGACAGCAATGACATCAAAGTTTTAAAAAATCTCAGGCCCAAGACAATGACTTTTTTCTTAAATAAACAGTACGGTCGCTGATTCCGAACTTAAAGGTACAAAGGAGAACACTGAACGGACTCTCCTTTTCCCCAGTTTCCTCCAGTTCCTCTTCTTAGAAGAAACCAGCATCTCCAGCTTCTCACATCCTTCCAAAGCTGTTGTAAACATACACAAGCTAACAATAATATATTTTATTCTTTGCTCAAAAATTGTAACATAGTATAAATATTTCTCAGTACTGATTTCTGTATTGAAAAACTGATCTTGAGATTATTTTATATCAGCAAAGAACATGGCAACCACCCCTCATGAGTCAGGAATTATAACAATTCGGAGTGTTATCCTGAGCATTATTTTCCCACTGGAAAATGAGGACTAGCCAGTAACCCTGTCTAGTGACCTCTTTACCCTCACAGAGATGGAAAAGAATATTTTTAGAAGACTCTTTGGGAGGTTAATTCAGGGGTAATGATTTCATCACCAAGGAAAACTATTAAAAAAAAACAGCAAGAAGAATATTTCAGAAAGTGGTAAGAGCTGTGAAAAGGGGAAAGAGTGTGAGAATGAACTGAGTGATCAGGGATGATCTTTCTAAAGAAGCAATGTGTACGAGGTTTTGCATCCAGAAACTCCATCAGCCTACGTGCCCTCGTACCATCTTTGAGGTCACCGTTATCCAAAAGCCCTGACTTTCAGAGGACCCAGAAAAATGACCACCCTTCCCACTGAGAATTTTATTAATATATTTGGCAATAAATCAGTAGGAGAATATTTTTCGTTGTTGTTGTTGCCTAAATTTAGTGTCAGAAAAATTAAAAATAAAATATTCTGGATCTAAAACCTGTCGTCAATAGCCAGCAGGGGGTCTGAGGAAGAATCCCATCTGGAATCCCACCTTCTGGGGAAAATACCATCTTCTCAGCTAGATACTCAGTTGGGGAGAGGTTATTACAGATGCTCCTACAGGCACGGCCCAGTGATGGACACCAACGTCCTCAAGGGATACTCTAGAATGGGTGGTGACTGTGTGCCTCCATTGAGCACTCAATGGAGAGAGACCATTCATCCCAGAGGCATTCCAGTCTGTAATTCTAGTGAAATCAACCAGTGGAATGCTTCCTGAGGAAAGGCTTACTGTGTTCTAAATGCCGCTGCTGGATGAAACATGTCCTGGCTCAGAAAACTCTGGATTCAGACCTCTGGTGTCAAGCATCCCTAATGCTCTTTGACTGGTACCAAGTAATAGGAGTGTGCTGATCCCAGGACCATCAACCAACCAAAAGAAAAGCCATGTACACCATTTCCTATAGGATCAGAAGACTGGGTAGAATTCCCATTTTAACTCACCTGTGACAAGGGGAGCATGTAGCCTCGATATTTTGTAGGCAAGAATTCAGTCTTTATGATTAGTCTAAATAAGAAGAGGGAAACCACAATTATGCTTTTATACAACCAAATAATTCTTTCTAAAAAACAATCATTGGACTACCCTGGTGGCACAGTGGATAAGAATCCACCTGCCAACAGACGGGACACAGGTTCAATCCCTGATCCAGGAGTATACCACATGCTGAGGGCCAACTAAGCCCTGGTGCCATAATGATGGAAGCTCGTGTTCCTAGAGCCTGTTCCACAACAAGAGAAGCCATCACAATGGGGAGCCCGGGCACTGCAAAGAAAAAAATGGCTTCTGCTCGCAACTAGAGAAAGCCCGCACACAACAATGAAGGCCCCAACACAGCCCAAACTAACTAAATGATTTTCAAAAACATAATTTTTCTTGTCACACAGATAAAGAATTCTAAAACATACATATTCATCATTGTAAAATGATAAAAAATATGTATGTTGGTCTCTGTTCCTAGTCTTTGACCGCAGTTCCTGACACAGAGTTCCTGCAAACCTTGGAGTTTCCCAGATGACAGGGGCATCATTTAGTCTAATAAGGTGACACTTGGTAAGTCCTAGATGGCAGCTAGTCTTAAGAAAAAAAAACAAGCCATGATTAGAATCTTGGAACTTTCAGCCCTGTTCTCCCTCCTCTGGAGAGAAGAGAGGGACTAGAAAATGAAATAATAATCAATCATGCCTACATGAGGAACCCTCTATAAAAATCCTTAACAAACAGGATTCAAAAGGTTCCAGGGTTGGTGAACATAGCTACGTCCTGGGAGGGTTGTGGTCCAGTTGCTAAGTTGTGCCCAACCCTTTGCAACACCATGGACTGCAGCACGCCATGCTACCCTGTCCTTCACCATCTCCTGGAGCTTGCTCAGACTCATGTCTATTGACTCAGCGATGCTATCTAACCATCTCATCCTCTGTCATGCCCTTCTCCTTTTGCCTTCTGTTTTTCCCAACATCAGGGTCTTTTTCAATGAGTCATCTCTTTGTATCAGGTGGCCAGAGTATTGGAGCTTCAGCTTCAGCATCAGCCCTCCCAGTGAATATTCAGGGCTGATTTCCTTTAGGATGGACTGGTGTGATCTCCTTGCTGTCCAAGGGACTCTCAAGAGTCTTCTCCAGCCCCACAGCTCACAAGCGTCAATTCTTTGGTGCTCAGCCATTGCGGAGGGTAGTGCACCCTCCCCAAACTCTATGGGGGCTCCTGCTGTTAGGATCTTTCAGACCCTGCCCTGTATATAACTCTTCATCTGGTTGTTCCCCGTTTCCTTTAAAACAAACAAACAAACAAAAATAACCTTCATGGGCTTCCCTGGTAGCTCAGTGGTGAAGATCCCCCATGCTGCAGAGCAACTAAGCCCATGAGCCACAACTATTGAAAGCCCATGTGCCCTAGAGCCCGAATTCCACAAGTCACCACAAAAAGAAGCCTGCTTACCTCAACTAGAGAGTAGCCTCCACTACCTGTAACTAGAGAAGAGCCTGCAGCAGCAGTGAAAACTCAGAATAGCCATAAATAAATAAATAAATTTTTTAAAATAACCTTTGTAATAAATCTGAAATTAGTAAACTGTTTTCCTGAGTTCTGTGAGTCACTCTAGCAAGTTATTGAACCTAAGGAGGAGTCTATGGGAACTTCTAACCTGTAACAAGTCAGTCAGAAGGTGTGGGTGACCTGGGACATAGTATTTGTGATTGGTATCTGAAGTAGGGGGCAGTTTTGTGGGACTGAGCCCTAACCCTGGGGGGTCCACAGTAACTCTAGTGAGGGTCAGAACTGAATGGAATGACAGACACCCAGGTGATGCTGGAAGATTTGCTGGTGTACAAAAAGATCAACACAGGTGGTGTCAGCAGGGTCATATTGAAGTACTTAGTGAGTGTGTAAAGAGAAACAGAGTTTTCCCTACACAATCATACACCAAGATATAATCATTAACCCATAAAAGAGAACAATAAAAAATAAATGTCTGGGCTTCCCTGGTGGTCCAGTGGGTAAGGACACCGCCTTGCAGTGCAAGGGGCGCCAGTTCAATCCCTGGCCTGGGAAGATCCCACGTGCCACGGAGCAGCTGGACCCATGTGTCCAACTACCGAGCCGGAGCTCTGGAGCGCATGTGTCCAGAGCCGGTGCTCTGCGACAACAGAGGCCACCACGATGGGAGGCCCACACGGGCCAAAAGAACAAAGACGGATGAAAATGGAGAAATGAAAGACCAATAGAAGTGGCCCGCCCACCTCCTCCCTCCCTACCCTCCCCACCAAAAAATTTAAAAATAAAAATAAAAAATTTAAAAATAAATAAATAAATAAACGTCTGAGTGCTCTTCTGTTGACATTTTTATTCCCATAGGAATTTGAAACCTTCTACCATTTAAGAGATAGTAGCCTTTTTTTTTTCCACCAAGAGAAACACTGGCAAAATGTTTTGTCAAGCCTGATTCCCTTTTCTAAAACATATGTGGGGAATTAAAATATTCCCAAGAGAAGGTAACTAGTTTCTTCAACTAATGATGACAGTCAAAGCACAGGTTTCTAATTAAATCCGTATTAATTTTGTGAATAGAAGAATAAACGGACTTATATCCCATTCATTTTCTAATTGTTTTTCTCTGTTGCCGATATTAACCAGGGTTTGGGATTTTAACATATTTATTGAGCTGCTTCCTTAGGGATGTTTTCAAATTCTACTTCTACCCCATTAGAGCGCCGAAGCACAGAATGATGCTTAACTTATGCCCCAGGGAAGAACGATTCTATAACACATTAGGGTAATAATTAGATGCTTTGACATCTCCTGATATATTCTAAGGGCAACTTGTTGCAAGACACCCAAGAGAGAATAGCTTGAGGAGTCTTTCTAATTGAAAGGAGGCTCCCAAGTGGCGGAAAATTTAGCATAGCAACTTGCCGGCCCTGTATGATTATATGACACACCTTACCAAGGGTAGAGAAAAGATCAGTAGCAGTCCAGCTGTTTTAATATGTCTCACCTGCTTTGAAAATTCACTTGGACACAGTCTTCAGTTACAGTGCCATGGCACCTTTAAAATGGTTATTTCTGAGCATTACAGGGGCTTATGGTCAAACTAAAGTCTTTCAGAAATTCTCAAGAAATTAATGACTTGTGTTTGGATTGACATTTTTGCTACCTACTTTATATGGCACATTTAGGTAGCAGTTAGTCTAACAAAATATTATTTATCTAAAAAATGTTCATAAGCCTTAGGAATAAGGAAATCAACACATTCTCAATCTGACACCTTGCTAGTCTTATCATCAAACATCATTCTCATGGGCAAAGAACCCCTAATGGAATAAGCAGCCATTACTGGCGAGAAAACATTCAAAAATGATTAGTATAAGTAAAAACTGTAAATTTGCAACTTATTGATGTTTAGTCTATTAACCACAGTGAGTAGGTCTAGGAGTGTTCACATATCCCCCTCTGGGGTCCTCTAGGTAAAATCTTTACCCTTGTGCATGGCCAGACACGCCACAGCCCACCATGGTCCGCAGGAAGACAAACCAGATATATGAGGGAGAGAATGAAGTCAGCAAGGAGAAGTAAGCTCCCCACAGGAACGAGATGAGCAAAATCTGAAGGAAAAAAGGAGACATTAATGGGACCTCTATGGAAGGGCAGGAAGAAACCTAACTTCTCAAGCTGATTTTTAATTTCATCCAGATATGTGCGTCTCTGCAGAGCTAAGCTCACTGATCTCTCACAATCATCTGAAAATATAATCCATATCATTGTATAGTCTGAGAGCCCAGACGTTCTGAGTCTAGACCATTCTTCAAAATTCCCACCTGGCATCCACCCTCATAGGTGACAGGAAACTGACCATGTAAGTCAGGATGTAAAAACTCACCCTCTCAGCATACAGAGATGTCAGGAGCACAGCAAAGCAGGAGGATAGGAGAATGAGTAGAGAGAGAAAATTTAAGGGATTTGCTTTTTCTCTAAGAATAATAAAAGCTTATTGTAGAAGATACAGGGGGGAAAAAAAGATAAAAATACTTAAATCATTTTCTCTGGTTGGATTCTCCAACCCAGAGAAAATACTCCTCACACAGTTTTACCCTATTTTCACTGTTTATAAATGAAAACATATCCTTAACAGCTGCAAACTACTGCAGTGAACAGATATTCTATAGTACATGTAACATAATGAAACACATAAACCTTTTTCCTATGGTTGAATGTTGAGGTGGTTTCATATTTTCTATTAAAATCAGGTGAGACAATGTCTGTGTGTAAATCTTTGTAGTTCTCTGATAATCTAAATAGAGTAGATTTCTCGAAGGCATATCATCAGAGAGGGAGAATGGATATTCTCCAGGTGCTTGGTTTAGGCGGCCAAATTGACAGAAAAATTGTATCAGTTGTATGTGAGGGGGTCTAAACACTGGAGAACCCTAATGAATAAATACGGAAATTCAAAATGATTAGTATAAGTGAAAACTGTAAATTTGCAACTTATTGATGTTTAGTCTATTAACCACAGTGAGTAGGTCTAGGAGTGTTCACATATCCCCCTCAGGGGTCCTCTAGGTAAAATCTTTACCCTTGTGCATGGCCAGACACGCCACAGCCCACCATGGTCCGCAGGAAGACAAACCAGATATATGAGGGAGAGAATGAAGTCAGCAAGGAGAAGTAAGCTCCCCACAGGAACGAGATGAGCAAAATCTGAAGGAAAAAAGGAGACATTAATGGGACCTCTATGGAAGGACAGGAAGAAACCTAACTTCTCAAGCTGATTTTTAATTTCATCCAGATATGTGCGTCTCTGCAGAGCTAAGCTCACTGATCTCTCACAATCATCTGAAAATATAATCCATATCATTGTATAGTCTGAGAGCCCAGACGTTCTGAGTCTAGACCATTCTTCAAAATTCCCACCTGGCATCCACCCTCATAGGTGACAGGAAACTGACCATGTAAGTCAGGATGTAAAAACTCACCCTCTCAGCATACAGAGATGTCAGGAGCACAGCAAAGCAGGAGGATAGGAGAATGAGTAGAGAGAGAAAATTTTAAAGGGGATTTGCTTTTTCTCTAAGAATAATAAAAGCTTATTGTAGAAGATACAGGGGGGAAAAAAAGATAAAAATACTTAAATCATTTTCTCTGGTTGGATTCTCCAACCCAGAGAAAATACTCCTCACACAGTTTTACCCTATTTTCACTGTTTATAAATGAAAACATATCCTTAACAGCTGCAAACTACTGCAGTGAACAGATATTCTATAGTACATGTAACATAATGAAACACATAAACCTTTTTCCTATGGTTGAATGTTGAGGTGGTTTCATATTTTCTATTAAAATCAGTTGAGACAATGTCTGTGTGTAAATCTTTGTAGTTCTCTGATAATCTAAATAGAGTAGATTTCTCGAAGGCATATCATCAGAGAGGGAGAATGGATATTCTCCAGGTGCTTGGTTTAGGCGGCCAAATTGACAGAAAAATTGTATCAGTTGTATGTGAGGGGGTCTAAACACTGGAGTTTTCTTCAAAAAGAAAAATTCCTTATGGATTTGATGTTTGATATAGCTTTGATAATGAAAAAGCTTACCTTGATATATAATTTTGGATAACTACATAGCTTTGGATCACTCCTGTAACTGAATGCTTTTCAAGGTTTTTTGATCATTTGTACGTCTCCTTTTGTAAAATGCCTTTTTGGGCTTTCTACATTTTTTTTTTTTTTTTGCAATCCTTATGCTTTCATATTCACCTGTAAGAATCTTTGGCATTTGTTTTATGAATTTTGAAACATACATCCAAGTCTATTACTGTGTTTTACACTTAGAGAGGCTTTCCCCACCAAAAAGAAGGAAGGCCTGGGTTTATCATCGAAAGACAAGTTTTATGTCTTGATGCTGAATTTCAACACGTTTGACATTGAGGAAGTGGGTTAGTTTCAAAGTTATACCCAAGTTACCTAACATGAAACAGCTTATGTTTATACAGGCTGTTCCCACATTTTCTCTGTTCTAACTGTGCCCATCCATCAGCTACACACCTGCACTACAGGGACCAGCTATGGGGACAAGCATCTTGGGACAAGAGGAGGAAGCAAAAAGACAAGCCAGGAATTCAGGCATGGGATATCAGAGAAGGACGTATCTGTACTCTCTCACTTGGGTATTAATAGAGAAATGTCCATGGAAGAAAGGTTATAGTGGGACTTCCCCAGTGATCCAGTGACTAAGACTCCCAAGTTTCCAATGCACGGGACCCTGGTTCAATCCCTGGTCACGGAACTAGATCCGATACGCCATAGCTAAGAGTTCACATGCCACAACTTAACATCCTACAGGCCACAACGAAGATCAAAGATCCTTTGTGCCCCAAGACCTGTTGCAGCCAAAAAAATTTAAAAATAAATAAATATATATACACACATATACACATAGAAGTAGTGCAGTGGTGATGTCACCACAGAAGAATACACAAAAGAAAATTCCAGATCACCGTTAGAGCCAGCTTACCTTCCAGCGGCCATATCTGTCAGCCAAAAGGCCAAAGAGGATGCTGAATACCATGTAGCCGAAAAACACCATCTGGAGGTGGGATGAGAAGAAGTTATCCTCTAAACAGCATTTTTGCAATGTGCTAATTTACTGTATTAGGCATTCATCCATGGAAACTAAAAGACTGGAAATGTGTGAGGGTTGAAACTCTCTCCTGACTCTTTAAGATTTCATAGGTTGATGATTCCCACACCTGAAATCAATGACACCAAGTAGAAGCAGGTAACTTAAAACATTTCTTTCACAGGGAACTATTTTTAAAAATCACACTTATATTGGAACAACAAAAGCCATCCTTTTCCTCCATGCACTGTTCTCTCTAAAATAGAACTGAAGGAGGGAAAAGCCAATGCTTTCAGTGCCAAGTTTGGGATAGATGCAGTACCATAATGAAATCTAATTCTCAGCAAAATGGTAAAAACAAAAACAATGTGACACATTTTGCATGAATCCAAATTTATTAACTATGATGGGCTCTTTTTCCTTGAGTAATTTTCTTTCTGATTATTGGTATTTGCATGGCTTTTTTTTTTAAGGTGGTAGTTGATGCAAGATTTTCTGCCTTGTTGGGGGGTTAAATTTTTCCTTCTACCCTTCTACAGTCTTTGGCTGGTCTAATAATTAAATTGATTTAAGACAGATTAAGGGACTTCCTAGGTGGTGTTAGTGGCAAAGAATCCACCTGCCAATGCAGGAGACATAGAGAGTCATGGGTTTGATCTCTGGGTTGGGAAGATCCCCTGGAGGAGGGCATGGTAACCCACTCCCAAGTTTCCAATGCACGGGACCCTGGTTCATTAGCTAGATCCGATACGCCATAGCTAAGAGTTCACATGCCACAACTTAACATCCTACAGGCCACAATGAAGATCAAAGATCCTTTGTGCCCCAAGACCTGTTGCAGCCAAAAAAATTTAAAAATAAATAAATATATATACACACATATACACATAGAAGTAATGCAGTGGTGATGTCACCACAGAAGAATACACAAAAGAAAATTCCAGATCACCCTTAGAGCCAGCTTACCTTCCAGCGGCCATATCTGTCAGCCAAAAGGCCAAAGAGGATGCTGAATACCATGTAGCCGAAAAACACCATCTGGAGGTGGGATGAGAAGAAGTTATCCTCTAAACAGCATTTTTGCAATGTGCTAATTTACTGTATTAGGCATTCATCCATGGAAACTAAAAGACTGGAAATGTGTGAGGGTTGAAACTCTCTCCTGACTCTTTAAGATTTCATAGGTTGATGATTCCCACACCTGAAATCAATGACACCAAGTAGAAGCAGGTAACTTAAAAACATTTCTTTCACAGGGAACTATTTTTAAAAATCACACTTATATTGGAACAACAAAAGCCATCCTTTTCCTCCATGCACTGTTCTCTCTAAAATAGAACTGAAGGAGGGAAAAGCCAATGCTTTCAGTGCCAAGTTTGGGATAGATGCAGTACCATAATGAAATCTAATTCTCAGCAAAATGGTAAAAACAAAAACAATGTGACACATTTTGCATGAATCCAAATTTATTAACTATGATGGGCTCTTTTTCCTTGAGTAATTTTCTTTCTGATTATTGGTATTTGCATGGCTTTTTTTTTTAAGGTGGTAGTTGATGCAAGATTTTCTGCCTTGTTGGGGGGTTAAATTTTTCCTTCTACCCTTCTACAGTCTTTGGCTGGTCTAATAATTAAATTGATTTAAGACAGATTAAGGGACTTCCTAGGTGGTGTTAGTGGCAAAGAATCCACCTGCCAATGCAGGAGACATAGAGAGTCATGGGTTTGATCTCTGGGTTGGGAAGATCCCCTGGAGGAGGGCATGGTAACCCACTCCAGTATTCTTGCCTGGAGAATCCCATGGACAGAGGAGCCTGGTGGGCTATAGCCAATAGTATCGCAACGAGTCAAACATAACTGAAGTGAATTAGCATGCAAGACAGGTTGAGAGGAGACAGGCAAGGTTAATTTTCTGTGTATAGGAATCTCATAAAAATATAAGACCCAAGGGCACATTGGACAGTTGAGCCTTATATACCACCTTGAGCTGATCAACAGGAGGGTGCCAAGGACTTCAAAGGGGAGAAGGGTCACAAGAGAATGAGAAGAGCATATACCTGGTAATTAAATGTCTGCCCTGCACACAGACAGGTCATTCAGATGAAAGTTATCTCTGCAATAACTCCCCCTATCTAAATTCTCTTAGGTAATTAAGGGAAATTTAAGTTCAGCTGGCTTGATCTCAAGTGCCTTCAACTCAAAATAATACACATGCCAAAGAGGCATATTTCGGGGTCAAAAATTTTCTCCTTTTCCGTTATTGCTGTTTAGTCGTTAAGTTGTGTCCAACTCTTTTGCAACCTCAGGGACAACAACTTGCCAGGCTTCTCTGTCCCTGGGTGTTCCACTTTTCCAAGGGCTCGCTTTCCAGTATCTCTTCCTCTCTTGACTGGAAAATTACATAATATGACATTAATGACATCTTTAATCCATTCAAAATAAGGATGAACTCAACAGTACTGGAGTGGGTACCATTCTCTTCTCCAGGGCATCTTTTCAAACCCATGGCAGGTGGATTCTTCACCCCTGAGTCACCAAGAAAGCCCCCTGATCCCTTTTATTCTTCTTCTAATGGCCTTCCTTGTCAAATATATATACATATATATCTTTTAATGTCAACCCTATGCCAGTCACTCAAATATATATTTTTAAATCGTATCAGTTGGTGAATCCCCAAATGTGGGCCCCCCTGAATATAAGCAGTTTCTATTGTGGAACCTGAAATTATCAAGCGTCCTCTAAGAAAGAAAAGGTACACAGTTTTTCTATTCAATCAGACTTGAATAAAAGGAAACTAGAGACAAACTGCCTAGGGCAAAGAAGAAATTGGCTTTCTGGACTTAAATACTTTTGTTTATTGAGATGCTGTGTTGTGTCAATAAATTACAACTGGGTTACACTAAATTAGCTGAGTAATAAATTGAAGGAAATAGTCAAGTAAGACTAAATTTTACTCTGTTCCCTCCTTTAAGTGACAGTGACAGGTTTTCATCTCTTCTTGTTTTCTTCTCGGTGTAAAAAAGTGACTTTCCTAAGGCTGGGTTGTTTACCATTGCTTGCCTAGAGGAGACAGGCAAGGTTAATTTTCTGTGTATAGGAATCTCATAAAAATATAAGACCCAAGGGCACATTGGACAGTTGAGCCTTATATACCACCTTGAGCTGATCAACAGGAGGGTGCCAAGGACTTCAAAGGGGAGAAGGGTCACAAGAGAATGAGAAGAGCATATACCTGGTAATTAAATGTCTGCCCTGCACACAGACAGGTCATTCAGATGAAAGTTATCTCTGCAATAACTCCCCCTATCTAAATTCTCTTAGGTAATTAAGGGAAATTTAAGTTCAGCTGGCTTGATCTCAAGTGCCTTCAACTCAAAATAATACACATGCCAAAGAGGCATATTTCGGGGTCAAAAATTTTCTCCTTTTCCGTTATTGCTGTTTAGTCGTTAAGTTGTGTCCAACTCTTTTGCAACCTCAGGGACAACAACTTGCCAGGCTTCTCTGTCCCTGGGTGTTCCACTTTTCCAAGGGCTCGCTTTCCAGTATCTCTTCCTCTCTTGACTGGAAAATTACATAATATGACATTAATGGCATCTTTAATCCATTCAAAATAAGGATGAACTCAACAGTACTGGAGTGGGTACCATTCTCTTCTCCAGGGCATCTTTTCAAACCCATGGCAGGTGGATTCTTCACCCCTGAGTCACCAAGAAAGCCCCCTGATCCCTTTTATTCTTCTTCTAATGGCCTTCCTTGTCAAATATATATACATATATATCTTTTAATGTCAACCCTATGCCAGTCACTCAAATATATATTTTTAAATCGTATCAGTTGGTGAATCCCCAAATGTGGGCCCCCCTGAATATAAGCAGTTTCTATTGTGGAACCTGAAATTATCAAGCGTCCTCTAAGAAAGAAAAGGTACACAGTTTTTCTATTCAATCAGACTTGAATAAAAGGAAACTAGAGACAAACTGCCTAGGGCAAAGAAGAAATTGGCTTTCTGGACTTAAATACTTTTGTTTATTGAAATGCTGTGTTGTGTCAATAAATTACAACTGGGTTACACTAAATTAGCTGAGTAATAAATTGAAGGAAATAGTCAAGTAAGACTAAATTTTACTCTGTTCCCTCCTTTAAGTGACAGTGACAGGTTTTCATCTCTTCTTGTTTTCTTCTCGGTGTAAAAAAGTGACTTTCCTAAGGCTGGGTTGTTTACCATTAAGCTTGCCTAGAGAATAAACCTCTACTCCAAGCTTATGCGAACCCCAAAGCTTGTGAACTGTAGTCCTGGGGATCACACAGAGATGTGGATTCATCTCTCACTCTCTCGTCTCCTCTCTCCTCTGTCTCCCCCATTTTGGAGGCCCTGCTCTTGTCTACAGTTTTATTTCTCCAGGGCTAACTCTTATTCACAAAAATGTAAGCAACATAGTTCATCATCCACAGTCATTAAGGCCTTAAATCCTCACAGTCAGACTGTCCAGAAAGTGGAGCTGGACTGGGGGATAAGCAGCCTGGGAGATGGTGAAAAGGCTCCTCTCTGCTCAGTCAGTCTGGGCTGTCCTGTTAGCAACGTTGTGGTCAGTGAGCCCAGAGGACCGAGGGGACGCACAGCCAGGATGAGAGAGGCTACATGACAGGAGGCAGCAATGAACCTGAAACAGGAAGCAGTCTGTCATACCTTAGGTGGACTGAATGTCCTAGAGAGAAGGTGAGCTGTGGCCCTTTAGCCAGGGAGGCCACGTGACAGCTGACATCAACAAGCCTCTTTAGGCGCCAGTAGAAACAAAAGAAACGCAACCAGTGAGCTATGAGCTGTAAGTACAGAAATCGTACCGTAAACTATAGATCATGGGAGTAACCGATGCCATCATCACACCTGGACCACCAGAGTCTCAAAAATGAAGACGTGCAGAATCCTACACACCAGCCATGGTGCGCGAATAACTACACAAAATGTTACAGCAGTCACCTTAAAGCCACAAGGATGGACAAGTCATGCTTTCAAAACTGCACACATTTCAGGGGCTTCCCTGGTGGTCCAACGGTTTAGAATCCGCCTTGCACCAGTTCAATTCCTGGTCTGGAAAGATCCCACATACCCTGGGGCAATTGAGCCAGCCAGCGGCAGCGAGGGAGTAGCCCCCACTTGCTGCAAGTAGAGAAAGTCTTCCTGAGGCAACGAAAACCCAGCTCAGCCATAAATAAATAAATATGAAAAAAAAAATTGGACACATTTCATATGCAGAGAAAACTAAAAGCATGAGTCACTTAACGGCAAGCCAGGTAAGGTCTTTAGTTTTTATGTATACTCTTTCTCTTCTAAAAGTATTAGATAGAGTCTTTCTTTTTAACCAGGTAAAAAAAAATTTTTTTCCAGGTAAAATCTGGTTAAAATAATAAACGAGAAGGTAGAGACCCCCTTCCCCCTTGCCTTCTGCAACTGGGGCCACTCTCTGTCCACAACCCCAAAGGGTTGGGGACCAGGGCGTCTTACTCTCTTGCAAAACCTTACACTCCTTCAAGGTCTCTGCCATCTGACTGTGATCCTCTGTCCATCACCAGCTACCACCTTCCTATTTCCCTCCTTCACTGAGGAGCTGGCATCTGGTACATGGGCTTTCTCTCCGTTGCATCTCACCTTCATGAAGACCAGCTTTAATACTCTCGAGTACGTCAAAGCACACACATGTGCCCACAAACACACGAGTCTGCCAGTGGTGCTTAATGAATACAGCTTGAAAGAATCATGAATAAACATCCTTAAATTCATTGTGTAGCAAATCTTGGTGTTCAGTGCATAAGGCTACTCATGACAACCTTTGGGAAAAATTCAATGTGTAATATACAAATCTTATTGAGAGTAATTTTGGTGATGAGTTAGGTCAGTAAGGCCCACCTGAGGAGGCTCTTAGTGATCTGACTTGAACCCTAACTAACCAATGACTAAGGTTCAATTTCTCTGATTTATGTCTCTCTTCCAGGCTCTTGACTGTGATGTCACCCTAACCGATGCCATGGAACCCAAAAACGGTTTAAAACCTGTTACAGCAGTCACCTTAAAGCCACAAGGATGGACAAGTCATGCTTTCAAAACTGCACACATTTCAGGGGCTTCCCTGGTGGTCCAACGGTTTAGAATCCGCCTTGCAATGCAAGGGACACCAGTTCAATTCCTGGTCTGGAAAGATCCCATATACCCTGGGGCAATTGAGCCAGCCAGCGGCAGCGAGGGAGTAGCCCCCACTTGTTGCAAGTAGAGAAAGTCTTCCTGAGGCAACGAAAACCCAGCTCAGCCATAAATAAATAAATATGAAAAAAAAAATTGGACACATTTCATATGCAGAGAAAACTAAAAGCATGAGTCACTTAACGGCAAGCCAGGTAAGGTCTTTAGTTTTTATGTATACTCTTTCTCTTCTAAAAGTATTAGATAGAGTCTTTCTTTTTAACCAGGTAAAAAAAAATTTTTTTCCAGGTAAAATCTGGTTAAAATAATAAACGAGAAGGTAGAGACCCCCTTCCCCCTTGCCTTCTGCAACTGGGGCCACTCTCTGTCCACAACCCCAAAGGGTTGGGGACCAGGGCGTCTTACTCTCTTGCAAAACCTTACACTCCTTCAAGGTCTCTGCCATCTGACTGTGATCCTCTATCCATCACCAGCTACCACCTTCCTATTTCCCTCCTTCACTGAGGAGCTGGCATCTGGTACATGGGCTTTCTCTCCGTTGCATCTCACCTTCATGAAGACCAGCTTTAATACTCTCGAGTACGTCAAAGCACACACATGTGCCCACAAACACACGAGTCTGCCAGTGGTGCTTAATGAATACAGCTTGAAAGAATCATGAATAAACATCCTTAAATTCATTGTGTAGCAAATCTTGGTGTTCAGTGCATAAGGCTACTCATGACAACCTTTGGGAAAAATTCAATGTGTAATATACAAATCTTATTGAGAGTAATTTTGGTGATGAGTTAGGTCAGTAAGGCCCACCTGAGGAGGCTCTTAGTGATCTGACTTGAACCCTAACTAACCAATGACTAAGGTTCAATTTCTCTGATTTATGTCTCTCTCTTCCAGGCTCTTGCTAATCTGGAAAATGAACAGTTCAAGATTGTCACCCTAGAGGAAAAGAGAAAGGGGAGATAGGCCTCCGATGCTAGCTTGGGAACCAACACAGAGGCTGGAAGCAATCTCACTGGCTCTCTGCCAGTGGGATGAGGAAGGGGAGCTGAAACTCTCAGTTGCTTCCTTCTCAGTAGAGGAAGCAAGCACTCACCGTGGTCACTAGTGCCACCTGCCAATTCTCCAGCTGCCACTCACAGCGGATGACAGGAGACACAACAGCTATTAACATGATCTCCATGGCCTCGGCAATCTTAAAAAGGAGGAGGGAAACACTGTGTCAGAGTGCTAGCTTGTCGCTTCTTCCCGAGTCTGCCAGTCATCCCTCTTATCCCAGCCGCCTCCTTTCCCACCCCTACTTAGGTAGGACCTACCTATTATGTACCCACTCAGCACTGCTAGCTGGATAAAGAAGTACAGGACAACTTTGGCTTTTATGGACGTAACATTTATGATTTGAACAATTTGAGAGGGTCCCTCAAGGTTTATGACATGTATTCTGCTGGTATGTTTCATGTTTTTGTGTTTAACACTATGAGGGTGTGGTGTGAGAGCCACTTAGCTGGCAGGTGACCCTAGTTAGCCACCAACATCCACATCAACCCAACACTGCTGTTTTATACTCATCATCTTCAACATTTTAGGGCATATCCTTTGCGAATGGATCATTGAATTAGTCCCTGATTTCAAGAAGCTGAAATGGGGAGGCAAGGTTCTTGAAAGTCAGAAAACAAGGATTGAATACAAAACAATATGACTTCATCATCAGGAAAGAATGATTGCTCAGCAAAATTAGTGTAAGATGTGCTACTAAATATTCAGATTTTCTACTGAAAGAAATTTCACCCTCTGTCTCTATCTTGTAATTCATTCCAGGATGAGTTTATCTCCCAGGGAAAGGAAGAAGTAGTCCCTAGAAAAGGAAGAAGAAATAGAAACAGATGATAGAAATTCAGTGCACAACAATGAACAAGGAAGATTCCAAGACTGTTCTGAGGTTTTCTGCCTGAAGGAAGTGAGGAATGATGATATCACTGGCAGGGACCAAAGAACATGCATCAGGAGAGAAAAGCAGCAATTAAAGGTAGAGGGAGATGAGTTTGTTTGGGACACATTCTATGAATAACAGTAGGATATTTGCATGGGTTATTTATCACGGTACTTTTTGTATTTGTGTAAACTGAAGGTCTGAGATGAAAAGAAGGCATGGCTAATGTCAGCTAACATGTGGGGATTTGAAGTCTATCATAATGGCTCATCTCTCCTTGGAGAGTAACATAGTCATGCTTAGACTTCAAATAGCTGGTATTTTTTAGTCCAAAAAGTCTATCACAAGTGAAAGGTGGCAGTACGATCTCAGAAGAACATTTCATGTATTGAATTCACCTCCTTCACTAATAGAGAGCAGTTGGGTCAGTATTAATCTGGACTCCGCTCTTCCCAAGAATCTTAGAAGGAACTAATAAGAGATGAGTCTCTTTCCCACTCAGATTTAATAGCTTTAAGAGAGAGGGACCAGCCAGAAGCTAGGGGCTGGCATGAAGGAAAAGATCTCAGAAGTCCTTAGAGAAATATGGGACCTCAGAGTTCTTGCCATGGACTGAGATTGCTGGAATGCTGTTACACACACCCCAGACACGCGGGGCTCTGAACTCCACCTACATACCTTTGCATGGCATCAACACACCTTCACGGTGCCACTTAAAGGATTGGTGAATCTATAGCAGGTATCCAGGTGATTCTTATGCATAAAATGTTTGAGAACTGTATGTCTGATTTGACTTAGAATGATACCATAGCTTTCTCCTCTCTTCCCAGGGTCTCAATTTAAACCTTCTTTAAAAAATGAGGGGCTTCGCTGGTGGTACAGTGGGTAAGGACACCGCCTTGCAGAGCAAGGGGCACTGGTTCGATCCCTGGCCTGGGAAGATCCCACATGCCGCGGAGCTGCTGGATCGATGTGTCCAACTACTGAGTTGGAGCTCTGGAGTGCATGCAGCAAGAGAGGCCACTGTGATGGGAGGCCCACACAGGCCAAAGAAAAAAACCAAAACAAAACAAAATGATCAGTGAATGAAAGATCAATAGAAGTGGCCAAAAAAATATATTATTTTTTAAAAATGAGTATTGATAAATGAACTTATTTACAAAACAGACATAGACTTGTGACATAAAAAATAAGCTTACCAGAAGGGAAAGGGCAGGGGAGGGATAAACTAGGAATCTGCGATTAACAAATACACACTCCTATACCCAATGATGAATAAGCTTTCGAGACTCAGAGGATCTCCAAGCACTCACCCCGGTGCTGCCCATGATCAGAAACAAGGCAATGTGGAAACGTCCGAACCCGATGGTCTCCACAGCCTCTTCCACAGTGAATGTCTTTGATTCTAACAGGGAAAAGCAGAGTGAAATGAACAGTCTCTGTGCGAAAGGAATGTGTGCCCATTCTCACTCACTGAGTTGATTTTTCAAAGATTTGTTGTGATAAAAACAGTCAGGGGCTTCCCTGGTGGTCCAGTGGGTAAGAACACTGCCTTGCAGTGCAAGGGGCACCGGTTCAAGTCCTGGCCTTGGGAAGATCCCACGTGCCACGGAGCAGCTGGACCGATGTGTCCAATTACCGAGCCGGAGCTCTGGAGCGCACGTGCCCAGAGCTGGCACTCTGCGACAACAGAGGCCGCCACGATGGGAGGCCCACAGGGGCCAAAGAGAAAAAAAGATGGATGAAAATGGACAAATGAAAGACCAACAGAAGTGGCCCACCTGCTCCCCTCCCTCCCCACCACCCCCACCAAAATAAATAAATAAATCTTAAAAAAAAAAAAAAAAGCAGTCAGTACTGGGAAGAAGGGAAATTCAACAGTAACTTGAGGACTGGAGACGTCTGCGATCCCTTCACCTCTCGGCTGTGGCTCTGGGGTCCCCAGGTTCAGCTCCCGGAGGCCAATGATGGTGACTGGCTCTGTCTGCTTGGCTGCCATCTTCCCACCTAGCTTCCCTACAGGAGACGGGAGGGAAGACGCTGGAAACAGGCGAAGGAAAGAAAGAAACTCAAATGCGTATTCTCTTTCCATCTTCATAGACAATCAATGAAGTAGATATTTCACAAGTGAAAAACCTGACATATGGAAAAGTTCAATCATGGGTAAACTAAATGGCCAAATGATAGAATGGGACCACGATGGCTAGTAATCAACCTGGAGACAGGGGCCAGGTGAGCTCTTGACAGTTGAGCCGACAGTGTCCTCTGACTGGGAATGAGGTTGGGCTTTGCTACAGAAAAATAGTCACAATAGCCAAACTGTTACTGCCCCATAGATGTTATGGTTTACAGTGTAATCAGAGGTTGCAACCTGCTTTCTCACCTTATTTTCATTTAATTCTGACAAAAAACCATGGAGCACTTTTTTCATTCCCTCCACTTTGGGTATTTAATCCTTAGAAAGAAAAAATCTTAACCTTGCACATCAAAAGAAGAAAACAAGGAAAACTGAAATTAGTGGAGAAAAATTTTATGTGAGTTTATAACAGTAATTTCACTCTACATCCCTGGTATATAAACAGATATCTAATCTGTTCTCAGTAATTATACTGCTAGTCATAATGTTGGTATCCTTATTTTGATACTAGGACATGTTATAGGGTTAAGCAATTATGTTACTACTATTAGGAACCAAGATTTCAGTGTAAGAACAAGAAGATACAGAAATCAAAGTTATGTGAAGACTCTACATCCATATTTTTAATTGGAAATATCAATGAGTTCATTATGTATTATATATATATATACACACATACACACACATTTATATATACATATAAATGAAGAAGAAAAATGGCTGCAGCTCTTTCTTCCACAGCTGCTAAGATGCTCAGTTCTTCCGAGGAAGCTAAGAGCGTTTTAGGGTGAGGCCCTCACTTCATCCAGCGACTAGCACTGTGACTGGGAGCCTCCACCTAGTGCTCGCCTGCACCATGGCTTCCCTTTTGGAACTCACCTATATCTACTCGGCCCTCATTCTGCACGACGATGAAGTGACGTCATGGAGGGTAAGATCAATGCTCTCATTAAAGCAACTGGTGTAAATGTCGAGCCTTTCTGGTCAGGCTTGTTTGCAAAGGCTTTGGCCAGTGCTAACACTGGTAGCCTCATCTGCAACAGGGCAAGGTTGGACCTTCCCCAGCAGCTGGTACTGCACCTGCAAGAGGTCTTGCCCCAACCACCACGGCTGCCCCAGTTGAGGAGAAGAAAGTAGAACAAAGAAAGAAGAATCTGAAGAGTCTGATGATGACATGGGCTTTGGTCTTTTTGACTAAACCTCTTTAGTAACACATTCAATAAAAACCTGAGCCCTTGGGAAAAAAAAAAAGGAAGAAAAATGGCTGCAAAGAATTGAACCCCAAACGTATCAACTTGACTGGGATGACCACAGAAAAATAGTCACAATAGCCAAACTGTTACTGCCCCATAGATGTTATGGTTTACAGTGTAATCAGAGGTTGCAATCCACCTTATTTTCATTTAATTCTGACAAAAACCATGGAGCACTTTTTCATTCCCTCCACTTTGGGTATTTAATCCTTAGAAAGAAAAATCTTAACCTTGCACATCAAAAGAAGAAAACAAGGAAAACTGAAATTAGTGGAGAAAAATTTTATGTGAGTTTATAACAGTAATTTCACTCTACATCCCTGGTATATAAACAGATATCTAATCTGTTCTCAGTAATTATACTGCTAGTCATAATGTTGGTATCCTTATTTTGATACTAGGACATGTTATAGGGTTAAGCAATTATGTTACTACTATTAGGAACCAAGATTTCAGTGTAAGAACAAGAAGATACAGAAATCAAAGTTATGTGAAGACTCTACATCCATATTTTTAATTGGAAATATCAATGAGTTCATTATGTATTATATATATATATACACACATACACACACATTTATATATACATATAAATGAAGAAGAAAAATGGCTGCAGCTCTTTCTTCCACAGCTGCTAAGATGCTCAGTTCTTCCGAGGAAGCTAAGAGCGTTTTAGGGTGAGGCCCTCACTTCATCCAGCGACTAGCACTGTGACTGGGAGCCTCCACCTAGTGCTCGCCTGCACCATGGCTTCCCTTTTGGAACTCACCTATATCTACTCGGCCCTCATTCTGCACGACGATGAAGTGACGTCATGGAGGGTAAGATCAATGCTCTCATTAAAGCAACTGGTGTAAATGTCGAGCCTTTCTGGTCAGGCTTGTTTGCAAAGGCTTTGGCCAGTGCTAACACTGGTAGCCTCATCTGCAACAGGGCAAGGTTGGACCTTCGCCAGCAGCTGGTACTGCACCTGCAAGAGGTCTTGCCCCAACCACCACGGCTGCCCCAGTTGAGGAGAAGAAAGTAGAACAAAGAAAGAAGAATCTGAAGAGTCTGATGATGACATGGGCTTTGGTCTTTTTGAATAAACCTCTTTAGTAACACATTCAATAAAAACCTGAGCCCTTGGGGAAAAAAAAAAAGGAAGAAAAATGGCTGCAAAGAATTGAACCCCAAACGTATCAACTCCACTGTTCATAGGATTACTAAAATGATAATCTCACTGATCATATTTGGAGAACACAACTTATGATTCTGAAAACTATAAATATCGTGCCTTCCTTGTGTAGATTGTTTATATTTAGGTGTAACCAAACAGTCTGTGAAAGAAAAGTATTCTTTAATTTCAGCTAAAACATGCAGAGGGATGGAATTAAATTATCCTGATTTTGCAACTCCTAACAAAATAAAGGATCCAGGCAATGATCACCAATGGCTGATTAACTAGGTGAAAGGCTGATGGGGAGCTTTATTCAAGTGGATAAGACTGACAACACCCCTGATCCCATTGATAGCTCCTCATGCCACCAAAAGAGATGATCGGATGGACTTGGTCCTGATGAGATGCACAAGGAATATCACCTGTGATGTATTCTCTTGAACAGAAACTGAACACGAGTCTGGTCAAGCCTCTAACTCTACCTACCATTTTGTACAGAGGATGAAGAACATGCTCAACTACATCACGTGGATGCAGTAAGAAAAATCCAGAATCCAGAAGTGCTACCAGTTAATGACCCAACTTCTTCAATAAATAAATAGCAAGAAAAAAAAAGAGGAAAGGAGACACTATAGGCTAACAGAAAAGAGACATACCAAATTTATTTGTGAGTTAATTTGCTTGGATCTTCAGTCAAATAATTATAAAACAAGAGAACGAGATGACAAAGATAGAAAATCAGGGAAATGTAAAGAAGTTTGATGATATTAATTAGAGACTACCTCATTAGGTGAGACAATGACATTATGGGTATGGGAGAGGGAAAATCCTTATATTTCATAGATACATGATGAAATATTTACAGATGAAATGATGGTTGGGATTTGTTTTAAAATAATTCAATAGTGGGTTGGGAATAGAGTGAAGAAGGAAACAGGTGTATAGATGAAAAAAGAATGACCTCATAGTGAAAATGATTAAAGAAGGGTAGTGAGTGCACTGGGGTTTATATGACTGTCCTCCGCTTTTTTTGGAGGGGGGGAGGGGCTCTTTTATTGTTTTTTATTTATTTTCATCCATATTTATTCTTTGGCATGTGTGCGCCTCCCATTGCAGTGGCCTCTCTGGTTGCAGAGTACCAGCTTCAGGCGCACATGCTCCAGAGCACTCGCTCGTAATTGGACACACCAGTCTAATCACTCCGCAGCCTATGGGATCTTCCTGTGCCAGGGATCGAACTGGCGCCCCTTGTACTGCAAGGCAGACTCTTTACCCGCTGGACCACCAGGGAAGCCCTGTCCTCTGCTTTTGAAGATGTGTAATATTTTTCCAAAATAAAGTCCAAAAAATGAGGTTCTGAGATTCATAACTAACTTTTCCAATGTTAGGCCACTAGTAAGTAGCAGCAACAGAACTCAAAGATCCCTTTTCCCAGAACATAGAAATAGCCGCAGAGGAGTTGCTGAGAAGCACGCCAAGGTCATCAGTGTTTGCCAAGTGCGAGCTCTGTATCTCATTGTGTGGGCTCCTGTGGAGACTGTGGGAGGGTCTGACACATTCCCTGCCCTAAGGAGTTTTTAGTCTAGCTGGGGACACCAAAGATACACACAAAAACAACTATACTGTAAAGTAGATACTGTTTGTTTCCTTAAAACACTGTCGCAGACACACAAATATCCTAGAAGGCAGAGAAACCAGTATCTCTCAGAAATGAGTTCATGAAATCCCTTTTTCCCAAGGGACAGCATAAAAAGTAGAAAAAGCTGTTATTTTCACAGAGTGGAAAAAGTAAAAGCAATTGGTCTCTTGGACCCTCTGAGAAGCCAAAATTCACCAAGACAGCCTGTTCTAGAAGCTCCTACTGTCCAATTCCCAGATGTTGTCCAAATACCCTTTGGAAGGGTGTTTTTTAGCTGGTAGCTTTTATAATAGTTATGAGAAAAACTACCTTTGGTTGCTTATAAAAAAGATTTTGATACACATTACAAATCAGCTATGACTGAATATTTTGCTTCCAGATGAGATGAACTATTAACTTAACCAAAATACGACATCAAGATTACTCAGTGAGAATAGATGGTGTTAGTGGTTGCACAACCTTGTGACTATACTAAAAATCACTGAATAATACACACTCTCAAATGGTGAATTTTATTACATGTGAATTACATCCATCTTTCTCTCCTAAAGAATAGCCAAGAAAATGATGACAGCAGACTTAAAAACCAAGTGATTATGGCCAGTTATAGTGTTAGAGAATAAAACAATTCAGTTTGGTGGGAAAATAATTTTCTAAAATCCCAGTAAGGTCATCTTAAGTTCAATTCCAACTAAAATGCTTTAACAGTAAACTCAATCTTCAGTCAACACTTAATCTTTACCAGTCAAGTTTTATGACTTCTCATAGCAATCTAAACATCTTTTTGCAGTGCTAACAATCATAAAGGCTCACATTTTAAAGAGGTAATAAAATAATCTTCCAACAAGTCTGCTCACTAAAGTATTGAGTCACAAGAAAAGAAACTCAGGAAATATGTCACTTACTGTTGAGTAGATGCACTTTGATGTGTTTGTTTTAACCAACTATAGGTAGCTCCATTGGTCATAAACATCCTACAAACTTCCTTTCTCTTATCAGCAAAGTGATTCATCACAGGGGGCCTGGCAAAAGCCATTAGGTCTGAGATAACGGCTTCACAGTTTCTCCTGAATTAAAGCTGGTTACAGAAAGGGAGACTCATTTGTGAGTTCATGTTTCCTTTTTTCAAATATTTATTCATTTAACTTCTGCATTTGGCTGCACCAGGTCTTAGTTGCAGCATGCTGGATCTTCAGTCTTCACTTCCGCACACAGGATCTTTAGCTGGAGCATGAGAACTCTTAGTTGTGGCATGCGGAATCTAGTTCCCTGCTCAGAAATCAAACCCTCACCTGCTGCATGGGGAGCACAGAGTCTCAGCCACTGGATGACCAGGAAAGTCTTCATATGTTTCTTGATTGAAGAGAGAGTCATATTATTTGCTTTCCATACTATGATAAAAACTATGCCCTTAAATTAAAATGGACTATCATTTTCCTCTATCAAATTTGCAGTGATACTCAGTGTAGGAACTCCCCTGGTGATCCAATGGTTAAGACTCTGCACTTACAATACAGGACATGCAAGTTTAATCCCTGGCTGGGAACTAACACCCCACATGCTGGGCAATGCAGCCCAAACAAAACATAGTAAGGCATGGTGTGAGGGAAACAGGCCCTGATATTGGTAGGAGGGCATAGCTACAACCTTTCGGGAAGGCAATTAAGCAAAGATGAAAGAATGTTGACTAAGCAGTTTTACTTCTAGGATTCATCCTAATGAGGTAATCAAAAAGGTAGATGAAGATAAAGGTGTATGAAAGGTATGACTAATCTGGGATCATACATATCTGTAAACAACAAAACTCTGTAAAAGTAAAATAAAAAATTTTTAAAAAGGTCTATGAAAGGTATTGTTTCAACAACAACATTGAAAGAATTGGGAACAACCTAAAAGCCCACCTGTAGAGAAATGATCAAATAAATTATAATATACTCCTATAACAGAATGCCATTTAAACTCTTAGGTGAAAACTCTTTGGTGCTGAAAAGCATTTCCCTATTGGGAAAGGTAGCTAATTGCACATATACCATGATCCCGGTTTATAAAATCTCATTTAAATATATACTGACATAGGAATTTCAGGAGAGATGTCTATAAAATCTGTTTTGTCTTATACAATTACAGCAAAGTGATTCATCACAGGGGGCCTGGCAAAAGCCATTAGGTCCGAGATAACGGCTTCACAGTTTCTCCTGAATTAAAGCTGGTTACAGAAAGGGAGACTCATTTGTGAGTTCATGTTTCCTTTTTTCAAATATTTATTCATTTAACTTCTGCATTTGGCTGCACCAGGTCTTAGTTGCAGCATGCTGGATCTTCAGTCTTCACTTCCGCATACAGGATCTTTAGCTGGAGCATGAGAACTCTTAGTTGTGGCATGCGGAATCTAGTTCCCTGCTCAGAAATCAAACCCTCACCTGCTGCATGGGGAGCACAGAGTCTCAGCCACTGGATGACCAGGAAAGTCTTCATATGTTTCTTGATTGAAGAGAGAGTCATATTATTTGCTTTCCATACTATGATAAAAACTATGCCCTTAAATTAAAATGGACTATCATTTTCCTCTATCAAATTTGCAGTGATACTCAGTGTAGGAACTCCCCTGGTGATCCAATGGTTAAGACTCTGCACTTACAATACAGGACATGCAAGTTTGATCCCTGGCTGGGAACTAACACCCCACATGCTGGGCAATGCAGCCCAAACAAAACATAGTAAGGCATGGTGTGAGGGAAACAGGCCCTGATATTGGTTGGAGGGCATAGCTACAACCTTTCGGGAAGGCAATTAAGCAAAGATGAAAGAATGTTGACTAAGCAGTTTTACTTCTAGGATTCATCCTAATGAGGTAATCAAAAAGGTAGATGAAGATAAAGGTGTATGAAAGGTATGACTAATCTGGGATCATACATATCTGTAAACAACAAAACTCTGTAAAAGTAAAATAAAAAAAATTTTTAAAAAGGTCTATGAAAGGTATTGTTTCAACAACAACATTGAAAGAATTGGGAACAACCTAAAAGCCCACCTGTAGAGAAATGATCAAATAAATTATAATATACTCCTATAACAGAATGCCATTTAAACTCTTAGGTGAAAACTCTTTGGTGCTGAAAAGCATTTCCCTATTGGGAAAGGTAGCTAATTGCACATATACCATGATCCCGGTTTATAAAATCTCATTTAAATATATACTTACATAGGAATTTCAGGAGAGATGTCTAAAACTGTTTTGTCTTTCAACAAGTGTTTATGGAACATCGCTATGTATCAGACACTAAAATATAGTGAAAATGGCTCTTGCCCCCAAAGCTCTCACAATCTAATGGGGGATAAAATCAAGTATTCAAGCGGGAGTCACGTGGTCCAGGAGTCGCAGGCAGAGGTTGCTCCGGCAAAGTAAGGGAAGCCTACAGGGCAGCCAGTTCTGAAGGACTGAGACCTAGAACAAGGAAGATTTGGCCCAAAGAAAAAGGTGAGGAAAGAATTACCTGGCTGGTAGAATTGAGGTTGGCTTTTTCTTTTTTTCCTTTATACTTTTCTGCATTGTTTGAATTTTTAGAAAGACTATATCTATTACCATGAAAATTCTTTCTGGAAGAAATGAAAATGCCCAGTTGATGTCATAGGACTCCCTAAGTCGCTGTCTTGAGTTTCAGCCAAAGTTTCATCAAATAGGCTTTCAAAAAGAGGACAAAATGTTTCAGAGATGGATATGAGTGAGGAATGTTACTGAGAGATAGAGCTTGTAATCTCAACACTGAAAGGGAATGTTGGAAAGGCTAAGTTGGTATCTTCTGTTCTTTGGCTCCCTAAGTCATTCTAAATCCCTTCCAGCCTAGGAAGAGGATGGAGGGAGGGGGGAGGGATGGGCAGGTGCACAGTGGATGGACAACCACTCAGACCAATTCAAGAGAACAGGGATTAACGTGGGAAGAGGGCTCTACGTCCCTATCTAACTCCTGAAAACCTTCAAGGAAAAGCAACCATTGCCTACCTTCAAAGAACTGATACATAGGGGATTCACTGTGAAACTCCAGGGTTCAGATGGAGTTCAGGTTTCATTAGAACAATTTCAAAGGGACTAACGCACATTTTATTCTATTGCATTTTGCTATGCTTAATTTTTTAGCCAGAAATAATTGGGCCATTAGACCTTTTAACAACTGAACGTGTGTGTGATATAATTTGTTTTGCAATAGCATCAGAAAGATGAAATTTTTACATTCCATCTGTATTTAGTGAAATACTAAGGGTTAAATCCTCTCAGCTTCCCAACAGCAGAAAAAACCCCAGCACTATACTGCCCGTCGTAGTTTCTTACCTTTGTATACTTCTGGAAAAGCTTTCCCGTTTCGAGCTCTTGCTTGCTTCCTTCTGACAGCCAAGTCTTACACAGAAGCTGGACCACAGATGGCCTCTTGGGAGCTTCTGGATTTCTTTCCAAGAAGCCTGGCTCTCAGGTGTTCTCTTCCTCTTTTGGTTCAATTCTGTGAACAGATTCTTTAAAGAACAACCCTGCTTCATAGGCTAATGAGTGACATTCAGGTCACACCCTCTTCTCAGCAGTTCTTCACCCAGTCCCTTTTTAAAGGGGAAATTACATCTCTCATTGGGACAGAGGGAGGCTGTCTACCCTTGAAGGAAACTACTATGTCAATCTTAGGAAGATTGGGATTTCTGAAAAAAAAGGGCTCCAAGCCAGGGGCAGAGGACAACTTTGTCCTTCAAGCCTTTTTCTCAGCCATCACTGTTTAGAATTAAAGGACAAAAGGCTGTGACCCACCTAAGCATCACATATTTTTAGACAGGCATAGAGAAGGGCAGTGATGAACTGAGAACCTTGAAACCATGCAGTGTTCTTGGCAGCCTGAGGATTTAGGGACTTAAAATTGCCACTTACACACTCTTCAGTCTGTCCTTTGCTCCAGTGCCACTGGCCAAACACCTTGTCCAGGCCTGGTGCTCCGTGATCCCCACCCCATAGCTCACAGGGGTGGAGGTTGCAGTTTCCACTTTGGCAATGACAGGAAGTAAAGTATCAGAGTTGGAACCCAGACATACATCTTCTGACTCCAACTATCGTTCCTGGGCTCAACCTGTTTTCATCGCTATAAGAATACTTGCTGAGCACCTAACTGTGCCTCAAACTGTGCTGGACAAGTCATGGCACTGTTGTGGCAGGTGACATAGATACCTCCATGAGCACCAGGCAACCCGACTATGCAGAGAGGCAGATGGGAGCTCAAGAAACAAGAGATCTGGCCAAAAGGCAGTTTTGTGTGTGGTCAGATCCTCTGGAATCTGATTACAAGCTATGTGGAAGTCCTCTGTAAACTATAAAGCATGACACCAATGTTAAGAACACCTAATTTTAGCCGTTTAGTTACCATGTGCTCAATTGTGTCCAACTCTTTGAGACCCCATGGACTGTAGCCCGCCAGGCTCCTCTGTCCGTGGGGATTCTCCAGCCAAGAATGCTGGAGTGGGTTGCCATTTCCTTCTCCAGGAGATCATTCCAATTCAGGGATTGAACTCATGTCTCCTGCATTGGAAGGTGGATTCTTTACCACTGCGCCACCTGGGGAGCCCCAGAGTTACCATAAAGATGGTAATGAACCTGGACCAAAGGCCATTTAGGCTAGTCAATGGAATACATCATATTTTACACCTAGCCCTTAGAAGTCTGCCAATGAAGGTGCCTAAGAAATGAGATGGGAGGGAAGTTCAAGGGGGAGGGGATGTATGTATACCTATGACTGGTTCAACAAAACTCTGTAAAGCTTTTACTCTTCAATTAAAAAAACAAAAAATTAAAATTATAAAAACCCAGCAACTCTGGAGATGACTGACCCAGAGCCTCAGGGTAGACTGTCTAGCAGTCTCTTTTCCTGCAAGTCATTTCCCAGACCCTGCTGAAGCCTCTGAATTTGCTTCTCCAGTTACCCGACCATAATGTGCATTGAGAATAAACAAGAATAAACAAGATCACTGATGAGGGTTGTCACACTTCATTCCACAGGAGTGAACGATTCAGAGAGCCACACCGGGGGCAGCCCTCCATCTCAACAGAGAACATTATCTGTTCTTCCTCACCTGCAGTGAAAATCCATGAGAAAGTTCTTAATCCTATAAAGCTTAGCCCCAGACAAAGGAAAAAAAAAAGTGTTTGAGGAAGGAGGAAATAAGGAATAAAGAAAACCATAATCCTTCCCTAGGATTTATCTGTGTGTAACTCTATTGTTTAGCTTTAACCCATAATTATCAATACTAAATTTTACAGAATAATTCTGAAGAAAAAAAAATCTTAAAGAAAAACAGAATGGCCCAGAAGTTTAATTATACGAAAACATGAGTTTGGCATTCCCCTTCACCCATTTCTCAGTCACGTTAGTACTTGCTAATAAGGCCCCATGTGAAGCTGAAATGACTTGCCCATGTAGTTTCTCGATAACATGGTGATGTCATACCAAATCCCAGGCTTACAGATGAACAGTGCCTGGCTTCCTGGCTCCAGTCATGAGAACAGTCATTCCATTGATGGCCTTGTGCAGGCAGACTTTAAAGATAAGATGAAACTGCTTTCATTGGCACAGGGTCTGGAGCAAGAGGTGGCTGATGGAGGAGGTGGCCACAGCCTCCAGGCATGAAGCTATTCCTCGTCTGTCCCATCCAGGATGTGTTTAAAGGAGAATGGGGAAAACTTGTAACCAGCCCCAGAATAGAACTTGTTCTGGAACTCCACCCTGTGGTTGGGGGCAAGGAAAAGGAGAATTGAACACAGAAGTGAGAGGCTGGCAGCTGGAGGAGAGAAGCTAAGAGTGTGTAAAATCAATCACCAGGTGGAGAAGGCACCCTTGGCGGCCGCCATAGGAATCCTCAGGGTTTGTTTGGTTTTTTAAAAATCCTTCTCTGGCCTCCCTCTGACACCTTCCTCTCCTCCACCCCATCCCCACTTTCTCCAGGCATTTACTAGACACCTCAGGGACCACAGCATGAACTCACCTGGACCCCTGACAACCAAGGAAGCCCTTGCTGGGTAGCCTTGTCCGAGAAGATGGTGATGGGACAGACTATCACGAGGTTGTACAAGGTGCTTTGCTTTCATCCTGATCTTAACTGTGGGGCTTACCTAACTGCACAACTGCCAGAGCCTTGACTTCTACTTACATAACAGATACCATGAATGATCACTTCTGCATTATGCTGCAGAGCTCTTTTGTTTATAATGACATGGGGAGAAATGATGCTACAGCCTCGGGCGGGGGATTCTCTCCACTCCAAAGGGCACACCTAAGACCTTTTATGAAAAGCAGCCATGGAGGGAGGGAGGACAGTGAAGCTAAGGAGGGTCTGGTGGAATTCCTGCTGCTTCAGCGTAGACGACACACTCAAAATTCTCGGCTGAAATGTGGATCGGGAGAGAAACAGAAGCCTAAGCCAGCATTTTCATACTCATCAGTCCAACAATGGCCAGTTGTCTTTGGACATGTCTTTAAATGCCAAGGGCCTCCAGTGCAAGCCTTCTTCCTTGTGTTTCCATTTTCCAAGAACTGGTTGCCTGTTCTGTTGGAGTAATTTCTGCCCTCAGTAGCAAGGGCCAGGGAGCCAAGACTCGCTCAGCATCGCCCTCAGAGAGTCTTTCAGACCCGTCATCTTACCAAGAGTTGAGGTGTCCCTTATTTTGAAACCCATTATTATAACAAGTGAACATTTAAAAGCAGTGAAAGGGAATAACACATTTTGAAGAGCAGTCAGGGTATATGTATATACATTCACAGACAGGACATAATACTACACCAAGAAGGGACTCAACTAAGGCTCCAAAAAGGCACGGCAGTTGCTAATGTCACCCAACAAGTTAGGATTTGAACCGAGTCAGCTAGCCGTCCCACCCGCCCTCTACCGTTAGTGTCTACGCCATAAGCAATCCTTACCAGTGCAGCCGCAGGGCATGGAGGAAAGCAGAGAGGCCCTCCATGATAAGAAGGATGGCTACCGTCAGAACAGCAAACACGGCAAAAATGATGAAGACCCCGATGAGTCCTCCCCAGCCTCGCACGCGAAGGCCAGATTTCATCACCATGGTCCAGAGCACTTCGGACAGTTCTGCAAGGCACAAGAAAAACATGCTCAACCACGCAGTGCATCTGGCAAACAAAGATTACTCTCCTAACTGTAATCCTGGGTCTGCATGCCCTACGATTCAGCAACTCTGCTCCCAGGTGGAGAAAGTGGGCATCTCTGCCCTAGGGTACCTTCCTGAGATTGTCTATGGCAGTTCTGGAGGAGTTTCCCTCCAGAGGACAAGGATACAAGAGATGGCACATTATTCAACAATGAAAGTGATTAAACCATAGCTACCGGCAGCAACACAAAGGAACATCTTACACCAAAGAAGCTAGACACAAAAGAATACACATACTAGGGCTTCCCCTGGTGGTCCAGTGGGTAAGGACACCGCCTTGCAGTACAAGGGGCGCTGGTTCGATCCCTGGCCTAGGAAGATCCCATGTGCCATGGAACGGCTGGACCAATGTGTCCAATTACCGAGCCGGAGCTCTGGGGCGCATGCGCCCAGAGCCGGCGCTCTGCAACGACAGAGGCCACCGCGATGGGAGGCCCACAGGAGCCAAAGAACAAAGACGGATGAAAATAGAGAAATGAAAGACCAATAGAAGTGGCCAGCCCATCCCCCTCCCTCCCCACCCCACCCTCCAAAAGATAAATAAATAAAAAAAATTTAAAAAAAAAGAATACACATACTATGATTTGATATGCACTGAAGTCAAATTCATATATGAAAGCCCTTGGGAGATGGGGCATTTAAGAAGTGATTTGGGGGACTTCCTTGGTAGTCCAGTGGTTAAGACTTTGCCTCCCAGTGCAGGGATTGAGGGTTCAATGCCTGGTCAGAGAACTAAAATCCCACATGCCTTGTGGCCCCCAAAAAATCCACCCCAAAACATAAAATAAGCACTATTATAACAATTCAATAAAGACTTCAAAATGGTCCACACCAGGGGGACTTCCCTGGTAGGTCCAGTGGTTAACAATCCACCTGGCAGTGAAGGGGATATGGGTTCCAACCCTGGCCGGGAATTAAGATCCTACATACCACGGGGCAGCTAAGCCCAAGCAAGCTGCAACTACAGAGCCTACACTCTACAAGAGAAACCAGTGCAGCGCAAGAATCCTGTGTGCCACAACTAAATAAAAAAAAAAATTTTTTAAAAGAGAATGGTCCTCATCAAAAAACCTTAAAAAAAATGTTGAGGGCTTCCCTGGTGGCCCAGTGGGTAAGGACACCGCCTTGCAGTGCAAGGGGCGCCAGCTTGATCCCTGGCCTGGGAAGATCCCATGTGCCGCGGAACAGCAAGACCGATGGGTCCAACTACCAAGCCCGGGGCTCTGCAGCACATGTGCCCAGAGCTGGTGCTCTGCAACGAGAGAGGCCACTGCGATGGGAAGCCTACACAGACCAAAAGAACAAAAGATGGATGGAAATAAATAAAAATGAAAGATCAATAGAAGTAACCAAAAAAAAAAACTCTATAAAAAAAAAGTTGAGGGCTTCCCTCGTGGTCCAGTGTGTAGGGAGTTCGCCTTGGAGTACAGGGAGCACAGGTTTGGTCCCTGGCCCGGGAGAGTCCTGCATGCCACAGAGCAGCTGGACCAGTGTATCCCAATTGCGAGCCAGCGCTCTGGAGCGCATGTACCCGGGGCTGGTGCTCTGCGGCAGGGGAGGCTGCTGCAGTGGGATACCCACCAGGCCAAAGAGTAGAGATGGATGAGAATAAATAAAACACCAATAAAAAAGGCCAAATTAAAAAAAATAGTTGAGATTAGGGTTGGGTGGGGTCCTCATGTTGGGATTATTGCCTTTGTAAGAAGAGACACCAAAGAGTTCTCTCACTCCCCTTTCAAGGGAGATACTATCGTTGTAGGCGTTTGTGCAAGAAAACAAACCGCCAGAGCTGTCAAGACCCATTAACGCTGAGGACCTGCTTTTCTATTGTATATCGACCACCAGGCCCACTTTCACTGCTTTGGTTTCTACTCAGCACACACTCTGGCCTGGCTTCTGTGTTCCTGGCGTGGTGCCCAGGGCTGGGAGCGCAGAGATAAACGTCAGGGTCCTTGACTTTCAGGAGTCCATAATTGAGGAGGGAAACAGGCTAACAAGACAGGATTACAATTCGTACTAGGGCAGAACCTGGGAAGGGTAACTTATAGGCTGGGGACCAGGAAGGAAGACCACCAGGAAATATGCCCAACCAAAAACTAAAAAGGGAGGCAGGACTGCCGCAAGGGACCCACAGAGCCTACACCAAAAAAGGTGCAGCGCAAGAATCCTGTGTGCCACAACTAAATAAAAAAATTTTTAAAAGAGAATGGTCCTCATCAAAAACCTTAAAAAATGTTGAGGGCTTCCCTGGTGGTCCAGTGGGTAAGGACACCGCCTTGCAGTGCAAGGGGCGCCAGCTTGATCCCTGGCCTGGGAAGATCCCATGTGCCGCGGAACAGCAAGACCGATGGGTCCAACTACCAAGCCCGGGGCTCTGCAGCACATGTGCCCAGAGCTGGTGCTCTGCAACGAGAGAGGCCACTGCGATGGGAAGCCTACACAGACCAAAAGAACAAAAGATGGATGGAAATAAATAAAAATGAAAGATCAATAGAAGTAACCAAAAAAAAAAACTCTATAAAAAAAAAGTTGAGGGCTTCCCTCGTGGTCCAGTGTGTAGGGAGTTCGCCTTGGAGTACAGGGAGCACAGGTTTGGTCCCTGGCCCGGGAGAGTCCTGCATGCCACAGAGCAGCTGGACCAGTGTATCCCAATTGCGAGCCAGCGCTCTGGAGCGCATGTACCCGGGGCTGGTGCTCTGCGGCAGGGGAGGCTGCTGCAGTGGGATACCCACCAGGCCAAAGAGTAGAGATGGATGAGAATAAATAAAACACCAATAAAAAAGGCCAAATTAAAAAAAAAATAGTTGAGATTAGGGTTGGGTGGGGTCCTCATGTTGGGATTATTGCCTTTGTAAGAAGAGACACCAAAGAGTTCTCTCACTCCCCTTTCAAGGGAGATACTATCGTTGTAGGCGTTTGTGCAAGAAAACAAACCGCCAGAGCTGTCAAGACCCATTAACGCTGAGGACCTGCTTTTCTATTGTATATCGACCACCAGGCCCACTTTCACTGCTTTGGTTTCTACTCAGCACACACTCTGGCCTGGCTTCTGTGTTCCTGGCGTGGTGCCCAGGGCTGGGAGCGCAGAGATAAACGTCAGGGTCCTTGACTTTCAGGAGTCCATAATTGAGGAGGGAAACAGGCTAACAAGACAGGATTACAATTCGTACTAGGGCAGAACCTGGGAAGGGTAACTTATAGGCTGGGGACCAGGAAGGAAGACCACCAGGAAATATGCCCACCAAGCTTAGTTCTGAAGGAGGAATGAGACATCAGGTGGGGAGAGAGTTAAAGAAGGCAGGACTGCCGCAGGCAAGGGACCCACGGTGCAGACACACAGAGGGCCCGGAGCGCATAGCATCTTCCGGAGCCTCAGGGCAGCTTGTCGCAGCCATGGTACAGGAAATGAGGAGGGATGGAGGTGTCGTAGGGAGCCTGAGGGCAAGGAGGGAAACCCCAAGAGGCAAGACTGGAGAAGCAGACAGAAATCAAGAGCAATTTTACAAATTAAGTCAATGAGTCAAAATTCCAGGTTTAAGTCATTCTTGGGGCTCAAATCTTTACCAAGAAATGCAAACAGCCTGTAGAAACAAGGAAACAGATTCTCCCCAAGAATTTCCAGATAAAACAGAGTTGCCAACACTTTGTTTGTAGGACTTCTGCCCTCCAGAACTAAAAGACAGTCAATCTCACAGTGTTCTAAGCCGCTATATGTGTTTTAACAGCAACACGAAACTGATACGGAGGGTAACCATTCCAGCATTACAAAGTCAGACCTGCTGGAAAAAGTCACCTCTGTTAATACTATGAAAGAAGAGCCACTCTTCTGGCAAGCACACTGGAAATGCCCCACAAGGCACTTTCACCTCCAAGTGCATTACATCTGTTTCCAAAGGGACATGTGATGGTCACCCTGCCGGCAGTCCACCCACTCACGTGCGTGCGCCAGGCTGAGGGCCCAGAGCCGAAGGTAGGAGGCGGTGTTGGAAATGCAGCCCAGGCAGTACTCGATCGTGTGGATGGCCTGATGCACAAAGACGTCTCCAAAGTTGAACTGAAAGAGAGAATTTCTAATGTTACTTCATTAAATACTTTCTACATGAACATATGACAAATGATACATGGATGGATCAGACCTAGGCTCTGCTTTAAGACATTTCCAGTTGAATGAAGGAGGGATAGATGGAGAGAGTAGAATAAGAGAAATGTCTGAAAAATGAACCTCAGTCAAAGAGAGTCTGGCTTGGTCCTGGCTCCTAAACCTTCGGCATTTCCCAAGCGAAAGAAATGCTGGATATTCATGATTTACTCATCCCTGGGACCACAGCTCCTCCTTTTTGCTAATGTTAATGGGGGCACTTGGTAATTTAACTGGGAGCTGGCCTCACCCGAAAGACCAACCATGTGATTAGAGACTTGAGACTTTGAGTCACAAGTTGTCAACTAAATCCAACTCCAGGGAGGGGAGGGAGCTGGAGATTGAGCACAACCACCTGGACTTCACTAGGATCAGTCACATCTATATAATGACACCCCAATGAAACATGAAACACAGAAGCTCTGATGAGCTTCCTGAGTGAGCTACACAATAACACCACCGCATGGTGATGTCAATGCCAGGAGAGAGCCATGCATCCCTAAGGACACGAGAGCTGTGTATCTGGAACCTTCCCCATGTCAGATTCTGCTGACGAATTTCCAGATAAAACAGAGTTGCCAACACTTTGTTTGTAGGACTTCTGCCCTCCAGAACTATAAGACAGTCAATCTCACAGTGTTCTAAGCCGCTATATGTGTTTTAACAGCAACACGAAACTGATACGGAGGGTAACCATTCCAGCATTACAAAGTCAGACCTGCTGGAAAAAGTCACCTCTGTTAATACTATGAAAGAAGAGCCACTCTTCTGGCAAGCACACTGGAAATGCCCCACAAGGCACTTTCACCTCCAAGTGCATTACATCTGTTTCCAAAGGGACATGTGATGGTCACCCTGCCGGCAGTCCACCCACTCACGTGCGTGCGCCAGGCTGAGGGCCCAGAGCCGAAGGTAGGAGGCGGTGTTGGAAATGCAGCCCAGGCAGTACTCGATCGTGTGGATGGCCTGATGCACAAAGACGTCTCCAAAGTTGAACTGAAAGAGAGAATTTCTAATGTTACTTCATTAAATACTTTCTACATGAACATATGACAAATGATACATGGATGGATCAGACCTAGGCTCTGCTTTAAGACATTTCCAGTTGAATGAAGGAGAGATAGGTGGAGAGAGTAGAATAAGAGAAATGTCTGAAAAATGAACCTCAGTCAAAGAGAGTCTGGCTTGGTCCTGGCTCCTAAACCTTCGGCATTTCCCAAGCGAAAGAAATGCTGGATATTCATGATTTACTCATCCCTGGGACCACAGCTCCTCCTTTTTGCTAATGTTAATGGGGGCACTTGGTAATTTAACTGGGAGCTGGCCTCACCCGAAAGACCAACCATGTGATTAGAGACTTGAGACTTTGAGTCACAAGTTGTCAACTAAATCCAACTCCAGGGAGGGGAGGGAGCTGGAGATTGAGCACAACCACCTGGACTTCACTAGGATCAGTCACATCTATATAATGACACCCCAATGAAACATGAAACACAGAAGCTCTGATGAGCTTCCTGAGTGAGCTACACAATAACACCACCGCACGGTGATGTCAATGCCAGGAGAGAGCCATGCATCCCTAAGGACACGAGAGCTGTGTATCTGGAACCTTCCCCATGTCAGATTCTGCTGACATGCCTCTTCCTCTGGCTGGTTCTGATGTGTAGCCTTCAGCTGTAAGTAAAACTCTACTTAAACGTATAGCACTTCCCTGAGTTCTGTGAGCTGTCTGCTTGACTCAACCTGAGGGAATCTGAGGGCTCCCTACCCCCCAGACTTGTGGCTGGTGCCAGAGGTGTTGGGTTGACTTGGGAGTCTGGAGATGTGTGCTCTTAACCTGGCGCTGGGCTAAGCATGGGTGAGGACCCAAGTGGGAAGGAACCTGGAGGGGAGATCAGAGTCAAGCCTGTATGTGCCTTATGCTGGGAGAACCAGGCTTGACTGTACCGGGGGAAAGTGCCATCCAGTGGAGCCCGAAGGTGTCCCTCAAGGGCAGCCAGTTAATGAAGGCACAGGCAGGGGCACACAGACCAGACATATCCTGGGGGGAATGAGGAGGATGGATGAGGGAGGTTGTACTAGACAGGCTGGGACTTGATGAACCAGAAGACATGTGCGTTAGATTCTAAAACATGCCAGCAGGCTAGGCAGGCCTACTAATACCAGTATGGGTTACTCTCAATGTCTGGAATCTTGCTGGGAAAACTTTCCATGATCCAACGTTTCATTCATTCTAACTGACTATCCCTTGGTGCAAATGAATACTTTTTTGTTTAAGTAATCAATGCCACAAATGGAGCTACTTACAGCCTCTCTCAGGCCTCCCAGGAACCCTGTTCTCACTCCAGAATTAGGAGACAGCTCCACTTAAAACCCCCAACCTGGGATTCAGAACTGTGGCTGACCTCAGTCATGGTATAAAAGCAGCCAGCTGCCTTGTCTGCAAAGACATGACCCAGTCCTGAGAGGGAGTGGCTGCCCTTGGACAGAAACAGACAGGGAGGGAGGACAGAGGAGCACAGTTTGGGAATCCACAAGCGAGGCAGGCCATGGCACAAAGGTAAGTGAACAAAGTGGATGCAGAGCCAGGGCTGAGGTAGGAGGAGGTGCTGGCAGCTGGCTGTGCTTACGTCAGGGAGGAGGACTGGCAACAGAGAACTCGCTTCTTCTTTCAAGATAAGGGACTAGATTTGGGCTTTGCTCTCATGAGTGAGGGGCACTGATGGGGACAATCATCATAAACCAGCAGACACCCAGGGACACGGTTCTGAGTCAAGGGGGGCCCAGTAACATTTAGGAGCTTCTATCTCACTAAACTTGAGACTGATATTCACATCATATTCAGAGCAGCATCTGGGGAAAATGATTAAAACGCTCCCTGATGAGCTGTTAAGTAGCTATAATCTTAAGCGCTCCCCCTTTCCTGGGACTAACCCAACTTGCCATGACTTAGCGAAGACAGGGCCACCACCAGGAGGCCTGAGTCCCATCTGATGGGCTGGTGCCTACGCACTACTGACTGTTAAATATGTGAGCATCTTCCCTGGCTAGACCTGACTTCTAGAATTTGTATAAACTTCAAGTCTTCCTACGGTGTCAAGTCCCAAATACCTCTTCTTTAAATAAGCAATTTCCCCCCCTAATATTTTGGCTGCACAGCTTGAAGGGGGTCAAGGGACCCCTTAATTCCCAACAAGGGATTAAACCTGGGTCATGGCAGACATGGTGGCACACCTCAACCAAAGGCCACCAGGGGACTCCCCCAAATACCTCTTGATCATGGTCACCCTGTGCCCCATGGGCACCTGCAGGAGCACTGTGGCCAGAGCTGTCCACTTCAGTGTCCTCAGTGGTGTCTTCTGGGATCCTGGAGGCCTGCAGCTGTCAGCAAACAAGACCAGGAAGTGCCAGACTCACTCTTAGAATTACAAAAATTCTCTATAAAGACTTTCATTGAACATTAGCTATGTTCCAGATACTGTCCTAAACTCTTGATTATCTCATTTAGCCTTCACAACAATCTTTTCATGTAAACACGATTATCACTCCTTTTTACCAGGAAGCAAACTAAGATACACAAAGGTTAAGAAATGAACCCACAAGATCACACACCTGGTAAACTAGTTAATGGCAGAGCACAAGCAGCAGGCAGTCTGACTCTGGGCATGCGCTTTTCTCCACGGTGTTTGAGAAGGTGCCAGATTAATCATGCTCTTTACAATAAACCAAGAGTCTTATGACCCAAACAATCAGATTTCTACAAGCAACTCTAACCAGGAGGGATTGATGACTATGACAGTTTGTGTCTCTCCTCAGATCATGTTAAAATTCTACCCCAAAGATGAAAGTATTAGAAAGTGGAACCTCTGGCAAGCACGTAGGTCATGAGAATGGGATCCTCATGAATGGAATTCATGCCCTTATCAAAGGGGCTTCAGGGAGCTCCCTTGCTCCTTCCACCCGGTGAGGACACAGAGAGAAGATGCCAGTAGTTAATCAGGAAAGCAGCCTCTCCAGAAAGTGACGATGCTGACATCCTAATTGGGGGGACTTCCAGCCTTCAAAGCTGTGAGCTGTGACACCGCCTCCCAGTCTGTGATGTTTCATTCTACGGCCCCAGTGGACTAGACAATGACGTTTCCAGCACAAATACATTTTTTAAAAATAAAAGCATCACTTTATAAAGATGGCTAAGAGGGCTTCCCTGGTGGCCGAGTGGTAAGGAATCAGGAGACAATGCCGAAGACACAGGTTCAGTTCCTGATCCGGGAAGATCCCACTTGCAGCAACTCATCCCACGCACCGCAAGTGTTGAACCTGTGCTCTAGAGCCTGGGAGCCACGACCACGGAGCCCATGCACTTTAGACCACCCAAATGAGAAGCCCACTCTCTGCAACTAGAGAAAAGCCTGAGCAGCAACAAAGACTAGCACAGACAAAAATAAATTCATAAAATAAAAATAGTTCTAAAACAATAGCTAAGAAAAGAATTCAAGGGAAAAAAAAAATATATATATATATATATATGTATATATATAGGTATAGCTGCCATTCGATTTGGCCTGGTTTTAAGTTTGAAGAGAATATTTAACTCAAGTCACCCTGAACTTTAATGTCCCATGGCCACACTTTTTCCTAGAATGATTTCACAGGTAGGGTCTTGTACATTAGGCATGAAAGTATCTTTAGCTTTCTTTCTTCAGCACATCTGCACCTAGTATTTGCAGACCTTTGAGCAAAGGTACAACTGAAACAGCACGGCAGTCTGACTCTGGGCATGCGCTTTTCTCCACGGTGTTTGAGAAGGTGCCAGATTAATCATGCTCTTTACAATAAACCAAGAGTCTTATGACCCAAACAATCAGATTTCTACAAGCAACTCTAACCAGGAGGGATTGATGACTATGACAGTTTGTGTCTCTCCTCAGATCATGTTAAAATTCTACCCCAAAGATGAAAGTATTAGAAAGTGGAACCTCTGGCAAGCACGTAGGTCATGAGAATGGGATCCTCATGAATGGAATTCATGCCCTTATCAAAGGGGCTTCAGGGAGCTCCCTTGCTCCTTCCACCCGGTGAGGACACAGAGAGAAGATGCCAGTAGTTAATCAGGAAAGCAGCCTCTCCAGAAAGTGACGATGCTGACATCCTAATTGGGGGGACTTCCAGCCTTCAAAGCTGTGAGCTGTGACACCGCCTCCCAGTCTGTGATGTTTCATTCTACGGCCCCAGTGGACTAGACAATGACGTTTCCAGCACAAATACATTTTTTAAAAATAAAAGCATCACGTTATAAAGATGGCTAAGAGGGCTTCCCTGGTGGCCGAGTGGTAAGGAATCAGGAGACAATGCCGAAGACACAGGTTCAGTTCCTGATCCGGGAAGATCCCACTTGCAGCAACTCATCCCACGCACCGCAAGTGTTGAACCTGTGCTCTAGAGCCTGGGAGCCACGACCACGGAGCCCATGCACTTTAGACCACCCAAATGAGAAGCCCACTCTCTGCAACTAGAGAAAAGCCTGAGCAGCAACAAAGACTAGCACAGACAAAAATAAATTCATAAAATAAAAATAGTTCTAAAACAATAGCTAAGAAAAGAATTCAAGGGAAAAAAAAAAAATATATATATATATATATGTATATATATAGGTATAGCTGCCATTCGATTTGGCCTGGTTTTAAGTTTGAAGAGAATATTTAACTCAAGTCACCCTGAACTTTAATGTCCCATGGCCACACTTTTTCCTAGAATGATTTCACAGGTAGGGTCTTGTACATTAGGCATGAAAGTATCTTTAGCTTTCTTTCTTCAGCACATCTGCACCTAGTATTTGCAGACCTTTGAGCAAAGGTACAACTGAAAGTCCACATGCCACCTGTATAAACATTTTAAAGGTGTAAGTCAAGCCAATAGCATCCTAAATAAAGAAAATGTTATGGCCTCTGTCTTGACAACTTCTCACAGGAACGTGTAAGGTCAGGTTCAAAGTGAGCATCCCGCACCAGGGCAAGGCCACACTGGAGAACTAGTCCTCCACCCGGCTTCTCACCCTTCCCTTCTCACCTCTTCTCCAATTTCATCCCATAGCACAGGGGCCACGGCCTCACGTGCACATGTACGGATGCTCCCACCCAAGATATCTACGTTCCACCCACATTCCCCACAAACTGCTGCCCCTTGGCCACAACCAGGGTCAGTGGTACCCACTGATCTCGTTGGTCCTTTATATGACCCGGCAGTGGGCTTGAGTCCCTCTGGACAGGAATTCCAGGGTGCTGGGTATGAAGCAAGGGCTCTGGCTCAGCCCTTGCCCTTGGCCCACGGTTCCTTGCCCCACAGTGACGAAAGGGACTCAAGTTAACATGACTTTGTCTTCTTGAAATCCTATTTTCTCTTCTTGTCAACTTAAGGAAGAAAATACCAAAGAAGAAATGGAGCACAGTTTTTCCATTTCCATTCCTAAATGCTAGCCTTCTCCGGACAAATCCTGAAATTGGTTCAAATGAGCATAAACAATTGTGCAGAAGTGTGACACCAGGACTTGACAAATCTCATTGACTCTTTCTCCCATTCATAATATTCTTTCCCATCCCCCTAAACATCTCACAGTGTTTGAGCTAGATGCCATCTGAAATAAAATAGCAATCAATTTTAAAATCGTTCCTTGCAACTTCCTAAAAACACATAAAACACACATGCAACAAGATACAAGGATGTTTATAGCAGTACTATTTGTATTTACTAACCCTGGGAAAAAGCCAAATAAGTTATTGATACATGAATAGATAATTAAATTGTGATATATCTATGCAAAGGAATACTATATAGCAACCATAAGCATACAATCGTTCAAATATAATGTCAGATGAAGGAAGCTAGATCCAAAAGAAGACACAGTGCGTGATTCCATTTACATAAAGGTCAAGAACAGGGAAAACCAACCTACAGTGTTAGAAATGAGGACAATGGTGACCTTGCGGTGAGAGGGACAGGAAGCAGGCCCAAAGGGACTTCAGGGCCTGATGGTGTTCTTTTTTTTTTTTTTTTTTTTTAAAGATTTATTTATTTATTTATTTATTTATTTATTTTTTTATTTTTTTTTGGGCGGGGATCGGGCTGGGGAGGGAGGGGAGCGGGTGGGCCACTTCTATTGGTCTTTCATTTCTCTATTTTCATCCGTCGTTGTTCTTTGGCTCTTGTGGGCCTCCCATCGCGGTGGCGTCTGTCGTTGCAGAGCGCCAGCTCCGGGCACATGCGCTCCAGAGCTCTGGCTCGGTAATTGGACACATGGGTCCAGCCGCTCCGCGGCACGTGGGATCTTCCCAGGCCAGGGATCGAACCGGCACCCCTTGCACTGCAAGGCTGTGTCCTTACCCACTGGACCACCAGGGAAGCCCCCTGATGGTGTTCTGAGTCTCCACCTGAGGGCTGTGCCCACGGTTCCTTGCCCCACAGTGACGAAAGGGACTCAAGTTAACATGACTTTGTCTTCTTGAAATCCTATTTTCTCTTCTTGTCAACTTAAGGAAGAAAATACCAAAGAAGAAATGGAGCACAGTTTTTCCATTTCCATTCCTAAATGCTAGCCTTCTCCGGACAAATCCTGAAATTGGTTCAAATGAGCATAAACAATTGTGCAGAAGTGTGACACCAGGACTTGACAAATCTCATTGACTCTTTCTCCCATTCATAATATTCTTTCCCATCCCCCTAAACATCTCACAGTGTTTGAGCTAGATGCCATCTGAAATAAAATAGCAATCAATTTTAAAATCGTTCCTTGCAACTTCCTAAAAACACATAAAACACACATGCAACAAGATACAAGGATGTTTATAGCAGTACTATTTGTATTTACTAACCCTGGGAAAAAGCCAAATAAGTTATTGATACATGAATAGATAATTAAATTGTGATATATCTATGCAAAGGAATACTATATAGCAACCATAAGCATACAATCGTTCAAATATAATGTCAGATGAAGGAAGCTAGATCCAAAAGAAGACACAGTGCGTGATTCCATTTACATAAAGGTCAAGAACAGGGAAAACCAACCTACAGTGTTAGAAATGAGGACAATGGTGACCTTGCGGTGAGAGGGACAGGAAGCAGGCCCAAAGGGACTTCAGGGCCTGATGGTGTTCTTTTTTTTTTTTTTTTTTTTTAAAGATTTATTTATTTATTTATTTATTTATTTATTTATTTTGGGCGGGGGTCGGGCTGGGGAGGGAGGGGAGCGGGTGGGCCACTTCTATTGGTCTTTCATTTCTCTATTTTCATCCGTCGTTGTTCTTTGGCTCTTGTGGGCCTCCCATCGCGGTGGCGTCTGTCGTTGCAGAGCGCCAGCTCCGGGCACATGCGCTCCAGAGCTCTGGCTTGGTAATTGGACACATGGGTCCAGCCGCTCCGCGGCACGTGGGATCTTCCCAGGCCAGGGATCGAACCGGCACCCCTTGCACTGCAAGGCTGTGTCCTTACCCACTGGACCACCAGGGAAGCCCCCTGATGGTGTTCTGAGTCTCCACCTGAGGGCTGTGCCCATGTTGTGATACATCACTGATCTGTGCCCTTATCATTGGTGTACTTGTATGTATGTAGGTTATACTTTCATAAAGTTTACTTTTAAAAAACATGCACGTAAATGTAAAGATTTTGAATAGAAATGCAAATTACTTCACTGTGCCCTGGGATAGAGGAGTGATAGGAGACCAGGCCATGCCGCAGGTCAGAAGAGGAAGCAGAATATGGCTGGTCCAGGTGGTCTGGGCACCTGGCCACAAGTGGTTCTGGGGAGGAGATGTGTGCCCACGGGCTGCCCACGGGCTGCCCACAGGTCATGTGCCCAAAAGGTCCTCAGTGAAGGGGTTTCTAAACCACATCCCGCAGAAACCCAGGGTTATAGGATTCCAGAGGAATCTGAGGAAATGGGACCTCTGCTCACCTCCCCTGAGGTCCATCACAACAAATCTGTTAACAGTCTCCAAGTATTGGGCCTTTTTAAGGTTTCATGGGGGGAATTGGGAGGAGGCAAAATAATTCCATTACAGAATCATCTTGTGGATGGAGGTGGGAGGAAATGTTTCTAACATGAACAAGGACCATCTAATCAGCAGGCCAAGGAATCAACCAACAGCCATACACCCCCAGGGCCAAGGAGGCAGATCTACAAGCAGTCTCTGAGAGCCCGGTTCCTCTGAGCCAGTCTAGGAGGTATCATCCAAGATGGCAGGCCACAAAAACTCTCTACTTCCTTCCCTGCCATACAGGTCACCCGCGGGGAGAAGGGAGGAGTCCATCACTGTATTTAAACGACTTTTGCTGAGCCAAGAACAAGACAAGCTATGGTTTGAGCGTCCTGGGCCTCATGGCAGCCAGCAGGAACCGAGCCCTCAACTTACAGACAGGCTGACTGTCTACGAAAGACAGCTGCAGCTATTTCTGCAGAAAGGTATTTGCAACCTTTCTTTCAAACACCCATTACCTGTCTGGACGATGGTCCACCTCAACTATCCTTCGCCATCCTGGTCCCTCCACAGTTAACCAAACAATAAACGACCACTCTTTGCTTTTGCCTTCCTATATGTTTACATCCCACATAAATTATATTTCAGACAGGCTTTAGATCTAGTCAGGGCTGGCAGGAAGTAGGGGGAGGCAGGTGATTTAGAAAGAGGGTGCCACCTAGGGGTGAACCTCCTGAATTCCAGCCTCCTCCGGTCTAGATCCCTGTCTCTACCACCAGCCAGGTCAGAGTCTAGAAAAAAAGATTTATCCAAAAATATCCACCACCACTTGATCTCAGAAAAGCCCCTTCATCTTTTACACTAGCAAAGGGAAGCAGAGACTGATCACCTCAAACAGTACCTGTGTGTCATTTGTAGACGCTGATGCTCTGTGGACAGTGGATCCTCCCTAATCCTATTCGACTCAGGCTGACAGTAAACTCCTCATCAATCCCTGAGTAAACCTGAGGCTCAGAGAAGTTTAGACAAAAGGAGGAAGTCGGCTGAAACGGGTGCCTGAAAATAGGGCTGACGAAGAACGTCGGCTTAACAGTCTCCAAGTATTGGGCCTTTTTAAGGTTTCATGGGGGGAATTGGGAGGAGGCAAAATAATTCCATTACAGAATCATCTTGTGGATGGAGGTGGGAGGAAATGTTTCTAACATGAACAAGGACCATCTAATCAGCAGGCCAAGGAATCAACCAACAGCCATACACCCCCAGGGCCAAGGAGGCAGATCTACAAGCAGTCTCTGAGAGCCCGGTTCCTCTGAGCCAGTCTAGGAGGTATCATCCAAGATGGCAGGCCACAAAAACTCTCTACTTCCTTCCCTGCCATACAGGTCACCCGCGGGGAGAAGGGAGGAGTCCATCACTGTATTTAAACGACTTTTGCTGAGCCAAGAACAAGACAAGCTATGGTTTGAGCGTCCTGGGCCTCATGGCAGCCAGCAGGAACCGAGCCCTCAACTTACAGACAGGCTGACTGTCTACGATAGACAGCTGCAGCTATTTCTGCAGAAAGGTATTTGCAACCTTTCTTTCAAACACCCATTACCTGTCTGGACGATGGTCCACCTCAACTATCCTTCGCCATCCTGGTCCCTCCACAGTTAACCAAACAATAAACGACCACTCTTTGCTTTTGCCTTCCTATATGTTTACATCCCACATAAATTATATTTCAGACAGGCTTTAGATCTAGTCAGGGCTGGCAGGAAGTAGGGGGAGGCAGGTGATTTAGAAAGAGGGTGCCACCTAGGGGTGAACCTCCTGAATTCCAGCCTCCTCCGGTCTAGATCCCTGTCTCTACCACCAGCCAGGTCAGAGTCTAGAAAAAAAGATTTATCCAAAAATATCCACCACCACTTGATCTCAGAAAAGCCCCTTCATCTTTTACACTAGCAAAGGGAAGCAGAGACTGATCACCTCAAACAGTACCTGTGTGTCATTTGTAGACGCTGATGCTCTGTGGACAGTGGATCCTCCCTAATCCTATTCGACTCAGGCTGACAGTAAACTCCTCATCAATCCCTGAGTAAACCTGAGGCTCAGAGAAGTTTAGACAAAAGGAGGAAGTCGGCTGAAACGGGTGCCTGAAAATAGGGTGACAATCACCAACAAGAGCGGACATATTTGAATCTGTTTACTCCTCTGGTTCCCTGAGACAATCTGTAACCTAACACAGGGTGAACACGCCAGGTCGCTTCAGTCATGTCTGACTCTTTTCAACACTAGCCCTGCAGCCCACCAGGCTCCTCCTTTCAAGGAATTCTACTGGCATGAATACTGGAGTGGGTTGCCATACCCTCCTCCAGGGAACCTTCCTGACCCAGGGATCATAACCCACATCTCATTATGTTTCCTGCATTGGCAGGGGGGTTCCTTACCACTGACGCCCAACCTGATACAGTACAAGCCCACCACTGCAGAATCCTGATGAAAACCAATGTTCAATACACACTAAGCCTATAGTAAAAGACGTTTATTTTCAACGAAAAAGTAAACCACAGACACTTAGAGGTCATTAACCACCACTAGACTAAGCACACATACCGCGAGCATGGTTTGCAACACATAAGATCAAAAACATGACCATTGTGCTGGAAGCGAGATGACCCTGAAGAAAAGCAGACCTCTACAGAAGGAAGCACGTCCCGGGGCAGGCCAGGGCCGCACCTCTCCACTCCCACCTCCTGAGGGCCTTTGAGCCCTGGTAAATCCAGTGTTCCTTCTAAACCCCTGACTTATATTTCTGGAAAACCCACATTCCTACCCACAGCGAGAAAACTAACGTGGATGGTGCTTACCTGGGATTTCCGATGGTTGGCTCTCAGGATAAACGGCTTAATCAGAAGCATCCATGGCACAGAAATCAAAGCTATGATAACGAAGAAACTCTGGACTTCTTGCTGTAAGACCAAAGTGGTACGATCTTACTGTTTCAAGGTGACTTCACAGCATACTTTATATGATACACATGATCAACATGGATCAACTACACACGATCAATACACGTGATCAACCACACTTTATGTGGAGAGATTGAAAGGATTTCAGTGGACTCAATCACCTTTCCATCATGGGGCCCTTCCCATGGCAGAGAGGGAAGTGCCAGTCCAGTGGCGTGGGGTGTCCACTCATGGCCGGCACTGGAGACTTCCCCTCTCCATGTCTTACTCTCCAAGCGGCTCCTGTCATGCCCCCACTCCATATGGAGCCCATCACAGGACAGACGTGCTCACAAGTCACATCCTAAGGCCACCTTTATTTGTCTTGCATCCCCTTGACTCTATTCTGTGAGGAGAGCTAGTCCTGGCCCTGGATGAACAGCAGGCCTGGCTCTTCACCTGTAACTACGGAGTAACCAAAAGTTCTCAGGTCACTTTAAGTAAACTACTGGAGTGGGTTGCCATACCCTCCTCCAGGGAACCTTCCTGACCCAGGGATCATAACCCACATCTCATTATGTTTCCTGCATTGGCAGGGGGGTTCCTTACCACTGACGCCCAACCTGATACAGTACAAGCCCACCACTGCAGAATCCTGATGAAAACCAATGTTCAATACACACTAAGCCTATAGTAAAAGACGTTTATTTTCAACGAAAAAGTAAACCACAGACACTTAGAGGTCATTAACCACCACTAGACTAAGCACACATACCGCGAGCATGGTTTGCAACACATAAGATCAAAAACATGACCATTGTGCTGGAAGCGAGATGACCCTGAAGAAAAGCAGACCTCTACAGAAGGAAGCACGTCTGGGGCAGGCCAGGGCCGCACCTCTCCACTCCCACCTCCTGAGGGCCTTTGAGCCCTGGTAAATCCAGTGTTCCTTCTAAACCCCTGACTTATATTTCTGGAAAACCCACATTCCTACCCACAGCGAGAAAACTAACGTGGATGGTGCTTACCTGGGATTTCCGATGGTTGGCTCTCAGGATAAACGGCTTAATCAGAAGCATCCATGGCACAGAAATCAAAGCTATGATAACGAAGAAACTCTGGACTTCTTGCTGTAAGACCAAAGTGGTACGATCTTACTGTTTCAAGGTGACTTCACAGCATACTTTATATGATACACATGATCAACATGGATCAACTACACACGATCAATACACGTGATCAACCACACTTTATGTGGAGAGATTGAAAGGATTTCAGTGGACTCAATCACCTTTCCATCATGGGGCCCTTCCCATGGCAGAGAGGGAAGTGCCAGTCCAGTGGCGTGGGGTGTCCACTCATGGCCGGCACTGGAGACTTCCCCTCTCCATGTCTTACTCTCCAAGCGGCTCCTGTCATGCCCCCACGCCATATGGAGCCCATCACAGGACAGACGTGCTCACAAGTCACATCCTAAGGCCACCTTTATTTGTCTTGCATCCCCTTGACTCTATTCTGTGAGGAGAGCTAGTCCTGGCCCTGGATGAACAGCAGGCCTGGCTCTTCACCTGTAACTACGGAGTAACCAAAAGTTCTCAGGTCACTTTAAGTCACAGACATTATCTCTAACAGTAATCTTTCTTTTTTTAGTCTTTATTTACTTGGCTGAGTGTTACCATATTTAACTGTGGTATGTGGGGTCTAGTGCCCCGGCCAGGAATTGAACCCAGGCCCCTGCATTGGAAGTGCAGAGTCTTAGCCATTGGACCACAGGGAAATCCCTCCGTCAGTAATCTTATATTGCTAGCACTACTGAGCCCTGTCGCTGTTAACTTCCAAAAAGTGACACAATTGCCATCTGACGTGCAGAGTCTCCCATCCAAGTACGAGCCAGGCCTGACCCTGCCTAGCTTCTGAGATCAGACGAGATTGGGCGCATTCAGGGTGGTATGGCCGTAGACAGAGACTCTCACTGTGGACGAGTTATCGAAGGGGTTCTGGAACCCCTGGCTAAACTCTTTCGCTGTCTCTTTCTACCTTTCATCAAAATTTACTTCAGCGTGAGGTGTCTGTGGTCTTCATGCCTCGTTGAAACCCAAGAGTCATCCCATTTTATCATCTTTTTTCGTATTTCCTTGCGATATCCTCACTCTCACCTCTTCCTCCTACCCTCCTGAGTCACCAGGTTTCAGGATTGACCCAGAACACCTATGTTCTAAAGGACCAGGACGTCTCGGAAGGCGTCATCAGATCCAATGAAAAGAGGTAGAAACTGGGTACTCGGAGTAAAAGAGAAAATGTTTCGTGAGCCCTCACGTTTCTCTGTTCTGGCCCTGCTCCCAATGAGACATTTATTATCATCTCAACGGGAGCAAGGTTTACCCCAGGAGCAAGGTTTACCCCAGTAACAGTACTGATAACCTTTTATCTGCTCCATCTCCTAAGCTCCTATACTCGTAACTACTCCCAAGGGGAATGGGGTGGGGAGTAGGGTCACAATGGGAACACACGCTGCACTTGCCAGCTCCAGGCCCCTGCCCTTGAAGCTGCCTCACTGCCTTTTGCCTATTCTTATATCATGCTTTCCTCTTTACAATGTATGAAGCAACCAGAGATGCCTACTCAGCTGATGCTCTTGCTTTCAACACAGAGACATGGCACAAAGCAGTCAGGGTAGCACTGGAAGCATGTGCGTTCAGTCACTAGGTCGTGTCTCTTTTTGACACCATGGAATGAAGGCCACCAAGCTTCTCTGTCCATGGAATGTTCCAGGCAAGAATACTGGAGTGGGTTGCCATGTCCTCCTCCAGGGGATCTTCCCGACCCCAGGGATCAAACCCATGTCTCCTACACTGGCAGGCAAATTCTCTACCACTGTACCACCTGGGAGTCCACCAAGTATTTATTTATTAGGCTGTGGCATGTGGAATCCAGCTCCCTGATTGGGAATCGAACCCAGGAGTGCGAAGTCCCAGCCATTGGACCACCAGGGAAATCCCACGGACAGAGGAGCCTGGCGGGCTTCATTCTAGAGTGTCAAAAACAGTCAGATACGACTTAGTGACGGGACGCACTTGTTCCCAGCCCTGCCCTGGCTGCTGAGGTCCCACGGGGCCACGAAGACTCAGACACGTCTTAGTGATTGAACAGCAACAACAAGCAGAGTTTACTTTTATAATAAAAGATGATTTCATTTTAAGGTACTAGTTAGAGCATTTACAGTTTCAAGTCAATCAATTTGAAGACTTATTTTTCTCTTTCTTCGCAGACTATGTACAAGCTAACTTTCATCCCCACAGCTATAACCCCTCAGGTGCAATATCCAAACAGAAACCACTGGAGCTGCCCCCGGGCACTGCCCTCAGCAGGCAGACATTCACCACCAGGGCCTTCTGAAATCTGAAGACCCAAGCATATCAGGTGCTGAGATGGCTCAGTATTGCAAATTATCACTCTCTACAACACCCAAGAGTAGGAGAGATTTGACATAATCAAGTATGTAGAAAGAAAAAGGAAGTCCAAATGTACCTGATGCTGGTACAGAGGTGCATTCGAAAGGTCCTTGTAGTTGAACAGGAACATGTTGATGAAATGGATGAGGATGCTCGGGGCTTGCCGGGACGTGGAGACGTTGAAGGAGCACCATTTGAAGATGATCATGAACACCAGGTATCCAAAGAGACTCAGGATAAAAATCATCTCCGGGATGAACTGCAGAACGATGTTCAGAGTGTTTCTGAAGAATCTGGGAGTGGTTGGGGGCAGGGGGACACACACAAGATAGAACAATGAAAGAATACCCATAACTCACTATTCTTTCCAAAGTACCAAATATTGGGTTTTCTGAACCCTGCATCCACTCCCCTGGCAAGTAGCAATCATGCATGGATGGAAAAGATGAGAAAGGAAGGTGCTTTTGTACAGAGCTCAAAGAGTACCAGGGTCTAGAAGGTAAGACTAAAGCAGGGACTTCTCTGGTGGCCCAGTGGCTGGGACTCCTGGCTTCCAATGCAGGAGGCCTGGGTTTGAGTCCTGGTTAGGGAGCTAGATACCACGTACTGCAACTAAGACCCAGCACAGTCAAATAAATAAACACCCACGGACAGAGGAGCCTGGCGGGCTTCATTTAACAAAAACAGTCAGATACGACTTAGTGACGGACGCACTTGTTCCCAGCCCTGCCCTGGCTGCTGAGGTCCCACGGGGCCACGAAGACTCAGACACGTCTTAGTGATTGAACAGCAACAACAAGCAGAGTTTACTTTTATAATAAAAGATGATTTCATTTTAAGGTACTAGTTAGAGCATTTACAGTTTCAAGTCAATCAATTTGAAGACTTATCTTTCTCTTTCTTCGCAGACTATGTACAAGCTAACTTTCATCCCCACAGCTATAACCCCTCAGGTGCAATATCCAAACAGAAACCACTGGAGCTGCCCCCGGGCACTGCCCTCAGCAGGCAGACATTCACCACCAGGGCCTTCTGAAATCTGAAGACCCAAGCATATCAGGTGCTGAGATGGCTCAGTATTGCAAATTATCACTCTCTACAACACCCAAGAGTAGGAGAGATTTGACATAATCAAGTATGTAGAAAGAAAAAGGAAGTCCAAATGTACCTGATGCTGGTACAGAGGTGCATTCGAAAGGTCCTTGTAGTTGAACAGGAACATGTTGATGAAATGGATGAGGATGCTCGGGGCTTGCCGGGACGTGGAGACGTTGAAGGAGCACCATTTGAAGATGATCATGAACACCAGGTATCCAAAGAGACTCAGGATAAAAATCATCTCCGGGATGAACTGCAGAACGATGTTCAGAGTGTTTCTGAAGAATCTGGGAGTGGTTGGGGGCAGGGGGGGACACACACAAGATAGAACAATGAAAGAATACCCATAACTCACTATTCTTTCCAAAGTACCAAATATTGGGTTTTTTTCTGAACCCTGCATCCACTCCCCTGGCAAGTAGCAATCATGCATGGATGGAAAAGATGAGAAAGGAAGGTGCTTTTGTACAGAGCTCAAAGAGTACCAGGGTCTAGAAGGTAAGACTAAAGCAGGGACTTCTCTGGTGGCCCAGTGGCTGGGACTCCTGGCTTCCAATGCAGGAGGCCTGGGTTTGAGTCCTGGTTAGGGAGCTAGATACCACGTACTGCAACTAAGACCCAGCACAGTCAAATAAATAAACATTTTTTAAAAAAAGGAAAAAAAAAAAAAATGAAAGCAAAGAACGGGCTCACACAGACAATCGGTGATTGGGCCATGGCTTCCTGTGCAGACCCAATTCGTATCTACACGGTCAAGGGCACAAAAATACTGATGCATGACTTGACAGTGCTTTTTCCAAAGGATGCCCTAAGACAGGCATTGGCCAACAACAGCCCATGGGCCAAACTGAACCCGTTACTGAGTTTTATACAGCCTGGTCTTGATATTTTTGAATGGGTGCGGGAAAATCAAATGAATAATATTTTATGACCCATGAAACCTAAATTCAAATGTCTGTTTTCATTAAGTGTGATTGAAATACAGTCCCAGCCATTTGTCTGCATATTGTCTGTGGCCATGTTCACACTTATCACACTGGAATTGAGTGACACTGACAGACCACCTGGCCCACAAAGGCTGAACCAGTTCCTCTCTGGCCCTGTACAGAGCAAGCTTGCCAACTCCCGCTCTAAGACACAGAGTGAGTCCCATGAGACCAAGATGGGGGACTCCTAGTTAAAATGTCAGAAAGGGCCCCCATACCCTTTGTTCATTATAAGACTAAATGCAGGGTAAATGGAAATCCCAAGAGAAAGCAGGATTGTGAGAGATAGTTGAAGCCAGCCTGACATAGAATGATGCCAACCAGAGTCCACCCAGAAAGTCCTTCTAGGTTTTCTCTTTCATGTACCTCTCCCAGCACTCCCAGGCAGGCAGTATGAAAGGCAACCAAGGTGTTGTCTTTCACTGACTCATTAAGCAGTTCTTAGCTTTCACGTAGAATTGTATGTCTACTGGTTTTCCAATAGACAAGGGCCACCACGTGATTGACCCTGGTCAATGAAATGGGAACAGAGGTGGCACATGTGACCCCAGGTGGAAGGAAGAGTCTGTGCAATTAACTACACTGGCACGGCAACTGACCGCTTCCAGGCGGGGGCTGCCTATCAGCACTGGTCCTAGTGGGAGGATGAAATGAGCTACAACCCCAGGGGCCCACCACGGCAATGTATTGTGGTCTTAGACCACTGAGATTTGGAAGTTGTTGCTACACAATAACTGAGCCACTTGGACTCCTCTCATCTCTTTCTGCAGAAGGAAACAATCTCAGACACATTCAGCAACACATCCGTAGTCACACGGCTAGCGTGTGTCCCATCTCTGGTTCTGAACCCTGTAATTATTTCTGGAGCAGGTGCTGACCTCCTGGCAGGTGGGTTTTGGTGACACCGACAAGCTGCCATGTCCGAGGGTCTCTAAATCGGCATGTTGGAGTCTGTCTTCAAACATTTACAACCTTAGCACAAACATGCAAGTTTGAGAAGCTTTCCTGAGACAGAGCTTAACAGGAAGGATAGATGGGAGATCATTAAAGAACTGAGAGAGCAGCTACTGCCCATAGGAAGAAATTATGCCAAGTTGAATTCAGAATACAAGGGCATAAATACAATAAAGCTAAGCCTGGATACGGTATCCACTGAGGCCTGGGTGTCGCAAGGACACACACACTGTGGCCTTCAAGTCTCTTTCTGAACCCTCAAACATTTCTGAGGCAAAAGGTGCACCCAGCTCAGGAGAAACAGGTGCCATTTCTGGCAAACCAGCTTGTCCAAGCTCAAGCCAAGAGACCCAGGAAAGCAGTTCCCATAGGAAGGAAACTCAGAGATGGGCACAGGACCAGACTGGGGACTCTGTCGTCACTCATCACCGACACGATCAGACCAACAGGCAGAAACTCACCTGTGATTGAAAATGCTGAGAATAATACCAAACACCATATGGACAATCCCCAGGATAACTGACATCTTCATCTTATAGGAGTTCAAAAACGTTAGCTTGTTTGAAGCTAAGTTCCAGATCTGCAAGGGAAATGTGAGAAGAAACGACGAGACCACGTGGAGAAAGCAGCACTGACGGAAAGACACAGCCATGTGGAAAACCGACAGCTCCTGAGAAGCTGCAACATCCCACGGGGAGCCCAGCCCGGCACTCTGTGATGAGCTAGAGGGGTAGGCGGAGGGGTGGGGGGGGGGAGGCGATATGTGCATAATTATTGCTGATGTGCATTGTTGTATGCCAGAAACCAATACAACACTGTAAAGCAATTCTCCCTGAAATTGAATGGAAAGAAATACACGAGGCCAGAGTCTAGGAGTTCTGCCAGAGCCAGGAGCTAGAGCTATACTTGCTCTGAGAAAGTCACTCTGGGAAGCACCTGCACTACCCTCCCGAGCCTCCTTTTTTTTTTTTTTTTAAAGATTTATTTATTTATTTTATTTTTGGGCGGGAGTCGGGTTGGGGAAGGAAGGGAGCGGGCGGGCCACTTTTATTGGTCTTTCCTTTCTCTGTTTTCATCCGTCTTTGTTCTTTGGCTCCTGTGGGCCTCCCACCGCGGTGGCGTCTGTCGTCACAGAGCGCCGGCTCTGGGCACATGTGCTCCAGAGCTCCGGCTGGGTGATTGGACACATGGGTGTCCAAGCCGCTCCGCGCACGTGGGATCTTCCCAGGCCAGGGATCAAAGCGGCGCCTCTTGCACTGCAAGGCGGTGTCCTTACCCACTGGACCACCAGGGGAAGCCCCCTAGCCGCCTTTTGGCAATACAGCTGCATCAGGTTTGCCCTCCAGCCTCCGCTTATTCTTCTGCCCGCCTGATTGGCCAGTACCCATAGGATCCCTCAACAAGGTGAGAGCAGGGTTACCAGTAAAAGCTAAAAATGTTCACGATTAAGTACCAGGCACATACTTGAATGTATTTATATTATCCTCGCTTGTCCAAGCTCAAGCCAAGAGACCCAGGAAAGCTCCAAAAAATGAGATGGGCACAGGACCAGACTGGGGACTCTGTCGTCACTCATCACCGACACGATCAGACCAACAGGCAGAAACTCACCTGTGATTGAAAATGCTGAGAATAATACCAAACACCATATGGACAATCCCCAGGATAACTGACATCTTCATCTTATAGGAGTTCAAAAACGTTAGCTTGTTTGAAGCTAAGTTCCAGATCTGCAAGGGAAATGTGAGAAGAAACGACGAGACCACGTGGAGAAAGCAGCACTGACGGAAAGACACAGCCATGTGGAAAACCGACAGCTCCTGAGAAGCTGCAACATCCCACGGGGAGCCCAGCCCGGTGCTCTGTGATGAGCTAGAGGGGTAGGCGGAGGGGTGGGGGGGGGTGGAGGCGATATGTGCATAATTATTGCTGATGTGCATTGTTGTATGCCAGAAACCAATACAACACTGTAAAGCAATTCTCCCTGAAACTGAATGGAAAGAAATACACGAGGCCAGAGTCTAGGAGTTCTGCCAGAGCCAGGAGCTAGAGCTATACTTGCTCTGAGAAAGTCACTCTGGGAAGCACCTGCACTACCCTCCCGAGCCTCCTTTTTTTTTTTTTTTTTAAAGATTTATTTATTTATTTTATTTTTGGGCGGGAGTCGGGTTGGGGAAGGAAGGGAGCGGGCGGGCCACTTTTATTGGTCTTTCCTTTCTCTGTTTTCATCCGTCTTTGTTCTTTGGCTCCTGTGGGCCTCCCACCGCGGTGGCGTCTGTCGTCACAGAGCGCCGGCTCTGGGCACATGTGCTCCAGAGCTCCGGCTGGGTGATTGGACACATGGGTGTCCAAGCCGCTCCGCGCACGTGGGATCTTCCCAGGCCAGGGATCAAAGCGGCGCCTCTTGCACTGCAAGGCGGTGTCCTTACCCACTGGACCACCAGGGGAAGCCCCCTAGCCGCCTTTTGGCAATACAGCTGCATCAGGTTTGCCCTCCAGCCTCCGCTTATTCTTCTGCCCGCCTGATTGGCCAGTACCCATAGGATCCCTCAACAAGGTGAGAGCAGGGTTACCAGTAAAAAGCTAAAAATGTTCACGATTAAGTACCAGGCACATACTTGAATGTATTTATATTATTTAACTCTAACAAAAACTCTATGAGATAGTTATTAATATTCCTATTTTATAGATAAGGACATTTACCAAAATCTCAGGGAGATTAAATCATTTACACACTCAGGGAGAAATAATATAATAGCAAATGGGGCATTTATTCTGTATACACCAGACTCTTCTAGGCATTTTACCTATGAAATTCATTTATTCTTCTTAGCAACTTTACAAGGACTTTTATTATACCCATTTTACAGATGAGGAAACAGGCACAGAAATGCTAATTTGCTCAAAATCACATAGCAAGTTAAATAGAAAAGCAAAGATTTAAAAACAGGTTGTCTAATCCTAAATCACACACTTTTAACCACTATATAAGGTTCATTTATTATAAAATATTTACAAACACTTTTAGGAAGCCCTTTCTCCTCTGATGTCCAAATATTTTTTGATTTGATTCATAAATAGGAGATCAACAGTCAATAAATACAGCTGTAGAGATTTACATTATGCAAAAATCAAGTCCTTTTTAATATATATGAGTGCTATTAATAATATAAGCTCAGAAATGTTCTATTAAAGAGATTATTTCTGGAAAATCAAATTATAGGTACAGGAAAGGCAAAAAAGCCACTTCTTTTTTTAATAATTGTTGCATTATACTGGGTGTTAATCATACTATTGTTGTTTAGTCGCCAAGTCATGTCTGACTCTACGACCCCAGGGACTACAGCACACCAGGCTTCCCTGCCCTTCACTATCGCCCAGAGTTAGCGTAAACTCATGTCCATTGTGCCGATGACGTGTTACTACTTTATAATAAAAAGACCAAAAGTATTTAAAAATCTAAATGTTACTAGGAAAAAACTAATTATTTTCAACACCCTACTTTCGCTTTCACCCTCACATTTTTCTTTTCTAACTAGTGGGCAGATGACAAAAATGAACACAGTGTATAGACTGGACCACTTCCCAGGTGGCTCAGTGGTAAGCAGTCCACCTGCCAATGAAGGAGACACAAGAGATGCAGGTTCAGTCCCTGGGTTGGAAAAAATCTCTGGAGGAGGAAATGGTATTCTTGCCTGTACTATCCCATGGACAGAGAAGTATGGCAGACTAGAGTCCATAGGGTCATAGAAGAGTTGGATATGACTGAACACACTCTCAGAGACTGGACCACTCAGTTCTGAAATGTGAGATATGCTACTCTCCCTTAGTCTGTGAGGAGCAACACTGGGCAGGTAGGGCTTGCTGATGCACTAGACAGAGGCTGTGAAGGGAAGAGACAGGTCAGTAGCAGCAATGATATTCAAAGAAAAGAAGGTCATCCAGACCCCAAAAATCATCCCCCTCGGCAGTCCTCGGTGCCTGCTTGCAAATAGTGAAATTCCTAGGACCAAAGAAAGATCCTTTTAGTCTACAAAAACAACTTGCATTTATTTTTAGCCTCTTGCAGCTTACAAACCAGGCTTCAAGGACTTAACCTCTCTCTTCAACAAATTTAAAACGCACATGTCCCTGTGTGGCAAGTGAAAATCAATCCTGATGCTTGCTGTTTTTCTAAGAGAGGGAAGACAGGCTGGAAGTGGGAAGACTCAGGAAAACTGAAGAGACGGCGGACCACAAGATAGGATAAACCAGAGAACCAATTTTAGAGCTAGTATTATTACTCAAATAAAAGACACTTGTTCTTTGAGAGCTGGACTATAAAGAAGGCTGAGTGCTGAAGAAATGGTGCTTTCAAACTGTGGTGCTTAAGACTCTTGAGAGACCCTTGGACTGCAAGGAGATCAAACCAGTCAATCCTAAAAACAATCAGCCCTGAATATTCAGTGGAAGAGCTAATGTTAAAGCTGACGCCCCAGTACTTTGGCCACCTGATGCAAAGAGCTTACTTACTGGAAAAGACCCTGATGCTGGGAAAGACTGAGAGCAAGAGGAGAAGGGAGCAACAGAGGATGAGATGGTTGGATGGCATCACCGACTCAATGGACATGAGTTTGAGCAAGCTCTGGGAGACAGTGACATGCTGCAGTCCATGGGGTTGCAAAGAGTTGGATATGACTTACTGATTGGGCAACACCACCAACACTATTCCCCTCAACCGTCAGCAAGTAAAACTGTGGTCTCAGGTGTGCTTCCATCAAAATGAACACAGAGCAACCTTTATGAGCCAAGTTCCACCTGTGCTCATTTGGAGCACAATCCTGCCATCTTGTGGAGATTTGTGCTAAGGTCACGTATGAGTGGCTTCACACAAACAAGCCAGTGTGTTCTCGAAATCCCTTTGTATCTGAATGCTGCGAGAGGAAGCATCTTTGGCTCAAAACCAACTGAGGTAAATATAACAAACCGATTAAGAGTTAACACATTAAAGTGCTCACTTCGGCAGCACATATACTAAAATTGGAACAATACAGAGAAGATTAGCATGGCCCCTGCGCAAAGATGACAAGCAAATTTGTGAAGCGTCCATATTTTTTGTGATGGCCTGGAGGGGCGGGATGGGGGTGCCTGGGAAGGGGGAGGGAACCAGGGATATGTATATGAGTGATCTGGGAACATGCATGTCTATGAACAACAAAACTCTATAAAAAATTTAAAATAAAGAAATAAATTTAAATAAAAAAAGTTCACATTAAAAGCAGAAACTTTGTATAATTCTATGCAGTAAAATAGAACAAATATAAAAGCATATCCATACTTTTCTCAAAAAAAAAAAAAAAAAGAGAGAGAGACGTTCGTTCATCATTGTAAGAAAATGTCAAAGTTGGGAAGCTGGTTAGGATGCTAAATTACTTATCTAATGTGTACTTTCCAGGCAACCAAGGGCCTTTTAATGAAGCAGCTGTTAAGCACCAGGGGTATGACTGAGGAGGAGGAGGCAGATGCTTGGGAAACTTCAAGGAAGATGACCCGGGGGCTAGGTGAAAGGGGCAGATTGGACATGTACGTGAATCTGGTGCCGGGTATCCCACACACCTCCAGGACTGGCCATTCTATCTCAACACAAGTCTGTGGATCACACAGGTTCTGTCACTTTCTTTCCCTCCACACAGAGCTCCCCTCAGCAAGGCCTTTCACGTAACAAATATTTAACCTCAGGGCTTCCCTGGTTGCCCAGTGGGTAAGGACACCACCTTGCAGTGCAAGGGCCACCGGTTCTATCCCTGTCCTGCGAAGATCCCATGTGCTGGGGAATGGCTGGACCGATGTGTCCACCTACTGAACCGGAGCTCCTGAGCACATGTGCCCAGAGCTGGTGCTCTGCAGTGAGAGAGGCCACTGCAATGGGAGGTACCCACAGGCCAAAGTACAAAGATAGAAATAAATGGAAGACCAATAGAAGTGGCCAAGAAAAAAGGTCAAACATAAATAAATAAATAAATAAATAAATTCTTACTGGGTCAATTCCAAAAGGGTACGGATTTCCAGAGTACACTCCTGGAATGGCTGGGTCCAACTGCAACAATGGAGTTCTTTCCAATAAATCCATACTACAGAGGGAGAAAGGAAATGCAAAAACAAAACCCATGATCAACCAGAGGGAGGAAAAATACTATAGGACCATCAATCAGTCATCCACTTATAAGTCCATCAAAGCCCAACTGTTGGTGCAACTCACCAACTGGTGCATTCGATTAACCAACGGGTACTGATATTTACTATATGCTAAGCATTGTCCTAGGCACAGAGCTATAGAAATTACCGTCTGGCCCCCAAGGAGGTCACAGTCTGTTTCCCAAGTGCTCTCAGCCTGATGGAATAAAGCAAAAGCTATCAGAAAAGAGGCAGGGGGCTGGGGTGGCAGGACCATGCATGCATGTGCACTCAGTCGTGTCCGACTTCTTGCGACTCCACAGGCTACAGCACACTAGGATTCCCTGTCCTTCACCATCTCCCAGAGCTTGTTCAAACTCATCCATTGCCTCAGTGATGCCACCCATCTCGTCCTCTGTCGACCCCTTGTCTTTTTGCCTTTCATTTTCCCCATCATCAGTCTTTTTCCCAACATCAGGAACAATGTGAGTCCTCTCTTCACATCACGTGGCCAAAGTACTGGAGCTTCAGCATTAGTTCTTACAATGAATATTCACGGTTGATTTCCTTTACGATTGATACTTGATCTCCTTGTAAGTCCAAGGGATGCTCAAGAGCCTTCTCCAGCACCACAGTTCAAAAGCATCAGTTCTTTAGGGCTCAGCCTTCTTTATGGTCCAGCTTTCACATCTATACATGACTACTGGAAAAACCATAGCTTTGACTATACAGACTTTTGTCGGCAAAGGGATGTTTCTGTTTTTTAATATGCTGTCTAGGTCACAGCTTATCTTCCATAGAGCAATTGTCTTTTAATTTCATGGCAGCGGTCACCATGTGTGGTGATTCTGGAACCCAAGAAAATACAATCTGTCACTGTATCTGCTGTTTGCCTATCTATTTGCCATGAATGAAGTGATAGGAACAGATGCCATGATCTTCATTTTGAATGATGAGTTTCAGGCCAGCTTTTTCTCTCTCCTCTTTCACCTTCATCAAGTGAGAATTAGGAAGCCTTATTATGGCGACCAGGCTCTCAGTGACAGTGGAAGCAGCTGGCTCTGATTGGCCGTCCTAACAGCATGCCTCGGTGCAAACAGTTGGGTTTCATTATCAGAGATGTATTTGCATATTGACAAAATAAAAAGAGGAAGTTGGCCTGGTGCCCAAAGCTAAGCCATAGTATCTGCTGTTGAACAAAAGCAATTTCATGGAACATCAGACGAGATGACCCAGGTGACTGTGATGGATCAAGACAAAAACAAGACCATTCCACAACCTGATATCAAAACACGGGCATTTCAAGATAAGGACATTGTCCAAACCACAAAAATGACCTAATCTTCCTCTCACACTCCCAGAGGCCAAATCCTCGAAGCCCTTCCAAAGCCTTCTGACCGAGAGGTGCATGGCCCCCAGTGAAGGAGGCTGTGACAGCATTGCTGGCCCACGGTAAGGCGAGGCAGGTTCAAGACTGAGCATGCAGCTGAGGATCCGATCCCGCCACTGTGCCCTCGGCCACCCTGATGAATGCCTGAGATTCCCCTTCACCTCCTGCTGAAGATGGACGGCCTCATAAGTCTGGGGTCTTGGACTCGGTTGGAGCTCAAAAGTCTGGAACTGGGGTGGAAGTCATTTACTTCTGGATCAGCATTAGTTCAAAAGGCATTCTGATCTCCTTGTAAGTCCAAGGGATTCTCAAGAGCCTTCTCCAGCACCACAGTTCAAAAGCATCAGTTCTTTAGGGCTCAGCCTTCTTTATGGTCCAGCTTTCACATCTATACATGACTACTGGAAAAACCATAGCTTTGACTATACAGACTTTTGTCGGCAAAGGGATGTTTCTGTTTTTTAATATGCTGTCTAGGTCACAGCTTATCTTCCATAGAGCAATTGTCTTTTAATTTCATGGCAGCGGTCACCATGTGTGGTGATTCTGGAACCCAAGAAAATACAATCTGTCACTGTATCCGCTGTTTGCCTATCTATTTGCCATGAATGAAGTGATAGGAACAGATGCCATGATCTTCATTTTGAATGATGAGTTTCAGGCCAGCTTTTTCTCTCTCCTCTTTCACCTTCATCAAGTGAGAATTAGGAAGCCTTATTATGGCGACCAGGCTCTCAGTGACAGTGGAAGCAGCTGGCTCTGATTGGCCGTCCTAACAGCATGCCTCGGTGCAAACAGTTGGGTTTCATTATCAGAGATGTATTTGCATATTGACAAAATAAAAAGAGGAAGTTGGCCTGGTGCCCAAAGCTAAGCCATAGTATCTGCTGTTGAACAAAAGCAATTTCATGGAACATCAGACGAGATGACCCAGGTGACTGTGATGGATCAAGACAAAAACAAGACCATTCCACAACCTGATATCAAAACACGGGCATTTCAAGATAAGGACATTGTCCAAACCACAAAAATGACCTAATCTTCCTCTCACACTCCCAGAGGCCAAATCCTCGAAGCCCTTCCAAAGCCTTCTGACCGAGAGGTGCATGGCCCCCAGTGAAGGAGGCTGTGACAGCATTGCTGGCCCACGGTAAGGCGAGGCAGGTTCAAGACTGAGCATGCAGCTGAGGATCCGATCCCGCCACTGTGCCCTCGGCCACCCTGATGAATGCCTGAGATTCCCCTTCACCTCCCTGCTGAAGATGGACGGCCTCATAAGTCTGGGGTCTTGGACTCGGTTGGAGCTCAAAAGTCTGGAACTGGGGTGGAAGTCATTTGCTCATCAGAGAACAATATTCCGACCCGCACTTGCAGAGTGACAGCAAGCCGGGTGACTCGGACCTTTCCCAGCCACATGCCAGGGCAAATGGCATGTTGTGCACATTGTTTGATGATGTTATGCCAATTTAACACATGTTTCCGAGCCCACATACTATGCTTATGAGTGTGAACCTGAAGAACAGAACTAAGCAACTTGTCTTCACATAGATGAAAGTTCTGTTCTTCTAGGCATCTCTTCAAGATAACTACTTGCAAAAGAAAAAAAACAAGCAAAATCCCATAGATAAAGCCATCTGTAATTTTAAAACTGCAAAATGTTTTCTTCATTTTTATTTATTGTTCAATATTCCTGTCCACTTCTACAGGGCCCTTGGACCCAGCAGAGGGACTAAAAGGAAATTCATGCAGCCTCAGTGACAAACCCCCTTACACTATGACAGCCCCTTAGAGCCCGGCGGGCCTTCAGTCAGCACCGAGCCATCACATGCACTTGGGATGCCCCATATCGAAAGGAACCCTGCATGGAATCTTTCCTGAGAAATCTTCAGATGAGATAGATCGTGTATTCTCTCTCTCCACTCACAATAGGCAGTGCAGATTTGGGGAGCAGGTTAAGACCCCTGACCTTCCTTAAACAGGAAGTCCTACTGTGCTTGAGAGAGAAGAGATGGACCCACACGCGTTCGCTTCTGAACTCCTGTCCCATTTCCCACTAGACGACCCAGGATAAGACAGAGAGGCTTGAAGCTGATCTGAAGTAGCTCTCCTGCCGCTTTCCCAGTGAAGGAGGCTGTGACAGCATTGCTGGCCCACGGTAAGGCGAGGCAGGTTCAAGACTGAGCATGCAGCTGAGAATCCGATCCCGCCACTGTGCCCTCGGCCACCCTGATGAATGCCTGCGATTCCCCTTCACCTCCCTGCTGAAGATGGACGGCCTCATAAGTCTGGGGTCTTGGACTCGGTTGGAGCTCAAAAGTCTGGAACTGGGGTGGAAGTCATTTGCTCATCAGAGAACAATATTCCGACCCGCACTTGCAGAGTGACAGCAAGCCGGGTGACTCGGACCTTTCCCAGCCACATGCCAGGGCAAATGGCATGTTGTGCACATTGTTTGATGATGTTATGCCAATTTAACACATGTTTCCGAGCCCACATACTATGCTTATGAGTGTGAACCTGAAGAACAGAACTAAGCAACTTGTCTTCACATAGATGAAAGTTCTGTTCTTCTAGGCATCTCTTCAAGATAACTACTTGCAAAAGAAAAAAAACAAGCAAAATCCCATAGATAAAGCCATCTGTAATTTTAAAACTGCAAAATGTTTTCTTCATTTTTATTTATTGTTCAATATTCCTGTCCACTTCTACAGGGCCCTTGGACCCAGCAGAGGGACTAAAAGGAAATTCATGCAGCCTCAGTGACAAACCCCCTTACACTATGACAGCCCCTTAGAGCCCGGCGGGCCTTCAGTCAGCACCGAGCCATCACATGCACTTGGGATGCCCCATATCGAAAGGAACCCTGCATGGAATCTTTCCTGAGAAATCTTCAGATGAGATAGATCGTGTATTCTCTCTCTCCACTCACAATAGGCAGTGCAGATTTGGGGAGCAGGTTAAGACCCCTGACCTTCCTTAAACAGGAAGTCCTACTGTGCTTGAGAGAGAAGAGATGGAGGCAAGGCCACACGTCGGGTTACGCGTCTCTGTCTCTCCTGTCCCATTTCCCACTAGACGACCCAGGATAAGACAGAGAGGCTTGAAGCTGACCTGAAGTAGCTGGGCAGGCAGGCAAGAGAAATGTCACCTGAGATATCTAAGCCTCACTATGTAGCCTGAATTCCCAGGTAGCGCAATGGTAAAGAATCTGCCAAAAAAATAAATAAATAAAAAAGAATCTGCCTGCCAAGGCAGGAGACAGGCTTGGTCCCTGCATAGGGAAGATCCCCTAGAGGTAGAAATGGAAACCCGCTCCCATATTCTTGCCTGGGAAACCCATGGACAGAGGAGCCTCATGGGCTACAGTCCATGGGGTGACAAAAGAGTCAGACATGACTTATCAACTAAAAGAACAACAATAAAGTGAGAAACACTCTGGTTGTCCCATGGGATGACGGCAGCCCAAGGTCCCCAAAGATCACAAGGCAGTCAACATTCCCATGTGCTTGCCTCAAAGTCCTCTCTCCTCCATGGCCCTCCTCCCCCAGTTCATTACCCTGACCCACCCCTCGAATTCAAAAATCTTCCTCTCTCAGCACAGGTCTCCATGCCCACAGCACTGTTTCCATTCTGATGACCGTATGTCTGATTAACTGTACAATAACCAAGGACTCCTGTGGGAGGTGTGTTGGTGGGGGTGATGTGGAGAGTTTCCAGGTCTCTCCTAGAGTCAAGACCCACCCCCACCCCAGCTAGCCCACCTTACCAACTACCTTCTTCACCCTCTCACCCACACGGACAATACAGGGAACAAGCAACACAAAATTAACCACCTCTTCCTTTGCTTTTAATCAATCAAGCTGCCCTGAGCAAAGAAAACTGCCCTCCTGGTAAGCCCGGGGCTTTGAACACTGGACACCAAACATTTCTACAGCTCAGCACCTGCATCAGCCTTTCTGAAAGCAAAGCTTCCTGTCCTAAGTGTGTAGACACATACTTTCACTCTATTCCTGATTCAAGGCTAAGCAAGGGATGTTTCAATGCCACCTTCTTCTCCCAAAGCCTCCTCGCTTCCATGGCTGCTACTCTAATGCCCTGCTTCTACCTGCTCTACTCTTGCTCTCACGAAAGGGCCTGGTAGTGGGATGCACGCCAGGACAGCTACTTCATTCAGCTCAAGTTTGGAGAAAGCTCCCCATGTCTTACTGTTCTCAGCACAGTCAACTGAGGAAGTGGGATAAGGTCTCACACTCAGTGGCTAACGCTGAATTATTTGCTGAATTGGTGGGTGCACTTCTGAGCAGAGCCAGGCATAGAAGCCCTCAGGGAACTGAGTCCACCTGAATGACAAGTGAGTGACCCATCTCTGTCCCAGCCTACCTCCATGTGCCATTTCTGAACATGGGTTGGACACTCCAGGAAGAGCCAAAGATGTTCAAAGACTTGGAGAAGCAATCGTTGTAGATCAAACCCGTGTAGATGGAGAAGATGCCCATGAGGAGGATGAGGTAGCGGCCACTGAAGAAGGTGTTCCAAATCTGGCCCCAGGAAGAGACAGGACAATTGTCAGTGGGCTCTGAACCAGACCCCAGGGACACGCGTTTCAGGAGACTGCCAGCACCCTGGGCCAGTTGCAGCCAAGCACGTGGGCATCCTACCCAGAAGGGCCATGTCAGCCACCAGGCAGGCATCGAACTGATCCAAACAGAAAATATACACACATCCTGATTTTCATGAGCTTCTAGAAGAATCCAGTTAAGTCCTGAAATGGCAGTTATTGTACAAACAAAACCATAGCCTCATAGCAGTTAATTCACCCTTGATTAGAAAAGGTAACTGAAGATGATCCTCAGCTACAAAGGAAGCTCTTGAAAGGGAGCAGGTGCTGTCTCAAGTCCTTCCAGGAGACAAGAAGAGAGCTGCCATTTATGCAGCTAAATTTTACAGCAAGTCAAACGTACACTCATTTGGTGACTTGTTACCATGAGGGGGGCTTCCCTGGGGACTCAGATGGTAAAGAAACTGCCCACAATGCAGGAGACCCAGATTTGATCCCTGGGTTGGGAAGATCCCCTGTAGAAGGGAAGGGCAACTTACTACAGTATTCTTGTCTGGAGAATCCCATGGACAGAGAAGGCTGGCAGTTATATACAGTCCATGGGGTCACCAGGGGTCAGACACAACTAAGAGACTAGCACTCTCACTGTCACTAACAAAACTGAGTCTCTAAGCACATCCACCGAAATGAGTAAAGCACTTTCTCTAAGACTCATTGATGTATATCAGCCATTCTCAAAACTGCTTAAGTGTAAGTATGAAACCTGAAGTATTTGTTATAGGAAAGCACATCTGTTAAGATGCTTGTCGTGGCCATAGGTTGATTTTCTCACTAACCCTGTTTATGACTGACTTGCTATGACATCATCAAACTAGCTCAACTTGTATTAAAGATGGCAGGTATTCTTAAAATTCAGCATAGATTTAAAAGGTATGTTTCCAGTTGATAAAATGTATTACAATGGACATAAAGTAACACTAACTGATTAACTTGAAACAACACAGACTTGAGTTTTCTCAACCTTCGCAACACTGGGATGGGACTTCACAGAAAACCTGGGAACTTCAAGTGTGAACTCAAGACATGATATTCAGGATTTCTCAGTGTCACATAAGAACACTGAGCATGGGCTGACTGTAGAAGGACTCTGTTGTGAAAAAATATTTGTGCTATTTTGAGTGAAAAAAAAGAAGCTATAAATTAATATGTACTATTTCATCTCAACTTTAGAAAATTATATACTTGTACATAACCACAGGAAAAAGCATTAATTGTGATTTTCTCTCAGTATTTAGATTACTGGATTTCCCAATCTTTATAATAAACATATATTCTTTTATAATCAAAGAGGGGAAAAGTCAATGTTAGAGAAAAAAAAAAAAAAGTAGAAGAAAAAAAAATCAATGCTTTGCTGAAAAATGTACAAAAACACAAAGATGCTACTGCACCAAACCATCCAAAGGATTTACCTTTGGCCAAGAGTTTTTATTCTGAATTCTGTTCCCTTTTTTAACTTTCCATCTTCCCCTTACTTTTCAAAACAACATGTTATTTCCATGGTGAAAATGACACATTTTTCATATTCTACTCATTACCTCCAAGAAATGAGGTGAGACAATGGACGGACACCCACCTCATTGGTCGACCTCTGAGCGAGCAAGCGTTTCTCATTAAGGACCATCCAAAGGGCTGCCATGAACATCACAATTCCATGACCACAGTCTCCAAACATCACGGCAAACAGGAAGGGGAAAGTGATGATGGTGTAGGGAGCTGTCGAGGTGAGACCACAACAGCCTGAGTCCTCCCAACATTCTTTCGACCCCATATCAAAGACTTCCCAACCAGGCTCCAGGATCTGCTGGTTCCTTGTGTCTTTCTGACTCTGTCTTCCCCCACCATCCCAAACCTTAACACTTGCTTAGCCCCCACATACATTAGCTCATCCGTGGGTAAGTACAATCCATCCCCACTTTACAGATGAGCTGAGTTTGGGAGCAGCTAAGTGACTTTCTGAAGCTCCAATACTTTGGCCACCTGACACGTAGAACTGAGTTATTGGGAAAGACCCTGATCCTGGGAAAGATTGAAGACAGGAGGAGAAGGGGATGACAGAGGATGAGATGGTTGGTTAGCATCACCAACTCAATGAACAGGAGTTTGAGCAAAGTCCAGGAGATAGTGGAGGACAGAGAAGCCTGGCATGCTGCAGTTCATGGGGTTGCAAAGAGTCAGACATGACTTAGCAAATGAACAACAAGATCACAAAGTTTAGTGAGATTTAAAACCACTTTCCTAACTGCTTTTTAGACCCTGCCACTACCATCTTTTGTTTGTTTCTCCATCATTCACATGCACCATACACCTCTAGCAGGTACTCACAGGACCCTGCAGTCAGGTCACAACTTAGTTTAGACTCAAGCTGGAGATGAATAGCACCAAGAACTGCTTGGCCAAAGGACATCTGGTCTACCTCCTTACTGTGCAGCTCAGACTTGGTGACACAGTATCACTAAGAATCCCGTCTTCTGAGTACAAGTCCTACCTGCACCCACCTCCATCTCTCCCAGGCAACAACTACATGACTGTGAAGATGCCTAAGATGACCCTCGTTGAATCAGTAAGAAAATGAGAACTGAATATGACTGCCTAACAGGAAATCCTGTCAAGGAGCAAATTCCACTGATCACCATTTCAAAAGACAGTGTAGGCTATGAAGACCATCTGGCTGTGACCTCTGTCACACCACTGATCGCCAGGGTTGATCTGGCTCATCTGGCTCATCTGGCTGGCTAGGCAGGTGTCCCCTTCCTCCCCTTCACTGCTCCATGTGTGTCCTTCCCAAAGCTGAGCGCTCGGCTGAAGCGGACGACTATTCCCAATAGAGGAGGACTGGTCTTGAGTTAATGGTACACAAGTGGCTATGCTCCCCTGCTAGAACCTCCCAACAAGCTCTCAAAAGACAGTGTAGAGCATTAGAAAATCAAGTAGAATTTTAGGAATGTCACAGTTCAAAACAATTACCAAGGCCATTGCAGGGGTAAATCTTATCTGATTTCAATTTTCAAGCTGCCTGGTTGTACAACACATCATATTCCTTTACCTGGGTTCATCTCCCGGTAATTGCCCACACCATATCGTCTACAATAGTCTGGAAGCCAGCTGTGAATTTATTGGTCCTGTTAAATGTGGGAGGAGCTGTTTTAGACTGCACTGCTGTTATGATGGGGACCATGGAGGAGCCACTTAGTTGCTGCAAAGAGAACACAAGAGAAGAGGTCAGGAAGAAAGCCACAGGCTAGGCAAACTCCTGCCATCACTTACTCAGTGAACTTGGGACAATCTCTTTACCTGAGACTCACGATTGCATCTGAAGTTAGTACTTAACGTAGTTTATTTTATAGGCAAGTTGTCACGAGAGTCGAGTTCCTCCCGACTCTGGTAATTTTCATCCTCCTGTTGCTGCAAAATGTTATGCATGGTTCCGAGCCCTCCATTCTTCCTTCCTTTCTACTTCCTCGTGCAAAAATTTTCATCCAGAACTCTTGCCAAAGGACATCTGGTCTACCTCCTTACTGTGCAGCTCAGACTTGGTGACACAGTATCACTAAGAATCCGTCTTCTGAGTACAAGTCCTACCTGCACCCACCTCCATCTCTCCCAGGCAACAACTACATGACTGTGAAGATGCCTAAGATGACCCTCGTTGAATCAGTAAGAAAATGAGAACTGAATATGACTGCCTAACAGGAAATCCTGTCAAGGAGCAAATTCCACTGATCACCATTTCAAAAGACAGTGTAGGCTATGAAGACCATCTGGCTGTGACCTCTGTCACACCACTGATCGCCAGGGTTGATCTGGCTCATCTGGCTCATCTGGCTGGCTAGGCAGGTGTCCCCTTCCTCCCCTTCACTGCTCCATGTGTGTCCTTCCCAAAGCTGAGCGCTCGGCTGAAGCGGACGACTATTCCCAATAGAGGAGGACTGGTCTTGAGTTAATGGTACACAAGTGGCTATGCTCCCCTGCTAGAACCTCCCAACAAGCTCTCAAAAGACAGTGTAGAGCATTAGAAAATCAAGTAGAATTTTAGGAATGTCACAGTTCAAAACAATTACCAAGGCCATTGCAGGGGTAAATCTTATCTGATTTCAATTTTCAAGCTGCCTGGTTGTACAACACATCATATTCCTTTACCTGGGTTCATCTCCCGGTAATTGCCCACACCATATGCGTCTACAATAGTCTGGAAGCCAGCTGTGAATTTATTGGTCCTGTTAAATGTGGGAGGAGCTGTTTTAGACTGCACTGCTGTTATGATGGGGACCATGGAGGAGCCACTTAGTTGCTGCAAAGAGAACACAAGAGAAGAGGTCAGGAAGAAAGCCACAGGCTAGGCAAACTCCTGCCATCACTTACTCAGTGAACTTGGGACAATCTCTTTACCTGAGACTCACGATTGCATCTGAAGTTAGTACTTAACGTAGTTTATTTTATAGGCAAGTTGTCACGAGAGTCGAGTTCCTCCCGACTCTGGTAATTTTCATCCTCCTGTTGCTGCAAAATGTTATGCATGGTTCCGAGCCCTCCATTCTTCCTTCCTTTCTACTTCCTCGTGCAAGAGTTTATTCACTTTCCAAATTTTGTTCCTATGTTCCCAATGGCTTTGACCCTCTTCCCAAATGAGATGACACTCTTCTGGTCAGATCCCCGCATGAGGACAGGCCTCCCCCACAGCCATGTTGTCTTCCCCCACACAGCAGTGAAATGTTTCTAAAATGCAAACTGCCACTACAGAGTTTGTCCATCAGGACCTGCCCTGCAGCCTCTGCATGTCCTTGTTCAAAGTCCAAGTTTTCTGTGCTCCCACTCGGGCCACTGGCCTTCAGGTCAGCCTGCACCGCACACTGCCCCCACCCCCGGCCACCTGCCCACTGACTGCTCTTCCACAGCTCAGCTCCTGCACTCCTGCAGGTAGCAGCCCGCACTTCCCAGTCTGGGTGAAATGCTCTGGGTAAGTGCCCAGTGTGGGTAGTTACTGATGTGCGAACACTCAAATCCTGCCTCCTGGCTACAGGACCTTGGTCAAGTCACTTCAACTCTCTGTGCCTTGGTTTGCTCATCTCTATAGAGAGGATAACGATAGCTTGTACCTCCTGGCCCAACCCCACCTCCAGGCCTTTCCCTTCAAACCCTTCCGCTTGAAAGCTCCTCTCCCACCCCGCCTCATCGTCTCATGACACACAGGAAAGTCTGCTCCAATCTCAGCTACTCAAAGGTGCCTTCTTCCCAGCAGTCCCATGATAGAGACCTAAAGCTTCAGGCCCCCGAAGCCCAGGCCTGAGCTCCTCCTCTCTCACCAGATACCCGTCACTTAGCAGGAAAGGCTCCCCACAATCCTAGCTTCCCCCAGCTAGTTCCCTAACAGCCACATGAAGAGCACACTGCCCAGGCTTCAGCCTGATGAGTTTTACCTCTCTGCCAACCCAGAAAATCATCCACACAGCTAATCACAACCCTCCCCTCCCTCACTGTTCTCTTGTCACTTAATATCAAGTCTGCCTCCCCGAGCTCCAACTGCTTCGCTCTGCTCCCACATGCAGGTCCCAGGTGCAACCTCCATGTGGTCCTGTGGGTGGTGTCCTCACCTGGGCTGTGACAATATGTGACTAATTGACTGTGGCCCACGTCATCCGTTCAGCGTCAGATGGCCTGAATTTGGCCACCTTGTATTGAGTTGGCCACAAAGTTCATTCAGGTTTTTCTGTAACATCTTATGGAAAAACCAGAAGGAACTTTTTGGTCAACCCAATACTATTTAGGGCAGAGCGGAGTGCCTGTCTCCACCTCCTGCTCCCCCTGCCACGCACCATGCCTTGCTCCAGCGCCCTCCTGATGCGCACAGTGTCTGCCACTGGGAACCAGATCTCAGCGATGATGCACTGCTGGGTGACATCGATGTTGCACATGTTCAGGATGTGGTAAACGGCCTTCATCTTCTGCACTTTGATGACCCAGGACTGCCAGTTGGCAGCTGCTTCTTGCAGGAGGCTCTGACGGTAAGATTCCGTCTGTGTTAAGACCTGGGCGATAAAAATAAAGCACCTAGAAAAACAAAGGACACTCAAGGAGAGGCCCAACCGGAGGTCAGCCACGGAGGCATCCTTGGCCCCTGGCCCCTCCTGTAGCCCGCAGCTCTCATCTGACCTTGAACTCCCCCACTAACGGTTAAAACCCTGAGGCCAGGATTGTATCTTCCTTTTCCTCTGAATTCTGTGCAGTGCTATTGTTTTGGGTTGAATGGTGTGTCCTCTAAAAGACACACACAAATCCTAACCCCTGGGAATCATGAATGTGGTCTTACTTGGAAACAGAGTCTTTGCTGACGCAATCAAGTTAAAGTGAGGTCATGCTGGAGTAGGGTGGGCGCTATTCCCATATGACCAGCGTTTTTATAAGAAATTCAGACATTCAGGCACACGGGGAAGATCATGTGATGGAGGCAGAGACCAAAGCGATGCATCTACAAAGATAGGATCCATCAAGGACAGGTGACATCCACCAGCAGCTGGAAAGATGCCTCAGTGCACTCGGGGACCTATGATAAATACCATATACTGGGGCCTCACAAACAACAGAAAGCTTTCACAGTTCTGGAAGCTGGTAGTCTGAGATTAGGATGGGGTCCTCTTCTGGGCTGCAAACTTTGTATTCTAACCCCGTGTGGCAGAAGGGGTAAGCCAGCTCTCTGGGGTCCTTTCATAAGAACACTAATGCCATGCAGGAGAATAGTGCTCTCATGACCTAACTGCCTCCCAAAAGCCCCACATCCTCACACCATCACCTGGGGCATTAGGTTTTAGGGGGGTTTTTTGTTGCTGTTTTTTGTTTGTTTGGCTGCGCTGGGTCTTTGTTGGGGCGCACAGGTTTATCATTCCTACATTTGAGCTTTCTCTAGTTGTGATGAGCAGGGACTACCCTCTTATTAGCAAGCATGGGCTGTAGGGTGCATGGGCTCAGTAGTTGTAGTGCACAGGCTTGCTTGCCCCGCAGCAATATGGGATCTCAGTGCCTAGATCAGGGATTTAACCCCTGTCCACTGCATTGGCAGGCAGATTCTTAGCCATGGGCCCACCAGGGAAGTCCCAGACATGGGCTATCGTGGCCTCCGGCCTCATCTTCTGCATTTAGCCCGACGGGCTCTCATCTGACCTTGAAGACTGGCCCCAAAACTAAACGGAGGTCAGCCACGGAGGCATCCTTGGCCCCTGGCCCCTCCTGTAGCCCGCAGCTCTCATCTGACCTTGAACTCCCCCACTAACGGTTAAAACCCTGAGGCCAGGATTGTATCTTCCTTTTCCTCTGAATTCTGTGCAGTGCTATTGTTTTGGGTTGAATGGTGTGTCCTCTAAAAGACACACACAAATCCTAACCCCTGGGAATCATGAATGTGGTCTTACTTGGAAACAGAGTCTTTGCTGACGCAATCAAGTTAAAGTGAGGTCATGCTGGAGTAGGGTGGGCGCTATTCCCATATGACCAGCGTTTTTATAAGAAATTCAGACATTCAGGCACACGGGGAAGATCATGTGATGGAGGCAGAGACCAAAGCGATGCATCTACAAAGATAGGATCCATCAAGGACAGGTGACATCCACCAGCAGCTGGAAAGATGCCTCAGTGCACTCGGGGACCTATGATAAATACCATATACTGGGGCCTCACAAACAACAGAAAGCTTTCACAGTTCTGGAAGCTGGTAGTCTGAGATTAGGATGGGGTCCTCTTCTGGGCTGCAAACTTTGTATTCTAACCCCGTGTGGCAGAAGGGGTAAGCCAGCTCTCTGGGGTCCTTTCATAAGAACACTAATGCCATGCAGGAGAATAGTGCTCTCATGACCTAACTGCCTCCCAAAAGCCCCACATCCTCACACCATCACCTGGGGCATTAGGTTTTAGGGGGGTTTTTTGTTGCTGTTTTTTGTTTGTTTGGCTGCGCTGGGTCTTTGTTGGGGCGCACAGGTTTATCATTCCTACATTTGAGCTTTCTCTAGTTGTGATGAGCAGGGACTACCCTCTTATTAGCAAGCATGGGCTGTAGGGTGCATGGGCTCAGTAGTTGTAGTGCACAGGCTTGCTTGCCCCGCAGCAATATGGGATCTCAGTGCCTAGATCAGGGATTTAACCCCTGTCCACTGCATTGGCAGGCAGATTCTTAGCCATGGGCCCACCAGGGAAGTCCCAGACATTAGGTTTTTAACATTCAAATTTGGGGGCTATACAAACCTGCAAACCAGGGCAGAACAGGCAACCAAGGCTCATTGCCTTGTGCCGTGGAGGAAGCTGGCTCTCCTGACACCCTGATTCCAGACTTTCCATCACAGAATTGTGACAGGATAAATTTCTGTTGTCTTAAGCCACTCAGTTGTTACAGCAGCCGTAGGAAACTAATGCATCTATCAAAATGCCATACATACAGAACCTCTCCAATAAATGACAGGTGAATTATGGAATGAAGGAATGATAGGCGATCTGGTCCACACAGGATTTGTTTAATGGAATCAGTTTGTATTCTGGTGATATAACACAGTAACTCTTTTGGTAATTGTTACGCTGGGCTACCCAAGTCATCTGACACCTAAGTTTGAGTTTAGCATAACTTTCATTCTCCTCATGCAGTTTTTGTTTGGGTCCCATCAGGTGGCATGTGGGGTCTCGTTCCCTCACCAGGGCCTGAACCCATGTTCCTGGCAGTGGAAGCACCAAGTCCTAACCCCTGGACCACCAGGAAAGTCCCTCCTCATGCAATTTTCGTAAAACCTAGCAAAGGATTTGGGGGAAAGGACTTCAAGGGTAATCATGTCGGGCAAAGTCTCCCTGACACATGACCAAGAGGAAAGAGAACTAGAGAATTCAACACTGCTTTTTCTGGGAAGATGAACACACACAACTTATTTCTAAAGAAGGACCTAGAATTGTGCTGACCAATATAGCAGCCACATAAAATACAAATAAAAATCCATGCCCCCCAGGTACACCAGCCATGTTTCAAATGCTCAGTGGTGACATGTGGCCTATGGCTGTCACACTGGACTCACATGTGATATAACATTTCCAGCACCACAGACAGCCCTACTGGACAGGGCTAATCTGGAATATCCAATTTGCTGTAGGCCAGCAACTTCCAGTGATTACTTACAGGTTTTAGCATTATTACCGAAGAAAGTCATGAGCCATCCTAGGTGATGAAAGAGTCCCCAAGAGGATATGAATTGGGGGTATGTTCATATGTGAAACTAGACTCACCAGCTTAACAGGATTAATTGCTCAGTTCACACAACTGGACAATTCCAGGGAGAAATAATCAGCAAGACTGGCTGTTTAATTTCATTGGCTGGTGAGTTATAATCAGAGAGGCAGCCTGGGCCAGTCTGCCGATCAAAGGCTCGTTGCATCAGCCTGAGCACCTGCAGGCTGACCAGGACTATGGTTAACTCAAGGTCCAGGCAAAGCATCACTAGCATGCAGAACCATCACTGTAAGCTTAATGGACACTGTCTCCTAAGTATGAAGCCTTCTGCAGCCACAGCCAGAACAGAGCAGACACTCCAGCCAGGCTTGGAGAAAGAGCCCTGGGAGACAGGACTCAGAGGAAATGCCAGGCATAGCCCCCCAGCATTCCCAACTCAGGCCACACACCCAGACACCTCACTCACGGTAATTAAATCTTCCAGCCTCATGTTGACACCATCCAGCATCTCTCTGCGCTCTGACGATGACTCTGGGCAGGGGTATATGGTGGCTCGAAACCTATGTTTCGCACATTCCAAAGGACACATGTGGTCATTGCCAAGAAGCACAGGCACATCCTTTTCTGCTAACCCATCCTTTGCCCACTTTGGTGCGACGACCACCTTCCCCCACAGTAACCATCTACTGGGCAGCCAGACAATGGATCTCAGTCCTACGGTTCTCAACATATGACTCAAACTGTGTGAAATAAAGCTGTGGTCCTATTATATGAATGGGCTCCACTCAAACCATAACCCCCACCAGCCACTATATAAACAAAACAACAAACTTAACTTGTTTCTTCTTCCTCCCACAGAACTTACTGTGTTGATGTCTTTATCTACTGAATTTCTGCTTCTAAGGGACTGTATATAAAATGATTCAGGATATCAGAAATCCTAAGCATGCAGTTTCCTTGAGCTTTAGCAGCTGATAAAGGGGGTCAGAAGCAATCAGCTGAAAAGTCTTTTTCTGTCTGTAAATTTTGCTCATCAAGTTCCCTTTGTTCCTATTACCAGAGTTACTAAAAGCAGTAGCATTTTTTAAAACTAGTGTCAAATGTGGCAAATTTATTCTAAAACCTCAAGCAACCTCAAAGAAACCCTACTAGAACCTTGTTGTTTAGTTGCTAAGTTGAGTTCGACTCCTTGGGACCCCATGGACTGTGCCCACCAGACTTCTCTGACAATGGGGATTTCCAGGCAAAAAATACTGGAACAGGTTGCTATTTCCTTCTATTTCCAGGGCATTTTTCTGACCCAGGGACGGAACCCGCATCTCTTGCTTGCATTGGCAGGTGGATTCAAAGCCTGCAGTGCTGACCAGGACTAATGGTTAACTCAAGGTCCAGGCAAAGCATCACTAGCATGCAGAACCATCACTGTAAGCTTAATGGACACTGTCTCCTAAGTATGAAGCCTTCTGCAGCCACAGCCAGAACAGAGCAGACACTCCAGCCAGGCTTGGAGAAAGAGCCCTGGGAGACAGGACTCAGAGGAAATGCCAGGCATAGCCCCCCAGCATTCCCAACTCAGGCCACACACCCAGACACCTCACTCACGGTAATTAAATCTTCCAGCCTCATGTTGACACCATCCAGCATCTCTCTGCGCTCTGACGATGACTCTGGGCAGGGGTATATGGTGGCTCGAAACCTATGTTTCGCACATTCCAAAGGACACATGTGGTCATTGCCAAGAAGCACAGGCACATCCTTTTCTGCTAACCCATCCTTTGCCCACTTTGGTGCGACGACCACCTTCCCCCACAGTAACCATCTACTGGGCAGCCAGACAATGGATCTCAGTCCTACGGTTCTCAACATATGACTCAAACTGTGTGAAATAAAGCTGTGGTCCTATTATATGAATGGGCTCCACTCAAACCATAACCCCCACCAGCCACTATATAAACAAAACAACAAACTTAACTTGTTTCTTCTTCCTCCCACAGAACTTACTGTGTTGATGTCTTTATCTACTGAATTTCTGCTTCTAAGGGACTGTATATAAAATGATTCAGGATATCAGAAATCCTAAGCATGCAGTTTCCTTGAGCTTTAGCAGCTGATAAAGGGGGTCAGAAGCAATCAGCTGAAAAGTCTTTTTCTGTCTGTAAATTTTGCTCATCAAGTTCCCTTTGTTCCTATTACCAGAGTTACTAAAAAGCAGTAGCATTTTTAACACTAGTGTCAAATGTGGCAAAGTTATTCTAAAACCTCAAGCAACCTCAAAGAAACCCTACTAGAACCTTGTTGTTTAGTTGCTAAGTTGAGTTCGACTCCTTGGGACCCCATGGACTGTGCCCACCAGACTTCTCTGACAATGGGGATTTCCAGGCAAAAAATACTGGAACAGGTTGCTATTTCCTTCTATTTCCAGGGCATTTTTCTGACCCAGGGACGGAACCCGCATCTCTTGCTTGCATTGGCAGGTGGATTCCTTACCCCTGAGTCACCACAGAAGCTTATTTTCGATTTATTGCACAGACCCTGACTTAATCCTGACCCAAATCACTAATGAAAAAAGCCCTTAGTAGTCACTTACCCGTCACAGACCTTCTTGATTTTCTCCCTGAGCTGCTCTCCTTGATAAAATATGATGAATATATTCTTTTTAATTTCTTCTCTCTGGAAAATCAGAACAGTAAAATATATGATTATAATTTTTAAATTTTTCTATATTTAAATTGGAAAACCGTTCACTTCTCCCAGTTGATTCAAGTTCATAACATTATGGTGGAAGGCAAGGCCACAGAGGCAGGCTGGGTGGGGCCCCCAGAGATAATGATACAGCCTCAATGGGACAACATCATTGTGTGCTACACCAGAGGGATCACATCTGAGCCATGGATTCAGCTCTGACTCCTGTGCTTAAGAGATGTGTTAGTAGGGCTTCCCTGGTGATCCAGTGGTTAAGGACACCGCCTTGCAGTGCAAGGGGCACTGGTTCGATCCCTGGCCTGGGAAGATCCCATGTGCTGCAGAGAGGCTCTACTGATGCGTCCAACTACTGAGCTGGAGCTCTGGAACACATGCACCCAGAGCCGGCGCTCTGCGACAAGAGAGCCACTGCAATGGGAGGTCCATAAAGGCCAAAGAACAAAGAAATGAAAGATCGATAGAAGTGGCCAAAAAAAAAAAAAATTTTTTTTAAAAAAAGAGATGTGTTAATAAACAAAAAAACATGCAGAAGAGAGGAAGCCAGGATATCACAAGGCTTAAAGCAAAACTAAGTAACTTAGCTCACCAGAGATAACTCATATACAACATCTGTACTTCAAGGGTGAGTGGTGTTTGATATTTAACAATAGTAGAGCAAGTAGCAGATGTAAGAGTTGGACCATAAAGAAGGCTGAGCGCCAAAGACTTGATGCCTTTTTTTTTTTTTTTAACATTTATTTTACTTATTTATCTTTGGGGGAGTGGGGTGGGGAGGGAGGGGGACGGGCGGACCACTTCTATTGGTCTTCCATTTCTCTATTTTCATCCGTCTTTGTTCTTTGGCTCCTGTGGGCCTCCCATCCTGGTGGCGTCTGTTGTTGCAGAGCGCCGGCTCTGGGCGTATGCGCTCCAGAGCTCCGGCTCGGTAATTGGACACATCAGTCCAGTCGCTCCGTGGCACGTGGGATCTTCCCAGGCCAGGGATTGAACCGGCGCCCCTTGCCCTGCAAGGCGGTGTCCTTACCCACTGGACCACCAGGGGAAGCCCGACTTGATGCTTTGAACCGTGATGTTGGAGCAGACTCTTGAGAGTTCCTTGGACAGCAAAGAGATCACACGTAGGAGTCAATCCTAAAGGAGATCAATCCTGAATATTCATTGGAAGAACTGAAGCTGAAGCTCCAATTCTTTGACCACCTGACGCGAAGAGCCGACTCACTGGAAAAGACCCTGATGCTGGGAACACTGAAGGCAGAAGAAGAAGGGGGCTACATAAGACGAGACAGTTAGATGGCATCCCTGATTCAATGGATGTGAGTTTGAGCACGCTCCAGGAGCTAGTGAATGACAGGGAAGCCTGGTGTGCTGCTGTCCATGGGGTTACAAAGAGTCGGAGATGACTGAGCAACTGAACAACAAAGAGCCATGTCTAATGTTTGACTCACATACTCACTGTGTGCCCCAAAGAACACTAATTAAATGCAATTTTAAAGTTCAAGTTTGGGGCTTCCCTGGTGGTCCAGTGGGTAAGGACACTGCCTTGCAGTGCAAGGGGCGCCGGTTCGATCCCTGGCCTGGGAAGATCCCACATGCCGCAGAGCGGCTGGACTGATGTGTCCAATTACCAAGCCGGAGCTCTGGAGCGCATGCACCCAGAGCCGGTGTTCTGCGACAACAGAGGCCGCCGTGATGGGAGGCCCACACGGGCCAAAGAACAAAGATGGATGAAAATAGACAAATGAAAGACCAATAGAAGTGACCCACCTGCTCCCCTCCCTCCCCCCACCAAAATAAATAAATAAATCTTAAAAAAAATAAAAAATAAAGTTCAAGTTTGACATTTCATAAGAAACGGATAATGGGTATTTCACAAGCATATATGGTAATGCTCAGCATTTACCGTAAGCACAGAAATGTGCTATTTTATTTAGTTCAGAGTGAGGAGTAAGGGTAAAATGATGAAACTCATTGTTGGAAAAGTGGTAACAAACCCTAGGCCTCGGGTATCTTTGGTATCAGGTACAACCCCACTAGAAAGCCACCTGCAAGGACCCATCAAGGGTCATTAAACTGCCCACACCCTTTAAGCCCACGATCCTATTTCCTTGAAGTCATATCATGAAGTAGTTCAGAAGTAAATAAAATCCACGAGCATGAAGATGCTTATCAGAGTGTCTATATTCACGAGGGACAAAGGGGAAAATCACACGTAGGAGTCAATCCTAAAGGAGATCAATCCTGAATATTCATTGGAAGAACTGAAGCTGAAGCTCCAATTCTTTGACCACCTGACGCGAAGAGCCGACTCACTGGAAAAGACCCTGATGCTGGGAACACTGAAGGCAGAAGAAGAAGGGGGCTACATAAGACGAGACAGTTAGATGGCATCCCTGATTCAATGGATGTGAGTTTGAGCACGCTCCAGGAGCTAGTGAATGACAGGGAAGCCTGGTGTGCTGCTGTCCATGGGGTTACAAAGAGTCGGAGATGACTGAGCAACTGAACAACAAAGAGCCATGTCTAATGTTTGACTCACATACTCACTGTGTGCCCCAAAGAACACTAATTAAATGCAATTTTAAAGTTCAAGTTTGGGGCTTCCCTGGTGGTCCAGTGGGTAAGGACACTGCCTTGCAGTGCAAGGGGCGCCGGTTCGATCCCTGGCCTGGGAAGATCCCACATGCCGCAGAGCGGCTGGACTGATGTGTCCAATTACCAAGCCGGAGCTCTGGAGCGCATGCACCCAGAGCCGGTGTTCTGCGACAACAGAGGCCGCCGTGATGGGAGGCCCACACGGGCCAAAGAACAAAGATGGATGAAAATAGACAAATGAAAGACCAATAGAAGTGACCCACCTGCTCCCCTCCCTCCCCCCACCAAAATAAATAAATAAATCTTAAAAAAAATAAAAAATAAAGTTCAAGTTTGACATTTCATAAGAAACGGATAATGGGTATTTCACAAGCATATATGGTAATGCTCAGCATTTACCGTAAGCACAGAAATGTGCTATTTTATTTAGTTCAGAGTGAGGAGTAAGGGTAAAATGATGAAACTCATTGTTGGAAAAGTGGTAACAAACCCTAGGCCTCGGGTATCTTTGGTATCAGGTACAACCCCACTAGAAAGCCACCTGCAAGGACCCATCAAGGGTCATTAAACTGCCCACACCCTTTAAGCCCACGATCCTATTTCCTTGAAGTCATATCATGAAGTAGTTCAGAAGTAAATAAAAATCCACGAGCATGAAGATGCTTATCAGAGTGTCTATATTCTGAAGAAATATTGGAAATCAAGTGTCTAAAAACAGGTAATTAATGTCACATAACTCAACTCAAGCATTAAGCACCAACTGAAAATAACATCAAAATGAATTGTCTCAGGCTTCCCTGGTGCTTCAGTGGGTAAGGACACTGCCTTGCAGTACAGGGGGTGCCAGATCTGTCCCTGGCCCTGGGAGGATCCCGCATGCTGCAGAGCGACTGGACGGATGTGTCCAACTACCAAGCTGGAGCTCTGGAGCGCATGCGCCCAGGGTCGGTGCTCTGCAGCAAGAATGGCCACTGCTACGGGGAGGCCCACACAGGCCAAAGAACAAAAAAGATAAACAAAAGATTAACAGAAGTGGCCAAAAAAAAAAAAAAGAATTGTCTCTTTGGTAGCTTCCATGGCAGCATGGAAGGTGCGTTTGAAGATTGGAGGAGCTGCCTGCTTTACAGTATTTCTAAAGGTTCTCTCCCCTTGGAGCACCATCACTACCTGAGTCCTTCACCCAGTCTCTTAGATCTCCTTATCTCTGGATCCACCAGAGCCAGGGATCCATTCTGACCTCACATCATCTGCTCACTGATGACCTTCAATGTCATCAGACTAAAGTCATCTTACTTTATACATACTCTCTTTACCACTATAACTACTGAATGTTAAAACATAATTGTAAAAAGTAATGATTTGATGTCACATTTTAAAATATTAATAATATTTATAAAGGATATCTAAAATCAAGAGAAGGCAAAACAAGGATTTGCATGTTTTAACTACAACCATATTAAATCATATGTGTCTAGAACTGAGGACTAGAGAAAAAGAGCACACACAAAAAATAAAGAAGGACATGAGAATCATGAAGTTTTGTGTTTTCCTGTTTCCTTATTTTAAATTGTATTTGACTACGAAGTTGTTTTCCACAAAATGAAACTTAAGATCACACTTTTTTTAACCTTTATCCTCGACAGGATCATGATTCTTTTAGAAATAAGCCCAGCTTCATAGACCGATCCTATTTCCTTGCCCACACCCTTTAAGCCCACGATCCTTTTTGAAGTCATATCATGAAGTAGTTCAGAAGTAAATAAAATCCACGAGCATGAAGATGCTTATCAGAGTGTCTATATTCTGAAGAAATATTGGAAATCAAGTGTCTAAAAACAGGTAATTAATGTCACATAACTCAACTCAAGCATTAAGCACCAACTGAAAATAACATCAAAATGAATTGTCTCAGGCTTCCCTGGTGCTTCAGTGGGTAAGGACACTGCCTTGCAGTACAGGGGGTGCCAGATCTGTCCCTGGCCCTGGGAGGATCCCGCATGCTGCAGAGCGACTGGACGGATGTGTCCAACTACCAAGCTGGAGCTCTGGAGCGCATGCGCCCAGGGTCGGTGCTCTGCAGCAAGAATGGCCACTGCTACGGGGAGGCCCACACAGGCCAAAGAACAAAAAAGATAAACAAAAGATTAACAGAAGTGGCCAAAAAAAAAAAAAAAGAATTGTCTCTTTGGTAGCTTCCATGGCAGCATGGAAGGTGCGTTTGAAGATTGGAGGAGCTGCCTGCTTTACAGTATTTCTAAAGGTTCTCTCCCCTTGGAGCACCATCACTACCTGAGTCCTTCACCCAGTCTCTTAGATCTCCTTATCTCTGGATCCACCAGAGCCAGGGATCCATTCTGACCTCACATCATCTGCTCACTGATGACCTTCAATGTCATCAGACTAAAGTCATCTTACTTTATACATACTCTCTTTACCACTATAACTACTGAATGTTAAAACATAATTGTAAAAAGTAATGATTTGATGTCACATTTTAAAATATTAATAATATTTATAAAGGATATCTAAAATCAAGAGAAGGCAAAACAAGGATTTGCATGTTTTAACTACAACCATATTAAATCATATGTGTCTAGAACTGAGGACTAGAGAAAAAGAGCACACACAAAAAATAAAGAAGGACATGAGAATCATGAAGTTTTGTGTTTTCCTGTTTCCTTATTTTAAATTGTATTTGACTACGAAGTTGTTTTCCACAAAATGAAACTTAAGATCACACTTTTTTTAACCTTTATCCTCGACAGGATCATGATTCTTTTAGAAATAAGCCCAGCTTCATAGAATTAAAAAGTGGAATTAAATACTAACTAAAAGAGTAGAAGAAGCCAACCTTACAGGATTAGTAGCAATAACTGTAACTGTGGCTCTCAGTGGAGCGGACCTCAAAATCTTCATTCCAATTGTGTGGTCTGTTGACTGCCAGCAACTAACCACAAGCTGGTTAGCCATGTGGGCTCCACCCCAGACCCAGTCAATCAGAATCCAGACTGAACAAGATCTTATGCTTGTATGCACCCTGGAGCTTGGGGCATGCTGACCTCCATCAGTTTTCAATGCTTTGTGAAGACACACCTATAGTTCCATGTGGCACCAGTGCAGCTAAGCTTCCAGAAACTGGTCCAGCTAATTTATTTGGAGCAATAAACACTTAGAAGGTGTTAACAGGACTCAGTCCTGAAACTGACCTTTCATAGGTATTTTTGAAAAAGGAGGGGGTGAGGGAGAAAAAAAAATAAAGGAAAGGACTAAAAAGAAGGAAATAGGTATCAGCTTCATAGAGCTAAAGACTCAGGGTTTGAGAGAACAAAACCCCTCTGGCAGGGCTACAGGAAATTTAGGAGAACGTGTTCTGCAGCCTGAGATACCCACTGTAACGGGATCTTCCAGAACTGTGTCCACCTCACTGAACTTCACATAGATGTTTCCTCGGCAAATTCGCCACAGCAGCCTCTCAAAGGAAGCCATCCTCTCCCGGTTGATCACACCAGCTGTGAACCTGGGCAGTCAGAAGACGAGATGTTACTGAGGCACGGGGACTGGGTACAGGGAGAAGACCCTGTAAGATGTGAAGATGAGTAGCCAGAAGGTAGAAGCCCACCTTCCTCTGAGCACAGGGTCAGGACATGGCCCTCCTTGGCACTCTGGATCCCAGTCCCAACGTACCCCAAGCCCCTTTAGACCTCCTGTTTCCTTTGACATATTCAAATTTCTTTAGTCATTCCAATATTATACATTCACTTATCTGCAATTAAAAATATGACACCGTTCATTGTGTCACTGTACCTAAAGGAAGCAAGTGTTCAATCTGCTCAATGATAGTCCCTCTGCATTTATACAAATCATGTATTAAGACTGAAACATATTTATTGATTTCTATATATCTTTACTTCTACAGTCATCTAGGTATATAGTTACTGATTCAACCTTTTAACATTAACTTTATTGTTGTTGCTTAATTTTGGCCTCTTTTATTGGTTTTTCGTTTATTTTCATCCATCTTTATTCATCAGCCTATGTGAACCTCTCATTGCAGTGGCCTCTTTCGTTGCAGAACACTGGCTCTGGGCGCATGCGCTCCAGAGCACTAGCTCATAATTGGACACACCAGTTCAGCCACTCCACGTACATGGGATCTTCCCAGGCGAGGGATCGAACCGGTGGCCCTTACACTGCAAGGTGGATTCTTTACCCACTGGACCACCAGAGAAGCACTCACATTAACTTTAAAATGGTCACTTTCATTAGCCTATTACTGTGTGTACATTATCCTGTATTATCTTCTGATCAAATATTTTCAACATATTTTTCTATTTCTTTTTTTTTTTTTTAAAGATTTATTTATTTATTTTGGGTGGGGGTCGGGTTGGGGAGGGAGGGGAGCAGGCAGGCCACTTCCATTGGTCTTTCGTTTCTCTATGTTCATCCGTCTTTGTTCTTTGGCTCCTGTGGGCCTCCCATCGCGGTGGCGTCTGTCGTTAGCAGAGCGCCGGCTCTGGGCGCATGCGCTCCAGAGCTCTGGCTCGGTAATTGGACACATCGGTCCAGCCACTCCGCAGCACGTGGGATCTTCCCAGGCCAGGGCTCGAACCGGCAACCCTTGCACTGCAAGGCGGTGTCCTTACCCACTGGACCACCAGGGGAAGCCCTTCTTTCTCTTTCATACTCAATGTCTAGTGCCTCAAATAGCAGGCCCCAAGGATCTACTGAGTAAAGAACTAGAATTCCAAAACTCACTTTCAATTTTACTTGGACACTAAATGAAATCCATCAACTCTGAATCATCACTCGTTGTGGTGGGTTGTATCACACTATGACCTCTACTTGTGGAAGATGACTGCCTAATGACCTCATTGCTACTTACACTTCAAACTTCACACTCCAAATCTATTTTATTATCAGGAGTATTTCAGAGACAAGGCAAAAATAAAGACATGTATCCTATACCCTTATTCCAAAGGCAGGGAACAGTTGATAATCTAAACACTGATCACTACATCCTTCCCATATGGAGACAACACAAACATCACACACTTCAGACTTAAGAATGTCTCTGTCACCACAAAAAAGGTAACAGGACCTGCGACTCCACCAACCTAGTCAGGTTAGGCTTGGTTCTACTACTGGATGGAGACCTATAGTCATGTGAAACAGTCCTCTTCTCAGTTGCAATTTGTTCATTCATTCACTCATTTAAATACTCAGGGAAAGCTACTACACACCAGGCATTGAGCTATGCACCAAAGACCCATCGAAACACAACCTTCAGAGCAAGGAGTTTCACTAACCCCAGCTTTCCGCTAATGTACGTGGGCGTAGGTCTTAACTCCAGGAGACCGGAAGTGTCTTCCACAAAGAAATCATCTGCTAAGTTGGCTTCCGTCTGAAAATCAAAGAATCACTATTTTCATTTAAATGTACTGAGACTACCCTAAGAGCACCCACACTTCATGACTTTATCTCCTTTTATACAATCGTTCAATTTTCTTCTAATCGTTAGAATTCAAAAGACCTGATGCTTAGACCTAAACTAGCTTTCGGTTTCAAATAAAGATATAACTGTGCGTTTAAAAAAAGAAAGTAGAGTACTCCTTGTCAGATCAAAAAGCCTCTCCAGTCTCTTCCTACCAAAATCTGAGATCTGTTCAAACTAACTGTGCTTCTTTTTCGACTTCTACTTCTCTCCGGGTCATTTGGGCTACATGTCTTTTTAGTGAGTTCCTTAATATTTTTGCAATTATTTCAACCAGTGCCACACACCATCCTAACCTTTCCTGTCACCCACAGCCCAGTCTGGAGATAAAAATATCGCAGTTTATTCATATTCTAAACCAGCAAGTTGTCAAAATGGAAATTTCAGGTTCTAAAGAAAAGGGCCCTTGAATAAAGAGTCCCCAGATTACAACCTCAAAGAAGTCCTGGGTTTTCTTCAGGAGATATTTAAATTCCGTCAGTTCCAGGAAACTTTTCTTCAAAGCTTGATAGTTCTGATTGGCCTCCTGAAGCTCCCTTTCCAGTTTTTCTAGAGAAGTCTATGCAGGAGACAGAAAGAAAGAAAGTCAGGTAGAAAGCACTATGATATTTACTATATAATCACCCACAACAGACAATATGAAAGCAATATATATCACAACGTAGCTTAAAGTTGAGAGGCCTATTCAGTCAAACTCAACAAGACTGTAGAGCTCTAAGTACAGACATCACTTTGCTGACGAAAGGCTGTATAGGCAAAATTATGGTTTTCCCAGTAGTCATGTATGGAGGTGAGAGCTGGACCATAAAGGCAATTGAGCCCTGAAGAATTGATGCTTTTGAATAGTGGTGCTTGAGAAGACTCTTGAGAGTCCCTTGGACACTGCAAGGAGATCAAACCAGTCAATCCTAAAGAAAATCAACTCTGACTATTCATTGGAAGGACTGACGCTGAGCCTGAAGCTCCAATACTTTGGCCATGTGATGTGAAGAGATGACGCATTGGAAAAGACCCTGATGTTGGGAAAGACTGAGGGCAGGAGGTGAAGGGGGCAAGAGAGGATGAGATGGTTGGATGGCCCCACCAACTTAATGGACATGAGTTTGAGCAAGCTCCGGGAGATGGTGAAGGACAGGGAAGCCTGGCGTGCTGCAGATCATGGGGTCACAAAGAGTCAGACATGACCTAGCGACTGAACAACAAGAACAGCCATGATCACACAGGAAGCAGTTCCCTCATCAAATGGGGTAGGACCAGAAAACACTATGGGGAAGCAAAGTGAGTTGCATGAGGAAATCGAGGCATTTCAGCCAATTACATATTTCTTCTACATTTTCAACACTGAATAGGGAAGCTGTAGGAAATTTATATGTTGAAAACTCCTTCTGCCCCAAACACATGGTAATGATAAAATATAAAAAGAGAAAACTTCCAGTTCTGTATTGGGTCTGGAGAACCAGATACAGGCAAGTGGAAAAAGACAGCACAGAGAAGGCTGAGCACAGAAAGCCAGATGACAAAACCAAAGAGGAAACCAAGTTCCCTTTCAAGTGAGGCTGCAAAAATAATATGGCTCATGAAGAAATCTAAGCAGAGGAAAATTCACCAACAAAATCAACAGTCAGAACACAAAATCACAGTGGGCCAAATTTTTTTTTTGTACAGAATAGTCTGAAAGAGTTTTGAATATTCATGAAGGTATTACTTCCACTAAAAAGTCAAACAAGAAACTATTGAACATGTCCTCAAATGAAATATTAAAAAAGAACTATTTAGAAATATTAAAAAATGTAACACAGAGCTACTGAAACTCAGTAGGTAATAGAGTAGGCTACTGAAACTCAAAATCCATAGGTAAGGTTCAGGTCTCCACTGGACTCAATTTGAGATTCAGCAAATAATTTTGAAGTGTGGTACATTCAATTAAAGAAATACTATGCAGCAGAAAACAAATCAACTTCAGAAACATGAAAAATAGGAAATTCATGTAGTGATTATCTTCAAAGGGGTTGGGTGTGTGGAATGTGAGAAAGGTCACAGAGGGTTTTAAGAGCCTCACTGTGGGGACTTCCCTGATGGCCCAGTGGTGAAGGCTTCAAGCTCCCAATACAGGGGGCCTGGGTTCAGTCAATGGTTGGGGAACTAGATCCTGCATGCCACAGTGAAGACATGGTGCAGCCAAATAAATAAATATCTTAAACCAACGAAAAAAGACCTTCACTGTGGTCCCACGCGCTTTTCACAGGAGAGTTTCATGGACATGAGTTTGAGCAAGCTCCGGAGATGGTGAAGGACAGGAAGCCTGGCGTGCTGCAGATCATGGGGTCACAAAGAGTCAGACATGACCTAGCGACTGAACAACAAGAACAGCCATGATCACACAGGAAGCAGTTCCCTCATCAAATGGGGTAGGACCAGAAAACACTATGGGGAAGCAAAGTGAGTTGCATGAGGAAATCGAGGCATTTCAGCCAATTACATATTTCTTCTACATTTTCAACACTGAATAGGGAAGCTGTAGGAAATTTATATGTTGAAAACTCCTTCTGCCCCAAACACATGGTAATGATAAAATATAAAAAGAGAAAACTTCCAGTTCTGTATTGGGTCTGGAGAACCAGATACAGGCAAGTGGAAAAAGACAGCACAGAGAAGGCTGAGCACAGAAAGCCAGATGACAAAACCAAAGAGGAAACCAAGTTCCCTTTCAAGTGAGGCTGCAAAAATAATATGGCTCATGAAGAAATCTAAGCAGAGGAAAATTCACCAACAAAATCAACAGTCAGAACACAAAATCACAGTGGGCCAATTTTTTTTTTTTTTTGTACAGAATAGTCTGAAAGAGTTTTGAATATTCATGAAGGTATTACTTCCACTAAAAAGTCAAACAAGAAACTATTGAACATGTCCTCAAATGAAATATTAAAAAAGAACTATTTAGAAATATTAAAAAATGTAACACAGAGCTACTGAAACTCAGTAGGTAATAGAGTAGGCTACTGAAACTCAAAATCCATAGGTAAGGTTCAGGTCTCCACTGGACTCAATTTGAGATTCAGCAAATAATTTTGAAGTGTGGTACATTCAATTAAAGAAATACTATGCAGCAGAAAACAAATCAACTTCAGAAACATGAAAAATAGGAAATTCATGTAGTGATTATCTTCAAAGGGGTTGGGTGTGTGGAATGTGAGAAAGGTCACAGAGGGTTTTAAGAGCCTCACTGTGGGGACTTCCCTGATGGCCCAGTGGTGAAGGCTTCAAGCTCCCAATACAGGGGGCCTGGGTTCAGTCAATGGTTGGGGAACTAGATCCTGCATGCCACAGTGAAGACATGGTGCAGCCAAATAAATAAATATCTTAAACCAACGAAAAAAAAAGACCTTCACTGTGGTCACCTTTCATCTTATATAGAGTAGCAATACTTGGTATTTGCCAAATCATTATTCTTTGTACCTTACGTGTATTTTCTCAAAATGCTAATAGACTAATTATTTAATAAAAGTGATTACAAATAACGGGCCGAAGAACAGAGATGGATGAAAATGGACAAATGAAAGACCAATAGAAGTGGCCCACCTGCTCCCCTCCCTCCCCACCCCACCCTCCTCAAATAAATAAATAAATAAATAAATAAATAAAAATGATTACAAATAAATCCATACTTAAACACATTGCAGTGAAACTATAGAGCAAAGCCATCAGGGGGAAAAAAAGACATAATCCACCAATGAATGAGCATTGAACCAGCAGCAGATTTTATGGGAAAAGTTTACTAAGCGTGTATCTTAGAGATGTTAAGCATAACTAAAATCTGTAGCTTGCAACCCAAGAGAAGGGGGGAAAAGGGTTGGAGGGTATTACAGAAAGACAAGAAAGAACAGGAAAGAAAACCAAAGAACTAGTATAACAAAGAGCCAGTAAATCAGGAATCACCATAAGTGAAAATGGATTAAGGTCACCTATGAAAAGACTGACATAATCTTGCAAGTTTTTTTTTTTTTTTTTTCAAAATCCACCTAAGAGACACCCTTAACCAAGAGATTAAACAAAGATAAAAAAATTAAAAAGGTATCATGCAAATGTCAGTTCCTATCTTTCCCCCCAAAAGTACATTGGTATCAGACAGAATTGAATATTTAACATTTTTCCAACATAATTTGGTAGAGAATGAGCCTATCACTCAGCTTCAGCGGCATCTCATTCCTTCCACTCTCATAAAGAGTCTGTACTCTGAATTCTGAACACTGATTATAGGTGGCACAAGTTGGGGGGGTGGGTAAGGGAATCCTCACTTCTTAACCATTTGCTCCATCCACTTAATGATTCCATTAAAAGTAATGCTGCCAAGCAGAAAGAGACTCACAGACTAAGAAAACAAATGTATTGTTGCCCTGGGGGGAAGATGTGGAGAAAGGATAGTTAGGGAGTTTGGGATCAATATCTACACACTACTGTATTTAAAATGGATAACCAGGGCTTCCCTGGTGGTCCAGTGGGTAAGGACACCGCCTTGCAGTGCAAGAGGCGCCGGTTCGATCCCTGGCCTGGGAAGATCCCACGTGCCGCGGAGCGGCTGGACTGATGGGTCCAATTGCAGAGCTGGAGCTCTGGAGCGCATGCGCCCAGAGCTGGCGCTCTGTGACAGCGAAGGCCACTGCGATGGGAGGCCCACCAGAGCCAAAGAACAAAGATGGATGAAAATAGATAAATGAAAGACCAACAGAGGTGGCCCACCCGCCCCCCTCCCTCCCCAACCAGCACCCCCCAAAATAAATAAATAAAATTAAAAAAAATAAAATGGGTAATACAAGGACCTATTGTATACAACATGGAAATCTGCTCAATGCTATCTATGTAGCAGCCTGGATGGGAGGGGAGTTTGGGGGAGAATAAATACATGTATACATATGGCTGAATCCCTTTGCTGTTCATTTGAGAATAGCATTGTGTGTTCACAACATTGTGTGCATCAGTTATACCCCAGTATAAAAGGTTTTTTAATAACCCTATTAAAACTACTTTAGAGAACAATATCTAAGAAATGATTTATATAATAGTAAATGCAAAAATAGAAAACTATAATATTTTCCATTTGTAATTATAAAAAAATAAACCTGGTAAAAATTAAAAACAGAAAAATTAAGGTAATTTTTATTGAGAGTGTAGATTTGTGGATAGATTTTTTTTTTCCACCCTAAATTATTCCCTCTAGGACTGCTATGAAAGTCTCTAGAAATTCTACAAGGGTGCAAGCCCCTATGTACTCCTGCCAGAAGGATTCTCATTTCTAGGAATGTGGAAGGAACATACTCAACTAACCACCAGATCAGGGTTTAATCAATCCATGTGATCAGAGGTAAGACAGATTATTACTCTCATAAATACATGTTGTTTTAATTTCATCTTTAAATAAAAAGGAATCCTCACTTCTTAACCATTTGCTCCATCCACTTAATGATTCCATTAAAAGTAATGCTGCCAAGCAGAAAGAGACTCACAGACTAAGAAAACAAATGTATTGTTGCCCTGGGGGGAAGATGTGGAGAAAGGATAGTTAGGGAGTTTGGGATCAATATCTACACACTACTGTATTTAAAATGGATAACCAGGGCTTCCCTGGTGGTCCAGTGGGTAAGGACACCGCCTTGCAGTGCAAGAGGCGCCGGTTCGATCCCTGGCCTGGGAAGATCCCACGTGCCGCGGAGCGGCTGGACTGATGGGTCCAATTGCAGAGCTGGAGCTCTGGAGCGCATGCGCCCAGAGCTGGCGCTCTGTGACAGCGAAGGCCACTGCGATGGGAGGCCCACCAGAGCCAAAGAACAAAGATGGATGAAAATAGATAAATGAAAGACCAACAGAGGTGGCCCACCCGCCCCCCTCCCTCCCCAACCAGCACCCCCAAAATAAATAAATAAAAAACCAATAAAATGGGTAATACAAGGACCTATTGTATACAACATGGAAATCTGCTCAATGCTATCTATGTAGCAGCCTGGATGGGAGGGGAGTTTGGGGGAGAATAAATACATGTATACATATGGCTGAATCCCTTTGCTGTTCATTTGAGAATAGCATTGTGTGTTCACAACATTGTGTGCATCAGTTATACCCCAGTATAAAAGGTTTTTTAATAACCCTATTAAAACTACTTTAGAGAACAATATCTAAGAAATGATTTATATAATAGTAAATGCAAAATAGAAAACTATAATATTTTCCATTTGTAATTATAAAAAAATAAACCTGGTAAAAATTAAAAACAGAAAAATTAAGGTAATTTTTATTGAGAGTGTAGATTTGTGGATAGATTTTTTTTTTCCACCCTAAATTATTCCCTCTAGGACTGCTATGAAAGTCTCTAGAAATTCTACAAGGGTGCAAGCCCCTATGTACTCCTGCCAGAAGGATTCTCATTTCTAGGAATGTGGAAGGAACATACTCAACTAACCACCAGATCAGGGTTTAATCAATCCATGTGATCAGAGGTAAGACAGATTATTACTCTCATAAATACATGTTGTTTTAATTTCATCTTTATAAAAACTGCGTACAAGGAACATACTGAGCAAAGACTGTTGGCATACTTCTAATTGCCCATTATCTAATTGGTTATTACTACAAATATGTACAATTTCAACCAGTCAGCCAATAACAAGCTCATTGGGATAAATCAGTTTTTAAAGGTACTGTCAAAAACATATAGGGCCTCTCAGGTGGAACTAGTGGTAAAAAATCCACCTGCCAGTACCGGAGACGTAAGAGACATGGCTTCAGTCCCTGAGTTGGGAAGACCCCAGGAGGAGGAAATGGCAACCAACCCCAGTATTCTTGCTTATAGAATCCCACGACAGAGGAGCCTGGTGGGCTACAGTCCATGGGGTCGCAAAGTTGGACACAACTGAGTGTCAGGTCACTAAAATATATCATCAACATCAAATTGGAAACAAAAGTTACCTCTTTAACAAAAGCAAAAGCCCCCATGCTTTTCCAATTTCAATGTAATATCAAAGAATATCCACGATAATTTGAAAAGACTATTAAAATACTCCTCCCTTTCCCAAGTGAAAGTTACTCAGTCGTGTCCACTCTTTGCAACCCATGGACAAGTCATGGAATTCTCCAGGCAACTTTTCCAACTACTTATAAGACTGAATTCTCTTTATATACTTCAATGAGAACATATCACAACAGATCTAAAGCACAAGAAGTCAGTCTTCTATTAAGCCAAAAATATAAGAAATGATTTATATAATAGTAAATGCAAATAGAAAACTATAATATTTTCTTGTAATTATAAAAAATAAACCTGGTAAAATTAAAACAGAAAAATTAAGGTAATTTTTATTGAGAGTGTAGATTTGTGGATAGATTTTTTTTTTCCACCCTAAATTATTCCCTCTAGGACTGCTATGAAAGTCTCTAGAAATTCTACAAGGGTGCAAGCCCCTATGTACTCCTGCCAGAAGGATTCTCATTTCTAGGAATGTGGAAGGAACATACTCAACTAACCACCAGATCAGGGTTTAATCAATCCATGTGATCAGAGGTAAGACAGATTATTACTCTCATAAATACATGTTGTTTTAATTTCATCTTTATAAAAACTGCGTACAAGGAACATACTGAGCAAAGACTGTTGGCATACTTCTAATTGCCCATTATCTAATTGGTTATTACTACAAATATGTACAATTTCAACCAGTCAGCCAATAACAAGCTCATTGGGATAAATCAGTTTTTAAAGGTACTGTCAAAAACATATAGGGCCTCTCAGGTGGAACTAGTGGTAAAAAATCCACCTGCCAGTACCGGAGACGTAAGAGACATGGCTTCAGTCCCTGAGTTGGGAAGACCCCAGGAGGAGGAAATGGCAACCAACCCCAGTATTCTTGCTTATAGAATCCCACGACAGAGGAGCCTGGTGGGCTACAGTCCATGGGGTCGCAAAGTTGGACACAACTGAGTGTCAGGTCACTAAAATATATCATCAACATCAAATTGGAAACAAAAGTTACCTCTTTAACAAAAGCAAAAGCCCCCATGCTTTTCCAATTTCAATGTAATATCAAAGAATATCCACGATAATTTGAAAAGACTATTAAAATACTCCTCCCTTTCCCAAGTGAAAGTTACTCAGTCGTGTCCACTCTTTGCAACCCATGGACAAGTCATGGAATTCTCCAGGCAACTTTTCCAACTACTTATAAGACTGAATTCTCTTTATATACTTCAATGAGAACATATCACAACAGATCTAAAGCACAAGAAGTCAGTCTTCTATTAAGCCAAAAATATAAGAAATTTACTAACAACGTCACTCTTCACTAAAGTTTTTGTCTTGAAAAAAAAAGACTTTTTCATTAAAAATGTTAATATGTAATGTGAGATTATTTTTAATGAATTAATACTTTACCTTTTTGGTTTTAGTTCCTAATACATTAAGTATAACCCTCATAAATAAAGGCCCTTAGGATCCTCAACAAAGTGTAAGAGGAGTACACAATCAAGGAACCAGCCCAAGGAGCCTGAATGAGTCAAGAGGTAGGATAGGGCCAAAGAGAGCTGGGTTTGCTGGCCAGGATGGGCCTGACTCAGGCAAGAAGACCACCATCAACATTCTCAAGCAAGGAAGTGACAGGGTAGAAGGATATAGTTCATGAAGTCGCAAAGAGTTAAACACGACCGAACGACAGGGCATGCACATAATAATCTATAATGGAGGGGCTTCCCCGGGCTTCCCCTGGTGGTCCAGTGGGTAAGGACACCGCCTTGCAGTGTAAGGGGCGCCGGTTCGATCCCTGGCCTGAGAAGATCCCATGTGCCGCGGAGCGGCTGGACTGATGTGTCCAATTACTGAGCCGGAGCTCTGGAGCGCATGCGCCCAGAGCCGGTGCTCTGCGATAGCAGAGGCCACTGCGATGGGAGGCCCACAGGAGCCAAAGAACAAAAACGGATGAAAATAGAGAAATGAAAGACCAATAGAAGTGGCCCGCCCGCTCCCCTCCCTCCCCAACCCAACCCCCGCCCAAAATAAATAAATAAATAAATAAATCTTTTTTAAAAAAAAAATCTATAATGGAAAAGAATCTGAAAAAGCATGAGCCATTAAGGTAGCTCATAGTTCACAAGAACAGCTGTAAGTGTTGAGGAAGGTGAGGGGGATGACAGAGAGGAGCTGGTAACTAACAAGGCTGACATCAGAAGACAAGTGGTAAGACAAACTGGAGATGATTTTATAGAAATCCTTGATGAAATTTTATAGACTTCAAGTAAAGTTACTCAGTCGTGTCCTCTCTTTGCAACCCATGGACAAGTCATGGAATTCTCCAGGCAACTTTTCCAACTACTTATAAGACTGAATTCTCTTTATATACTTCAATGAGAACATATCACAACAGATCTAAAGCACAAGAAGTCAGTCTTCTATTAAGCCAAAAATATAAGAAATTTACTAACAACGTCACTCTTCACTAAAGTTTTTGTCTTGAAAAAAAAAGACTTTTTCATTAAAAATGTTAATATGTAATGTGAGATTATTTTTAATGAATTAATACTTTACCTTTTTGGTTTTAGTTCCTAATACATTAAGTATAACCCTCATAAATAAAGGCCCTTAGGATCCTCAACAAAGTGTAAGAGGAGTACACAATCAAGGAACCAGCCCAAGGAGCCTGAATGAGTCAAGAGGTAGGATAGGGCCAAAGAGAGCTGGGTTTGCTGGCCAGGATGGGCCTGACTCAGGCAAGAAGACCACCATCAACATTCTCAAGCAAGGAAGTGACAGGGTAGAAGGATATAGTTCATGAAGTCGCAAAGAGTTAAACACGACCGAACGACAGGGCATGCACATAATAATCTATAATGGAGGGGCTTCCCCGGGCTTCCCCTGGTGGTCCAGTGGGTAAGGACACCGCCTTGCAGTGTAAGGGGCGCCGGTTCGATCCCTGGCCTGAGAAGATCCCATGTGCCGCGGAGCGGCTGGACTGATGTGTCCAATTACTGAGCCGGAGCTCTGGAGCGCATGCGCCCAGAGCCGGTGCTCTGCGATAGCAGAGGCCACTGCGATGGGAGGCCCACAGGAGCCAAAGAACAAAAACGGATGAAAATAGAGAAATGAAAGACCAATAGAAGTGGCCCGCCTGCTCCCCTCCCTCCCCAACCCAACCCCCGCCCAAAATAAATAAATAAATAAATAAATCTTTAAAAAAAAAAAATCTATAATGGAAAAGAATCTGAAAAAGCACGAGCCATTAAGGTAGCTCATAGTTCACAAGAACAGCTGTAAGTGTTGAGGAAGGTGAGGGGGATGACAGAGAGGAGCTGGTAACTAACAAGGCTGACATCAGAAGACAAGTGGTAAGACAAACTGGAGATGATTTTATAGAAATCCTATTTGTATGGCTTAAAAACTTTCTCCTCAAATTTCCAGATTTTAATACAACAAGATCCAAAATATTTTCCAGGGGAGTTGCCAGTCTTGTCAGTGTCATGTTTCTGTTAGAGAATCTAGATCTATACAACAATTTCAAGAATTTTAAATTACCTTAAAACAAATGACAAAACCCAGCCAGAGATAAGACCCAGCTCAGTGAAGCTCCTCCCCACCTGCTTACCTCCCTTAGTGAGCCCTTTCACTTTTGAGGATAAAAAGTCCTTTTTTTTTTTTTTAAATCAAGATCCACAGGACCTTCCAGGATTTGGATCTGCCCACGTTTTGACATCATGCAAAATGCCAGGTTGGATGAATCACAGGCTGCAATCAAGCTTGCCAGGAGAAATACCAACAACCTCACATATATAGATGATACCGCTCCAATGGCAAAAAGTGAAGAGGAAATAAGGAGTCTCTTGATGAGCGTGAAAGAGGAGAGTGAAAGTATGATTTAAAACTCAACATTCTAGGGCTTCCCTGGTGGTCCAGTGGGTAAAGACCCCGCCTTGCCGTGCAAAGAGCGCCGGTTCGATCCCTGGCCTGGGAAGATCCCACGTGCCGCGGAGTGGCTGGACCGATGTGTCCAATTACCGCGCCAGAGCTCTGGAGTGCACACACCCAGAGCCGGTGCTCTATAAGGAGAGAGGCCACTGCAATCGCCCACACAGGCCCAAGAACAAAGACGGATGAAAATAAATAAATGAAAGACCAATTAAAAAAAAGAAATGTGGCCCAAAAAAATTTAAAAAAAAAACAAAACTCAACATTCTAAAAATTAGGATCATGGCATCCAGTCCCATCACTTCATGGCAAATAGAACGGGAAAAAAGTGGAAGCAGTGACAGATTTTCTTTCCTTGGGCTACAAAAATCACTGTGGATGGTAACTAACTGCAGCCATGAAATTAAAAGATGTTTGGCAATAAAAAAGAAGAAAAAAAAGATGTTTGCTTCTTGGAAGGAAGCTATAACAAACCTAGACAAAAAAAAAGCAGAGACATCACTTTACCAGCGAAGGTCCTTATAGTCAAAGCTATGGTTTTCCAGTCGTCATGTATGAGAGTTGGACCATAAAGAAGGCTGAGAGCCAAAGAATTGATGCTTTTAAGTTGTGGTGCTGGAGACGACTTCCATTAGTCCCTTGGACTGCAAGGAGATCAAACCAGTCAATCCTAAAGAATACTCATTAGAAGGACTGATGCCGAAGCTGAAGCTCCAATACTTTGACCCCATGAAGAGAAGAGTGAACTCTTTAGAAAAGCCCCTGATGCTGGGAAAGACTGAAGGCAAAAGAAGAGGGTGACAGAGGATGAGGTAGTTGGACTGGCATCACCGACTCAATGGACATGAGTCTGAACAAACTTCAGGAGATAGTAAAGGACAGGGAAGGCTGCAATGCTTTACTCCATGGGGTCGCAAAGAATCAGACATGACTCAGCAACTGAAAAACAATAACCTTTCAACATTCTTTCCCCCTGCCTCATCCTCTCTCCTCTCTCCACAGCCTGCTCTAGAAGCTCCTAAAGACAAGGCCATGTTTCTCTAAGGAGCCTTGTGCATAGCAAGTACTCAGCGTTTTACAAAACCTAATCAACAAAGTAGGGAAAGAAAGAGGGACCAGTCCTCCAGCCATAATGGCCCTGGCTAACCTGCTGTCTTCTCCCACTTGATCTCAGAAGCCAATTTAAGGAGAGGCCTCAATCCAGACTGAACCCAATGCATCAGCTATTTTCCACCAGACAGATAATTAGGAAACAAACCACTGGATCCTCTAACTCTATTTCTGGGTATTTATCCAAAGAAAATGAAATCACTACCTTGCAAAGAAATGGGCATCCCCATGTTCACTGCAGAATTATTTACAATAGCCAAGACATGGAAACAACACATGTCTACCAACAGATGGAAAAGGGACTCTAAAAACTGCACGGGAGGATCTTCCTGTGGGAATAGCACTGAAAGGAGGAGCAACACAGAAATCCACCTCCACGCCTTCAGCAGTGGGGTAAAGGACCATGAGAGGCTTGCAGAGTTCCCAGGAGATGGGTTTTGAGACTGTCCTCCATAAACTCAGAAAGAACTTACCTCCAGGGTGATCATTTCCCGTGGAGGAGGGGTCAGTGGGGGCTTCTCAGGCATCTGAACCTCAATCTCATCTTGCATCTGATCCTCCAGAAAACCTGAGGGGTGAAACACCCCCAGAGAGCCCAGGGTGAGTGTGTTTTCTCATGCCTATGAAAAGCCGAGAAGTAGGACAGGTGCTTTTCCAACTCAGCTGCCTCAACCGCCTGGGACCTGCCACAGAATCTGGACCCCATCTCTAGCCTCTCCCCACCCTGTCCCCAGGATCACCTAGAAGAGCATCACACATAGGGGCAGACTCCAGGACATCAGCCCTGCAAACCACCTCCCTCCCAGCCAGTTCACTTTCGGACAGGAAGCAGAAAATTGGCTTACGGAGGATTCTCTCCAGGGATTCACACCTTCTGACTTCATTCACAAATTTCCTCTGGAAGCGGCTCTCTTTCACATTTAACTAGAGCAGGGGGGAAGTCATAAGACACACATTAGTAACAACCTTTGCCAACATATTCTCTTTGGGCTTTTTTTTTTTTAAAGATTTATTTATTTATTTATTTTGGTGGGTGGGGTGGGGAGGGAGGGGGCGGGTGGGCCACTTCTCTTGGTCTTTCATTTGTCTATTTTCATTCATCTTTGTTCTCTGGCCTGTGTGGGCCTCCCATCGCAGTGGCCTCTGTTGTCACAGAGCACTGGCTCTGGGCGCATGCGCTCCAGAGCTCCAGTTCGGTAATTGGACACATCAGTCCAGCCGCTCCACGGCACGTGGGATCTTCCCAGACCAGGGATGGAACCGGCGCCCCTTGCAGTGCAAGGCAGTGTCCTTACCCACTGGACCACCAGGGAAGCCCATGGGCTTTTTTTGTTTTCAGTGCTGTAGGATGTTACTGGAATCATCTTAGGACTAGATACTTCCATACGCAAGATAGGAGAGTTCCAGGCAAAACACACCTTGATGTTCCTACACTCAACCCCCAAAATGCCTCAAACTCTGGCCTCCATATACTTCTAAAATTCCTTTCATAGCTAAAGGTTTTCTTATTTTTACCTGCACTTACTATCCAAATTGCTTTGAATTCCTCAATGGAGTCATGAACAGAACAGGACCTTGAAAACTGCACAGCTCCATGCAGTGGATCCTGGTCTTCAACAAAAAGTCAAATTCTTGAACTGAATTCTTCAGCTCAGCCCAATAAATGTTATTAAGGAAATATTCCATGCCAGGCCCTGCATTGGAACCAGTTTCTTGTGATCCATCTCTGAAGGGCTTAATTTTGACCCGACCTTAGTGAGACAATAAAGAGTTCAATTTTCTAAATTGAATTCAAAAGCTTTGGTGAGGATTTGAACTGCCTCTGGGAAATGATACCCCAACTTACTGAAGACAGCCTTATGGGGGCCTTCCCTGGTGGTCCAGTGGATAAGGACACTGCCTTGCAGTGCAAGGGGCGCCGGTTCAATCCCTGGCCTGGGAAGATCCCACGTGCCGCAGAGCGGCTGGACCGATGTGTCCAATTACCGAGCCGGAGCTCTGGAGCGCATGTGCCCAGAGCCAATGCTCTGCGATAGCAGAGGCCACTGCGATGGGAGGCCCACACAGGCCAAAGAACAAAGATAAACAAATGAAAGACCAATAGAAGTGCCTCCCCCCCCACCTCAAAAAAGACAGTCCTATGGTGACAGATGGTAAACAGACTTATGGTGGTCATTGGAGATGTATAGAACTGTTGATATCCTAGTATTGTTGCATACCAGGAACTGTGTTGTAAGTCAGTCATACTTCAAAATCAAACAAACTCAAAGAAAAAGAAATCAGATTTGTGGTTACCAGAGGTAGAGGGTGAGGGAACAGAGCAATTGGATGAAGACAGTCAAAAGGTACAAACTTTATTTTATTAGATACATAAATTTTTTATTAAATGTTATTAGGGAATTTTATCTACTTAGTAAAGTATTAGATAATTAGATAAATTCTTAGGTAAATGAGTAATAGAGATATAACATACATGGTGCATTATATGTGAAAGTTGTTAAGAGGGTAAATCCGAAGAGTTTCATCAAAAAAATTTTTTTTCTATTTAATTTAGTATTTCTAGGAACTAACTAAACTTACTGTTGTCATCAGTTCATGATGTAAGTCAAATCATTATGCCATATACCTTAAACTTATACAGTTTTATAGGTCAATTAGATCTCAATAACACTGGAGAAAAAAAGAGTCTAGCTGGAGACTATCACTCTGAAGAGACTGTGGACTCCAAGATACTTTCACCCCAGACTAACTAGTCAGAAAGTGCTGCTTTTTGCCCTCATAACAAGGCTGGTAATCAATGCGCCCACTGGATATATCAGATGTTTTGAAGAAGGTACATAGGAAATAAAATACAATGCCATATGTTTTATTATATTAGAGCTTCAAAACATTCCTACAGAGAAGACACAAAGAGGAAAGGAGGAAGGGAGAAATGTTTACAAGTCACTTGTGCAACATTATCACAAATTCTAGCCAGAAGAACAAGAAACACTGAATTCCATCCCTCCAGCCCAGGGCACTTCCCTCTGACCTTTATTCACTACCAAGAGGTGGAAACTCCACCTTCCTCTGGTCTCCAGTGAATGCAGTACTTACATCCTTGAACTGAACCAATCCAAGCTCTCCAAGCTCAGCTACACAGCAGTATGCGGCCTCCACCTGCAGGAAGAGCTGTGACAGACACATCTCCTCACTTCGGAATACGGACGCCATCTTGGCCCAGTCTTGGTCTGCAGGAGACAAAGATATTTGACGTAACACACGTGTAGCTGAGTTAACGTAAAATACAACAGAAGATAAACAATGCAACAAGAATCACTCCTAAATGTAAAAATATACACAACAACAAGGCAGTGCTTTTTACCACCTATCAGTTTGGCACAAGATTTAAAAATACGATTAATAAACTCACCTTTGCAGAGGGCATGAGAAAGCAGGCATTTTCAGAAACTTAACATGTAAAGTGTACATCTGTACACAGTATCTACAAACGTTATATTATTCATACCCAGACACAAGATTTCCACTGCTCTTCACCCAGGTAAACTCAGAGACATATGGGAAAATAGACTCACAAGGATATTTCTGATAACACTGTATTTACTAATTATAACAAATGGAGCTAACCTAGATATCCGTCAAGAGGGTAATGATTAAACAGATACAACAGAACCCTGTGTAGTCAGCAGGAATTAAATAAACCTGTATGTCCTCTATAAGGAAGAAGGATATTCACCTGGTACCCATTCTCACTCAAGACCCTCCAGACGGCCCTCCTGCTACCAAACCAAAGTCTTCCTCAAAGTCCAGAGGAGCTATCACACTTCCCAGGGGGAGCCCCTTTTCTTTATCATTTTATAATGTCTAATCTACTACTGCCCAGACACTGAGTTAATCCCTCCTCTTTTAATCCTTCCATGGTCCCATTTTCCCACAGGATAAAATCTAAAACCCTTATTGTAGCCAAGGATGGGCGATGTGCATCATCAGGCCTCAGGCCTCCCATTCAATTTCTCCAAATTTCTCTGAGAGCCCCTTCAGGAACTTTGTTCAGGCGTCCCCAAGATCTGGAACCTGAAGCCCTTCTTCCCCACCCTGCGGCCCCCACCCCCTACCTCCTCCTGCCATTCCTCCCTCCCGTGAAGATCCTCTCCTCTACCATCCTAAGCCTCTTCCAATCCCCAGCACTCAGAGCAAACGAAGCCCCCTTCATGTTTCCAGAATATGTTGTTGGTTAGTTGTTAAGTCACTGTCCACCCCTTTTGTGACCCCATGGACTGTAGCCCACCAAGCTCCTCTGTCCATAGGGCTTCCCAGGCAACAATACTGGAGTGGGTTGCCATTTCCTTCTCTGGGGCATTCTTCCCCACCCAGGGATCTCACTGGCGTCTCCCGGCAGGCGGATTCTTCACCACTCAGCCACCTGGGAGGCCCTCCCAGAATTTAATCATTTGCAATTACTTGCTTCATATCTGTTTTACCCATTAGTCAGAAAAAACCCATGAGGTCAGACTCCATCGCCCGTCTAGCTCAATCCAAAAGAAGAGGCTCAAAAAACATTTCCGGATTTGCTGACCATAGGCTAAACCTCATCCATCCCAAATCCAGCGTCTGGTCTTCCATTTTTGCCTCCTGACACCCAGGTGAATGAATTTTTCACACCGCGCCATCTAGGAAGGCAGTGCTTTCAGAGGAAAGACACAGAAGACAAGAGCCTCTCGCAGACCCAAGAGTACAAGGTGGAGACCCTTCCTTCCTACCCCAGCCTTGGACGAGCAGGTCCTGGGCGCGGGGCTCCCGCGGCTGCCTTCGCCGGGAGCGCGGGGCGCGGGCTGCAGCGGCCGGGCTCGGGAGCGGCGGGCGGACGGGACCTGCCAGCCCGAGCCTCCGGAGGCGACTCCGGGCGGCGACCGCCGAGCCCCTCCCGCGGCTTCTCCTCCCGGGGCGCTCGAAGAGCCCGAGGCGGCTCTGCTGTATCAACACCGGCCTGTCCCGGGCGAGGACAAACCTGCCCCGCCGGCCAGCCCTGCCCAAACTTCTCCCGCCCCACCTGTGCCCTCGCCCACGACCTTGGGGCCCCTCCAGGAAGCAGAGACGTCCTTCCCTAAGGAAGACACTTACCTCCCAGGAGCGAAGGGCTTGGGAAGAGCCGACCTGAGGCCTCAGAAGAGCCCTAGAGACAACCTTCCTAGGTATTAACATCTACTTTGTGGTTGTTGCCGGGTCCAGCTCTCTAATCCTATGGACTGCAGCACCCCAGGCTTCCCGGTCCTTCACTGAAACCTGGAGTTAATAAATATCTGCTAAACATTAAGCTTTCCTGGTGGCTCAGTGGTAAAGAATCCGCCTGCAATGCAGGAGACCAGGTTTGAGCCCTGGGTGGAGAAGATCTCCTGGAGAGGGAAATGGCCACTCACTCCAGGATTCTTGCCTGGGGAATTCCACGGGCAGCAGAGCCAGGAGGATACAGTCCATGGAGTCACAAAAGAGCTGGACCTGACTTAGCGAATAAACAACAGGCGCATTAAAACACTCCTTTTCGCTGGAGAAATGAGGTAACGCTAATAAATACGTTTGGAAAAAAAAATCACACTCACTACCAACAATTTAAAAAGACACTTTAAAAAGAGGATATACGGATGCACCTAAATATAAACCCTACAACCAAACTTCAGTTTTCCTGCAGACCCAGGGAGGAAACAGTCAGCTGAGAAAAGTACTCTCTTACTGTGAGGACGGTGGTCCTTCCCTTTTATCCGAAACCAACAATTAAAAAGACACTTTCCAGCTTCATTCCACCCAGGTGAATGAATTTTCACACCGCGCCATCTAGGAAGGCAGTGCTTTCAGAGGAAAGACACAGAAGACAAGAGCCTCTGCAGACCCAAGAGTACAAGGTGGAGACCCTTCCTTCCTACCCCAGCCTTGGACGAGCAGGTCCTGGGCGCGGGGCTCCCGCGGCTGCCTTCGCCGGGAGCGCGGGGCGCGGGCTGCAGCGGCCGGGCTCGGGAGCGGCGGGCGGACGGGACCTGCCAGCCCGAGCCTCCGGAGGCGACTCCGGGCGGCGACCGCCGAGCCCCTCCCGCGGCTTCTCCTCCCGGGGCGCTCGAAGAGCCCGAGGCGGCTCTGCTGTATCAACACCGGCCTGTCCCGGGCGAGGACAAACCTGCCCCGCCGGCCAGCCCTGCCCAAACTTCTCCCGCCCCACCTGTGCCCTCGCCCACGACCTTGGGGCCCCTCCAGGAAGCAGAGACGTCCTTCCCTAAGGAAGACACTTACCTCCCAGGAGCGAAGGGCTTGGGAAGAGCCGACCTGAGGCCTCAGAAGAGCCCTAGAGACAACCTTCCTAGGTATTAACATCTACTTTGTGGTTGTTGCCGGGTCCAGCTCTCTAATCCTATGGACTGCAGCACCCCAGGCTTCCCGGTCCTTCACTGAAACCTGGAGTTAATAAATATCTGCTAAACATTAAGCTTTCCTGGTGGCTCAGTGGTAAAGAATCCGCCTGCAATGCAGGAGACCAGGTTTGAGCCCTGGGTGGAGAAGATCTCCTGGAGAGGGAAATGGCCACTCACTCCAGGATTCTTGCCTGGGGAATTCCACGGGCAGCAGAGCCAGGAGGATACAGTCCATGGAGTCACAAAAGAGCTGGACCTGACTTAGCGAATAAACAACAGGCGCATTAAAACACTCCTTTTCGCTGGAGAAATGAGGTAACGCTAATAAATACGTTTGGAAAAAAAAATCACACTCACTACCAACAATTTAAAAAGACACTTTAAAAAGAGGATATACGGATGCACCTAAATATAAACCCTACAACCAAACTTCAGTTTTCCTGCAGACCCAGGGAGGAGACAGTCAGCTGAGAAAAGTACTCTCTTACTGTGAGGACGGTGGTCCTTCCCTTTTATCCGGCACAGGGGAGGGCAGGGGAGCCAGCCAATGAGCAGAAGTTCTCTGCAGGCCCCACCGGAGTTCTATCTGAAGAGCCTTTTCTGCAGGTGAAATGAATAGATCCTTCCCTCTCCTTCCCAAACACCCTGGGTGTCTGTGAAATATACCCTAGAATGAGGACGGAGGCGCTTTTTTTGATATTTTTATGCTTTATTATTATTTTTAAAAATTAGTCTCTTCACAAGTACAGAATAAGGGACCCCCCACGTACACATCACTCAACAGCAACAGTTGTTGAATTTTGTGTCTTCTAATGCCCACCCATTTCTCCTACCTACTCTGGGCTATTTTGAAGCAAATCATAAACATCATGGTTTTCTTTCAAAATATTTGACTATTAAAGTATTCAAAAGATAACAAAAAATAAGCATTCTTCTCTGGATATGTTATATACACTCGATACTGTGGTCACATGTGAAATTCAACAATAATTTCGTAATATCGAACAGCTCATCAGTGTTCAATTTCCCAGGTTGTCTGAGATTTGCCTTTTTAGTAAGCCCCTCAGGTGATTTTTATGTGTGATCAATTTAGAAAGGTTGCTTTTGAGAGCTCAGGTGAAAATCTGACTTTAGATGAGAAGAAGCCTAGAGAAGCAGGGTGAGGGTAATTTACAATCAGCTAAGGAGCAGCAGCGGTTTTTCACCTGGGGCGATGGAGGCGGGGCCTCTGGGGAAAGATGCTACCAGGGCTTCTTAAGAAGCCTAGGGTGGCCACGCCCACCCATCTCCACAGGACAGACCCACTCAAGAACCCAGGCTCAACCGGGCAAAGCTTCAAAGACTGAACTCAGAATTCACAAACCAGAGTAGGAAGATTAGAACTGCAAACTACCAAAGGCATCACCAATGTGGACTCTGCCTTTCCCATCAGATAAGCAGCAACGCCTGCAGTATTGCCTGGAAAGGCCCATGAATAGAAAAGCCTGGCAGGCTACAGTCCATGTGGCTACATATATATATATATATATATATATACACACACACACACACACACACATATATATGTGTGTGTGTGTGTGTGTGTGTGTGTGTGTATAGGCTCCCTTGGTGGCTCAGTGGTAAAAATCTGCCTGCAGGGCTTCCCTGGTGGTCCAGTGGGTAAGGACACCGCTTTGCAGTGCAAGGGGTGCCAGTTCGATCCCTGGCCTGGGAAGATCCCACCTTTCGCGGAGCGGCTGGACTGATGTGTCCAATGACCAATCTGGAGCTCTGGAGCGCATGCGCCCAGAGCCGGCGCTCTGCGACAACAGAGGCCACCACGATAGGAGGCCCACACCGGCCAAAGAACAAAGATGGATGAAAATGGACAAATGAAAGACCAATAGAAGTAGCCCGCCTGCTCCCCTCCCTCCTCACCCCTCCCCCACCAAATAAATAAATAAATAAATCTTTAAAAAAAAAAAATCTGCCTGCAGCGCAAGTGAACAAGGTTCAATCCTTGGGTTGGCAAAATCCCCTGGAGGAGGGCATGGTAACCCACTCCAATATCCTTGCCTAGAGAATTCCATGGAAAGAGGAGCCTGACGGGCTACACAGTCCATGGGGTCGCACAGAGTTGGACGTGACTGAAGTGGCTAAGCAGCAGCGGTGGCAGCAAGCTCTAGAAAGACTCAAGAAGAGCTCCTGCCCCAATGAGCGCCTCTCTCTTCCCACTCCACCCGCCCCGCCCCCCACCTCCATTCTACTCTTCACTGCCCCCTACGCTGGAGAGTGCTGTGTCTTCCAGTCACTGAGTGGAACGGTCGCTCCCAAGATCCTGGTGCTCAGGAATCAGAGAAATATATATGGAAAAGAGGACATCTTGATGGTTAAGTGCAGTCAGGATCCAAACGGCCCGGATCAGAAGCCCATCTCTGCCTTTTACCACATGTGACCTTGGGGAAGCTATTTAATCCCAGGGTCTCAGTGCCTTAGGTGGCCTTAAGTGATAAAGAGCCCAACTGGCAACGCAGGAGATGTTAAAGAGACATGGGCTCTATCCCTGGGTTGAAAAGATTCCCTGGAGGAGGGCATGGCAAGCTACTCCAGTATTCTTCTCTGGAGAATTCCCATGGACAGAGGAGCCTGGCGAAATCGAACCTGTGTCCGTAGTGTTGAAAAGAGTCCAACATGACTGAAGCGGCAGCATGCATGCACATCATCTTTGTAGCAGCCTATATGGTCAGCCACTCCAATATCCTTGCAGGGAGAATCCCTTGGACAGAGGAACCTGACAAGCTACACTCCATGGGGTCACAAAGAGTCAGACATTAAAAAAAAAAAAAAAGAAAAGTAAAAATAGAAACCATAAAAAATACAAAAAGGGTTTCCCTAGGTGGCTCAGAGGGAAAGAATCCACCTGCCAGCGCAAGAGACACAGGTTCGCTTCCTTGCCTGGGAAGATCCCACGTGCCTCAGCAACTAAGCACACTCACCACAGCTATTGAACCTGTGCTCTGGAGCCCGGGAGTCTCAAATACCGCAAGCCCCCAGGCCCCAGAGCCCATGAGAAAAGTCTGCACAGCAACAAACACCTAGCATGGCCAAAAGTGAATAAATAAAATTATTATTTTTTTAAACACAAATAAGGGCTTCCCTGGTGGTCCAGTGACTAAGGACACCGCCTTGCAGTGCAAGGGGCGCCAGTTTGATCCCTGGCCTGGGAAGATCCCACGTGCCGCGGAGCAGCTGGACCGATGTGTCCAATTATCGAGCCGGAGCTCTGGAGCGCGTGTGCCCAGAGCCGGCGCTCTGCGACAACAGAGGCCACCGCGATGGGAGGCCCACATGGGCCAAAGAACAAAGATGGATGAAAATAGATAAATGAAGAACCAATAGAAGTGGCCCTCTTGCTCCCCCCCCACCCCACCCCCCACCAATAATAAATAAATAAATAAATCTTAAAAAAAAAAACCACAAATAAATTAAAAAAAAAAAAATCAGACACAACTGAGTGACTATTACTTTCACTTCACCTTCGGTGTCTTAATCTATAAAATACAATAGGATCTTAGATATTTATTTAGCATGTGGTAGTACAGGAAAGAGAGGTTGTTTTCAGGTTTGCTGTATTTTTCTCCTAGAGCCCCAAATCGACAATGCAGAAGACCAGCACGCCCGTATGACCCTGGTGGGACTCTAAATTAGTGCAGTCTGTCTGAATAGCAATTTGCTTGTCCTTTGACATCTCTGGAGAATTCCCATGGACAGAGGAGCCTGGCGAACCCTGTGTCCGTAGTGTTGAAAAGAGTCCAACATGACTGAGCGCAGCATGCATGCACATCATCTTTGTAGCAGCCTATATGGTCAGCCACTCCATATCCTTGCAGGGAGAATCCCTTGGACAGAGGAACCTGACAAGCTACACTCCATGGGGTCACAAAGAGTCAGACATTAAAAAAAAAAAAAAAGAAAAGTAAAAATAGAAACCATAAAAAATACAAAAAGGGTTTCCCTAGGTGGCTCAGAGGGAAAGAATCCACCTGCCAGCGCAAGAGACACAGGTTCGCTTCCTTGCCTGGGAAGATCCCACGTGCCTCAGCAACTAAGCACACTCACCACAGCTATTGAACCTGTGCTCTGGAGCCCGGGAGTCTCAAATACCGCAAGCCCCCAGGCCCCAGAGCCCATGAGAAAAGTCTGCACAGCAACAAACACCTAGCATGGCCAAAAGTGAATAAATAAAATTATTATTTTTTTAAACACAAATAAGGGCTTCCCTGGTGGTCCAGTGACTAAGGACACCGCCTTGCAGTGCAAGGGGCGCCAGTTTGATCCCTGGCCTGGGAAGATCCCACGTGCCGCGGAGCAGCTGGACCGATGTGTCCAATTATCGAGCCGGAGCTCTGGAGCGCGTGTGCCCAGAGCCGGCGCTCTGCGACAACAGAGGCCACCGCGATGGGAGGCCCACATGGGCCAAAGAACAAAGATGGATGAAAATAGATAAATGAAGAACCAATAGAAGTGGCCCTCCTGCACCCCCCCACCCACCCCCCACCAATAATAAATAAATAAATAAATCTTAAAAAAAAAAACCACAAATAAATTAAAAAAAAAAAATCAGACACAACTGAGTGACTATTACTTTCACTTCACCTTCGGTGTCTTAATCTATAAAATACAATAGGATCTTAGATATTTATTTAGCATGTGGTAGTACAGGAAAGAGAGGTTGTTTTCAGGTTTGCTGTATTTTTCTCCTAGAGCCCCAAATCGACAATGCAGAAGACCAGCACGCCCGTATGACCCTGGTGGGACTCTAAATTAGTGCAGTCTGTCTGAACAGCAATTTGTTTGTCCTTTGACCCAATAATCTCACTATCAGAAGCTCATCCTAAAAAGAAAAATTTAAGAATGCAAATCAAAATTTAACTGCAATTTTGCCTCTTGTAGCATTGTTTGTAGTAGGTATGTGCTTGTAAAAGACCTGAATTCTTTCATCCATTCAGTAAGTATTGAGAGTCTATTATGTGCCATCCTTTCCTGGGCTCAAGGATAGGGGAGTAGACTAGAGACAAGGCCTTGTCCGCATGTAACTTGTGTCCAGACAGAAGGAGACAAAGAGTAAACAAGTAATAAGTTAACAAGATACTGCAGGTTATAAAACTGCAATTGCAGAAAGCAAGGCTTGAGAGAAACGAAGAGAGATTATCTTAGATAAATGGTCAGGGAAGAACTCTCTCACCTGAGAGAAGATGGCATTTGAGCTGAGGTGTGGAAGATTTTTAAATGGGCCAGTTTCACAAAAGCAGGTGCTAGAAGAGTACTCTAGGCAGCAGGAACTGGAGCAAGACCCAGGGTGAAACACTGGGGAGGCACCGTCACAGCAATCCCTAATCTATCTATTGAGTGTTTGCCATTGTTCTCATGACAATTAAATACTTCCCTCATATTAGTCCATTAATTTTCTTAATAACCCTATGGCAGTATTCATAGTCTCATGTTACACATGAGGAAACAGAGGCACAAAGAAGCTGTCATTGACCCACGGTCACACCGTCACTCATGACAGGTCATCTGACACCAGAGGCCTTGTTGACAACCACTGCATGATATTGTCTCATGGTCTGAAAAAGCTCAACAACTTTGAGAAGCAGAACGGAGGCCAGTGTGACTGGAACAGATGAGTGCTGGGCAGAGGTAAAATGAGGTATGTCAGGTGGAGGCAAAGGCCAAGCCATGTGAGAGCTGATGGGCCAGTAAGAAAGTTGGATTTTATTCTAATCACATTGGGAAGCCCTTTGGGAAATTTCAAGCAGGGAAGTGACATTACTTGATTCACTTTTTTTCTTGGCTTTGCTGTGTGGTATGCGGGATCTTAGTTCCCCAACCAGGAATTGAACCTGCCCCCTCTAAATTAGGAGTGAAGATTCTTAACCCCCGGATCTCCAGGGAAGTCCTTCCATTAAGAGATCAGGGTTCAATCCCTGGGTTGGGAAGATACCCTGCTAAAGAGAATGGCAACCACACTAATATTCTTGCCTAGAGAATTCCAAGAATAGATGAGCCTGAAGGGCTACAGTCCACAGAGTCAAAAATAGTTGGGCACGACTGAGTGACTAATGCTATTTTTATCTATTATTTTACTTTTGACGGTGCTAGGTCTTCATTGCTGTATGGGCTTTTTTCTCTAGTTGTGGTTCGTGGGCTTCTCTCATTGCAGAGCAAGGGCTCTAGAGCATGCAGGCTTCAGTAGTTGTGGCTCCCAGGCTCTGAAGCACAGGCTCAGTAGTTGTGGCACACAGGTATGGTTGCTCCGAGGCATGCGGGACCTTCCCAGATCAGGGATCAAATTCGTGGCTCCTGCATTGTCGGAGAGATTCTTTACCACTGAGCCACCATGGAAGCCCAACTAACACTATTTTGTATTAAAGTTACTTAAGAAACAGTCAACTCAAGGGTCTCCTAGTATCCCTGCGAGCAGGAAATAAATCACGTGAAAGGTGCTTTCCCTGCATCTGGAGAAGGACACCCTTATCACGAAAGACAGGGAACTCGGAAAGCCCACATGAACAAACCTTGTGACTTCTCTAACTTACTGCCCTGAGCCTTAACCTAGTTTAGAGTCTTCATTACTTGGGTACCCCAAATCTAGGTTTCTTTGTCCTGTCAATTCCTCACAAATTCTGCTCCTTTGTCTACAACCACTCGCCAAGAAGGAACTTGCCAGTCTCACTACTCTTGTGCTTTGGGCCACAACTTGGTAAAATAAGGGTTTCATGAACATAAGCTCTCGGATACCTTGACGGTCGGTCTGAGAACCAAGTGGGCTACTAAGTGACATGCTGAGCAAAGGAAAGAGTCACATTCTAGAAGGATTAAGGCAGGGTGGTGCAAGATTTCAGCACATGACTCAGTACATTGCACAATTTAAAACCTAGGGACTGTTTATTTCTGGAATTTTCCACTTAATTTTTTCAAAACACAGTTGACTGAAGGCAACTGAAGCCACAGAAAGTGAAACCTAGGATTAAGAGCTACTGCATTCAAGTCAGTAGATGATGTCTCACACGGATAAATCAATGTGATCATATTTGGAGATTTTGAAGGTAAACACAGAAGAAAGAAGTCAGGAGAAGCGCTGAGAGGCACTTCCTGGCAGTCCAGTGGTTAAGATTCAACCTCCCAATGCAAGAGGTGTGGGTTCGATCCTTGTCAGGAGCTATTTTTATCTATTATTTTACTTTTGACGGTGCTAGGTCTTCATTGCTGTATGGGCTTTTTTCTCTAGTTGTGGTTCGTGGGCTTCTCTCATTGCAGAGCAAGGGCTCTAGAGCATGCAGGCTTCAGTAGTTGTGGCTCCCAGGCTCTGAAGCACAGGCTCAGTAGTTGTGGCACACAGGTATGGTTGCTCCGAGGCATGCGGGACCTTCCCAGATCAGGGATCAAATTCGTGGCTCCTGCATTGTCGGAGAGATTCTTTACCACTGAGCCACCATGGAAGCCCAACTAACACTATTTTGTATTAAAGTTACTTAAGAAACAGTCAACTCAAGGGTCTCCTAGTATCCCTGCGAGCAGGAAATAAATCACGTGAAAGGTGCTTTCCCTGCATCTGGAGAAGGACACCCTTATCACGAAAGACAGGGAACTCGGAAAGCCCACATGAACAAACCTTGTGACTTCTCTAACTTACTGCCCTGAGCCTTAACCTAGTTTAGAGTCTTCATTACTTGGGTACCCCAAATCTAGGTTTCTTTGTCCTGTCAATTCCTCACAAATTCTGCTCCTTTGTCTACAACCACTCGCCAAGAAGGAACTTGCCAGTCTCACTACTCTTGTGCTTTGGGCCACAACTTGGTAAAATAAGGGTTTCATGAACATAAGCTCTCGGATACCTTGACGGTCGGTCTGAGAACCAAGTGGGCTACTAAGTGACATGCTGAGCAAAGGAAAGAGTCACATTCTAGAAGGATTAAGGCAGGGTGGTGCAAGATTTCAGCACATGACTCAGTACATTGCACAATTTAAAACCTAGGGACTGTTTATTTCTGGAATTTTCCACTTAATTTTTTCAAAACACAGTTGACTGAAGGCAACTGAAGCCACAGAAAGTGAAACCTAGGATTAAGAGCTACTGCATTCAAGTCAGTAGATGATGTCTCACACGGATAAATCAATGTGATCATATTTGGAGATTTTGAAGGTAAACACAGAAGAAACAAGTCAGAAGTAGCTCTGAGGGGCACTTCCCTGGCAGTCCAGTGGTTAAGATTCAACCTCCCAATGCAAGAGGTGTGGGTTCGATCCCTTGTCAGGGAGCTAAGATCCCACATGCCTCTCGACCAAGAAACCAAGACATAAAGGAGAAGCAGTACTACTCCAAGTTTGATGAAGACTTTAAAAATGGTCCACATCAAACACATATTTTAAAAGAAGTCATTCTTATGGAACAAACTGTAGACGGAGTAGGAGACTTTAGCATTGTTTTTAAATAAATCCTTCCTATTATTTGATTTTTAAAATCAAATAATAGTGTCCATGTATTAATTTGAAGAAAATTAAACAATTAAAATCCAGTTTTCAATGACCATAAAAGAATATGTGCCAAGGAAAGTACTAGGTGCTTAGAATAAGACAGGCAAAGCAGTTCCTGCCCCTGTGGAGCCCAGCAGACTCAGATACAACGATCCTAATTAATACCAATGGCCAATACACAGATGGTGCTTCCTACGGCATCACCGATGCAATGGACGTGAACTTGGGCTAACTTCGGGAGATGGTGAGAGACGGGGAGGCCTGGTGTGCTGCAGTCCATGGGGTTGCAAAGAGCTGGACACGACTGGGCGACTGAGCATACACACACGGGCTAATTTAAGACAGAACCCTAAGAAACAGGTAAGATTAGGATTCTTGTTCCTTGATTGCTTGCTTTACAAATTAAGAAACTGAGGCAGAGAGATGGGATCTATTCAAGGTAACTCAGCTTGTGAGTAAGTGGTAAAGAGAGGACTTGAAGCAGATGATGGCTCCAGAGCTGAGACACTCTGGCCACCGTCAACAAATCATCCAATAACCAGAGGGACCAATGTGTAATAACTGGGATGAGAGCACTGAGGGGAAGACATGGCTGTGTGAGCTCCAGGCCCAGGCCCAGCCAGGGCTCAGGGAAGGTGTTCTTGGGGAGAGAAGGTGGAATAAATCCTGTAGAGAGAAGGAAGGAGGCCTGTGAGAAGAGCCTGTGGAAGTGGGCAGGACCAGGAAAATCAGGACCTGTGTCAAGGACGGTGTTTTGAGGGCATCCCCCGGTAGTCCAGGGGCTAAGACGCCTGCCTGATGGAGGAGGCCCAGGTTCGATCCCTGGTCAGGGAACTAGATGCCACATGCCACGACAAAGACCCCGCACACCTGGTGTGATCAAATAAATAAGTAATAATTTAAAAACAGATGGTGTCTTTGACTTGAAGCAACAAGAAGGCCTAAATAGATGTGAAGCTTTGAAAACATATTTCTAATGACAGGGTGGATTGAAGAGGAGGAAAAAGTAGCATCAGGCAAACCAGTTATGAGACGAGGGCAGTGGTCCAGGCCAAAGAGGCAATGTTTTCTTTATTTTTAATGTCTTGTCTGACAGAATGGGAAATAAATATAGAATACTTTTACAGCATAAAGAAGAAAAATGATTATTTGAATTGCAAGTCTGAATTAGCTGCTATTTTCACTGAACACCGTCTTTTACTTGAAAAAAACACTGACGGGCTGTGGCATTTGGCAGGCCTTTGCTCAAAAAAGAATCCTCATGCTTCTGTCACTTAAAAGGAAAACAACTGACAGCGTTTGTGGCCAATGATAAACATGCAATTTCAGAAAAAGTTGAGCTGCTGCCACGACTTGAGAGCTTCCTAGGACTAAACACTTTTCTGACGAGGATATTTCTGTGGGGATATTAATAAGCATGATTTTATCTTTGTGTATCACACAATAAAATGTGACAACATTGGAAGATCTACATAACTGGATGTACCAATATTTTCCAAATGACCAAAGGATGATGTTATAAAGTCTTTTTACAAATTAAGAAACTGAGGCAGAGAGATGGGATCTATTCAAGGTAACTCAGCTTGTGAGTAAGTGGTAAAGAGAGGACTTGAAGCAGATGATGGCTCCAGAGCTGAGACACTCTGGCCACCGTCAACAAATCATCCAATAACCAGAGGGACCAATGTGTAATAACTGGGATGAGAGCACTGAGGGGAAGACATGGCTGTGTGAGCTCCAGGCCCAGGCCCAGCCAGGGCTCAGGGAAGGTGTTCTTGGGGAGAGAAGGTGGAATAAATCCTGTAGAGAGAAGGAAGGAGGCCTGTGAGAAGAGCCTGCGGAAGTGGGCAGGACCAGGAAAATCAGGACCTGTGTCAAGGACGGTGTTTTGAGGGCATCCCCCGGTAGTCCAGAGGCTAAGACGCCTGCCTGATGGAGGAGGCCCAGGTTCGATCCCTGGTCAGGGAACTAGATGCCACATGCCACGACAAAGACCCCGCACACCTGGTGTGATCAAATAAATAAGTAATAATTTAAAAACAGATGGTGTCTTTGACTTGAAGCAACAAGAAGGCCTAAATAGATGTGAAGCTTTGAAAACATATTTCTAATGACAGGGTGGATTGAAGAGGAGGAAAAAGTAGCATCAGGCAAACCAGTTATGAGACGAGGGCAGTGGTCCAGGCCAAAGAGGCAATGTTTTCTTTATTTTTAATGTCTTGTCTGACAGAATGGGAAATAAATATAGAATACTTTTACAGCATAAAGAAGAAAAATGATTATTTGAATTGCAAGTCTGAATTAGCTGCTATTTTCACTGAACACCGTCTTTTACTTGAAAAAAACACTGACAGGCTGTGGCATTTGGCAGGCCTTTGCTCAAAAAAGAATCCTCATGCTTCTGTCACTTAAAAGGAAAACAACTGACAGCGTTTGTGGCCAATGATAAACATGCAATTTCAGAAAAAGTTGAGCTGCTGCCACGACTTGAGAGCTTCCTAGGACTAAACACTTTTCTGACGAGGATATTTCTGTGGGGATATTAATAAGCATGATTTTATCTTTGTGTATCACACAATAAAATGTGACAACATTGGAAGATCTACATAACTGGATGTACCAATATTTTCCAAATGACCAAAGGATGATGTTATAAAGTCATGTACAGGCAAATGATTCATCAGAAGTATATGATTAGCCAGTAGATTTTAAGGAAAAAGTCACTGATTTGGTTTCAGAGCCCACATTGCAAGTAAGCTTTTAAAAATTACAACATGTTACATTTGGGTGTAATATCAAAGAAAAACATACACAAACTCTCTGAAAAAGCTGGTAAAACATTTCCCCCTTTTTAAAACTACATATCTATGTGAGGCCAGACTTTATATACTCAAACAAAAATAATGAACAGCAGCAGACTGTTGAAAAACACAGATGCAAAAGACAAAAGCTGTCTTCTATCATCAGGCCTTAAGGAGATGGGCAAAAATAAAACAATGTCTCTATTCTCCATAAATTGTTTGTTTTGGAAAATATAGTTATTGTCATTAAGATATGTACTTATATCAACATATAACAGGTTACTATTATTTCACAGGAGCTAATATATGATTTCTTTTTAATCTCTCAGTTTTGATTTCTAGTGATAAGTATCTGTGGATTGAAGCCACATAAACCAAAGCTCCTTGGAGTTCTCATTCATTCTTAAGACTATGAAGGGGCTGGGGGCTCGTGTGAGGGAGGGTGGTTCCAGAGGGAGGGGATATATGTATATTGAGAGCAGATTCATGTTGTTGTACAGCAGAAACCAATACAATACTGTAAAGGAATTATCCTCCAAATCAAAAAAAAAACACCTATGATAAACCTTTATGGGGAAGAAAATTTAAAAAGAATATATATAGTTATTCACCTTAACTAGTTATCTCTGCAAAGACCCTACTTCCAAATAAGGTCACATTCTGAGGGACTGGAGATAGGATTTCAACATATGAATGGGTATGAATACTCAATATTTCAAGGAAGGGCAAAGGGGCCTTCCCTGCTGGTCCAGATTTCACCTTCCAGCACAGGGCTTGTGGGTTCGATTCCTGGTTGGGAAGCCAAGATCCCACATACCTTGCAGCCAAAACAGCCAAATGTAAAACAGAGATTTGCAGTAGGGATTTTAAGTTTTTATTTTCACACAATAAAATGTGACAACATTGGAAGATCTACATAACTGGATGTACCAATATTTTCCAAATGACCAAAGGATGATGTTATAAAGTCATGTACAGGCAAATGATTCATCAGAAGTATATGATTAGCCAGTAGATTTTAAGGAAAAAGTCACTGATTTGGTTTCAGAGCCCACATTGCAAGTAAGCTTTTAAAAATTACAACATGTTACATTTGGGTGTAATATCAAAGAAAAACATACACAAACTCTCTGAAAAAGCTGGTAAAACATTTCCCCCTTTTTAAAACTACATATCTATGTGAGGCCAGACTTTATATACTCAAACAAAAATAATGAACAGCAGCAGACTGTTGAAAAACACAGATGCAAAAGACAAAAGCTGTCTTCTATCATCAGGCCTTAAGGAGATGGGCAAAAATAAAACAATGTCTCTATTCTCCATAAATTGTTTGTTTTGGAAAATATAGTTATTGTCATTAAGATATGTACTTATATCAACATATAACAGGTTACTATTATTTCACAGGAGCTAATATATGATTTCTTTTTAATCTCTCAGTTTTGATTTCTAGTGATAAGTATCTGTGGATTGAAGCCACATAAACCAAAGCTCCTTGGAGTTCTCATTCATTCTTAAGACTATGAAGGGGCTGGGGGCTCGTGTGAGGGAGGGTGGTTCCAGAGGGAGGGGATATATGTATATTGAGAGCAGATTCATGTTGTTGTACAGCAGAAACCAATACAATACTGTAAAGGAATTATCCTCCAAATCAAAAAAAAAACACCTATGATAAACCTTTATGGGGAAGAAAATTTAAAAAGAATATATATAGTTATTCACCTTAACTAGTTATCTCTGCAAAGACCCTACTTCCAAATAAGGTCACATTCTGAGGGACTGGAGATAGGATTTCAACATATGAATGGGTATGAATACTCAATATTTCAAGGAAGGGCAAAGGGGCCTTCCCTGCTGGTCCAGATTTCACCTTCCAGCACAGGGCTTGTGGGTTCGATTCCTGGTTGGGAAGCCAAGATCCCACATACCTTGCAGCCAAAACAGCCAAATGTAAAACAGAGGCGATATTGTAACAATGGTCCACATCAAAAAAAAAAAAAAAAAGACAGAGGAGATGGATAAGAAACAGAGAGGGAGGAGGATAATCAGAAGGAAAATTCCTAAAAAGAAAGTGTCTCAAGAACCATGGACTGGTTGTGCAGGAGGAAGGCTGAGAAGCATCCGGAGATCACTGGTTTCCTGATGGACTTACTTCAAGGGAATGAAAGTGCAGAATTAAAGTAAAAACTGTGGACTTAGAAAGTCAGCAGCTGGTGAAGAGAAGATGGATAACAATTCTTTCAAAGTACCAAGCTGTTGAAAGCAAAAGCTGGAGTAGGGCAGTTGCTGATGAGAAAATAAAGCATCATGGGAGGTTATTTTTTTTTAAGGGCAGAGACAGTCCTCAACCCAGGAGAACTCTGCAAACTCTAGTTGTACGTTCATCTATACAATGACAGCTTCTATTTTTCTCATCTGTTAAGCATATTTGAGATAATCACTTTGAACCACTCAAGAATATTGCTTAAATTTCACTGAAAGTTTCCTGATTGAGCTCAATATCTTCTAGGCAACTTTTCAATGCATTGCTGACTCACGAGAGGCTGAAAGAGAAGGTATTAGGAACTATAGTCCAGCTAGTCTAAAACCAAAGTAAACTTCCTAAATTCTCTGGCCATACTGTGAATCTCCACAGTGAAGGAAGGAGAGAAAGAGCAGGAGAAGAACCAAGCCCAGTGCTGGCCCTAAAGGGGTATCCAGTAGCCAGTGAAAAAGAGACAGAGATTAAGTCTGGTCCACTGTTGGCATGGAGGCATGTGAGGCTAAATGACTAACCCAAAGCCACTTAGCACTCTTACATTTCTTTAATTATTTGTGTCAGTGACTTTTTTTAAGCAAGTAATTCTCCCATTAATCATTAAATATTATACACACACACATATACACACATATATACACACACATATATATGTATTCTCAGAATCCCAAATAGCACTTAAATTTGGTATTAGATCTTGAAAGAAATGACCTTCATAAGGACAAAGGTGTGACTATCAGTCACATCTGACTCTCTGCAACCCCATGGACTGTAACCTACCAGCCTCCCCCCTCCCCCCCCCACCCCCCTTCCACGGGATTCTCCAGGCAAGAATACAAGAATGGGTTGCCATTTCCTACTCCAGGGGAATCTTCCTGATCTGGGGATCAAACCCATATCTCTTGCATTGGAAGGACCAAAACCAATTCCCTATATTATTCAAATGAACACTGTTTCTGACATTGAGGGTTTACTGTCACTGCCCTCTTTCTCTACAACGTCTGGGGCACAATACTAGCTGCAGTCGGTATACACTTGTCCATGCAGGCTCTTGGCAAGACACTTTTTTTTTTTTTTGGCCACTTCTATTGGTCTCTCATTTGTTTATCTTTGTTCTTTGGCTCGTGTGGGCCTCCCATCGCAGCGGCGTCTCTCACTGCAGAGCACCAGCTCTGGGCACACGCGCTCCAGAGCTCCGGCTCGGTAACTGGACACATCGGTCCAGCCGCTCCACGGCACGTGGGATCTTCCCAGGCCAGGGATCGAACTGGCACCCCTTGCACTGCAAGGTGGTGTCCTTACCTACAGGACCACCAGGGAAGCCCAGCAAGACACTTTTGTGCCCTACGAACTGTCTGTAAAATGACTCCTGAAGGGGGAAGCAGTCACCTCACACTCCTTCAAGGGAGACTGACCTTTAAACAAAGGGCCTCCTTTGTTCTCATAGCCCTGGCTTTGGATTAGGAAGATACTAGACACAACCACATGGTCAGCTGTACAAGATCAACTTACAGGATGTTATAATTTAAAAAGTGAAAAGGGTGTTGATGCATGGCAGAAACCAAAGCAATACTGTAACAAAATTATCCTTCAATTAAAAATAAATAAAAAATTTTGTGTTAATCATACCTTTTAAAAAAATGAAAACAGATAGAATCCAAAATGCTTGCACAAAATTTATGCCAGAAATTCAAATGAAAGGTAAGCTGCAACAGTACCCACCTGAATTTTCTAAAACAATGTCTAATTTCTCTGAACTGAATCCTGGCCTTTCATTCAAAGGACTGATTTTACCATCCACTTACCTAGCACGTGTCCGCCCCAAGCCAGGCCTGAGCCCACCATCCACAAATCTTCACAACAGGCTCTAATAGAGAAAGCGCTGGAAATGGAAAGAGAATGATTTGAGGTTGCTCAAAAGAGAAGAAATGACATTCCGCTTTACACACTTACACACGACTGTGCAGGTTGTTGACAGAAACGTTCATGAGTCTATGTTATCAGCACACGAATAACAATAGCATGCACGCTGGAGGCAGGACCATCCCCTTCCGTGAGCATCCTCACCCCCGCCTGGCCTTGATGGGCCTCAGATGGGTCTCCATTGGTGCCATCCAGTGTCCATTTGGCCCTCGCTGCTGTTCTATAGCTTTCTCTCCTCTCGATCCTGCCCTGAGAAAAAGCCTTCCTGGTTCTCTCAGGGACAGCCACGTTTCTTCCCCTCCACCGCATCCCCCACCTCCCCACCCTCAGCCCATGGCCACCTCGAGAACACTCTCCATCTCGGCACCCTCTGGTTCCCGTTTCCTCCACCTTAGCATGTCTTGGTCTTGACTCTGTTTCCCTTCTCTTCACATTCCCTTCATTCCTGTCTTCACTTCAAGCCACAGTCTGACCAGGAGTGAGCTTTAGGAAAACAAAATTTCATCATGAAGAAGAACCAACTGCCTCTGAGTCTGTCATGGGCAGACTTTACCCATCACATCTCCAGGCTTTTCCCTAGATAGTATTTCCCTAGTTATTCACCTTTTCTGTAACAACATTTACTCTAAATTCTATTAGGGAGCTTTTTCCGATATGAGCTCTACCTTTACTTTCTTTAAAAAAAAGAAAGAAAAAAAGACTTTACTAGCTCATTTCTCTTTCTTGATTTAATCCACAATGTTGAGCACAGAGTCACAGAATCGTGCCACTGGAAAAAAAAAACTTAGAGAACAAATCCAATCCCTTTACTTTAGAGTTAGGAAAGAAGCCCAGGGAGGGGAGGGATCTGCCTAAGGCCACACAGCTACTCAGGAACAGTGCTGGGTACAGAAAACCAGGGTACAGATACCCTGACACAGGGTTTTTGCTTCAGCCCCTCCACCTCCTGGTTTGTTTCTCACAGGAATTACCATCCCTTTATGTAGGCACTATATGGAACAAAACCCCTTATCCCCTCTAGGGAGTCCCGAGGACCCCAGACAGAGGCCTGCCCACATTGGATTGAAGGCAGAGAGATGCCCACCATCTCTCTAGGGTAACATCATCAGCAAGGTGATGTGACTTCCTCAAGGTCCCATGGAAGTGACAACATGAAAACTAGAATCCAGGACTCCTGACTCAGAGTTGGTCTTGCTGACCCCAAAGGGCTCCGGGTAGCCTGGACAAGAGAGATGAAAAAATGAGAAAGAGAGGCAAGGAAAGTCACAGAAGAGGCTGCAAGGGCATGCATGAGAGACGTCAGATGCTGGGACAAGCGGGCCAACAAGCTCTCACTCAGCTGAATACCTGGTTTAGTTTCATGTGGACAAAACTGGAAAAGAAAAATTGGCCAAGTGTTTATTACAAACATGCAGCTTGTTTCCCAAAAACCTTAGCTTAAAATTACTTTTTGGGCACATACATCTCTGTTTATTAAACAAAGGATGAATCTGACCACAAGCACTGTTGTGCCAACAGAAGGGTTTTGAACAAATGGTCAGACTGGAAACTGAGGGGAGCCAGAAACTGCCAATCAGAGAGCCCCGGAGCTGAACACAATCTCCCCTCCACTGCTGATTAACCTCACCTTAACATGCCCTTCCCTGCTTCATGCTAGCAACTCGCTAACTTTCTCCCAGGGAGAGCTATCCCTCAGTGGAAATGGCTGCCTTAAAAGTTAGTAATAAACCTGTCACTTGACGCATTTCAGCAAAGTCAAAGTAATATCCTTGAGAGGTCAAATGCAGCAGTACCAAACTATAACCTACTATTCCAAAAGAGTAGAGAATTTTATGGGTGAAAGATTGAGTCAGGCTGCCCATAGGTGCCTTTCTAACATTAAGATCCTATGTCGTTGTTCTTTATCATGTCTTATTTCCAGTCATCTTCTTGTCCTGATATTCTTGAGTGTGTCTGCCCTTCTTACTATATACCTTGGGCACCTCAAGTGCAGAGGCTGTCAATAAGCAGGTCTCTGTACCATATGCAACTTGAAATGTCAATAAGATTTTTTTTTTAATGGAAAAGATTTCCTGACATTGAAATTTCCCCCAGGTGATCAGACAGACATTGTAAACTAGAGTCTATCTGCTCCATTGTGACTACCTTGCTTTCCTGAGAACTACTCTTTTGTAAAAAATAATCATATTAACTTGATTTTATTTCCTGATTCAAGAGTAACATACATTCCTCATAGAAGATTTGAAAGACATAAAAAAAATATAAAGAAGAAAATAAAAATGATCATGGTATAATTTTAGATAGGACTACTGCTAACATTTCAGTAGGGTGCTTTTCAAACATTTTTCTTTGCATATGTGTGTCCTACAAAACTGGAGTGATACTGATGATACAGTTTTATACCCTGCTTTTTCTGCTTTGTGTTTTTTAGAAAGTGTTTTCCCAAATAATAAATGTTATTCTATGATATCATTTTACTCTAAAAAAGTTTAACATTTTATTCCATTATGAGGCACTTCTAAGCTTGTATATTCATAACTATTGTAATGTTGAGATGGAGAATCTTGAACATACATTTTGTGCGTGTGTGTATGCTCACCTCTGACTATTTCCTTGGGGAAAACGTTTTCCAAAGAGCTGCTCCATTGAAGGAGAGGTGGCCAAAATAAGCTGACCTGAACAAAGCCTACAAGTCATCTAAAAATCATCTCAGTTACTAAGCCTGGACGGACACAAGGGCATATTGTTGTAACCACAAGCACCTGATGAAAGCAACCACCCCCTCAAAAAAAAATCATGTGTCATCCTAGGTCATCCCACATTTCAAATTAACAAACACCTGTATGTAATTATAATTTTTCACACAATAAAAAATACACAGGGAAACACAACAACATGAATGAAAATCGGCAGAAATAATAGACCATAGAAACAAACCAGTGAGGGTGGGCAGATACTGAAGCTGTCAGACACAGATTTTTTTTTTTTTAATTACGTTCACTTGAAGACAAATACCATATGATAACGCTTATATGTGAAATCTAAAAAAAAATGACACAAATGAATTTATTTACAAATTTACAAAAGAGAAACAGACTCACAGACTTAGAGAAAGAACTTATGGTTACAGGATGTGGGAGGGATAGATTGAGAGTTTTGGACTGACATAGACACAAAGCTTTAAAAATAGAAGATAGGGGGCTTCCCCTGGTGGTCCAGTGGATAAAGACACTGCCTTGCAGTGCAAGGGGCGCCGGTTCGATCCCTGGCCTGGGAAGATCCCACGTGCCGCGGAGCAGCTGGACTGATGTGTCCAATCACTGAGCCGGAGCTCTGGAGCGCATGCGCCCAGAGCTGGCGCTCTGTGACAACAGACGCCACCGCGATGGGAGGCCCGCAGGAGCCAAAGAACAAATACGGATGAAAAATAGAGAAATGGAAGACCAATAGAAGTGGCCCGCCCACTCCATTCCCTCCCCAACCCGACCCCCGCCCAAAATGAATAAATAAATAAATCTTTAAAAAAAAAAAAATAGAAGATAGGAACCACACGGTCAGCACTCTTTTTTCAATTAGCATTATTATTATTATTTTTTTTTTTTTGGCCACTTCCACTGATCCTTCGTTCACTTATCTTTTTTATTCTTTGGCCTGTGTGGGCCTCCCATCACAGTGGCATCTGTCGTTGCAGAGCACCGGCTCTGGGCACATCCGCTCCAGAGCTCCAGCTCAGTAGTTGGACACATCAGTCCAGCCGCTTCACGGCATGTGGGGTCTTCCCAGGCCAGGGATTGAACCGGCGCCCCTTGTACTGCAAGGTGGTGTTCCTACCCACTGGACCACCAGGGAAGCCCTCAATTAGCATTCTTGATCTAGCCAACTTAAGGCAGAATCCTGAACCCCACAACTATACAATACAGTCTTTTCAAGTACCATCAAACATGCGTAGAAGTTGGCTATACAATGGTTCTTAACAAATGCAAAATATAAAGCTGTCCAAGTGTGTTTGCAGATTGCAACTTAATTAAGCTAGAAATCAGTAACAAAACGATCACTGGAAAACTTGCATATGATTGAAAATCCAGAAATATACTCTGAGAAGATGGGAAATAGTGAAATCCAGAGCCGAGGAGGAAGACTGCCTTTGCCAAGTGGAAGTTCCATTCTTTTTTGTTAAACCCACTCTGTTCTGACCCCAGTATCACCACCCTCTAGTGCAATCAATTGTGGGTAAAGAGCAAGCTGAATGGGTCACCCTGGGAACCGCTCAGAGATGTTCCAACTGGTGGGCTTGGTTGCTTTGTATGATGTGATCTTAAATTCGACTCTATGCAGTTCTCCGTTTTTCTTACAAGGGTACCCTCATTCTCTCCAAACCCTGTAATCATAACTGATTTGCAGTAGGTAAGGTTGAGTTCTTCCACAAACCGAGTGCTGCTCAGGGGAGGTCTAGGTGTTCCAGTCCCATAAGCAACAAGGGACTGACGTTATTTTGTGAAAAGGGATCCTGAGAAGCCACACGCAGGAAGCGCCACAGACCTCATCTCTGCTGGGAAGTCAGCAAACAGCAAGCACAGGTGTTGGTAAGGCCATGATTCTCAGAATGGATGAAGTAGAAGTGAAAGCCTCAAGTTCATAGCTAGGAGTCTCTTCCCAGATCAGAATCACAAGGAGGGGGTTAGGGAGGAATGGATTGGGAGTTTGAGATTAGCAAATGCAAACTATTATACATAGAATATATAAACAAGGTCCCACTGTATAGCACATGGAATTATATTCAATGTCCTGTGATAAACTATAGTGGAAAAGAATAAGAAAAAGAATGTACAACAGAATCACTTTACTGTACACCAAAAATTAACTATACTTTGATAAAATAAATTGTTTTTAAAAATGAATCACAAAGGAAGTTCTCTCAACATAAAATATCCTTCCCAAACACAGAGGCCACTCCAGGCCATGAAATCCTGGTTTTCAATCATTTAGTACTGGAAACATTTTGTTCCCCTTCTTCTCTTTTTCAAATGAAATTGTATCAAGGAAAACAGATAAAACCAGAGGTAGTGAGGGCGCTGGCACCCCACCCTATACAATGTCAAAAGAAATAAAACTCGTGGCAGAAAAAGAAATGAACAAAACAATCACTGGAAAACTTGCATATGATTGAAAATCCAGAAATATACTCTGAGAAGATGGGAAATAGTGAAATCCAGAGCCGAGGAGGAAGACTGCCTTTGCCAAGTGGAAGTTCCATTCTTTTTTGTTAAACCCACTCTGTTCTGACCCCAGTATCACCACCCTCTAGTGCAATCAATTGTGGGTAAAGAGCAAGCTGAATGGGTCACCCTGGGAACCGCTCAGAGATGTTCCAACTGGTGGGCTTGGTTGCTTTGTATGATGTGATCTTAAATTCGACTCTATGCAGTTCTCCGTTTTTCTTACAAGGGTACCCTCATTCTCTCCAAACCCTGTAATCATAACTGATTTGCAGTAGGTAAGGTTGAGTTCTTCCACAAACCGAGTGCTGCTCAGGGGAGGTCTAGGTGTTCCAGTCCCATAAGCAACAAGGGACTGACGTTATTTTGTGAAAAGGGATCCTGAGAAGCCACACGCAGGAAGCGCCACAGACCTCATCTCTGCTGGGAAGTCAGCAAACAGCAAGCACAGGTGTTGGTAAGGCCATGATTCTCAGAATGGATGAAGTAGAAGTGAAAGCCTCAAGTTCATAGCTAGGAGTCTCTTCCCAGATCAGAATCACAAGGAGGGGGTTAGGGAGGAATGGATTGGGAGTTTGAGATTAGCAAATGCAAACTATTATACATAGAATATATAAACAAGGTCCCACTGTATAGCACATGGAATTATATTCAATGTCCTGTGATAAACTATAGTGGAAAAGAATAAGAAAAAGAATGTACAACAGAATCACTTTACTGTACACCAAAAATTAACTATACTTTGATAAAATAAATTGTTTTTAAAAATGAATCACAAAGGAAGTTCTCTCAACATAAAATATCCTTCCCAAACACAGAGGCCACTCCAGGCCATGAAATCCTGGTTTTCAATTATTTAGTACTGGAAACATTTTGTCCCCCTTCTTCTCTTTTTCAAATGAAATTGTATCAAGGAAAACAGATAAAACCAGAGGTAGTGAGGGCGCTGGCACCCCACCCTCCAGGCCACCCCAACCCCAACCTCAACATGGAGCCTGGTCACAGATATTCAGCCTGGACTTTAGAAGTGTGTGTAAGCAAACACCTGCCTCAACCATGAGAGAAAAAAGTCTTGAGTTCCTGCAGAGTGTCTAGCTTTGAGCCACGCAACTTCCTGGTATAGTTTCCAAAGCAAACCTGATATAAAATGAAAGACTTACTAGGTGAAGTTATCACCTGCATAGAGTTACTATTTATAGACGTGTTAAAATGAAAGACAGCTAATAATGGTGATGCTTATAAAACAGTGGCCACACAGCCTTTCTTTGGGGGAATTAATGAGCTATCATAGACTAGTGGAGTCCATCCTATTTCAGGATAATAAAATCCTTTCATCTATTGATAAGAAAATGTGTGCATGCTAAGTCACTTCAACCATGCTGACTTTTTGAGAGCCCATGGACTGTAACCCACCAGGCTCCACTGTCTATGGGATTCTCCAGGCAAGAATACTGGAGTGAGTTGCCATTTCCTCCTCCAGGGAATCTTCTCAACCCAGGGATCAAACCCATGTCCCTTATATCTCCTGCATTGACTAGCAGGTTCTTTACCACTAGCATCACCTGAGAAGCCCTGATAATAGAATGTTTGGTTTTTAAATCAACTTGCAAACACCTAATGTAAGACAATCCAAATCAACTAACAAATGTGTTAAAAAAAAAAAAGTTGGGGAGTACCTATCATTGCCCATCCCCTTTACAGCCATCCACTGCTGCCCAGAATTATTTTCTGTTGTTATGATGTGATATAAAGCTGTTACCTTAGATGGGTGGGTGCTCTTCAAATCCCTATCACAACAATCCCAAGCAGTGCTGATTTGAATCTATGTCCCCAAATCTGACCATTTTGCATGGACATGCTCTGCACATCAAGCGTATTAACACATAATACTATGTGCATATTATGCACATAATATCCTACATTAAATCATTTCTGTTGAAATGTCTGAAATGAATTGCATAACTTTGCTTTTGAAATAACTTTTTTTCTTTTTTTTTGACATTGCCACAGCACTCAGGATCTTAGTTGTTCCCTGCAGTAGAAGCATCAAGTCCTAACCACTGAAACATCAGGGAATTTCCAAAATAAAGACCTAGTAATCATACTGGGGTCTCCTGCACTGCAGGCAGATTCTTTACCAACTAAGTCACTAAGTCATATTGTCTACTTCTGGGATGCCAACGACTATAGCCTGCCAGGTTACTCTGTCCATGTGATTTCTCCAGGCCAGAATACTGAACTGGGTTGCCATTTTCTTCTCCAGGGGATCTTCCTGACCCAGGGGTTGGAACCTAGGTCTCCTAACATTGAGGTCAGAGTCTGTATCATCTGAGTCGCCAGGGAAGCCCAATGAGGCAGAAGGAAATGTTTTTTCTGGACTTCCTTGCTTTCTCTATGATCTAAAGAATGCTGGTAATTTGATCTCTGGTTCCTCTGCCTTTTCTAAACCCAACTTGTACATCTGGAAGTTCTCGGTCCACATACTGCTGAAGCCTAACTTGAAGGATTTTGAGCATAAGCTTACTATCATGGGAAATGAATGCAATTGTCCGGTAGTTTCAACATTCTTTGGCACTGCCCTTCTTGAGACTGGAATGAAAACTGACTTTTTCCAGTCCTGTGGCCATGGATAATTATTCCAAATTTGTTGACACATTGAGTGCAGCACTTTAATAACGTCATCTTTTAGGATTTGAGATAGCTCAGCTGGAATTTCATCACCCCCACTAGCTTTGGTCATAGTAATGTTTCCTAAGGCCCACTTGCCTTCACACTCCAGGATGCCCAGCTCTAGGTGAGTGACCACACCATCATGGTTATCCAGGCCATTAAGACCCTTCTTGTATAATTCTTCTGTGTATATCTCTTCTGCTTCTGTTAGGTCTTTGCCATTTCTGTCCCTTATCATGTCCATCCTCACATGAAACGCTCCCTTGATATCTCCAATTTTCTTGAAGATATTTCTAGTCTTTCCCATTCTATTATTTTCCTCTATTTCTTTGCATTGCTCATTGAAGAAGACCTTCTTTTCTCTCCTTGCTGTTCTCTAGAACTCTGCATTCAGTTGGGCATACCTTTCCCTTTCTCTCTTGACCTTCTTTCTCTAAATGAATTGCACTTTTAAATACTTTTTTTGGCATTGCCACAGCACTCAGGATCTTAGTTGTTCCCTGCAGTAGAAGCATCAAGTCCTAACCACTGAAACATCAGGGAATTTCCAAAATAAAGACCTAGCAATCATACTGGGGTCTCCTGCACTGCAGGCAGATTCTTTACCAACTAAGTCACTAAGTCATATTGTCTACTTCTGGGATGCCAACGACTATAGCCTGCCAGGTTACTCTGTCCATGTGATTTCTCCAGGCCAGAATACTGAACTGGGTTGCCATTTTCTTCTCCAGGGGATCTTCCTGACCCAGGGGTTGGAACCTAGGTCTCCTAACATTGAGGTCAGAGTCTGTATCATCTGAGTCGCCAGGGAAGCCCAATGAGGCAGAAGGAAATGTTTTTTCTGGACTTCCTTGCTTTCTCTATGATCTAAAGAATGCTGGTAATTTGATCTCTGGTTCCTCTGCCTTTTCTAAACCCAACTTGTACATCTGGAAGTTCTCGGTCCACATACTGCTGAAGCCTAACTTGAAGGATTTTGAGCATAAGCTTACTATCATGGGAAATGAATGCAATTGTCCGGTAGTTTCAACATTCTTTGGCACTGCCCTTCTTGAGACTGGAATGAAAACTGACTTTTTCCAGTCCTGTGGCCATGGATAATTATTCCAAATTTGTTGACACATTGAGTGCAGCACTTTAATAACGTCATCTTTTAGGATTTGAGATAGCTCAGCTGGAATTTCATCACCCCCACTAGCTTTGGTCATAGTAATGTTTCCTAAGGCCCGCTTGCCTTCACACTCCAGGATGCCCAGCTCTAGGTGAGTGACCACACCATCATGGTTATCCAGGCCATTAAGACCCTTCTTGTATAATTCTTCTGTGTATATCTCTTCTGCTTCTGTTAGGTCTTTGCCATTTCTGTCCCTTATCATGTCCATCCTCACATGAAACGCTCCCTTGATATCTCCAATTTTCTTGAAGATATTTCTAGTCTTTCCCATTCTATTATTTTCCTCTATTTCTTTGCATTGCTCATTGAAGAAGACCTTCTTTTCTCTCCTTGCTGTTCTCTAGAACTCTGCATTCAGTTGGGCATACCTTTCCCTTTCTCTCTTGCTCTTCACCCCTCTTCTTTCCTGTTATTTGCAAAGCTTCCTCAAACAACCACTTTGGCTTCTTGAATTTCTTTTTCTTTAGGATGGTTTTAGTCACTGCCTCCAGTACAATGTTACAAACATCCATCCATAGTTCTTCAAGCACTCTAACGTATCTAATCCCTTCGATCTGTTTGTCACCTTTACTGTACAATCATAAGGGATTTGATTTAGATCATACTAAATAGGCTAGTGGTTTTCCCTACTTTCTTTAATTTAAGAATGAATTTTGCAATAAGCAAATCATGATCTGAGCCAAAACAGCTCTAGATCTTGCTTTTGCTGAGTATACAGAACTTCTTAGTCTTTGGATGCAAAGAATATAATCAATCTGATTTTGGTATTCACTATTTGGTGCTGTCCATGTGTAGAGATGTCTCTTGTGTTGATGGAAAAATGGTATTTTGTATGACCAGGGCGCTCTCTTGACAAAACTGTTAGCTTTGCCCTGCTTCATTTTATACTCCAAGGCCAAAATTGCCTGTTACTCCAGGTATCTCTTGACTTCCTACTTCTGCATTCCAATCCACTATCATGGAAAGGATATCTTTTTTTGGTGTTAGTTCTAGAAGGTATCCTAAGTCTATACAGAACTGATCAACTTCAGCTTCTTCAGCATCAGTGGTTGGGACACAGACTTGGATGCTGAATGATTTGCCTTGGAAATGATACAAATTAGTGCAGCTCTAGGTTGACACACCATCATGGTTATCCTAAGGCCCGCTTGCCTTCACACTCCAGGATGCCCAGCTCTAGGTGAGTGACCACACCATCATGGTTATCCAGGCCATTAAGACCCTTCTTGTATAATTCTTCTGTGTATATCTCTTCTGCTTCTGTTAGGTCTTTGCCATTTCTGTCCCTTATCATGTCCATCCTCACATGAAACGCTCCCTTGATATCTCCAATTTTCTTGAAGATATTTCTAGTCTTTCCCATTCTATTATTTTCCTCTATTTCTTTGCATTGCTCATTGAAGAAGACCTTCTTTTCTCTCCTTGCTGTTCTCTAGAACTCTGCATTCAGTTGGGCATACCTTTCCCTTTCTCTCTTGCTCTTCACCCCTCTTCTTTTCTGTTATTTGCAAAGCTTCCTCAAACAACCACTTTGGCTTCTTGAATTTCTTTTTCTTTAGGATGGTTTTAGTCACTGCCTCCAGTACAATGTTACAAACATCCATCCATAGTTCTTCAAGCACTCTAACGTATCTAATCCCTTCGATCTGTTTGTCACCTTTACTGTACAATCATAAGGGATTTGATTTAGATCATACTAAATAGGCTAGTGGTTTTCCCTACTTTCTTTAATTTAAGAATGAATTTTGCAATAAGCAAATCATGATCTGAGCCAAAACAGCTCTAGATCTTGCTTTTGCTGAGTATACAGAACTTCTTAGTTTTTGGATGCAAAGAATATAATCAATCTGATTTTGGTATTCACTATTTGATGCTGTCCATGTGTAGAGATGTCTCTTGTGTTGATGGAAAAATGGTATTTTGTATGACCAGGGCGCTCTCTTGACAAAACTCTGTTAGCTTTGCCCTGCTTCATTTTATACTCCAAGGCCAAAATTGCCTGTTACTCCAGGTATCTCTTGACTTCCTACTTCTGCATTCCAATCCACTATCATGGAAAGGATATCTTTTTTTGGTGTTAGTTCTAGAAGGTATCCTAAGTCTATACAGAACTGATCAACTTCAGCTTCTTCAGCATCAGTGGTTGGGACACAGACTTGGATGCTGAATGATTTGCCTTGGAAATGATACAAATTCATTCTTCTGTTTTTGAGACTGAGCCCAAATACTGCGTTTCAGACTCTTTTGTTGACTATGAGAGCTACTCCATTTCTTTTAAGGGATTCTTGCCCACAGTAGTGGATATAATGGTTGCCCTTATTAACTGTGTTCATTCCTGTCCATTTTAATTCACTGATTGCTAAGATGTCAATGTTCATTCTTGCCATCACCTGCTTAACCACTTCCAACTTACCTTGATTCATGGACCTAATATATGCAAAATTGTTCTTAGAGGATTGGCTTTATTTTTACTACCAGACACATCTATAACTGAGCATTGTTTCCACTTTGGCCCAGCCTCTTCATTCTTTCTCGAGCTATTTCTCTGCTCTACCCCAGTAGCATATTGGACACCTTCTAACTTGGGGGGTGGGGTGCACATCTTCTGATGTCTTATCTTTTTGACTTTTCATACTGCTCACGGGGTTCTCCAGGCAAGAATACTGCAGTTGTTTGTCATTCCCTCCTCCAGTGGAGCATGTTTTGTCAGAACTCTTCACTGTGATCGGTCCATCTTGGGTGGCCCTGCAGGGCATGGCTCATAGCTTCGCTGAGTTATGCAAGCCCCTTCTCCAGGACTAGGCTGTGATCCATGAAGGGGATGTATGTGTGTGTGTGTGCATTTCTGTGTGTGTATGTGCATGTATGGGTCTTTGCACGTTTGTTTGGATTTCTGCAACAGCTTGTTGGATAATCTCTCTGAATCCAGACCTGCCCTTTATCCTCCATTTTTCTGAAATACAAAGGTAGCCACACCTACGAGTTCCTTATAGCTGCCCCAAATGCATGATAGACAATTCCCTCAGCCTGGCATGCAGACCCATTTACAGCCTGTTCTCAGTCTAACCAGACACACAATGACACAGTCTATGACCCGAGGACAGTAATTACCCCCCAAAACAAGAGTCACACTGTCATGCCTCAGAGGCCAAGCACACACTGGTCCCTTCTCCTCTGCCTGGCAAGCTATGCATCTCTCAAGTTTCAGGTCAAAATGCCACATGCATTGTGAAACGTTCTCTGAATCCTCAAGGCCCCAGCTCTCCTCACCACACTTATCTCATTGTGTTGTCACTACTTGTCCATCTTCCTCACTGGAACCTGAGATCCTTGAGAAGAGGAGATGCATGGCCCTCATGCAACCTCAGACCTTCACCCCCAATAAGCTCCACCTGCAAGGGCCTGGATACAGCAGCTGTCTGGTAACTGCTGAATATTCAGAGTCAAAGTCACTCAGTCATGTCTGATTCTTTGTGACCCCATGGACTGTAACCTGCCAGGCTCCTCTGTTCATGGAATTCTCCAGGCAAGAATACTGGAGTGGGTAGCCACTCCCTTCTTCAGGGGATCTTCCCAACCCTAGGACTGAACCCAGACCTCCCACATTGCAGGTGGATCCTTTATTGTCTGAACCAATAAACTGGACTTTGGTACACTGTCTAAAGATGAGCCTTCCTAAAGCACTTCGGTCCCCAACCACTAAATCCAACAGTAGAGGGCCACCATTAATTTGTACATTTGGGCAGATGAGAAAAAAGTGCCTCCTCCAGGGGGATGTATAACTTGCACGAATTGTCTCACAATGGGAGGTCTCACAAGGAACATGATGCCAGCGCTGAAACGAACTGGGGGAATTCGGGGATGGGGGTAGAAAAAGGAGCAAGGAGGAGAGGAGGTGCCCTGCCAGCCTCCCAGACGCCCCTGACTGGAATTCATCTTGACTGAGGGTTACTTGAGCCATCAGGAAGGACCCAGAGACAAGTGTGATGATCAGCCAGAGAAAACCCAGAAACTAACCCCATCGACATAAAATCCAAGATGGAACCACATAGTAGAGCCATTCTCCTGGGTCCTCTTACTCTGCTGTTCTCTACCTTGGTGAAAAGGGAAAGTGAAGTCGCTCAGTTGTGTCTGACGCTTTGTGACCCATGGATGAACCATGGACTCCAGGCAAGAATACTGGAGTGGATAGCCTTTCCCTTCTCCAGAGGATCTTCCCAACCCAGGGATTGAACCCAGGTCTCCCACATTGCAGGTGGATTCTGAGCCACCAGGGAAGACCAAGAATACTGGAGTGGTAGCCTATCCATTCTCCAGGAGATCTTTCCGATTCAGGAATCAAACCAGGGTCTCCTGAATTACAGGCAGATTCTTTACCAAGTGAGTCAACCTCTAATTTTCCTTGGTGCCTCTTCCTAATAACGTCTCTTACTTTGGCAGCACATGCATCTCCTCAGACAGTTCATCTCTGAGTATCAGACAAGAGCCCACGCTCAAGCTCTGGGAGGAGTCCTTCTTCCTTCAAGGCTTCCACAGAGCTTTGAATGAGCTACACTTCATCCCTCACTCTTAACCAGACTCGAACTTATATAGGAACATAATGCACATATCCAGATGGTGGCAGTTGACCAGCATGCACAGACAATTCTTTCACTTTTGCAGGTATCGTTCCTTTTACTCAAGAGGCCTATCTACTCTCACCTGCACATGTGAACATCAAATACCCAGCCCAAAGACCACTTCCTTTGTGAATGTCTCCCTGCTGCTCTCACACAGACTTCCCCTCCCTCTCTGACATCCCCATCACCTGGGAAGATACCCACCGTGAGTCCCACCATACTGCCTCCCACTTCCTTCCTCACTGCCTGGCCTCAGAGCTGCCCTGTGAGAAGGTATCAAAAGAAGGATCACATCTTAATCACCTTTGAGTCTCAGATGCCTGGGATCTTGCCTTTCAGATACATGGTGGGCCTTCAATGAACGCCTTGAACCAAAGGCAATGCTTCAATCAAATGACTGTGCCTGGGTACCTGCTAAGTCGCTTCAGTCCTGTCCAACTCTTTGTGACCCTATGGATCGTAGCCCACCAGGTTCCTCTATCCACGAGATTCTCCAAGCAAGAAAACCAGAGTGGGTTGCCATACCCTTCTCCAGGGGATCTTGCCAATCCAGGACTGAACTCAGATTTCTTATGTCTCTCCTGCTTTAGCAGGGGTTCTTTACCACTGGCTCTATGTGGGAAGCCCTCTCAGTCAAATGACTACTCAGTTCAAAATCTTTACAGAGCTTCCCTTTTGTCTCTTGACATTTCAGCCCCTGAGCCTGACAGAGACAACACTCAGCCTCTGAGCCACAGTGAACTTCTAAGCATCTCTTACCTCTGGACCTTTGCTCACCTGTCCTTTCTGCCTACAATGTCCTCTTCTCCTCTTTGCCTGTCAAAACCCCATTGAGGCAGCCCATCAGCCAGGTGAGGTCCCCTGCTGCTGAGAGGCAAAGTGCCTTGTCCTTCCCAGGTCATTCTGAAAACACTGCTCTGTGCTTTAATGATGTGTGTTTGTAGTAAAGCACTTTGAGGGGAATATCTATTTCCAGACTTTAGTAAGTGTGTGTGTGTGTGTGTGTCTGTGTGTCTGTGTGTGTGTGTGTGTGTTAATCACTCAGCTGTGTTTGACTCTTTGCAACACCATGAACTGTAGCCCTCCAGGCTCCTCACTCCAAAGAATTGTCCAGCCAAGAATACTGGAGTGGGTTGCCATTTCCTCCTCCAGGGGATCTTCCCGATACACGGATCTAACCCAGATCGCTGCAATTGCAGGTGGATTTTTTTTTTTTTTAACCATCTGAGCCACCAGAGAAGTCCCTAGCAAGAGAGTAGGGACTCAGAAAATATGGGACAGGATGAACTAGGGAATCCAGCACTATGCGTGTTCCCTCCTCTCTGACATCCCCATCACCTGGGAAGATACCCACCGTGAGTCCCACCATACTGCCTCCCACTTCCTTCCTCACTGCCTGGCCTCAGAGCTGCCCTGTGAGAAGGTATCAAAAGAAGGATCACATCTTAATCACCTTTGAGTCTCAGATGCCTGGGATCTTGCCTTTCAGATACATGGTGGGCCTTCAATGAACGCCTTGAACCAAAGGCAATGCTTCAATCAAATGACTGTGCCTGGGTACCTGCTAAGTCGCTTCAGTCCTGTCCAACTCTTTGTGACCCTATGGATCGTAGCCCACCAGGTTCCTCTATCCACGAGATTCTCCAAGCAAGAAAACCAGAGTGGGTTGCCATACCCTTCTCCAGGGGATCTTGCCAATCCAGGACTGAACTCAGATTTCTTATGTCTCTCCTGCTTTAGCAGGGGGGTTCTTTACCACTGGCTCTATGTGGGAAGCCCTCTCAGTCAAATGACTACTCAGTTCAAAATCTTTACAGAGCTTCCCTTTTGTCTCTTGACATTTCAGCCCCTGAGCCTGACAGAGACAACACTCAGCCTCTGAGCCACAGTGAACTTCTAAGCATCTCTTACCTCTGGACCTTTGCTCACCTGTCCTTTCTGCCTACAATGTCCTCTTCTCCTCTTTGCCTGTCAAAACCCCATTGAGGCAGCCCATCAGCCAGGTGAGGTCCCCTGCTGCTGAGAGGCAAAGTGCCTTGTCCTTCCCAGGTCATTCTGAAAACACTGCTCTGTGCTTTAATGATGTGTGTTTGTAGTAAAGCACTTTGAGGGGAATATCTATTTCCAGACTTTAGTAAGTGTGTGTGTGTGTGTGTGTGTCTGTGTGTCTGTGTGTGTGTGTGTGTGTTAATCACTCAGCTGTGTTTGACTCTTTGCAACACCATGAACTGTAGCCCTCCAGGCTCCTCACTCCAAAGAATTGTCCAGCCAAGAATACTGGAGTGGGTTGCCATTTCCTCCTCCAGGGGATCTTCCCGATACACGGATCTAACCCAGATCGCTGCAATTGCAGGTGGATTTTTTTTTTTTTTTAACCATCTGAGCCACCAGAGAAGTCCCTAGCAAGAGAGTAGGGACTCAGAAAATATGGGACAGGATGAACTAGGGAATCCAGCACTATGCGTGCAAGTGGAAGAGACAGCAAACTCATCTCCAAGGAACCAGCAGGGCCCAGATTGCTTCTCCCCATCCTCTTTTCTCTCAGCAGGAACAAAATATGAGCTAAGGAAAAACCGGATAAGTCACTGTCCCTTCCTCTCCCAGCCAACACAGCTCAGCTTTCCTCCTGGAGATGTGAGAGCCAGGTGTGACAGCCCAAGCTCCCTTTGCTCCACCCCCTCTCTCTCCCCCAAACATAGAGCAGAAATTCACCTCTGCCAGCGTTGTTTTCAAGCTCCTGCGGGACGAAGCACACACAGGGTGCATGGCAGGCGACTCTCAGCTCAGCTCTGCAGGGGTGGTGCACCCAGAATCCTCTCTCCTCAGCATGAAGCACCTCCACTTGGCGCCCTGGGCCACCTTGGTCCTCAGCCTGGTCTTCGCCTCCTTCCACCTGGCTTACCCGGCAGGTAGAACCGTGAGCTTTATTCGTGACACACTGGGAAGAGGGAGGGAGGGGAGGGGAGAGGAGGAGGAGGAGGAAGATTCCTTGACTTGGGTTGGTCCTGCACAAAGGAGAAAGGAAACAGGACTTTCTCATTTGAAGGACTAGGCAGGAGAGGGTCGGGTGGGATCGCGGTTTCGCTAGGACGAGCGTCAGCCACGATGGGAGGTGCAAAGAGTCTTTCCCATCAGGAGAGACAGTTTGAGCTGCTGTTTCTCAATGGCTCCTGGTCGGCATAACTGTGTCGCAGGTCTGTATTCTGTGGCTGTCATCCTTGCTCTGCATCCCCTCCTTGCACCTATGGACATCTGTCCGTCCCTTGACCCTGGGCATCCTGGGCAACTTCCACAAAGCCTCAGCACACGAGGTTGCCATGGGTTGTTGAAACGTCTCCCACCTTGCCTGGCTCAGAAGATGCTGGGTCATCACTCCACTTCCTCATGGAGTCTCGAGGCAGTGTTAGGAAGTGTGTCCCCCTGTGTGACTCTTCCAGGCAGGGGTCTGCACACCCGGGACCTCACTCACGTTCTCATGCTCCTGGCCTTTGCCTCTGGCTTTGACCTGGGTCCTCAGAAGAGCCCGCTCTGCTCCTTGATTTTCCCTCGCTCCAAACCAACCCTCACTGTCCCCTGCTCAAGGCTGTATCCATCTCTCTCTTCACAGTCTCTCCCGGGGAGGTTCAGATATGGGCTCTCAAGCCTCTGAGCCTCAACTCAACTTCAGCTTCCACAACTGACAGGCTGTGTGACCTTAAGTAAATTCCTTACCCTCTCTGTGCTCCAGTGTCCTCCTTTCTAATGGGGAGATAATCTTAGTGCTTATATATAGGGTTGTTGTAAAGATGAAATAGGGTAACTTCACACAAAGAACTTTTAATGAAATCACATGTAGAAAACACTCAACTAATGTTAGCACTTCCCTTTAACTTTTTCAATATCACCTCTCTCCAAATAAGAATGTCTGCTCTTTTTTTTTTATAAACATTTATTTATTTATTTTGGGGATGGGGAGGGAGGGGGGGCGAGCGGGCCACTTCTATTGGTCTTTCATTTGTCTATTTTCATCCATCTTTGTTCTTTGGCCCATGTTGGCCTGCCGTTGCGGTGGCCTCTGTTCTCACAGAGCACCGGCTCTGGGCGCATGCGCTCCAGAGCTCTGGCTCGGTAGTTGGACACATCAGTCCAGCCACTCCACGGCACATGGGATCTTCCCAGGCCAGGGATCGAACCGGCGCCCCTTGCACTGCAAGGCGGTGTCCTTACCCACTGGACCACCAGGGAAGCCCGAATGTCTGCTCTTTACCCTCGAGGTGCCTTGCTAGAGGGCCTCAAACCCTCGACCAATTTCATCGCCCTGAATGGGTGGGTCTTTCCAGTAGCCTTGACTTTGGAAGTGACTCCATGTGGGACCAGTCCTTGGCTGGCTTTGCCAATGAGGGAGGTGGGTGATGTTTCAGCTCTTCAGAATTTATAACTAGGTTATTCAATCTGAACCATATAAAATGTCTGATGTTGAATAATTCCAGACCTATAGAAATGGCAATTTCATATGATCTAACCTACTATGAGTGTTCTGTTAACTTGATTTTTTTTTTTTCCATTCACTAGTTCTAGGCTGGGACCACTTCCATACTGAGGTAGAGGGGAGATGAAAGTCAGGGTCAAGGAAGTTATTTGAGTAACAAGGGAAATTAAAATGTGGAGCAATCAATTTTTCCAAAACCAATAAAACCAAGCTCGAGGCATTTAGCTGTAAATAATTTACAGTAGCAATCAGATTGCATCAAGGTAATGACTATACTTTGGCGAGGTACTTCCACAACTGACAGGCTGTGTGACCTAAGTAAATTCCTTACCCTCTCTGTGCTCCAGTGTCCTCCTTTCTAATGGGAGATAATCTTAGTGCTTATATATAGGGTTGTTGTAAAGATGAAATAGGGTAACTTCACACAAAGAACTTTTAATGAAATCACATGTAGAAAACACTCAACTAATGTTAGCACTTCCCTTTAACTTTTTCAATATCACCTCTCTCCAAATAAGAATGTCTGCTCTTTTTTTTTTATAAACATTTATTTATTTATTTTGGGGATGGGGAGGGAGGGGGGGCGAGCGGGCCACTTCTATTGGTCTTTCATTTGTCTATTTTCATCCATCTTTGTTCTTTGGCCCATGTTGGCCTGCCGTTGCGGTGGCCTCTGTTCTCACAGAGCACCGGCTCTGGGCGCATGCGCTCCAGAGCTCTGGCTCGGTAGTTGGACACATCAGTCCAGCCACTCCACGGCACATGGGATCTTCCCAGGCCAGGGATCGAACCGGCGCCCCTTGCACTGCAAGGCGGTGTCCTTACCCACTGGACCACCAGGGAAGCCCGAATGTCTGCTCTTTACCCTCGAGGTGCCTTGCTAGAGGGCCTCAAACCCTCGACCAATTTCATCGCCCTGAATGGGTGGGTCTTTCCAGTAGCCTTGACTTTGGAAGTGACTCCATGTGGGACCAGTCCTTGGCTGGCTTTGCCAATGAGGGAGGTGGGTGATGTTTCAGCTCTTCAGAATTTATAACTAGGTTATTCAATCTGAACCATATAAAATGTCTGATGTTGAATAATTCCAGACCTATAGAAATGGCAATTTCATATGATCTAACCTACTATGAGTGTTCTGTTAACTTGATTTTTTTTTTTTCCATTCACTAGTTCTAGGCTGGGACCACTTCCATACTGAGGTAGAGGGGAGATGAAAGTCAGGGTCAAGGAAGTTATTTGAGTAACAAGGGAAATTAAAATGTGGAGCAATCAATTTTTCCAAAACCAATAAAAACCAAGCTCGGAGGCATTTAGCTGTAAATAATTTACAGTAGCAATCAGATTGCATCAAGGTAATGACTATACTTTGGCGAGGTAGGGGGTGGCGTAAAATTAGTCTAAGCAGAAATTTCATGGCTTTGGCTAAGCAAGAAGTTTCCTCCTAACCTGTCCTGCTACGTGACAGCAAACAGCTCTGAAGGACATGCTCACCTAGAGTCAGTGGGGCTTGGAGAATTTCCAACCTTTTTTTTCAGTCATTCCAAAAGAACCAGATTGAACAGCCATATAATTTCCATAAAGATTCTTTTAAATGGTTTCTTGGTCTTGCTCTACCTAGATCAGCACTGTCTAATAGACCTTTCTTTTCATTTTATACTGGAGTGTAGCTGATGAACAGTGTTGTGATAGTCTCAGGTAAACAGAGATGAGATTCAGCCATACATATGCATGTATCCATTCTTCTCCAAGCTCGCCTGCCATCCAGGCTGCCACAGGACACAGCAGATCTCCCTGTGCTGTCCAGCAGGTCCTTGTTGGTTAGCCATTCTAAATATAGCAGTATGTACACATCGATCCCAAGTTCCCAACGATCCCTTCTCCCCAGTCCTTTCCCCTTGGTAGCTATAAGTTTGTGCTCTGAGTCAGTGAGTTTGTTTCTAACAGAACTTTGTTGATCATGGAGAAGTTCCATGTTTGTGCTATGTTTCCAATACGGTAGCCACTAGCCAAATGATTCAGCACTTGGCAAGTGGCTAGTATGACCAAGTAGCTAAAGTTTTCATTTAATTTCATTTTAATAAACCTAAAAACGGGCACTACTGGGACTTCCCTGACGGTCCATTGGTTAAGACTCTGTGTTCCCAATGCAGGGGGCCTGGGTTTGATCCTTGGTCAGGGAACTAGATCCCACATGCTGGAGCTAATAAGACCCAGGGCAGCCAATTAAAAAAAAAAAAAATGAGCACTACTGTTTGTGGCCACCATATTAGAAAGAGCAGACCCAGACTGTCTACCTTCTTATTCTCAGTGATGGGAGGGAACACGGACCATGGTTTTTCTCCCTTGGGGATCCTTATGCTCATCTTTGTAACCCTTCCCCACTCCCCAAATCTGATATTTTCTGCTCAAGTGCTTTTTATCATTGTGTGCCTTGCTTATTAATCAAGGATAATTCTAAGTATTGCAAATGCTAGAAACCCACCTACGTGTCTTGTGTTTAATTATTTTTAAACCCTTTGTCTGAGTGGCTTCCCTGGTTGGCTCAGATGGTAAAGAATCCACCTGCAATGCCAGAGACCCACATTTGGTCTCTGGATCAAGATGATCCCTTGGAGGAGGTCACGGCGACCCACTCCAGTATTCTTGCCTGGAAAATCCCATGGACAGAGGAGCTTGGCAGGCTACAGTCCAAGGGTCATAAAGAGTTGAACATGACTGAGTAACACAATGAGTAATAATATCACAAACATCAGAAACAAAAAAACAAGGTCAGACTTTGATTTTTTTCTGGTTTAAGTTTTTGAAGAAAATTTAAGCTAGTTATGAAAACACATGGCAGATTTTTAAATGATAGTGTTAATATAGAAAAAACACTCTAGAGATGTACCTATCTGGATGGAAAGCAGCTAAAAATTAAAAATAGAGAAAAAAAAAAAGCCCAGATTCTAAATATAGCAGTATGTACACATCGATCCCAAGTTCCCAACGATCCCTTCTCCCCAGTCCTTTCCCCTTGGTAGCTATAAGTTTGTGCTCTGAGTCTGTGAGTTTGTTTCTAACAGAACTTTGTTGATCATGGAGAAGTTCCATGTTTGTGCTATGTTTCCAATACGGTAGCCACTAGCCAAATGATTCAGCACTTGGCAAGTGGCTAGTATGACCAAGTAGCTAAAGTTTTCATTTAATTTCATTTTAATAAAACTAAAAACGGGCACTACTGGGACTTCCCTGACGGTCCATTGGTTAAGACTCTGTGTTCCCAATGCAGGGGGCCTGGGTTTGATCCTTGGTCAGGGAACTAGATCCCACATGCTGGAGCTAATAAGACCCAGGGCAGCCAATTAAAAAAAAAAAAAAAAGAGCACTACTGTTTGTGGCCACCATATTAGAAAGAGCAGACCCAGACTGTCTACCTTCTTATTCTCAGTGATGGGAGGGAACACGGACCATGGTTTTTCTCCCTTGGGGATCCTTATGCTCATCTTTGTAACCCTTCCCCACTCCCCAAATCTGATATTTTCTGCTCAAGTGCTTTTTATCATTGTGTGCCTTGCTTATTAATCAAGGATAATTCTAAGTATTGCAAATGCTAGAAACCCACCTACGTGTCTTGTGTTTAATTATTTTTTAAACCCTTTGTCTGAGTGGCTTCCCTGGTTGGCTCAGATGGTAAAGAATCCACCTGCAATGCCAGAGACCCACATTTGGTCTCTGGATCAAGATGATCCCTTGGAGGAGGTCACGGCGACCCACTCCAGTATTCTTGCCTGGAAAATCCCATGGACAGAGGAGCTTGGCAGGCTACAGTCCAAGGGGTCATAAAGAGTTGAACATGACTGAGTAACACAATGAGTAATAATATCACAAACATCAGAAACAAAAAAACAAGGTCAGACTTTGATTTTTTTCTGGTTTAAGTTTTTGAAGAAAATTTAAGCTAGTTATGAAAACACATGGCAGATTTTTAAATGATAGTGTTAATATAGAAAAAACACTCTAGAGATGTACCTATCTGGATGGAAAGCAGCTAGAACAGAGGCCCTTGGTGACGAAGAACTATGAGATATAACAATAAAGTATCTCAATGGGAATAGGAAGTGGTAGGAAAGGGGAGAGTGTGAGTCTGCTGCCCGGCAAAATACCACAGCCTAACTGGCTGGAGCCACACAAGCCTCTCTTCTCACCGATCTAGAGGCTCCGGCGTCAGCAGGTGTGTTCTCTCCTGAGGCCTCTCTCCTTTGCCCGCAGATGGTCCACTCTGCACCAGGTCCTCGTATGGTCTTTGCTCTATGAGTTCACATCCCCGGTCTCTTTTCCTCTTTTTATAAAGATATCAGTCATACTGACTAAATTAACCTTAATTGCCTCTTTAAATGAAGAAGAAATGGCAACCCACTCCAGTACTCTTGCCTGGAAAATTCCATGGATTGAGAAGCCTGGTGACCTACAGTCCATAGGATCATAAATACACACACACACACACACACATATAGGGTTTCCCTGATGGCTCAGTGGTGAGGAATCTGCCTGCAATGCAGGAGACTCGGGTTCCATTCCTGGGTTGGAAAGATTTCCCTGGAGGAGCGCCTGGCAACCCACTCCAGTATTCTTGCCTTGAGAATTCCTTGGATGGAGGAGCCTGGCAGGTTATAGTCCACGGGGTCACACAGAGTTGGACACGACTGAAGTGACTAAGCAGCACTAGCAGCCTCTTTAAAGCCTTATTTCCATAACACAGCACTAGCATGGGCTAGAATTTCAACATAGGAATTCAGGAGACATAGTTCAGGCTATCATAGAGCGTTGTTTGTTGCATTAGACCTCAATGTACCTCTATTGGAACTATTATAATACCATCATAATCCTCACTACTGATGCACAACAAAGACTGCAAACTCTATGCCTGAGAATGGCTTTTCCTACTGCCTGAGACTATCTTTTCTTTTTTCTTTCAGAGGCAAGCAGCGACAGCAATTCAACTCTGACCGTCCACCATCCAGCCCCAGAGCCCCTGGAGCAGTGCCCCGGTAAGCATCTCCTCACAGGGCCCTACCCTCAGGGGCCAGAGCAGAGACACTTAAGCCTCCTCGCTTTCTGTTCTTTGCAAGCTTCCCTACCAGGAACTAGATAACAGAGGCCCTTGGTGACGAAGAACTATGAGTAACAATAAAGTATCTCAATGGGAATAGGAAGTGGTAGGAAAGGGGAGAGTGTGAGTCTGCTGCCCGGCAAAATACCACAGCCTAACTGGCTGGAGCCACACAAGCCTCTCTTCTCACCGATCTAGAGGCTCCGGCGTCAGCAGGTGTGTTCTCTCCTGAGGCCTCTCTCCTTTGCCCGCAGATGGTCCACTCTGCACCAGGTCCTCGTATGGTCTTTGCTCTATGAGTTCACATCCCCGGTCTCTTTTCCTCTTTTTATAAAGATATCAGTCATACTGACTAAATTAACCTTAATTGCCTCTTTAAATGAAGAAGAAATGGCAACCCACTCCAGTACTCTTGCCTGGAAAATTCCATGGATTGAGAAGCCTGGTGACCTACAGTCCATAGGATCATAAATACACACACACACACACACACACATATAGGGTTTCCCTGATGGCTCAGTGGTGAGGAATCTGCCTGCAATGCAGGAGACTCGGGTTCCATTCCTGGGTTGGAAAGATTTCCCTGGAGGAGCGCCTGGCAACCCACTCCAGTATTCTTGCCTTGAGAATTCCTTGGATGGAGGAGCCTGGCAGGTTATAGTCCACGGGGTCACACAGAGTTGGACACGACTGAAGTGACTAAGCAGCACTAGCAGCCTCTTTAAAGCCTTATTTCCATAACACAGCACTAGCATGGGCTAGAATTTCAACATAGGAATTCAGGAGACATAGTTCAGGCTATCATAGAGCGTTGTTTGTTGCATTAGACCTCAATGTACCTCTATTGGAACTATTATAATACCATCATAATCCTCACTACTGATGCACAACAAAGACTGCAAACTCTATGCCTGAGAATGGCTTTTCCTACTGCCTGAGACTATCTTTTCTTTTTTCTTTCAGAGGCAAGCAGCGACAGCAATTCAACTCTGACCGTCCACCATCCAGCCCCAGAGCCCCTGGAGCAGTGCCCCGGTAAGCATCTCCTCACAGGGCCCTACCCTCAGGGCTTGACTCAGAGCAGGGAGAGACACTTAAGCCTCCTCGCTTTCTGTTCTTTGGCATCAGGTGGCTGAATGCCTGCCTGGCCCTCCTGTGCACCAGTGTGGTTTGTTCGTGGCCCCAGAAACACCTGCAAAGCACGTCTACAAAGCTTGCTTGGCCCCTCTGCGAGTGCACACTCGTCGGTGCAGGTAGCTTCACTGGCCCATCCTCAGGACAGCAGTCAAAGACCCCCTTACCTCACATGCTATGGAAGTCTGGGCATGGAAAGACCCTAAACATCAGCCAGTCCAACTTCTGCCCAGTGTAGGAGCTCCATTCTGGTACTCTCTGAATATTTCTCCTCTTCCTTCACTTGAAGACTTCCAGTGATGAAGAGCATAGTGCTTCATAAAACCACCACCATTGTGCATGTCTCATTAATAGAAAGTGAGCTTGATTCTAAGTTTGGATCCTTGATTCTGCCCTCATTGAATGGCTAAATCTGTTTACTTCTGAGCACTTACAAAGGACTCTAATAGGCAGCAGTATGCAGAGGTTACAAACATAACTTTGGACTTCCACAAACGTGGGTTTGAGTTCTGTGACCGTGGGCAGGTGATAACCTCAGTTTCTACACGTTAAACAGGAGGAATGAGTGTGCCTATCACTTTCGGAGGAATAAATAAGGGAACCTGTGTAGAGCACTGAACACAGTGCAGGGCGTGCCTTAGTAAACAGTGCTCTCCTCTTGTTACTGGTCTCGATGTGATGAATATCAGAGAACAGCTGGGGCTCAGGGAGGCTGGTGTGATGCCATCATCCTTGCTCTCTCTTCCGCACCAGATGTTGACTTCTGCCCACAAGCAGCCCGGTGTTGCCACATGGGAGTGGATGAATATGGCTGGATCGCGGCAGCTGTTGGTTGGAGTCTCTTGTTTCTCACCCTCATCCTGCTCTGTGTGGACAAACTGATGAAGCTGACTCCAGATGAGCCCAAGGACTTGCAAGCCTGAGCCTTAGAATCCTGGTCCCAAGAATGTCCATCACCAAGTTGTGGGAGGCAATAGTGCTGATGCGCTTTCCATTATTTTGCAGTCCTTTCACCTTTGTTTGTTTGGAGTTTTTTGTTTTTGTTTTGTTTTGTTGGCCACACTGGGTGGCTTTTGAGATCTTAGTTCCCTGATCAGGAATCAAACCCGGGGCCTTGGCAGTGAAAGTTTGGCGTCCTAACCACTGATAACCATGGAAGTCCCAAAGTCTTTTTACTCTTTAAGTTTCAGTTACTTTTAAAAAGAAAAGAAGGAAATGGGGATCCAAGGAAGATAAGACCAGTACTGACAATACACCTAATTTCAAAATGTACTTGGGTCCTCTATAATCTGAAATCTCCCTAATAATCTCCTTTGCTTGTATTTTGTGTGGGAAGGGAACTGTTTGTATTTTAATCATCCTTCCACTTGAAGAAACCTTCCAGTGATGAAGACTGCCCAATAGTTGGGCTTCATAAAACCACCACCATTGTGCATGTCTCATTAATAGAAAGTGAGCTTGATTCTAAGTTTGGATCCTTGATTCTGCCCTCATTGAATGGCTAAATCTGTTTACTTCTGAGCACTTACAAAGGACTCTAATAGGCAGCAGTATGCAGAGGTTACAAACATAACTTTGGACTTCCACAAACGTGGGTTTGAGTTCTGTGACCGTGGGCAGGTGATAACCTCAGTTTCTACACGTTAAACAGGAGGAATGAGTGTGCCTATCACTTTCGGAGGAATAAATAAGGGAACCTGTGTAGAGCACTGAACACAGTGCAGGGCGTGCCTTAGTAAACAGTGCTCTCCTCTTGTTACTGGTCTCGATGTGATGAATATCAGAGAACAGCTGGGGCTCAGGGAGGCTGGTGTGATGCCATCATCCTTGCTCTCTCTTCCGCACCAGATGTTGACTTCTGCCCACAAGCAGCCCGGTGTTGCCACATGGGAGTGGATGAATATGGCTGGATCGCGGCAGCTGTTGGTTGGAGTCTCTTGTTTCTCACCCTCATCCTGCTCTGTGTGGACAAACTGATGAAGCTGACTCCAGATGAGCCCAAGGACTTGCAAGCCTGAGCCTTAGAATCCTGGTCCCAAGAATGTCCATCACCAAGTTGTGGGAGGCAATAGTGCTGATGCGCTTTCCATTATTTTGCAGTCCTTTCACCTTTGTTTGTTTGGAGTTTTTTGTTTTTGTTTTGTTTTGTTGGCCACACTGGGTGGCTTTTGAGATCTTAGTTCCCTGATCAGGAATCAAACCCGGGGCCTTGGCAGTGAAAGTTTGGCGTCCTAACCACTGATGACCATGGAAGTCCCAAAGTCTTTTTACTCTTTAAGTTTCAGTTACTTTTAAAAAGAAAAGAAGGAAATGGGGATCCAAGGAAGATAAGACCAGTACTGACAATACACCTAATTTCAAAATGTACTTGGGTCCTCTATAATCTGAAATCTCCCTAATAATCTCCTTTGCTTGTATTTTTGTGTGGGGAAGGGGAACTGTTTGTATTTTAATCATCGCTTTCTCCTGGGTTCCAAAGGTGTGGTACACAAAAAACATTCAAATCAAAACTCAGAACTTTCTAGCCAAAACTAAGTCGTTGTCTTTGGTCCCTTACGTCAGTCAAGGGGTCACTGTTATTTCAAAACCTGAGAATCACCTTGGCAGCTTCCTCAGTTCCACCTCTGACGCTCCTGTGCCTCTTCTTCTTTCTTTGACTCACCTTCACACACACGCCTGTCTGGTTACAAAACACACTTGCTATATAGTGTATTTGTAAATGCATTATTTGGACTATACTGAAGTGGGCATTCCCTGGCAGTCTAGTGTTAGGACTTTGAGCTTCCAGTGCAAGGGACATAGGTTCAGTTCTTGATCGGAGAACTAGGGTTCTGCACGCTGCTTAACATGGCCAAAGAAAAACAAACAGTACAGAAAAGGCTGAAGTTAAAAAAACACTTGATTTCTTTTTGTTTTTGGCCAGACTGATGAAGCCGAGTGACGCAAAAAGCCACCGCACAGAAAAACACTGTCTGGTGGACCACAAACATGCAGCTATGTGATTTCCACAGAGAAGCTGTTCTTCTCCACTAAAGCCGCCAGGCCCACACATGCATTCATCACATTTCTTCTGTGGCATGTTCATTTCTACCGAGAAGGAATAAAAGCTAACCTGATTCTATAACAAGAAGCAAATATTTCTGTTTTCACTGATTGAGCAAGTAGCTTCTTTCTCAAATTTTGTATTGTTACAAGCAATATAGGAAACACAGAGAATAATTATACTTTGGAAATGCTGAGATCAACTATTCTTTTAAAAACTGACTTACGGTCTTCCCTGGTGGTCCAGTGGGTAAGGACACCGCCTTGCAGTGCAAGGGGCGCTGGTTTGATCCCTGGCCTGGGAAGATCCCACATGCCACGGAGCAGCTGGACCAATGTGTCCAATTACCGAGCCGGAGCTCTGGAGCACGTGTGCCCAGAGCTGGTGCTCTGTGACAACAGAGGCCACCGCGATGGGAGGCGCACACAGGTCGAAGAACAAAGATGGATGAAAATAGATAAATGAAAGACCAATAGAAATGGCCAGCCTGCCCCCCTCCCTCCCCAACCTGCCCCTCACCCCTACCAAAAAAAAAACCTGACTTACAAGTTATCAAGTCATGTAGAAGACATAGAGGAACATTAAATGTATATAACTAAATGAAGGGATTCAATCTGAAAGGGCTACATACTAAATGGTGATAACTAGGTGACATTCTAGAAAAGGCAGAACTATGGAGACGGTTAACAGACCAGTGCTTGGGGGCAGGAAGGGATGAACAGGCTGATCACAGAGGATTTTTAGGGCAGTAAAACTGCTTTGTATGATGCAGTGGTGAAGGATACGTGTCATTATACATCTGTCCACAACCAGAGAACATACACCAAGAATGAATGCTAATATAAACTACGGACTTTAGGTGTCAATGTCGGTTGTTTAACTGCTCTCGTGGGAGGTGCTGAGAGCCGGGGAGACTTTGCACTGTGGAAACAGGGGCGTGTGGGAAATCTCTGTATCTTCTGCTCAATTGCACTGTGAACCTAAAGGCCTGTGAAACAAAAGTCTGTTTGTAAAGGAACACTGACAACTATTTGGGGGGATCTTGGTAATCACTTCAGAAGTGTAGTTTTTTGTTGGTTTTTCTTTTAAACACAGTGCTTCAAAATTCCCACAAAAATGCATTCATCACATTTCTTCTGTGGCATGTTCATTTCTACCGAGAAGGAATAAAAGCTAACCTGATTCTATAACAAGAAGCAAATATTTCTGTTTTCACTGATTGAGCAAGTAGCTTCTTTCTCAAATTTTGTATTGTTACAAGCAATATAGGAAACACAGAGAATAATTATACTTTGGAAATGCTGAGATCAACTATTCTTTTAAAAACTGACTTACGGTCTTCCCTGGTGGTCCAGTGGGTAAGGACACCGCCTTGCAGTGCAAGGGGCGCTGGTTTGATCCCTGGCCTGGGAAGATCCCACATGCCACGGAGCAGCTGGACCAATGTGTCCAATTACCGAGCCGGAGCTCTGGAGCACGTGTGCCCAGAGCTGGTGCTCTGTGACAACAGAGGCCACCGCGATGGGAGGCGCACACAGGTCGAAGAACAAAGATGGATGAAAATAGATAAATGAAAGACCAATAGAAATGGCCAGCCTGCCCCCCTCCCTCCCCAACCTGCCCCTCACCCCTACCAAAAAAAAAACCTGACTTACAAGTTATCAAGTCATGTAGAAGACATAGAGGAACATTAAATGTATATAACTAAATGAAGGGATTCAATCTGAAAGGGCTACATACTAAATGGTGATAACTAGGTGACATTCTAGAAAAGGCAGAACTATGGAGACGGTTAACAGACCAGTGCTTGGGGGCAGGAAGGGATGAACAGGCTGATCACAGAGGATTTTTAGGGCAGTAAAACTGCTTTGTATGATGCAGTGGTGAAGGATACGTGTCATTATACATCTGTCCACAACCAGAGAACATACACCAAGAATGAATGCTAATATAAACTACGGACTTTAGGTGTCAATGTCGGTTGTTTAACTGCTCTCGTGGGAGGTGCTGAGAGCCGGGGAGACTTTGCACTGTGGAAACAGGGGCGTGTGGGAAATCTCTGTATCTTCTGCTCAATTGCACTGTGAACCTAAAGGCCTGTGAAACAAAAGTCTGTTTTTAAAGGAACACTGACAACTATTTGGGGGAATCTTGGTAATCACTTCAGAAGTGTAGTTTTTTGTTGGTTTTTTCTTTTTTTAAAAAAAATTTTGGCCTCTTTTATTGGTTTTTCATTTATTTATTTTCATTCATCTTTATTCTTTGACCTGTGCGGACCTCTCATTGCAGTGGCCTCTCCCTTTGCAGAGCGCTGGCTCTGGGCACATGAGCTCCAGAGCGCTGGCTCATAATTGGACACACCAATCCAGCCGCTCCATATCACGTGAATCTTCCTGGGCTAGGAATCGAACCAATGCCCCTTGCACAGCAAGGCGAACTCGACGCACTGGACCACCAGAGAAGCCCAGAAGTGTAGTTTCTGTGCATCAAATTAAATATCCTTGAGCTTAAAATCTTGAGCAAAAGACTGCTTAGAGAAGGGTAACTTCTGTATGTTATGTGCTAGCCCCAAATTTTAATGCTTAATTTATCAAGTTCATTCACGGGATCAGTGGATAAATCAAAATTGTAAGCATTTGTTTTCTCTTAACAGAACTGTACTCATCTACTTACTTACTTATTTACGGGGAAATGTATGACACACAGTCAATGGCCAGTCCAGCCTTTCTTCCTTTTACTCTTTATTCACTTTTACCTCCATTACACCCCCATGACTCTCTCTCCCCTAAAGAAGGGAATGGTTACCCATTCCAGAATCCTTGCCTGGAGAATCCCATGGACAGAGGAGCCTGGCGGGTCCAGTCCACAGGGTCACAAAGAGTCAGACACAACTGACAGCGACTCAGCACACATACTCTCTCTCTTATTCTCCTGTTCTGATTCCCTAATGCAACCCTATGAGCCTCCATACAGGCTCCTGTAAAACAGGAAGTTTAGGCACTTTGAATTCATATAGCTACATCTTACTTACTTTGTTCACACACTAGTAACATTTTTAAGACCTATGACTCTTCTGTGTTGGTAAGAACAGAGCACCTAGCTGTTCCACAGGGTTCTACCACATGAGCCACCATGGGTCACATCCACAGTCCCAGGAAGATAGACTCCTAGATTCACTCCAAGCCCCACCTACACGCCACACTGCCACAAAAATCCTCAGAGGCTCCCTCTACGGGTTTGTGGAGGTATTGCCCTGGGCAACAGTCACACTGTCACAGGAGAAACACATTCTTAATTAAAGTCATACCGAATAACTTGCTTTTTAAATCAGTGCACAGTTATTTCATTCAGTTGCCCCAGAAATTGAAATTGACTTTCCATCATTGCTTTCTATCTCCCTGTTCCAGGGTAGACATCCACCGTATCCATGCCTCACCAAAGAATAATACACGGAACATTCTCACTGTTAGAAACTGAATTTGGTTTACTAAATTCAATTTTACCGTGAATCTGAAGATAGCATTGTTATTGATTTCCATCAGCACTTTTCTTTTACTTGTGCTTTTTTAAATAGGTTAGCTATAAAGGAAATTCTGACTTCCCAGGCGGCTCAGTGGTAAAGAATCTGCCTTGGCAATGCAGAGGGTGTGGGTTTGATGCCTGGGTTGGGAAGATCCCTTGGAGGAGGGCATGGCCATCCATTCCAGTATTCTTGCCTGAGAAATCCCAAGGATTGAGAAGTCTGGCAGACTACAGTCCACGGGGTCACAAAAGAATCAGACATGACTGAGCACACATGCTATAAATGAAATTCAGCTAAAAGGCAGGTGTACATTTTAGCTGAGTTGAAAAATAAAATTTACTGCCGTATTACTCTATTCTCAGTTCCAGGCAGACTTCTCTCCTCCAGATAGGCCAGGATTGTGCCAGGTTTGGAGAAAGGCAGAGAAGCTGTTTTATTCAAGAGAGCAACTCTGATGGGTCTTTTTGGAACTAGAATGATACCTCAGTGTGTGTTTCCCAGACATGAATCAAAACATAGCTTCTACTGCTCGGTTCTTAAAGTCCATCCAGTAGTAAGAAGAATAGAGTGGGTTATGAGGCTGGATGACAGCTGTGGTCAGTGCAAGTAGGCACTTTGAATTCATATAGCTACATCTTACTTACTTTGTTCACACACTAGTAACATTTTTAAGACCTATGACTCTTCTGTGTTGGTAAGAACAGAGCACCTAGCTGTTCCACAGGGTTCTACCACATGAGCCACCATGGGTCACATCCACAGTCCCAGGAAGATAGACTCCTAGATTCACTCCAAGCCCCACCTACACGCCACACTGCCACAAAAATCCTCAGAGGCTCCCTCTACGGGTTTGTGGAGGTATTGCCCTGGGCAACAGTCACACTGTCACAGGAGAAACACATTCTTAATTAAAGTCATACCGAATAACTTGCTTTTTAAATCAGTGCACAGTTATTTCATTCAGTTGCCCCAGAAATTGAAATTGACTTTCCATCATTGCTTTCTATCTCCCTGTTCCAGGGTAGACATCCACCGTATCCATGCCTCACCAAAGAATAATACACGGAACATTCTCACTGTTAGAAACTGAATTTGGTTTACTAAATTCAATTTTACCGTGAATCTGAAGATAGCATTGTTATTGATTTCCATCAGCACTTTTCTTTTACTTGTGCTTTTTTAAATAGGTTAGCTATAAAGGAAATTCTGACTTCCCAGGCGGCTCAGTGGTAAAGAATCTGCCTTGGCAATGCAGAGGGTGTGGGTTTGATGCCTGGGTTGGGAAGATCCCTTGGAGGAGGGCATGGCCATCCATTCCAGTATTCTTGCCTGAGAAATCCCAAGGATTGAGAAGTCTGGCAGACTACAGTCCACGGGGTCACAAAAGAATCAGACATGACTGAGCACACATGCTATAAATGAAATTCAGCTAAAAGGCAGGTGTACATTTTAGCTGAGTTGAAAAATAAAATTTACTGCCGTATTACTCTATTCTCAGTTCCAGGCAGACTTCTCTCCTCCAGATAGGCCAGGATTGTGCCAGGTTTGGAGAAAGGCAGAGAAGCTGTTTTATTCAAGAGAGCAACTCTGATGGGTCTTTTTGGAACTAGAATGATACCTCAGTGTGTGTTTCCCAGACATGAATCAAAACATAGCTTCTACTGCTCGGTTCTTAAAGTCCATCCAGTAGTAAGAAGAATAGAGTGGGTTATGAGGCTGGATGACAGCTGTGGTCAGTGCTAAGATGGTGAGAAAGCCTCAGACATTGTGAACTACAAGGCTCATTCCAAAGATATTTCAGATTCTATAAAACACTAGAATGTAAATCTTGGGAGACACCCCCGTCTCACCCTTTTCATAATTTTAAGAATTTTTTAAAGAATTTTTTTAATATTTTAAAATAATTTCCACAGACCATAGACCACTGCAAGAGTAAATTTTCCAGGGGACAAATGGAATCTCCCAGGGTACCCCAACATCACCATTTTGCAATCAGGGATGTCAGCCTTCCAGCCCATCTCTGGAAGAAGTCATGTGGAAAGCTGCCAGCTCAACAGGAGCAAACAAACCTCTTACCTCCAGCTTCCCAAAGGCAATTCCCCATGAAGAACCCAAGGAGCGGGGCTGGGAAGTGGGGGGCAAGGAGCCAGGTGGGTGAAATCTGTGACAGGGGAAGAATTTGCATGTAAAGCAAAGAAGACATCCACAGCAGTCTGAGGATGAGAATGTTTTTGCTTTTTTCAACTTTGTGAGTGAAAGTATTAGTCACTCTGTCATGTCCAACTCTTTGTGACCCCATGGACTGTAGCCCGCCAGGCTTCTCTATCCATTATAAGTGACAAAATTTTATATATTTAAAGTGCACAATGTGATAATATTTAAAAAATTTTGCCCAGAGATGTTTAGCTTAACATTCAATGTTATCTATATAAATTATTTTTACAGGCATCTGAGGGGCTTCAGTGAAACCCAAGGAGATAATGTGAGTTGACCAAAGTCATATCAGTCTAAGCAGCTCAGCTTGGATTAAAAATATTAATAATAAATCTAGGGATTTTCCTGGTAGTCCAGTGGTTAAGTCTTTGCCTTTCCAATGCAGCGGGCATGGATTCAATCTTTAGTCAGGAAACTAAGATCCCACATGCCACGTGGCATGGTCAAAAAATAATATTAGTAATAAATGATCCTCTCCAGGCTTGGAATTGTTTGCTTTAAATCTTCATCAGCAAGATTGCCTGGGATGCTGGGACAATGTAGTGAGCCACAGAGTCAGAGCTGGAAGGGACCTTAGAGGCCAAGAGATTTCATGTCCTTCCCTGACTCTTTCCTCTCTCATACACACATTTAACCGCATCTCAGGCAAGATGGCCTTCTGCTTAATGACTTCCAAAAAATGATGTTCATCACACTAAGAAAGAATCCCTTAAATTCCATGTATACTAAAAACTTAAAAATTCAAAGGAAACCCTTAGGAAATAATCTGGAAAAGAAATAGAATCGGAAACACTAAAAATAATTTCCACAGACCATAGACCACTGCAAGAGTAAATTTTCCAGGGACAAATGGAATCTCCCAGGGTACCCCAACATCACCATTTTGCAATCAGGGATGTCAGCCTTCCAGCCCATCTCTGGAAGAAGTCATGTGGAAAGCTGCCAGCTCAACAGGAGCAAACAAACCTCTTACCTCCAGCTTCCCAAAGGCAATTCCCCATGAAGAACCCAAGGAGCGGGGCTGGGAAGTGGGGGGCAAGGAGCCAGGTGGGTGAAATCTGTGACAGGGGAAGAATTTGCATGTAAAGCAAGAAGACATCCACAGCAGTCTGAGGATGAGAATGTTTTTGCTTTTTTCAACTTTGTGAGTGAAAGTATTAGTCACTCTGTCATGTCCAACTCTTTGTGACCCCATGGACTGTAGCCCGCCAGGCTTCTCTATCCATTATAAGTGACAAAATTTTATATATTTAAAGTGCACAATGTGATAATATTTAAAAAATTTTGCCCAGAGATGTTTAGCTTAACATTCAATGTTATCTATATAAATTATTTTTACAGGCATCTGAGGGGCTTCAGTGAAACCCAAGGAGATAATGTGAGTTGACCAAAGTCATATCAGTCTAAGCAGCTCAGCTTGGATTAAAAATATTAATAATAAATCTAGGGATTTTCCTGGTAGTCCAGTGGTTAAGTCTTTGCCTTTCCAATGCAGCGGGCATGGATTCAATCTTTAGTCAGGAAACTAAGATCCCACATGCCACGTGGCATGGTCAAAAAATAATATTAGTAATAAATGATCCTCTCCAGGCTTGGAATTGTTTGCTTTAAATCTTCATCAGCAAGATTGCCTGGGATGCTGGGACAATGTAGTGAGCCACAGAGTCAGAGCTGGAAGGGACCTTAGAGGCCAAGAGATTTCATGTCCTTCCCTGACTCTTTCCTCTCTCATACACACATTTAACCGCATCTCAGGCAAGATGGCCTTCTGCTTAATGACTTCCAAAAAATGATGTTCATCACACTAAGAAAGAATCCCTTAAATTCCATGTATACTAAAAACTTAAAAATTCAAAGGGAAAAACCCTTAGGAAATAATCTGGAAAAGAAATAGATAATGTAACCTATTGAGAAAATAACACTAAATATCAAAGAACAAGTTCAAGGGAAGGCAATGCAACTACGGGACATTACACAGATATAAAATGGTAAGTATGAAAAGTATGTGGAAACATTTGTTTGTTTGTTTGTTTGTTTTCTTTGGAAACATTTTTATTGGTCAAATTATAAGATACTAAGTATATATAAAAATATTCTATTATTCAATGCCGCTGATGATACAATGAGATGTATTCTGAAGGTGGACCTTGGGGATATAAGAAAAATCCCAGGAGTTCTAAAAAATAATTGATAATATGGAATAAGACTCTTGACATCTATTCAGATCATTTACCTCAGTAATTTCACCTCTAGGAATTTATTCTAAGGAAATAATCTTAGACTAATCTTAAAAAATTAGACAAACTACACGTAAAAAGATTTAGTACACCATTATTTACAAAGTGAAACATTAGAAACAACCATTGTTAAACACTGGGGACATGGGTAAATTACTGTAGATCCACAGACAGGAATATCATGCAGAAAAATATATAGCCACTTACACCATGTGCAGATACAACACGAAATCTGCAATCCAGAAGGGGTGCCCTGCCCCACCTATGAGGACATCCTGATGTCCGAATTCTACCTCCAGAACTAATTACACTTTTCATACTTAGGCAAGAATGGTAAAGGACTCAGGAATTCCTTTGTTGAAGTGTTAAAGGAAACAGGAGTGCCAACCACATAACTTTACAAAGAAACGAAAGTAATCAAGTTGACAAACAAAACATGTTTTTAGTAAAGAAGTTAACTGAAATATAAGCAAGCCATGAGAGAAATAGTGAGTTATTAAAAATTTGGAAAAGAAATATGTCTATTTAAACATAAAAGTGACATGAGTAATTGTTTATGACGATGCTAAAAGGGAAAACAGGAGAGAAAATTGAATACATCCTGTGCCCCTCAGCTAGGTAAACTAAGAAGTATAGGGAAAAGCCTGGAAGGACTTTCACCCAAATGTTGAGACCATTTGAATAAGCTGCATAGTAATCTTGTGTGTGTGTGTGTATGTGTGTGTGTGTGTGTGCGTGCGTGCGCACGTGCGCGTGGTCAGGCTTCTCTGTCCATGGAATTTTCCAGGCAAGTATACTGGAGTGGGTTGGCATTTCCTACTCTAGGGGATCTTCCTTACCCTGGGGTTTCATACCCACATCTGTTGAGTCTCCTGCATTGGCAGGCAGATTCTTTACCACCATGCCACCTGGGAAGCCTCCATAGCAACCTTGGCAACACTATATATAGGGGAACATGCATATATGGGCAGCACATGTGTATGTTCTTCTTTAAAAAAATAAAACTAAAACGTGTGTATGTTTTTAATTGTGCATTAAATACCACCATGTCTTCCAGCTTCAGTGCAACACATAAAGAGGTCGAAAATCTGTTGCAAGCTAATTGTATCAACTGGGAAGCAGTATAGTATTTGCAAGTGAACTTGGACTAGTCATAAATGTGTATGGCACACATCAGGGCAGTTGCTTAAAAAAAGTAAAAATAGAAAGAAAATTGAAATGTAAAGAGAGGAGAGAAATGGAATGACATAAAATGTTCATAAAAGCAGAGGGGGCATTAAAGAGTAGACGACCAAAAAACAGAAACAAAGAGCAAAGTTAATGAATAAAAACAGTAAAAAATTCAGCAAATATCATACTCACTTTAAATGTGAATGGTCTAAATAAACCAATTTAAAAAATACCAGGATGGATAGAAGAAGAAAACACAGCACTCAACTCTATGTTGTCCACAAGAAATGCATTTTAAATATAAAGACATAGCTAGATTAAATGTAAAGGGATGGAGAAAGATATACCATACTAACACTAATCAAAAGAAAGTTGATATAGTTACATCACAGATCAGAATTCAGAGAAGGAAATTTATCAGGGATAAAGAGAAGCATTACAATATGATAAAGAGGCCAATTTTCCAGAAAGACATAAAAATTCTTGATGTATATACTCCTAACAACAGAGCAACAAAATTCCCAAGGCAAAAACTGATAGAAGTGCAAGGAGAACCATATGAATCCACTATTACAGCTAGAAACTTCAACACCCCTCTATCAATAACTGACAGACCCAGCAGGCAGAAAATCTGTAAGGGCATGGTTGAACAGAACAGCCCCATCAATCAACTGAATTTAATTGACATTCATTGACTACTGCATCCAACCACAGCAGATTACACATTCTTCTCAAACTCAAATGGAATATTCACCAAGACAGACTATAGTCTGGGCCATAACACATTTAAAAGAAATAGTTCCATGTCATTCAGTTATTGTGTGTGTGCGCGTGTATGTGTGTGTGTGTGTGTGTGTCTGCACTCAGTTGTGTCTCTTTTCAAACCCCTGGACTGCAGCCATCCAGGCTTCTCTGTCCATGAAATTGTCCAGGCAAGAATACTGGGGTAGGTTGCCATTTACTACTCCAGGAGATCTTCCCAACCCAGGAAACTGAATCTGTGTGGCTTGTATCTCCTGCAATGGCAGGAGGACTTTTTACCACCGTGACACCTGGGAAGCCCATGTTACCCCAAATAACAAATACTATTAATCTGAATGTATTCTTCCTAGCCACAGAAAATGAAGCAGAGCTCATCTTTTAAACAGCAGCTTTATTCATAGCTACTTTTTCAAGACATGCTACACAGCATCGTTCCATTCCATCATCTTAGGGCATAACTAAGCACAGTAAAGTGAGGAGATGGACAGCTCCCCATCGTACTGATGCTGGGGAGGACATGGGCTGGTTTTGCTCAGTTCTATCCACAGTACTATCTCCCCTCAGATGTCCAGAGCATCACCTACCCTGTCACTGGCCCATGAGTGTCTTGGAAAAGATCTGGGTGGGCTGGGAGGCCTCAAGGCCCAGGATACAGTCCTTTCCCCAGAGGACGTGGGAGGGTCACACTTAGTGCTATGGGAAGGAGGTCCTCACAAAAGGTCAGTGGGAAGGACTTTTAGAGGTGGCTTTTCAGTGTTGACTTGACTGAGGTCATCGCTAAGTTCTTTCTTTCAACTGGGCCAAGATAGCTATGTCTTCTAGAATACTGTAAAGTACGTCAGTTCTCTTTCTCATGATAACACTTTGAATATCTGAAGATAGCTTTGTTTCCTAAAGACTCCCAAGGCAAAACTGATAGAAGTGCAAGGAGAACCATATGAATCCACTATTACAGCTAGAAACTTCAACACCCCTCTATCAATAACTGACAGACCCAGCAGGCAGAAAATCTGTAAGGGCATGGTTGAACAGAACAGCCCCATCAATCAACTGAATTTAATTGACATTCATTGACTACTGCATCCAACCACAGCAGATTACACATTCTTCTCAAACTCAAATGGAATATTCACCAAGACAGACTATAGTCTGGGCCATAACACATTTAAAAGAAATAGTTCCATGTCATTCAGTTATTGTGTGTGTGCGCGTGTATGTGTGTGTGTGTGTGTGTGTGTCTGCACTCAGTTGTGTCTCTTTTCAAACCCCTGGACTGCAGCCATCCAGGCTTCTCTGTCCATGAAATTGTCCAGGCAAGAATACTGGGGTAGGTTGCCATTTACTACTCCAGGAGATCTTCCCAACCCAGGAAACTGAATCTGTGTGGCTTGTATCTCCTGCAATGGCAGGAGGACTTTTTACCACCGTGACACCTGGGAAGCCCATGTTACCCCAAATAACAAATACTATTAATCTGAATGTATTCTTCCTAGCCACAGAAAATGAAGCAGAGCTCATCTTTTAAACAGCAGCTTTATTCATAGCTACTTTTTCAAGACATGCTACACAGCATCGTTCCATTCCATCATCTTAGGGCATAACTAAGCACAGTAAAGTGAGGAGATGGACAGCTCCCCATCGTACTGATGCTGGGGAGGACATGGGCTGGTTTTGCTCAGTTCTATCCACAGTACTATCTCCCCTCAGATGTCCAGAGCATCACCTACCCTGTCACTGGCCCATGAGTGTCTTGGAAAAGATCTGGGTGGGCTGGGAGGCCTCAAGGCCCAGGATACAGTCCTTTCCCCAGAGGACGTGGGAGGGTCACACTTAGTGCTATGGGAAGGAGGTCCTCACAAAAGGTCAGTGGGAAGGACTTTTAGAGGTGGCTTTTCAGTGTTGACTTGACTGAGGTCATCGCTAAGTTCTTTCTTTCAACTGGGCCAAGATAGCTATGTCTTCTAGAATACTGTAAAGTACGTCAGTTCTCTTTCTCATGATAACACTTTGAATATCTGAAGATAGCTTTGTTTCCTACAAACTTTCACTCACCAGAGAAAACACCCAGCTTCCCGATTTCTCTCTCAAATGAGGTGCTTTCCAGTCATGACATTCTGGCTCCCTTTCTCTCAGTCTTTCCATCTGATTCATGAGCACTGCTTTGAAAACAGGGTGCCTTTATCCTTCATGTAACCAGCCTGGGAGATAGAAAGTCCTACAGGACAACACATTTCTAGGTATCATGTCTAAGTCAGGGTTGCTTCACAAACACCCCCAGTGCCCCTGATGACGCCTAGCATGTCAACGAACACTCAAATCTTTCCCCATGAAGTCCTGTTAGACCATATTTCCTTTATCATATATGCATACTACAGATTTTTAAACCTAGAAGATTTTAAATTTAGTAAGAATAAATGCAATTTCATTGATGTTCTTTGCCTGTGTTATAACCTGTCAACATCACTTGTAATTGTGCTTACCATCCATCACAATACCATGCTTCCACACTTCGAGGCATCTCAAACTCAGAAACTCACTCTGAACCCATGGATGGGAAGAGCACACAAACTCCTAACTTCTGCAGTCCAGGGGCCAGTACCCTCAGAAGACCTTAACTACCTAGGAAGGGCTTGAGTCCCAGAGGACTCTGTCACAGGCCAAAGCACACTTTTGATCCTATAGAAATACTTGAGTTGTTACTCTTAGTTCATCTATCAATGGGTTGGGAGGCAGGCAGTCTGGGCAGGAAATGCATAATAGAAAGTTGATGTGTGCGCCTATTTAACCAGTGAAGACAAAGGCATGGATGCAGACAGTTTTCACCAAAGTTCCCCAAGCAGTTTGTGTGCAGAAGGCAGAAGCTTTTAAGTTACCTGTGTTAAAGCCGAGGCTAGAAATGGAATATGCTTTTCCGGGAGGTCACACTTAGTGCTATGGGAAGGAGGTCCTCACAAAAGGTCAGTGGGAAGGACTTTTAGAGGTGGCTTTTCAGTGTTGACTTGACTGAGGTCATCGCTAAGTTCTTTCTTTCAACTGGGCCAAGATAGCTATGTCTTCTAGAATACTGTAAAGTACGTCAGTTCTCTTTCTCATGATAACACTTTGAATATCTGAAGATAGCTTTGTTTCCTACAAACTTTCACTCACCAGAGAAAACACCCAGCTTCCCGATTTCTCTCTCAAATGAGGTACTTTCCAGTCATGACATTCTGGCTCCCTTTCTCTCAGTCTTTCCATCTGATTCATGAGCACTGCTTTGAAAACAGGGTGCCTTTATCCTTCATGTAACCAGCCTGGGAGATAGAAAGTCCTACAGGACAACACATTTCTAGGTATCATGTCTAAGTCAGGGTTGCTTCACAAACACCCCCAGTGCCCCTGATGACGCCTAGCATGTCAACGAACACTCAAATCTTTCCCCATGAAGTCCTGTTAGACCATATTTCCTTTATCATATATGCATACTACAGATTTTTAAACCTAGAAGATTTTAAATTTAGTAAGAATAAATGCAATTTCATTGATGTTCTTTGCCTGTGTTATAACCTGTCAACATCACTTGTAATTGTGCTTACCATCCATCACAATACCATGCTTCCACACTTCGAGGCATCTCAAACTCAGAAACTCACTCTGAACCCATGGATGGGAAGAGCACACAAACTCCTAACTTCTGCAGTCCAGGGGCCAGTACCCTCAGAAGACCTTAACTACCTAGGAAGGGCTTGAGTCCCAGAGGACTCTGTCACAGGCCAAAGCACACTTTTGATCCTATAGAAATACTTGAGTTGTTACTCTTAGTTCATCTATCAATGGGTTGGGAGGCAGGCAGTCTGGGCAGGAAATGCATAATAGAAAGTTGATGTGTGCGCCTATTTAACCAGTGAAGACAAAGGCATGGATGCAGACAGTTTTCACCAAAGTTCCCCCGAAGCAGTTTGTGTGCAGAAGGCAGAAGCTTTTAAGTTACCTGTGTTAAAGCCGAGGCTAGAAATGGAATATGCTTTTCCAAACCAGGCCTCTCTGTCCATGAAGTCCTCTATCCCAGCTACAAGCACTGGAAAGTCCCTGCAAACGTCCATGAAACGTGTTAGGTCAATGGGGCAGCGCCTCCCAGAGGCGGCAGCAGAATTAGCCACAAAGGGATGGGGTTCGCAAGATCACGATGCCATTTTTGTCCAGCATCTGAAGGGCCCCAGGCACATACCCCACATCCCTTTCTGGACTCTATCCTGCACCAATTCTAATCCTTTTGCCACTCCCTGACCCTCCCCCAGGCCTTGGATACTTTGGAAACCACATCAATAGTTTATCGTAGGGCTTCCCCTGATGGTCCAGTGGGTAAGGACACCGCCTTGCAGGGCAAGGGACGCCGGTTCGATCCCTGGCCTGGGAGGATCCCACGTGCCGCGGAGCGGCTGGACCGATGTGTCCAATGACCGAGCCCAAGCTCTGGGGCACATCCGCCCAGAGCCGGAGCTCTGCGACAACAGAGGCCACCGCGATGGGAGGCCCACATTGGCCAAAGAACAAAGATGGATGAAAATGGACAAATGAAAGACCAATATAAGTGTCCCGCACTCCCCTCCCTCCCCAACCCGACCCCCGCCCAAAATAAATAAATAAATAAATCTTTAAAAAAAAAAAAGTTTATTGTAAGATCAATTAGGAAGCAAATCATCCTGATCAGTCCCAATCACCAAATAAGATTAAATTGACCAAGATTTATTAAAATTAAAAAAAAAATTTTGACAGCAATATCTCTGATGGTGAAGTTATGCTGGTTTGTATTTCCTTTTTTCTAATCTGCATTGTCTAATCCAGAGAGGGTTAAAAAAAAAAAAAAAAAGATTAGGGTTAACAAGCTACCTGTAGTAATATGATGATCTGATTTAAATGTGGTTAGTTACACCTTTTTTTAAGAACTTCACTTGTAATTTGTGTAGCGTTATTTGTCTTGCAAGGAATGCAAAAAGAACTGTATCAGGAAAATGTATCCGGGAAACAACATTCAAAACACATACTGGTTCTTAAACTTCAAATCCAGGCAGTGATTCCTTCCTTCCGTCCTTTCCTTTCCTCCTTCCCTCCCTCCCTCCCTCTTTCCCTCCCTCCCTTCCTCCCCTCTCTCACACAGCTTTAGGAATTTCTAAAGGGAATAGTTACTTCTCATTTCTGCTAAAAAATAAAGAACCTCTCTGTTCTTCAAAAGCAGACACAGTACAAAACTACTTTGAGGGAAAAAAACACCTGCATTCATTTGTACTAAAACGCAGCAATGCCATTTTAGCTTTTAAGCCATTCTTGAAACAAAACAAAACAAAACCTCTCTTTTGAGGTTATAATTGTTTCAGTCTCCCAATACCAGAGAAATCAAACACATGCCACCTCATATTATTCCCCCAGAATGGTGTAGCAAGGAAGGTGGGGAGATCTTTAGAGGAAGAAAGTTATTGGATAAACAGTGCATGGTTCAACAACAATAAAAACATTTCATTAATCACCTAACCCAGGCACTGGACCCAAGGATCTCCTATTTTGTTATTGCGCCTTATTTTCTTTTTACCTTAAGCTGTGCTTAGCAGGTAAAACATGAAAGAGGAAAAAGAAGGACAGGAAATGCCAATTTGGTTTAAAATTCATATTCATGTCAACCCAATGGTCAAGGTTGGGGTGTGGGACCAGCCTGACCTTTCTTCTAAGCCATAATTGCTTTTCCTAATTCCTTGTTCTTCTATTTTGAAACCTTTTACATTCAGAGCACACGAAAATTTCTGAAGGGAATAAGGAATGCCAGGTAGTCCCCTGGTTTTAATCTATTTACTAAAACATAATATATATTTTAATATTATTATATTTATTTCTTCAGCTAAAATGGATTTACCTGGTGATTCAGATGGTAAAAGAATCTGCCTGCAATGCAGGAGACCTGGGTTCAATCCTTGGGTCAGGAAGATCCACTAGAGAAGGGAATAGTGATGCACTCTAGTATTCTTGCCTGGGAAATCCCATGGAAAGAGGAACCTGGTGGGCTACAGTCCATGGGATCGCAAAGAAGTCAGACATGACTGAATGACTAACACTTTCACTTTCACGTCTAAAATATTGGCATATCTGACCCTTGTGTGTATATACGTATTTTTTAAATCTTTTTCTTTCAAGAATTAAGTTTTTGTTTTCTCAAATGTGCTTAAACTTTCCTGGTATCCTGTCCCGTTGTTTACTAGTTTTTTTGTTTAAGCACAGTCAGCAGTAGATCCATACTTTCATGGTTTCTTCACAGTGCTGTATTCCCTCCAGTGTTTGGGCTCACATGCTCCTTTTGGCTGATCCTGTGAACCCCCCTTCATGAAGGTTTAGTTTCTGCCAAGACTTGCAATCGTTAACTGTGGTTTCCACTTCACCAGGAGCGGACTTCCTTGAGAAGCAAGACAAGTTCTGGGTCATGAATGCCCAGGGCAAGCTCTTAGCAGCCTCTGCCGGGGGCCTTTGGGCTTTATCCATACCAGATTAGTTTTTAAAATTTCAACTAATTTTAGGGACAAAATGCAAAATGCAGTGTTTCTGTATACCTTTTCCATAGCTTCCCCCAACACTAAAGTTAGCCAAATCAGTTAATGAACCTCTTACAATGCTGCTAACTACACTATAGGCTTTGTTTGGACTTCTCCATTTTATTCCCACTGATCATCATTTTTTGTTGTCCAGAATCCCATCCAGGTATCCCCATTTCATGCCTCTGTTGTCTTCCTCTGTGTTTTACAGTTCCTCTTGCTTTTGTTTCAAGGGATTTTTATTTCCGTGAGTTTCGTAAACAACTCCAGGTTCATCCTATTAGATATCGTCTCAGTTATCTTTCTAGACTGTAGTCTAATCTTTTAATTCCAAAATGAATCTGCTCTTAGTGGAAGCATCAGTTTGATTTGTGGAGAGCCCGTCAAGCAAAACAGTGAGCTAAAGGGACTGGTGCCAACCACTCAGAGGGAAAACAAATCTGCAAATTCCGTGCACTGAATAGACTACTTTCAACTTAATTCCTTGGACGATGAAAGCATCAGGTGTTCTCACAAGGAACACAAGAATTAAAGAACAAAAAATACTGCCTTCGATGTTCACATTTTGCACATGAGGAAACTATTGTGTTGCAAAGGAAATAAACAGAAAATATCACTTGACACCAATTCAGAGCATTTATTGACATTTCCATTTAAAATGCTAGGAAAGCTGTATAAATTGTAAACATGGAAACCAAACACTTGCATAAATTATTTCAAAAACTCTACAGCACATTAGAAAACAGTGCAGCTAATTGAAGGGAAGAAACATAACCAGCAAAGAGAAGGGGGGGCGGTGGTTTCGGTTACCAAATTATATACCCATACTGAAGTTCAAGGGCCCATCTGAGACCAGCAAACCATGATTGTCAAGTTCAAGTTGCAGTATTGAGGCCACGAGTGCCTCAATTGACTCTGCATATTTTCGTACATTAACACTCATCATCTAGGAATGAGAGGGCAGGAAGTCAGAAGAACATGGACCCTGATGCAGTCAGAGGAGGCCAGGGGGCACCCCAGAGCGCTCAGCTTGGCTGCCGTTCCTGGAAGGGCAAGATTCACCCCATCCCCACATCCCTAGACCATGCCCACGATGGAGGAGGGCAAGTGGAGAGCCTCTCCTCCCCTTTTCTGAAATTAACCCTTGGCTGCTTAAGAGGAACGGAGCCCACTGGTGGAGGCCCCATTCCCTTGGCGTCCCCTCCTCCTTCCCCACATGGGCAGGAGGAACAGTACGGGGAGTCTGGCCAGACGACAGCCCTGTGCTACTCCAACCGTGCACACTCAGGGAGTCAAGGGATGAATGCCGGAAACGGTGGACATGAGAAGGGGCGTTCGTGATGTTCTGAGTTGTCGTGAAAGATTCCATGGAATCAGGGACCATGAGACTCCAGTCACTTCAATTTTTCTCTCTATCCCTTCTACTTATCCACTCTTTATTTAAATGTGAGACTGTAGTCTAATTTTTTCGCCTTTATGAATTTTTTTGGAGAGCCCGTCAAGCAAAACAGTGAGCTAAAGGGACTGGTGCCAACCACTCAGAGGAAAACAAATCTGCAAATTCCGTGCACTGAATAGACTACTTTCAACTTAATTCCTTGGACGATGAAAGCATCAGGTGTTCTCACAAGGAACACAAGAATTAAAGAACAAAAAATACTGCCTTCGATGTTCACATTTTGCACATGAGGAAACTATTGTGTTGCAAAGGAAATAAACAGAAAATATCACTTGACACCAATTCAGAGCATTTATTGACATTTCCATTTAAAATGCTAGGAAAGCTGTATAAATTGTAAACATGGAAACCAAACACTTGCATAAATTATTTCAAAAACTCTACAGCACATTAGAAAACAGTGCAGCTAATTGAAGGGAAGAAACATAACCAGCAAAGAGAAGGGGGGGCGGTGGTTTCGGTTACCAAATTATATACCCATACTGAAGTTCAAGGGCCCATCTGAGACCAGCAAACCATGATTGTCAAGTTCAAGTTGCAGTATTGAGGCCACGAGTGCCTCAATTGACTCTGCATATTTTCGTACATTAACACTCATCATCTAGGAATGAGAGGGCAGGAAGTCAGAAGAACATGGACCCTGATGCAGTCAGAGGAGGCCAGGGGGCACCCCAGAGCGCTCAGCTTGGCTGCCGTTCCTGGAAGGGCAAGATTCACCCCATCCCCACATCCCTAGACCATGCCCACGATGGAGGAGGGCAAGTGGAGAGCCTCTCCTCCCCTTTTCTGAAATTAACCCTTGGCTGCTTAAGAGGAACGGAGCCCACTGGTGGAGGCCCCATTCCCTTGGCGTCCCCTCCTCCTTCCCCACATGGGCAGGAGGAACAGTACGGGGAGTCTGGCCAGACGACAGCCCTGTGCTACTCCAACCGTGCACACTCAGGGAGTCAAGGGATGAATGCCGGAAACGGTGGACATGAGAAGGGGCGTTCGTGATGTTCTGAGTTGTCGTGAAAGATTCCATGGAATCAGGGACCATGAGACTCCAGTCACTTCAATTTTTCTCTCTATCCCTTCTACTTATCCACTCTTTATTTAAATGTGAGGTGGCCCCAGAGCAGGAAAGCCGGGAGGAAGAAAGAAAAGCAAAGAGTTTGTATGATGATCTCCTCTGTGGGAAAGTATGTTGGAGAAGTGTCTCAGAGAGTGACTGCTTCCTTCTTTCACTGGCTCGCTGGTTCCCAACTTTGTTTCTTGTTTCCAAGGCATGTGATACTCCTTTGCTGAATGTCAGTGCTGCTGTGGGTTAAAATAAATTGTCAAGTGTACTGTTACACGCACAGCATGGAATTAGGATCGTACCACGAGGTTTCGGTTTTCAAGTCTTTTTCAAAAAATTAGAGAAAGGAGTCTTAAAACTGAAAATCGTACTGTTACACGCACAGCATGGAATTAGGATCGTACCACGAGGTTTTGGTTTTCAAGTCTTTTTCATAAAATTAGAGAAAGGAGTCTTAAAACTGAAAATCGCCTCCAAGGTAATCAAAAGACACCTGAAATGCACATATTCCTTGTTCACTAGGTACCAAGTGTAAGCCTAATACAGTCTGAGTGTGTTACAGCAGTTGCTGACAGAAACCCCTCTCACCTGTTGTAAGAACATCCGTGACGGTGTTGGATTAAACGTAAAAACGAAGTTCAAGTTACCATCCCATAAAAACGTGCTTTGTGTTCAGAGGGTCTACATACAGGTCCAAAAGTGGACTTCCTCACGCTCCTGCCTGGAACAAAGATGGGTTAGGTGGGTTCTGGAGACTGGCTTTGGGGACCTGCTCTGGAGGTAGAAATGAAACAGCTAAAAACATCTACAGTGAAAGCGAGTGTGGTACTAAAAACTGCAGCTCCCCCCCTCCCCCCACCCACCCAGAACCTTTAACCAGCTCTCCAGCCAGCCACCAAATTCATTCATGTCTAGGAATCTCATATGAAAGGGAGAGAGAAATGCATTTAATGATTAACTCCTGAATTACTGCAAATGCAAATCTGTGTCCGAGTGACTGGTTTGATCACTGGAGCACTGTTGTGCAAATGCAGTGCACACTGACCCTGTACGCAGTTGAAAGGAGGCTCATAAAAGCACAGAATTACCTGTTTCAGCCCGAAGCCTCCAGGCGTCCCTTCACCTGTGCCTCGTATCACAGGCCTCATGCCCTGAAAAATGCAGTTGGCAAAACCCAGCTTAGGCTGCCGCTCAAAAGCCACATACCATCAAAATGAAAAGACGCTCTGAAATTACATAGAATTTGGAGGAAAAGTATAGGTAGCCGTTAAGCAGTCAACTATACTTATAATCGACCACGCTCTGCAAAAGATTGAATGTGGTGGAATGACTGGCCCTTGAGATCTGCTCTTAGCGGGAGACCTTGGTCGGCGTCTCACTACTTTCACACGTGACCCTGGCCCTCCTGCAGTTCCTGGGACTCTCGCCTCCCCTCCAGAAGGGACCTCTTCCACCGCTTTCCTCCCAGGCCTGGTTATTTCCTTGTTGCATTCCTGCAACTGGACCCTCCACAGCATGACATCTTCCTCTTTACAAAACTGCCTCAGCAGTGCAGTGAAGGATATGGTCCCTATATTGGAGCAGACCAGGTTCGAGGTGATTTTCAGTGGCAGCTTCACCCACTTTCTCCATCCTTCCCCAGGCCCCTTTTCGGCTCTTCCCGCACCACCTCACCCTGTGCCTGGGAAGCTCCTGTCTTCCTTGGCTTCTGAGGTTGAGTTCTCCCCAGGATCCCCCTGTCTCCCAACGTGTAACTTCCATTCCTCCTGATGCATTTGTGCACTTTCAGTGCATTTGATTGACGTTTAAACCACATTCCTGTCTCTTCCAGCCTTTAGAGCTGTGGGTGTTGTCTGATTCAGATTCAAAGACCTCAGAAGGCAGGGCTGCTGTGGACTTAACTCGGCGCCAGAAACAGCAGAAAATCAGAGAGATGCACAAAGATCGAAAGCTAACCGTGAAGGAAGTGAATTTAAAGCAAATCAGGAGGGTGCAAGTGGAGTCCCAAGGGGCCTCTGGTGTTGCTCTGGTTTCCCTCCCTGGGGAGGGAGTCACAGCAGATGAGATGGCCCATCCCAGCGCCATCACATAGACCATCCACGTTTTCACAGTGCTCCGTGCTCCCTCCCCAAGGGACGCCTGCCCACAGGACTCCAGCTAATTCTTGCAATGAGACATCCTGGGCAGGGCGGGCAGGAGAGGCCCATTCTCATTTGACCGATGGGGAGAATGAGGCTCAGAGATGGGACCTGACACAGCCAATTAGCAACTGTGTAAGATCTGAAAATGATCATTTCTCCAAACAGTCTTCTCTAAAACTCTTGACTCAAATGTGTAGCTCTTGTTATTGCGAGCACATTGAAAATGAGAAAAAAGAACAGACAGTGCAGTGTTTCAATAAACAGACCTTCAAAGCCACCCTGTTGCCATGAGGACGTTTTGTTCAAGGTGTCATTCCCAGAGTGCTACTTAGCGGACCACGCTCTGCAAAAGATTGAATGTGGTGGAATGACTGGCCCTTGAGATCTGCTCTTAGCGGAGACCTTGGTCGGCGTCTCACTACTTTCACACGTGACCCTGGCCCTCCTGCAGTTCCTGGGACTCTCGCCTCCCCTCCAGAAGGGACCTCTTCCACCGCTTTCCTCCCAGGCCTGGTTATTTCCTTGTTGCATTCCTGCAACTGGACCCTCCACAGCATGACATCTTCCTCTTTACAAAACTGCCTCAGCAGTGCAGTGAAGGATATGGTCCCTATATTGGAGCAGACCAGGTTCGAGGTGATTTTCAGTGGCAGCTTCACCCACTTTCTCCATCCTTCCCCAGGCCCCTTTTCGGCTCTTCCCGCACCACCTCACCCTGTGCCTGGGAAGCTCCTGTCTTCCTTGGCTTCTGAGGTTGAGTTCTCCCCAGGATCCCCCTGTCTCCCAACGTGTAACTTCCATTCCTCCTGATGCATTTGTGCACTTTCAGTGCATTTGATTGACGTTTAAACCACATTCCTGTCTCTTCCAGCCTTTAGAGCTGTGGGTGTTGTCTGATTCAGATTCAAAGACCTCAGAAGGCAGGGCTGCTGTGGACTTAACTCGGCGCCAGAAACAGCAGAAAATCAGAGAGATGCACAAAGATCGAAAGCTAACCGTGAAGGAAGTGAATTTAAAGCAAATCAGGAGGGTGCAAGTGGAGTCCCAAGGGGCCTCTGGTGTTGCTCTGGTTTCCCTCCCTGGGGAGGGAGTCACAGCAGATGAGATGGCCCATCCCAGCGCCATCACATAGACCATCCACGTTTTCACAGTGCTCCGTGCTCCCTCCCCAAGGGACGTCTGCCCACAGGACTCCAGCTAATTCTTGCAATGAGACATCCTGGGCAGGGCGGGCAGGAGAGGCCCATTCTCATTTGACCGATGGGGAGAATGAGGCTCAGAGATGGGACCTGACACAGCCAATTAGCAACTGTGTAAGATCTGAAAATGATCATTTCTCCAAACAGTCTTCTCTAAAACTCTTGACTCAAATGTGTAGCTCTTGTTATTGCGAGCACATTGAAAATGAGAAAAAAGAACAGACAGTGCAGTGTTTCAATAAACAGACCTTCAAAGCCACCCTGTTGCCATGAGGACGTTTTGTTCAAGTAGGTGTCATTCCCAGAGTGTCTGAAGCTCCTCCGGAGTGGGGATCCACATCACAACTGGTCTGTTCCGGGTCAGTTGATGGTAAAACTGAGTGCAAGCTGAGTGTGCTTTACAACCAACACAAGAGCCCTAGGGAGCTCACTGGCCCGCTCACATCCACCACACACCACCGGCTGTTGATCACACGTCATCTTTGGTCTTGACGCTGACTTAAAAATGTATCAATTCTAAGAAGTACAATACAGGCAGAATCCCTTTATGCTAGTTTGAAAGGCATCAAAACTGCTAATGCAGCCCTGTTTAAAACAGAGGCCCATTTCTGCCATGTTCTAAAGGAGGTAACCCATCTGTACAGTGTGTGTGTGGAAACTCAGAACACAGGATGGGAGGGGCGGGGCCATCAGCTGGCACCTGATCTGAATTCACCATGAGGAATCTGTGATAAAATTCTGCATGAAACTCTTCATTACATTCAGAAAACCTGGTTTCTTTTTTTTTTTGGATGACATGCAAAGAGACCCTTCCACTCTGGGCACGTCTGATATTAAACTAAGGTTCAGAGTTAAGAAATCAAGCCCACATGGGCATCTTCTCTCCCCTGTTCTTTGGAGCCTGCGAGGAGCACCTGAATAGGAGCTCCCATTACTTTATTTCACATCCTTCAAGAGACTTGTCCCTCTGTACCCCTCCTCTTTCAGAGGCATCAAGATGAAAAATGCCAACATTTTAATTTCCCAGAACTGACTCTCCCTAGATTGTGGGACTCTTGAGTCTACTCAACAGGCTTCACTAAGGAAAGACAGAAACATAATCTTGAAACCCAACGGTTAGACTTTGGGGACCTATTTTAGCTGGTTTGGGGTTTTTCACATTTGCCACAGATACAGAAATTTTGATTAGTCAGAGCTCCAGATTCTGCCTGTGTATCTGTTCTTTAATTAAAGATATTAATTGAGCAAATAGAAAAGGATTCATGGCAAGCTGTCATCTCTATCTGTTCATTTCACTCGGGTCCCAGAAAACAGAGCAGCCCTCTGAATCTTCCTCCCTCCACTCTGGGAAGTGGAGAAATGTTGCCTTTGGGAGTCCATCTAGAGGGAGATGACCCCGCCGTCAGGCCCAAGATGGTTTGAACAATCACTCAGTGCAGTTGTACACAATAAAACCAGAAATTAGGAGCAACTCTCTTTTTCCCTCTTGGTCTCAAAGTTCCTCCTTCCTTTCCTGGCTCATGACGAAGAGGCTCAACAGACCTCGTTTCTAGGTCTCGAACACAGGGATGGGATTAGCACAAACATATTCGTGAATAACCAACCCTTCAGTGGTTCTAGGAATTGGGACAAAGCATTTTTGCTTATGTAAGATTTCTCATTCAACGTTGGGAGCAACTCCTCATCAAAGTGGCAGGATTCGTTGGGCACTCCTGAGAGCCTCATTCTCTAGGCCTGGCCTTGATGAAGATATGGACTCAAAGGAGATGCATGGGGCAGTTACCTCTGCCCAATCAACAAACAGCAAATACAATTAAGAATGTAAATCTAAACTCTGATATGTATTTTGAATAACCAAATAAATATTAAGCTTCTCCCCTTGGGAGAGGCCTTTTCCCTCTCTTGCTAGAACAAAATGAAACCTTCCACATATTCTTTCGTTGAGAAAGCCCAAGGTGCGTTTTGCAGACAAGGTGAAGGGGCTCTTGGAGCTGTAGCACCAGAAGAAGGAGGAAAATGCAGGTGATGGCTTCGTTTTGAATCATCAGGCTCTACAATCTATCATTTGGTTTCTCACTAGTAGCTTTTTAAATTCCCAAACAGTCTTAGTATTCATGTTGTTAATATTACTATTAAAATAAGTTCCTATGGAAGAAAAAGAGGGTGAAAATCAAGCTGTTAATAAACTGTCTTCAAATCTCTTTTTTTCCCAGAAAACAAAGCAGCAGGTTCATCGTACAAACTGGTCTGAATCACATCTTCCCACAGAAATACTGGGTTCCTTTAACTCCTACACCATCTACACATTTTCACCTTAAAAAAAAAAAAGACTAACTTAGGAATTTCATTAGCTTAGAATTGTGGTTGGTCTTTTGTGAAGTGCTGCTGGCTTTTGGCCAAAAGTACATAAATTTCAACTGAACCCAGGTGGTCACACAACTGCCAACGTAGGAAGAGCATCCTGAGCTGTCACGTGACCCGGGGCGTCTTCTAAGACAGTCGCCTGTGCCCTCACGTGGGCCCCTCACCCTGGAGATGCTCGTCCTTTTACAGACCCCCGCTCAGTTGATTTCCTTTTCGTCTTGCTTCCACGGGAAGCAGATACTTGGCAAGCGTGCAAGGTGAGGCCGATCAGCTGTGGAAGTTCTGCACTGCGGTCTGCTTCTGCGAGAGCCGGAGGAGCTCCTCGCGGATGGCTTTGATGAGAGAGGCCGAGGAGTGGCCGGGCTGGAGGTCTTCTGTGGAGCTGGTGGGGTACGCCAGCCCCGTGCCTGGCAGCCCCCTGTGCGGGAGGTTCCCCGGAGGGGCTGAGGGCTCCCGGTTTGAAGTCCTTGGCACCTGGAACAGTGGTGATGAATACTCCTGATGTCCAAGCACGTGTGTCTGAAAAACATAGCAAACATGGGAAAACAGGAAAGATCAGAGGTCAACTGGCATCGGACATGCTCCACCTACTTCGTACACCCAACAGCTCAGCCTCCCATGACCAGAATGTAAAGACGTAATTGTGGAGAAACTGTTTGAGGGGAAGCTGTCCAATAAAGAAGCCTCTGAGCTTAACAAGGGCCTAAACACACTTGCTTAAAGACAGAAAGAATGGACGTTCAATTGGCCTTGCTGGCTAATCCCTGTACTTCCACTGTGTAAGGAGAGGGGGCCACTGGGGAACCAGGAATAGCCCTGCAGAGGTGAAGAGGGAGAGAGAGGCCAGAGCATCCCATGGAGGACAAGGTTGGAGGAGGGTGTCTGCTCAGAGGGACAAGCAGATAGTGGCAGAAGGACCAGGGAACAGCCACTGCCTTCTCTGAGCCCAGAGCCCAATGAAAATCAAGCTGTTAATAAACTGTCTTCAAATCTCTTTTTTTCCCAGAAAACAAAGCAGCAGGTTCATCGTACAAACTGGTCTGAATCACATCTTCCCACAGAAATACTGGGTTCCTTTAACTCCTACACCATCTACACATTTTCACCTTAAAAAAAAAAAAAGACTAACTTAGGAATTTCATTAGCTTAGAATTGTGGTTGGTCTTTCGTGAAGTGCTGCTGGCTTTTGGCCAAAAGTACATAAATTTCAACTGAACCCAGGTGGCCACACAACTGCCAACGTAGGAAGAGCATCCTGAGCTGTCACGTGACCCGGGGCGTCTTCTAAGACGGTCGCCTGTGCCCTCACGTGAGCCCCTCACCCTGGAGATGCTCGTCCTTTTACAGACCCCCGCTCAGTTGATTTCCTTTTCGTCTTGCTTCCACGGGAAGCAGATACTTGGCAAGCGTGCAAGGTGAGGTCGATCAGCTGTGGAAGTTCTGCACTGCGGTCTGCTTCTGCGAGAGCCGGAGGAGCTCCTCGCGGATGGCTTTGATGAGAGAGGCCGAGGAGTGGCCGGGCTGGAGGTCTTCTGTGGAGCTGGTGGGGTACGCCAGCCCCGTGCCTGGCAGCCCCCTGTGCGGGAGGTTCCCCGGAGGGGCTGAGGGCTCCCGGCTTGAAGTCCTTGGCACCTGGAACAGTGGTGATGAATACTCCTGATGTCCAAGCACGTGTGTCTGAAAAACATAGCAAACATGGGAAAACAGGAAAGATCAGAGGTCAACTGGCATCGGACATGCTCCACCTACTTCGTACACCCAACAGCTCAGCCTCCCATGACCAGAATGTAAAGACGTAATTGTGGAGAAACTGTTTGAGGGGAAGCTGTCCAATAAAGAAGCCTCTGAGCTTAACAAGGGCCTAAACACACTTGCTTAAAGACAGAAAGAATGGACGTTCAATTGGCCTTGCTGGCTAATCCCTGTACTTCCACTGTGTAAGGAGAGGGGGCCACTGGGGAACCAGGAATAGCCCTGCAGAGGTGAAGAGGGAGAGAGAGGCCAGAGCATCCCATGGAGGACAAGGTTGGAGGAGGGTGTCTGCTCAGAGGGACAAGCAGATAGTGGCAGAAGGACCAGGGAACAGCCACTGCCTTTGCTCTGAGCCCAGAGCCCAAGGAAGGTGTGACAGGCACATGGACTATGGAATGACACTGAGATCACATAGTCATCTTCCATCTTACCCTGTCTGTGTGTCTGTGCATCAGTGCTCTGGACAGGCTTTATTTATTTATTTATTTTATTTTTAAAGCTATCTGCACAAAAGCATTAACAGTTTTGCTGACGCTAGCAAAATACAGATTAATTAGGCATTCCTTTGATAAGAATGATACTTTTCAGGGTTTTTTTTTTTTTTTTCATTGAAAAAATCTCTTTATACACACATGTGCACACTATGTCTGTGATGTCACCTGTGCTAAGAGCAACTTGATAGCCTAGTAAACAGGAAATTCAAGCCCTGAAATAATTTCTGCATTTTACTTCTCCAAATCGTGATCAAGAGGCCACCTAAGAGCGCACATCAGATTTGATGGGAAAACCCGAACCAACTCAGGAAACTAAGCCGGGAACAGAAAAAGCAAAATGTCAGTAAAGTGGATAACTTGAGACCGTAGTGCACGCATGCTAAGTCACTTCAGTCGTGTCTGACTCTTTGCGACCCAATGGACTGCAGGCTGCCAGGCTCTTCTGTCCATGGGGCTTTTCAGGCAAGAATACTGGAGTGGGTGGCCATGCCCTACTCCAGGGGATCTTCCTGACCCAGGGATCAAACCCATGTCTCTATGTCTCCGACAATGGCAAGTGAGTTCTTTACCTCTAGCGTCACCTGGGAAGCCCTTGAGACTATAAGGACAACTATACATCTTTCAGGGGAACATTACATTCTAAAGTTCATTTCTTTCTACTGAGTAAAAGCAACTGCTTACAAACGGAATTTAGTGTTTCGTATCTGCTGGAAAGTCATCTAAGGGGAACCAAAGTTGAGGCTGAGTGATAAGGATAAAATAAAAAGTATTATTTTGGTTTGTTTTTTCAAATTCATTAATTTACTCCCATGGATATAAAATTCCTGAGAAAAATGGAAGCATCTGTAGAAATAATATGTGCCCATCTGATTCATTCTTTTTTTTTTTTTAATTTTGGCCTATTTTATTGATTATTTATTTATTTATTTTCATCCACCTTTATTTCTCGGCTTGTGTGGGCCTCCCATTGCAGGGGTCTCTCTCGTTGCAGAGCACCAGCTCTGGGCACATGTGCTGCAGAGCGCTGGCTCGTAATTAGACACACCAGTCCAGCCACTCCGTGGCATGTGGGATCCTCCTGGGCCCAGGATCAAACCGGTGCCCCTTGCACTGCAAGGCAGACTCTCTACCCACTGGACCACCAGGAAAGCCCTGATTCGCTCTTATAAGGAGTGACCAGAGTGATAAGATGCTTTCAAAAGATGACCTGTGTATTGAAACGTGCCAAACAGCGTGCTCCTGGCAAAGGCACCTTCTCATGGTGGTCACTGGGCTTCTCAGGTGCCACTAGTGGTAAAGATGCAGGAGACGTGAGAGACATGGGTTCCATCCTGGGCTGGGAAGATCCGTTGGAGAAAGGCATGGCAACCCACTCCAGTATTTTTCTTGCCTGGAGAATCCCTGGACAGAGGAGCCTGGTGGGCTACAGTCCACAGGGTTGCAAAGAGTTGGACACAACTGAAGCAACGTAGCATGCACACATGGTGGCCATAATGGAAATGATATTAACAAATCCATAATAAAGCTCAAATGTTGAGCCAAGAGGTACATAAGATCAGAAATATTTATATAGTGATTTTGTCCAGGGGCCACAATACTGGAGTGGGTGGCCATGCCCTACTCAGGGATCTTCCTGACCCAGGGATCAAACCCATGTCTCTATGTCTCCGACAATGGCAAGTGAGTTCTTTACCTCTAGCGTCACCTGGGAAGCCCTTGAGACTATAAGGACAACTATACATCTTTCAGGGGAACATTACATTCTAAAGTTCATTTCTTTCTACTGAGTAAAAGCAACTGCTTACAAACGGAATTTAGTGTTTCGTATCTGCTGGAAAGTCATCTAAGGGGAACCAAAGTTGAGGCTGAGTGATAAGGATAAAATAAAAAGTATTATTTTGGTTTGTTTTTTCAAATTCATTAATTTACTCCCATGGATATAAAATTCCTGAGAAAAATGGAAGCATCTGTAGAAATAATATGTGCCCATCTGATTCATTCTTTTTTTTTTTTTAATTTTGGCCTATTTTATTGATTATTTATTTATTTATTTTCATCCACCTTTATTTCTCGGCTTGTGTGGGCCTCCCATTGCAGGGGTCTCTCTCGTTGCAGAGCACCAGCTCTGGGCACATGTGCTGCAGACCCTGGCTCGTAATTAGACACACCAGTCCAGCCACTCCGTGGCATGTGGGATCCTCCTGGGCCCAGGATCAAACCAGTGCCCCTTGCACTGCAAGGCAGACTCTCTACCCACTGGACCACCAGGAAAGCCCTGATTCGCTCTTATAAGGAGTGACCAGAGTGATAAGATGCTTTCAAAAGATGACCTGTGTATTGAAACGTGCCAAACAGCGTGCTCCTGGCAAAGGCACCTTCTCATGGTGGTCACTGGGCTTCTCAGGTGCCACTAGTGGTAAAGATGCAGGAGACGTGAGAGACATGGGTTCCATCCTGGGCTGGGAAGATCCGTTGGAGAAAGGCATGGCAACCCACTCCAGTATTTTTCTTGCCTGGAGAATCCCTGGACAGAGGAGCCTGGTGGGCTACAGTCCACGGGGTTGCAAAGAGTTGGACACAACTGAAGCAATGTAGCATGCACACATGGTGGCCATAATGGAAATGATATTAACAAATCCATAATAAAGCTCAAATGTTGAGCCAAGAGGTACATAAGATCAGAAATATTTATATAGTGATTACATCAAAGATCGAGTCCAGCTTTTATAGCTTCAAATTCGTTACTTAAAAGTCAAAATTACAGAGACAGGAAGTAGGATGGTGGTTACCTGGAGCTGGGGGAGGGCAAATGGGGTGTTCATGTGTAGCGGGTTTAGAATTTCAGTTTTACAAGATGAAAAGAGCTATTATGGACATGGATGATGTGAAGGCTGCATAATTGTAACACTGTATTTAAAACCACTTAAACATGGGTCAAGTGGTAAATTTTACATTCTATGTATTCTATCATAACTGAATAAATGGGGGGAATAATGTTTCTTAGGTCTCTATGCAGATTTTTCCATAATGAATATTGCTTTTGCTGTTTTTAAAATATCTTAAAAACCTCATTACTTCAAGCCTGAAATCTACCTCAAGAAAAATTGTATACTTTTCTCATTCTGGTCAGAGGGAATTTACATCTACAAAAGGCAAAAAATAAATAAATAAATAAATAAATAAATATACTTAGGGAGAAAAAGGAAAGGGAGGTTAAAACTTGATGCAGGTTTTAAAGAGAGATTCCCCCAAGCAGCAGCAGCTACACTACACCATCATGTCTGAATTCTCAACGACGATCCCAACACAGAATACTCACGGCCTCTCTCCGGCCGGCCTCGTCTTCCCCATAAGCAGGCCAGCCTGGCCCCCCGTACTGGCCGCCTCTGCCCGGTGGGATTTCCACTGGCTGAGCCCCGATTCTGCTGGCAATTCCGACCTGCGTCAGGTGCTGGATCTGGGAGCCTGGAGGAACAGAGAGGGGCCTGGTGAACACCAGTGGGGAAGTGAGGCTGCCCAAGGAAGACACGTCGCTTCTGATCCCGGCACACGCCTGAGGACAAGAGCCTTGTTCAAATGCGGCACCAATCCTACCCCCAGAGAAGACACTTGCTAAGCAAACCAGACACTGAGCTTCTGGGTTTGTGGGCTTCTACTTCCTTTCAATACGGTGGCTAATAGTGATGCCCTTATTTTCCTGGTCAGACATCAGAGGCCTGGGAATAAAAAAGATAACAGAGAGCCCTGCCATTCATTTCTGTAGAGGTCACAGATACCAGGGACCTTATCCATTCAGAAAAAAGGAGGGAAAGGTTTAAGAGCCACAAAGAAGCTGAAACCTGGTTCTTTCTTGCTTATGAAGCTTGAGATTCACAAGGAACCAAAAATACAATACGCTTATTTTTTTTCTTTAACAGGTAGAGTGTGTATTTGAGAATATTAAAGTACATTTTTGTTATACCCACATTGTTTTCATAATTTAGTCATATCATACTTAAACATTTAAAGCTATCGACTACAAGTTGGCACTTGCCAATAGCATCTGCCAGCGACTGAAGAACAAGGGCACTTACTTGCCAACTACATCTGCCCTGTGGAGTCCGAACCCTGTGCTACTGTTGACCTTCGACACCCTCTGAGGTAGTTCAGGGTGGAATGAGGCATTCTGTGCTCCAGGGAATCCAGTGGAACAGGTCTTTAGATAGTTAAGATATTCTTAGGAACTGATTTCATAATCCCAATCTTTCCATCTCTTCATATCTAGAGAAACACTAAATCCCTTCATGGTGACATCAGCTTCTCGTGACTGGCAGAAAATCTCTTGTAACGCAAGCATTTAACTGCACTGAACCGCCCCTTGACGGACATCTTACATACGGACCTTGCCCCACTGCCTCTGTGGGGCAGTCTCTCACAGCTATCTGGGGTGCCATCTCCCAGGCTGCAGTCCTCCTTTTGCCCCAAATAGAACTTAACTCTCAAGTTGCGCATCTTTTTCAGTCGACAAAGCCACCCACACAGCCTCTTCATCGAGGTACACTGAAGCTCAGATGGATGATCTTGTGCTCATTCTGCCCTTAGATGCGCCTTGCGTGGCTGTGAAAGCCAGCCTTTAAATAACATGTCTTTACTTCCCCATTAACCTCAGCATACAGAAATAACCCTGTTCAGTAGACTGAGGGAGGAAAAATGGATCTTTAAATGGTATGAAATAAACTATTGATTTCCAAATGCACCTAAGGTCATTTAGTCATCTGGGATGCTCAGGCTTGTCCCACAGAGGTTCAGGGTTTCCCAGAAATAAGACCTCTCCATTGTCAAGGCGACTCCTACTCTAGTTACCTAACTAACAGCCTCCACTAATCAAATGCATTTTTAAAAAATGTACTCTATAGGAGCACATGTCAGTTACTGAAGATTCAAAAAACGATTAAAATTATCAGTAAGATTATCAGTACTGTTTGCCCAACAGACATTGTTTGAGCAAATCTTGCAAAGAAGAGAAATGTCGCACAGCATTCCCCATCACTTACAAAGGTTCAGACAACTGCACAGGGAGAAAAGCATACCTTTCTGTTACAACTGTAACAGTAGTTGATCCTAGTTCAGACACGATTCTTTATCTTGCTTTGTTCGCATAAGGAGACAGCATGGGCTGCCCATTATGATTTAAGTGGCCCATCACCCCCAGCAAGCAGGAGTTTGCATTCCAGCTCAGCTCAAGACAAGCCTGTGACCTTGGACGCCCAGAAATCACTCCAGCTGAGCCTCAATGCCTCACTTTTCAAATGGAGATTCAAAAAAAAAGGAAAAAAAACTACCTCACAGTGCTATTTAAAGAATTAAAAGAGATAAAATAGGTCAAGTACCAAATGCATAGGAGGCAACCAAGAAACCTGAAATTCCCTCTTCCTCTTACCTGAGCTCTTCATTTTAAACAGCTGTACAGTTTACTCACGAATGTCCTTAGAACTGGGTACTGAGGAGCTCAGAGTTGTTTACTAGTCTTAATGCTCCAATAAACATCCTTGCACATGCAGTTTTTCTCCAGTATTTTGGATCTCTTGGGATGGAGGAACGTACATTCCCAAATTCCCAAATCAAAGGCTCATGAAGTTATATTGTCAAGCTGCTTTATAAAAATTTAATAATTTACCAGAAATACCATCACCAGAAATAATGAGTATAGTAGTAATAATAATAATGATGATAATAATGGCAGATGATATGTATTAAAATTTATGATTCGCCAGGGACTATTTTAAGCTCTTATTATCTTCTAAGATTGTTCTTTTAATTTGAAAGAGGAGGTGGAGAAAACCTAGAACAGTTCCATGTGGCCACCGGCTTCTCGAGACCTTCCACCGCCGACTATACCCATGAGTGACAGCAGAGAAGGGACAGACATAGAGGCACAGGAATGTGACAAGGACATTTTAGAAAAGAGAAGAAGATAACGGTAGAAGGGGAAAATGAGGGAGGTAAGGTTTGAGGAGAAAACAGTGGTTGTACCCTCCCAGAAGTGCCCAAATAAAGCATAAATCTTCCAGTTGCCATGGATCAGCTTTAGAAAATGTCTTCATGAAAATAAATGTTTGTGGGCTTCCCCAGTGGTCCAGTGTGTGGGGATACCTTGCAGTGCCTTGCAGTGCAAGGGGCGCCGGTTCGATCCCTGGTCTGGGAGGGTCCCATGTGCCGCGGAGCAGCTGGACACACGTGTCCAACTACCAAGCCAGGGTTCTGGAGCGAATGCGCCCAGAGCCGGTGCTTTACGACAAGAGAGGCCACTGCGATGGGAGGCCCACGCAGACCAGGGAACAAAGATGGATGGAAACAGATAAATGAAAGATCAATAGAAGTGGCCAAAAAAAAAAAAAAGAAAAGAAATGCTTGTTTTCATGTCATCACAAGCATTCAGAAACAGGTCTTTGAGATTACTGTAGGACTGCAGAAATGTTTTCCCTGGAAGGCATGTGCTGTGAAGTCCACATGAAGGGACAGTTTTCAAGACTCTGACTCAGGAACAAGTTGGAGGGCACAGGTCTTGGGATCTCAGCCACTCGGTCTTCTCTCACCTCCAAGCCCCACATCACCAACAGGATCCAAAAGAACACAGCCTCTCCAAAACACAGCCTTTCCAAAAGAAAACAGGCCAGGGCTGGGATGCTGATCCTCTGGTAAGTCTAAGATATCCTCTGCAGAAGTTAGCCAAAAAGAACCGCAAGGTGAACGCCCACGTGTACCTGTGGTGCCCCCAACAGGCCGAGGCCGGGCCACTGATGGCCCCTCTTCAGCGTAGATCCCTCGGGCTGCAAACGAGGTGGCTTCGGACGATGCCTGGGGCTGCGGGGGCTCCGAAGGCACCAACTCCGCGGACTGTAGCAAGCCGGGACCAAAACCAGGTCTGAAGGCGAAGCACATCCAACATTAGAACCACACGTGCCTGGCTCCGGTATTTTATCAGGTCCACCTAAGCCCTGAACAAATCTAAGACCAGAAGGAACGTGACAAGGACATTTTAGAAAAGAGAAGAAGATAACGGTAGAAGGGGAAAATGAGGGAGGTAAGGTTTGAGGAGAAAACAGTGGTTGTACCCTCCCAGAAGTGCCCAAATAAAGCATAAATCTTCCAGTTGCCATGGATCAGCTTTAGAAAATGTCTTCATGAAAATAAATGTTTGTGGGCTTCCCTAGTGGTCCAGTGTGTGGGGATACCTTGCAGTGCCTTGCAGTGCAAGGGGCGCCGGTTCGATCCCTGGTCTGGGAGGGTCCCATGTGCCGCGGAGCAGCTGGACACACGTGTCCAACTACCAAGCCGGGGTTCTGGAGCGAATGCGCCCAGAGCCGGTGCTCTACGACAAGAGAGGCCACTGCGATGGGAGGCCCACGCAGACCAGGGAACAAAGATGGATGGAAACAGATAAATGAAAGATCAATAGAAGTGGCCAAAAAAAAAAAAAGAAAAGAAATGCTTGTTTTCATGTCATCACAAGCATTCAGAAACAGGTCTTTGAGATTACTGTAGGACTGCAGAAATGTTTTCCCTGGAAGGCATGTGCTGTGAAGTCCACACGAAGGGACAGTTTTCAAGACTCTGACTCAGGAACAAGTTGGAGGGCACAGGTCTTGGGATCTCAGCCACTCGGTTTTCTCCCACCTCCAAGCCCCACATCACCAACAGGATCCAAAAGAACACAGCTTCATCAGTGAAAAGAGGCCAGGGCTGGGATGCTGATCCTCTGGTAAGTCTAAGATATCCTCTGCAGAAGTTAGCCAAAAAGAACCGCAAGGTGAACGCCCACATGTACCTGTGGTGCCCCCAACAGGCCGAGGCCGGGCCACCGATGGCCCCTCTTCAGCGTAGATCCCTCGGGCTGCAAACGAGGTGGCTTCGGACGATGCCTGGGGCTGCGGGGGCTCCGAAGGCACCAGCTCCGCGGACTGTAGCAAGCCGGGACCAAAACCAGGTCTGAAGGCGAAGCACATCCAACATTAGAACCACACGTGCCTGGCTCCGGTATTTTATCAGGTCCACCTAAGCCCTGAACAAATCTAAGACCTATTTGTCTGCTGGCTTATCAGCCATCTCCTCTCCCACGACACGGGTTCCCTGAGGACACAGACTCCATCTGCTCCCTGACAAATCTCCCGTGCCACAAACTGTGGCATGCTGGAATACAGCTAATGCTTGACCAATCTGCCAGGTAACTGAAGAAAAAATGCTCTATGTTAAGACCACTGGTCTGTCTTCCGCTTGGAACAAACTTATGCAAGGTTGTATGACATCCCTCCTTTGGAAACTATTGGGTTCACTGAGGTATGCAGACTTTCTTGACACTCATACATTTCATTTTACAGTAACCCAAAATCCCATTCATTAATACCATCATTGAGCTCATCAGAAAAGGTTTTAAGTATCAAGAAACTATCAACTGCACAGTGACAGACAAGTTTCCAAAATTTTAAGTTTCAACCAAAAACTCAATTTTATCATTAGCAATAAAAGTTGTCCGTTGTTTTCCTTGAAGTGACAGGGCCACACCACTCCTTTTCCGGACACTCAAATCCACTGGCTGTTTGTTCAAGCAAAAACATGACAGCAGTTAGATCAATTCAGTCCTCAGCTCAAACAAATGAACAAGGACTTCTCTGGTGGTCGAGTGGTTAAGAATCTGTCTGCCAATGCAGGGAACACAGGCTCAACCGCTGGTCCAGGAAGATCCCACATGCCTCGGGGCAACTGAGCACATGCACCACAACTACTAAGCCTCAGAGCCTGTGCGCCACACCAGCGGCCACTTCAATGAGAAGCCTGCACACCATGAGTAGATAGGAACCCCTGCACCTCACAACTAGAGAAAGCCCTCACATAGCAACAAAGACCCAACAAAGCCAAAAATAAAACAGGTAAAAATTATATATTAAAAAACCTGAACAAGCGCCTTCCTTCAAAGGACCATAATCAGAAGTGCTTTATATGCATCTCCTTTTTCGTCATCTGTACTGTTAGAGACTCAAGGGTCTAGGTTTGATAAAATTAATTTGGGGACTTCCCTGGTGGTCCAGCGGTTAAGCATCCACCTGCCCAGGCAGAGGACATGGGTTCAACCCCTGATTCAGCAAGATCCCCATGCTATGGTGTAACTAAGCCCGTGTACCACAATCACTGAGTCCTTGCTCTAGAGCCACAATTACCGAGCCCATGTGCTACCTACTGAAGCTCGAAAACTCTAGAACCCGGGCTCTTCCACCAAGGAAAGCCACCGCAATGAAAAGCCTCCTCACCGCAACAAAGAGTAGGCTCCGCTCTCCACAACTAGAGAAAGTCTGCACAGCAGCCAAGACTCACCACAGCCAAAAACAAATCTGGCATTTAAAAAATTCTGTAAAAACAATAAAAATTTTAAAAATCTGTAAAAAAAATCTGTAAAAAAAACATTGAACTTCAAGCTAAGGCACCCCAACTTCACCCTCCACTGCTTTCGTATGTCAGTGCAAGGGTCAACTCAATGAGAAAAGTCAGGTGACATCTTACTATTATTATAAACATAGCTTTCACCTCACAGACCTCTCTGAACGGGTCTCAGGGACCTTCTAGGGATCGGAGGATCTCACCCTGAGAACCACTCTTCTAAAGATACTCAAGAATAGAAAAAGATGATAGTTCAGGTATAAATCCTTGCACATGACAGTTGCTGCTACTTCGTAGCTTCATTCATGTCCAGCTCTTTGCGACCCTATGGGCTGTAGCCCACCAGGCTCCTCTGCCCATGGAATTCTCCAGGCAAGAGTAACTGGAGTGGGTTGCCACACCCTCCTTCAGGGTATCTTTTCAACCCAGGGACTGAACCCAGGTCTCCTGCGTTGCAGGTGGATTCTTTACCACTGAGCCATCAGCGAAGCCCAATGACAAATGAGTTAGCCAGTAACTGACAGATTAAACCAGTTTGATGAGAAAGTACACCAACTTAACCTGATTCTACAACCTCATTTCTAGAGTACAGCTCACAAACTGAAACTCTGGCTACCCGTATTACTCTCTTTAAATAACTGTCGCTGCTTTTGATTAACCACAGAAAGAGGTGCCTGATAGCTCTGATTTACAAATCTAAGAGCTTAACCACCTCACACTTCTCTTCCTAGCCCCTGGAAACCAGAACTCAGCTAACCTAATCATAACCTCTGGATCATCCATCCAGGAATCAGCAGGTATCCATGGGAAAAAGTAGACCCAAAGGCAGGGCTCACTTCTCTAGATTTGCTGGATCTTGGCCCTATTCTGCTTCACTGCCCTGCTGGCTACCTGGTGTTCTGTTTTTAAATCTTGTCCAGATTTTCCAGTTATCATCAGTAAAACAGCTAGTCTCTCATTACTGGAAGCAGGACTGAAATTCCAATTCTTTCCTTCCTCTTTTGGTTAGATCAAGATAAAACACAACTCGGGGCTTCCCTGGTGGTTCATTGGGTAAGGACACTGTCTTGCAGTGCAAGGGGCGCTGGTTCAATCCCTGGCCTGGGAAGATCCCATGTTCTGCGGAGCGGCTGGACTGATGTGTCCAACTACGGAGCCGGAGCTCTGGAGTGCGTGTGCCCAGAGCCGGTACTCTGCAGCAAGAGGGGCCACTGGGATGGGAGGCCCACATGGGCCAAAGAACAAAGATGGATGAAAATAAATAAATGAAAGACCAGTAGAAGTGGCCAAAAAAGAAAAAAAAGAAAAGATAACACACAACTCAAGAGTTTTGCATCTGCTCATATTCTAAAGAAACAAATTTGCAAAATTTAAGAAACAGCTTATGTGAAAAAGTCCTGATACATTTTCTCCTAAAAACTTTACCTTGGTAACGGGCCTGATGGGGGAGTCATACCGTAGTCTTCATATCTCTGGAAGAAATTCAAAAGAAAATGAAGATTAACTTTCAATACTTATTATAAAGTGACAACAGTAGATTTACAAATTTAGATTTGCAGGATTGACTTCCAAGAGGCTTATTTTCTCATAAGAAGTTAGCATGATTTCAGGGCATTCTGCCACCATGTAATGCTAGAAGCTTCAGTTTGGGAAGCTGGACTAAATAAATACACAACTAGCTTCCAGACCTTTCTTTCTCTCTCTCTTTTTAATTTTGGCCTCTTTTTATTGTTTTCTTTTATTTATTTATTTTTGTCCATTTTTATTCTTTGGCCTGTGTGGGCCTGCCATTGCAGTGGCCTCTCTCGTGGCAGAGCATCGGCTCTGGACACATGTGCCCCAGAGTGCTGGCTCATAAATGGACACACCAATCCAGTCACTCTGCAGCACGTGGGATCTTCCCGGGTCAGGGATCGAACTGGTGCCCCTTGCACTGCAAGACAAATTCTCTACCCATTGGACCACTAGGGAAGCCCCAGACATTTCTTTCTCTTGTAAAAATATTAACAAGATACAGGAGAAGAGCAGAAGCCTCCGTAAGTTGAACAAAGCTCTAAAAGATGGAGTGAACACCTTCAGTTCTGACTAGTGCCAAGCAGGTCCAGCCATATTTCCCACCCTTAAATTCCATAAGATATCCATGTACCCTTCAATCCACTCTTCTTAATTTGAACTAATCTGCACTACCCCAGGGCTCTCTGATTAAAACAAGATGGCACCAGATTTAAAGAAACCTAGACCTGTGTTGCATTCCTCATGAAATCAATATGCCCTAGCCCTAGCCTACTTGGAACTCGGACATTACCACTTCCTTTCAACAACTCTGAATCATGACTCTGGAGTCAGACGGACAGGGTAGTAACTCTGGACAGCATCCACCCAACTCCCTCAGTTTAAATTCACTGACTCCAGGATCAGGAGTTCCATAATAAGTGACTCAATCAGTCTTGTTTCTGGACATGCTCTCACATAAGATCTTTATTTTAAGCTGCCATTTTCTCCTAAAAACTTTACCTTGGTAACGGGCCTGATGGGGGAGTCATACCGTAGTCTTCATATCTCTGGAAGAAATTCAAAAGAAAATGAAGATTAACTTTCAATACTTATTATAAAGTGACAACAGTAGATTTACAAATTTAGATTTGCAGGATTGACTTCCAAGAGGCTTATTTTCTCATAAGAAGTTAGCATGATTTCAGGGCATTCTGCCACCATGTAATGCTAGAAGCTTCAGTTTGGGAAGCTGGACTAAATAAATACACAACTAGCTTCCAGACCTTTCTTTCTCTCTCTCTTTTTAATTTTGGCCTCTTTTTATTGTTTTCTTTTATTTATTTATTTTTGTCCATTTTTATTCTTTGGCCTGTGTGGGCCTGCCATTGCAGTGGCCTCTCTCGTGGCAGAGCATCGGCTCTGGACACATGTGCCCCAGAGTGCTGGCTCATAAATGGACACACCAATCCAGTCACTCTGCAGCACGTGGGATCTTCCCGGGTCAGGGATCGAACTGGTGCCCCTTGCACTGCAAGACAAATTCTCTACCCATTGGACCACTAGGGAAGCCCCAGACATTTCTTTCTCTTGTAAAAATATTAACAAGATACAGGAGAAGAGCAGAAGCCTCCGTAAGTTGAACAAAGCTCTAAAAGATGGAGTGAACACCTTCAGTTCTGACTAGTGCCAAGCAGGTCCAGCCATATTTCCCACCCTTAAATTCCATAAGATATCCATGTACCCTTCAATCCACTCTTCTTAATTTGAACTAATCTGCACTACCCCAGGGCTCTCTGATTAAAACAAGATGGCACCAGATTTAAAGAAACCTAGACCTGTGTTGCATTCCTCATGAAATCAATATGCCCTAGCCCTAGCCTACTTGGAACTCGGACATTACCACTTCCTTTCAACAACTCTGAATCATGACTCTGGAGTCAGACGGACAGGGTAGTAACTCTGGACAGCATCCACCCAACTCCCTCAGTTTAAATTCACTGACTCCAGGATCAGGAGTTCCATAATAAGTGACTCAATCAGTCTTGTTTCTGGACATGCTCTCACATAAGATCTTTATTTTAAGCTGCCATTCATTGTGTTATGATTTTGCTATGTACAGTATGAACACTGACTCAGGTCCATAGCCATACTAAAATGTGTTCATTACCTCTGTTTACAGATGAAACCAACACACAAAGAAGTTAAACCATTTCCTCCTAATCTATCTTTCTGACCCCCAAAGACCATGTTTTCAATCACTGGGCTGCACCGCCCATGATGTATAAAGCCGGACTTTCCCTCTTAAATAAAGCTCTACTGGTGGGAGGCAGGGGAGGCAGGGAGTAGCAGCTCTGGCTTCAGACACACTGACCAAACTCCTCTATTTCCCGTGGTCTGTTTCCTTAGGCCAAGAAGAACAGAACTATCTCTGCACCTCCCAGAGTCCTGTAGGGACTACCAAACATTAAACTGTGCTCAAGTTACTTCACCTCTGACACTCCCTGCTTCCCCTCCCTTCCCTGGGCAAAGGGAGGGCGATGAGAACCCCGTTGAGTTCCACAACTGAGGTAAAATAAGCCAAAGGGGATTATGGAAGAAGAGAGGAACAGGATGAAAAGGAGAATCGATTCCTTCTCCAAATAATTAAACAGAAATCTGAGACTGGATCAAGATTTTTCTTTACAAAATAAAAAAGTGGTCTGTGTGCTTACCTATTGGGACTTCCCAAGGTCTAATAAGTGGAAAAACTAAAAGAAAAACAATGCAAGTAGCTGTCCACTCTTTATCTGATGTATTACTGTAGTGCCAGGCATTTCCATTCTATTGTAATCAGAGAAACGGTATCGTTTTTCTAGAGACTACATGCACCTAGTGAACAGTTAAATATAAAAAAACCACACAGACAGATGGTAGGTATTTTTTCCTTTAAAACTGGCACGTTAAAACCCTACGGGCATTCCTCATGAAATCAATATGCCCTAGCCCTAGCCTACTTGGAACTCGGACATTACCACTTCCTTTCAACAACTCTGAATCATGACTCTGGAGTCAGACGGACAGGGTAGTAACTCTGGACAGCATCCACCCAACTCCCTCAGTTTAAATTCACTGACTCCAGGATCAGGAGTTCCATAATAAGTGACTCAATCAGTCTTGTTTCTGGACATGCTCTCACATAAGATCTTTATTTTAAGCTGCCATTCATTGTGTTATGATTTTGCTATGTACAGTATGAACACTGACTCAGGTCCATAGCCATACTAAAATGTGTTCATTACCTCTGTTTACAGATGAAACCAACACACAAAGAAGTTAAACCATTTCCTCCTAATCTATCTTTCTGACCCCCAAAGACCATGTTTTCAATCACTGGGCTGCACCGCCCATGATGTATAAAGCCGGACTTTCCCTCTTAAATAAAGCTCTACTGGTGGGAGGCAGGGGAGGCAGGGAGTAGCAGCTCTGGCTTCAGACACACTGACCAAACTCCTCTATTTCCCGTGGTCTGTTTCCTTAGGCCAAGAAGAACAGAACTATCTCTGCACCTCCCAGAGTCCTGTAGGGACTACCAAACATTAAACTGTGCTCAAGTTACTTCACCTCTGACACTCCCTGCTTCCCCTCCCTTCCCTGGGCAAAGGGAGGGCGATGAGAACCCCGTTGAGTTCCACAACTGAGGTAAAATAAGCCAAAGGGGATTATGGAAGAAGAGAGGAACAGGATGAAAAGGAGAATCGATTCCTTCTCCAAATAATTAAACAGAAATCTGAGACTGGATCAAGATTTTTCTTTACAAAATAAAAAAGTGGTCTGTGTGCTTACCTATTGGGACTTCCCAAGGTCTAATAAGTGGAAAAACTAAAAGAAAAACAATGCAAGTAGCTGTCCACTCTTTATCTGATGTATTACTGTAGTGCCAGGCATTTCCATTCTATTGTAATCAGAGAAACGGTACCGTTTTTCTAGAGACTACATGCACCTAGTGAACAGTTAAAAAAAAAAAAAAAAAAACCACACAGACAGATGGTAGGTATTTCCTTTAAGTCGGTCATACTTGTAAAAAAAAAATAAAAAAGGCTTAGAGGACAAAGAGAATTTAAAGTTTGCAATCAGCTAGATGAATAAAAATCCCATTTTAAATGCATTCTTTCTTACTATCCAGTGTAAAACAAGCCAGCTGAGCAAGAAAGGCAAGTGATGGGTGGAGTCCGGGATAGGCCTGAGGTGACACAACCAGATGGCAAGGTGTGCTAGAAAAATCTCAGGCTAGTTAAATCACCTGCTACCTTAGAGGACAAATTCAAGGAGGTTAACTTTACTCTGGAAAGCAGAAATACCACCTCTCAAGTGACCTAGCTCACCAATGCATAGCTAACACTTTCACACTGGCAAAAAAAAGAATTAAAGTCATAAAGATTCATGGGGTAACTGAAGGCATCCTGAAATCCACATTCCGGTGGTTTTTACTAGTGTCAGAAGAAGCGAATGAAGAGTGATCAGGCTCCTCCTGGCAACAAACAGTAACTTTACAACCAGTTTATAAACATGTTTAAGTTACAATAGATATACCCAAATACAACCCATAATTCTGGTTTTCCACTAGATTAAATTGCTACCACTCCCATCAAAACAGTAAGGATAATCAACTGGTAAGAAAAAAAACAGACAGAACTTAAAATCCAATCAATGCTTTCAATCATAACTGAAGGCAGAGAAAAAAGAGCAAAGTACCGAAAGCTAAGAGATAAAATGATACAGGAAAGAGACAAAGATGAGCCAAAATAATGGCTCGGATAGTAAAGACTCTGCCTGCAATGCAGGAGAAACACAGGTTCGATCCCTGGGTTGGGAAGATCCCCTGGAGAAGGGTATGGCAACCCACTGCAGTATTCCTGCCTGGAGAACCCCATGGCTCATTCATGAGGTTGTGAAGAGTTAGATAAAACTAAGCAATTTTCACTCACTCAATCTAATAAATAGAACAGAGTGAGAAAAGTTTCCCTAACACAAATGAAAGAATTGACTGTGAAGAAAAAAAGAACACTGGGGGCTTCCCTGGTGGTCCAGTGGGTAAGGACACCGCTTTGCAGTGCAAGGGGCACCAGTTCGATCCCTGGCCTGGGAAGATCCCACGTTCCGCGGAGCAGCTGGACTGATGTGTCCAATGACCAATCTGGAGCTCTGGAGCACATGCGCCCAGAGCCGGCGCTCTGCGACAACAGGGGCCACCATGATAGGAGGCCCACACCGGCCAAAGAACAAAGATGGATGAAAATGGACAAATGCAAGACCAATAGAAGTGGCCTACCCATCCCTCTTCCTCCCCAACCTCTCCCCCCAATAAAAAAAAAATGAACACTGGTTATTCAAGGGGGAATATGATTCATAAAACTGGTTGAACGCCAAGGACTATTTACACTTCCCAGTAGACAGGACATGCACACCTTCTATCAGGAAGGGGGCAATTAAAAAGGCCACCTATTTATTTCTGCACCAAATGTTGCAGCAGAAAGAAGCAACATGCAGATGCCAGCAGCCAACAAGTCCAGGTTGGGAAGTGAGGTGAGAATTCTGCTTTTGGAAAATTCTGAGACTTAGCGAAGAGGCTCCTAGAAGGTCTCCCTCTTCTCTCAAGTTCTCCTGTGGTCCACAGACGCATCTACTGTGTTAGTCTCTCAGCTCCTCGGCCTGCTCAACACTGATACAGAGCATTTTACTCTTTGGCCACCACCCTGACGTCCCACTGTCAAAACCAGAGGCAGGGAGACGACTGGGAAATCTTTCAGTAGTCCTGGTGAGAGATGATGACGACTCCACGAGTGTAACGCAGCGGGCAGACTCGAGAGGAGGCGTCTGCAGAGCTCTAGCCTGCTTACTTGACCTTAGCTTCCCCTTCCAGGGCTGGTCTCCCATCGCTTCAACTGCACCCTCTGTCCTGCACATCTCTTCCCAGTTGCCCGGTCATCACACAGGCCTGATAAAGCCCCCGGCCTGGATTGATCCGATTCCTTATTTTCTCCTTGTCTACACCATGGTATCTGAATGCTGGTAAACAAAACTACATAACTTTAATTTGTGCCACTATCATTTCAAGATCGTCAGTCTCCGCAGCGGCCTCAAAGCTAAGTAATCACTCCCATGTCCCTAGTCTGTTTCCTCTAGTTCTCCACAGCAAGTATTTCTTGTTTCTACTCGCCCTCAACCCTCTTGGCTTTGTTACACTTCAGATGACTCTGCTCTCTCTACTGAGAGAAGAGAAATCAGTGCAGGGAGTCTGAGTTCCATCCCGGGTCAGGGGACTAGGTCCCATGTGCTGCAACTAAGAGTTTGTGCCACAACTGAAGACCCCACTTGCCACAACGAAGATCAAAGATCCCAGATCCTGCATGCCAAAACTATTTAATAAGACCCAGAGCAGCCACATAAATGTAAATAAATATTCTTAAAGGGTTTAATTTCATCTGTATGCTTTAATATTTTCAGTGCTTCTAATTAACACGTTCAATCTTTCCTCCAGGTTCCTGAACATACACTTCCCAGTAGACAGGACATGCACACCTTCTATCAGGAAGGGGCAATTAAACCACCTATTTATTTCTGCACCAAATGTTGCAGCAGAAAGAAGCAACATGCAGATGCCAGCAGCCAACAAGTCCAGGTTGGGAAGTGAGGTGAGAATTCTGCTTTTGGAAAATTCTGAGACTTAGCGAAGAGGCTCCTAGAAGGTCTCCCTCTTCTCTCAAGTTCTCCTGTGGTCCACAGACGCATCTACTGTGTTAGTCTCTCAGCTCCTCGGCCTGCTCAACACTGATACAGAGCATTTTACTCTTTGGCCACCACCCTGACGTCCCACTGTCAAAACCAGAGGCAGGGAGACGACTGGGAAATCTTTCAGTAGTCCTGGTGAGAGATGATGACGACTCCACGAGTGTAACGCAGCGGGCAGACTCGAGAGGAGGCGTCTGCAGAGCTCTAGCCTGCTTACTTGACCTTAGCTTCCCCTTCCAGGGCTGGTCTCCCATCGCTTCAACTGCACCCTCTGTCCTGCACATCTCTTCCCAGTTGCCCGGTCATCACACAGGCCTGATAAAGCCCCCGGCCTGGATTGATCCGATTCCTTATTTTCTCCTTGTCTACACCATGGTATCTGAATGCTGGTAAACAAAACTACATAACTTTAATTTGTGCCACTATCATTTCAAGATCGTCAGTCTCCGCAGCGGCCTCAAAGCTAAGTAATCACTCCCATGTCCCTAGTCTGTTTCCTCTAGTTCTCCACAGCAAGTATTTCTTGTTTCTACTCGCCCTCAACCCTCTTGGCTTTGTTACACTTCAGATGACTCTGCTCTCTCTACTGAGAGAAGAGAAATCAGTGCAGGGAGTCTGAGTTCCATCCCGGGTCAGGGGACTAGGTCCCATGTGCTGCAACTAAGAGTTTGTGCCACAACTGAAGACCCCACTTGCCACAACGAAGATCAAAGATCCCAGATCCTGCATGCCAAAACTATTTAATAAGACCCAGAGCAGCCACATAAATGTAAATAAATATTCTTAAAGGGTTTAATTTCATCTGTATGCTTTAATATTTTCAGTGCTTCTAATTAACACGTTCAATCTTTCCTCCAGGTTCCTGAACATACAGAACTCCATTACAATAATTCTTTCAATATCTCTGTCTACTAATGCTATCATCTGTACCATTTTCTTACTTCTCTGCTTGTCTGGTTAGTTTTAACTGGATGTCAGACATTATTCGGTTTACCTTGTTGGATGCTGTATATTTTTAGTTTTCTATATACATACTCCTGAGCTTTGTTCAGGTTCAGGTCTTAGTTTTTTCTGTGTTGGGCAGGATGAGTGCAGCTTTACCCTTGGGCTGTTCTGCCCCACTACGGAGGCAATACTCTTCCAAGTACTCTGACTGATGCTCCATGAATCATGAGGTCTTTCATACTGGTATCAAATAAAAACAGTATTAGCCATCTCAGGCTGCCATCGCAACATTCCACAGGTTGGGTGACTTAAATAACAGAGATTTATTTTTACAGAGTTCTGGAGGCAGAAAATCCACAGTCAACTTTCCAGAGGTTCAGTTGCTACTGAGCGTTTTCTTCCCGGCTTGTGGACAGCTGCCTTCTTGTCGCATCCTCACCTGGTGGAGAGCCAGCTCTGGCACCTCCTCCTCTTCTTACACCGGTACAGTGCTATCAGACCAGGGATGCAACTTCGTGACCTCAAATAACCTTAACTTCCTCCTTCAAGACTCTACCTCCACTACATGTGCATGAGGGGCTTACACTTCACTATATGAACTTTGGGGGAGCACAATTTAATCCACAGCAGAAACGTGAAAGTGAAAGTCACTCAGTCATGTCTGACTCTCTGCAACTCCATGGTCTGACAGCAGCCTGCCAGACTCCTACATCCATGCAATTCTCCAGGCAAGGATACTGGAGTGGGTAGCCTTTTCCTTCTCCAGGGGATCTTCCTGATCGAGGAATCGAACCAGGGTCTCCTGCATTGCAGACAGATTCTTTGCCAGCTGAGCTACAAGGGAAGTCCCAGCAGAAATCACACTTCTGTGAGCTCTGAGGAATGTTCCCTTTAATCTCTTAGAGCAGTTCTTGCCCTCATCTTGGGTCGTTTCCTCACACCTTACAGCTGACCGATGCTCAGACGAAGATGCTCTGCAGCTCTCCGGAAGGGTCTCTCTGGGCCTCTCTCTGTGCTCCTGCACTGTCTGTTATGAACTCTCGCTCTCTCTCCTCCCCACACCCTCCACTCCTTTCTCTCCGCTCGGGAAGACCGCAGGGCTCCCCCTAGAGTCCTCCTCCCTGCACCAGAGCTAGAAACTCTCTCGAGTCGGGCAGCGGGGGTGACTGGAGGGCTCCACTCATCTCTCAGTGATCCCTCTTCTTTGTTGCCTAAAGTCCAATTTTGTTCCGTTATCTTAGTTGTTTCTGCAGGAAGTGAAGTCCTCCTCTGTCCAATGCACCAGATACTTCCATTTCTGTGTCTCTGCTAGCCCCCCCTAACTCTTCTAAGAGGTCTTTCATACTGGTATCAAATAAAAACAGTATTAGCCATCTCAGGCTGCCATCGCAACATTCCACAGGTTGGGTGACTTAAATAACAGAGATTTATTTTTACAGAGTTCTGGAGGCAGAAAATCCACAGTCAACTTTCCAGAGGTTCAGTTGCTACTGAGCGTTTTCTTCCCGGCTTGTGGACAGCTGCCTTCTTGTCGCATCCTCACCTGGTGGAGAGCCAGCTCTGGCACCTCCTCCTCTTCTTACACCGGTACAGTGCTATCAGACCAGGGATGCAACTTCGTGACCTCAAATAACCTTAACTTCCTCCTTCAAGACTCTACCTCCACTACATGTGCATGAGGGGCTTACACTTCACTATATGAACTTTGGGGGAGCACAATTTAATCCACAGCAGAAACGTGAAAGTGAAAGTCACTCAGTCATGTCTGACTCTCTGCAACTCCATGGACTGACAGCAGCCTGCCAGACTCCTACGTCCATGCAATTCTCCAGGCAAGAATACTGGAGTGGGTAGCCTTTCCCTTCTCCAGGGGATCTTCTTGATCGAGGAATCGAACCAGGGTCTCCTGCATTGCAGACAGATTCTTTGCCAGCTGAGCTACAAGGGAAGCCCCAGCAGAAATCACACTTCTGTGAGCTCTGAGGAATGTTCCCTTTAATCTCTTAGAGCAGTTCTTGCCCTCATCTTGGGTCGTTTCCTCACACCTTACAGCTGACCGATGCTCAGACGAAGATGCTCTGCAGCTCTCTGGAAGGGTCTCTCTGGGCCTCTCTCTGTGCTCCTGCACTGTCTGTTATGAACTCTAGCTCTCTCCTCCTCCCCACACCCTCCACTCCTTTCTCTCCACTTGGGAAGACCGCGGGGCTCCCCCTGGAGTCCTCCTCCCTGCACCAGAGCTAGAAACTCTCTCGAGTCGGGCAGCGGGGGTGACTGGAGGGCTCCACTCATCTCTCAGTGATCCCTCTTCTTTGTTGCCTAAAGTCCAATTTTGTTCCGTTATCTTAGTTGTTTCTGCAGGGAAGTGAAGTCCATAGCCGTTCTTCCGTCTGTCCGGAAGGGGGAGTTTGCACCAGATACTTCCATTTCTGTGTCTCTGCTAGCTCCCTCACCACCTGAAGTATTCTTCTTTAACTGAAACCACTAATGACTCTCAGACGTCGAGTTACACGTCATTCTGTCTAGAAAGTCCTTTCCGAGCCCTTCTGGTCAAGTGCTCCTCCCACACACACTCCTCCCTCACGACCCCTGCCCTGGGTGGGGCTGCGTTATGGCTCCAATTGTCCACATATCCCCACCGGGACGCAGGAGCTGGGGTCCCGCCCCGTGTGCTTGTGTATCTCCACCACCTCACAGAGCACTCAGAACAAAGCCGGCGCTCCACTAATAGATCTGTAAACAAACGAGGCAAGCTACAGACAGCAGTTATGATCATATTCATTTCATCACTGTGTTTTGTTCTGTATCACCCATTTCCTTAAAGATTATAAACTGTCAGTTTACAATTACATACCACCTATAATTATGAAATAGTTTAATATTTATTACTGAAACAATCTATATTTGAATATGTAAAACAACAACTAGGTTGGATAACATTTTTCTCCTGCATGGTATGTGTGTTCTATCGCTCAGGCATGTGCCTTAAAAGAAATTCACTATACCTTGAAAGAAACTATCTAAAAACATACTTTGAAAATTCAAACCAATTTCAGAGATGAAAATACTTAAAAAAAATTTTTTTTGAATGTATTTGTGACAGATCTTAGTTGCAGCAGGTGAAACCTAGTTCCCTGACCAGGGCCTGAACCCAGGTCCCTTGAGTTGAGAGGATAGAGTCTTTTTTTTTTTTTTTTTTAAGATTTATTTATTTTGGGCGGGGGTCAGGTTGGGGAGGGAGGGGAGCAGGCGGGCCACTTCTACTGGTCTTTCATTTCTCTATTTTCATCCGTCTTTGTTCTTTGGCTCCTGTGGGCCTCCCATCGCGGTGGCGTCTGTCATTGCAGAGCACTGGCTCTCCAGAGCTCCGGCTCGGTAATTGGACACATCGGTCCAGTCACTCCGCGGCACGTGGGATCTTCCCAGGCCAGGGATTGAACCGGCGCCCCTTGCACTGCAAGGCGGTGTCCTTACCCACTGGACCAGGGGAAGCCCGAGGATGGAGTCTTAACTACTGGACCACCAGGTAAGTCCCCAGAGCTGAAAATTCTCTTAACACATGTTTATTACCATCCAATTTAACTTTAATATGGTTAACAAACTAGAGGAACCCTGTATAAACACTCCTTGAGTAAGAAATTTAAACTGTCCCCTATTAACATCTTTCCAGCGTCAAAGGTTTCAGTTTGATCATCTGAAATTAGCAAAAGATAATATTTAAGATCAATGCTTGAGTTTGACGTCTTGTTCATGACTTGAGAAGGCACCTTTGAAAGGACTGACTGAATATGAAAACAATAAAGGATCACAAAGACAGATGAAGCACTGAAATATCAACTCCCAAGATGGAAACCTGGTATTTGAAAATGACTGAGCTCGGCTACTCGTGGACTAGCTGCCTCCGCCCCCAGAGCCTCACCTCACCTCTTCAGTCCCAGGTGGCCCACAAGGAGAAGCTTAATGATTCTAGGACATTCTTGACTGTATATTTTATGGAGACATCAATTAGAATTTTCTAGTTCTTGTTTTTAGTCTAAGTCCTGTCTGACTCTTTCTAGAGCCCATGAACTGTAGCCCACCAGGCTCTCCTGTCTACAGGATTCTCCAGGCAAGAATACTGCAATAGGTTCCCATTTCCTGCTCCAGCAGATGCTCCCGAACCAGGGGTTTAACCCAGTTTCTCCTGCTTTGGCAGGTGGATTCTTTACCACTGAGCCACCTCTTCCCTGTGGCAAAGAACTCACCTGTCAATGCAGATGCCACAGGAGATGTGAGTTCGAGCCCTGGGTCATGAAGATACCCTAGAGCAGAAAACAGCAACCCATGCCAGTATTTTTGCCTGGAAAGTCCAATGGACAGAGGAGTCTGGTGGGCTACAGTCCTTGAGGTTACAAAAGAGTTGGACAGGACTGAACAACTAAACAACAAACAACAACCAAAAGAACAACAACAACGAGAATATATTTTGACAGTTACATAATTTACAACATTGAATTCTGTACCTTTCATGGAGGCAAATTCAGAAAGGCACCTCTATACAACATCCAAGTTGCATAAAAGGATGCTTTCAACACTGAGAATTAACTTAGGAGGTAATAAAAACTAAGACTCATCATCCAAGCTTTAATTCCAGTCGAATCCAACCAGAGTATCGCATGGATCCGAAAATGAGGCAACAAAGGTCCAACATCTTGCCCATGAGAGAATTCTAGAAGGTCCACACTTACACTGCACGGGTTGTTGGCCGTCTGAGCCGGGCTGTAGAAGGACCCCCACTGGGTGGCTCGTCGCTCTTCCCGGGAAGGGGTGCTGTTCACAGGCAGGCCGGCTGGGACCCCAGGGCCTGCAGCCGCAGCGCTAGGGGGCTGGCTGCTGGGGGCCACCAGGGCGAAAGCGTCGTCCAGGAGCGAGTGCATGGTCTGGCGCGCCTCCTCGATGGACGGCTGGGGCGGGACGTACTGGGAGGCCGGGTAGGGCAGGCCCGGATACCGCCCCAGCTCAGCCGACGACGGGGTCTGCACATCTGCCGGGAGGTCGGGATCAGACTACGGCGGAGAAAAGAGCAAAGCGAAGAATCCGATTACTCAGCCATAAACAGGAGCAAAAGTGGGTCATCTGTAGAGGTGTGGATGGACCCTAGAATCTGTCATACAGAGTGATGTAAGTCAGAGGAAAACAGGTAGTGCTTATTAACGTATATGTATGGAATCAAGAAAAATGGTACAGAGGCTTATTAACGTATATGTATGGAATCAAGAAAAATGGTACAGAGGAACCTACGTGCGGGGCAGGGACAGATGCGGATGCAGAGACTGGATGTGGGACATGGAGCAGAAGGGAGAGGGGATGAGCTGAGAGAGCTGCACTGACATACAGTTACTAGTGTGTGCAGAACAGCAGGCTAACGGAAAGCTGCTTGTAACACACGGAGCTCGGCTCGGTGCTTCGTGACAAGGTAGCGGGGTAGGGTGAGGGGTGCAGCGGAAGGGAGACCCAAAGGGAGGGGATCAATGTGCACATACAGTCGCTTACGTCATGATACAACAGAGACCCACACAACACTGTAAAGCAATTATATTAATAAATAATTGAAAACGAATCAGACACAAGCCTCTGTGGAGAACAAAATTCTAGGACCAAGATGTAATTTTTAGCAATTTTCGCTGACACTGAAGAATGGGTTTACCATAAGAATTTTTCAAATCACAGGTGAGGAATGTAAGTTACCTTTCACAGAGGCAAAAAGTTTGAATCAGAAATAAGTAAAAATATTCAACAAGCTGGATCAACTCCCTGAAAGGTATCTCAGTGCCTGGAAGCTCACACCTTTTCCTGAGAGCCCCTAACAACCAAAAACAATGTGTCAGAGTCTATACACTAAAATCCCTAGTTGACTTCCATAGATACAGAAACCCCAAACTAGAGCAGTCTATTGACTATTAATAAGAGAACAGCCCTACACACCCCAAAAGAGTTCAAAGTCACCACTATATTACAACTATGTTTGTATAAAGTGTTTTAATACACATTGCAACAACTCTTTACCAACAGTAACTAGTATCAGTTATTTGTTCAGAAGCTATTTCCTCAAAATGGAGGTATCCCTGGATAACTTGAACCAACAAGAAAAGTTTAAATTATATTCTCTATCCAATGTCTAAGAGGCAGGGACATAAGTAAAAATTAAGATTTTCTAATTACAATTACTCCAACTGACACAATGCAAAGAGAAGGGATTCTGCTCGAAGGGCTGGTGACCCCATGTCCTCCATGAAGTTGTTCAGTCGCTCAGTAATGTCCGACTCTTTGCGACCCCAAGGACTGCAGCGCACCAAGCTTCCCTGTCCTACACTATTTTCTGGAGTTTGCTCAAACTCATGTTCATCGAGTTGGTGATATCATGCAACCATCTCATCTTCTGTCATCCCCTTCTCCTCCTGCCTCCAATCTTTCCCAGCATCAGGGTCTTTTCCAATGAGTTGGCTCTTCTCATCAAGTGGCCAAAATATTGCAGCTTCAGCATCAATCCTTTCAGTGAATATCCAAGGCTGATTTCCTTTAGGATTGACTGGTTTGATCTCCTTGAAGTCCAAGAGACTTTCAAAGAGTCTTCTCCCTCACCATAATTCAAAAGCAGCAATTCTTTGCTGCTCAGCCATCTTTATGGCCCAACTCTCACATCCATACATGACTCCTGGAAAAACCATAACTTTGACTATATGGACCTTTGTTGGCACATTAGAAACTTTTAATACGCTGTCTAGGTTTGTCACAGGTTTTCTTCCAAGGAGCAAGCATCTTTTAATTTGTGGCTACAGTCACCATCTGCAGTGATTTTGGAGTCCAAGAAAATAAAATCTGTCACTGTTTCACTTTTTTGGGTGAGTGCCTTTTTCTGGAATGCTTGGCTTGCCCTACTGGTCCATGGTTTACTCCGTTGGTTGGATCATCCTACAGGAGAGCCAAAAGAAGGCATTCCCATATCTGTTTGGATCAGAGAGTCTCTTACAAAGAAAATTTTGTTTCCAGAGTCACCTCCTTACTTTTAGCCAACAGTCTAAAATGCTTCCTCCTGACTATGGTCTGCACACAGGGAAGATCAGTTACTCTTCACGCTAGCATCAAGCACTTAAAAGCAGCAACTGTTTAACTCCAGACAGACAGAAAAACAGACTGGCAAGCCCACCAGCAGCTCACAAACCTGTTTTGCTTGGCCCATACAGTCTTTTAAAAGTAGCCACTATTTTAAAAACCTGAAAATTTCCTACTAAGACTCAGATTTTTAGATTCTTTTTGCAGACTCGCAAGCTGTGGCTTCAAAGGGCCCTCACCCTCTAAAAAAACGAGTGCTGTTGGTCAGAGACTGCCCCCAGGACAGGCAGGTCCTGCCCTTCCCAGCAGCAAGTGGGAGGTCTCACTCTCAGACAATCACACTGGGTGCTGGAAGGCTGCTTCTCCCTAACGACAAGATCCCAGGAAAGTTCCACTCTTTCGAGTTGTTTTGATTATCATGCAACCATCTCATCTTCTGTCACCCCTTCCCCCCAAGCATCAGGGTCTTTTCCAATGAGTTGGCTCTTCTCATCAAGTGGCCAAAATATTGCAGCTTCAGCATCAATCCTTTCAGTGAATATCCAAGGCTGATTTCCTTTAGTATTGACTGGTTTGATCTCCTTGAAGTCCAAGAGACTTTCAAAGAGTCTTCTCCCTCACCATAATTCAAAAGCAGCAATTCTTTGCTGCTCAGCCATCTTTATGGCCCAACTCTCACATCCATACATGACTCCTGGAAAAACCATAACTTTGACTATATGGACCTTTGTTGGCACATTAGAAACTTTTAATACGCTGTCTAGGTTTGTCACAGGTTTTCTTCCAAGGAGCAAGCATCTTTTAATTTGTGGCTACAGTCACCATCTGCAGTGATTTTGGAGTCCAAGAAAATAAAATCTGTCACTGTTTCACTTTTTTGGGTGAGTGCCTTTTTCTGGAATGCTTGGCTTGCCCTACTGGTCCATGGTTTACTCCGTTGGTTGGATCATCCTACAGGAGAGCCAAAAGAAGGCATTCCCATATCTGTTTGGATCAGAGAGTCTCTTACAAAGAAAATTTTGTTTCCAGAGTCACCTCCTTACTTTTAGCCAACAGTCTAAAATGCTTCCTCCTGACTATGGTCTGCACACAGGGAAGATCAGTTACTCTTCACGCTAGCATCAAGCACTTAAAAGCAGCAACTGTTTAACTCCAGACAGACAGAAAAACAGACTGGCAAGCCCACCAGCAGCTCACAAACCTGTTTTGCTTGGCCCATACAGTCTTTTAAAAGTAGCCACTATTTTAAAAACCTGAAAATTTCCTACTAAGACTCAGATTTTTAGATTCTTTTTGCAGACTCGCAAGCTGTGGCTTCAAAGGGCCCTCACCCTCTAAAAAAACGAGTGCTGTTGGTCAGAGACTGCCCCCAGGACAGGCAGGTCCTGCCCTTCCCAGCAGCAAGTGGGAGGTCTCACTCTCAGACAATCACACTGGGTGCTGGAAGGCTGCTTCTCCCTAACGACAAGATCCCAGGAAAGTTCCACTAGATGACTGTGTCGTTGAGGAAGGATTTAGGGCTCCAACATCTCTGGCTTAGGACCTAACATCGGAAATAACCAGTGTTCCTCTCTTTACAAAGTGCGAAAATGGCCCACACTCACACCTTCTCCTGCTCTTGCTTTTCTCTACGAGTAGATCAGGAAGAATGTGGTCAGTAGAGGGCCCCCAACTTCAGTCTCCATGGAGAAAAGGAAACACACGTCTGTAAAAATCTCCTATTGGTAAGTCAGAAGCAATGTTCCTGGTTCAATAGCTGCACCACAAGGAAGCGAGCACGGCGGCCACAGCCCAAACTGAGACACCAAGTGGGAAGCAAATCCCATACACACTTGAGGAGAGGCCCTAAGAGCTACAGTGCTGTCCATCTCCGCCTCAGTGGGCGTAACTATAAAGAGGGTCTAACTTCTATAGCGAGAGAGACATGTTGCCAAGGTGTGAAGTTAGGCTCCCCTGGAGACGCATCGGTCCCGTGAATCCTGCCAAGAAGGCAAAGAGCCACTGAGCCCTGATGTCAGGGCGTCCTGCTCTTCAGTGTCGCTGTTGCCCCGACATGTGGCAGGCTAGACTCTCAGCAACCTGCAGCCCAAGAAGAGGTCTCATGCATTTCTGCAGGTCCCACGCAGAGCACAGTGATCCACCTGTCAACGGCACTTAATAAAAACTGTGATCTCCAAGTGGAGAAGGAAATGGCAGCTCCCTCCATTGTTCTTGCCTGGAGAATCCTGTGGACGGAGGAGCCTGGCGGGCCCCAGTCCCTGGGGTTGCAAAGAGTTGGACACAACTGAGAGACTCACAGTCCCCACCTTTCACAGAAGCTGAGGTTGACCTAGGATACCCAAGGGTTGGAAGTTGAATTCCATTCTCCTGAATCCAAGTGCGATGACGCTGATGTTTCCTTGGCACAAAGACGTGCTCACCTATCGCTCCTCTGAAATCCATGAGAACTTCTTCACCTTTAGTCATCGGAGATGAAGTATTCTGGGGCCTCTCCACAACCCTTTGTATTATAAGAGTGATCCTGTATCACGACTCGCCCAGAACAAACTCATGCCTGTTCATGCCTGTTGTTCCAGGATAATTAATAACACCTCCCGTCACCCTCAAAAGGGTTTGGCTTGGATAATGAATTATGCTAGGGCTGACAAGCTTCCATAAAGGTCCAGAGAGTCAATATTTTAGGCTCTGTGAGCCATACATCTCCTCAACTCTGCCACTGGACCAGAGCAGTCATAATTAACACACAAGTGATGGGTGCGGCTGTGTTCCAACAAAACTTTCTTTACAAAAGCAAGCAGGCTGGAGGGTTTGGCCTTTTTGATGGGATACACAATTTAAGCTGCACCACAAGGAAGCGAGCACGGCCACAGCCCAAACTGAGACACCAAGTGGGAAGCAAATCCCATACACACTTGAGGAGAGGCCCTAAGAGCTACAGTGCTGTCCATCTCCGCCTCAGTGGGCGTAACTATAAAGAGGGTCTAACTTCTATAGCGAGAGAGACATGTTGCCAAGGTGTGAAGTTAGGCTCCCCTGGAGACGCATCGGTCCCGTGAATCCTGCCAAGAAGGCAAAGAGCCACTGAGCCCTGATGTCAGGGCGTCCTGCTCTTCAGTGTCGCTGTTGCCCCGACATGTGGCAGGCTAGACTCTCAGCAACCTGCAGCCCAAGAAGAGGTCTCATGCATTTCTGCAGGTCCCACGCAGAGCACAGTGATCCACCTGTCAACGGCACTTAATAAAAACTGTGATCTCCAAGTGGAGAAGGAAATGGCAGCTCCCTCCATTGTTCTTGCCTGGAGAATCCTGTGGACGGAGGAGCCTGGCGGGCCCCAGTCCCTGGGGTTGCAAAGAGTTGGACACAACTGAGAGACTCACAGTCCCCACCTTTCACAGAAGCTGAGGTTGACCTAGGATACCCAAGGGTTGGAAGTTGAATTCCATTCTCCTGAATCCAAGTGCGATGCGCTGATGTTTCCTTGGCACAAAGACGTGCTCACCTATCGCTCCTCTGAAATCCATGAGAACTTCTTCACCTTTAGTCATCGGAGATGAAGTATTCTGGGGCCTCTCCACAACCCTTTGTATTATAAGAGTGATCCTGTATCACGACTCGCCCAGAACAAACTCATGCCTGTTCATGCCTGTTGTTCCAGGATAATTAATAACACCTCCCGTCACCCTCAAAAGGGTTTGGCTTGGATAATGAATTATGCTAGGGCTGACAAGCTTCCATAAAGGTCCAGAGAGTCAATATTTTAGGCTCTGTGAGCCATACATCTCCTCAACTCTGCCACTGGACCAGAGCAGTCATAATTAACACACAAGTGATGGGTGCGGCTGTGTTCCAACAAAACTTTCTTTACAAAAGCAAGCCGCAGGCTGGATTTGGCCTGAGTATCACAGTTTACTAAGGCCTGATTTGTAATGGTAAGCCAGGTGATGAGAAATCCGGGAATATTTCTTGTAGCTCGGGAGAAGAAAGCGCTCACAGAGAAGATATTTTGAGGGGAAAGCATAAAATTCAAGATAGTTTAAAAACATGCATGTTTAGTATAACCTTCAAAATTAAATACTCCCTAAGAAAAGAGAGTGTCCCAAAAAGCATCATCCTTGAAACTGTATGTTTCATCAGACTCACAGACTCAGAAAATAAATTTATGGTTTTACCGAAGGAGAAAAGTAGGCGGAGAAGAGGGAGATAAATCAGAAGGTTTGGATTAACATATACATACTAAAATATATAAAATGGGCTTCCCAGGTGACACAGTGGTACAGAATCCGTGCAGCAATGCAGGTTCGAGCCCTGGGTTGGACAGATTCCCTAGAGTAGGAAGTGGCAGCCCACTCCAGTATTCTTGCCTGGAAAATTCCATGGTCTGGTAGGTACAGTCAGTCCATGGGGTCTGAAAGAGTCAGACACGAGTGAGCACACACACATACATAAATTAGATAATCAACAAGTACCTACTGCAGAATACAGAAATATCAGTATTTTGTAGCAACCTATATTGGAAAAGAATCTGACAAAGAAAAGATACATGTATTACGTATAATTGAATCCCTTTACTATATTCCTGAAACACAACATTGTAAATCAACTATGTTGGGGGGTAGGGGAGCTTCCCTGGTGGTCCTGTAGGTAAAGAGTCCACCTTGCAGTACAAGGGGCACCGGTTCGCTCCCTGGCCAGGGAAGATCCCATGTGCCGCGCAGCGGCTGGGCCAGTGTGTCTAATTACAAGCCAGCACTCTGGAGCACATGCACCCAGAGCCAGTGTTCTGCAACGAGAGAGGCCACTGCAACAGGAGGCCCACACAGGCCAAAGAATAAAGATGGATGAGAATAAATAAATAAAAACCAATAAAAGAGGCCAAAATTTAAAAAACAAACAAACAAACAAACAACTGCGTGTGTGTGCTCAGTCGTGTCCAACTCTTTTACGACCCCTTAGACTGTAGCCCGCCAGGCTCCTCTCTCCATGGGACTCTCCAGGCAAGAACACTGGAGTGGGTTGGCATTTCCTGCTCCCGAAGATCATCCTGACCCAGGGTCGTGTCAAATCCGTGTCTCCTATATTGGCAGGTGGATTCTTTATCACCTTGCCGCCTAGGAAGCCCCAAATCAACTATACTGCAGTATAAAATAAAAATTAAACAACATCATACAATATGAGCATTTTTTTAAAAAGGAAAGTATGCGTTTCAAAATTTTTAGGGCAAGAAAGTAAAAAGTCCGTCTAAGAAATCATGTTTTTTAGGAACCCTCTGCAAATCAGATGAAGCAGTTGACTGAGGTGGCGTGCTCCAGGGAACGGCTTGTTCCCTCCAGCTGAGGGAGGAAAGCAAAGAGAAGAAGGATGGTGCAGGCCACCCTGAGAGAAGCCTGACTTAGGGTCAGTAAGAGAGGAAGGGGAGGACAGGTTCCTCCCACACAAACTCAGCGGCACTGGATGGGGGCACCAGCACTGGATGGGGGAACTGGGGTTACTGAAAAGAAGGGGTGGGGCTCCAAAGCCGCTCCTGCAGCTTCGGCTCAGGAGGCCCCTGGGGCTCAGGCAAGGGAGGAAGGATAAGAAATCAGTATTTTGTGCCATGAAATGACAAAGAAAAGATACATGTATTACGATAATTGAATCCCTTTACTATATTCCTGAAACACAACATTGTAAATCAACTATGTTGGGGGGTAGGGGAGCTTCCCTGGTGGTCCTGTAGGTAAAGAGTCCACCTTGCAGTACAAGGGGCACCGGTTCGCTCCCTGGCCAGGGAAGATCCCATGTGCCGCGCAGCGGCTGGGCCAGTGTGTCTAATTACAAGCCAGCACTCTGGAGCACATGCACCCAGAGCCAGTGTTCTGCAACGAGAGAGGCCACTGCAACAGGAGGCCCACACAGGCCAAAGAATAAAGATGGATGAGAATAAATAAATAAAAACCAATAAAAGAGGCCAAAATTTAAAAAACAAACAAACAAACAAACAACTGCGTGTGTGTGCTCAGTCGTGTCCAACTCTTTTACGACCCCTTAGACTGTAGCCCGCCAGGCTCCTCTCTCCATGGGACTCTCCAGGCAAGAACACTGGAGTGGGTTGGCATTTCCTGCTCCCGAAGATCATCCTGACCCAGGGTCGTGTCAAATCCGTGTCTCCTATATTGGCAGGTGGATTCTTTATCACCTTGCCGCCTAGGAAGCCCCAAATCAACTATACTGCAGTATAAAATAAAAATTAAACAACATCATACAATATGAGCATTTTTTTAAAAAGGAAAGTATGCGTTTCAAAATTTTTAGGGCAAGAAAGTAAAAAGTCCGTCTAAGAAATCATGTTTTTTAGGAACCCTCTGCAAATCAGATGAAGCAGTTGACTGAGGTGGCGTGCTCCAGGGAACGGCTTGTTCCCTCCAGCTGAGGGAGGAAAGCAAAGAGAAGAAGGATGGTGCAGGCCACCCTGAGAGAAGCCTGACTTAGGGTCAGTAAGAGAGGAAGGGGAGGACAGGTTCCTCCCACACAAAACTCAGCGGCACTGGATGGGGGAACCAGCACTGGATGGGGGAACTGGGGTTACTGAAAAGAAGGGGTGGGGCTCCAAAGCCGCTCCTGCAGCTTCGGCTCAGGAGGCCCCTGGGGCTCAGGAAAGGGAGGAAGGATAAGAAAAGCTCCCCCTTCTTCTCTTCCTTAGTTTCACACAACAGGAGCTCTGAGATCCGGGATGAGACAAGAGCTCCAAGGGACCATGCTGGGGCGCCAAAGAGACGTCCCTCCCCAGATCAAGCCGTAGACCACAGACGCCAGGACACCTGTCCAAAAGCACAGCAGCAGCTCAAGAGCACCATCTACCGGGAGAACTGCCAGCGCTGGCTCCATCGGGGACGAATTCATTCACAGCCTTGAGAAAGGACTCACGCAGTCATCCTGCTGAGGAGCAAAGAAGCCTCATTTGTAGACCTTCTAGCCCTCAGGAATCACATCAGGATATTCCACAAACATAGTATCTTCTTAGCACTCCAAGATCAGAAGGCAGGACAAAACCCTAAATATCCCTCCTACCACCAAGAAATCTAAACAAGTCTCTCACCAAAGGAAGGGGGAAGAAACCACTCTGGGCATTCCTGTTTTCTAATGAACGCCAGGAAGTGCCCATTCTGAAGCCCCAGCGGACAGGGCTTGCACGTAGGAAGGAAAAACGGTGAGTCTGTTTACAGAGGTGCCCCCAGCAGCCCCCCGATGCCCCCCAGTGAAGCCTCTCCTCCAAGGAGCAGCCTGCACCCTCCCTCACCCCACACGCCTCGCGTCCCAGCTGGCCCCGGAGCAACACCGTCACACGGGGCCATGGCGAGCGCTGCCCACTCTTCCCCCGGACGGCCACAGGACACGAGGGTCAGCAGTACGCACCGGGCAACCCATGTAGGCAGAGTTGTGGACGCCGGGGGGCCTTTTGTAAGTGCCGTCGCTGTCTGTGGTGATAAGCCTGTCCTTCTCAGCATCACCAGGGCAGCCGTTGCCCTGGTGCTTCCGACGTGGCTTAGGAGAACGTTTCATCCTGGAGCTGCCGGGAGAAAAAGAGGTTGTCTTCATAGAAAATAATCTTCCTGTCCTGGCTCGTCCACTCAAGGCTAAGCATTTTCTGAGCACTGAGGACCTGCTGGCCACTGTATGAGACATCCCACAGAATATCAACCATGTGTACGACGGAGTCTCTGCCCTAAGAAAGGCACAGTCCACCTGAGCAGACCATACACTAGGTGCACAGAACAGAATAACCTCACTGCTGGCTCCCGGGACCTAGCCAGGGAGTAGGAGCCTGGGACCTGGAGGGAAATGGGGAGAGGGTGAGGTGCAGGCGGGATTCTGCCGAGGGCCAAAAACGAGAACGCTGATGAATGTTTGGGGGCGAAAAGCACAGCAGCAGCTCAAGAGCACCATCTACCGGGAGAACTGCCAGCGCTGGCTCCATCGGGGACGAATTCATTCACAGCCTTGAGAAAGGACTCACGCAGTCATCCTGCTGAGGAGCAAAGAAGCCTCATTTGTAGACCTTCTAGCCCTCAGGAATCACATCAGGATATTCCACAAACATAGTATCTTCTTAGCACTCCAAGATCAGAAGGCAGGACAAAACCCTAAATATCCCTCCTACCACCAAGAAATCTAAACAAGTCTCTCACCAAAGGAAGGGGGAAGAAACCACTCTGGGCATTCCTGTTTTCTAATGAACGCCAGGAAGTGCCCATTCTGAAGCCCCAGCGGACAGGGCTTGCACGTAGGAAGGAAAAACGGTGAGTCTGTTTACAGAGGTGCCCCCAGCAGCCCCCCGATGCCCCCCAGTGAAGCCTCTCCTCCAAGGAGCAGCCTGCACCCTCCCTCACCCCACACGCCTCGCGTCCCAGCTGGCCCCGGAGCAACACCGTCCACACGGGGCCATGGCGAGCGCTGCCCACTCTTCCCCCGGACGGCCACAGGACACGAGGGTCAGCAGTACGCACCGGGCAACCCATGTAGGCAGAGTTGTGGACGCCGGGGGGCCTTTTGTAAGTGCCGTCGCTGTCTGTGGTGATAAGCCTGTCCTTCTCAGCATCACCAGGGCAGCCGTTGCCCTGGTGCTTCCGACGTGGCTTAGGAGAACGTTTCATCCTGGAGCTGCCGGGAGAAAAAGAGGTTGTCTTCATAGAAAATAATCTTCCTGTCCTGGCTCGTCCACTCAAGGCTAAGCATTTTCTGAGCACTGAGGACCTGCTGGCCACTGTATGAGACATCCCACAGAATATCAACCATGTGTACGACGGAGTCTCTGCCCTAAGAAAGGCACAGTCCACCTGAGCAGACCATACACTAGGTGCACAGAACAGAATAACCTCACTGCTGGCTCCCGGGACCTAGCCAGGGAGTAGGAGCCTGGGACCTGGAGGGAAATGGGGAGAGGGTGAGGTGCAGGCGGGATTCTGCCGAGGGCCAAAAACGAGAACGCTGATGAATGTTTGGGGGCCGGTGAGGCCACCACCTAGTGCACTAGCAGTCATATCTGTGCTGCTAGGGGGTGGGGAGCAGCTGCGTGGAGAGGAGGGCCTCTGCCCGTGCAAGAGCACAGGGTCCATCCTGCCGGCAGCCTGAGCCAGCAGAGGAGAGAGCAGAGCAAGACACACACGCACGCCAACCTTACAGAAAATGCCTCTCCACTAATGGGCAGGGGACTGGGAGACCAAGAGGACAAGGTGGCTGAGGGCAGAAGTGGGAAAAGAAACGAAAATCCACCAAACACAGGAGGTGGTGCTGGCATTGGGGCTGAAGGCAGGGTGAGGCGAGGGCAGAGCAGGAGCCAGGGCGCAGTGTCTCAGAAGGAGGGGCCACCGTTTCAGAAAGCTGAATTCCAAGAGCACAGAAACGCGGGGAATCGCTCTGGGGCCCCTGGGGACGGGAGCAGCATGCCCCACGGGAGACTGCCAGGCAGGGTCGCCCCCTCTCGGCAGCCTGGAGTCTTCCCCGAGACCTATCCCCTGCAAAGGGCCGAGCCGTGCACCCCTGCAGAGGGACCCACCTCTTCCTGGGTTCGATGAACACAGAGGGCACGCTGGCCGTGGGGTCCAGGATCTTGTCGATCTGCATCTGCGCCCGGCGGTACACGCGGTGCCGCTCCCGCGTGTCGCCCGAGGACAGCTCGTCCAGCACCGGGAACTCGTAGTGTCCTCGGCGCTTGGCGCGCAGCCGGATCTTGTTGCGATGGTGCTCAATCTCCGACTTGTGCCGCAGCGCCGTCTGGATCTGGGGAATGAGACAGACTTTCCTGACAGTTTCTGGAACCCGGGCGCAGCAAGCAGTTTGGTGGCTTCCCTGTATCTTTCCTCCACCCCACCCCCACATTTACAGCCGTCCTAGACTTCCAAGAGGCCCTGAACGGGTGACAGGGGCAGATGCACCCACACTGCGCACAGAGAGCCTGCCACCGTCCCACACATGGCGGGTGTGCAGGGGAAGCTGCCCTATCGGCCCAGACAGGGCACGCCTGTGTATGTGTGTGTGCTCAGTCTCTCGGAAGCTTCACGACCCTATGGACTGCAGCCTGCCAGGCTCCTCTGTCCACGGAGTTATCCAGGCAAAAGTACTGGAGGGGTTTGCATGCCCTCCTCCAGGGGATCTTCCAAACCCAGGGCTCGAACCCAAGTATCCTATGTCTCCTGCATTGGCAGGCAGGTTCTTTACCACGAGCACCACTTGGGCAGCCCATGTATCCATCAAATACATTTTTAAAAGAGAGTAAAAGAACAAAGTGGAGATGAATGCTCTCTGGTTGTGAGGCTACGGGCCTGATGTTCTTACTGTCTTCTTTCTTGTGGTCACTCGAGGGTGCTCACTCGTGGCCAGGGTGAGGCACGTGCAACACAGGACTGACAGAGTCGGGCCGAGGCTAGGACGGGGTCAAGAGAGGCCAGGGCTCCCGAACACGGGTGAGAAGGCACAGCACAGGCCACCTTGAACCCCTTGGCAAGGAGCCAACGGAGAGGAGAAAATGTAAGAACAAACTTACTAGATAAAACTTGTGAGATGATCCACATTAAGGATGTGGTCGTACCAACTATCACTTCAACTCTCAAGAGCCGTGGGCACATCTAAGAGGCAGGAAGCTGACGGCCACGATGCCGCTATGTGTGCGGCCCTGAACAGCATTCACCGTACTCGTCGTGGGCCAGCCCAGGTAACACGTCTCAAGGTCAAGTGAAGAGTGACTTGACCTGGCCTTCTCGTCCCCAAAAATCTCAGGAGGAAAGCAGATCTAACTCACTCTTTCAGGAGTCACTAGAATAGGGTATTTGAGCAAACATGATCTAGATCTTGGGCCTGAAGCCGATCTTTCAGGTTCACAGAGGTCCTAAGATCCCCAATACAGCAAAAGGCTACAAAGCAAAATCCGCACAGGGGCATGGCACACAGGGTGAGGTCTGGAGGAACCAAGCACCGGCTTCCAAGAGTCCTTGCCCGGGTAAGTCACGTGGCATGTGCTGAATTCCTCCAGCAATGAGCTGTGACCACACGTGAAATGTCTACCCAGGAAGCTCACTAGACTCAACGCTCACAGGGTTCTTTACTGGTGCTCACACAGGCACATGCCAGAATTCCAGAGTCCAGGAAGAGTTGTTCAGCATATATAAATTATGTTGTTTGTATAAAAATAGCTTAGGCATAGCAAGCCACTCTGTTCTGGGAAGAGTGGGGATCTTTCCAAAATCTAAGACCCACACCCCAGCCATGGGCTGAGGCAGAAAGTTGGAGGTTTGCATGCCCTCCTCCAGGGATCTTCCAAACCCAGGGCTGAACCCAAGTATCCTATGTCTCCTGCATTGGCAGGCAGGTTCTTTACCACGAGCACCACTTGGGCAGCCCATGTATCCATCAAATACATTTTTAAAAGAGAGTAAAAGAACAAAGTGGAGATGAATGCTCTCTGGTTGTGAGGCTACGGGCCTGATGTTCTTACTGTCTTCTTTCTTGTGGTCACTCGAGGGTGCTCACTCGTGGCCAGGGTGAGGCACGTGCAACACAGGACTGACAGAGTCGGGCCGAGGCTAGGACGGGGTCAAGAGAGGCCAGGGCTCCCGAACACGGGTGAGAAGGCACAGCACAGGCCACCTTGAACCCCTTGGCAAGGAGCCAACGGAGAGGAGAAAATGTAAGAACAAACTTACTAGATAAAACTTGTGAGATGATCCACATTAAGGATGTGGTCGTACCAACTATCACTTCAACTCTCAAGAGCCGTGGGCACATCTAAGAGGCAGGAAGCTGACGGCCACGATGCCGCTATGTGTGCGGCCCTGAACAGCATTCACCGTACTCGTCGTGGGCCAGCCCAGGTAACACGTCTCAAGGTCAAGTGAAGAGTGACTTGACCTGGCCTTCTCATCCCCAAAAATCTCAGGAGGAAAGCAGATCTAACTCACTCTTTCAGGAGTCACTAGAATAGGGTATTTGAGCAAACATGATCTAGATCTTGGGCCTGAAGCCGATCTTTCAGGTTCACAGAGGTCCTAAGATCCCCAATACAGCAAAAGGCTACAAAGCAAAATCCGCACAGGGGCATGGCACACAGGGTGAGGTCTGGAGGAACCAAGCACCGGCTTCCAAGAGTCCTTGCCCGGGTAAGTCACGTGGCATGTGCTGAATTCCTCCAGCAATGAGCTGTGACCACACGTGAAATGTCTACCCAGGAAGCTCACTAGACTCAACGCTCACAGGGTTCTTTACTGGTGCTCACACAGGCACATGCCAGAATTCCAGAGTCCAGGAAGAGTTGTTCAGCATATATAAATTATGTTGTTTGTATAAAAATAGCTTAGGCATAGCAAGTCACTCTGTTCTGGGAAGAGTGGGGATCTTTCCAAAATCTAAGACCCCACACCCCAGCCATGGGCTGAGGCAGACTTTCTAAGGGTAGCCGGTCCTGGTCTTCACTCAGCACATCTACCAACACCCCTACTCTTGCCCTTGACCAGTATCTGTTCTAAAAACACTGAGTAGCAGGTTTAAAATCAAGAACAGCTGTCAGCAGCACGTGGGACTTCCCAGGTAGTACTAGTGGTAAAAAACTCGCCAATGAAGGAGGCCAAAGGGACATGATCCCTGGGTCAGGAAGACCCCCTGGAGGGGGACATGGCAACCCACTCCAGTATTCTTGCCTTGAAAATCCCATGGACAGAGGAGCCTCAAGGGCTACAGTCCATGGGGCCGTCAAGAGTCGGATACGGCCAAAGCATCTTCGCTTGCACACATGGGAGCAGCTCATATCTTTTAACCTGTTTTTAGCAACCTTGTAACACTAGCTTTCACTCATTTTTAAGCACTGATCAAATCAGAATCTAAGGGGTTTTGTTTGTTTATTTCTTCATTACTGTACTTTTTCGTAAACCAAATACCTCTTTGTTAATTTTGTTGGTTTCCGCCACGCGGTCGGCCAGTATGGGGTGTGGAATCGGAGGAGCTGGGATGGGCTGCATTGCGATGAGTTGGATCTTACTGGGGACCCGCCGGCTGGCCTCCGAGGAGCGGGAGATCCTGTCCACGTGCTCGAAGATGGAGGCGGAGGAGTGCTGCTCATTCCCCGAGCTGGGGGCTGCCCCTGGAACAGAGGAGGCACAGGACTAACGGACACAGCCACGCTGAGGAAAGAGCACATCCTCACGACTACGGATTATGTCCTAAAGAATCCTTAGATGGGCCCCAGACTAAAAACACATCCGCAGTGCTGTGGCAGAATATCTGAAATGTCACTCTTTGAGCTCACATTGTCTGGGTTAAATAGTGTCTCCTTCAACCGCATTAAAAATTACAGATATCCGTAGGGAAGATACAATAATCTTTATGACAATGTGCCCAGATGGCCCTGTTTTGTCTAAGGGTGTTTCAAAGTCTTCAGTAAGACAGGGAAAAGAGAAAGAGGAGACTGGGGTTGGCTGACCAGTAGAGATTTACAGAAGGTGGAGGACAACATTTATTACAGCTCTGAACGTCCATGCTCATTTGCAGGGAGAATGACATAAATTTACTTGCCAAGGCACTCCTACCATCGAAGAAAACAAAAACCAGGGGACTGTGGGCCTGCTTGCAAGTACTAGCTAATGATGAATGCGGCTGGCTTTTTGGTTCTAATGTAGAAAAAAAAAAATGAAGTTGAAGAATCAGGGGAAGGAAAAGCTGCTGCCTGTAGGGAATTAGTTCCCATTTTACAAAGGGATGCAGAAAACACCTGAAAACTGGTTAAAAGGGTAAATTATATGGTTATGTATATTTTACCACAATGAATTTTTTTAAGTAACCAGAACTTCAAAAGAGAAAAATATTTAAACGTGTAGAAAACAGACAGAAAAAACATGTTTACAATGTTAACAGAGACTGCATCTTGGTGTAATGGGTCATTTTCTCCAATTTCTTGCATTTTCTATCATGAGAACTTCCTACAGTCAGCATTACTTTTATAATAGAAATAATTCCGATAAAGTTTAATTTTTAAAAGGCAATGAGGGCTTCCCCTGGTGGTCCAGTGGGTAAGGACACCGCCTTGCAGTGCAAGGGGCGCCAGTTCGATCCCTGGCCTGGGAAGATCCCACATGCCGCGGAGCGGCTGGACCCATGTGTCCAATCGCTGAGCTGGAGCTCTGGAGCGCATGCGCCCAGAGCCGGCGCTCTGCAACAACAGAGGCCACTGCGATGGGAGGCCCACAGGAGCCAAAGAACAAGGACGGATGAAAATGGAGAAATGAAAGACCAATAGAAGTGGCCCGCCCGCTCCCCTCCCTCCCCAACCCGACCCTCGCCCCCAAAATAAATAAATAAATAAATCTTTAGGAAAAAAAAAAGGCAATGAGAGAGATAAAGAGGAGCTGAGTGGATGGAAAGAACTCTCCAGTTAGACACACTAAGATCCCTGACGCCCTCCCTCTAAGCCACGGTTGCCTCCAGGCGCTCTGAACACTGCTCAAAAATAAATGGCCAATAGGCCAAGAGAGGTGCTTCCCAGGTGGTGCTAGTGGTAAAGAATCCGCCTGCCAATGCAGAAGACGCAAGAGACACGGGTTCAATCCCTGGGTCTGGAACATCCCCTGTAGAAGGAAATGGCAACCCACTCCAATATTCTTGCCTGGAAAATTCCTTGGGCAGAGGAACCTGGCGGGATACAGTCCATGGGGTCACAAAAGATTTGGACACGACTGAGAACACACACACAGGCCAAGAGAAGGAGTGAGGGAACACAGAAACTGTTTTTAAACAAAAGCCTGACTTTTGAAACCTCAGTCATAAGTGAAAAATACACAAGTTTCCCCTCAGTGTAAAAAAAGGTGTTGAGCAAAGCAGTAAGAAGTAGTAGTTGATATTTTATATAAGGAATGCACAGCAGTGATACACAACTCTTTGTATTTCTTCTCAATTTGAATTATATTCATTTATACTCAATTATACTTATCCCAAGCAACTGGAAATTACATACTTAACTCTGTGAATGAAAGCGTCTCTCAGTGAGGAGGCACACTGGTCTGGATGCAGGCTGCTCCCGGGCTTTCCCGCCCTGCCTCGAGGGAGCCTGACTGTTTGCACAATGCCAACACAGCCAGACACCACCATTCACCCAGGACCTACTCAAGTTACAGGCACGAAGCCCAGTAGGAGATAATTAGCTTCACTTGATAAGGCCAGCCTTGCTCACCCAAACTTTTAAACTGAGACCAAATGTCATGAAGTGTGCCCATTAAGCTCCTGATACCTAAGGCAGAGGCGGCTTTCCCACAGGATGATGAAAAGACCAGGGTGCCACGGTGACCAGGAAGAAGGCCGCTCCCCTCGGCGCATCTGCCTGCCTGGGTCCCTGGACCTGTAGGCCTGTGACTGACTCCTGTCCGCGCCCCTTCCCTCCCTTCAACTGGATCCTCACCCTCTAACTCACCAGCTGCACTAGGAGAAGCAAGAGATACACAGAAAACCTTCTAGACTGCCTGGAGCCTGAAGGTGAAATTAAATGAAGCTAAAGTCACTCAGTCATGTCTGACTCCTTGCAACCCCATGAACTGCAGCCCGCCAGGCTCCTCTGTCCGGGGAATTCTCCAGGCAAGAATACTGGAGTGGACTGCCGTGCCCTCCTCCAGGGGATCTCCCCTACATAGGGATTGAGCCCAGGTCTTTTAAGTCTCCTGCATTGGCAGGTGGACTCTTTACCACTAGCACCACCTCAAAACCCTAATAAGGAGCTAAAGGGCTTCCCTGATGACTAAATACGTAAATAATTCACCCGGAAGAGGAGACATGGGTTGGATCCCTGGGTTGGGAAGATCCTCTGCAGGATCCGCCTGGAAAATCCCATGGACAGGGGAGCCTGGCAGGCTACAGTCCAAAGAGCCACAAAGACTTGGACATGACTAAGCACACAAGGAGTTAAAAGCAGAAACTAAAAGACCAAGATTTTCTCAGACACACAATTAACAGAAATTAGGAAACCCCAGAACTGATTTTTTTCGCCAAATATTTCTTTTCCAGGATCAAAATTAGATTTTAATCCTATCTATCTGAAACAGCACTGCTGTTACCATGGTGCTAAATAATTTTAAGATTCTATGAAATCGGATCTATAAAGAAAAAAAAATTCTCCCCTTAGTCAAAGGTTTTTTTTTTTTTTTTAAGCACCAAAAAAGAAACAACTGGAAGGCATTTCAAAAATCAGCTGAGTCCCATAGCTGATCTCCCAACTGAGGGACCTTTATGGTTACAAACACGACAGCACTAGACCAGGCCCTCTGACTTCTGTTCACAATCTACTCATTTACAGAACACGGTTCAGTCTGTACTGCAATTTTATGCAGAGGTATTTATGATGGAAAGTGTGAGTATAAAAATTCCTATTAAAAATAATATCCTGGGAATTCCACGGCAGTCTAGTGGTTAGGACTCTGCACTTGCACTGTCAAGGGCCTGGGGTCAATCCCTGGTCGGGAGTGAAGATCCCACAAGATGCCCACAGACAAATAAATAAATAATGAAAATTATATCCGGAGGCACCTCAATTTTCTTTGCATTACTAACACATAGCCCTGAAACAGAAGTAAAGCTCCAGGAAGTGCAAGAGCATACCGAATCTATTAAACTAACATCAAGCTACCTTGTCATCAGGCCAAAAACAGGCTTCAAATCTAGGAAGACCTAGGAGCTTCGTTCTATTGCAGGATATGCATTTTACGACTCTGGTGGCTCAGATGGTAAAGAACCTGCCTGCAATGTGGGAGACCCAGGTTCGATCCCTGAGTCAGGAAGAACCCCTGGGGGAGGGCATGGCCACCCACTCCAGTATTCTCGCCTGGAGAATCCCATGGACCGAGGAGCCTGGTGGCATGCTACAGCCCATTGCGAAGAGTCAGGCACAACTGAGCAACTAACACACACGTACACACACTCTTTAGGAGGGGAGCAAAGTACATCTCATACCCAGCCTAAAAAGCTCCAGCATCTGAAAACACACACAAATATGCTAAACCATCTGATCACACTCAACTATCTGCAGGAAGACAGATCTGGGACAAGGATCCAATCCAATGCCCTTGGACCTAGGATAAATAATCAACCTTCCGACAGTCACAGTTGTGAAACACTTCAACGGACTCTTAAGAAGGTCACTGAATCCTAGAGGCAGTTTTTGAAATGCTGGTTTTAGCTGGATTCCTCCTTGTCCTTCAAAGAGGGAAACTTTTAGGACCCCAGACTAGGTTAGGACGTGACCAGCCACCTCCAAACACACATCAGTGAATCTCTTAACTTCCAGCATGGCCCACCAGCTCAGCGCAGGCACCACTACCCTGTTAGATGGTGATAGTTAATCCGAGAAAGCCACCATATGCATGATGAATATTCTAATGCACAGGAATTTTTTTTATGTTCTGTATTTGAAATAGTATAAGAGCTTAACCTACTAGACCCTCATAATTACTTTTTTTTTTTTTTGGCCATACCTCAGGGCTTGAGGGATCTTAGTTCCCCAACCAGGAATCGAACCCACACCCACTGCCTTGAAAGCATGGAGTCCTAGCCACTGGACAGCTGGAGAAGTCCCTCATAAGGACCAGTTGTAAAGTGGAAAACAAGAAGGGTCAGAGACCACTCTGTGTGGTTCTGTGGGACTTGCCATCGGTCACGGCTCCTGGAGTCTTGTCCCCTGCTTCCCGCTCACTGGACTCTTCACTGACTGTGGAGTCGGCATCTGAGGGAGAAACTCTGCAGACACAAAACCAATGCAGACATTAGGAAAAAGAAAAGGAAGAGAAAGGTCATTTTCATTCAGATGTGGAAGTCAGGCTTCCAGGCGAAACTGGGAGAAGCCAAACGAATCACCCAAAACACTGTTTCGAGGCATGGCATCTTCAAGGACCACGCAGACAGCACAGCGACCTCGTGAAGACAGCGTGACATGGCTTTCTACACAGCTTGGTAGACTCATTCAACAAACGCTAGGAAATCGAGTCCTCGCTGGAGGACGTCCCCCGGCTCCCAGGGGACATCTAGCAGTCTGGGGCTGGTGTGGGAGAGTTCAAAGGATCTGGGATTCAAGTCTGGTTAGCTGGGTCTGCAGAATTCCTAGGAAGCCAGGGTTGTTCTGATGTCACCCCATATAACTTCCAAATCTCTGGAGGAAGTCTATACTTGTAACACAAATGGCAGTGATTATTGCTGTTAATTGATTCTATATATAAAAGCAAGGGTGTCACAGAACCCAGGTTGCTCCAGGCTAGTGAAAAGTCCTAATCAGTTGACACCCCTTCTCTTTGACCTTTGTGAAATTCCCAGACCTTATAGCCCCTGAGGGATGCTAAAATATGATATTAACCACGCAGACAATTGAGATGCTGTGCATGGCCCACCAGCTCAGCGCAGGCACCACTACCCTGTTAGATGGTGATAGTTAATCCGAGAAAGCCACCATATGCATGATGAATATTCTAATGCACAGGAATTTTTTTTATGTTCTGTATTTGAAATAGTATAAGAGCTTAACCTACTAGACCCTCATAATTACTTTTTTTTTTTTTTGGCCATACCTCAGGGCTTGAGGGATCTTAGTTCCCCAACCAGGAATCGAACCCACACCCACTGCCTTGAAAGCATGGAGTCCTAGCCACTGGACAGCTGGAGAAGTCCCTCATAAGGACCAGTTGTAAAGTGGAAAACAAGAAGGGTCAGAGACCACTCTGTGTGGTTCTGTGGGACTTGCCATCGGTCACGGCTCCTGGAGTCTTGTCCCCTGCTTCCCGCTCACTGGACTCTTCACTGACTGTGGAGTCGGCATCTGAGGGAGAAACTCTGCAGACACAAAACCAATGCAGACATTAGGAAAAAGAAAAGGAAGAGAAAGGTCATTTTCATTCAGATGTGGAAGTCAGGCTTCCAGGCGAAACTGGGAGAAGCCAAACGAATCACCCAAAACACTGTTTCGAGGCATGGCATCTTCAAGGACCACGCGGACAGCACAGCGACCTCGTGAAGACAGCGTGACATGGCTTTCTACACAGCTTGGTAGACTCATTCAACAAACGCTAGGAAATCGAGTCCTCGCTGGAGGACGTCCCCCGGCTCCCAGGGGACATCTAGCAGTCTGGGGCTGGTGTGGGAGAGTTCAAAGGATCTGGGATTCAAGTCTGGTTAGCTGGGTCTGCAGAATTCCTAGGAAGCCAGGGTTGTTCTGATGTCACCCCATATAACTTCCAAATCTCTGGAGGAAGTCTATACTTGTAACACAAATGGCAGTGATTATTGCTGTTAATTGATTCTATATATAAAAGCAAGGGTGTCACAGAACCCAGGTTGCTCCAGGCTAGTGAAAAGTCCTAATCAGTTGACACCCCTTCTCTTTGACCTTTGTGAAATTCCCAGACCTTATAGCGCCCCTGAGGGATGCTAAAATATGATATTAACCACGCAGACAATTGAGATGCTGTGACTAAGGGTCTAGGATGAGGCTACCAGAGAAGAAAAAGAAGTTTTGTTAAATTATACTAGCATATTCAATAATTTTTAATGATTTGATTTGTTCTCACTCTGCAAAATAATTAAGCAAATGACCTCTCTCTACATTATTCATCTTCTTTTGTAAAGATCATGTTCTAACATTCATTAAGTTCTGCAAACTAGGCCAGAACCCCTGGGGTATGTTTCCTGATAAGTCAGAAATTGCAATGTCATTTCGAATGTTGGTATGATCACACACTTTTCCCCTCTCAGCAGAAAACCAGAATCTGGCATTCCAAAGCTCAAAAGAAGGCAGATAATTTAAGGCTGCAATAGCAAAGCCTGATCATGCTTTGATCTAAAGGCAAGTTAATAAAACTTGACCCTGAACATTGTCTTCTGTCCAGAAGCTACAGCCTGTCTCACAGGGTCACAGGGTGATGGTAGGTCGTCTGTTAGCGGGTAGTTCTCTGTGTGCTTAATTCTGATAAGAGGAATGGGGATTGACTGGGAATAGGGAGGCAGTGAGGAACCCATGCACACATGCTAACGAGCGCGAGAACAGGGGCGGATGGAGAGAAGCCAAGCCAGGAAAGAGGATGCGATAAAGGTCCCACCAGCAGACCAAGCAAGGAAGCCACAGTTCCAGCCGCTGGCCTAACAGTCAAGGGCAAAGCCAATGCCGGCTAAGTAGGTATCATTTGCCATGCTCCTTCTATACATTTTTGTACATTATTTCTGAAACATCACCTCCAGAGGGCCTGGCATGGTCACCCCAGAATATTACCCTCCAGCTGGTCAATCCCTAATGAAGTTCCAAGGGGACCATGATGGTCAGTGATTCAAGGTCGGTGACTTTGGGGAGAGAAAGCACACGGGCCTCCTTTGGGAGTCCACTGGAGTACATCAAGAGCCTCAGGGGTGCTGGCCCTGGGCGAATGTTGTCAGTCCTCCAGGCTGCAGATCTGGGCGACCCTCCCTGTTGGCCCTTCCTCTACCGGAAACTGACAAACAGACACAGGCCGCGACAAAGAACAATACAGACAGCCCAGTGAGACCTTCCTCTGTGACGGATGTTCTTGGCAGGGATCTTTGCCTTGGGGCTCGGCACATCTCCGTTCTCAGAGGGCGTGGTGTGGTCCTTCCCGGGTCCGGGCAGCGGTGCTGGCTCGTGAATGATCAGGATGTCGTCCTTGTTGTGCTGACCCAGGTGCTGCTTGGCGAAGTCGAAGCCCTTCACGCTAGGGATCTGCAACTGAAACACACAGACACACAAGTGAGAGAGTCACGCTGAGCTAGAGGACAGGAAGACGCAACGGTGAGGGCTGGCAGGACTGGGAGTGCCGGCTTCTGACCCAGGAGTGGGCTCGCGATCCTGCCCATCAAATTCAACATGCACCTCGACAACACTCAACATGCAGGAAGGATCCCTGGAGTTTGCAGAAAAGACATACACTTGTGACAGATTAAATTACAAAGATTAAACAGACCCTCATATAAAGACATCGCAGGACAATGCCTGACCGCCGTCGCCGCAGCCACACGATCCCCTAGAGGAGCATGGGTGAGAGGTTCTTCTCAGAGAATGGGGACGTGTGCCAGGACCTGGAGGGCAGCACAAACTTAGAAATGAAAAGAGGTGACGACTCAGAGAATGTTCTAAACTCTGTCCGGGACCAGAGAAGACGAGATCTGGGAAAAGATCCCATTAGCGGCACTAGAAGGGTCAGGATGGAGGGGAATGAGAGAAGGCCAGCCTTCAATAGTCAGGGGGGCAGTATGAACCATTTCCTTGACCCAGCTCACAAAGTAGAGGAAAACAAACCACATATTAGTAGTGGTCCCAAGGGTCTCCTTGGCAGGCGCCCCCCATGTGATTCCATCAGGCTGAATTCTGCACCCACAGAGACTCCTATTGGTCTGAAGACAAAAGTCTAGCCCATCTAAGGAGCTATTCTAGACAATATACTGCATGTAGAAGTGAAAGGTTCTGGGGCATTTGTGCTAACTTTATGCACTGGTGAGTGACTACTATTTGTGATTTCTACGGTCTAGGCTGGACGGGTAGAAGGAAAGCAGACTGCAGTAATGACTCACGCCAGCAGAGGGGGACAGAACTTGCTATAAATCACGTTCACAAAGACGCTGCTGGGAGACAATAGGCAAAGACTGGCATGCCTCTATTTTCTAAATTAATAATATCGTGTTACAGCAGTCCACTGCACCACACACAGGCAGCTTGTGCATGGTGCACGTTCCCTGGCTCAAAAATATTTTTTCCCAAACAATGAGCCCACAAAACCCTGCAGCTCCATGACTCCCCGCAACCTCGCAGCCATCTTTAGGTACGCTCCTTGAATCTCTGGGAAGTGTGGGCTTTCCCAGGTGGTGCGAGAGGTAAAGAATCCACCTGCCAATGCAGGAGACGCAAGAGACAGGTTCAACCTCTGGGTCAGGAAGATCCCCTGGCGGAGGGAGGCTCATAGCAACCCACTCCCGTATTCTTGCCTGGAAAATTCCCTGGACAGAGGAGCCTAGTCCAGACACAACTGAGCACACACACACACATCTCTTCCTGGGGGCATACGTTCCCTTTAGAGGAATCATATTCATAACAGACAACCTCTATAGATAAACTTCTGATTCCTCCTTTCTCAAGAATCCTTCTGCTTTATAGAAAAGGCACATCTCTCCTCCATGGGGCCGCTTTCACTCCAGCTGCACCTCATTTTGGTTCCACAAGGCGCCTCTAGATGAAAGCATAACAGGTATTATCATCTAAACATAACCATCAAAGTTTCCTCTTTTGCAAGTTAGATGATTTCCTTTATCAAACTTGAAGGAGACCACCTCCTCGAAGCAAAGGTCTCCAAAGTGAGAAGGGAAAATATAGACTACATCACCTCCTTGGTACCGCCTGTGTAGCCAAGCCTAGGAACTAAATGTCTTTCCTGGCACACTCTTCGGTTCATATAAGAAACAAACAAGGGCTTCCCCTGGTGGTCCAGTGGGTAAGGACACTGCCTTGCAGTGCAAGGGGCGCTGGTTCGATCGCTGGCCTGGGAAGATCCCACGTGCCACGGAGCGGCTGGACCAATGTGTCCAATTACCGAGCTGGAGCTCTGGAGCGCATGCGCCCAGAGCCGGTGCTCTGCAATGATAGATGCCACCGTGATGGGAGGCCCACAGGAGCCAAAGAACAAAGAAATGAAAGACCAACAGAAGTGGCCCAACCACCCCACTCCCTCCCCAACCCGCTCCCCTACCCCCCACCCCAAAAATTTTAAAAATTGGTTCAAAAATAAAAGAAAGAAACAAACAAGCGGGAAAGAGCTGCTGAGCACAGAGAGCTGAGATCGGGGCTCTGTGATGACAGGATAGGATCGGGGCGTGGGGGAGGGCGGCTCAAGAGGGAGGAGACACGTGTATACTTAGGGCTGAGTCACATTGTTGTAAAGCAATACAACATTGTAAAGCAATTATCCTCAAATTAAAAATAAACTTTTAAACAACTGAAAAGATGAAAAGTGTTGGAAAGGAGAAACTATCTATCTATCTATCTATATATATATATATATGTCACAGGGGAACAAAATCTGCTACTCCCAAATGTTTCTTTGGCATGTGGATTATTTCAAGCTGAAAACAAGCAAGGCCCAAAAGACTCAGGAAAAAACTGATATTCCCCCTATACTTGCCTAAAAGAATACAGAGGACCTATTCCAAAAAGCAAACTATCATCATTCCTCTCTGCTCCCCTGTCTCTCCAAGACCCAGCAAGCATTTCTTTACCAAACCTGTGCTTTTCCATCTTCCCGTGAACTGCCTCCCTCTCCTCTGAAGTCAGAAACCACTGCCTCCTGCATCCCCTTTTCTCTTCAGCTGAAGGTGGCATTTAAGGTATGGGCTTTGGCCATTGTGGAGAGTTACTCAGGTCTAAACCTAGATTTCTCCTATGAATCCATGTGATTAAACCTTTCTGTGATTTTCTCCTGTTAATCTGTCTCAGGTCAATTTAATTTGTAGACCCGCCAGGACAATCTAGAAAATTCCTTCTCCCCGACAATGCTTCATAAGTGCCTAGGCACCATACAAATGAAATTGATAGCAATATTATTGCCGTTGGTCGATGAAACATCAAGCAATGGATATAGTCACTGCCTTGCAGTGCAAGGGGCGCTGGTTCGATCGCTGGCCTGGGAAGATCCCACGTGCCACGGAGCGGCTGGACCAATGTGTCCAATTACCGAGCTGGAGCTCTGGAGCGCATGCGCCCAGAGCCGGTGCTCTGCAATGATAGATGCCACCGTGATGGGAGGCCCACAGGAGCCAAAGAACAAAGAAATGAAAGACCAACAGAAGTGGCCCAACCACCCCACTCCCTCCCCAACCCGCTCCCCTACCCCCCACCCCAAAAATTTTAAAAATTGGTTCAAAAATAAAAGAAAGAAACAAACAAGCGGGAAAGAGCTGCTGAGCACAGAGAGCTGAGATCGGGGCTCTGTGATGACAGGATAGGATCGGGGCGTGGGGGAGGGCGGCTCAAGAGGGAGGAGACACGTGTATACTTAGGGCTGAGTCACATTGTTGTAAAGCAATACAACATTGTAAAGCAATTATCCTCAAATTAAAAATAAACTTTTAAACAACTGAAAAGATGAAAAGTGTTGGAAAGGAGAAACTATCTATCTATCTATCTATATATATATATATATGTCACAGGGGAACAAAATCTGCTACTCCCAAATGTTTCTTTGGCATGTGGATTATTTCAAGCTGAAAACAAGCAAGGCCCAAAAGACTCAGGAAAAAACTGATATTCCCCCTATACTTGCCTAAAAGAATACAGAGGACCTTTTCCCAAAAAAGCAAACTATCATCATTCCTCTCTGCTCCCCTGTCTCTCCAAGACCCAGCAAGCATTTCTTTACCAAACCTGTGCTTTTCCATCTTCCCGTGAACTGCCTCCCTCTCCTCTGAAGTCAGAAACCACTGCCTCCTGCATCCCCTTTTCTCTTCAGCTGAAGGTGGCATTTAAGGTATGGGCTTTGGCCATTGTGGAGAGTTACTCAGGTCTAAACCTAGATTTCTCCTATGAATCCATGTGATTAAACCTTTCTGTGATTTTCTCCTGTTAATCTGTCTCAGGTCAATTTAATTTGTAGACCCGCCAGGACAATCTAGAAAATTCCTTCTCCCCGACAATGCTTCATAAGTGCCTAGGCACCATACAAATGAAATTGATAGCAATATTATTGCCGTTGGTCGATGAAACATCAAGCAATGGATATAGTCAGCTGAGAGTTCTCACAGACCAGATAAACCGACAGATATAAATTTAGATACAAAATTTTGTAATTCAGCAACAGGACATAACCCAAGGTAGACCCCCAATAAATATCTGATGACTATATGAATTTTAAAAAGGTCAGTTGAAGCACCAAACTTACTGGATTTTGTGGGGAACCAAGAAAAGGGTACATGTCATAAATGAAATGCACATCTGTTACAGCCTTGAAGTCCTGTTGGCTTCTGTTCATTCAGATCAGCATCTTTAAATACGTTCATTAGATCCCTGACTTCTCTCAGGCTGGATGAGTCACCTCCTCCGACGACAACAGAAATTTGGCAACCAGTCTATGCTTATACACAAAACAAAAGACTCCTCCACACAGAAGGAAAGAATTAGAGGGGAAAAAAAAAAAACCTGTTCCGTCACTTATGGAATTAGCCCCCTTTGTTTCATCACTGTTTTCTGGAACCCTTTTTCTAGTTTTTCCATGTCTTAAAAAAAAACGTAAGAGTTAGGTCTGGCATATTGTGCTTCCAGCCTCCATATGCAGAAATAAGCGTCAATCAGCATTTTAAGGAGTCACAATTGTTTAGTGCCTTCAACCTTCTTATTAGGACCCAGTGTTTCTGAGGGCGACAGCTCTTTTGTTCCTTCTTTATATCGTGGAGGGACAACCCCATTCCTCTCCTTTTGCTCCCCTGTCTCTCAAGACCCAGCAAGCCTTTCTTTAACAAACCTGTGCTTTTCCATCTTCCCGTGAACTGCCTCCCTCTCCTCTGAAGTCAGAAACCACTGCCTCCTGCATCCCCTTTTCTCTTCAGCTGAAGGTGGCATTTAAGGTATGGGCTTTGGCCATTGTGGAGAGTTACTCAGGTCTAAACCTAGATTTCTCCTATGAATCCATGTGATTAAACCTTTCTGTGATTTTCTCCTGTTAATCTGTCTCAGGTCAATTTAATTTGTAGACCCGCCAGGACAATCTAGAAAATTCCTTCTCCCCGACAATGCTTCATAAGTGCCTAGGCACCATACAAATGAAATTGATAGCAATATTATTGCCGTTGGTCGATGAAACATCAAGCAATGGATATAGTCAGCTGAGAGTTCTCACAGACCAGATAAACCGACAGATATAAATTTAGATACAAAATTTTGTAATTCAGCAACAGGACATAACCCAAGGTAGACCCCCAATAAATATCTGATGACTATATGAATTTTAAAAAGGTCAGTTGAAGCACCAAACTTACTGGATTTTGTGGGGAACCAAGAAAAGGGTACATGTCATAAATGAAATGCACATCTGTTACAGCCTTGAAGTCCTGTTGGCTTCTGTTCATTCAGATCAGCATCTTTAAATACGTTCATTAGATCCCTGACTTCTCTCAGGCTGGATGAGTCACCTCCTCCGACGACAACAGAAATTTGGCAACCAGTCTATGCTTATACACAAAACAAAAGACTCCTCCACACAGAAGGAAAGAATTAGAGGGGAAAAAAAAAAAACCTGTTCCGTCACTTATGGAATTAGCCCCCTTTGTTTCATCACTGTTTTCTGGAACCCTTTTTCTAGTTTTTCCATGTCTTAAAAAAAAACGTAAGAGTTAGGTCTGGCATATTGTGCTTCCAGCCTCCATATGCAGAAATAAGCGTCAATCAGCATTTTAAGGAGTCACAATTGTTTAGTGCCTTCAACCTTCTTATTAGGACCCAGTGTTTCTGAGGAGCGACAGCTCTTTTGTTCCTTCTTTATATCGTGGAGGGGACAACCCCACCGTCCGTGTCTCGTCGGAATACATCACTGGCAAGCCGGGGTGGGCTGGTGCGGCAGGTCAGCCAAGTCATAGGAGAGATGCCCCATGAATTTTAAAACATGTCGAGCCATAAATATAATACGACCTAGATGGAACAACGCAGAGCGAAGTCCCCAGCGCTCAGGGTAGCCTGAGCCCCTGGGAAGGAGCCGTGGAGATCACAAGGGAAACCACAGAGCTGATCCCCAAAGCGGCAGAAGAAAAACACAGCACCTGGAAGAGAGCGCCACAGCTACTGGTGTCCGTGAAAGTCACTGTGGCCACCAGGCTGCTTCCAATCAGGAGGGGAAGACAAGGTGAGCCTCCTGCCATCTGCAGGTCTCCACCGCAGCCCAGTGTAGGGCCACGGCTCACCCTGAGGCCTATGAGGTGGGTCCGCAGTCCTCCAAGATTCTCCCGCCCCCAGGCAGCAGCTGATCAAGGCCGTCCTGGAACTACCAACACTTGAGGCATTACCGAGATCCTTGGAGAGGGGATGAGATGGGGATGCTCTTTGAGCTTCTCTTCAACCCACTGACCACAGTACCCGCTTCAGGGACTGTTCCAAACATCGGTGTGTCTAAGGGATTCCCTGATGGTCTAGTGGTTAAGAATCTGCCTTCCAATGCAGAGGACCTGGGTTCAATCCCTGGTCAGGGAACTAAGATCCTCCCTGCCCGAGGTGGCTAAGCCCATGCACTGCAACTATCGAGCCCATGAGTTCTAGAGTCTGTATGCTGCAACAAGAGAAGCCCCCACTGGAACCTGAGAAAGACCGTGAGGCCACAGCAAAGAGCCCATGCACCTTCCTGCCTTCCACACCTATTCTCCCCCAGCTCCTCGGGCTTCATCTCCTCAAACTCCGAGCTTCACACCCAGGCTAAGGCGTGGTTGCCCCTTGTCCGAGCTCCTATGGCGCCCTGGACAGACATGCTGCTGTATGTCAGCATTGAGCCACCACTCCCGAAAGAAAGCCCTCCGAGGCAGGGACCATGTTATCTGTGCTTGGCACCCAGCCCGGCCCTGCATCAGGTCAGTTCAGTCTCTCCGTCGTGTCCAGCTCTTTGCGACCCCACGGACTAGAGCGTGCCAGGCTCCCCTGTCCTGCCTGGCCGAGAGCAAATGCCCAGCATCTGGTGAATGAGCATGCGGGGTCGGAGGCAGCTCCGTCCGGCCGCCCACAGTGCCAGACAGCCAGGAACCAGGTCCCGGGCCAACCACGGGGTGTGGACTGTCCCTGTCAGAAGGAACAAGTTTCCACCAAGCCAGCAGCCTCTAGCCAACGCCACTCATGCCTTTAAATAGAACCTCAACAGGGCGAGGCAGGTCCAAGCTGTAATTTTACTGGTAGCAGTAAAAAATGATGTCTTTGGGTTACGGATTAAAGAGAATACAGATTTAAAAAAAAAAAAAAAAAAAACATGTGCTAGGGTTTGTTTGTTTCTCTTTATCATTCGAAATTTTAAAAGACCCTGCCTCAAAATGGGATAGAATGGCCCCTCTCTTATCATATTTCCAAACTACTCTCACACAATATGAAGAGGTTTCCTTCTGGTTACAAGAAGAAGGGGGTGTGGATCTGGGGTCAGTGGATTTATTGTTTCCAGATGTTTACAGTTCTGGGATTTGCTAGAAGACTTCAGAGAGCAGCGGTGAAGCAGCACAAGGGGGTGGGGTGAGAGAGAGAAAACAGAGCCACACAAGAAGGCAACAGAGCCCCTGCCGTTTAAGTCACAGGAAAACAGCATCTCTGCAAAGTGCCCCGAGGAACAGGCTGGGGCCCTTCACTAGTGCCAGATAGTCCTAGAAGAATCACTTACGAAGTAGAGATGTTTTGTTTTTAAACTAAATGGATATCATCATTTTCTTATGATAAGAACATGACAAGATCCATGTGATGGGTTCTTAAGCCAGCACAACGAAGACCCTGCTATGCTAACTGTGTTGAAGACACCTGTTCTCTCAGGGAATTCTGAAACAGAAAACCTTTCCTGAAAAGATGCCATAAAAGTGAATACATCGGGAATTCCCTGGCGGTCCAGAGGCTAAGACTCTGTGCTCCCAGTGCAGGGGGCCCGGGTTCGATCCCTGGTCAGGGACCTAGAGCCCACATACTACAACTGAGACCCAATGCAGCCAAATAAATACAAATAAAATATATATAAAAAAAAAGTGAATACATCAACCCAGGCAGCACTTGCAAAAGAACACAACTCCAAAGGTGGGAAGTTCTATTAGAAACAGACCATGTGAGGTATTAGCAGTATCCTGGATGTGAGAATATTTCGGAACCAAAAGTGGGGGAAGGCGAAAGTCTGAAGAATAATCCATTGTGAACTGAAGCAATGTGGTTCTCTTGATAGTTACTGAAGCAGATAGACTTCCACAGGAGTGTTCATGTGAGGAAGCATCGCACAGGACAGACCTAAATACATAACCAACTACACTGGCTAAACCTCTCTGTAACAGCACTCTTTCACCAGAACCCCTAACATTTCCAAACTGACTGTTGACGTCATTACAATGAAACTCACACTATGAATCATTTAGTACATCAAGGACTTTTGCCCCAGGTTTTTTCCATGCTATTCACCAGTCTAACAACAAAACAACCTATGTCAATAACAAATAAAGACGGGTAATAAATATATAACCTTTATGTGTAAACTGCTTCCAAAATGCTAGATAACCATAAGCTTGCAATTTCATCTAGAGTTGGCATTTCTTAGCTAAATCATAAGAAAAAGAATGCTCTTTCTTTACTTTTACAAGCAAAAGAAATTTTGAAATAAGACTCTTTTATAACGTTAGGTCTAGGCTTTATAATGTACAGAATTTTCTTATACACAGAAAATCAGAGTAAAATTAAAAGGCTAAATAGTGTGATCCTTTATTTCCTGTTCTTCTGCCTCTTGCTTGCTTTTTCTTAGCAAACTTTTAGGGTTGAGTGAGTCTTCTACATGTGTGAGACCCATAGTGGATACATGTTAATCAAGAGAGTCGGGGACCACCACCTCCCATGCCCTGGGTGCAGCTGACGTGTATGTGGAGCTCAGTGTTTGCCCCCTAATGAGTTCTTCTCTTCTCACTCCACCAGGGGAGCTAGATGCTGACCCAAGACACTTTGTCTTCACTCAAAAACTTATATGCGACAAATTCTGCAGACACCATTGAAACGTTAAGTGTGAGAAGGGAACTGCTATTATTATCAAAACTACACTGAAGGCCTTGGAAAGACACAGAGAAGGAGCTGGAAAGAAAGAAGAAAAGAAAGGAAGGGACGAAGGAAAGAAAGAAAAGATAGAAAGAAACTGCTGTCAATTTAGGTGTAAGAGAATTAACTCTAAAAGACTGCCGAGTTCAGTGGTGTGGGGGTGGATAGTGAAAAAAAATCTAGAAAATTTTGTATCCAAGCTGTTTTACTCTTCCCTTAAGAAACTCAAACTGAAAACTGCAGTTGACACATTGTATGTATTGGGTTATTTTTCCTTTTTTGTAAAATTTTGGCCTTTTTTATTGGTTTTTTATTTATTTATTTTCATCCATCTTTGTTCTTTGGCCTGTGTGGGCCTCCCCTCGCAGTGGCCTCTCTTGCTGCAGAGCGCTGATTCTGGACACATGCCCTCCAGAGTGCTGACTCATAATTGGACACACCGGTCCAGTTGCTCCACGGCACGTGGGATCTTCCCGGGCCAGGGATCGAACCGGCACCCCTTGCACTACAAGGCAGACTCTTTACCCACTGGACCACCAGGGAAGCCCTGTATTGTTTCTTAACAAGAAAGACCACACAGGGCTTCCTGGTGGCTCAGTGGTGAAGAGTTCACCTGCCAATGCAGGAGACATGGGTTCAATCCCTGCCAATGCCGGAGACATGCTCTTTCTTTACTTTTACAAGCAAAAGAAATTTTGAAATAAGACTCTTTTATAACGTTAGGTCTAGGCTTTATAATGTACAGAATTTTCTTATACACAGAAAATCAGAGTAAAATTAAAAGGCTAAATAGTGTGATCCTTTATTTCCTGTTCTTCTGCCTCTTGCTTGCTTTTTCTTAGCAAACTTTTAGGGTTGAGTGAGTCTTCTACATGTGTGAGACCCATAGTGGATACATGTTAATCAAGAGAGTCGGGGACCACCACCTCCCATGCCCTGGGTGCAGCTGACGTGTATGTGGAGCTCAGTGTTTGCCCCCTAATGAGTTCTTCTCTTCTCACTCCACCAGGGGAGCTAGATGCTGACCCAAGACACTTTGTCTTCACTCAAAAACTTATATGCGACAAATTCTGCAGACACCATTGAAACGTTAAGTGTGAGAAGGGAACTGCTATTATTATCAAAACTACACTGAAGGCCTTGGAAAGACACAGAGAAGGAGCTGGAAAGAAAGAAGAAAAGAAAGGAAGGGACGAAGGAAAGAAAGAAAAGATAGAAAGAAACTGCTGTCAATTTAGGTGTAAGAGAATTAACTCTAAAAGACTGCCGAGTTCAGTGGTGTGGGGGTGGATAGTGAAAAAAAATCTAGAAAATTTTGTATCCAAGCTGTTTTACTCTTCCCTTAAGAAACTCAAACTGAAAACTGCAGTTGACACATTGTATGTATTGGGTTATTTTTCCTTTTTTGTAAAATTTTGGCCTTTTTTATTGGTTTTTTATTTATTTATTTTCATCCATCTTTGTTCTTTGGCCTGTGTGGGCCTCCCCTCGCAGTGGCCTCTCTTGCTGCAGAGCGCTGATTCTGGACACATGCCCTCCAGAGTGCTGACTCATAATTGGACACACCGGTCCAGTTGCTCCACGGCACGTGGGATCTTCCCGGGCCAGGGATCGAACCGGCACCCCTTGCACTACAAGGCAGACTCTTTACCCACTGGACCACCAGGGAAGCCCTGTATTGTTTCTTAACAAGAAAGACCACACAGGGCTTCCCTGGTGGCTCAGTGGTGAAGAGTTCACCTGCCAATGCAGGAGACATGGGTTCAATCCCTGAGCCGGGAAGATCCACATGCTGCAGAGCAACTAATCCTTAAGCCCGTGAGCCACAACTATGGAACCTGTGCTCTAGAGCCTCAGAGCCGCAACTACAGGGCCATGTGCCACAACTACCGAAGCCCGTGTGGCCTAGAGCCCGAGCTCCACAACAAGAGAAGTCACCGCAACAAGAAGCCTGCTCACCTCCACTAGAGAGTAGCCCCCACTCCCTGCAAGAGAAGAGCCTGTAGCAGCAATGAAAACCCAGTATAGCCAAAAATAAATAAATAAATAAAATTTTAAAAAATAATAATAATAATAAAGAAAGACCACACAGAATTCCTTTTGGTAGACTAGTACTCCTTTTTTTTAAGCTTGTCAAATAAAAATTCATTATATATATATAAAGTTAAAATGGAAAAGGCACATATTACCATTTTTTAATGATTAAGTGGTCATGATCAAGGTGGATAAATAGGCTTGCAAAAGACAGACAGAGAAGAAAGGAGCCGCCCAGCAGGGTTGTATATGAAAGAAACAGATACACAGATCAAAGAAAACTTTCCCTGGCTCTTGTTCTCTGAAAGCATCCAGGGTTAAAATAGATCAGAATTCATACACAGAACATCTCAAAAATAAAATCACAGTGGAACTCGAGGCCCATAGCATTGCTGAGCCTGCACACAGCTTCTTTTTCTGGGCAGGTATTGAACCCTGCAGAAGACCTGGCTTTCAGTAAACAAACACGGAAGCCCAGGGACACCACCACTAAAGCCAGAAGACTTCCCGGCCAGCTCTCTTCCCAGCCTTCAGTACCAGAAGCTTGACCTGACCCCATTCCAGCCCACAGGACGCTCATGTGAACGTGGGGTTTGGGGTCGCGCTTACCTTCTGACGCTGCTGAATGTTGGCCACGGTGTCAGGCTGAAAGTCCAGCTTGTCCGTGCGGCAGAGCTTCCAGTAGAGGATGACGACGATCACCAGCACCACCAGCGCCGGCACGCCCACGCCCACGATGACCCAGAGGTTGCTGCTCTGGGACTCAGGGGACGGCCTCTTCACCCTGTCCACAGCTGCAGGCGAGGAAGAAGGTCTCCACATTAGTCCTCAGCACTCCTTTACTGAATACCGAGTGCCCCCTCTCCTCGGAGAAACCCTCCCACGTCATCTCAAGACAACTGAGGAGAGACTATCATCCTCTGACAGCAGGAAATGGGAGGCAGTGAACACCGCAGAGTGTCCCATCTACACATAGCAGGGATCACAGTGACATACACGACATGTTTAGAGGAATGTTGCTGATCCGGTGGCCAACTGAGGTGGATTCCAGGTCAACTGGGGTGGATTCCAGGTCTCCTGATGCCCAGTTTATTCTACCAGGTCCCTCCCTAAGTCCTCACTGAGGGGTTTCTAATTCTCACGCAAAACCAGAAATCTCAATAAGGGGTCTCTGAGCTCTGTCTTCATTCCATATCTGGGTCTCTCCCTAAATCACTGAAAGTCATTTTTAAAATTACATTAAAACTTGGTTTTTCTTTTTTAAGACTTTTTTTGAGTGGACCATTTTTAAAGTCTTTAATGAATTTGTTCCAATATTTCTTCTGTTCTGTGTTTTGGCTTGTTGGCTGTGAGGCACGTGGGATTTTAGCTCCCCAACCAGGGATCAAACTCACATCCCCTGTGCTGGAAAGTGAAGTCTTAACCACTGGACCACCAAGGAAATCCTCTCAACTAAATGATTCTGAAACTTCCACTCCCCACCTTCCCCATCCCACCTCCTGCCTTAGCCCCCCATCTTTCACAACCCTGGACAATCATGTTGCCATTCCCCCATCCTCCTTAATTTCCATCACCAGCTCCTCTCCCTAACCCAGTCTCCCAGTACTGGGCCCTCATTGCCCTCAGTCTATATTCATCCTTTTACATGATTCAGCTCTTCTTAAAAGCTCTCCTCTTTCCAGTCCTCTTAAAGCTCAGGTTCCAATCAGCAGGTCCTGGAAACCAAGACGCCCCCTCTTCTCTTCCCAACTCCTTTTCAGTCACTGGGGCTACTTCACAACAACCTCTCCATGACAACACTGGACTCCCCTTGTCTAAGTTCTTAGTCTTGTAAACAGTACCATGTTGTTATATTCTTTAACGATGCACTGTATACATAAATGTATCAGCTTGATATGCAATACTACTTAGCTCATAAGCTTAGCTTAGGTCATGATTCCAGGCTTGTCTTTTCAAGGCATGTCTTTGCAAATACACCCCAGTCTTCCTGGGCAGGGACTAGGTTCTGTATTCTTTTCATATCCCATAATGGTTAACACATGACACAGGATCAGAATGTTCTCACTCAAAGATGTAGCAAGAAAAAAGACACCTGGTGCTGGTTTAAGTGTGGGTCTAGGTCCCCAGGAGAGTGACCAAGGAGGGCAGCAAGCCCTCTTAAGCACAAGCACTGTGAAAAAAGCACAAATTACAAAGCAAAGTCTCTGTGGGAAATGGGGAAAGTGACAGGGTGTTAAAATTTTGCCTTTCTTAGCTTGCCCTGAGGATAGCTTGCATGTGTAGTTCATTTTGCCTGAAAACAGCTGACAATGTAGGAGTGAAACAACCAAACTGAGGAGTGGGGACAACTGGAGACTCTTAGTTCTAACCTAGTAAAACCCCCTGATTCATCAAAATCAGGGCCTGACACTGGGTCCACAGCTATTTGGGGGGTTAGCCCTGGTGTTTGAAGAGTCTCCCAACCAGGGATCAACTCACATCCCCTGTGCTGGAAAGTGAAGTCTTAACCACTGGACCACCAAGGAAATCCTCTCAACTAAATGATTCTGAAACTTCCACTCCCCACCTTCCCCATCCCACCTCCTGCCTTAGCCCCCCATCTTTCACAACCCTGGACAATCATGTTGCCATTCCCCCATCCTCCTTAATTTCCATCACCAGCTCCTCTCCCTAACCCAGTCTCCCAGTACTGGGCCCTCATTGCCCTCAGTCTATATTCATCCTTTTACATGATTCAGCTCTTCTTAAAAGCTCTCCTCTTTCCAGTCCTCTTAAAGCTCAGGTTCCAATCAGCAGGTCCTGGAAACCAAGACGCCCCCTCTTCTCTTCCCAACTCCTTTTCAGTCACTGGGGCTACTTCACAACAACCTCTCCATGACAACACTGGACTCCCCTTGTCTAAGTTCTTAGTCTTGTAAACAGTACCATGTTGTTATATTCTTTAACGATGCACTGTATACATAAATGTATCAGCTTGATATGCAATACTACTTAGCTCATAAGCTTAGCTTAGGTCATGATTCCAGGCTTGTCTTTTCAAGGCATGTCTTTGCAAATACACCCCAGTCTTCCTGGGCAGGGACTAGGTTCTGTATTCTTTTCATATCCCATAATGGTTAACACATGACACAGGATCAGAATGTTCTCACTCAAAGATGTAGCAAGAAAAAAGACACCTGGTGCTGGTTTAAGTGTGGGTCTAGGTCCCCAGGAGAGTGACCAAGGAGGGCAGCAAGCCCTCTTAAGCACAAGCACTGTGAAAAAAGCACAAATAACAAAGCAAAGTCTCTGTGGGAAATGGGGAAAGTGACAGGGTGTTAAAATTTTGCCTTTCTTAGCTTGCCCTGAGGATAGCTTGCATGTGTAGTTCATTTTGCCTGAAAACAGCTGACAATGTAGGAGTGAAACAACCAAACTGAGGAGTGGGGACAACTGGAGACTCTTAGTTCTAACCTAGTAAAACCCCCTGATTCATCAAAATCAGGGCCTGACACTGGGTCCACAGCTATTTGGGGGGTTAGCCCTGGTGTTTGAAGAGGCTTCCAATCCGAGGACTGCTACCCCTGTGGCTTTCAGAATGAAAACGAGGCAAGAGAGGTGCAAGGGCAGATGGAAGTAGCCTTAAAAGGTGCCCAGAGCTTACTGCAGTGAATCTTTTCTTAAAAAAAAAAAAGTGTCTAGCTGGAGTGGGGTACCCCTCCAAGGATCAGGAATGCCATATATGAAGAAATACAAGTAAGTCCTTCACTATTTTTTCTCACTGCTCTGGAACAGAACACACCAATATACAATCATCTCCCAAACACACAAACACCAGTCACCAGCAGTTATCTCTTCATCTCCCCCGAAATCACCTACCAAATGGAGCAAGTGTGCCCATTGGCCCTCATCCTGGTTAGTTTCCAGGGCCAAGGACAGTTCTTACAAAGCTGTAATAATGAATACAGCTCATTATTGAGAATAATTTTAAAGTTGTCATTTGTTAAAAACTGCCTTCATTGCCGAAATTTTGGGGGAGTTTTTCTGCACTCTGATTCTAAATTCCTTCTAAACATTTAGTTATTTAATTCCTTTACACTTAGGAGGAAATTACTCGGAGCTCTTATAAGGATTGCTTCCAGGATCATAAAGGAAAAACAGCCACATTGAAACAGTTGGTGATTCAAAAAGGCATAGTTAGAAAAACATACTCTTCCATGTCTCTGTTTTTCTTACTTTTAAATCACCAAAATGTGTGAGCTGGGAGGAAAAAAGGCACTGAGGGTAGCCACTGCCAGGGAAGGAGAAGCCTAGACTCTCCTAGCATTAACAAAGACAGACCAAGGCTTCTCTGGTGGTTCAGTGGGTAGAGACCACCTTGCAGTGCAGGGGCCACTGGTTCAATCCCTGGTCCAGGAGGATCCCACGTGCCATGGAGTGGCTGGACCGCTGTGTCCAATTATGAGACAGCGCCTAGAGGCATTGAGTTCATTTTGCCTGAAATCAGCTGACAATGTAGGAGTGAAACAACCAAACTGAGGAGTGGGGACAACTGGAGACTCTTAGTTCTAACCTAGTAAAACCCCCTGATTCATCAAAATCAGGGCCTGACACTGGGTCCACAGCTATTTGGGGGGTTAGCCCTGGTGTTTGAAGAGGCTTCCAATCCGAGGACTGCTACCCCTGTGGCTTTCAGAATGAAAACGAGGCAAGAGAGGTGCAAGGGCAGATGGAAGTAGCCTTAAAAGGTGCCCAGAGCTTACTGCAGTGAATCTTTTCTTAAAAAAAAAAAAGTGTCTAGCTGGAGTGGGGTACCCCTCCAAGGATCAGGAATGCCATATATGAAGAAATACAAGTAAGTCCTTCACTATTTTTTCTCACTGCTCTGGAACAGAACACACCAATATACAATCATCTCCCAAACACACAAACACCAGTCACCAGCAGTTATCTCTTCATCTCCGCCAGAAATCACCTACCAAATGGAGCAAGTGTGCCCATTGGCCCTCATCCTGGTTAGTTTCCAGGGCCAAGGACAGTTCTTACAAAGCTGTAATAATGAATACAGCTCATTATTGAGAATAATTTTAAAGTTGTCATTTGTTAAAAACTGCCTTCATTGCCGAAATTTTGGGGGAGTTTTTCTGCACTCTGATTCTAAATTCCTTCTAAACATTTAGTTATTTAATTCCTTTACACTTAGGAGGAAATTACTCGGAGCTCTTATAAGGATTGCTTCCAGGATCATAAAGGAAAAACAGCCACATTGAAACAGTTGGTGATTCAAAAAGGCATAGTTAGAAAAACATACTCTTCCATGTCTCTGTTTTTCTTACTTTTAAATCACCAAAATGTGTGAGCTGGGAGGAAAAAAGGCACTGAGGGTAGCCACTGCCAGGGAAGGAGAAGCCTAGACTCTCCTAGCATTAACAAAGACAGACCAAGGCTTCTCTGGTGGTTCAGTGGGTAGAGACCACCTTGCAGTGCAGGGGCCACTGGTTCAATCCCTGGTCCAGGAGGATCCCACGTGCCATGGAGTGGCTGGACCGCTGTGTCCAATTATGAGCCAGCGCTCTAGAGTGCATGTGCCCAGAGCCGGTGCTCTGCAATGAGGGAGGCCACGGTAATGGGAGGCCCACACAGGCCAAAGAATAAAGATGGATGAAAACGAATAAATAAAAAAACAATAAAGGAGGTCAAATTAAAAAAAAAAAAAGATCAAAATATCCCTAAATTATGAGTGGTGTAAGGATAGGACAGGAGAGAAACAGGATTGAAAAGGGTAAAGGATCAAGGATTTCTTTGTGTTCAAAGACCCAGGAGGAAGCCAATAAATTCAGAAGTTACCTCCCAGCTTTCCTGTTTGACTCACTGTCTCCAACCCAACATTCAAAATGTGACATATAAGACTTTGGAATAAATACAGAGAAAACACATTACTTGACCTAGGACAAATTTTTTTTTTAGTACAGGAGGAAGGGAAAAATATTAAAGTTAACTTAAGCTACTAAAACTCACTATATGTTTATAAAATGCAGGGTAAGAGAAAACACAGTAAATGCTACAACACACAAGTGAAATCAAGAAGGTCTCAGCCAATTAATTTTAGTGACTGACCACTTCTGTAAGTGACAGTTAATACTAAAGATTTAAGACAAGAATCTACCATGCACACATAACAATGCTTTAAATTCAGAGATTATCATCAGAAAAAGACTGGCTTTTGACCCCAGCATGGCACAGAACGACTACGAGGGGCCAAGCCTGACGCACTCACGTTGGGCAACAGCGCCTTGAATTCGGTAACCCAAGATGATGGCTGCCCTCTGGATGTCTATCTTGTTAATCAGATCGGAAGACTTGACGGCACTGAGTCGCTCCCCATCTTGATCCTCCACAAAGTATATTAGCTGCACAGGATTGTCATCTCCCTCAAGCCTTGACACATTCACCAACTGAAAGATAACAGAAACCATTAGCATTTTAGAAGCTCATGTTTCCAGATGCCCTTTCCTGGGGGAACTCAATCTCGACTGTGTTCCTCAGAGGATTTATTCCTATCCTCCCCATAAGGGCATGATGTCATTCCAGGTCCCAGAATCCCCCAGAGGCTTTCCTGATAGGAAGAAAAACAGGAACAATAAAAGGAACAATGAAACAATGAGAGGAACAATGAAAGTTCCTCTCTGCAGACTAATGGGTGTGCTTAGATTTCCTCAAAGTCTTCTCTGAGACAAACAGCAAGCACAGTACATAGAACATAACAAATCCAGTTGAGAATTACTATCATCTAGTTGTCCTCCCGTCATCTCTGGTTCTCTGAAACTATTAATGGCTCCAGCCAATCTTTTCTCGAATCTATTAGCATTTTCTCCTCATTCTTCTAGGGCAGTTTCTCAACCTTGGCACTATTACCATTTTTGATCCAGATAATTCTTTGATGTGGAGGACTATTCCAAGGATAGCAGGATGTTCAGCAGCCTTTCCACCCTCAACCCCTAAAGGCCAGGAGCAAGAGCCATGTCCTTCCTCACCAGTTATGGAAACCAAGTACTCCAGGGGTCAAAAGCACCCCCAGTCGAGAACCACTGCTCTTGAGATAATATATCTCATAAAAATTTCAGTATCCCACTCTCAACAAGGGATAGATCATCCAGGCAGGAATCAATAAAGAAACAGATATGAACAATGCCACAGATCAAATGAACCTAATAAACATATAAAGAACATTCCATCCAACAGCAACACAAAAAACATTCATTTTCTCGGACAGATCATACGTTAGGCCATAAAACAAGTCTCAAGAAATCTAAGGAGAGAGGAATTATGTCAAGTATCTTTTCTGACACAAAGGTATGAAACTAGAATCACTAATGGAAAGAAAGTTGGAAATTTCACCAGTACTTGGAAATTAAACAACAAACAACACACTCCTAAACACCCAATAAACAACCACAAAAATCAAAAGGGAGATTTAAAAAATATCTTCAGACAAACGAAAAGAGAAACACAACATATCAAAACGTATAGGATGCAGCAAAAGCAGTTACAAGAAGAAAGTTTATCAATGAAATCAAAAAAGAAAGATCTAAGAAGAATCAGCCCTAATGAGGTGGTTGGATCTAGAACCTATCATAAAAAGTGAAGTCAGTCAGAGAGAGAAGGACAAGTACAATAATACTAACATATGTATATGGAATCTAGTAGGATGGTGATGATGGCACATGCAGTGAAGCAATGGAGAAACAGACATGGACAGTGGACATATGGACATTGTGGGGAAGGAACAGTGGGTGGGTGGCATAAAGGAAGTAGCATGAAGGCCTATACTATCATATGTGAAGAAAATAACTATAGTCATTGCTCTGTGAGAAAAGGGGATCCTGCAGGGGTGTTGTGCGATGGTCTCAAGGGGTGGGACGGGCAGGATATACTTATGACTAATCTGGGAACATACATATCTGTAAAACTCTGTAAAAGTTAAAAGTAAAATAAAAGCTTAAAAAAAAAGAAAAAAAGAAAGACCTCAAATCAATAACCTAACACTATACCTCAAGGAAACTAGAAAGAGAGGAAACAGCCCAAAGTTAGCAGAAGGGAGAAATTAACAAAGACCAGAATGAAAATAAATGAAATAGAGAATAAGAAAACAATAGAAGAGATTAACACAACTACGAGTTAGTTCTTTGAAAAAATAAACAAAATTGACAAATATTTAGCTAGACTAACCAATAAAAACAGAAAAGACTCAAAAACTATAAATGAAAGAGAAAACATTACAGTAGATACCACAGAAATATAAAGGATCAAAAGATATTACTGTGAACAATTATATGCCAATCTGATAACCTAGAAAAAATAGATGAATTCCTAGAAACATACAACCTACCAAGACTGGATCATGATGAAACAGAACATCTATTCTTGCCTGGAAAATCCCATTAACAGAAGAGTCTGGTGGGCTACAATCCACGGAGTCATAAACAGTTGGACACACACATAGACCCATAATGAGTAAGGAAATCAAATCAGTAATCACAAATTTCCAAGCAAAAAAAAGCCCAGAACCAGATGGTTTCACTGATGAATGCTACCAAATATTTAAAGAAAAATTAATGCCAATCCTCAAAAAAGAATTGAAGAGGAGGAAACATTCTCAAATTCATTTTATAGAACTAACATTACCTTAATACCAAAGCCAGGGAAAAACTCTGCAAGAAAACTATAGGCCTGTATCTATAAGGGTCATAGTTGCAAAAATTCTCAACAAAGTCTTAGCAAAGCAAATTCAACAATATATAATCTATCAATAGATCCAAAAAAAAGCATTTGACAAAACTCCACACCCATTTAGGATAAAAACTCTCAACAAACATAAGAAATATACCTCTACATAGAAAAAGCCATATATGACAAAGCCACAGCTAACATCGTACCCAGTGGTGACAGGCTGAGCACTTTTCCTTTATTGATCAGGAATAAGATGAGACTGTCCACTCTCACTGCTCCTATTCAGCACAATACTACAAGTCCTAGCTGGAACAATCAGGCAAGACAAAGAAATAAATGGCACCCAAATCAAAAATGAAGAAGCAAAACTGTCTTTGTCTGCAGATGACACGATCTTATATATAGAAAACCCTAAAGACTCTACAAAAAATAAAATCAATTGGAAGGAATAAGTAAACATGGTAACGTTGCAAGATATAAAATAAACACACAGAAATCAGTTGTATTTCCATACACTAATAACAAAGTATCTGAAAAATAAACAAACAGTTCCATTTGAAAAAGCATCAAAAACAATAAACTATTTAGGAATAAATTTAACTCAGGAGGTAAAGATATGCATAACTGAAATCTATAAGACACTGATGAAAGAAACTGAAGAACACACAAATAAATGGAAATACATCCCATGTTCGTCATGGATCAAGAGAATATTGTTAAAATGCCCATACAAAGCTATCTATAGATTCAATGCAGTCCCTATCAAAATTCCAATGGTGCTTTTACAGAAATAAAACAACAATCCTAAAATTCATATGGAACGACAAAAGATCCTGGTGACAAAGGAGTCAAGGATACTCAATGGGGAAAAGGCTTTAATGTCTTTAATAAATGATGTTAGGAAAACTGGATATTCACATTCAGAAGAATGAAACTAGACACCATTCTATACACAAAAATCAATTCTAAATGGAAACACCCAAAACCATAAAACTCCTACAAGAAAACATATGGCAAAAGCTCCTTGTCACTGGTCTAAGCAATAGTTTTTTTGGATAAGACATCCAAAGCACATGCAACAAAGCAAAAATAAGCAAATGGGGCTATATCTAACTAAAAAGTTTCTATACAGCAAAAGAAAGAAACGACAAAATGAAGAGGTAACCTATGAAATGGGAGAAAATACTTGCAAATTATATATGTGATAGGGGTTGATGTTCAAAATATATTAAGGATCTCATAAAACTCAATAGCAAACAAAAACAAATCTGATTAACAAATGTGCATAGGATCTGAATAGACACTTTTCCAAAAATACACAATGGCTATGAACAGGAACTCAACATCCGGGATAATTAGGGAAATGCAAATCAAAACCACAGTGAGGGGGCTTCCCTAGTGGTCCAGTGGTTGGAGAGTCTGTCTTGCAGTGCAGGGGGTACTGGTTCGATCCCTGGCCCAGGAATATCCCCCATGCCATGGAGTGGCTGAACCAGTGTGCTCAAATACAAGCAAGTGCTCTGGAGCACATGCGCCCAGAGCCAGTGCTCTGCACCGAGAGAGGCCACTGCGATGGGAGGCCCACACATGCCAAAGAATAAAAAGATGGATGAAAAATAAATATAAATATAAAGAGGCATGATGGGAAAAAAAGGAAAAAAAAAAACCACAGTGAGGTATCACCTCACATCCATTAGAATAATTATTATCAAGAGGACAGGAGACACATGCTAGTGAGGATGTAGAGAAAAGGGAACCACTGTGGCCTGCTGGTGGGAATGTAAAGTGGTGTAGCCACTATGGAAAACAATATGGAGGCTCTTCAAAAGCTCAAAACTAGAACTAGCATATGGGCCAGTAGTTCTACTTCTGGGTGCATATCCAAAGAAATGAAACCACTGTCTTGAAAAGATACCTGCACTGCAGCATCCCCTGGAAGCACAAGTGTCCACTATGGACAAATGGACTAATCAATTTGGGAAATTTGTTTAAAGGAAAACTGGATATTCACATTCAGAAGAATGAAACTAGACACCATTCTATACACAAAATCAATTCTAAATGGAAACACCCAAAACCATAAAACTCCTACAAGAAAACATATGGCAAAAGCTCCTTGTCACTGGTCTAAGCAATAGTTTTTTGGATAAGACATCCAAAGCACATGCAACAAAGCAAAAATAAGCAAATGGGGCTATATCTAACTAAAAAGTTTCTATACAGCAAAAGAAAGAAACGACAAAATGAAGAGGTAACCTATGAAATGGGAGAAAATACTTGCAAATTATATATGTGATAGGGGTTGATGTTCAAAATATATTAAGGATCTCATAAAACTCAATAGCAAACAAAAACAAATCTGATTAACAAATGTGCATAGGATCTGAATAGACACTTTTCCAAAAATACACAATGGCTATGAACAGGAACTCAACATCCGGGATAATTAGGGAAATGCAAATCAAAACCACAGTGAGGGCTTCCTAGTGGTCCAGTGGTTGGAGAGTCTGTCTTGCAGTGCAGGGGGTACTGGTTCGATCCCTGGCCCAGGAATATCCCCCATGCCATGGAGTGGCTGAACCAGTGTGCTCAAATACAAGCAAGTGCTCTGGAGCACATGCGCCCAGAGCCAGTGCTCTGCACCGAGAGAGGCCACTGCGATGGGAGGCCCACACATGCCAAAGAATAAAAAGATGGATGAAAAATAAATATAAATATAAAGAGGCATGATGGGAAAAAAAGGAAAAAAAAAAACCACAGTGAGGTATCACCTCACATCCATTAGAATAATTATTATCAAGAGGACAGGAGACACATGCTAGTGAGGATGTAGAGAAAAGGGAACCACTGTGGCCTGCTGGTGGGAATGTAAAGTGGTGTAGCCACTATGGAAAACAATATGGAGGCTCTTCAAAAGCTCAAAACTAGAACTAGCATATGGGCCAGTAGTTCTACTTCTGGGTGCATATCCAAAGAAATGAAACCACTGTCTTGAAAAGATACCTGCACCCTGTGTTCACTGCAGCATCATACACAACAAGCAGGACATGGAAGCAACCTAAGTGTCCATCTATGGACAAATGGACAAAGAAAACGTGATATGATACATGACACTTACACACGTGCATACACACACACTGTGTTAGTCACTCAGTCCTGTCCAGCTCTTTGCAACTCCATGGACTGTAGCCCACCAGGCTCCTCTGCCCATGGGATTCTCCAGGCAAGAGTACTAGAATGGGTTGCCATTCCCTTCTCTAGGGAATCCTCCCTACCCAGGGATCAAACCCAGGTCTCCTGCATTGCAGGCAGATTATTTATCAACTGAGCCACCAGGGAAGCCCAGTAAGGGTTGCCACAACCTCCTCCAGAGGATCATCCCAACCCAGGCATTGAACTCAGATCTCCCTCATTGTATATGGATTCTTTACCATCTAAGCCACCAGGGAAGCCCCAAAACACCAGAATGGGTAGCCTATCCCTTCTCCAGGAGAGCTTCCGACCCAGGGATTGAACCCAGGGTCTCCTGCAATGAGGGTGGATTCTTTACCAGCTGAGCTACCATGGAAGCCCTATAACGTGGAATCTAAAAGAGCCAAACTCATGGAAAGAGTAGCCAGGGATGGAGGGTAAGGGAAATGGGTGATAGTGGTCAAAGTGGCCTTCCAGTCCTAAAGTTCTAGGGGCCTAATGTACAGCATGGTGACTACAATTAATAATTACCATATTGCATACTTGAAAGTTGCTAAGAGACTAGGCCTTGAAAGTTCTTACCACACACACACACCAAGTAAATAACATGGGCAAAGAATGTGCTAACACATCTTATAGTAGTAATTATTTCACAATGTATACATAAATCAATGGAGAAGGAGATGGCAACCCACTCCAGTATTCTTGCCTGGCAAATCCCATGGACAGAGCAGCTACCTACAGTCCACGGAGTCACAAGAGCTGGACATGACTTAGCAACATACATAAATCAAATCATCACACTGTACACTTTCAACTTACACAATGCTATATGGCAATTACTTCACAAGCTAGGGGGAAAAAATCTCATAAATTCATAATCTGTTGGGTCAAAGGGTACTCTGATTTGTCCCAAAATTTGTATCTCTCTGATGTTAACAGGGAAGTTCTCTTACATTAGTACTTTAGAATCTAGGACACTAGATAGATCACAGTTTAGCATAAATATAGCTTTCTATTTTGTTGCTCTTTCTCTTAGTAATATGCAACAACTTTGTGGCCTCTTGAGACTCCAGCAAAATGGTGGACTGACATTCTGAGAGAATGATCAATGGTAACTCCAAGTCCTCGATGTTAGACACGTAATTTGAATGTCTGGTCTCTACGCTTGGCACTGGCAGAACGTAGCTGCTATCTTTCTAGCCACATGTAAAGATTTATAATAGTGCCCTGTGCTCCGGACACAGCTGCTGGTCTCCTTCACCACTAGAAACTCCTCGCGACTATTTCATTTTGAATGCCTACTTCCAGATCAGGTAAGATCCTTAACTAAGTCCAAACTCTCATTCCTGGAGAATCTGTTCTTGACACTTCCACATCTTGAGAGTGGCTCACCTGTCCAGCTCTTTGTTTGCCATTTCTAGGCTAGTTCCTTGACCATTTCTGCTCCCTAACCACCTACTTCCTCCCCCAGAACTGTGCTGTAGTGGTTGATTTTCCTTAGCCCTTAGAATGGCATCCATTAAAGGGCTACTGAAAAGCAACAGACTATATCCACCTGCCTGCTTACCTGTGTGCCTGTAAAGTTCTGAGAAGTTTTGGAAATGCTTCTTCTTGTAGAAACCATACACCCAAATAGCCAATGACATCTACCTTGATTAAAAATTCTACAAACTTCTCCAACCTGAAAGTAACAGTCTGTCAAATCTAATCCCAACATCCTTTCTAGATGATTTCATATCAGGTTCATATCTGAAATCCATAAAACTATGTGTATGATGGAGTCATCACTGGGGGCAACATTTTCCATTTCATTTTTTCAAATATTTTCTGATTAGGGGCTTCCCCAATGGTCCAGTGGGCAAGGACACTGCCTTGCAGTGCAAGGGGTGCCAGTTCGATTCCCGGCCTGGGAGGATCCCACGTGCCATAGAGCGGCTGGACCGATGTGTCTAATTACCGAGCCAGAGCTCTGGAGTGCATGCGCCCAAAGTCTGTGCTCTGCAGCAGGACAGGCCACTGCAATGGGGGGCCCACACAGACCAAAGAACTAAGATGGATGAAAATAAATGAATGAAAGACCAATGAAAGTGGCCAAAATATATAGTTGCTCTTTCTCTTAGTAATATGCAACAACTTTGTGGCCTCTTGAGACTCCAGCAAAATGGTGGACTGACATTCTGAGAGAATGATCAATGGTAACTCCAAGTCCTCGATGTTAGACACGTAATTTGAATGTCTGGTCTCTACGCTTGGCACTGGCAGAACGTAGCTGCTATCTTTCTAGCCACATGTAAAGATTTATAATAGTGCCCTGTGCTCCGGACACAGCTGCTGGTCTCCTTCACCACTAGAAACTCCTCGCGACTATTTCATTTTGAATGCCTACTTCCAGATCAGGTAAGATCCTTAACTAAGTCCAAACTCTCATTCCTGGAGAATCTGTTCTTGACACTTCCACATCTTGAGAGTGGCTCACCTGTCCAGCTCTTTGTTTGCCATTTCTAGGCTAGTTCCTTGACCATTTCTGCTCCCTAACCACCTACTTCCTCCCCCAGAACTGTGCTGTAGTGGTTGATTTTCCTTAGCCCTTAGAATGGCATCCATTAAAGGGCTACTGAAAAGCAACAGACTATATCCACCTGCCTGCTTACCTGTGTGCCTGTAAAGTTCTGAGAAGTTTTGGAAATGCTTCTTCTTGTAGAAACCATACACCCAAATAGCCAATGACATCTACCTTGATTAAAAATTCTACAAACTTCTCCAACCTGAAAGTAACAGTCTGTCAAATCTAATCCCAACATCCTTTCTAGATGATTTCATATCAGGTTCATATCTGAAATCCATAAAACTATGTGTATGATGGAGTCATCACTGGGGGCAACATTTTCCATTTCATTTTTTCAAATATTTTCTGATTAGGGGCTTCCCCAATGGTCCAGTGGGCAAGGACACTGCCTTGCAGTGCAAGGGGTGCCAGTTCGATTCCCGGCCTGGGAGGATCCCACGTGCCATAGAGCGGCTGGACCGATGTGTCTAATTACCGAGCCAGAGCTCTGGAGTGCATGCGCCCAAAGTCTGTGCTCTGCAGCAGGACAGGCCACTGCAATGGGGGGCCCACACAGACCAAAGAACTAAGATGGATGAAAATAAATGAATGAAAGACCAATGAAAGTGGCCAAAATATATATATATTTTTAAAGTCACAGGGAAAACTAAAAAAAAAAAAGACTATTAAAATATTTTCTGATTAAAATCATGTATTCAACTATACAAATTATATGCCCATTGGAGAAGCTGTGAAGAACAAGAAAAATAAGAATAAAACAAAAATCACCTGAAACTCAATCAACCAAAGAAAATCATTGTAAATATTTTGGCGTATTTCCTCCTGTCATTTTTCATGATATATACATTAATATTTGGATTATATTGCATATATTTATTTGTAGCCTCTCTTCACTTTACCTTTTTTCTACTCTCCCTTACTCATTAAGAAAATGATAATGGGACATTCTAACATATGAAGATTTCATTACAGTTTATATGCCCATTATCTAATTGCTGGACACGGGGGTTGTTTTACTACTTTCGCTCTTATGCATCATGAGTTTTTCTTTTTTAAATTTTTTAACACCAAAAGTACTTCGTATCGGGGTACAGTTGATTAACAATGCTGTGGTAGTTTCAGGTGAACAGTGAAGGGCCTCAGCCACACAATTCCCTGTGTCCATTCTCCCCCAGACTGCCCTCCCATCCAGGCTGGCCCCTGACACTCAGCAGAGTTCCTTGCACTACACAAAACGTCTTTACACACTATGGTTTGGTTTTTTTTTATTATTAAATTTACTTATTTTTAACTGAAGGATAATTGCTTTACAGGATTGTGCTGGTTTCTGTCAAACATCAACATGAGTCAGCCATAGCGTCATGTTTTGATGAGGAGTCCTGGTTGTACGTAAATCCTTGTCTACGTCGTCACGTTTGGTCACTCTGAAGCAGAAGGCATGCAGTGCACGTTTTCTAAGCAATCCATCAGATGGCACTGTTAACCTGGGATGGCTGGGCTAACTTCCACAAATTCCACATTCCTCTCTCAGGGCACTTGCACGACTAACCAGGCATCTCATGATGGAGTTGTATGGCACTCTATAGCTGTTTTAGGTGCATAAATTAACCTCTACCTGGACCTTGAGCTCTGTGAAGACAGGGCTACTGAGTAAGGCAAGGCTTCTTACTGTTCATTATAGATATTGTTCAATACTGTTCTCCATTTTTTTAATGACTTTTTCAATTTCCCTATATTCTATGGTATCTGGCAAAGGAACTAGCTTAGGAACCTAACCACCGCCTTTCTGGGAAGGAAAATAAAGAGACCCATTTAAGGGGAAAACTCGGTAAAAGAGGCTGAGGGATGACGGTGATGTCAGTTCTCAGCAAATGCCCAGCTCTCCACCCAGGGTCAGCGTCACATCTTTCTCTCAAAAGCCTCTAAACCACCAAACTTCCCATCCCTGCATGCCAGGGTTTCACCCTGCCCTCCTAACTCCATAGCTCTAAATACACCATCTCCCTAGCTCTGCAAGTCAGCCTTTGGTAAAGCAGAAATTCCAAAATAATGTTACTTCACACCAAGATGAAAATAAATTACAGCCCCAACCTAAATGGGTCACTTCTCAATTCAAATGAATCTGTGATTTATACCCTTTCTGCCACTTACTGTAGTGAAGACAATCTGGGTAACAGGAGACAACCAGGACTGGCAGAGGCGGGGAGGACGGATTGCGGGAATAAAGGACAGTCCATTTTCCTCCTTCCCATCTCTCGAGGTCTCTCATAGCTGAAAGATGTATCTCTCCAATGCTATCAATAATGTCTGCCATTCCATAAAATTGACTACATTTTTAGTAATGGAAAAACTACTCTTTGAAAAATCAGGTCATCCTCTGGCAACCCACTTATACATTCTTTTGCTGTGGTTCCCACAAGGCCATGTGCTGTACTGACCACTTATTTAAGACTCAGGGAACATCTGTCCAGACTCCAGTGGAACTGAAATGGTGACACATTCGTTGTTGTCTAAGCTAGCAATCAATCTATTTATCAAGATTGTCTCCCTATTTGCATGACAATATGGCCCATTTTTAGATGGCTCCTCCCTCGTCCTTTGGCCTTCTTCTTCTTACCTGCACCATGCTGTTCCCAGCTGTGATGGTGGCCCTTCTCCACATCCGCCTTCTGGTGGAAACCTCACTGAGCAGCTGGGCCAGCTTGCGCTCCATCTCAGCTTGAAACACTTCATTCTGGAGTTGCTTCTCAACCACACCCAGGAGGACTACATTTAAGAGGGAACATACACAGGCCCCCAAACAAGTTAACAGTGGAGAGGAAAGAGTATGGAAGAGAAATTAACACAGGATTACTATAAAATGGCAATCCCTAGGGAGGAGACACTAAAAAGGGAAAGTGCTAAGTCACTCCACTCATGTCCAACTCTGTGCGATCCCATGGACTGTAGCCCGCCAGGCTCTTCTAAGTCCATGGGATTCTCCAGCCAAGAATACTGGAGTGGGTTGCCATTTCCTCTTCCAGGGGATCTTCCCACCCAGGGATTGAACCTGCATCTCTTACATCTCCTGCACTGGCAGGCAGGTTCTTTACCTCTAGCACAACCTGTTAAGTCCAAAAAGGGAAAGGGGGAAGGTGAACAGGGTGCAGGAGAGCCCACGGGAGTATAGCCCATGAGTCTTATCCCTAAAGTTTACAAAGACTGGTGGCCAGAAGTCCCAGGAGCTCAGCAATGCAGAAGCTTTGGAGCTAAGAGCTCCAACACAAGATCAAACGGTTTGCCTGCACTTATTTCAAAATTTCTGGAAATGGTCTGAGTTCATATCTAATCTCCAAGCTTCAGACTCATTAACGGACTCGAGATAAGGGGGCCTGTCTTCAGACATCTAGATTATCTAAAGAGACAACCGCTTGTTGGCATGGTACAGAAGAAAAAAAACTTGTCCTTTTCAGCCAGAACTGGCTCGAATTCCCTTTGAGATAGGACCACGGACAAGTCCCTAGCCTCTGAGAAAATTATCTCAAAAATAAGGCCACTGTACTATGCAAAGAGGTGGGGCCTTTACTGGGGACGTTGCATATGAAGCAATGAGAACTTGCAGGGTCCGGGAACCTGTCCATGGAGACGATCCTAATTCTCTAAGCTTCCTCCCCATGACCAGTTGGTTACCATGCTGTTTCCACACTGGGGACATCTGTCTTTTACACTTTTGTGTCCCAAGTTAGAAAGCCTTTACCTACAATGCCATGGGCTATGAATATCAGGCCCACAAGAGTTTAAAACAAGCTTCTTAATCACTCATGAAGTTACCTTATTGGTCCTTATCAAGCCAGATGTATGAGGCTTTTAAGGGAAAGAAAAAGAGATCCTCATTTTGGAACCTTGTCCTCTTCTGGTCAGAAAACTGTCAATTCCTGTTAGACTTTGCCCTGGACACGACATACGAATTTTAAAGAAAGCTGATCCTTTTTGTGTCATAACTCAGTGGGACACATTCTCATGGTCAAATCGGAACCCCTTTCTCATTCATTCTTCACCAAGAATCTAAAGAACATTCTGCCCTGAATTTAGGGCTCAGAAACAGGAAAGGCGGTGTCCCATTCAATACCCCCGCACAGACTTCTTCCTCTTACAGTTCCCCAAAACATTACAAAAGTTAAACGTACCTGTTCTTACCCAGGAGGACTTCAACAACTGAGATAAGTTGAGCTGTGGGTACTGGAAGGCTATAAGAAGAAAAGGGGGTTAGAAAAGAAGAAAGATTTGTTTAATAAAAAAATGCTTGCAACAGTCAGAAAGGTGAGTGTTCTAGGAGGCGAGGGATGAACTCACAACACACCACCTCCTCTACACTCATCAGTTCTGCCGGTGGGCACCAAGCCAGGGTGCCAGGCTGGGGTGAAGGCAGAGACCCTGAGGAGGTCTTGAGTACATCAGCCTCCAGAAAGAAGAGGGAGAAAAAGAAAGGGGGACATCATGGGACACTGCTTCACAGAGCTCACCCGTAAGTTCCTCTTGAATGTCACAGTTTCCGAGCAACAAGTTTTCACTCTGTGCTCCTCAGAGGCCTGAAGTTTCCCAGCAATGACTCGGGCAGGGCAAAGTGACCCACTGTCTGCCATATTTACTATTTTATCCACACCCACACTGTATATAACGGAAAGTTGCCATTCGTAAATAACAATTTCATCCCTGTCTACTTTTTCACTTAGTTAACACTACAATAAAACACAATAAGAATCATTAAGCCACTTGGCTGCTCCATTCTGAAAAGGAATCTGATTATCTTCTTTTGCCTGACTTCTATTCTGGAATCTACTGTTATTTGAAGAAAGTATTTCCCCTGCTCCAGCGCCACTCCCTTTGCATGGTGAACTGAACTGTTTCCACCCGGAAGGAACGTTTTGTTGGTTTTCATTTCTGTTTCTTTTTTTCTTCTTAAATATATGCACAGTAAACCTCAGTCTTTTTTACCATATATTTAGGTTGGTGCAAACGTTAATTATGGTTTTAGACTGTTAATTTTACAATGATGCTCAAACACATCTTTATTAATCAAAATACGAACCATTATAATAAACACATCTTTGCTAATGAGAAATCAGTCTGTTTATTCCTGTAGTGTAAATATCCATCCTTCGGGATTCAATGAACTCTTGGAAAGTATTCTCTGCATCCTGCATGTTGTAGAAAGATTTTCCCTGCAAAAAGTTGTTGAGATGCTTGAAGAAGTGGGAGACGGTGGTGAGAGGTCTGGTCAATATGGCAGATGAGGCAAAACTTTGTAGCCGAATTTGTTCAACTTCTGAACCGCCGGTTGAGCAATGTGTAGTCGGCCGTTGTCGTGAAGAACTGGGCCCTATCTGTTGACCAATGGCAGCTGCAAGTGTTATAGCTTTCAGTGCATCTCATGGATTGCTGAGCATCCTTCGCAGATATAATGGTTTCGCCAGGGTTCAGAAACCTGTAGTGGATCAGACAGGCAGCAGATAAGCAAACAGTGACCATGACCTTTTCTTGGTGCAGGCTTGGCTTTGGGAAGTGCTTTGAAACTTCTTCTTGGTCCAACCACTGAGCTGGTCATCACTGTCCCATAAAATCTACTTTTCGTTGCATATCACAAGCCAATCAAAACATGCTTTCTTTTTGTTGAACAGAATAAGAGAAGACAACACTTCAAAACAATAATTGTTTTTTATTTTTCATCAGTCCACGAGACATCTACCTATCAAGCTTTCTCACCTTTCCAATTTGCTTCAAATGCTGCACCACCACAGAAAGGGTGACGTTGATTTCTTGGGCAACTTCTGGTATAGCGGGAAGAGGATCAGCTTTGATGATGGCTTTCAACTGGTCGTTGTCAATTTCTGACGGCTAGCCACTATTCTCATCATCAAGGCTCTCATCTCCTCTGCAGAACTACTTGAACCACCACTGCACAGTACATTAGAAGTTCCTGGGCCAAATGTGCGGTTGATGTTGCGAGTTGTCTCTGCTGTTTTAGGACCCATTTTGTTGGTTTTCATTTCTGTTTCTTTTTCTTCTTAAATATATGCACAGTAAACCTCAGTCTTTTTACCATATATTTAGGTTGGTGCAACGTTAATTATGGTTTTAGACTGTTAATTTTACAATGATGCTCAAACACATCTTTATTAATCAAAATACGAACCATTATAATAAACACATCTTTGCTAATGAGAAATCAGTCTGTTTATTCCTGTAGTGTAAATATCCATCCTTCGGGATTCAATGAACTCTTGGAAAGTATTCTCTGCATCCTGCATGTTGTAGAAAGATTTTCCCTGCAAAAAGTTGTTGAGATGCTTGAAGAAGTGGGAGACGGTGGTGAGAGGTCTGGTCAATATGGCAGATGAGGCAAAACTTTGTAGCCGAATTTGTTCAACTTCTGAACCGCCGGTTGAGCAATGTGTAGTCGGCCGTTGTCGTGAAGAACTGGGCCCTATCTGTTGACCAATGGCAGCTGCAAGTGTTATAGCTTTCAGTGCATCTCATGGATTGCTGAGCATCCTTCGCAGATATAATGGTTTCGCCAGGGTTCAGAAACCTGTAGTGGATCAGACAGGCAGCAGATAAGCAAACAGTGACCATGACCTTTTCTTGGTGCAGGCTTGGCTTTGGGAAGTGCTTTGAAACTTCTTCTTGGTCCAACCACTGAGCTGGTCATCACTGTCCCATAAAATCTACTTTTCGTTGCATATCACAAGCCAATCAAAACATGCTTTCTTTTTGTTGAACAGAATAAGAGAAGACAACACTTCAAAACAATAATTGTTTTTTATTTTTCATCAGTCCACGAGACATCTACCTATCAAGCTTTCTCACCTTTCCAATTTGCTTCAAATGCTGCACCACCACAGAAAGGGTGACGTTGATTTCTTGGGCAACTTCTGGTATAGCGGGAAGAGGATCAGCTTTGATGATGGCTTTCAACTGGTCGTTGTCAATTTCTGACGGCTAGCCACTATTCTCATCATCAAGGCTCTCATCTCCTCTGCAGAACTACTTGAACCACCACTGCACAGTACATTAGAAGTTCCTGGGCCAAATGTGCGGTTGATGTTGCGAGTTGTCTCTGCTGTTTTATGACCCATTTTGAATAAGAAAATCACTCATATTTGCTTTTTGTCTAACATCACTTTTGTAGTCAAACATAAATATAAAATACACAGCAAGTAATAACTCATTAGCAAAAATACATAAAGCGAGAAATGCACATTAAAAATGATGTCTAACGTAACCACATTTAAGAAAGTATTCCAATCTCAAACAACAAAGCTCAACAATGCAAAACCGCAATTACTTTTGCACCAACCTAATGGTTTTATGGGTTTTGACAAGTGCAGAGAGGTGTGTACCTACCACCACAATACACAAGACACGCTTATCACTCCAACCCCACTTCAAACTGCTTTCCTCACACCCTTCACTCTGGCAACCACAGATCTGTTCTCAGTCCTCTGGTTTCACCTTTTTCAGAACCAGTACAATCTCTGATAGTGCCCTTGGTTCTTGAAAGAGAATAATAAAGCAAGCCCGGGTGAGAGGAAGGCTCTGGAGGCCCATCTCAGCATGATGGGAATAGCTTCAGTTTTATCTGATTTATACTCCAGATTTCTGCTAGCTATTCCATTTGAAGAGGTCCACCAATGCAGGCACTGGCTGCCACGTTCCCCCGGAAAGCAGCACTCACGTTCAGCGATCTGCAGCACCGGGTACCCCAGGTAGAAACTGAACTCCACCACGCTCAGGTTCCTGAGCAGCTCGCTCACTTCAGACCCGTTCAGAAACCCCTGCGAGCCTTTGACAGCAAAGACAATGTTCACTGGGCCCCGGCGGCCAGCCTCAAGATCCCACAGTGATATTCAAGATCTGAAAGAAAGAAAAACTGGAATAAGCTTCTAAGATACATTAAAATGTCTAGCTAAAAGCTTGACTATCATTTCTCTCTCATAATTTCCCTCACCATTTTCTTTTTAATATGCTTGGGCAACTTCTGGTATAGCGGAAGAGGATCAGCTTTGATGATGGCTTCAACTGGTCGTTGTCAATTTCTGACGGAGCCACTATTCTCATCATCAAGGCTCTCATCTCCTCTGCAGAACTACTTGAACCACCACTGCACAGTACATTAGAAGTTCCTGGGCCAAATGTGCGGTTGATGTTGCGAGTTGTCTCTGCTGTTTTATGACCCATTTTGAATAAGAAAATCACTCATATTTGCTTTTTGTCTAACATCACTTTTGTAGTCAAACATAAATATAAAATACACAGCAAGTAATAACTCATTAGCAAAAATACATAAAGCGAGAAATGCACATTAAAAATGATGTCTAACGTAACCACATTTAAGAAAGTATTCCAATCTCAAACAACAAAGCTCAACAATGCAAAACCGCAATTACTTTTGCACCAACCTAATGGTTTTATGGGTTTTGACAAGTGCAGAGAGGTGTGTACCTACCACCACAATACACAATACACGCTTATCACTCCAACCCCACTTCAAACTGCTTTCCTCACACCCTTCACTCTGGCAACCACAGATCTGTTCTCAGTCCTCTGGTTTCACCTTTTTCAGAACCAGTACAATCTCTGATAGTGCCCTTGGTTCTTGAAAGAGAATAATAAAGCAAGCCCGGGTGAGAGGAAGGCTCTGGAGGCCCATCTCAGCATGATGGGAATAGCTTCAGTTTTATCTGATTTATACTCCAGATTTCTGCTAGCTATTCCATTTGAAGAGGTCCACCAATGCAGGCACTGGCTGCCACGTTCCCCCGGAAAGCAGCACTCACGTTCAGCGATCTGCAGCACCGGGTACCCCAGGTAGAAACTGAACTCCACCACGCTCAGGTTCCTGAGCAGCTCGCTCACTTCAGACCCGTTCAGAAACCCCTGCGAGCCTTTGACAGCAAAGACAATGTTCACTGGGCCCCGGCGAGGGGCCAGCCTCGAAGATCCCACAGTGATATTCAAGATCTGAAAGAAAGAAAAACTGGAATAAGCTTCTAAGATACATTAAAATGTCTAGCTAAAAGCTTGACTATCATTTCTCTCTCATAATTTCCCTCACCATTTTCTTTTTAATATGTTTAAAGGAAGAGTAATTGGCTTCGCAACCTGGTTTCCTTTTGTAATACTTCTAGTTTATTGAAACTGTGTTTTACATTAAGTAGGGAACTGAGCACATGTATTTACAGTTCCTCCTCTTTTCTTTCCCATTACAAATCCCACTGAAATAACAATAAGATGAACAAGGGAAATAAATCCACAAAAACACTGAGAATGGAAGAAAACCAGAGATCCTGTCAAATTGCTGGAAGATGGAAAGAGGGTGGGATCATGTTGATACAAACCAGAATGGAGGGAACCAAGACCCCAGACACACACTGGCATAGACCACAGTGGACAGAGAAGGGTCTCCCCCAGGAGCCTCAGGAGGCCTCCTCCCAGGGATCCACAGGAACTGAGACCAGAGTGGCCTGTGAGACAGCCATCAGAGTCACTATCTAAAGACTGGGTGCCAACAGCTGAATCAGGTGTTTCCCACCCCTCTCCCTTCCAATGTCACATCCAGGCCAACTCAGAAATGCTAGCAGCCCGGCTACACCCCAGGAGCCCAAAGAACTGCTCCCTGAGGAAGACGAGCTCCCGCCTGAGAGGACCCAAGACCTGCTGTGGAACGGCCCCTAAGCAGGAAGAAGGGTGGAAATAACCACAGTTCACACAGGAGACAGGGCTTCTCTGGTGGCTCAGATGGTAACGAATCCGCCTGCAATGTTGAAGACCTGGGTTCGATCCCTGGGTTAGGAAGATCCCCCGGAGAAGGGAAAGGCTACCCATGCCAGTATTCTTGCCTGGAGAATTACATGGGTTGCAAAGAGTTGGACACAACTGAACGACTTCCACTTTCACGCAAGAGACAAAGAAATAAAAAGAGTGAAAGGAGGAGCAGCTCTGCCCTGAAAAATACATTATCCCCAGGGTGCAACCTCCTCATCTCTCGTGATGGGAGGGGCCCAGGCTGCCTGCCCGCTGACCGCACACTGCCTGGGACCCTGGGCTCCAGTGAACCCTCCCTCCCACCAAGAGACAAGGACACAGACACAGACTCCAGAGCTGAAGGGGAAAGACAAACAAGGTGTCAAAACTAACCGCCTTCTTCCTCAATCCCAGAGACAACCACAAACGGTCTACAGATGCTTATAGAAAATAGCATGAAAGTGAAGAACCAAGATCAACACAGAACAATGGCAAAGAATGCAGAGAAAATAGATCATTTAGGACACAGAAGACAACTTATTGAAAGTTCTAATTAAAGTTTTAATCAGGTTCTAAAAAAAAATTCTAAATAAAGTTCTCAGAAATTTTCAAGGCAATATTGTAACATCACTCAAGACAAGCCTGTATCATTATAGGAAAGCTGTAATGAAACAAGTAATTAAAGAGCAAGTAACAATGAAAAAAATAAAAAGATAACTAAAAGAAAATTCAACAGAGGAACTGAATAACACAGTGAACACAGCTAAAGACTAAATCAATAATGTGAAGGACATGATTTAAAAATCTGTAAAAATAGGGAATTTAAAGATAGAGGGACTCTCCTGGCTGTACAGGGGTTAAGAATTCACTTTGGGGCTTCCCTGGTGGTCCGGTGGGTAAAGACACCGCCTTGCAGTGCAAGGGGCACCGGTTCGATCTCTGGCCTGGGAAGATCCCACGTGCCGCAGAGCAGCTGGACTGATGTGTCCAATCACCGAGCCAGAGCTCTGGAGCGCATGCGCCCAGAGCCAGTGCTCTGAGACAACAGAGGCCACCGCGATGGGAGGCCCACACGGGCCAAAGAACAAAGATGGATGAAAATAGATAAATGAAAGACCAATAGAAGTGGCCTGCCCGCCCCCTCCCTCCCCAACCTGCCGCCCCTCCGCCCTCCACAAAAAAAGAATTCACTTTTTAATGCAGGGGACTTGGGTCTGATACCTGATTGAGAAACTAAGACCCCACATGTCATGGGGCAATGAAGCCTGTGTGCCACACCCAGTGAGCCCACTTGTGCCGCAACTAGAGAAAAGCCCCCATGCCGCAGCGGAGAGCCTGTGTGCCTCAACAAACAACCCCACAGGCGGCAGCTAAGACCTGGCACAGCCAAAAATACATAAATAAATATTTTAAAAGAGAGATATGGAAAAAAATAGAAATATGGATGGGAAATCCAGGATCACCAAAAGCTTTTTTTTTTTTAATGGTTTCTTTTGGGGGGGGGGGGAGATGGGGAGAGGGGGGGGTGGGCCACTTCTATTGGTCTTTCATTTATCTGTTTTCATCCAGATGCTTATAGAAAATAGCATGAAAGTGAAGACCCAAGATAAACACAGAACAATGGCAAAGAATGCAGAGAAAATAGATCATTAAACAGAAGACAACTTATTGAAAGTTCTAATTAAAGTTTTAATCAGGTTCTAAAAAAAAATTCTAAATAAAGTTCTCAGAAATTTTCAAGGCAATATTGTAACATCACTCAAGACAAGCCTGTATCATTATAGGAAAGCTGTAATGAAACAAGTAATTAAAGAGCAAGTAACAATGAAAAAAATAAAAAGATAACTAAAAGAAAATTCAACAGAGGAACTGAATAACACAGTGAACACAGCTAAAGACTAAATCAATAATGTGAAGGACATGATTTAAAAATCTGTAAAAATAGGGAATTTAAAGATAGAGGGACTCTCCTGGCTGTACAGGGGTTAAGAATTCACTTTGGGGCTTCCCTGGTGGTCCGGTGGGTAAAGACACCGCCTTGCAGTGTCCGGGGCCGCGGTTCGATCTCTGGCCTGGGAAGATCCCACGTGCCGCAGAGCAGCTGGACTGATGTGTCCAATCACCGAGCCAGAGCTCTGGAGCGCATGCGCCCAGAGCCAGTGCTCTGAGACAACAGAGGCCACTGCGATGGGAGGCCCACACGGGCCAAAGAACAAAGATGGATGAAAATAGATAAATGAAAGACCAATAGAAGTGGCCTGCCCGCCCCCTCCCTCCCCAACCTGCCGCCCCTCCGCCCTCCACAAAAAAAGAATTCACTTTTTAATGCAGGGGACTTGGGTCTGATACCTGATTGAGAAACTAAGACCCCACATGTCATGGGGCAATGAAGCCTGTGTGCCACACCCAGTGAGCCCACTTGTGCCGCAACTAGAGAAAAGCCCCCATGCCGCAGCGGAGAGCCTGTGTGCCTCAACAAACAACCCCACAGGCGGCAGCTAAGACCTGGCACAGCCAAAAATACATAAATAAATATTTTAAAAGAGAGATATGGAAAAAAATAGAAATATGGATGGGAAATCCAGGATCACCAAAAGCTTTTTTTTTTTTAATGGTTTCTTTTGGAGGGGGGGCGAGTTGGGGAGAGAGGGGGGTGGGTGGGCCACTTCTGTTGGTCTTTCATTTATCTGTTTTCATCCATCTTTGTTCTTCGACCCATGTGGGCCTCCCATCGCAGTGGCCTCTGTTGTCGCAGAGCGCTGGCTCTGGGCGGGTGTGCTCCAGAGCTCTGACTCGGTAATTGGACACATCAGTCCAGCTGCTCTGCGGCACGTGGGATCTTCCCAGGCCAGGGATTGAACTGGCGCCCCTTGTACCGCAAGGCGGTGTCCTTACCCACTGGACCACCAGGGAAGCCCCACCAAAAGTTTTTTAACATGAATTTGAGAAAAAGAAAACAAAGAACGCAAAGGAATAAATATCAAAGAAATGTAAAAACATCAGCAGTTTACATGTAATACGTACAAAGCCTGTTTTTCTGTTAATAGCTATTGTCTGTTTTAGAGTGGAGCACCGCATTTCATGGTATTCCATGAAATGAAATTCCATCACATGAAACACGAGTATATTTGGGCATTCCCTTCACTGGATATTTAAGGTGACACTGTTCTTTTCTAGAACATTCTTGCATTTCCTACGTAGATGCATCTCTCTTCAGCTCACCATACCTGAGCTCCCTGTTCATGGGGACACTCAGCAATCTTCAAATATCCTTAGCCTATTTATGCTCTGTGGGCTCAATGCCATGGAAAAAGATGCGTCTTTAATCCATGGGAACCAAATCTCCTCCGTCGGAGGGAATTAGTAAACTCTAAGTGCATCTTAAGCAGAACACGGAGAAACGGGCTCCTCTTACAAGATAAAGCATCTTGTTTTGCACTCAGTGCTGTTCTCACCTGCACCGTGAGGTTATACCTCCCCTGATGGTGTTTTCTCACTTCTGAGAGAGCTGTCATCAGGCCTTTCTCGATGCGCTGGGTGAAGTTGCAGAAGCCAGTATCCACACTCTGAGGCACGAACTGGAGGACTGAAAAGGAGAGCATCACAGTCCCCTGAACTAGGCGTTTCTCGAGTATTAAGGAAGAAAGAGAGGACAGTGTATATCAATGAATTCTGGCCCCGACAGGATTAGAGATACATTATCATTTTATTAAGGCACAGTTGATGTATATAAGTTTTAGGCATACTGCACACGGTATCCAGGATCACCAAAAGCTTTTTTAATGGTTTCTTTTGGGGCGAGTTGGGGAGAGAGGGGGGTGGGTGGGCCACTTCTATTGGTCTTTCATTTATCTGTTTTCATCCATCTTTGTTCTTCGACCCATGTGGGCCTCCCATCGCAGTGGCCTCTGTTGTCGCAGAGCGCTGGCTCTGGGCGGGTGTGCTCCAGAGCTCTGACGCGGTAATTGGACACATCAGTCCAGCTGCTCTGCGGCACGTGGGATCTTCCCAGGCCAGGGATTGAACTGGCGCCCCTTGTACCGCAAGGCGGTGTCCTTACCCACTGGACCACCAGGGAAGCCCCACCAAAAGTTTTTTAACATGAATTTGAGAAAAAGAAAACAAAGAACGCAAAGGAATAAATATCAAAGAAATGTAAAAACATCAGCAGTTTACATGTAATACGTACAAAGCCTGTTTTTCTGTTAATAGCTATTGTCTGTTTTAGAGTGGAGCACCGCATTTCATGGTATTCCATGAAATGAAATTCCATCACATGAAACACGAGTATATTTGGGCATTCCCTTCACTGGATATTTAAGGTGACACTGTTCTTTTCTAGAACATTCTTGCATTTCCTACGTAGATGCATCTCTCTTCAGCTCACCATACCTGAGCTCCCTGTTCATGGGGACACTCAGCAATCTTCAAATATCCTTAGCCTATTTATGCTCTGTGGGCTCAATGCCATGGAAAAAGATGCGTCTTTAATCCATGGGAACCAAATCTCCTCCGTCGGAGGGAATTAGTAAACTCTAAGTGCATCTTAAGCAGAACACGGAGAAACGGGCTCCTCTTACAAGATAAAGCATCTTGTTTTGCACTCAGTGCTGTTCTCACCTGCACCGTGAGGTTATACCTCCCCTGATGGTGTTTTCTCACTTCTGAGAGAGCTGTCATCAGGCCTTTCTCGATGCGCTGGGTGAAGTTGCAGAAGCCAGTATCCACACTCTGAGGCACGAACTGGAGGACTGAAAAGGAGAGCATCACAGTCCCCTGAACTAGGCGTTTCTCGAGTATTAAGGAAGAAAGAGAGGGACAGTGTATATCAATGAATTCTGGCCCATCGTACAGGATTAGGTTTTATGATACATTATCATTTTATTAAGGCACAGTTGATGTATATAAGTTTTAGGCATACTGCACACAATTTTTAAAGGTTATATTCCATTTATAGTTACTATAAAATTCTAGCTATATCCCTTGTGTTATACAATATATTCTTGCAGCTTATTTACTTTATACATAATAGTTTGTACCTCTTAATCTCTTACTCCTCCATCGCCCCTCCCCCCTTACCTCTCTCCACTGGTAAACACTATAGTTTGTTCTCTATTTATGTATTTCCTTTTTGTTATATTCACTGGCTTGGCTTACTTTTTAGATTCTGCATATAAGTGATATCACACAATATTTGTCTTCCTCTGTCTGACTTATTTCACTTAGCATAATACCCTCCAAGTCCATCCATGTTGTTGCAAATAGCAAGGTTTTCATTCTTTACTTTCATGGCTGAATAGTGTGTGTATATATATATAATTTATACATATAGATACATAGATTTCCAGGTGGCTCAGCAGTAAAGAATCTGCCTGCCAATGCAGGAGACACAAGAGATGCAATTTGACCCCTGGGTCAGGAAGATTCCCCAAAGGAGGAAATGGCAATCGACTCCAGTGTTCTTGCTGGGAAAATCTCATGGACAAAGGAGCCTGACAGGTTATAGTCCATGGGGTTGCACAGAAACGGACATGACTAAGCAACTGTGCACCACCGTGTGTGTGTGTGTGTGTGTGTGTACACACATTATACATATATAAAATCACATCTGCTTTATTCCATTCATGTCTTCAAGGGCACTTTCTTAGGCTATTGTAAATAATGCCACTAGGAACACTGAGGAGCTTGTATCTTTTTGAATTTAGTATTTTCATTTGTTTGGATACATATTCAAGAGCGGAACTACTGGGTCACATAAAAGTGAACGTTAGTCCCTCAGTTGTGTCCGACTCTTTGTAACCCCATGGACTGTAGCATGTCAGGCTCCTCTGTCCATGGAATTCTCCAGACAAGAATACTGGAATGGGTTGCCATTTCCTTCTCCAAGAGATCGTCCTGACCCAGGGATTAAACCCAGGTCTCCTACACTGCAGGAAGATTCTTTATGGTTTGAGCCACCAGGGAAGCCCACTGAGTCATACGGGTAGTTCAGGTTTTTGAAGGCCCTTCATACCGTTTTTCCATAGTGCCTGCACCAATCTCATCAACAGTCTACAAGGGTCTCATGATGTGTGATTTATATGTATCATATCATGGAAAGGTGGAAAGCCAGCTATACCAAATGACTGCAGGTAATGTGAAGGTGACTTGTATCATTTTTTTTGACTTTCGTTTTTTTGTGTGTATCATTTTTAAATGGAAAAATATCTAATAACTGGGCATCAAAGGATATAACACTGAAACATCTGAAATATAAATAAATTTATTTGTGATGAATTCTTAAGTATGTTTGGGTGAAATGACATGGTATCTGATATTGTTTTAAAACACTCCAGCTTCCTAAAACAACAGTCCGTGAGAGATAAATGAAACAAAATTAGGAAAATGTTGATAATTTCTTAAGTTTGTATGGACATATGTGGGAATATGAGAGAATAACTATGACAGAATAACTATGGTATTCTCTCTACTTTTGTATGTTTTTAAATGTCCATAATAAAAAGGTAAATGACATTAAGGAATCGCTGTTAAGTTTAGGGGCTGTGATAATGGTCCTGTGAACAGCGGTGACCCCATGGCCTGTAGTCCACCAGGCTCCTCTGTCCACAGGATTTCCCAGGCAAGAACACTGGAGACAGTTGCCGTTCCCTTCCACAGTGTATACGTATGCATGTGTATGTTATATGTGTGTGTGTGTTTATGTTTCATTGTCTTATATTTCAGAGGCACAGGCTGAAACACTTATGAATGAGATGACATGATGCCATATCAAAATAACCTGAAAGGAGGGGTGCATTTGTTTGGATACATATTCAAGAGCGGAACTACTGGGTCACATAAAAGTGAACGTTAGTCCCTCAGTTGTGTCCGACTCTTTGTAACCCCATGGACTGTAGCATGTCAGGCTCCTCTGTCCATGGAATTCTCCAGACAAGAATACTGGAATGGGTTGCCATTTCCTTCTCCAAGAGATCGTCCTGACCCAGGGATTAAACCCAGGTCTCCTACACTGCAGGAAGATTCTTTATGGTTTGAGCCACCAGGGAAGCCCACTGAGTCATACGGGTAGTTCAGGTTTTTGAAGGCCCTTCATACCGTTTTTCCATAGTGCCTGCACCAATCTCATCAACAGTCTACAAGGGTCTCATGATGTGTGATTTATATGTATCATATCATGGAAAGGTGGAAAGCCAGCTATACCAAATGACTGCAGGTAATGTGAAGGTGACTTGTATCATTTTTTTTGACTTTCGTTTTTTTGTGTGTATCATTTTTAAATGGAAAAATATCTAATAACTGGGCATCAAAGGATATAACACTGAAACATCTGAAATATAAATAAATTTATTTGTGATGAATTCTTAAGTATGTTTGGGTGAAATGACATGGTATCTGATATTGTTTTAAAACACTCCAGCTTCCTAAAACAACAGTCCGTGAGAGATAAATGAAACAAAATTAGGAAAATGTTGATAATTTCTTAAGTTTGTATGGACATATGTGGGAATATGAGAGAATAACTATGACAGAATAACTATGGTATTCTCTCTACTTTTGTATGTTTTTAAATGTCCATAATAAAAAGGTAAATGACATTAAGGAATCGCTGTTAAGTTTAGGGGCTGTGATAATGGTCCTGTGAACAGCGGTGACCCCATGGCCTGTAGTCCACCAGGCTCCTCTGTCCACAGGATTTCCCAGGCAAGAACACTGGAGACAGTTGCCGTTCCCTTCCACAGTGTATACGTATGCATGTGTATGTTATATGTGTGTGTGTGTTTATGTTTCATTGTCTTATATTTCAGAGGCACAGGCTGAAACACTTATGAATGAGATGACATGATGCCATATCAAAATAACCTGAAAGGAGGGGGTGCATTTGGGGGTACAGATGCAACAAAACATGCTAGGAGCTGAAAACTGTTGAAGCCATACAATGAGAATCTGGAGGTTCATTATATTATTCTAAGTACTTTTGTATAAGCTGGAAATTCTCCATCATTAGCAAGTTCTTCTGAAATATTAAATTATAAATTTTGACATGACCCTCCCAAAATTATTTTAAAACACAAAGAATAAAATGGAGGGCTTCCCTGGTGGTCCAGTGGGTAAAGAGTCCACCTTGCCATGTAATAACTGCTCATTAACTGCTAAGCCTTCAAATTATGTTATGAGGCTCTGCTGTGTGGATATACTGAGACACACACTGAACAGGGCTTGCAGTGGTCTCTCTTCCTTGGGCCAGTCTCTTGACCTCAGTTTCCTCATCTGAAGAATGAACAGAAGCCTGCTGCTTCCATCCCTGGGAAAGTGCTTTGGAACCTGAGATGGAGCAAGTTAATATCTTTATATTTGATTGGAGAATGCAAAAAAAAAACTCTGCCTTGCAATGCAAGGGGCACTGGTTTGATCCCTGGTCCAGGAAAATGCTACATGCCATGGAGTGGCTGGGCCGGTGTGTCCAATTACAAGCCAGCGCTCTGAAGCACATGTGTCCAGAATCAGTGCTCTGCAACGAGAAAGGCCACTGCAATGGGAGGCCCACACAGGCTGAGGAATAAGGATGGATGAAAATAAATAAACAAAAAACCAATTAAATGGACATATGTGGGAATATGAGAGAATAACTATGACAGAATAACTATGGTATTCTCTCTACTTTTGTATGTTTTTAAATGTCCATAATAAAAAGGTAAATGACATTAAGGAATCGCTGTTAAGTTTAGGGGCTGTGATAATGGTCCTGTGAACAGCGGTGACCCCATGGCCTGTAGTCCACCAGGCTCCTCTGTCCACAGGATTTCCCAGGCAAGAACACTGGAGACAGTTGCCGTTCCCTTCCACAGTGTATACGTATGCATGTGTATGTTATATGTGTGTGTGTGTTTATGTTTCATTGTCTTATATTTCAGAGGCACAGGCTGAAACACTTATGAATGAGATGACATGATGCCATATCAAAATAACCTGAAAGGAGGGGGTGCATTTGGGGGTACAGATGCAACAAAACATGCTAGGAGCTGAAAACTGTTGAAGCCATACAATGAGAATCTGGAGGTTCATTATATTATTCTAAGTACTTTTGTATAAGCTGGAAATTCTCCATCATTAGCAAGTTCTTCTGAAATATTAAATTATAAATTTTGACATGACCCTCCCAAAATTATTTTAAAACACAAAGAATAAAATGGAGGGCTTCCCTGGTGGTCCAGTGGGTAAAGAGTCCACCTTGCCATGTAATAACTGCTCATTAACTGCTAAGCCTTCAAATTATGTTATGAGGCTCTGCTGTGTGGATATACGAGACACACACTGAACAGGGCTTGCAGTGGTCTCTCTTCCTTGGGCCAGTCTCTTGACCTCAGTTTCCTCATCTGAAGAATGAACAGAAGCCTGCTGCTTCCATCCCTGGGAAAGTGCTTTGGAACCTGAGATGGAGCAAGTTAATATCTTTATATTTGATTGGAGAATGCAAAAAAAAAACTCTGCCTTGCAATGCAAGGGGCACTGGTTTGATCCCTGGTCCAGGAAAATGCTACATGCCATGGAGTGGCTGGGCCGGTGTGTCCAATTACAAGCCAGCGCTCTGAAGCACATGTGTCCAGAATCAGTGCTCTGCAACGAGAAAGGCCACTGCAATGGGAGGCCCACACAGGCTGAGGAATAAGGATGGATGAAAATAAATAAACAAAAAACCAATAAAAGAGGCCAAAAATTTTAAACATATATATAAAATAAAATGCAATTCTATTTACAAATCAGAACAATTATACTTAGTTTTCTTACCCGTTTGAACTTGGAATCTGGACTCTGGCACAAGGAAGGAGGGCTTCACAGCCAGGATTAAAGGGGTCTGGTCACGTACAAGCTTACTATTTATAAGTACATTTATGACGGATATTGCCGTGTAAACAAAGGGACCAGATGTCACCAGAAAAGTGAAGTCAGCGAATAGTTCATAAACCTATAAAGATACGAAAGACAATTATCAAAGTTGAGGGTGCCATAAGTCAAACTAAAGGAAGTCATAGTGAGAAGGAAAATAATAAAGTTAAAAAATAGTTTTTAAATGAAGGGGTATGGCCTCAGAGGTAACTGAGACTTTATTTTACTTATGCCTCTCACATATGCCAACTTCCTCAAAAACCACACAAAACTACAAGAGCAAGGACAGTGAAAAAGAACAGTCAACAATATGAACTGAATAAGGAATTAAGAAGAATTCAAGGTGTTTTACTGTACTTAACCCACATAAAATGGAACGCTTAATTCTATTAATCAGGGATGTTCAAAACAAATATGTGAGTCGTAGATGCAATTTTTAAATTTCTAGCACATTAAAAAATATAAAAAGAAACAGGTGAAACTGATTTTTTAAAACATTTGACTTAACTCATATATCTGACATATCATCTCAATTATAGGCAAGACAAAACATTATTAACGAGCTATTTTACTTTCCATTTTGCACAGACTCTTTGAAATCTGGTGTGTATCTTGCACTGACACCACCCCTCAACTGGGACAAGCCCCATGCCACATGCTCGACAGCCACATGTAGGTCGTGGCTCCGTTCAGGATGACCCTGGCCTTGAATGGAGCACTGGGAGCTCAGAAGGGGACCGGAGGCTCTAGCAGGCATCCAGCATAAAGCATCTAGACATGTACCTCACTCAATGCACAGACACACACTCTCACACTCTCACACGCACATACACACACACACATTACTCTAAGCTCACATCCAAGCCCTCTCATATAAATCAAAGGAAGCAAGACCCTTAGGTCCTCACCCCAGCCTCAAGTCTTAGAGTCCTTGGTTCAAACTCTGCCAACACATCCCCCGAGTGACTAAACCTGACCTCGTCTGCAGTCAGAAAAGGTTTCCTTAGAGAAGTGGATGTTTGAATGGATTCAAAGGAAGAGTAGGTATCCACCCGAGGAGGGAGGGAGAGAGGAAAGCAAATGTTCTGCCCCTACAATGATGCATCATCTACCCGGGCTCCCCCACCAGACTTCCACGCCACGCAGACCCACCTTGAGCTCCACCACACGGTTGAAGTGGCTCCTCAGCACCTCTTTGATGGATGTAATGATGTATTCCTGCACAGCTCGGCGGGCCAGCACTGCAAAGCAGTTCAGGGTCATTATGAACTCGAAGCAGACCCCCGGGCTCCCTCAGTCTCAGCGTGGAGAGAAAAGACCCAGCACGTTCTTCCTCCTGCCAGCTCCATCTTCTCTGTAAACTCGGCTGCATGCCTGACCCATCTCTCCTGCCACCTTCTTTGTTTCTATCCTTCATCCCCGTCTCAAACAACACACAAAGCTAGGCTGCTGATCAACCACACGTTGTACTTAAGTACATATTAACAGGGTACCAGTTTCAAGAACACCTGCCGGGCTTCCCTGGTGGTCCAGTGGGTAAAGGACACCGCCTTGCAGTGCAAGGGGCACTGGTTCGATCCCTGGCCAGAGACGATCCCACGTGCCACGGAGCGGCTGGACCAATGTGTCCAACTATTGGGCCAGAGCTCTGGGCGCATGCAGTGTCAGAGGCCATTGAGATGAGAGGCCCACACAGGCAAAAGAATAAAGATGGATGAAACCAGATAAATGCCACCAAAAGAATAAGCTACAAAAGAAAGAAATAATTAGAAATAAATAACAGTTGATCAAAAAACAAAACAAAACAAAGCAGATAAATGAAAGACCAATAGAAGTGGCCAAAAAAAAAGAACGCCTGCCACTTCTCAGGAGGAACAAGTGGGAGAGTCTGAGGGGAGGCCATAGTATTCAGACTTGTTCAGACATGACATCCAGGGTACTCCAGTTTCCTGCCACTTAAGTGGCCAAGCAGTGGCAAGTGAAGCTGCCGCCTGTTGGCCAGTAACTCAGATTGCAGGCTGGGGAGAAGGTCAACGTGTGTGACCCAGTTCAGAGGATACTGAGTCGCTCTACGTTGCTCTCCTCAAAATCCAAGTTACATTTATAGATAAGAACAAAGGCCTCCCTCTTCTATAGGAAAAATGAGAACAGTGAATGAGTAGGAAATTGCAACAATGGCCCTTACACATTTGCCTACCTGCTTGAACTACACATAAAGGTGTCTAGGGGATCTTTCTGACCCAGGGAGCAAACCCCATGGCTCCCGCATTGGCAGGAGGAATTCTTTACCACTGAGCCACCTTGGTGCTTCTTATCTGCCAGGCGCTGGTTAAGTACTTTATATGCATTAATGCATTTAAATCTCTAATAACAACCCAAAGGTGCCACCACCATCCTTGTTTACTAGTAGAGGAAACTGAGGCTTCAAGAAGCTAACTGTCCAGAGAACTCATGGGAGTTGGCAAAGCAGTGAGGACTACAACCCACAACCTGTCTGGGTTCAAAGCATCCACGCTTTGCCACAAGTGTGTACCGCACATAAACATTTCCTTTTAGCACCTCCGGAAGATCACCCCAACTGCGAGCAGAGGCGTGAAGCAGGGCCTTACCAGTTGTGATGAGATAGGCATCAGGAGCCGCGATGTCACACACGTAGGGTGACTTGGTGGTGACCAGCGCTGGCGTATGAGCCGACACCTCGGGGGTGGGGGTGGCCACGGGGCGAAGGGACAGTGTAGGGAGACTGGTGCTGCCCTCGTGGGGATTCGGACCCACGGTTCTACTGTTCAGGGTGGTGTGACCAGAACTCTCAGGGGCAGCACTGGTGTCGGACGCGCTCGGTTCGGTGGAAGGGTTCCTCGGTGAATCTGTGGGTGTGGAGGACAGGCCCTGCGCAGCCCCGGGCTCTGTAGGCAGAGGCGAGGGGGTCACCGCAGGCACAGCCGACGACGCCGACGGCGGGACCCGGGGACCAGCCCTGTGCTGGCAGGGAGGACTTCCGAGGAAGCAGGTAAGACAGATGTGTGATCGTTCACAGCACTGATGTCTTCACCAGAAGAGGTCGGGGTTGGAAAAAGAGAAGATTCCGTGAAAGCAGGTGAAGGAAGAACAGCCGTCCAAAGTGACCTGAAGTGAGTGTCAGTGGTCAAAATGGGATGGGAACTGGAGGGCGCCAGGGTGCTGGCGGTGGATGCAGGGGACACGAGTGAAGACACAGCCAAGGATGCAGTCCCAGGAACTGGGGGGGCGCCAGGCACGTGGGACTTCAACAATGGCCCTTACACATTTGCCTACCTGCTTGAACTACACATAAAGGTGTCTAGGGGATCTTTCTGACCCAGGGAGCAAACCCCATGGCTCCCGCATTGGCAGGAGGAATTCTTTACCACTGAGCCACCTTGGTGCTTCTTATCTGCCAGGCGCTGGTTAAGTACTTTATATGCATTAATGCATTTAAATCTCTAATAACAACCCAAAGGTGCCACCACCATCCTTGTTTACTAGTAGAGGAAACTGAGGCTTCAAGAAGCTAACTGTCCAGAGAACTCATGGGAGTTGGCAAAGCAGTGAGGACTACAACCCACAACCTGTCTGGGTTCAAAGCATCCACGCTTTGCCACAAGTGTGTACCGCACATAAACATTTCCTTTTAGCACCTCCGGAAGATCACCCCAACTGCGAGCAGAGACGTGAAGCAGGGCCTTACCAGTTGTGATGAGATAGGCATCAGGAGCCGCGATGTCACACACGTAGGGTGACTTGGTGGTGACCAGCGCTGGCGTATGAGCCGACACCTCGGGGGTGGGGGTGGCCACGGGGCGAAGGGACAGTGTAGGGAGACTGGTGCTGCCCTCGTGGGGATTCGGACCCACGGTTCTACTGTTCAGGGTGGTGTGACCAGAACTCTCAGGGGCAGCACTGGTGTCGGACGCGCTCGGTTCGGTGGAAGGGTTCCTCGGTGAATCTGTGGGTGTGGAGGACAGGCCCTGCGCAGCCCCGGGCTCTGTAGGCAGAGGCGAGGGGGTCACCGCAGGCACAGCCGACGACGCCGACGGCGGGGACCCGGCGGGGACCAGCCCTGTGCTGGCAGGGAGGACTTCCGAGGAAGCAGGTAAGACAGATGTGTGATCGTTCACAGCACTGATGTCTTCACCAGAAGAGGTCGGGGTTGGAAAAAGAGAAGATTCCGTGAAAGCAGGTGAAGGAAGAACAGCCGTCCAAAGTGACCTGAAGTGAGTGTCAGTGGTCAAAATGGGATGGGAACTGGAGGGCGCCAGGGTGCTGGCGGTGGATGCAGGGGACACGAGTGAAGACACAGCCAAGGATGCAGTCCCAGGAAAGGCTGAGGAAAGGCGAGCCTCAGCCTCTGCCAGGGACACTGTGGGCACTTGAGAGAGCGTCAGAGAATCCAAGGGGAGGTGGGAGCGATGTGACACTTCCAAGGAACTCAGAGGAGCGAACGAGCTTAGAGGAAAGTCTGAGCTTGGCCAGAGCTGAGAAAATTCAGCGTTTGTAGAACCGGGAACAGAAAGCTGAGGTGACTGAGAACAGACTGAGCAGGTCAATGCAGGTGTCTCAGCCAAGGCCGGAAATGCCTGAGAGACGAAGGTGAACAGGTCGCTGGACCTCAGAAACGGAGAAGCAACTATTCCTGAAGAGGGAGGGAGCCGACGGCTGGATTCCAGCGGCGGAGTAGAGAGAAAGCCGGATGTAGAACCCCAAATACTCGCAGGTTCCTGTTGGGAAAAACGGACAGGTTCTCGGTCCGGGAAGAGTGAAGCCTCTACTGACCGGTCTGAACTATAAGATGCAGAAAGACCTGGGCTGCTCCCAGCCAGCGACGGTGTGTTTCTGTTTGCCGTGATGGGGACAGAGGCGTCGAGGAGCACACTGGGGGTGACCGAGGCCAGCAGCGCTCTCACGCTGGAGGGCACCCCTTGAATTTCAGCAGAAGCCGAGGAGCCCAAAGCCGCAGCGTCCGGTGACACAGGCACGGAGCGGTGGCCGTGGGGAGGGTGCACCTGCGTGGTCGCCACTCTGCTCGTCGCCCCCGCAGCTGAAGCACCAACGCTGGAGGCGGCGATCTCCCCAGACGGAGAAGAGAGGGGAACCACTGGTCTGGCGGGGAAGAGTGTATTAAATTCTTGAGCATCTTCCTCAAATTCAGAGACGTCCGCAACAACGCTGCTCCGCAGAGAGATGCTGCTGGCTTCTAGGAGAGTCGGGGACAAGGTTTCAGCACCCTCTCCCGAGCCCACGTCCTTCTCCGTCAGGCTCGTGGGTAGCCCGGGCCGCGGAGACGCCGCCACGCAGGACCCGCACCCCGTGGACGGCCTGAGCCAGGACGCTGGGCTCCACACGTGAGTGTCGGCCGCAGGACTGGGGACCGCCGAACGGCCGGGCAACGCGGAGGCCTCGCTGGAGGTGCCCGGGTGAAAGGGGTTATGTGCAACACCGGCTGATCGGGTAGAAAAGGCTGCAGAGGCGAGTGGATCTGGAAACAAAGCCGCATGGGCACTGCCGCTGCTGAAAGCCAGGGCCGTCGGGGACGGAGCTGCAGGACGGTGCCTCCCTAGAGAGACAGTTTCGTCTAGACTCTGACCCAAAGCAGCGGTCACATCAGGGGATCTGTCGGTATCTGCGGCGGGAGCATCCTCGGGAGGCAGTGAGGCCTGCCTCGACGGGGGAGATGGCAGCCGAGGAACACCGTCGCCTGGCGGCCACGGCTCAGCAGACTGTGGGCTAAGGAGGAGGCTTTCTGTGCCCTCTGCTCCTGAAGCTGTGATCTCCGGCAAAGTCCTGCTCGACACATGCCCGTAAGCATCGGAAGGATACAACACCAGATTCCTACTAGGAGTCGGAATGATGCTCTCAGGAGTGGGAAGCGCTGACCGAAAAGCAAGGAAGTGACTGGGGGGTTCAGCATCCGTGGTGGGCTGTTGCACCGTGTTTTGCCAGGTTGATGTCACCTCTTCATCCAGTAACGCTATGACAGGTAAGGATGGAGTCAGCACAGAGTCTAACGTGTCTGTGGCTGGTGGGCGGACGGTGACATAGCGTACCGGAGAAACCACGCGGGAAGTGGTCCAGTAAGTGTCCGGCAAAAAGTTATCCATCTCATCATCATCGAGGACTTCGTTGCTTGTCACCGCCACATAATTCGCCACAAAGATGCTGGGGTCTGCTGTACTTTGGGTCCATTTTCCTTGGTTAAAAAAAGCTGTATCAAAAGCAGGGGCGGATGGAGACGAGGTCACGTGGAGAGAGCTGCTTGGCGGGGACCCTGCAGCGGTTTCTGTTAAGGCCACATGTGCAGCGCTGGTCACGGCGCTTTCCCTCGGCACGAGCTCCACAGAAGGGAAAGAAAAATTGTGCTGTTCCGGAGGGAGCTCATCTGTAAAGAAAGTAACAGCTGAGCTTAGCTGCAAGGCAATGAAAGCCACAGGGCTAACAGTTCGCTTCAGATATGAAAATATTCTCCACCAACAGATATCCACTCACTGAATATCCCAGATTCACAGAAATTAGCCAGCTAGATGCAAAAGAAACTACCAGAATTACTGTCAGCATAGTACCTGCGCATACTCATAAATCTGAGCACCACTTTCTACTTAAGCGTGTTGCATGTCTGTGTGTAGACACACACTGATGTGTTTGCTTGCCTTCTAACACCACCACAGAATACTAAAAAGAGAGGAGGACTCGTGCAGCTGTCCTGTCTCATCTCTCTTGTTTATCACTGAGAAAAAGAGATTCGTAGACAGTAACTCCATCAACGGCACAACCGCCCAAACAGAAGGCGCTGGAATCTGCGTAGAAGCCCGCCCTGACACCCAAGCCCATGTTCTTTGTCTTCCTTAGAGTTGGCTCTTACCAGAAATGAACATGACCCCTCTGACAGAATCACTCACGACCCAAGCGAAGGAGGTCCGAAGTTTCCTAGTTACAGGGCTTCCACAGCCAGCCTGCAGGCCATTCAGGCTCAGCTCTCATCCTTCCTGCTCCACTCTCGATGCCTTCCCAACCATGCTCGGGCCAAATGAGCTACCCGCAGTTCCCGAGCCCAGACTCTCTGTGGCTCGGTGATCTGCACATTCCTCTCTCCACCCAGGATTCCCTTCCCCTGCTCACCACCTGGAGTATTCCTACCGGTGCTGCAGATGCAGCCCAGGTACCACCTCCCTCTTCAAGACTCCGAAGGTGGGTGAGTGTCTCTCCCTAGGTTTCCACCTGTCCCACCCCTGATCGTGCCCCACTGACATGCACTGTCTCTTCCTTACACTCTGAGCATCCTCAGGACAGAGACTGTCCATCTCTTTTCCCACTGCCTAGCACAGTGAGGGACATATACTAAGAGCACAATCAGTATCTGTTAAATGAATGAATGAATGAATGGTGCCTGAGGGCCAATTTCTGATATGTGCCAAAAGCATTCTATCATCCTCTCAAACTTTCACCTTCTTCATCCTTGGGATAGCTGTCATTAACATTTCAGTGACTTAGGTATCTCTACCCATACTTCAGATAACACTGCGCAGAGAGGGACATGTGACGTCCCAGACTCCTGATGATGGCCCAGGGCACAGGTCCTAGAGCAATGTGGAGACAAGAAAGAGGGGCTTCCCTGGCAGCTCAGTGGTAAAGAATCCTCCTGCCAGTGCAAGAGACATGGGTTCAATCCCTAATCCAGGAAGATTCCACATGCCATGGGGCAACTAAACCCATGCACAACTATTAAGCATGGGCTTTAGAGTCCAGGAACCACAACCACTAAGCCTGTGTTCTAGAGCCCATGGTCCACAACAAGAGAAGTCACCACAGTGGGAAACCTGTGCACCGCAACTAGAGAGTAGCCCCTGCGTGCCACAACTAGAGAAAAAGCCTGTGCAGCAACGAAGACCCAGCACAGCCATAAGTAAATAAATACAATATATTTTTTTTTTCAAAAAGAAAGCCTGGGGGCTTCTGGTGGTCCAAGGGGTAAAGAGATCCGCCTTGCACTGCAAGGGGCACCAGTTCAATCCCTGGCCCGGGAAGATCCCGTATGCCATGGAGTGGCTGGACCGGTGTGTCCAATTGCGAGCCAGCCCTCTGGAGTGCATGCACCCAGAGCCAGTGCTCTGCAACAAGAGAGGCCACTGCAATGGGAGGCCACATGCCAAGGAATAAAAAGATCGATGAAAATAAATACAAATAAAAGACATATGACAGGAAGGGGGGATATACATATGACTAATCTGGGAACATACATATCTGTAAACAACAAAACTCTGTAAAAGTTAAAAGCAAAATAAAGGTTTAAAAAAAAGAGAGAGAGATGACAGGGGAAAAAAAAGAAAAAAAAAACAAAGCCTAGAGGGACAGTGAACTAGTCAGCTTAATGTTCAGGTATGAGTGCAAAGTTAAAAACCACAAAATACATAAGAAATCAGGTACTATGAAAAAGAGTCAAGAGAAACCCAACCCAAAAGTAAAAAGAGAAATCCACATAAATACTATCAGATATGTAAGGACTTCAGATTTTAGAATTATGGAATATACTTTTTAAAGTATGTTTAATTCATTTAAAATAATAAAGAAGGAACTGAAAACTGAAGGAGAAAGGTTATGAAAAATGATCAGAAAGATTTGAAAAACAACCAAAGGAACATTTCAAAATGAAAAAACATAATTAAAAAAATTTTAACTCAATATACAATATGAACTACATAATAACCAGCAACTTAGACCTAGCTGAAGAGAGATTTAATGAACAAGGAGACAGACCTAGAAATTACTTAGAATGGATCACAGAGAAACAAAAAGAGGGGCTATAGAAAAGAGAAGTTAAGAACAAGACAGAATGAAGTAACAGAGGGAACTGGGCAGAGAGAGTACTCAAAGAGACAGAGCTAGAAAATCTTCAGAACAAAAGGACATGAATCCCTCAGTTCAGGAAGACAAAGAATCCTAAGCCAGGTGAATTTTTTAAACAACCCATACCCCATATCGACACACATGATGGTACCACAGAACACCAAAGACAAAAAAAGAAAATTATACAGGTAGTCAGAGAAAAGCAATGGCAATTACCCTATCAGATAACTACTTCAAAGAACGAGGAGCCAACTAACAATGAAATAACATCTTCAACATACTGACAGGAACTATCTGTCACCTAGATCTGAATAACCAGCAATACTCTCTGTTTTTTAAAATAAGGACAGTTTCAAATTAAAAAAAAACACACGCACAGAAAAATCGGTATTCATCTTATAGCAATAGAAGAGTCTCTCTAAACATGGATATACTTCACAAAGAAAAGGTAATTATCCCAGAGGGAACATCTGAGAAGAAACGGAAAATAAATGAATGATAAAAATATGGATAAATCCAAACAAACATTGATGGTATAAATGAACTATAAAAATACTATATAATTTATAATGTGACAAGAAGACATAATATAGAATTAAAATAGCTTATCACATTGCACAGAAGCTGAAAGAGTGGCATCCAGACAAAACTGTGAATAGACTGTATGTACACACTAAAATTTGTGAATTATCTTCAGTCATACATTTATATAAATGAAATATTTCTAGCTGGTTCCGTCAGCATGTGGAAGTTACAAATTTACACCAGACAAAAGTATAAAAAAATTCCACATAAATACTATCAGATATGTAAGGACTTCAGATTTTAGAATTATGGAATATACTTTTTAAAGTATGTTTAATTCATTTAAAATAATAAAGAAGGAACTGAAAACTGAAGGAGAAAGGTTATGAAAAATGATCAGAAAGATTTGAAAAACAACCAAAGGAACATTTCAAAATGAAAAAACATAATTAAAAAAATTTTAACTCAATATACAATATGAACTACATAATAACCAGCAACTTAGACCTAGCTGAAGAGAGATTTAATGAACAAGGAGACAGACCTAGAAATTACTTAGAATGGATCACAGAGAAACAAAAAGAGGGGCTATAGAAAAGAGAAGTTAAGAACAAGACAGAATGAAGTAACAGAGGGAACTGGGCAGAGAGAGTACTCAAAGAGACAGAGCTAGAAAATCTTCAGAACAAAAGGACATGAATCCCTCAGTTCAGGAAGACAAAGAATCCTAAGCCAGGTGAATTTTTTAAACAACCCATACCCCATATCGACACACATGATGGTACCACAGAACACCAAAGACAAAAAAAGAAAATTATACAGGTAGTCAGAGAAAAGCAATGGCAATTACCCTATCAGATAACTACTTCAAAGAACGAGGAGCCAACTAACAATGAAATAACATCTTCAACATACTGACAGGAACTATCTGTCACCTAGATCTGAATAACCAGCAATACTCTCTGTTTTTTAAAATAAGGACAGTTTCAAATTAAAAAAAAACACACGCACAGAAAAATCGGTATTCATCTTATAGCAATAGAAGAGTCTCTCTAAACATGGATATACTTCACAAAGAAAAGGTAATTATCCCAGAGGGAACATCTGAGAAGAAACGGAAAATAAATGAATGATAAAAATATGGATAAATCCAAACAAACATTGATGGTATAAATGAACTATAAAAATACTATATAATTTATAATGTGACAAGAAGACATAATATAGAATTAAAATAGCTTATCACATTGCACAGAAGCTGAAAGAGTGGCATCCAGACAAAACTGTGAATAGACTGTATGTACACACTAAAATTTGTGAATTATCTTCAGTCATACATTTATATAAATGAAATATTTCTAGCTGGTTCCGTCAGCATGTGGAAGTTACAAATTTACACCAGACAAAAGCTGCTTACTCCTTCCTATGGAATATGACTTTTAAAGATGAAAACTCTTTCTCAGAGCTTTTACGTTGTTTCATAGCAATATTTATTAGGCATCTGCTGGCTTCTATACAAACTGGCTCTAGGATTTCTGGTCTACATACTTTTACTATTTACCTGCCACGTTCCAAGCGTAAGTAAAAGTAAAGATGATCCTCACCAACGAAAGTAAAGTAGCAGCTGTTCCTCTCTACAGTAAAGGTTACAAAGCTATAAATTTGAGAAGTAATAAAATACCAATATATGCAACTATGTACCATACAGATTTTAATGTTTTCCTAAGAATAAATTATTTCATGTGTCTGTTTGAAAACTCTGCTATGATATCATTTATTTTGAAACAGAAGACCTGAAGAAAGAGCAAGATTCCTTTTTAAATGAATCAGAAACATCCATAAGTGCCTGGAAAACTTCAAGAGATAAAATAGCAAAGAAAGAAGCACTTAGTGGCTAATTTATGAGCCCAAGTATCTGATGCAAATTAGAATTCAATCAGTTCTGCCAACAAAGGACAGAGAACAGGAAAGGCAAAGTGATCAAAAGAATGAAAAATTCTCCTGGCTAGTAAAACAGAGGAACAAAAACTTCCTATTAAGAACTGTGAGGTGAGCCAAGCAGCGATGCTTTATTCCCCCTCCTTTTGGCCAAGTCCCAGCAGAGAGAAATCAACTCTAAAGACACAGCCGCTGAAAGGCCATGGGGATCACTTCTGTAGTTAATTCAGGAAGAGGTTAGAAAACCCAGGTGAGTCTCTCCCAGCAGAAGAGCCTTCGGAGACTCTCAATTCAAGCCCTGGAGATCAATTTTCAAGCTCTTAAGCGTTAGTGCCCACAAGAGTGAAAGGTTCTCTCTGTGACAACAAAGAGAAAGGAATGGAGATGATACATGAGTGAAGAGGGATCTCATTGAGACGCAGGCACTGCCCGGCCGGGCTGGGGTTGGGGGGTGCCCCGCTAAGCTTCTGCACGGTGCCCAGGTGGGGCCAGAGCTAACCACACCCTGCGTAGCAAGTGCTGAGCCACTGTCTCCTACGTCGACGGTACACCTCGTACCTCCTCCTTTGGCGGTCCCGTGGCCAGGCTGAATGTAACAGAGCAGAAACTGCCCTGGTGCCATGCAGACTCAAGAGTGATTAAAAGTTCACAATGCAAACCCACAGAAAGCACATCCAAGGTGAACCCCAAGGGAAACTACATAACTTGGGCGACAATGCTGTGTCAGGGCACGTCCATTTACTGTAACAATGTACCATCTGGTGGGGGATGTCAACAATGGGGGCAGCTAGGAGCCGGTAGGGGCAGGGCATAGATGGGAAATCTCTGTAACTTCCTCTCAGTTTTGCTAACCGAACGAACCTAAAACTGCTCTTTAAAATAAATACACAAAATCTTGGGAATTCCCTGGTGATCCAGTGGTTAAGACTCCCCGCTTTCACTGCTGAGGGGCTGGGTTTGATCCCGTGGTCTGGGAACTAAGATGCCACAAGCTGCGTGGTGTGGCCCCAAAATAAAATAAACAGGTATCTATTCTTAATGAATATTTTAAAAATAAAACGTTCAAAAACCCACGAGTGATCTGCTTGTCTCTAGGAGGTTGCTGGTCTCATTCCCACATGCACCATTTGGTGTTTTATTCATCCTTTTTGAAAGTCGTATTTTTCCACCTGGAAATCTTCCCTAAATACAGTAGTCGATCATGGAATCATGAACTCTTCAAGCTGAATGGATCCTTTAAGCCCTCGGCAATCCCCCTGCATGGCAAATGAGGCTCAGAGGTTAAGCCGACGTGCTCAAAATAGCATCAGGGCAGAGCCAGCCTAGAAAGACAGGTTCCTAAGGCCTCACTGGCAGAAGACTCTTCACACCGCACCATGTCGAGGTAAATCAGCCCATTTCAAAGATTGCTAGTGAACAAATTACGCTGAAAAACAGGCTAAGTTATGTTATAAATGAACTGAGAGCACATGCTAAATTCTGTGCTACTGAAACCTATGCAAAGGCACGCTTTTTTGAGCTGTGATGGGCCATGGCCCATGCGACAGCTCACAGCTGCAGGCATGCGCACTCAGAAAACAAAACATCCTCTGAGGCCCGGCCTGGAAAACCCAAGGGACGGCAACATCAAAAATCTCTAAAGAGCTTTAATCCAAACAGAACCATTACTTTTGCTTCTCTGCTAAACTGTGGAGTTTCCAAAGTGGGATGAGTCATCCCAACTCTGAGGCTATTCAGTCCGCCACAAAAGAAGAGCGTACTTTTTGTCCTCTAGGTGTTTAAAAAACAAAAGCTGTCAGATCATTAAACAGTACCCCATCTGGCAAATCTTCAGCGTCTCTGATCCTAGTTCTCAGGTTGTCCTAAGGAGGACTTTGGTCCTGTTATTAAAACCAGCCTCCTCTCTTTCCTACTTTTAATTTTCCTCTCCCTGATTTAGAAAGGAGTGTCTCTCTTCTCTTTCTTTCTCCAATCCCAGCTGTGTACTAATACCATCTACCTTCTACTTTCTCCTCCAGCTGCTACTGTTTTTACTATCAAATAGATAAGAAGTACTCATGGAGACATATTTATCAGGTAGCATATCTATAATAACAGAAAGAACACCTGAGTTTTATGTGGTCTTTTGATGAACAGACGTTATCAGTGTTAATGTGGTCAAATGTACCAATCTTTTTTATAAGTGTTTGATGTGTCTATGTCTTAAGATGCAAAGCTTCAGAAATTCTTCCCTTGAGTAAAAGCCATCACGATATCCTTTAAAAGCGTAAAGGAAGAATGACATGATTAGCATCATGATCTAAGTCCCTCCTGCTACAGCGTGAAGAACAGGTTGATCAAAGGCCAAGAGGAGATGCTGAGTCAAAGAGCTTAGGAGAACTCTTGTGTCAATTTCACAGCTTTGCTAGATGTCTAAAACACTTTCCAGACAAAACTAAAATAACTTGGGTTATCACTCAGAGGTCGGGCTGGGGCTCAGAACTCCAGCAGGTGTCTGTGTTTGCCGCTGCTCCACTGTGGTGGAACAGTGTTGAACAGCCTGGGTAAGTTATGTTATAAATGAACTGAGAGCACATGCTAAATTCTGTGCTACTGAAACCTATGCAAAGGCACGCTTTTTTGAGCTGTGATGGGCCATGGCCCATGCGACAGCTCACAGCTGCAGGCATGCGCACTCAGAAAACAAAACATCCTCTGAGGCCCGGCCTGGAAAACCCAAGGGACGGCAACATCAAAAATCTCTAAAGAGCTTTAATCCAAACAGAACCATTACTTTTGCTTCTCTGCTAAACTGTGGAGTTTCCAAAGTGGGATGAGTCATCCCAACTCTGAGGCTATTCAGTCCGCCACAAAAGAAGAGCGTACTTTTTGTCCTCTAGGTGTTTAAAAAACAAAAGCTGTCAGATCATTAAACAGTACCCCATCTGGCAAATCTTCAGCGTCTCTGATCCTAGTTCTCAGGTTGTCCTAAGGAGGACTTTGGTCCTGTTATTAAAACCAGCCTCCTCTCTTTCCTACTTTTAATTTTCCTCTCCCTGATTTAGAAAGGAGTGTCTCTCTCTTTCTTTCTCCAATCCCAGCTGTGTACTAATACCATCTACCTTCTACTTTCTCCTCCAGCTGCTACTGTTTTTACTATCAAATAGATAAGAAGTACTCATGGAGACATATTTATCAGGTAGCATATCTATAATAACAGAAAGAACACCTGAGTTTTATGTGGTCTTTTGATGAACAGACGTTATCAGTGTTAATGTGGTCAAATGTACCAATCTTTTTTATAAGTGTTTGATGTGTCTATGTCTTAAGATGCAAAGCTTCAGAAATTCTTCCCTTGAGTAAAAGCCATCACGATATCCTTTAAAAGCGTAAAGGAAGAATGACATGATTAGCATCATGATCTAAGTCCCTCCTGCTACAGCGTGAAGAACAGGTTGATCAAAGGCCAAGAGGAGATGCTGAGTCAAAGAGCTTAGGAGAACTCTTGTGTCAATTTCACAGCTTTGCTAGATGTCTAAAACACTTTCCAGACAAAAACTAAAATAACTTGGGTTATCACTCAGAGGTCGGGCTGGGGGCTCAGAACTCCAGCAGGTGTCTGTGTTTGCCGCTGCTCCACTGTGGTGGAACAGGTGCTCTGAACCACGCCATGGGGAATTCTAACAACAAGCACAGGGGCCTTTATTTGAAAAGGACCAGACTAGGAGCACCGCTGACGGAACCACCCAACAGAGGAAGAAGTGGAAGATGCAAAGGTTGAGGGAAGAGCCCGGGGGCTGCGAAGGAAGAAGGCAATGGGGTTCCGGGGGGCAGCAGCCTGTGTCCCTCACCTGGAGGAGAGGGTGAGTGCAGACAGGGGCGATGCACGAGAGACTTCATGGGAACTCTGGTCCAGGGTGGGGATGGCAGTGACCAGGCCAGTGGAGAATGCATGAAAGAGACCTGAAAGGAGATGGCCAGGCTCCATGCGGAGAGCTACAGAGAGCAGGCTTCACAGATCTTATGTGGGAGAAACTGGTGTTCCCGATTCAGTGTTTTAAGCTACAATTGGACCTGGGGGCTCAGCCAAAGAACAATCACCAAAGAGCTCCCTGCGCAGAAAGGACTCAGCCTCCAGGAGAATAAATAGTAACTGCCGGCCAGTCCTCAGTATTTTAAGATCTCAGCTTCCCAGGTGGCATGAGTGGTGAAGAATCCACCTGCCAGTGCAGGAGACATAAGAGAGGCAGGTTTGATCCCTGAGTCTGGAAGATTTCCTGGAGAAGGAAATAGCAACCCACTCCAGTATACTTGCCTCAAAAATCCCCACAGACAGAAGAGCCTGGTGGGCTACAGGCCATAAGACTGCAAGGAGAAGGACACGACTGAACCAACTGAGCACGTGGGCCAATCCTCAGTATTTTAAGACCTCAGCGCTATGTAAAAACTCCTTTCAGACATCTTCCTCTGATATCCTGTGTTTCTCAACTTTTCCTAGGTCACAAACAATAGTCAACTGCCTGGATTTCCATAGTTTCCATCAGCCATGAACTGAGCTGTACTGCCCAGAGCTCTATGTGCAAGCTCTAACCCTCACTGTGACTGTCACTGAAGACGGCCCTTTACGAAGCTGATGAAGGTTCCCTGTGGTCACGAGGGTGGGGGTCCTGATCCAACAGGACCAGCCTATACAAAGAGGAACATCAGAGCTCACCAGCCCCAGGTACACTTGCATAGAGAAAAGGCCACGTAAGAACAAAGCGAGGAGACAGCATTCAAAAGCACAGGAGGGGAGCCTCGACAAAAGCCAACCCATACGGAACCTTGATCACGGACCTTCAGCCTCAGTACTCGAAGAAAGTGCATTTCTGTTTAAGTCACACAGTCTGGCGCGTTGTCATGGTGGCTCAAGTGACCAAGACAACATCAGCATTCGTGGCTCATCCAAAAGGCTCCGTGATGGAGTAGAGATGAAACAAGAGCCTCCGGGCCTTGGGTCTGGCCCTGGTCGACCACAAGTTCATGAATTGCCCAGCCTGAGGAGCTCATTTCACATTCCTGGGTCTCAGGTTCCTCTTGCTCATGAGATACACAGCTCCTGAGAATCACTCTATGAAAATGAGTGTGAACGTGTGGACTTCCCATGGCCAGGCCTGACATGTGACCCTACGTTTACTCCCACTGTGAGGGTTTCTCAGCCAAGGTTTTCTGTTACTTACAGTGGAAACAGCTCTGGCAGTATAAGCAGGAGAGGATTCAACGCAAGGGCACCAGAGGGCCCGCAGAAGAACAAGCTGGCTCAGGCTTAGAACACTGTTGAGAGCCAAGTGAGGCTCGGGAGTGAGGGAGCTGGCTGGGGTCTCACAAGGAGGGTCTGCTGACGCCACCCAGGGTGACCGCCATGGGCACAGCTGCCAATGGAGCCTCAGAGCCTCTGCTTCCTAACCTCACTCCCGCCAAGTTCAAAGTGTAGCCAGGAGAGCCCCACTAGCCAGGCCTAGGTCACATGCCTCCTTGCCTGTCAACCCCGCAGCTCTCAGACCCTCACACGATACGGATTCCCCAGAAGGGGAAAGATTGGTCCCCAGACTGACAAATGGCCACTACACCACCTGTGGAGGAGGGAGGGCTTCAACTGGAAAAAATACAAGCTAATAAAAAGCACAGCATTGAGGCTTCCCTGGTGGTCCAGTGATAAAGAGTCTGCCTTGCATCGCAAGGGGCACCGGTTCAATCCCTGGCCTGGGAGGATCCCACGTGCCGCGGAGCGGCTGGACCCATGTGTCCAATTACCGAGCTGGAGCTCTGGAGCGCATGTGCCCAGAGCCGGTGCTCTGCAGTGAGAGAGGCCGCACACAGGCCAAAGACCAAAGATGGATGATGAAAGACCAATAGAAGTGGCCAAAAAAACACGCCACAGTGCTGGCATAATACAATCCCAGTCAGAGAGGGAGAGAACAGCTCTAGAACCTTCTGCAGATAACAGAACCGGGTCCTGTTGTGTATCAGACTTATTCAGCTCCCCAGAAGAAATCAGGGTCTGGCCTGTGGCCCATAATTAGTCACACCTTCCCCTTCCCCCTCTAGAGATGGGGATACAGATAACAAGTAGTGACTTCACTGAAACACGGTGAGAACTAATGAGCCAACTTCAGAAAAGCAACAACTGCGACCATACAATGCTGAAGTAATGGAGCCACAAAGCTTTTCAACAACTCAGGCTAATACAGTTAAAACGCCAAGAGAACATTGGGATCTGGGCCTCTCTCTGCCTCTCTACACGATTTTCTCATTTGAGGAGGTAATGATATTAAAATGTTGGTTTGATTCAAAGCGTGTTCCAGGGTGGGAGATGTTCTGTTACATTTTGTTTTATTTATTTATTTTTTTTGTCCTAAATAAAATGCAATCCTCTTTTACCAACCTGGAAAGCAAGGCTGTCAGCACTTTAAGTAACCAAAACAAACTCAACTAAATACTCAATTCACTGAGAACAAAGGCGAAAAAACTCTGTCAGCCATCTGTTTCTAAAATAATTTAATTCAAAACACAGCCCCATAACAACAGGGAAAAGGACACCATCAGCTTCAAGATAATCTTCCATCTCCGATTACGCTCGGAGCTGGAAAGGCACACGAAGTCCTGTGACTAAGCATGAGAAGGCACTTCACCCCCAGACACAAGAGCCCGAGGCCATCAGTCTCCCCGCAAACACATAAGCTCGAAACCAAGTGACCAGGGGACACGTCTGCCTCCTGGGTGGCTCTCCTCGCAACCAGCAATCAAGAGCTTAGGCTACAGGCTCAGTTCCTTAATTCACCTCTAAATTAAGTTTTTATTTTATATCAAAGGAGCAGGAGGCTTAAGAGAAAGGGGGGGGCCGTGCCGGCTGGAAGTAGTGGTGTGGACAAAGGCTCCCCGTCTGAACAATGGGGGGTGTGTTTGCGTAACAAACAGTAGTGGCTCCATTTGGTTGGAGAGAATCCTAGAAAAGTTGGCTGAGGAGCGTGGGAATGTCAGCAAACAATGGGGAGTCCCTGGATATTTGGGGCAAAGTGGGCTTCTTATCAAAGTCACGCTGCAGAAAAATCAACCTGGCAGAGCGGAGAGAAGCAGAAAACATCAATCGCATCCACAGGTGCGTGGCCGGCAGGACAAGCAGAGAGAAGAATGGAGGAGAAGCTACAAGAGAGGTCGCACAAGAAGGCTGGGACTAAAGCTAGTCGCTGAAACAGACGGGGCAGGAGGGAAGAAAGAGTCCAAGGAGATTCTGAGTTAGAGATTCAACTGCTCACTATGGACAATGCCGCCCGAGGATCTAATGTATGCCTGCTCAGCCACGTCGAGCTCTTTGTGATCCCATGGACTGTAGCCCGCCAGGCTCTTCTGTCCGTGGGACTGCGCAGGCCAGAACACTGGAGTGGGTTGCCATTTCCTTCTTCAGGGGATCCTTCTGATCCAAGGACTGAATCCGCATCTCCTGCATTGGCCACTGAGCCACCTGGGAAGTCCTGAGTATCTAACAGGCCCCTACAGAACCCTGATTCTCCCTCTTTGTATCAGCTAGTAAGTCCTTCTCACAGTCAGGATCTTGTAATTCACTTTCAGATCCTCTCATCCCCACCACTGCTGAAGTGTGGGCCCTGGACCACTGCCGGCTCATCCCTGCCTCTGTGAGACGGGCTTCGCAAGGAGCCGGAGAGCACAGGAGAGCACTAGACACCCCGGACACCAGCCCTGCTTCCCTGCTCATCCTGAGTTTGGTTCAAGAACCAGGAGAATCCAAGGATCTTTAAACATTTCTTCTGATGACGAAGAAGAGACTGCTGTGACAGGTGTTTCCTGAGTGCCATCACACACCTCCGGTACACAGGGTGGTGGCCCAGTGAGGGCTAAGCACCCCCGACAGGTCAATTTTCTCTTCAGCACAGCCTCCCTAGAGCCACGTCACCACCTGGCTCCCATGCACCCCAGTCCTGACGGCTCCAGGGCCAAGAAAAGCCATGCTGAGAAATGCTCTACCTGCAGGAAATTCTGCCTGATCAGAAGTGTGGTTCTGCCCGTTGAAATGGGTAGGGGCCGTGGTCTCTCCCCACCAGCCACACCCACTAAACCCTGAAACCTCTCCTAGCACCTCCAACCCCTCTCCCATACAGATCGGATCCATCCACTTCTACAGATCTGAGGTTTCTCTAAGGGAAGAAGAGAAATAATCCCCCTGTGACATTCCAGTCTTAAGATCCTCCAAGGCTTCCTAAAGACCTTTGGAAATGCTAAGTCCTGAGGATGCTGTGACACAACAGTGCTTGTCCTCCGGTCCCTGCTGGTCCTGCTGGTGTTACCTCCCTGACAACCACCTCCACCCTCCCACCATGCAACATTTTTCAACCATACAGCTTCTGGAAAGGTTGGTTCCTCTCCGACAAATGCCGTCCCTCCTTCTTTCCCTAACTCCCATCACCCTCTCAGACTCCCTTTTTCCATCACCTCCAGAACCTGTGTTTGCTTTTCTCATAAAACTTCAATCGTCTCTGTAACAACCTAGAAGAGTGGGATGGGGAGGGAGAAGGGAGGAAAAGTCAAGAGAGAGAGGATATATGTCTACCTATCGCAGATGCAGGTTGATGCGGGGGGGCAGTAAACAACAAAACTCTGTGAAAAATAAATTAAAAAAAAAAACCCTCGGGCTTCCCTGGTGGTCCAGTGGGTAAGGACACCACCTTGCAGTGCAAGGGGCACCGGTTCAATCCCTGGCCTGGGAAGATCCCACGTGCCGCGGAGCAGCTGGACCCATGTGTCCAATTACCGAGCCGGAGCTCTGGAGCGCACGCGCCCAGAGCCGGTGCTCTGCAACAACAGAGGCCACTGAGATGGGAGGCCCACATGGGCCAAAGAACAAAAAGGATAAGTGAATGAAAGATCAATAGGAGTGGCCAAAAAAAAAAAAAAAACCCTCAACGGGAGGACCACTGGGTACAGCTGAAACAAAACTGACCATAAATTGATAATTGTTGGATCTGAGTTATGGAAGCATGGAGTTCACCACACTATTCTCTCTTTTTGTATGTGCTGGGAATTTACTAAAACACAAAGCTATTTTAAAATAAAACTTAAGAATTCGCTGGTGAGTCAGTGGTTAAGACTCCATACTTCCACTGCAGGTTTGATCCCTGGTCAGAGAACTAAGATTCCACATGCCACCCAGCTCAGCTGAAAACAGAAATAAGCAAATAAATAACAAATAACAATTTTTTTAAAAAAAAGCTTAAATGGTAATGTTTGGCTTATTTATCTCTCTCTTCCCTAGCAGCCAATCTGCTTGGAGGAAAGATCTGTATCATTCACCAGTCTGTCTCCCAGGTTTAGCCCAGAGCCTGTGTCCATTCATTCCTCAGTCATTCCCTTGTACAACAAATGATGACATAAGCAAAGGGCAGGGTATGAAGTGTCAACTGAGACAGAAAGGTGTCCTGCTCGTGGACCTCACAGGGGAGGAGACAATAATTCTAAGCAGAGAAGACCACTCAGGAAACAAAGCCGGTGCTGTGACTGAGGATGACAGGTAAGGAAGGTCGAGAAAGGTGACTTTGACGAGGTGATGTTTAAGCCAAGACTTGAAGAATGAGGCGCCACGAGAAGAAGAGTGGGAAACGGCTCCAGGCAGAGGGAACGGCATGTACAGAGGCCCGAAGCAGGAAAGAGCCTGAGAGACGGGCAAAGAGCTGGTGTGAATGGTGCTCAGCCAGCACGGGGAGCCTGGCTCGGGCAAGGCTGGCGTGGAAGGCAGGGAACCAAGCCCAGGTGGACAGCAGTGTGATTCGAGTGCCCAGCAGAGGAACTGGGCCACAGATACAGATTTGGCGATCAGCTACAGAGAGACGGTGACTGAAATCAAATGAGTCCATCAAGGCCAAGCGAGAGAAACAAATCTGACCCCACACGCTACAGTGCTCTGTTCATTTAAGGGCTGGTGGGAGAACCCCGGGTTCCAGAGCCATCAGGAGACCACCTTGAGCAATCATTACCAAACACAGTGCTATTTCCACTCACTTCCACAAGCCAACTCCGTCAAGCACACAAATTATTCTCATCCTGACTTAATTTATTTCCATTCACTGGCAATCTTCCCCAAACCCTGTCTTCTGCCTGCTTATTGGTATGAAGAGCCTACTGATTAGCAATTATCCATAGCATTAACTCTCTAAGTATCTGTAATTATGACTTCTCTTGGTTTATTTGAGGGCTCCCGGGGACTTCAGGATGAGGAATAACATGAAGTTAACTAACATAAATACTAATTTGCCAAGGAACTAACCAGACCAAATACGCAGATAAGCCAAAAGATAATTTTCCAAAGCTGAGGTTCTACCACCCTGGAGAGTTCTATATTTGTTTTTGCTATTTAAAGCAAAGTGAAGTGCTTCAGTGCCACCAATAAACTAATTTAGGCATTTTTTACTTTCTATTATGCAATTTTCAGACATATACGGAAGCTAGAAGGCTGGAACGCCCTAGCCAGCATGAACACCAGCTTTCTGCCACGCTCACTTCATCTCCCCCTCCTTGCAGCTTTTTTTTTTTTTTTTTAATGAAAGTAAAGCAATCCAGACACCATTTATTTCACTAGCAACTACTTCAGTGTCTCTGATAAAAGGACTTTTAAAAATCATAACCATAATCATTATCGCAGCCAACAAAATTAAAAGTAATTCTTACTATCATCTAATTATCCAGTCCACACTCAAGTTTTCCTGGACGGTCTCAAGATATTTTTGTATAATTGCTTTTTTGAAAATCAGAATTCAAAACAGGTACACACACGGCTTAGGCTGATGGGTCTCCCAAGTCTCTTTTACATGGTTAACAGCTCTCCCCGGCCCCTCCTTTTTTTTTTCCCTTTTTTTAATCTCTCATTTTTTATTTGCTAGAGAAAAAGGCCATTTGCCCCTGAAGATAGCCTGCATTCTATATTTAGCTGACTATATTCTCAGTGTCATTTAACATGTTCTTCCAACCCTCAAATCTTCTATAAACTGGGTGTTACATCAAGAGGTTTCATGAGACTCAGGGCCTATGTGTCTGTTTTCCAGATGGTCCTCCGTACTCACCACTCATCGCATCAGGAGGTGCCCGGTATGTGGCTGTCCCACTGTGAATGATACCAACCTTCATCCGCGGCTTTATGTGGTGACAGCCTGCTCTAGCCATTATAAAGCGCTCCATCAACTTCTTACCTAACAAAGAAGCAGTCAAGAAGATCGCAGCCTACATCTGTTACTTCATTACAAAGGTTGGGTTTTTTTTAAGCCTGCCTTAATTAAAGATATTCCTAATGCTCACAGATACAATTACAGAAAGAATAATTATTATTTGGTATCAGCAACAATCACATATTTGTGTGTGTTTGAGAACATTTCCTAAGTCACCTAATTAAGCAGTCGAAGCAAACATGCTGACATCTAGACTTCTTTAGAAAGATGACTTATAAATTACTGACTGTGCATGTAATATAGCAAGGCTCTATGTCTGTCTGTCTCTCAAGTTCAAAGCTCCTAAAAGATATGAATAAACAATAAAGGAAATCTTGGAAAGCATGCCAATTATGAAGGAGCAGGGGAGGAGGAAATGGAGATAGCAGAATATTTCCCAAAGCAGTACATTTATTTTAGTCCCTTTCCAAAGGAGAGATTAATGAAGTACTAAAATAACCTTAAGACAGGATGGTTAAACAGTTTCAATTTTTACTTCTTCCCAAACCTCTTAATTAAAGCTTCTAGAAAACAGCCAAAAAGAATCTGAATCTTTTTCTTCCCAATCTCATAGTCTGAGAGATGTTAATGAACAGTATAATACCTGTGTGGACAGAGGAGTCCTCCAAAACTGGTAACATGAGTTAATATCATCTAAGGAATCATTAAATGACCCTGAGAAAGCCTCTATCAATAGCCATGCCTCCCAGGATGCCTCAGTTTCCCTCTTGTGCTAGGGAACCTGCAGCTCACTGAACTCCCTCAGTCTGGGGCACGGAGGAGCAGAGGGGACCAGGCATTCAGTCCCCATGTGTGACCTCCAGGGATGAAGATGAGAGAGGCGAACCGCCACAAAGAAATAAGGCAGCAATAAAAATGTTGCAATGACTGCCACTAAGCTGTATACTTAATAACCAGTGAAATGGTAACTTTTATATTATGTGTATTTTATCACGGTAAAAGGAAAAAACGTTGCAACAGTTAGCTAACAAGTTTACAGGCTCTGGTCTACAGTAACCACCATTCTGCGCCGCTCACCAGGAGCCGTTATCCTTCTCACTTTACCGGTGAAGGGGCGGAGGATTCACAAAACGAAGTAATTTGTTCAAGGCTCACAGTGAGTAAGTGGCTCAGAATTGAAGCCGCATCCATCAGCCCCTTGCTCTCTCCAGTACCTCACTACCTCTCCGAGGAGGTGTGTTGAACTATATCCAAAGGTTTTCAAGCGACATTTCTAGATCATCATTCTTGAATAGCTATAGATAAAAATATTCATAATTACACAGCAAACAAGAATTCTATACATTTTTAAAGAGTTTTAAAAATTTTATTTATTTTGGACTGCAATGGGTCTCCGTTGTCACATGGGCCTTTTTCTAGCTGTGGTGAGTGGGAGCTACTCTCCATTTGTGGCTTCTCGTCGCAGTGGCTTCTCTTGTTGCAGAACATGGGCTCTAGAGCTCCTGGGCTCCAGAGCACAAGCTCAATAGTGGTGACACACAGGCTTAGTCACTCTGAGGCATATGGCATCCTCTCAGACCAGGGATCAAACCCATGTCTCCTGCATCGGCAGGTGGAGTCTTTAACACTTCGCCACCAGGGAAGCCCCAAGAATTCCATATATTAAAAATGTCTTTCCAATATGCCCCACAGACCTATCAACTTCAAAGACATTACACTATATTTTAAAGAACCATCGTGTAAACATAACATCTCAACACTAAATCCAAAGGGGCACGAAGCTGGCTCCAGGCTCAGCTCTGCATCAGGGCCACATAGGGTGCTGCCACAGGAAGAATCTCTAACTAGTAAAGGTTGCCTGGGTCCACAGAAACTTTCCTGGAGATGGGCTTTCCTAGGCTCTGGGCTGGTAGCCCATTTACTTCCCTACCAACCAGGATAAGTTAGAGTTTGGGCCAGAAGCAAGAAAATGAAAGCAATGAATATAGAGGATCACTACCCCCAGTCACCTAGACATGGTTCCCCAGAGGCTTACACAGCAGACAGGCAACTACAGTGTGTCCCTCCAGGTTGCCATCCTCAACACTGAGAAAGCTGAAGCCCACAGGGAAGACCCACAGGAAAGACTCAGGGATACAGTGACAGATCCCCACCTATGACAAACATGAGGAACATGGCTCCAGAGTGCTCACTCTGTGCCCAGATGCTTAAGCAGGTCCTTCCTGATGCTCACAAAGCCCCACAAGGAAGGTACTGTTAGCATCACCGTTACACCAACAAGGAGACCAGGAACAGAGAGTTCTAGTTTTTCCAAAGCCGGGCAAGAGTCAGGACTGGGATCCTGGGCTGTCCGTCTCCAGCAACAACAACATTCAAAACTATCACCCTACATTAAAAAATCAACTCCCGGGGCTTCCCTGGTGGTCCAGTGGGTAAAGAGTTCACCTTGCAGTGCAAGGGCACCGGTTCCATCACTGGCCCGGGAAGATCCCATGTGCTGCAGAGCAGCTGGACTGGTGTGTCCAATTGTGAGCCAGTGCTCTGGAGTGCATGAGCCCAAAGCTGGTGCTCTGCGATGAGAGAGGCCACTGCGATGGGAGGCCCATGCAGGCCAAAAAACAAAGATAAATGAACGAAAGATCAATAGAAGTGGCCAAAAAAAAAAGCAACACAGTTGCCACAAAGCACAAGAAAAGATGCTCAATATCTCATTAGGAAAATATAAGTCAAAACTATAATGAGATACCAATTCACACTCACTAGGATGGCCAGAACTTATTAAAACAAGAAACAGAAAAAAAAAAAAAAACATTCAGGAGGATGTAGAGTAATCATAATCCTCATACACTGCTGGTGCATCCACTCTGGTAAAGAGTTTCACAGTTATGCCTAGAATTACCCTATGACCCAGCAATACCACTCCTAGGTACGTACTGAAAAACATTGTTAACAAGTGCTCAAAAACGTGTACAGGATTGTTCCTAGCAGTACTGTCGACAACGGCCAGCACATGGAACCAGCCCACACATCCATCAACAGACGCCTGGAAGAACAAGGTGTGGCGCATCCATATACAATGCAGTATCATCCAGTCACAGAAACGAGTGAAGCCCTCACACACGCTTTACCACAGACGCAACTGAGGAAAGCAGCCAGACACGCCCACAAAAACACATATTGTATAACTCAACTTACATAAAATATCCAGAATCAGCAAACCCTGAGAGAGAGAGAACAGATGCGTGGTTGCCAGAGGCTGGGGGAGGGAGCAACAGAGCCAGACGGTGATGGAGGCTACACACTCCACCGCACATGTACGCAAGGCCACGGAACGACTTTTAAATGGTAATTTCAGGTTATTTGTATTTTGGTGGTGGTTTAGTCACTAGTTGTGTCCAACTCTTGGTGACCCCATGTTTGTAGCCTGCCAGGCTCCTCTGTCCATGGGATTTTCCAGGCAAGAATACTGGAGTGGGTAGCCATTTCCTTCTCTAAGGGATTTTCCCAACCCAGGGATCGAATGGGTCTCCTGCATTGCAAGCAGATTCTTTACCACTGAGCTACCAGGGAAGCCCTTGTGTATTTTACCACAATTGATTTCTTTACTGGGCTTCCCTGGTGGTCCAGTGGGTAGGGATACCGCCTTGCAGTGCAAGGGGCCCCGGTTCGATCCCTGGCCTGGGCAGATCCCACGTGCTGCGGAGCAGTTAGATTGATGTGTCCAACTACCGAGCCAGAGCTCTGGAGCATGCAACCAGAGCCGGTGCTCTGTGGCGAGAGAGGCCACTACGACAGGAGGCCCACACAGGCCAAAGAACAAAGATAAATAAATGAAAGATCAATAGAAGTGGCCAAAATAAAAAAATTTTTAAAAAGTATTTATTTATTGTTGTGCTGGGTCTTCAATGCTGCACGTGGGCTACTCTTCGGTGCAGTGCACAGGCTTCTCGTTTTGGTGGCTTCTCTTGTTTTGAAGCACAGGTTCTAGGTGCATGGGCTTTAGTAGCTGCAGCACATAGACTCAGTAGTTCTGGCTCCAAGGCTCCTAGAGCTCAGGCTCAGCAGCTATGACACACAAGTTTTAGTTGCTCCAGAGCATGTGGAATCTTCCCAGATTAGGAAATGAACCCATGTTCATCCATTGTTCATCCCATCCATTGTACCACCAAGGAAGTCCTACAAGATTTTTTTTTTTTTTAAGGCAACCAATTTCAGGGCTCAAATACAAAGACTCCTAGATGCCAAGTAACCTTCTTATCCCAACTTAACTTGGGTAAGTTCTTATTACCATCAAGCTGTCTTTCCTTTCTACCAGCACAGAATCCTACTCTCAGAATCACCTGAAGATCTTTTGAAAAATACGGATTTCCAGGCCTCTCTCTGGATTCTCCAAGGGTGCAGGACTCAGGAATGCACAGTTTAATACCTGCCCCAGGGCCTTGGCACCACCTCGAAGACTCCGTCCCTATCCGTCCAGGCAGTAGGCCACTTGCTGAAGCTTTTCAAAAGCAAAGTGTTCATTACCTCCTTCCCCCCTGCTGGCAGCTGCTGCCTGGGTCCCTCCTCTGAGCTATTAGTATCTGCGGTGTTTACACTCAGCTGCACTTGCCATGTCAGCACCCCCCTCCACCATCCCCTGGCAGAAGCTGACCTTGGCCCCACTATGCAAAATTCTGTTCTACTTCTGGTCCACAGAGGTAGTTATCCTGTTTTTGAGACTGATGAGGTTTTTTGGTTTTCTGTTTGTAGTTCATCTACCAATGTATAAAGCATGAACTCACATGTAGCATCTTACCCAAAGACTGCTTGATTTCTGACTACCCCTACTTTAAAGCCAGATTGCTCACATGTTCACTTCTAGGCATATTATTAATAAAATCCCTCAAAACACGAGCCGGGCAGCCAGTCCCATTTTTCCTGCTTAAAGGGGTTTGGGAGCCTACGACAGGAGGCCACACAGGCCAAAGAACAAAGATAAATAAATGAAAGATCAATAGAAGTGGCCAAAATAAAAAAATTTTTAAAAAGTATTTATTTATTGTTGTGCTGGGTCTTCAATGCTGCACGTGGGCTACTCTTCGGTGCAGTGCACAGGCTTCTCGTTTTGGTGGCTTCTCTTGTTTTGAAGCACAGGTTCTAGGTGCATGGGCTTTAGTAGCTGCAGCACATAGACTCAGTAGTTCTGGCTCCAAGGCTCCTAGAGCTCAGGCTCAGCAGCTATGACACACAAGTTTTAGTTGCTCCAGAGCATGTGGAATCTTCCCAGATTAGGAAATGAACCCATGTTCATCCATTGTTCATCCCATCCATTGTACCACCAAGGAAGTCCTACAAGATTTTTTTTTTTTTTAAGGCAACCAATTTCAGGGCTCAAATACAAAGACTCCTAGATGCCAAGTAACCTTCTTATCCCAACTTAACTTGGGTAAGTTCTTATTACCATCAAGCTGTCTTTCCTTTCTACCAGCACAGAATCCTACTCTCAGAATCACCTGAAGATCTTTTGAAAAATACGGATTTCCAGGCCTCTCTCTGGATTCTCCAAGGGTGCAGGACTCAGGAATGCACAGTTTAATACCTGCCCCAGGGCCTTGGCACCACCTCGAAGACTCCCGTCCCTATCCGTCCAGGCAGTAGGCCACTTGCTGAAGCTTTTCAAAAGCAAAGTGTTCATTACCTCCTTCCCCCCTGCTGGCAGCTGCTGCCTGGGTCCCTCCTCTGAGCTATTAGTATCTGCGGTGTTTACACTCAGCTGCACTTGCCATGTCAGCACCCCCCTCCACCATCCCCTGGCAGAAGCTGACCTTGGCCCCACTATGCAAAATTCTGTTCTACTTCTGGTCCACAGAGGTAGTTATCCTGTTTTTGAGACTGATGAGGTTTTTTGGTTTTCTGTTTGTAGTTCATCTACCAATGTATAAAGCATGAACTCACATGTAGCATCTTACCCAAAGACTGCTTGATTTCTGACTACCCCTACTTTAAAGCCAGATTGCTCACATGTTCACTTCTAGGCATATTATTAATAAAATCCCTCAAAACACGATTTCAACATAAGTGGCAGTTTTAAAATATACCCACAGTATAGGTCAACAGCAAGCTTGGCAAAGAACATGTTTAAGCCAGTTTCCCCTCTATGAGCTCATTAAAGCCCTGCCACCTCTTTCCCATCGCTCCATCTCTCGCCAGCTTCTCCCTAATCCTGTGTTTCTTATCTGCCTCTCATTGTCTCCCTTTCAACTGGAATAACATAAAAATATGAAACCAAATAACAAAGTATATTCATTGTTGCACTTACTGAGGGAGGTTTCTATTCTCTGCTTTTAAACACTGGTTACAATTTGCTCTTTAAAAAACAATTTTTTTTTCCTGCTTGTGTGTAAGCCTTGGTTGATTTCTCTAGAGGCATCAGTGGCCTCTAAGAGAAAAAGGCTCTTGAATGCTGATGTTATTTAAATAAAGAACACAGGGCACCTCAGTGAAGATTTCAAACCACTCTACTGTCATGATACAATCACGCCTTCTTTTGCTCGGCTACAGGGACAAAAAGACGAGCTTCTCATAGACCGAAGATACCCTGGGCGTGTGTAGTTGCTTCAGTCGTGTCCGACTCTTTGCGACCCCATGAACTATGGTCAGTCAGGCTCCCCTGTCCACAGGATTCTCCCCCAGGGACGGAACGTGTGTCTTGTGCCTCCTGCATTGGTAGGAGGGTTCTTTACCGCTGAGCCACCAGGGAAGCCCCAAAATACCCTAAAACAGACTTGAAAAAATAAAGAAAAGAAAGGCCTTAAAGTACTCTTCCTAGAGGCACCTGGAGGCCCCCACTTCTCTGGAACGGCAGTCCAGCATCTATAATCTCCACCGACCCGGACAATGACAGCAAACGCCCCGCAGTGATAATGGCCCAGCCAAGAGCCACCGCCATGCGCTGCATCTTCACCGAGGAGGCCTGGGGAGGGCGAGAAGCAACCCCCAAGTCACCCTGGCACCCCGAATCTGGTGTAGAAGCACCACAGCAAAATCAGGAACTCCACAGCAGAGTGTTCACTTAGAGAATCAATGAGAGCTAATGGTTACCGACTGCACGCTATGTGTCAAGCACCCTGCAAGCACTCTATCACTTAATTTCCCCAACACCACTTGGCAAAGAACATGTTTTAAAATATACCCACAGTATAGGTCAACAGCAAGCTTGGCAAAGAACATGTTTAAGCCAGTTTCCCCTCTATGAGCTCATTAAAGCCCTGCCACCTCTTTCCCATCGCTCCATCTCTCGCCAGCTTCTCCCTAATCCTGTGTTTCTTATCTGCCTCTCATTGTCTCCCTTTCAACTGGAATAACATAAAAATATGAAACCAAATAACAAAGTATATTCATTGTTGCACTTACTGAGGGAGGTTTCTATTCTCTGCTTTTAAACACTGGTTACAATTTGCTCTTTAAAAAACAATTTTTTTTTCCTGCTTGTGTGTAAGCCTTGGTTGATTTCTCTAGAGGCATCAGTGGCCTCTAAGAGAAAAAGGCTCTTGAATGCTGATGTTATTTAAATAAAGAACACAGGGCACCTCAGTGAAGATTTCAAACCACTCTACTGTCATGATACAATCACGCCTTCTTTTGCTCGGCTACAGGGACAAAAAGACGAGCTTCTCATAGACCGAAGATACCCTGGGCGTGTGTAGTTGCTTCAGTCGTGTCCGACTCTTTGCGACCCCATGAACTATGGTCAGTCAGGCTCCCCTGTCCACAGGATTCTCCCCCAGGGACGGAACGTGTGTCTTGTGCCTCCTGCATTGGTAGGAGGGTTCTTTACCGCTGAGCCACCAGGGAAGCCCCAAAATACCCTAAAACAGACTTGAAAAAATAAAGAAAAGAAAGGCCTTAAAGTACTCTTCCTAGAGGCACCTGGAGGCCCCCACTTCTCTGGAACGGCAGTCCAGCATCTATAATCTCCACCGACCCGGACAATGACAGCAAACGCCCCGCAGTGATAATGGCCCAGCCAAGAGCCACCGCCATGCGCTGCATCTTCACCGAGGAGGCCTGGGGAGGGCGAGAAGCAACCCCCAAGTCACCCTGGCACCCCGAATCTGGTGTAGAAGCACCACAGCAAAATCAGGAACTCCACAGCAGAGTGTTCACTTAGAGAATCAATGAGAGCTAATGGTTACCGACTGCACGCTATGTGTCAAGCACCCTGCAAGCACTCTATCACTTAATTTCCCCAACACCACATTTGACAAACGAGGACACTGAAGCTAGACAGGTCAGGGGACCTGCAAAGGCAGGCTGTCAGAAAGTCATGGAACTGGGCTTTGCATGCAAGCCTCCAGCCCTGAGCACCTGACCCTCCGGGCAGACAGCCCAGGTGGGGGTCTCCAAACTGGCAGGGCTGACACACTCCATTAGTACACACTGAGCCGTGTGAAAGAATGACCCGCTCAATAAAAGATTAATTTTAAAAATGTTTAAACAACATATAATAGCATGCCTGCTGATTCTGGCTCAAAGGAATCCAGGATTTAGATAATATACTTGCTGGAAAATAGTTAACTTTCTGAAATTAAGGAAACCTCAAAGATACTAAAAGTTGCAGAGATTCCAAAGGTTCTCCTTTTGTGACCTCAGGAGACTCTTACATGCCTAGAGAAGCAAGGAGGAGAAGAGGTCAGGAGTGTACCTTGCAAAGTAAAAGGTATAGGGTAGAGGAAAGGGGGTCACAGAGAGTCAGTCCCATGCAACACCCCATTTCAGGAAGGCAGGCTTGGGGAAGCCAAGTATTCAGGCATTCCAAGAGAAGACAGACCTCTACACTCTGATGTGAAATCTCCTGAATTTTAAATACTGGCAATTCTTTTGACATTTATAAATAATCATCAAGCCAATGAAACTGCTTCATCAGGCTTGAGCTTGAAATCAGAGTACCAAGAGATGTCTGTATCAGGGTGAAGTTTCCTAAAGTTACCTAAGCCTATGTTCCCTGGGATGAACGCAGAGGCCCAGGGGCACCAGGACCTGGGACAGTTCCCAGACCACCTGTAACACCCCAGGCTTCCAGAGACCCACCAAGCAGACAGGTCTGAGCCAGTCCCCAGCAGGGCACAGGGCAACCTGAGCAAGTTCACAAGTGCAAAGAACAGACGTGAAGTTGGCAGCCCATGCCAAGCCACAAGCCTCCTGATGGACGCCACCTTCTTTCAAAGATCTGCACAAAACTAATCCTGACAAAACAGGCTGTGACCAAGTTCGCGTATGACATGACGCCACATGCTAATTCACCATTTCGGTCCTTAGACCAGGGTAGGGATTACTCTGGGAGAAGGGAACATGCAGGGGAGGCTTCTGAAGGGCAGGTGGTATTCTATTTCTCAATATCCGTGTTATTAGACCCCTGCATTGTTTGCGCAGGCCTTCCCTGGCAGCTCAGCGGTCAAGAATCTGCCTGCCAATGCGAAAGGCAAGGGTTCAATCCCTGGGTCGGGAAGATTCCCTGGAGATGGGAATGGCAACTCACTCCAGTGTTCTTGCCTGGGAAATTCCATGGACAGAGGAGCCTGGTGGGCTTTAGTCAATGGGGGTCACAAAGAGGCCCACACAATAGTGATTAAACAACAACAACGACATTGTGCAAACTCATCAGGTTATACACTTAAGAGCATTTTTCTATGTATACAAGCGAAGGTATAATAGAGATAGAAATACATAAAATACATAAATTTTCAAAAGCTCAATTTCTATGAAACTTGCAAAATCCTTCAAACACTTCTTTTTTTTTTTTAATTATTGCTTTATTTATCTTAATTTGGCTGCACTGGGTCTTAGTTGTGGCATGTGGGATCTAGTTCCATGACCAGGGATCAAACCTGGGCCCCCTGCATTAGAAGCACAGAGTCCCAACCACTGGACCACCAGGAAAGTCCCCCTTCAAACACTTCTAACAGATTCAAACACTCACACTAAGCTGCTCACTCAGATAAAGCCACTCAAGCACTTTCTGGAAAAGGAAAGGTTGCCCACAGTCTTCCCTCTTTCTAGCCTTACTTATTGTTCAGTCGCTCAATCCTGTTCGACTCTTTGCAACCCCAGGGACTGCAGAATGTCAGGCTTCCCTGTCCATCAGCATCTCTTGGAGTCTGCTCAAACTCACGTCCACTGAAGTCGGTGATGCCATCCAACCCTCTCATCCTCTGTCATCCCCTTCTCCTAGCCTTACTGGGCTTCAAGGAAAGAGAATACACTGTGTGAGCTTAAACTTGGGCTGTGAGATAAATTCTCGAAAAGCTGTATGAAAACTGCCCCTAGAATCTCTGAATTCTATTTTAATGTCTTAGGGGACTTGTCATTTGAAGACTATTTAGCACAAGAAGAATCACTTCTGGGGACTTCCCTGGTGGTCCAGGGGCTAGGTCTCCACGCTCCCAACGCAGGGGACCCGGGTTTGATCCCTGGTCAGGGAACTAGATTCCACATGCCATCACTAAGAGTTCACATGCCACAATTAAGACCTGGTACAGACAACTAAATAAATATGTGTGTGTGTGAATATATATATATATATATATATATATAAAATTCTTATATGAATAATCTGGGATCATATGTATCCATAAACAACAAAACACAAGTAAAATAAATATAAAAAAAAATTTTAGAAGAATTCTTTATATATATATGTAAAGAATAATGGCTTCCAATGTATCCTCCTGGGCAGCCCCGCCAGCCCCTGTTGCACTGAGCTCTCTCATCCCACCAGTTCAGCCGATCCTGCATTGGTGGCACTCCATTCCCCACAGTAGATGCTGTGCTCCCGCCCTCCCCTGGGGCTGAAACCTCACCCTCCCATCAGATAGTCTCTCCTACTTTGCTGAAACTATCAGTACCATCTCACCCAGAGGTCCCTGCCGCCTTCAGCCTCACCTCCGCCCACTCTGCCCACGCCACCGCAGCTCCCTCCTACCATTCCTTCATCCCCGAGGTCAGGGGCACCTCTCCCTTCTCCTCCAAACAACCTGAATCCCAAACACCGCATCAGCGTCGCAGAAGGCAGGCTCTGCTGACCTTCCCCCACTGACTTTTCATCTCTCCCTTTTCCTCAGGGTCTTCTCTCTCGCCTTCAACATCACAGACCTTTTCTCCCCAAAACCCTCTCCTTAACCTTATTGCTGCCCCTGGCATTCTTTCTCTCTTTCCCTCCCCTTCCCTGGGCATTTCCTGTAATGCATGGTTGACCTCCTCCCCATGCATTTCCTCTTTGCTAGCTCGGCACCCACACCCACGGAGCTGGCCCAGGGGACTGTTTATATCCATCTCCACAGTTTTGCAAGCAGCTCCCAGATAACAACGGCACGGAATTGAGCTATAAGCCCACTCATTAGATGATAACACCTGCTCTCCCCACAGAACAACAGGCTCCAGAGAAGCATACCTTTTAATAAAGTACCAAAAACTTAACAAGTCGTCCCCCAGGATCGTGCATGGACTGAGTGATCAGTAATAAAATGCTAATCAGCAAACACTTCTGAACCAACAGAAATTCTATAGGACCCAATAAGCAAACTACAGGAGAAGAGAACATGACAGAGATCCCCGCACACTAAGCAGGAACTTAAAAGTTCTTCATGCACTGATGATACGGACTGACCTCTGTAAATACTGCAGGATGCCACTGCTTTGTTTCAATTAGAGTCTGGACATAACCGGTAGGTATTGAAACAACAGTCTCTGGAATGACACAAACCAGACTTGAGTCTCCATTAATGCTGGGTCGATGAATCCTGTCCTCTTGTTTCCAAACATAAAATGTGGAAAAGAATACATGCTCCAGAGGGTCACTGGATAGATTAAGACAGTGCAGGGGACACCTGACTGCCAATCAGAATTGTCTGCAGCACTGCACAGAAGAGCTGACGCCTCGGTCCCACTCCCAGAGGTCCTGATGCAGTCTGTCTGGGTGAGCGCTGCCATTCTGAGACTCTGCAGATGACTGTAATGTGCACAAGGTCGACAGCCACCGAACAAACACGTGGCAAGCCATCCCTCCAAACTGCCAGCTATGAGTATGATCACTCATAATGTGGCCTGGGAAAAGACACATTCGGGGTTCCAGGTCTAAACAAGACAAGGCACGTAAAAGAACCAGGCTAAGACAAGTGAGAATTTTCATCATTGGGAATCTTACGGGGAAACAGGCTTGTTATACTCTTCTCTGGCTTTCCTGGTGGCTAAGGCAGTGAAGAATCTACCTGCAATGCAGGAGACCTGGGTTTGATCCCTGGGTTGGGAAGATCCCCTGGAGAAGGGCAGGCTACCCACTCCACTATTCTTGACTGGAGAATTCCATGGCCCGGCTCGTCGATGGAGTTGCAAAGAGTCGGACAGGACTGAGCACCTTCACTTTTACTTTTCCATGCTTTTCTCAGTAAAATCAGGAAGATGTCATTCCCAGGAATAAGTTAAGAACTCTATATATCAAGTGATGCTCTGCGCCTGAAGTTCTAACCAGCCACTAGTATAAGAATCACCTAATGGGCCACTTTATCAAAGGAGCTACACGCTAGTCACTGAAATTTGCATTTGGCGTCAGAGATATTCACACTTTCCCTTTCTGCCCCTTTGTGATAATCTTAAAAAGATTCTTGGTTCCTTGAAGAAGCGTTCCATAAGGTTCTTCTTCTTTTTTTAAAATTTTATTTACTTATTTTTCGCTATTCTGGGTTTTCACTGCTGCCACACGCTCTTCTCCAGGTGCAGGGAGTGGGGCTACTCTCTAGTTGAGGTGAGCAGGCTTTTTGTGGCCATGACTTCTCCTGTTGCGGAGCTCAGGCTCTAGGGCTCATGGGCTTCAGTACTTGCGGCACAGGGGCTCAAAAGCTGCAGCTCGGAGGCTCTAGAGCACAGGCTCAGTAGTTGTGGCTCACGGGCTTAGTTGCTCCATAGCACGTGGGATCTTCCCGTATCAGGGATGGAACCCATGGCTCCTATATTGACAGGTGAACCCTTCACCACTGAGCTCCAGGGAAGCCCCATAAGGTTCTATCAGGAAAAAAGATTCCCCTTCTTACATAAAGCACTACTCTCATCAAAAAAACCTCAAGCAACCTGAAAAATCTACAGTAAAACACAAAAAAAACATAGAAGAGGACACAAGTGAAACAAAATAAGGCAAGTCGCCTTAGGAGAGAAGGCAGTGCTACATTCAACAGAGGAGGTTACGTGATTCCCAAAAAGAGAATGAATGGCACTCTGACATTTTCAAGAAATAAAATTTTAAGACCTTTTCCTGTAATTTAACAAGCTCTCTCATCTATCTTCCACACAACACAAATGGAAAAGAGACACACAATGAAACAAAATGAACACTTACTTCACATCCATTAAGATTCATCCATTCGAAGGAGCATTTTTTTTCACAGTCTAAGATATCTGAAATGAGGATGCATTTGCAACCAAGGGTGTGCTGTCATTTAAGTGGTACTGTTTTTCTTCATGATTTTTCTTCCTCAGAGGTACAGAAAAGAACTAGGCTATCACACCCTTGGCGGCATCCTGAGCGAGTGAGTCAAAGTTGCTCAGTCTTGTCCATGGACAAGCCATGGAATTCTCCAGGCAAGGACACCGGCGTGGGCAGCCTGTCCCTTCTCCAGGGGATCTTCCTGACCCAGGGATCGAACCCAGGTCTCCCACATGGCAGGTGGATTCTTTACCATCTGAGCCACCAGGGAAGCCCAAAGAATACTGGAATGGGTAGCTTATCCCTTCTCCAGGGGATCTCCCCGAGCCAGGAATTGGACCAGGGACTCCTGCATCGCAGGCAGACTCTTTACCAGCTCCTAGTGTCAATGAAACATTAAATTAGTAATGAGCATTAGTATTACTATGTGCGAGGCTTTATGCTAGCAAGGGGCCAATAATATAACCACAGAGGTAGGGTGAATGCAGAGAAACTTAGATGAGTAATTAAAATTAGGAATGCAGCTCGGAGGCTCTAGAGCACAGGCTCAGTAGTTGTGGCTCACGGGCTTAGTTGCTCCATAGCACGTGGGATCTTCCCGTATCAGGGATGGAACCCATGGCTCCTATATTGACAGGTGAACCCTTCACCACTGAGCTCCAGGGAAGCCCCATAAGGTTCTATCAGGAAAAAAGATTCCCCTTCTTACATAAAGCACTACTCTCATCAAAAAAACCTCAAGCAACCTGAAAAATCTACAGTAAAACACAAAAAAAACATAGAAGAGGACACAAGTGAAACAAAATAAGGCAAGTCGCCTTAGGAGAGAAGGCAGTGCTACATTCAACAGAGGAGGTTACGTGATTCCCAAAAAGAGAATGAATGGCACTCTGACATTTTCAAGAAATAAAATTTTAAGACCTTTTCCTGTAATTTAACAAGCTCTCTCATCTATCTTCCACACAACACAAATGGAAAAGAGACACACAATGAAACAAAATGAACACTTACTTCACATCCATTAAGATTCATCCATTCAAGGAGCATTTTTTTCACAGTCTAAGATATCTGAAATGAGGATGCATTTGCAACCAAGGGTGTGCTGTCATTTAAGTGGTACTGTTTTTCTTCATGATTTTTCTTCCTCAGAGGTACAGAAAAGAACTAGGCTATCACACCCTTGGCGGCATCCTGAGCGAGTGAGTCAAAGTTGCTCAGTCTTGTCCATGGACAAGCCATGGAATTCTCCAGGCAAGGACACCGGCGTGGGCAGCCTGTCCCTTCTCCAGGGGATCTTCCTGACCCAGGGATCGAACCCAGGTCTCCCACATGGCAGGTGGATTCTTTACCATCTGAGCCACCAGGGAAGCCCAAAGAATACTGGAATGGGTAGCTTATCCCTTCTCCAGGGGATCTCCCCGAGCCAGGAATTGGACCAGGGACTCCTGCATCGCAGGCAGACTCTTTACCAGCTCCTAGTGTCAATGAAACATTAAATTAGTAATGAGCATTAGTATTACTATGTGCGAGGCTTTATGCTAGCAAGGGGCCAATAATATAACCACAGAGGTAGGGTGAATGCAGAGAAACTTAGATGAGTAATTAAAATTAGTTCCAAACAAGGGGCTGTGTATTTGGTAAAAGGTGTGGTAGAGAAACTGCTAAAAGAATACGAAGCAGAGGGTGTTCATGCAACTCTGTCAGTGAAAATAAGCCCTGAACTTCACTCTGAAGATGGTGAGAGCTGAGCAAACTGGGGAAGCCTGGGCAGGTGTTGCCTTCGGGGAAAACTGCATGAGTTGGATATTAAAGACAAACCACAGATGGGCCATCTGGGGCATCATTAACCCGGGTGAGGTAGGCAGTTCAGATGTTCGTGAAATAGGAGATGGGGTGGATGATGGGATGAGACTCCTGAGGACATGCACTGCCAGACCAAGCAGTTAAAAACTGATCGAACAAGCCAGCCTGGCATCCTTAACATCCACCCCCACCAAGGCACAGGCCCTCTGCAACAGCCAAAAGAAATTTCCAGGGGTGCCCGCCCGCCAAAAATGATCTGCTTCCTCCCTGACATCTTTCAGGGAATTTCTCTGCCTCTGGGCCCCTCGACTCCCAAAGGATGCCGGAGTCGGTGGTTTCCCACCTCAGCTTCCCCTCCAGGTGTTGTCTCGGGCCACCCCTGCTGGCTCCCAGAAGCTCTGCTGCCCTAGGAAAGGACTGGACCGCGCAGAGCGGCAAGATGAGTCACAGGGAGATTCGCGTAGTGCAGAAGAAACGGAGCAGTGTCAGGACCAGGTGACGGGAACCCAGGCAGGGAAGAGAAGCCACACACGTGAGGGGGCGTGTGGAAGGCAGGTCCAGTGACCCAGGGCAAGAACCGGGCGACAGCAAGGTCACGGAGAAGCACGCGAGGCACGATGCCCCGGGGGCTGAGCACAGGAAGGACCCCCAAACCGATGGGCCAGGGCGCCTCAGGTCACCACCGACACGGAGCTCCTCTGTCTCTTCTACAAACACTGGCAGCCCCCACCACGTGCCAGAGACAGCGCCAGCCTCTGGGATCCGCAGGCGCCGTCCCTGCTCCCCCGCGGCTGCGGCTCGGACAGCGAAAGCAGAACTAGGAATCAGTCACTGTCAGAGTCCCGGTGCGAGAGGATGAGAGGCATGGCCGACGGCTGCACAAAAATGGGAATGCGCCATAACACCCGGAAAACCTGCGCACTCTGGTTAAAGAGGAAACCTGATGCATTTTTACCACGATAACCAACCAGTGAAGCACTGTCATACACACGTGGGAACAGGCAAATGGAGACCAGCTGTGGCACAAGGAGGGTCAGGCAAGAGGTGCTCAACAGAGGAAAGACAGCTGGGGCTGGACCCTGGAGGGGAAGCAGAAAAGATGCTCCAAAAAAGAGCGTGTGTTCCTCCGGCCCCCACCCACGCACCACGAGATCGTACCCTCGGTCCCCCGGGAAGTCGCGGCGCTGGCTGTTCCATACCCCTGCTGTGGCCAAGGTTCCCAGCACCGCGTGCCCGCTGACTCCTGGGCTCTGGCTCTCCAGAGGAGTGCATGGGGTAGTGACTCCTTTATGGGTAAACACCTGTTCACCACGAGACGCAGTGGAAGATAATCAGACAACACAGCTAGGAAGAAATAATCGTCCTGGCCAGGGATTCTCTGCCTGAAAAACTGCTGAACTACACAAACTATAAATCTGCTTCTAAAATTCGCAAGCAGACGGCATATTTTGGAAGAGTAATTCTGGAAATCATCCTGGTTTACACACACACACAGGGTTTTTCCTTTGACACAGTAATTCTCCTTCTATGATCTCATCCTCAAGGAAAGAACCAGAAGCCCAAAGACTTATGTATGAAGAGGTTCATCAGAACATTGTATAACATGGTAAGGATGGGGGCTGAGACAGATACCAGACCAAGAATGGCTTGAAAAACTCTGCTCTACAAAGGGATACTACGCAACTGTCAAAAAATATTTTAGAAACTATGTTGTTCACTCGGTCATGTCCAATTCTTTGCAACCCCATGAACTGCAGCACGCTAGACTTCTCCATCCATCACCATCTCCCTGAGTTTGCGCAAACACATGTCCATTGAGTCAGTGAGGCTATCTAACCATCTCATCCTCTGCCACGCCCTTCTCCTCTTGCCCTCAATCTTCCCCAGCATCCGGGGCTTTTCCAATAGGTCAGCTCTTCACATCAGGTGGCTAAAGGGCTGGAGCGTCAGCATCAATCCTGGAGGGCATGTCCCTGCTAGTCAGGGCCTGATAAAACGTGGTCCACTGGGGAGGGAAGAGCCAACAACTTAAGTATTCTTGCCTTGAGCCTTGAGAACCCCATGAACAGGATGAAAAGAAAATATGTAATAGCCTGGAAAATAAACATCTGCATTTCATTGCAAATGAAGGTTGCAATAAGAAAAATTATACAGAGTTTCCCTGGTGGTCCAGTGGGTAGGGACACCGCCAACAGAGGAAAGACAGCTGGGGCTGGACCCTGGGGAAGCAGAAAAGATGCTCCAAAAAGAGCGTGTGTTCCTCCGGCCCCCACCCACGCACCACGAGATCGCACTCGGTCCCCGGAAGTCGCGCGCTGGCTGTTCCATACCCCTGCTGTGGCCAAGGTTCCCAGCACCGCGTGCCCGCTGACTCCTGGGCTCTGGCTCTCCAGAGGAGTGCATGGGGTAGTGACTCCTTTATGGGTAAACACCTGTTCACCACGAGACGCAGTGGAAGATAATCAGACAACACAGCTAGGAAGAAATAATCGTCCTGGCCAGGGATTCTCTGCCTGAAAAACTGCTGAACTACACAAACTATAAATCTGCTTCTAAAATTCGCAAGCAGACGGCATATTTTGGAAGAGTAATTCTGGAAATCATCCTGGTTTACACACACACACAGGGTTTTTCCTTTGACACAGTAATTCTCCTTCTATGATCTCATCCTCAAGGAAAGAACCAGAAGCCCAAAGACTTATGTATGAAGAGGTTCATCAGAACATTGTATAACATGGTAAGGAGGGGGGCTGAGACAGATACCAGACCAAGAATGGCTTGAAAAACTCTGCTCTACAAAGGGATACTACGCAACTGTCAAAAAATATTTTAGAAACTATGTTGTTCACTCGGTCATGTCCAATTCTTTGCAACCCCATGAACTGCAGCACGCTAGACTTCTCCATCCATCACCATCTCCCTGAGTTTGCGCAAACACATGTCCATTGAGTCAGTGAGGCTATCTAACCATCTCATCCTCTGCCACGCCCTTCTCCTCTTGCCCTCAATCTTCCCCAGCATCCGGGGCTTTTCCAATAGGTCAGCTCTTCACATCAGGTGGCTAAAGGGCTGGAGCGTCAGCATCAATCCTGGAGGGCATGTCCCTGCTAGTCAGGGCCTGATAAAACGTGGTCCACTGGGGAGGGAAGAGCCAACAACTTAAGTATTCTTGCCTTGAGCCTTGAGAACCCCATGAACAGGATGAAAAGAAAATATGTAATAGCCTGGAAAATAAACATCTGCATTTCATTGCAAATGAAGGTTGCAATAAGAAAAATTATACAGAGTTTCCCTGGTGGTCCAGTGGGTAGGGACACCGCCTTGTAGTGCAAGGGGCGCCGGTTCGATCCCTGGCCTGGGAAGATCCCACGTGCCGCGGAGTGGCTGGACCGATGTGTCCAATGACCGAGCCGGAGCTCTGGAGCACATGCGCCCAGAGCCGGTGCTCTGTGATAACAGAGGCCACTGCGATGGGAGGCCCACACGGGCCAAAGAGCAACCATGGATGAAAATGAATAGATGAAAGACCAATAGAAGTGTCCAAAAAAAAAAAAAATTATACAGGTAGTATAATCCCATTTTATGGAAGAGTCTGTTTTAAAAGATGAGAAAGACATGTATCCAACAGTTTATGAAATGCCATAGTTAGTGTTAGATGGTAAAAATAAAGATGTGTTTTTCTTCTAAATTTATTTCCATATTTTCCAAAATATATATAAGTGAGCATTATTTATAATCAGAAACAAACTTCTCTTACCCCAAGACAGAAGGAATCAATGACATGTAGGAAACTCAGACATTAACAGGATTAAATTTAAAATGACATAAGCCATCCACAGGGGGTTAAGTTCAAGGACAAAGTCTGGGACAAAGATGCCGTTCTGAGGCTCAAGCATATAGAGGTGACTCCTGGGGCCAAGAGACTGATTAAAATCTTCAAGAAAGAAAAGAGAGCTCTGAGTTAGGATTCAGGGAAGGAAATAGGTAAGTGGTAGGGAAAAAGAAAAGCCAAGTCTAGCTTTAAGCAGCAGCTGACAAGTCTAAGGTACTACGTACACGCAGTCATTATTCTGGTTCAGTCAGTCATTCATATAATCACATACAGAGCTTCCCAGGAGGCGCTAATGGTAAAGAACCCGCCTGCCAATGTGAGAAGATCCCCTGGAGAAGGGCACAGCAACCCACTCCAGTGTTCTTGCCTGAGAATCCCATGGACAGAGAAGCCTGGTGGGCTACAGGGTCACACAGAGTCGGACACGACCGAATCACACATCCGTTCACTCTTTCATTACAGGATCACTCCTCTCTTAATCATCCCTTTACACAGTCAACAAACATTCACTGAGGGCCAGCCACAGTGCTAGGTGGTGAGGACACAAAGTTGGAAAAGGGACCATTTTTCTACCCCCGAGAAGCTTCCAATCTAGTCACAAACATACTGCCCGGAGTGGTCAGTGTTGCCACGTGGTGCACATAGACCGACGGCATCTAAACCATTCTGGGATTTCTGGAGGGCTTTCTGCAGGAGGTGATATCTAGGCTGAGACTTCAAGGATGGAGGAACATCAGGCAAATAAGAAAGAGAAAGAGTGTTCCAGTAAAAGGAAAACATAGAGACAGCAGGTGCAAAGGCACTGAGACTTGAAGAGCTCACACAGGTTCTCTTAGGGGACAGAACCTACAGTCAGAGCGGTGTGGTGGAGGACAAGAATGAAGCAGGAAAGTCGGGGAAGGCTGTTGCGCTGTTTTAGGCAGACCGAGAGCAATGACAATCGACAGGGACACTGCTATGCGCGGCACCACGCTGCCCTTCTGATCCAGCAAGCTTAGTGAACACTGACTAGCAGTACAGCCAAGAGGCCCATGAATAAGAAAGCACAAACCCAAAGTCAACGGATACATCTCAGCCCACTACGTTGTTAAGACATGTAACTCTAGACCCCATGTCACTTGCTGTCCCCTCCTTATCACTGCGGCCCCCTTTGTTCTCTCTCACTCACCCACCCTCTACTAGTCAGTCTTCCTGTCCCTCACATTTTCTCTCTCCAAGCACCCAGGCACTCTGCTAAGGGCATGTACTCCTGAGTTTGTATAGCTAAACATGTGTGTTCATATATCTATCTATATGTGCATCTCTTTATGTGCTACTATTAACCTATAGACTCGTACACAGGATGCTTCTTTATGTAATCACATGTCTTCACGTCTTTGTGAAAACATCTGTTTGTCTTTCCTCATCTTTGGGGTGTCTTCCTCTGGATGTACACGGGCATGTGTATCGGAGAGTACTTGTGTGTGTCCAGGTGAAAAGATGTGCTGCGTGAGAGTGAGGATGTGATGCACATGCAGGCACACACAGGAGTGAACATCTGTGGGTTCAGCCTACCCGGCACCCACTCCTGCAGCCTAGCTCTGGGGAGCACTCCCTCCACCACGACTGAGGCGCCTCTATCACCCAAGATGCCCATTTCCTCGGGGCCACAGGACATGCGCCTAGCACAAGCCTCTCCCCCGAGAATTGGAATCTTGAACAGAAAAATACTGAAGGCTGAAATTCACCCTGTTGGCTGTGCCCTAAAGGAGCAATCTCCGTCTCCTACTGCCTGGATCCCCAAGGTGCAGGCCCTGGGCATCGTGTCGGGGCCACAGAAGTAGAAACTGACACACATGAATATGTATACAACTTCCCAGCTATAAAGGCCTACGATTCAGGAACTGTTTTATAACCTGTCTCATTCGACCCGTGACAATAGCTTTGCCTGGGGTTATTTTAAAAACTGTCTTTCTCCCTCCCTGGTTCAGGTTCTTGCTGCCTTACTGTCCCACCAGCTGTTCTTCCTCTCCCAGGTCCAGAGACAACCAGCTTCTGCCAAATCACCCCTAACGAAGGTAGACACGGACACCCTACATCACTCAGCAACAATCCAACATGACCCAACAAAAGCTCAGAAACTGTTGCTGTTCAGGCAGACACACAAGGCACACTGTGAAAGAAACACAGATCTGGTTTTGCACTATGGCCAAAGTTCTAATTTGTTTTTTTCTTTTTGGCCATACCACAGGGCATGTAGGACTTCAGTTCCCTGACCAGGGATTGAACCCACAAATCCCGGCACTGGAAGCGCAGTCTCAACCACGAACCCATCCGGGAAGTCCGTCTAATCCATAATTTTGTAATCAAACCACCTTGGTAGTATAAAAACCCGGTGTATAGTCATTTATTCCTTCTTGGAAATGAGCCAACTATTAAAACAAAAAGGCTACCAGAAATCAGGGCCGTTAAACAATGAGAAAAAGTACCATTGATAAAAACATTATAACAAAAAATTAATAAGTACCATTGATGGTAGGTCCTCACTCAGTTACTAGTGTTGGGATGGGCAGTGTGGAATACAGACGTCGTGCTCTAACAGGGATTTCCTCCCTGGGAACAAGGAGTGAGGGTGTGTGGCTGAGAGGCCCAAATGGCACAGGGCAAAGGCTATTTGTACTCAGGTCCCATAGGAAGCCTGTAGTTAGATCCCAGAATTTATAAATGGAGAAAATGTAACCATTGTGGTGATTATTTTTAACCCTGACGTTGGTTATCAATTATTTCAGCATGAACTATGTCTTGAATGTTTGTTTACAAAATAAGATTTACATTTATGTTAAATTAGGAACTTTGTCTTGATTACAGGATCCATTAAATAAATCTCATAATTCTAAAATTAAGCAAATGTTACTGTCAAAGAATTCTAACCTTGCAAATTCCGAAGAGCTAACCTACAGGGTCACAGGGTATGTGGTGCTCCCATAGCACCAGGCTGGGAGCCATGTCTCTGAGCCAGACGTGACCCGTCTTGACACACTCCAGCACCAACAACTTTCAGCAAGCCTCCTGGCTGAGTTATATCGGGTCAGCGCTCAGGACTAGAGGACAGAAACAGAAAAGACTGCCTGTTCCCTGACATGGATAAGATCTGGTCTGGCCAGAGGTTTCAAAAGTTAATCCAGGATAGGGTGAACCAAAGCAGGAATTACAGCCCCAACTGTCAAAGGCTGGCGGGGCTACCAGGTCCAGGAGAAGCAGAACTGAGGCCTGGCACTCCGTAGCCTGGGAGATAACACAGAGGACGTGCCTTCAGCTTCCCGCTCTGTCTGTCTGCTATGATCCACAGACACCACTGTTACAAACCACTTTTTTGCACAAAGCTAAACCTGCTCCTACCCCATTCACACGGAAGTGATGACCATCCTACTATCAAAAAAGAAAAAAAAAGAGGCCATCCGCTGACATTAAGTTCCCCCACAGCATCATCTCCACACCCCTCACCCGCGCCCGTCACTCCCGCCAGTCCACCCGTCTCAGACGAGGAGGCGCCATTCTTCTGTCCAAGAATGCCCTGGCGTTTGAATCCCTCCTCTCCCAGTTCCTAGCTGTGTGACCTGAGGTGAGCTACTTCATCTTCTTGTGTATCAGTTTCCTCATTTGTAAAATGAAGATAGTCATTGTAGCTGATAGGGTTGTTGTCAGGACAAAATAAGTTAATACAAGTAATACACGTCGAGTGGCTAAAAGAATGCCTGGCCTACGGGAAGTGCACATTAAATGTTAGCTAGCTATTATAATAGGGAGGCAGAAGAAGGCAGCGGATTACAAGATGGCTGGATAGCGTGACGGCTTCTTCAGTGGGCATGAACGTGGGCAAACTTCAGGAGATAGTGAAGGACAGGGAGGCCTGGTGTCACATGGTGACCATGGTGTCGCAAAGAGCTGGACATGACTTAGTGACTGAACAACAAACACACCATTACCATTCCTATGGCTTTCATCACTTATCTCCGGCTCTTCTGAGAGCTTACCCTGGTGATTTTACCCTTTCCTCCTTTATCTTCAACCAATCTGTGTCTGTGGCAGATAATCTCAAAAGATGAGCACCATCAATCCATAAGCGTATGCTGTTCCATCCGCCCGTGGGTAGCTCCTGTTCCTGCCTGCCTCCTGAATCCGGGCTGGCCTCGCGACTTGCTCTGACCAAGAGAATACCGCAGGGGAGCTTTCAAGACCCAGATCTTAAGTGAACTGGCAGTTTCAGATTTGTCCCGATTGGAAGTCAAATAGGATGTCCTAGTATCCTGAGACCACTGCACTTTGAGGAAGCCCAAGACGGTCACATGGAAGAGAGAGGGAGGGTATGTGGAAAAGCACAAAAGATAGTAGGCAGGTAAGGGAAACCCTCTTGGACTTTCAGCCCAATCCCAGTACCCACCACACGCAGCCAAAGCAAGGACCTCAGTCCAGGCTACATGGAGCAGAAGAATCGCCCATCTGAGCCCTGTCCAAGTTCACGACCCACAGAATCACTAAAAATAATATACTAGTATTGTGTTAAGCCACTGGGGGGTCTATTATCCAGCAACGGATACCTGAAACAATGTTCCCCTTCAGCACTAAAAGAAGGCTCCATTATCTAGCCCATCCTAAAACAAAACATCCCACAGGTCATCTCTCCTACATTCACCACCAGGCACTGACTTCTTTGTACCACCACCAAATCCCTCTATTACAGCCCTTAGCACACTCTTGGAGAGTCATTTATGTGCGGGACTACCTCCCCTACTGGACTGAGTACCCTGGGGCCATATCTGACTGCCATGCTTATCTTAATATCCCCACATCTAGGATCATACTCAGCACGTGGTAGTGAGTGCTCAAAAAAAAAAACAAGTTAGCTGAAGGAATTCCCCTGGCAGCCCAGTGGTTTCACCTCCACACTCTCACTGCCGAGGGTCTGGGTTCAATCCTCGGTCAAGGAACTAAAATTCCCTCAGCTATGCGGCATGGCCAAAAAAAAAAAAAGTTAACTGAATAATGCATGCATGCATGAATAAATGGAATCTCCTTACATCTGGTCCACCGACAGACATGCACTGGAAAACCCAAGACAAAGATAGGAACAAACGCAGGAACCAAGAAAGCACCATTTCTAGAACCAGACAAAAGTCAAGAGGGGCAGAAGAGAGAGAAAGGGGAAGAGCAGCACAGCCGAGTCAGAAGCACAGACTGAAAGCCGCTGAGATCTGAGGGTTGTTTCTGCAACACAACTAGTTTATCCTGACTATCCTGAGTTCATCCTATCTGTAGAACACAGATTCTACAAGTACATGTTGTTTTGTTCGCATGGGATCTGAACCCTAAATTAGAAGAGGGAAAAGATGAACCTGAAAGACATCAATGATCAAAGTCAATATAAACTGATTTTTACAATACAGGCAAAACAGTCTCAGCCTAAGATCTCTGGAAATTATTTAGAAGGTTAAACTTTAATACCAGATCTAGGCAAGAATTCAAGGCGTTAATACAGTGAGTTTTATGAAGAACTAAAAAGGCTCAAGGGGCATATGAAACAGTGGAAGTAGGACAGCTTGGGGCACTGGCTGAGTTTAAACAATGTATTACTTTTAAGGCATTGACTTCCTCCCACCGAAATTTCAAAGTTAATGAGAAATTGATTTTAAGCTAGTCAAATACACCAATTTATTAACAGAAAGGATGTATTACAACCCACACACTCTGTCAGAAATAAGCCATGGGAAAAGAGTACAGTCGAAAACAAAGTAGAAATATTATCAAAACCACAAGGATAAGATCCAGGACGTGATAAGAGAGGAAATGCAGTAAGAAAATGTCAGTTAGTATTAAGGAAAGAATTATCAACCTTAGCACACTCTTGGAGAGTCATTTATGTGCGGGACTACCTCCCCTACTGGACTGAGTACCCTGGGGCCATATCTGACTGCCATGCTTATCTTAATATCCCCACATCTAGGATCATACTCAGCACGTGGTAGTGAGTGCTCAAAAAAAAAAACAAGTTAGCTGAAGGAATTCCCCTGGCAGCCCAGTGGTTTCACCTCCACACTCTCACTGCCGAGGGTCTGGGTTCAATCCTCGGTCAAGGAACTAAAATTCCCTCAGCTATGCGGCATGGCCAAAAAAAAAAAAAGTTAACTGAATAATGCATGCATGCATGAATAAATGGAATCTCCTTACATCTGGTCCACCGACAGACATGCACTGGAAAACCCAAGACAAAGATAGGAACAAACGCAGGAACCAAGAAAGCACCATTTCTAGAACCAGACAAAAGTCAAGAGGGGCAGAAGAGAGAGAAAGGGGAAGAGCAGCACAGCCGAGTCAGAAGCACAGACTGAAAGCCGCTGAGATCTGAGGGTTGTTTCTGCAACACAACTAGTTTATCCTGACTATCCTGAGTTCATCCTATCTGTAGAACACAGATTCTACAAGTACATGTTGTTTTGTTCGCATGGGATCTGAACCCTAAATTAGAAGAGGGAAAAGATGAACCTGAAAGACATCAATGATCAAAGTCAATATAAACTGATTTTTACAATACAGGCAAAACAGTCTCAGCCTAAGATCTCTGGAAATTATTTAGAAGGTTAAACTTTAATACCAGATCTAGGCAAGAATTCAAGGCGTTAATACAGTGAGTTTTATGAAGAACTAAAAAGGCTCAAGGGGCATATGAAACAGTGGAAGTAGGACAGCTTGGGGCACTGGCTGAGTTTAAACAATGTATTACTTTTAAGGCATTGACTTCCTCCCACCGAAATTTCAAAGTTAATGAGAAATTGATTTTAAGCTAGTCAAATACACCAATTTATTAACAGAAAGGATGTATTACAACCCACACACTCTGTCAGAAATAAGCCATGGGAAAAGAGTACAGTCGAAAACAAAGTAGAAATATTATCAAAACCACAAGGATAAGATCCAGGACGTGATAAGAGAGGAAATGCAGTAAGAAAATGTCAGTTAGTATTAAGGAAAGAATTATCAATGGCCATCATTAAAAAATCTACACACGGGCTTCCCCTGGTGGTCCAGTGGATAAGGACACCGCCTTGCAGTGCAAGGGGCGCCGGTTCGATCCCTGGCCTGGGAAGATCCCACGTGCCGCGGAGCGGCTGGACTGATGTGTCCAATTACCGAGCCAGAGCTCTGGAGCGCATACGCCCAGAGCTGGCGCTCTGCGACAACAGACGCCACCGCGATGGGAGGCCCGCAGGAGCCAAAGAACAAAGACAGATGAAAATAGAGAAATGAAAGACCAATAGAAGTGGCCCACCCCCTCCCCGCCCTCCCCAACCCGACCCCTGCCCAAAATAAATAAATAAATCTTAAAAAAAAAAAAAATCTACAGACAATAAATGCTGGAGAGGATGTGGAGAAAAGGAAACACTCTTGCATTGCTGGTGGGAATGTAAATTGGTACAACCACTATAGAAGACAGCATGGAGATTCCTTAAAAAACTAAAAATAAAAGCACCATACGACCCAGCAATCCCACTATTAGGCTTATACCCTCATGAAATCAAAATTGAAAGAGGCACCCCAATATTCATTGCAGCTCTCTATACAATAGCTAGAACATGAAAGCAACCTAGATGTCCACTGATGAATGAATAGATAAAAAAGCTCTGGTACAGATATACAATGGAGTACTTCTCAGCTGTAAAAAGAAATGCAGGGCTTCCCTGTTGGTCCAGTGGGTAAGGACACCGCCTTGCAGTGCAAGCGGCACCGGTTCGATCCCTGGCCTGGGAAGATCTCACGTGCCGCAGGGCGGTAAGACCGATGTATCCAACTACCGAGCCGGAGCTCTAGAGCGCATGTGCCCAGAGCTGGTGCTCTGCGACGAGAGAGGCCACTGCGATGGGAGGCCCACACGGCCAAAGAACAAAGATGGATGAAAATAGATAAAAGAAAAACCAATAGAAGTGGCCCGCCCGCCCCGCTCCCTCCGCAACCCACGCTCCCCACAAAAAGATAAATGAGTAAAATTAAAAAAAAAAAAAAGGAAATGCAGAAGAATCAGTCCTAATGAGGTGGCTGGATCTAGAACCTGTCATAAAAAGTGAAGTAAGTCAAAAAGAGAAAGACAAGTACAGTATACTAACACATATATATATGGGATCTAGTAAGATGATAATGATAACACACGCAGTGAAGCAATGGAAAAAACAGACACAGAGAATAGACATATGGACATTGTGGGGAACGAACGGGGGGTGGGAGGCGTCGAGGGAGTAACATGGAAGCCTATACGATCACATGTGAAAAAGACAGCTATTGTCATTGGGCTGTGGGAACAGCGGATCCTGCAGGGGCGCCGTGAGACAGCCTGGAGGGGTGGACGGGGCAGGGGGGGTGGCTGTCGACACTGGGAGGGAAGTGGAGGAGGAATGGGGGCCAGGGGTATACATGTGACTAATGTGGGATACATATCTGTAAACAACACAACACTGTAAAAGTAAAAAGTAAAATTAAAAAGAAAAAGAATTATCCGCTGTGCTGCAGGATATGGAATGTGGCCTCATAATATGAATTTTAAATTTCTGAAACTGTAAATTGGTACAACCACTATAGAAGACAGCATGGAGATTCCTTAAAAAACTAAAAATAAAAGCACCATACGACCCAGCAATCCCACTATTAGGCTTATACCCTCATGAAATCAAAATTGAAAGAGGCACCCCAATATTCATTGCAGCTCTCTATACAATAGCTAGAACATGAAAGCAACCTAGATGTCCACTGATGAATGAATAGATAAAAAAGCTCTGGTACAGATATACAATGGAGTACTTCTCAGCTGTAAAAAGAAATGCAGGGCTTCCCTGTTGGTCCAGTGGGTAAGGACACCGCCTTGCAGTGCAAGCGGCACCGGTTCGATCCCTGGCCTGGGAAGATCTCACGTGCCGCAGGGCGGTAAGACCGATGTATCCAACTACCGAGCCGGAGCTCTAGAGCGCATGTGCCCAGAGCTGGTGCTCTGCGACGAGAGAGGCCACTGCGATGGGAGGCCCACACGGCCAAAGAACAAAGATGGATGAAAATAGATAAAAGAAAAACCAATAGAAGTGGCCCGCCCGCCCCGCTCCCTCCGCAACCCACGCTCCCCACAAAAAGATAAATGAGTAAAATTAAAAAAAAAAAAAAGGAAATGCAGAAGAATCAGTCCTAATGAGGTGGCTGGATCTAGAACCTGTCATAAAAAGTGAAGTAAGTCAAAAAGAGAAAGACAAGTACAGTATACTAACACATATATATATGGGATCTAGTAAGATGATAATGATAACACACGCAGTGAAGCAATGGAAAAAACAGACACAGAGAATAGACATATGGACATTGTGGGGAACGAACGGGGGGTGGGAGGCGTCGAGGGAGTAACATGGAAGCCTATACGATCACATGTGAAAAAGACAGCTATTGTCATTGGGCTGTGGGAACAGCGGATCCTGCAGGGGCGCCGTGAGACAGCCTGGAGGGGTGGACGGGGCAGGGGGGTGGCTGTCGACACTGGGAGGGAAGTGGAGGAGGAATGGGGGCCAGGGGTATACATGTGACTAATGTGGGATACATATCTGTAAACAACACAACACTGTAAAAGTAAAAAGTAAAATTAAAAAGAAAAAAAAAGAATTATCCGCTGTGCTGCAGGATATGGAATGTGGCCTCATAATATGAATTTTAAATTTCTGAAACTTTAAATTTTTTTAATCTGCTGAAGTAAACCAAAATGGCACCTTCACATAATATCCTAACTTTCAAAAGCCTGCCTCCTTCATTTCTCACCAATATTTGATGAGCATCCTCTCCTATGTGCCGGGCCCCAGGCAGGCCTTCTCAGCCAGGACGTCTGACCCAGGCAGGGGGTTGGTGAGGGGCCACAGGTGGCTGTGACCGCGGCTCTGGGCCCCCAGAGCTCGCTCAGCCAAGCAAGCAGAGCCTGTGAGTAGGCATTTAAATAGCAGAGATCAAGGAGTCATTCTCTTAACATGGACCCAGTGCAAAGGAAACCTCCAGGATGAGAAGGACAGCTCCTGGTTGTGTGAACTTGAGCAAGTCTGTGAGTCTCTCTAACCTTTATCTTCCTCATCTGTAAAATGGGGATAAACGCAGTGCCTACATCGTAGAGTTGTGACACAGATTAAACAAGATATGCTGTGCCTGGCACAATGTTTGTGACACGTGTAAGAACCGGCCTGCCAGTGCAGGAGACATAAGAGATGCAGGTTCAGTCTCTGGGTGGGGAAGATCCCCTGGAGAAGGGCGTGGCTACCCACTCCAGTAATCTTGCCTGGAGAATCCTAAGGACAAACGAGCCCGATGGACTACAGCCCACAGGGTCACACAGAGTCAGACAGGAAGGAATCGACCTAGCCCACAGCGCTCTGTAATTGTTGGGAATTGTTATTCCCAGGCCAGTCTTGAGCTTTCTGCAAGGGAAACCACAGAAAGGAACGCCAAGGGGGCTTTAATCCAAAGCCTGAAGGGACTTCCCTGGCAGCCCAGTGACAACGCAGGGGTGAGGGTTCAATCCCTGGTCCGGGAGCTAAGATCCACATGCCTCTAACCAAAAGACCAAAACATAAAACGGAAGCAATATTGTTAACAAATTCAATAAAGACTTCAAAAATGGTCCACATCAAAAAAAAAAAAAGAAGCCTTTAAAAAAACAAACCATCAAAAAAACAAAGGCCTGAGTGCCTACTAACAAGCAAGGAAGTGCAACCTTAAAGAAGGTACTTTGCACCTATGATTTTGGCAAAGATGATACAGGCTGGTAGAAGCCTGTGTTAGGGAAACATAGAAGCAAAACTGGCAGGCAGTTCACTGCTAGGGAGAATGCTGATTGCTTCCACCTTTCGAGAGACCAATTTGGCAATATATATTAAAATTTAATACACGAATGCTCTCTAGTCCAGCAGTTCTATTTCTGCGAATCTATCCTAAGGAAATAATTAGAAAAGTGTGTAAAGACAGATGCACAAAGATGCTCCTAGCAGTGTTTTTTATCACCCTAAAGTTGAAAGCGAAGTAATTATCCATCAACACAGAACCGATTAAATAAAGTATAGAATATCCACAGCACCGAGCAAAATCATGATATGGGTCTGTATTTTCCTGACAACAAGAAGGATCTAGGATAATGTGTGAAGTAACAAAAAGCAAGTCAGCAAACAACTCGTAGAAAACAGTCCACTCCTTCACATGTGTGTGCTTACACATGCTTTTAAAAACGGCTGAAAGGAGAGACACCAAGATGTCACAGTGATCATTGCGTGGGGGGGTCTGGGGGGCTTTCACTTTCTAACTTCCATCTTTTTGTACCATTAGAATTCATTTAGGGTTTCTCTGCTAGCTCAGTGGTAAAGAGTTTGCCTGCCAACGCAGGAGACACGAGTTCCATCCCTAATCTGGGAAGATCCCACAGGCTGTGGAGCAACTCGGCCTGTGAGCTGCAACTACTGAGCCTGTGCTCTAGAGCCTCGAAGCCGCAACTGTGGAGCCCAAGCGTCGCAACAACTGAAGCCCGTGTGCCCTAGAGCCCGAGTTCCACAACAAGAGACGTCACCACAACAAGAAGCCTGCTCACCTCAACCGGAGAGTAGCCCCCACTCCCTGCAACTAGAGAAGAGCCTGTGGCAGCAGTGAAAACTCAGAAGAGCCAAAAATAAATAAATAAAAATTTTTAAAAAGAATTCATTTAATATGCAATAAATCTGACATGTTAAGCCTTATCACATCACTCCTCTGATTTCCACCTCACCTGGGGGTGATCACGAGTCTCGTGACACCTATGATGCTCCACCTACCACCCACTTCCTCCCCACCTGAGCTCCTTCCCCCCAACTTCCCACCCCACCCTCTCTGCTTTGGGCACACTGGCCACTGTTCCATCCCTGCGCCCCCACCCTGGCACACTCCTGGCTTCACCCTGATTACTTCATCTGCAGACAACACTGTGGCCAGAGACCTGGCCCTCTCCTCCTAAAAATCTCAGAGAAGGTCACTGCTGTGGGTTGAACCATGTCCCCCTTCTCCCCCTGCACATACATAGGCTGCAGTCCTAACCCGAGAACCCCAGGATGTGATCTCTTTGGAAACAGGGTCCCTGAAGATGTGAGTAGCTATAATGAAGTCCTACGGGAGCAGGGCAAGCCCCCGAGCCAATGATGTCCCCATGAAGAGAGGAAGTCTGCACACAGACATGCACACAGGGAGGGCCCCACGTGAAGACGGGAGGCTACCCCAAGCCAAGGTCAGCCAGAATCCAGCAGAGAGGCGGGGGCAGGTCCTCGCCACCCCACGGCCCTGCAGACCTTGATCCAGGACTTCTAGAGTCCAGCACAAGGCCGCAAGAGATTTCTGCTGTTTAAGCTGCTGGGTGTGCGGACTTCGTTATGGTGGCCTCAGCAAGGAGCACAGTAGCTTTCTCAACGAGGCTTCCCTCACTACCAGACTCAGACGTCCATCCCTCACTCCCAAGCCCTTTACCGGCACCATTTCTTCACGGCATTTGTCACCCAGACACATGCCATGTAAGTGACCTTTGTTCCCTGATGTATGCCCAGGGCCCACGGCAGGGGCTGCACAGACGAGGCAGTCCAGAAAGGTCTGCTGCACAGACCAATAACAGAGATCAAGGCTGGCCTGGCGGAGCTTAGTGGAGGGAGACAGAGAGCAAGAAGACATGCAGTGGGGCTTCTCCTGGTGGTCCAGTGGATAAGGACACCGCCTTGCAGTGCAAGCGGCGCCGGTTCGATCCCTGGCCTGGGAAGATCCCACGTGCCGCGGAGCGGCTGGACCCATGTGTCCAATCACCGAGCCGGAGCTCTGGAGCGCATGCGCGCAGAGCCGGTGCTCTGCGACGACAGACGCCACTGCGATGGGAGGCCCACAGGAGCCAAAGAACAAAGATAGATGAAAATAGAGAAATGAAAGATCAATAGAAGTGGCCCACCCACTCCTCTCCCTCCCCAACTCGACCCCCGCCCAAAAATAAATAAATAAATAAATCTTTAAAAAAAAAAAAAAAGAAGAAGAAGAAGACATGCAGAAGACAGGGGTAAGCACCGTGAAGGCCAACAAGGCTGGGTCCGGTGCAAGGAATGGAGGAGGGACTGCTGTTTCTTTAAGACAGAGTCAGGGAAGGCGTCTCTGATGACGTGAGATCCAAGCAGAGAGCTGAAGGAAGGGGCGCAGGAAACCATAGAGATCACAGCCGAGATAAGACTGTTCCAGGCAGAGGGAACAGTAAGTACAAATTAGTCTAATCAACACAGACTATTTTTATAATCAGAATGAAAAAACAAGGCTATTGTAAGTCTGAAAATGCATCCTAATATTAAAAGCCCAATTCCAAGGGTGAGGAAGACGAATCTGGCTTTACAACTTCTTAAGATTCTATTCAAGCCCAGGATGAAAATTCTAACCCCTTCCCAGCCGTGTCCCCAGCGTATCCTCCATCCAATGGCTGTCTCAACAATACGGATGCGGTGAAATGCAGTGAGAGGCGAGTGAGAGATAGTATAAGGTAAAGACGCATGCGAAGTCGCTTCAGTCGAGTCCAGCTCTTTGCAACCCTATGGGCCGTAGCCCCAGGCTCCTCTGTCCATGGGACTCCCCAGGCAAGAATACTGGAGTGGGTTGCCATGCCCTCCTCCAGGGGACCTTTCCAACCCAAAGATCAAACCCGCGATCCTTATACCTCCTGCACTGGCAGGCTGCTCTTTACCTCTAGCGCCACCTGGGAAGGCGAGGTGAGTCAGCCCTGAGGCTGAGACGCCTGGCGATCCCTGATGGTGCCTTAGGGCCAAGCGCAGGAAATGTGACTACTGTCCTAGCCAGCAACGGCCGACCTGCCCCCGGCAGATCTGGCCTCTGCTGATCTGCAGACCAGCATCCCAGCCTGTGACCTGTGTCAGCCAGCCATTCCCACAGCCAGCACCTGTCTTCTGCTCCCACCCTGCCCCCAGGCCACTGTGGATCCCAGCTGTGTCGAATCTTCACTCCTGCTACTGACCAGCTAGTTCCCATTCAACCTCACTTCAAGTTTTTTTCTTTAACTGTAGTTTTTCAAAAAGAGCCCACATAACATACAACTCACCACAGGGCTTGGTACATTCACACGGTTGTGCAACCAATGTCCAGGACGCTCTTCATCCTGCACACCTGAAACTCCACTCCCACTGAACGCAACTCCCTTTCCCCCCCTCCCCCAGCCCAGCTCCACTCTCCTTTGTCTTCTTGATCCTGATGGCTCTGGATACACGTGGGATCACACAGTACTTTGTCTGTTTGTGACGGTCGGATTTCACTCAGCATTACCGTCAAGGTCCATCCGTGTTGCGGCCTGGGTCAGAAGTTCCTTCCTTCTTTTGTAAGAAGGAACACTAATTCCCTTGTATGGACAGACCGCATTTTGTTTGTGTCTGTGGATGGACACCCGCATTGTTTCCACCTTCGCCTCACTTCTGACACCTGTTTGCTTCAACTACCTGCAGGTGCTGCTGGGATCCTCAGGGGCCGAGATCAGTGCCCGACAACCCCGGATGGGACGGAAGGCCTCCCCCTATGCCCAGGCCGAGGGGAAGCACGGAGCTGGGGCGGTTCTGAGCTACCCGACCCACCAGACACCAGCCCAGTTCTGAACCTGCTGCTGTTCCCTCCCTGGTTCCCCACCAACCTGACGCCTGTTAAAGTTAAAGGGGAGTTAAAGGCTCCCCACTGACAGGAGACAAACCAAGTCTGGGAAAGGTGCCCAGCCCCAAGGAGACACTGCCGAGGCCAGGGTTTCTGGAACCTACATTTGCAGGCAGATCACCCAAGAGGTCCACTCGATAGACGCCAGTGGACCTGGGCGCGGGCCTTCCTCCCACAGTCCTAGGGGGCTGCGGGCGCTGCTCCACGCCCCGCACCTGCAGGAGCAAAGACCTAGGAAGCCCCTCTTCACACCTGTCTCCTGGGCTCAGCCCAGTCCCCGGTGGTCGGGTAGGCGGGAGGCTGCCCCCAGAGCACTGGAGACTCTGCACCCACTGTGTCCTTGTCCTCGGGAGCCCATCGCAGACCTCGTCCTGAGCGCCAGGCCTGGAGAGACACAGGCCCGAGCAGGAAAGCCACGCGAGCCCCACAGGTGTTCCGGAGACAACGGAAGTGACGTAAGCTGACGGGCTTCCACGAGGACCTCCAGCTGAGGGGGAGGAGGGACCGGCTGGAGCCAGCGGACGGGAGCTGGTGCAGGGGCCGCGGGGATGGAGAGAGGGGTGCACGGAATACGGCGCGGCTCCTCCCGCACCACGGCGGCCACTGCCCTTCATTCACGGAAGACTCGGCGCCCGGCTCACTCCCAGCAAACTCGGCATCCACGGAGCATTCACCCAGAGCCTGCGTTCAGGTCCAACAGCCGACTCCTGCAACCACACCCCAGCCCGGACCCTTGACCGGGACCAACACCAGAGCGGATTCACTCCTGAAACCGCCGTCCCCCCAGCTCTCCCCGCACCTTGCTGCTGCCACCACGGCTCTGCTCCGGACCGCCCTGGACCCTCGCTTCTCAGTCTTCTCCCCTCCTCCCCTTCCTTCCTCGTCCAGCCCAGACTCCACACCGCACCCTCCCACCATCCCGACCAGGTCTGCACAAATCCCTCCACTCCCCTTGGCTCTTCACCGCCTCTGGTCGAGGCTCCCAACGCTGACTCGCGCCCACCGCCAGCCTCCCCTGGCCCCCGACGGCCTGCCAGATGCCACAGGACAGGTGCATCACAGTGCACAAGCGCTGGCCACACCCCGGATTCCTCCAGGCGCCTCCACCCACCAGTCCTCTCCAGTCCCTTCTCCCGTGGTTATTTCTCTCCTCCTCGAGCTATGTGGAGCCTGCCTGCCCACAGGGACTTCTTCACTTTGGAGACCCATCCTGCAGGGACTTCTGTGTGCTTCCACTCGTTCTTGACTGTCTCTTTTGCGAAGCCTATGAACGGAACCAAGTCTATCCATGTTCTCAAAATCTCCACCCACCCCATGAAGTTACAGGTGGCACATGCGGTCTCCTCACTTCCTTCTTGCACCTGCAGGGGCTCCCAGTGTGAGTCCACAGCCTGTGCTCTCAGTGCAAGGTTTATGAGGTGGGGTGGGGGGTGGCGATCATGAGAAAATGAACACAGTGGGTGTCCTGGGGGAAAGGATACAGGAGGAAGAGTAGAGGAATTCTTCTCAAGAAGACTTGAATGCAATGGCCTTGGCAGGTCACTGGGCTAGACCATCTACAGGACGGGGAGGCGGTGATGCTCACAGACGTATGGAAGCAGAAGCAGTTGCTGTAACACATGTACCTCCAGGCATCCAACCCCTGGACCTGGACCTGGACACACACGATCAGCTCCGCAACCCCTTCATACCCAGGTGAAATAATCCAGCACAGGGTAACCCGTCACCGTCACGCAGCCAGTCATCAGCTGGGAAGAGCACACTTGGGTTTGCTAACTCACAGTCCAGTGTACTTTCCAATTGATCATGCTGTCTAGGCCCACAAGAGAGAAATCCTGTCGCTGTGAGCTGCAGCTGAAAGGTGGGTGGTCACAGCGTGGAAACAAATTAGATCCGTGAGAACAGCATCCTTCTATCTGGGAAAATCAACCTCAGGTAATTATAATTACAGTAATTAGCTGCCTCTAGCACCCAGGGCCCTGAGAGGAAAACCTGTGGCTCCTGGTCCCCCGTGACTTTTCACAACCCCTGGCTGAGTTCTGTTTTCAGGATTAAATGAGGCATTTCCTGACAAAGACAGCAGCAGCTGTTCCCAAGGGGCCGAGCAGTAAGGATTAAAATAATGTCCTCTGTGCCCTTTGATTTCAACCGAAAGACAACCAAGCAAACAAGATACAACCCAAGGGCTTCCCTCGTGCCTCAGTGGTGAAGAATTCTCCTGCCAATGCAGGACACACAGGTTCGATCTCTGGTCTGGGAAGATTCCACATGCCACAGAGCAACTAAGCTCATGCACCACAGCGACTTAGCCTGCACTCTGGAGCCTGCAAACCACTGAAGCCTGCACTATGCAGAGTCCACGCTCTGCAACAAGAGAAGCCTGGGAAATGGGAAGCCCGTGCACTGCAATGAAGGGAACACCTCAATACCCAGAACCAGAGAAAGCTCAAGCAAAACTAAAGACCGACCAAAAAAAAAATAAACAAACTCCCCAAATCAAAATAAATAAAACAAAATATAACCCAAATTTCAATGTCATGATTTTAAATCAACTGCTCTAACAATGACAAGACAACTGAAAGATATTAAGTGGAATGTCCTCCAAATGCCATTAACTTTCAACTAGGAGTTTATGGTATCTGGATCAATGGTTCCAAAGGTCCAGGAAAAATCAGCTGTAAACTTATTAAACAGGAAGATCCCCAATTACTACCATCAAAGAGCCTAATGGAGGTCAAGGGTGAGCCATAGAAATCTAAATTCTTAAGAAGCAATCCCAGGTCCCCAAGGGATGGTGAAGATACACGGGTCTAGGGATCACGCCTTCAAAACATTTACCTTGGTCTTCATTTATAGGCTACTAAACGAGTCAGGAAGTATAACAAATATTCAACTCAAAATGTTAATAAATAATAATAAAACTGCATTAAGATAAAAATTTCACATGCCATTAAGCATGCATGCAATAAAAAAACAAAATGGCAGATTTTGCTAATCAAAATCATCAAATGTCAAGGTTATATAAAATTTAAAGAAAAATCCATTAGGAGGGGGAGACTACAACAAAAAGGAGGAAAAAGCAATTGCTATCTTTATTAAAAATTTTAAATCTATAGGTGTGTATACATATATATTGGGCTTCCCAAGTGGTTCAGTGGTAAAGAATCCACCTACCAATACAGGAGATGGTGAGGGACGGGAAGACTGGCGTGCTGCAGTCCATGAGGCTGCAAAGAGCTGGACACAACTAAGTGACTGAACCAAACTGACCAAAAACAGGAGACAAGGGTTCCATCCCTGGGTCGGTAAGATCCCACAGAAACGGCAACCCACTCCAGTATTCTCGCCTGGGAAATCCCAAGGACAGAGAAGCCTGGCAGGCTCCAGTTCACGGCGTCTCAAAAGAATCAGACACAACTTAATGACTAAACAATACAGATGTATCACAGTTTCGCTGTGCTTAGCCACTCCGGCGTGTGCGCCCGCCAGGCTCCTCTGTCCATGGGATTCTCCAGGCAAGACTGCTGGAGTGGCTGCCGTTCCCTCCTCCAGAGGATCTTCCCCACCCAGGGATCAAATGCAGGTGTCCCCACTACAAGCAGATTCTTTACCATTTGAGTGAACAGGGAAGCCCTATATATCACAGATAATTAAGCAAAAACAGAAAATTCACAGACCACAAATACAAAATAAGCAAAAAACATTCAACTCAAAAGTAATTTAAAAAAAAAAAAAAGTAAAGCGATGTGTTACAAATGTATTTAACAAGAGTTTTAAAAATACTCTTCAACGCTGGTAGTGATGAAGTGCAACAGTGAACTGCATAGACTCCTTGAGTGAATTTCAGCATTCCAGTTTTACAGGAAAAGTTGATTCCTTCAACAACCACCTACTGAGACACGTATCAGGCACCCAGCATGCCCAACAAAATATGCAAAGACCCAGGCTGGTGGATTTAAACTTAGATCTAAATTACATTCTAATTTCTCTTCTGGAAATGTATTCTAAGGGGAAGAGAAGCCCACACACAAAGAAATACAGACAAAGCCTTACCGACATACCCATTCATCACAGCATTATTTATGACACCAAAAAAACTGAAAATAATAAAAGAATAATTAAATAAATTATTAAGACAGAAATTGTGTTTTCAAACAGTAGTTCATGAATAGAGAAATGCTTACATTAAATACTGAGTGAAAAGGTAAATAGATAACATTCAACTTTCTTGTTTTTTAATGTCAACAAAGGAAACATAAAATTTTTTACAGAGTTAGCTATAGGTCATGGGATTATGGATACCTATTTTCTGTACCTTCCAACAACTTCCAAAGTTATCCATTTCATAATAACTATTATTTTAAGAAAAACGTACCCCTAAATACAGCGAGAAAATGGGACACAATATCTTCTTTCTATACTGTGTATGTAGGATTCCTAAAAACACTCCATTCAAAAACAAGCCCAAAGTACTACAACTTATTTCCACAACAGTGAACCGTCAAGACCAAACTTATAAATGTTTAAACGCACAAACAAACGTGGGCACATTCAAATTGCTGAATGAAAGAGAAATAGACAAGAAATCGATCAAACACAGAAATGTACCTGAAGACTGAAATATAGGGATAATGGAAGGCAGACTCCACTTAACAAAGTTAACAAGGAAAGACAAACCTGTGGCAGAAGGAGTCTGGAGGCAGTCACAGAAGGAACAACTGCCCAACCCAGGAGACCCAAGACAGGAGAAAGACATGCTACGTCCTACGCCACTTACTCTTCAGAAAGACAACCAGCACAGCAGGATTTGGCTACGTCTCCCCGAGCCCCACTCCAATAGGGAATACACAACACTTATGAAGAAAAAACCAGAGGGTCCTAGCGGCACAGAGGCAGGATGTGGGCCAAACAACTGAAATGGAGCATCTCCTCAAGATCGCCTGCCACTCCCCATGCCCAGCTGTCCTCCATTAGCAAGCCACCCTCCACCTCTGTCTCAGACTCAGGTTTCCAGTGGACTGGGGCCACCTTTTAAGAGATCCTTCCTAGGACTTCCCTGATGGTCCAGTGGGTAAGGACACCGCCTTGCAGTGCAAGGGGCGCCGGTTCGATCCCTGGCCTGGGAAGATCCCATGTGCCACAGAGCGGCTAGACCTATGTGTCCAACTACCAAGCCAGAGCTCTGGGGCGCATGCACCCAGAGCCGGTGCTCTGTGACGAGAGAGGCCACTGCGATGGGAGGCCCACACAGGCCGAAGAACAAAGATGGATGAAAATAGATAAATGAAAGACCAATAGAAGTGGCCAAAAAAAAAAGAGAGAGAGAGATCCTTCCTGAGGAGCCCCTTCACTTGCCGCCTTTCTCCCTAGGGAGAGTCTGTGCTTTGGATCTCCACCTGGATCCCTGAGGTCAGGCACCACGTCCTCCTTTTCTTCAGTTCCTATCCTATGACGCCTAGAAGCAGCTGTGCAAACCAGAGGGGCCCAGTATACCACGCAGAGAAAGGACAAAGTCTCTGCACCTGTGATGTCAGCTTTAGAGCAGAAATTAAACTACTTTCAAGTCTCCATGTTGAATATTTGTCTTGGAGGTTAAGGGGAAGAGGAACAGACTTATAAAGAAGAGAAAATTACAGAGGGACAGTACAAGCAGCTCCTTTTACTTTAAATTTATCAAGAGAACTACTTATATTACCCACAACACCTGCAGCACATCCAGACGGCCATGTTCAACGGAGGAAGTTGCACAGAGGTTATTGGACATGGCATCTGGCGTCAAACTAACCTAAACTCCCGCAGCCTCAGTATTCTCATCTGTAAAATAGGGATAATGACACCTCACAGTGCGATCAGACTCTGTATGTAAAATACAGAATTTTGGCACCTGGCACACTCAGTGAATGGTAACATTGTTTGCCGTGTCCCACAGCAGATGAATCCATTAGTATCAGATGGGTTTTATTGATTGATTAAAGCCAAGAGCCCACTTCATGATTTTCTCGTCTCATGGAAAGCGCAGGATCTCTGTTTCTCTGGACATACGAGCTAGAACACAAAGGAGCAAGACTGAGAGCTGAGGTACCGGGTCAGGCAAAGCTCTGTGCACTCTCTGTGTGTGGCCTCAGAGACCCATGTCGTGCCCCGGGTCCTGGTGTGGCTCCCGGAGCAGGGTTCCACCCAACTCTGGGAGAGCCATGAGGCAGCCTCAGGTGTGCGAACGTTCACAGGCTAAGCGCTGTAAGGAGAACGGAAAAGAGATGCCTCGGCACGAACTAGCCTGTGACCTTCAGCGAGTCACTTCTGTGTCAGTTTCCTCTCCGTAAGAGGAGCAGGTCCAGTCTATGATCCCTCAAGTCCCATCCTGCGCTTTTGTGTCCCATCCTCTGTGTGGCACTGGTTATAATTCCGACAGTGAGGTCCGGGGACACCTTCAAACGTGTTCCATTTCCTCCCAGAGCCACTTGGCGGTCCTCTGGCTCTGCCTCCACCAGAAGGAAGGGTTTGGAGTTGCCTCCATGGCTTTCTGGTTTTGTTCGGCCACTGTGCACTCCCTTCACCCCGCCGATCCTGCCCCCAAAGTGGTCAAGTGTGTGTGTGTGTGTGTGCGCACGCGTGTGTGTGTGCGCTGGGGCCATCACCGGCTTGCATCAAGTCAGCTCAGAGAGGGTTTCCAGACCATCCTGTGTGTGTGCCCCGGGTGGACAAATAAACATTTCGGAGAAGCAATATGAATTAAATCATTTCCTCAACAACAAAACCCACCCATATGCTTCTTCACAGATCATGCCTCTTAATTCCACGCTAACAGTCAGTAAACTGCCTCTATTATAAAAACAACCCTGACTCTTTTCATGCCCTGGCACTTAAGAATCACAATATTTTCACACTCTATTGTACTAATGCCTCTGCAGAAGTAACAGCAAGAGCTATTTCCCTGGAAAGATCCACGGCTAAGGCGCTTTCCAAGAGATATTCTTTGAACGTTCTTTGTGTCCTGTGCACTGGGAGATACGGCCAGCTGCCTGCCTCTGGGGGAGCCAGGGCCACCCAGAGTAATGCAATGCTGTTTTAAAGCACATACACCGAATGTACCCCTTTGCCCCGACAATCAAGTGTTTCCCCAAATTTGATGTAACCACATTCATACAGTCATGCACAAATACAATCCCAGTGTCTGCGTTTTGCAGGGAAAAGAAAGGCACATTCTGAGATGAAGCCACCCGACCCGCCTCGGGCTTCGTGGATAACAGAATCGCTTTGCAGACCTTTGGCTGGATTGGTCAGAATCCGCTTGCTTTTTCCTGTTATTTTCTCCACTCCTTTATCTGCTGGGCCCAGCAAGAATGGAAAAGCATCTCAAGAAAGGAGGGCGAGGGAGCGGTGGAGAATAAAAGAGGGTGGGCGGGGAAAGCCGGATTTTGAAAATAGCAGCGATCAAGGAAGGCAGGGTCGCGCCGGAGGGTCTCCGCGGGGCTTACCTGGGGCGCACGAGGCCGGCCGGGCCACCAGCAGCAGCAGCCAGAGGCCGGGGAGCAGCAGCCCGGAGCAGCGGCGGCGGCGGGCGCGGCGGGCGGAAGGCCCGCGGCCGCTCGGCCCCGGGACCAGCGCGACCCCGGCGCGGGTCTTCCCCTCCATGGCCGCGCCTCGGCGTCGGCGCCGCGCCCCCGGCGGTCCCGGCCGGCGCCCCGGCCCGGCCTGGCGGCCCGGCGCTCTCAGGCCCGGGAGGGGCGGCCGCTGCGGCGGCGGCTGGGAGCGGGCGCCGAGCACCGGCGCGGAGGGAGGCCGGCGAGGCGGGGGCGGGCCGGGGGCCGGAACCGCGGACGGACGGGGGCAGCCAGCCGCGCGCCGGCCTCGCCGCTCCGCCCCCTTCGGAGCCTCCGAGTCGCTGCCGGGCAACGCGCGGGCCCGGGCGCGGGGAGGCGAGCACCACCTCCCGGCCGGCCCGGCTCCTGCCTGCGGGGCGGCCGGGCGGCGGGCGCGGGCGCGCGGGGGCTGCGCGGCGCGAGGTCCCCGGGATCCGCCTCCCGGGAGGGGGCGCGGGGGACGCGGGAGGCCTGGGCCGGCGGCCGGCGGCCGGCGCCGCCCCGACCCGCACCGGGCACCGGGTCCCGCGCCCGGGGGCGCCAGGAGGGAGGGAGGCTCGCGGGGAAGGGTCAGAGCCGGGAAGCCGCGCCCCGCCTCTCGCTCGAGTCCGTGCGGGGCAGCAGGTGTGAGCGGGGCGCCTGCGTTCGGAGACCAGCCTTCGGGGCTACAGCCGGCACAAAGCAAAGGAGAAGTCGAGGGCCCTTTCCGAGAGCCCGACGTGCAGTGGGGGAGGCGAGGAACGCGCGCCCAGAGCTCTGCCCGGCATGTCTCAGATCCACAGGTCATGCCTCCTGACCAGGTCACTGGGAGACCAGCATCGAGGATGCTCTGGGCCTGGGAAACCCGCAAACCGCGCACCTAGTAGGCCTGCAGGAGGCGCCTGTAGAATCTTGCGGAAAGCAACGCTCTTGGGAGGTGAAGAGAATGTCAGAGGATTAGCACGTGGCGGGTAGAGTTCGAGCTGGGTGGGGAAATCAGGAGGTGGAAAATGCGAATTAACATTTGTGAGTGCCTGCTGTGCCTGGGCATCAAACTCCGACGACGCCCGGTGAACTGCAGGACCTAAAACGTGGAATTGGCAGTTTGGAATCTTGGCATCCCATTGAAATGCTTGCACCAGTCAGGTCATGAAAGGTGTGAGTTGCGGACACTGTTGTTTTGGCCAGAAACAATGTGAATCTTTCACCATGGTAAAAGGAGGCAGGTTGCTCTCCTGTCTGCTTACCCTCTTAGGCCCAGTCTTGCAGCTACAACCCAACTAGGCTTTGTGGGTGGTGACAATAGAATTGGACAATCAGAATAAGGCTCAGAATAAGGCTGAGGCACCTACCTCTATGTACCTACCTCTTAGTTTCAAGAAACATAATTGAGTGCTTTGGCAGCACGTTGGAAGACAATTGAGAATAAAGGTTACAGATAACTTCTGTTGATGTTCCTATTTTGTTTTATGCTTTTTGATGCCTCCTGCTCATAAACAGTTCTTGTTATTAGCAGTTGACCATCTCCCCTCGTAGATAAAGGGCTTTGCATAGCTTTCTTCCAGCTCACACTCTGCAGGATAGTACCTGTGTGGAGTTACGGCCTGTCCGGGCACCTCTGGTCCCTGGATACCAGCCCTAGATCTTCATTTTCTGATTTTGCCTCATTTGACCGCAGACATCTGCCTCGGATGATTTGTAAATTGTCTTGTCCTGTTATCTTTTATGAATTTATGCTTTGCCTCTCCAACTAAATTAATGTAAAGTTCAAAGATGGTGTCATCCTGCTTAGTTAGGGTTGCCCATAGCACCAGTCAACCCTCGTTATACATTTGTTGATTTGAAGCAGAGACTCCTCCTGCCCAGTGAAGAGGTTCAACCTTTCAGATTTGGCCCTCGCCTCCAGAAGGCTTCCACCTACACTTGAAGCCAGGGTGTAAGAGAAAAGAGGGGTCCTCCCAAATATCAGTCATTCAAAGAAAATGAAATGTGTGCCCAGCCATGAAGAAGGGATCAATGTCAGTCGAAAATTAAAAGTGCAGCTTCGATAGGAATGAGGCAAGGTTACCAACTCACTAAGGAAAGTGAGATCCTAGTGTCCCATCATTTCCCAGTTCTGAAGGAATAAAACTCAATGTTTGGGGACTTTCTCTGATGATCCAGTGGTTACAAACCCACCTTTCAGGACTTCCCTGGTGATCCAGTGGTTGAGAATCTGCCTCCCAATGCTGGGGACATGGGTTTGATCCCTGATCAGGGGAAAATCCCACATCCTCGTGTGCCACGACTACTGAGCCTGTGATCCATGACCGCTGAAGCCCTCGTGCCCTAGAGCCCGTGCACAGCAACAAGAGAAGCCACTGCAGTAAGAAGCCCTCAGACCACAACTAGAGAGGAGACCCTGCCTGCCGCAACTAGAGAAAACCCGGGCAGCAAGGAAGACTCAGTGCCGCCAAAAATTAAAAAGAAAAAAAAAAAAAAAAAAATCCAGGCAAGAATACTGGAGGATACAGCTACTGGATGGAGAAGGAAATGGCAACCCACCCCAGCATAATGGGCTTTGCAATTGCATTGAGGCTTTTTTTTCCTATTTTGTTTTATGCTTTTTGATGCCTCCTGCTCATAAACAGTTCTTGTTATTAGCAGTTGACCATCTCCCCTCGTAGATAAAGGGCTTTGCATAGCTTTCTTCCAGCTCACACTCTGCAGGATAGTACCTGTGTGGAGTTACGGCCTGTCCGGGCACCTCTGGTCCCTGGATACCAGCCCTAGATCTTCATTTTCTGATTTTGCCTCATTTGACCGCAGACATCTGCCTCGGATGATTTGTAAATTGTCTTGTCCTGTTATCTTTTATGAATTTATGCTTTGCCTCTCCAACTAAATTAATGTAAAGTTCAAAGATGGTGTCATCCTGCTTAGTTAGGGTTGCCCATAGCACCAGTCAACCCTCGTTATACATTTGTTGATTTGAAGCAGAGACTCCTCCTGCCCAGTGAAGAGGTTCAACCTTTCAGATTTGGCCCTCGCCTCCAGAAGGCTTCCACCTACACTTGAAGCCAGGGTGTAAGAGAAAAGAGGGGTCCTCCCAAATATCAGTCATTCAAAGAAAATGAAATGTGTGCCCAGCCATGAAGAAGGGATCAATGTCAGTCGAAAATTAAAAGTGCAGCTTCGATAGGAATGAGGCAAGGTTACCAACTCACTAAGGAAAGTGAGATCCTAGTGTCCCATCATTTCCCAGTTCTGAAGGAATAAAACTCAATGTTTGGGGACTTTCTCTGATGATCCAGTGGTTACAAACCCACCTTTCAGGACTTCCCTGGTGATCCAGTGGTTGAGAATCTGCCTCCCAATGCTGGGGACATGGGTTTGATCCCTGATCAGGGAAAATCCCACATCCTCGTGTGCCACGACTACTGAGCCTGTGATCCATGACCGCTGAAGCCCTCGTGCCCTAGAGCCCGTGCACAGCAACAAGAGAAGCCACTGCAGTAAGAAGCCCTCAGACCACAACTAGAGAGGAGACCCTGCCTGCCGCAACTAGAGAAAACCCGTGCAGCAAGGAAGACTCAGTGCCGCCAAAAATTAAAATGAAAAAAAAAAAAAAAAAAATCCAGGCAAGAATACTGGAGTGGGATACAGCTACTGGATGGAGAAGGAAATGGCAACCCACCCCAGTATTCTTGCCTGGAAAATTCCATGGATAGAGAGGCCTGGTGGGCTATGGGGTTGCAAAAGAGCCCGACGTGACTGATGGGCTGAGCATACACACACACACACACACACACAGTAGGCATGTAGTGATATTTTGTTGTGGTCTTTAATTTGCATGTTTCCTAATAACTAATGATGTTGAGCACCTTTTCATGTGTTTATTTTCCATTAATATTTGTTTTTTGATGAAGTGCCTGTTTGAATCTTTTACTCATTTTATAATCACACTCTTTTTTTTGTTTTTCCCCATCACGCCTCTTTCTTTTATTATTTATGTTTATTTTCATCCATCTTTTTATTCTTTGGCACGTGTGGGCCTCCCACTGCAGTGGCCTTTCTCACTGCAGAACACTGGCTTGTAATTGGACACACCAGTCCAGCTGTTCTGCAGCACCTGGGATCTTCCCCGGCCAGGGATCGAACTGGTGCCCCTTGCACTGCAAAGTGGACTCTTTACCCACTGAACCACAAGGGAAGCCCGCACTCTTTTCTTTGTATCAAGGTATAAGGATCTTTATTTATCCTAGATACAAACTGATTTTTAGACAAGTATTTTTGCAAATATTTTCACCGAGTCCATAGCTTGTCTTTTTATTCTCTTAACAGTGTCTTTTGAAAAGCAGATATTTATAACTTTAATGAATTCCAGTTCGTAATTTTCTTTTACTTTTGCTTTTGTGTCCTAAGAAAATTTTGTCTAACCCGAGGTCACAGATATTTTCTCCTGTGTTTCCTTCTAGAAATGTAATGTTTTAGCTCTTGTGTTTAGCTCTTCAATTCATCTGAGTCAACTTCTACATATCTTGCCAGACAGAGGTTGAAGTTAACTTTTTGCATACGATGGGACCTGCATCTCCTGGATCTCCCGCATTGCAGGTGGATTCTTTACCCACTGAGTTATCTGAGAAGCCTGTAGTTAAATTATACTGACAAATAAAGGCACACGTTAACCTCGAAAAATGCAAGGGAAGGATAATTGATAGAGTAAATTCTCAGAACTCAGAGAAGATAGAATTAAGAGCAACATGTAATTCTTTTGAAAGGTACAGTCAATGCAACCCACTGCAGTATTCTTGCCTGGGAAATCCAATGGGCAGAGAAGCCTGGTGGGCAACAATCCACAGAGTCAAAAAAGAGTCAGACACGACTTAGCAACTAAACAACCACAACATGGATTTGTTAGTTTCTGGTATGTGAGTACTGTAAAAAGCTAAATAATTAAAAGCATTATTTGTGATTTAAAGAAAAAAAAAAAAAAAAAGGAAGAGCCAGCCACCCTTGTCCAGTATCAGGAGAGTGACTTATTAAAATTACATTACAGTAACAAAAGGCAATGTTACAATAACTGTGAGGAAACTTAAGACGTGTTTGGGTTGGAATGTTAAAGGGAGAAAGGCTGAATATAAAGTGGTTTATGAGATGATGTAAAACAACATGTATGACTGGAAAGGAATGGTGTAATACTTCACGCTGTATTAAGATGATGTGGTTAAGAGCATTCTGTCCTTTGATGCTGTCATATGTGTGTTTTCAATAAAAAAGTGTTTGTTTTTTTTTTTTTTAAAAAGTGTTTATAAGTATCTTCCTCCAAGAAAAAAGAGGAAAGGACAGATGTGGATGGGTCAAGATGAATGGTTTGACAGTCTCTAAAGTAATTTCTCCCTTTTTGGTGCCCTAAGTCTCAGTGTTACATGGCAGGATTGGGACTACAATTTTTTTATTTGGGGGGTGGGGGATAAAAATCCAAAAAAGGGAAAGGATCCGCCTGAGCTACAGTTAGTAGAGAATGTTTCATGGATCACATGGGGCTTAGCTGGGTCTTGAACAGTGAGAACAATGGTAATATTTGTGAAAGGGAAAAGAAGAAAAGAAGATGGGTGAGGGGGTACTTCTCTGGCAATCCAACAGTTGAGACTCCAAGCTTACACTGCGGGGGATGTGGGTCGATCCCAAGGGTGAGTGGGGATGGGCAGGGGTGGGGAGGGGGTGACTAAGATCCCACATACCCTCAAAGTGCAACCAAAAGGTTTTTTTTTTTTTAACAAATAGAGGATATTGCAGAAAATATCCTCTGCATAAAGAAGGCTGAGTGCCAAAGAATTGATGCCTTTGAACCGTGGCCCTGGAGAGGACTCGAGAGTCCCTTGAACTGCAAGGAGATCAAACCAGTCAATCGTAAAGGAAATCAACCCTGAATATTCGTTGGAAGGACTAATGCTGAAGCTACAATACTTCGACCACTTGATGCAAGAGCCATTGGAAAAGATCCTGATGCTGGGAAAAATAGAAGGCAAAAGGAGGAGGAGACAACAGAGGACAAGACGGTTGGATGACATCACTGAGTCGATGGACATGATTTCTGAGCAAGCTCCGGAAGATGGTGAAGGACAGGGAGGGCTGGCGTGCCACAGTCCATGGAATTGCGGAGCCAGACATGACTGAGCAACTGGACTAAGTTGATTGCAGAGAAAAGAAGGGTAGGAAGACAAAGCAAAGAAAGGAAAGGTAGAAAAGGAAAGCAAGAAGGTGGAAATGAATGGAATGTGGGCACAAGATAGGCCACATGCCTAACTCAAGAAAGAGCTATTTAGAGGAATTTGGGGGAAGGCAAATAGGTAGACGATAGACAGATAGTAGCAAGCAGAGCCTAGGCCTGCCATAGTGTAATCCAAACAACTACCTAAATTTATCTCAGTCTCTAGGGAAGGCCTCTTGCCAATCCAAAGGGAAGTCAGTGGAGAAAGAGACCTGGAGAAAGAGATCCTTCAAGTGCCCATGACCAAAGGTACAAAGTTTAAAACCAGGAGGCTAGTCTCAGATTGAGCTGGAGACGTCTGTCTCTTGCACCATTTGGTGGTCATAAAGGCAACTAAGAATATTCCTGAAGCAGGTTTCCCAGCCTGGCCTTCCTCTCTGCTGCAGTTTCCCTTACCTCCTTTTCCAATCCCCTCTCCCCAACACACAAACTGCCACAGATCAACCAGCTCAATTCTCTGCCCACACCCTCCAGGCCGTTTCCCACTATAGCCCCAAACCCACGGGCCCAGCGGGGATGGGCAGGGGTCGGGTTGGGGGTGACTAAGATCCCACATACCCTCAAAGTGCAACCAAAAGGTTTTTTTTTTTTTAACAAATAGAGGATATTGCAGAAAATATCCTCTGCATAAAGAAGGCTGAGTGCCAAAGAATTGATGCCTTTGAACCGTGGCCCTGGAGAGGACTCGAGAGTCCCTTGAACTGCAAGGAGATCAAACCAGTCAATCGTAAAGGAAATCAACCCTGAATATTCGTTGGAAGGACTAATGCTGAAGCTACAATACTTCGACCACTTGATGCAAGAGCCATTGGAAAAGATCCTGATGCTGGGAAAAATAGAAGGCAAAAGGAGGAGGAGACAACAGAGGACAAGACGGTTGGATGACATCACTGAGTCGATGGACATGATTTCTGAGCAAGCTCCGGAAGATGGTGAAGGACAGGGAGGGCTGGCGTGCCACAGTCCATGGAATTGCGGAGCCAGACATGACTGAGCAACTGGACTAAGTTGATTGCAGAGAAAAGAAGGGTAGGAAGACAAAGCAAAGAAAGGAAAGGTAGAAAAGGAAAGCAAGAAGGTGGAAATGAATGGAATGTGGGCACAAGATAGGCCACATGCCTAACTCAAGAAAGAGCTATTTAGAGGAATTTGGGGGAAGGCAAATAGGTAGACGATAGACAGATAGTAGCAAGCAGAGCCTAGGCCTGCCATAGTGTAATCCAAACAACTACCTAAATTTATCTCAGTCTCTAGGGAAGGCCTCTTGCCAATCCAAAGGGAAGTCAGTGGAGAAAGAGACCTGGAGAAAGAGATCCTTCAAGTGCCCATGACCAAAGGTACAAAGTTTAAAACCAGGAGGCTAGTCTCAGATTGAGCTGGAGACGTCTGTCTCTTGCACCATTTGGTGGTCATAAAGGCAACTAAGAATATTCCTGAAGCAGGTTTCCCAGCCTGGCCTTCCTCTCTGCTGCAGTTTCCCTTACCTCCTTTTCCAATCCCCTCTCCCCAACACACAAACTGCCACAGATCAACCAGCTCAATTCTCTGCCCACACCCTCCAGGCCGTTTCCCACTATAGCCCCAAACCCACGGACAGCTCTCCTAAGACGTGCCAAAAATCCATAGGAGAAGCGTGGCAGCAGTTGGTGAAAGCTGTTTTTAGAATCAGCCTCCTTCTCTGGCATTCCACTAACTCCAACTCACATATGACTGGGTTCTAGAACTCATCAACTCTGGCTCCAGTTCAGAAGGAAGAGAATGCTGATCATTGAGCTCGCTTCCTTGTTCATCCATCTGGGCATGAGTGCAGATCAATGACATGAGTAAGGAAAGCCAAACCCACTCTATGAATCTGTCCTAATCATCCTTTTCTAGAGTGAACTCTTTGCTCACTCATATCCCTGGATGGATACTCTTCCTAGGAGAGATCTTGAGCTGTGTCCTTCACTTCTCCACTTATCTGTCTCTAATCTCTCCAGCCTAGGTTGTTGCCCTTCCTTTGTCCCCTACAGTCCTGGGATACTTCGGTCAGTGCACTGACCGCATGGAGTAAATCTGTACTTGGCTGTAAGTTTTTCAAGGGCAGAGACCTGCTCACTTTTCACCTTTCATTCCTGGGTACCTAGCACAGTGTTTGGCAGATTGTAGGGCTCGATTAACACTTGAATGTACAAGAACTAAGCTCCAAACCAGTCTTTTCCCTCAACTCACCCCTCCTTGCCCCTCCATGAACAATTAATTAAGTAATTAATCTGGGGGGAGAGGGTGTGGATTTGTCCATAGTCCTCGGATACCAGAGCCAGAAGAATATACCATGGCATCTACTTATCTATACACTGACAGAGCAACTTCTCAGACTTCAAAGTATATCAAGAAAGGCCAGGGACTTCCCTGGTGGTACAGTGGATGGAAACTCACCTGCCAATGCAGGGGACACAGGTTCAAACCTTGGTCTGGGAAGATTCCACATGCCACAGAGCAACTAAGCCCATGCAGCACAACAGCTGAGCTTGTGCGCTAGAGCCCACGAGCCACAACTACAGAGTCTGCGTGCTGCGACGACTGAAGCCCGTGTGCCTAGAGCCTGTGCTCAAAACAAGAGAAGCCACTGCAATGAGAAGCCCATCCACTACAGCAAGCCCCTGTTCGCTGCAACTAAAGAAGGCCCACGCCCAGCAATGAAGACCAGGTGCAACCAAAAATAAAATAAATAAAAGGAAAGAAAAGAAATGCTGGATTCCTCTGCTCTACACTATGAATCATCAACCAGAGATTGCTTAAAAAACATAAAAGGTTACTTCAGACATGACATTAGCTCAGCCTGGTGCAGAGTTTGGTAAGCTACAGTAATTGGCATCAGCAAAAGTTTATTAAATTGAGTGAATAACCTTAAAGGCTCTTCGCAGAAAAAGGAAGAACACAATATCTACCCTTCAGGAGATGACAATATCCAAACAATAAATTATGCTTACAGCATTTGAATTTCATGGGCTCTGGATGGAAATTGTGAGAAGCTGGATGATAAAATTAACTGCCCACAAACAGCTCTGTGTGGAACTTCTCCACCATTTAAAAGAGCGAATTAAGACATTTCCAAACCAGTGCTGTCAAGAACTTTATGTGTAATGTAACTGTTCTCTTAATGTGTGCTGTCCAATGAAGTGGCTGCTGTGAACATTTCAAGTATGACTGAGGAGCTGAATTTTTTGGGGGGGTGGGTTGGGGAGGGAGAGGGGCAAGTGGGCCACTTCTATTGGTCTTTCATTTATCCATTTTCATCCATCTTTGTTCCTTGGCCCGTGTGGGCCTCCCATCGCAGTGGCCTCTGTTGTCGCAGAGCGCCGGCTCTGGGCGCATGCGCCCCAGAGCTCCGGCTCAGTAATTGGACACATCGTCCAGCTGCTCTGCGGCACGTAGGATCTTCCCAGGCCAGAGATCGAACCCACATCCCCTGCACTGCAAGTCAGTGTCCTTACCCACTGGACCAGAAGGGAAGCCCAGGAGCTAAATTTTGAATGTTATTTAAGTTTAATGAATTTAAAGTTGAATATCTATGTGGCCACCATATTGGATGGTACAGCTCGATCATGAAAAAAAGAACAATGGCTGCTGTATGGTAAACTGAATATAGAAACTGGCAACTTACTTCCCAAACTGCATCCCAAGTGGTGCCAGTGGTAAAGAATCCACCTGCCACTGCAGGAGACATAAGAGACACAGGTTTGATCCCTGGGTAGGGAAGATCCCCTGGAGGAGGGCATGGCAATCCACTCCAGAATTCTTGCCTGGAGAATCCCATGGACAGAGGATCCTCGTGGGCTGCAGTCCATAGGGTTGCAAAGAGTCAGACACGACAGAAGCGACTGAGCACACATCAGATTCACTAGTTAATCCTGGACTTGGTCCATGATGGGTATTTGATGCCTATGGCAAACACCACTTTCGGTACCCAAGTATCCTCATCTGCAAAATGAGAATTATGATAATAGTAACTACATCATACCACCCTCAGCCCTGTGCCCCTCTAGTCTTCTATGAATCCATTTGAAATTCCAGTTTGGAATTTGGAGGGGCTGTCTGCCTGAGACTCAAACCAGAATGAAACATTGCCGCCATCACAGTGACCACAGAAGATGCTGGAGTGAGTCCCCTGTGTAGGACGGATTAGCCATCAGGTGAATACAAATAAAAAATAAAACACCTGCAGATGAAACATCTGTAGTGAACAAAAACACTCCATAAATTTAAAAAAAAAAAACTTCAAAAGTTCCTCATCCCTCTTCCAATAAAATCAGTGACTCAGCTTAAATAGCAAATGTTCACAGATTTCTTCAGGGGCTTGCAGTCCCTGAGACTATCCATCCAGACACGGTCCCCTGGGCCTCCTCACGGGCTCTCCCACTGGCCCTGGCCCTTCACCTGCCCTCCCTCAGGTGGGCTCCTCCTCACCCCAGCCTTCCCTGAATGCCCTGTCCCCACCTAAGTAAGCCATTCCTGTTAGTCTCTTCTAACTTCGTTTACTATTTGAAACTACATATTTAATGTTGTGTTTGACTTCATGTCTATGTTTACCATTAAATCATAACCTTTGTGAAGACAGAGACCATTACTTCTTGCTTTGAGAGGGGCATTTACACAATGGTTAATTGCGCGGACTCTTAGGCCATGGTTACCTGTATTTGTGTCACAGCCCACTGTTAATTAGCTATGACGCATTAGCCCCTTTGTGGCTCCGTGGGGTTATAGAAGGATTAAATGAGCTGGTATGGCTAAAGTGCTTAGGAAAGAGCCTAGCATATAGCAAGTTCTACATTAATGTCAGGTATTATTATCCTTTGAGACTAGACAATGCCTGACACATAGCATGTTCCCAGTAAATATTTACTGACTGAATTTCCATACTATACGGATGTCCTTATTTTTTCTAACTACCCTTGCCATCTTAAAAGCAATACCCTTAAAAATATTCTAAATTATGATGGTGAGAAGCGACTGACACACACAGATTCACTAGTTAATCCTGGACTTGGTCCATGATGGGTATTTGATGCCTATGGCAAACACCACTTTCGGTACCCAAGTATCCTCATCTGCAAAATGAGAATTATGATAATAGTAACTACATCATACCACCCTCAGCCCTGTGCCCCTCTAGTCTTCTATGAATCCATTTGAAATTCCAGTTTGGAATTTGGAGGGGCTGTCTGCCTGAGACTCAAACCAGAATGAAACATTGCCGCCATCACAGTGACCACAGAAGATGCTGGAGTGAGTCCCCTGTGTAGGACGGATTAGCCATCAGGTGAATACAAATAAAAAATAAAACACCTGCAGATGAAACATCTGTAGTGAACAAAAACACTCCATAAATTTAAAAAAAAAACAAAAAACTTCAAAAGTTCCTCATCCCTCTTCCAATAAAATCAGTGACTCAGCTTAAATAGCAAATGTTCACAGATTTCTTCAGGGGCTTGCAGTCCCTGAGACTATCCATCCAGACACGGTCCCCTGGGCCTCCTCACGGGCTCTCCCACTGGCCCTGGCCCTTCACCTGCCCTCCCTCAGGTGGGCTCCTCCTCACCCCAGCCTTCCCTGAATGCCCTGTCCCCACCTAAGTAAGCCATTCCTGTTAGTCTCTTCTAACTTCGTTTACTATTTGAAACTACATATTTAATGTTGTGTTTGACTTCATGTCTATGTTTACCATTAAATCATAACCTTTGTGAAGACAGAGACCATTACTTCTTGCTTTGAGAGGGGCATTTACACAATGGTTAATTGCGCGGACTCTTAGGCCATGGTTACCTGTATTTGTGTCACAGCCCACTGTTAATTAGCTATGACGCATTAGCCCCTTTGTGGCTCCGTGGGGTTATAGAAGGATTAAATGAGCTGGTATGGCTAAAGTGCTTAGGAAAGAGCCTAGCATATAGCAAGTTCTACATTAATGTCAGGTATTATTATCCTTTGAGACTAGACAATGCCTGACACATAGCATGTTCCCAGTAAATATTTACTGACTGAATTTCCATACTATACGGATGTCCTTATTTTTTCTAACTACCCTTGCCATCTTAAAAGCAATACCCCTTAAAAATATTCTAAATTATGATGGTGACCAATTAATTTATAGTTAATGTGATGTTGACCAGTTTTTAATTGAAGTATAGTTGATGTACACATCTTAACTTTAAATTTTTTTTCAGACTTTAAATTTTTTATTTTGTATTAGAGTATGGGCAATTAGCAATGTTTGGTAGTTTCAGGTGAACAGCAAAGGGATTCAGCCATACATACACATGCATCCATTCTCCCCCCAACCCCCCGTCCTATGCAGGTTGGCACATAACATTGAATACAGTTCCATGAGCTAGACAACAGGTCCCTGATAGTTATCTATTTGGAATATTGCAGTGTGTGTATGACCCTCCCAAACTCCCTAACTATCCTTACCCCAGCAACCATAAATTCGTTTTCTACATCTGTGAGTCTCTTTAACTTGTTTCTAAAGATGCCCATTTAATGAAGTATCGGGCTTCCCCTGGTGGTCCAGTGGGTAAGGACACCGCCTTGCAGTGCAAGGGGCGCCGGTTCGATCCCTGGCCTGGGAAGATCCCACGTGCCGCGGAGCGGCTGGACTGATGTGTCCAATCACCGAGCCGGAGCTCTGGAGCGCATGCGCCCAGAGCCGGTGCTCTGCAGTGAGAGAGGCCACTGTGATGGGAGGCCCACAGGAGCCAAGATGAAAACAGAGAAATGAAAGAACAATAGAAGTGGCCAGCCCGCTCCCCTCCCTCCCCAACCCGACTCCCACCCAAAAATAAATAAATAAATAAATCTTTAATGAAGTATCTACCTGCTTCAGGCTTCTGAGAGTCCTTTAAATACTATACAATGCCCGTGCATTGTCTATAATCTTCTGATGGTCACTACTCATTCTGTTGGTGACATGAAGTAATACTTTCAGAGTTTTCTTGTGATCTGCTCATCTTGTACTTGGAGATAAGTTCTACTTAGTCATAGTGTTGTTGACAACACCCAGATTTCATTTATTTTTTTCATTTATTTTTTAATTAGTGGAAAATTGCTTTACAATTTTGTGTTGGTTTCTGCCATACAACAATGCAAATCAGTCTTGATGATTTAAGACTTCCCTCCTGAGCCTCCCTGTTCTCCTCAAATCCCACCCTTCTAGGTCATCACAGAGCTCCAGGCTGGGCTCCCTGACACACAGATTTTAAAGGGGAGACAGATCTGACTTTGAATGCTGTTTTGTCATTTAATAACCACGTAACGTTGAGAATGACGTTTCTGAGCCTTGGTTCCCTTGCCTAACACTGGAAATGTTAATACCTACTTTACAGTGTTGTATGGAAAAGGTAACCAGGTAAGTCACTCAGTATTGTAACTGGCATCTAATTATACACAATTATTATTGTTGTTGCTCAATTCTTTGCTGGAACTTCATTGCAGAATTTCGTAACTATGCTCAAAAATGAAAGTGCCTTCTAATAGAAATTTTAATGAATTTTCCGTATCAGTGTTAAGAACAGCACCTATTTAACTCAGAATTAATTTGGGATTATGTCACATTTCTCATTTTTCAAGAAAGAACTTTAATTTTTTTATTACAGTATAGAAAAAGAAGAATATACCAAAGAGCATAGTTATGAATATTAAAATTCCCTGTAATCTCACCACTTCAAAAGAAGCACTGTTAACATGAGCCCTAATGCTCTTCCAGACATTACAAATGCACAACTGTGCACACACACACACACAATACGGATATAAAATTGGGATTAGACTGTACATAAAATTTTCCTTCATTCAACAATATATTATCAACGTCTTCTCACCTTTGTAAATACTTCCAGGACCTCATTTCTAATGGTATCATTGTATGCCCACATAGGAACCTAAGTTGCTCAACAAGTTCCCTCATGCTGGACACACAGGTGGTTTCTAATACTTTGCCATTATATGCAATGCTGCATCAGGCCCTGTGCTAGGTATTTTATTAGCCCGTGTCCATCCTTCCCTCTCCACCATGCTTTTTGCTTCAGGAAGCTGACCTTTGCAAGACTCCATCATTGACCTTCCTTCCTCTCTGGCCTCCTGGGGGTTTGATCAAGGGGAGCAAGAAATCAGACCACAGAAGAAAAAGGTGACAAATGTACTTATTTCCCCAGGTTCTCCCTGAAGGGTTACTGGTTTCTGTCCATGAGCAAAATAACTGGCATTCATCTGATGGGAGATTCTCTTCTACGGCTACTCTCCCTAGGCTCCTGTCACAGTCCCTCCCCTTGTGCCCTCATGCTCAAGGTGGTACCACATCACTGCTAGCCCATGTACTCCGCCAGCCCTCGTAGATTTCCCTTAACCTGACCCATGTCTTTGCAAATAGTCCTTCATTAATTCTCTCCACTTATCCAGTTTATTGTCTTTCTCACTAGGTCCATAACAAACATAAACAACTCTGTAAGTAAATCCCTCTACATTTTTTTTATCATTATCATAAGATAAATTTCTGACTTGACAATATAAATTAGGGTTTTAGGCTTTGCAGAGGATTCCACTGGTACAAACACAAGCAAAAACAAACTTGTCAAGTCCTGCCTGTAAGACAGCTGGAATGCAATGGAATATTTCAAAACAAAGTAACATTTCCCAGTGGTTTTCAGCATCCACTTTCCCTCCTCTTTGTGTTCCAATCAGTAGTTCTGGAGACTCTCACAAATCAAATAGTATTTGCTGTAACAGGAAAGGTACAGTGAATGGAAGCTGTTATAATTATCACTATTTCTCATCACTGATGAGACACATTAGCTCTATGAATCTTAAAGATTCTCATTTCTGTCCCCATGGCCTTTTATTTGGATTCCAAGTCCCCAATAATTCTATTTGGTACTTCTTTCAATGTTATCTACCCCTTCTTGGTTGCTGAAAACATTCTCTATAATTAAAAGTTCAACAAGTTAAAATATTTATTCGGGTTTCTTATTTTAAATGATAGTATTTGACAGCACCTTGTGTGTACTTTTGAACTTCAAGCACAACTAATTTTTGCTTCCAATTCTAGGAAATGCTCTTCTATTACAATCCTGATTAAGCAGCTGACTAGTAGTTTCTCAGAAATTCTTTTTAAACTTCAGCTTTATTTCTATATTGTTTTCCCTGATTTTTCTAGTAATACTATAGCTCTTCTTACTCAATCCCTCTGTCTTGAATTTGACATTTTAGTTAATCTTTGGCATTACTGATTAGATATACTATAATTTTAATGATATAATTATATACTTTGCTGGAGGAGGAAATGGCAACCCACTCCAGTATTTTTACCTGGAGAATTCCATGGACAGAGGAGCCTGGTGGACAGTTCGTGGTGTTGCAGAGTTGGACACAACTGAGTGACTGAACACACATGTTTTACTCAGCATAAGATAATTACCTTAATTTGTAGAGCACTTACAAATACATTAGACTATTTTTCATCCTAATCTGTTTTTCCACTAACATTTTCATGAGATCCCAAGCAAATCTAACATTCAGCTTGAAATTTAATATTTCTATAGTTAGTTTTGGTTTTGCTTTTTTTGTCTGATAACATTTTCCCCTCAGGCTATTTTCTCCCTTATTTAGCTTTGCAGAGGATTCCACTGGTGCAAACACAAGCAAAACAAACTTGTCAAGTCCTGCCTGTAAGACAGCTGGAATGCAATGGAATATTTCAAAACAAAGTAACATTTCCCAGTGGTTTTCAGCATCCACTTTCCCTCCTCTTTGTGTTCCAATCAGTAGTTCTGGAGACTCTCACAAATCAAATAGTATTTGCTGTAACAGGAAAGGTACAGTGAATGGAAGCTGTTATAATTATCACTATTTCTCATCACTGATGAGACACATTAGCTCTATGAATCTTAAAGATTCTCATTTCTGTCCCCATGGCCTTTTATTTGGATTCCAAGTCCCCAATAATTCTATTTGGTACTTCTTTCAATGTTATCTACCCCTTCTTGGTTGCTGAAAACATTCTCTATAATTAAAAGTTCAACAAGTTAAAATATTTATTCGGGTTTCTTATTTTAAATGATAGTATTTGACAGCACCTTGTGTGTACTTTTGAACTTCAAGCACAACTAATTTTTGCTTCCAATTCTAGGAAATGCTCTTCTATTACAATCCTGATTAAGCAGCTGACTAGTAGTTTCTCAGAAATTCTTTTTAAACTTCAGCTTTATTTCTATATTGTTTTCCCTGATTTTTCTAGTAATACTATAGCTCTTCTTACTCAATCCCTCTGTCTTGAATTTGACATTTTAGTTAATCTTTGGCATTACTGATTAGATATACTATAATTTTAATGATATAATTATATACTTTGCTGGAGGAGGAAATGGCAACCCACTCCAGTATTTTTACCTGGAGAATTCCATGGACAGAGGAGCCTGGTGGACAGTTCGTGGTGTTGCAGAGTTGGACACAACTGAGTGACTGAACACACATGTTTTACTCAGCATAAGATAATTACCTTAATTTGTAGAGCACTTACAAATACATTAGACTATTTTTCATCCTAATCTGTTTTTCCACTAACATTTTCATGAGATCCCAAGCAAATCTAACATTCAGCTTGAAATTTAATATTTCTATAGTTAGTTTTGGTTTTGCTTTTTTTGTCTGATAACATTTTCCCCTCAGGCTATTTTCTCCCTTTCCTCATTCTTTGAGTGTTTTTCTACTGGTTCTTGATGCCGAGGCTTTTGTTTCAAATGTTTTCATTGGTATTTTAGAAGATTTTGCCAGTTCCAGTAGATATTACACACACAAAAAAGTTTGCATTTTATAGGTAGGTCATCCATTATATTTTTAGAAATAAGCTCAAATAAAAAGTAAGTTCATATTTAAGACATTAACCATGTTAGAAACCTTCAGTTCACAGAAATAACCTTTGAGATAAAGAATAATAATAACAAATGTAGAATCATTACTGTATTGTTCTTCTAACATAATTAATTCTATCAATATATTCATAAGGTATTTTTAATTAAATGAAAGATGAGTCAAGAAGCACAGTTTAGCAGTCAGCTTCATTTCAATGAGGCAGATATTAAGGAATATGTTTTCAGCTCTTTTCCTTTCAAGAACAGTCTTAGTTCCTGGGAACTGATTCCTTGTGCCACCTTCTCACATAAGATTCTTTCCTTACTGAGAACTTTCACCAGTAATTGGTCAAATATCAGACAGATCTTTATTGAACTGTGGAAGGCTAATCACTGGGATAATCTCTGCGTCCTATTTGTGAACGCCTAGTTCATCATGCTCAGTAATGGGGACCACCAGCATTGTTCTGGTTTGGTTTCTTTTTTTTCCCAATTTCATGTCTTTACAAAAAACATTTATGTGTGTATCAAAGTAATACTTTTAATTAATTTTTAAAAATCATATAGATCATAAAGAAATTGAATCAATAAAAATCTTTCAAAACAGAAAGCAACAGACCCAGAGGGGCTCACTGGTGAATTATACCAAACATTTAAGAAAAAAATTATGTCAATTCTCTACAGTCTCTTTCAGAGAACAGAAGCAGAGGAAGTAACTAGTAACTGATTCTACAAAGCCAACATTACCCTAACATCAAAACCAGATGAAGATATTATAAGAAAATTTCCCTGATGGCTTAGTGGGTAAAGAATCTGCCTGCAACGCAGGAGACGGGAGACTCGGGTTCAATCCCTGGGTCGGGAAGATCCCCTGGAGAAGGAAATGGTAACACACTCCAGTATTCTTGCCTGGAGAATCCTACGGACAGAGGAGCCTGGGGAACTACAGTTCAACAGGTCGTGAAGAGTCAGATACAAATGAGCAACTACGAACACACAGACCAATATCTCTCATGAACACCGATGCAAAGGTCCTCAACAAAATATTAACAAATTGAATCCAAAAAGTCTAAAAAGAGTTATATATTGTGACCAAGCGGGAATCAGCACAGATATGCAAGGCTGGGTCAATATTTGAAAATCAATTACTGTAATATATCACATTGACTAAAAAGGGAAAATAACATGATAATATCAATAGACGCAATAGAAGCATTTGACAAAACCCAACTCTCAGTGATTAACAAAAACTCCCAGTAAACTAGATGTAGAAAGATAGCTTTTATCAAGTTTCTCAACTTGATAAAAAAAAAAAAACTATCTACAAAAATACCTACAGCTAACATCATACTTAGTGGTGAGAAATTCAAAGCTTAAAGACAAGAATGTACCCTGTCAATCCTTTTCAACAGGGAAATGTTAAACCTTGCTACTGTGATAATGCAAGAAAAGGATAGTACAGCCACTTTGGAAGACAGTTTGGTGGCTTCTTATAAAACTAAACATTCAGGGACCAAGTGGTTAAACCTCTCTGCTTCCAACGCAGGGGAACCAGGTTCATCCCCTGGTCGGGGAACTAGACCCACATGTCCCAACTAACAGCATGCAACAACTAAAACCCAGCACACCCAAATAAATATCAATAAAAAAATAAGTAAACATTCATTTACCATATGATCTAGGAATCATATTTACCCAATGATGTTGAAAACTTATGTCTACACAAAACCTCTACATCGACATTTATAGCAGTTTTATTCATAACTGCAAAACGTGGAAGCAACCAAGATGTCCTCTCGTAGCTGGATGAATTAACTGGTCCGTTCAGACAATGGAATATTATTCAGCAGTAAAAAGAAATGTGCCGCTAGAGACATTAAGGAACAGAAATGTGTATTATTAAGTGAAAAAATATATATATATAACCCTACATACTGTATAATTCCAACTATACAACATTCTGGAAAAAGCAAACTGTAGAGACAATCAAAAGATCAGTGTTTGCTAAGTGGGGGAGGGGAAAGGATAGGCAAAGCACAGAAACTGTTTAACGCAGCAAAAATATTCTGTATGGTATGATTAATATACTAATGGATATGTTGTTATAGTTTTATCTAAACACTAAGAGCGAACCCTAAGGTAAACTATGGGCTTTAGGTGATAAGGATGTGTAAAAATAGGTTTTGTTGCTCAGTCTCTAAGTTGTGTTCAACTCTTTGCAACCCCATGGATTATACAGCCTGTCAGCCTCCCCTGTCCACATGGTTTTCCAGGCAAAAATACTGGAGTGGGTTGCCATTTCCTTCCCCAGAAAGTGGGAATATTTTTGCTAAAAAAAATACTATTCTGGTGAGTGATGTTCATAATGGAAAAGGCTATGCATACATGGGGAGCAGAGGATATGTGAGAAATCTTTACCTTCCTCTCAATTTGGTCATAAACCTAAAACTACTCTAAAAAAATCAAGTGTACTAAAATACAACAAATAATACATGCTCAACCAAAGGACTATGATTAAATACATGATACATTAGCAAAAGTATAATTCAGCTTTCAGATATAATTGTAAATGCTTTCAATTATGTAGGGAAATGCTTACAAAGTAATATCAATCCAGAAGAATATAATATGAAAATTGTATTCATAGTAAACTCTCCATATTTACGAATATGTACATAAGGGACTTCCCTGGTGGTCCAGTGGTTAAGCATCCACCTTCCAATACAGAGGACCCATGTTCGATCTCTGGTTGAGGAACTAACATCCCACAACTACTAAGCCCACATGCCACACTTTGAGAGTACTGGCTATGCCACAAAGAGCCCACATGCCTCAACTAAGAGCTGACACAGTCAAATAAATAAATATATTTTTAAAAAAGAGTATATTCATAATCATCCCCCAGGCCTCTCATAGTGTCCCATGCCAGAGCAAACTGGCCCCGAGCCATCGCCTGGCCTCTGCCCATAGGCTATAGGCACTGAGGTGGGCTGCACAGTGGAAAAAGAAAAAAAAGAATATATTCATGAAAAAAGATCCTAAATAGTTAACAGTGATTGTCTCTACACAGTTGTATCACAGAGGATTCTGACTTCCTTCTTAATACTTAATTTCTGTATTCTCCAAAATTTCTACAATGATATATTTCTCCAAAAAATATCTTTTGGAAAAATATTCCTAAATAATTATTCAGTAATTCAAGGATACAATAACACATGAGTGGATTTTTTTCTAAACACTAAGAGCGAACCCTAAGGTAAACTATGGGCTTTAGGTGATAAGGATGTGTAAAAATAGGTTTTGTTGCTCAGTCTCTAAGTTGTGTTCAACTCTTTGCAACCCCATGGATTATACAGCCTGTCAGCCTCCCCTGTCCACATGGTTTTCCAGGCAAAAATACTGGAGTGGGTTGCCATTTCCTTCCCCAGAAAGTGGGAATATTTTTGCTAAAAAAAATACTATTCTGGTGAGTGATGTTCATAATGGAAAAGGCTATGCATACATGGGGAGCAGAGGATATGTGAGAAATCTTTACCTTCCTCTCAATTTGGTCATAAACCTAAAACTACTCTAAAAAAATCAAGTGTACTAAAATACAACAAATAATACATGCTCAACCAAAGGACTATGATTAAATACATGATACATTAGCAAAAGTATAATTCAGCTTTCAGATATAATTGTAAATGCTTTCAATTATGTAGGGAAATGCTTACAAAGTAATATCAATCCAGAAGAATATAATATGAAAATTGTATTCATAGTAAACTCTCCATATTTACGAATATGTACATAAGGGACTTCCCTGGTGGTCCAGTGGTTAAGCATCCACCTTCCAATACAGAGGACCCATGTTCGATCTCTGGTTGAGGAACTAACATCCCACAACTACTAAGCCCACATGCCACACTTTGAGAGTACTGGCTATGCCACAAAGAGCCCACATGCCTCAACTAAGAGCTGACACAGTCAAATAAATAAATATATTTTTAAAAAAGAGTATATTCATAATCATCCCCCAGGCCTCTCATAGTGTCCCATGCCAGAGCAAACTGGCCCCGAGCCATCGCCTGGCCTCTGCCCATAGGCTATAGGCACTGAGGTGGGCTGCACAGTGGAAAAAGAAAAAAAAGAATATATTCATGAAAAAAGATCCTAAATAGTTAACAGTGATTGTCTCTACACAGTTGTATCACAGAGGATTCTGACTTCCTTCTTAATACTTAATTTCTGTATTCTCCAAAATTTCTACAATGATATATTTCTCCAAAAAATATCTTTTGGAAAAATATTCCTAAATAATTATTCAGTAATTCAAGGATACAATAATACATTATTTTTAAATTAATAATTAATTTGAGGGGATGGATGTGCTAACTAACCTTACTGTGGTAAATAACTTTGCAATGTATACTTGTATACAGATGAACCAGATCATCACCTTATACATCTTAAACTAACGCAGTGTTATATGCAATTTACACCTCAATAAAGCTGGACAAAAATTGTAATAACAACATTACACATCAATTTACAAAAACTTAGAACAGTACCTAGAATAAAATTTATATATTATGGAGAATACAGCAAAAAAAAGGAAATTACTACAAACATATAATATATAAATGAACTTTATTTATGAATGTTTAGATGTGTATACTTGAAAGTTACCAAATAGGATTTAAAAAATACATTAAAAGAATATATACCATTATCAAGTGGAGCTTACTGAAGAATTTAAAGATATTTTAATATTATGAAAACTATTAATATAATCATATTAGGTTATTCAAATGACTGAAATTACATGATTATATCAAAAGATACCAATTCCTACCGAAAGCGTCCAACAAGAATAAAAGATGTCATTTCCCTTATTATAATAGAGAATATTTGTTTAAAGCCAACAATTAACTTCATAGTAATGAAGAAATATCCAAAATACATTATTACAATTTTACTTAACACAAAGACAAATATTCTTGCATCTACAATTTTATGTTTTAAAAAAAACAAGTCATCTAATGCTGTTAGGAAAAAGATAATTCATCTACAGACAAATATTCTGAAAATCAATAGCATTCTAATGATACAGAGTCCCATACTGAGTAGCAATACTAACATATTTAGCCAGGACAGAATTCATACAATAAGGGACATTCAAGATCTAGACAAAAACGTGAACAAATTACAATGAAAGAAATCACGAAACATGTCAGTAATGTAGACTTGATACCTTGATGAAAGAAATTAGCATTGTAAACATAAGCCATAAGGAGTTAATTTGATAATTTAATTTTCTCCAAAAATATCTTTTGGAAAAATATTCCTAAATAATTATTCAGTAATTCAAGGATACAATAACACATTATTTTTAAATTAATAATTAATTTGAGGGATGGATGTGCTAACTAACCTTACTGTGGTAAATAACTTTGCAATGTATACTTGTATACAGATGAACCAGATCATCACCTTATACATCTTAAACTAACGCAGTGTTATATGCAATTTACACCTCAATAAAGCTGGACAAAAATTGTAATAACAACATTACACATCAATTTACAAAAACTTAGAACAGTACCTAGAATAAAATTTATATATTATGGAGAATACAGCAAAAAAAAGGAAATTACTACAAACATATAATATATAAATGAACTTTATTTATGAATGTTTAGATGTGTATACTTGAAAGTTACCAAATAGGATTTAAAAAATACATTAAAAGAATATATACCATTATCAAGTGGAGCTTACTGAAGAATTTAAAGATATTTTAATATTATGAAAACTATTAATATAATCATATTAGGTTATTCAAATGACTGAAATTACATGATTATATCAAAAGATACCAATTCCTACCGAAAGCGTCCAACAAGAATAAAAGATGTCATTTCCCTTATTATAATAGAGAATATTTGTTTAAAGCCAACAATTAACTTCATAGTAATGAAGAAATATCCAAAATACATTATTACAATTTTACTTAACACAAAGACAAATATTCTTGCATCTACAATTTTATGTTTTAAAAAAAACAAGTCATCTAATGCTGTTAGGAAAAAGATAATTCATCTACAGACAAATATTCTGAAAATCAATAGCATTCTAATGATACAGAGTCCCATACTGAGTAGCAATACTAACATATTTAGCCAGGACAGAATTCATACAATAAGGGACATTCAAGATCTAGACAAAAACGTGAACAAATTACAATGAAAGAAATCACGAAACATGTCAGTAATGTAGACTTGATACCTTGATGAAAGAAATTAGCATTGTAAACATAAGCCATAGGAGTTAATTTTAGATATAGACAATTCAAACTGAAGCATCAAAAGGATGTTTACCTATGACACATTCCTAAAGCGAAAAAAGATATTTTGAATATTAAAAATATGTGAAGAGAAAAAAAAATCAATGAAAAGCAATATGATACTGATTCAATAGATTCAAATGCAGTTTAATTCATTATATGACAAAAAATTTTTAACCATCAAGTGCGATCATTAGAGAGAAGAATAAATAATGTTTTTGCTCAAAGCCAGGGAATAAAAACACAAAGCATTGCCCTATAATGTAGTAAGTGCTCATGCTTTGAGAACAGGAGGAGAGCTGCCTCCTGGGGTCAGAAAAGGCTAACTTGGCATCTAAAGGAATCTAATTTTGCCAGGTTTTGAGGCAGGAGGAAGGAAAGAGTGTTACTTAAAAGGAGCATCACTTACAAAATCACAAGATAAAATGGCACATCCCAAAAACTGCAAATGGGTCAGTACACACAGTATTGGCCTGCATTTTAGGAGTACACTAAATGTTTTTACAAGATGACTACCAAGGGAATTAAGATTAAAATGGAATATTATAGAATCAAATAAAATATTGCAACAAAGACTACAGAGGGTCAATAACTTCATATATAAGGGCATAACTATAAGATATAAAAAATAAAATTAATAAAAGACATCCAAAAAAAACACAATAAGGTTAAAAACTACCGAAGATGTAAAGAATATGTGTTTGTAGGCTACTATTTCCATTTAGGATTTAACATGGATTACAAAAGAAATATAATAGTAAAAGAATAAAATGCAAATAATAATAATAAAATAGAATGATTTTTTTAAAAAATTAGCACCAGGAGAAATTATAACCAAGAAACAAACAAACAAAAAAAACCAAGATATGCAAAACCTAAGTGCTTTCAGAAATACTGGTGTTGCCAACCAAAATGAAGAGACTAAACAATAAGTTGCTTGACTCTGATTGTCCATCAGGAGAAAACACATCACTTTGTCATTTTCAAAAGATTTTTGCTCACCTCCCCCAATGGAAAAGAAAAATTTTCATGATTAAAATTTTTCTAAATTAAATAAACTTAGCTTGATGAAAAGCTCACCACTTTGCCTTGTTTCTCAAATGTTACATTAATGCCAAACAATTAAATTTTTTAAAAAAGCAATTTATACACCAATGTTTGGGGCTATTACTACAACAAACACAGGAAAGAATTTCACCAAGCTGATCTCCGTGGTACCCCTTGATGAAAACAAGGAACTAAATAAACAACAGGTACAACTCAGTAGAGACAGCTGGGTGGGCAGGAGCAGAGAGAAGTGAGGAAGGGGGAAGTCAGTACAGGACGGACGAGGTATATAGATTTCTGGTGATCCATCCTGATCACAGAAAGAACGGATACAACTTGGAGGTATATATGAGCGACGTGTCCTTCACACTACAGGAAGCTGAGCTTTGGTAAAAGTTTAATAAGAAACGGAGTGTAGGCAGAGTGAGGTAGAAATATTTGATGAGCACCCAAAAGTTATATACTTGGGGAAATTGGCTGAGGCTGGATCCACAAGAGTCGGCTATCCTATCTATACAGTCATCATCCTTTTACCAAAATTAAGGAGCCTAAGTAAAGGCCAACTTGGGTCAGCAGAGGAGGGTTCCAGCAGCTAAGGGCGCGTACAAACTGCACAAAATAAAGACATACAGAAAGAAGACACGTAGGAAAATACTTGCTTGCATATAGATATGAATCTTTTTTTTAGTTTTTTGTTTGATTGTTTTCATTTTGGCCTCTTTTATTGGTTTTTTACTTATTTTCATCCATCTTTATTCTTTGGCCTCCGTGGGCCTCCCATTGCAGTGGCCTCTCTCGTTGCAGAGCACCAGCCCTGGGCACCTGTGCTCAAGAGTGCTGGTTGGTAGTTGGACACATCGGTCCAGCTGCTTCGCGGCACATGGATCTTTCTGGGCCAGGGATAGAACCGGTGCCCCTTAACACTGCAAGGTGGACTCTTTACCCACTGGACCACCAGGGAAGCCCCAGATATGGATATTTTTCACTCGTGTCCCCTGCAGTGGAAACACAAAGTCCTAACTGGACTGCCAGGGAATTCCTGCATAGATTTTCAAAGAAATGAAAATCAAGAGCATCGTTCAGCAACCATAAGTGAAGCAAAAGCAAAGAAAAAAATTAAATAATTATCTAATTAATAATATTAATTACGAATTAATATTGCATGGATTTTATAAGAAGTATTGTATTCAAAATTTAGAAAGACTCAAAATGTCCCAGAAGAATAGAACTAGTTAAGCCAATGATGATATATGAGAGGATCTGTGCATAAAAATGATTAGACTTGATACATGTGAACACATATGGAGAAATACTTATGGAATATTAAGCAAAAAAAAAAAAAATGCAGCATGAAGTGTAGGTACTCTTAGAACACCACAATGTAAAGGAAGTATTTTATATTGTGGGTGTGCAGATAAGCACTTGGCTGGCTTCCTGAACAGACCAGCAGGAGTCTGCCTCTTTAAGAGCTCCGCCAGCCGGCCAGGGAAAGCTCTCTGGAATTGCAGGATTTGCCCAGGACTGACCTCATCTCCATCCGGCTTTTACTCTCTGCCTGTTCAACGTCCAACCTTGTCCCCAACCACCCACCCTCAATTTTACCCTCCCAGTCTGGCATTTTCTCCTTTTCCATCTTCTTTAATTCTCACCACCTGTGAGGTAGGTATTATTATGGCTATTATTAATAAACAGTGACGTGAATGAGCGTTTACCAGTGAAATCCCAACATAAGCCTTTAGGTCTTCCGACGGGACCACCTTCTTATCTCACTGAGGTCCTTCAAGGTTTACCTGCATTTGACTTCTTGGCTGACGCAGCTGGGCCGGAGACCACAGGACGTGCCCCGGCAGCCCTGGCTACTTGTCCCCCTCGTTTCTCAAGGCCCTGGGAATGCTCAGCAGAAGAAGCTGAACGGTCTAAAATAAGAAAGACATGAGGTTTCCTAAGAAACTCCTTTATCACTCACCATTTCATTTTACATTGGGAGCATCAGCCCAGCTAATTAGATCTCTGATAAAACTCCCAATGCTTTGGATCTAGCAAGTTTCCGTCTTCTGGGTTAAAAAAAATACATATATACCTATATATCTCAACAGCAAGCAGAAAGTCACATTTCATGGTTAGGAGAGCCCCATTAAACCAGACCAGATGGAGAGAGGGACAGGCCCTATATATCGTGGAAGGCAGAAGGTCCCTGCCACCATTAGAGACCCACTGAGCAGCCTCCGACACTGGTACACGCAGAGCCCTCCCCGCCTTCAAACCAGCACCCAGCAAGCCGGCCTCCACCATCCCAACACAAGACACTTCCAGAGTATAGCTTAGAGGCTCTGATTTTGTCAGCAATTCTCCCAAGCCTACCGCCCTCTGAAACCCTCTGAAACTGATTTTCAACGATAAGCAAATCTCATGAAATACCTCACACTATAATTAAAGGAAGACCAAACCACACTTTGTAGTTGTTTAGTCACTCAGTCGTCTCTGATTCTTTCTCGACCTCCTGGACTACAGCCCGCCAGGCTCCTCTGTCCACGGAATAATCCAGGCAAGAGTACTGGAGGGGCTTCCCCTGGTGGTCCAGTGGGCAAGGACACCACTTTGCAGTGCAAGGGGTGCCAGTTCGATCCCTGGCCTGGGAAGAGCCCACGTGCCGCGGAGCAGCTGGACCCATGTGTCCAATTACCAAGCCGGAGCTCTGGAGCGCATGCACCCAGAGGCGGTGCTCTGCGACAACAGAGGCCACCGCGATGGGAGGCCCACACGGGCCAAAGAACAAAGATGGATGAAAATGGACAAATGAAAGACCAATAAAAAAAAAGTGGCCCGCCTGCTCCCCTCCCTCCCCAACCCGACCCCCACCAAAATAAATAAATAAATAAATCTTAAAATAAAAAAAGAGAGAGTACTGCCACACCCTCCTCCAGGGGATCTTCCTGACGCAGGGATGACAGGTGGATTCTTTCTTGCCGAGCCCCAGGGAAGCCCACGCTTTATAGATCTTAAAAAGGGACAGACTCTGCAGCAGTATGGGAAGATGCTTATGATGCTGTTTAACAGGAAAATGAAAGGTACGAAACTGCTGTGCAGACTTTGACCACCAATGGACTGGTATTTTCTACTAACAGGACTGAAGGGCCTATAATTAAATGGTACCAATTATTGTGGATCAGGGTGAATGGAGTCATATGTGATTTTTATTTCTATTCTCTATTTTCCAAATTCTTCTGTAACGAGCCTAAAATTTCCTAAAAATTAAAAAAAAAAAAGAAAACGACTTCAGCTCAATTAAATAAAAGAAAGCCATCCTTACATTCGCCTTACATTTCTAGTCACTAGCCCACCTTCTTCCCCTTTTTTCCTAACACCGTGCTTAAGACTGGTCTTTCTCCTTCCTGATCTCCAACTCACCAAGAAGTCATACTGTCCAAATGCTTGGGCAGAGGCTAGCCGGGCTGAAAATAAACCACCCTGTCCCAGGCCTCCCTGGTTAGAAGCCCAGTTCAATCTCATAGAACGCTGACGGACAGTTTCCCCAAGGACTCAGCAGCCACTCACCTCTGACGTGCTTTTCTCAGACTCCCTTCCAGCTCAGCACTACACTCTGGAGAGAGTGTTCTGTTTACCTGATCGTCTCACCTTGATTTTCCAGCATCTTGTGCAGTTTCATGTGCCTGTAGGTGGAAATGATCTGAAAATTAACGATGCTTGAGATATTGAGTTCCTGGTCCTGCAGCAGTTCCAGGGATGCAGCGTGAATGAGCTGATGGGACCGCTTGCATTTCTGCAGCCTGCACTCCCCCCTGACGAAGGCCTTGCACACGTGAAACTTGGTGCATTTATCCTTGAGGTTGCAGTGACCATAGGCGGCTTCACCTTTGTTGTAGAGCAAACAGACCTGGTACAGAGATGAACCAACACTTAGAACATTTGTTTTCACTGTATCTCAAGCCACTGAAAGGACACCTTCTCTAGATGGCACTTTCTGACCATCATTGGCTGTTAAAATCACCATGAGTGAAAGGCACATGGGTGTACAATAGTTCCTCCACCTACATCTCTCCTGTGTATGCTCAGTTGTTCAGTCGTGTCTGACTCTGCGACCCAATGGATGGTAGCCCGCCAGGCTTCCTTGTCCATGTGATTTTTCGGGCTGGTGCAGGTTGCCATTTCCTCCTTCAAGGGCTCTTCCCCACCCAAGGATTGAACCTGCATTTCCTGCACTGGCAGGATTCTTTACCACTGAGTCACCTGGGAAGCCCCACATCTCTCCTAGCTGCTATGAACATTCCGCTGCCCCTCTCTGACCATGACTCTTAGTCGGCCCACCCTCCTCTCCCAAAGCCTGTAGCCAATGAGTGACTTCTATGCAGGCACAAAAGGCTGGCACCCTACCTCAGAGCTAGAACCATTCTTCAAAGTCATTTTTGCTCCCGAGCCTCTGTGTGAATCAAGTCAAGGCCGCTCCATCTTGCTTGTAGCTCTCCTTCCCCCTTTTTGACCTTACAGATTTTTCCCAAGGATCCCTCCTTCAATATATCACGGGCACCTCAATCCCTGTGTCAGCTTCTACCTCTAGGGAAACCAATCTAGACAGGCAGTGTGATCAGATCATTTATTATCCAGACAAGGGCATTTTTCAAAGAGCACTACTGATATCTGCATTGGGACCAGACATTGTGTCCCTCCTGACATGATGCAATAGGAGATATGACATTTTAGCAGGAAAGTCTGAAATAGCTGGAAACCCCTCAATCCCAGGCAAATGGGGACCATTAGTCACCCTAACAATATACCACATGTACAAAACATTCTTGCAGGCTTCCCTGGTGGTCCAGTGGGTAAAGAGTTTGCCTTTACAGGGGGCACCGTTTTAGTCTCTGGCTGGGGAAGATCCCAGGTGCCACAGAGCGGTTGGACCAGTGTGTCCAATTAAGAGACAGCGCCCTCTGTCTGGGCGTGCGCCCAGAGCCGGTGCTCTGCAAGGATAGAGGCCACTCAGAGGACTACCCAGGCCACAGAATGAAGATGGATGAAAATAAATAAATGAAAAACCAATAAAAGAGGCCAAAATTTTTTTTTAATTATTGCTACAAAAATAAAGCTTAAATCCAATCAAAGCTCCAGATCGATCAATTTATAGTAAATCCAGGGGATAGAGGAACATGTTAAATGATATTAGAGGAATACATTAGTCAAGCCTAAAATGTGGGCAATTCTACTGGATACAGATAGATGTCCAGGGTTCAAAACAAAATGGTATCAGAGAACAAATGGGTGACTGCCCGAGGCTAGAGAGGTGGAGGTTGGGTGAAATAGCTGAAGGGAATTAAGAGGTTCAAGCATCCTCAAAAGGTAAGTCACACGGATATAATATACAGCATAAAAATATGGTCAATGCTGCGTGGAGTGATGCCATCCAATGCATCACTGATTCATTGGACATGAACACTGGCAAATTCCAGGAGATGGTGAGGGACAGACAGGCCTGGTGCGCTGCGGTCCCTGGGGCTGGGAAGAGTCAGGCATAACTTGACGACTGAGCAACAACAAAAATTGTATGAAGACGGATGTTTCTTAGACAAACTATGGTGATCCTTCCACAATGTATGTAAACATTATACATGTGAAACTAACATGCTGCTTACTGTACATCAATTATATCTCAATCAATAAAGTTTTTGAAATGGCTTCCTACCTACAACTGTGATGCCAATTTTCTAAAATGGACACATAATTTTAGTGCAATTCTACTCCCCCCAAAGAATTCATATAAAATAGTTTTAGGAATTTCAATGATTGTAAAAGCTTATTTGAAAAAGGAAACAAATGAGAATTGATTAAAGGTAAAACAGTTGAAAAAGAATAAGAGCACAGAAATTCATGCCATCATCTCTTAAAATACAAAATACTTTTATTAAATAGTATGATACTGGTTCCAAAATGAACAGGAGATCAAAGAAAATAGATCCCAGATCTAGTCCCCAATTCAGAATAATCTATTCCTTTAAGATTTGTTCAATAGAACCATATGAGCTTCATACCCTCTTACAGAAGACTTAACTGATACTCTGATTTTGTGAGTTTTTCACATTTTTATTTGAATGCTTTTATTTTTCAAAAAACCATTCTGGTTTCCTATTTCTTCTTGAATCCATATGGACGTTTTTCTAGAGATTTGCCCATTTTGGTTAAGTTTTCACATGTGTCAGCAATTTTCATATCTCCAAAGTATGTGTTTTCCAGAACTACCAAGCAGTTCTCAGCGGACCCTGACCAGGTGTGCCACAAACTTAACTTTATTCTGACATGATCTCCAGGAAACAGACTTGAAGATAGTTTCCAGATCCAACAGGTTAAGGGCTCGGCCCCATAAGCCTGCCCTCACTTCAGATACAAACTGTAAGTCCAGGTTTTCACTGGTCCTTCGGACCTTCCAGCTATAGATCAGAAGTTCTCACAACCCCTTCCCTGTGTTCAATTAACTTGCTGGAAAGGCTCACAGAACTCAAGGATACATTTTACTTGCTAGGTTTTCCAGTTTATTATCCCTATGGACTGTAGGATTATACAGTCAAACACAACTGAAGCAACTTAGCATTTCCATTTAAGAGTCAGGCATAACTTGAAGACTGAGCAACAACAAAAATTGTATGAAGACGGATGTTTCTTAGACAAACTATGGTGATCCTTCCACAATGTATGTAAACATTATACATGTGAAACTAACATGCTGCTTACTGTACATCAATTATATCTCAATCAATAAAGTTTTTGAAATGGCTTCCTACCTACAACTGTGATGCCAATTTTCTAAAATGGACACATAATTTTAGTGCAATTCTACTCCCCCCAAAGAATTCATATAAAATAGTTTTAGGAATTTCAATGATTGTAAAAGCTTATTTGAAAAAGGAAACAAATGAGAATTGATTAAAGGTAAAACAGTTGAAAAAGAATAAGAGCACAGAAATTCATGCCATCATCTCTTAAAATACAAAATACTTTTATTAAATAGTATGATACTGGTTCCAAAATGAACAGGAGATCAAAGAAAATAGATCCCAGATCTAGTCCCCAATTCAGAATAATCTATTCCTTTAAGATTTGTTCAATAGAACCATATGAGCTTCATACCCTCTTACAGAAGACTTAACTGATACTCTGATTTTGTGAGTTTTTCACATTTTTATTTGAGTGCTTTTTTTTTTCAAAAAACCATTCTGGTTTCCTATTTCTTCTTGAATCCATATGGACGTTTTTCTAGAGATTTGCCCATTTTGGTTAAGTTTTCACATGTGTCAGCAATTTTCATATCTCCAAAGTATGTGTTTTCCAGAACTACCAAGCAGTTCTCAGCGGACCCTGACCAGGTGTGCCACAAACTTAACTTTATTCTGACATGATCTCCAGGAAACAGACTTGAAGATAGTTTCCAGATCCAACAGGTTAAGGGCTCGGCCCCATAAGCCTGCCCTCACTTCAGATACAAACTGTAAGTCCAGGTTTTCACTGGTCCTTCGGACCTTCCAGCTATAGATCAGAAGTTCTCACAACCCCTTCCCTGTGTTCAATTAACTTGCTGGAAAGGCTCACAGAACTCAAGGATACATTTTACTTGCTAGGTTTTCCAGTTTATTATCCCTATGGACTGTAGGATTATACAGTCAAACACAACTGAAGCAACTTAGCATGCATGTACGCATGTGATACTTGTCCCTTTTTTTTTGGCCACATGGCATGCAGGATCTTAGTTCCCCAGTCAGGGACAGAACCTGCGCCCCCTGCAGTGGAAGCGTGGAGTCCTAACCACTGAACCACCAGGGAAACCCCACCCCTGACTGATGTTTTCCGTGGACTGTACCTGCATCATGTACTGAGTCTTTAGGAGAGTGCTATAAAAGGGACCATCGGGCATTTTCACAAATGTGATGTGAGGTACCTTTTCTGCCTCATCTTCCTGCTTGTCCCTGGTCTCTGGTGTCAAAGTGACCATGTTTTGTGTCAGGTAACCATGCTGTGTGCTAGTGTGCTGGACACTGCTGTGTCCAGTTCTTTGTGACCCCCTGTGGGCTGTAGCCCTCAAGGTTCCATGGGATTCTCCAGGCAAGAATACTGGAGTGGGTTGCCAGGCCCTCCTCTGGGAGTTCTTCCCAACTCAGGGGCTGAACGGGTGTCTCATCAGATCTGTACTGGTAGGCACATTCTTTACCATTAGCGCCACCTGGGACCCCCACATGGCACACCTCCAGTTCCTGATGACCAGACTGAAGGCAGGCTCCTGTCTTACACGCAGTCAACCCATGAGTCACTCACAGAACGCTGATATAGGCTAACATGACAAAATAAGGCTGAACCCAGGACACTTGGGGAGAAGCCATAAAAGAAAAAATTCATTAAGTTAAAGATAAACAGAAGTGGCACTGTCCTTCTCTCTGAGACAGAACAGGCTGGACCTTGCCCTGTAGCTGCCGCAATCTCCTCTCCCTGCCAAGAACCTGCTCCAGCTGCTGCTGGGACTCTATCTGGCAACGTGGTTGGAATGAATCATGACATACCAAACCTGGCTTCCGGATCTGAAAGCAGAAAGCAGATGGGCACCAAGCAGAAGCCTGTTGTCTCCTACTCGGATACATTGTTCTCACAACCCCTTCCTGTGTTCAATTAACTTGCTGGAAAGGCTCACAGAACTCAAGGATACATTTTACTTGCTAGGTTTTCCAGTTTATTATCCCTATGGACTGTAGGATTATACAGTCAAACACAACTGAAGCAACTTAGCATGCATGTACGCATGTGATACTTGTCCCTTTTTTTTTGGCCACATGGCATGCAGGATCTTAGTTCCCCAGTCAGGGACAGAACCTGCGCCCCCTGCAGTGGAAGCGTGGAGTCCTAACCACTGAACCACCAGGGAAACCCCACCCCTGACTGATGTTTTCCGTGGACTGTACCTGCATCATGTACTGAGTCTTTAGGAGAGTGCTATAAAAGGGACCATCGGGCATTTTCACAAATGTGATGTGAGGTACCTTTTCTGCCTCATCTTCCTGCTTGTCCCTGGTCTCTGGTGTCAAAGTGACCATGTTTTGTGTCAGGTAACCATGCTGTGTGCTAGTGTGCTGGACACTGCTGTGTCCAGTTCTTTGTGACCCCCTGTGGGCTGTAGCCCTCAAGGTTCCATGGGATTCTCCAGGCAAGAATACTGGAGTGGGTTGCCAGGCCCTCCTCTGGGAGTTCTTCCCAACTCAGGGGCTGAACGGGTGTCTCATCAGATCTGTACTGGTAGGCACATTCTTTACCATTAGCGCCACCTGGGACCCCCACATGGCACACCTCCAGTTCCTGATGACCAGACTGAAGGCAGGCTCCTGTCTTACACGCAGTCAACCCATGAGTCACTCACAGAACGCTGATATAGGCTAACATGACAAAATAAGGCTGAACCCAGGACACTTGGGGAGAAGCCATAAAAGAAAAAATTCATTAAGTTAAAGATAAACAGAAGTGGCACTGTCCTTCTCTCTGAGACAGAACAGGCTGGACCTTGCCCTGTAGCTGCCGCAATCTCCTCTCCCTGCCAAGAACCTGCTCCAGCTGCTGCTGGGACTCTATCTGGCAACGTGGTTGGAATGAATCATGACATACCAAACCTGGCTTCCGGATCTGAAAGCAGAAAGCAGATGGGCACCAAGCAGAAGCCTGTTGTCTCCTAAGGCTGGCTCCAGCGCTGCCTTCTGGGTTCGGACTCTGCTGCCCGGAGGGCAGCTTCTAAGAGCTAACCCAAAGATCCCAGCTCAAAGCTCCAGCCTTCTGAATTTTTTCCCTGTAGACTCTGAAATGCCTTTTAGCTAAAATGAGACCAAAATCATCTGTTCTCCTACCATCCTCCCTTCTTCCCATCCCCTTTCTGGCTAGGGATCATGAATTGTAGCCCACCAGATTCCTCTGTCCATGGGATTCTCCAGGCAAGGATACTGGAGTGAGTTGCCATGCCCTCCTCAGGGGATCTTCCCTACCCATGGATTGAACCCACATCTCTTATGTTACCTGCAGTGGCAAGCAGGTTCTTTACCACTAGCACCACCAACGTAGAAAGTGGCTATGACAGAATCATTGTGCTAGATTAGAAAAGTCTCCTTTTAATTAGAGACCCCTAGTAATATCATCTTTGGTAATTCCAATCCTTTTGTTTGAAAATTTCTCTGTGTGTAGCTAAACAGACACAAATGTGCTAATTTTGCCATTATACCAGTCATAGCGGGTACTTCTTATGCATTTGAAACTACATTATGGTGTTGTAAAGTAACTAAAATTAATATCTAAAATCCCTCAAAATAAATGGGCCAAATACTTGTAACAAATGTGACCCAAAAAAGGATGCCATTAAAGATATCTTTTGGGGTTTCCCTGGTGGTCCAGTGGGTAAAGAGTCTGCCTTGCAGTGAAAGGGGCCCCAGTTCCATTCCTGGCCGGGACCCCCACATGGCACACCTCCAGTTCCTGATGACCAGACTGAAGGCAGGCTCCTGTCTTACACGCAGTCAACCCATGAGTCACTCACAGAACGCTGATATAGGCTAACATGACAAAATAAGGCTGAACCCAGGACACTTGGGGAGAAGCCATAAAAGAAAAAATTCATTAAGTTAAAGATAAACAGAAGTGGCACTGTCCTTCTCTCTGAGACAGAACAGGCTGGACCTTGCCCTGTAGCTGCCGCAATCTCCTCTCCCTGCCAAGAACCTGCTCCAGCTGCTGCTGGGACTCTATCTGGCAACGTGGTTGGAATGAATCATGACATACCAAACCTGGCTTCCGGATCTGAAAGCAGAAAGCAGATGGGCACCAAGCAGAAGCCTGTTGTCTCCTAAGGCTGGCTCCAGCGCTGCCTTCTGGGTTCGGACTCTGCTGCCCGGAGGGCAGCTTCTAAGAGCTAACCCAAAGATCCCAGCTCAAAGCTCCAGCCTTCTGAATTTTTTCCCTGTAGACTCTGAAATGCCTTTTAGCTAAAATGAGACCAAAATCATCTGTTCTCCTACCATCCTCCCTTCTTCCCATCCCCTTTCTGGCTAGGGATCATGAATTGTAGCCCACCAGATTCCTCTGTCCATGGGATTCTCCAGGCAAGGATACTGGAGTGAGTTGCCATGCCCTCCTCAGGGGATCTTCCCTACCCATGGATTGAACCCACATCTCTTATGTTACCTGCAGTGGCAAGCAGGTTCTTTACCACTAGCACCACCAACGTAGAAAGTGGCTATGACAGAATCATTGTGCTAGATTAGAAAAGTCTCCTTTTAATTAGAGACCCCTAGTAATATCATCTTTGGTAATTCCAATCCTTTTGTTTGAAAATTTCTCTGTGTGTAGCTAAACAGACACAAATGTGCTAATTTTGCCATTATACCAGTCATAGCGGGTACTTCTTATGCATTTGAAACTACATTATGGTGTTGTAAAGTAACTAAAATTAATATCTAAAATCCCTCAAAATAAATGGGCCAAATACTTGTAACAAATGTGACCCAAAAAAGGATGCCATTAAAGATATCTTTTGGGGTTTCCCTGGTGGTCCAGTGGGTAAAGAGTCTGCCTTGCAGTGAAAGGGGCACCAGTTCCATTCCTGGCCCGGGAAGATCCCACGTGCTGCAGAGCAGCTGGACCGGTGTGCCCAATTAAGAGCCAGCGCCCTGGAGCACCTGTGCCCAGAGCCAGTGCTCTGCAAGGAGAGAGACCACTCAGAGGACTACACAGGCCAAAGAATTAAGATGGATGAAAATAAATAAATGAAAAACCAATAAAAGAGGGCAAAGAAAAGATAGCTAGTGTCATAGTGCTAAGGGAATAGGAGTGCTTACAATGGCTTGGGGCGAAGGTCTGGAGGGGTGGGATGGGGGGATCTGGGCGGGTGGGGACCATGGATATGCATATGACTGATCTGGGAACATACATGTCTGTGAACAACAAAACTCTGTAAAACCTTTAAAATAAAGAATAAAAAAAAAATTTAAAAAAAAAGAGGGCAAAAATTTTAAATATATATATATATCTTTTGAATTAACAGAAAAAAGATAAATGCCTGGATAGAAAAATTAGCAAAAGTGTAAACAGGTAATTCACAAAACGCAGGCTTCATAATCAGACAAAACTAAATTCAGATCTGCCATTAACTACGTGACTCTGGGCAAGTTATTTACTCAAGTCTCAGTTGCCTCATTTGTAAAAATGGAGACAGTTGTACTTCACTCACTGGTTACTAATTGGTTAAGGTAAATGAACTATCAATACTTAGCATTCGGTAAGAACACACACACACACACACACACACACACACACACACACAAAAGTAAGCCATTGTTACTACTTCTATACTAGGTCCATCACTCCATGTGCATCAAAGTGTATCAAAGCCTATTAAAATCAGAGATTGCCGGCAGGTCACCTCTGTACCACACCCAGCCCCTTCCCCTCAGGCTGTCCTGTGCAAGCAAACTTGTGATGTTCTCCCTCGACTTTTTTTAGCTGGTGCAGACACTAAGAGGGCGACTTCTTGGTGACTCACCTCTGGTAAAAGGCAGGGGTCGTTCTGTAAAAGCAGGATCCGAAGCTGAGCCTCGTTGAGTCCGAAAAGTCCCTGTTTTTTCAGAACCTGGATGTTGACAGGCGTGTGGATATCATGAGAAAGGGTGCAGGTGGACCTAGAACCACAAAGGTCTGGATCAGAGGCCCAGATGAAGATGGAGCCAGACTGTCAAATCCCTACCCTAGAATCGCTTTCAACTACAGTCTAGAGTATATGCTGTGTATGTTGTTGCTCAGTCACATCGGACTCTTTGAGACCCCAAGAACTGTAGTCCGCCAGGCTCCTCTGTCCTTGGAATTCTCCAGGCAAGAATACTGGACTGGGTCGCCATCCCCTTCTCCAGGGGATCTTCCCAACTCAGGGTTCGAACCTACGTCACCCGCACTGTGGGCAGATTCCTTACCCTCTGAGCCACTAGGGAAACCCTGGACCCTCTTAAGAGTCTAGTAAGCGCTGATAAAAAGGAAGGTGGCATGAAGCAACCCCCCGCCCAGAGCCATTTCACTCTGAACCAAGACACTTTAAAGCCAAGGGGCCCCCCTCCTTCAGTCACCTGCCTTGACAGAGGGTTCCCGCGTGTGGAGTCTGCAGACTGCGCTAGCCTTCTCCACCCCGAAAGGCCGCCGACCCCACCATCCACCACCCTTAAAAAGAACTTCGACTCTCCCATAATCAGACAAAACTAAATTCAGATCTGCCATTAACTACGTGACTCTGGGCAAGTTATTTACTCAAGTCTCAGTTGCCTCATTTGTAAAAATGGAGACAGTTGTACTTCACTCACTGGTTACTAATTGGTTAAGGTAAATGAACTATCAATACTTAGCATTCGGTAAGAACACACACACACACACACACACACACACACACACACACAAAAGTAAGCCATTGTTACTACTTCTATACTAGGTCCATCACTCCATGTGCATCAAAGTGTATCAAAGCCTATTAAAATCAGAGATTGCCGGCAGGTCACCTCTGTACCACACCCAGCCCCTTCCCCTCAGGCTGTCCTGTGCAAGCAAACTTGTGATGTTCTCCCTCGACTTTTTTTAGCTGGTGCAGACACTAAGAGGGCGACTTCTTGGTGACTCACCTCTGGTAAAAGGCAGGGGTCGTTCTGTAAAAGCAGGATCCGAAGCTGAGCCTCGTTGAGTCCGAAAAGTCCCTGTTTTTTCAGAACCTGGATGTTGACAGGCGTGTGGATATCATGAGAAAGGGTGCAGGTGGACCTAGAACCACAAAGGTCTGGATCAGAGGCCCAGATGAAGATGGAGCCAGACTGTCAAATCCCTACCCTAGAATCGCTTTCAACTACAGTCTAGAGTATATGCTGTGTATGTTGTTGCTCAGTCACATCGGACTCTTTGAGACCCCAAGAACTGTAGTCCGCCAGGCTCCTCTGTCCTTGGAATTCTCCAGGCAAGAATACTGGACTGGGTCGCCATCCCCTTCTCCAGGGGATCTTCCCAACTCAGGGTTCGAACCTACGTCACCCGCACTGTGGGCAGATTCCTTACCCTCTGAGCCACTAGGGAAACCCTGGACCCTCTTAAGAGTCTAGTAAGCGCTGATAAAAAGGAAGGTGGCATGAAGCAACCCCCCGCCCAGAGCCATTTCACTCTGAACCAAGACACTTTAAAGCCAAGGGGCCCCCCTCCTTCAGTCACCTGCCTTGACAGAGGGTTCCCGCGTGTGGAGTCTGCAGACTGCGCTAGCCTTCTCCACCCCGAAAGGCCGCCGACCCCACCATCCACCACCCTTAAAAAGAACGCGTGCCTCCTCCCTCACCCGCTTTGGGGCGCTAGAGTCTACCAAGGAAGAGGGGCGTTAGGAGGCAGTCTCCAACGACCTCACGCACATCACCCAACCCTCCCTTCCCTGGGGGTTCGACCTAGACCACGCTTTCTAAACCCAGAGTGCACAGACTCGCTTCCGCAACACTCTGAGCTTAAGTGGGCAAGGCCGATCTCTTAAATAAAGGACTCAGGAATTCCACGGAGTCCGCAAACGGCCGCAAAACGGCGCCTGGAGGAAATGAACTCAAAAGCCCCAATCCTGATTGATCCCGGTGGCGGTGCGGAAGATGGGGGCGGGGTGGGGGAAGAAGCTGCAATTTGGGGCGGAGGTAGGCATAAAGAGGTAGTTGCGAAACCCAAATTGAGTCCTCATTCCTCTGCTGGGAGCGCGGAAGGCCTCCGCCCGAAGGACGCGGAGGGGCCCTTTCCGGGGCTTCCCTTCCGCCCTTAGAGCTGGGGTCGTCGGACCGAATCAACGACCCCTTTTCTCTTTTCTTTCGGATCCGCTTTCGGCTGGGTGCATCAGGCCCGCGGCCCGCGCGCCGCGCTTCCCCGCCCCGCCCGCAGCCTCACCAGCAGTCGCGGTGCGGGCACTTGCCCTGCATGTGGCGGCGGCAGAGGTGCAGCTGGTCGCAGGCCTGGCACTCGCCGCGCTGGTAGCGGGCGCAGAGGCGCGCGGAGGACACGGCCACCACCCGCCAGGCCGACGGGCCTCCGCCGCCGCCGCCGCCCGCGCCGGCCGCCACTTCGGCCTCGGCGTCCCACGGGCCCTCCCGCACCTCCACCTCCTGCAGCAGGAAGCGGTCGGGCCCGGCCTGGCGCAGCACGTCCTGCAGCCGGGCCTCCGAGAGCTCCACGTGGCCGCGCAGGTCCTGCAGGAACATGCGGCCGCCGTGGGCGCACAGCACCTTGGTGAGGAAGGAGCACACGGTGGGCTCCGCCATGGCTCCCTGTGCGGAAATCCGAGGCGGGCAGACTCCTCCCAGTCACGTCCACGGCTTCAAACTCCGTTCCCGGGACGGGCCTGGGGAAGGGGAGGGCGGGGGGCGGCCGTGCCAGAGGAGAGACGCGCGGCCTGGGTGCCCCCGGGGCGCGGATCGAGCAGGGACAGCTCCGATCGAGAGCCTGCTCAGCGCCAGGCACCCATCAGGGTTAAGTCCTCATTTCGAGATGGAGCAAGTAAGGTGGTAAATGGGGCACAGCCGGGTAGCCTTAGGGAGCGGGAGGGAGCGATCTCAGGATGTAGCCACTAGCCACAGGTGTCTTGTCAGCGCTTGAGAGGTCACCAATTTGAAGGGGGATATGTGAAATACATAGACACACGGGATTTGGAAGCTTTAGAATGCAGAAGCTGAATTTTATATTAATGATGTTAAATTGATATTTAAATAAAATGTTGTTATAAGTTCATCTTTCCTTCTGCGGTAGCTAGGAGAAAATACAGAATTACACGCATGGCTCACTTTATATTTCTGTTGGTTGAAATATAGGTTGGTTTAAACCTGTAGGTTTGCTAAGTGTCTCTCCCTCTGTCTCTTTGTGACCCCGTGGACTGTAGCCTGCCAGGAATACCGTCTGTTCGTGCAAGTCTCCAGGCAATACTGGAGTGAGTAGCCATTCCTTTCTCCAGGGGATCTTCCCGACTCAGGGATGGAACCTGGATCTCCTGCACTGCAGGGGGACTCTTTATCACCTGGGCCACCAGGGAAAGTTTAAGGAGCTCTCTTTTTGCACAAGGCCATGCTGATTTAATGAACATATTTTGAGCCAACTGTTAATGCAGCAACGGAGTACAAAAGTAGATAAAACATGACTGAGGAACTCACCTGATCTTACAGGATGCTGTCTCACAGGGTGGTTGTGAAGATTAAATAAATTAATGGCATGAACAGAAGTTTAAGAAAGGCCACTGGTCAGATGCTCGGAGACCTTCTAGGCCAGGTTAAGAAAGCTGAACTTCCATAAGACTTTGGGAGAGGGGCTTCCCCTGGTGGTCCAGTGGGTAAGGGCACCGCCTTGCTGTGCAAGGGGCACCGGTTCGATCCCTGGCCTGGGAAGATCCCACATGCCGCGGAGCGGCCGGACCGATGTGTCCAATTACCGAGCCAGAGCACTGGAGCACATGTGTCCAGAGCCGGTGCTCTGCAACGACAGACGCCACTGCGATCGTAGGCCCACAGGAGCCAAAGAACAAAGACGAATGAAAATAGAGAAATGAAAGACCAACAGAAGTGGCCCGCCCACTCCCCTCCCTCCCCAACCCGACCCCCGCCCAAAATAAATAAATAAATAAATAAATAAATCTTTAAAAAAAAAAAAAAAAGACTTTGGGAGGCTACAAGGGGAATTTCAGCTGAGGAGTGATCCCTGTCTAAATGCTCCCCTGAACCCTCATCTAGAAGTTTTCTTTTAGTCATTCAGCACTGAACTTAAAGGCCTTCTCTTCAACAAGGCCTTTCCTAACCTCCCATGTGCAGCAACAAAGACCCAGTATAAAAATACTCCTTTCTAAAAGAAAAAAAAAAGTGAAGAAGGGCTTTTGAATGGGTAACTGAGAGGACAATTCTGCTGAAGACCATCTACATTTTAAACTGCCTCAGCCTGGCCCTGTTCCCACTCCTCAGGTAGGTCAGCAGTTTCTATTGTCTCCCTCACCCCTAAACAGATGTGCCAACCCACTGCGGGCTTCTCCACCACCACAGCCCAGTCTTCCCCTGGCCGTGTGCTAAAGGGCTCCTGGGTCACTGAGTCCTGGAATGAGGAAGCTGGAAGGGGCAACTCACATCTTTTATCCCCCGATTGAATAAATGGGTGTCTGCAGTTGATTATCTTTTGAAGAAACCAGAAGAAAGAATACCGTCTGTTCATGGAAGTCTCCAGGCAATACTGGAGTGAGTAGCCATTCCTTTCTCAGGGATCTTCCCGACTCAGGGATGGAACCTGGATCTCCTGCACTGCAGGGGGACTCTTTATCACCTGGGCCACCAGGGAAAGTTTAAGGAGCTCTCTTTTTGCACAAGGCCATGCTGATTTAATGAACATATTTTGAGCCAACTGTTAATGCAGCAACGGAGTACAAAAGTAGATAAAACATGACTGAGGAACTCACCTGATCTTACAGGATGCTGTCTCACAGGGTGGTTGTGAAGATTAAATAAATTAATGGCATGAACAGAAGTTTAAGAAAGGCCACTGGTCAGATGCTCGGAGACCTTCTAGGCCAGGTTAAGAAAGCTGAACTTCCATAAGACTTTGGGAGAGGGGCTTCCCCTGGTGGTCCAGTGGGTAAGGGCACCGCCTTGCTGTGCAAGGGGCACCGGTTCGATCCCTGGCCTGGGAAGATCCCACATGCCGCGGAGCGGCCGGACCGATGTGTCCAATTACCGAGCCAGAGCACTGGAGCACATGTGTCCAGAGCCGGTGCTCTGCAACGACAGACGCCACTGCGATCGTAGGCCCACAGGAGCCAAAGAACAAAGACGAATGAAAATAGAGAAATGAAAGACCAACAGAAGTGGCCCGCCCACTCCCCTCCCTCCCCAACCCGACCCCCGCCCAAAATAAATAAATAAATAAATAAATAAATCTTTAAAAAAAAAAAAAAAAGACTTTGGGAGGCTACAAGGGGAATTTCAGCTGAGGAGTGATCCCTGTCTAAATGCTCCCCTGAACCCTCATCTAGAAGTTTTCTTTTAGTCATTCAGCACTGAACTTAAAGGCCTTCTCTTCAACAAGGCCTTTCCTAACCTCCATGTGCAGCAACAAAGACCCAGTATAAAAATACTCCTTTCTAAAAGAAAAAAAAAAGTGAAGAAGGGCTTTTGAATGGGTAACTGAGAGGACAATTCTGCTGAAGACCATCTACATTTTAAACTGCCTCAGCCTGGCCCTGTTCCCACTCCTCAAGTAGGTCAGCAGTTTCTATTGTCTCCCTCACCCCTAAACAGATGTGCCAACCCACTGCGGGCTTCTCCACCACCACAGCCCAGTCTTCCCCTGGCCGTGTGCTAAAGGGCTCCTGGGTCACTGAGTCCTGGAATGAGGAAGCTGGAAGGGGCAACTCACATCTTTTATCCCCCGATTGAATAAATGGGTGTCTGCAGTTGATTATCTTTTTGAAGAAACCAGGAAACAGAGTGCTTACTGGAGCCAAAATTATTTGTTTCCTTTTATTAGACAATCTCAAACAGAGCTTGGAGGAGAACAAGAAGAAATGCAACTCAACTGCTGAATTATAAGAAGCTGAATTTATTTTATTAAAATGTATCCAGTGTATCAGCATATCAAGCACTCAGCTGGGTATGCAGGGTGGCATAGTGCACAGGACAGGTGGCCTCGGCTCTCACGGAGCTTACACTCTAATGCAGAAGAAAGCAGACGACTTTAGGTTGTTGGATAGATGCTAACCAAACAAACAAAGCAAGATGCAAAGTGTTTTAAAAACTGGGAATATGGGAGACAAGCATCCAATTTAACCTATAGAAGGACTCTTTATGAAGGCTAGTATGCTAATCTAAAGATGCTAGATAGTAACTGAGTGATTCTCACTGGGGTATTTTGGAAATTGATGGGCTCTTGGTTCTATAATAATTGGGGACTTTTACTGGCATTGAGGGGACATGGCTAGGGATAAGAGATGCCCTGCAGTGTACAGTTTAGTCCCATACAAAGAAGACGTAATCGGTACTCTGTACGACTTTCTAATGTCCAGCTAGACATTTATGGAGGACCTACAGCTCACCTGAGAGAATGCAATTCTTTTCTTCCTCTTAGACAATCAGTCATTTGTCTTGTCCTGTTGAACTTATTTCAACTAAGGTAACTTCGCTCTTTCCCTAACCACATACAGAGAAGGTGGATGGCCTCTTATGACTTACCCCAGTACTGGTTTCATTCTGGTATCACCCCTACTTCCAACCTTGCCCATACTTCTTTACACAGAGTAGCCTCTGATCGATTCTTAAATCCAAACCTGTTTACTCTAAGTAGAAGTAAATATACATTTCATGGTGTCGTAGAGCGTGGTCATGCCGGAGCATTTACATATTGATATTCATTGTATCTTTATTACAAACTTCTTGCCTTCTGTTTATCCATTATAATAGTTAGGGCAGGTGAACTGATTTCTTAAGAAAAAAATTCATGTAGATTGTAGTATCTGAATCATCTCAGGACAGCCAAAGGGATGTCATTATACAAATTGTTTACTCTGAAAATGGTGAATAGATCTGACAGGGCTTGTGGCTGCCATCATAATGAGGGTGGAGGGCGGGCACTACTGGTATTTAGTATGTGAGAGCCAAGTATGCTGAATATCTTGCAATACACTGGATGGCTGCTCACTAAGGAATTACTCTGCACCCTATACGAATGTAGAATGTCCCAAAAGACATTCGTGTATGACCAACAGTTCGCCTGCAAGAATATAATATTTTCTAACTTTCTCCATTTCGACCATCTGACCATCTGTAGATTTCCTTTTTTTTTTTTTTTTTAGTTCTTAAAAAAAATTTTTTTTGGCCAGGCCATGGCATATGGGATCTTAGTTCCCTGACCAGGGATTGAACCCATGCCCCCTGTAGTGGAAGCGTGGAGCCTTAACCACTGGATTGGCAGAGAAATCCCTGTTGGGGCCTTTTAAAGCCAGGGAGTTGTAGAAATCTTTGCACTGATCTAAAATCTAATATATAACATCAACTCTAATGCTAATTAATTCTTATAACCTATCTGCTGGAAGTAACAGTAACATGAAATGTTGGCGTCTGATATGGAATGTTGAAAACTGAAAGGAAAACCTGATTTCTAATAAGAAAGGAGCGCTTGGTCCAGGTACCTCAGCTGCTCTAGAAACTGTGCTAGAATTCCACACATCTTATATTTAGAAGAAGCCCCTTGCAGGTGCAAGGCTTGTTTAATCAGTTTTGTCCTGTTGAACTTATTTCAACTGGACTACCTCTGGATGGCCTCTTATGACTTACCCCAGTACTGGATTCATTCTGGTATCACCCCTACTTCCAACCTTGCCCATACTTCTTTACACAGAGTAGCCTCTGATCGATTCTTAAATCAAAACCTGATTACTCTAAGTCGAAGTAAATATAAATTCCATGGTGTCGTAGGCGTGGTCATGCCGGAGCATTTACATATTGATATTCATTGTATCTTTATTACAAACTTCTTGCCTTCTGTTTATCCATTATAATAGTTAGGGCAGGTGAACTGATTTCTTAAGAAAAAAATTCATGTAGATTGTAGTATCTGAATCATCTCAGGACAGCCAAAGGGATGTCATTATACAAATTGTTTACTCTGAAAATGGTGAATAGATCTGACAGGGCTTGTGGCTGCCATCATAATGAGGGTGGAGGGCGGGCACTACTGGTATTTAGTATGTGAGAGCCAAGTATGCTGAATATCTTGCAATACACTGGATGGCTGCTCACTAAGGAATTACTCTGCACCCTATACGAATGTAGAATGTCCCAAAAGACATTCGTGTATGACCAACAGTTCGCCTGCAAGAATATAATATTTTCTAACTTTCTCCATTTCGACCATCTGACCATCTGTAGATTTCCTTTTTTTTTTTTTTTTTAGTTCTTAAAAAAAATTTTTTTTGGCCAGGCCATGGCATATGGGATCTTAGTTCCCTGACCAGGGATTGAACCCATGCCCCCTGTAGTGGAAGCGTGGAGCCTTAACCACTGGATTGGCAGAGAAATCCCTGATGGGGCCTTTTAAAGCCAGGGAGTTGTAGAAATCTTTGCACTGATCTAAAATCTAATATATAACATCAACTCTAATGCTAATTAATTCTTATAACCTATCTGCTGGAAGTAACAGTAACATGAAATGTTGGCGTCTGATATGGAATGTTGAAAACTGAAAGGAAAACCTGATTTCTAATAAGAAAGGAGCGCTTGGTCCAGGTACCTCAGCTGCTCTAGAAACTGTGCTAGAATTCCACACATCTTATATTTAGAAGAAGCCCCTTGCAGGTGCAAGGCTTGTTTGCGGCACTGTTCCCTTTGTTCTGATTCTATCTCCATAGGAAACTAATCTCACCTCTTTAGGGGGCCCATCTTTCGGTAGGATGGCCCTTTTCCTAGTTGCTGGGTGAGCCTCAACTGCCATAGCGAACAATTACAACAACCCTCGGATCTATCAGTCGTGCTTGTGTGAATCGTGTTACTGCGACTCGGTCCGCCCAAAATACCAGCACTGCATGTATGTTTGAGCTGAAAAAAGCCCACTCTGTAATCATATTAGTTAGGCTATAAATGTCTACTTTGTCCAAATGGGCAGTTAACTCCAGTTGGTTGCTGCTCTCTGAGCCACACTTAGCAGCTCTTTTTTTATCGCATTTCAGAAAGAGGCAACCTGGAGTGCCCTAAATAAACGCAGAGATAAGTAAATGCATGCCCCTAAATCGATTTCCACACAAAGACCAGGTACAGTCCTGCAGTTCGATCTGTGCTAGCATGTAAACTGCCCTGACAGCCCGCCTCCCCACTGGATTTCTAAGCATTTTCCCCCAGCTTTCCATAACCTTCCAGGCTATCCTGTCTGGAGTCCTTATTTCAATAGGCATTTTTAGATTTCACTCAGACTTCCCCAATTCATTTTCTCTCAGTTTAACCCAAACAAAGCTATATCATGCCATGAACTAAAAGAGTAGTTGGGGGAGAAAGGTTGCTGCAGTTAACAGAAGTTTTAGAAGGGAGTCTTTACCAGTTTCTATCTAAACCAATGAGTGATTCCCAAACTTGATGACACATATCAATCCTCTTTAGTTGGGATCAGGTGCGATCTGGACAGTGGAATGTTTTTGTTTTTTTTAAGGCTGCACTCTGCAGCATGCAGGAACTTGGTTCAGGGATTGAACTTGTGCCCCCTACATTGGGAGCATGGCATCTTAACCACTGGAGCACCAGAAGGCCTCTGGACAGTGGATTTTTTTTTTAGAACTTTCCAGATGATTCAAACATGCATCAAAGTTTGGGAACCACCAATCCAAGGCATTTATGGGAGAGAAAACGGAAGTTTAACTATTATCTATCTTATCTATCAGGGCGAGCTGGTTCTACAAAAGAACAAAATGGTTATAACATCATTTATGACGGTTTAGCCACCATTTCTAACTAATCACGCAGGCTTTTTCTGATTCGGTATATTCAATCACGTATGCTGGGTAAATCTGATCTTTCTGAAAGATGACAAAAACGGAGGGATTCAATCTTGTATCCACACAGCTGTCATACCGCGGAGGGGGGCTCTGGTAACTCGGACGGCCTTCAGTAAAATCTCCGACCAAGACTCGGGCTGCAAACATAACGAGGTTTTTCGAATCCAACGGCCAATTTTTATGGGAACTGATGGCATCTTTTGTGAAGTAATTTCCTAGAAATAATCAAGAAAAAGGTTAAGAATTATTATAAAAGAATGTATGGAGTTTATAAGATAATTTACACATGGGTGTTGACCAAGTATATGTCACCAATACCTTACTGATGCTTATAACTTTATACTTAAAAAAATGTTTTGGGCTTCCCCTGGTGGTCCAGTGGGTAAGGACACCGCCTTGCAGTGCAAGGGGCGCCGGTTCGAGCCCTGGCCTGGGAAGATCCCACGTGCCGCGGAGCGGCTGGACTGATGTGTCCAATTACCGAGCCAGAGCTCTGGAGCGCATGCGCCCAGAGCCGGCACTCTTCGACAACGGACGCCACCGCGATGGGAGACCCACAGGAGCCAAAGAACAAAGACGGATGAACATGGAGAAACGAAAGACCAATAGAAATGGCCCGCCTGCTCCCCTCCCTCCCCACCCCCGCCAAAAATAAATAAATCTTTTTTTTTAAAAAATGTTTATTAGGCAAGTGTATTTGAATACAGTGTAGAACCCAACTGAAATAAGGGAAACATTTGCTACTCCATGGAATTTACAGGAATGATGTTAAGCCACTAGGTTCAGTGACCAGCTGTTGATATCACCTAAACTTATGCAAGGCAAGTTGAACTGTAACTGACAAACTAAGGAAACTCCAAGGGAGGCCATTTTATATTGTGTACATGTTAAGGAAGAATAGTTATCACTACTGTGGGAAGGTCCTGGGAAAAGGAAAAGGCAGAGATGAGATTATGTGATGGGCTTCCCTGGTGGCTCAGTGGTAAAGAATATGCCTGCAATACAGCAGTTGCAGGAGACACAGGTTCGATCCCTGGGTGGGGAAGATCCCTGGAGAGAATGGCAACCCACTGCAGTATTCTTGTCTGGAGAATCCCATGGTCAGAGGAGCCTGGTGGGCTACAGTCCATGGGGTCACACAGAGTCAGACATGACCAACTTAGCACACACACACGAGAGATGTGACATGAGCAAAGAGTTGACCCTGGCAGAGATTTCCAGACACTCAATCCATCATCCTCAACTCCAAGACAACCTCTGTTAATCACTGATGTCTGCACACCCAGCAGATCAACAACCATTTCCTGACAAGGTAAAATTTCCTATTTTTATTTTTATTATTGCCAGAGGAATTAAAGAGCCTCTTGATGAGGGTAAAAGATGAGAGTGAAAAGACTGGCTTAAAACTCAACATTCACAAAACTAAGATCAGGCTTTCCTGGTGGCTCAGTGGTGAAGAGTTCTCCTGCCAATGCAAGAGACATGGGTTCAATCCCTAATCCGGGAAGATCCTACATGCTGCAAAGCAACTAAGTCCATGAGTCACAACTATTGAGCCTGTGCTCTAGAGCCTTGGAGTCACAATTATGGAGCCCATGTGCTGCAACTACTGAAGCCCATATGCCCTAGAGCCCGAGTTCCACCACAAGAGAAGTCACCACAACAAGACGCCTGCTCACCTCAACTAGAGAGTAACCCCCACTTCCTGCAACTAGAGAAGGGCCTATGGCAAACAAGTGAAAACCCGGAATAGCCAACAATAAATAAATAAAATTTAAAAAAAAAAAAAACCTAAGATCATGGCATCTGATCCCATCACTTCATGGCAAATAGAAGGGGAAAACGTGAAAGCAATGACAGATATTCTTTTCAGGGGCTCCAAATTTCACTGCAGATGTTGACTGAAGCCATGAAATTAAAAGATACCTGCTCCTTGGGAGAAAAGGTATGACAAACCTAGACAGCGTATTAAAGCAGAGACATCACTTTGCCTACAAAGGCCATATAGTCAAAACTGTGGTTTTTCCAGTAGTCATGTATGGATGTGAGAGCTGGACCATAAAGAAGGCTGAGCGCAGAAGAATTGATGCCTTCAAACTGCGGCCCTGGGGAAGACTCTTGAGAGTCCCTTGGACTGTAAGATTAGACCAGTCAATCCTAAAAGAAATCAACTCGAGATTTTCATGGGAAGGAATGTTAATGCTCCAATACTTTGGTCACCTGATGGGTAGAGCCGACTCATTGCAAAAGACCCTGGCAGAGATTTCCAGACACTCAATCCATCATCCTCAACTCCAAGACAACCTCTGTTAATCACTGATGTCTGCACACCCAGCAGATCAACAACCATTTCCTGACAAGGTAAAATTTCCTATTTTTATTTTTATTATTGCCAGAGGAATTAAAGAGCCTCTTGATGAGGGTAAAAGATGAGAGTGAAAAGACTGGCTTAAAACTCAACATTCACAAAACTAAGATCAGGCTTTCCTGGTGGCTCAGTGGTGAAGAGTTCTGCCAATGCAAGAGACATGGGTTCAATCCCTAATCCGGGAAGATCCTACATGCTGCAAAGCAACTAAGTCCATGAGTCACAACTATTGAGCCTGTGCTCTAGAGCCTTGGAGTCACAATTATGGAGCCCATGTGCTGCAACTACTGAAGCCCATATGCCCTAGAGCCCGAGTTCCACCACAAGAGAAGTCACCACAACAAGACGCCTGCTCACCTCAACTAGAGAGTAACCCCCACTTCCTGCAACTAGAGAAGGGCCTATGGCAAACAAGTGAAAACCCGGAATAGCCAACAATAAATAAATAAAATTTAAAAAAAAAAAAAACCTAAGATCATGGCATCTGATCCCATCACTTCATGGCAAATAGAAGGGGGGAAAACGTGAAAGCAATGACAGATATTCTTTTCAGGGGCTCCAAATTTCACTGCAGATGTTGACTGAAGCCATGAAATTAAAAGATACCTGCTCCTTGGGAGAAAAGGTATGACAAACCTAGACAGCGTATTAAAGCAGAGACATCACTTTGCCTACAAAGGCCATATAGTCAAAACTGTGGTTTTTCCAGTAGTCATGTATGGATGTGAGAGCTGGACCATAAAGAAGGCTGAGCGCAGAAGAATTGATGCCTTCAAACTGCGGCCCTGGGGAAGACTCTTGAGAGTCCCTTGGACTGTAAGATTAGACCAGTCAATCCTAAAAGAAATCAACTCGAGATTTTCATGGGAAGGAATGTTAATGCTCCAATACTTTGGTCACCTGATGGGTAGAGCCGACTCATTGCAAAAGACCCTGATGCTAGGAAAGATTGAAGACAGGAGGAGATGGAGGTGACTAAGGATAAAATGGTTGGATAGCATTACAGACACAGTGGACATGAGTTTGAGCAAACTCTGGGGTCACAAAGAGTTAGATGTGACTTAGCGGCTGAACAACAAATGTCTTTCTGTCCTTGAGTCTTTTTTGCAAATTTTGTGAGTTCTGATTTTCTCTGCAAAAATAAGTGAAATAAATTTGCTGATTTATATTTGTTTAATATGTTTCATTTTGCTTGGTTTCATTATTAATTTTTTTAAAAATAATTAAGATGTTTGAATTCCAGAAGTATTGATTATTCTGAATAGGTCGGATACAGGCCATTGTGAGTAAATGATGTTCAACTATATTTACAATAAAAGTCTGCGTGTAGTGACTTAACATTTCCAGTCCCACTCCTCTTCCCAAACAGTTAATAGCTCAATGAGAATTCTCTCACATTTGTTTCTATGTATTTACATACATATATGCACATATACTTAACAAAGTTTTATGTTTATGTGTTCCTAAATGGGATTATGCTATATGAACTGTTCTACAACTTTTCTCCACTTTAGTCCTAGAAATCTTGCTATGTCAGTTCATCTAACCCCATCTCATTCTTTTTAATGGCTGTATAGTTTTCCATTTTAAGGATGTATCATAAATTACTACTGAAATTAATGAAGATGTAGATTGATTTTGCCTATTTTTTTTCTATTACTAATAACACTTTTAAATAAATGTTTTAAAAATATCCATGTAAATATACCTAGAGAATCTGCCTAAGTATTTCTGTAGAATGGACTGCAAAACTATAGTGGCTGAGTCACAGGATATAAGCATATTAAAGTTTTATATTACAGATTGCCCACTAAAAGTAATCTAAAAATGTTTCCACCAGTAATAAAATCCTGGTTCTTCATAGCCTTGCCAACATTGGATAATTACATATCCTTTTAGTTTTTGTCAAGATACTAGGCAAAAAAATCTGATTTTAATATGTATTTTCTGAATCCTAGTATATTGAGTACCTTCTCATATACTTACTGGCATATTCATATGCTTTTTCTCTGAATTGCTTTTTCATCTTTTTTTTTTTTTCCTGTTGTTTCTCTTTTTTGACTGATGTGTGACCAAAACAAGATTAAATTCAAGATCTCTCAAGTCTTTTCACAGGAATTCCCAGGTGGTCCTGGTGACTCAGATGGTAAAGAGTCTGTCTGTAGTGCAGGAGACCCAGGTCAGTCCCTGCAGTTAATTACAGACACAGTGGACATGAGTTGGGAATCACAAAGAGTTAGATGTGACTTAGCGGCTGAACAACAAATTGTGAGTAAATTTGATCGTTCCAAGCTGTTTATTTTTTAACATTTTGCTTGGTTTCATTATTAATTTTTTTAAAAATAATTAAGATGTTTGAATTCCAGAAGTATTGATTATTCTGAATAGGTCAGATACAGGCCATTGTGAGTAAATGATGTTCAACTATATTTACAATAAAAGTCTGCGTGTAGTGACTTAACATTTCCAGTCCCACTCCTCTTCCCAAACAGTTAATAGCTCAATGAGAATTCTCTCACATTTGTTTCTATGTATTTACATACATATATGCACATATACTTAACAAAGTTTTATGTTTATGTGTTCCTAAATGGGATTATGCTATATGAACTGTTCTACAACTTTTTCTCCACTTTAGTCCTAGAAATCTTGCTATGTCAGTTCATCTAACCCCATCTCATTCTTTTTAATGGCTGTATAGTTTTCCATTTTAAGGATGTATCATAAATTACTACTGAAATTAATGAAGATGTAGATTGATTTTGCCTATTTTTTTTCTATTACTAATAACACTTTTAAATAAATGTTTTAAAAATATCCATGTAAATATACCTAGAGAATCTGCCTAAGTATTTCTGTAGAATGGACTGCAAAACTATAGTGGCTGAGTCACAGGATATAAGCATATTAAAGTTTTATATTACAGATTGCCCACTAAAAGTAATCTAAAAATGTTTCCACCAGTAATAAAATCCTGGTTCTTCATAGCCTTGCCAACATTGGATAATTACATATCCTTTTAGTTTTTGTCAAGATACTAGGCAAAAAAATCTGATTTTAATATGTATTTTCTGAATCCTAGTATATTGAGTACCTTCTCATATACTTACTGGCATATTCATATGCTTTTTCTCTGAATTGCTTTTTCATCTTTTTTTTTTTTTCCTGTTGTTTCTCTTTTTTGACTGATGTGTGACCAAAACAAGATTAAATTCAAGATCTCTCAAGTCTTTTCACAGGAATTCCCAGGTGGTCCTGGTGACTCAGATGGTAAAGAGTCTGTCTGTAGTGCAGGAGACCCAGGTTCAGTCTCTGGGTTGGGAAGATCCACTGGAGAAGGGAATGGCTGCCACTCCAGTATTTTTGCCTGAAAAATTCCAGGGACCGAGGAGCCTGGTGGGCTACAGTCCGAGGGGTTGCAAAGGGTTGGACATGACTGAGCACATATGCCACGTACACTACATCTTTTGGACCAATTATTTCTGACTCTGAGGTAGGTAAACCCCACCTGTCTTAGGAATACTTCTCCAGCGAGGTTATGTGTCTACAGGAGCAGTTAACCATTTGTAATTATTAAATTACGGATTAACAACATAATGGGGGTGGGGGGCATGTCTAACTCGCTTGCCATGTGTCCCAAGAATCCAGCACATAGAAGGCATTCAAAAATATTTGTTCACTGACTGACTTCTTGCTTTGAGGGAGTGTGTTTGAATTTAATCCTAGTTACATAAGTTAAGCCTCCTTTGAAACTATTGCTTGTTGCCTTAAGATGAGTGATTCTCTTGTTTTTATTTGGTTGGGTTTTTGGGTTTTGAGTTGTATGAAGGAATTTATGAGCAAAAAGAACTGAAAAGATTTTATATAAACAGGATGGCCTAAAATGGGGAGAGGCCTCATCTAGATCTTTGATTAGAATACATCAGTGGCAAGGAAAGTGATGGGCATAGGTCAGGAAGAACCATGGCAAAAACTGAGTAGTTGATAGTAGACAAAGTCATCAACAAGGGGAAGGACTCTGCAAGATGCATGAGATGCTCTGGCCTCCTCATCCTGCCCTTCCCATAAAATGCAGATGACAGGAAGGAAGCAGGCATGAAGTGCTGGAAGCAAGTCCCACAATGATCTCCTGCTCTAATTTTGTCAAGATACTAGGCAAAAAATCTGATTTTAATATGTATTTTCTGAATCCTAGTATATTGAGTACCTTCTCATATACTTACTGGCATATTCATATGCTTTTCTCTGAATTGATTTTTCATCTTTTTTTTTTTTTCCTGTTGTTTCTCTTTTTTGACTGATGTGTGACCAAAACAAGATTAAATTCAAGATCTCTCAAGTCTTTTCACAGGAATTCCCAGGTGGTCCTGGTGACTCAGATGGTAAAGAGTCTGTCTGTAGTGCAGGAGACCCAGGTTCAGTCTCTGGGTTGGGAAGATCCACTGGAGAAGGGAATGGCTGCCACTCCAGTATTTTTGCCTGAAAAATTCCAGGGACCGAGGAGCCTGGTGGGCTACAGTCCGAGGGGTTGCAAAGGGTTGGACATGACTGAGCACATATGCCACGTACACTACATCTTTTGGACCAATTATTTCTGACTCTGAGGTAGGTAAACCCCACCTGTCTTAGGAATACTTCTCCAGCGAGGTTATGTGTCTACAGGAGCAGTTAACCATTTGTAATTATTAAATTACGGATTAACAACATAATGGGGGTGGGGGGCATGTCTAACTCGCTTGCCATGTGTCCCAAGAATCCAGCACATAGAAGGCATTCAAAAATATTTGTTCACTGACTGACTTCTTGCTTTGAGGGAGTGTGTTTGAATTTAATCCTAGTTACATAAGTTAAGCCTCCTTTGAAACTATTGCTTGTTGCCTTAAGATGAGTGATTCTCTTGTTTTTATTTGGTTGGGTTTTTGGGTTTTGAGTTGTATGAAGGAATTTATGAGCAAAAAGAACTGAAAAGATTTTATATAAACAGGATGGCCTAAAATGGGGAGAGGCCTCATCTAGATCTTTGATTAGAATACATCAGTGGCAAGGAAAGTGATGGGCATAGGTCAGGAAGAACCATGGCAAAAACTGAGTAGTTGATAGTAGACAAAGTCATCAACAAGGGGAAGGACTCTGCAAGATGCATGAGATGCTCTGGCCTCCTCATCCTGCCCTTCCCATAAAATGCAGATGACAGGAAGGAAGCAGGCATGAAGTGCTGGAAGCAAGTCCCACAGTGATCTCCTGCTCTAATTTGGAGACTTCAGGTTAACATGCGCTTATTTTCTCTCCATGAATGTGAAAGCCTGTAGGTGTTGGTTAATAGAAAATGATTACATAACAGGAGCATGCATACAGCTCGAGAGAGGGCTCTACTAGTTCAGCTTCTCTGTTCTGTACAAACCTTTTCCATATTTGGTGTCACGAGTTCCATGTAAGAGCCAGTCAAAGTTATTCTTACAGATAGACTCCACGTTGCTGTGTCTCGTTGCACAAAACAGGATTCGCTCGTCTCTCTTCATCTGTTTTTTCTTACTGATACGGAAAATGTGAGACTTAGCACAGAGAACATTCCTCACCCACTCCAGTTAATAACGTAAATACCAACTAATGTCTAATCATCTTAAAATTTTATTCCACCAGCTTTCAGAATGGAGCTACTAACATTAAGGCAACACCTGTAAAAAATAAATACATAAAAACTTTTAAATAATAAACACAGGAAAGCGTTTAATTGTAAAGCTAAAGCTGAAAGAGAGAAGCTTGAGTTTACACAATGAAAACACAACTAGAGACGGAAGAAATTGTTGACTACTAAATGAAACCAGTGGATAAAAATCTTCAAAGACAGATCTTCACTAACCCTTTCAAGCTTTAAGTCAAGAAACGTGATAAGGTGGCCACCAACCTATTAAAAGCCTTCAAGAGCTGTGGGTTCTGGACCTTCTTTATCTTTTCAATCTTGAAATTTTTCATGGAAGCTTTAAAACGTTCACTTATATTAGCATATTCCAGAGTGGTGTTGGGGATCTCAAACAACTGAAACAAATTAAAAATATATAAATGTGAAATAGGAAACATTTAAGGCATGATATGCTTATATGTATAGCCATGTATGTCATGGGGTATCCTTGCCAGGCCTCTGACAGCAGGTGGGATAAGCTGGCTTAGCGTTTCCACATCTGGTAGTTCACTCCAGTAATGAACTACATGGCCCAGAGGTCATCTGTTCGAGGCTAACAGGGCATTAGCCTGAACGTGAATGAAGCACACACACCCCTGCCCCGAGGCGTGTGACTGAGTCCAATGACATGGTGACATGACTTTAGTCCTTGCCTAAAGCCAGCGCAGGGCAGTGGCAGTGCCCACGGAGCTCAAGCAGAACTGCCTGCCCCCAAAGCTGGATTCTGATGTGGCTAAATGATCCAGGGAGTCGTGCCCTGAGATTTCTGTGGTGGTCCAGTGGTTAAGACTCTATACTCCCAAGGCAGGGGACATGGGTTCAATCCCTGATCTGGGAAGATTCCACATGCTGCAGGGCAGCTAAGCCCGGATGCCACAACTACTGAGCTGGTGTGCTGCAACTGCTAAAGCCCTGGAGCCCGTGTTCCGTGACCAGAGAAGCCACTGCAATGAGACAGATGCTTGTGCACCCCAACTAGAGATTAGCCCCTGCTCGCCACAACTAGAGAAAGCTCAAATACAGCAACAAAGACCCAGTGCAGTCAAAACTAAATAACTAAATAAAGGTGGAAAGGGGGGGATATACATATGACTAATCTGGGAACATATATATCTGTAAACAACAAAACTCTGTAAAAGTTAAAAGTAAAATAAAAGTTTAAAAAAAAAGAAAAGGAATAACTAAATAAAAATTTTAAAAAATGAGTCGCTCCAACCAAGTAAGGCAATGGATGAGCTGAGGCACAGTTTGAGTCCCACAGAAACGTGATAAGGTGGCCACCAACCTATTAAAAGCCTTCAAGCTGTGGGTTCTGGACCTTCTTTATCTTTTCAATCTTGAAATTTTCATGGAAGCTTTAAAGCGTTCACTTATATTAGCATATTCCAGAGTGGTGTTGGGGATCTCAAACAACTGAAACAAATTAAAAATATATAAATGTGAAATAGGAAACATTTAAGGCATGATATGCTTATATGTATAGCCATGTATGTCATGGGGTATCCTTGCCAGGCCTCTGACAGCAGGTGGGATAAGCTGGCTTAGCGTTTCCACATCTGGTAGTTCACTCCAGTAATGAACTACATGGCCCAGAGGTCATCTGTTCGAGGCTAACAGGGCATTAGCCTGAACGTGAATGAAGCACACACACCCCTGCCCCGAGGCGTGTGACTGAGTCCAATGACATGGTGACATGACTTTAGTCCTTGCCTAAAGCCAGCGCAGGGCAGTGGCAGTGCCCACGGAGCTCAAGCAGAACTGCCTGCCCCCAAAGCTGGATTCTGATGTGGCTAAATGATCCAGGGAGTCGTGCCCTGAGATTTCTGTGGTGGTCCAGTGGTTAAGACTCTATACTCCCAAGGCAGGGGACATGGGTTCAATCCCTGATCTGGGAAGATTCCACATGCTGCAGGGCAGCTAAGCCCGGATGCCACAACTACTGAGCTGGTGTGCTGCAACTGCTAAAGCCCTGGAGCCCGTGTTCCGTGACCAGAGAAGCCACTGCAATGAGACAGATGCTTGTGCACCCCAACTAGAGATTAGCCCCTGCTCGCCACAACTAGAGAAAGCTCAAATACAGCAACAAAGACCCAGTGCAGTCAAAACTAAATAACTAAATAAAGGTGGAAAGGGGGGGATATACATATGACTAATCTGGGAACATATATATCTGTAAACAACAAAACTCTGTAAAAGTTAAAAGTAAAATAAAAGTTTAAAAAAAAAAAAGAAAAGGAATAACTAAATAAAAATTTTAAAAAATGAGTCGCTCCAACCAAGTAAGGCAATGGATGAGCTGAGGCACAGTTTGAGTCCCATAGAAACCTGGTTTGCGACTCCAACTAACAGACAAGTTGCTCTTACTGTGAGTTCCAGTTTGCTCATCTGTAAGATAAGAGAATCGAGTATCTATTTTACAAGCCTGTCGTGAGCATCTGTCCCAAGGAGCTCGTGTGTGCCTGGACTCTGGAAACAATGAGGTGCCTCTATAGGACTTGTCCTCTGGGAAAGTGGCACACGACACACTCACCATTTGAATGCTGACCTTTGAATCCTGTGTTAAGAGTTTTCCAGAAGTGATTCATTCACTCCTTCATTTAAATACACACACACTTTGTCCCATGTTTAAACAATTCACCCAGTATAAAGTAAAAACGAAATACCTCAAAGTCATTCGCGAATGAGACACAGTTGTCTTGTTGGGGAAGATAGACCGTAACGAAAGGTTCTGATGAGGCCTGCACCTGCTGATGGCTACAAACAAGAGAGAAAGAAATTTACCCGGCTTCCTGTTTGAGGCACCCAAGTCACTTCCTGTGCTTAACTTCAACTAAGTTGAGGTTCCTCTGGACATTTTCTCTTTGTAATTTCCTTGCATATTCCTGGTACACACATATCAGTAACCAGGCTTTAACAGCTGGCAGTTACACGTGATTTGGTAAATTAATTGTTATTTTCTCATTGATTTAAAATGTAAATCCTTGAATCGTTTTTCATTTCTGTTTACTCTTCAAAAGTCCTAATGTGTTAGCATTAATTAAGATTAGGGGACTTCCCTGATGGTCCAGTGGTTAAGACTTCATGTTTCCAATGCAGGGGGCATGGATTTGATCCATAGTCAGGGAACTAAGATCCCATATGCCTTGCAGCGCAGCCAAAAAATAATATTAAAAGAAATTAAGTTTGTCTTACAGCTTCCTTGTCAAATGACAAACACTTCAATATTTAAGTGGTATAGGGGAAAGAATCCTGTCTTTCCTGTATGAACTGTATTTCAGAGTAACCATACATATGATGGTCCTCTACTAATATGTACATAGCGATTTATTATACAATTTTCTTTAAGTTTCATATTTTCCATAATGAGAAAATTAAATTTTTAAAAAGGCTTTAAGGAAAAAAACTCTTTAAAGAGCCCCTTTCATAAAATGAAAATTCTTTTGGAATAAAAGAAATCGGGCTTCCCTGGTGGTCCAGTGGGTAAGGACACCGCCTTGCAGTACAAGGGGCGCCGGTTCGATCCCTGGCCTGGGAAGGTTCCACGTGTCGCGGAGCGGCTGGACCGATGTGTCCAATTACTGAGCCAGAGCTCTGGAGCGCATGCACCCAGAGCCAATGCTTTGCAACAACAGAGGCCACCGCAATGGGAGGCCCACACGGGCCAAAGAACAAAGATGGATGAAAATAGACAGATGAAAGACCAATAGAAGTAGCCCACCTGCTCCCCTCCCTCCCCACCCCATCCCCCCAAAATAAATAAATAAATAAATCTTTAAAAAAAAAAAAAAGAAATCGGCCCCAATTTATACGTTAAGTTCTGATGTCCATATTATACTAGTATAGTGCAGAACAGACTCAATTACTATGTTGTAAGGTGCTCATCAACAATGCTATAGTTGACTTCTCTCCAGATTGTTCAGAATAGTACTCGCAGCCTTATTCTGTCCTAAAGCCATGTGTCACACCTCAGGATTCAAGCTACTTCTTCCCACGACCTACAGACACAACTTTCTCATTTTGTTTTATTTTATATCTATGTTTATTTATTTGGCTGCATTTATATCTATGTTTATTTATCTTAACTGCAATCTACAGGATGTTTAGTTGTGGCATGTGGGATCTAGCCCCGCGGACTAGGGATCGAAGCCAGGCCCCTGCATTGGGAGCACAGACTCAGCTACTGATCCACCACGCAAGTCTCAGCAATGTAGGTTTGACTGAGTTTCATGAGCAGCCAGAGGGGTCACCCTGAATCCCCTACCACAAAATTTCCTTTAAAAAATCCCCTTCGATCAACTTTTATCTTTCCTCAGAAAGCCTTTATCAGCAAGCTACCACATCCCCTTTTTCTCTCCATTTCTCTCAGCCTCCCACCATTCCTCATAAATCCATTCCACAAAATTAAAGATACTCAGAAGAATGCACAGCAAAACAAAGACCCAGTAGCCCTATATCTGATTCTTTCCCAGGCACTCCCAGGGATTCTTAGCTGGAGAAGCTGATCCCAGAGTAAGAGGTCGGCTCCACGTCCCCCATGACTCTGAGGGAAAGACACACGTCCTGCTTTCACATTCTATTGGTCACACTGTACTGCTTAGCAAGTACCTTCCTTGTATTTTCAAACAAAAGGAAACTGCAGTGTTATCTGAGCAGAAGCATTTCAGAAAACAGCATCCAGACACTCACTCTCGTTCATGTTTCACCTGCTCCATATCCCAGTAAGACACAAACGTCGGCCTTCTGACAACATCCTTTTGCATCTTAGAAGCTATGTTTGTCTGAATCATCCCTTTAGACAGAAAAACAAGGAAACACAAATCATGAAGCAGCCCTAGAAAATGATTTTTTTTTTTTCAGAGGCAAATAGCACGTGACTCAACCATACATGTATGAATCAAGAAAATCCTTTTGGATGGAAATTGCTCATAATAAAAACCTGGATCTTTCAGTGCCCTTAGGATAAGACCCAGAAAACAAAGAGGTAAAGGAACATCTTACAATTAATCTAATCTTTACATCAAAGTCAGGTTGTAAAGGGAGCTAGGGCAGCCAGATTACAAGACATCACCCATGACCTCTGCCCTCAACCAGGTATAAGTGATCATGAGTTGGAATGTGGTAGCTATATTCTGAAAGTATTTTCCTACTTCAAACGTGAAACATTATTTTTAACTCACACCTGTGTCTACGTCATAGTATGAGTTCTTTAAAAGTAAATCATCGTGCATTGCTAGTTAATGTATAAAATAGCACAGCGACTTCGGAAAAGAATTTGGAAGCTTCTACAAAGGAAGTAGCTTGAAGGCCTGTACTATCATATGTGAAGAAAATAGCTATAGTCATTGCTCTGTAAGAAAAGCAAATCCTTCATGGGTGCTATATGACAGTCTGGAGGGGTGGGATGGGGGGATATACATATGACTAATCTGAGAACATACATATCTGTAAACAACAAAACTCTGTAAAAGTTAAAAGTAAAATAAAAGGTTTTTTTTTTTAAAAAAAAAAAAAAAGTAAATATACACTGCCTATGTAATCCAACAAGCCCATTCCTTAGTATTTACCCAAGAGAAATCTACATCCATACAAAGACTTGCATTTCAATGTGGCTCGGAGCATTATTAGAGTAACCAAAAAGTAAAAACGGCTCAAACATCCATCAACAGTTGAATGGCTAAACAAACTAAGGTATATGTGGCAATGGAGTATCACTTGGCAATGAAAAGGGAAGGACCACTCTATGTGCAGTAACACAGACGAGTGAAAGACAGTATTCTCAGTTAGGGGGCCGCCCATAGGCGGAGTACACACTACAAGGTTCTGTGTATACTTTTTAAATAGATAAAACTAAAATAAAGTGACAGAAAGCAAACTGGTTGCAGAGGGAAGACTGACTATGACTGCAAAGGGGCAGGAGGAAACTTTTTGGATTGATGGGAACGTTCAAAATCTTGATCAGGATAATAGCAGCATGCATTTGTCGGTACTCATCCAACTGCACCCTTAAACAGATGCATCTAATTGTAGCAATTATGCCTCACTACAGTTTTACATCAATATCAACAAAATAAACAACAAGGGAAAGAATAATCAGATCCTGCCATAACTCCACTCAAAACCTTCTTGACGTTTCCAGCTCAAAAAATATTTGTTTCAATGTCTGCTCTCATCTCTTACGAACTCCTTCCCATGTGTATGGGCTGCCTTCTTCCTTCCAAAGTGTCCTCCTGAGATAAACACAGGCTCCAGCCCATGAGCCCTCCATTCTCTTCCTACTTCATCACATGGCTTCATTTTGCCCATAGCTGGTACTATTTTCTGAAGGTGCCTGGTTTACCAGCATCCAGACAAGTTAGTCCCTGGCACACAGCTCAAGTATCAGTTTAATGAATAAGGGCATGTAAGAAATAAAGAAACACTGAAAATGTCTCCAGACTGGTTTCTATGACTCAAGGGAACAAAACTACAGGATTAAAATTGCTGCAGATTCAAAAATAAGATATATTGGTTTTCATCTCTCCATCACCTTTTGAACTTGTCAGAACAATAGGATACCACCCCCAAATTTTTAAGTCTAAGTTCATTTTTAATTTGAGCACCCAAGAAAAGAGGCTTTTCTTTTTCTCTATTGCCTTCTAGTCTTGGTCCACATGCATACACAGTGGCACTTACCATGCACATTAAATTTTTTAAAAATTCATTTCAGAAAAAAGTATTCATTTCTATTTTAAATATAACAGAAACAAAAACTTGGGGTTCTGCCTTCTTCATTTAACAATATTAAATTTTGCTTTTACTGCACAGTTTTTATAATCATAATTTTTTTTTTCTTTTGGCCCATCATGCCTCTTTTTGTTTGTATATATATTTTACTTTCATCCATCTTTATCCTTTGGCCTCCATGGGCCTCCCATCACAGTGGCCTCTCCCACTGCAAATCACCGGCTCTGGGCACATGCATTCCAGAGCACTGGCTCGTAATTGGACACACCAGTCCAGCCACTCGATGGCACGTGGGATCTTCCCGGGCCAGGGATCAAACTGGTGCCCCTTGCACTGCAAGACAGACTCTTTAACTACTGGACCACCAGGGAAGCCCTATAATCATAATTTTTAACAACTACCCAATACTCCACTGAAATTTAATACCTTAATGTGTTCAATCACTACCCTACTGGTACACAGGCTATTCCTCTTTAGTACTATAAGGAAGGCTTTAATAGAAACCTTTATGCTTATTGCTTTTTTTTTTTTCTCATGAATAATTTCCTTAGATTCCTGAGAGAATAAAAAAGCAAGCGTACTTTACTATCTCTTGACATATATGGCCAGGTTGCTTTCCACAGTAGTGAGTATAATGGTCCTTCAAGCTATGTGACTTAGGGACTTCCCTAATGGCCCAGTGTTTAAGACTGCATTTCCAATGCAGAGGGCACAAGTTCAATCCCTAGTTGGGGAGCTAAGATCCCACATGCAGTATGGCGCAGCCAAAAAAGAAAAGGAAAGAAAAGCTATGTGACTTAACACAGTAATTGGTATAGGGCTCAAATCTCAGGTACCACCTGAGAATGTCAAAGAGCTGAAAAAGTCTCCTTCATCCCTTTCAAAGCATCTATAATGATAGTCCTGAAAGGGCACGTATCTCACCACACACAGAGGGATCCCAGAGATGCTGTCAATGGGACAGTACATCCAGTGGGAGGCCAGTTTATGCCCCGGTTTCATACCAAATACAACAGACAGATGGAAAGAAGGCAACCAGAAAGATCTTTCTATGGGGGCTCCAATAAACATGGTGACGTTTTAGAGAAGGCTTAAGGCAAAGGCTTCAGAAAAGGTGATGGATAAAACCATTGACCGAGATGATGAAGTTGAAAAGGAACCGCTCGGTTCTAAAATTCTGAAGATATCCACAGGCTCAGGGTCTGTCTCTACTACAGGTTATGAACACCTGAAAATGGTCTCAGGAAAGCAGCCCAACTAAAAGCAAACATTTAAAATGGCAGAGCCGGAAGTACGCACAGAGACCACATCATCCAATCCCCCCATTTCACAGGGTGCCAGGTGCTGTTCCCAGCTACTGTGTGTCACGGTCAAGGCGCTAAAGCCCAGGTCTTCTGACTGCCACTGGCTCCCACACGCCGGACTGCTTGCTATGCTAAAAAGAATCCTGTCCTGACAGCAGCACTCCTGCATGGACGCCATGGGCCAGATTCCAGAGACAGGCCTCACTGCCGAACACAGAACACTTACCTTGAAAACTCAGCTCGTAGTTCTGTGAACCCACTTGAAATGGCACAATTCCCCTCGGACAGGATAGAAAAAGAGACTCCAGATACGAAGAATCAATGTTTGAAATTTGCTCATTGTCTTTCTGTTTAAAAAAAAAAAAGAAAAAAGACAGACTTCAGGGTAGGCTTTTGAGAAATTTCTACCATGATACCTTATAACTTTAGCCATGGGATTGGAATAGGAATGCATCCTGTTACCCAAAGCCAACTGCAAAGGCTTCCTGGGTGGGGCCAAGTCAACACCCTTCTGTAGTCCCCACTGTGGGGCTGTGAGCCCAGTCTAGGCTGTTGAAACTGATGAGACCCTTGGTGGAGGCCTGAAAAATAGAGCTCTGCACAATAGTCCTTTTACAACTTCCATAAAGCATGACCCAGTGTACAGAGCAACTTGTACCCGATACACGGACAGGATATCCAACAGAATCCAGCACCCTGCTGTGAAGCAGAACATCACGGCTGTCATCTCAACACACAATGAGAAAACACAGTTTACAGCTGGAATGAAGGCAGGTAAAACTCCAGTAAGTGTTGTTGTTTAGTTGCTGACTTGTGTCTGACTCTTTGCAACCCCATGGACTATAGCCCACCACTCTCCTTTGTCCATGGGATCCTCCAGACAAGAATCCTGGAGTGGGTTTCCATTTCCCTCTCCAGCCAATGGGCATATTGCTGGCCAAAGGTGAGTGCCCTAGCCCTGCTCCTCCAGCTGAAAGGACAGGGATAAGGAACACCCCGTCATGTAAAGGTATAACCTCCAGTTCTCTCCGGAACCTGCCTCTGGCCCTGCGCTCACTGTCCTCCAGTTCTGAATGAGTAAGTGGGAGAATGAATGAACTCTTGAGCCTTCAATTATGTCTTCTCCCAAGAAGACTTGAATTTATACCTCAGGTTCTATAACCAGGTCTTGGCTTTTGCCTTGTGCATACATGACTGTCTTGATCTTGGCTTTCTAGAGCTATGGCTTACCCTCGCCTGGGGCAATTGCTTCAGGTCATGGACTCCCGCCCCTCAAGGCCAGCTACGAAGCTTAACTGCATGCTAAGTCACTTCAGTCATCCGATTCTTTGCGACCCTATGGGCTGTAGCTCGCCGGGCTCCTCTGTCCAAGGGATTCTTCAGGCAAGAACACGGGAGTGGATTTCCATGCCCTCCTCCAGAGGATCTGTCTGAATAAGCTTGACAATCTGCTGGTGACCATCTCAGGACTTCGGATCTGTCGCTCCTACCTGATGCAAAGGCCATGACTGCTACCTGACTCTGCCCTCCCGTCACTCTTGCTAACGCCATCCATCACTGCCAACTGTCCTCTCCCCATCCACCGTCCACATAGATAGAAGTCCTGGTTAAGCACCTAAACTTCCAAGTAGAAATTCTACCTTTCAGAGTGTTCACTGTCAAAATACATGCATCTGTCCTTTGCTAGCAAAAGTTTCTATTTCTCCCACTTTCTAGTAGAGAAGTTCCTACCCAGAAATCTCAGTTGCCCAACTCTTAGTAAAAATTCAGTTGCAAGAAATAAAACCCGTAGGGCCTTGTCTGAAAGCTATTTGGTTCACTCGGTTCTCTAAATACTTTAACCTGTACACTGGATCAAAGCAGGGTATCAAAGAGTTATAAACTTGGACCATAATACTTAATACATTGAACAATGAAGAAAACTAGGCTGCTCCTTATATTTGTGGTTCTAATCTCCCAGTACTACCATTTTAAATTTACTTGGATGACCAGCAAGGAAAACACCTAACCCATGGCCTGTTTTTCCTTCCTTCTTCCATTTTTTTTTTTCTTCTATAACAGAAGTACCTACTTAATTTATATAATGATGGGTCTAACTAACATGAGACAGTAAGAACTTATTCACATCCTCAAAGGACATATTCCATTTCTATGTAACAGATTCAATGAATACAACATTTATTTTTTGTGTTTGTAGGTTGAAAGTTACATTATAGATATTTGCATTTAACATAGATTGAATGTCCCAGGGAGAACTTTGTCAGAAAGTTCCTTGATATTTTACTAGAGGACACGAGTGACAGAATTTGTATACATTTAAATATGATCTCTTCCCCCTGAGAGTTCTTGTTGATCTCTGGGATCATGATGTCACTGAAATGCGAATATTTTCTAACCTCTCTCCATTATCTTACTGAAAATTACAAGTTTTTGACCAAAGAAGCATTGAGACCTATAGTTCATGATTTAGTTTAGTTGTATTTAATTATTTAATAAGCAAAGGCTAGAAAACTTGAGTTTCTTATTTATATTTCCATAGGGCCTCACAGAATGCTTTATTTTTTTTTTAAGGATTTATTTATTTATTATTTATTTTGGCGGGGGGGATGGGGAGGGAGGGGAGCAGGCGGGTCACTTCTATTGGTCTTTCATTGTCTGTTTTTCATCCATCTTTGTTCTTTGGCCCGTGTGGGCCTCCCATGAGTGGCCTCTGTTGTTGCAGAGCACCGACTCCAGGCGCATGCGCCCAGAGCTCTGGCTCGGTATTGGACATAGGTCCACGCTACGCACTGCTTATGGGGCCGACTGCAAGGAAGTTCCTACCCAGAAATCTCAGTTGCCCAACTCTTAGTAAAAATTCAGTTGCAAGAAATAAAACCCGTAGGGCCTTGTCTGAAAGCTATTTGGTTCACTCGGTTCTCTAAATACTTTAACCTGTACACTGGATCAAAGCAGGGTATCAAAGAGTTATAAACTTGGACCATAATACTTAATACATTGAACAATGAAGAAAACTAGGCTGCTCCTTATATTTGTGGTTCTAATCTCCCAGTACTACCATTTTAAATTTACTTGGATGACCAGCAAGGAAAACACCTAACCCATGGCCTGTTTTTCCTTCCTTCTTCCATTTTTTTTTTCTTCTATAACAGAAGTACCTACTTAATTTATATAATGATGGGTCTAACTAACATGAGACAGTAAGAACTTATTCACATCCTCAAAGGACATATTCCATTTCTATGTAACAGATTCAATGAATACAACATTTATTTTTTGTGTTTGTAGGTTGAAAGTTACATTATAGATATTTGCATTTAACATAGATTGAATGTCCCAGGGAGAACTTTGTCAGAAAGTTCCTTGATATTTTACTAGAGGACACGAGTGACAGAATTTGTATACATTTAAATATGATCTCTTCCCCCTGAGAGTTCTTGTTGATCTCTGGGATCATGATGTCACTGAAATGCGAATATTTTCTAACCTCTCTCCATTATCTTACTGAAAATTACAAGTTTTTGACCAAAGAAGCATTGAGACCTATAGTTCATGATTTAGTTTAGTTGTATTTAATTATTTAATAAGCAAAGGCTAGAAAACTTGAGTTTCTTATTTATATTTCCATAGGGCCTCACAGAATGCTTTATTTTTTTTTTAAGGATTTATTTATTTATTATTTATTTTGGCGGGGGGGATGGGGAGGGAGGGGAGCAGGCGGGTCACTTCTATTGGTCTTTCATTGTCTGTTTTTCATCCATCTTTGTTCTTTGGCCCGTGTGGGCCTCCCATCGCAGTGGCCTCTGTTGTTGCAGAGCACCGACTCCAGGCGCATGCGCTCCAGAGCTCTGGCTCGGTAATTGGACACATAGGTCCAGCCGCTCCACGGCACGTGGGACCTTCCCAGGCCAGGGATCGAACCGGCGGCCCTTGCACTGCAAGGCAGTGTCCTTACCCACTGGACCACCAGGGAAGTCCCAGAATGTTTTTTATGGAACTGCATTTTGACATCACCCTTGGCTTCAATATAAGAAGATCCACAGGGGCTTTCATGCTGAAGTGCTTGCTGGTCACCAAAGAAGGGGAGAACAAAGAGCTCTGAGCCCCATCCTCTCTGCACAGGGCAGCTCTGCTTAACCCGAGTTTCCTCAACCAGGTTCTGGGAGAGATTGTTTGAAAGCATGGAGCTGCTGCTAAGACTGCTGGGAAGCTGCCAAGCTACTGCAGGGATGGTGGAACCGCGGTTGAGGACCTTGCTCACCACAGCACACAGGGTCCCCTTGGCGTGGCCCAGCGCCGCAGGACCCCTTTTTCTCAGGTCTCACTAACAGACAAAAAGCACTGCTTCTCCTAAGTAACTGAAATGGTCTTATAGAGACACCGGGGATCCCATTGCTCAGTCTCTCAGTCTGTCCAACTCTTTGAGACATCATGGAATACAGTCCACCAGGCTCTTCTGTCCAGGGGATTTTTCAGGCAAGACTACTAGAGGGGGCAGCCATTGCTTCCTCCAGGAGATCTTCCCTACCCAGGGATCACACCTGGATCTCTGGCATCTCCTGAATTGGCAGGTAGGTTTTTTACCACTGGGTCACCTGGGATCTTGTAATAGATTGTGTTTCTTTGATTGTTTAGGCAACTTGGCAGGTCAGAGCCAAACGTATGGCCTGGTGACTTCTTAGGCTGGCATCTCATCATTCCTTTTGTCTCTCTGGTTTCATTTCCATCTCTTTCTTTTCTCTTTCTCATCACTCTGATTTCATTGCCTATTAAGCTCTTTCCCTCTCTCTTTCTCTTTAGTCCGATGAATCAAAAGGGAGAAAGGACACTAGACAGAACCTCTGCTTGTCTACACTTCTCTCTCCTATCATGGGTAAGGCTAGAATCTTCCAGCTCATCTAAACTCCAGACTGTGACTAAACCCTAGAGACCATCTGTATCAGTCTTGATTTCTCACTCTTGCCTCCTTTTCTGGCTGGCAGTCTCTGCACATGTATATACTAGTACATAGAAAGCCACCTCAAGGTTCCACCACAGTCCCCGATAATGAGGAAAGAGGAATATCTGGCTGGTTCACATATCAAGGAGTTTCTTAAAAATGATTATAATTTTTATGAAGCAATCAAGAGTACATGCTTATTTAGTATAATCTAAAAAAATGCCACTTCCTCTACCACGTCCACGTTCCATGGGTAACCACGTAGGTGTCAGACATGGCGTTACTAGTTTCTTCTGAAGTTGGCAGGATGATACAGGAGCACTCACAGAAGGGAAGGATACTCACTTTCTCCCCATATGGAACCCATCTGTCAGGTCCATTTCTCCAGTACCAAATCCATTTTGTGGTAAAGACAGAACCGGGAGGCTTTGTGACAGATGAAGGTGTGGAGATACGTCGGACGGGATTAAAATCACAAGTCATGTTCTGGAAATTGATCTTGTAATTCGCAACAGAAACGCTGAGAGGGAAAAATTCAGCATTAATAAAATGCTTCATTGAATCAAAATGCTTTTGTTTTCTATAGTCTGATATTCCCTAATAACAAGGCAAAATTAAAACTTGAGAGTTGAATTCCCTTTATACAGTTTGCAATCTTATACATAAAAGAAAAACTAAAATACCGAGAGGTAATGTAACCTGTCAACCCCCCATATTTAATGGTGTCATAAACTGGGTTCTTCCCTCAGAAAATATCCCCAAAAGACAACTGTGCCCACAAAAAAACAACTGATTGGCTCAACATCAGTTAGAAACTCACAGTAGGTCAGTTTTTTTCAATTATTAAGTATTATTTAAGCAGTGGGGATTCCCTGGTGGCTCAGGCGATAAAGAATCTCTTGCAATGCAGGAGACCCAGGTTCAATCCCTGGGTCAGGAAGATCCCTTGGAGAAGGGAATGACTACCACTCCAGTATTCTTGCCTGGAGAATTCCATTATCAAAGTGTGATCTGAGAACTTTTCAGAAAGGCAGCAAGGTCAAAGTTACTTTCATAATAATATTAAGACATTATCCTTTTTCTCTTTCATACCCTCACAGGTGTACGAGAGTTTTTCAGAGACTACATAATGTTTGATTTCATAATAGAGATTTGCAAAAATATAAAACAATGTCATTCTTGCTGAATTTGGATTTGTTTTGTTTCAGAAAAGTTATTATTATAGTTATATACAGTTATATATATATGTAACTATATATAATTATCTAAAAATATTATGTGAACATGAATGAGTTTATTATTGTTATTTTTAATGAGTCAATAAATAGTTTTTCTCAGTTGTGAGGGTTTTTTTTTTTTTTTTTTTTTTTTGGCCACTTCTATTGGTCTTCCATTTATTTCTTTGTTCTTTGGCTAGTGTGGGCCTCCCATCGCAGTAGCCTCTCGTGCTGCAGAGCACAGGCTCTGGGTGCATGTGCTCCAGAGCTCCGGCTCAGTAGTTGGACACATAGTTGGTAGTCGGATCCTCCCAGGCCAGGGGTCAAACTGGTACCCCCTGCACTGCAAGGTGGTGTCCCTACTCACTGGACCACCAGGGAAGCCCCAGTTGTGAGGGTTTTTTTTCTTTCTTTCTTTTTTTCTTTTCCTTTTTGTTCTCTTTTTAGTTGTGAGTTTTAATATATAAATCTCAATAGCTATAATAAACTGAAGCTCTCTGGGATCTTCAACACATTTTAAAACTGTCTAGGGCTTCTGAAACCAAAGAATTTGAGAGTCACGGCTCGAAAACACACCCTAGATGATGTTCAACCAGGAGTGATATTGGAACCCAGTAAACATTTGACAATGTCAAAAGACAACTTTGGGGACTTCCCTGGTGGTCCAGTGGAGGACTCTGTTTTCCCAGTGCAGGGGGCCGGGGTTCAATTCCTGGCTAGGGAACTAGATCCCACATGCCACAACTAAGACCCAGCAAAGTCAAATAAACAAATAATTTAAAAAAAAAAAAAAAAGGCAACTTCGTCTCTCACAACTGGCATGTACTGGGACGATACTAGGAATCATGCTAAACATCCCCACCCAAACGATAACTATCTGGGCCAAAAAAGGCAACAGCTCTAAGGTTGAGAAACCCTGACTCAGATTTACCCCTTTGAGGGGCGGGAGAGATACATCTAGAAACAAAACAGCTAACAGCACCCTCTAGTGGCAAAAGGAAGCAACACAGAATCTCCACCAAAACCACTAAATTCAGACCGTGACATGTCTGTATTTTCCCTCTCAAAGAATTTCCTTATAAAAAGAGATGCAAGTATAAATATGGTTGCGGATGGTATCACTCATATCAGCTCTAACGTGAAGAGAAATATAAAGTAGCCTCTTAGAAACCTCCAGGATAGATAAAATAGCAAATATACAATACTAGAACATATAACACACACATATATATGTATATATAGAGAGAATATATAACATATATATAATAAAATTCTGCCCTAGAACTATATGAAATGACTCAAATCATTTTCTCTTAACTATAAAATTAGGCCAAAGGCTCTTCTGAGCTCATAGGTTTACAAACCAACCCAGGCATTGTGTTGTTCGGATAAATATTAACTGAACAAGTATTTGTGTCCCTGTTAATTGCACCTGAGCTAGCAAATAGTCCCAGAGTTCTTCGTATTAGTCACGTTCTGGGTGACTTCACACCTGCCCCATTTATTCCATTTTCTTCATTAACTCTGCAGTCCTTTGCCATGTTTATCTCAAGAGCTAACCCGAAAGGGATTCTGAAGAAAAATCACCTTTTCTTCTTCCCCTAAGCATATCACTAGGCTCTCCTCTGATGATGTTGTGGATTTCACAAGTCAGACCAGTCACAAACTTACCTGCAGTTTCGGGGGTCACAAAATGCCTTCTCGATGTCCTCCATGAACGGGAGATCTATCCAGCTATCTGCCACCAACAACATCTGCCACCGGTAGGGCAGGTGGAAGTGAACTTTGTTGCAGTTCTCTACAAAAACAGAAAGGAGGTCTGAACAAGTCGGCCGAGCTCACTGCTGACTCCCCCATCAAGGCCCGCCTTTCCCGCCAGCCCTGCAGGCACATTTCCTACGTTCCTGCTGGCCGCTATCTGTGCCGTCCCAAGCTCCTATCTCCAGATTCATTTATTACTCATGGAGACTCATCAGAAAACAAAACTCTCCACTCACCCAAGAGCCAGGTTACCCACATGGAAGCTGAGGTCCTTAGAAATTTACAGTGATGCCTCCCTCCCCCATCTGGATTTATCGAGACAAACTGCTCCCCATTATAGGTGACCGCCTGTGCATTTCTTTGAAGCCCTGGCCTAGATTTCATCTCTTCCAGAATTCCCTCATTAATCTCCAGTTCTTGTGATCTAACTTGTGCTCCCTCAACCAGTGCTCTGGACAGTCTGTGCTTTATTACTTATGTATGTACTTATTTCATGCAGCTTTTTGATCTGTGGATGTTTTGTTTCTTTTGGATTTGTTTTTGGCCACACTGCCCAGCCTGTGGGATCTCAGGTCTCCGAACCAGGGATTAAACCCAGGCCGTTGGCAGTGAGAGCACACGGAGTGGACTAACCACTGAACTGCCAGGGAATTCCCAAATGTATGGATGTTTTGATGCCTCACCTTAAGGACAAACTCATTGAAGAAAGGCCTGCATCATTGTGTCTCCCTGCTTCACTGGCAAAGGCATGAAAAATATGTCCGTTCAATGAATGTTTGCTGAAGAATGAATTCATGTTAGAAGCCCACAATACAGAAGGACTGAAAACAGTTCTGCAGGAGGCCTGGTGGGAGGGAACAGTGAACAGATGCGGCTCATCGACTGGAATGACACACAAGTCATTGGTCGTGTGGAGCGCAGATCCTCGGTACACATGTGACAGTGGCGAAAGCCCAACAAACTTACCTGCAGTTTCGGGGGTCACAAAATGCCTTCTCGATGTCCTCCATGAACGGGAGATCTATCCAGCTATCTGCCACCAACAACATCTGCCACCGGTAGGGCAGGTGGAAGTGAACTTTGTTGCAGTTCTCTACAAAAACAGAAAGGAGGTCTGAACAAGTCGGCCGAGCTCACTGCTGACTCCCCCATCAAGGCCCGCCTTTCCCGCCAGCCCTGCAGGCACATTTCCTACGTTCCTGCTGGCCGCTATCTGTGCCGTCCCAAGCTCCTATCTCCAGATTCATTTATTACTCATGGAGACTCATCAGAAAACAAAACTCTCCACTCACCCAAGAGCCAGGTTACCCACATGGAAGCTGAGGTCCTTAGAAATTTACAGTGATGCCTCCCTCCCCCATCTGGATTTATCGAGACAAACTGCTCCCCATTATAGGTGACCGCCTGTGCATTTCTTTGAAGCCCTGGCCTAGATTTCATCTCTTCCAGAATTCCCTCATTAATCTCCAGTTCTTGTGATCTAACTTGTGCTCCCTCAACCAGTGCTCTGGACAGTCTGTGCTTTATTACTTATGTATGTACTTATTTCATGCAGCTTTTTGATCTGTGGATGTTTTGTTTCTTTTGGATTTGTTTTTGGCCACACTGCCCAGCCTGTGGGATCTCAGGTCTCCGAACCAGGGATTAAACCCAGGCCGTTGGCAGTGAGAGCACACGGAGTGGACTAACCACTGAACTGCCAGGGAATTCCCAAATGTATGGATGTTTTGATGCCTCACCTTAAGGACAAACTCATTGAAGAAAGGCCTGCATCATTGTGTCTCCCTGCTTCACTGGCAAAGGCATGAAAAATATGTCCGTTCAATGAATGTTTGCTGAAGAATGAATTCATGTTAGAAGCCCACAATACAGAAGGACTGAAAACAGTTCTGCAGGAGGCCTGGTGGGAGGGAACAGTGAACAGATGCGGCTCATCGACTGGAATGACACACAAGTCATTGGTCGTGTGGAGCGCAGATCCCTCGGTACACATGTGACGAGTGACGAAAGCCCATGGCCCCGAGAGAGGCCATGCCCAAATCACAACAGGACATTCACTTTGAAGTGCTGGAGAAGACTCCTGAGAGTTTCCTGGAGTGCCAGAAGATCAAACCAATCAGTCCTAAAGGAAATCAACCCTGAATATTTACTGAAAGGACTAACACTGAAGCTGAAGCTCCAGTATTTGGCCACCCGATGCGAAGAGCTCACTCAATGGAAAAGACCTTGATGCTGAGAAAGATTGAGGGCAAGAGGAAAAGGGAGCAACAGAGGATGAGACGGTTAGATAGCATCACCATCGTGAATCTGAACAAATTCTGGGAGATAGTGGAGGACTGGGGGGGCGTGGCTGCTGCAGTCCCTGGGGTTGCAAAGAGTGGGACCCAACTTAGAGGCTGAACAACAACCACTAGCATACTTCTATTTGTTTTTAGTGGTTCACCTAGAACTAAACTGTAAAGGGAGAAAGTTTAATATCATGCAGTGGTGAAATGGTTTGCGGTCAAAACCCAAGTTCTTTTTGGGCATCTGTGAAATGGATTAACCACAGAACCTAGGGTTGATCCGAAGTTTCAAGAAGATACGCATATGAATCTTAGCACTGCACCTGACACACAGTAAACAGTCAGTAAATGTGAGCCATGTTACTGTTAATAACGTTTCTGCTTCTAGAAAGTCCTTACGGCAGTTACTCACTAAGTTGACAGTCCTTAGATAGCTGGTCCAGACAAATTTCGTTTGAGCTGTGTGCATTCATTGTGGAAGATACAGTACTCGCAAGGTCAGATACAGGATCTACAAAACAGAAGAGGATGCACGTAAGCTGATTGGAATAGTTAAACAGAAAGACAAGATACCTGGTCTACTGGTAGGAAAGAATATCTGAAAAGGCAGTCTGGTTCAAGAAAATTCTTATGATTCATGTACTGCTCATGAGCCCAAACATGAACACAAACATGAATAGCAGGGTCACTTAGTGTTACGCTGTTTTCTTAAACCATGACTGAACTATTCCTGTTCTTAGTAAATGTATCAACTTATTCTGTACAGTTCTAGGGTTGCTACTTCCATCTTCTTAGGTCAGTCTCCTCTTCAGTAGCACTCCTGAACCAAACCGTTTGCCCTTTAATACTGCTAAGTAATAACTCAAGAGAAACCACCAGCCATGGCTGCTCAATGCAGACATGAGACATGGAGCCCTCTTTGTCCCTCAGTGACCACGCAGAATCCAGCCTGGAGCCCTCACTGTCATCTCACTGGCAGAGGTAACAGAGATGTGAGCAGAGTTCTGACCATGGGTCCCCTAGGCTGCAGCTCTGTTGCTTAAAGGAGTGAAAGAATAGTGTGCATGCTAAGTCGCTGTGTCATGTCTGACCATTTGCGACCCCAGGGATTATAGCCCCCCATGCTCCTCTGTGCACAGGATCCTCTAGGCAAGAATACTAGAGTGAGTCGCACTAGAATGTGTTGCCATTTCCTCCTCCAGGGGATCTTCCTGACCTGGGGATCGAACTCACATCTCTTAAGCCTCCCACACTGGCAGGCAGGATCTTCACCACAAGCGCCACCTGGGAAGACCCGTCAAAGAAGGAACCTTTATCATGCAGTGGTGAAATGGTTTGCGGTCAAAACCCAAGTTCTTTTTGGGCATCTGTGAAATGGATTAACCACAGAACCTAGGGTTGATCCGAAGTTTCAAGAAGATACGCATATGAATCTTAGCACTGCACCTGACACACAGTAAACAGTCAGTAAATGTGAGCCATGTTACTGTTAATAACGTTTCTGCTTCTAGAAAGTCCTTACGGCAGTTACTCACTAAGTTGACAGTCCTTAGATAGCTGGTCCAGACAAATTTCGTTTGAGCTGTGTGCATTCATTGTGGAAGATACAGTACTCGCAAGGTCAGATACAGGATCTACAAAACAGAAGAGGATGCACGTAAGCTGATTGGAATAGTTAAACAGAAAGACAAGATACCTGGTCTACTGGTAGGAAAGAATATCTGAAAAGGCAGTCTGGTTCAAGAAAATTCTTATGATTCATGTACTGCTCATGAGCCCAAACATGAACACAAACATGAATAGCAGGGTCACTTAGTGTTACGCTGTTTTCTTAAACCATGACTGAACTATTCCTGTTCTTAGTAAATGTATCAACTTATTCTGTACAGTTCTAGGGTTGCTACTTCCATCTTCTTAGGTCAGTCTCCTCTTCAGTAGCACTCCTGAACCAAACCCTTTGCCCTTTAATACTGCTAAGTAATAACTCAAGAGAAACCACCAGCCATGGCTGCTCAATGCAGACATGAGACATGGAGCCCTCTTTGTCCCTCAGTGACCACGCAGAATCCAGCCTGGAGCCCTCACTGTCATCTCACTGGCAGAGGTAACAGAGATGTGAGCAGAGTTCTGACCATGGGTCCCCTAGGCTGCAGCTCTGTTGCTTAAAGGAGTGAAAGAATAGTGTGCATGCTAAGTCGCTGTGTCATGTCTGACCATTTGCGACCCCAGGGATTATAGCCCCCCATGCTCCTCTGTGCACAGGATCCTCTAGGCAAGAATACTAGAGTGAGTCGCACTAGAATGTGTTGCCATTTCCTCCTCCAGGGGATCTTCCTGACCTGGGGATCGAACTCACATCTCTTAAGCCTCCCACACTGGCAGGCAGGATCTTCACCACAAGCGCCACCTGGGAAGACCCGTCAAAGAAGGAACCTTGGTAAAAATGATGATTATGAAATTCTTGTACCAAGGTGAAACATGAGTCAAAAAATTATGTAACATATAAAATTGTTTATGTAAGATGATCTTAGCTATGAACAAACTAGGTATAGAAAAATGTTAAAGAATATAAATGAAATGTTCATTGTACACTGCTTTGTGTAACTGGATTGAGTGTCTTCATTTGTTAATATCAATGAATAATATATTCTAACATTGTTGTATAAAGTATCATGGTTGTAGAAAATAGGGAGACCGAGTGCTGCCTTGGGTGGGGTCTCCCCAGTTGTGGGCAGACCTGCTGTTAGTCCCTGAATTCTAGAGCGTTACACATCTTTTCTCCCCACCGACTGCCGACATGCAGCCAAAACCAGTGGCACCGGTTTTACCTACATGGGTAGTTTTATCCATCACATTACTACAGCCATCTGGTGGCACTGTGGACAGACTGACTAGCCCAGAATGTCTCCTCTGTGTGTTCACCTTTAACGAAGGCCGCCGCTCCATCACCCTCCGCTGTCAGCTTGCCAGGGGTCTGCAGATGACGATGAGGTGTTCCAGTGTCCACATTCTTGGGTAACGATTTCTCCCTCTGTCCACTGCTTGTGGTTTGGTAATTCAGCAATCTCGTGGAAGTGAGATCTGTGGCCATGCCATCCACGTTATTATTAAAAAGTGAGAACTGCCGGCCATCTGGATTTCCACTCCTGCCCTCTGCATTCACACGGTCAGAGGAAATGACAGCAGGGCTCTTTCTGGTGGTGACGGGTTCAGGTGCTTGTGGAGAGCCAAGAGGAGAGAAGGAGACGGCTGGACTGGGAGAAAGTGAACTCTTTCTACTGGCGTCTTGGTTGTTCTGCCAGGACGTGGGGCCCTTCCATTTGGGAGCTGGTGTTGCATCAAAAGTAAAGTGAGCGTCGCCGTGGTTCCCACAGAAAAGACCCTTTACACCACCATTCTCTGCAAGCCGCTGGCTTCCTCCCCCTTGACTGGATCCTCCAAGATTGGCAGCTGCGGAAGAGACTAACGAAGGCGAGGGGCAATCCTGACTTCCCAGGTGTGAGAATTTGTGGGCAAGATCCTCAACAGGCCCATCCTCCGGGAGAGACCCTTTGTGGTCAGGGGGGCCTGGGCTGGGTGGGTAGGACCTCTGGGCAGAAGATGAAGCCGATGGAAGAATGTCCCTGCTGCCCCGCTCTCTGCTCTCGCTCCTTCCTCTGTGTGCCGGCTCTCTACGATGCGGAGGAGCTGGGAAAGAAAAACCAAACAAAACTCAGTGTTGGGGGCTTCCCTGGTGGTCCAGTGGGTACAGAGTCCACCTGGCAGTGCAAGGGGCACCAGCTCGATCCCTAGCCCGGGAAGATCCCACGTGCCATGGAGCGGCTGGACCGGTGTGTCTAATTACAAGCCAGCTCTCTGGAGCGCATGCGCCCAGAGCTGGTGCTCGGCAACAAAAGAGGCCACTGCGATGGGAGGCCCACACAGGCCAAAGAATAAAAAGATGGATGAAAATAAATGATGACATAGAGGGAAAAAAAATGTCAGTCCTAACTCCTTACCCCATCCCACCTCAGAGAGGCAGTCAAAGGGAGAAGGGAGGTAAAGCAGGAACAGTATCAGCAGGCGAGAAGAGGAGGGGCTTCTTCAGCTGGCAAAGGAGGTTGGAAAGTTTTTGTGGGTATATATATTTGGGGTTCTACAAATCTTTTCCTGAATCTCCATGACCACTCTTAGGAATCTCACTCTTTCCACAATGGAGGCCTAAGCTTCCACCCCGGAGGAGCTGTGAATGAACGTGGCATTGTCATCCAGCAATCCTGCAGAAGCAAACACTGCATTGTCGACAACAGCCAAGACATGGAGGCACCCTAAATGTCCATTCACAGAGGAATGGATAAAGAAGATGTGGCTACAGACGATGGATTATTACTCAGCCAGAAGCGAAAAATATCATATGACATCCCGTATACAGGTAATCTAGAGAGAAATAACATAAATGAACTTATTGATAAAACAGAAACAGATTCATAAAATCAGAGAAGCAATTTATGGTTACCAGCAGGGAAGGATGGAAGGAAGGCATAGTGAGGGAATTGGGGATCGACGTGTACGCATTGCTGTATTTAAAGTGGATAACCAACAAGGACCTACTGTATAGCACAGGGACCTGTGCTCAGTGCTACCTGCAGCCTCGATGGGAGGGGAGCGTGGGGGAGAATGGATACATGTATATGTACGGCTGAGTCCCTCCGCTATGCACCTCAAACTATCACAACATTGTTAATTGACTATACGCCCAAATCAAATAAAACGTTAAACAAAATTACTTCTGTGTGAAAACCTAGAGAAGGTGGTTATGACAATGGAGAAATCTCGCCATCCTGCCACCCTGCAGAAAACACCATCGACAGCCTAGGATAATGGTTGAACTGACCCTGGCTCTTCTCAGCTTCCCTCATGGGACTGGGATGCAGCCCCCAAAGGCCCACAGTCTTGAGGCGGGGCTGGCCACAGTCTTCTAGTTCAAGTCCACCTTCACTACTAAATCATGACCCTCAGGGAGGAGTCCCCCCCAAATCATTTAAGAGTTGGCCTCCCCTCCCAAAAAAGGGTTGGCCCACACTGTGGCACAGGTGTACCTCAGCTACAGAGTCAGAATACCTAACAACAAAAAGAGAAAACTAAATAAAAGTCTGATTTCAATGAAGTTTGAGAATTTTCCAGAGATGTTCATCCAGACCCCAAGCACCCAAGCTTAAGTCAGCAGTATCCAAAAAAAAAAACCAGGCTTCTCTCTAGAAACACGGTCAGTCACACCCTCAGGAAGCAGAGAGGATGGAGACAGGGAGCTTGTGTGCTCACAAATATGTGCAAAGTGCGGTGTGCATGTGTGTAATGTTTACATGTGGGGTGTGCTGTGCACGTGTGCATGGTATTCGTGTGAGGACATGTGGATGTGTCTGTCTGTAAGGCTGTGGGACACACGTCCCTCAGTGGGAGGTGCATACATGGTGTGCGCAGCGTCCATGAGTACGAAGTGTGTCTGAGTGGTGTGAACACATGGAACAGAATGAAAATCCACTGGCAAAATCACACATACATTATGATCATAAAGATGCGACAGCTGTGTGGGCTGTCTGAAAGGAAAGGAAAAATAGTTTAATGCGATGAGATAAGGTAAGCACAACCTGAGCTTGCTCTTTCTGTTTGTTTGTTCTATTCATTAAAAAGTAGAGTCTACCTCTCCATGCACTGGGCTTCTTCCGGCGGTGCCTGCTGTCGCAGATGTCCTGGATGTTCTGCACCACGCTGGAGCTCAGCCCGTGCTCCCTCATGACGGCCAGCACCTTTCTATCCATCAGGTTATGGGACCGGAAGCAGTTGGCATAACCACAGTTGCCTCGGGTAAAGTGTTCACAGACGTGGAGCTTTTCACACGGTGGCTGCTGGTTACAAATCTGTCTTCCACCCTCTCCCTTGTAATTCTTGCATATCTACAGAAGAAACAAGAGCCAGAGAGAAGACATGTTTCTGTATGTGCCACACATTAAGGAAAGTTTATATAAATATAAAGATCCATATGACAATAAAATGTAAAAAAGAGTGGATCTGTATCTGAAGTCTTCTAGTTCAAGTCCACCTTCACTACTAAATCATGACCCTCAGGAGGAGTCCCCCAAATCATTTAAGAGTTGGCCTCCCCTCCCAACAAAGGGTTGGCCCACACTGTGGCACAGGTGTACCTCAGCTACAGAGTCAGAATACCTAACAACAAAAAGAGAAAACTAAATAAAAGTCTGATTTCAATGAAGTTTGAGAATTTTCCAGAGATGTTCATCCAGACCCCAAGCACCCAAGCTTAAGTCAGCAGTATCCAAAAAAAACCAGGCTTCTCTCTAGAAACACGGTCAGTCACACCCTCAGGAAGCAGAGAGGATGGAGACAGGGAGCTTGTGTGCTCACAAATATGTGCAAAGTGCGGTGTGCATGTGTGTAATGTTTACATGTGGGGTGTGCTGTGCACGTGTGCATGGTATTCGTGTGAGGACATGTGGATGTGTCTGTCTGTAAGGCTGTGGGACACACGTCCCTCAGTGGGAGGTGCATACATGGTGTGCGCAGCGTCCATGAGTACGAAGTGTGTCTGAGTGGTGTGAACACATGGAACAGAATGAAAATCCACTGGCAAAATCACACATACATTATGATCATAAAGATGCGACAGCTGTGTGGGCTGTCTGAAAGGAAAGGAAAAATAGTTTAATGCGATGAGATAAGGTAAGCACAACCTGAGCTTGCTCTTTCTGTTTGTTTGTTCTATTCATTAAAAAGTAGAGTCTACCTCTCCATGCACTGGGCTTCTTCCGGCGGTGCCTGCTGTCGCAGATGTCCTGGATGTTCTGCACCACGCTGGAGCTCAGCCCGTGCTCCCTCATGACGGCCAGCACCTTTCTATCCATCAGGTTATGGGACCGGAAGCAGTTGGCATAACCACAGTTGCCTCGGGTAAAGTGTTCACAGACGTGGAGCTTTTCACACGGTGGCTGCTGGTTACAAATCTGTCTTCCACCCTCTCCCTTGTAATTCTTGCATATCTACAGAAGAAACAAGAGCCAGAGAGAAGACATGTTTCTGTATGTGCCACACATTAAGGAAAGTTTATATAAATATAAAGATCCATATGACAATAAAATGTAAAAAAGAGTGGATCTGTATCTGATTCACTTTGCTTTATACCAGCAATTAACACAACATTGTAAATCAACTATACCCCAATAAAAATTCATGAAATACATAAAAAATTTTTAAATGTTTATTTTCTTACTTTCTAGTAAGAAAAAATGCATATGTTCTTATTTCCTGATAAGGAAAAAAAAAAGAAGTAAGCAGAGATATTTCAAAGGGAAAAACTCATGTGCATAACTCCACAATCTTTGTTGAGCTGTATTAAACCAATGGCTTACTTGGGGAAGAAGAGGCCTACAAACTAACTAAAAGAAACTTGAATTTTATTAACTTTTTTAAAAATTAATCTCTTTTGGAAGAATCAGTATAAGATGTCCGGCTACAGGCTTCCCTGGTGGTCCAGTGGGTAAGGACACCGCCTTGCAGTGCAAGGGGCGCCGGTTCGATCCCTGGCCTGGGAAGATCCCACGTGCCGCGGAGCAGCTGGACTGTTGTGTCCAACTACCAAGCCGGGGCTCTGGAGCGCATGCGCCCAGAGCCGGCGCTCTGTGACAACAGAGACCACCGCGATGGGAGGCCCACAAGAGCCAAAGAACAAAGACGGATGAAAATAGAGAAATGAAAGACCAATAGAAGTGGCCCGCCCATCCCCCTCTCTCCCCACCCCATCCCCCCAAAAATAAATAAAATAAAATAAATGTTTAAAAAAAAATTTAGAAAAAAAAGATGTCCAGCTACAGATAGAGCCAAACAGGACCCAAAGGGAGCCCTACATTATAAAAGAACCCCAAAGAAGAAAGCCCCCTTTTGGATAGCAACACATCTTCAGTTAAAAGAACACTGCAGGGAACATGAGTTATCCCACGTGCCACATGGTGCAGTCAAACAAAAAGGATGTGAGGGTCTTACCTATAGCTGCTAGGAGCTAGGCAGAACATGGCAGTTGCTCAAAAGACTGACTGATAATTGATCAATCTTTACAGACACGTGGTGCTTATTGAAAGGAGAGGAGGAGACATACTGCTCAGACCACATGACACAATGGCTGGCTGACATCTGCAGCCTGGAAACAGCGAAGGTGACCTCACATCTGCGCTCTTACCTGCTCCCAGACTCTCTTTCCCTTGCAGTAAAGGAGGAAAAGATTTTCTCTCCTTACCTAACCAAATTGTCAAGCACATTAAATAATAAAGTACGTAAATGTGTTGCGCAAAATACAAAATGTGATGCAAATGTTTGAATCATTACACGAAGAAACTTAAAAGACGAAAAGTGTTTGTACGTTGTTTCAACAGACTCTGAGCAAACCAGATCACCATGGGCCACCGTGACATATCCAGGTGGCAAAAGCATGGATTCAGGCTCTGACAACCATGATTTAGCCATATAAACAATTTCTATGTGTTGCTGTTTAGTACTGAGTCATGTCTGACTCTGCGACCCCGTGGACTGTAGCCCACCAGGCTCCTCTCTCCAAGTAAGAATACTGGAGTGGGTTGCCATTTCCTTCCTGATGCAGGGACTGAACCCATGTCTCCTGCATTGTAGGCAGATTCTTTACTGGCAAGCCACAAGGGAACCTGATGCAAATACATATCATTGTAATACAGTCCATTAGCCAGATTCAAGACTCTAGACCTACAGTGTTCAAAGTGTGGTCCTCGCCCAGCAGCAAAGCTTCAACTGAAAACTAGAGATCCTGAGACCCTTCTCCCTACCTACAGAGTCAGAATGACCAGAGGAGGGGCCCAGCAATCCAGGTTTGAAAAACCCTACAGCTGATTTTGACACACACTAAAGCCTGAGAACCAGAGTTCGAGAGGCTCAAATAAAACAGGAGTAATTAGCAACTTCACAAATGATACTTTGGTTATATTCCCCAGTACTAGTCTGATGTCTAAGTAAGACTGCTCCTGCCAGAACAAATGAAACCATGTCTTCCTTTTCATCAATATACTTTAATTATACATGTTTATATAGCAGGAAGTCGGGTTTACCTGATGCCTTTATGCTCTCACAGGTCATGGAAAAGTGTGAACGTGTTCAGTATTTGAGGGCAGACGTGTACCTTGGCCACTGCTGGCCTCAGGATTTAAACTGAGTTCTACCCTTCAAGGCACTGCTGAGTGTTAGTCAAATGACTGCAAAACAAATAGTAAGTAAAGAAACCCAGAAGGATGAAATGCCTTGTCCAAGATCACACAGATAGTTAGTGGCAGAGACAGGATGAGACACAGAATGACTGTCCTTCATCAACTATCCTTGAAACTAGCTGAACTCTGGCTGACCACTCTCCTTCCCCTTCTAAAACCCTGAAAATATTCTGCCCTACTCTTCCAAGTTAAAACACTCCTTTGGAGACACCTGTTGCCCAGAATTGTCAAATAGAGACTTATGTCCTTGATGCTCTGACTGATCTTCCACTCCAAGAACCAGCTTCTCAGACCTCTGGTCCCAGGAAGCTGTACCGTCTGCTAGTCTGTGATCCTACCCTGGACACGTGGTACATGGCAATTTAGCTATTGGCTAAAAATAAACTTCAGGCACAAACTGTTCCATCCCACCCACTAATCATGGGTACTGAGTTCTTAAAATTCATGGGTTCTGTAAGGGAGCCTCAGGGGACACTTCAGACTCTCTGTGATAAAGGACAGCATCTTCCTATATGGACCCTCCCAGCGTTTTTGTCAATGGGCTTTCCTGGGATAAGTCAGCCACAGCTCCTTCTTGTAGGTTCTTTCCTACAGAAAGGAAGAGCTGCCACTCCCCTGACACTCTAGGGATGCGATATGGAAAGCCCTCCATGATTTGGGAGAACAGAAGCAGAGTGCGGACCTGTCAAGTCTCAACCTCCAAGTTTAACACTAGGTTGGCCCCAGGCCACACTCCTCTCAGGAGTCATGACAAGTATTCACCTGTTGTCATTCCTTCACATGAAAGGAAAAGGAGAGGGCATTGCTGTTAGTCAATGGGACCTTTCATGAGTTAGGGTGTAAGGCATTTCCCCCATAAGGGTAGCCAGGAGGGACTGGGCAGGCACATAGGCCAAGAGCCATAGAGATCCTAAAGTAAGACCTCTAAACCTTGGGCTCCTAGAAGCAGAGAGACAGAGAGAAATATTCAAGTACATAAGTGATAGAAAGCCTGGGGAAGTGGATTATATGCAGTACATATTCCTCCCCCACCCTCCTTCTCTGCAGACATTTTTTAGAGTTATTTGCATTCCTATCTCTCGAGTTCAGTATTCAACTCAGAAACACCCCACATGCCCTAAGTTTTCAGGGAAGCACAGTGAATTCAGAGTCAAAAAATGTTTAACCCTCCAGATGTCCCTACTAGCTATCCTGATATATAAAAGCACATCTGAATTGGGGAACAGGATGAGACACAGAATGACTGTCCTTCATCAACTATCCTTGAAACTACGATGTACCATCCCTTAAAGAAAATATTCTGCCCTACTCTTCCAAGTTAAAACACTCCTTTGGAGACACCTGTTGCCCAGAATTGTCAAATAGAGACTTATGTCCTTGATGCTCTGACTGATCTTCCACTCCAAGAACCAGCTTCTCAGACCTCTGGTCCCAGGAAGCTGTACCGTCTGCTAGTCTGTGATCCTACCCTGGACACGTGGTACATGGCAATTTAGCTATTGGCTAAAAATAAACTTCAGGCACAAACTGTTCCATCCCACCCACTAATCATGGGTACTGAGTTCTTAAAATTCATGGGTTCTGTAAGGGAGCCTCAGGGGACACTTCAGACTCTCTGTGATAAAGGACAGCATCTTCCTATATGGACCCTCCCAGCGTTTTTGTCAATGGGCTTTCCTGGGATAAGTCAGCCACAGCTCCTTCTTGTAGGTTCTTTCCTACAGAAAGGAAGAGCTGCCACTCCCCTGACACTCTAGGGATGCGATATGGAAAGCCCTCCATGATTTGGGAGAACAGAAGCAGAGTGCGGACCTGTCAAGTCTCAACCTCCAAGTTTAACACTAGGTTGGCCCCAGGCCACACTCCTCTCAGGAGTCATGACAAGTATTCACCTGTTGTCATTCCTTCACATGAAAGGAAAAGGAGGGCATTGCTGTTAGTCAATGGGACCTTTCATGAGTTAGGGTGTAAGGCATTTCCCCCATAAGGGTAGCCAGGAGGGACTGGGCAGGCACATAGGCCAAGAGCCATAGAGATCCTAAAGTAAGACCTCTAAACCTTGGGCTCCTAGAAGCAGAGAGACAGAGAGAAATATTCAAGTACATAAGTGATAGAAAGCCTGGGGAAGTGGATTATATGCAGTACATATTCCTCCCCCACCCTCCTTCTCTGCAGACATTTTTTAGAGTTATTTGCATTCCTATCTCTCGAGTTCAGTATTCAACTCAGAAACACCCCACATGCCCTAAGTTTTCAGGGAAGCACAGTGAATTCAGAGTCAAAAAATGTTTAACCCTCCAGATGTCCCTACTAGCTATCCTGTCATATATAAAAGCACATCTGAATTTCCACATGCTATCTTATCTCAGTTCCTTCCAACCACTCCACCAGAGGCTTCCATTATGTTTCTGTATCTCTCTTCCAGTGTGAGGTTGACTTCTCTTCACAAGGACTTTTCTCAGGTCAGATACCATTCTTTAAGCAGCATCCTCTGATTTTTCAAGTCAATATTCCTGTGTGACTGAGACTGTGAATATCTGATATTATTCTTATCCTTCTTCTGATAATAGAAGCTTCCAAGTTTTATTTATTATTTTTTCTTTTTTTTGTTGTTGTTTCTTTTTTTTTTTTCCCCTCTCATTCTTTATTTTTGTACTTTTTCTTTTTTTCACTTTTTTTTTTTCTCTTTAATTTTTTTTTACAAACCCTTGTGTCGAGGGCTGACTTTCAATAGATCACAGTGAGGGAGTTGCTCTGGGCTTGCAAGTTTTAGCTAGACACCTAGCAACACAGCAAGAAACTACATTTCCCAGCCTCCCTTTAACCTGAGTGTGATCATGTGATAAGTTCTGGCGAACCAGATGGAGCAGACAGACACGTTATACAATATCCAAGACACATCTTTTTAAAAAGGAAGCCATGTGTCTTTTACCTATTCCTTCTCTACATTCCTTTTGGCTAGGAAAATGACGACAGGGAGAAGAGCCTCCCTGTACTGTGAGGAGGAAGCCACATGATAAAGGAAAACAGAGATTATCTGCTGAACCAGTAATAAAACAGGTCACGAGATACTGGCCCAAGTCCCTGCATAACTTCGTGAAATTCAGCTGCCTGCGCATCAGACTCCTACCTGCCTACACCTAGGTAAGACCAAAAGTCAGCAAACTCTTTCTGTAAAGGATCAAACAGTAAATATTTTAGGCTTTGCAGGCCATCCAGTCTGCTGCAGATACTTAATTCACTCTTGTATGTGAAAGTGGCCATAGACAATATATAAATGAATGAGTGTGGCTGTGTTCCAATAAAACTACAAAAACAGGTGGCAGGTGGGCTGTGGTCAATGGACTATGGTTTAACAATCTCAGATCTAGACTATCAAGAGATAGAGAAACAAAGGGATATGTCATTTGAATCACTGCTTTCTGAGATCTCTCGGTTACAACTTAGCCTCAAGGAATATATCCTATCATCTTCTCAAAACATTTCAGAGCCCACCTCTTCCAGGAAGTCACTCGGATGTAAGGCATCAATTAGTCCTACTGCTAGTTCTTCAGATCACACTTGCATACGCGGGGTTCCCTAGCAGTCTAGGGAAGGAGGCATTCCAGACTCAAATTCTTGTAAAACTTCAAATAGGAAGGAAATTGTGGGAATCTCAGATCACTCAGCAATAGCCACCTGTTGACGGCCACCTGCAGGGCCCTTGTGCCCAGTTTTCTCGGCTCCTATTCCAACACACCCATGCCACCACATTGCCAAAGGCATTCTCCTTGCTCTTCAAACTAAGAAATCAGAACTTACCTCTGGCATAAAAAAAGGGTCGCTCTGGAGAAGGAGCACAGCTAATTCCTCTTGGTTCAGTCCAAAGAGCCCATGATTTGTCAGGACCTTAAAGTTATCTTCTGAGAGAACCTCGTGAGAGTATTTGCATAAATTCCTGGAAGAAAATAACAAGGGTCAATGTTTCTACTTCACAGAAAGTAAAGAAAAAGCAATCATTGAGGAAAGCTTTCAAACGAAAATCAGTGCCCACATCCTTTGGTAACTAACACTGGTTGGTCCAGCTTCAAGAATACCCTTTGAGGGCTTCCCTGGTGGTCCAGTGGGTAAGGACACTGCCTTGCAGTGCAAGGGCCGCCGGTTCGATCCCTGGCCTGGGAAGATCCCATGTGCCGCGGAGCGGCTGGACCGATGTGTCCAATTACCAAGCTGGAGCTCTGGAGCGCATGCACCCAGAGCCAGTGCTCTGCAACAACAGAGGCCACCACGATGGGAGGCCCACATGGGCCAAAGAACAAAAGATGGATGAAAATAGATAAATCAAGAACCAATAGAAGTGACCCGCCTGCTCCCCTCCCTCCCAACTCCACCCCCCACCAATAATAAATAAATAAATAAATCTTTTTTTAAAAAAGAGAACACCCTTTGAAAATATAATTTGATGAAACACCTAGACAAGAAAAGGAAATATAAACATCTTTTCATAAATTATATACATGTATACATTATTTTTTTAAACTTTTAATTTTGCATTGTGGTATAGTTGATTAACAACATACACACGTTATACTTTAAATTATTGCAATACTTCTTTAAACAACATCTCCTCTAATATACATTGATAACGTAAGATGAGGGAAAAAATAGCAAAGAAACTGAAACCAATTCAGTGGAAATGACTGCCCATTGAGAGGCAAAGAATAATTAGGATAACACATCTGTGGATCAACAACAAAATCAATGGGATGAAAGAATTTCATTGATCAAACTAGATGAAATTGTCCCTTGTCCTCTTCTGTACCTTACATATGAAAGTGTACCTATATGATTTGTGACTACAAAGGCATGGAACAAGCTTGTAATGGTATACTTTAAACAACTCTACAAACAAACAAAAAAAAAAGACAAAAATCCCCTTCACCTTAAGACTGATGACTTAGGTCTCACAGAACTTGCTATGAAGATAGACTTGTTCTATAATTCAAGCTTTCTTTTTTTTTTTTAAAGATTTATTTATTTTATTATTTACTTTTTGGGCGGGGGTTGGGTTGGGGAAGGAGGGGAGCGGCGGGCCACTTCTATTGGTCTTTCATTTCTCTATTTTCATTCATCTTTGTTCTTTGGCTCCTGTGGGCCTCCCATCACGGTGGCCTCTGTTGTCGCAGAGCGCCGGCTCTGGGCGCATGCGCTCCAGAGCTCCAGCTCGGTAATTGGACACATCAGTCCAGCCGCTCCGCGGCACGTGGGATCTTCCCAGGCCAGGGATCGGACCAGTGCCCCTGGCCCTGCAAGGCGGACTCTTTACACTCTGGACCACCAGGGAGGCCCTCTCATTCTACTTCTTAACTTACATACACTTCCTATAATATCAACAACATTCTCAGATTTATGGTTTTAACAATTGCTAACGTGATGAGATCTGAGTATATTCTACTTTACACAACCATTATCAAATTGTCAGGTGGTTGGGTAATGGCCAGATTTTCACCATACAACAACCTTTGTAAACCTTTCTTCTTTCACATTATTTTCTTGAGATTTACTCCTTTGGGAGTATTGCCTCAAAGGACATAATCATTTTCCTGGCAGTTTGTCTCTCATTTTGATCTTCTGCTCTTTGAAAACATATTAGCAAGAAGAGAGTGTGTCTATTTTCCTGCAAGCACGTTAGCACAGAGTTTTATCATTTTTTGCTACTTAAATAAGTATGAAATAGATTTATGCTTTTAATTTGCACTTAATTATTAGCAAGACCGAAATATTGCCAAATGAAGGTTTGGTGCTTGTATTTCCTCTTACGTATACTCTTTGTTCATATCTTTTAACTGTTAATCTAGTGGAGAATAAATCCATAGATTTCTCACTATTCTTTATATTTTTTTAATACTAATCTTTGCCAGCTTTGTTTATTTCAAAAAGTTTTGCATTTTTTTCCCTTTTATAAAGAACTTATTAAGGTTGTTGTTGCTCAATTTTTTTTTTTTTTTTGGCCACATTAAGTCTTTATTTTTTTCTTTGAGAGCTAATACATTTTTGTCGCTCAATTTTTATACAATCAGATCTTTCAAATCCATGACTTGGAATTTAGCCCACTGTTTTAATACTCAAGAAATTAATTCCTCCACCACAACTGGATAGCTACAATATACTGTTTTGTTTCACTTTTAAAAGAGATATTTTCTACTTTAATTCCTTAAAATACCTGGAGCTTATTCTGACAGCCAGCATCAGAGACAGAAGTGTTTTATATTAACTTTCCTCAATAATGTCCATTACATAGGATTCCTTTCTTAGTATTTTGTTATAGAGGACTATTGTTTGTTAACATTTTGACAAATTTAGAAATATAGGAATCCTTCTTATATTTTTACCAACCTACTATTCTGCTTTGTAGTCAGTGCCATATAAATGTCCTTTGTACCATATTTCAAATATTAACAGAATAATGTATCTTATTATTGGCTCATTCCTTTGCAAAAAGCCTCTTTAGTGTGCTTACAATTATTTTCTCTATAAAATTGCTAACGTGATGTTATATTCTACTTTACACAACCATTATCAAATTGTCAGGTGGTTGGGTAATGGCCAGATTTTCACCATACAACAACCTTTGTAAACCTTTCTTCTTTCACATTATTTTCTTGAGATTTACTCCTTTGGGAGTATTGCCTCAAAGGACATAATCATTTTCCTGGCAGTTTGTCTCTCATTTTGATCTTCTGCTCTTTGAAAACATATTAGCAAGAAGAGAGTGTGTCTATTTTCCTGCAAGCACGTTAGCACAGAGTTTTATCATTTTTTGCTACTTAAATAAGTATGAAATAGATTTATGCTTTTAATTTGCACTTAATTATTAGCAAGACCGAAATATTGCCAAATGAAGGTTTGGTGCTTGTATTTCCTCTTACGTATACTCTTTGTTCATATCTTTTAACTGTTAATCTAGTGGAGAATAAATCCATAGATTTCTCACTATTCTTTATATTTTTTTAATACTAATCTTTGCCAGCTTTGTTTATTTCAAAAAGTTTTGCATTTTTTTCCCTTTTATAAAGAACTTATTAAGGTTGTTGTTGCTCAATTTTTTTTTTTTTTTTGGCCACATTAAGTCTTTATTTTTTTTTCTTTGAGAGCTAATACATTTTTGTCGCTCAATTTTTATACAATCAGATCTTTCAAATCCATGACTTGGAATTTAGCCCACTGTTTTAATACTCAAGAAATTAATTCCTCCACCACAACTGGATAGCTACAATATACTGTTTTGTTTCACTTTTAAAAGAGATATTTTCTACTTTAATTCCTTAAAATACCTGGAGCTTATTCTGACAGCCAGCATCAGAGACAGAAGTGTTTTATATTAACTTTCCTCAATAATGTCCATTACATAGGATTCCTTTCTTAGTATTTTGTTATAGAGGACTATTGTTTGTTAACATTTTGACAAATTTAGAAATATAGGAATCCTTCTTATATTTTTACCAACCTACTATTCTGCTTTGTAGTCAGTGCCATATAAATGTCCTTTGTACCATATTTCAAATATTAACAGAATAATGTATCTTATTATTGGCTCATTCCTTTGCAAAAAGCCTCTTTAGTGTGCTTACAATTATTTTCTCTATAAAAATTGTGTTATGGTTTTGTCAATTTCCACAAAATATCATATGGAATCTAATTTGTGTTAACTCCATACATGAGATTGGATATTATGCAATCTTAACTACTTTAAATCTCCTGATTTGAGGACAGAAAATATCTCTTCATTCACTCAAGTCTTTCTTACTGAGAATTAAAATCTTTATTTTCATAGTTCTCATTCCCCAAATAGTAAGCATGAATCAAGTGCCACTATTTTTTTAGTTGTTTGTCCTAGTAAACAGAAATGCAAATGACTGCAAAATGACCTTACTGAAATCAACAAGGATTTTTTTTAATGTAAACACCTACATAAACGTTATTCTCTAAGAATCAGTCTTTGAAAGTCAGTATTCACGTGGAACCTCATAAAAAAAACCAGAATCAACAACCATGGCAGCCACCACCCGAGTCCTTAAAACCCAGCCAGCCCTCCCACACTCCCTGCTTCATGCAACAGTCAAGGGCAGGTGGTCAGGCTCTGGCGACAGCCTGTATCTTAGCTATTTTCTAGGGCCTGCATTCCCCTGGCTTTCTACACCAGGAGTCCTGGCTTTTAATGCGTTTCTGGCATTCCCTGATAAAGATGACATCAGCTCTCTGCTTGTTCCTGGGGTTTGTGGTTTCAGATAACTGCTCCCCCACAGCCCCCGTGCCCTTCCCAGAACCCTCAGAGGCTAGGCGAAACCGCACCTTATCTCTTTCCCAACCATCACAGGAGGGGGCATCTGTGAAGAGATTCTATAGCAGGAAGGGGCCCAGCCTCCACCCCAAAACAGGAAACCCTCCATTGCAGCTTTTACCAGAACACGTGTGAGCCTCCTTGCCTCGTTAGACCTCTCACTCCACTGGGCCATTGCCACAAATAATCCTCTTGATACAGAAGAGAAAATGAGCTCATTGAAACACCATCGCTAGGCAGGTTCTACCCTCTGGCTTGGAGATATCAGACAGCTGGGACGTGGGAGGAATTAAGAGTTTTCTTTCTTTCATCCAGGTATTGCGAGCACAGAGCCAAGACAATTTTCAGTGCCATATAAATGTCCTTTGTACCATATTTCAAATATTAACAGAATAATGTATCTTATTATTGGCTCATTCCTTTGCAAAAAGCCTCTTTAGTGTGCTTACAATTATTTTCTCTATAAAAATTGTGTTATGGTTTTGTCAATTTCCACAAAATATCATATGGAATCTAATTTGTGTTAACTCCATACATGAGATTGGATATTATGCAATCTTAACTACTTTAAATCTCCTGATTTGAGGACAGAAAATATCTCTTCATTCACTCAAGTCTTTCTTACTGAGAATTAAAATCTTTATTTTCATAGTTCTCATTCCCCAAATAGTAAGCATGAATCAAGTGCCACTATTTTTTTAGTTGTTTGTCCTAGTAAACAGAAATGCAAATGACTGCAAAATGACCTTACTGAAATCAACAAGGATTTTTTTTAATGTAAACACCTACATAAACGTTATTCTCTAAGAATCAGTCTTTGAAAGTCAGTATTCAAATGCCACTGTCTGTGTGTAAGGCATTTCAGAAACATTCTGGAATTGCTTTTGATCGAGCTGTGGAACCTCATAAAAAAAACCAGAATCAACAACCATGGCAGCCACCACCCGAGTCCTTAAAACCCAGCCAGCCCTCCCACACTCCCTGCTTCATGCAACAGTCAAGGGCAGGTGGTCAGGCTCTGGCGACAGCCTGTATCTTAGCTATTTTCTAGGGCCTGCATTCCCCTGGCTTTCTACACCAGGAGTCCTGGCTTTTAATGCGTTTCTGGCATTCCCTGATAAAGATGACATCAGCTCTCTGCTTGTTCCTGGGGTTTGTGGTTTCAGATAACTGCTCCCCCACAGCCCCCGTGCCCTTCCCAGAACCCTCAGAGGCTAGGCGAAACCGCACCTTATCTCTTTCCCAACCATCACAGGAGGGGGCATCTGTGAAGAGATTCTATAGCAGGAAGGGGCCCAGCCTCCACCCCAAAACAGGAAACCCTCCATTGCAGCTTTTACCAGAACACGTGTGAGCCTCCTTGCCTCGTTAGACCTCTCACTCCACTGGGCCATTGCCACAAATAATCCTCTTGATACAGAAGAGAAAATGAGCTCATTGAAACACCATCGCTAGGCAGGTTCTACCCTCTGGCTTGGAGATATCAGACAGCTGGGACGTGGGAGGAATTAAGAGCTTTCTTTCCTTTGAGCTTTCATCCAGGTATTGCGAGCACAGAGCCAAGACAATGGCACCTCTCCCGTGGCCAAGACTATGGTACCTGTCCTTTGGCCAGATTAGGGTTAGAGATGAGGACCCAGTCCCTCTCTAGATCCCAGCAAGATGAAGCCTTGGTCATATCTGTCCTGTGCCTGCTCTGTCCTTGCCAAGAGGCAGTAGGGCATGTCCAAGGTCCTGCACGTCAACATTCCCTCTAAATAACTAAAAGCAGTCAGGCAAGCCTAAGGAGAGAGACCCTCTCTGCCTAGAGCCCAGAGAGGCCGGGCTTTTCCAGCCCACCAAAGACACTCATGCCCACAGGAGGAACTCGTCCAGCACACGTGGTACTAGCTGGGGCCTTGATGCTGCCCGGCTGAGGGCCCAGGTCACTCTTCCTTTCTCATCTCCATCCTCAGACAAACTACTCATTCCTCTAGATTCTGTAATCCTCACCTTGACCCCAGCCTCAGTCAGCAACATGTCATATCTAGCCTTTGGTTCTGACCTGTAACTCCATCCCTGAGAGGCCGTGCTCTGTTTTCCAGCATTTCCTAGACTTTTCCAAACATCTTAGAGGATTTATCTCCACCCTAATTTCAACAGGGCAGAGCAGTTCTCACTTACTTATTTGGGGAGTAAGACCAAGGGCATCCCAGGTGGCGCTCAGAGTAAAAAATCCTCCTGGCAATGCAGGAGGTGTAAGAGATTAGATCCCTGAGCCAGGAAGAGCCCCTGAGGGAGGAAACGGCAACCCACTCCAGTATTCCTGCCTGGGAAATCCCATGGACAAAGGAGCCTGGCGGACTACAGTCCATGGGGTAACAAAGAGTTGGACACAACTGAGCACGCTTGCCTAGTGCTGGTCTATTTCCTACAGCAGTTCCCAGATCCATACACACTATGTCTAGTACTTCAAGCAAACATGAACATTTAATCAATTATTTTTTAAAAAAGAAAAGAAACTGGGATTCCCTGGTGGTTCAGTGGCTAAGATGCCGAGCTCCCAAGGCAGGGGGCCTGGGTTCAACTCCTGGTCAGGGAACTAGATCCCCACGTGCTACAACTAAGACCTGGAACAGCCAAGTAAATAAATATATTTTTAAAAAAAAGAAAAGAAAAGAAACTGTATCTCATGATGGGCATTGAGAAGACAAGTTCACCAGCTGATTTAGTCAACCTTCAGCAGAACCCGTCATGGTCACAGCTTGATAGAGGTCAGGTTCAGATTTAAGAAGCAGAAGCTTCCTTCTCACTTTCTTCTGATCACTCTGTCTCAGCTCCAGATCCCTAATACTGACGACAAGACTTTAGCCAGGAAACCATGTGAAAGTCTCCCAAGGCCTTTTAGGATTCTCTAAGCCAGTGGTTCTCAAAGTGAGGTTTCCTGATCAGCATCACCTTGGAGGCTGTCAGAAGCGCAAATTCTCAGACCCTGTCCCAGACCTACTAGATGAGTCTCAGCCTTCTAGCTTACGTCAGAATCACTGAAACGGTTGGTGAGAACACCGTTGGTTAGATTGCTGGACCCCATCAGCAGAGTTCCTCATCAGGAAGTCTTGGATGAGGGTTGAGTGTGCATTTCTCACAAGCTCCCAGGTGACGCTAAGGCTGCTGGTCCGAAAAGCACACTTGGATAAGGATGCTCAAGGTGACCTTCTCCAACAACGGATAAGTGTGGCAAAGGGTTAATTCACAGCCCCACCTCCCAGCACAGAAAAGAGCTTGCCCACAAGCCCTTGTGAACTGCCCAGGGGAAAACAAGTGTTTGCAGAATGCTGCCTACCTTTGGAGCAGATAAACTTCAAACAGCATGAACTGGGATAGGAAATGATAACTTTTCTAAAAAGAGCGAAGCTGGCCTTGGGAGACGCAGGAAGGTCTCTCAAGAACTTCAAGCCAAAAGCCTAAACACAGGGTTTCCCTTGGTGGTCCAGTGGGTAAAGAGTCCGCCTTGTAGTGCAGGGGGCACAGGTTCAATCCCTGGCCCGGGAAGATCCCATGTGCCGCAGAGCAGCTAGACTGGTGTGTCCAATTACAAGCCAGCGCTCTGGAGCTCATGTGCCCAGAGCCGGTGCTCTGCAGCGAGAGAGGCCACTGCAGTGGGAGGCCCACACAGGCCAAAATATAAATATGGATGAAAATAAATAAACAATAAAAGAGGCCAAAATTTTTTCAAATAAATAAATTAATTTAAAAAAAAACACAAATGATCTTTTCATTTTTTTCTTCCAGCCACAGAACAAAATGTTGTTTTAACTCAGGCAATAAATGCTCCCCCAATCACGGATGAGGTCTAGCCTGCAGAGGGGTTCTCATCCCTGGCTACACACAATAACCAGTTGGGGAGTGCTTAGACATACCTAAGCCTGGCCACACCCACAGAGACTGATATTTAATTTGACAGGAGGTGGGATCCCAGATGACTTGAGTGTGCCGTCAGGGCTGGGAGGTGCTGGCTGGGCCTGTCGGATGAAATTCTAAGCAAGGTTCCTGAACTAGACACTCACCATGTGCGCTCTGTTGGCCCTTCACCAGTCAGCACGTGAAAAGTCAACCCCGGCCTCCACAACCAACCTGAGAAAAACAACTAACCTTAGGGAGAGTTTTGTTTCTTTTGTGTGTGTGTTTATAATTTTGTCTGTTGATTTACTGTTTGGCCGTGCTGGGTCTTCATTACGGTGAGGGATTTTCTCTAGTTGTGGTAAGAAGAGGCTTCTCTATCAAAACACCTCTTCCTTTCTCCTGCTCACCTGCTCTGCTCCCCAACCCCTCATGGGAGGAGGGTGGACCAAATCAAAGAGTCAGTCAATCTGTAGAGAGCACAGGAAATAGCTCAACATGATACCAGTCAAGCGGAAAAAGAAACCAAGACGCATGAAAGATAAAATCTAGAGAACATTAGTCTAAAGAATAAAACGTCATCAATGAAACCAACCCTGAAAAGGACCAAAGTCATGAGGCTCCTACTCTTTATAAGATCGTACCTCTGACATTTGAGATGCGATTGCCAGTTACTAGAGGCAGAGATGGTTCACTGACTCTGGAACCCTTAGTCAGATGGGGAGAACCAGAGTACATCACAGAGAACATAGGAGCGAGGTAAGGAACAATGTGGGGGAAGAGGAAGCATAGAGCCGGAGACATTGATCTGCTTTAACCACAGAAGTGTATTACCCAGAACACACAGGTGCAAAGAAGAGGCGCCCCCTGACTGCTGACCCTGGTGAGTCCCAGGTGCAGGTGGCCAGGACGGAGGAGGTGCGGGGCCTCCGGAACTGACTGTAATCTACAACCGCACCAAGAGTAAGACAAACAGTACAGGTAACACAATACTGTAGACAAGCTCTCCAGTTTGACCGATTTCTCTGGTCCTTCTAATCAGTGGTTCTCAAACTCTGCTGCCCATTAGAACCACCTGGGGACTTTTTTTTTTTTTTAAGATTTATTTATTTATTTATTATTGGTGGGGGGTGGGGTGGGGAGGGAGGGGAGCAGGCGGGCCACTTCTATTGGTCTTTCATTTGTCCATTTTCATCCATCTTTGTTCTTTGGCCCGTGTGGGCCTCCCATCGCGGTAACCTTTGTTGTCGCAGAGCACCTGCTCTGGGCGCATGCACTCCAGAGCCCGGGCTCGGTAATTGGACACATCGGTCCAGCCGCTCCGCGGCACGTGGGATCTTCCCAGGCCAGGGATCGAACCGGCGCCCCTTGCACTGCAAGGCAGTGTCCTTACTCATTGGACCACCAGGGAAGCCCCACCTGGGGACTTTTTAAAAACGTGGATGCCCAAGTCATACCCTATATCAAATAAATCTGAATATTCAGGGGTCGGATCTGGGGCATCTGTATTTCTGGAAGATTCCTCAGCGGATTCCAATGCGTGGCAAAAATCTGGCATCATTATCCTAAGTCCACCTCAGGACTGAGAATAAGCAGAGGAAGTGAAGAGAGTGAAGAGCAGGAGGTACTGTGTGGCATGGGGGATCTTGGTTCCCTGACCAGGGATCAAACCCATGCCCCTTGCAGAGGAAGCATCGAGTCCTAACCACTGGACCACCGGGGAAGTACCTGGGCTGAAACATCTTAAAACATATTAAAATTTCTTCTCAGTGGGGAAGCATTCAGAGATCATGAACTAGGTCTCTACTTTCTTTTCCCAAGTTGAGTCCAACTCTCATGCCGCAATTTGGTTAAACTGATTTCTCACTGGGCTTGGAATTCAAAGTTTTTCTAGATTCTCTTACTTCTTTTTCACCCGCATCTTGGGGTCTTGCCAATTCTAAAGTAGTCTATAGTTTGCAACCCCATGGACAGAGGAGCCCACCAGGCTCCTCTGTCCATGAGATTTCCCAGGTTAAGAATACTAGCGGGCTTCCCCTGGTGGTCCAGTGGGTAAGGACACCGCCTTGCACTGCAAGGGGCGCCAGTTCGATCCCTGGCCTGGGAAGGTCCCACGTGCTGCGGAGTGGCTGGACTGATGTGTCCAATTATGGAGCTGAGCTCTGGGGTTCATGCGCCCAGAGCCAGCGCTCTGCAACGACAGAGGCCACCACGATGGGAGGCCCACAGGAGCCAAAGAACAAAGACGGATGAAAATAGAGAAATGAAAGACCAATAGAAGTGGCCCGCCCATCCCCCTCCCTCCCCACCTCACCCCCTAAAAAATAAATAAATAAAATAAATGTTTAAAAAAAAAGTTTAAAAAAAAAAAAGAATACTAGCGTGGGTAACCATTTCCTTCTCCAGGGAATCTTCCTGATCCAGGGATCAAATCTGGGTCTCCTGCACTGCAGGAAGATTCTTTACCATCTGAGCCACCAGGGATACCCAAAGATCACAGATACCAATTCGGAAATAAATGTGGTCAGGAGCATTAATCAAATTAAAATCTTTTTATGGAAGGAAAACAAATATATACTTATTTTTAAATGTTTAACTCTACCACCTCCACATTATGCAAAAAGCAGAAAGTATTTTGTTATCAGATACCTTTTTTTGTCACTTATTTAAGTTTTTATCATAATTCTCACCATCACTTATGCCATTAAGTACCTCAAGTTAATTTTTGCTGTAGAAATTAAAAGTCAGATTTGATCAAATTCAAAAAGATACTTAGCTAATCTGAAAAGAGAGCAAAAATTCTCAAATGATTCTTAAGGAGCACACACCTCCTCATGCTGTGAGGTCAGAGAAAACAGCCTCTCTCTAGGGCCATAAAGTTGACGGGGAGACTCCAAGGATGGAGCCCAATTAGTAACAAAGCAAACTTCTGGGAAGATCCCTCCTGGGAATGCACTCTCACAAAAGACATAGAGCATGCAAAAGTACATGGCAAACCTTGAAAACATTATGCTAAGTGAAAGAACCCAGATACAATATGACAAATATTATATGATTGCATTTACAGGAAACTTCCAAAACAGGCAAATCCATGCCAACAGAAAGTAGAGTAGAGGTTACCAGGGGCTGAGAAGAGGAAAAATGAGGCATGCCCATGGATGGGTGTGGGCTTTCTTTTGGGGATGATGAAACTGTTCTGGAACGTGAATGTACATGTCACCGCCTTGCACTGCAAGGGGCGCCAGTTCGATCCCTGGCCTGGGAAGGTCCCACGTGCTGCGGAGTGGCTGGACTGATGTGTCCAATTATGGAGCTGAGCTCTGGGGTTCATGCGCCCAGAGCCAGCGCTCTGCAACGACAGAGGCCACCACGATGGGAGGCCCACAGGAGCCAAAGAACAAAGACGGATGAAAATAGAGAAATGAAAGACCAATAGAAGTGGCCCGCCCATCCCCCTCCCTCCCCACCTCACCCCCTAAAAAATAAATAAATAAAATAAATGTTTAAAAAAAAAGTTTTAAAAAAAAAAAGAATACTAGCGTGGGTAACCATTTCCTTCTCCAGGGAATCTTCCTGATCCAGGGATCAAATCTGGGTCTCCTGCACTGCAGGAAGATTCTTTACCATCTGAGCCACCAGGGATACCCAAAGATCACAGATACCAATTCGGAAATAAATGTGGTCAGGAGCATTAATCAAATTAAAATCTTTTTATGGAAGGAAAACAAATATATACTTATTTTTAAATGTTTAACTCTACCACCTCCACATTATGCAAAAAGCAGAAAGTATTTTGTTATCAGATACCTTTTTTTGTCACTTATTTAAGTTTTAATCATAATTCTCACCATCACTTATGCCATTAAGTACCTCAAGTTAATTTTTGCTGTAGAAATTAAAAGTCAGATTTGATCAAATTCAAAAAGATACTTAGCTAATCTGAAAAGAGAGCAAAAATTCTCAAATGATTCTTAAGGAGCACACACCTCCTCATGCTGTGAGGTCAGAGAAAACAGCCTCTCTCTAGGGCCATAAAGTTGACGGGGAGACTCCAAGGATGGAGCCCAATTAGTAACAAAGCAAACTTCTGGGAAGATCCCTCCTGGGAATGCACTCTCACAAAAGACATAGAGCATGCAAAAGTACATGGCAAACCTTGAAAACATTATGCTAAGTGAAAGAACCCAGATACAATATGACAAATATTATATGATTGCATTTACAGGAAACTTCCAAAACAGGCAAATCCATGCCAACAGAAAGTAGAGTAGAGGTTACCAGGGGCTGAGAAGAGGAAAAAATGAGGCATGCCCATGGATGGGTGTGGGCTTTCTTTTTGGGGATGATGAAACTGTTCTGGAACCAGATGGTGGTGACGGTTGTGCAACATCGTGAATGTACTTATTGCCATTGAACTGTACACTTTATGATAATAAATAAAATACAACAAAGGCAATTACAGACAAAAACAGATTGCTAAGAGGACAGAGAAAAGAACAATGCAAATAAGAAGCAACTACCAAGAGTTAGACACTATGTAAGACAAAGTTAGGGGGGAAAAAAGCATTACATTAGCAGCATTTTTTTTGGATCTGTCTCCTGAAGTAAAGGAAATAAAAGCAAAAAAGAAACAAATGGGACCTAATGAAACTGAAAAGTTTTTGCACAGCCAAGGCAACCACTGACAAAACAGAAAGACAACCTCCTGAATGGGAGAGAATATTTGCTAATGATATGATGAATAAGGGATTAATAGCCAACATATATAATATCCAACATATACAAATAGCTCAAACAACACCAAAAAATTCACCAAACAACCCCATTTAAAAATGGGCAGGAAAAAAACCATTTTTTTAAATAAAAATGGGCAGAACTGAATAGACATTTTTCCAAAGAGGAAAGGCAGGTAGCCAATAGGCACATGAAAACATGCTCAACATCTCTAACATCAGGCAAAGGCAAAACAAAACCACAATGACATATCACCTCGCACCTGTCAGAATGGTGATCACCAAAAAGAATACACATAACAAATGCTGGCGAAGATGTGAAGAAAATGGACTCCTCGAACAGGGTTGGTGGGAATGAACATTGGTACAGCCACTGTGGAGAAGAAAATGGAGGCCTCTCAAAAAACTAAAACTACTACATGGCCCGTCAATTCTGCTACTGGGTATATATCTGACAAAAACAAAACACTAACTTGAAGGCATACTTGCAGCCTCATGTTCATAGCAGCACTATTTACAATTGCAAAGTTATGGAAGCAGCCTACGTGTCCATCAACAGATAGAGAGATAAAGAAGATATGAAGGCTACTCAGAAAAGTTTATTGGAAGCAGCCTACGTGTTTCATCATGGATGAAACATTATGCTAAGTGAAAGAACCCAGATACAATATGACAAATATTATATGATTGCATTTACAGGAAACTTCCAAAACAGGCAAATCCATGCCAACAGAAAGTAGAGTAGAGGTTACCAGGGGCTGAGAAGAGGAAAAATAGAGGCATGCCCATGGATGGGTGTGGGCTTTCTTTTTGGGGATGATGAAACTGTTCTGGAACCAGATGGTGGTGACGGTTGTGCAACATCGTGAATGTACTTATTGCCATTGAACTGTACACTTTATGATAATAAATAAAATACAACAAAGGCAATTACAGACAAAAACAGATTGCTAAGAGGACAGAGAAAAGAACAATGCAAATAAGAAGCAACTACCAAGAGTTAGACACTATGTAAGACAAAGTGATGGAGGAAAAGAGTATGACAATAGCAGCATTTTTTTTGGATCTGTCTCCTGAAGTAAAGGAAATAAAAGCAAAAAAGAAACAAATGGGACCTAATGAAACTGAAAAGTTTTTGCACAGCAAAGGAAACCACTGACAAAACAGAAAGACAACCTCCTGAATGGGAGAGAATATTTGCTAATGATATGATGAATAAGGGATTAATAGCCAACATATATAATATCCAACATATACAAATAGCTCAAACAACACCAAAAAATTCACCAAACAACCCCATTTAAAAATGGGCAGGAAAAAAACCATTTTTTTAAATAAAAATGGGCAGAACTGAATAGACATTTTTCCAAAGAGGAAAGGCAGGTAGCCAATAGGCACATGAAAACATGCTCAACATCTCTAACATCAGGCAAAGGCAAAACAAAACCACAATGACATATCACCTCGCACCTGTCAGAATGGTGATCACCAAAAAGAATACACATAACAAATGCTGGCGAAGATGTGAAGAAAATGGACTCCTCGAACAGGGTTGGTGGGAATGAACATTGGTACAGCCACTGTGGAGAAGAAAATGGAGGCCTCTCAAAAAACTAAAACTACTACATGGCCCGTCAATTCTGCTACTGGGTATATATCTGACAAAAACAAAACACTAACTTGAAGGCATACTTGCAGCCTCATGTTCATAGCAGCACTATTTACAATTGCAAAGTTATGGAAGCAGCCTACGTGTCCATCAACAGATAGAGAGATAAAGAAGATATGAAGGCTACTCAAAAAAAGAACAAAATTTTGCAATTTGCAGCAACACAGATGAACTAGGAGGGCATTATGCGAATAAGTCAGACACAGAAAAACAGCCTATGATATCACTTAGATGTGAATCTAAGAAATAGAACAAACTAAGGAATATAACACAAAGAAGTAGACAGCAAATCTAGAGAACAAACCACGCAGCCAGAGGGAGGGAGTGCTGGAAAGAGCAACGGAGCAGGCGATACAAACCACCAGGTGTGAGACAGGCTCAGGGCGTACTGCACAGCGGGGAAGAGCACCAATACTCTGTAATAACTGTAAATGGAAAGAAACCTTTAAAAATTGTATAAACATTTTAATAAATAAATTTTAAAACAAGCATTATGATGTAAAAGTGCTAGAGACGGGCTTCCCTGGTGGTTCAGTGGGTAAAGACACCGCCTTGCAGTGCAAGGGGCGCCGGTTCAATCCCTGGCCTGGGAAGATCCCACGTGCCGCGGAGCGACTGGACCGATGTGTCCAATTACCAAGCCGGAGCTCTGGAGCGCATGCGCCCAGAGCTGGTGCTCTGCGACAACAGAGGCCACCGCGATGGGAGGCCCACACGGGCCAAAGAACAAAGACGGATGAAAATAGAGAAATGAAAGACCAATAGAAGTGGCCCGCCCGCTCCCCTCCCTCCCCAACCCGACCCCCGTCCAAAATAAATAAATAAATAAATCTTTAAAAAAAAAAAAAGAAAGAAAGAAAAAAAAAAGTGCTAGAGACCACCAATATATAAAACAATTAAAACCACGGAGAGGTACAATTTCGCATTCCATGTACTGGCACAGTTTGTAAAAGGCAGAGGACATCAGCCAGCAAGGGTATGAAACAAAAGAATATAGACACTTTTCTGGTGGGAGTAAAGGGATGCACACCTGGAGATTTGCCATTGGTCCCTAAAACTTAAGCAAGGGAATTCTGCGAGATAGCTAGATAACTCTTGCATGAGTACACAAGGAAAGATATTCCAAAGGATTAGTTTGCAATAGGAAAAAAACCTAAAAACAATCTATATTTTAATAACAAGAAAACTGATATATAAATTGTGTCAATTTGCAGCAACAGAAAGTTATGGAAGCAGCCTACGTGTCCATCAACAGAGAGATAAAGAAGATATGAAGGCTACTCAAAAAAAGAACAAAATTTTGCAATTTGCAGCAACACAGATGAACTAGGAGGGCATTATGCGAATAAGTCAGACACAGAAAAACAGCCTATGATATCACTTAGATGTGAATCTAAGAAATAGAACAAACTAAGGAATATAACACAAAGAAGTAGACAGCAAATCTAGAGAACAAACCACGCAGCCAGAGGGAGGGAGTGCTGGAAAGAGCAACGGAGCAGGCGATACAAACCACCAGGTGTGAGACAGGCTCAGGGCGTACTGCACAGCGGGGAAGAGCACCAATACTCTGTAATAACTGTAAATGGAAAGAAACCTTTAAAAATTGTATAAACATTTTAATAAATAAATTTTAAAACAAGCATTATGATGTAAAAGTGCTAGAGACGGGCTTCCCTGGTGGTTCAGTGGGTAAAGACACCGCCTTGCAGTGCAAGGGGCGCCGGTTCAATCCCTGGCCTGGGAAGATCCCACGTGCCGCGGAGCGACTGGACCGATGTGTCCAATTACCAAGCCGGAGCTCTGGAGCGCATGCGCCCAGAGCCGGCGCTCTGCGACAACAGAGGCCACCGCGATGGGAGGCCCACACGGGCCAAAGAACAAAGACGGATGAAAATAGAGAAATGAAAGACCAATAGAAGTGGCCCGCCCGCTCCCCTCCCTCCCCAACCCGACCCCCGTCCAAAATAAATAAATAAATAAATCTTTAAAAAAAAAAAGAAAGAAAGAAAAAAAAAAGTGCTAGAGACCACCAATATATAAAACAATTAAAACCACGGAGAGGTACAATTTCGCATTCCATGTACTGGCACAGTTTGTAAAAGGCAGAGGACATCAGCCAGCAAGGGTATGAAACAAAAGAATATAGACATTTTTCTGGTGGGAGTAAAGGGATGCACACCTGGAGATTTGCCATTGGTCCCTAAAACTTAAGCAAGGGAATTCTGCGAGATAGCTAGATAACTCTTGCATGAGTACACAAGGAAAGATATTCCAAAGGATTAGTTTGCAATAGGAAAAAAACCTAAAAACAATCTATATTTTAATAACAAGAAAACTGATATATAAATTGTGTCCATTTGTAAAAAAAGAAAGCAATTGTTTATAAAAAAAAGAACTAGGGCAGCCTCTCTGCTAAAACATATCGGATTTGAGGCACAATAAAATGGAGGCCCATGTTGTCCTTGTTGTTGTTTAGTCACTAAGTTGTATCCACCTCTTAGGAACACCATGGACTGTAGCCCGCCAGTCTCCTCTGCCCATGGGACTTCCCAGGCAAGAATACTGGAATACTACTCCAAGGAATCTTCCCAACCCAGGAATCAAGTACCTAAATACTTAAAAGTAACTAATCAAACTAAAAAATGGCTCAATAAAACGTTTCCCTTCTTATCTAGACAACACACTTTCATAATGATCTGGAAGGCCAAGTTCACATTTAGAACTCTCAGACTCCACTGAGTTCTATTACAGAATATATGACTAAGAGAATGAAGAGAGTTAATCCTGGCTCCCAGCTGTAGCCTCTCACTTCTCTTCGCCCCATTAGGCTCTGTCCCACATTGCTAGGGGCATCAGACAGAGGCCATGAACGTGCCAGTCTGTACATCTGAATTCCTTCCACATGTACGAAGACCCAGGGACAAAGCCCACTCAAAGTCCCGGAAGTAGGCTTGGGAATTCTAGGGTTCTAGGAACGCACAGCCTAGTCTAGACCAGTGGGGAAGAAGGCCACGGATGGAGGCCACTCTTGATGAGCAAAGTTCCTTAACTCCACAGACTCCTCAAAAGGTGGGTAGGACTACACTTGGACTGAAACTGGGACCAGTAAAGCAGAGAGCAGAGGACATCAGCCAGCAAGGGTATGAAACAAAAGAATATAGACACTTTTCTGGTGGGAGTAAAGGGATGCACACCTGGAGATTTGCCATTGGTCCCTAAAACTTAAGCAAGGGAATTCTGCGAGATAGCTAGATAACTCTTGCATGAGTACACAAGGAAAGATATTCCAAAGGATTAGTTTGCAATAGGAAAAAAACCTAAAAACAATCTATATTTTAATAACAAGAAAACTGATATATAAATTGTGTCCATTTGTAAAAAAAGAAAGCAATTGTTTATAAAAAAAAGAACTAGGGCAGCCTCTCTGCTAAAACATATCGGATTTGAGGCACAATAAAATGGAGGCCCATGTTGTCCTTGTTGTTGTTTAGTCACTAAGTTGTATCCACCTCTTAGGAACACCATGGACTGTAGCCCGCCAGTCTCCTCTGCCCATGGGACTTCCCAGGCAAGAATACTGGAATACTACTCCAAGGAATCTTCCCAACCCAGGAATCAAGTACCTAAATACTTAAAAGTAACTAATCAAACTAAAAAATGGCTCAATAAAACGTTTCCCTTCTTATCTAGACAACACACTTTCATAATGATCTGGAAGGCCAAGTTCACATTTAGAACTCTCAGACTCCACTGAGTTCTATTACAGAATATATGACTAAGAGAATGAAGAGAGTTAGTCCTGGCTCCCAGCTGTAGCCTCTCACTTCTCTTCGCCCCATTAGGCTCTGTCCCACATTGCTAGGGGCATCAGACAGAGGCCATGAACGTGCCAGTCTGTACATCTGAATTCCTTCCACATGTACGAAGACCCAGGGACAAAGCCCACTCAAAGTCCCGGAAGTAGGCTTGGGAATTCTAGGGTTCTAGGAACGCACAGCCTAGTCTAGACCAGTGGGGAAGAAGGCCACGGATGGAGGCCACTCTTGATGAGCAAAGTTCCTTAACTCCACAGACTCCTCAAAAGGTGGGTAGGACTACACTTGGACTGAAACTGGGACCAGTAAAGCAGAGAGCACAGGACAGAAATTCATCTTGCCCAGGTTGCCAGGTGGTATAGAAACCACCAAGGCTTCGTATAGCAGGAGTGAATTTCAGAAACATTATACTGTGCAAACAAGACCAAAAGAAGCAAATATTTGCATACCCAATGCTGGTATCACTCACAGGCTTGAAAACAGGCAAAACAATCCTAAATACTGCTTAGACATAAATACACGTGTAGAAAAATAATAAATGTGTGAGGAAAATGAATACCAAATACAGAACCATGTTGTGGGATTGTATATTGGTATGGCCATTATGGAGAACAGTGTGGAGTTCCTCAAAAATAGAAATGACCAGGGCTTCCCCTGGTGGTCCAGTGGGTAAGGACACCGCCTTGCAGTGCAAGGGGCGTCGGTTCGAGCCCTGGCCTGGGAAGATCCCACGTGCCGCGGAGCGACTGGACTGATGTGTCCAATCACCGAGCCGGAGCTCTGGAGCGCATGCGCCCAGAGCCAGCGCTCTGCAACAACAGACGCCACCGCGATGGGAGGCCCACAGGAGCCAAAGAACAAAGACGGATGAAAATAGAGAAATGAAAGACCAATAGAAGTGGCCCGCCAGCTCCCCTCCCTCCCCAGCCCGACCTCCGCCCAAAATAAATAAATAATAAAAAAATATATATAGAAATGACCACAGAGTCCAGCCGTCCCACTTCTGGGTCTATATCCTAAGGAAATGAAATCAGTATCTCAAAAGAAATATCTGCACTCCCAAATCTATTGCAGCATGATTCACAATAGCCACAATACGGAAACAACCTGAGTGTGCATCCACAGGTGTATGGATAAAGGAAATGCAGTTTACATGTATAAAATGCAATAGTACTCAACCATAACAAGAAGGAAAATCTACCAATGGCAACATGTATGAACCTAAAAGACATTACGCTCAGTGAAATAAGCCCGACACAGAAAGACAAAAACGACATGATCTCCCTTACACATGAAATCTCAGAAAGTCAACACACAGAATGAGAGTAGAATGGTCGCTGCCAGGAATTTGGGTGCAGGAGGAGGGACATCAGTCAAAGGGAACAAACTCCTTTCACTTATAAGATGAATAAGCTCTAGGGATCTAAGGTTCAGCGTGGTGACTATAGTTGATAACAAATACTGTAGACTTAAAATTTGCTAAGAGAGTGGTTATTAACTGTTCTCATCATTTGAAAAAATGAGGGTAAATAGGACTTCCCTGGTGGCCTCCTGGCTAAGACCTTCCTCATGCAGAAAGAAGCAAATATTTGCATACCAAAAAAAAATTTGCTGGGTATCACTCACAGGCTTGAAAACAGGCAAAACAATCCTAAATACTGCTTAGACATAAATACACGTGTAGAAAAATAATAAATGTGTGAGGAAAATGAATACCAAATACAGAACCATGTTGTGGGATTGTATATTGGTATGGCCATTATGGAGAACAGTGTGGAGTTCCTCAAAAATAGAAATGACCAGGGCTTCCCCTGGTGGTCCAGTGGGTAAGGACACCGCCTTGCAGTGCAAGGGGCGTCGGTTCGAGCCCTGGCCTGGGAAGATCCCACGTGCCGCGGAGCGGCTGGACTGATGTGTCCAATCACCGAGCCGGAGCTCTGGAGCGCATGCGCCCAGAGCCAGCGCTCTGCAACAACAGACGCCACCGCGATGGGAGGCCCACAGGAGCCAAAGAACAAAGACGGATGAAAATAGAGAAATTAAAGACCAATAGAAGTGGCCCGCCAGCTCCCCTCCCTCCCCAGCCCGACCTCCGCCCAAAATAAATAAATAATAAAAAAATATATATAGAAATGACCACAGAGTCCAGCCGTCCCACTTCTGGGTCTATATCCTAAGGAAATGAAATCAGTATCTCAAAAGAAATATCTGCACTCCCAAATCTATTGCAGCATGATTCACAATAGCCACAATACGGAAACAACCTGAGTGTGCATCCACAGGTGTATGGATAAAGGAAATGCAGTTTACATGTATAAAATGCAATAGTACTCAACCATAACAAGAAGGAAAATCTACCAATGGCAACATGTATGAACCTAAAAGACATTACGCTCAGTGAAATAAGCCCGACACAGAAAGACAAAAACGACATGATCTCCCTTACACATGAAATCTCAGAAAGTCAACACACAGAATGAGAGTAGAATGGTCGCTGCCAGGAATTTGGGTGCAGGAGGAGGGACATCAGTCAAAGGGAACAAACTCCTTTCACTTATAAGATGAATAAGCTCTAGGGATCTAAGGTTCAGCGTGGTGACTATAGTTGATAACAAATACTGTAGACTTAAAATTTGCTAAGAGAGTGGTTATTAACTGTTCTCATCATTTGAAAAAATGAGGGTAAATAGGACTTCCCTGGTGGCCTCCTGGCTAAGACTTCCCATTCCTCATGCAGGGGGCCCAGGTTTAAGCCCTGGTCAGGGAACTAGATCCCTTGTGCCAAACCTCAGAGTCTGAATGTCTCAAGGAAGATCTAAGATGCCAAGTGCAGCGACTAAGACCCAGCACAGCTAAAATAAAAAAAAAAATTTAATGGGGGTAAATAAATGAGGTGATAAATAGGTTAATCAGCTTGACTGAGGTAATCGCTTCACAATGTATATACATAGTATAACAAAATACCACATTATATACCTTAAATGTATACAATGTTTATTAGTCAATCATACTTAAAGCTGGTATGTTTTCCTCTAGTTATGAGCTCGAAAAAAGGAGAGATGATCAAAGAAGAGAATTCTGGAGGAGTAATTAACTGTGTTATATTCTATCTCTGAAGCTGATTTCTCGGTACGCAGATATTCACTGTATGTATATAGTCTCGGAAGACAAACAACAGATAATAAAAACTTTAATAAGAAAATTATTTTAAAATTAAAACAAAGAGACACCATTGTATATCCTTTAGAATAAATAAAAAGTTTGGGGGGCTTCCCTGGTGGTCCAATGGGTAAGGATACCGCCTTGCAGTGCAAGCGGCGCCGGTTCGATCCCTGGCCTGGGAAGATCCCACGTGCCGCGGAGCAGCTGGACCAATGTGTCCAATTACCAAGCCGGGCATGCGCCCAGAGCCGGCGCTCTGCGACAATAGAGGCCACTGCGATGGGAGGCCCACAAGGGCCAAAGAACAAAGACGGATGAAAATAGAGAAATGAAAGACCAATAGAAGTGGCCCGCCTGCTCCCCTCCCTCCCCAACCCACCCCATCCGGAAAAAAAAGCAAAACGAAAAAAAAAGTTTGGGTGTGGGTTTAATTCCTGGTCATGCCGCTGGATGCAATCAAAAAGATTTAAAAAAGAAAAAGAAAAAGTCTGATAATACCAAGTGCTAGTTGGCTACAAATGGTAAAACTGGGACTATCAAACATGAAAATGAAATTGGTACATGGCTCAAAAGGCAAAGAAGTTGCCTGCAGTACAGGAGACCCAGGTTCAATCCCTGGTTTGGGAAAATCCCCTGGAGAAGGGAGTGGCTCCCCACTCCAGTGTTCTTACCTGGAGAATGCCATGGACAGAAGAGCCTGGCAGGGTACACTCCATGGGGTCACAAAGAGCTGGACTAACACTTCTAAAAAATACTTCTATTACACTGGTGTATCAGAACCTGGAAAAGGTGAAGCTGTGTGAGCACTAAAACCAGCAATCCCATTTCCTGGTGATCTACCTTAATTCTTAAAGACAGAAGCCAGGCAAAGAGGACAACAGAGGATGAGACGGTTGGATGACATCACCGACTCAATGGACATGAGTTTGAGCAAACTCCAGGAGATAGTGAAGGACAGGGAAGCTTGGAGTGCTGCAGTCCATGGGGTCATCAAGAGTCAGCACAACTGAGCGACTGAACAACAACAAATGATTTGCCCTGGAGAAGCTCCTGCCACGACCACCAAGGGACAAGTATAGTCTTGACAGCATGCTTCTTCACAGTCAAAAAAGTAGAAATACTCCAAATGCCCATTATTGAAGGAATAGGTGCTGAACTGTGGTACGAATCATGACGAAATACTATACAGCTGTTAAGATGAATAAACTAGATCCTTATAACAACATAAATAGATCTTCAAAACCTAACACGGAGTAAAAAGTCTAAAATGCATAAAACAATGCTACATTCTGTACATGAACGAAAACACGCATGAGAAGAAATTTTAAAATCACGGAAGGGCAGGACACACACCTAAATCATGATTGAAGTTGTTTCTGGGAAAAATGGGAAATGAGACAAAGGAAGAGAAAAAACAATAACCATAGGCAGGTTATAGTTTTTCTTTTATTTTAAAATAAAAGGATTAAAAAAAGATCTGAATATTTATTCTAAGAGGTGAATTATAAGCTTTTTATACTATATATTCTTTTATACAATATAGCTTTTGTAAAACACTCAGAATATATATACTTTGATGCTTGTTATACTAGTCTTTGAATTTTTTTAATTTATGAAATCATCAATTAATTCTCTTCCTATCTTCCCACCCCCACCCAAAGTTTCAATTACGCAAACGGGAAAAGCATTCAAACAGGAAAGAACCCAGGGAAACAAAACCACAAACGCTTCAGTTATTACACTGGTGTATCAGAACCTGGAAAAGGTGAAGGGGCTAGTTTTTGAGCACGGGTAACACTCCATGGGGTCACAAAGAGCTGGACTAACACTTCTAAAAATACTTCTATTACACTGGTGTATCAGAACCTGGAAAAGGTGAAGCTGTGTGAGCACTAAAACCAGCAATCCCATTTCCTGGTGATCTACCTTAATTCTTAAAGACAGAAGCCAGGCAAAGAGGACAACAGAGGATGAGACGGTTGGATGACATCACCGACTCAATGGACATGAGTTTGAGCAAACTCCAGGAGATAGTGAAGGACAGGGAAGCTTGGAGTGCTGCAGTCCATGGGGTCATCAAGAGTCAGCACAACTGAGCGACTGAACAACAACAAATGATTTGCCCTGGAGAAGCTCCTGCCACGACCACCAAGGGACAAGTATAGTCTTGACAGCATGCTTCTTCACAGTCAAAAAAGTAGAAATACTCCAAATGCCCATTATTGAAGGAATAGGTGCTGAACTGTGGTACGAATCATGACGAAATACTATACAGCTGTTAAGATGAATAAACTAGATCCTTATAACAACATAAATAGATCTTCAAAACCTAACACGGAGTAAAAAGTCTAAAATGCATAAAACAATGCTACATTCTGTACATGAACGAAAACACGCATGAGAAGAAATTTTAAAATCACGGAAGGGCAGGACACACACCTAAATCATGATTGAAGTTGTTTCTGGGAAAAATGGGAAATGAGACAAAGGAAGAGAAAAAACAATAACCATAGGCAGGTTATAGTTTTTCTTTTATTTTAAAATAAAAGGATTAAAAAAAGATCTGAATATTTATTCTAAGAGGTGAATTATAAGCTTTTTATACTATATATTCTTTTATACAATATAGCTTTTGTAAAACACTCAGAATATATATACTTTGATGCTTGTTATACTAGTCTTTGAATTTTTTTAATTTATGAAATCATCAATTAATTCTCTTCCTATCTTCCCACCCCCACCCAAAGTTTCAATTACGCAAACGGGAAAGGCATACAAACAGGAAAGAACCCAGGGGAAACACCCACAGCATTAGAAACCGCAAAGATAGTTGAAGGCATTCAGGGAACCTGCTTTAAACAGTTAAACAGAAACCATGCCTGCAATAAAATATATTTTGAACCTGAATTAATGAAAGATAATTCTTTCTACAGCTACTTGACAAGGCTAGCAACAGCTACTTGACTAGGCTAGCAGCTAGGTCAAGAAGTCATGCCCCGGACTTCCTTGGTGGTCCAATGGCTAAGACACTGCCCTCCCAATGCAGGTGGCCTGAGTTTGATCCTTGATCAAAGAACTGAAACGAAGCTGCAACGAAGATTCAGTAGAGCCAAGGAATTCAAAAAAAAATTTTTTTTTAAAGAAGTGATGGGTTCAACACTAACTTTGTCAGCTATGTGCTATGTGATCTGTGGTAAAACTCTAAACAGCTCCAGCACTGCGTTTCCTTACAATAAACTGAAACTGAAACTGTTCGTTGCTCAGTTGTGTCTGACTCTGTGACCCCATGGACTGTAGCTTGTCAGGCTCCTCTGTCCACGTAGTTCTCCAGTCAAGAATACTCGAGTGAGTTGCCATTTCCTTCTTCAGGGGCTCTCCCGGAACCAGGGATCAAACCCGGGTCTCCTGCATTTCAGGCTGAGTCTTTATTTATTTATTTATTTATTTTATTTTATTTTGGGGAGGTGGAGGGGTTAGAGAGGGAGGGGGTCGGGAGGGCCACTTCTATTGGTCTTTCATATATCTGTTTTCATCCATCTTTGTTCTTTGGCTCCTGTGGGCCTCCCATCGCAGTGGCCTCTGTTGTCACAGAGCACCGGCAATGAGACAAAGGAAGAGAAAACAATAACCATAGGCAGGTTATAGTTTTTCTTTTATTTTAAAATAAAAGGATTAAAAAGATCTGAATATTTATTCTAAGAGGTGAATTATAAGCTTTTATACTATATATTCTTTTATACAATATAGCTTTTGTAAAACACTCAGAATATATATACTTTGATGCTTGTTATACTAGTCTTTGAATTTTTTTAATTTATGAAATCATCAATTAATTCTCTTCCTATCTTCCCACCCCCACCCAAAGTTTCAATTACGCAAACGGGAAAGGCATACAAACAGGAAAGAACCCAGGGGAAACACCCACAGCATTAGAAACCGCAAAGATAGTTGAAGGCATTCAGGGAACCTGCTTTAAACAGTTAAACAGAAACCATGCCTGCAATAAAATATATTTTGAACCTGAATTAATGAAAGATAATTCTTTCTACAGCTACTTGACAAGGCTAGCAACAGCTACTTGACTAGGCTAGCAGCTAGGTCAAGAAGTCATGCCCCGGACTTCCTTGGTGGTCCAATGGCTAAGACACTGCCCTCCCAATGCAGGTGGCCTGAGTTTGATCCTTGATCAAAGAACTGAAACGAAGCTGCAACGAAGATTCAGTAGAGCCAAGGAATTCAAAAAAAAAATTTTTTTTAAAGAAGTGATGGGTTCAACACTAACTTTGTCAGCTATGTGCTATGTGATCTGTGGTAAAACTCTAAACAGCTCCAGCACTGCGTTTCCTTACAATAAACTGAAACTGAAACTGTTCGTTGCTCAGTTGTGTCTGACTCTGTGACCCCATGGACTGTAGCTTGTCAGGCTCCTCTGTCCACGTAGTTCTCCAGTCAAGAATACTTGAGTGAGTTGCCATTTCCTTCTTCAGGGGCTCTCCCGGAACCAGGGATCAAACCCGGGTCTCCTGCATTTCAGGCTGAGTCTTTATTTATTTATTTATTTATTTTATTTTATTTTGGGGAGGTGGAGGGGTTAGAGAGGGAGGGGGTCGGGAGGGCCACTTCTATTGGTCTTTCATATATCTGTTTTCATCCATCTTTGTTCTTTGGCTCCTGTGGGCCTCCCATCGCAGTGGCCTCTGTTGTCACAGAGCACCGGCTCTGGGCGCATGCGCTCCAGAGCTCCGCTTCGGTAATTGGACACATCGGTCCAGCCGCTCCGCGGCACGTAGGATCTTCCCAGGCCAGGGATCGAACCGGCGCCCCTTGCACTGCAAGGTGGTGTCCTTACCCACTGGACCACCAGGGAAGCCCAGGCTGAGTCTTTACCATTTGAGCCACCAGGGAGTACTTAACGTAAGTACCTTACGTTAAGATGGGGATTATATCACCTACCTCAAGAATCATGGCCAAGACTAACTTGGATACCATCTTCAAAGCGTTTATCATAATGCTTGGTACACAGTTATTTCTTCAATAAATGGTAGCTATTATTTGTGTCAGACCTGAGATTAGAACTCCCATGTGTGGGCATATGTTTAAGCAAAGCAAATAGAAATACCCCATACAGTGGACCAAAACTAATTATCCAATGATGAAGCAAGCCCTGTTGTGAACTAAAATGTCTAGTTAAAAGCGACACAGAAGACAAGACCAGAACTGCAGAATTGATAGGAAAAATCCCATCTATAAATTATAGTACTGCAGAGGAAAATTTATAAGTCCAGCAAAAAGCAAACTGTCCTCACGTGAACAGAAAATAATTACTGAACTGAACGGTAATCTCAACATGGGCATCGATTTATCAGCAAGAGCCCATCAACCTATAATTCACAAAGAAAGTCCTTAGATTCCCAGGTGTCAGGTTTTAGGCGATGAGGTTTTATAAGTAGCTAAGGAAGAGAGAATACTTTAAAACATACTTGGGGAAAAGTATATTTTTATATGCTTTAAGTCAAAGAGAAAGAATTCTTTCAATGATCCTTAATAGAAGGACATGATGTACATTAATGGATTAAAATTTTGGGGCTTCCCTGGTGGTCCAGTGGGTAGGGACACCACCTTGCAGTGCAAGGGGCGCCGGTTCGAGCCCTGGCCTGGGAAGATTCCACGTGGACCGATGTGTCCAATTGCCGAGCCGGAGCTCTGGAGCGCATGCGCCCAGAGCCGGTGCTCTGTGACAACAGAGGCCGCCGCGATGGGAGGCCCACACGGGCCAAAGAACAAAGATGGATGAAAATGGATAAATGAAAAACCAATAGAAGTGGCCCTCCTGATCCCCTCCCTCCCCACCCCACCCCCCACCAATAATAAATAAGTAAATAAATCTTTAAAAAAAAAATTGTAATCCTCAAACTCAAAAGTGATATAAGAACAATTTAAAAATGACTAGGCCAGGGCTTCCCTGGTAGCTGAATGGTGGAGAGTTTGCCTGCCAATGCAGGAAACATGGGTTCAACCCCTAATCTGGGAAGATCCCACATGTTGCAGAGCGACTAAACCCTTGAGACACAACTATTGAGCCTGTGCTCTAGAGCCTCGGAGCCACAACTATTGAGCCCGTGTGCAAAACTACTGAAGCCTGTGAACCCTAGAGTCCAAGTTGACAACAAGACAAGTCACCTCAACAACAAACCTGCTCACCTCAACTAGAGAGTAGCCCCCACTCCCTGCAACTAGAGAAGAGCCTGCAGCAGCAGTGAAAACCCAGAACAGCCAAAATTAAATAAATAAATAAATAATTTTTAAAAAAGATTAGACCAACACATTTAAGACTTTATCACTCAATTAAAAAAAGATTTTAATGAATTCTTCAGAAAATCCGCCCAAACTTTTATAGACCAAATTATTCCTACAGACCATATTATTCATATAGAACATATTATTCCTCTTTTAAAATATAGAAAAGTGTAGGTTAACTAACCAACTTATGAGCTTAAATGGTTTTGATGATTCACTCAAGAAAACATAATAAGAATAATTTAAAAAACTAAAGTTTCTAAACATGCTGTGTGTAATAAATTAAAGTTTCTAAGTATATTAGATATACAATATATTGAAACAATCATAGATTATGTCTGCCTAAGTTTTATTCCCTGAAAATGCAAGGACATGATGTACATTAATGGATTAAAATTTTGGGGCTTCCCTGGTGGTCCAGTGGGTAGGGACACCACCTTGCAGTGCAAGGGGCGCCGGTTCGAGCCCTGGCCTGGGAAGATTCCACGTGGACCGATGTGTCCAATTGCCGAGCCGGAGCTCTGGAGCGCATGCGCCCAGAGCCGGTGCTCTGTGACAACAGAGGCCGCCGCGATGGGAGGCCCACACGGGCCAAAGAACAAAGATGGATGAAAATGGATAAATGAAAAACCAATAGAAGTGGCCCTCCTGATCCCCTCCCTCCCCCCCCACCCCCCACCAATAATAAATAAGTAAATAAATCTTTAAAAAAAAAATTGTAATCCTCAAACTCAAAAGTGATATAAGAACAATTTAAAAATGACTAGGCCAGGGCTTCCCTGGTAGCTGAATGGTGGAGAGTTTGCCTGCCAATGCAGGAAACATGGGTTCAACCCCTAATCTGGGAAGATCCCACATGTTGCAGAGCGACTAAACCCGTGAGACACAACTATTGAGCCTGTGCTCTAGAGCCTCGGAGCCACAACTATTGAGCCCGTGTGCAAAACTACTGAAGCCTGTGAACCCTAGAGTCCAAGTTGACAACAAGACAAGTCACCTCAACAACAAACCTGCTCACCTCAACTAGAGAGTAGCCCCCACTCCCTGCAACTAGAGAAGAGCCTGTGGCAGCAAGAGAAAACCCAGAACAGCCAAAATTAAATAAATAAATAAATAATTTTTAAAAAAGATTAGACCAACACATTTAAGACTTTATCACTCAATTAAAAAAAGATTTTAATGAATTCTTCAGAAAATCCGCCCAAACTTTTATAGACCAAATTATTCCTACAGACCATATTATTCATATAGAACATATTATTCCTCTTTTAAAATATAGAAAAGTGTAGGTTAACTAACCAACTTATGAGCTTAAATGGTTTTGATGATTCACTCAAGAAAACATAATAAGAATAATTTAAAAAACTAAAGTTTCTAAACATGCTGTGTGTAATAAATTAAAGTTTCTAAGTATATTAGATATACAATATATTGAAACAATCATAGATTATGTCTGCCTAAGTTTTATTCCCTGAAAATGCAAGTTCGAATGAATGTATGGCAATCAGAGAAATTTGAATACCAACTGGATATTATATGATATTAAAATCATAATTGCAAAAAAAAGTGATCATTGTACTATGGTTATATTAATAAATTCTGTAATCTTTGGAGATACTAAAGTATTTACAAAGCAAATAATCTCTGGCATTTGGTTTAAAATAACACACTGGCCTTGGGGACAGGGATGGGAAGGGGAGAAAAAAATGAGCCAAGATTGGCCTTACTATGAAAACTGTTGAAACTATAGGTGCATAAAGGTTCATCATTCTCTTTCCTCTAGTTTAGTGTATGTTGAAAATACTCATAGTAAAAAAATTAAAAGACAAGAAGCCTATGTATTTAAAACTAAAAGTCAATATTAACTGGTGAAGAATTTTTCACAACACAGAAAAGACAACAAAGACTTCCTAGAATGTTCCTCTTTCCCCACCTCTTTTTTTTTTTTTTTCTTCTCTAATCTCTACCCTCTTTTCCTCCTTCCTGGTTTCATCTGCTGCTAACTTAGATGGTGACTTCCATGCACATAACTTTCCAAAATTCAGAAAGAGACTTTCAAACTGTTGCCTCACAGCATAATATAGATTTCTTCTTAATAACAACAGAGCATATTTTGAAAGTTTTAGTTTTGCTGTAAGCAATTTTTTAAAAAATCACCTAACCTCATCCATGTAAAGCAATTCGTTTGTATGTTTTATCACACAAATATTGGAAGTGAGTAATCTAAAGTTCTTGGCTCATAAACGCCTGCTGGAAAGTGTGATGACCACTATTTTGGACACTAAGATATCACTAAAAAGTTTAAGTGTGACAAGCGCTACATGGAGAAAAACAATTTAACAGAAGTACATACGGATAGGAACGATGGGGAGAAAGACAATCATCTAAGAACATCATTCACCGATTCAATAAGGCATTCATTTAGAAGTGAGATTGGAAAAGTAGCAAGTAGACAGGGAAGGGATGGGCGTGATCAATAGAAGGACTTCGTGATGAAGGTATTGTGAAGGAGGAAGAGGCTGGGAGGAGTGTCAGAGACCCTGCCCTGGGGGAAAGTAGATGCGTTTGACTTAGATTGGCAGAATCTTCGCAGGCGGGTGCTTCTCAGACACCCGGAGCTGAGGAACCTCGAGTCGGAAGGCCTGGGCCGCGTAGGTACGCGAGGAAGCCATCTTCGTAGACGTGACGCCTGATGCCAATGGAATCGGGGCTTTCGGGGAGAGAAGTGGAAGGCAGGTTCATCAAAAGGCGAAACCCAAACCTTGGGTCACACCTATATTGAGGAGGCAAAAAACAACCAGTGGAAACAGGCAAAAGCGGCTGCCTGGGAGAGACGCCACACTGTTTCAAAGTGGTCCCGAGGGGGGCTGGTCAAAGATGGTAACCTTGAATAGGACATTCTGGATACCGGATTCTGGATACCTGACTAGTCAGGTATCAGAGAAGTGATAAATAGGAGAAAGAGGCGGCTAGGAATGGAGGGCCAGGCAGAGCCCCGCGGGCGCCGCGATGGAGACAGATCCCCGGGCCAAGCGCGCCTGGGGGGCGGGGAGGTGTCTGCGAAGACCACACTGCAACGCCTAGGGAGCAAGGCAGCAGAGAGGGAGAGGCGCAAGGTTCCAGAGAGGGGAGGCATTTTCTGTCGTTCCCAAACCTGCCTCCAAACCCTCTAGGGCCGAGTTTACCCCAAAGAACTATATTCTTATGGAGGTGGGGAGTCAATCGTCGTCTTCGCTGGGGCAAGAGCGCGCCAGTCATACTCGAGGAAAGGTCTGAAGACGCTGGAGGGGAGGGAACCTCCCAGAGAAGAAGCGCGGACCCCGCCAGAAGGGAGGCAGAGACGTGAGCGGCGGGAGGCGGGAGGCACCGGGCGCGCGGTCCCAGCGAGGGCGCGCCCCTCCCGGAGCCGGACCCCGGGAGCCGCCCCTCCCGCCCAGGGCACTCACCGCTCTGACTGCGAGTAGTGGCACCGGCCCAGCAGGTTGAGCTTGCAGAGGTGCAGGTTTCCGCAGGGTTTGTTGCAGTACTTGCGACGGCAGACCCGGGCTCGAGTGGTGGCCACCACGGAGCGGGTGACCCCCTCCTTGCCGCCCATCTCCAACAGCACGAAGCGGTCGGGCCCGGCCTCCTCCAGCACCTCGCGGAGCTGCTCCTCCAAGAGGTTCATCTCTCGCACCAGCGCTTCCAGGGCCATGCGGCCCCCGTGGGCGCACAGGAGCTTGGTGATGAAGCAGCACACCCCGGGGTCCGCCATGGCGCTCGGCCCCGGCCTGGCCGCGGCGCGGGACTCGGCGGCCGCTGGAATCGAAACTTACGCGACTCCGAGGGCGGGCGCGGGCCGGGCGCGCCCGGGGCCGGCGAGCGAGCGTGCGCTGTCCGCCGCCGCTCGCCGAGCGCAGCGGTTTCGGTTTCCCAAAGGCTCGGGTCGAGAGGCCAGATCGCACCGACCCCGGCCCCTGGGTCGCAGAGTGCCAGTCGATCGCGACGGCCGCCGAGCGGAGAGAGAGCGAACCAGCGCGGAGTCGTCTGTCGGCGCCCGCGGCGACCACTGGACGGCTCCCGCTCGCCTCCGGGCTCCTCGAGGGTCAGGGTCCCCCGCTGAGCGCCGACAGGCGGCTTCGGAAAGAGAAACTGAAAAATCTCTAGGCTGTGGGGGAGCTTTTATAAGCCAGACGAAGTGGCGAATGACGCGAGTCTTGGGAGCCCTCTTGAGGAGCCCTCGGCTCTCGACCCCACCCATCCCCGGAAAGAACAGACCCTCGCCAGCGCTTGCTCTGAGCCCCGCGCCCTGCCTCCGGGGTGAGCGAATCTTCACAACTCCACCAGTTACTGTTATCCTCACTCTCCTTGATGAAATCATCTGAGCAAGCTCAGCAGACACGCTGGAGCCTGTATGCTACCCGAGGTTTCTCAAATCTGGCCCCCAGAGTCCAGATCGTGGTCCGGCTCGCCAGAACCGCTGGGCAGAGCCTCCCGCTGCGCCCGACCCGTCTCCAAGAACATTATTGCTCTCCGGCTTTGTTGCTGTCTAAGGAACTCTTTGGAGAACCACTTCTTGACACATTGTTGCTTGTCTGTAATCGCTAACCGAGGTGACCCAGGCACCGCTTAATCCCAGATAGCAATTCGTCACAGTCGGGCATACTTAGACAGACCCCGAGACTTCAGCTAGGTTCCTCCCTTTGAATATTTGGGCCCCCAAAAGGGCCCGACCCGCTTTCAGAACAATTGTCGGTGACCCCTCCTTGCCCGGCCCCCCATCTCCAACAGCACGAAGCGGTCGGGCCCGGCCTCCTCCAGCACCTCGCGGAGCTGCTCCTCCAAGAGGTTCATCTCTCGCACCAGCGCTTCCAGGGCCATGCGGCCCCCGTGGGCGCACAGGAGCTTGGTGATGAAGCAGCACACCCCGGGGTCCGCCATGGCGCTCGGCCCCGGCCTGGCCGCGGCGCGGGACTCGGCGGCCGCTGGAATCGAAACTTACGCGACTCCGAGGGCGGGCGCGGGCCGGGCGCGCCCGGGGCCGGCGAGCGAGCGTGCGCTGTCCGCCGCCGCTCGCCGAGCGCAGCGGTTTCGGTTTCCCAAAGGCTCGGGTCGAGAGGCCAGATCGCACCGACCCCGGCCCCTGGGTCGCAGAGTGCCAGTCGATCGCGACGGCCGCCGAGCGGAGAGAGAGCGAACCAGCGCGGAGTCGTCTGTCGGCGCCCGCGGCGACCACCGGACGGCTCCCGCTCGCCTCCGGGCTCCTCGAGGGTCAGGGTCCCCCGCTGAGCGCCGACAGGCGGCTTCGGAAAGAGAAACTGAAAAATCTCTAGGCTGTGGGGGAGCTTTTATAAGCCAGACGAAGTGGCGAATGACGCGAGTCTTGGGAGCCCTCTTGAGGAGCCCTCGGCTCTCGACCCCACCCATCCCCGGAAAGAACAGACCCTCGCCAGCGCTTGCTCTGAGCCCCGCGCCCTGCCTCCGGGGTGAGCGAATCTTCACAACTCCACCAGTTACTGTTATCCTCACTCTCCTTGATGAAATCATCTGAGCAAGCTCAGCAGACACGCTGGAGCCTGTATGCTACCCGAGGTTTCTCAAATCTGGCCCCCAGAGTCCAGATCGTGGTCCGGCTCGCCAGAACCGCTGGGCAGAGCCTCCCGCTGCGCCCGACCCGTCTCCAAGAACATTATTGCTCTCCGGCTTTGTTGCTGTCTAAGGAACTCTTTGGAGAACCACTTCTTGACACATTGTTGCTTGTCTGTAATCGCTAACCGAGGTGACCCAGGCACCGCTTAATCCCAGATAGCAATTCGTCACAGTCGGGCATACTTAGACAGACCCCGAGACTTCAGCTAGGTTCCTCCCTTTGAATATTTGGGCAAGACCCTTTTTCCCTTCAGTAAAGACTCAGTTGAACCCCCAGAGAACATTTGACCTACAAAAGACGGAGAAAGAAATTTATCTGAATTTCTCTTAATCTGACAAAAGCAGAGTCCTCCAGAAAATACAGCTACCTTTAAGCCCCCTCCAAGGGAGTTTCCTGCTAATTCAATTGCCCTGGAGACAGAATATCCATTCCATTAGCATCAAAAAGTCGGATAGCACCTTCCATAGTCCCCCACTGACATCCCAAGAAACCCCCTTTTGTTAATTGATATATATAAGGTCACTTCAGGCTATTTCAGAACGTTTTCATTATGGGACGCTTCCCCCTCCCAGTGCTAAATAAATCTTCTCTTTTCTCTTTTTAATCTGTCTACTGCCAATAATTTGCAAGACTCAATCACTGGACTCAAATTAGAAGAGGAAAAAGGTTTTCCTCCCAGCACGCCAGAGTGAAATAAGCCATTGATCAGACAAGTAATAAAGCCTTTTTTTTTAATGATAAAATTCAGTCATCAAACTAAAACTTCTTCAGAATGATTCATGGGTTGACAATTCATAGTTGATGAACGGTGTTTTAGGAATATAGCGCTTTGGTATGAAAACCAGCAAAGCTTGGTTACTTCTAGCTGCTACCTTTAATCCACTTGGCCTGATTGGGGTCTGACAGGTTCCCAGGGACAGGGTTTTCTTTTCTCTTTTTTTTTTTTTAAACAAAATTTTGGAATATAATTGATTTACAATGCTGTACTAGTTTCAGGTGTACAGCAAAGTGAAATCAGTTATAGAAATATCCAATATTTTTTAGATTCTTTTCCATATAGACCATTACAGAGTGTTGAGTAGTTACCTGTGCTACACGGTAGGTCTTTATTAGTTACCTGTGTCGTATATACTAGTATATATATGTCAGTCCCAATCTTCTGATTTATCCCTCCCCCTTTACCCTCTAGTTACCTTAAATTTGTTTTCTACATCAGTAGCTATATTCCTGTTCTGTACTTAAGTTCATTTGTAACCTTCCCCCTTTTTTTAATACCACATATTAGTGATGGGGCTCCCCTGCTGGCCCAGACTGTTAAGAATCTGCCTGCCATGCAGGAGACTGAGGTTCAATCCCTGGATTGGGAAGATCCTCTGGAAAAGGGAATAACAACCCACTCCAGTATTCTTGCCTGGAGAATCCCATGAACAGAGGAGCCTGGCGGGCTACAGTCCATAGGGTCAGAAAGAGCTGGACACAAGTTAGCAAGTCACACTTTCACTTTATAAGCTATATCATATGGCCTGGCCTTTCAATATGAAATCAATTAAATTCACCACAGTATCTTCTCTGTGACCCTTACTTAGTCACTCTGAATGTTGCAGAGAAAAACCAATTCTGACTCCATGTTGAAACTGATTCTTTCATTGCTGTTGTTATTATAATCATACAAAATGGCCCACCTTAAAGAACACTGCCCCCATCCCCAGAGAGATAATCTGACCCTCCCCACCTGTGAAAAGGAGATTAACACATCCCTTCCAAAGGCTGGCTTTCCCAGAGATGTTTTACAAGACTAATGGCCCCTTGTATTTTACTTCCTCACAACCTCTCCTTCTCTGTTCTGCCTCTAGTCTTTAGTTCCTCAATGCTTCTCTCTCTGGTTCTATAAAAGAACTTGGCATCCAGATCCCAAGATGCCATCCAGGAACTTGGAGACATTAGTCTGCTATCTTCTTGGTCAGCTGGCTTTGGAATGACGTATTTCTTACTTCAATACCTCATCTCTCAAATTCATTGGCTTCTGTGGTGAGCAGAGCAAGATTGGACTCGGTAATATAAAGTTTAAGAAGTCGTGTACTCAAGGAGCTTATGTTTGGGAAGAGATGAAGAAACATTAAAAGCATAAAGGAGGGACTTCCCTGGTGGTCCAGTGGTTAAGACTGTGTGCTTTCTAATGCAGGGGGCCCAGGTTTGATCCCTGATCAGGGAACTAGATCCCACATGCCGCAACTAAGACGCAATGAAGCCAAATTAAGATACATAAAGCAATAATTTAAACAAATAATAAAAGCATAAGGGAGGGCTTCCCTGGTGGTCCAGTGGGTAAGGACACCGCCTTGCAGCACTGGGGGCTCCAATTCGATCCCTGGCCTGGGAGGATCCGACATGCCGCGGAGCGGCTGGACCGATGTGTCCAACTACCGAGCCAGCACTCTGGAGCACATGAGCCCAGAGCCAGTGCTCTGTGACGAGAGAGGTCACTGCAATGGGAGGCCCACACAGGCCAAAGAACAAAGATAAATAAATGAAAGATCAGTAGAAGTGGCCAAAAAAACCACCCCAAAATAAACACATAAGGGAATCTGCAGTTAAATGCTGGCACGGGTATACAGGAGAAGAGTAGAGTTTGGCAAGAGTCATTGGGAATAGAGATACAAAATTCCCCTCAGTTTGAGACCCTGAGAGGGAAAAGTACGGGGCTGTAGAGAGGAAAAAAGCAGAGATTTAGGAAATCTGTGTTATCACAGGTTGAGTTTTCCAGGAAGTAGACACTGTTACGGAGTTTAGAATGTAGAAGATTGCCAGGAGGGTAACCTCAGAAAGACTCAAGGAAAGCACCAGGATTGGTCTGGGGGAGCCGTCCAGCTGTGATGCAGACCTCACCAAGTCCCTGCCGCCCCACCATGAGTGGGAAACGAGGCTCAGGCAGAAGCCTAGGCCCTCATACCACCGTCCCGGATGGCCATTGGCAGGAGCCCCTGCTGCAGTGCGTGACTTCAGCTCAACCCCTGAGGCAAAGCCTGAAGGAGTGGAAGTGGGAGGCTCTTAGCCAAACACACTCCTTGCAGCCGGGGAGCAACCTGAGTGATGCCCTATGTCCGCTCTAGTCCAGCCTGTGTGCCATGTGGATCTGTTTCTCTATCTGTCCTTGGGGAACGGGGCCCAATGGGCCACTGTTTCTGAAAAGAAACTTGGAAGAGGGAAGTTAATAGAATGAACTATAGCTTCTGTCGCTGCAGTTGGTGGTAGGAGCACAACTGGTCCTCGTCATTTCCCTCCACCACTATCCATTTCTTTTTCTTTTTACTTATTTTACTGAAGGATAGTTGATTTACAATATTGTGTCAGTTTTCGGTCTACAGCAAAGTGGTGTGGTTATAGATATGTATATATCTATGTTCTTCTGTGATTTTCCCCACCAGGCTCCTCTGTCCATGGCATTTCCCAGGCAACAATACTGAAGTGGGTTGATATTTCCTACTCCAGGGGATCTTCCTGATCCAGAGATCGAACCCGTGTCTCTTGCGTCTCCTGCATTAGCAGGCAGATTCTTTACCACTGAGCCATGGGGGAAGCTCTTGCTCATGGGTAATCATAAATTTATTTTCTGTCTGTGAGTCTATATCTTTTTTTTATTTTTATTTTTATTTATTTACTTATGGCTGCATTGGGTCTTCATAGCTGCATTGGCTTTCTCTAGTTGCAGTGACCAAGGGCTACTTTTTGTGGTGTGGGGGCTTCACATTGCAGTGGCTTCTCTCTTGTTGTGGAGCACGGGCTGTGGGGCACGCAGTCTTGAATAGTCGTGACGCACAGGGTTAATTGCTCTGCAGCATGTGGAATCTTCCCAGACCAGGGATCGAACCCGTGTCCCTGGCATTGGCAGGAGGATTCTTAACCACTGTGCCACCAGGGAAGGCCTATATCTGTTTTGTAAGTAAAGTCATTAGTACTATTTTTTAGATTTCACATTAGTGATATTTTATATTTGTATTTCTCGGACTTACTTAATGTCTAGGTCTATGTGTGTTGCTGCAAATGGCATTACTGCATTCTTTTCAATGACTAATACTCCACTGTATGTGCTGCATCCTCTTTATCCATTCATTTGTTGATGGACACTTAGGTTGCTTCCAAATCTTGGCTATTGTAAATAGTGCTGCTGAGAATATCAGGGTGCCTGTGTCTTTTCAAATTAGAACTTTCATCTTTTCCAGATATATATGAGTGGATCCTATGGCACTTCTAGTTTTGGTTTTCTAAGACACCTCCATACTGTTTTCCATAATGGCTGCACCAATTTATTCAATACATTCCCATGAACAGTGTAGGAGGGTTCCCTTTTTTCCACACCCTCTCCAGCACTTCTTATTTGTAGACTTTTTGATGACTATTCATTTCTAATACCCCCTACCCGAGGTGAGGTAAGTCTCGCTAGCCCACCAGTGTGGATACCCCAAACCCTCATTTCTAAGAAGTCCAAGCACCTTCACAGACCACTGTTGCTGCTCTTGTCTTGTCCATTCTTAGTCACAGTTGGGCAAAAGGTACCAAATGACACGCAAATAGGTCACTGTAGGGCACGCATATTCCTCCTCCCCCCTTCTAACCACAGTGCTACTTTCTCCTGCTGACCAGGTCAAGGTATCTCTGATAAGACAAGCCTTTCTTGTCTCACTTCTGGTCTCTCACCATTACGAGGTCAAAGTGCCTGGTGGCAGCCATGACGTGTCATCCAGTGGGATCTATGCTGTGTCCTTAGACAGGAATGTGCCCCTTTGGGGGTCCATTTTGTGGAGCCCACTAGGGCTTTGTGGGGAATAGTGGAAGCCCACTAGGGAGCCCAGTGGGTTTGTAGGAGAGCCAAACTTGACACCCCCAAAATATCACCTTGGTATATGGATCATTTCCAGCCGAAAATAATCAAGGCCCAAAAGCCTCAAGAAACTCTGATCTTCCCCAACTGCTTAAAAAAAATTAGGTTGAGGGTCTGTTCTGGATTAGAGCTATCACCAGAGACCTGTAAAGAATACAGGCTGGGGTGGTGGGGGAACTCTAAACAGGGGAACTCTAAACTCTAAACAGAGTCCACTCTGTGACACAGTGCCTCTTCATGACCCAGCAAACATTTATTTACCAAACATTTGCTTTTCCATCTCCAGGTGAATTGCCTTCCTCCCCTTTGAAGTTCCAAACCACGCCCCCACCCCCCATCATCCTCCTGAGTCTTCAACTAAAGACTGTATTTAAAGTGAGGGTTTCAGCTATTTGGGGGAGCTACTCAGTTTCCCCAGACCTCTCCCAAGGTGTCTCCCGCATACGCAGGCATGCTAAGTTACTTTACTCTGTGTGACCCTGTGGATGGCAGCCTGCTGGGCTCCTCCGTCCATGGGGTTTTCCAGGCAAGAATACTGGAGTGGGGTTGCCATGCCTCCCCCAGAGGATGTGCCCAACCCAGAGATCAAGCCTGTGTCTCTTCTCTCTCCTGCATTGGCAGGCAGGTTCTTTACCACTATTGCCACCTGGGAAGCCTGTCTTCCACATAGACATGTTATTAAACTTTACTTGATTTTCTCTTGATTTGTTTCATGGCAATTTAATTCTTAGACCATCCGGAAGAACCTAGAAGAGTAGAGGAAAGTTTCTTCCTCCCCAGTGGGTCACTGGAATGATGCTAACCGGGCCACTCATGCTTCCCCCCAGACCATGTTACCTGATTGAAGGCATATGCTGTGACGTCCAACCACAGTGCTACTTTCTCCTGCTGACCAGGTCAAGGTATCTCTGATAAGACAAGCCTTTCTTGTCTCACTTCTGGTCTCTCACCATTACGAGGTCAAAGTGCCTGGTGGCAGCCATGACGTGTCATCCAGTGGGATCTATGCTGTGTCCTTAGACAGGAATGTGCCCCTTTGGGGGTCCATTTTGTGGAGCCCACTAGGGCTTTGTGGGGAATAGTGGAAGCCCACTAGGGAGCCCAGTGGGTTTGTAGGAGAGCCAAACTTGACACCCCCAAAATATCACCTTGGTATATGGATCATTTCCAGCCGAAAATAATCAAGGCCCAAAAGCCTCAAGAAACTCTGATCTTCCCCAACTGCTTAAAAAAAATTAGGTTGAGGGTCTGTTCTGGATTAGAGCTATCACCAGAGACCTGTAAAGAATACAGGCTGGGGTGGTGGGGGAACTCTAAACAGGGGAACTCTAAACTCTAAACAGAGTCCACTCTGTGACACAGTGCCTCTTCATGACCCAGCAAACATTTATTTACCAAACATTTGCTTTTCCATCTCCAGGTGAATTGCCTTCCTCCCCTTTGAAGTTCCAAACCACGCCCCCACCCCCCATCATCCTCCTGAGTCTTCAACTAAAGACTGTATTTAAAGTGAGGGTTTCAGCTATTTGGGGGAGCTACTCAGTTTCCCCAGACCTCTCCCAAGGTGTCTCCCGCATACGCAGGCATGCTAAGTTACTTTACTCTGTGTGACCCTGTGGATGGCAGCCTGCTGGGCTCCTCCGTCCATGGGGTTTTCCAGGCAAGAATACTGGAGTGGGGTTGCCATGCCTCCCCCAGAGGATGTGCCCAACCCAGAGATCAAGCCTGTGTCTCTTCTCTCTCCTGCATTGGCAGGCAGGTTCTTTACCACTATTGCCACCTGGGAAGCCTGTCTTCCACATAGACATGTTATTAAACTTTACTTGATTTTCTCTTGATTTGTTTCATGGCAATTTAATTCTTAGACCATCCGGAAGAACCTAGAAGAGTAGAGGAAAGTTTCTTCCTCCCCAGTGGGTCACTGGAATGATGCTAACCGGGGCCACTCATGCTTCCACCCACTGTGAAAGATACAAGTATTCTTTCTAAGGGGACACAGCAACATACCATGTTACCTGATTGAAGGCATATGCTGTGACGTCCTAGAGGAAATGTCATCATGATAACCGTGCAGGGCCCTGTGGGACTCTTGGGCACAAGGCCTTTATGTCCTCCATTCCTTTGATTATAGGAAACAGAATTCATTCAGCCTCCATGACCTTCCCTGAGTTCCAATGCGCAGATTCAAGCTGGAGAAACCCCACAGAGAAACAGATAGTGAAGACCAGCCTTGGGGCAAAGTCCTATTTCCCTATGGAAGGATACACACAATATCTTTGAGCTATTTTGTAGATACTGAAACCCCCTCCAGGAAGGAGAAATTAATGATTCGTGCTCCCCACAAGTATACAGACCCCAGACCGGTTGGACCTGAAGGCTGATGATGTGGACTCCTACTCACCTCAGCACCGACCCACAAGCTGCTCATGCCCTCTTTGAACAGTTGCTGTAAAACTTGTCACTATCTTCCCCAAGTTGGGGCACTTGAAGACATTAGTCTGTTGAGGGCATTCGTCCCCCTTTGACTGGCAAACCAGTAAAGTTATCCTTTTCTACTTCACCCAAAATGGTCCCCCAAAACTGTGTCTGAGATTTGATTTAGCACCAGTGTGCAGAGGCTGAGCTTTTGGCATCAATCATTGCAATGGATTGCCTCCGTGATGGAGCTTGACTGCATCTCTAACTGGCTATTCCACGATTTGATGTATCCATTTTTCAATGGATTGCCTCCGTCCATGGGGTTTTCCAGGCAAGAATACTGGAGTGGGGTTGCCATGCCTCCCCCAGAGGATGTGCCCAACCCAGAGATCAAGCCTGTGTCTCTTCTCTCTCCTGCATTGGCAGGCAGGTTCTTTACCACTATTGCCACCTGGGAAGCCTGTCTTCCACATAGACATGTTATTAAACTTTACTTGATTTTCTCTTGATTTGTTTCATGGCAATTTAATTCTTAGACCATCCGGAAGAACCTAGAAGAGTAGAGGAAAGTTTCTTCCTCCCCAGTGGGTCACTGGAATGATGCTAACCGGGGCCACTCATGCTTCCACCCACTGTGAAAGATACAAGTATTCTTTCTAAGGGGACACAGCAACATACCATGTTACCTGATTGAAGGCATATGCTGTGACGTCCTAGAGGAAATGTCATCATGATAACCGTGCAGGGCCCTGTGGGACTCTTGGGCACAAGGCCTTTATGTCCTCCATTCCTTTGATTATAGGAAACAGAATTCATTCAGCCTCCATGACCTTCCCTGAGTTCCAATGCGCAGATTCAAGCTGGAGAAACCCCACAGAGAAACAGATAGTGAAGACCAGCCTTGGGGCAAAGTCCTATTTCCCTATGGAAGGATACACACAATATCTTTGAGCTATTTTGTAGATACTGAAACCCCCTCCAGGAAGGAGAAATTAATGATTCGTGCTCCCCACAAGTATACAGACCCCAGACCGGTTGGACCTGAAGGCTGATGATGTGGACTCCTACTCACCTCAGCACCGACCCACAAGCTGCTCATGCCCTCTTTGAACAGTTGCTGTAAAACTTGTCACTATCTTCCCCAAGTTGGGGCACTTGAAGACATTAGTCTGTTGAGGGCATTCGTCCCCCTTTGACTGGCAAACCAGTAAAGTTATCCTTTTCTACTTCACCCAAAATGGTCCCCCAAAACTGTGTCTGAGATTTGATTTAGCACCAGTGTGCAGAGGGGCTGAGCTTTTGGCATCAATCATTGCAATGGATTGCCTCCGTGATGGAGCTTCGACTGCATCTCTAACTGGCTATTCCACGATTTGATGTATCCAGCAGCTTTGGGGTTGCACAGTGTGTGATCTGACCCGCACATTCCATGTTCATGGGCCCTTCCCTGTACTTGTTGTGAAGGAAAGAGTTTTCTGGTCATGGAATGTGGAATTCCATGTCTGTGTGCTGATCAATCTTTAAGCTCCCAGAGAGTGGCACTACTATTATCCTGCATGCAGGAAAGGCAGCCCCATACCTAGAATCGGTGTCTGTTCCTGAGAGACCAAACCTCTGGCCTTCCCAGAAAAAGACGTCACCATGTAATCAACTGGTCACCAAGTGTCCTATTGGTTTCCTTAAGGAATAGAGTTTAGTCTCAGTCTGGATGGCTGGCAGGTTGGATAGGAGTGGCAGCGGCTGTATTCAGTAGCCATCATGCAGCAGAGGTGGAAGGGAGGCTCTCACAAAGTCTGGCTACATCACCTGCCCAAGCTATCTTGTCTACTGGGCCCATCTTTTGGAATACATTTATAAATGGGCTTGACATGGGATAGGAACAACTTCTCACTTTGTGTCCACTCCTTGGCGTCCATCCACATGCCTCTGTGCCAGCTCTTCTTGTCTCTGACTTTACCACCTTTATCTCGCAGGCCCTCCACCCACCAGCCAGGCCACACATCACTGTCCATCAGTCCATAGTTGTTGTAGCCTCGGGCCATTGTCCTTCCACAGAGCACCGATGACCCGGTGCTCATTTCCAGATTCCTCCTATTGGGAGATTTCCCTTCAACTCCATTATTCAAGGGCTCCCCCAAGTGTGATTGTAAGGTTGCTGCCTTCCAAATTGAGCTTGTATCCACATACTGAGGTGACTTGTACACACTCCCAGCTTGGTCTTTTTCTTCTTCCTTTATTGGTTATTTGGGATGAGATCCCCCTCAGATGGCCGTAGGTACAAGCTGGTAGAGGGCGTGCTTGTTCAAATGGAATGAGTGACCCGGGGATCTGGGCTACTTGTTCATACAGCTTCCTTGTGCCCCCTAAGGCCTGTTTCCTGAGAGAGTGCTCCTTTGTCAATAAATTCTGTGTACAGCCTTATATTCCAGCTTACTTGAGGAGTTTTCTCAGAATGGTCAGGTTAGAAATCAAAAGACATCACTCACTTTAGAGGACTGATAGAGAAGAGGTAGCTAATGAGATTTTTTATTTATTTATTTATTTTTGACCACACTTGGTCTTCATTGCTGCTCATGAATTTTCTCCAGTTGTGGCAAGTAGGGGCTACTCTCTAGTTGTGATTCACAGGCCTTTCATTGTGGTGACTTCTCTTGCTGCAGAGCGTGGACTCTAGGGCTCTCCAGCTCAGTAGCTACGAGGCACGGGCTTCGTTACCCTGAGGCATGTGGAATCTTCTCGGACCAGGGATTGAGCCTGTGTCCCTCTCTTTGGCAGGCAGATTCTTAACCACTGGACCACCAGGGAAGTCCCTAGAGAGATTTCTTTTGTTTGCTTGTTTATTGTTGTTATTTTCCTGGAAGATCTGGGCAGGTGTGAAAATATCAAAGAAGAAATCTGGGGAGAGAGCAAAGCTACAATTACTCTGGCACAGTAGCCCGGTATCAGGCTACATGCGTCAGCTGAACCACCAATCAGGGAGGGAAGCAAAACATACACAAGGCAATGATGAGTCAGCTATGCCAAGTCATAGAGTTGTAAAGTACATAAACCTTGGAGGGGTGAGTCACAGGCCATGTCCAAAGTCCATGGCAAACAGATGCTTTCAGGGAGACATGGGAGATAGAGGAGGCATTAGCCAGCCAGCCAAGGGAGGGCAGGGCGGTGGGGGCCAAGGGGATTTCCCTAGGCCCAACCCAACGCAGCAAGGCTCTCTGGGAGGAAGAGAGGGGGAAGGAATGGAGCTGGAGTACACAGGTGGAGGGACTGACTTCAGAGTGAGACAGGTCATTTCTCTCTCTGCGAATGAATTTATAGGCTTCAGTGGTGTTAAAATAAGGAACTTTGGGCTGCAGACCTTGTTGATAACACTTGTCTGAAAGCACAGGCTACAGGTGTTTGACAAGGGCCTGATGTGGCAGCCAGCCAGTCCCCAGGGAGTCTCGCCTCCTGATACCTGCACCCTCCCACACTGCCTAGGACCATCTGCATAATTCATCAGTGGGCTAGGAGAGTAATGACAATGTGAGTGTCAAAGCTAGGTCATAGAAAAAACATTGTGATTTCCTGGTTCACTCTCATCGCTTGCTATAGGGATGCCAGGTATTTGTCACGTGGACCCTCAGTCTATGGAGAGGCCCATACGACAGGGCACAAAGGCCTCCTGTCCACAACCAGTGCGAACTAGCCAGGCATGTGGATGAACCTCATAGAATGGGATCCTTCAGCTCCAGCCACGTGGTCCAATGACTAGACCCCCCTCCCCAGACACACACCCAGCTAACAGCTTGACTTGAACCTGAGGAGAGACTGAGCCAGAATCACCCAACTAAGTTACGCAGCAGTACCAAGAGTTACTCAGTAACTACAAGAGATAAGAATATTGATTGCTTTAAGCTGTTAAGTTTGGGGGTGAATTGTTATGCAGCCATGAGTAATTAATATAATACACCTAAACACATGAAGTAACAAAGTTCATAACAGAAAGCCATGTGGATGGCATAAGGCATCTGGGGAAGTAATCAGGTCCAGAGGAGGAATGAAAAAACAGATTAAGTAAAGAGCAGATAGAGGGAGTGAAATATACAACAGGTTATCAGGCTGTATGTGGCTGGGAAGAGACCACAGGGGACTCGCAGTTTCTGGGAGCACCGTATGGAAGGCCAAGGCAGGAGTGGGCAAGGCAGGGCAAGAGAGTCACAGCAGGCTATGTCTGGGTGACCTTTCAGAGCATGGGTTTCTTCCTTGAGTACTAATCTCCTTGGGAAAGAAGAGGACTGGGGCGGTACCCTGAACTCTATGGAACTGGGTGAGATGCTGATAAGACCAGTAGGCCCTAAGCATTTACTGTGTCAGGTGTGGATATTATTCAGTCATCAAAAGGAATGAACTACTAGTACACCCTGCAACATGAATGAGCCTGGAAACATTACACTAAGCAAAAGAAGCCAAAGATAAAGGGTCACACACTGTATGATTCCATTGATATGAAATCTCCATAGAATCAGAAAATAGATGAATGGTTGCCAGGGACTTAGGAAAAGAGTGAATATGGAGTGGCCGTTAATGACTACACATTTCTTTTAGAGGTAATGAAAGTGTTCTAAAATAGGCTACAGGTGTTTGACAAGGGCCTGATGTGGCAGCCAGCCAGTCCCCAGGGAGTCTCGCCTCCTGATACCTGCACCCTCCCACACTGCCTAGGACCATCTGCATAATTCATCAGTGGGCTAGGAGAGTAATGACAATGTGAGTGTCAAAGCTAGGTCATAGAAAAAACATTGTGATTTCCTGGTTCACTCTCATCGCTTGCTATAGGGATGCCAGGTATTTGTCACGTGGACCCTCAGTCTATGGAGAGGCCCATACGACAGGGCACAAAGGCCTCCTGTCCACAACCAGTGCGAACTAGCCAGGCATGTGGATGAACCTCATAGAATGGGATCCTTCAGCTCCAGCCACGTGGTCCAATGACTAGACCCCCCTCCCCAGACACACACCCAGCTAACAGCTTGACTTGAACCTGAGGAGAGACTGAGCCAGAATCACCCAACTAAGTTACGCAGCAGTACCAAGAGTTACTCAGTAACTACAAGAGATAAGAATATTGATTGCTTTAAGCTGTTAAGTTTGGGGGTGAATTGTTATGCAGCCATGAGTAATTAATATAATACACCTAAACACATGAAGTAACAAAGTTCATAACAGAAAGCCATGTGGATGGCATAAGGCATCTGGGGAAGTAATCAGGTCCAGAGGAGGAATGAAAAAACAGATTAAGTAAAGAGCAGATAGAGGGAGTGAAATATACAACAGGTTATCAGGCTGTATGTGGCTGGGAAGAGACCACAGGGGACTCGCAGTTTCTGGGAGCACCGTATGGAAGGCCAAGGCAGGAGTGGGCAAGGCAGGGCAAGAGAGTCACAGCAGGCTATGTCTGGGTGACCTTTCAGAGCATGGGTTTCTTCCTTGAGTACTAATCTCCTTGGGAAAGAAGAGGACTGGGGCGGTACCCTGAACTCTATGGAACTGGGTGAGATGCTGATAAGACCAGTAGGCCCTAAGCATTTACTGTGTCAGATGTGGATATTATTCAGTCATCAAAAGGAATGAACTACTAGTACACCCTGCAACATGAATGAGCCTGGAAACATTACACTAAGCAAAAGAAGCCAAAGATAAAGGGTCACACACTGTATGATTCCATTGATATGAAATCTCCATAGAATCAGAAAATAGATGAATGGTTGCCAGGGACTTAGGAAAAGAGTGAATATGGAGTGGCCGTTAATGACTACACATTTCTTTTAGAGGTAATGAAAGTGTTCTAAAATTAGATAACAGTCACACTCATTCATACAAACATACCAAAATGTCATAAATTGTATACTTAAAAATAGTGCATTTATGGCATGCAAATTATAAATTAATAAAAAATAACATGACAATGGAAGCATTTATAATAGCACAGATGGGGTGCCCAGCACTATTCTAAATGCTTTCTGTACATAATTTAACTATCATAACCAATGGGCCTTGGGGGTATGAACTATTGATATTTTTATCACTTTCTATTTACAAGTGAGAAAACTGAAGCCAAGAGAGGTTTAGTGATGTGCCCAGGTCCCACAGCTAAAGAAAGTACTGGAACCAAGAACTGAATGCGGCAGTCTATCTCCTGACAGACTTAACCATTATGCTATGTCACCTTTCTCAGGTGAATTTTGAGCAAATTAGCAAGGACGGTTTTAGTGCCTGTATTTCCAGGGGATAAAATTCAGAGAGGTTAAGTCAACAACTCAAGGTCACACAGGTAGGAGGCAGGAGAGGCAAGATTCAAAGCCAAGTCTTGCTGGCTTCAAAGCACAAGAGTCTCGGCCACTTTCAGCTCCTGCTAGGAGCTGCCTTCAGCGCTAGGCACTAAGTCGCTTCAGTCGGGTCTGACTGTCCGTGACCCCCCTGGACAGTAACCCACCAGGCTCCTCTGTCCATGGAATTCTCCAGGCAAGAATACTGGAGTGGGTTGCCATTTTCTTCTCCAGGGGATCTTCCTGACCCAGGGATCTCACCCACTTCTCTTGTGTTTCCTGCATTGGCAGGCGGTTTCTTTACATCTAGCGCCACCTTGGAAGCCCCTCAGCCCTAGGGGATGACTGAAATGGATGAAATAAACTTAAAAAAATAGAATGGTAGGGCTTCCCTGGTGGTCCAGTGAGTAAGGACACCACCCTGCAGTGCAAGGGGCGCTGGTTCGATCCCTGGCCTGGGAAGATCCCACATGCCGTGGAGCGGCTGGACTGACGTGTCCAATTACCGAGCTGGAGATCTGGAGCGCATGCGCCCAGAGCCGGTGCTATACAGTGAGAAAGGCCGCTGCGATGGGAGGCCCACACAGGCCAAAGAACAAAGATGGACAAAAATAGATAAATGAAAGCCCAATAGAAGTGGCCCAAAAAAAAGAATATAAAAAATAGAATGGTATAATAAACACTCATTACTCATTCCCCAGCTTCAACAATCATCGCCTATAAATTAAAAAAATACAGCTATTTACTTTTTTAAGTTTTATTTATTTATTTATTTTTGGCTATTCTGGGTTTTCACTGCTGCCACAGGCTCTTCTCTAGTTACAGGGAGTGGGGGCTACTCTCTAGTTGAGATGAGCAGACTTCTTGTTGCCGTGGTTTCTCTTGTTGCAGAACTCGGGCTCTAGGGCACACAGGCTTCAGTAGTTGTGGCACACAGGCTCAATAATTGTGTCTCCAAGGCTCTAGAGCACAGGCTCCATAGTTGTGGTTCATGGGCAAAGTTGCTCCACAGTATGTGGGATCTTTCCAGATCAGGGATCGAACCCGTGTCTCCTGCATTGGCAGGTGAACTCTTTACCACTGAGCTACCAGAGAAGCCCTATTTACTTGTTTTTTGTGGGCTTCCCAGGTGGCACTAGAAGAACCTGCCTGCCAGTGCAAGAGACCTAAGAGACACGAGTTTGATTCGTGGATCGGGAAGATCCCTGAAAGAGGGCATGCCCTCTTTCAGGCAACTCTAGTATTTTTGCCTGGAAAATCCCATGGACAGATGAGCCTGGTAGGCTATAGTTCAAGGGGTCACATAGAGTCGAAGATGACTGAAGCAACTTGGCACATCCATTTATTTGTTTGGCAGTGCTGGGTCTTAATTGCAGCATGTTGAATTAAGTTCCCTGGCCAGGGATTGAATCTTGGCCCCTCGCATTAGAAGTGGGGAGTCTTAGCCACCAGACCACTAAGGAAGTCCCACTTATAGATCTCTTGTGGTCTAGTTTTTTTGCTCAACCACAATTACATTATCCTTCAGTACTGGCTAAATAAATGGTGGTCCAGTGAGTAAGGACACCACCCTGCAGTGCAAGGCGCTGGTTCGACCCCAACCCATGCCGTGGGCGGCTGGACTGACGTGTCCAATTACCGAGCTGGAGATCTGGGCACATGCGCCTAGAGCCGGTGCTATACAGTGAGAAAGGCCGCTGCGATGGGAGGCCCACACAGGCCAAAGAACAAAGATGGACAAAAATAGATAAATGAAAGCCCAATAGAAGTGGCCCAAAAAAAAGAATATAAAAAATAGAATGGTATAATAAACACTCATTACTCATTCCCCAGCTTCAACAATCATCGCCTATAAATTAAAAAAATACAGCTATTTACTTTTTTAAGTTTTATTTATTTATTTATTTTTGGCTATTCTGGGTTTTCACTGCTGCCACAGGCTCTTCTCTAGTTACAGGGAGTGGGGGCTACTCTCTAGTTGAGATGAGCAGACTTCTTGTTGCCGTGGTTTCTCTTGTTGCAGAACTCGGGCTCTAGGGCACACAGGCTTCAGTAGTTGTGGCACACAGGCTCAATAATTGTGTCTCCAAGGCTCTAGAGCACAGGCTCCATAGTTGTGGTTCATGGGCAAAGTTGCTCCACAGTATGTGGGATCTTTCCAGATCAGGGATCGAACCCGTGTCTCCTGCATTGGCAGGTGAACTCTTTACCACTGAGCTACCAGAGAAGCCCTATTTACTTGTTTTTTGTGGGCTTCCCAGGTGGCACTAGAAGAACCTGCCTGCCAGTGCAAGAGACCTAAGAGACACGAGTTTGATTCGTGGATCGGGAAGATCCCTGAAAGAGGGCATGCCCTCTTTCAGGCAACTCTAGTATTTTTGCCTGGAAAATCCCATGGACAGATGAGCCTGGTAGGCTATAGTTCAAGGGGTCACATAGAGTCGAAGATGACTGAAGCAACTTGGCACATCCATTTATTTGTTTGGCAGTGCTGGGTCTTAATTGCAGCATGTTGAATTAAGTTCCCTGGCCAGGGATTGAATCTTGGCCCCTCGCATTAGAAGTGGGGAGTCTTAGCCACCAGACCACTAAGGAAGTCCCACTTATAGATTTCTTGTGGTCTAGTTCTCCAATTTATTAGTAGCTCAACCACAATTACATTATCCTTCAGTACTGGCTAAATAAATCACTTTTTTAAAAGGCAAAATGTTTAACATTAACAACTTGTTAAAGTGTTAATACGTGGTTATATATTTATAGACAATTTAAACTTTCTTCATTTTAATTCTTATCATCGTTCAAAGTTTCCATGGTGAATATGTAGTACTTTTGTAATAAGTAAAAATACTATTTTTGTACAAGTCCTCAGAAATTGCTTCTCTATTGCAACTGTAATAAATTTGCAAATGCCAACTTGGCTGCTTACCCATGCAACCAGCTTTTGTGTATCTATGTTATTAAGTGTTTCACAACAGTCTAGATTCTTAAAGCTATATCTGGGAATAACAGATTCTTCTCAACTACACTCAACTGCCATATTCTGCCCTTCATAATTACAGACAGAAGAAAGAAAGACAAGATATTGTGCTCAGTTGTATTCAACTCTTTGTGACCCCATGCACTGTAACCCACTAGACTCCTCTGTCCATGGGGTTTTTCAGGCAAGAATCCTGGAGTATGTTCCCATTCTGTTCTCCAGAGGATCTTCCTGACCTAGGGATCAAACCCAGGTCTCCTGCATTGCAAGTGGATTCCTTGCCCACTGAGCCACCAGGGAAGCCCTCATAATGAGGGCTACAGTTCAGACACTCCCTACAGGAATTTGCAGGTTTAAAGCAATATCACAATCTGCTGGAGGCCCTTTCAAAGGATTTAGCAAGATCAACAGGATTGTTTACAGTGTAATCAGCAACACTGTCCATAGACCTTGGCGAGCAGGGGCCCTGCCCTGAGTTCTGTGCCCTGACTGTACCCTGAACCAGGTGCGGCGAGGCCATGCGTGGGGCTGAGCGGTTCCTGCAGCCCTCTCACCAGGCTACAGTGCCCATCCCTGCCCATAACACCCCAAGCCCTTGGCACATCCATTTATTTGTTTGGCAGTGCTGGGTCTTAATTGCAGCATGTTGAATTAAGTTCCCTGGCCAGGGATTGAATCTTGGCCCCTCGCATTAGAAGTGGGGAGTCTTAGCCACCAGACCACTAAGGAAGTCCCACTTATAGATTTCTTGTGGTCTAGTTCTCCAATTTATTAGTAGCTCAACCACAATTACATTATCCTTCAGTACTGGCTAAATAAATCACTTTTTTAAAAGGCAAAATGTTTAACATTAACAACTTGTTAAAGTGTTAATACGTGGTTATATATTTATAGACAATTTAAACTTTCTTCATTTTAATTCTTATCATCGTTCAAAGTTTCCATGGTGAATATGTAGTACTTTTGTAATAAGTAAAAATACTATTTTTGTACAAGTCCTCAGAAATTGCTTCTCTATTGCAACTGTAATAAATTTGCAAATGCCAACTTGGCTGCTTACCCATGCAACCAGCTTTTGTGTATCTATGTTATTAAGTGTTTCACAACAGTCTAGATTCTTAAAGCTATATCTGGGAATAACAGATTCTTCTCAACTACACTCAACTGCCATATTCTGCCCTTCATAATTACAGACAGAAGAAAGAAAGACAAGATATTGTGCTCAGTTGTATTCAACTCTTTGTGACCCCATGCACTGTAACCCACTAGACTCCTCTGTCCATGGGGTTTTCAGGCAAGAATCCTGGAGTATGTTCCCATTCTGTTCTCCAGAGGATCTTCCTGACCTAGGGATCAAACCCAGGTCTCCTGCATTGCAAGTGGATTCCTTGCCCACTGAGCCACCAGGGAAGCCCTCATAATGAGGGCTACAGTTCAGACACTCCCTACAGGAATTTGCAGGTTTAAAGCAATATCACAATCTGCTGGAGGCCCTTTCAAAGGATTTAGCAAGATCAACAGGATTGTTTACAGTGTAATCAGCAACACTGTCCATAGACCTTGGCGAGCAGGGGCCCTGCCCTGAGTTCTGTGCCCTGACTGTACCCTGAACCAGGTGCGGCGAGGCCATGCGTGGGGCTGAGCGGTTCCTGCAGCCCTCTCACCAGGCTACAGTGCCCAATTCCCTGCCCATAACACCCCAAGCCCATTTCCATACCTGAGCAAGTATCCCTGCTGTGTCTCTTCTCACTTTAGATCTTTTGGGTGTGAGAGGGCATAAGAGAGTGGGTTGCACCGCTGGTCTGGGAGTCCATGCACCTGCACAGAGCCCCTCCTTGTGCAGGATGATGGAGCCTGGGCTGAGAAGAGAAGGGCTGAGAGAGGGCAGGGCCTAGTTCTCACCACACTGTCATATCTCCAACAGAATTCCAGAAAGTCTGAGAATTCTAAATTGGAACAGGACCCTCTTCATCATGGTGCATCTGTCCAGGTAGGAGGATAAAATGCTTGAGCAGTTTGCTAGGCTGATTTTAAATTTTTTAGGATTGAGACATATGGTGTGTGGATCTCTATATGGTTTCATTTTTATGAAACGTCCAGAAGAGACAAATTCATAGAGAGAGCTGGGTTCGTGGTTGCCAAAGGATGGGGGAAGGAGGGGACACAATCCATGTGCCTGTTGTATGTGTCTTTATCCATGTCTGTGTGTATACAAAGGTAGAGACATCAGGAATGAAGCCATGTCGTCACTCATTTACTCTACAAGTGACTGGGGATGAGGGCGGGGGCCAGGGTCAAGAGTTGGGGCACAAGGAGGATGAAGAAGAATCTAGAAAATCAGAGCTGGCTTCTGAGAGCTAATGGTACACCCGAGTCTCCCTATAGGCTAGTTATTCAAGGGGGTATGTAACGGAATTCAACTATAACACAATGGTCTATACATTTGGGAGAATTACTTCTTCATTTCTCCAGATGTTAGTTCCCTAGCCTGTTAATTCTGAGGGTTGGACTAGGTGTCCTTTAAAGGTCCCTTCCAGTTCTAATATTCCATGATTCAGTGATTTTAGACTACCCTTGCAGCTGTGTTTACTGGATTTGTTCCCAGTGAATTTGAGCCTTTTGCTTCATTGTGAAAGAATTCAGAGACAAAGTGATAGGCAAGGAGTGGATTTACTTAGAGAAAAACACACTCCACAGACAGAGTGGGCCATCTCAGAAGGTGAGAGAGAGCTTTGAAATATGGCATGGTTAGTTGGGTGTTTTTTTTTTTTCCAGTTGGGGGCACTTCTGTTGGTCTTTCATTTATCTACTTTCATCCGTCTTTGTTCTCTGGCCTGTGTGGGCCTCCCATCGCAGTGGCCTCTCTCACTGCAGAGCACCGGCTCTGGGCGCACGCGCTCCACAGCTCTGGCTTGGTAGTTGGACACGTCGGTCCAGCTGCTCCGCGGCACGTGGAATCTTCCCAGGCCAGGGATCAAACCTGCACCCCTTGCACTGCAAGGCAGTGTCTTTACCCACTGGACCACCAGGGAAGCCCAGCATGGTTAGTTTTTATGAGCTGGGTAATTTCAGAGGTTAATGAGTGGAAGGATTATTCCAATTATTTGGGGGAAGGGACAGGGACTTCCTGGAACTGGGCTACCACCCACTTTTTAGCCTTTTACGGTTAGCTTCAGAACTGTCAGGCACTAGTGGGTGTGTCATTTAGTTTATGTTAATGTTAGAGAAGGACACAATTTAGCACTAAATAACAACAACATATTACAAGGAGCTAATGATAAGGCTCAAAGGTCTACTGGAAGTTGACCGTCTTGGATCCACTGGTTCTAACCAGTCTTTGTCATGTCCTATGGCTATATCATTCTTTTACAGGTTTGTGCCCTGCCACCCCTGCCCTCCTGTTTCAGGCTCAGGAGTAAGATTAATTAAGCCATCTGACCAACACATACAATAGTTCCATACTGTGTGGGAGTGTTGTAAGAGCTAAAAATTACTTTCCCCTTCATTTCAGGGGTATGTAACGGAATTCAACTATAACACAATGGTCTATACATTTGGGAGAATTACTTCTTCATTTCTCCAGATGTTAGTTCCCTAGCCTGTTAATTCTGAGGGTTGGACTAGGTGTCCTTTAAAGGTCCCTTCCAGTTCTAATATTCCATGATTCAGTGATTTTAGACTACCCTTGCAGCTGTGTTTACTGGATTTGTTCCCAGTGAATTTGAGCCTTTTGCTTCATTGTGAAAGAATTCAGAGACAAAGTGATAGGCAAGGAGTGGATTTACTTAGAGAAAAACACACTCCACAGACAGAGTGGGCCATCTCAGAAGGTGAGAGAGAGCTTTGAAATATGGCATGGTTAGTTGGGTGTTTTTTTTTTTTCCAGTTGGGGGCACTTCTGTTGGTCTTTCATTTATCTACTTTCATCCGTCTTTGTTCTCTGGCCTGTGTGGGCCTCCCATCGCAGTGGCCTCTCTCACTGCAGAGCACCGGCTCTGGGCGCACGCGCTCCACAGCTCTGGCTTGGTAGTTGGACACGTCGGTCCAGCTGCTCCGCGGCACGTGGAATCTTCCCAGGCCAGGGATCAAACCTGCACCCCTTGCACTGCAAGGCAGTGTCTTTACCCACTGGACCACCAGGGAAGCCCAGCATGGTTAGTTTTTATGAGCTGGGTAATTTCAGAGGTTAATGAGTGGAAGGATTATTCCAATTATTTGGGGGAAGGGACAGGGACTTCCTGGAACTGGGCTACCACCCACTTTTTAGCCTTTTACGGTTAGCTTCAGAACTGTCAGGCACTAGTGGGTGTGTCATTTAGTTTATGTTAATGTTAGAGAAGGACACAATTTAGCACTAAATAACAACAACATATTACAAGGAGCTAATGATAAGGCTCAAAGGTCTACTGGAAGTTGACCGTCTTGGATCCAGCTGGTTCTAACCAGTCTTTGTCATGTCCTATGGCTATATCATTCTTTTACAGGTTTGTGCCCTGCCACCCCTGCCCTCCTGTTTCAGGCTCAGGAGTAAGATTAATTAAGCCATCTGACCAACACATACAATAGTTCCATACTGTGTGGGAGTGTTGTAAGTCACGGCAACAAGACCAGGTAAGAATCACGGGATAGAGAAGTCATAAAACATGTCATGGGCCAATTGTATAAGAAGCTCAAATCACTCAATATATTCTAATTAGGCACACCCAACAGTAAAAAAAAAAAAAAACGCCAGGTTTAAAGAACCACTCTGAAAAGGAATCACGGACGGGAGGCATTTTCAGATGGCAGGGACTGGCTTCTCTCAGCAATCACCTTCCCTCCGGCGGCTTCTGACATGGGCAATCTCCAGTACAGCGTGTGGGCTCCATTGAGACCCTTCTCCAGCAAATGTGTTCAGAGCATATCTTTTGTAAAATACAATCCGTAGGGTGCAACAGTTACAACCCTGGTGGACAAAAAAAGTTGTTGCCTGCCATTTCAGTAGAGTGCTGTCCACCATCAAACTAACAGTCACTGCAGCTGCCCCAATGGCATGTCCTGAGAGGAATTCAGGGTGAAAAAAAAGAGGACACTAGTCCTAGACAGTTAAGATGCATATCAAAGGAATAATTTCAATGAGCCCAGACACTTCCATCTTCCTACATATAAAAAAGCACTAAAGTCCTTACCTTGAGATGTCTGTTTTTTGTAATTAACAGTAATCTTTTGAAGTTTAACTACATTTTTTTTCTCCAGTAAAACCCCCTAAATAACTTGGCTCCTTGCTTACCTTTTTGGAATGGTTCCTCAGAGCCATCTGAGGCTATAGTCCTTAGTAAATTTCTCTGAATAAACATAACACTCAACTTTTAGGCTGTCCTTTAAAAATAATGAAAAAAAAAAAAACCTTTTATTTATTTTTGGCTGTACTTGGTCTTCATTGATGTGTGGATTTAGCTGCTCTGCAGTATGTGGGATCTTTCTGGATCAGGGATCGAACCTGTGTCTCCTGCATTGGCAGATGGGTTCTTATCCACTGAGCCACAAGGGAAGCCCAGGTTGTGCATTTTTTAAAAATCAGCACACAAGTGTGTGTTTGTTGCTCAGTCATGCCCAGCTCTTTGGGACTACATGGACTATAACCCAGCCAGATTCCTCTGTCCATGGGATTCTCCAGGCAAGAATACTGGAGTGGGTTGCTATTTCCTTCTCCAACATATACGTGTGGGTCTCTGAAAATCAGGGTTGCTAAGACAAAGAGCATCACTCATCACACATTTCCACAAGGGTTCAGTTCTGACAATAGAAAGCTTGGAGGAATTTAAGGTGAAAACAGGATTAGGCACCTGTGCTTTGGATGCACATGAAAAGACAGGTTCCATAGATGGTCAAACCTGTATATTTCAGGAAGAATTTTAATGACCCTAGATTCTTCCATCTTCTCATATAGAGAAAAGCTAAAAGATGAACTAGAGATCTGTTCTTTCGGAATAGCGGTAATCTTACCAAAATACATGCTTGACTGCAGGAATTCCCCAGCCAAAAATCATGTATAAACTGGGTTCTCCCCTACCTACCTCTGAAGAGTGGTTGCCTCAGAGTGTACCAAGTGGCTGTCTCAGGTTTTAGTCTTTAGAAAGATCCTGACTAAAAAACTCACAACTCTCATGTTACACATCTTTCAAGTCTATCCACAGACCTTTAAAAACATTTTAATGGAATCCCCTGGTGGTCTAGTGTTAGTTACAACTCTGGGCTTCACAAGGGTTTGGGTTCAATTCCTTGTTGGGTAGTTAAGATCTTACAAGCTCTGTGCCACAGCCAAAAAGCAACAAACCTTTTGAGATGTCTGTTTTTTGTAATTAACAGTAATCTTTTGAAGTTTAACTACATTTTTTTTCTCCAGTAAAACCCCCTAAATAACTTGGCTCCTTGCTTACCTTTTTGGAATGGTTCCTCAGAGCCATCTGAGGCTATAGTCCTTAGTAAATTTCTCTGAATAAACATAACACTCAACTTTTAGGCTGTCCTTTAAAAATAATGAAAAAAAAAAAAACCTTTTATTTATTTTTGGCTGTACTTGGTCTTCATTGATGTGTGGATTTAGCTGCTCTGCAGTATGTGGGATCTTTCTGGATCAGGGATCGAACCTGTGTCTCCTGCATTGGCAGATGGGTTCTTATCCACTGAGCCACAAGGGAAGCCCAGGTTGTGCATTTTTAAAAGTCAGCACACAAGTGTGTGTTTGTTGCTCAGTCATGCCCAGCTCTTTGGGACTACATGGACTATAACCCAGCCAGATTCCTCTGTCCATGGGATTCTCCAGGCAAGAATACTGGAGTGGGTTGCTATTTCCTTCTCCAACATATACGTGTGGGTCTCTGAAAATCAGGGTTGCTAAGACAAAGAGCATCACTCATCACACATTTCCACAAGGGTTCAGTTCTGACAATAGAAAGCTTGGAGGAATTTAAGGTGAAAACAGGATTAGGCACCTGTGCTTTGGATGCACATGAAAAGACAGGTTCCATAGATGGTCAAACCTGTATATTTCAGGAAGAATTTTAATGACCCTAGATTCTTCCATCTTCTCATATAGAGAAAAGCTAAAAAGATGAACTAGAGAGATCTGTTCTTTAGGAATAGCGGTAATCTTACCAAAATACATGCTTGACTGCAGGAATTCCCCAGCCAAAAATCATGTATAAACTGGGTTCTCCCCTACCTACCTCTGAAGAGTGGTTGCCTCAGAGTGTACCAAGTGGCTGTCTCAGGTTTTAGTCTTTAGAAAGATCCTGACTAAAAAACTCACAACTCTCATGTTACACATCTTTCAAGTCTATCCACAGACCTTTAAAAACATTTTAATGGAATCCCCTGGTGGTCTAGTGTTAGTTACAACTCTGGGCTTCACAAGGGTTTGGGTTCAATTCCTTGTTGGGTAGTTAAGATCTTACAAGCTCTGTGCCACAGCCAAAAAGCAACAAATTAAAAACACTCCAAACCCCAAGCAAATTAACTTATTTAACTTCACATTACTGTTATCTTAATTTACACGTTCAAAATATTACATCAAACATTTCAAAACAATCAAGATGGGTGCCCCTTTGGCCCCTGTGACTACATCTTCCATTTCCCTATTTCTAACACATCAGAGGTTCCCTTCTAAATTCTATGAGTATGAATCGTATAATGTCACATCACAATGGTAGATTTATCTATAGAAATAAGAAAACGTATTCAGAGGAACTCTAGCCTCCAAACATCAGCTTCTTTGCTTTTGGCATAAATGTTATTCTAAGCTTTTCCGCACAGCAGAGAGGTGAGCCCGGTTAGCGCCCAAGGTTGCTCTGGAGCCCAACGCAGTCCAAATCGGAAGTGGTCCTTGAAAATTACTTTCCCGGGAAACTTGCTTCTGAAAAACCGTGCCATTTAAATACTATTTTTCCCAAAGCCAACTCAGAAATAGTCACACTCTCGCTCTCAATACAGAAAACGACAGTTTCCTCCGGAGAGAGAAACTTACACGCCGGCAGCCGCAAAAGTCTTAAGGAACCAAGATGCGGAGGGCACGCGTTCCCCGGCGAGCGCCACTCTGAGACGGACCAGTCTCCTGGCGGGGTTGCCGTGGAAACCAAACGAGCTTTGCGGATGCTGAGGAGCCCCGAGGCCAGGCCTCCAGCTCTCTGTGTGCGGAGGGGGTTCACAGGACCAACGCCAAGATGGTTAGTAACTTTGAGCGGCGAGGAAGAAGCTTGAGTAGGTCCTGGGACTGGAGATGAGAGGTTCCTAGCGGATTTGTGGTTTAAGCCTAGGATTGTCGGCAGAGGATGATGTCTGTGCCCTCCCCATTTCCCCACCGGGGACAGGGAGGCAGTTGAAAATACATCCTTGCTTTCTTCCCTCCTGCTTCTCCATTCCCTCACTCCTGAGCTGCGCGAGGGGTGGAAGGTGGAGCAAGGGAAGAAAAGCATCTCTTACCTTACTCTAACTGGAGGAGATAAAAAAGTAGGGAGTAGCGGTTTGCTTCAGCTCAAGCACAGGTGATAGACCTTTTAGTAAAATACGTGTTACAGAAAGTTTGAATAGCTGTACCACGGGTTCGTCGTTAAGGACTTGACTGAAACATCCGGAGCCGTCCCTCTCAGTTTTTTTTTTTTTTTTTTTTTAAAGATTTATTTATTTATTTTGGGCGGGGGGCGGGTTGGGGGGGGGGGGGGGTGGGGGGGCCACTTCTATTGGTCTTTCATTTCTCTATTTTCATCCGTCTTTGTTCTTTGGCTCCTGTGGGCCTCCCATCGCGGTGGCGTCTGTCGTTGCAGAGCGCGGGCTCTGGGCGCATGCGCTCCAGAGCTCCGGCTCGATTTATCTATAGAAATAAAAAAACGGAGTCAGAGGAACTTGAGCCTCCAACCATCCGCTTGTTTGCTTTTGGCATAAATGTTATTCTAAGCTTTTCCGCACAGCAGAGAGGTGAGCCCGGTTAGCGCCCAAGGTTGCTCTGGAGCCCAACGCAGTCCAAATCGGAAGTGGTCCTTGAAAATTACTTTCCCGAAACTTGCTTCTGAAAAACCGTGCCATTTAAATACTATTTTTCCCAAAGCCAACTCAGAAATAGTCACACTCTCGCTCTCAATACAGAAAACGACAGTTTCCTCCGGAGAGAGAAACTTACACGCCGGCAGCCGCAAAAGTCTTAAGGAACCAAGATGCGGAGGGCACGCGTTCCCCGGCGAGCGCCACTCTGAGACGGACCAGTCTCCTGGCGGGGTTGCCGTGGAAACCAAACGAGCTTTGCGGATGCTGAGGAGCCCCGAGGCCAGGCCTCCAGCTCTCTGTGTGCGGAGGGGGTTCACAGGACCAACGCCAAGATGGTTAGTAACTTTGAGCGGCGAGGAAGAAGCTTGAGTAGGTCCTGGGACTGGAGATGAGAGGTTCCTAGCGGATTTGTGGTTTAAGCCTAGGATTGTCGGCAGAGGATGATGTCTGTGCCCTCCCCATTTCCCCACCGGGGACAGGGAGGCAGTTGAAAATACATCCTTGCTTTCTTCCCTCCTGCTTCTCCATTCCCTCACTCCTGAGCTGCGCGAGGGGTGGAAGGTGGAGCAAGGGAAGAAAAGCATCTCTTACCTTACTCTAACTGGAGGAGATAAAAAAGTAGGGAGTAGCGGTTTGCTTCAGCTCAAGCACAGGTGATAGACCTTTTAGTAAAATACGTGTTACAGAAAGTTTGAATAGCTGTACCACGGGTTCGTCGTTAAGGACTTGACTGAAACATCCGGAGCCGTCCCTCTCAGTTTTTTTTTTTTTTTTTTTTTTAAAGATTTATTTATTTATTTTGGGCGGGGGTCGGGTTGGGGAGGGAGGGGAGCAGGGCGGGCCACTTCTATTGGTCTTTCATTTCTCTATTTTCATCCGTCTTTTGTTCTTTGGCTCCTGTGGGCCTCCCATCGCGGTGGCGTCTGTCGTTGCAGAGCGCGGGCTCTGGGCGCATGCGCCCCAGAGCTCCGGCTCGGTGATTGGACACATCGGTCCAGCCGCTCCGCGGCACGTGGGATCTTCCCAGGCCAGGGATCGAACCGGCGCCCCTTGCAGTGCAAGGCAGTGTCCTTACCCACTGGACCACCAGGGGAAGCCCCCCTCTCAGTTTAAAGCTGACTATTGGAGTGGGATCATATAGATATCTTTGTTGTTTCTTTCACAGATGCTTTCAAGGGCCAAACCTGCTGTCGGCGGGGACCTACCGCACACAGACAAAAGAAAGAAGAAAGGTAGGAAGATTCCCAAGCTAGAGGAGCTACTTTCACAAAGAGATTTCACTGGAGCTATTACCCTGTTGGAGGTAATGTCCAAAGAAGGTTGCTTCTTAGGAGTTGAATAACCAGAATTTAGAGGAATGTATGGGTGAATGCTGGGTGCTGTGCTGGTGGAACAGGTGGGTGCATTCTGGGACTTTCTGTAAATCTAGTCAGACTCAGATTCCAGGTTAACCATAAACCTGATTAAAAATTAACGAAAAAGATAGACTTCTTTTTTTTATTATTATTTGGGACTTCTTTCTCTCTCTCTTTTTTTTTTTTTTGACTTTTTTGTTTTCATTTTATTGGTAGGACTTATTTCTTGAGGGACACTTTTAATTATGTCTAGTCCCACAGATGGCAAATCCAGCCTGAAAATGTAGCATGCATGCTAAGTCGCTTCAGTTGTGTCCGACTCTTTGTGACTTCTCCACCAATGGACTGTAGCCCACCGTGTCCATGGGATTTTGTCCTCTGTCCATGGGATTCTCCAGGCAAGAATACTGGAGTGAGTTGCCATTTCCTGCTCCATATGTAGAGGGACATTTTATTCAGTGTCAGTTCACACATTGTCCATTCCACTCGCTGACCAGTTTATGATTTATTCCTGTTATAACATGTTGATCAAATTTAAATAATTATACCATGTTCCACGCTAATTGTCTAAAATACTTGTATCTTCAGAAGGTATTACACATTTGTCTGGGGCAGTAGTTCTCAACTTTTAATACTCATGAAAATCATTTAGGGTACTTGTTTAAAAATACATACCTGCCTTAGGGACTCAGAGTCTTTACAGAGTCAGCTTACAACAGGGCTCAGGAACCCATGAAAGTGTTAGTCCCTTAGTCATGTGACCGCATGAACTATAACCACCAGGCTCCTGTGTCCATGGAATTCTCAAGGCAAAAATGCTAGGTTGGATTTCCATTCCCTTCCCAACCCAGGGATCGAACTCCAGAATCCATATCCTGGGCAAATAGCCTAAGTGCTTCTGATGTAGACGGTCCAAGGATGCTGCACTTTGGGAAATGGTTTTGTGGGAAGCACATGTTGTAGGAGAATGAAGGGGTGCACCAAGGAATTAAGAGAGGAGGAGCTTTGACAGGACAGCCTGGTTGGGTTGTGCCGCAGTCATTTCTCAAAGCTCTACCACAGCCATGTGACTCTATGAACAATAAGCGTTTTGATTAGCTCCATATATCTTTCTCTGTCTTGTATGTGTAGTCCTAGGTTTCTTGCTAGTGCTATAGTATTGAGCACATTGCTTAACTTTCCTGGCATCATCTTTCTTACCTTAAAATCAGGGGAGTTAGCTTGGAAGGACTGTTGAGCTCTGTGAATCAGTGGACTGTGTGGTAGATACATGTGTAATTTTTGTTAGTCTCTTTATTTCCTCTTCTCTTCTCTTTTTTTTGAGGGGAGTGCCCACACTTTCCTTACTGTGTAATCCCATGCTGCCTTTTAAGTTTAGGGAGGTTCTGCTCTACACTTTCATTGTTCAGTAGCCACAGGGCCATGATGGATAGGAATGGGACTGCCACGGTTTGGGATGAGGAATGCCCGTGAGCTCTCACTGTGGCTCCAAGAAATTCCGGAAGCAAATTCAGGGAGACCTCAAATAAGAGTTTCTTCAGACTTAAGGCACTGCACTCAAATTCACAATATTTAGTGAGGAGAATTTGTAATATGGAGTTAGCTACAGGAGTAAGTTCTTATTCAGACAACAAAGTATCAACAGATGTCTTTATCTTGTTCGAATCACCTGAAGTTTTGTAACAAGATCTTTTTTTTTAAATTTAAATCTTATTATATTGATTGATTTTTATTAGAGTATAGTTACTTTATAATGTTGTGTTAGTTCCTACAGTACAGCAAAGTGAATGAGTTACATATATACATACTTCCACTGTTTTTTAGATTTCCTTCCTACTTAGGTCACGACAAATTAGCAGTGATCTGTTTTTACTTTTTCACCTATGTTTTTATCACCACATAGAGTGAAAAAAAAAAACTCACTTTGCCAATGGTAGTTCAGATTCCTCCTTCAAGATCTCACTCCTTTCCTGCAACAGGACTTCTCCTTCATTGACTGATAAATTCATTAATATTTTTCATAACGGATATAAATGATTAGGTGGTCTTCTAAATATCTTTAATTCTTGTAGGCCCTGGTAAGGGTAATAGAATGATTTAGTGACTTATCTTCAGTGAAAGGTTATAACCTATGAATAAATATATGTGTGTGCTCATGGTCAGGTCTGTAGGGTGAAGCTGAGTGAGGTAGCATATGGGGGTGGGGAAAACATGGGCTTTGGAGTCGGTGAACTGCATGGTTCTTGCCAACACACTTACTGGCTCTATAAGTGGCCTTGAGTTCATTGCTTAATTTCTCGAACCTTTAGTTATTTGGCATTTAATATTTCACAGAATTTTTTTTTTAAATTTGGCCTCTTTTATTGGTTTGTTTGTTTATTTATTGATTTTCATCCATCTTTATTCTTCAGCCTGTGTGGGCATCCCATCGCAGTGGCCTCTCTGGCTGCAGAACATAGGCTCTGGGCACATAGGCTCCAGACTTTTTTGGGAGTGCCCACACTTTCCTTACTGTGTAATCCCATGCTGCCTGTTAAGTTTAGGGAGGTTCTGCTCTACACTTTCATTGTTCAGTAGCCACAGGGCCATGATGGATAGGAATGGGACTGCCACGGTTTGGGATGAGGAATGCCCGTGAGCTCTCACTGTGGCTCCAAGAAATTCCGGAAGCAAATTCAGGGAGACCTCAAATAAGAGTTTCTTCAGACTTAAGGCACTGCACTCAAATTCACAATATTTAGTGAGGAGAATTTGTAATATGGAGTTAGCTACAGGAGTAAGTTCTTATTCAGACAACAAAGTATCAACAGATGTCTTTATCTTGTTCGAATCACCTGAAGTTTTGTAACAAGATCTTTTTTTTTAAATTTAAATCTTATTATATTGATTGATTTTTATTAGAGTATAGTTACTTTATAATGTTGTGTTAGTTCCTACAGTACAGCAAAGTGAATGAGTTACATATATACATACTTCCACTGTTTTTTAGATTTCCTTCCTACTTAGGTCACGACAAATTAGCAGTGATCTGTTTTTACTTTTTCACCTATGTTTTTATCACCACATAGAGTGAAAAAAAAAAACTCACTTTGCCAATGGTAGTTCAGATTCCTCCTTCAAGATCTCACTCCTTTCCGGCGCAACAGGACTTCTCCTTCATTGACTGATAAATTCATTAATATTTTTCATAACGGATATAAATGATTAGGTGGTCTTCTAAATATCTTTAATTCTTGTAGGCCCTGGTAAGGGTAATAGAATGATTTAGTGACTTATCTTCAGTGAAAGGTTATAACCTATGAATAAATATATGTGTGTGCTCATGGTCAGGTCTGTAGGGTGAAGCTGAGTGAGGTAGCATATGGGGGTGGGGAAAACATGGGCTTTGGAGTCGGTGAACTGCATGGTTCTTGCCAACACACTTACTGGCTCTATAAGTGGCCTTGAGTTCATTGCTTAATTTCTCGAACCTTTAGTTATTTGGCATTTAATATTTCACAGAATTTTTTTTTAAAATTTGGCCTCTTTTATTGGTTTGTTTGTTTATTTATTGATTTTCATCCATCTTTATTCTTCAGCCTGTGTGGGCATCCCATCGCAGTGGCCTCTCTGGCTGCAGAACATAGGCTCTGGGCACATAGGCTCCAGAGCGCTGGCTCGTAATTGGATAGACCCGTCCAGTCACTTTGCGGCATGTGGGATCTTCCCAGGCCGGGATCAAACTGGTGCCCCTTGCAATGCAAGGTGGACTCTTTACCCACCGGACCACTAGGGAATCCCCTTTAAAAGAATTTTTATAATCCATACATATATATATCACCCAGAATTTTTAGGAGGATAACTCTTAAATACTTCCTGGAATAAGGTATCAGTAAACACAGAAGAAAAATTGTGGAATATTTGAGGAAAAGTTCTGTAGATATCAGTTTGATTAAACTGAGATTATCTTCTACAAGTTAGTAATAACACAGCAGTGTTTTAAACAGGGGCTTACTATTCAAAGTATTCATGATTTCGTTTTCATGAAATTTTAATGCAAAGTTCAAACGTCATGTTGGGGAACAAGAAGAGGATATTAACTTGTGGATTGGATACTGTGCTTTTCATCTGGGTGACTACAAGAGAGCCTTGGAGGTGAGTTTAACATTTTTTTTTCAATTACAGAAGGGTTTTGAAATGTTACTAAGCTTTGTATCATAATAATTCATGCCCATGGTAAAATGCAAACTATATAGAAGGAAACAAAGGATAAAGGAAAGAAAAAGGAAAAAAGAAAAAGAAAAAAAAGCCACCCTATTTGCCTTCTTCAATCCTATTTCTTTGTTAACAGAAGTAATCATTAGCTCTTTTTTGATGTATTGCTTTAGAAATTGTCTATATATGTTCAAGTATATGTTTTAATGTCTATTTACTTTTTACTTTTAGATATATACTAATGAGATTAGTCAATATATTAGTATTAATCTTTCTTAAGGAAATCTTTAGGAGAAGAAAAATAGTCCTTTTGATAAAATATTTTCATGATTCTTTTCTCAAAAGAAGTTCATTGTTATTTTGCAATGTTAATTTTAGACATAGGAAAAATTATATATACTTTAATATTTTAATAATTGTTTTGTTTATGTTTTATATTTTTAAATTATTATATTTTTGACTGTAGTTTTGAAAGTTGTTTTTCTTGGTCATTGTAAACCCTACAGTGTAATTAATAGTCTGTGGAATTATAGCTTTAGACAAAATTATAGACGCCTTATGTCAGTTTTTCACTCATAAATTGTTTGGAGCTTTCCCACATAGTCTCACTCTCAAAATGTAATTTAAGGATATTCAAAGAACCTGTAATACTACAATGAAAAGTATACAAGATCAGGAAATAAGGAAGTGATATGAACAAAAGCAACGAAATCAGTGGAGGAAAAATGAAGACGTGAAAAGGGCAGAATAGAGGCTGGTAGTATTTGTGAAAGATCTAGGAGAAGAGAGCATAGCCCAAATGGAGTAAGAAAGAAAGAAGGCCTATGGTGAAGACTGATGGTGATAGAGTATATGGAAAATGTAGTTGGCAAAATGAATTTCAGAAACTTGCTTAACAGAGGGAAAACAAAACAAAACAAAACACCACATTTTTAAAATGTAAAGCCAAATAAACAAAGCCAGAAAACAATTAGAATGAAATGGTATTTGTGGGGCATTAAGGTTATCAGATTGTAAGTTAACTGAAGTTGTGCATTTTTAATATGATATCTTTTTTTATGTCTTTTTTAAGTTAGCAAAAATAAAATATTTTAGTTTTTTGTCATTTCTGCAGTTTGTTAGCCCATATCAATATTAAAAGGGGGAAAAAAACCCCAAGTGTAAGATTATGTGGGCAACAGCTCTTCATGGGTAGGACTGAGCCTTAACTTCAGTAATTATTATTACAGATATAGAATAATTAAGCTGCATACATGTGTGTGAGTGCTGAGTCATTTCAGTCATATCCAACTCTGCAACTCTATGGACTGTGGCCCACCAGGTTCCTCTGTCCATGGGATTCTCCAGGCAAGGACACTGGTGTGGCTTACCCTCTCCAGGGGATCTTCCCAACCCAGGGACCTCCTGCATTAGCAGGCGGGTACTTTACCATTAGTGCCACCTTGGAAGCCCTAGGGAGCATATTGAATTCCTTAAATATGAAATTACCCAATCCCAGTAAGAACTCCTATTCCTTGATACATTAAAGAATGACTCATTGATTGCTTTACTGCTAAAAGGGATCACTGCTCATTGTATATTTCAGGAATATGAAAATGCAACAAAACAAGAAAATTGCAATCCAGAAGTCTGGGTGAACCTAGCCTGTACCTATTTTTTTCTTGGAATGTATAAACAAGCTGAAGCAGCTGGATTTAAAGGTAAATGAGCCCTTTTAATATTTGATATTCATCACTAATACTGAGAGTCATTTTGGAGATTTTAAAACTTACTGAATTCCTTTCTTTTCTGAGGAAAAATCAAGTCCCATTAAAAGCTATAAAAAAAAGCGTTTGCTCTTCAAAGACTATTGGATCTTAGCAACTTTATGTTTAAAAAGAGAGTTAGTCTCTGTGTAACTTACCCTCCCCACTTCACCTTCACAGCCAAAAAGCAGAAGTTATCGATCAAAAAGGCAAGGTACCTTTCTTAGGCCCTACTGTAGTGGCAAGTTTGTGCTATTGGTAGGAGTTGGGTATAGTCAGGCTCTCATGAATGTGGATTTTTGTTTGTTTTTTTGTTTGTTTAGTTCTACCCACTTACTGCTTCCATTGCATCTCCCTTCATCCCCCTCATGCATGCGTGCTCAGTCATGTGACTCTATGAACTGTAACCCGCCAAGCTCTTCTGTCCATGGGATTTCCTAGACAAGAATACGGGAGTGGGTTGCAGTTTCTTTCTCCAGTGAATGTGGATTTTATAGCTTCTTTTCCTGCTTCTGAATGAGGAGCCAAGTAATTCCAACTTGAAGAATCCATATTTCTTCCCTTTGGTTTCACTTATGAGGACAGTCATCTTAGGAGAAGTGGACTCAAATTTGCAAATGAGAGTTGGGCAAAAGGGAAATTTGGGAAGAAATATTAAGAACCATTAGAGTATGAATTGTGGGGAGGAAGGAGAAGGTGGGATGTATGGAGAGAGTAAGATGGAAACTTGCGTTACCATATATAAAACAGGTAGCCAATGGGAATTCGCTGTATGACTCAGGGAACTCAGCCCGGGGCTTTGCAATAACATAGAGGAGCGGGATGGCAAGGGAGATGGGAGGAGGTTCAAGATTAAGACGCACACGTATACCTATGGCTGATTCATGTTGATGTTTGTCAGAAATCAACACCATTCTGTAGACTCATTGATTGCTTTACTGCTAAAAGGGATCACTGCTCATTGTATATTTCAGGAATATGAAAATGCAACAAAACAAGAAAATTGCAATCCAGAAGTCTGGGTGAACCTAGCCTGTACCTATTTTTTTCTTGGAATGTATAAACAAGCTGAAGCAGCTGGATTTAAAGGTAAATGAGCCCTTTTAATATTTGATATTCATCACTAATACTGAGAGTCATTTTGGAGATTTTAAAACTTACTGAATTCCTTTCTTTTCTGAGGAAAAATCAAGTCCCATTAAAAGCTATAAAAAAAAGCGTTTGCTCTTCAAAGACTATTGGATCTTAGCAACTTTATGTTTAAAAAGAGAGTTAGTCTCTGTGTAACTTACCCTCCCCACTTCACCTTCACAGCCAAAAAGCAGAAGTTATCGATCAAAAAGGCAAGGTACCTTTCTTAGGCCCTACTGTAGTGGCAAGTTTGTGCTATTGGTAGGAGTTGGGTATAGTCAGGCTCTCATGAATGTGGATTTTTGTTTGTTTTTTTGTTTGTTTAGTTCTACCCACTTACTGCTTCCATTGCATCTCCCTTCATCCCCTCATGCATGCGTGCTCAGTCATGTGACTCTATGAACTGTAACCCGCCAAGCTCTTCTGTCCATGGGATTTCCTAGACAAGAATACGGGAGTGGGTTGCAGTTTCTTTCTCCAGTGAATGTGGATTTTATAGCTTCTTTTCCTGCTTCTGAATGAGGAGCCAAGTAATTCCAACTTGAAGAATCCATATTTCTTCCCTTTGGTTTCACTTATGAGGACAGTCATCTTAGGAGAAGTGGACTCAAATTTGCAAATGAGAGTTGGGCAAAAGGGAAATTTGGGAAGAAATATTAAGAACCATTAGAGTATGAATTGTGGGGAGGAAGGAGAAGGTGGGATGTATGGAGAGAGTAAGATGGAAACTTGCGTTACCATATATAAAACAGGTAGCCAATGGGAATTCGCTGTATGACTCAGGGAACTCAGCCCGGGGCTTTGCAATAACATAGAGGAGCGGGATGGCAAGGGAGATGGGAGGAGGTTCAAGATTAAGACGCACACGTATACCTATGGCTGATTCATGTTGATGTTTGTCAGAAATCAACACCATTCTGTAGAGCCATTATCCTTCAATTAAAAAATAAATTTTAAATTAAAAAAGAATACAGTATGAATCAAATTAAATTCAAAGAAAAATAGAGAAAGTGGGCAAGAGAATGTTTCTTAGGAAATATGTGAGGGAAGAAGGTATTCCAGAGTAGAATTCTTGGAGAATTAACTGGAACATACATATTTAGGTAGAATTCCAGTTCAAGGTCACGGAAAACATGGAACTTGAAATCTCTTGATTTGTACCTAGGCTGTTTCAATTTGCTGGTGTAGTTTTTCCCAATTTAGTTATAAAGGTCTGTGAGTTATTTATCCCATGTTTCTAGACTTTGTGCCTGGAACAGTTAGATGCATGTAAGGTGATCAAGGTACCTATCTCCATTTCCATTTGTATTTTTATTTTTTATACACTGAACTATGACTTTTGCTATAAAAAGATATATTAATAATAGTGAATGTCCAGAATTAGGAAAATTATCCAAAAGAAGAAAGGGAATCTAGAACTTAAAAGATGCTAACCTAAAAAAAAAAAAACCCAACAAAAAAGATGTAAACCTTTTTGCTTGGCTACCTCTTTTAGATGGCAGATTATCATGCTAGAAGATCTGTGGAGTCTGGGCTATTATTTAGTGAAATGCGTGTGTACGTCCTCAGTTAGGTCCAATTCTCTGTGAGCCCATGGACTGTAGCCCACTGGACTCCTCTGTCCATGGGATTTCCCAGTCAAGCATACTGGAGTTGGAGTGCCATTTCCTTCTCCAGGGGATCTTCCCGACCCAGGGATTGAACCTGCATCTCCTGCATTGGCAGGCAGATTCTTTACCACTGAGGCACCTGGGAAGCCCCATTTAGGAAAATATGTCAGGGTAACTATGAAAAGGAGAACTCAGAAGGAGAAAGACCACTGGATTCCTACAAGTACTGAGATGACCACAACCCTTTGTTTTCAGTGTTCAGTTCGTGTGTGAGCAGGGGTGCCTGCCACTGGCACTGCGAGGTACCATGACAGATTCAAGAGGAGCCGGTGTGGGCACGGGCAGAGCCTTAGAGCGCTCGCCTTCTGGTTCTCAATGATGTTCCTGCAACTGCATAGGACTAGACTAAAAGAATACATGTTATAGCACAGACGTAGCAGCATCCCAAGCTAAGGTTTGGGAAGATCTTCATCTGAGTCTCAGGTCTCTCCTGCAAGGGCCCAAATGCCATAGACGATTGATTTCTTTTTTGGGGAATGGGAGGGGACAATTGATTTCTTTAATAAGCACTTTGACTTTATTTTTCTCAGCTCCAAAAAGCCGACTTCAAAACCGCCTCCTCTTCCACTTGGCTCACAAGGTATTTATGTTCTTGCTTCACCCTTTTGGGTTTTTTCTTTTTAATTAAAAAAAATTAGGTATTTCTTTTTTTAATTGACATAAATGTAAACGTTTTGTTTTGAAAATATTTTTCTCTTTCTTCTTGTTAACCAACAAGGATGAAAGAGAATAGAGTAGAAATTCTTGTTAATGGTATTTTTAGAGCAGATAGAATATGGGTGTTAATTTTATAGGATTTTCTTCCTCATTAATGTTTTTTCACCCTGTTAATTTATTCAGAGATGTTAGGTTTCAGTTCTTTTTTTTTTTTAATTAAGTAGTGAGGGTTTTTTTTGTTGTTAGTGAATTAATTATTTACTTATTTATTTTTGGCTATTCTGGGTGTTCACTGATGCCACAGGCTCTTCTCTAGTTGCAGGGAGTGGGGGCTACTCTCTAGATGAGGTGAGCAGGCTTCTTGTTGTGGTGACTTCTCTTGTTGTGGAACTCGGGCTCTAGGGCACACGGGCTCCATAGTTGTGGCTCGAAGGCTCTAGAGCACAGGCTCCGTAGTTGTGGCTCATGAGCTTAGCATGTGGGATCTTCCCAGATCAGAGATCTAACCCGTGTCTCCTGCATTGGCAGGCAAACTCTTTACCACTGAACTACCTGGGAAGCCCAGGTTTTCGTTCTTTCTTTTTTTATTTTTAATTATTTTTTTATTGGGGTATATTTGTTTTACAGTGTTACATTAGCTTCAGGTGTACAGCGAAGTTATACGTTTTTACAGAGTTTTCTTGTTTATAGGTATACATAATCCCCAAGCAGACATAGATATATCCCTGACCCCTCTGCCTTGAGCCCTCCCTCCTGGTTTAGTTCTTTTAAACACTAGTTATTTAAGATTAGTTTCTTTCCACTATTTTATTGTCTGTTAGGAAACAGAAGCAAAGATACCTTGTCCCTGACTTCTGAAGATAAATATCTGCTTTTCTGAATTGCTTGCCTTATAGCAATAATTTTGGTAATCTTGATAAAATTCTTTCTTAATTCTTCATGTTATAAAATTGTACAGTCTATTAAACAAAATATAAATATGCAATAAAAGGGTCTTTTTGTTGTTCGCTTGCTAAGTTGTGTGTGACTCTGCGACCCCGTCGACAGCAGCACCGCAGGCATCCCTGTCCTTCAGCATCTCATGGAGCTTGCTCAAGCATCTACCATATTTAACGTTAGCTACATTTCAACCTGTTGGCGTATCTCCTTTGGGGATAATTACTTTTTATATGCATACTTATATTTTGTTCACTTGGTTTTACAGAACGGGATGCATGTTATATATTTTTGTATTCTACTTCTTAAAAAAATTATCTTTAGGACTTCCCCGGTGGTCCAGTGGGTAAAGAGTCAGCCTGGCAATGCAAGGGGCACCAGTTCCATCCCTGGCGGGGCTGGTGTGTCCAATGTGGAGCGCATGCGCGGAGAGCCAGTACTGTGCCAGGAGAGAGGCCACTGCAATGGGAGGCCCACACAGGCCAAAGAATAAAGATGGATGAAAATAAATGATGACTTAGAGTTTCCTAGGCAGGGTCTACTCTCTAGATGGGGTGGGTAGGCTTCTTGTTGTGGTGACTTCTCTTGTTGTGGAACTCGGGCTCTAGGGCACACGGGCTCCATAGTTGTGGCTCGAAGGCTCTAGAGCACAGGCTCCGTAGTTGTGGCTCATGAGCTTAGCATGTGGGATCTTCCCAGATCAGAGATCTAACCCGTGTCTCCTGCATTGGCAGGCAAACTCTTTACCACTGAACTACCTGGGAAGCCCAGGTTTTCGTTCTTTCTTTTTTTATTTTTAATTATTTTTTTATTGGGGTATATTTGTTTTACAGTGTTACATTAGCTTCAGGTGTACAGCGAAGTTATACGTTTTTACAGAGTTTTCTTGTTTATAGGTATACATAATCCCCAAGCAGACATAGATATATCCCTGACCCCTCTGCTTTGAGCCCTCCCTCCTGGTTTAGTTCTTTTAAACACTAGTTATTTAAGATTAGTTTCTTTCCACTATTTTATTGTCTGTTAGGAAACAGAAGCAAAGATACCTTGTCCCTGACTTCTGAAGATAAATATCTGCTTTTCTGAATTGCTTGCCTTATAGCAATAATTTTGGTAATCTTGATAAAATTCTTTCTTAATTCTTCATGTTATAAAATTGTACAGTCTATTAAACAAAATATAAATATGCAATAAAAGGGTCTTTTTGTTGTTCGCTTGCTAAGTTGTGTGTGACTCTGCGACCCCGTCGACAGCAGCACCGCAGGCATCCCTGTCCTTCAGCATCTCATGGAGCTTGCTCAAGCATCTACCATATTTAACGTTAGCTACATTTCAACCTGTTGGCGTATCTCCTTTGGGGATAATTACTTTTTATATGCATACTTATATTTTGTTCACTTGGTTTTACAGAACGGGATGCATGTTATATATTTTTGTATTCTACTTCTTAAAAAAATTATCTTTAGGACTTCCCCGGTGGTCCAGTGGGTAAAGAGTCAGCCTGGCAATGCAAGGGGCACCAGTTCCATCCCTGGCGGGGCTGGTGTGTCCAATGTGGAGCGCATGCGCGGAGAGCCAGTACTGTGCCAGGAGAGAGGCCACTGCAATGGGAGGCCCACACAGGCCAAAGAATAAAGATGGATGAAAATAAATGATGACTTAGAGGCAAAAAAAACACACACAAAACATCTTTATATTATGGGAGTACTCCCGAGTCACTAGTCTTCAAAACCACCCTTTTTAAACAATAATCCATCATATGCACGTGCACCAATTCATTCAGCATTTCCTAGTTATTTGACTTCTATATTAGTTTTAATTATAAAAATGTAATTCTAGGCTTCCCTGGTGGTCCAGTGGGTAAGGGCACTGTCTTGCAGTGCAAGGGGCACCGGTTCAATTCCTCGCCTGGGGGCATCCCACGTGCTGCGGAGCGGCTGAACGGATGTGTTCAACTGGAGCGCATGCGCCTGAAGCCGGTGCTCCACAGCAAGAGAAGCCACTGCGAGGGGAGGCCCACACAGGCCAAAGAACAAAGATAAATAAACAAAAGACCAATAGAAGTGGCCAAAACAAACCTCACACACACACACACACACACAAATTGCTTTAAAAGAAAAAATGTATTTCTAACATCCTAGAAATGAACTTATTGAGTTATTGAGTATTAGCAATAAAAGTTTAAAGCTGTTAATGAATAGTGCTAAATTATTATTATTATTACTTTGGCTACTTCTATTGATCTTCCCAGGCCAGGGATCGAACCGGCACCCCTTGCACTGCAAGGTGGTGTCCTTACCCACTGGACCACCAGGGAAGCCCGCTAAATTATTTTATAGGATGCTTATCTACAGACAGTATATGAAAATAATTATTTTTGGTGCATTTAAAAATTTTATGCTATAATTGTCTCTATCTCTCTGTTTTACTCTTTTGATTTTATCTTTACCTGTTTTGCAGGCTCTCATTAAATGCATACAGATTTAGGATTGTTATGTCCATCTAGTGGGTTTTTTGAAATGTCTCTACTTAATTTATCATTGTAAGGAGCGATCTACCATATTTAACGTTAGCTACATTTCAACCTGTTGGCGTATCTCCTTTGGGGATAATTACTTTTTATATGCATACTTATATTTTGTTCACTTGGTTTTACAGAACGGGATGCATGTTATATATTTTTGTATTCTACTTCTTAAAAAAATTATCTTTAGGACTTCCCCGGTGGTCCAGTGGGTAAAGAGTCAGCCTGGCAATGCAAGGGGCACCAGTTCCATCCCTGGCGGGGCTGGTGTGTCCAATGTGGAGCGCATGCGCGGAGAGCCAGTACTGTGCCAGGAGAGAGGCCACTGCAATGGGAGGCCCACACAGGCCAAAGAATAAAGATGGATGAAAATAAATGATGACTTAGAGGCAAAAAAAACACACACAAAACATCTTTATATTATGGGAGTACTCCCGAGTCACTAGTCTTCAAAACCACCCTTTTTAAACAATAATCCATCATATGCACGTGCACCAATTCATTCAGCATTTCCTAGTTATTTGACTTCTATATTAGTTTTAATTATAAAAATGTAATTCTAGGCTTCCCTGGTGGTCCAGTGGGTAAGGGCACTGTCTTGCAGTGCAAGGGGCACCGGTTCAATTCCTCGCCTGGGGGCATCCCACGTGCTGCGGAGCGGCTGAACGGATGTGTTCAACTGGAGCGCATGCGCCTGAAGCCGGTGCTCCACAGCAAGAGAAGCCACTGCGAGGGGAGGCCCACACAGGCCAAAGAACAAAGATAAATAAACAAAAGACCAATAGAAGTGGCCAAAACAAACCTCACACACACACACACACACACACAAATTGCTTTAAAAGAAAAAATGTATTTCTAACATCCTAGAAATGAACTTATTGAGTTATTGAGTATTAGCAATAAAAGTTTAAAGCTGTTAATGAATAGTGCTAAATTATTATTATTATTGCTTTGGCTACTTCTATTGATCTTCCCAGGCCAGGGATCGAACCGGCACCCCTTGCACTGCAAGGTGGTGTCCTTACCCAATGGACCACCAGGGAAGCCCGCTAAATTATTTTATAGGATGCTTATCTACAGACAGTATATGAAAATAATTATTTTTGGTGCATTTAAAAATTTTATGCTATAATTGTCTCTATCTCTCTGTTTTACTCTTTTGATTTTATCTTTACCTGTTTTGCAGGCTCTCATTAAATGCATACAGATTTAGGATTGTTATGTCCATCTAGTGGGTGGAAAACATTTATCATTGTGAAATGTCTCTCATTTTCTTTAAAGCTCTTTCTTCATGTAGACACTACTTTGTCATGTTTGTATAACTCTACCCGCTTTCTTTTGGTTAGTGTTGGCCTATTGTATCTTTTTGTATCATTTCATTCTCTGTTTTTCTATGTCCTCCTATTTTAAATGTCTCTCTCATAGCATATAAAAATGAGAGAGACAAAATAAAAGGGAGAAGATATAAAGAAAGAAATAGAAAAGGAAAAGAAAATAAGAAGAGGGTGTCAAGTAATTAGTATGAGCTGTAGCTTTAAGAGTTTCCATTGTTTAGATTTTCCCTCCAGAGACTATTTTCATTCTTTGTTTAAAGGAGAGATAAAGAAGACCAGGAGCTGAAGGGAAATGGGGAAAATAGAAACCAGTGGCTGAAGGAGAGAAGGCTTTAAAATCTCTGTTAGGGAGTCACTGCTTTCTCTAACCATGCTCTAATGTGAATCTTTACATGTCTTTTTCTCTCTTACAATTTTAGTTTAATGATGAGAAGAAATTGATGAGCTTTCATCAGAATCTTGAGGATATTACAGAAGATCAGCTCAGTCTGGCCTCAATCCACTACATGCGGTCTCACCACCAAGAAGCTATTGATATTTACAAGCGAATACTGCTAGATAACAGGTCTGTGTCCTTTTATGCTCCTTGAACTCTCATTGTGTTACTTTCTTCAGTGTCCTTTGGATCTAATATCACCCTGTGTTCAAATCATTTTACTAATAATCCCGTACAATTAAGAACTCCTTATTGTCTAGATCACGGTTTCTCCACCTTTATTTCATTATTGATGTTCCAAGGAGCCTTTTCAGACTTTCCCCTTAATTATGTGTCCTTACCCAATGGACCACCAGGGAAGCCCGCTAAATTATTTTATAGGATGCTTATCTACAGACAGTATATGAAAATAATTATTTTTGGTGCATTTAAAAATTTTATGCTATAATTGTCTCTATCTCTCTGTTTTACTCTTTTGATTTTATCTTTACCTGTTTTGCAGGCTCTCATTAAATGCATACAGATTTAGGATTGTTATGTCCATCTAGTGGGTGGAAAACATTTATCATTGTGAAATGTCTCTCATTTTCTTTAAAGCTCTTTCTTCATGTAGACACTACTTTGTCATGTTTGTATAACTCTACCCGCTTTCTTTTGGTTAGTGTTGGCCTATTGTATCTTTTTGTATCATTTCATTCTCTGTTTTTCTATGTCCTCCTATTTTAAATGTCTCTCTCATAGCATATAAAAATGAGAGAGACAAAATAAAAGGGAGAAGATATAAAGAAAGAAATAGAAAAGGAAAAGAAAATAAGAAGAGGGTGTCAAGTAATTAGTATGAGCTGTAGCTTTAAGAGTTTCCATTGTTTAGATTTTCCCTCCAGAGACTATTTTCATTCTTTGTTTAAAGGAGAGATAAAGAAGACCAGGAGCTGAAGGGAAATGGGGAAAATAGAAACCAGTGGCTGAAGGAGAGAAGGCTTTAAAATCTCTGTTAGGGAGTCACTGCTTTCTCTAACCATGCTCTAATGTGAATCTTTACATGTCTTTTTCTCTCTTACAATTTTAGTTTAATGATGAGAAGAAATTGATGAGCTTTCATCAGAATCTTGAGGATATTACAGAAGATCAGCTCAGTCTGGCCTCAATCCACTACATGCGGTCTCACCACCAAGAAGCTATTGATATTTACAAGCGAATACTGCTAGATAACAGGTCTGTGTCCTTTTATGCTCCTTGAACTCTCATTGTGTTACTTTCTTCAGTGTCCTTTGGATCTAATATCACCCTGTGTTCAAATCATTTTACTAATAATCCCGTACAATTAAGAACTCCTTATTGTCTAGATCACGGTTTCTCCACCTTTATTTCATTATTGATGTTCCAAGGAGCCTTTTCAGACTCCCCCCTTAATTACACTCCCATTAAATTTCAGTACCACAGGTATATTGTGTATCTGGTTATGTAGTATATGCATATATATGTATGTGTGTATGTGTGTATGTATATATATATATATGCTTTATATGTAAAAGTGGATATGGTTTTCCACTTCTCCATAAGAACCAATTTTTGCCCCTTTGGGGGTGATATCACACCTGTTGAAAATGTGTATGAATTTCAGTGTTGTAGCTACACTATAGGTAATTTGCTGACAAAATTATAAATAAATTGTTCAGAAGGAATAGTAACCCAACTTTATCACGGAACACTTGGCCTCTCTCCCGCATCCTGGAATATCTCGTCCATCTCCTTTCTCCCTTCTTTTGCTCTACCGTCCTAATTTCCCACCCGTTCCCATGCTCAGTCATCACATATGCTCGTTTTGTTTGTCCATCTTCTGTATGGTGTCAGCTTATTTGCATTTATACTTCATTACTGATTATATATATTTTCTTCAAAATGCACAGGTAGTAGTTGAACATTTCCCTTTCTCCTCTAGCTGTTTTTTACTCTATTTATATCAAAAAACACTCAGATATTATAATACAAAAAGAAAAATGCTACACTGATTATATTGCCTAGCTATCCAGTTGAACCATTAAAAATGTCTAGTTTGACAACATTTCTGTGAAGTAGACTTAAATTGTTAATACTTAATTTTTTCATCTAATAGGAATACCTTGCCCTCAATGTGTATGTGGCCCTGTGTTATTATAAGTTGGATTATTATGACGTGTCTCAAGGGTTTTTCCAGCAAATTGAACCATTAAAAATGTCTAGTTTGACAACATCAGCTCAGTCTGGCCTCAATCCACTACATGCGGTCTCACCACCAAGAAGCTATTGATATTTACAAGCGAATACTGCTAGATAACAGGTCTGTGTCCTTTTATGCTCCTTGAACTCTCATTGTGTTACTTTCTTCAGTGTCCTTTGGATCTAATATCACCCTGTGTTCAAATCATTTTACTAATAATCCCGTACAATTAAGAACTCCTTATTGTCTAGATCACGGTTTCTCCACCTTTATTTCATTATTGATGTTCCAAGGAGCCTTTTCAGACTCCCCCCTTAATTACACTCCCATTAAATTTCAGTACCACAGGTATATTGTGTATCTGGTTATGTAGTATATGCATATATATGTATGTGTGTATGTGTGTATGTATATATATATATATATGCTTTATATGTAAAAGTGGATATGGTTTTCCACTTCTCCATAAGAACCAATTTTTGCCCCTTTGGGGGTGATATCACACCTGTTGAAAATGTGTATGAATTTCAGTGTTGTAGCTACACTATAGGTAATTTGCTGACAAAATTATAAATAAATTGTTCAGAAGGAATAGTAACCCAACTTTATCACGGAACACTTGGCCTCTCTCCCGCATCCTGGAATATCTCGTCCATCTCCTTTCTCCCTTCTTTTGCTCTACCGTCCTAATTTCCCACCCGTTCCCATGCTCAGTCATCACATATGCTCGTTTTGTTTGTCCATCTTCTGTATGGTGTCAGCTTATTTGCATTTATACTTCATTACTGATTATATATTTTTTTTTCAAAATGCACAGGTAGTAGTTGAACATTTCCCTTTCTCCTCTAGCTGTTTTTTACTCTATTTATATCAAAAAACACTCAGATATTATAATACAAAAAGAAAAATGCTACACTGATTATATTGCCTAGCTATCCAGTTGAACCATTAAAAATGTCTAGTTTGACAACATTTCTGTGAAGTAGACTTAAATTGTTAATACTTAATTTTTTCATCTAATAGGGAATACCTTGCCCTCAATGTGTATGTGGCCCTGTGTTATTATAAGTTGGATTATTATGACGTGTCTCAAGAAGTTCTGGCTGTTTATCTTCAGCAAATTCCTGATAGTACCATCGCACTCAATCTTAGGGCCTGTAATCATTTTCGCCTTTACAACGGCAAAGCTGCTGAGGTAGTAATGAAACTTGTTCTTACTTCATTTAATCCCAGATGGAATTACCCTATACTTCCCAAGTTACTCATAAAGCTATTATCTGTTACTCTTTTTTTTTTTTAATTATTTATTTATTTGACTCCACTGAATCTTAGTTGCGGTATGTGGGATCTAGTTCCCTGATCAGGGATCGAACCCAGGTCCCCTGCATTAGGAACACAGAGTCTTAACCACTAGACCACCAGGGAAGTTCCCTATCTGTTACTCTTGATTGATGTCCCTCTGTTATTGCTAGTGTGATTCTGTAAGAACCCAACTGTACAAATATTTTTATTTGACAGATATTCTAAAAAGAATGTTGACTTCTGAATGCTCTGTGTGTGTATGATATAGTATAGATGATCCCTATCTATGCCTTACAGTAACTTAAATATGTTAAAACTAAACACTTCCGCTTCTTTCTCTAAAACTTGTTGGCAGCTCAGAGTCATCAACATGTAATCAGAAACCTAGAGTGTCCATCACTCATCTCCTCCATCCACAGTCTAATTACCCACCAGTTCCTGTCACTTCTATGTCCTAGACATCTCTCTTCTCTGTCCCTTCTTCTCCTTTGCCACTGTTCTAGTTCAGGCATGCCTTGCCTCTTGTTGTCACTCTAAATAATTTCCTTGCCTCTACCTTGTTCTCTTCAGTCCAGCCATTGAGTTTGTTTCACACACCAAGATCTTCCTAGCACCATGGTTTTTCACAAAGCATTCCTGTTTCCTGGAGTGCTTTTCTCTGCTTGGGGATACCTTAGTATCTCTTTTAAGGCCACCCAAGAGGCAATAGTGGGAGATACTTATAAATAGTTAGAAAGTGGTTAACTTATAAACATTGTACAGAATACTTTGTATTCATTATTTAGTTTCCCTGACCATCCTGTGGATAAATTCTGTTACAGCTCTCTCTTTTTCTTTCCTTTTTTGATTTGTTTTCCTTTTTGTTATAGCTCTCTTTTTATTGGAAACTCAGAGTATACAGGTGGTGGTGGTTTAGTTGCTAAGTTGTGTCTGACTCTTGTGACCCATGGACTGTAGTCTACCAGGCTCCTTTGTCCATGGAATTCTCCAGGCAAGAATACTGGAGTAGGTTGCCATTTCCTTTTCCAGGAGATCTTCCTAGCTCAGGAATAAAACCCGTTCTCCTACGTTGCAAGCAGGCCGAGTATACAGGAGGCCATGCATTATGATCTCATTTTATTTAACTACGCATACACACATGTATATACACATATATACACATAAATATAGATGTAAATATATCTACAAATACATAGATATCATGTTCTGTACTATATCTATATAAATATTCAAGTGTGTATATATTTGTCTCTCCTGTTTTTTTTAATTTTTTATTTTTATTTTTTTCACTTTATGTACTATATCTATATATATTAACTCTTGATTGACAGCTGTGATTCTGTAAGAACCCAACTGTACAAATATTTTTATTTGACAGATATTCTAAAAGAATGTTGACTTCTGAATGCTCTGTGTGTGTATGATATAGTATAGATGATCCCTATCTATGCCTTACAGTAACTTAAATATGTTAAAACTAAACACTTCCGCTTCTTTCTCTAAAACTTGTTGGCAGCTCAGAGTCATCAACATGTAATCAGAAACCTAGAGTGTCCATCACTCATCTCCTCCATCCACAGTCTAATTACCCACCAGTTCCTGTCACTTCTATGTCCTAGACATCTCTCTTCTCTGTCCCTTCTTCTCCTTTGCCACTGTTCTAGTTCAGGCATGCCTTGCCTCTTGTTGTCACTCTAAATAATTTCCTTGCCTCTACCTTGTTCTCTTCAGTCCAGCCATTGAGTTTGTTTCACACACCAAGATCTTCCTAGCACCATGGTTTTTCACAAAGCATTCCTGTTTCCTGGAGTGCTTTTCTCTGCTTGGGGATACCTTAGTATCTCTTTTAAGGCCACCCCAAGAGGCAATAGTGGGAGATACTTATAAATAGTTAGAAAGTGGTTAACTTATAAACATTGTACAGAATACTTTGTATTCATTATTTAGTTTCCCTGACCATCCTGTGGATAAATTCTGTTACAGCTCTCTCTTTTTCTTTCCTTTTTTGATTTGTTTTCCTTTTTGTTATAGCTCTCTTTTTATTGGAAACTCAGAGTATACAGGTGGTGGTGGTTTAGTTGCTAAGTTGTGTCTGACTCTTGTGACCCATGGACTGTAGTCTACCAGGCTCCTTTGTCCATGGAATTCTCCAGGCAAGAATACTGGAGTAGGTTGCCATTTCCTTTTCCAGGAGATCTTCCTAGCTCAGGAATAAAACCCGTTCTCCTACGTTGCAAGCAGGCCGAGTATACAGGAGGCCATGCATTATGATCTCATTTTATTTAACTACGCATACACACATGTATATACACATATATACACATAAATATAGATGTAAATATATCTACAAATACATAGATATCATGTTCTGTACTATATCTATATAAATATTCAAGTGTGTATATATTTGTCTCTCCTTTTTTTTTCTATTTTTTTTTTATCTTTTCAAGTATATATATATTTGAATGCACTTTATGTACAGATATTTTTAGGTTAACCTTATGAGGAGATCCATGTTGAGAAATTTCTTCCTTGGCCATTACTTTAGTTGATGCCAGAAGCCACCAGAATTTAAATGTAAAATTTCTGCATGTGTCAACACCTTGCCCAAAAAGTAGTGTGTCATCATGCCAGCCTAGAGTAGGGGGAGGAAGGAAGAACTTGAAACTAGAAAACTAACTACTATATCAAAGTAAAATTTATTGTGTAGTAGCAGGGAATACTGTGAACATGCTTTATACTAACAGCAGATTCAGTTGCTGAGTGAAACAGCTTTTAACAGCTGGCAGATGGAGAGCATATATGCTTAACATATGCTCAGGTTACTTTTTTGTTGTTTATTTATTTTTTTGGCTATTCTGGCTTTTCACTGCTGCTGCAGGCTCTTCTCTTCTTTCAATGAGTGAACAGGCTTCTTGTTGCAGTGACTTCTCTTGTTATGAAACTCAAGCTCTAGGACACACAGGCTTCAATAGTTGTAGTTCTGAGACTCTAGAGCACAGGCTCAACAATTGTGGCTCACGGGCTTAGTGGCTTCTCAGCATGTGGGATCTTCCTGGATCAGGGATCAAACCAACCCGTGCCTCCTGCACTGGAAGGCGAATTCTTTACCATTGAGCTACCAGGGAAGCCCTCAGGTTCACTTTTTTTTTAATTTTTTTTTTTGGTGGGGGAGGGACAGGTTGGGGAGGGAGGGGGGCGGGTGGGCCACTTCTATTGGTCTTTCGTTTCTCTATTTTTCATCCATCTTTGTTCTTTGGCCCGTGTGGGCCTCCCATCACAGTAGCCTCTGTTGTCGCAGAGCACCGGCTCTGGGCGCATGCGCTCCAGAGCTCCGGCTCGGCAATTGGACACATCAGTCCAACCGCTGCGTGGCATGTGGGATCTTCCCAGGCCAGGGATCGAACCGGCGCCCCTTGCACTACAAGGTGGTGTCATTACCCACTGGACAACCAGGGAAGCTCCTCAGGTTCACTTTTCATGGCTTGTGTTGATAAAGGCGTTCAGTTGAGGCAAAAGAAATGCCTATCAATTAAATTGTTTAGTATGCAGTGGAACTGCCCCTTTATGTATTACATAAAATACATTCTCAGATATCCTCATTTCAGCTAGAGTCCCTGGAGGTGGTGATAGTTTAGTTGCTAGAGTCCCTAGTGTCTTTCTAATTGGCTAGTTCCCAGCATCATCAGTTTAATAGTAAACTGGATTTGCAATTTGTTCTCATTAGAGTTTTAGTTAGAATAAATAAAAGAAGTATACTTTTGCCTTTCTACATTGAATCCTTCCTGGGGACTTTCCCAGCTTTGGTATTAGGTTCAGTCTATTAAAAGTGTGTATCTTGTCTGCACATTTTCTTTCCATCATCTGGGATGGATGGCATGGCTGACCAATATTGTGTGGGTTTAATGCTCTCCAACTCAGGACACCATACTGTACTTCTCATGCACTAAAGGTATGCATTTTCATTTGAAATTGTGTCCATGCAGATTACATGTCGATTGTATAATGTTCTCCAGCAGTAGATAACTATATCAAACATATCTGAAGAAGTTTTCTCTTGTTTGGTAGCTATAGGGTATAGTTTGTGTTTACTTATGATAGTTTTATTAAACCTTTTAAAGCAGGCATTCCTCTAGTAACTTTAATATATATATACATATATATGTGTGTGTGTGTATATATATATATACACATATATATTTTGGCCACTTCTATTGATCTTTAATTTATTTGTTTTCATCCATCCTTGGCCCGTGTGGGCCTCCCATTGCAGGAAACAAATTATTGTTTCATAATAGAAACAATCCAAATATACATCTCGAGCCATTACAAAATACAATGTGGTATATCCATACAATGGAATATTATTTGGTCTTAAAAACGAATGAAGTACTAAAACATACCATAACACGATGAACTTTATAAACATTATGCTAAGTAAAATATAAAAGATCATAAAAAATCACGTATTATCAATATCCAACTCCTTTTTTACAGGAAATATTCAAACCAGGCAAATCTATAGAGACAGAAAGTAGATTACTAGCTGTTTGGGGCTGGGAGCTGGAGCTTGATGGCTGTAGGATGTGGAGTTTCTTTTTGAGGTAAAGGGATGTTTTAGAATTGACTGTGGAGGGAATTCACTGGCAGTCCGGTGATGAAGACTCCATGCCTTCAGCACAGAGGATCCGGGTTTGATCCCTGGTCAGGGAACTAAGATTCCACAAACTGCAGAGTGGAGCCAAAAATAGAAGGGAAAAAACTCTTTAAAAATAAATAAATAGGGAAATTTTCTATCCCCTCTCAGTGTCTATGCTGAGAGGTGTACTATCCTCTTCTCTAATAAATCCCATATACATGTTACTGAAAAGACAAGTGAATAAAGTTGACTGTGGTGAGGATTGAACACAGCAGTGAATACACTAAAAACCACAGAATTGGTTTCAGAAAGGAGAACGACATGGCACATTAGTTATAAATAAAGCTGTTAAAACACAGAAGTATATAGAGAAGATGTAGGTCATCTTACAATATGTTAAGGTTAAAATGACCTGTCAAAAAGCACAAAAACGTGATAGATGTCATGAAAGAAATTTATGAAAATCCAGCAGATACTATATCAAACATATCTGAAGAAGTTTTCTCTTGTTTGGTAGCTATAGGGTATAGTTTGTGTTTACTTATGATAGTTTTATTAAACCTTTTAAAGCAGGCATTCCTCTAGTAACTTTAATATATATATACTATATATTGTGTGTGTGTATATATATATATACACATATATATTTTGGCCACTTCTATTGATCTTTAATTTATTTGTTTTCATCCATCCTTGGCCCGTGTGGGCCTCCCATTGCAGGAAACAAATTATTGTTTCATAATAGAAACAATCCAAATATACATCTCGAGCCATTACAAAATACAATGTGGTATATCCATACAATGGAATATTATTTGGTCTTAAAAACGAATGAAGTACTAAAACATACCATAACACGATGAACTTTATAAACATTATGCTAAGTAAAATATAAAAGATCATAAAAAATCACGTATTATCAATATCCAACTCCTTTTTTACAGGAAATATTCAAACCAGGCAAATCTATAGAGACAGAAAGTAGATTACTAGCTGTTTGGGGCTGGGAGCTGGAGCTTGATGGCTGTAGGATGTGGAGTTTCTTTTGAGGTAAAGGGATGTTTTAGAATTGACTGTGGAGGGAATTCACTGGCAGTCCGGTGATGAAGACTCCATGCCTTCAGCACAGAGGATCCGGGTTTGATCCCTGGTCAGGGAACTAAGATTCCACAAACTGCAGAGTGGAGCCAAAAATAGAAGGGAAAAAACTCTTTAAAAATAAATAAATAGGGAAATTTTCTATCCCCTCTCAGTGTCTATGCTGAGAGGTGTACTATCCTCTTCTCTAATAAATCCCATATACATGTTACTGAAAAGACAAGTGAATAAAGTTGACTGTGGTGAGGATTGAACACAGCAGTGAATACACTAAAAACCACAGAATTGGTTTCAGAAAGGAGAACGACATGGCACATTAGTTATAAATAAAGCTGTTAAAACACAGAAGTATATAGAGAAGATGTAGGTCATCTTACAATATGTTAAGGTTAAAATGACCTGTCAAAAAGAACAAAAACGTGATAGATGTCATGAAAGAAATATTTCTCATGAAAATACATGCTCTTACATTCAAGTTTTTTGCGTCCTATATTTAAAACACATATTAGGGTTTTGTCTTTTCAATCTCCTTTGTCAATCTTTGTCATTAATTGAGAAATCAAATCTTTTAGACATAATTACAGATAATCTGGATTTGTAAAAGGCAGAATAATAAGTTTTTAGAAGACAATATCAATACATATCCATATTATTACCAATTCTTGTTGGTAAGATATAGTAACCATATTATTATAACCATATTATTTGATTATATATGATCATGCTTGTTATTTGGTAGCTGCTTATGTGTATGTAAGTTAAGAGCAGAGAGGAATAGACACCTAAATTTGCAGTAAATTTTAGTGGTTAAGTCTATGGACTTTAGAGTCAGGGTTTGAGATCTGAATTTCTCACTCATTAGTTGTATAACTTTCGGCAAGTTGTTCAAAGTACTTTAAGAATTGAATAAATCATTACAGATTATGTCATGCTTACTGTAGAAGAGTGAAATGCTTGGTGTTCTGGGGAGAGAATGAACTATACAATGCAAAGCCCATTATAGGGCTTCTTCCTGTTATGAATAATGCTGCTGTAAACATGTATATACATGTTTTGGGGAATGTTTTAAACATGTTTTATTTCTCTTGGGCATATACCTAAGAGTGGAATTCCTAGATCATATGGTAACTATATTTCATTGAGGAACAATTCCACAAACTGCAGAGTGGAGCCAAAAATAGAAGGGAAAAAACTCTTTAAAAATAAATAAATAGGGAAATTTTCTATCCCCTCTCAGTGTCTATGCTGAGAGGTGTACTATCCTCTTCTCTAATAAATCCCATATACATGTTACTGAAAAGACAAGTGAATAAAGTTGACTGTGGTGAGGATTGAACACAGCAGTGAATACACTAAAAACCACAGAATTGGTTTCAGAAAGGAGAACGACATGGCACATTAGTTATAAATAAAGCTGTTAAAACACAGAAGTATATAGAGAAGATGTAGGTCATCTTACAATATGTTAAGGTTAAAATGACCTGTCAAAAAGCACAAAAACGTGATAGATGTCATGAAAGAAATATTTCTCATGAAAATACATGCTCTTACATTCAAGTTTTTTGCGTCCTATATTTAAAACACATATTAGGGTTTTGTCTTTTCAATCTCCTTTGTCAATCTTTGTCATTAATTGAGAAATCAAATCTTTTAGACATAATTACAGATAATCTGGATTTGTAAAAGGCAGAATAATAAGTTTTTAGAAGACAATATCAATACATATCCATATTATTACCAATTCTTGTTGGTAAGATATAGTAACCATATTATTATAACCATATTATTTGATTATATATGATCATGCTTGTTATTTGGTAGCTGCTTATGTGTATGTAAGTTAAGAGCAGAGAGGAATAGACACCTAAATTTGCAGTAAATTTTAGTGGTTAAGTCTATGGACTTTAGAGTCAGGGTTTGAGATCTGAATTTCTCACTCATTAGTTGTATAACTTTCGGCAAGTTGTTCAAAGTACTTTAAGAATTGAATAAATCATTACAGATTATGTCATGCTTACTGTAGAAGAGTGAAATGCTTGGTGTTCTGGGGAGAGAATGAACTATACAATGCAAAGCCCATTATAGGGCTTCTTCCTGTTATGAATAATGCTGCTGTAAACATGTATATACATGTTTTGGGGAATGTTTTAAACATGTTTTATTTCTCTTGGGCATATACCTAAGAGTGGAATTCCTAGATCATATGGTAACTATATTTCATTGAGGAGCTTTAAGATTATTTTCCAAACTAGGTGCTCCAGTTTACATTCCCACTAGCAATGTGGTTTTTTTTTTTTTTTTTTTTTTAAGATTTATTTATTTATTTATTTTGGGTGGGGGTCGGGTTGGGGAGGGAGGGGAGCGGACGGGCCACTTCTATTGGTCTTTCATTTCTCTATTTTTCATCCATCTTTGTTCTTTGGCTCCTGTGGGCCTCCCATCGCGGTGGTATCTGTCGTCGCAGAGCGCCGGCTCTGGGCGCATGCGCTCCAGAGCTCCGGCTCGGTAATGGGACACATGGGTCCAGCTGCTCCGCGGCACGTGGGATCCTCCCAGGCCAGGGATCGAACCGGCGCCCCTTGCACTGCAAGGCGGTATCCTTACCCACTGGACTACCAGGGGAAGCCCCTAGCAATGTATTTTAAGAGTTTCAGTTTTTCTCCATTCTTACCAACAGTTGTCGTCACCTGACTTTTTAATTTTAGTCACCCCAGTTGATGTGACTGCAATTTCAATTTGTATTTCCCCAGTAACTGATGATACTGAACATCTTTTCACGTGCAGTGAGTGCTCCTTTCAGGTTTGAGCCCTAGGCTTCTTACTTGCCTTACCCTTCGTCCTGGCTGGGCCTGCATAAGATCAAAGCTATCCTCACAATACTGAAAGATTTTGTCGTTTCACTTTCATTCACTTGACTGTACAGTGAAGTTTTCCAGAGACAGCATGATTTCAACATAGGTTGATTGCAGGCACAGATATGCCAATCAAGCTGTCATCTGTTAAGACAGACATTAAAGAGATTTGAAAAAATAGAAAACAGTACCTACCACTCTTGCCACTACGTTTTTGTGTTGGTAAATACAAATTTTTCTAATGAAAAATATGTTGTTTGTGTTAATGTGTGCTAGGCTTATTAGTATTTTTGATCAATTGAATACTTAAAATTTCTGTTTTAATTTCTTTTTTTAGGAAGTTCTTTTTTTCTTCTTTTTTTGGCCAGTTCTATTGTTCTTTCATTTATTTATCTTTGTTCTATGGCCTGTGTGGCCTCCCATCACAGTGGCCTCCCTCATCACAGAGCACTGGCTCAGGGCTTATGTGCTCTGTTTTAATTTCTAATGCACTATATATGAATGGCTATAACCCACATAAAAACTCTTTGGGATCAAAGAGTTATTTTTAAGACTTAAAAAAAGATCTTGAGGTCAAAAAGCTTGAAAACTGCTAAACTAACTTAATATTACCCAAGACTTTAGAATTCCTGCTGTAGACAAGAGGAGATTAGTAAAAGGATTGCTAAATAGTTGTGTATTCCCATATAACATCAGGTAGAACAAGTTTAAAGTGCTTAATGAGGCTTCCCCTGGTGGTCCAGTGGGTAAGGACACCGCCTTGCGGTGCAAGGGGCGCCGGTTCAGTCCCTGGCCTGGGAAGATCCCACATGCCGCGGAGTGGCTGGACCCACGTGTCCAATTACTGAGCCGGAGCTCTGGAGCGCATGTGCCCAGAGCCGGCGCTCTGCGACAACAGATACCACCGCGATGGGAGGCCCACAGGAGCCAAAGAACAAAGATGGATGAAAATAGAGAAATGAAAGACCAATAGAAGTGGCCCCCCTGCTCCCCTCTCTCCCCAACCCAACCCCCGCCCAAAATAAATAAATAAATCTTAAAAATAAATAAATAAATAAAATAAAGTGCTTAATGAGAGCAATCAAGGACTTAGTTGTTTGATCAAATCTAGAACGTATCATAAAAAGTCAAGGCAGTCAAAAAGAGAAGGACAAATACAGTATATTAACACATATATATGGAATCTAATAGGATGGTGATGATGGCACCGAGTGAAGCGACGGAAAGACAGACATGGTGGAAAAGCAGTGGGGTTAAGAATTTCGAACAAATAGACAAACATGTTCATCTGTTAAGACAGACATTAAAGAGATTTGAAAAAATAGAAAACAGTACCTACCACTCTTGCCACTACGTTTTTGTGTTGGTAAATACAAATTTTTCTAATGAAAAATATGTTGTTTGTGTTAATGTGTGCTAGGCTTATTAGTATTTTTGATCAATTGAATACTTAAAATTTCTGTTTTAATTTCTTTTTTTAGGAAGTTCTTTTTTTCTTCTTTTTTTGGCCAGTTCTATTGTTCTTTCATTTATTTATCTTTGTTCTATGGCCTGTGTGGCCTCCCATCACAGTGGCCTCCCTCATCACAGAGCACTGGCTCAGGGCTTATGTGCTCTGTTTTAATTTCTAATGCACTATATATGAATGGCTATAACCCACATAAAAACTCTTTGGGATCAAAGAGTTATTTTTAAGACTTAAAAAAAGATCTTGAGGTCAAAAAGCTTGAAAACTGCTAAACTAACTTAATATTACCCAAGACTTTAGAATTCCTGCTGTAGACAAGAGGAGATTAGTAAAAGGATTGCTAAATAGTTGTGTATTCCCATATAACATCAGGTAGAACAAGTTTAAAGCGCTTAATGAGGCTTCCCCTGGTGGTCCAGTGGGTAAGGACACCGCCTTGCGGTGCAAGGGGCGCCGGTTCAGTCCCTGGCCTGGGAAGATCCCACATGCCGCGGAGTGGCTGGACCCACGTGTCCAATTACTGAGCTGGAGCTCTGGAGCGCATGTGCCCAGAGCCGGCGCTCTGCGACAACAGATACCACCGCGATGGGAGGCCCACAGGAGCCAAAGAACAAAGATGGATGAAAATAGAGAAATGAAAGACCAATAGAAGTGGCCCCCCTGCTCCCCTCTCTCCCCAACCCAACCCCCGCCCAAAATAAATAAATAAATCTTAAAAATAAATAAATAAATAAAATAAAGTGCTTAATGAGAGCAATCAAGGACTTAGTTGTTTGATCAAATCTAGAACGTATCATAAAAAGTGAAGTCAGTCAGAAAGAGAAGGACAAATACAGTATATTAACACATATATATGGAATCTAATAGGATGGTGATGATGGCACACGCAGTGAAGCGACGGAAAGACAGACATGGACAGTGGACATATGGACATTGTGGGGAAGGAACAGAGGGTGGGAGGCGTAAAGGAAGTAGCATGAAGGCCTGTACTATCATAAGTGAAGAAAACAGCTATAGTCATTGCTCTGTGAGAAAAGGGGATCCTTCAGGGGTGCTGTGTGATGGTCGGGAGGGGTGGGAAGCGGGGATATACATATGACTAATCTGGGAACATACATATCTGTAAACAACAAAACTGTAAAAGTTAAAAGCAAAATAAAGGTTTAAAAAAAAAAAAGAAAAGCTTAGGTATTCACTGATGGAGGCAGAAATAGGAAGTGAGGAGAATTAGTCAAAATTATAGATTAGCAAGAGATAATAGTAGAAAGCTGAGAAAGTGGGTAGAGCCTAGAGCAGTAGTGAAGACAGTGTATAAATGACCATTTGTTGTAGGAAAAGTTAAATGAACAGGATAAAACAGAAGAGATCTGATAGTTCTAATAAATAATAACATAGAGGAAAGAAGGTACATTAATTGCATCATGTAAATAAAGGCCAATTCAGCAAGAAGAAGGGACTAGGTGGAATGCTCAGCCTTCGGGAACTTCCCTGGCCGTACAATGGTGGAGAATCTGACTGCCAAGGTGGGACATGAGCTCGATCCCTGCTCTGGGAAGATTCTACCTGCCTCTGAGCAACTAAGCCCATGCACTGTACCTGCTGCACCTGATCTCTAGAGCCCTTGAGCAACACAGCCCCAGTGTTTCTACTGCTGGAGCCTGCGTGCGTAGGGCCCATGCTCTGCAACAAGAAACGCCTGCACGCTTCAATGAAGAGTAGCCTCCTCTGCCCGCAACTAGAGAAAGCCTGTGCACAGCAAGAAAGACTCAGTGTAGTCAAAATTAATAAATTCATTTATCACTTTAAATGTTAAAAAAAGAGGATCAACCGGTTTTGAAAAGTTTATTGCCTCAAAGAAAAGACTAACTCTAGGAGTCTTCAGTCTTGAGTCCACCAGTTTCAAACTTGAAGCTTAGAGGTTCAGTCACTTAATGTTTATAAGCCTTATCTCTAAAATGAGAAGAAGAATTACACTGATTATTTCTTAAGAGTCCTGCAGAATGAATGAAACAGCATGTTAAATTCTTGGTAAGCTATAAAGCATTGTAAGTCTTATATGTGATATAAGAACTATGCACTTGTCATTTTCATAAGCCTTTCCTTTTTAAATTTCAGGCGGAACTCAAAAGCTTGCTGGACAACACTTCGTCTTCATTTGAATTTGCTAAAGAACTCATCAGGCACAATCTGGTGAATAAGAATTGCCAGTCTTGATGGTCTTTGAGGCCGACCCTATTTTGGGTACATCGCAGTGGTTGGCAAGATGAATGAAGGGAGATATCTCGACTAGTCTTTCTCTACTCCAAGTGAACTCCTTCTTGTTGTGAAGGAGAGAATGGGTTTGCAGTATCTAGTTCATTCCCTATGGCAGGCGGGGGAGGGAGGCAGTAATACATACTTAACAGTTAGAAAGAAGAGTGAAGAGGGGGATCTCAGTGTTCATTTTGTTGGCAAAGATAGAGGAACATAGCCGTTTGGGGTATAATAAATGCGAAGGATGTTCTGATGAAAGTAAAATGGCTGGGATTTAGAGGGTTCATTTGTGGCAAGGATATGAATGAATGAATGAAGGCATATGAGAGCATTGTGCTAGAACAGAAAGCTTGTTCTGGAGTAGTTGCTAAAGAAACAAGAAAGATTCAGGAGAAGTTTCAAGTTTGATTCGATTGGCTGCAGTAGAGGGGGCACAGAGCAGCTGCATTCAACTCAGACCCCTGGGGACGTTGAGCAAAGTGCTCAGGGTTGTTGGGTTTCAGATTCCTCATGTGAAAATGGCAATAATAATAACTACACCTTTTCCTTCTGATTTCTCTGTACCTTCTTTAGCACCAGGTCTCCCAGTTCCGACACTGAAAAGCATAGTTGGTTTAGACCCTCTCTTCCCCTTTATCTCTGATAGCTACTCAGTCAATTAATCCTATTAATTCTTTTTTTTCCCTTCTTTTCCCCATCATGCCTCTTTTATTTATATTTATTTTCATCCATCTTTTTATTCTTTGGCTCGTGTGGGCCTCCCATCGCAGTGGCCTTTCTCACTGCAGAGCACTGGCTCTGGGCGCACGAGCTCCAGAGCACTGGCTCATGATTGGACACACCAGTCCAGCTGCTCTGCAGCACGTGGCATCTTCCCAGGCCAGGGATCGACCTGGCACCCCTTGCACTGCAAGCGGACTCTCTAGCCACTGGACAACCAGGCAAGCCCAATCCTATTAATTCTTTGTTGGCGGTATCTTCTATATATTCCATTTCCCCTCTAACTCAGGCCTCGATCCCAGAGTTTTTTGAGGTTATTTTTTTACTATGAGCTTCTGCCAGTAACCTTTCCACTTCTAATTTAGTCTGTAAATTAAAGGCAGATTAATTTTTGTGGGGAATGATATGTTAGAGTAGTCTGGAACTTGGAAAGACTTTAAGACTGGAGGAGAGGTTTAAGAGTTTTCATAAGCATAGGGATAGCTGAAGAAAGGATTAAAAATACGTTTCAAGAGACCGGTTGTATTTAAGGGGCTGAAAGACGGAGAATAAAAAAGTAATTCAAGAAGTGGCATGCAAGAAAAAAAAGAAAAGCACCTAGATAATGTCCAGTTGATCCTTCAGTTGACCCTTTAGCAGCACGGGTTTGAAATGCAGGAGTCCACTCATACACGGATTTTTCTCAGTCATAAATACAGCATGGCCTGAGGTTAATTGAGTCCTCATATGTGGAGGAACCCTGGATGTGAGTGGCAGATTATAAATCCTACTCGAATTTTCAGCTGCATAGAGAGTCAGCACCCTCAAACCACCCTAACTATTGTGCAAGGGTCAACAGTAGTGTCATAATTTAAATTGTTTTCAAATTTTTATACAGTTTTTAAAGGTTTCACTCAATTTACAGTGATTGCAAAATATCAACTATGTTCTCTGTTTGTAAATATGTTCTTATATCCTATCATCACCCAAATTTCCTCCGCTTTCCCTGCCCATATTCCTCTGTGAAAGCATAATAATAACTACACCTTTTCCTTCTGATTTCTCTGTACCTTCTTTAGCACCAGGTCTCCCAGTTCCGACACTGAAAAGCATAGTTGGTTTAGACCCTCTCTTCCCCTTTATCTCTGATAGCTACTCAGTCAGTTAATCCTATTAATTCTTTTTTTTCCCTTCTTTTCCCCATCATGCCTCTTTTATTTATATTTATTTTCATCCATCTTTTTATTCTTTGGCTCGTGTGGGCCTCCCATCGCAGTGGCCTTTCTCACTGCAGAGCACTGGCTCTGGGCGCACGAGCTCCAGAGCACTGGCTCATGATTGGACACACCAGTCCAGCTGCTCTGCAGCACGTGGCATCTTCCCAGGCCAGGGATCGACCTGGCACCCCTTGCACTGCAAGCGGACTCTCTAGCCACTGGACAACCAGGCAAGCCCAATCCTATTAATTCTTTGTTGGCAGTATCTTCTATATATTCCATTTCCCCTCTAACTCAGGCCTCGATCCCAGAGTTTTTTGAGGTTATTTTTTTACTATGAGCTTCTGCCAGTAACCTTTCCACTTCTAATTTAGTCTGTAAATTAAAGGCAGATTAATTTTTGTGGGGAATGATATGTTAGAGTAGTCTGGAACTTGGAAAGACTTTAAGACTGGAGGAGAGGTTTAAGAGTTTTCATAAGCATAGGGATAGCTGAAGAAAGGATTAAAAATACGTTTCAAGAGACCGGTTGTATTTAAGGGGCTGAAAGACGGAGAATAAAAAAGTAATTCAAGAAGTGGCATGCAAGAAAAAAAAGAAAAGCACCTAGATAATGTCCAGTTGATCCTTCAGTTGACCCTTTAGCAGCACGGGTTTGAAATGCAGGAGTCCACTCATACACGGATTTTTCTCAGTCATAAATACAGCATGGCCTGAGGTTAATTGAGTCCTCATATGTGGAGGAACCCTGGATGTGAGTGGCAGATTATAAATCCTACTCGAATTTTCAGCTGCATAGAGAGTCAGCACCCTCAAACCACCCTAACCATTGTGCAAGGGTCAACAGTAGTGTCATAATTTAAATTGTTTTCAAATTTTTATACAGTTTTTAAAGGTTTCACTCAATTTACAGTGATTGCAAAATATCAACTATGTTCTCTGTTTGTAAAAATATGTTCTTATATCCTATCATCACCCAAAAGTTTGTACCTCCGCTTTCCCCTGCCCCACATATTGCCCTCTCCACTGGTCACCGCTAGTTTGTTCTCTGCATCTGTGAGTCTGTTTCTTTTTTGTTCTATTCACTGGCGAGTTACATTTTTTGTTAGATTCCACATATAAGTGCTGTCAAACAGTAATTGTCTGACTTATTTCACTTAGCAAAATGCCCTCCAAGTCCATCCATGTTGCTGCAAATGTCAAAATTACATTTTTTATGGCTGAGTAATACTCCATGGCATATATAGACCACATCTTCTTTGTCCATCTCATCTGTTGACGCACACTTAGGTTGCCTCTGACTGTAATGTCATCGCAGCTACACATTTCAGTCACCCGGGAGATTTTTTAAAATAATGATGAAGGAGATTTTTATTGAATGGTTGGGCTAGAGTTCAATTATCAATACTTTTCTTAAAAGCTTTCCAAGTGGATATAATATACAGCCAGAGCAAAGAACCTTTATATGTACATATAACTGGAAGGTACATATTAGCTAATGATGGGAATTATGCTTGGAGGGTTGGATTAAACAGAAAAGTGAGAATATGAAAATTTTCCTTTTGCCTCTTGTAATACTAAATGTAAGGTTTTTTCCAATAAATAGACTACTTTTGTAGTTTAAAACAAAACCTAAAAAAATATTAAGCAATAGAAATTGTTATGAATATCAACTTTTGCAGTCAGACCTGATGTCAAAATCAAGCGACCCTGTATGCGAGCTGTGTAACTTTGGGTAAATCACTAAACACTGAAGAGGCTCCATGTTCTCTTTTGTAGAATAGAGGAGATCCCAGTAACCACCTTATTTCCTTGTGAAGATGAAATGAGGTAACACATGTGAGGTGCCTTAAGCAGTGTGTTAAATAGTAAGCACTTAGTAAACAGTGCTGTTGTTATCACGCTATGGCCATCGGTGTCAAAACTGCACATATGTCATAGAATAAGAGTCAAGTCTATTCAGTTTGGCCAAAGGGGTTAATTTGTGACTTGTAAAGTGAGTTTATTAGTGTACTGAGAGCAGAAGCAAGTTTTCTGGAAAGTTAACGAGTGAGTGGATGAGAAGAGAGTTGAAACAGCAAGCCACATTAAAGTGTGGCTTTGAAAGGAAGGAGAAAAATATGATGCTGTGCAGAGGGAATAGTGGCACCAAGTGGAAGGTTCTTCAAGAGAACAGAAGCCCTGGTGCATGTTTAAAGTGGAGAAGTGGGGCCAGGATTAATGAAATAGAATATTAATGAAGAAACAAGATCTAGATGGAGTTAGAAATCATGACCTCAAAAGAACACAATTGGAGGAATTAATCTTGGCAAGGAAAGGGAGCCTTGCACAAGGAGGAACCGAATAAGATGACCAGGTGGATATTTTGATATAGGAAGAAGAGATTAGCTAGTTTATGCGTGGTTGCCTTGATTTCTGTGTATTTATTTATGAAGTAAGTTACTATGTGCCAGATACTGTGCTTGGCTCTTGGTACAAAACAGTATGAAAAACTGTCCTTTCATGGATGACGTTTTGGTTTTAGCTACTGTCTGTAGCATTTATTACCATGTCCTGCATACCTAAGTTTACAGGTCCTCTCTCCCCATTTGAGTGTGGACTATATAGTGACAGGAGATTGACTTGTTCCTGGTGTGGCCCTGATGTTACAATACCAGACCTTTTTTTTTTTTTTGGTCTTCACCCGTTTTCCCAGGGAAGCATTAGTCACTCAGTCGTGTCCAACTCTTTGTGACTGCGTGTCCCCACTGTAGCCTTCTATTCTCCTCTGTCCATGGAATTCTCCAGGCAAGGAAACTGGATTGGATTGCTATTTCCTTCCACAGGGGATCTTCCCGACCCAGGAATTGAACCCAGGTCTCCTGCTTTGCACGCAGATTCTTTTACCATTTGAACCACTAGGAAGCCCAGTAGGTGCTAATGAATATTTACTAATATTCTAATGAAATAGAAATATAACCTACCGATATGTCATCCTTAAGCAGTGTGTTAAATAGTAAGCACTTAGTAAACAGTGCTGTTGTTATCACGCTATGGCCATCGGTGTCAAAACTGCACATATGTCATAGAATAAGAGTCAAGTCTATTCAGTTTGGCCAAAGGGGTTAATTTGTGACTTGTAAAGTGAGTTTATTAGTGTACTGAGAGCAGAAGCAAGTTTTCTGGAAAGTTAACGAGTGAGTGGATGAGAAGAGAGTTGAAACAGCAAGCCACATTAAAGTGTGGCTTTGAAAGGAAGGAGAAAAATATGATGCTGTGCAGAGGGAATAGTGGCACCAAGTGGAAGGTTCTTCAAGAGAACAGAAGCCCTGGTGCATGTTTAAAGTGGAGAAGTGGGGCCAGGATTAATGAAATAGAATATTAATGAAGAAACAAGATCTAGATGGAGTTAGAAATCATGACCTCAAAAGAACACAATTGGAGGAATTAATCTTGGCAAGGAAAGGGAGCCTTGCACAAGGAGGAACCGAATAAGATGACCAGGTGGATATTTTGATATAGGAAGAAGAGATTAGCTAGTTTATGCGTGGTTGCCTTGATTTCTGTGTATTTATTTATGAAGTAAGTTACTATGTGCCAGATACTGTGCTTGGCTCTTGGTACAAAACAGTATGAAAAACTGTCCTTTCATGGATGACGTTTTGGTTTTAGCTACTGTCTGTAGCATTTATTACCATGTCCTGCATACCTAAGTTTACAGGTCCTCTCTCCCCATTTGAGTGTGGACTATATAGTGACAGGAGATTGACTTGTTCCTGGTGTGGCCCTGATGTTACAATACCAGACCTTTTTTTTTTTTTTGGTCTTCACCCGTTTTCCCAGGGAAGCATTAGTCACTCAGTCGTGTCCAACTCTTTGTGACTGCGTGTCCCCACTGTAGCCTTCTATTCTCCTCTGTCCATGGAATTCTCCAGGCAAGGAAACTGGATTGGATTGCTATTTCCTTCCACAGGGGATCTTCCCGACCCAGGAATTGAACCCAGGTCTCCTGCTTTGCACACAGATTCTTTTACCATTTGAACCACTAGGAAGCCCAGTAGGTGCTAATGAATATTTACTAATATTCTAATGAAATGAAATATAACCTACGATATGTCATCCATTTAACTCATTTAATCTTCCTGATAACCCTCAAAGATGGACATTACTAATGCCATTTAGAGATGAGGAAACAGTCTCAGATGATATAAATTCCTACATGGAGTTTGGGGGTTTTTTCCCAAGTTTTTTTTATTTATTTGGCTGCAATGGGTCTTGGTTGTGACATGTGGAATTTTAGTTCACTGACCAGGGATCAAACCTGCGTCCTCTGCATTGGAAGGAGGATTCTTAACCACTGGACCACCAGGGAAGTCCCCCTTCATGGAGTTTTGGTTTTTTTTTTAAAGATTTATTTATTTATTTTTGGGCGGGGGTCGGGTTGGGGAGGGAGGGGAGCGGGCGGGCCACTTCTATTGGTCTTTTTTTATTTCTCTATTTTCATCCATCTTTGCTCTTCGGCTCCTGTGGGCCTCCCATCGCGGTGGCGTCTGTCGTCGCAGAGCGCCGGCTCCGGGCGCATGCGCTCCAGAGTTCCGGCTCAGTAATTGGACACATGGGTCCAGCCGCTCCGCGGCATGTGGGATCTTCCCAGGCCAGGGATCGAGCCGGCGCCCCTTGCACTGCAAGGCGGTGTCCTTACCCACTGGACCACCAGGGGAAGCCCTTCATGGAGTTTTTGATGTAGAATATCTGTCTAGAAAAAAAGTTCTATTAATTATAGGGTATTTTAAGAGTTTCCTACAGTTCTTATGAGGAAGGAAGGAAATGTGTGCAATAAGGTTATCCCTTTATTTTACTTCTTACATTTAGGATGACTTTTAGTTTTTGGCCATGCGGCAAATGGGATCTTGGCTCCCCAAACAGGGATGACATCCATAGACCCTGCCTTTGAAGTGCAGAGTCTTAACCACTGAACCGCCAGGGAGGTCCCTAGGATGGCTTGTATACTTGTAATGAGGTCAAGGTCATGTGGATAGAGAGAGAGCTATGAAAATAACTGTTGTGTAACTCTTGCCATTCTGCCACAGGATTCAAATTGAACCCAGGTCTCCTGCTTTGCACACAGATTCTTTTACCATTTGAACCACTAGGAAGCCCAGTAGGTGCTAATGAATATTTACTAATATTCTAATGAAATGAAATATAACCTACGATATGTCATCCATTTAACTCATTTAATCTTCCTGATAACCCTCAAAGATGGACATTACTAATGCCATTTAGAGATGAGGAAACAGTCTCAGATGATATAAATTCCTACATGGAGTTTGGGGGTTTTTTCCCAAGTTTTTTTTATTTATTTGGCTGCAATGGGTCTTGGTTGTGACATGTGGAATTTTAGTTCACTGACCAGGGATCAAACCTGCGTCCTCTGCATTGGAAGGAGGATTCTTAACCACTGGACCACCAGGGAAGTCCCCCTTCATGGAGTTTTGTTTTTTTTTAAAGATTTATTTATTTATTTTTGGGCGGGGGTCGGGTTGGGGAGGGAGGGGAGCGGGCGGGCCACTTCTATTGGTCTTTTTTTATTTCTCTATTTTCATCCATCTTTGCTCTTCGGCTCCTGTGGGCCTCCCATCGCGGTGGCGTCTGTCGTCGCAGAGCGCCGGCTCCGGGCGCATGCGCTCCAGAGTTCCGGCTCAGTAATTGGACACATGGGTCCAGCCGCTCCGCGGCATGTGGGATCTTCCCAGGCCAGGGATCGAGCCGGCGCCCCTTGCACTGCAAGGCGGTGTCCTTACCCACTGGACCACCAGGGGAAGCCCTTCATGGAGTTTTTGATGTAGAATATCTGTCTAGAAAAAAAGTTCTATTAATTATAGGGTATTTTAAGAGTTTCCTACAGTTCTTATGAGGAAGGAAGGAAATGTGTGCAATAAGGTTATCCCTTTATTTTACTTCTTACATTTAGGATGACTTTTAGTTTTTGGCCATGCGGCAAATGGGATCTTGGCTCCCCAAACAGGGATGACATCCATAGACCCTGCCTTTGAAGTGCAGAGTCTTAACCACTGAACCGCCAGGGAGGTCCCTAGGATGGCTTGTATACTTGTAATGAGGTCAAGGTCATGTGGATAGAGAGAGAGCTATGAAAATAACTGTTGTGTAAGCTTCTTGTGTATTTCCACCAATAAATGTACTCATGCTCACTGCCATAATAACAGTTTTTCTGTCTTTAGGTTGTTTTCCGAGGAGGTGAAGGCGCTTTGCAGGTTTTGCCTCCCCTGGTTGATGTCATTCCTGAAGCCAGGCTAAACTTGGTGATCTACTACCTTCGACAAGGTAAGAGAAATGTGTCTTGGTCTTGCCTGTGTAGGGTATTTTAGAACATTTGCTCTCTAACTGAACCACTTGTTTAATTTTTAACATCAATTCATAATACTTCCAAAAATATATTTCCAGCTGATTCATAGGGCAGAACAAATTTATTGGTATTTATTTGTTGTGCCTTTTCCCTTTATCCTCTCTTTTCTATTCTGTTGCTTCTGTCGCCCATTCTGTTTTCTTTTTCTTTTGTCTTCTATTCATTTTATTTCAGTTTTTCTGTTGTTTTTCCTTCCCCTCCCCTATTTCTTCTTTTTGTGTGTGTTCTTCTGTGTGTAATATCCATTTACATTTTTTTTCTTTCTTGTCATTGTCTGTTTTTTATTTGCTCTAATGAACTGCCTTCCTGTTTTATTGTACCCCTAACTTCTTCCTAGAAATATGATGTGAAGAGAATGTGATATATGTTGCCCCTAAGTAAGGATAAAATTATAGACACCTGCCCAGGCAGTCTTTTGTTTAGCAGTTGGGGGCACAGTGGTTCTGGCACTCTGTCATGGTGCTTGGCCTAAGTGCGGGCCTTTTAAGGTGCATGGTAGGAACCAACCATTGAAGGAAAGGTTAAGTGTTTATTAACATGAGAACATGAACTTACAAATAGTTTAGTTTGATATATAAGCACAAGAAAGTATGCTTTGGGACAAGAATTACAGAAACACCTTATATATTTTACATGTTAATTTTTAATCTAAGAATTTTCAAACATAAGCAAAACAAAAGTCAATAGTATGAACACCCAAATATTCATCCCAGAGGAGCCAGTCTTTTTTTATTTATCCTCTCTCTTCTGGTTTTGTTGCTGAAATATGTTTAAGCAATTCCAGATTTTGTGTCATTTCACTCCTACATGCTTTATATATCTTTTTTTTTTTAATGTTGTTTTTCTGATATAATTACCATGCCGTAGGCATATAGTTCCCGATCCCTTATTTTTGGCTTGAACTTTTAGGTGTTTCATGGCTTAGTATGGGTTTCCTACAGATATTTGGTTATCTACTACTCAATATTGAACTCGATGGATTGTTAAGAGACAAGAAAAACAAATCATGCTTCTCATGGGTGCTTGAAGGACTTACATCACTTGGGGGACTGTTTCAGAAGAGTTCACTACGATACAGCCTAGTATGGCCTAGTATGGCAACTTATTTCTTCTATTTCAGATGATATACAAGAAGCTTATAGCTTAATTAAGGATTTGGAACCTACTACTTCTCAGGTAATTGACATTGTGTTGCATTTTTACTAACTAAGTTCTGTTGAAGGTGGTATTTCTGTTGAAAGGGAGCTGGAGGGCATATGAGAGAAGATTCCTGCTTGTAGAATCTCAAGGATGTTTGTATATGTTGACCTAGGAATGCTATGTGAGATTTTTGATATGAGAATGAATATTCTGGGCTTTAAAAAAAAAAGTTGCCTCTTTTATTGGTTTTTTATTTATTTATTTTCATCCATCTTTATTCTTTGGCCTGTATGGGCCTACCACTGCCGTGGCCTCTCTCCTTGGCAGAGCTCCAGCTCTGGGCTACCACGCTGCAGAGCGCTGGCTCATAATTGAACACACCAGTCCAGCTGCTCCATGGCACGTGGGATCTTCCCAGGCCAGGGATTGAACCAGTGCCCCTTGCATGGCAAGGAGGACTCTTTATCCACTGGACCACCAGGGAAGCCCTGGGCTTTTTTGATATATGCAAGCTTCCATGGCATTTCCTCAAAAGGGTTGAGGTTTGAAAACAATGAAATCTAGAATTCTGATGAAAGTGGGTATGAAAACTTATGTCACCGGTATGATTGTCTGTACTGTGTCTTGTCTTCGTCTGCTGCCAGTTGTTAGCCCCTTGCTGTCAGGGAGGTGTCTGTACTGTATCCCCAGCGCTATGAACACTCAGCACACACGAGCATCCCACTCATTGAGTGAAAGACTGAAAAATGTTTCCAGACCTAAATAGGTATATTTCTCAAGTGTATTAAAAGGTTCAGCATCTTTTGTTCTTTTTAAGAGCTCTTTTAAATAAAAATAGCACTCACACAAAAATCAAGAGTTCCCTGGTGATCCAGTCATCAGGACTCTGCAGTATCTGCTCAGGGAGCTGAAATCCCAGTGTGTGGTGAGGCACGACCAGAAGCCCCCGAACTGATCAAGCTAAGGAGGGTATCTATTAAACAGCCACGTCTGAAGGTAAGGCCTCCGGACTCCAAAAGTGAGAACACCTTACAGATGAATCAGAGGATTTTTTTTTTTTTTAATGAGGAAAAGAAGCATTAGCAAAGGAAGGCTATTATATCATTGGAAAGGGAAAATCATATATATATGATGTTGTCACAGAGAATGGCAGTGGCTGATAAGGTATGAAAATTATTACATACACATTTTATTGTTAATTTTTTCCACTGAATTGAAATAAAAACAAAATATGAATTATGATCATTCACTGAGTTTTTCTGCTTAAGATTGATAATTTACAAATATGATGAATTCTCTTATATACACACTTTCCTGGGAACCAAATGAAAGTCTCATAGTTCTTTCATTCACACCAAGGATATGACAGAGAAAAGTGACTTTGGATAACTTTTGATAATATATATAAAGCATTGAGTTAATACAAATGATTAATTTGAGAGGTATCTCTTAGTTTCATGTTCCTTTTAAATTAATTACTGATATTCTACATTTCCAGGAGTATATCCTCAAAGGAGTGGTCAATGCAGCCCTTGGCCAGGAATTGCGTTCAGTGAGTATAAAACCACCAGTAATCTATAGTTTGCAAAGTTACAGTATGTGGAAAAAATCAAGATGAATGTCAAAGTTCAACAATAATAAGCTAACAAATAGGCTTTTCTGCAGTTCCTTTCATTTCTCCATATCCCCAATCCAGATTCCAGTGTGACAAGAATTCTGTGTTATTTGAAGACAAAGAAGGAGAATTTCCTGGCCAGCCAATGGTTAGCACTTGGCACTCTCTTTGCTAAGGCCCAGGTTCAATCATACAAACCATGTGGCTTAACCAAAAAATATAAAGTAGAAAATGTTTCCAGACCTAAATAGGTATATTTCTCAAGTGTATTAAAAGGTTCAGCATATTTTGTTCTTTTTAAGAGCTCTTTTAAATAAAAATAGCACTCACACAAAAATCAAGAGTTCCCTGGTGATCCAGTCATCAGGACTCTGCAGTATCTGCTCAGGGAGCTGAAATCCCAGTGTGTGGTGAGGCACGACCAGAAGCCCCCGAACTGATCAAGCTAAGGAGGGTATCTATTAAACAGCCACGTCTGAAGGTAAGGCCTCCGGACTCCAAAAGTGAGAACACCTTACAGATGAATCAGAGGATTTTTTTTTTTTTTAATGAGGAAAAGAAGCATTAGCAAAGGAAGGCTATTATATCATTGGAAAGGGAAAATCATATATATATGATGTTGTCACAGAGAATGGCAGTGGCTGATAAGGTATGAAAATTATTACATACACATTTTATTGTTAATTTTTTCCACTGAATTGAAATAAAAACAAAATATGAATTATGATCATTCACTGAGTTTTTCTGCTTAAGATTGATAATTTACAAATATGATGAATTCTCTTATATACACACTTTCCTGGGAACCAAATGAAAGTCTCATAGTTCTTTCATTCACACCAAGGATATGACAGAGAAAAGTGACTTTGGATAACTTTTGATAATATATATAAAGCATTGAGTTAATACAAATGATTAATTTGAGAGGTATCTCTTAGTTTCATGTTCCTTTTAAATTAATTACTGATATTCTACATTTCCAGGAGTATATCCTCAAAGGAGTGGTCAATGCAGCCCTTGGCCAGGAATTGCGTTCAGTGAGTATAAAACCACCAGTAATCTATAGTTTGCAAAGTTACAGTATGTGGAAAAAATCAAGATGAATGTCAAAGTTCAACAATAATAAGCTAACAAATAGGCTTTTCTGCAGTTCCTTTCATTTCTCCATATCCCCAATCCAGATTCCAGTGTGACAAGAATTCTGTGTTATTTGAAGACAAAGAAGGAGAATTTCCTGGCCAGCCAATGGTTAGCACTTGGCACTCTCTTTGCTAAGGCCCAGGTTCAATCATACAAACCATGTGGCTTAACCAAAAAATATAAAGTAGAATATAATAAAAATAAAATAAAGTAATAGAAAGCGATAGCTCAAAAATTTACTGCTTTGTTTAAAAAAAAAAGCCCAATTGTTGAACAGTGTGTTTATCTAATAATAACGACCAGTCATTGCAGAACTTAATTCTTATTTTCAGTGGCTTTTTTTTTTTAATCTTGCATACCTCTGAGCTATAATTTTGACATCTATAGAATGGGAATAATTGTTTCTCTGGGAAAACTGTTTATGAATACCAAACGGTAACTAAAATTAATGTCTTACTCACTTCAATATGGAATAGTAAGTTCTTTTTGAAACAGTTTGGGATATAAAGAAATCTTTTTATCTCAAGCTCACTCCAAAGTGCCCCAAGTAGGAAATAAATAGCTATTGAATAAACTAATGATTTTATTTAATAAATACTCCTTGTTATAGCCATAGTTCCTACCACAAGGTCTGATATAAAAGAGCAATAAATACTTGTTAAATGAATGAGGTAATTGAATGAAGGTACTTTTAAGATAGAATTTGGGAATTGGATTTTTTTTCTCTTGTATCTGACACTAACTAGGTTTTAATTCAGTTACAAATTATCATTTTTTAGTTGCTTATGCTAATAAGAATTAGTATTGTTGATTTGGGGAGGATTTAAAATAAGGGTATATGTTAAATCCTGACAAATATGTTAAAACCATAAAGTGTAATACAAATAATGTATTTTCAGCTTATTCCTCTACATCAGCTCTGCTTTATTTTTTAGAGGAATCATATGAAAATTGCCCAGCAGTTCTTCCAGTTGGTGGGAGGATCAGCTAGTGAATGTGGTATGTCTGAATCTCTACTTGTAAGTGCAGTTTATCATTGGAGTTGGTTGTATATTGACTGATGAATCATATGAAAGGCTTCCCATTGTTAAGCAGGAACACAAACATTAGAGTTCCTTTCTTTCTCCATATCCCCAATCCAGATTCCAGTGTGACAAGAATTCTGTGTTATTTGAAGACAAAGAAGGAGAATTTCCTGGCCAGCCAATGGTTAGCACTTGGCACTCTCTTTGCTAAGGCCCAGGTTCAATCATATAAACCATGAGGCTTAACAAAAAAAATAAAGTAGAATATAATAAAAATAAAATAAAGTAATAGAAAGCGATAGCTCAAAAATTTACTGCTTTGTTTAAAAAAAAAAAAGCCCAATTGTTGAACAGTGTGTTTATCTAATAATAACGACCAGTCATTGCAGAACTTAATTCTTATTTTCAGTGGCTTTTTTTTTTTAATCTTGCATACCTCTGAGCTATAATTTTGGCATCTATAGAATGGGAATAATTGTTTCTCTGGGAAAACTGTTTATGAATACCAAACGGTAACTAAAATTAATGTCTTACTCACTTCAATATGGAATAGTAAGTTCTTTTTGAAACAGTTTGGGATATAAAGAAATCTTTTTATCTCAAGCTCACTCCAAAGTGCCCCAAGTAGGAAATAAATAGCTATTGAATAAACTAATGATTTTATTTAATAAATACTCCTTGTTATAGCCATAGTTCCTACCACAAGGTCTGATATAAAAGAGCAATAAATACTTGTTAAATGAATGAGGTAATTGAATGAAGGTACTTTTAAGATAGAATTTGGGAATTGGATTTTTTTTCTCTTGTATCTGACACTAACTAGGTTTTAATTCAGTTACAAATTATCATTTTTTAGTTGCTTATGCTAATAAGAATTAGTATTGTTGATTTGGGGAGGATTTAAAATAAGGGTATATGTTAAATCCTGACAAATATGTTAAAACCATAAAGTGTAATACAAATAATGTATTTTCAGCTTATTCCTCTACATCAGCTCTGCTTTATTTTTTAGAGGAATCATATGAAAATTGCCCAGCAGTTCTTCCAGTTGGTGGGAGGATCAGCTAGTGAATGTGGTATGTCTGAATCTCTACTTGTAAGTGCAGTTTATCATTGGAGTTGGTTGTATATTGACTGGTGAAGTTTGAGTCTCTATCCAGGGATGTATCTGTAAGGCTTCCCATTGTTAAGCAGGAACACAAACATTAGATTAGCCCTTCTTAACTTCTCAGCTAAAATGGGATGAGTACATGTATTCTTTAGTTCATAAAAATTTTAAAAATTTGATTCTGATTTTTTATTTGAAATGTTCATATGAGTGATTTCTCAAGAACTCTGAGGGTATAAAACTTTTGTCCTGCTGTAGATATTTTTCCAGTAGGTCATTTTCTTTTGACTTTGCCTATGGTATTTTTTCCCTTTTTTTTTTTTTTTTTTGGTCACTTCTATTGATCTTTCATTTATCTTTGTTCTTTGGCCTGTGTGGGCCTCCCATCACAGTGACTTCTGTCGCTGCAGAGCACCATCTCTGAGCGCATGCACCCCAGAGTGCTGGCTCGATAGTCGGACACATTGGTCCAGCCGCTCCGCAGCACGTGGGATCTTCCCAGGCCAGGGATCGAACCGGCGCCCCTTGCACTGCAAGGCGGTGTCCTTACCCACTGGACCACCAGGGAAGCCCTCTATAATGATTTATTACATGGTTATCAAGCTTAGAAAGAGCTCTTTTATTCCTGAAGTTACATAATATTCACCTGTATTTCTGCAGTAGTTTTGTGGCTTCATTTTTATTATTAAACTATTAATGTCATCAATCAAGATTCGGTCTAAAATTTGAAAAGGGGATCTAAAAAGGGCTGATAGTTAGCCAGTGTGAACCAGTATGGCTGTCTGTACCGGTTCTGAATGGCTGGCATCTGTTCTGATGAACAGTGTTGATGCTGAACTAATTTTTAAATATTCCAGTCGCCTCTGGATATTCATTTTCTTTCAAATGTTTCACCAAAATCACTTACTAGATAATATCTTCTTTTCCCATTTCAATTCATTCTTACAACAAAAATTATAAATTGTAAAAATTGGGAATACAGCAGTAAATATAACCAACCAGTCCCCCTACCCTTGTGCCATGTACAGTCTGGTGAGAACAGACTATATACATAAGAAATAGATTATATAGTATCACTTGTACAACAAAAATTATGCAAGTAGTTTGAGTCAGCTAGTGAATGTGGTATGTCTATCTCACTTGTAAGTGCAGTTTATCATTGGAGTTGGTTGTATATTGACTGGTGAAGTTTGAGTCTCTATCCAGGGATGTATCTGTAAGGCTTCCCATTGTTAAGCAGGAACACAAACATTAGATTAGCCCTTCTTAACTTCTCAGCTAAAATGGGATGAGTACATGTATTCTTTAGTTCATAAAAATTTTAAAAATTTGATTCTGATTTTTTATTTGAAATGTTCATATGAGTGATTTCTCAAGAACTCTGAGGGTATAAAACTTTTGTCCTGCTGTAGATATTTTTCCAGTAGGTCATTTTCTTTTGACTTTGCCTATGGTATTTTTTCCCTTTTTTTTTTTTTTTTTGGTCACTTCTATTGATCTTTCATTTATCTTTGTTCTTTGGCCTGTGTGGGCCTCCCATCGCAGTGACTTCTGTCGCTGCAGAGCACCATCTCTGAGCGCATGCACCCCAGAGTGCTGGCTCGATAGTCGGACACATTGGTCCAGCCGCTCCGCAGCACGTGGGATCTTCCCAGGCCAGGGATCGAACCGGCGCCCCTTGCACTGCAAGGCGGTGTCCTTACCCACTGGACCACCAGGGAAGCCCTCTATAATGATTTATTACATGGTTATCAAGCTTAGAAAGAGCTCTTTTATTCCTGAAGTTACATAATATTCACCTGTATTTCTGCAGTAGTTTTGTGGCTTCATTTTTATTATTAAACTATTAATGTCATCAATCAAGATTCGGTCTAAAATTTGAAAAGGGGATCTAAAAAGGGCTGATAGTTAGCCAGTGTGAACCAGTATGGCTGTCTGTACCGGTTCTGAATGGCTGGCATCTGTTCTGATGAACAGTGTTGATGCTGAACTAATTTTTAAATATTCCAGTCGCCTCTGGATATTCATTTTCTTTCAAATGTTTCACCAAAATCACTTACTAGATAATATCTTCTTTTCCCATTTCAATTCATTCTTACAACAAAAATTATAAATTGTAAAAATTGGGAATACAGCAGTAAATATAACCAACCAGTCCCCCTACCCTTGTGCCATGTACAGTCTGGTGAGAACAGACTATATACATAAGAAATAGATTATATAGTATATCTGACTGTGGTAAGGGGAAAATACTGAACAGAGAAAGGAGGGTCGGGAGTGACCGTGGCAAGGGTGGGGAATTACATGAATCCTCTGCCACTTCAAATAGGAATCTGTTATCAGACAGGTTGGTCAGAATCAGGATCAGATGGTTCCATGGCCAAATATTTCTCTATTTGAGACCAGAAGTGTTATCTTAGATGAATAATGATGGATGCTAATTCATGTTACTTGAATGTGCAGATGTTGGAGCTGGGTGAGAGAATCAAAACCCTGGAAAACGACCCGGGGAAAACTCTAGCCTATAGGACACGTGCTCACCTGCAACTCTGAGTGTTAACCACAGAAGAGATTATTAGTCATTCTTATCTTTTTTTTTTAATTATTGCTTTATTTATTTTAATTTGGCTGCACTGGATCTTAGCTGTGACATGTGGGATCTAGTTCCCTGACCAGGGATCGAACCCAGGCTCCCTGCATTAGAAGCGCAGAGTCTTACCCACTGGACCACCAGGGAAGTCCCTATTAGTTATTCTTGAGTACTGTGACTTCCACATGCCACGGTTCTGTCCACTGAACAGAATCTAATTTCAGAATCTAGAAAGATGTCTTGGAATACATTTCTTGTTGCTAAATTTATAAAATAACTCAAATTTCAGCTAAAGAGAACTTTTGGTTTCACGAACACACCTGGTTTCTTTTCCCATTCCATTTCAGATACAGTACCAGGGAGGCAGTGCATGGCTTCCTGTTTCTTCCTGCTTAAGCAATTTGATGATGTCTTGATTTACCTCAACTCATTTAAGGTCAGTGTGGAATTTTCTAGATGACTTTATATACAAAATAGTCTATATAATATGTCACAGATAAGATTCTTCTGGAGATGACCCTTTTATTGTGGTGGTAGTAGTGGTAAGATTATTTTAGTGTTTATCTGGTTTAACTGTTATTTTTATACCATATATGTTAATGGTGAATGTGACCTGTTCTTGGGTTGTTTTTCAGAGTTACTTCTATAATGACGACATCTTTAACTTTAATTATGCCCAAGCCAAAGCTGCAACTGGCAATACCAGCGAGGGTGAAGAGGTGGGTGCCTGCTTTTGAAGGCATTCGAACAATTCTGTCTAAAAACATTGTTATCTTTTGCTCACTGAAATATATGTTTAAGGCTAAAGGATAATTCAGTGTTCCATTGTTCTTAGATACCATTAAAAAGTACAATATAAATAAATAGATGTTGTGACCACATTCATGTTTTCCTTTTTCTGGATAAATTTCATAAAGACATAACATATGTGGAGAAAAGTATACAAATCAAAATGCACAGCTTGGCAAATTTTTAAAGTGAATATACCGCAATCGTCAGTATCCAGATCCTAAAACAGAATTTTTCATAACCCAGGGACCCTTCTCGTTTCCTTTTTGAGTCAGTCCCTTTCCCAAAAAGCTAGCCACAATCATTACTTCTAACTCCATAGACTGATTATCCAAATGATTCAGAATTATTCAGGTGAATTATTTAATTCAGTTTTGTTATTATTCAACAAATGACTCACTTACTATTATTTAAATTCTAAGTATTTACCGATTTCCATTGTGTTCAGAAATGATCTTTTCATTATCTCTCACTGAGAGTTATTCTAAAACATGTTTCATGATTTTCAAGTATATATGTTATCTTTTCAGAATCTAGAGAGATGTCTTGGAATACATTTCTTGTTGCTAAATTTATAAAATAACTCAAATTTCAGCTAAAGAGAACTTTTGGTTTCACGAACACACCTGGTTTCTTTTCCCATTCCATTTCAGATACAGTACCAGGGAGGCAGTGCATGGCTTCCTGTTTCTTCCTGCTTAAGCAATTTGATGATGTCTTGATTTACCTCAACTCATTTAAGGTCAGTGTGGAATTTTCTAGATGACTTTATATACAAAATAGTCTATATAATATGTCACAGATAAAATTCTTCTGGAGATGACCCTTTTATTGTGGTGGTAGTAGTGGTAAGATTATTTTAGTGTTTATCTGGTTTAACTGTTATTTTTATACCATATATGTTAATGGTGAATGTGACCTGTTCTTGGGTTGTTTTTCAGAGTTACTTCTATAATGACGACATCTTTAACTTTAATTATGCCCAAGCCAAAGCTGCAACTGGCAATACCAGCGAGGGTGAAGAGGTGGGTGCCTGCTTTTGAAGGCATTCGAACAATTCTGTCTAAAAACATTGTTATCTTTTGCTCACTGAAATATATGTTTAAGGCTAAAGGATAATTCAGTGTTCCATTGTTCTTAGATACCATTAAAAAGTACAATATAAATAAATAGATGTTGTGACCACATTCATGTTTTCCTTTTTCTGGATAAATTTCATAAAGACATAACATATGTGGAGAAAAGTATACAAATCAAAATGCACAGCTTGGCAAATTTTTAAAGTGAATATACCGCAATCGTCAGTATCCAGATCCTAAAACAGAATTTTTCATAACCCAGGGACCCTTCTCGTTTCCTTTTTGAGTCAGTCCCTTTCCCAAAAAGCTAGCCACAATCATTACTTCTAACTCCATAGACTGATTATCCAAATGATTCAGAATTATTCAGGTGAATTATTTAATTCAGTTTTGTTATTATTCAACAAATGACTCACTTACTATTATTTAAATTCTAAGTATTTACCGATTTCCATTGTGTTCAGAAATGATCTTTTCATTATCTCTCACTGAGAGTTATTCTAAAACATGTTTCATGATTTTCAAGTATATATGTTATCTTTTCAAGGTTATTTGGATTTTTAAGACAACTGTGCTCATGGAATGTGGTCTGTATAGCATCATTCCTTTAAAAATGTGTTAAGACTGGCTGTATTGCCCAGTAGCACGTGCAGTTAATTATTCTGTTCAAATCTTCGATATTCTTACCATCCTCATGTCACCTTGTGACATCAGTAACTGAGTACTCGTGCTCAGACTCTAAGTTGTGACCAACTCTTGGCGAAACCATGGACCGTATGGGACTACACAGTCAAGAACACTGGAGTGGGTTGCCGTTTCCTTCTCCGGAGTATCTCCCCAAACCAGGGATTGAACCCAAGTCTTGCATTGGTAGGAGGATTCTTTACCACTGAGCCACCAGGGAAGCCCTCAGTAAATGAGGGACGGAGGCATCCCTGGTGGCTCAGTGGTAAAGAGTTCACCTTTATGCATAAGGCACAGGTTTGATTCCCGATCTGGGAAGATCCCACAAACTGCAGAGCAGCTAAGCCCGTGAGCCACAACCATTGAGCCTGTGCTCTAGAGCCTCGGAGCCACAACTGTTGAGGCCATGTACCACAGCTGCTGAAACCTGTGTGCCCTAGAACCCGAGTTCCACAACAAGAGAAGTCACCACAACAAGAAGCCTGCTCACCTCAACTAGAGAGTAGCCCCTACTCTCTGAAACTAGAGAAGAGCCTGTGGCAGCAGTAAAAACCCAGAATAGCTAAAAATGAATGAATAAATAAATAAAATTTAAAAAATATAACTGAGGGACATGTGTTAAAATCACTACAATTTTGTCCTTCACTTTTCAGAGCAGCCTGTATAGAATTTGATCATTTATAATGCTCGTTAGTCTAAGGTGAGCTGCTGTGGATATTTTTACTGTAAAAGCATCTACATGTTTATTCCCTTTTCCCTCCTCTTGCAGGTTTTCCTTTTAATCCAAAGTGAGAAGATGAAAAATGACTACATTTATCTCAGCTGGTTAGCTCGGTGCTGTGAGTCTTCTTTTAAATGTTATAGAGGAACCCTCCTGTTATTGAGTGTTTACTAATTCTGTTTTGTCGAATGAGTAAGCTCTGAGATGAAGTGCTGTTAATGCTACTCAGGTGGCCATGTTTACGTTTACTCTGTGATTAGTTCTACCATATGACAGTGACCTAGCGTGAATAGTCCTAAAAGATGCCAAATGCTTCCTTTAGCTGGTAAAGCTTCCAGAATCTCAGTTTACATCTTTTTTTTTTTTTTTTGCTACAGATATTGTTATGTTAATTTTACCTTTTCACTTTGGTACAGGCCTGAAAAGTGGTAAAATGTCAGAAACGTACTTTTTGTGTGTGTTATTATATAGTCTACCATCTCTATCTGTCTCTCTTTCTCCACTGTCTTTTCTTGCTCCATTTTCACTTGGTTTTAAGATGTTCACTAAGTTTTTGATATCATGGGAAAATTCTAGCCATTAGATCTCCTAAGGGAGGCTGATACTGTCTAAGTGGGATTGAATGAGTAATAAGCGACATTTTAAGCAGATGAGAGAAGTGAGAACTACTAAAAATCAACCCAATCTAAAAAGACATATGTGCATGAAGCCTAACAAGCGTTTTAAGTTCTGTACGTCAAGTTCTGATGGGGAGACAGCTTAAGGCCAGCATTGAGGGTTTTCCATGTAAAGTGTTCACTGTTTATCAGTACTTAGCACATTAGTAACATAGAATCAAATCCATAGACTAGCAAGATTTAGAGTTGTACTTCTTGCACATTTAGAAAGCACAAATCTTTGTTTCTCTTTGTAGACATTATGAATCAGAAACCAAGACTCGCCTGGGAGCTCTATCTCAAGATGGAAACCTCCGGCGACTCTTTTAACCTCTTACGGCTTATTGCTAATGACTGCTACAAGGTGAGTCTGAGGGAAACCTAAAGGTAGAGTGAAAATCCATATCACATTGCTGCACTGACTACACGTTAGGGTAAAGTGTCCTAGGGACTAAATGGCTATAGGTGAAAGGATTCACTTAGTGATACCAGAAATGTCATCCCTTTTGTGAATGAACTGAACTAGAGATAGACAGAGTTTTATATACATATATGAGTGAAATGTGAAGTCATGTCTACGATTAGTGTCTTGTAGAGGAGGTTTTAGATTTATTTTCTTTTTTTTTTTTAAACATTTATTTATTTATTTATTTTTGGGGGGGTTAGGGTGGGGAGGGAGCCGAGGCGGGTGGGCCACTTATATTGGTCTTTCATTTGTCTCTTTTTCATCCATCTTTGTTCTTTGGCCCGTGTAGGCCTCCCATGGCGGTGGCCTCTGTTGTCGCAGAGCACCGGCTCTGGGCGCATGCACTCCAGAGCTCCGGCTCGGTCATTGGACACGTCGGTCCAGCCGCTCCGCGGCACGTGGGATCTTCCCAGGCCAGGGATCCAACCGGCGCCCCTCGCACTGCAAGGCGGTGTCCTTACCCACTGGACCACCAGGGAAGCCCGGTTTTAGATTTCTAAAGGCTGTGACTCTTTAGGTACCATGGAGGTAGAGATATTCATCTGGTAGCCAGAAGTTTGGTTCTGAAGCTCAGGAATGATGGCCTCTGGACCTCCTTGGTGGTCTGGTCGTTAACGTGCAAAGCACACAGATTCGCTCCTGGTCTGGGAAGATTCCACCTGCCACAGGGCAGCTAAGCTTGTGCGCCACAGCTGCTGAGCCCACATGCTGAGGCAACTTCAGCCAGCTCACCCTGCAGCCAGTACTCCACAACGAGAGAAGCCATTGCAGTGAGAAGACTGCCCGCTGCAATCAGACGTTAGCCCCTGCTCACCACAGCTAGAGAAAGCCCGCAAGTAGCAGAGGAGACCTAGTGCAGCCAAAAATAAATACATTAAAAAAAAAAAAAAAAAAGATGTCCTCTGACACTTGAGAGACAGATCCGGAGAAAAGATTGCTACTTCAGCAGCTCTGCGGTAATGGAATAGTTCTGTCTTCAGAGCAGTGGTGGTTACATGAGTTGACATATTTGATTAAATGACAGAAGCGTGCATGCACATGAGAGTGATGTCAAGTTCCTGGGTTTGGTACTATAATATTGTATTACAGTGGTGTGAGCTGTAGTGGAGGAAATTGGTTGAAAGGCACATGGGACCACTCTGTAGTATCTTTGTAACTTCCTATAAATTTGTAATTGTTTCAAAATAAAAAGGCTGTAACAAATGACCCAATGAGAGCTATATCCAGCAGTACAGATGAATTGTAAAAACACATACAAGGCACACAGGAATATTTACAGCATTATCTCATATAGATAATGTACTAAGAGGCAGCGCTCAATTTTGTTGTCTAAAGATGTATATACATAACTGAAACAAGTATGAAGAGAGTCAAAGAACTGATGACCATAGAATTCAGACCGATAGTAACTGAAAATAGGGAAAAAGACGGCTGTAGGGTGGAAGCGAAATGTAGAGGTTTGATTTTGCTGTCAATTTTTGTTTCCTGACGTGGGTGGAAGTTACACTGGTATTGACATTATAGTTATTAAACTACATGTATGTTTCCTTAACAAAAAAAGTTTTTTTAGGTGAACATAGGAAGAAGGATTAAGTGAAAAGGAATAAGGACACTTCTAAGAGACAAGCAGAAAAGAGGGGAGGAATAATGAAGATACAAGTGTCATTTGAATGGAAGGAAAGAAAATTGTGTCTTCCCTATGAAGGAGAGAAAAAAAGCCAAGCTAAGGATGCAGTCGCGATCTTAAGGAATTTGGCAAAGGTTTAAAACAACAGTTTACAGGAAAGAAGAAGTAACTAAACCACACTAAGTAAAAAAGATTGCCCAGCAACTTGAAGACTTCAGTGAAATTGGTAGCCCTATATATTTATGAGACTGCAGCCATGAAATTAAAAGACCCCTGCTCCTTGGAAGAAAAGCTATGACAAACTTAGATAGCAAATCATTATTTTTTAATTTTTTAGAAACATGTTAAAAAGCAGAGACAGGGAATTCCCTAGTGGTCCAGTGGCTAAGACTCTGTGCTTCCAATGCAGGGGGCCCAGGTTCGATCCCTGGTCAGGAAACTAGAGCCCACATGCTACAACAGAGACCCAATGCAGCCAAATAAATATAAAAAAATAATAATGATAAAGAAAGAAACTCTCTCCTAAAAAAAAAAAAAAAGAAAGCAGAGACATTGCTTTGCCAACAAAGGTCCATATAGTCAATGCTATGGTTTTTCCAGTAATCATGTACAGATGTGAGACCATAAAGAAGGCTGAGTGGCAAGGAATCGATGCTTTTGAATTGTGGTACTGGAGAAGACCTTTTTTTTTTTTTTTTTAATTTTGGCCCCTTTTATTGGTTTTTCTTTATTTATTTTCATCTGTCTTTATTCTTTGACCTGTCTCTGGAGAAGACTCTTAAGAGTCCCTTAAACTGCAAGGAGATCAAACCAGTCAATCCTAAAGGAAATCAAGCCTGAATATTCATTGGAAGGACTGTTGTTGAAGCTGAAGCTCCAATACTTTGACCACCTGATGCAGAGAGCCTACTCATTGGAAAAAAACCTGATGCTAGAAAAAATAGAAGACAAAAGGAGAAATGGAAAGAGAGAGGACAAGATGGTTGGATGGCATCACCAACTAGGTGAACATGAATTTGAGCAAATTCTAGGAGATAGTGTAGTACAGGGAAGCTTGGCATACTACAGTCCATAGGGTCACAAAGAGTTGGACACTACGTAGTGATTGACTAACGACAATATCTAAGCAAAATTTAATGATGGCATACTGTGCAAGTCCATGGAAGTGTGTAGTGTATTTAGGGAAGAAGTTTGTCAAAATGAATGAAATGTTTAAAAGATGTGCTGTTTAGAGCAGGAGTCAGTATTCATCTAGGCCTTCTGAGACTACAGGGCCATGGTCAGGGAAAGACTGTCACCTTGGGTGAAACATGATCAAATTAGCAGAAAATGAGTGAAAGTAGTCATCTATAGAATGTATTGAGGAAACTTAAAAAATAACCAGTTCAAATCAGTCAGCAGTGTTTATTCTCAAGATTAGATTATAATTAGAAGAAATGATAAGTGTGTTGCTTACAGCGCAAAGTATGTTGAAGAAATGTTGTATTGCTGAAAATGTAATGAAGGTAAGGGGATTTAAACTGAACCCATGCAACACAAACTGTGCTTTTCATTCTGGTTTTAATAAAGAATTAAAGTAATTTGCTAACTGAGAATGTTGTCATTACCCACGCTCTTGTTTTATGTTATGTATCTTAGTTATGTAGTTCTGTTTTGTGGTATCTTTACATTTAGTTTCACCTGTATGGGATCTTTTGACTACACATATTACCACAATACTTTCTTTTATTCAGATGGGCCAGTTTTACTATTCAGCCAAAGCATTTGACATCTTAGAGAGGCTGGACCCCAACCCTGAATATTGGGAAGGCAAGCGGGGTGCCTGTGTGGGCATTTTCCAGATGATCTTGGCTGGGAGAGAACCCAAGTAAGTAGATGGACAAGAGACGCTGCCTCTGTGTGCTTGCTAGTTGCTGGGATGACAGTTGTTTTCCTGGATGATGTCCTTTCTGAAAAACCAGTCAATCCTAAAGGAAATCAAGCCTGAATATTCATTGGAAGGACTGTTGTTGAAGCTGAAGCTCCAATACTTTGACCACCTGATGCAGAGAGCCTACTCATTGGAAAAAAACCTGATGCTAGAAAAAATAGAAGACAAAAGGAGAAATGGAAAGAGAGAGGACAAGATGGTTGGATGGCATCACCAACTAGGTGAACATGAATTTGAGCAAATTCTAGGAGATAGTGTAGTACAGGGAAGCTTGGCATACTACAGTCCATAGGGTCACAAAGAGTTGGACACTACGTAGTGATTGACTAACGACAATATCTAAGCAAAATTTAATGATGGCATACTGTGCAAGTCCATGGAAGTGTGTAGTGTATTTAGGGAAGAAGTTTGTCAAAATGAATGAAATGTTTAAAAGATGTGCTGTTTAGAGCAGGAGTCAGTATTCATCTAGGCCTTCTGAGACTACAGGGCCATGGTCAGGAAAGACTGTCACCTTGGGTGAAACATGATCAAATTAGCAGAAAATGAGTGAAAGTAGTCATCTATAGAATGTATTGAGGAAACTTAAAAAATAACCAGTTCAAATCAGTCAGCAGTGTTTATTCTCAAGATTAGATTATAATTAGAAGAAATGATAAGTGTGTTGCTTACAGCGCAAAGTATGTTGAAGAAATGTTGTATTGCTGAAAATGTAATGAAGGTAAGGGGATTTAAACTGAACCCATGCAACACAAACTGTGCTTTTCATTCTGGTTTTAATAAAGAATTAAAGTAATTTGCTAACTGAGAATGTTGTCATTACCCACGCTCTTGTTTTATGTTATGTATCTTAGTTATGTAGTTCTGTTTTGTGGTATCTTTACATTTAGTTTCACCTGTATGGGATCTTTTGACTACACATATTACCACAATACTTTCTTTTATTCAGATGGGCCAGTTTTACTATTCAGCCAAAGCATTTGACATCTTAGAGAGGCTGGACCCCAACCCTGAATATTGGGAAGGCAAGCGGGGTGCCTGTGTGGGCATTTTCCAGATGATCTTGGCTGGGAGAGAACCCAAGTAAGTAGATGGACAAGAGACGCTGCCTCTGTGTGCTTGCTAGTTGCTGGGATGACAGTTGTTTTCCTGGATGATGTCCTCTGAAAACTAAAAAGTATAATGACGTTTTAGAATGATGAATAAAAGGTTAAGTTTTAGATTGCCATTTTCACAAGCAATGTCTTTTTCAATCTCTTCTGCTGTTTTGCCTATTGATTTTTTTTCTTGTATCTCTTAGGTTAGACCTCAAAGAATTAGAAATGAGTGAATATGGTTAAAAATTCATTTTTTTCTTTTGCCTTCTCATATTCCAGGCTATTCTGAGATATTAGATAAAATTATGTGGCATATATTTCTATTTGTAATGAAAGTTAAGCTACTGAAAACTAAGTTTCATTTTCTGAAAATAATTTCATAGAGTGTATTTGTTACTGATGTATGAATAAAAGATATGGCTATTTTATAAGTAAATAATCTATCAAAAATTACTTCATGCCTTGTCTGTACTTCTAGTCCTATATAAAAGTTTAAAAGAGTTGGGATGGTGGAAAGAAGATACTTGAAAGAAAAAGTAGAAAATATGAGAGTACTCCTAGGGAAGAGAATCAGTAGGCAGTCATCTATAGATCTGATGAAGTAATGGGGAAGTTTTAGTATGCATTACTTAAAACATAATTTTTCATTTTAATTAAATTTAGTTAAATATAAATACTGAATATTTCCCAAATCTTGGTCCTTAACTTTCCTCTCTTCTGTATTTATTAATATATTACTTTTCTTGGGGCTTCCCTGGTGGTCCAGTGGGTAAAGAGTCCGCCTTGCAGTGCAGGGGGCACCAGTTCCACCCCTAGCCTGGGAAGATTCCACTTGCTACAGAGTGACTGGACCAGTGTGTCCAATTACAATCCAGTGCTCTGGAGCACATGTGCTCAGAGCCGGTGCTCTGTGATGAGAGAGGCCACTGCAGTGGGAGGCCCATACAGGTCAAAGAATAAAGATGGATGAAAATAAATTAATTAATTGAAAAACAATAAAAGAGGCCAAAATTAATTTATATATATATATATATACACATATATATTACTTTTCTTGAAGAGATCATCTATCCCTAGCTTTGTAGAATATTCCAGATATGGCAGTGACACCCAGCTTTGGATGATTGTCACCGTAAACAAAGGAGAAGCCTGGGACTCAGTCAAGTTAAGTGACTTGTTAGGACAGAGCTAGAATTTGAACCCAGCTCTTTGAACTGAACTCCTTAATATACACTTCCTACTCTGTCATACAGAAAAAGCACGGAAATGGAAATACTTATGTCATATTGAGACAAAGAAGCATATGTAATATATATCTATGTATACACATGCAAACAAGGAAAACTGACGTTGGTGAGAAGGATCTCACAGAATTTCCGTTTCACTATGGCACTCACTGTAAGACTCGAAGGCTAGAAAATTATGACTGGTTTATGAATATACAAGAGAAGGGTAGGCAGAAATGCCCTCTATAAGGTTAGGAAAACCAGTTACAAGCTATGTTGCCTGTTAATTTGCATTCTTCATTGAAGCACTTTGTCCTTTCAAACCTTTTCCTCAGAGAGACCCTTCGAGAAGTGTTCCACTTACTGAGAAGCACGGGTAACACGCAAGTAGAATACATCATCCGGATCATGAAGAAATGGGCCAAAGAAAACAGAGTGCCAGTCTAAAACAGCCCTGAGTCCTACGGAACCCGTCACTGCATTGATGTAAAGTTGGAGATCATTTCCCTCTAGTTTATGTGAGATGCAGGGCTCTGTTTATTGACATCTCCTTCCTTGGTCTCCGAGCCTCCAGATCAGTGACTGACTAGCCTAAACCCAGCCTCCTGGATGACCTAAGAGCTGCAGTCTGTGCTGTGGCTCCTGTATGATTCCACAGCAATAAGACTTTGGACTTGTCCGGTGCCTTTATTCTAAAAATACTCAGAGTACTCTTATGTAACCTACTGACTCTAAGGAGGACGGCAGAACTTCTTAAATATATATTAGCATTCCATGGCATTTTCTCCAAGTTGCAATAACAAATGCCTTTAATGCTCAAGGGTCACCGTCATTCTGTCATCTTAATGTTAGTCATCGATGTACATGATCCTGTGTTACTGGGGAATTCCATAAAAAGTTTTGTCTTGCCTCTCTGAAATCTTGGGCTAGCAGAGCTTATAAATAACTGGTTCTAAGAATGGCAGATAGAGCCTCTATCAAACTGTCCAGTCATTAATAACATAATAGGCTTATGGGGTTACTCTTTCAATAGTTGAATTCTTTTTTTTTTTTTGAATTCTTGATGATAATAACGTGTTACAGCAAAATAACATGTATATTGCAGTTTTTAAAAGGCAAGTTATATATAAAGAAAATCCGTGTGGGACATTTAAAGATATTCAGGGAAAAAAGTACACCGGTCTCATCAGTCACTTCTCCATTGTGTTTTAGGTAGCCTAACAGGTTAGGTTTTCCTTCATGTATCTCACTATGTAAACATCAGTTTTTGAAAGTAGGGCTCCAAAGATTATTTTATTTATTAATGTGATGACAGTAGAATATGGGTCCTGTAGAGCTCTCTGAGGGATTCCCCAGTGGCTGGCCTTTGTCCTACACTGTAGTTCCAGCCCAGTGTTTCTGAGCTCTCACAATACCACTTATCATACAACTGAGCCTATTTGAAAAAAGGCTTCTAGGCTCACAACCTATTTTCAAGCGATAGATCTACACGTTTTATGTACCAGGTTACTTTGTCTCTATATTACTTACTTTTTGTGCTAGTTTAAGGTACCAGTACTACCGCGGTAGAAAGTGCAGAGCCATCCCTATCCAGCAGGAGAACTGAGAGTCATCATTTGTTGAAGCACTAAAGACAAGAATTCCTACAAGCACAGTGGTGGTCTCTGCAGCCTCGGCATCCACTGTGGGTGAAGGGGTTGTATAGGACGGAGATGGGAGCGTGGTGGGGAGTCGGCACAGCGAAGGCGAGAAGGTCAGTGACGGCAGAGAGCTTTGCCTTCTGGACAGCTGTGAGGGGTTCTCCCACCCCCACTCAGGAAGATGGCCACTTCTCCAGTCCTTTTATTTAGACTTAGATCCAGTCAAGTCAAAGCACAAATCAGAATAAACTGGACTGAATAGCTGAATTTTAGAGCAAAATTACACAACTGTTTTTCCTTTTTGAAAGCTTCTGTTTCCTTATTGTTTCTGTTTTTTCAGTCATTGGTTCTCAGTATCTTAGTTACTACGTGGGTCAGATCTGAACAGAACCTGCCATCATCTTTAGAACCCCTACAATTCTTACTTACTTCACTTAAAATATTAGGAAACATACAGCAGAAAAAGACATATGGAACTTTTCAGTGGGTCTTGGCAATGAAATTTGTCTTCCAGTGAGTTGCTGTTATTTTCACATCTCCTATACTTGGAAAGCTTTCCCATGGATGGTGATTTACTTTTAAATGAGCTCTTGTTGAACTTAACACTCTAGCTTCTCCCTGCCATTTTCCTGTCTTCTGGAAACAAACAGACATTCCAAAAAGAGCAATTTTCAGAATTTTAGATTAACTTAAAAAACTTTCTTTTTAATCTGTAGAATTGAGACCAAATTTAAAAAAAAACATAAAGACTAGCTTAAGAGAGATTCTATCCAATTCTGTTGTTAAGCGTAGCTACTTCTGACGCATCTTGGTGGGGCCTCAATATTGCAGAGTAGTCTTGCGTGGAGAGGGGAGGGGCTTAGGAATGGAGTGTAATGTATACAGTTCATAAGCATCAATGTTCTCTTTATACTCTGTAGTAGATACTACTTGCAGATGGAAAACATTTTAAATTATTTTTGTACTTCAAAAAAATTACTATGCTCCACTGTAGCATATTTAAATTAAAGCTTCTCATTTGCTTATTTATAGTATTCTGTGAAGTGTGGGGAGTATGGGCCATGGGTTTATAATGTGTCTTCTCTTTCTGTCCTGCCCCATGAGTGAAGCGAGGAAACTCCCAAATTTTGCTCTCCACAATTTACTCTGAGAGGAAAATAGATGGCCCCTAAGAAGCCTTGTCCTCTAGGGCTTGTTATTTTTTGCTTAGCCACATTAGGCTTGGCTCTTTACTAAGTCACAGTACATTCCAGAAGTTGTTCATTATACAACCTTAACGAACATTATACAAGGTTAATGAACATTATACGAGTCTCACATGTAGAAAGTTCTGCAATACTTGACTGAATAATTAAACATCTAGTAACTGGTAGAGCATCTAGTAACCTGTGAGACCTGACCTCAGTATTCTTGTTCCCATCTAATTGTAGTTGTTTTCATTTGGAACTTTTATTCTGTACTGGGATAAAGCCGATTAACAGTGCTGTGGTAGTTTCATATGGACAACAAAGGGCCTCAACCCTGCAGATACATGTGCCCACTCCCAAGTCAGAACCTGCCATCATCTTTAGAACCCCTACAATTCTTACTTACTTCACTTAAAATATTAGGAAACATACAGCAGAAAAAGACATATGGAACTTTTCAGTGGGTCTTGGCAATGAAATTTGTCTTCCAGTGAGTTGCTGTTATTTTCACATCTCCTATACTTGGAAAGTTTTCCCCATGGATGGTGATTTACTTTTAAATGAGCTCTTGTTGAACTTAACACTCTAGCTTCTCCCTGCCATTTTCCTGTCTTCTGGAAACAAACAGACATTCCAAAAAGAGCAATTTTCAGAATTTTAGATTAACTTAAAAAACTTTCTTTTTAATCTGTAGAATTGAGCCCAAATTTAAAAAAAAACATAAAGACTAGCTTAAGAGAGATTCTATCCAATTCTGTTGTTAAGCGTAGCTACTTCTGACGCATCTTGGTGGGGCCTCAATATTGCAGAGTAGTCTTGCGTGGAGAGGGGAGGGGCTTAGGAATGGAGTGTAATGTATACAGTTCATAAGCATCAATGTTCTCTTTATACTCTGTAGTAGATACTACTTGCAGATGGAAAACATTTTAAATTATTTTTGTACTTCAAAAAAATTACTATGCTCCACTGTAGCATATTTAAATTAAAGCTTCTCATTTGCTTATTTATAGTATTCTGTGAAGTGTGGGGAGTATGGGCCATGGGTTTATAATGTGTCTTCTCTTTCTGTCCTGCCCCCATGAGTGAAGCGAGGAAACTCCAAGTTTTGCTCTCCACAATTTACTCTGAGAGGAAAATAGATGGCCCCTAAGAAGCCTTGTCCTCTAGGGCTTGTTATTTTTTGCTTAGCCACATTAGGCTTGGCTCTTTACTAAGTCACAGTACATTCCAGAAGTTGTTCATTATACAACCTTAACGAACATTATACAAGGTTAATGAACATTATACGAGTCTCACATGTAGAAAGTTCTGCAATACTTGACTGAATAATTAAACATCTAGTAACTGGTAGAGCATCTAGTAACCTGTGAGACCTGACCTCAGTATTCTTGTTCCCATCTAATTGTAGTTGTTTTCATTTGGAACTTTTATTCTGTACTGGGATAAAGCCGATTAACAGTGCTGTGGTAGTTTCATATGGACAACAAAGGGCCTCAACCCTGCATATACATGTGCCCACTCTCCCCAAGTCCCCCTCCCTTCCAGGCTGCCTCATGACACTTAGTAGAGTTCTCTGTGTTGTGTGATAGGTCCTTGTTGGTTACCTATTATCTATTTTAAGTATAGCAGTAATTGTTGTTTCCTGCTGTGCCAAGCATATACTAGCAGCTTAGGGATGCAGAGAGAAATAATGCACAGTTCTCAATCTAGGGCTTCCCTGGAGGTCCAGTGGGTAGAGAGTCTGCCTTGCAATGCAAGAGGCACCGATTCCATCCCTGGCCCGGGAAGATCCCACATGCCGTGGAGCAGCTGGACCAGTGTGTCCAGTTATAAGCCAGTGCTCTGGAGCACATGCGCCCAGAGCTGGTGCTCTGCAGCGAGAGAGGCTACTGCAATGGGAGGCCCACACAGTAGGCCAAAGAATAAAGATGGACGAAAATAAATAAATAACCAATAAAAGAGGCCAAAATTTAACAACAACAAAAGAAAGTCAGTCTAAAGCATGTATATACAATGAAACACAATAGCATGTGATTTTTGTCTCAATAGGAACAAGCTTCTGGGAGATAAAATAAGGCAGTGGGAATGTTTGTATCCATATAGAAGGGACCCTTCCTGCCTCATTTGGAAGAAGCAACCAGAATGGATCCTGGTACTCAGCAACTAGCAAGATGCCCAGGCCCCTGCCATACGTACAGCACATGCACGATACATCCTAGTACACAGAAGCCAAGGGACTGTTTTCTTTCTTTGTGGCTTGATACACTTAAAAAGTTGCAAGCTAGGGGCTTCCCTGGTGGTCCAGTGGGTAAAGAGTCTGCCTTGCGGTGCTAAGGGTGCACTGGTTTGATCCTTAACCCAGGAAGATCCCACGTGCCACAGAGTAGCTGGACCAATATATCCAATGACGAGCTAGCGCTGTGGAGCGCATGCGCCAGGAGCCGGTGCTCTGCAGCGAGAGAGGCCACTTCAATGGGAGGCCCACACAGGCCGAAGAATAAAGATGGATGAAAATAAATAATAAATTAACGAATAAAAAATTAATAAATAAAAAAGAGGCCAAAATTTAAAAAAAAATCTCATAAAAAAATGTTGCAAGCTAGTGGGCATTAAAACACAATAGTTACATCTACTTTCTAATCACAAAAATGAATTAGTGATTTTGTTACAATTAGTGTTATTCAGTCACTAAGCTGTGTCCGACTCTGTGGCCTCATAGACTGCAGCATGCCAGGCTTCCCATCCTTCACTATCTTGGCGTTTGCTCAAACTTATGTCCACTGAGTTGGTGATGACATCCAACCATCTTGTTCTCTGTCACTTGCTTCTCCTGCCCTCAATCTTTCCCAGCATCAGCGTCTTTGTCAATAAGTTGGCTCTTCGCATCAGGTGGCCAAAGTATTGGAGCTTCAGCTTCAGCATCATTCCTTCCAAAGAATATTCAGGCTAGATTTCCTTTAGGATTGTCTGGTTTGATCTCCTTGTAGTCTAAGGGACTCTCAGGAGTCTTCTCCAGCACCACAGTTCGAAAGCATTGATTCTTTAGCACTCAGCCTTCTTTTTTTTTTTTTTCTTAAGCTTTTATTTTACTTTTAACTTTTACAGAGTTTTGTTGTTTACAGATATGTATGTCCCCAGATTAGTCATATGTATATCCCCCCCATCCCACCCCTCCAGACCGTCACACAGCACCCCTGCAGGATCCTCTTTTCTCACAGAGCAATGACTGTAGCTATTTTCTTCACATATGATAGTACAGGGCTACATGCTACTTCCTTTACACCTCCCACCCTCAGTTCCTTCCCCACAATGTCCATATGTCCACTGTCCATGTCTGTCTCTCCATCGCTTCACTGCACTCAGCATTCTTTATGGTCCAGCTTTCACATCTTTACATGACTACTGGGAAAACCATAGCTTTTGTCGGCAAAGTGATGTCTCTGCTTTTTAATTCACTGTCTAGGTTTATCATAGCTTTTCTTCCAAGGAACAATCATCTTTTAATTTCATGGCTGCAGTCACCATCCGCAGTGATTTTGGAGCCCCAGGAAATAAAGTCTATCATTGTTTCCACTTTTTCCCCATCTATTTGCCGTGAAGTGATTGGACCAGATGCCATGATCTTTGTTTTTACTAATTTTAGTGATTTATTAGTTCCTGTATTTATGACTCCCTTCGTATGACTTAGACAAATAGTCATCTCTCTTCTTCATCCTATGAAATACTTCTCAGGTTTGTATGTATTTTAACGATGATGTTTAAACAGTCTTCTGGGTGTTTAAAGATGCTCTCAGAAAAGCAGAGCTAGAAATGTGATGATCCCACAAGCTACCTCGACTCTGGGGGAATCGGTGAAGACAGGAGACACCACACAACAAAACGATGGGTGAACACAACCAGTTGATGTGTGCATATTGACTGTGTAGTGTATAGACAACTTTGCACTCCCTTCTGCACCAAAACCCTTTCGTGAAATAAAGTCCAGAGGCCGAATATAATAGGATGGCCTTGGTGGTTGGGGCAAAAGGAGGAAAAGCGGCAGACACAGCAGGTCCACCACCACAAGGCAACACAGTTTACAAACCTTAGATTCAGGGAAGAAGGATCCTGCTAGGTGAATCTCAGGGGAGAGGACAGTGAGAAACACAGATGTGAGCATCCATTCCACAAATTATGGATGCATTTCATCTAATTCACTTTTTTGTTTGTTTATTGATTCATGTATTCATATTATTTATCTAGTCAGTTACTTATATCCTACTGTGTTCCAGAAACGATTTGAGATAATTTACTATATATAAAAAACAAAAATGTAACAGATAGAAGGCATTTAAGAGTAAAGGAAGGGGCTTCCCCTGGTGGTCCAGTGGATAAGGACACCGCCTTGCAGTGCAAGGGGCGCCAGTTCGATCCCTGGCCTGGGAAGATCCCACGTGCCCGTGGAGTGGCTGGACCGATGTGTCCAATCACCGAGCCGGAGCTCTGGAGCGCATGTGCCCAGAGCTGGCGCTCTGCGACAACAGACGCCACCGCGATGGGAGACCCGCAGGAGCCAAAGAACAAAGACGGATGAAAAAATAGAGAAATGGAAGACCAATAGAAGTGGCCCGCCCGCTCCCCTCCCTCCCCAACCCGATCCCCGCCCAAAATAAATAAATAAATAAATCTTTGAAAAAAAAAAAAGAGTAAAGGAAGGAATGCCTTGGTGGTCTGGTGGTTAGGACTCTGTGCTGTCACTATTGAGGGTCTGGGTTCGATCCCTGGTTGAGGAACTGAAATTCCACAAGCCATGTGGTATGGTAAAAAAAAAAAAGAAGAAGCCAAGAATAAAGTTCTTATATAAAAATACATACCAGAATTATGAAAAAAGGGCCAGAAATCCACCTTCACATTTCCCACCAACCAAAGCAAAATGAGAAATTGTGGTTGTTGTTTAGTCACTAAGTCATGTGCAACTCATGAAACCGTGTAAACTGGAGCACACCAGCCTTCTCTATACCAGATTTTAAAATTCAATCAATATTTGTAAGTGAACTCCCTATGGGGGAAAAAAACCCTGGATTCTCAGAGATGTTTGATTGTTGATGGGGTTCTGAATTGAGTTTCTGCATCATAACTTAAATATAACTATATGTGTAAAAAAATGTCAAGGGATAGTATTGCGTGCCTAAATACGTATAAGTCTTTCCTTCTATATACAGTTAACTACACATATATATTATGTACAGTTAATTACATGGGCCCTTCCATTTTTAATTTCCTCCACAGACAAATAATTATACCCTCCTTTGCCAGTTTTTAACTTACACTGTAGCTATCAATGTGGTGGAGCTGAGACATGTTATTCAAGTTTTAAAAATTAAAAGTGAAAAAAACACTTAAAGGTGTAAGTTAGGATGAAAATGTAACAGCATCCTAGAGAATAATTGCAAGGTACTGTAAGAGCAATGAAATGATGAGATAGTACAGTTATACTAATACTGAGAAAATTCAACAGGGACAAACACTGTAGATAGGTCACAAAGAAAAGGCTACATTGGGGAAATGAATCTTTTTTTTTTTTTTTAAATTTTGGCCTCTTTTGTTGTTTTTTTATGTATTTGCTTTCATCCATCTTTATTCTTTGGCCTGTATGGGCCTCCCATTGCAGTGGCCTCTCTCCCTACAGAGCACGGGCTCTGGGCGCATGAGCTCCAGAGCGCTGGCTGGCAATTGGACACACTGGTCCAGCCGCTCTGCGGCGTGGGATCTTCCTGGGCCAGGGATTGGACCGGTGCCCCTTGTACTGCAAGGCAGACTGTCTACCCACTGGACCACCAGGGAAGCTTGGAAATGAATCTTAAGATGAAATTTGAAGTATAGAATTTAACTACTAAGTCAATAATTATGTTAGATGGAGAAAATGTAAATGAAGCTTTGAGTTATATTTACAGATGTTTAATCTTTAATTATTCCTATTGATCTATTTTTACTTATTCTTTGAGAAATAGTATGGCCTTTTTTGTAAACTTTAGCTTCGCACTTTGACTCAGCAATTGCATTCTTTGGTCTATGTTCAACAGATACTCTTGGATTTCCTTGGTGGCCCAGGGGTTAAGAATCTGCTGCCAGGCTTCCCTGGTGGTCCAGTGGGTAGAAAGTCCACCTTGCAAGTGCAGGGGTCACAGGTTTGATCCCTGGCCTGGGAAGATCCCACATGCCACTGAGTGACTGGACCGGTGTGTCCAATTGCAAGCTGGTGCTCTGGAGCATATGTGCCCAGGGCCGGTGCTCTGCAGTGGGAGAGGCCGCTGCAATGGGAGGCCCATATATGCCAAAGAATAAAAGATGGATGAAAATAAATATAAAAATAAAATAGGCATGATGGGAAAAAAAAAATCTTAAAAAAAAAAAAAAAGAATCTGCTGCCAATGCAGGGGACACTGGTTCAATCCCTGGTCTGTGAAGCCTGCACATGCCACAGTCCAGCTAAGCTCCTGTACCACTGCTACTGAAGCCTGTGTGCCCTAGAGCCTGTGCTCTGCAACAAAAGAAGCCACTGCAATGAGAAGGCAATGCACTACTATGGAGAGTAGCCCCCACTCACCAAACTAGAGAAAGCCCATGTGCAGCAATGAAGACTCAGCTCCACCATAAATAAATAACAGATACTCTTGTCCATGTATACCTGTACACCAGGCAATATGGACAAGAATGAACCTCACAGTACTGTCCCCAGGAGAACCCTGGAAACAACCTAGATACACATTGACAGGACGATGGATAACCTGTGGAACTGTCATAATGGGATGTTACACAAAATAAATGGACTTCAGTCTCTTACAACAATACAGATGAATATTAGCAATATAGTGCTTATGGCACTGCTGTCAGCGCCCTCTGCGGCGTGGGATCTTCCTGGGCCAGGGATTGGACCGGTGCCTTGTACTGCAAGGCAGACTGTCTACCCACTGGACCACCAGGGAAGCTTGGAAATGAATCTTAAGATGAAATTTGAAGTATAGAATTTAACTACTAAGTCAATAATTATGTTAGATGGAGAAAATGTAAATGAAGCTTTGAGTTATATTTACAGATGTTTAATCTTTAATTATTCCTATTGATCTATTTTACTTATTCTTTGAGAAATAGTATGGCCTTTTTGTAAACTTTAGCCGCACTTTGACTCAGCAATTGCATTCTTTGGTCTATGTTCAACAGATACTCTTGGATTTCCTTGGTGGCCCAGGGGTTAAGAATCTGCTGCCAGGCTTCCCTGGTGGTCCAGTGGGTAGAAAGTCCACCTTGCAAGTGCAGGGGTCACAGGTTTGATCCCTGGCCTGGGAAGATCCCACATGCCACTGAGTGACTGGACCGGTGTGTCCAATTGCAAGCTGGTGCTCTGGAGCATATGTGCCCAGGGCCGGTGCTCTGCAGTGGGAGAGGCCGCTGCAATGGGAGGCCCATATATGCCAAAGAATAAAAGATGGATGAAAATAAATATAAAAATAAAATAGGCATGATGGGAAAAAAAAAATCTTAAAAAAAAAAAAAAAGAATCTGCTGCCAATGCAGGGGACACTGGTTCAATCCCTGGTCTGTGAAGCCTGCACATGCCACAGTCCAGCTAAGCTCCTGTACCACTGCTACTGAAGCCTGTGTGCCCTAGAGCCTGTGCTCTGCAACAAAAGAAGCCACTGCAATGAGAAGGCAATGCACTACTATGGAGAGTAGCCCCCACTCACCAAACTAGAGAAAGCCCATGTGCAGCAATGAAGACTCAGCTCCACCATAAATAAATAACAGATACTCTTGTCCATGTATACCTGTACACCAGGCAATATGGACAAGAATGAACCTCACAGTACTGTCCCCAGGAGAACCCTGGAAACAACCTAGATACACATTGACAGGACGATGGATAACCTGTGGAACTGTCATAATGGGATGTTACACAAAATAAATGGACTTCAGTCTCTTACAACAATACAGATGAATATTAGCAATATAGTGCTTATGGCAGTAATGTGGGGGAGTGCCTTTCTTTTTTTTTTTTTTTTTTTTGCTTTTTTGCTTTTACAAAGTTTTGTTGTTTACAGATATATATAATCCCAGGTGAGTCATATGTATATCCCATTCCCCGCCATCCCACCCCTCCAGGCCATCACATAACCCCCATGTAAGATCCCTTAACCCACAGCACATTGACAATAGTTATCTCTTTTGGCGGTAATGTTTTATAAGGTAAAGACAATTCAAATATAAATCTATAATTGAAAGAGAAGCACAACGAGGAAGTCAAGATGGTTGTGACCAGAAGCAGGAGAGGCAGGCTGAGGCCACGGAGACCATGCTGAGAAGCATGTTCTCATCAAGTTTCCATTTTCATGTTGGTGGTGAGCCACATTAATACAAATAAACTATAAAGAGGGCTTCTCTGGTAGCTCAGTGGCAAAGAATCCGCCTGCCAACGCAGGAGATACTGGTTCGATCCCTGATCCGGAAAGATCCCACATGCTGCAGACAAGCTGGGCCCGTGAGCCACAACTATTGAGCCTGTGCTCTAGAGCCTCGGAGTCGCAGCTATTGAGCCCATGTGCCACAACTATTGAAACCCATGTGCTCTAGAGCCCGAGTTCCACAACAAGAGACATCACCACAACAAGAAGCCTGCTCACCTCAACTAGAGAGTAGCTCCCACTCCCTGCAACTAGAGAAGAGCCTGTGGCAGCAGTAAAAACCCAGAAGAGCCAAAAATACATTAAAAAAAAAGAAATGTTTTTAAAAAATAAACTATAAAAAAGATGATTTTTAAAATAGATTATAGTTAAATAAAAAGAGAAACGATGACAAGGATATGTCTCGAGCTAAAAATTTTGACCAGCCTAATCCTGGGCTTCCCTGGTGGCTCAGAGAAAGAATCACCTGCAATTCAGGAGACCTGGGTTTGATTACCTGGGTTGGGAGAATCCTCTGGAGAAGGAATAGGCTACCCACTCCAGTTTTATTGCCTGGAGAATTCCATGGCTCATTGTGGGTCGCAGAATCAGACACAACTGAGCAATTTCACTTTCACTTTCTTACTTTCAATCCTGTGAAACTGAGGTAAAACAAAACTTAAGGACTTCCCTGGTGGTCCAGTGGGTAAGGACACCGCCTTGCAGTGCAAGGGGCACCGGTTTGATCCCTGGCCTGGGAAGACCCCACGTGCCACTGAGCGGCTGGACCGGTGTGTCCAACTGCTGAGCTTGAGCTCTGGAACGCATGTGCCCAGAGCTCGTGCTCTGCGATGAGAGGCCACTGCGATGGGAGGCCCACACAGGTCAAAGAACAAAGATAAATGAATGAAATATCAATAGATCCCACCAGCACATTGACAATAGTTATCTCTTTTGGCGGTAATGTTTTAAGGTAAAGACAATTCAAATATAAATCTATAATTGAAAGAGAAGCACAACGAGGAAGTCAAGATGGTTGTGACCAGAAGCAGGAGAGGCAGGCTGAGGCCACGGAGACCATGCTGAGAAGCATGTTCTCATCAAGTTTCCATTTTCATGTTGGTGGTGAGCCACATTAATACAAATAAACTATAAAGAGGGCTTCTCTGGTAGCTCAGTGGCAAAGAATCCGCCTGCCAACGCAGGAGATACTGGTTCGATCCCTGATCCGGAAAGATCCCACATGCTGCAGACAAGCTGGGCCCGTGAGCCACAACTATTGAGCCTGTGCTCTAGAGCCTCGGAGTCGCAGCTATTGAGCCCATGTGCCACAACTATTGAAACCCATGTGCTCTAGAGCCCGAGTTCCACAACAAGAGACATCACCACAACAAGAAGCCTGCTCACCTCAACTAGAGAGTAGCTCCCACTCCCTGCAACTAGAGAAGAGCCTGTGGCAGCAGTAAAAACCCAGAAGAGCCAAAAATACATTAAAAAAAAAGAAATGTTTTTAAAAAATAAACTATAAAAAAGATGATTTTTAAAATAGATTATAGTTAAATAAAAAGAGAAACGATGACAAGGATATGTCTCGAGCTAAAAATTTTGACCAGCCTAATCCTGGGCTTCCCTGGTGGCTCAGAGAAAGAATCACCTGCAATTCAGGAGACCTGGGTTTGATTACCTGGGTTGGGAGAATCCTCTGGAGAAGGAATAGGCTACCCACTCCAGTTTTATTGCCTGGAGAATTCCATGGCTCATTGTGGGTCGCAGAATCAGACACAACTGAGCAATTTCACTTTCACTTTCTTACTTTCAATCCTGTGAAACTGAGGTAAAACAAAACTTAAGGACTTCCCTGGTGGTCCAGTGGGTAAGGACACCGCCTTGCAGTGCAAGGGGCACCGGTTTGATCCCTGGCCTGGGAAGACCCCACGTGCCACTGAGCGGCTGGACCGGTGTGTCCAACTGCTGAGCTTGAGCTCTGGAACGCATGTGCCCAGAGCTCGTGCTCTGCGATGAGAGGCCACTGCGATGGGAGGCCCACACAGGTCAAAGAACAAAGATAAATGAATGAAATATCAATAGAAATGGCCAAAAAAAGAGAAAATCTTAAAATGAAAAAAACAAAATTTAAGTATATAACTAGAAGGAAATATTCCTAAGTGTAAGCAATGATTGTCTTCAAATAGTGGAATTAGTTAATGGTACTTCATATTATTTCTTTTCTGTATTTTCCAAATTGTCCACAATGAGTATTTGTTACTTGTTTATCAGGGAAAAAAACAAAAACAAAACAAAACACTGAAATAATTTTTAAATACTTTTTAAAACCAAAGAGACCTTCTTTTCATACCCAACAAAATTAATAATTCCTTCGTATCATACAATACTCAGTCCTTATTAAAATTTCCCCAACTGTCCCCAAAGTGGCTTGCTAGACATCCAAACAAAGCAAAGTATTGCATGTAGCTGTTATATCACCTACCCTTAGTTTTTTAAAAAATTTTGGCCTCTCTTACTGGTTTTTTATTTATTTTCATCCATCTTTATTCTTTGGGCTGTGTGGGCTTTCCATCGCAGTGGCCTCTCTTGTTGCAGAACAATGGCTCCTGGCGCATGTGTTCCAGAGTGCTGGCTCCCAGTTGAACACACCAGCACCTGGGAACCTCCCGGGCCAGGGATCAAACCAGTGCCCCTTGCATTGCAAGGTGGACTCATTACCCACTGGACCAGCAGGGAAGCCCTACCCTTAGTTTTTTAATAGACATCCCCTCTACACTTTTTTTCTAAGCTATTCTTTTTTGTGGCCGGTGGAGGGGGCGGGATTTGACTTTATTTTTCAATCTGGTTTTCGCAGAATCAGACACAACTGAGCAATTTCACTTTCACTTTCTTACTTTCAATCCTGTGAAACTGAGGTAAAACAAAACTTAAGGACTTCCCTGGTGGTCCAGTGGGTAAGGACACCGCCTTGCAGTGCAAGGGGCACCGGTTTGATCCCTGGCCTGGGAAGACCCCACGTGCCACTGAGCGGCTGGACCGGTGTGTCCAACTGCTGAGCTTGAGCTCTGGAACGCATGTGCCCAGAGCTCGTGCTCTGCGATGAGAGGCCACTGCGATGGGAGGCCCACACAGGTCAAAGAACAAAGATAAATGAATGAAATATCAATAGAAATGGCCAAAAAAAGAGAAAATCTTAAAATGAAAAAAACAAAATTTAAGTATATAACTAGAAGGAAATATTCCTAAGTGTAAGCAATGATTGTCTTCAAATAGTGGAATTAGTTAATGGTACTTCATATTATTTCTTTTCTGTATTTTCCAAATTGTCCACAATGAGTATTTGTTACTTGTTTATCAGGGAAAAAAACAAAAACAAAACAAAACACTGAAATAATTTTTAAATACTTTTTAAAACCAAAGAGACCTTCTTTTCATACCCAACAAAATTAATAATTCCTTCGTATCATACAATACTCAGTCCTTATTAAAATTTCCCCAACTGTCCCCAAAGTGGCTTGCTAGACATCCAAACAAAGCAAAGTATTGCATGTAGCTGTTATATCACCTACCCTTAGTTTTTTAAAAAATTTTGGCCTCTCTTACTGGTTTTTTATTTATTTTCATCCATCTTTATTCTTTGGGCTGTGTGGGCTTTCCATCGCAGTGGCCTCTCTTGTTGCAGAACAATGGCTCCTGGCGCATGTGTTCCAGAGTGCTGGCTCCCAGTTGAACACACCAGCACCTGGGAACCTCCCGGGCCAGGGATCAAACCAGTGCCCCTTGCATTGCAAGGTGGACTCATTACCCACTGGACCAGCAGGGAAGCCCTACCCTTAGTTTTTTAATAGACATCCCCTCTACACTTTTTTTCTAAGCTATTCTTTTTGTGGCGGTGGAGGGGGGCGGGATTTGACTTTATTTTTTTTTTGCCTCTTTTATTGGTTCTTTCTTTCTTTTCATCCATCTTTATTGTTTGACCTGTGTGGGCTTACCATTGCAGTGGCCTTTCTAAGTGCAGAGCACCGGCTCTGGGTACATGCACTCCAGAGCACTGGCTCGTAATTGGACACACCGTTCTGCAGCATGTGGGATCTTCCCGGGCCAGGGATCGAACCAGTGCACCTTACACTGCAAGGCAGACTCTACCCACTGGACCACCAGGGAAGACCCTTTTCTAAGCTACTGATTTGGGAGAAACTTGGGTCGTTTTGTCACAGAATATCTCTCATTCTGAGTTTGGGTAATTGCTTCCTCCTGGCACTGCAGGATTTGTTCCTTTGTCATTCACATTTCCTTTAAACTGATAGATCTGAAGACTGAGTAGATTCAAGTTTATGCTTTGTAGGGGTTGTGTGTGCTTCCTATTTTGTCCTATCAGGAGACTTGGTATCTGGCTTTCCCGCTTGAGAAAAATTCTACTCTTCTCATTAGTAAACTCCTATTACAAAAAAAAAAAAAATTGTGGTCAGTTTCTATTTTTAATTTCATCCATAAGAAATTTGGAGAAATTCGTTTCCTCTCTTGTCATGTAAATAGCTACATAATAGTCTCAATTTGCCTCTTGGTTCCCTGAAGGAGGAAATGGCAACCCATTGCAGTATTTTTGCTTGGAAAACCTCATGGATGGGACATCCTGGCTGGTTACAGTCCATGGGGTGGCAAAGAGTCAGACATGACTGAGCACTGCAAAGCCGAAAATAGTTACTACTGAGCAAAGGAGCACTGCAAAGCCGAAAATAGTTACTAACTGGCTCTTTACAGAAAGAGTTTGTAGGCTCCTGTTCTAGAATATTATGTCTGACTGAAGTGAAACTTTCAAGCAAGGTGGGGTTGGAACACTTAAAGAAAAAATTGTTTCAACTTCTCTGATCTCCCACACTGCACAATTCCACTTCCATGCTGTATCCAAAGCAGTCAAATTCACAGGAGCAGAAGGTAAAACGGTGGTTGCCAGGGGCTGGTGTGGGAGGCAGGGAGGGAATTGTTTAATGGGTATAGAGTTTCCTGTTCTCCAAGATGAAAAGGTTCTGGAGTGTACATTTTACATAAAAGGCGTTAAAAGAGTAAATCCTGAGAGTGTTCATCGCAAGGAAAAGTATTTATTCTATTTATTTAATTTGTATGTATATGAGATGGTGGATGTTCACTAAACTTGTGATAATTCACGATGAAGTTAAATCATTGTGCTGTATACCTCACACTTCTGCAGTGCTCAATGTCAATTATCCCTCAATAAACCTAGAATGAAAAATAAATAAGACAGAAAAAGTAAAAGTTCTGGAGATCTGTTCCAAAATAACATGAACATACTACTGAGTTACATACTTAAAAATGATTTAGATCGTAAATGTTATGCAATTTTCTCCCCGCTACCCCAAAACAAAGGAAAGGGATGTAAAAAGATAGACCATACAAATACGAACCCAAAGCTAAGCTGGAGTGTGTATATTAATTACCAAAGCAGACCTCAGAGCAAGAAGCCCACAGAATCCATTCACATCATTTGCCTCGTTTCTGAACTGACTGTTGATGTTGCTCCTGATACCTTAACTTCTTGAACAACTGTTCTTACCAAAAGGCTGATTGATTTTCTTTGGCTGCATTTTCATGGACTGCTGCCAGCAAACGCAGTTTAATCATCTCTCGGTTGGTAAAGGCTTTCCTTACTTGGCTAACAAATGAACCACTCAGAAACTTAGCTTGGCTGCAGCCTCGTTTTCACTTTTGATTTTTGTGAAGAAATTCTGCTGTGATGAAATATCATTTAAAATTTTCCTGGGTTTTCAAACATTGCTCTCCTGTGAGCTGGAAATACTGTGATGACTGCTTCCCCTGGAAACATGACATTCTGTGTCCTTCTAGCATTAGTACACTGTCATCACATAATAAGCGTGAAGCTTTGACATCTAATTTGACACAACGTAATTCACGCTCCGCTGTGCCTTAACAGCTCCAATACCATGGGGTGAGGACTCACTGGGGTTTCTCTATCAAGTTTGAAGATCCTGATCATATGTTAAGGAAAGAGGAAATGACCACCAGCTGCATCTGCTTGCCAGTGGGCTCACAGGAAGATGGACTTGGGTCAGGGCTGCAATTACTACTAGGTCCCCAGAATCCAAAAGCATACCAAAAGGGCCATGGTACATTCTTGCCTAAGTATCAGTGTCAACTAGGACCTTGCCTCTCCCTCAGAAGAGCCAAGTACTCTCATGTACTGTCATCTGAGTAAATGGCCATAAGTCCTTTTGGGTAAGGACTGGGGATATCATGAAATGTATGTTTTTTACAGTTTTACGGTTTTGGTGAATGTATACAGTCATTAATAAAATATACACATTATATAAAAATTTTTTAAATATATATGATTTTTTGGTATTAAAAAAAGCTATTTTTAAAGAAAAATCCAGGAACTTCCCTGGTTGTTCAGTGCTTACAATACCTGCTTCCAGTGCAGGGGACATAAGTTCAGTCCCTGGTTAGGGAACTAATATTCCACATGCCACAGTTTAGTTCAGTCCAGTTTAGGCGCTCAGTCGTGTCCAACTCTTTGTGACCCTCTGGACTGCAGCACGTCAGGCTTCCCTGTCCTTCACCAACTCCCAGAGGTTGCTCAGACTCATGACAATTGAATCAGTGATGCCATCCAACCATCTTCTCCTCTGTTGTCTCTTTCTCCTTCCGCCTTCTATTTTTCTCAGCATCTGGATCTTTCCTGCCCATTAGGAAGCTTCCCATCCATCAGAGAGCAGACAGAGTGAGGGCAGAGGGCAGAACCACAGTCACAGAAAACCAACCAACCTGACCATATGGGTCACAGCCTTGTCCAACTCAATTAAACTATGAGCCATGCTGTGCAGGATCACCTAAGATGGACAGGTCATGGTGGGGAGTTCTGATAAAACATGGTCCACTGGAGAAGGGAATGGCAAGCCACTTCAGCATTCTTGCCTTGAGAACCCCATGAACAGTATGAAAAGGCCACATGCTGTAAGGGGCAGCCAAAATAATAATAATAATAAAGTCAAAATACAAAGAAACCCTCCCCCCTCTCAGGTTTAGGTTCATGCTCACTTGTTATGGTTGCAATGGATAGGGACAGTAGAATAGGTAGGTGGTTGTAGAGTCCTGGCAGGGGATGGTAGGTAGAAGGGAGACACCCGAGAAAGGTTGGGAGGCCAGTGAGTTGACGATAACTCAGGAGAGCTGCTCCCTGTTCAGTAAAGCAGACTCGACTGGGTATAAACAGCTGATGGAGGAGGAGCTGGCAAAGAAGCAACCAATGATGCATGTCCTGCATCTACCTCTACTTGAGGGGGGCGGTCTTCTATCATCCTATATATATGGCTGCCCACTCAATTGAGGGAGAGCAGAGCAGGGCTTTTCTGCCTGCCTGCTTGCTTGCACCTCTTACAAGTAACCTATACTAATAAATCCTCTTCTTGCCTATCACTCTGCCTCTTGTTGAATTCCTTCTTCGTTGAGGCATGAAGAACCTGAGCCTCAGTGGGTCCAGACGTTGGGTGAGTGCTGGATTAAGTCCTGGCCGCGTGGGTTCTAGTCCCAGACAGGGTTTTGGCTGGAATTGAGTCCTGACTACGTGGATTCAACTCAAAGCAGGGTTTTGGCTGGGGTTAAGACTTAGCCACGTGGGTTCAAGCTCCAAACCGGTTTTGGCTAGGTTCAAGGCCCAGTCACGTGGGTTCAAGTCCTAAACAGGGTTTTGGCTGGAATTTAAGCTCCAGCCATGTGGGTTCAAGTCACAAGCAGGGTTTGATCAGGTTTGGGCCCTGGGTTTAAGTCTCAAATCGAGGTAAAACCCTTTCACAACCACTATCTGGAAACTGGAATGAATCCTGGGCATCGGTCCAGCGCGTCAGTGGAACTAAAAAGATAATTACAGAAATATTGGCGACCAAGAGGTAATGCGGAGGTTGGCACAGGTGAAAGACAAACATCCAAAATCAGATCATCAATGCCCTCAGACTTCTCCATAGCAACTCTGGAAGCTTTAAAACAATGTTGCAATGCCTTTAAGTATTCTAAGGAAAAACTGTTTCCAACTAGAACTGTCATACAAGTAAGTAGTAGAACAAAAGGTATTTAATTTCATAAGCTCCTAAATTTTGTGCTTCACTATCTGTTCATGCCTTTCCCCATATTCCTATTAGATTATTACTGTTGTTGCTTCTCCTTGATCATTACGGATTATGGAAATTCACCCTTTGTGCAATGTGTTACCATTTTTTCCCCAGTTTGTCATTTGCCTTTTGACTAAGTCTGTTTTTCTTTCATAAAATCTGTTTTAAACAGTCAAAGTCATCATGACTGGAAGGGATTTTCCTAGTGTGAGTTTTTAAAAACCTCTTGGTTGATTTCTTCTAAAGGTTTTGAATTTTTTTTTACATTTAGCACTTTGATTCACGAGGTATGAATCACACCTTTTGTAAGGTGTGAAGTAACAGTTTCATTCTTGTCTCAGATTTCACTCTTGCATCTGTCCCCATCTTGTTCCACAGCTCCAGCCACTCTGACCTTCCGTCCGCTCACAGGCTCACTCCCTACACAGATATTCTGCACTTGAGTTTCCTTCTCTGTGGTGATCTGCCTTTGGATCTTCCCAAGACATTCTAGTTTAAATGTGTCTTCCTCAAAGAGGATTAACATGAAAAGGACTAACATGACATTGGTCTGTCTTGAAATCTACCTTTTCGTGTGAATTCTGTTTGTCTCTGCTCTTAACAGTTAAGTTTTTCCTATTGTTTAGTTCCACAAGGCAGCTGTGTTAAGCTTATTGCTAACTTCATTCTGGGGAAGACAGGGATTTGGGGGCAATCCTGCTGCTCTGCCTTTACGATAGAACACGAATGGAAAGGCATTAAAGGGTCAAATGGACCTGCCCTTTTTTCTATAAGTACACTTCTCCGTAAGTGCAATATTACCACACCCTGGACTGAACACTGATCGCCAACGTGAGATCTGACAGTTTGTATAATTATCAAAATTGCTGTGAAGATGTTTTAGGTAGTAATTATCCATTAAAAAGGCATGAGTAACATGGACAGTGGACATATGGACATTGTGGGGAAGGAACAGTGGGTGGGAGGTGTAAAGGAAGTAGCATGAAGGCCTGTACTATCATAAGTGAAGAAAATAGCTATAGTCATTGCTCTGTGAGAAAAGGGGACCCTTCAGGGGTGCTGTGTGATGATCGGGAGGGGTGGGATGGGGGGATATACATATGACTAATCTGGGAACATGCATATCTGTAAACAACAAAACTCTGTAAAAGTTAAAAGTAAAATAAAGGTTTTTTTTTTTAAAAAAAGGCATGAGTAGTTTGATCTCACAGGATATTTTATATACAACAAAGATGGAATGCCTGATCTTACAGCATTACAGTTAGATAACGAGTATCTCATGCATTTTAGGTAATCTAGTATTTTAGACAAAGATATTTTGACTTTGCATTGAACGAGAATTGATTTTGACTTCTTCCCAATCTCTTCAAAGGCCGTACCCCCAAACAGGGATTTTTCATATTAGCATTGGGAGGGAACGTCAGGACTATGGATTCCAACAGCATCTTTATACAATAGGGAAGTATTAACAACAGGAGGGCAACAAAACCGGAACCTGCTCGGAACATCAGTGACTCTATCGAAGAGTCAGCAGTAGGTGCTGACAGTGTTAATCCGGCAAAAGGAATTAGCAGAAGGCGTGGAGAGTGAGCTGTTAGATTTGTTTTCCATTAAATGGATTATCAATCAAATAGACGGTAACCCTCATTCTTTTAAAGTGAATTTCAATTACCAGTCGTTCCCAATTAAGGCTTCTCTCCTACCAGTGAGTCATCTAGCATTGCACTTCAAGAGGGAGTTTCAAATGGAACCTGCTGCTCTGCCTTTATGACAGAACACGAATGGAAAGGCATTAAAGGGTCAAATGGACCTGCCCTTTTTTCTATAAGTACACTTCTCCGTAAGTGCAATATTACCACACCCTGGACTGAACACTGATCGCCAACGTGAGATCTGACAGTTTGTATAATTATCAAAATTGCTGTGAAGATGTTTTAGGTAGTAATTATCCATTAAAAAGGCATGAGTAACATGGACAGTGGACATATGGACATTGTGGGGAAGGAACAGTGGGTGGGAGGTGTAAAGGAAGTAGCATGAAGGCCTGTACTATCATAAGTGAAGAAAATAGCTATAGTCATTGCTCTGTGAGAAAAGGGGACCCTTCAGGGGTGCTGTGTGATGATCGGGAGGGGTGGGATGGGGGGATATACATATGACTAATCTGGGAACATGCATATCTGTAAACAACAAAACTCTGTAAAAGTTAAAAGTAAAATAAAGGTTTTTTTTTTTAAAAAAAGGCATGAGTAGTTTGATCTCACAGGATATTTTATATACAACAAAGATGGAATGCCTGATCTTACAGCATTACAGTTAGATAACGAGTATCTCATGCATTTTAGGTAATCTAGTATTTTAGACAAAGATATTTTGACTTTGCATTAAAGCGAGAATTGATTTTGACTTCTTCCCAATCTCTTCAAAGGCCGTACCCCCAAACAGGGATTTTTCATATTAGCATTGGGAGGGAACGTCAGGACTATGGATTCCAACAGCATCTTTATACAATAGGGAAGTATTAACAACAGGAGGGCAACAAAACCGGAACCTGCTCGGAACATCAGTGACTCTATCGAAGAGTCAGCAGTAGGTGCTGACAGTGTTAATCCGGCAAAAGGAATTAGCAGAAGGCGTGGAGAGTGAGCTGTTAGATTTGTTTTCCATTAAATGGATTATCAATCAAATAGACGGTAACCCTCATTCTTTTAAAGTGAATTTCAATTACCAGTCGTTCCCAATTAAGGCTTCTCTCCTACCCGAAGTGAGTCATCTAGCATTGCACTTTCAAGAGGGAGTCTCATAAAACACCAAAAAACTCCGTTGAAAAGGTTGTTTATATATATTAAACAGCTTAGACTTTACGGACGAGCTCAGAATTATTGATCGGTTTGTTCAGTTTCCCAACTGCAAAACGTTACTGAGCATTTTCTGGCCCTGTGACACAATCCCCGGCTGCGCAGCCCGGCGAGAAAAACAGGAGTCGGTTTGGGCAAGGGAGGCCTTGTGGGAACCAACGTCGCGCTTTGCGCAAGGAAGCCGCAGGGCGAGTCCAACTGGAGTTAGCCATTTCCTTTCTTCCCCCGACACTTCGGGCTGCCGGGGCGCGGGGCGGGCAGACCTCGAGGCTGGTCTTTGCGTCCCTATACTCTTTTCCCGGATCCGCCTCGAGTAACCAGCTCACGACTCCAACGCTCTAGAAGCGAGATCGGGAGACAACCCGGCGCCATAGCTAGGTCGGCCCCAGGCACATCCTGACGCTTAACCGTGGGCGAGCCCCGAGCGCGCCTCCGGTTTCCAGGTGCGAACAGGAAGCTTCTCGGGAAACCCCAGACCCCTCCCCTTGCGGAAGGGCGCTGACAGCGTCTCTGTTGCCGTGGAAACCGACCCTCCTATGACGTCACTTCCGCCGACCTGTCTGGACTCCAGACTGTTGGGAGGAAAAGAGGAAAATTGAGCCCCAGCCACGACGGTGAATACGAGCGTCTCCTGTCTGCGCATGCGCCCGCTCAGCGGCCTGCTTCTATTTATGTGGGGGATCCAAGATGGCGGCTGCAGCGACCCAGGCGATGGCGGTGGAGCCCATCAGAACATAGTGGTGGGGAAGGGGGCACAGTCCGCACTCACGGTGGCGTCGGCGGAGACGGCTGAGGGTGGTGGAGGGAAGAAAAGCGACGGAGAGCAAAAGGAAGGGCAGGCAGGCCAACAACTCGGCGTAGAACCGAACGCCGGCTCGAGCAAAGGCAGAGGGCCAGAACAGTGGGGATGGCGGAGCCACGCAGAGTAGCGTTTATTAGCCTGTCACCGGTGAGGCGGCGCGAGGCCGAGTTCCCGGGAGCCGAACGCGAGCCTGAGTATCCTCGCGAGCCTCCCCGGCTGGAGCCGCAGCCGTACCGCGAGCCGGCCCGGACGGAGCAGCCGGCCCCGCGGGAGCTGGCCCCCAGGTCGGACGCGCAGCCCCCGCCGCGGGAGAAGGCGCTCCCCCAGCGCGAGGTCAGCCGCGCCGAGCCGCCCATGTCGTTGCAGCGCGAGCCTCCGCGGCCCGAGCCGCCGCCGCCGCCGCTCCCGCAGTTGCACTTGCAGCCGCCCCCGCCGCGGGAGTCGGCTTCCCGGGCCGAGCCGCAGCCGAGGCCGCCGAAGGAGACAGTGCGCCTGGAGCTGGTGCTCAAGGATCCCACCGACGAGAGCTGCGTGGAGTTCAGTTACCCTGAGCTGTTGCTGTGCGGAGAACAACGGGTACAGAAGATCCCTCCCTCGTCCCCCAGTCCCCGGGAGCCTCGGGACCGGTCCGCCTCGCCCGGTGGTTTGCACCTTCCGACGCCCCCCTTGCGCGTCTCGGGTCGCCCCAGAGGGTGGCTGGAAGGGGCAGGGGCCGAGCGGCTGGACGGGTGGCTGGTGTGCTTTCCTCTGGTCCCCTGGGTTGGTTGAGGCTTCCAGCCGCTCCACCGACCATCCCCCTCACCCTCCCGCATCCTCCTCTCGCTCCGAACAGCGTTTGGAGCTAGCTTTCCCGTGCACCTTTCGAAACCTCAGGTTTCCTCTAGGCCTTCTACATAAAATCTGAGGGCCGTGCAAGTTGCGTCGTTGGGTTTTGCTTGCGGACCTCCAGCAGTTGTTTCAGTAGAAAGGAAGAGAAAACCTTGGGGGACACGCCCCCCAGTGTGAAGCCAGGAGATTGTGTAACCCCTCCAGGATCGTCCTCACCTTCAGCGCTATTTGCTGTGCTTGGAGCTGAGATTTGCTTCCGAGCGTGGGGTTTTTTTTCTTAATTGAAGGGGATTTAAAAGTAATCCAAAATTTTTCATACGAAGAATTCCACTTTAGGGATGACGGATACGTGGATTAGTTATCTGGGGCCTTATTTTTCTCTTGTGCTGATATTGGTAAACCTTTTTAGCTTTGTTTTCTCTAGTGTTTGTTCATGCAGTAATTGAATGGGAGGGTGTCCCTCGTTTTATTTGACGCTTACCATCGTACTCGTATTTGAGTGTACGTATCGTTAGTTTATTGGTCCTAGTTGGAGGATATTGTACTTGGCCATTGTGATTTGGGGGGAGAGATGAAAATAACGTTATCTTTGAATTTCTTAAAAACTGTATTGAAACTATCTAGGTACGTCTTTGGTGGAACTGGTGAACAATGGAGATAGGAGAGAGGTTTCTTGGTAACTGTAATTTTTATTGTTGTTGCATGGTGATCTTCAGAAGTAAACTAGAAAGGGAAATGACGAAGTAAGCGTAATAACAATTTTCTCTGTTGTTTAGAGGCTATACTGTTTATTAGATTTTGCTTTTAGCACAAGTCTGATGGACTCCAGAAGTCACTGATTTTCATCCTCGATTCTCTTTATAGTTGAAATGAATAACTTAGTTTAAAAATTCCATATTAAACAATTATCAGTAGATTTTGTTTATTGTAAAGCTGGCTAATCTTTTGATCATTATTTGCAAATATTATTGTGTAGTCAAATCATGACTAAATGTTTGCGACCAAAATAAATTTTAAGGATAGAGATCATTTTGGTCATTACCACATAGCATTTTGCCTTTAGACTCACTTCAGTGCCCCTGTTATTCATAAAATGATGCCATTTTTTCCCCTAAAGAATTTTGAGAATATTGGATTGGAGATTTTTCCCAAAAATGGTACTGTATTCATCTTGTAATCTAAAGAAGACTTGCAGTTTTACTGTCTAATCTACTTCATAAATTATAGATGATTATATTGAGGGGAATAAAAACCCTAGCAATGGCTAACGTTTACTGATTTCTCACTGTGTGCTAGCACAGTTCTGATTGTGGCTTGTGGAGGTTAGTTCAGCAGAGCGCCAGCCTCCATCCCCATTTTACAAACGAGGCGGCCGGTGCACAAAGTGCTCGTACGTCATCTTATTAGTACTTTTCCCATGCTAGTACCAATTCTTAGTAAAAAACAGAATTCTTACACAACTCCTATAGTTTAAATTCAGAAAATCCTGACCAAATGAGCTGAAATGAGTTATAGGAAAAACACAAAGACCTCCTTTATGACCTTTATGCTATTCATCCGATGATAAACTCATAATAGATAATGTATCTTGGAATTATAAAGTAGATTTTAACACCCTACCTTATTAAATTGATAATATCAGAACTAACAATTTTATGTACTAGGAGAAAGGTGAATAATTCAGTGTTAACTTTTCTGTTTACACTATCCGTTTGGGGTATATTAGTCCAGTTTTCTTGTACATCCAGTCATGTATCATTTGACATATGCCACTGAACCAAAATATCCATTGTTTATATATACAGTGTGCCTCTGCAACAAAAATTTACCAGATTTTCCTTTGATTATTCCCAAGGAACGTATTTGTTACATAAGAAAATATAGAAAATACCTTTCTAAGTGAAGTTGTCGCCTTTCTATGAAAGAAAATCCTGGGAAGAGAAACCATGAAGCAAAATGTAAAGCAGTAGAACTGATCTGCACAGTGATGATTCCTAGATTGGGTTTTTCTTCCCCTCAAGAGGAATCCAGTGTATTTTCAATGATGATGTAACATTTTCAGAATAGTTTCAAAATGTTGAATTATTATAATCGAACAGCATACTGTGTAGCAGTTTAAGAGTAGAAAGAGGAGGAAAAGAGATCTTGTAAAATTTAAAAAGTTTTATAAAATTTAGAAATAGCTGTCTCTTACAGAAACACTTTACTTGATAAGTATGAAATATGTTACATGTGAATACAATTTATACTGGGATGAATTTAAATCATCCTTCCTAAGTACACAATGAACTGTAAACCCCCAGTTAGCGGCATGCAGTCAGAAATTTTTCTAAACTTACTTTTAATGAGTAAGGGAAAACACAATCAAATGAGCGTATGTTGGCAAAATATCGAAAAAACAACCCCTTCTAATTGTCAGGGCACAGGTTAGCTAAATCCCTAACCTTGTTTATTGATCCCTGATTGAGGTGGAGGCATTGTAATCATCTCTATCCTGAAAGAGTGGTTTCTTCACCTTTTCTGGCTCAGGGGAATTGGTTCATAAGAAATTCTTTTTTAACTCTTTGTAAACCAGAAAAATCACTTAACCAGAAAACATCTTCCTATAAACATGATCAATTGAACATTTACTATAAAAATAAATGATTCTAGTGGTAATGTGATTGTACTGTTACCAGAGAATTCTGTGGTATTCCCTTGCTTGTCATACTGCATATTTTGGATAACACATATGAAAGCTCTCCTGAAAATGATGTTAATGAGTTAACATCAAAGGAAAAGAATTGTTGCGGTCAGTTTTGCCTGTGGGTGATTGGTCATTTTGGTATTTGCTAATTATTAGGTCTTTTCACCTGAAAAATGTAAAGCTTAGAGACTTAATTGTGAAAGAAAAGTGAGTCAGTTTTCTTTAATTACCTTTTATAGATTATATATATAAATGATTTACTTTTGCTGCTTATATAAAAATCTACATATAAAATATTTGAGAATGGCATATATTTATTTTAAATGTATAATTCATGTGTTTATATTTGCCCATACAAAAATGGGTCAGGCCAGTAATGAGATGTAGTTTTTGGACTCCATAGTGGCATGAAGGAACAGTTTATAATGGCAAGTAAGGCATGGTGGTGGTTTACTCTCTTTAACTGTAATCTCAGGTTAAGGCTGTACCCTGAACATGCCTAGTGCTTCTTGTTTCATGACCTTGCTGCTTTCTTTCTTGTTTTGTTTTTGTCAGTTTGTCTTTTCTCTCATTTGTTTCTTTCGTGTTTCATCACCTTTTTGTGGGTTTGTTTCCTTCAGGTCATATTTAATCTTTTCCTTTCTTAACTCCTTTATTGGGATAAAGGATTCTATAAATGTATTATTATAACAGATACTTTTCAAAATCGATTTAAATTTTTCTTTAAGCTTTAAGATGTATCTTTTCATTCTAATGCCCCCTAAGTATGATGGATTGTTTTGTATTCATTCTGTCCATATGTTTGATTAATCATGTTTCAGGCTTTATAGTCAGGACAAAGGATCTTGGTTTCAAAGTTTGCAAATTCACCCATGGGCAAATTTTATCTAATACTGTCAGCCTTTTACAATCATCTCTATCCTGAAAGAGTGTTTTCTTCACCTTTTCTGGCTCAAAAGAATTAGTTCATAAAAAATTCTTTTTTACCTTTTTGTAAACCAGAAAAATCACTTAACCAGAAAACATCTTCCTATAAACATGATCAATTGAACATTTACTATAAAAATAAATGATTCTAGTGGTAATGTGATTGTACTGTTACCAGAGAATTCTGTGGTATTCCCTTGCTTGTCATACTGCATATTTTGGATAACACATATGAAAGCTCTCCTGAAAATGATGTTAATGAGTTAACATCAAAGGAAAAGAATTGTTGCGGTCAGTTTTGCCTGTGGGTGATTGGTCATTTTGGTATTTGCTAATTATTAGGTCTTTTCACCTGAAAAATGTAAAGCTTAGAGACTTAATTGTGAAAGAAAAGTGAGTCAGTTTTCTTTAATTACCTTTTATAGATTATATATATAAATGATTTACTTTTGCTGCTTATATAAAAATCTACATATAAAATATTTGAGAATGGCATATATTTATTTTAAATGTATAATTCATGTGTTTATATTTGCCCATACAAAAATGGGTCAGGCCAGTAATGAGATGTAGTTTTTGGACTCCATAGTGGCATGAAGGAACAGTTTATAATGGCAAGTAAGGCATGGTGGTGGTTTACTCTCTTTAACTGTAATCTCAGGTTAAGGCTGTACCCTGAACATGCCTAGTGCTTCTTGTTTCATGACCTTGCTGCTTTCTTTCTTGTTTTGTTTTTGTCAGTTTGTCTTTTCTCTCATTTGTTTCTTTCGTGTTTCATCACCTTTTTGTGGGTTTGTTTCCTTCAGGTCATATTTAATCTTTTCCTTTCTTAACTCCTTTATTGGGATAAAGGATTCTATAAATGTATTATTATAACAGATACTTTTCAAAATCGATTTAAATTTTTCTTTAAGCTTTAAGATGTATCTTTTCATTCTAATGCCCCCTAAGTATGATGGATTGTTTTGTATTCATTCTGTCCATATGTTTTTGATTAATCATGTTTCAGGCTTTATAGTCAGGACAAAGGATCTTGGTTTCAAAGTTTGCAAATCCTCATCCCTTCTGCATTTTTTTGCTTGCCCTTCTGGGCAAATCTGTATCTAATACTTCAGCTGTAACAGAGTTTCATTTTAATAACTGTTTGAAGATGCTACATCGGGGGTGGCCGGGGAGGGGGTGGTGGGAGAGACTAGGGGGCTTGGGTATATGTATACCTATTGTGGATTCAGGTTAATGTGTGGCAGTAAACAACAAAACCCTGTGAAAATAAAAACATAAAAAATAAAAAAGATGCTACATCAGTTAAAGTATGTAACCTTTTTTTTTAAAAAAAAACTTTCTAGTCTAGAATTAGATAAAAATAGCATGTTTAATCCATACATAGGCCCTTGTTTAGGCTTTTTTGTATGTTGAATTATCTGTTTATGGATATGAAATGTGTCTGTGAAGTAGAAAGCTTGAGTAAAAGATGTGATGTATCTTTTTGTTTTGTTCAGTAGATGGTAAATGGTGGGATCCTAGCGCTGTGCATGTGTATGTTTTAAACCTTGTTTTAGAGTAGATTTTAACTCTTGCTGCTAAAAGGAAACCTTGATAATGTAATCTGTAGCTATTGAACTTTTCTGCTTTGTTTAAAAATTGTATGTATTCCCTGAATGGATATTCATTGAGGAGATGTAGGTGACACAGAACTTGTCAGTGCTAGGCTTCAGCAAAAAGCCATCGCAGCTACACATACTCCAGTGCTAACTTAGGGCAGATGATTAAATGCTGATTGTCATAACCTAGGTTCTAATAACCTTTTAGAAGCAAAAGATCTTCTGATCAAAGTGGGCAATCTTTGTTGGGAGGACTTCAAACTATAGCTGTAGGTAGGGTTTTCTTTTTTTAATCTAATTTTCTTGGGTGTCTTTGGCCTTTTTATTTTGGATGGGTAATCACAGATCATTTTGTGTCTGAAGACAATTTGAATTGAGATCTTTTTTTTCTGAATCGTCGAGTTCTTTTTTTATTTTTAATTTTGGCCTCTTAATTTTGGCCTTTAATATTGGTCCTTCATTCATTTATTTTCATCCATCATAATTCTTTGGCCTGTGTGGGCCTCCCATCGCAGTGGCCTCTCTGGTTGCAGAGCATTGGCTCTGGGCGCATGCGCTCCAGAGCGCTGGCTCGTAATTGGACACACTGGTCCAGCTGCTCTGCAGCATATGGGATCTTCCCAGGCCAGGGATTGAACTGGTGCCCCTTGCACTGCAAGGCGGACTCTGTACCCACTGGACCACCAGGGAAGCCCTGTCGAGTTCTTAACCACCAAAAAACTTTAGTGTGTGTAAGCGAGCCATTAAAACTGCAAATATTTTTGCAACAAACCAACATTTCTGCTTTTTGATCTTTTGAATTATTTTTAATTAAAAAAATGATTTTAAAAAATGAAGTATAGTTGATTTACAGTGTTGGTTTCATCTTTAGGTACTTTGTAATGCTTCTAACTTATTTGTTAATATATGGAGAAATTAACTCATTTATTAAATTTAAAGATATATTCACCTCTAGTTGAAATAATACTAATGCTTCTATTTATTGTACTGTTCACCTTGAATCAGAAAAAGCCCGTTTACACGGAAGACCCATTTAATGATGATCATCAAGAGAGGCAAGAAATGGAAATGCTGGCTAAGAAGTTTGAAATGAAATATGTGAGTATAATAAACATTTCATACAGATAACCTTAACCTGTTGGCCTGTTTTTGTTTGTTTGTTTTTTCTGTGACTGGTTGAGAGGGCTGATAGCATCCATCGTTCACATTGTATTGTTCTAGTAAGCTGAACCCAGATAAATGGTTAGATGGTCAAATAAAGATTCGGATAGATTTGTGGTGGCTGTAACAGTAGCCATCATTTCTTGTGCTCCTTCTGGAGTTCAGGCAGTTTGCTTGTTATTCTCTCCAATTCTTACAACCACTCTGCAAGGTAAGTCACATTGACCACATTTTACAGATGAGGAAACAGGTCTGGACTTAAGGTTAAATAACTGATCTAAGGTCACACATGACGATGGCAGAAATGAGGCTGCATATCTAGGTCTGTATAGCTTACTCCTTTGCTCTTTCCACTGCTTTCATTCCTTTGGTATAGTGGTTCTCAAGCCGTCCCGCCTCCTTAGTGTTTAAGAGATTTTCAGTGTGTGTCCTTGTAGACCACTTGGATCAGAATCAGTAAGAAGCAGCGTGAAATTTCTTCATTAAGTGTCTTGTCTAGAAAATCCATGTGCATTTTATAAGCCGTGCCACAATGGATTAGCATTTGTTTTAATATAAAAAGAAATATGAATTACCTGATTGTGAAGTTGCTTAATATTATTCTCAATTTTTCTAGTGTAATTGGCTTTGTTGGGAGTCCCAGCTCCCCATCCCCGCCCCATGTTTATCCAATGACTTTAACGATCCCTTGTCTCTCTGCTAAGACATGACCCAAGATAAGTGAGACCTGGCCCCTTGGGGTTCCCCTGTGAGTACTGAGGGGTATCTCATAGCGACAGGCTATCAGCTCACACTAGCCCTGCCATTCATGTTATCTTCAAAACGCAGCTAGGGTCTTGGTAGACACTTGTGGGCTCTTTATGTAATGAAAAAACAGTTTAGGGGGCTTCCCTTGGTGGTCCAGTGGGTAAGGACACAGCCTTGCAGTGCAAGGGGCGCCGGTTCGATCCCTGGCCTGGGAAGATCCCACGTGCTGCAGAGCGGCTGGACTGATGTGTCCAATTACCCAGCCGGAGCTCTGGAGCGCATGCGCCGAGAGCCGGTGCTCTGCGACGACAGAGGCCACCGTGATGGGAGGCCCACAGGAGCCAAAGAACAAAGACGGATGAAAAGAGAGAAATGAAAGACCAATGGAAGTGGCCCGCCCATCCCCCTCCCTCCCCGCCCCACCCCCCAAAAGATAAATAAATAAAATTAAAAAAAAAAAAGAAACAGTTTAGGGGTGGGAAGAATACATGAGAACCGTTTGAAATGTGGGTCAGGTTCTAGGCCATGCTTTGCCAGCTCCTAACTGTGTCCATTGTTGAGGGTATTTAGCCTCTTTGGGCCGTAATTTTCTTACCTGTAAATTGAGAAGTTCAGGTTTTCCGCAGCCCCTCTGGCTCTATTCTTTGGCTGTGTGACATCTCCAGGGGCGGACTGATGGAAGGAATGTCCAAAGTTGTTACAGTAATTTCTAGTATTAATTATAAGGCAGTATTCTCAGATGATAAATCCTGAAATAACTGTCTATATAATAACATTGGTTACATTTAATATTTTAACCAAGTGGTACATTTGCATGGTTCAAATTCAAACATTTAAAAAAGAATGGAGTGAAAAATCTTCCTTTTATTCTCTTGTCCACCTATGTAATCTCACTTCTGAGAGACAAATAGTGTTCTTAGGTGTCCTTCCAGAGATATTTCATGTGTATCTTTCTGTACACATTATTCCTCCCCTCCCCCACACCTCTTGTTATACACATTACAGAATACATCACATGATTCTGCTCTTTGCCTTTTTCATTTACTGTATCTCTTTTTCAGGACTACATGGTATTCCATTGTGTGGGTGTATCACAGTTTATTTAACTAGTCCCCACATAATTTCAGTTGTTTCCAAAAATTCACTCTTCTTTTTTTTAAAAATTTGCTCTGCTAATAGTGCTACAGTAAATTACTAAGTTACATGGCATTTCACACATTTTCACATTTATCTGTAGGATAATTCCTAGAAGGGAATTTTTTAGGTCAAAACATTTATGCATGTATAGTTTTGGTATATACAGTATTACCAAATTATGAGTTTCTAAATTACCAGTTTCTATTTCCTGTAACCCTCTAGTAAAATGGCTTTTTTCCCTATGCGTTATAAAACCCTTTGCAAATGGAAGATTCCTACCATATCCTATAAGTAAGATACCTCACAGTTTGCATTAAATTTTATTGAGGATCTTTTAGATAGTGTCCTAAAGAAGTTGGTAGATGTGCAAAATTGTTTTAAGCACCAAGGATATATCCAAGCACCATCGCTCTACAGGGATAAAATGTCACTTTTGTTATAATTGAAATTAATGGGCTATGTTTCTTGCCTAGATTTTTATTTTGGCTGTTGACTCTTATTTCATTCTAAATAGAGATTTAAAATATTATACATCATGAGGTTTTATGTACATACACCTAAAAGTAGGCCATGAATATCATACCAGTGAGAAATACGCGTATTGTAACAATTTATTTGGAACCTTTTTAAGATCAGGCTAAAAAGTGACCTGGGAGAAGATATCTTGTCTAGCTCTAGGCTCTGGGCTTTACAAAAGATCAGTCTTTTTTTTCCTTTCCTTTCTGATTTATTTATTTATTCTTGTTTGTATTTATTGTAATGCTTGTGCTCATTTGCTTCAGTCGTGTCTGGCTCTTTATGACGCCGTGGGCTGGAGCCTCTTCTGTCCATAGGAATTCTCCTGGCAAGAAAAAGACCGCTCTTAAACAAAGGCTACTTCTAGCCCTTTGCTAGAATGAGAGATGGAGATATTTGTTAAATTCTGTATATAAATTATAAAATATTTGAGCATTTATGTTGGACATACAAAGAGTCATGGTATTTGCCGCCTGCTGGAGAAACTTTCAAAATAATTGGACAGACAAAACATATATGACACACAGATGGAGCCTACGGTCTTACCAGCCTGAACGCATCCAGTTATCTATGCCGCCATGCTGGAGAAACCCTTACATGATGATCTTCTTTTTAAAAATTTGCTCTGCTAATAGTGCTACAGTAAATTACTAAGTTACATGGCATTTCACACATTTTCACATTTATCTGTAGGATAATTCCTAGAAGGGAATTTTTTAGGTCAAAACATTTATGCATGTATAGTTTTGGTATATACAGTATTACCAAATTATGAGTTTCTAAATTACCAGTTTCTATTTCCTGTAACCCTCTAGTAAAATGGCTTTTTTCCCTATGCGTTATAAAACCCTTTGCAAATGGAAGATTCCTACCATATCCTATAAGTAAGATACCTCACAGTTTGCATTAAATTTTATTGAGGATCTTTTAGATAGTGTCCTAAAGAAGTTGGTAGATGTGCAAAATTGTTTTAAGCACCAAGGATATATCCAAGCACCATCGCTCTACAGGGATAAAATGTCACTTTTGTTATAATTGAAATTAATGGGCTATGTTTCTTGCCTAGATTTTTATTTTGGCTGTTGACTCTTATTTCATTCTAAATAGAGATTTAAAATATTATACATCATGAGGTTTTATGTACATACACCTAAAAGTAGGCCATGAATATCATACCAGTGAGAAATACGCGTATTGTAACAATTTATTTGGAACCTTTTTAAGATCAGGCTAAAAAGTGACCTGGGAGAAGATATCTTGTCTAGCTCTAGGCTCTGGGCTTTACAAAAGATCAGTCTTTTTTTTCCTTTCCTTTCTGATTTATTTATTTATTCTTGTTTGTATTTATTGTAATGCTTGTGCTCATTTGCTTCAGTCGTGTCTGGCTCTTTATGACGCCGTGGGCTGGAGCCTCTTCTGTCCATAGGAATTCTCCTGGCAAGAAAAAGACCGCTCTTAAACAAAGGCTACTTCTAGCCCTTTGCTAGAATGAGAGATGGAGATATTTGTTAAATTCTGTATATAAATTATAAAATATTTGAGCATTTATGTTGGACATACAAAGAGTCATGGTATTTGCCGCCTGCTGGAGAAACTTTCAAAATAATTGGACAGACAAAACATATATGACACACAGATGGAGCCTACGGTCTTACCAGCCTGAACGCATCCAATCTTGTCTGATCTCAGAAGCTAAGCACTTGGGTTAGTACTTGGATGGGAGACACACAAATGCAGTGCCTGTGGAAATGAATGACTCCTTTGGAGGCCTGAAAGTGAGAAGAGGTCTTGAGATTGGGAGGGATTTTGGAGACGTGAATGGATACTTTCAGCCTCCTTTCTAGCCTTTGTAGGCTGGCACTGGTTGAGAGATGGCAGCAGCAGCGGGCCGTATGGAAGGAACCCAGGATTATGTGTTAATGCCGCTGCATTCTGATCCTCTCTTTGTTTTAACCAGCTTTGTCACCTTAGTGAAGCCTCTTGGCATTTTTGTGCTTTAGTATGTGTGAGGGGAAAATAAGGTCTGCTTAGCTAACTTTAGAAGACAAAGGTTTTGTCAGCATCATATGAAAAATAAAAGACTAGTGTTTAAAATGTTTAAAGGGCTATCTAAATATGAAATGCTGTTTAGTCACTTAAACGTAGCATTCTTTTTCTCTGAAAAATAATTTATTTTGGGAAGTAGCAAGTAACATTTATTTTACAAAAGAATAGACATTAAAACACCAGTATTTTTCTCTCCCTTTGGAGCAGATATATTAACCTGGCCTAATTACTCAGAGGGCTAGACCAATGCAATGAATTACTTCATTGAATAAAGCAGAAATTAAAACTTACCATTCTTGTAGAGAGCTGCTCTTACTCTGTACAGGTCATAAATTCTTTTTACATACATACTGTATGGTGGTAACCTCTTGAATTGATGACCCCCACTGGTTTTGATCTTTAAGCATTCTTTTCCATGTAGCCTTTATCTTTGGTCCTCCAATCACTTCTTTTTTTCTTTTTAACTTTTATTATACTTTTAACTTTTACAGAGTTTTGTTGTTTACAGATATGTATGTTCCCAGATTAGTCATATGTATATCCTTCCAATCACTTCTTATGTACTCGTCTTAACTGTTATGATCATCTTAACGACAACAGATTATTTGGAGCCCTTTAAGAAAACCAGTGGCCAAAAGTAACCTGGAAGAAGATACATACTCCAGTCCTAGGCTCTCACAAAAGATCCTTGTCAACCAACAAATGAGATTTACTGACCTGCAGTTTCCTGGCCTATAGTTACCTGAGTGTCTGAGATTCAGGAATAGCAAATTCAGATGTCCCCAGTTGTGCGCTGATCAGTCAGTGAAGCCAGTCAGATGGACGGTAAAGGCCCCTGTTCTGAACAGGGGACAGCGTGTGTCCTGTCCAAGGAGGACACTGCTGCTCGGTTCCAGCCTTTGTCAGCTTTGTAGGAATTTGGGCTTAGGGTTGCCACATCTTTCCATTTCTCAAAAGCTGAAATCTGGATTTTACTCTTAGTAGTCTCTTACTTTAAAATGTTGGCTTCTAAGTAACATACCTACTGGGCCAAACAAAACACATCTCAAGCTTTTGTTTGAGATCTTTGTGTGTTTGCTTCACTATTTTTATTTTTCCTAATGCATTTAGCTCATCAGTTCATCTGCTTTCACATTCTGCCCTTTCTCTTCTGTGAGCAGGGCAGCTGGTGGCACAGGTGCCATTTCCTAAGCCATTTCTTTGATGGAGGAGCAGGCACTTGTGCGTTTCAGAGGACTGGGTGAGCTAAACTCAACTGGGGGGTTCCACATATGGAGAAACGTAGGGTGCACTGAGATGTGGCTGTGTCCAGGAGAGATGTTAGTGACGCAGTCTGTGATTGGTTGGAAAGCCTGGAGGCCAGCCTGTGGGCTTTTTGCGGTCTTTAGTATCTCCAGCTGTTGCTGTGCTGGGAGGAGTTAAGGGGGTGGGGAGGGGGCAGACAGCCTCTTCAGAGGAACAAGGGAGGGCTGCCTGTGGAGTGTGGAAGGTGCTTTCCCTGCAGCCACTGCCCGTGGAAGAAGGGCTGAGACAGCTCTGCTAGTTGAAAAGCAGTGATAACAGAAATTATGGGGCCTATAGAGCCCTGTATTGAATGGGTGGCTTGTGTTTCCCCCTATTCTGTCCTGTTTTTATTGTCTGCCATATTTCTTATTCTCTTACTCTTCAAATAATATGACAGTATGTATTCAGCATCAATTGCTAAATGATTTTTTGGGAAAAGGACAGTATTAAGTATTGAACACTTCTACGTAAAGTACACTAAATTGGTTGCTGTACATAAATCTCTAAGTCCAAGTTTTGACATTTGACATTTGTCATGTTGATTATTGTAGGAAAGCAGAATACAGTTTAAAGAGACCACCATGGCTTTCCTGATTCCCAGTTTAAGGCTCCACATATTGAGGCTAAATATATGTAATACTTTCCAGTTGAGTTTTTAGATGTTTTCTAGGTTGTGTATGTTTTTCTGAGGCCATGTATACTCCGGATTAGAGCACAGGACAAGATTTGGTTTCATGGATGTAGACTTGTTCTCTAAGCCTGCAAGGGCACTGGATAATGTGTGGCGGTTGGAAGATTTCTCTAGTGATTTTTCTCACTCCATTACCCCAACATCTTGAGAGATCATGCTGCTCTAGAACAAGATGTAAATTCAGTCATCTAAATGAAAATGCTTATCACCAGACCCAATACCTTGCAGTTAAGCCAGTTTGAATCTGAATGACTCTCTAAACAGGAAGACATGTATTCTGCCAGGCATTTATTAGCCCTTATAAAATCACACCATGACTTTAAAATCTGCTTGCTATACCACATGGATTTTGGATACCACATTTGATGCTTTGATTTTGTACTCTCAGCGCCTTCAGTAGCTTTGTATTTACTTTAAAAGAAGGATACGGGTAGATTTGATGGTATAAAAGTCATTTTGAGCAGTCTTATAAATAAGCACACTTGATGAAATGGAGTTAACACTGTTTTTTTGTTTTTTTTTCTAAAGATTTATTTATTTATTTTGGACGGGGGTCGGGTTGGGGAAGGAGGGGAGCGGGCGGGCCACTTCTATTGGCCTTTTTTTATTTCTCTGTTTTCATCCATCTTTGTTCTTTGGCCCGTGTGGGCCTCCCATCGCGGTGGCGTCTGTCGTTGCAGAGCGCCGGCTCCGGGCGCATGCGCTCCAGAGCTCCGGCTCGGTCATTGGACACATGGGTCCAGCTGCTCCGCGGCACGTGGGATCTTCCCAGGCCAGGGATCAAACCGGCGCCCCTTGCACTGCAAGGCGGTGTCCTTACCCACTGGACCACCAGGGAAGCCCAAACACTGGTTTTTAATCAAAAACAAAGTATATTTTATAAAAAGTCTTGCTATGCTTTGGCATGGCTTTTAAAACAGATTTTGTTCAATTATGTTTTGAGGAATGTTTTAAATACTTTTTAAGAAAGTATCTTAGGATAACTAATTTTCCATGAATTGACTTCTTCACAGTGTATGCTACTCAACTGAGTTGAAAGGAAATATCTTTTTATACTTAATTATACTTAATACACTGTTTGAAAAATGTCTTCAAATGTGAGGCTAATTTAAGTGGATATCAGAAAGCATTTGTGCTCCCTATCCGGGAATTTTTAATATTTCTGTCTGCTGTTCATATTATCGGATGATCGTCCACACTTGTGGAGGCAGTAGAGCTTCCTTGAGAACCTCCTGAGCTGATTTTCCTGTTTCAGCCTTAGGTCTGGTCCCTAAGGATCAACTTGGTGTAAGGCTTTGGGTAAAGCAGTTTCGGCCAACTTGTTAATACGTCCACAAGATAAATTCTTGCAAAGCACAAGTACAAGTGTATTTAGGTTCTGCTGACCAGTGATAGTGTGGTACTGCAAATACAATAAAAATGTAAAATAATAATGTTTTAAAGAAGTCTGAGGGGCGTGCTTTTCAAAGGGCAAGCGAATTCTCCACTCAAATAATAGTTTCTTTATTGCAGCGAAATTCTTTTGGATACCACATTTGATGCTTTGATTTTGTACTCTAGCGTTAGTAGATTTACTTTAAAAGAAGGATACGGGTAGATTTGATGGTATAAAAGTCATTTTGAGCAGTCTTATAAATAAGCACACTTGATGAAATGGAGTTAACACTGTTTTTTTTTTTTTTTTTTTAAAGATTTATTTATTTATTTTGGACGGGGGTCGGGTTGGGGAAGGAGGGGAGCGGGCGGGCCACTTCTATTGGCCTTTTTTTATTTCTCTGTTTTCATCCATCTTTGTTCTTTGGCCCGTGTGGGCCTCCCATCGCGGTGGCGTCTGTCGTTGCAGAGCGCCGGCTCCGGGCGCATGCGCTCCAGAGCTCCGGCTCGGTCATTGGACACATGGGTCCAGCTGCTCCGCGGCACGTGGGATCTTCCCAGGCCAGGGATCAAACCGGCGCCCCTTGCACTGCAAGGCGGTGTCCTTACCCACTGGACCACCAGGGGAAGCCCAAACACTGGTTTTTAATCAAAAACAAAGTATATTTTATAAAAAGTCTTGCTATGCTTTGGCATGGCTTTTAAAACAGATTTTGTTCAATTATGTTTTGAGGAATGTTTTAAATACTTTTTAAGAAAGTATCTTAGGATAACTAATTTTCCATGAATTGACTTCTTCACAGTGTATGCTACTCAACTGAGTTGAAAGGAAATATCTTTTTATACTTAATTATACTTAATACACTGTTTGAAAAATGTCTTCAAATGTGAGGCTAATTTAAGTGGATATCAGAAAGCATTTGTGCTCCCTATCCGGGAATTTTTAATATTTCTGTCTGCTGTTCATATTATCGGATGATCGTCCACACTTGTGGAGGCAGTAGAGCTTCCTTGAGAACCTCCTGAGCTGATTTTCCTGTTTCAGCCTTAGGTCTGGTCCCTAAGGATCAACTTGGTGTAAGGCTTTGGGTAAAGCAGTTTCGGCCAACTTGTTAATACGTCCACAAGATAAATTCTTGCAAAGCACAAGTACAAGTGTATTTAGGTTCTGCTGACCAGTGATAGTGTGGTACTGCAAATACAATAAAAATGTAAAATAATAATGTTTTAAAGAAGTCTGAGGGGCGTGCTTTTCAAAGGGCAAGCGAGAATTCTCCACTCAAATAATAGTTTCTTTATTGCAGTTACCAATTGGAATTGCTTGCCATGACATGCCTTTTAAGTCCTCAGTATCCTTAAGCTAAATAAATTCTCTTCATCTTCCTTAAATTCCATAGGAATAATTGAGAATCAGTAGTTTTAGGTATTTGGAAGGATGGTTCTGTATCTAAGTGGTGATTATAGAAATCTCTGTGTGCTATTTCTGTGGTGTTAAGTCATCTCTTGACTGACTTTCCACTGACTTAGATCTCTGCCCTTTTCTGATGGTAGGTTAAAGAAATTAGTGAAGGTGGCAGATGAGGTTGTGATGAGGCTGGGACCTGTGTGACCAGCAGGTATTTTCTTAGTTACCAAAGTGGAGTCATGCTTATTCTGTCTTCCAGAGGTAATTAGTGAAAGTTGGTTTTTAGTTAGGCTTATTTTGTTATCTGGAAGCAAGAGGGAGTCTTGTAAGTTTTTTTTCTGTTTTAGCGTTACAATGTAATTGGTTTTCATTGACTTGAAACACTGATTATCAGGTTGAGCAGGTACTAATGATTCAGTAAGCCGTTTTTTTCCTGAGTCATGGTATGTGAGCTTGTACCCTAGCGGAGTAGATTTAAAGCAGTATCTTCATCTTAGATGTAGCAAAATTTAAGTGTTTTTCGAAATTTGGAAAATAAACTTTGTATTTTTATAAGATGCTTTTGTTGTATAAATTGTAACATCAGTAACTGCAGGAGGCCAGAGCATTTATTAGGCAAGGCTCTGATGCTGCGGCAGAGTGAGTTTTTGCTACAGATACTGAAAAAGAGAGCTGCTTCCCTACCAGGAGGCCTAGAAGGGAAGATGTGATAATACTGTCCTTTGTCAGTCTGTCTTGAGTTCCTTTAGATGAATTTTAATATTTGTCAATTTTTAAAAAAATTTTTGGCCTGTTTTATTGGTTTCTTATTTATTTCTTTTCATCCATCTTAATTTTTAAAATTAATTAATTAATTAATTTTTTATTTGGGGAGGGAGCGTGTTGGGGAGGGAGGGGGGCGGGCGGGAAACTTCTGTTGCTCTTTCATTTATCTAGTTTCATCCATCTTTGTTCTTTAGCCCGTGTGGGCCTCCCATCGTGGTGGCCTCTTGTCGCAGAGCACTGACTCTGGGTGCATGCGCTCCAGAGCTCTGGCTCAGTAATGGGCACATCGGTCCAGCCGCGACGCGGCACGTGGGATCTTCCTAGGCCAGGGATCGAACTGGCACCACTTGTACTGCAAGGCGGTGTCCTTACCCACTGGACCACCAGGGAAGCCTTCATCCATCTTTATTCATTGGCCTATGTGGGCCTCCCACTGCAGTGGCCTCTCTCGTTGCAGAGCACGGGCTCTGGGCACATGCGCTCGAGTGCTGGCTCGTAATTGGACACATTGGTCCAGATCTTCCCGGGCCAGGGATGGAACCGGTGCCCCTTGCACTGCAAGGCAGACTCTTTACCCACTGGACCACCAGGGAAGCCGACTTTTTTTGTTTTTTAATGGAGTTCCCTGGTAGTCTAGAGGTTAGGATTCCAGGCTTTCACTGATATGGTCCTGGGGTTCAGTCCCTGCTTGGGGAACTGAGATCCTACATGCCAGAGTCTTCCTTCACTTCTGTCTCCAATCATATCCCTTCCACACTGGTAATAACCGTGGTGATAACCATGATTATCACTGGCTGTAATTCTTTGAATTTATATTATATATATATATATATATATATATATATATATATATATATATATGTGTGTGTGTGTGTGTGTGTATATATATAACATTGTGTTTTTCTTAAATGAGATCCTATTATTTGTATGATAGTTGAATAAACAGCTTGTTATTGTAATGTTGTCCCCATGATTAAAGAGTCAGACACGACTTAGCAATTAAGCACAGACACACATATTATTAAATATTCCTCTTCCACATTGTTTTAAAATGCTGTTGATATTGAATAGATTTGTCATGGTATATATAATTTATACCTTTATCTAACTGTTATGGTACCATAATTGATATGAGCTTGGTAAAGCCCTTATACTTCTAAGATCCTATTTTGAGAGGCATTTTAGTCAGATTAATAGCACTCTAGTTTAGTGTAAGGCAGTCAATCGTGACTGACTCTTCGTGACCCCATGGACTATAGCCTAGCAGGCTTCTCTGTCCATGGAATTCTCCAGGCAGGAATACTGGAGTTGGTTGCCATTGCCTTTTTCAGGGAATCTTCGTGACCCAGGGATTGAACTCAGGTTTCCTGCATGTCGGGCAGATTCTTTACCGTCTAAGCCACCAAGCCATTTTGGCTTCTGTCATTGACAAAAGTCACATTTACACATTTACTTACTGAACAAACGATTTTACTGCATATATGAGAGAGGGACTCACAGCTATTAAAACCAGCTCTCCTTTCCTGTGGTAGTTACTGGTAGCCTTGACTAGGCTTGTGTTCGTCAATCTGTCTGCTTTCGTGTAAGTTACTGGACTTCTGCATGAGTCTCCTTGTGCCGATTAAAACAAAGCCTATTTGTTTTTCTAGTTTTCCCTAGGCAGCTAATTGTGCCTAGACAAAAAAACAAAAAACAAAAAAAACAACAAATACATTAGGAAAGCAGAAAAAGATCATTGTGATTTTGAGTAGAAAACATCTAGGAGGAAAGCCTTACAACTTGGGCTGAGCTATAAAGGGCAGAAGAGTTCAGAGAGCAGCAAGAGTTTATTCCAAATAAGGGGAAAGCATGAGGAAAGATAAGCAAGTGAGTTTGGGAGGAGAGTGGGTATATAAACTGAATGGTTTAAAGTGCTTGTAAAAAGAAGAGTTGGAGAGGTAGTTAGGGTCAGCACGTAGAATGTATTTAGTTAATGCCACAGTAAGGGTTTTGGATTTACTTTGTAATAGGATGCTTCTGAAGCATTTTGAGCAAGGGGATGATATGAAATATTGGATGATATCAGACAGGATGACTTGAGGATTAGTATGAGAAAGGAGAAGCTAGTTAAGTCACTGGGTGCTGGCCACTGGGTGGCTTCCAGTTTGTGGTTGCTAAGAGTAAAGCGACTTTAACATTGGAACACGAGTGTGTGTGTGTGAACATGTGTCTTCATTTCTCTTGAGGAAATGGTAAGAGAGGGATTGTTAAGTCATATGATATGTGTGTGTTTAACTTGGTAAGAAACTGCCAGACTTTTCCAAAGTGGGTGTATCATTTTGCACCAACCATGAAGGTTTGCATTATTCCACATCCTTGTTAATACTTGGTGTCATCGACCTTTGTAATTTGAGTTAATAATGAAGTTTTAAGGCAGAAAAATAGAAGAATAAAATGGAAACGTTAAGTGGGGGAAGTTAGTTCGGAGATGATTGACAGTAGGAACAATGGTGTTCGGTATTGAGTTTATTGTGTCTCTGCAAAAATGACCCAGAGGTTCTAGAATTTCTTTTACAGAACTTTAAAAAAAGAAGAAGCATTTGTCATTGGAGGATAATTGCTTTTCATTTCTGCCATATATCAACATGAATGAGCTATAGGTGTACATATGTCCTCTCCCTTTCTTAGAGAACTTTTAATAGAATGATGCTTTAGAGTCAGGTGGTTATGAGTTTGAAAATCAGCTCTGTTACTTTCTCTATGATCTTAGACAAGCTATTTGTCTTTTCCAAGCTGCAGTTTTTCCCATTTGTTCAATATGAAATGAAATACTACATGGTTATACTTATGCCCGTGCAGAGTTAGCGCTCCGTGGATGGTGGCCGTCATCATCATGATTGGCACTTAAGTACATGTTTTTTCCCGCAGAAACTTTCTGTGACTTTCCTGCAAAGCTCTGCAATTTTTCTTTTCCTAGTTGATCTCCTGACCTGTGTTCATTCCCCACCACAGTGGCCAGAGTGATTTTGTTAAAGCAGTAACCCTATTAGGCACTTCCCAGTTCTAGGTGGACTATGTTCTGGTTACAAGTGATACCTTCCACTCACCCTTTTCTTAAGTTCTTTCAGGACAGAGGCTTCATACTTAAATCTAAGTGTGTACACACACACACACACACACACTTTTTAAGTGTGTGCAATATATATATTCACTTATTTTTTTTGGCCACTTATATGGGTCTTTCCATTCATCTGTTTTCATCCATCTTTGTTCTTTGGCCTATGTGAGCCTCCCATCGCAGTGGTCTCTGTCGTCGCAGAGCACTGGCTCTGGGCACGTACACTCCAGAACTCCGGCTTGGTAATGGACACATCGGTCCAGCCGCTGCGCGGCACGTGGGGTCTTCCCAGGCCAGGGATCGAACTGGCGTCCCTTGCACTGCAAGGCAGTGTCCTTATGCACTGGACCACCAGGGAAGCCATGGTACATTACTCTTTTTTTTAAAACAATTTGCTACATATTAAGATTTATTTATTTTATTATTTTAGATTTGGGCGGGGGTCAGGTTGGGGAGGGAGGGGAGTGGGCGGGCCACTTCTATTGGTCCTTCATTTCTCCATCTTCATCCGTCTTTGTTCTTTGGCTTGCAGAGCGCCAACTCTGGGCGCAAGCGCTCCAGAGCTTGGGCTCGTAATTGGACACATCAGTCCAGCCGCTCCGCGGCACGTGGGATCCTCCCAGGCCAGGGATCAAACCGGCGCCCCCTGCACTGCAAGGCGGTGTCCTTAACCACTGGACCACCAGGGAAGCCTGGTACATTACTCTTTTTTTTAAAACAATTTGCTACATATTAAGATTTATTTATTTTATTATTTTAGATTTGGGCGGGGGTCAGGTTGGGGAGGGAGGGGAGTGGGCGGGCCACTTCTATTGGTCCTTCATTTCTCCATCTTCATCCGTCTTTGTTCTTTGGCTTGCAGAGCGCCAACTCTGGGCGCAAGCGCTCCAGAGCTTGGGCTCGTAATTGGACACATCAGTCCAGCCGCTCCGCGGCACGTGGGATCCTCCCAGGCCAGGGATCAAACCGGCGCCCCCTGCACTGCAAGGCGGTGTCCTTAACCACTGGACCACCAGGGGAAGCCTGGTATATTACTCTTAATTCACCCTGCATTTTATTCAAGATTTGCTAATTTCCCCCTAATGCCCTTTATTAGTGCCCGAATGCCATCCAGTAAACCAGATCACATTTAGTTTTTATGTCTCTTTAAGTTTATCTGAACTATGACAGTTTTTAAGATTTTGGGTTCTTTTTTTTTTTTTTTTTAATAATCTTGACCGCTCTGAGGAATACTGGTCAGTTATTGTAGATTGTCCCTCAGTTTAGTTTGGTGTTTTTCTTGTGGTTCAGTGTGTCATGATGTTTGCCCCATGGTTAACCCATAACTGAGGTGACAGGCCTTTGAGAGACCACAGAGGTCGAGTGCTGTTTGGGTTGCATCATGTCAAGGGTATTGCTGTTTCAATATGAATTATCATTGTCGATGGTGACCGTGATCACCTGACTGAGTAACGTCAGCCAGGTTTCTCGCAGTAAAGTTACTTTGGAAGTGATTCCCTAAGTACGACTTATATTCATGGTGTGAAGGGACTTGAATTCAGCCTCCTGAGGGGGACTGTCTACAGAAATAATTTGCAAATTCTTCTAACAGGTATGTTTATTTTATGGAAACAGCATGAGTACTGAGTCGGTCTAACGTATCTCTTCTTCACAGGGTGGGAAGCCCCGTAAACACCGGAAGGATCGCCTACAAGATTTAATCGATATAGGCTTTGGCTATGATGAGACAGATCCATTTATTGATAACTCAGAGGCTGTGAGTAACGTGTCTTTAATACAACAGCAATTCTTTGTTTATTTGGATATTGTTATTCAAGGATAAAGTAAATACTTCAGCAAGTGCTTTTACTAATCCCCTTTTCATGTACATCTAAATTGTTTCCAGTTTTGGGAATTCCCTGGCAGTCTCCTGGTTAGGACTTGGTGCTTTCACTGTCGGGGCCTGGGTTCAGTGCCTGGTTGGGAATCTAAGATCCCAAAAGCTGCATGGTGTGGCCAGAGAAAAAAGGTTCCAGTTTTATGTGCTTACAAATAATTGCTCATCGGTATATATTTCTCCTTGTATACTTGAGTATGTATGTAAGACAGTTATGGAGTGAAAATACATATGTAGGATAAATCTCTAGCTGTGAGATTTATTGATCAAAGGGTACTTCCATCTTGAATTTTTATTGCTATTCCCAAATTTGGGCAGGTATATTTTTGTTTTTGTTTTTTTTTGAGGGAGGCAGGTTGGGGAGGGAGGGAACGGGCGGGCCATTTCTATTGATCTTTCATTTATCTATTTTCATCCGTCTTTGTTCTTTTGGCCTGTGTGGGCCTCCCATCGCAGTGGCCTCTGTTGTCCCAGAGCACCAGCTCTGGGCGCATGCGCTCCAGAGCTCCGGCTCGGTCATTGGACACATCGGTCCAGCTGCTCCGCAGCACATGGGATCTTCCCAGGCCAGGGATCGAACCAGCGCCCCTTGCACTGCCAGGCGGTGTCCTTACCCACTGGACCACCAGGGAAGCCCCATTATGTGATTTTATTATGTGTGTGTGTGTTTGTGTGCGTGCACTGGGTTTTGATGTGTAGTACATTTTCCATTTGGGCTGGTGAAGAAAATTTGAAAGCCACTTTTGGAAAATTGTAAGGTTTATTTGTGGCTGTGGTTGTTGATAAGGACTGTCTACAGAAATAATTTGCAAATTCTTCTAACAGGTATGTTTATTTTATGGAAACAGCATGAGTACTGAGTCGGTCTAACGTATCTCTTCTTCACAGGGTGGGAAGCCCCGTAAACACCGGAAGGATCGCCTACAAGATTTAATCGATATAGGCTTTGGCTATGATGAGACAGATCCATTTATTGATAACTCAGAGGCTGTGAGTAACGTGTCTTTAATACAACAGCAATTCTTTGTTTATTTGGATATTGTTATTCAAGGATAAAGTAAATACTTCAGCAAGTGCTTTTACTAATCCCCTTTTCATGTACATCTAAATTGTTTCCAGTTTTGGGAATTCCCTGGCAGTCTCCTGGTTAGGACTTGGTGCTTTCACTGTCGGGGCCTGGGTTCAGTGCCTGGTTGGGAATCTAAGATCCCAAAAGCTGCATGGTGTGGCCAGAGAAAAAAGGTTCCAGTTTTATGTGCTTACAAATAATTGCTCATCGGTATATATTTCTCCTTGTATACTTGAGTATGTATGTAAGACAGTTATGGAGTGAAAATACATATGTAGGATAAATCTCTAGCTGTGAGATTTATTGATCAAAGGGTACTTCCATCTTGAATTTTTATTGCTATTCCCAAATTTGGGCAGGTATATTTTTGTTTTTGTTTTTTTTTGAGGGAGGGCGGGTTGGGGAGGGAGGGGAACGGGCGGGCCATTTCTATTGATCTTTCATTTATCTATTTTCATCCGTCTTTGTTCTTTTGGCCTGTGTGGGCCTCCCATCGCAGTGGCCTCTGTTGTCCCAGAGCACCAGCTCTGGGCGCATGCGCTCCAGAGCTCCGGCTCGGTCATTGGACACATCGGTCCAGCTGCTCCGCAGCACATGGGATCTTCCCAGGCCAGGGATCGAACCAGCGCCCCTTGCACTGCCAGGCGGTGTCCTTACCCACTGGACCACCAGGGAAGCCCCATTATGTGATTTTTATTATGTGTGTGTTTGTTTGTGTGCGTGCACTGGGTTTTGATGTGTAGTACATTTTCCATTTGGGCTGGTGAAGAAAATTTGAAAGCCACTGCTTTAATAAATGAGGATAAATTTGTAGGTATACGTTATTGTATAGCTTATGTAGTTAACTGACATAGGACAAGTTAGATGTCTGTTTTATAGGAGGCAGTTGAACTGAATAAAGATTGTTTATTGACTTGCAAAATAATTTTGTATCATTTTCTTTAACAGCTTATTTCATTCTTATTATGAAATAATTCAGTGAATCAAACATAAAACACTTAGGAGCCAACCAGATAATTTTGTTTTTTTCCAGTGATTGTATTGCATACAGGCTTTTTTTTTTTTTTGCTGTGTCACCTTCATGGGATCTTAGTTCCCTGACCAGGGATTGACCCTGGGCCCTTGGCAGTGAAAAATGCAGAGTCCTAACCACTGAACCACCAGGGAATTCCCACCAGTAGGCTTTTACTATTTGTATATTATTCAACAGAGAGTAAAAATAATCTGGTTCTAATTCACTTTAGGCATTGTGTACTGTTAATGCTTACTAGAGTAGTATCTAAAGGTAAATGATTTTGAAGATTATTTTTAGTGTAACATGTATGTGGCCACATTTTTAAAAAACAAGAAAGTCTTTTTATTATTGAGAAATAATAGTACCAGATATAAATAATGCTTTTATTTAGATTATCTCTTTTAAATTTCACTAGAGCTTCGTGAAGTAAGTAATATTGAACCTGTTTTGCAACCCCAAAGTAATTCTGTTAAATCGCTTACTCTGGGTCACAATAGCTAGGGATCTTTGTTGGCAAAGAATCTAATAAGTTTGATTCTCAAGTTCAGTGATCCATTGCCACTTAACATATTATACTTAAAAGGTGAAGATTATTACGGGGGAAGGAATGTAACATTGTACAGTAACGTTGTACTCACGAAACTTACATGAGGTTATAAACCAGTGTTACCTAAATAAGAACAACAACAAAAAAATCCCAGAATATTCCCTGTACCTTGCAGAAAAAACAGTGCTTGGCGCAGTTGTAATGCACCGTGCGATAGAAGCTGTGTATTAATCCTTGCTTTGTCACGTTGGTTGTTTCACGTTAGTACAGTTGCCAGGTGTAGTCCATCCGGTTAAAATTTTATAAAAAGGCTAAATCAAATATGTATAAAAATTCTCCTGGAGAGTTTTGATAGGAAAGCTCAGCAGAATACTGCAGAAAACGGACAGCACCTCCATGCTGTCTGGTAGCCCGTCTCCCACACGAGCTGCTGCTTGCTGTAGTGGATAGGTTGGGAAAACAGTTTATAACGCTGCTAATAAAGTTTCTCTGGCAAAGTTCAGTGAATCAAACATAAAACACTTAGGAGCCAACCAGATAATTTTGTTTTTTTCCAGTGATTGTATTGCATACAGGCTTTTTTTTTTTTGCTGTGTCACCTTCATGGGATCTTAGTTCCTGACCAGGGATTGACCCTGGGCCCTTGGCAGTGAAAAATGCAGAGTCCTAACCACTGAACCACCAGGGAATTCCCACCAGTAGGCTTTTACTATTTGTATATTATTCAACAGAGAGTAAAAATAATCTGGTTCTAATTCACTTTAGGCATTGTGTACTGTTAATGCTTACTAGAGTAGTATCTAAAGGTAAATGATTTTGAAGATTATTTTTAGTGTAACATGTATGTGGCCACATTTTTAAAAAACAAGAAAGTCTTTTTATTATTGAGAAATAATAGTACCAGATATAAATAATGCTTTTATTTAGATTATCTCTTTTAAATTTCACTAGAGCTTCGTGAAGTAAGTAATATTGAACCTGTTTTGCAACCCCAAAGTAATTCTGTTAAATCGCTTACTCTGGGTCACAATAGCTAGGGATCTTTGTTGGCAAAGAATCTAATAAGTTTGATTCTCAAGTTCAGTGATCCATTGCCACTTAACATATTATACTTAAAAGGTGAAGATTATTACGGGGGAAGGAATGTAACATTGTACAGTAACGTTGTACTCACGAAACTTACATGAGGTTATAAACCAGTGTTACCTAAATAAGAACAACAACAAAAAAATCCCAGAATATTCCCTGTACCTTGCAGAAAAAACAGTGCTTGGCGCAGTTGTAATGCACCGTGCGATAGAAGCTGTGTATTAATCCTTGCTTTGTCACGTTGGTTGTTTCACGTTAGTACAGTTGCCAGGTGTAGTCCATCCGGTTAAAATTTTATAAAAAGGCTAAATCAAATATGTATAAAAAATTCTCCTGGAGAGTTTTGATAGGGAAAGCTCAGCAGAATACTGCAGAAAACGGACAGCACCTCCATGCTGTCTGGTAGCCCGTCTCCCACACGAGCTGCTGCTTGCTGTAGTGGATAGGTTGGGAAAACAGTTTATAACGCTGCTATAAAGTAATACAGTTTCTCTGGCAAAGTTCTTACCCTCTCTGAATTTGGTTTTCACTTACAAAATGGGAGTAATATTTGCCTTCCTTGCCGCAGAAGGGGATCAGGAGGACCAAGTGAAATAATTTATGTGAGGAAGCTAAAAATTATAAAGCAGTATACAAATACACAAAAGCAAGAAGTAAGGTGTGTGTATCTTATCACAGTTACACATTTTCAAAATAATTGCTACAGAGTCTTCTCAGGTTTTTTTTTGAAAGTATTTAGCTGTTTAGTTTTGGCTGCGCTGGGTCTCCATTGCTCTGTGTGGGCTTTCTCTGGTTGGAGTCAGCCGGAGCTCCTCTCCGGTTGGCAGTGCGTGGGCCTCTCCTTGCGGTGGCTTCTCTGGTGCCACATCTTCTTTACTGTTCCTCTGTTGGACATTTAGGTTGCTTCCATGTCCCGGCTACTGTAAACAGGGCTGCAGTGAACGTTGAGCATGTATGCTTTAGGATCATGTTTTTCTCCAGATATTCATAACAGCCAGATTCTTAACCCCTGGACCATCAGGGAAGTCCAGTCTTTTCACTTTTAATCCTTTTCTTCTCACATCACTGCTGTTCTTGCAGACAGTACAAGGTCCTTTCTGAAGGTCCTACCTGTAGGTCTTTGTAGTGGCCCCTTGAGTGAAGCAACAAGAAAGGACTTCATTCCTTTTTTCTTTTTCTAACATCATTCCTTTTTGATTCAGTATGGTCAAACGTGAATTTATTTTCCTTCCTCCATGTAACTTAAGAGGATACAGATTAAAATCATAGCTTCTGTACTTAACCTTAATATGTTTAGAGTAACTAATATGTTCTGCATATTTCTTGGCTGTGGCAAAGAACTTTGCTTTGTCACGTTGGTTGTTTCACGTTAGTACAGTTGCCAGGTGTAGTCCATCCGGTTAAAATTTTATAAAAGGCTAAATCAAATATGTATAAAAATTCTCCTGGAGAGTTTTGATAGGAAAGCTCAGCAGAATACTGCAGAAAACGGACAGCACCTCCATGCTGTCTGGTAGCCCGTCTCCCACACGAGCTGCTGCTTGCTGTAGTGGATAGGTTGGGAAAACAGTTTATAACGCTGCTATAAAGTAATACAGTTTCTCTGGCAAAGTTCTTACCCTCTCTGAATTTGGTTTTCACTTACAAAATGGGAGTAATATTTGCCTTCCTTGCCGCAGAAGGGGATCAGGAGGACCAAGTGAAATAATTTATGTGAGGAAGCTAAAAATTATAAAGCAGTATACAAATACACAAAAGCAAGAAGTAAGGTGTGTGTATCTTATCACAGTTACACATTTTCAAAATAATTGCTACAGAGTCTTCTCAGGTTTTTTTTTGAAAGTATTTAGCTGTTTAGTTTTGGCTGCGCTGGGTCTCCATTGCTCTGTGTGGGCTTTCTCTGGTTGGAGTCAGCCGGAGCTCCTCTCCGGTTGGCAGTGCGTGGGCCTCTCCTTGCGGTGGCTTCTCTGGTGCCACATCTTCTTTACTGTTCCTCTGTTGGACATTTAGGTTGCTTCCATGTCCCGGCTACTGTAAACAGGGCTGCAGTGAACGTTGAGCATGTATGCTTTAGGATCATGTTTTTCTCCAGATATTCATAACAGCCGGATTCTTAACCCCTGGACCATCAGGGAAGTCCAGTCTTTTCACTTTTAATCCTTTTCTTCTCACATCACTGCTGTTCTTGCAGACAGTACAAGGTCCTTTCTGAAGGTCCTACCTGTAGGTCTTTGTAGTGGCCCCTTGAGTGAAGCAACAAGAAAGGACTTCATTCCTTTTTTCTTTTTCTAACATCATTCCTTTTTGATTCAGTATGGTCAAACGTGAATTTATTTTCCTTCCTCCATGTAACTTAAGAGGATACAGATTAAAATCATAGCTTCTGTACTTAACCTTAATATGTTTAGAGTAACTAATATGTTCTGCATATTTCTTGGCTGTGGCAAAGAACTTTCCTTACAAACATGACTTTCTTAAAGACTAATTATAGAATATGAAGAGAACCCTTCAGTAGAGTTCTGGGCACCCCAGGTAGCAGTTTCTTGCTTCTATTAGGTAAGTAGTTCCTTTTTTCTCTTCTGTCACGAACACCTTCATTTGGTTAAGATTGACCTTCCATTAGTGATTGTCTTTTTTCTTCATCTTCATCAGATGAGATAAGATAAACCTTAAAGTTCAAGCTTACCCAACTTGAGAAAGTCAGTGTAGCAGTGAAAGACCCAGCACAGCCATACATACATACATAACATACATACATACAAAAGTAAAATTTAAAAAAATCCAGCCTTAGAGGACATCAGCCTAAAAGTGATATTCTTGGCCAGATCTTCAGACTGACTTAGACAGTTCGAGTCTCTTTCTCAAAGCACAGTGCCTGTATTCTCAGTATATGCTTATTCAACACGGCAGTTCTTTTTTGCTCCTTTTAAAATATGCATATGTCAGTTTTCTTTTATATATTTAAAAAATATTCCCTACTTAAATGCTTAGAACTAAGGCTGAAGAAATAACCTTTTATTGTTTATAATCTCTTTACCAATAAAATTGTATGTTAATACCAATATTGGTAAGAAATGAAGTTCATTCATCATCCGGTTGTTCAGTCTTTCATTTTATCTTGTTTCAATTTCTCATCAGAATCATTTGTCATTAAGAATAGCAATTATTGTTAAATTTTTCTCAGCAGTCATCCGGTTGTTCAGTCTTTTCACTTTTAATCCTTTTCTTCTCACATCACTGCTGTTCTTGCAGACAGTACAAGGTCCTTTCTGAAGGTCCTACCTGTAGGTCTTTGTAGTGGCCCCTTGAGTGAAGCAACAAGAAAGGACGTCATTCCTTTTTCTTTTCTAACATCATTCCTTTTGATTCAGTATGGTCAAACGTGAATTTATTTTCCTTCCTCCATGTAACTTAAGAGGATACAGATTAAAATCATAGCTTCTGTACTTAACCTTAATATGTTTAGAGTAACTAATATGTTCTGCATATTTCTTGGCTGTGGCAAAGAACTTTCCTTACAAACATGACTTTCTTAAAGACTAATTATAGAATATGAAGAGAACCCTTCAGTAGAGTTCTGGGCACCCCAGGTAGCAGTTTCTTGCTTCTATTAGGTAAGTAGTTCCTTTTTTCTCTTCTGTCACGAACACCTTCATTTGGTTAAGATTGACCTTCCATTAGTGATTGTCTTTTTTCTTCATCTTCATCAGATGAGATAAGATAAACCTTAAAGTTCAAGCTTACCCAACTTGAGAAAGTCAGTGTAGCAGTGAAAGACCCAGCACAGCCATACATACATACATAACATACATACATACAAAAGTAAAATTTAAAAAAATCCAGCCTTAGAGGACATCAGCCTAAAAGTGATATTCTTGGCCAGATCTTCAGACTGACTTAGACAGTTCGAGTCTCTTTCTCAAAGCACAGTGCCTGTATTCTCAGTATATGCTTATTCAACACGGCAGTTCTTTTTTGCTCCTTTTAAAATATGCATATGTCAGTTTTCTTTTATATATTTAAAAAATATTCCCTACTTAAATGCTTAGAACTAAGGCTGAAGAAATAACCTTTTATTGTTTATAATCTCTTTACCAATAAAATTGTATGTTAATACCAATATTGGTAAGAAATGAAGTTCATTCATCATCCGGTTGTTCAGTCTTTCATTTTATCTTGTTTCAATTTCTCATCAGAATCATTTGTCATTAAGAATAGCAATTATTGTTAAATTTTTCTCAGCAGATAATGTATTTAGAATTAGCTTCAGTATTTAAAAAGTTCCTTTTTTTTTAGTAAATACTGAATGATCAGAGCTCATTTCTATTCCAGATACTAGCTTCTTCTAAATTTATTCACAAACATCTTCACTGAAGTGAGTTTTGCAGTTAAGACTTAAGGAAGATATTGACATGATTGAATTTCTTTGACATATTTGTAGAATTAAAGCTAATAAGATATATCTGAAAAAAATTTTTTTCAATCTAGTATGATGAATTAGTTCCTGCTTCTCTAACAACAAAATATGGAGGCTTTTATATCAACACGGGCACGCTCCAGTTTCGCCAAGCTTCAGATACTGAAGAAGAAGAAATTACAGACAGCCAAAAGCACAAGCCACCCAAAGTGAGTTTATCCAACATTGCAACAGTAGTGAGAGCGTTCAGTTAGAAGGATATATTTTTTGAATTTTACTTATACTTTACAGTTGTGAATATAAGGAAAAGTAAAATGCTAACCATAGTTTCATGAATTTATAGTTAATTACATGCTTCATAGTAAGATTATATAAATATGGGGCAATAGATTTTTATGTCATAATAGAATTATGTTTTCTTTTGAAACTTCTCTCCACATCTAGTCTAGTATCAACTGTTTCTGGATAAGGTTGAAGTTAGAGGATAGCTTAAGACTTGATATGGAAGGGACTGGTAATAGCCATTGCTTTTCCAAAGATATAAAGCAAATTTTATAGACTATATACATATTGCATTTGAAAAAATGAATAGAATGTCTTTAGATGTTTCCTGAAATGTGAGCCAAAAACGTAATTGTACCGCAGTTACCAAAATGTTTGTTAAAAATGCAGGTTAAAAGGCTTTCCCCCAGATAACTGAACTAAAACCAGGGGTAAGAGTTCTCATGGACCCAAAGAATCTGCATTTTTAACAAGCATCCTGAAATTTGAGAAAACCCACTTTCCCTGGATGCTGGGTCAATATATCTTCAGAGAGTAAAGCAGTAATACTTAGCTAAGTGATGCATTTTATCATTTTGTAGATTCCCAAAATAAAGGAGGATGATATTGAGATGAAGAAGAGGAAGCGGAAAGAGGAAGGGGAAAAGGAGAAGAAGCCAAGGAAGAAAGTCCCCAAACAGCTGGGGTAAGTGAAATTAGACGTAATGAGGGGACTAGTAGCAGAACAAGTGTTTCTTTTAGAAAGATGCTTTTAGGGCTTCCCTGGTGGTCCAGTGGGTAGAGAGTTCACCTTGCAGTGCAAGGGGCACCGGTTCAATCCCTGGCCCAGGAGGATCCCATGTGCCTCGGAGCGGCTGGGCAGGTGTGTCCAATTACGAACCAGCACTCTGGAGCATATGTGTCCAGAGCCTGAGCTCTGCAGCGAGAGAGGCCACTGCAGTGGGAGGCCCACACAGGCCAAAGAATAAAGATGGATGAAAATGAATAAAGGACCAAGAAAAGAGGCCAAAATTAAAAAGAAAAAAAAAAGAAAGATACCTTTAGCATTAATTACTTCAGCTTAGCTGGGTCTAATTTAATATAGTATTTATAAATGTTGATGACTTATTAACTTGTATTTTAATAATATTGTTTTTATTATTAAGTAGAAGTCATCTTAAACTTAAGGTGTTCAGTCGGGGCAACAGACCCTCCGTCCTAAAACCATGGCCTAGTTTGTCCGCAACCTCGCGGAAAAGGCCCCGGTGCTGGTCAACGCTGCTGTGACTTACTCGAAGCCTCGATTGGCCACGTTTTGGTAATATGCAAAGGTTGAGCTGGTTCCTCCAACCCCTGGTGAGATCCCTACGGCTATTCAGAGCTTGAAAAAAATTATCAATAGTGCTAAAACCAGTAGCTTCGAACAGCTCACAGTTAAGGAAGCTCTACTGAATGGTTTGGTGGCCACTGAGGTGTGGATATGGTTTTATGTTGGCGAGATCATAGGCAAGCGTGGCGTCATTGGCTATGATGTTTGAAGACCAATTTTTAACATGTGATCATCTTTTCTATGTTATTCAAGTGTTCTTGGACCATGTGTGAGCAGACTGCTATTTGAATAAAATAAGACAGTGTGTCAGAAACTAAGAAAAAAAACTTAAGGTGTTTTAGATCACGTTTTAAAAATATTCAAAGAAATACTTTTCTTTAGGTATTTTATTCATTACAAACATTTCATCAACAAGAACCAGTTTGAAAGACAGTACAAACATTAAACATGTGTTCCTAATTTTCTGTATTAAACCAAAATTTAAGTGCCTGGGTATTGAGAATTGGCAGTACTCTTTATATAAATGATTTATGGTCATTTAATGTTTTCTGAAAGTCATTGATTTTATTTAGCTTTTTAAAACACATGCCACTTTAGGTAATGATACTGCCTCTAAAAAGCCAAGTAGAATTTCTCAAAAATGTTATGAAGTCATAAGAGGGAATTCCTTGGTGGTCCAGTGGCAAGGGCTTGGCGCTTTCACTGCAGGAGACACGGGTTTCATCCCTTGCTAGAAACTAAGATCCTAGAAGTCAAGAGCCACAAAAAAAGAGAGATAAAAAAGGGAAAAAAAGTCATAAGAATAGAAGGTACCTTGTAGTCATAAAACTACCAGTCGTCTGGCTTCTCTGCGGCTTTTTTAGGTACTCTGTGTCAGGGGACAAAGACCTGTGAAAGACTGGTTTCTCCTCCCCTTATTGGCAGAGGAAGAGGTACATTTGAATTTGGGGCTGTTGATACTGCAGAAAGTGATATGGCGAGGTGTTTATCCCACCGACAGAGGAGCCCGGCAGGCTGCAGTCTGTGGGGTCACAAAGAGTCGGACTCAGCTGAGTGACTGACACATGTGCTGCATTGCATACCAGACAGTATATGGGTTTTGGATATGTAACAGTGAATGAAACACTGCCCTACCTTCAAAGCCCTGACCAGCTCTTAGGTTCTGTAGTCCACATAGACGCATACAGGCTATAGCATTTAGAAAAGATGTTTCGGAGAAAGTGATAGCTAAACTGAGACCACCCTTTCCTCCTAGTCCCCACAGGAAAAGTTCGCACTAAAATTATATGTAGCTACCTGACAACCTCGGAAGGGAGTAGAGCATGAAAAATGATCAGAAGGAAGTAGCAGACAGAATAGGGTCTGGATAGACGGCATGGTGGTGAATGAAGGCTTGCAGACTGACCCAGAGGATTTTGCATTTCTTTGACAGTTCATAACGTGAACCACCTGGGGTACCAGTTGGAAGGTGTTTGAAGGTGAACTCTGTAGTCTTCTCTGTTGTAATCAACTGTTTTCAACAAAAGTGCATTTCTTTACTTCCTTAATTCTTTTGGCGACTATTTATCGATGTGCCAAAGTGAACATTCCAAAAAGAGTTTGAAGTTTAACTTCATATACTTTCATTTTTTATTTTTTGACCATGCTGAGTGGCTTGTGGGATCTTAGCTCCCCAACCAGGGATAGAACCTGTGCCCTTGGCAGAGAAAGCATGGAGTCCTGTCCACTGGACCACCAAGGAATTCCCTCACTCTGTATACTTAATAAAGCAGAGCTCTCTTCAGTGTTGTTGACTTCTGTTGACTTTATCCCTTTCATTTTCTTCACTCTAATGGCCATTCACCCATCTGTCTTTCATAAGACCTATTGACAGAGGGAAAAGGTCATAAGAATAGAAGGTACCTTGTAGTCATAAAACTACCAGTCGTCTGGCTTCTCTGGCTTTTTTAGGTACTCTGTGTCAGGGGACAAAGACCTGTGAAAGACTGGTTTCTCCTCCCCTTATTGGCAGAGGAAGAGGTACATTTGAATTTGGGGCTGTTGATACTGCAGAAAGTGATATGGCGAGGTGTTTATCCCACCGACAGAGGAGCCCGGCAGGCTGCAGTCTGTGGGGTCACAAAGAGTCGGACTCAGCTGAGTGACTGACACATGTGCTGCATTGCATACCAGACAGTATATGGGTTTTGGATATGTAACAGTGAATGAAACACTGCCCTACCTTCAAAGCCCTGACCAGCTCTTAGGTTCTGTAGTCCACATAGACGCATACAGGCTATAGCATTTAGAAAAGATGTTTCGGAGAAAGTGATAGCTAAACTGAGACCACCCTTTCCTCCTAGTCCCCACAGGGAAAAAGTTCGCACTAAAAATTATATGTAGCTACCTGACAACCTCGGAAGGGAGTAGAGCATGAAAAATGATCAGAAGGAAGTAGCAGACAGAATAGGGTCTGGATAGACGGCATGGTGGTGAATGAAGGCTTGCAGACTGACCCAGAGGATTTTGCATTTCTTTGACAGTTCATAGCGTGAACCACCTGGGGTACCAGTTGGAAGGTGTTTGAAGGTGTACTCTGTAGTCTTCTCTGTTGTAATCAACTGTTTTCAACAAAAGTGCATTTCTTTACTTCCTTAATTCTTTTGGCGACTATTTATCGATGTGCCAAAGTGAACATTCCAAAAAGAGTTTGAAGTTTAACTTCATATACTTTCATTTTTTATTTTTTGACCATGCTGAGTGGCTTGTGGGATCTTAGCTCCCCAACCAGGGATAGAACCTGTGCCCTTGGCAGAGAAAGCATGGAGTCCTGTCCACTGGACCACCAAGGAATTCCCTCACTCTGTATACTTAATAAAGCAGAGCTCTCTTCAGTGTTGTTGACTTCTGTTGACTTTATCCCTTTCATTTTCTTCACTCTAATGGCCATTCACCCATCTGTCTTTCATAAGTGACAGTTGCGAGTCTGATGAAGATGCTTTTGTAAAAGTACCTATCAGATGATTGTTTCAACACTGGGCCTACTTATTCACATTGCTGGGCCTACCTTTGAATGCATGCATCGCCTAACAAATCCCTCTTTTCTTCACAGAGTTGTGGCTCTAAATTCACACAAATCTGAAAAGAAGAAGAAACGTTATAAAGATTCTCTTTCTCTAGCTGCCATGATAAGAAAATTTCAAAAAGAGAAGGATGCACTAAAGAAGGAATCTAACCCTAAAGCCCCAGTGAACTTCACAGCTTCCTGTCTCAGTAAACCCCCCTCTGCTGCTGTCGCTTTGGGAAATGATGTCTCGGACCTGAATCTGAACAATACTGATCCGGACCTTCCCATCTTTGTTAGCACAAACGAACATGAACTGTTTCAGGAAGCTGAAAATGCCCTGGAGATGCTAGATGATTTCGACTTTGACAGATTACTGGATGCTGCTTCTAATGGCAGCCCGCTCTCTGAGTCAGGGGGAGAGAATGGAAACATCGCCCAGCCAAACTATGCCTCTCAAGTTACACCCAAGGTGATACCTACACTCCCAGAGGGTTTGCCTGTCCTCCTCGAAAAACGTATAGAAGACCTCCGTGTAGTAAGTGTGACCATTCCCTTTTTTTTTTGTTTGTTTGTTTGTTTGCTGCTCAGACATAGCAACAAATACTTATTTTCAGGCAAAAATAACAACCTGTAATCCTAACATACTTTATTTTTTTAATTTTTATTTTACTTTTTACTTTTACAGAGTTTTGTTGTTTACAGATATGTATGATCCAAGATCTAACGTACTTTTAAGTAACTTTATTTTCTATATTTCCTTCTAAGCATTGGATCTTTGCATAGCCTTTTTCTTTTTTTTCCTTTTTTTTTCCCCATTATGCCTCTTTTATTTATATTTGTTTTCATCCATCTTTGTTCTTTGGCCTGTGTGGGCCTCCCATTGCAGTGGCCTCTCTTGTTGCAGAGCACCAGCTCTGGGTGCATGTGCTCCAGAGCGATGGCTCATAATTGGACACACCAGTCCAGCTGCTCCACAGCATGTGGGATCTTCCCAGGCTAGGGATTGAACCGGTGTCCCCTACACTGCAAGACGGACTCTTTACCCACTGGACCACGAGGGAAGCCCTGTCTTTGTCTTTTAAATATAGTTGTAACATGGAAATGACAACCCACTCCAATATTCTTGCCTCGAAAATTCCATGGTCAGAGGTGCCAGTCCAGTCGGACGTGACTGATTGTCCTCTTTTCTTCACAGAGTTGTGGCTCTAAATTCACACAAATCTGAAAAGAAGAAGAAACGTTATAAAGATTCTCTTTCTCTAGCTGCCATGATAAGAAAATTTCAAAAAGAGAAGGATGCACTAAAGAAGGAATCTAACCCTAAAGCCCCAGTGAACTTCACAGCTTCCTGTCTCAGTAAACCCCCCTCTGCTGCTGTCGCTTTGGGAAATGATGTCTCGGACCTGAATCTGAACAATACTGATCCGGACCTTCCCATCTTTGTTAGCACAAACGAACATGAACTGTTTCAGGAAGCTGAAAATGCCCTGGAGATGCTAGATGATTTCGACTTTGACAGATTACTGGATGCTGCTTCTAATGGCAGCCCGCTCTCTGAGTCAGGGGGAGAGAATGGAAACATCGCCCAGCCAAACTATGCCTCTCAAGTTACACCCAAGGTGATACCTACACTCCCAGAGGGTTTGCCTGTCCTCCTCGAAAAACGTATAGAAGACCTCCGTGTAGTAAGTGTGACCATTCCCTTTTTTTTTTGTTTGTTTGTTTGCTGCTCAGACATAGCAACAAATACTTATTTTCAGGCAAAAATAACAACCTGTAATCCTAACATACTTTATTTTTTTAATTTTTATTTTACTTTTTACTTTTACAGAGTTTTGTTGTTTACAGATATGTATGATCCAAGATCTAACGTACTTTTAAGTAACTTTATTTTCTATATTTCCTTCTAAGCATTGGATCTTTGCATAGCCTTTTTCTTTTTTTTCCTTTTTTTTTCCCCATTATGCCTCTTTTATTTATATTTGTTTTCATCCATCATTTTTTTTCTTTGGCCTATGTGGGCCTCCCATTGCAGTGGCCTCTCTTGTTGCAGAGCACCAGCTCTGGGTGCATGTGCTCCAGAGCGATGGCTCATAATTGGACACACCAGTCCAGCTGCTCCACAGCATGTGGGATCTTCCCAGGCTAGGGATTGAACCGGTGTCCCCTACACTGCAAGACGGACTCTTTACCCACTGGACCACGAGGGAAGCCCTGTCTTTGTCTTTTAAATATAGTTGTAACATGGAAATGACAACCCACTCCAATATTCTTGCCTCGAAAATTCCATGGTCAGAGGTGCCAGTCCAGGGTGTAGCAGAGTCGGACGTGACTGATTGAACTTGCACGCACACATAACATGGATGCAGCTGATTGTTTTATTACCTCACTTCATCTTATGTTTTTCTGTATAAGTTTTGTAAGTACAGTTGTTGTTTTTTTTTTTAATTTTGGCCTCTTTTATTGCTTTTTATTTATATGTTTTCATCCATCTTTATTCTTTTTGTTTTTTTTTTAGATTTATTTATTTATTTATTTTGGGGGGGGTCGGGTTGGGGAGGGAAGGGAGCAGGCAGGCCACTTCTATTGGTCTTTCATTTCTCTATTTTCATCCATCTTTGTTCTTTGGCCCATGTGGGCCTCCCATCGCGGTGGCGTCTGTCGTTGCAGAGCGCCAGCTCTGGGCGCATGTGCTCCAGAGCTCCGGCTCGGTGATTGGACACATTGGTCCAGCCGCTCCGCAGCACGTGGGATCTTCCCAGGCCAGGGATCGAACCGGCGCCCCTTGCACTGCAAGGCGGTGTCCTTACCCACTGGACCACCAGGGGAAGCCCTCCATCTTTATTCTTTTGGCCTGTGTGGACCTCTCATTGCAGTGGCCTGTCTTGTTGCAGAGCACTGGCTCTGGGTGCATGTGCTTCAGAGTGCTGGCTTGTGATTGGACACACTGGCTCAGCTGTTCCTTGGCATGTGGGAGCTTCGCGGCCTAGGGATCAAACCAGTGCCCCTTGCACTGCAAGGTGGACTCTTCCCACTGGACCACCAGGGAAGCCCCATAAGTACAATTTTTATTGGCTTCCTAGTTAGGTAAAGAAAACAGAGGGAAGGTAGGAAGAAATAAGTGTACCCAAACTTGGTCCACAGTGTGTTGACTATTAGTTATTCTGAAGTTGATTTTGTCAGCTAGTCCTTACTAACTAATCAGTGGCTTTAGTAAGCAGCATACATTGTGTTCTCACTAGATAAACTTTTAAGACTTGAGCTTTTAACATTTCACAGTGAATTGCTCTCCCAGTTGACTTGGATACAAAATCTTTGTTTAGCTGCAAATTCAGGTATGTGAATACACTTTTCCCTTTAATCTCAGGGAAATACTGTTTTGACTTAAAAAAAAAGTCCCAAACATAGCTTAAAATGCCCTCTTTTTAAAAATTACTTTAGCATGTTTGTGTAAACCTATGCCATGTTTTCAGTCTTCTCTCTCTCTTTTTTTTTTTTTTTCCTGATTTCAGAAGTCATACACTCAATATAAGTTGTATTTTTCACTTAGGGAAAGACTCACTATAGTCAGACATTTCCCAACCCCGCTAAGGGGCAACCACTATTAAACTACTTTTCTGGATTTTGTTTCATGCATGTAAATATGCTATTATTCAAACTAATTGTTAGCAGAAGTATATTCTACAGTTTGTCTCTTGTAGGGTTATTGTGACCATTTAAATCACATTTTTATTAATCATCTTCATATTGTGTTCATTTCTCTTAACTCTTTGTAAATTTTAAGTATCTGATCAGGGGAGCGAGAGATTTTTTCAACAGGTGACTCAGGGATTCTGTTTATCAAATTTGTTCTTTTTTCCTTTGTTCTTCTTATCTTCAGCTGTTATAATTCTATTTATCAAATTTGTTCTTTAGCATTTCTTCTGAGGTCATGGCTTATTAAATTCTCTAAAATTTTTACTTATTTTAAGGAACTTTGTTGGTTCAGGATTTACCAAGTGTGCTCAAGGATCTCATTGTCAGTATTTCTTTTTTTTTTTTTAAAGATTTATTTATTTATTTTGGGCGGGGGTCGGGTTGGGGAGAAAGGGGAGCGGGCGGGTCACTTCTATTCGTCTTTCATTTCTCTATTTTCATCCGTCTTTGTTCTTTTGCTCCTGTGGGCCTCCCATCCCGGTGGCCTCTGTTGTCGCAGAGCGCCGGCTCTGGGCGCATGCGCTCCAGAGCTCCGTCTCGGTCATTGGACACATCGGTCCAGCCGCTCCGCTGCACATGGGATCTTCCCAGGCCAGGGATTGAACCGGCACCCCTTGCACTGCAAGGCGGTGTCCTTACCCACTGGACCACCAGGGGAGGCCCTCAGTATTTCTTAAGCTATAACTGGTATTTGCCATAATTGTTACTTTAGGTCTTACTGTGTTGTTTGTTGGCCCATACAGTTCTTTTTCTTTTTTCTTTTTTTTTTTTTTTAGCGTATTGGGATTAGAAAATATATATATATTTATTTATTTATTTGGCTGTGCTGGGTCATAATTGCGGTATGTGGGATCTAGCTACCTGACCAGGGATCAAGCCCAGGCTCCCTGCATTGGAAGCCTGGAGTCTTAGCCACTGGACTGCCAGAGAAACCCCCCATACAGTTCTTTCTTTTTTTATTTTTGAAAAAAAAGATTTATTTATTTATTTAATTGAGGGGAGTGGGGTGGGGAGGGAGGGGAGCAGGCGGGCCACTTCTATTGGTCTTTCATTTATCTATTTTCTTTGTTCTTTGGGATATGTGGGCCTCCCTTCGCAGTGGCCTCTGTCGCTCCAGAGCTCCGGCTCGGTAATTGGACACATCAGTCCAGCCGCTCCGCGGCACATGGGATCTTCCCAGGCCAGGGATTGAACCGGCACCTTGCACTGCAAGGCGGTGTCCTTACCCACTGGACCACCAGGGGAGGCCCTCAGTATTTCTTAAGCTATAACTGGTATTTGCCATAATTGTTACTTTAGGTCTTACTGTGTTGTTTGTTGGCCCATACAGGTCTTTTTCTTTTTCTTTTTTTTTTTTTTAGCGTATTGGGATTAGAAAATATATATATATTTATTTATTTATTTGGCTGTGCTGGGTCATAGTTGCGGTATGTGGGATCTAGCTACCTGACCAGGGATCAAGCCCAGGCTCCCTGCATTGGAAGCCTGGAGTCTTAGCCACTGGACTGCCAGAGAAACCCCCCATACAGTTCTTTCTTTTTTTATTTTTGAAAAAAAAGATTTATTTATTTATTTAATTGAGGGGAGTGGGGTGGGGAGGGAGGGGAGCAGGCGGGCCACTTCTATTGGTCTTTCATTTATCTATTTTCTTTGTTCTTTGGGATATGTGGGCCTCCCTTCGCAGTGGCCTCTGTCGCTCCAGAGCTCCGGCTCGGTAGTTGGGCACATGGGTCCAGCCGCTCCGCGGCACGTGGGATCTTCCCAGGCCAGGGATCGAACCGGCGCCCCTTGCACTGCAAAGCGATGTCCTTACCCACTGGACCACCAGGGAAGTCCAAGATACGTGCTTTTTGCTATCCCATGTTGCCCCTAAAATCTTCAGTTTCTTTTATGTTTTAAATAAAAAGTGCTAGGGATGTAATCCAGGTTTTTCAACATGTGATTAATAATCACATGTTAATAATAATAGCTATTATTTATCAGCAAAAACCTATAGCATGTATGGAATGCAGTACTCCAGGAACCCACAGCTTAACAGGGCACCATTTACTGTTGAGTAGACAGGGCCCTGAGTGGAGGTGGCTAAGCCTTGATGCGGAGTCAGAATTGAAAGGGAGGACTGTCAAGCTCTATAATCTGCACTCTGTCCCCTGTGTTATGCGCCATTCATTCCCACTTGATAAACAAACTCATTAGCAGTGAGTATGTTTCAGTTTTGTCAGGTGCTGTCGTCTCCCGTATACCTAAAGCTCTTTCTTTACGAGCCACGGCAGGACTGAAACAGCTACTTCCTGACCTCTTAGGAGATTCTCTGTAAGAAGATTCATTCACCTGTAGTATCTGTCAACTCTCCATAGTTTTGTCTTTGAAATAGGAGGTGGTATTTTTGTTCAGAAGGTAAGGGTCCATCATCACCTACAATGCTCACCTTTGTCTGATAAGAGTTTCTTCCCATTGGCTCTTTTCTCACATTCATCCTGGCTTAGTTTTTGTGTTTCTTTTCCCTCCACATACCCAAGGCTTCATCCTTTCTAAGAAACACTGAGGTTTGTCTCAGAAATTGTCTTTATCTACTTACAGCATGTGAAGGTGTCAAGCTGTGTAAGTGATCAACCTATCAGTTGACAGAAGCAGTATATGACTTGCTCAGATTATTGGATCAGGGTGTTTTACATCTTGGGAGTCTCGAGATAAACTGTATCTTTTGTGATTTCCTCAGTAACTTCTGCTGGTGGTACAGTATGTCTTGGTTTGCGTACTCTGTTTCTCATGAACTGGCTAAGGTGACACAGTGATGAAAATTTCTTCACTGAATTAATTTTTGTTTATCCCTTGATAATGATCATGGCCATTTTTTTCATTGTTAGTAATTAAGTGCAACCTAGACTGGCTGCAGTACGCTTTGTACACGGTGACAGGGTTGTACAATTGAAGTCAGGAAGCCTCCCGGTTCTGAGGCTTTTTGCTATCCCATGTTGCCCCTAAAATCTTCAGTTTCTTTTATGTTTTAAATAAAAAGTGCTAGGGATGTAATCCAGGTTTTTCAACATGTGATTAATAATCACATGTTAATAATAATAGCTATTATTTATCAGCAAAAACCTATAGCATGTATGGAATGCAGTACTCCAGGAACCCACAGCTTAACAGGGCACCATTTACTGTTGAGTAGACAGGGCCCTGAGTGGAGGTGGCTAAGCCTTGATGCGGAGTCAGAATTGAAAGGGAGGACTGTCAAGCTCTATAATCTGCACTCTGTCCCCTGTGTTATGCGCCATTCATTCCCACTTGATAAACAAACTCATTAGCAGTGAGTATGTTTCAGTTTTGTCAGGTGCTGTCGTCTCCCGTATACCTAAAGCTCTTTCTTTACGAGCCACGGCAGGACTGAAACAGCTACTTCCTGACCTCTTAGGAGATTCTCTGTAAGAAGATTCATTCACCTGTAGTATCTGTCAACTCTCCATAGTTTTGTCTTTGAAATAGGAGGTGGTATTTTTTGTTCAGAAGGTAAGGGTCCATCATCACCTACAATGCTCACCTTTGTCTGATAAGAGTTTCTTCCCATTGGCTCTTTTCTCACATTCATCCTGGCTTAGTTTTTGTGTTTCTTTTCCCTCCACATACCCAAGGCTTCATCCTTTCTAAGAAACACTGAGGTTTGTCTCAGAAATTGTCTTTATCTACTTACAGCATGTGAAGGTGTCAAGCTGTGTAAGTGATCAACCTATCAGTTGACAGAAGCAGTATATGACTTGCTCAGATTATTGGATCAGGGTGTTTTACATCTTGGGAGTCTCGAGATAAACTGTATCTTTTGTGATTTCCTCAGTAACTTCTGCTGGTGGTACAGTATGTCTTGGTTTGCGTACTCTGTTTCTCATGAACTGGCTAAGGTGACACAGTGATGAAAATTTCTTCACTGAATTAATTTTTGTTTATCCCTTGATAATGATCATGGCCATTTTTTTCATTGTTAGTAATTAAGTGCAACCTAGACTGGCTGCAGTACGCTTTGTACACGGTGACAGGGTTGTACAATTGAAGTCAGGAAGCCTCTGGTCTGAGCCCTGGAGCCATCACTTACTAGCGGGGTGACTGGGGCGTACCCTATAACTTCTGTAAGAATTTTAGGCTCCTTGTTTTTAAAATGGGATCGATAATACTAGTGTCCCTGGCTGTTAGGAAGATGAAGCATGGTGATGAGTACAGTATATAGAATATCAGACACAGTGTTAAACAGTACTGCTTGTAGAAAGTGAGACATCTGCCTTCTGTTATCTTGGAGATTTAACAGCAAGAATTAAGGACCAAACCTTCCAGATACTCAAAATGCACAAGACACCCATGGCACTAAAAAATCTTACATGTATAACTTACTGAATTTGGGAAGACTCAGAAAAATGAAGCACAGACATCATAGGAAAGAATGTTCTGTATGCTGACTTTTGTTTGAGCACTCTTTAATTGCTTGTCATGACAGGTAATAAGCTGTGATACAAAGTGAAACTAATTCTAGCCCCACCCTCAAGGAGCTTATTCTAAAGTAAGTGGATTTGGAAACAAATGTGTTTACTGAGAGGTATATTGACAATCTTGTGTTTTTCTAGGCTGCCAAACTTTTTGATGAAGAAGGAAGGAAAAAATTCTTTACACAGGATATGAATAATATTCTTCTGGAGTAAGTACTTTTCTTCCATGATTAAAAAAACCTTAAGAATTCAGTAAGAAATATAGTAGACCTTTGAGGTACAGATGCTGTGTACTTGGCTAGTCTCAGTCTTGAGCTCTTCTCTTTAGGCCTTACAACATGTGTGGTTAAGTTTCTTAGCAAAACTATGTGTCTTCACACAGTGGTTCCCTATAATCCCTAGAATAATGAAAGCTCCCGATGGTAATATTGTCAGAGCAAATGACTGCTGTAATGGGTTGAATATAATCCTAGACTTACATGCAGTCTTTGTCATGTTATGTGAAAATATCTCTGTGTCATTTCTGATTGTTTATATTAAATTCAGTATAAATTTCCTTCTACTTTGATTTAGACTTGGAAAAAACAATTCCATTAGTGTCTGGTGAGGTTTATTATAATTCACACAGACATTTTATAGCCAAATGGAAAGTATGGTTTAACGAGGAGTCATTGTTGTGGGACAGGATGGAGGAGAAGACAGATGTTAAATTGGAAAAGAAAGGGTGAAAGCTGGTTTATGATAGAGATAGTCTTTATATCAGTGATAATCTTCACCCTTAGCTAGAGGTGGATATTAATGAAGTTGTAGGTTCTAAGACAATGGTCAGATAAGCTATATTTATAAACCTGTTGCCTTGTAAATGTTGACCACGGTTCCGGAAATTGAGTTGAGAAATAGTTAACCACAGGCAGAAATGGACAAAAAAGAAGTGGTCCTAGGGAAAGCAGAAAATTCCGCTCTGATGAAAATAATGTATGCCTACTTTTGGTGGTTCAGTGACATCATATATACAGAAACGAGGCAATGTTTCCAATACTATGATTCCTGTCTTTTAAATATATAATGGGGATAGTTTCTCATGAGATACAAAGGAGGGGTTGGCTTACTGGTTTTAATAACTCTTAATGATTGTGATCTCTCATTCTCCTTAAGTACTTAAAAAAATCTTTTTTGGTCTCCATGGACCTCATAAAACACATGAAACCCAGTATGCTACTAGGTTGGAGACAGAGGACTTTCTTGTTCCTATTCTTTATTTTATCCAGGGGTTTTCAGATGCGTTCTGTCTGCTTGTGAATGCTTCCTGCCTGTGCCGCCTCCTTGTACTCAGCTCTCCTTTAAACCTTTGGTTCAATAACCAGTGTAACCATTACTCATCAGAGCTGCCCTGGATTGCAGCATCAGGGACCTGACTAGCTCTTTTTCTTTTTCTAATAGCCACAAGTTTACTAGCTTAGGCCTTTTTCCTGTGACTGAGACAGCCCTTTTTTAAATTTCACTCTTCCTAAGGGGACAACTCTTTCTCTCTTTGAGAATCAAAAGATCATCCGTGGGACATTAACATCTCAAGTGAGCAGAATATCAGTATTCTACTAACAGGCTTCTCTGTTAGTTAATTCCTGCCATGTCTGTCTTATCTTACCTTTTTTTTTTTTTTTTGAGCCCATCTATTTTTTATTTCACAGAAAATGTGCCTTTAATTCTACAAACCTTAGTCTTCAGAGTTGAATTTCTTTCCCTTTTAGTCACTTTCTTATGCACATTTGTCTTCATACACTTTCCTGAACAAATGTCCCTTATTTCTCTGGACTGAGTTGATCGTCAAAGGGCATATGATACACGATTATTCAAGTAAATTCTAGAGGTGGATATTAATGTTGTTCTAATGTATAATGGTTGTAGGCTAAGACAATGGTAGATGCTATATTTATAAACCTGTTGCCTTGTAAATGTTGACCACGGTTCCGGAAATTGAGTTGAGAAATAGTTAACCACAGGCAGAAATGGACAAAAAAGAAGTGGTCCTAGGGAAAGCAGAAAATTCCGCTCTGATGAAAATAATGTATGCCTACTTTTGGTGGTTCAGTGACATCATATATACAGAAACGAGGCAATGTTTCCAATACTATGATTCCTGTCTTTTAAATATATAATGGGGATAGTTTCTCATGAGATACAAAGGAGGGGTTGGCTTACTGGTTTTAATAACTCTTAATGATTGTGATCTCTCATTCTCCTTAAGTACTTAAAAAAATCTTTTTTGGTCTCCATGGACCTCATAAAACACATGAAACCCAGTATGCTACTAGGTTGGAGACAGAGGACTTTCTTGTTCCTATTCTTTATTTTATCCAGGGGTTTTCAGATGCGTTCTGTCTGCTTGTGAATGCTTCCTGCCTGTGCCGCCTCCTTGTACTCAGCTCTCCTTTAAACCTTTGGTTCAATAACCAGTGTAACCATTACTCATCAGAGCTGCCCTGGATTGCAGCATCAGGGACCTGACTAGCTCTTTTTCTTTTTCTAATAGCCACAAGTTTACTAGCTTAGGCCTTTTTCCTGTGACTGAGACAGCCCTTTTTTAAATTTCACTCTTCCTAAGGGGACAACTCTTTCTCTCTTTGAGAATCAAAAGATCATCCGTGGGACATTAACATCTCAAGTGAGCAGAATATCAGTATTCTACTAACAGGCTTCTCTGTTAGTTAATTCCTGCCATGTCTGTCTTATCTTACCTTTTTTTTTTTTTTTTTTTGAGCCCATCTATTTTTTATTTCACAGAAAATGTGCCTTTAATTCTACAAACCTTAGTCTTCAGAGTTGAATTTCTTTCCCTTTTAGTCACTTTCTTATGCACATTTGTCTTCATACACTTTCCTGAACAAATGTCCCTTATTTCTCTGGACTGAGTTGATCGTCAAAGGGCATATGATACACGATTATTCAAGTAAATTTTAGTTATCCTCATATAATAGAAGACTGGAATTCTTAGAAAAAAATATTGTAAGTATGTATGTGAGGGATATGCATTGAAACTGCTCTCAGATACAAAATTTGTATATATTTGGGATAGACCAATGCAGTCAGTAACCTCTAGAGTTAATCCATTTCTCCAATTTTAACCTAATATGGGCTTGGAAGCAGGGAATCAGTGCTTCCAGTTTCTGAGTTACCCTTCCTTTGGAAACCAGTAATTTTTTTTTTTTTTTTAAAGATTTATTTATTTATTTATTTTGGGCGGGGGTCGGGTTGGGGAGGGAGGGGAGCGGGCAGGCCACTTCTATTGGTCTTTCATTTCTCCATTTTCATCCATCCTTGTTCTTTGGCTCCTGTGGGCCTCCCATCACGGTGGCATCTGTCGTCGCAGAGCACCGGCTCTGGGCGCATGCGCTCCAGAGCTGCAGCTCAGTAGTTGGACACATCGGTCCAGCCGCTCCGCGGCACGTGGGGTCTTCCCAGACTAGAGATCGAACCGGCGCCCCTTGCACTGCAAGGCAGTGTCCTTACCCACTGGACCACCAGGGGAAGCCCAGTAATTTTTATAAGTAGGTCATTGATTCAATCTGTTCTTACTTGGAATCTCTTACTACTTGGAATTTCTATTTTTATATTCAGTGTTAACTAACCTTTTATAATGGAGCAAGCCTAGAATGCCCCCTACCCAGAGTCTATACTTTTAATAAAGTTCTAACCACATTATTTAACCAAATGCTTATACATAGAACTCATGAGTATGGTGCTTGTTTTCCATTTGAACCTCTGCATTTGACCCTCTGGCTCTAATAGGCCTTACATTTCTTTTCATTTATTTCTTTATTGTGTTTAGCTTCTCTAGTACCAAAAATTTTCTACTGTCAATTCTGAGGAGTATAGTTTTCCACATTTCATCGTTTCTGAAATCATAGTGTGTAAGTGTTGGATACATATAATCTGGCCAGGCTTCTGGTTTCTTTTCTTTCCCAAAAGCTATTAATGGAATCTTTGGATGCACCTTATATTTGTGAAAGTATTTAAGTCCTTCAGCACCTTCTATAGTAGAACATGATAAGTTGGACATAATTTGCTGCCTAGGGCCTCAGTTTGGTCTTGACCTTCAAAGTAGTATCTGTTTTCACCTTTCAGCAGTAGGAGCTGCCAGATAGAATGTCTTCCATCTTGAAGAAACCTCACCTGTTTATTAGTAGGCTTCTCCTGCTGAAATAGGGTGGCTGTTGCCAAGTCGTCTTTTTTTCTGTAAAGTAACTGTTTGGATAAATACCTTTTTAACAGGAACTGGAGAATTAGAATAAATTGAATAAACAATTAAGTATCTAGTTGGTGCAGCAGAGGAACAAGAAGGCCAATAAAAGATGGATAAAAGCAATCTGTGTGTTTAACCAGAAGGGCTTTACTTCTTCTGAATCTGTAATTTTTTCAAACACCTTCAAGGAAAAATTACTCAAAGAACTTACTGAAACTGTGACTCTAGTATAGCAGTTGCAGAGTGGTGAGGGAAAGTATGATATCTCTTTTTTTGTTGTATGATATCTTTTTGAGGAAATGAGCCTTTGGTTAATAATGGAGTTCCTGTGTTTTACCCAAAAATGTAGATTTTGCCTCTGTCATCAGGAAGTTATTTGGTTAAAGCTGATTCACGTGGCATTGTTGTATAGCAGAAATCAACATGACATTGTAAAGCAATTATCTTGCAATTAAAAATAAAAGACCGGGCTTCCCTGGTGGTCCAGTGGGTAAGGAGTCCACCTTGCATTGCAAGGGGCACCAGTTTGATCCCTGGCCTGGGAAGAGCCTATGTGCCATGGAGTGGCTGGACCAGTGTGTCCAATTACAAGCCAGCGCTCTAGAGCGCGTGCACCCAGAGCCAGTGTTGTGCAAGGAGAGAGGGCACTGCAATGGGAGGCCCACACAGGCTGAAGAATAAAGATGGATGAAAAATAATAAAAAATCAGTAAAAAATGGCCAAAATATAAGAAAATAAAGAAATAAAAGACCAAAAAAATAATTATTTGGGCAGGAATGGGAATAAATTTAGTTTAGGATTCCAGTCCCCCCACCCTGGCTGTGTTATGTAGCTTGCAGGATCTTAGTGTCCCAACCATGGCTCAAACTTGTGCCCTCCACAGTAGAAGCATGGAGTTCTAACTACTGGGAAACCAGGGAATCCCCAGGAATTTAGGATTAACAGATACACACTATTATACAGTAAAGAATCTGCCTGCAATGCAGGAGACCCAGGTTTGATCCCTGGGTTGGGAAGATCTGGAGAAAGGAAAGGCTACCAACTCCAGTGTTATTCCCCTGAGAATTCCAGGCCTTGCTGGGTACAGTTCTGAGGAGAATTCCTTGCCTGGCCAGCTAGGGTCCATGGAGTTGCAAAGAGTCAGACACAACTGAGCAACTAACATGATGACGTATAAAATAGATGAACAACAAGGATCTAAACAACAAAACTCTTCTGTAAAAGTAAAAAGTAAAATAAAAATTAAAAAAAAAACAACAAGGATCTACTATATAGCACAGGGGACTGTAGTGATGATAACTTACAGTGGAACAAAATCTGAAAAAGCGTATATAGAGAGAGAGAGAGAGAAAACTGAACCACTTTCCTGAAACTAACACAGTAGTCTACATCACCTATACTTCAATTCAAAAAAGGAGAAAAATTATTTGCCATCCTTTTCAGGGTTATAAATTCTACTCTTTAACTAGACTCCTCGAAAGTTTTTATAGCATTGTTATTTATGGTGGGTTTTGTTTTTACTTGAAATCAAGGAAGTAGAAAATGAGAAGAGAATCTACCCCTTTTGAAATTCTGTGCTTTTTTTCAGTGGGTAAGGAGTCCACCTTGCATTGCAAGGGGCACCAGTTTGATCCCTGGCCTGGGAAGAGCCTATGTGCCATGGAGTGGCTGGACCAGTGTGTCCAATTACAAGCCAGTGCTCTAGAGCGCGTGCACCCAGAGCCAGTGTTGTGCAAGGAGAGAGGGCACTGCAATGGGAGGCCCACACAGGCTGAAGAATAAAGATGGATGAAAAATAATAAAAAATCAGTAAAAAATGGCCAAAATATAAGAAAATAAAGAAATAAAAGACCAAAAAAATAATTATTTGGGCAGGAATGGGAATAAATTTAGTTTAGGATTCCAGTCCCCCCACCCTGGCTGTGTTATGTAGCTTGCAGGATCTTAGTGTCCCAACCATGGCTCAAACTTGTGCCCTCCACAGTAGAAGCATGGAGTTCTAACTACTGGGAAACCAGGGAATCCCCAGGAATTTAGGATTAACAGATACACACTATTATACAGTAAAGAATCTGCCTGCAATGCAGGAGACCCAGGTTTGATCCCTGGGTTGGGAAGATCTGGAGAAAGGAAAGGCTACCAACTCCAGTGTTATTCCCCTGAGAATTCCAGGCCTTGCTGGGTACAGTTCTGAGGAGAATTCCTTGCCTGGCCAGCTAGGGTCCATGGAGTTGCAAAGAGTCAGACACAACTGAGCAACTAACATGATGACGTATAAAATAGATGAACAACAAGGATCTAAACAACAAAACTCTTCTGTAAAAGTAAAAAGTAAAATAAAAATTAAAAAAAAAAAACAACAAGGATCTACTATATAGCACAGGGGACTGTAGTGATGATAACTTACAGTGGAACAAAATCTGAAAAAGCGTATATAGAGAGAGAGAGAGAGAAAACTGAACCACTTTCCTGAAACTAACACAGTAGTCTACATCACCTATACTTCAATTCAAAAAAGGAGAAAAATTATTTGCCATCCTTTTCAGGGTTATAAATTCTACTCTTTAACTAGACTCCTCGAAAGTTTTTATAGCATTGTTATTTATGGTGGGTTTTGTTTTTACTTGAAATCAAGGAAGTAGAAAATGAGAAGAGAATCTACCTGTGTCCCTTGCTGTGTGTGACTACCTAAAAGAAATTCTGTGCTACTTATTTGTTGTTATTTTTGGCCAGCATTGAGTTACAGCTGCAGGAACTAGGCCCTGTCATTCGTAGTGGTGTCTACTCTCACCTTGAAGCTTTCGTGCCGTGCAATAAAGAAACACTGGTGAAACGTCTAAAGAAGTTACATCTCAACGTCCAGGTAAGAGGAGGAATGAGTCTCTGCATCTGGGGTTTCAGAACCTATAAAGAGACTGATTTCTGTTTGCTGCTTTGCATATTAATTACTTTATAGTCATATTATATATACTTAATAACCATAGAATAATCTTAAAGGCATGTTGGATTCCCTGGGGTAAAACTGCTTTTCATCAATTGATAGGTTTAGATGAGAAATAATGTTTTCTAATGCTTCTTGGATGAGGTAAATTAACCTCATTCTACAGCTGACAAAATTTTGTCCTCAGGAAACGCTCTGACATGTGTAACTCAAATCTTCTTATTCCTGAAATGGACCTGTACAGATATGCTCACACAGACATGAAGACCAATGGAAAGAATCACAAGATTGCATGTAAACTCAAAGTTTACTTATTGGTATCCTGCTTATTTTGCTAGATTCTTCTCCACTACAACTCCTCTGAGTGTTTCATTACAGTATCAGGAAGTTCTCCCATACATTGGGTCAGATCCAAATCCTTTCCATCCCGTTGGCCCTAATTCTGCTTTTGCATTTATTCACAAATTATGTCGCCTTCTTTACGTCATATCTAGTGACTTTCAGTACCTTCACTGTCCTGATTACTCTTCCCTTAATGATTTGTTTGACTATGTATTTAAGAAATATTTACAACATGCAAATTATAGTAAAATAACTTGAATATAGTTTATGATAAAGAAAAGGACATTTTTTCCTATGAATAGTAAAGGTATTTCCTGGGATTCAGGGCAAGAAAACAGCCAGGAAAAGACGGGACCTCATCATCTGGATTAATTCTGTTTCTCTTTACCTCTCTCTCATCTCACTTTTATCCTTTCATGTATGTCTTCAGATAAATGTACTTTATTTCCAAGGTTTTATATTACAGAAAAACCACACACAGAGATTGATGTAGCTTTCTCAACCCAGTCCATATTCTTGGGGTAAAAAACTGTTGCATTATTTTGAGTCGGTCTAAACTGTTCTGGGTAGGGGATGAGACTCACATAGCAGAGCATGGTGCAAATCAGGGAACACGTGCGCTGCTCTGGATGCCCATAGTGCCTGTGACCAGGCAGGCATAGAGGTCTGTGTTCCTGTGGTAAATAGGTCTGTACTTCGAGAAATAAAATGGTCCTTTTGAACTGAGAAACTAGTCCTTTCTCAGTTGAGAGTGTTAATGAACAAGTGAAATTTACATGAGGTCTCAGATTTTACTGGACGTTGCCTGTGGAATGTTAGCTATGGAAGAAAGACATTTACCTAGCCCTGCTTTTCTTCCTATGATATAATCATGTACTTTTTATTTCTTTTTTTTAAACTTTTATTTGTTTATTTTTGGCTGTGCCGGGTCTTTGTTGATGTGTGGGTTTAGCTGCTCTGCGGTATGTGGGATCTTCCCAGATCAGGGATCGAACCTGTGTCTCCTGCATTGGCAGACGGGTTCTTATCCACTGAGTCACAAGGGAAGCCCAATCATGTACTTCTGTATTCCTAAATGTATTGTTTGATTTGACATGTTTTTGAGCTTCTTTCAAATGGAGTAACTGTGTCTGTTTTCTTATGCAGCTTGTTTTTTACACTCAACATTATGCATCTCAGGTTTATCTGTCTTTGCGCATAGTGTAACACCATTTTTACTGCTCTGTCTACAGTGCTCCTTTGTATGACTATATTTCAGTTAGTTTATTCATTTAACTGTTGTGGATATATTGGTTTTTCCCAGGCACATAATCTCAACTATATAATTTTTAAGATGAGATCACCCAGAAGCCATGATACTGGATTTTGCATTTTTTAAAATGAGGTTTTATAGCAGACACTGTCATATGTGGCATAATATTTACTAAGCAAAACCCAGAAGCCAGGAAAAGACGGGACCTCATCATCTGGATTAATTCTGTTTCTCTTTACCTCTCTCTCATCTCACTTTTATCCTTTCATGTATGTCTTCAGATAAATGTACTTTATTTCCAAGGTTTTATATTACAGAAAAACCACACACAGAGATTGATGTAGCTTTCTCAACCCAGTCCATATTCTTGGGGTAAAAAACTGTTGCATTATTTTGAGTCGGTCTAAACTGTTCTGGGTAGGGGATGAGACTCACATAGCAGAGCATGGTGCAAATCAGGGAACACGTGCGCTGCTCTGGATGCCCATAGTGCCTGTGACCAGGCAGGCATAGAGGTCTGTGTTCCTGTGGTAAATAGGTCTGTACTTCGAGAAATAAAATGGTCCTTTTGAACTGAGAAACTAGTCCTTTCTCAGTTGAGAGTAAGTTAATGAACAAGTGAAATTTACATGAGGTCTCAGATTTTACTGGACGTTGCCTGTGGAATGTTAGCTATGGAAGAAAGACATTTACCTAGCCCTGCTTTTCTTCCTATGATATAATCATGTACTTTTTATTTCTTTTTTTTAAACTTTTATTTGTTTATTTTTGGCTGTGCCGGGTCTTTGTTGATGTGTGGGTTTAGCTGCTCTGCAGTATGTGGGATCTTCCCAGATCAGGGATCGAACCTGTGTCTCCTGCATTGGCAGACGGGTTCTTATCCACTGAGTCACAAGGGAAGCCCAATCATGTACTTCTGTATTCCTAAATGTATTGTTTGATTTGACATGTTTTTGAGCTTCTTTCAAATGGAGTAACTGTGTCTGTTTTCTTATGCAGCTTGTTTTTTACACTCAACATTATGCATCTCAGGTTTATCTGTCTTTGCGCATAGTGTAACACCATTTTTACTGCTCTGTCTACAGTGCTCCTTTGTATGACTATATTTCAGTTAGTTTATTCATTTAACTGTTGTGGATATATTGGTTTTTCCCAGGCACATAATCTCAACTATATAATTTTTAAGATGAGATCACCCAGAAGCCATGATACTGGATTTTGCATTTTTTAAAATGAGGTTTTATAGCAGACACTGTCATATGTGGCATAATATTTACTAAGCTTGTTAGTAATGTTTGTGTTTTATTTTTATTAGATTTTGTTCTCTATTTAATCATTTTATTACAGGTAAAATGTCCATGTAATTTACTGGCCAAACATGGAGTATTGTTAAGGATGTAATTGAGCACTACTAATAATTATGCTGAGGCAACAGGCAAAAACTGGGCCTCTGTTTGGCTGGCTGAGAAGTGTGGTTATCCTGGCTTTGTAGCCACAGTGCTCATATGATGAAAGGTCAGCATTGTAAAGAAATGCCCATATCTGAGTGTGCCAACAGTTCAAGTGTGTGATCAATATCTAAATCCCAGATTTCATCCTTTGAGGTTCTGTGGGCAAAATAAGCTTTGTAATTAGGCTTGAAAAAACTTTTAGTATTTTTTTTCCCTCAGGATGATCGTTTAAGAGAACCTTTGCAAAAGCTGAAACTGGCTGTTAGCAATGTCATGCCCGAACAACTGTTTAAATACCAGGAGGACTGCCAGGCTCGAAATCAGGCTAAGTGTGCCAAGTATGTACCTCTTCTGTTTGGACTGACCTTTGCATTTGAGAAGTACTTGTAGCTTAAGTGGAATTTCATCACCAAGTAGAAATCCACGTAAACCACTGAAGTGGTATAATTGAAGATTTTCTAAGTGAAGAGTCACTTCCCACTCAGTTGCTTTGGTGTGAAAGGCAAAAGGTCTTAGTGTGTGAGTGTGATCAAAGCTAGAGCTGACCCTGGTCAGACATTTCATGTGTTGGCCTACTTGACTGGTTGAAGTTGGATACAAGAGGTAAGTGTTCGTGCCTTTATATTAGAATTTGAAGCCTTATTTACGAGAGTATTATATAATGTAAAGTAGTATTGTATAATGTAAAGTAGTGTATGGAAAGTTAAATTCCTTATTTACCCTATCTTTTGAGTTAAGATTTAATTAAGCAATTCAATAAGTATCTAAGGAGCATATTATAGGCAATGTTGGGTTAAAACTTGGCTCCATAAAATGTTTTCCATTTTTAGGTTTCAAACAGATGAAGAACGAGAAAAAAATGGATCCGAGGAAGATGACGAGGAGAAACCAGGGAAACGTGTCATAGGACCAAGGAAAAAATTCCACTGGGATGACACCATTAGGTGAGCTTTAACCGAAACCTTCACTTTTAACCGAATAGATAATGCCGAAGTATGGTTTCTATGGTTTCTCATTAAAAAAGAATCTATAACAAACAGAAAACTTGATTAGAAGCAGCCAAACATTAGTGTGTAGGAACGTTTTATAAAATGAACTTGGTTCTGCTATCCTTAGAGTTCTGTCACTTTTGTTTTCATATAGTATTTTTCATAAGCTGATCTTATTATCGAGTAAGTCATACTGGTTTCAGAGGTGAAGTACTCAATATGTTTGTGGAACCAGTCATCTTTCTTACCAGTATTTCTGTACTCTGAGTAGAAGGTGTAGTTGTAGGATTATCCCTTTTAAACTTTGGTGCCCGGATTAAAGGTACCAAAGGGAATTATCTCATACTATTGGGTGCTCTAAGTGATGTATGTTAGAGCTGATTTATCCAGGACTGCCAGGCTCGAAATCAGGCTAAGTGTGCCAAGTATGTACCTCTTCTGTTTGGACTGACCTTTGCATTTGAGAAGTACTTGTAGCTTAAGTGGAATTTCATCACCAAGTAGAAATCCACGTAAACCACTGAAGTGGTATAATTGAAGATTTTCTAAGTGAAGAGTCACTTCCCACTCAGTTGCTTTGGTGTGAAAGGCAAAAGGTCTTAGTGTGTGAGTGTGATCAAAGCTAGAGCTGACCCTGGTCAGACATTTCATGTGTTGGCCTACTTGACTGGTTGAAGTTGGATACAAGAGGTAAGTGTTCGTGCCTTTATATTAGAATTTGAAGCCTTATTTACGAGAGTATTATATAATGTAAAGTAGTATTGTATAATGTAAAGTAGTGTATGGAAAGTTAAATTCCTTATTTACCCTATCTTTTGAGTTAAGATTTAATTAAGCAATTCAATAAGTATCTAAGGAGCATATTATAGGCAATGTTGGGTTAAAACTTGGCTCCATAAAATGTTTTCCATTTTTAGGTTTCAAACAGATGAAGAACGAGAAAAAAATGGATCCGAGGAAGATGACGAGGAGAAACCAGGGAAACGTGTCATAGGACCAAGGAAAAAATTCCACTGGGATGACACCATTAGGTGAGTTTTAAACCCGAAACCTTCACTTTTAACCGAATAGATAATCCCAAGTATGGTTTCTATGGTTTCTCATTAAAAAAGAATCTATAACAAACAGAAAACTTGATTAGAAGCAGCCAAACATTAGTGTGTAGGAACGTTTTATAAAATGAACTTGGTTCTGCTATCCTTAGAGTTCTGTCACTTTTGTTTTCATATAGTATTTTTCATAAGCTGATCTTATTATCGAGTAAGTCATACTGGTTTCAGAGGTGAAGTACTCAATATGTTTGTGGAACCAGTCATCTTTCTTACCAGTATTTCTGTACTCTGAGTAGAAGGTGTAGTTGTAGGATTATCCCTTTTAAACTTTGGTGCCCGGATTAAAGGTACCAAAGGGAATTATCTCATACTGGGGATCTGGCTATAGTGCTCTAAGTGATGTATGTTAGAGCTGATTTATCTTCATGTCATCTTCTGATTTCTTCAGATAATATTCTTTATTATTGCTGTCAGATTTGTGTGCTTTTAAAAAAATCTGTTTCAAGCTTAATTTTCTACAATTTTGCAGTCAGATTTATATATAAATATATATATTTTTAATCTGTTTAGAACTTTGTTATGTAACCTTGTTGAGATCAAATTGGGATGCTATGAGTTAGAGCCAAATAAAAGCCAGTCTGCTGAGGATTATCTTAAATCCTTTATGGAGACAGAGGTGAAACCATTGTGGCCTAAGGGCTGGATGCAGGCAAGGTAAGAAATGTGACGTCCTAGATCTTGTTTTACTTTCTTTTTGTTGTATTAAAGACACATACATACACATGTTACACTCATTTTCCTAAGAACCTAGTGTGTTTAACATGCTATACAGTCGTATCAGATGATGCCTACTTTGAAAGCTTCACTCACCTAAGAGAAAAAAATGGTCACATGGACTTAGAAATACATAAAGGTGACTCTCTTTAACCGACCCCTTTTTCTTTTTTGAGCCCAAATTTCCTAATAGAGAAAAAGGGAGGGGGGAAGAAGGTTATAAATTATGGGAGGGGTACTTTCTATGGGTATCATGAAGATAAGTAACCGATGCAAGGTGTAGACTGTTGCCAAAGAGACATACCTTGGTTCTGTTGAAAATAGTCGGTAGAGAGTGGTCGCTCAGAATCAACCATTCCCACTATAGAGAGTTAGGTAAAGAATGTTAAGATTGACAGACCTGACTGTCTCAACCTGTTATCCTAAAGTGTTCGTCTTAAAGCAACAGAAATCTGTTAAAAGATGCAGATAAAGAGATAATATAAAATTTCATGTAGAATAAGTTATTGTATTTACTGTACCATTGTTAAGTCTTTACTTGGTGAAAAAGCAAGCAGTAGCCTATTGAATATCAGATGATTAAAATGACAGAGTGATTAGCCTGTTATTATCTGCTATGGAAAAATAATTGTTTTCTTTCTTTCTTTTTTTTTTTAATTTTTCCAGAATGCTTTTTAAGGAAAGTCGGAGTGTACATAATCATCTTACTTCTGCTCCGTGAGTAAATGCAGACCCTAGATTTCTTCATTTATTTTTATTCACACTATGATAATTAGTAAATAAAATACTGTTCATTAAATGCTATGTAAAATAGGGCTTATATATTTATACTGTCTCTGTCTTACCACAGCTTTTTTTTTTTTTTTTTAATTTGGCCTCTTTTATTGGTCTTTCATTTATTTATTTTGATCCAACTTTGTTCTTTGGCCTGTGTGGGCCTCCCATCGCAGTGGCCTCTCTCATTGCAGAGCACTGCCTCTGGGCCCGTGCGCTCCAGAGCACTGGCTCGTAATTGGACATACCGGCCCAGCCACTGCGCAGCACGTGGGATCTTCCCAGGCCAGGGATCGAACTGGTGCCCCTTGTACTACAAGGCTGACTCTTTACTCACTGGACCACCAGGGAAGCCCTTACCACAACTTTAAAAAAAAAAATCATTTAAACTGTTGACTCTGTAAGACCTCAGGACACCTTTCTCTGTTAAAGAACTTCTCAGGGCTTCCCTTGTGGCTCAGTGGATAAGAACCCGTCCGCCAATGCAAGAGACACAGGTTTGATCCCTGATCTGGGAAGATCCCACATACCGCAGAGCAGCTAAATCCACACATCAACAAAGACCCAGCACAGCCAAAAATAAATAAATAAAAGTTTAAAAAAAAAAAAAAAAAACTTCTCAGGCTGGTCTCTGAAGCCTTGAATCCATAATGTGATGTATTGGCCTGAGGTCTGGTGGTGAGAAGCCATTTCAGCAGGAAGGCTCTGGAGGCTTCCTTTGTTCCTGGACCATCTGCCCTCCAGTTCTTCTGTGTCCTTTTTCTTTCCCTCTTAATGACCATCTACAGAGGTAATCTTAGCCTTCTGCTTCCAAGACAGTTCTGTAGATACCCTACCTAGCCTTGTTGTGCCTTTCAGAGTGTTTTATTCCACAAAATTAGGCTTAGTCTTCACATCCTTCTTTCTGTCCCAAACTGGATCTTTCATTAGTGATGTCATTACTAACGAGCAGTCTCTAGTTTTTTTTTAATTTTTCCAGAATGCTTTTTAAGGAAAGTCGGAGTACATAATCATCTTACTTCTGCTCCGTGAGTAAATGCAGACCCTAGATTTCTTCATTTATTTTTATTCACACTATGATAATTAGTAAATAAAATACTGTTCATTAAATGCTATGTAAAATAGGGCTTATATATTTATACTGTCTCTGTCTTACCACAGCTTTTTTTTTTTTTTTAATTTGGCCTCTTTTATTGGTCTTTCATTTATTTATTTTGATCCAACTTTGTTCTTTGGCCTGTGTGGGCCTCCCATCGCAGTGGCCTCTCTCATTGCAGAGCACTGCCTCTGGGCCCGTGCGCTCCAGAGCACTGGCTCGTAATTGGACATACCGGCCCAGCCACTGCGCAGCACGTGGGATCTTCCCAGGCCAGGGATCGAACTGGTGCCCCTTGTACTACAAGGCTGACTCTTTACTCACTGGACCACCAGGGAAGCCCTTACCACAACTTTAAAAAAAAAAATCATTTAAACTGTTGACTCTGTAAGACCTCAGGACACCTTTCTCTGTTAAAGAACTTCTCAGGGGCTTCCCTTGTGGCTCAGTGGATAAGAACCCGTCCGCCAATGCAGGAGACACAGGTTTGATCCCTGATCTGGGAAGATCCCACATACCGCAGAGCAGCTAAATCCACACATCAACAAAGACCCAGCACAGCCAAAAATAAATAAATAAAAGTTTAAAAAAAAAAGAAAAAAAAAAAAAAAACTTCTCAGGCTGGTCTCTGAAGCCTTGAATCCATAATGTGATGTATTGGCCTGAGGTCTGGTGGTGAGAAGCCATTTCAGCAGGAAGGCTCTGGAGGCTTCCTTTGTTCCTGGACCATCTGCCCTCCAGTTCTTCTGTGTCCTTTTTCTTTCCCTCTTAATGACCATCTACAGAGGTAATCTTAGCCTTCTGCTTCCAAGACAGTTCTGTAGATACCCTACCTAGCCTTGTTGTGCCTTTCAGAGTGTTTTATTCCACAAAATTAGGCTTAGTCTTCACATCCTTCTTTCTGTCCCAAACTGGATCTTTCATTAGTGATGTAATTACTAAAGAGCAGTCTCTAGTAAAAAGGCAGTTCTTTTCTATGGTTACAGTTTTGGGTGACTACTGGTTATCTCGACAAGGATTTTATTTTTACAGTAGCCTATAACTTAAGGCTATTTCTCTATAGCCAAGAAGTATAGTGTTAAGGGTTAATAAAATTAACAAATCACTGAGTAAATTACTGAACATTCTAGTTCAGTATTCCACTAAGAGGTCTGGATAACATCTGGATAATGTTAGAAAATTCCCCCTCTCCTTGAATACAGTTACAGTAGGTGAAATTTTTTCCACAGCTTTTAGGAAGGGCACTTTGTTAGTGTACTATCAGAGATGTATTGAGTTGATTTTGGTTTTCAGATCTTGCTATTTTGGGGGGTATAAATTCAGAGTAGTTTGGTTTTATATGTTACAGGTTTACTTTGTTACAGGTGGTTTACATATCCCAGGGTAGGGATGTATGTAGTTTTCATGCATTTGTATTTGTTTGTGTCAGTCTTTTTTCAGGCCTTTAATTTCCCTATGGTTCTAAAATCACATCACAATATAAGTATAAATGATTCATTCCTTCAATTCTTAATAAGCAAGTGTTTATATAGATCCTTTCCCTCAGTTTTTTTGTCTTTTTTTTTTTTAATAGCCTTGTTATTGTGGCTTTTTGTTTTGTATCAGAAAGTAGGAATCTGTCTGATAATATGGGCCTGGATGGAAGTTGCCTGAATGAAGCTGTAGATTGGCAATAAGTTGTTTATATCAGAAGTGGATCTGTCTGAAGCCTTGAATCCATAATGTGATGTATTGGCCTGAGGTCTGGTGGTGAGAAGCCATTTCAGCAGGAAGGCTCTGGAGGCTTCCTTTGTTCCTGGACCATCTGCCCTCCAGTTCTTCTGTGTCCTTTTTCTTTCCCTCTTAATGACCATCTACAGAGGTAATCTTAGCCTTCTGCTTCCAAGACAGTTCTGTAGATACCCTACCTAGCCTTGTTGTGCCTTTCAGAGTGTTTTATTCCACAAAATTAGGCTTAGTCTTCACATCCTTCTTTCTGTCCCAAACTGGATCTTTCATTAGTGATGTAATTACTAAAGAGCAGTCTCTAGTAAAAAGGCAGTTCTTTTCTATGGTTACAGTTTTGGGTGACTACTGGTTATCTCGACAAGGATTTTATTTTTACAGTAGCCTATAACTTAAGGCTATTTCTCTATAGCCAAGAAGTATAGTGTTAAGGGTTAATAAAATTAACAAATCACTGAGTAAATTACTGAACATTCTAGTTCAGTATTCCACTAAGAGGTCTGGATAACATCTGGATAATGTTAGAAAATTCCCCCTCTCCTTGAATACAGTTACAGTAGGTGAAATTTTTTCCACAGCTTTTAGGAAGGGCACTTTGTTAGTGTACTATCAGAGATGTATTGAGTTGATTTTGGTTTTCAGATCTTGCTATTTTGGGGGGTATAAATTCAGAGTAGTTTGGTTTTATATGTTACAGGTTTACTTTGTTACAGGTGGTTTACATATCCCAGGGTAGGGATGTATGTAGTTTTCATGCATTTGTATTTGTTTGTGTCAGTCTTTTTTCAGGCCTTTAATTTCCCTATGGTTCTAAAATCACATCACAATATAAGTATAAATGATTCATTCCTTCAATTCTTAATAAGCAAGTGTTTATATAGATCCTTTCCCTCAGTTTTTTTGTCTTTTTTTTTTTTAATAGCCTTGTTATTGTGGCTTTTTGTTTTGTATCAGAAAGTAGGAATCTGTCTGATAATATGGGCCTGGATGGAAGTTGCCTGAATGAAGCTGTAGATTGGCAATAAGTTTTTTTTTTTTTTTAACTTTTATTTATTTATTTTTGGCTGTGCTGGGTCTTTGTTGATGTGTGGGTTTAGCTGCTCTGCAGCATGTGGGATCTTCCTGGATCAGGGATCGAACCCATGTCTCTTGTATTGGCAGATGGGCTGTTATCCACTGAGCCACAAGGGAAGCCCCTGGCAATAAATTTTAATCAAAATAGTTGTTAGTTTAATTGATGGCATTTTAACTTAGTGAAGTAGAAATATTCAAACAATGTGAGGTGTTTTAGCTTTTCAACCCATTAATTATTTCGCAAACATTTGAGTACTTTCTTGTGCTGTAGAACCTGTTTTTAATCTTTCGACTTTTCCACACTGGTTCCCAAAGGTTCTAAATTTCCATGATATTTTTTTATTGCGTTTTTTCTGTCATTTTTGGTTTCTTTTTATTTGAACTATTATATTAAAAATAATTTTCCTTAAAAATGTGAAGATTTTTAAAAAATAGTGTATTATGTACAACCTCAGCATGGTTTAATTTGAACTTGAAGTTCCTTGAATCTCTTATCTATAAATAATTACAGTTCCTATCAGTTCCTTGAAATGTCTTCTTAGAAAGCTTCACTAGTCTGAGTTATTTTAATTTTTTTTAGCATTTACATAACTGAAAAAAAAAATCTTAAAAAAAAATTTGTCATCTACATTTCACATTTTACTAATGGTCTGATCTTTGGTTAATTGAAATTAGTGAGAATGTTGCTATATATTCACATATAAACTGAATACTTACATATAGAATTACGTATTACAATTTTCTCATGAGTGACTTAACTGCTACTGAAATAGCCTCTTTTTTAATCTTTTCTCTTAGGGCAAAGAAAAAAGTGATTCCTGCACCTAAACCCAAAGTGAAGGTTAGTGTTGAACCAAAACTTTAATTAGTGATAGTTGGTGACTGTTGAAATACATTCCTAAGATGAAAAAGTTATATGGTATTTAGCACAGATTTAGGTACCATACTCTTTAAGATGGGTATTTTCAAACATTGTAAAAATTCTGGAACCAGTGTGTTTGGGGGAATAGATGACTATGTGGCAATGGGAACTTTATATACATTAGTTACATTCTAAGGCTTAATACTACTTAGAAATGTTGGATAAAATATTAATATGACAAATGTCTGTTAATATGACAAATATCTTTTAAATGCATGGCTGAGATTTTGAATGAGAGAAATCCCTAAGGCTCAAAAAAAAGGGAAGCTGCTAAAATGTTTATCTGTCACTGAAACTTCAGTTGCCCTTAGGTGCATTTGCTGATTTCTGTCACCTTCTCAACAGCACAGTGGATAAGATTTTCTTAGACTTATTAGGTTGGGAATTGGGATGAAATTCTCCACAAACCTGAGATTCTCAGAGGATGACATTTTTAGTAAAAGAAATGACTAGAAAAGAAATCCGCTCACCAGCAGAAAGATTAAGAAATTTGTATGTGTTGGCCTGAGTTCTAGATTAGGGGAAGAAAGTTCTTCATGAAGATTTTTGTTAGATTAAGAGTTTAATTTATGCAACCTGAATGACCTGGAAAACTTCAAGCTTAGAAAATACTAAAAGTTGTCAACCTAAGCATGGTTTAATTTGAACTTGAAGTTCCTTGAATCTCTTATCTATAAATAATTACAGTTCCTATCAGTTCCTTGAAATGTCTTCTTAGAAAGCTTCACTAGTCTGAGTTATTTTAATTTTTTTTAGCATTTACATAACTGAAAAAAAAAATCTTAAAAAAAAATTTGTCATCTACATTTCACATTTTACTAATGGTCTGATCTTTGGTTAATTGAAATTAGTGAGAATGTTGCTATATATTCACATATAAACTGAATACTTACATATAGAATTACGTATTACAATTTTCTCATGAGTGACTTAACTGCTACTGAAATAGCCTCTTTTTTAATCTTTTCTCTTAGGGCAAAGAAAAAAGTGATTCCTGCACCTAAACCCAAAGTGAAGGTTAGTGTTGAACCAAAACTTTAATTAGTGATAGTTGGTGACTGTTGAAATACATTCCTAAGATGAAAAAGTTATATGGTATTTAGCACAGATTTAGGTACCATACTCTTTAAGATGGGTATTTTCAAACATTGTAAAAATTCTGGAACCAGTGTGTTTGGGGGAATAGATGACTATGTGGCAATGGGAACTTTATATACATTAGTTACATTCTAAGGCTTAATACTACTTAGAAATGTTGGATAAAATATTAATATGACAAATGTCTGTTAATATGACAAATATCTTTTAAATGCATGGCTGAGATTTTGAATGAGAGAAATCCCTAAGGCTCAAAAAAAAGGGAAGCTGCTAAAATGTTTATCTGTCACTGAAACTTCAGTTGCCCTTAGGTGCATTTGCTGATTTCTGTCACCTTCTCAACAGCACAGTGGATAAGATTTTCTTAGACTTATTAGGTTGGGAATTGGGATGAAATTCTCCACAAACCTGAGATTCTCAGAGGATGACATTTTTAGTAAAAGAAATGACTAGAAAAGAAATCCGCTCACCAGCAGAAAGATTAAGAAATTTGTATGTGTTGGCCTGAGTTCTAGATTAGGGGAAGAAAGTTCTTCATGAAGATTTTTGTTAGATTAAGAGTTTAATTTATGCAACCTGAATGACCTGGGAAAACTTCAAGCTTAGAAAATAACTAAAAGTTGTTAAATTAGTATTAACCCAGGGCACTGGCAAATTGCATTCTCTTTGGAATAACATGCCTCAGTCCCAGGCCTCAAAGGCTTATCACATATACACCATGTCAAACATTGAGTTTACAATAAAAAAAAATACTGGTTACGTGAGGCAGTGCTACCATGAGTGAGTCAGCAGAAACGACTGACAGAATTAGATTCCTGAGAACAGCAAGTGATGAATTCATTAGGCTTAGAACATAAAGTAACGTTTTAACATTTTTTAATATTTAAAAAAGTAGAAGGGGGGACAGAAAAATCAAAATAGACAAGGCAGAGTTGAACCAAATATTGGGTTAGCCAAAAAGTTCACTTGAGTTTTTCTGTAAGATGTTATGGGGGAAAAAAGAATCTTTTGGCCAACCCAGTATAACCTCTGGAAGTGAAGACTAGAATCATTTGACATTGAAATTGTAATGGAAGCCCAGACCTTTTAGGTTTCAGACTTTTCCAAAGCCTTCAGTTCTTTAAATAGAGTTTCTTTGCTTGTGAGGTTATGGCCAGAAGGTGTCTATTTGCTACTCTGTGCTCTTCTTAACTTAATATGTAGGAGGCTTTTTGAATACAGGTTAAGTAGTCTTCTTTTTCCTAGTTAACCTACTTTGTCTTCTAATCTAAATAATACTGAGCCATTATTTCATTAAATGTATTGGTTTATGCTTTGTTTTTTCTTCTTTTTTTTATAGATTTTTTTTTTTTTTGGCCACTTCTATTGATCTTTCATTTATCTATTTTCATCCACCTTTGTTCTTTGACCTACGTGGGCCTCCCATCGCAGTGGCCTCTGTCGCTGCAGAGTACTGGCTCTGGGCACATGCGCGCCAGAGCGCCGGCTCGGTAGTTGGACACATTGGTCCAGCCGCTCTGTGGCACGTAGGATCTTCCCAGGCCAGGGATTGAACTGGCGTCCCTTACACTGCAAGGCGGTGTCCTTACCCACTGGACCATCAGGGAAGCCCCTTCATATTTTTCTTAAGAGAAAGATACTTTTTAAATTCTTTAACTCTTTGAATATTTTTAAGCTGCTCTAATTCTCCTATCTCTTTCTTGAGTTTTTAAGAAAGTTAAATTTTTTTTATAAAAATAGAAAATATTCTCTCATTAATTTCTATTAATAATAGTCTTGATTTTTAGCATAGTACCTTGAATGTATGTGGAATAAATTGCAAATTTACTTCTACCAGAATGCATAGAAAGCATATATTTTTTTTTCTTTTGGCCACTTCTATTGATCTTTCATTTATCTATTTTCATCCACCTTTGTTCTTTGACCTACGTGGGCCTCCCATCGCAGTGGCCTCTGTCGCTGCAGAGTACTGGCTCTGGGCACATGCGCGCCAGAGCGCCGGCTCGGTAGTTGGACACATTGGTCCAGCCGCTCTGTGGCACGTGGGATCTTCCCAGGCCAGGGATTGAACTGGCGTCCCTTACACTGCAAGGCGGTGTCCTTACCCACTGGACCATCAGGGAAGCCCCTTCATATTTTTCTTAAGAGAAAGATACTTTTTAAATTCTTTAACTCTTTGAATATTTTTAAGCTGCTCTAATTCTCCTATCTCTTTCTTGAGTTTTTAAGAAAGTTAAATTTTTTTTATAAAAATAGAAAATATTCTCTCATTAATTTCTGTTAATAATAGTCTTGATTTTTAGCATAGTACCTTGAATGTATGTGGAATAAATTGCAAATTTACTTCTACCAGAATGCATAGAAAGCATATATTTTTTTTTCTTTTGGCCACTTCTGTTGGTCTTCCATTTATCTATTTTCTTTGTTCTTTGGGGTATGTGGGCCTCCCTTCACAGTGGCCTCTGTCGCTCCAGAGCTCCGGCTTGGTAGTTGGACACATCGGTCCAGCCGCTCCACAACACGTCGGATCTTCCCAGGCCAGGGATCAGATCGGCACCCCTTGCACTCCAAGGCGGTGTCCTTACGCATTGGACCACCAGGGAAGCCCTAGAAAGCATAATTTAAGTGTGCTTGAATTGAATCACCTGCCAATCGGCTGTGCCAGTTTCTCTATGTACTGTCTATGGGTAACTATAAGGCAGGCACACAGAGAGGCTGAAATGCAAGGAAGCAGGGAGTGATGGTCTGTATCACAGCAAACCATACACAGGCAGGTAGAATCTTAAGATAAAGGCAGAAGGACTTCTCTGTCATCACAGTGGTTAAGACTCCATGCTTCCAATGTAGGAGGAGCAGGTTCAATCCCTGGTCAAGGAGCTAAGATTCTGCATGCCACAAGGTGTGGCCAGAAAATTTTAAAAGACTTAAAAGATAAAGGCGGACATTCTCCTAGGTATGAGGAGGGAAAAAAGAGAATGGTCTCTGAATAGATGGGTTTGGAATACTATCTGAAGATCTGATAGAGGTGGGTGTGGGGAGAGGTGGTTTCATCACTTACATGCGTAGTATATGACGGTGCCTTCAGCTTGGAATGGCTTCCCGAGACGTGGTGAGTCTGGGTAGTACCTCAGGTCCTTCGACTTTTGAGGACAGTTCAGGTAGGAGCTCTCCCCTTAGAAAAATCGATTGGTTTTTACAGTCTCTTAAGATGATTTCTAGTAGAATTTTAATTATGAGAATTCCTTAGTCCAAACTAATACTTTGTAAATTTTGATTAATCATTTTTGTTTTTCCAAAATAATGCTGTTCATGCTAGGAGTGTAGTCCAAAAAAGGACCAGAAAACGCCTGTATCCTTGNCGGCGTCCGTTGGCGGCCGGGGGCCCGTCTGCTGCGGCCTCCACCAGCTGCGGCTCGACGCCAGCCCAGGAGACCATCTGCCTCGATGACTCACTCGATGAAGCCTTTTTCCCCCGCCTGCTGGACCTTGTTGGTCTTCCATTTATCTATTTTCTTTGTTCTTTGGGGTATGTGGGCCTCCCTTCACAGTGGCCTCTGTCGCTCCAGAGCTCCGGCTTGGTAGTTGGACACATCGGTCCAGCCGCTCCACAACACGTCGGATCTTCCCAGGCCAGGGATCAGATCGGCACCCCTTGCACTCCAAGGCGGTGTCCTTACGCATTGGACCACCAGGGAAGCCCTAGAAAGCATAATTTAAGTGTGCTTGAATTGAATCACCTGCCAATCGGCTGTGCCAGTTTCTCTATGTACTGTCTATGGGTAACTATAAGGCAGGCACACAGAGAGGCTGAAATGCAAGGAAGCAGGGAGTGATGGTCTGTATCACAGCAAACCATACACAGGCAGGTAGAATCTTAAGATAAAGGCAGAAGGACTTCTCTGTCATCACAGTGGTTAAGACTCCATGCTTCCAATGTAGGAGGAGCAGGTTCAATCCCTGGTCAAGGAGCTAAGATTCTGCATGCCACAAGGTGTGGCCAGAAAATTTTAAAAGACTTAAAAGATAAAGGCGGACATTCTCCTAGGTATGAGGAGGGAAAAAAGAGAATGGTCTCTGAATAGATGGGTTTGGAATACTATCTGAAGATCTGATAGAGGTGGGTGTGGGGAGAGGTGGTTTCATCACTTACATGCGTAGTATATGACGGTGCCTTCAGCTTGGAATGGCTTCCCGAGACGTGGTGAGTCTGGGTAGTACCTCAGGTCCTTCGACTTTTGAGGACAGTTCAGGTAGGAGCTCTCCCCTTAGAAAAATCGATTGGTTTTTACAGTCTCTTAAGATGATTTCTAGTAGAATTTTAATTATGAGAATTCCTTAGTCCAAACTAATACTTTGTAAATTTTGATTAATCATTTTTGTTTTTCCAAAATAATGCTGTTCATGCTAGGAGTGTAGTCCAAAAAAGGACCAGAAAACGCCTGTATCCTTGGCGGCGTCCGTTGGCGGCCCTTCGGGGAGCGCCAGCACGTCTGCTGCGGCCTCCACCAGCTGCGGCTCGACGCCAGCCCAGGAGACCATCTGCCTCGATGACTCACTCGATGAAGACCTTTCTTTTCATCCGCCTGCACTGGACCTTGTTTCTGAAGCTTTAGCTGTTATCAACAACGGCAACAAGGGCCCTCCAGCTGGCTCAAGGATCAGTATGCCAACTGCAAAACCTCGTCCAGGACTGAGAGAAGAAAAATTAGCAAGTATCATGAGTAAACTGCCACTGGCTACGCCCAAAAAACTAGATTCTACTCAGACTGCACATTCATCGAGTCTTATTGCTGGCCACACAGGGCCAGTACCAAAGAAACCCCAGGAGTTAGCTCACACTGGCATCTCTTCAGGCCTTATTGCTGGTTCCTCAATTCAGAACCCTAAAGTCTCCTTAGAACCCTTGCCGGCCAGGCTGCTTCAGCAAGGACTACAGAGGTCAAGCCAGATTCATGCTTCTTCCTCTTCACAGACCCACGTCTCCTCCTCTTCCCAAGCCCAACTTGCTGCCTCTTCTCACGCTCTGGGAACATCAGAGGCCCAAGACGCTTCTTCGTTAACACAAGTAACAAAGGTGCACCAGCAGCATCCAGCTGTCCAGCAGAACTACGTGTCTCCATTACAAGCAACTATTAGTAAATCCCAGACGAACCCAGTGGTGAAATTAAGTAATAATCCCCAGCTCTCCTGTTCGTCCCCACTTATCAAGACTTCAGACAAGCCACTTACGTCCGCCTACCCTGTCTACGCCCCAACCTGGAAATGGTTCTCAAGGGTCCCACTCCCTGGTTTCTAGGACAGTACCTAGCACCACTACCTCCAGTAACTATTTAGCCAAGGCGATGGTGTCACAAATCTCCACGCAGGGTTTCAAGCAATCCGGATTCGGTAACTTCCCTTAGAAAAATCGATTGGTTTTACAGTCTCTTAAGATGATTTCTAGTAGAATTTTAATTATGAGAATTCCTTAGTCCAAACTAATACTTTGTAAATTTTGATTAATCATTTTGTTTTCCAAAATAATGCTGTTCATGCTAGGAGTGTAGTCCAAAAAAGGACCAGAAAACGCCTGTATCCTTGGCGGCGTCCGTTGGCGGCCCTTCGGGGAGCGCCAGCACGTCTGCTGCGGCCTCCACCAGCTGCGGCTCGACGCCAGCCCAGGAGACCATCTGCCTCGATGACTCACTCGATGAAGACCTTTCTTTTCATCCGCCTGCACTGGACCTTGTTTCTGAAGCTTTAGCTGTTATCAACAACGGCAACAAGGGCCCTCCAGCTGGCTCAAGGATCAGTATGCCAACTGCAAAACCTCGTCCAGGACTGAGAGAAGAAAAATTAGCAAGTATCATGAGTAAACTGCCACTGGCTACGCCCAAAAAACTAGATTCTACTCAGACTGCACATTCATCGAGTCTTATTGCTGGCCACACAGGGCCAGTACCAAAGAAACCCCAGGAGTTAGCTCACACTGGCATCTCTTCAGGCCTTATTGCTGGTTCCTCAATTCAGAACCCTAAAGTCTCCTTAGAACCCTTGCCGGCCAGGCTGCTTCAGCAAGGACTACAGAGGTCAAGCCAGATTCATGCTTCTTCCTCTTCACAGACCCACGTCTCCTCCTCTTCCCAAGCCCAACTTGCTGCCTCTTCTCACGCTCTGGGAACATCAGAGGCCCAAGACGCTTCTTCGTTAACACAAGTAACAAAGGTGCACCAGCAGCATCCAGCTGTCCAGCAGAACTACGTGTCTCCATTACAAGCAACTATTAGTAAATCCCAGACGAACCCAGTGGTGAAATTAAGTAATAATCCCCAGCTCTCCTGTTCGTCCCCACTTATCAAGACTTCAGACAAGCCACTTACGTACCGCCTACCCCTGTCTACGCCCCAACCTGGAAATGGTTCTCAAGGGTCCCACTCCCTGGTTTCTAGGACAGTACCTAGCACCACTACCTCCAGTAACTATTTAGCCAAGGCGATGGTGTCACAAATCTCCACGCAGGGTTTCAAGTCCCCCTTCTCAATGGCTGCATCCCCCAAACTTGCCGCATCTCCAAAACCCGCCACATCTCCTAAACCCTTGCCCTCACCTAAGCCTTCTGCCTCACCCAAGCCCTCTCAGTCAGCTAAGCCTTCAGTATCAACTAAACTTCTTTCTAAATCCAACCTGACTCCCAAACCTACTGTATCCCCAAGTTCCTCCAGTCCAAATGCACTAGTGGCCCAGAGTGGCCACTCCAGTGGTAACAACCCGGTCCATAAACAGCCCAGTGGAATCAACATCAGCAGACAGTCTCCCACCTTGAATTTACTGCCCTCGAATCGCACTTCAGGCCTTCCATCTACAAAAAATCTTCAGGCCTCTACGAAGCTCACAAACTCACCATCCACTGGAACTGTTGGGAAGAACAGCTTGAGTGGAATTGCAGTGAATGTACCTGCCAGCAGAGGTAGCAACCTTAACTCAAGCGGAGCTCATAGGACTAGCCTATCTGGGGGAACAGGGAGTGGAACACAGGGTGCTACTAAACCGTTGTCTACTCCACACAGACCATCCTCTGCCTCAGGGTCTTCAGTGGTAACAGCCAGTGTGCAGGTATGTATGTTAGATGCATCCATGTGATAACGTGTAAGGTGGTGTAATATCTCTTATGAGTCAATTTAATGACCTTATTATAATGTATCAGTTGTTTATAACGTAACAGACATTGACATCACAGTGATGGAGACTTTTGGGGACCAAATTTTTGTTGGGATTTGTCTTTTTAATTATTATTATCACATGCTTCCTTTCAAAGTTTTCGAAAAACACAGTTTAAAACTATATTTTATCCAAGTCCAGAACCAGCTAGTCACTATGATTTTAACATACCTCCGCATGTGTCTTCTCCTCATTCTGGTCTCCTTTCTCCTTCCAGCTTTCGTATCTTTTTAAATCAAATGTATACGTTCATATTACTCTTTTTCTTTAACCATTTGTCTTTTTGAATAAAATTTTTATTTTTTATAAACTTTGCAGCTATTCGTATATAATTCTCTACCAAATTAGTGGCAATAATCCATTTATACCGCACTTTGCCCATTTGTGGGTTTTTCATTTTAATTTCTCAGCAGAAGTACCTAGTTGAAGGAATCTTTTCAAGAAGGCTCATGTGAAAGCTGTTTCCTTCTAGCCCTCACGTACCTGAGAGTTTGTGTGCCGTCACACTTGAGTTGATACAATCTTCTAGGGTCGCTAAGTGTCTCACTCCAGATTTTGTTAATACTGCCCTGCACTGATCTACTATTTCTCTAAAACCCATGCTCCACTGTAGCCCCAAGTTCCTCCAGTCCAAATGCACTAGTGGCCCAGAGTGGCCACTCCAGTGGTAACAACCCGGTCCATAAACAGCCCAGTGGAATCAACATCAGCAGACAGTCTCCCACCTTGAATTTACTGCCCTCGAATCGCACTTCAGGCCTTCCATCTACAAAAAATCTTCAGGCCTCTACGAAGCTCACAAACTCACCATCCACTGGAACTGTTGGGAAGAACAGCTTGAGTGGAATTGCAGTGAATGTACCTGCCAGCAGAGGTAGCAACCTTAACTCAAGCGGAGCTCATAGGACTAGCCTATCTGGGGGAACAGGGAGTGGAACACAGGGTGCTACTAAACCGTTGTCTACTCCACACAGACCATCCTCTGCCTCAGGGTCTTCAGTGGTAACAGCCAGTGTGCAGGTATGTATGTTAGATGCATCCATGTGATAACGTGTAAGGTGGTGTAATATCTCTTATGAGTCAATTTAATGACCTTATTATAATGTATCAGTTGTTTATAACGTAACAGACATTGACATCACAGTGATGGAGACTTTTGGGGACCAAATTTTTGTTGGGATTTGTCTTTTTAATTATTATTATCACATGCTTCCTTTCAAAGTTTTCGAAAAACACAGTTTAAAACTATATTTTATCCAAGTCCAGAACCAGCTAGTCACTATGATTTTAACATACCTCCGCATGTGTCTTCTCCTCATTCTGGTCTCCTTTCTCCTTCCAGCTTTCGTATCTTTTTAAATCAAATGTATACGTTCATATTACTCTTTTTCTTTAACCATTTGTCTTTTTGAATAAAATTTTTATTTTTTATAAACTTTGCAGCTATTCGTATATAATTCTCTACCAAATTAGTGGCAATAATCCATTTATACCGCACTTTGCCCATTTGTGGGTTTTTCATTTTAATTTCTCAGCAGAAGTACCTAGTTGAAGGAATCTTTTCAAGAAGGCTCATGTGAAAGCTGTTTCCTTCTAGCCCTCACGTACCTGAGAGTTTGTGTGCCGTCACACTTGAGTTGATACAATCTTCTAGGGTCGCTAAGTGTCTCACTCCAGATTTTGTTAATACTGCTGCACTGATCCTTACTATTTAAAACTCTAAAAAAGTTTTAAGGCCATTCTGACTTTTTGTTCCCTTGTACGTAATGTGTTTTCTCTGCCCGAAAAATTTTATCTATTTCCTTGAAAATCAAGTGTTCCCAGATAATAGCTAGGTTTGTCCAGTTTTCATTAATTTTGTACCATGGTACAAAAATTTAGAAAGTGGGTAACATCTTTTAGTCTCCTACCTGCTCATTTTTATTTCTCATCTCTTTGCCTAGGTTTTATGAGAACTCTTTATCACTCATTATTTCATCTCTCTGCCTTTCATATCATCTTTTCTGTTGTTATTTTCATCTCTCTACCACTTACTTGGATTCTGAGGCTTCCTCAAATTCGTCCTTCACTTTACTGATGGAATTCCTTTACCTTTTTTCCCCTCCCCTGAACCACAGCCCATGTGCATTGTTGGAAAAATTCAGAAAAAAAAAAATTAAAGTCCCCATCATCTCACCACTGTTGATATTTTCCTGATATCTCACATCTCACTGCTGTTGATATTTCTTTAAACTCTTCAAGAAAGTAGATTTTACATAATGTTCTGTTCCATAAGAACCTTTTTAAAAAAATAACATGATATACTGTTTCTTAGATTCTCAGTTATTCTTTGAAAATATGACTTTTACTGATTTATGAAGCTGTTGTCTGAGAAAGTGCTCTAACTTGGTACCGCCTCTATGTGGAACGGGAACATCTAATGAAGTGAATTTCCCCATGATATCTCTAGAGATCCTCTGCTCTTCATTATAAGCTCAGTGTTGGTATTCTATGTATACTTAAAACCCAAATCATCACTCTGCCCCTACTGTAGGCTTAGGAATGAACAAATTCTAAAGTTATAATATAGAACAAAATTAAGATAACTGACACTTCATGATCGAAATCTAGAATTTATAGATGTTTTATCTGTATGATTTTGCTTTTATCAGAAATAAGAAAATTGCCAAAAAACTAGGAATTATACATTAAAATGTTAAGTTATAGCTAAGGTCCAGGAGTTAGCTCACATTCCTGTTTTATTATCTTTATTAAAATGTTGACTATTTTGAAATCAGTCTTTAATTTGACCACAGGAATATGTGAGAGGATTATAACCAAAATGACAGTTCCACGGCCCATGTCCTCCTTCCTAGTGCTGGCTCTTCCCAGTGCCAACTACTTTCAATTCTGCTAGCTTTTTCTCTTGTGTTTTTAAAAAACAAGAATGAATGGAAGACTCTTTTAGTGTTGTCTTTCAGCTTCTTGTTGTGATAAATAAGGCTTTTAACTGTCTTATACCTCTCCCATTCTCTTCAAAGACTAAAATTACAACTTTTGATTAAATCTGTGACTCTGTAAAATATTCTCTATTGAACTAACTGTTGTAAACTGTGGTTTGAGTTGTTTTCTATCATAACTTTTTGACTTCTTTCCTAGAGTTAAAATTTGTTTTGTTTTGTTTTTTTTTTTTTGCACTTGCTTTGTTTTCTTTAAATTTAAAGTTAAATCTCTGTCTTTTGTCATCTCCAGAATGTATCAGTTCTGGTTTTCTGTTTTTGTTTTTTTTCCTTCGTGGAAACCTTCCTATATATTTGATCATTATCTTAAAAGAACAGTTTGATTTGTTGTTTACCAGAACCTACATGGTAAAATTTATGTTTCTAAAATGTAGCTCCTTCCTGCTGATTTTCTTTCTCTCCGAAATGTCTTTCTGATTTGGAGACTTCAGTATCCGTGCCTTATATCTGATTCTTTTTGTCTTTCTTATTGGTTTGACTGAAGAAAAGATGAGTAATTGAATAGGGTTATTCCTAACTTTTGATCAACCTAAAATACTCTTTTTTAACATAGCATCTTAATGAAGTCTTATCAGCTACCTCGTGGCCCCTAGACCCTATCTTCTAGCCGACCAACACAAAAAAACAGGTTTCCTATCTATGACTATAAAATACTCTACTTGCCTCTGAAAGACATCTTCAGCTGCTTGCAGATGTGAAAGTGACAGGTCCTGTGATTGACAAAAGTTAAAGTCTAGGTTGATATTATTATCTCTACCTGCTTTTTATTTAATAACACTCCACTCAAGGCTTTACAAAAGTTAAAGTCTAGGTTCATATTATCTCTGCCTGCTTTTTATTTAATAATACTCCACTCAAGGCTTTCCTATTCTTTCTTGCCCTTCTACTTACTGAATTTCTGTGAATCAGATCTTTGCCACTCTCTAATTTCCAAGATAATTCACTAAACAAATATTTATGAAGTGTTTAATATGTGCCAGGCACTCTTCTAGGTGCTGGGGAAATGGGGTGAACCAAATCATCCTCCCTCTCATGGGACATATATTCTAGGAAGATAAGCAAAACACAAGTTTTTAAAAATACTTTTAAGTGCTATAAAAATAAAAATAATGTGATCAAGTGTGATTGCTACTGACATGGATAAAGGAGATGGAGAAGGCCTCTTGGAGGAGACCACATTTGAGATGAGAAGTGAATGAGCAAGAGCTAGCCTTTTGGAGAGAAGAGCGATCAGCCCAGGCAGGAGGGTGATGGGTAGATGTGAAGACACTGAGTGAAATAGTTGAGAGCCTAACAGGGCTGGACAGTTGGGAAAGGTGGGGTGGTGAGGAGGTCAGAAAACAACAACAGGTGATTGAGGACTCTGTGGGCTACAGTTAGGACTTGGGCTTTTACTTTGTGTTCAGTGGGAAGCTGTGGGAGGGGAGTGGTACCATCTGATTTATGTTTCCAAAGATCGCTCTGGGTGTTGTAGAGAATGTGGTGGGCAGAGGTACTCACCAAAATGAAACATGTCATTAAAAAGATACGTAATGCCCCCCACAGGAAGAGCAAGGTATTCGTTTATATTTTCACCTGTCAGTGAAATGTGGAGGCTTGGAAAATATGTCTTATTATGGGGCGTTATCCTGAACTGTTTGCCTACTTCATGTTGATAGATTCTCCCATGTGACATCTAGATAATCTGGTGTTTCATTGTAGTTTTATAAACAAAAGTGGATATAGAAAATTTTTAAAAGTATAAAATGTTAGTTATGGCATGGTGCTATTTTTTATTGCTAATACACATTACTTAGTTTTGAAAATTGCCCTAATGTACACTTTTTGCCAGCTTTAATGCTTCAGTTAGCCTTCTCCAAAAAAGCATAGAGTTTATTAGCAGTATTTAATATTCCTCCAGGAGACAGTGAAGGACAGGAAAGCTGGGCATGCTGCAGTCCATGGGGTCGCACAGAGTCAGACATAACATAGCAGCTGAATCACAGCACTGTTCCTCACCAGGAGGGCTCCCCTGGGGGCACGTGGTCTTGGCGTGTGTTCCCCATGTTACCCTGAGACTCTAATAGAATGATGATGAGAGAACTCTTGTTAATTCTTGATGCCGATCTTTTTTCTTTGCTTTAAACCATTGTTGTTTCTAGGTTAGTAATTTCTTTCCTAAATCACCCATTTTTTATGTCATGGTTGGCATAGTAAAGAGGAACGACTGGCAAATAAGAAAACCAGTCAAGTCCAAGTGTAAAATGATAAAGATTTGTACTCAAATGTGGGAGGAAGTTGTGATTTCTTTTTTTTTTTTTGAAAAAGGATATGTTGACTATAAACTCATCTTGTCCTTCATTTTATGATGCTTAAAAACTAAGGTTTCAAGTCTTGAGTGGTGGGGAAGAACAGAACTATTGATCTTAGCCATTAACATACACAGGAGGGAAGTGGTGAAAAAACCAATGCTTGGGAATTGGTGAGGTCAGAAAACAACAACAGGTGATTGAGGACTCTGTGGGCTACAGTTAGGACTTGGGCTTTTACTTTGTGTTCAGTGGGAAGCTGTGGGAGGGGAGTGGTACCATCTGATTTATGTTTCCAAAGATCGCTCTGGGTGTTGTAGAGAATGTGGTGGGCAGAGGTACTCACCAAAATGAAACATGTCATTAAAAAGATACGTAATGCCCCCCACAGGAAGAGCAAGGTATTCGTTTATATTTTCACCTGTCAGTGAAATGTGGAGGCTTGGAAAATATGTCTTATTATGGGGCGTTATCCTGAACTGTTTGCCTACTTCATGTTGATAGATTCTCCCATGTGACATCTAGATAATCTGGTGTTTCATTGTAGTTTTATAAACAAAAGTGGATATAGAAAATTTTTAAAAGTATAAAATGTTAGTTATGGCATGGTGCTATTTTTTATTGCTAATACACATTACTTAGTTTTGAAAATTGCCCTAATGTACACTTTTTGCCAGCTTTAATGCTTCAGTTAGCCTTCTCCAAAAAAGCATAGAGTTTATTAGCAGTATTTAATATTCCTCCAGGAGACAGTGAAGGACAGGAAAGCTGGGCATGCTGCAGTCCATGGGGTCGCACAGAGTCAGACATAACATAGCAGCTGAATCACAGCACTGTTCCTCACCAGGAGGGCTCCCCTGGGGGCACGTGGTCTTGGCGTGTGTTCCCCATGTTACCCTGAGACTCTAATAGAATGATGATGAGAGAACTCTTGTTAATTCTTGATGCCGATCTTTTTTCTTTGCTTTAAACCATTGTTGTTTCTAGGTTAGTAATTTCTTTCCTAAATCACCCATTTTTTATGTCATGGTTGGCATAGTAAAGAGGAACGACTGGCAAATAAGAAAACCAGTCAAGTCCAAGTGTAAAATGATAAAGATTTGTACTCAAATGTGGGAGGAAGTTGTGATTTCTTTTTTTTTTTTTGAAAAAGGATATGTTGACTATAAACTCATCTTGTCCTTCATTTTATGATGCTTAAAAACTAAGGTTTCAAGTCTTGAGTGGTGGGGAAGAACAGAACTATTGATCTTAGCCATTAACATACACAGGAGGGAAGTGATTGTAGCCAATGATGAGTTCCTTTCTGAACCTGCCAGGTTGGTGACGGTTAGATATCTGAGTGGAATTCTTCACTAAACCATTAGCTGAACAGGATTGGAACTGAGGTGTGAGGTCAGAACTATAAGGACAAATCTGAGACATGAATAAAGGAGAAAAGGGAAGGCTACTGGAGAACTAGTGAAAAAAACAGAAGAGAAAGCTTTTTGAGGATGCTCTTCAATTTTTGTTCAGCAGTGGTGTGGACCATTGAGTATATAAGTATATGATATGATGGTGGCATCTTTGCATGGGTTAATCACCTACATTTTTCTCATACATTAAGAGATAAAATGATCATCCCTTAATAATGTTTACTGGTAGAAATCATCTATCTACAAAATAAAACTGATAACTAGTAATGCTTATTATTGATTAACAAACATTCAGAGAATTCCATTTTCTTGACCAAATTTAGAGCTGTAAAATGTTTTCCCACTGAAATTTAGAGTTGATAAAATAAGGCTGTAAAAGAAAACTCACAATTTCAGAAACTACAGTTAATACAGATATTACCTGATATTGATAAATTTGGATTATAATATATCTGATTCTGAGAAATCTGGATTGTAATATTTGTTAAGTACACACAAAGTCAAAATGGAAAAGATTTAATTGCTTTATAGAAAACTGTTCAAAGAATTAGCTTAATAGAGTATATTTAAGTAATTTCTCAATGAAAGCTCATGAGTTCCCCATGTTACCCTGAGACTCTAATAGAATGATGATGAGAGAACTCTTGTTAATTCTTGATGCCGATCTTTTTTCTTTGCTTTAAACCATTGTTGTTTCTAGGTTAGTAATTTCTTTCCTAAATCACCCATTTTTTATGTCATGGTTGGCATAGTAAAGAGGAACGACTGGCAAATAAGAAAACCAGTCAAGTCCAAGTGTAAAATGATAAAGATTTGTACTCAAATGTGGGAGGAAGTTGTGATTTCTTTTTTTTTTTTTGAAAAAGGATATGTTGACTATAAACTCATCTTGTCCTTCATTTTATGATGCTTAAAAACTAAGGTTTCAAGTCTTGAGTGGTGGGGAAGAACAGAACTATTGATCTTAGCCATTAACATACACAGGAGGGAAGTGATTGTAGCCAATGATGAGTTCCTTTCTGAACCTGCCAGGTTGGTGACGGTTAGATATCTGAGTGGAATTCTTCACTAAACCATTAGCTGAACAGGATTGGAACTGAGGTGTGAGGTCAGAACTATAAGGACAAATCTGAGACATGAATAAAGGAGAAAAGGGAAGGCTACTGGAGAACTAGTGAAAAAAACAGAAGAGAAAGCTTTTTGAGGATGCTCTTCAATTTTTGTTCAGCAGTGGTGTGGACCATTGTATATGATATGATGGTGGCATCTTTGCATGGGTTAATCACCTACATTTTTCTCATACATTAAGAGATAAAATGATCATCCCTTAATAATGTTTACTGGTAGAAATCATCTATCTACAAAATAAAACTGATAACTAGTAATGCTTATTATTGATTAACAAACATTCAGAGAATTCCATTTTCTTGACCAAATTTAGAGCTGTAAAATGTTTTCCCACTGAAATTTAGAGTTGATAAAATAAGGCTGTAAAAGAAAACTCACAATTTCAGAAACTACAGTTAATACAGATATTACCTGATATTGATAAATTTGGATTATAATATATCTGATTCTGAGAAATCTGGATTGTAATATTTGTTAAGTACACACAAAGTCAAAATGGAAAAGATTTAATTGCTTTATAGAAAACTGTTCAAAGAATTAGCTTAATAGAGTATATTTAAGTAATTTCTCAATGAAAGCTCATGAGTGCTAGTATGTTTCAGAGTGTTATTCTTTATAAACATGGTATCAAAGCCCACCCTGGTAAATAACGTTTTTCCTTAAGTGTCTAAGTTTAAAAAAGTAGTAAAATTGGAAACCAGTTTTCAGGGGTTGAGAGACAAGACAGTGTGGAAGATGAAAGCTCTCGTTCAGTAAGTTTGATAATAATAAAAGAACACGTAGATCAGGTGGTTGCTGGGGGTTGGGGAAGAGCCAGGAGTAGCAGCAGCGTGGCTGTTGGCTGTGAGCCGGGGCAGAGGTCTCTGTGGACGCCACGGCAGAGGCAGTGTGCTGAAGGCGGTGCTTGATTGACACCCATGACAGGAAGGTCTTCAGGGACAGTATTCATGGCGTAAGTCATGGTTAGCTTCTGAGGAAGAGGCAGGTATGGCTCCTGATGAGGAAGACACAGGCTGGTAGGATGAAATTCAGAGTATCAAGCTGGGGGATCTGAGAGTCATAGTCTGAAACAGCAGCGGCAAGGATTGTGCCAGGAAAAGTCAAAAGAAAGACAGTACAATTACAGAGCATTTTCAGAGACCAAATTGAAATTATATGGAATTAACGACCAGTGTCAAATCTAGAGATACGAGCAGAAGTGGAAATCTAAGGTTAGAAATGAATGGCGTGGGCTTCCCTGGTGGTCCAGTGGGTAAGGACACCACCTTGCAGGGCAAGGGCCGCCGGTTCGATCCCTGGCCTGGGAAGATCCCACGTGCCGCGGAGCAGCTGGACCGATGTGTCCAATTACCGAGCCGGAGCTCTGGAGCGCATGCGCCCAGAGCCGGTGCTCTGCGACAACAGAGGCCACCGCGATGGGAGGCCCACACAGGCCAAAAGACAAAGATGGATGAAAATAGACAAATGAAAGATCAATAGAAGTGGCCCGCCTGCTCCCCTCCCACCACCCCCCAAATAAATAAATAAATAAATGTTTAAAAAAAAAAGAAAATGAATGGCGTCAGACCAGAGTGGGTGTTAATAAAGGCCCTGCAGTAACAGTTAGGAGGGAAGCTTAAGGGGTGATGAAGAGCTGGGTAGAAGTGTTTGCAAAGCGAGCGTTGGTCACTCTTTGAAATGTAATGTACACTTCAGTCTTCACTTCTGTCTCCCAAGGTTTCTGTTAGACCAGACACAAGATACAGTCTCAGGTCCATGAGGGTATTAAGTAAACTAAATCAATTCAGGTTAAAGACGTGCTTTCTGATGTATTTTGACCCCTGGTTTCTGCAGTCCACAGCAGGAGCATCATTATTGGCTAATGCCTCACCTCTGACTCTCATGACATCACCTTTGTCTGTAACAAATCAAAATGTGACTCCTTTTGGGATGCTGGGTGGCCTTGTTCCAGTGACCATGCCCTTCCAGTTTCCCTTGGAGCTCCTCGGCTTTGGAACGGACACCGCGGGAGTGGCAACCACCTCGGGATCTACCTCAGCTGCTTTCCACCACAGCCTCACTCAGAGTAAGTGGGCGCTTGCGTTCCCACGGCGGCCTAGGCTGGCAGAGCAAGAGACCTCACGAACGTGTACGAATCAAGTGCAGTCCAGTCGGAGTCAGTGGAGACTGTAGAATTTTTTTAAATACAGTTTATTTCATCTATATAATATATATATAAAATAAGTTGAATAACTGAATGTTGAAAATTTTTTTATAGTTTCTAAAGTGAACTGACTGTTCCAAACTTCTCTTAATGAAATTCATAGTCAGAGCAAGTCAGATTTGCTGGGTTATTTGCATGCACATTTATATGTATACATGTATATGCTCGAGTTTAAAAAAGTCTTCGAAATTCAAGATTCTGTACTTTCATTAAATATATAATAATTATTATTATTATTATTTTTTTTTTTTTTTTTTTACTTAAGAGGGCTGAAATCATAGTTGGAAAGAGATCACTGACAAATCTGTTCTCCCCTCAGGTTTGCTGAAGGGTTTACAGCCAGGAGCTCAGCACACAGCAGCCCTTTCCCACTCACCTCTGCCTGCGCATGTACAGCAAACATTTAATGGTAAGAGAGCCCCCTGTTTCTTCCCTTCTCTATTTATGCAGATTTACAAACATGTATTTTAAATCTTTCCTGAAAACAACGTGAGGGAATGATAAAGATTAGAAAAACAAATTTTCATATGACCCAAGTTCTCATCAGCAACAAATGTCTTTTAAGAGAAAGGACATAGATAAAGGAGAGCTTTTGTTACATGTGCAGAGAGCCTTTTTGAAGGTGTTTGTTATATGGGAATGAGAACAAAGTATAGGATTCATAAGACAGTGTACAAAAGTCACGTCCAGTAAGTGGTCACAGATGACCTTTATGGAAAGCTTCCTGAATTCCAGAGAGTCCTGTGAGACTTACATGTATTAGCTAATTTAATCCTTACAGCAGACCTGTGAATGATGTCACTGTCCCCATTTACAAATTGGGAAATGGGATCAGAAGTAAGCAACTTGGCCAAGTTGATAGGGTAGTAAATGTTTAATCTGATATACAAACCTAGGAGGTCTGACTCTCTGGCCTGTATTTATTTATTTATTTGAGGGGGGTGGGGTGGGGAGGGAGGAGAGCAGGTGGGCCACTTCTGTTGGTCTTTCATTTGTCCATTTTTCATCCATCTTTGTTCTTTGGCCCGTGTGGGCCTCCCATTGCAGTGGCCTCTGTTGTGCCCGCCTTTGGGCATGCGCCTCTGGGCACATGCGCTCCAGAGCTCCAACTCGGTAATTGGACACATCAGTCCAGCCACTCCACGGCACGTGGGATCTTCCCAGGCCAGGGATCGAACTGGCACGCCCCTTGCCCTGCAAGGCAGTGTCTTTACCCACTGGACCACCAGGGAAGCCCCATGGCCTGTATTCTTAACTGTTACACACTTCTCTGCCTCTTTGCCATGATTAAATTAGTGTGATTTCAGATTGTTTACATTATATGCTTGTAGCCCAACTAGATTGCTCTGAGATCTGAAATTGGTTTGTGCACACTGCACCCAGCAAAATGCTCATCCTGTTCTGAGGCTCATCTTCAGCGTCTTTGAGCAGCTCAGCAGTAGTCTTAACTTTGGAAGCTGACCAGGGCCTCACTTTTTTTTTTTGGCCACTGCATTTAAAATGCTTGTTGAGCAAGTTTACAGTTGACCACACTGTGGAAATGGGAACTTCAGACCAATCTTGAGGCAGTAGGTTGTAATTAATGCTCTGAAATACCTAACTGGTAAGCTGCCCCAGACTTACCCCTCTAGAGAGTGAATACAAGACCACAGTTGAGCCAGGGGAGGAAACACGTGAACGTGTTGGTTGCTCAGTTGTGTCCAACTCTTTGTGACCCCATGGACTGTAGCCCACCAGTCTCCTCTGTCCATGGGATTCCCCAGCCAAGAATATTGGAGTATGTAAGCCTTTCCCTTCTCCAGAGGATCTTCCTGATCCATTGATCGAACCAGGTCTCCTGCATTGCAGGCAGATACTTTACACAAAGTAAGCACAAATGTCAACAGACTGATGTTCCTGAGCTTCTTGACTAGGTTTAAATGCTTAAGGAAAATTGCCCTGTGACTAAAGCAGCTCCATCCTGGGTACTGACAGCTGCTTGGTATGATGAGTCCAACTGAGAACTGTTATGTTCTTGGGCAGGCTGGTAGAAACCTGCTGAGAATTAGACACACAGGATTCTTGAGGTTCACCATAACTCCAGATTTGGATACATTATCTTGTTTCTGGTCAGCACCTCTAATCCAAAGGGAGACCGGAAATAAGACTGTCAGTATTTTCCAAGTAGTTAGAAATTTGAAGCTTACATAATTCTTCATTTAAAAACATTTTAAAATCTGAGACAGTAAATTTTGAAAAAGCATAACTGTCACAGGGATCGAACTGGCACGCCCCTTGCCCTGCAAGGCAGTGTCTTTACCCACTGGACCACCAGGGAAGCCCCATGGCCTGTATTCTTAACTGTTACACACTTCTCTGCCTCTTTGCCATGATTAAATTAGTGTGATTTCAGATTGTTTACATTATATGCTTGTAGCCCAACTAGATTGCTCTGAGATCTGAAATTGGTTTGTGCACACTGCACCCAGCAAAATGCTCATCCTGTTCTGAGGCTCATCTTCAGCGTCTTTGAGCAGCTCAGCAGTAGTCTTAACTTTGGAAGCTGACCAGGGCCTCACTTTTTTTTTTTGGCCACTGCATTTAAAATGCTTGTTGAGCAAGTTTACAGTTGACCACACTGTGGAAATGGGAACTTCAGACCAATCTTGAGGCAGTAGGTTGTAATTAATGCTCTGAAATACCTAACTGGTAAGCTGCCCCAGACTTACCCCTCTAGAGAGTGAATACAAGACCACAGTTGAGCCAGGGGAGGAAACACGTGAACGTGTTGGTTGCTCAGTTGTGTCCAACTCTTTGTGACCCCATGGACTGTAGCCCACCAGTCTCCTCTGTCCATGGGATTCCCCAGCCAAGAATATTGGAGTATGTAAGCCTTTCCCTTCTCCAGAGGATCTTCCTGATCCATTGATCGAACCAGGTCTCCTGCATTGCAGGCAGATACTTTACACAAAGTAAGCACAAATGTCAACAGACTGATGTTCCTGAGCTTCTTGACTAGGTTTAAATGCTTAAGGAAAATTGCCCTGTGACTAAAGCAGCTCCATCCTGGGTACTGACAGCTGCTTGGTATGATGAGTCCAACTGAGAACTGTTATGTTCTTGGGCAGGCTGGTAGAAACCTGCTGAGAATTAGACACACAGGATTCTTGAGGTTCACCATAACTCCAGATTTGGATACATTATCTTGTTTCTGGTCAGCACCTCTAATCCAAAGGGAGACCGGAAATAAGACTGTCAGTATTTTCCAAGTAGTTAGAAATTTGAAGCTTACATAATTCTTCATTTAAAAAACATTTTAAAATCTGAGACAGTAAATTTGAGAATCAGGCTGAAATTTTTGAATTCTAGACCTGCCACTCTGAGCAGGTCTAATTTGCTTGGCCATCACCTCCCTTGCTGGGGATAGCATGGTGTTTTTAATAGGCTTCTTATGGATAATTTAATAAAAATATTTAAAGCTTCTAGCATTGTACCGGGTACATGGTAATAGCTTAATAGTTAATGTTAATTTTCGGACCACATCTAATCTAAAGACTGGGGCCATTAAACTTTTTTTCTTCAAAGACACAAATCATGAATACTTGAGGCTTTGCGAGCCACGCAGTGCGTTCCGACCACTCGGCTCCACCTCTGCTGTACGGAAACGGTCCTAGAGAGGACGTGACGTGAGTGTGGCCGGGCTGCAGCAAAACTTTACTCATGAAAGGAGGCCAGAGACCACATTTGGCTTAGTCACCATAGTCACCGAACCCTGGTCTAAAGAATTTCACAGTCCAGTTAATGAGTATTTTATTTTGCTAATTAACCAAAGCTTCTTTGAGCAAAATCCCACCCTGCCATTTTATGAATTTAATTGTGCCTCAAGTCAGATCATTTCTTTGTACCAGTGCAGGGGTATAATATCTCATTATAAATGGAAAAGCCAGTTCTGTAGATACTCTCGCCAGAGTTCATTTTTAATAGTATTCTGTATGTACAGCTTTTGAAATAATTGTCTTGTTTCACTGCTGTGTCTTTACTTCAACAGAGGCAGCATTTTTGTTTTGCTTGGGTTTTACCCAAGTAATTTAGACACCACAGGAGTGAACTCAGCATTGTGACTTTCGTGGTCTCTTCCAGCATTAAGGTTGTTCTTGTAATACAGTAATTTGTTCCTTTACATTTAGGCATTTCTGCCATTCCTGCCTCCCCACTACCTTTTTCTCTTATGCCTGGTGGAGCTTAATTTTCCTTGATAAGGCAACAAATGATCTATTAGAGATTTTCTATGTATTTTTTTGGCCCTCGAGGTCACCAGGTCCCACTCTTGTCCATTTTAAGGAGAGTAACTAACATTTTTTTCCCTGTAAAACTTATATAGCCAAATGTAAAACTAGAAAAACCATTCTTCCCAGTAGCAAACTTTCCTATCTTTTACAGCTTTTGCAAGGTTAGGACTAAAAGATGCAGCTGAAGTTTTCACTCCCAGTATGGTCTGTTCATTTACATTAATAATTGAGTTATTAACTGCTATGTCATGGCAAGAAATTGAGTTTCAGTTGCATGAAAAGGAAATCGACCCTTCCTTCTAAAGAAATCAAAAAATGTGGTAGATTCCTTGAAGGAGGGGGAATGATTGTATCTTTTACGTTTTCTTTATAATCCTCACCGTGTTTGACGCAGTTGACTATAAGGTAGATAATAAATACTTGTTGAAATAGTATTTCTAGGACACTGAAAACCAATTAAACCATAGTCATTGTGAGATAAGAGGATCATTCTTGTTTTTATCTCCTTTATGGTCTCAACTTCTCTAATGCTATAACATGTAAGGTTGTTGTTGCCTTATCTTTCTAGCAATGTCATCATCCCCGTGAAAAGTAGAGGTTAACTGTTTGTTTTGCTTTGTATTTTTTATGACATGCTGACCCATACCAATTAAACACGTCTTTTCTCAGATGGAGGCCAAAGTAAAGGGGACACTAAATTACCACGGAAATCTCAGTGACTTCCCCGCAAGCAAAGGCGATGACACACGTGGCTGGCTGCTGGAACCTACCTGATGGGAAAGTACTCATGTGGTCATAGGGCTGCTGTTCTGTCGATGTTTACATACTCTCGTCCCAAGCACTGTGGTGAGGAGGAAAAAGAAAAGACAAGATTACTTGAGTAAAGCCAGGTGCAGGAGGAAGAAATGCTTTTGTGCAAAGTTAGTGTGACCGCTGGTCCCTTCTAAAGAAAGACAAAGTTACCGTATTAACTGACTTGAAAGAGACTCAGTTGTCAAACCCACAGAAACAGAAATTTGATTTTTTCCGGGGGCAGGAGGAAGGAAATTGAGGATTTGGGAAAACTTCATCCATCCTGGGGGTTGGATCCGAACACGTGTAGACCTAAGTGCATAGTAAAAAGGGAGTATGTCCATAATTAGGCCAGTTTGTTAGGAGTAACGGCCATGTTTGAGTGAACTCTGCAGCAAATTTGCCACAAATAAATTTAATGACCCTATGTCCAATGCAGACAGTCACTGAGTATAAATCATGTTCCCTCAAAAATCCTGAACAAACTTGAATTTCCTCCAGTGTGTAGCAACTCCTGTGTAAATCAGTGGACTCGAAAGGCTTCAGGACTAAGTTCTGTTAGCACAGTGATATATGTAGGACATTTTTTTGAAGTCAAAAAGTTGATCCTGTTGCTCATGACAGATGAAGCTTAGATGTCGCCTTTTTGTAAAAGGGTCAACCACACCTTCTGTTCAGAAGCAGGGACTCGGCACTCTTCTTCAGGTGATTTGTGCGTCCGGTGTTGAATGGTTAACTCTTATTTCCACTCTTGATGCTAAAATGTGAGTGTGTTCACATTTTCCTCTTGAGAAATGGGGATCTTTGTTGTAGGACTGCAGCTCTGGTCCACTTAGCCTTTGCAGGCCTGCCAGTATGAACTGTTCATTTCCCCCAACATCACTTGAGTTCACAACTTCTCCTTCTGTTCTTTTAGCTAGTGGTATTTCAGGTGATTATGAACTATTGATGCAAATAGGAATAAGTATGTATTACAGTGCTTCTCCATTGGTCAAAGCAAAGGCAAAAAATGAACACCCACGGTGGCTGGCTGCTGGAACCTACCTGATGGGAAAGTACTCATGTGGTCATAGGGCTGCTGTTCTGTCGATGTTTACATACTCTCGTCCCAAGCACTGTGGTGAGGAGGAAAAAGAAAAGACAAGATTACTTGAGTAAAGCCAGGTGCAGGAGGAAGAAATGCTTTTGTGCAAAGTTAGTGTGACCGCTGGTCCCTTCTAAAGAAAGACAAAGTTACCGTATTAACTGACTTGAAAGAGACTCAGTTGTCAAACCCACAGAAACAGAAATTTGATTTTTTCCGGGGGCAGGAGGAAGGAAATTGAGGATTTGGGAAAACTTCATCCATCCTGGGGGTTGGATCCGAACACGTGTAGACCTAAGTGCATAGTAAAAGGCAGTATGTCCGTAATTAGGCCAGTTTGTTAGGAGTAACGGCCATGTTTGAGTGAACTCTGCAGCAAATTTGCCACAAATAAATTTAATGACCCTATGTCCAATGCAGACAGTCACTGAGTATAAATCATGTTCCCTCAAAAATCCTGAACAAACTTGAATTTCCTCCAGTGTGTAGCAACTCCTGTGTAAATCAGTGGACTCGAAAGGCTTCAGGACTAAGTTCTGTTAGCACAGTGATATATGTAGGACATTTTTTTGAAGTCAAAAAGTTGATCCTGTTGCTCATGACAGATGAAGCTTAGATGTCGCCTTTTTGTAAAAGGGTCAACCACACCTTCTGTTCAGAAGCAGGCACTCGGCACTCTTCTTCAGGTGATTTGTGCGTCCGGTGTTGAATGGTTAACTCTTATTTCCACTCTTGATGCTAAAATGTGAGTGTGTTCACATTTTCCTCTTGAGAAATGGGGATCTTTGTTGTAGGACTGCAGCTCTGGTCCACTTAGCCTTTGCAGGCCTGCCAGTATGAACTGTTCATTTCCCCCAACATCAGTTGACTTCACAACTTCTCCTTCTGTTCTTTTAGCTAGTGGTATTTCAGGTGATTATGAACTATTGATGCAAATAGGAATAAGTATGTATTACAGTGCTTCTCCATTGGTCAAATGGCCTATGTGTGTTTTGGGGGGAATTTTGAAGATGGTATTTTAAAGGGAGGAATTAAATTAGGATCATTGTGTACAGGGGATTATTTTTATAACAATCATAGTGTATTTTTACTCCCTGTATCCACTGTAGTGAAACTGATTTGGAGCACTTGAGATTTTAAAGCTTTACTAATGCCTACTCAGAGTGTTGTGAGTAAACCTGCAGATAATAAGACTCCGTTATTAGAACTTCCTCATGCAAATAGTGTGTTCAACAAAGGATGTTAAGGGAGAAATTTATAGTGTTTGGATACATTTTGTTGACTTTTCCCACCTCATCATTGTTCTAGTCCCTCCTTTTTCTTCCTATTCAGGCTTCTAAATGTTTTCAAACTGTACCCAAGAATGGTGTAAGCTTGGTCCATTAATAATGCCAGACTCACCTAAAAATAAAACAGCATCAAATTGGTAGTAGTTAGATTTCTTATATATGTTTTCATTTTACAGGTCATCCGATACTGTTAATGTTTGTTCAGATAAGGGTATTAATCAAGCCCTTTTTTTCCTTTTCATAAGCAAAAGTTCCAAATAGCCTTTAGGACTGTGAATAAAGTAACAGAACATTTTAGATCTGTAAGTCCATATTTTGACTTCAAAGTCACACTGGCTTGCTTTATAGCAGGAAAAAAGTAACTGAAAACTTTAGTTCCAAGAACTTGTTACAGTAAGGGGAAAGAGTTATTTCAAAGGAATCATTGATTTAACTACTTGCCTCTATGAATTTAGTTTATCAGTAGAGCAACCAAGAATGTTCTGTGAACCCTGGTAGGTACCTTGGAGGGATGTTTGGCTGCGGCAGAGGTTTGACTGGAATGGAGAGTGTATGGTGGAATTCTGTTCAGTTTTTAACTAGGGAAGCTTCCCCACTTCTTGAGTCCTTTCAGTGTACATACCTCTTGCTTTTATCTCAATTTAGAAAAAACGTCTGAGCTAACTTACAGGAAGTATCCTTTGGGAAGCTGCCTGTTTTATTTCCCAGAACGAGGAGGGAAGCAGGCAGGTCCCTTTTTTTAGCTAGTGGTATTTCGGGAAGATAGTGAAAAATTTTAACAGTGCTTCTCCATTGGTCAAATGGCCTATGTGTGTTTTGGGGGGAATTTTGAAGATGGTATTTTAAAGGGAGGAATTAAATTAGGATCATTGTGTACAGGGGATTATTTTTATAACAATCATAGTGTATTTTTACTCCCTGTATCCACTGTAGTGAAACTGATTTGGAGCACTTGAGATTTTAAAGCTTTACTAATGCCTACTCAGAGTGTTGTGAGTAAACCTGCAGATAATAAGACTCCGTTATTAGAACTTCCTCATGCAAATAGTGTGTTCAACAAAGGATGTTAAGGGAGAAATTTATAGTGTTTGGATACATTTTGTTGACTTTTCCCACCTCATCATTGTTCTAGTCCCTCCTTTTTCTTCCTATTCAGGCTTCTAAATGTTTTCAAACTGTATCCAAGAATGGTGTAAGCTTGGTCCATTAATAATGCCAGACTCACCTAAAAATAAAACAGCATCAAATTGGTAGTAGTTAGATTTCTTATATATGTTTTCATTTTACAGGTCATCCGATACTGTTAATGTTTGTTCAGATAAGGGTATTAATCAAGCCCTTTTTTTCCTTTTCATAAGCAAAAGTTCCAAATAGCCTTTAGGACTGTGAATAAAGTAACAGAACATTTTAGATCTGTAAGTCCATATTTTGACTTCAAAGTCACACTGGCTTGCTTTATAGCAGGAAAAAAGTAACTGAAAACTTTAGTTCCAAGAACTTGTTACAGTAAGGGGAAAGAGTTATTTCAAAGGAATCATTGATTTAACTACTTGCCTCTATGAATTTAGTTTATCAGTAGAGCAACCAAGAATGTTCTGTGAACCCTGGTAGGTACCTTGGAGGGATGTTTGGCTGCGGCAGAGGTTTGACTGGAATGGAGAGTGTATGGTGGAATTCTGTTCAGTTTTTAACTAGGGAAGCTTCCCCACTTCTTGAGTCCTTTCAGTGTACATACCTCTTGCTTTTATCTCAATTTAGAAAAAAAAAACGTCTGAGCTAACTTACAGGAAGTATCCTTTGGGAAGCTGCCTGTTTTATTTCCCAGAACGAGGAGGGAAGAGAGGATGCTGACTCGTCTCGGCCTGTGGAGAGCTGTGCGTGTATTTGTCTCTGTGTGTGCATCTGAACACATTTATTTATCTGTATATGAGTTCAGTAGCAGTGTAGGTTGAGGAATGACAGCTGCATTTCTTAAACCCCTCGACTCTGAATCATGCCATATGAAGATCCCTGATGACTGTCTTCATTCGAGAAGAGCAGGGTTGTCAGTTCCTCTCCTCCCCCTTGTATTGTTTTATAACTGACCAGTAAAATTCATTGAAGGCCCTCGGCTCTGAGAAGGCCTCCCTGTGGAGATTCTATTCTGTTCTCTTCAGTCCTGGTTCTGTGAGAACTGCTGCCTCACCCCCACCCCATGTTCACTACCTTAATCCATTTCAAACAGGAACTACCCTTTTATGTTGTACAAATGAAATAAACATTCTTATATTTCTTACAAAGTATGATCAAAGAGATAGTACATGTAAATACCTATTTCTTTTCTAGGTCATAACATTGAAAACGGTGTCCATACGGTCACCTATTTTTACAGCTTTTCTTACTAAAAACATACATACAGAATCAGTTATTTTTTAGCACAGAGGCTTGTGACTCATATTCTATTTTTGCACTTGAAAGTCAAATTATGTTATTTTTTAAAATGGTGAATAATTGGAAAGGCTAGAGAGCGATGTGTATTTGTGAAGAGCATTAGCAACATCCCCATGTAAAAGTAATCAGCACACAGTTATGCCCACTCCGTGGGAGTCTTGATTCAGGAAAAGTCAGCTGTCTGTTTTCCACTGTCTCGTGTTCTGTTTATCAGTAGAGCAACCAAGAATGTTCTGTGAACCCTGGTAGGTACCTTGGAGGGATGTTTGGCTGCGGCAGAGGTTTGACTGGAATGGAGAGTGTATGGTGGAATTCTGTTCAGTTTTTAACTAGGGAAGCTTCCCCACTTCTTGAGTCCTTTCAGTGTACATACCTCTTGCTTTTATCTCAATTTAGAAAAAAAAAACGTCTGAGCTAACTTATAGGAAGTATCCTTTGGGAAGCTGCCTGTTTTATTTCCCAGAACGAGGAGGGAAGAGAGGATGCTGACTCGTCTCGGCCTGTGGAGAGCTGTGCGTGTATTTGTCTCTGTGTGTGCATCTGAACACATTTATTTATCTGTATATGAGTTCAGTAGCAGTGTAGGTTGAGGAATGACAGCTGCATTTCTTAAACCCCTCGACTCTGAATCATGCCATATGAAGATCCCTGATGACTGTCTTCATTCGAGAAGAGCAGGGTTGTCAGTTCCTCTCCTCCCCCTTGTATTGTTTTATAACTGACCAGTAAAATTCATTGAAGGCCCTCGGCTCTGAGAAGGCCTCCCTGTGGAGATTCTATTCTGTTCTCTTCAGTCCTGGTTCTGTGAGAACTGCTGCCTCACCCCCCACCCCATGATCACTACCTTAATCCATTTCAAACAGGAACTACCCTTTTATGTTGTACAAATGAAATAAACATTCTTATATTTCTTACAAAGTATGATCAAAGAGATAGTACATGTAAATACCTATTTCTTTTCTAGGTCATAACATTGAAAACGGTGTCCATACGGTCACCTATTTTTACAGCTTTTCTTACTAAAAACATACATACAGAATCAGTTATTTTTTAGCACAGAGGCTTGTGACTCATATTCTATTTTTGCACTTGAAAGTCAAATTATGTTATTTTTTAAAATGGTGAATAATTGGAAAGGCTAGAGAGCGATGTGTATTTGTGAAGAGCATTAGCAACATCCCCTTGTAAAAGTAATCAGCACACAGTTATGCCCACTCCGTGGGAGTCTTGATTCAGGAAAAGTCAGCTGTCTGTTTTCCACTGTCTCGTGTTCTCAGTTGCCTTCGCTGATGTATAAGCTGTTACTGTACATACAAGCTAATCCTCAGTATTCACAAGCAATAATGACTGGTCAGCAGAGCTGTCTCCAGGGACAGCAGTGCTGAGCCTCAGCTGGAGACTGAGAGCCAAGTGTCAAGCTCAGTCAGAGCCTCCACAATCGATGTAAGCAATAATTTCATTACCAAGCGGTTGTTAAATCTTTTGCATATACTTCTGTGATCAGAGGGTAAGAGAAATCATGATTGTAAAACCGCCTGAAGAAAATAAGTCTTGCGGGGGAAGAAGTGAGGTTCATCTGAGGTCACAGTCTTGATCTTGAGGGGCTCAGAGGATTGTGTTGGCACATTCTCTCATGCCCACCACCCCTTTGATGGATGTTGTTAGCCCAAATTCCTTCTTTTTAATACCACAGAAGCTGAATAGGGTTTATCATGTCACCCAGCTAAGGGGAAAGAACCGGGCACACACCTGTTCCAATGCTGTGGGTTTGACACCTGTTTGAAAACAACTTCTATGAAACGATTTTTAACCCAGGATTTTTTTTTCGTCCCCAAAGCAGAGCTAAATCGTTTACTCCCCAGGTTGGAAAGGGCAGACACCTCTTATCTTCTCCTTAGATTCACACCCCTTTCCACCTTTACTTGGTTCAAGACATTTTCTGAAATGGAATTCTACTGTTATTCAAACTGCCATTGATTATGCGAATGTTGTGTCCCTTGGGATCATCTCTTAGAACTCCAGTTCTCTGTCAGATTTGCTGCTACATTTGTAAAATGAACTTTGCCTGTAATGGTCAACTTTATTTACAGTTCTTTATGTCTAGGAAGTTTTGTCATATATAGAATTAGGATACTTTATTTTAGGGATGTAACATAAAGCACACTGGTCCCTGCATTCTTATCATCATCATTTAGGTTTTGAGTTTTTACTTTTGTTGTTGGTCGATGTCTATTTTGTCTTGTTTGAAATTAGAAACAGAAGAGTGAGAGAAATCTATAATCAGGCCAAACCTGAGAACTTGCCCTGTGTTTCAGCACTGTAGTTTCTGCTGACCTTACGTTCTCAAAGGGCACTTTTACTTTCTGTTGTGCATGTATGGTTGTTTTTTGTTTGTTTATTGTTTTGGTTTTTGTTTTAAGGGGCTTTTTGTTTTTGTAATAATGACGCAGAAAGAAAATGTGGTAGTAGGTAAATGACTGATTACGAACATGTTAGATAGACAGTTTTATTTTATAAAATATAAGGGGAAAGGTTTAACTCTGTAAATCATTTCTTAGCTCTGGTAAAATGGCTTTTATTACTCCTCTGAAGCATACTCAATTTAGGCCTTTGTCTTTGTTAAGTGCCTTTTTTTTCTTTCTTTTTCCCCCTCTTTTGACACTGTTCTTGGATATCCTTAAGTACAGGCTGATACACCAGGGTATTCAGGAGGAAGAATCTCAAACTTGCCAAGATCACGTCATGCTGTAATATTCTTCCTTTTCCTTATATGTATATGGATATATGTGTAAGATACACACATACATGCATACATATATGTGTGTGTATATATATATATGTATACATATGTAATATATATATATATATAACTACTAGCTGCTGTACCATTGCATCCTTTCCGAGCACTCCCTTTTTTAATGTTTGCAAAACTTCTGCCTTGTTTATTCCATTGCCTTTAGTCAATCCGAATGGGTAGATTGGGAAATTGTCTTTTCACAAGATACTGTCTTCCCCCTTTGAATATCTGTTTGTAGAAGTTAACAGCAACAACAACAACAAAATATATATATATTATATATATATATAAAATAAGTCTGTTGCTATAAGTAAAGTAAATTTAGTGGACTCATGGTTGTTCCTGGATATAATCCACTGCTCTGTGCCCTTCAGACTTGGCACATGTAGCACCAGAGAGAGCACTGGGGTAATGAGAGTTCTTCCGGGTCAGGTTGGTAAGGGACATGATGGCCGGCAAGACTAAAGACACGGGAGAGCTCAAGTTAACAACCATGGTACCGTTTCTGAGTTTTGAAGTTAGCAACTTTGTCAATGTTAAAAATGCATCATATATTCTTCTGGAAAATGAGTTTTGAAGAATTCATATAGCTGCATATCTGTCAAAGGTTAATAAACTTACAAGTATAAAGACTTCAGATACAGAGGAAAACACTCATATAACCCATAGCATTCTTGAGAGAGCTTCAGTTTTCTTATTTGCCAAATCATTGCATTTGGCTTAATACAATTTAATGGTTATTTATGTTTCTCCTTTGAGCAAAAGGAAATGTGGTAGTAGGTAAATGACTGATTACGAACATGTTAGATAGACAGTTTTATTTTATAAAATATAAGGGGAAAGGTTTAACTCTGTAAATCATTTCTTAGCTCTGGTAAAATGGCTTTTATTACTCCTCTGAAGCATACTCAATTTAGGCCTTTGTCTTTGTTAAGTGCCTTTTTTTTCTTTCTTTTTCCCCCTCTTTTGACACTGTTCTTGGATATCCTTAAGTACAGGCTGATACACCAGGGTATTCAGGAGGAAGAATCTCAAACTTGCCAAGATCACGTCATGCTGTAATATTCTTCCTTTTCCTTATATGTATATGGATATATGTGTAAGATACACACATACATGCATACATATATGTGTGTGTATATATATATATGTATACATATGTAATATATATATATATATAACTACTAGCTGCTGTACCATTGCATCCTTTCCGAGCACTCCCTTTTTTAATGTTTGCAAAACTTCTGCCTTGTTTATTCCATTGCCTTTAGTCAATCCGAATGGGTAGATTGGGATATTGTCTTTTCACAAGATACTGTCTTCCCCCTTTGAATATCTGTTTGTAGAAGTTAACAGCAACAACAACAACAAAATATATATATATTATATATATATATATAAAATAAGTCTGTTGCTATAAGTAAAGTAAATTTAGTGGACTCATGGTTGTTCCTGGATATAATCCACTGCTTTGTGCCCTTCAGACTTGGCACATGTAGCACCAGAGAGAGCACTGGGGTAATGAGAGTTCTTCCGGGTCAGGTTGGTAAGGGACATGATGGCCGGCAAGACTAAAGACACGGGAGAGCTCAAGTTAACAACCATGGTACCGTTTCTGAGTTTTGAAGTTAGCAACTTTGTCAATGTTAAAAATGCATCATATATTCTTCTGGAAAAAGAGTTTTGAAGAATTCATATAGCTGCATATCTGTCAAAGGTTAATAAACTTACAAGTATAAAGACTTCAGCTACAGAGGAAAACACTCATATAACCCATAGCATTCTTGAGAGAGCTTCAGTTTTCTTATTTGCCAAATCATTGCATTTGGCTTAATACAATTTAATGGTTATTTATGTTTCTCCTTTGAGCAAAAGAACATAATATTCGGTAGCTAACGTTCATCTGTTTCTTGTTGAAAACAGATGTGACATGTGAAGGGAGACCAAGTTGAACCGATCCTCAAAACCCAGTACAAATATAACTAATAAATGCCCCCTTTTAAGTACATTTTAAGTGAGGAGACGGGTGGCCAAAAAGGAGGAGGCAGAGGCTCCTGGCGGTTTAGCTGGTCGCTGGGGTGTGGTCAGGTGGCCCCAATCTGGTCAGGTTACTCTGGAGTGACTGTGTTTAGGGGATATCGTTTACCCTCTGTGCCTCGGATTACCCACTAGGAATTTGGGTATAGTAATACTCACCTACCTCCCAGGGATGCCAGAGACTTTTTCAAAAATATTTTGAGTTTTTTTAAAATGTCCTATATAATCAAAAAAGTATTATCATCTTCCTGCAGAGGCTAAAAAAAAAATGTTTCCCTATGATGGGGATAAAAAGCACCATATGACTTAAGTTTAAGAAAAAAAATCACTGGAATTCTAATTTAATAACAGGTGTTATTTAAACATATAATATTTGTGCTTGGATAAAATGCTTAGTTTCAAGTTAATAAGAGGGGAGGGGGTAAATAATACTAAGTTTCTTAATTATAAGTAGGTTTTACTTTTTTAGCCATTTATGGTATTACTGCATGTGTGATTTTTGCCAAGGTTGTGGAGCTGAAGCTAGCTAACACTTGGATGATTGATTATTGGAGTTGATTAACGATCCCAAATGTTTTATCTCCCTCACTTTGCCGTGTTCTGTCTAATTTCCTATATTCCTTGTTTAGTAATGATAGCTAAGCTTTTCACTTTCTAAAAAAATGAATGGGAGTCTTCTCCTGCTTGTAGAGATTGTATTCCTGTAACAATAGGTTTATCAAGCTTTGCACTGAACGGGCAAGCACTACACACAGTCTGCTGGGTGTACTTCAACCATATAGCTGCATATCTGTCAAAGGTTAATAAACTTACAAGTATAAAGACTTCAGATACAGAGGAAAACACTCATATAACCCATAGCATTCTTGAGAGAGCTTCAGTTTTCTTATTTGCCAAATCATTGCATTTGGCTTAATACAATTTAATGGTTATTTATGTTTCTCCTTTGAGCAAAAGAACATAATATTCGGTAGCTAACGTTCATCTGTTTCTTGTTGAAAACAGATGTGACATGTGAAGGGAGACCAAGTTGAACCGATCCTCAAAACCCAGTACAAATATAACTAATAAATGCCCCCTTTTAAGTACATTTTAAGTGAGGAGACGGGTGGCCAAAAAGGAGGAGGCAGAGGCTCCTGGCGGTTTAGCTGGTAGCTGGGGTGTGGTCAGGTGGCCCCAATCTGGTCAGGTTACTCTGGAGTGACTGTGTTTAGGGGATATCGTTTACCCTCTGTGCCTCGGATTACCCACTAGGAATTTGGGTATAGTAATACTCACCTACCTCCCAGGGATGCCAGAGACTTTTTCAAAAATATTTTGAGTTTTTTTAAAATGTCCTATATAATCAAAAAAGTATTATCATCTTCCTGCAGAGGCTAAAAAAAAAATGTTTCCCTATGATGGGGATAAAAAGCACCATATGACTTAAGTTTAAGAAAAAAAATCACTGGAATTCTAATTTAATAACAGGTGTTATTTAAACATATTTGAAAATGCTTAGTTTCAAGTTAATAAGAGGGGAGGGGGTAAATAACACTAAGTTTCTTAATTATAAGTAGGTTTTTCTTTTTTAGCCATTTATGGTATTACTGCATGTGTGATTTTTGCCAAGGTTGTGGAGCTGAAGCTAGCTAACACTTGGATGATTGATTATTGGAGTTGATTAACGATCCCAAATGTTTTATCTCCCTCACTTTGCCGTGTTCTGTCTAATTTCCTTATATTCCTTGTTTAGTAATGATAGCTAAGCTTTTCACTTTCTAAAAAAATGAATGGGAGTCTTCTCCTGCTTGTAGAGATTGTATTCCTGTAACAATAGGTTTATCAAGCTTTGCACTGAACGGGCAAGCACTACACACAGTCTGCTGGGTGTACTTCAACCAGTCTACCTTTGTAATTTATGCTTCTCTGCCATGAAAGAGTTGGAGCCATCAACTGCTCAGGTTGTAGGAAAGTGGGAGAGCAGAGGCAGGATGCTCTTCCTAGCTGGGGCAGCGGCGGGGAGGGTGGGGGCACCAGCTCCAGGAAGGGAAGGTCATCTTATCCTACCCTCCATCGGGTATATTAAGCAGAAATATGTAGAATTTTCCTTTTATCATTTAAAACAAAACAGAAAAGGTTGGATGCGGCCTCTCCGTTAGAGCTAGGAGCTGATCATCATTTGCTAGGGACGATGTGCAGATTTAAATTGTAGCACCTATTCAGGGTCAGGAAAGAGAATGTACGGGGATGAGGAACAAATGATGTGGTGTGAGCGAGTTGGGAGAAGGCACCAGGCCCAAGCAGACAAAGCCTCTGGGTTAATTCCCAGAACTGGCTGAGGCCCATTTCATCTCTAGCGACAGGACATTTTTCCTTAAAAGTCACTTTTTGTTTTTTTGTTGCTTTTTCCAGATAAAGCCTTAGTTAGTAGCCTCTAAATATCAACTATGCAGATAAACATACAAGTTTTCCACATTTTCCCTCTTTTTTCCATTCTTTAAATAACAGATGTTAATTAAGACTTCTACCCAAAGAAATAAGGCATAAGGGTTTTGTTGAATGTGTGTTTGTTCCTCATGAGAAAATTAATGGAAACATAAAAATAGAGCCTTTTAAAACTTGATACTCAGAAACTAAGTATAGATTATAAAAGGGGGCTAAGTTTTTTTTTTCTTTTTAGCCATTTATGGTATTACTGCATGTGTGATTTTTGCCAAGGTTGTGGAGCTGAAGCTAGCTAACACTTGGATGATTGATTATTGGAGTTGATTAACGATCCCAAATGTTTTATCTCCCTCACTTTGCCGTGTTCTGTCTAATTTCCTATATTCCTTGTTTAGTAATGATAGCTAAGCTTTTCACTTTCTAAAAAAATGAATGGGAGTCTTCTCCTGCTTGTAGAGATTGTATTCCTGTTAACAATAGGTTTATCAAGCTTTGCACTGAACGGGCAAGCACTACACACAGTCTGCTGGGTGTACTTCAACCAGTCTACCTTTGTAATTTATGCTTCTCTGCCATGAAAGAGTTGGAGCCATCAACTGCTCAGGTTGTAGGAAAGTGGGAGAGCAGAGGCAGGATGCTCTTCCTAGCTGGGGCAGCGGCGGGGAGGGTGGGGGCACCAGCTCCAGGAAGGGAAGGTCATCTTATCCTACCCTCCATCGGGTATATTAAGCAGAAATATGTAGAATTTTCCTTTTATCATTTAAAACAAAACAGAAAAGGTTGGATGCGGCCTCTCCGTTAGAGCTAGGAGCTGATCATCATTTGCTAGGGACGATGTGCAGATTTAAATTGTAGCACCTATTCAGGGTCAGGAAAGAGAATGTACGGGGATGAGGAACAAATGATGTGGTGTGAGCGAGTTGGGAGAAGGCACCAGGCCCAAGCAGACAAAGCCTCTGGGTTAATTCCCAGAACTGGCTGAGGCCCATTTCATCTCTAGCGACAGGACATTTTTCCTTAAAAGTCACTTTTTGTTTTTTTGTTGCTTTTTCCAGATAAAGCCTTAGTTAGTAGCCTCTAAATATCAACTATGCAGATAAACATACAAGTTTTCCACATTTTCCCTCTTTTTTCCATTCTTTAAATAACAGATGTTAATTAAGACTTCTACCCAAAGAAATAAGGCATAAGGGTTTTGTTGAATGTGTGTTTGTTCCTCATGAGAAAATTAATGGAAACATAAAAATAGAGCTATTTTGTGTGTTCATTTGTCCTAAAATGTGAACTTGATACTCAGAAACTAAGTATAGATTCTGGTGCACACTGTAGTTATTTAGAATCATGGAATGTCTTTGGGTTGTTAAGATAAAACCATCCCAGTGTTCAATTCTGAGAAAGTTTTAGACTCTGTGGCACAGTGTTCAGGTTTGTGGAGCTAAATAGATGACCAGGCCATCATCACAAAGTGGCATTAAATATTAATGTCAGTCTTAGTCTTTTCTTCCCTTTCTTCAGTTTTCATTCTTCTCGCCTCTAGTCTGAGCTCTCAGTTGACCATTTCATCGACGAGTGACTCCAGCAGAGTGACTACAAGTTGCTAAGCGTCTGGGGAGGACAGGTGAAACTCTCAGCTCCTTCTCTCACGCACACTGGTCACCTGTGCTGGGTCCTCACTGAATTTGAAAGTAAAGACTGCGGGCGTGTTGCAGGAGTGTTCACATCCTGGCAGACTCAGACAGGGATTGGCAGGATTGTAATCAGGCTGCCTTTGAATGACTTGATCTTTTCCTCAGATATTCCCAAAGTACTGTTTGCTTGAAGGTAGCTATTTGTGGTCTTTATTTCATTTCCTCATACTGTAATACTTGTTTTTCAGCCTTTTTTACCTATGACCCTTTTAGTGTGGGTTACTACTTAAATTCTGGATACTTTCCCGAACTGTTAACCAAACAGGTCAAGAATACTTTAAAAATCTCAGTAGTATAAGTAAGGGGTCTGTATGTTCAGGACTTAGAATCATCACTGGTGACCTGGATTTTTTCTCTTTATGTTAAAAATAATTTCTCTACTATATTTTATAGTAATTTATTGCATGGCTTCCTCTTGATACTTTTCAAGATTATTCAAAAGAGACCTTTTATTTGTAAGGGCTCTTACTTCACAATATAATCTGCCTTGCTTCTTTTCATTACTTCCTGGAATAAACCTATTTTATGAAGGTCTGCATCAGAAAGGTCAAATGAATCCTTACTGTCAGTTTTAGGTTCCTCAGAAATTGCTCTATATATTATTTGCTCCCATTTTGCCAATAATTATATAATTCTATTTTAGGTCTAGTTTTAAGTTTTTGTAACAAAGCACTAATGGAAACCTAATTGAAACACAAGCAAGATGGTTATTACCTTAGATAATGTGGAGATACTCTGTTTTTTAAGTTAACAGCTCCACCTACCCTCTAAGCACATTTAGGAGGCGGCAGTAACCAAGACCAGCCTAGTGGCATGGGTTTTATGTGACAGCCTGCTCCATGACATTTTCTGTTCTTATGGCCATCAGCTTCCCTCTTTTTTGCTTCTCTTCTGTTTGCAGGGGTAGTGTGCCAGCATATTAGGTTTTCTTTCCTACACCTGTGAAATTACCAAGAATTACCCCAATTTTGGCCAGAGTCATTAAAGAGAAGTTAATCTCAATTGACTGACTTATTACTGTTCTACATAGGTAGTCAGAAAGTTGACCAAGTTTGGCCAACTTTAAAACTCCTTTAAAATGACCTTCTGAGACCTTCAGATCGGGCCCTTTTCCCAAGGAGTGTTCACATCCTGGCAGACTCAGACAGGGATTGGCAGGATTGTAATCAGGCTGCCTTTGAATGACTTGATCTTTTCCTCAGATATTCCCAAAGTACTGTTTGCTTGAAGGTAGCTATTTGTGGTCTTTATTTCATTTCCTCATACTGTAATACTTGTTTTTCAGCCTTTTTTACCTATGACCCTTTTAGTGTGGGTTACTACTTAAATTCTGGATACTTTCCCGAACTGTTAACCAAACAGGTCAAGAATACTTTAAAAATCTCAGTAGTATAAGTAAGGGGTCTGTATGTTCAGGACTTAGAATCATCACTGGTGACCTGGATTTTTTCTCTTTATGTTAAAAATAATTTCTCTACTATATTTTATAGTAATTTATTGCATGGCTTCCTCTTGATACTTTTCAAGATTATTCAAAAGAGACCTTTTATTTGTAAGGGCTCTTACTTCACAATATAATCTGCCTTGCTTCTTTTCATTACTTCCCCTGGAATAAACCTATTTTATGAAGGTCTGCATCAGAAAGGTCAAATGAATCCTTACTGTCAGTTTTAGGTTCCTCAGAAATTGCTCTATATATTATTTGCTCCCATTTTGCCAATAATTATATAATTCTATTTTAGGTCTAGTTTTAAGTTTTTGTAACAAAGCACTAATGGAAACCTAATTGAAACACAAGCAAGATGGTTATTACCTTAGATAATGTGGAGATACTCTGTTTTTTAAGTTAACAGCTCCACCTACCCTCTAAGCACATTTAGGAGGCGGCAGTAACCAAGACCAGCCTAGTGGCATGGGTTTTATGTGACAGCCTGCTCCATGACATTTTCTGTTCTTATGGCCATCAGCTTCCCTCTTTTTTGCTTCTCTTCTGTTTGCAGGGGTAGTGTGCCAGCATATTAGGTTTTCTTTCCTACACCTGTGAAATTACCAAGAATTACCCCAATTTTGGCCAGAGTCATTAAAGAGAAGTTAATCTCAATTGACTGACTTATTACTGTTCTACATAGGTAGTCAGAAAGTTGACCAAGTTTGGCCAACTTTTAAAATCCTGGCCATGCATTAATTACATAGACCTTCTGAGACCTTCAGATAAGCAAGGGGCCTTATCACTGGTAGAGGTAGAGTTCCAGCATACACGCAATTTTTTGGCCAGCCTCCAGAGAAAGGATTCAAGCCTTGTATTGTTCTTTTCTTGGCTGTCTTTGGAAAATTATATTATAGACTGTATCAACAATATTTAACTGTTCTTAAGCAGAGTGTATAAATCTGGAGCTTGTCCTTCCTTGTCTATTGCTTGCTTAACGTTGGCAAGCTTAAAGGAAAAGGAAAGGAAATCTCTGGCTGGTGAAAATTCTGTGCCCCAAATATGTTAATCTAAGTCTCCCAAGGTAACCAAGTGATGAGTGTTTTCTCATTTATTACAAGCACTAAAATTTATTTGCAGCTTTAAAAATTACTGTAAGACTGCAGACCAATTTGCTATAACTGATTGGAAATAGGGATTCTGATTTTTAGTCTGGGTAAGCACATATTTCCAACCCTTGCAGTATGAATTTTGATAAAGGAAAGACTTTTGTTTGGTAACAGAAGGAAAAACGGGACTTATTTATACAGTGAATGTTCACTCAGTAGAGGAACGTCCCTCCGATTACACAGCATCTTCTTTCCTGAGCCACCTCCCCCTGCTTGACATAGATGCCAACAGGTTTTACAACGCGACTTGAAGGAAGGAGTGTAAATAATTGCTCTCCTCTGGGTGAAAGGCTCTGATTACCGTGTTGCATTTCTAGGGAGGTGCGTTTTTGCTAACTTGAAGGGATATGCTGTATTTTAAATTTAAATAAATGTGTGACTTAATATTTTGGGATTATTTTTCCTCCTTTAAAACTGGACCTGAACACAGCTTTGAGTTGATATTTGTAATAATCTCAGGACCTGAAAGATTGTAGCATTTAGTGTGTCTTAAAAATTATGTACTGTACCAGCCATGAATTTTTGTAAATATACCTGTCTCTCTTTTTTGTATTATTTTAGTAAGAAAAAAAATAATAATAAATTTAAATAAAGGGGGTGGTGATGACACGTGAATGGGTGTGGGTATGTGTGTGCGTGTGTGTTTGTATAAGGCTCTTTTGAGATGAACTGGTGCTTGTTTAATTTCCGGCTCTAATCAGAGCAGGAATATGGACAAACTGCTGCTACTGAACCCTGCACTGAGCCTAGATGTTTCCATTGTGTTTCCTAGTGACTGATCAGGAAATGACTAAGTTAAATTCTTCTTCCCACAGCCATCTTGCCTTTGAATTCTCAGTTCTACACACTTTTTGAACTTCACTGGTAAAGCTTTCCATACTTTGGGTGGTTTGTTGGTCTCTAGTTTTTAGAGAGCTCTTGTCACTATTTTCTAAGAAGAAAGGAGGACAGGTAAATTTTTTTAACCAAAAAAAAAAAAAAAAATAGAATCACATTTCATAAAACCCTGATGACTTTTGGGTGCGTTAGAGGACTTAAACATTCCTAGATGTGGATCTGTGAATTTAGTAAATTGACCCCCATTGATATATATACTCCTTCAGTGCAGGGATTTTTTTTTTTTTTTTTTTTCCGCAACAGCCTTGCTCATATTCCAAGTGTAGCTAAGCAAACCCCTGTTTTAAAGCAGGAGCCTTATTTGATTCAGTGTAGATGTTTTCCTGTCTGTCCTTTGTGACAGGGCCTTTTACATTAAGAGTGTTTTTTCTTTTTGTATGTGTTATTTGTTGTTGTATTAAATAAAGAGGAATGTACATATTATTATCGTGTCTGTTGTATCATTGGGCTAACTTGGAGTGGTAGTTGAGTACTTCTTGCCTGTATCACACTGTGCTGGGCGCTATGGGATACAGAAGTCAGAGCACAGGCCCTACCCTCCACGTATTTACAGTGTGCAATCATATGACAAGTCAAAATGTGTTAGAAAGGTGTGGTCCATGGCCACCTGCCATTTGAGTTCAGAGCAGGGAGGAAACTGGACTGGAAAAATCTGAGGAAACCTTGTCGAGTTGATGGCATTTGAAGTGGACCTCCACAGATAGCGGGGTCTGACTGGGAAGGAGGAAAAGGGAGTATTCTGAGTGGTCAGGAAGAAACAGGAAGGAGACCAGGCTGGTGTGAGGTGGACGCTGGGGTGACTAGGAGAAGCCAGATTGTGGGAGCCAAGTTCACCAGGTTCTTCCTTCAGAGTGTGAGCGTGTGTGCGTGTGTATGCCTCCAGGGTGAAGGCTTGCAGTTGTAGGTTCAGGAGGCTCACCTAGTTGCATAGGTAAGCACCTTTTAGGCTTACTTGTAGAGGACTTCTTTAGGAAAAGTACTGGCAAGAGAAAAAACCTTAGGAATCAACCTTAGGAATCCAGATAGGAAGCAGGAAATAGAATGAAAAGATAGAAAGCAACTTGTGAGAGAAATTGAACAGTTTTGTCATTTAAAAGTGTATATGTGCATAGAAAATACAGAATAGAACATCTGCCCTCAAATACAGTGTATCCTGGTACTTAGGGATATTTTCACTGTATTGTCATTAAGATGAAGAATTGTAAAAGGCATTGTCCTCGTGCAGGGTGGAGGGTAAGCCTGCAAATGCCTTTATAGAAAACTAGCAACAGTTAAGGCCAATTTTGCAAGTGTATTCTTGGGAGTAACAGCCCCTCAAGAAAAATGTAATTAAATAATTTGACTATACTTACGTTGTCACCATCTTGCATATGTGTATTAATATATTAAAGGTGCCATTGTTAATCAGAATTTTTTAAACCCATAATTTCCTCAAGCTTCTTTGACCATGGAATACTTTTTCATGTAACTTGGATTAACATTAAATTATATCAGCCATGTGAATCACTTAGCACAGTGACACATAGTGAGTACTAGGTCTGTGTTAGCTTTTGTTGTCATTCGTACTAGTTCTGTTTTCTTATTAATTATATGGTACATATACTTTTGAGGTTTTTTAAGAAGGAAAAATAGGGACCCAAGGAGTTAAGGATTTTAGAATAACCAAGTTTGTTTAGAGAGCTAAGAAGTAAATAGAAATGTAGCCTGGTCTCTAGAGCTGAATGAGGGACAGGTGTCCACGAGGGGGCTCGTTTAACTAGTATACAAAACTCTGAAGCAGAAAGTACGTTTCATACTTGTCCATGTAGTCAAGAAACTGCATCAAACCTTAGCTTCAGCACAGGAAAGGTTTTGTGGCTAGTAATGAAAAGCGACAACTCTAGATGGAGCTCAAAGGCAGAAGTTAGCTTTGCTTTTACAGATTTGTTCTAAGGGGAAAATGGACTTGCACAGGGGTTTCTGTACAAGGGTGTTCGTTTGCATTGCTCATTACCCGTCAAACAGTGAAACCACCTAATGTCCTAGAGGGGCCTGGGTAAGCAGCTAAAAGTAACACTACTAAATAAAATTGTTTTAAGAAATGATCAAGACGTCTATTATTAATAAATGAAAGAGCAATTATAATTGTTAATGCACATACATAGACACAGAAAAGAATATGGAGGGACATACACTCCAAAATCTAAAGAGCAGTGAGATGAATGCTTTTTTTCTTTATCCTCGTACATCAGTGTATTTTTAGTGTACATGGAGAACGTGAGTGTTTTGGTTTGGGAGTTTTGTAAAGAAAAGAGGAGGTGGGCTTAGAAATGGGGAAAGAAATGGGAAGGGGCTTCTTAGTGTCTCATCACTGGGAGGAGGAAAACGAAAATAATTTATTTCTTCCACTCAGACCCCATTACAGACAGTACCACAGTTCATTGGTGGGCGGTTAGATAACTCTCACAGGTCAAATTGCACTGTTGTTTCGGTATTTGCGGTCTGGGTAAGCATATCCAAACCAGCAGCCAGAAGTGGGTTTTGTAGTGGATAATAATGACTAACATTCTAAATTGGAAAGTCAGTATCTGGAACCTGTGACACTGCTTCATATCCATGTAAAGTTTTGGGGAATACTTGAGGAAACTGTAAAAACAAAAAAGATTTGAAAATTGGAAGTAAAAGCAGAAGAGGTGATTCTGGGCTCAAAGGATTGCATTACATCGCAGGTGAGGTCATGAGCTTTTCAGAGGACAATGCCAGGTATCATCTGTTACGATCGCTCTTCCTCATCAGTATGTGCCTGACATGGCTTTTTTTTTTTTTCTGTCTCTGTGTATATTTGCCCCTTCTGTGTCCCTGTGTCTGTCCCTTCACTCTGTTCCCACTGTCTTTTTTGGAGTAGGGTGGCACAGCGAGCAGAAAAGGGCAACATTAGACAGACTCGGGTTCTGAGGTCGAAGCTGTGGCACTTTAGACATGATGGCAATCTCCCTTCGGCCTCCTCATTTCTGCAGGGATAATTCCCAGTGGCGGGGACTGTTGTCGAATTAGAGACAAGGTATGGAATGCACCTAGCACAGTGCCTAGCACATAGAAGAACTCAAAGGGTGGCTACTATTTTTCTCTTTTCTGCCTCTTTTTTTCTTAAATCCATGCTTCCTCTTGCTCTCCTAATTTTCCCAAATATAGAAGTGAACTGAATATTTTTAAAAATCTTAAAATATATATATTTAAAAGTACAGGAGTGGATAAATAACAGGTAAAATAACAGATGTCAAACTCCTGGCATAACAATTAAGAGAGAGACTGCTCTAAAAATAAAGTCTTAAAACAGTTTAGGGAATCTTTTGGTTCATGTAAGTGAGCAGTCTAGAGGTACACCTAATTTTGTTGTTGTTCAGTCGCTAAAGTCGTGTTGGACTCTGTGCCCCTATGCACTACAGCACACCAGGCTCCTCTGTCCTCTGTTATCTCCCAGAGTTTGCTATAATTCGTGTCCATTGAGTTGATGATGCCATCCAACCATCTCATCCTCTGTTGTCCCCTTCGCCTCCTGCCCTCAATCTTTCCCAGCATCAGGGTCTTTTCCAGTGGGTCAGCTCTTTGCATCAGGTGGCCAAAATACTGAAGCTTCAGCAACAGTCCTTCCAATGAATCTTCAGGGCTGATAGCCTTTACAATTGACTGATTTGATCTTGCAGTTCAAGGGACTCTCGAGAGTCTTCTCCAGCACAAGTTGAAAGTATTGATTCTTCAGCGGTCTGCCTTCTTTTAGGGTCTCACTCTTATATCTGTGCATGACTACTGAAAAAACCATGGCTTTGACTATACGGACCTTCGTGGGCAAAGTGATGTCTCTGCCTTTGAATACACTGTCTAGGTTTGTCATAGCTTTCCTTCCAGGGAACATACGTCTTCTAATTTCATGGCTGCACCACCATCTGCAGTGATTTTGCCGCCCAAGAAAATAAAATCGGTCACTGCTTCCACTTTCTCCCCTTCTGCTTGCCATGAAGTGAAGGAAAGCTCGATCCAGTGATCCAGCGCCACCACTGGCTCTGCCCTTGTATTCTGAGGCTCAGCTTGCACAGGCAGCCCTCTGAAAACCACTGCCTCTCCAGTCATAGACAGTTTTGGCTGCTGCATTTCCAAACTGTATGTATTGTATAAACTATTTTCCCCTTTATTATACTTCAGATGCAAAGCAATGTATTAACCATGTGCCTCAATCCATTTTCATCATTTAAAGCAAGATCTCATGTCCTCGTTTTATGATAAATTAGGTTTCTCTTTCCTTCCTTAGTACCCCACTCCCTCTATCCCAGAGGTACCCATGCTTACTTTTTTGATATGCTGCTTGTTCTCCATGCTTCCTTCTAAAACTTGCACTGTTATTTTGTGTGTGTGCAATTTTAATTTATGTAAATGGTCCTATGCTATAAATTGTGCTATTTTCTACATTTCTCACTGTTCCTATTTTGGTCTATGTTACCCTCTGTACTTCCTCCATGTGGCATAGTATCTCACATGATGCACTCACCACTGCTGACATAACTGTCCTCCTAGAGGTGGGTCCCTAGGTCAGTCTCCAGTTATTGGTTATCATGAGAAAAGCTGCAGGTAGTCTGCTGTGAATTATCTGTTCATTTCCTCTCATTATTCTATTGCATTGTCATCTTTTTGTTGTGATTCTCTCTTCACAGTTTCAGACACATCAGATATTGTAGTCTGTTACTGGTCTTAACTATCAATGTATAGTCTCCCTTAATATTTAGTAAGGAGAGTCTCCTTTGTTCTTCCATGTTCACCCCACTAAGCGTAGATTGTTACTCTTCAAGATAAATTTCAGAATAAAATTTTCAAGTTCCATTAAAAAATCCATCTGAAATGTTTTTTAGGGTTGAATTTAATCTGTAGAGTAGTTTACAAAGAAGAATGGAATCTAATGTTAAATTACTTCATTCATGCTATATATCTTCATTTATTAAAGTCCTCTTTCCTGTCTTCTAGTAGAGCTTGTAAATTTTCTCTGTAAAGGTGTGGTTCATGTGCTGATTTCTGGGTACTTTAGAGTTGTTATTATGAATGATTATGTTAATCTCTTATTTTCTAGTGGCTTTTGTTGGGATCAGTGCTGTTGATTTCATAAATTGAGTTACTATCCAGCAACTTTACTCTCTTATGGTAATAACTTGTCTGATTATTAACTTTTCAACTGAGTTGATCATATAATCTACAAATAATGGTAGGTTAATTTCCTCCTCCAGTTTTTTTCACTTTTTTTTTTTAACCCATGCTGTGTGGCTTGTGGAATGTGGCGTGTATGTATTGTATAAACTATTTTCCCTTTATTATACTTCAGATGCAAAGCAATGTATTAACCATGTGCCTCAATCCATTTTCATCATTTAAAGCAAGATCTCATGTCCTCGTTTATGATAAATTAGGTTTCTCTTTCCTTCCTTAGTACCCCACTCCCTCTATCCCAGAGGTACCCATGCTTACTTTTTTGATATGCTGCTTGTTCTCCATGCTTCCTTCTAAAACTTGCACTGTTATTTTGTGTGTGTGCAATTTTAATTTATGTAAATGGTCCTATGCTATAAATTGTGCTATTTTCTACATTTCTCACTGTTCCTATTTTGGTCTATGTTACCCTCTGTACTTCCTCCATGTGGCATAGTATCTCACATGATGCACTCACCACTGCTGACATAACTGTCCTCCTAGAGGTGGGTCCCTAGGTCAGTCTCCAGTTATTGGTTATCATGAGAAAAGCTGCAGGTAGTCTGCTGTGAATTATCTGTTCATTTCCTCTCATTATTCTATTGCATTGTCATCTTTTGTTGTGATTCTCTCTTCACAGTTTCAGACACATCAGATATTGTAGTCTGTTACTGGTCTTAACTATCAATGTATAGTCTCCCTTAATATTTAGTAAGGAGAGTCTCCTTTGTTCTTCCATGTTCACCCCACTAAGCGTAGATTGTTACTCTTCAAGATAAATTTCAGAATAAAATTTTCAAGTTCCATTAAAAAATCCATCTGAAATGTTTTTTAGGGTTGAATTTAATCTGTAGAGTAGTTTACAAAGAAGAATGGAATCTAATGTTAAATTACTTCATTCATGCTATATATCTTCATTTATTAAAGTCCTCTTTCCTGTCTTCTAGTAGAGCTTGTAAATTTTCTCTGTAAAGGTGTGGTTCATGTGCTGATTTCTGGGTACTTTAGAGTTGTTATTATGAATGATTATGTTAATCTCTTATTTTCTAGTGGCTTTTGTTGGGATCAGTGCTGTTGATTTCATAAATTGAGTTACTATCCAGCAACTTTACTCTCTTATGGTAATAACTTGTCTGATTATTAACTTTTCAACTGAGTTGATCATATAATCTACAAATAATGGTAGGTTAATTTCCTCCTCCAGTTTTTTTCACTTTTTTTTTTTAACCCATGCTGTGTGGCTTGTGGAATGTTAGTTCCTTGACCAGGGATTGAACCTGGGCCCACAGTGGTGAATGTGCTGAGTCTTAACCACTGGGCCTCCAGGGTTCCCATCTTTGTTTCTTATTTTAATGGGAAAATTTTCTCAAGTATAGCGTTTATTCTATATTTTTGGTATATACCTTTTATGAAGTTAAGAAAACTTTATTCCTAATTTTCTGGAAATCTTGGTCGTAAGTATGAGTTGAATTATATCAAGTGCTTGTCCTGCAGCACCTATATATGATGAACCCATTTGCAGAAAATTTCTTAAAAGTGTCTCAAAAATATTTTTATGTTTATAATCTCTGTTGTCTCTATGTTTGTTTTCCTGCTCTCATGTGCATCTTCTTCCTTTTCCTTTGATCATGGTATATATTAAGAGAATATATGTTCACTATATCTTTTCTTCTCACTTAATTTTATAGTTGATTTGCAATGTTGTGTTTTGGTTATATCTTTTTGATCTATATTTCTTTTCAACAATGTATATTGTTGCTCATTTTTCTTTAAGTTTTTGCCCTAATACTAAATTTAATATCTCAACTATCAGTATCTTAAATAATATTTCATTATATGACTATATTACATTTTTATTTATGTCTTCCTTACGATAGAGAGTTGGACTGTTTCTACTTTTTGAATACTATGAATAATGCTGCTATGAACATTTGTGTACAAGTTTTTGTGAGATATGTGTCTTCAGTTCTTTTGTGTATTATGCCTAGGAGTGGTGTTCCTGGGTCATACAGTAATGCTAATTTTTTAAGGAACCATCAGACTGTTTCCCATGGTAGCCGGAGCTTTTACATTCCTGTCAACCTTGTAGAAGAGTTGAAACTTCTCTGCATTTTCACCACCACTTGTTATTTTCCTTTTTTTTTTAATTGTTGTTCTTCTGGTCAGTATAAAGCAAAATGTCATTCTTTGATTTGCACTTCCCTAATGACGAATAGTGTTGGGTATCTTTTCATGTTTAAAGGTACTTAGTATATTAATATACTATAATTCACTTATGTTAATATAATTTATATTAGTATAATTTAGTACATATATTAGTATAATATCACTATATATATTAATATAATTTACTTATATTAGGATGTGTGCTGAGTCACTTAGTCATGACTCTTTGCGACCCTATGGACTGTAGCTGGGCAGGCTCCCCTGTCCATGGATTCTCCAGGCAAGAATACTGGAGTGAGTTGCCTTGCTTTCCTCCAGGGGATCTTCCCAACTCAGGGATCGAACCCAGGTCTTCCACATTGCAGGTGGATTCTTTATGATCTGAGCCACCATGGAACCCCCTCCCCCTGCCGTCTTCCCACTTGTAACCACTTGTTTTCTGTATCTATGAGTCTGCCTTTTTTTTCTTTTGAGTCTGCTTTTTTATTCACAAGTTTGTGGTGTTTTTTACATTCCACATATACGTGCTATTCTACAGCATTTGTCTTTCTCTGACTTATTTCACTTAAGCAGGAGAGTTTTCAGAGACTCTGTGCTGTAACCTTTCTAAGGCCTTGTATGTCTGAATATCATCTTTTTGTCCTTACATTTAAGTAATAGTTTAGCTGGATATAATACTCTAGGTTACTTTCCTTCATCATTGAGTATAACTTCACTGGTTTTCTTGTCTCCAGTGTCTTTTTTAGGAAGACTAACATCAATCTAATTCTTATTCTTTTGTGAACTATCTGCTTTTCTCTAGAAGCTTTTAGAATTTTGTTTCTTTTTGAAATTTTTAATTTTTTTTTTAAGTATTTTTATTTTTTTGAAGGAGGGGGGCGGGTTGGGGAGGGAGGGGGGCAGGCGGGCCACTTCTATTGCTCTTTCATTTATCTATTTTCATCTATCTTTGTTCTTTGGCCCGTGTGGGCCTCCCATCACGGTGGCCCCTGTTGTCGCAGAGCACCGGCTCCGGGCGCATGTACTCCAGAGCTCCGGCTCGGTAATTGGACACATCGGTCTGGCCACTCCGCGGCACGTGGGATCTTCCCAGGCCAGGGATCGAACCGGCGCCCCTTGCACTGCAAGGCGGTGTCCTTACCCACTGGACCACCAGGGAAGCCCTGAAATTTTTTATTTTTAACTGAAGTATAATTGCCTTACAATGTTGCGTTGGTTTCTGTGTGCATCACTGTGAACCAGCCATAAGTATACACATATCCATCCCTCTTGGGTTCTTAAATTTCACTGTCATGTGTCAGAGTTTTGGATTTTCCATATTTATTCTGTTTGGTACTCTGTGAGACTTTTGGAGTCCTTTTTATCTTTAATTTTTGAAAGTTCTTACGATTTAAATATCTCTTCCCTAAATCCATTTTCTCTTTTTCTGGGATTCACAGATATGGACTGTTTATTATTTCTTAAATGTTTTTTTCATACTTTCCACTCTTTCCTTGAGCTGATCTAGATTATTCACGTTCCAGCTTTGTTGTTGTTCAGTTGCTAAGTTGTGTCTGATTCTGCCACCCCATGACTGCAGCACACCAGGGCAGGCTTCTCTGTCCTTCACCATGTCCTAGAGTTTGCTCATACTCATGTCCACTGAGTTGGTGATGCTATCCAAGGGATGGTGATGCTGTCATCCCTTTCTCTTGCCTTCAGTCTTTTCCAGCATCAGGGTCTTTGCCAGTGAGTCACCTCTTTGCATCAGTGGCCAAAGTACTGAACTTCATCAACAGTTCTTCTAATGACTCTTCAAGGCTGACTTCCTTTGGGGTTGACTGGTTTGACCTTCCTGTCCTAGGCACGATCAGGCGCCTTCTCCAGCACAGTTCAAACACATCAGTTCTGCCCTGGAGGCTCAGTGGTAAAGAACTGTCTGCCAGTGCAGGAGACATAAGAGACGTGGGTTCAATCCTTGGGTAGGAAACGGCAACCCAGTATTCTTGCCTGGAAAATCCCATGGACAGAGGAGCCTGGTGTGACCTGGGGTCACAAAGAGTTGGCCAGGGCTGAACAGCACAGCAGCATGATCTGACCTCCTGCTCTTGCTGATCTGAGGCTTTCTCTAGTCTGCGGATTGCCTAAGGCGTATTAGAATCCAGACTCCAGGCCACCAAGGATAGCAGATATCCTTAGGGCAAATGCTGCTTTTATTATTCCCTTCCTTCCTTTTGATCTCTGGTTATTCTGACCTCCTTTACTGTCAACTCAGCCACACTTTGAAAAAATATTTTTATGTGTGTTGAAATTTCACCCAGCACTTTAAGGTGCTTTATACTGAGAGAGATTTCTCTGCACATCTAAATCTTCCACAGTGTAAAAAAACAAGAGTCTTATATAATTTTTATAAAAAGTTATATCTCTGTATAAACATATATAAACACATATTGAGATCAAAGTTCCTGTGCTCAGTCATATCTGACTCTTTGCGACCCCATGGACTCTAGCCCACCAGGGTCCTCTGTCCATGGAATTTTCCAGAGAAGAATACTGGACTGAGTTACCATTTCCTACTCCAGGGGATCTTCCCAATCCAGGGATTGAACCCCTGCATTGGCAGATGGACTCTTTACCACTGGACCACCTGGAAAGTCCCATAAAAATAATATAATATTGAAATTCAACATAATCAATAAGATTATATTTAATAATTAATATGTAAGGGTAAAGAATCTGCCTACTATGCAGGAGACATGGGTTCAATCTCTGGGTTGGGAAGATCCCCTGGATGAGGGCATGGCAACCCCCTCCAGTATTCTTGCCTGGAGAATCCCTATGGACAGAGGAGGCTGGCAGGCAACAGTCGATGGGGTCACAAAAGAGTTGGACACAGTGACTAAAACCAAAAAGCAAAGACTTAGTAGTTCGGTATTAACTGTACCTTCATGCAGTCCAGTTCACTAGCCATGCTGTGTGCACTGCATCAGGTGTCCTGATCAAAGAACAGGCATTCCCTAAGGAGGGTTTGACATTGGTACCTTCACTTTTTAAAGTGGGGCTCTCTCTGTATCAGTTTCACCAGAAACCCCAAAGGCTGAGAACAAAACAATAGGTGCCAAGTCCATCCACATTCTAGAGGGAAAAAGAACTAGATTACCTGTGCACCACATGCTAAGAGACTGTGAAGCAGACCCTGGGAAGCACTAGCTCCATGCTGGGTTGGATGAGTTGGCTCAGCACCCACCTTCAGGCACCGTGAGAGACTGTGAGAAGATTCCTGTGGAAGCAGTTGTCAGTATGCTGGATATTTCCCTCCGGCTCCCCAAGCAGGAGAGGGTGGGGTGCTTCCTCTTCAACTCTTGCCAAATGAGGGGCCCCTCCAGAGGACCATTTGGAGGGCTTGACCCTTCCAGTGGAGTCCCTAAAAGTCTAAAGACAAATGAGGAATAGGTGATGAGCTCCTGGAGAAGACAGAAGAGGAGAGACGGCTGCGTGTGGAATGGCATACGTTCCCAAAGTTCCCGAGTTCCTGTGGGTCTGATACGGTTCTTAAGAAAGGGAACCAGATTTCCTCATTTTTAAGAAGGAACCCAGCTGGAGGGAATCCCTGGATGGAGGAAATGACTTCAGTAGAAGGGTGGATCCTGGAAACTCTGGGGCTGGTTCAGGAAGACATGCCCAGAGGGGACTACAGCCATGAGATCCCCATAGAAGGAAAAGCTATTGAGAAGCTCTGAGAAAAGAAGCAACGCTGGAATCTATTGCTCCCAGAGGACACGAACACCAACTCATCTCTCACCAACGAAGTAAGACCTCATCTCTTCTTCCCTCCCTTGCTGCAGCTGGCCAGCAGGCCCCGAACAGCAGCCAGCAAGGAGGCAGGAGGTCGTGAGAAACAGAAATGACCCTGATCCTGAGCCTCCTTTTTCACATTTCCAGGTCTGGGGAGAAATGTTAAATGAACTGATATTTGAAGTTTCGATCTGATACTGGATGAGACTGGTTCATACCTAAAAAGAGAGACTTTTTAAAATGATAACTCTTTAACCTGTTTGGCACCTAAAATAAAAAAGCTGCAAATTTCATCCAGGCCTAAGAACGTATTATTACAGCAAGCGTGTAGGACACTCTTGAGAAAACAACGCACCTTTCTGTTTATACAGATCTAGCTTGTTCCAGGAAGAGGCTGCATTTGAAGAGTAGGAGTAGGTCGGGCCGCTGGCAAAGTGGGCTGTATCCTGCAGTCCTGACTGCTCATATTCAGCCTGTGGCAGCCTCAGCTGACAACAGGGAGTTTTATGGAAAAAAGTTCGGAGTTTTAATGTTAAACAGGTTGGACTGTTTTAAAACCAAAAGGGGGAAGAAGAAAAAAAAAAAGCCAGTTGTCCTGTTATCCCCTGGAAAAGCTGTGTGAACCACCCACAATTTCTTGCCTGAGAGGAAGGTGAGGGAGGAATAAATTGCCTTCTGCTTACAGGGAGCAAGTCTGGCTTGCTGGTTAATAGTCACCTTCGCTTCCAATTGTTACAGTGTACTGTAGTCTACACGCTATAGGATGTTATCAGTCAGGTTAATCTGCTTAAAAGGAAGACCTTTAAAAAGCAGAAACTACCAGGTGATGGGAAGTAGACTACAGAAAACTCCATAAACTACACAGATGCAGTGATTAGCTTTCTGGAAAGTATTTACAAGAGCTGTCAAACTTAAAAGTTACCTATTTTTCGTTCATGAAAGGGGCGGGTGGTTCTCACTCACTGTCCTGCGGTGACAAGAGGCTGAGCGGAGCACGCTGCCGTGCGGGCTAGTCTGGTTTGGGCGGCCAGCTTTCACTCCCGTATCCTCTTATGTATCACAGGAATTAGAATCATGGAAACATTTCCCAAACTCTGTGCCTCCAAGGTTTGGGATGTGATTTCTTTCTGCCAGATGTATTCATAGGATATTTTGTAGGTTTCCCCCCCCCCGGCAGCGCCTCGCAAAACAGGCAGACCAGTGGGGGACTCGGCAGCCCCCGTATAATCTCCTATCAACTCCTATATGCGCACTTGGTGGCGGCAGTGGCCTCTGATCAGCAGTGGCCAACGTTTATAATTGCAGCCACCTCCCAGCACTCTGAACTGCTGAACGTGAGTGGCAGCTTCTCGAACTGCTGCAGGTGAGACTATATTTTGGCACTTTTATAAATAAAAAGCTGCAAATTTCATCCAGGCCTAAGAATATTACAGCAAGCGTGTAGGACACTCTTGAGAAAACAACGCACCTTTCTGTTTATACAGATCTAGCTTGTTCCAGGAAGAGGCTGCATTTGAAGAGTAGGAGTAGGTCGGGCCGCTGGCAAAGTGGGCTGTATCCTGCAGTCCTGACTGCTCATATTCAGCCTGTGGCAGCCTCAGCTGACAACAGGGAGTTTTATGGAAAAAAGTTCGGAGTTTTAATGTTAAACAGGTTGGACTGTTTTAAAACCAAAAGGGGGAAGAAGAAAAAAAAAAAGCCAGTTGTCCTGTTATCCCCTGGAAAAGCTGTGTGAACCACCCACAATTTCTTGCCTGAGAGGAAGGTGAGGGAGGAATAAATTGCCTTCTGCTTACAGGGAGCAAGTCTGGCTTGCTGGTTAATAGTCACCTTCGCTTCCAATTGTTACAGTGTACTGTAGTCTACACGCTATAGGATGTTATCAGTCAGGTTAATCTGCTTAAAAGGAAGACCTTTAAAAAGCAGAAACTACCAGGTGATGGGAAGTAGACTACAGAAAACTCCATAAACTACACAGATGCAGTGATTAGCTTTCTGGAAAGTATTTACAAGAGCTGTCAAACTTAAAAGTTACCTATTTTTCGTTCATGAAAGGGGCGGGTGGTTCTCACTCACTGTCCTGCGGTGACAAGAGGCTGAGCGGAGCACGCTGCCGTGCGGGCTAGTCTGGTTTGGGCGGCCAGCTTTCACTCCCGTATCCTCTTATGTATCACAGGAATTAGAATCATGGAAACATTTCCCAAACTCTGTGCCTCCAAGGTTTGGGATGTGATTTCTTTCTGCCAGATGTATTCATAGGATATTTTGTAGGTTTCCCCCCCCCCCGGCAGCGCCTCGCAAAACAGGCAGACCAGTGGGAGACTCGGCAGCTCTCGTATAATCTCCTATCAGCTCCTATATGAGCACTTGGTGGCGGCAGTGGCCTCTGATCAGCAGTGGCCAACGTTTATAATTGCAGCCACCTCCCAGCACTCTGAACTGCTGAACGCGTGAGTGGCAGCTTTCTCGAACTGCTGCAGGTCCTCGCATCATGCCATCCGGGATGTCAGTGTCCTGTGCTGTTACTTTCTGTGTGAAAAGCCTGCAGTGGTTTTCTCTTTTTCTGATTCAGCTGTGATGGATACAACTGCCTAGCTTATCTCCTGAAAGAAATGAACACACTTCATGGGTCCCTTTAAGTCAAAAGTAATTGGTTAAAGCTGTAAGTGAGGCACTGACTGCCTTTTTAAAAGAAACTCATGCAATGAAGAGAGAAATTTGAAGATGGATGTTTAGAAATGTTTATCACTATGTGATCTTGTTGCCCCAAGTAATGTGTTAGACCAAGATTTTCAAAATAATAAAACACATTGTATTACACTGCATTTTCAATAAAATAAAGAATGATAATCTTTCTTTACTGAGAGAAATTAGGATTTTTTTTCCACTGTTAATAAAATAAAAATGTTTTCAAAATAGTTTTCCATTTCTTTAAACATTTTCTTTCTATTCTGTGCACATGTTAAATATATATACCACCTAGAATCAATAGTACACATGGAATTTTAAATACAAATATAGGGGAGGCATAGATGTTTACCACTGTGGATACACAAAGAAGTTTAGAAGTTACTGCCTTGTGACACACGTCTATAGAATCACAGTTGATGGAAGCCGGTGCCTAACTATGTCTCCTCTCAGATACATGCTCTTTCCTGGCTCACTAAAATTTCTTCCAGATTCCCAGGTGCACAGCCAGGTAGCCAGTCACTGCTGTAGTTGCAAAGTTAAAACTGGACCTTGCGGCTTCCCTGGTAGCTCAGTAGTCATGAGTTCCCCTGCCAATGCAGGAGACATGGGTTCAATCTCTGATCCAGGAAGATCCCACATGCTGTGGAGCCACTAAGCCTGTGAGCCACAACTATCGAGCTTGTGCTCTAGAGCCTTGGAGCCGTAACTACTGAAGCCCGAGTGTCGTAGGGCTCGAGTTGCACAAGAGAAGTCACTGCAACAAGAAGCCTACTCATCTCAACTAGAGAGTAGCCCCTACTTCCTGCAACTAGAGAAGAGCCTGCAGCAAAGGTGAAAAGCCAGAATAGCCAAAATTAAATAAGTAAAATTAAAAAGAAAAAAACCCCAAACACCTGGGCCTTCGGGGTCTGTTCCAACAGTTTTTCTAGGCATAGAAAATATGTCCCCAAACTCCTCCTGTACCTCACAGATCTTGAAGGACAGAATTAATAGCAGCCTCACAATGGGTGGGAAATGGAGACAGGGTCTCTCTACTTACAAGTAGACTTCCCCACACGTGTGCGTGCACAAGCTGAAGATGCAGATTCTGTACATCATTTGGGTCTCTGCTCAAATGTCCTCATCAGTAAGGAGCCCCTGGAACACGTAACAGGTCTCAGTCCCCTGCCCCTGACTTTCTTTTCATAGCATGAGTCACCATTTGACAAGTTTTCTGTTCTGCTGGTGTATCTGGTTATTGTCTTTCTGCCCCTCTTCTGGAATGGAAGCTTTATGAGGAGAGGAAAGGTTTACCTTTGTGCTTTTGTTTCCCTAGCATCTACAAGTGCCTGCCTCATAGCACTCACTTCACAAAAATTCACTGAATGACAAAATATTTGCTTTCCCAGCCTCCTCTGACCAATATGGGAACATGACTCAGGCCATGTTTATTAGAAGTACTCAGCCCCGCCCCCACCAAAAAAGAAGTACTCAGCCCAGAACTCGGACTCTTAGGTAATGACCTTCACCATTCTGGCCCAAGTTGGAGCAGAGGCGCCAGCTACTGCTAGTGTCCTGGAACCACAGCTCTGGTGTCAGTGTCCAGCTACTGTCCAGGGTCACTGGGTCACGACTGTCAACTGCAGTGACTGTCCCTGCTAGTGTTTTCCCTGGACCACATCTGGCGGAGGCTTTTAGGTGAGGTCCTTGGTTGTGTAGCTTCCAAGCCTAGTCTCTAAACCTGACCAGGAAGTTCTGATTATCACCCAGCATCTATCTCATAGAACTTCCCTTTTTGCTATAAACGATTTTCTTTTTAAAAAAGTTTTGGGGGCTTCCTGGTGGTCCAGTGGGTAAAGAGTCTGCCTTGCAGTGCAAGGGGCGCTGGTTCGGTCCCTGGCCTGGGAAGATCCCATAGAGTGGCCGGACCAGTGTGTCCAATTGTGAGCCGGCGCTCTGGAGCGCATGCGCCCAGAGCCGGTAGTCTGCACCGAGAGAGGCCACTGCAATGGGAGGCCCACACAGGCCAAGGAATAAAGATGGATGAAAATAAAAAATAAATAAACAGTCAAAGAGGCCAAAATTTAAAAAAAAAAAAAAAAAAGAGGCTTTGTGGTTAGAGAATACCGGTTTTATCACTGAGCATTGAGTTCAGGTAGCTAAACCATGAAACTGCCTGAACCAGTTCCCACGTTTCTAAGTAGATAACCTCCTGGGGTCCCTGAGACCCTGCCTGTGAAGTGCTCTGGGACACAGGGTGCACTCTTGTAATCACAGAGTATAGAAAGTCAACAGAAGTTTTTTGTTTGACAAACTATTATTTTTAGCTGACTGTTAACACTTTTAAAGTGGCACTGCATAGACCATGGTTTTCGGTTGACACAGTTATTCTAAAATTTTGTGGAATTTCTTCCCAAACCACAGTCATGGTATATTCCTTAATGTTTCTTTGGGTTGACTGGGTTCAGCTGGGCAGTTCTCTGCTCCATAGGACACTGGTTGAGACTATCATCATTTAGGCTTGCTACTGGACAGGAACATTCAAGATGGCTCACTTCCGGGTTGGTATTAGTGCTATCAGCTGCGAGCTCAGAGGGGCCTGTTGCCATGTGCCTTGCAGTTTCCATAGCAAGGCAGCTAGATAAGAAGCAGATTGTGAAAGTTGCCAGTTTTAAAGCCTGGGGTTCTGGCGAAGTCCCAGAACATTCCGTGTATTGGTTAAAGCTGGTCACAAAACCTGCTCAGATTCAAGATAGGGACGGGGTGAGAACAACGGGTAAAAGCCTCCCCTCTTGATGTAAGAAGCAACCTCTCTGAAAGGGGAAGATTATTGGGAGGCTAGCTTTGGTGACAAGGGTCTACACAGAGCTCACGTTTTATCATTATCTATTCTGCTGTAGTCTTAAAAATGGAAGCCTCTTAGCAGTTCAGTAAAAAGGAACTCAAATTACGTCTTATTGCCCCTTACCATAACATACCAACAGTTATTGAAAATCTACTCCCAATGAATTCTCCCACTCTTTCAAAGCTGGCTTCAATTTACAACATCTTTGGAAACTGGATAAACAGACGTCTATTAAGGCGAGCCTAGTTGACCTCCTCCTTAACCCCCCTGCAAAATGCCTTTTAAAAATCAGACTCTTGTAAACTGCAGGTTGATAAACAATGTTTTGAGACTGTGACAAGGTGAGATTAATTCATTACATTAAGTCATACTGGTTTACTCTATGTTGATTCTGGAAGTGTCAGGATTCCAAGCCATGTGAAAAACTGATCAAAGTTGGCACAGCTAGAGCGGGTGGACCCTGACAGCGACCTGGGAGGAGAGACCGCTTAGAGTAGGAAGTCCTGAGTCTCAGTAGTTGCATCTTGGTTTGGGTGGAAGATACTGAAGCTGAGACACGGGTTATCTGGCTGGTATTAATAAACGGTAATGTTACTACGGAAATCTAGAGGTGAAGGGAAACATTTTAATTTTGCCATACTGACAATCAGGGTCTGGAAGTCTGTGACTTGCTAAACTACCTGAGAAAACCTGACGCCCAAAAGGTAAACAGGAATGTGAATGCAAATGGTTGTGATTCAGGCAAAGGGAGTAACACACAATGTGAAGGAGGAAGCCAATGAGAGAAGTTCAGACAGGCGAGGCAGAGGGTGGGAGGAAATGAATAGTCAAAGATGAAAAAGTTCAGATATGGGCAACGGTCGGTTTAGGTAGGATCCAGGGGTCTGACGTTTATCCTGCGAGCCACGGGGAGTCACTGCGAGATTTTAAGCAAGGGGGACTGTCGCCGAGACTAAGAACTGAATTGTCTAATGTATTCCAATTACAAAAAGAAACAAAATTAACTCCTAATTGTTTCTAATTACCTAATTCCTAATGAATCAATTAATTCTAATTCCCCGCTGTCCCCCACTCACCCGCCAACTCAGAAGGGAAGGTAAACGTTTCTAACTGGCCACTTGGCGGAAATGGCCTGTGTTTCAACCGGAAACAGAAAATGACCGCCGCAAACGCCACCTAACGGCAGGAGGGAGGCAAGCTGAGTCCGGAAAGCCGCAACGCCGGAAGAGGCCGGCTGTTTCCGGTGAAAACCCAACGGGACAGGAGCTGTAGGGGCGAATCTCGGAGGTTCGGCCAGCGTCCCCAGCGGGTTCTGCTCCGCGACATCGTGTGTGCGCTCCTGCGCAGGCGCGGGGGTACGCGTAGGCATCGCGTACGCAAAACCGTGCGCGCGCCCCTTCTCCGTCCGGCGCCCCGGTGCAGTTTTTGAGGGTAAAAGCTTTGGAGGTGCAACGCGGAATTTGTTTTTTGAACTACAACTCCCAGCATGCCTCGCCCCTTATTGTGGGTCCGAAGTGTGGTTTCCTGGGATAGGTGAAAAGGAAATTGAAATAGCAGTGACGTACCAAGGCGGAAAAAAAATTGAAATTGTTGTTTGAGCGCTCTCTCCACAGAAGCCCCAGTGGCCTAATGGATAAGGCATTGGCCTCCTAAGCCAGGGATTGTGGGTTCGAGTCCCATCTGGGGTGCTGCCTTTTTGCTTTCAAAACTAACTTTTCAGTAAAACTTTTGGCTTTTCCCCTCTTTGTACAATTATAGTGAAATATGCTAATTCGATTTTCCCTTTTAAAGATGGGAAGTGTATGCGTGGTTTTTCTAGGGGCGGGGCTACAGTTTGCGAGAATCAGTATATTCCCATTTCCTTCTTCTAAACCGTAATCTCGTTAAGGTTTCGGGGAAGCGGGTAGGTTGAATTTTGATGTCCCCTTTAGGAAAAAATCAAATCTCAAAGTCTTCTCTGTTTCAAATTGATACCCACTTGTGACATGATTCTCTCCAGGTTCAGCGGCCCTCCGTCAGCGAATGGCGTCTGATGTGACGCAGTCTGGAAAGGAACAAGGACCTCCTTTCTCTCGGCCGGGCTCCTCCCGGCGGCTCAGTTCCACTCGGCTTTCGTTTGCTTTTCTCTTAACACCTGAGAAGCTGCTCGGCGTTCGATTCATGCTGCCCCGCCTAGAAGGGAAGTGAGACGTTCCACTGTCCTGCAGTCGACAGGGGGAACCTGCCGTCTGGCTCCGACCCTACCACCAAGCGGCTGGGCCGGGGGTCGAGGGCGGCGGAGGGGCGTGGGGCGCCGGCCGGCCGCGGGCTCCGGCGGCGGGAAAATGGCGGCCTTGGGGTCACCGCTGCGCACTTGGCGAGGCCTTCTCCGGGAGTTGCGCTACGTGAGCGCGGCCACAGGCCGACCCTATCGCGACACCGCGGCCTATCGGTACCTCGCGAAAGCTTTTCGTGCACATCGGGTACGGAAGCCCGTGTCCGGGTGCTCCAGCGTCCCCTTCCCGGGAAGGGAGGGAGAGTTGGGCCTGGGCGGGATGGAGCGCGCCTGGCTATCGTCCTCAATGCCGAGGCCCTGGTTCCCTCCAAACAAACCTAGCCCCTAGGCTCTGATTTAAGACCTTAGCCCGGAGACCAAACAAGGACTAGCGGGAGCGCAGTCGTCCTGGGGTGGAGCCGTTCCTGAAGATTTCACTGGGCTGTGTTTGGTTTGTGCGGATGGGAAAGAGAGGAAAACGACATGGAAGAAATTGAGACGAGCCAGAGGATGTTCTCGGTGGAGAGAAAGTTTACCAGCTACAGAGCCTATCCAACACGCGTCTTCCCGTAGGAGAGCTCTAGTGAGAAGCAGGTCCTGATGCAGAGAGGGATATTGGGAGCCTCTTGAAGAGCAGGACCACACCACTTGTAGGTGGGTTGGTTGTAGAGAGCCCGCCATCTAATGCAGGAGATACGGGTTCAGTCCTTGGGTTGGGAAGATCCCCTGGAGGAGGAAGTGGTAGCTTATTCTCTCACCAGGTCGCCGAGAGTGGGACTAGATTGAGTACACACGTTGTAGAGCTGAACTAGACACTTCTAATGAGGTGGTATTCAGAGTTTGTGTGATGGATGACCAGATTACAGTTTTTTCATCTGTAGCAGATAAATGTGAACGTAGGGATGCCATCACCCTTGGAAAATTCTTTGTGAAATCTGCACTCTTAACACTTCGTTTACCCCGGATGGGCAAGGTGGGATGGAAGGCAACCTCTTTTTTCACATGAGGCAACTGAGGCTCAGGGACAGTTGACCTAACAAGCACAACTAGAGACCTCTGTAGGAACGACGGGAATCTAGGTTACTTTCTTCCCAAAAAAGAGTCTTCCATTTAATTGCTGCCTTTAGAGTTATTGATATGGCTTGGAAAGAAGTTGAAACCTATCTCATGAGTAAGTTGGTGAGTCAGCTTGAGCTTTAGCCAAGGAAACTCGGCATCCTTGGAGCAGTTTGGGAAAGGGGAGAACAGTCATCTTAAACTCTGATTTTCTAAGCCATGGAAGGTGGAATGCAAATGGTAGAACTAAAATGCGACTAATTTTTTAAATGTCACAGTATTAGTGACTAATCGGAACTTGACTGAAAATGACTGGTAAGATCCACATGGGTCCTATCCTTTTAAGAAGCTTACAGTCCACCTGAAGAGCCACATGACCAAGGACTTAGAATAAACAAGTGACAAAAGAGTAGAGAGACATCTGGAGTCCTGGTATACAGAAGGGGCATGCTTTCAGAATGGAATTTATTACCCAGGAACTTGAAGAACAAGAGAGTTAGCAAGTAAATGAAGCTTAAGGAAATTGAGGTCCAAGAAGCTGCACACAACTGGGAGCGCAGAGGCGAGAGAAACAGTTGAGAACAGTTAAGGCTTAGGGTATGAAGTGGGGGAAGATGAGGTCGGTAGTAGGCAGGAACTTAAACTTTATTGTAAATGTATTGAGAAGTCACTCAAGATTCTTAAAGTGACATGATTATAGTTAATGCCTTATGGAGGCAACATTATTTGCTCTTGAAAGAAGCTTGGTAATGACTGAAATTCCATGGAAATACAAGTGAAATTCATGCTAAAAATTCCAGATACACAGCTCTGGAATGCATAAGAGAAAATAGGTGTGGTTTCTATTTCCTGCTGGCCCAGAGCTAGCTCAGTATCATTTCTGCGCATTGTCTCCCTTTTGTAGGCTGAAAGGATTCAGTTAGGGCTGGAATCTCCCCTTTCTCCATAGGAAAAATACACTTTTCTATTTCATTAGATTTCTCTTGATCTCTTGTGGCTCATTTCGTAAGTTATATTACTGACATTTCTCTCATAATTTAGGCTTACCTGAATCAAGATCTGTAATGTTCTGTCCTATATTAACATATAATTCCTGTTTCAAATTTTATCAGTTTAGACTTAGAGAGATGAATGTTGCTGTTTGTTGATGCTTGACATTAGTGTTGATCTCATAAATTTTTAATCATAGAATTTACATTGATTAAAGCAGATGAATATTTTTGAGCAGCTTTATAGGTACCTATGTATAATCTATTCTTCTTATGTATAATCTGCAGATCTTAAACCAGACATACTAATTTTCAGAGTCCAAACCCAGATAGTCAAGTAAAGAAAGGTCAAAGAAAAGTGTATGTCAGCAGTGGTGCCCAGTGCTTAATCCACATTTGGACCGGCTCCTTGAGTCATTTGAGGCACTGCACACATCCGTCTCCTTTCCTGCCCCTTCCTCACAGCCTCAGGATATAAAGCTAGTTAAGTAAAGTCTGTGCACTAATTCACTTTATCTGGAAATGACCAAGGACTTAGAATTAAAAGAGTACATCTGGAGTCCTGGTATACAGAAGGGGCATGCTTTCAGAATGGAATTTATTACCCAGGAACTTGAAGAACAAGAGAGTTAGCAAGTAAATGAAGCTTAAGGAAATTGAGGTCCAAGAAGCTGCACACAACTGGGAGCAGAGGCGAGAGAAACAGTTGAGAACAGTTAAGGCTTAGGGTATGAAGTGGGGGAAGATGAGGTCGGTAGTAGGCAGGAACTTAAACTTTATTGTAAATGTATTGAGAAGTCACTCAAGATTCTTAAAGTGACATGATTATAGTTAATGCCTTATGGAGGCAACATTATTTGCTCTTGAAAGAAGCTTGGTAATGACTGAAATTCCATGGAAATACAAGTGAAATTCATGCTAAAAATTCCAGATACACAGCTCTGGAATGCATAAGAGAAAATAGGTGTGGTTTCTATTTCCTGCTGGCCCAGAGCTAGCTCAGTATCATTTCTCCCATTGTCTCCCTTTTGTAGGCTGAAAGGATTCAGTTAGGGCTGGAATCTCCCCTTTCTCCATAGGAAAAATACACTTTTCTATTTCATTAGATTTCTCTTGATCTCTTGTGGCTCATTTCGTAAGTTATATTACTGACATTTCTCTCATAATTTAGGCTTACCTGAATCAAGATCTGTAATGTTCTGTCCTATATTAACATATAATTCCTGTTTCAAATTTTATCAGTTTAGACTTAGAGAGATGAATGTTGCTGTTTGTTGATGCTTGACATTAGTGTTGATCTCATAAATTTTTAATCATAGAATTTACATTGATTAAAGCAGATGAATATTTTTGAGCAGCTTTATAGGTACCTATGTATAATCTATTCTTCTTATGTATAATCTGCAGATCTTAAACCAGACATACTAATTTTCAGAGTCCAAACCCAGATAGTCAAGTAAAGAAAGGTCAAAGAAAAGTGTATGTCAGCAGTGGTGCCCAGTGCTTAATCCACATTTGGACGGGGCTCCTTGAGTCATTTGAGGCACTGCACACATCCCGTCTCCTTTCCTGCCCCTTCCTCACAGCCTCAGGATATAAAGCTAGTTAAGTAAAGTCTGTGCACTAATTCACTTTATCTGGTAGTTGTGATTAAGGAAAAACAGGATTTGATGAATGGAATGGATATGGCGTTTCCAGCTTCTTAAGGTCATCAGAATATAGATTATTCTTCAGATGATAAAGTAAATTGTGAGACTGAGTATAATTAATATGAACATAGGACTCTTTTATATATAAAAACTTCATTTTGTTACTGGTAAAGACAAAGCTATTTTTCAGACAAAATAAACTTAATTTTCATTGAAATGAAAGGCTTATGCCATATTAACCAAAGTCCACAGTCACATAAAATAAAGCAGCCTTCATTTGTTTGAAGGGGAGAAAGTTCTGTATTTTATTCCTTAGGGGACATTAATGATCAGTGATCTGACTATAGTTCCCCATCACTGCCATTAGCCAACCGAGAAACCTCTGGGTTTAGATCCCTCATTCATTAAACGAGGGTGTTAAAAGGAGGTAACTTTTCCAGTATTAAAATTGAGGACACTCACTGAAATGCTTCAATAAAATGCCTCTTTGATTAACAGGTGACCCACTTTCCTAATCGTCAACAATTACACATGTATTAAGTATACACAAACACATTTGTATTTCCTTTGTGCAGTTTACTTTCATTCTGGAGAATGCTTATTTAATAACGTTTTCTCAGGGGCCCTTTATCTGCAGCTAGGATGTTAATAAACGTTATCTGATCTTGCTACTTCTCCAGGTCACCAGTGAGAAGCTGTGCAGAGCCCAGCATGAGCTTCATTTCCAAGCTGCCACCTACCTCTGCCTTCTGCGCAGCGTCCGAGAACACGTGGCCCTTCATCAGGAATTTCATGGCAAGGGTGAGCGCTCAATGGAGGAGTCAGCTGGCTTAGTGGGTCTCAAGGTGCCCCAGCAGCCTGGAGGGAAGGGCTGGGAGCCATGAAAATGGAACGATTCCTTGGATGCCGTCTTCATGCAAGAATTTAATTTCTGTCAATGTGTATTTATCATTAAATTTTTTTTTAAAGTTTAGGGGTTTTCTCTGAAATTTTGTTAATTGTTTCTTAGAGAGGTTTCATCTTGACTCTCAGTGAATTTATTAAAGTTCTTACACTAGGCTAATGATGTTCTTGATTTACTTTTAAAACTCTTAGTTTTTTTTTAAATTTAAAGAGTAAAACAGCCTATTATTAAGGAATTCAAATAGTATAGACCTATAAAATAAAGTCCTCTTATCTTTTCCCTTGTCCCTTCCTTCTGTCTCCCAACCTCATTACCAGTTGTTACCAGATGGTAACAATGATTGACAGTTTGGTGTACATCTTTCTAGATGTTTCCTATACATAGACAAATAATTATGCAGATATACCTTTTATTTAAAAATACACAAATATGATGTTAAGATCCTGGTAGGAAACAGCTAGTATGCTCAAATAGGGTTGCTGAGGAAAGTTAATGAAGGAATATATATATATAAAGATGTGAGTTGAATTAAGGTCAACAAGATGAGCTACAGCAGTGGAAAGCTCGTACCTCCCTAGGCCTGACCCTTGTGAGAACATGGCCACCACTCACGTACCAGCCGCAGGAAGACCAGGGAGCGGGTGATGGAATGAGCACACTGACTTCTCCCCACTTTTGCCTTCTACCCTCCACGTCAGATTGCTCGTCCACCTAAATTCTTCATCAGGATGAAGGGCTCCACCGTGCACTTGGCTGACCAAGTCAAGAACTTGGGCTTCATTCTCTCTCTTTCTTCACGTCCAGCCAGTAAGTCTGGGGGAAAGAACAGTTCTGCAAGAACTGCTAGCATCACTATCCCTGTCCTTGTTCAAGACTGGGAATCTTTTGGCTGAACTATTAAACTAGACTCCTAAATGGTTCCCCGGCCTCTAACGTCCTAAATTCCTTAAATAAAAATCCTCTCTGAACTACCAATAGTTCTTTATGTGCGTCCCCTCTGTGGTATATATCAGTGTCTTCTGTGTAATTGTAGACACAACAACCTCTTTTTCCCTGAACTGTCAGCTCCTTTACAGTAAGGACGACATCGCATTCATTTTTGTAGTCTGTAAAGCATCTTCCACAGTGACTTACATAGACAATTATTTAGTGTTTTGAATGCACAGCTCAATTCTACTCACTAGGAGGAATACATTGTAAGCAAACACTCATAAAGTACTTCAGTACGTCATTTTTTTCTTCTAAGAGATTAATGTTAAAATAATAGTATTAAGAGGTCAAACCAAGCATCTATTCAATTGAACAGTATCAAAAAAATTAGAATGTTTAACATCCTATTTCCCCCTGCTTTAATTCATATATGTGAGTGTGCTCAGTCACTTCACTTGTGCCCAGCCTAGGGCATGGGTCTTTGTGACCCTATGGGAACTGTAGCCCACCGGGCTCCTCTGTCCATGGGCTTCTCCAGGCAAAAATATTAGAGTGGGTGGCCATGCCCTCCTCCAGGGGATCTTCCTGATCCAGGGGTCAAACCCACATCTTTGGCTTCTCCATTGCAGGCGGATTCTTTACTAGCCACCAGGGAAACCCCAAATCATACAGACTTAGGCTTTAATCCCACCTTTGTAGTATACCATGTATGTGATCTTGGCTAGGCTAGTTGGCCTATGTTTGTTTCCTCTTCTGCAGAATGAGAATGCCAAAAAGGTAGTTATAGCCAAAAAGGTAGTTATAGTAAATGAGAATAATATTTACATAAAGCATCTGCACAGTACGTAAGTGTTTCACATAGAAAACCTTGTTTTCATCTTAAACCACTGCACCATTCTTCTTTTATCATGAACCCTCCTCTAAGCCCTGGAGAAGGAAATGGCAACCCACTGCAGTACTTCACTGGGAAATCCATGGACAGAGAAGCTTGGTCAGCTAAATCCATGGGGGTCAAAAAAGTTGAATAGGATTTAACAACTAGATGACAACTTCTCTAGGCCCTATTGCCACCAGTCTTCTGAAATAAAACATTATTTCCCATGATTTAAATGATTTGCTGAAGCCATTTCTGTCCATATATAATCAACCTGTACTTCTTATCGGTGGTCTTATCATCCAGAATTAGCTGAGCTCAGTAACAGAAATGGAAGGAACTGATTCTGAAATAGGAATTGTATTAGCAATAAGTCTTCTATACTCGGGATGTCCTAAAACAAGGGACTGCTGGGGTTTGGGCTCTGTTAACTCACTATAGTTTTTAATGTGGTACATGCTTTATCACATTCCTTCGCTTTATGTGTCTTACCTGCTTTCCTTTACTTCTCACTGAATTCTATTCGTATTTAAATATGCTCAAGGCTCTTCCATCTGAAAGTAACTATCATTGATCCTTAAACAATTTGGGGGGCTAGGGGATTAAGGGCACTGACCCTCCACACAGAACTCTGAATATAACTACAGTCAGCCCCCCATGGTTCTGCATCTGTGGATTCAACCAACTGCAGATCTATTAATACTTTAGTATTTACTATTGAAAAAATCCAGGTAGAAGTGAACCAGCACAGTTCAAGCACCTGTCATTCAGGCTCAGTTGTACTCGATTTTAACTCAAATACGTTTTCAGCTATCTTCTGATTCCTCTTTGCAAACAAATTGAATGTATTCAATGAACTGAATGTATTCAGTGAATTGAATGAATTTTCATTTTATACATTAAAATGTTTTATTATTATTCACTTTTGGCTGTACTGGGTCTTTGTTGCTACATGTGGCCTTTCTCTCGTTGTGGCGAGTAGGGCTACTCTAGTGGTATGTGTGCTTCTCATTGCAGTGGCTTCTTTTGTTGCAGAGCCCCAGCTCTAGGGAATGCAGGCTCTAGTAGTTTGGCACATGGGCTTAACTGTCTCACAGTATGTGGTATCTTTCCGGACCAGGGATCAAATCTGTGTCCCCTGTGTTGGCAGGTGAATTCTTAACCACCAGACCATTAAGGAAGTCTTTATTTTCTGTATTCTTTAAACATAAAATAAGTTGTATTGCAGTATAATTTACATATAATAAATAACACAGGTCAACAAATAATGACAAATGAATGCACCTGTGTAATAACCACCGCAGTAAAACTATAGGACATTTTCACCACTCAAGTTCCCCTGTGCCCCTTTGCAGACAGTCCCCTTCTCCACACCTGGTGCCAGGCAACCATGGACCTGCTTGCTGTCACAGTAGATTCATTTTGCATGTTTAAGTATTTCATCCAAATGCAGTCATGTCATATGCACTCTTTTGAGCTGGTTTCTTTGGCTAAGCTCAGCATACAGATTTTGAGGTTAATAATCCACGTTGCCACATGTATCCATTTTCTGCTTTTGTCATGGCCATTCATCCTTAATCCACTGTGAGTCTAGTTTCTCTCTCTCTCTACCAGAACTGCCTTGCAAGTTTACAAATGACTTTCATCCACTAAACCCAGTGGATCATTCCTTATCTTGCTGACCTCTAAGGAGCATCTGCCACTATTAACCACACCTTCCTTTATTCTCTTGATTTTCACAACACATTTTACCTTTTCTTCTCACTCGAGCCATTTGTCTTCAGTGTCCTCTTCTGCGTATACCTTATATGTTGGTGTTGCTCGGGTGCAGACCTAGTCCTCAGCCTCATACTATATGTGCTTTTGTGGTTGATCAGCTCCATTCCAAGGCTTTAATTAACAACAGGCTAATTCCAGTCCATTCCACATACCCCTGCCCCCACTCAGTCAAGCTGTATAATCGTATGTCCAGTGGCCAGACAATACTTCCTAGACTCAAAGGCATCTCAAGTTCAGTGCATCTAAAATGGAACCTTCTCATTCCACCATAAATCTCTCCGGCATTCCCTAACATTTTTACTCAGTCACTCAAGTCAGAACTCTTGAGTTATTCTAGACTGCTTCCTTTCTTTCACATCCTCAGTTAAATAACCACTAAATTAAATTCTACCTCCTAGAAATCTTGAACCTCTGTTGCTACTACCCTAGTGCAGATCTTACGTTGTGCATCTTTTCTCTGAACCACTGCCTTCCCTAGTTGTTCTCATTAAATCCAAACTACTCTCTTCAATCAATTCATTTTCCACAATATATACATCTGATCCTGTCTCTCCGGCTTATAACCCTTCAAGCTAAACTTAACAAGGTCTTCCAGGATCTGGACCTTGCAAAATCTCTTCAGCTTCTTCATCTCTACTGTCTTTACATCTGAGTCTAATCATACGGAAATTCATTCAGTTTTAGAAGCCATGGCTTTCTTTCAACATTCTGCTGTTCCAATTGCATGGAAAATTCCTTCTAACTATAGCCCACTTCTCATGGTAATCCCTATTCACTCTTTAGATCTCAGGTTAAATTTTGCTTTCTACTTCCTTCAACAGAGTTTTATTTATTTATTTTTTTTGGCCCATGCTGTGTGCTGACCAGGAATTGAACTCAGGGCCACAGCATTGAAAGCACAGAGCACTAACCACTGGACCACCAAATTCCCAATCTTTTTTTTTTTATAATCATTTTTAAATGCCTAATATAGAGATGACAGTGGCTTATATATCCTTTGTTTTCATTCTTTAAAAAAAGTGTGGGGCTTCCCCTGGTGGTCCAGTGGGTAAGGACACCGCCTTGCAGGGCAAGGGGCGCCGGTTCGATCCCTGGCCTGGGAAGATCCCACGTGCCGCGGAGCGGCTGGACAGATGTGTCCAATTACAGAGCCGGAGCTCTGAGCGCATGCGCCCAGAGCCGGCGCTCTGCAAAGACAGACACCACCGCGATGGGAGGCCCACAGGAGCCAAAGAACAAAGACGGATGAACATAGAGAAATGAAAGACCAATAGAAGTGGCCCGCCCGCTCCCCTCCCTCCCCAACCCAACCCCCGCCCAAAAAAATAAATAAATCTTTAAAAAAAAAAAAAAAAAAGTGTGAAACCTTTTTCAAGAAACATGTTTTATATATGCCTATTGTTTTTTATTTGTCAGTATTTAATAGACCAATCAAGTAATTCACTCAGTTTAGGCTTGGTTCTTGCTATTTCTACTCTCCATAAACTTCATATGTTTATGAATTTTAACTAGAACTGTTCCTGGCTTAACGTATTGAGGGATTAGTACTTTGCTTGTCATTGGATAAATGTTCAGGATACAAATATGAACATAATGGTAAGAACAAAAGGTTCACATACTAAGATGTGGGGTGGGAAAAAAAACAGTGTAGTTTTGAACTAAAGGCAGGCTAATCCAAGGCATTTTCTGTTTATAAGGTAAATTCTTAATGACTTAAGTAAAAAGATATGACTTACACTGAAGTTTTATTCTTTTTTGGTTGTGCCGCATACAGGATCTTAGCTCAACCAGAGATCTAATCAGTGCCCCCCTGCAGTGGACGCACAGAGCCCTAACCACTGGACCACCAAATTCCCAATCTTTTTTTTTTTATAATCATTTTTAAATGCCTAATATAGAGATGACAGTGGCTTATATATCCTTTGTTTTCATTCTTTAAAAAAAGTGTGGGGCTTCCCCTGGTGGTCCAGTGGGTAAGGACACCGCCTTGCAGGGCAAGGGGCGCCGGTTCGATCCCTGGCCTGGGAAGATCCCACGTGCCGCGGAGCGGCTGGACAGATGTGTCCAATTACAGAGCCGGAGCTCTGAGCGCATGCGCCCAGAGCCGGCGCTCTGCAAAGACAGACACCACCGCGATGGGAGGCCCACAGGAGCCAAAGAACAAAGACGGATGAAAATAGAGAAATGAAAGCCCAATAGAAGGGGCCCGCTCACCCCCCTCCCTCCACAACCCAACCCCCGCCCAAATAAATAAATAAATCTTTAAAAAAAAAAAAAAAAAAGTGTGAAACCTTTTTCAAGAAACATGTTTTATATATGCCTATTGTTTTTTATTTGTCAGTATTTAATAGACCAATCAAGTAATTCACTCAGTTTAGGCTTGGTTCTTGCTATTTCTACTCTCCATAAACTTCAAATGTTTATGAATTTTAACTAGAACTGTTCCTGGCTTAACGTATTGAGGGATTAGTACTTTGCTTGTCATTGGATAAATGTTCAGGATACAAATATGAACATAATGGTAAGAACAAAAGGTTCACATACTAAGATGTGGGGTGGGAAAAAAAACAGTGTAGTTTTGAACTAAAGGCAGGCTAATCCAAGGCATTTTCTGTTTATAAGGTAAATTCTTAATGACTTAAGTAAAAAGATATGACTTACACTGAAGTTTTATTCTTTTTTGGTTGTGCCGCATACAGGATCTTAGCTCAACCAGAGATCTAATCAGTGCCCCCCTGCAATGGAAGTACAGACTCTTAATCACTGGACTGTTAGGGAAATCCCCCAGAATTTGAATTTTTTAATCTGTATTTAAATTAACAGGAGCCATGTTTATAAAATTTGCTATTAGGTACTCGTGTCGAAAGAATCGTTGTAATATTAAATTTTACTATATAGTTCTTATTTATTTACTATATTAGTTTATAAATTACAAGAAAATGAAGAGTTCTGCTCTGAATGGCTAGCAAAATGTAAACTATTTAGGTTGGTGCAAATGTAATTGTGGTTTTGGACCATGAATCTTAAATCATTATAACTAGGCTCAAACACATCTTTATTATCAAAATAGGAACCATTACAATCAACACATTTGCCAACGAGAAATAAGTTTGTTTATTCCTGTAGGGAAAACTCCGTGCTTCAGGATTCCACAAACTCTTGGAAAGGATTTTCTGCATCCTGCCAGTTGCGGAAGCATTTTCCCTGCAAAAAGTTGCTTACACGCTTGAGGAAGTGGTAGTTGGGAAGAGGACAGGTGAATATGGTGAATGAGGCAAAATTTCATAGCCCAATTAGTTCAACTTTTGAAGTGTTGTGCAATGTGCCGTTTGGCATTCTCGTGGAGAAGAATTGGGGCCCTTTCTCTTGACCGATGTCAGCTGCAGGCTGACGATTTTTGGCGCATCTCATTGATTTGCTGAGCATACTTCTTAGATGTAATGGTTAAGAAAGCTGGAGTGGATCAGACCAGTAGGAGGCCACCAAACATTGATCATGACCTTTTTTTCGTGCAAGTTTGGCTTTGGGAAATGCTTCTGTGCTTCTTCTCAGTCCAGCCACCGAGCTGGTCATTGCTGGTTGTCATATACGATCCACTTTTTGTTGTATGTCACAATCCAATCAAGAAATGGTTGGTGGGGGCTTCCCCTGGTGGTCCAGTGGATAAGGACACCGCCTTGCAGTGCAAGGGGCGCCAGTTCGATCCCTGGCCTGGGAAGGTCCCACGTGCCGCGGAGCGGCTGGACTGATGTGTCCAATCAGCGAGCCGGAGCTCTGGAGCCAGCGCTCTGCAAGGACAGACGCCACCACGATGGGAGGCCCGCAGGAGCCAAAGAACAAAGACGGATGAAAACAGAGAAATGAAAGACCAACGGAAGTGGCCCGCCCGCTCCCCTCCCTCCCCAACCCGACCCCCGCCCAAAATAAATAAATAAATAAATCTTTAAAAAAAAAAAAAAAGAAATGGTTGGTGGGACTTCCCTGGTGGTCCAGTGGGTAAGGACACAGCCTTGCAGTGTAAGGGGCACCAGTTTGATCCCTGGCCTGGGAAGATCCCACGTGCCGCGGAGCGGCTGGACCAACTACTGAGCCAGAGCCAGAGCCCGTGCTCTGTGGCGACAGAGGCCACTGCAATGGGAGGCCCACACAGGCCAAAGAACAAAGATGGATGAAAATAGATAAATGAAAGACCAATAGAAGTGGCCAAAAAAAATTAAAAAAAAAAAAAAAAGAAATGGTTGGGTTTTGTTGCACAGTATAAAAGAAGATGACACTTCAAAATGACCACTTTTTTCTTTTTTTTTTTGGCTATTCTGGGTGAGCACTTTAAGAAATCCACACTCACTATAAACTAGGACTCTGGAGTTCACCCTCAAGTGTGAAGTGGAAATAAAAAAGTCCTTATTAGGCTTTCATACCTTATTTTTGCCATTTTGGTGTCAAGAGAAATTAAGCCCTGCATTTGTATTATGGTGATCCTTGACAAGTATTTCAAATAACTATGAGAAAAAAGTTTAAAACTCCTCTCTCTGGAGAATGATAGCATTATATCCTACACATATTTTTTCAAGTACATGTTCAGCACACAAGCATAACCAGATACATAAGAAAATAAGACTTTGTAAGTGAAAATCTGGGGAAACAACAGAAACAGAACCACAGAAAACTTCAGATATTATAATTAGCAAACTCAGATCACAAAACAATTATGATCAGTAGGTCAAAGAATAGCCAGCATTGGGAATTTCATCAAGGAACCAGAAGCTGTAGAAAATGACTTAGATTTGAAAAACAAATAAAAATTCTGTAACTGAAAAAAATAAAGAATTCTTCAGATAGGTTTAATAGTAGACTAGATACAGCTGAAGAGAGGTTAGTGAACTATAAAATTTGTCAGAAAAAAAGCATCAAGAAGGTAGGTTGGCACAAGATGGAAAATACAAAGAGAATAAAGACATATAGAGGAAACAGTGAAAACTTTATTTGGAGGGAACAATGAAAACTTTATTTGGAGGTCCAGAAGTTAATGAATGACAATATTCGAGAATAGCTAAAAATTTCCTGGAACTGATAAATGATGTCAGTTCACAGATTCTAAAAGCTTAATGAATCTCAAGCAGAATAAAAATAAATCCACACTCAGCTATTTCATAGTGAGTTGCAGAAAAATACAGACAGAAAGAACCAAATTTGAAAGCAGCAAGCTTTTTTCAAAGGAGTGACAGACTGAGAACTGACTTCCCCGGAGCAATGAATGCAGCAGAATGAGAGAAGACAATCTATGAGTCGACAGAAACTAACTTCCAACCTAGAACTGAGAAAGACAAAATAAAGGTCTTTTCACATCAACAAAAATGGCAGCGTTCCCTACTAGCAAGCCAGTACTGAAGCAAACCCTGAGGCAGGGTAGGCAAAGAACTAGATAGTAAATATTTCAGTCTTGCAGGCCATAGCGTATGGGATCTTCCAACCACTCAGCTCTGCTGTAGTCAAAAGAAATTGTAGACAATAACAAATGAACAAACCTGGCAGTATTCCAATGAAGCTAGTCACAAAAATTGGCAATGGGCTTGATTAGATGGATGGATTGTATATTGCTGACTCTTGTCCTCAAGTTTAAACATCAGACAAAAGGGAAATGATCTTCGGTGGAAAGACAGAGATTTCAGAAGTAAAATAAAGAAAGTGGTAAATAAACACTGACATGAAATTTAGTTTTAAAAAAACAGAATGAACTGGGAATTGCCTGATGGCCCCGTGGTTAAGATTTTGCACTTTCACTACCTTGAGCCCAGGTTCAATTCCTGATTCGGGAGCAAGTCATGGGGAGCAGCCAAAAAAAAAGAAAAACAAACAAAACCCCACATGATTAACAAGAGCATTTATCTTGGGAAGAGGTTTAAATGGAGTTTTATAATTTCTCTGCATTATCTCTCTGGGTTAAGTATAAAGGCATTGATTAGATTAGACTTTGATACATTAAAAATGCCCTTTGTAACTTCTAGGGTAACTGCTAAAAGAATAAAAACACTAAAATTTGCGATCTACAAGAAGGTGAAAAAAAGGAATGATTAAAAGGCAAGCAAGCAAGGAGAGAAAATTAAAACAGACAACAGGTGACACAAATAGACAAGAGCTTTAAACTCATGCACATATGTGGTTACATGAATATAAATGAACAAATGCTTTGATTAAAAGGAAGTATCAGACTATTAAAAAAACTGTATTTTGTGAAAATATGAGATATAGCTAAAATCCAAGCAATCAGGTAGAAAGATAAGAACTTTTCACTAACACACATTTCAACAATTTAGTGTATTTTTCTCTTAAGAATATTATATATGTGTGTATATACATACACATATATAATACACATATTAATATTATATATGTGTGTGTGTGTGTGTGTAGTGTTAGTTGCTCAGTTGTGTCCAACTCTTTGTGACCTCATGGACTGTAACCTACCAAACTCCCCTGTCCATGGGATTCTCCGGGTAAGAATACTGTAGTGGATTGCCATTTCCTTCTCAAGGGGAACTTCCCAACCCAGAGATCCAACCTGCTTCTCCTGCATATCCCACATTCCACAATGATTCTTTACCACTACCAACACCAGGGAAGGCCATATATAATAGTGCATTCCTCTCAGATATTTATTTGTAAATTTTTCTTTTACTGTAAATAGTTTCCAAAGGATGATGTTCAGCGTATTTGGAGTTGTTTGAATTTTCAGTTCTCTGAATAACTGGTGGGAAACTATCTTTTCAGTTACTGAACACTACCATGATTCTAAGATTTTTTTATTGGCCAACACGCATTTAAAGGAATCTTGGAGGAATTCCCTGGTGGTCCAGTGTTTAGTTCTCAAGAGACTTCCCTGCCAGGGAGCTAGGATCCCCCAAGGAGCACCCTAGGGACAAAGAAAAAAAAGAGTGGCCCTTGAGAGTATAATTGCTATTTCATGTAAATTTTTTTTTTTAAAGATTTATTTATTTATTTTGGGCGGGGGTCGGGTTGAGGAGGGAGGGGAGCGGGCGGGCCACTTCCGTTGGTCTTTCATTTCTCTATTTTCATTCGTCTTTGTTCTTTGGCTCCTGTGGGCCTCCCATCACAGTGGCCTCTGTCGTCGCAGAGCACCGGCTCTGGACGCATGCGCTCCAGAGCTCCGACTCGGTAATTGGACACATGGGTCCAGCCGCTCCGCGGCACGTGGGATCTTCCCAGGCCAGGGATGGAACCGGCGCCCCTTGCACTGCAAGGCGGTGTCCTTACCCACTGGACCACCAGGGGAAGCCCTATTTCATGTAAATTTTTTTTATTATTGATCTTGCTAATTAAGTTCCAAGGCAATGTACGTAACACCCTAATGAAACAAGTTTTTGTTGTTTTTTGTTTTTTTACCACTATTTCCTTTCAAAATACCTGTGTCTCATCTTAAGGAATTAACATTTTACAGTATAAGTTAAAACATCAGGACAAGTCTCTGGGCTAGGCACTTTGTTAGCTTATTTAGTCCTGACAACAGTGCCATAAGATATGTATAACTTCACTGGACTGGATTTAAGGGAAAAAACCTCGGAAGGTCCTACAGTAAGTAATCGGGTCACCTACGTGTGGAATGCAAGATGGCTAAGCTAACCCACTGGCTTTCTTTGCCATTGTCAGTGCTGATATATTTAAACGGCCTTATCCTTCAAATCAGCTCTCAAGCAGGCAAAAAGAAATCCTCTACAAGATGACCTCCTTTCCTTCGAATACTGCTTTATTTTTATGTGTTAGTTGCTCAGTCATGTCCGACTCTTTTCGCCCCCATGGACTGTCGCCCACCAGGTTCCTCTGTCCATGGAATTCTCCAGGCAAGAATACTGGAGAGGGTTGCCATTTCCTCCTCCAGCTTAATTTGTACAGCTTCTAATTTAGACTAACAGCTTCCTGCTGTGCATAAATAACGATGCTAAATCTGAATGGGTTAGATGGCCTGTTTCCCAGCGTGTTAATTTCAGGCGTTATTTCCTTAACCTGACTTATACCCAGTTGAGGGGCCTAAAGCCTTCCTGCATAAACTAAAGAGAAACGACCCAGCTGTCAGACCTCCAGGGCGCCTTCTGTAGAGGGTGGGGCCACAGGAAGAGAAGGGTTGAGTCTACAGGATTTTTCGGAGAGGCCTGTGAAAACGAGTTAATTGGCCAATGAGTGTTGGTCAAGGAGTACGCCCATAATAGCTACTAAGACTCGTAACCTCCGTCGAAATGACGGGAATGGTCTCTACTTACTTGCACCTCGAGCTAACCCTCAGGCCCACCGGGCTAACCTGGGTCTGGTTCGCTAGCCCGGCGTGCGGCGCTGCGCGCCCAGACCAGCAGCGCGGAGCATGAGCCTTGGCGCCCGGGGCGGGTCCGCTGGAGGGTTGGCCGAGGTCCCTGGGTCTCGCGAGAACTGGAGGGCAGGGGCGGGAGAAGCCGACGTGCGCGCGCCCGAGAGCCGTTAGGGTGGAACCGCTCTCGCGCGGGGCGGGCGGAGCAAATACAGTTAGACGCCAGTTGGTGGAGCCCCCGCGGGAAACGACTAAGCGCGAGCAGCGTGCGCGCTCACGTCGCGGCGACGGTGGCGGCGAGCGGCGTCAGAGCTCGGAGGGGGGGGCTGACGTCTTCTGGCGGGTGGCGGTGTTGGAGACGAGAGCTTGCTTAGCCGGTATTGCTTCTGTCCCAGGAACCGACGGAGCGTGGGGGAGCGAGGGTCGCTCTCGGGGGCTGCTGACTTCCACGGACGCGTCGTCGTGAGAAGCGCAGCCCGGACTCTCCTGCAGACCCCTCCGGCTTCCTTTGCGCCAGCCTCGAGGCAGCGGCCGCCGAGACAGCGCCTCGTCCCCCACCCCTTCCCCTTGTCCCCCCGCCCGAAAGGGCCCTTTCTGCGCCCCACCCCCGCCCGCCCGTCCGTCCGTCCGTCCGTCCGCTACGCCGCCGCCATGTCGGCGCAGGCCCAGATGCGCGCGATGCTGGACCAGTTGATGGGCACCTCCCGGGACGGTAAGTCTCTGCCAGTGCCCTGGGGGTGGGGGAAGGGATGGGCAAGGGGCTCCGCGGGCGCACCTGGGCTTGTGTGTGTGGCTGAGTAAGGGGCTCCCAGATTGGTAACACGAGGGCCCGGCTCCCGTCCCATCCAATGAGGGCCGGGCGGGCTGGCGGGCGGGCCCCGGGGGCGGTGACCGAGCGGATTGGCGGGAACGGCTGCCAATGGGGTCGAGCCGGGCCTGGAGGCCGAAAGGAGAGTTTTGTGCGCTGAGTGTTGACTTGGCTGGGACGGGAGAGCCCACGTCCGTCCTGCGTAGCGGGGTGGCCTGTTGGGTCGCGGAGACGGTACCTGCGGGCCGCTCAATCCTCCGCCCCTTGAACTAATTCCTTAACCCGGAGCTTTGGGATCAGCCCTCGCCGCCTCCCTCCGGGGTATCCGGAGAGAACGGGCCCCCATCCTGCAGCCCTTTACCTGGGTTCGCGCGAAACCTTTACTAGGAACCCGGTCCCAGAGATGAAACCGCCATTCCTATGGGAAGATCTGACCCAAACCATGGTTTCTTGAAGCGGGAGTGTTTGGCCCATTTTCTGAGCATTATGTTAACGGCCTGTTTTTTCCGAGAGATCTCCATTTTGGTAGACAGTTATTTAATAGAGGCTTTTGTTCAGTAAATATTGACGAACCTTGCTTGTGCCCCGAATGAGAACCATTTTGAAAATGTGGTGCCCAGTGAAGTAGAATTAAGGGATAACAACGGTCCTTTTAGTCACTAAGGTTAGTGTTTGGACAAAGAACCACTGATGGCTGGATATCTTTTTCCTTAGAGAATTTCTAGGTAAGATGAAATGCTGTTGCTTTTTTGATTATGGCAATTAGTCATGTACTCTTTAAAATTCGACTCAAGTCCACGCTGATACAGAGGGCGGATCTGGTCCACTACTTTATCTCTTAAAAACAAAGCCAGTACTTGCTCATTTTTGTGTGTTGCTTGTTCAGGCAAATGGTTTCTTAGCCATTAAACAAATGCTTTTTCTTAACAAGTTACTTGAGTTATTTGACGTGAGAGAAAAGGCACACTAACTTTTTAGCAGTCGTTGTTATTTCCTTGAGTGCTTTGCAGCAAAATATGTGAGTAGAGTCAAAGCGTTTTATTGAATTCAGATGTTTTTAGCAGTGCATAATTCCCATAGTTTTTATCAGTGTTCATAGTTCAGTTTTACTAAAAACCCACACTTGGAACTTTTCTTCATAGAACGTATAGAGAAATAGGTATAGATCTATAGGTGCAAATCTACTTGTGGTTGTGTATAGAGGAAGGGCCAATTAATGGGAAGGAAATTAATTTTATTTATGTAATAAACCCTTGAAAGCATTGATTAAAAATGTCATTGGAGAAACTTATAATTACCATTTTCACTTTTAGGTAAGAGTGTTTTTTTTTTCTTTTTATAACTGTAGCATATTTTAACATTGCTCCTTTTCCATTCTGAAATTGATATTGAGAAGGGGCAATCCTGGTAAAATTCAGGATTTTGGTTAACAGTAACTGATCTTAGTAGTGATGTTATAGAAATCATTTTATTTCTTACACGATCTTATTAATCCTAGGTGGATGCCATTTTTGGTACCTTCCACGTGGATTTAATTTCATCATTTTACTGGGAGGGTAGTTGGATGAAAGCAACTACTATCACCTGATAAATTTCCAAACTAGACTGACAGTCTACTATCGCAAAACTGAATTAAAATATATGTGTGTGTGTGTAAGTGTTTATACACACACATATATACATATTTTTTTCCTATGTGTATTATTGGCAGAAACTTGGGTTTCTTAAAATCCACTCTGCTTTGTATACAGATAAATCGATATTTTTATGTGTCACTGGATTTTTTTTTTGCCTCCAGACTAAAGAGGACTTACCAATGAACTCATGTTTACAAGTCCACAATATTATTTACCTGAAGTGACTGGATTTTCACTGCTGTGTTGGGCTAGAAGTAAGAAACACACTTCAAAGGAGAAGAATGTTTTTTAGATACTCAAATTCTTTTATGTATATAGAAATACTTGCTCATTTTTGTGTGTTGCTTGTTCAGGCAAATGGTTTCTTAGCCATTAAACAAATGCTTTTTCTTAACAAGTTACTTGAGTTATTTGACGTGAGAGAAAAGGCACACTAACTTTTTAGCAGTCGTTGTTATTTCCTTGAGTGCTTTGCAGCAAAATATGTGAGTAGAGTCAAAGCGTTTTATTGAATTCAGATGTTTTTAGCAGTGCATAATTCCCATAGTTTTTATCAGTGTTCATAGTTCAGTTTTACTAAAAACCCACACTTGGAACTTTTCTTCATAGAACGTATAGAGAAATAGGTATAGATCTATAGGTGCAAATCTACTTGTGGTTGTGTATAGAGGAAGGGCCAATTAATGGGAAGGAAATTAATTTTATTTATGTAATAAACCCTTGAAAGCATTGATTAAAAATGTCATTGGAGAAACTTATAATTACCATTTTCACTTTTAGGTAAGAGTGTTTTTTTTTTCTTTTTATAACTGTAGCATATTTTAACATTGCTCCTTTTCCATTCTGAAATTGATATTGAGAAGGGGCAATCCTGGTAAAATTCAGGATTTTGGTTAACAGTAACTGATCTTAGTAGTGATGTTATAGAAATCATTTTATTTCTTACACGATCTTATTAATCCTAGGTGGATGCCATTTTTGGTACCTTCCACGTGGATTTAATTTCATCATTTTACTGGGAGGGTAGTTGGATGAAAGCAACTACTATCACCTGATAAATTTCCAAACTAGACTGACAGTCTACTATCGCAAAACTGAATTAAAATATATGTGTGTGTGTGTAAGTGTTTATACACACACATATATACATATTTTTTTCCTATGTGTATTATTGGCAGAAACTTGGGTTTCTTAAAATCCACTCTGCTTTGTATACAGATAAATCGATATTTTTATGTGTCACTGGATTTTTTTTTTTTTTGCCTCCAGACTAAAGAGGACTTACCAATGAACTCATGTTTACAAGTCCACAATATTATTTACCTGAAGTGACTGGATTTTCACTGCTGTGTTGGGCTAGAAGTAAGAAACACACTTCAAAGGAGAAGAATGTTTTTTAGATACTCAAATTCTTTTATGTATATAGAAATCAGAGCATTCTTTTCCTTGCCAGATAATTAATGAGTTTACATATTTTGTCTTATTCAAGAGCTTCAGATAATTAGGTTTTTTTTTCTTTCTTTTTTTTTTTTTTAAGTGTTCAGTCAACTTCAAGTTACCAGGGGTAGGGGGACATGAATACCTTCCTGAATAACACCATGTAATTTGAAACCATATAATGGGAAGCTTTGTATTGGACACCGAACAGCTTGAGGGAATGCCATTGAGTGTCTTTGGTTACTGAGAGGTGGAAATCGGGATGCCAAGGGTGGGAGAGTGCTGGCAGAGGTGGGTGGGAGAGAAATGGAAAAGGTAGGTAGGAGAGAATTTAAAGCAGCTGTGTCCAGTTTTATTTTTTTTTAAATCCCAGAGACTGTAAAGCAGCCACTGTCTTTTTTGCCAGGATGGCGGTCACCATCCCTTTCAGCTCTTAAGAGTCATGTCTGTGAGGGAAATAAAGTAGCACCAGAGGCCCAGGGCACTTTCTCTTTCACCTCCTTTGCCCCTCTGATGAAAACTTAATTTCCTCCTCCCCTCCCCCAAATGAAAATTAGTTCCTTTTTAAACTGCTTGGAGCTTTAAGTCTGTTAAATGTTAACTTTGGATTACTTAAACCAGTTAGCACGTAGACAACCTAAACTTTATTGAAATTCTCAGAAATAGGACTTTTAGTAGGGAAATGGAGAGGTACTTTTGGATCACTGGGCACTTCTAGAAAGGACACTTCCAGAAAGGACAGTCTCTGGTGAGTGGTGGAAGGGGGAGGCTTTGGACAACCAGAGGGCAGCATGATGGTGCTGGGCGGCTGGGCAGGGGGCGACCAGGAGGTGGGAGAGGAATGCCTAAGGGAGGTGGGAGGGCCAAAGACAAACTTTGCCTTCTTTGCAATTTTGCCTAGGGCCCTGGTGGTGGCAACCGCCTGTGTGCCACTGAAAATCGTGCCGCTGCCTGGCATACTGCATAAATGGAAGCAGGGTACCGCGTGAGTTGAAACATTGGTCACACTATATAAAGTTTGTATATGTGAATCAGTGTAACTCATACCCATGTAACTGGGGGTCTGACTGTATTTGGATTTTTCTGATAAGGCATCATGGGCTAAGGAAAAGAGCACTGGGCTGAGACTTAGGAGACCTGGTTTCTAGCCCCAGCTGTACCTCTAATTGTATCCTTGGGTAAGTCACTTAACCTTTTTTGCCTCAAGTGAAATCTATACATTGTTTCATGAGACGCGAAGTAATTTCTTATGTTATCCTCAACAATGTCTACAGCTAAGTATATTTTTAAGTTTTTTAAAGGGGAGGAACCATAGGTAGATATAAATTAGTATCCCAGTTTAAGATACATTAAACTTTAGAAGTATCTTTGTTTTAGTTGTTAGCATTAACAGTAGGGAGAAAGATAATTTGTTTTCCCTGAAATACTCCGTTTAAAAGCAGGGAGGACCAGCACAGGAAAAGTCAAAACAGCAGTTCAATCGGTCTGTGTGATTATTGGAGCCGCCTAGTGTTCTCACACAGATTCTAGTCAGTCTTGTGTTGATTTAACTGGAAGGGTGTCTCTTAGCTAAAGCCCTGTTTTCAACAATACAGTTTAGTTATGAGAGGCCTCTGGTCCTGACCCCAGAAAGGTCTTGCAAGGTTTGAGGGGTAGGAATTAAACAAAATTGAGGGTGTGAATTTAGATTAAATTTCCTAAGTTCAGCAACAAGGGAAGTTACAGAAGGGTAGTTTTGGGGATTCCAGACCTCAGCTTCTAAGTCAAAGTGGAAACAGAGGCCATCTCTGAAAGGTTATACTAGGCCAGAAGTGGCAGTCTGCTCTCAAAAACAACCAGTGAACTAACAGAACTCAGAATGTAGATTAGATTTCATAGCATCATTAGTTGTCCATTATGGTTAGGGAATGTTTAGGGAAAGTTTAAACTTGTAGGTATTTTTAGGTAATTTTGATGGTAATCTTTCTGAATCTATGATATACTTTCTAAGTTAATAGAATACATTAATTATAGTTTAGTATTTTTGCTGGTAATTTATATCATATGGTATTTGTAGCTGATGGGATGTAAAGTTAAAAGGATATGCATCCTAGGAGATAACCTGGAAAATACAGTTCAGGAAATCCGTTACTTGTCCTACTACTAGGGATATACGACTATCGAACCCATAGGACAGTATGACCATGCTGCCTTTCTGCCAAATAAATACTGAATCAAAGATTGGAGTGTTCTCTTCAGTGAATTTTCTTCATAAAATCATCTTGACTATTTTTCTGATAAGGCATCAGGGCAAAAACTGGGCTGAGACTTAGGAGACCTGGTTTCTAGCCCCAGCTGTACCTCTAATTGTATCCTTGGGTAAGTCACTTAACCTTTTTTGCCTCAAGTGAAATCTATACATTGTTTCATGAGACGCGAAGTAATTTCTTATGTTATCCTCAACAATGTCTACAGCTAAGTATATTTTTAAGTTTTTTAAAGGGGAGGAACCATAGGTAGATATAAATTAGTATCCCAGTTTAAGATACATTAAACTTTAGAAGTATCTTTGTTTTAGTTGTTAGCATTAACAGTAGGGAGAAAGATAATTTGTTTTCCCTGAAATACTCCGTTTAAAAGCAGGGAGGACCAGCACAGGAAAAGTCAAAACAGCAGTTCAATCGGTCTGTGTGATTATTGGAGCCGCCTAGTGTTCTCACACAGATTCTAGTCAGTCTTGTGTTGATTTAACTGGAAGGGTGTCTCTTAGCTAAAGCCCTGTTTTCAACAATACAGTTTAGTTATGAGAGGCCTCTGGTCCTGACCCCAGAAAGGTCTTGCAAGGTTTGAGGGGTAGGAATTAAACAAAATTGAGGGTGTGAATTTAGATTAAATTTCCTAAGTTCAGCAACAAGGGAAGTTACAGAAGGGTAGTTTTGGGGATTCCAGACCTCAGCTTCTAAGTCAAAGTGGAAACAGAGGCCATCTCTGAAAGGTTATACTAGGCCAGAAGTGGCAGTCTGCTCTCAAAAACAACCAGTGAACTAACAGAACTCAGAATGTAGATTAGGATTTCATAGCATCATTAGTTGTCCATTATGGTTAGGGAATGTTTAGGGAAAGTTTAAACTTGTAGGTATTTTTAGGTAATTTTGATGGTAATCTTTCTGAATCTATGATATACTTTCTAAGTTAATAGAATACATTAATTATAGTTTAGTATTTTTGCTGGTAATTTATATCATATGGTATTTGTAGCTGATGGGATGTAAAGTTAAAAGGATATGCATCCTAGGAGATAACCTGGAAAATACAGTTCAGGAAATCCGTTACTTGTCCTACTACTAGGGATATACGACTATCGAACCCATAGGACAGTATGACCATGCTGCCTTTCTGCCAAATAAATACTGAATCAAAGATTGGAGTGTTCTCTTCAGTGAATTTTCTTCATAAAATCATCTTGACTGTAATCTGTGTTCCTTGACTTGTCATCAGCATTAAGAGCATTTTCTTTTCATTTTCTCATTAACATAATGAATCATTTATTTCTTGGTCAAATGTAAATCATTCTTCTGTTCCAATTGGATTTTCATTTAAGTGAAGGAGGTGTAGCCTTTAATTTGTAAGCACACATTTTTTGAAATAATAATGAGGATATATCTATTTCTAAAGCTGGTAACATCTTTTAACATTATAAGAACTTTTAACAAACATTAAGTAGTTAAACATGAGGTTAAACAGAGTTTTAGTAAATATATGATTTTATTAGAGGTTCAAGCATATCAAAACACTGAAAACTGTTAATATCTACATAAGGAATCTGTTTTTAAAAACTTTTAACTCATTTTGAACTCTGAATGAGTTAAAAAAATGTCTACAGAACAGCCTAGAAAACAATAATAGTATCACCTCCTACAACTCTGCGTTCTTGGATTCTCTATAGTTGTTTAGCTCTCCTCAAGGAAACCTGTGCTTCTAAAACATTCTTTTGCTTTGGGTAAAAAAAATAAAACCAAAGAGAGCATTTTGTCTGTCAGTGCTTAGCTTTTTTATAAGCAGCAAGTAAATTCTTTGATTCGGTTTGGGTAAGATGTCCTATAGGAATAAATGGTAGTGAGCTACAAGTTCAGGATGGGTAGCAAGAAGTCAGGGGCAAGCAGGGTGTCATGAATGGAGTGAGGTTTAGTGAGTTAGTTTTCAGTACCAGGTGATTCATACAAACATCAAAGCTTGAGGCTGCTAGGTGATCAGGCAAGTTTGGGGTTACAAAGATGGACAGAGGGCTTAAAACTGTGGACAAGACTAGATAAATGTGATAGGTACCCCTCTAGAATGGAATTCCAGACAGGTGCTTGAAATGGACTGAATCCTAATAGCCCAGGGCTATTAGTATATTCATTGAGGACATATAACTGGCTGTACTGCTCAATAATCAGTGCACTAAGAAATTGTAGATAAGAAGATGAAGAAAGTTGGAACATTTTGATAGAGAAAGAATGAGAGTGGGAAGAAGGGTAAGTTCATGACAGGGATTCTATGAATTCAGCACCTACAGAAAGTCTGTCTGCTCCTTTCCAGTTTAAGTTCTCATATACTAACAGCTGCTAGGATAGAAATTAGAAGGCAAGGCCTTTGGAACAGTTAGTCAGTTTTGTAAGACTATTGAGGATATAGAGGAAACTAGTTTGTAAAAACTCTGAAATTGGCCACAGCTTTGGGTTTTTGATTTAACAGGGTAGCAAGTCAAAGCCATTAGAAAGTAACATGTAAGTCAGTCAACTCAATGAATGTTCAGTTTTGCTGTTTAACATGGGCAAGAGAAATAAGTCTTTAAAACTTTAAAAAGCATTCATTAGATATTGATCCTTATGTTCTAATTTAGTTGTGAACCATGTGCAGTGATGTTGACCTCTGATTCAACATAAGAATTTAACCAGCTGCCCTTGCTGAATCTTGTCATGTCTCCTGAATGCATGGTAAATTGTTTCCCTTTTATTTTCTTGAGACCTCAGTTTTCTGAAGACATCAGCTTTCTCTTTGAGAGTTAAACTTTACAAAGTTTTGTCTTTTCAATAAAACTGGTTAGATATTTATTGGATAATATCTACAGTACATATGCCTTGCTGTTCAGCTGCCTCTGTATTCTCTCCTACTGCTGTGTTATACATGATACTCTTAAGTCTCTTGAGGATGCGTTTTAGATGAGGGTTGGCACTGTCGCCCACTTGCTTTTGGTAAATAAAGTTTTGTTGGAACATGATCGTGCCCATTTATGTACATATGGTGCTTTGCTTTTCAACAGAGATACATAGTGGGTAGGTAAGCTTAAAGTAGCTCAGCTGATAAAGAATCCACGTGCAGTGCAGGAGACCCTGGTTCAGTTCCTGGATTGGGAAGTTCCCCTGGAGAAGGGCTAGGCTAACCACTACAGTATTCTCTGGAGAATCCCATGGCTCGTCTGCGGGTTGCAGAGTCAGACATGACTGAGCGACTTATTTAAAAAAAAAAAAAGAAAGCTTAAAAGTATTTGGCATCTGACCGATTAAAAAAAACATGTTGACCATTATTCTAGATTAGCGTTTCTCAAAAGTTTGGTGCCCAGATCAACCTTAGCATCACCTAGGGATTTGTTAGGAACACAGATTCTTGGACCCACCACTCCAGGCCTACCAGATCAGATGTTCTGGGGTTGGGGGCCAGCAGTTTGTTTTAAGAAACGTTCCATGTGATTCTGATGCACACTGAAAATTTGAGAAACCGTGTTCTGGGTAAATGGTTTCCAAATGTTAGTCGCATACATCATCATTACTACTTTTTACCCTGCTGTCTTTTAACATTTTTATTATCAACTCACTTTCTGGCCAAATTAACAGGGTAGCAAGTCAAAGCCATTAGAAAGTAACATGTAAGTCAGTCAACTCAATGAATGTTCAGTTTTGCTGTTTAACATGGGCAAGAGAAATAAGTCTTTAAAACTTTAAAAAGCATTCATTAGATATTGATCCTTATGTTCTAATTTAGTTGTGAACCATGTGCAGTGATGTTGACCTCTGATTCAACATAAGAATTTAACCAGCTGCCCTTGCTGAATCTTGTCATGTCTCCTGAATGCATGGTAAATTGTTTCCCTTTTATTTTCTTGAGACCTCAGTTTTCTGAAGACATCAGCTTTCTCTTTGAGAGTTAAACTTTACAAAGTTTTGTCTTTTCAATAAAACTGGTTAGATATTTATTGGATAATATCTACAGTACATATGCCTTGCTGTTCAGCTGCCTCTGTATTCTCTCCTACTGCTGTGTTATACATGATACTCTTAAGTCTCTTGAGGATGCGTTTTAGATGAGGGTTGGCACTGTCGCCCACTTGCTTTTGGTAAATAAAGTTTTGTTGGAACATGATCGTGCCCATTTATGTACATATGGTGCTTTGCTTTTCAACAGAGATACATAGTGGGTAGGTAAGCTTAAAGTAGCTCAGCTGATAAAGAATCCACGTGCAGTGCAGGAGACCCTGGTTCAGTTCCTGGATTGGGAAGTTCCCCTGGAGAAGGGCTAGGCTAACCACTACAGTATTCTCTGGAGAATCCCATGGCTCGTCTGCGGGTTGCAGAGTCAGACATGACTGAGCGACTTATTTAAAAAAAAAAAAAGAAAGCTTAAAAGTATTTGGCATCTGACCGATTAAAAAAAACATGTTGACCATTATTCTAGATTAGCGTTTCTCAAAAGTTTGGTGCCCAGATCAACCTTAGCATCACCTAGGGATTTGTTAGGAACACAGATTCTTGGACCCACCACTCCAGGCCTACCAGATCAGATGTTCTGGGGTTGGGGGCCAGCAGTTTGTTTTAAGAAACGTTCCATGTGATTCTGATGCACACTGAAAATTTGAGAAACCGTGTTCTGGGTAAATGGTTTCCAAATGTTAGTCGCATACATCATCATTACTACTTTTTACCCTGTTGTCTTTTTAACATTTTTTATTATCAACTCACTTTCTGAAAATTTAAACTTTAAAGTGAAATTTTATGTCACCAGAAAAATATAGTGAAAACAACATTGTATTATAAGAGATAACTAGATTCTGTTGTCACTTATGCTATGCTAAAAATTAGAACTCATTAGATGTATTAATTAAACACATACTAGGCTTCAAGCCCCAAAATAGAAATAACTTTTCCTTAAGAATAGAAATACACACCCAGGAGATGGAGAGCGATGTAGTCCCTAGAGAGGTCCATTTAGACTTCTGGGATGACATTGCCAGTTTAGCTTGATCTTGTCTCTCCGTTAATGTTCTGGTCCGTGGTGGTCAACATTTCTGCAGGATTTCATCAGCATGTTCCACGGTGGGATTGTGAAAACGTGCTGGCTGTTTATGAAAGAAAACCCATGAGCTAGTAATTGGGGAGAAGAGCGTGGTTCTGCATACGGACAGGGAGCCAGGAGGGCATGCTTGCTAAGGAAGACAGTTAACTCACCTCAGGCTTCAGAAACCATGTGTTTGTAGTTTAAGAAATTCTGGTATGAGAATAAACCAGATGATTTCATTTTCTCTATAGTATTAGAGGGAATGCTTCCCCAGGTGTGATATTCTGATACTGACTGATGTGCTTTAGGACGTAGTAATTGTTGGTGCGACCAGGACCTCAATATCCCTAGGTTGCTGAGTTGCTTCAGTTTTTTCTTTTTCTTGGAGATTGTGGGCATATTTGCCTTTTCTGTCGTTTGACTCTGCGATAAAGTAGTGACATAAGACTGACCCTAGAGGAACTGAAATTCTAGTAGGGAGTGAAGGTTTCTATTAAATGATAAATTCTGTGATACTGATTGCATATAGATGTCTAATTTTGAAAAGATACTTTAAAAATATTAAAGACCACCAAACACCTGTAAGAATGAACAAACGTTATTAAGTTTACCTTTAATTTAAAAAAAAAAAGTATTACATATGAAGTCCCTTATGCTCTCCTTCCCAGTTGCCGTCCTTCCCCCAAAGGCAGTTTTTGTGAACATGTCAACAGACTTTCTGATATGTTTCAGTATTTGTAAGGCTCAGTCTCCTTCGTGGTAATCTGTTTTTCATTTTAAATACCTTTATCATTCAGCTGTCTTTCATCTCTGTCCTTCAATATTCTCATTTCTTTTCCTTTTTATTTTTTTACTTCATTGGTTTAGATTTGGGGATGCTCTGCTTAGCTTTTTAGCAGTCACCAACCATTGAGAACTTGCCTCTTAAATAGACAAATCTGCCAATTACTTTTTATTCTATTCTTTTCAGTTATTTCTTCATATCCAGAGATAGCTTTCATTACTTTTGATTTCGTGTGTAAAAGGTTCTGGATGATAGGAGGCATCAGATATCCAGAATATGAGTGTTAATTGTGTCAGAATTGCAGTTCTGTAAGTAAGCATCAAAATATGAAATTTAGCAGGCCCCCCCCTCCCTTTTTTTTTTTTTAATTTCGGCCTCTTTTATTCATTTTTTATTTATTTTCATCCATCTTTATTTATTGACCTGTGTGGGCCTCCCGTTGCAGTGGCATCTCTCTTTGCAGAACACTGGCTCTGGGCGCATGCGCTCTAGATTGCTGGCTCGCAGTTGGACACACCGGTCCCTCTGCTCCACGGCATGTGAGATCCTCCTGGGCCAGGGATCAAACCGATGCCCCCTGCACTGCAAGGTGGACTCTTCACCCACTGGACCACCAGGGAAACCCTACCAGGCCCCTTTTCAATGATTGACTTCCCTTTATGGCATATCCCATAAAACAAGAGTGTACGTAATCAACCTTTAGGACTAATTTTGTGATAACTATTCAAGCTTTTCTAATGTGTCTTAAATCTGAGAGGAAAAATACATTGTTTTTCTAAAGCCTGTACCCCCCTGGCAGAAATGTGATGGCATTGACCCCTGCCAGTGGCCCAGACTCTGCTTATATAAAAAGAGACGATTCGGTTGTGGCAAGGGGTGGAATAGGACTCTTGGAATGTAGCTATTTTAGTATTTATTTTTGAACATTTCCTTTACCCTTCTGTTAGCTCTTGAGTAAGCTTTTATTCCCACTACCAAGGCTGTTCCCAGTTTCATCCTTATCATTTTTTATATGAATTTTCATAGACAAATAGAGTGAAAAACTTGAAAAATTATTTTAGCATCATTTATCTTTGATATTCAGCAAGAATGAACTTGTTTTAGAAATTTTTTCCACAGTGAGCATTGCATTTTTAGAACGTTGACCTTGTCCTGGGGACTGCGATGGGGGTGATAGAAGTGCCTACTTGTAATGATAAATCTGTAGGACCGTATGAAAGTATTAAGAGGGCTAGCCTTTTAGTACCCCCCTTTTTGGATTTTCTGGGGGAAAGGAAAGCCTCTACTAGTACTCTGTATGATTCATAAGTTCTGTTAGAAATGACTTGATATTACATTTGGAAGAGAGAACGTCTTAATTAGTTTGCTCTGCTGCCATCTTTGGCTGAGTATTTGTTCTTTTCTTTCCTTATGTAATAAATATATTCCTGAAAAGTTTGACATGTATCAAGTCATATTAAATATTTTCAAAACATGGGTACTTATACTATTTTAAGACATGGTAGTGAATCCTTACATAAAATGAATGTATAGTTAGTACCATATAAATACACAATGAATTAAACTGAGTGTATTTATTATCAGGGTAACATAGAGTAATGAGTTTTTCTCTTAAGATTATTCCAAAAAGGATTCTTACAGGTGAGCTTTAGGCTAAATTTAGGCCATAGATGAGCTTTAAGCTGAAGGAACAACAAAGGTAGGTGGGAGAAGTTAGTGGAGTTGGCGAGACTACTGGAGGAAGTGTGAAAATTTATCAGATTTGTAATAGTTACAGTGCAGCAGTACCTTTGATCTTGGTTCCACATAAGGACATAGAAGTTTCGCATAAACATATGAAGATGTGTTTACTGTGACAGGACAGGTCTCTTCCTGCTGTGTACTAGATTAGAAAGTTTTCTTTAGATAGTTCCCACATTGTTACTCTTAGCTTTTGTTTTAAGAAACGGTAATAGGGAAGTGGAAATCTGAGAAACTGAGGGCGGGAAGTGAGAAACTTTGCTTGTTCACCAGTCTTTCTAGCTCTGGCTTTCCTTTCGCTGAAAGGGTATGGAATTTATTTCAGAGAGAATGAGCCTACCCTGTCCCAAGCCAACAGTGACACGTGACCACTAACCAGTATACCTGTTGGGTGGGGAGGGCTTTGGTTGTCATCGTCAGAAAAGCGTGGGAGAGCTTTTCCTCTCTTGGCCCCGTTTATAAACTAAGGTGCTTCTATTTGCTTTGTGTGCTGTTGAGTTTTCCCCTGTTTTCTCTAAGCTAAGCTTTAAGCTAATTCTGTACAAAAGAAATACTAATTAGTGATTTTTATAAATTGCTTGCCATTATGCCTGATAAAATGCAGTAAAATAAGGATTCTGCATACCATTATATATGTCAAGTATTACAAACTTTAAGGTTCTTTTGAAATTACAATACTAAACTCAGTTCACTTTTGCTTAGCCTTCACAGTTGTTGATCACATAGCATGGTCATCCACTCACAGCTTAAAAAAATACAGGGAGCATCGGAGAGAATGGGTAAAGTAAAATTTTGATGTTTTTAAAATAGCATCTAAATCTATGAAAGTTGATTTGCTTTATTGTTTGTATGGGAGGGAGAGGGTGGTTGGCACTGGGAGGTGGATATTGGGAAATAGCATGCACCATGGATGTCAGATACCATCTAGACTAAGATTTTAAGTGTTACTGCTGCAGTTTAAATGAAAGTTTGCAGATAAACTGAGTGTATTTATTATCAGGGTAACATAGAGTAATGAGTTTTTCTCTTAAGATTATTCCAAAAAGGATTCTTACAGGTGAGCTTTAGGCTAAATTTAGGCCATAGATGAGCTTTAAGCTGAAGGAACAACAAAGGTAGGTGGGAGAAGTTAGTGGAGTTGGCGAGACTACTGGAGGAAGTGTGAAAATTTATCAGATTTGTAATAGTTACAGTGCAGCAGTACCTTTGATCTTGGTTCCACATAAGGACATAGAAGTTTCGCATAAACATATGAAGATGTGTTTACTGTGACAGGACAGGTCTCTTCCTGCTGTGTACTAGATTAGAAAGTTTTCTTTAGATAGTTCCCACATTGTTACTCTTAGCTTTTGTTTTAAGAAACGGTAATAGGGAAGTGGAAATCTGAGAAACTGAGGGTACGGGGAAGTGAGAAACTTTGCTTGTTCACCAGTCTTTCTAGCTCTGGCTTTCCTTTCGCTGAAAGGGTATGGAATTTATTTCAGAGAGAATGAGCCTACCCTGTCCCAAGCCAACAGTGACACGTGACCACTAACCAGTATACCTGTTGGGTGGGGAGGGCTTTGATTGTCATCGTCAGAAAACGTGGGAGAGCTTTTCCTCTCTTGGCCCCGTTTATAAACTAAGGTGCTTCTATTTGCTTTGTGTGCTGTTGAGTTTTCCCCTGTTTTCTCTAAGCTAAGCTTTAAGCTAATTCTGTACAAAAGAAATACTAATTAGTGATTTTTATAAATTGCTTGCCATTATGCCTGATAAAATGCAGTAAAATAAGGATTCTGCATACCATTATATATGTCAAGTATTACAAACTTTAAGGTTCTTTTGAAATTACAATACTAAACTCAGTTCACTTTTGCTTAGCCTTCACAGTTGTTGATCACATAGCATGGTCATCCACTCACAGCTTAAAAAAATACAGGGAGCATCGGAGAGAATGGGTAAAGTAAAATTTTGATGTTTTTAAAATAGCATCTAAATCTATGAAAGTTGATTTGCTTTATTGTTTGTATGGGAGGGAGAGGGTGGTTGGCACTGGGAGGGGGTGGATATTGGGGAAATAGCATGCACCATGTAAAATGATGTCAGATACCATCTAGACTAAGATTTTAAGTGTTACTGCTGCAGTTTAAATGAAAGTCTGTTTCAGAAAAGGCAGGACCATTAAATGGCAGTGTCGGGATTTACAGTGGGCCTAGCGTTTTCTCCTTAGACATTGAAGGGGATTTTGAGAATAGCAGTATTTGAGTAGTTTGGACAGAAGCCTTCTTTCTAGAGTGACGTTTCCATATTCCCTGAGTGAAGCTGCTTCAGTAGCACATCAGGCTCAGTTCATGACACTGGAAGACCTTAAGAGGAATACTACACTTTCTAGTTTTGTTGTATACCTGTGACTCAGGTGTTCACAAATACAGGTGAGGATTCATGAAACCCTTGAAGGGATTGAACAACAGAGGTTACCCTAAAGTTAGACACTTGGTAGAAGAAAACATTAATAGGAATTTTAATATTTCCTTTCATATGAAGACCACTTTTCCTGTCAGAGTTCTAAATCAAGTTTTTAATCTCAAACCTAGTTATAGTTATGTACAAAACCTAATTGTGGAGACAAGAGAGTCTGTCATGTTTTTATGGGCATGGCATTTTGGTGTAATCTCTGCCTCATTATTTTTAAGCTTTTCCTTTTTTTACACATTTAAAATCTGAAAGAAGAAAATTTTAAAAAACCAGATTTTACCTTAAAAACATTATTCTTGTCTCAGCTTTGCTATTCCCCTATATAAAGCCATTTGCCAAAGCCAAATACGATTTACTTACTGTTTCCCAAGCCTCCTGTCTTCCTAAACTTTGTCAAAGACAGTGTGCCAGTTTGAAATGCTTTTCTTTCCCCTTTTTGGTCTAAGTCTTATATTTGCTTAAAATAACGGCTTATATATATTGCATGAAGCCTCCTCTAACCTTTTCAGTCCTTACGGGCAGTTTAGTCTTTGAATTCCTGACGTACTAGTATTTGGTGGTATTCCATCCATTATAAATCTTCATCTGGCACTTGGATCATGCTTTCTTTTGTTATTACTTGTTAACTGTATTTAAATATCCTCTTTTCTCTAGGAAAAAGATAGGCTCCTTGAGGGTAGAGAGTCCCATTGGCTGGCACAGAGGATACGTTCAGGAATTGGGTTGATTCTATGATTTGGATTCAGTTTTAGTGTGACAAGGCATTTATTTAGATTAGGTTATTTTTATAGCGAATACATACTCAGAAATCCCAGAGGAAAAATACATTTAATAAAATAATTCCTTGTATTATAAGGAGATTTGGTTCATATCTGTTCCTTATTATTACCCCCTCCCACCTTTGTTTTTTAGTGGCTGTAGTTTTACCTAGTTTCTTTTGAAAAACATGGTTTGGGCCAGATATATCAACAGAAACCAAAATTGCTAGTATTTTCATTTTAAAATTCTTTAATTAGCCAGATGATACTTTCATGGTGTAAGCCCAAATAAATTTATTAAATGTACATGGTAATATAGCCAAATAATTTTTAAATGTTAACCTTAAAGTCTCAAGTAAAATTTAAAAAATACCGATAGACAGATACTCATTGCTAATCCTTCTCATATCTGTATCTGTATTTTGTTATTTCTTTGTTATAAAGATTTCTATACTGTGCAGGCAGATATTTGATGGCTATATTTGTTTGCTGCAGTTATCAAATAGAGCAGCCGTTTATGTGCAGTGAGGAGTTATTTAAAAATACTTCTTTGGCATTTATAGAAACTGATACTTTTTCAAAAAGACTCATAGGGGATAATTTGTATAATTCATGCTTGTACTTGTTGACATTTTATCTGATAGCAGTGTCTTCAAGGCACATATATTAGATTTATATTGTGATTTCTGGCAAAAATGCTTGAGGCCTGGCTTATACTATTCTTGAGCCATTAGTTTGACAGAGTATTGAAACAGTACTGCTGTTGCATTACTGAAAAGCTTAGATACTTGTAGCAGGGAGACTTCTAGAATGTAAGCTTTTTTCCTTCTTCAAAAATGTACATATACATTTCTTAGCATAATTTGGGTGCAGATTGAAGAGAAAATATTTTTTCGTATGTGCGAGGAAGCAGAAAGCCTTTAATAATGGCATTGCCATTCTAATGTGAGCTTATCAGAGTACCATTCTGACATGATCTTAAGGCCCTGATCAGTCTTGATGAGATGCACTTTATAAAAAGAAGCTTTCTAAACCCCAGCTGGCCTGGGACCTCTTTACAGAGCTCCAGCCTTGGACTTTTCCCTATGATCAGTCAGTGCCCTCCCCTCCCCAATTCTGTTTTCGTATACAAGAATCTTTACAGTCAACATGTACTTCTAGATGCTGTATTGAAATTGCCGGCAGAGTCTATGCTATACAAACTGAACAATCTGGCCCCTTGTTTTATTTGTGAAGGTTCAATGTATCTATGCCTGCCTACTTCAGTCTGCAAGGGAGTGTCAGAAAGGCCCTGCATTCGCCGAGCCGTGAGTTATCACTAACTTTTCAGATGTGTTAATGAATGTGGAAGCAAAAGCAGTTGTGTTTAAAAGGAGAAAAGGACCATTGGAATAACTTCTATTATAGTAGCAGGCATGAACACTAAATGAATTATTCCAAATTGTGGTGTCAAAAATAACCTACTTTAACTAGAGACTAGCCTTTAGAAAACCTACTGTTGAACTGCTCTGAAGCTGTTTCAGCTATGAATTACTTTTCTTGAGCTTTTCTAAACTCATGGTTGCAAATTCATATATTCTTTCTCTTTAACCAAGTTAAAACAATCTGAACAAAATCTTAGCCCCACCTACAAATGATAGTATTTAGTTGACTTTGAGTTAAGCTCTTTAAAATAATGCCATGGTTTTAACCTTTTTTGTTACTCACATATCAAAAACAAATTAATTGAAATAATTGAACCACTTTCTAGATGACAGTTTTTAGTACAGTGGTATTTACAGTCTGTTTTGGTACCACTAGTTCTTACTTCAGTAATTCACCAGTAGGGTTTCATTCATCAGTGACTAGATCAGTTTAAGGCTAAAAATAAAACACTTTCATTTCCTAGAGCTTAATCATTCTTCTTAGAGGAAATGTCCTTAAGAGTCCCCCAACCCCCAAAGAGATTTGAAGCAAAGGAAAAAATCATAGCTAACATCTATTGCTTTGTTACTAGAGACAGTCAGCTTTCATTTTCTTAGCTTCTTAGAGTTTCAAGTAGATAGGCATATTTGACTAGCAGGTTGGATGCTCTGTTGCTTAGGAGGTATATTGTGATAAGTGAAGACAGGATGAGTTTAAATGTGCCCAGTTTGGCCTTATATAGCACAGACTACCTAAAACTTGGTGGAATGGAACCTTTGGAGCCATTAAAGTTGAATGTTTCATTTAGGTAATGTGCCTTTGTTTGACTGGTGTGTAAGTCCTTCTTCCAGGTTGGTACACTCTAAACACGTCATTCTGCCCTCTCTAACCCTTCCCAGCAGCAAAAGGGAGACACTTCAGCTGGAACAAAATAGTGGAAGAAATGGCGTCTGGGGTTCAGTGGGGATTCGCAGTGTGTATGCAATGTTTGCAAGATTACTTTTTATGTTTTTCAATTAATGTCAATAATTCAGAATAAATCAGTGCTTAGTGTCACGTAGGGGACATCGTGTACCAGTAGAAATTCTCCTAGTGGGTCTGCTGCAAGTCGTTTAACCTCTGGGGTCCTCAGTGTCCTCCTCTGCGGTGTGAAGGAGTTGGACTCAGTAAGCTCTCCGGTCCATTCCTGCTCTAAGTCCTGTGCTTTTCTGAGGTACTCTGTTTAACAGAATGCATCGCTTTCCCACTTTGACTATTTGAATTCCGTGTGCAGTACACCACGTACTGCAGCTGCATGTTGTCTAAAATAGTTTCTCTGTAGGATATTATTTAAAAAACTAACCCCTCTCGAGCTGATCTATAAATGTGTGTGTATAGGCACACATAGAAAGCTAGTGTTAGTAGGGCTCTCAGAAAATAAATATTTTCCAGTTGTCTAACCTTGAATGTTATTAACTTTCCTCTATTACAGGAGACACTACTCGTCAACGAATCAAATTCAGTGATGACAGAGTATGCAAGAGTCACCTTCTCAACTGTTGTCCCCATGATGTCCTGTCTGGAACTGTATGTGTTTATTAAATCTCTTCTTTTTTTCTTGGTAGACTACAAAAACAAACTGCTTAATAAAGTCTTAATTTTGTCCCCAACCCCAAAGAGATTTGAAGCAAAGGAAAAAATCATAGCTAACATCTATTGCTTTGTTACTAGAGACAGTCAGCTTTCATTTTCTTAGCTTCTTAGAGTTTCAAGTAGATAGGCATATTTGACTAGCAGGTTGGATGCTCTGTTGCTTAGGAGGTATATTGTGATAAGTGAAGACAGGATGAGTTTAAATGTGCCCAGTTTGGCCTTATATAGCACAGACTACCTAAAACTTGGTGGAATGGAACCTTTGGAGCCATTAAAGTTGAATGTTTCATTTAGGTAATGTGCCTTTGTTTGACTGGTGTGTAAGTCCTTCTTCCAGGTTGGTACACTCTAAACACGTCATTCTGCCCTCTCTAACCCTTCCCAGCAGCAAAAGGGAGACACTTCAGCTGGAACAAAATAGTGGAAGAAATGGCGTCTGGGGTTCAGTGGGGATTCGCAGTGTGTATGCAATGTTTGCAAGATTACTTTTTATGTTTTTCAATTAATGTCAATAATTCAGAATAAATCAGTGCTTAGTGTCACGTAGGGGACATCGTGTACCAGTAGAAATTCTCCTAGTGGGTCTGCTGCAAGTCGTTTAACCTCTGGGGTCCTCAGTGTCCTCCTCTGCGGTGTGAAGGAGTTGGACTCAGTAAGCTCTCCGGTCCATTCCTGCTCTAAGTCCTGTGCTTTTCTGAGGTACTCTGTTTAACAGAATGCATCGCTTTCCCACTTTGACTATTTGAATTCCGTGTGCAGTACACCACGTACTGCAGCTGCATGTTGTCTAAAATAGTTTCTCTGTAGGATATTATTTAAAAAACTAACCCCTCTCGAGCTGATCTATAAATGTGTGTGTATAGGCACACATAGAAAGCTAGTGTTAGTAGGGCTCTCAGAAAATAAATATTTTCCAGTTGTCTAACCTTGAATGTTATTAACTTTCCTCTATTACAGGAGACACTACTCGTCAACGAATCAAATTCAGTGATGACAGAGTATGCAAGAGTCACCTTCTCAACTGTTGTCCCCATGATGTCCTGTCTGGAACTGTATGTGTTTATTAAATCTCTTCTTTTTTTCTTGGTAGACTACAAAAACAAACTGCTTAATAAAGTCTTAATTTTGCGTCAGATTATTGTGCAGGTTATAATTTAATTTTGTGTCAGATTATTACATATTTTTTTAACAGTCGTTAGCGGAGCAGTTCGTATATGTTATATTCAGGTTGTTATTTAGGTCTGCAATAATAGGATTTCTCACAAAAAATAATTGCTATTTTATAATTTTTTCCATTCTTCAGAGCAAGCTTTTAAGAAGCATTTCTTAATTTTGGAACAAAGAGGCAGTGATAATATAGCAGTTACACTTTTAGTTTAGAAAAAATATAAATGACTTTTTAAATTCTTTACTTTATTACTATTGAGCATAGTTGACTTTTATCCAGAACAATATACAGTTTCATTAAGATTTCTGCACGTTTGTATTGTAGAAGTTATTTTGAGGAAATATACTGGTAAATACTTAGATTCACACTTTAGTTTGTGAGTAGTGTTCCTGGTTAAAACTCATTGATAGGGCTTTCCTTGTGGCTCAGTGGATAAGAACCCATCTGCCAAGGCAGGAGACATAGGTTCGAGCCCTGATCCGGGAAGATCCCACATACCGCAGAGCACCTAAACCCACACATCAACAAAGACCCAGCAGAGCCAAAAATAAATAAATAAAAGTTGTTAAAAAAAAAACAAAACACTCATTGATACTGCTTATTCCTGACAGTACATAGACGTCACTTAATTTATATTCTGCATCTAACGATGTTGGTTAATCTTAGAGTATTGATCATTTTTACTTTGGTAGAAATATAGGACAAGGGTTTGGTTCCCTGAGTTTTGGGTTTGATTGAAATGATAACTCTTCAAGAGCTCCTGTTCACAGGGATAGTGGAGGAGGGCTGGTAGGGCCTTTAGCTGACTTTGTCATTTGTCTGAAGTGAAACAATTTCAGACTTCTATTTGCAGAAACAGGGAGGTCCCTTAAGGATGTCTGAATGAATGGTTCTTCTGCTTGTGAGAAACATTTCAGTGATGACAGAGTATGCAAGAGTCACCTTCTCAACTGTTGTCCCCATGATGTCCTGTCTGGAACTGTATGTGTTTATTAAATCTCTTCTTTTTTTCTTGGTAGACTACAAAAACAAACTGCTTAATAAAGTCTTAATTTTGCGTCAGATTATTGTGCAGGTTATAATTTAATTTTGTGTCAGATTATTACATATTTTTTTAACAGTCGTTAGCGGAGCAGTTCGTATATGTTATATTCAGGTTGTTATTTAGGTCTGCAATAATAGGATTTCTCACAAAAAATAATTGCTATTTTATAATTTTTTCCATTCTTCAGAGCAAGCTTTTAAGAAGCATTTCTTAATTTTGGAACAAAGAGGCAGTGATAATATAGCAGTTACACTTTTAGTTTAGAAAAAATATAAATGACTTTTTAAATTCTTTACTTTATTACTATTGAGCATAGTTGACTTTTATCCAGAACAATATACAGTTTCATTAAGATTTCTGCACGTTTGTATTGTAGAAGTTATTGTGAGGAAATATACTGGTAAATACTTAGATTCACACTTTAGTTTGTGAGTAGTGTTCCTGGTTAAAACTCATTGATAGGGCTTTCCTTGTGGCTCAGTGGATAAGAACCCATCTGCCAAGGCAGGAGACATAGGTTCGAGCCCTGATCCGGGAAGATCCCACATACCGCAGAGCACCTAAACCCACACATCAACAAAGACCCAGCAGAGCCAAAAATAAATAAATAAAAGTTGTTAAAAAAAAAACAAAACACTCATTGATACTGCTTATTCCTGACAGTACATAGACGTCACTTAATTTATATTCTGCATCTAACGATGTTGGTTAATCTTAGAGTATTGATCATTTTTACTTTGGTAGAAATATAGGACAAGGGTTTGGTTCCCTGAGTTTTGGGTTTGATTGAAATGATAACTCTTCAAGAGCTCCTGTTCACAGGGATAGTGGAGGAGGGCTGGTAGGGCCTTTAGCTGACTTTGTCATTTGTCTGAAGTGAAACAATTTCAGACTTCTATTTGCAGAAACAGGGAGGTCCCTTAAGGATGTCTGAATGAATGGTTTCTTCTGCTGCTGTGAGAAATGTGCGATATTAGTTCCCTGACAAGGGATGAGACTCAAATACATTTCCTGTGGTGAAAGTGTGCAGTCTTCAGGAATAGTTTTCTTTTTTGATAAGAGGAGTTAAGTGTCCCAAATATATAGCTATCAAGGCATTTTTGATAGAAAACACCTATCTTTTTCCAATAGGAAAGACCATTGAAGCTATATTATGTTAAAAGGAGTAGAAGAGCTAACCTTCAAAAAATATATAAATAGCTAAGTGTAAGTATCAATATAATATAAGGCAAGCATGCCCGTTTCTCAGTGCTTGAATTAGGACTATGACAGATAATTAACCCTCATCTACTGTTTAGAATTTGCATAATTAAAGTATTTTATTCTCTGCTATAATATGATTGAAATCTATAATATCTGTAATTATTTGTAGCGATATTTGATTCTTCACATTACTGTTTAACATTTAGCAGTATTTTATTTAATGACTGAATTAACACTTCAGACGAATTTGGGGAACAAGATTAGTTGATCAAGTGGCAGAATTTAAGTTTTTGGTACTTTAAAACTAGCCATAGCAAGATTTTAACATATTATTACATTCTTTAGGTATGGCATTTAATAATTATTAAATAATTTGGGAAATCTGACATCACGGTTGTGCTTTTGCATTTTACAATGTATATAATGTGGTATGCTCATTTATTTTACTGCTGGGTAGAAAAGTTCTGCTAGGTATATGATCCATAGTTAGGCTTACTGATAGTAAAGCGATTATTCAAAATCATGCAGTTATATAGATGTAAAGTAAAACTGGACCCAAACCCCGATTTTGTGAGCTCTTGTTTTGCTCATTATGTCTTCTGCTCTGTAGGCAATACTTAATCCTTCATCATGTGCTGTGGATTTGTAAGAAGCGCAGTTTTCCAAATTTTAATATCTCCAATATGTATCTTAAAATTGATGGCAGAAAAACACTGTTTTAATTTGTGACATTTTTCTTACGGTGAGGCTTAAAATTGATGGTGCTTTGGATCACATGAAGAACAGTTAAGGAATGACCTTTGAAAAGTAGCTGCTAGGGAAACTGTGTATGAGAAATACCTTCTTTTTGTCAGCTTAATAGGCAAGAGATTGTCATGTATGTAAGGATGGAGTTCAGTGGTTGTGAGCCTGTTAAGCATAATTTTAAGGGCTGGCTCTAGAATTAGTTCTAAGAGCCCGAGGTTGTATAGAGTGATGTCTGTATTCTTGAGAATTTGAAACCATCCATAGAGTGACTGTCTCATGACCCTTACTGTAATACTAAAAAGGGCTATTTATAACTGTATCCTATGTACATGTGGTTTGTAATTACAGAGCTCTGACTTCTTTAGCAACCAATCTCTGTAGGACTAATGCTTTTCTGGCACAGAAACTAATAGGTCATACTTCTGTGTGTTGAAGATACTGTTCTGATGTGTTAGAGCAAAGATGAAGAGAAGTAAATTGTCCCTCTTGATTTTGTAGTGCTCTTTGTTTGTTGTATAACTAAAGGTTGGCCTTTAGTTTTTCAGACCATTTTCCTCAGATGTGTCACTTCGGCAGAATATGACTCATCAGTGTTCTAGCTTATTTAGCAGAAGAAAACACAAATGTATTCTCTGGCCTTTCTTTTTAATTATTATAAAGAGGTTGAACTTTAGCCTGAGCACTTAGAGATGAATGGTACGGTTTCTGAAAATCTACTCATAACTGACAGTATAGAATATTTTCAGAAAATGCCCCTGTAACATTGTACCTTTATTTAGTCCGGTACTCTGGTATAACTTTTTTTTTTTTTGAAATTTAGTTGATGTACAAAGTTGTGTTAGTTTCTGGTATACGTCAGAGTGATTCAGTGATTTAGTTGCTTAGTCACTACATTGTGTGTCTTTGTGACCTCATGGACTGTAGCCCTCCAGACTGTTCTGTCCATGGTATTTCTCGGGCAAGAATACTGGAGTGGGTTACCATTTCCTTCTCCAGGAGACCTTCCCAACCCAGGGATTGAGCCCACATCTCCTGCATTGGCAGGGGGCTGAGCCACAAGGGAAGCCTGTGTATGTATACATGTATCCTGTCTTTTTCAGATTTTTTTCCCAGATAGGTTATTCTGGTATAGATAACTCTTAAGCTAATAAATTAATCACAGAAGGTAAAATACAGAACAGAGGATCAAAATAATTGTGTGTATATGTGTCTTTAGATTATGGTCTTTATAAGAATCATGAATATTTCTGTAATTAGGAAGTTATATTTCAAAGGCTTGGACTATTTCCTATTCATCTCGAATTTTGTCTGACTATTTTTCTCCGTTAGTACATTTAGTTCTCTCCTTTTTAGCATGCAGAAAGTAGATAGTATCTCCTGTTAGATTTAGACAAAACAAAAAACCTGATAGTTGATATCTCCCTCTGCTCCCACTTCCACCAAAATAAACTGCATTATTTCTGGTGTATGTATTCCTTAAGAAAAGATAAGTATATTGAAGTATTTAAAAAAAAATCTTTGCATCTAGTTCCTGGTGATCTGGGGAAAAGATGTGTGATAGTAATAATTCACAAAAGGTGTTAAATCTAAAACAGGTGGCATCAGAAGTTTGAAATTAAGATCTGCAGAGATGGAAATGAATACTCTCATAATGCATCTGTCCTAAATTCAGAAATGGCCACTACTGATTTGTGTATAGACTTCATCATGGTATAATTTTAGTGTTAACAGGCCATCAGGTCTTCTAGCGTAAGACCATCATTTTATATAGATAGAAAAATTAAGACTCTGAGAAATTGTCTTTGTTAGATGTCGCACAAAGAATCACAGGATATTATACCACAAAGGAATCTTAGAGTTATTTTTATCTGAATACTTTAAACGCGTTTTAGGTTATAAAGAGCTGATCTTGAGAAATAAATAGGGATAAAATAAAATTTGATAAGCCTCTTTTGAAGTGATCGGCTAGGAGTATTGGTTGTCAAAAATCCTGAGTTGATTTTATGGTGTCTTCAGAAGGTTCTGGGTTTTATCCAAGATAAATCAGAACTCCTTTATTGTTTGTCTTCCTTGGATACCTACAAACTTGAACTTTAGAACTACTGGAGTCTCTTTGATAGTACTAATTTAAAGGAAACGTGGAAGGTTAGAGAACCAGGGATTGAGCCCACATCCTGCATTGGCAGGGGCTGAGCCACAAGGGAAGCCTGTGTATGTATACATGTATCCTGTCTTTTTCAGATTTTTTTCCCAGATAGGTTATTCTGGTATAGATAACTCTTAAGCTAATAAATTAATCACAGAAGGTAAAATACAGAACAGAGGATCAAAATAATTGTGTGTATATGTGTCTTTAGATTATGGTCTTTATAAGAATCATGAATATTTCTGTAATTAGGAAGTTATATTTCAAAGGCTTGGACTATTTCCTATTCATCTCGAATTTTGTCTGACTATTTTTCTCCGTTAGTACATTTAGTTCTCTCCTTTTTAGCATGCAGAAAGTAGATAGTATCTCCTGTTAGATTTAGACAAAACAAAAAACCTGATAGTTGATATCTCCCTCTGCTCCCACTTCCACCAAAATAAACTGCATTATTTCTGGTGTATGTATTCCTTAAGAAAAGATAAGTATATTGAAGTATTTAAAAAAAAATCTTTGCATCTAGTTCCTGGTGATCTGGGGAAAAGATGTGTGATAGTAATAATTCACAAAAGGTGTTAAATCTAAAACAGGTGGCATCAGAAGTTTGAAATTAAGATCTGCAGAGATGGAAATGAATACTCTCATAATGCATCTGTCCTAAATTCAGAAATGGCCACTACTGATTTGTGTATAGACTTCATCATGGTATAATTTTAGTGTTAACAGGCCATCAGGTCTTCTAGCGTAAGACCATCATTTTATATAGATAGAAAAATTAAGACTCTGAGAAATTGTCTTTGTTAGATGTCGCACAAAGAATCACAGGATATTATACCACAAAGGAATCTTAGAGTTATTTTTATCTGAATACTTTAAACGTTTTAGGTTATAAAGAGCTGATCTTGAGAAATAAATAGGGATAAAATAAAATTTGATAAGCCTCTTTTGAAGTGATCGGCTAGGAGTATTGGTTGTCAAAAATCCTGAGTTGATTTTATGGTGTCTTCAGAAGGTTCTGGGTTTTATCCAAGATAAATCAGAACTCCTTTATTGTTTGTCTTCCTTGGATACCTACAAACTTGAACTTTAGAACTACTGGAGTCTCTTTGATAGTACTAATTTAAAGGAAACGTGGAAGGTTAGAGAAGCAGTGATCAGTACTAAACCTGCATACAGTTTTCTGAACCACTCAATAGATTGTAAGTTTCATAGTGAAGGCAGGGACCTTTTGTTCAGTGCTATATCCCCAGTATCTAGAGTACAGTCCCTCCATTGCATTAAATGAATAATCATTCATAAGTAGAATGCGAAATAACTATTTCAAGAACTAACTTTGAGTTTCAAAAATGAATGAATGTGAAAAAAGTGTTAACCTTCTAGTGGATAAGGAGTGTATCTTAATTTTGAGTTACTTACCAAAACATGACTCGAGTGGTTTAAGGATTTGTTTTGGAACGCTTAAAAACAAATGTTAGGGGCTTCCCTGGTGGTCCAGTGGGTAAGGACACTGCCTTGCAGTGAAGGGGGCGCCGGTTCGATCCCTGGCCTGGGAAGATCCCACGTGCCGCAGAGCGGCTGGACCGATGTGTCCAGTTACCGAGACGGAGCTTTGGAGCGCATGCGCCCTGAGCCGGTGCTCTGCAGCAACAAAGGCCACTGTGATGGGAGGCCCACACCGGCCAAAGAACAAAGATAAATGAATGAAAGACCAATAGAAGTGGCCAGAAAAAAAAAAAAATGTTAGCGTTAGCTCAGCTCAGGGAGTTCCCTAGTGATCTAGTGGTTAGGATTTTTTTTTTTTTTTGGATAGGTAAGAAATGGATTTATTCAGATTCAGAGAAAGCACACTCCACAGACAGAGTGTGGGCCATGGCAGAGCAGATCCAGTGGCCTAGTGGTTAGGATTTAGCCCCTACGCTCACTGCTATGTGGCCCAGGTTCAGTCCCTTGTCAGGAAACTGATATCCCTCAAGCTGCCATGGCACAGCTCAAATGAAAAAAGCAAAGCAAAGCAAAAAAAAAATTGGCCCAGGGCTTCCCTAGTGGTCCATTGGGTGGAGAGTCCTCCTTGTGGTGCAAGGGACACTGGTTCGATCCCTGGCACGGGAGGATGGACCCGTGTGTCCAGTTACAAGCCAGTGCTCTGGATTGCATGCGCCCAGAGCTGGTGCTCAGCGGCGGGAGGGGCTGCTGCGATGGGAGGCCCACACAGGCCAAGGAGTTAAGAGGGATGAAAATAAATAAAATGAAGGACCAGTGAAAGAGGCCAAAATTAACAAACCAACCAACCAAAAAAAAAAAAAGTGATAATCTTGACTGAGAAACTGAGTGAAGAAATTTTAAGGCCAAAGGAAAAAAAAATTGGCCTAGATTACTGGCTTGAATTTTTTTCCCCATAATTTCTATGACAGCCACTTTCTAGAGCTCCCCATCGTATGAAACTGCTGGATAACCCAGGTTCTTACCAGATTTGGCTTTTTAAGTATCCCTATGTTACCAGATTTGCTGCTTGTATTTTAGTCTCAGTTTTTTAGAAAAATTCCTTTAACAAACATTTCTAGGGAATGCTTTAAATCAAAAATAGATTTGATGCCTAGGAAATCAGAGGCACATTAAAAGCTTCCCAAACTTTAAGAGGCTAGTGCTTTTTATGGCTGAGTAATACTCCATTGTAAGCATGGACCACAACTTCTTTATCCATTCATCTGCCAATAGAAAGCTAGGTTGCTTCCACATCCTAGGTATTGCAAATAGTGCTGCTCGGAGCATTAGGGTACCTGTGCTTTTTCATTTATGGTTTTCCCAGGGTGTATGTACAGTAGTAGGACTGCTGGGTCATGAGATAGTTTTATTCGTAGATTTTTAAGGAATCTCCATAATGTTCTTCATAGCAGCTGTGTCAATTTACATTCAGGGAGCTCAGCTCGGAGCTTTGTAACAGCCTAAATGTCTGGGATGGGGAAAGGTTCAGGAAGGCAGGGACATATATGTACTTGTGACTGATTCACATTGTTGTATGGCTGAAGCCAACACAATATTGTATAGCAGTTATCCTCCAATTAAAAGAAAAGCCCACTGCTGGGGACTTCTTTAGCAGTACAGTGGTTAGGGGGTTGCCTTCCAATGTAGGGGGTGCAAGTTCAGTCCCTGGCCAGGTAGCTAAGATCCCACATAATGGGAGGCCAGAAAACCATAAAACAGAATCAATATTGTAAGAGAGTCAAAAAAAGAACTTTAAAAATGGTCCACCAAAAAAACCCAAAAAAACTTAAAAAAAAAAAAAAACCAAACCCTGAATATAATTTGAAGTATTATTGGCAGTTTGGCATATTAATTCCCTGAGCTATTCAGCTTCAGGTACTTCTCTCCTTAGGAAATAACCCTTTTCTGGGCTTCTCTGGTGGTCCAGTGGGTAAGGACACTGCCTTGCAGTGCAAGGGGCGCTGGTTCGATCCCTGGCCTGGGAAGATCCCACGTACCGCGGAGTGGCTGGACCAACGTGTCCAATTACTGAGACGGAGCTCTGGAGCACATGCGCCCAGAGCCGGTGCTCTGCAACAACAGAGGCCACCGCGATGGCAGGCCCACACGGGCCAAAGAACAAAGATGGATGAAAACAGATAAATGAAAGACCAATAGAAGTGGCCCGCCCACGCCTGCCCCCATTAGCCCCTTTCCATTGTACTGAATGATCTTGCAAGCATTCATTTCATCCTCTTAAAATAAGCTAATATACTTCAGGCTTACAAAAGTAAGATTTCTAAAGGAGATTCAGACATCATGAATCTCTAGAGTTTTGTTCTAGTTCAGTCTTTCTCTGGTTAAGATCAGTCAGCATGTTGCCCACGGCTTGAATTTAATGGTTAAATAAAAATGTATATGCAAAAAAAAAAATGCACATGCATATAAATACACATACATCTGTTATGCTGTCCAGTCTTTGTATGTCAAATACAAATTAGTTTTACCTTTTATTCTGTAATATTGAATCCGTTTGAGAAATCTTTTGAGACTTTAAGAGAAAATTTTAGCTATATATTAAAGTAGAGTTGTATACTGAATTCATGTACCCATATATCAGCTTCATTAACTATTTTATACACAGCCACCTTATTTCATTTGTAATTACTTATATCCCTCCATCCATCTTTTTTTTTTTGGGAAATAAGTCTTAAATCTTGGACCTGTCATTTAGGATGACTGTTGAAACATAAAGTAGCAAAGAACAGTAGTTCCCAAGCAGAGAAGAATGAGGTCTGGAGTGTTCAGGCAGGTTGTTTTAATACCCTGATACTTACTCAGCATCCCTGGGGCTAGGGTAAAAAAGAAGGTCAAAAAGAACTTTAAAAATGGTCCACCAAAAAAACCCAAAAAAACTTAAAAAAAAAACCAAACCCTGAATATAATTTGAAGTATTATTGGCAGTTTGGCATATTAATTCCCTGAGCTATTCAGCTTCAGGTACTTCTCTCCTTAGGAAATAACCCTTTTCTGGGCTTCTCTGGTGGTCCAGTGGGTAAGGACACTGCCTTGCAGTGCAAGGGGCGCTGGTTCGATCCCTGGCCTGGGAAGATCCCACGTACCGCGGAGTGGCTGGACCAACGTGTCCAATTACTGAGACGGAGCTCTGGAGCACATGCGCCCAGAGCCGGTGCTCTGCAACAACAGAGGCCACCGCGATGGCAGGCCCACACGGGCCAAAGAACAAAGATGGATGAAAACAGATAAATGAAAGACCAATAGAAGTGGCCCGCCCACGCCCCTCCCCCCCCCCCCCCATTAGCCCCTTTCCATTGTACTGAATGATCTTGCAAGCATTCATTTCATCCTCTTAAAATAAGCTAATATACTTCAGGCTTACAAAAGTAAGATTTCTAAAGGAGATTCAGACATCATGAATCTCTAGAGTTTTGTTCTAGTTCAGTCTTTCTCTGGTTAAGATCAGTCAGCATGTTGCCCACGGCTTGAATTTAATGGTTAAATAAAAATGTATATGCAAAAAAAAAAATGCACATGCATATAAATACACATACATCTGTTATGCTGTCCAGTCTTTGTATGTCAAATACAAATTAGTTTTACCTTTTATTCTGTAATATTGAATCCGTTTGAGAAATCTTTTGAGACTTTAAGAGAAAATTTTAGCTATATATTAAAGTAGAGTTGTATACTGAATTCATGTACCCATATATCAGCTTCATTAACTATTTTATACACAGCCACCTTATTTCATTTGTAATTACTTATATCCCCTCCATCCATCTTTTTTTTTTGGAAGTAAGTCTTAAATCTTGGACCTGTCATTTAGGATGACTGTTGAAACATAAAGTAGCAAAGAACAGTAGTTCCCAAGCAGAGAAGAATGAGGTCTGGAGTGTTCAGGCAGGTTGTTTTTAATACCCTGATACTTACTCAGCACATTTCACTGTCACATTGTTTTTCTGTTTTTGGAGGTGAGGTGACTTGTGGGATCTCAGGTCCCCAGCCAGGGACTGAACCTGGGCCTCCACAGTAGAGTGTGGCGTCCTGACCACTGAACTGCCAGGTAGCTCTCATGTGTTTTTCTGTACAGTGACTCTCGGTAAATGCTTATTATCTTAAGAACCAGGAATCATCCCTCAGTGGTGTCTAAACTCTGCAGATCGTTTTAGACATAGGACCAGTTTTATAAACTGCATTTTAACAAATGTGAAGAAACTAGGGTGCTCTCCAAGGCTCTTCATTGAGAAAGGTGGAATGGAGTTACAAATGCTTCACTGAAAATATATTTTTTAATATTCTGCCTTGATCCATTCTACCTTGATGTGCAAGTGGCAAGGTCAAATGACTTAGTATAGTTCTTTCTAATTTGAGAGTAGTTATGAAGCGAACGTTTAAAAGCATTTGGTGTTTTACTCTGATGGATGTTGACTAAAGCATCTTGAATATGTAATATCCCATAGACTTTTGGTCTATAAGGTCAAAAAATATAAGCCTATATATTGATGTATTTGGATAATGTAATTTGTAAATTATCCAAATTCAGGTAGGTTTTTGAGTGTTCCTGTCCCTTTTGGTATTTATTATTATAGTATTTGGAACAATGAAATTAAGCAGAAGAAGAAATAGAAAAGGATGAGCAAGAGTATTGGATTAATGAAGTCTAGATGGCAAATGTAAAGAGAATTCACAGTAAAAATTAGCAGAAAATGCCCCTTCAGGAAGTGATTTTTGTTTGTTTGTTTGAATCTCTGGAGTGTGGCCTATGGCTGAGATGAGCATTCACTTACTCATTTCACAAATGCATACCGAGGACCTGCTGTATTCCATGTGGAAGGATGCGGGGGACAGAAGTGTACAGGGCTTTCTCTTTAATGGTGGGAGCTTAATCCTAAGGTTCTTGCCTAACCACATGTGAAAAGAAATACTATGATTTCATCAGTGATGTTAAGTCCTGTGACAAAAATGCGTGGTTAGGTCTGGGACCTTGGGCAAGGGGCTACTCTGACAGAAAAACTGGAGAAAACATTTTGATGAAAAGACATTTGAAGCGTTCTAAATGTGAAGAAAAGACACCAGTCATTCCTGAGAGAAAATGAATTTGTCATGTTTGCTGTCTCCACTTAAAAACTTATGGTGGTTCCCTATTATACATTAATATATGGTCAAAAATGTAAACATCTTTAATTGGGTTTATCTCTTCCTTGAATAAATAAATCACTTTGGTCCTCTATTTGGCCAGAGTAATTTATTCATTGTTGTCACACTCCTTTCCTTGCCCAGCATACTTATTTTTTTTTTCTGAAAATGTTTTTATTCTTTCTCCATTCCTATTTAATAGTTTGATTGGACACAAAATTCTAATTTAAATTTTTTTTTTAATTTTTATTTTACTATTTACTTTTATAGAGTTTTGTTGTTTACAGATATGTGTGATCCCAGATTAGCCGTATGTATATCCCCCGCATCCCACCCCTCCAGGCTGTCGCACAGCGCCCCTGTGGGATCCCCTTTTCTCACACCAGCACACTTATTATTGCCTACCCTCTTTCTCTGCCTGAAGTTCTCTTTCTCCGCAAATTTAAATCCTGCCTAGAATACTACACAAGATTGCTCTGAACCCCAGGGTAGCCCCTGCCCTCCACACTGGGCACTTGTTTTATCGTGTTTGTGTATCCTTTCTCTCCTTGGTTAGATAGTCCCTGTGAGGCACGGCCTTCTGTTTTAATTTTGTCTAGATATGTTTGCATATATAAGATTAAAATGGATAAGAAGATATTTCCCACTGTATTCATCAAAAAACATTCATTAAGAAAAGGTAAAGAGCTTTATTTTTTCTTTATCCTCTAAGGAAAAAGTGAACTTGGAGGCAGAGTGTTCAGGTGAGAATGGGCAGCTCACGGTGAGGAGAGGTGGAAGAGCAGGAGCTGCTTGGCACCTCCAGGGGGCCTACTCTTCCCCTCTTGTGTTGAACTTGTTCATTTTGAGTGCCAGCGTAACCACATGTGAAAAGAAATACTATGATTTCATCAGTGATGTTAAGTCCTGTGACAAAATGCGTGTTAGGTCTGGGACCTTGGGCAAGGGCTACTCTGACAGAAAAACTGGAGAAAACATTTTGATGAAAAGACATTTGAAGCGTTCTAAATGTGAAGAAAAGACACCAGTCATTCCTGAGAGAAAATGAATTTGTCATGTTTGCTGTCTCCACTTAAAAACTTATGGTGGTTCCCTATTATACATTAATATATGGTCAAAAATGTAAACATCTTTAATTGGGTTTATCTCTTCCTTGAATAAATAAATCACTTTGGTCCTCTATTTGGCCAGAGTAATTTATTCATTGTTGTCACACTCCTTTCCTTGCCCAGCATACTTATTTTTTTTTTCTGAAAATGTTTTTATTCTTTCTCCATTCCTATTTAATAGTTTGATTGGACACAAAATTCTAATTTAAATTTTTTTTTTAATTTTTATTTTACTATTTACTTTTATAGAGTTTTGTTGTTTACAGATATGTGTGATCCCAGATTAGCCGTATGTATATCCCCCGCATCCCACCCCTCCAGGCTGTCGCACAGCGCCCCTGTGGGATCCCCTTTTCTCACACCAGCACACTTATTATTGCCTACCCTCTTTCTCTGCCTGAAGTTCTCTTTCTCCGCAAATTTAAATCCTGCCTAGAATACTACACAAGATTGCTCTGAACCCCAGGGTAGCCCCTGCCCTCCACACTGGGCACTTGTTTTATCGTGTTTGTGTATCCTTTCTCTCCTTGGTTAGATAGTCCCTGTGAGGCACGGCCTTCTGTTTTAATTTTGTCTAGATATGTTTGCATATATAAGATTAAAATGGATAAGAAGATATTTCCCACTGTATTCATCAAAAAACATTCATTAAGAAAAGGTAAAGAGCTTTATTTTTTCTTTATCCTCTAAGGAAAAAGTGAACTTGGAGGCAGAGTGTTCAGGTGAGAATGGGCAGCTCACGGTGAGGAGAGGTGGAAGAGCAGGAGCTGCTTGGCACCTCCAGGGGGCCTACTCTTCCCCTCTTGTGTTGAACTTGTTCATTTTGAGTGCCAGCGTTGGAATTAGGAAAGAAAGACCTTCTTAAGACAATAATGGTATAACTGAAACTTTACCCAGGTTGTGTTGTTTCAAGGCTTTTTCCATAGTTTATTCAGCTTTCTCTTGTTCTGGAGCTGGGTCTTAAGGTAGGCACTGAACATGGAGAGAAGAGAGATTTTATAAATGGGAGGAGGAAGAAAACGAAGACGTGAGACAGGAAGGTCAAAGTGTAGATGTTTTGGAAAATAGCGTTGGCAGTGAAACAGCACATGGTTAAGTGCTAGGCTCGGAGTTGTCTTTCCTGTGCTCTCTGTCCCTGCTTCGTCTTCAGTTGGTATATGTTCCTTCTAGTACTTTACCAACATTGCTGTCAATTCTGACACTCCCTGCTGCCTGACAAGGTTGTTATTCCACCCAGTGGTACTCATGCTTCTGAAGCAGTTGATCATGTTGTATTTCTGTCCAAATAGTCGTGCATTCTTCTCTGCCTCCAGATTAAGTTCTACACGTGTTGATTCACATTCAGAATCTTCCATGATCTGGTCAGTCTGTGAGCTGATCATACAGCAATCCTGAAGTTCTAGGAGAAAAGAGAAGTTCTGAGAGATTAAGTGAATTTCTTAGAGTTAAATGGTTAAAGAGAGGCAAAGGGTTATTCTCTGAGTTAGACTAGGTCAGTGCCTGGTCTGTTCTATTACTTCAGAATACAGTCTTCTAGTATAAGAGGAAAGAGTGTAAAACATGAAGGTTTCCCCATTATTTGTCATCCCTCTTTTCCCAGAGCTAAACCCTGTTAACAATTTGACATAACTAATCTTCCACTCTCCTTTCTGTACATACATGTGTGTGTGTCTGTGTTTTAACCAATAGCATCTTTGAATTTTTCTCACTTGTCCTGGAGATGTTTCCATATTAGTGGTCTGTATTTTTTAAATGCTGATGTAATATTTCGTAGTAGAGCCATTCTCTAAATTATGTATCCAATAACTGTTAATATATTAAGCCTTTTCGTTTTTGATGTGCAGTATGGCACTGAAACCCTTGTATGTACATCTTTAATTCAACTGAAAATTGTGAGACCTCAAAGCAGTGTCTATGCCTGGAGTTAACAGAAATGGAACTTTATTATGTATCTTTCTTTCTTATTTTTGGCTCTTCTGGGTTTTCACTGCTGCCACAGGCTCTTCTCTAGTTTCTGGGAGTGGGGGCTACCCTCTAGTTGAGCTGAACAGGCTTCTTGTTTTGGTGACTTCTCTTGTGGAACTCGGGCTCTAGGGCACATGGGCTTCGACAGTTGTGGCACATGGGCTTAATTAAGTTGGGACTCCGAGGCTCTAGAGCACAGGCTCAATAGTTGTGGTTCACGAGCTTAGTTGCTTCACAGCATGTGGGGTCTTTCTGGATCAGGGATCGAATTCCTCTCTCCTGCATTGGCGGGTGAATTCTTTACCACTGAGCTACCAGGGAAGCCCTGTATCTTTACCATCTTTTCTTTTAGCACTTAGTATTAAGAACATTGTTTCTAATGGTTATATAATATATGCTTATTCCATAATTCACTTCATCATACTCCTTTTGCTAAATTTTTCTAATTTTAAAAATCAAAATGCTGCTTGTTAAACTTTATTGTTTATCTTTGTGTACGTATTTCCTCAAGTTCTTAGAAGTAGAATTCTTTAGTCAAATTGTCAAGTTTATGTAATGGTTAAGTCATGGGTTACGCAAACCTGATCTTCTGTGTTGGAATTTCAAAAGAACAATTAAAAAGCACTTAACTGAGTCAGCTTTGTTAAACTGTAAGACGTGAAATGTTGAGAGGTTAAAGAGAATGCTGTTATTGAGATCCAGCACAGTTATTGGATCAAGACTCCATGGAGAATATGAGTTTAGGATGGAGAAAGCAAAATGCAGAGATGAATTTATCCAATTGAGAAGCACTGTTCCAATAATCGAAGCATTTAGACGTGCATTAATTAAAACACCAAGGGGCTTCCCTGGTGGTCTGGGGGGTAAGGACACCACCTTGCAGTGCAAGGGGCGCCGGTTCGATCCCTGGCCTGGGAAGATCCCACGTGCCGCGGAGTGGCTGGACTGATGTGTCCAATTACTGAGCCGGAGCTCTGGAGCGCATGCGCCCAGAGCCGGTGCTCTGCGACAACAGAGGCCACAGCGATGGGAGGCCCACGCGGGCCAAAGAACAAAGATGGATGAAACTAGACAAATGAAAGACCAGTGGAAGTGGCCCGCCCACCCGGCTCCCTCCCCACCCCCGCCAAAATAAATAAATGTTAAAAAAAAAAAAAGAAAACATAGGAGGATATGACCAATAGAAGTGGCCCGCCAGGCCCCCCCCTCCCCAACCCGCCCCCCAAATCTTTAAAAAAAAAAAAAAAAAAACCAAGAATAAGTTTGTGGAAAGCATTTGTGAAGTAAGTTATTTGTTAAATTTAAAAATTTAAAGCTCTTTCTGTGACTTTCATCATAGTTATTTTAAGTTGAAATAAATAACCAAACATTTTGGTTTGGCGTGAAGCTTAGCTATTTCGGAGAAGCAGCAGCAGCGGGAGCTCTCTGGGCACTTGGTGTTCAGAGAGCACAGGTACACCGTCCATGGTGGCGTCAGGCTGGGCTTAGTCATGGCATGGTGTGCTTAGCCATGGCTGGCTCTCGTGGCTTTTTAGTTAGATATCTAGGGTCACAGAGAGCATTAATATACTTTCCCTTGACTTGGTTTTACCGGGGCAGGTAATTGTTGAGTTTGTTTTGGCTTGCTTTTTCTGTTTTTTATTTTAAGTGCTCTTTATATGTACAACATGATGCCGGTGTAAGTGCTTAGTAATGATGTTACAGACCGAGGAAAATGGATGACTAGTGCCTAGAATTCGGAAAATCTGCCTTGCTACGCCTATTGTGCTGCTGCGTCCCTGAAGAAAATAAGGGCTAAGACTGTTGGGCCAGAGAGATGGTGGATCTTCGTTACAACTAGGCTCTTGGAGCTCCACGTCTGCTTTGGTGAGCTAGATAAGACGAAAGCTGTGGAGGCTTTTAGCCTACCATTGTGAAGCGCCCAAGTAAGTCTTCCTCCTGGAGGAGAGGAGCATGTACGGAAAACCAGAGACTAGCTCATAACAGTTAAGAAGGAAGGGAGCGCCAGCAAAGGAGAAAATCCAAGGAGAGGCCGAGAGGACCTTCCCTCCCAGAGCTCAGACCACTCTTGTCCTGGGCTGCATCTCGACCACCCTGCTTAAGTCCAGGGCCCTCTGTGCCAAGTGTTCTCTGCCCTCGGCCCAGTTTTCTTCATTCAGTAAATGTTAACCGTGAAGCATTCCGACACACAGACCGTGGTACATAGTGGATAAAGAACATTCTTTTGCCATTAACTTTTTTAGTCCTGTCTTATTTTCTTGCATCATTTAAAAGAGTATTAAGTGTTTTTCTAGTTTTTTGGTGGTGGTGGTGGTGTTGCCCAGTAACAGCCTTGAATTCCTGACATCTGTAGAAAGTTTCAGTTGCTGTTCCTTCTTACTAGAAAACTCCTTAATTAATCCATGGGCTAATAATGAGAGTAAGCATTGGATCCTAGAAAAATCCACCATGACACTTGAGGAGTCCCCAGCCTTTTCGGCACCAGGGAAAAAAATCTTGTGGAGCTCACATTTTCTCTTCCATAAATCCCCCCAAGATACATATTCTGCCCAGCTCTACTCCCTTCACCAAAGCTCCATCTCTGCTACAGTGATAACGTTGTATCTTTTTTGGTGTTCATTTTGTTCTTGACACACACATGGTGGTTTTTCTTCTTTTGATTGGTTGGGTAATGTGAATTGAAGGATAGAGCTGGGGAAAGCCTGGAATTTCTGCCAAAGGATAGTATGGGTGGACAACAGATGTTTAGGTTAAATACAGTGAGGCAATTTGCATGTTTTTGAAAATAGATTGGAAATACAGTTGTGCAGAAGATAAAAATAAGGGAGACTGCTGAAGTAAAGGCAGTAGACAGCTTTGAATATCTACTGTGTGCAGCTTTTTTAGATGTTGTGGGGGATGATTGTCAACTAAAAATTTTAAAAGATAAGTTAATACTGAAATACCGGAATTAGCATAATCAATAAAGTGGAAGGGGTGTTGGACTAGAAATCTGCTAACCAGATTTCCTATTAAGTATCAGTCTTTGTGTGCTTCGGTTCCTTTGTCTTTGGAGTTGGAATAAAATGAGATCAACTGGTGGTTCGTGACACTGTACATTAATAATTTCTTGGGGGCTTTTGCAGTTCAGGTTTTGGAGGGTAAGGCATGGACCTGTTTTCAGAAGCTTCCACTGATATTATTTACAACCAGGTTCAGGTTCAGAACTGCTGCTAGTATCAAAGGCATTTCCAACTATGACATGTTAACATTTTATAAAGTAAGCATAGCATGAATAGCTATAGCTATGGAAATATATGTAAATATGATTGTTGGAATGATTAATATCAAGATAGTATTAAATCCACAGGCTAGTGTAAGAAAGAGGGCAAGAACATTCTTTTGCCATTAACTTTTTCAGTCCTGTCTTATTTTCCTGCATTATTTAAAAGAGTATTAAGTGTTTTTTTAGTTTTTGGTGGTGGTGGTGGTGTTGCCTAGTAACATCCTTGAATTCCCGACATCTGTAGAAAGTTTCAGTTACTATTCCTTCTCACTAGAAAACTCCTTAATTAATCCATGGGCTAATAATGAGAGTAAGCGTTGGAGCTTGGAAAAATCTACCCTGACACTTGAGGAGTCCCCAGCCTTTTCGGCACCAGGGACCAGTTTTGTGGAAGATAATTTTTCCATGGACCAAATGGAAGGGATTGGTTTCGGGTAGTTCTTATAAGGAGCAATCTAGGTCCCTGAGAGGCACATTTCACACTAGGGTTCCCACTCCTGATCTGACAGGAGGTGAGCTCAGCTGGTCATACAGGCAACCACAGGAGCGGCTTTAAACACAGTTGAAGCTTGGCCCACTTGCCCACCGCTCACATCCTGCTGTGGGGCCTGGCTCCTACCAGGCCATGGACTTATACCAGCCTGAGGGGTGGGGGGGGTCCCTGCTTTAAACCATTAGTGTGATGAGGACTTTTATAATGGTGGTGAATAGTCCTTATCATTTCCTAAAGGGTCATTTTGAGGGCATTGTCTGTTTGATAAGTTAATTAGGCATAATCAATAAAGTGGAAGGGTGTTGGACTAGAAATCTGCTAACCAGATTTCCTATTAATATCAGTCTTTGTGTGCTTCGGTTCCTTTGTCTTTGGAGTTGGAATAAAATGAGATCAACTGGTGGTTCGTGACACTGTACATTAATAATTTCTTGGGGGCTTTTGCAGTTCAGGTTTTGGAGGGTAAGGCATGGACCTGTTTTCAGAAGCTTCCACTGATATTATTTACAGCCAGGTTCAGGTTCAGAACTGCTGCTAGTATCAAAGGCATTTCCAACTATGACATGTTAACATTTTATAAAGTAAGCATAGCATGAATAGCTATAGCTATGGAAATATATGTAAATATGATTGTTGGAATGATTAATATCAAGATAGTATTAAATCCACAGGCTAGTGTAAGAAAGAGGGCAAGAACATTCTTTTGCCATTAACTTTTTCAGTCCTGTCTTATTTTCCTGCATTATTTAAAAGAGTATTAAGTGTTTTTCTAGTTTTTTGGTGGTGGTGGTGGTGTTGCCTAGTAACATCCTTGAATTCCCGACATCTGTAGAAAGTTTCAGTTACTATTCCTTCTCACTAGAAAACTCCTTAATTAATCCATGGGCTAATAATGAGAGTAAGCGTTGGAGCTTGGAAAAATCTACCCTGACACTTGAGGAGTCCCCAGCCTTTTCGGCACCAGGGACCAGTTTTGTGGAAGATAATTTTTCCATGGACCAAATGGAAGGGATTGGTTTCGGGTAGTTCTTATAAGGAGCAATCTAGGTCCCTGAGAGGCACATTTCACACTAGGGTTCCCACTCCTGATCTGACAGGAGGTGAGCTCAGCTGGTCATACAGGCAACCACAGGAGCGGCTTTAAACACAGTTGAAGCTTGGCCCACTTGCCCACCGCTCACATCCTGCTGTGGGGCCTGGCTCCTACCAGGCCATGGACTTATACCAGCCTGAGGGGTGGGGGGGGGTCCCTGCTTTAAACCATTAGTGTGATGAGGACTTTTATAATGGTGGTGAATAGTCCTTATCATTTCCTAAAGGGTCATTTTGAGGACATTGTCTGTTTATATTTTCCCATTCATTCCTTTGCATAATTAAGAACCAAGGTCATACAGTTTGGGGTTTGTTTTTTTTTTTTTTTAATTTTGGTCTCTTTTACTGATTTTTTATTTATTTATTTTCATCCATCTTTGTTCTTCGGCCTGTGTGGGCCTCCCATTGCAGTGGTCTTTCTCCTTGCAGAGCGCTGGCTCTGGGCACATGCGCTCTAGCGCACTGGCATGTAATTGGACACACGGGTCCAGCTGCTCTGTGGCATGTGGGATCTTCCCGGGCCAGGGATCGAACCGGTGCCCCTTGAACTGCAAGGTGGACTCTTTACCCACTGGACCGCCAGGGAAGCCTGGTAATACAGTTTTATTGAGAGTTTATTTGAATCTCAGTTTTATGGAAACTCAAATAGCTACCAAGAAAGCATACTCATCTTTGGAAAACAGAGTGTTAGAGTGTGTTTTCTGTTCAGAGGACTAATGTCTGACTCTTGGGGCCATAATACACTCTATTTCTGCTTCATATTGAAAAGTTCTTCCATTGACTTTTCACATATTAATTCTCCCCAGTTAATTACATCTGTTTTCTGGCTATTTTGTATAGCTTTGTTTTGAGACACTAATTTATTCATACCACTTTTGAAACCTGTTAGCACACAGAATGTCTGTTTCGGAAGAGAGGGACTTGTTTTTAAAACCAGCCTTCAGTAAGGGCTTTCTCACTTACTCTATCCTGTAAGTCCCCTTGCTCTGTCGTTACTCACATACTATCTTCTATAAGTTACTATTGTATCACATAAATTGATCTGTCATGCTACCCTATAACCCTTACTCTTGACTAATAAGTTTTTCAGTTTGGCTTTTTGCTCATATCTAGGTATTTATAAACTTGACTCTTTAGTGTAACTGAAAGTGAAAGTGTTAGTTGTTTAGTCGTATCTGACTCTGTGACCGCATGGACTGTGGTCCACGAAGCTCCTCTGTCCATGGAGTTCTCCAGGCAAGAATACTGGAGTTGGGCCTTCCCTGGTAGTTCAGTGGATAAAGAGTCCACCTTGCAGTGCAAGAAGCACTGGTTTGATCCCTAGCCTGGGAAGATCCTGCATGCCAAGGGGCAGCTGGACCAGTGTGTCCAGTTGTGAGCCAGCACTCTGGAACACATGCGCCCAGAGCTGGTGCTCTGCAGCTAGAGAGGCCACTGCAACGGGAGGCCAACACAGGCTGAAGAATGAAGATAGATGAAAATAAATAAATAAAAAATCAATAAAAGAGGCCAAAATTTTAAAAAAGAGAGATAACAACTGTTTATATGTGAATGGTAATTCTTCCAGATTTATGTAGGCATGCATATTAAAAAAAAAAAGAATACTGGAGTGGGTTGCCATTCCCTTCTCCAAGGGATCTTCCCGACCCGGGGATCAAACCTGTGTCTCCTGCATTGGAGATAGATTCTTTACCATCTGAGCCACCAGAAAAGTCCATTAGGATTTCATATTTGTTTATTAATATTAAATTTTATCTGGTGTATCGGTATTTTTGAATTTTAATCCAGTGAGTTCACTATTGTTTTTAGCTTGGGATATTGTATCGAATCAACGATCATATCCTTTGTTACACATATGTCCAGGTGTTTGACAAAGCTGTTAACAAAGCAGAGTAATTTTTGAATAGTATGTACAGAACTAAGACCCAAACCTTTATCTGTAGATATTCTAGTCCTGTCCCCAGCTACTAGCAACTTCCGTCTGAGTAACACTTGCATGTATTTTCTTTTTCTTTTTTTTTTCTTTTTACAAATGATGTTTTCTTTATTGTGGTAAAATATGCATACCATATAGTTTGCCATTTTAACCATTTGAAAATACACAGTTCAAGATTATTGGATACATTTTATCAGGAAAGTTTCACAAGAATGATGACATCATTTAATGAGCCCTGCTATATAACATCTACCACTATTTAGATCCAATACTTTTTCATCACCTCAAATGGAACCCCTTGCCTTAAGCAGTTATTCCCCATCCTTCACCCATAAAGCCCCTGGTAAGAACACATCTGTCTTCTCTCTCTCTGGATATGTCTGTTTTGGTTGCATATATTTTCTTAAAGATCTGCTTTCTAAATCTTCTGTGAAACTGGAAGACTCTTTTAGCTTTTCCTAAGGTTAGTGTGCTTCCTCTCATTTTTTAGATCCAGTTGAATGTAACCTCTTCAGAACAGGCTTTTCTACTTCATCCCAAGTAGCCTCCCATAGTAATAGGAGCATTACTGTTTTTACTAGACCACTTAACATTGTTCAGAGGCACAAGTATGGTTTATTATTTGCTTCTCTTCTAGAATGGTAGCTCCATGAGGTCTAAAACTGTGTCTGTGTCATTTAGTGCTGTGTCCCTAGCACCTGGCATAGTTAGTGTACAAGTTGGGTACTCAAGTTGAAAGAATTATTTTACTGCTGCCTTTTTTTTTTTTTTTGTAGTTTTACTTTGTTTTTACTTAAGTTTGTGTAACAAAAGCAAAAAGAATATTTATCCTTCTGAATTATTGTTCCCTTTTACCAACCTCCCATAGATTCTGTGACATTCCAGTGATAGGATAGCATACCTCCAACTGGAAAATCTCTGCTTTACTCTGATCATCTTCAGTCATGTCTAATTATCTTTACAGAAAGTGTATTTTTTTTCTACACAGTATGCTTCTAAAAGGATTTCATGAAAGATCTTATCAGTTGTTCAGATACATGTAAAAATGAGCAGATCCTTAGAAATTTGTCTCAGATATGAGAAAAGGTTGAAATTGGAAGTCTAATTGGAATTCCAAGTAGAAGGGTCCTACTAGATTCCTTATTAAAATAAATACCTACTTGGTATAAATAAAATAAATACCAGGGCTTCCCTGGTGGTCCACTGGGTAAGGACACCGCCTTGCAGTGCAGGGGGTCTCGGTTAGATCCCTGGCCTGGAAAGACCCCCGTGTCGCAGAGTGGCTGGACCGATGTGTCCAACTGCCAAGCCGGAGCTCTGGAACTCTGAACTGCCCAGAGCCGGTTCTCTGCAGCAACAGAGGCCACTGCAATGGGAGGCCCACACGGGCCAAAGAACAAAGATGGATGAAAATAGATAAATAGGGGAATTCCCTGGTGGTCCAGTGGCTAAGACTCTGTGCTCCCAATGCAGGGGGCCCAGGTTTGATCCCTGGTCAGGGAACTAGAACCCACATGCTACAACTGAAACCCAATTCCGCCAAATAAATATAAATAAAATGTTTTAAAAAAAAAAAAATAGATAAATGAAAGACCAATAAGTGCCCCCCCCACCCCCAATAAATACCAAGTAGGTATTTATGTTCCTGAAATATGCTTATCATTGTGGGATTAGATACTTACTCTTTGTGAAGTTGTATTGGATTTTAATAAATTATCTCTTAAGTAGTTCACCCAGAGTCTTATCTGAAATTCATATCGAGATTACCAGTCCATTGTATGAGGATTCCATCCTTATTTGAAAATTAGAATGTTATTCAAAGAATATTGACTATAATCCAGCAGTTTGATTTACACGTTTAATTAAGTTCATCTTTTCTGTGTTAAAGGGCCAAGTAAAATATGTTTTGAGATAGCAACTAGACAGTTTCTAACAGGCCTTTTCCTTCTGAATTATTCTTCCCTATCACCAACCTCCCATATATTCTGTGACATTCCAGTGATAGGATAGCATACCTCCAACTGGAAAATCTCTGCTTTACTCTGATCATCTTCAGTCATGTCTAATTATCTTTACAGAAAGTATATTTTTTTTCTACACAGTATGCTTCTAAAAGGATTTCATGAAAGATCTTATCAGTTGTTCAGATACATGTAAAAATGAGCAGATCCTTAGAAATTTGTCTCAGATATGAGAAAAGGTTGAAATTGGAAGTCTAATTGGAATTCCAAGTAGAAGGGTCCTACTAGATTCCTTATTAAAATAAATACCTACTTGGTATAAATAAAATAAATACCAGGGCTTCCCTGGTGGTCCACTGGGTAAGGACACCGCCTTGCAGTGCAGGGGGTCTCGGTTAGATCCCTGGCCTGGAAAGACCCCCGTGTCGCAGAGTGGCTGGACCGATGTGTCCAACTGCCAAGCCGGAGCTCTGGAACTCTGAACTGCCCAGAGCCGGTTCTCTGCAGCAACAGAGGCCACTGCAATGGGAGGCCCACACAGGCCAAAGAACAAAGATGGATGAAAATAGATAAATAGGGGAATTCCCTGGTGGTCCAGTGGCTAAGACTCTGTGCTCCCAATGCAGGGGGCCCAGGTTTGATCCCTGGTCAGGGAACTAGAACCCACATGCTACAACTGAAACCCAATTTCGCCAAATAAATATAAATAAAATGTTTAAAAAAAAAAAAAAATAGATAAATGAAAGACCAATAAGTGCCCCCCCCACCCCCAATAAATACCAAGTAGGTATTTATGTTCCTGAAATATGCTTATCATTGTGGGATTAGATACTTACTCTTTGTGAAGTTGTATTGGATTTTAATAAATTATCTCTTAAGTAGTTCACCCAGAGTCTTATCTGAAATTCATATCGAGATTACCAGTCCATTGTATGAGGATTCCATCCTTATTTGAAAATTAGAATGTTATTCAAAGAATATTGACTATAATCCAGCAGTTTGATTTACACGTTTAAATTAAGTTCATCTTTTCTGTGTTAAAGGGCCAAGTAAAATATGTTTTGAGATAGCAACTAGAAGCTTTTTTTAGTTTCTAACAGGCCTTTTCCTTTTTCATTTGTTCTTAAGTACAAAACTGATCATAGTTCCCATCTGTTGCTAGATAGAAAATCATGTGAGTTTGTTTCTTCTGGCATGAAATTTTATACTTGTCTATGAAATTTTGCATAATTTGAAAATCCATAAAGAAGGATCTGTATGATAATTATTCTGAAGAGAACTGTGATTATTAATGAATATTTGAAAAAACAAAGGTATTTTCTGTTTTAATAATAAGTGTCTTTTTTCCCCCCTTAGAGAATGGATCTTGGAGAATGTCTGAAAGTCCATGACCTGGCTCTAAGAGCGGATTATGAAATTGCCTCCAAAGAACAAGATTTTTTCTTTGAACTTGATGTATGTCATTTTGTTTTAACAAGTTAGATTGTCTTTTGCAGTAAAATATCATGAGTATGACTTCATATTTCTTAATGGGAAATGGCTCTTAGCAAATTATCTTTTGTGGTTATATAAAGAATAGTACTAAAATAAAATTTTGTACTTTCTTTAATAACAGTGTTTTTGAAAAATACGAGGTGAAACTGCATATTTTAAGAAAGTATGTGCAAGTTGTACAATTCATACATTGTTTTGAAAATTAAGCGTATTTTTTCCAATTAAGTCATTGTGATTAAGAAAGTACCATCTTAAGCAAATGTAAACAACAAATTTGTAGTGTATATAAAGCCCTTTAACAATGTGCTGGATATTTATATTCAAATTTATTTTTGTATCTATAGATATATATAGAGAGGGAGGATAGTAAGGACAGTGGGTGGTGGGTTTTTTTCCCCCAATTTTGGCCTCTTTTTATTGATTTTTATTTATTTATTTATTTTTCATCCATCTTTATTCTTTGGCCTGTGTGGACCTTCCATTGTAGTGGCCTTTCTTCTTGCAGAACACCGGCTCTGGGCACATGTGCTCCAGAGCACTGCCTTGTAATTGGGCACATCAGTCCAGCCACTCCATGGCACATGGAATCTTCCCGGGCCAGGGATTGAACCAGTGTTCCTTGTACTGCATGGCGGACTCTATACCCATTGGACCACCAGGGAAGCCCAGGACAGTGGTTTTTTATGTATACCAAGAAATATTAGAGGAAATAGAAGATACCATATAGGTATCTAAAGGGCTCAAACTCTTGAAATTTATTTTTATTTTTTATTTAAACAGAATAATTGGGACATTATTTTATAGAAGACATACAAGTCAGCATTCCATAAAGCATACTGATAACCATCAACCTAAGGATATATTTTATCAGTGAGATAGTAGATAGTTTATTTGGTTAGGGAGATAAAGTAGTAAATACCCCCCCTCCCATCTTCTCTGAACTTCAGTGAATTTCTGCTAATGGAAATGAAGTCATCTATGTAAACATACTTCTGATGTGGGCTGGAACAGTTGCGGAAGCACCTGAGAGTGTGTCATGATCTAATGTACACTGGGCATAAGGTACAGCAGAAATTCACCACTATGTAGATGTAGGGGGTGGGATTTTCAGGTTTTATTATTACAGTGTGGTAAGACATTGTGTTTTATGTCAAGTATGAAATGTGGAGTAAAAGTGCAGTTTTTAAGAGAAATGCAAATTAAAATTATACACATATTCCACATTTCATGTATTGAAACTGCAAAGAAATCTTGACAACACAGTATGTGGCATATGGAAAAAAAATAATTTCTTCTATACTAGTGGGAGTATAAAGAGACGATTCTCATGGAAGGCAGCCTGGCAGAACTGCTCTTTGACTCAGTTATTCTGTGTCTATAGAATAAATTCCTAGAAGTAGGAGGTTAGTAGGCTGTTAGTATTTTTATAATTGATTTGTACTAACACTTTATATATATAGTAGAAATTAGTCCCTTTTCTCAAATAATAACATTGCGTTCTATTTCTTTTTTTTTTTTTTAAACCTTTATTTTACTTTTAACTTTTACAGAGTTTTGTTGTTCACAGACATGCATATCCCCCCCTTCCCTCCCCTCCCGACCATCACATAGCACCCCTGAAGGATCCCCTTTTCTCACAGAGCAATGACTATAGCTATTTTCTTCACTTATGATAGTACGGGCCTTCATGCTACTTCCTTTACGCCTCTCACCCACTGTTCCTTCCCCACAATGTCCATATGTCCACTGTCCATGTCTGTCATTCTGTCGCTTCACTGCGTGTGCCATCAGCACCATCCTACTAGATTCCATATATATGTGTTAATATACTGTATTTGTCCTTCTCTTTCTGACTGACTTCACTTTTTATGATACGTTCTAGATCCAGCCACCTCATTAGGGTTGATTCTTCTGCATTTTTCTTTACAGCTGTGTAGTATTCCATTGTATATATGTACCAGAGCTTTTGGATCCATTCGTTCGTCGATGGGCATCTAGGTTCCATCCATGTTCTAGCTATTGTATAGAGATCTATTTCTTTTTTGTCATGAGTTTTGCAAAAGTTTTGTGTAGTTGTGTAGTTTATTAATTTAAAAAAATCTGTTGCATAGGGCTTCCCTGGTAGTCCAGTGGGTAAGGACACCACCTTGCAGTGCAAGGGGCGCCAGTTCAATCCCTGGCCTGGGAAGATCCTACATGCCGCGGACTGGCTGAACCGATGTGTCTAGTTACCGAGCCGGGACTCTGGAGCGCATGCACCCAGAGCCAGTGCTCTGTGACAGTAGAGGCCACTGCAATGGGAGGCCCACACAGGCCAAAGAACAAAGATGGATGAAAATGGATAAATGAAAGACCAATAGAAGTGGCCCACCCACTCCCCTCCCCCCCCAACCCCCAATCTGTTGGATTAATTCATCAGGCCTCCCTTAGCCTGGTATGATAGGACTTCGTGATTTCTTCTGGTATTTATATGGTTTTGTTTTTTGTATTTAAATCTGTGATTAAATTTATTCTGTTACAAGAAATTGAAGTATAGATATCACTTTCTGGAGAGCCTGTTAATTGATCCAGCATCATTTCTTTTTTTTTTTAAACCTTTATTTTACTTTTAACTTTTACAGAGTTTTGTTGTTCACAGACATGCATATCCCCCCCTTCCCTCCCCTCCCGACCATCACATAGCACCCCTGAAGGATCCCCTTTTCTCACAGAGCAATGACTATAGCTATTTTCTTCACTTATGATAGTACGGGCCTTCATGCTACTTCCTTTACGCCTCTCACCCACTGTTCCTTCCCCACAATGTCCATATGTCCACTGTCCATGTCTGTCATTCTGTCGCTTCACTGCGTGTGCCATCAGCACCATCCTACTAGATTCCATATATATGTGTTAATATACTGTATTTGTCCTTCTCTTTCTGACTGACTTCACTTTTTATGATACGTTCTAGATCCAGCCACCTCATTAGGGTTGATTCTTCTGCATTTTTCTTTACAGCTGTGTAGTATTCCATTGTATATATGTACCAGAGCTTTTGGATCCATTCGTTCGTCGATGGGCATCTAGGTTCCATCCATGTTCTAGCTATTGTATAGAGATCTATTTCTTTTTTGTCATGAGTTTTGCAAAAGTTTTGTGTAGTTGTGTAGTTTATTAATTTAAAAAAATCTGTTGCATAGGGCTTCCCTGGTAGTCCAGTGGGTAAGGACACCACCTTGCAGTGCAAGGGGCGCCAGTTCAATCCCTGGCCTGGGAAGATCCTACATGCCGCGGACTGGCTGAACCGATGTGTCTAGTTACCGAGCCGGGACTCTGGAGCGCATGCACCCAGAGCCAGTGCTCTGTGACAGTAGAGGCCACTGCAATGGGAGGCCCACACAGGCCAAAGAACAAAGATGGATGAAAATGGATAAATGAAAGACCAATAGAAGTGGCCCACCCACCCCCCTCCCTCCCCAACCCCCAATCTGTTGGATTAATTCATCAGGCCTCCCTTAGCCTGGTATGATAGGACTTCGTGATTTCTTCTGGTATTTATATGGTTTTGTTTTTTGTATTTAAATCTGTGATTAAATTTATTCTGTTACAAGAAATTGAAGTATAGATATCACTTTCTGGAGAGCCTGTTAATTGATCCAGCATCATTTATTGGTTAGTTCCACTTTTCTTTAAAGATATAATTAAAGAGTAAAATACCTTTCTTTTTCATCACAGGTAAAACATTTTATTGTCATGAAACTTAAGGGTTAGATAATAACTTTTAGAATTTTATGTGTATTGAATGCATTTATACTTTAAACAGTGAAGTTTTGAATTAGTTGTATTTCTCTGCAGTGAGATGTGTGTCTAAATTGGTTGGGTTGAGGTCTTCCCTGGTGGTCCAGTGGGTAAGGACACCACCTTGCAGTGCAAGGGGTGACGGTTCGATCCCTGGCCTGGGAAGATCCCAAGTCCTGATGTGTCCAATTACCGAGCCAGAGCTCTGGGGCGCATGTTTGGGAGGCCCACACGGGCCAAAGAACAAAGACGGATGAAAATAGAGAAATAAAAGACCAATAGAAGTGGCCCGCCCGTCCCCTTCCCTCCCCCCGCCAAAAGATAAATAAATAAAATAAATGTTTAAAAAAATAAATAAATTGATTGGGTTGAGAATAAATCTTCCAAATTTACTTTTAAATGAACTGTAATTATAGACATTGCCATATGCCTGATAAATATCTTTTATATAAATATTGATGTTTCAAGAATTGCAAAATTCTCAGTGGTTTATTTGAGAAAAGGGCAAGTTTTCCTGATTTGTAGCATTTTCATAGTGAAAAATTTGAAAAACACAGAAAAAGTGATAACTAAAATTTATCCGTATATTCAGAAATAATGATTATTAATGTTTAAAATGAATGCTCATCCATTTTTTTCTTTTTCTTTTTTTTACTAAATTGGGATCTTAACTGTATAGTAACATTTTATAACTTTTTATTTACAAATGAATTATGAACAGTTTCTTATGTCCTTACATGTTCTACTAACACCTTTTTTAAAATGGCTTGAAGCTTAAAATTTCTGTTTGTTACCTAGATACTTCACCATTAAAAATAACACTGTGGAGAACATCTTTGAATATTAATTCCTCCATATACTTCTTTTTTTTTTTTTAAGATTTATTTATTTACTTATTTTGGGCGGGGGTAGGGTTGGGGAGGGAGGGGAGCAGGCGGGCCACTTCTTTTGGTCTTTCATTTCTCTATTTTCATCCGTCTTTGTTCTTTGGCTCCTGTGGGCCTCCCATCGCGGTGGCATCTGTCGTTGCAGAGCACCGGCTCTGGGCGCATGCGCTCCAGAGCTCCGGCTCGGTGATTGGACACATGGGTCCAGCCACTCTGCGACACGTGGGATCTTCCCAGGCCAGGGATCGAACCCGTGCTCCTTGCACTGCAAGGCGGTGTCCTTACCCACTGGGCCACCAGGGGAAGCCCCCGAAGCCCCCTCCGAAGCCCCCTCCGAAGCCCCCTCCGTATACTTCTGGTTACTTTCTTAAAGTGGGTTTCTAGAGGTAAAGTTAGAAGTCCGAGCACATTTTTAAAGCTTCTGGTAACAATGTTGCCTTTTTATTAAGGCTGCATAGTTCCTGCTTCCTTTAGCAGAGTAGGAGAGTGACAGTTCCCTTGTAACATTATATCTGTTCTTTGTCGATTTGATGATAGTGTTTTCCAGTTTGTGATTGAGGTCACTTTTGTAATTTTTTTATATCCATGGTAGCATTTTAAATAATCTGTCTGATTTTTGAGTAAAGATATTTATGAATAAAGTTGATTTTCTTTTTAGTAATTGTTAATTAAACTTTGTAGGCTATGGACCATCTGCAGTCATTTATTGCAGACTGTGATCGAAGAACAGAAGTGGCTAAGAAAAGATTAGCAGAAACTCAAGAAGAGATTAGTGCTGAAGTTGCAGCAAAGGTGAGATATTTCAGTTGTTTTATTAATACAGGTGTAGTTTTGTCTCACCACTCTGGTTTTAACTTTTTATTTTTTGATAACATTCATAGGAGATGGCACAGACATAGAAGTTCTGCGTACGCTTCCTCTAGCTTCGCCTATGTAAATATCTTACACAATCACTGCAGCAAAGCCACAAAGTATACCGAGCCATTCTTACATTTCATTCACATTTCACCAGTTAATGCACTTGTTTGTAGCGCTGTGCAGTTTCATCACATGTTACTTGATGGCCTGCACCATAATTGAATTACTTAACTGTAGTGTAGCATCACCACAGTGTTCCTTCATGTTGCCCATGTATAACTCTCATCCCCCCACTTGTTTGGTGCCTGGCCACCACTAATCTGTTTTCCATCTCTAGAATTGTGTTATTTCATTGAAGATTGCCTAAGTGACAGAATGTAGTTTGTATCCTTTGAGATTGGCCTTTTTTCACTCTGCACAACTTCCTTAAAATTCTTAAAGTTGTTGTGTGTATCAGTAGTTCATTCCTTTTTTTTTGTAAGTATTCTATGGTCTGTATATACTGTAGTTTAACCATTCACATGTTGAAGGACATTTGAGAACAGCATTTTAGTTACTGGTGATAGCAGTAAAACTGCAATAAACAGATTTTTGTGCGTACATACATTTTTATTTCTCTGGGATAAATGCCCAAGGATGCAGTTACTGGGTCATTTAGTAAGTACATTTTTAGTTTTGAAAGCAAGTGCCAAATTTTTTTTTAGAGTGGCTATGCCATTTTCACATTCCTGCCAGCAGTGTGTTAGTGATTCAGTTTCTCTGCATCCATGCCAGCGTTTAATGGTGTCACTGTGGGGTTTTTTGTCTTTGACCGTGCCAATCAGGCATGCTAGATCTTAGTTCTTCAACCAGGGATCACACCTGTGCCCCCTACATAGGGAATGCAGAGGATTAACCACTGGACCACCGGATCCCACTGTTTTAATTTTTACACTAGGAGTTTTGGACTATCAGAAAAGTGGCTAAGAAAAGATTAGCAGAAACTCAAGAAGAGATTAGTGCTGAAGTTGCAGCAAAGGTGAGATATTTCAGTTGTTTTATTAATACAGGTGTAGTTTTGTCTCACCACTCTGGTTTTAACTTTTTATTTTTTGATAACATTCATAGGAGATGGCACAGACATAGAAGTTCTGCGTACGCTTCCTCTAGCTTCGCCTATGTAAATATCTTACACAATCACTGCAGCAAAGCCACAAAGTATACCGAGCCATTCTTACATTTCATTCACATTTCACCAGTTAATGCACTTGTTTGTAGCGCTGTGCAGTTTCATCACATGTTACTTGATGGCCTGCACCATAATTGAATTACTTAACTGTAGTGTAGCATCACCACAGTGTTCCTTCATGTTGCCCATGTATAACTCTCATCCCCCCACTTGTTTGGTGCCTGGCCACCACTAATCTGTTTTCCATCTCTAGAATTGTGTTATTTCATTGAAGATTGCCTAAGTGACAGAATGTAGTTTGTATCCTTTGAGATTGGCCTTTTTTCACTCTGCACAACTTCCTTAAAATTCTTAAAGTTGTTGTGTGTATCAGTAGTTCATTCCTTTTTTTTTGTAAGTATTCTATGGTCTGTATATACTGTAGTTTAACCATTCACATGTTGAAGGACATTTGAGAACAGCATTTTAGTTACTGGTGATAGCAGTAAAACTGCAATAAACAGATTTTTGTGCGTACATACATTTTTATTTCTCTGGGATAAATGCCCAAGGATGCAGTTACTGGGTCATTTAGTAAGTACATTTTTAGTTTTGAAAGCAAGTGCCAAATTTTTTTCTAGAGTGGCTATGCCATTTTCACATTCCTGCCAGCAGTGTGTTAGTGATTCAGTTTCTCTGCATCCATGCCAGCGTTTAATGGTGTCACTGTGGGGTTTTTTTTTCTTTTGACCGTGCCAATCAGGCATGCTAGATCTTAGTTCTTCAACCAGGGATCACACCTGTGCCCCCTACATAGGGAATGCAGAGGATTAACCACTGGACCACCGGGAAAGTCCCACTGTGTTTCATTTTCGTGGTTTTTAAAGGTGTGCGGTGATATCTCACAGCAGCTTCAGCGTGTATTTCCCTGATTGGCAATGAAGCTGAACATTTTTTCACCTGTTTATTTGCCAGTGGTCTAACTTGTTCAGTGAAATGTTTGTGTCTGTCCTGTACTTTTTCTTCAAATGAATTGCTCATTTTTTTTAAATGTTGATTTTCATGTATTCTTCAGATGTTCTACTTTACTCACTTTAAGTGTTTTGTTGTGAACTTATATGCAAAAAGTAGAGAGAAATGTACAGTGAACCCTAGTGGTTTCAGAGCCATCAGTCTTGTACTGCTTTTTCATTATTTGAGAAGCAAATTTTAGATGTCATTATCATTTCACCTCTAAAACATAGCCACAAAATTATATCCATAAAGGTAACAGCTTTTTAATATTATCCATTACCTAGAGTGTGTTCATTTTTCCTATGTAGAATTGGTTTGTTAATCAGAATTCAGAGGTCTGCATACTGACTTTTGTTGAATTGATGACTTATTCGTAGTGCTGTGTACCATTCAGTATAATCTGGGACATTTTATGAAAACACAGAATGGAGACAAAATTATCCAATAGCATTTAGGTGACATCATTAAATATAGTGCTCAAGATATGTGTGTACAAAGCGAATGGATCCCTAGTTTGAGCAGGGGATCATCTATAATCACCTTTTTCTGAAAAGTTTTCTTAATATGGTGACTATAAGATAGGTGCCCTAAAATTTGAGGGGTCTCATATCTCACGGTTGAAAGAGATCCATAGCTGCTGGCTGGACCCCAGCTGTATTGGTTTATATCGTGTATTAGTTATCCATCACTACACAAATGCTATTTAACAAGCTGCCCCAGTACTTAGAACGTGAAGAACTTATTTAGCTTGAGTCTATAATCCGTGACGAGGCTGAGCTTGACTGTGCACTTATTCCTCTCACTTAGTCCACTCACTCGCGTGTCTTCCAGTCGCCTGGAAGCCAGAAGGCCTGACCATGTTCTCATGGTGGTGGCAGAGGTACAGTATTACCGAGCCCCGTCATACAAGCAGTTCGTAAGCCTTCCCTTATGTTATACTTTCTGTCGCCCTATTAACCAAAGCCAGTTACACGGCCAAGTACAGAGTCAGCGTATGCTGGTACTCACATAGCAGGGCACAGGCGCAGGAAGGATGAAGAGGTTTGAGCACTAATGCAGCCTTTCTGTGGCAGATACTTGAGGAAAATACCATTTTGTTAAAGTAGTACAATAATGATAATAGAGTTGGGAATTTCAGGGACAGATATATCTTGGATTGAGGGAAATTTAAAAAGTAAAGATTATTGGCACATGTTCTACTTTACTCACTTTAAGTGTTTTGTTGTGAACTTATATGCAAAGTAGAGAGAAATAAACCCTAGTGGTTTCAGAGCCATCAGTCTTGTACTGCTTTTTCATTATTTGAGAAGCAAATTTTAGATGTCATTATCATTTCACCTCTAAAACATAGCCACAAAATTATATCCATAAAGGTAACAGCTTTTTAATATTATCCATTACCTAGAGTGTGTTCATTTTTCCTATGTAGAATTGGTTTGTTAATCAGAATTCAGAGGTCTGCATACTGACTTTTGTTGAATTGATGACTTATTCGTAGTGCTGTGTACCATTCAGTATAATCTGGGACATTTTATGAAAACACAGAATGGAGACAAAATTATCCAATAGCATTTAGGTGACATCATTAAATATAGTGCTCAAGATATGTGTGTACAAAGCGAATGGATCCCTAGTTTGAGCAGGGGATCATCTATAATCACCTTTTTCTGAAAAGTTTTCTTAATATGGTGACTATAAGATAGGTGCCCTAAAATTTGAGGGGTCTCATATCTCACGGTTGAAAGAGATCCATAGCTGCTGGCTGGACCCCAGCTGTATTGGTTTATATCGTGTATTAGTTATCCATCACTACACAAATGCTATTTAACAAGCTGCCCCAGTACTTAGAACGTGAAGAACTTATTTAGCTTGAGTCTATAATCCGTGACGAGGCTGAGCTTGACTGTGCACTTATTCCTCTCACTTAGTCCACTCACTCGCGTGTCTTCCAGTCGCCTGGAAGCCAGAAGGCCTGACCATGTTCTCATGGTGGTGGCAGAGGTACAGTATTACCGAGCCCCGTCATACAAGCAGTTCGTAAGCCTTCCCTTATGTTATACTTTCTGTCGCCCTATTAACCAAAGCCAGTTACACGGCCAAGTACAGAGTCAGCGTATGCTGGTACTCACATAGCAGGGCACAGGCGCAGGAAGGATGAAGAGGTTTGAGCACTAATGCAGCCTTTCTGTGGCAGATACTTGAGGAAAATACCATTTTGTTAAAGTAGTACAATAATGATAATAGAGTTGGGAATTTCAGGGACAGATATATCTTGGATTGAGGGAAATTTAAAAAGTAAAGATTATTGGCACAGTACCTTTTTTTGTTGTGTTAGTATTTTGTTTGTTTATTTGGCTTTACCAGGTCTTAGTTGTGGCATATGCGACCTAGTTCCCTGACCAGGGATCGAACTCAGGCCTCTTAAACTGGGAGCACAGAGTCTTAGCCACTGGACCACCAGGGATGTCCCTGGCACACTACTTTTTTGAGGCTGGATGTCCATATCAGATCAAAACCCTTTTTGCTGGTTGGCCATACAGGCTGAACACTTATTTTGTAGCCAAAATAAGGACTATGTATATGTTATCATGTACCATTAAAAAAAATAGGAATGAATTAGATTCCCGTGATGAAGATGGTGGTGGTGATGAGGTGGTACAACAAAACCGAAGGCAGGAAGTAATCCCAATGGAAAGACGTGGACCAAAGGAGAAGGGTGTTGTGCTGGTATACTGAATGTGAGTAATGTGCTACATGGATGTACAAGGCACATGTTCTCGTAACAACTTTGTGAGATAGGTAATGTCCCTACTTCTTAGGTGAGGAAGTAGATTCGGGGAAGGTAATATGGCCGTGATTACACAGCTGTTAATTGGTTTGGCCATAAGCGAGATAGATATATTGGACTGTAAAGCCATGGTTTTGCTTTAAAAATTACCTGCCAGTTCATTTCTTTTACTCACATTTGAGCATATGCTTTTTCTGGGATATTGGAAATACAAAAATGGCATGCAGATCATCTTTTAAAGTGGTGTGATATAGATATAAAGCAATCGTCATGTAAGATACAAAGATGGTAGAAAGAAGGATATGGCTCTCTCTGCCTAAGTGTCATAAGTGAGAGTAAGGTGTGGTGATGGATTGTTGGCATAACAGACTCTTGAGTTGGATCTTAGTGAGTGGATAGACATACACAAGGCAGGTCAAGGAGGTAATGGGCAATATCCCTCCAGCAAGAGGGAGCAGTATGTGGGAAATCAGAGAGGAAGAAACAACAGGGTGGGTTTGGGAAACTAATTATGATAGATTTGTCGTGAAGTCGGAGAACAGAGTGTGTGTGGAAAGGTACAGAGTGCCAGATTGTGGAAGAAAATGTATTTTATACTTGGAATGCACTGCCAAAGCAGAGGTTGAAAAGTAATAGTTATATTGAGATCACTTGTCTCCCTGAACTCACTGTTGTAAAGGCAGGCAGGCTCAAAGTATTGTGATGTCCACCAGTTTCATTTATGATATGCTCAGAAAGCATTGATTATACTCATTGCCTTAGATAACTTCACTATCTTTTCTGAGTGTTTATGAAATATTTTGAACTTTGTTACATGCTGCTTTTTATTCATCATGATATTTTCTGTTTCTTTCTAGGCAGAACGTGTTCATGAGTTAAATGAAGAGATTGGTAAATTATTGGCCAAGGTGGAGCAACTAGGAGCTGAAGGGAATGTGGAGGAATCCCAGAAAGTAATGGATGAAGTAGAAAAGGCACGAGCGAAGAAAAGAGAAGCAGAGGTAGTTTATAGTTTTATGTGTAGAGCCTTAGTATCTGTACTTCCAAAAGGACATATATTTGATCAGAAATTGTTGAAAAATTAAAGGAAATTTAAATCAGTTTAAAAATATTTAGCTAGTTTGTGTCAAGCCAATGATTGTATATCGAAACTAGTGGTTGTTTTGGAATTTAAAGTCATGGATCTGTTGAAATTCATAACTGGTAAATGAAATGACCTAAACTAGCTAGTCACACACAGCAGTCTCACACACATGCAGTCTTCATGTCTGAGGTCCCTGTGACACCCTGCCTCTCCTCCGTCCCCGTGCACCCATAGCATTCTCCCTGCCTGCCTTCCTCGGCGCAGTCGGCTGGCACACTGGGAGCTGCGTCTCATTCCTGCTTCCACAGCACAGCTCAAAATCTGATAGCCTGCAGGGTTTTTGTGTCTTTTTTTTTTTTTCTTCGCCGTTCTCCCAACGCTCCACCCAAGATGTTTTAGAAAATTGAGTGCCTTCACGTGCAGTTGTCCTCTCCTGTTTTGTCCTCATCGCCATTGCTCTTAACTGGATCACACCTGGGTTTAATTTGTTCTCATTCTCTCGCCTTTTGAGGTAGAAACTTAGAACGTTGATTTATTTTTCATTTTGTAATTTTATTGAAGTATATAGTTTATACACAGTGTTGCGTTAATTTCTGCTTTGTAGCAGTGGCTCAGTTATTACATATATATATATATATATTCTTTTCCATTTTATTTTACCATGAATTACTGAAGTTTGTCTATACTGTGTATACTAGTTTGCATCTGCTCTTCCCAAGCTTCCAGCCCTGCTCTCCCCTACCCACCTTGGATCATTGATTTTAGACCATTTAAGGCTGTAAAATTTCTTCTAAGTGTAGTGATAGCATCTCACAGATTTTCATATATTTTTATTTCCATTCATTTCTAAACGTTTGTCAGTATTGCTTGTGATTTCTTGGACCTGTGGGATGTTTTGAGTTTTATGTGTGTATTTAGTTTTTTATTTTTTTGTCAGATTTTTTTCTGTTACTGATTTTAATTTTAACTCTGCTGTCATCAGAAAACATGCTGTGATTTCAGTTCTCTTAAATGTGTCAGTACTTGTTTTGTGACCCTGCCTATAGCCTGTCTTGGTGAATGTTTCGTTGGCATTTAAATGATATTCTGCCTTGTTAAATGAAGTATTCTATAAATGTCAGTTGAGTCAAGGTAGTTGATAGATTTTTTTCAAAGTTGTCTATATCCTGTTGGTTTTTCTGCCTACTTATTCTATTGTATGTTAGTTGTTATGTCTCCCAAGTCTAATATTCTGGTTCCTCAGTCTTCGTCTTACATGGTCTTAACAGTTGTGAAAAGTATAGATCTGTTATGTAAAATGTCCTTCACTTTGGATTTGCTTAATATTTCTTTCTCATTTAATTTGTGAGAGGAATACCACTGAAACAATGTCACAGCCTATCAAAAGGCAAATGTTAGTGGTTTGTTTATGTGTACACATGTATCTCCTTCCTCTTGAGCGTGCCTCCCATCTGGGTCATCACAGGACACTAGGCTGAGCTCCATGGGCTGTGCAGCAGCTTCCAGCTAGCTGTCTGCTTCATGGTAGTGTGTAAGAGAGCGGGGCTACTGCTCGTTACAGTGGCTTCTCTTGTTCCACAGCACGGACTCCATAGAGCGCTGGCTCAGTAATTGTGGCACGTGGGCTTAATTGTCTCACTGCATTGCCAGACAAATTCTTAACCGCCAGACCACCAGGGAAGCCCTTCCATTACTTTTTAATCCATAGGTTAATAACAGCTGTTGATGATCTTCATCTGAATCTATTGACTCCTTTTTTTTTTTAACTTTTATTTTACTTTTAACTTTTACAGAGTTTTGTTGTTTACAGATACATATGTTCACAGATTAGTCATATGTATATCCCCCTCATCCCACCCCTCCAAACTGTCACACAGCACCCCTGCAGGATCCCCTTTTCTCACAGAGCAATGACTATAGCTATTTTCTTCTCATATGATGGTACAGGTTTTCATGCTACTTCCTTTATGCCTCCCACCCACTGTTCCTTCCCCACAATGTCCATATGTCTACTGTCCATGTCTGTTTTTCCATTGCTTCACTGCATGTGTTAGCATTACCATCCTACTAGATTCCATATATACGTGTTAGTATATTGTACTTGTCTTTCTGTTTTTGACTGACTTCACTTTTTATGATAGGTTCTAGATCCAGCCATCTCATTAGGACTGATTCTTCTGCATTTCTTTTTACAGCTGTGTAGTATTCCGTTGTATATATGTGCCAGAGCTTTTGGATCCATTCATTCATCTACGGGCATCTAGGTTGCTTCCATGTTCTAGCTGTTGTATAGGGAGCTGAAATGAACATTGGGGTACAGGTGCTTCTTTCAGATTTGATTTTATCAGGGTATAAGCCTAAGAGTGGGATTGCTGGGTCGTATGGTGCATCTATTTTTAGTTTTTTAATGAATCGCCATACTGTCTTCCATAGAGGCTGTATCAATCTACATTCCCACCAACAATGCAAAAGTGTTCCCTTTTCTCCGCACCCTCTCCAGCATTTATTGTCTGTCGACTTACTGATGATGGCCATTCTGACGGGTGTGAGGTGGTATCTCATTGTAGTTTTGATATGCATTTCTCTAATGATAAGCGAGGTTGAGCATCGTTTCATATGTTTGTTGGCCATCTATATGTCCTCTTTGGAGAGGTGTCCCATTTTTTGATTGGGTTGTTCATTTTTCCAGTGTTGAGTTGTCTGAGTTGCTTGTAGATTTTGGAGATTAATTCTATATCTGTTTCATTTGCTATGATTTTCTCTCATTCTGTGGGTTGTCTGTTCAGCTTTTTTGTAGTTTCTTTTGCTGTACAAAAGCTTTTAAGTTTCATTAGGTTCTACATGTTAATTTTTCTTTTTAGTTCCACTATTCTAGTAGGTGGGTCAGAGAAGATCTTGCTGTGATTTATGTCCTTGAGTGTTTTGCCTATATTCTCCTCTAAGAGTTTGAGGGTTTCTGGTCTTATATTTAGGTCTGTAGTCCATTTTGAATTTATCTTTGTGTATGGCATCAGGGAATGTTCCAACTTCATTCTTTTGCATGTAGCTGTCCAGTTTTCCGAGCACCATTTGTTGAAGAGGCTGGCTTTGCTATTGACTCCTTTTTTTTTTTTTTTTTTAAAGATTTATTTATTTGGGGGGGGGGGGGGGGGGAGAGGAGCAGGCAGGCCACTTCTATTGGTTTTTCATTTGTCCATTTTCATCCATCTTCGTTCTTTGGCCGATGTGGGCCTCCCATCGCGGTGGCCTCTGTTGTCGCAGAGCACCGGCTCTGGGCGCATGCGCTCCAGAGCTCCAGCTCAGTAGTTGGACACATGGGTCCAGCCGCTCTGCGGCACGTGGGATCTTCCCAGGCCAGGGATCGAACCGGCACCCCTTGCACTGCAAGGCGGTGTCCTTACCCACTAGACCACCAGGGAAGCCCTATTGACTCCTTTTGAAACAACTTCCTATAGATTCTCTCCAGCAATGTCCACGTGTATCTTATTTGCCATAGCTACGTGGAAACTGATGGCATGCTACTGTCTCAAACAAACCAGAATTCTGTCAGTGTAAGGAAAAAGGGTAGAGTAGATACACAAATCCATTAGTAGTTATTATTTCATTCATAAACTTAATATAAATAAAATGATGAGCACAAGACATCTTAAGCTTTAGTAAGGCACCTTTCGTCTTTTGTCTTACAGAGCTCCTCTGTTTAGGGCGAGGTCTGATCGTGTGTATACCCTGTCTGCATTTACATGAGAGGGAAAATGAGGACGCGGGAGGAAGGTGTGATAGTATGAAGGACATGTGTTCCTTTTCTGCAAGCATGGGCAGCTATCCTTGATCCTTCGCTAATGTGTATTTTTGGGGTTGCTGCATCTCACTTTTAACAAAAACTACAGGAAAAAAAAATTATAGGAAACAACATTCAGAAAATCTATTAAGAAAGTTATGTCATGTTATTGTTACGCTAGTTCTTGGCAAAAGGTATTTGAGGTTCTCATCTTCCGTTGCTAGTGGACAAGTCCTGAGGCCAGGATGGGGCTACAGGGGGCATCTAGAACATTCATGACAAAGTAGCTGTGCTTTTTTTTTTTTAGATTTATTTATTTATTTAGGGGTGGGTGCGGTGGGGAGGGAGGGAGCAGGCAGGCCACTTCTATTGGTCTTTCATTTGTCTATTTTCATCCATCTTTGTTCTTTGGCCCCTGTGGGCCTCCCATCGCGGTGGCCTCTGTTGTCACAGGCACCGGCTCTGGGCACATGCGCTCCAGAGCTCCAGCTCAGTAATTGGACACATGGGTCCAGGCTCCGTGGCTCATGGGATCTTTCCAGGCCAGGGATCGAACTGGCGCCCCTTGCACTGCAAGGCGGTATCCTTACCCACTGGACCACCAGGGAAGCCTAGTAGCTGTGCTTTTGTGTGTTCACTAAAAGCATTTTTCTTACAGATAGTGTATTTTAATTGTGTGATATTCGTGCATATTGTGATATTATTTTTCCCCCTTTTTCTAGGAAGTTTATCGGAATTCTATGCCAGCATCCAGTTTCCAGCAGCAGAAACTTCGAGTCTGTGAAGTTTGCTCTGCCTATTTAGGTCTTCATGATAATGACAGACGGCTGGCTGATCATTTTGGGGGTAAACTGCACCTGGGATTTATTGAAATAAGAGAGAAGCTTGAAGAATTAAAGGTACATTGGTAAATTAATGTCCTTCACTTAACCTTGCCATTCATTTTGTAAGGAAAAAGGGTAGAGTAGATACACAAATCCATTAGTAGTTCTTATTTCATTCATAAACTTAATATAAATAAAATGATGAGCACAAGACATCTTAAGCTTTAGTAAGGCACCTTTCGTCTTTTGTCTTACAGAGCTCCTCTGTTTAGGGCGAGGTCTGATCGTGTGTATACCCTGTCTGCATTTACATGAGAGGGAAAATGAGGACGCGGGAGGAAGGTGTGATAGTATGAAGGACATGTGTTCCTTTTCTGCAAGCATGGGCAGCTATCCTTGATCCTTCGCTAATGTGTATTTTTGGGGTTGCTGCATCTCACTTTTAACAAAAACTACAGGAAAAAAAAATTATAGGAAACAACATTCAGAAAATCTATTAAGAAAGTTATGTCATGTTATTGTTACGCTAGTTCTTGGCAAAAGGTATTTGAGGTTCTCATCTTCCGTTGCTAGTGGACAAGTCCTGAGGCCAGGATGGGGCTACAGGGGGCATCTAGAACATTCATGACAAAGTAGCTGTGCTTTTTTTTTTTTAGATTTATTTATTTATTTGGGGGGTGGGTGCGGTGGGGAGGGAGGGGAGCAGGCAGGCCACTTCTATTGGTCTTTCATTTGTCTATTTTCATCCATCTTTGTTCTTTGGCCCCTGTGGGCCTCCCATCGCGGTGGCCTCTGTTGTCACAGGCACCGGCTCTGGGCACATGCGCTCCAGAGCTCCAGCTCAGTAATTGGACACATGGGTCCAGGCTCCGTGGCTCATGGGATCTTTCCAGGCCAGGGATCGAACTGGCGCCCCTTGCACTGCAAGGCGGTATCCTTACCCACTGGACCACCAGGGAAGCCTAGTAGCTGTGCTTTTGTGTGTTCACTAAAAGCATTTTTCTTACAGATAGTGTATTTTAATTGTGTGATATTCGTGCATATTGTGATATTATTTTTCCCCCTTTTTCTAGGAAGTTTATCGGAATTCTATGCCAGCATCCAGTTTCCAGCAGCAGAAACTTCGAGTCTGTGAAGTTTGCTCTGCCTATTTAGGTCTTCATGATAATGACAGACGGCTGGCTGATCATTTTGGGGGTAAACTGCACCTGGGATTTATTGAAATAAGAGAGAAGCTTGAAGAATTAAAGGTACATTGGTAAATTAATGTCCTTCACTTAACCCAGTGTAGCCATTCATTCTTCTGATCTGTATAAAGTTGTCTTCTTGTGTAGTAGTTTTCATTGTGATTCAAGACTAAACTGTGATTCTTTTAACAATTCAGATTAAAGCATTTTGTGTAGAATTGTAAATGAAAATACCAACTTGTTTAATGGGTGATGTCTGAGAAACACACTTTAAAAATCCTCTTATTCTGGAAGGAGATAATATTTTGTCTTGGATATTATATTGAATTAGGTAGGAATCTTGCAAACTAGGTTCTAAAATGATTCAAGCCTCCTAAAATTTCCAATGATACTTTTCTTTAAAAAAAAAAAAAACCTGGTAATAATATGATATTTAAAGGAATATTAAAACAATGTTTTAGTATTTATTTAAAATATTTTGCAGTTTACTGAATAGCAGACTTGTAAAACCTCTAGTTTTATGCTTCTGTTCTCATTTAAGAAGGGACTCAGGAACCTATTTTTTTTAATGGACAGGCTCTGTCACTTAATATATAGGCTGTTGTGAGAAAGGCAATGTTCATCTGCTAAGTTCTTCTGAGAACCTAAGCAAACAAAGTTCATTTCTAAAACGGTGGACATAAGCAGTCAGTGAAGAGAGGCTTATTTACATTTTTTCTGAGATTAACCTGCGCCCAGAGCTCCAGCTCAGTAATTGGACACATGGGTCCAGGCTCCGTGGCTCATGGGATCTTTCCAGGCCAGGGATCGAACTGGCGCCCCTTGCACTGCAAGGCGGTGTCCTTACCCACTGGACCACCAGGGAAGCCTAGTAGCTGTGCTTTTGTGTGTTCACTAAAAGCATTTTTCTTACAGATAGTGTATTTTAATTGTGTGATATTCGTGCATATTGTGATATTATTTTTCCCCCTTTTTCTAGGAAGTTTATCGAATTCTATGCCAGCATCCAGTTTCCAGCAGCAGAAACTTCGAGTCTGTGAAGTTTGCTCTGCCTATTTAGGTCTTCATGATAATGACAGACGGCTGGCTGATCATTTTGGGGGTAAACTGCACCTGGGATTTATTGAAATAAGAGAGAAGCTTGAAGAATTAAAGGTACATTGGTAAATTAATGTCCTTCACTTAACCCAGTGTAGCCATTCATTCTTCTGATCTGTATAAAGTTGTCTTCTTGTGTAGTAGTTTTCATTGTGATTCAAGACTAAACTGTGATTCTTTTAACAATTCAGATTAAAGCATTTTGTGTAGAATTGTAAATGAAAATACCAACTTGTTTAATGGGTGATGTCTGAGAAACACACTTTAAAAATCCTCTTATTCTGGAAGGAGATAATATTTTGTCTTGGATATTATATTGAATTAGGTAGGAATCTTGCAAACTAGGTTCTAAAATGATTCAAGCCTCCTAAAATTTCCAATGATACTTTTCTTTAAAAAAAAAAAAAAAAACCTGGTAATAATATGATATTTAAAGGAATATTAAAACAATGTTTTAGTATTTATTTAAAATATTTTGCAGTTTACTGAATAGCAGACTTGTAAAACCTCTAGTTTTATGCTTCTGTTCTCATTTAAGAAGGGACTCAGGAACCTATTTTTTTTAATGGACAGGCTCTGTCACTTAATATATAGGCTGTTGTGAGAAAGGCAATGTTCATCTGCTAAGTTCTTCTGAGAACCTAAGCAAACAAAGTTCATTTCTAAAACGGTGGACATAAGCAGTCAGTGAAGAGAGGCTATTTACTTTTCAGCAATCTGATGTGACTAGTTTCCTTATTTTAATTGGCACTCTGGCATTTTGTCATGAATTGAGGACTGTCTCAAAGACGGCAGACACTGGGTAGTGATGTTTTTGTGTCATTATCACTGAAATTGACCTAGGATCCCTAGGTTGGCATTTAAAATGGTGAGGACTCAGAATCGCCTAGCGATGCCTCCACCATATTTGTAGCTCCTGTGTGCTCGTGTCAAGCTTCTGAGTCCCTCAGGTGATCTTGGGAAGATTTTTTAAATTACAGAATGAGTTTCACCATAACAAATGATTGTTTAGCTCAGAGTTAAAAATGGTACCTGATTGGGAACTTTTGCAAATACAGGCCTAGCAACAGGAGTTGTTTAGCATTTCACTGTTCCTCTTAAAGATAGCAGCATCGGGATTGTAACAGGAAGTCAACAAAAGACATTTCTAGGTTGGAAATCATAGAGCATGGAAACATAACAGTGATTTATACCGATTCATTTTATATGAAAGGGAGGAAACGTTTTGGAAACCAGTCTTGTAAGCTTAATATACCTGGCAAAACTTCAGATTGAATTGTTATTGAAAACTTTCTGCTATTAGATATGGTAAAGTTTAGGATAGTGCTAAGAATAAGCCCGGTAAATAATGTTCCTCATTTAATATTATTTGAACTATTATTGTGTTTTAAGAGAGTTGTAGCAGAGAAACAAGAGAAAAGAAACCAGGAACGCCTGAAAAGAAGAGAAGAAAGGGAGAGAGAAGAAAGGGAGAAGCTGAGGAGGTATGGAGTAATTAATTGAGTAGTCCAGGTACCTGAAGTGGAACATCCCGGGTTCTAAAAAGAGAGATGATGGTGTGCAAGATTTTAGACGTCAGTATCTCTGGACATCGGCTGTTTCTGTTTACTCTTAAAAATATTACCATATGAAACAGTGTTTATTCAAGTATATTAACTTGTGACTGTTTAAATCAAGGATATTTCCTTCAAAATGTGTGGAAGAGGGAGTAAAGAGCGCTTCACATCTTTATGTTTAGTAAGATTGATAACAAGGCCCATTTCTAGCCGTCTGATTTTCATAGGCGGCTAAGCTTTGTTCCAGGCGAGTATAGAGCTATTTTGTTATATATACTTGTTGAGAGAAGGTTTGGGTGTCTTTTTTTTTCCATCTGATATTTTACTTTGTACTTTGATTCTGTATTTCTTCAATTTAGGATCCCTAGGTTGGCATTTAAAATGGTGAGGACTCAGAATCGCCTAGCGATGCCTCCACCATATTTGTAGCTCCTGTGTGCTCGTGTCAAGCTTCTGAGTCCCTCAGGTGATCTTGGGAAGATTTTTTAAATTACAGAATGAGTTTCACCATAACAAATGATTGTTTAGCTCAGAGTTAAAAATGGTACCTGATTGGGAACTTTTGCAAATACAGGCCTAGCAACAGGAGTTGTTTAGCATTTCACTGTTCCTCTTAAAGATAGCAGCATCGGGATTGTAACAGGAAGTCAACAAAAGACATTTCTAGGTTGGAAATCATAGAGCATGGAAACATAACAGTGATTTATACCGATTCATTTTATATGAAAGGGAGGAAACGTTTTGGAAACCAGTCTTGTAAGCTTAATATACCTGGCAAAACTTCAGATTGAATTGTTATTGAAAACTTTCTGCTATTAGATATGGTAAAGTTTAGGATAGTGCTAAGAATAAGCCCGGTAAATAATGTTCCTCATTTAATATTATTTGAACTATTATTGTGTTTTAAGAGAGTTGTAGCAGAGAAACAAGAGAAAAGAAACCAGGAACGCCTGAAAAGAAGAGAAGAAAGGGAGAGAGAAGAAAGGGAGAAGCTGAGGAGGTATGGAGTAATTAATTGAGTAGTCCAGGTACCTGAAGTGGAACATCCCGGGTTCTAAAAAGAGAGATGATGGTGTGCAAGATTTTAGACGTCAGTATCTCTGGACATCGGCTGTTTCTGTTTACTCTTAAAAATATTACCATATGAAACAGTGTTTATTCAAGTATATTAACTTGTGACTGTTTAAATCAAGGATATTTCCTTCAAAATGTGTGGAAGAGGGAGTAAAGAGCGCTTCACATCTTTATGTTTAGTAAGATTGATAACAAGGCCCATTTCTAGCCGTCTGATTTTCATAGGCGGCTAAGCTTTGTTCCAGGCGAGTATAGAGCTATTTTGTTATATATACTTGTTGAGAGAAGGTTTGGGTGTCTTTTTTTTTTTTTCCATCTGATATTTTACTTTGTACTTTGATTCTGTATTTCTTCAATTTAGGAGCTAAAACTACTAAAACTTAAATTTAATAAAAGCTAAATGTGCACAATTTTTTAAATGGAAAGGTAATTGCTTTACAGAATTTTGTTGTTTTCTGTCAGATACCCACACGGGTCAGCTATAGGTATACGTGTGTCCCCTCCCTCCCCATCACATGCCCTCAGCTCGTTAGAGAGCCCCTGTGTGTGTGTCCTGAACCGTGCAGCAAATGGTTTCACATCTGTACAGATGAAAGTACATCTCATCTTACTCCTTTAATGCCAGATGGCAAGCTGCTTTTCACATTGGTTGTGAAATGTTAACACTATTTCAGAAATGCATTAAAAAACAAACAAACAAACTTTTTAAACTTTCTGTGAGGACCTAAGTGTGGAAGATAAGAAAATTACTAGGAAGTCCACAATTACACACAAAATGGGGTTTCAGCTGTGGCATTGAAAAGGATAATGATAAAAATTACTGTCACTTTACTGGATGCTTGCTGTGTGCCAGCTTCGGTGCTGGTAAGACGGCCTGTAGTAATCCCTCTGTTAAAGTCCCTGAGAAACTTTCATCACTGTCCCTCTTATTCAAGTGGCAAACTAAGCTGAGAGAAAATACATCATCTACCCCAGGCTACACAGATAGTCTGAGTGATGGAAGCAGTTAAGACTTGTGTCAGGCTGAATCCACAGTCATGCTTTAGCCATGCTGTTTGTGACTTCCTGGTAACCATAATATTAGCTCTTGCTGTCTCCAGGAAAGGCCCTGGAGCAGGGCATGGCAATCGACTCCAGGTGGGCTCCAGTCTATGGGGTCGCAAAGAGTCAAACACGAATGAATAGACTTAGGATGGATGGATGATCTGTTGATTGTGTGCTGGGAAATATGAAGAGTACTTTTCAGAGTATTGTGTGTCGTTTTAAGAAACATTGTATGGTTGAATTGACATTGTGTGGAAGAGGGAGTTTTTGTTTAGTAAGATTGATAACAAGGCCCATTTCTAGCCGTCTGATTTTCATAGGCGGCTAAGCTTTTTTCCCAGGCGAGTATAGAGCTATTTTGTTATATATACTTGTTGAGAGAAGGTTTGGGTGTCTTTTTTTTTTTTTCCATCTGATATTTTACTTTGTACTTTGATTCTGTATTTCTTCAATTTAGGAGCTAAAACTACTAAAACTTAAATTTAATAAAAGCTAAATGTGCACAATTTTTTAAATGGAAAGGTAATTGCTTTACAGAATTTTGTTGTTTTCTGTCAGATACCCACACGGGTCAGCTATAGGTATACGTGTGTCCCCTCCCTCCCCATCACATGCCCTCAGCTCGTTAGAGAGCCCCTGTGTGTGTGTCCTGAACCGTGCAGCAAATGGTTTCACATCTGTACAGATGAAAGTACATCTCATCTTACTCCTTTAATGCCAGATGGCAAGCTGCTTTTCACATTGGTTGTGAAATGTTAACACTATTTCAGAAATGCATTAAAAAAAACAAACAAACAAACTTTTTAAACTTTCTGTGAGGACCTAAGTGTGGAAGATAAGAAAATTACTAGGAAGTCCACAATTACACACAAAATGGGGTTTCAGCTGTGGCATTGAAAAGGATAATGATAAAAATTACTGTCACTTTACTGGATGCTTGCTGTGTGCCAGCTTCGGTGCTGGTAAGACGGCCTGTAGTAATCCCTCTGTTAAAGTCCCTGAGAAACTTTCATCACTGTCCCTCTTATTCAAGTGGCAAACTAAGCTGAGAGAAAATACATCATCTACCCCAGGCTACACAGATAGTCTGAGTGATGGAAGCAGTTAAGACTTGTGTCAGGCTGAATCCACAGTCATGCTTTAGCCATGCTGTTTGTGACTTCCTGGTAACCATAATATTAGCTCTTGCTGTCTCCAGGAAAGGCCCTGGAGCAGGGCATGGCAATCGACTCCAGGTGGGCTCCAGTCTATGGGGTCGCAAAGAGTCAAACACGAATGAATAGACTTAGGATGGATGGATGATCTGTTGATTGTGTGCTGGGAAATATGAAGAGTACTTTTTCAGAGTATTGTGTGTCGTTTTAAGAAACATTGTATGGTTGAATTGAGTGTTCTAAGGGTTATAGTATGAGATGATAATTTCAAAGTATGTGTCTCTCAGATTAGAAGTTTGATTCTGTTCCCAGAGGGAAAGAAGAAATGACAAATCCAAATAACAGCTCTTTCCAGGTTGGGAGGTGGGCTTTGGAGAATTAGTGAGTTGTAATGTGTTTTAAGTCTCGTAAGAGCATATTCTTTTTTAAGAGCCAGGTAGCCTAGTTAAGGGATATGCCTAGGTGAGGAAGTCTGTAAAGCTTGTGATATTTTTTAGAAAAAGTTGTGTGTATGCAGACTTAATTATATTTGTAAAATTAACATAAAAATTAGAAATAAGGATTAATTTTAATAATACATTGTACCTTTTCTTCCTTATAGTTACTTCCTAAAAATAGGTACTCTTTTTTTTTTTTTTTTTTAGGTCCCGATCACATAGCAAGAATCCTAAAAGGTAGGTATTATACAAAGTAAGTAGTGAAGCTGTGTTTTTCAAGGGTTGTTTTTATAGATTAAATAGCTTTTTTAAACAAATGAGAATTTAATTAATTCTCTTGATTAATTTAATTAATTCTCTTAATTCTTCTGTAGTTCACATTTGAGCAGTATCATGTGAGAATTTGGTCAGAAGATACTCATGAGCTACAGTTTAGTTTTATCAAAGTAAATCATATACAATGCCCTGAAGTTACAAAGAAAGCTAAAAATACTTCATTAAAATCTTGTTTATAAATTCAGAGTAAACATGTGACAGGATTTATTTTTTAAAAGTCAATTTGGGTGGTATTTCTAAGAAGTACATTTTAAGAGGTTGTATCTATTCAAGATATAAATAAATAGTTGGGTACATTTTGAATGAGGGAATCCATGGTGAGTTAAGGGAGACGAAAATGTTTAGTTTGCACCCAGTCCAGACTTTGACTATGTCACTTCTCCCTTTGTAGAGTGATCAGAGAAGGCTTTAAGTGGGGCATTTTACAGCCTTAAGAAAGGAGGGCGAGAAGAGAATACTGTATTTTGACATTTGACACTCGTATTTGTGAGCTTTTTGAAGCTTTTTTTTGAACGGTTTCTACTAGTTTCCAGCCCATTACTGGGCCATCCCGTCTTGGGGGGTCTGTGCCTGCACAGAATTCCCTTTATCAGTTCTTTGAAAGTCTGCCATTCCTCTTACTCAAATGACATCCTTTTGAAACCTGCGCATTCTTGACTCTATACATAAAGAGTAACTTTACTAAGAACTTTTCCTTAAAAACTAGAGCATTTGTTGTTACAAATACAAAACCTTATGTTTCTATTAGATGTTCCCTAGTACTTTTTAGCATCTTTCAGTGGTGTTTCTGCTTAAAACACTAAAAAAATAAGACATTGGTCAGGACCATTTGTGTCATCTAATTTATGTTGTTGTGAGTTTCTCAATCCAGGGTGAGAAGTGATACTAAATATTAAATATTAAATGATGTTAAATATCATTTAAATATCATATTAAATGATGATACTGTTCTCTTTTTACTGATTGGTTAATGCATGCTTGTCCCTTTGTTGAAGAGAAGTTTAAACTCTTTGTACACAGAATATCTTTAGATACTTAAGCTGGAAATATAACTTCTAATACTCTGGTCCACGTGACTTCTTATTACCTGACTATGTACAGTAGCCTCTTAATGAGTCTCTTAATTTCTGTTCCCTTTCTTGCCTGAGTCTGTTTTTTACACATTAGCCAGAATGTGTTCTTTAAAAAGTGGAATAAATCAAATCAGCCCTGTTCAAACCCTCTAAAGGTACTCTATTTCATTCAGAGGAGAAGTTGAAATTCTCTCCATGGTTTTAAGTAGAGCTCTATCTGCCCTAGGGAGTTAGTTTATTTCTTATGTCAGCATATTTATTAATAACTGTCAAAAAATATTCAAATGACAGTTTTGAGGTTGTATCTATTCAAGATATAAATAAATAGTTGGGTACATTTTGAATGAGGGAATCCATGGTGAGTTAAGGGAGCGAAAATGTTTAGTTTGCACCCAGTCCAGACTTTGACTATGTCACTTCTCCCTTTGTAGAGTGATCAGAGAAGGCTTTAAGTGGGGCATTTTACAGCCTTAAGAAAGGAGGGCGAGAAGAGAATACTGTATTTTGACATTTGACACTCGTATTTGTGAGCTTTTTGAAGCTTTTTTTTGAACGGTTTCTACTAGTTTCCAGCCCATTACTGGGCCATCCCGTCTTGGGGGGTCTGTGCCTGCACAGAATTCCCTTTATCAGTTCTTTGAAAGTCTGCCATTCCTCTTACTCAAATGACATCCTTTTGAAACCTGCGCATTCTTGACTCTATACATAAAGAGTAACTTTACTAAGAACTTTTCCTTAAAAACTAGAGCATTTGTTGTTACAAATACAAAACCTTATGTTTCTATTAGATGTTCCCTAGTACTTTTTAGCATCTTTCAGTGGTGTTTCTGCTTAAAACACTAAAAAAATAAGACATTGGTCAGGACCATTTGTGTCATCTAATTTATGTTGTGAGTTTCTCAATCCAGGGTGAGAAGTGATACTAAATATTAAATATTAAATGATGTTAAATATCATTTAAATATCATATTAAATGATGATACTGTTCTCTTTTTACTGATTGGTTAATGCATGCTTGTCCCTTTGTTGAAGAGAAGTTTAAACTCTTTGTACACAGAATATCTTTAGATACTTAAGCTGGAAATATAACTTCTAATACTCTGGTCCACGTGACTTCTTATTACCTGACTATGTACAGTAGCCTCTTAATGAGTCTCTTAATTTCTGTTCCCTTTCTTGCCTGAGTCTGTTTTTTACACATTAGCCAGAATGTGTTCTTTAAAAAGTGGAATAAATCAAATCAGCCCTGTTCAAACCCTCTAAAGGTACTCTATTTCATTCAGAGGAGAAGTTGAAATTCTCTCCATGGTTTTAAGTAGAGCGCTCTATCTGCCCTAGGGGAGTTAGTTTATTTCTTATGTCAGCATATTTATTAATAACTGTCTCTTTCTCTCTCTTTAATTATATCAAATATAATTTAATATTGAAAGCATCCTGGTTTTAATGACAAAGTACTTGGCAGTCCTGCTTTTTAGGCTCTAGTATTACTCTGCCTTGCTAATCTCATTACAGCCAACAGGATTTTCTCCCTCCTCAGGGTCTTTGCACCTGTGTTCCCTCTTCCTGAAGCATTCTTCTCTGAGCTGGCTGATGAGCTGATTTTCTTACTTCATTTCATCTTTGCTTGAATGCTATTTTAAAATAAAAGCCTCTCCTGCCTATTCTCTATAAAAGAGAATTTCGCTCTCCATTCCCACCCTTCTTAGTTGGTCAGGTCTCTACTTACCTGTCTCTGCTGCCTGCATGTCTGTGGAGGCCTCTTTGTGGGATTGATCTCCATGAAGTTAAGGACTTGGCTGCATGTGCTGCTCAGTCTCCGTAGTACCTAGAGCAGTGCGTTGGGCACCCAGGAAGTGTTTTTACTAGACAGTTACTATTAAGTAAAATGAAGTAGACATTGGGGAGATAATTTGTTACAACTAACTCAGAGGAAATGATAAAAGAATATCATTTTACAGAAACTAGTATGAAATGGATTTTTATCTTTTCCTTTTGTTTCCTTTCAGAAATGCTTAATTGTGGAAATACTATATTCAGCTTCAGTTGATACTAGGTCTCTGAATAAAATGTTGATATAAGCTGAATACGTTTAAACTTTCACGAAATAGTCATTTGAAAATAAACTCAGTTTTTAAATTACCTGAATAATGAGCTTTTGAACTTACTCTAATCAGATTATGAGAAAATACTTCAGTCTTTGTTTACACACCGTATGATAAATTAACCTATTTAAGTGTGCAGGTTAATGATTTTCAGTAAACTTAAAGTTGTGCAGATGTCACAGTCCCGTTTAGAATGTTTCCATCACTCTTAACAGAATTCGTACCTTCCTTCCTCATTGTTTCATGTCCTCTGTATATGCTGTCCCCACCCCGACCACACACAACAATAAATAAGTTAGCTTTGTAACCTAATAGAGGATACAGAAGGGTTTTTCCTTCCTTCTCTTTATGCCTACATACTTGGTGTAAATGCCTTTTTTTTTTGGCAGTTTAAATAAAGTTCTCTAAAACTATTTATGCATTTAATCTTTTTCTCCCCAATGAATTATGTACAAATAGAGAACTGTCTTAATTGTTTTGATTACACTAACTAGGCACATTGTGGGCATTTAAATTTATTTTGATACTCATATAACCTTTCCAGTTCAGCAAGTTATCCTAAACAATATTCTTTTTCCTGTGTCTCCTCCCTTCTGCCCATGTTCATGAGGTACATACCTTGTTTCTCAAGTGAACTAAAAATGTTAGACATATGAGTTAAATTAAATCCATAGGGCATCTAGAGAACACAGTCGTCATGGTGTAGCAGTAGTACAGATTGTTTCCTTCATTAGAAAAAGATATTCCTGTTGTAAACTGATACAACACTGATTGGCCTCTGAGAAATGTTTTTATTTCAAAATTCTAGTATGTAGTTACTTAGTGTACCAGCAGTTTATTTTCATATAGATTTAGCTGGTTTGAAATAGTATTGGCATTAAGTGAGGCTGAGTTTAAAGAGTGGGCTTTAATAGATGAGAAACTTAGTGCCAATGAAGCTAAAAACTAAATCTCTTTTGTAGGTCTAGGTCGAGGGAACATCGCAGACACCGGTCTCGCTCCATGTCACGGGAACGGAAAAGGAGGACTCGATCCAAATCCCGGGAGAAGCGCCACCGCCACAGGTCCCGCTCCAGCAGCCGCAGCCGCAGCCGCAGCCACCAGCGAAGCGGGCACAGCTCCAGGGACAGGAGCAGAGAGCGATCCAGGAGGAGGTACTGAGCTCCCCAGGAGGATGTGGAGCTACCTTTACGTTTAGACGTGGAGTTCTCGTGGTTTGAACTTGAATCTGGTAATTTGTACCACGGTTGTGTGTGAGTGTATAACTTTTTTTTTCCTGATTATATGGGTAGTTCAGAAAGAATATACTTATGAGCCAGAGTAAGACATTGGAACCAATATGTGCAGAGGTTATTTCTTTCCTCTGCTTAGTGTGTCTTGGGGAAAAGTACTTTATGTGCAAATAATTTTAGGTACCAGTACAGTGAGAGCTTCTCCAGTATGTATTGGCAAGCTAGGGACGCTGAGAAGTCCTTTCATTGAGAGTTTTGTTTGGCTTACTGTTCTATAGACTTCTTTGAGCTGGTGTACTTTTTGAGAGCAGATACATTCAGTATATTCTTGTTTATTCGGCACTTATAGGTATGCATTGTTATATACAGTTAGCTTGGCAGGGCAGGTTCAGAATTTTAAGGAAGTTAGATATCATTGGCATGAAAATTTAAAACATGCAGGGAGGGCAGACCCGAGGTGAGGTATGTTTAAGGACTTGAATGTCTGATCAGGACAAAAGATTAGGCTGTGATGGACCCGTAGCACTCCTGGACTGCGTAGACCAAGCTCCCCAGACTTCTCAGGTCCCATCGTGACCCTTAAGCCCGGTCATTTCTATGGAACAGAAACATTTTTTGAGTGCTTAGTATCTACTAGTCTCAAGCTTTCCATGGGTTGCTCCACATAAAGCTCATGATAAATTTTTAACAGCTCTCTGGAAATTGCTTTAATTTTTTGCGCCTTAGCTAGCCATTCCCTGAAACTGCTCACAAGCCTAATAAGCTGGATATAATAGGCCCTTTTATTTATATCTAATGTTCTTGCCTTGTTTCAAGTAGGTTCCCATCCCTCCCGCAGCTTTATGGAAGCGTACTTGACAAAGTTGTAAGATGTGGTGACAAAGTGTACGTTGTGATTTGCTGTACATGTGTATATGAAAGGATTCCTTCTGCCTACGTAACACATCCATAATCACATACATTTTTATTGTTTTTGATAAAAACATTTAAGTTCTCTTTTAGAAAACCAAGTAGTTCTACTGACCTAGGCCTAGTTTGACATAAATATATATATATATATACACATATATATATAAAAGTGTATTGAAGCAGCTGCCTTCAAGTGAATTAGGACACAGGGCTCACATTTTGACAGTAATGAGGTTGACGTAACAAAGTGCTAAACTGGGATCCACCAAAACAATATGGGAGCTTAGATGAGGGAAATGCCAGAGTAATAAAAAGAAGAAAGCTTCAGGGAGTGGCTGAAAGCCTAAATAGAGTGAGTATAATATGAATTGGTAAAACAAGGTAGGAAAAAGATATTTTAGATATTGTAGGCACATGTAGACAATGAGCTGGGAATTTATGAATTTATAAGAGACAGCATTCTTTATAATGTGATTCTAGGCCACTGTTGTCATAATCCTTAAAACTAGGCACGCACTACAGTGCCCAGAAAAATACATTTCAGTATATTCTTGTTTATTCGGCACTTATAGGTATGCATTGTTATATACAGTTAGCTTGGCAGGGCAGGTTCAGAATTTTAAGGAAGTTAGATATCATTGGCATGAAAATTTAAAACATGCAGGGAGGGCAGACCCGAGGTGAGGTATGTTTAAGGACTTGAATGTCTGATCAGGACAAAAGATTAGGCTGTGATGGACCCGTAGCACTCCTGGACTCGTAGACCAAGCTCCCCAGACTTCTCAGGTCCCATCGTGACCCTTAAGCCCGGTCATTTCTATGGAACAGAAACATTTTTTGAGTGCTTAGTATCTACTAGTCTCAAGCTTTCCATGGGTTGCTCCACATAAAGCTCATGATAAATTTTTAACAGCTCTCTGGAAATTGCTTTAATTTTTTGCGCCTTAGCTAGCCATTCCCTGAAACTGCTCACAAGCCTAATAAGCTGGATATAATAGGCCCTTTTATTTATATCTAATGTTCTTGCCTTGTTTCAAGTAGGTTCCCATCCCTCCCGCAGCTTTATGGAAGCGTACTTGACAAAGTTGTAAGATGTGGTGACAAAGTGTACGTTGTGATTTGCTGTACATGTGTATATGAAAGGATTCCTTCTGCCTACGTAACACATCCATAATCACATACATTTTTATTGTTTTTGATAAAAACATTTAAGTTCTCTTTTAGAAAACCAAGTAGTTCTACTGACCTAGGCCTAGTTTGACATAAATATATATATATATATACACATATATATATAAAAGTGTATTGAAGCAGCTGCCTTCAAGTGAATTAGGACACAGGGCTCACATTTTGACAGTAATGAGGTTGACGTAACAAAGTGCTAAACTGGGATCCACCAAAACAATATGGGAGCTTAGATGAGGGAAATGCCAGAGTAATAAAAAGAAGAAAGCTTCAGGGAGTGGCTGAAAGCCTAAATAGAGTGAGTATAATATGAATTGGTAAAACAAGGTAGGAAAAAGATATTTTAGATATTGTAGGCACATGTAGACAATGAGCTGGGAATTTATGAATTTATAAGAGACAGCATTCTTTATAATGTGATTCTAGGCCACTGTTGTCATAATCCTTAAAACTAGGCACGCACTACAGTGCCCAGAAAAATACATTTAAACCATTCTCCATGAATCTTAGCTTGCCCTGTAAATTTTAAGACCCATCTTGCTGGTTGGTAGAAGGTCTGGATCATTTCTCTTGTCAGCTTGGCCACCTGTCCTTGTTTCTGACTGACTGGGCTCTCAGATGTCGTCCCGGGCGGTGGGGCAGCAGGAGGAGGAGGAATTCTCTCCGGGACCCGGTCCTGAGGTGTCCTGGCTCTATGGAGATGTGTAGGAAATTTGTCCACATACCACCTGCCACCCCTCATCTAGTGTTTTCAGGATGTTGTTCATAAAGAGAGTTATTTTTGTAAAACTGTTTCTTTTCCTCAAGAGCACTTCTAATCTTGATACTCAAATTACTTTCTCAAAGAAATTTTTTTGCCAAAAAATGAGGAGATAATTGCTGTTAAAATCTACTTGAGGGCTTCCCTGGTGGGCCAGTGGGTAGAGAGTCCGCCTTGCGGTGCAGGGGGCACCGGTTCGATCCCTGGCCTGGGAAGATCCCATGTGCCGTGAACCTGCTGGACGGGTGTGTCCAATTAGGAGCCGGCATTCTGGAGTGCATGCACTCAGAGTAGGTGCTTTGCAAGGAGAAAGGCTGCTGCGGTGAGAGGCCCGCACAGGCCAAAGGATGAAGACGGATGAAAATAAAAATAAAAAACCAGTAAGAGAGGCCAAAATTTTTAAAAATTCTTCTAAAAAAAATCTACTAGATAGGAGAGAATATCAGATTATTGCTGCATAGTATGAGTTTTAATTTCAAGGTCAAAATCCCAGTTCTCGGTCTTTTATGTGGCCTTCTGCTTCACGTGTGAAGTGTTCTAGTCTCACGTGTGAGGAGGATCTGCTGTGGCCTTGCCTGTAACAGCCAGCCTTGGTGAACAAGGACCGGGTGCAGGTCTCTGCTGTGTTCAGGGGCCTGAGTCAGACGACTGGGTGACCGTGACCTTGGCCAGATGATCTAATCACCACCCCTCCTGTCTCTTCTTATCTACTTAGTACTCTTGTACTAAGAGTGCCTGCTTCATCAGAATTAGTGGTAGTTTGAGTGAAGTACTGAGTAAAAGCTCCTTCTGTGCAGGACGTTGCAACCTCTGACAAAGACCAGCAGGTACTCATCTCATAGTTTGCTGTTACTTCTCTGGGGCTTACCAGCAACACACGTCCTTATTCTTAGGCAGCATCTCAGTCTTTCCTCTTCATAGTCCATTCCTGCAGACACGGATAGGATGTGCACTGTATGATTTGGGTTTAACACATGATTTTTAAATTAAGCTTATTAAAACCTTAATTAAGGGGAATGCTCAAAGTTGACATTTAATCTTTTAACCTTTGTGGTTTAATCTTAAACTGTTTCTAAAATTAGGTAGTAGTGTTTTTTTCCCCTGCCTTGGAAGTAGAGCATATTACTTCATCAGGCTGCAGATCCTAATTCTGAACGTGAGTTAAGTGAGATAATCATGTAAAGGTACTGTGTCACCTGTAAAGAACTGAATAAATGTAACATGTTACTGATTCATTCTAGATGTTGAAGTTATAGAAGATTCCATATTAATTCTGATCCCCTAGTATCCTTTGGTTTTCCTTCTGACTGAATGTCTGGTATGAGCTTATATTTACCTTTCTTACTGAGTTGGGTATGGGAATGGAAAGGCAGTATTAAGAAAGTTGTGGTTAATTAAGGTTTATTATAGTGTGGTCACCTGTCTTTATTTTGGGTTTTGTTTTTTTCTTTCTGTTGGTTGAATGAACTAGCTCGGGAGGAATAAAGCAGAGTTTTAAAATAATAAATGATTACTTAAAGCCATATCATTGAGTAGTTCTCTTATCAGAGTTGGACACTGGCAGACTGTTAGCCAATATCTGGCCCCGTGGCCTGTTTTTATACAGCCAGGGATCTATGGATGATGGTTGCTATATTACAAAGGAGTTGACAAAGGGAAAAGAATATACCACACTTACATGATCCTGTAACACCTAAAATATTTCACCTCTGGCCAGACAGCAAAGAAAAATTGGTTCCTGACCCATATCCTAAGTCATTGGTTTCCATCTAATTTGTAGTCTACATTCTGTTACATTTTTAAAATACTGGATAACATCTTTAAGGTATTATCCGTATATTATTTTCACACTAAATACATTTGCCGTGAACTGGAGAAGCTTTAGGGTTGTGTCTGAGATTGTGAGGCCATCCTGGAAGTCATGACTTTGGCTTACAGTTTTTACCCTTAGCTCTTGGTTTTCACCCTCCTTATTGAGTACCCTGACCACACACAGCAGTGCTCTCTTCTGTCAGAAAACTGACTCCTCTTGCTTGGATGTATTCTGTGTGTCTTCAGCTAATCAGTACCTTAATATTTATCCGATTCTTTCATTTGGATTTTGGGTTTCCCAACACATTTTGCTCCTCAAATTAATATTTTTCAGATCCTCAAAAGAAAGATTCAGAGACCAAGACTTAGCATCACGTGACAGAGACAGGAATTCAAGAGACAGATCACCTCGTGACAGAGATCGAAAAGATAAGAAGCGGTCCTATGAGAGCGCTAATGGCAGATCAGAAGACAGGAGGAGCTCTGAAGAGCGCGAAGCAGGGGAGATTTAATTAGCTGTGTACAGATCCTCAATCCTTAAGCTTCCTCTGGAGTTACATACTATTGTTTAGTTTACAGCTGTTCGGGGTGACACAGCAGTTCCAGATACCGGTCCAGCTAGGCTAGGTATACAGCAACTAACTTGATCCGAACTTGTTTTCTTTGATGAAGCCTAAAACTACATCCATAGTTTCTGGCGAACCTGTAATACGCTTCTGAAAGGACAGTTTTGTGTAAGACACAGACGTCTTTATTCTAGTAGGAGTGAGAGTGAATGGATGGTGATACTTGCCTGGGGGATTTGAACATTTGTAAAATGCCGTCTTCCTTTCTAGTCCCAAACAACAGAGACTTTGGGAATTTCTTTTTAATCCTTCTTCCTTTGACTCTGTACCTCCTGACACCTCTGCCTTCTGATGGTAAGAGAAAGGGGTGCAGGGAAGCAATATAATTTCTGTTCTAAGGTTCTGTTCCCATTATTAATGACTAGCTGATTGCAGTTCAGAACATTTATACTGGAATGCGTGCTGGAGAAATTTAAAATACTGGGAGTTTTGTTTGTCTAACGGTGCCTATTTTAAAATGAGTTGGAAGTTGAACAGCTGTTGCATTACATACTTTGCTTTTTTATTGAAATTTTGAAATCAAATATGTCTTGATTTTTCTGTTCCTCTTGAATAGCTACCTTCAGGATGTTTTGAGATGGGGGGTGGGGGCAGGGCCTCTTTCATAAGCACTTGTTTTATTTTGTGTGTGTGGAGTACAAAGATGACACCCTTATTGTAAAAATAATAAAAAGAAAGAATCCACCACCACCATTATTAAACTGTAACTTGTCTAGTACATTGTCACTAGAGCTCTTTGCTGTGGCCATTTCTATTCTGTTCTTACAGTGCCTTACTGTGCGAGGCACCAAAGGAAATAAATACATGCTTACAAAAAGATTCGGGGTGAACTGCTGCTCCACACCTGGGCCCTTGCTGACCCTGCTGCAGCCGCTTTAGGACTGCCTGTAACAGCCGTGGAGAAGGACCAGACCTGCAGAAGATACTGGGCTTGTTTGTTTTGTTTTTCTTCACATGGAGCAGACTGAAATAAAAACATGGTGTGACCTATGTAATGAGACTAACGATTTCTGCACTGAAAAGCTATATATCCACTCATGTTGAAACAGTAGTTAAAACTTAGGATTCTAGGGACTTCCCTGGACCCTTGGACCCAATAGCTGAGATTTTGTTCCCAATGCAGGAGACCTGGGTTCGATCTCTGGTCAGGGAACTATCATGCTGCAGCTAAGACCCGGTGCAGCCAAATAAATAATATTTAAAAAAAAAACCTTATTAAGTAATGAAATATAAGACTCTGTGAGTAGTTACCTAAGATGCTTTCAAGAACTATTTGTCTTGAGTTTTAGAAGTTTAACAAATTTGATGTGAAAGGAGTAGGAGCCTCAGAAACTGAAACCAATCCCTCTAAGTGACATCAGAGTTAACATCTGAAGGAGATACTCCTCTTTGCAATTCCCAGTTGATCAAGTTGTGCCTCAGTAAATGAGGGCTTCCTGCTGAATTTGGTTCCACACATTTAATACAGAGTTTTATCTGAGACCCATCGGCCTCAGTCCCATTTATTTTCGGTTCCTCAGAATGGTTTTATCTCCTTTGTTCCTAGTGTTCTGTACTTTTCTCTTCAGTCCTTACAAGCACTTTAGACTTAGTACCTTAGGAAGTGGAGTGATTTCAGAAGGTTGAGCTGGCATGCACAAGGAAGGCCCTCTGGAGCCAGAGCCAGCCTGGTGATCTATGTCCGTGGCCACTGGCAAACAGGTCAGCGCTAGCCAGGGAAGGACATCATCGCCATCTGGGGCTGGATCACCTCAGCTGCAAGTACCTTAACTGAATAACCCCATTTTAAAAGAGCCTTTTGGAACAATTCTGTGGCTCGGAGATGGCTGGTATGTGGACTTTGAGTAAATCTACATGTTCGATAGCCCTCCTTGAGCCACAGTAAACCACTCCCCAAATTATAATAACCCTAAAGTCTCTCTCATACACAGTTTGGTACTTTTTTGTTATCTGTAGTAGAACATTTAGCCATATTTCTAAAAACAACTGGATTCTCTGGGGTGCCATGCTAAATAAGTAGCTTCCTTCAGAAGCCCCTCTCTGCTGTTACTGCAAGCATTTCCCCCGAAGCTGTATAAACAGTAGCCACTCAAGAAAAAACCCTCCATTTGTAAGGAGGTTTGTTTGGGGTTTTTTTTCCAGAAAGATTTTCTTACCTTCCTTATAAAAAGTTATACCTTTGTTTTAGGGCTGATTTATCAAGTTGCAGGTTTGTGTTTTTTTTTAGTCCTCCCACGTTCTATTTATTTTTAAAAATTTTTAAAGAGTACATTTATATACAGTTTCATAATAACTTTCGACATGAACCCTTTGAACCAGAGCCCAGCATGCTGCATTGTCATTCAGTGTAGCCGTTTGTCATTTAACTCGGTACCTTTCAAAAGGGTAGGTAATGGCCTGTCTTAAGTACAGATTGTTATAAACAAATGTTGGTGACAGTTTAAAAATCAGAAATACTTATAGGATTTTATATTAAAAATCCAAGTAAACACTACAGAGCTTAATAAAAGCATGCACGTTTAAAGTGGATATTCAACTGATCAGCATTAGTATCGCTATACAGATTGTTAAGCTGTCGGAACATACCCCTTGGTTCATAAGTAGCTGCTGCCCTGAGCTCTTTGTGCCTCTTCCGACCTACCCCGAGACCGTTCTCACGTCGCTTAGGTTCAGGTCCGGCACAGCTGAGAATCTTCGGAACCTTGATCCAGCACAATATGCTGTAGTAATATTTTGGGAAAGAAAATCCTTGTCTGTTTTTCCAATCCGTCTACATCCATTATTCATTATGCCTCGATTACCGATATTCCGGTTTGCCCAGGGTATAGGGATCGAACCCAGATCTCCCGCACTGCAGGCTGATTCTTTACCATCAGAGCCACCAGGAAAGCCCTAGGGTATAAATAAGACAGTACAAGGTGATTCTTTCTTTTCAGTGCTTGTTGCAGTTTGAAAAGGGGGAAAGCAAAGTCTCACCTCCAGCAGCATAGGAAAGGCAGGAGAGGGCTGAGAAGAGGGGCATGGTGGCAGAGGTTGAGGGGGGTGCACAGGTGAGCAGGACTCAGGTAATGAGGGTAGCAGATGTTTCTCAACGGTGAGGTGAGCCTACGTGTTTTCCAGGTAACAGCAGGAACCAGGATGTCAGAAGTTTGGGTCTGAAAGCACTCATAGGCTCAAATCAGACTAAGTGTTGTCCCAGCAGGGTTCAGACTCGTAGAACTGGGCTCTCTGGGTCAAGGATTCCGCAAGCTGAAGCCATATAAGAAGCACCCGCGCCGGTGTCTGCTAGTACGGCTTTGGGAGAGACTCCTGGGATCCCAGACACAAAGCATGCCTACCTGGATAGTGCTGGCCGCTTGTAACAGGAGGTCCTGCTCAAACAGCCTTACACAAGGAGGGTCTGCCAAAATGTCCTCACCAACTGGACTCTTAAGAGGGGAAAGACCAAGTACCTGGAGTTTATCTTGAGGACACAAGGCTCACGTGATTGAGTTCCACGTGACGGCTCCATTCTCAGGTTAGCTCCGTTCAATATCGAGACGCAGGTTCGTCTGGCCTGACCTGCTGGGAACCAGAACGCTGAGACGTGGTTTGAGGGTTTCTTGGCAAGTCAGCTGAGTGAGGAACTGAGAGATCTCAAATCCACCTCCCCAAAGGCATGGGAGTATGGTTGGGGTGCTGAGTCAAGAAGCAGGGCAGCATGCTCTTGCCCTGAAAGAACTAACACTGTCAGCAGAGCCGAGCTGCCCCCGGCATCCTGTAGGGTCAGTGCTGTCTACCACATTTCTCATGACTCCTCTCACAGAAGTAGAGCAGATAATCTTAAATTCATACGGAACCAGAAAAGCTCAAGAGGGATGGAGTGGAAGGTTTGGTTTTTGTTTGCTTGGGTGGCTGCACGGGATGGTTTTCAGGATCTTAGCTCCCCAACAAGGGATTGAATCCAGTCCCCCTGTAATGGTAGTGTGGCGCCTTTACCAGTGAACCACTGGGGAATTCCCTGTAAGCTTTTTTTTTGGGGGGGGGGGGGCACTTCTATTGGTCTTTCATCTATTTATTTTCCTCCATCTTTGTTCTGTGGCCCATGTGGGCCTCCCATCGCGGTGGCCTCTGTCGTCACAGAGCACTGGCTCTGGGCGCATGCGCTCCAGAGCTCCGGCTCAGTAATTGGACACATGGGTCCAGCCGCTCCGAGACACATGGGATCTTCCCAGGCCAGGGATCGAACCGGCGCCCCTTGCACTGCAAGGTGGTGTCCTTACCCACTGGACCACCAGGGAAGCCCCCCTGTAAGCTTTTATGAAAAGAATAAAGAAACAACAAAATCCTACTGTATAGCACAGAGAACTGTATTGAGTATCCTATGATAAACCATAATGGGAAAGAATATTAAAGATGTATATATGTATGACCGACTTTGCTGTATAGCCGTAATTAACACATTTTAGATCAGTACTACAGTAAAACAAAGCAGGGCGGTGTGGGGTGCGTGGGGAGAGCTGATTGGAAAAAGGTGCAGGAATCATCCTGCACAGGTGGAACTAAGCTATGCAGGTTGAAAAGGTCACCAGGTCTGCAGTTTGGAAAGGTCACCAGGCAGCTGCTTGAGTGAGCCCAGCTGGAGGGTGGAGGGTGATTTAAAAAAGAAAGGGCTTTTTCTGCAAGTGCGAAGAATCAACTGCACAGAACCTAGCCATTCCTAGGAATCCTGTAATCATCTCCTGGTAACAAGAACTGCAACCCTGGCTGCAGCTTACCAATCCAGAGGGCACCAGTTCAGTCCCTGATCTGGGAATAGTCCACGTGCCGCGGAGCAACAGCCCATAGGCCTCTGAGCCTCTGTGCGGCAACTGCTGAAGCCTATGCGCCACCTCCAGAGAAGCCACTGCAATGAGAAGCCTTGCCCCGCAGCTAGAGAGTAGCCCCCGCTCTCCGTAAGGCGGGAAAGCCCACATGCAACAACAAAGAACCAGCGCTGCCAAAAGTAATAATTTAAGAGTTCCCTGGGACTTCTCTGGTGGTTCAGTGGCTAAGACTGCACCCTCCCAAACCAAGATGACTGGGTTCAATTCCTGGTCAGAGACCCTGATCCCAAATGCCACAACTAAGAGTTCTCATGCTTCAGTTAAAGTTCCAGTGTGCCGCAGGGAAGATAGAAGATCCCGTGGACCACAACTAAGACCTGGCAGAGCCAAATTGACTGATTTAAAAAAAGACTTCTTCTACAAGTGCAAAGAATCAAGTGCACAGAACCTAGCCATTCCTAGGAATCCTGTAATCATCTCCTGGTAACAAGAACTGCAACCCTGGCTGCAGCTTACCAATCCAGAGGGCACCAGTTCAGTCCCTGATCTGGGAATAGTCCACGTGCCGCGGAGCAACAGCCCATAGGCCTCTGAGCCTCTGTGCGGCAACTGCTGAAGCCTATGCGCCACCTCCAGAGAAGCCACTGCAATGAGAAGCCTTGCCCCGCAGCTAGAGAGTAGCCCCCGCTCTCCGTAAGGCGGGAAAGCCCACATGCAACAACAAAGAACCAGCGCTGCCAAAAGTAATAATTTAAGAGTTCCCTGGGACTTCTCTGGTGGTTCAGTGGCTAAGACTGCACCCTCCCAAACCAAGATGACTGGGTTCAATTCCTGGTCAGAGACCCTGATCCCAAATGCCACAACTAAGAGTTCTCATGCTTCAGTTAAAGTTCCAGTGTGCCGCAGGGAAGATAGAAGATCCCGTGGACCACAACTAAGACCTGGCAGAGCCAAATTGACTGATTTAAAAAAAGACTTCTTCTACAAGTGCAAAGAATCAAGTGCACAGAACCTAGCCATTCCTAGGAATCCTGTAATCGTCTCCTGGTAACAAGAACTGCAACCCTGGCTGCAGCTTCCTTCCCATAAGAAAGCAAGGCTCTCTGTCCATTGGAGAGTTCAAACCCAAGGTGTTTAACCCAGCTAAGAAGTCTGTGTCTCTTTCTTGGACACCTTATAGCCTCGTTTGATCAAGTTAAAGCCAAAGCTATTTTCGTCTGAGATATCCTTGATCTTACTACCAGTCCGAAGGTGATCCACATACTGGAGCAGGGCTCCCTCGTGTAGTGGAAGGTCCCTTGCATCTTTTGCCAGGATCTCCAGATGTTGTGGGTGACTTTTTGAACCACTTCTGCAGTGCCCCTCTGGGAATGGCCTCGGGGGTGGCAGCAGTTGAGCTTGTGATGTGCCAGCCTGCTCTGGTGGTACTGTCTGTCCATTTGTCCAGGTGCAAAGGTAACCCTATTTAATTAGATAGAAAGTCCCATATAAGAAGATGCTTCAGGGGACTTCCCTGGTGGTCCAGTAATTGAGACTCTGTGCTTCTAATCCAGGGGGCCCAGGTTCGATCCCTGGTTAGGGAACTAGATCCCACATGTTGCAACAAACATCGAAAATCCTGCGTGCCCCAACTGAAGACCTGATGTAGCCAAACAAAAGTATTAAAAAAAAAAAAAAAAACTGCTTCAGGGAAGGAATTCCCTGGTGGTCCAAGCACCAGTTAGGTCCTTGGCACTTTCATTGCCAAGAACCTGGGTTCAGTCGCTGGTTGGGGAATTAAGGTCCCACAAGCTATGTGACCAAAAAAAAAAAGAAAAATCATAGCTGCTTCAGCTGGGTTTTTCCCATCTGATGACTAGGGTCTAGACACCAGGGTTTTCAAGGTTTCGTCAAGTACCTCAACATAGTCTTAAAGTGTAGAAACTGGATATTTGAAACAGAGTAAGTGGCTGCCTTATTGATCAGAAAGTCCAGAAGCTGATTTCTTACTGTCCTAGTCCTGCGGGGTTCTGGGTGTGTGACATTGACAGACATGGCAGGATTTAGGGGAGCCCCCCAGCTCTTGGTCCCTGTCATTCTCAGCTCTCAGCCATCTGATGTGCCATTTGTTTATCTTCTTCCAGAGTCTTCCTTAGGATGGCAGAGTCTCTCTTTCTGGGGTCTCTCCTGTTTGCAATATCCACAGTGCTGGCGGGGGGCAGGGTGTCTCACTTTTTCTTTTTTTGTCTGTGCTTTGTGGTGTATAGAACCTTAGTTCTCCAACCAGGGATCGAACTCTTGCCCCTGCAGTGAAAGTGGGGTCTTAACCACTGGACCACCAGAGAAGTTCCAGGGGTCTCACTGCTGATTGTCCGGTTCACTTAGAAGCTCAGGGCCGCCTCCCTTTTGCCGAGTCCCTCGTAGGGTCATCACCTTAGTCCAGCTCTTCCCTTTGTGAAAGCAACCTCCAGCAGAGCGGCCGCCTCTTCTCTTCTCTCCAGAGCCTGGTCCCTGCCACTAGAAACTGCAGACAGTCTCAACAGGTTAAGACCTAGGCATTCCAAAAGCACCTTCCTTTTCTTGTGTATGGTGGGGGGCACTCTGACCGATAGAAGTCATAGCAACCATCTTTAAATTCTCTGGGGCCTCAGGGTCTATATATTAACGTCTCTAAGCTTTAAAGACCCTTGCTAGGGCTTGTGAAAGATCCTCATTTAGGTTGTGTTACCTCTTGAACTTCATTCAGGCTTCTTCGCTTGCACGTCCCTCTTTGAATCAACCTCAGGAGCACTCAAGTTTTCGCCTGTCTCTGGCCTTCGCCTCCCAGTTAGGGTCTGCTGCTGGCCCAGCCACACACACTGCCTTGCCAGGCCTGCCTGCCTGCAGGAAACACTGCCTCCTCCCGAGCCTTATCCAGCACCCTTCTACAATCTTCTGAAATGAGGATTATTTAATGAATCCTGAACTTCTGCCCAGATGAGATTTGGGGTTCAAAAGAAAAAAAACCAATGTAAAAAGAATTTTTCCATTCCCTTTGGGTCCTCTCTGTAAACTGGCATATGATTCTTCTAATTAAATTGATCTGAAAGCAAGAGTGGACCCCGCTCATTCCCATCGGCTGCCCAGGCTCAGCATTCACAGCCCCAGTGGGGACTTGCCCTGATGGACATTGTCCCACCTAAATTTGCATAGCTTCCTGGGACAATCAGGTGGCAGGTATGAGAAGGGAGAGATCACTCCTCTTTCTCGACCCTCCGAGACCAGAGCGACCCAAGCCTGAGGCCATGCTCAGTGGGAACCAAAGAGCAGCAGCCCCTCACACAGGGTGAACAGCAAATCCCCCTTCTCATTAGGTTTCTCTGCCTTCCCTTCCTGCTAGATCATACGTAACCTGACATCTTCCTGGCACAGGTTTATCCTGATACAGTCACTGTGCCTTTTCTTCCCATTTACAAAATAAATCTAGTTGCAGAAGGATGTTCACATTTCAGGATCCATTGATAGGCCCTTTGCTCAGGAGTCTAAAGGATGTGGTCACGCGGTGTTACCAAAACACATCATCACTTTCTTTTCCGTGGACTCGTAAGTGAGAGGCTCCCAACTTTGGAAAGTGCAATCTAGAGGGCCGCAGGGGGGCACGATACTTCCCATCTGGAAGGGGCTTTGCTTCCAGGTGGTCACAATAATGAAGTCTTTCTGAGGGTCGTGGCTGCCATCACCAAGCTCAGTCCCAATTGTCAGTCCTTTTTTTTGTTTGTTCTTGGCAGGCCTGGGTCTGCGCTGCTGCACGCGGCTTCTCCGGTGCACAAGCTTCTCATGGCAGCGGCGGCTGCTTTTGTGGAGCGCTGGCTCTCGGGTGCGTGGGCTTTGTTCCTCCACCGTATGTGGGGTCCTCCAGGGCCAGGGCTCAAGCCCATGGTACCTATACCTACACTGGATTCTTTACCAGTGAGCCCCCACCAACAGTCAATTCTACGCAATAGAAACAATCAAAAATGGACACAGACAAGACCGAAACATGTAAGACCAACAGCCCAAACCTGGGCTTCTGACCAGGGACAGAGAACCTCAGCCGCTGTCACCTTTTGTCCTGTCTGCCAGCGTCCCTCCAGGTAGGCAGGCCGCAACCTATGACCTGGTCACAGTTATCAGACAGTTCTAAGAACAGTTGGATTTCTTCAACGCAATTACTCACCCAGTAGATGTCTTCTGCGCAGTGAAGTGCAGGGGAAATTCAGGGATGGTCCTGGAAAAACAGACCCAGCAGCTGCTCGGACCCGTCCACAGCCTGACAGTACAGGCAAAGAGCCAACAAGCAAAAGGTCCACCAGGACATCCCCCCCCCCACCTGGGTCCCCAGACGTGTCACCCCACCAGGTTCCCTTGCCCTCTTGCACAGCAAGCCAAACGCTGAGATGCCAGGGTTGGAGGCAAAGAGTGGGTTTATTCCAGCCAAGAGAGGAGATGGGAGAACAGACCTCAGCTCTCGAAATCTTTTGGGGGTGCAGGGCAACATTTCCTTCTAAGGTTTCTCTGCCTTCCTTCCTGCTAGATCATACGTAACCTGACATCTTCCTGGCACAGGTTTATCCTGATACAGTCACTGTGCCTTTTCTTCCCATTTACAAAATAAATCTAGTTGCAGAAGGATGTTCACATTTCAGGATCCATTGATAGGCCCTTTGCTCAGGAGTCTAAAGGATGTGGTCACGGTGTTACCAAAACACATCATCACTTTCTTTTCCGTGGACTCGTAAGTGAGAGGCTCCCAACTTTGGAAAGTGCAATCTAGAGGGCCGCAGGGGGGCACGATACTTCCCATCTGGAAGGGGCTTTGCTTCCAGGTGGTCACAATAATGAAGTCTTTCTGAGGGTCGTGGCTGCCATCACCAAGCTCAGTCCCAATTGTCAGTCCTTTTTTTTGTTTGTTCTTGGCAGGCCTGGGTCTGCGCTGCTGCACGCGGCTTCTCCGGTGCACAAGCTTCTCATAGCAGCGGCGGCTGCTTTTGTGGAGCGCTGGCTCTCGGGTGCGTGGGCTTTGTTCCTCCACCGTATGTGGGGTCCTCCAGGGCCAGGGCTCAAGCCCATGGTACCTATACCTACACTGGATTCTTTACCAGTGAGCCCCCACCAACAGTCAATTCTACGCAATAGAAACAATCAAAAATGGACACAGACAAGACCGAAACATGTAAGACCAACAGCCCAAACCTGGGCTTCTGACCAGGGACAGAGAACCTCAGCCGCTGTCACCTTTTGTCCTGTCTGCCAGCGTCCCTCCAGGTAGGCAGGCCGCAACCTATGACCTGGTCACAGTTATCAGACAGTTCTAAGAACAGTTGGATTTCTTCAACGCAATTACTCACCCAGTAGATGTCTTCTGCGCAGTGAAGTGCAGGGGAAATTCAGGGATGGTCCTGGAAAAACAGACCCAGCAGCTGCTCGGACCCGTCCACAGCCTGACAGTACAGGCAAAGAGCCAACAAGCAAAAGGTCCACCAGGACATCCCCCCCCCCCACCTGGGTCCCCAGACGTGTCACCCCACCAGGTTCCCTTGCCCTCTTGCACAGCAAGCCAAACGCTGAGATGCCAGGGTTGGAGGCAAAGAGTGGGTTTATTCCAGCCAAGAGAGGAGATGGGAGAACAGACCTCAGCTCTCGAATCTGCTGCCTGGAAAGGGTAGGGCTCAGAGTATTTATAGGATGACAGAGAAGCAGGGCTTGTAAGGGGTGGGGTGCCTGGGGAGGGGTGATTGGAAGAAGGTGCAGGAGGAAGCGACACCCACTCACGCCCAGCCGAGGGTGAGAAGTGCTCAGTTGTGTCTGACGCTTTGCGACCCCCCCATGGTTTGTAGCCCACCTGGCTCCTCTGTCCATGGGATTTTCCAGGCAGGGATACTGGAGTGGGTTGCCATTTCCTTCTCCAGGGGATCTTCCCACCCCAGGGATCCAGCCTGCATCTCGGGTGTCTCCTACGTTGGCAGGCAGATTCTTTAGCCCTCACGCCCCCTGGGGTCAGCCCCATCCAGCCTTACCCAGCTTAGCTGAGGCTCCAAGGTCCTGGAAAGTAACTCGGGCAGACACTGTTCAGACTACATGCTGCCTGGGAGGACACACGCATGTTAAAATGACCTTGATTAGTGGAGGCAAATGAAATGGATTTGATTAATCATCACGCACTGTTCCAAAACCATTGCATCTTGTGTCTTTAAGGAACAAGGCCATCTTTTCTTACGTCTGTGGACCCACTGGGTCATGTACCCATTTTGGAAACGAAGCAAAGCAGGCAGAGTTAGTGGCATCCCTAATTGGCCTAGGTCTGGGCTCCTGAACCAAACACTGGCCAGGAGGCTGGGACTCCACGGCCAGCATTATTGGCTTAGATGTGACAGGGACCTCCCAAATTATGGCTGCTCATCTCCACCCCCGGTCTGGGGTCACTGCCAGGCCACATGGCTGCTCCACGGGGTAGGAGGTTGGAGCTGATAAGGGAGAAGCCCAGTATCCCCGATGATGCCTTTGCCTGAACACACACCCTTATCATAAACCCTGTAAACCTCCTCCTAGATCCTCAAAATCGACAGCCTACTTTCACACAGCCTTACATTTGAATGTCAATAGCATTGTATCCATAATGGCCCTAGAGACTACCATGGTATCACCAACTAGAGAGAAGAGAAACAGATCTTTCTCTGCAAAGAAAGGAACTACTGTCAATAGATGGGGCAGACTGAACAAGTCTTTAAAGCCTCATTCTACACTAAAGAAGCAGACTTGAGTAGTGTACCATTCTTTCATGGGAAATCCTAGAACAAGCTAAACTTAAATTTGCCTGGGGCTGGAGGTCAGGAAGGAGAGAGCATTGACCACAAGGGACATGAGGGAACTTTTTGGAGTGTTGGGACTACTCCACATCTTGATGGGTGTCCGCAGTCATCCAAAGACACCCCTTCATTTTTGGGGGGGGGCTGCACCGTGCAGCCTAAAGGATCTCAGTTCCTCAACCAGGAATCAAACCCTGCAATGGAGTCTTAACACACTGGATCCCCCAGGATATAGTCCCAAAAGGTACTCCTGAGATAGGTGCATTTTTTCTGTGCAGATTATAGCGCAATCAAGTTGACAAAATATACATACTTTTTTTTTTTGCTCGTGACAATGTGGACTCTTGGTGTCTCACCAGGAAAGCTGTTAAAATGACCTTGATTAGTGGAGGCAAATGAAATGGATTTGATTAATCATCACGCACTGTTCCAAAACCATTGCATCTTGTGTCTTTAAGGAACAAGGCCATCTTTTCTTACGTCTGTGGACCCACTGGGTCATGTACCCATTTTGGAAACGAAGCAAAGCAGGCAGAGTTAGTGGCATCCCTAATTGGCCTAGGTCTGGGCTCCTGAACCAAACACTGGCCAGGAGGCTGGGACTCCACGGCCAGCATTATTGGCTTAGATGTGACAGGGACCTCCCAAATTATGGCTGCTCATCTCCACCCCCGGTCTGGGGTCACTGCCAGGCCACATGGCTGCTCCACGGGGTAGGAGGTTGGAGCTGATAAGGGAGAAGCCCAGTATCCCCGATGATGCCTTTGCCTGAACACACACCCTTATCATAAACCCTGTAAACCTCCTCCTAGATCCTCAAAATCGACAGCCTACTTTCACACAGCCTTACATTTGAATGTCAATAGCATTGTATCCATAATGGCCCTAGAGACTACCATGGTATCACCAACTAGAGAGAAGAGAAACAGATCTTTCTCTGCAAAGAAAGGAACTACTGTCAATAGATGGGGCAGACTGAACAAGTCTTTAAAGCCTCATTCTACACTAAAGAAGCAGACTTGAGTAGTGTACCATTCTTTCATGGGAAATCCTAGAACAAGCTAAACTTAAATTTGCCTGGGGCTGGAGGTCAGGAAGGAGAGAGCATTGACCACAAGGGACATGAGGGAACTTTTTGGAGTGTTGGGACTACTCCACATCTTGATGGGTGTCCGCAGTCATCCAAAGACACCCCTTCATTTTTGGGGGGGGGCTGCACCGTGCAGCCTAAAGGATCTCAGTTCCTCAACCAGGAATCAAACCCTGCAATGGAGTCTTAACACACTGGATCCCCCAGGATATAGTCCCAAAAGGTACTCCTGAGATAGGTGCATTTTTTCTGTGCAGATTATAGCGCAATCAAGTTGACAAAATATACATACTTTTTTTTTTTTTGCTCGTGACAATGTGGACTCTTCGGGTGTCTCACCAGGAAAGCTGGTAAAAACCTGATTTGGGGGTCAGTGCCCCCACCCCGCCAGTCTCGGGCTGAATGGTGGGTGCCCCACGGCTGTCCTTCGGAGGCTGCCGTGACCTGCCGGGCCAGCCGCTGTTCTCCAGAGCTCTGAGAAACAAGCCGGTGCTGGTGGCCACATTATCCCTGTGGATTTCAAACAATAACCGTTGGCAGTGCCTGGTGGGAAAAAGAGACTAGAAAAATTACTCAGAGGAACTCCATGCAGACCAACCTGCTGTGCAACTTTTCCAGCTTCCATTTAGTAGAAAGGGAACGACACTCTGAAGGTAAGGCGAGGCTGAAACTTGTGAAAATGAACCTCCTTGAAAGAAACAATGATAGGCTGTAAGAACAGGCAATCCAGGCACAGAATGCTGGTCTGAAACTAGCAGTTCTCAAACTAGGCTGCGCATCAGAATCTTTTGGATCTTAAAAATTTTAATCTTTTTATCCAAGTAGTACATGAATACAGGTTTTATAAATTACTCTGTTAAGTTTCTTGACTGCGTGGTACAGCATGAGGAATCTTACTTCCCTGACCAGGGGTAGACCCTGTGCCCTCGAAGTGGATGCTGGGAGCCTTAACTGCCAGAGTGCCAGGGAAGTCCCAAATACATTTTTTTTTAAAGTGAATATGGTTTTACATTAATAGTACTAAAGGATGTATATTGAAAAAAAAAAAAATACAGCAGTCCTCTGTAATCTCACTCCTGTTCCTTAGTTAAGCTTTTTACCCATAATTGTACAGCTTGAATTTTTTCATGTGTATCCACCCAACCTCACCGACTTCAAGATCTAGATCATTCCAGCACCCTCATATTCCCTGCTCCCCCTACCCAGTTAATACCCCCTATCCTCAAGACGAGTACTCTGCTTTCTTCCATCTCTTTCAGCGAGTATGAAGGCAACCATTTGAAATGACTTTTGCCATTTCTTCTTGTGCTTGTCTCAGTAATTCTAAATAAGAAGTGTACACCGATGTTCCTCGGTTTGCCAGCTTTGGACAGTAACGAGGAGTTTCCTACTTTGGTAGATCAAAGCTCACTCGCTGACTCTCCTTCCTGAGCAGCTGAAGCTGAGACGCTGATTTGGGGTCAGTGCCCCCACCCCGCCAGTCTCGGGCTGAATGGTGGGTGCCCCACGGCTGTCCTTCGAGGCTGCCGTGACCTGCCGGGCCAGCCGCTGTTCTCCAGAGCTCTGAGAAACAAGCCGGTGCTGGTGGCCACATTATCCCTGTGGATTTCAAACAATAACCGTTGGCAGTGCCTGGTGGGAAAAAGAGACTAGAAAAATTACTCAGAGGAACTCCATGCAGACCAACCTGCTGTGCAACTTTTCCAGCTTCCATTTAGTAGAAAGGGAACGACACTCTGAAGGTAAGGCGAGGCTGAAACTTGTGAAAATGAACCTCCTTGAAAGAAACAATGATAGGCTGTAAGAACAGGCAATCCAGGCACAGAATGCTGGTCTGAAACTAGCAGTTCTCAAACTAGGCTGCGCATCAGAATCTTTTGGATCTTAAAAATTTTAATTTTTTTATCCAAGTAGTACATGAATACAGGTTTTATAAATTACTCTGTTAAGTTTCTTGACTGCGTGGTACAGCATGAGGAATCTTACTTCCCTGACCAGGGGTAGACCCTGTGCCCTCGAAGTGGATGCTGGGAGCCTTAACTGCCAGAGTGCCAGGGAAGTCCCAAATACATTTTTTTTTAAAGTGAATATGGTTTTACATTAATAGTACTAAAGGATGTATATTGAAAAAAAAAAAAATACAGCAGTCCTCTGTAATCTCACTCCTGTTCCTTAGTTAAGCTTTTTACCCATAATTGTACAGCTTGAATTTTTTCATGTGTATCCACCCAACCTCACCGACTTCAAGATCTAGATCATTCCAGCACCCTCATATTCCCTGCTCCCCCTACCCAGTTAATACCCCCTATCCTCAAGACGAGTACTCTGCTTTCTTCCATCTCTTTCAGCGAGTATGAAGGCAACCATTTGAAATGACTTTTGCCATTTCTTCTTGTGCTTGTCTCAGTAATTCTAAATAAGAAGTGTACACCGATGTTCCTCGGTTTGCCAGCTTTGGACAGTAACGAGGAGTTTCCTACTTTGGTAGATCAAAGCTCACTCGCTGACTCTCCTTCCTGAGCAGCTGAAGCTGAGACGCTGTCAGGTTTCTACACCCCAGCACTTCACCACCCACCCTGGGCACCTGGAGCTTTTCAAGCTCCCCCAGTAATTCTAAATGGCACTGAGCCCAGGGGGCCCCAAGCTGGTGGTGACCCCGACACTGATGTGAAACCAACCTGACGCACCAGGAGGTGCGCCGAGCAGGGCTCTGAAGAGAGCTAAACTTGCACACGCCATCAGGCTCTGGGTGAATTTGCAGTTGGAGAAAAGAAGAAAGTCATGAGCAACACCAGCGTGTTTCTAAGATTTTTATTGCTTGTTGGGTGTGTCCTTAGGACTCCCCACCTTTAAAGAGAGCCTGCCTTTAACAAGGAGGGGTGGTTTGCACCTGACTAGCCCCATGCGCAGGGGCGTGTACAGTTACTTTCCTTTGAAGAAGCCCCTTCCGGCTGGAAGGGCTTCCCAGGTGGTGCTAGCAGTAAAGAATCTGCCTACGGGTGAAGGAGATGCAAGAGACGTGAGTTCGATCCCTGGGTTGAGAAGATTCCCTGGAGTAGAAATGGCACCTCCCCATTCCACTATTCTTGCTTGGAAAATTCTACGGGCACAGGAGCCTGGTGGGCTGCAGTCTATGAGGTCCCGAAGAGCTGGACACGACTGAGTGATGGCCACAAAGAACCAAATATGCATGAGCACACATACACAAACACAGGCTGCAGGCTAAACACGCCCTCCCCCCACCTTGCTGCCACCCCCTTCAGCCCGAAGGCCCCTCAATGAACCTCGGCTTGAGGATACCTCCAGGCTGTGTCCCCACGGCTGTGGGACACCCCAACCCACATTTCGGATGCCTTTTCTCACTCAGTCTCCAAGCGTGGCGGTGGCTTCATCAGTCGAGGGGGGTGCTCCGTGGGCTCCTCCCGCCCGACGGCTCTGTCCTCTCCGAGTCCTCTCAGCCTGGGCCATCAGTTGGCAGACGCCCCGCATGCTAATCCGCACAAAGACCCTTGCTCCCTGCGAGCTCCCAGGGCGGGGCGAGACGTCCTTCCTCTCTCCTCTGGGGCGGCCACTTCTCCCGGGCTGCGCTCCGCACGTTGTGGGGGTGTCTGGCTGCCTGGAAATGGCCTTTATAGCAGTGGCGTGATCGCTGCCAAATCCCACTGTCATAAGAGAGGAGCCTCCCTTCGCGAGCTTGAGGAGAACCCACGTTGGGATCACCTGTGGCCATTAATCCTTTCTGCTCCTCTCTGAAAGGGCACACCTGCGACTCAGCAGGTATGTGAGAGAATGGGGAGGGGCTGGTTGAATGAGGAACTGAGGCTCAGAATGCTTGAAAAAAGAAGAAAACAAGGTCACAGAACAACCCGTTTCAGTGGTTGCAGACTCCATGGGGGCTCAGCTGGGGGCTGCAGCGGCTCTCCTTTCCCACGGATTCCATCTTCCTGCGCGCCCTGGCTCACGAGGCAGGACCGCCAGCACACAGCCAGCCCTGGGGGCCCGGGTCCAGAGAAGAGGCTGCCCCGGCTCTCAACCTGGACCCGGAGGGCTCAGAGCGGGCAGAGCCTTACGTCACTTGGTCCCCTTGGCGCAGACCCAGGGCTGGGGGAGGCACAGGCCCCCACACTGGAGATGCAGCTGGTGCTGGGCTTCCTCCAGGAGGCTGGGGAAGGGGGAGGGGACGGGGAGGCGCTCAGCAGGAGGAGCCCCCCTGGCCTGTGCGCCGCCGCCTGGGGACTGCTGGGATGGCTCCAGGGAGCCGGGGATCCGGAGGGAGCCCTGAGGCCGCACCCCTCCCGCCCCAGGTGCTAGCGTGCGTGGCCCTGGGCAAACCCCCAAACTTCTCCGAGAGGCACACCCCTTATCCAGAGAACAGGGTGACAGCCCTTCTTGGGCAAATGCGTGGGGGACCCAAACAAGGTGATGGGACTAAATGAAACCAAGAGACAGCCTAGGCTGGGCTGGAGCGGGGCGGAGGGCGGGAGGGGAAGGCTTCCGGGTCCCTCTGGTGCCGCTGTGATGTCTCGCTGGTCACACGGGGGGGCCCCACCGCTAGCGTCGTGGGGACAGAGGGGCCGCCCACCCAGGCCCACGATCACTCACAGCTGGGGTGGCAGCGGGGTCCCGTCGATCCAGTGCCAGCCCTGGGGGCCTCCTCGTTGGACCCCCATCCAGGAATACTTGGTGAGCGGGTATCTGCTCAGGAAGTCCTGCGGGAGCCAAGCAGAGGGTCATTCTTCTCGGGTCACGGGTACGGCTTACCTGGGCTTCCATCCCCTCCCCGACCCCCCAGCCCAGCTTCCAAGCCAGAGAGGTGGCTCATCTCTGCCCAGACTCCAGGAACTAGGGAGCTGCGCTGGAGGCTTGCTGGTCGAGAGGCTCTGTGCTCAGGGCTCAGGACCAGAAACGGGGTCCATCCCGTCTCAGCCTTCAAGAGGAGAAAGGATGTGATGCCTTCCACAGGAGCAACGCACAACGAGGTCGTAGGGGACAGAGAAATGAGGAAGCTTTGAGAATAGGGTGAAAGGCCTGGGGAGAGCTGGGAGCCTACAAAGAAATCCAGGGGACAGCCAGCAAGTAGCCTCGCTGGGCGGGAGGCGAGGGGCTGAGTGGCTGCAGAGGCGGCCAGGGAGCAGACGGTCAGCACTACAGCTGCCAGCAAGAGCAGAAATACATTCATTCACTTGGGAAAGTATCATTAAGACCCCTAGAGGGGACTTCCCTGGAGGGGCAGTGGTCAAGAACCTTCCAATGCAAGCGGATGCCGTTTCGATCCCTAGTTGGGGAACTCAGACCCCACAGGCCGAGGAGCAACTGAGTCTGAGAGCTGGAACTACACAGCCCTCACGCTCCAGAGCATGTGCTCTGAAGCACAGAGCATGTGCCATGAAGACCCAGCACAGCCCAATAATAATAATAATGATGATGATGATGATGATTAAAGATGTTTTAAAAAAAAGACCATTAAAAATAAGGGTGAGTATGAAGTCCATGGGGCAACATGGGGAAAATTTATAGTATGTGAAGCGTTACAGTATGTGAAAAAGCTGAAATAAAGTTGCGGCATGATTATAAGAATGAAAAAAATGTGTACACCCCTGGACACAGGAGGAGCAACAAAAACCAAAACAAGGATGTTCAGAGAGCTGTTGGAGATGCTTTTTTCTTTTAAATATTTGTCCTCAGTGTCATGTTGTTTTCAGCAATGAATTACAGCAAAAAATAGTCTTAAAAAATGTTCAGAGGGTGGGGTGGGAGGGAGCCTCCGGAGGGAAGGGGATATGAACATATTCATGGTTGACTCACACCGTAGTATGGCAGAAACCAACACAACACTGCAAAGCAATTATCCTCCAATTAAAAAAAAAAATGTTTCCACTCAAAAAAAAGATGTTTCAATATTGTAACCCCTGGTGTAGGGAACTAGAAGGCGGACGAGGGGACGGCGGTCCCCACCAGTCCAGTTTTTCCAGAACATAATTTGGGCTACCTCACCATGGTTCCTATTCCTCAGTTGGGTAATTCCACTTTGGGGAAGAAATCCAAGAACATAAAGCAGAGACAACGAACTTTCCCAAAATTTCCTGCTGCTATTTATAAAGATAAATGGAAGCCACCCAAATGCCCAGCCGTCAGGAAATAACAAGGCAAATTATGGGATATCAACATGATGGAAAATTACTGTGCTGTTAAAGATGGCAGCACACAGAAGATGCAGTCAGGCAAGAAAACGAGGCGGCCAGGAGCAGGCGGTCAGCACTAAAGCTGCCAGCAAGAGCAGAAATACATTCATTCACTTGGGAAAGTATCATTAAGACCCCTAGAGGGGACTTCCCTGGAGGGGCAGTGGTCAAGAACCTTCCAATGCAAGCGGATGCCGTTTCGATCCCTAGTTGGGGAACTCAGACCCCACAGGCCGAGGAGCAACTGAGTCTGAGAGCTGGAACTACACAGCCCTCACGCTCCAGAGCATGTGCTCTGAAGCACAGAGCATGTGCCATGAAGACCCAGCACAGCCCAATAATAATAATAATGATGATGATGATGATGATTAAAGATGTTTTAAAAAAAAGACCATTAAAAATAAGGGTGAGTATGAAGTCCATGGGGCAACATGGGGAAAATTTATAGTATGTGAAGCGTTACAGTATGTGAAAAAGCTGAAATAAAGTTGCGGCATGATTATAAGAATGAAAAATGTGTACACCCCTGGACACAGGAGGAGCAACAAAAACCAAAACAAGGATGTTCAGAGAGCTGTTGGAGATGCTTTTTTCTTTTAAATATTTGTCCTCAGTGTCATGTTGTTTTCAGCAATGAATTACAGCAAAAAATAGTCTTAAAAAATGTTCAGAGGGTGGGGTGGGAGGGAGCCTCCGGAGGGAAGGGGATATGAACATATTCATGGTTGACTCACACCGTAGTATGGCAGAAACCAACACAACACTGCAAAGCAATTATCCTCCAATTAAAAAAAAAAATGTTTCCACTCAAAAAAAAGATGTTTCAATATTGTAACCCCTGGTGTAGGGAACTAGAAGGCGGACGAGGGGACGGCGGTCCCCACCAGTCCAGTTTTTCCAGAACATAATTTGGGCTACCTCACCATGGTTCCTATTCCTCAGTTGGGTAATTCCACTTTGGGGAAGAAATCCAAGAACATAAAGCAGAGACAACGAACTTTCCCAAAATTTCCTGCTGCTATTTATAAAGATAAATGGAAGCCACCCAAATGCCCAGCCGTCAGGAAATAACAAGGCAAATTATGGGATATCAACATGATGGAAAATTACTGTGCTGTTAAAGATGGCAAGCACACAGAAGATGCAGTCAGGCAAGAAAACGTAAACACGACGTCATGCCAAGTGGAAAGGGCAGACCATGCCAGCAAGCCCAGGCGCTCGCCATGCTGAACAGCATGCGTTCACATTAGTGATGATGGGCCGTGGCCTGGCATAAATTTGACAGATGTTCAGTTCCTCCCATGACAAAGATCAAAGCTCTATATGTGACCCCAGGGACCAGCAAGCAAGCAAGCATGGGGACTTCCCTGGTGGTCCTGGAGTTAAGACTCGGCAGTTTCACTGCAGAGGGTGTGGGTTCAAGCCCTGGTTGGGGAACTAAGATCCCACAGGCTCTGCAATGTGGCCAAAAAAAAAAAAAAACACAGGAAGCACAGAGTAATGCCTGTCCTCTTGGTGATACTCCTATTTGTCCTTCAGGTCTTGGTTTAAAGGCCACTTTTGGTAGGGACACTGCACAGACCCCCCTCCCTTGAATGACCACAGCTGTCGTAGTTCAGAGCATGGTGCACGACTCTGGGCTGGTGTTGTGAGGCACGCTCAGTGAAGCACTCAGCTCTGCTCGTGGCGATGAAAAAGAGTTTATTAGGCTGGCTTTACACCGGCGGGTCCAAGGCCTTCATTTAGCCAAGGACCCCGAGCAAAACTTGTGGCTCACATTTATACCTAAAGCCTACGTGCACAAACTCATAGCTCAAACTCCTGAGGTTGTCTAGGAACCATTAAAGAAAAAAACATGATTCAGTTGCCATCACAAAGGTACAATCGAAAATCACCTAAGCATATCGCTTAGCTTGTCTACCGAAAATTATATATTTCTTTTTACATTCCCCCCTCGAGTGGTTACTTGAGTTAAATCGTTGACTCATTTTCAGGGGTGAGGGGGTTGTATTGGGCCCTCATAACCACTATTTTGATGGCATGCAGCCTCTTATTTATATAGCTGAAAATATTTTTGATCATACATGGCCCAATAGTTATTTTTATTAAAAGTACTAAGTGGAGATCAGAGTTGTAAGCCAGGGGGACCAATTGTATAGGGACGAAGGGTCCCCAGTTAGTTCTGATGTCACCATGAGGAGATTTAGTGCTCTTCTAAACATGAGGAGATGCAAGGATTGAGATAATAAAATCTGTTTTTAAAGCATCTACCTATCTAAAGACCTGTCCCACCAGACTCCCTGGAGCACAGAGTGTCTCCGCCCCACGCTGATCTCCATCAGGGGATACTGAAGGTCAGCAGCTTTTAACAGCACCAGGTCTCAGCCTCACCCTGATCTCCTTCGAGGGCATCAAAGGTCAGTTGTTCTCAACAGCACAGGGTCTGGTCTCTGCAGAGGCAGATGGCAAATGTCCTTGTTGTCCAGTCATTGGCAATGTAATTAATAAATGCCAATCTGCAGTTGACATGCCCCCTCCTTGTGGTCATAAATCCGATCATAGTTTGGAGGCATTTTATGGCGATTTTGTCTCATGTTGTTGGGAAGGCTCATTCCCAGTTCTGAAAGTTCTGTTGATGAGCCACTCAATGTGCTATTATGGACTAGGTCTTAATAATGGAAGTTCTCTGGACATCTGTCTCTTAGTTATGGTCCAGGAAAGTATTTTCTCTCGTTGCATCTTCTCACACCTAGAGTTACACTACTACAATCATTGATCACATACCTAGTTAAACATTTGATCAACTGCTTTAAATCTATTCATTTTCATTTTTGTTGGAGTTTAGTCATAACACTTGGCAATACAAGAAACAATAATCTTGTAAAACAGGCAAAATACAAATAGTATAAATAAGTGAATATGCTAGCCACAAGCCTTATTAAGACTTAGCTTCACTTTGATTGAGTTTGAATGACCCTAAGAGAACAGGGTCAGAGCAGGTATTAACTGGCCGGCTGAGAAGATCTCACCTAGTAATACCATGAAGACAGAGCAGAACTAAACTCTCTTCTATAATAAATTTCTTAGGGGTATCTAATCAGAGCCCCGGCAGAGAGAAATCCACTAAGGTAACCCAGAATAACAGACACAGGTAATTAGCCACAACCCAACAACTGAATTGAGATTTAAACTAGCATAGAATTATGTCTATGATAGAAAACATTTGACATAGAAGTCCAAGAAATCAAGAAAACATAAAATATCATACGAGTCAGGTCCAGCATCTTGGGCAAGCTGTTTATTTCTGATGTCGTCTTCTCGTCCTAGCGTAGTGCAGTTTCCTTTGTTCCAGCATCGTTTTAAGGTGAGTCGAGGTCAGCAGACATCTCTATGAGTCCAGTGTGGGGATCTTTGGAATCGGGAATCAATCCAAGAGTCAAACTGTCCTTTAATTTCACTGTGCATGAACTAGTTAAGAGTACCTGATAAAAAAAGGTCCTTCCATCCAGGTTGAAGACAGTCAGACAGTCCCTTAAATTATGTCCTTTTCCAGTCTTATTTGCAGGTTGTGAGGTACCTGTTCTTCATCCAAAGATGTGCAAAGATTTGAAGCTAAAAGACAAGTTTCTGAAACAAAACTAGACTGTCCTTCAATAATTTAATTAAAATTTACATTAATATACCCTAACAGCAAAGAATTGCCCAGAAAATGGGTCTTAATAGATATATCTCTCTATTAACAAACCGGCATTTAACATTAATTGAAGCATCTTTTTGTCTATAAAATCACCTTCATTTTTTTAAAAGTATAACCAAATTAAGACTTACTTTTGATATAGATCTGGCCTCAAAAGCTTAGCCTGATTATTTATATGATCAAAATTAACTGTAAACCTTCTTGCCTTGTTGAAACTTTACAGAGTCTCACGATGAACTTTTAAAATACAGCCTTCAGAACTAGGAAAGTTAGCCCGACGGCTTCTCACAGATTGTACCAAACAGATCTAGCTGAAAATTTTTCAAAATTTCTTTAGACTTTTAAAAGGCAAAATACAAATAGTATAAATAAGTGAATATGCTAGCCACAAGCCTTATTAAGACTTAGCTTCACTTTGATTGAGTTTGAATGACCCTAAGAGAACAGGGTCAGAGCAGGTATTAACTGGCCGGCTGAGAAGATCTCACCTAGTAATACCATGAAGACAGAGCAGAACTAAACTCTCTTCTATAATAAATTTCTTAGGGGTATCTAATCAGAGCCCCGGCAGAGAGAAATCCACTAAGGTAACCCAGAATAACAGACACAGGTAATTAGCCACAACCCAACAACTGAATTGAGATTTAAACTAGCATAGAATTATGTCTATGATAGAAAACATTTGACATAGAAGTCCAAGAAATCAAGAAAACATAAAATATCATACGAGTCAGGTCCAGCATCTTGGGCAAGCTGTTTATTTCTGATGTCGTCTTCTCGTCCTAGCATAGTGCAGTTTCCTCTGCTCCAGCATCGTTTTAAGGTGAGTTGAGGTCAGCAGACATCTCTATGAGTCCAGTGTAGGGATCTTTGGAAATGGGAATCAATCGAAGAGTCAAAACTGTCCTTTAATTTCACTGTGTATGAACTAGTTAAGAGTACCTGATAAAAAGGTCCTTCCATCCAAGTTGAAGACAGTCAGACAGTTCCTTAAATTTTATGTCCTTTTCCAGCCTTGTTTGCAGGTTGTGAGGCAACTGTTCTTCATCCAAAGATGTGCAAAGATTTGAAGCTAAAAGACAAGTTTCTGAAACAAAACTAGACTGTCCTTCAATAATTTAATTAAAATTTACATTAATATACCCTAACAGCAAAGAATTGCCCAGAAAATGGGTCTTAATAGATATATCTCTCTATTAACAAACCGGCATTTAACATTAATTGAAGCATCTTTTTGTCTATAAAATCACCTTCATTTTTTTAAAAGTATAACCAAATTAAGACTTACTTTTGATATAGATCTGGCCTCAAAAGCTTAGCCTGATTATTTATATGATCAAAATTAACTGTAAACCTTCTTGCCTTGTTGAAACTTTACAGAGTCTCACGATGAACTTTTAAAATACAGCCTTCAGAACTAGGAAAGTTAGGCCAAAGGCTTATCACAGATTTTACCAAACAGATCTAGCTGAATTTTTTCCTTCTCAAGTTTTTCAAAATTTCTTTAGACTTTTGTACCTGTTAGTGTGACAACTTTCCTAACTTATCTGAGAAAGTTACTGAAAGCTAAGAATTTCCAGTCTCTGGTCAGAGACAGAGAAAAGATAATTTTTACGCCTGGAAAACACAGATTCAAACTAGCAATTTTATGACAATATTTTAAGATAGTAACTGGAATTATGACTAATAACATTTTATCTAAACATACTCAGAATTTCAGAAACCTTCATCTTTTTTTTTAAGATATCTATAGTAGTAACATTTATCATATAACCAGAGACTTATTACTCATTTGACAATACGTCTCATGTAATTCAATATAATGCCTCTCTTTGAGATGTTTCGGGGGCCCTCTGAAGCATCACAAAGTTAACTAGAAGTTAGACTAATTTAGGAAGTTTTGTCAACAAATATCAAAAAGATTTAGAACATTCAGGATTATGGGTCATTATGAAGCAATAGCTTATTCACATAGCCAAAACCAAATATAGAACAGATCTTTTAAGAGGTAAATAAACTTAAATCTATTATCAAAGCTAGTTAACCATGCACAAAACTCTTACTTTTTTCAAGCAACCAGAACTGACCTTTACATTAGCATAAATACTAGTGATAGTTTCTAAAAACATTGTTTTCTTGTACATAACTTAATCATTTAATAGACTATTATCATTTAGTTAGCATAACCCTTAGAAATTTAAGTTATCCCAGTCTGGAGAGACCATTTTAGACATTCCTAAAGCATAATTATTCTTAATAGATTTATTATTACCTTATTATAGTTGTTTATATCTCATTTAACCTTTTTTTTTCTTTTTATAAGTTTCTTCACTTGAGTTAATTTTCTCGCTGACAAATTTTGTAACAGATATAATATTTAACATATATTAAGCCCAGGCACAAGGAAAATATTCTGAATGACTCAGACATATACATATACATATTAGATTAACAAACAACATTAATACCAGGTATTTAATTTTGAATATTTTCTAGTTCACGTGAACCTGAAAAATCATTTAGGTTTAAATTTCTCTTTTATTTAGAATTGTTCAATCTGTAAGTGCTCTTTTTAGGCCAATTAAATTAGAGCTCATTTACAAACTGATCTCAGCAATCAGCAATATTATCTAAAAAGACAAAGACACACACTGAGACATACTTATAACCAAATAGACACAGCAAGAGATCCTATAGCTTTGTTTCTCAAACTTAGTTTATGAATCAGATATCACAATATAAAACTCACTAATTGTAAATAACAGTTGGAAAAAGAAAACTTAAAAACTTCATTCTCTTTTTCTCTTCTTTTTTTTTCTCAAGAATTAGAGATGATCTAGATAAGTGGTCTCAAGGCATAGGAAGAGTTATTCCCTCAGAGCAATAATTTTTAAAGGCAGTTGTACTTTTCTAAAGTATTAGTTTTTTAACCAAAAGTCAGACCAGAAAGGGCTCAAATTGGCCCTAATAACTTGGGAAGATTGGTCCCAGCAGGGATTAACTCTTTGGGGAAGCAGAAGTCTTAGTTTGATTAGCCCCAGGCTGTTAATTATAAGAGGAAACTCTTGATCTAAGGGAGCTTCAGTCAATTTTCTTATCCTGTATTAAAAAACAAAGATTTAATATTTTAAGCCATCTTTTTGCCATTGGATCTTAGCTATAGGGTGACTAGTCATTTAAAAATTTTTCCAGGGGGTTCCCAAGTGGAATATGGAACCTCAGAGGAAGTGCTTTCTATATTAGCTCAAGCAGTTTGTACCAGATGTCTGCACACTCAAACCAGACCAACAACCAACCTAAACCAAACCAGAACCTCACTAGCTGGGAAACACACTCCAAAAAAAAAGACAGAGTTGTCCAGAAACCGAAAGTCAAGTGGCAAGAGTGCCCCGAAAGATGGCAAAGCAATGCCCAGATATTAAAAACTAAATGGCATAAATGCCAAATATTGACTTCCCAGTCCCACTCGACCTGTGACTTGGCAGAATCAGTGCTAGTAACTTTTTTAGTTCTGACATAGTTTAAGCAATTACTTGTTGGAGTCCTGTAAAGAACTTACTGTTTCTACTTTTAGAAGCTTCAAGATAGTAAAGTAAGCATGGCTGGCATTCTTTTTTTGTTGTTGTTAACTGTGCGCGCAAAAATATCAATTTTGGATACCAAGATATCAATTTTGAGCATTTTAAGTTGAGATCTCTTTTAGCATCTCAGTTACTGAGAGGGCACAGGTACCTTGCTCACCACCAAATAAAACTCAGAACCTCAACCAATATGGGAGATTCTAGAACCAGGAGGGACTTACCCAAATTCATCTGCACTCCCCGAGGAGGTGGATGGACACAAGGCCACCGCTGGTACCAAGACTCGATGATCTAAAAATTGTAAATAACAGTTGGAAAGAAAATTTAAAACTTCATACTCTTTCTCTTCTTTTTTTTTCTCAAGAATTAGAGATGATCTAGATAAGTGGTCTCAAGGCATAGGAAGAGTTATTCCCTCAGAGCAATAATTTTTAAAGGCAGTTGTACTTTTCTAAAGTATTAGTTTTTTAACCAAAAGTCAGACCAGAAAGGGCTCAAATTGGCCCTAATAACTTGGGAAGATTGGTCCCAGCAGGGATTAACTCTTTGGGGAAGCAGAAGTCTTAGTTTGATTAGCCCCAGGCTGTTAATTATAAGAGGAAACTCTTGATCTAAGGGAGCTTCAGTCAATTTTCTTATCCTGTATTAAAAAACAAAGATTTAATATTTTAAGCCATCTTTTTGCCATTGGATCTTAGCTATAGGGTGACTAGTCATTTAAAAATTTTTCCAGGGGGTTCCCAAGTGGAATATGGAACCTCAGAGGAAGTGCTTTCTATATTAGCTCAAGCAGTTTGTACCAGATGTCTGCACACTCAAACCAGACCAACAACCAACCTAAACCAAACCAGAACCTCACTAGCTGGGAAACACACTCCAATCAAAAAGACAGAGTTGTCCAGAAACCGAAAGTCAAGTGGCAAGAGTGCCCCGAAAGATGGCAAAGCAATGCCCAGATATTAAAAACTAAATGGCATAAATGCCAAATATTGACTTCCCAGTCCCACTCGACCTGTGACTTGGCAGAATCAGTGCTAGTAACTTTTTTAGTTCTGACATAGTTTAAGCAATTACTTGTTGGAGTCCTGTAAAGAACTTACTGTTTCTACTTTTAGAAGCTTCAAGATAGTAAAGTAAGCATGGCTGGCATTCTTTTTTTGTTGTTGTTAACTGTGCGCGCAAAAATATCAATTTTGGATACCAAGATATCAATTTTGAGCATTTTAAGTTGAGATCTCTTTTAGCATCTCAGTTACTGAGAGGGCACAGGTACCTTGCTCACCACCAAATAAAACTCAGAACCTCAACCAATATGGGAGATTCTAGAACCAGGAGGGACTTACCCAAATTCATCTGCACTCCCCGAGGAGGTGGATGGACACAAGGGGCCACCGCTGGTACCAAGACTCCGATTCCTCGTGGAGTCCAGGCGAAGGAGAAAAGTCTACTCTGGGTCACTTCGTAAAAGAAGCCCTCAGATGACCAGTCTACACCAAATGTGGGTCACTCTAGGGAACAAAATGTGGTTAGCCTTCTCTTATGGACCTGATCTCCTAATTGGCAAGCTGCATCCTGGAAATCTTTTAAATGGTTCAGAATTAGTTGTAATGGGGTTGCAAGATCTGAACAGGCCTGACCAATGGTAACAGGGAGTAATTCAGTTTAACAAATAAATCACTTTTAGATAATGATCTTACAATCACTTACAGGTAAATCTAAGTAAATTATTTCATATTATATATTTCTTTTTACACTGGCTGGCTTCCTTGTCAGTTTCCTGTATCAGACAGTGGGCTTGGTGAGGACTGGGGGCCTGCCCTAGTCACCTGTGACCCCAAGAGCCCAGCATACAGTAGGCCAGCTCAATAAAATGCCTCCCAACCCCGATGTAGGGGCCACAGGAAACACATGGGCTGGGAGGCCAGCTCTGTACCCAGAGGGGTCAGGGCAGACCCATCCCCATCCCCCACCCACCACTTTCAGGAACATCCACCAGTCAACAGCTGGGACAGGACCTAAAAAGATCTTCTAGATTGCGGGGTGACAATCGTACTCCTTCTGAAATCCCAAAGACCAGGGGACTAGACTCCACAAGGCACTCAAAGCCTTTCCTGGGCTTTTCATTTCCTCTCTGGCTTGACTCCACAGGCTGGGGCCTGGGGGCAGGGCGGGAGCCTTGAGGGAGGGAAGGCACCTGGGCTGGGTTTGAGCTGCCAGGCAGAGGGCAGAGCAGCCCCAAGCATCTTGCAGCTGCGGCTGCAGCAGACCCAGGGCTCCGGCTAGCCAGCCCTCTCCTCTCCTCCCGGGAGCAACCATGACCTGATGGCCAGAGCAAGGAGCTTCTCCCGGGGCCGAGAAGGAGGCTATCACTGCAGGGGAGAACTTGGGGCCAGGCCACCCCTCATTCAGATTCCAGCTCCGTGACTTGCAAGCAAAGTGACCCTAGGCAAGTTACCAGACCTTTCGGAGCTTCAGTATGGTCCTCTGGAAAGCGGAGATGTCTGTAATGAGGCCTGAGATTATGTGTACAAAGCCAAGGGTGTTTAGTACATGCTCATTGAATGAAGAGTCTCCAGTCCCCTGGGCGGTGTGCAAAGCTTCACGGTGGCTCCAACACACATGACATCATCTGATGCTTGGTGTTGCCAAAGCGATCCTGCCGTTTCTCTGTCTCTGTCTCTGTCAGAGCCACAGGGAGGCCCACAGCCATTTGTTCAGGTGACATCTGGGCTCACTGTGGACTGACCCTGTCTGATGAGAGGCCAGAGAGCTTTTTATTTCGCTAGTTTTCTGATAGCACTTGCGGCGCTTGGTGGATTTGTCTCAGGAGGCGGGCTGCTAAATCCTTGCCCCGTTCACCCCTCCTCCATCAGCTCCAGGCACTCTCTGGGGACCCACCAAGTTCCCCCTGGCCCTCATTTTGCAGATGCAGCCGGCTGCGTGGCACAGAAATCATTATTTTCTGATCGGTTGCCTTCCTGGGCTACCATTTGTCTAGAGCATCCTATTTGTGGAACACATAGAAAATTCTACAAAGCTTTCAAGAAGAAAAATAAGTGCTTCTCATTGTGGCTCCAGTGATAAGCACTAATACGCGCCCTTTCAGGATTTTTTCTTGCACGTCTGTTTGCCATCCTGGGATGGCTCTCCTCCAGGCCCACCTCTCCGCTTCTCACCTGGGTGTGTCTCAGCAGAGGGAGGGTGGCGGGGGGCTGAGGAGAAGGCACCTGGGTTGAGCTGCCAGGCAGAGGGCAGAGCAGCCCCAAGCATCTTGCAGCTGCGGCTGCAGCAGACCCAGGGCTCCGGCTAGCCAGCCCTCTCCTCTCCTCCCGGGAGCAACCATGACCTGATGGCCAGAGCAAGGAGCTTCTCCCGGGGCCGAGAAGGAGGCTATCACTGCAGGGGAGAACTTGGGGCCAGGCCACCCCTCATTCAGATTCCAGCTCCGTGACTTGCAAGCAAAGTGACCCTAGGCAAGTTACCAGACCTTTCGGAGCTTCAGTATGGTCCTCTGGAAAGCGGAGATGTCTGTAATGAGGCCTGAGATTATGTGTACAAAGCCAAGGGTGTTTAGTACATGCTCATTGAATGAAGAGTCTCCAGTCCCCTGGGCGGTGTGCAAAGCTTCACGGTGGCTCCAACACACATGACATCATCTGATGCTTGGTGTTGCCAAAGCGATCCTGCCGTTTCTCTGTCTCTGTCTCTGTCAGAGCCACAGGGAGGCCCACAGCCATTTGTTCAGGTGACATCTGGGCTCACTGTGGACTGACCCTGTCTGATGAGAGGCCAGAGAGCTTTTTATTTCGCTAGTTTTCTGATAGCACTTGCGGCGCTTGGTGGATTTGTCTCAGGAGGCGGGCTGCTAAATCCTTGCCCCGTTCACCCCTCCTCCATCAGCTCCAGGCACTCTCTGGGGACCCACCAAGTTCCCCCTGGCCCTCATTTTGCAGATGCAGCCGGCTGCGTGGCACAGAAATCATTATTTTCTGATCGGTTGCCTTCCTGGGCTACCATTTGTCTAGAGCATCCTATTTGTGGAACACATAGAAAATTCTACAAAGCTTTCAAGAAGAAAAATAAGTGCTTCTCATTGTGGCTCCAGTGATAAGCACTAATACGCGCCCTTTCAGGATTTTTTCTTGCACGTCTGTTTGCCATCCTGGGATGGCTCTCCTCCCGGGCCCACCTCTCCGCTTCTCACCTGGGTGTGTCTCAGCAGAGGGAGGGTGGCGTGGTGGGCTGAGCAGAAGGCCTGGCTGGCCGCCCAGGCCTCCGCTTTGGGAGAGAGGAAGTAGCACTGCTCCTCGGACCACATCTAGCCCTAGGGGCACGGCCGGCACCTGGTCCCTGCAGCAGAGAGACCGGAGGTGAGCGCAGGGGAACCTGTGCAGAGCTGAAGGTATGGCTCTTCATCCAGGGGGCATATCTGGAGGCATCCGGGTTGGCGAGCCTGGGGGCGGAGGGTGGGGCGAGCAGTGGGGGCGTGGCCCAGCAAGGCGTGTCCCCAAGCTGCTTCCGCGGAGGCAGGGGCTCTCATCCCTCACCTCTGCTCACAGAGCCGCCTTTGTCACGCACCTGTCCAGGGACCATCTCTTTTTCTTTCCTCCCTTTTTTTTTTTTAAGATATTTTTGATGTGGACCATTTTTAAAGTCTTTATTGACTTTGTTAACAATATTGCTTCTGTTTTTATGTTTTGGCTTGTTTGGCCACGAGGCCTGTGGGATTTGAACTCCCCCAACAAGGGACTGGCCCCACACCCTCTGCATTGGAGGGCCAAGTCCTAGCTATGGGACCACCAGGGAAGTCCCCCGGGATGTCTTTTCCGAATTCTCACCAAGGAGCTGGAAGGGCTGGACACTCCGCTGCTGGTGGAGAGGGGCAGGAGACGGGACGGGGAGGGGGGAGGGGGCAAGAAGGTGCCACACCTGTTTTCGAGGCCAGGGCGACAACGGCCACCGCCGACACAGCTAGGAGCACAGCCATGAGCACCAGGGCCCAGCGCAGGGACCGCACGTACGTGGGCAGCCCTGCGGGAGGGGAGGGGACAACCAGGAGACACCAGTGAGGAGCTCATCGCCACTCAGGACCCTGCTGAATCCTGCAAGAGCATCTCGCCCACCTCGGCCCCGCCCCGCCCCTAGCCCAAGACACCAGAATAAATCACTCGGTTTGGGTCTAGGCTCCATCTTTGGGAGAAAGCTGCTAGAAGACATTCTACTTATTAAATAACTAGAAGACGCAAGATTCTCTTCAAGCGAGACAGGAAGTGACTAACCGCCATTAGGATCGAGCACCCGATGTGCACCAGAAACAGGGCTCGAATAGCACCAAGGACGGGGCAAGGTCCCTGCGCTCAGGTTGCTAATGGGACAGGCAAGGATGCCAGGAAATCAGATCCCACAAGAGAGAGCCAAGAGCTAGATTTGGAGTTCAACAGACACCAAATTCAAGTCCTGGCTCCGTGGGCCCCTCAAGCGTTCTTGGTGTTTTCCCATTTTAACCTTGGAATCACGCCTGCCTCTTCTATCTCTCCAGGTCACTGGGGAGCACAAATGAAAGCATCAGGCAGAGAGCGCTTTGCAGGCTGGAGAATGTTACACAGACGTGAGCTGTGAGCCGCTCGAGACCAGGGGACCAGACGGCTGGAATGAGGGTGGGGCAGGGAAAGGAAGGCAGGGGGCACTCCGATGGGAGGAAAAGCTCAGAGATAGAACAAGTTCAGATGCAACATCCTGCCTTGTAGATGGAATAACCTGGGAGACCAGAGGGGAACATTTGGAGAATAAAACATAGGAAATGCTTAAGCACAGCCATCGACAGTTACAAGAAGCTTCCACCCAGAAAGACACAACCATCCAAAGTCACTGAGCACTCAGGATGTGACCTTGGCCCCGATTCAGATGTGAAATCGACCACAGCAAATGCCTTACTGCAAAGGGGCCCAGGACCTACCCAGAGCCTGGGGATGAGGGTCAGGAATGCCACATCATGGGTGTGAGAGTCCTGAAACCTCAATCATGTTTCCCAAAATCTAGAAGAGCAGAGGTTAAGTCTGTAGCAAATACTACATTATTTTGAAAAGACTAATTTCATCAAAAACAAAACAAAAACGCCACACACATTGCATACACCCACCCTTCAACTCCCTTTTTCTATCTGGTAGTGACATCTCTTATGTCACACCCCCTGCTGCTTTCCTTCACTGCTCACCCATCCTCACCGTCTACATTTCCACTACCTTTCCCGGCTCACGACTAAAACACCACCACCTTCTTCCTCCTACTCAAATCCCACGGCCCGGCCGGGTGGAGCCACGTCTGGGGGAGACTTAGTGTTTATTCAATTGTGACAGCAGGAGGGCATCTTAAAAACTAAAATACATACTTCCGAACAAACAGTTTGGCACAGGCCTCAGCGGGCTCCCGCCAGGGAAAGGCCTGCAGGTCAATCCGCTTCGTCCAGTAGACATCCCTCTCTGGGCTCCACTTCTCCAGACCCAGAGAGGAGAGAGCATTCTTCCTCTAAATTCCCCGCGCCCCTGCCTCCCCGCACAGGCGTCATCACTGACTGCCAGGGGCTTTTGTTTCTCCTCCCCAGACTGAGGACTGCTGGAGGGCAGGGCCGGGACACCGTCTCCTCACACCCCTCACACCTGATGTGCCGAGGACAACGTGACCTGCCCCAGTGGGCTGCACAGCCACGGAGATTCAGCGGCTCCTGCAGAAAGGGCTGGGGACGAAGCGCTCCTGAGCTGCGCTCACACTCTGAGGCTAGTGCCCCTCACCAAGCCATGATTCACGGAGCGCTGCCCGGTGCTGGAGATTCAGTGAGATCTAGACGGCCACCAGCCACGCCCCGCGGGGCTCAGAATCCAGCGGAGGACGCTCGCAAGAGGGCTGCTGAGCCAGCAGCTCAAGGGCTCACGGGGCACAGAATACGGGGGGAGTTAGCCTCTCAATGTCTGACTCTTTGCCAGCCCATGACCTATAACCCGCCAGGCTCCTCTGCCCACCTAATCCAGCCTTGGGGACCACTTGAGGTGACTCTAAACCCACACCTGAGGGGGAATATTCTCCATCCGAGGATCCAATTCTCTTCCCAATTTTAGGCTCTCTGCAAAAATCGATTTCTCTTCTGGGCTGCGTGCTGCCATAGAGAATATTTCCCGAATCTTTTTTCCTTTTTTTAAATATTTATGTATTTACTTGACTGCGCCAGGTCTTCGTTGTGGCATGGAGGATCTAGTTCCTTGACCGGGGATAGAACCTGGGGCGCCTGTATTGGGAGTTCAGAGTCTTGGCCACTGGACTACCAGGAAAGTACCCGCCCCACCCCCCAACACCCCGAGTCTCTGGTTCTTCAGTTTACATGGGGCCAGCGCCTCTGGTGCATTTGCCCTTGAAAACAATGAAGAGACAAAGCAGTGATGTCCCTAGCTCTTTCCACAGTGGCCTCCTCCCTCTGGGGTTCACAAGGAAGGGACGTGAAACAGCTGGGTGGCAGCATTACCACTCTGGCCTGGGCAAGTCCCCCACCTCGTGGCCTGGCGTGCCCTCTTGCTGAGATCACCAACTTGATCCCAGGTGGCAAAGGCGACGGCAGGCAGAAACCACTTGCAGAGCTCCTCACCCAGCCAACCTCCCTCAGACCAAGCCTCAGCCAGGGGCTGGGGGCCTTCAAGTGCTTTAATCTAACATTACCCAGCGAGCAATCTGGATTATAGTTAGGTGGACTGTAAAGTTACTGGCTCTAATCCAGAGAGGCCGGGTGAGGTCCCTCCGCCGCAGAGGCCCGACACTGGGTGGGGGCTGAGGCTCGTCAACCCTCACCCGGCAGCACGCTTCCCGCTTACCTACGCGCTTTAAGACCCGGGACATCTTGTCGCCCCCCATCTCGGCGTGGGGCAGGAACGCGGCGTTCTCCCTGCAGCGGCAGCGGCACGTCGGGGAGCCCGGGGGCTCTGCGCGGCCCTCGGCGTCCAGGCCGCGCTCCGTCCCGGCCGCGGCCAGCGGCGTGCCAGGGCCCCACGTGCTTCCCGGGGACGGGGTCCACCGCAGGAGCGGGCGCGCTGGGGAGGCGTGGCGGGAGAAGGCCGGGGACTCCGGCACCGGGACGGTGAGGAAGCGCGTGGAGGGAGCCGGCGAGGGCGCGCGGCTGCCGCCGGCCGCTCCCACGGGCTTAACGCGCACGTCCACCTGCAGCTCCACCGGGGCCCAGGCGCCCTGAGCCGGCTCACCCGTCGCGGCCTTGGCTGTCAGCTCGGCCGCCGGCTCCTCGTCGTCCCGGGGCTGTTCCGCCGCGGCGGGGCCCGGCGACGGTGGCTCCGGGCCTGCCGACGCCTGGCGGCGGAAGGCGCCATAGCCCAGGCTGGGAGGCGGCGACCGCAGAGACGCGGGGCGAGGCGAAGGCAGCTCCCCCCCGCCCGGCAGGTCCTGGCCCGCGCGGGCCGCCTCCGCCTTGGCGGGTGCCAGACGCGGGCTGCTCTCGGGACTGTCAGGGCGTCTTTCCTCCGCGGGGACCTGCGGCTGCTCCAGCTCCGGGACCTGGCTTCCCAGGGGCTCCATTTCAACCTCGGCCCCAGCTTGGTCTTCCCTCGACGCTGCCCGTGCCTCCCCGGCCCCCTCCATCCTGAGCGCAGAGCGGCCGAGAGATGCGGAGCCAGGTGCACCTGGGTCCAGGTAGGAAGTTAACTTCGTTTCCTGGGTCGGGATTGGTCCGGGAGAGTCGTTAAGTTGTCAAGCCACGCCTCTCTCCGGCGCCACACCCACTTCCTCCGCCCAACCGAGGACCCGGCTGGGATTGGCTGTGACTCGGGTTCTGTTGGCCACGCCCCTTCAGGCCCTCAGCATCGCCTTCACCTTGAAACAGGAAAACAGAGCGTCAGGAGATAATAACGGGCGGGTTACCCAGAAAGGCAGAGCAGGAAACAGGCTCATAATGGGGATCCAGGGCCCAGACTCTTCTCTCTTCTTGTCCCTAGGCCCACCCATTTTCCCCTCCTGCGCTCTGCCACCGTGCGGATTTTTGAGTTACAGCTTGGGTGGAGAGAGATGGCCAAGCCTGTAGAAATCCTGGGACCTCAGTAAAATCAGCCGGTCCAAAAGAAACGGGGCTGCTTGAGGAAGAGTAGCAGAGGCGAATGTCCTGGGGCCCCCAGAGCAGAAATCTCAGGGACATCTAATCGGGAGGCCTGACTCCTACTGTGCTCACTCAATAAAGACTGAAAGATGAATAAACTTGAAAATGTGTATTTTCACCGGGCCCAGTGATCTAAATATGATTTAAAAAAATGTAGATTCTTGGCAGACTCCACCCAGACCTACTGAAGCTCATAAGGAGATCAGTTCAGTTCAGCCGCTCAGTCACGTTTGACTCTTTGTGACCCCGAGGACCTCAGCACTGCAGGCTTCCTTGTCTTTCAGTTTCCCAGAGTTACTCAGACTCATGTTCATCGAGTCTATGATGCCATCCAACCATCTCATCCTCTGCCACCTGCTCCTTCTCCACACCCCCAGTCTTTCCCAGCATCAGGGTCTTTTCCAATGAGTCAGCGCTTCACATCATTGGAGCTTCAGCTTCAGCTGAATACACAGGGTTAATTTCCTTTAAGATCCCCTGATTTGATCTTGCTGTCCAAGGGATTCTCAAGAGTCATCTCCAGCACCACAGTTCAAAAGCATCCATTCTCCAGCACTGAACCTTCTTTACGGTCCAGCTCTCACCTCTGTACATGACCACGGTAAAGTATGTAAATTCTTCTATAAAAACTCAATTTTGAAGGAGATGGCATATATTAATAGTAAGGGTCTTTTTTAGTTCTAGTAGAGATTACTATAAAAATGAAAATAGTTCAAAAAGTATATTAAATATAAAGGTCCTTCTGTCCCTGAATTTCACCTCTCAGGGGCAGTCACTGTCCCTGTTGAGATGGACCGCTTGTCTGTTTTCAGTGTGGACTGGTGCTGAGAGAGAAGCTTCCTGACTTGCTTTCCTGCTTAAATATCTTCCCCTGGGATAATGGTTATCACATATGTAGTTTATAAGAATCAAAAGACTTCCAGGTGTTTTGGCTCAGAGAGAGTCAGCAAGGAAAACATGCTGTGTATCACCGTGACACGGTCCCTAAGAGGCAGACGTCCGGGCCTGGCTCCCCTGGCCACGGCCATCAACCCAGGCTGAGCTCCACACTCAGGGTCGCTCAGGATTCCATTTTGAATTTGCGCTGTAGACCACAGTGCTTGTGGGAAGCTGATGACAGACACTGGCACTGAGGGGTCAGAAGTGGCAAGACCCAGGGCAGCAAGCAGGGCAGAGAGTGATCCTGGCCCGTCCCTCCAACCTATTTCCTGGATTCTATCCTCTCCTGTCTGCAATCATGCTTTCATTTCAGCAGTATTTATAGAGCACTGACTGTGCCTGGCATGTGGGTAAACAGCCAGAACACCCTTTGGGAGCCTGCATGGCGACAATCTCCTTTTGGGGGGGGGGGGCTCTTTTTTTTAATTGATTATTTATTTATTTTCATCCATCTTTATTCCTCACCCTGTGTGGGCTTCCCATTGCAGTGGCCTCTCTTAGCAGAGCACTGGCTCTGGGCGCATGAGCTCCAGAGCGCTGGCTCGTGATTGGACACACGGGTCCAGCCGCTCCGCGGCACATGGGATCTTACCAGGCCAGGGATCCAACCGGTGCCCCTTGCACTGCAAGGTGGCCTCTTTACCCATTGGACCCCCAGGGAAGCCCCGCTCTCCTGTTTTTAAAAAATATTTATTAATTGGACTGCACTGGGTCTTAGTTGCAGCATGTGGGGTCCTCGTCACATCATTTTGTTGCAGTGCACAGACTCTCCATTGGTGGCGTGTGGCTCCACAGCTGTGATGGGCGAGCTTACTTGCCCCGAGGCATGTGGGTTCCTTAGTTTCCTGACCAGTGATTGAACCCACATTCCCAGCATTGCTAGGTGGATTCTTAACCGCTGGACCACCAGGGAAGTCGTCTTCTCTCTTCAGTATCGCTTTTCAACGCATTCTTTCACAGCATCATGAAACACAATCAAGCTTTACATGCTTCCTTGGACCCTGAGTCTAATCCGAGCGCCTTCCGCCCTCCCTTGTGTCAGGGACTCTCCGTTTCTCTCTCCAGCCCAGGTCATGGTCTCCTAACCTTGACCATAACAGCTAGGGAATGGGTTGTATTTTTGTCCCACAAGCCTGTCTTGCCCCAAATTCATGTGTCGAAGTCCTAACCCCGAGAGGTTCAGAATGTGTCCTGATCTGGAGTTAGGTAGGTAGTTATGATGAAATCACACTGCACTGAAAGTGTCCGTCGCTTCGGGCGTGTCCCACTCTCTGTGACCCTGCAGACGGTAGCCCACCAGGCTCCTCTATCCGTGGAATTCTCCAGGCAAGAATACTGGAGTGGGTAGCCATTCCCTTCTCCAGGGATCAAACCCAGGTCTCCTGCATCACAGGCAGATTTTTTACTGTCTGAGCAGTAGGGCACACCCTTAACCCAATATGACCAGTTTCCTTAAGAAAAGGGGAGGTTTGAATACAGACAGGCACACTGGGAGAACGCTTGTGAACACGAAGGCAGAGATCGGGATGCTGTGTCTACAAGTCAAGGGATCCCAAAGACTGCTGGAGAATCCAGCCCTGACCATGCCATGGTCTTGGGCTTCCAGCCTCCAGAACTGTGAGACAATACATGGCCATTGTTTAAGCCACTGGGTTTGTGATACTCTGATACAGCAGCCCTAGTAAACCAATATAAGGGTCACTGGTCCAGACGGCTGCCTTCCCGGGGGACCCCTGATCTTCACCACCACTGACTCAGCTGGACCCATCAGATTGTCTCTCGCAGGAATTTGGCACTTGATTTGAGAGACCTAGAGCTGGGAGCTGTCATATCTCCCAGTTGGGCAGCTCTCTAGAGAGAAGGGGGTCTTCTCAGGTGGCCCTAGTGGTAAAGAACCTGCCTGCCAACACAGGAGACGCAAGAGCCTTGGGTTTGGTCCCTCGCTGGGAAAGATCTCGTGGAGAAGAAAATAGCAGCCCACTCTGGTATTCTTCTTTTTTTTTTTTCCACTCTGGTATTCTTGCTTGGAAAATTCCATGGACAGAGGAGCCTGGCTTCAGGCTACGGTCCACAGGTTGCAGAGTAAGCCATGACTGAGCATGCGCATGTCAGACACTACAGAGAAGACCCACAGACCCCGTCTCTGGTCCTTGAAGTTTCTCTGACTTCAGTCCTGCCCAAAGCTTTCATTTTCAGCTTCTGTGGATTCCGGGGGTCCTAAAGTATCATTCCCCTGCCTCAGATCTTTTGTCTTAAGTTAGCACATCATTTCACCACTCTGATTGCCAGTGGCAGAAAACCCAAGCCCAACCATGGCTGCCTCAGGCTCTGTGGGGGCTCCTTGCAGGGATTGTGTTGGAGGGCGGGTAAAGACCAGAGTTCAGCACAGCCTCCCTCCTGCCTTCCACAGCAGGGCCCCACGGCCCTGGCTTCAGAAGGCCTCTTACAACATAGCAGGAGACCCTAAGGTAGGCGAATTACCCGAATATTTCAAAGGGGGTTCAGATCCTGGCTGGTCAAAAAGAAGAACAAATATCCACTGCAGTTCTTCCTTCTGTCGACTTTAGAAATCCTTCTTTTTCTGCTTACGACAGTACTCATGCTTGTGATACAAAATTTAAATATTATGGAACTACACACTGTAGAAAGTGTAAATCCCAGAAGTTCATGTCCCAAGACCTCTATTATCTTTTTAAAAAAATTAATGAATTCATTAAGCCAGGCTGCTCTGCGTCTTCGTTGCTGTGCGAGGGCTTTCTCTGGTTGAGGTGAGCCGGGGCGCCTCTCAAGTTGCGGGGCGAGGGCTTCTCACTGCAGTGGATTCTCTTGAGGCGGAGCTCGGGCCCTGGTGCTTGGGCTTCAGCAGTTGCGGCACATGGGCTCAGGAGTTGCAGCACACAGACCTAGTGGCCTTGCAGCTTGTGGGATCTTCCCAGACCAGGAATTGAACCCCCGTCCCCTCCACTGTCAGGCAGATTCCCAACCACTGGACCACCAGGGAAGCTGCTGTTACGAACATTTCCATATAACAGTCTTCTGGATTTTTTCTCTGCATACACTAAGGTATATCATTATTATATGTACATATGTTGATGTTTCCAAAACTCCATTCAAATTAAATGTATACCTATACATGATTTATGGAAGCAGTCTCTTCCTGGTGGACGTCTGAGTGCTTTCCTTTTTGGGTGACATAATTCTTGTAGTACTGCAAATGCTACAATTATAATTCAATGACCATCTTTCTAATTGTTTTCTTTTATCACTTATTTGATGATATCTTCAGAATAGATTCATTAAAATGGAACCAAACGGTGATCACTAGTCCAGATTTTATGGACAGCACGCAGGTTATCCACAAGAGGCTGAATAAATCAGGGACGAGAGAGGGTTGCTCCCTGAGTCTCACCAGGACTCGATGGTTTCTTTCTTTTTAGCTGTGGACGCCGTCATGATGTTCCCTCTTTCACCGGACTTGGTATTTTCAATCTCCTTAGTCATTACGAATCTGATGGGTGAAATGTCAACTTGCATTTCTTGAGACAGGAATGAGGCTGAACCTACCTTTGTTCATTGTGTTACTGAAAGTATCTTTGCCAGCTCAGGGCCTGTGAAAAGGGCCACGGAGACTTCTGCTGAGGCCAGTTCCAGATCACGAGTTGGTTCCAGGAAGTGGCCAGGCAGGCAGCCTTATCACCTGCTGGCAAAACCACAACGTTCACTGCTCCGGGAGGCTGATGGTACCTGGCCCGTCTGAGCAGACCGAGGAGTCGCAAGAATGTAAACTAAACCACAGCTGGTAGCTCCCAGAGAGGAGGCAGCCACGCCCAGCCCTGGCTCTTGGCTGCTGGCCCCCTCCGTGGCATCCTGAGCCCGTCCAGGGCCCCTGGCTGCGCTGATGGGCTCAGGGGAGGTTTCTGCATGGCTGCCTCGCTGGCCCTGTCCATCTTCGGCTCACATTCCACCTGCTCAGAGGCTCAGCGGCATCCAAGCCAGTGTGGCCCTCCCGCACCTGGGGCCCCATCCCTCACCTGTGACTGTCTTCAAAGCACTCGGCCCTGTCTTTGGCCCACGTGTTCACATAGTTGTCTCTAGTCCTCCAGCAGCCATTGTTCTGTTTCCTCCGGACAGTCCCTGGCAGGCCCATCCCCAGTTCTTAACTGACATTACCCCTGGTGACATACGACCCAGTGACTCCGCATGACTATTCACGTTGCTCCAGCCACTTCCACAACCCGATCATATCTCTACTCTCTGAGACAGTAGCTATCGGCTGGAATTAACACGGCATCCTGTCCTGCCTCAGTTATTTGGCGGAGGACCCACCTGAGCAGTAGGAGAGATAGATATGAATCCAGGGGAAGAACAAAGGGCAGCCTTCAGTCAGGTCTGCGGGGAAAAGCAGGGCTGCGACGGGGATGAGAAAACGTTCCACCTGGACGCGTGCAAGGTTCCCCAAGGAGACCGAGGAGCCGCGGCAGGGCCGGGAGACGGCTCTGCGAGTCACTGGCTGCTCGCTCCCTGTGTGCCGAAACAAAGAGCCGCCCTGCTGGGAGCTCCACACCTAGGATCCAGTCTTCCACCACGCAGCACACGGAAAGCTGGGCTTGGGGGTGACTGACCTGCATGAACAGAGAACCCGGATGGGTAGACAGAGACACAGAGGGGCAGATACAGCTCTCCTATGGATTCATGTCCCCACTCAGGGTCTGGGGCTCAACACCCGGAAAGACCCGGATGGGGGCAGGTGCAGGGACGAAGAGACCAGTGGCGGAAAGAGATGAAGAGGGGCAAAGGGATCATTCAGCCTGAAATACAAATATATATATCTATGTCCTTAATGGGCTTCCAGGGTGGGTCGGTGAGCAGACCGAGGAGTCGCAAGAATGTAAACTAAACCACAGCTGGTAGCTCCCAGAGAGGAGGCAGCCACGCCCAGCCCTGGCTCTTGGCTGCTGGCCCCCTCCGTGGCATCCTGAGCCCGTCCAGGGCCCCTGGCTGCGCTGATGGGCTCAGGGGAGGTTTCTGCATGGCTGCCTCGCTGGCCCTGTCCATCTTCGGCTCACATTCCACCTGCTCAGAGGCTCAGCGGCATCCAAGCCAGTGTGGCCCTCCCGCACCTGGGGCCCCATCCCTCACCTGTGACTGTCTTCAAAGCACTCGGCCCTGTCTTTGGCCCACGTGTTCACATAGTTGTCTCTAGTCCTCCAGCAGCCATTGTTCTGTTTCCTCCGGACAGTCCCTGGCAGGCCCATCCCCAGTTCTTAACTGACATTACCCCTGGTGACATACGACCCAGTGACTCCGCATGACTATTCACGTTGCTCCAGCCACTTCCACAACCCGATCATATCTCTACTCTCTGAGACAGTAGCTATCGGCTGGAATTAACACGGCATCCTGTCCTGCCTCAGTTATTTGGCGGAGGACCCACCTGAGCAGTAGGAGAGATAGATATGAATCCAGGGGAAGAACAAAGGGCAGCCTTCAGTCAGGTCTGCGGGGAAAAGCAGGGCTGCGACGGGGATGAGAAAACGTTCCACCTGGACGCGTGCAAGGTTCCCCAAGGAGACCGAGGAGCCGCGGCAGGGCCGGGAGACGGCTCTGCGAGTCACTGGCTGCTCGCTCCCTGTGTGCCGAAACAAAGAGCCGCCCTGCTGGGAGCTCCACACCTAGGATCCAGTCTTCCACCACGCAGCACACGGAAAGCTGGGCTTGGGGGTGACTGACCTGCATGAACAGAGAACCCGGATGGGTAGACAGAGACACAGAGGGGCAGATACAGCTCTCCTATGGATTCATGTCCCCACTCAGGGTCTGGGGCTCAACACCCGGAAAGACCCGGATGGGGGCAGGTGCAGGGACGAAGAGACCAGTGGCGGAAAGAGATGAAGAGGGGCAAAGGGGATCATTCAGCCTGAAATACAAATATATATATCTATGTCCTTAATGGGCTTCCAGGGTGGGTCGGTGGGAAAGAACTCATGTGCACTGCAGGAGACCACCTGCAATGCAGCAGATGCCGTTTTTGTTTTTTTTTTTAATCATTTATTTTTCATCCATCCTTATTCTTTGGCATTTGTGGGCCTCCCATCGCACTGGCCTCTCTTGTGGCAGAGCACTGGCTTGGAATTGGACACATCAGCCTAGCCGCTCCTTGGCATGTGGCATCTTCCCGCACCAGGGACCGAAACAGGTGCCCCTTGCTTTGAAAGGTGGATTCTTTACCCACTGGACCACCAGGGAAGCCTGGAGATGCTGTTTTGATCCCCAGGCCACAAAGATCCCCTGGAGAAGGAAATGGCAACCCACTCCCGTATTCTTTCCTGGGAAATCCCAAGGACAGAGGAGCCTGGTGGGCTACAGTTCACGGCGTTGCAAAAGAGTTGGACGTGACTGAGCGACTAAGCAACAAGAACAGGCCCTTAGTGGTTCTGTTTCTCTGAGGAACCTGACAAACCCAGCCTCTGTGCCATAGGCTCCCTCCTCCCTGATGGCCACCCAGGGCTGCCCCTCTCAGAGGCAGCTCCACACAAGTCCCCCGCCCCTCCCTGGCCCTCAGGGCAGGCACCTGGCACTGCGGGAACACCCATCCCCAGCCAGTCTCCTCCAGCCTTGGGCTGTTCTTTGGACTCAGTCCAAGGAGTCCTCCTCTATCCAAAATCTCTTGTGTAGTGATTATTTTATGAGTCGAGGCAGGCTTTTTAAAACGAAAGCACTTAACTCTCTCCCAGGGCTAGGAGCAATGCAATTTCTAGGACAAAAAGTCCACCCACCCTCTGAAGAGGAAGAAGTCGAAAAATACCCCTCTTTTGGTAGTGAGCCTACAGGAAAGGGAGGTGGCTCACCTCACATCAGACTTTCCCTGCACGTCAGCGACATCTCTGCCGCTGTCAGAGCAGAGGGGATGAGACGCTTGACGTGCACTTGCCTCAGGCTCCAGGGGAGTTCTCAGCCTGCACTACTGAATGCGCACCTTGGTCAGGAGTCCCTCTGCTCGAGTGTAAGGGGCGCCGGTTCGATCCCTCGCCTGGGAAGATCCCATGTGCCGTGGAGCAGCTGGAGCCGGGTGTCCAATTACCGAGCCGGAGCTCTGGAGCTCATCCGCCCAGAGCCAGTGCTTTGCAACAACAGAGGCCACCGCGATGGGAGGCCCACACAGGGCAAAGAATAAAGATGGATGAAAATAAATACATAAAAAAATCAATAAAAGAGGCCAAAATTTAAAAAAAATTACTACCTGCCCCCCATCAAAGAAAGAGCCCCTCTGCTGGGCCCTGTGCCCAGGCCCCAGGGGTGCTGACCACAGAGGAAGATGTGGAGGTCTCCCTGCGGGACCCCAGCTACCCTCTCAAGGCCCGCAGTGTGGACCTCAGTGAGGACAAAAAGCCTGATCTTCCCAGGAAGGTCCGCACGGCTCCAGGGCAGCCGAGTGCCAGACTGGAGGGCCCCACGGGAGCCAGCAGGCAGCCCAAGGCCGTTCAGGACCCAAGGTGAGACAAGAGGGCTCAGCAACCCCACAGCCCACCTGGAGTCCCCTGTTTCCCTGACCCTAAACGTGGCTCTGTCGGGGTTGAACTGATCAGGCTCCCTTGGCTCGTCAGGTCACCTGCCTGAGGCATGGGGTCACCTGCCATCCCTCGCCCTGGTCCATCTCAATTCTGGGATGGCCTCTCGCCTGCCTCCACCTGGCCCCTGAGCCCCTCCCCCCACCTCAGAACAGGTGGCGCTTCCTGGGACCTGTCTTAGGTCCTCGGTCCCCCTGAGGGTTTTCACGTGAGAAGCAGGAAGGGTCTGACATGATCCCCACCGCCTCACGAGGGAGCAGTCCCAGAATCCAGGGATTCTCCACGCTCCCCTAAGTCCTGGCCACGCCTCCTCCTGCTGCCCTGAGCCAGCATCCCTTATGGCCACAGAAGCAGGCCCTGCGAGGCTCTTCCGTGCCCAGGTTCGTAACACTGGACATGGCCTTTAACGGAGACCAGGAAACTCCCCAGGGAGGGTTCCCTAAAGCCTGCACTACTTGGAAGCTGAGAGCTGACGTGCACTTGCCTCAGGCCCCAGGGAGTTCTCAGCCTGCACTACTGAATGCGCACCTTGGTCAGGAGTCCCTCTGCTCGAGTGTAAGGGGCGCCGGTTCGATCCCTCGCCTGGGAAGATCCCATGTGCCGTGGAGCAGCTGGAGCCGGGTGTCCAATTACCGAGCCGGAGCTCTGGAGCTCATCCGCCCAGAGCCAGTGCTTTGCAACAACAGAGGCCACCGCGATGGGAGGCCCACACAGGGCAAAGAATAAAGATGGATGAAAATAAATACATAAAAAAATCAATAAAAGAGGCCAAAATTTAAAAAAAATTACTACCTGCCCCCCATCAAAGAAAGAGCCCCTCTGCTGGGCCCTGTGCCCAGGCCCCAGGGGTGCTGACCACAGAGGAAGATGTGGAGGTCTCCCTGCGGGACCCCAGCTACCCTCTCAAGGCCCGCAGTGTGGACCTCAGTGAGGACAAAAAGCCTGATCTTCCCAGGAAGGTCCGCACGGCTCCAGGGCAGCCGAGTGCCAGACTGGAGGGCCCCACGGGAGCCAGCAGGCAGCCCAAGGCCGTTCAGGACCCAAGGTGAGACAAGAGGGCTCAGCAACCCCACAGCCCACCTGGAGTCCCCTGTTTCCCTGACCCTAAACGTGGCTCTGTCGGGGTTGAACTGATCAGGCTCCCTTGGCTCGTCAGGTCACCTGCCTGAGGCATGGGGTCACCTGCCCTCCCTCGCCCTGGTCCATCTCAATTCTGGGATGGCCTCTCGCCTGCCTCCACCTGGCCCCTGAGCCCCTCCCCCCACCTCAGAACAGGTGGCGCTTCCTGGGACCTGTCTTAGGTCCTCGGTCCCCCTGAGGGTTTTCACGTGAGAAGCAGGAAGGGTCTGACATGATCCCCACCGCCCTCACGAGGGAGCAGTCCCAGAATCCAGGGATTCTCCACACGCTCCCCTAAGTCCTGGCCACGCCTCCTCCCTGCTGCCCTGAGCCAGCATCCCTTATGGCCACAGAAGCAGGCCCTGCGAGGCTCTTCCGTGCCCAGGTTCGTAACACTGGACATGACCATGGCCTTTAACGGAGACCAGGAGCGTGCAAACAGGGTGACACCCTAGCACCAACACGCATGTGGAAGACTGAGCTGACGGGGGTTGGGGCGGGGTCTTTCACCAAGCCTCATTCTTGGTGATCTGGGCAGACCCGACCCAGTCCTGCACAGCGACGAGCGTGACCTGGCTGCCACCCGGCCAAATACGAGGAGAGGGATGGCCAGATAGAGATGGTCATCGCAGCACAGAGGTGGAGATATTCCCAGGTGCAGTCCACGTGCCTGGGAGATCTCATGGATAGAGGAGCTTGGCGGGCTACAGTCCATCGGGTCACAAAAAGTCAGACAGGACTGAGTGACTAAGCACATGCGCATGTGCACAGGGTCCGCCCTAAGGACCTCACTTTAATCACATCTGCAAAGACCTTGCCTCCAAACAGTCACAGTCTGAGCTACTGGGGATTAGGAATTCCACATACGAATCTGGGAGGACACAGTTCAACAGATACAAGACAGCACTAAACCCCTCATCTTCTCCCCATTGCCGTGGTGATAGGAGGAGAGGAGGGCAGAGGGACAGAGAAGTTCAGCTCATAAAAGCTACTAGAAAGCTTTTCTTTCTGGGTCAGGTTGGGATCAGGAACCTCTCTGATCCCCAACAAAATCTCTAAGACAAACAGGCCGGATAGTCTCGTCTTTATTGGTCTCCAGACCTCAAAGGCAAGGGAGGCTTTGACAGCCCAAACAGACCCTGAGCTGTCTCAGTGGCCAGAGAAACGCGAGTCTGCGGAGAGCTGGCAGCCTTGGCCACGGTCGTCGTCATCCTTGCAGGAGGTTGCCCCTCAGGCTTTTGAAAATATCCACTGTCTTAACTATCACAGTGAAGTTCTCCTCAAAATTAGCCGTAGCTTTAAATGCCTCGTTTGGTCACCATATTTTGCTTGCAGAAATGGCACGGTTTTGTCTCAAAATCACGGTGTCTAATTCTTGAGCACCAGACTGGCTCTTCTGTGGTCTGTATCGGGGTATTTAAACCTGCCACATATGAAACTCATGTCATCCCAGTCTGTGGGTCTGATTAGACAGGTGAAAACAGGCTTCCAGGGGCCTATCAAAGCAGTTTCATGGGCAAAAATGCAGTGGAATCGATAAGCCAGCTGGTTAGAGCTTTAGCCTGTAGACCAGGGGTCCTTACACTGCTGCTCACCGGTGGGCTTCATGGAATCTGGGACCCCCTAACACTGAAAACTGCGAAATGCCTCTATTTTACTAGGGAGACGGTTCCCAGCATTCATTGGAGAGTCAAAGGAATCTATACATAAACCGATTAAGAAATACTGACCTAAAAACTCCCATCCTCTCACACATCTTTATGATAAATGAGTAGATTCCATTTTATTCTAAAGCATAGAAGCTCATCATGCAATTGGGACTTGTTAACAATGAGACCTTGACAGTGGTCATCTCCTGATCTGTATGTGGATGTATCATTTTTAAAAAATTTTATTTATTTATTAACACACTGCAAAGACCTTGCCTCCAAACAGTCACAGTCTGAGCTACTGGGGATTAGGAATTCCACATACGAATCTGGGAGGACACAGTTCAACAGATACAAGACAGCACTAAACCCCTCATCTTCTCCCCATTGCCGTGGTGATAGGAGGAGAGGAGGGCAGAGGGACAGAGAAGTTCAGCTCATAAAAGCTACTAGAAAGCTTTTCTTTCTGGGTCAGGTTGGGATCAGGAACCTCTCTGATCCCCAACAAAATCTCTAAGACAAACAGGCCGGATAGTCTCGTCTTTATTGGTCTCCAGACCTCAAAGGCAAGGGAGGCTTTGACAGCCCAAACAGACCCTGAGCTATCTCAGTGGCCAGAGAAACGCGAGTCTGCGGAGAGCTGGCAGCCTTGGCCACGGTCGTCGTCATCCTTGCAGGAGGTTGCCCCTCAGGCTTTTGAAAATATCCACTGTCTTAACTATCACAGTGAAGTTCTCCTCAAAATTAGCCGTAGCTTTAAATGCCTCGTTTGGTCACCATATTTTGCTTGCAGAAATGGCACGGTTTTGTCTCAAAATCACGGTGTCTAATTCTTGAGCACCAGACTGGCTCTTCTGTGGTCTGTATCGGGGTATTTAAACCTGCCACATATGAAACTCATGTCATCCCAGTCTGTGGGTCTGATTAGACAGGTGAAAACAGGCTTCCAGGGGCCTATCAAAGCAGTTTCATGGGCAAAAATGCAGTGGAATCGATAAGCCAGCTGGTTAGAGCTTTAGCCTGTAGACCAGGGGTCCTTACACTGCTGCTCACCGGTGGGCTTCATGGAATCTGGGACCCCCTAACACTGAAAACTGCGAAATGCCTCTATTTTACTAGGGAGACGGTTCCCAGCATTCATTGGAGAGTCAAAGGAATCTATACATAAACCGATTAAGAAATACTGACCTAAAAACTCCCATCCTCTCACACATCTTTATGATAAATGAGTAGATTCCATTTTATTCTAAAGCATAGAAGCTCATCATGCAATTGGGACTTGTTAACAATGAGACCTTGACAGTGGTCATCTCCTGATCTGTATGTGGATGTATCATTTTTAAAAAATTTTATTTATTTATTTTTGGCTATTCTGGGTTTTCACTGCTGCTATAGGCTCTTCTCTAGTTGCAGGGAGTGGAGAAGCAGGCTTTCCCTCAACTACTCTCTCGTTGAGGGGAGCAGGCTTCTTGTTTTGGTGACTTCTCTTGTGGAACTCGGGCTCTAGGGCACACGGGCTTCAGTCATTGCAGCACGTGGGCTCCATAGTTTGGGCTCCGAGGCTCTAGAGCACAGGCTCCATAGTTGTGGCTCACGGGCTTAGGTGCTCCGCAGCACGTGGGATCTTCCCGGATCAGGGATCGAACCCGTGTCCCCTGCAGTGGGAGGTGAACTCTTCACCACTGAGCTACCAGGGCAGCCCTGAATCTATCATTTAGATTGATGCAGGCCAGGTCTTGTGTTCACAGAATGGCAGGTAGTGTGGTTCCTGTGGCCTGGGTTCTCTGATGGGTCCCCAGTAACAGAAGTATCTATCCCTTTATAGAGAAGGGTGAACTTGGATGGAGTCCATGAACTTGCTCCCAAGATGGATAGGGACATAAGATCTCTCCCCCAGAAGTTGGCCTTTCTGGAGGGTTTTTGTTCACATCAGCCCGTGCTGAGTGACAGACGACTGCTACTTGACCAAAGATCCAGAGCGTTTGTATTTAAGATAGCAGTTGGTCCTGCTCTCCCTGTCTCTGTCTCTCTCTGTCTCCGTGTCTCTCCCTGTCTCTCTCTGTGTGTCTCCCTGTCTTTCTGTCTCCCTGTCTCTCCCTGTCTCTCTGTCTCACCCTGTCTCTCTGTCTCTCTCTCTGTCTCTCTTTGTCTCCCTGTCTCTCTGTCTATCTCTGTCTCCCTGTCTCTCTCTCTCATATGTTGGACCCTCTGCCACCACCGTGTGCGTGCATGCTCAGTCGTGTCTGACTCTTTGCAACCCCATAGCCTATAGACCGCCAGGGTCCTCTGTCCGTGGAATATTCCCGGCAAGAATACTGGAATGGATTGCCATTGCCTTCTCTAGGGGAGCTTCCCAATCCAGGGATGGAACCTGAGTTTTCTGTGCCTCCTGCATTGGCAGGCGGGGTCTTTACCACTGCGCCACCCAGGAAGCCCTCTGCCACCACTCTACCCTGTGATGAATAGACAGATGTTAGACAGACAGCTGTACATGCACGGTACATGGTAGGGGAAAGGGTTTTCAATCTGCATTATTATAAAAAGGACAGCCAGATTTATTTTATAGAAATAAAAGAAGATATTTTAGCAAACCTTTTAGACTATTGTCTTATATAGATTTCCTTCAGGCCAGAGACCTCCAATAGCCTCTCTCTCAGACATCAGTTCTTGATTAACTGATGCATTTGGCTTTTTTCGGGGGGAAAGAAGCCTCTTGTTCTTTCCTTGGTTGCACTTTTGCTTTAACGTCTTCTAGAAAGCTGGAGTGCATCCCAGAATACGGGAGTGTGTTGCCATTTCCTCCCCCCGGGGAGATCTTCCTAACCCAGGGATTGAACCTATGTTTTCTGCATTGCAGATGGATTCTTTTTTTTTTTTTTAATTTTTTTTTTAGTTTTTTGGAGTGGGGTGGGTTGGGGTGGGAGGTGGGCGGGTGGATGGGCCACTTCTATTGGTCTTTCGTTTATCTATTTTCATCCATCTTTGCTCTTCCTGTGGGCCTCCCATTCTGTGGCCTCTGTTGTCAGAGTGACAGACGACTGCTACTTGACCAAAGATCCAGAGCGTTTGTATTTAAGATAGCAGTTGGTCCTGCTCTCCCTGTCTCTGTCTCTCTCTGTCTCCGTGTCTCTCCCTGTCTCTCTCTGTGTGTCTCCCTGTCTTTCTGTCTCCCTGTCTCTCCCTGTCTCTCTGTCTCACCCTGTCTCTCTGTCTCTCTCTCTGTCTCTCTTTGTCTCCCTGTCTCTCTGTCTATCTCTGTCTCCCTGTCTCTCTCTCTCATATGTTGGACCCTCTGCCACCACCGTGTGCGTGCATGCTCAGTCGTGTCTGACTCTTTGCAACCCCATAGCCTATAGACCGCCAGGGTCCTCTGTCCGTGGAATATTCCCGGCAAGAATACTGGAATGGATTGCCATTGCCTTCTCTAGGGGAGCTTCCCAATCCAGGGATGGAACCTGAGTTTTCTGTGCCTCCTGCATTGGCAGGCGGGGTCTTTACCACTGCGCCACCCAGGAAGCCCTCTGCCACCACTCTACCCTGTGATGAATAGACAGATGTTAGACAGACAGCTGTACATGCACGGTACATGGTAGGGAAGGTTCTCAATCTGCATTATTATAAAAAGGACAGCCAGATTTATTTTATAGAAATAAAAGAAGATATTTTAGCAAACCTTTTAGACTATTGTCTTATATAGATTTCCTTCAGGCCAGAGACCTCCAATAGCCTCTCTCTCAGACATCAGTTCTTGATTAACTGATGCATTTGGCTTTTTTCGGGGGGAAAGAAGCCTCTTGTTCTCTACTTGGTTGCACTTTTGCTTTAACGTCTTCTAGAAAGCTGGAGTGCATCCCAGAATACGGGAGTGTGTTGCCATTTCCTCCCCCCGGGGAGATCTTCCTAACCCAGGGATTGAACCTATGTTTTCTGCATTGCAGATGGATTCTTTTTTTTTTTTTTTTAATTTTTTTTATAGTTTTTTTTTGGAGTGGGGGTGGGTTGGGGTGGGAGGTGGGCGGGTGGATGGGCCACTTCTATTGGTCTTTCGTTTATCTATTTTCATACATCTTTGCTCTTTGGCCCATGTGGGCCTCCCATTGCGGTGGCCTCTGTTGTCGCAGAGCACCGGCTCTGGGCGCATGCACTCCAGAGCTCCAGCTCGGTAATTGGACACATTGGTCCATCCGCTGCGCGGCACGTGGGATCTTCCCAGGCCAGGGATCAAGCCGGCGCCCCTTGCACTGCAAGGCGGGGTCCCTACCCACTGGACCACCAGGGAAGCCCCGCATTGCAGGTGGATTCTTTACCCACTGAGCCATCGGGGAGGGTTCTAACTCACTATAGAAGGGGGAGATTCAGACACCGACAGGCATGCATGGAGGACACCCTGAGAACATGAAGGCAGACTAGGGTCGCATGTCCACAAGCCAAGGAACACCAAAGATGCCCAGCAAGCCACCAGCACCTGAGAGGCAGAATCCCACCTGACAACCCTCAGAAGGAACGAAGGAGCTGTTCACAGCTTGGCTTGAGGAGCTACGTTAAAGTCAGCAGAATGGTGCAAACACATTTTCTGCATAGAAACCATCAATTTCCAAGCTTCTGCCGGAGTTCTGACGGTACTCCCCAGCAGCGCCCCCTGGTGGAGACACGAGCGACGGGGAAGGGTTTGCGGCGCTAGCTGATAGAAGGCGCAGCTCTGAAGGAATGTCTGCTTGTAAGAGAACAGAGGTGAGACCCGGCCCGGGGAAGCCAAGGAGCCCTGGGCTGGGGCTCCGTGTAGGAGCCTTTTCTCCAAGGAGAGTCACTGAACTCCCCGAAAGCTGCAGCCTGCACCATCTGTGAGAATTAGGAAAATTCCTACCCTCACTTCACCGTGGGAAGTTTCACAGAGTGTGGGAATTTGGAAAGGGTGCCCCTTCCTCCAGGAGGCATGGCTCTGAGATCAGGTAAGAGCTGAATTCCAGATCCTAACGGCCCCTAGGCCAGGTGCCTTTGTGCAGTGAGCAACTTGCACAACTGTACATGGCGGCTCTGATTGCTCCTTCAGTGCTCAACCTGTATCCACACTGTTAATGCCCTTATCCTATGTGGGTGGGGACATCCTGTTGCTCAAGAATGGCAGCCTGGACTTCCCTGGCGGTCCAGTGGTAACACTCCATGCTCCCAATGCAGGGGACCTGGGTTCGATCCCGGGGACATCTTTGCTCTTTGGCCCATGTGGGCCTCCCATTGCGGTGGCCTCTGTTGTCGCAGAGCACCGGCTCTGGGCGCATGCACTCCAGAGCTCCAGCTCGGTAATTGGACACATTGGTCCATCCGCTGCGCGGCACGTGGGATCTTCCCAGGCCAGGGATCAAGCCGGCGCCCCTTGCACTGCAAGGCGGGGTCCCTACCCACTGGACCACCAGGGAAGCCCCGCATTGCAGGTGGATTCTTTACCCACTGAGCCATCGGGGAGGGTTCTAACTCACTATAGAAGGGGGAGATTCAGACACCGACAGGCATGCATGGAGGACACCCTGAGAACATGAAGGCAGACTAGGGTCGCATGTCCACAAGCCAAGGAACACCAAAGATGCCCAGCAAGCCACCAGCACCTGAGAGGCAGAATCCCACCTGACAACCCTCAGAAGGAACGAAGGAGCTGTTCACAGCTTGGCTTGAGGAGCTACGTTAAAGTCAGCAGAATGGTGCAAACACATTTTCTGCATAGAAACCATCAATTTCCAAGCTTCTGCCGGAGTTCTGACGGTACTCCCCAGCAGCGCCCCCTGGTGGAGACACGAGCGACGGGGAAGGGTTTGCGGCGCTAGCTGATAGAAGGCGCAGCTCTGAAGGAATGTCTGCTTGTAAGAGAACAGAGGTGAGACCCGGCCCGGGGAAGCCAAGGAGCCCTGGGCTGGGGCTCCGTGTAGAGCCTTTTCTCCAAGGAGAGTCACTGAACTCCCAGCTGCAGCCTGCACCATCTGTGAGAATTAGGAAAATTCCTACCCTCACTTCACCGTGGGAAGTTTCACAGAGTGTGGGAATTTGGAAAGGGTGCCCCTTCCTCCAGGAGGCATGGCTCTGAGATCAGGTAAGAGCTGAATTCCAGATCCTAACGGCCCCTAGGCCAGGTGCCTTTGTGCAGTGAGCAACTTGCACAACTGTACATGGCGGCTCTGATTGCTCCTTCAGTGCTCAACCTGTATCCACACTGTTAATGCCCTTATCCTATGTGGGTGGGGACATCCTGTTGCTCAAGAATGGCAGCCTGGACTTCCCTGGCGGTCCAGTGGTAACACTCCATGCTCCCAATGCAGGGGACCTGGGTTCGATCCCCGGCCAGGCAGTTAGATCCCACATGCCACAACTAAAGATGCTGCATGCTGCCACTAACACCCAGCACAGCCAAATAAATAAAAATAAATATTAAAAAAAAAACCAGAATGGCAGCCAAGGCCCCAATTATGGATACGAAGTGCTTGCCTATTCTTCTCCAGGGCATCTCCCCAATCCACGAACAGAACCAGGGTCTCCTACGTTGCCGGCAGGTTCTTTACCAACTGAGCTACAAGGAAAACCTATTGGGGAGTCTGTCTTTCCCTCCCTCCAACCCTCTCAGTGCAGGACCGCAGGGAGGGAGGGAGGTCAGCAGCCTTTGGGAGATCAGTGCTTGCGGAGAGAAGCTATTGTCTTAGAAGAGATGGTGCTTTTCCGCCGTGAAACCAAGTTGAGGAATGCAAGGAAATCCCTAAGGGGATGTCTAAACAGGGCAGGCTGGAGCCCCTTTCCACCTGATTGCTGAGCTGCAGAAAGCACTTGCCTCCTGGGTTTCTGCTGGAGCACGTGGGCGTGGTGGGGATGAGGGGCTCAGGGCCAGAACATTCCAGAAGCCTAGGAGGTGGCCGTCCTTACCCCACCCCCAGCCCGTCGGGTCCCCTGAGTCTCTCTAACCGGGGATGCACTCCGGGAGGGAACGCCACAAGACCCTCCGGGCTCTCTTTAGTGGCGCTCCCTCTGACACCCTGTCTGCCCTGAACACCTCCCCTGGTCCCGACAAGCAGCGGGGTACCCTAAGCCAGAATTCTCCCAGACAGGTCTTACGTCCAGTGCAGCTCTGAGCCCACCTCTGTGGACACACCGGCCTGCCCTTCGGAAGAACAAAGCAACATCTCCAGTAGGCCTGACTCAGTGCTTGGGACCAGACCCAACTCTTCCTGCGGAGATGGCCCCCGGCCGCGTGTTGCGGGCAGGGAAGGGCCACCCCTACCCGCACCCAGCAAGGCCTGAAAGCAGTCGCCTCCACAGAACTTTCTCACACTCACCAGATGGCTTCACAGTTGGAGCAACGGCCACCCAAGTTAGAACGTAGTAGTACATCCTTGCTGTCGCTAGATGGCAACCCTGCGTAAAGGGAAAGCCAAATGGCGCTGGAAATACCGCCGCTCACCTCCGGCCTGCCTCCCCTGGCGAGGTCCCTGGAGAGAATCCAGACGGACCGGGAGGTGCTGGTTTTCGGGTTCGACCCGGGACTCCGGAGGCGTGGCTCCAGGGGGCAATTCCTCCCCCAGGAAGGGCGGGGGTGGGGGTGCTTCCGCAGCAGGGGACCCCTAGGCACCTGCCAAGCTTCCTGAGGCTCCGGAGATGTATGCACGCGCCGAGTGGCTCCTCGTGACCCGGTGGGGACCGGTTTGGCCCCCCAGATTCTGTTTTCAGGTGAAGCACTATCTCACGACAAGATCGTAAGGACTACGAGAAGGGGAGAGAACACGCACAGCTGAGCATGGGCCTCAGACGCCGAGCTCAAGGCCAGGGCGGCAAGGTCAGACCCCGGGGTCGGTTCCGAGAAAAACCAGAGTGACTCTGTGCTCGCAGCTGTACCGTTTCACGAATAATAGCAGCAGCAATAGTGAGAGGTCGGCAGTGTGTTTGGAAGCTTCTGGAATTGTTCTGAAAGTGCTCAGTCGTGTCCGACTCTGCGACCCCCTGGGGGCTGTAGCTCGCCAGGTTCCTCTGTCCATGGAATCTTCCAGGCTGGAAAATACTGGAGCATTTCCTTCTCCAGGCGCCTTCCGGATCCAGGGATTGAGTCTGAGACGCCCGTGTCTCCAGCGTTGCAGGTGAATTCTTTACCACTGAGCCGCCAGGACTCTGAGCCTATTTGTAGTCACAACTGGAGGCTACTTTGGAATCTTCACCCTTTATGCTAATTCACAATACTATATACTATGTGTACCCGTCATTCCAGTCCTGAAACAACTCCGGCAGGCAGACGGGGACAGAGGCTCACAGGAGGGGGGTGATGTGCCCAAGCCCAGTGGTAAATGAACAGGGCTGAAAATTAGCCGATGGTATATCCCAGGACCTGTTTGCCAAGACTGAGTGCCAGGCACCAGGGTAAGATTCAGGGAATTCAGCGCTGAGTAAGATGCCTGGTCCCTAGCTTCTCTCAGGTTGAAAGTTACTCAGGGAGATAGTGGGCCTTCACCATGCCCTCTACCTACCAACAGCCGTTACTCTCTCTCCTTAAGCCTCCTCACAGCAACCTGCCCCACCTGGGCCCTGTTTATTGTCTATCCCCTCCCTCCACCACTCCAGAAACACCTGCTCAATTAACCCTTGGGAGAGCAGGAAGATGCCTGTAATTCTCTAACCTGCCCGCACACCTGGGCTTTCTTGTTCACGCTGTCTATGGGCAGGGCAGCCCCAGAACTTCCAGTTTTCTAGAAGTGTTTCCTGGGACCACAGGCTGCTGCTCCGGAAACCAGTTGATGGGTTTCTTGTTGAGGGGGAGGGGCTTCTGGCCCCAGAGCTTTCCCTTCCTTGTTGGCTATGCCCCTTGGTGGCGGGATTCAAGCTTCTGGTCTCAGGGAGGGAAAACATCTCATAATAACTACCAAAATTCCAAAGCAGTTCCCACGGTTGGGGGCAGAGTCCACAGCAGCTGCGTGGTCTTCTTCTTCTTCTTCTTCTTTTTTTTTTTGCTGCGTGGTCTTCAAGAGACCTATTGCCCAGGCGCTTCTTGTATCTTGAAATGTTCAAACGCAATGGTTCTAGAGACTTTAATGACGGTCACAACTGGGTGGGGTGCTAGTGACCTCTAGTGGACAGATGGTGTCACTACACATCCTTCCCTGCGCCTCCCACAAAACCACCCAGACCAAAACGTAAGCAGTGCAGAAGCTGCGAAACCCTGCAATATGGGTTTTTAGGTTGATTTGACTCCTGAGTGGCTCCTTTAAATTCTCAATCCAAAAGAAGTTTTGGTGTATATATACACAACGGAATATGACTCAGTCGTAGAAAAGAATGAAACAACACCATTTGCAGCAACATGGATGGATCTAGAGATTATTATACTGAGTAAAGTAAGTTAGACAGAGAAAGACAAATATCATATATCGCTTACATGTGAAATCTAAAAAAGAATAATACAAATAAATTTATTTACAAAACAGAAACAGACTCACAAACATACAAAACAAGTTTATGGTTACCAACGGGGAAGGCAGGGGAGGGATCAGTTAGGAGTATGGCGTTAACAGATACACACTATCATATATAAGATATATAAGCGGGCTTCCCTGCTTATATATCTTATATAAGCGGCGCCGGTTCGATCCTTGGCCTGAGAAGATCCCACATGCCGCAGAGCGGCTGGACCGATGTGTCCAATGACCGAGCCGGAGCTCTGGAGCGCATGCGCCCAGAGCCGGTGCTCTGCAACGACAGAGGCCACTGCGATGGGAGGCGCACACGGGCCAGAGAACAAAGATGGATGAAGATGGATAAATGAAAGACCAATAGAAGCGCCCCCCCCCAAAGGATATATAAGCAACAGTGGTTTACTATATAACACGGGAACAATATTCAATATCTTGTAATAACCTATAATGGAAAATAATCTGAAAATATAACTGAACCACTTTGCTGTACACCTGGAACTAACACAGTATTATAAAGCAAATATACGTAAAAAAATCTCAATCCAGAGTGTTCCTGTGCTTACTCTTATACTCAAGGTAACCATTTGTTAACTTGTCTACTTGTTGCTAATTGCTTTCTTTCCTACCTTGTGGCCTTTTTTAAACCATTGTGCCAGTTTGTATCACCTCTAGGGCATCACTTAATGTTCAGTAATGTAGTGCTTGGGTGTGACCTAAGTTGCTTCAGTTGTGTCTGACCCTGAGGGACCCTAAGGACTGCAGCCCACCAGCCTCTTCTGTCCATGGGATTCTTCAGGCAAGAACACTACAGTGGGTTTCCATGCCCTCCTCCAGGGGATCTTCCCCACCCAGGGGTGGAATCTGTGTCTCTTTTATCTCCTGCATCGGCAGGCGGGCTCTTTACCCCTAGTGCCATCTGGAAAGCCCTCGGTAATGCAGGGCCAACAGCAAAACTGTAGTGACAGGCTGATGTTGGTTCACTCACTAGAGAGATGTTCTACACTTTTGAAAATCGACCCATGTCTACATATCGTGGGGCTTTGGTCACAGCAAATGAGACCACTCAGACTTACTTAGACTCACTACAACTTACTCCGAGTTTTCTTTCGTTGTATGGTATTAATTTTCTTTAAGAAGAGGTTTAGACAGCAAGTATTTACTGGGTGAGTTCAGAGTAAGTGAGAAACTAAGCACAAAGAGATATAACCCTGCTGTGTGAGGACAGGTGGCTGACACCTAAACACCACTTGGGGGCGCTCTTCTCTCTTCAGAACAGCACTTAGGAGCCCCAGGGCGTCTCATGCGCACCTGTGATCCATCCCCTTGGGTTACTGTGTTATCAATGCATATGGTCCGTCCATGAATGATCCTGATGCTGCCATCAAAACCCTTCCCACCTGTGAGAAAAGGAGATCCTTCAGGGGTGCTGTGTGATGGTCGGGAGGGGTGGGAAGCGTGGGAAATACATGACTAATCTGAGAACATACATATCTGTAAACAACAAAACTCTGTAAAAGTTAAAAGTAAAATAAAAGTTAAAAAAAAAAACAAAACACAACAAAAAACACTTTCCACGTTCCGGCCAGTGGGGTCAGGGAGACTGGTTCGGAACCCTGCCATACTGACTTCCTGTCCTCAGGAGGAAAGTGGAACATTCTGGACCAGGCAGCGCAAAGTCAGGAAGCACACCTTTGGGCATGCTTCAACGCTCACTCTGAATAATTAATCTTGAGCATTATTGTATACCTCTCGGCTTTACAGACTGTTTACTCAACACAGGAATTTCACCTCAAACTTGAGCTGAGCCATTTCAGGGAACTTTTGACCCCATTGTTCCCCTTCTAGAAATGTCTCCCATAGAGACAACGTGTACAAGGGCACAAAAGGAAACATGCTAGAATATTCATGGCAGTGCTGCTTGTACTATTAAAAAGTCACAAATACTTTAAATATCCATCCATAGGAGAAGAATGAAGTAATCGTAGTGATGGTATCTTCATACTGTGGAATTGTATATGTCAAAAAAGGAACGCAACAGAGCTGTAGGAAGTTGGCCATGGTCATCACATAGTAATGAAGCAACTGAAGTGTGGCCATTCAGACTAAGCGCATAATTCTACTAACATGAGGTGCCGAGACCAGTCAGATTGGGTGGCCAGCGGCTGGAAGGAGACAGAAACAGAGAGTGGTTGTTTCCTGGATACCGAGTTTCAGTGCTGCAGGATGAAAGGGGTTCGGGAGATCCATGGTGGTGATGGTTGCCCAGAACGTGCGGGTACTGAACACCACTGAAAAATGGTTAAGATGGTAAATTTTCTTTTGCACGTATTTTGTGTAAGTTAAAACATACGTGGAAAGAAGAAAATACGGCTTTATTATGAGAGACTGTTTCTGCTGTGATCTGCAATCCACTGTGGCTTAGAGTCTGGTCAAGCTCTGTTGGAAAAGTTGAATTTTCTGCAACAAGCGGAGGGCACAGGGAGCACAGGCCGAGAGGCGGAGAACAGCAAGAGAGAAGGCTGGGACTGAGGAGGCCAGTCATGCAAAGTGACGTGGAGGTGCCTCTTGTGTGTGTTCACATCTGTGAACTCATTACTCTGTAAGAACCCACTGGGGAAGATGCTGGCTTTCAGATCAGGAAAATAAAAGCAGGAGGAAGTGAAACAAATAAACCCTGATGAAGTTAGGGACAGAGTCCGGACTGGGACCTGGGCAGTCACCGGCTCCGTTCCTACTCCATGACAGAGGGAACAGCCTAGAAGCCACCTGGAATCTCAACTGCATCGTGCTGTAGGAGAAATCCACACTGGCTCAGGCAGCCTCCGCCCCAGGGCGTCTCCAAGCCCTGCCTCTCACCCCAGGGTGCCGAGAAGCCCACGTGTGGGGACAGCACAGCTGCCCTGCCCACCCTCTCCCTCATTCTCCCATGCTTTAACGTCATGGACTCTCCTCTTTCCGGAGAAGAGTCTGTGGAACAGTTTTGGGAAACCGTTGGCCATAAAAAAGCATACAGCGCTTGCAACATTTATTCACCACAACTCTACCTTTTTTTTGGTGGAGATGACATTAAGTTTTTTTAACTTTGAAACTTTTTATTTTGTATTGGAGTATAGCTGATTAGGGTTTCCCCAGGTGTTGCTAAAGAACCTGCCTGTCAGTGAAGAAGCTGTAAGAGATGTGGGTTCAACCTCTGGGTCAGGAAGATCCCCTGGAAAAGGGAATGGGAACCCACTCCAGTATTCTTGCCTGGAGAATCCTGTGGACAGAGGCGTCTTGTGGGCTACAGTCTAGGGGGTCACAAAGAGTCAGACATGACTGAGTGACTAACACCAACTAACTTCCTGAACTCAAGGAAGAAGGACCTGGAAGACTCGTGGCTAGAAGCAGTGTAGTGAGTCACACGACAACACTCACCTGGACTTGGCAATGGCAATTTGTCGACAGCCAAGAATAGACTCGTGAAAGAGACGGTGCCAAAATAACTCGTGTAATAAAATGTATTCTACTGCCAGTACTCAGTTTGTCTTCTCATTGTGTTGGTTTCACAATTTTTTAAAACATGATTAACTTATGGACAATAAAGTGAATTATTTACATGTGTTATTATAAATGATCTGTTCCTACACCTCTAATTGCCAAGAGTGAAGGCCTTCTTGGTGTCTCACAGTAACATAAAGTCTGCTGCAGATCTCAGGTGATTCCAGTGACTTATGGGGAGAAGGTAGTCATTTCTCAAGCCCAGTCCAGAGGAATAAGAGGGAAAACCTATAATCAGTATATAGGTTCAGCCCTCAGCCATATGGCAATACCTTTCCTAATAGCCTGCCAGTTCAACACCTGCTCGTAATCATCACACCCTATGCTCAACATCTATATAAGCAGCCAGACGAGGGAGACAGGCCAGCAGAGGAGGCCCTTGCCTAAACAGGGGATACTTGTCTTCATAGGTCTCACCCGTAATCATTTTTCCTAAAGGTTTGCGATGTCTTAGGCTATAGAGGGTCCCTGACCTCAAGTGTGTCCTTAAGTCAGAGACTGTCACCTGGAACCTCAGAGACTGAAGCAAGTTTTGGGAAACCGTTGGCCATAAAAGCATACAGCGCTTGCAACATGTATTCACCACAACTCTACCTTTTTTTTGGTGGAGATGACATTAAGTTTTTTTAACTTTGAAACTTTTTATTTTGTATTGGAGTATAGCTGATTAGGGTTTCCCCAGGTGTTGCTAAAGAACCTGCCTGTCAGTGAAGAAGCTGTAAGAGATGTGGGTTCAACCTCTGGGTCAGGAAGATCCCCTGGAAAAGGGAATGGGAACCCACTCCAGTATTCTTGCCTGGAGAATCCTGTGGACAGAGGCGTCTTGTGGGCTACAGTCTAGGGGGTCACAAAGAGTCAGACATGACTGAGTGACTAACACCAACTAACTTCCTGAACTCAAGGAAGAAGGACCTGGAAGACTCGTGGCTAGAAGCAGTGTAGTGAGTCACACGACAACACTCACCTGGACTTGGCAATGGCAATTTGTCGACAGCCAAGAATAGACTCGTGAAAGAGACGGTGCCAAAATAACTCGTGTAATAAAATGTATTCTACTGCCAGTACTCAGTTTGTCTTCTCATTGTGTTGGTTTCACAATTTTTTAAAACATGATTAACTTATGGACAATAAAGTGAATTATTTACATGTGTTATTATAAATGATCTGTTCCTACACCTCTAATTGCCAAGAGTGAAGGCCTTCTTGGTGTCTCACAGTAACATAAAGTCTGCTGCAGATCTCAGGTGATTCCAGTGACTTATGGGGAGAAGGTAGTCATTTCTCAAGCCCAGTCCAGAGGAATAAGAGGGAAAACCTATAATCAGTATATAGGTTCAGCCCTCAGCCATATGGCAATACCTTTCCTAATAGCCTGCCAGTTCAACACCTGCTCGTAATCATCACACCCTATGCTCAACATCTATATAAGCAGCCAGACGAGGGAGACAGGCCAGCAGAGGAGGCCCTTGCCTAAACAGGGGATACTTGTCTTCATAGGTCTCACCCGTAATCATTTTTCCTAAAGGTTTGCGATGTCTTAGGCTATAGAGGGTCCCTGACCTCAAGTGTGTCCTTAAGTCAGAGACTGTCACCTGGAACCTCAGAGACTGAAGCAATCCTGCGGATGTGTGCGAGTGTTGTGGTTGTTATTTTTTTGGTTCATGCACATTTTCTGTGAAAATATGAATTCTTTAACCAGAACAAGAACTTATGAAGTTTCATATAACAGCTCCTATTTCTAACCTCTTTGGAAAATACCAAAATACCAGGAAGCGCTGGTAACAGTGGAGTGGGGTACCCACTTGGCCATGACCCACTGATCTGAGTGAGGGGGTCCTCCACAGCCCCCCACTGGTAGGATTTATTCCCCTCTTCCTTCAGATGTCACCCCCTGGGCATTTGGGTTCATACCTCTGAGCCCTGTTGGTCTAAGGAACATCGCTGTTGCAGGAGTGCTCCGTGCGCGTGTGGATGCAGGTAGCAGGATAGCCTATTCGAATGAAATCTGTGTATGAGTCCGCATCAGGTCTTAGTTGCAGCTCCTGAGACTTTTCGTGTGGCCCACAGGTTTCTCTAGTTATACATGTGGGCTTCGTTGCCCTGTGGCTTGTGGGATCCTAGTTCCCAGATCAGGGATCAAACCCATGTCCCTAACATTGGAAGGCAGATGCTTAACCACTGGACCAGCAGGGAAGTCCCTATTCTAGTGAATTTGTTTCTGTTTGGCTGCCTATGTATTTCCTGTGCGTGGTCAGTCACTTTAGCAATGACTCTTTGTGACCCTACCTTGTGGACTGTAGCCTGCCAGGCTCCTTTTGTCTGTGGAATTCTCCAGGCAAGAATACTGGAGTGGGTTGCCAAGCCCTCCTCCAGGGGATCTTCCTGACCCAGGAGTTCAACCCACATCTCCCCTGTCTCCTGCATTGCAGGCAGCTTCTTTACCCACTGAGCCTAATTGAGAGCGATTCACCAGGCTTTGTATGTCCTTGTCTTAAAATTTTTGGTGGGGCAGAGTGCAAAGCCGCTTGAAAATGAAACGGACCTGTACCAAAAACCTCTGGCCACTGAAGAGAAGATGGGATGTCCTGGAGAGAGACCGTGGAGCAGTGGTGACTTAAGGAGCGTGGTCCCCCGCCTGGGAAGGGCAGAGGCATCTGGGGGCTCCTCAAGGGCGGCAGGGCTGCCAGCGCTCCACGAGAGCCTCCAGAGGCGGCCACACGGCTGGGTGGCCTGGCGCGGCAGCTCTGACCCCTGAGACCCAGCCTCAGCAAAGACTCCATGTCCCATGAAAGCCAGGAAGCAGAGACTGCTCCACTCAGAGGAGAGGTGGCAGCCAGAATGCTCCTCGTAAGCCTTGGAAGGACAGCAACTTCAAAGCAGACTGAAATGAAAAGGCATGAAGGGCTGACCCAGGCTATACCCCAGATGCCGCTCAAAAACTTGCTAAGTGAAAAGAAGCCAGGCACCAAGGGCCACATAGCGTACGGTTCCACTGATACGGAATATCCAGAACACGCAAATTCATAGAGACAGAAAGCAGGGTAGAGGTCGCCAGAGGCTGGAGGAGAGAGGCTGAGGAGAGACTGCGTGATGGTACCGAGTTTCTTTCTAGGACGGTGAAAACTGTGGTTAGAGAGCGACGGTGGCTGCCCAGTGTTGAGGGAGCCCCTTAGGAGGCTGGGCTTGCAGTCAGACAAGTGAGGAAACGAACTTGGTGAGCAGCTGCAGGAAAGGATAAGAATGCACAGACGGAGCCACGGAAGGTGAGATTTCCTGACTGGATTTGGTGGAGGAGAGAGTAGAGGGGTTGAGGATGAGGAATCACAGACGGAGACAGGAAACAGATGAGGGTTTGGAACCGGAGAAGGACATGCAGGCGTGGGCATGGAGCCTGAGGTGACCTGGGGTCAACCACGGATAGATCGTCCAGGGAGCCCTGGTTCCCGCAGAGAAGGGGTGCAATGCGCGCGTCTGCACCATGCGACCTTTAAAGCAATGCCCTTGACCTCTCTAATCCTGGTTCTCAACCTAAACTGAGGCTGTTGTGTTAAGGTTTGTGAAAACTCCTGGCACGCGTCCGATGCTCCGTCAACGTTAACTGAATCGGAAATGCTGCTCGATGCGTCCCCTCGGCCCTTTGCTCTCTCGAGCGCACCGATGTCACCGCCCTCCCAGCTCTGCTCCGGTTCCAGGGGAGCCCAGAGGAAAGCCCCTCAGCGTCCATCAGCCTCACTGCGTTGCCCGCGTGCACTTGATTTGCATTTTAACAGAGGCTGGCTGGAGGGCTAGAAGCCAGGTCTCCCGGCGCCAGGCGCCGCGCTCCCCACTCCGCAGCCTCTGGACGCCCGCAGAGGGCGCGGGCGGCCGGCGGCCCGGGGCTGTGGGGCTGGCCGCGCTCCCGGCGCCTCCTCCCCGCCTCCGGGCCCCCGCCCTGCCCCGGCTCCCGCGCCGCCCCGCGCTCCGCCCCCGCGCCCCGGCTCTGCGCGGAGGTTGCGGCTCCGCCGGGCAGGCGCACGGGGACCCAGGCGGCGGCGGCGGCCACCGGGTGCAGCGGGTCCGGCGCGGGGAGCCGGGCGCAGCCCCGGCCTGCACGAGCCGCGGCCCTCGGCCCCCGAGGCCGGCCTGGGGGGTCCTCAGGGCGCGCGGAGCGCCGAGTGCGCGTGGGGCTGGGCCCCGCACCCCGGCACAGGAGCGCGGGCGCGGCGCGGCGGAGCGCCCGGCATGGAGCCGGCCCGGGGGCCCCCCGCGCGGACCCGGCCGCCGCCGCCTCCCGCCGTGCGCCCCGCGCCTGCCCCTGCAGCCCCCAGGCCGCGCTCGCCCGCCAAGGAGGAGGGCCGCAGCCCCGAGGGGCTGCTGCGGCGATCGGGGTCGGGCTACGAGGGCAGCACCAGCTGGAAGGCGGCCCTGGAGGGTAAGCGGCGAGCGGGACGCGGGCGGCGGGACGGAGTCACCTTGGCCCCCCTCTCGCTGGGGAGGGCGGCTCTGGAACCGAGGGTGGATGTCAGGGCATCAGAGGCCACACCGTGGGGCGCTAGGAAGGGGGCGGGGAGCACCTGGGGACCACCGATCTCTGCAGGTAACTCACTCTCTGACCTTGGGAGCAGGTTTAGTGCTCCGAGCTTCAGTTTTCCTATGCGTGAAGAGGCAGCGCACTGTCCGGCGCTCACCTGGGAGGCATATTGAGAGCGTGGCTCGACGCTATAGCCGTGAAAACGCTTGCGCAAAGTGCAAAGCCAGAGACCCCAGACATGGCGTGCGGGGTGCCTGGTGGTGATGGGAAGGAGCACCAGCAGGGTCCCACCTTTAAAGGGGTCAGAGGGACCCCGACTGGCAGCGTCCATCAGCCTCACTGCGTTGCCCGCGTGCACTTGATTTGCATTTTAACAGAGGCTGGCTGGAGGGCTAGAAGCCAGGTCTCCCGGCGCCAGGCGCCGCGCTCCCCACTCCGCAGCCTCTGGACGCCCGCAGAGGGCGCGGGCGGCCGGCGGCCCGGGGCTGTGGGGCTGGCCGCGCTCCCGGCGCCTCCTCCCCGCCTCCGGGCCCCCGCCCTGCCCCGGCTCCCGCGCCGCCCCGCGCTCCGCCCCCGCGCCCCGGCTCTGCGCGGAGGTTGCGGCTCCGCCGGGCAGGCGCACGGGGACCCAGGCGGCGGCGGCGGCCACCGGGTGCAGCGGGTCCGGCGCGGGGAGCCGGGCGCAGCCCCGGCCTGCACGAGCCGCGGCCCTCGGCCCCCGAGGCCGGCCTGGGGGGTCCTCAGGGCGCGCGGAGCGCCGAGTGCGCGTGGGGCTGGGCCCCGCACCCCGGCACAGGAGCGCGGGCGCGGCGCGGCGGAGCGCCCGGCATGGAGCCGGCCCGGGGGCCCCGCGCGGACCCGGCCGCCGCCGCCTCCCGCCGTGCGCCCCGCGCCTGCCCCTGCAGCCCCCAGGCCGCGCTCGCCCGCCAAGGAGGAGGGCCGCAGCCCCGAGGGGCTGCTGCGGCGATCGGGGTCGGGCTACGAGGGCAGCACCAGCTGGAAGGCGGCCCTGGAGGGTAAGCGGCGAGCGGGACGCGGGCGGCGGGACGGAGTCACCTTGGCCCCCCTCTCGCTGGGGAGGGCGGCTCTGGAACCGAGGGTGGATGTCAGGGCATCAGAGGCCACACCGTGGGGCGCTAGGAAGGGGGCGGGGAGCACCTGGGGACCACCGATCTCTGCAGGTAACTCACTCTCTGACCTTGGGAGCAGGTTTAGTGCTCCGAGCTTCAGTTTTCCTATGCGTGAAGAGGCAGCGCACTGTCCGGCGCTCACCTGGGAGGCATATTGAGAGCGTGGCTCGACGCTATAGCCGTGAAAACGCTTTGCGCAAAGTGCAAAAGCCAGAGACCCCAGACATGGCGTGCGGGGGGGTGCCTGGTGGTGATGGGAAGGAGCACCAGCAGGGGTCCCACCTACCTCTTTCAGTCAGAGGGGCTCAGAAGGTGACCCCTGACTGGCCAAGGGGGGCGGTAACCAAAGCGGAGAGCAGAGTTTAAGATCATGAGTTCGTTCAGTGTGGCGGCTGGTGGTGCGTGGTGTGGGAGGTGCTGGAGTTGGCAGGAGGGCTGGTCCTCTGGAAGTTTCTCCTTACGTGGGGCATCCAGAGTCCAAAGACTGAGGACCTGGACAGAATCAACTGGGGAAGCCCCAAGCTCTATCACCCAACCATTAGGGAAGGAGTGTCAGAACAGGAAGGCTTCCCGGAGCAGGTGCTCTCCTAGGAGTATGGCAAGAGAAGACCGAGTGACGTGTTCAGGGATCCGGTGGGAGAGCTAGCTTGTGCCTTGTGGAGAACTGACCTCCAGAATACCAAGAATGGGTCGGGCAAGAAGAGAGGAGTCTGAGGACCCCGACTGTGAATGGCCACCCAGGCCTTGTCAAAGAGTTTGGACTTTCAAGCAACTGTTGGGAGACTTAGAGCCTCGAACGAGACACCGGGTGTGCCCTTGGGAAAGCGGTAGTAGCCCAGAGGGGTCAGACCAAGGCCAGGTCAGTGAGGAAGGTGAGGACGTGGTCGGGGAGGGACATAACCAGTGCCAACCAGGGCAGGTGCCTGGCCGAGGAGGGAGAGGTGGGGACAGCCATGTCAACATTTAGCACAAAGGTGGGTGGGCCAGGGGACTTGGATGACCTGAAGAGGGGCCATGCATGCTCTAGGGGGAACGCTGGACACCTGAGGGGTGACTTGAGACAAAGAAGACAAAGATGTTGGAATAGAAGAAGAAGAAGCTTTGGGGAGGAGCTTCAGGTGGAGAAGAGCTGAGCTGGATGAAGGTGGACAGACCCCTCTCTTTGACACGCGTCTTCAGGCGCATTGTTAGATGTATTTGTGACGCCCACTTCCCTCCCACCCAAGTTATTTTTTGAAATTGCTCAAAACTTTTGCCTGTATTCTTCATTGATTCATTCATAAGCATTTCTCCAGGGTCTGACCTAATCTAGTTCTAACTCCCCAGTGGTGAGGGCCACTTCAGAGGTGGTGGGGCCTCATTCAGTCCCTCTGGCTTGCTACCTCCTGTCTTACTTCCTGTCCTGAACTTGGCCCCTTCTGCTTCCTACTACCAGTGGTGGCTGGGCCGACTACCTGCAATTTCGGTTGAAGAAGACGCAGCACACCTGGCAGGAAATGGCCCAGGGGGTCTCTCGGGATACTGGGTCTTCCAGGCCACGCTGGAATCCTTGCCCTCCTGTGGCCCAGCCTCATCTCATCTGTCTGGGCCTGACTCCTGCCTGGCCTGACGCTGGGTCTCATGGCGCCTCTGGCCTCTTGCCCTTGCATAATCCATCAGGAGCAGCCCCCACTCTGATGCCTGTGGACCTGGGGGGCTCAGCACCTGGGGCCTGTGGGCCTTTCCCCACAGTTTTAGCACGTGGCGTCCCTCTGCCAGTCCCCAGAGCATCTCTGCGTGTGCGCTGGGTGTCCCATCTCCTGCGGGGAGAGGGGAGCTCTGGAACCAGGATGGTGCTCTCCAGGGTCCTGCCCTGTGCTGGTCCCCACACTCACTCACTCCTCCTCGTCCCCACCCCCACGCCTGGAGGGCCCACTCTCCTGGCACAGTTCTTGGCACAGGGAACATTCCTGTTCTTGAAGAGGTCACAGGACGGGGCAGAGGGCACGGATTCCGGGGTTGGGTAAGCCTGCGCCAGATCCTTCCACCGTGGCTGGTTCTCAAACTGGTCCGGATGTCAGTTTCCCCACCTGCTAAGCTAGAGGAGGATTTCTGCCTCTCAGGGCTACATGGACTGAGGTACTGGGGTGCAGGCTGTGGGCAGGCAGGGAACCCCTTTTCCAGTCCCTAGAGCCCTGCATCCCCAGTGGGGAGACCTAGGGAAAGTATGTGACCATCTGCTCAACTGAAATGCTTTGACTGCTGGTCTGTTTCTCGTGAGTCCACGGCCCACCCCAAACTGTGTGTGTGCTAAGTTGCTTCAGTCACGTCCTACTCTTTGTGAGCCCGTGGACCGTAGCCCGCCAGGCCGCTCTGTCCAGGGGATTTTCTAGGCAAGGATACTGGAGTGGGTTGCCATTTCCTACTCTAGGGATCTTCCTCACCCAGGGATCTAAGTGGGGTCCACCTAAGGACTCCAGTCAAAGACCCTGGGAAACCCCTGTGATGGGATGAGGGGTCTGTCATGTCTGGGGACCAGCGGATTTCTTTTGCAGCCCTTGCTTAGCCAAGCATCTGTTTTGAGACTTCTTCTTTTGGCTGAGCTGTGGGGCATGTGGGATCTTAGTTCCTGGACCAGGGATGGAGACCTCACCTCCTGCATTAGAAGTGTGGAGTTCTAACCACTGGACCACCAAGGAAGTCCTTGTCTTGAGACTTCTTGATTTGACCAAACTGAGCCCTCAGGGGGCTGGTGCTCCTTTTTTTTCCCCATGTGCACCTACTATGTGCCCGCCTTGTGCTGGGGATTTCATATATCTATATCTATATCTATTGCATTTAACCCACACATCTGCCCTTCCATGGGTTGGGTGAGTGTTGTATCTGTTTTATACATGAAGAAACCAAGGCTCCCAGAGGCTCCATGTCTTTCCCAAGGATACACATTGCTCTCTCTCACACGAAACCCGGCAGAGTTTGCCACGGCCCTCTGGCGTGGGAGCTCTGACCTCACCAAGGCCGTGGGGCTCGGCGGGCTCATTGGGGAGAGTCAAGTTGTGCTTGTGACGCATGCAGCTCTCCTCCCTGGGCTCCTCAGACGACCCTGCCACCTCCGGCAGATATTTTTTCCTCTTCACAGGTTAAGTGATGTGGAAAACATCTTCAATCTAAAGCTGGGATTGGAGCCCAGGTCTTTAAGACTTTGCTTCGATGAACCGTTAGCTTTATAAATAGGAAGCCAAACAGAAATTCTTCCAATGGAGTCCTCTCCCTGGGGGTGTTCACCTTTCCTTCCACTCTCAGCCTTGGGGGACAGATTGGAGAAATGATCCCAAGCTCCCTCCTGGGTTCTGGAAAGACTGGAGGTGATTGGAGATGGGAATATTTTTGGCATTGGTGGCGGGGGGTGGGGTAGTGAGGAAAAGCAGCCTAAGGGTATGGGTTGGGGGTGGGTGGAGTGATTCCGCAAATCTCAGGCTATAGATTTTTCAATGCTCACCAAATCTGAATTTTTAATGTTGAAAGTTTCTTGATTAGGCATAAACCCACCACTTCCTGCTCAAAACCACACACATGCATTTAGCAAAACCTCTTAAAAATTTAAAAATTACATCTGAGAGTTTTTGACTGTCATGAGGATGTTCGCCAGACTGTGGGCCTGGCAACTTAGACGTCAGCTAATGAGTCTCTTTCGCGCTGTGATATGAAGGTGTTGGGGGATTGGTCTGGGCTTGGGACCCAGATTTTTTTCAGGTGTCCTTTCTAACATTAGACTTAATCATCCGTGTTTATAACAAAAATAAACTGCACCCTCAAACTCCGTTTAATAAGAGTCATTGTGTAGAAGGAAGAATGGCTGAGTTAGACATTTGTTCTGACTTGAATTGTTTCCCCCAAAGAGATGTGTGGAATTCATAGCTCCCTGGCTCCTCAGAATATGACCTTATTTGGAAATAGGGTCGCTGGGGATGTAATTAGTTCAGATGGGGGCATACTGCAGTAGAGTGGGCTCCTAACCCACTGTGACCGGTGTCCTTATGAGAGATGTTCACACAAAGACAGACACGGGGAGAAGGATGTAACAGTGAAGGCAGAGACTGGAGTGATGCAGCTGCAAGCCCAGGAGGGCTGGAGATTACCAGCAAATGAGCAGAAATGAGGCAGAGCCAGGAAGACTTTGCCTACAGGTCTTGGAGGGAGCATGGCTTGCTGACACCTTGATGGTGGGCGTCTGGCCTTCCGAGCTGAGAGACAACACATTTTTGGTGTTTTAAGCCACCTAGTTTGTGGTGCTTTAGTATGTCGACCTAGGAAACTCATATCACATTGTTTTGAGTTGTCGAGCTCCACGGCTACTCTCGAGAGTGAAGAAGGAGTCAGGCTCTGTCACGTGTCCCTCTCTGTCCACAGCACCGCGTCCAGGGGCTTCCCTGGTGGTCCAGTGGGTAAGGACACCGCCTTGCAGTGCAAGGGGCGCTGGATCGATCCCTGGCCTGGGAAGATCCCGCGTGCCGCGGAGCGGCTGGACCGATGTGTCCAATGACTGAACCGGAGCTCTGGAGCACATGCGCCCAGAGCCGGTGCTCTGCGACAACAGAGGCTGCTGCGATGGGAGGCCCACACAGGCCAAAGAACAAGATAAATAAATGAAAGATCAATAGAAATGGCCCACCTGCCCCCTCCCTCCCTAACCCTACCCCCGCAAAAAAAGGGGAGTCCTCAGTCCTGGTGATGTTGGAGACGTGGGCACAGACGCCCCTTTCCCTGAGAGCAGGTGTATCTCCACAGAGCCAAGGGCATTGTCCTTCAGGGCAACTAGATTCCTTGTACTCCAAGTCCCAGTGGGCTCCCTGAAACGTGCAAGGCAATGACTGCGCCCTGTTGGAGGGAACCCAAAGGCGAGTAAAGCACAACCCTCAAAAGGACCAACACGATGGACATGAGCCTGGGCGAACTCAGGGGACGGTCAAGGACAGGGAGGCCTGGCGTGCTGCAGTCCACGGGGCAAAGAGTGGGACGCGACTTGGCGACTGACCAACTACTGAAAAGAAGCCTGTGGGCCGCTAAGCATCGTGATGGTGACGGCCAACACTGAAGAAGAACTTACCATGCCAGGCCCTGCTCTAGCACTATTCATTGAATTCTCAGAGAATTCTAAGAAGCAGATACTGGTACGACTTCGTTTTAAAGATGAGGAAAATGAAATAAAATAGAAGCTAAGTAGCTTTGCCATGAGAAGGTGGTAGAGCTGGGTTCTGAACAGGCGAAGCGGTTTTCAATGCTCTTATTAGAGTGCCACGGTTCTAGGAGAGGACGGAGAGGCGTTTCCTGAAGGAAGAGGAAGGAGTCACACAGCGTGCTCGCCACAGGCAGCGACCTTGCAGCTCAAGGGGACCGGCCTTACAACATGCTGCCCCTGAGAACAGCAGAGCAGACACAGATGGAGTCCAGCCCTCAAGGGCAGGCGTGAGCCTCTGTTCTTACCGTGCCCGGGGCCATTCGTCTCTGGACTCCTAGGCGCTTACCAGTATAGACCACGCTCATAGGAATGGGCATGAGGGTTTGTTGGACTTGCAAGTAAACATGGCAGACTGAATACCTGCCGTTTTCCTTTCCCTCTGAAACTCACTAATACAGTAGTGCAAAAATATTTTTCCCCCTTTGTTTTCTTTCGGCATTGCAGCATGCAGATCTTAGTTCCCTGACCAGGAGTTGAACCTGTGCCCCCTTGTCAAGGACATGCAGAATCTTAACCACTGGACCGCCAGGGAAGTTGCAGTAAAGGGATGGTTTTAAAAGACCACAGGCCAAGGCATGTCCTTCACCAGAAAGGAGTCCTCAGTCCTGGTGATGTTGGAGACGTGGGCACAGACGCCCCTTTCCCTGAGAGCAGGTGTATCTCCACAGAGCCAAGGGCATTGTCCTTCAGGGCAACTAGATTCCTTGTGCTCCAAGTCCCAGTGGGCTCCCTGAAACGTGCAAGGCAATGACTGCGCCCTGTTGGAGGGAACCCAAAGGCGAGTAAAGCACAACCCTCAAAAGGACCAACACGATGGACATGAGCCTGGGCGAACTCAGGGGACGGTCAAGGACAGGGAGGCCTGGCGTGCTGCAGTCCACGGGGCAAAGAGTGGGACGCAACTTGGCGACTGACCAACTACTGAAAAGAAGCCTATGGGCCGCTAATCATCGTGACGGTGACGGCCAACACTGAAGAAGAACTTACCATGCCAGGCCCTGCTCTAGCACTATTCATTGAATTCTCAGAGAATTCTAAGAAGCAGATACTGGTACGACTTCGTTTTAAAGATGAGGAAAATGAAATAAAATAGAAGCTAAGTAGCTTTGCCATGAGAAGGTGGTAGAGCTGGGTTCTGAACCAGGCGAAGCGGTTTTCAATGCTCTTATTAGAGTGCCACGGTTCTAGGAGAGAACGGAGAGGCGTTTCCTGAAGGAAGAGGAAGGAGGCACACAGCGTGGTCGCCACAGGCAGCGACCTTGCAGCTCAAGGGGACCGGCCTTACAACATGCTGCCCCTGAGAACAGCAGAGCAGACACAGATGGAGTCCAGCCCTCAAGGGCAGGTGTGAGCCTCTGTTCTTACCGTGCCCGGGGCCATTCATCTCTGGACTCCTAGGCGCTTGCCAGTATAGACCACGCCCATAGGAACGGGCATGAGGGTTTGTTGGACTTGCAAGTAAACATGGCAGACTGAATACCTGCCGTTTTCCTTTCCCTCTGAAACTCACTAATACAGTAGTGCAAAAATATTTTTCCCCCTTTGTTTTCTTTCGGCATTGCAGCATGCAGATCTTAGTTCCCTGACCAGGAGTTGAACCTGTGCCCCCTTGTCAAGGACATGCAGAATCTTAACCACTGGACCGCCAGGGAAGTTGCAGTAAAGGGATGGTTTTAAAAGACCACAAGGATAACAAGAACACGAGAAAAAACAATAGCAACAAAGTTGGGAGCTAGGGATCAGTGATGATGTAACTAACACTGACTCCCCCAGCCTTAGAAAGTTCAGGAAACAAAGGAGAAACCTGAGTCTCACACAGGACCCCTGAGAGCAGAGACGGGGCACTAGGCAGCACGGCACTGAGTGAAGAGAGAGCTGATACCAGGAGGGCTGGGTGAACTCTTACTGGAAGACTTTAGGTTCCCAATCCTCTTCCCACTCTGTGAGCCTCTCCCCAGCCCTCCAGCCTATGGAGAGAGGACACCAGTGGACTTGAGAGCAAACAAGGCAACATGTACGCACTGAGGGCTGAGGATGGCCTCCTCACCTCTTCTGCCAGCCGGGCCTACACCCTCTAGGAGTGAAACCAGAGGTGCAGTCCCCGGGGGGTCTGACCCAAGAGGAGAAGCCCAAAGAGGTCAACAAACAAAGAACCAGACTTCCCTGATGGTCCAGTGCTAAGATCCCATGCTCCCAAGGCAGGGGGCCTGGGTTCAGTCCCTGGTCAGGGAACTAAGATCCACAGGCCAGGGAACTAGGATCGAGTACGGCCAAATAAATAAATAAATATTTAAAAAATCAAGCCAAATGTCAAACAAACAAACAGAGAGCCATGAGGACCAGCCCAGGCAAATCACTCTGCCATGACCTCCACAGTTAATAAGCCTTTCTCACGGCCTAAGAGGCACCAATAAAGTCTTACTCCTTTTGCCTTCACCATAAACAGATAACTAAGTCTCTCTAGACATACGAGGGAAGTCCCTGACATGGAAGTTAGAGATCAAAATAAATGCACAGGGAGGAAAAAGCCGTTTGGAGAAAACAATGATTATGCAGACTAAACTTTCTGCCCACCTCTCCCCCTGACTTCCTGCTCCCCCCACAAAAAATCAACTCAAAAATCTATCAGTATTATTCAGAGAGATAAGAGAAAATTTCACATCATTAAAGTAAGAACAGGATGCTCTAAGAGGGAGTATTTAGGGACAGCAGCAACAAACCCAAAAAACCTCGGAAGTTAAAAATAATTGTAAGAATAAAAGATTCAGTAGGGAGTGGGAAGATAAAGTTTTTAAAAATCTTCAGGGAATAGAGCAAAAAGGCCAAGTGGATATGAGAGCTTCCCCTCTCTGGTGTCTCTTTCTCTTCTTGTAAGGGGACTAATCCCACCACGGGAGCCCTCACCAAGAATGGAATCTGCTGGTAGCCTTGATCTTGGACTTGTCAGCCTCCAGAACTGGGAGAGAGAAGTGTCTGCTGTTTCAGTCATTCAGTCTCAGGTTTTTGTTAGTCTGTACTAAGACAGAAGTGAAGCAAGATTCCTGCTTTTGCCTCATTGGCTTAAAGGAGTTTTGGAGTTGAAATAAGGATGAACACACGGAAGTGCAGGCAAAGGAAAATAACTAATTACAGGGAAACCAGAAGTTGTGTAGAAATAACGATCATAATACACTGCATAGCTTTGCTGGGAGTAGCATTTCCATTGTCATAAGAAAGGAACATGGGGACTTCCCTGGCGGTCCAGTGGTTAACACTCCTCGCTTGCACTGCAGGGGCGTGGGCTCTATCCCTGGTCGGGGGACCACAAGCTGTGTGTGGCACGCCGCCCTCCCCTCCAAAACAAACCTCATCAAATTATCGCTCCAAGCCAAACTCGGATGTTGAGAGGGCAAGCAGTATGTGAGTGGTCAGGATATGACAATAATGCAGAGAATTAAATCTTCCTCATTATCGTGGAATGTCCATACGCAATGTCTTCAACAGAAAAGAGAGCCATGAGGACCAGCCCAGGCAAATCACTCTGCCATGACCTCCACAGTTAATAAGCCTTTCTCACGGTCTAAGAGGCACCAATAAAGTCTTACTCCTTTTGCCTTCATCATAAACAGATAACCAAGTCTCTCTAGACATACGAGGGAAGTCCCTGACACAGAAGTTAGAGATCAAAATAAATGCACAGAGAGGAAAAAGCCGCTTGGAGAAAACAGTGATTATGCAGACTAAACTTTCTACCCACCTCTCCCCCTGACTTCCTGCTCCCCCCACAAAAAATCAACTCAAAAATCTATCAGTATTATTCAGAGAGATAAGAGAAAATTTCACATCATTAAAGTAAGAACAGGATGCTCTAAGAGGGAGTATTTAGGGACAGCAGCAACAAACCCAAAAAACCTCGGAAGTTAAAAATAATTGTAAGAATAAAAGATTCAGTAGGGAGTGGGAAGATAAAGTTTTTAAAAATCTTCAGGGAATAGAGCAAAAAGGCCAAGTGGATATGAGAGCTTCCTCTCTCTGGTGTCTCTTTCTCTTCTTGTAAGGGGACTAATCCCACCACGGGAGCCCTCACCAAGAATGGAATCTGCTGGTAGCCTTGATCTTGGACTTGTCAGCCTCCAGAACTGGGAGAGAGAAGTGTCTGCTGTTTCAGTCATTCAGTCTCAGGTTTTTGTTAGTCTGTACTAAGACAGAAGTGAAGCAAGATTCCTGCTTTTGCCTCATTGGCTTAAAGGAGTTTTGGAGTTGAAATAAGGATGAACACACGGAAGTGCAGGCAAAGGAAAATAACTAATTACAGGGAAACCAGAAGTTGTGTAGAAATAACGATCATAATACACTGCATAGCTTTGCTGGGAGTAGCATTTCCATTGTCATAAGAAAGGAACATGGGGACTTCCCTGGCGGTCCAGTGGTTAACACTCCTCGCTTGCACTGCAGGGGCGTGGGCTCTATCCCTGGTCGGGGGACCACAAGCTGTGTGTGGCACGCCGCCCTCCCCTCCAAAACAAACCTCATCAAATTATCGCTCCAAGCCAAACTCGGATGTTGCGAGGGCAAGCAGTATGTGAGTGGTCAGGATATGACAATAATGCAGAGAATTAAATCTTCCTCATTATCGTGGAATGTCCATACGCAATGTCTTCAACAGAAAAGTTGAGAAGTATTGACTTCTCGACACAAAGCTTTTAGAGATTTGGAGGTAAACACCAAAAGAATTCACTCCAAGAGTTGGAAGTAGCTGCCTCTGTGGAAGGGGCCGTGTTCTTTGGTTTTAGTTCTTTTAGTGAGGCCCAGTAGGGCTTCTTGACTTTGGATCTGTGGCTCTGCAGATCCTTGATGAGTGGCCAGGTTTCTTTTGCCACTCTGTTGTGAAGTACAATACAGATGAATTACTAGAAACAGCATCAGGCACTCGGATGTCCAGCAATGCTGAACTGCTGTAAATGTTTGTATTAACAGATACTTCCTTTCGACTTTGATACTTTGCTTGTACAGGTACCCAACGGTGGATAATCCAGAAGTGGGCTGTAGTGGTGGTTCTTTCATCTATATACATATATAACTTAAAAAAATTTGTTTAAAGGACTTAATAAAAAGGGAATTCTCATCTAGTAGGATGGCTGTCACACAAATGGAGGCCAACAACACATTGTGTTGGCACTGGTGTAGGATATCAAACTGAAATGGTTTTACCTCGATTTGAGACTTAAACCCAGGGCCCTGACCTGATCGAATCCTGCCTGGGACTTGAATCCCTGTGGCTGGAGCTTGAATTCCAGCCAAAACGCTGTTTGAGACTTGAACCCATGTGACTGGGGCTTGAACCTAGCCAAACCCTGGTTTGGGACTCGAAGCCACGTGGCTAAGGCTTAACCCCAGCCAAAACCCTGCTTGGGACTTAAACCCACATACTCAAGATTCAATCCCGGCCAAAACCCTGTCTGAGAATCAAACCCATGTGGCCGTGACTTAATCCAGTACTCACCCAATGTCTGGACCCACTGAGGCTCAGGTTCTTCGTGCCTCAACGTAGAAGGAATTCAGCGAGAAGCAGTGATAGACGGACGAGAAAAGGACTTATTAGGATAGGGCACTTGTAAGCGTTGCAAACGTGCAGGCAGGAAAGCTCTGCTCTGCTCTCTCTTTGATTGAGTGCGCAGCCATATATATAGGATGGTAGAAGACCGCCCCCCTCAAGTAGACACAGGTGCAAGGCATACATCATTAGTTCCTTCTTCGCCAGCTCCTCCTTCATCAGCTGTTTATACCCAGTCAAGCCTGCTTTACAGAACAAGAAACAGCTCTCTTGAGTTACAGCCAACTCATTGGCCTCCCAACCTTTCTCAGGTTTCACCCTTCTGCCTACTGTCCCCTACCAGGACTCTACAACCACCTACCTGTTCTGCTCTGTCCCTATTAAAATGGTGTAACAGCTTGCAAAACAGTTTGATGGATCCTCAAAAAACTAAATGTACAATTACCTGGTGATCCAGCAATTCCACTCCTAGGCGTATACCTCTGAAGAACTGAAAACAGGGACTCAAACAGATCTCTGTTTGCCAGGGTTCATTACAGCATGATTCATAATAACAAATTCATACATAACTTTATGACATGATTCTGTCATAAAGACAGAAGCAGTCCAAGTGTCCATCAGCGGATGGATGGATAAAGAAAATGTTTGTAGTCATACAATGCAATATTATTCAGCCATAAAAAGCAGTGAAATTTTGATATGTGCTACAACATGGACGAACACTGAAAACATGTTAAGCAAAAGAAGTCAGACCCAAAGGACAGATCTTGTATATGATTCCACTTACACGAGGTACCTAGAATAGGTGAATATATAAAGACCGAAAGTGGATTAGAGATGAGCAGGGCCACAGCCACAGAAGGAATTCAAAAAGTGCGTGGCCCTGGAGGGAGGGCTTTTAAGCAGAGGTACTGCACTACTGGGAAGAGCCCCTGGAAGAGGGCATGGCAACCCACTCCAGCATTCTTGCCTGGAGAGTCCTGTGGACAGAGGAGCTTTGTGGGCGACAGTCGATAGGGTCAGAAGGAGTCAGACACGACTGAAGCAACTTAGCAGCAGCAGCAGCACTGGAGATCAGACAAACCTGTGCTCAAGGATGGCACCTCGGACTCGATTTACAGCATCCGAATTCCCCGGAGCAACCTCCAGGCTGCGGACCCCTCCCTCCCAGCTGATCAGTGGCAGCATTCAATCAGAAATAAAGGGCACAATCCATGTCATGTGCTTGAGCAGCCCCAGACTATCCCTCCTCCCTCACTCCTGCTCCATGGAGAAACTGTCTTCCATGACGCCAGTCCCTGGTGCCAAAAGGTTGGGGACCACTGTCCGGAGGGCTTGTTCCAGCACGGAGTGCTGGGCTCAGCCCCAGAGTTTCTCGGTGTCTGGACTGGGGCTGGCGGGGGGCTGGGCAGTAATCACCCCCTCTCTCTCTCCTCAGACACCACCACGCGTCTCCTGCTGGGGGCCATCGCCGTGCTTCTGTTCGCCATCCTGGTGGTGATGAGCATCTTGGGTGAGCATGGCTGTCCCAGCATTTTGCCATTCCGTTTCTACACACCTTGTCCACAGCATGTCTAATTAGGTAAAGCAAGGTTCCAGACCTGTCACTGATTCTGCGGGGGTCAGAGTCAACAGAAACATAAAGCGTTGGTTCCAGATGACATTTTAGCTAACATAGTATGTTCACATATTGATTATATCCATCCTCTTAACTAAGCCATGCAGCGACAGTGGAGACGTTACTTAGGTACCATTACAAAAATGCTTCAGGAACGCTGAACACACTTGATGTGCGTTAGGTGGACAATGCTTGGGGTTGAGAGACAGTTTGGGGTTCAGGGCCTTAAAGATCGCATTCACTCACTCAACACTTATGGAGCCGGGCTGTGTGTTAGGCTCTGGGCTAAGTGCTGAAGACTTTTTCAAAAGTGTAGTATGACATCAATTCCCTTGTCCACTGATAAAGATGTTACTGCCTGAGGGCTTCCCAGAGGGAGGAACACAGGTGCTAAACCCTGAAGAATGAGTAGCTTCCTGGAGACCAGGAGGAAGAGGAAACAACATTCGCCTGAGAAACACAGAGTGGCAGGTAGGACTGAAAGGGTCATTGTTCAGTTGCTCAGTCGTGTCCGACTGTTTGCGAGCCCATGGACTGCAGCATGCCAGGCTTCCCTGTCCTTCACTACCTCCTGGAGTGTGCTCGAACTCATGTCTGTTGAGTCGGTGATGCCACCCAGCCATCTCATCCTCTGTCGTCCCTTTCTCCTTCTGCCTTCTATTTTTCCCAGCATCAGGGTCTTTTCCAATGAGTCGGCTCTTTGCATCAGGTGCAATCCAAAGTATTGAAGCTTAAACTTCAGGGTTGAAGCAGGAAGAAAAAAAAAAAGACGACACTGTTACAAGTAAGGCAGGTGCAGCTATATGAACTGAAGCTTTGCTGCTTGTAAGGGATTCAAGCTAACATTATAGCAGGACCTCTGCCTTTGAAGAAGCATCCTAAGACGTCCAGATGGGAGGAAAATCCACGCATAATGTCAGTTCTAACCATCCCTCACTTGTAGGGCATGCAGGCTAAGCAGGGCGCTGTGGGTGCTTAGAGAAGAAGTGGGTGACCACTGGGGCCAGCTTGGATCCACCTGGATGAATTGCTATAAATTAAAGTCTTCTATTGCTAGGTTGGGAGGACAGAGCCATGTGTAAACGCACCATATTGTGATTGAGGAAAGCATGACAGTCTCTGAGATCCTTGCTCAAAAGCCTGGCCTGTACTTCTCCCATCCAAGTACTAACCAGACCCGACCTTGCTTAGCTTCCAAGATCAGACAAGCTTGGGCACATCCAGGGTGACGTGGCCATAGACTGGCCTATACTTTTCTGAATGAGTCTGCAGCTCGTTGAGCGGGAATGCCCGGGTGTTCCTTTGATTAATTGGTGTTGGTGTGGCAGTAGCTCCCTTGGGTGCTTGAGTACCACGGGCCTGCTCTTGACTCTGTCCTGGTCTACATTTTAATCGATCTCTTGTATGAGAACAAATGAAAAACTATGCTTATGGAATGTGCAGCCGATGCAACCCAAAGAAGCATTTCCATGGGAGACAAAAAAGAAACAGAGATTAAAATTCATTGTCAAAAACTCAAATGAGTCAATGGGAAGGAGGTGACTGTGGAAGAAATAAACACCAGATCCTGCATTTGGATTTAAACATATTTTACACCTGTTCTGAGCAGGAGGGCCCGGCTTGGAAGAAGATCATAGGGAAACAGTTTATGAGAATGGATGAATTCCTTTGACAAGGAGGCCCTTAGAGAAGGAAGCTCGCAGCTTCCTTCCCAGAAAAGCGCACGTGTATGCACACACCCACAGATCCTTCTCATTGGAGCCTCTGCAGACTGGAAAGCCCGAGGCAGCCGGAAGGGGTACGGTGATGGCTGCTGGGTGGTGGACCACAACCGATGTGTCCCCGCCTGTGCTGGCGGCTGCATTTTAGGGGTGAAGTGGGCGCATCGCGGTGAGGCAAGCAGGGTGGAGAAGCTCTGGAGAGCACCCCCTCCAAGGGATTGTGGAAGAGAGGGGGTCTGTTCCGTTCTGGATGAGGGGGATGGGGGCCGTCCAACAAGGAAGTGGTGGCAGACAGACCAGATCTATCCGGGTCACTCCAGAGGCAGATCCTGGACCCGTGGAATCAGGTCAGCAGAACGCAGGTTGGGACTCAAAATTGAAACGGAACTTTCCAGCAATTCAGCAGCGGCAGCGGATGAGGGTGTGGCCAGTGAGAGCCAGGGGCTGGGGCTGGGGGTTGGGGTCTGCGGAGAGCGAGGACGCCTGGCCACCAGGTTCAAGTTTCTCGGGTTCCACGCATTAGAGAGTACAGAGAGAAAGGAGACCATACCCCGGGGCTAGCCTGCTGTCGCTTCCCCGCATGGGGGTGTCTCCGCCAGTCCTCCAAATTCCTCTTCCTGATTCATATAGTCCTCAGCCTCTTACCTGCCCGGCACTGTGACAGGCGCTCCTCTGGGGCGAGTGGTTGATGGGCACCGAAGTCGAGGCAGGTGGAGCGAGCGGCGGGAGAGGGATTCTTGGGGGGCCGGGCAGAGACCTGTTTTGCGGGCACACACTGAACCCTTTCTTTTCCTCGCAGCTTCCAAGGGCTGCATCAAGTGCGAAGCGCCCTGCCCGGAGGACTGGCTGCTCTACGGAAGGAAATGCTACTTCTTTTCCGAGGAACCGAGGGACTGGAACACGGGCCGGCAGCACTGCCGCAGCCACGACGCGGCGCTGGCGGTGATCCAGAGCCAGAAGGAACTGGTGCGTGCCTGGAGGCGGGGCCTTTCGCGGAGAGCCACGCCCCCAAGGACCTGGTTGGCCCCTGTGACCTCTTTGCAGAGGGCAGCCCTGGGTGGGGTGTGCAGGTGGCCTCCACGGGGTCTGAGCAGCTCCCTGAAGGGGATTTTGTTTTCACTGCTACCCTCAAGGCTGATCATGTCCATCCAAGGCTGGTTGGCTGAGCTCAACTCCGTAAAGAGAAAGCATTACAAATCACACATGTCCTTGTGAAATCCAATTGGCCTCTTCACCTAGTCCAAATTCCTCATTTAACACCCCAGACAGTTTTATCACTAGAAATGTAACGGTTCTTGCAGTCCAAAAGCTAAACTCACTTCTGTTTATCTCTGATACACGGTCTGATAGCCCCTTTCTGCAGAGAAAGGCCCAGGACAGCTAGTCCCAAATAATCCATCCAGTGGGGAATCCCGGGCTTCCTGGAAATGAGGAATGCTGGCATGCTGGGCCACCGAGTGAGGAGACAAGCTCTGCTGCGGGCTTCCTGGCCCATTGGCATGTCCACAGAGCCCAGGTTCCTTGAAGGCCATTGCAGGGAATCTGGATCCCCAGCCCCTCACTCTTGGGGTGCAATGAGGAGTCACCCTCTAGGTGTCCACACATCTTGAGAGCCAGTCTTCCAAGCTGAGGTTCATGTGGGGACGTGTGAGCAGTCAGGAGGCCATGTCTGACTCTGAGGTTTCCGTCTCTCCTTGGTGCAGGAATTCATGTTCAAGTTCACACGGAGGGAGCCCTGGATTGGCCTGCGCAGAGTGGGGGACGAGTTCCACTGGGTCAACGGGGACCCGTTTGACCCAGACACGTGAGCAAAGGCTTCGTCTTCTGACCGCCGGGCTTAGCCCGGGGAAGCCCTCACCTCCCAGATGCACCTCCTGAGGGAGAAGTTGGTTTTTGAGCTAGCTCGAGCCGCTCACTGGTCAGGGGTGAGGGGCAGAGACCAGGCGGAAGGAAATGCTACTTCTTTTCCGAGGAACCGAGGGACTGGAACACGGGCCGGCAGCACTGCCGCAGCCACGACGCGGCGCTGGCGGTGATTCAGAGCCAGAAGGAACTGGTGCGTGCCTGGAGGCGGGGCCTTTCGCGGAGAGCCACGCCCCCAAGGACCTGGTTGGCCCCTGTGACCTCTTTGCAGAGGGCAGCCCTGGGTGGGGTGTGCAGGTGGCCTCCACGGGATCTGAGCAGCTCCCTGAAGGGGATTTTGTTTTCACTGCTACCCTCAAGGCTGATCATGTCCATCCAAGGCTGGTTGGCTGAGCTCAACTCCGTAAAGAGAAAGCATTACAAATCACACATGTCCTTGTGAAATCCAATTGGCCTCTTCACCTAGTCCAAATTCCTCATTTAACAGCCCAGACAGTTTTATCACTAGAAATGTAACGGTTCTTGCAGTCCAAAAGCTAAACTCACTTCTGTTTATCTCTGATACACGGTCTGATAGCCCCTTTCTGCAGAGAAAGGCTCAGGACAGCTAGTCCCAAATAATCCATCCAGTGGGGAATCCCGGGCTTCCTGGAAATGAGGAATGCTGGCATGCTGGGCCACCGAGTGAGGAGACAAGCTCTGCTGCGGGCTTCCTGGCCCATTGGCATGTCCACAGAGCCCAGGTTCCTTGAAGGCCATTGCAGGGAATCTGGATCCCCAGCCCCTCACTCTTGGGGTGCAATGAGGAGTCACCCTCTAGGTGTCCACACATCTTGAGAGCCAGTCTTCCAAGCTGAGGTTCATGTGGGGACGTGTGAGCAATCAGGAGGCCACGTGTGACTCTGAGGTTTCCGTCTCTCCTTGGTGCAGGAATTCATGTTCAAGTTCACGCGGAGGGAGCCCTGGATTGGCCTGCGCAGAGTGGGGGACGAGTTCCACTGGGTCAACGGGGACCCGTTTAACCCAGACACGTGAGCAAAGGCTTCGTCTTCTGACCGCCGGGCTTAGCCCGGGGAAGCCCTCACCTCCCAGATGCACCTCCTGAGGGAGAAGTTGGTTTTTGAGCTAGCTCGAGCCGCTCACTGGTCAGGGGTGAGGGGCAGAGACCAGGGCGTGGGGCTGGCTTTACTACTGTCTCCCCAGGGAAGTCCAGCCTGGTGTGGTGGCCCTGTTCCATGTAGGCATCGGCGCTTCCAGCTGCGGGAAGGCGCCCAGGCGCTTTCCACCTCGTGGCTCCCCAGGCTGTCCACACGGCTCAGTGTGGCTCAGAGGGTGGGAAACGGGGCTTCTATGCTGGGACAGTTACAGGCCACCTGAGCATTTGTCCTGTGGGAGAAAGGGGGTCTGAACTCTTAGAGAAAACACCTTGAGGGTGTTGGTGCCGCTTGCGGTGGTGGGGGCCCACCTGCTGCGGCCGTGAGCGTGGGATGGGGTGCCAGGGTCGTGGGGTGATGGTGGCAGCAGAAGAGGGGGCAGTTTGGGCTTAGGGAGACACAGAGCAGCACACACAGGGGCGTAAGAACCTCAGTTTCTGACCTAGACCGTAAGGCTGGAGGAATAGGCCCTGGGAGCCGTGTTGGGGTGCAGCTGCTGACCTGACGTGACCCCTGGCCCATGACGACCCCTTCCCTCTTCCTGCCTCTCCCCGTCTCCTGCACACTTGCTTTGGCACCTCTCTTTGTCCTCATGGCCTCTTCCTTGTTCTGCCCTTATCTCCCATCTTTCCTTAGGGCTGTTGAGAAGGCCTCCCCTTGCTGCTGCCCCGCCTCTCCCTTTCTGGAAGCTTCCTGCTCCCAGAACCTGGGGGGCCCTAGAGGCTGGGAGCCCCAGAGTGCTGGCCACTTGGAAACTAGTGTCTTTGGGGTCATGCTTCTCTGACTTGGAGGTGGTCCTGGCCTCCCTGTTCCCTCTTGGGGTCCTTCGGATTCCCTCTGAGAGCCCAGCTCTGGCCTCGGCGGGGGGCTCAGGTCACAGTCACATGGACCGTCATGGACAGCAGTTCCAAGGGAAGGATGCATCACAGGGCCTCTAGAGCGGCCCAGCCATGGGTGGCACCCGCCGGTGCTGAGTGCCTGCTCTCTTCTCTCCTGGCCACAGATTCCCCATCGCCGGCCGGAGTCGTCTTCGTGGAGCCCACCTCGAGGGAGAAGTTGGTTTTGAGCTCCCCACTGGTCAGGGGTGAGGGGCAGAGACCAGGCGTGGGGCTGGCTTTACTACTGTCTCCCAGGAAGTCCAGCCTGGTGTGGTGGCCCTGTTCCATGTAGGCATCGGCGCTTCCAGCTGCGGGAAGGCGCCCAGGCGCTTCCACCTCGTGGCTCCCAGGCTGTCCACACGGCTCAGTGTGGCTCAGAGGGTGGGAAACGGGGCTTCTATGCTGGGACAGTTACAGGCCACCTGAGCATTTGTCCTGTGGGAGAAAGGGGGTCTGAACTCTTAGAGAAAACACCTTGAGGGTGTTGGTGCCGCTTGCGGTGGTGGGGGCCCACCTGCTGCGGCCATGAGCGTGGGATGGGGTGCCAGGGTCGTGGGGTGATGGTGGCAGCAGAAGAGGGGGCAGTTTGGGCTTAGGGAGACACAGAGCAGCACACACAGGGGCGTAAGAACCTCAGTTTCTGACCTAGACCGTAAGGCTGGAGGAATAGGCCCTGGGAGCCGTGTTGGGGTGCAGCTGCTGACCTGACGTGACCCCTGGCCCATGACGACCCCTTCCCTCTTCCTGCCTCTCCCCGTCTCCTGCACACTTGCTTTGGCACCTCTCTTTGTCCTCATGGCCTCTTCCTTGTTCTGCCCTTATCTCCCATCTTTCCTTAGGGCTGTTGAGAAGGCCTCCCCTTGCTGCTGCCCCGCCTCTCCCTTTCTGGAAGCTTCCTGCTCCCAGAACCTGGGGGGCCCTAGAGGCTGGGAGCCCCAGAGTGCTGGCCACTTGGAAACTAGTGTCTTTGGGGTCATGCTTCTCTGACTTGGAGGTGGTCCTGGCCTCCCTGTTCCCTCTTGGGGTCCTTCGGATTCCCTCTGAGAGCCCAGCTCTGGCCTCGGCGGGGGGCTCAGGTCACAGTCACATGGACCGTCATGGACAGCAGTTCCAAGGGAAGGATGCATCACAGGGCCTCTAGAGCGGCCCAGCCATGGGTGGCACCCGCCGGTGCTGAGTGCCTGCTCTCTTCTCTCCTGGCCACAGATTCCCCATCGCCGGCCCGGGGGAGTGCGTCTTCGTGGAGCCCACCAGGCTGGTGTCGACCGAGTGCCTCATGACCCGGCCCTGGGTGTGCAGCAAGATGGCCTACACGTGAGGTGGGTCAGCCCAGAGGCCGCCCTGCAGCCAGGCTCCGACACCTGCCTTCCCCCGGGCTCCTCTCCACGGCGACGCCACAAGGAGGGTGCCCTCCACCCCGCCCGGTGGGCTCTCCCAGGCCCCTGAGTCCTGGTCCCCAGTCTCCTTGGCCCCAGGCAGGTCCTGTGGCTCTGCAGTCAACTCCCACGAGCTCACTAGTATATAGGCACCTGCTCCCAGACACACACACCCAGCAATAAACTTGTACATGCACACGCGTGCCCACAGCGCCTGCTCAAGTGCAGTCTCCCCTGAGTCACCCCAACAGGTCTCTCCCCAGCCCCACCCTGGAACATTCCTTCCTCCAGAGGCCCTGGTGCTCTGAGGAAGGCTGGGAGCTGACAGACCGCCTGGCCTAGCCCGGGGCCTCAGGCAGGCCCCTGCTGTGTCCGTGGTGCTGCTGTCCGGGTCACTGGTGGAATAAAGAGAGGACCGGTGTCCAGAGCAGTCGGCTGCCGTTTCTTCCAGGATCGTGGCTTGGGGGAGCGGCGCGTCTCTGGGTGCTCGTCTGGGGATGGGCCACTGAGAGGCACCGGCATAACAGGGGACACGTGTAGGAGCCAAGGCCGAAAGTATGCTCTGTGGCCACCAGGCATTTCATGTTGCCTGGCCAGTGCGTTCGTCTTTGCTGTCTGAGGGGTGTGCGCCATCTGGCATCTTCATTACTATTCGACTCCACGCGACAAACATTTATTCACACCTATCACATGCCAGACACCACACCAGGCACAGGGATCCACAGCGTCTTCCCCCGGGGAGCTCACAGGGAGCAGAGGAAACAGCTTGGAAAGCACCAGAACGTTCTGGAACACAGTTGAGGGATGGCTTCTTCGGCCTTAGGAGAGGATGGGGTGAAGAAGGTGGGGGATGAGAAGAGACGACGTGCATGTCAGGCCGGTTAAGAGTTTCTGCAGACCCGAGGGCCCCTTCCCGTCCCCCACGGTCTGCCTGGATAGGAAGCCGTGGACGGGTCAGAGGCGGGCGGTTCCCTTGGGTCTGCGGGGGCTGCAGGTGCCCCCCTCCCCACACATGCCTGGAGTCCAGAGCAAATTGCGGTCGGGCTGGACCTTCGCAACCCACGGCAGGGTGAGATATAGGCGGGAGCTGCCTGGGTGCTGCGTGTGTGAGTCCTGGTCCCGGCCTCTTTTCAGGACATGGCTCAGAGGGGCCCACGTCCTGCTCTGCCCTGGTCAGTCCTTTAACTGGCAGTTTTCAGACCAAGCTGTTTTGGTTCTGTTGACTCTTCTGAAAGCTTTCCAGGTGCCTAGTAACATACGAGTATTTTGTGGTTGCATATTTTATCTTTATGGGGAAGCCCATGTGGAATCTGAGTGTGCAATGAAGAATCAAAAGGCATCCAGCGTGGTGGAGGCGGCCGGTGGTGGGCCAGAAGTCCACTGCCTTCCCAGGCCCTGGGGGGAAGCGTGTGGAGGGCCCGAGAACTGAGGACGTGGGCAGCTGCTGCTGCTTCTCGGGCTGGGTGGGGGCTCTGGGGTGAGTAGCGGTGTGTCTCCCACGCACGCCTGTCCTCAGTCACACACAGGCCTGTGGTTCTCAGCAGCGTCTTCCCCTCAAAGATGGTCTCAAAAGCCCTTGTTATTGTTCAGTCGCTAAGTCATGTCTGACTCTTGTGACTCCATGGATTGCAAGACGCCAGGCTCCTCTGTCCTGCACTCGCTCCTGGAGTTTGCTCAAACTCACGTCCACTGAGGGCTAGCCTTACCTCACTGAATTCTCTTAGGAAGGACCTGAGGTGGGTTATGCTGCTAAGGATGACCCGACTGTACCTGGGCAGGCTGAGGAGTACGGCTGTGCTCTCATCCTGCCCTGTGGGCTCAGGTGGGAAGGAGGGAGCCATGAGCAGGTGGGGAGGAAGCAATGTGGAGGGGCAGAGACTCGGAACCCAGACCCTGGGGATCTTATTTCTTTTCAGTGACCCGCAGCCTGCCGCCTCAACGCACACGGGCAGGTCAGTTCTCCTGTCCTTGGGCTCGTCCTGGGACCACTCCAACAATTCTAGATCAGTTCAGCAAAGCTAAAGGAGATCAAGCCAGCTGATCCTAAAGGACATCCACCCTCACTATGCACTGGAAGGACGGACGCAGAAGCTGAACCTCCAATATTTTGGCCACTTGATGAGAAGAGCTGACTCACTGGAAAAGACCCTGATGCTGGGAAAGATTGAGGGCAGGAGGAGAAGGGGGTGACAGAGGATGAGAGGCGTGGATGGCATCACCGGCTCAGTGGACGTTGCTCAGAGTCTGAGCAAACTCCGGGTGATAGTGAAGCACAGGGAAGCCTGGCGTGCTGCAGTCCATCAGGGCTGCAAAGAATCGGACACGACTTAGTGACTGAACAACAACAACAAAAGGGACGCTGATCCACGGTCATGGTTGTGGTGAGAGTTTTCTTATCTATTCCTTTAGAGCAAGGAAACACAAAGACCAAACTAAAACATTGGACCTTGAGAAATGTTGAAAATCTTTTCAAAGGTTGTACACCAGCCAGGGACTTCCCTGGTGGTCTAGTCGTTAAGATTATGCCTTCCATGGCAAGAAGCGCGAGTTCCATCCGATCCCTAGTTAATAAGCACTGCGTGGCTAAAAACAAAACAAAAAGCCAGCCAGGCCCCCTCATCGCCTACGTGGGCAGAGCCAGGCTGGTGGGCGGGGCCGCGGCGCGGGGTGCAGTTCCTCCAGGAGGCCACAGGTGGCAGCACGGAGGCCAGTCGCTCTGCTTTTTTCTAAGCTGGAGCTCAGAGCTGTGTCTCCCTCGGTGTAGAGTAGGGAGAGGCGAAGGGTCAGCTCAGCTTCAGTTCAGTTCAGTCGCTCAGTCGTGTCCCACTCTTTGCGACCCCATGCACTGGAGAACGCCAGGCTTCCCTGTCCTTCATCATCTCCCGGAGCTTGCTCAAACTCATGTCCATTGATTGACCTGGTGATTGCGTCCTACCATCTTGTCCTCCCCTTCTCCTTCTGCCTTCTACTTTTCCCAGCATCAGGGTCTTTCCCAGTGACTCGGCTCTTCGCATCAGGTGGCCAAAGTATTGGAGCTTCAGCGTTAGCATCAGTCTTTCCAGTGAACATGCATGGTGGATTTCCTTTAGAATTGGAGGGGTTTGGCAGAGGGGTAAGGTCCAAAGGACCATAGGACCATCTTCCAGTCCCACTCTTCAGCCCCTTTGGAAGATTTTCTCTGAGGTGATTCTCCTGGAGTTGAGAATGTTCTTAACTGGGAGCCTGGGTGGACTTGAACCCACACCCCAGTGCTGTTCTCGGTGTACCCCCTGGAGTGGGCGGGGTTGGGGAGAAGGTTGGAGCTCGCCCGCGAGGCGAACTTCAGATGTCCGTCGGGAAGATGGAGGGATGGGGGATTTTATTAGCAGGACGCACTGGGTGGCCTTCACTGCTGTGTGGGCAGGTTCACTGATGTTTGCTTAGGAAGTTTTCTACTGCCTTACATATGAGCAAGCAGGCTCAGGGATGTTGAGGGACTTGCTCAATATCACAAGTCTAGACGGTGGAGAGGGCTTCGGGGTAGGGGAAAGGAGCCATCTTGGGAGAGGACGTGGGGTGTCTCCAGGAGCGGACTTTTACTGTCTTCCTATGGTTTTGGAAACGGGAAAGGACGTTGAGTCCGGGACTTCCCTGGTGGTCTAGTCGTTAAGATTATGCCTTCCATGGCAAGAAGCGCGAGTTCCATCCGATCCCTAGTTAATAAGCACTGCGTGGCTAAAAACAAAAAGCCAGCCAGGCCCCCTCATCGCCTACGTGGGCAGAGCCAGGCTGGTGGGCGGGGCCGCGGCGCGGGGTGCAGTTCCTCCAGGAGGCCACAGGTGGCAGCACGGAGGCCAGTCGCTCTGCTTTTTTCTAAGCTGGAGCTCAGAGCTGTGTCTCCCTCGGTGTAGAGTAGGGAGAGGCGAAGGGTCAGCTCAGCTTCAGTTCAGTTCAGTCGCTCAGTCGTGTCCCACTCTTCGCGACCCCATGCACTGGAGAACGCCAGGCTTCCCTGTCCTTCATCATCTCCCGGAGCTTGCTCAAACTCATGTCCATTGATTGACCTGGTGATTGCGTCCTACCATCTTGTCCTCCCCTTCTCCTTCTGCCTTCTACTTTTCCCAGCATCAGGGTCTTTTCCAGTGACTCGGCTCTTCGCATCAGGTGGCCAAAGTATTGGAGCTTCAGCGTTAGCATCAGTCTTTCCAGTGAACATGCATGGTGGATTTCCTTTAGAATTGGAGGGGTTTGGCAGAGGGGTAAGGTCCAAAGGACCATAGGACCATCTTCCAGTCCTACTCTTCAGCCCCTTTGGAAGATTTTCTCTGAGGTGATTCTCCTGGAGTTGAGAATGTTCTTAACTGGGAGCCTAGGTGGACTTGAACCCACACCCCAGTGCTGTTCTCGGTGTACCCCCTGGAGTGGGCGGGGTTGGGGAGAAGGTTGGAGCTCGCCCGCGAGGCGAACTTCAGATGTCCGTCGGGAAGATGGAGGGATGGGGGATTTTATTAGCAGGACGCACTGGGTGGTCTTCACTGCTGTGTGGGCAGGTTCACTGATGTTTGCTTAGGAAGTTTTCTACTGCCTTACATATGAGCAAGCAGGCTCAGGGATGTTGAGGGACTTGCTCAATATCACAAGTCTAGACGGTGGAGAGGGCTTCGGGGTAGGGGAAAGGAGCCATCTTGGGAGAGGACGTGGGGTGTCTCCAGGCGATTTTTTCCTGCGGACTTTTACTGTCTTCCTATGGTTTTCAGGTGAATTTCTCATAGAGCGTGGGTGACACAAGTGCTGACTACTGCTCTTCTCTCCCTTCAAGGTCCAAGTCCAGCTCCCTGGGACTCCTTCCGGGTCAGCAGCAACCCATAGTGACCACTCCCTCCTCCAACACCTCGAGCACTTAAGACGGAGCCTCTTACACGGCCGGGTCTGTGGGAACTTTTCATCTGTGACGCACCGCCTCACCCTCCTGCCCGCTCTTGTCCTCTGATTCTAAGCCTCTGAATAGCACGGATTATGTGTTGCTCGCCTCGTTGTAGCACATAAAGCATTCACACATAGTAACTGCCTCTTTACCCTGTCTGTAAAGAACTTCAGATTGGGAGCAAGTCTGAGATTCACACAGAAGATACCCAGGAAACCTTGTGCCACACCCATCAGAGACAGACCCTCAGCCTAGAGCTGCGGGAATCCAGTCTGGGGCCAGCTCTACCAACAAGCAAGTGTGCAGCTCAGACCGCTGTGCTCAACCTTCCAGAACCTAGGCTTCACTTCCAAAGAAGTAGAAATCGCGCCTAACCTACCTAACCTCACAGGGCTCTGAGACCCGTAGATGGTAGAATTTCAGGGATTAGAGATGATCAACCCTCTTCTCACTATCCATGAAGCCCAACGAGGTTAAATAACACATCCAAGGCCATGCAGCTAGTGTCAGAGCTAGATCTCAAGTCTCTTCCTTGTTGGCCTTCTTCTTGTTGCACACATTATGCTTTATTGGTTCACCTATCCACCATCCATGCAGAAGTGTAAGCCCCGAGAGGGCAGGGGTCCACACTCATGCTCCTTTGTTTCTCTAGCACCTGGTCCATACTGAAGGTGCTCAATAAATGTGTGTGTGTGTTGAACTGACCTTGACTCCTAGTTCAAGTGCTCCTTCCCTCGATACCATGCTGTCTCTGATCTGAGAGATTTGCACGGCCAGTTCAGCTGTCCGCAAATAGGATGAATACCTGCAGATGTTTAGAGAAAAAGATAAGATGCTCAACTGCCCTGCAGTGTCCATTAGAGTCTTTTAGGCTAGAGCACATTCAAATCCATTTGAAAAAAGACATACACATCTAAGATGAAATTGGAATAATAACAATGAATGCTCATTAAGAGTTTATTAGGGGGCTTCGCTGGTGGTCCAATGGGTAGAGTTTGCCTTGCAGTGCAAGGGGCACCAGTTACATTCCTGGCTGGGGAAGATTCCACGTGCCTTGGAGCGGCTGAACTGGTGTGTCTAATTACGAACTAGTGCTCTGGAGCTCATGCACCTGAAGGCAGTGCTCCGTAATGAGAGAGGCCACTGCAATGGGAGGCCCACACAGGCCAAAGAAAAAAAAATGGATCAAATTAAATAAATAAATAGACAATAAAAGAGTCCAAAAAAAGAAAAAGAGCATATTAGGGTCACGTAAACATTTCAGATATGAAGTGTCTGACCCACGTGCTTAGTCGCTCAATGGTGTCTTACACTTTGTGATCCCATGGACTGGGTCCTCTGTCCATGGGATTCTCCAGGCAAGGATACTGGAGTGGGTTGCTATTCCCTTCTCCAGAGGATCTTCCCGATCCAGGGATTGAACCCAAGTCTCCTGCATTGCAGGCAGATTTTTTACTGTTTCAGCTGCCAGGGAAGCCCATCTGGCCCTTAGTCCGTGCTTCATAAAAAGTTATTATCTTGTTTCACTATGATGTAAGCTGAATAAGGGATTAGCGTATATGAACTTCTGTAAACCCCCCATTTCAGAGGCTTACCCGAGTGAAGATCCCTTTGTGACTCACACCACAGACTAATGCAGGTCAATCACATAGACAAGCGTTGCAACATCCAGGGCCTTTGAACGTAAAGGCTCACACAGGACGTGTTTTTTCCCTTTCTTTTCCTCTGGGTCATCAAAGGCTCGTATTTCTGGGTCTGTTTGAAGGCAGGTGTCAAGTGACACCAGAGCTTTTACCATGGAAAAGTGACACGTCATTTCCTGGTGAAAACGTTTAAGAACCAGTTCACACTCCTCCAGGTTCTACACCACCCCCACCCTGCCCCAGACATAATTTTTCTATTTGGAGGCTCCCTAAGACTGAAGCATTCTGAGAAGTTAAGTCAGTATGTGGAGGACGGATTCCCTGAAGGGTGTTTGCATCTGCAGCCAACTGTGTCAGTGAGAAAGCCTCTGAGATTTTGGGTTTGCTGTGATCGTAGCATGTCTTACCCTAGACTAGACCGGAGCCTAGAGGTGGCACATGTTCCATCCACAGTTCATTGCCAAGATGGTTTTGAAAGGCTAAGAAATATCTTCCAGCTGTATGCTTATACGCACGAGATTCTTTTTTTTAATAAATAAATCTATTTACTTATTTTTGGCTGTGCTGGGTCTTTGTTGCTGCATGGACTGCTCTCTAGTTGTGGTGCGTGGACTTCTCATTGCAGTGGCTTTCTTGTTGAGGAACACAGGCTCTTGGGTGCTCAAGCTTCAGTAGTTGCAGTGAAAGGGCTCAGTAGTCGTGGTTCCCAGGCTCTAGAGCACAGCCTGGACAGTTGTGGCCCATGTGCTTAGTTGCTCCATGGGATATGGGATCTTCTTGGACCAGGGATTGAACCCATGTCTCCCTCATTAGCAGGCAGATTCTTTACCACTGAGCCACCAGGAAAGCCCTGCATGAGAGTCTTGATTTTCACCAGTCTTGGAGTATTCATCACCTTTGTCTCTAAATATTTCTCCTGCCTGACTCTTTTCTCTCCTTCCAGGACTTCAATTAAGGCTGTTTGAGATGGTCACACCTGTTATCCTGTAATGTTACCAGATTGGCTTGTTAGTTCTAGATTTTTCAGCAGCCTCATTTTATTTGCATGTGCATCCAATGTTTTATTAAAGCAAAACATGGCTCATCATGATTCCAGCTCCTGAATCTGTCCAGCTGCTAAACCAATGCCATGGATTTTATTTTATCTGTTTCTACAGTAGTACCTCACTTTCAGGAACCAATGTCTATATTAGTCAGGATAGGCTAATTGCTATAATTTGTTATTGTTGTTTAGCCGCTAAGTTGTGTCTGACACTTTGCGACCCTCCAGGCTCCTCTGTCCATGGGATTCTCCAGGCAAGAATATGGGAGTGAGTTGCCATTTCCTTTTCCAGGGGATCTTCCCTACCCAGGGATGAAACCTTCATCTCCTGCATTGGTGGGCATATTCTTTACCTCTGAGTCACCAGGGAAGTCCAATTGCTATAATTAAATAACTCTAAAATTTCTGTGACTTAAATATTACATAAAGTTTTTTTCTTATTCTTTGTGGCGTTGTCCAATGTGGTTTTAAACATTTATTTATTTATTTATTTATTGGGGGGTGGGTTGGGGAGGGAGCAGGTGGGCGGGCCACTTCGATTGGTCTTTCATTTGTCTGTTTTCATCTGTTTTTGTTCTTTGGCTCTTGTGGGCCTCCCATCGTGGTGGCCTCTGTTGTCACAGAGCGCTTGCTCTGGGCACATGTGCTCCAGAGCTCCGGCTTGGTAATTGGACACATCAGTCCAGCCGCTCTGAGTCACGTGGGATCTTCCCAGGCCGGGGATCGAACCGGCGCCCCTTGTACTGCAAGGTGGTGTCCTTAACCACTGGACCACCAGGGACAGGGAAGCCCCCCAATGTGGTTTTCTTAGGAGGTCATGAAAAGGTTTTACCTCGATTTGAGACCTAAACCCAGGGCCCAGACCTGATTGAATCCTGCTTGGGACTTGAACCCATGTGACTGGAGCTTGAATTCCAGCCAAAAACCCTGTTCGGGACTCGAACCCATGTGGCTAAGGCTTAACCCCAGCCAAAACCCTGCTTGGGACGTAAACCCACATAGTCAGGACTCAATCCCAGCCAAAACCCTGTCTGGGACTTGAACCCACACGGCCAGGACTTAAGCCAGCACTCACCCAACGTCTGGATCCACTGAGGCTCAGGTTTTTCATGTCTCAACGCAGAAAGAATTCAGCAGGAAGCAGAGTGACAGACAAGAAAAGGACTTATTAGGATAGCGTACTTGTGAGCAGTGCAAGGGAGCAGACAGAAAAGCTCCGCTCTCTCTTGGATTGAGTGAGCAGTCATATATACAGGGTGGTAGAAGACCGCCCCCCTCAAGTAGGCACAGATGTAAGGCATACACCATTAGTTCCTTCTTCACCAGCTCCTCCTTCATCAGCTGTTCATACCCAGTCAAGACTGCTTTACTAAACAAGGAGCAGCTCTCCTGAGTTATCATCAACTCACTGGCCTCCCAACCCTTCTCAGGTCTCACCTTTCTACCTACCGTCCCCTACTAGGACTCTACAACCACCTACCTAGTCTACTCTGTCCCTATCAGTCATGAGGCCATTCAGTGACCTGGGCTTTTCCCATTTGGTGGTCCCACCATTCTTTTATCATTTGGTTTGAAATTGAGAAAAGACAGTGTGGATAAAAGTATGAGAATTTTTAGGGATAAGGTCCGTTTTTTGTTTTTTTTTTTTTGGCCACTTCTATTGATCTTTCACTTACTTATCTTTTTTGTTCTTTTGGCCTATGTGGGCCTCCAATCACAGTGGCCTCTCTAGCTGCAGAGCACCGGCTCTGGGCACATGCACCCCAGGACTCCAGCTCGGTAGTTGGACACATCGGTCCAGCTGCTCTGCAGCACGTGGGATCTTCCCAGGCCAGGGATCAAACTGGCGCCCTTTGTACTGCAAGGCAGTGTCCTTACCCACTGGACCACCAGGGAAGTCCCCCTCTTTTTTAAAAATTATGTATTTGGCTATGCCCGATCTTAGTTGGAGCATGCATTAAATTTTAGTTGTGGCATGTGAACTCTTAGTTGCAGCATGTGGGATTTAGTTTCCTGACCAGGTATCACACCCAGGCCTCCTGCACTTGGAGCTCAGGGTCTAGCTCCTGGACCACCAGGGAAGTCCTTGGGCTGGCCATATCTATGTGTGAAGAAAGCTAAGAGAGATAATTTGGCTGTGTGCTCAGCAAGAAGAGGAAATGGCTTTGAGAATATCCAATCAATCTTTGCCACCATTGGCATTACCCCGTATTATAAAGAAAAGGACTTATTAGGATAGCGTGCTTGTGAGCAGTGCAAGGGAGCAGACAGAAACTCCGCTCTCTCTTGGATTGAGTGAGCAGTCATATATACAGGGTGGTAGAAGACCGCCCTCCTCAAGTAGGCACAGATGTAAGGCATACACCATTAGTTCCTTCTTCACCAGCTCCTCCTTCATCAGCTGTTCATACCCAGTCAAGCCTGCTTTACTAAACAAGGAGCAGCTCTCCTGAGTTATCATCAACTCACTGGCCTCCCAACCCTTCTCAGGTCTCACCTTTCTACCTACCGTCCCCTACTAGGACTCTACCTAGTCTACTCTGTCCCTATCAGTCATGAGGCCATTCAGTGACCTGGGCTTTTCCCATTTGGTGGTCCCACCATTCTTTTATCATTTGGTTTGAAATTGAGAAAAGACAGTGTGGATAAAAGTATGAGAATTTTTAGGGATAAGGTCCGTTTTTTGTTTTTTTTTTTTTGGCCACTTCTATTGATCTTTCACTTACTTATCTTTTTTGTTCTTTTGGCCTATGTGGGCCTCCAATCACAGTGGCCTCTCTAGCTGCAGAGCACCGGCTCTGGGCACATGCACCCCAGGACTCCAGCTCGGTAGTTGGACACATCGGTCCAGCTGCTCTGCGGCACGTGGGATCTTCCCAGGCCAGGGATCAAACTGGCGCCCTTTGTACTGCAAGGCAGTGTCCTTACCCACTGGACCACCAGGGAAGTCCCCCTCTTTTTTTAAAATTATGTATTTGGCTATGCCCGATCTTAGTTGGAGCATGCATTAAATTTTAGTTGTGGCATGTGAACTCTTAGTTGCAGCATGTGGGATTTAGTTTCCTGACCAGGTATCACACCCAGGCCTCCTGCACTTGGAGCTCAGGGTCTAGCTCCTGGACCACCAGGGAAGTCCTTGGGCTGGCCATATCTATGTGTGAAGAAAGCTAAGAGAGATAATTTGGCTGTGTGCTCAGCAAGAAGAGGAAATGGCTTTGAGAATATCCAATCAATCTTTGCCACCATTGGCATTACCCCCGTATTATAAAAAAGAAAGCGAGGTTTAATGATCTCCCAACTTTTATAGTCGTAAACAACAGAGCCTGGCATTTAACCCAATATGGCTGACTCCAAAGCCATGCTCTGAATTGTTCTGTGTTCATATCCATAGTTAATGTCTTCTCTCTTACTGCTTCACTGGCCAGTGCTATCTTAAGATCTGGGGAAATCATTTCTCCTTTAGAAGGGCTTCTTCCAAGCACCTACCTTATCCCTTCTGGTTCTGACTTTTTATCTATCAATCAAGTAATTTATTCTCTTATAAGCAGCCTGGTCCATAGGCTTAGTCTGCAGCAGATATAGAGTCTGAGAGCCACAGCAATAACACCTAAGAAGACATCCAAACAGAACACAAAATGACACAGAAGTAGACATTACGTGGTTTCTTGACAAGGGTACCTGCACCTCAGCGTTGTTTTACAAGGGCTATCAAATGCAAAGTGTCTCTGTGGATGGGACTGGATCTACAGACGCGTGCATGTGAAGTGAGCACTCACGAATGGGAGTCTGACGGTCTTCTTACCAAACCAACCTTGTCCTGGTGATGCACAGTGAGCCTTAACACTGAGATGTTGAGGTTTACAGTGAATGGGGGCTCTTCACAAGGCAACTGAACAGAGAACAAGGGAAAATAATCTGAAATCTCAAACCTGCCTCCTTGAAGGTGAGGGCCTTGGGGTATTAATGGCATGATAAAGAATAAAGAAGTAGGACATTGACTTCCCTGGCAGCCCAGTGGTTAAGACTCCTGGCTCCCAATGCAGGGAGCACAGACAGATTCAATCCCTGACTGGGGAATTAAGGTCCCGCATTGTACACACTGTGGCCAACAAAAAGAAAAAGAAGAAAGGCAGTGTGAATGTGTGGGCACGTAGGTAAAGGTGATTGGGAAGAGGTGGAAATCATCGCTCTGTGCAGGCATCACGCCGCTACAGGCAGGGGTCCAGCTGGAGGCTTGCTGGTTGTATCCGTTCTAATCGGCTAAATTGAACTAGACACAGCTGCAACTCCAAATTGCTAGAAAACAACTCAGGCAAAAATTTTACTCCACAGGTACTTTACAGGCCTCTTGGAGGAGACCCTAGTATAAATCCGGCCGTCATTAGTGGAGGCAGGTGGAATAGACTTGAATGATCATCACGCATGGTTTCAGGTGCTTCAGGTTGGGGGGCTATCTGGCTGATGGCTGTTTCTTCCCTGCAGAGTGAGGGTTAGGGCTGTTGCTGAAGGGGGGTGGGGGTGGGTTGAGGGGGGTGGTTTCAGATCTGTTGGAGGACATTTGCATGGATCGAGCTGGACCTAAATCATGCCAGATGGGGAAAGGAGGGACCAAGGCTCCTTCGTCTTCTTATTTAAGTATTTATTTTTGACTCTTCTGGGTTTTCACTGCTGCAGCAGGCTCTTCTCTAGTTGCAGGGAGTGGGGGCTACTCTCTCATTGAGGGGAGCAGGCTTCTTGTTGTGGTGACTTCTCTTGTGGAACTTGGGCTCTAGGGCACATGAGCTTCAGTAGCTGCAACTCTGAGGCGCTAGAGCACAGGCTCCATAGTTGTGGCTCGTGGGCTTAGTTGCTCTGCAGTATGTGGGATCTTCCCGGATCAGGAATTGAACCCATATCTCCTGCATTGGCAGGCGAATTCTTTACCACTGAACTACCAGGGAAGCCCCCAAGGCCCCTTCTTTAAAGCTGAAAATCAGCAGAAGGGCGGGACTGAACACAGTGAAGAGGTCATGAGGACCTCTTTGGCCCACTGGAGGGCCACTTCCAGTGGGCCACCGGAGAATATACTATTTCACATTTTGCTCGTGGTGTTGCTGTGTGGTGTGCTCAGTGAGGCACCCAACTCCACTCGTGGTAGATGGAAGAGATTTATTAGGCTGGCACCAGCAACCACCTGCAAGGAACTAGGTTTCCTGTGAGGGCCCTGACTGGCAGTAAAGGGCGGTTTTTAAAGGCTGGTCCCATCAATGGTGGAAGACCCTCCCCTTTGATTGAAATTGGACACACCTGCACAGTCCCTTTTACAATCAACAGAATAGTCCAGGGGCTTCTTCGTAAATTGCAATCAGTTACAATCAATAAAGATGAACAGAAAACAATCAACGCATTTCTGGAGTGCATTTCTAACTTAAGTATTTTGGAAGAGTTCTGAGGTTCTGTCAGGTTTTTTTTTGCATGGATTTTTTGGAACTTGAGTTTTAGCTGAGTTGCATTAAGGGTTTATTAGTATTACCTGAATTCTGGGAGACCTGGAATTTGGTGGGTTGATTGAGCAATGAACACGGGCCAAGTCGTGTGTTCATTTATCCAAATATTTCCTGACTTCCTACTCTGCCTAGCAGGGTAATAAGAGCTGAGATAAAAATCCTTACCTGCAAGGAATTTGTGGTTCCATGGGGAAGGAAAATCAGGTGTGAGAAAAGCTTGAGGATCCCAGGTCTGGGGCAGATGCTTGACAAGGAAGAGCTCTGGACAGAGGAAGGGACTCGGTGGGTGGAGAGCCCTTCTTTCTCTGAAGCTGGAGGGAGAAAGGCGTGTGAGGCACAGGGGGCGGAAGAGGTGGGGTTGAGAGAGCCCTGCGGGAGCCTGGATTCCTCCAGACGATTCTGGAGAGGAGGGGTTAGGGGTGGAGAGAAAGGCAAGTTTTCAAGTAGCCACAGATGGAGCTGCGCACAGAGGCTGGCCCGGGGTCCTCGCAGTTTTGAGAGCCTGGGAGGAGCAGAACCATAGATGCTGAATCAAGCCACAGTCAGTAGGTACAGCAGGAAGCTCAGGCTACCAGTGAGAAGGGCGTGTGTGCTAAGTTGTTTCAGTCCTGTACGACTCTCTGTGACCCTCCATGGGGTCCCTCTCCATGGGGATTCTCTAGGCATGAATCCTAGAGTGGGTTGCCATGCCCTCCTCCAGGGAGTCTTCCTGACCCAGAGAGTGAATCTGTGTCTCTTATGTCTCCTTCAGTGGCAGGCAGGTTCTTTACCACTCGCACCACCTGAGAAGAAGGTGGGTGGAGGGAATTCCTGGTGGTCCAGTGGTTAGGGCTCTGTGCTTTCACTGCAGAAGGCGTGGGTTCAATCCCTGGTCAGGGAACTAAGATCCCTCAAGACATGTGGTGCAGCCCCCCAAAAGAGAAGGTGGGTGGGGACAGTTTAGACTGGCTGGGGATCTTTGGAAACCAGGAGACACAGAAAAGGGAGCCCCAGGAGGCTGGCAGCTCTGAGGTCCGAGAACACCGGCCCTACAAGCCAGGATATGAGGGCTCGGTGAGGAAACTGGAGTTGCTGGGGGTGAAATATGGTGCAGCTGCTGTGGAAAAGTTTGGCGGCTCCTCAAAAAGTTAAGAATCCCACAATTCCACTTCCAGGTATTTAGCCCAAAGAAATGAAAACCTGAACTTGGGTGCTTCCATGGCAGTGCTCACAGCAGCATGATTCACGGAAGCCAGAAGTGGAGACCACTGACTTGTCCACCAGCAAATGAATGGATCGACCAAATCTGGTGTCTACAGCCAATGGAATGTTTCCAGCCTTAAAAAGGAATGAAATTCTGATATGTGCTTTAACATAAATGGATGAATCTTGAAAACACTGCTGAGTAAAATAAGCCAGACATAAAAGGGCAAATATCGTGCAACTCCACTTACATGACGTTGCTAGAGGAAGAAAACACAGGTGGTTTGGGACGATAAAAGTTCTAGAAATAGCTACTGGTGATGTTTGCAAAACATTGTGCATACGATGAGTATCACTAGCGGAACACTTTAAAGTGGTTCAAATGGTAAATTTTATGTTATGTACATGTTACCACAATAAAAAATATGGAAAAAAAAAAGATTGCCGGAAGGTGAGACGACCGTGTCAGAGGGCGGTGGAATTCCTCACGGTGGTGGAGCGCTGGTGGGCCGTCCTGGGAGGCCTTGGTGCTGAGGCAGGTGAGTCGGGGCTGCCAGGCACTGAAGTCTGGTGAGATGGTGGGGCCTGAGTGCACAGGATCGTACATGTCTACAGGCACAATGAAAAGATACTGGGAAGCAGCTCTGTGTCTCTTATGTCTCCTTCAGTGGCAGGCAGGTTCTTTACCACTCGCACCACCTGAGAAGAAGGTGGGTGGAGGGAATTCCTGGTGGTCCAGTGGTTAGGGCTCTGTGCTTTCACTGCAGAAGGCGTGGGTTCAATCCCTGGTCAGGGAACTAAGATCCCTCAAGACATGTGGTGCAGCCCCCCAAAAGAGAAGGTGGGTGGGGACAGTTTAGACTGGCTGGGGATCTTTGGAAACCAGGAGACACAGAAAAGGGAGCCCCAGGAGGCTGGCAGCTCTGAGGTCCGAGAACACCGGCCCTACAAGCCAGGATATGAGGGCTCGGTGAGGAAACTGGAGTTGCTGGGGGTGAAATATGGTGCAGCTGCTGTGGAAAAGTTTGGCGGCTCCTCAAAAAGTTAAGAATCCCACAATTCCACTTCCAGGTATTTAGCCCAAAGAAATGAAAACCTGAACTTGGGTGCTTCCATGGCAGTGCTCACAGCAGCATGATTCACGGAAGCCAGAAGTGGAGACCACTGACTTGTCCACCAGCAAATGAATGGATCGACCAAATCTGGTGTCTACAGCCAATGGAATGTTTCCAGCCTTAAAAAGGAATGAAATTCTGATATGTGCTTTAACATAAATGGATGAATCTTGAAAACACTGCTGAGTAAAATAAGCCAGACATAAAAGGGCAAATATCGTGCAACTCCACTTACATGACGTTGCTAGAGGAAGAAAACACAGGTGGTTTGGGACGATAAAAGTTCTAGAAATAGCTACTGGTGATGTTTGCAAAACATTGTGCATACGATGAGTATCACTAGCGGAACACTTTAAAGTGGTTCAAATGGTAAATTTTATGTTATGTACATGTTACCACAATAAAAAATATGGAAAAAAAAAAGATTGCCGGAAGGTGAGACGACCGTGTCAGAGGGCGGTGGAATTCCTCACGGTGGTGGAGCGCTGGTGGGCCGTCCTGGGGAGGCCTTGGTGCTGAGGCAGGTGAGTCGGGGGCTGCCAGGCACTGAAGTCTGGTGAGATGGTGGGGCCTGAGTGCACAGGATGGCGACGCTGCACCCAATCTGGGATGAACATGGGGATCCTAGGACAGCAGATGACAGCAATGCCTCAGGTCCCCGAGACGGAGCTGGGAAGCAGCTTGGAATGGCTCCAGGGAGTCAGGGAGGAGATGCCCTTCTGCCCAGCTGCCTGGGAACTGGTAGTGAAATGACCTCAGGACTCTCCCTCTTCGGCCACACACGGTCATGTTGGCAAATTTCAAACGCAGGGGCGGGTTATGAACATGTTCAAAGATAGTAAAGATTTTCCAGAGGGCTAAAGAACTTAGAAAAGCTGCGGCTTGTATGAATAACCTCTGCAGTTTCAGAACCGGTCTGGTTCTAGAATAAACAAATGCGCCAGGCCGAGTGTACAGTGATTCCAAACAGTTTAATGTAATTCCAAGACAAGGTGTGATTACATTTCTACACATATACAATATGCATATGTGAGTTTACAAATTTTAATTAATAACTCATTTCACCTCAGAGACCGAAAAAATGATCAAAAAGAAACTGTGAGTAACAAGCTATAACATAGTTCACCACAACGGGACCCCCCCCTTTCTCACCCTACAGTTAGTAATATTACAATTAAAATAACTATATTCTTCTATAATTTTTTTCTGTTAAAATCATCTCATAAATTTACAATGCTATTATTAGTTTCCAAGACTAATATAAATTCACTCCATTTTTCTACAACGAAAATGATCATTAATTTAGAAGCACACGACATCATGATGAAAAACACAAGCATTTTAGTAGCAAGGACTTGATCAGTTAAGAATTATTTTTCTTGTAAAACATTCTAAAGCCAAGTAAAATATCCATTCTTATAACATACCTAGAATATGAGACTAAGGAATAGGTTACATATAGGCCTACAACACATTGGTTTGTCTTTTTTTTTTAAAAAAGTAGACATTTATAAATAAAAAAGAAAAGAGGGACAATTCACACAGGAAAAAGAGGTACACGAGAAAATACTGTTGCACGCAATAATTTTCACAAAGATTAACATGAATTAACACTTCTTTTTTTTTATTTATTACAGAAACCGTACAGTGAAGGAACACAACAGACCAGGGCTTCCATAGGATAATTGAGCTGAGATGACCTGGTAGAGAAAGATCTGGGGCGAGATGGCCCTAGGGAGGAGCCACATTCCTTGGACCGGTGACGGAGCCTCACCGGGTCTCCTCTTCCCTGCTCTCTTTCTGGGGACTGAGCTTTCCTATCCAGAGTGTCCTGAATGTGTGGGCAGTGGAAAGGTAAACATTTCTACAGATGCATTCTCTTTCCATCCTAATGGATACCATTTTTGGAAACGTGATATAATATCAGAGGCTGCAGCTCAATATTGTGGTCAAAGCAAAATGGGATGGAAAATTCCAGTCATTGTGATACGTTGCGCACCCCTTCCCCCCCTACCACCACTCATCTCTAACCCCGTCGCTGGGGACCCAGAGAGAGCAGCGGCACCTTTCGGGGCCACCTGCCACCACTGCCGGAGGCGGTGGGGCCTGGGTCCCCGCGCCCTGCTCCTGGTCCGCGTGCGACGGTGCAGCCTGGCCCATCCCGGCCTCCTCTGATACACCCACCGACTTCCCAAAGCTCCTCTCCCTCCTCATCCGTAAAGCTATACTTTTTCCTATCAGAAATTTGGCTTGATATATACATACACACGCATATATATCAACATCTATCTCTCTACAGCGATTCTACTAGACTAGAAATCCTGCCGCCCCAAAGTGTGACTTCCGGGTCTACTTCATTTGGTTAAACAGACGCACACAGGACAGGATGAGGAGATGCTTTGGGGGCCAGAAATGATTGTGCCCTGGAAAAGCCACGGAAGAAAGCTTTAAATGAGCAGTAACCAACAGTGGGAAGGGTCGGAAGTGACGGGGAGGGCAGGACGGTGGGGAGACATCGTGCACCGTGGAGGCGGTCGGTGAGGGAATCTTCGGGAAGGGAGGAGGGGGCACTGGGCTGGGGAATACTGTAGGTTGCATTCAGAAGTCACAGAAAGCTACGAAGGATGGGCATGGTCAAGTCACTTTCCATTTCCCAAGTTCTTATAACCTGAGCCAAACTATTAAAATAATAATAATAAAATAAACCCATTGGCCCTTCAACCAAACAGGCGAAACCTAACAGGGAGGCAAGACCACCACTCGCAAGGTTAAGTGGGTCCTTCTTCCTGGCTCTTGAGAGCTTCCTGGGAGTCCTGGGTGCCTGGCCGTGGGTGGGGCTCTGGGGACCACAGGACAGAGGCCAAGGTGGCCATGTGGCGGGGGGCAGTGACCCGACACAAGGCGGAGGATCCAGTACGATCACCGGGTCTCCTCTTCCTGCTCTCTTTCTGGGGACTGATTTGGTGTGGGCAGTGGAAAGGTAAACATTTCTACAGATGCATTCTCTTTCCATCCTAATGGATACCATTTTTGGAAACGTGATATAATATCAGAGGCTGCAGCTCAATATTGTGGGCAAAGCAAAATGGGATGGAAAAGTCCAGTCAGTGTGATACGTTGCGCCCCCCTTCACCCCCTACCACCACTCATCTCTAACCCCGCCCCTGCGGACCCAGAGAGACAGCGGCACCTTTCGGGGCCACCTGCCACCACTGCCGGAGGCGGTGGGGCCTGGGTCCCCGCGCCCTGCTCCTGGTCCGCGTGCGACGGTGCAGCCTGGCCCATCCCGGCCTCCTCTGATACACCCACCGACTTCCCAAAGCTCCTCTCCCTCCTCATCCGTAAAGCTATACTTTTTCCTATCAGAAATTTGGCTTGATATATACATACACACGCATATATATCAACATCTATCTCTCTACAGCGATTCTACTAGACTAGAAATCCTGCCGCCCAAAGTATGACTTCCGGGTCTACTTCATTTGGTTAAACAGACGCACACAGGACAGGATGAGGAGATGCTTTGGGGGCCAGAAATGATTGTGCCCTGGAAAAGCCACGGAAGAAAGCTTTAAATGAGCAGTAACCAACAGTGGGAAGGGTCGGAAGTGACGGGGAGGGCAGGACGGTGGGGAGACATCGTGCACCGTGGAGGCGGTCGGTGAGGGAATCTTCGGGAAGGGAGGAGGGGGCACTGGGCTGGGGAATACTGTAGGTTGCATTCAGAAGTCACAGAAAGCTACGAAGGATGGGCATGGTCAAGTCACTTTCCATTTCCCAAGTTCTTATAACCTGAGCCAAACTATTAAAATAATAATAATAAAATAAACCCATTGGCCCTTCAACCAAACAGGCGAAACCTAACAGGGAGGCAAGACCACCACTCGCAAGGTTAAGTGGGTCCTTCTTCCTGGCTCTTGAGAGCTTCCTGGGAGTCCTGGGTGCCTGGCCGTGGGTGGGGCTCTGGGGACCACAGGACAGAGGCCAAGGTGGCCATGTGGCGGGGGGCAGTGACCCGACACAAGGCGGAGGGGGTACTGGGGAGGTTGGTGTGGAGGCTGGCTGAAAGAAAACTTGAGAGAAGGCAAAGCCCATTTTCTTCTTTTTTCTTTTTTTTTTCAGATATAGCATATTTACTTAAAAAAAGAGAAAAAGCCAATTTCTATACCTCTATTTTTAAAAAATCTGATGAAGCTCCAAAGACAATGACATAAAATTCAGTTGGCTAATTAAATCAAAGGGAGAAAAGCGGGAACTGAATTCGGAGGGGCAAGATGAAAAACACTGTACAGTGACATTTCTAACCAAGAACTGTGATAAGAACAAACCCTCCATGGCGTTCACAGGGAAAAAGCAAACACATTAAGAACCACCACCCGTTCCCTGGTCTCAGGTGTTTTGCAGTTTTCGAGGTGTTATCTGCTAAAAGAATGCCCTTCAGATCCCAGCAGGTCCTCTGCGCTAAGACTGTGGAGCAAAAGAAGAAATGAATGAAAACACCCAGGGCAGCTGGCGCCCTCAAGGCTCCTCCCATGTGACCATGCGCCCTCTCAATTTTGACCTCTCCTTGGGTGGATTTCATCCCCTGCTGCCTCTCCCCACCACCTGCGGCTGCTCCTCAGCCACCAGCCCCTCCTCCCACTCAGCAGCACCTACAATCTCTAGAGAGAAGAAAAAGAATCTAGATCCCACCTCCTAAAGACCCAGGCTTCAAAACAAAGTTTGACAAAGAGTAAAAAGTAAACATATCCTTGTGGGCGGTCGGTGAGGAATCTTCGGGAAGGGAGGAGGGGGCACTGGGCTGGGGAATACTGTAGGTTGCATTCAGAAGTCACAGAAAGCTACGAAGGATGGGCATGGTCAAGTCACTTTCCATTTCCCAAGTTCTTATAACCTGAGCCAAACTATTAAAATAATAATAATAAAATAAACCCATTGGCCCTTCAACCAAACAGGCGAAACCTAACAGGGAGGCAAGACCACCACTCGCAAGGTTAAGTGGGTCCTTCTTCCTGGCTCTTGAGAGCTTCCTGGGAGTCCTGGGTGCCTGGCCGTGGGTGGGGCTCTGGGGACCACAGGACAGAGGCCAAGGTGGCCATGTGGCGGGGGGCAGTGACCCGACACAAGGCGGAGGGGTACTGGGGAGGTTGGTGTGGAGGCTGGCTGAAAGAAAACTTGAGAGAAGGCAAAGCCCATTTTCTTCTTTTTTCTTTTTTTTTTCAGATATAGCATATTTACTTAAAAAAAGAGAAAAAGCCAATTTCTATACCTCTATTTTTAAAAAATCTGATGAAGCTCCAAAGACAATGACATAAAATTCAGTTGGCTAATTAAATCAAAGGGAGAAAAGCGGGAACTGAATTCGGAGGGGCAAGATGAAAAACACTGTACAGTGACATTTCTAACCAAGAACTGTGATAAGAACAAACCCTCCATGGCGTTCACAGGGAAAAAGCAAACACATTAAGAACCACCACCCGTTCCCTGGTCTCAGGTGTTTTGCAGTTTTCGAGGTGTTATCTGCTAAAAGAATGCCCTTCAGATCCCAGCAGGTCCTCTGCGCTAAGACTGTGGAGCAAAAGAAGAAATGAATGAAAACACCCAGGGCAGCTGGCGCCCTCAAGGCTCCTCCCATGTGACCATGCGCCCTCTCAATTTTGACCTCTCCTTGGGTGGATTTCATCCCCTGCTGCCTCTCCCCACCACCTGCGGCTGCTCCTCAGCCACCAGCCCCTCCTCCCACTCAGCAGCACCTACAATCTCTAGAGAGAAGAAAAAGAATCTAGATCCCACCTCCTAAAGACCCAGGCTTCAAAACAAAGTTTGACAAAGAGTAAAAAGTAAACATATCCTTGTACACTTATTTTGTTTTTAAAGGAGAAATGGAAAACATGACAGCAGATCTATGGAAAACCCAACCAGGAAACAGGGGCACGGGGGATGTATGTTGTACTCTCCCTGCAAAACACCAATCAGAGGATCGCTGGGGGCCCAGAAATAGCAGCTGTACCTTTGGGACCACCTGAATCCCAGTGTCTTCTACTGCTTGGTGCCTGGAAGTCAGTGGGCTGATTAATCAAATTAAACATTCAAATCAAGACAGAATCAGTGAACCAGGTAGCTGTTCTCTCTGCCTCTTTCAAAATGTCCAAGAGAAGGCCTTGACGAGCAGTGTGCCTGACGTGGCAGGAGGTCTTAGCACCTGGCTCAGGCTGCCAGCTCACCCTTCCCGCTCAATTCCTTCACATTCTCTCGAGTTCCCATGGAAACCAGCAGTATGGATGGAAATGCTCATGGCAGGCTACACGACGGCAGGAGCAGAACACACCTGCCTTGGGAAGAACATGGCCTCCAACTGAAGAGGCCACTGCTGGGCTCCAAAGATGTCCATTATAAACAGAAAAACAAAGCCAGAAATATGCTTAAGTATCCAGTCAATTGTTTAGTTTACACATTTTAAAACATGACTCTTAGTATTGTAGAAGGCGAACAGCATTTTACAGTGGCTAAAAACATATACTTAAACATGTGCATTTGGAAATCACATTTGATTACAAAACACAAAGAATATTCTCTCCCTTGGTTTAACTTTTGTTGTAAAGATTACCTATGTTCAGAGTTCATTAAGCAACGATGACCAGGGTGTGCATTGTTATTTTCAGCCCACAGAGTTCATAGTCTTTTAAATCCCAAGAGCAAGCTGACGACATGATATCAAAAAAGGCTAAAACCAGGATAAATGCCCACATTTGAGGTAATTATTGCCGTCAGGTCACAGTTTGTATAAGATAATGTATCTAAAACCTTCTTTAAAAAGAAAAAAATCTTTAGGCGTTCTGTCAGCATTCCAGAATACCTATTGAAACCAACCAGGACATCTCACATTCTGATTAGTTGGGTTTGCTTCCAATGGAATTAAAGTTCTAGAAGACTAGAACTTGTGTAAACTGCCTAAGAATTGAGGCAAACATGCCTGGAGCCAGTCAATAAAGAAGTTTTTAAATTCCAAACAACTGAGGCGATGTTTCATATCATGGTTATAGTTTTCTAAAGAATTAAAAATCTAGTCCTAAAGCATTCCTAAATTCCTGCCACCTTTCAACCAAACTAAATATACTCCTATGTTACTGTTAATCTCACACCTTGGCAAGAAGCTGTCCTTCTTTATATCCTGAAAGTTGGCTAACTGTCTTCAGTTTACACAGCTGTTGCTGCCCATTTCTTTGAAAAAGCTATCTTGAAAGAAAACTTAGTTTTGTCCTTCTTTCTAAATGTCATCTTGATCCTGTCTTTTTTTTTCCTTTTTTTTTTTTTTAAATACAAAGAAAAAACAGTTCTTGGACACCAGACCCACACATGTATGACATTTACAAATTTGGTGTGAATCCTGCATCTGGTTCTACCCAGAGCTGAAGAGTGGATCAATTACAGAGACCAGAGTTGTTATGATAGTTATCAGTGCAGTAAAAAATAGTATTTTGAAAAAAATATATACCTTTAGTATTGCCTTTCTAGAACTAACTATAAGCAAGAAAAAAAAATACTTTTTTAAAAGAAGAAAAGAACACTTTTTTTTCTTCACTCTCCTAAGAGTTTGTTGTAGCAGCAGCACTACTAAAGCTAGTTGGTACACTGAAAAGGAATCGAAAATGAACTCCACTGTGTATAATCAAAAGAAACTCCGCTAAGACATTCTCTAGAAGTCCAACATGCTGCTCCTGCCGCTTGGATCTAATTCAGGACTCCTTAGACACAAAGACCTTCTGCTGAGCATCACGCACAGCACAGGCGTCGTGCAGGGTGACACGTTTTTTGAGGCCTGTCTTCACACGTACACCCAGGAGACAGCCGAGGCTGGCGTCTGTGAGCCGGGCAGGCCCAGCTTCAAGGCCGGTCCCCCTACCACTGTGTGCGCTTGGGCTGGGTACCAGTTCACCAAGCCGGCTGCCTCCTCTGTCAAGGGATGAGGACTGACAAGTTCATGGGGTTGTGATGAAGATGAAACAGGATAAAAGTGAGCAACTGTGAGCACAGTGTCTGACACACCTCAATGGGAGCATCGCTGGAGGGTTCACCAGAAACATGAGGCCACTCACTGATAATTTAAGAGGTGAAACAAATTCATTATGTGAGTGAAGGTCTGATGAACAAAAGAGTTCACTAGAAGTTTGGGAATGTCGGGCCACTGATGTCGCTTCTTTCCGTAACCTGGATTCCAAAGTTCAACCAAACTAAATATACTCCTATGTTACTGTTAATCTCACACCTTGGCAAGAAGCTGTCCTTCTTTATATCCTGAAAGTTGGCTAACTGTCTTCAGTTTACACAGCTGTTGCTGCCCATTTCTTTGAAAAAGCTATCTTGAAAGAAAACTTAGTTTTGTCCTTCTTTCTAAATGTCATCTTGATCCTGTCTTTTTTTTTCCTTTTTTTTTTTTTAAATACAAAGAAAAAACAGTTCTTGGACACCAGACCCACACATGTATGACATTTACAAATTTGGTGTGAATCCTGCATCTGGTTCTACCCAGAGCTGAAGAGTGGATCAATTACAGAGACCAGAGTTGTTATGATAGTTATCAGTGCAGTAAAAAATAGTATTTTGAAAAAAATATATACCTTTAGTATTGCCTTTCTAGAACTAACTATAAGCAAGAAAAAAAAATACTTTTTTAAAAGAAGAAAAGAACACTTTTTTTTCTTCACTCTCCTAAGAGTTTGTTGTAGCAGCAGCACTACTAAAGCTAGTTGGTACACTGAAAAGGAATCGAAAATGAACTCCACTGTGTATAATCAAAAGAAACTCCGCTAAGACATTCTCTAGAAGTCCAACATGCTGCTCCTGCCGCTTGGATCTAATTCAGGACTCCTTAGACACAAAGACCTTCTGCTGAGCATCACGCACAGCACAGGCGTCGTGCAGGGTGACACGTTTTTTGAGGCCTGTCTTCACACGTACACCCAGGAGACAGCCGAGGCTGGCGTCTGTGAGCCGGGCAGGCCCAGCTTCAAGGCCGGTCCCCCTACCACTGTGTGCGCTTGGGCTGGGTACCAGTTCACCAAGCCGGCTGCCTCCTCTGTCAAGGGATGAGGACTGACAAGTTCATGGGGTTGTGATGAAGATGAAACAGGATAAAAGTGAGCAACTGTGAGCACAGTGTCTGACACACCTCAATGGGAGCATCGCTGGAGGGTTCACCAGAAACATGAGGCCACTCACTGATAATTTAAGAGGTGAAACAAATTCATTATGTGAGTGAAGGTCTGATGAACAAAAGAGTTCACTAGAAGTTTGGGAATGTCGGGCCACTGATGTCGCTTCTTTCCGTAACCTGGGCTGCTTTCTTAGAGGGTCTGCTGTCTGTCTGCTGTGAATGGGGTCTATCTGAGGACGCTGCGAGGTCACGCTCATTAAAGGCTCGGGATGAGCCTGGCATACTGAAAGCATTCCACAAAGGCTGGCTCCTATTCGCGGTATGTGGCAAGTTTCAACAGAGAGACAGTCACCATAAATGCAAGGGGCATGTGATGAGGGGCTCTTGGGAGTCCAGCTGGGGCGGCAGGAAGCTCCCTTCTGCTAGAGGTGCCCTGCGTAAGCCCACCCCGCAGGAGGGTAGCTTCTCTGTAAATTCTCACTGAGTTTCAAGGGAAGAACTGGCTCGGGGCTGGCTCTCTTGGACTTCTGGAAAGTGCCAGAAGGATGGGGAAAAACCTCTCCTAGGTTGGGCTGCCCTAGTGAGCGAGGGTGCCCAAAGCCTTCAAAGGGTTTCTACTGCCTATAAATGTCATTTTGCCATCTGTGTCTCTCCACTGAGTCCAGAAGTGAGGAACTCAGAAGTGAGAGTCTTTAAGGCATCGAAGCAGGAAAGTACTGACACCCTGAGCCCGGCCTGGGCGTGCACCTGACCGGGACGCGGCCACACCTCCTGGCAGGTCTGTACGCGAGGTGAGTTCCACCTACAGATCTGTGCGGGACCTCCGGTCTGCCAACAGCAGCAGCATTAGGGGGTTACGAACCTCCACTCCTCTTCCAAGATGAGCACAGGTTTAAAATAAAGGCAAAAAAAAAAAAGAGAGAGAGAGAGAGAGCGGCAAGAGAAAGACAAACAGGATTGCGTCACTGACAGTTATTATTGCCAGGAGAGGAAGACCGTTCGGTCCACATCTGGGGGTGTCTTTGAGGAGGGGGTCTTTGGCTAAAGAAAGGAACATTTTCACTTTCCTTTCCAATTTGGTTAGGACAGCCCTGGCTTGCTCAACTCGGAGGCTTCCCCATCTGAAATCTCTAAGACACGCCAGAAAGAAAAGACAGAGACGGGGAGAGACGTACGCCTGGTGCCGGGGCTGGACTAGTTCGTGGCAGACTCGCTGGGGCTGGTGTTGAGCAGCGCGGACCCACGGAAGGAGCCCCGGCCTCTCTGTGGCTGGAGGGCGCCTCACTCGTCTGTTCTTTGTCCCAGCAGCTACTTCACAGACCAGCGAGAACCCCGTATCCCACCCCGCCGCTGGCACCAGAGAGCCCAGGATGCGAGCCGGGGCCAGCCTGTTGACACGGCACGTTTGATCAACCACAGCCCATCAGCAATAGTTCCTTAAGCCTCCTCATCTCCTTCCTCCAGTTTCCAAGAAAGTCTGCTCCACTCACTCACACACACGCACACAACCCAAATCCTCCACCACGAGCTTGTTCAGAAATGAGTGTCTGCAACTCCAGAGATCTGGTCGAGGGAAATCCACCTGTTAGCAGCTGGGCTGATTTTGCCTTCCCTTCCTTATGTCCCGCACTCTGCTGCTGGGGCGACTGACACGCCAGCCGGCTCCCACAGCCCGCCAGCCACTCGCCGCCAGTAAAGCCAGAATACAAAGACAGTCCAGGAGACAAGCAGCCTTTTTTTCCCTCTGAATTCGACCAAGCACACGCTCCACTTCACAGTATTAATTGGCACCAAGCCTCCGACTCTCCCACCCATCAGCCTGCTCACCCCTTCCCTTGGAAACAGTCAAAACATCATGAAAGAGGCACTAAGCACAAAGATTCGGGTGCAAACACCCAGAAGGGTCCGGGAGACCCCACCGAGCAGAAGCAAGTCAACCTGTAGCTTCCAGGGCTCCGGTTACGAGGCTTCCTTTGACCTTTCTATTTCTGTCTTCTCTGAGCTCATAACCACGTTTCTTCAGTAAAGAAGGATGGAGCCAGTTCCAGAGCAGGTGATGTTCTAGGTGATTTGTGGTCTAAATAAGCACTAGGTTGGCATCTCTCTACTCGAGAGCTGGGGCCTGGGGACGGGCCGCCTTTACTCATGCTATTTGCCAGGCAACTCAGGGTTGGAGGGCGGGGGTAGGAGCTCAGGCAGGCACTGAAGAACCCACTGAGGGACTTGCCTCTCCCACTAGGGTCTTCTCCTAGGGCTTTGGCCCCACAGCTTGGTGCTTGGGCTGAAAAAGGCAGGGGACCTGGGGAGGGCACTCATGTTTGCCGAGTGGTGCCGAGCTAGCCACGGGCGTCTCCTTCATCAGCTTCAGCGAAGCCCCTCATTCCAGGTCTTCCTTCACCCACCTGGGTTTGGGACCGAGCAGCTACTTCACAGACCAGCGAGAACCGTATCCCACCCCGCCGCTGGCACCAGAGAGCCCAGGATGCGAGCCGGGGCCAGCCTGTTGACACGGCACGTTTGATCAACCACAGCCCATCAGCAATAGTTCCTTAAGCCTCCTCATCTCCTTCCTCCAGTTTCCAAGAAAGTCTGCTCCACTCACTCACACACACGCACACAACCCAAATCCTCCACCACGAGCTTGTTCAGAAATGAGTGTCTGCAACTCCAGAGATCTGGTCGAGGGAAATCCACCTGTTAGCAGCTGGGCTGATTTTGCCTTCCCTTCCTTATGTCCCGCACTCTGCTGCTGGGGCGACTGACACGCCAGCCGGCTCCCACAGCCCGCCAGCCACTCGCCGCCAGTAAAGCCAGAATACAAAGACAGTCCAGGAGACAAGCAGCCTTTTTTTCCCTCTGAATTCGACCAAGCACACGCTCCACTTCACAGTATTAATTGGCACCAAGCCTCCGACTCTCCCACCCATCAGCCTGCTCACCCCTTCCCTTGGAAACAGTCAAAACATCATGAAAGAGGCACTAAGCACAAAGATTCGGGTGCAAACACCCAGAAGGGTCCGGGAGACCCCACCGAGCAGAAGCAAGTCAACCTGTAGCTTCCAGGGCTCCGGTTACGAGGCTTCCTTTGACCTTTCTATTTCTGTCTTCTCTGAGCTCATAACCACGTTTCTTCAGTAAAGAAGGATGGAGCCAGTTCCAGAGCAGGTGATGTTCTAGGTGATTTGTGGTCTAAATAAGCACTAGGTTGGCATCTCTCTACTCGAGAGCTGGGGCCTGGGGACGGGCCGCCTTTACTCATGCTATTTGCCAGGCAACTCAGGGTTGGAGGGCGGGGGTAGGAGCTCAGGCAGGCACTGAAGAACCCACTGAGGGACTTGCCTCTCCCACTAGGGTCTTCTCCTAGGGCTTTGGCCCCACAGCTTGGTGCTTGGGCTGAAAAAGGCAGGGGACCTGGGGAGGGCACTCATGTTTGCCGAGTGGTGCCGAGCTAGCCACGGCCGGGCGTCTCCCTTCATCAGCTTCAGCGAAGCCCCTCATTCCAGGTCTTCCTTCACCCACCTGGGTTTGGCGGGCAGCACGTGGGCACCTCAAGCTGACTTTAAAAGCCCACGGCACACAGCACGGTGGCCTGGAGGGCACCGTCGGAGCCTAGCGGGAATGGCTGGGAGGCCCCATTGTGCCCTTCCGTTGGCCAACACGGTCAAGAGGGCAGCAACCCGCAATGTCCGAGGAGCTGCCGGACTTGGTCAGTGTTCCTTTGACCTCCTTCTATCCCTCTTTATTTATTTACCGGCTTTATTTGTCTGTCATTATGTGTTGAGGAGATGGACAGGGTGGGCGCGGGGACTGAAGAATAGGGCAGTGTGGCTCACGAGGGGTGGGGAGGCCTCCATTTCCCAGGAGAAGGTACCACCTGCCCAGCACCTTCCATCAGGTTGCTCCCTTCACTGGCTTCTAGGAAGCCAGTTATATCTGCAGTGAAGGGTAGAAGCCACACTCCTGGTGGGCTACTGGGAAAAGGGGACACTTTCGTGGAGGGGGCTGGGTCAGCTCTGGGCAGAGGGGATGTTTTTTTTTTTTTTTTGCTTGACACGTCAGTATCAGACACAACACAGGCCCAGAGTCTACTTAGCAGCTTTCAGAAGCGCAGGGAAGGTGGGGCAGGCCCATGCTCGGGGTTCAGCCTCCGACACGCCTCTTCAGGTCTCCTCCCTGGCCATTGAGAATCTAGAAAAATGCAGTCTTGATGGTGACCGTGGACCCTGCTGTCCAGAGCCCAGGCTGGCCTATTGGGGGATAAAGGCTTTGAGTTTTGTTCTGTGGTGGATCATTCTTGACAGCTTTTTCCTAAATCCTGACTCCTTCTTTCTTTTCTTTTTTTGGTCTGACAAAACTGGACATCAGGATGTCCCTCCTGTCTACTCAGATACTCACAGATATAATACGGGGTAGGAGCTCAGGCAGGCACTGAAGAACCCACTGAGGGACTTGCCTCTCCCACTAGGGTCTTCTCCTAGGGCTTTGGCCCCACAGCTTGGTGCTTGGGCTGAAAAAGGCAGGGGACCTGGGGAGGGCACTCATGTTTGCCGAGTGGTGCCGAGCTAGCCACGGCCGGGCGTCTCCCTTCATCAGCTTCAGCGAAGCCCCTCATTCCAGGTCTTCCTTCACCCACCTGGGTTTGGCGGGCAGCACGTGGGCACCTCAAGCTGACTTTAAAAGCCCACGGCACACAGCACGGTGGCCTGGAGGGCACCGTCGGAGCCTAGCGGGAATGGCTGGGAGGCCCCATTGTGCCCTTCCGTTGGCCAACACGGTCAAGAGGGCAGCAACCCGCAATGTCCGAGGAGCTGCCGGACTTGGTCAGTGTTCCTTTGACCTCCTTCTATCCCTCTTTATTTATTTACCGGCTTTATTTGTCTGTCATTATGTGTTGAGGAGATGGACAGGGTGGGCGCGGGGACTGAAGAATAGGGCAGTGTGGCTCACGAGGGGTGGGGAGGCCTCCATTTCCCAGGAGAAGGTACCACCTGCCCAGCACCTTCCATCAGGTTGCTCCCTTCACTGGCTTCTAGGAAGCCAGTTATATCTGCAGTGAAGGGTAGAAGCCACACTCCTGGTGGGCTACTGGGAAAAGGGGACACTTTCGTGGAGGGGGCTGGGTCAGCTCTGGGCAGAGGGGATGTTTTTTTTTTTTTTTTGGTTGAGACGGCGGTATCAGGAGCAAGACTGGCCCAGAGTCTACTTAGCAGCTTTCAGAAGCGCAGGGAAGGTGGGGCAGGCCCATGCTCGGGGTTCAGCCTCCGACACGCCTCTTCAGGTCTCCTCCCTGGCCATTGAGAATCTAGAAAAATGCAGTCTTGATGGTGACCGTGGACCCTGCTGTCCAGAGCCCAGGCTGGCCTATTGGGGGATAAAGGCTTTGAGTTTTGTTCTGTGGTGGATCATTCTTGACAGCTTTTTCCTAAATCCTGACTCCTTCTTTCTTTTCTTTTTTTGGTCTGACAAAACTGGACATCAGGATGTCCCTCCTGTCTACTCAGATACTCACAGATATAATAACATAAATTTAAATATTAAAGAGAAAACACAAAGATACGTGGAATAAATGTGCATTTTAAAACCCCAACTAAAATATTAAAATGATGATGAAGACAATAATTACAATGGTAATAACCAAAATAATTAGTACAATAATATTATCTTTATGAGCAGCATGAGACTTTCATTCCTGATCTGGAAGAGGAGGAAAGAAAATGTCAGGTCAAAGAGTAACTTCCAACTTAAGAAGACAAAACCATTTTCATCAAAAGGGAAGGCTATGTTGTCTTTTCCTGTAAAAGTTCAGATCTAGAAAGGGCTGGAAGTGAACTGTACAAGGGGTCCAGGGTACTACCCAGTAAGGCAAAATGGCTGGCTCGTTGGCAGCCAAGACTTGTGTGACTGGGCACGGGGAGGGCTGGACGGGGCGCTGCTGCCCTCTGGATGCCCGGAGTCCAGAAAAGAGGTGGTTTTGCAGGCTGGCGTGGCTCTCAGAGCGCTTAGGATCACGTGGCCTCCGGAGACACCCTCCCCCTCCCCCCGGCCACTTGCCTGTGGTCTCAGAATGGCGGCCCCTCCCTACGTCCGGATAAAGGCCCATTGATTGTGGCGCCACGAGGACAGCACCGCGTCCTGCTGCGGACGGCTCCTAGGAGGGCAGCCTGCCCGAGGCTGCCCCTTCCCGAGTGGAACACAGAGTCCTTCCTTCCTTCCTTCTGGTCTGAGGCCGGCACTAGACTGGTTCCAGCCCGGGGACCGATTTCTTTGTAGGATAAGTAGAACTTATGTTTGGAGAGGGGATATTTCCAGAGTTATTTCGTGTTTCACAGCTAAGAGCTAAGGTAAGGGCTTGGCTTCGTTACTGAATTAGGTCGGCTATCAAGATTAATAACACCTTTCACAGTTGATTGTTAAGGGAGACCAAAGAATGGGGAAGGAAAGTGAGGGAGGCTGAGGATGAACTGCTGTCTAAAACCGGAAGTGATCACTCTGCACCTCGGAAACTTGGCTTTGGGGTCAGTTCAGGGCTTGGCATTAAGCATCAGACAATGAGGACCATGCTTCAGAGCCCCTTCTATACCAGACATCACCTCCCAACCTTCTCTTGCTAAAGAGTCATTTGCTGTGGAGACAGTGACCCCCCACCCCCACCAGGGGTCAAAGCCTGAGGACATTTCCAGAATGCATCAAAGGTGCACAGAGGGCAAATGGCAAACTTCCTTGGAAACTTAACTGCCCGTGGGCATGTTTTAAAAGTGCGGCCCAAGACCACCGGATGGCTGGGTCACCCCCATGAACGCCCGTCCAGCCTTCGAGGAGGAAAGAAAATGTCAGGTCAAAGAGTAACTTCCAACTTAAGAAGACAAAACCATTTTCATCAAAAGGGAAGGCTATGTTGTCTTTTCCTGTAAAAGTTCAGATCTAGAAAGGGCTGGAAGTGAACTGTACAAGGGGTCCAGGGTACTACCCAGTAAGGCAAAATGGCTGGCTCGTTGGCAGCCAAGACTTGTGTGACTGGGCACGGGGAGGGCTGGACGGGGCGCTGCTGCCCTCTGGATGCCCGGAGTCCAGAAAAGAGGTGGTTTTGCAGGCTGGCGTGGCTCTCAGAGCGCTTAGGATCACGTGGCCTCCGGAGACACCCTCCCCCTCCCCCCGGCCACTTGCCTGTGGTCTCAGAATGGCGGCCCCTCCCTACGTCCGGATAAAGGCCCATTGATTGTGGCGCCACGAGGACAGCACCGCGTCCTGCTGCGGACGGCTCCTAGGAGGGCAGCCTGCCCGAGGCTGCCCCTTCCCGAGTGGAACACAGAGTCCTTCCTTCCTTCCTTCTGGTCTGAGGCCGGCACTAGACTGGTTCCAGCCCGGGGACCGATTTCTTTGTAGGATAAGTAGAACTTATGTTTGGAGAGGGGATATTTCCAGAGTTATTTCGTGTTTCACAGCTAAGAGCTAAGGTAAGGGCTTGGCTTCGTTACTGAATTAGGTCGGCTATCAAGATTAATAACACCTTTCACAGTTGATTGTTAAGGGAGACCAAAGAATGGGGAAGGAAAGTGAGGGAGGCTGAGGATGAACTGCTGTCTAAAACCGGAAGTGATCACTCTGCACCTCGGAAACTTGGCTTTGGGGTCAGTTCAGGGCTTGGCATTAAGCATCAGACAATGAGGACCATGCTTCAGAGCCCCTTCTATACCAGACATCACCTCCCAACCTTCTCTTGCTAAAGAGTCATTTGCTGTGGAGACAGTGACCCCCCACCCCCACCAGGGGTCAAAGCCTGAGGACATTTCCAGAATGCATCAAAGGTGCACAGAGGGCAAATGGCAAACTTCCTTGGAAACTTAACTGCCCGTGGGCATGTTTTAAAAGTGCGGCCCAAGACCACCGGATGGCTGGGTCACCCCCATGAACGCCCGTCCAGCCTTCTGCCCACCAGACCCCTCAAAGACCAGAAATGAAGGCATGCCTAGGGTAGGCCTGAGCAATGTGAGGAGAGATTTAGCAGCAAATGATGGTTGATGGTTGTCTACAGAGAGATCTGGCAAAACCGAGAGAACAAAACATAGCCAGGGGAACCAGAGGGCAGAGGCGCAGGGCTGGGTGAAGGAAGCTGGGGCATGCCTGGAGGCTGAAGGCCGCTCCTCTCCTTTGCTCCTTCTGCATCAAGAGCAAGGTCAACATTCCTAAAACACAGATGGGACCTTTGGTCCCACTAAAGGCAGAGCTAGGCGCCCCCCGGGGCCGAACTGGCTGTGGGCGCAGGGTGGGGAGTCTCTTGCCCTGTCCATCTTCAGAGACAGCTTCATCCACTACTGTCCACCTTCCCCAGCCCTCCCGGCAGATCCATGGGCTCTCCTCTCCCTCACACCCCTCTGCTAGCAAACAGCCCAGGAAAGACAACAGGTATTAAAATAGAAATTAAAACAACAAAAAAGGGAAGACCAGAGTAAAATGTTGCAACAGCACAGAAGAAGGGCTGAGAGGATGAGACTCGCCTCAGCCGGCTTCTTGGAGTACCGTGGAAGTAAACCCTCAACCGCGTCCCCGTTGCTAAGGCACTAGGAGGGAAGGATGTTAAACCAAGTCTGCGAGAGCCATCGGCGGTGCCGGGACGTGAGCGCGTGGCGCCGCTGCTCCCGCGCTGCGCGCGGGGGCGGGGGACGTGCCTGCGTGAGATCGCTTTTCTTGTGCAATTACAGTGAGGAATAGTCTATTGGTATCGTTGGGGTGAACACAAAGCAGCACAGACGGGTGCACACTGCTACATCTACCAGGGTGCCGGCGACGCCGCGAGCCCTACGCTTTGTGATGAGGCATGGACTCAAAGAGAAAAGAAGTCTTCAGAAAAGCAAAACAAACAAAAAAACCCAAAAAAGCGAGAGTTTGCAATACACATCGTTAATGACATTTGAGGAATACCATTGCTTAGGGATTTATCCAGAGTGCTCAGAAAGAGAAAACACACCTCTTCCAGGGTCCTCCTTTGGCCCAGCCGCTGCCATCCCCACCCCGACCAGTCCTGGTAAGTGCTGGTAAGTGCGCCAGAACCAGGCTTCACCCACCCCGGACCAACCCCCAGACACCAGCCTCCGCAGGCCATAGCCTGACCTTTCTAGAAGGCTGCTGACCCTTTAGAGTTCTGGAAAAATCCCTAATCCTTACGTTCAATCATTAAAAATCTACTGGATTTCCATATCAGGTGTCCCTGACAGCAAATTCTTCAGCGTCATTTGCTGCCATATGAAAATAATCTTTGAAAAGTTCATAAAGTTCTTCAAAAACTGAGGACCCCCTACTTCTGGAATCTTCCGTGGCTCTTCTTTCCAGTTTGGTGCAGAACGGGTTCGTGAGCTGTGTTTTTCTTTATTTTTTTTTTTTGTTACAGATGTTTTCTTTTTTTTTTTTCTTTTTCTTTTTTTAAAATAAAAAGCATAGATTTCCCCTCCCCGCACCCCCCCCACCCCGCCACCCCTCCTTAAATCCCTTCCTTTTCAAAATGTTCTCTCCTCCGCTCTCAGTCCCACTTCCTAGTTCAAGTTTCACTTGTGTCCCGTCCCTGCCCCCCCTCCCCTGCCCGTTTGCATTGTTTATGTGCGGCATCTTCAGTATAAAAGCCCCAGCTCCCCCCTCAGTCCCTCCTCCTCTCCCTCCTCCCCTCCAGCCATCCTCCCTCCCCTCCCCTCCCCTTCCAGTGTTTATATGTAAGGGTACTGGTTGACCTTGGCGGGGCTCAGTGGGTATCCAGTGTAGACTGTGGAGGCTGGAGAGGCGCTGATGTAGGTCTGGTGGGCGAACTGGGCTGGATACTGACTCGGGTGGATGGTGGGCGAGGGCAGGACCCGGGGGCCCATGCTCACGGGGACCTGGTGGACGATGCTGGCCGGGTAGGCAGTGTGCTGCACGGTGTGACGCGCCGAGCCTTGGGAGGCCACCAGGTGGGCCACGGTGCCCGTGGAGCCCAGGGCTGCGGGAGCCGTGTAGGTGTAGAGGTGGGGCTGGGCGGGGAGGTGGGCGGCGGCGGCCAGGTGGGGGTGCACAGTGCCGTGGCTGGGGCTGTTGTGCGCGAAGGAGTATGGAGCCTGGGCCATCGTGGGAGTGATGTAGGCCTGCTGCCGTCGGTGGCTCCCGGTGCGATCTGCGGTGATGTGCTGTTGAGCCTGCAGAGGGAGAAGCACCAGGAGGGCCATGTTGGGGGCTAGACGTGCGCATGCGCAGAAGAGCAGGTGGGCTGGAGGCACAAGGAAACAAAGGCGGGGCGTGGGGGGGAAGGAGAGGAGGAGCAAGAGGGAAGTGAGGACTAGGGAGGAGATTAGCCAGTGGGGGAGGACGAGGAAGAGGAGGCTGGAGAGGCAGGAGGAAACAGAAGAGGCCTCCCTTGTGTGCTGGGAAAGTATAAATCAACCTGTCTGAGAAGGAAGGTGGTGCCCGGCTGCTTCCCAGGCCGGGGGGACACACCCACAGGGGCAGCTGCAAAGGGAACAGGAGGGAGCCCCGTCTCCTGAGGACATCCTGCAGCTGTGATGTGTCACACGGGCCCTCTTGAGTGCAGACTGCTTTCTCTCTCGCCGTGAAGCCTGCTCCCTAACCAGCAGACTCTCAGAAACGCTGCCGTCTGAAGTCACCCACAAACGAAGGGACCCTCCCTCACCCGGAAAAGCTAAGTCATGACACACACACAGCCTCATCTTACCTCCGAACCTGTAAGGAAACAGCGCCCAGAGTCCACTTTGCAATTCAGGCCCGAGTGGCCCTCTGCACACAGGCCGAGCCCTGCCCGCGGAGACGCTGCCTCCTTTGCCTTTCTCTTGAGCCTCACACATTCTCCACGTCCTAGGCTTTTTCCTGGGTCTGGGGTCCCTGTGTGAGGCCTCCTGCACTGTCATGACCCACGAGGCCTGGCTCGGTTGGACTTCAGGTCTGCCCCTGGGGTTCCAGCCCAACTGGGGCTGGGCGCAGTGTTTCACCCTTTGCGGGGCTGGAGCAGCAAGACGTGGGCCAGACTGTGTTTAAGCTCTGGCACCACGTCACCGAGTGCTTCGGAACAGCAGGCCGGTCATTTCCGGCTGGGCTGGCTCTCTGTGAATCGGGGACCCACCTTCTCCAAGGTGACCCGCGGCAGCAGGAGGACACCGGAGGTCACGGGCCCGTCCTGACACCTGGGGCGCCGGGTGGGCCGGCCGGGGGGCGGAGCTTACCTGGCTGAGATTGAGAGGCTGCTGCTGCTGGAAGTGTGGCCCTGGTCGCTGCTGCCGGTAGGCGATCGCTCCAGACGAGCTCCCTGAAGAGTGACCGCTGGTGGAGGTCACGTTGCTGGAGGACTTGGACTTGAAGGAGGACGAGTGGTGACTGGTGTTGACTGCGGCGGGAGGAGGGAAAGGGCGCAGGTCAGGCAGCGGTCCTTGGCTGCCCGGAAGACCCTGCTCTTGGAGGGCAGCAGTGGTCTTCCAAGGACGTATCGCCCATCAGCTGCATCGCTCCCAAACCTGGTGACCATGTGGACTCTGGACTGGCACCTGGGCTGCGTCTTGTTCCACTGGCTGGGACCAAAGCCTGCTGGACTTTAGAATTACTATCTGGTGACCCTGGAAAGCCTACGGATTGTCTAAGAGGTGGAAGGAGAGCTCTCTGCAGTTTCCGGTGTCCCAGCCAGGGGCGCGGTGCGGGGCCACTTGCTGCGAGGCAGAGACGCAGTGACAGAGGTCGCGGGGTACAGAAAACCAAGTCTCCAGAAAGGGTCTGTGGCCCCTTGCACAGCAAAGGGATCAAACCAGTCCATCCTAAAGGACATCAACCCTGACTCTTCATTGGAAGGACGGATGCTGAAGCTGAAGCTCCAATACTTTGACCACCTGATGCAAAGAGCTGACTTGTGGGAAAAGATCCTGATGCGGGGAAAGGTTGAGGGCAGGCGGAGAAGAGGGTGACAGAGGATGAGCTGGGTGAATGGCATCACTGACTCAACGGACATGAGTTTGAGCAAACTCGGGGAGACGGGGAAGGGCAGGGGTGCCTGGTGTGCTGCCGTCCATGGAGCTGTAAAGAATCAGCCACCACTTAGCTATGAAATAAACAACATGTCTCATTGGGAAGGGGCCGGGGCGGGGGGACCAGAATAAAATGAAGAGGCGAGGTGGTGTACATCAAAGAGACCATTTCAGTCACTGTTGGTGCCGAGTAATCTGTGAGCAGCAACTTTGGGCGGAGTAGGACTTGTGTCTCCAGGGGGACGCCACACGCGCCAGCATGGGACATACGGAATTGCGTGTGATCGCTCGCCTGCCTCCCAGTGTCCTGACAGCAGACATTCCTGTCCTGCAGCTTTGCCTAGAGCAAGAGGAAGTGATCCGCAGTGAATGCCCAGAGGCCTTTGGCACAGGGAATTCAGACCGACCGCCAATGTGGGGGTCGCTCGCCAGTGCTCCAACAGCTGTTCAGGAGGACGAGTGGTGACTGGTGTTGACTGCGGCGGGAGGAGGGAAAGGGCGCAGGTCAGGCAGCGGTCCTTGGCTGCCCGGAAGACCCTGCTCTTGGAGGGCAGCAGTGGTCTTCCAAGGACGTATCGCCCATCAGCTGCATCGCTCCCAAACCTGGTGACCATGTGGACTCTGGACTGGCACCTGGGCTGCGTCTTGTTCCACTGGCTGGGACCAAAGCCTGCTGGACTTTAGAATTACTATCTGGTGACCCTGGAAAGCCTACGGATTGTCTAAGAGGTGGAAGGAGAGCTCTCTGCAGTTTCCGGTGTCCCAGCCAGGGGCGCGGTGCGGGGCCACTTGCTGCGAGGCAGAGACGCAGTGACAGAGGTCGCGGGGTACAGAAAACCAAGTCTCCAGAAAGGGTCTGTGGCCCCTTGCACAGCAAAGGGATCAAACCAGTCCATCCTAAAGGACATCAACCCTGACTCTTCATTGGAAGGACGGATGCTGAAGCTGAAGCTCCAATACTTTGACCACCTGATGCAAAGAGCTGACTTGTGGGAAAAGATCCTGATGCGGGGAAAGGTTGAGGGCAGGCGGAGAAGAGGGTGACAGAGGATGAGCTGGGTGAATGGCATCACTGACTCAACGGACATGAGTTTGAGCAAACTCGGGGAGACGGGGAAGGGCAGGGGTGCCTGGTGTGCTGCCGTCCATGGAGCTGTAAAGAATCAGCCACCACTTAGCTATGAAATAAACAACATGTCTCATTGGGAAGGGGGCCGGGGGGGGGGCGGGGTGACCAGAATAAAATGAAGAGGGCGAGGTGGTGTACATCAAAGAGACCATTTCAGTCACTGTTGGTGCCGAGTAATCTGTGAGCAGCAACTTTGGGCGGAGTAGGACTTGTGTCTCCAGGGGGACGCCACACGCGCCAGCATGGGACATACGGAATTGCGTGTGATCGCTCGCCTGCCTCCCAGTGTCCCGACAGCAGACATTCCTGTCCTGCAGCTTTGCCTAGAGCAAGAGGAAGTGATCCGCAGTGAATGCCCAGAGGCCTTTGGCACAGGGAATTCAGACACCCGCCAAGACCTTCGGTCCAAACCCATCCAGGTGCGAGGGAGCCTCCCAGAGACGGGCGTTCAAGAGAAGACCCCCAGTAAAGGGAGAGCCGGCAAGATGAACCCAGGACCTTGGAAGGCAAGGCTGTTTCTCATGCTGTTAAGCGGCGAGGATCTGGAAGATCTACTGGGGATGAGCCAGCGTGGGAAACAAACGCCTAGTACAGTCTCAGCCAGGCGTCCAGGGGCTGTGAGTGTAAAAACGGCACACTTGGTCGTTCCCAGGTGGCTTAGCGATAAAGAGATGGTGTGCCAATGCAGGAGATGCAAAAGATGCAGGTTTGATCCCTGGGTTGGGAAGATCCCTGGAGGAGGGTATGGCAACCTGCGCCAGTATTCTTGCCTGGAGAATGCCACGGACAGAGGAGCCTGGCGGGCTATAGTCCACGGGGTCGCAAAGAGACGGACATGACTGAAATGACTGAGCACGCTCTGCACTCTGGCTCTTCTGGGGGTGGGGTGCGGATGCTGACCACGAATGAAGCACACAGAATAAGACTCAGGCTCTTGTTGTAACTGGGTTGGATCAATTCTACTACAAATCCCAGGGTGATGTGATCAAAGGCGTGGAGGAGATGCCCGAGGCTGGGGCCGGCGAGAGACAATGCTGATTGACTGTTGATGGAGACAAGGCTGAAGAGTGAAGGCAAACCGGAAACCTGGGAACAGGAGGCTGGGGAGCGCGCAGAAGCTGAGAGGAGCCTCCTCCCGCGAGGCCACAGCCACACCTCAAGTCAAAGGAGACCTGCCTCGCTGGGAGGGGGTGGGTCCTAACAGAGACCTCAGATCCACCTGGCCCTTCCATCCCAGCCACTGAAGCGCACCCCTTGGCGGTGCCCAGGAATTCATATACTTCACAAGCTGCCAGGAGAGCAGGAGCCAGCCCTGCCCCGATGGACGCAGCTGACTTGTGTTGGAGAATCAGGGTCTGTGCTCTGGCCAAACTTGGTTAGATTCTCAAAAGCCCTCCAAAGCCTGGGGAGGGGGTGGAAGGAGGGGTTCAGGGAGCCCACTGTAGGACGAAGGATGGGAAGCTGCGTATGTTGGTTATCAGGAGTCTCCGTCCCTCAGGCCTGGGGACACTGTGCTGGTGGTCAACTCCTTCCTGCCCTGCAGCGACTCCCCAGCTGAGCCTGCGGCCCGGGCCCGGCTGTGGACGGCCCTTCTCGACTCCTGGGCCAACTCTCTGGGCACTTAGTGGCCATTAGACTAGAGGGGGAAACCCTGGATGCCTGGGATCCACAGCTTGCGTCGGCAAGTGAAGAGGTTAGACAGCTTCAGATGAAACGAGCGTCACAGAGCCAGGCCACCGTCCTCGCAGGGCCTGGGGGCGGGGTCAGAGCTTGTCACGTCGCTCAAGCAGGGGACCCCAGCATCAGGGAGAGGGGCCCTGAAAGGGACCGAGAGATAAACATAGGAATTTCCTCCTGTGGAGAGGAATCAAGTGACCGTGCAGTGCAGAAGGCAAGTGCTCAAGGTCAAACTCTTGAGGCCTGTTTTGGAGCTGCGAGGACATCCACAGCTCTCTGCCCAAGCCTTACCGAGCCCTGCAAGTCCGCTGCCTGGGAACAGGCGTGGGTTCACGGGAGGCCACCTGCACGAGGAGGGTGGGAGAGTGCTTCAGACCCCAGTGAGCCCAGGAGGGCCAGCCGCAAGGCTGTGGCGGAGTTAACCTCTCTATGAATCCATTTTCTCATGTGGAAAACTGGGAAAGTAATGGTCGCTGCACCCAGGGTCGTTGTGAGGATTACAGGAGTTAATGTATGTAGAATGCTTGGTATCCTGCACATGTTAAGCTTTTAACGGTGTGAGCGATGGCTGATGTCTTTACTAAGGTTGAGCCTGTTCCTTGGCTAAAGCGCATGCTCAGGGAACAGGTGTCTGCCCCAACCTGGGACCATCAAGTCCAGTCTCCAGGGATGAGGACCCTGGGAGCCCGGGGGTCACTGGGTCAGGGTGACTCAGCCCCAAGAAAGCAGCTGTCAGGCCTCTCGTGGCTCAGCTCAGGGAGTTTTGTCTGGTCTGGGATTTAATTGAACTTTCCCTCAGTCCTGCATCTTTCCTTATAGCAGTGCAGAACTCTGTTGCCTTCCAGAAGAACCATAACTGACCCCAGAGACCTGAGGAGGCTACATGAGAAATCCTCAGGGATCCCTCCTGAGCCCTGAAGGGATAAGCCCTGAGGGAAAATGGACCGAAAAGAAAGAAAACGAACTGCCGGCTGCACAGCCTTGGTCTTGACCTGTGGGGGCTCAGGGAATACTGGGACCCCCATGGAGGCGGCCGGGTCACGCCTCAGCCATCGAGGGGCTGCCTGGGCCCCGGAAGCGGAGGAAGGCTGCTCTCCTGATCCTTCTGAGCCAAGCTGGAAGGGCTGTGTGGCTCATGGTGGCATCCGTGTTGAGGGGCACCACGCGCTGAGGGGCAGACAGGCACCAGAATGAAGTTCCCTCCTGCCTCGTGCCTGTCACGAGGCAGGCCCGGCAGCACGTCCTCACGGGGGACATACATCCTTCCTTCCATCAGGAAATCACACCATGGGCTTCCCAGAGAAGCAGCACGAGGGGTTAGGACGAGCAGCCTTGCTGAGAATAACCTTCCTTCCTCCACAGCTCTCTGCCCAAGCCTTACCGAGCCCTGCAAGTCCGCTGCCTGGGAACAGGCGTGGGTTCACGGAGGCCACCTGCACGAGGAGGGTGGGAGAGTGCTTCAGACCCCAGTGAGCCCAGGAGGGCCAGCCGCAAGGCTGTGGCGGAGTTAACCTCTCTATGAATCCATTTTCTCATGTGGAAAACTGGGAAAGTAATGGTCGCTGCACCCAGGGTCGTTGTGAGGATTACAGGAGTTAATGTATGTAGAATGCTTGGTATCCTGCACATGTTAAGCTTTTAACGGTGTGAGCGATGGCTGATGTCTTTACTAAGGTTGAGCCTGTTCCTTGGCTAAAGCGCATGCTCAGGGAACAGGTGTCTGCCCCAACCTGGGACCATCAAGTCCAGTCTCCAGGGATGAGGACCCTGGGAGCCCGGGGGTCACTGGGTCAGGGTGACTCAGCCCCAAGAAAGCAGCTGTCAGGCCTCTCGTGGCTCAGCTCAGGAGTTTTGTCTGGTCTGGGATTTAATTGAACTTTCCCTCAGTCCTGCATCTTTCCTTATAGCAGTGCAGAACTCTGTTGCCTTCCAGAAGAACCATAACTGACCCCAGAGACCTGAGGAGGCTACATGAGAAATCCTCAGGGATCCCTCCTGAGCCCTGAAGGGATAAGCCCTGAGGGAAAATGGACCGAAAAGAAAGAAAACGAACTGCCGGCTGCACAGCCTTGGTCTTGACCTGTGGGGGCTCAGGGAATACTGGGACCCCCATGGAGGCGGCCGGGTCACGCCTCAGCCATCGAGGGGCTGCCTGGGCCCCGGAAGCGGAGGAAGGCTGCTCTCCTGATCCTTCTGAGCCAAGCTGGAAGGGCTGTGTGGCTCATGGTGGCATCCGTGTTGAGGGGCACCACGCGCTGAGGGGCAGACAGGCACCAGAATGAAGTTCCCTCCTGCCTCGTGCCTGTCACGAGGCAGGCCCGGCAGCACGTCCTCACGGGGGACATACATCCTTCCTTCCATCAGGAAATCACACCATGGGCTTCCCCAGAGAAGCAGCACGAGGTGTGTTAGGACGAGCAGCCTTGCTGAGAATAACCTTCCTTCCTATTTTTTTTGGTCGAAAGCATCCCTGAGATTCCCAGACCTTCAGGTGTACAGTCCTTGTGGAAATGCAGAGGGGTGAGTGCTCAAACCCAACACAGGGGGCCCCCAGCGCGATGGTGGAAACGGGCAATGGAATGTGCAAGGGGGGACCCGTGGGCTCCACAAAGCGCCTCCCTCCGCCTCGCTGCTGCCATGGTTCCTGACAGAAATCTGCGGTGTTAGGCGGGGCAAAGCGAGCCCTCGGTCTCCTCACCTGTCTCAAGTTAGGGGTGGGCCACCTCGTCTTAAAGGTTTAGTAATTCCCAGCATTGTCACCTTCCCGGAGTGACAGCAGCACCCAGGTGGACGGAGGTCTGAGCTGGGAGACATCCGGCCTGCGCTGATGTGGCCACTCTCTTAGACAGCCCCCGCCGGGTTTAAAAGGCCAAGGGGACCCCAGCATCAGTTACTCCCTGCCCTGCCTCCACTTGATGAACTTCCAGAAGACCTGGGTAAGGTCTACCCTGAGCCAATTCTTTTTACTTTTTTTTAAGCTTTTATTTTACTTCTAACTTAGCCAGTTCTTATGGACCATCATCCTAATTGTAAAGGGGTCGTTGCTGCTATAGAGTTCCCCAGGGAGGCCCTGGAACACGGGCGTCCTGGGTTTACAACACGCATCCGCTCATCCTGTCATCTACAGTCTCTGATTGGAAATCCCTCAGGTCAGACACTTTTTCTTTCGGCCACACAGTTCTGCCTGTGGGATTTTATTTCTCCAACTAGGGACTGTACCTAGGCTCTTAAGAGGCAGTGAGTGTGCAGGGTCCTAACCTCACTGGACTGCCAGGAAATTCCCTGGAATCCCCTGGACCCGACACTTTTGAAATCAAGAATTTCAGATTTTAGAAGGGAATTTGACACATAGTCAACATATGAGGTTGCCCCGCGTGGAGTCTTGGGCACTACCACGTAATGAGAAAACAAGTGAGTCTTTCTGTTAGAAAATGCTGGGACATTTCACTAAGTGGCACAATACGACGAAGACACAAACAGGAAGATAACCCAGAGCCTACAGACAGCCTCTGGAACGAGACTGAGAGCAGCAGGGAACCAGAACACCCGCCTCCCGCGAGCCAGCCCCGGCCGTCCTGCCCGAGGTACCTGGCCCGAGGCTGTCGCACTCCACGAGCACCTCGCTGGCCTGGGCCTTCAGCGGGGGCACGATGATGGTCCGCGGGTTCCCCGTGCAGTGCGGCTCCAGGCTGCCCTTGGTGTCGAAGGCGGGGGCGGCGTGCCCGCCGCGGCGCTGCACGGAGTAGGGGCTGGTGTTGCTGGAGTCGGAGTAGGGCGAGTCATGGACCGTGACACAGCTGATGACGTTTTTTCTCTGCTTGGAGACAGTGCTGGAGATGGAAAGGGAGAAACCAGGGCCGTGAGAGGCGGTGTGAGACACCAGGCGGCGGGGAGAGACACCAGGCGGCGGGGAAGAGCCTCTCTGTGCTGCGGGCAAGGGGCAGGAGCGCGGCAGAGAGGGTAGGAACGTGACTTCCGCTCTCCAGAACCCTAATGGGGACACGCGGGCCTCACCAGTCTGACCAGTGGGGGTGGCGGTGGGCAATGACGTGAGGACAAGAGAAGGGGCGGAGTGGAGCCCATAGAAGCTTCTGGAAATGGGGTGAGAGCCGCTTCCGGGCAGGCGTGGGCTCTCCCCTGTGCAGCCGGGCTCAGCAGACCTGCAAGGGAGGCACCGGCAGCTGTCGACAAAAAAAAGTCACAATCTGGAAACTGTGAGTTAACTGTTTTATTTGGTGGGAGTTCCTAGGACTTGGAGCGTGGGAGACAGCATCTCAAGAGACCCTAAGAAAACTGCTCCGAGAAGCCAGGTTATACAGAAGTTTGCAGCAAGGGGCAAGTCGTCTGAACATCAAAAGAGTGTTGTTCATAAAGGCAAACTAGCTGGCTTGTGACACCCCTGTTTACTGCTAGCTAAGGCAGGAAAGACTGCATTTCTCATCACATTTGGAGGCCTGAAGTCGCTGATCCTTGTTTACTGATAAGGCAAGAAATACTCCCATTTCACACAGTGCCCTTTGAACCACCAGAAAGGATCATCAAAACCACACAGAGCACCCAGCCAGACCCAGGCACCCTGAGGCCCTGGGGTGGGAGAAAAACCCCCTGGGAAGGGAAGAGAAGAGCCTAGGTTGACTAGGCTTGGGGCCTGGGAGACCCCGCCAGTTTAGGCAGGAGAGAACGGGAGGAACCGAGATGCTGTGAGAGGGACAGAGATGGAGGCGCAGAGCACGCTGACCCCACGCGCAGCTGAGGGGCTGGAGCCGGCCCCACTGCCTCTCCACTGTGGGGATACAAGGGGAGACGGCGCCGCCATGCAGGCCACCCAGGACCTCCGAGTCCCCGTCTCAGGGGAGGCCTGGCCCTCCTGCACCTTCCCCTGTGGCTGGCCGAGGATGGGGTCGGGGCGGACGATGCCTGGGAGGGCGCTGCTCTGAACCCCTGTTCTCCCTCCTAGAGACTTAATGCACTGGTGGAGAGGAACAGGCTTTGCTTGGCTCTGGGCCAGCACCTTTTCCTGAGAGATTTAGGTTTGTCACTTTGGGAACCAATTCTGTTTCCTCTCAGCTTAGCGAGAGGCTGGTAGGAGGACAGATATGGAATTGCTTGCTTATTGTGAAGGTTTTAAAAATGGGTTTCATCTATTTTTGTGTATCGATCGTCTATTTTTAAGAAATATCGATCGCCTAAGTAAAGATGGTCAGTGTCCAACTACGTGGCTAAGGGAAGAAGGCAGTAATAATAGCGTGCCTAATGGAGCCCCGAAGCCAGGGGCCTTGCCCAAGGTCACACGGCCAACGAAGGCCAGATTCCCAGACTGATCCCTGCCCCACCTGAGGGCGGCAGAGAAGTGAGAAACTCGAGCCCCAGGGTGCCTCCTCTACAAAGGCTGAGGGGCCCGGAGTGAGCCCATGGGAGGCCCAAGGCCCTGCTCTTCGAATCCTGAGCTGCTGACATCTGAGCCGGAGAATCCTCCTCGGGGCTGCACGTTCTATTTCCCCTGGGTCAGGGTGGAAGGATCCCTTTCTGTGCCTGTGGGCAAGGACGCACAGATGTCTAACCAGATGTGCTGGTGGCCTTGGGCAAAAATACTCCATTTCACACAGTGCCCTTTGAACCACCAGAAAGGATCATCAAAACCACACAGAGCACCCAGCCAGACCCAGGCACCCTGAGGCCCTGGGGTGGGAGAAAAACCCCCTGGGAAGGGAAGAGAAGAGCCTAGGTTGACTAGGCTTGGGGCCTGGGAGACCCCGCCAGTTTAGGCAGGAGAGAACGGGAGGAACCGAGATGCTGTGAGAGGGACAGAGATGGAGGCGCAGAGCACGCTGACCCCACGCGCAGCTGAGGGGCTGGAGCCGGCCCCACTGCCTCTCCACTGTGGGGATACAAGGGGAGACGGCGCCGCCATGCAGGCCACCCAGGACCTCCGAGTCCCCGTCTCAGGGGAGGCCTGGCCCTCCTGCACCTTCCCCTGTGGCTGGCCGAGGATGGGGTCGGGGCGGACGATGCCTGGGAGGGCGCTGCTCTGAACCCCTGTTCTCCCTCCTAGAGACTTAATGCACTGGTGGAGAGGAACAGGCTTTGCTTGGCTCTGGGCCAGCACATTTTTTCCTGAGATATTTATGTTTGTCACTTTGGGAACCAATTCTGTTTCCTCTCAGCTTAGCGAGAGGCTGGTAGGAGGACAGATATGGAATTGCTTGCTTATTGTGAAGGTTTTAAAAATGGGTTTCATCTATTTTTGTGTATCGATCGTCTATTTTTAAGAAATATCGATCGCCTAAGTAAAGATGGTCAGTGTCCAACTACGTGGCTAAGGGAAGAAGGCAGTAATAATAGCGTGCCTAATGGAGCCCCGAAGCCAGGGGCCTTGCCCAAGGTCACACGGCCAACGAAGGCCAGATTCCCAGACTGATCCCTGCCCCACCTGAGGGCGGCAGAGAAGTGAGAAACTCGAGCCCCAGGGTGCCTCCTCTACAAAAGGCTGAGGGGCCCGGAGTGAGCCCATGGGAGGCCCAAGGCCCTGCTCTTCGAATCCTGAGCTGCTGACATCTGAGCCGGAGAATCCTCCTCGGGGCTGCACGTTCTATTTCCCCTGGGTCAGGGTGGAAGGATCCCTTTCTGTGCCTGTGGGCAAGGACGCACAGATGTCTAACCAGATGTGCTGGTGGCCTTGGGCGACGCTTCAACTCCAATTCAGTCTGCTTATCACTAACATGTGAATACTAATAATACCTACATCACAGGCTTGTTTTAAGACTCACATGAGAAAATACAGGGAAAGTACTCTGAATGGTACACAACACAGAGAAGTATTCTATCAAAGATAGCTCCTATTATTATTAGCGTTACCTCATTTAACATGTGAAAACAGGTTTGCAGGAGAGAAATCTCTGCAAAATGAATTCTAGGAAGGTACAGACATGCTGGAAAAAGTGTCTAGTCTAGGAATAAACCAGAAGATTGATAGGAAAGAAGCTAAAACTCATCAGTTAGATACCTTGGAGATCTAAGCTAGGTGCTACAGGGAATTTCTGTACAAAGAAATATAATACACGTCTCCGCCCTAGGAGGCGATTAAAATCTCAGTGAGAGACTGTATAAAAACATGACAAGTTAAACAGTAAAAGTTTTAAAATAATCAGTTAAAGAGAAAAGATGTCATAGAGGCTTCCATGATGAACTGTCAAGGAGCTGTGCAGATGATAATTAAGAACTCAAAAGAAGGCAAGGAATGAATTCACTGAATACACTTATAGGTCGTCAGGCTAACTCTGATAAAGTGCATACTCTTAATTAATAAAGAACTACGTGCATGTATGCTCCGTCGCTCAGTTGTGTCTGATTCTTTGCCACCCCATGGACTGACTGACTGTAGCCCACCAGGCTCCTCTGTCCATGGGATTCTGCAGGCAAGCACACTGGAGTGGGCTGCCATTTCCTTCTGCAGGGAATAAAGAACTACACTTCCTACTTACAACAACCAAACTGCAAAAAGCCTACATGCTTGTTGCTCAAACACAGTTTGAAGTAAACAGTCACCGTCTGACCCAATGACTCTGCTCTAGGTAAGTGCGAAAAGGAATTGAACAGACGCTGCCATTGTGGCCTATTTACCATAGCCAAAAGGTGGAAATAAGCTCTGTGCCCAGCGGCTGGTCAGCAGGTAAACTGAATGTGCCATATCCACACAAGGGAATATATATATATGTATGTATGTATTTTTTGGCCTCTTTTTTTATTGTTTTTTTAAAATTCTTATCTGTCTTTGTTCTTTGGCCTGTGTGGGCCTCCCATTGCAATGGCCTCTCTCACTGCAGAGCACTAGCTCTGGGCGCATGCACTCCAGGGCACTGACTCTCAACTGGACACACCGGTCCAGCCGCTCCATGGCAGGTGGGATCTTCCCCAGCTAGGGATGGAACCGGCACCCCTTGTACTGCAAGGTGGACTGTTTACCCACTGGACCACCGGGGAAGCCCCACACAACGGAATATGACTCAGCCATGAACACGTCTCAAGTTCTGATACATGCTACAATATGGATGAACCCTGAAGCCGTCCTTCTAAGTGAAATAAGCCAGACACAAAAGGACAGATGCTGTGTGACTCCACCTCTACGAGATTCCTAGAACAGACAAACACATAGACAGAATGTGGATTAGAGGTTGGTTACCAGGGGCTGGGGAGAGAGGAGTTTGGGGAGCTACTGCTTAATGGTACAGAGTTTCTGTTGGAGGTGAGGGCGACGTTTTGGCAACAGCGGTGACAGCCGCGTGCACTGTGAACATAGTGTCACTGAACTGGACACTGAAAAATGGTTACAATGGCAACCTTTATTATCTGTCTAGTGCCACAACTGAAAAAAAATGAATGGAATAGATCCCAAACCATTTAACTGCACCCTTTAAATGGGTGACTTGTACGGCACACAAATTATATTTCAAGTTTTAATGTCCATACGCGTCTTCAGAGACAAGAAAGCAAGTGGGACTCGTGGGGTAGGTGGGGATGAACTTGAGTTGTGGCAGACGGAGGCGTGGCAGAAGAACTCGAGAGAGGGACACTGGGGAAAGGTCCCCAAGCCTGGAAAGCAGAGACATGGGATCCGAGGGCAGCAAGAGCCGTGGAACACTGTGGGGAGGCAGCACGGAGGCTTCCCCGACGGCGAGGCGTGTAATGCATCTGCCTGTAATGCAGGAGACTCAGATTCGATCCCCGAGCTGGGAAGATCCCCTGGAGAAAGCAAGGCCAACCCACTCCAGAATTCTTGCCTGGAGAATCAGCCTGACGGGCTACAGTCCAGGGATCGCAGAGTCAAACATGACTGAGCGAGTAACACAGGACACGCTGGGAGGAAGGAGAGCTGCCTTTAAAAAAACAGGTGAAAAGAAACCTGCAGCTGCTCTCTGTAGGGGGCGGGGTGGGTTTGCGAGGAGTCTCTTGTGTAACAAGATGCTATTAGAAGAAACACTCCCAGCCCTATGCCCCCAGCCCCGGCATCATCACAAAAGTCTCCCAGGAACAGGGTCAGTGTCGGGAGACTGTGCACACGCTGCTCCCGTGCCCAGCCCTTCACTCTCAGCTTCGGTCACGGCTGGCTCCGCCTGATTAAATGACACACACACAGTGACTCATCTGGTCATTTCAGGAAAGGCAGAAACACTCCCCTGCAGGTGCGCCGTCTATGGGTGGCAGACCGCATGTGGAGAACAGAGGCTGGCTGTCCCCAAATGCGTCCTGGGAGCTGGTGCTCCAGTCCTCTATTCATGAATTGGGGTGAGCCTGGGCAGTGGCCTGGATACTAGAGTGACCCTGGATGTCCCTCCAGCTCTAACCTGCTAGGAAATTCTATTAGGAGGCTGGCATTAAAGGAGTCATTTGTGACCCCGTTAAGATTTATTATTAAAGACATTAAAATAGGATTTACTTTACTCCTAATTTGGAGAGAAAATAAATCCTTTTAATAAGTGTATTTTACATGGAGATCCAGACCCAGACAATCCCTGCTGACTCTATAGCTTTCTTAGGTTCTGAGTAGTTTATTAAACAGGGCTTCCCTGGTGGCTCAGAGGGTAAAGAATCTGCCTACAGTGCTGGAGACCCAGGTTCAATCCCTGGGTCGGAAAGATCTCCTCGAGAAGGAAATGGCAACCTATCGCAGTATTCTTGCCTGCAGAATCCCATAGACAGAGGAACCTGGCAGGCTACAGTTCAGGGCTCACAAAGAGTTGGACATGACTGAGCAACTAACACACAAATCAAAAATGAGCAAATTAAACACATGCACACTCCACTAATTTGGCCAAGCTGTAACAGAATTTAAGGTGGACCTATTTGGAATTTTTCATGCAAGTTTAGAAACGGTGGAGAAGCTTCAGCTCAATACAAGTAAGAATCTTCTGACACCTGGTTCATTGGAATATACAGTGGACCACTTCATGGATCTGTGAGCTTCCTGTCACTGAAGGAGGGCTTTCTGACCAGTCTTGTAACAGTCGACAGCTGATCGAGAGGACCCCTCAGAACTGAGAGCTATCTTCTCACGGAATCCCAACAGGCAGTGAGGCTTTCCACCAAAGAGGCTGAGGACCTCTGCGTGTCAGTTTCTTGATATCTATCAGGGAGTGTGGGATAAAACCTCTCTGAATGCTTCAGGGGCCCCTCCTGTTTCTCTGAGCTAGAAGTCCCCAGGCCTGATGAGCAGACGGGTTCAACACATTCAGCATTAGCTAATTTACCTACCTTTGGATTTACATGTGACAGGTTTGGAAGAGGTGAATTAATTTGATAGTTCTGTTTCTAATCTCTCCTATTGTTAGAAGTCTCTGTGCTCTTACTTGATGTCCTTACTATGCAGATTAGAGAACAAATGGGAAGCTGTTAGATGAGTCAGTTTAAAAAACGAGCACACATTTGACACGAGGACGACGGATTCTTTCAGCTTCTACATGGCGATTCTACTGGGATTCATTGCACTCTGGGGTCTAATTATTATTGATAGCTTATCGATCCCATTATGAATTGGTTAATGGCAGTGAGAGAGACAGTGACAGGTGCAGAATGAGAAATACTTGGGCCAGACCCAGACAATCCCTGCTGACTCTATAGCTTTCTTAGGTTCTGAGTAGTTTATTAAACAGGGCTTCCCTGGTGGCTCAGAGGGTAAAGAATCTGCCTACAGTGCTGGAGACCCAGGTTCAATCCCTGGGTCGGAAAGATCTCCTCGAGAAGGAAATGGCAACCTATCGCAGTATTCTTGCCTGCAGAATCCCATAGACAGAGGAACCTGGCAGGCTACAGTTCAGGGCTCACAAAGAGTTGGACATGACTGAGCAACTAACACACAAATCAAAAATGAGCAAATTAAACACATGCACACTCCACTAATTTGGCCAAGCTGTAACAGAATTTAAGGTGGACCTATTTGGAATTTTTCATGCAAGTTTAGAAACGGTGGAGAAGCTTCAGCTCAATACAAGTAAGAATCTTCTGACACCTGGTTCATTGGAATATACAGTGGACCACTTCATGGATCTGTGAGCTTCCTGTCACTGAAGGAGGGCTTTCTGACCAGTCTTGTAACAGTCGACAGCTGATCGAGAGGACCCCTCAGAACTGAGAGCTATCTTCTCACGGAATCCCAACAGGCAGTGAGGCTTTCCACCAAAGAGGCTGAGGACCTCTGCGTGTCAGTTTCTTGATATCTATCAGGGAGTGTGGGATAAAACCTCTCTGAATGCTTCAGGGGCCCCTCCTGTTTCTCTGAGCTAGAAGTCCCCAGGCCTGATGAGCAGACGGGTTCAACACATTCAGCATTAGCTGATTTACCTACCTTTGGATTTACATGTGACAGGTTTGGAAGAGGTGAATTAATTTGATAGTTCTGTTTCTAATCTCTCCTATTGTTAGAAGTCTCTGTGCTCTTACTTGATGTCCTTACTATGCAGATTAGAGAACAAATGGGAAGCTGTTAGATGAGTCAGTTTAAAAAACGAGCACACATTTGACACGAGGACGACGGATTCTTTCAGCTTCTACATGGCGATTCTACTGGGATTCATTGCACTCTGGGGTCTAATTATTATTGATAGCTTATCGATCCCATTATGAATTGGTTAATGGCAGTGAGAGAGACAGTGACAGGTGCAGAATGAGAAATACTTGTTTAAATGGCCCTGACAGAACATCGCTTCTGAATAAAGAACAAAGCTGCCAGTGGGGTTCACGACTGCATTGTGTTGTCATGGCAATAGATGATTTTCATCATTTTCAAGTGACGAAAAGAAATAAGGAGCTAAGAAGAAAGCCTCCATGGAGAAAATACTGCTGGAGGATCAGACCAATGCTGCAACCCCTTCTCTGTAGGACCCTACCTGGCATGTGCTTCTGATTTATATTTGCCAGTTAACTCTATCCTACAAGATCAGAGTCAAAATTCCTCTCCGCCAATGAGCTTTCCATGCCGTAATCAATGCTATGTGGGAAATCCTGCTTGTCTATTACTAAGACACTGATTACTAAGTACAGATAATGTCTATTGAAGGCGCAACCGCTGTTCCAAGTCCTTTACATGTTTTATCCCCTTGAATCCTCATTTCAAGGCTACGAGGTGGAAAAGATTGCCACTTTCATTTTGAGAACAGAAACTTCAGATGTGGAAAGCTTAGGTCACGCGGATGTTCAAGGTCACACAGCTGGTTAGGGGCAAAGTCGGGCTGGAACCAACAGCTGGAATTCTGCTGCTTTTTTTTTTTCATGACTAAGTGTGGTCTTAGTTTATTTATGTAAATATTTTTATTTTTATTGGGGTAAGAATATGCAACAGGAGGTCTTAACATTTTAAGTATACAATACTGTATCAATGATGCAGCAAAGCAGACCTGTGGAGCTTATTCATCTTAACAGAAGTTTGTATCTGTTGATTAGCAATGCCTCATGTCCCCCTAATCACAACCCTTGGCAACTGAAATTCCACTCTTTAGTTCCGTGTATTAGTCTATTTTAGATAGCTCAGGTATGAGGGATTTTTTTCTTTTTAATTTGCATATTGCACACTTTCCTTCTTTTTAAATCTGAAGAGTACTCCACTGTATGCACAGGCCACATCTTCCTTATCCATTCATCTGATGGACACTTTGGTGGCTTCCCCATCCTGGCTATTGTGAATAATGCCGCAGTCAACATGGGAGTGCAGTTATCTCTTTGAGGTTCTAATTTCAATTCTTTCGGATAAATACTCAGAAGTGGGACTGCTAGATCATATGGCAGTTCTATTTTTCACTTTTGGGTTGTGTCCCACAGAATGTGGGATCTTAATTTCTCACCAGGGGTTGAGAACTCCTTGCATTTCATCATTCAAGGAGAAAGAAATAAGGAGCTAAGAAGAAAGCCTCCATGGAGAAAATACTGCTGGAGGATCAGACCAATGCTGCAACCCCTTCTCTGTAGGACCCTACCTGGCATGTGCTTCTGATTTATATTTGCCAGTTAACTCTATCCTACAAGATCAGAGTCAAAATTCCTCTCCGCCAATGAGCTTTCCATGCCGTAATCAATGCTATGTGGGAAATCCTGCTTGTCTATTACTAAGACACTGATTACTAAGTACAGATAATGTCTATTGAAGGCGCAACCGCTGTTCCAAGTCCTTTACATGTTTTATCCCCTTGAATCCTCATTTCAAGGCTACGAGGTGGAAAAGATTGCCACTTTCATTTTGAGAACAGAAACTTCAGATGTGGAAAGCTTAGGTCACGCGGATGTTCAAGGTCACACAGCTGGTTAGGGGCAAAGTCGGGCTGGAACCAACAGCTGGAATTCTGCTGCTTTTTTTTTTTCATGACTAAGTGTGGTCTTAGTTTATTTATGTAAATATTTTTATTTTTATTGGGGTAAGAATATGCAACAGGAGGTCTTAACATTTTAAGTATACAATACTGTATCAATGATGCAGCAAAGCAGACCTGTGGAGCTTATTCATCTTAACAGAAGTTTGTATCTGTTGATTAGCAATGCCTCATGTCCCCCTAATCACAACCCTTGGCAACTGAAATTCCACTCTTTAGTTCCGTGTATTAGTCTATTTTAGATAGCTCAGGTATGAGGGATTTTTTTTTTCTTTTTAATTTGCATATTGCACACTTTCCTTCTTTTTAAATCTGAAGAGTACTCCACTGTATGCACAGGCCACATCTTCCTTATCCATTCATCTGATGGACACTTTGGTGGCTTCCCCATCCTGGCTATTGTGAATAATGCCGCAGTCAACATGGGAGTGCAGTTATCTCTTTGAGGTTCTAATTTCAATTCTTTCGGATAAATACTCAGAAGTGGGACTGCTAGATCATATGGCAGTTCTATTTTTCACTTTTGGGTTGTGTCCCACAGAATGTGGGATCTTAATTCTCTCACCAGGGGTTGAGAACTCCTTGCATTAGAAGCATGGAATCTTAACCACTGGACTGCCAGGGAAGTCCTTATTTTTAATTGTCTTGAGGAACCTCCCTACTGTTTTCCTGAGCGGCCACACCAACTTGTATGTCCATCAATAGTGTACAAGAGTTAAATGTCCTCCTTGTCGACATGTGTTACCTCCTGTCTTTTTGGTAACAGCCATCCTGGTGGGGGGCTTCCCAGGTGGCACTAGTGGGAGACATAAGAGACGCGGGTTCAATCCCTGGATGGAGAAGATCCCTTGGAGGAGGGCATGGCAACCCACTCCAGTATTCTTGCCTGCAGAATCCCATGGACAGAGGAGCCTGGTGGGCTAGAGTCACAGGGTTTCAAAGAGTCGGACATGACTGAAGTGACTTAGCACGCATCCTGACAGGTGTGAGGTGATATCTCTTCCTGGTTTTTTTTTTTGATTCCTTTTTTTTTTTTTTTTTAAATTTTAGCCTCTTCTTTTTATTGTTTTTTGTTTTTTTAAAAAATTTATTTATTTTCATCCATCCTCATTCTTTGGTCTGCGTGGGCCTCCTGTTGCAGTGGCCTCTCTCATTCCAAAGCACTGGCTCTGGGCGCATGTGCTCCAGAGCTGACTCATAATTGGACACACCAGTCCAGCCACTCTGCGGCATATGGGATCTTTCCGGGCCAGGGATCGAACCAGTGCCCCTTGTACTGCAAAGCAGACTCTTTACCCACTGGACCACCAGCAAAGCCCTCTTCTTGGTTTTGACTTGCATTTCCCTGATTACAAATGATGCTGAGCACTTTTCATATGGCTATTGGTACATCTTCTTTTAAGAAACACCTGTCCAAGTCCTTAGCCCAGTTTTAAATGAGATTATTGGTGTTTTTTTTTTTTTTTGCCGTTGACTTGTCCAGAGCCTGCACTCCCTCTTAATCACCGGCTACATAGCCCCTCCTACCCAGGAGCACTGGAGTGCAGTTATCTCTTTGAGGTTCTAATTTCAATTCTTTCGGATAAATACTCAGAAGTGGGACTGCTAGATCATATGGCAGTTCTATTTTTCACTTTTGGGTTGTGTCCCACAGAATGTGGGATCTTAATTCTCTCACCAGGGGTTGAGAACTCCTTGCATTAGAAGCATGGAATCTTAACCACTGGACTGCCAGGGAAGTCCTTATTTTTAATTGTCTTGAGGAACCTCCCTACTGTTTTCCTGAGCGGCCACACCAACTTGTATGTCCATCAATAGTGTACAAGAGTTAAATGTCCTCCTTGTCGACATGTGTTACCTCCTGTCTTTTTGGTAACAGCCATCCTGGTGGGGGGCTTCCCAGGTGGCACTAGTGGGAGACATAAGAGACGCGGGTTCAATCCCTGGATGGAGAAGATCCCTTGGAGGAGGGCATGGCAACCCACTCCAGTATTCTTGCCTGCAGAATCCCATGGACAGAGGAGCCTGGTGGGCTAGAGTCACAGGGTTTCAAAGAGTCGGACATGACTGAAGTGACTTAGCACGCATCCTGACAGGTGTGAGGTGATATCTCTTCCTGGTTTTTTTTTTTGATTCCTTTTTTTTTTTTTTTTTAAATTTTAGCCTCTTCTTTTTATTGTTTTTTGTTTTTTTAAAAAATTTATTTATTTTCATCCATCCTCATTCTTTGGTCTGCGTGGGCCTCCTGTTGCAGTGGCCTCTCTCATTCCAAAGCACTGGCTCTGGGCGCATGTGCTCCAGAGCGCTGACTCATAATTGGACACACCAGTCCAGCCACTCTGCGGCATATGGGATCTTTCCGGGCCAGGGATCGAACCAGTGCCCCTTGTACTGCAAAGCAGACTCTTTACCCACTGGACCACCAGCAAAGCCCTCTTCTTGGTTTTGACTTGCATTTCCCTGATTACAAATGATGCTGAGCACTTTTCATATGGCTATTGGTACATCTTCTTTTAAGAAACACCTGTCCAAGTCCTTAGCCCAGTTTTAAATGAGATTATTGGTGTTTTTTTTTTTTTTTGCCGTTGACTTGTCCAGAGCCTGCACTCCCTCTTAATCACCGGCTACATAGCCCCTCCTACCCAGGAGCACTGAGAATGTAAGGCAATGGAGACTCCCACTGTGCGAGAGTCCACAGTTGGGGCAGTGGTCGTCTCCAAGCACGGGATGTGGGGCTGTTCGCATAGAGAGCTGTCCCAGCTGATGGGGGTGGCAGCTGCAGGCCCGGCCTCCTGCACGGGGTGTGGACTGCTCACTGTGCTCTTCTCACTCCCTCTCCACCCAACCAGAAACAAATTCCAGGCCGACTGCTTTTAACCAGCCCTTCACATGAGGGGAGGGGCCGGGCGCCAGTGCCACTGGGCCGGTGTGATCCTTGTGATGTATCACGTGGTTTCCAATTTAAAGTCACTGAGTGAGAACCAAAAATAAAAATTTACATTTTAAACTTGGTGCATATATTCCATTCAAGTTCCATTATACACGTTTATATATATATGTGTGTGTGTGTGTATGTGTGTCTTACTATGGACTGTAGCCGCCAACTTCCTCTGTCCATGAGATTTCCCAGGCAAGAATACTGGAGTGGGTTGCCATTTCCTTCTCCAGTGTATCTTCCCAACCCTGGGATTGAAATCCAAGTCTCTTCTGTCTCCTGCACTGGCAGGCGGGTTCTTTACCATTAACGCCACCTCAGTTCAGTTCAGTTGCTCAGTTGTGTCCGACTCTATGGGATCCCATGGGCTGCAGAACGCCAGGCTTCCTTGTGCTTCACCATCTCCCGGAGCTTGCTCAAACTCATGTCCGTTGACTTGGTGATGCATTCTACCATCTTGCCCTCTGTCATCCCCTTCTCCTTCTGCCTTCTAATTTTCCCAACATTACGGTCTTTTTAATGAGTCATCTCTTTGCCTCAGGTGGCCAAAGACTGGAACTTCAGCATCCTTCCTTTCTTCCAATGAATATTCAGGGTTGGTTTCCTTTAGGGTTGACTGGGTGCCTTCTGATACTAGGGCCCCCTATTGGTACAAATGATGCTGAGCACTTTTCATATGGCTATTGGTACATCTTCTTTTAAGAAACACCTGTCCAAGTCCTTAGCCCAGTTTTAAATGAGATTATTGGTGTTTTTTTTTTGCCGTTGACTTGTCCAGAGCCTGCACTCCCTCTTAATCACCGGCTACATAGCCCCTCCTACCCAGGAGCACTGAGAATGTAAGGCAATGGAGACTCCCACTGTGCGAGAGTCCACAGTTGGGGCAGTGGTCGTCTCCAAGCACGGGATGTGGGGCTGTTCGCATAGAGAGCTGTCCCAGCTGATGGGGGTGGCAGCTGCAGGCCCGGCCTCCTGCACGGGGTGTGGACTGCTCACTGTGCTCTTCTCACTCCCTCTCCACCCAACCAGAAACAAATTCCAGGCCGACTGCTTTTAACCAGCCCTTCACATGAGGGGAGGGGCCGGGCGCCAGTGCCACTGGGCCGGTGTGATCCTTGTGATGTATCACGTGGTTTCCAATTTAAAGTCACTGAGTGAGAACCAAAAATAAAAATTTACATTTTAAACTTGGTGCATATATTCCATTCAAGTTCCATTATACACGTTTATATATATATGTGTGTGTGTGTGTGTATGTGTGTCTTACTATGGACTGTAGCCGCCAACTTCCTCTGTCCATGAGATTTCCCAGGCAAGAATACTGGAGTGGGTTGCCATTTCCTTCTCCAGTGTATCTTCCCAACCCTGGGATTGAAATCCAAGTCTCTTCTGTCTCCTGCACTGGCAGGCGGGTTCTTTACCATTAACGCCACCTCAGTTCAGTTCAGTTGCTCAGTTGTGTCCGACTCTATGGGATCCCATGGGCTGCAGAACGCCAGGCTTCCTTGTGCTTCACCATCTCCCGGAGCTTGCTCAAACTCATGTCCGTTGACTTGGTGATGCATTCTACCATCTTGCCCTCTGTCATCCCCTTCTCCTTCTGCCTTCTAATTTTCCCAACATTACGGTCTTTTTAATGAGTCATCTCTTTGCCTCAGGTGGCCAAAGACTGGAACTTCAGCATCCTTCCTTTCTTCCAATGAATATTCAGGGTTGGTTTCCTTTAGGGTTGACTGGGTTGAACTCCTTGCAGTCCAAGGGACTCTCAAGGGTCTTCTCCAACACCACAGTTCAAAGGCATCAATTCTTCAGCACACAGTCTCCTTTATGGTCCAGCTCTCACATCCATACATGACTATTGGGAAAACCATAGCTTTGAGTAGTTGGACTTTAGTTGGCAAAGTGATGTCTCTGCTTTTTAAAACACTGTCTAGATTTTTCATAGCTTTTCTTCCAAGGATCAAGCGTCTTTTAATTTCATGGCTGCAGTCATCATCTGCAGTGGTTCTGGAGCCCAAGAAAAAATAAAGTCTGTCACTGTTTCCACTGTTTGCCCACCTATTTGTCATGAAGTGATGGGACCAGATGTCATGATCTTTGTTTTTTGAACGTTGAGTTTGAGGCCAGCTTTTTCACTCTCCTCTTTCATCTTCATCAAGAAGCTCTTTAGTTTCTCTTCGCTTTCTGCCATAAGGGTGGTATCATCTGCATACCTGAAGTTACTGGTATTTTCCCCAGTAATCTTGATTACAACTTGTGCTTCATCTGGACCAGCATTTTGCATGATGTACTCTGCATATAAATTAAATATGCAGGGTGACAATATACAGCCTTGAGGTACTCCTTTCCCAATTTGGAACCAGTCCGTTGTTCCATGTCTGGTTCTAACTGTTGTTTCTTGTCCTGCATACAGGTTTCACAGGAGGCAAGTAAGGTGGTCTAGTATTCCCATCTCTTTCAGAATTTTCCACAGTTTGTTGTGATCTACACAGTGAAAGGCTTTAGTGTAGTCAATGAAGCAGAAGTAGATATTTTTCTGGAATTCCCTTGTTCTTTCTATGGTCTAACAGATGTTGGCAATTTGATCTTTGGTTCCTCTGCCTTTTCCACATCCAGCTTGTACATCTGGAATTTCTCAGTCCACGTACTGCTGAGGCCTAGCTTGGGTGATTTCAAGCATGACTTTGCTAGTGCTTGAAATGAGTGCAATGGTGCATAGTTTGAACATTCTCTGGCATTACCTTTCTTTGGTATTGGAATGAAAACTGGCCTTTTCCAGTTCTGAGGCCACTGCTGAGTTCTCCAAATTTGCTGGCATGTTGAGTGCCACCTGGGAAGCCCCAGTATACACACACATACAACATGCCACCGTTATGATCACTTTTCCCATGAAGAACTTCTGGAGAAATCTGAAACAGGGTCTAGAAGGAGCCATGGGGGGCCCGGTCCTCACGCATCAGGCAGTTGGTGGTCACTCTTTCCCTGCCTTCCATGCTCCAGCCTACAAGTCTCTCTTGATCACACCAGTCTATCCGCTGGGCATGGCTCTGCCCCGTGCTTTCCAAACTGCTTCTGCCCCCCTCCCTTTGCACTGCAGAGGCAGGGAGGGCCCTAGGAGATCACCACATGTCAGGAGCAGCTTTGTAACATGCGGAAGTGTAGGACAGGTGACTGGGGGCAGCACCTCCACTGCAAAATGCAGCCTTTCAACAAGTGTAGCCCCTTGACCACTGGGACGTTGTGAACGAACCTGGTAAAGAGGAAGTAGAGGGGTTCCCTTGACAAAACACCCCGTATCTCCTGAGAAGAGTCACGTGACTGACATCTGTTCATTAGATTTTACTTAACACCACAAAGTAACAAGCCCTCCGGGGAACACTGCATGTTGGGTTCCTTTGCTTCCTTCCTCAAGCCTGACTCTGACACCACCCGGACAGCAAGACGCTGGCGAGTGGGCGTGTGCACTTTTCAAAACCCTGTTAAGGGGATGTTAATTCTTCAGGCTGTATTTTGAGCTGCAGTGTACCAGCTTCCTGACCATGCCTTTTCTATAGTAATTTCTCTGGATTTTTCAATTTAGTGTAAAGAAGAACACTGCAGGCGGGGGTAGGGGGTGGTCACAGTTTTTGGGGACAAGTAGTTTCCTAGGATCCCTGTCTAAAAGCCTTAGGGATGCTGATGAAGCAATCTCCTAGGGAAGCTCACATTTGCCATAACACTGAGCAGCTGCTAACACTCGCACAGTGATGCCGAATTCAGCAGTGCCCTGACGACCTCAGTAAATGAACCCCGTCCACCAGAAACAGATAATTGAATGAGCAGATAAATGTATGAACAATGGAGACTGGGCAAAATGAATTCTAATGGATCAGCTGAAATGAGCCATTCTGGTCACACGCTCTGGAAGCCCGTGTGACGTGGCCTCATGGCCTCTAAAAGACAGCTTCAGCACAAGGCAAGGTTGGCAAAGGGTCTGAATAATAAGATGTGCCCCCGTCAACTTTCTCCAAGGAAGTTTCCAAGGAGAAAGGACGGCTTATCAGCACATGAAGACAGTCGAATGCTCCTCTAATAAAAATCATTTATGCATATTTAAAATAAGCCTGATTCTACTATCTAGTCCTGGGCAATTCAAAAAAAAAAAAAAAAAACTAATCTGTTTTCTATCTTTAGGCAAACACTCTGGCCATGATGACAGAGCTCCCTCACCGAACAGGGAGGGAGAGGAGACTGCTGATCTTTCTTGGCCTCCTTGCTTTCTCAAACCTTCTCCAAGAATGGGGCTTCCCTGGTGGCTCAGATGGTAAAGAATCTCCCTGCAATGCGGGAGACCTGGGGTTCACTCTGTGGGTCAGGAAGATCCCCTGGAGAAGGGAATGCTAACCCATTCCACTATTCTTGACTAGAGAATCCATGGACAGAGAAGCCTGGTGGGCTATACAACACGGGTCGCAAAGAGTTGGATATGACTGAGCAACGGACACTTTCACACTTTTTTACACACTTTCTCGAAGAATGAGAAGAGCTGACTTCTGCCCAGGCTGCTGCTAGAGCTGCTACCCTTGCCCAAAGCCTGGGCCCAGGCAGGGCTCAGTGAACATGCCTTAGACTCCCCACTGCCCTGCACACGACAGGTGGGACCAAGGTGTGAGCATGGGGGTGGTCAGAGGAGGCCAAGGACACAATTTACAATGTGTTGAATTAATGACTGAAGAGAAATCAATTATTTTTGTAGTCATTAAGATTGGCACCACAAAAAAAAAAAAAATTCCATTTCCTCAATGTCATGGAACTTGAATTCTGATTCTGGTACTTAGAACCTTTGTCAATCTGAGTCACTTGCCTTTCTCAGGCCTTAGTTTCTTCATCTATCAAATGGGACTAGAACTATCAGCCTTGTGTATCTCATCAAATGATGCACAGACAGTGCCAGTGAAAACCCCTGGGGAAATGTCTGTTACGCCCCTCTGCCCGTCTAGTTCACTCGCTGCCAGTCTGCCCCGCACGCCCTGGAGTCCTCCTTACAACCAGGAGTTGCTGACCATCCATCCGCTCTGGCAGCTAACAGTGCCACAGGCTGGGGGTTAGGAATGATAATTTCGCCTTAGCATCCTCTGAAAATTCTAGGCAATGTCACCTGGTCCTGGAAAGTTACTGACATGCTTATTTTGCCCTAAAAAGGTGGATTTACCAGTATTTGTCTCACGTTGGCCCTACGAGACGCTGCCGTGTGCTCCTGTGCTCACCGCCCCCACGAGCATCACAGGCACCCCGCCCCCCATCCCTCCAGCTGCTGCCCTGAGGCTGAGTCACCAGAGGGGAAGTGGGGGGCATTTTAGGCAGGACTACAGGGGCTGGTACTGGGGCTGAGCCGCAAATAGGAAGTGAAGTCAGAACACAGAAGGCCAGAATCAAGCTGCTCACAGCCGAGGGGCATCAGGTTTGGGAATGGAGACGGTCAGGTCAAGGAGGGAAGGGTCCACGGTTCACACTGGAGCCCTGATGGGTGGACAAGCTTCCAGGTGACCTGGCGGCTCCCCACTGGCCTGCACTGGGGGCACATCCTTGTTTTGCCGGGATTGATGTTTCCCCCGGAGCTCCTTAGCAGTCCTCAGAAAGCTGGCCACACCCACCTAGGGGAGACCCTCAAATCCCCCCTTCCATTCTGAAATTCCTTTTTACCTGGTCTCCCACTTTCTTATCAGTGACCCCACCTGCTCTTGACTCTATCTCTGCCCACCTCTGAGGCTCCGCCCACCACACATCCTGCTGGAATTTGAAGCCTCACCTCCTCCACTTACTGAACACACAACGCCCATCAGGACCCACTGAAAAGCCTCTCTCCCCTATTTCCAAAAGCTATTTCCCCTTCAAATTCTCCGCTAGTTTTTAGGGGCCGGGGAACCTGTTTTGTGTTATGATGATTTGTACGTGTCTCATCTTGCTTATTACCCTGCAAACCTCCGGAGGACAGAGCCTGTCTACCTTATTTATGCAGCACCTGCGATTCCGAGCATAATATCTTACCAGTGGGGCCAATAAATATTTACCCTGTTAACTTTTACGATAGTCTGATTTCTAAGAATGAGTAATCGTATTTCCTCCTATTTTTTTCCTCATTACAAAATACAGTCACATTTAATGCGGTCACATTATATGATGGTTTCTCTAGAAATAAAATAGCTACTGGTTTCTGTTTTATCCTCCTTAGGCTCAAATACCCTCTCCTGTCTTCCTGGGTCCTCAAACATTTCTTTCAGGCAACAGTCATTCGATCTCTCCAGAAAACACTCTCATCTCATTCTGTGAGCTTCTCATCACACCTGTGCACAGCTGACACGTTTCTCAGTTTCACTCTGGCCTCAACCTGCAGCCTGCCGCGTTTGGCGGAACGTCTCTGGTGCATCTTTGTTTACCCTGGGCAGGCAGGCAGGCCCCTGTACCTTCCATGTTGAGAAGCTCTGGTACTCAGCAGCCCACTCTCTATAGCTGTTGCTCACACATACGGCCCATCGGCTCCTTCCCTGCCCTCCCCTAAGTCTTGACTCATCGACACCGAGGTCCTCCCATGCTGCCATGTGCTCCAGCTCTGTTCTTTCTGGCCCTGGGGCTGCTGCAGAGGCAGCCTGTGCTTTGGCTCGCTCTGTGCCCTCGGCCTGACGGGTGGAGAGGTGGCTTTCTCATCGTCCTTCCCCTCAGACCCACTATTCGGTTCTCTCCTAGGCACGTATGTTGAGATTCTGTGTCAGTTCAAATGTCAAGATGATATTCCAATTGAGGCAACTGTCAGATTTTAAAATTGCATTTGTGGCAAGAAGCTGTGTGAGGCTGCTTGTCCTTCTTATGCCCGATGCTACAGATGTGCGGACAAGCTGCTCCAGGCCAGGGCCCGGGCTGGGGCTGGTAGGAGTCTTTCCCTTTGGGAAGGGCCTGGGAGGCATAGGGTGTTGACTCAGCTTGGGATTCTTCTCCGAAAGGAAACTTAGGCTAGTTCTGGAACAGGCTGGCTGGGAGTGAAGCACCATGCCCCAGCCTCCAACCTCCGGCCCCTGGCCCAGAGCTACAACCAGAAATGCTCCACGATGTGCTTCTCTGAGACACACGGAAGACTGGGCTGGGCCATTCAAGAGGACGCTGGGCTGAGCGCTATACTAACCCCCCATGAAAAGACAAGCTGATGAGCTCATTATAAAGGTGGGAAGGAACAGCCCCATGCAGGAAGGCATAGCTGGAGTGATAGTGTTTTAATCAGCCTATCTGCATGTCGTGTAATGTTTTCAAGGGTAAGAATTTATTATCTAATCAAAAGGATTTGTGATTATAATGAGTGACATTGTATCCAATTGGGAGTTAATAATTTGGGCCTAATTGTGAATGTTATCTTTGCATCAGGTCACAGGATGTGTGCTGACTGGCAGTTCGAGGTTTGGGGGGTGCTTGGCAGACCTCCCTTTCCCAGTCCTGGGTCCCAGTGGGAGGAGCCAGCAGGTTGGGGTTGTGAGATTTCGGATCTACGAGACCCCAAGGCAGGGGAGGCTAAAGACCAGGGACTGACTGTTTGGAGGGGGAAGTTCCAGGGGACCATCGACAACCCAAACTCACGCCAAACTCTGGTAGAGCCTGGCTGGCAAGCACTGAAAAGAGGCTCTGGCACCAGGGTTAATAGCTTTGCAAATATAATAAATATTTCTTCCCTTTCCCCTGTAAGCATACAGAGAGTGAGTGAGTTCTTACTACTTTGGAATAAACAGCAATGTTCTCTGGGTAAAAGGCCAACTTGGCACTTTGAAAGACTGGGCTAATCAGACACAGGAAATTTCTGATTAATTGGACAATTACCTCAAATTCTGAGAGAGCCAAGGCAACGTTAGAGAAACAGCCTGGCCAACTGGGAATGCTTTCAATAGCCCGAGGCAGAGATTTCTAAGCTTATGAGGGCTGAAATATGCTGGCACCGTGTGCCTGATTTTTATGGTCTCACGTCCCCCACATGTAGAGGGCCTATAACTAATTTTTAAGACCAAAGTGACTCAGAATTATTTGGACTCTCAACGATTATAGAAAATCTGTTGGACAATCCCTTGAAATCACTTCGGGTCTCCAGAACACGGCAAAGCCACGATTCAGGAGCCAGAAGAGAGGGCTCATCACTCTGGATGATGAGAAGTGGTCCAGATCCACCAGCGACTGTCTGGGAGCCGGAAGCGCACGGCGCCCCCACTCCGCTCCTTCCGGCGTCTGCGGGTGGCCCAGCCTCACCCCCCCCCGTGTCGCTGCTGATGGTAAGGAACAGCCCCATGCAGGAACTAGCTGGAGTGATAGTGTTTTAATCAGCCTATCTGCATGTCGTAATGTTTTCAAGGGTAAGAATTTATTATCTAATCAAAAGGATTTGTGATTATAATGAGTGACATTGTATCCAATTGGGAGTTAATAATTTGGGCCTAATTGTGAATGTTATCTTTGCATCAGGTCACAGGATGTGTGCTGACTGGCAGTTCGAGGTTTGGGGGGTGCTTGGCAGACCTCCCTTTCCCAGTCCTGGGTCCCAGTGGGAGGAGCCAGCAGGTTGGGGTTGTGAGATTTCGGATCTACGAGACCCCAAGGCGGGGGAGGCTAAAGACCAGGGACTGACTGTTTGGAGGGGAAGTTCCAGGGGACCATCGACAACCCAAACTCACGCCAAACTCTGGTAGAGCCTGGCTGGCAAGCACTGAAAAGAGGCTCTGGCACCAGGGTTAATAGCTTTGCAAATATAATAAATATTTCTTCCCTTTCCCCTGTAAGCATACAGAGAGTGAGTGAGTTCTTACTACTTTGGAATAAACAGCAATGTTCTCTGGGTAAAAGGCCAACTTGGCACTTTGAAAGACTGGGCTAATCAGACACAGGGAAATTTCTGATTAATTGGACAATTACCTCAAATTCTGAGAGAGCCAAGGCAACGTTAGAGAAACAGCCTGGCCAACTGGGAATGCTTTCAATAGCCCGAGGCAGAGATTTCTAAGCTTATGAGGGCTGAAATATGCTGGCACCGTGTGCCTGATTTTTATGGTCTCACGTCCCCCACATGTAGAGGGCCTATAACTAATTTTTAAGACCAAAGTGACTCAGAATTATTTGGACTCTCAACGATTATAGAAAATCTGTTGGACAATCCCTTGAAATCACTTCGGGTCTCCAGAACACGGCAAAGCCACGATTCAGGAGCCAGAAGAGAGGGCTCATCACTCTGGATGATGAGAAGTGGTCCAGATCCACCAGCGACTGTCTGGGGGAGCCGGAAGCGCACGGCGCGCCCCCACTCCGCTCCTTCCCGGCGTCTGCGGGTGGCCCAGCCTCACCTGGTGGGGGCGTGCTTCTGCTCCTCCTCCTCGTCCGTGTCGCTGCTGATGGTGATGACGCTGACCGTGGGGCTGGGGGTGTCTGGGATGACGATCGTCTGCCGCTGCCGCTCCCTGGTGGTGCTGGAGGCCGCGTCGCCCCAGCCGCAGGTGACCGATGAGCTGCAGGCGGGACTGCCGTGCACCAGGGCGCAGCGCGGAGGCGTGTTCTCCTTGACACGTTTGGACCGCTGCGGGGAGCTGACGGCCTGAGAGGAGGACACCTCACAGGTGGAGACGTTTCTGGAACAACAAAGTCACGCACACTCACGGAGAGGGTCAGATCCGGCAGCTCCTTGCCACAAGCCCGACTGTCTAGAAATACTAGCTTTGCCAAATCTCCATAGACGGGGTAGAGGACCAGAGCACGCAGACTCCACAGCCACTGCAGAAGCTGGTTGCCTATGGAAAGCTTTCTTCCAATGGCTACACAGAGAGGGGAGCAGAAACTACATTTGTCCCAGTGGGACAAAGCAGGTAGGCAGGGCTCTCAAGAGAGGACAGAGGACCAACCCAAGGACTGGGCGGGTCTTATGGGAGGCAGATGTAAACTCCCAGGACTTCAAAGGTGTCTGCCCCCAGGCAATCCCTATCTTCAGGTCAAGGCCCAACTTCCTAAGCTCAATCTTGTCATCCTCCCCAGGGAACTGAGGTCTCATTTTGGAGGAAGGTGCAAGAAAAGATATTTGCATATAAAGCTTTCATGCCTTTGCTCCTGGCTGGTTTACTACTGATTAAATTAAAACACTCATTTCCTAAGACTTCCTGGAGCTAAAGGATCTAACATTTAAGTGCAGCCTTGCCTCCTTCCTCCTCTGGGAAAGGGACATGACCATAAAAGTACATGTGTTAGTATGACTTTTCAAAAAATGAATTTTTATGGGGACTTCTTTGGTGGTCCAGTGGTTAAGACTTTCCTTCCAATGCAGGGGCTGTGGCTTTAATTCATGGTTGGGGGACTAAGATCTCACATGCCTCTGAAGTGCAACCAAAAAACCACAAATGAATCCTGGATTTTGACACATGAGCCTTGCAAGAAGCTTACCAGTCTGTTTCAATTGTAATCAAAAATCAGGAAAAATGCAACAGGAAAAGGTTTACTTAAAACAGGACCTGTTAATCTTGATTTAGATCAACTAGAAACTACTTATCAAATTAGCCAATGTAGTTTCTGGTAACTTTAGAGAAAAAAGACCTTACCTTTCCCCTCCCCATCAACGCTAGCTGACCAAGGTAATTTCTATACAGTGAGACCAAAACTAGCCTATAATGAAACTTAAGACTGATATGTCCTTAGCGATTTTAGCATTTTCTAGCTAAAGGGAAGATAATTAGATGAAAATAACTCCATGAGGGTGGATTTATTTAATTTTCCATTTAGTTGGCATCAGATATGTGGCTTGTTCCTTCTGGGGGGCTCCTAATAAGAAGTTTTACTGATAAAATTGTTCTATCGTCTGTATTTATCAGAGAACTATGTATTTGTTATTACAAACACATTACAACGTTGAGATTGTGTTTTCACTGCTCAAGCTGTCAAAATATATCCTCTCGGCATTGTTAAAGAAAAGTATGCCTGATGGCCCCGCCTGCCAAAGGGGAGAGCCTTCTGGTTTTTTCAATTGTTTTGCCTAAGGCATTGGTTTTAAAAACAGGCAAACATAATTTTTCACTACAGTTCCACTGATCTTGAAATGCACTGGCAGTGAGCCTTCTAAAGCTCGCTGGGTGGTAAGAAGGCAAAGAGAGACTTGCCAATAGGTCAGAGGATAAAGGTTCTTCCTGGCCCTACCTGGCCAAGATGAGTCACATGGAGGCTAAGCTCAGGTCAGACCAGGGCTCTAGTGACCACCCACCAGACTGAGCGTGACCGCAGGTGGGGATCGAGACAGAGGCCTCTGCTGCCGTCTAACCTAACACAGACATGGGTGTGCCGTCACAGGGCTGCCAAACAAAAGCACTCTGAAAGCCTGCCACTGATCCGACACGAATTTCCCTAAGTTGTCAGAAACATTCAAATAAGAATCTTGTTCAAGAAGGATGCCAACTTAAGGAAGTTCTTGGATTAGTTTTTGACTGAAAATGAAAAAGAGGCAGGTCTAATGGAGAAAACCAAAATTCACTAGACATTTCATGTATTTCTAGACTTCTTTTGATTAACCTATTCCAAATAAGCAATTAGTTGCCTTCAAGCCACTGCAGAGAGATGTAGGACCAATTTTACAGCCATACAATTTCTGACTTTGATGTTTTTGTTCAAAAATCTCTATTTTTTTCAAATCAAGTCTATTGAGATATTATTTACATACAGTGTAAGACACCCCTTTGAAATATTTGATGAGTTTTGACAAGTATACAGTCACGTAACCCCCATCACAATCCAGATACAGAAATTTTGTCATCACCTGGAAAAGTTCCCTCTAGTCCCTGGCAGCTCCTGATCTAATCTATGTCTCTATAGTTTTACCTTTTCCAAAATACCATATGAAAGGAATCAAACAGCACATGGCCTTTGGTCAGTCTTTATTATTATTTTTTTTTGAAGAGCTCATGGAACTGAAACTGGATTTAGAGGGAATGGGAACGATTATTGTCCTTCTGGTAGTGTCTATGATTAACCAAAATTATATTTCAGCAAATAGCTCAATGAGTTAGATTTCTGATGTTAGATGTCAAATAGAACACATTTCTCTGCTATTTCTAAAAAAAGTTATGATTTCAAAAATGCATCTTTAGAAGTCAGTCTGAGTGTTTTCTAGCTAAGTGGAAGGGGACAGAATCACTCAAGGCCTGGGTGCTGGTAGAGCCAGCATTCCACAAACCAGAATGAGTGCCTCCTTCAAAGCCCCGGGGCCAGGGATCCCGATCTTTACCTTTCAACCTCCTTTTAGTTTCCTCCCTCCAGGAGACACTCCTTACACCACCTACCTCGCAGAGGACTGGTGCTGCTTATTCTTCCGGGAGGAGGTGGTGCTGGTAGGTTGCTGCCGCATCACGTGGGCCACGCCCACATTTAAGGGTTGAGCTGCTGGAAGGGTCACGTGACCGGTCAATAACGCAGGCTGCTGCATGATGGGATTGTAATGGCTGCCATGAGCATGCGTGTTCCTGAAAGGGAAATGGGAACACAGGGTCTTCATTGGTCTTATAGAAACAGAGCGCTTTAGAACATAGAGTTCCTTTCCCCGTTAAAAGCCAAATTAAAATCAAAAGGTCGTTTTTGCACTGAGGGGAGAGTTGTTGAAGAGGGGAACCCCCGGGGTGACTTCATCAGGTGTCTCTGGCGTAGGAATGCTCAAGTGGTGGGGCCACAGTCTTGCTGGTGAGTGAGGAAGGGCACGTTTCAGTGAAGAAAATGCCAAGTAGGTGGACTCAGCTTAAATTCTGGGGAGAGGAAATAAATATTCCTTCCAGTTCTTCAACACCCTAAATAGGTGACTGTGCTGTGTGTTTTATTTTAGAATTTACAAAGTGTTTTCAATCGGTTATTCTACTCTGTGAGGCTGGCAGGATATCTTAGAAATACCATTTTGTGAGGGAGGATATTGTAGTTTATGTGAAAAAAACACTTGGAAGACTGGGGGGCCTATGTCTTTCTGCCATGAGAAAGTGTTAACATTCTTTAGAATTCTCTCAGCAGTTAGCACAATGTTCAGGCATGTAGCAGCTGATCAATGACTTCCATGCTGCCTGAATGAACAATTAGATTAACTGAAGGTCGACTAGATATGTATAGAGTGTGGTTCTAGGTGAAAATTAATAACAGACACATGTTGAGGGAAATATTGGCAGCCATAATCCTGAAAATGGGTTATATGGGATGTGGGTTGTATGGTGCTTATAGGTTTAGTCCAACAGAAATATTGAGTGATGATGAATTTAGGGAGTTGCCCATAAAGATCCATCCAATACATGGTAAAATGAAAAGCTACAGGAGACTTCACATGAATTTTTAAAGTATTATGAAATTTAGGAAGAAAATTGAACAGAAAGAAAAGAAGTAAGGAGACCCTTCTGCAGAGATTCTGATAGTCTTTTGGACATTTACATGAATTTTTAAAACTGACGTTATTGCGTCTTTACTTTGTTGCTATTTCTCCTACAGACATGGCATTCTTTTTCTTTGATACAGGTCTAGCATTAAGCCATGACTCCAGATATTCTTTTGTCTACATATGAAATGAAGAAGAGACTGAAAAGAAACTGTTGGCTTCAGGTCTCTGCTGTCGTAACCAGGTGAGAGATGAGGACGGATGAGAGATAAGATATGCATGAGTGAGTGAGCATCGCTGAAATTAAATAAGCAGTCAACGCTGAGAGACAAAGGAAAACGGAGTGCAACATGTGTGGTCTTCTGGGAGAAAAAGAGGCAAGGAAAAAAACAACCGGTCAAACAGCTTTCCACTTGGTTGCTGCTCCTAATGAGCTGCAGAGGGAAGGTGGTCTTGCTGAGCATGAACCAGTGTGAAGTGGGGGAAAGGGCAGATAACAGATTTATTTACTGCCTCTATGGACCACGTGCTGGTATGAAGTCAAGTGTTAGTTGCTCAGTCATGTCTAACTCTTTGTGACCCCATGCCTGTAGCCCGCCAGGCTCCTCTATTCATGGACTTTCCTAGGCAAGAATACTGGAGTGGGCAACCATTCCCTTCTCCAGGGGATCTTCCCGACCCAGGGACCGAACCTGGGTCCCCTGCATTGCAGGCAGATTCTTTATTGTTTGAGAAGTCTGGTGCTGGTATGGTACATGTTAAATCCAGTCAAGTGCTTTGTCTTTTATCTTAAATTTAAATGTCCCAATAATCCCATGAATAGGCATTATTTCCCCCACTTTACTGAAGAACTGAGGCCCAAACAAGTTAACTAACTTTTCTCAGGTCATGCAGGGTCAGAAATGAACCTCGTTTTAACTGGCTTGAAAGTGCTTCCTGTGACTGAGGGTGGACGTTGGGGATGCTGTTGTCAGTGGAAAGCGAACGAGACTATGATGAACAGCCTGTGTGCCTCTCTTCTGTTCACAAAGTTAGAATTAGTGAATTTATAATAAGAAAACTAAATGGCAGAACAGAGGAAGTTGCCGCTGAGGCTGGGCGGGGCCTGTCTCTCCACCTTTCATCCAGAGCTCTTCTTTCTCAGCGGCCTTTCAAGTCAGACACGGGCTGCTGGGAGGCTCCAGGGCTGTATGGGGACTGTCGGAGGTGACCCCCGGGGGGGGGGGGGCTATGTCTTTACTTTGTTGCTATTTCTCCTACAGACATGGCATTCTTTTCTTTGATACATAGCATTAAGCCATGACTCCAGATATTCTTTTGTCTACATATGAAATGAAGAAGAGACTGAAAAGAAACTGTTGGCTTCAGGTCTCTGCTGTCGTAACCAGGTGAGAGATGAGGACGGATGAGAGATAAGATATGCATGAGTGAGTGAGCATCGCTGAAATTAAATAAGCAGTCAACGCTGAGAGACAAAGGAAAACGGAGTGCAACATGTGTGGTCTTCTGGGAGAAAAAGAGGCAAGGAAAAAAACAACCGGTCAAACAGCTTTCCACTTGGTTGCTGCTCCTAATGAGCTGCAGAGGGAAGGTGGTCTTGCTGAGCATGAACCAGTGTGAAGTGGGGAAGGACAGATAACAGATTTATTTACTGCCTCTATGGACCACGTGCTGGTATGAAGTCAAGTGTTAGTTGCTCAGTCATGTCTAACTCTTTGTGACCCCATGCCTGTAGCCCGCCAGGCTCCTCTATTCATGGACTTTCCTAGGCAAGAATACTGGAGTGGGCAACCATTCCCTTCTCCAGGGGATCTTCCCGACCCAGGGACCGAACCTGGGTCCCCTGCATTGCAGGCAGATTCTTTATTGTTTGAGAAGTCTGGTGCTGGTATGGTACATGTTAAATCCAGTCAAGTGCTTTGTCTTTTATCTTAAATTTAAATGTCCCAATAATCCCATGAATAGGCATTATTTCCCCCACTTTACTGAAGAACTGAGGCCCAAACAAGTTAACTAACTTTTCTCAGGTCATGCAGGGTCAGAAATGAACCTCGTTTTAACTGGCTTGAAAGTGCTTCCTGTGACTGAGGGTGGACGTTGGGGATGCTGTTGTCAGTGGAAAGCGAACGAGACTATGATGAACAGCCTGTGTGCCTCTCTTCTGTTCACAAAGTTAGAATTAGTGAATTTATAATAAGAAAACTAAATGGCAGAACAGAGGAAGTTGCCGCTGAGGCTGGGCCGGGGGCCTGTCTCTCCACCTTTCATCCAGAGCTCTTCTTTCTCAGCGGCCTTTCAAGTCAGACACGGGGCTGCTGGGAGGCTCCAGGGCTGTATGGGGACTGTCGGAGGGTGAGGGGTGTGTCCTACCCTGGTGTTTTGGCTGAAAGAGAGACAGCCCAGAGGGCCATGGGAAGTCAGGGACAACTTGGAGGACTGCCACTTGGCTCTGCACTGGGGAAAGAGGCACCGTGGTGGTGGTGGGATGGCACGGGTGCCAGGTACAAGGAAAAGCGGGGGGGCCGTGGAAGCAGCAGAGCCACGGGTCAGTGATGAAGCTGGCCAGTGCGATGGGGTGGGGTGTACTGGAATCAGATCGGGGGGTGCGGCTTGCTCGTGGCTTCAAAACCCCTTTCTGTCAAGCTTTCCCTGGCTAGGTCTGAGGTGACTCCAGCGTGCTCACATCAGAAAACACTTCGAGAACACTTCCTAGAATTGCTTAGGAGCCCTGGGACTCTCTTCCACATCCTTTCACTGGTAGCAACTCTTTGTTTTCCGGGAGTGGAGTTGAATTCGGAGAAACGACCCAACGTGATCCCAAGCCAAGCCTGGTGCATCACACCGGTGCTCAGATAATGGAACTGAATTTGGGGTTGAAAATGACAACAGACCAGAAAGTAAGGAAGCTGATTTTCTAGTGTCCTGGCATAGGTTTATTTAAAAAGAACCTCTCGTTACACTGTCGTCTTAGGCCACATGGTCCTCTTTTGAATTAAAATAGCCCTCTGCAGAGCAGGGGACTCCTGTACTGGCCATGCCGGCCGCCCTCTGGGTCCGCGGCGGACCTGCCCCCCGTCCCAGGCCTGCCTGCGCCTTGCTCACCTCCAGTCGGCCAGCTGCTGGGTGCCGGCCATGGTCTCGGGAATCACAGTCGCGTGCTGCACCGACGTGTGTGTGGCCACGCCGGTCAGCTGCTGCCACGCCGGGGGAAGCAGGATCTGCTGGGTTCCACTGGGCCAGGCCTGCTGCAGGACAGAGGACATCTACTGTCACTATGGCTCTTAATCATATAAGCCGTCGGCATGAGTCAAGCACTCATTCCGTGCTCCAGGTTGCGCTAGACCCTTGACAGGTGTGACAGTGGAGACCTGCTCTCTGGCCTCAAAACCCAGGGGAGGTAAAATTGACACATGTGAAGTCGATAGGAGATAAAAGGTATCTGGGCAAAGAACTATATGGAAGCGATTCATTCACATTGAAGAATGGCTTATTTATAAATCTGCTCTACTGGACAATGTTTCTAGTTGCCAGAGGCTCCCTGAGGGAGTTGAATTAGGTCCTACAAGGGTAACTCCTTGGTCTCAAGAAGTTTTCTGCCTTGTATCCTTTATTTAATATTTTACCTTTTGTTTAGTAGTTAGAATTTAGTGGTCTACCTTGTGTTATCTTCTGAATCTAAGGTAACATAATTCTGACATCACCAAATATCTGATACGTGTCCACATCCAGCTTGATTGTTTCATAAATGCCAAGCTTTTCCTAAGAAGTCAAAATGAACTTCCCCGATTCCTGCTTGAATAGACTTACAGGTATGCGTGCACATGTGTGTGTGTGTGTGTTTTCTTTAATTTCTTATTTAATTATTGTGTGTGTGTGTGTGTTGTGTTTTGAGCCCTCTGTATTGTTGATCACTATTCTGCTTGCCTTTGGTTATTAAATGATTTGCGCTGAACACAGTTGTCCGAAGTTGAACCCTTGAAAGACCACCATTCTTGAGCAGGTCAAGGATTTAAAGATTGGGGATATCTAGATCTTAGTTATCTCTCTCTTTTCCCATCAGGCTGGAGATGACTAACACTGGGTAATTAATACAACGTGGTGCTCCACCGACTGCATGTGTTTAATATGTGTGTTTTGGCTCATATGTACAAACAAGCACTTCTAGAAATGGATTGCAAATGAGTCAAGGCTTCTTAAACAGTGATGTGCATAAAATAATACAGCTGCATTTCAGATCTGAGTGTAGAGCTCACCTGGTTTATCCTGTTATCACTGTGGCAGATGAGACCCAGTGAGATCTCCTATACATTTGAGATATTGCCTGTTTGCTTACTGACCTTTTTTTTTATGTAGACAAAAAAGCTCAGGGTCCATAGATTAAAAAAATAAGCACTTAATAAATGTTTGTTGATAAAATGAAAGAAGTAATTCTGTCAAGGCAATTAACTATACTTAACTGTATTTCAGGTTTACTGATTTCAAACACAGGAACCAGAAATAATTTAATTCATTAAAACAGTTACAAGCTCAAAAGCTTAAATGAATAACAGTCTCACTGGCAATAAGACTTCTGATTTTGTCTGGAATTTATTTCAGATCCCATGAAAAGCCTGTGTTTTGACTGATGTCATTTTTAAATAATAAATCTGGATATCAAATGTATTATTTTGAAAATTTTTTTCCTAAAATGAATCTTAAATAAAAAGGGGTAAAATATTATTTAATATTTTACCTTTTGTTTAGTAGTTAGAATTTAGTGGTCTACCTTGTGTTATCTTCTGAATCTAAGGTAACATAATTCTGACATCACCAAATATCTGATACGTGTCCACATCCAGCTTGATTGTTTCATAAATGCCAAGCTTTTCCTAAGAAGTCAAAATGAACTTCCCCGATTCCTGCTTGAATAGACTTACAGGTATGCGTGCACATGTGTGTGTGTGTGTGTTTTCTTTAATTTCTTATTTAATTATTGTGTGTGTGTGTGTGTGTTGTGTTTTGAGCCCTCTGTATTGTTGATCACTATTCTGCTTGCCTTTGGTTATTAAATGATTTGCGCTGAACACAGTTGTCCGAAGTTGAACCCTTGAAAGACCACCATTCTTGAGCAGGTCAAGGATTTAAAGATTGGGGATATCTAGATCTTAGTTATCTCTCTCTTTTCCCATCAGGCTGGAGATGACTAACACTGGGTAATTAATACAACGTGGTGCTCCACCGACTGCATGTGTTTAATATGTGTGTTTTGGCTCATATGTACAAACAAGCACTTCTAGAAATGGATTGCAAATGAGTCAAGGCTTCTTAAACAGTGATGTGCATAAAATAATACAGCTGCATTTCAGATCTGAGTGTAGAGCTCACCTGGTTTATCCTGTTATCACTGTGGCAGATGAGACCCAGTGAGATCTCCTATACATTTGAGATATTGCCTGTTTGCTTACTGACCTTTTTTTTTATGTAGACAAAAAAGCTCAGGGTCCATAGATTAAAAAAATAAGCACTTAATAAATGTTTGTTGATAAAATGAAAGAAGTAATTCTGTCAAGGCAATTAACTATACTTAACTGTATTTCAGGTTTACTGATTTCAAACACAGGAACCAGAAATAATTTAATTCATTAAAACAGTTACAAGCTCAAAAGCTTAAATGAATAACAGTCTCACTGGCAATAAGACTTCTGATTTTGTCTGGAATTTATTTCAGATCCCATGAAAAGCCTGTGTTTTGACTGATGTCATTTTTAAATAATAAATCTGGATATCAAATGTATTATTTTTGATAATAATAAGTTTTTCCCTGTTTCCCTAAAATGAATCTTAGCATTTTACCTCAAAGAGATGGGGTGAAAGGATATTTTTGGATTTCTACCACTGATGGATATGTTCAACTACTTTGAGACAACACTCCACATCAGATATTTCTATAATTTATCACTACTTTATAATTTATAAGATTAGAGCTTATATTTCTGGATACATGTTATGAGCCAAGCATAGAGCTAAGACCATAAATAGATTCTCTGACTTTATCTTAACACCAATCCTGTGAGGTAGGGACTATTTTTCCCCTTCCATTTTTCAGATGGGTAAACTGAAACACAGAGAAGTTCAATAGCTTGCCTGGAAAGATGGTATATTAAACATAGATTAATAGCTCTCCCTCTTTGAAGCCCAGCTAAAATGGCAGTGAAGGAATGAAAAAAAGATTCCTAAGACAGAGGTAACAGGGAGGGCCAATAACAGTTAACAGTATTTTAGAGGCTGGAAAACAGAAGGGTGATTACTGAGTTAGTTAGACTGAACGAACCTAAGGTCAAGTCTGCATATTAAACCATGGGATTCTATCATCCCCAGATCCCTAGTATGTAGGATTATTACCACCCCACCCCTCCAACACCAATCTCAAAGTAGGAACCTGGAGGATTCTCTCCAGAGAAACTGACTATCCCAAGAAAAAAAACCCTACAGATACATTCGATGAGAGGGGATCTGCCAGTGAAAATGCTGAGTCCATTCCTTATTAGCTTATAGACGAGTGCACATTCAACTACAGAGAAGTTCATCCCCAGCCCCTGAAGCTTTCCGGTTAGTTTTTAGTGCTTCAATCTTAGATATAAGTGCACAGCCAAGGATCACCAGGCTTTTAAGGAAGGTTCTATCATGAAAGAGACTAAAACAAAAAAATCGAACCTTAGAGGAACGACAGGAATCAGAAGAAAATTATAAAAACATCGAATTAGTGTCCTCAGGTTAAAATATACATGTATATATCCATGAAACAAGATTATATATAAGAATGTATATCTATATTCGGAGATCAAGAAAACTCTTGGAAATGAGAACTATGACAACAGAAATGAACAATTCCATACAGACGGGAAAATTTTAGAAAAGAGCACAGAACATATACAGAGAAAAGTGGGTGGGGCGGGGAATGGGAGATATGAAAACCATTAGATCAGTTCTGAAGTACCAGTGCTCAGTTAACAGGAAGCCCACAAAGAAGGAACAGAGAAAATGGAGGGGAAGAAACTAACAAGCAAAAATAAAAGAAAATTCTCCAGATATAAAGGGCAAATAGGATGTTCAGGACTGTGTACTCTGAAAGACTCACGAGAAAGTATGTAGTTGTGAAATCTCAGAACACCATGGACAAGGAGAGTCTTAAAAAGCTTTCAGAAAGAGAGAAAAACAACAGCCACTGAATTTTCTCAATATGCTTAAAGACACCAATACAACAAACACACAAGCCTTTTAGAGCTCTGGAAGACTTAGGGAGGCATACTAAGAGCTACAGAGGAAACTGATCCAGTGAAAAGATGAGACAACTCTGCATTCTAGGAAAAACGAGTTGTACAGGGAAGGAAACAATCATAGTATGGTATGAGGCTCAGTTGAGAATAAAATAGGTTACAATAGTGATGATAATAATTATATAGATAATATAAACTGGTTGAATAAAACATCATAAAGGAGGAAAAGGGAGAAAGGAAGAGTGAAAGATAGTGAGCATGAGGGTGTGTTTGTATGTTCTGAAGATGGAGGTTTTGAGGGCTGGTGTTTTTTCATGGCTGACTGATACCTAAAGTGGAAAAATCAGTAAGAAACAGTTGAAGAGTATTATTGAGGAACATGGACTTAAGTAACCAAACGATGATTGTTTTGGGGTGGGAGAGAGCAGGAGACTACTATTTTCTTAAAAGTCTGTGGAAGCATTTGACTATAAAAATTAGACACGTGTTACTTTGAAAAAGAATTAAACTTAAATTAAGAATAACTTCTCCAAAGTCATACACGTGGGCAGTGCAATTCCAGAGCCCATGCTCTTGGTCAATGTGCTCTTCTTTTGATGGAAATGATACACAGAAATGATGGCCCTATTCAGGATCAGGTGTTGGTGGTAACTGCGTAAAAGTCATATGAAAAAGTCTTCCTTACTCATTAGCAATATCGGACACCGAGCAAGACTGATGCAGACAGCAGGCGAGATGGCTGTAAAGACTGGTTGTGGAAAATTACCAGAGCAGGTTTTGAGAAGCATTGAAGGTCTGTATTTTGGACAGTATAAAGAGTCCAAGACAATTGTTTCTCCTTAGGGAAGCATTTAAAGGGGTTTAGGTGATATGAGCTGATTGGTTAGAAGAAAGCAGAAAACTTCTTCCCAGCAGGGTGGAGTCTACAAGGATCTGCCAACACAAATCTCCATCTCCTGAGGGCTCTGAATGGTCCCAGGGGATCTGGAATGCTGCCATCTGAAAAAAGATAAATTCTACACTGTCTCAAGCAAAGACCTCTACTTCCCATCTCTCTACCTTTCCCTACTCATGCACAATTTCTTTTTTCAGAAAAGAAAAATAATGTATTTTATTTTCTATTTATTCGGCTGCACTGGGGCTTACTTGCTCCACGTGGGGTCTTATTTGTGGCATGTGAACTGAGTGTTGGCATGTTGGATGTAGTTCCCTGACCAGGGATTGAACCCTGCATTAAGAGGGTGGAGTCTCAGCCATTGTACCAGCAGGGAAATCCGTCATTCACAGTTTCAGATGATGGACAAGAGGCCAGGTCTGGGCTGGGTGTTGGGAAGACAGAGGTGAACGTTCTTTTTAAGCAGTACCAAAAAGCTTTACCAGTAAGGCGATCCATAAGATTACGCTCGTGTTACTGAAAATTGATGGTGTTTGTATGTTCTGAAGATGGAGGTTTTGAGGGCTGGTGTTTTCATGGCTGACTGATACCTAAAGTGGAAAAATCAGTAAGAAACAGTTGAAGAGTATTATTGAGGAACATGGACTTAAGTAACCAAACGATGATTGTTTTGGGGTGGGAGAGAGCAGGAGACTACTATTTTCTTAAAAGTCTGTGGAAGCATTTGACTATAAAAATTAGACACGTGTTACTTTGAAAAAGAATTAAACTTAAATTAAGAATAACTTCTCCAAAGTCATACACGTGGGCAGTGCAATTCCAGAGCCCATGCTCTTGGTCAATGTGCTCTTCTTTTGATGGAAATGATACACAGAAATGATGGCCCTATTCAGGATCAGGTGTTGGTGGTAACTGCGTAAAAGTCATATGAAAAAGTCTTCCTTACTCATTAGCAATATCGGACACCGAGCAAGACTGATGCAGACAGCAGGCGAGATGGCTGTAAAGACTGGTTGTGGAAAATTACCAGAGCAGGTTTTGAGAAGCATTGAAGGTCTGTATTTTGGACAGTATAAAGAGTCCAAGACAATTGTTTCTCCTTAGGGAAGCATTTAAAGGGGTTTAGGTGATATGAGCTGATTGGTTAGAAGAAAGCAGAAAACTTCTTCCCAGCAGGGTGGAGTCTACAAGGATCTGCCAACACAAATCTCCATCTCCTGAGGGCTCTGAATGGTCCCAGGGGATCTGGAATGCTGCCATCTGAAAAAAGATAAATTCTACACTGTCTCAAGCAAAGACCTCTACTTCCCATCTCTCTACCTTTCCCTACTCATGCACAATTTCTTTTTTCAGAAAAGAAAAATAATGTATTTTATTTTTTATTTATTTGGCTGCACTGGGGCTTACTTGCTGCACGTGGGGTCTTAGTTGTGGCATGTGAACTTAGTGGTGGCATGTGGGATCTAGTTCCCTGACCAGGGATTGAACCCTGCATTAAGAGGGTGGAGTCTCAGCCATTGTACCAGCAGGGAAATCCCTCATTCACAGTTTCAGATGATGGACAAGAGGCCAGGTCTGGGCTGGGTGTTGGGAAGACAGAGGTGAACGTTCTTTTTAAGCAGTACCAAAAAGCTTTACCAGTAAGGCGATCCATAAGATTACGCTCGTGTTACTGAAAATGAGCGGGTGTGATTACATCCTCTTCTTCCACCGACATATCTTTGGGGTGCACCAGAGAGAGTGTTTCCCTTTGAGGGACATCTGATGCTGGTGCCCCCCACCAGTGGAAAATGACAGAGCAAACATAGCTAACGTTAGGGATGATTCAAATGACTCTAAACTCGCACAAATTCCTTGAAAGGGTTTAAATATTTAGATAAAAAGAAATGCTGAATTTGGGGATATATATAAAGTAATAATATTTGGAGCACCTCAGCCTGATACCTAACCCTAATCCCAAGAAAAGTGAAGGCATCAGTTCAATGTTCAATTATTTCATTTTTTTGTTTTTGTTTTGGGGGAGTGGGGAGGGAGGGGGCGGGTGGGCCACTTCTATTGGTCTTTCATTTCTCTATTTTCATCCGTCTTTTGTTCTTTGGCTCCTGTGGGCCTCCCATCGCGGTGGCGTCTGTTGTTGTAGAGCACCGACTCTGGGCGCATGCGCTCCAGAGCTCCGGCTCGGTAATTGGACACATTGGTTCAGCCGCTCCACGGTATGTGGGATCTTCCCAGGCCAGGGATCCAACCGGCTCCCCTTGCGCTGCAAGGCGGCGTCCTTACCCACTGGACCACCAGGGCAGCCCTATTTTATTTTTTAAAATAGCTGCCATGCTAGTTTCTTGGGCTTCCCAGGTGATGCTAAGTGGTAAAGAACCTGCCTGCCAATGCAGGAGACATAAAGAGACACGGGGGTCCGATCCCTGGGTGGGGAAGATCCTCTGAAGGAGGGCATGGCAACCCAATCCCATGGACAGAAGAGCCTGGTGGCTACAGTCCATGGGGCTGCACAGACTCCATAGGGTTGGATACTCTGAAGTGATTTAGCATACATGTATTAGTTTTGTTTTGTTTCTTTTTTTTTTTTTTAGGGCTTTCTTGGTGGTTCAGATGGTAAAGAATCTGCTAGTTTTAGAAGTTAGCTTATTTTTTTCCTTTGAACGGACCATTAAAAAATATCTAAGAGGAACGTTCTTTTTAAGCAGTACCAAAAAGCTTTACCAGTAAGGCGATCCATAAGATTACGCTCGTGTTACTGAAAATGAGCGGGTGTGATTACATCCTCTTCTTCCACCGACATATCTTTGGGGTGCACCAGAGAGAGTGTTTCCTTTGAGGACATCTGATGCTGGTGCCCCCCACCAGTGGAAAATGACAGAGCAAACATAGCTAACGTTAGGGATGATTCAAATGACTCTAAACTCGCACAAATTCCTTGAAAGGGTTTAAATATTTAGATAAAAAGAAATGCTGAATTTGGGGATATATATAAAGTAATAATATTTGGAGCACCTCAGCCTGATACCTAACCCTAATCCCAAGAAAAGTGAAGGCATCAGTTCAATGTTCAATTATTTCATTTTTTTGTTTTTGTTTTGGGGAGTGGGGAGGAGGGGCGGTGGGCCACTTCTATTGGTCTTTCATTTCTCTATTTTCATCCGTCTTTTGTTCTTTGGCTCCTGTGGGCCTCCCATCGCGGTGGCGTCTGTTGTTGTAGAGCACCGACTCTGGGCGCATGCGCTCCAGAGCTCAGGCTTGGTAATTGGACACATTGGTTCAGCCGCTCCACGGTATGTGGGATCTTCCCAGGCCAGGGATCCAACCGGCTCCCCTTGCGCTGCAAGGCGGCGTCCTTACCCACTGGACCACCAGGGCAGCCCTATTTTATTTTTTAAAATAGCTGCCATGCTAGTTTCTTGGGCTTCCCAGGTGATGCTAAGTGGTAAAGAACCTGCCTGCCAATGCAGGAGACATAAAGAGACACGGGGGTCCGATCCCTGGGTGGGGAAGATCCTCTGAAGGAGGGCATGGCAACCCAATCCCATGGACAGAAGAGCCTGGTGGCTACAGTCCATGGGGCTGCACAGACTCCATAGGGTTGGATACTCTGAAGTGATTTAGCATACATGTATTAGTTTTGTTTTGTTTCTTTTTTTTTTTTTTAGGGCTTTCTTGGTGGTTCAGATGGTAAAGAATCTGCTAGTTTTAGAAGTTAGCTTATTTTTTTCCTTTGAACGGACCATTAAAAAATATCTAAGAGGAAAGTCCACCTTAATAGGCTAACATGGCATGGATTCAGTAACAGACCAAGAAATCAAAAGCAACCAACAGGACACTGGATAGGACAGGCCAGTTCTTGTTTGGTTTTTTTTCCCTTAAACTTAATATCTCTTAGACAACTCTGCACGTCAAGACACTTTGGTCTACCATGTCCTTTTTAATGGCTACATGGTGTTCCATTTTATGAGGTAACAATTTAAACAAATCTCCTATAGATGAATATTCAAATTGCTTCCAGCAGTTCACTGTTATAGACACTGTAGAAATTAAAATCCTTGTACGTGTATTTTTGGTTCACTTCCGCCTTAGCACTGTAGCTTAAATCCACTTGGAGATTTACAGTTCTCCAAGGACTTCTTTTCAAGTAGGCAATCGGCTAAGGCCTCCCCTGCTATGATTAAAGGACTGAGACAGATTCAGAAATGCTGAGCCTGTTGGCTTCTACCAAACTGAACAGCGAGGGCTATCTGTTTTAGCTAGTAAGAGATGCTACGTATTATTTCTTTCAGAGACAGCTCCTTGCTTACTAGGGTTAAGGGTGCAAACACAAAAATGAATCTATAAGTACCCTTTGGGGTGCATGTGAATTCTACAGGTTTTGCCTCACAGAGGAGTAGCACTGGGAAACTGGCCTGAATTTCTGCTCCCAGTCAGATGAAGTGTGAACAAGCTGCCACACCCCTGGAGTGAGCTGTGGTTCTCTTGATCTACTGGGGCCTTTTCTGAACTCTGTAATCCCAGACCACATAAGCAAAAGGACCCAAGAGGGGGCTTTCCCGGTAGCTCAGTGGTGCAGAGTTCGCCTGCCAATGCAGGAGACATGGGTTCGGTCCCTGATCCGGGAAGATCCCACCTGCTGCAGAGCAACTAAGCCCATGAGCAACAGCTATGGAGTCCATGCTCTAGAACCTAGGAGCTGCAACAAGTGAGCCCATGCGCTGCAACTATTGAAGCCCGTGTGCCCTTGCGCCTGAGTTCCACAAGAAGAGAAGTCACCTCAACAAGAAGCCTGCTCACCTGCAACTAGAGAAGTGCCTGTTGCAGCAGTGAAAACCCAGAACAGCCACAAATAAATAAATAAAAATAATAAAAAAAAAATAAAGGGTGCGGAGGAAAAAAAAAAAGAACCAGAGAGAGAGAGGAAGGAGTAGAGGTGTGCTTTATATACTGAAAGTTCTTTTTTTAAACTTCCAGCAAGACAGAACTTTGTGTGCCACCAGAAATTGGTGTGAGGAGGCATCTTCTGTCTCAGTTTGGACATAAGAACAAAGAGATGAAGACTGTCTAATGTCAGTCTCAAGTAAGTTGTTGCTAAAACCAGAAGAAGTAATAACATCCAACATATCTTCCGAGACCGGTGCAGTCTCCATACACAAAGCAGATAAAGATTCGATAAGAAAAAGAAATTTATGACACTTCTCACGATGCAAAAATACTAACTACAGTATTCACAAACAATTCAGAATTTAAAGCATACAGACACATCAAGTACCACATGATCAAATAAAGTTCACCTTGAAAATACTGATACAAGGACAGTTTAACATTACAAAATCACGTAACCTGCCACACTAACAGGTTAAGGAACAAAAACACAGGAGTATTTCAATACGTGAAGAAGGAACATTTGATGCAATTTAATATCAATTCATTAAAAAGTTAGCAAACTTGATAAAGTGTCCCTATCAGCTCTTTAGAGTAAACAATGTTAGGTTCAAGTTAAGGATGCCTAATACCAACACTATGATTACACAGAGCTTTGGAGGTACTGTTTCCAGAGTGATATAAGAAAAATAAATAAAAGTTATCAAGATTGGGAAGGAAGAAACAAAATTGTATCATTTCTACATGAAAACATAGTCTACATAGAAAATCCAAGGGAATTCACAAAAACAATCAGAACTAATGAACTTGCAAGGACTGCTAGGTTACAAACTCAACAGAGCAAAGTCAGTTTTATTCTCGTTAACCAAAGACAAATGATTAGAAAATATAGTTAATAAAAACTTGTTAATAACAAAACTGTAAACTATTTAGGAATTATTCTAATAAAAGAAAACTCTAGTGAAAGAAATAAAAGGTACTTTATATACAGTGTTCAGGGATGAAATGACAATATTACAAAGATGTCAATTTTCTTGAAAGTGAATATAAATCCAGTGCAAGTCCATTAAGCACAATCCAGGGTTTTGGGTTCTGTTTTGGCTTGTTGGTTTTGGAACTAAAATTCTTAAGCAAAAGTGAGGATAAAATTCACATAGAAAAGTAAAGGGACGAGAACAGATAGGAAAATTTTGAAGAATGGGATAGGAGCAGGGCTTCCCCACCAGATACCACAAGACATGTTAAAGTTATAATAGCCATAGTAAAGCCAATAGGATATTAGAGAGGCCAATGGACTGGAATAGAGTGAGCCCTACACGGTTGTTTTTTTTTTGTTGCTCAGTCATGTCTGACTCTTTTGTGACCGGGATTCTCCAGGCAAGAACATTAGAGTGGGCTGCCGTTTCCTACTCCAGTGGATCTTTCCAACCTGGGGATGGAACGTGTGTCTCCTTTATGGCAGGTGGATTCCTTACCGCTGAGCCACCAGGGAACCCCATGAGTCTAAAACAGACCTGTGCGAGTTTCTATTCAACAAAGACACCATTAATGAAGTGTCTTTGGGAACCAACTTTGTTTAAAAAGCAAAGGTGCCTTTTTTTTTCCCTTAAAGATTTATTTATTTATTTATCTTTTGGGGAGTGGGGTGGGGAGGGAGGGGACGGGCGGGCCACTTCTATTGGTCTTTCATTTCTCTTATTTTCATCCATCTTTGTTCTTTGGCTCCTGTGGGCCTCCCATCGCGGTGGCCTCTGTTGTCGCAGAGCACTGGCTCTGGGCGCATGCGCCCATAAATAAAAGTTATCAAGATTGGGAAGGAAGAAACAAAATTGTATCATTTCTACATGAAAACATAGTCTACATAGAAAATCCAAGGGAATTCACAAAAACAATCAGAACTAATGAACTTGCAAGGACTGCTAGGTTACAAACTCAACAGAGCAAAGTCAGTTTTATTCTCGTTAACCAAAGACAAATGATTAGAAAATATAGTTAATAAAAACTTGTTAATAACAAAACTGTAAACTATTTAGGAATTATTCTAATAAAAGAAAACTCTAGTGAAAGAAATAAAAGGTACTTTATATACAGTGTTCAGGGATGAAATGACAATATTACAAAGATGTCAATTTTCTTGAAAGTGAATATAAATCCAGTGCAAGTCCATTAAGCACAATCCAGGGTTTTGGGTTCTGTTTTGGCTTGTTGGTTTTGGAACTAAAATTCTTAAGCAAAAGTGAGGATAAAATTCACATAGAAAAGTAAAGGGACGAGAACAGATAGGAAAATTTTGAAGAATGGGATAGGAGCAGGGCTTCCCCACCAGATACCACAAGACATGTTAAAGTTATAATAGCCATAGTAAAGCCAATAGGATATTAGAGAGGCCAATGGACTGGAATAGAGTGAGCCCTACACGGTTGTTTTTTTTTTGTTGCTCAGTCATGTCTGACTCTTTTGTGACCGGGATTCTCCAGGCAAGAACATTAGAGTGGGCTGCCGTTTCCTACTCCAGTGGATCTTTCCAACCTGGGGATGGAACGTGTGTCTCCTTTATGGCAGGTGGATTCCTTACCGCTGAGCCACCAGGGAACCCCATGAGTCTAAAACAGACCTGTGCGAGTTTCTATTCAACAAAGACACCATTAATGAAGTGTCTTTGGGAACCAACTTTGTTTAAAAAGCAAAGGTGCCTTTTTTTTTCCCTTAAAGATTTATTTATTTATTTATCTTTTGGGGAGTGGGGTGGGGAGGGAGGGGGACGGGCGGGCCACTTCTATTGGTCTTTCATTTCTCTTATTTTCATCCGTCTTTGTTCTTTGGCCCGTGTGGGCCTCCCATCGTGGTGGCATCTGTTGTCGCAGAGCACCAGCTCTGGGCGCATGCGCTCCAGAGCTCCGGCTCGGTAATTGGACACATCGGTCCAGCCGCTCTGCAGCACATGGGATCTTCCCAGGCCAGGGCTCGAACTGGCGCCTCTTGCACTGCAAGGCGGTGTCCTTACCCACTGAACCACCAGGGAAGCCCACAAAGGTGCTTTAAACTAACAACATTTCGGTCAAGCTCTCATTGATGCCCAACAACAGAAGCCACAATAAAGAGACAAGACAGCACAGGGGTTAAAACACACATGCTGGTGTCAGGAATTCTTGGGTTTGTCTTCTGGTTCTGTCACCTAACTTCCGTGTGACTCTGAGCCAGTGCTTGGGCCTCATTTGTCACAAGGAGATGGACACCTTACCATATTGTGGGGGTTAAATCAATAGCAAGAGTAAAGTGCTCAGCATAATGAGGATGCATTTGTTATTAATGTTCAAGTGACAGTAAGGAGTGATTACTATTATCATTAGACCACAGTGTTACTAAACTTTCTTTAACACGTCACAAATTTTCAAGCAGTTTTACCTCTGATCTCATTCTAAGAATCTACCAGAGGACCTATGTGAACAGATAAGGAAAGCTCCAACCCAAAACCTTTTTGATCCTGGTTTTCAACTACGAAACAAAGAGATAATCTCCAAAGCGCTCTTTTCAGCTTTAAAAAAATACTTTCAATTCTACAAGAAAGAAATGCTAACTGCCTTGCCTTGGGTCACAGACAGTTATTAGAAGAGTTAGGATTAAAACCGAGGTCTCTCATATTAATTTGCATTACAAAGAGACAATAATAATAATAAATTTCCCCAGACTCTCCCTGTGTCTAAATTTCTTCTTGGGATTCCAAGCTAGATAACTCAGGGAAGTAATTCACCTGGAGATCATTCAGAGCATTACTGATATATTCTAATGACTTGAAGCAGCTAACTCATTGCCAAGGAGGGAATTATTGGAGATACATCTCTTTTGTGAACACCATTGCCATGGATCATGCTAATACCAGCACTAAGAAAGCAAGACTTACCTGGGCAAGTAGGCCTGGTTGGATCTGAAGGGGCTGAGCTCCCGGGGCTTGAGTGACGATGGGGACTGCATTTTCCATTCGCACAGAGTAGCCAGCGTGCTTGGAGGGTGAGGCCTGCAATCCTAGTCCAGACAGCGGGCGAGAGGGAAAAGGGCTGAGGAACTTGAAAACACCAGATGAGGAGCCTCTCCTAGCCCACTCTGTCCGCCCTCAGCTTCCCTCTGCATGAGTCCCTGCCACATACTGCCTGGCCCTTTAGAAGTCTCCCCTTTAGTTATTATTATTATTTATTTATTTGGTCGTGCTGGGTTTTAGTTGTGCCATGTGGGATCTAGTTCCCTGACCAGGGATCGAACCTGGGCCCCCTGCATTGGGAGCACAGAGTCTTGACCACTGGAAGTCCCTCTAAAGCAGAAGTCCCTCCCCTTTAGTTTTTAACTTAAAACACGTTTTTACTTTTTTGGGCCACATTACTTGGCTTGAGGGATCTTAGTTCCCCGACCAGGGATTAAACCTGGACTTTCATCGGTGAAGCTGTGGAGTCCTACCCACTGGACCACTAGGGAATTCCCTCTGACTTAAAATTAAAAAGCAACTTCTTTCAATGTTTTCAAAGACTCAGTCAAATTAAGGAATTTTTAAAGCCAAAAGTGGAAAGTTATGCTGAGAAGTTGGAGCAGAAAAACAACTGCTTTTGTCATGAAGACATATCTGCCCGTGCCAAAGCCAGGGAGAGGCGGGAAGGCTGTTGGAGCTGAACCACACAGACTTAACTCCAGGGGGTTTTCAGAAACAAAGTCTTGAGTTTTCTGTGTAAACTGTAACCTGGTACGTAGTCAACTCTTGCTTAGACTTTTCAGAAGAGTGCCGGGGTACCTGGCCAAAGGCGGGGGGCACTGGCCAGGAAGTACTTTTCTGAGAGATTTATGTTCTTCACAAGAACTGGGACTAGGGGACTGCCAGAGATGGGCAGTGCTCTCTAGATAATCCACACAGAGGTTATTCCATGTGGGGAAAGGGGAGAGTTTACATCACATAACGATGAGAGCACACACAACACGTGGGCTGAGCCGGGACAAAGCCATTGGCAGGTTGTGCAAATAAGGAGCAACTGACTTGATGCAGAAGCCTAAGTCCACGGTTTCTAGGTGGGAGGACGAGGGCCCTCAAGTTCAGGGACGCTGGGGCTCTCACAGGAGGAAATGAAGAGGGCTTCAGCAGGACAGAAAAGCGAGGGGGCAGCGCCACAGAGCCGGTTCCATCGGCAGCGGGTGGGAGGCTCTGTCCGCCCTGCCTTACCTTGGAAGCCGGGCGGACACACGATGAGCGCTTGCTGGAAGGGGTCGGGCCGGGTGCAGATCTGCGCGGCTCCCGTCTGCAGGGGCATGCTCCGCTGGGCCACCGCTGCCATGGACGCCGCTGAGGGCTGGCAGAGTGCAGATTGGCAGTTTAGTATGGAGACCTCGTGATTGGCTAGGGGAAGGGGGGCCCTGGTGGAGGTGGGAGCCTTAAGGAATGGTGGCGATTAGACACAAATAAACACAAACGAAACATGAGGGAGGCAACTTGTTGGGAGGCACGGATCGACATCAAATCAGAGCTCAGAGAAGAACAAACGGCCGAATGAAAACCAACAGCAAAGAAAGCAAAAACAGAGGGGGATGGAAATAACAGCTGGAGAATCTCAGGGGAAAGCAGGCACCTGCAGCCTGGGGGACATGGATTCACTGTTGGTGGTTAGATTTGGGCCTGTTCCTCATATTTTCAGGGCCTACAGGTGCACTCGGACACCCGCATGTCATGTCTAAATACTGCAGAGTGAAAGACTGGCTAGAAGCAATTTATGATCTCCCTTCTACTCCAACACCTACACCTGAGAACCAGCTGGGAGGCTGCGTTTGAGTCTCAATCCGGATTCCTTGGCTTGGGCCCCGGAACATAGAGCCGAGTGCCCGCTGGCCTTCTCTGCAGGACCCAGCCTCATCCCACAACCTGAGGGCCTTTAGGTGGAAGGATCTGGATTTGGTCCCTCCTGGGGAGGATGAATCTAGGAAGAGGCCTCTTCAGGCCCTAGGTCCCAGGTGCCTGGAGCTTGACATGGAAGCAGATGCACCTGGGGAGGGCCCCCTCCTGCTCAGGTCCAAGGGCAGCACTGTTCACAGACGCCCTTAGATATTCACAGAGCACTGTTACTGTGAAGAAATAACCCTGCAGGAACAGAGACGGGGAGGGACACGCTGAGGCCGGGGTTACTCACTGGAATTTGGTGCATTCTCATGCTGGCCTTCCGCTACCAAGGCTAAAGGGCGGGAAGAAGATGCCGGGGGGTCGAGAGAACTTAAATACCGACATCGGTCCTCTCTCCTTTCTCTTTCCGAAAGAGACAGTGTTTGAGGCTGAACTTCCATATGAAGTGAGGCCGTGGAAGGAAAAGAACTTCTACGCTGGGCATCTTCCCCCTTAGTCTGCTTCACACTAACACATGCGCACGCTGGGTGGAGTTACCCACGGCTCCAGTTTCAACACTGTTCAGGAGGGATTTTTGCTACTAGAGGCTACAAGGACTAAAAGTAAAAAGGGAAAGAGCCACAGGGTGTCGCAGACATCTAAAAAATAGGACTTTAGGAAAGGTATGCATGTGGGTCAAATCTGATAAAAAGGAGAATGTCTCATTTTATGTCTTTTGTACTTCCACTGTATCCTGAATTTCAGTGCATGTGGAAAGTAATCGCTAAAGTACGTGGCGCCGGCGTTTAGATTTTAAGGTATGATTGTAACGACAAGCGTCTGCTTCTGCAGCGTCACACGCTCCGCCTCCAGGTGGTGCGGCTGGAAATGCGCGTGTGACGCAGGGGGCCAGCGGCGCTTCATCGTTATTGCTATGTTTTTAATTGAAGTATAGTTGATTTACAATGTTGCGTTAGTTTCTGGTTTCTTTTCCATCGTAGGTTACTAAAAGGTACCAAATGTAGTTCCTTGAGCTGTATGGTCGGTCCTTGTTTATCTGACTTGTAGGTAGTCGTTTGTATTGGGCCAGCGTTTTGTGCGTTGTTACTGATGACTTGCGTTTCCTCTCTGTTCTCTCCACGGCCTCGCCTCTCCCGCGCCCGCCTCGCACACACCTGTCACTGCCTGCTTGCCCTCTAAGCACCAGAGTCCAGGCCCTCTTCCTGGTTCTGGGCTTTCCTCCTGTGTCCGCAGGTGCCTGGAGCTTGACATGGAAGCAGATGCACCTGGGAGGGCCCCTCCTGCTCAGGTCCAAGGGCAGCACTGTTCACAGACGCCTTAGATATTCACAGAGCACTGTTACTGTGAAGAAATAACCCTGCAGGAACAGAGACGGGGAGGGACACGCTGAGGCCGGGGTTACTCACTGGAATTTGGTGCATTCTCATGCTGGCCTTCCGCTACCAAGGCTAAAGGGCGGGAAGAAGATGCCGGGGGGTCGAGAGAACTTAAATACCGACATCGGTCCTCTCTCCTTTCTCTTTCCGAAAGAGACAGTGTTTGAGGCTGAACTTCCATATGAAGTGAGGCCGTGGAAGGAAAAGAACTTCTACGCTGGGCATCTTCCCCCTTAGTCTGCTTCACACTAACACATGCGCACGCTGGGTGGAGTTACCCACGGCTCCAGTTTCAACACTGTTCAGGAGGGATTTTTGCTACTAGAGGCTACAAGGACTAAAAGTAAAAAGGGAAAGAGCCACAGGGTGTCGCAGACATCTAAAAAATAGGACTTTAGGAAAGGTATGCATGTGGGTCAAATCTGATAAAAAGGAGAATGTCTCATTTTATGTCTTTTGTACTTCCACTGTATCCTGAATTTCAGTGCATGTGGAAAGTAATCGCTAAAGTACGTGGCGCCGGCGTTTAGATTTTAAGGTATGATTGTAACGACAAGCGTCTGCTTCTGCAGCGTCACACGCTCCGCCTCCAGGTGGTGCGGCTGGAAATGCGCGTGTGACGCAGGGGGCCAGCGGCGCTTCATCGTTATTGCTATGTTTTTAATTGAAGTATAGTTGATTTACAATGTTGCGTTAGTTTCTGGTTTCTTTTCCATCGTAGGTTACTAAAAGGTACCAAATGTAGTTCCTTGAGCTGTATGGTCGGTCCTTGTTTATCTGACTTGTAGGTAGTCGTTTGTATTGGGCCAGCGTTTTGTGCGTTGTTACTGATGACTTGCGTTTCCTCTCTGTTCTCTCCACGGCCTCGCCTCTCCCGCGCCCGCCTCGCACACACCTGTCACTGCCTGCTTGCCCTCTAAGCACCAGAGTCCAGGCCCTCTTCCTGGTTCTGGGCTTTCCTCCTTGGGGAACGAGCCCCTCCAGGCTCCCGCAGGGGTGGCTCAACTGCTCCCCCTCCTGGTCAGTCCCTGGTCCTGCGGCTCCTTCCTTCCAAATATCCCTGGAACCCTCTCTCCTCTTTTTAATCACGGCTTCCTTCGCCAGGGCTTCCCTGGTGCTTGGGAAGGCCTTGACCAGTTTGATGTTCTGGCTTCCACTTCTTGTCTTTTAATTTTTCTTGGGCATAGAAGCTAGAACATTCTTTCCACAAGACTGCTTTGTGGGCGTCACCAGCCCTGCTCAAAAATTTCCAATTACTGCCTAGTGAACATTGTATCTGCATCTTAGGCTGGCTTTCCTTCCTCTCAGGTAGGCCAGACTTCCCATCTCGGTGTACCTTCTACTCCCCCTGCTCAGGGCACCAACCAGGCTGCCCACTGTGCTGGGGCTCGGGGGACGAGGAACGAAACCACCGTGCTGTTCTGTCGAGGAGGCCATCTGCCTGGCTGTGGCTGCCTCAGCCCGAGGACTGAGCTAGGCACTAGGCGGGACTGTTTATCCCTCTGAACTCCAGGCCTTAGAAAAATGAACTCTTCCCACCACGGAGAACTGTAAGGACACCAATGGCCTCCAGGGGGCGGCAGATTCCAGGCAGCCTCTCCTAGAGTTTAGGCAGAGGGGGACCTGCTGCGAAGTAAAGCTGGGTTTAGCAACCCAGCCGGCCAGGAACAGCCTGGAAAGCAGGGTCAGTGACTCTTCATGGGAGGAGGGGACCTGCTGAAAAAGAGTGGATGGCCAGGCAGAGTAGTCACACTTCAGTCACACTTCTTCTCCTATAGAGGGGTGTGGTATGTGTGCACACATACCCACGTGTGTTGTCCTTAAAGGCTAATATTAAAACCAAAAAAATCCAGGGACATTTCTTGGGGGTAACTGGTAACACTGGTGGTGGCGATGGTTTGGTGGCTATGTTGTGTCCTGCTCTTGCATCCCCATGGATGGTAGCCCACCAGGCTCCTCTGTCCATGGGATTCTGCAGGCAGGAATACTGGAGTGGAGTAGTGGTAGGCAGGAATAAAAGTTAAAGTCTGCTAGATACCAGAGGCAGCTTGAGCAAGGCCTTGGAGATTATTTATACAGTAAATAATTTCCTGGGCGTCATTCATAGTTCAAGCAGTGGCCATTTCCTGGTCAGTCCCTGGTCCTGCGGCTCCTTCCTTCCAAATATCCCTGGAACCCTCTCCTCTTTTTAATCAGGATCTGGCTTGGGAAGGCCTTGACCAGTTTGAGCGTTCCACTTCTCGTCTTATACATTTTCTTGGGCATAGAAGCTAGAACATTCTTTCCACAAGACTGCTTTGTGGGCGTCACCAGCCCTGCTCAAAAATTTCCAATTACTGCCTAGTGAACATTGTATCTGCATCTTAGGCTGGCTTTCCTTCCTCTCAGGTAGGCCAGACTTCCCATCTCGGTGTACCTTCTACTCCCCCTGCTCAGGGCACCAACCAGGCTGCCCACTGTGCTGGGGCTCGGGGGACGAGGAACGAAACCACCGTGCTGTTCTGTCGAGGAGGCCATCTGCCTGGCTGTGGCTGCCTCAGCCCGAGGACTGAGCTAGGCACTAGGCGGGACTGTTTATCCCTCTGAACTCCAGGCCTTAGAAAAATGAACTCTTCCCACCACGGAGAACTGTAAGGACACCAATGGCCTCCAGGGGGCGGCAGATTCCAGGCAGCCTCTCCTAGAGTTTAGGCAGAGGGGGACCTGCTGCGAAGTAAAGCTGGGTTTTAGCAACCCAGCCGGCCAGGAACAGCCTGGAAAGCAGGGTCAGTGACTCTTCATGGGAGGAGGGGACCTGCTGAAAAAGAGTGGATGGCCAGGCAGAGTAGTCACACTTCAGTCACACTTCTTCTCCTATAGAGGGGTGTGGTATGTGTGCACACATACCCACGTGTGTTGTCCTTAAAGGCTAATATTAAAACCAAAAAAATCCAGGGACATTTCTTGGGGGTAACTGGTAACACTGGTGGTGGCGATGGTTTGGTGGCTATGTTGTGTCCTGCTCTTGCATCCCCATGGATGGTAGCCCACCAGGCTCCTCTGTCCATGGGATTCTGCAGGCAGGAATACTGGAGTGGAGTAGTGGTAGGCAGGAATAAAAGTTAAAGTCTGCTAGATACCAGAGGCAGCTTGAGCAAGGCCTTGGAGATTATTTATACAGTAAATAATTTCCTGGGCGTCATTCATAGTTCAAGCAGTGGCCATTTCCTTCTTCAGGGGATCTTCCCGACCCAGGGATTGAAACAGGTACCCACTGAGCTACGAGGGAAGCCCCATATTAGGTGCTAGATTCCGCAAAATTTCTGCAACAGTTTGAAAGCTGTGGGTCCCCTTTTAGTTCTGATGGCTGGGATTCTGGTGACAAGACGGAGGAACTGATTTTCCCCAAGACTTGGAAAAGGATAGGTTTTATCTGTTGCTGAAAGGAGGTCATGTGGAGTGGGGCCGGAGCCGGATGACTGCCAGCATTCCTTCTGGTTCTAGAATTCCTTATCAGGCAGATGTCAGCCATGAGAGGTTACAGCATTGCCTTTACCTGATTCTCACATCAGGACAGGAAAGCAGTAAGAAGTACCATCTCAGGAATAACTCTCTTAGGGAGGCATTTCTAGGACCTTTCAAGGGGCCAGGAGTCAATTCACAGAGTGCCCGGAATCTCAAAGGAACTAGCCCTGGGAACAGACACCTTACAGAGCTGAATGTGACCGTAGAGGGATTTTGTCTGCTGTATATGCCATGGAAGGAGTTTTGTCTCCTGAGTCAGGTTGGTGGGAAAATGTACCCCTTGGTGCTCACTCTGCCAGGCCCCCGCCTTGCCCCCTGCGCCCCACTCACCTGGTTGTGGACAGTGTTCAGCTGGTTGTTGAAGGTCATGGTCAGGTTGGTGGATGTGCTAGGGGCCACGTGCGTGATGAAGGGGGTCTTGCTCTGGTTGACCGTGTCATACATGTTCACCCGACGCTTGCAAATCTCCATGTTCTGGAAACATGACTTGACACTGTTCATGCAAAAGGCAGAGAGAGAGGTGTGAGGGAAAGAGACGAGAGGAGCGTGGAACACAGGGGAGAAAAATGGAGAAAGAAAAAGGGAGGAGAGTTAACCTAATAAATGAAACAACCGAGACACTTCGCTTTGCGTCTCAAGTTCCTGGGTTTCTCATACAATGCTGGCCTATGCAAGCGTCAGTGTATTTAGATGGATCCACCTCCTCGCACCTTCTCACTGCCTCTCCCCATCCTGGGTGGGTAAAGTGGCTCCAACAACACTACAGACCTCTTGGCTCACACTGCATTTTCTCCTGCTGCTGGTCTGCCTCCAACTTCCATGGCTCATTCTTGGCTTTCAAAGTGGTTTCTGGCCCATAAACAAACATATAAGATGTCTGATTGGGAAGGTTAAACAATAGATTGAAGAAGGAAATGGCAACCCAATCTAGTACTCTTGCCTGGGAAATCCCATGGAGAGAGGAGCCTGGTGGGCTATGGGTCCGTAGGTCGCGAAGAGTCAGACCTGACAAGTAACTCACACACTCCAGTTTCCGCGCGCGCACCCTTCCCAGCGAGTCCAGGGCACCAGCGCCATCTAGGGGTCAGCCAGAGAACTCGCTGACCCTGTCATCAGGACCTATTGCCACTCTTGCCCTCGCCTAGACTGTGCATGCAATGAGAAAACAGTGGTTGCAATAACAACGAATCGCGGTGAGGTTTACTGACAGTGTGGTAGGTGTTCACGAGCACTCCTTCACTCAGCCCCACAAGCACCACGAGGGAAAGAGGGACGACTGTCGCCCCATTTTACGAGAAAGGATAAAGCAGAGAGAGGATGGTAATTTGCCAAGATCCAGAGTTAGTTACCGACAGCCTTCACCCCATACATGTCCATTCTCTTTAACGTCCTTCTTTATTCCTTTCCTTTTTCTGATTCTTGCCTAGTTACATGAAATAAAAATTGTCTCCCTCTTTTTATTCTTCCATTGCATTTGTGAATTGAAACGAAAGTCTAGTTAGGAACGTCCAGTATAAAAGTATGGCTGGCAACAGTGTCAAGGACAAAGAAGCCACGCGTGGCCTCGACCAAGTTCTTGAAAATCTACCACCCAGAGTCCTTGAGGAGTTGTACCTTGTTTCTCACTTCTGGGCGTCCCTGGTGGCGCAGTGGTGAAGAATCCACCTGCCAGTGCAGGAGACGTGGGCTTCATCCCTGGGTGGGGAAGATGCCCTGGCGAAAGGAATGGCAACCCACTCCAGTCTTCTCGCCTGGGAAATTCTATGGACAGAGGAGCCTGGCGGGCTACAGCCCACGGGGCCACAGAGAGTCGGATATGACCCAGCACGCCCGCCACGCCGTGTCTCATTCATTTCTGGGTCTTCTTCTAATTAAACTGACCTTTTCCTTCAAACGCTAATATGCAAGATAGCAAGACCTCAATTAAATTTCAATTTAAAATACTTATAAATAGTGTGGTAACAATAAAATTCTCCTGTTTTAGGATGACAAATGCATACTGTTTCTGCATGCTATGGGTGAGCTAGATTCTGGGCCAAGCAGGTGCTTGTAGGCTGTCCCCAAACATCTTCTCCATGAAAGATGTTCTCAGCTGACTTAGACACTCTTTCCGAGTTAATGATGATTTACACTGGCCACGCGATACACACTAAATAAACAATGACTGACAGACAGTTCTGGAGAGGAAGGGAAACGTATTCTCTGGTGACCAGGAGCTGAAAACACCATTACCAATGCTGGTCATGCCAACACGTTTTGAGCATCTACTCAGTACTAAACTCACTGCTAAGTGCTTCCACATGGAGGCTGAAGGAATAAAACAGTGGGTTGTGTGTTCTTTTGGGACTGTATTTAATGCATCAGTGGTTTTCTGACAATTCAACAGAAAGCTTTCAGACTCAGAATCTCTAACTGAAATGGCCTGAGTCTTTCGTTTCAGAGGAAAGCACTTTCACATTGGGTTAGTGTTGAGAATGATTTTTAAGGAATTCCTACCCTGGAATCCTGGCATGAAGAAGTGACGGGAGTCTCTTTTATCTGATAATTGAGATGCTGGGGCAGCCCTGGTCCAGCCCTGGGGGTGGCCTGGAGGTCTCTTCTAGCCCCAGGCTTCCCCATGGTCTACCGAGCAAGGTCTCGGGTTACCTGGGGATCAGGCCTACTTTGTGCTCAAAGACCCTTCTTTCCTAAGGAGGCCTATTTCCTGAAATCTATGTTGTCAGAGCTTCTCCAGGTTCTGAATAAGAAGCCGATGCCCGTGGTTTCCGTGCCCAGTCTCCGCCACGCAGTGAAGCACCCAGAGACAGACAGCACCCCGAGGTCATGCAACCCAAGCCCCAGACTTTGTGCAGGTGACTTTGTGCATTGACGGTGCAGGTGGCTTCCCAGGTGGCTCAGTCATAAAGGACCCGCCTGCTAACGCAGGAGATGCAGGACACCTGGGTTTGATCCCTGGGTTGAGAAGATCCCCTGGAGGAGGAAATGGCAGCCCACTCCAGTATGCTTGCCTGGGAAATCCCACGATCAGAGGAGCCTGGCGGGCTGTAGTCCAGGGGGTCGCACAGAATCTGGACACGACTGAGCGACTGCCCACGTTTGCACATCTCACCGACCATGCAGGTGGCTCCCCTGAGCCCTCCAGCCAGCACCCCTCCATCTCCATCCACAGCTGTTTCTCAGTCACCCCACTTCACTCCTGGATATGCAAAAACTGATCAATACGGGGGCCCCAGTCAGTAAGTAACTGAGTCTGCCTTTCTTCTGTGGTTCAGACTGACACCCCTTGCCTTAGCCCTCCCACACCCAGAAATAGGACAAATCCCGTAATGAGGGTTTGCAAGGGATGGGTCCCAGTTCCTTCTTTGGTCTGGAGTCTAGTTGTTTCAGCACGCTTCCAAAGTCGAGGCACTCTCTGGTTGTTGCAATACAATCTGACTTGCCCAACAACAGCCAGTAAGGAACAGACCTGAAATAGAGGAAGCAGCGTCGTGGTGGGCGCCCCACCTCACGTCTCTCGTATGCCGCCGAAGGTCGAATCCAGCCTTGGGACGTGACCCGGTCTGATTCCGGCCATGGCGGGGCCCGCGGTGACCCTCAGCTGTCTCAGCTGCCGGCTCTTCCCATGCGTCCCTCTCTCTCCTGACCCCACGGAAACCCCGCTGTGCTCTTTAACACCCTGCTTCTCCCTGCAGACACCCATGGAGGGGGCTGTGTATTCTTTCGCGTCCCAAGTGCCTTTGAGGCTGAAGTGGGATCTCTTATAGGCTGAATGGTGGCCCCCAGATTCACATGTGTAAGGTCCCACCCACCAGTACTCAGGAATGTGACTGAGTCTGGAGATAGGATCTTGAAAGAGGTGAAGTGAGGTCATGAGGGGGGGCCCTCATCCAATTTCTTAGGAGACGGAGGAATTCAGGACACAGACTTGTGTAAGAGGAAGACCATGTGAAGACACGGGCAGAAGACAGCCACGTGGAAGCCACGGAGAGCGGCCACAGGAAAAGCCACCTCTGCCGGACACCTAGGTCATGGGCTTCCAGAATAAGACGTGAAACGTCTGCTGTTTATGACACTCAGCCCCTCGGCGGTGCTGTGTGATGGCGCCTCTTCAAACTAACACTCCTCCCTTCTCAGGCTCCACAGCCTCCCTTCTCTTCTCTCCTCCTTGGTCACCAGACCACTAGCTCAGTCCTGCTCGGCTGGGAGACTTCAGAACACGATAAAGTGGAACTGTTAGTCACTCAGTCCTGTCGGCCCTTTGCTACCCTATGGACTGTAGCCCACCGGGCTCCTCTGTCCATGGGACTTCCTAGGCAAGAATACTGGAATGAGTTTCCGTTCCCTTCTCCACGGGATCCTCTCCAGCCAGGGATGGTGCACCTGGGTCTCCTGCGTTGCAGGCAGATTCTTTACTGTCTGAGCCACCAGGGACACCACCAGAGGTCACCCTGATTCCTGGCCAGACTCCCTGGCTCCTTCGTTCCTTCTTATCTCCAGGCACCTGTTGTCAATTCCAGCCACCCCATTCCTTGGACCGTCAAGCCTGAAACCGCTCCCTGCCCACGGCCACAAATTTAAGCATCCTACCTCCTGGGCTAATTTGACTATGACTATACTAAGCTTTCTCTGAGGGGATTAGACCCCTCAGTCTCTTTGGACCCCTCCCAGCTTCACGTCCTTTCTCTTGTACCTAAGCCGTCAGTAGTCATGACTGTGGATTACCATCGCTCCACTGCCAACATCAAAAATCTGTGTCAGTTTTTTCTCTCCGCAGCCCAGCCAAACATCAACCTCGTAGGGCCCTGTTCATTCCATGCCTTCACCTGGGGAGTTCAGTGATATCCTGAGCTATACACATCCAGCCCCATACTCAGCGATTCTGCTCTATTTCTCTGTTCCACTGTCTCTGCCACTTCCCGCTACCTAAACTTTTCTGCCCTCCTAAGCCACCCTGCTCTCAACACAAGGAGACAGAAGCTGGTTGAAGGAGGCCCTCCACTCCTGGCCACTCCACCAGGCACTGGCGACAGCCACACGCTCTCCTCCGCCCGCCCTTCGTGATGCTGCCTGGTCCTCCACCGGCCCTCTGAATCCAGGTCCTTCCCACGACCTCAAGTCTCATCTTCTGAGTATCCTTTATCTTTCCTCTCTTATTTACTTCCAGGGACTTCCCATTAGCTTCTCAAGTTGCTCAGGTCTCTTCCATGTGAAAAGAAAGCCCCTCTTAAGGGGCTCTGAGTCCCCCCTGTATTTCTTCCCTCTTTCACAGTCTTCCTTCTTGAAAGGGTACTATCTATTTCTTCACCTCCCACTCAGTCTTCCAACCTGCTGAACTAATTTCTGCTACACTGTTTCTTTCTCCACTGAAACAGCTCCCGCTTAAGGAACCAGGAACTTTCAAGTTGCCAAATCTGCCGGGCGTTTTTTCCGAGCCTATTTGACTTGATCGAGCGACTGAAGACAGATCTTTGTTTAACACAACTCCCGCCAGCCATTCCCCTGCCATCAATCCTTTAAAGACTTCCCATTATTCCTAGGAGAAAGACTGAAATCCATAACACAGAAGACCTGCCCCGGCTTATTCTGGGGCCTCATCTCTCCTTCTCCTCAGGCTCTTGTGCTCCGTCCTGCCCCAGCTGGAGTCTCCACCTGGCAAGGCCCCTCCGCGCTCACTGGCCTTCCCGCCAAACACCTCCTTCTCCTGGGGCAGTTCGTCCTTGGATCTTCCCCACCCTGCCCCAGCAAGGCCCCCTTGTTACACGCTCTCCTTGCCCTCTGTGTACCCTGGGAACAGCCTGGTTATTTGGGGATCGCTGGTTTAATACCTTCCCCTCTCCTGCAGACTGTAAATGCCAGTGGGCAAGGGGCCCATCTGCTCCACTCCTCCAGGCCCTGGGACAGTGAGTGAATGAATGAACAAACAGACCCCACACCCCAGGTCTGGTCCATCCGGCCTCAGGTCCTCTTCTGCGCCACTGTTTCCTCTTTTTGGTGTTAAGAAAACGTCAGCCCAGGGTCCCAAAGTGGCTGCCGACTCTGTTTATAAATATCGTTCTAATGGAGCACAGACTCCCTTGCCGGTTTCTGTGTCCTCTACAGCCTCTTTCAGCTCGAACGGCAGAGCTGGGTCGTTGTGACAGAGACCGTACGAGCAGAAGGCCTGGATTTATTTTTTTTTGCCCTTGTGGCTGGTGGGATCTTAGTTTCCGGAGTAGGGATCAAACCTGCGCCCCTTGCACTGGAAGCTTGGAGTCTTGGACACGAGACCCACCGGGAAGTCCCTATAGAGCCTGAAATATTTACTACCTGGGGCTTCAAAGGAAAAGTTTGCCGAGCCCTGGCAGAAAGCAGGCAGGGGGCCACCTACTGTGTGCTGTGGGGAAAGTCGAGTAAGTGCGTCATGGTGACAAAGGGGTGGTTCAGGGTCTCGATGGGTGTGATTCTCTTGTCGGCATCGATGGTCAGCATCTTCTTCAGCAGGTCGATGAACTCCCGGCGGTCCGCCTTCTCCACCAGCATGTCGCTCCCTTCCAAATCTGTCGTCATGTTCACCTGCAGGCAAGGGGGGACAGGTTACTAAGACCCTGCGGGGCTGCCCTCACCCCGATCTCTTATTCTGCGCCTTGCAGCTCCATCCTAATCTCTCAGTCACCCTTTCCCCACCCCCAGGAGGCTGTGCTCCCCCATGGGAGGCGCTGCCGGAGGTCATCACTGCCCACAGGGTGAGTCTTCCTTCAGGAACGGGGAAGGGAGAGGCCACCGCGGGAGGGCGCCTGCAAACGTATAAACATGTGGGGGCACCTGGCTTCTGCTCACCTCAGTTAGGCTGAAATGCACCTTGCATCACACCCCATTGAAAAGAACCACAGGATGAAACTAATCCTAGAGACTGAGCTCGTGACAACGTGGATATATGGAGTGACACGCTTACACATGGTGTAAATGATTGACTTTAGGCGACATGTATTTTCCCATAGTTAAAAAACGATCATTACAACCAAGCAGTAAAACATAAGATGCAAAAAGGTTTATTTATTTAATCTTCCAGGGGATGCATCGGGGTCGAGGTGCCCGTTTCCCACCCCTACAGTGGGCTGGTCTTCTCGAAGCTCCTCAGCAGGAGGGGCCTGAGTTATTCAAGTCCCTGGGTTCACCCGGACAGCTTCTGGCCAAGACAGGCACGATATCCTAATACAGGACTTCTCTTCCAAGATCAAGTCTATACTGTGTGTGTGTGTGTGCTCAGTCGCTCAGTCACATCTGACTTTTTGTGACCCCCATGGGCTGTAGCCCTACCAGGCTCCTCTGTCCATGGGATTTTCCAGCAAGAATACTAGAGTGAGTTTCCATTTCCTTCTCCAGGGGATCTTCCTGACCCAGGAATTGAACCCATATCTCCTGGATTGGCAGGCGGATGCTTTACCACTGAGCCACCTGGGAAGCCTATATACTAGAATGGCCTTTAAAAGCTTTGGTAGTGCTTTCTTTTCCCTCCCACCCCTAAGACATGCGCTACGAAGTGATTTCAGTTTTCTCAGACAATCTAAGCCTCTAGTCAACTGACAAGTATGTACTTTATTCAGGTCACGAGTTTATACACTTCTCTTCAGTAAGAGGTGTGCTAAGTGTTTCTTGGTCTGGAGCTTTGTTTCTCATTGCTTTGAAGAAAAGCTCACTTTGGATTGCCCTGATTTTCAACTAGTTCTACTCTAAAAATAGCTGATGTTCTAGAATTCTCTCTGGATACAAAGATGAGAGCCTGTAGTCCCTCCCGTGACCTGAGAGAGACGGAGTGCAGTGGGTTGAGTTGTGTTCTCGCGAAAGACGAAAATCCTGATCCCTGGTACCCAGCAATGGGGCCTCATTTGGAAACAATCTCAACATATGTACCCAAGCTAAAGTCACACTGGAGTAGGGTGGGCCGCCCAGCCCACGATTGGTGTCTTCATAAGAGAAAGAAGGGAGATCTGGACCCAGAGACAAGAGGGAGCACAGGGACGAAGTCCTCATGGAGGAGGCAGAGACGGGCGAGGGGATGCAGTTAGAAGTCAAGGAAAATGGAAGGTTGCTAGGGGCCGTCAGAAACGAGGAGCAAAGCATGGCTCGGTCTCTTCCTGGAGCTGGCAGAGGGGACACGGCCTGCTGGTCCTGGGATTTCACACTTCTAGCCGCCAGCACCGTGAGAGAATAAAGCTTGTTGTCTGAAGTCACCCAGTTTATAGCCCCCTGTGATGGGGGCATGAGGGAACTCATCATGGTGCTCAGATGAACTCATGGGCTTGAAGTCTTCTCTTGAAGACTCTTGAAGTCTTGAAGACATACGTGAGAGCGGCCAGAACTATTTTACAATCGGAGCCAATAAGCTGAAGCTATTTTTAAAGAGCTGGTGTGAGGTCTTAAAAACGTTCCACAAACCCAAAAGAATTCTTCCTAAGGCCGGCGCATCATTAGTGAAGGTCAAGGTCGGTCACCCCAGTTGAGCCGTGTGAATTTCTACCCTCCATCTTCTGTCAATAACTCTGCAGAAGCCTGGCTGTGCTTGGTTTTGGAGGGGCTCACACTGTCTACTCACCCACGGAGCTTACCTGGGCCATGTCATCTAAACAGTTGAAAATGTACTTCCTTGCTTCTTTTGACTTAATCCCTGTCTCCGCTTCATGGTCATCTGGTGTCTGGTCGAGAGAAGCAAAAGCCCATTGGTAATATGAATTATTTCCTAGTTACTGTGACTCAAACCTGCCAGCTTCTGCTTCTCCCAGCGGGTCTTTTTATACCTTTAAGGAGACAGCATTCTTCTTAAAGTGACCTGCATGCAGGAATTCCTTCCTCTCTCCTCCTCCACGCTAACTCACCCTCCTCCTTCCTCCCTTCCCGTGAATAACCGCCAGGGGCCTGCTCTGAGTCAGATCTAGGGAATCCCCAGATAAGCAATAGAGGTTACAGCCCCTGGTCCCAGCAATGGGGCCTCATTTGGAAACAATCTCAACATATGTACCCAAGCTAAAGTCACACTGGAGTAGGGTGGGCCGCCCAGCCCACGATTGGTGTCTTCATAAGAGAAAGAAGGGAGATCTGGACCCAGAGACAAGAGGGAGCACAGGGACGAAGTCCTCAGGGAGGAGGCAGAGACGGGCGAGGCGATGCAGTTAGAAGTCAAGGAAAATGGAAGGTTGCTAGGGGCCGTCAGAAACGAGGAGCAAAGCATGGCTCGGTCTCTTCCTGGAGCTGGCAGAGGGGACACGGCCTGCTGGTCCTGGGATTTCACACTTCTAGCCGCCAGCACCGTGAGAGAATAAAGCTTGTTGTCTGAAGTCACCCAGTTTATAGCCCCCTGTGATGGGGGCATGAGGGAACTCATCATGGTGCTCAGATGAACTCATGGGCTTGAAGTCTTCTCTTGAAGACTCTTGAAGTCTTGAAGACATACGTGAGAGCGGCCAGAACTATTTTACAATCGGAGCCAATAAGCTGAAGCTATTTTTAAAGAGCTGGTGTGAGGTCTTAAAACGTTCCACAAACCCAAAAGAATTCTTCCTAAGGCCGGCATCATTAGTGAAGGTCAAGGTCGGTCACCCCAGTTGAGCCGTGTGAATTTCTACCCTCCATCTTCTGTCAATAACTCTGCAGAAGCCTGGCTGTGCTTGGTTTTGGAGGGGCTCACACTGTCTACTCACCCACGGAGCTTACCTGGGCCATGTCATCTAAACAGTTGAAAATGTACTTCCTTGCTTCTTTTGACTTAATCCCTGTCTCCGCTTCATGGTCATCTGGTGTCTGGTCGAGAGAAGCAAAAGCCCATTGGTAATATGAATTATTTCCTAGTTACTGTGACTCAAACCTGCCAGCTTCTGCTTCTCCCAGCGGGTCTTTTTATACCTTTAAGGAGACAGCATTCTTCTTAAAGTGACCTGCATGCAGGAATTCCTTCCTCTCTCCCTCCTCCACGCTAACTCACCCCTCCTCCTTCCTCCCTTCCCGTGAAGACCCGTCAGGGGCCTGCTCTGAGTCAGATCTAGGGAATCCCCAGATAAGCAATAGAGGTTACAGCCCCAAGAGTCCCACATTCTCCCCTAAGTGTAAGGGATGAGGCTAGGTTTCATATGTGGAAAGGCAGAAGCCCTTTGTTCACATGTTTTAAAATTTTGATTTATCAGTCTTGTATACATAGAGATCTCCCTATGTTCCAGACATTTGTTTCTTCTTTTTAGATTTACTTATGTATTTAATTACTTATTTATCTTTGGCTGTGTTGGGTCCTCGTTGCTGCATGCGGGCTTTCTCCAGTTGTGGCCAGTGGGGGTCTCTCAGTGTGGGTGGCTTTTCTGACTGTGGACCGTGGGCTTCAGGGCACATGGGCTTCAGCAGCTTTGAAGCTGCTGTTTCCAGTTACTGTGGATTTTAGGGCTTGCTCATCCATGGCTATCACAGGTCATTAATCCTCCAAATCTCACTCAAGGACAGAGCACCTGGAGCTGCTAAGACCCAGGCTTCGAGGCGGGGACAGCTGCACAAGAAGGCCCGAGGCGGGCTTCCCTGGTGGTCCAGTGGGTAAGGACACTGCCTTGCAGTGCAAGGGGCGCCGGTTCGATCCCTGGCCTGGGAGGATCCCACGTGCCACGGAATGGCTGGACCAATGTGTCCAGTTGCCGAGTCAGAGCTCTGGAGCGCATGCGCCCAGAGCCGGTGCTCTGTGACAACAGAGGCCACTGCGATGGGAGGCCCACACAGGCCAGAGAACAAAGATGGATGAAACTAGACAAATGAAAGACCAGTGGAAGTGGCCCGCCCACCCCCCTCCCTCCTCACCCCTGCCAAAATAAATAAATAAATAAATGTAAAAAAAAAAAAAGAAGGCCCGAGGCTCTTAACTAAGACACAGCAGTGAACCCCACCCCTGGCCGGCCTCTGCCTCCTCCTGCCAGGCCTCCTTCTCCCTGGACCCGACCTCGAGCTGCTCACCCTCACAGCTGCCAAACACCAGCCTCCCGTCAGGAGCTTCAGAGGCTTGCTCAGCTTTCAAGTCTCTTTTCTAAATCTTTGTCACCACTGACCAAGCATTATCTCTAAATGTATTAAAATTTGCCTGTGGTTTCTGTTAAAAAAAAAAAAAACAAAAAACAACCCACCCACGCTCTTGCAAAAAAGGAAACACGTAAAATGGAACACAAAACAAAACTTAAGACTTGTATTATTTTCTCCTTCTCAGGAAAAAAAAAAAAAAAACCACAGTAATTTTAATTACTAGGCACAGATCAAAGCGAAAACGAAATACGTTTCCGTTAAAGTCAAACCACTCGAGTTTAGGGTGTGCAGTGATGCGCTCCGCCACCTGCGGGCTGGCCTTCGGATGCCGGGCTGCCGCCTGGAAGGCCTTCTGCATCCTTTAGGGCCCTGCCAAATGCTCCTCCCCGACCCTCTGCCAGAGCAGGATGAACACTCCCTCCCGCGGGCTCCCATATTCTGTTCCTCTCGGAAACAGGGTGCAGGTCACGGGGAGGGGGCGGGGCTTGCCAGACAGGTTCCGCCTCCCTCTGTACTGAGAGCTCCTTGAGGGCAGGGGGTGGTTTATTTCCTTCATTTCTCCATCCAGTAGCCAACCCGACAGGTCATCAAGATTTGCTGGATGAAATGGTGGGAGTTTAGCAACCAGAGCTTGATTGCCTTTAGCAAAGGCAGTAGGTCAAGCCAAGCGGAACATTCAAATTCATCCGCACCATGAATCAGCCACAGTCGCGCCTCTCCCTGGAGGAGGATCCGAGTCAGATCCCCGATGTGCCAAGGTCAAAGGCTCCCCGCGAATGGGACTTTCTTCCCCAAGAGCTGGGTGTTGGTGAGGAAGGAGGTGAGGGGGCCCTCTTCCTACCTTCAGCCTCCACAGAGGATACGGCGAGTCTGTGTCACGGTTGAAAAACCTAGTTGTCTTTGTCCCCGCGCTTAATAAATATTCTGCTGGCAAACCCTGTGTTTGTGAAATATACCGAATCTGCAAGAAAAGAGGGAACGAGGTCAGGCTTTTCCTGGTACCATACACGTGGTATACTATTGGCTCTGGCGTTTTGGAGAAAAGTGACAATTTTATAGGGAGAGAAATAAGCAATCAAAGGAAAGGGGAGAGGAAAGAAGAAAAAAGAAATAAAATCGAGGCAATCCTCAGTTGTAAATTTGCAGACTGGTGTTTAAGGAGATAAGACAGATAAGGTGCTTCAATAAAGGACATGGCTTAAAAAGAAAAAAACAAGTGAGGCAAAAGGAAGCAAGGTTTGGGAGATAATATCATACCCCAGAGCCCCATCCATGTGTCAGATTATCAGTGAGGTGTCCATCCATCACCTCTAGGATGAGGCCTGGCTGTGAACACCTGTGCTGTCTGGACCCACCTGGTCGTACTCTGAAGCTCCCGGATACAGCGGCCAGCCCAGGAATAGCTCTGCAATGACGCAGCCCAAGGACCACATATCAATTGCCTCACAAAATGGTAAACCGAGGATGATCTCAGGGGCCCTGAAAAGGAAGAATGGGGGAAAAAAAATCATTAGCAATTTGGAAATGCAGGCAGCTATTTCTATATGAATTCTATAGAACAAATAAATCCAGCCCTTCAAACTCAGGCTACCATGGCTGGCCCCTTCAAGGGCCTGTCGTTCTTGAGCTGGGTTGTGATGATCCCTGTATCCTGTAGCTTGGTCCGCCCGTCAGCAGGGAGCCTGGTGGATGCCTGGCTGAGACGCAGGCGAGGGCTGAAGTTGTAGAGCAGACCCAGAGGGGACCACAGCTATTGCGTCGTTACCATCACACTCCAGCCAGATGAGCTAATAAATGCTTTTGAGACTCTCAGGAATTATCTTTTGTAGCTGAAAATCATGGAAACCAACCTACTGAGAATGCCCAGGTTTTTTCTTCTTCTTTTTCCTGAGTGGCATTCAGCACTCAGTTCCCCAAGCTCACAGCCTGTGCACTGGAAGCTCCGAACCTTAGCCACTGGGTCCCCAGGGAAGTCCCAAGAATGCCCAGTTTTTACAAAGGAATTTGGACGTACAGGTATTCTATTTTCAGTCATATATAAAACCAGTTGCCTCCACCCAGAATGGGATTAAGTCCAATATCTGTTTATACCAACAATCCCTTTTTAGGAGTCTGTATCACACTTTTCCATGGAAACACTATTTTTTTTTTTTCTCATGGCTTTTTCAAAAGTTCTCTCCTATGACAATTATAGTACCCTATTCATGACCCATAGTTTGGGTATCCATCAGAATCCCATCATAAACCCTTTCCTGACTGTAGAAATTATGTTCCTTCACATGATAAAGCAGGTTACATGCTGGAACTTATGAAGCAAGTCACCTAAACTCAAAGAGAAAATTTCACAAGTAATTGGTAATCAAAACCAAAGACCACAGAGTATCTCTGCTTTTCTAGCAATTGGTCATGATTGCTATGGGTTCATTTTAGAGAAAACCACGTTCAGAGCCTGAGATATGAACACATTGTATGGTTTTCTTTTTTAATATTTTTTCCTAATGATGCCTCGTTTATTCTTGTATTTATTTTCATCCATCTTTTAGTCTTTGGCATGCCAAAGAAAGGGAGTAGGCCTCCCATTGCGGTGGCCTCTCTCACTGCGGAGTACCGGCTCTGGGCGCATGCGCTCCAGAGCACTGGCTTGTCATTGGACATACAGGTCCAGCCACTCAGTGGCACGTGGGATCTTCCTGTGCCAGGGATCGAACCGGTGCCCCTTGCACTGCAAGGCAGACTCTCTACCCACTGGACCAAAAAACATGGCTCAAGGTGCTTGGCTGATGCATTGGCCCCATTTCTCTATAAACTGCCCCCTTGTTAAGCCATCCAGGAAGACGCTCCTCTCCACCTTTTCAGCAGCCTGGAGAGGGAGCCAGGGAGCAGGGAGATTTTTCTCAACAGGGTTATCTTTGCCCAGCCAGCAGGAGAGAAGGGAGGTGGGCAGGGAGGTGGTGTCAAAAGCACCTTCCCCTGTCAGAGCTTGGAGCTGAAATTTCCCTGCCTACAAAGCATCTCCTCACCTGCTCCTTTACAAAGGGTCCCCAGGGAAGTCCCAAGAATGCCCAGTTTTTACAAAGGAATTTGGACGTACAGGTATTCTATTTTCAGTCATATATAAAACCAGTTGCCTCCACCCAGAATGGGATTAAGTCCAATATCTGTTTATACCAACAATCCCTTTTTAGGAGTCTGTATCACACTTTTCCATGGAAACACTATTTTTTTTTTTTCTCATGGCTTTTTCAAAAGTTCTCTCCTATGACAATTATAGTACCCTATTCATGACCCATAGTTTGGGTATCCATCAGAATCCCATCATAAACCCTTTCCTGACTGTAGAAATTATGTTCCTTCACATGATAAAGCAGGTTACATGCTGGAACTTATGAAGCAAGTCACCTAAACTCAAAGAGAAAATTTCACAAGTAATTGGTAATCAAAACCAAAGACCACAGAGTATCTCTGCTTTTCTAGCAATTGGTCATGATTGCTATGGGTTCATTTTAGAGAAAACCACGTTCAGAGCCTGAGATATGAACACATTGTATGGTTTTCTTTTTTAATATTTTTTCCTAATCATGCCTCTTTTATTCTTATATTTATTTTCATCCATCTTTTAGTCTTTGGCATGCCAAAGAAAGGGAGTAGGCCTCCCATTGCGGTGGCCTCTCTCACTGCGGAGTACCGGCTCTGGGCGCATGCGCTCCAGAGCACTGGCTTGTCATTGGACATACAGGTCCAGCCACTCAGTGGCACGTGGGATCTTCCTGTGCCAGGGATCGAACCGGTGCCCCTTGCACTGCAAGGCAGACTCTCTACCCACTGGACCAAAAAACATGGCTCAAGGTGCTTGGCTGATGCATTGGCCCCATTTCTCTATAAACTGCCCCCTTGTTAAGCCATCCAGGAAGACGCTCCTCTCCACCTTTTCAGCAGCCTGGAGAGGGAGCCAGGGAGCAGGGAGATTTTTCTCAACAGGGTTATCTTTGCCCAGCCAGCAGGAGAGAAGGGAGGTGGGCAGGGAGGTGGTGTCAAAAGCACCTTCCCCTGTCAGAGCTTGGAGCTGAAATTTCCCTGCCTACAAAGCATCTCCTCACCTGCTCCTTTACATTTGCTCTCATTGCTCATCTTTTTTTTTTTCTCCCCCTCTACATAAACGTGCTGAAAAAAACCCAACAAGAACCAAAAGCTCTGGCCACCAAGTCTTGATTTTTCAGATGTAAAAAGGAGTCTCTTCCCTTCCTCGGAGCTTCATGAGCGCTGCCCTGTTGTCTGGGCGGCAAGGGGGCTTGCTTGTCCTGGCGCCCAAGGCTGCCTCTATCTCCCTGGGCTCGGGAGGAGGGCGCCGCTGCGGAGGGCGGGGGAGCGAGCTGCTACCTAAGGGGCCTCCGTCCCCATCCCCTCGCTGCCGTGGGGGACGTGCCCCAGTGTTTCGCCTGGCACTGGCTCAAAGACTTCGCCCTGTCTTCGGACTTTGTCTCCTCCGGGCCCAGTGGCTGATGGTCGGTGTGGTCATGGGGGGCTGCTCTTGCCCCCCGGTGCGGACACCTTGGGGAGGTTGGTGGTGGTTTTATGACACGTCGCTGCTGGACGGTCCTTGGGTCTTTGGACCTTCGACCCCACAGCTGGCCCAGGTCACCGTGTCCCGCGTGGGTGTCCCCCACACCAGGGCTCCCAGAGCCACAGGCCATTGCGTGTGACGGATGAGACGACTTCAGGCTGCCGCTAGCAAGGCCACCTCTTCAGAGGTGGTTTCGGTTTATGTAAAAACAACAACCCATCTTTTCGGAAAGAAGGGACTATCTCAAAAGAACATGACAGTGAAAACCACACGCTCTCATTACTCATGGAACAGGACCTGCTTTGCTTTCTGGCCGCTCCGTTCCGGAGTCAGACGTGCCCACCCGCCCCTCTCACGGGCAGACGCGGGCCTCTCCTCGCGGTGGTGTCTGCTCTGGGCCTGAGAAGCCCCTCCCTTGGCAACTGCCGCTGGCCCAGGATCGGGCAGCTCGGCACCTCTGTCCCCCATTCTTGTGACACAGCCCTTTGCCCACGGCAGCCTGGACCCTCCAGCCTGCAGGCTGGACCTCGGGAACAGGCTGCTCTGGTGCCGTGGGGACATCTCTGGACTTGACCTCGGAGCTGCCCTCCCATCAGGTTAATCCACGGGTCCTCGTGCTCCTAAGCAGAGCATGAAGAACCGCTGGAAACCCATTTTCCAGATTCTGCTCCCTGATGATCTGCCCAGCGGAATCCAGCCAGTAAGACGGTCACACAAAGGGCACGTCAGTGATGTTCCACGGCAGAGATGGATTGTGTCAGTTAGCATGACATGAACGGGGCCTGTGGAAATCACTTTGCTGGGGACTTCCTCGGTGGTCCTGTGGCTGATACGCCAAGCTCCCAATGCAAGGGGCCCAGGGTTGGTCCCTGGTCAGGGAACTAAGAGTCCACATGCTACAATGAAGAGTTCCCATGCCAAATAAATAAAGAAGAAACATTTTAAAAAACTGTTTAGTCTATTCTCCATCAGAAGAGGAAATGACAGCCATTCCTGGTGTCGGGACATGTGCGGCAGAGGACATCTCTGGCTGTGACCATGGGCAACAAATGCTTGGGCATCAGGTAGGGCAGCTGGGAGACAAAAGAAACAGAAGGTGCAGCCCTGTCCCTACAGGCCCTGCTGCTGGGAGGGCGACACCAAAGCACAGGGGACCACTGAGGTCGAGCACAGGGCACACCCGATACAGAGAAATAGAGAAACAGACCTAATCCAAGTGTGCACACTCGCTCCATCGTCTCCTGTTGAAACACAATAAAGCAGAACGCACGAACAAAACACCCAAACCCAAACCAAACCTCTCCTAATCCCTTCGGCTCCCCACAGCTGTCGCCCTGGTTCTCTGTTCTCCTTCCAAAGCCACATCTCTCAAGAGTCATCTCCGGCGGCTCCGACGGCTCTGCCTCTCGCATCTTCCCTCCCTCCTCTCGCTGGACATTCCCCTCCGCTCCTCTCGAGCACGGGGCTCGCCAGGGCCAGCAGGGACCGGGCGACGTCATGTCCAGGGGTCTGTTCCTCAGCTCTGGAACCTGAGAGTTGTGATGCTCCCCCGTGGTTGACTGTTCCGTCCTGTCTTGAGACGCTCAGTCTCGGTGTGCATCACACCATGTGCTCCCACATTTGGTCTGCTCTTTGGCTCGTGGCGAGTCCTCCTCTCTCCAGGGGCTGCCGATGGCAAAGCCCTGGGATCCCTTCTCTCCTCTCTTTTCATTGTTTTTCTAGGTAGGTCTTGTGGGTTGAACTGTGCCCCCCAAAGTCATGTAGAAGTCCTAATCCTTGGCACCTCAACAAAGGAATGAGGTGACGGCAGATGTCGTCGGGGTGATGATGTCATCCTGGAGCAGGTGGCATCCTTCATTCTGTGTGACAGGTGTCCTTAGAAGAAGAGGGAGATGTGGACCCAGATCCAGAGGGAAGGTGGCCACATGAAGATGGGGGAAGAGGCTGGAGCAATGTCGTCACAAGCCAAAGAGCCAGCAGAAGTTAAGGCTCCTCCCCTAGTGGCTTCAGAGGGAGAAGGGGCCTGCTGACTCCTTGATTTGGGGTGTCTCACTTCCAGAACTGTGCGAGAATAAGTCTGTTATTCTGAGATGTTGTGCTTTGTTGCTCAGTCATGTCTGACTCTCTTGCGACCCCATGGACTGCAGCCCGTCAGGCTCCTCTGTCCATAAGATTCTCCAGGCAGGCATACTGGAGTGGGTAGCCATTTCCTCCTCCAGCGAATCTTCCTGACCCAGGGATCGAACTCAGGTCCCTCACACTGCAGGGGGATTCTTTACTGTCTGAGTCACTAGGGAAGCCCTTGTTATTCCGAGTCATGGGTTTTGTGGGACACATCTCTGCAGAACTAAGAAACTGGGATGGTCATCGTATCCATTCTTAGCAGTTTAAATCCCATCTTGTGTATCTCCAAAAGTCTGTCTCCACTGTGGACCGTTCTCAGGTCCAGATTTACGTTTCTGAAGGCTGCTATGTCCACTGGAATGCCTCTCAGTCATCTCAACTTATGTTTAAAAGAGAATGCTTTGCCTTGGCACCCACCCCACCCAACTCTAAAACACTCCTCTCTCTGTCCTCCGTGTTTCACTAAACGGAATTACCACCCGCCCCTGCCCTGTTACTCATGTTGGAAACCAGAAAGGGATCTCTTGATTCCTCTCTCTCCCTCTCCGTCCTCGCCACTCAGTCCATCAACACAGCAGCTAGGAGTGGATCTCTGATTGGCCCCCGATTCTCCACTTCCGCTGCCACTGCTCTGGCCCTGGCCACCCGTCTCCTGTCTGGTCTTCCCACCTCATCACTGCTTCCTCCAGTCCACCCTCTACCCGCTCAACGGGCCACATGCCCTCAGCTCGAGGTCCTTCACAGGCTCTCCGCCATAGTTGGAATGAAATCTCAGTCCCCTCCTCTGGCCAGCGGGGACCTCCATGGCTTGGGCCTGCCCAGCTCAGCACTGCCATCCAATCCACTCCCCAGTTCAGTCAGCTCCAGCCCAACCAGCTTTGTCCGAGGGAAGGTGGCCACATGAAGATGGGGGAAGAGGCTGGAGCAATGTCGTCACAAGCCAAAGAGCCAGCAGAAGTTAAGGCTCCTCCCCTAGTGGCTTCAGAGGGAGAAGGGGCCTGCTGACTCCTTGATTTGGGGTGTCTCACTTCCAGAACTGTGCGAGAATAAGTCTGTTATTCTGAGATATTGTGCTTTGTTGCTCAGTCATATCTGACTCTCTTGCGACCCCATGGACTGCAGCCCGTCAGGCTCCTCTGTCCATAAGATTCTCCAGGCAGGCATACTGGAGTGGGTAGCCATTTCCTCCTCCAGCGAATCTTCCTGACCCAGGGATCGAACTCAGGTCCCTCGCACTGCAGGGGGATTCTTTACTGTCTGAGTCACTAGGGAAGCCCTTGTTATTCCGAGTCATGGGTTTTGTGGGACACATCTCTGCAGAACTAAGAAACTAGGATGGTCATCGTATCCATTCTTAGCAGTTTAAATCCCATCTTGTGTATCTCCAAAAGTCTGTCTCTGCCGTGGACCATTCTCAGGTCCAGATTTACATTTCTGAAGGCTGCTATGTCCACTGGAATGCCTCTCAGTCATCTCAACTTATGTTTAAAAGGGAATGCTTTGCCTCGGCACCCACCCCACCCAACTCCAAAACACTCCTCTCTCTGTCCTCCGTGTTTCACTAAACGGAATTACCACGCCCCCCTGCCCTGTTACTCATGTTGGAAACCAGAAAGGGATCTCTTGATTCCTCTCTCTCCCTCTCCGTCCTCGCCACTCAGTCCATCAACACAGCAGCTAGGAGTGGACCTCCGATTGGCCCCCGATTCTCCACTTCCGCTGCCACTGCTCTGGCCCTGGCCACCCGTCTCCTGTCTGGTCTTCCCACCTCATCGCTGCTTCCTCCAGTCCACCCTCTACCCGCTCAACGGGCCACATGCCCTCAGCTCGAGGTCCTTCACAGGCTCTCCGCCATAGTTGGAATGAAATCTCAGTCCCCTCCTCTGGCCAGCGGGGACCTCCATGGCTTGGGCCTGCCCAGCTCAGCACTGCCGTCCAATCCACTCTCCCAGTTCAGTCAGCTCCAGCCCAACCAGCTTTGTCCAGTAAGCTCCAGCCTAACCAGTTTCCTTTTAGTTTCTGGACCCGGAGCTTTTGTGCAGATGTTGCTTCTGTGTCAAACGCTCTTTCCACAGGTTCTCAGGTGGCGGCTTCCTTCTCTCTCATCCTTCAAACCTCTGCTTAATTGTCCCCGCCACAGACAGGCGTCCCTTGACGCCAGTTCGTCTCCGTCTACGGTGCCATAAATGTCACTTTACCATGCTCTCCCAGGAGTCCGCTCCCGGTCTGTCTCCTCTGTGACGTCCACGAGGGCAGCACAGGGCCTGGCATTTAGGAGCCACTCGATCAATATGGATTTGTAGATTGAATCAACCTTTATTAAATATAAGAAAGTGCCAAACGACGTGATTCAGAAGGAAAGTTCGAAGGTTCGCAGACAAAGAAGGGTGGAAGGGGCAAATCTTCAGGAAGGAAGGGAAGCCTGGGCGACAGCCTTTTGCCCAGGGAAGAGCGGGACTCAGTGCAGGTGAACGGGCAGGATTGGGGGACCCAGAGACCACCGAGGGGGCAGAAGACCGAAGAATTATATGAAAAAAAGTCAATGGAGGAAGCAGGGGGGCCGGAGGTGGCCCCAGGATAATGCAGGGTCAGGGCCACAGGGTCTCAGCTCCTCTTGAAGCCGTCACTCACGGGCTCCATGGCTGCAGGCTTGCCGAGACCTCTGCGGGCCAGCCCTCTCTTGTAACCCCTCTACTGGTCTCTGTGTACTCTGATCCTCAGCCTGGCTCACAACAGATGTTCCAGCAACACCTGCTCACCACCCAGAGGCCACGAGCCCTCAGGTCAGGAAAGCACTTCTCTATCTGGCCTCTCAGTATTCCCTGGGGGCACTCAAGACCTCTCCGATATGATCCGGCAGGTGCCTGGCCCCTGCTCCATGGGTCTAAAAGCCTCCAAGCTTCTGGATGTTCAAAATCAAGTCTAGTCTAACATTAGCTTCTTTGGGTTCGGCACAGCTGAAGCATGTTTGATCATTGCTAAGGTACATCTTTCAGTGAAGAAACCATTCTTACCAAGGGTTATCTGAAGCCAGATTTAGGTTCCTCCAGGCTTTCCAGTCAGGACCCCGGAGCTCCAGCCCAACCAGCTTTGTCCAGTAAGCTCCAGCCTAACCAGTTTCCTTTTAGTTTCTGGACCCGGAGCTTTTGTGCAGATGTCGCTTCTGTGTCAAACGCTCTTTCCACAGGTTCTCAGGTGGCGGCTTCCTTCTCTCTCATCCTTCAAACCTCTGCTTAATTGTCCCTGCCACAGACAGGCGTCCCTTGACGCCAGTTCGTCTCCGTCTACGGTGCCATAAATGTCACTTTACCATGCTTTCCCAGGAGCCTGCTCCCGGTCTGTCTCCTCTGTGACGTCCACGAGGGCAGCACAGGGCCTGGCATTTAGGAGCCACTCGATCAATATGGATTTGTAGATTGAATCAACCTTTATTAAATATAAGAAAGTGCCAAGTGACGTGATTCAGAAGGAAAGTTCGAAGGTTCGCAGACAAAGAAGGGTGGAAGGGGCAAATCTTCAGGAAGGAACAGAAGCCTGGGCGACAGCCTTTCGCCCGGGGAAGCGTGGGACTCAGTGCAGGTGAACGGGCAGGATTGGGGGACCCAGAGACCACCGAGGGGGCAGAAGACCGAAGAATTATAGGAAAAAAAGTCAATGGAGGAAGCAGGGGGGCCGGAGGTGGCCCCAGGATAATGCAGGGTCAGGGCCACAGGGTCTCAGCTCCTCTTGAAGCCGTCACCCGCGGGCTCCATGGCTGCAGGCTTGCCGAGCCCTCTGCGGGCCAGCCCTCTCTTGTAACCCCTCTACTGGTCTCTGTGTACTCTGATCCTCAGCCTGGCTCACAACAGATGTTCCAGCAACACCTGCTCACCACCCAGAGGCCACGAGCCCTCAGGTCAGGAAAGCACTTCTCTATCTGGCCTCTCAGTATTCCCTGGGGGCACTCAAGACCTCTCCGATATGATCCGGCAGGTGCCTGGCCCCTGCTCCATGGGTCTAAAAGCCTCCAAGCTTCTGGATGTTCAAAATCAAGTCTAGTCTAACATCAGTTTCTTTGGGTTCGGCACAGCTGAAGCATGTTTGATCATTGCTAAGGTACGTTTATCTTTCAGTGAAGAAACCATTCTTACCAAGGGTTATCTGAAGCCAGAATTTAGTGCCACTCATTCAGTCGCTTAGTGGAACAATTCCACTGGCATTTTCCTGAGCATCTCCTATGTGCCGGGCACCGTGCTGGGCACTGACGATCAGAGACCAGACCCTGTGGTTCCTCCAGGAGGCCTGCGGCTGACACAGCATGTGTGCCCAGCACTTGCAGGCGAGACAAAGTCTGGGGGGATTCTCAGGTGAGGTGGATGGGTGGGGTGGCCTCTGGGCACAGGGTAGGGTGAGGGCACATCCCCCCCCGGGCCTCTCGCTCACGTTGCTGCTGCACCGCCAGCGCCTAGCCCGGTGCCCCGGGCACACAGGTGCTTGCCACTTATCTGGAGAAGGAACCCCACGCTCTCAGCAGGCACCAGCTTTCCCTGAAGCAGGCGCCATCTCCTTGGCAATATCTCCTATGGCAAGAGGCAGACTACTTGGCCTTTCTGTTTCAAAGTTTACATGCTTAAAAAAAAAACCACACAACACATTCCAGTTTCTTGCACGGGAGCCATTTCTGTTCTCAGTTGCGTCCCCAGTGGCTAGGACTGTCAGCTTGGGACATAACCTTTCCCTCTGGGCTCAGAACTGCCCAGGCCCTGTCCGGGCACTCATCCTTCACTCGCCAGCCCATGGAATCCTCTTCCAGAGGCTCCTCAGTGCTATTTTGGGACATCAAAAATACTTGAAACATACAGCAAGTGTCAGACAAAAAGGAAGAGAGATTGCTCCTTTCCAATATTCCCACAGCAAGACATGGAAAATTCCGTCTTTCTAGAGGAAGAGAAGGGACGACTGTCATTTTCGACACATCAGCGATTAAGCTTTGATATTTCACTCCTGTGGCTCTCCTGACAGGATACATAGCTGACGAGGCGTTCCCGGATCACGTCCAGGTGCTGTGACCCCACGAGGGAATGACTCCCGACAGGTGTGGATGCCACCTGAGTTGAGTGGAAACACCCAGGACCTGCGCTGGCAGGTAGAACAGCCCAGTGCCGTCAGGTCGTGGCTGCGCTCAGATTTCCTGACGTTTATCTTTCAGTGAAGAAACCATTCTTACCAAGGGTTATCTGAAGCCAGCATTTAGTGCCACTCATTCAGTCGCTTAGTGGAACAATTCCACTGGCATTTTCCTGAGCATCTCCTATGTGCCGGGCACTGACGATCAGAGACCAGACCCTGTGGTTCCTCCAGGAGGCCTGCGGCTGACACAGCATGTGTGCCCAGCACTTGCAGGCGAGACAAAGTCTGGGGGGATTCTCAGGCGAGGTGATGGACGGGGTGGCCTCTGGGCACAGGGTAGGGTGAGGGCACATCCCCCCCCGGGCCTCTCGCTCACGTTGCTGCTGCACCGCCAGCGCCTAGCCCGGTGCCCCGGGCACACAGGTGCTTGCCACTTATCTGGAGAAGGAACCCCACGCTCTCAGCAGGCACCAGCTTTCCCTGAAGCAGGCGCCATCTCCTTGGCAGTATCTCCTATGGCAAGAGGCAGACTACTTGGCCTTTCTGTTTCAAAGTTTACATGCTTAAAAAAAAAACCACACAACACATTCCAGTTTCTTGCACGGGAGCCATTTCTGTTCTCAGTTGCGTCCCCAGTGGCTAGGACTGTCAGCTTGGGACATAACCTTTCCCTCTGGGCTCAGAACTGCCCAGGCCCTGTCCGGGCACTCATCCTTCACTCGCCAGCCCATGGAATCCTCTTCCAGAGGCTCCTCAGTGCTATTTTGGGACATCAAAAATACTTGAAACATACAGCAAGTGTCAGACAAAAAGGAAGAGAGATTGCTCCTTTCCAATATTCCCACAGTAAGACATGGAAAATTCCGTCTTTCTAGAGGAAGAGAAGGGACGACTGTCATTTTCGACACATCAGCGATTAAGCTTTGATATTTCACTCCTGTGGCTCTCCTGACAGGATACATAGCTGACGAGGCGTTCCCGGATCACGTCCAGGTGCTGTGACCCCACGAGGGAATGACTCCCGACAGGTGTGGATGCCACCTGAGTTGAGTGGAAACACCCAGGACCTGCGCTGGCAGGTAGAACAGCCCAGTGCCGTCAGGTCGTGGCTGCGCTCAGATTTCCTGACGTTGGTAGGAGGATGGGAGGAACCAATGCCACAGGAGCCCCAAGCCCAGGGCCTGGCCTGGGGAGGGTGATCAACAGACAGAATACCACTTATGTACAAGGCGTTTAAGTCCACGTGACGGCGATCAAAAAAAGAGCATTCCGGGCTTCCCCTGGTGGTCCAGTGGGTAAGGACACCGCCTTGCAGTGCAAGGGGCGCCGGTTCGATCCCTGGCCGGGGAAGATCCCACGTGCTGCGGAGCGGTTGGACCGATGTGTCCAACTACTGAGTCAGAGCTCTAGGGCGCATGTGTCCAGAGCCGGCGCTCTGCAACGACAGAGGCCACTGCGATGGGAGGCCCACAGGAGCCAAAGAACAAAGACGGCTGAAAATAGAGAAATGAAAGACCAATAGAAGTGGCCTGCCCGCTCTCCTCCCTCCCCACCTCACCCCCCCAAAAGATAAATAAATTAAAAAAAAAAGAGCATTCCTTTCCCTCTTTAAAAAAATTTCTTTACGTTATTTATTTTTGGTGGCACTGGGTCTTTGGTGTTGCGTGGCTTCTCTCTAGTTGTGGTGTGAGGACTTCTCACCACACTGGTGTCTCTTGTTATGGAGCACAGGCTCCAGGCACATGGGGTTTCATAGTTAGGGCTCGCAGGCTTTGGAGCATGCACTCAGTAGCTGTGGCATGAAGGCTCGGTTGCTCCATGGCACGTGGAAGCCTCCCGGACCAGGGATGAAGCCCATGTCCTCTGCCTTGGCAGATGGATTCTTAACCACTGAGCCACCAGGGAAGTCCTCTTTCCTTCATTTTAAAGGCCCATTTTCCTCCTGATGAGTTGAAACACCGGGAAAACTATTTAAATATATTAAAGCATACCCAGTGAACATTTTTGTTCCATTTATCTATACAAAAAGGGTACAAAGATTAGTACCACCAACAATGAAGGCCCTACCATTTAGCTTTAGAAAGAAAACTGCCCATCTGTAACCCCCACCCCTTACTTCCTCCTCCCGGAGAGCATGACCCTAACCCTGCGTTGCCTTTCACCATACAATCCCTGCCTCACCCAGCCTCCCTGGCCAAGCCCATGTCTCCATCATCCATACTGATAACACGAGTGCAAGGTTCACGGCCACTCCCAATTTGGGCAATATATCTGCAACACTAATCAGAGAGCACAGGAAGGGCTGTGCGTTTCTGGAAAAAATGTTACTCAATTTCTCCAGGTTTTTATTTCACCATCTATAAAATGTGATTATTAATCTTGCTTTTCTCCTTGTCTCTGCAGCAGCTTATGAAGATAAATTATGGTCGGGAGAATTATAAAGCAGTTTGAACTCTCTGGAAGCAAGACACTCTGTTAGTCCATGGTATTTTATAATCACTGATATTATAAGGTGTACTTGAATTGAACTGCAGTGAAAAAAGCCTGTTCCCACAAATATATGTAGATTGAAAGTAACCTCAGTATAGCTGGGGCAGAAGCAATCAAAATGTAAAATTGTATTTCAGATGAATTGTTAAAGCTTATGTTTCCACCGCAAAAATGAGGAGACTTGGAAAGGCTGACATGTGCTCGGTGCCTCTGTTTGAGCTGGTGACCCGGACTGGGAGGCAAAGGATTACATCAAGGTAATACAGGACCCTCGGAGCGGTAGAAATCTGAGGACTAGGAGGAGGCTGCTTTATGGAACTTGGGTCCCAAAGCCCAAAGGATTTTCAAAGAAGGCAGCCTGGTTTAGGGCTCGCAGGCTTTGGAGCATGCACTCAGTAGCCATGAAGGCTCGGTTGCTCCATGGCACGTGGAAGCCTCCCGGACCAGGGATGAAACCCATGTCCTCTGCCTTGGCAGATGGATTCTTAACCACTGAGCCACCAGGGAAGTCCTCTTTCCTTCATTTTAAAGGCCCATTTTCCTCCTGATGAGTTGAAACACCGGGAAAACTATTTAAATATATTAAAGCATACCCAGTGAACATTTTTGTTCCATTTATCTATACAAAAAGGGTACAAAGATTAGTACCACCAACAATGAAGGCCCTACCATTTAGCTTTAGAAAGAAAACTGCCCATCTGTAACCCCCACCCCTTACTTCCTCCTCCCGGAGAGCATGACCCTAACCCTGTGTTGCCTTTCACCATACAATCCCTGCCTCACCCAGCCTCCCTGGCCAAGCCCATGTCTCCATCATCCATACTGATAACACGAGTGCAAGGTTCACGGCCACTCCCAATTTGGGCAATATATCTGCAACACTAATCAGAGAGCACAGGAAGGGCTGTGCGTTTCTGGAAAAAATGTTACTCAATTTCTCCAGGTTTTTATTTCACCATCTATAAAATGTGATTATTAATCTTGCTTTTCTCCTTGTCTCTGCAGCAGCTTATGAAGATAAATTATGGTCGGGAGAATTATAAAGCAGTTTGAACTCTCTGGAAGCAAGACACTCTGTTAGTCCATGGTATTTTATAATCACTGATATTATAAGGTGTACTTGAATTGAACTGCAGTGAAAAAAGCCTGTTCCCACAAATATATGTAGATTGAAAGTAACCTCAGTATAGCTGGGGCAGAAGCAATCAAAATGTAAAATTGTATTTCAGATGAATTGTTAAAGCTTATGTTTCCACCGCAAAAATGAGGAGACTTGGAAAGGCTGACATGTGCTCGGTGCCTCTGTTTGAGCTGGTGACCCGGACTGGGAGGCAAAGGATTACATCAAGGTAATACAGGACCCTCGGAGCGGTAGAAATCTGAGGACTAGGAGGAGGCTGCTTTATGGAACTTGGGTCCCAAAGCCCAAAGGATTTTCAAAGAAGGCAGCCTGGAGGGGGCATGGTGGAGACCAGCTTGGGGTCATATTTCTAGAAGGTGGGTTCATACCACATCAGGGGGATCCAGAAAGGTCCAAGTGGAGACAACAACCAAGGCCTGGCAAGGCCAAGGTCAACCTGGGATTTGACCAACAGGAGATAACGAAAGAAACAGCCCTGTCTTTGAGGTGCTTGACAAATGGACGAAAGACCATGGGGCTCCGAGATGGGGCTCCAGGAACCCACTCCCTGCGTGAGCCTGCTCTGAGCCAAGGTGATAAGGAGAACGGCCTGACCAGACCCTGTGCGTCCCGAGCTCCGCACGCATGCCACAGAAGAGTATTTCTGCCCTGTAACATGGTGTGGAGGGCACTGCCATTGGACCATGACAAGGCTCTGACTCCAGAAGGGAAGCCAGGAAAGATGCCCACTGGTGCCTGGGGGGGGGGGGGGGGCCCAGCTTGGTGTTATACAAGCCATCAAATCATGGCAGAGAGGGTCTAGAAGTTCTCAGGGCTGCTGCTGACAGCCATAAACCTGTGTGCGCGCTGTGAGGATTCAGGACCCTCGCCGGGGCGGCGGCTGACACTGAGGCGCTCCAGCTCTCACCAGGAGAAATGCTTATGACATCAGCACGAAGCATCGCATCCACAGGGGAGGTGGATATACATATCATCAGAGCGGGACTCGGCGGCTGGTGACGTCATTCTCACACACACTTGGACCGTCTCCCAAAGGAAGTGTGCCTTCTTGAGTCAGTCAACCAACCGTTGCAGTAAAATGTTAGCATCAGAGAGGAAGTTTATTGGGTTTGTATTGGCAGTGAACATTCTGGTTCTGAGTAAGACTTGCCCACTGTGCACTAACTATATGCACACACACACACACACACACACACACACACACACACACATTTATATAACATTTATATAACCATCTCTGTGCTGACCCTTGGTTCCCAGCTCTGCTTGACTCTGCAAAATTCAGCACCAAAATCTAACCTTCTTGCTCACGTCGAAGAAAAGGTTGGATCTGGAATCCTGACTATAATCTCCAAAGGTTCCTAGTGACATTGGTGTAAATTGGCAACCAGTTCCCAGATACCTGGAAGATGCTCTGATGTTAGCTTCTAATTCCTTGTAAATCTCCATAAGAAATGTGCCTGGGAAGAACGACTTGGTCCCGGCAATGGGTCATTTTGAAAATGCGCACTCTGCTCTGGAATTCCTCGTCCTCTTGACTCACACTGCTGCACTGTGTGTACTTGACCAGCCCCAAGCCCGGGGGCTCTGTGTCTCCCAGGTCTCTGAGGCTTTGATCATGAAGCCAGAGGATGCTGGAGAAAGCCTCCAGCACCCCACGGGACTATAACATCACCAGGTTTTACGCTTGTCCTTTTGGTCAAAGGATGGACTCCGTCAATGTCTGTGGAAGCACCTGTCAGCCAGGGAAACAAGCTGAGGTTTCTACACGTGTTTATACAACTCCAGGGTTTTTTTATAAAGCAAAAAAGTAAAAATCTTTGTGAAAGATAACACACGTACAAAGAAGTGCATAGAGCGAAAAAACATCACAGCTCCATGACTTATGAGAAAGCAAGGCCCAGTGCCAGGGGCCATAGGGTGGAGAGACACAGGGGGTATCACAAAGCCCCTTCCGCACACTGTCCCCTCTGCACGTGGTGGTCCTGCGTCTTGGGGTGTGGTCCCCACGCCTCCGTGGGCCAGACCAGAGTCCCGGCTCACAGTGGAGAGGCACTTGGCTCAAAGCCTGGGGCAACTGGCTGAGGGGGAAATGTTAAAAAAGCACCCCAGTAAAAGGACCGTCTCCCAAAGGAAGTGTGCCTTCTTGAGTCAGTCAACCAACCGTTGCAGTAAAATGTTAGCATCAGAGAGGAAGTTTATTGGGTTTGTATTGGCAGTGAACATTCTGGTTCTGAGTAAGACTTGCCCACTGTGCACTAACTATATGCATACACACACACACACACACACACACACACACACACACATTTATATAACATTTATATAACCATCTCTGTGCTGACCCTTGGTTCCCAGCTCTGCTTGACTCTGCAAAATTCAGCACCAAAATCTAACCTTCTTGCTCACGTCGAAGAAAAGGTTGGATCTGGAATCCTGACTATAATCTCCAAAGGTTCCTAGTGACATTGGTGTAAATTGGCAACCAGTTCCCAGATACCTGGAAGATGCTCTGATGTTAGCTTCTAATTCCTTGTAAATCTCCATAAGAAATGTGCCTGGGAAGAACGACTTGGTCCCGGCAATGGGTCATTTTGAAAATGCGCACTCTGCTCTGGAATTCCTCGTCCTCTTGACTCACACTGCTGCACTGTGTGTACTTGACCAGCCCCAAGCCCGGGGGCTCTGTGTCTCCCAGGTCTCTGAGGCTTTGATCATGAAGCCAGAGGATGCTGGAGAAAGCCTCCAGCACCCCACGGGACTATAACATCACCAGGTTTTACGCTTGTCCTTTTGGTCAAAGGATGGACTCCGTCAATGTCTGTGGAAGCACCTGTCAGCCAGGGAAACAAGCTGAGGTTTCTACACGTGTTTATACAACTCCAGGGTTTTTTTATAAAGCAAAAAAGTAAAAATCTTTGTGAAAGATAACACACGTACAAAGAAGTGCATAGAGCGAAAAAACATCACAGCTCCATGACTTATGAGAAAGCAAGGCCCAGTGCCAGGGGCCATAGGGTGGAGAGACACAGGGGGTATCACAAAGCCCCTTCCGCACACTGTCCCCTCTGCACGTGGTGGTCCTGCGTCTTGGGGTGTGGTCCCCACGCCTCCGTGGGCCAGACCAGAGTCCCGGCTCACAGTGGAGAGGCACTTGGCTCAAAGCCTGGGGCAACTGGCTGAGGGGGAGAAAGCTGACAAAACCTCCAACGTGCTTTTCAGTTCCTCTGGCTGACTGTTTCTTCTGCTCTGTTGCTGGATTGCTGACGGAAACTGAGGACTGAAACTGCACTTAGCGCTTCCCTGGAAGTCTGATGACAACCAGGAAGGCCTCACCCACGTCACTGTCACCGGCTGGCACCCTTCGCGTCCTGAGGTTGCTCCTCTTTTCTCTGCACTGGGAGGGAATTTGGAATTTCAATTCCTGTGGACCCAGGGCAGATGCAACCCCTCCACTTTACTCAGGGTGGCGCTGTGTCACCCCAGTGAAGTGGAAGTGGGATGTCAGGCCGGGGAGAAAGGCAGGGCCTCCTTCACACCTTTGAACGAGTTGACTCAAGGCTCAGCCACTGATGCCTTCCGACTGTGGTGCCAGAGAAGACTGTTGAGTGGTCCCTGGACAGCAAGGAGATCTAACCAGTCCAACCTAAAGGAAATCAACCCAGAATATTCATTGAAAGGACTGATGCTGAAGCTGAAGCTCCAATACTCTGGGCATATGAGGCGAAGAACTGACTCACTGGAAAAGACCCTGATGCTGGGAAAGGTTGAAGGCAAGAGAAGGGAGAGGCAGAGGACTCAGCTGACATGAATTTGAGCGAACTCTGGGAGCTAGTGGAGGACCGAGGAGCGTGGCATGCTACAGTCCATGGGATCACAAAGAGTCTGACATAACTCAGTGATGGGAAAAGCAGCAGAGAAGGGAGAGTGCAGAGGACTCACTGATTGATTTCAAACAAGCTGAGGTTTCTACACGTGTTTATACAACTCCAGGGTTTTTATAAAGCAAAAAGTAAAAATCTTTGTGAAAGATAACACACGTACAAAGAAGTGCATAGAGCGAAAAAACATCACAGCTCCATGACTTATGAGAAAGCAAGGCCCAGTGCCAGGGGCCATAGGGTGGAGAGACACAGGGGGTATCACAAAGCCCCTTCCGCACACTGTCCCTTCTGCACGTGGTGGTCCTGCGTCTTGGGGTGTGGTCCCCACGCCTCCGTGGGCCAGACCAGAGTCCCGGCTCACAGTGGAGAGGCACTCGGCTCAAAGCCTGGGGCAACTGGCTGAGGGGGAGAAAGCTGACAAAACCTCCAACGTGCTTTTCAGTTCCTCTGGCTGACTGTTTCTTCTGCTTTGTTGCTGGATTGCTGACGGAAACTGAGGACTGAAACTGCACTTAGTGCTTCCCTGGAAGTCTGATGACAACCAGGAAGGCCTCACCCACGTCACTGTCACCGGCTGGCACCCTTCGCGTCCTGAGGTTGCTCCTCTTTTCTCTGCACTGGGAGGGAATTTGGAATTTCAATTCCTGTGGACCCAGGGCAGATGCAACCCCTCCACTTTACTCAGGGTGGCGCTGTGTCACCCCAGTGAAGTGGAAGTGGGATGTCAGGCCGGGGAGAAAGGCAGGGCCTCCTTCACACCTTTGAACGAGTTGACTCAAGGCTCAGCCACTGATGCCTTCCGACTGTGGTGCCAGAGAAGACTGTTGAGTGGTCCCTGGACAGCAAGGAGATCTAACCAGTCCAACCTAAAGGAAATCAACCCAGAATATTCATTGAAAGGACTGATGCTGAAGCTGAAGCTCCAATACTCTGGGCATATGAGGCGAAGAACTGACTCACTGGAAAAGACCCTGATGCTGGGAAAGGTTGAAGGCAAGAGAAGGGAGAGGCAGAGGACTCAGCTGACATGAATTTGAGCGAACTCTGGGAGCTAGTGGAGGACCGAGGAGCGTGGCATGCTACAGTCCATGGGATCACAAAGAGTCTGACATAACTCAGTGATGGGAAAACAGCAGCTTCTACCCCCGATGAAAGCAGACTAAGAATATGCTCTTACCGATGTGCAAATTATTGATTTCAATGGAAACCTCCTTACTGGTTAACATGTAGCTTCCAGTGGCTTGTAGAGAGGACTCAGAAACGTTTCTCAGGGGATGGGCTGAACCGGTATCCAGAGGTTGGAGAACCAGGATGCTGTCCTGCCTAGGGGTCCCCTGATGCCCAGCTCCCAGCAAGCAAGTGGTAGCAAAGACAAGGCTCATCCATGGGTTATTTCCCTTCCAGCTATCCTGTGGCTGGCCGCCCTAAATTGGGAGGTGGTCTTTATGAGCAAACTCCTTTATGGGGGTGAGGAAGACAGGGCCTGGAGACAGAAACCTGCCTCTTCTTTGCAAGGGAAATGCATCAGGTGCCACTGACTGGAGACTCACCCATCGAGAGAGCAGAGCTGAAACCTGAGGTATGGAAAGGCGTCCACAGAGTCAAGATGCTGAACCCATGCTGGAGGGTGACTTTCCCTGCACCCACAGGGACAGGCCCATCCTCGGAAGAGGCTCCCTCCTAGTACTTCGTCACTGGTAGATATTTCAGAGAAAGAAGGGCCAAAGCCAGCTGAAATGCTACCTAAACAAGTTTTCAACCAAAGCCAGGGACCATCCTGGCCGATGACGCAGGTTCTAGCTCACGAAGGGCAGGACGTACCCTGTCTGTCTGTGGACAGGCGCACAGGGGAGGGCGAGCCCAGCGGATGAGGCTGGCTTTGCCAGGAGACCAGACGGCCGGGGAGAAGCAAGGAGCCATGCTTCTTTCAATTCTATAGCAGGACACGCTGCAGAGTGGACTTATCCATGGTCTGTGCGGACCTGCCGTGGTCAGGGCAGGGAGGCGGCCCCCCTGCTGGCCGGCTGTCTATTCCCGCAGGAGTTAGGACGAGAGAGTTCTGCCAAACAATGTGGGCCTAAGTCCCAGGTCACCAGTCAAAAGCAGCTGATTTAAGGAAAACCTTCCAATATTCAACCTTTCCTGAAGGAACTAGAAACAAAACTCTGGTTTGCTTTCTTATGCTCACTTGGGTCATGGAGGAAAAATGAAGCTGGTTCTTTGCAGCTGATGTCAGGCGCTGCTGGAGTGCCGTGGACGCAGCCTTGGAAAGGTCCCTGATCCTTGGACTCCTGCAGGACCAAGGGATGAAGCCCACTGGGGACAGCCAGGGACCTCACTGTTACAGGCCCACGGCACACTGCAGACTGGAGCCCAGAGGACATCTCTGCCAGTGGAAGGGAAGTAGGCTGTCCTCTCAATGAGGAGACTACCACTCATCTGCCCAGAACCTGTTTTTCTCATCCTGACAATAGGGCCTTTTTGTAAGCCAAGAGCCAGGACTCTCGGATCTTGCCTTTGGAATGCAGCAGTCTTCAGCAAGAGATTCAAATGCTCCTCTTGCTCTTTGGAGCACAGAACCCCACTCCAGCCGAGCGGGTCAACCCGAGTGTAGGATCGGGGCGTTGCACGTCGGCCATCTGGGGCTCACAAGGTGGAGGAAAAGCAAAGCAAAGAGTCAAGCGGCAGCAGGGCGGAACCCTCCAGACTCGTCTGGGTGGTCAGGAGGAGGCCCTGGACTGCCCCCTGGCATCCCTTTCACCCCCTCGGCCCCTCACCGCGACCCCCAGTTTGCTGCTGTGGAAAGCCCTCCTCTGGCCGTCAAGGCTTCCGACTCGAATCCCGCCTCTCCAGAACTCTGTCCTGACCGAGGCGCTCTCCCACAGCACATCTCCTGCCAAGTCCAGTCTTTCACTCATCCCCGTCCCGATACCTATTTCTTAAAATGAGAAAAATCTTCTCAGCAGCTTCTCAGTCAGACTAGAAGCATCTAGAGGCGGTCGGCTGTCCAGTATTCATCTCTATATACCTGACACAGGTGCTGTGGGGCGAGTCTTCCACCTGGATAGGTGGTCACGCGTCACGCTCACGGGCTGGGAGAGGCAGGGGTCTCCTTTTCCTACCACAAACCCTGCAAGATGTAGTAAAGGCTCAACACACAGACCAAAGTGATTCTCTGAGGAAGAAGTAAACACAGGGACATCTTACTATCTGTTGTTTATGTATTTACAGATGTATGTGTGGTTTCCCTGAGGGTGGTAAAGAAATCTGTCTGCAATGCAGGCATTGAAGGTTTGGTTCCTGAGTCAGGAAGATCCCCTGGAGGAGGAAATGGCAACCTACTTGAGTATTCTTGGCTGGAGAATCCCACGGACAGAGGAGCCTGGAGGGCTACAGTCCACGGAGTGGCAGAGAGTCAGACATGACTGAGCATACACACGCACATGTTTATGTGCAAGCCCAAGAGAGAGGGCAGAGAATAAGCGAGCCCTTTCTAGTACTTCTCTGACAATGGGGATTTCCATGGAGGGATCCTTTATTGTTAATGGGAGAAGCTTGACTTAGGAAGTTTGTATCTTTAAAAGATATGTAAGTGGAGGAATGGTGGGTGGAGAGGAGAAACAATTCAGTCACCATTGGTATGAAGAGTTCAGTTTTTTTTTTTTTAATTGGCTGAAGAGTAAAAGTTTTAAAAAATATTTAAAGTAGTGGAGGTTGTCACATTCGCCTCTTTAGAGTGCTGGCCATGTAAGCAGGTCTTTGTATGTGTACATTTAGGCTTGTCCTGGATTCCGCCAAGAGATCAAAAATTTCTTGAGAAGACAGAGCCTGTATCTGCTTCCTAAGCAAGTGCTAAGCCAGCGCTCTGCACACAGCAGGTGGTCAATCAGCATTCATCACCTAAACAGAACTCACCAAATTCCGTCCCCTCGTTGAAAGCCTCTGACACACAACTGTCTAGTTCCTTTTCATGCGGCCTCCAAAAGGGTTTGATTTTCAAGAAACAAAACGACCCCAAGTACCCCCCCCAATTCAACTCGAGAGTCACCTCGGAGGCTAAGTGGAACAATTCTGCCTGACTCTGTAACGATGCTCAGTTGTGTGAAAAATCAAACAGATGTGTTTCTTCCCCTCTCTTCTGGGGTCCCCTGACTTTACAGAGGCTGACAGGCTTCAGATGATCACAGGGTCCAAAGTCACGGGCCATCACCGGGACTCCCAGTTCAGACCAGGAAATCAATACCGCTGGAGGAAGTGCGGCCTGCACCACACTGAGTGCCAGGAAGAAGTAAACACAGGGACATCTTACTATCTGTTGTTTATGTATTTACAGATGTATGTGTGGTTTCCCTGAGGGCTCAAGTGGTAAAGAAATCTGTCTGCAATGCAGGCATTGAAGGTTTGGTTCCTGAGTCAGGAAGATCCCCTGAAGGAGGAAATGGCAACCCACTTGAGTATTCTTGGCTGGAGAATCCCACGGACAGAGGAGCCTGGAGGGCTACAGTCCACGGAGTGGCAGAGAGTCAGACATGACTGAGCATACACACGCACATGTTTATGTGCAAGCCCAAGAGAGAGGGCAGAGAACAAGCGAGCCCTTTCTAGTACTTCTCTGACAATGGGGATTTCCATGGAGGGATCCTTTATTGTTAATGGGAGAAGCTTGACTTAGGAAGTTTGTATCTTTAAAAGATATGTAAGTGGAGGAATGGTGGGTGGAGAGGAGAAACAATTCAGTCACCATTGGTATGAAGAGTTCAGTTTTTTTTTTTTTAATTGGCTGAAGAGTAAAAGTTTTAAAAAATATTTAAAGTAGTGGAGGTTGTCACATTCGCCTCTTTAGAGTGCTGGCCATGTAAGCAGGTCTTTGTATGTGTACATTTAGGCTTGTCCTGGATTCCGCCAAGAGATCAAAAATTTCTTGAGAAGACAGAGCCTGTATCTGCTTCCTAAGCAAGTGCTAAGCCAGCGCTCTGCACACAGCAGGTGGTCAATCAGCATTCATCACCTAAACAGAACTCACCAAATTCCGTCCCCTCGTTGAAAGCCTCTGACACACAACTGTCTAGTTCCTTTTCATGCGGCCTCCAAAAGGGTTTGATTTTCAAGAAACAAAACGACCCCAAGTACCCCCCCCCAATTCAACTCGAGAGTCACCTCGGAGGCTAAGTGGAACAATTCTGCCTGACTCTGTAACGATGCTCAGTTGTGTGAAAAATCAAACAGATGTGTTTCTTCCCCTCTCTTCTGGGGTCCCCTGACTTTACAGAGGCTGACAGGCTTCAGATGATCACAGGGTCCAAAGTCACGGGCCATCACCGGGACTCCCAGTTCAGACCAGGAAATCAATACCGCTGGAGGAAGTGCGGCCTGCACCACACTGAGGGTGTGGGGTTGCACAGAGGGAAGGCCGATAAAGGAAATACAGCACGCGTTCCCCAGCCTTATGCTTATTCTCCCCCCCTCTGCAACTGCATCAGTAGTTTAAATGTGAGTTTCAGTCCTACGTGCACCTTAACATCCGCTGAGAATGACTTGATTCTGCAAGCTGGGGCTTACGGTCCAGTCATCGCTCCCATCATCCCCCTGCTAAGAGCCCACCTCCCACAGCTACCCGGGCCCATCCACACTATCCCCAGGACCGTTCCAGGCTCATCTTGCTTGGCTGGGGGAGCCAGCTTAGGGAGGGAACAACAGGGAGCAGAAGTGGGGAAGAAATGCTACCTGGGTATTTTTCTTTCCCTGTACATATATTGTGTTCGATAGGGACAAATATTTGTGTAGCCTCTGTATTTGTCATTCATACTGGGGTGAAGTCCTTAGGGACTCGATTTTTTTTTTTTTAATGGGGGTAATACAAGTACACTGCTCAGGACAGGACCTGCCCCCGCCAGAGCCTGGCAGTGCTACTTGCTGTTACCTCAGTGAGCAGACCGCCTGCAGGTAGCTTTGCCTCTGCGGGTCTATTTTGGGGGGGTGGGGAGGGAGAAGGGCGGGCGGGCCACTTCTATTGGTCTTTCATTTCTCTATTTTCATCCATCTTTGTTCTTTGGACCGTGTGGGCCTCCCATCGCGGTGGCGTCTGTTGTCGCAGAGCGCGGGGTCTGGGCGCATGCGCTCCAGAGCTCCGGTTCGGTGATTGGACACATGGGTCCAGCCGCTCCGCGGCACGTGGGATCTTCCCAGGCCAGGGATCCAACCGGCGCCCCTTGCACTGCAAGGCGGTGTCCTTACCCACTGGACTAGATTTTACTACCGGAAGCGGCAAAGTGAGTGGCTAGGGTCGGGAAGGGGATGACGAAAGCAGAACCCTCAAGTGGAAAAGACAAACGCTCAAAGCTAGCGTCTGAAGGCATTATTCAAAAACAATATGGGAAAAGGCAGAACTGTATTTCCTCTGTTCTTCTAAAGGGAAGTTCAGAAAAAGGTCAGGAAGAGAACAATGCGGGCCATCTATCACAGCAGCCTCTAGCCTAGGAAGGTTACTTACGTGCGGCAGCCTCCCTTCTCAGTTCTGTAATTACCACCCCACTTCCGCAGATCGCACAGCCACTACAGCCTTATGAATTATGCATTTCATTTCCATCTACCTACACCCTTCTCTGTGACCAGGGCTAAGGCGGGGTGGGCGGGGAGACGGGCCCCTCCCCGCCCCCAGGTGCGCAGGCAGACGCCCGTGGGCCCCAGAGCGCCGCTCAAGGCACAAGCGCGTGGCTTTGCCTGGTGTTGACCTTCAATTCCCAGCCTGAGGTTTTGTTTATTGAACAAATAAGCACTAGCTACCAGCGGGGATTTTCCTAGGGGAAATCACGGTGGGGCACGTTTCCTTCCCCTGAACATTTTTATTCAGGCAAAATGTGGTTAAAATGAGTATTTGGGGCGGTCTTAAAGGAGGCAAAGGCAAGGTGCAACCTGCGGTGTGTGTGTATCGTGTGTCTCTGGGCTTGCAAGGTGCAGCCTGAAGGATGCGTGTGTGTGTATTCTGAGTCTCTATTAGAAGCAGCAGCAGCTCCCGCTTGGTCTGCTCTTGGATCTTGGGGGCTGGCAAAGGGGGTACCTGAAATAGATGCAATGGCATGAACTGCACTTCTGACCCTCCGATAACTGGCACCCCTCTCTTACCCATTCAGAGGGCCCCAGGAAATCTCTGGGGGCTATTTGTCTTCACAAATGCTATTAATATATCAAAGCGGGTACCATTCTTGGGTCAGGATACTTCTTGGGGATTTTCCTTTCAAAGCTTTAAAAAACACTAGGCTCAGTAGAGCAGTGTCATCTCAGGCAACGGAGAGAATATGAGAACAAGGAAACCCCGTGAAGCAGACGGAGGGAAGCAATAATTGAAAGTGCTTCTCTGAAAAATAAACGGTATACCTCAGTCTATCACTGAGGTGATGTAGGTAGAATTTTTAAATCTACTTTGGAAAAGTGGTTTTTTTGACACCTTCAAGGATGACAGTTCTAAGACAGGCTATGAAAATGGGGTATTTAATTTCTGAGGTTGATCGCAAGAACATAATCATAAATGAGATGAACATTAAGTACAGATCACTAGGACAGAAATGTTAAGTGTTTTTTTTTTCATTTGAACTACTCTCAGTGATCATTTGTTTAAAAAGGATTTACAGACGATCGGACTTCTCTAGTGATACAGTGACTAAGAATCTGCCTGCCAACGCAGGGGACATGGGTTCAATCCCTGGTCCGAGAAGATTCCAGTGTGGAACAATGAAGCCTGTAGGCTGCAACTACTGAAGCCTGTGTGCCTAGAAAGAACCCGGGCTCCACGAGAGAAGCCACTGCAGTGGGAATCCTACGCACTGCCCTGAAGCGTAGCCCCGGCTCACTGCACCTAGAGAAAGCCTGTGAGCAGCGACACAGATGTAGTGCACTCAACATAAACGGATTTAGTGACCCCCGTGAGCACCACTGTGTCAGACCACCTGCAAGCTGGCTCCTAGATGCTCACCTCCTCCTATTCAATAGGGAATCCCCTCCCACACTGACTCCAACAGGATACTGCCGAAGTGATGACAAGGGACTACGGAGACTCGGTCATAAAAGACGTGTGGCTGCCTTCTTGCTCTCTCTCGGATCCCCGGCTTGGGGAGAAGCCAGTGGCCATGTGGTGAGGACGCTCACGGAGTCCTGTGGAGAGGCCCACGGGGCAAGGAACTGAGGCCTCCTGCCACCCGCCAGCCCCAGCTAGACACCAGCCAGGGCAAACAGCCGTCGAGGAAGACCCTTCAGCCCAGGCAAGTCCTCAGAGGACTGGCGCCCTCCCTGAGAACTGGACCGAAACCCTATGAGAAAACCGGAGCAGAACTGTCCAGCTAAGTTGCTCCCAAATTCCTGGCCCACAGACACCATGAGATAATACGTATATATTATTGTTTTAAGCCTGTGAATCTGGAGGTCGTATGTCATGCAGTGATAGGTCACTACAACCCATGTGTGACCATACCTCTAACAGCAGGGATCCTGCGAAAGAAGCTTGAGGCTTGTTCTTTTTTATTTTTTTGCCACTTCTATTGGTCTTTCATTTATCTATTTTCGTCCATCTTTGTTCTTTGGTCTGTGAGGGCTTCCCACTGCAGTGGGCTCTGTCGCCACAGAGCACCCGCTCTGGGCACATGCACTCCAGAGCTCCGGCTCGGTAGTTGGACACATCGATCCAGCTGCTCCGCGGCACGTGGGATCCTCCCAGGCCTCGAACCAGTGCCCCTCGCACTGCAAGGTGGTGTCCTTACCCACTGGACCACCAGGGAAGTCCCTGAGACTTGTTCTTGAGGCTTTAGATGACCATCTGCCTGGTGCCCAATGCTGTACTAGACACTAGACACTCCACCTGGTCCCTTCTCTGCAGGTACAGACACTCTGGATGTCAATCAGTAATCCCCCTCTTAAAGAGGTAGGTGGCACTATGGAACCAATGTCCAAGGAGGACTTTCAAGTGCCTGGAGGCAGGAATGCCTGAGAGACAGAACAAAGGTGGTGAACTGCTATCCCATACGGAGCATGTGGCGCAGACACATAAATGGCTTGGCCTGCAAAGACTTAAAAAAATTAAAAAAAAAAAAGAGTTGTTAACATTTAGAAATCAAATGGTATTTCTTAAAAATGTGGATTTCTGGCTTCTCTGGAAATCCCGAAGCCCTCTTGAAAACCCAAAGCTCTGGCAACTCAGGGCTACACGCCTGCACTTGGCAATCAGCCTGGGCTGAGTAGCCCTACCCTCTTAACTGGCACACAGGTGTGTCTCCTGCGGTGTCCTCATTGCTCACTAAGTTCACTGCCTGCCCTTCCAGGCATGTGAGCCGCAACCCACAGGAAAGAGGCCAGAGGAAGAATGGAGGTGTTATGCACAATGCCTGTTTTTAGCTTATATAATGAAGACTTTGGAGTGGCATAAAACTAGTTTTCTTTTATTAAACAGAAAGAGTTTCATCAACAGCTACCTCAGAAGCAAGGGACACTTTAGAACTTAGAAGTAATGTAAAATGATGATTGCACTTCACATTAAACAGTATGAACTTTAGACGGATCCCACGTGAAGTGTACCCGGTGTTTGTTTATGAAGGTCTCCATTATGTAAGACCTCAGCTGGGAGGAAGTGGGATGCCGGACTCTCCGTCTGCTGACCTGGCTTTCGACTAGCACGATGATTTACAATAACAGAAGAAAGGAAGGCTCCGGCGCCATAACTCAGTGACTGCCAGATTCTTCTCCTACAAGATCCAATAACATACCCTTTGTTGGCTCTCTCCCAACTCTTCATTTGAAATAGGATTAAAATCAATTTTCAGAGTGGCTTACTCAGGAATTAACTAGCCAATCCCTGGATAACTTGATTCCTGAACAATTCTATACAGTCCTCCGAAAATTTATAGAGTAGGAATGCAATGTTAACAACGTTACGCTCTTTAAGAATATCCTTCCTATGCAGTTAAGTGCCGGGGTGGGGGAAGGGGAGAGGACAGGGGCCCTTGGGCTTCTTTTAAAAGCTGCTCAAGATGGTTTTTGTAAGAGCAAGAGAAAGACCCTTTGCCTGGCTCTCCACCCCCACTCCACCCCACGCTCAGGGAACACTACTGAGTGATCATGTCATACACATGATCACTGGTGTTTATGGAGCTCCTCATGCGCCAGACTCTGCTAGAGGGTGACACAAAGTCGTGGTTTCTGTTCTCAAGAAGCTCAGCATGTGATGGACATGCACAGAAGGGTGAACACGGGAGACGGGTGGACCTCAGAGGCTGTTCAATTTATAGACAGCAGTCGCTGTCTTTCATTCAACAATATCGGGCTGGGCTGAGTAGCCCTACCCTCTTAAATGGCACACAGGTGTGTCTCCTGCGGTGTCCTCATTGCTCACTAAGTTCACTGCCTGCCCTTCCAGGCATGTGAGCCGCAACCCACAGGAAAGAGGCCAGAGGAAGAATGGAGGTGTTATGCACAATGCCTGTTTTTAGCTTATATAATGAAGACTTTGGAGTGGCATAAAACTAGTTTTCTTTTATTAAACAGAAAGAGTTTCATCAACAGCTACCTCAGAAGCAAGGGACACTTTAGAACTTAGAAGTAATGTAAAATGATGATTGCACTTCACATTAAACAGTATGAACTTTAGACGGATCCCACGTGAAGTGTACCCGGTGTTTGTTTATGAAGGTCTCCATTATGTAAGACCTCAGCTGGGAGGAAGTGGGATGCCGGACTCTCCGTCTGCTGACCTGGCTTTCGACTAGCACGATGATTTACAATAACAGAAGAAAGGAAGGCTCCGGCGCCATAACTCAGTGACTGCCAGATTCTTCTCCTACAAGATCCAATAACATACCCTTTGTTGGCTCTCTCCCAACTCTTCATTTGAAATAGGATTAAAATCAATTTTCAGAGTGGCTTACTCAGGAATTAACTAGCCAATCCCTGGATAACTTGATTCCTGAACAATTCTATACAGTCCTCCGAAAATTTATAGAGTAGGAATGCAATGTTAACAACGTTACGCTCTTTAAGAATATCCTTCCTATGCAGTTAAGTGCCGGGGTGGGGGAAGGGGAGAGGACAGGGGCCCTTGGGCTTCTTTTAACAGCTGCTCAAGATGGTTTTTGTAAGAGCAAGAGAAAGACCCTTTGCCTGGCTCTCCACCCCCACTCCACCCCACGCTCAGGGAACACTACTGAGTGATCATGTCATACACATGATCACTGGTGTTTATGGAGCTCCTCATGCGCTCCAGACTCTGCTAGAGGGTGACACAAAGTCGTGGTTTCTGTTCTCAAGAAGCTCAGCATGTGATGGACATGCACAGAAGGGTGAACACGGGGAGACGGGGTGGACCTCAGAGGGCTGTTCAATTTATAGACAGCAGTCGCTGTCTTTCATTCAACAATACTTAGGAAGCATCTACTCTGTCCTGGGCACTGAGTATTTGGCAGTAAACAACAAAAGGCAGTCACACTCTAGTGGATTTCAGCGACTCGCTCCAGGTTGGGGAGAGCACAAGGAGGTAGGATTTACTATGACCACTATGAGGGGTAATGGCTACCCACTGCAGTACTCTTGTCTGGAGAAGCCCACAGGCAGAGGAGCCTGGCGGGCTTCAGTCCACGGGGGCGCAAAGAGTCGACATGACTGAGCAACGAACATGCCACGGGGGGTAGACTTTCAGTTGACTTTAGAGGGTCCAGAGAAGGGAGAGGGCCTGCAGATGGGACAACTATGCATAAAGTGAAGGTGCAGAGGCAGGAGAACACAAGGAGTGTCCAGGGGAACAAGGAAGGCTCTGCCACGGACAATGACACCAGGGCAGTCCACCTTAAGCCTGCATTTCCAGCACCCCAGCCCTGAGGTCAGATAATAAGCTATTTGGTTCCTTTATTCAGAAAAGACAGACACACAGGCATTGGTCTCTAAACACGAGTAATCGGAGAAGGTGGCTCTGAGGATTATCAAATGTCAGAGTGTGGGATTAGACATTTCACAGGACGAACCACACCTCCCACACTGCTGCCATCTACCATAAAAGCCCGACACACCGATCTTGGAAGGAGGGCTTGGTGTCCTGTTGGCAACGCCACTGAGAGGTGAGATGTGGGAAAGGAAGGGAGCCCCATGGCTTTGAGGGCACAGCCCGCGCCCCCCAGCTGGCATGATGGGATGTTGGCCAGTTTTCTGTCATGTGAGTAAAGCTTTTCCACCTATCCAGTGTTTTTTCCTTCCCAGAGCAGGGGTGGTGGGGTAGGGGAAGAAAATCACACTCCCCTAGCCCCAAAGACTTGACCTTTGGTAATGTAAAACAGTTTCATGTACGGGCAGCCTGGCGTGTTGGATGACAGAAGCCAAACAGGGTCCAAATGACCCAGAGAGCGATGGAACCATGTTCAAGCAGGCTTAATGGTACGGGACACACAGAAAAGTGGCTGCCGAGGGGAGATGGCTCTTCAAGGTAACTATCATTTGAAATGCATCTCAGCAACTGCCTGGCACATTGCGAAGGGGCAGCTCTGTTGTGGACTGGGGCTTCACTGACTTGTCATCCAGTCCCCCGCAAGATGGAATTAGTGCAGTCGGCACAGAGGGGGTGGTGTCCAAGCACGATGAGGATTCTTAACAAACCCAGCCTTGGTCTGATTCTTCAAAAAGTGAGCTTGTCCTGATATTCTTGGTAATATCAACTCCCAAACCACTCCTTGGATCGCCCACTCAATATTTATTTTGGGAACAGCTTCAATCGAGAGCAAAGCTATTTATTCAATAAGTTAAACAAAAGCTGTTGAAGGAATTCCTCGCGAGTGGGAGGCTGGATGGGGTGGTTTCTCAAGTCCTCGCCAACACCATGGCTCTAGGATTCCATTCTGCCTGCCTTCGGATCACACGCAATTTACACGGGCGGAGGGGACGCAGAGCAACGGAAGCCTATGCGCTGGCACGAAGGCCCTTACGACCGCGGAGGAATTCAGAAGAATTGGAACATGTCTCTGGGCATGAGGGTCCCAGCCTGGAGCTGAGGTCTGCGGGCCCGTGACTGAATGTCAGGCGCCCAGGAGGTGCAGAGGCAAGGTCAGGAACCGTGCTTAGTCGGGGGAGTGCCCCCTCGTGATAAACGCAGACCAGGGAAGCAGTGGAGGGAGTACCGAGGCGGCAGAGAACTCCAGAGCAAAGGAAGCAAGTGGTTATAGACAAGCAGGCATGAGCCTGCTCTTTGGAAGAAGGGAAGGTATATCCTCAGTTCAGCTGTTAGCTCAGAGGCCTGCCCGAGGTTCCTGGAGAGGCAGGAAGGGGCACCTGCAGGGCCTTGTCTTCCTCTGTAGCCGCTGCTCACTCCCTGCTTGCTGCAAGGTCTTTGCTTCCGGTTCAGACATGCTCACTTCCCCCTTTTAATCCTTTTCCTTCTTTCTAAATCCTTAGTTTTGGCTGTGCCGGGTCTCCATTGCGGCACGCAGGCTTTGTTTGCAGCCCCCGGGCGTCTCCTCACCGTGTTCAGGTTAGGTTGCCTCGCAGCATGTGAGATCCTAGTTCCCTGACCAGTGATCGAACCTGCGTCTTCTACTATTGGAAGGCAGATTTTTTTTTTTTTTACCACTGGACCACCAGGGAAGCCCTCCTTCTTCCTTTTAAAGTAGCACTGGGGGCTTCCCTGGTGGTCCAATGGGTAAGGACACTGCCTTGCAGTGCAAGGGGCGCCAGTTCGATCCCTGTCCTGGGAAGATCCCACCTGCCGCAGAGCGGCTAGACTGATGTGTCCAATTACCAAGCCGGAGCTCTGGCGCGCATGCGCCGAGAGTCGGCGCTCTACGACGACAGAGGCCACCGCGATGGGAGGCCCACAGGAGCCAAAGAACAAAGACGGATGAAAATAGAGAAATGAAAGACCAATAGAAGTGGCCCGCCCGTCCCCCTCCCTCCCCACCCCAAAACCTCAAAAGATAAATAAATAAAATAAAAATGTTTTAAACAAAACAAAACAAAACAAAACCCTTTAAAAAAAAAAAAAAAAGTAGCACTGGCCATCCTGTCTCCCTCTTCTCCCCACCCCTTCTGCCACTGCCCACGTAACTCGCTCATCCTAAGATGTGTGATTAGATCTGTAGTTCAGAAACATAACCATTAATTACTTATGACTAAGATTTTAAAGAAAGAGCACTCTCCTGACAGGCCCCCGGAGAACCCAGAGCTGAGCAGGCCCGGGGACAGGGAGTGCAGAGCCCAGCAGCACAGCCTTCCAGGCGGGTGGGGAGGTCCCTGCCCCGAGGAGACTCAGGAAACTGCTGTTGTTTCCTTTGGGCCTCCGAGACTTTGCAGTTTCCATCCTTAGCCTCCCCCACCTCTAAAATTTTATCCATTTTGGCTGCACTCGGTCTTCACTGCTTTTCAAGGGCTTTCTCTCTAGTTGTGGTGAGCAGGGGGCTACTCTTCTTTGTGGTGCATGGGCTTCCTACCGCGGGGGCTTCTTTGGTTGCCGGGCAGAGGCTCTAGGTGCTTCAGTAGTTGTGGCCACGGGCTTCGTTGCTCCACAGCATGTGGGATCTTCCTGGACCACAGATCAAACCTGTGTCCCTTGCGTTGGCCAGATTCTTCTCCACTGCACCACCCCTTCTCTTTGGTAATGATAACCTTCCACTCGCTCTTTTTCGTTTGGCTGGGCTGGGTCTTGGCTGTGGTGCTTGGGCGTCTCTTGTTATGGAGCAAGAGCTCCAGGGTGGGGCATGTACCCGACCAGGAATCAAACCCACGTCCCGGAGACGGGAAGACAGATTCTGAACCACTGGATCACTTTCAAAATTTGTTTAGATTAATAATGGGTCCCACTGGCTCTCCACTGATTTCTCTCGTCACTTTTCTCTTTCCTTTGCTGCCTGCTGTTCCTCATTCTGGACTCTTTCCTCTCCTCCCACGGGACTCGTGCACTGTTCTTCACTGTAAGGCATTGGCCATCAGACACTGGTCCTGACCCCCCTGCGTCTAGGTCCATATTCTCAAAGTATCATTACTTGGATGCCCCGAATGGAAGTATCTCCTTCCCCTTTCAATGTGAGGCTCCTTTCCAGACCACTCCTATTATCCCAGTAGAACTATTATTGTTTCATCTCCAAAATTAGGGCTCTCAAGTTACATCTGCCCATGGCATCTTCCCTTAAATTGCAAGTTTCTGCTTTCCCTGTTCCTCACAGCCACCTTTTCTTCTTTCTTCTTGCTGCCACGACTGCCAGGGCTTTACCCAGATTTCTGACCGAGTCTCCTGGCTGGCTTCTCCGCCTCGCCTCTTTCTCCCTTCCAGTTCCGTCGAAGATGCCGCCAAGCTTGTTTTGCCAGAACTGCTTTCATCATACCAACTTCCTTCCTCCAGATCCAATTTGCTATCCTGTGAAGTCCAAGTTCTAATTGCCTCCCAGCCCCTGGGTAGCCATGCCCATCTTTTTATCCCACCCTGTTTGTTTCTGTTCAATGAACTTCTTTTAAGCCAGGATCTTCCCTTCTTACCCCACACTTCACCTTCTCCACCCAAAGTGTGTTCTCCTTCTTCTACTCAAATCCCAAACAGCCTCCAAGTCCAGCTCCACCCCCTTTATTAGCCGATGCCCCACGCTTCACGCAGCCTCTGCCCCACGAGGGGCTGCAGACTGCTCTCTGCCCCCCTTACCCACTGCCTCTCACAGAAGGCACCACACCGGCCCGGAGTCTTCTGATAGACAGAGTCTGCTTTGCCACTGCAGGTCATGAGCGTGCTGTTGACTGGCTCAGGATGACCCAAATGTCCCTTCAGACCTCATCTACTCCGTTCTTCATTTTTCTGGTCCAAACCCTCGGGCCTGACGCTGTGGAGCTTCCTCACCTTTAGCTCCTCATCTCTAGCTAGAACAGGACATGAGCATACTGCCTGCACTCAAAGGACTCCTGGCCAGAATGCCCTGCTTGTGAGCCATTAAAAAAAAAAAAAATTTTATTGTGGTAAAAGTCACATAATATAAAAGGTACCATTTTCACCATATTTAACTGTGCAGTCCAGTAGCCATGAGTACCTTCACACTGCTGGGCATGTCTCCCCTTGATCTATCTCCCCTCTGCTCCTCCCAGGCCCTCACTCTTGTATGTCTCTGGTTACACAGTCCTATCTCTTTAAACAGCCTAACATCCGGTTCCGGTTCTTCCCCAGGGACTTTTTTTGTGCATTCCAGAACTCTATTTACTTCTCCTTCACTCACCTTCATCAAGGCTCATTATTTCAGGTGTAGCAGTCTGACTCCTTCAATAAGCTGTAAGCTTCTTGATGAAAAACCATGGCATCTTCTTCTCCTGAACACCTATGCCGCTGGACCCAGAGTTACGTATCTAGGTGCTCACTGAAGCACCACTGGCTGGCTGTCTTTGTGTGTCTCACACCATGCCCCTGGCCACCATTCTTGTAGATTCCCTTTAAAAGCTCAGGATTGGGGGCCAGGAGTTCCTCACCTGACTCTGCTACGCACCTACTTTGTGTTTTTGGTTGAGTCTCTTCATTGTTATGAGCCTAAATTTTCTCCTCTGTAAGATGGTAAGAATAATTTCTACCTGCTCACCTTATACACTGGGGTAAAGATCCATGGAGTGTCAATATATGTGAAAGACCATTAATCAAAGCTTAATTCACTCACTCAATTATTCAATGTATGCTGTAGGAATGACCGAGCTATGAAGGGACAATGAGCCACGAATTTTCAACTCCACGGAGTTGTTTTCATGGAATAATTTCCATGAGAAATGTGAAGGCAGAAACAAAATTTTCTTCATAGAAACTAAATCAATGCCAAATCTAAAAGTTTTGACGGGAGAGGCTTTGGAAGCATGGATTTGGTTTATTAATAAAAGACTTCATCTTGGGTTCAGAGAGAGGACAACAGGAGTCCTCATGGGTGTATCAAAGTTGGGAGATGCTTCAAAGACAGGTAAGGCCGGGGTGTGTACATTCCCAGCTCCCAGTGCCCACCAGTCCAGCTGCTTACTGCAGGCCTCTTCAGGCAGAGCCCCAGCAAGTTGCTAAAATACCTGATGACTTTATATCAGAAGGCCAGGCGCTGCCAGTCTTTCTCAAGGAGGGTTCTCTGCCTGAGCCACAGGGGACAGAAAATGACAGGAGTCCCTGTCACCTTTCCAGGCAGCACCCTAGGTATCCACGGGAGAAGCTACCTTTTTTTTGTTTCATGTTGACCTTTGTTTATTAAAAAAAAAAAATTGGACTCTAATGGCTTTAGAATGTTGTGTTGGTTTCTGCTGCACAAGAACATGAATGAGCTGTAAGTATTCATATATCTCCCCCCTTCCCCTCCTCTCGGTCGTCACAGCGCGCGAGCTGAGCTCCCTGGGCTAGACAGCAGCGTCCCCCTGGCTATCTACTTTACGCGTGGTAGTGCACATATGTCAACGCTGCCCTCTCGGTTTGTCCCCTCCTCCTTCCCCCGGCGCCTACAAGTCCATTCTGAACATCTGCACACCTACAGCTGCATCTCTGTTCCTGCCTTGCAGACAGGCTCATCAGTACCATTTACCTACTTTTCACAGGTACAGAGCTGACTCTTTAAACAGCCTAGGGCAGGAAGGCTTCACTTCCTGGCTGGAGAAGGCGAGAGGCTGACCAGCAGATGTATTTCTCAGCAAGGCCATCTCTCGACTACAGCACGTGGCCGACCAAAACCGACAGGGCCCCCGTTTCTCTGCTGTCACCAGGGGCAAGGGGCTTACAGAAGCCCCAGCCTGGGGGCTCCACAGGGCGCCAAGCCCAGGCTGGGGCTTCTTTAAGGCTACAGAGCGGTTCCTCCCTGGGCTCCTGGAGTCTTGGGATGGGCCTCCGTTAACGATCACCAGGTCACCACCTCCTGTCAGCCTCCAGCGTCTGCAGTAGGAACCATTTCCTCTTTATTCCCTGCCCTTGACCTACACCTTTCTAAGTGTGTCCCGAGCCTGTGACCTTGGGGTGCTACGGCTGCATTCTGTCCCTTTCCTGCCCTTTCTTCCTGTCTTGTCTTTATTCCTTTGTTCAGGTCTCTCTGACCCCTCTTCACACTGCATCTCCATATGGGGATAGAGCGCCTCTTCACCGGCCTTGCTGCTAAGTCGCTTCAGTTGTGTCCAGCTCTTTGTGACCCCATGAGCCCACCAGGCTCCTCTGGCCATGGAGTCCTCCAGGCAAGACTACGGGAATGCGTTGCCATGCCCTTCTCCAGGGGATCTTTCCAACCCAAGGACTGAACTCGCATCTCTTCCGTCTCCTGCACTGCGAGACAGACTCTTTACCACTAGTGCCTCTGGGTTTAGTCACTTCCAAAACAGACCTCTTTACAGCTTCACAACACATTGCTGGGTGCTAAAAAACAACTGGATATGGAGGTTCAGAGTAGCTTGCTCCTGGCTCAAAAATCACCTTTGGATAGGTTTATTTGGCAAGAAAACTTTTTATCAAATACAGACAGTTGACTGGCAATATAAACTTTACTGGAAGGGCCATTCCCCCAGATACAGCCTACGCCTTCCTGGGCGCTACTGTCTCTCTCCTTGGAAAACAGCAGCCGGAGGGCGTGGGGAGAAGGCAGCATCGGGAAAAGCACAAAAGCGTTTGGGGTTTCAAGTGGGACATAGTAGACATACGAGAAAAGTATAAACAATCAATTTTTTGACTTAGACCTTCAGAACAAACTCAAATAGTATTTGTGTGACCATAGCTGACTGCTGTCTTGTCTACCACAGGACATTTGCTTTTCCCTTATATAAGCTTCAGGCTTTTTTCAAATCCTCCCTGTAAAAAGAAGTGAGAGAGAGAAACAATAGAATTAAAACCATTGTTTGCTCTCTGCCCACGAGCCACAGGGATAGAGGCTCCTCTGAGGTCTGCTGGGGCCGCGTGGTCTGCAGGGAGGGTTTGGCTACGCTCGTGAGTGGCCACTTGTACCTGCAATCACGTGTTCTCCTCAGCCCGCGTGTTTCCAAACCCTGCTTCGACGGCTGAACTCATTTGTGACTCACAGTTCTCCCCGCTGAGAACAGAGTGGGGCTGCCTCTTGCTCAAGGCCAGCCTGTCGAGACACTTAACAAGGAAAGAACTATTCCAAGAAACAAGATACCTGCGCCTCCCTGGCAGGTCCGGCGACAGCGACTCCCGGGCTCAGATCCCGGCAGGAGACAGGAAGCGGTCCGAGCACCAGCGAGGGGCGCTGCATACCATGGAGGGAAACAGAATCTGAAAAGTGCAAAGAACGTAACCATGGACGTTCTCTGCTCCGACCTGCTGTCTCACATTCTAGAAGCTCACAGCTTCCAACAGACACTCTATTCCGGACAGGCTCGGTGGAGTGCTGGCACACTGACACTGGGTGGGGGTGGAGCAGGTCATTATCTGCAGGCTTCTGTGGTATAAAAAGGGTTTCCTAGGTGGCCCTCGTGGTAAAGAGCCCGACTGCCAGTGCAGGAAAGGATGTGGGTTTGATCCCTGCGGCAGGAAGAGCCCCTGGGGAAGAGAATGGCTACTTACTCCAGCATTCTTGCCTGGAGAATCCCACGGACAGAAAAGCCTGGCTTTCATGGATGGGGTCGCAAAGAGTCAGACACGACTGAAGTGACTTAGCACACACACACACACACACACACACACACACACACACACACACACACACGGTATAAAGACTGACACCATGGCTGATTTTAAGCCACCAACAGTTGAATTCCTGGCTTGCAAAATTCCTGATTATTTAACCACTAGCCCCTGCAAGCTGATACAAGCCCTCAGCACCCCGCTGGGTAACACATGAGCAGCCATGGAGGCTAGAGCCCTTCATCCAGTATCAGTCTTTTCTACAGATTCTCTGACAACTGTTCATCAGAACTCTGCTCCTCCAGTGATGAGCTGCTTGCTGAGTCCGAATCTGCTTACCCTAGAGTGCCCTAAGTGTGCGCACTGGAGGGGTGTAGGATCAATCTACATCTTGTAGACAGTTACCATAGACTCAGAGGTGTCTCTCCGCCTTGCTAATCCTCCGGATTCTTCAACCACCACCCTTCACATCAAAAGTAAAACTGGCCCTCTAAAATAAAATGAACGGAATATGTTCTATATGTAACAGGACCCAGCTATGATTCAATGAGACTCTTATCACCTTTGTTCTAAATACTGTGTTTTTCTTACTCTGTCCTAAGATTGCAGTAACTCTGCCCTAAGATTGTATATATATATAGACACACACACACACATTTGGCTGCACTGGGTCCCAGCTGTGGCATCTGGGCCTTTTTTTGCCCCAAAAATTTAATGAGACTTTATCATTGTCACTGCTGGAGGGAAACAGAATCTGAAAAGTGCAAAGAACGTAACCATGGACGTTCTCTGCTCCGACCTGCTGTCTCACATTCTAGAAGCTCACAGCTTCCAACAGACACTCTATTCCGGACAGGCTCGGTGGAGTGCTGGCACACTGACACTGGGTGGGGGTGGAGCAGGTCATTATCTGCAGGCTTCTGTGGTATAAAAAGGGTTTCCTAGGTGGCCCTCGTGGTAAAGAGCCCGACTGCCAGTGCAGGAAAGGATGTGGGTTTGATCCCTGCGGCAGGAAGAGCCCCTGGGGAAGAGAATGGCTACTTACTCCAGCATTCTTGCCTGGAGAATCCCACGGACAGAAAAGCCTGGCTTTCATGGATGGGGTCGCAAAGAGTCAGACACGACTGAAGTGACTTAGCACACACACACACACACACACACACACACACACACACACACACACACACGGTATAAAGACTGACACCATGGCTGATTTTAAGCCACCAACAGTTGAATTCCTGGCTTGCAAAATTCCTGATTATTTAACCACTAGCCCCTGCAAGCTGATACAAGCCCTCAGCACCCCGCTGGGTAACACATGAGCAGCCATGGAGGCTAGAGCCCTTCATCCAGTATCAGTCTTTTCTACAGATTCTCTGACAACTGTTCATCAGAACTCTGCTCCTCCAGTGATGAGCTGCTTGCTGAGTCCGAATCTGCTTACCCTAGAGTGCCCTAAGTGTGCGCACTGGAGGGGTGTAGGATCAATCTACATCTTGTAGACAGTTACCATAGACTCAGAGGTGTCTCTCCGCCTTGCTAATCCTCCGGATTCTTCAACCACCACCCTTCACATCAAAAGTAAAACTGGCCCTCTAAAATAAAATGAACGGAATATGTTCTATATGTAACAGGACCCAGCTATGATTCAATGAGACTCTTATCACCTTTGTTCTAAATACTGTGTTTTTCTTACTCTGTCCTAAGATTGCAGTAACTCTGCCCTAAGATTGTATATATATATAGACACACACACACACATTTGGCTGCACTGGGTCCCAGCTGTGGCATTTGGGATCCTTTTTAGTTGTGGCATGCAAACTCTTCTCTTTTCACAAATAATTCATTTGTTTAATTCATTTTTGGTTGCACTGGGTCTTTGCTGCTGGACCCAGGCTTTCTCTAGATGTGGAGTGCAGGCTCCCATTGCTGTGACTCCTCTTGTTGGAGAGCATGGGCTCTACAACGCGGGCTTCAGTCATTGTGAGGCACCGTCTTAGCTGCTCTGCGGCATGTGGAATCTTCCCGTACTAGGGATTGAACCTGGGTCTCCTGCATCGGCAGGCAGATTCTTTACCACTGAGCCACTGGAAAACCCCTCCCCTGAGTTTCAAATGGGTTCTCCTTCTGCACGTGCACTTGCACTCATCTGAAGCATACAAAACTGACAAGTCTAATCTTGGGTCCTAAGTGCTCCCAAATTCTATACCTTAATTGTCCTGATGACTATCCTACTCAACACACCAGATAAGCAGTGCGGAATCCCTCTTCCGTCTTATTATAGGTACTCTGTCCCCAGCCTGTCATCAACACCAGCACAACAACGGTTTCCAAATGCTTTAAATTCCTTCCCCTTGGTTACCCTTCCTTCTTCTTATCTCACATTCAGTACTTTATGAAACCCAGTGGATTCCTTTTCTGTAAAAGGTCTGACTTTAGTCTTCCTCATTTTCTCAGCAGACATCCCAGCTGTGCAGGCGCTGACCCAGCTCTCCTGGCTGGGCTCCTGGCTTCAGCCCCTTGGCCACATTCATCCATCAGTCCCTCCCCTAGTCATCATTTTTATTCCATTACCTGCTTTCCAGAAATCGATGAATGCTCTCTATTCTCACTACATTACCAAACTCGTCCCTTTTAGAATTAGTCCCTGGTACTTAACCTTCTCTTACATGCATAGTGCCCACCTGCTGCTCCTCTGAGGATCACCCAGAACTGGGGGTTCAGCGCAAATACTTATGGTGTGACCTGCTCATCTCGAACGTTGGGGATGTTCTTCAGTTGTTCTGTTTCCAACTAGACTGTGAGTTCTTTAAAATCAGCAAGTCAGTAAGCAGAACTTGAAAACAAACAAACACGGAGATGCTTAGATGGTGGTTTCAGTATAACAACTACTTCATAGACCATGCTGATGGGCAGTGACCGTTAGCAGCGAGAAGTCAGTTTCTATGAGGGCCAGCAATACTGCATAAGCGAAAGCATGATGGACCTATTTGCAAAGCAGAAACAGAGACACAGACGTAGAGTACAAATGTACGGACACCAGGGGGCAAGGGGCATGGTGGGATGAACTGAGAGACTGAGACTGACATATACATACCACTGATGCTATGTGCAGAACAGGCAACTACGGAGAACGTACGGCATAGCGGGGGGAACTCTACTCAACTACTCTGTGGTGACCTAAATGGGAAGGAAATCTGAAGAGGGAACATACGTACACTTATAGTTGATTCACTTTGCTGTACAGCAGAAATGAACAACACTGCAAAGCAACTATAATCCAATAAAATTAAAAAAAAAAAGAATGCAAAAAAAATACAGCCAGGAAAGGACAGAGGTGACATAGTGAGCATGTTCCTGGAAACTGCAATTTTTATAAATTAAAAATTAAAAACTTTAAAATAATTTATTGGTATATGTGGAGAACAAGTTATTTCAGCCTTTGGGCCTTCCTTCTTTTAATGAAAAATGTCAAGATGCATACTAGGTAAATCAGAGTTTCAAAGAAGTGGGAATGCCCAGCCATCTCTAACCTGTAACCCAGCGACCATGATGTCAGCCCTCTGAGACCCGAGAAGGGGCGTGCTCTGGCGAGAGGGGCTGTCACCATGTCACTAAGGTGACACAGAAATCCAAACTCCCTTGAACAATTACAGACCCTCTGCACTCTGAAAAGTCAAAGGTCAGCGGCCAAATGTCATCTTACGGACTGGCAAATATCATCTTTCTCTTTGAGGTTTTAACTAGACACGATAAGACACTCCAGAAGAAATTGTCCCACCGTGTGGATGACTCTCTGGGAATTTGTGAGGACTCTTAGGAAGTGCAGTCATTCTTTGAGAATGCCGCAAATAGATGCAGTCATTTGCTGAATGGCACCAAGAGACACCTTACTGTTGATGATACGACTGCAGTCATTTTGGCTGATCCTTTCAATCCCTTCTTGAAGTGCGATGGAACAAAAACATGCTCGACAATGTATTCAACAACTTCATAACAATATTTTAAATAATTACATTAAAATAAATCTAGATTCTTAATCGAATGCAAAAGTCTTTCACTTAAAATTTTTCATATAGTTTTAGTCACAATCCACAATTTTCCATTCTTCTATCACTGATAGTAACTGCTCTTATATATTTTTGATCTTCATACTTATAATACAGATTACAACTACTCCATTTTCAAGTAGAGACTGAGCCCCAACGGGGACATATACATACACTGATGCTATGTGCAGAACAGGCAACTGGAGAACGCGCATAGCGGGGGGAACTCTACTCAACTACTCTGTGGTGACCTAAATGGGAAGGAAATCTGAAGAGGGAACATACGTACACTTATAGTTGATTCACTTTGCTGTACAGCAGAAATGAACAACACTGCAAAGCAACTATAATCCAATAAAATTAAAAAAAAAAAGAATGCAAAAAAAATACAGCCAGGAAAGGACAGAGGTGACATAGTGAGCATGTTCCTGGAAACTGCAATTTTTATAAATTAAAAATTAAAAACTTTAAAATAATTTATTGGTATATGTGGAGAACAAGTTATTTCAGCCTTTGGGCCTTCCTTCTTTTAATGAAAAATGTCAAGATGCATACTAGGTAAATCAGAGTTTCAAAGAAGTGGGAATGCCCAGCCATCTCTAACCTGTAACCCAGCGACCATGATGTCAGCCCTCTGAGACCCGAGAAGGGGCGGGCTCGGGTGAGAGGGGCTGTCACCATGTCACTAAGGTGACACAGAAATCCAAACTCCCTTGAACAATTACAGACCCTCTGCACTCTGAAAAGTCAAAGGTCAGCGGCCAAATGTCATCTTACGGACTGGCAAATATCATCTTTCTCTTTGAGGTTTTAACTAGACACGATAAGACACTCCAGAAGAAATTGTCCCACCGTGTGGATGACTCTCTGGGAATTTGTGAGGACTCTTAGGAAGTGCAGTCATTCTTTGAGAATGCCGCAAATAGATGCAGTCATTTGCTGAATGGCACCAAGAGACACCTTACTGTTGATGATACGACTGCAGTCATTTTGGCTGATCCTTTCAATCCCTTCTTGAAGTGCGATGGAACAAAAACATGCTCGACAATGTATTCAACAACTTCATAACAATATTTTAAATAATTACATTAAAATAAATCTAGATTCTTAATCGAATGCAAAAGTCTTTCACTTAAAATTTTTCATATAGTTTTAGTCACAATCCACGTACAATTTTCCATTCTTCTATCACTGATAGTAACTGCTCTTATATATTTTTGATCTTCATACTTATAATACAGATTCTACCAGACTATTAATACTCCATTTTCAAGTTTTTATTCTTCATTGCTCATTTACTGATTCTGTTGTCTCTAATACTCAATTTTCAGTGAAAACAGTTGGATAATTATATACAGCTTTTAAAAATTAATTAGTTGTAATTTTAAGGAATGAGATGACCAGGTACAAAGACATAAAAATATTTATGGCTGCTGTTAAAAGTCAGTTTTCATTCCAATCCCAAAGAAAGGCAATGTCAAAGAATGTTCAACTTACTGTACAACTGCACTCATTTCACTTGCCAGCAAGATTATGCTCAAAATCCTTCAAGCTAGGCTTCAGCAGTATGTGAACCGAGAACTTGTAGATGTACAAGATAGATTTGGAAAAGGCAGAGGAACCAAAGATCAAACTGCCAACATCTGCTGGATCATAGCAAAGGCAAGGGAATTCTAGAAAAACATCTACTTTTGATTCATTAGCTATGCTAAGGCCTTTGACTGTATCATAACAAACTGTGGAAAAATTGGAATGAGATGTGAATAACAGACCACCTTGCCTGCCTCTCAAGAAACCTGTATGCAGGACAAGAAGCAACAGCTAGAATTGGACATGGAACAATGGACTAAAGAGCCTCTTGATGAAGGTGAAAGAGGAGAGTGAAAAAGCTCAGCATTCAAAAAATGAAGATCATGGCATCTGGGCCTATCATTTTATGCCAAATAGATGGGGAAAAAGTGGAAACAGTGTCAGGTTACACTTTCTTGGGCTCCAAAATCACTGCTGATGGTGACTGCAGTCATGAAATTAAAAGATACTTGGTCCTTTGAAGAAAAGCTATGACCTAGACAGTGTATTAAAAAGTAGAGCCATCACGTTGCCAACAAAGGTTCGTACAGTCAAAGCTATAATTTTTCCAGGTGTCGTGTATGAATGTGACAGTTGGATCACAAAGAAGGCTGAGCACCAGAGAACTGATGCTTCTGAACTGTGGTGCTGGAGAAGACTCTTGAGAGTCCCTTGGACAGCAAGGAGATCAAACCAGTCAATCCTAAAGGAAGTCAACCCTGAATATTCATTGGAGGGACAGTGGCTGAAGCAAGCTTCAATACTGTGGCCACCGAAAAGTAACTTTTAAAAATAATCTAGTTTTACTATTTTCTCATTTATTCTGATTCTGTTGTCTCTAATACTCAATTTTCAGTGAAAACAGTTGGATAATTATATACAGCTTTTAAAAATTAATTAGTTGTAATTTTAAGGAATGAGATGACCAGGTACAAAGACATAAAAATATTTATGGCTGCTGTTAAAAGTCAGTTTTCATTCCAATCCCAAAGAAAGGCAATGTCAAAGAATGTTCAACTTACTGTACAACTGCACTCATTTCACTTGCCAGCAAGATTATGCTCAAAATCCTTCAAGCTAGGCTTCAGCAGTATGTGAACCGAGAACTTGTAGATGTACAAGATAGATTTGGAAAAGGCAGAGGAACCAAAGATCAAACTGCCAACATCTGCTGGATCATAGCAAAGGCAAGGGAATTCTAGAAAAACATCTACTTTTGATTCATTAGCTATGCTAAGGCCTTTGACTGTATCATAACAAACTGTGGAAAAATTGGAATGAGATGTGAATAACAGACCACCTTGCCTGCCTCTCAAGAAACCTGTATGCAGGACAAGAAGCAACAGCTAGAATTGGACATGGAACAATGGACTAAAGAGCCTCTTGATGAAGGTGAAAGAGGAGAGTGAAAAAGCTCAGCATTCAAAAAATGAAGATCATGGCATCTGGGCCTATCATTTTATGCCAAATAGAGGGGGAAAAAAGTGGAAACAGTGTCAGGTTACACTTTCTTGGGCTCCAAAATCACTGCTGATGGTGACTGCAGTCATGAAATTAAAAGATACTTGGTCCTTTGAAGAAAAGCTATGACCTAGACAGTGTATTAAAAAGTAGAGCCATCACGTTGCCAACAAAGGTTCGTACAGTCAAAGCTATAATTTTTCCAGGTGTCGTGTATGAATGTGACAGTTGGATCACAAAGAAGGCTGAGCACCAGAGAACTGATGCTTCTGAACTGTGGTGCTGGAGAAGACTCTTGAGAGTCCCTTGGACAGCAAGGAGATCAAACCAGTCAATCCTAAAGGAAGTCAACCCTGAATATTCATTGGAGGGACAGTGGCTGAAGCCGAAGCTTCAATACTGTGGCCACCTGATGTGAAGAACTGATTCACTGGAGAAGACCTGATGCTGGGAAAGACTGAAGGCAAGAGGAGAAGGGGGCGACAGATGAGATGTTTGGATGGCATCACTGACTCAATGGACATGAGTCTGAGCAACTCAGGGACATACTGAAGGACAGGGAAGTTCACGGGTTGGCAAAGAGTCGCCGACTTAGCAACTGAACAACAACAACAACAATAGCTGCTGTTATAATTGGCTAAGTTGACCCTTAGTAGGTCTGTATAGAGTTTGAAATTCAATTTTATGATTTTTGATCTACAATTTGCATTAAGTCACTGCTGCAGAATCCTAAAAGAGTGACTGCCATCTCAGAAATGGCATTGACTTGTTGGTTTTTATTATAAGAAAACCAATAACAAAGGGTAAACTCTTACCAAAAAAGTCCAGTCCTTGGAGAAAGTCTGTGCATTTGCACAATATACAAAATATATTGGTTAATTTCCTTCATATAGGACAATCTGGTTTCATATGTAAAAAGTAGTAAATATATTCCATTTCACTTTGGTTATCTTTTAGGAAAGAGAGCATTTATTTACATATGATTAAATAAATTAAATTAAAATTATATTAATCAAATCCCATTTAATTGAGTCAATTAAAATCAACAATATCTTATGCAGCAATAGTCAGATGACTTACTATTAACCAAATAAGTCTGATTAATACCACACGTTGTGGCAACCAGACATGATTTACTGTTTATTTGACAGGGTGTCTGGTGAGACATCACGCACCTGCTTTATCACGTTGATTTCTTCAGAAAGATACTTGGTCCTTTGAAGAAAAGCTATGACCTAGACAGTGTATTAAAAAGTAGAGCCATCACGTTGCCAACAAAGGTTCGTACAGTCAAAGCTATAATTTTTCCAGGTGTCGTGTATGAATGTGACAGTTGGATCACAAAGAAGGCTGAGCACCAGAGAACTGATGCTTCTGAACTGTGGTGCTGGAGAAGACTCTTGAGAGTCCCTTGGACAGCAAGGAGATCAAACCAGTCAATCCTAAAGGAAGTCAACCCTGAATATTCATTGGAGGGACAGTGGCTGAAGCCGAAGCTTCAATACTGTGGCCACCTGATGTGAAGAACTGATTCACTGGAGAAGACCTGATGCTGGGAAAGACTGAAGGCAAGAGGAGAAGGGGGCGACAGATGAGATGTTTGGATGGCATCACTGACTCAATGGACATGAGTCTGAGCAACTCAGGGACATACTGAAGGACAGGGAAGTTCACGGGTTGGCAAAGAGTCGCCGACTTAGCAACTGAACAACAACAACAACAATAGCTGCTGTTATAATTGGCTAAGTTGACCCTTAGTAGGTCTGTATAGAGTTTGAAATTCAATTTTATGATTTTTGATCTACAATTTGCATTAAGTCACTGCTGCAGAATCCTAAAAGAGTGACTGCCATCTCAGAAATGGCATTGACTTGTTGGTTTTTATTATAAGAAAACCAATAACAAAGGGTAAACTCTTACCAAAAAAGTCCAGTCCTTGGAGAAAGTCTGTGCATTTGCACAATATACAAAATATATTGGTTAATTTCCTTCATATAGGACAATCTGGTTTCATATGTAAAAAGTAGTAAATATATTCCATTTCACTTTGGTTATCTTTTAGGAAAGAGAGCATTTATTTACATATGATTAAATAAATTAAATTAAAATTATATTAATCAAATCCCATTTAATTGAGTCAATTAAAATCAACAATATCTTATGCAGCAATAGTCAGATGACTTACTATTAACCAAATAAGTCTGATTAATACCACACGTTGTGGCAACCAGACATGATTTACTGTTTATTTGACAGGGTGTCTGGTGAGACATCACTCACCTGCTTTATCACGTTGATTTCTTCTTGATTGACTTCGAAGAAACTCACAAATGAAATCAATTCTATTAGACTTTTATGCCATTAATTTTGTGATTAAAATTACAAATGCTATTCAGATTTTCTGGGTCTGTCTGGCTAATGCTAAAATCGCACATTCGATTGGATATCAGCTGTTCTCTTTAGATGAGACAGAATCCAGCTCTGAATTCAAGTGATTAGAAATGAAGAAGTAAAAATAATGACCAATGACTGTCTTTTATTCCTCTAAATGTAACTGTTTACATGGATTGGCTTTTGTCTGTGTGTCTTTCAACTGTCAAGATATTTTGCAAAGAATCAACCAGGGAAGAGTTTAAGTGGCAGGATCAACTTAACCTGCGCCTTCTAATGTGAGGTGTATGTCGACTTTACAGAAGGTCCAAGTCAATTTTCTTATCAAAAACAGAACCAAGAACATGGCCTTAAAGTTCCCTCCTTTGGGTTGTTTAATCCCTTTCGCTAACAACTACATTCAAAAGTGGAGGGTTTATTATTCTGGGTAGGGAGGGACCTTTCTGGAAGACTCTCAGAGCCCTCCTCCTACTTAAGAGGCCACAGTCTATCCTCAGGCCAGTGGGCCACTGTGGACTCAGCCTGCTCCTAAGTCGTTTAAAAGGATGAACCATAAATGGCAGCGGTAATCTCTCGCTTTGAGGAGCTGGTGATCTGGCAGGGGAGACAGCTACACTACCTTCTCATAAATAAAGACAGAGGCAACATTAATAAGTCTCGTTTTTCTTCTGTGGATTGAGAGAAAGATCTTAAAAACTGTCTTCTTAAATCCAGCTTTTCAAGACTCATTTGTGAACGAGAAAACACAGCTATAAAAGGTTTTCATAAATTATCTGATAAGGATGGTTCTAACAGAGATGGAATCTGGCAAATGGAGAAATAACCAGAAACCACATAAATGCAGTAGGAAATTCCTGGGTCTTACTGAATTGTTTCATGACCAACAATACTACCATAGTCACCAAAAAAAAAAAAAAAAATTAAGTGATGAAGTAGAAATCAAAAAGGATAATCAAAAAGATGATACCTCACAAAAGACTTCAATAATTATTGTACAACTGCATCAATTATGATGGAAAAAAAACAGTCTACAAACATTATAAATGTGTTAGTGTAGCTTTTAGAGGACATGGATTGAATATAAAGAGCCATCGTTGGCAGCCATATGGCAATGAGGTCAACACAACAGTCAGGCACAGGGGACCGGGAACTGAATTTTAAATTGGGATAATTAAGCTTTATTTACTTCTTGTCACGCCCAACATTTTAATCTCATAGTTATGGAGATTCTAAGACAGAGCAAAATGTGGCACCATTAACAGGTTAAATGGAGTTATTTACTGTGGTGTGTGTTCAGTCATGTCCCATCCTTCGCGACCCCATGGACTATAGGCCACCAGGCTCCTCTGTCCATGAGATTTCCCAGGCAAGAATCCCAAAGTGGGTGGCCATGTCCTCCTCCAGGGGATCTTCCCCACCCACAGCTCGAACCTGAGTCTCCTGCGCGGACAGGCAGGCGGATTCTTTACCACTGTACCACCTGGGAAGCCCTAGGTCACTACTAGCTCTCCTAAAAGATTTGGTTTATTCTCAAATTGCTTTCAGACACTGGACAAGAGACAATGGACACAGTAAAATGCTAAACATTTTCATCTTTCTCTACTGGTTGGGGAGTCCATTCGGAGAAGTCTCAGAAATCACACAAGAAGCTGTTCTGCCTTTAGTGGACACCTCTCCCTGCACAAATGGTGGAAGGATGACAGCGTCAAAGGGTTCCCCCAGGTTCTGCACCCTCATTTAGAGTGATAGGATGTAATCACTGGTCATTCCCATAGTCAGCAGTGAAGGGAGTGGGTGGGGCTGGGAGCAGAGGGGATGGGGAGGTGGGACTGGGGCAGGGGGGTGTTGCGGCACTTTCTTTTTTTTTTTTTTTTAAGCCCTTTTATTTTATTTTTAAAAATTATTTATTTGGCGGCTCTGGATCTAAGCTGCGGCATATGGGATCTAGTTCCCTGACCAGGGATCGAACCCGGGTCCCCTGCATTGGGAACACAGAGTCTTAACCACTGAACCACTTGGGAAGTCCCTGCCCTTTTTGTCCTGATATTCAAGTGGGATTGTTTTCAGCCAAGTTTAAACATCTTATTTATCTATTTTTTTTAACATCCTCTAGTTTTACCTACAACTGGAAAAGTAACACACTTAAAACCCATAGTTTGACATAGTGAACCCAAAGGAGTAATCTGTGACAGAAAGAACATTAAAGTATTTTTATAATACTTGAAAACAAAGTATTAACAACTGAAATTCGGTGAAGTGAAACTGGCATGTCAAATACAACACAAGACTATAAGAGTAAAAGATTATACAAATAAAGAAAAGAAATAGTCATTATACCAAAGACAGGTTTATAGGAAACCACATTGGTGAACGTATTTAGAGACTTGGAAAGAACTGCGAACGTGACATTTTCTCTAATATTGTGATTGCTCTGCACCCACCCAGCTTTATGCCAGTCTCTATAAAGAGTGCTGAATGCAGATCAGAAAATCAAAGTCGATTAGGAACTATTTCTATGATCTGTGCGCCCAAGCGGACTAGACTCCCGTACAGAGCTTTCAGTTCTGAGGAAAGTTTTAATGCAGTGACTTAAATGCATTGATTAGAAATGAGCATCGCCGGACTCCAGGTATTGAGTGCTTTAGCTCAGACAGGCGATGTGAACTGTTTTCATCATTCCCACATGTTCACTACAGGCCGACCTCAGAGATTTGGTTCTAGAACACCGCAATAAAGAGAGTCACAGGAGATTTTGGTTTCCCAGTGCACATACGCTATTTTTACACTATACTGTGGTCTGTACATGTCTAAAAAAAAGGGCATATATATTAATTAAAAAGTCTTCTTGGCTAAAAAATGCTAGCCATTACCTGACAAGGCAGGGACGTCACAAACTTTCCATTTAAAAAAAAAACTGCAATATCTGTGAAGTGCAATCAAGACATGCTGGTGTTTATAGTCCTAGTTTAAAATGACACATTGCGATTTAACATTATACAAATAAAGATACTGCTCTGGATTTTTGTAAAAAGATTTTTCATTAATTTCTTATAGTTCACCTAGAGCTTGTTCATTCATTCAGTTATTTATCAAATGATCTAAAGCTGAGCATTGCTTTAGATGCTAGAGATAGTACAGTGAATAAAATAGACACATGCCTTGCAAACATCCCTGCCCTCATGTAATTTATATGCTACCTCATATAACACTTGGAATGTTAACAGAATTGATTAGCTATTGACCTAGTCATTTGAAAATACATTTATTTAAGTTGGCATGGAATTACACAATATCTTTGATATGGAAGACTAGTCAAGTTTATAATAATTGGGATAGTTCCAAATATATCATATTAACGAATCATTAAGTACTTGTAGAAAGGTCAGTTCAAGTCCTGTCTTCTTAAAAATTTAAAATAATGTTTTTTATGAATTCTGGGGTCAATTAAGGTCATTAAACCAGAATCATCATTTATTTAGCTCTTGTGAGTTGCCCTCTACATGACTACCTCATCTTTAACTCTTTCTATATGTATAAAGAATTTACGCATGTACTATTCTCAGTCATGGTATGATTTAATATTTTATAATGCATTCAGTATCCTTGCAAAAAAAAAAATAATAATGCAAGTTGGAACAAAGCCAAGAAGGTCAAATTACCACCTGTGACAATTAAGACAAATATTCTAACAGCCTGTCCAGAACAGAAAGTCCCAGTGGTTAGAACAGTGGTGATGAGAAAAGCAGTGGTTAGAACATTTTAATGAAAAAAAGCAGGGGGAGGAGACGGGGGAGAGGGTGGTCCATAAATGATACGAGAGACCTACAGCGTCACCCCACCTGCTCTGGGCCCAGGGACGAGCTGAGAACTCGGAGCCTTAAAGAGTGTCAGCTGGGAAGACACAGAAGGGCCATGCTGGCTGGTAGCAGATGAAGACTGGTGGCAGACGCCTGACCTTGACAGGGATGTGCTCTCGCTCTCATTCATATTCTGTCAGTTCTCTCCCTCACAGAGGAAAAGTCAGCCTGTCACCAGTGCTTCTGAGCACGCTGCCAAATTCCCCCTCTCCGAGCGGCAGTCCAGCATTGCCTGCTTCTTTTTGTAAGGCTAAGTGAGGAAGATGAAACTGAGGGAGCCCCTGGGGACTGAGGTCTGTGGAGCCATCTGTGTATGGCTCAGGGCAGGTAGAGGCGGGGCCGCCGGGGAGGTACAGGCAGGGCGGGTTCCAGGTGCCTGCATTTGCATTCCTTCTCACTGTTTGAAGTGGGTCTTCGCTGTCCTTCCACATGTAAGGGCAGTAGCTACCGTAAGAAGTTTGTTTTGAAATGTGTATTTCCAGCACCTTGTCTGGCACAGGGGAAAGCCCATTCATAAAGGGTGGCATTCAAAAACCTGTTGACTTCCGGCTTGGGGATCTTCAGTATAAACGTAGTAGAGAAACTATTGCTCAGTTTCCGGTTCTTTCCGACCCCATGGACTGCAGGACCCCAGGCTTCCGTGTTCCTCACCATTTCCTGGAGTTGGCCCACGTTCACGTCCACTGAATTGATGATACCATTCAGACATCTCATCCCCTGACGCCCACCTCTCCTTTTGCCCTCAGTCTTTCCCAGCATCTGGGACTTTGACAATGAGTCTGCTGTTCATATCGGGTGAACAAAATACTGGAGCTTCAGCTTCATCATCAGTCCTTCCGTTGAGTATTCAGGGTGGATGTCCCTTCAGTATCCTTGAAAAAAAAAATAATAATGCAAGTTGGAACAAAGCCAAGAAGGTCAAATTACCACCTGTGACAATTAAGACAAATATTCTAACAGCCTGTCCAGAACAGAAAGTCCCAGTGGTTAGAACAGTGGTGATGAGAAAAGCAGTGGTTAGAACATTTTAATGAAAAAAAGCAGGGGGAGGAGACGGGGGAGAGGGTGGTCCATAAATGATACGAGAGACCTACAGCGTCACCCCACCTGCTCTGGGCCCAGGGACGAGCTGAGAACTCGGAGCCTTAAAGAGTGTCAGCTGGGAAGACACAGAAGGGCCATGCTGGCTGGTAGCAGATGAAGACTGGTGGCAGACGCCTGACCTTGACAGGGATGTGCTCTCGCTCTCATTCATATTCTGTCAGTTCTCTCCCTCACAGAGGAAAAGTCAGCCTGTCACCAGTGCTTCTGAGCACGCTGCCAAATTCCCCCTCTCCGAGCGGCAGTCCAGCATTGCCTGCTTCTTTTTGTAAGGCTAAGTGAGGAAGATGAAACTGAGGGAGCCCCTGGGGACTGAGGTCTGTGGAGCCATCTGTGTATGGCTCAGGGCAGGTAGAGGCGGGGCCGCCGGGGAGGTACAGGCAGGGCGGGTTCCAGGTGCCTGCATTTGCATTCCTTCTCACTGTTTGAAGTGGGTCTTCGCTGTCCTTCCACATGTAAGGGCAGTAGCTACCGGTAAGAAGTTTGTTTTGAAATGTGTATTTCCAGCACCTTGTCTGGCACAGGGGAAAGCCCATTCATAAAGGGTGGCATTCAAAAACCTGTTGACTTCCGGCTTGGGGATCTTCAGTATAAACGTAGTAGAGAAACTATTGCTCAGTTTCCGGTTCTTTCCGACCCCATGGACTGCAGGACCCCAGGCTTCCGTGTTCCTCACCATTTCCTGGAGTTGGCCCACGTTCACGTCCACTGAATTGATGATACCATTCAGACATCTCATCCCCTGACGCCCACCTCTCCTTTTGCCCTCAGTCTTTCCCAGCATCTGGGACTTTGACAATGAGTCTGCTGTTCATATCGGGTGAACAAAATACTGGAGCTTCAGCTTCATCATCAGTCCTTCCGTTGAGTATTCAGGGTTGATTTCCCTTAAGATTGACTGGTGTGATCTCCTTGCAGTCTGGGGGACTCTCGGAGTCTCCTCCAGCACCACAGTTTAAAGGGATCAATTCTCTGGTGCTCAGCCTTCTTTACAGTCCAGCTCTCACTACCATCCGTGACCGCTGGGAAGACCATAGCCTTGACTCTGCTTTTCAACACACTGTCTAGGTTTGAAGCAATCATCTTCTAATTTCATGGCTGCAGCCACCATCCACAGTGGTTTTAGAGCTTAAGAAGAGGAAATCTTTCACTACTTCCAACTTTCCCCCTTCTATTTGCCACGAAGTAATGGGGCTGGATGCTATGCTCTTAATTTTTTTTTTTTAATATTTCGTTCTAAGCCAGCTTTTTCACTCTCTTCCTTCACCCTCGTCAAGAGGCTCTTTAGTTCCTTTTAGCTTTCTGCCATTAGAGTGGTGTCATCGGCCTATCTGAGGTCGTTGATGTTTCTCCCGCCTATCTTGGTTCCAGTTTGTAACTCCTGCAGCCCGGCATTTCTCATGATGTGCTCCATGTACAGGTGAAATAAACAAGGTGACAGCAGACAGCCCAGTCAGACTCCTTTCTCAATCCTATATATATATAGCCCCAAATAGTAACAGGGCCAGTCACTGCCATCTGTGTGGCGCTTTGCAGGGCATAAACAGTCTTACCCGACACCCTCTTTTCTGTCCCTGCGAGCTGGGCTGATGGCGGCTTAGTTCAGAGAGGTCAGATTTCACATTATGTAGGGCAGAGTCTTGTTTTCAATCTTTCAGCCCTTTCCTTATCCCACATGTAAAGCAACAGGAAACACTTCCGGCTTGGGATCTTCAGTATAAACGTAGTAGAGAAACTATTGCTCAGTTTCCGGTTCTTTCCGACCCCATGGACTGCAGGACCCCAGGCTTCCGTGTTCCTCACCATTTCCTGGAGTTGGCCCACGTTCACGTCCACTGAATTGATGATACCATTCAGACATCTCATCCCCTGACGCCCACCTCTCCTTTTGCCCTCAGTCTTTCCCAGCATCTGGGACTTTGACAATGAGTCTGCTGTTCATATCGGGTGAACAAAATACTGGAGCTTCAGCTTCATCATCAGTCCTTCCGTTGAGTATTCAGGGTTGATTTCCCTTAAGATTGACTGGTGTGATCTCCTTGCAGTCTGGGGGACTCTCGGAGTCTCCTCCAGCACCACAGTTTAAAGGGATCAATTCTCTGGTGCTCAGCCTTCTTTACAGTCCAGCTCTCACTACCATCCGTGACCGCTGGGAAGACCATAGCCTTGACTCTGCTTTTCAACACACTGTCTAGGTTTGAAGCAATCATCTTCTAATTTCATGGCTGCAGCCACCATCCACAGTGGTTTTAGAGCTTAAGAAGAGGAAATCTTTCACTACTTCCAACTTTCCCCCTTCTATTTGCCACGAAGTAATGGGGCTGGATGCTATGCTCTTAATTTTTTTTTTTTAATATTTCGTTCTAAGCCAGCTTTTTCACTCTCTTCCTTCACCCTCGTCAAGAGGCTCTTTAGTTCCTTTTAGCTTTCTGCCATTAGAGTGGTGTCATCGGCCTATCTGAGGTCGTTGATGTTTCTCCCGCCTATCTTGGTTCCAGTTTGTAACTCCTGCAGCCCGGCATTTCTCATGATGTGCTCCATGTACAGGTGAAATAAACAAGGTGACAGCAGACAGCCCAGTCAGACTCCTTTCTCAATCCTATATATATATAGCCCCAAATAGTAACAGGGCCAGTCACTGCCATCTGTGTGGCGCTTTGCAGGGCATAAACAGTCTTACCCGACACCCTCTTTTCTGTCCCTGCGAGCTGGGCTGATGGCGGCTTGTCAGTTCAGAGAGGTCAGATTTCACATTATGTAAAGTGAGGGCAGAGTCTTGTTTTCAATCTTTCAGCCCCTTTCCCTTATCCCACATGTAAAGCAACAGGAAACACTGCACGAGAAACGGCTTGGTATTGACAGGTTAATGGTGACTGACAGAGAGGAGGGATCCACAAGGACCAAGACACCCCGAATCCATCCAGGGCACGAGGTGTGGGCAGAGCCTGAGCCAGTAAGGTGTTGGAGGGAAAGGTGGAGAGATAGGGCCATAGCTTGTGGATGAAGTAGGAACAGAGCAGAGTGAGCACCAGACAAGCTGGCAGGAGAAGAGCAAGCCTGAACGTCAGGCCGACTGACCCAGCCTGGCTCCTAGGATCAAACCTGGCATGGACCCAACCGGGGCGCCTTTCCACCAAAGGAAGAGAAAGGAACACAGTAATCGTGCTAATCCATTCGTCTTCTGTTTCCAACATCAATTACCAGGGCGAATTAATTACTCCATTAAATAGAAGATTCTCCCTTGATTTCGGTCACGAAGTAAAACCGGATCCATGCTTCTAAAATGTTTGCTTTTCATACTCTCAAGATAAGAAAGAGGTCCTGCATGTGAATTGGGCGCACTTCCCTCCAGCCACCCAGGCTCTTCTCTGTAAGAACCATCCCACCGAACCCTCCTTGGAGCGCTGACGCCTCAGCATCTGCCTCGATCAGTCTTAAAACTAACACTGGGATAAACGCCCTCGTCTTTTCTGTCTCTGTGCTGCGTCTAATTTTAGTTTTATTGTACCAAAATGACGGACGTGGGTTCAGCTGCTTTATCTGGTGGATGTTGCTTCCTCAGACAGACAGATGCTCGCTCTTACAATTATTAGCCTGATGTTTTCTGACTAATTTATGGAACGAGATAGGGTGTGTTTTCTCCAACAGCACATCCTGCTCGGTGACGGTATCGTCACCCAACATTTCGAAGTGACTAGGTATGTTAAAAATACCAGCTAACCGCTGAGAGGGGTGTGGGGGCTGAAACCCCTGGCTGCAGGGCAGGGACAGGTTTGTGAGCGAGACAGGACACACATCTACCGACACACAACACTAGACGTCACCGCACGGTCAGCTGGGTGGGGCTGACTTTTGAGTTTTCTGGAAGGAACTTTGAGGTGGGCCCCCAGCCAGTGGTAAGAACTGGGAGAGGGCAAGGGTTTCGAGTCAAGCCAACTCTCCAATGAGACGCCAAAGCGCGTACTTCCCTGAGCGATGCCTCCGCAGGTGATGACTACGGTCCTTGGTGGTTTTCCTTCCCTGCTATGAGTCGCTCCTACGACAAACGCTCTTCAACCGCACCTCCCGTCAGGTCAGTCCCTGCTCAGGAGGGCCATGCACGGCTGTCACCCTACTAGATGCTTCTACGGTAATTATACTCAGCCTTGGCCCTTCCTCTGAGTAGGGCTGGCCACGTTCTTCTGCAAAGGGACAGCTAATAAACAATTCTGGCTTTCGGGCCATATTGGTGCCGCTGCCCACCTGGGCCCCCCCCAGCGCAAGAGCGGCGCCAGTCACCTGAGTGCGCGGGGCTGGCCCACGGGTCATGGCGTGCGAGCCTCCGCAGACATTCCGAGGCTGGGCCCTGCCGGGCAGAGCCCCGGGCCGTCCCCCTCGGGCCTTCCAGCCGAGAGATCGGCCTCCTCACCCGGGGGCTCCTCACACTTAGCACTGACTGCCAACGTCCCCCACTCTCTTCCACCCACCTCACCTTTCTGCTCCCCGGCCAGTCCCTCCCCAGCAGACATCCGTGGCTGCCCACACGTACTCAGCGCTGGGCGCACAGGGGGAAGGGTGGGTCCCGGGTGTGGAGGGGTGACGGGCAGGGGACGAGGGTTTCCACAGCCGGAGGACCTGGATGAAGCCCCCCTGCCTCTGACCTGCCAGGGCACCTTCTCTCTACCACGAACACCTCCTGCTGCATATCCAGACCCAGGAGGCGTGGCCCCTCTGGAAAAGCCAACTCACGGTGCTCCTTGCACACAGTGGCTGCTGAAAATCACAGCGGCCAGGGACTTCCCCGGTGGTACAGGGGCTAAGCCTCTGTGCTCTAACACAGGGGGCCTGGGGTCCATCCCACCTCCTGCAACGAAGACCTGCCACAACCAAATAACTAAATACTAAAAACAAACCCCCCAAAACAGTGACTCACGTGAATTAAAGAAAATTGAGATGAGCAGTGCCTTAGGTCTACCTGACACATGGATACACATTTTAGAACTTTACATAAGAACCTTCTGTAGAGCTCAGGGAACTCTACTTAATCCTCTGTGATGTCTACGTGGAATGAGAGTCTAAAACCCAGTGGATGTGTGTGTACACATAACGGACTCACTTTGCTGCACACCTGAAAAGCACACCGCACTGTAAATCAACTATCCTCCAACAAAAATGAATAAAAAAGTGTATCAAACCCTTTGTACCCCTTACATGTATGCAATGCTATAAGTCAATTCTATCTCAATAAAGCTGGAAAGGATTTTAATAAAATAAATGTCTAAAATAATAAAAAATGTTTAGAATATTATTATCTCTTAATAAACTCGATGTTGAGGGGAGAGGACTTTCTTCTAAAGAATATGACCATGAAAGAAATCGGAAATAAGAAGGAGATGGAGCCCAACATACAGGGCTTTTTTTCTTTTTACATACATACCAAACAACAAGAAGACAGCTCTGTGCCCACCCTTCTAACTCTGGGACCACCCTTCTAGCGGAGCAAAGTGACTTCTCCATGTGGACAAGCACTTGGGAGGATTATGCTGAGGAGATGTGGCAACTCGAAACAGATCAGAGAAGTGGAACTGCAGTATGGAATCACATTAGGAACGCCATATGCTTGGAGGGACCATCTTTAAATTAAACCTCCTATCAAGACACCTTCACCGGGCCCTGCCAGTTATAAATATGCCACACTCGACTGGAAGAAAATTCCATAAGAGCTTGCAAAACCTTGCTAGAAGCATTAAAAATTCCTAGCCGTTTCATTATTTGTCATTCAGCAAATGTTAATACTTCTTTTTGTATTCCTACTGAAGCTTGAAATTAACATGGCTTTTTGTTTATTTTTTCATTTCTGCACCCTTGTCAGCTCATCTCAGGAATGCATTTTGTTAGTCGGCTGGCCGCAGAGCCCAATAAAGAAAGCTGAAAGACACACCCTGACTAGTAGATGGCTCTGCATGAAATTACATTTGTTCTTTAACCTCTTAGAAGTAGAACATTCTGCTTAAAATAAATATTTAACACCTAGGATGCCCTCTATCAGGAATCACTTTGACATGGACATTAGTCTCTCTCGGTACCCAAATCCAGAATCCGGGGGGACCAAGGTTTCTACAGATGAGGCTGAGGGAGAGTGTGCATGGGGGTAGGGAGGCTGGAGAGCAAGTGCAGACACAGAATTTTCTAAGGCAAACTGCCCTCGGAAAAATCCTCCCCCCCGCACCACCCTCATGGCTCTTTCTGCAGAATGTAGCCCAAGTCTAAGTGGTTTTCAAACCACGTTGGGATACAGGTCCCAGGTCCCCTCTTTCTCAGGACTGTTGGCATTTGATCCAGCCTGCTTCCCAAAGGCCTGGCTCCTGGAAGCCTCCTCCCTACCGGGAGCCTGATGAACACCCCAGTTTAGCTGGAGCCCCGACAGCTCCAGAGGGCCTGTAGCGCTGGGACCAGAGCCCAGCTCCGGGCACTTGGATGGGCGGCTTCAGGCTCGGGTACCGAGCGTAAGGGCTTCCCTGGTGGCTCAGATGGTAAAGACCTGGCCTGCCATGCAGCAGCCCGGGGTTCAATCCTGGGGTCGGGAAGATCCCCTGGAGAAGGGAATGGCTACCCACTCCAGTGCTCCTGCCTGGAGAATCCCATGGACAGAAGAGCCTAGCGGACATGATGGAGCAACTCACTTTCCCCCAAGAGCGAGTTCACGTTGCTGACTGAACCTCCTGCCCCATGGGGTGCCCTGGGTGCCTGGGAGCAAGCTGCTGTAGGAAGGCTTCTGTGGGGACAGGGGATGCTGTGAAAAGTACAGACCGTGGCAGACAAGGGTATCGATGTCTCCAGGAACAGCATGATCTGGGGTGGGACCCACAACTGGCTCGATCGCCTCCACTGGGGCAAATCATTGTAACTTGACGTTGAGATAGCTCAGGAGTCTTCAGAAGACGGACTCTTGCTCACGTGTATGGGCGTGTGTGTCTTCAAACGTGCTTCCAGGACTTCCCAACCAGGACAGACCGCCCTTCCGGTTCAGAACACGGTGGCTGGTAAAGCTGGGAGGGCAGCTCGACGGTAGCACTGTGTGTCATCTGAAGGCCGTTTCCCCGACTGGGTCTCCCATTTGTCGTGAGACCTCGGTTAGACCACAGGGCCTCTGGGTAGCCCACTGCACCCCCCGGGTCGGGCGCCCGCCCGTCAATTTCTGTGGAGACTATCACGAGGCTATATTCACGGCTGATGCTGACTCACTATATGATAAAGCCACTCCTCTCTATTTCAGGTAGACTTTGCACTTTGGAGGAACTGGTAACACGCCTCTCCTGATATAAATGTACGGGAGAGGCCATTAAATGCAGCCCTCTGAAGTCTTAATTGGGTCAATGTCTGCCCTGCCACATCACCTAACTAAACTTGCGACGTTTTCTGTGCCATTGGCTTTTAATCCCTCTTGTTTTGGGCTCGTCTTGATAATGGAAGTGAAAGTCATGTCTGACTCGGTCGTGACTACATGGATGGTAGCCCGCCAGGCTCCTCTGTCCCTGGAATTCTCCAGGCAAGAATACTGGAGTGGGTTGCCACTGTCTTCTCCAGGGGATCTTCCCAACCCAGGGATCGAACTCCAGTCTCCGACACGGCAGGCGGATTCTTTCCTGTCTGAGCCACCAGGGAAGCCCAAAGGAGCCTGCTGCCATTCCACATGAGGACCGAGGACAGGATGGAGGTGAATGGGGAGGCAGGTGGAAGAAATTCTGCTTTTTGGGTCCTTCTGCATTGTCCTTAAAAGCTGATTTTGAAATGTTGCAGTAAATTTTTACAACATCAGGCACCTCTTCGCATAAACAGAAGCATGAATCCACGTCCACAGCCAATTTCCGGGTTCTTTGCTGTTTTACACACTGAACCCCGAAGCTCCACCTGCCTTTCCATCTCCTCCCATCAGCCCGGACAATCTGGAGGTGACTGTGAAAAGGCGCCAGTGATCGCTGAACGCCACGCAGGAAACAAGTCACCTTTTCTGTGAATCCTAATTCATCTGTTTGCTCTTCACAAAAACTAAGGTTGCCACAGCTACTGCCAGGAAGCACCTTTCAAGATTCGCACATGACATGTCCGGTAACTCCAGGAGCAAGAGGTTCTCTCTAAGGAAAGCCTCCGAAGGCAGCCTGGGACTCTGCACTGGCCACGTCGAGTCCGCTGCAGCATCCACGGGTCCCGGGAGCGGAAGGCCTTGAGCTGTCTGGGTCAGACGCCCCATGCTTCTCTGTGCGGTGGCCCAGGTACAGGGCAGCCTCCCCCCCGGGCTGGGAGCTGCCTCAGCCCACCGTGGCTTGGCCTCCGTGGGCTCTGTCCTTCCCAGCTCAGGAACCACAGCAGCGTCCTACAGTTCTGGCTCCTTCTCTGAATTTGCCACCTCTGCTGTTGGCACACAGCGTGTGCCCCTCTGGGGACAGACCCTGGCTGATGCTGGGGCTGACAGGAGCACACAGCAGTCACATGACCGCCGCCCCAGCTTCCGCCTCTCCTTGGTGCTGCTGACGGCAGGCCACACGGCTTCCACGCGAGAAGGAAGGCACCCCTGACTGCCAATTATGAGCTCAATATTCACGGCCTGCCAGAGTCTGGACCATAACCACTATGACCACAGCACGCTCATGTGTTTCATACACACATATACGGGACGTGTACCGAGATAAAAATACCGTATAAGACACTATATTAGCTATCTGTTGCAAGGGTAACCAATCACAAAACTCAATGGCTTAAAGTAAGTCATTATCTCATAGTTTCTATAGGTGGGAGATACGGTAGTGGCTTAGCAGTGAGGTCTGGTTCAGGGCCTCTCATGAGGCTGTAATTAACATGATCTGCTTCTAAGTTCACCGACATGGTTATTGGCAGGAAGCCTTAGCTACTCTCTGGCTGTTGGCCAGAGATCTCAGTTTCTTTCTACGTGGGCTTCCGTTGAGCTGCTCACAATACACATGCAGATAGAATTTTTTTCCCCTCCTGTGATTTTAGAAGGTTGCGGATGAGTTAGAGAATGGTTGTAAAAATTGAACAGGCTCAGAATCTGAGGAGAGATATTTATCTGTCTATCCATATACATATACCTTTAAACATATAGTTTTTTTTTTTTTAGTGTACAGGTAAGTTCAGTTCAGTCACTCAGTCAGGTCTTTTCCAATGAGCTGTCTCTTTGCATCAGGTGGCCAAAGTATTGGAGCATCAGCTTCAGCATCAGTCCTTCCAGTGAATATTCAGGGCTGATTTCCTTTAGGATGGACTGGTTTGGTCTCCCTTGCAGTCCAAGGAACTCTCAAGAGTCTTCTCCAGCCCGACAGCTCACAAGCGTCAATTCTTAATGTACAGGTAAGTGACATTAAGCATATTCACATTGTTGTGCAATTACCATCCATTTCCTGAACTCTTTTCATCTTATAAAACTGAAAGTCTACACCCATTAAATAACAAGACCCTTCTCCCTTCTTCCCTGTTCCTGGCAGCCACCTTTCTGACTCTATGAACTGGACTGTTCTAAGTACCTCATATAAGAGGAATCATATAATATGTGTCCTTTTGCAGCTGGATTATTATACTTAATGTTTGCAGCTTTGGATTCGTGCCGACCCCCCCCCCCCGGGGGGGCAGGCCACACGGCTTCCACGCGAGAAGGAAGGCACCCCTGACTGCCAATTATGAGCTCAATATTCACGGCCTGCCAGAGTCTGGACCATAACCACTATGACCACAGCACGCTCATGTGTTTCATACACACATATACGGGACGTGTACCGAGATAAAAATACCGTATAAGACACTATATTAGCTATCTGTTGCAAGGGTAACCAATCACAAAACTCAATGGCTTAAAGTAAGTCATTATCTCATAGTTTCTATAGGTGGGAGATACGGTAGTGGCTTAGCAGTGAGGTCTGGTTCAGGGCCTCTCATGAGGCTGTAATTAACATGATCTGCTTCTAAGTTCACCGACATGGTTATTGGCAGGAAGCCTTAGCTACTCTCTGGCTGTTGGCCAGAGATCTCAGTTTCTTTCTACGTGGGCTTCCGTTGAGCTGCTCACAATACACATGCAGATAGAATTTTTTTCCCCTCCTGTGATTTTAGAAGGTTGCGGATGAGTTAGAGAATGGTTGTAAAAATTGAACAGGCTCAGAATCTGAGGAGAGATATTTATCTGTCTATCCATATACATATACCTTTAAACATATAGTTTTTTTTTTTTTAGTGTACAGGTAAGTTCAGTTCAGTCACTCAGTCAGGTCTTTTCCAATGAGCTGTCTCTTTGCATCAGGTGGCCAAAGTATTGGAGCATCAGCTTCAGCATCAGTCCTTCCAGTGAATATTCAGGGCTGATTTCCTTTAGGATGGACTGGTTTGGTCTCCCTTGCAGTCCAAGGAACTCTCAAGAGTCTTCTCCAGCCCGACAGCTCACAAGCGTCAATTCTTAATGTACAGGTAAGTGACATTAAGCATATTCACATTGTTGTGCAATTACCATCCATTTCCTGAACTCTTTTCATCTTATAAAACTGAAAGTCTACACCCATTAAATAACAAGACCCTTCTCCCTTCTTCCCTGTTCCTGGCAGCCACCTTTCTGACTCTATGAACTGGACTGTTCTAAGTACCTCATATAAGAGGAATCATATAATATGTGTCCTTTTGCAGCTGGATTATTATACTTAATGTCTTCAAGATTCATCTGCATTGTAGCATGTCAAAATTTCTTCTCTCTCTTTTTTTTTTTAAATATTTTTGCCGTTTTCTTTTTTGCATCGAAGTCATCATTTATTTTTCATCCATCTTTATTCTTTGGCCAGTGTGGACCTCCCATCACAGTGGCCTCTCTCATTGCAGAGCACGGACTCTGGGCACACATGCTCCAGAGCACTTGCTCGTAATTAGGCACACCAGTCCAGCTGCTCCACAGCACATGGGATCTTCCCGGGCCAGGGATTGAACCGGTGCCCCTTGCACTGCAAGGCAGACTCTTTACCCACTGGACCACCAGGGACGCCCTGAAATTTCTTTCCTTTTTAAGGCTGAATAATACTCCATTGTATACATACACATCACTTTTTGTTGGTCTCTTCATTCATCTATGTACACTCACGTCTCTTTCACCTTTCAACTATTCTGAATTATACTGTTATGAACATGGATGTACAACGATTATTTTTAAACAGGTTAAATAGCAAACATTTTAAACATGCTTTAAACATTTTCAATAATTCATGTCACTTGATAGGGTATCATTTCAAGACCTCAGTAGGAAATATTCTTGCTTCTGAATTAAGGCCAAGGTCAGTGGTTGAGAAACTTTAAGGACTAAGGGAAGATTGTTTCTGGACGCCCGGGAGCTGGACTGTTCTCCTTCTGGTCCAGGGTGGGGCATGGCAACCTGGTGAATATCATGAATGATTGTAAGGAAACTCAAGTTTATTAAAAAATGTGACATTTTGATTAACACTTTGAAAAATAATGTTCACTCATAAAACACATGTATTCTTCCAACATCCAGACAGACAACTCTATTGAGACAAGTTTGCAACAGACCTTGAGTAGAGCCTCTGCAAAGGAAATAATTATAACCAAACTTTCGCTCTTATAAAATTCAGGTGATAATTCTAAACAGCTGGGGTGGGGAAGTTTAAAATTTAAAAAAAATCAGTAAATATATATGGATAAATATTCTTCCTTCCTCTCCAGCAGGAGGGCAAACTATAGCCATCTGGCCTATGAAATGACTCCTTCACTAGGACATGGGTACCCATCACGAGGTGAAACAGGGCTCCATGCAAAAGAGGGGTGAGAGACACTGACTGGGAGAGTTTCTGAAGCCAGACCATCCCGAGCCCTGGGGCCATGCCACAGAAGACAGAGGTGGGGAATCACCACAGAGGCAGCCACTCATCCAGGCTTTAACTACGTTGGTACAGATAAGTGATCGGGGATGGAATTTTATGTATTCTTCAAAACTCTAACTGCCTACCACTTTAAAAAATTTATTTGTAACATTCAGCAACATTCTCATTGAATTTTTATAATGTCCCAAGCACTGTTAGGTGCTTAGGGGCGGAGGGCACACTGGTAAAGGAAAGAGACAAATGTGCTGAACCCAGAACATCTGATGTGATTTAAGAATTTTGGCTTTAATTTTAACACAGGGTATGGGTGCTACGGTATCCCGGACCCGTGTGTCAAGTCTGCCACCAGGTACCCTTGCCTGGTCCTGCAGGCCAGACTGGGGAGGAAATGACTGGCTCCTGGGATTCCTCAACTTGCAAACATCAAGTAGCACAGAGCAGGTCTAATTATCAGCCCCTCCTGCTTCAAACTAAACACAATTTTGGCCCAAACAGTCCAGCTTTGTGCCTGATAATGTGCTGAAGCAGTTCTAGGGCTTGTGGATGGACGGTTGGCTGGGGAAACAAGCTAGATATGAAATGAAACATTTTCCCCAGAGAGGGCAAAGGTCTCTGAGAAGAACCCTATCTGGGGCCTTTATTTATTCTTTTTTTAAATGTTCCTATTCTCACTCCCTAAGCCCAACTTCCAGTTTAATTAAGAGTTCATATCTTCAGGTACCACTGCTCACAAGGCATCGGAAGAGACATTCCCAGCATGAAACCCTACTTGCCACGCGCTGCACAGCTGAGTTTGAGCACACCTCGGAGTGTGTCCGCCCACTTTCTCCAGCAACACGGGTTCCCGTCACCCCAACCCACTGTAAGGTGGTGCCAAGGCTGACCCCCGGAGCCTTGGCACAGACGTAAAGCTGGGCCCGGAGGGCCAATTTCAGCGGTTACCACGCTGACACACGCACACCCACGAGCTTCCTCCCTCTTGCAGCCCGAGTAGCCTGACCACGCCCCGCCTTCTGAGGCCCCGCCCCTCCTTGACTGGGAGCGGGGTCTGGCATGGATGACGCTCTTCCTTCAAACGCTCTCCTGGCTCTCCGAACAGCCCAAGCTTCTTCCGGTTCATGCCCTCCAGCTCCTCTCTGGCCGCTGCTGCTCACCAGGAGTGACCGTGAGGGAGTGACCTGATGTGATAGTTGCTCAGTTGTGTCTGACTGTGTGCGACCCTATGCACTGTAGCCCGCCAGGCTACTCTGTCCGTGGGATTTTCCAGGCAAGAACACTGTTGTGGGTTGCCATTTCCTTCTCCAGGGGATCTGCTCAACCCAGGACTGAACCTTGGTCCCCTACATTGCAGCTCACTCTACCATCTGAGCCACCAGTGAAACGTGACCTCCATCTCAGAGCAGTGAGGGAGCCTAAGACTGGAAGAACCAGGAAGGTCTGGGAGAACTGGCTTCTTCAGCTCCCACATCTTGAGTCTGGGTCGGATGTCAAGAGCCAGAAGATGGGAGTTGATGGCTGCCCTCTGCTTCTCTCCCAGGGGCTGTGCTCGGGGTCTGCTCCTAGCTACAGGTACAGGTCTCAGGTCTACTTATTTGCAACTGTAACCTACAATTTCAGCATCAAATGCTTTCCTGAATAATGTGGTATGAGGTGTATCACTTGTAACTCTGTGACAACTACTATTGTTTTAACAGCAGAGATGAACTCCCATGTACAATCACTTTCCCTCTTCCCATCTCCCACCCAACCCACACGCGGACAACCAACTTAAAAATACTACTGTTCCCCACAAGGGGGATTCTGCATGTGTATGTATTTAATATTATTACCAGGATAGAACCTGAAAAAAATGTTGGTGAAAAAGGACCATGAGCTCATAAGACTTTGGGGTACTTTTGGGAGATTTTGTGTATTAAAATATATTTCTAGTTTTATTTATTCTTTTTTTTTTTTTTTTTTTTGGTGATCTAGCTTTAATTTTTTTTTTTTTTTTTTTTTTTGTTTTTTTTTTCTTTTTAAACCTTTATTTTACTTTTAACTTTTACAGAGTTTTGTTGTTCACAGACATGCATGTTCTCAGATTAGTCACATGTATATCCCCCCCTTCCCTCCCCTCCCGACCATTATTTATTCTTTTTTAAAAAATTTTCTTGTCCCTACCCCCTAAGCCTAACTTCCAGTTTTATTAAGAAGAGTTTATGTCTTCAATATTCACAAGGCAAAGGAAGAGACATTCTCAGCATGAAAACATAATTGCCAGTTGGTGGCTCAGAGCTATAACTAAAGAATAATCCTGTTACCCCTGGGACCATAAAGAAGGCTGAGTGCTGAAGAATTGATGCTTCTGAACTGTGGTGCTGGAGAAGACTCTTGAGATCCCCTGGACAGACGGGAGATCAAACCAGACAATCCTAAAGGAAATCAACACTGACTACTCACTGGAAGGAACGATGATGCCAAAGCTGATGCTCCAATACTTCAGCGACCTGACTGAAGAGATGACTCATTGGAAAAGACCCTGATGCGGGCAAAGATTGAGGGCAGAAGGAGAAGAAGTGGATAACAGAGCACGAGATGCTTAGATGGCATCACTGACTCAATGGAAATGAATCTGAGCAAACTCCGGGAGATGGTGGAGGACAGAGGAGCCTGGCGTGCTGCGGTCCCTGGGGTCAGAGTCAGACATGACTTGCTCTGACTCTGAACAGCAGCAACTGGGCATCCTGTTACAGCCAGGAGGTGCCTGCTGAGTGCCAAATTTGCAGCGAGAGCTGAGGTGTATCACTTGTAACTCTGTGACAACTACTATTGTTTTAACAGCAGAGATGAACTCCCATGTACAATCACTTTCCCTCTTCCCATCTCCCACCCAACCCACACGCGGACAACCAACTTAAAAATACTACTGTTCCCCACAAGGGGGATTCTGCATGTGTATGTATTTAATATTATTACCAGGATAGAACCTGAAAAAAATGTTGGTGAAAAAGGACCATGAGCTCATAAGACTTTGGGGTACTTTTGGGAGATTTTGTGTATTAAAATATATTTCTAGTTTTATTTATTCTTTTTTTTTTTTTTTTTTTTTGGGAGATCTAGCTTTAATTTTTTTTTTTTTTTTTTTTTTGGTGTTTTTTTTTTTTTCTTTTTTAAACCTTTATTTTACTTTTAACTTTTACAGAGTTTTGTTGTTCACAGACATGCATGTTCTCAGATTAGTCACATGTATATCCCCCCCTTCCCTCCCCTCCCGACCATTATTTATTCTTTTTTAAAAAATTTTCTTGTCCCTACCCCCTAAGCCTAACTTCCAGTTTTATTAAGAAGAGTTTATGTCTTCAATATTCACAAGGCAAAGGAAGAGACATTCTCAGCATGAAAACATAATTGCCAGTTGGTGGCTCAGAGCTATAACTAAAGAATAATCCTGTTACCCCTGGGACCATAAAGAAGGCTGAGTGCTGAAGAATTGATGCTTCTGAACTGTGGTGCTGGAGAAGACTCTTGAGATCCCCTGGACAGACGGGAGATCAAACCAGACAATCCTAAAGGAAATCAACACTGACTACTCACTGGAAGGAACGATGATGCCAAAGCTGATGCTCCAATACTTCAGCGACCTGACTGAAGAGATGACTCATTGGAAAAGACCCTGATGCGGGCAAAGATTGAGGGCAGAAGGAGAAGAAGGGGATGACAGAGGATGAGATGCTTAGATGGCATCACTGACTCAATGGACATGAATTTGAGCAAACTCCGGGAGATATGGAGGACAGAGGAGCCTGGCGTGCTGCGGTCCCTGGGGTCGCAGAGTCAGACATGACTTGCTCTGACTCTGAACAGCAGCAACTGCGGCCATCCTGTTACAGCCAGGAGGTGCCTGCTGAGTGCCAAATTTGCCGGGGGTGTGGAAGCCTCCCTGGACCCGGTGGCCTCCTCCCCGAAAGCTGAGGAAATGACACAGTTCTCTCAGGGAGGCCCGCTTTCTACGGGGGAGCATGGACCACGTGGGGCACAGGAAATCGGAGAGGCAGCCCCGCTTTGCTGGTGTTGTCCAATCACCATGCTGAAATTCATGCACGAGACAGAAGCCCGAAGGTCTCATGGTTAAGGGTTAGCCAGTACAAGTGCATCGCCCTGGAGTTCCTTATGTCACGTCCTATATGAGAAAGAAGCAACGTGCTGTCCAATCGAGAATGAACACAAACACTTCCTGTGAAACAGCCCCAAATTATTTTCAGCCAACGTCATTTATATGTATTCACTAGATTGTTCCAAGGGCCCAGGGCTCAGGACCCTGCCTGTGCCCGGGGGGCTGCTCTGAAACGCTCCCACCGAATGAGCCCAGACCGAGCTCTCCCCGTGCAAAGTCGCGTGCCACGTCTCGCTGGCCCGAGGGTGATGCCCAGCCTCCACGGAACCACGTGGCTCGGAACTCCCACATCAGGGCTCGCGTGCTGCTAGAGACTAACGGGGGTCTAGAGATAACCTACCTCACAATCAGAGAAAGAGGAGGAGGAAACGGTCGGAGAAGTGAGTCAGCCATCCTGAGAGACACAGAGCTTCCCTGACGGGGCAGAGACGGAGGCAGCCGGGGCCCAGCGGCCACAGAGGCCTGAGGTCAGGGGCCCGAGGACAGGCAGCAGCGGAGACGACGGGCTTCAGAGGGGCAGCAGGGCAAGCGCCTGGGGAGGTGCTGTGCCCGGCAGGTCCAGAGCACCCCAGAGTGCATGTTGGCTGGGAAAAGGCCCACCACAGCAACGCGGGGATTCTGCCCGTGTTTCGTGAGCCCTGGGCATGGCGTCAGGGGACTGTGCTGGGGACGGTGGAAACCTCGGCCCCCTTCTGCACTGTGGGGGTGAGGGGATGAGTCGGTAATAGCCCCGTGACAGTCACTGTACTTTTCATCCTCCAGCCAGAAAATACAAAATGCCAAAAAACTATGGTAGCCAAGTACTGTTTTTCAATATATGAATCACAAGAATGTCTATGTGCATTAAAACAAACAAACAAAAAAGGCTGTGTGTGTCTGTACCAAAGACCACTGAGTCTCCACACATGCCAAAGATGCAATCAAGGCCCAGGCAGGGAGGCAGAAACAGGGGGCTTCCGGCTCTGAAACTCCAGCAGGCAATGACTTGCCCAAGGTCACACATCTGGCCTTGAGACCGGAATCCAGGTCCTTTGCTCCTGCGCCAGTATTTTTTTTTTTTTACTGGCCTTCACCAGTTCGGTTACCTGATTCTGTGATCACAAACAGACCAGAATGTCACCTTGGAAGTAGGGAGGGGTCAGTGCACTGACAGCAGTGAGCAGAGATGGCTGAACCCTGGGAGGACCAGGGGACGGTCACCATGGGAAAGCATGGACACTCTGGGGGCACAAGGACGCAGCTCTATTGTTGAGTGGTTATATGATCACAGGGTGGGGGAGAGGTTCTTAACCTCTCTAAGCTCAGTTCCTCATCTATAAAACGGGATTATACCTAGCTGCAAGAGTCATGCAGAAAAGAGACAATGTATATAAAGTTCCCAGCACATAACAGGCATTTAATAAATGGCAGCTCTCGTTATTATTTTAAGAACTCAATGAATCTAGACAACCAGAGATTTTTGGATATTTTGTGTCTTAGTTGAGGCACATGGGATCTTTTTTTTTTCTCTTCCCCATCATGCCTCTTTTTTATTTATATTTATTTTCATCCATCTTCTTATTCTTTGGCATGTGTAGGCCTCCCATTGCAGTGGCCTCTCTCGTTTCAGAGCACCGGCTCTGGGCGTAGGTGCTCCAGGGCGCTAGCGTGTAATTGGACACACCGGTCCAGCCGCTCCCCGGCATGTGGGATCTTCCTGGGCCAGGGATCGAACTGGCGCCCCTTGCACAGCAAGGTGGACTCTACCCATTGGACCACCAGGGAAGCCCGACCACCAGAGATTTTAACTCCAGAGCAAAGAGAATGAAACATCTACATGGAAAACATAAGTGTAACTCTGTAGTTGAGTGCGTTTTATCATAATGATAACCCTGGGGAATGAAGAAAAGGCCCAGCTGGGGAGAGAGCCCCCTTTGGTAGGAGGAATGTGTGTCTGGGAGTCAGACATTCTGGTCCCAATCCGAGCAGCTCTCGTTACGAGCCTTGTGACCCTTGGCGATCGGTTCCCTGAAGCCTAGTTTTCTCGTCTGTTAAATGGGGATAAGGATGGTGGCCCCTGGCCTTTAGCAGGTGCTCAGTAAACGTCATCCCCCCTTGGGCTTCTGCTCCGTATCAGAAGGCAGTGGGTATTTTGACGTCTTCTTGTTAGATTTCTGTCCAGAAAAATGAGAACATTTTTAAGTAGGGTGTTGAAATCGATAGTTTTAGTCACCTGGAAAACCTTATACACATGAGACATTCTTTAGTCTCTAACATCGTGCGACTCACATGAGTATTTCTTTAAAAATCTGCATTCATCAGAGCACTAAGATACAGCATGCGGCACACAGTAAGCACTTACTGAATACTTGCAGGAAACTGAACCATGAAAAGAGTGATAACCCAACCTAAAAACAAGCCACTTGCGTGTGCATATAAGTGTGACAGTCTTTTCTTAAAATTATTCATTCTAAACTGAGAAAAAAATCTGGAGAAAAAGCAGGAACATACTTCTTTTTTCCCCCTATTCAATAAATAATCCAGAATGGTTAAGCCTAGGTGCCGAGTATGCCTCAGCACTGTGGGTTTCTCAAGCTTCTCTTCTGACCTGGGTGAACTAAGCCTATTTCATTTCGCGTTAGCAGAAATTCATTTGATGTTCCTGACTCACGAGAGTGAGGTATTCCATCAAATCCGTTGCCACCACAGCTCTTCCACAGTCGGTCCTGCCCAAAACACGTGCCGTCAAGGTGCCTCTAGACAGCAGACGTGGGCAAGAGGGAGCTTCTGTCCCCCAGCCCACGGAGGCACAGGCCGACATCCACCCCAGAGATAACGTGTGCTGACCGTGATGCCCCAGCCACGCGAGGCCCAGAGCTCCCTGGGGGGTCCTTCCCCGGGGCGGGACCACATCTCGTCTCTGGAGACACATGGGAACTCTGCTCTGGTCTACCTGGGTCTCAAAGGGCCCCTGGCCTGGGTTTAGTGGTCGGGGGACAAGCCTATGGCCTGCTGGTCCCATCACTCTTGTACATTTCAGTGCCATCCATGGTCACACAGGAACAGAGGCAGATGGTGGCCTGTGAGGGGGGCCATGTCTGCTCTGGGTTGGTGGAAGGACGCTGATGGGCAGGAGAAGGGGCGGGACGAGGGCGGGGAGGCGCAGTGAGTAGGGAAGACGGCAATGTTCCCGTGTCAGCCTTGGGCATCGCTGAACGGGGCCAGATGCTGCTGTGGCCATGTTAGAAATTCCCTGAAAAACTGCTGAACGGTGGCATTTATCTGCCTTGCCTTGGATGACAGTTACCACATAAAAGTTCCCAGGGTCACCCTGTTTTATAAGCCAGTTTCTCCTGGCTAGCTGCTTCTAAACATGCCCTCCTTCAGCTGCGCCTTTGCCATTTTATCAAGAAAACAAAACGTTGTCTTCAGCCCAGTGCACAGGCTTCACTCACCAATACCACCTCCATGATACCCTAATGAAAAGTAATAAAAGTAATGAGGAGGCTTCCGGCAGTTGGCGGGAACAGGGTCCTCATCATCAAAGGGCCCATCACAGTTCCAGAGCCAAGAGGAGGCCCAAAACCCCTCACCTTTATCACTGGAGAAAAAGCAGGAACATACTTCTTTTTTCCCCCTATTCAATAAATAATCCAGAATGGTTAAGCCTAGGTGCCGAGTATGCCTCAGCACTGTGGGTTTCTCAAGCTTCTCTTCTGACCTGGGTGAACTAAGCCTATTTCATTTCGCGTTAGCAGAAATTCATTTGATGTTCCTGACTCACGAGGTGAGGTATTCCATCAAATCCGTTGCCACCACAGCTCTTCCACAGTCGGTCCTGCCCAAAACACGTGCCGTCAAGGTGCCTCTAGACAGCAGACGTGGGCAAGAGGGAGCTTCTGTCCCCCAGCCCACGGAGGCACAGGCCGACATCCACCCCAGAGATAACGTGTGCTGACCGTGATGCCCCAGCCACGCGAGGCCCAGAGCTCCCTGGGGGGTCCTTCCCCGGGGCGGGACCACATCTCGTCTCTGGAGACACATGGGAACTCTGCTCTGGTCTACCTGGGTCTCAAAGGGCCCCTGGCCTGGGTTTAGTGGTCGGGGGACAAACCTATGGCCTGCTGGTCCCATCACTCTTGTACATTTCAGTGCCATCCATGGTCACACAGGAACAGAGGCAGATGGTGGCCTGTGAGGGGGGCCATGTCTGCTCTGGGTTGGTGGAAGGACGCTGATGGGCAGGAGAAGGGGCGGGACGAGGGCGGGGAGGCGCAGTGAGTAGGGAAGACGGCAATGTTCCCGTGTCAGCCTTGGGCATCGCTGAACGGGGCCAGATGCTGCTGTGGCCATGTTAGAAATTCCCTGAAAAACTGCTGAACGGTGGCATTTATCTGCCTTGCCTTGGATGACAGTTACCACATAAAAGTTCCCAGGGTCACCCTGTTTTATAAGCCAGTTTCTCCTGGCTAGCTGCTTCTAAACATGCCCTCCTTCAGCTGCGCCTTTGCCATTTTATCAAGAAAACAAAACGTTGTCTTCAGCCCAGTGCACAGGCTTCACTCACCAATACCACCTCCATGATAACCTAATGAAAAAGTAATAAAAGTAATGAGGAGGGGGCTTCCGGCAGTTGGCGGGGAACAGGGGTCCTCATCATCAAAGGGCCCATCACAGTGGCGGCTCCAGAGCCAAGAGGGAGGCCTAAACACAACCGCACGGCCATGGAGAGGTCCAGAGCCACCTTTCATCACTGGCCAGCTGGGGGGCCTTGAGGGGTATACCACAGCACCTTCCAGAGCGCCCCAACCACAGCGCAGAGCTGATAGGTCAACCCAGTTACCTGACATCGGAGCCACCAGGGGGAAACCTCTGTACTCACGACCCAGAGATGGGTCTCTATGAGCTCAAAGACATCGGGAAGTTTGCTGATAGGCCAGAGTAGAGCACAGACCCAGGACCAACCAGCACTGGTCCTGAGCGACTTGCGGGACAGACGATTCGTTGCAATCACGACCAGCTTACAAAAGGAGAAAGAGTGTATGCTCATGAGAAAACCGTTGGGACTTTTCCCTGGCGGTTCAGTGGTTAAGACTTCACCTTCCAACACAGCAGGTGCGAGTTTGGTCCCACGGATCCCTAATCAGGGACCTAAGATCCTATATGAGCCTCCTGGTCATAAACCAAAACGTAAAGCAGAAGTAATATTGTAACAAAGTTTCAAGACTTGAAAAATGGTCCACATCAAAAACAAAAAGAAAAATAAGAGAGAGAGAGAGAGAGAGAGAACTCTAGGGAAGGGAGATTTACAAATAGTCACTAAATATCTCCTAAAAAAAATGGTTTGGACAAATTACCCCAAACGATGGGGCAGCATGACTGGGGAATAAAATGGCTATAAAAACAGAGCAGAGTGAAGTCTTACCCCACTTAAGACAGCTTAACTTTGATCACAGGGATTCTAATTTGCCTTACTGGATTCCTCCTGAGAGGAGTGGACTTCTGGACTCATCACGGGTCACTGCCTGGCGTATGACAGGTATCTAGTAACTGTTTCCTGAATGAAGGGGGAAGGAAAAGCCGTAAGTCAGCACTCAGAGAAGAGCAGACCTATGGTGAATGTTTACGACGTGGGAGAGCTGGCCAGGAGGGGAGAGCGTACTGCAGACCAGCAGACAACCAAGGCCAGGGGCAGACGGAGAGCCGTGGAGAACAGAACGTCTGGGGAGCATTGCTTGGCAATGAGGCGAGTATGGGGGAAAAGCAAATATGCAAAGATACATGTGGTGAGAGGCAAATTCCTTTTTCATCTATAAAGGCTGGTGAGAAAAAAATCTTAATTATAAATGTGGCGATCTAGGTGTGGGAGAGGGCAAAACACAAAGTCTTTATTAGGGATGACGCTGTTAGTTGCTGAGGCATGTCCAACTCTCTGTGACCCCATGAACTGTAGCCCACCCGGCTCCTCTGCCCATGTGGATTCTCCAGGCAAGAATACTGGAGTGGGCAGCCATTTCCTTCTCTGAATGAGGGAAGACAGTTGATGCGAAAACAAACAAAACCCAGGTACTCTGCACTTCTGCTAAAGGGCAGGGCCAAGCCAGGGCGTGATACAGGAGGGGCAGAGGTTGTAAGGAAGGCAGGAAAGATGCCAGATGGGAGACAAGCATGAAAGCAAGGGACTTCCATCTCCCTGGGGTCCACACTCCCCGGGGGACACACTCTCGGCATTTTCCTCTTCATAGAGGTCGATGTTTGCACGCATTTCTTTGGGCCAGACCCTGCATGTGTGGATGCACTTACTCCTCATGCTTTTCTAAGGCAGTGGTGGTGTCTCTGATGTAGGGATTAGGAAGGCTAAATAACCTGCCCAAGGACACAGTCAGGAAGTGTCAGAACGGGAATTTTATTTCAGGTTTGCTGGCTCTAAAAACCAGCAATACCATATACTTTAAGAATACTAAAAATGTCACAAAGGATTGTTTTTTTTTTTTTTTTTCCCTCCAGACCAAGATTACTCTCCCTTATAAAGCAAGCGAGAGAGAGCCAGGGAGGCAGGCAGCCTGGCTCTAGGAGCCCCGGATCACCGTCCAGCCTGCATCTGCTCCACAGTGAGCTCACACTCAGAGCAGCACCAACCTCCGCCTTTGTGCCCGGAGTATAAAAAGGTATAAAAGGGCCCGGCGCCTTCAAAAAGAGTGAAAATAAAGCTGCTGTTGGGACTTCCCTGGTGGTTCGGTGGCTAAGACTCCATCCAGTGCCGAGGGCCCAGGTTCAATCTCTGGGCAGGGAGCTAGATCCCACAATGGAGGGTTCTGCATGCCACAACTAAGTCCCGGCTCAGCCAAATAAACAAATATATTAACAACAACAACAAAAAAAGCTGTTCCTGCTCTTCACAAATCAAGAAAAAAACGTACTTTAGTGTTTCGGCCTAACAGAGACGGAGAAGTATAAGTGAACCTAAAAACCCCTGCTTTTGTAAGGATTTTAAAATCAGCTCCCATAGCTACCACACAAATACAGTGCTCAAAGCGACTCTGATTCAAGCTGGCATTTTAACAGTTCTGAGTCCCCGTAAAATCTCACTCACTCCAACTTTTCAGGTTGAAAACGTTCCTTTATTTTTAAAGAGCAATTCATTGAGGTGAAATACACATAACATAAAATTCACCATTCTGTGGTATTTAGTATATTCACAGTGTTGTGTGATCACGACCCCTACCCAGTTCCAAACCATTCCCATCACTCCCAAGAAAAACCTCTTTCCCATTCAGCAGTTTCAGCCATTCCTCCCCACCCCCGCCTTTATCAACCATCCATCTGTATTCCGTCTTTATGGGGCTATCTGCCCTGATCCTGGGCTTCCCAGGTGGCGATAGGGGTAAAGAATCTGCCTGCCAATGCGGGAGACGCAGGAGACTCAGGTTCGAGCCCCGGGTCGGGAAGATCCCCTGGAGAAGGGAATGGAAACCCACTCCAGCACTCTTGCCTGGAGAATCCCATGGACAGAGGAGCCTGGCGGGCTACAGTCCACGGGGTCACACACAGCTGGACATAACCAAAGTGACTGAGCACATTGTTCCTGTGAAGAAATTCACCCGCCACTTGGCCCTTCATGTCTGGCTCCATCACTCAGCACAGTGGTCTGGATGCACACTCACGCCGCGGTGTGGGACCACACCCCCTTCCTCTGGCTGTTCACAATACTTGGCTGTGGGGATACACCACCATCTGTTTAAATATGCATCCTTTACGGCACACTGGGGCTGTTTCTACCTTTGGGCTATTGTGAACAGAGCTGCTGTGAATGTACAGGTATCAGTCTGAGGACCTGCTTTCAGTTCTTTCAGAGTGGAACTGCGAGGTTCACGCAATCTATGTTTAAAATTTTGAGGACACGCCAAAGCTTTCTATAGTGGCTGTACCATTTTATGTGACCACCAGCAATATACAAAGGCTGCTGAAATACTTCGTTTAAACATATCTAATTTAAGGGGAAAAAAAAAAAAAGCCCTGAAATGATTTTTTATTACTGCTGACCTTTGCAGCTATGAACGGCTTAGGGAATTGATGTCACAGCTTTCCTTTAACAGTCCTTGTAAAATTTCTAGTCCTAACCCACCCCCCACCCCCATCAAGTAGAGAGAACATGTTAATCACCAGAAACCCCAGAACATTTACAATCTAGCTAGTTGGCCAGGATTAACACGGGGGACACAATTATAAAACAAATGTAGTTCCATCAAATGCAAGGAGGCATAAAATACAGATTTTTAAGTGCAACAAGAATTTATAGCAGACAAGGGAGAGCAAAATGGCTAAAGATAGATGAACTGAGAAAGGAAGCCCAAGGAAAACCTTGAAGGACAGGGTGTAATAAAGAAACACAGTAACCCCTGGCTTCCATCCAACAGCCGCCTTAAGGACTGGGGCGGGGAGGGGTGGACCGCTCTGTTACTGCAGGGCAGCTTGGGGGCAAGCATCTCGAGACCCCCACAAAGAGCTGGCCTCCTCGGCCTCGCGGGCCAGCACAGGGCACGATCTCATTTCCCAAGGGCAGCTGGGAGCAAACCTCCTGCAGCACCACCCTCCCACCTGCTAAGCAAGGCGAGGTTGTCATGTTTCATTAGAAATGTTCAATTTCTGTGGCAAACAAACCCCGCAATTCTCATGCTGTGCAGGCAAAATTGAAAGTATTTACTAGTGGAGAGTCTCGCTTGCTAGATGGAAGAAAAGACCCATGAATATGTACACGGTCCTTCCCCGCTTAGGCTGCGCGTGCCTTCCTTCCACAGCCAAGAAGCTAGATTGCTGTGCGGAGGACCGCTTCGCCAACGCTCAGGTGGGCGTGACACCCAGCACACCCTGCAGTCAGAGCCCAGGCCAGGGTCTGCAGGACGGGGCTGTGGGTCCCTGTGCCTCGTGCCCCGGGGGCTCCTCCCAAGTGCAGAAGCCCGGCGCACTTGAACTGAGGAATCAACTGCTCTCCACCGGACACTGCCCTTGTCTGCATCCATCCTGTTTACATTGTTCGTGGTAAGCTCTCGGGGCCAAGGCTGACCTGTCCCTGAAGGCGAGGAGGGGAGAGGTGCCAGGCCCAAAGGATATGCATGCGCCTTGTGGCTGGGACCCGGCACCGCACGCTTTCCCACTCAGACTCATTCATCTCTGAGCGGGCGCAGATGTCCTCCTGTTCTGAGTGTCAAGGGCACCACCTGTTTCACAACCCCCAGGACAGGGAGGAAACGGCAAACAAAATCAAGTAGCATGCAAATTCAGGGGTGTGGACCCGGGATCCGAGCAGGTGCCTCCAGTGTGGTGGGTAAACTAGTCCTGACTCTGGGGCTCCCTGAGAGTGGAGTCAGGAGCACAAGGCGGGCAGACAGGAGCATGCTCCTGTCAAATTCCCTCCTGGGCCTGCCGTGCGGTTGCGGTGCAGCCTGGGCCCGCACAAGGGAGCAAGGGGCTGTGCCTCTGCACCCGACGCTGTTCTAGGTGCCTTGGTGGGGGCCCTCCACCAGGGCAGAAATTGCCCAGATGAAGTGGGACATGCAGGACGCAACTGTGGGGCTAATCACCAACCGTGGGTGACCCCAACAAGGCACTGATGCACAGTGAAATGGCGACCACGATACTGCCAGAACTAGCCCCGGAGTGGCGAGGAGGGCTACACAAAGCCACGCTCCTGGGGCACAGAAAATGCAAGCCGTCATCGTAACCAAAGGCGCAGACAAATACAAGCTGTTAATTCCCACACGGACAGGGAATGGGCCGCTCGGCACTTCTGCTGATTTCCTTGGTGGCTTTGCGTCCCTGAGACTTCCCTCCAGTTGGGAAGAGAAGCTATGGCTCATCCCCCGAGGCAGGGGGTGGGGGCAGCTGTGTACATGTCCCCCCGGCGTCCCCACAGGTGCTTGATCTCCCTTGCTGAACAGGGCTTGTCAAGTAAAGCAACGAGGTGGAGACGTGGGTCTATCTATACAATCCATGACACAGAACATGAACAGGGAGAAGTTGGGGAAAAAAGCTAATGGCTCATTTCCAGGAGGAAAAAAGCCCCTATTTTCCATCTTACTGTTTCCGTGAGGACCAGCAGAAAGCTTACATGGCGCCGCATGATCCCAAACGGAGAGTCACACATGACCACATTTCTTGCAGGGGCAGCAAAGCAATGAGCTGGCGACACTCTGAACGCCACGGTCTCGCTTAACCGTGTCTCCAGCATCTACCTATGGCGGTGCCTGGAGACGTGCGCTCCTGCTGATGGGCCTGGAGCAGTGTCGGGGCACAGGCAGAGGAAGAAAAAGGAAAAGCCAGGGATAGAAAGGAAAGGCTGGGCATGGTCAGCAATAGAAGCAATAGGTCTCTGCAAAGTCCAAGGCTCGCGAGGCTGTGTGAAGCTAAACGCCGTGGGGCAAACTCACATAGACCTTTCCGGTGACCACGGCCCAGCGGTGCTACACCACCTGGTCCAGCTAAGGAGATGGCGTGTCAGAGAGGCAAGGAGACCCACCCGAGTCACACGGTTGGCGGGACGCTCTGCGCCACCTCCCTAGATGCGCCGGGGGTGGCTGGTCATTCCAGTTCACTGAAAGATGGGTCGGTAACATCAGCCCTGGGTCTTTCACCGGGTCTAAGAACCAGACCCTGGTCCCAGGAAGTATTTACTTTCCTTGGGAGGCCAAATGGACAAGTGAATAACGTGCCAGGTTATATAATGTCTGAATGTTTCCAGAGGAAGAAACAACTTTCTGCTTGTGGCGAATGTGGCACCTGAGTGCCACAAAAGGAGGGAACAGGGTTGGGTTTGGGGGCTGAGGGTGGAGGAAGGCAGAGGAGGCACCCTGGGCTGAGGAGCGGTGCAGGCTCACACAGGTGCTGAGGGGGCCGGCTGGTGGGGGCGAGGAGGCTGGGCCTCAGAACAGGACTCGGGATTCTGAGCTGGGACGTGGGAGTGGAGTGGAACCAGAGAAGGGGACCCGGACTCAAGGAAGGGGCTGTAGAGAGCATCTTCTGAGAAGGAAGCAAACGAGGACGCCCTTGTGTGCTCCTGGGAACCGGCACAGAGAGAGAGGCCTGGGAAACAGGCGAGGGGTGGCCATGAGCTCAGATCTGTGAATGAACGGACCTCTCCCTGCAGGAAAATCTCAGAAAACCCATCTTCAATCAGCATCTTGGAGCTGCAGAGGGCCCTGTGAAATGACATTTACATGCTGTAGACGCTCCTGCTTCTCCCAAGAAAACAAGTGAAAAGTTCCTGTCAGTGGGGCGGGAACGGAAGGGCCATGGCTCTGGGCCCAGCATGTGGCCTTGGGCCACAGCCCAGTTACTGGGGTGTGTGGCCCAGGTTGTGCTGTTGAGAACCGGCCCCATCCCATCCAGGGTCACCACTGGGGACAGAGGCCTCCCTCCAAGGCCCGTCCCTCAGTCACCAGAACCCACTGCATCCACAAGGGCACCCAGGAGCCTCTCTTTGAGGCAATAAAAGACACTTCCTACCAAACCAGACACTTGTCTGTAATAAGCACCAATGTTCCCAGATGGGAGGTTGGCCATTGGGAAAAGCTGGTTTTAGGAAAGCTATTTTATCCAAAACCAATGTTGATTCACACTTGGGTTTGCTGGCCGTGGCCATCATGATGTAAGAGCCAAGGGCAGGGCCCGGTAGGCCGTAAGGCTGGGTGACCAGATTCCACAAAGGTTACATCTTCTTTCTGGACTCTGGCATTTCAGAAGTAACAGGTCCTCATGCCTCTCTTTCTAGTGGCCACTGTCCTTCACTTTTAGGAGAAGGCCAAATACATGACCTTTACATGGAACAGCCCATGTAAAGAAACGGCAGAGCAGAAATGCGTCTGTCCTCAGCAGCTGTTTATTTCTCAGAGTTGTTTTCATAGTTCCCGGCCAGCCGTTTCCAGAAATGACTGCTGCCCTACTGGCCATCCTGTTACAGGATGGATGAAGATATCTCCTTTACCCAAACACAACCAAACAAAAACAGGAAGAGAAAGGAGGCGAGATAAAGTTTAAGGGTTTACTATTACTCAGTTTATCGGTATGACCCGGACTCAAGGAAGGGGCTGTAGAGAGCATCTTCTGAGAAGGAAGCAAACGAGGCGCCCTTGTGTGCTCCTGGGAACCGGCACAGAGAGAGGCCTGGGAAACAGGCGAGGGGTGGCCATGAGCTCAGATCTGTGAATGAACGGACCTCTCCCTGCAGGAAAATCTCAGAAAACCCATCTTCAATCAGCATCTTGGAGCTGCAGAGGGCCCTGTGAAATGACATTTACATGCTGTAGACGCTCCTGCTTCTCCCAAGAAAACAAGTGAAAAGTTCCTGTCAGTGGGGCGGGAACGGAAGGGCCATGGCTCTGGGCCCAGCATGTGGCCTTGGGCCACAGCCCAGTTACTGGGGTGTGTGGCCCAGGTTGTGCTGTTGAGAACCGGCCCCATCCCATCCAGGGTCACCACTGGGGACAGAGGCCTCCCTCCAAGGCCCGTCCCTCAGTCACCAGAACCCACTGCATCCACAAGGGCACCCAGGAGCCTCTCTTTGAGGCAATAAAAGACACTTCCTACCAAACCAGACACTTGTCTGTAATAAGCACCAATGTTCCCAGATGGGAGGTTGGCCATTGGGAAAAGCTGGTTTTAGGAAAGCTATTTTATCCAAAACCAATGTTGATTCACACTTGGGTTTGCTGGCCGTGGCCATCATGATGTAAGAGCCAAGGGCAGGGCCCGGTAGGCCGTAAGGCTGGGTGACCAGATTCCACAAAGGTTACATCTTCTTTCTGGACTCTGGCATTTCAGAAGTAACAGGTCCTCATGCCTCTCTTTCTAGTGGCCACTGTCCTTCACTTTTAGGAGAAGGCCAAATACATGACCTTTACATGGAACAGCCCATGTAAAGAAACGGCAGAGCAGAAATGCGTCTGTCCTCAGCAGCTGTTTATTTCTCAGAGTTGTTTTCATAGTTCCCCGGGCCAGCCGTTTCCAGAAATGACTGCTGCCCTACTGGCCATCCTGTTACAGGATGGATGAAGATATCTCCTTTACCCAAACACAACCAAACAAAAACAGGAAGAGAAAGGAGGCGAGATAAAGTTTAAGGGTTTACTATTACTCAGTTTCCTTGGGGATCTTTAGGGGTAAATAGATTCTAAGTGTTCACTCAGAACTGAAAAACTTCTTCGCACAAAGTTCTACGAGTTTTAGCCTCTCGCCACCTCGACTGTCAGGACCGGAAGAGTGCCACCTCCCAAAGGCCTCCCTGCCGCTCGTCAGGGTGCACACTCGCCTTTCACAGCGAGAACATCTGACTCTCGGTGCCAGAGCTATTTCTATTCTGGGGGTTCACACTTAGTGCCAATCTGCCAGTATAAGTTCTCTCTTACAAGGAGAAGAAGACTGGAGATCCTTCTCTGAGGTCAGTGGATGATAGAGCAGCAACACCCACCGTCTATCCCTCTGGCCAAGCAAAGTTTGATTTTTAGGGTCAATGATGACATAAATAGGGTTGTGACTGGAGGGCACACCTCCCAGGTCACATGAAGCGGGATCAGCAGGGGCCCCAAGAATGGGGACCAGCCTACCTGCTGCCACCAAACTGCACAGCCAACACACCCCACCAACCACACCCACGCATGCTAGCTACCGACACTCATCACGGAGACAACACACATGCCACATACCCACCACACACCTCACATACACACCACAGAGACACACAACATATACCAACACACACACACACACACCCTGACCCCCCAAACACCAACACAAATAACACGCACCAACCACATATCACATATACAACATTCACACATCAAGAACACACACATCACATGTACCATATATACCAACACACATTCATTCACACCTCCAACGCCCCCCCAACACACACACACACACACACACCCCTTCAGGGAGTCCCTGAGCAGTCCTGCCCGTCACGCCAGTCTTGGCCCCTGGACCCTTTTGATGTTGGTGGAGATGCAGGAGGACGCAGGAAGCACGGCAGGTGGCAGGTGCCAAGTGAGGTCACGCGGCTTTGGTGCCCTGCTCCTCACCGCCCTGAGGCTCGTGTGCCCCACCCAAGCGCAGGGTCTGTAGCTTTACTGCAGGCATGTGGGCAGCACCAGGTGGCTGCCAGGCCCATGCCCTCAAGCTGCACAGGCATGGTGGGCAGGCCGAAGATATCTCCTTTCCCAACACAACCAAACAAAACAGGAAGAGAAAGGAGGCGAGATAAAGTTTAAGGGTTTACTATTACTCAGTTTCCTTGGGGATCTTTAGGGGTAAATAGATTCTAAGTGTTCACTCAGAACTGAAAAACTTCTTCGCACAAAGTTCTCGAGTTTTAGCCGATCGCCACCTCGACTGTCAGGACCGGAAGAGTGCCACCTCCCAAAGGCCTCCCTGCCGCTCGTCAGGGTGCACACTCGCCTTTCACAGCGAGAACATCTGACTCTCGGTGCCAGAGCTATTTCTATTCTGGGGGTTCACACTTAGTGCCAATCTGCCAGTATAAGTTCTCTCTTACAAGGAGAAGAAGACTGGAGATCCTTCTCTGAGGTCAGTGGATGATAGAGCAGCAACACCCACCGTCTATCCCTCTGGCCAAGCAAAGTTTGATTTTTAGGGTCAATGATGACATAAATAGGGTTGTGACTGGAGGGCACACCTCCCAGGTCACATGAAGCGGGATCAGCAGGGGCCCCAAGAATGGGGACCAGCCTACCTGCTGCCACCAAACTGCACAGCCAACACACCCCACCAACCACACCCACGCATGCTAGCTACCGACACTCATCACGGAGACAACACACATGCCACATACCCACCACACACCTCACATACACACCACAGAGACACACAACATATACCAACACACACACACACACACCCTGACCCCCCAAACACCAACACAAATAACACGCACCAACCACATATCACATATACAACATTCACACATCAAGAACACACACATCACATGTACCATATATACCAACACACATTCATTCACACCTCCAACGCCCCCCCAACACACACACACACACACACACCCCTTCAGGGAGTCCCTGAGCAGTCCTGCCCGTCACGCCAGTCTTGGCCCCTGGACCCTTTTGATGTTGGTGGAGATGCAGGAGGACGCAGGAAGCACGGCAGGTGGCAGGTGCCAAGTGAGGTCACGCGGCTTTGGTGCCCTGCTCCTCACCGCCCTGAGGCTCGTGTGCCCCACCCAAGCGCAGGGTCTGTAGCTTTACTGCAGGCATGTGGGCAGCACCAGGTGGCTGCCAGGCCCATGCCCTCAAGTCAAGAGTGCTACACCAGTGTCGCTCTCCTGATTCAGGCAGAGATGTCGCTCCTCGCCTCAAACAATGGCCCCTTCCCCGCCACACTGGACACTGTCCCTTCCCGACACCAGAGGAAATCCACCAACACACTTCTTCAGCACCTGCTGAACGTGAAGCGGGTGCTGGGCTCCACGTGTCCACAGAGATGAAAATAAGAAACAACGCGTGACCCCAAGGAGCTGGGGGGGTGTCGACAGCTAAGAAAGATACCAGGCCAAAGAGAAACGAGACTAAGCCACACACACATAAGCCAGGAAGGGGGTGCAGCAGGGAGCGTGATGGTTACTCACGGGCCAGGCAAGGTGCACATGGGCGAGGCACACACCAGCCGTCGCGTTTGGTCCCTAGAACCACCTCGGGAACTGCTGTCCTACTTCCCTCATTAAGAGAAGGAACAGTGAGCCTCAGAGAGGGTTGGGAACTCCCCCGAAGCCACACGGCTCTAAAGCCGCAGATCTGGAATTCACATCCAGGTCTCTGCCAGGACAGGCATGGCGATGAGACTGAGAGAGCGACGCCAAGAAGGAAGTACAGTAGCTAACGTGGGCTGAGCGCTCGCCACGTGCCGGGCACACACTGAGCGGCGGCCGCGACGCTCTGCCCTCTGTGGGAGGGCTTCGTTCATGCAGCCCCTGAGTGAGCAGACAAAGGCATGGGGCCCACGACAAGCACGTCTGGAACAACTCAGAAACTCAGAGAAGCCGAGAAGAGGTGAGCAGCCGGAGAACGGCCCTGTCTCTGCACACGCAAGGCTCCCAGGTCAAGTCCTGCCGCGCTTGGCCCTTTTTTCCTGCTGGGAAGTCATGTCTCATTTTCTGTGAAGGTGGAATGGGACCTGACAGATGTTGGCTGATTTCAGGGAACTAATCCGTTAAAAGCCAAGCCAGCTGTCCTCAGGTTTGAAATTGAAATCTCACAGGTGCTTAGGCAAGACAGAATGAATATTTTTAGTGAGATGTGTCTGCTTCCCAAAAGGCTGATTAAGGGGGCCCGTATGATCCAGGTTTCGGAGAGGCTGGATGTCATGGGCCCAAGGTTTAGGGCAACAGTGAAAAGACTTGTAGGAAAGACTACACGAAGCTGGGCACGTGGGGGTTTCTGGTGCATAACAGTGTGGGTTGATCTATAAACAGATGAGGTCACTGATACCACTCATCCATCCATCCATTCATCCATTCATTCAGCTGGTCACCAGCTCATTCAACAAAGGTGCCTGGGGAGCAACACCTCCAACAGCTATGGAGCACCAGCGGAGAGAAGCCGCCTCCCCCTCACCCACTGCTTCGGAAGGCTCAGGTTTCAGGCACCTCCCTTGGCTCAGATATTTTCTCCCTCAGCCACAGCCTGGCCCATCTCGCATCTCTAGCGAGGCAGGCTGGGCAAATGAAAACGGAGAGTGGGGTGGAGGCAAGAGTTACTCTCTTTTTTTTGAGCATATAAGTCAGATTCTTCAATTCCCCTCAAACCAAAATTTGGAGTTCCATGCTGAATTCTTAGTCTCTAGTACTTAAAATTGCCTACAAAGGCATTTCGCCTGTAGTTCCTTTCCATTTAAATTGCCACACATTTAAGTGGCAGGGAGGACAGAGGGATCCCTGGGCATCGGGCTGGAGCGCACAATCCAGTGGCTCCTGGGGCGCATGTCCAGTTCCCGCTGATCTCAGCTACAATCATGCGGTCTGTTCGGCCTCCCAGGCTCCCCTGAGTCTGCTCAAGTCCACCCAGTTCTCGGGCCCAAACAAAGGTCAACACCCCTGAGGGACCTCGGTCTTGCAGTGGGGGGCCCCAAAGCCCCAGCCTCCCCTTGCCTGGGGCAGGATCCTCGAGGCGTAATGGAGCAGCCCCCTAACTGCCCCCAGATCACGCTCTCCTGCTGTTTTTTTTTTTTTTTTTTGGACTTTTTTGTTTTTATTTTATCGGGCTCGGGGATGAGATGAGGAATACCTCTATAGGTTACTGGGGAAACGTCCATTCTAGGTTTCCTGGGATAGCTTTCGGAGTTTTGTCCTTTTCTTGGAGCTGCTGGTCTGGCTGCTGCCAGCAGCCCCTTCCTTAGAAGAGTGGCTCTTTCGCAGAAGACAGTTTCCTCTTTTTCTTGGGGACTCTCTTGTTTTCCAACTCTTCAGGGTCACTGTCTGGTTGCTCTTTGGGAAAAGATTTCTTCCTCTTGGGAGGAGTGCCAGATGCCTCTTCAAATTCACTACTAACTAGCTCCTCCTTGGAAAAAGATTTCTTCTTCTTGGGTTTGGAAACAGAGACAGGTGGGTCTTCCACTCCATTTTCCTGAGGAACCTCCTGGGGCTTTTGCTTTTTCTTCTTTCTGGGTCTTTCATTTGTCTCCTCACACTCCTCCAGGGCACTACTGTTTTCTGAAGATGCCTGGGCAATTGCAGCCAGCCTTTTCTTTTCCTTCTTCAACCGTTTCTTCTGTTTCTCGAGCTTCCTAGTAATTTCAGCAGCCGCTTCCTCTGCCTGAACCATTGCCTCCTTCATGACATCCAGATTCTTTCGTGGAATCTCTCCAGTCTCTTAGAAGGACAGCCGCTCCCCCACCTGTTCTCGAAGCTTCTCCCCAAACACACTGGTGGGCACTTCAGAGAAGCAATCAATTCGTGAGGCAATACTGCATTTGTTTGCCAGGTATCGGGAGATGCGGCCTTTGTTCTTGGCAGCTGCTCGGCCAATGAAGGTAGAGTGGAAAATGAGTCCATATTTTGGGGTGTTACCCCTTGTCTTCAAGGCTCTGGAAACTTGGTCCCTTTGCTGGGCCCAGGGAATCGCTTAGACACCAGGGCTGGCCATCACCCCCATAGCAGAGGCCTGTATAGGTCAGGGACCTCCTGCTTCTTGAGGTCACCTCTCACATAGACCTGCTGCACCCAACTCCTGGCTCGGGCTCTGCTTTGGGGACCAGTCCTGTGACAATTGCTTCTACACCATCTCCATCTCTTCCCAGGAATGAGGGGCACCAGTCAACACTCAATCTCAAGAACCCTGCTTCTCTATCAGGCTTTAAGACCCTGTGAGCCAGCAGTTGATGGGACTGAGCAAAGCCCAGGCTCAAACTTCCCTGGGGAGGCTGTGCGCCCTCCACCTCTGAAAGCCTGGTGAGGGGTTGGGGAGGATGGCCGGTCTGTCCCATCTGGGACACACAGACCCGCTGCTGGGAGAGGCCAAGGGCAGGTGGGGAGCTCTCACTGGGGAGGACACCAGGACTCAGAAGACACAAGCCGGGGGACTGGGCCAAGCCGTTCAGAGGCAATGTGCTCTGCCTTCTAGGTTTAACAAGACGTTTGCGCTGGGGCTTCCATGGTGGCTAAGACCGAAAAGAATCTGCTTCCCTGGTGGCTCAGATGGTAAAGAATCCGCCTGCAAAGAGGGAGACCTGGGTGTGATCCCTGGGTTGGGAAAATCCCCTAGAGAAGGGAAGGCTACCCGCTCCAGTATTCTTGCCTGGAGAATTCCATGGCTCACAAAGAGTCAGACGTGACTGAGCGACTTCACTTTCACTTTCACCATACGGGAGCCCTGGGATCAATCCCTGGGCTGGGAAAGATCCCCTGAAGAGGGCATGGGCAACCCACTCCAGTATCCCTGCCTGGAGAATTCCCACGGACAGAAGAGCCCGGGGGGCTGCAGTCCATGGCTCTGCAGAGAGTCTGTGACAGATTTGGGGGCAAAGCCGCAGAGCTGAGGGCGCTCTGACTCGCTTGTTGAAACTACAGCACAAAGCACAGTATCCGGCACATCTTCAGAATTCAAAAAATTACTTGTTTGAGGCAGAAATGAGGATTATAGCTCCAAACCCAGCTGTGGGTTACAGAGCGAGTGGAGTAACTACTTCACCATAAGGGCTACATCGACTGCAGATCACACAAAAAGCCATGGGTATGAATGTCTCGCCGTCCACATGCTTCCCCACGCCCGCCCCTTCCCTCCCGCTCGCCTGCTTGCCAGGGTACCAACCCACAGGCCCCCTCCTCACACGCAACAACTGTTCTTGGACCTGCCCTGTCGCCACCACTGAAGCATACACGGTCTGACCACAAGGAATCTAACAACTGGGCCCCGAGGAGGGGCTGTCAACCACCGAGGTGAAAGGTCAACAGCTCCAGGCCCGGCTGGCAACAGGGAGCCCACTGCTCCCATTTTGACGGGGGCGAGCGACGCCCCCTGTGGGGTGATGGAACTCTGGGAGCCAAGCCAGCTTGAGCAACAGCTCCCACGGGACAAGATAATCATTTTTAAAATATGAATAAGTAAATAAAGCAGGAGGAAACTCCTGGAGGTGAGGGATCTGTTTAAGACATAAGCTGCGGTGAGACTTTTACCTCCAACCTCATCATGTTGTATACATTAAATACGTACAGCTTTTCGTGGGTCAGGCAGGCTGCAATAAAGTGGCTTGAAAAAGAGAGAGTAGGGGAGGCGTAAAGGAAGTAGCATGAAAACCTATACTATCATGTGTGAAAAAAGTAGCTATTCTCATTGCGCTGTGAGAAAAGGGGATCCTGCGGGGGCGCTGTGCGACGGCCTGGAGGGGCGGGATGGGGGGATATACGTATGACTAATCTAGGAGCATACATATCTGTCGACAACAAAACTCTGTAAAAGTAAAAAGTAAAATAAAATTAGGGAAAAAAAAGGAAAAAGAGAGAGTGGGCTGCAGAGGTTGTTTACATCTATGTCACCTGGCCCGCTCCGCAGAGAGCCTGTAACCCGGGACTCTCCCGTTTTTAACAGGCACCGGGTGACGCTGTGGCAGGAGGGTCCCTGGCTCGCACCCTGCGCTCGGTAGTGGCTCTGGCCCCGCCGTCCTCAGGCCTGGGGACCTGTGGGTGGGAGGTATGCAGCAAGGCAGAGAACGGGGCCACCTTTCTGGGGCATCGGCACTGCCCCTGCACCTGGGCCCTTGGCCTCCTGGGTCACTCTGGTCGGCTCGTGCGATCTGTGAATGCGTGTGGTTCTCCAAGGTCTGTGCAGCTGTGCGTGTCCCTGTGTGTACACAAAAGCCATGGGTATGAATGTCTCGTCCACATGCTTCCCACGCCCGCCCTTCCTCCGCTCGCCTGCTTGCCAGGGTACCAACCCACAGGCCCCCTCCTCACACGCAACAACTGTTCTTGGACCTGCCCTGTCGCCACCACTGAAGCATACACGGTCTGACCACAAGGAATCTAACAACTGGGCCCCGAGGAGGGGCTGTCAACCACCGAGGTGAAAGGTCAACAGCTCCAGGCCCGGCTGGCAACAGGGAGCCCACTGCTCCCATTTTGACGGGGGCGAGCGACGCCCCCTGTGGGGTGATGGAACTCTGGGAGCCAAGCCAGCTTGAGCAACAGCTCCCACGGGACAAGATAATCATTTTTAAAATATGAATAAGTAAATAAAGCAGGAGGAAACTCCTGGAGGTGAGGGATCTGTTTAAGACATAAGCTGCGGTGAGACTTTTACCTCCAACCTCATCATGTTGTATACATTAAATACGTACAGCTTTTCGTGGGTCAGGCAGGCTGCAATAAAGTGGCTTGAAAAAGAGAGAGTAGGGGAGGCGTAAAGGAAGTAGCATGAAAACCTATACTATCATGTGTGAAAAAAGTAGCTATTCTCATTGCGCTGTGAGAAAAGGGGATCCTGCGGGGGCGCTGTGCGACGGCCTGGAGGGGCGGGATGGGGGGATATACGTATGACTAATCTAGGAGCATACATATCTGTCGACAACAAAACTCTGTAAAAGTAAAAAGTAAAATAAAATTAGGGAAAAAAAAGGAAAAAGAGAGAGTGGGCTGCAGAGGTTGTTTACATCTATGTCACCTGGCCCGCTCCGCAGAGAGCCTGTAACCCGGGACTCTCCCGTTTTTAACAGGCACCGGGTGACGCTGTGGCAGGAGGGTCCCTGGCTCGCACCCTGCGCTCGGTAGTGGCTCTGGCCCCGCCGTCCTCAGGCCTGGGGACCTGTGGGTGGGAGGTATGCAGCAAGGCAGAGAACGGGGCCACCTTTCTGGGGCATCGGCACTGCCCCTGCACCTGGGCCCTTGGCCTCCTGGGTCACTCTGGTCGGCTCGTGCGATCTGTGAATGCGTGTGGTTCTCCAAGGTCTGTGCAGCTGTGCGTGTCCCTGTGTGTATATGCATGTGTGTGGCATGCGTCTGTCTGTCTCCCTCCGTGTGGCGGGCATGACTGTACATCAGCAATCACTGCTACAGCGGAGCGTTCGCTTGTCACCAAGATGCTCGCAAGCACACCTACGTGTGTGTAAGTCATGTGTGGGCTTCGACTGTGTCATCTGGGTTTATCTGAGTGACTGTGTGTGTGTGTGTGTGCATGTGTAGGAAGAAACAGAACACTGGGTAGAGATGCACTAAAAAAATTAAAAAACAGGGCCTCTCACTTTATTTTATACTAAAGCAAAATCTAATTTCAAATTATTTCACCACACAGCTCAAGGCCCAAGAGAAAAGCAAGGGAAAACTGAAGATAACCTAACAGCCCAGATCACTGATTGATTACATCTCTTCAGAAGAGAAACTGCAACTCTAAAAGCGTTCACGTATTTATAACCACCTCCCTTGTCTGGGTGAGTGAGGCTGCCAGTGGGTTGACTATTTCACTCAGTATTCTCCAGGGTAAACTAGCAGCCCTGCCTGGTGTATCTACTAGTAATAAAAGACAAATTAACTTAAAAAGCTAATGCCTGCAGTTGCTTTCAGAGCTCTTCTTTTCAATCAAACCTAACTTCCACTCAGGAACCTTTTACACTTTAGAATCTGCACAAGCTTTGGAGTTTTGGAAACAATTTTTATGGTTTTTTAGTGAGCTGTGCCCTTTTCTGAAGTGACTTGGTGGAAGGCATTTTGGAAGATGCTGTGTTCCCTGCTGGTAGGGAGGAGAGGATGGCGGGTCCCCAGGGTGAGCTAAGGAGATCAAGGTCAGCCCACAGGAGAAAACTGTCCTGGCCATTGACCAAGCACAGGCCCTGGTCACGATGGGATCCAGATGCAGGTTCACAGCGTCGTAGTGCTCTGGCCGTCCTCAGGCCTGGGGACCTGTGGGTGGGAGGTATGCAGCAAGGCAGAGAACGGGGCCACCTTTCTGGGGCATCGGCACTGCCCCTGCACCTGGGCCCTTGGCCTCCTGGGTCACTCTGGTCGGCTCGTGCGATCTGTGAATGCGTGTGGTTCTCCAAGGTCTGTGCAGCTGTGCGTGTCCCTGTGTGTATATGCATGTGTGTGGCATGCGTCTGTCTGTCTCCCTCCGTGTGGCGGGCATGACTGTACATCAGCAATCACTGCTACAGCGGAGCGTTCGCTTGTCACCAAGATGCTCGCAAGCACACCTACGTGTGTGTAAGTCATGTGTGGGCTTCGACTGTGTCATCTGGGTTTATCTGAGTGACTGTGTGTGTGTGTGTGTGCATGTGTAGGAAGAAACAGAACACTGGGTAGAGATGCACTAAAAAAATTAAAAAACAGGGCCTCTCACTTTATTTTATACTAAAGCAAAATCTAATTTCAAATTATTTCACCACACAGCTCAAGGCCCAAGAGAAAAGCAAGGGAAAACTGAAGATAACCTAACAGCCCAGATCACTGATTGATTACATCTCTTCAGAAGAGAAACTGCAACTCTAAAAGCGTTCACGTATTTATAACCACCTCCCTTGTCTGGGTGAGTGAGGCTGCCAGTGGGTTGACTATTTCACTCAGTATTCTCCAGGGTAAACTAGCAGCCCTGCCTGGTGTATCTACTAGTAATAAAAGACAAATTAACTTAAAAAGCTAATGCCTGCAGTTGCTTTCAGAGCTCTTCTTTTCAATCAAACCTAACTTCCACTCAGGAACCTTTTACACTTTAGAATCTGCACAAGCTTTGGAGTTTTGGAAACAATTTTTATGGTTTTTTAGTGAGCTGTGCCCTTTTCTGAAGTGACTTGGTGGAAGGCATTTTGGAAGATGCTGTGTTCCCTGCTGGTAGGGAGGAGAGGATGGCGGGTCCCCAGGGTGAGCTAAGGAGATCAAGGTCAGCCCACAGGAGAGAAAACTGTCCCCTGGCCATTGACCAAGCACAGGCCCTGGTCACGATGGGATCCAGATGCGGGAGTGTGGATGGTTCACAGCTGACATTCTATCCATATACCAACTCAGTGGAACACAGTCAGCTTGGGACGGACAGGGCCAGTGCTGGGGTCTCTGCTACCGGAGCCTATTACTTGACAGGGCTAGTGGGACCTGAAACCAGGTTCTGGAGACCAGAGCCTCACAGCTGTGCCTTAGGGAGAGCGGAGTCTATAAACAGAAGACAGCAAAACAAACAAGAAAACCTATTCCCTCTAGCCAAGTCTGCAATCATCAATGCCAGAATCTGAAAGCGTTCAAAGTGTTCACAGGGCTACCCTGGGGGTCCAGCGGTTGAGAACCTGCCTTCCAACGCAGGGGACGTGGCTCGGTTCCCTGGTAAGTGGAAGTAGTGACATGTTTTATCCTTTTAGGCTTCAAAATCACTGCAGACGGTGACTGCAGCCACGAAATTAAAAGACACTTGCTCCCTGGAAGAAAAGCTATGACAAATCCAGACAGCGTATTAAAAAAGCAGAGGCACTGCGCCTGGCGCTGAGCTGCTCCCTTCCTCCCAGGACTTCTCACCTTCAGGGGGACTTCTTACCCCACCTGCATCCACCCTTCCCCACCTTCTCCCTATAGAAAACCAGTGTATCAGGTATGGAGCTGGAAACTGGGCCCCAGTTAGGTGGGGGTATGAGGCTGAGTGCTGGAGTCCCTCAACTAACCTAGGACCATCCCCAGGGGCTCCCACAGCCTTGGCCCCCATTACCATGTCCACGCCACTCCCCACTACCTGACTAATAGAATACACACACTGTGCTAGGTGTATGTATACATACATACATATACAATATATAAAATTTTTTTTAAAAGCAGAGGCATTACTTTGCTGACAAAGATCTATCTAGTCAGAGCTATAGTGTTTCAGTAGTCATGTACAGATGTGAGAGCTGGACCATAAAGAAGGCTGAGCACCGAGGAACTGATGCTTTTGAACTGTGGTGCTGGACAAGACTCTTGGAAATCCCTTGGACAGCAAGGAGATCAAAGCAGTCAATCCTAAAGGAAATCTACACCAAACGGTCACTGGAAGGACTGATGCGGAAGCTGAAGCTCCAATACTTTGGCCCCCTGATGCTAGAGACAGCTCAGCGGAAAAGACTCTGATGTCGGGAAAGAGTGAAGGCAAAAGAAGAAGGCGGCGGCAGAGCATGAAATGATTAGGCAGTATCACCGACTCAATGGATATGAATTTGAGCAAACTCCGGGGTATACAGAGGACAGAGGAGCTTGGTGTGCTCCATAGAGTCACAGAGAGTCAGATGCGACTTAGCGACTGAACAGCAAGAGGAACTAAGATTCCATGTGCCTCGGGGCAGCTAAGCCCATGCTCAAGAACAAGAGAAGCCGAGCACTGCAAAGAACACCCAGCATCCCGCCCCCCAAAAAGTGTTCACATTGATAATGGTGGGGGTGTGGGTGGGGGGATCCCCATTACGATCTGTGGCCTATTCCCTTTATTCATGAATACCTACTGTTGTCTCTTAGCCTCTGGGTTCTTCCCAGCTTTCTCCTCTCACTTCAACTCATTTAACTTCACTAATATTCTTACCATCAATGAGTTACTCCTTTGTTAAATCCAGGCCCCTGAAGCCTCCCTCAAGACTCTTCATCATCAGGCCTCCCTCACCTGGCCCTTACCTTCTCCCCAGGCCTGGGACCACTTCTAGGTCCCGCTGGCGTTTTTTTCCCCACCTCTCACATTCCCTTATTTATTCCAATAGCCATGCCTCTCAGGTCGCCCCTCACCCCCATCTCCCATTTCCTTTAAGATGGACCTCGAAGTCCTTCAGTGTAGCTTGTGCTCTGTAAACCTTTCCTATTAACCCATCTTGCAAAATCTTTCATTGACTTTGAATTTCTTTAACTGGTTTTTCTCATCACGGGTTCCCTAGAGTCTCAATGAATATCTGTTGAGTGATCAAACATTTGCAATATCAAAGTATCAGAGTTACACTCTAGGTGATCTGTTTGTGTCTTTTTTTTTTTTTTTTTATGCTTTACTAGTAGTGTTTTTAAATTTAATTTAATTTAATTTTTTATTTTACTTTTACAGAGTTTTGTTGTTTACAGATATGTATGATCTCAGATTAGTCACATGTATATCCCCCCTATCCCACCCCTGCAGGCCGTTAATCTCCTCAGAGAAACCATAAACTCCTCCAGATGGGAAATCTTGTGCCTTATCCCTTCAGTACGTGCACCACAGGATGGACAGCTGTCACCCAATGACTGTGTGAAGTGTTGAACTGAATTAAAATATATCTCCACCCCCACCTAAAACTGCCATGGAATCCACTGGAAGATAGTTTCTGAAACCAAAAGAACGCAAAGGCACAAAGAGGCTGGATCCATTTTTAGGAAAGAGGAAGTCAGAACAGGGGCTGACTTAGCGACTGAACAGCAAGAGGAACTAAGATTCCATGTGCCTCGGGCAGCTAAGCCCATGCTCAAGAACAAGAGAAGCCGAGCACTGCAAAGAACACCCAGCATCCCGCCCCCCAAAAAGTGTTCACATTGATAATGGTGGGGGTGTGGGTGGGGGGATCCCCATTACGATCTGTGGCCTATTCCCTTTATTCATGAATACCTACTGTTGTCTCTTAGCCTCTGGGTTCTTCCCAGCTTTCTCCTCTCACTTCAACTCATTTAACTTCACTAATATTCTTACCATCAATGAGTTACTCCTTTGTTAAATCCAGGCCCCTGAAGCCTCCCTCAAGACTCTTCATCATCAGGCCTCCCTCACCTGGCCCTTACCTTCTCCCCAGGCCTGGGACCACTTCTAGGTCCCGCTGGCGTTTTTTTCCCCACCTCTCACATTCCCTTATTTATTCCAATAGCCATGCCTCTCAGGTCGCCCCTCACCCCCATCTCCCATTTCCTTTAAGATGGACCTCGAAGTCCTTCAGTGTAGCTTGTGCTCTGTAAACCTTTCCTATTAACCCATCTTGCAAAATCTTTCATTGACTTTGAATTTCTTTAACTGGTTTTTCTCATCACGGGTTCCCTAGAGTCTCAATGAATATCTGTTGAGTGATCAAACATTTGCAATATCAAAGTATCAGAGTTACACTCTAGGTGATCTGTTTGTGTCTTTTTTTTTTTTTTTTTATGCTTTACTAGTAGTGTTTTTAAATTTAATTTAATTTAATTTTTTATTTTACTTTTACAGAGTTTTGTTGTTTACAGATATGTATGATCTCAGATTAGTCACATGTATATCCCCCCTATCCCACCCCTGCAGGCCGTTAATCTCCTCAGAGAAACCATAAACTCCTCCAGATGGGAAATCTTGTGCCTTATCCCTTCAGTACGTGCACCACAGGATGGACAGCTGTCACCCAATGACTGTGTGAAGTGTTGAACTGAATTAAAATATATCTCCACCCCCACCTAAAACTGCCATGGAATCCACTGGAAGATAGTTTCTGAAACCAAAAGAACCAGGCAAAAGAGGCTGGATCATTCAGGAAGAGAAGATTACTGGCCACTTTCTATGTCCTGAGTTTTTATCACCCCGACCCCCAGCCCACCACCACTTCTTTGGTCCTGGTAATGCTCTTAAGGATTTCAAATTAAATCTAGACAAGAGCATTTTGAACAGCTTGGAGCAGAAACAAACACAAAAAAACCCACACATTTTAATCACTGACTATCTTCTGCCTGAACAGCATGTCTTTTTGTTTTTCCTGGGTAGAGCTTAGTATTTATTCTTGTTTTCAGTCTGCTGGTCATGCTGACAGTGGAAATACCCCAGCAGCAGTTTACTGCTTGTTCCAAAAAAAAAAAAAAATACAAATAAAAATAACTGGCATCAACGTAGAATCAAATGCAGTAGTACTTCCCTCTTTTTTTTTAAGCCTAGCTCAATTATGTTTATTTATTTATTGTTTACATGAAAACCATTTTTATTGGGGTATATTTAGCCAATTAACAATTCTGTGATAGTTTCAGGTGAACCGTGAAGGGGCTTGGTCATACACATACATGGATCCGTTCTCCCCCAAACCCCCTTCTGATCCAGACTGGTACCTACCATTAAGCAGAGTTTCACATGCTACACAATAGATTTTTGTTGGTTATGCATTTCAAACGTGAGTGGTGCCTCGTTCTTTAATCACAGTCAAACTCAATTCAAAAACATTGAGTGAAAAAATCTAGAACCTAGGGCTTCCCTGGTGGTCCAGTGGGTAAGGACACCGCCTGGCAGTGCAAGAGGCGCTGGTTCGATCCCTGGCCTGGGAAGATCCCACGTGCCGCGGAGCGGCTGGACTGATGTGTCCAATTACCGAGCCGGAGCTCTGGAGCGCATGCGCCCAGAGCCGGTACTCTGCAACGACAGACGCCACTGCGATGGGAGGCCCACAGGAGCCAAAGAACAAAGACGGATGAACAGAGAGAAACGAAAGACCAATAGAAGTGGCCTGTTCGCCCCTCTCCCTCCCCACCTCCCTCAAAAAAAAAAAAATCCAGAAACTAGTCATTCTTAAATTTTACATTGCCTGCTGTTCTGAGGAACATGATAAAAATCGCATTCTCACCGACAGAATCTCATTCTATCCCAGTCAGAATGGGAATCTTCCCTCTTCCCAGCACATCCAGCCCATGAACCCCCGGAAGTGCCTCCTAGTAGCCGACTGGATGATCAGACTGACCGTGGCATTGCAGTGAATCTAAGTAGCCCTTATTTTACTAAATAACAGTCCCAAAGTGAAAGTAGTGACGCTGGGAATTCAGAGATGCCGAAGGAAAGGGGAAACCCCATAAAAAAAAGCTTCTTCTTAAGAATGTTGTTGTTTAGTCACAATTCAATCTAACTCTTGGCAGCCCCTGGATTGCAGCCTTCAGGCTCCTCTCTCCATGGGATTCTCAGGCAAGAATACTGGAGTGGGTTGCCATTCCCTTCTAAAAATAACTGGCATCAACGTAGAATCAAATGCAGTAGTACTTCCTCTTTTTTAAGCCTAGCTCAATTATGTTTATTTATTTATTGTTTACATGAAAACCATTTTTATTGGGGTATATTTAGCCAATTAACAATTCTGTGATAGTTTCAGGTGAACCGTGAAGGGGCTTGGTCATACACATACATGGATCCGTTCTCCCCCAAACCCCCTTCTGATCCAGACTGGTACCTACCATTAAGCAGAGTTTCACATGCTACACAATAGATTTTTGTTGGTTATGCATTTCAAACGTGAGTGGTGCCTCGTTCTTTAATCACAGTCAAACTCAATTCAAAAACATTGAGTGAAAAAATCTAGAACCTAGGGCTTCCCTGGTGGTCCAGTGGGTAAGGACACCGCCTGGCAGTGCAAGAGGCGCTGGTTCGATCCCTGGCCTGGGAAGATCCCACGTGCCGCGGAGCGGCTGGACTGATGTGTCCAATTACCGAGCCGGAGCTCTGGAGCGCATGCGCCCAGAGCCGGTACTCTGCAACGACAGACGCCACTGCGATGGGAGGCCCACAGGAGCCAAAGAACAAAGACGGATGAACAGAGAGAAACGAAAGACCAATAGAAGTGGCCTGTTCGCCCCTCTCCCTCCCCACCTCCCTCAAAAAAAAAAAAATCCAGAAACTAGTCATTCTTAAATTTTACATTGCCTGCTGTTCTGAGGAACATGATAAAAATCGCATTCTCACCGACAGAATCTCATTCTATCCCAGTCAGAATGGGAATCTTCCCTCTTCCCAGCACATCCAGCCCATGAACCCCCGGAAGTGCCTCCTAGTAGCCGACTGGATGATCAGACTGACCGTGGCATTGCAGTGAATCTAAGTAGCCCTTATTTTACTAAATAACAGTCCCAAAGTGAAAGTAGTGACGCTGGGAATTCAGAGATGCCGAAGAGAAGCCATAAAGAGCTTCTTTTAAGTGAAAAGGTGAAAGCTCTCCACTTAATAAGGAAACAAAAAAGGTATGCTGAGGTTGCTAAGTTCAAAGTTAAGAATGTTGTTGTTTAGTCACAATTCACATCTAACTCTTGGCAGCCCCCTGGATTGCAGCCTTCCAGGCTCCTCTCTCCATGGGATTCTCCAGGCAAGAATACTGGAGTGGGTTGCCATTCCCTTCTCCAGGGGATTTTCCAACCCAGGGATCGAACTTGAGTCTCTTCCATCTCCTGCACTGGCAGGTGACTTCTTCACCGCTGAGCATCAGGGAAGTCTCTGGGTCAGGAAGATCCCCTGGAGAAGGAAATGGCAACCCACTCCAGTATTCATGCTTGGAGAACCCCCTGGACAGAGGAGCCTGGTGGGCTACAGTTCATAGGCTTGCAAAGAGTTGGACATGAGTGAAGACTAAGCACTGGGGATTGGGATACAAAGGGTTCGGTATTACCCTCAGTTTCAAGCATCTTCTGGGGTCTGGGAACAAAACCCATAAAGCAGGGCTGTTGTAGGGAAAGACAGGGACTTCCAGGGTGCGTTCAGAGACCTGCACAGGATCACCTCGGGATCCATTCCTTGGGGTGTGAACATTCACAAGGCAACACCACAAAGGAAATTCTGACCACCTGCACAAGCTCATCAACCTCCTAAGGGTAATGTCAGCCTCCTCGTCTCGTGGGGATTTGAGTTCTGTTTCTTGCCATCCTTCCTTTTTCCTGGGTGGTTCAGCATCCCCTCAAGCAGAGCCCACCACCACCTCCCAGAACAGATTCACTTGCTCCCACTCCCATCCAAACCCTGGGCGCCCACCACACGCCAGACCCAGAGCTGGGCACCCAGCCATGTCCCGGACTCCATCGTCTAACATCCATCACCCCCTCTTCCCAGCACATCCAGCCCATGAACCCCCGGAAGTGCCTCCTAGTAGCCGACTGGATGATCAGACTGACCGTGGCATTGCAGTGAATCTAAGTAGCCCTTATTTTACTAAATAACAGTCCCAAAGTGAAAGTAGTGACGCTGGGAATTCAGAGATGCCGAAGAGAAGCCATAAAGAGCTTCTTTTAAGTGAAAAGGTGAAAGCTCTCCACTTAATAAGGAAACAAAAAAGGTATGCTGAGGTTGCTAAGTTCAAAGTTAAGAATGTTGTTGTTTAGTCACAATTCACATCTAACTCTTGGCAGCCCCCTGGATTGCAGCCTTCCAGGCTCCTCTCTCCATGGGATTCTCCAGGCAAGAATACTGGAGTGGGTTGCCATTCCCTTCTCCAGGGGATTTTCCAACCCAGGGATCGAACTTGAGTCTCTTCCATCTCCTGCACTGGCAGGTGACTTCTTCACCGCTGAGCATCAGGGAAGTCTCTGGGTCAGGAAGATCCCCTGGAGAAGGAAATGGCAACCCACTCCAGTATTCATGCTTGGAGAACCCCCTGGACAGAGGAGCCTGGTGGGCTACAGTTCATAGGCTTGCAAAGAGTTGGACATGAGTGAAGACTAAGCACTGGGGATTGGGATACAAAGGGTTCGGTATTACCCTCAGTTTCAAGCATCTTCTGGGGTCTGGGAACAAAACCCATAAAGCAGGGCTGTTGTAGGGAAAGACAGGGACTTCCAGGGTGCGTTCAGAGACCTGCACAGGATCACCTCGGGATCCATTCCTTGGGGTGTGAACATTCACAAGGCAACACCACAAAGGAAATTCTGACCACCTGCACAAGCTCATCAACCTCCTAAGGGTAATGTCAGCCTCCTCGTCTCGTGGGGATTTGAGTTCTGTTTCTTGCCATCCTTCCTTTTTCCTGGGTGGTTCAGCATCCCCTCAAGCAGAGCCCACCACCACCTCCCAGAACAGATTCACTTGCTCCCACTCCCATCCAAACCCTGGGCGCCCACCACACGCCAGACCCAGAGCTGGGCACCCAGCCATGTCCCGGACTCCATCGTCTAACATCCATCACCCCCATGGCTGGTGCCTGGCCTCACCGAGTCTGTGGGTCAGGAATGAAGGGGGAGGGGATGAGGCCACGCGCCCAGCCACACGGCTTGGCTAGTGGAGCCATGAGGCGTCCCTGACCGGAGCCAGCGTTCTCATCAGGCTCCCTCCTGAGCGGCGGCTCTCCACCCTGCCTCTGCGCTGGGAGTCCCAGGAGAGCTCTGACAAGCCCCTGTGCGGGACACCATCCCCAGAGACGTCCATTCAGCTTGTGGGGGCTGGGACCTGAATCAAGTCATTTTTTTAAACCTCAGTCCACTTCCTGGTGACTCTGACATGGAGCCAAGGGTGAGAAGCTATAAGCTACAGACTCCAGGCTGGGGAGGGCCTTGCCCCTGCTGTCCTGGCGGTGCTCCGGTCCTCAGCGCCCTGCCTGGCTCATGTCAGAAGTGACATGAATCCTTGCTGAGCAAAGGAATGAAAGCTTCACACTTTCCCACCAACGGTGTCACAGGCCTCCCGTTTCCTGACCCCGAACCTGCAGTCTTCCCACCACCAGAGGCGGCTGCCTGGTCCCGGGCTACAGACCCTCCCTCCTCCCCTCCTCCTTCCATAGGGACACAGAGTCACCTTCTCAGAGGCTCGCCTTCATCCCGTGACCCCTGGTGGCGCCAACGCTTCAACGCTCGCCCCATGCTTACAGAAGCAACTACGACCCCCTAGCCTGGGAGCAAAGACCCCCAGCATCCTGGTCCCTACCTATCCTTGGGATCAGGTCTTCCACCCTTCACAGATGCTCTCTTCTGGCCAGGCGGCCGTCCTCCTGGTCTGCTGCGTCTTGTGCTGCCAACGCTTCAACCCTGTCTGGATTCTGTCCGTCCACGAGGACCTTTTTCTCTTCCTTAGCCTCAGCGCCACCCGCCCTATCAAACTCCTAAGGGTAATGTCAGCCTCCTCGTCTCGTGGGGATTTGAGTTCTGTTTCTTGCCATCCTTCCTTTTTCCTGGGTGGTTCAGCATCCCCTCAAGCAGAGCCCACCACCACCTCCCAGAACAGATTCACTTGCTCCCACTCCCATCCAAACCCTGGGCGCCCACCACACGCCAGACCCAGAGCTGGGCACCCAGCCATGTCCCGGACTCCATCGTCTAACATCCATCACCCCCATGGCTGGTGCCTGGCCTCACCGAGTCTGTGGGTCAGGAATGAAGGGGGAGGGGATGAGGCCACGCGCCCAGCCACACGGCTTGGCTAGTGGAGCCATGAGGCGTCCCTGACCGGAGCCAGCGTTCTCATCAGGCTCCCTCCTGAGCGGCGGCTCTCCACCCTGCCTCTGCGCTGGGAGTCCCAGGAGAGCTCTGACAAGCCCCTGTGCGGGACACCATCCCCAGAGACGTCCATTCAGCTTGTGGGGGCTGGGACCTGAATCAAGTCATTTTTTTAAACCTCAGTCCACTTCCTGGTGACTCTGACATGGAGCCAAGGGTGAGAAGCTATAAGCTACAGACTCCAGGCTGGGGAGGGCCTTGCCCCTGCTGTCCTGGCGGTGCTCCGGTCCTCAGCGCCCTGCCTGGCTCATGTCAGAAGTGACATGAATCCTTGCTGAGCAAAGGAATGAAAGCTTCACACTTTCCCACCAACGGTGTCACAGGCCTCCCGTTTCCTGACCCCGAACCTGCAGTCTTCCCACCACCAGAGGCGGCTGCCTGGTCCCCGGGCTACAGACCCTCCCTCCTCCCCTCCTCCTTCCATAGGGACACAGAGTCACCTTCTCAGAGGCTCGCCTTCATCCCGTGACCCCTGGTGGCGCCAACGCTTCAACGCTCGCCCCATGCTTACAGAAGCAACTACGACCCCCTAGCCTGGGAGCAAAGACCCCCAGCATCCTGGTCCCTACCTATCCTTGGGATCAGGTCTTCCACCCTTCACAGATGCTCTCTTCTGGCCAGGCGGCCGTCCTCCTGGTCTGCTGCGCGTCTTGTGTATTCCTGCCAGAGCAGCTTCACAGGTGTGCCCCCCTCTCTCCTTCACCTCTGTCTGGATTCTGTCCGTCCACGAGGACCTGCCTCTCTGCCGTGCCTCTGCTCTTCCTTAGCCTCAGCGCCACCCTGCCCTGCCCAGGAATCCCTCCCAACTCTGAACCAAGACTCTTAACTTGGCTCCACGCTGACGTGGCTTCTAATCATCACGTCCAAGTGTGCACGTCCTCCTTTCCCGACTAAATCGTGACCGCTGGAAAGCAGCAATTTTATCTCCCCAGCAGCGACCCACAGGACACACGCTCCGCGAATGCTGTTGTGCATTTGGCATCTCTTTCCTCAGGGCGAGCGGCCTTACCTGTAATATCTAGACTGCAGGTAGGTGGAGCACACGGCCTTGGACACGTGGCTGGCGGAACCGAAGTCGATGACCTTGACTCTGTAGGGCTGTCTGGAGGGGTCCACCAGCATGATGTTCTCCGGTTTGAGGTCGGCATGGATCAGACCTAGGCTTTTCAGTTTCATCAGGGCGGTGGCCACCTGCTGCAGGACGGGCCGAATGTATTTGAGGGGCAAGGGGCTGAACTTGTTCTGCTTCAGAAAGTCATAGAGGTTCTGCTCCAGCATCTCGAACACCAAGCACGTGTGGTTCTTGTGCTGGAAGCACTCGTAGGCGCGGACGAAGTTGTAGTCGTCGGCGCTCTCCGTGCTCAGGCGGGCCAGGATGCTCACCTCGATCTGACCTTGGCGGGCGTAGGACGGGTGGTTCTTCAGGATCTTGATGGCCACGATCTCGTTGGTGCCCCGTTTCCAGCACTTGACCACCTGCCCGAACGTCCCCCGGCCCAGGAACTCTAAGACCTCGTAGGTGTTGGTCATGGAGCAGAGCACCTCATGCTGGACCAGCTGGTAGTCCCCCTCGCTGTTGGAGCCGCTGTTTTTGGAGGTGGCAGTCGAGGTGGTGGCAGTGGCGACAGTGGCCCCGCTCGCATTGTTCTGAATCATGGGTGGATGCTCTTCGATGATCTGCACGCTGCTCGTGTTCTCGATCTCCTCACTCTTCCGCTTGAGTCCGCATTTTTGGTAGGTGTCAAGGAGGCTCACAGTGCTGCGACGCATGAGGTTGTGCGGTCCGCCGAGGACGGGCCCGGTGACGGAGGTGCTGCTGGCTGACGTCACCACGATGTGCCCGGTGCTTCCTGGGAAGATGATGGTCTGCTCGTACGGGAGGCTGGGGTTGGGGACCGGCAGGGCGGCGCTGACGGTCGCCGCGGCTGGCTGGGACGCGGGCGCGTTCTTGTTCTGGCCGTACACCTTGCTGTGGGAGCCGTACCCGGTCATGTCCCAGTTGGAACTCGGCTCGACTTTCAGTTTCTTCACGCTACAGAAGGCACTTGATTGAAGGGTGTGAGGGGAGAAAACCTGCACATGTGAGGCCATACCTGCGGGAAACACCAAGGAGGGGAGAGACACAGGTGAGTCACCCTCGTGCGAGCGAACGCCGCAGCTACCCGGGTTCTGACTGGCGGCGCGGGGCCTAGAGAACACTGTCTTGCCACTTCACAGCAAAGCCGGAGGGGAGGGGCCTCCCTGGCGGCCCAGTGGTTAGGAATTCGCCCTGCAATGTGAGAGACCAGCGTTTGATCCCTGACTGGGGAAGATCCCACAGGCTGTGGAGCCAGGAAGCCTGTGCGCCTGAGAGCCTGTGCTCCACGAGAAGAGACGCTTGCGCGCCACAACTAGAGAGTAGCCTCCACTTGCCACAACTTGAGAAAGTCCAGAGCCACCGATGAAGACCCAGTGCAGTCAAAACCAGATACATTTTAGGGCTTCCCTGGTGGTGCAGTGGGTAGAGTCTGCCTTGCAGTGCAGGAGGCACCCGTTTGATCCCTGGTCGGGGAAGATCCCACATGCCGCGGAGCAGCTGGACTGGTGTGTCCAATTAGGAACCAGAGCCCTGGAGCGCATGTGCTCAGAGCTGGTGCCCTGCAAGGAGAGAGGCCACTCCGATGGGAGGCCCACACAGGCCAAAGAATTAAGACGGATGAAAACAGTGCTTCCCTGGTGGCCAGTCTAGTGGGTAAGGACACCGCCTTGCAGTGCAAGGGGTGCCGGTTCGATCCCTGGTGTGGGAAGATCCCACGTGCTGCGGAGCAGCTGGACCGATGTGTCCAATCACTGAGCTGGAGCTCTGGAGCGCATGTGCCCAGAGCCAGCGCTCTGTGACGACAGAGGCCACTGCGATGCGAGGCCCACACGGGCCAAGGAACAAAGATGGATGAAAATAGAGAAATGAAAGACCAATAGAAGTGGCCTGCTGCACACCCCCTCCCCACCCCAACGCCCCACACCAAAAAAAAAAAAAAAAGATAGATGAAAATAAATGAACAAAAAAACCAATAAAAGAGGCCAAATAAATAAATACATTTTTAAAACTGAAAAAAATAATGTTGGAAAAGTTCATCTTTCTGACCCAGAAGCACAGTCTGGCCACTCAGCCTGTGGGCCTGAGGCACTGTAGCAGGAGACTTGTAGCATGAGAATGCAGCCAAGACTCAGAGATGGTATCAGAATACCTGAATTTAGTTCTTTTTTTCTTTTTTTGTAATAAATATTGTTTGTGATAGAAACAGATTCTTCCTTAGTTTTTTTTGCTTAGTTTACTCTTTTTTTTAAAAATTTTTTATTTTACTTTTTACTTTTACAGAGTTTTGTTGTTTACAGATATGTAGGATCCCAGATTAGTCATATGTATATCCCCCCAACCCACCCCTCCAAGTCGTCACACAGCACCCCTGCAGGATCCCCTTTTCTCACAGCTCTATGAGAATAGCTATTTTTGTCACATATGATAGTATAGGTTTTCATGCTACAGAAGTGCACTCTTAAACGACTTCCTAATTGCCTAATCTAATGGCCTTTTTTCAGACTCTATTCCCTTTGCCCTCTCAGCAACTAGCCCATCTGATAGTGCTGACCACGACTTCCTTCCTGATGGTCTTATCCATGCCCTGTGAATCTGTAACCTCCCCATCCCGCCGCTGATTGCACATCATGTGCCGGCTGCTTCCTCTTCCTCCTTTAAAACATGGGCATCGCCAGTGTCTGAACTCTGCTCTCTGGATTTAAGTTCTCATCTCTGCAGGCGACCCCCACACTTGCATCAGAGGCCAAATGCTCTGTTGTTCCTTCTAGTAACGTATTTCTGCCTCCTGCTACAACACCAAAGATGACCTTCCAAAGATGAACTCCTTAGCTTTTCCTAAAAGTCGAGCCATTTCACCTCTGTGATCATGTCCCCATGTCTGTTCATAAAATATTCTAGTCACTTGGTTCCAGGACTGCGAATTTTACCTTTGATGATTTTTCTTTGCTTCCATGGACAAGGTGTAGAGTTTCATTTCTCCCTCCTCCACCTCTTTGTTTCTGTTTTTGCAGCCATTTCTACAAAGCATTTCTCCCTCTCCCATGGAGCAAAGGAAGTACAGGCATCTGGTCTACCTGAGTGTTCTTTCCTCTGCCCACACTCAGCCACCAGATTATTTCCCTAGAACATTGCTAAGCATGTCACTCCTCTGTCCAAAAACTTTCAATGATTCCTTAGTGTCTAGAAGATAAATTTGAGGACTCTTAACACTTTCACATTCTGATTTTAACTGCTTTGCTGGTTTCACCTCTAACTATTAACCTTCCTGAACCCTCAGTTTTAATTAAGCTGTTCTACTCACTGTTCCTGGATGGTCTCTTCCCTTTCCTACCTCCATTCTCTTACATTTCGTTTCTAAGCCACTTCCCGTGCACACTGCCCATCTGCTCACAATATCTGTCTTGAAATGAATTACTTAGCTTTTGTGCTATGTCACTGTTTCCATGTTTAAGTCATGTTTCCACAACCAGGCTATATTCAGAGGGTATGAGCCACAGTTTATATCTCATAACTCTCCCCCACCTCCAGCGTTCACCCAAGTTAACATATGAGGCATTCAGTGGATGGGAAAAGCACTCTATCCGACCAGGCCGCCATGATAGTATAGGTTTTCATGCTACAGAAGTGCACTCTTAAACGACTTCCTAATTGCCTAATCTAATGGCCTTTTTTCAGACTCTATTCCCTTTGCCCTCTCAGCAACTAGCCCATCTGATAGTGCTGACCACGACTTCCTTCCTGATGGTCTTATCCATGCCCTGTGAATCTGTAACCTCCCCATCCCGCCGCTGATTGCACATCATGTGCCGGCTGCTTCCTCTTCCTCCTTTAAAACATGGGCATCGCCAGTGTCTGAACTCTGCTCTCTGGATTTAAGTTCTCATCTCTGCAGGCGACCCCCACACTTGCATCAGAGGCCAAATGCTCTGTTGTTCCTTCTAGTAACGTATTTCTGCCTCCTGCTACAACACCAAAGATGACCTTCCAAAGATGAACTCCTTAGCTTTTCCTAAAAGTCGAGCCATTTCACCTCTGTGATCATGTCCCCATGTCTGTTCATAAAATATTCTAGTCACTTGGTTCCAGGACTGCGAATTTTACCTTTGATGATTTTTCTTTGCTTCCATGGACAAGGTGTAGAGTTTCATTTCTCCCTCCTCCACCTCTTTGTTTCTGTTTTTGCAGCCATTTCTACAAAGCATTTCTCCCTCTCCCATGGAGCAAAGGAAGTACAGGCATCTGGTCTACCTGAGTGTTCTTTCCTCTGCCCACACTCAGCCACCAGATTATTTCCCTAGAACATTGCTAAGCATGTCACTCCTCTGTCCAAAAACTTTCAATGATTCCTTAGTGTCTAGAAGATAAATTTGAGGACTCTTAACACTTTCACATTCTGATTTTAACTGCTTTGCTGGTTTCACCTCTAACTATTAACCTTCCTGAACCCTCAGTTTTAATTAAGCTGTTCTACTCACTGTTCCTGGATGGTCTCTTCCCTTTCCTACCTCCATTCTCTTACATTTCGTTTCTAAGCCACTTCCCGTGCACACTGCCCATCTGCTCACAATATCTGTCTTGAAATGAATTACTTAGCTTTTGTGCTATGTCACTGTTTCCATGTTTAAGTCATGTTTCCACAACCAGGCTATATTCAGAGGGTATGAGCCACAGTTTATATCTCATAACTCTCCCCCACCTCCAGCGTTCACCCAAGTTAACATATGAGGCATTCAGTGGATGGGAAAAGCACTCTATCCGACCAGGCCGCCAGGAGAACTTATGTTCTTTAGCAAGAGCAATCACCAGTCACAAATACCTATGCAACTTGGCCTCCCTCTGAAGAAAAGCCTGCTAGTATTTTTCCAACCAAACCAGGGCAGAGCCCAGGCAGTTCTGGTTCTGGGGTCAGCAGCTGTGTTCTGTCTATACTTCATCCTGGACATGCTCTGATGGGCATCACCTGCTCTGAACCCCACCTTGACCCTGATCTCATAGGTCTCTCAGAGGCTTCCTTTCTTGTCTGGCTCCTAAACTCCAGCATCTACCTGTGTGACATGAATACACTTCTGTAGACGGCCTACTGTCTGACAAGACTATTCTGGCTTGCTCCTGTAGAATTCATACTTGGCCTGTTTCTTCCTACTGAACTTTTTGTCCAAGTCAATCTCCCCTTAATTCTCTAATAGCACAGAAAATGACTTCTCTACATTTATCCATATTAAATAATCATACTGTTGCAGATATTTCATACAATATAGAAGTGACCAATCCCTTGGCTTTTGGTAACGTTATCCACTGAAAAGGCAAAGCAATTAGCATCTCCTTTATTGTCTGGTATCCAAGTTTGCCCCTCAGTCCTCCATCCTTGGTATTTCGAAGCAGGAGGACGGAGGCCCAGGAGGACGGGGTTAGGAAGGGCGGTGTAGCGATTCCTTAGTGTCTAGAAGATAAATTTGAGGACTCTTAACACTTTCACATTCTGATTTTAACTGCTTTGCTGGTTTCACCTCTAACTATTAACCTTCCTGAACCCTCAGTTTTAATTAAGCTGTTCTACTCACTGTTCCTGGATGGTCTCTTCCCTTTCCTACCTCCATTCTCTTACATTTCGTTTCTAAGCCACTTCCCGTGCACACTGCCCATCTGCTCACAATATCTGTCTTGAAATGAATTACTTAGCTTTTGTGCTATGTCACTGTTTCCATGTTTAAGTCATGTTTCCACAACCAGGCTATATTCAGAGGGTATGAGCCACAGTTTATATCTCATAACTCTCCCCCACCTCCAGCGTTCACCCAAGTTAACATATGAGGCATTCAGTGGATGGGAAAAGCACTCTATCCGACCAGGCCGCCAGGAGAACTTATGTTCTTTAGCAAGAGCAATCACCAGTCACAAATACCTATGCAACTTGGCCTCCCTCTGAAGAAAAGCCTGCTAGTATTTTTCCAACCAAACCAGGGCAGAGCCCAGGCAGTTCTGGTTCTGGGGTCAGCAGCTGTGTTCTGTCTATACTTCATCCTGGACATGCTCTGATGGGCATCACCTGCTCTGAACCCCACCTTGACCCTGATCTCATAGGTCTCTCAGAGGCTTCCTTTCTTGTCTGGCTCCTAAACTCCAGCATCTACCTGTGTGACATGAATACACTTCTGTAGACGGCCTACTGTCTGACAAGACTATTCTGGCTTGCTCCTGTAGAATTCATACTTGGCCTGTTTCTTCCTACTGAACTTTTTGTCCAAGTCAATCTCCCCTTAATTCTCTAATAGCACAGAAAATGACTTCTCTACATTTATCCATATTAAATAATCATACTGTTGCAGATATTTCATACAATATAGAAGTGACCAATCCCTTGGCTTTTGGTAACGTTATCCACTGAAAAGGCAAAGCAATTAGCATCTCCTTTATTGTCTGGTATCCAAGTTTGCCCCTCAGTCCTCCATCCTTGGTATTTCGAAGCAGGAGGACGGAGGCCCAGGAGTTAGGAGCGGGGGGTGTAGCGAAGGGGTCAGAGGCAGCGGAAGAAACAATGCCAAAGTGACATAAAGGAGAGGCAGTTCTACTCTCTGTTTTCACTGTTTCAAAAAATCTGGGTGGAAAGGCCAGGGTGTCGAAGTGGAATTTTACAGAGGGAGAGAGAATGGCTTATGACTTGTTTGCTACTGGGATGACAGCCAAGGGTCATAAAATTGTGGAAACTGTCACCAGTGACGTCTGGTGGCGGAGTCCCAGGATCAGAGAGGGGGGTCTGTGTGGCCAGAGACACCCTTTGCCACAGAAGCCTGGCCTGGCGTGGCCCCTGCTGCCCCTTGACAAGGTCAGCAGCCACTGTTCTAGAACTAGTCACAATTCGTGACACACTCTCACTTCCACTTCTGAGCTTTATTGAGATATAACTGACACATGAAATTGTGGAAGTCTGATGTGTACAATGTAATGATTTGATACGTGTTGATATACAAAATGATCATCATAAGGCTAGTTACCACCTCCTGATGGTTACCTCACTGCCTTACCTTTTGTGTGTCTGTGCGGTGAGAACATTTAAGATTTCCTCTCTTAGCAACTTTCAAGTATACAATGCAGCTTGTTAACCACAGTCCCCAGCCCTCAAGCTCACTTATCTTAGAGCTGGAAGTTTGCCAATACTGTCTTAATACTTTTATTCTGCAGCAGAGGCCATTTTGCTCTGCAAAGCAAACTGCCCAAAGAAAATACAGCTAAAGAAAGTCTCCAATAATAATAGTAATAACAGTAACAACAATAATTTATTTTTAAATCTCTAACCTGTCTTATAAGGGATAAGCCACTGCTGGTAGCTGCATGGCTTAGTCTTAAAATAATCCTACAGGAATAACCAAACTTATTTCCAAACATTTCTTTTTGAGAGTACTTTTCTGGAACAAATCCTCCAGATTAGTGGAGCTCCCAGAGAGCCCAGGGCGCACCTTTTGCATTCTGTTTATTCAGATCCCTGAGGCTGGGAGTGAGGAAGGCGAAGACATTTTCGTTTTCCACTCTAGGAAGGGATGTTTTCTCCCACTTCTTTCTTTTCCTTTTTGGCTGTGCTGGGTCTTCGTAGCTGTGCATGGGCTTTCTCTAGTTGCAGTGAGTGGGGACTCCTCTCTAGTTGTGGTGCCCAGGCTGCTCACGGCGGTGGCTTCTCTTGTTACGGAGCAAGGGCTCTAGAGTGTGGGTTTCAGTAGTTGAGGTTGCACGGCTTAGTTGTTCCATGCCGTATGGGGTTTTCCTGGCCCAGGGATGGAACTAGTGTCCCCGTTCACTGGCAGGTGGATTATTATCTGCGGTGACACCAGGGAAGTCCTATTTCCTTTCATTTCTTGCTGTGTTGAACTCTGTACTCTGCAAGGCCTACCTCCCTCCTTATCTGTCAATTTTCTTTTCAGAAGAGGCAGGGGTTTAATGGATGTTTTTGGTTTGATTCTGTGACACAGTCTCAATTGCTTTTTAAGTCATCCCTGTCCTTCCGATTTGGCTCTTGGGACAGAAAGGGAGTTTTTCTCCTCCTTCCATGAGAGACTGGGCGTGAGGGCGGGTTTTGAGCCCCTGATAGGTGAGGGACCTGGGAAATCATTGTAGGATAAATCTGCAGAACTCACACCTGCTCCCTAGTGGGGTCACGAGACTGAGAACTGATCCACAAATGCCCGAGGAGCCCCGCAAGGTGACTCCTGACCTGACGGCCTCGCCGTCACTCAAGTGAAAGCACAGCCCGTCACCAGCACTTAGAACTCAAGGTTCTAAAAGGCACAGGCCTGTTCCCATCTGTCTCACACGCAGGTCAAACTCATAAACTTCGACTACCAGATATGCACCAGGGCCTCGCATGCTTTTAAATGCTACTGATACAAGTTTATGTGGATGTTAGAAAAGTGACCAGTAAAAGGCACTTAAAAACAAATTTACTAAAATTTAAGTCAACTTATACAACTGTATGTAATCCATTCTTCCTTGCATAGGGCAAATGAAATACAGCCCCTATAAAATAGGCATGAAGACACATCCTAGAGTCAGCAGAATTAAAAGCCATGGTCTGTAAGAAGGTTGTTTTTGTTTTTTTTTTTTTAAACCAGCAAAGACGAAAGACTTCTTACGTGCTCCCAACAAATCCAGTCTCCTGAGGCTTAGGGTGTTTTTTTTTTTTTTTTTTTAGGGTGCATTTCTGATGGCCTGTATGCTAAAGGCAGAGAAAACACCGGGCTCTCTTTTGGCCACTTGATTCACAGGCTCATTTTGCATTTTTCAAAAAATCCTGTGGGACTTCCCTGGAGGTCTGGTGGCTAAGACTCAGCATTCCCGCGGCAGGGGACCTGGGCTAGATGCCTGGTTGGGAACTAGACCCACATGCGGCAACAAAGACACTGCACCACCAGAGGAGGATCTTCCCGACCCCGGCAATGAACCCACGCCTCTCGTGTCTCCTGCATGGGTAGGCAGAGGCTGGACCACAGAGCCACCTGGGAAGCCCTCCGAAAACTACATCCTCACTAAAATAGCTGCCTTCACCTCTTTAAGAGAAAGGCCGTGTATGTCCACTGATGTTATCACACCTGACTTCACACCCTATCACTCAGGAGTCTCCAGATTTTAACATCTTGAGCACCTTGTATGTTCCAGGCTCGGGGGGCCAGACGTTTCACAAACAGGGTAAACATACATCTGACTTGGGACAGTCTGGACTTTCCCTTGTTACAACAATTCAATGAACAAGAGCACTCTCCCCATTTTCATTCTTACAAGGGTTCTAGTTGGAAAACCAGGAAGTCAGGTGATGTGGAAAAACCAGACCCTAACCCCAGAAGTTCAAACCTGAATAATTCTATGTGCCTCTTTGTCTTAATGGTTCAAAAAGAAATTTATTTTTCTAGGGTTAAGAATAATTTTTTCCACCCTAAACAGAAAAAAAAAAAAGGAAGAGTTAAAAATTTTTCATGATCTTCCTGAGCTCTTAAGTCACAAGCATTTTTAAAAGGTCATTTGTTAAAGGATTGGCTCATTTAGTTCATTTTTTTCCTCTTATTTGCTTAGTTTCTTCATAATTCTATATTTCACAATTAGATGAACAGAAAAGTTGCTTCACATCTGAGTACATTTCCTATTCATTTCACCACCCCAAAATTATCTACTGGAAGATCAGACTCTGGGGAAACTACAGGAATGAGTGAGGGCTCACTTATGAGTTAAAAAAAAATTAAACTGAATTCAATTGCACTGGAATCTCTCAAAGCTCAAGAGAAGGACTTATGGGCTTCCCTGGTGGTCCAGTGGGTAAGGACACCGCCTTGCAGTGCAAGGGGCGCCAGTTCGATCCCTGGCCTGGGAAGATCCCACGTGCTGCAAAGCAGCTGGACCCATGTGTCCAATTACCGAGCCAGAGCTCTGGAGCGCATGCGCCCAGAGCCAGTGCTCTGCGACAATAGAGACCACCACGATGGGAGGCCCACACAGACCAAAGGACAAAGATGGATGAAAATAGACAAATGAAAGACCAATAGAAGTAGCCCGTCCTGCTCCCTCCCTCCCACCCCACCTCCCCCCAAAAATAAATAAATCTTTTTAAAAAAAACCCAGAAACCACCCTCCCCCCCCAAAAGAGAAGGACTTATAAGCCAAACAGGGGCACCATTTTCATCAGTACATAAAGTTTAATTTTAATAATGCAGATCTCCACCCAGGATCCAGTTACATTGTTAAAGAGAAGAGACTCACAAACACCTTAGTCTGGGAATTTCCTGGCAGTCCAGTGGTTAAGAGTCCATACTTCCATTACAGAGGGCAGGGCTTTGATCCCCTGTTGGGGAACTAAGATCCTACAAGTCACATGATGTAACTAAAAAAAACTGAAGGAAAAAAAAAATAAAAACAGCTTAGTTTAAGAGGGATCCCACTAAAAGTTCAAACCTGAATAATTCTATGTGCCTCTTTGTCTTAATGGTTCAAAAAGAAATTTATTTTTCTAGGGTTAAGAATAATTTTTTCCACCCTAAACAGAAAAAAAAAAAAGGAAGAGTTAAAAATTTTTCATGATCTTCCTGAGCTCTTAAGTCACAAGCATTTTTAAAAGGTCATTTGTTAAAGGATTGGCTCATTTAGTTCATTTTTTTCCTCTTATTTGCTTAGTTTCTTCATAATTCTATATTTCACAATTAGATGAACAGAAAAGTTGCTTCACATCTGAGTACATTTCCTATTCATTTCACCACCCCAAAATTATCTACTGGAAGATCAGACTCTGGGGAAACTACAGGAATGAGTGAGGGCTCACTTATGAGTTAAAAAAAAATTAAACTGAATTCAATTGCACTGGAATCTCTCAAAGCTCAAGAGAAGGACTTATGGGCTTCCCTGGTGGTCCAGTGGGTAAGGACACCGCCTTGCAGTGCAAGGGGCGCCAGTTCGATCCCTGGCCTGGGAAGATCCCACGTGCTGCAAAGCAGCTGGACCCATGTGTCCAATTACCGAGCCAGAGCTCTGGAGCGCATGCGCCCAGAGCCAGTGCTCTGCGACAATAGAGACCACCACGATGGGAGGCCCACACAGACCAAAGGACAAAGATGGATGAAAATAGACAAATGAAAGACCAATAGAAGTAGCCCGTCTGCTCCCCTCCCTCCCCACCCCACCTCCCCAAAAATAAATAAATCTTTTAAAAACCCAGAAACCACCCTCCCCCCCCAAAAGAGAAGGACTTATAAGCCAAACAGGGGCACCATTTTCATCAGTACATAAAGTTTAATTTTAATAATGCAGATCTCCACCCAGGATCCAGTTACATTGTTAAAGAGAAGAGACTCACAAACACCTTAGTCTGGGAATTTCCTGGCAGTCCAGTGGTTAAGAGTCCATACTTCCATTACAGAGGGCAGGGCTTTGATCCCCTGTTGGGGAACTAAGATCCTACAAGTCACATGATGTAACTAAAAAAAACTGAAGGAAAAAAAAAATAAAAACAGCTTAGTTTAAGAGGGGCCCACTTCCTCACTTTTATAGTCCTTTGGACACATGCTTCTACCAAATAGCATTTGATAGAAGCTACAGGTCTTTTTTCATGTATATATATAATCCAGAACTCAAAGGATGGATTAATTCTGAGCCCTAGCTGACTGCTATACCTCTCATGTATCACATTATGCACCTAAGATATAATAAAATCATAATATATTTCAAAATATATAAAAAATACATGAGGGCGTCCCCTGGTGGTCCAGTGGGTAAGGACACCGCCTTGCAGTGCAAGGGGCGCTGGTTTGATCCCTGGCCTGGGAAGATCCCACGTGCCGCGGAGCGGCTGGACTGATGTGTCCAATCACCGAACTGGAGCTTTGGAGCGCATGAGCCCAGAGCCAGCGCCCTGCAACGACAGACGCCACCGCAATGGGAGGCCCACGCGGGCCAAAGAACAAAGACGGATGAAAATAGAGAAATGAAAGACCAATAGAAGTGGCCCGCCTGCTCCCCTCCCTCCCCAACCCGACCCCTGCCCAAAATAAATAAATAAATAAATCTTTAAAAAAAAAAAATACATGAGTGCTAGAAATATGTACCTGAATGGACATTTAAAAACACCCAGGAAAGGGTTAATCTGCATCGTCCTTGATTACCATAATTTGATACCTCAGGTGGTTGAAAAGTAACAGAAAAAATTTCTTCATTGACATATGTAACAATATTCATAAAATCTTAATGACTGTAATCCTGCTTGTCAAGTTTATATTTCACAAGAAGTACAAAGATAATTTCAGGTTAGTCCATTTCTAAATGATACATTTCCAAAACAGGGTATACTAAATGTCTGTGGAGCTTCTATATAGTTTTCCATCAAAGTCTATTTTTCTGCTAGTTGTGTCATGTTAAATGTGTACTCTCCCTCCACCAGTACTCAGTTTAGAACCAACTGTAAGCTCTACAGAACTCCTTATCAATAGAGACAATCGCAGTACTACTGATTCCATTAAGAGCTCTCTCTATAAAAAGGCTGGAGTCGTATGGCCATGGCAAATCGGGCAGGTTTCTTTTCTGGGATTTCCAATTAAGGGAAGGAAAAAATAAAACAGCTTAGTTTAAGAGGGCCCACTTCCTCACTTTTATAGTCCTTTGGACATGCTTCTACCAAATAGCATTTGATAGAAGCTACAGGTCTTTTTTCATGTATATATATAATCCAGAACTCAAAGGATGGATTAATTCTGAGCCCTAGCTGACTGCTATACCTCTCATGTATCACATTATGCACCTAAGATATAATAAAATCATAATATATTTCAAAATATATAAAAAATACATGAGGGCGTCCCCTGGTGGTCCAGTGGGTAAGGACACCGCCTTGCAGTGCAAGGGGCGCTGGTTTGATCCCTGGCCTGGGAAGATCCCACGTGCCGCGGAGCGGCTGGACTGATGTGTCCAATCACCGAACTGGAGCTTTGGAGCGCATGAGCCCAGAGCCAGCGCCCTGCAACGACAGACGCCACCGCAATGGGAGGCCCACGCGGGCCAAAGAACAAAGACGGATGAAAATAGAGAAATGAAAGACCAATAGAAGTGGCCCGCCTGCTCCCCTCCCTCCCCAACCCGACCCCTGCCCAAAATAAATAAATAAATAAATCTTTAAAAAAAAAAAATACATGAGTGCTAGAAATATGTACCTGAATGGACATTTAAAAACACCCAGGAAAGGGTTAATCTGCATCGTCCTTGATTACCATAATTTGATACCTCAGGTGGTTGAAAAGTAACAGAAAAAATTTCTTCATTGACATATGTAACAATATTCATAAAATCTTAATGACTGTAATCCTGCTTGTCAAGTTTATATTTCACAAGAAGTACAAAGATAATTTCAGGTTAGTCCATTTCTAAATGATACATTTCCAAAACAGGGTATACTAAATGTCTGTGGAGCTTCTATATAGTTTTCCATCAAAGTCTATTTTTCTGCTAGTTGTGTCATGTTAAATGTGTACTCTCCCTCCACCAGTACTCAGTTTAGAACCAACTGTAAGCTCTACAGAACTCCTTATCAATAGAGACAATCGCAGTACTACTGATTCCATTAAGAGCTCTCTCTATAAAAAGGCTGGAGTCGTATGGCCATGGCTGGGGAGTTAGGAGAGGGTGAGCTGTATGGAGAGAGTAACATGGGAACTTATACTACCATATGTAAAATAGATAACCAATGGGAATTTGCTGTAAGACTCAGGGAACTCAAATAAGGGCTCTGGAACCATCTGGATGGGAGGTAAGTTCAAGAGGGAGGGGGCATATATATACCTATGACTGATTTATGTTGATGTTTGGCAGAAAACAACAAAATTATGTAAGGCAATATCTTTCAACTTAAAAAATAAATGAATTCTAAAAAAAGGCTGGAATTGGGTACAAAAGGAAGCACAAGACATTTAAGATGCTGGGTACTAGTGGGCTAAAGAAGCTTAAAATCTCATGGGATTGCTAAGGTCCATGCAAAGTGAAGAAGACAACTGGCAATCCTGGGTAACACAAGCAACTTGCCAAAATAAATGTAGCAGGAGTTCAGAGGCAGAAATTACCATGGGCTGCGGTTGGGCAAGGGCTTACCGGGGAGGTAAAGTAAGAGTTGAGCTGTGATTAGAAAGACGTTCTGTCCTTTGAAGGGCGGTGTGGCGGCTCCTGCTGACTGCGTCGGGGGCTTGCAGCCAGCACGATGGTCTCTGCCCTCCGGAAGCTGAGGCTTTGCTTGGTGACAATAACTCAGGAACTTTTAACAGCTGTCATACATTAACAAATGCTCATCCTCAACCTAACTACCGGTCTACACTGGGTGCCCCCAAAGCCTATTTATCCAGAGTTGTCATCTGATAACTTCAACCTTTTAGAAGTAAGTCTGAAATATTGACAATGCTGATGTGAAGCCCTCAGTACTAGGCTCATTTAACCATCACCTAACATGCAATTAACAAGTGGCAGAGGAACTGTCCTGACTGGGCTTGCTCTCTGTGTCTGATTCCAGGTGTGCACACCACAGCTGGAAGGTCAGGTGCATGTCCCATTTTACAGGTGGGTAAACTAGCTGTAAAAGTTGTGTTAGTAGCTCAGACGTGCCTGACTCTTTGTGACCCCATGGACTGTAGACCACCGGGCTCCTCTGTCCATGAAATTCTCCAGGCAAGAATACTGGAGTGGGTAGCCATGCCCTTCTCCAGGGCGTCTTCCTGACCCAAGGATGGACCCAGCTGTATGGAGAGAGTAACATGGGAACTTATACTACCATATGTAAAATAGATAACCAATGGGAATTTGCTGTAAGACTCAGGGAACTCAAATAAGGGCTCTGGAACCATCTGGATGGGAGGTAAGTTCAAGAGGGAGGGGGCATATATATACCTATGACTGATTTATGTTGATGTTTGGCAGAAAACAACAAAATTATGTAAGGCAATATCTTTCAACTTAAAAAATAAATGAATTCTAAAAAAAGGCTGGAATTGGGTACAAAAGGAAGCACAAGACATTTAAGATGCTGGGTACTAGTGGGCTAAAGAAGCTTAAAATCTCATGGGATTGCTAAGGTCCATGCAAAGTGAAGAAGACAACTGGCAATCCTGGGTAACACAAGCAACTTGCCAAAATAAATGTAGCAGGAGTTCAGAGGCAGAAATTACCATGGGCTGCGGTTGGGCAAGGGCTTACCGGGGAGGTAAAGTAAGAGTTGAGCTGTGATTAGAAAGACGTTCTGTCCTTTGAAGGGCGGTGTGGCGGCTCCTGCTGACTGCGTCGGGGGCTTGCAGCCAGCACGATGGTCTCTGCCCTCCGGAAGCTGAGGCTTTGCTTGGTGACAATAACTCAGGAACTTTTAACAGCTGTCATACATTAACAAATGCTCATCCTCAACCTAACTACCGGTCTACACTGGGTGCCCCCAAAGCCTATTTATCCAGAGTTGTCATCTGATAACTTCAACCTTTTAGAAGTAAGTCTGAAATATTGACAATGCTGATGTGAAGCCCTCAGTACTAGGCTCATTTAACCATCACCTAACATGCAATTAACAAGTGGCAGAGGAACTGTCCTGACTGGGCTTGCTCTCTGTGTCTGATTCCAGGTGTGCACACCACAGCTGGAAGGTCAGGTGCATGTCCCATTTTACAGGTGGGTAAACTAGCTGTAAAAGTTGTGTTAGTAGCTCAGACGTGCCTGACTCTTTGTGACCCCATGGACTGTAGACCACCGGGCTCCTCTGTCCATGAAATTCTCCAGGCAAGAATACTGGAGTGGGTAGCCATGCCCTTCTCCAGGGCGTCTTCCTGACCCAAGGATGGACCCAGGTCTCCTGCATTGCAGGCAGACTCTTTGCCGTCTGAGCCGCCAGGAAAGCCCAATCTGAGTGTAGGGAGATGATGATTTAGCTTATGCAAGCTTACTTTACTATAGCCAGCCCAGTTGGGATTTGAATTGAGGTCTGCCTGACTCCCCAAACCAAGCTGTTAATGCTTCTTCTTCTTCATGCCCAGGGTCTTGGAGTCACAGCAACAAATACGGGCACAGGTACCATGACAGCCAGGGAAAAATGAAAGCTGGTGTGTGAGAGGAGACTCATCTAAGGCACGGGGCAGGCCGACTGCTCACCACCTGGGAAAACAATGCCCCCAACACAGCACTCCCAAGTCACCAGCAATCTTCTATCCTCTGATTACAATGACACGAGACAAATATAACCATTCGAAACTGTTCAAATAAAATAAATTTATCTTCTGAAAGAGGTAAACTTCACCTCTCTGATGCACAGTGGTGCAGTGGACAGAGCACTGGTCTTGGGTGAGCTGACCTAGGCTTTCCCAGCCATCTGGGGAGGAGGTAATGAGGACCTAGACTATAGTCACCTGAAAGAATAGAAAGGCAGCAGCAGAAATGTAACACTAAAGAGAAGAGAGGCAAGACACACTGACCGACAAGACACCGGGGCAAAGGCGAGGGAGCGATCAAGTATTAGTATGTCTGGGGGCCTGAAAGGAGTGGGCTTCCACTGACGTGAAAGTGGGAGCTGCAGCTGTAAAAAGAAATGCAGAAGAATCAGCCCCAATGAGGTGGATGGATCTAGAACCTATCATAAAAAGTGAAGTAAGTCAAAAAGAGAAAGACACGTTCTGTATACTAACACATATATATGGACTCTAGTAAGAGGGTTATGGTAACACATGTAGTGAAGCGATGGAAAAACAGACATAGAGAACAGACATATGGGCATTGTGGGGAGGCATAGAGGTAGCAACATGGAAACCTACACTATCAGATGTGAAAAACAGACGTGCCTGACTCTTTGTGACCCCATGGACTGTAGACCACCGGGCTCCTCTGTCCATGAAATTCTCCAGGCAAGAATACTGGAGTGGGTAGCCATGCCCTTCTCCAGGGCGTCTTCCTGACCCAAGGATGGACCCAGGTCTCCTGCATTGCAGGCAGACTCTTTGCCGTCTGAGCCGCCAGGAAAGCCCAATCTGAGTGTAGGGAGATGATGATTTAGCTTATGCAAGCTTACTTTACTATAGCCAGCCCAGTTGGGATTTGAATTGAGGTCTGCCTGACTCCCCAAACCAAGCTGTTAATGCTTCTTCTTCTTCATGCCCAGGGTCTTGGAGTCACAGCAACAAATACGGGCACAGGTACCATGACAGCCAGGGAAAAATGAAAGCTGGTGTGTGAGAGGAGACTCATCTAAGGCACGGGGCAGGCCGACTGCTCACCACCTGGGAAAACAATGCCCCCAACACAGCACTCCCAAGTCACCAGCAATCTTCTATCCTCTGATTACAATGACACGAGACAAATATAACCATTCGAAACTGTTCAAATAAAATAAATTTATCTTCTGAAAGAGGTAAACTTCACCTCTCTGATGCACAGTGGTGCAGTGGACAGAGCACTGGTCTTGGGTGAGCTGACCTAGGCTTTCCCAGCCATCTGGGGAGGAGGTAATGAGGACCTAGACTATAGTCACCTGAAAGAATAGAAAGGCAGCAGCAGAAATGTAACACTAAAGAGAAGAGAGGCAAGACACACTGACCGACAAGACACCGGGGCAAAGGCGAGGGAGCGATCAAGTATTAGTATGTCTGGGGGCCTGAAAGGAGTGGGCTTCCACTGACGTGAAAGTGGGAGCTGCAGCTGTAAAAAGAAATGCAGAAGAATCAGCCCCAATGAGGTGGATGGATCTAGAACCTATCATAAAAAGTGAAGTAAGTCAAAAAGAGAAAGACACGTTCTGTATACTAACACATATATATGGACTCTAGTAAGAGGGTTATGGTAACACATGTAGTGAAGCGATGGAAAAACAGACATAGAGAACAGACATATGGGCATTGTGGGGAGGCATAGAGGTAGCAACATGGAAACCTACACTATCATATGTGAAAAAGATAGCTATTGTCATTGCCCTGCGGGAATAGGAGATCCTGCAGAGGCAGGGTGCGATGGCCTGGAGGGGTGGGTTGGGGGGGGACTAGGAGCGGAGAGGGCGCCAGGGATATGCATATGACTGATCTGGGAAAATACATGTCTGTGAACAACAAAACTCTGTAAAAATTTTTAAAAAATAAAATTAAATTAAAAAAAAAGAAAATGGGAGCTGGTCTTAAAAGTCTTATTTCTCTTGGGGGATGGGATAATAAAATGTGTTTTCAAACAAGCTGAATAGTGAGCCCTGAGAGGAGATCCAAGTTGAAATATTCGGCATTCAACTCTTCACACTGAGACTCTGAATTAACCAATGTCACCATGTTAGGAGCTGCTGGTCATCAATGACCAAGCATCTAGTTCCCATTTTCTGAGTTTAGTCTTGAATGAAGATAAACCATTTGGAAAGAGAATGGAAATCAATAACATGGGCTAAGCCTGGACAGGCTGAATCAGAGTGGGAAGAAGGCACGGTGACCCTGAACCAGTTCATGCACAAGGCCAAGGATAAAGGGCTGGAGCCAAAAATATGGCCCAACGAAGATTAGCAGACAGAGTGACAAAAACATGGAAAGGGAAAAGGACTAAAACCAAAGGTTCACGTCCCAAGGAGACTGGAAAGGTCCAAAGATGAGAGCAGAGTCCAGCGGGAGAGCTTGGTTTTGGAGAGATTTCATTGTAGGCATTAGCAATCACGGGGCAGAGGCATTCTACAGGTACCAGGAGGAGGAAAACCAGGATGGGAGAACAGGTGAGGGCTTGCTGACCTGAGGGCTGTCCTCAGCACCTCGATGATCATGGAATCCATGTGGGAAAAGCTGTTCCCCAGGAGAAAGTAGAGCAGATGGCAAATAAAGTAAACCTTGGGGGCCCAGACCGTGAAGTAAGTCAAAAAGAGAAAGACACGTTCTGTATACTAACACATATATATGGACTCTAGTAAGAGGGTTATGGTAACACATGTAGTGAAGCGATGGAAAAACAGACATAGAGAACAGACATATGGGCATTGTGGGGAGGCATAGAGGTAGCAACATGGAAACCTACACTATCATATGTGAAAAAGATAGCTATTGTCATTGCCCTGCGGGAATAGGAGATCCTGCAGAGGCAGGGTGCGATGGCCTGGAGGGGTGGGTTGGGGGGGGACTAGGAGCGGAGAGGGCGCCAGGGATATGCATATGACTGATCTGGGAAAATACATGTCTGTGAACAACAAAACTCTGTAAAAATTTTTAAAAAATAAAATTAAATTAAAAAAAAAGAAAATGGGAGCTGGTCTTAAAAGTCTTATTTCTCTTGGGGGATGGGATAATAAAATGTGTTTTCAAACAAGCTGAATAGTGAGCCCTGAGAGGAGATCCAAGTTGAAATATTCGGCATTCAACTCTTCACACTGAGACTCTGAATTAACCAATGTCACCATGTTAGGAGCTGCTGGTCATCAATGACCAAGCATCTAGTTCCCATTTTCTGAGTTTAGTCTTGAATGAAGATAAACCATTTGGAAAGAGAATGGAAATCAATAACATGGGCTAAGCCTGGACAGGCTGAATCAGAGTGGGAAGAAGGCACGGTGACCCTGAACCAGTTCATGCACAAGGCCAAGGATAAAGGGCTGGAGCCAAAAATATGGCCCAACGAAGATTAGCAGACAGAGTGACAAAAACATGGAAAGGGAAAAGGACTAAAACCAAAGGTTCACGTCCCAAGGAGACTGGAAAGGTCCAAAGATGAGAGCAGAGTCCAGCGGGAGAGCTTGGTTTTGGAGAGATTTCATTGTAGGCATTAGCAATCACGGGGCAGAGGCATTCTACAGGTACCAGGAGGAGGAAAACCAGGATGGGAGAACAGGTGAGGGCTTGCTGACCTGAGGGCTGTCCTCAGCACCTCGATGATCATGGAATCCATGTGGGAAAAGCTGTTCCCCAGGAGAAAGTAGAGCAGATGGCAAATAAAGTAAACCTTGGGGGCCCAGACCTTGTCAAACAGTATGAGTCACACAAAGAAGTCAAGGATAATATGATGAAAAAAACAAAACAAAACATTTCAGGGACTGATTGGGACAATGGAAACAGAGAGCGCTACGGGGCCTGGCTGAGAATAAGCCACCAGCCCTTTTATTCCGCAGGGTCAGGAGGAGAGAAAGAAGGGGCGCTCCCCTGGAAAGAGACTCAAATGTACCATGTTATGCCACTGTTTTCCCAAGAAATGCGATTCTCTTAGACTTCCAGAATCCTTTACATCATCTTGGTTGAATCTGTGAATTCTGCCATAAGGAGTGTTTCTTCAACTGATCAGGAAAGCCTCCTGTTCCTATCATGTGCACCTTCTCCACATACTCATCTACCCACTGGCTCGTTATTTATCCACATCGGCCCCCTCTCCATGTTCAGACTGACTTTCTTTCTGGAGGTCGCCAACTTCACCTTTAACAACTTCAGGCCTCCCAAGCTCCCCTTCCCATGACGGCCTCATTGTCACTGGGGATGCACCAACCTAGGGCACGTTACCAAGTGTTCATAAGCTATCTGAAAATTGCCAAGTCAAGAGAATTCTGGTGAAGAAAAGAAGGATACTAATGAAACATGCATATTTTCAGTTTCCTTCTCCAGGAAACTAGAGAATCAATGAAAGGAAAACAACAGTTGGACCTTAAAGAAGGCTGAGTGATGAAGAATTGATGCCTTTGAGCTGTGGCATTGAAGAAGGCTCTTGAGAGCCTGTTGGACTGCTCTCAAGGAGATCAAACCAGTCAAGCCTAAAGGAAATCAACCCTAAATACTCAATGGAAGGACTGATGCTGAAGCTGAAGCTCCAAAACGTTGACCACTTGACGTGAAAAGACAACTCATTGGAAAAGACGCTGATGCTGGGAAAAATAGAAGGCATAAGGAGAAGGGACAACAGAGGAAAAAATGTTTGCATGGCATCACTGAGTCAATGGACATGAGTCTGAACAAGCTTCAGGAGGTGGTGAAGGACAGGGAAGCCTGGCGTGCCACAGTCTATGGGGTCGCAAAGAGTCAGACACAACAGAGCAATTGAACTGAACTGAACACTCAAAAATTCTGTTTTCAAGGGAACTTCCTGGAGATCCAGTGGTTAGGAGGGCTCTCACTGCCAAGGGCCCAGGTTCAGCCCTGGGTTAGGGAACTAAAATCCCACAAGCCACGTTGCTGTTGTTGTTCTAAGAGAGCGGCCAAAAACGGGCCTGGCTGAGAATAAGCCACCAGCCCTTTTATTCCGCAGGGTCAGGAGGAGAGAAAGAAGGGGCGCTCCCCTGGAAAGAGACTCAAATGTACCATGTTATGCCACTGTTTTCCCAAGAAATGCGATTCTCTTAGACTTCCAGAATCCTTTACATCATCTTGGTTGAATCTGTGAATTCTGCCATAAGGAGTGTTTCTTCAACTGATCAGGAAAGCCTCCTGTTCCTATCATGTGCACCTTCTCCACATACTCATCTACCCACTGGCTCGTTATTTATCCACATCGGCCCCCTCTCCATGTTCAGACTGACTTTCTTTCTGGAGGTCGCCAACTTCACCTTTAACAACTTCAGGCCTCCCAAGCTCCCCTTCCCATGACGGCCTCATTGTCACTGGGGATGCACCAACCTAGGGCACGTTACCAAGTGTTCATAAGCTATCTGAAAATTGCCAAGTCAAGAGAATTCTGGTGAAGAAAAGAAGGATACTAATGAAACATGCATATTTTCAGTTTCCTTCTCCAGGAAACTAGAGAATCAATGAAAGGAAAACAACAGTTGGACCTTAAAGAAGGCTGAGTGATGAAGAATTGATGCCTTTGAGCTGTGGCATTGAAGAAGGCTCTTGAGAGCCTGTTGGACTGCTCTCAAGGAGATCAAACCAGTCAAGCCTAAAGGAAATCAACCCTAAATACTCAATGGAAGGACTGATGCTGAAGCTGAAGCTCCAAAACGTTGACCACTTGACGTGAAAAGACAACTCATTGGAAAAGACGCTGATGCTGGGAAAAATAGAAGGCATAAGGAGAAGGGACAACAGAGGAAAAAATGTTTGCATGGCATCACTGAGTCAATGGACATGAGTCTGAACAAGCTTCAGGAGGTGGTGAAGGACAGGGAAGCCTGGCGTGCCACAGTCTATGGGGTCGCAAAGAGTCAGACACAACAGAGCAATTGAACTGAACTGAACACTCAAAAATTCTGTTTTCAAGGGAACTTCCTGGAGATCCAGTGGTTAGGAGGGCTCTCACTGCCAAGGGCCCAGGTTCAGCCCTGGGTTAGGGAACTAAAATCCCACAAGCCACGTTGCTGTTGTTGTTCAGTCACTAAGTCATGTCCGACCCTTTGTGACCCCATGGACGGCAACATGCCAGGCTTCTCTGTCCTTCACTGTTTCTCGGAGTTTGCTCAAACTCATGTTCATTGAATCAGTGATGCCATCCAACCACTTCATCATCTGCTGTCCCCTTCTCCTCCTGCCCTCCATCTTTCCCAGAATCAGTCTTTTCCCAATGAGTTGGCTCTTCACATTAGGTGGCCAAAGGCTTGGAGCTTCGGCAAGCCGTGAAGCATGGCCAAGACGACAAAACACAAGCAACACCTCCAAACACCTCTGCTTTCAAGCAGTAATTGCATTAATTAAGAATCTTCATTTTTTTTTTTTTTTTTAATTCTCAACCTACGTGTATATGTATGCTGGGGTAGCCATAACATAGCCTCACAGACTGGGGGGCTTATACCACAATGCACTGTCTCAGATCTGGAGGCTGGAGGCCCGGAGTCAGGGGGCCGGCAGGACTGGCTCCTGCTGAAGACTCTGAGGGAAGCGTCTGCTCCGGCCTCCTGTGGGGCAGGTGGTGGTCTTCCCTGACCTGTCTCTATGCCTATTTCCCTGTTTTAAGGACGCCGGTCATATTGGAGGTGGGCCACCCTAACACTCTGTGACTTGACCGCCTCTGAGAAGACCCTTCTTTAACTAAAGTCACCATCTGAGGTCCTGGGGTCAGGAAGTCAACACATGAGTTTTACAAGCAGGGCAGGTGGAGACACAGTTCCTTTGGGGTTTTACAGCGTTAAATGGGGTCGGCAAAAATAGAAGGCATAAGGAGAAGGGACAACAGAGGAAAAATGTTTGCATGGCATCACTGAGTCAATGGACATGAGTCTGAACAAGCTTCAGGAGGTGGTGAAGGACAGGGAAGCCTGGCGTGCCACAGTCTATGGGGTCGCAAAGAGTCAGACACAACAGAGCAATTGAACTGAACTGAACACTCAAAAATTCTGTTTTCAAGGGAACTTCCTGGAGATCCAGTGGTTAGGAGGGCTCTCACTGCCAAGGGCCCAGGTTCAGCCCTGGGTTAGGGAACTAAAATCCCACAAGCCACGTTGCTGTTGTTGTTCAGTCACTAAGTCATGTCCGACCCTTTGTGACCCCATGGACGGCAACATGCCAGGCTTCTCTGTCCTTCACTGTTTCTCGGAGTTTGCTCAAACTCATGTTCATTGAATCAGTGATGCCATCCAACCACTTCATCATCTGCTGTCCCCTTCTCCTCCTGCCCTCCATCTTTCCCAGAATCAGTCTTTTCCCAATGAGTTGGCTCTTCACATTAGGTGGCCAAAGGCTTGGAGCTTCGGCAAGCCGTGAAGCATGGCCAAGACGACAAAACACAAGCAACACCTCCAAACACCTCTGCTTTCAAGCAGTAATTGCATTAATTAAGAATCTTCATTTTTTTTTTTTTTTTTAATTCTCAACCTACGTGTATATGTATGCTGGGGTAGCCATAACATAGCCTCACAGACTGGGGGGCTTATACCACAATGCACTGTCTCAGATCTGGAGGCTGGAGGCCCGGAGTCAGGGGGCCGGCAGGACTGGCTCCTGCTGAAGACTCTGAGGGAAGCGTCTGCTCCGGCCTCCCTGTGGGGCAGGTGGTGGTCTTCCCCGTACCTGTCTCTATGCCTATTTCCCTGTTTTAAGGACGTCGGTCATATTGGAGGTGGGCCACCCTAACACTCTGTGACTTGACCGCCTCTGAGAAGACCCTTCTTTAACTAAAGTCACCATCTGAGGTCCTGGGGTCAGGAAGTCAACACATGAGTTTTTACAAGCAGGGCAGGTGGAGACACAGTTCAACCCTTAATGGTAGGTTTCAGGAAACCAAAAGCATTTTACTACAGCGTAACTTTCTCAGGACATGTGGTCATGATATTCTTAAAAACAAAACACAACACTCTCTTGTTTCTCCTTCCTTGGAGACAAGACACTCCACACTGTGACTTCACTGGATCTTGCCTTCAAGGACCCAGGAGGGGATGTCAGTTAGTTAAATATTACACGGGCAAAAGCTAACTGGTTATTTTCAATTAAATTCTGCATAAGTTTAGGTGACTGATGTAGTGCTTCTGAAAAATGTCCTGCAGGAATATCTCTGCAAGATACATTGAGGAATAATCATAGTCATTCTGGTATAAAAGAGAATCGAAAAAGTCAGATATTAATAACACCAAAATGGGAGAGGAAACTAAGTTTCTCTTTTTTTCTTTTTTAAAATATTTATTTATTTGGCTTGCTGCCACAAAGGATCTTCAATTTTGGTTGTGGCATGCAGGCTCTGAGGGGTCAGGTTCATCCATGTCTGGTGAGGCTCAGGGAAGCCTCAGATTGAATTTTTCTATCCTTCAGAAGTAGCTTATCAAGTCCAAATCAAGACTAAAAATCCGGGAGGCTTCCCCCTCCCTCTTTCAGGCCAAAGAGAGTGGTTATTCTTAAACGTCTCTTACCCAATTATGTATTTTACCTAACCTTACCCACCCCATGCCTAGCACAACTAGCTCGGCCTGTGAACCTAGCTTCTGCTTCAGAAATGTTTGGTGTGCTCAGGATCAGAACTGAAAACCCAATTTACTCTCTGCCACTTTGCTCCTCTTATCAATGCACTGCTCTCGATTCTCTTTTATTCCAACGAATCATGTCAGTCTAGTACTCTGTCTAAGTACTCCAGATAGGCCCCCTGGAAGACTCTGAGGAAGCGTCTGCTCCGGCCTCCCTGTGGGGCAGGTGGTGGTCTTCCCCGTACCTGTCTCTATGCCTATTTCCCTGTTTTAAGGACGTCGGTCATATTGGAGGTGGGCCACCCTAACACTCTGTGACTTGACCGCCTCTGAGAAGACCCTTCTTTAACTAAAGTCACCATCTGAGGTCCTGGGGTCAGGAAGTCAACACATGAGTTTTTACAAGCAGGGCAGGTGGAGACACAGTTCAACCCTTAATGGTAGGTTTCAGGAAACCAAAAGCATTTTACTACAGCGTAACTTTCTCAGGACATGTGGTCATGATATTCTTAAAAACAAAACACAACACTCTCTTGTTTCTCCTTCCTTGGAGACAAGACACTCCACACTGTGACTTCACTGGATCTTGCCTTCAAGGACCCAGGAGGGGATGTCAGTTAGTTAAATATTACACGGGCAAAAGCTAACTGGTTATTTTCAATTAAATTCTGCATAAGTTTAGGTGACTGATGTAGTGCTTCTGAAAAATGTCCTGCAGGAATATCTCTGCAAGATACATTGAGGAATAATCATAGTCATTCTGGTATAAAAGAGAATCGAAAAAGTCAGATATTAATAACACCAAAATGGGAGAGGAAACTAAGTTTCTTTTTTTCTTTTTTAAAATATTTATTTATTTGGCTTGCTGCCACAAAGGATCTTCAATTTTGGTTGTGGCATGCAGGCTCTGAGGGGTCAGGTTCATCCATGTCTGGTGAGGCTCAGGGAAGCCTCAGATTGAATTTTTCTATCCTTCAGAAGTAGCTTATCAAGTCCAAATCAAGACTAAAAATCCGGGAGGCTTCCCCCTCCCTCTTTCAGGCCAAAGAGAGTGGTTATTCTTAAACGTCTCTTACCCAATTATGTATTTTACCTAACCTTACCCACCCCATGCCTAGCACAACTAGCTCGGCCTGTGAACCTAGCTTCTGCTTCAGAAATGTTTGGTGTGCTCAGGATCAGAACTGAAAACCCAATTTACTCTCTGCCACTTTGCTCCTCTTATCAATGCACTGCTCTCGATTCTCTTTTATTCCAACGAATCATGTCAGTCTAGTACTCTGTATCTGGAGAAGGAAATGGCAACCGACTCCAGTATTCTTGCCTGGGAAATCCGGTGGACAGAGGAGCCTGGCGGGCGACCGTCCATGCGGTCGTAAAGAGTTGAACACAACTGGGTGCAGGCACGCACGGGTGTGCACACACACATACAGAGACACACGTACCTCTGTATTACTCTGTTACTCTAGACAAATGATCTTAATTAGTGCCCCCTCAAAAGATAAGTTGGGAGTCCTAATCCTGAGTACCTGTGAACATGACCTTTTTTGGAAACAGGCTCTTTGCAGGTATAATCAAGTTAAGATGTTAAGGTGACTTCCAATCCCGTATGACTGGTGTCCTTATGAGAAAAGAGAGGCACAGAGAGAGACAGAACACCACGTAGGGACAGAGGAGGCATCTGGAGGGGTGCAGCTGTGCGCCAGGGGATGCTGAGGCTGGCTGGGCCGCCAGAAGCGAGAAGAGGTGAGGAAGGCTTCTGCCTGGATTCTTGGCGGGAGCCCGGCCCTGCGGACACTCTGGTTTCCGATCTGCGGCTCCAGAAGAGAGACAGTTAGTATCTGTTGTGGTCGGTCACCCAGTTTATGGCGCTTTGTACAGCAGTCCTAAGAAATGCATACCCTCTGGAATATAATTCACGTGCATTTCACTGAAAAAAAATGTTTGTGCTCAAGCTGTGATGAGGTATTTATAACAACTGCAGAGACACGTTGGCTGAATGGCAGTCTGTCCTGCCGGCCTGCCGCTGCCGCCTCTCGGCTGAAAAACAGTAGGGGTGTCTGCAGTCTAGCCCCTGTCTTGGGTTCCCAGTTCTGGGTGAGTGGAGCTCAACACCCCACAAAATTTATAACCGTCTCTTACTCCAAGGCCAAAGAGAGTGGTTATTCTTAAACGTCTCTTACCCAATTATGTATTTTACCTAACCTTACCCACCCCATGCCTAGCACAACTAGCTCGGCCTGTGAACCTAGCTTCTGCTTCAGAAATGTTTGGTGTGCTCAGGATCAGAACTGAAAACCCAATTTACTCTCTGCCACTTTGCTCCTCTTATCAATGCACTGCTCTCGATTCTCTTTTATTCCAACGAATCATGTCAGTCTAGTACTCTGTATCTGGAGAAGGAAATGGCAACCGACTCCAGTATTCTTGCCTGGGAAATCCGGTGGACAGAGGAGCCTGGCGGGCGACCGTCCATGCGGTCGTAAAGAGTTGAACACAACTGGGTGCAGGCACGCAGGGGTGTGCACCCACACATACAGAGACACACGTACCTCTGTATTACTCTGTTACTCTAGACAAATGATCTTAATTAGTGCCCCCTCAAAAGATAAGTTGGGAGTCCTAATCCTGAGTACCTGTGAACATGACCTTTTTTGGAAACAGGCTCTTTGCAGGTATAATCAAGTTAAGATGTTAAGGTGACTTCCAATCCCGTATGACTGGTGTCCTTATGAGAAAAGAGAGGCACAGAGAGAGACAGAACACCACGTAGGGACAGAGGAGGCATCTGGAGGGGTGCAGCTGTGCGCCAGGGGATGCTGAGGCTGGCTGGGCCGCCAGAAGCGAGAAGAGGTGAGGAAGGCTTCTGCCTGGATTCTTGGCGGGAGCCCGGCCCTGCGGACACTCTGGTTTCCGATCTGCGGCTCCAGAAGAGAGACAGTTAGTATCTGTTGTGGTCGGTCACCCAGTTTATGGCGCTTTGTACAGCAGTCCTAAGAAATGCATACCCTCTGGAATATAATTCACGTGCATTTCACTGAAAAAAAATGTTTGTGCTCAAGCTGTGATGAGGTATTTATAACAACTGCAGAGACACGTTGGCTGAATGGCAGTCTGTCCTGCCGGCCTGCCGCTGCCGCCTCTCGGCTGAAAAACAGTAGGGGTGTCTGCAGTCTAGCCCCTGTCTTGGGTTCCCAGTTCTGGGTGAGTGGAGCTCAACACCCCCACTCTTTGCGCAAATGTATTTATTCTTCGTGACGGACATGTGACTTCACAACCGCACTTTTTCGGAAAGCAGAGAGAAGTTCAGCCTGTCCTCACCAGCTACGGTGACAGTTAAGAGTCCCCGCCGGCACTTCCTCACACCTGCCCTCGCTAAACCTCAGCGTCTGGCTGTTGTTCCGAGAAACCAGGACGAGGGGCCGCCACCCGCACCCCACACTCAGCGCGACACCTGTCGCCCACGGCCTCTTGTCCTCAGGTGTCTGTATTCACTTGAACATGTCCCTTACAGACTGCTATCCACCTGCAAAGAGGACTCTGTGAAGAAGTCATCCAGACCCCCTGGTAGCTCAGTGGGTAAAGAATCTGCCTGCAATGCAGGAGACCAGGGTTTGACTCCGGTTCAGGAAGATTCCCTGTGCTGTGGCCCACTCTCTTTTATACCAGCAAATCATGTAAATCTATTCGTCTATATTTGGAGAAGAAATGGCAACCCCCTCCAGTATTCTTGCCTGGAAACTCCTATGGACAGACACAGTGGTTGGTGGTGATTTAGTTGCTAAGTTATGTCCAACGCTTGTGCCCCCCCATGGACTGGAGCCCACCAATCTCCTCTGCCCACAGAGTGGCAAGTGTTGGACACAACTTAGTGACTAAACCACCATCAACCACCACATCCGGACCCAGCAATGCTCACAAAGCCAAGTGCATAGAAAGAACTCTTTCCCCCAGGGTTCTCTTGAGAGACCGAATTCCTTCCTTCCTCCTCTTTAAAGCCCAGTGAATAATCCTTCTCACTTGATTTAAATGGGGACTGCTGTTTACAACACTTAACTCTACGTTACAGCTTCCTCTGCTCCTTGGAGAATTTCTTCATTACTCTCAGTTGCCTTTAACTGACGTCGGATGAGACCCAACTAGCGATCAACTTGGGAAAGACAGAGGAAGCGTTTCCAGTCAGTGCAAAGGGAAGAAAAGTGGGAGGAATGAGGGCGTGGGGAGGCGGGAAGCAGGCTGGGATGCTGGGAGGCAGGGAAGAGGGTCAGGGAGGAGGAAAAGAGAAAAAGTAGTAACAGATGGGAGAAAAGTGAGAAAAAAGAATGAAGTGAACTGGTACAGTGAGCACAGGCAGAATAATAAAGCAACACTGTGACGCACTTTGTAAACTACAAAGCACAATAAGAGGGCTACACAATATTATTTACAACATTTGTGTGTGGATAATGCAGAGGTAAAACTCAGTGGGTGCAGGGATCCCTTGGCCGGGCAACCGGGAGCCTGTTCTATGCCGTGTAGACGAAAGTGAGTTCTCTGGGCTGTTGCTGGTCCATTTCTATGCCGTGAGTCACTGTCATCAAACCTGTCCTGGGGGTGTTACGATCCAGCAACCCCGCAGTGCCCGCCACTGGCACATAGCCTGAGGGGAGGCGCCCACTCTGACGATGCCAGCTCCTGCTCCTTCCCCCCCGGCGCACAGAGAAGACGTCACAAAGCTCTCAGGTGTGCTGCTCTGGGGCAGGGGATGGCAGCTGGTGACACAGCTGGCCCCACTCAACAGTGTCCCAAGGGCTCATTTCAGATGGTCTCTGAGTTCCTGGTCACGGTGTCAGTTGTGGGCTCTGCCCCTCACCGGCTGTAAGGTCTCAGTGATACAGTCTCTTTGAGCCTCAGTGTTCTCACCTCTGAAATGGGTGTCTCGTAGGGTCCTGGTGTGAAGAGGAGGCGTTAAAGAGTCTGTCAAGCTCACACAGCAGGGCCTGGCCTAGGGTGAGCTCTTGTGCTGGCGGCAGAAAAGGGAGAGGTCGGCCAGCCGGCCGAGACCCAGTAACACAGAGCTCGGTCGAGGGATCGGCTGCCTGTGATGAACAGAGTTCACGTGGTACCAGCGGCCCCCTCAGCGCCATGCCTGGCTACTCGAAGGACTTGGTACACTATTTCCGAATGGCTAAGGCAAACAGGTGATAAAATGGGACGAGAGCTCATTTGTCACTTATCTCAACTGCTGTTCCCCAAGGAAAGGGAGATCTGGTTAGGAAAAAGCAACTTCCAAGGATTCCTTTGCCAGTAAGAAGTGGGAGGAATGAGGCGTGGAGGCGGGAAGCAGGCTGGGATGCTGGGAGGCAGGGAAGAGGGTCAGGGAGGAGGAAAAGAGAAAAAGTAGTAACAGATGGGAGAAAAGTGAGAAAAAAGAATGAAGTGAACTGGTACAGTGAGCACAGGCAGAATAATAAAGCAACACTGTGACGCACTTTGTAAACTACAAAGCACAATAAGAGGGCTACACAATATTATTTACAACATTTGTGTGTGGATAATGCAGAGGTAAAACTCAGTGGGTGCAGGGATCCCTTGGCCGGGCAACCGGGAGCCTGTTCTATGCCTTTAGACGAAAGTGAGTTCTCTGGGCTGTTGCTGGTCCATTTCTATGCCGTGAGTCACTGTCATCAAACCTGTCCTGGGGGTGTTACGATCCAGCAACCCCGCAGTGCCCGCCACTGGCACATAGCCTGAGGGGAGGCGCCCACTCTGACGATGCCAGCTCCTGCTCCTTCCCCCCCGGCGCACAGAGAAGACGTCACAAAGCTCTCAGGTGTGCTGCTCTGGGGCAGGGGATGGCAGCTGGTGACACAGCTGGCCCCACTCAACAGTGTCCCAAGGGCTCATTTCAGATGGTCTCTGAGTTCCTGGTCACGGTGTCAGTTGTGGGCTCTGCCCCTCACCGGCTGTAAGGTCTCAGTGATACAGTCTCTTTGAGCCTCAGTGTTCTCACCTCTGAAATGGGTGTCTCGAGGGTCCTGGGGTGAAGAGGAGGCGTTAAAGAGTCTGTCAAGCTCACACAGCAGGGCCTGGCCTAGGGTGAGCTCTTGTGCTGGCGGCAGAAAAGGGAGAGGTCGGCCAGCCGGCCGAGACCCAGTAACACAGAGCTCGGTCGAGGGATCGGCTGCCTGTGATGAACAGAGTTCACGTGGTACCAGCGGCCCCCTCAGCGCCATGCCTGGCTACTCGAAGGACTTGGTACACTATTTCCGAATGGCTAAGGCAAACAGGTGATAAAATGGGACGAGAGCTCATTTGTCACTTATCTCAACTGCTGTTCCCCAAGGAAAGGGAGATCTGGTTAGGAAAAAAGCAACTTCCAAGGATTCTGAAAAGGACATGGAGGAAACTTGTAGGAATTCAGACAATTCAAAGACTATATTTTTTATCTGCAGGTGCTAAGTTGCTTCACTCATGTCTGACTCTTTGTGGTCCCATGGACTGGGGCCCGCCAGGCTCCTCTGTCCATGGGATTCTCCAGGCAAGAAGACTGGACTGGGTTGCCATTCCCTTCTCTGGGGGATCTTCCCGATCTGGCGGTCGAATCTGTGCCTCTTAGGTCTCCTGCACTGGCAGGCAGGTTCTTTACCACCAGTGCCACCTGGAAAGCCCCCAATATTTTCTTCTCTATCCCAATAAACTGTCCTGAGCCCTTCACTCTGAAAATCCCCGTTAAAGCTCAGCTAGCTAAAGCCAAGTAACTTACAACCAGTCTTGGCTATGTGATTAAACCTGGCCAACAGAAAGTGAGTGAGAAGCGCCATTTCTGCACGGAAACTTTTAACAGCCAGTGTGCACTTTGCCTATTTCAGCCCTCTTTCCTCTGCTAAGGTAACCCATGATGATTCAGGGGTGGGAGTAGGAACTGAACGAGGATGAGAAGGAACAGAGACCCCAGCTGATCTAAGGGAGACAGACAGCAAGATGGAGCAAGCCTTTATTATTTTAAGTCCCTGAGATACTGTGTGTCAGGGGGTGGGGGGTGGAGTGCCTGCTGCCCATCCTAACTAGCACTGTACTTTTCCTTAAAGCTGCCCTCCCTAATGAGTCTGGATTAATGAGGTTGAATCGTAGGGTCCTGGTGTGAAGAGGAGGCGTTAAAGAGTCTGTCAAGCTCACACAGCAGGGCCTGGCCTAGGGTGAGCTCTTGTGCTGGCGGCAGAAAAGGGAGAGGTCGGCCAGCCGGCCGAGACCCAGTAACACAGAGCTCGGTCGAGGGATCGGCTGCCTGTGATGAACAGAGTTCACGTGGTACCAGCGGCCCCCTCAGCGCCATGCCTGGCTACTCGAAGGACTTGGTACACTATTTCCGAATGGCTAAGGCAAACAGGTGATAAAATGGGACGAGAGCTCATTTGTCACTTATCTCAACTGCTGTTCCCCAAGGAAAGGGAGATCTGGTTAGGAAAAAAGCAACTTCCAAGGATTCTGAAAAGGACATGGAGGAAACTTGTAGGAATTCAGACAATTCAAAGACTATATTTTTTATCTGCAGGTGCTAAGTTGCTTCACTCATGTCTGACTCTTTGTGGTCCCATGGACTGGGGCCCGCCAGGCTCCTCTGTCCATGGGATTCTCCAGGCAAGAAGACTGGACTGGGTTGCCATTCCCTTCTCTGGGGGATCTTCCCGATCTGGCGGTCGAATCTGTGCCTCTTAGGTCTCCTGCACTGGCAGGCAGGTTCTTTACCACCAGTGCCACCTGGAAACCCCCCAATATTTTCTTCTCTATCCCAATAAACTGTCCTGAGCCCTTCACTCTGAAAATCCCCGTTAAAGCTCAGCTAGCTAAAGCCAAGTAACTTACAACCAGTCTTGGCTATGTGATTAAACCTGGCCAACAGAAAGTGAGTGAGAAGCGCCATTTCTGCACGGAAACTTTTAACAGCCAGTGTGCACTTTGCCTATTTCAGCCCTCTTTCCTCTGCTAAGGTAACCCATGATGATTCAGGGGTGGGAGTAGGAACTGAACGAGGATGAGAAGGAACAGAGACCCCAGCTGATCTAAGGGAGACAGACAGCAAGATGGAGCAAGCCTTTATTATTTTAAGTCCCTGAGATACTGTGTGTCAGGGGGTGGGGGGTGGAGTGCCTGCTGCCCATCCTAACTAGCACTGTACTTTTCCTTAAAGCTGCCCTCCCTAATGAGTCTGGATTAATGAGGTTGAATGTAATCACATTTGGAAGCTCAGCATCCTCACCCATCAAAATTGGAGCACACATTTTTAGAGACAACTTCAAAAAATTCTAAACTGTTCGATCCTTAGCTTCCATATTTTAGCATCACTTCTATGTTTTATGAACATGCTTCCTGGGTGGAGGAAGGAGAAGGCGGGATGAATGGAGAAGGTAGCATCGACATACACACACTATCATGTGTAAACCAGATGGCTGGAGAGAAACTGCTGTGTAACACGGGAAGCCCAGCCTGGTGCGCTGTGATGACCTAGAGGAGGGGAGGAGGCTCCAGAGGGAGGCGACATATGTATAATTATGGCTGATTCACACTGTTGTATGGCAGAAATCAACAGAACACTATAAAAGCAATTTTTCTTCAATTAAAAAAAAAAAGAATTCACAAGTGAAAATAAAAATTACATTAATTTTTTTTTTTTGCGAGGGGGCCACTTCTATTGGTCCTTCATTGATCTGTTTCCATCCATCTTTGTTCCTTGGCCTGCGTGGGCCTCCCATCACAGTGGTCTCTCTCGTTGCAGAGCACCAGCCTGTGTTCCAGAGCTCTGGTTCGGTAGTTGGACACGTTGGTCCAAAAATGCTTCCTGAGATCAACATGTCCATGGAAGGGGCAGCTCTGACCTGCATAGCTACTACTGACTGCGGGTGTGCACACGTCCATCCCCCCCGATCCTTCCCTGAGCAACTGGGCGGTGCAGGATCGCCCATCACAAATGCCTCTCAATGAGTTTGGAAACGCTGAGGCAAATAACTTTTCAGTGACAAAAACAGGAAGCTGTTCTCCAAGTCCAGATAGGAGCTGGGTACTGCAGAATTTAGGCTTCCATGCCCTGGTGGGAGAACCAGCTTATGCTACTGTGTTCTCTGGGGACAATGGACTTTTTACACCCTGCCCCCAGCTGCATGATGTAAGGGTTATGTTCTTGGTAAAGAATACTCGAGTTCTGACATCATAATGACCATGGGTATTATTCATGGTAAGCTCACAAGCCTGGCTAGGCACAGTCTGTACCCTCTTGATCACTGAAGTCAGCAATGGGTTTAAAAATAGCGCTGCTCACACGCTCAGGGTACCACTGATTCATTAATGACCAAACAAACCCTCTTCTGGACTCCTTACTTATATGGGCTTTGGGACTGAGATGCCTAGAATTGTGCCCCTGCATCTGTGATTCCCCCAGGAGGGGTGTTACGCGGTACTGTTTTATAAATAGGGATCAGCAGATCCTAAAAGAAGGAATCCTCAACAGTTACAAACCAGGATGTAAGAGGCCATGTTATTTGTCACTCAAAAAACGATACGCCTAAAATACAGATAACCAGAATATCACTAAAATCTGGGAACACACCAAATAACGAGGGCTGATGTGACAAAAAGTGACAGCTGTCCCAGAGGTCTATAAATAAGAGTCTGAGATTTTTCTTTCTTTTAGGAGGAAAGAAGGCATTTGAATCTAGATGCTGGGTACTGGTTCTGGATACTGGGTTCCTGGAGCAGAGAATGTGCCCATAATGTATGCTTCGCTGGGGGCTCAGATGGTACAGAGTCCGCCTGTAATGCAGGAGACTGGGGTTTGATCTCCGCGTCAGGAAGATCCCCTGGAGGAGGAAATGGCAGCCACTCCAGGAGTCTTGCCTGAAGAAGCCCAGGGACAGAGGAGCCTGGCTCTTGAGAGAGAACTATCCCTGAAGCAGAGAATGTTTTCCTAATTTATAGGGATCTTTAAAAGCACATAATGCCGTTTGCTCCAGTTCTGTGCCCGGTAAGCCGTCTCTGACTGCTAACTGGGACTCCAGACCAGACCCGCTGACTCAGGGACTGCCCCTGTAGACACATGCCTAGGAGTATCTCTCTCCTACCATGATTCAGATGAAGCAGTCTTCTCTTAAGATTCTTAACAAGAGGGCTTCCCTGGTGGTCCAGTGGGTAAAGACACCGCCTTGCAGTGCAAGGGGCGCCGGTTCGATCCCTGGCCTGGGAAGATCCCACGTGCCGCAGAGCGGTTGGACCAATGTGTCCAACTACCGAGTCAGAGCTCTGGAGCACATGCGCCCAGAGCCAGGGCTCTGCAACGAGAGGCCATTGCGATGGGAGGCCAACACAGGCCAAAGAACAAAGGTGGATGAAAATAAATAAGTGAAAGACCATAGGAGTGGCAAAAAAAAAAAAAAAGGATTCTTAACAAGAATTAGTCCTGCTGGACCTCATAATGCTCGATGAGTTCATGAAGTCAAATCTCCAAATGTGCCAAGCGGAGGCGTCTGGAGGCCGTGATGGGCATCCAGAAACACCAACTGGGTGCCTGCTGTGTCCAGGCACCTCTCTGAGGGCTGGAGGGCAAGGCTACAGGTTATCGTACAAAACAGCACCGCTGCTTTTCAAGAGCCCAACCAGACGAGATGGGAGATAGGAGAGACGGCAACTGATCGCGTAAGGCAGGCATAACTGTTACTGACTGACCGCTACAGGAGTCGGAGGTGGGGTCGGGGTACAGGAGAATACCCCCAGAGGAAGAAGGGGGCAAACGGAGCCCAGAGCCCAGGGGACACACACCGGGCTTAGGGAATAAGATGAGACCTGATTTTATTGCAGTTTTATAAGCCCATGGTACCTGTGGGAGTTGGCGGGTACAATATAAAAATAAGATCACTTAAGATAAAGCAGGACAGAGGCCGTCTAGAGGGACCATAAGGAAGGAGGAGGCTCTGGCTGTAGGGAGGGCCCCGGCAGGAGAGTGCAAATAAGCCTGCAGAGATGGAGTCAGAGGTGGAGGGCGAGAGAGAACTATCCCTGAAGCAGAGAATGTTTTCCTAATTTATAGGGATCTTTAAAAGCACATAATGCCGTTTGCTCCAGTTCTGTGCCCGGTAAGCCGTCTCTGACTGCTAACTGGGACTCCAGACCAGACCCGCTGACTCAGGGACTGCCCCTGTAGACACATGCCTAGGAGTATCTCTCTCCTACCATGATTCAGATGAAGCAGTCTTCTCTTAAGATTCTTAACAAGAGGGCTTCCCTGGTGGTCCAGTGGGTAAAGACACCGCCTTGCAGTGCAAGGGGCGCCGGTTCGATCCCTGGCCTGGGAAGATCCCACGTGCCGCAGAGCGGTTGGACCAATGTGTCCAACTACCGAGTCAGAGCTCTGGAGCACATGCGCCCAGAGCCAGGGCTCTGCAACGAGAGGCCATTGCGATGGGAGGCCAACACAGGCCAAAGAACAAAGGTGGATGAAAATAAATAAGTGAAAGACCATAGGAGTGGCAAAAAAAAAAAAAAAGGATTCTTAACAAGAATTAGTCCTGCTGGACCTCATAATGCTCGATGAGTTCATGAAGTCAAATCTCCAAATGTGCCAAGCGGAGGCGTCTGGAGGCCGTGATGGGCATCCAGAAACACCAACTGGGTGCCTGCTGTGTCCAGGCACCTCTCTGAGGGCTGGAGGGCAAGGCTACAGGTTATCGTACAAAACAGCACCGCTGCTTTTCAAGAGCCCAACCAGACGAGATGGGAGATAGGAGAGACGGCAACTGATCGCGTAAGGCAGGCATAACTGTTACTGACTGACCGCTACAGGAGTCGGAGGTGGGGTCGGGGTACAGGAGAATACCCCCAGAGGAAGAAGGGGGCAAACGGAGCCCAGAGCCCAGGGGACACACACCGGGCTTAGGGAATAAGATGAGACCTGATTTTATTGCAGTTTTATAAGCCCATGGTACCTGTGGGAGTTGGCGGGTACAATATAAAAATAAGATCACTTAAGATAAAGCAGGACAGAGGCCGTCTAGAGGGACCATAAGGAAGGAGGAGGCTCTGGCTGTAGGGAGGGCCCCGGCAGGGAGAGTGCAAATAAGCCTGCAGAGATGGAGTCAGAGGTGGAGGGCCCTGGTGCCAGACTCCACCTGTATCCAGGAGACAGGGAGGGGCAGAGAGGTATTTGCAGGGAGAGGTGGGGAGGAGAGGACGAACAGGGCTTCCTGGAGGCAACCAGCTCAGCTTGGAGGTGCATCTGGCCTCAGGTGGAACTAAAGCAAGGTCACAGACAAGAGACCAAGGGCCAGTTAAAGACCCAGGTGATTGGTGGGGAGGGCAGGAACCCGGAGAGGAGTCCGAAGTAATGTTACGTCGTGGTGACAGATCCAGGGGAAGGCTGGTCCCTTTCTTGGCGTGGCTGAGGCAGGCACGACCTTGGCAGGCTGTGGGCACAATCCGGCTGGCTGGGCAGTGGGTGCTGGGAACCAAGGGGCTTCCAGGCCATGGTGACTTTGTGGCCAGAAAGAGCCTGGACGCACCAGGGACCGGGCAGCTGCAGTGTTTCCCCGAGGGAATCCAAATAGCAGAAAGCAGGGGGCACTCGCTGGCAAAGACCACCCCCTACTTAGCCCCCGGCCTGCCCAAATCTCAGTGCGTGTGTCTCCAAGGCCTGAAACTAACCACAGCTCAGGCTGGGCCTGTGAATTCCTGTCTTGTGATGCGGGCCTGGCTGAAGCTGGGACGCTCTCAGAGGACACAGAACCTTAGTCCTTAAGCTTGAGGGCCCACATCCCTGAGGGTTAACACACAGAAACCCTCAGAGAAGCAGGCAGATCAGTTAGAACAGTTCGGCCAACTGGGATACCTCTTTTTGCTGCACCACCAGCCATGCGGGACCTTAGTTCCCTGACCGGGGATTGAACCTGCGCCTACCGTGTTCAAGCACAGCGTTGTAACTGCTGGGCCACCAGGGAAACCCCTAGGGTACCTCTTGCTATACAGAAGGCATGAATGGAGAGCTCATGTCCTCTGGTGGCTGGAGGCAGCGCCAGGGCTCTGCGTCTCTCCCCAGCATCAAATGCACTCAGCTTTCCCCTCCAAGTGAGGTGAAGGGACCCGGTGCTGCAGGTCCTTCCTCCGTCAGCTCTCCGAAGGGCACACACTCCACCGCTCCTGCTGCCCCACCTCGTGGTCGTGACCCTGCCACCCGAGCCCTTTGCATTCTTTCTCCGTTAAGCAGAAAATGAAGCCATCAGCTCCATTTCCAGTCTCTCTGCATGAATCCATTTCTCCTTTCTTTCTTGGCTCAAGCTCTATGGCTCATATAAGATTCCCACTGAGCTCTTCAGGGACTCTTATCTTGCTGAACATTTTTCTAAGAAACGCTGAATCAAAAGAAAAGCTGGGAGAAGGCATGAGAGCATGTTCTAAGGGGCAAATGGAAGTATGAGAAAGGTGACTGAATGAAACCTGTTCATTTCTTGTTTCCCGGCTTTCATGTCCTCCACTTGGTGAGGGTCAGGGGGGTAGGGCCCTATGGAAGTGAGGCTGGCAACCCAGGAATCTGTCCTCTAGTCTCACTCCTGCCGTAAAACTCCATGAAGTCATCAGGAACCCCTTGGAGAGCAAGCTCTGACACTAGTTAGCTCAAAACTAGGAACTGCCCTGCAGCTTGCTGGTTTCCCCGACATGTCATCCAAAGCCTGGCTGAAAAACCAGCAGAGTCCACTTTTCCCTGGATGGGGGTGGATCAGACTGATGATGGGCCAGGGTTGGTAGCACCTGGGACAGTAGGTGGGGCAGCCTGGGCCGGCAAAGGCAGGGGTTGGACAGGAAGCTGGGACGCTCTCAGAGGACACAGAACCTTAGTCCTTAAGCTTGAGGGCCCACATCCCTGAGGGTTAACACACAGAAACCCTCAGAGAAGCAGGCAGATCAGTTAGAACAGTTCGGCCAACTGGGATACCTCTTTTTGCTGCACCACCAGCCATGCGGGACCTTAGTTCCCTGACCGGGGATTGAACCTGCGCCTACCGTGTTCAAGCACAGCGTTGTAACTGCTGGGCCACCAGGGAAACCCCTAGGGTACCTCTTGCTATACAGAAGGCATGAATGGAGAGCTCATGTCCTCTGGTGGCTGGAGGCAGCGCCAGGGCTCTGCGTCTCTCCCCAGCATCAAATGCACTCAGCTTTCCCCTCCAAGTGAGGTGAAGGGACCCGGTGCTGCAGGTCCTTCCTCCGTCAGCTCTCCGAAGGGCACACACTCCACCGCTCCTGCTGCCCCACCTCGTGGTCGTGACCCTGCCACCCGAGCCCTTTGCATTCTTTCTCCGTTAAGCAGAAAATGAAGCCATCAGCTCCATTTCCAGTCTCTCTGCATGAATCCATTTCTCCTTTCTTTCTTGGCTCAAGCTCTATGGCTCATATAAGATTCCCACTGAGCTCTTCAGGGACTCTTATCTTGCTGAACATTTTTCTAAGAAACGCTGAATCAAAAGAAAAGCTGGGAGAAGGCATGAGAGCATGTTCTAAGGGGCAAATGGAAGTATGAGAAAGGTGACTGAATGAAACCTGTTCATTTCTTGTTTCCCGGCTTTCATGTCCTCCACTTGGTGAGGGTCAGGGGGGTAGGGCCCTATGGAAGTGAGGCTGGCAACCCAGGAATCTGTCCTCTAGTCTCACTCCTGCCGTAAAACTCCATGAAGTCATCAGGAACCCCTTGGAGAGCAAGCTCTGACACTAGTTAGCTCAAAACTAGGAACTGCCCTGCAGCTTGCTGGTTTCCCCGACATGTCATCCAAAGCCTGGCTGAAAAACCAGCAGAGTCCACTTTTCCCTGGATGGGGGTGGATCAGACTGATGATGGGCCAGGGTTGGTAGCACCTGGGACAGTAGGTGGGGCAGCCTGGGCCGGCAAAGGCAGGGGGTTGGACAGGAAGCTCTCTCCAGTCCCAACCGTCCTGCCTCCTGTGAAGCAATCTAGAGCCCTGGAATCACGACTCGGCCACAACACAGAAAATAAACCGGCAAAGAGATGAGCCTTTTTTTGGCTGAAATTTGGGGAAAGTTATCAGAATAAAGCAGAACAGTGCAGTTGCTGAAGAGTCCAGTTGCCTTTTTCTCCCAGGAAATCTTTCCAGCCGCTTCTTAAGACCAGAGTATCACCTGCTCAGATATCAAACGTTAGTGCAGAACAGGGAAGTGAGATGGGGCCTGCACCTTGAGCTCTTCAGCCTGTGACAAAGACACTACTTTAAAAAAAAAAAAAAAAAAAAAAAAAAGGTGTGGCTTTTTTGTGGGAGGGGTGAACCATTTTTAAAGTCTTTATTGAATTTGTTACAATATTGCTTCTGTTTCATGTTTTGGTTTTTGGCTTCAAGGCACGTGAGATCCTAGCTCCCTGACCTGGGAGAGAACCTGAAACTCCTGCACTGGAAGGTGAAGTCTTAACCTCTGGACGGCCAGGCTGAGTGAAGGAAATGCAAGCTTGCCCCAGCATGTGATTTAGAGGATTCAAATTTGCAAAGAGAAGAGTCACAGGGAAGGAAGCCCCAACTCAAAGCCTGTCTCGATATAGTCCAGACACTTCCCTCGAGCACAGACCAAGATGATCTGGGCCACAAACAAGACTGCAGACCTCATTCTGAAAGGAATGAGAACATCCCTGGTCTACCGACGGGACTGGAGGATGAAGCGTGGCTTAGGAGGAGTGTTCAGAATCGGGGCTAAGTCCTCCTGAGTTTGGAACCACATAGCAGCGTGTCCTCAGGACACAGGGCCCACCCGAGGAGTGCGGGGAGGTGGTGCTGTCCACCCAAGCCCTGCCTGATGCCAGAAACCCCAAAACCCCGTCTGTCCCCCATGGTCGCCACCAAGCACAGGGGGCTACCGAACACTTGAAAGTGAGGAAGGTGTGACCTTTTACATTTTATTTACCTTTTTTTTTTAATTATTTACCTTCTTAAAAATATTTTTAAAATACTTACTTGGCTGCATCAGGTCTTAGGGGAAGCACATGGGATCTTGTTGCATCACGCAGACGCTTGCGTTGCAGCACGGCATGGGGGATCTTAGCTCCCTGACCACAGACTGAACCTGCGTGCCCTGCAGTGCAAGGGCTTCCCAGATGCTGTTACTAGTAAAGAATCCGCCTGCCAGTGCAGGAGACCCAAGAGATGAGAGGTCGATTCCTGGATGGGGATGATCCCCTGGAGGAGGGCACGGCAACCCGCTCCAGTATTCTTGCCTGGGGACTCCCAGGGACAGAAGAGCCTGGTGGGCTGCAGCCCACAGAGTCACAGAGAGTCAGACCCAACTGAAGTGACTTACGCCCCTGCACTGCAAGGCAGATTCCTGACCAATGGACCACCAGGGAAGTCTCATGTGTTATTTACTTTTGAACAGCCCTCTGTGGCTAGGGGCTACTGTGGCTAGATGGTGCAGAAAGCAGGGGCCATGACATTTATAACTCACCCTCCGTCATTCACAGCAAGTAGCACTTACGTATATATAAATATGTATGTCCACACACATGTGACAATGGAGCAGAAGGAAGGGAGAGGGAGCGTGCGAGAGAATGCAAATGATAAAGCAGAGGCTGCCAAGAGGGGATTATTTTCATTTTTGTAAGTTTAAAATTATGTCTAAATAAAGTGCGTTATAATACACAACGTTTCTTCATTAATCACTGAACTCTAGCAGGGTCCAACTGGAACTTACTTGCAGATGGGGGTTGGGATTTAGAAAGCTCCGGGCACCCCCAACTTTTGAACAGACATTGTGGATTTCGCAGAGCGCTCGATGTCCCCACCAAAGCATGGCTCACCCAAACCCGCCACCTGGGGTTTCTCTTCTCCCGTCATTTCCCTCGATTCCTCGTCCACACGTCCGCGTCCACAGTGGACTTGACTGCACTGGCAAGTTCAGAGCGGTTTTCTAAGTGGCAGCTTTACTGACCTGTAACTCACACACCGTAAGTCATTCCTTTAAACTACAGTTCAGCGGTCTGGAGTCTATTCAGAGTTGGGCGATCATCATCACCAAGTATTAGGTAATTCCAAAACCTTCTCACCGCTTTCGACAGAAGTCCCACACCCGTTACGGTCCCTCCCGTTCCCTCTCCCTCATCCCCTGGCAACAGCTAATCTACTTTCTGTCTCCATGGATTTGCCTATTCATATAAATTACAATCACATAACATGGACAATTCATATAAATTACATCATATAGCATGTGGCCTTTTGTGTCTGGTTTCTTTCACTTAATCTAATTTTTAAAAGTCCATCCATGTCATAGCATGTATCAACATTTCATTCCTTTTTACTGCCAACTATTCCACGGAATGGACACAGCACCTTCACTGCGGCATTCACCAGCTGGTGGACCTTCGGGTGGTTTCTAGTTTCTGGCTATATTTATGCAAGGCGCTGCTGAGAACCCGTGCACGAGAGTCTGCACGGACAAACGCCTCCAGGTGTCCCGGGTGGAGACTTGGGAGTGGAATGGCTGGGTCGCGCGTGAACTCCAGGTTTAACCTTTTGAGAAACTGCTACACTGTTTCCCAAAGTGGCCCCTGAAGTCCCCAAGAGCCATGCCACACAGTGGTCCTGGGTGACGCCCGCAGAAGGCAGTTCCATAGACACGGCGGTGCTTCTGTCACAGCCCCCATTCAAAGCGGGAGCTGGGGTTTGTTTGGTTCGAGGTAAATAAATTAGGGAAGCTGTGACCCGCTGGGTGCCAGCAGCACGCCCAGCCCCACACTGTCCCGGGGCCGAACCAGCACCTGGCGTGGCAGGCGGAGCCAGACGCGGGGCTGGGCGTGCCCGGAGCAGCTGCAGCGGGACGCCAGCCGGCACCCTCTCTGCTGGTCCCTCGCCTCGGCAGAGCCCGGCGGGGGATTTCCTGGTGCCCGAGACTGTGCTCTCCAAACCGCTCACTGAGAAACTGGCCGAGAGAAGCCGTGGAGGGGGAGAGGGCCATGGGGATCCATGGAGCAACTGGACGAGGGAGAAGGATGTCAGAGAGATGGGGCGCTTGGGGCCCGCTGCCTGTGAGTCCTGATACATTGCAGGGCGAGGGCTGAGACAGACCGTGGAAAGCAGCCAGGCCCTCATCGACGCAACTGGTGACCTGCTATCAGGCTTCATATGGCCTCTCCGAGCTGGTGGTAAACAAATGTCAGAGCTTCCATTGGGGCACAGGCTGAATGCCTCGGCAAAAGCACAAATCTGATGCCCCACCGGCCAGGTCTGTGGTTGGAGTGAAAGGCTGGGGAGGTGCAGGGGACCCCTGTCCCAGGAGCCCCTCTGCCACCCTGAGCTGCAGGCCCTGTGGCGGCCCATTCTCCTGCCACCTGCCATGTGTCCCGCACCTCACCCACCTGGGTCACACGGTGTTGCCAAACCTTTCAAAACCAATTGTATTCCAGAGGCAAACTCCTGTGTGTTTTACAAGCAACCTCCAGCACGTTTTTGTGTTGTGGGGATGGAGAAACACTTGAGATCTGGAACGGCGCCTTCCTTGGACACAGGCTGCCCACCGGGCTCCTCACAGTCTACACGTTGCCGCCCATCCCTCGGTCAGAGCCCCCTCGGTTCCAAGAATAGTTAGCAGTTCACAAGACCTCTGAATTTCCATAGGTAGCTGCTGCTCTCCCATGTGCCTTCATCGTTTAAGTCAGCATTATCCACTACGATCCCCAGTATTAATTTCTTGATGTCTGTAATATGCTTAAGCCTTTTAAAATCATAGATAAGCGGGCCCAGCACCTGGTCTAAGGAGAAAAGTCTGAGGAAACAAAGATAGGAGCATAGAGTTGAGCTTTTACGCACACTGTCTCACCTCATCCTCATACCAACGCTGTGAGGCCGGAACGGGCACCCTCTCCTTACAGAAGGAGGAGACCAGAGAGCCCAACAAGCCTGGCTGCTAAAGGTCACAGTCCAGTAAAATGACAGGACCAGCATTCACATACTGCTCACTATCGCCTCAAAGCCTGTGTGCTTTTCATTAACAATGTAAACGGCAACATTTTAAACATCATACACCCTCTTTCAAGCATGATAGGATTATTATCTGTAAAAAGAACAATAGATTGGGAGTAAGAAAATTTGGTTTCAGGTCTGGTTTTGTGTTCACTTTGAGCAAGTCATTTCATAGTTCTTAACACAGGTTTCCCTGTTGGTGAATGAGGCAACCGTTCCCAAAGCACGTTTGTGGCGCTGTTACTATTTGTTATGGAAAGAAGGATAAAATCTGATCCGTTAAAAAGGCCGGGTTAAATCAAAGTAAACTGATGGTCAGTTCATGGCACACTGAGCCTCGGCAAGCACAAATCTGATGCCCCACCGGCCAGGTCTGTGGTTGGAGTGAAAGGCTGGGAGGTGCAGGGGACCCTGTCCCAGGAGCCCCTCTGCCACCCTGAGCTGCAGGCCCTGTGGCGGCCCATTCTCCTGCCACCTGCCATGTGTCCCGCACCTCACCCACCTGGGTCACACGGTGTTGCCAAACCTTTCAAAACCAATTGTATTCCAGAGGCAAACTCCTGTGTGTTTTACAAGCAACCTCCAGCACGTTTTTGTGTTGTGGGGATGGAGAAACACTTGAGATCTGGAACGGCGCCTTCCTTGGACACAGGCTGCCCACCGGGCTCCTCACAGTCTACACGTTGCCGCCCATCCCTCGGTCAGAGCCCCCTCGGTTCCAAGAATAGTTAGCAGTTCACAAGACCTCTGAATTTCCATAGGTAGCTGCTGCTCTCCCATGTGCCTTCATCGTTTAAGTCAGCATTATCCACTACGATCCCCAGTATTAATTTCTTGATGTCTGTAATATGCTTAAGCCTTTTAAAATCATAGATAAGCGGGCCCAGCACCTGGTCTAAGGAGAAAAGTCTGAGGAAACAAAGATAGGAGCATAGAGTTGAGCTTTTACGCACACTGTCTCACCTCATCCTCATACCAACGCTGTGAGGCCGGAACGGGCACCCTCTCCTTACAGAAGGAGGAGACCAGAGAGCCCAACAAGCCTGGCTGCTAAAGGTCACAGTCCAGTAAAATGACAGGACCAGCATTCACATACTGCTCACTATCGCCTCAAAGCCTGTGTGCTTTTCATTAACAATGTAAACGGCAACATTTTAAACATCATACACCCTCTTTCAAGCATGATAGGATTATTATCTGTAAAAAGAACAATAGATTGGGAGTAAGAAAATTTGGTTTCAGGTCTGGTTTTGTGTTCACTTTGAGCAAGTCATTTCATAGTTCTTAACACAGGTTTCCCTGTTGGTGAATGAGGCAACCGTTCCCAAAGCACGTTTGTGGCGCTGTTACTATTTGTTATGGAAAAAGAAGGATAAAATCTGCGATCCAAACAGTTTAAAAAAGGCCGGGTTAAATCAAAGTAAACTGTGGTCTTTACTGCAGAACTTCTCAGACCCCTCAACACACCACCACCCTCTGTGAGGCTGCAAGAGGGCCACTCCACAGCCTGAAGGTATTACTCAAAGGGCAACTTTTTCTTTTCCACATAAAGCCTTCAATGGTTTTGGTCAACATGGGAGATAGGAAAATATTAGATTGGAAAATCGCCAAGGAATCTTCTAGCTCTGACAGTGATCCTGATTAACGTTGCCCTTCCAAGAAGATGACACACTTTCAGAGGGGAGAGTGGGCTTTTCTGTGCAATCGGGTGGCTGGCAGCCAGGTCGTGGCCGGTCCACATGAGCAGAGAAGCTGGCGGAGAGAGCCACAGCTGCATGACCATGGACTTGCATGTCTGGAAGCACCTCCTACCCTTTAAAAACAGGTAACCATCATCCACATGCAACTGGACTGCCTCTGTCCTCCAGAGCCAACTTCCTGGGCTTTAAAGAGCTTGGAAACTGTCCTGACGGACTTAAGTGGGGGAATCAATGATGTCTGTCCGGCACCCCTCACATCCACATCCAAGGAAAGGCCAAGTCTTCAGGCCAGAAGTGTGGCTCCCCATGGCTGGTGCTGACTCCCAAGGGGTCGGACGTCCAGGCCAGACTGCCAAGCCTACCGCTTCTCCTAGGGGCTCCCTTCTTCTGCTGTGTGGGTAGATGGGACCCTAACTCAAGAGACCCCCAAGAGGCTTCTGGGAGCGGCAGGAGACCCCACGGGGCCTTGAGGGGTGATCATAGAGGGGCGGTTGTCCATGCCAGGCTTGGGAGCGGGCAGGAGGGAGCCGCTTCATTAACGGCAACATTTTAAACATCATACACCCTCTTTCAAGCATGATAGGATTATTATCTGTAAAAAGAACAATAGATTGGGAGTAAGAAAATTTGGTTTCAGGTCTGGTTTTGTGTTCACTTTGAGCAAGTCATTTCATAGTTCTTAACACAGGTTTCCCTGTTGGTGAATGAGGCAACCGTTCCCAAAGCACGTTTGTGGCGCTGTTACTATTTGTTATGGAAAAGAAGGATAAAATCTGCGATCCAAACAGTTTAAAAAAGGCCGGGTTAAATCAAAGTAAACTGTGGTCTTTACTGCAGAACTTCTCAGACCCCTCAACACACCACCACCCTCTGTGAGGCTGCAAGAGGGCCACTCCACAGCCTGAAGGTATTACTCAAAGGGCAACTTTTTCTTTTCCACATAAAGCCTTCAATGGTTTTGGTCAACATGGGAGATAGGAAAATATTAGATTGGAAAATCGCCAAGGAATCTTCTAGCTCTGACAGTGATCCTGATTAACGTTGCCCTTCCAAGAAGATGACACACTTTCAGAGGGGAGAGTGGGCTTTTCTGTGCAATCGGGTGGCTGGCAGCCAGGTCGTGGCCGGTCCACATGAGCAGAGAAGCTGGCGGAGAGAGCCACAGCTGCATGACCATGGACTTGCATGTCTGGAAGCACCTCCTACCCTTTAAAAACAGGTAACCATCATCCACATGCAACTGGACTGCCTCTGTCCTCCAGAGCCAACTTCCTGGGCTTTAAAGAGCTTGGAAACTGTCCTGACGGACTTAAGTGGGGGAATCAATGATGTCTGTCCGGCACCCCTCACATCCACATCCAAGGAAAGGCCAAGTCTTCAGGCCAGAAGTGTGGCTCCCCATGGCTGGTGCTGACTCCCAAGGGGTCGGACGTCCAGGCCAGACTGCCAAGCCTACCGCTTCTCCTAGGGGCTCCCTTCTTCTGCTGTGTGGGTAGATGGGACCCTAACTCAAGAGACCCCCAAGAGGCTTCTGGGAGCGGCAGGAGACCCCACGGGGCCTTGAGGGGTGATCTGGATTTGAGTCGGCAGAAGGGGACGGTTGTCCATGCCAGGCTGGGGGTGTGCAGGGAGAGGCCGAGGGCTGCCAAGGCTCAGGGGCAGCGTCTCAGGACACGTCTCGGATGCTGAGTATCATTCTTAAGACACACAATCATTTCCAGGTCTGCTCAGTAGCTTCAAGGGTTTCCCATAAAAATTCCCTTTTCTATAAAACAGACCCATGATTTTCCTTGGGATATTTTTCCACATGACTTAGAAATGCCAGATCACTCTTGGAAAATACGTGACTCATTATGGCAGGGGCACCGTGGAAAGCAGATGATGTGCTTAGATAGACCTCCCTGTGGTCTTCGGCCGACACTCAGGGGCCCACAGCACATACCCTGGAGCAGCAACAGCTAAGAAAGCTGATAATCACCCCGTATGTCCTCCATCCAGAAAAAAACAGGGCTTAGAAATAACCACTGTCCCATGGGTTCCACCAGAGCTGCTTTCCAGACCCTCGCCACTCCTGCTGTTCTAGGTTCCAAATTTGGGCTCTAGGATCAAATAGGCTGAGAGATCTGTGCTAAGAGCTTTACACCAGACATAAGGGCAGGATTTAAGACTCAGGATACTAGATTTCCCTGATGGTACACTGGATAAGAATCCACCTGCCAGTGCAGGGGACATGGGTTCCATTCCCTGGTCCGGGGAGATTGCACGTGCCACAGGCAACTAGAGCCGATGTTCCACAACTACTGAGCCCGTGCTCCACAACCAGAGAAGCCATCAGAATAAGAAGCCTGTGCACCGCAACCAAGACTAGTCTCTGCTCACACCAATGAGAGAAAGCCCTCTCCTAACAACAAAGACCCAGCGCAACCGAAAAAAAAAGAAAAGAGAGAGAGAGACTCAGGACCCCGGGCATTCAATATCTGGGCAGTTAGTTCTAGATGTCACCTAAAAGGTTACAGATTTCTGTGAGAAACCTGGTAAGAGTAATTAACATCGACAGCATGCCTATTTTAAAGGCACCACAGAATCTAGACTAAATTAAGGAGCCTTACAACTCAACAACAAAAAGACAAAGAACCCAATGTTTCTAATGAGCAAAGAATCTGAGTCAACATTTTTCCAAAGGAGAGAGGCAAATGGCCAATAAGCTCACAAACAATGCTCATCAACAGTATCATTAGAGGAATACAAATCAAAATCACAATGAGACCTCAAAAGAAGGGAAGACCTGTGTCCGCACAAAGACCTGTACACCCATGCTCAGAGCACTACTCCTGGCAGCCAGAAGGTGGAAACAAACCACCCAGTGTCCACCAGGTGATCAAGGATAAACATGGTGCATCCATACAATGGAATACAGCTTGGCAATAAAAAGGACTGAAGTGCTGATACCCACTGCAACATGAATGAAATGTGAAAACGTTCTGCTGAGCAAAAGAAGCCAGACACAACAGCCCACATGTTCTAGAATTCCATTTATATGAAATGTCCAGGACAGGCAAACCCATCGAGACAGAAAGTAGATGAATTGTTGACTAAGACTAGGAGGAGGGGAGGGCAGGGAGAGATTGCTAATGGATATGGGATTTCTTTGGGGGTGAGAAAAATGTTCTGGAATCAGGTAGCATAGATCAATGCACAACTCTGTGAATATACTGAAAACCGAGTTGTATTTCAAAAGGATCAACCTTTCAGTATGTGAATTACATCTCAAAAAAACTGCTTGAAAAATCGCCACAAGGGCAAATGCTCGATATATATTAATACCCGATGAAGCTGATATGAGTGTTATGATTCCCTTTTTGCAGGTGAGGAGACTTGAGGACTCGCGGGGAACAGCTAAATTGCTAAGAGGTGCCTGGCGGCCATGCGATGGGGTGAGCATTTTAACTCGGGTCACTGACTCCAGAGGCCACATTCTGGCCACCTGCTTCTTGCCAAGATGACAAGCTACCTGGCAACTGCTCTTAGGGAAAAAATAGCACTCCCCGGACAAAGGATCACTGCCTGACATAAAATGCTAGTGTTGGAAGTCACATTGCAGGGCCTCTCGCCAAGTCCCTTCATTTTACAGATGAATAAGTAGAGCTTCAAGGCAGTCAAGTGACCTGTCCAACCAAGGCGGCAAGGCTGGTGGGCACGCTCACCCCTCTCCCTTTTACAGAAGTCGAGCGGCTGTGCTGCTCGCTGCAATTAATCAGGAATGAAAAGGTCTAGATGAGTTCACCCAGTTGGGGCACACGGGTCAACAGGTATTCAGCAACCTTCAAACGTGCTGGCCGCACCCCCGCAATCCAGCCAGGAGATCACTCAAGCCAGTGAGAGCTCATGGTATTATGCTGTTACCCTGAAATATCTCTTCCAACCCAGGAGTGCTCTGAAAAGTCCCACCAGGGTGCAACTGTTCCAAGGATCTCTTGGAGCTTTTGAACTACTTCGCAGGAACAAGGAGCTCTAGAGTTAGCATTGGACTGTGAGGATGAAGCCCTGGGGGACTTAAGAAACGTCCTTCCCACTAATCTGAAGTGACTCTTTGGAGAACCGTTTGAGAAGGGAAGGAAGGAACGCTGAAGCCAAAGACATTCCTGCTACAACCCTAGGTCCTGAACACTCTCATAATCTGCTTACTGGCTCCATGGGGATGTCCTGTCTCAGACTTAGAATGTCCCAAATCAGGGACTTCCCTGGTGGTCTGGTGGTTAAGAATCCGCCTGCCAATGCAGGAGACATGGGTTCAATCTCTGGTCTGGGAAGATCCCACATGCCATGGAGCAACTAAGCCTGTGTGCCACAACTACTGAGCCCGGGCTCCCTTGTGCTCCACAACAAGAGAAGCCACTGCAACGAGAAGCCTGCACACCACCACTAGAGAGCAGCCCCTGCTCACCGCAACTAGAGAAAGCCCATGTGCGGCTACAAAGACCCAGCACAGCCAGAATAAATAAATAAATCTTTTTTAAAAAAGTCCCAACTCAAGTTCATAACCTCCATCTCACAAGCCTTCACCTCCTCCCGTTTTCTCTTTCCCCCAGGATTATACACACCATCACCACTGTCCCTCTGGAGAAAGAAATGGCAACCAACACTCCAGTAGTCTTGCCTGAATAATTCCGTGGATGGAGAGGCCTGGTGAGCTACCAACCATGGGGTCCCATATATACATAGGGCTCCCCTGAAGGCAGTCAAGTGACCTGTCCAACCAAGGCGGCAAGGCTGGTGGGCACGCTCACCCCTCTCCCTTTTACAGAAGTCGAGCGGCTGTGCTGCTCGCTGCAATTAATCAGGAATGAAAAGGTCTAGATGAGTTCACCCAGTTGGGGCACACGGGTCAACAGGTATTCAGCAACCTTCAAACGTGCTGGCCGCACCCCCGCAATCCAGCCAGGAGATCACTCAAGCCAGTGAGAGCTCATGGTATTATGCTGTTACCCTGAAATATCTCTTCCAACCCAGGAGTGCTCTGAAAAGTCCCACCAGGGTGCAACTGTTCCAAGGATCTCTTGGAGCTTTTGAACTACTTCGCAGGAACAAGGAGCTCTAGAGTTAGCATTGGACTGTGAGGATGAAGCCCTGGGGGACTTAAGAAACGTCCTTCCCACTAATCTGAAGTGACTCTTTGGAGAACCGTTTGAGAAGGGAAGGGAAGGAACGCTGAAGCCAAAGACATTCCTGCTACAACCCTAGGTCCTGAACACTCTCATAATCTGCTTACTGGCTCCATGGGGATGTCCTGTCTCAGACTTAGAATGTCCCAAATCAGGGACTTCCCTGGTGGTCTGGTGGTTAAGAATCCGCCTGCCAATGCAGGAGACATGGGTTCAATCTCTGGTCTGGGAAGATCCCACATGCCATGGAGCAACTAAGCCTGTGTGCCACAACTACTGAGCCCGGGCTCCCTTGTGCTCCACAACAAGAGAAGCCACTGCAACGAGAAGCCTGCACACCACCACTAGAGAGCAGCCCCTGCTCACCGCAACTAGAGAAAGCCCATGTGCGGCTACAAAGACCCAGCACAGCCAGAATAAATAAATAAATCTTTTTTAAAAAAGTCCCAACTCAAGTTCATAACCTCCATCTCACAAGCCTTCACCTCCTCCCGTTTTCTCTTTCCCCCAGGATTATACACACCATCACCACTGTCCCTCTGGAGAAAGAAATGGCAACCAACACTCCAGTAGTCTTGCCTGAATAATTCCGTGGATGGAGAGGCCTGGTGAGCTACCAACCATGGGGTCCCATATATACATAGGGCTCCCCTGATGGCTCAGTGGTGAGGAATCTGCCTGCAATGCAGCAGACCCAGGCTCCAACTCTGGGTTGGGAAGATCCCCAGGAGGGCATGGTAACCCACTCTAGTATTCTTGCCTGGAGAATTCCACGGACAGAGGAGCCTGATGGGCTGCAGTCTATGGGGTCACGGAGAGTCGGATACAACTGAAGTGACTAAGCAGCAGCAGCAGCAGCCCCATTCTCCCTGCTTGCCTTTGACACACTCCTGGGGCTGCACCTGGAACCCACAGCTCTACCTCCTCAACCGCTGGGCACCAGCATGCACCCCCTCCGGTGCATGCCCCCCAAGTCCCGCCCTGGACTCAATAAATGTTCGCTGATCCGACAGGTCAACGCCACCCGCAACCAGTTAAGTCCTTCACAGCAAGTGGCCGCCCAGACGACGGAAAACACAGAAAAAGAGAAGGAGATAGGTGACCTCACGCGACTAGGTCAGAGAGGTTATTAAATAAAAGAGCCGGGAAGAGTGGAGCAGATGGGGCCGGGAGCATGGATTCTGCTGGAACGGAAAGGCATGCCGAGACACCGGGGCCACTGGATGCACCTGCAAATTATTAATTATTTCAGTGTCGTCCCTCTGAACTCTCCATCTGCTGACGGCTTCTACAGTCAATCGTTGCATTCAAATGGAAAAAACCTGTGACCCGGAACTAGTACTGGTCAGACCACGTCAGTCACCCACTGTCCCCAGCTGAGACTGCGGTAATGCCGCCGGGAGGAGCCTCGGGCTTTCCAGATGCCCATCTGCATCAAGCCATCCATCGAAGACCAGATCAAATCTAGCATCCCTGGTTGTTTGTGGCCTCGGGGCTGTTTTCTTTGGGTCTCTCTCATCACATCTTGCATCACTTTATCTCTTGTTGCTTTGTTTAACCGCATCTGCCGCCACGAGTTAATGAGTTCTTGGAGAGAAGTGAGCCTGGACTTCAGTGGGCTAAGACACCGTCACACTGTCTGCGTGAGCACGAGCCCCGAGGAATGATCCTTACTTACTGAGGTCCCCATGCACGCAGCACAATCTACTGCGTGTACTGCTGATAGGCAGGTTTCTCTCACCCCGTTTCTCCCCCTAACCTTCTCTCAAATGAAAACCCCTGCCCTCTAAGGCCCAGACATTCCAGCTGAACACCCACCCACCAGCTTGGTCAGGAGAATCCACTCCTTCTTTCCTGGGCAGGGGGGCAGGGCAGAGACGGGCAGCATCGTGTCATACAGCAGCCTCCGCGTGACACCCCTCCTTTGACTCGAGATTTAGAAAAATCACAAGACGTGATGAACCATTAGCTTCTCTAGTGAAATCAGAAGGACAGCAAAGTAGAGCTGGAAAAAGGATCCATTTTTAAATTACATGGGGCCCCGAGCCAAAGCCAGTGGCGACCCGTGGACAACAGTCATCTGTCCGGGGCTGGTCACCGCGTCACGGGACCCGTTCCTGTTTGGCATGAAGCCGCATCTGAGAGCACCCGGCTGGGGTTCCATTTGAGGGCCTGAAACCTCCCACGTGCACTCTCTCCAAACCAGCACCCCCTGGCCACACGTTCCCCGCAGCAGACCGCAAGGTAAGGGGCTGGGCGGGAGGCTGAGCTCCGGGAACTTTTCCTGGGCATCTGCACACAGGCCATCACTGCCCAACGCTCCAGGTGCAACCCTCCTGCCTTCAAAGCAGGTGGGCTAACCTGAGCACCACTGACTGCCGAAGGCTGGGACCAGGAGTCCCTCGGGGCACACAACCTGGAAGTGACTTCTCGGCCGCCTGGACCCCCAGAGCCGGCTTCCCCACCTCCTCCTCTCCTGTTGCTTCATCTGCCCCATCTCTCTACTGAGCACAGAGCCACTGAGGATGATGTGGCTCTGAGAAGCAGCCCTGGAGAACTCATGGAAAAACAGACAGAGCATAGACATAGGGACATTGTGGCGAAGAAATAGGGAGGGGGAAGCAAGGAGGGAGTAACATGGAGACCTATACTGTTCTGTGTGGAAAAGATAGCTAGTGTCACAGTGCTAAGGGAATAGGAGTGCTTACAATGACTTCTTGAGAGAATGACCTGGTCTTCAGTGGGCTAAGACACCGTCACACTGTCTGCGTGAGCACGAGCCCCGAGGAATGATCCTTACTTACTGAGGTCCCCATGCACGCAGCACAATCTACTGCGTGTACTGCTGATAGGCAGGTTTCTCTCACCCCGTTTCTCCCCCTAACCTTCTCTCAAATGAAAACCCCTGCCCTCTAAGGCCCAGACATTCCAGCTGAACACCCACCCACCAGCTTGGTCAGGAGAATCCACTCCTTCTTTCCTGGGCAGGGGGGCAGGGCAGAGACGGGCAGCATCGTGTCATACAGCAGCCTCCGCGTGACACCCCTCCTTTGACTCGAGATTTAGAAAAATCACAAGACGTGATGAACCATTAGCTTCTCTAGTGAAATCAGAAGGACAGCAAAGTAGAGCTGGAAAAAGGATCCATTTTTAAATTACATGGGGCCCCGAGCCAAAGCCAGTGGCGACCCGTGGACAACAGTCATCTGTCCGGGGCTGGTCACCGCGTCACGGGACCCGTTCCTGTTTGGCATGAAGCCGCATCTGAGAGCACCCGGCTGGGGTTCCATTTGAGGGCCTGAAACCTCCCACGTGCCCTCTCTCCAAACCAGCACCCCCTGGCCACACGTTCCCCGCAGCAGACCGCAAGGTAAGGGGCTGGGCGGGAGGCTGAGCTCCGGGAACTTTTCCTGGGCATCTGCACACAGGCCATCACTGCCCAACGCTCCAGGTGCAACCCTCCTGCCTTCAAAGCAGGTGGGCTAACCTGAGCACCACTGACTGCCGAAGGCTGGGACCAGGAGTCCCTCGGGGCACACAACCTGGAAGTGACTTCTCGGCCGCCTGGACCCCCAGAGCCGGCTTCCCCACCTCCTCCTCTCCTGTTGCTTCATCTGCCCCATCTCTCTACTGAGCACAGAGCCACTGAGGATGATGTGGCTCTGAGAAGCAGCCCTGGAGAACTCATGGAAAAACAGACAGAGCATAGACATAGGGACATTGTGGCGAAGAAATAGGGAGGGGGAAGCAAGGAGGGAGTAACATGGAGACCTATACTGTTCTGTGTGGAAAAGATAGCTAGTGTCACAGTGCTAAGGGAATAGGAGTGCTTACAATGGCTTGGGGCGAAGGTCTGGAGGGGTGGGATGGGGGGATCTGGGCGGGTGGGGACCATGGATATGCAATGACTGATCTGGGAACATACATGTCTGTGAACAACAAAACTCTGTAAAACCTTTAAAATAAAGAATAATAATAATAAAAAAAAGAAGCCCTGGAGTGAGCATCGCTTAAGCAAAGCATCTAGAGACATCTGCTTGTATGACTTCACACTGACTCCCACCAGAGCCCCACTAGCTGAGGACAAGGCCACACTCAGGCGCCCTGGCACGCCCAGACTGACTGGTTAACCCAAGCTTCCCTGGACCTCAGTGAAGACCTAGCACCTCCGTCTTCTCCCTGGGCCCTTTCCCACTGTTACCCTCATGTTCTGGATCCACATTGCCCAACAGGGTGCTGCTAGCCATGGGTAGAAACTAGATTTCAAATTTTTCAAACTGAAACTTTAGTTCCTCAGCCATACTAGCCACATTTCAGGTGTCACAGAGCTACACTGGCAGCACGTGGCTACCAGGCTGGAGGGGGTGGATCTGGAATATTATCATCAGTACAGAAAGTTCTATTAGACAAAGCACTTCTGTGAAGTGAAATTTAAACTTAGAGGTGGCAAGTTTTGGTTTTTTTTTTTAAAGCAACACCACTTTGTGGTCTTGAAGAAAACACATTTCCAACCCTAATGGACAAATTACATTCCTTTTAAAAAAAATCCAGCAAGGTAAAAGGTCACCTCAGAGCAATGGCCCTCACACAATGACCACTCAGGTTCTTCAGAAGGTGCTCTGCCCGTCTGCGCTTCTCTTTTTTCCACAGCCTTAACCCTCAGCCTTACAACCAACGTCCGCGCTCCAGTGGAAACAGTAACCAAGCGTAGGAGTAGCTCTCGGTCCTTTCCTGGGGTTTATAGGATGAGCCCGCCAGGCTCCTGTCCGAAAGATCTCCCAGGCAGGAATGCTGCAGTGGGTAGCCATTTCCTGCTTCAAGCCATCTTCCCTACCCAGGGATCAAACCCACATCCGCTGCATTGGCAGAAAGGTTCTTTACCACTGAGCCACTGGGGAAGCCCCGTATAGGTTAGGGTTCCCCAATTCCAGTATGAACTCTTAACTTATGACTTCTACTGTGGCCCGACATCCAGATGAAGTCACATTCTGGGGACTCAGACTGCCGCGCTGGAATTTGGAGAAGGACACAATGCAACCCATGATGGGCCCTCAAGCTGCCAAGAGAAAGCACCCCGCCCCGCACACCGTCTGCTTTCCATTCTTCTATTAATATGAGAAGATCTGTAAGAAGTTCCTGGTTACTGAGCTGTGTGGGAGCCAGTGGCGACCCAGGCGGAAGCTTATACTACAGAATGCTGTTTCCGTTACCCATCAGGGCCATTCAAGCTCATGATACTAGATTTAACAAGGGCCAAAACCCCAAAACCAAAATCCTGGACTTTTGACAGAAGGGCCAAAGGAAAACGCTCACAATTGTCACGGTCCGCAAATCAGTGCTGGGAAGTTCATCCACGCAAGCTGTCTCACTGAATAGGTGGGATCTTCAGGTAGCAGGACCAACACAGACGGGTAAAGATCTCTCCTCCCCAGACTCCCTATTACAGTGCTGCTTCCCACGGTCATCATACAAATCACTGCCCCAGCTTACCAGCCGTGGTCACAAAGGAGAGAAGGTCGTCCACCAGCCCACGGACCCAGAAAGGCTCTCTGGTTCATCCTACACATCTGAGTTACAAGACAGAGGAGAGTTATCTATAAACCCAAGTAGCGTGGAGAGCAGAACAGGCTTCAGGACTAGGAAACCTGGTTTGACTCCCAGCTTTGACACTGGTGGAAGATCGTGGACAAGGTAATTGACCTTCTTAAGCCTCAGTTTTCCCATGTAAAATGGGGAGCAGGCTTCCCAGGTGGCACTAGTGGTAAAGAACCTGCCTGAGAATGCAGGCGACCTAAGAGACGCAGGTTTCGATCCCTGGAGGATACCTTGTAGAAGGAAATGGCAACCCACTCCACTATTCTTGTCTAGAGCACAGTCCATAGGGCTACAAAAGAATTGGACACAACTGAAGCGACTTAGCATGTACAAACTGGGGAGCATGAGAACTACCTCACATGATGTCGAGAAAGACCTGCTGACGCTCATCAATCTTATAATGACATTTTTTGAGCATTGCTCTTGTATTTATGGGGTGAGGTGCCACCCATTTTTTTGGCCACTTCTATTGGTCTTTCATTTATTTATTTTCATCCACCTTTGTTCTTTGGCCCGCGTGGGTCTCCCATCACAGTGGCCTTTCTCATCACAGAGCATTGGCTCTGGGCACATGTGCTCCAGAAGGCTGGCTCGTAATTGGACACACCGGTCCAATTACCAGCTGCTCCAGCACGTGGGATCTTCCCGGGTCAGGGATTGAACCAGTGCCCCTTGTACTACAAGGCGGACTCTTTACCCACGGGACCACCAGGGAAGCCCTCGGTGGTCTAGCTTTTGACATCCCCATTCTTTTTAACTACGTGGCCTGAATACAGATAGCACTGCCCTGGGTGAATGGTTGCTTGGTTATACCCTCATGGCTTTAACTGTTAGGCCTCGTCCTTGGGAGTGGTTAAATAAAGATAGATTTAGCACAGTTTCCACCCAATTATCCTATTTACAAAAATAGAACTCTCCTCTGTGAGTGTTTCAAATAGGGCCCTTAATTTCTACAGAAGATGTCAACTTTACCAGGTCGATTCCTAATGCCTCAGTGAGCTAGAATACAATATGGCAGGCCATGGAGTATAACCACAAACCATGTCTTCGCATGTATGTGTGTGTGTACATATATGTATGTGTCTGTGTATGAATAACATACATATGTGTGAGAACACATATGTGTGTGTATATGTGTGAACTATACGAATATGTGTGCATGCTAAGTCGCTTCAGTCATGCCTGACTTTGCGATCGTATGGACTGTAGCTCACCAGGCTCCTCTGTCCATGGGGATCCTTCAGGTAAGACTACTAGTGTGGGCCGTCACACCCTCCTCCACGGATCTTCTCAAACTAGGTATCCAACCTGTGTCTCCTGTGGATCCTGCACAGGTGGATTCTTTACCACGGAGCCACTGGAGAAGCCCACAATACATACATACATACATGCGCGCGCGTGTGTGTGTGTGCTGTTGTTCAGTCACCCAATTGTGTCCAGCTCTTTGTGACCTCATGGACGGCAGCACGCCAGGCCTCCCTGTCCCTCGGCATCTCCTGACGCTTGCCCAAGCGCATGCCCATTGCGTCAGCGATGCCGTCCAGCCATCTCATCCTCTGAAGCCCTCTCTTCCTTTTCAGTGAGCCGGCTGTTCACACCAGTAACATATTAATATATGTATACACACATATCCACATACTTATTCCCACACACCTGCCTCTGTTCAAAGAAGTAACGGCTGTAAAGACTGACAGACGTGGCGGCCCACATTTCCACTGGGTATTTTGGGCATCGGATCACACCACACAGCAGAAGGCCAGAATTGCATGTGCAGCGCTGCATTCTGATGTTATGCCTGGCGCTTCCGACGAGGGCTGATGTGAGAGAGAGCTGTTAGAGCCCAGCTGTTGGTTTGCTGTGGGGATGCTGAACACCCTGCTCGGGATACGGCTCAGTTCTTCCTAGATGAAAGTCCACACGCCAAACTGAGTTTCAAAGAACAAAAAACTCTTTGCTTCTCCTGAGGACGTGGTATGTCTTCCTTCTCTGGCAGCAAGGATTACTGAGGTGACCACTTCTCTTTGATCCTGTGAAGCTCAGCGACAACGTGAGGCCCAGCTGAAGCAACGCAGGGGTCTCACTGTCGGCAGCTCAGAGTTTCTTTTCTCCTCCTGGCTTTGAACTTCTGTATTGATTTGTGTTTTTCCTAGTCTTGTTCTTAAATTCCTTTTTGTATTGTATGGGTTATTACAGTCTATGTATTTATACTCTAAAGCCAATCATAATTTGTAGAACAAGATGAGGTATAAATAATTAATTGAACAGAATTCAATTGAAATAATTACCATAGTAAACAGAGCCAAATTTAGAGAGTACTTTAGTTTTTTTTTTTTTTAGACACAATCAGAACAAAACCTTAAGAAAATGAACACGTTGAAGCAGACATGGTGGGCTGCCTTCCAAACAGCCATCTCCACTCTGTCACTGGGCAGAGCCTGGATTAGGTTCAGACATGACCGTCCCCTGTGTCACCACCTCCTTCACCACCCCGCACCTTCCCCCTTGGGAATAAATAAATAGAATGCAATCCCGATGAGTCTAAGCGGACAGCTTTCTGAGCCTAGGAGCCGCTGATCTGGGCTGGCCAGGCGGTTCTACCTGTAAGAAGGGAGAGGAGAACGGCTGAGGGCCATAAGGAAGGCTCCTTGCTTGGTGAGTGGCTGATTTGGATGGTGGAACCACAGGTGGACCGATGGACCTACGGATGGATGAACACACATGGTTTTCTGCTAGGCCAACCACACACTCTGATTTTTACCATCAGTACGTGCGGGCGTGTGGCAATCCATGGTGTCGCTGAGAGTCGGACACAACTGGGCGAATGAACAACGACAACAAGTGCTGGACATAGAATGCCCACTGGGAGACCCAGAGACACGTGAGCGGTGACGAAGAGCTGGAGGAGGCAGGTGTCCTGAGGAAGGCACCTTCAGGAACACTGCTGCCGACATAGCCCTCCAGACCCTCCCTGGAACCCAGAGAGGCCTCCAGGGTCGTCTGGGATCAGCGCTTTTGGAAGTGGTGCACAAGCACCAGACTCCCCACCCCTGACAGATGGACGGCTCTTCTCCTGCTAGGGAGGATGGCGAGGGCAGGGACAGGGGAGCCCCGGGGAGCTCAGTATCCCGCCGGGCAGTACACTCCGTGCATTCTCTGGACCAGGCACGACTGACCCCACGTTTAAATGAACTGCTCTTCAGGTCGCCGATATGCTGTGTTTTCTCTGTCTTTTCCACACCTGACAAGCATGGCCATACACGGCACACTCAGAAACCCGCTAGTATTTTAAACGCGCTCCGCTCCACCCACACCCCGGTCCCTTCCCACGCACGGAGGCATCGTCCTTTGGCCAGGCAGACGCCGTCTCTTTCCTCGCCATCGCCCTCGTCCTGCGTCCTCAGGCGTCAGTCGCTCCCACCTTGAATCTCTGCTCATCTTGAGGTCCTGAGGACACTGCGCTGCCGCCCTGGGGATGCCTGAGAGAGGAGCAGCACAGAGCTCTCCCCGCTCTCACCCCACGTGGCCTTGCGCACAGACAAAACAAAGTCATGCTCCTGGGCAGCCCAGCTGCCCCGCCCCCTGGGGTGGAGCCTGAGCGTGAACCCTCTCACTTCCGCACTCACCCTCTCCCTTCTGCTCCAAACCACAACCGTCACCTGCAGGAACCACTGAAAAGCCAGAAATCGTCCTGACTGCACCCAGAGCAAGCTCCCTGCACTCAGGACCGAGGTACCCCACAGGCTCTCCTCCCTTTGGCCTTTTGCTTTGGAAAGAATGACTCTCCAAAGTTATCGTTTGTAAAGGAAACTCCCTCTCATTAGCCTGTATTTCCTTGATGCAGAAATGAAACACAACCAAAAACTCGGCCAAAGTATGTGGGTCGTGGCTGCATCTGCTAGGCTGAAATGTGAGGGGCTTTACTTGCCAGGATGAAAATTCCTTAACTTACAACAGCAGTCGAATGTCCTCACTATGGGCTGAACATGTGCACGTCTGGTTTAATCACAAGGGGACCCAGGTGGCAGACGAGGCCCAAGTGAGCAGAGATCTGTCTCTGAGACCAGGAAGCTAACGTCAGGAGGGCGTCTCCATCCACACTAGAAGAGCACAGGTGGCCATCCGCCCCGGGGTCCTTCGGTCCCTCTCTAGGTGGCCCAGAAGGCAAAGTGGCATCTTCACTTCTGTTCCTGGCAGAAGCACCCAGTGGGCCTCAACTCCTGCTGCAAAGTCGACTGTGGAGAGAGAAGTGCTGGAAACGGCTGGCTGCCTTCGCAGGACAGAGCGCAGCAGAGCCATCACCGGCACGTCCTGAGAGAAGCCTCTGCTTTAAGCCGAGTGGCAGGTCATGAAAACCCAGGTTCCAAAGGAGCTCGGTTGAAGGGGCCGGCTTATCAGCCGAATGAGAAATCAGAGAGGATGAACGACTGCGGGAGGCTTCCCCAGGTCCCGCTGAGGCCAGCCCCGACTCTCTCTCAGATGGAGAATGGAGAGTGCAGGAGGAGGAAGTGGAAAAATGACTGGAGGAGGAGACCTGGTGTCCTGAGTGATGGAGCGAATCCCGACGTGGGACCACACAGAGAGAGACACTCAGTTCAGCATGCATGCCGAAAGCCTCGTGGATCAGAGTAGCCAGCGTGCTTTAAAAATTTCTCTTTAGGTTGAGCACTGGGAGAGAAACACACAAGTAAATCTTGCCTGTGACTCAACACTCTGAAAACGACGACTCTGAGGATGGAAGGATGCCGTGCTGGTGCACATGGGCATGCACACATGGGCAGGCCTGCACACACACACACACACACACACACACACACACACGGAGCCAGTCACCCACCCTAGCACAGTAGAGGCAGTTGAAGAGGTGAAGCTGTTGCTTTCATTGTGCCCACCGTGGAATAGGGAAGGCGCCGGTGAGAAGGCACTTGAAGCAGACTTTAGGGAGATACGATTCCTGGAAGCGAAGACTGGCACCTTTCCTCGACTGAAGGCGGCACTGAGTAACCGAGGAGCAGGCGGGCAGCAGCCAGGCTGCTCAAGCTGACTTGAGAGGCGGGCGCCACGCGGAAGCTAGACAGAAGGGCGCAGGTGGCAGAGGGACCCGTCGGGCCGGGCTCCTGCGCCGGCCCGGTGGTGTCCGGGTTATCCCGCAGCTACACCCGAAGCCCGGGGTCCTTGACGGTACCAGGCGTCTCCATCCACACTAGAAGAGCACAGGTGGCCATCCGCCCCGGGGTCCTTCGGTCCCTCTCTAGGTGGCCCAGAAGGCAAAGTGGCATCTTCACTTCTGTTCCTGGCAGAAGCACCCAGTGGGCCTCAACTCCTGCTGCAAAGTCGACTGTGGAGAGAGAAGTGCTGGAAACGGCTGGCTGCCTTCGCAGGACAGAGCGCAGCAGAGCCATCACCGGCACGTCCTGAGAGAAGCCTCTGCTTTAAGCCGAGTGGCAGGTCATGAAAACCCAGGTTCCAAAGGAGCTCGGTTGAAGGGGCCGGCTTATCAGCCGAATGAGAAATCAGAGAGGATGAACGACTGCGGGAGGCTTCCCCAGGTCCCGCTGAGGCCAGCCCCGACTCTCTCTCAGATGGAGAATGGAGAGTGCAGGAGGAGGAAGTGGAAAAATGACTGGAGGAGGAGACCTGGTGTCCTGAGTGATGGAGCGAATCCCGACGTGGGACCACACAGAGAGAGACACTCAGTTCAGCATGCATGCCGAAAGCCTCGTGGATCAGAGTAGCCAGCGTGCTTTAAAAATTTCTCTTTAGGTTGAGCACTGGGAGAGAAACACACAAGTAAATCTTGCCTGTGACTCAACACTCTGAAAACGACGACTCTGAGGATGGAAGGATGCCGTGCTGGTGCACATGGGCATGCACACATGGGCAGGCCTGCACACACACACACACACACACACACACACACACGGAGCCAGTCACCCACCCTAGCACAGTAGAGGCAGTTGAAGAGGTGAAGCTGTTGCTTTCATTGTGCCCACCGTGGAATAGGGAAGGCGCCGGTGAGAAGGCACTTGAAGCAGACTTTAGGGAGATACGATTCCTGGAAGCGAAGACTGGCACCTTTCCTCGACTGAAGGCGGCACTGAGTAACCGAGGAGCAGGCGGGCAGCAGCCAGGCTGCTCAAGCTGACTTGAGAGGCGGGCGCCACGCGGAAGCTAGACAGAAGGGCGCAGGTGGCAGAGGGACCCGTCGGGGGCCGGGCTCCCTGCGCCGGCCCGGGGTGGTGTCCGGGTTATCCCCGCAGCTACACCCGTAGAAAGCGGGGGAGCGCTGTGGGCCAAGCCTGAACCGCAGGGCCGGGGAGGGGACACGGCACGCCGGGGCCCATCCGCTTATTTCCGCACCAGGTGAAAAGCGACCGTGACTTTAGACCCCAGTCCCTCAGGACAGAAGGGCGTGAACAGGAGGTGCCCCACGCTGTCACTGAGCCTGGGGTCAAGGAAACGCCCGGCTGAAGCTTCATCTCTGCTGGTGGAGAAGAGAACCGACGCAGCACGACCTTGGGCTGGGCCCCCGCACGTCCGTCACAGTCCTGTGGACCAGGACGTTGCCGTCTCTCTCAGAAGGAACTTGGAAGGTCACCAAGCTCAGCCTCTCCGGCAATCCCAGCACACAGCCTCACCTCCAACAGCCCAGAACGAGAGGCGTCTCTGACCCCCAGGACTGCCCACTTGTAGACAGAGTTTAGCCTGAAAATGTTGTTCCTGACGGATTAAACCTGCCCCCTGTGCCTCTTCAAATCACTGCTTCCAGGTGGGTCCACAGTGATCTTGCTATTTTTTTTCTTTTTTAATCCATCTACCTTTCATATATGGCTTCTGTCTTGTCCAATTCAATTCTCAATTAGTGCCTTTCACATGAATGTTTTCTGATAGCAAATTCAGATGCCTTAGAACCATATTCTGGTCTACCATAGCTGTTCCTCAGGTGCTTTAGGGAAATCTATCTAAATGACAAAAATCTGCGGATTAATCAATCTCTCTCTCCTACTCTCAACCCAAACATGCTTCATAATATAACGGTCATCTTGCTGAAAGTTGTATCTTCTGAACAAAACTGGGGCAATATAAGAATCCAGTACTGTCCATCTCAAAATCCTTGGACAGTGATCAAAAGTCTCCTGTAAACACACACACACACAGACACACACAGTCTCACCTATTTCTATAATTACAATATCTTTCTTCGTATATTGACATTCAGAGAAATAATTCCTTATTCAATCTTATTTTTCTGACATTATTTCCCTTTTCCTATAAAATATGTTTTCAATGATGTAGTTTTTTCAAAATTTTTGTTACACTTTGATTACTTTACAGCAATTTTAGGTTACACTAAAGACCGAGCACAGGCATAGGGACTTCTCATCTACCTGCCCCACCGCACACAGACGCGCCAGCCACGTGCTCGTCAATGTTCCTGAAGGCTAGCCGGAGACACTGATCGTAACAGTACCATTGCCGTCTATTGTGAAATGTATGTGTGTCCACGCAGCTGCCTTATAACAGAAATTCTGCAACACAAGCCCTGGTAAACTTAGGCCTTCTTCAATGTATCTGTCTCATTCCAAACGCCCTTTCTCAGGCTCAGAACACCTTTACCTCATTTCTCATGTTTATCTTATGTATCTTACCAATAAGCCTCCAACAACAAGAGAATCTAGGACATAACATTATCCTCCTGCGATGATAATGAGTCTCCTAGACATAGGTTCCAGCAGCTCTCAGTCATTCATTCTAATATAAGAGAAGGTAGCATTAGCCATCACAAACCATGTATCGCACAAAATTGTTTTTACAGAGCTATTGGATATACCATGTGACTTTCTTTCCTAGAGGGGAAAAAAACCAATCCCATCCTCTAATTATATTCTGCCCAGGGTAAAATAATTAATTTATGTGTGCTGAGCCACACAGTAATTTTAAAAAGTAGAGGTGGTCTACAAACATAATAGATCCATCCAATCATTCATCCAAGAGGCATCTAGCAACATCAAATATTTGCCAGGCGCTATTTGGGCATTGGGGATTTAGAGCTGAAGGTCACTCCTGCCCTCACGAAGTCTCATGAGAGTGGGTGACATAAGAAAACTAAATACGTATAGAAATCAGCAAATCAAAACCACAGTGAGACTCACACACCCACAGGATGGATTAAAAACACACACACAGACACAGACCACAACATGGAAGAATTTGAAAACATTACGCTAAATGAAAGCAACCAGTTACAAAAGATCGTGTGTTGTGTGATCTCATTTATATGAAATTCTGTAACAGAAAGTAGATTAGTAGTCTTCCAAGGAAGGAGGGGAAGATGGGACCAGGGAATAACTACCAAGGGGCACACAGAGTTTCATTTGGGGATGAGGAAAATGTTATAAAATTAGATAGTTGTGGGCTTCCCTGGATGTTTTCAATGATGTAGTTTTTCAAAATTTTTGTTACACTTTGATTACTTTACAGCAATTTTAGGTTACACTAAAGACCGAGCACAGGCATAGGGACTTCTCATCTACCTGCCCCACCGCACACAGACGCCCAGCCACGTGCTCGTCAATGTTCCTGAAGGCTAGCCGGAGACACTGATCGTAACAGTACCATTGCCGTCTATTGTGAAATGTATGTGTGTCCACGCAGCTGCCTTATAACAGAAATTCTGCAACACAAGCCCTGGTAAACTTAGGCCTTCTTCAATGTATCTGTCTCATTCCAAACGCCCTTTCTCAGGCTCAGAACACCTTTACCTCATTTCTCATGTTTATCTTATGTATCTTACCAATAAGCCTCCAACAACAAGAGAATCTAGGACATAACATTATCCTCCTGCGATGATAATGAGTCTCCTAGACATAGGTTCCAGCAGCTCTCAGTCATTCATTCTAATATAAGAGAAGGTAGCATTAGCCATCACAAACCATGTATCGCACAAAATTGTTTTTACAGAGCTATTGGATATACCATGTGACTTTCTTTCCTAGAGGAAAAAACCAATCCCATCCTCTAATTATATTCTGCCCAGGGTAAAATAATTAATTTATGTGTGCTGAGCCACACAGTAATTTTAAAAAGTAGAGGTGGTCTACAAACATAATAGATCCATCCAATCATTCATCCAAGAGGCATCTAGCAACATCAAATATTTGCCAGGCGCTATTTGGGCATTGGGGATTTAGAGCTGAAGGTCACTCCTGCCCTCACGAAGTCTCATGAGAGTGGGTGACATAAGAAAACTAAATACGTATAGAAATCAGCAAATCAAAACCACAGTGAGACTCACACACCCACAGGATGGATTAAAAACACACACACAGACACAGACCACAACATGGAAGAATTTGAAAACATTACGCTAAATGAAAGCAACCAGTTACAAAAGATCGTGTGTTGTGTGATCTCATTTATATGAAATTCTGTAACAGAAAGTAGATTAGTAGTCTTCCAAGGAAGGAGGGGAAGATGGGACCAGGGAATAACTACCAAGGGGCACACAGAGTTTCATTTGGGGATGAGGAAAATGTTATAAAATTAGATAGTTGTGGGCTTCCCCTGGTGGTCCAGTGGGTAAGGACACTGCCTTGCAGTGCAAGGGGCGCCGGTTCGAGCCCTGGCCTGGGAAGATCCCACGTGCCGCGGAGCGGCTGGACTGATGTGTCCAATTACCGAGCCGGAGCTCTGGAGCGCATGCGCCCGGAGCCGGCACTCTGCAATGACGCCACCGCGATAGGAGGCCCACAGGAGCCGAAGAACAAAGACAGATGAACATAGAGAAACCAAAGACCAATAGAAGTGGCCCGCCTGCTCCCCTCCCTCCCCAACCCGACCCCTGCCCAAAAAATAAATAAATAAATAAATAAATCTTTAAAAAAAAAAATTAGATAGGTGTAACAACTATTATAAAATTAGATAGGTGTAAATACAATTATGTGTGTATCTTAAAAACCACTGAACTGTATCCTTTAAATGGTGAATTACAGCTCAACAAAGCTACTAAAAATACACATGGAAATCAACAGTCTTCATACATACAAATGACAGAGTACAGTGAAAGACTGTTTACAAGCATAAACTTAAGATGCAAACTACATATAGTAAACTTCAAGTAAACTTTAGACATTACTAAAGTTCATACACAAAAAAAATAGAGGGAAAAAGCACATGAACTTAGATAAGATTCAACATCTTATAAAGATGTTCATTCCTTCTGAGCAATTTGTAAAGCCAATGTGATCCCAATGGAAATACCAATAGATTTCTTCTGATATCAAGACATCTAAAGTTCATATGGAAAAGCAAACAAAGGGAACAGCCAGGAAAACTCTGAAAAGAGAAACAGTCCTTTCAGATATTAAAAGTTGACATGAATCTCAGTAATTAGCAACGGGAAAATGCAGAATCTGGAAATAAGACTCTTGAGTCTCTAGGAATTTATTATATGTTAAGGTAGACATTATGGTACAGTGGAAAACAATAGAAACTTTTTAATAAATGGTGCTTGGACAATTGAATATTAGAAAAATATAAAGTTGGCACCAAATCTTAGAACACACTCTCGTATAAACACCAAACGAACAAAGACATAAATGAAAAAATAAAATCACAGACATACTAGAGAGAACTTAAAACCTGGAACAAGAAATGTCTTTTTAACTCTGACTGAGAATGGAGAAGCCGTAAACAAAAAGGCAAAAGTGACGACATAAAATTACAGAGTTTTGAAGGGGAAAAAGCACCACCACCAGTGAATCAACATATATATGACCAACTGGAAAAAATCTTTGCAACTTGTATCACAAACAATATATAAAGAGCTCTCAGCAATAAAGAAGAAAAACAACATAGCAGGAGAAGAATCTGCATAAAAATAAACATCAAATGGCATTTAAACAAATGGATGCTCAATCTCGCTCAAAATGAAAGAAATCTAAAGCTGCATTGCAATACCATTTTCTAGCAAAAATCCCAAAGTGTGACAGCAGAATCCATGGGCAACACTCTAGGGAAACAGACACATTCGTATACTGCTTGTTCTTGAAACACAACACAAATCCCAACTGGAGGAATTTGTTAATATCTTTTAAAAGTTACAGATGCACTTACCCTCTGACCATACAATCCCACTTACAGGATTCTATCCTACAGATGCACCTGTGTGAGTACGCAATGACATGTTTATAAGGTGAAACATTACAGATGGTTTGTAAATAGCAGAGGACGGGATACAATCCAAGATGATGTTAATCTTCCATAAACCTGATGTGTCAACAAAATAAGTACTTTGTGGCCATAAGAAAAGACTGTGGATAATCTTTGTGGATGAACACTGAGAGAGCTCCAGAAGACATTACTAAAAGTTAAGATATAGGATACCATGTCGATGTTTCGCAGAAAACAAAATTCTGTAGAGCAACTGTCCTTCAATTAAAAATAAATAAATAAAAGATGTAGAACAATATATATGGAATGTCACCTTTTATATAAATGAGTAAGAGTATACAACACATACACTCTCACACAATTTGAATATGCAAAACAAAAGACTCGAAAGGGTCAAGCAAGACACTAATGAGAATGGCTATCAGGAGGGAACAAAGTAAAAACTTCATTGTTTATATACAGTTCATTCTTTCTATACAGTTTAATTATTTTAATTTTCAAACAAAAAATGTAGAAAGAATAACTTACGAAATCCCCATATCTTTGTCACCTACATTTAATACTGGTTTACCTTTAACCTTTTAGTCATGACGATGCATCACCCCTCTCCAAAAAATTAAATTAAAAAATTTCTTAAGCTGAAAAGAAGCTGAGAGCTACGAATCTAACCATATGTTAAACTGTGACAGTGTCACCCTGAGGAAGAACTTACTCTCAGAGATTTCAGAACACAGTTTCAGTTCCACAACTGACCCTGGAACAACACGGGTTTGAATTGCATGGGTCCACTGACAAACAATATATAAAGAGCTCTCAGCAATAAAGAAGAAAAACAACATAGCAGGAGAAGAATCTGCATAAAAATAAACATCAAATGGCATTTAAACAAATGGATGCTCAATCTCGCTCAAAATGAAAGAAATCTAAAGCTGCATTGCAATACCATTTTCTAGCAAAAATCCCAAAGTGTGACAGCAGAATCCATGGGCAACACTCTAGGGAAACAGACACATTCGTATACTGCTTGTTCTTGAAACACAACACAAATCCCAACTGGAGGAATTTGTTAATATCTTTTAAAAGTTACAGATGCACTTACCCTCTGACCATACAATCCCACTTACAGGATTCTATCCTACAGATGCACCTGTGTGAGTACGCAATGACATGTTTATAAGGTGAAACATTACAGATGGTTTGTAAATAGCAGAGGACGGGATACAATCCAAGATGATGTTAATCTTCCATAAACCTGATGTGTCAACAAAATAAGTACTTTGTGGCCATAAGAAAAGACTGTGGATAATCTTTGTGGATGAACACTGAGAGAGCTCCAGAAGACATTACTAAAAGTTAAGATATAGGATACCATGTCGATGTTTCGCAGAAAACAAAATTCTGTAGAGCAACTGTCCTTCAATTAAAAATAAATAAATAAAAGATGTAGAACAATATATATGGAATGTCACCTTTTATATAAATGAGTAAGAGTATACAACACATACACTCTCACACAATTTGAATATGCAAAACAAAAGACTCGAAAGGGTCAAGCAAGACACTAATGAGAATGGCTATCAGGAGGGAACAAAGTAAAAACTTCATTGTTTATATACAGTTCATTCTTTCTATACAGTTTAATTATTTTAATTTTCAAACAAAAAATGTAGAAAGAATAACTTACGAAATCCCCATATCTTTGTCACCTACATTTAATACTGGTTTACCTTTAACCTTTTAGTCATGACGATGCATCACCCCTCTCCAAAAAATTAAATTAAAAAATTTCTTAAGCTGAAAAGAAGCTGAGAGCTACGAATCTAACCATATGTTAAACTGTGACAGTGTCACCCTGAGGAAGAACTTACTCTCAGAGATTTCAGAACACAGTTTCAGTTCCACAACTGACCCTGGAACAACACGGGTTTGAATTGCATGGGTCCACTGACACACAGATAGCTTCCAGTAAACATATTGGACTTTTTTTTTTTTTTGGTAGATTTGCAACAATTTGAAAAGATGTACAGATGAACCATGTAGCCCTAGAAATATACAAAAAAATCAAGAAAAAAGTTAGGCTAAGTCACAAACGCATAAAATAGAGGTAGATATACATGCAACATACAAAATGTGTATTAATCAATTCTTCATGGTGTTGGTAAGGCTTCCAGTCAACAGAAGCCTATTAGTTGTAATTTTCTAGGAAGTCAAAAGTTAAACGTGAATTTCTGACTATGAAGGGGGTGGGCTGGGGGTTGATGCCCCTGACCCTTGGGTTGTTCAAAGCTCAACTCTCTATCCAGAGTTGGATGCATCCTAAGGAAAAAGACAAAAATTAAAAGATGTGTTAAACTTTCTTTTGTAGTTTCGGCATGTGTAACAATAGAAATGTGGGTGTTTTTGAAACTTTGTTCTTATACTTTTTGGTTAGAGAAGAAATGAAGATCTTCTTATAGACGAGAAAGGAGTCACAATGACAGAATCGAGGGAACTAAGCGGCGGCACAAGGCGGTTAACACCAAACACAGGTCTGAACTCTTAATCTTTAACAGCACGCATTTCCCAGCTCTGTCCACTGGAATTCTCTAGGAAAAAAGCCATTTTTCCTTGAGAATAATCATTCCTAATGTTCAGACTGTGGTCTCTAACCCCACTTTCCAATACCACGGCAAAGTCCACAACGAGCCTAGAGCATTTGTGCCCTTCACCAGGAAAGCTTGTCAAGACTGCAGAGGGCCTGCCAAGAGGGCAGATGAGCTCGCTCAAGGGGTCTCACTGCCTCAAACGGTACCAAGAAGGCTAATGACTGGAACATACCAGAGCAGTAAAAATCCATGTCTACATCATGATTAAAACAAAGAAAAGGAAGAAAAATCTCATTTCTCACTATTTGAAATGGCTCTTTATGCAACTCCGCAACTCTGTACTTTGACAATGAATGATGAAAGGGTGAGGTTTAGCAAAGACCCTCCCTTTCCAGTGGGAACCATTATTTCAAGGTAACCAGATGGCCCCCAGGGAAGAGGGAAAGCTTTACTTTACATAGAATATGAAAGAATTAGGAAAATATCATTTTACCAAGCTTAACGAACTGTACGTCGTTCAGGCAAGCATTATCATTCAGCACTAAAACCATTCAGTAAATAGTCTGTGTATCAAAGTTACACCTCACGGATCACTTTCTGGTCTCATGTGGGGAAACGGGACTGAACAGGGCAAGGTCCAGGCCACCACAACCCTCAACAGAGGTCAATCCGAGCGTCACTAAGAGTGGGTTCCTGGACAGTGAAGCAGGTTACTAGAACCAACCCTGGGCCATTATTCCAGCCCCCAAGGATGACCCTGAATCCACTGAGCCCCCAGATACAGGATACAGGGGATGAAGAATCAGGCTCAGCAGCCCCCAAGGAAGCAGCTCCGCACATCTAGAATGTGACCACTTCTGGGGGCAACTGGCTTGTTTCTTCAGAGAGAGAGAGAGAGAGAGAGAGAAGCTGCTGTCAGGCTGAGAGATGAAAAGAAAGTTACAACCAGAAGCAGTGTGTGGGCCCTGATTAGATACAAATTTCAACAAACTGGCTACAGAGAACATTTAGGGGACTTCCCTCGTGGTCCAATGAACCTGACTTCCAATGCAGGAGACATGGGTTTGATCCCTGGTCACGGAAATAAGATCCCACAGGTTATGGGGCAAGTGAGCCTACATGCTGCAACGAGAGATCCCACGTGACACAACTAAGACCTGAAGCAGCCAAATAAATAAATATTTTTTAAAAATAATAAAAAGAACATTTAGAGGGGCAACGATGGAAATCTGAATATGGATAAGGGACTAAAGGAAAAAAGGTGTGCTGAAATAAAGACTGGAAAATGTTCTTTGAAAAAAAGGTTATAAAACAGTACTATATTATTTTGCTGCAAAATAAAAAAGTATATATATATATATATATATGTATATATATATATATAGGCAGAAAAAGACCTACAAGGATAACAGTGGTAATCTCCCAAGAAAGGAAGGAGACTGTGTGCGTGCATGCGCACACTTGCATGTGTGTTTGTCTTTATTTATTTATTTTAGTCTCTTGCTTGTACCACACAGCATGTGGGATCCTAGTTTCCTGGCCAGGGTTTGAACCTGCACCTCCTGCTATGGCAGCCTGGAGCCTTAACCACGGGACCACCACGGAAGCCCTCTCCTTGCTTGCCTTTTTATAATGCATACGTGGTGTTTATCTATACTACATCTCCTGAAAAAACAAAAGTAGCTAAATGAGGCTTTAAATTTCAGCACTGTTCATCGACGAAAGACCGTTTAAGAGACGATAAGAACAACCTTCCTAAAATATGCCAAGTGGCCTGTCCGGCGAGAGCAGGCAGGGTTCTGGGGATGCTCTTCTTTTGGAACTTTGCTACGTAGACGATTCTCTGAGAAACCCAAGAGTTCTTCCCCAGACTATAGCAACGCTGTAGGGAAAAAAACTAATACCACTTAAGATCTCAGGGGGAGGGGGGCTGATGTCTTTCGAGAAGAAATTAAAGTCAGTTGTTAAAAGGTGTACCAGAAATGCTTCCTTAAGCACACTCCACTTTCACTTCCCGTGTGTGAAAGCGTTACCAGCAAAGTTCAAAAAACCTTTTGGAGAAAAGGGGCACCAGCGGGACTGAACGGAGCACTGGGGTCCCGCGGAGGCAGCCCTGGACGAGCCCTGGTGGCAAGTCACCCTCCGACAGGAAAAGACACGCATTCACACCCACTTACGGACTCACTCACCAGGATGACGCTTCTCTTTAATCATCACTCTCAAATGGAGAAGACACGCTAGAGGCTTTAGAAGGGGGACTTTTCTCGGTTTCTACGCTGTAGCTTCAAACAAAGATCTGTACAAACAAAGAGCATACTGTACGATCATGCACTGATTTACCAAGTCTTGGGAAGGGTCTACGAGGCATATGAAGGCGACCTGAGCAGAGGAGACAGAAACAACAGATGCAGCCCTATCTTCCAAGACTTCGCGGTCCCATGCAGGGCGGCAGGTGGAAAACAAACACACCCAAACACCGGGGAACCTGAACACGCTAAGGGTCACCGAGGAAAAGAGCAGGTGTTCTGAGATGAGAAAGCGGACTGGTAATTTACAGGGAAGTAACATTTCGGATGTGACTGCAGAGTGAGCGGGAGCCGGCCAGGCAGAGGGCAGGTGAGCTTTCCACACCAGGAGCCCGTGTGCAACGACGGTGAAGCAGGAAGCAACAGAGGACAGTCACCAAGGGGCAAAGGGAACGGACCTAAAAGTGAAGCAAGGATGCATACGTGGTGTTTATCTATACTACATCTCCTGAAAAAACAAAAGTAGCTAAATGAGGCTTTAAATTTCAGCACTGTTCATCGACGAAAGACCGTTTAAGAGACGATAAGAACAACCTTCCTAAAATATGCCAAGTGGCCTGTCCGGCGAGAGCAGGCAGGGTTCTGGGGATGCTCTTCTTTTGGAACTTTGCTACGTAGACGATTCTCTGAGAAACCCAAGAGTTCTTCCCCAGACTATAGCAACGCTGTAGGGAAAAAAACTAATACCACTTAAGATCTCAGGGGGAGGGGGGCTGATGTCTTTCGAGAAGAAATTAAAGTCAGTTGTTAAAAGGTGTACCAGAAATGCTTCCTTAAGCACACTCCACTTTCACTTCCCGTGTGTGAAAGCGTTACCAGCAAAGTTCAAAAAACCTTTTGGAGAAAAGGGGCACCAGCGGGACTGAACGGAGCACTGGGGTCCCGCGGAGGCAGCCCTGGACGAGCCCTGGTGGCAAGTCACCCTCCGACAGGAAAAGACACGCATTCACACCCACTTACGGACTCACTCACCAGGATGACGCTTCTCTTTAATCATCACTCTCAAATGGAGAAGACACGCTAGAGGCTATAGAAGGGGGACTTTTCTCGGTTTCTACGCTGTAGCTTCAAACAAAGATCTGTACAAACAAAGAGCATACTGTACGATCATGCACTGATTTACCAAGTCTTGGGAAGGGTCTACGAGGCATATGAAGGCGACCTGAGCAGAGGAGACAGAAACAACAGATGCAGCCCTATCTTCCAAGACTTCGCGGTCCCATGCAGGGCGGCAGGTGGAAAACAAACACACCCAAACACCGGGGAACCTGAACACGCTAAGGGTCACCGAGGAAAAGAGCAGGTGTTCTGAGATGAGAAAGCGGACTGGTAATTTACAGGGAAGTAACATTTCGGATGTGACTGCAGAGTGAGCGGGAGCCGGCCAGGCAGAGGGCAGGTGAGCTTTCCACACCAGGAGCCCGTGTGCAACGACGGTGAAGCAGGAAGCAACAGAGGACAGTCACCAAGGGGCAAAGGGAACGGACCTAAAGTGAGACTGCAGAAACCCACGGCGGCTGTGTGGTAGCCACGTGACTCAGGATGTGGGATTTTACTGCAAGTGTGAGGGGAAGCAGCTAGCCATCTGAAATGGGAGAATGATCACATCTAAGTTACACTCACAATCACAGCGGAGACTGGTTGAAAGCTTAAGAACGAATGGGGGGTGGAGGGGGTGGGGGACAGATCAGGAAGGCAATACAGAGAAGACGCAAAGTGGGCTAGACGAAGCTATGCATGTGCATGCTTAGTCGCTTCAGTTGTGCCCAACTCTGTAGGACCCTACGGACTGTAGCCTGCCAGGCTTCTCTGTCCATGCAGACTCTCTGGGCAACAATACTGGGGTGGGTTGCCATGCCTTCCTCCAGGGGGATCTTCCCAACCCAGGAATGGAACGCACATTTCCTGCAATGCTGGCAGATTCTTTACCTACTGAGCCACCTGTAAGCCACACGAGGCTACAGGGGTCCAAACTAGACTGAAGGCAGAATTCAGCGCAAAGCTGGTTTGTGTAAATAGAGTTTTACTGACCACCACCCCGCCTGCTCACTTAGGGATGGTCTACAGCTGCTCTCACCACCAGGGCAGAGCGGAGAAGCTGTGTGCCTTCGTAGTCACCCCAAGCACGCGCTTGCTGCCAGGAAAACTCCGGCCTGAGCGATGCCTGATGCCTGTGTTCCCAGATAAGGTCAAATGAGGTCGAGCTCTGCCTTCTTGGTTCACCTCTTACATCAATACTATATGCGAGCATGCTTTCCATGGTCTGCTTAGTGCCACGTTTTTCCCATTTTTTGCTCGGGATCTTTAAATGATCCCCAAGCATCGTGATGAAAGGCTGTCTAGCGTTCCTAAGTATAAGCAGCCTGTGATGTGTTTTACAGAAAAATACATGTCAGGTAAGCTTCATTCGAGCATGGGTTGTAGTGCTGTGGGTTTCGAGTTCAATGCTAATCCATCAACAATATATACTAAATAAGGTGTCTTTAGACAAAAACACACATAAAACAAGGCTCTGGAGTGATCGGTTGATGCAAATATGAGCAGAGGCTCTCAGGAAGCCAACCACAGGAGTGGTGGTTCCTCCATCCCTGATGTGGCATCAGGGGGGACCGCACAGAACCTAGTAACTGCCGTGAAAAACAAGAACCGCTGAAACGGGGAGGCAGGAATCAATCAAATTCAGTGGTGGATTAAATATGAAGCAAAACGAAGTTGAGGATGACTCTCAGGTTTCTTACATAAACTACTGGGCGGAAGGAGATGCTGTTTACGCAGATAAGCATTTCTGGGAGAAGCGCACACATTGGATGGTTGACCAAGATTTCTCTCTTTGTACACGTTAAGCTGGAGATGCTTGTGAGACATACAGATGCCATGCAGACTGGTGGCTTTGTGACTTCGGAGTTCAACAAAGACGTCGAGGTCAACACACAACTCTGGGAGTCACTGACACACAGGGATGGTGTGGAAAGGCCCTCGGGGATGGAATGTCCCCCAAAGCAGGCGGAATCAGCGGGCAGGTGACCTTAAAGCTTTATCTAGGTGGTTTGATTTAATATAAAAACACTTAGGTGAGAAAATAAACCTGGCGGTCTGTCTTTGTTGTTGTTTAGTCACTAAGCCATGTCCAACTCTTTGCGACCCCATGGACTGTTGCCGGTTCTATCTAGAACGGAATAAATGTTCATATTCTTGACCCAGCAAAGCTTCTTTGAAGAACCGATCCTAAAATCCAGACACCCCTTAATGTTTCACTGAATGACACTGAGAAATGATTCATGATCGAAAAACCAGAAACAGCCTCAGCGTTTAGGGATGCCACACTCACAAACACACCAATATTTTCCTCTGTGATTTCTCTGACAGACGCCAAGCCTAGAAATGCCAGCCCCTCTGGAGGTTTAATATATGCCACTTCTGCTTCCTTCCAGCTTTCTTTAAAAATGGATTTTTAAAAAATCCATTGATAAATTGACTTTTCTCCACTAAAAGGCAGGCGGTCTCGGGGCAGGGGTGCTCATCTGTTTTGCTCGTCGCTGCCCCCGGCACGGAAGAGGAGCCCCCGGCTTTCTGAATGCGCTCCACAGACTTTTGTTGAATTTAACATTTTAATCACACAGAATTTATGTGGGTATAATGATGTGAGGTGATAATATCCGTTGAGACTTTTCAAATTGCTATCACGTGGTCCCACTCCCATTTGTTAAATCGGGTTTCCTTTCCCCGACTGCTTCATCATCTATTAAACGCTTGCGGACAACACAGCCTTAAATCTGGAGCACCTAGTCTGCCTGCTGATGGGTCTGTCAAGTTTCGTGCCAAATCTGAAGCTTTATGGTTTGGCTTAACACACGGCAGAGCCGGCCCTTCCGCGGCTCTTATCTTTCAGACCCGAATGGTCCATGCCCGCCGCCTTCTCTTTCAAGAAGACCGACAGAAATCAGATTCTGATTGAAACACTGATGCGGGGGGGAAGAACCAGCATATTTACAAGTTTCTCTTTTCAAGGAAGAGGGTGGAAGGACGTCGCCCTGGACCGAGAGCTGGGAGCAGGGGTGGGAGCTCTCGGTCCAGGCCACTGGTTGGGGGCGGTGGGGACGATGGGTGACGTTGGCTCAGCCACCCGTGAGCCGCTGAACCTTCTGGTGCCTCCGGCGTGTAACACGGCCGGGGCACTAACCTACCTTGCTGCATGACTACAAGGAGTCAGGGATTTAAAAGAACTGAAATCTTAGAACTGAACTGGCCGTACCAAGGGCTCCGTCAGTAGTAGCTGTTATCATCTTTTCATAACTTTTTGGCTTAGAAGCCTCAGGAAGATTGTTCTCAGACTTCTGTTCCAGCTGCTCAAATGGGCTCATGGCTTGGCTGCCTGTACTACGCTCTCCCCCCACCAGCTACCGGACTAAGCGCTTGACATGCACCGTCTCCTGTGTTCCTAATGGACGGAGAGGAGGCAGCAGAAATGGGATGGAATGGGGTAGCAGAGCGGGTGAGGGCGGGGAGTGGGGGGGACGAGCATTTGCAACGTGAATGCTCTAGCACTATCGGTCCCCACCGAGGCTGCCCCTGTGCCAAGAAGGATCCCAGGCCCCTCCCATCGGGGCTGGGCACATACCCCCCACTGTATGTCACACAGACCCCTCCAACCCCATGCAGAGCCAGAGGGCAGGCCAGTGAGGTCAAGAGCACACTCTAGGGTCAGGAGGGCTCTCTCAGCCTCAACTGCCTCTTCTCTAAACGGAGAAAACCATGACTCTTTATGTTGATACTAATACATTGTTACTGGGAGACTGATACCTGCCCATTCTATTCTGGGGTCCCCGCCCCAAACTGGATGAACCGACTGGTGTACCGACGGGCCCTGGAGAAGCTGGGACTTCATCCCCCCCAGAGTGGAGGCAGGAAAGAAGGCTGGCGGCTATCTCAGCGAGGAAGGGCATCAGACCCGCAGCGATGCCCGGTCAGGTCGGACTCCCATACCCACAAGGCAAGGCATCATCGAAGCCACTACGGTCTGATTTGAAATCTGTACTCATTCTGAATGCATTCCTCTAAAACAGGGGTTCTCAATTAGAGATGCAAATTCTCGAGCCTCACCCCAAACCGACTGAAACAGAAACTCGGAGGGTGGGGCCCCGTGATCTGTTTTAACAGGCCCTCCAGGGTGACGGACCGTTTCCAAAGCTGGAGAAGCGCTTCTCCCAGACAGCTCCCGACATAAACACTCCCCAGAGAGAGGCCCAGTGTCCTGCACTTGGACCCCGGCGCCTACGGGAGCGTGACGAGGCGGACACACGGCCAAGATACACAGAGCCGGGGAGGGAAGGAGCCCGGCCGGCTGTGGGCAGGTGAGTGGGAAATAATAAGCAGGTGGAAGCAGAGAGGCGAGATGACGTCAAGGCCCAAGAGGAGGAGGGGCTGCCTGGGTCAGCGGCAGGAACAGGCGAGAGAGAAGAGCTTCAGGATGGACTGGGCTCTGGCGAAGTTTCACTGTGGGAGGCAGTACTCTCCACAGCCCCGCAGAGGAAGTGGGGCAGTTTCATCAGCGGTGCCTTATGGAGCAACCCTGGGAAGGCGATCGAGGTGGGGAGGGAAAGAAAGGGGCAGAGGATCCAGTGAAGCCACCAGCAGTCAGGACTTGTATCAACAGGAAACATTTCGCCTTTGTTGCCCAAGGGTTTATCAGCACTGCCCTCACCACAGGGCAGCCGGGGCTCCAGCCCTGAACCCCATACTTTCCAGGCCCCAGGCACACCCCTCCCCAAGGAGACAGGTGTCTCCGGGGTCATCGCTGGGCCTCAGTGCTCTTCCAGACCATGCTCTGGGTCCCCGGGACTCCGGTCATCCCTGTCCAAGAGGTCTCGCGCCTACTTGCTACTACTTTAGGAAATCAGTAATTTTTAAAATTAATTTACTCTTTTATTTTTGGCTGTGTGGTGCAGCCTGTGGAATCTTACTTCCACAACCAGGGATGAAACCCCAGGCCCTCGGAAGCAAAAGCACAGAGTCTTAACCACTGGGCCGCCAGGGAAGCCCCAGCAATTTTTTTTTTTTAAGCCACTTAATGACTGAAAAGTGCTCTGAGGTTCTATGAAACCTGTCACAGCTGTACTGGTTTCTCTTCTGTGATTCGTGTGTGCGTTCAGGTGACGAGAGAGGACTTTCTCAGGGAAACAGAAGGAGTGACTTCCTGACAGAAGGCCCTTTGCACACAGGGGCTGCAGGCGCGTGGCCTTGCTTCCTGGCACAGGGGAATGGCCCCCTGGGATGGGCTCGGGGAGGCTCGATGGGTGGCAGGGCGCGCCGGGGACCCAGGCCTGGGAAGAAGGTTCGTGGCTCGGACAGCCCTGTGGGAACCATCCCCGTGGAGCCCCAGGGGAGCCCCACTCAGCGGCCAGGGTCCTGGAGTTTCTGTGCCCAGGTCCGGGAGAGTGGTGGGGTGCCTCCCGCTGCTCTCCTCCACCTCTCAGGACAGTGCGGAGGCAGCCTCTTCCCGCTGCTCTGACCTCGGTCTCCTCAAGTGTCTAAGGTAGATACGAACGTATGAAGCCTTCCCTCGGGTTCTACTGGGACCCAGTAAGATCCCGAGACACTGAGCTGTCAGTGCAGATTGTGAGAGCACCTACAAAAAGAAGAGGTGCTTTAGAAACACAGAATAAAGTCCCCCGGTGGCATGTGAGCAGTGCTGGCTCCAGGAGCCCTGAGGATGCCACACCGCTCGTGGGCGCAGTAAACTCTGCAGTATCCGCATCTAACCTACATCGTCCGCCTGTGTGCTACAAATCAGCTCTAGATGACTTACAATACCTCACAGAACACAAACGCGACGGCGATAGTCGCCAGGTGCACCACAAACCCAAGCTTTGCTTTCTGGAACTTTCTGGAACTATCTTCCCCCCAACTATGTTCAGTCCATAGTTGGTTGCATCCATGGATATGCAAACCGTGGACGTAGCGAGCAGCCTGTAAACATCACGGTCCTGTCTCCACCAGCAAGCGCTGCTGCCCCCGATCACCGCCGTGGGGGGTGGGGAGGCACATGGAAAGGAAGACATCTTCACGGGAGCCCCGGTCAGGCATGCCGCCCGGCTCGACCACGCCCCAGCGACCCGGACAGCGGCCTCGGCCCAGCGCGAAAAATTTTTTAACCCACTTACTGACTGAAAAGTGCTCTGAGGTTCTATGAAACCTGTCACAGCTGTACTGGTTTCTCTTCTGTGATTCGTGTGTGCGTTCAGGTGACGAGAGAGGACTTTCTCAGGGAAACAGAAGGAGTGACTTCCTGACAGAAGGCCCTTTGCACACAGGGGCTGCAGGCGCGTGGCCTTGCTTCCTGGCACAGGGGAATGGCCCCCTGGGATGGGCTCGGGGAGGCTCGATGGGTGGCAGGGCGCGCCGGGGACCCAGGCCTGGGAAGAAGGTTCGTGGCTCGGACAGCCCTGTGGGAACCATCCCCGTGGAGCCCCAGGGGAGCCCCACTCAGCGGCCAGGGTCCTGGAGTTTCTGTGCCCAGGTCCGGGAGAGTGGTGGGGTGCCTCCCGCTGCTCTCCTCCACCTCTCAGGACAGTGCGGAGGCAGCCTCTTCCCGCTGCTCTGACCTCGGTCTCCTCAAGTGTCTAAGGTAGATACGAACGTATGAAGCCTTCCCTCGGGTTCTACTGGGACCCAGTAAGATCCCGAGACACTGAGCTGTCAGTGCAGATTGTGAGAGCACCTACAAAAAGAAGAGGTGCTTTAGAAACACAGAATAAAGTCCCCCGGTGGCATGTGAGCAGTGCTGGCTCCAGGAGCCCTGAGGATGCCACACCGCTCGTGGGCGCAGTAAACTCTGCAGTATCCGCATCTAACCTACATCGTCCGCCTGTGTGCTACAAATCAGCTCTAGATGACTTACAATACCTCACAGAACACAAACGCGACGGCGATAGTCGCCAGGTGCACCACAAACCCAAGCTTTGCTTTCTGGAACTTTCTGGAACTATCTTCCCCCCAACTATGTTCAGTCCATAGTTGGTTGCATCCATGGATATGCAAACCGTGGACGTAGCGAGCAGCCTGTAAACATCACGGTCCTGTCTCCACCAGCAAGCGCTGCTGCCCCCGATCACCGCCGTGGGGGGTGGGGAGGCACATGGAAAAGGAAGACATCTTCACGGGAGCCCCGGGTCAGGCATGCCGCCCCGGGCTCGACCACGCTCCCCAGCGCGACCCGGACAGCGGCCTCGGCCCAGCGCCGCCTGCACACGCCTTCCCCGGCCCCGACGCGCGGCTCACCCTCCGGCTGCCTCGTTCTCCGTTACACGCAGGCCAGGGAAAATTACCTTGTTCAAGCATTATTTCGATTATAATGGTCCCCTTGTCCGCAGGATAAAATGTCTCTCAAATTAGAACCCGTTTTAAGCCCTTCGAAAACTGATCCCAAACACTTACCGCTGGTGTCTGCTGGTCTAGTCTGTGCTTACCACTCCAGCCAAGCAAAAATGACTCTGTAAATTCTATTATGCACGTGGCTTGTTCACCTGGGTACGCCAGCACGAGAGATCTGATGGTGTCTGTGGTCGCTCCGGGCAGGACAACCTCACTTATCCGACATCTTTGGAAATAGGTCGTTCCAGAGAATTGACCTATGTGAATTACTTTACCCTCTTCCAGTAACTTAACCCTTTAAGAGGCCTTAAATCCTTTGGTGGGGAATAAGCCATGGAACAATTAAATGAAAGACTTTATTTTAACCATTTTCTAAAGGAAACATTTCTGTGACACGTTAGTGAAATTCCCAGTCTTGGGTAACAGAACATAATGGGTATCGATTAATCTTTTCCTGATGGTGCAGGTCACACTTAATGAATAACAGTGATGACGCGGGAGCTGAAAAACATACCCGCTTTAGTGGTGCATGCCTCCCCTCCCCCGCAGCCCTGCCCCCATTATGAATTCCCAGGAAATTCACTTTCCTGCACAAACGCTCTAGATGACTTACATGACACAAACGGACGGCGATAGTCGCCAGGTGCACCACAAACCCAAGCTTTGCTTTCTGGAACTTTCTGGAACTATCTTCCCCCCAACTATGTTCAGTCCATAGTTGGTTGCATCCATGGATATGCAAACCGTGGACGTAGCGAGCAGCCTGTAAACATCACGGTCCTGTCTCCACCAGCAAGCGCTGCTGCCCCCGATCACCGCCGTGGGGGGTGGGGAGGCACATGGAAAAGGAAGACATCTTCACGGGAGCCCCGGGTCAGGCATGCCGCCCCGGGCTCGACCACGCTCCCCAGCGCGACCCGGACAGCGGCCTCGGCCCAGCGCCGCCTGCACACGCCTTCCCCGGCCCCGACGCGCGGCTCACCCTCCGGCTGCCTCGTTCTCCGTTACACGCAGGCCAGGGAAAATTACCTTGTTCAAGCATTATTTCGATTATAATGGTCCCCTTGTCCGCAGGATAAAATGTCTCTCAAATTAGAACCCGTTTTAAGCCCTTCGAAAACTGATCCCAAACACTTACCGCTGGTGTCTGCTGGTCTAGTCTGTGCTTACCACTCCAGCCAAGCAAAAATGACTCTGTAAATTCTATTATGCACGTGGCTTGTTCACCTGGGTACGCCAGCACGAGAGATCTGATGGTGTCTGTGGTCGCTCCGGGCAGGACAACCTCACTTATCCGACATCTTTGGAAATAGGTCGTTCCAGAGAATTGACCTATGTGAATTACTTTACCCTCTTCCAGTAACTTAACCCTTTAAGAGGCCTTAAATCCTTTGGTGGGGAATAAGCCATGGAACAATTAAATGAAAGACTTTATTTTAACCATTTTCTAAAGGAAACATTTCTGTGACACGTTAGTGAAATTCCCAGTCTTGGGTAACAGAACATAATGGGTATCGATTAATCTTTTCCTGATGGTGCAGGTCACACTTAATGAATAACAGTGATGACGCGGGAGCTGAAAAACATACCCGCTTTAGTGGTGCATGCCTCCCCTCCCCCGCAGCCCTGCCCCCATTATGAATTCCCAGGAAATTCACTTTCCTGCAGAAACTCCGCTATCAGCCTGGATTCTGGTATGTAGCTGACACAGAACTCTGGAGGGTGTAACTTGCTGTGTTCCTCTACAATTTCAAGAACTTACATACTGCTTTTTTGGTCAGAGGTCTATTAATTCTTCATTAGAGAAGAAAAAAAAAAAGATCAAAATTCCACAACCAGCAATAAACCAGAATTTTCCAAACTGCTTTACCATACAACTGTTGAAACGATTCCAGACCCATGTATCATTAAAATTGGCTTCTTTGATGCTATGAAACTAGAAGCTCTCTATAGAACTGGCATGATGGCTCACTTTTATTAAGATGAGCCCTTGGAAAATCAGCCCTTTCTATGGCGAGTCACTTCTCCATAGGCTGCATCAGAAGGGTAATACTGATCAAGAGGAAAACGGTAAAGATACAGGGGAAAAACCTAATTGGATCAGGAAGCAGCCTGAAGCTACGTGAACCCGAAGCGTCATAACCCAACGTCTGGGCAGGTTCTGCAGTGATCCTTCACCACGAGACAGCACCACCCAGCGAGAAACGCCCTTGTCCGCTCACAGATTAAACTGCATTCTTTCTGTGACAACGAAGGTTTTATAAAGTCTACAGCATTAGCACAGGCCAGAGTCAATCAATCTTAATTCTGCTTAAACACTGTGGCATTTAATTAATCAGAACCCGCGAGAGCAAAAGGAGTGAGGCGAGAACGGTTAAAACAGACCACTTGCAAAAACACTACAATCTCTTCCATGCTGTGTTTAGAAATAAGTGGCTGTAAAACCACAACAGTATTTCCCAGTTTTAAAAGTTCGCTGCTTTTTATTTTTTTTCAATTGGCAACTATCTCACAAGCATACTTTCTCGTGGCAAAGTCGCGCATCAGAAAATCGAACACCGTCGAGGGAAACGTCGCGCCTCTTTTTCTTTTCCACTGGCTCGCGACCAAAGAGGGAGGGACGCAGGTTTCCCAGTCTTGGGTAACAGAACATAATGGGTATCGATTAATCTTTTCCTGCTGGTGCAGGTCACACTTAATGAATAACAGTGATGACGCGGGAGCTGAAAAACATACCCGCTTTAGTGGTGCATGCCTCCCCTCCCCCGCAGCCCTGCCCCCATTATGAATTCCCAGGAAATTCACTTTCCTGCAGAAACTCCGCTATCAGCCTGGATTCTGGTATGTAGCTGACACAGAACTCTGGAGGGTGTAACTTGCTGTGTTCCTCTACAATTTCAAGAACTTACATACTGCTTTTTTGGTCAGAGGTCTATTAATTCTTCATTAGAGAAGAAAAAAAAAAAGATCAAAATTCCACAACCAGCAATAAACCAGAATTTTCCAAACTGCTTTACCATACAACTGTTGAAACGATTCCAGACCCATGTATCATTAAAATTGGCTTCTTTGATGCTATGAAACTAGAAGCTCTCTATAGAACTGGCATGATGGCTCACTTTTATTAAGATGAGCCCTTGGAAAATCAGCCCTTTCTATGGCGAGTCACTTCTCCATAGGCTGCATCAGAAGGGTAATACTGATCAAGAGGAAAACGGTAAAGATACAGGGGAAAAACCTAATTGGATCAGGAAGCAGCCTGAAGCTACGTGAACCCGAAGCGTCATAACCCAACGTCTGGGCAGGTTCTGCAGTGATCCTTCACCACGAGACAGCACCACCCAGCGAGAAACGCCCTTGTCCGCTCACAGATTAAACTGCATTCTTTCTGTGACAACGAAGGTTTTATAAAGTCTACAGCATTAGCACAGGCCAGAGTCAATCAATCTTAATTCTGCTTAAACACTGTGGCATTTAATTAATCAGAACCCGCGAGAGCAAAAGGAGTGAGGCGAGAACGGTTAAAACAGACCACTTGCAAAAACACTACAATCTCTTCCATGCTGTGTTTAGAAATAAGTGGCTGTAAAACCACAACAGTATTTCCCAGTTTTAAAAGTTCGCTGCTTTTTATTTTTTTTCAATTGGCAACTATCTCACAAGCATACTTTCTCGTGGCAAAGTCGCGCATCAGAAAATCGAACACCGTCGAGGGGAATGACGCTGGCCGTCGCCTCTTTTTTCTTTTCCACTGGCTCGCGACCAAAGAGGGAGGGACGCAGGTTGCGAGTCTGACCTATAGCCACTCTCATGAACACCTCGCTCACTCATTGTAGAGAACCTGGAAGAACAGGTACGGCTTTGGCTGACTCAGAGCCTCTACAGAATCCGACAAGTGTTCTTTCTAAACCTGAACGAACCAACAGTGCCCTGAACCATCAAGATTTCTTCTGTGCCCTCTCTCCTCTTCTTTCAAGAGCGGATTGACTTTTTTGTTTTTTAATGACTTAGGTTAGCGGCGTTCTGTGTGTCGGATCTGCTAAGGAAGGTTCTAAAGGGCTACGAGGGGAGGGGTGGAATTCAAAGGCTCAAGCGGAAGATGGTGTTGCTGGGGTGAAGGGTGGTCAGACACAAGTGTGTACAAGCAAAATCAAGACTCAGGACCGAGGAGAGAGCAAGTTAATGAACCAGTCCCCTGCAAGTATTTATGAAGCACTGACCGCGTTTAGAAACTGCACGGCTACTGCGGGGGGCAGAGATGACTCAGCCTTGGCTCTTGCCCTCCGGGGGGCCCTCCATGAGGCAAGAACCCCGAGGTGAAGAGACCGTGATTACAGAACCATAGTCCATTTTGATCACCAACATTTTTCTTTTGTTCTGATTTTGTGGAGAAACCAGAGATCTCAGAAGGGCAGGACCAAAACAGGCTCTGTGAGGAAAAAGCGACAGAGACTCAGGTATTATCCTCAAGGATAGCAAAGGGTCTTAAACTGCATTCTTTCTGTGACAACGAAGGTTTTATAAAGTCTACAGCATTAGCACAGGCCAGAGTCAATCAATCTTAATTCTGCTTAAACACTGTGGCATTTAATTAATCAGAACCCGCGAGAGCAAAAGGAGTGAGGCGAGAACGGTTAAAACAGACCACTTGCAAAAACACTACAATCTCTTCCATGCTGTGTTTAGAAATAAGTGGCTGTAAAACCACAACAGTATTTCCCAGTTTTAAAAGTTCGCTGCTTTTTATTTTTTTTCAATTGGCAACTATCTCACAAGCATACTTTCTCGTGGCAAAGTCGCGCATCAGAAAATCGAACACCGTCGAGGGGAATGACGCTGGCCGTCGCCTCTTTTTTCTTTTCCACTGGCTCGCGACCAAAGAGGGAGGGACGCAGGTTGCGAGTCTGACCTATAGCCACTCTCATGAACACCTCGCTCACTCATTGTAGAGAACCTGGAAGAACAGGTACGGCTTTGGCTGACTCAGAGCCTCTACAGAATCCGACAAGTGTTCTTTCTAAACCTGAACGAACCAACAGTGCCCTGAACCATCAAGATTTCTTCTGTGCCCTCTCTCCTCTTCTTTCAAGAGCGGATTGACTTTTTTGTTTTTTAATGACTTAGGTTAGCGGCGTTCTGTGTGTCGGATCTGCTAAGGAAGGTTCTAAAGGGCTACGAGGGGAGGGGTGGAATTCAAAGGCTCAAGCGGAAGATGGTGTTGCTGGGGTGAAGGGTGGTCAGACACAAGTGTGTACAAGCAAAATCAAGACTCAGGACCGAGGAGAGAGCAAGTTAATGAACCAGTCCCCTGCAAGTATTTATGAAGCACTGACCGCGTTTAGAAACTGCACGGCTACTGCGGGGGGCAGAGATGACTCAGCCTTGGCTCTTGCCCTCCGGGGGGCCCTCCATGAGGCAAGAACCCCGAGGTGAAGAGACCGTGATTACAGAACCATAGTCCATTTTGATCACCAACATTTTTCTTTTGTTCTGATTTTGTGGAGAAACCAGAGATCTCAGAAGGGCAGGACCAAAACAGGCTCTGTGAGGAAAAAGCGACAGAGACTCAGGTATTATCCTCAAGGATAGCAAAGGGTCTGGAGAAAGGGACTGAGTAAAAGAGAGCAGGTTTGGATGACAGCCGGTGAGCTCTCAGGCTGCCCCAGGAACCTCTTGACCATCAGATTAACAGAATACCAGGAGTGGTCACTGAGGGGGCTCCTACGGGGGCCTAAATTCCTGGGAAAAAACCTCAGGGGTGAACAGACAGTTCCAAGTCATAGCTATTCACCTTCCTGAAGGCAAGAGGGTGAGCTAATTTCTCCGGAGGTCCTCTCCTGTTCCAAGCTCCATGCTCGCAAGAGGCGGAGTTAGGTTTTCTCCTTCCACAGCTTCCTTCCCCAAGGGATCCGCAGACCGACCACCCGATCTGTATCCCCACCGGTGACCACCACAGAGCGACCTGGAATTACAGGTCTCAGCCACGTGGCAGAGCCGGGAACCCGTTCTCCGACAGCCCTGTGGGAGGAACAGGTCTGCTGGTGGCGGAGCTGGTGACGCCAAATGCCAGGAAGAGAATGTCTCCCAGCAGCATGTGCAAATTAGACACGGACTGCGTTTACAAAGATATAAAATGTAAGTAATGAAAGAGGAAGCCGGAATCTCCTGTAAATTAGAGATGGTAATTTCCAAGGAAATTTCTAAGGAGATTTGTAATAGGTATTTTCTGCGTTTGGAAATACCTTTTAGATTCCAAAGAGAGATTATCTTTCAAGAGAAAATAAGGAAACGGGGCCTTCCCTTTATACCTCAAGAAACATGAGCATGTCAGAATGAAGAACTAGTGCACGCACACACACACACAAGGCACTCCATCTTGAGTCAGACCACGGTCCAGCTCTCGCTCAGTCTTGACGTTCACTTCCGATGCCGCCTGAACTCCAAGACAGGGACCCCACACAAACGTTTGTGAAATGGACGGTCTAAAGAAGTGTCCTGTCGATGACGTGCGGGGGTGGGGTGAGGGTGCCTGCGTTCTGGGTCTGTTAGGAGGACAAGTGACTCCATGTAGGTAGAGGGTGAGCCACAAACTAAGGGCGGTCTAAGTCGCAACTTCTGCCATGAACTAAAGGCATCTTGGTTTCAAGACTTTCCTATATACCAGGCTCTCCATGTTCTTTGACTCCAATCTTCACCCCTCCCAACACGGCACTGCCGCACGAAACGGAACTATGCACGCTCCATCGGATGTTATACAGCATCTGCCGGTCTGAACCTAGCCCTTGACAGCAACCTGAAGAGCCACCAGAAAGACCACCAGAAAGCACCAGCAGATGCCATGTTCCGAGAACAGCAAAGACTGCTCGCGTATCATACCTTCTTGCTCGTCACTACTTTGTTCCATTCAAAGGTGGTTCCTTCCAGCCTGGTCTCCATGGGAGGAAGGAAGAGAGACATAAAGAAACATAAAAAGTAGAATATGAAGAATAGGAGCGGCTGCCACTTGCATGAAACACCAAGATCTTTCTTGGAGGAAAAGCATGGTGGGTGCCTTGATCTAGCTAGTCGCTGGCACGTGGTCTGGTGGGTGTCTCCCCTATGGGGAGGCCCTTGGTAAGTAACCCACCTCGGGGCGCTCCCTCTCCTGGCCTGCTGCCTGCCTGGGTGACGAATGGACCCTGATAAAGGGCAAAGACTATCTTTCCCACTTTGGGACACTTTCCCAGAGGCACAGCTGCTGCCCCCGCGACGCTGTGAGGTTTGCGGCCTCGTTTCTAAAGTGGCCGAGGATGTGCCACCCGAGAAGAGAAGCCCTCTGCCTGAAGCCAACAGAAGCTCAGCGGGAACGAAGAATCTGGAAAGGTCACAGAGAGGGTCAAAAAAAGGCCCTTTCTTCCCTGGCCATAGGGGGTTCATTGTCGCTGGTGCCCAAGCTGGAAGGGGGAATGGCAGGAGATTAATAATTGAAATGTTGCTATTATTGGTTTTCTAAACTCTTTGTGGCTTATTCTCTCCCTGGAGTCATCACGCCTGTAAGCAGCTCAAAAGATAGAGGGATTTAACACGTACTGAGAAAATGCCTACTACAGCGGGCGCTCTCCACACACTCGCTTCTAACAGAGTGCTGGCACACTCAAATAAGGCTTTGAAAAGAGAAAGAAAAAACTGCTCAGAGAAGTTAAGTAACATGCCCCAAGCCATACAGCCAGAGTCAAACTCCAAGGTTCTTGGCTTCGAGGATTGGACTGCACGGTCCGGAATCAGAGATTAAAATGAATTCATGAGCCTTGATTCACTCCTCAAGTGTGGTAAGGACGAAAACAATATTTATACTTACTCATTTTTAAAAATATAAAACATAAACACAGGAAAGGATATTTCTGAACATGTGTCATCGAATTCTTTTAATGGAAGATGATTCAGAATCCACTTCGTGGTAGGTGTCTTCAGGCCCATCTGAGCACAGACTTCGATGCTACAGTCTGGGGGCGTCTGAATGTAAAGCCAACACGAGGGGACAGGGCGCAGCCCGGGGACAGCAGAATACAATTAATGTCGAGATTTAGGGTCCTCTGACTCTCACACACCTGTGGCACTGCAGACTTTCCTGGGTGGCCTTTGTACTACCTATTGGGAAAAGCTTTGCTAAGCAAGTTGATGGAGTAAACATCACTGCGCGGAGAATGTTTAACTTTCTAAAAGAAAATAAACCATTTTAAAGAAGTTTAACTTCATCCGTACAGAGCCATTGAAAACTAATATGCTATTTACAAACTTGGCCTTAAAAGCACGTTGTGGAAGACTGATTACACTTTCCTACCCATTAATTTCTATGATCAAACTATACCCTGTTTCAAACAGATCATGGGTCTCTAAGTACCTGGGTGTTGAGAATGCTCTGGTAATACACACCCAGCCTTCACACCAAATCCTAGCCTGGGGCAATCGCATCCCATTTAAATAAAGGAGGACCCCCCTGAATCCTGCCTGAACTGCCTCACCTGTCACCATCCTCCTCCTGAGAAGAACCTCATGCTCCATCTTCTCGTAGTGTGAACACTATCGGAGTCACTCTTGGAGAATTCCACAGGAAAAGCCTGGGATACACACACGGACTCCACGTGCTCTGCCTGGGATGTGGTAAAAGTCAGGTTCACTAAATCCAGGGGGCGTCGCCAAAGGAGGGAAAAAGGAGGTCACTGGCGTCTCAGAGGCACTCATCATCACCGGAGGCGAATGCGGGGCTCGCGATGCAATGCCTGATGAGAGGGGTCACCTGTCCGCTTTAGAGCACAACCAACCACTGCTTTCAAAAAAAGACCCAGGCCTGAGCTCCTGCAGTCAGGACTGGCGCAGGAGGGGTGAGAAGGAAGCGGAGAAGAATCACCAAGGCGCACAGAAATTCCTGGAATATCAAATAACACCACACACAGGCTTGATCAAGGGACAAGACTCAGGGAGACCCAGAGGTGGCAGAAGTGACCACGGACGTCAGCGGGGACACAGAAGGCTGCCTTGCCAATAAAAAAAGTGAGCTCGAGACCTTTGAGATCTGAGATTAGGCTCAACCACAAGGTCTTACACACCCACAGGTCTTTACTGGGTGTCCTGCACTGAACGGGGGCTGAAGGGAAGAACAGGGGTGCTGAGTCTAAGCTGCAGGGGTACGGCCTACATTCCCCATGGATTTAGAATGAAAGGCACACGAGCTGGACAAGGCTCCCAGAACGGCTTTTGACAAAGTGGACAGAATACACCCCGACCCACATAACCCAGCCCCTTGAGAAAGGAAAGGCAGCCCCTTGACTATAGTTCTGAATTCAATGCCAAGTTCCTTCTCCAGCGCTCACCCCGAGTGTCCAGCAGAGGGAGTCTCAAAGAGGTACTTAATAAAGAGAAAATTGTTTCATTTTAACACTCCAGAGACAGTGGGAGCATTGACGGGAGCCCCCTCCCAGAGGCTCAGAGGAACAATGAATGCCCGGCTGGGTCCTCCTATGTTCACCGAGCCACCGCGCTTGCTCCCTTCTGCGTGGTGGAGTGATCAGAAATTTTGTTTTGTTTTGTTGAACGGTTAAATGGACCTTGTGTTCTTCAGAATCAAAGAGGAAAGCCCCTGGAATAACATCTCTCTGTTGCCTTCTAAACAGGCCCCTTTGTTTCTAAGAGAGTCTGAAAAAAAATATTTACAGTCCATAGGTTATTTACAGCCTCGTTATCCAGCGCCTGACTGGTAACTTTATTCCATCCAGAAACCTAATTCATTTGGAGAAAAAGGCCCAGTGTGCGGTAAAACAGTCACTAAATCCAGGGGCGTCGCCAAAGGAGGGAAAAAGGAGGTCACTGGCGTCTCAGAGGCACTCATCATCACCGGAGGCGAATGCGGGGCTCGCGATGCAATGCCTGATGAGAGGGGTCACCTGTCCGCTTTAGAGCACAACCAACCACTGCTTTCAAAAAAAGACCCAGGCCTGAGCTCCTGCAGTCAGGACTGGCGCAGGAGGGGTGAGAAGGAAGCGGAGAAGAATCACCAAGGCGCACAGAAATTCCTGGAATATCAAATAACACCACACACAGGCTTGATCAAGGGACAAGACTCAGGGAGACCCAGAGGTGGCAGAAGTGACCACGGACGTCAGCGGGGACACAGAAGGCTGCCTTGCCAATAAAAAAAGTGAGCTCGAGACCTTTGAGATCTGAGATTAGGCTCAACCACAAGGTCTTACACACCCACAGGTCTTTACTGGGTGTCCTGCACTGAACGGGGGCTGAAGGGAAGAACAGGGGTGCTGAGTCTAAGCTGCAGGGGTACGGCCTACATTCCCCATGGATTTAGAATGAAAGGCACACGAGCTGGACAAGGCTCCCAGAACGGCTTTTGACAAAGTGGACAGAATACACCCCGACCCACATAACCCAGCCCCTTGAGAAAGGAAAGGCAGCCCCTTGACTATAGTTCTGAATTCAATGCCAAGTTCCTTCTCCAGCGCTCACCCCGAGTGTCCAGCAGAGGGAGTCTCAAAGAGGTACTTAATAAAGAGAAAATTGTTTCATTTTAACACTCCAGAGACAGTGGGAGCATTGACGGGAGCCCCCTCCCAGAGGCTCAGAGGAACAATGAATGCCCGGCTGGGTCCTCCTATGTTCACCGAGCCACCGCGCTTGCTCCCTTCTGCGTGGTGGAGTGATCAGAAATTTTGTTTTGTTTTGTTGAACGGTTAAATGGACCTTGTGTTCTTCAGAATCAAAGAGGAAAGCCCCTGGAATAACATCTCTCTGTTGCCTTCTAAACAGGCCCCTTTGTTTCTAAGAGAGTCTGAAAAAAAATATTTACAGTCCATAGGTTATTTACAGCCTCGTTATCCAGCGCCTGACTGGTAACTTTATTCCATCCAGAAACCTAATTCATTTGGAGCCTGGAACTAATAACAGATTTTCTTTTCAGATAAGTTTCTTTCTTTCTTTTTTTTTAAATCTGCCTTTATAACAGAGATAAAACTATTAATGCGTTCCCTGTCTCACTCGCCAGGACTGTTCTCCGGATTTATAGAGGATTAAAACCTCACCCCTCCTCTCCATTCCCCACAAACCCTTGCCCCCTCTCATTTGCTATTTCATCCACAGAATATCTGAACAAAACCGAAAGAGAGCCAGATGGACGGACGCTCAAAGTATGTAAAGGCTGCTACTTCAATGATTTCATGAGGAAAACATTTTCACGATGAAAATGACTGAAAAAAAAAAAAATCGGGCATCCTCTGGTTCAAAATCCCTCCTTACTAGAAGCACACAAAAAACCACACCGAAGTGTAAAAACTTAGTTGATTCCGGTCTGATTTCTGGCTGGAAACTGACAGAACTGAGAGAGAGAGGGACTGCAGGGGACAGGCAGTGCTTGTGCCTTCCGTTCTCGTCTTTCTTCCCAAAGACAGACGAGAAAAAGGACTCGGCGCCAGGTGAAGGTGCACCACGCAGGTCCAGCCCAGAGCGACGCCCTGGCAGGCTCCCCGACTTGAAAGCCTAAACTACATTTTCCCCTCCACACGCTAATGCGGGGAGATTTTCGCCTATTTCATTGTTCTGCCTGGCTCTGAGATGGACTTTTCCTCTCTGCGCCCCTCTCGCCACCTAGCCCCGCACATTCCGATCCGACACCGCCCCCCCAAACCAGAGGCTCGCGGAGAATAAAGGAGCGCGGTGGGGGGGGGGGGGGCTGTGGAGGGAAGGGAGCCGCGAGCACCCGGAGTGGAGAGCAGACCCTCCTAAAGCTCTTGCTCTCCGGGGCTGGGGGGCAGGAGGTGGAAGGCTACCCCGCACCACCTTCGCATTTGTTGCAAATAAATAAAGAGCACCGTCACGGGCCAGCCTTCCTCCCGGCGCCCCCTCCCAGCCCGTTTCTTTTCTTCGGCCCGCAGCCCACCCCGGCGCCCCCGCCCCGCCGCCCTCTCCACCCGGCCGGCGAGACCCGCCCGTTCCCAGCCCGGCCGGCCGCCGGCGAGGCAGGGGCGCGGGGAGGGGGCGGCCGCCGGTGCGAGCCGGGGGTGGGGCTGCCCGGCGCGGGCAGAACAAAGCTGCGGGGGCCGCGGCGGGCGGGCGGGCGCCGCTTACCTTCGTACACGGGGGCCATCGGGGCCGCGGTGTCCGCGGTTCATGGCAACGGAGAAGGGATCGCGGCGCGCGAGCTCGGCCCCCCCAGCCTCAGTCGGAATCTGCCATCTTGAGCCTGTGTCTCCGCTCTCGGCGCAGCCGGGGCCGCCGGCGCCCGCATCACCGCCTCCCTTGGCCGGCGCCGGGGGAGGGGGCCGGCCGCCGCCGCCGCGGCCCGGGCCCTGCGCGGGGCTCCGGGGCGGCCGGGCGCAGCGGCCGAGGCCGAGGGCCGAGCGGCCGCGGCCCCCGAGCGGGTCCGCGGTGGGCCGGGAGCCGGGGCGGGCAGCGCGCGGCCAGTCCCCGGCCGGGGCTCAGCGCAGCATGGCTGCGTGGGGGGGCTTCGGCAAAAGTTGCACGGGAGGCGGAGGCGCGGCGGGAGGAGCCGGGGAGGGGAGGGGAGGGGCGGGGGCGGGCGCGGCGGCCGAGCGCGAGCGAGCGAGCGAGCCCGGAGCGCGGAGTCCGCGCGCAATCGAGCGCCGATGGCACGGATGCGAGGCGGGGACGGCCGAGCGGGGGCAGGAGCGGGCCGGCGGGGGGCGGGCCCGGGACGCCGGCGGCGAGGCGGCTCGGCGGGGCCGCGGTGCGCACGCCGCCGTGCCGACGGGCGAGGGGGAGCCGGCCCGCGGGGGCGGCAGCCGGAACTTTGCGCGCGCGCGAGCTGGGCGGGAGGGGCGCGGACCGGAGGGGGAGCCCGGCCGGCGGCGGCGGCGGCGGCGGCGGCGGCGGCGGCTCGCCCTTCTCGCACCTGGCGGGCGCTCCCCGAGATGGGTTTGGAATGAATGAGCCGGGGAGTGAGCGCTCGCCGTCCTCCGGGGAGGCAGAGCGACGGGAGGAGCTTTTGAAATCCAAATGAGGTCAGAGATGCAGAAGCCGCTGCGTGCCTGTTGAGGAAATGCAGCCCACGGGGTGGTCGCTGGATTCCTGCGGGAGTCTGGTGTTCGCCCCGCCCTCAGGTCAACGAGGTCTTGCGGGTACCCCACCCCCTGCAGCCCCCGTCACCTGGACAGGTGGTTCCCGGGCTTCTGCCTTCCTCACCACGCTCTCCGAGCGGGGCTTCAGCCGAACGCTCTCCAGACTCTCCCAGCCCGGAGCCAGTTCACTCCCGCAGCTCGCTTCTTTGATAGGACTCCTGCCAACACCCCCGACTTAAGAAGACGTGAGCCTCCCCTTAGGCAATGTTTTAAAAACTGGGGGTCATGACACATTAGTTGCTCATAAAAGACATTCAGAGGATGGCAACCAACTGTTTAAAATAATGAGAAGTCCTAGAACAGAAAGAATCAGACTCCATTGCCCTTAGGAAGAGTTAACTGTTCCGTAAACCCTTTGCTTCAGATATAACAACTGTTCTGGACCATGGGCCAATAAAAGTTTAAAATCTGTATTTAGGGGATATGAAATAGTGAACAAACCACTTATTTCCCGATCACCTCTTATCCTTCCCAAACCTCCATATCCTTTGACAAACCCCCTCCAAAAAACAAAAAAAAAACAAAAAAAAAAACCCAAAGACGAGTCCTTTTACACACTCACCTAATTCTGTAACATCATTTCTCCTTTGCCTTGGACAATTTTTGACTCTGCCGTCTTCCTTGCCCCCATATTCGATGCTACACTTCGGACTGCTTCTCTGAGTCTCATGTCACTCACGTTTGTGGAATCCTAGACTACCCTTGGTTTAGAGGGGGTCTCAGAAATCATCTGGGCCAAACTGCCCTTTTAGAACTGAAAAATGAGGCCCAGGGAAGTGCAGTATGTTGCCCAGTGTTACACAGTGTTAAATTATAGGGTTCAGTATGGACAGTCCTTTGAAAACTGAAACTAGAACTACAGTTTGATCCAGTAATCCCACTCCTGGGTGTGTATCTTGAGAAAACCATAATTGGAAAAGATCTATGCACCACGGTGCTCATTGCAGTGCTATTTATAATAGCCAAGACACAGAATCAACCTAAATGTCCATCAACAGAGGAATGGATAATGATGTGGTACATACACACAATGGAATATTACTCAGCCATGAAAAAGAATGAAATAAATCCATTTGCAACAACATGGATGGACCTAGAGATTATCATACTAAGTGAAGTAAATCAGAGAAAAGACAAATACTGTATGATACCACTCATATATGGAGCATAATTTTAAAAAGTGATACAGATGAACTTACAAAACAGAAACGGACTTATGGATATTGAAAACAAGCTTATGATTACCAAAGGGGAAAGGTACTTGAGGCGAGGGAGTCGCTTCTTTGATAGGACTCCTGCCAACACCCCGACTTAAGAAGACGTGAGCCTCCCCTTAGGCAATGTTTTAAAAACTGGGGGTCATGACACATTAGTTGCTCATAAAAGACATTCAGAGGATGGCAACCAACTGTTTAAAATAATGAGAAGTCCTAGAACAGAAAGAATCAGACTCCATTGCCCTTAGGAAGAGTTAACTGTTCCGTAAACCCTTTGCTTCAGATATAACAACTGTTCTGGACCATGGGCCAATAAAAGTTTAAAATCTGTATTTAGGGGATATGAAATAGTGAACAAACCACTTATTTCCCGATCACCTCTTATCCTTCCCAAACCTCCATATCCTTTGACAAACCCCCTCCAAAAAACAAAAAAAAAACAAAAAAAAAAACCCAAAGACGAGTCCTTTTACACACTCACCTAATTCTGTAACATCATTTCTCCTTTGCCTTGGACAATTTTTGACTCTGCCGTCTTCCTTGCCCCCATATTCGATGCTACACTTCGGACTGCTTCTCTGAGTCTCATGTCACTCACGTTTGTGGAATCCTAGACTACCCTTGGTTTAGAGGGGGTCTCAGAAATCATCTGGGCCAAACTGCCCTTTTAGAACTGAAAAATGAGGCCCAGGGAAGTGCAGTATGTTGCCCAGTGTTACACAGTGTTAAATTATAGGGTTCAGTATGGACAGTCCTTTGAAAACTGAAACTAGAACTACAGTTTGATCCAGTAATCCCACTCCTGGGTGTGTATCTTGAGAAAACCATAATTGGAAAAGATCTATGCACCACGGTGCTCATTGCAGTGCTATTTATAATAGCCAAGACACAGAATCAACCTAAATGTCCATCAACAGAGGAATGGATAATGATGTGGTACATACACACAATGGAATATTACTCAGCCATGAAAAAGAATGAAATAAATCCATTTGCAACAACATGGATGGACCTAGAGATTATCATACTAAGTGAAGTAAATCAGAGAAAAGACAAATACTGTATGATACCACTCATATATGGAGCATAATTTTAAAAAGTGATACAGATGAACTTACAAAACAGAAACGGACTTATGGATATTGAAAACAAGCTTATGATTACCAAAGGGGAAAGGTACTTGAGGCGAGGGGCGGGGGAGAGATAAGTTAGGATCTTGGGATGAATATACACACACGACCATATATAAGATAACCAACAAAGACACACTGTGTAACACAAGGAACTCTACTTAATATTCTGTGATAACCTATATGAGAAAAAAATCTCAAAAAGAATAAATGCATTTATCCATATAACTGAATTTCTTTGCTGTAAACCTGAAACATATTGCAAATCAACTATACTTCAATAAAATTAAAATTTAAAAAAAAGAGGGAGAAAACAAAATTAATCAATCGATCTTTCTTGGAGTTAAGCTCTCGGCTCCCATTCTTGTGGTTTCTTTTTTTTTTTGCTTCATACCATCATGTATCCCTTCCTTCTGTCCCCCTGTCCTCCTTTGCTGGTCTCAACCCAGTTCACTATGAGCATTTCCATCTTCAAAACACACGTTCTGACCATGCCATGCTCCCGCTAACGTCCTTCAGATAGCCAGCCTCTGCCCACCGGGCTGAACTTCCTCGCTCCTTGGCTCTTGATCAAGGCAGGCAGGCTCCGACTTACCTTTCTAAGCATGTAAGTTCGGCAAGTCACTGCCTCTCCAGCATGACTGGTGTTCTCGTGGTCCTCTGCCAGCCTTGCCCATTGGTGCCATGGTGCCTTTGTGCAAGCTGCTACTTTCCCACCAAGGATGCCTTCTCCATCTTCTGTCTTTAACCAGAGTCTACCTGTGCCTGACTCATTGCCTCCACAAAACAGCCTGAGGAAGCATGAGAGGAACAGACCCAGGGTTCCAATCCCAGCTCTTCCACATGCTAGCTGTGTCGACCTGACCAAATAGTTTAACCTCTCTGGGCTTCTGTTTCTGCCTCTTGATTATAATGATATAGTCATAATGTTCTTCCATGCTACCCGTAAGTCTCTATCATAACCTTTATCATACAGGTATTATCTCGCATCTCTTTTCCAGTGTTACCTAAGTGAACTTTCTGCAGGAATGGAAATGTGACCATTGGTGGCTATGGAGTGCGTGAAGTGTGGCTGATGTGACTGCAGCACTGCGTATGTTTCATCTGAGCTCATTTGAATAGCCAGCATATGGCTAGTGGCTACCGTATTGGATAACGCACATCTGAGTCGTAAGCTCAGTGGGGACAGAGACCGTCTGGGCCGACGTTCTATCCCCAGCAATGAGCACGTTGCCCGACACATGGCAGGTGCTGCACAAATATTTGTTCGATGAATAATAGCTGTCATGTATGGCACACTCCCTTGTGCCAAGCACCACACCAAGAACGTGGTGTAACTTCTTTTGTACAGTCCTCCCTCTGCCCCCTAGGGGTGGGATTAGACTAGAGATAAAGTTTGTATAGAGGGCTGGCAGATAGCAGAGTTCCGTAAAAGGTGGTTATTATTATCGTGAAAACCTCCCTGTGACCCATCCAGCTGATGTTTATCTCTTCTTCCTCTTAGAAGCACAGTGCCTGCCTGTTAGGCACACTCTGGTGTGCTCGGCACTCGCCAGTACAGGTGGCTGGCTATCCTTTTCTGTATCGGCACCCTGTCCCCACCACTGGGTGGCAGCATCCTGGGGCAAGGTCCATGGCTTACTTGTTGGCAGGTCCCTTGGCTCAGAACGTGCACTGATCCGTGTTTCGTCGTTGCCCCCCGACGTTGTCCCAGCTGCTGTCCAGCTGTGGGTGACTAGGCAGTCTCACTCTCTGGAATGCTTCCTCTGTCCTCCCCAAATTTGTATGTTGAAATCCTAATGCCCTGCTTCCTCAGCCTGTGACTGTGTTTGGAGATGGGGCATCTTTAAAGAGATGATTAAGTTAAAAAGAGATCGTTTGAGTTGATGCTAATACAATATAACCGGGGTCTTTTATTTATAGTTATTTTATATGTTTTGATGTGGACCATTTTTAAAGTCATTAATTTATTACCATAGTACTTCTGTTTTGTTTTTTCTTTCTTTTTTTGGCCACGAGGCATGTGGGAGCTTAGTTCTCTGATCAGGGATTGAACTCATTCCCCCCCCCCCCCCCCCCCCGCCCCAGATTGGAAGGTGACGTCTCAACCACTGGACCACCCGGAAAATCCCTGGGGTCCTGATAAAAATGGAATCAGGACAGAGACACAGAGAGGAAAGGTTGTGGGAAGACATGGAAAAGGAGACCCTCTGCAAGACAGAGAGGGGTCTTAGAAGAATCCAGCCCTATCAACACTTTGATCACAGAGCCTCCAGAACCATGAGAAAATCAGTTTTGGTTGTTAAAGCTGCCTTAAGTGGGGCAACCCAAGCAAGCTAACCTACACCCCCAGGAGGTGAATTAAAACACAGAAAGATCACTTGTGTCGGCTGGAAACATCTTGAGGGGAGCTTCCATCTGACAGGAAGTAGGCAGTGGGCAGGAAAATGGCATCTCATGAGAGGAGAATGGCACCTCATGATCTAACTAGGCATCGTATAGATGGGGAAATGTTATTTAAATGGATTTAGGTATGTTGTGGTTTCCCTGGTGACCCAGAGCATAACCAATCCATCTGCAATGCGGGAGACCAGGCTTCGATCCCTGGTTGGTAAGATTCTCTGAAGAAGAGAACGACAACCTACTCCAATAATCTCACCTGGGAAACCCCGTGGAAAGAGAAGCCTGTCAGGTAGCAGTCCATGGGGTTGCAAAGAGTCAGACACAACTGAGATACGTTTTCATGAACTGCCAGGTTGAGTTTTCTTACCTGTTTCTCTTCCCTCCTGTGACTGCAGTCGGGGGAGAGCAGGATAGAAACCCCACAGGGGAACGCCAGTGGGGGAGAGCCTGTGAGCAGGGGGGCAGAGAGTCTGAGATGGAGCCCCGTGGGGCATGAGCCTTTGAAAGAGGAGAAGAGGGAAAAGAGCAAGACGGCAGGGAAGGAGCAGGACGACCTGGACGGATGGTCCCTTGAAGCCCAGGGCAAAGACCATGGCAAAGAGAGGGGAGGTCAGTGTGCTAATCAGAGCTCACACGAGATGCAGGTGTGGAGCGTCCAGTGGACTAAGCCACAAGAGAGACCTCCGTGCTTTTCGTGAGACTCATTATGGGCAAATGCAGGGTTTAAACTCAGTCTGAAAAGAATGCTCCGTGACTGACAGGTGGAGCTGGGAGGCGGGTCAGGGAGACACCAGGAGAGGGCACTAGAGAGCATCCCAGCGCCAAAGCAGGCCCATCTCCGGGCTGAGACCTGACATGGGGCAAGGAGCTAGCCCGTTTGGCTTAGAGATAGTAGGGCATCGTATTTTATTTTTTGAATAAACACATGAGCCCTTTCACAGTGTTCTAAGAAGTTGACAAATATTAGCTCATTTAACAAATCCAATATTTCACACTAGAGAGAACTCTAGGCTGTTGAAAGATCACTTAATTTTGGTACGCTGAAGAAGCATGATAAAGGCCAGAGACCTGGAGAGGAATTAGCCGTCATCTGCAGCAGTTACTTCTTCTTCATCTGCATTTCTACAACATGGCACGAGTAATGTCTTTCTCGGGGGTCCGCAGAATAAACATGGGAGAGCTTGGATCGTATTTCAAGTTTGTTCTGCTCACAGAATTGGTGACAGAGGGTCTTTTCTTGTTTGTGCCTGTTGTGAAAACACACGGCATCACACTATCCTCGAGGCAGCACGGTGGAGATGCTTCTCTTCGAGGGTGTGTGTATTCAGGTGTGCAAGTCTTGTTCTTACTCTCAGGGTGTTCACTCTCCGATACCTGTACAAGCTGCCTGTCATTTCAGATTTGCTGTTGCTAACCCTCATTTTTCCTTCTTGATCCTTATTTCGGGGTCGTAGACTGTGGCTTTGTCTCTGAGGATGTGGACAGTGGGAGGGAGGTGGTCCATTTTTCAGGATTATTCTGTCCAGGTTATGCCTCTCACAGCCAAAAACAAATAAATAAGTGGCATTTTTTTAAAAAAGAAATGACTCCATTTTTCTGCTTTAAACCTTTGGTCATCCTAAATGAGACATTTTGCACAGAACTGATGTCTAGTAACTACAGGACTCCTTAAACAACAGCCTCAGAGACAGGGCATTATACCACCGAGGATGTGAAAGGCTGAACACTGCACTCAAATCAGGAAAAACAGGAGCTACAGCTTTAAGGGCAAAGGGTAGAGTGAGGCTTGGCAAGGTGAAGGGAATCTGATTGTGGAAAGGCAGCCTTGGAACGAATTACAAGATCAGGGGAATAGGGAAACACCATTCATTTTCTGCTTCTGCTCTTAGAAGAAAAATGATCAGACACCTGAACAGGGATCCAGGAAAGGCAGAGAGAGAGGGAACAGTATTCAGCAGAAGAAAGAGAATGGACTAACAAAAGCACCCCAAACCATAACCAGCCTATGAATGTAAAAGAAGCAATGATGAAGAAACACAAAAGACAGGGTGTTTTTATTGAGGGCTTCAGGAATTGCAGGGTAGGGCGGATCTGTAGGAGAAAAAGAAGCAATCCAACCCCACAGGGAAATTTCTGTGATGAGGAGAGATGGGTAATAGCAAACCCATGGTAGTAGAAAAATGGCAATAGAAAATAGTTTGCCTGACACGCACTCTGTGCTGAACTTTGACAAACTAGGGTCTGCATTTCTACAACATGGCACGAGTAATGTCTTTCTCGGGGTCCAGAATAAACATGGGAGAGCTTGGATCGATTTCAAGTTTGTTCTGCTCACAGAATTGGTGACAGAGGGTCTTTTCTTGTTTGTGCCTGTTGTGAAAACACACGGCATCACACTATCCTCGAGGCAGCACGGTGGAGATGCTTCTCTTCGAGGGTGTGTGTATTCAGGTGTGCAAGTCTTGTTCTTACTCTCAGGGTGTTCACTCTCCGATACCTGTACAAGCTGCCTGTCATTTCAGATTTGCTGTTGCTAACCCTCATTTTTCCTTCTTGATCCTTATTTCGGGGTCGTAGACTGTGGCTTTGTCTCTGAGGATGTGGACAGTGGGAGGGAGGTGGTCCATTTTTCAGGATTATTCTGTCCAGGTTATGCCTCTCACAGCCAAAAACAAATAAATAAGTGGCATTTTTTTAAAAAAGAAATGACTCCATTTTTCTGCTTTAAACCTTTGGTCATCCTAAATGAGACATTTTGCACAGAACTGATGTCTAGTAACTACAGGACTCCTTAAACAACAGCCTCAGAGACAGGGCATTATACCACCGAGGATGTGAAAGGCTGAACACTGCACTCAAATCAGGAAAAACAGGAGCTACAGCTTTAAGGGCAAAGGGTAGAGTGAGGCTTGGCAAGGTGAAGGGAATCTGATTGTGGAAAGGCAGCCTTGGAACGAATTACAAGATCAGGGGAATAGGGAAACACCATTCATTTTCTGCTTCTGCTCTTAGAAGAAAAATGATCAGACACCTGAACAGGGATCCAGGAAAGGCAGAGAGAGAGGGAACAGTATTCAGCAGAAGAAAGAGAATGGACTAACAAAAGCACCCCAAACCATAACCAGCCTATGAATGTAAAAGAAGCAATGATGAAGAAACACAAAAGACAGGGTGTTTTTATTGAGGGCTTCAGGAATTGCAGGGTAGGGCGGATCTGTAGGAGAAAAAGAAGCAATCCAACCCCACAGGGAAATTTCTGTGATGAGGAGAGATGGGTAATAGCAAACCCATGGTAGTAGAAAAATGGCAATAGAAAATAGTTTGCCTGACACGCACTCTGTGCTGAACTTTGACAAACTAGGCAGACAGGCCCCAGAGAGAAGTCCCTGGCTCGAGAGCAGGTGTAGAGAAGAGGGTGGACACGGGAGAGCTCTTTTAAAAGCCCGAGGGTCCTGCAGCCAAACTAAACCTAGCTTCATGATGCGTCAGTGGGACTGAGCATTTCTGTGCTGTACGAAGATTGTATCAGGAAGTCTTCTCCTCCCATTGGCATGAAAGAGACGGCCCCTCGGTGGCAGCCCCCAGAGTAATGGTAATGACCAAGGGCCAACTTTGCTGTGAACTCTTCAATGCCACATCCAGTGCCCTTTCCAGCCCCTCCCCTGGTTGATCTCTAGACAAACATTAGTTAGAAGCTGTTAATCCCTTCATCCTATTTGAATCAGTCCCCTCCCTTTTCATAACAATGCACTTCTAGAATTTCCCTTGAACCTCCCTGGTCAGGCCTTCTCTCTCCCTTTCTCTCCTTCTTTCTCTTTCTTCCTTTCTGTTCACCAAAAAATGCACTTCATTAAATGTTCAGTGATTGCTTACTATGTGTTAGACTATAGCAGGAGGTAGGAGTAAAACAGAATAAGGCACAGTGTGCACCCCCTACCCCCCCAACTCCCACCCCACCAGGGAAGTCAAGTTCAAAACCACCAGGTAAAGACTACAATGCGGTATGGTGAATACAGCAATTAAAGGATAAAATGTACTAAGTGAAAGTCGCTCAGTCGTGTCCAACTCTTTGCAACCCCATGGACTGTAGCCCACCAGGCTCCTCTGTCCATGGGATTTCCCAGGCAAGAACACTGGAATGGGGTGCCATTTCTTCCTCCAGGGAATCTTCCCAACCCAGGAACTGAACCTGCATCTCCTGTGTCTCTTGCTTTCCAGGTGGAGTCTTTTACCACGGAGTCCCCAGGGAAGGTCCCAACCCTCACAGCATCTTGATTCGTATAAGGAACAATTTAACTTTGTGATTTTCAGATAGTTTTTTCTTTTTTAGTCTCTTCGTAGATTTTTAAAAACTATTCAAGAGCCTCAAAGTGCAATTTAAAAAAAAAGAATCTTTTGCCATAGAATGCTGAGGATTTTCCCTTACCTGTGAGGTAAATTAGAATTTTTAAAGAATTTCTTTTGAAATATGACAGTATTTTCAGTTCACATTCCATTTGCTGTAGGCGATACACTTCATCAGCATTCAGAAACTGCTTATTTGCTTATCTTTTCCTGAGGAGACATACTGCCTGAGTGAGTTGTCTGGTTGGGTTGGATGTTTCCATAGAAGGCAGAACAACAACAAAAAGTAGAATTTCTTTTTAATAGTCTTGAATTCCTATGTGTTCTGTCAACACTGTTTTGTGGATTCTGAACACCTGAATCTTAAGTCCTATGTTAAATAACCACTGAGAGGGGAAGGTGGTGAGCGGTAGGGAGGAATCAGAGTTCTTTTATCAGGAAAACAGGTTGGTGAATAACAAGGACGCCTCATTGGGCACCTGAGTCTGAACACTGGGCCAAGCCAAGGCCGTGCCTGGGGACGCCCCGGAGGGCACGGGCTACAAAGAGCTCAAGGAGGCATGGGGTGGGAGACGGACCCTGCCACCCTGTCTTCGCACTTCCGTTGTCCTCTGACGCACTCCGTTTCCCTTTCCCCGTGTTCTTAACCCTTCTTCTCCCATGAACTCCCTGGACAGTCTGGCAGAGCATAGGGACCCCTTCTTAGAGAATGCTTTTACCTGCGTATGGGCACGTGTGTGTGCTACGTCGCTTCCGCTGGGTCCGATTCTGCGACCCCGCCAGGCTCCTCTGTCCAGGGGATTCTCCAGCAAGGATGCTGGAGGGCGTGGCCACGCCCTCCTCCAGGGGATCTTCCTGACCCTGGGATCCACCCCATGTCTCCTGCGGCTCCTTACTCTTCAGGCGGATTCTTTACCATTGAGCCACCTTTTAGATGCATTGAAAAAACCACATAAGGTTACAAAAGAATCTAATCATATTGAGATATAGTTGCCAAATATGTATTTCTTAATTGACACATTAAATAATAAGATCGAACTGCAGGCTCAAACATAACAAAATGTATGAATACGAACAATTTTTTCTTTTTAGTCTCTTCGAGATTTTAAAACTATTCAAGAGCCTCAAAGTGCAATTAAAAAAAAGAATCTTTGCCATAGAATGCTGAGGATTTTCCTTACCTGTGAGGTAAATTAGAATTTTTAAAGAATTTCTTTGAAATATGACAGTATTTTCAGTTCACATTCCATTTGCTGTAGGCGATACACTTCATCAGCATTCAGAAACTGCTTATTTGCTTATCTTTTCCTGAGGAGACATACTGCCTGAGTGAGTTGTCTGGTTGGGTTGGATGTTTCCATAGAAGGCAGAACAACAACAAAAAGTAGAATTTCTTTTTAATAGTCTTGAATTCCTATGTGTTCTGTCAACACTGTTTTGTGGATTCTGAACACCTGAATCTTAAGTCCTATGTTAAATAACCACTGAGAGGGGAAGGTGGTGAGCGGTAGGGAGGAATCAGAGTTCTTTTATCAGGAAAACAGGTTGGTGAATAACAAGGACGCCTCATTGGGCACCTGAGTCTGAACACTGGGCCAAGCCAAGGCCGTGCCGGGGGACGCCCCGGAGGGCACGGGCTACAAAGAGCTCAAGGAGGCATGGGGTGGGAGACGGACCCTGCCACCCTGTCTTCGCACTTCCGTTGTCCTCTGACGCACTCCGTTTCCCTTTCCCCGTGTTCTTAACCCTTCTTCTCCCATGAACTCCCTGGACAGTCTGGCAGAGCATAGGGACCCCTTCTTAGAGAATGCTTTTACCTGCGTATGGGCACGTGTGTGTGCTACGTCGCTTCCGCTGGGTCCGATTCTGCGACCCCGCCAGGCTCCTCTGTCCAGGGGATTCTCCAGCAAGGATGCTGGAGGGCGTGGCCACGCCCTCCTCCAGGGGATCTTCCTGACCCTGGGATCCACCCCATGTCTCCTGCGGCTCCTTACTCTTCAGGCGGATTCTTTACCATTGAGCCACCTTTTAGATGCATTGAAAAAACCACATAAGGTTACAAAAGAATCTAATCATATTGAGATATAGTTGCCAAATATGTATTTCTTAATTGACACATTAAATAATAAGATCGAACTGCAGGCTCAAACATAACAAAATGTATGAATACGAACAATTGTTCAAGATACCCAAAACAACTGTCAAAACAATATAAAAATACCTGTGGCCTCCATTGCTAACACAGTCTAAGGTACTGCAGTTTCTCCTGTGGGTAGCAGCTTCTGTCAGATTTGAAGATTGAAGGTTCCTGAAAATAAAGAAGTCATTTCTTACCCCACATAAGGTCACAGCTCTTCCGAGTTCTATCTATGAACCCTTTGTGGATATGGAACGCCTGAGTAAGATCCCCTGCCCTTTATCCTAGTCTGCTGTCTTTCTGCGTATTATTTATGATTTTCTAACATATATTATTTACTTCAGCTCTTTTTAAATTGTCTAATTCTCCCTATTAAAATCTAAGCTCCACAAAGTCAGGAGTCTTTGTCTGCTCTGTTTGCCGATCTGTCATGAAACCCTAGAGCAGGGTCCGGCACATCCCGGCAATCCGTAAGCACTGGTGGCGTGTGTGAGGCTGGGAGACACCAGCTCCGAGGCTAGGCAGGCGGCACGGCGTTCTCCTGTCGTCTCTTGTTTTCCCTTCTCCCTCTCCTTCTCCGTTTTCTAGCCTCTTTCTTGAGCTTTACAACCTCTCTCTCCTTTTCCTTCTCTTTTATTAAGACTCTTCTCATTTCTCTCTCATTCGACAAGCATGGACAGTCACTCTCCATAACCACGGTTCTTCATTCTCGGATTCAACCTACCTCAGTGAGCAGTTTCTGTTTCTAAGGAGAGGACTCGATCTATCTATCTTCTATCTATCTATCATTTCAGATAAGGAATTTGAGGCTCCCCAGAGTTTGCTATCTATGGGGGATCCTAATACCCCCACCATGGAAACAGAGGGGTGATTGTACTAGCAGTGCAGCTGTGATGACGCAGACCCGGGCTTGGGGCGCCTAGAGCTCACTGCCCCCTGGCTAAAGACATGGCCTTCTCTGTGTGTGTATGTGTGTGTGTGCTCAGTCACTCAGTTGTGTCTGATTCTTTTCAATCCCATGGACTGCAGTCCACCAGGCTCCTCTGTCCATGGGATTTACTGGGCAAGAATACCAGAGTGGGTTGCCCTTTCCTTCCTCCAAGCAATCTTCCCAATTCAGGAATTGAACCCATCTCTCCTGTAACTCCCACAATGCAGAAAGATTTTCTGCCACTGAGCCACCAGGGAAGCCCAAGGGCGTGGCCTTTAGGCTAGTCCAATTTCAATGTCTGCCTCCACATTCTTCTTGTGGTCTCAAAATCAAAGTCAAGTTGCTCAGTCATGTCTGATTCTTTGGGACCCCATGGACAAGCCATGGAATTCTCTAGGCAAGAATACTGGAGTGAGCTACCTATCCCTTCTTCAGGGAATCTCCCCAACCCAGGGATCAAACCCAAGTCTCCTGCATTGGCAGGTGGATTCTTTACTGCTGAACTGCCAGGGAAGCCCTTAGATGCGGTGATGCGTGTAAAATTGCTTTGTACACAGAAAATGCTCTGGGTGTGTTAAAGCTTTGCCTTCATTTTAATTAAATAAAAACACAAGGCCGCGTGTTGGAGTTGTCCACATAAATAGTTCCCACCCACAGGCCTGGTGACATAATTTGTGGAGCTCAGTGTAAATTGAAAACGTGAGCCTTTCATTCAGAAATTATTGAGAATTTACAGACAGCATCTGCAGATGATCGCGTCTAGCACACAGTCCTGCACACCTGTCCTTGGAAGTGGGGAGCCAGACCCGTGAAGAGGCCTTCACCAGCTGAGCTGTGACCAGAACACCACAGGATCTGACCGGAGGGAAGAGGGAAGGCAGGGAGGACTGGGTAGGGGCTGGAATGGAGGGATGAATGTGGTTGCATTGAATGGAGACATACCCTGCTCAACACAGGACAGAGGTTAGGCAAGGTAGTTCAATTAGACCTGCCCTGCAGAAAGCCTTTAGTGCCAAGCAAGGATGTTCAACTATTTCTATCAGTAACAGAGAAGCACTGAATACTTTCCATCTGGAGTCCAAGCTGGAAGAGGTTGAAGAATGGAAAGGAACGGTGGAAACAAAAGCTATAAGGCTTTGAGTCCGGGTCAGTTCCACCTCATAAACTCTTGTCAAAAGAAGACTTAATCCCTCACCCCACCTCGGTGTGCATGACACCTGCCCATCTGCTGAATATTCCAACCGGGTTTAGCACACATCTCCTAGGCACATGGACTGTAGTCGCCAGGCTCCTCTGTCCATGGAATTGTCCAGGCAAGAATACGGGAGCGGATAGCCATTCCCTTCTCCAGGGGATCTTCCCCATGCAAGGATCAAACCTGCACGCTTGGCAGGTGGATTCTTTACTGCTGAGCCACCAGGGAGGCTATATCTGTACATTTACTATCTCTTTACTAATAAAATGTCTAATCTGGTGACTAGGATTTGATGATCATTTTTTGCTGTGGTCTCAAATCACTGTGTCCTGAAGGAGTATTTTTTCTAGAGCATTTTGAGGCCTGTGCAATCTAGTTCTGGGTCAATTCCTCCTTTGACCCACACTGGGCCTTAAGTGCTGCCTTGTCGTCTGCACATTATGGCTAGTTAGGCCCATGGGTGAAATGCCAAGGCACATGTTTGTATGTTCCATCACATCCTCCACCTCCTCAAGTGTACCTCCCTCTCCACCATAATGTCCCTTTATCCTACATACATACCACATTCTGATCCAAAATGTTGCATCAGGATCTTCAGCTTACTGAATAATTGACTTTAGCTATTAAGCTAATGACGCTCTAGTTTAAAATGCAAGTAGGGGCCAGGTGGGTCCTTTGGGTTTCATGCTTCAAAGAAGTATTCAAACGTCCCCTGTTTTGACTATTGTCATTAATAGTATGACTTTTGACAATGGGAACAGCTCAAATCCTGCAAATTTCCTTTCATCCTCCTTTCTTTCTTCTCCACAACTGTTTTCTATTTGTCTTTTACTCTACCTTTAAAAAAAGAAAAACTGAAATAATTACTTAGAAAATCTCCCCTCCTATCAAGGCAAAAACATACCCTGCTCAACACAGGACAGAGGTTAGGCAAGGTAGTTCAATTAGACCTGCCCTGCAGAAAGCCTTTAGTGCCAAGCAAGGATGTTCAACTATTTCTATCAGTAACAGAGAAGCACTGAATACTTTCCATCTGGAGTCCAAGCTGGAAGAGGTTGAAGAATGGAAAGGAACGGTGGAAACAAAAGCTATAAGGCTTTGAGTCCGGGTCAGTTCCACCTCATAAACTCTTGTCAAAAGAAGACTTAATCCCTCACCCCACCTCGGTGTGCATGACACCTGCCCATCTGCTGAATATTCCAACCGGGTTTAGCACACATCTCCTAGGCACATGGACTGTAGTCGCCAGGCTCCTCTGTCCATGGAATTGTCCAGGCAAGAATACGGGAGCGGATAGCCATTCCCTTCTCCAGGGGATCTTCCCCATGCAAGGATCAAACCTGCACGCTTGGCAGGTGGATTCTTTACTGCTGAGCCACCAGGGAGGCTATATCTGTACATTTACTATCTCTTTACTAATAAAATGTCTAATCTGGTGACTAGGATTTGATGATCATTTTTTGCTGTGGTCTCAAATCACTGTGTCCTGAAGGAGTATTTTTTCTAGAGCATTTTGAGGCCTGTGCAATCTAGTTCTGGGTCAATTCCTCCTTTGACCCACACTGGGCCTTAAGTGCTGCCTTGTCGTCTGCACATTATGGCTAGTTAGGCCCATGGGTGAAATGCCAAGGCACATGTTTGTATGTTCCATCACATCCTCCACCTCCTCAAGTGTACCTCCCTCTCCACCATAATGTCCCTTTATCCTACATACATACCACATTCTGATCCAAAATGTTGCATCAGGATCTTCAGCTTACTGAATAATTGACTTTAGCTATTAAGCTAATGACGCTCTAGTTTAAAATGCAAGTAGGGGCCAGGTGGGTCCTTTGGGTTTCATGCTTCAAAGAAGTATTCAAACGTCCCCTGTTTTGACTATTGTCATTAATAGTATGACTTTTGACAATGGGAACAGCTCAAATCCTGCAAATTTCCTTTCATCCTCCTTTCTTTCTTCTCCACAACTGTTTTCTATTTGTCTTTTACTCTACCTTTAAAAAAAGAAAAACTGAAATAATTACTTAGAAAATCTCCCCTCCTATCAAGACAACAAAATCTATATAGCAAGAGTGATCAGGCAAGAGAAATTGACAAAAAGACAGTGCTCAAAAAGAGACATGATTCCTTAAAATCTTGGAGGAAAGAAATCAAGTTTTCACTGCAATCAAACTAAATTAAGTTACATGGTGGTAAGGAAAATTGTGAATGTCATGCCATTTCCCCCTTGCTCCTGTGTATTTAGTCTCATGGTAAGGTGAGAGATGTAGGTCTCCACATGAAATTTGTATGAATTAGTGAAGGTAACCATGATAGCACTGTTGATTGATACACGTTCTGGATTTTATGTCTGGTTATTCATAAATCCAACAAACAAAAAGAAACCCTAATACATACTGGGGAAGCCATGGCCCTGGTTATGCAACACGGCTGCTGTAACAGATCAAAGCTGCAACAACCTAACACAACAGAAGTGGATTTCTCACAACAGTCCAGAGTGGGTGCTTAGCAGGTGGCCTTCCGAGCAGTGATGCAGGGACTCAGACTTCTTGCAAGGGTGTGTGGAACCTCGAGAGCCTTAGCTTTCAGCTGATAGACAGGGGAGAATGGGGAGGAAAACCTCGCAGTGGGAGGTTTTCATGGCCGATGCCTAAGGATGGCATCCTCACTCCAAGGGTTACGTGCTCAGTCCTGTGGTTCAATCTAACCACACGGGGACTAGGAAACAGATCAATGCGAGTGTCCAAGAGAAGGAGTGCAGGTTATAGGAGACCACAGTCTCTGAACCATCAAGGGTCCAGTTCTGCACCAGGTCATGTTCAAAGAAAGGTAGGTCAGCCTAGAGAAATTATCACAATAAGAAAGATAAATTTAAACCCTGGCTGCTGTCACTCAAGAGAATGTTGAAAAAGAATCATGTGCTTAATGTCCAAGCTCTGTAAGTCTTCTTGTCTTGACCTCTGTATGTATCCTGTCCTCGTGGCTTCTCCCCAGGGTCCTTTCTTCCCTACTCAAAGCTCCTAAATCTCTTTGCAACCTCGATCACTCAGATTTTTCCCTCCCTTTTGCCCTAACTGTGCCTCACTTAACCCTCTGGGCTTCAATTTCCCCATCTGTGAAATGAGAAACCTGAACCAGATGACCTTCATGTATTCAACACTCAACGAATATTTATTTAAGTGCCCACTGGGCTAGACCAGCTCAAACATTCTCAGACATCATGAAAAGGGCAAAATGTTTAAATCAGGGACTTTCTCCCATGGTGGCAGAGAATCTTCCAAGAATCCACATCCCATAGGCTTTGTTGAACAAGTCCCTTCTTGGAATGAGGAGATAGATTTTTCTGATGAAAATAAAGTCCTTATTTTTGTGTCATTACCAAATGGTCACCAAAATTCACTGCAATTCATCACCGGCTTAAAAAACTGGAACTACCATTTCTTTAAAAAAAAAAAAAGGAATTAACTTTGAGGAATCCAGTTTATAGAAGTGAAAATATCAGTATCTAACAATATAGGCACAGGAATGTTTAACACCTTATTTTTAATACTTTATTGTTATTGTCACAGTCAAAAACTAGACTTTGATCTGAAGAAGGGCCCTAGGCATATTTACCCAAAGCAGGGGACATGATGCAGCTACTGAAAAATAATGGATTTGAGTTATATTCATGGATGAATTAAGTATGTTTCAGAGTAAGGCGCCTCATATAAGCCCTTATTTGTAAAAAGAATTTTAAAACTCCCAATAGTGCTGTGTTTGTCTTTGTATGATCCTGGTGAAAGGTGCAGAAAGCTGCTTACCCCAGTCTTTCCACTTCTCTTATGACAAGGGTCAGGAATGGAGGTGTGAGATGATTAACTTTTTCTTTACACATCTTTGGAGTTTTTAAATTTTTTCCCCTTTTCTTGCATGATTGCATGCATGCTCAGTTGCTTGGCTTTGTAGAGACGGACATGTGGGTGTAGTGGGGGAAGGGAGGGAAGGATGAAGTGGGGGACTGAGACTGACATATATACACGACTGTGTGTGAAACAGACAGCTGGTGGGAACCTGATGTGCAGGGAGCTCAGCTCAGCGGTCTGTGGTGACTTGCATGGGAGGGATGGGGTTGGGGTAGGGGGGAGACTCAAGAGATACGGGACATACATATGTGTATATATATATATATATATATATATGATTCGCTTTGTTGTACAGCAGAAACTGACACAACATTGTAAGGCAACTCCAATTTTAAAGGTAGGCAATAAAGATACTAAGCAAAGGCATATTTTACTTTCTTTTTTAAAAAATACTGTATTTGATTTCTTTATTTTTGGCTGCACTGGGTCTTTGTTGCTACACTCACGCTTTCTCTAGTTGCAGTGAGCCGGGTTTTGTCTTCTTTGCAGGGCATGGGCTTCTTGTTGCAGAGTGCAGGCTCTGGGCTCGAAGGGTTCAGCAGCTGTGGCTCACGGGCTCTAGAGCCTGGGCTCAGTCGTTGTGGCACAGGGCCTTCATTGCTCGGAGGCATGTGGGATCTTCCCGGACCAGGGATTGAACCTGTGTCCCCTGCATTGGCAGGTGGATTCTCAACCACTAGGGAAGCCCCCAAAGATGTATTTTATAATGACATGTAAATGGGTGGTAGTTTTCATGAAACTTAGAAAAAAGGGACGAGGAAAAGTGTGTCTGTGTGTTTCCACATTATAATATTCTCTTTCCTGGGAAAGCACTTTCCAAAGTAGGATTCATGTGTGTGTTAGGCTATGATGTTCCCCACAGCGAGTGCATCCGAGACACTGCCTCCATGCTTAGTAAGCTCTCTCCCCTTTAGAAATCTAATTTATCAGTTTTGTGGTAATCAGAAGAGAAGCAGCCTAAAGACTTGGACTGTAGATCTCTCACTCTCATACACTGGTGCTACAATTCGGGAAAAAACAGAACTAGTCTGTGGTTTGGTTAGAGTGAATCAACTCATCAGATCCTGATGACTCGTGGGTAAAATGGAAAAAAAAAAAAAAAAAAAAAAAACAAGGTTATCAAAACCACAAGGCTGAGACCCGACCCCAGCACCACAAGATTCTGCAGAGACACAATCCCTATGAGGCTAAAGAGCCAACCAATCTGACTCATCATCGGCTTGGTGGTTGACTTCTGGCCTGTATTATCACCCACTCTCTTGTCTTTATTCTCTCCAGTCCGCAGAGGTTGAAGATGCTGTCTTTTAGGTCAGTTTACTAGAGAACTTTGCGCTTCCCAGGTGGTGTTAGTGGGTGAAGAACCTGCCTGCCCATATAGGAGACATAAGAGATGTGGGTTTGATCCCTTAGTGGGAAGATCCCCTGGAGGAGGGCATAGCAACTCACTCCAGTATTCAAATTAAAACATTTATAGAGGTTATCCTTCAGGAATTCCATGAAGCAAAGGTGGTTAGCTGGTCCTCTTAAGCCACCAGGGATGTGGTGGCAGTGAGAGGGGCCAGGCATCTTGTCTACTTAGTGTTGGGAGCTGAATTTGAGCTGAGTCCAGGCTTTGTCTACTAGGTGAAGTGTACTGCAAAGGATGAATGGGAAAGGATTACTCTTACTCTTCTCTCTGGAAAAGACGTCTTGAAAAATGAACTTTTTAAGTTGTAAGCACCATTTGGTATTATTTGAGGTTCAGGCAGGGGCTTCCCAGGTGGGATTAGTGGTAAAGAACCCACCTGCCAGTTCAGGAGATATGAGAGACACAGGTTCGATCCCTGGGTCAGGAAGATCCTCTGGAGAAGGGAATGGCAACCCATTCCAGTATTATTGCCTGGAGAATCCCATGGACAGAGGAGCCTGGCGGGCTAAATCCATGGGCTCGCAAAGAGTCGGACACAACTGAGTAACTTTCATTTTCACTTTCACTCACTATGTGCCAGACACTGTTTTAGCACATGGCATCCCTCAGTGAACACCTCTCTCATAGTCTTGTGGTGCTAGACAGAACAGAGACCCAGAAGAAACGAACAAATGAATACCATCCAGCCAGTATGTGATACTGGCCAAGCAAAAGTTTCACATCATAAATGCTATTGACTTCTAGGGTATGGAAAGATCACCGTCTGCTGAAATGGTCAAGAAAAGCTTAAATTTTGAGCCAGACACTGAGGGATGGATTTGATTTAGAAAAGCAGAGAAGAAAAGGAAACATATTTTACATGGGACGGGGCAGCATCAGAGCAGGAGCATTTACAAAGGGCTTTAGGATTTCCAGAGCAGTTTCTCCTCCACGTTGTAGAGGAGAAAACGAGCAAAGGTTTTCAGACCCAATTGCTGAAAGAAAACTGACATAACAGTAGTATTCACTCCATCCTTCCTTCCAGCTCAGGGTTCATGGTTTCCCATGGACTTGATCATCTGGAGCACTTCTCCAGGGGGATTTCTCCTCACAGAACTGGCAATGGGAACCAGGAAGCTGTATTCTTCTGGATATTGTGTGTGTGTCTGCGTGCAAACTAACAGCTGGCATGGGACACAGTGTTTGGGGTGAACAAGACATTTTTCGGCCTATAATTCCAAATTAAGTAACTCCTAGACTTTGAAGGACTTCTCTTCTCTCAGCCAACCTTACTTCTCATTCCTTCCTAGTTCAGAGTAGGGCTGCCTATTTCACAACCCTGCCTGACTTTCCTCTTTCTACTCTTGGCTGTATGCTGCTTGCTCCACCAAACCAGGCCCTCTCACCACACTTCGGTTTTCAGGTCAAGCCCACGCCTTCACTAGCTCCTCTCCATCTGTATCTGGTTACTGGCACCTCTTCGTCTCTGCAGTAGTTCTCTCTATCGGGTGCAGGTGTAACACATCTTCTGAGAATCGAATCCTTTGCACCCTGAACGAAAATATACCAAAAAATGTATCTAATTTCAAGAGACTCATGTTTCCTTGAGCACATCACTCCTATACCACACACGGGGAAATATACCAAAAAAATATTTCATTTTCACTTTCACTCACTATGTGCCAGACACTGTTTTAGCACATGGCATCCCTCAGTGAACACCTCTCTCATAGTCTTGTGGTGCTAGACAGAACAGAGACCCAGAAGAAACGAACAAATGAATACCATCCAGCCAGTATGTGATACTGGCCAAGCAAAAGTTTCACATCATAAATGCTATTGACTTCTAGGGTATGGAAAGATCACCGTCTGCTGAAATGGTCAAGAAAAGCTTAAATTTTGAGCCAGACACTGAGGGATGGATTTGATTTAGAAAAGCAGAGAAGAAAAGGAAACATATTTTACATGGGACGGGGCAGCATCAGAGCAGGAGCATTTACAAAGGGCTTTAGGATTTCCAGAGCAGTTTCTCCTCCACGTTGTAGAGGAGAAAACGAGCAAAGGTTTTCAGACCCAATTGCTGAAAGAAAACTGACATAACAGTAGTATTCACTCCATCCTTCCTTCCAGCTCAGGGTTCATGGTTTCCCATGGACTTGATCATCTGGAGCACTTCTCCAGGGGGATTTCTCCTCACAGAACTGGCAATGGGAACCAGGAAGCTGTATTCTTCTGGATATTGTGTGTGTGTCTGCGTGCAAACTAACAGCTGGCATGGGACACAGTGTTTGGGGTGAACAAGACATTTTTCGGCCTATAATTCCAAATTAAGTAACTCCTAGACTTTGAAGGACTTCTCTTCTCTCAGCCAACCTTACTTCTCATTCCTTCCTAGTTCAGAGTAGGGCTGCCTATTTCACAACCCTGCCTGACTTTCCTCTTTCTACTCTTGGCTGTATGCTGCTTGCTCCACCAAACCAGGCCCTCTCACCACACTTCGGTTTTCAGGTCAAGCCCTACGCCCTTCACTAGCTCCTCTCCATCTGTATCTGGTTACTGGCACCCTCTTCGTCTCTGCAGTAGTTCTCTCTATCGGGTGCAGGTGTAACACATCTTCTGAGAATCCGATGAATCCTTTGCACCCTGAACGAAAATATACCAAAAAAAAATGTATCTAATTTCAAGAGACTCATGTTTCCTTGAGCACATCACTCCTATACCACACACTTGTTTGGTGCAAACCATACACTTCAGTGCTTTCAAATATACTTTCATATTTTTTGTCTAGCATATGTTTTAATTTCTTAATTAGACTAACCTCGAAAATAAAGTTATTTTCAAAATTTTTTTGGTAGCCCTCTTAGAATTAGGTAGCATATAGAGTACATAGGATGATATAATAAAAGAAACAAACAAGAATGAATAAAGAAGTTGTGGTATATCCATCCAATGGAATATCATTCAGCGATGAAAACAAACGAGTCCTGAAACCACAAGAAGACATGAAAGAACCTTAGATGCGTATTGCTAAATGAAAGAAGCCAGTCCCAGGCCACGTGCTGTATAATTTCACCTGTGTGACATTCTCAAGCAGGCAAGCCTGTGGAGATGTTAAAAAGATCAGTGGAGGGGCTTCCCCTGAGGGGCTTCCCCTGGTGGTCCAGTGGGTAAGGACACTGCCTTGCAGCGCAAGGGGCGCCAGTTTGATCCCTGGCCTGGGAAGATCCCACGTGCCATGGAGCGGCTGGACTGATGTTTCTGATCATCGAGCCGGAGCTCTGGGGTGCATGCGTCCAGAGCCGGCGCTCTGTGATGACAGAGGTCACCGCGATGGGAGGCCCACAGGAGCCAAAGACCAAAGACGGATGAAAATAGAGAAATGAAAGATCAATAGAAGCGGCCCTCCTGACCCCCTCCCTCCCCACCATACCCCCCAAAAGACAGATAAAAAAAAAAAAAAAAAAGATCAGTGGATTCCCAGAGATCCAGGGGGAGGGAGGGATGGCCAAGGAGGGCACAGGGCATTTTTAGGGCAGTGAAACTGTTCTGATACTGTAGTGGTGGATCCATGTCACCACACATTTTTCAAAACCCACAGAATGGGGTTCACACAAAGAGTGAACCCTAGTGTGAATGATGCACTTAGTAATGTATCAATGTTGGGTTATCAATGTGCAAATGTACTAAAGCTTGTTTTTATTCTTTAGTTGATAAGTCATGTCCAATTCTTTTGTGACCCCATGGACTGTAGCCCACCAGGCTCCTCTATCTATGGGCTTCTCCAGGCAAGACTACTGGAGTGGGTTGCCATTCCCTTCTCCAGGGGGTCTTCCCCACCCAGGGACTGAAGCCAGGTCTCCCGCATTGCAGGCAGTTTCTCTACTCTCTGAGGTACCACGGAAGTCCAGTAAAGAGACATGGTAGTTATTTAAAAGAGTTCTTTCTTACTGGTCTGTGTCTATATTCCCAACAGAAGCATTGAGGAAAAGCCATATCTCTCTGGAACAAAATAAATATTTGGAGTCACAGAACATCGGCTCATTGATTAAAGGACCCAATTCAGTGTGTTATTTTCAACTTTGAAAGAACATAGCTCGAGGTGACTGACCTAGGAAACATCTCCTCTGAGGTTATTTCTGCCTGAATCGATCACTCTGAGGTCAGCCAAGGATTTCGGCCACAGTATTAAGCCATTTGCCCCACATTGATTCTTACATAATATCATCTTGTTTGGGTTTTTTTTTTGGGGGGGGGTGGGGTTGGGGGGGGGGGGAGGGAGGGGTGGACGGGTCACTTCTATTGGTCTTTCATTTCTCTATTTTCATCCATCTTTGTTCTTTGGCTCCTGTGGGCCTCCCATCGCGGTGGCGTCTGTTGTCGCAGAGCACCGCCTCTGAGCGCATGCGCTCCAGAGCTCCGGCTTGGTAGTTGGACACATCAGTCCGGCTCCTCCGCGACACGTGGGATCTTCCCAGGTCAGGAATCGAACAGGCGCTCCTTGCACTGAAAGGCGGTGTCTTTACCCACTGGACCACCAGGGAAGCCCCGTTTTGTTTGGTTTTGAAAAAAGCCTGAATTGATAGAGTGACCATTCGAAAGTCCTAGTATTTGGCCATCTTAGCAAGTAAAGTTAATTATGGAGTGATTCATCTGGTTGGGTGGAAAGTGATCCATAAAAACATGACAAAAAATGAAAGCTTGTCCTCTACTCAGCCATCCTTTTCCATCCCCAGCCAGTCTCCCAACTCTTTGACCTTCCTGTTTGCTTTTGGCTGTTTGGAAGAGGAAAGAGACAAGAGTGAAGTCAAGGGTCAGCAAAGAAATGAAAGTTCCTCACTCACCAGTCCTTTCATCACCCATGTCCAATTCTTTTGTGACCCCATGGACTGTGGTCCTATATTCTCCAGGCAAGACTACTGGAGTGGGTTGCCATTCCCTTCTCCAGGGGGTCTTCCCCACCCAGGGACTGAAGCCAGGTCTCCCGCATTGCAGGCAGTTTCTCTACTCTCTGAGGTACCACGGAAGTCCAGTAAAGAGACATGGTAGTTATTTAAAAGAGTTCTTTCTTACTGGTCTGTGTCTATATTCCCAACAGAAGCATTGAGGAAAAGCCATATCTCTCTGGAACAAAATAAATATTTGGAGTCACAGAACATCGGCTCATTGATTAAAGGACCCAATTCAGTGTGTTATTTTCAACTTTGAAAGAACATAGCTCGAGGTGACTGACCTAGGAAACATCTCCTCTGAGGTTATTTCTGCCTGAATCGATCACTCTGAGGTCAGCCAAGGATTTCGGCCACAGTATTAAGCCATTTGCCCCACATTGATTCTTACATAATATCATCTTGTTTGGGTTTTTGTTTTGGGGGTGGGGTGGGGTTGGGGTGGGGCAGGGAGGGAGGGGGGTGGACGGGTCACTTCTATTGGTCTTTCATTTGTCTATTTTCATCCGTCTTTTTTCTTTGGCCCGCGTGGGCCTCCCATCATGGTGGCGTCTGTTGTCGCAGAGCACCGCCTCTGAGCGCATGCGCTCCAGAGCTCCGGCTTGGTAGTTGGACACATCAGTCCGGCTCCTCCGCGACACGTGGGATCTTCCCAGGTCAGGAATCGAACAGGCGCTCCTTGCACTGAAAGGCGGTGTCTTTACCCACTGGACCACCAGGGAAGCCCCGTTTTGTTTGGTTTTGAAAAAAGCCTGAATTGATAGAGTGACCATTCGAAAGTCCTAGTATTTGGCCATCTTAGCAAGTAAAGTTAATTATGGAGTGATTCATCTGGTTGGGTGGAAAGTGATCCATAAAAACATGACAAAAAATGAAAGCTTGTCCTCTACTCAGCCATCCTTTTCCATCCCCAGCCAGTCTCCCAACTCTTTGACCTTCCTGTTTGCTTTTTGGCTGTTTGGGGAAGAGGGGGAAAGAGACAAGAGTGAAGTCAAGGGTCAGCAAACGAAGGCTCCCATGTGATCCATGGGTCATTCTGCCGTCTCCTGGGTCCACTCAACCAAGAACACCATGGACACCATATTCAAGCATCCCAAGGAGGGCCACGCTGCCCTCTCAATGATTCTTGACCTCAGCAGCTCCTCTGGCCATGTGAAGAATTCATTTGATTCTATTTATTATCTTCTTCAACAATTATAAAAATAACATTTTCCAGATAAAACAAAGACACTGCTTGCTTCAACTCCTCTTCATTCGTGAGAGGCATTCAAAGTGCATAGCCTAGGGGTCGCCATTGTATACACACAATAAATCTTAGTTTATCTGAAATCTAGGCAGTCTTGAAGCTTGGATGACAAGGATTTTTTTTTTTTTTTTTTAACAGACAGAAGTCAGGGAGGGCAGTCATTGCTCAGAGAAGTGTTGTTCTGAATCTCTGAGCTCTGTAGGGGAGAAGATGGATGAGTCGGCAAACTCAGACAAGACAAGAGAGCCGGAGGGAAAGAAAGAAGTTGTTGAAGCAGGACCAGAAAAAGGCATTAAAGGGGAGGATGATAAGAAATGGAAGCTAGCAGAGGGGAGAAGGGAATTGTCAGCAGGGAAGGAATACCAGGGTGAGAGACAAGGGAGAGAGCTGGGAGACGGAGTGGGTGGAACAAGTTTTTGTTGAGCTGTGAGCAGAGGCAGCCAGGTATATTGTTCTGCAAACCACATTATTAGCTGCCTACCATATGGCTCCTGAGATAGGTGAGGAAAGCAAAGACAGAAAATAAAATGTTAGTCAGTTGTGCTAACACTGAAAAAGAATCTGTAAATTTTGAGAAGTGGGGGAACAGGAGCCCTCTAAGGCAGAGATCAGTGTCTTTGTACATTTCCTCTATTCAGGCTCAAAGAGGATGTTTTCCCAAACCATGGTAGTTCTATTTCAAATAAAGCTGTTGCAAACCATCCATAACTCATGTTCCTCACGGTGGCCCTGAAGCATAGTCAGAATCTAAAGGAAACTTCTGGATTTTCAGAGATGAGTTACACGAAGCGTGGTTTGACCGGCCAACGCGGATGGAGTGTTATGTGCATGTTGCTGTCTTCACATTTTTGGAAGACTGTGAATCCACGTGTGAGAGATCAAATCACCCTCCGTTACCTAGCACGCAGCCCATCTGGCAACCAGTGTGGACCTCAGATCTGATGCCAGGGCTGTATTTGCTGTCTGATGGGCACTTCCGTCTGGGAGCCTCGACATCATTTTAAACCATTATCGGAAATCGCCTCATCTCTCCGTCTGTCTTCTTCTGGAACACTGGCCTCATTCATCTCTCGTCTCACCTCGGACTCTCTCTTCTTTATCTCCAAGAGCTGTCAAGTGTTTCTTCAAACTCTCTCAGCCCCTCCTCAGCATTCTCCCTGCCCTGAGTTACGCCCAGGTCCTCACTGGCTGGCCTGCCTCTCCACTCCTTTTATTCACGGCACCCACATCCTGGGACAACTTTCCAAACCTCACTTTCATCTGGGTCTCAGAGCCAGGAGGTCTCCCGGTTGCCCTGGCAGCCAGCCTAGCCTGCCCCGCTCAGCTCATTATCAAGTCTCCTCTGCTCATTTCTGGGCACCTTCCAGCCACATCTGTCTCCGTGGAGAGCAACTTTCCATGCCAGAAACTTGTGGTTCATCCTGTCCTCCTCCCTCTCTTTTAACCTTCCACCACCCTGCAGGCTCCCCCTAGCTCATTCACCCTTCTCCCTCTGGCGTCTCCAGGGTCACCACTCAAGTTCAGGTAGTGCTGCCTATTGGCGAGTTCCCTGCAAAACCCTCCTCGCTCTTCTCCCTGCTTTCCGACGACCCCAATCCATTCTGTACACAGCAGCCTGGAGGTCATCTTTAAACATGCAAGTCAGGGGCTTCTTACTGCACCTGGGATTAAAAATTCAAAACCCTTGCTGTCACCTCCAGGGTCCTATGTGACTTCCTGCTTCCTTCCTCCAGACCTCAAGTCCCCTGACCACAAAGGCCTCACTACACTGTCCCACCTCACCCAGGCCCACCACCTGTTAGGACCAGCCTTCTCTCTGCTTGAATGGCAGGCACCTTCCCACTTCTGGGCTCTTGGCTTCTGTATCACATCTTCAGGAAAGCCCTTCTAGGCCTCCCTAATCATTGTCATTCCAATTTCCCACCATTATTCCTATTACCATGCTGACTTCCTCCAAGCGTTTCATCATAATTTACAGTTATTTTGTTTATTTGCGCTTGTCTGTTTGTCTACTGGACTCTAAGTTCCAGAAGGGCCTCGGCTATGTCTACCTTGTTGACCATCATTTCCTCGGCTTCAGGACAAGGCTCACTATGTGAGGTTTGCACCGATTTAATACACTAGCTGTTGTAATACTGTTTTACTATTTACCTTGTTATGAATTGCTATAGTGTTATGTATTATTATTATTCAATTTTTATTTCTGTTTCTTGATGATTCCAGATTTTGTAGATGGACTATCCTCTCTTCCAGTTAGAGATGTCTGTGTCTTTTTCTGCCCCCATTGTCTTCTATGGTACTCTCTCCAGTGAGCATCCTTACTATCCTAAATTTTCAGTCTTTTCCCAGCAACTGTTTAATTTTTTCTTTCACTTTAAAAAAACTCTCATACAACTCAGTCACAGCTTTCTTCTTCTTTTTATACAAATCTGCCACAGGAAAAGTCTATACCTAACTATATTTCTTCACTTTCCATGTATTTCTTCCCTATATTCAACTTTTTCCTATTAAGTATTCTTAATTACCTCAAATTAATTTCAGAAACAGTTTTTAGAAAGTTTTGAAAATAATGCCACTGGTATTTCACTTGGGATTACATTAACTTTAGTTTTGTTAGTCTGAGGGGAATTAATATCTTTGTAATACGGAATTCCTTCTAATTAAGGACACAATACATTTTTCCATTCATATGTTTTTAAATAATGTTTTCTTTGTACTGTCCTTCGATATTATTGTTAAATTTCCCCCCAACATTACAGCTTCAATAGAATATGTCTAGATCTTGGGCTCATTAATTTTGCCTGACACATAATGAACTTTGACCCATGGATGCAGGTTTGTCTCAACTTAAAAAGATTTTCTTTTTCTAATAGTCTCATATTATCATATATTCTCTCTGCTTGAATGGCAGGCACCTTCCCACTTCTGGGCTCTTGGCTTCTGTATCACATCTTCAGGAAAGCCCTTCTAGGCCTCCCTAATCATTGTCATTCCAATTTCCCACCATTATTCCTATTACCATGCTGACTTCCTCCAAGCGTTTCATCATAATTTACAGTTATTTTGTTTATTTGCGCTTGTCTGTTTGTCTACTGGACTCTAAGTTCCAGAAGGGCCTCGGCTATGTCTACCTTGTTGACCATCATTTCCTCGGCTTCAGGACAAGGCTCACTATGTGAGGTTTGCACCGATTTAATACACTAGCTGTTGTAATACTGTTTTACTATTTACCTTGTTATGAATTGCTATAGTGTTATGTATTATTATTATTCAATTTTTATTTCTGTTTCTTGATGATTCCAGATTTTGTAGATGGACTATCCTCTCTTCCAGTTAGAGATGTCTGTGTCTTTTTCTGCCCCCATTGTCTTCTATGGTACTCTCTCCAGTGAGCATCCTTACTATCCTAAATTTTCAGTCTTTTCCCAGCAACTGTTTAATTTTTTCTTTCACTTTAAAAAAACTCTCATACAACTCAGTCACAGCTTTCTTCTTCTTTTTATACAAATCTGCCACAGGAAAAGTCTATACCTAACTATATTTCTTCACTTTCCATGTATTTCTTCCCTATATTCAACTTTTTCCTATTAAGTATTCTTAATTACCTCAAATTAATTTCAGAAACAGTTTTTAGAAAGTTTTGAAAATAATGCCACTGGTATTTCACTTGGGATTACATTAACTTTAGTTTTGTTAGTCTGAGGAATTAATATCTTTGTAATACGGAATTCCTTCTAATTAAGGACACAATACATTTTTCCATTCATATGTTTTTAAATAATGTTTTCTTTGTACTGTCCTTCGATATTATTGTTAAATTTCCCCCCAACATTACAGCTTCAATAGAATATGTCTAGATCTTGGGCTCATTAATTTTGCCTGACACATAATGAACTTTGACCCATGGATGCAGGTTTGTCTCAACTTAAAAAGATTTTCTTTTTCTAATAGTCTCATATTATCATATATTATCCTTATAATATTATTTAAAAAACTAGATTTTTATTGCACATCCTCTACTTCCAGGCCTGTTTTCTGATAATTTTGATTTGTTTATCCTTTTCTCTATTGTGGAATAAAATTCCAGGCTAGTTTTTCTTTTCAAGGCTTGACTTTTCTTTCGTGCCTATTCTAACCATAGTTAATGGTAAATTCATTCAAAATTCCACAATATCATTAAATGTTTTGTTTCGTTAATTCTGACAACTCCCTTGTGTCACACTGTTGATTCATCTCATTTTTAGCTTTTGTTTCAGGGAGACTATGATTTTTATTTTTCCCTCTATCAAATGTAGTTTAAAGGTACTTTTGTTTTATATAGTATTTCTTTTCTTTCAATATGTAATTTTAACATGCCTTTTTTTTTTAAATTTTTGCCTCTTTTATTGGTCCTTCATTGTTTCATTTCCATCCATCTGTATTCTTTGGCCTGTGTGGGCCTCCCATCGCAGTGGCCTCTCTCGTCACAGAGCACCAGCTCTTGGGCACGTGCGCTCCAGAGTGCTGGCTCATAACTGGACACACCCGTCCAGCTGCTCGGCGGCACGTGGGATCATCCTTGACCAGGGATCAAACGGGTGCCCCTTGCACTGCAAGGCAGACTCTTTACCCACTGGACCACCAGGGAAGCCCCAATTTTAACGTGTCTTGAGTGTTGTGTTTATCTTCATTCATGTTACACAATAAAATAATTCTGTAGGTCACAAGTTCTTTAAAATTTCCTCTTCATTTTAGAATGAAGAAAGAGCTGTATTGACCAAACGTCCACTCCAGGTCTCTCCCTCCTTCCTTTTCTCTCCCTCTCCCGCCTCTTCAAACCCTCTTCTTCTTTGCCTTCTATCATGCTTCGTTCTCAAAAGAGGTCCTCTGGATGAGCCTCTCCCTACCCGCCCTTTCCCTCAGCACCTTGCTTTCCCTTTGCTCCATCCTCGGCCTCCTGGTCTTTGCACTGGACACTCTCCTGAAGTTTTCACTACCATCCCCCACTGACGGTGTTCCCCTCAGGGCCCCAGCCCGGATGCCTCTGCAGCTTCTTTTAGGCAGTCAGCTGTCTGCTGGATAGTCTTCCCTGGTTCTCACGGACCAGACACAGCAGACTCAGTTCCTTGGGCTCACAGAATGTGCCTCCCCCATGGGGAGCAAGTCCATCCAGTCCAGAAGGCACCTTGGACTCTGGCCTGCACTCTCCAGGGAGACAATGCTCCCCAATTCTGTGAAGACAGTCACCCTCTCCTAAATTTCCTTGAAACCTCCGGCCCCAGGCCCTCAAGGTGGCTGCAAGGTCATGTGGGACCGGCCTCCTCTACCCTGCTTTCCCTGCATTCTCTTCCCAGCTCTGTGCACAGCTTGGAGGGCCTTGCCTTTATCTTCTGTGGCCTTGTCCTTGCCTGCTGGTAAACGGCCTTCTGGCGAGGAAATAATCCCTGATTTGTAACATTTGTGACTTCTCTGGTGTATATACAGCCACCATGGCCAGTTTCCAGTTAACTAACATGGCGTGAGTGAACGTGGAGCTGGGAAGAGTAGCCCGTTAGACAGTGTCTCCACCATATACAAATGAATACAACAGCCCTGGAGAAGACTCTGGAGAATCCCTTGCACAGGGATTGACTGGAGAGCAAACCAGTCAATCATTTTTTTTTTTTTTGGAGTGGGGCGGGTTAGGGAAGGCGGGGAGCGGGCGGGCCACTTCTATTGGTCTTTCATTTCTCCATTTTCCTCCATCTTTTTTGTTCTTTGGCCCGTGTGGGCCTCCTATCAGAGTGGCCTCTGCTGTTGCAGAGCACTGACTCTGGGCGCATGCGCTCCAGAGCTCCGGCTCGGTAATTGGACACATTGGTTGAGCCGCTCCACGGCACGTGGGATCTTCCCAGGCCAGGGATCGAACCGGCGCCCCTTGCACTGCAAGGCAGTGTCCTTACCCACTGGACCACCAGGGAAGCCCCCAAACCAGTCAATCTTAAAGGAAATCATCCCTAAATATTCTTTGGAAGGACTGGTGCTGAAGCTGAAGCTCCAACAGTTTGCAAAGTCACCTGATGCGAAGAGCTGACTTATTGGAAAAGACCTAAACGCTGGCAAAGATTGAGGGCAGGAGGAGAAGGGGATGACAAAGGATAAGATGGTTGGATGATATCATCGATTTAAAGGACATGAGTTTGAGCAAACTCCAGGAGATGATGAAGGAGAGGGAAGCCTGGCACGCCAGAGTCGATGGGGTTGCAAAGAGTCAGACATGACTGAGCAACTCAACAACAACAAACCTCGAGGCATAGATAACAGTAAAATGCAGAATAATAATTAGGGGGCAATGCATTTTTTAGTACTTATTATCTTTACTTTGAAGATTATCTAATTGTAAGTGAATATAATTCAATTGTTAATAATGACCATATTTTACAACCAGCTTGCAAGATTCCTGAATATTTAATGATGTGTCACCCTTTCCCACAGTATCCTCCTCCCCACTGACGTCCAGTCAGTGCATATTCTTTTAGGGGTCAGCGCTCCTTATGCTGGGAACCTACCTCTCATTTGTCTCAACCATTGTTCTTACCACATCGGGTCTATTTATAGACCTGTCTTCCCTCCTATTCCATGACCTTCCTGAAAGCAGAGGCTGTGTCTTTGTAAGCCCAGTACAGTGCCTGGTACGAAGTGGACACTCAGTAAACCATTGTTCAAAGAATGCATGTTGGTACTGTCCCTTCCTTCCCATACGCTGCAGGAAGGGCCTCAGCCTACAGGATAGAATAGTGTACCAGGTCTCACTGTTGACTAGATTAGCTGAACAAGTGGACTAGCACATTTACAGGAGAGAATAGTTTACCCATTTACATTAGAGGTAGGAAAGGGTGTGGCCTCCCACAAGTCTCCAGACAGGGTCCCCATACCCATCACAGCTCAGGTCTGCAGGATGCAAATTCATCACTCATGGGAGAGTGCCCATTCAAAGCCCTTATACACATTTGATACCCCGCAGCCTTCGAAGCTCAAACCTAGTCTTTTTTGCTGAATGAAAATGAACATTCTAAAGCAGCATTCTGACTGATAAAACAATAAGACCACGGGGCTTCCCTGGTGGTCTAGTTGTAAAGAATCTGCCTACCAATGCAGGAGACACAGGTTTGATCTTTGATCTGGGAAGATTCCACATGTTGGAGAGCAATTAAGCCTGCACGCCACACCTATTGATCCTGTGCTGTAGAATCCTGGAGCAGGAACTACAGAGCTCACATGCCACATTGTGGAAGCCCGTGTGCCCTGGAGCCTGCGCTCTTCAACAAGAGAAGCCACTGCTGGGGCTTCCCCTGGTGGTCCAGTGGGTAAGGACACCGCCTTGCAGTGCAAGGGGCGCCGGTTCGATCCCTGGCCTGGGAAGATCCCACCTGCCGCGGAGCAGGACTGATGTGTCCAATTACCGAGCGGGAGCTCTGGGGCGCATGCGCCCGGAGCCGGCGCTCTGCAAGGACAGATGCCACCACTAATGGGAGGCCCACAGGAGCCAAAGAACAAAGACGGATGAAAATGGAGAAATGAAAGGCCAATAGAAGTGGCCCGCCCGCTCCCCTCCCTCCCCAACCTGACCCCACCCCTCCCCAAAAGGGAAGCCACTGCTGTGAGAAGCCTGCACACTGCAACTAGAGAAAAATTCTCACAGCAATGAAGACCCAACACAGTCAAAAAAATTATCAATTATTAAAAAAAAAAAGAACAGACCAGTCCACCAGGAAACAGAACAGTGACTAAATATTTTTGTGCAACATATACTATATTAGCCATGGGGATGGACCAATGGAAAAGGAATCTGGAAATGTCCTTATGCTACTGATAATATTTTTTCAGTTTTTCAATTGAATCCTGCAGGAAGGGCCTCAGCCTACAGGATAGAATAGTGTACCAGGTCTCACTGTTGACTAGATTAGCTGAACAAGTGGACTAGCACATTTACAGGAGAGAATAGTTTACCCATTTACATTAGAGGTAGGAAAGGGTGTGGCCTCCCACAAGTCTCCAGACAGGGTCCCCATACCCATCACAGCTCAGGTCTGCAGGATGCAAATTCATCACTCATGGGAGAGTGCCCATTCAAAGCCCTTATACACATTTGATACCCCGCAGCCTTCGAAGCTCAAACCTAGTCTTTTTTGCTGAATGAAAATGAACATTCTAAAGCAGCATTCTGACTGATAAAACAATAAGACCACGGGGCTTCCCTGGTGGTCTAGTTGTAAAGAATCTGCCTACCAATGCAGGAGACACAGGTTTGATCTTTGATCTGGGAAGATTCCACATGTTGGAGAGCAATTAAGCCTGCACGCCACACCTATTGATCCTGTGCTGTAGAATCCTGGAGCAGGAACTACAGAGCTCACATGCCACATTGTGGAAGCCCGTGTGCCCTGGAGCCTGCGCTCTTCAACAAGAGAAGCCACTGCTGGGGCTTCCCCTGGTGGTCCAGTGGGTAAGGACACCGCCTTGCAGTGCAAGGGGCGCCGGTTCGATCCCTGGCCTGGGAAGATCCCACCTGCCGCGGAGCAGGACTGATGTGTCCAATTACCGAGCGGGAGCTCTGGGGCGCATGCGCCCAGGGCCGGTACGCTGCGACAACAGAGGCCACTGCGATGGGAGGCCCACAGGAGCCAAAGAACAAAGACGGATGAAAATAGACAAATGAAAGGCCAATAGAAGTGGCCCGCCCCCTCCCTCCCTCCCCAACCTGACCCCCACCCCCTCCCCCAAAAAAGGGAAGCCACTGCTGTGAGAAGCCTGCACACTGCAACTAGAGAAAAATTCTCACAGCAATGAAGACCCAACACAGTCAAAAAAATTATCAATTATTAAAAAAAAAAAGAACAGACCAGTCCACCAGGAAACAGAACAGTGACTAAATATTTTTGTGCAACATATACTATATTAGCCATGGGGATGGACCAATGGAAAAGGAATCTGGAAATGTCCTTATGCTACTGATAATATTTTTTCAGTTTTTCAATTGAATCCTTGTAATTTTAATGACATAGACTCTAATTTCCCAGCATCTTCACTCACTCATATTTTTTGCAGCCAATGACCCACACAGACTGTGATCTAGAGTGAGACGTCTATAGAACATAGCTCCAGCCTGAGAAGGGGGAACAGTGCATTTTCTTCTTTTCTTTTTTTAAAAATTAATTTATTTTTAAAATTTTTACAGAGTTTTGTTGTTCACAGACATGTATGTTCCCAGATCAGTCATATGCATATCCCTGGTCCCCTCCCTCTTCCCAGTTCCCCCCATCCCACCCTTCCAGGCCATCGCACAGCACCCTGGCAGGGTCTCCTATTCCTGCAGCTAAGTGACAGTAGCTATCTTTTTCACATATGATAGTATAGGTTTCCATGTTACTCCCTCTCGCCTCCCGCCCACTGTTCATTCCCCACAATATCCATATGTCTATTCTCTATGTCTTTTTCTCCATCGCTTCACTGCGTATGTTATCATTACCCTCTTACTAGATTCCACATATATGTGTTAGTATACTGTACTTGTCTTTCTCTTTTTGACTTAGTTCGGAACAGTGCATTTTCTAGAATTGTTATATACTTCACTAGGACGACATGTTTATATAAAGGATTCTTTCTGTTTTCTGAGCAGATTCAACAGTTCCATTAGGCAGCAGCAAAAGCAAGAGTCACTTCTCTCACACAGATTTCAGTCTTAGAAAGATTTATATTTCACAAATAAATATTTAAAAGCAAATCATAACAGAGTGACAACCAACACTACCACATACACCCAAACTACGCCAGTTAGTCTGGGTCCACTTCTCCTAGGAGTTAGGTGTTTCTGAAGCCTATGTCGATTTCACTGTCAACTGAAAGAGAAGTTTAGTGTCTTTATCGCTCTATCTCCACACACACACACACACACACACACACACCCCTGGAAAACAAAATTAGAAGACGGAGGTTACTGTGCTTTAACTCTAGTTCGAGTAAGTAGAATTTGTAAGAACTTGCTTTTTATCTGGATTGAGCCTAAACAATTAATATTTCTTAACACCTCCTTTTATCAGCACTGAATATTCTTTGGAAGGACGGATGCTGAAGATGAAGCTCTAACACTTGGGCCACCTCATGCACAGAGCTGACTCATTGGGAAACACCCAGATTCTGGGAAGGATTGAGGGCAGGAGGAGAAGGGGCTGACAGACGAGGAAATGATTGGATGGCATCACCGGCTCAGTGGACATGAATTTGAGCAAACTCTGGGAGATGGTGAAGGACAGGAAGCCTTGCACTGCAGTCCACGGGGTCCTGAAGAGTCAGACACAACTTAGTGACTGAACAACAATATCTCCTTTTACAGGGGAACATTATTTCTTGCCTGTGATGGGCACAAATCCACATATATTCTGCATATATGGTCACCCCTTGTCACCGTGGATAATGAGTCCCTTCTGTACTGGACAGATAGTTCCCAAGAGTCTACAATTCACGAACAGAGTTATGCTGTGGGTCTCTGTGGAGCCTCTTCCCACTGGATTGTCAAAAGAGAGCTGTGTCCACAATTGGTCTGGCAGGCAAGTGAGCCCATTGGAAGTGGACAGAATGGCACGGTTAGGCTATTTTGCCTGTTTTTGGAAAGATCAACATCTTAGGAGGGCTGAATCTCTCTGTTTTGGATGATTCTAGACTAGAAATGATTCCCTGGCATAAGTGAAGCTCTTGAAAAGGGACACTATGGAACTTACTTCTAGAAGAAAAATCTAGACATGGTCTACAGACTCAGGAACTAATTGTTGAAAAAAAATAAGGGAAGGGAGAAAAAAGGAAAGGGACTTTTTCACTCTGACAAGGGCCCCAGGAGTAGTTAACCTTGAAGATGGAAGTGGCAAATGACCTTTGGGGAGGGATCCTCTCGGAGCATTTCAAGCAGGATTGACTGCTTTATAATATTTCACAAGGCATGGAAAGTTCTCTATCATGAATGAGAAATATCCCTTTAAAATGAGCAAAGCCTTAAATTAGTCCAGAAAAGTGACGGAGGTTACTGTGCTTTAACTCTAGTTCGAGTAAGTAGAATTTGTAAGAACTTGCTTTTTATCTGGATTGAGCCTAAACAATTAATATTTCTTAACACCTCCTTTTATCAGCACTGAATATTCTTTGGAAGGACGGATGCTGAAGATGAAGCTCTAACACTTGGGCCACCTCATGCACAGAGCTGACTCATTGGGAAACACCCAGATTCTGGGAAGGATTGAGGGCAGGAGGAGAAGGGGCTGACAGACGAGGAAATGATTGGATGGCATCACCGGCTCAGTGGACATGAATTTGAGCAAACTCTGGGAGATGGTGAAGGACAGGAAGCCTTGCACTGCAGTCCACGGGGTCCTGAAGAGTCAGACACAACTTAGTGACTGAACAACAATATCTCCTTTTACAGGGGAACATTATTTCTTGCCTGTGATGGGCACAAATCCACATATATTCTGCATATATGGTCACCCCTTGTCACCGTGGATAATGAGTCCCTTCTGTACTGGACAGATAGTTCCCAAGAGTCTACAATTCACGAACAGAGTTATGCTGTGGGTCTCTGTGGAGCCTCTTCCCACTGGATTGTCAAAAGAGAGCTGTGTCCACAATTGGTCTGGCAGGCAAGTGAGCCCATTGGAAGTGGACAGAATGGCAGTTAGGCTATTTTGCCTTTTTTTGGAAAGATCAACATCTTAGGAGGGCTGAATCTCTCTGTTTTGGATGATTCTAGACTAGAAATGATTCCCTGGCATAAGTGAAGCTCTTGAAAAGGGACACTATGGAACTTACTTCTAGAAGAAAAATCTAGACATGGTCTACAGACTCAGGAACTAATTGTTGAAAAAAAATAAGGGAAGGGAGAAAAAAGGAAAGGGACTTTTTCACTCTGACAAGGGCCCCAGGAGTAGTTAACCTTGAAGATGGAAGTGGCAAATGACCTTTGGGGAGGGATCCTCTCGGAGCATTTCAAGCAGGATTGACTGCTTTATAATATTTCACAAGGCATGGAAAGTTCTCTATCATGAATGAGAAATATCCCCTTTAAAATGAGCAAAGCCTTAAATTAGTCCAGACAACAGTGTCTGGCCAGATGGAATATTTCAATCCTGCATTTCCTGGCTTGTACCCTTTAGAGCAATTACGTTCCATAAATTACAGGAACGTGCCTGGAGCAGGTGGTGAAGACATGGGAACAGTCATAAATCTGGGGCTCAAGGGCTTCTAGCCCCCTAAACCAAGGCTCTCAAGCGCTGGCCTTGGCACAACTGGAATTCCTGCAACAGAAAAGTCTTCCACAGGTGGAAATTCAGTACCTTATGTGTATTTCTAATTACCATCCTTGAAAAGCTGCAGTGTGTAGGAATGTTGAAAGAACTCTCTTTCTCCATCACACCATAAAAGGTTAGATGGAACTTCCTTCCAAAGCAAAGATAATTAGGTTGAAATGTTCTACACTCTGTGACCAAAGCTGAATTCCTACTAAGCAAATATGCGTAAGCACAAGGAAGTGATGTTGGGGTGAACTTCTCCAAGAAACTCAGACGGAACAAACATCTTCCATGAAGTTATCTCCTATCAATGCTTCCAGCCCAAATCAAACGTTTTCCTGGAAATTTTGTCCCATTACAAAAGTAATACATTTTCAAGTTACATTTTTAAGAACTTCAGACAAACATAAGGAAGAAAATTTCCTTTGCTTTCTGTTTGCAAGAACGTGTCTTTTGCCCTGTCTTGCCTTTTTTGGATTAGTTCTCATGAAAGACTGCACTCTTCCTTGAGATGGATTTCAAAATGAGCGGGAGGGAAGCAAAGGAGTGGTGGAGGTAGAATATAACATTTCTCCACAGCTCCACTCCCTTTTTTGGGGGAAAGGATGGAGATCATCAATGTTCCTACATGAAAAACGTGGCACTTGATCAGCTTCCCAGGAAAAATCATCATTCTCGCTACTTCAGCCCAAGTGCTTTGAATGTCTGCAAAGAACCTCATAGGTTACTTGGTTCATCTGAGGAGGCTCATTTTGTTGGAGGACAACAAGTGGAGAAGAACATCTCGGGTAAGCCATGGACCTTTACTATCCAGTCTTTCCAGGATGTAGTATTCTGGACACCTCTCAGCTTTGGGCCAACGACGCCCAATGCCACCTTGGAGGCATTGTATTGTTCCCCTCTTGTATAAGTCATTCCATGCCACCACAGGACTGGCCGCCAAGAAAGGACACTTCAAGTGAAGGAGTTGAGGAAAATTTACTACCCCCTGGGCTGCTTAGACAGAGGACGAGATGGTTGGATGGCATCACTGACTCAATGGACAAGAGTCTGAGCAATCTCCGGGAGATGGTCAAGAACCGGGAAGCCTGGCGTGTTGCAGTCCATGGGGTCACAAAGAGTTGGACACAACTGAGTGGCTGACCTGAACTAGGCTGCTTAGAGCTTCCAGAAAAGTATTCAAGATGACAGAATAAGTCAGAGTTCCTTAAGTTTGTCCAAATGTCTAACTATTTTGCATCGTCCTTCTTTTGAATAATAACATCCATGATGGACTTAGGAACTATCGTCCCTAGGCCTTGGATTGGGTCCCCAAATCCCATCATAACTACTTTTCTCTAATTATGTAACTGAAGCTATCTTACCTGTGTCAGGGACCCTGGAACTCAAGCTCTACGGATTTTTCCAGCTCTTCTTTGTGACTCTGTTTGTTGTTGTTTGGTCGCTAAGTCGTGTCTGACTCTTTTGTGACTTCATGGTCTGTAGCTCGCCAGGATCCTCTGTCCGTGGGATTTCCCAGGCAAGAATACAGGAGTGGTTTGCCATTTCCTTCTCCAGGGAATCTTCCTGACCCAGGGAATAACTCTCTTAAATGTTAGCAAATACTAGGTTCAATGATGACAGACATGGACTGTACATCTTTTCCTGCCCAAAGCAGCTGTAAATTGGAGTTAGGACCTTTGGAGCCCAGTCTCCAAAGGATCTGGGATGCACGAGGGGAACGCAGAATGGGGGCCTGCACGTCTACACTGGCTCTCTACTCTCCAGGTACAAAGTCTTCACTGATTATCAGTGCTTCTTCCTTTCTCTTGTAATATTAATTGATTTGGCCACACTAGGTCTTAGCTGCAGCACATGGGATCTACCATCCTCGTGGTAGCATGCAGGATCTTTTAGCTGCAGCATGCAAACTTTTAACTGAAGCATGTAGGATCTAGTTCCCTGACCCGGGATTGAAGTCAGGCACCCCCTGCAATGGGAGCTCGGAGCCTTAGCCACCGGATCACCAGGGAAGCCCCTGGATGTTCTGTCTATTGGACTGTTCAGGTGGCTTGAATGTCTCCCCTGACACCACTGCACCCTCCATGTCTGAACTGATGGAGCATTGCAACATGAGGATGTCTCAGTCCCTCATGCCAGACAGATCATCTGTGAAGTAGCCTGAGTCCGTCTCTCTACGGAGCATCGTGAGAGACCCAGTCTGCCCTCAGACCCTCAGCTCGCTCCTCTGTCCGCTCAGGCCCCGACCTGGGCAGCTGCTGTGTTCTCTCATGCAGGCTTGCTGGGAAGAGTGGCTGGTGGGTTCACGCCAGATTCGAGAAGCTGAACTCTGACCACTGTCATCTCGATGGAGCATGTGATGAAAGCGCTGCTGGCTCAGCAGGCGAGCAGCCCGAGGTCTAGCCTTGCCTTTGTCAAAGTTCACTGGACCTGACCGAGCTGCAGCATGGGTGCTTGGTCAAGCGGGCGCTCTCTTGCCCTGCCCAAACCCCAGGGAGGCTGAAGGACAGATGTGGGAGTCTGAGTATGTACGTGCATGCTGAGTCTCTTCAGTTGTGTCTGACTCTTTGCAACCCCATGAAGTGTAGTCCGCCAAGCTCTTCTGACCATGGAGTTCTCCAGTCGAGAATACTGGAGTGAGTTGCCATGCCCTCCTGCAGGGGACCTTCCTGACCCAGGAACTGAACCTGCGCCTCTCCTGTTTCCTGCACTGGCAGGTGGGTTCTTTACCGCTAGCCCACTCTTTGTGACCCCATGGACTGGGCCCCATTGCCAGGCTCCTCTGTCCATGGAATTCTCCAGGCAATAATACTGGCGTGGGTTGCCATTCCCTTCTCCAGGGGATCTTCTCAACCCAGGGATTGAATCTCCGTCTCTTGCACTGCAGGCAAATTCTTTATCATCTGAGCCATCAGGGAAGCCCTGGGAGTGTAAGTACAGGTGAGGAAACTACAGGTTCTGAAACTGTACAACAAGAGAAGGGCAGCTTTACCAAACTGAGCTTCCCAGCACTGGGGAAAATTAAGCAGAGACCAGCGAACTAGCTTCCAGGGATGCCCTGAAGATGGAAGGCGAGATGATGGAGTCTCCACTTGGTTTTCCAAAGATTGTGATTTTCCAGACTTTTCCAAAAATGGTGATTCATGACCAAAAGAGGACTGACCTGGAGTCCTCACACAGATGCCGCCCCCTGTGATCTTGACTAGGGGCTGATGTCCGGGGTCACCCTGTGGCGAGCTCCTTCCTTAGGGCCTTTCTCAGGCATCCTCCTCTCCCAGCTCTGACCCTGAACCACTCACCCCATGGGTTTTCGGGAGTGTTTCTTAAAGGACAATGCCATGCTTGGCTCCTCTGACCTCAGTTTGGAACCCAAGTCCTGGCTTGGCCAATTTCCAAAACTTGTTGGGAGAAGGAGGGCTTGCCTGATACCGCCAGGGAGGGTGATTTGAATCTCAGTGTTGCCGTGTCCAGGAGCGTGAGGCAGGCATTAGCATTGCTGGTTTGAGAGGAGCACCTGGCCTTGCTGTTCTAAGGCTGTGAAGGAGCCTAGGGAGCAGGACGGAAGGGAGGACGGGACAGACATGAAAAAGAGACAGACAGACGGATGGAAAGATGTTCAGCAAAGCAATCCATGGGCATAGGGGTCACCTTGTGACTCCCAGGCTTCCCTTGTCAATTTTCCTGCCTTCTAGCTGGCATGACCAACCAAGCAGAATCGTCAGGTCACTTCCATGAAGACAGTGTCTCTTTTTTAAATTTTTTAATTTTTGTTTATCTATTTTTGGCTGTGATGGGGTCTTTGTTGCTGCGCTCAGGCTTCCTTTAGTTGAGGCGAGTGGTGGGGGTCGGGGTGGGGGTGGTGGCTTTTCTTCACTGTTCTGTGCAGGCTTCTCATGGCGCTGGCTTCTCTTGTTGCAGAGCACAGACTCTAGGCGCTCTGGCTTCTGTCGTTGTGGCTCACGGGCTCTAGCGCACTAGCTCAGTAGTTGAGACACACGGACTTAGTTGTTCCATGGCACATGGGATCTTCCCAGACCAGGGATAGAACCGATGTCCTTCGCATGACAAGGAAGATGTTTACCCACTGGGCCACCCGGGAAGTCCTGAGGGTGCCTCTTTTTATGCGTATTTGCTAATCCATGGCTCACTCTACAAAGCGAAAGCAACAGCACACCCCAACTGATTTTGTTGGTAAACATCATCCAACTGTTTTCAGACTTTTCCAAAAATGGTGATTCATGACCAAAAGAGGACTGACCTGGAGTCCTCACACAGACGCCGCCCCCTGTGATCTTGACTAGGGGCTGATGTCCGGGGTCACCCTGTGGCGAGCTCCTTCCTTAGGGCCTTTCTCAGGCATCCTCCTCTCCCAGCTCTGACCCTGAACCACTCACCCCATGGGTTTTCGGGAGTGTTTCTTAAAGGACAATGCCATGCTTGGCTCCTCTGACCTCAGTTTGGAACCCAAGTCCTGGCTTGGCCAATTTCCAAAACTTGTTGGGAGAAGGAGGGCTTGCCTGATACCGCCAGGGAGGGTGATTTGAATCTCAGTGTTGCCGTGTCCAGGAGCGTGAGGCAGGCATTAGCATTGCTGGTTTGAGAGGAGCACCTGGCCTTGCTGTTCTAAGGCTGTGAAGGAGCCTAGGGAGCAGGACGGAAGGGAGGACGGGACAGACATGAAAAAGAGACAGACAGACGGATGGAAAGATGTTCAGCAAAGCAATCCATGGGCATAGGGGTCACCTTGTGACTCCCAGGCTTCCCTTGTCAATTTTCCTGCCTTCTAGCTGGCATGACCAACCAAGCAGAATCGTCAGGTCACTTCCATGAAGACAGTGTCTCTTTTTTAAAATTTTTTAATTTTGTTTATCTATTTTTGGCTGTGATGGGGTCTTTGTTGCTGCGCTCAGGCTTCCTTTAGTTGAGGCGAGTGGTGGGGGTCGGGGTGGGGGTGGTGGCTTTTCTTCACTGTTCTGTGCAGGCTTCTCATGGCGCTGGCTTCTCTTGTTGCAGAGCACAGACTCTAGGCGCTCTGGCTTCTGTCGTTGTGGCTCACGGGCTCTAGCGCACTAGCTCAGTAGTTGAGACACACGGACTTAGTTGTTCCATGGCACATGGGATCTTCCCAGACCAGGGATAGAACCGATGTCCTTCGCATGACAAGGAAGATGTTTACCCACTGGGCCACCCGGGAAGTCCTGAGGGTGCCTCTTTTTATGCGTATTTGCTAATCCATGGCTCACTCTACAAAGCGAAAGCAACGACGAACACACCCCAACTGATTTTGTTGGTAAACATCATCCAACTGTTTTCTTATTAATTTACCTTGGCAATACCTCTCTATTATGTAATTATGTGGAATTTCAGACCCATATTTACTTCTATCCCCCACACACCTTCTGTTCCTTCATCTTCCTGCTACCATATTGAGAGAAAGGACACACATCTTCTCTCAGCTCCTGCAGAACCTCAAGTAGTCCTACTGGGAGAGGAGACAGACGTCATCCAAAGAGTGGGGGTGAAACCAGGGCTGTGGCAGGAGGCGGTGACTGGAGCAGGGGGGAGGGGGAGGGGACGCACACCTGCTCAGCAGGTGAGCTGGCCTGCAGGCAGGACGCACCCACAGGAAATGCACAACAGATATTTCTGAAACAAGAGCTAGGTGACACAAAGTGACACATGCTTACTGTGAAATAGCCTAGTTTGAAATAGTTTACGTTGATCTTTAGGGAGGATTGGACAATTCTGGCCAGGTAAGTACACCTGTCGGGGAAAGGGGGAAGGTGAGATCTTTCCCGAGGGAAAGAGGAGGGCCTGAGAGACACGACGAGGAAACTCCTAACAGAAACCAAAGAACTGCTGACCCACTGCCGCACAAGAGAGCAGCCACATCAGACCCGGGGAGTCCGCACAGGTGCTGTCTTTGAGCCCACTGTGTAGGTGGAGGAAATCCTTCTAGGACAGTCTCTTCAGTTGGACCAGATTCGGGTGAATCTGGTAGGACTGGCTTAGGCATGAAAAAGAAAAGTCTCCTGCCGTGCTTACAATGCATAGCTAGGGACCGAAGAAATAGAAGGCAGAAGGAGAAAGGGTGGCAGAGGACGAGATGGCTGGATGGCATCACTGAGCCCATGGACATGACTTTGAGCCAAACTCTGGGCGATGGTGAAGGGCAGGGAAGCCTGGCGTGCCGCAGTGCATGGCGTTGCAAAGAGTCGGTCACGACTGAGCGACTGATCGATTGAACTGGACTGAGGGGTCAGAGGCTCCGTTCTCAGAGGGCAGGTCTTGGACCAGCCAGCCACAGAGTCACCTGGGAATTCGACGGAAACGCAAATTCTCAGGCTCCACCCACAAAATCAGAAACTGGGGTGAGGGGTTGTGCAGTAGTCTGTGTTTTAAAAGGCCTCCCACGTGTGTCTGACGTCTGCTCCAGTTTGACCATCACTGCAGTACCGACATAGAAACCTGGGGATGCGCCTTCCTTTAAAAGTGGCGCTCCCCCCATCGTCCTCACCGCTCAGAAACACCACCCCTGTGTCCCTCGCTGGGAACCCTGGAGTGTACCCCACGGGGCTGCTGTGGCGGGGAAGCAGTGCTCTGGAATAACTGAGTCCAGGGGCGGTGGTCCCCCGAGAACTTGCTGAATAAGACAGTTGTCCAGAGGCAGAAGTGTCCTGGGGAAGGCATGCCGTTTTCCAAGCTGTACAAAGTCAGGGCTCAGTCCCAGGGCGGGGCTCCATCCCAGGCTCTCTTGGCTCACTCTCCTTCCCAATCTGTCACCGAATCCTCCAGAGTCCTACCTACGGAGCACCTCGCCAGTCCAGCCACATGTCCAGCGCCCCGTTCTCCACTTGTCTCCTGCCTCAGCCCTAGACCCCAGGTCACGCAGCAACCTCCCAGTGGCTCTCCCTTGCTAGGGACGCCCCCCCACCCCCAGCCAACTGTCCTTCTCAACACCATCTGGTACGTGTCCCTCCCTCCCCATGCCACCACCGTTTCACTGATGCACACACACATTCACACTCGCCTGCACATGCACACACACGCGTGCACAACACAAGAATCCCTGCCAGGAACTCTGTTGCACGCAGGGTAAAGTTCATGGTCATCCTGGTATCCGGAGGCCTCCTCCCGCGGGCCCCTCCCTCCAGCTTCCACATTATCTCCTAGCCTTCTCCAAGAGCCCTCCGGTCCAGCCAAATTGGTCTATGGCTAAACCCTGATAAGATAAGCAAGTCAAATTAGTGAACCGGAACAGGTCCAGACAGCCACACGGGTGTCTGGGTGGTCCAGCTGCAGAAACGTCAAGTGCTTAGGAGTCCAGATGGGTGCTCGGGGGTCTCTGATCAGCAGCCCCACACTCAGATCAAGTGGAGAATGGTACCAAGGACTCACTCAACAGTACTTTCTCTGTACCTCAAACGTCAAGTGCTTAGGAGTCCAGATGGGTGCTCGGGGGTCTCTGATCAGCAGCCCCACACTCAGATCAAGTGGAGAATGGTACCAAGGACTCACTCAACAGTACTTTCTCTGTACCTCTTCCTCTCTTTTGTTATATCGTTCTTAGAAAATCTAACTTGAGAAACAGTTCTGTGGTGGTTTTTCAACAAATGATGTAATTTATAGAAAATTAACCAAGTACTTGGATTATGGGTACAAATCTCAGTGGATTTCTTTTTGCAGGAAGAACGTGACCGCCGACCCTTGTGACCCAAAGAACACTATCGCCACCTGCTGGTTGCTACCTGAAACACAGGCAGAAGTGCGCTTAGTCATTCGACAAACATTTCGTCAATACCTGCTGAGAGACAGATAGGCTTTCTCTTGGCCACTGGGGATACACTGTTGAATCAGAAAAGGTCTTTGTTCCCAAAGCATTTATATCTAGAGGGTAGACATGCAATTAGTCAGGGGACTTCAATGGAGAAAGCTTGGGGTGTTATGCTAGGACATGGAACTCGTCATCATGGGTAGTGGTCCTGGAGGGCTTCCTGGGGGAGGTGGCATCTAGTCTGGGTCCTGAAACTGCGCAGGAAGGAGTCTGGCCTGTTAGAGGAGGGTGAGAAGACAGGATGACAAGGGGCTTTGCCACAGCTCAGGTGAGCACAAGTACAAGGTAGGCTGGGACTTGAATACACAGACCTGTGCAGGTGGGGAGGGAGCAGGAATCACTAAAGGCGGGAGCTGGACAAAATGTTCAAGGTACAGGTTGACTTCTTCAGGCAAAGCAAATGTTGATTCAGCATCCACTGGGGCATGGAGAAGTGAGGCAAGCAAACAAGAGTCTAGGAGGGTCTGGCTGGGTAGACTAGTCTTGTCTAGTAGGGTCTAGGTGAGCATCGCGTGTCGGGGGATGGCGCTCATGGCCTCATGGAACTGCAGGCAGGCTCCTGGCAGTGAGTTAGAGCAGAACCCCAGTTAGCTGGGTCTTGGGATGTAGGCTCAACCTCCCAGGTGGGAAAACGTGGTCAGACCTCAGCACTCCATTCTTGTAGAGGCCAGACCCACTTTCTCCCTGCTCCTTGAACTGACTACAAGCTTGGGCTTTTAGGTGGGTCTCAGCTACCGTGTCTTACCCTGTTCTAGCAGCTTGTCTCCTATGGAGGGGTCACTGGATAGAGACCACACCCGGGGACCTGTCTGCGGCAGGGACGCTCTGTGTTCACCAGCCTTGTTTCTCTCTTCCCCCGGGGCCACTGCATTTCCCAGCCTCTTTTGCAGGCAGGGGTGACCCGTGTGTGAAATCTGTCCAAGGAAATAAAGGTGGGCACACTGATGCCACTTCCACGTCTGACCTGTGAATGCCTTCCTGTCATCTTTCTCCTTTTTCCCATCTGTCAGCTGGTTGCAGATGATCCAGCATCTGAGGGTTAGGAGACGGGGGTGGGGTAGGTCACAGGCTCGAAGGAGCCTGCCTCCCGGCATCCCTGTCTGGAAGGCTGGCCACCGAATGCCCACTTTCAGATTGTTTAAGGTGAGTGAGAAGCAGACTTCTGTAGGGAAGCCCTTGAGATCTGGGAGTTCCTTATCCGACACTTGATGCATTCCTCCCCTCGGGGAACCGATCCTTCTTTCGATATTGCTGTCCTGGGCCTGGGGGGTCCTGCTTCCTGCTGATGGGTGTATTTCCTTGAAGGGAGTTCCTGCTGAGACTCCTGATTATCTCCCACTTGGGGGATTCCTCAGTTCAGGTCGCCATGGATAAGTCACAGGGCCCTCTTTCCTCTGTGTCAGGAGTGTGGGGGGCCAACTCATTGCCTGGAACAGGATTGCGATCTGCTGTTGAGCTCTGCAGACTCTGGGCTCTGCTTCCTGGGGGTGTCGTCTGTCTCGTGCCTGCCCCACCTCCTGAGACTAAGAGGTGAAAAACGGCTGTTCCAGACACTCGCTTGCCTGAAAGCTCCAAGACTTGCCTTAAGGCACTAAAGCCATTGGCTGAGATTCCACTCACCAGCAGAAGAATGCCCGATCGCTCACACGTGGCCACACTCCGCCAGGAGAAGCCCCAGGACAGATCTGATGTCGGGGAATGGCCTCATGGAACTGCAGGCAGGCTCCTGGCAGTGAGTTAGAGCAGAACCCCAGTTAGCTGGGTCTTGGGATGTAGGCTCAACCTCCCAGGTGGGAAAACGTGGTCAGACCTCAGCACTCCATTCTTGTAGAGGCCAGACCCACTTTCTCCCTGCTCCTTGAACTGACTACAAGCTTGGGCTTTTAGGTGGGTCTCAGCTACCGTGTCTTACCCTGTTCTAGCAGCTTGTCTCCTATGGAGGGGTCACTGGATAGAGACCACACCCGGGGACCTGTCTGCGGCAGGGACGCTCTGTGTTCACCAGCCTTGTTTCTCTCTTCCCCCGGGGCCACTGCATTTCCCAGCCTCTTTTGCAGGCAGGGGTGACCCGTGTGTGAAATCTGTCCAAGGAAATAAAGGTGGGCACACTGATGCCACTTCCACGTCTGACCTGTGAATGCCTTCCTGTCATCTTTCTCCTTTTTCCCATCTGTCAGCTGGTTGCAGATGATCCAGCATCTGAGGGTTAGGAGACGGGGGTGGGGTAGGTCACAGGCTCGAAGGAGCCTGCCTCCCGGCATCCCTGTCTGGAAGGCTGGCCACCGAATGCCCACTTTCAGATTGTTTAAGGTGAGTGAGAAGCAGACTTCTGTAGGGAAGCCCTTGAGATCTGGGAGTTCCTTATCCGACACTTGATGCATTCCTCCCCTCGGGGAACCGATCCTTCTTTCGATATTGCTGTCCTGGGCCTGGGGGGTCCTGCTTCCTGCTGATGGGTGTATTTCCTTGAAGGGAGTTCCTGCTGAGACTCCTGATTATCTCCCACTTGGGGGATTCCTCAGTTCAGGTCGCCATGGATAAGTCACAGGGCCCTCTTTCCTCTGTGTCAGGAGTGTGGGGGGCCAACTCATTGCCTGGAACAGGATTGCGATCTGCTGTTGAGCTCTGCAGACTCTGGGCTCTGCTTCCTGGGGGTGTCGTCTGTCTCGTGCCTGCCCCACCTCCTGAGACTAAGAGGTGAAAAACGGCTGTTCCAGACACTCGCTTGCCTGAAAGCTCCAAGACTTGCCTTAAGGCACTAAAGCCATTGGCTGAGATTCCACTCACCAGCAGAAGAATGCCCGATCGCTCACACGTGGCCACACTCCGCCAGGAGAAGCCCCAGGACAGATCTGATGACAATTTAGGAAGTGTGAACATCTGACAAGCTGAGATCCTGGGTGACATACACCGACACTATGAGATGTGAAGGAAATGGCATGGGCCATGGTATTCTTGCCTGGGAAACCCCACGAACAGAGGAGCCTGGCAGGCGACCGTCCACGGGGTCGCAAGAGTGGGACAGGACTCAGCGACTCAACCACCCCTACGTCTGGTGGGCAATATCAAGAGCCATTTCGGAAGTCCCTGGTGGTCCAGCGGCTAAGGCTCTGTGCTCCCAATGCAGGGGGCCTGGGTTCAACCCCTGGTAGGGGAACTAGATCCCACAAGCTATAACTAAGACCCCGCTCAGCCAAATAAATAAATATTAAAAAAAAAAAACCCAAAAACTTGTAGTCAAGCCCAGAGCCCACCTTCTGATGATGCTGCGGTCAGGGTCTGGACGGTGGTATTGCTTCATCACCCCCACCGTGCGACCGGGGACCTGAGCCATGCTGACCCGTGGACTATTATCTGGCAGGCTCCAGACTCAGAGAAACAGCTGGCCTGGACAGCATCACGACCCTCTCCTGCTTGAAGCCCTTCCTTCAGTGGCTCCCCTTTTCTTCTGGAAAGAAATAGGGCATTTTGCACACCACCCAGCAGGTCCCACGTGTTCTGACCCTCGCCTCACCTTCCCCACCATTCACTCTCAGGCTTCCCTCGCTCGGTGTCTCCCAGGCACTCGGGCCTTCTCTGCCTTCTTCAGGTACCCTCAGCACTGAGCACAAAATCCAGCAAATAAATGTTGATGAACGGACGAGAGGCAGGGAGGTTGTTAAGAGACAGAGATCATAGTGCTGCAGTTTGGGTCTTGGTCTAGATACAAGTAGTAAAGCATCTGCCTACATTGCAGGAGGCCTGGGTTCGTTCCCTGGGTTGGGAAGATCCCCTGGAGAAGGGCGTGGAAATCCACTCCAGTAATCTTGCCCGGAGAATTCCACGGACAGAGGAGCCTGGCAGGCTACAGTCCTTGGGGTCACAAAGAGTCAGACCCGACTGAGTGACTAACGCTCACACTAAATACAAGCAAGCTTTCTCTTTCTCTCTCTCTCTTTTTAATGTTGGCTTCACGAGGTCATCTACATGGCACGCAGGTTTAGTTTCCCTGAGGCATGTGAGATCTTAAGTTTCCTGACTAGGGATCAAACCCACATCCCCTGCACTGGAAAGCAGATGCTTAACCACAGCCCGGCCAGGGACGTCCTTAGATACAAGCTCCCTGAGACCAGAAACCTAGCATGCCCGCTGCCCCAGTGGTCTCCTGTTGCCTGTAACAGTAGCGAACACTGAGCAGAGGCTGATGGATGTATTGAGTGAGGGAGAGGAAGTGGAATGAATGAAAGAACTGAGTGCGTAAAGGGAGCAGTGGCCAGAGATGGAGAGACTTCATCAGCAGAAGCCATGGGATGTGGTGATTAAGTGAATGCAGAGGGGAGGGGACTGGGAGAGAAGGAAGAAGCAAGGAAGAGCCCAAATTCCTGACTGGGGAGCTGCGGTGAAGGAGGTGTGGCTCAGGGAGGCGAGGAGCGTGGGATGGGGACGAGGTTAACGGAGGAAGGAGGCTGCGCTGACAAGTCTAGGCTTAGACGCTGCAGGAGGTCTGCGAGAAGAGGTCCAGTGCGGGGCTGGATCTGCTCGTCTCAACTCAGGAATGAGAACTGGGCTGGAGAGAGTCGACTGAAGAGGGATCCGCCCAAGGCTGTTCATTAAAGGCAAGCCCGTGTACAAGACTGCAAGGTGGCAGGCAGTGGGGCTGTATGATGATACAGAAAATATGGTCCCTGCCCTCCTAACCAATACAAAATCCAGATTTGACACAGACCTTTAAACTGTTTACAAACTCGTCCCTGTCTCCATAGCAACCTGGAAGAGAAGCGATAGCTGTGTCCTTATCTCTGGAGGGAAATGCACACAGATGGCAGCCATGTCCTAACGCCGGGGATGTTCCAGTGTCACGGGGGTTGCACAAAGAATGGCACCTGGAAAGTCTACGCTAGTTGGGCCCAAGCTGTGCGTTCCCCCACGTCTCAGCCACGGGGCCAGAGAGATGGACAGAGAAGTCTGAATCAATCCTTCCCAAATTTCCTTCCAAATTTTCCCTGGTTCTGTCTCTCTACGCCTGCCATTCCACCAAAGCCATTCTGGGGGTGGCAGCAATGATCAACTGGTGAATCCAACAGAGGATGCTTTGGGAACCGCCTCTCCTGGTTCTTCTGTCATGTTCATTTACATTTTCTCCTTCTCACCAGTGTGCCCCTGTGGCTTTGGTGGGAACGATCACAGGCCATGTGAAAGTGCTCGCCATGTGTCAGGGCTCTCTCCGTTGAGCATCTCGTCTTCCTCACAAGAGCCCTGGGCAGTATGGACAGTTATCCCTACTTTACAGGTGAGAAACAGCCTCCAAAAAGTTAAGTAGCCTCCTATCAGCACCCAAGCTGGAGCGCTGAAGGGGTTGGATTTAAATCCAGGACTTTTGAAAACAAGGAACTATGTCTATAAGCCCAAAGATAGGGTCCCTCAGGTGCTTCAGACCGTCCTTCCTCCACCTCTTGCCAGGCCCCTCTCTGCCCCTCCCCTGTAAGCCTGCTCTTGTGAGTGCTCTTTTCTTGGCCCACTTCTCAGCACTCTACCTGTTCTCTGTGGCCAGTTTTATCTTTGTGGCTTTGTCCCATCTCTATACAAATGGCCCTCAAAAAGAAAACTCCTTCTCTGGGGCTGCCCTGTTGGTTCAGTGGTAAAGAGTCCACCTGCCAGTGTAGGAGACACAGGTTCGATCTCTGGTCCGGGAAGATCCCATGTGCTGTGGAGCGACGAAGCCAGCGCGTCCCAACTCCCGAAGCCCACACCCTAGAGCTTGTTCTCCATAATAAGAGAAGCCGCTGCAATGAGAAGCCGAACCATCGCAACAAATAGGGGACTGTTTGTAGCCCCCTAGAGAAAAGCCTGCACAGCAACGAAGACCCAGCACAGCCAAAAATAAATAAATAAACAAGTAATAAAAATAGAAAACTCCTTCTTTACTTCCCATTTCTCCCAGTACTCTGCAACGAGAGAGGCCACTGCAATGGGAGGCCCACACAGGTCAAAGAATATACATGGATGAAAATAAATAAATGAAAAACCAATAACAGAGGCCAAAAATTAAAAAAAAAGAAAAGAAAAGAAGCAGCAGTCACATTTCTCTCCTGACCTCCCCAGGGCTTGGAGGCCTCCTGAGCATCCTTACCTGTCTGGTCACCTTGGGCTCAGCTTGCTCACCACTGCGAACCCCCATTCTGGGGTGGCAGCAATGATCAACTGGTGAATCCAACAGAGGATGCTTTGGGAACCGCCTCTCCTGGTTCTTCTGTCATGTTCATTTACATTTCTCCTTCTCACCAGTGTGCCCCTGTGGCTTTGGTGGGAACGATCACAGGCCATGTGAAAGTGCTCGCCATGTGTCAGGGCTCTCTCCGTTGAGCATCTCGTCTTCCTCACAAGAGCCCTGGGCAGTATGGACAGTTATCCCTACTTTACAGGTGAGAAACAGCCTCCAAAAAGTTAAGTAGCCTCCTATCAGCACCCAAGCTGGAGCGCTGAAGGGGTTGGATTTAAATCCAGGACTTTTGAAAACAAGGAACTATGTCTATAAGCCCAAAGATAGGGTCCCTCAGGTGCTTCAGACCGTCCTTCCTCCACCTCTTGCCAGGCCCCTCTCTGCCCCTCCCCTGTAAGCCTGCTCTTGTGAGTGCTCTTTTCTTGGCCCACTTCTCAGCACTCTACCTGTTCTCTGTGGCCAGTTTTATCTTTGTGGCTTTGTCCCATCTCTATACAAATGGCCCTCAAAAAGAAAACTCCTTCTCTGGGGCTGCCCTGTTGGCTCAGTGGTAAAGAGTCCACCTGCCAGTGTAGGAGACACAGGTTCGATCTCTGGTCCGGGAAGATCCCATGTGCTGTGGAGCGACGAAGCCAGCGCGTTCCAACTCCCGAAGCCCACACCCTAGAGCTTGTTCTCCATAATAAGAGAAGCCGCTGCAATGAGAAGCCGAACCATCGCAACAAATAGGGGACTGTTTGTAGCCCCCTAGAGAAAAGCCTGCACAGCAACGAAGACCCAGCACAGCCAAAAATAAATAAATAAACAAGTAATAAAAATAGAAAACTCCTTCTTTACTTCCCATTTCTCCCAGTACTCTGCAACGAGAGAGGCCACTGCAATGGGAGGCCCACACAGGTCAAAGAATATACATGGATGAAAATAAATAAATGAAAAACCAATAACAGAGGCCAAAAATTAAAAAAAAAGAAAAGAAAAGAAGCAGCAGTCACATTTCTCTCCTGACCTCCCCAGGGCTTGGAGGCCTCCTGAGCATCCTTACCTGTCTGGTCACCTTGGGCTCAGCTTGCTCACCACTGAAACTGCAATAACTCCCCTCCACTTATTCCTTCCCTAAGTCCTTATGGTGTTACATGACCCCTCATGGACTCCATCAGTGAAGCCAGAAACTGGGGGGTTGTCCTCAGCAATGCTTCCCTACAACACTCAGCGACCAAATACTGTTGGCTCTGGCCTTCCACTGCTCTCAAAACCCAGTCCTCTCTCCCCCGTTTCCACATCCACTGCTCCATTCAGACCAGCCTCTCTCTCCTAGACCAGTGCCTCTTCGCTGCCCTCCCACCTCAGCTGTAACCCATCCGATCTGCCTCCTGAGGGTAGAAAAATAATAATGTTGCTGCTCAATTTTTGGTCCGACCCTTGCTTTTCACTGACCCCAGGATAAAGTGTAAACGATGGCATGACCCAACTGCCTTGCCTGCCCTGGCCCCCTCCACTCACCCCCAGCGTCGGGCGCCCTTGGGCACGCCTTCGCTGTGCGCCCCCTGCCAGCTCCACCCATCCTGCCGTCGTCTGTGTGGTCATCGGTCCAGTTCAAGCTCAGGCGTCATTTGTTCAAGGCCTTTATTAGGGAATCCCCTGGTGGCCCGATGGCTGGGACTTCACTCCCTGGTCGGGGAACTAGGATTCGACAAGCTGTGCAGGGTGGCCAAAAATGAAAACAAAACCAAATAAAGCCTTTACCAATCCCCTTCCTCCTGTCTTTGCCCTTTGTGTATTTATGTCATGGTCGCTAGAACACGGAAGGCACGTAGGTACTTAATGTATGTGCTTCCCTATCCTGGGAGCTGAGCTCCTTGGTGGCAAGACCTGCAACAGGCGGTCTTGTATGCTGGGATTCCACTCCCGGGGCCGAGTGCCTACTGACCGTCCAACGCATGTGAGCTGATGGAAGCATAACACGTGGAGGATCCTGCAAATCCGGCCCCTGCTCTCAGACTCTGGACAGGGAGTTCCTAAGACACTGGACGCTGCTGAGGAGACTGGGCTGGCTTGGGCGCTAGCTGAGGGTTTCCACCTTCCAAAGAGCCCCAGCATCTTCTGCATGAAGATAAGGCAGCCAGCACACCTCCTCTGTTTGTTTTTCTTTGGCGGGGGTGCGGGTCGGGGAGGGAGGGGGTGGGTGGTCACTTCTGTTGGTCTTCCATTTATCTATTTTCATCCGTCTTTGTTCTTTGGCCCGCATGGGCCTCCCATCGCAGTGGCCTCTGTTGTTGCAGAGCACCGGCTCTGGGCACATGTGCTCCAGAGCTCTGGCTCGGTAGTTGGACACATCGGTCCAGCCGCTCCGTGGCATGTGGGATCTTCCCAGGCCAGGAATCGAACCGGCAACCCTGCACTGCAAGGCGGTGTCCTTACTCACTGGACCACCAGGGAAGCCCTCCTCTGTTTTTAATTGCAGCAACTCTGCACCCCAGGGACAGAAACACAGTAGAATCTGTCTCACAGCCATGGATGGGCTGGCTGAACTATGAATATTTAAATCAAGATGTGACTGTAGATTTAGGGAACAAAACGTTGGGTTGAAAGCCAGAAGATTGGGGGCTGAGCCTCTAGGATTTCTGAAATGTGTTATTGCATACAGTCTTGTAACATCTCTGAGCTCCAGTTTCTTTTCCCTCTGGGAACTCAGGAGTGAAAAGTCCTGCTCATCTACTAGTTGCTGTGGGACTGCGATGAGGTTACAGGCCAGTGTTCCCTCGCCCTCTACGGTGCTGAGGACACCCTGCTGTCCTTCCCCTCGGGGTCCAGGAGGGCAGAGGGGACACGCTCTGAAGTCCCAAACCTCGTCAGAGACGTCAGGCTTCACGCAGGCCAGCTGGGAAGCTTCGGAAGAGGAGGAAGCCATTCGCCCTGGCCGTCTTTAAACACAGGGAATGTGAAGGAATTACCACAGAATTTATGGATGAACGCTTTAAGAAGAAACACGAGACTTAAGCTGACACAGTTAACTCAATTCTGGGAGAGGTGTCTGCCTGTATGTAGTGGGAAAAAAGCTAGAGTTGGAGTGGGTTGGGACAGAGGGGAGGCTCCAGAGGGTGGACCATTGAGCTGGGTAAACGGGCACCTGGATCCACAGCTGGGGGTGGGGAAGCCAACTGCCTCTCTAGAGGGTGTCACCTACAGGCATTTTTGAAATCCCACTGCTGAGAATGTCACTTGGGTTAGCCTCACGCAAGATCACAGCAATACGTACAAGAATGCTCACCGAAGCCTCACTTGCAGTTGGGAGAACTTGCGAACAGCTCGAAAGCCATCTAACAGAGGATAGCCGATATGAATTGCTACACAGCCAGCCAGAGGAATTCCAAGAAACACGTGATGCATATGTCTGGGTGGTGGTGTTTAGTTGTTAAGTCGCGTCGGATTGTTTTGTGACCTCCTGGACTAGAGTCTGCCAGGCTCTTCTGTCCATGGGATTTCCCAGGCAAGAGTACCGGAGTGGGTTCCCAATGCCTTCTCCAGGGGATCTTCCTGACCCTGGGGTCGAACTGAGTCTCCTGCATTGCAGGCAGATTCTTTACTCCTGAGCCACCAGGGAAGCCCCGTACGTCTGGATGTGAATGTGGAAACGTATTCACCATAAGGTGAACGAAAAAGGACAGTTGCAGATGGTACACGCATGATGATCTTGTCTGTGGAAAAACTAAAAATGTTCCAACGTTTGCATATGTGTAGAAAAAGATAGTGGGGGACATATACTAATTGGTTAGCAAAGTTTATTTCTGGGAGTTGGGATGATAGACAATTTTTTATACAGGTCTGTAGAATTTGTTGTTTTTGTTTTTTATTTGGGGCTACGTTGGGTCTTTGTTTCAGTGCTTAGGCTTCGTTGCTCTGAGGCCTGTGGGATCTTCCCTGACCAGGGATCAAACCCAACTATCCTGCATAAGAAGGCAGATTCTCAACCAGTGGATCATCAAGGAAGTCCTGCGTGGGTTGTTTTTCATACATATATATTGACAAAAAAATATCTAGAGAAAAAAGTCCTAATATTTCATTATGGTAAATATCATGGCAACCGTCTGCTCCTCATGCTAGAAAAATCCTAACCAGTGTGTCCTTGTATTATATCACAGATATCAAAATTATAATACATCTTTGATCATGCAGTTCTCCTGATGCAGAATCTAAGATCTCTCATATTTGACCCTTCCACTCCAGCTGGGTTAAATTACTGTCCACAATTCACTGAATATTATCTCTGCTCTGAGGCAAGTGTAGAAGGGAGGTGATGATCTCTCTATGGAATTTACAGAAATCACACACTAAGGGCTCCTGAAATATTAGTTGGAGGAGTGAATGAGTGGAATCCATGTCACCAGGGGAGGGGACCACCCCTCAGGACATCTCCGAGCTGATGGCCAACATCAAAGCCATCCCGTCAACCAGGCAGGGCCTGTGATAGGCCCACGGGTCCACGGCGGGACGGGAGGCATGCATTCTGGACGCAGAGTCTGAAAGAGAGATGAGGGCCCTGGTCTCTGTCACCAGGTGGCTGTGGGACTTTGTACCATCACCTTTCTTTCTGGGTTTCCATTTCTTCCTCTGTAAATAAGAGCTAGGCTTGGTCCATATGTCTTCAAGCACCTTCCTAAGAGCACAACATCTGGGCTGTGTTCATAAATATCCCTTCAGAGGGATTCTGTGGTCAAATGCACTCGAGGAATGCCACGTTCTGCAGCCCACTACTGGAGAGTCACCGTGCACATTGGCAGGTTCAAGTCTCCGAGAGGTCTTGAGTAAATAAACGAATGTATCAACCCACTCCAGCATTTTTGCCTGGAAAATTCTATGGACGGGGAGCCTGGGGCTATAGTCCATGGAGTCACAAAGAGTCAGATGTGATCGAGCACAGACAGACAAGTCAATGCTCACAACAGCATTCCTCACATTCATTTCACCTTGGAATCTTCCTTCTTGGTCCCCTGAGTTCCATCTTCTGTGGGATCTTCCCTGACCAGGGATCAAACCCAACTATCCTGCATAAGAAGGCAGATTCTCAACCAGTGGATCATCAAGGAAGTCCTGCGTGGGTTGTTTTTCATACATATATATTGACAAAAAAATATCTAGAGAAAAAAGTCCTAATATTTCATTATGGTAAATATCATGGCAACCGTCTGCTCCTCATGCTAGAAAAATCCTAACCAGTGTGTCCTTGTATTATATCACAGATATCAAAATTATAATACATCTTTGATCATGCAGTTCTCCTGATGCAGAATCTAAGATCTCTCATATTTGACCCTTCCACTCCAGCTGGGTTAAATTACTGTCCACAATTCACTGAATATTATCTCTGCTCTGAGGCAAGTGTAGAAGGGAGGTGATGATCTCTCTATGGAATTTACAGAAATCACACACTAAGGGCTCCTGAAATATTAGTTGGAGGAGTGAATGAGTGGAATCCATGTCACCAGGGGAGGGGACCACCCCTCAGGACATCTCCGAGCTGATGGCCAACATCAAAGCCATCCCGTCAACCAGGCAGGGCCTGTGATAGGCCCACGGGTCCACGGCGGGACGGGAGGCATGCATTCTGGACGCAGAGCCTGAAAAGAGAGATGAGAGTCCTCGGCTCTGTCACCAGGTGGCTGTGGGACTTTGTACCATCACCTTTCTTTCTGGGTTTCCATTTCTTCCTCTGTAAATAAGAGCTAGGCTTGGTCCATATGTCTTCAAGCACCTTCCTAAGAGCACAACATCTGGGCTGTGTTCATAAATATCCCTTCAGAGGGATTCTGTGGTCAAATGCACTCGAGGAATGCCACGTTCTGCAGCCCACTACTGGAGAGTCACCGTGCACATTGGCAGGTTCAAGTCTCCGAGAGGTCTTGAGTAAATAAACGAATGTATCAACCCACTCCAGCATTTTTGCCTGGAAAATTCTATGGACGGGGAGCCTGGGGCTATAGTCCATGGAGTCACAAAGAGTCAGATGTGATCGAGCACAGACAGACAAGTCAATGCTCACAACAGCATTCCTCACATTCATTTCACCTTGGAATCTTCCTTCTTGGTCCCCTGAGCATCTTTCTGATACAGACATTGGCCTAAGTAATATCTGAGTTCTTCCAAGTCTCTGAGTCCGTGGCCATGATGAACTTACTCCCTCCACCCCAGCTCACAGGTCCCCTGCATCCCACATGGTGGATTCTGTGGCTGAAAGCAGTGTGTTTCGGGGAAGCACAGCTTGCTTTTGTGAGAAGGATACACAGATCCGTTAACATCTCAGCATGGTACTGGTCCGGGGCTTCCCAGGTGGCTCAGTAGTAAAAAATCCACTTGACAATGCAGGAGACGCAGGAGATGCGGGTTCGATCCCTGGGGGGCGAAGACTCCCTGGAGGAGGACATGGCATCCACTCCAGTATTCTTGCCTGGAGAATCCCATGCACAGAGGAGCCTGGCAGGCTTGCAAAGAGTTGAACTGGTTGTATGGGACAAAAGAGATATAGATACATAGACTTATGCAGAGAGGTCAGGAGGTCTTAAAGGGCTGGGCTACTGACCCAGACCGGTGCAGCCACTGGGAGATACCTAAGTAGAGATGCAAAACAGGGAGGCAGGACAAACGGCTAGAGGAGAGGGAAGATGCTTGGAAGGTACTTGGTATTTGCATGGCTCACTGTCTTACTGGAGACTGCAGCTCATCTGTGTGTCAGGATTTAACTACAATTTGCATATTGGTGCCTTCCATGTTGGACTATGACCTTTGGATGAAGAGTATGGGCTTTGGAGTCATACCTCCCTTGCTTCAGTTTCTACTTCTCTAAAATGGGGTTACAATAAGGATTATCTCAGAGTGGTGTATGAGGATTAAGTGAGCTAACAAATCTAGATGTTCTTAGAATAGTATTAGCACATAGCAAGTACTCCATAAATGGTATCGTCAGTATTTATGATTATTATTTGTATTCCCAGCTGGGATTCCTCTCGGACTTGACAGCTCTACCCTGATGTCTCCCAGGCATTTCAAACTTAACAGGAACAAAACCTAACTTCTGCTCCCAGCAATACTTCCAGCTTTTCCCAGCCTCCCTTATCTCAGTGCCTGGTGCAAGGCAAGAATGTGGGGGTCAGACACGCCGCCTCCCTCCCCTTCCTGTCTACATTCAATCCACCAGGAAATTCTGTAGTCTGTCCCCAGCAGAGAGTTCAAATTCACCTACTTCTCTCCTCCTCCCATTCCTGCTCTCATCCAAGCAGCCTTGTCTCAAGATGAACAAAACTGTCTTCCAGGCAGCTCCCTGCTTCTCTTTCCACGAATTCTACATGCGTGCCCAAAACAACTCTAACAAAGAGAAATACGACGGCGCTAAACCACTAAATGGCACATAAAATGAAGCCCAGGCTGCTCGCGGTGGCTCTGAGCCGTCTGCCCTCTGTGATGTCTCCGCCTCCCCCAGCTGGTCCGCTGGTTTCTCTCCAGTGTCCACAATGCAGGGGGTTTGTTCCCACCTTAGAGCCTTTATCTTGTCCCCTTTTTGGGCCGGAGGCTTTGCCCACAGCACTTTAGCCACCGTCTCCTCCTCACCTGAGGCTCTCGGCTTCAAGCCACCCTCCCCAGATTTCCTCCCCCTCACTCTCCTAATGGGGTACCCCAGTGATTCGCAGTCACAGCCCCGTCTTCACAACCTTCCCAGCCACTGTTCTCAACGTGCAATGACTCATTTATTTGTCGGCTTGTTTATCGTCTGTCTCTTCCCCAGAGAAAATTCTCCGGAGCCCAGTGCTTCCCTTTTCCAAGAACTGTAAACCCAGCACAGAGGCCAGCCCTCACCTGTGATGAATGAACAAAAGACTGTCATGGTGAATGAGGGATTTCCTCTCCGATACACCATTCCTGTTACTAAAAGGGTCACAGGCTGACTAATAAACAAAAAATAATCCAGTCTACCTCAGTCAGATAAGCTCAGAGCTGGAACAAAGAGCCCATATCTGAAGCATATGGATATGCTTTAGACGTTTAAGAAATCCTCCAGCTCGTGATGAGTGGGCCAGCCTGAGGCAAGACCCTCAGTCTGATCCAGCAGGGACCCATCTGTGTTTCCAGGGAGTCCAGGGACCCCAAGAACTAATGACCCTGATCTCCCAGGCATTTCAAACTTAACAGGAACAAAACCTAACTTCTGCTCCCAGCAATACTTCCAGCTTTTCCCAGCCTCCCTTATCTCAGTGCCTGGTGCAAGGCAAGAATGTGGGGGTCAGACACGCCGCCTCCCTCCCCTTCCTGTCTACATTCAATCCACCAGGAAATTCTGTAGTCTGTCCCCAGCAGAGAGTTCAAATTCACCTACTTCTCTCCTCCTCCCATTCCTGCTCTCATCCAAGCAGCCTTGTCTCAAGATGAACAAAACTGTCTTCCAGGCAGCTCCCTGCTTCTCTTTCCACGAATTCTACATGCGTGCCCAAAACAACTCTAACAAAGAGAAATACGACGGCGCTAAACCACTAAATGGCACATAAAATGAAGCCCAGGCTGCTCGCGGTGGCTCTGAGCCGTCTGCCCTCTGTGATGTCTCCGCCTCCCCCAGCTGGTCCGCTGGTTTCTCTCCAGTGTCCACAATGCAGGGGGTTTGTTCCCACCTTAGAGCCTTTATCTTGTCCCCTTTTTGGGCCGGAGGCTTTGCCCACAGCACTTTAGCCACCGTCTCCTCCTCACCTGAGGCTCTCGGCTTCAAGCCACCCTCCCCAGATTTCCTCCCCCTCACTCTCCTAATGGGGTACCCCAGTGATTCGAGTCACAGCCCCGTCTTCACAACCTTCCCAGCCACTGTTCTCAACGTGCAATGACTCATTTATTTGTCGGCTTGTTTATCGTCTGTCTCTTCCCCAGAGAAAATTCTCCGGAGCCCAGTGCTTCCCTTTTCCAAGAACTGTAAACCCAGCACAGAGGCCAGCCCTCACCTGTGATGAATGAACAAAAGACTGTCATGGTGAATGAGGGATTTCCTCTCCGATACACCATTCCTGTTACTAAAAGGGTCACAGGCTGACTAATAAACAAAAAATAATCCAGTCTACCTCAGTCAGATAAGCTCAGAGCTGGAACAAAGAGCCCATATCTGAAGCATATGGATATGCTTTAGACGTTTAAGAAATCCTCCAGCTCGTGATGAGTGGGCCAGCCTGAGGCAAGACCCTCAGTCTGATCCAGCAGGGACCCATCTGTGTTTCCAGGGAGTCCAGGGACCCCAAGAACTAATGACCTTCATGGGATGGATGTCCTCGATAGCATTTTTTCATCCAGCTGATGTCCGGCCTCAAATTTTTCTGGGATATTCAGTACCCTGGCCCATATGATCACTGATGGACAAGTGAATCTTTTTAAAGCATATTCTTTCTTTCAGGATCACTGGTCACAGCAAAGAGGTATGGCTGCAGCCATTTTCTCTCCCAGTTCTGCTGTGGCTGCTTCCTGGGTAATTCAGTGTAAATGTTTATTGCCAGTCCAGTGATTAAGAAAATAAAGTTGCTGATTCATTGCCTTACACTGAAACCCTTTGTTTTTCCCTCCTCTTCCTTCCTCTTTATAAAGAGACACTTCTGAGAAAGAGTGCATTTCGGGGGCCCACATCAAGGGGTGTTTTCTTGGCTGCCTATGTCTTCCGTCTGCAGAGCCTCAGCTCCCGTACCAGCTGGGGGATCAAGTCGTCCTCGTTCCTCTGGAGGATCACCCCTCTAGGGTCTCCAGGGAGCCATGGAAGTCTTAGGCTTCTTCAGGCTGGAAGTGAGTTGCCCCATGGTGACGGTGGCCCTGCTTGTGGTCCTCTTGGCCCTCCTGAAATGGTAAGTGCAGCCGGTATGTCCCAAGGACAGTGACATTGTCAGACATAGCGGTCGTGGAGCCGGGCTGGAGCCAGGGTGGGGTCTGGGGGAGTGTGTTTTTCTTCCTTTCTAATCTAGAGGGAGTTGAGTATTAACACAGCTTCAGAATTAAAAGCAAACAGCCAGGTTAATCTTTTGCTCTAATGCACGAGATGGAGGTGTCAGGAAAGGCTGGTGCCTCCGTGACCGTGAAGGCCTCACATAATTAAGTTTGAAAGAGACGGGAACAGCAACCCATTGGCAAGGTTTCGGGACAGATATTTCCTTGCACCCCCGTCCTATCTCTTCACGTCATTTTTCTAAGTTACTCTCCCCTGGCTGGATTTATAGCAGACTCAGCCTGTTGATTCTGATGACATTAAAAGGCAAAAAAAAAAAACCGGATATAGAAGCTGTCTGGCGACGTGGTCCAGCCACGTAAGCCACTTCGTAGAGTGTCACGGCGAAGGGGTTTCTGTAGGTTTAAGGGTGAAGAGGTAGAACTCATTTCCTCATTTTCTAATATTTGATAGAAGGGAATGAACGTAGTGTGTGCAACGCCGCAAAGGCTGAGACCTGCGAGGATCTCACGTTTAAATGGGAAATAGCTCCCCATGATCTTAATTCAATGGAAGGCTTTCAGAAGTCTGACTTGATTGAAGACTGGATGGGAGGCTCCGCAATATGCTTCATTTATGCATATTCACCTTGCCGGTGAAAGTTATTAAAGTTACCCACTCCATCAAAAGCACCCGGATTTAGGCGGCTCTGGGTTTTGAGGGGAACGTGGAAAAAAAATAAGGGAGAATTTGAGTTTGAACAGAATTTCAATTTACGTTGCTGGTAGTCATAAAGCCTCCTCTCGATTAATAATGAGGAAAGTGCTTTGAAAAGCATCAAGCATTATGCAAATGTGAGGTATTATTCTTTTGGAATTTGCATAGCTGAAAATGGAATTCACGTTTGATGTTCTATGATGATGAAATTACTTCTTGGAAATTGGTTCTGAAACCCAGCTTCAATCCCAGTGCAGTTTTGCTTTCTAACTGGTTTAATTATCTTTTGAACTTTCCTCCGCGTGGCTTACCTTGCCTTGAAACCAGCCGCACGCAAAAACCCGGAGCACGGGGTACCCTCCCTTCGCCACCTCACTCCATCCATCCATCTCGGGGTGCTTCTGTTCAGAGATGCACTTAGCACAGCGCCTGACAGGTACCGGGTGCTCAGCAGATGTCAGCCTGTATCATTAACGATCATTTAATGTATCCTGAACGGAGAGGAAAATAAGTCTTACGACTGCTTCAGGTATATTTAAAATTTCACATTAATATGCTTATTAATATTTGTTTCTCATCCACAGTTGTTTGTTGGCTGTAATTCTCAGAGTGTGTCCTACTTAAGGCCCCCAGGTGGCCTCACAGCAGCTGTGTTTCTATGGCACACCTTTCTGTACTTCTGTCTTTATTGGGTCTTTTTAATTTCTGTCGTCCTATAGTGTGACTTTGAAAAATGTCGGATGAATGGATGAGTGAATTGCATACATTAATATTGCTCTTGTCCTGACTGATAAGCTGCTGGAACCGGGGGTCTAATCAGCGTCGATCAGAGTCACGGCCAATAACCCCATACCATTCAGCAAGGCGGTCATGCATTTGTAGTCTGTTCTGGGGCTACGCTAACACCCTGGGTCAAAGACACAGAGATGAGAGAGACGCCTGAAGCCGAGGTGGTGAATAGGAAGCGAGAGTCGACGTCTATTTGTTCTTGCAAAAATATTTACCCGCTTGTTAATGTGTGCCGGGCAAGGTGGGAGGCCCGGGCACAAGGGCAGAAAACAGGAGGTCTGGCTCTGATGCCCAAGGCGGGGGAGGCGTGGAGGCTGTGGCTGAGCTTGATGTCTTGGGAGGAGGACACGCAGGAGGAGCAACAGCAGCAGGGAGTGGCCATGGCTGTGGCTCTGGTGGCCTGGGTCTATCCGTGGACCCACTTACGGTCCCCAGCCTTGCCTCTCCACCCTCCCTTTCCAGGCACGGCACCTGGGCAACAGACACTGGCCTGCATGAGGCAGGGCCTCCCTTCTGCTTCATATTCTTCACAAGGTGCCCACGGGAAAGAGAAGGGTGCTCAGGGAGAGCTGGGGGTGGAGAGACCCTCCCAGCCTCTGGTCCCTGCAGAGGTCTTGAGCCGGCTGCTGTCCTGAAGGTTTAAACTCCTTGGTGTTTTCTGGAAGAGTTCCCTCACCACGAACCGGGAGAGTGTGCCACAAGAGCCTTGACCCTGAGAAGGGAACGCGAGGAGGACCGCATCTTGCCTGCTCCTCCAGCCTAGGGGTTTGTTCAAGTCAGGGCTGAGGCCCCGCATCTCACGGAAGTTCTGGAAACTTCTGTCCATGACGTGGATGTTCTAGCATGTGGTTTAATGTGGTTAAAGTGAAGTCCATGTGCGTCCATTCAGCACCTGGGATGTAGGTTTTGGTTCCCCCTCTTTCAGCAACTTCACCCTCCAGAGCCTGACCCCATCCTGTGGGCTTGGCAGTTCTGTGAACGGTCATGGGCTGTGGACATCCGGTCCTCTGCTCTTTCTGGTCTACGTGCTTGGAATTTTTCTATGGCACACCTTTCTGTCCTTTTTTTTTAGTCGTCCTATAGTGTGACTTTGAAAATGTCGGATGAATGGATGAGTGAATTGCATACATTAATATTGCTCTTGTCCTGACTGATAAGCTGCTGGAACCGGGGGTCTAATCAGCGTCGATCAGAGTCACGGCCAATAACCCCATACCATTCAGCAAGGCGGTCATGCATTTGTAGTCTGTTCTGGGGCTACGCTAACACCCTGGGTCAAAGACACAGAGATGAGAGAGACGCCTGAAGCCGAGGTGGTGAATAGGAAGCGAGAGTCGACGTCTATTTGTTCTTGCAAAAATATTTACCCGCTTGTTAATGTGTGCCGGGCAAGGTGGGAGGCCCGGGCACAAGGGCAGAAAACAGGAGGTCTGGCTCTGATGCCCAAGGCGGGGGAGGCGTGGAGGCTGTGGCTGAGCTTGATGTCTTGGGAGGAGGACACGCAGGAGGAGCAACAGCAGCAGGGAGTGGCCATGGCTGTGGCTCTGGTGGCCTGGGTCTATCCGTGGACCCACTTACGGTCCCCAGCCTTGCCTCTCCACCCTCCCTTTCCAGGCACGGCACCTGGGCAACAGACACTGGCCTGCATGAGGCAGGGCCTCCCTTCTGCTTCATATTCTTCACAAGGTGCCCACGGGAAAGAGAAGGGTGCTCAGGGAGAGCTGGGGGTGGAGAGACCCTCCCAGCCTCTGGTCCCTGCAGAGGTCTTGAGCCGGCTGCTGTCCTGAAGGTTTAAACTCCTTGGTGTTTTCTGGAAGAGTTCCCTCACCACGAACCGGGAGAGTGTGCCACAAGAGCCTTGACCCTGAGAAGGGAACGCGAGGAGGACCGCATCTTGCCTGCTCCTCCAGCCTAGGGGTTTGTTCAAGTCAGGGCTGAGGCCCCGCATCTCACGGAAGTTCTGGAAACTTCTGTCCATGACGTGGATGTTCTAGCATGTGGTTTAATGTGGTTAAAGTGAAGTCCATGTGCGTCCATTCAGCACCTGGGATGTAGGTTTTGGTTCCCCCTCTTTCAGCAACTTCACCCTCCAGAGCCTGACCCCATCCTGTGGGCTTGGCAGTTCTGTGAACGGTCATGGGCTGTGGACATCCGGTCCTCTGCTCTTTCTGGTCTACGTGCTTGGAATCCTCTTCCTCTTCTCTTTCCTTCAAGGGGCTCAGGGGTACCTGCTCAGGGAAGCTTCTGTTCGCCCAAGGCGCTGACCAGCCTGTTGTTTTCCTTGTCGCTCTCACCTCTGTCCCTTCACCCCATGCATGCATGCATTTGGTGCCTAATAAATGTTAGTTCTAACCTCCACTAGTATTTTATTGCTGGTTCTCCTCTTAGGCCTCACAGCTGAATGCAAGTCTTAATTCTTTTGCCCGCATGCATCATCCTTTTCCTATTGTATTTTCAGTTTGGATCAGCTTGGTGTCCATGTTTCTATTTATTGGATTTGTGCTATTTTTTTGGATCTCAACTCACCTTGCAGAGCAAGACAGTGGCATGTATTTAAACATTTTTAAATTATGAAGGGTACGTGTGAATTTAGAAAGCAGGAAAGAGACTAATCTAAAAGAGGCATAGTATAGCTTGATAGTTTTCCCCAAACAGCATTTGACATGATTTTTGGATGACAGTCACTGAACTTGATCATGGGCTCTGGGATCTAAGGAGATCAAGGCTACTCCACCGGGGCTGGAGCTGGAGCTGGGGATGTACATGAGCTAGAAGCACATGACGCTCATGCACAGGTGATTGAGACAGCTGATAAAACATCCTTAAAACTCATTCTCCTGTATAAAATTGCTTGAAATGCTTGCTTTTGGAAGAGATTTATGTCCAAGAAATAAATTTTGTGAGTTGAATAGTGCTAGATGCAATTTTAAGTACACTGTAATTAAACTTTCCAAAGCACCTATGAACTGGCAGCTTTTGGTAAGATGAGGGTTCTATATTAAGAAAGAGTGTAAGGAATCGCTGTTTAATTGCAAGCAAATACACCTGCCCCATCCATAAAGACAGAAAGCAGATTAGTGGCTGTCACGGATGGGAAGAGGGGAGATGGGAGTGGCTGCTGGTAGATACGGAGTTTCTTTTGGAGGGGTGATGAAAATGTTCTGAAATTAGATCATGTTGATGGTTGCACAACTCAGTGATGGTACTAGAACAACTGAATCACACACTTTAAAAGAATGACTTTTATGAGCTGTGAATTATATTCTAATTTTAAAAATCATATGTCCAGGAAAAAAAAAAGAGAGAGAGAGAGAAAGTGTAAGGAAATAGTCCAAATATTAATAGTGGTAGGATTATCATTTTTTTTACCTTCCTTTACTCTTTCGGCATCTTTCATATTTTTAAAATGAGTATCAATTACTGAGCCAAAAAAAAGTTTTACTGAAAACAGTACAGTATTGCTCCTCTCTTGTGAGGAAGAGGAAAGCAGTCTTATGTTTTAAACATGGAGGCTTTGAGACTGTGGGCTCACTCTTTATATAGCAGAGTAGAATGCCCAAGGGACTTTGGAGTAATCATGGGGCTTCCTGGCTGATGAAGCCATGAGAAAAGTAAACTGTGGTTTTGCATTAAGGAGCTAAACAGACAAGAGTTGTCTTGGGAAGGTGGAAGGGCTCTTAATGCCGAGTTGCATTTAAGTCTCAGGAGCCTGAGACCCAGAGATATAAACCGAATGGATATTAAAATAGGCATCAGGGAAACTTAGTGTTCTGATCAAGTCTCATTCTAAGATCAGGCTAAATTAAATTGTGAATGGTGATTATTCAGACTTAATATGACAATGAAAAAGTCCATCACTGTAACTGAAAGTTTCTTTCTCAGAGAGCTTGCTTTACATGTAGAAAAACGAGATTCCAATTCTAGACTTATGCCTAATCTCAGATCATATTTAAAAGAAACCACTGGGACTTCCCTGCTAAGGTAAGACTCCAAGCTCCCAATACAGGGGGCCTGAGTTCAATCCCTGGTCAAGGAACTAGATCCCACATGGCACAATTGAGAGTTTAAAAATCCTGCATGCCACAACTGAAGATTCCACATTCCTCAACTAAGACCTGGCACAGCCAAATAAATAAACATTTGAAAAAAAAAAAAGAAACCACTGCTCCCTGGGATGTAAGATGGTTCAATGTATGCAAATCAATAAATGAGATATACTGCACTAACAGAATGAGGATAGAAATACAATAATTATCTCAATAGATGCAGGAAAAGACTTTGACAAAATTTGGCTTTCTTTCATGATAAAAACTCTCAACAAACTAGGAAGGAATGTACCTCAACGCGATCAAGGCCACAGTTTAGGACATATTCACTGCTAACATCATACTCAAGAGTGAAAAGCTGAGCATTTTTTACTCTAAGATCAGGAACAAGACAAGAATTCCTACTCTAGACACTTTCGTTCAGCATAATGCTAGAGTCCTAGCCAGAGCAATGAGACAAGAAAAGGAAATCATTGGTCCCTAAATTAGAACAGAAAAAGTAAAACTATTTCTGCAGAGCACATGATCTTATATACACAGAATCCAAGATTTGCCCCCCAAACCATTTGAATGAATGAATGAATTCATTAAAGTTGCAGGTTACAAAATCAATGTAATCAAGTCAGTTGTATTTCTCCATACTAACAACTAACTTTCCAAAAAAAAAAAAAAAATCCCACGTACAATAGCATCAAAGAGGATGAAATACTTAAGTATACTTTTAACCCAGGTGGTAAAAGATCTGCATATTAAAAATTATATGACACAATGAAAGAAATGGAAAAGGCCACAAAATACATGGAAAGACGTCCCATGTTTATATGTGGGAAGAACTAGTATTGTCAAAGTGTTCATTTTACCCAAAGTGATCTATGGAGTCAATGTAATCGCTATCAATATTCCAATGGCACTTTCTGCAGAAATAGAAACAAATTCTAACATTTGCATGGATTCATAAAAGACTGAATAGTTAAGGCACTCTTGAGAAAGAACAAATTTGGAGGCATCACAATTCCTGATTTCAAACTACACTTCAGAGCTATAGTAGCCAAGACATACGGTTCTGGAATAAAGACAGACATGCAGGCCAGTGGAACAGAATGATATATCCAGAAGCAAATGGTCAATTAATTCTGACAACGAAGTAAAAAACAGAGAGTGGGGAAAGGATGGTTTCTTCAGGAAATGAGGTTGGGAAAACTAGATAATCATACGCAAAAGACTGAAATTGGACCGTTATCTTAACCCATAAATAAAAATAAACCTAAATTGGATTAAGAACTTGAACCTAAGACCTGAAATTGAAAAGAGCCTAGAAGAAAACATAGAGAAAAAACCCTTTGACATGGGTCTTGGCAATGATTTTTTTTAGATACAACACTAAAAGTACAGGCAATAACAAAGCAAATAAGCCAGTGGCACTGTATCAACCTAAAATCTTCCACAGAGCAAAGGAACAATGAACAAAATGGAAGGCCACCCAGGACCTTCTAGATTTACTCCATGACTGCTTCATCTGTTGATGGTCTTGCTCGGGCTGATCGGTCCTGAATTCAGCCGCTGTTGCTACTGTTGGTGGGTCCCTCTCTTGCGTGGACCCCGTCCTCTCCGTCAGTGGCAGCTCCCATGGTGCCCAGTGTCCCAGGGGCCAGGCAACACCCTCAGGAGGCAACTCTGGGGGCCTCCTTGTAGCTTCGTGCATGATTCTTGCTTCTCATGTCTTAGTCCTACTCCTGTCGTCTTTCTGGGTCGCCAGTCAGTCACAGGTGGCTTTGGGAAGCAGAGAGGTCTTGAACTGGGTCTTGAGATGCAGGAAAGGATGGGAAGAGCTGAGGAAGGTGGATATTTCAGGTGGAAGGCTGTCAGAGGTGAGAGCAGCATAGGGCTTTGTAACATTTGGGCAACAAACCATTCAGAGTGTGAATAATAGACACATTTTAGAAATACATTTTAAAGGCCATGGATAATTTCCAGTGCCCCAGAGCACCGAGCAAAGGATGCACGCTATCTCCCTTTTTTATTTTTTTGGGCTTTTGTCTAGGATATGATGGGTACTTCAGTTTAATAATTCAGTGATGAGCTTGGAGATAAAATCGAGCCTGCTTATGAAAACTAGGTCTGTGTTTCCTGGAGGACCATTTTCACAGAATATTATTTTTTGTTTTCTCTTTTTTAAATAGTTGTGCACAATATCCCCAGCCTTCTTCTTGCTTTATTGATTTTCCAGAACGAGAGAACGAGGTGTGACTATAAAGTAACGTGACTGATTATTTTAGCATACGCACCCGAACTTATACAGCCAAATGAATTTTATGACCTTCAAAGGCATTTTCCTGATAGGCTGAAATGTTGCTGCAGATATGCCATATCAGAAAACATATTCTTAGCCCTTTCTCTGGAAATGTTCCTTGGTGTGTGAATGCAGTCTTTTGACCATTCTGAAGGCAAATCAGTGTGAACTAAAAGTACAGGCAATAACAAAGCAAATAAGCCAGTGGCACTGTATCAACCTAAAATCTTCCACAGAGCAAAGGAACAATGAACAAAATGGAAGGCCACCCAGGACCTTCTAGATTTACTCCATGACTGCTTCATCTGTTGATGGTCTTGCTCGGGCTGATCGGTCCTGAATTCAGCCGCTGTTGCTACTGTTGGTGGGTCCCTCTCTTGCGTGGACCCCGTCCTCTCCGTCAGTGGCAGCTCCCATGGTGCCCAGTGTCCCAGGGCCAGGCAACACCCTCAGGAGGCAACTCTGGGGGCCTCCTTGTAGCTTCGTGCATGATTCTTGCTTCTCATGTCTTAGTCCTACTCCTGTCGTCTTTCTGGGTCGCCAGTCAGTCACAGGTGGCTTTGGGAAGCAGAGAGGTCTTGAACTGGGTCTTGAGATGCAGGAAAGGATGGGAAGAGCTGAGGAAGGTGGATATTTCAGGTGGAAGGCTGTCAGAGGTGAGAGCAGCATAGGGCTTTGTAACATTTGGGCAACAAACCATTCAGAGTGTGAATAATAGACACATTTTAGAAATACATTTTAAAGGCCATGGATAATTTCCAGTGCCCCAGAGCACCGAGCAAAGGATGCACGCTATCTCCCTTTTTTATTTTTTTGGGCTTTTGTCTAGGATATGATGGGTACTTCAGTTTAATAATTCAGTGATGAGCTTGGAGATAAAATCGAGCCTGCTTATGAAAACTAGGTCTGTGTTTCCTGGAGGACCATTTTCACAGAATATTATTTTTTGTTTTCTCTTTTTTAAATAGTTGTGCACAATATCCCCAGCCTTCTTCTTGCTTTATTGATTTTCCAGAACGAGAGAACGAGGTGTGACTATAAAGTAACGTGACTGATTATTTTAGCATACGCACCCGAACTTATACAGCCAAATGAATTTTATGACCTTCAAAGGCATTTTCCTGATAGGCTGAAATGTTGCTGCAGATATGCCATATCAGAAAACATATTCTTAGCCCTTTCTCTGGAAATGTTCCTTGGTGTGTGAATGCAGTCTTTTGACCATTCTGAAGGCAACAAATCATTGTTTCTGTTGAGAACAGATTGATTTTTTAAAAAAACAGCCTAAATTTTGGCAACTGGGAGATTAGACTGAGTGATATTATTTTCAGTCCCAAACAAAATGTGGTTATAAAACAATAAGGCTTGTTCTTTACTGAGAAATTTATGAGTCATTTCTGGAAGTTGGGGGATTCTGTTGGGTCATACTTATTAGGCATATGAGTTGCTCTTCATTTTATTTAGTTTCACTTTATAGTGCTTTTATTTATTTATTTATTTTTGGCCACTTCTATTGGTCTTCCATTCATCTATTTTCATCCATCGTTGTTCTTTGGCCTGTGTGGGCCTCCCATCACAGTGGCCTCTCTAGTTGCAGAGCACTGGCTCTGGGCGCATGCACTCCAGAGCTCCAGTTTGGTAGTTGGACACATCAGTCTAGCTGCTCCACGGCACATGGGATCTTCCTAGGCCAGGGATCGAACCAGCACCCCTTGCACTGCAAGGCAGTGTCCTTACCCACTGGACCAACAGGGAAACCCTAGTTTCACTTTAAAGACAACATTTCCCCTGGTGAGAACCAGCACCAGGCACCAAACTCATTGGCTCTCTGTGCTCTGGGCCAAGAGGTGAGCTAGAATCTTCGTGAGTCTCCTTCCTTCAGACACCATCCGTCCCTCCTCTCCACACTCTGCACATCACAGTCCTGCCACCCGAATGCCCTCACTGCTCCGATGGGTTAAAAGCCCTACCCATCCCTTGTAACCTTGTTAAGCATTGCCTTTGATTTTCTAGAATATTATTTTTGTTTCTCTTTTTTAAATAGTTGTGCACAATATCCCCAGCCTTCTTCTTGCTTTATTGATTTTCCAGAACGAGAGAACGAGGTGTGACTATAAAGTAACGTGACTGATTATTTTAGCATACGCACCCGAACTTATACAGCCAAATGAATTTTATGACCTTCAAAGGCATTTTCCTGATAGGCTGAAATGTTGCTGCAGATATGCCATATCAGAAAACATATTCTTAGCCCTTTCTCTGGAAATGTTCCTTGGTGTGTGAATGCAGTCTTTTGACCATTCTGAAGGCAACAAATCATTGTTTCTGTTGAGAACAGATTGATTTTTTAAAAAAACAGCCTAAATTTTGGCAACTGGGAGATTAGACTGAGTGATATTATTTTCAGTCCCAAACAAAATGTGGTTATAAAACAATAAGGCTTGTTCTTTACTGAGAAATTTATGAGTCATTTCTGGAATTTGGGGGGATTCTGTTGGGTCATACTTATTAGGCATATGAGTTGCTCTTCATTTTATTTAGTTTCACTTTATAGTGCTTTTATTTATTTATTTATTTTTGGCCACTTCTATTGGTCTTCCATTCATCTATTTTCATCCATCGTTGTTCTTTGGCCTGTGTGGGCCTCCCATCACAGTGGCCTCTCTAGTTGCAGAGCACTGGCTCTGGGCGCATGCACTCCAGAGCTCCAGTTTGGTAGTTGGACACATCAGTCTAGCTGCTCCACGGCACATGGGATCTTCCTAGGCCAGGGATCGAACCAGCACCCCTTGCACTGCAAGGCAGTGTCCTTACCCACTGGACCAACAGGGAAACCCTAGTTTCACTTTAAAGACAACATTTCCCCTGGTGAGAACCAGCACCAGGCACCAAACTCATTGGCTCTCTGTGCTCTGGGCCAAGAGGTGAGCTAGAATCTTCGTGAGTCTCCTTCCTTCAGACACCATCCGTCCCTCCTCTCCACACTCTGCACATCACAGTCCTGCCACCCGAATGCCCTCACTGCTCCGATGGGTTAAAAGCCCTACCCATCCCTTGTAACCTTGTCTAAGCATTGCCCTTCCTGAAGTCTCCTTAGCCAGGTCAGTCTTCCATGAGTGCTGCCTCCTTTGAACTCCAGAAGGGCTTTGTCTCTACTACCATCTTGCTGTTCACTGTATTATTTTACTGTTCATGCCGGTGTCCTATTTCCTGGCCTGACAATAAGGCCCTGAGGGCAGGGGTTGAATCTTAAGCCCGTGAGTGCCTTGTGCGTAGTCGCTGTCGAGTAAACCTTAAAGACCACACTCATGCACGGCTTTGAAATGACGGCTGTGTGTGTGTGTGTGTGTGTGTGTGTGTGTGAGCAACTGTGTGTGCCTCTGACAGGCACCCGAGTGGCACTGTGATCTCACCATCTGGCAGAATGCCTTGCATGTGGGTCACTGAAAGAGTAAATACATTCCTTCTTAGTTCATAGGCTTATGGACTGCTGAAGGCTTTCTGCCCGTGTGCTGGTTCTACCTCATTGATGGGCTATGGACCACATGCCCGTGAACTCAGATAGATGAAGTAATCGTCACATTAGGAATGGAAGAGCCAAGCTCTGATGCAAAAGTAGGGGATGGGATAGATCGTGTGACCCAGCCATTTAGAAGATGCGGTATGTGGGGAACACAGAACACCTGCTGGGTGAGCGGGTTATCTTTACTACAGTGTGGAGGAGGGGAGGTATCTAGCCCCCAGCAGAGGAATCAGACGACAAACCCTTCCTCCTTCATCATTTTATTAACCGCTTATCCCCATAGTTCAAAGCAACACTATCTAAACACTTCACCAACATCTATTGTTTATAGTATTTTCCCATAGGTCCCATGTTCTATTGTCTAAACAACAATGTATATTTAAGTAATGATTGATTTTTCCCAAATTTTTACAAGGGAAACCCTAGTTTCACTTTAAAGACAACATTTCCCCTGGTGAGAACCAGCACCAGGCACCAAACTCATTGGCTCTCTGTGCTCTGGGCCAAGAGGTGAGCTAGAATCTTCGTGAGTCTCCTTCCTTCAGACACCATCCGTCCCTCCTCTCCACACTCTGCACATCACAGTCCTGCCACCCGAATGCCCTCACTGCTCCGATGGGTTAAAAGCCCTACCCATCCCTTGTAACCTTGTCTAAGCATTGCCCTTCCTGAAGTCTCCTTAGCCAGGTCAGTCTTCCATGAGTGCTGCCTCCTTTGAACTCCAGAAGGGCTTTGTCTCTACTACCATCTTGCTGTTCACTGTATTATTTTACTGTTCATGCCGGTGTCCTATTTCCTGGCCTGACAATAAGGCCCTGAGGGCAGGGGTTGAATCTTAAGCCCGTGAGTGCCTTGTGCGTAGTCGCTGTCGAGTAAACCTTAAAGACCACACTCATGCACGGCTTTGAAATGACGGCTGTGTGTGTGTGTGTGTGTGTGTGTGTGTGTGAGCAACTGTGTGTGCCTCTGACAGGCACCCGAGTGGCACTGTGATCTCACCATCTGGCAGAATGCCTTGCATGTGGGTCACTGAAAGAGTAAATACATTCCTTCTTAGTTCATAGGCTTATGGACTGCTGAAGGCTTTCTGCCCGTGTGCTGGTTCTACCTCATTGATGGGCTATGGACCACATGCCCGTGAACTCAGATAGATGAAGTAATCGTCACATTAGGAATGGAAGAGCCAAGCTCTGATGCAAAAGTAGGGGATGGGATAGATCGTGTGACCCAGCCATTTAGAAGATGCGGTATGTGGGGAACACAGAACACCTGCTGGGTGAGCGGGTTATCTTTACTACAGTGTGGAGGAGGGGAGGTATCTAGCCCCCAGCAGAGGAATCAGACGACAAACCCTTCCTCCTTCATCATTTTATTAACCGCTTATCCCCATAGTTCAAAGCAACACTATCTAAACACTTCACCAACATCTATTGTTTATAGTATTTTCCCATAGGTCCCATGTTCTATTGTCTAAACAACAATGTATATTTAAGTAATGATTGATTTATTTTCCCATTTTAATTATTCAAAGACAAGCTGATGGAAAACCTGCCAATGAAAATAGCGATCAATGAGAGAACTAGCCTTGGTGTACCCAGTTATAATTCTACTCCAAAGCAAAGACACTTGACATTTTAGTTAACCTGCACAAAATCTTGCTGTCAATAAAGACACAATTTATATGGTGGCTCTTTGAAATGTTGAAAATATCTCATGCACCCCCTTCCTATTTCTGCAAATCAGTAGGCATCTGGGAGCCCCAGCTGTAATCCTTGTAAAGCACATTTGATGGTTTGAACTCCATCTGTACACACAGTGACTGGAATTGGTAGTATAGTCTCATGATATAAGGAACAATAGAAGGAGGTAATTGGGAAGTTCTCAGGAGAATTAAGGCACTTGAAGTCAGCAAGGCCTTCCATGTTGAGGGCAACTCTTTTTCCCCTGGAGGGCTTGCACAGAATCTCCAAGTCACTCCATCCTGGCCAGATTCCTCACTGATAAGCAAGGGCTGACCATCCATGGCTCTCTGAATATGCGGCATCGTTCCCACCCAACCCCTCAGGGCAGCTCTTCCTCAACCAGAGAGTCAACCCAGTCTTGTTTCCTGAGTGGTCCTTGAATCATTCTTTCCCCTCTGTCTGCTCTTCTAGTCCTGGAGTCTGGAATTTCAAGAGCATCTGGAAATAGAAACCCAACTTGTTTCCCCACCTCCTGTCATGTGACCCTCCAATTTGGCCTGAAGAAAATACCAGCATCTCACTGCTGCTGCAGAAAACCCTCCTGTGGCCCTCGCCCCCTGGGGACTGGTCTCCCCCGGGCTGGCTCACCCACTTCCACGTGGTCACCTCCTCACCTGCCACTTTGCTCTCTGGCCTCTGGGTTCCTTCCACACACCATGCTGTTTGCCATTCATGTCCTCCTTTATTCTGGTGAGAGCCCTGTGGTCTCGGCCCCGCCATACCTGGTATCTTCTCTCTCTCCTGCCATTTCCCTGGCTCCCCCGTTAGAAGATGAGCAACACTGGGTCTTACTCAGCTTTCCCCTTAAGTTCCTGGTGGTGTGCTTGTACATTTCTTTTGGGTAATAGACCCTCGGTTATTCGTTGACCGTAGCTGAATTAAGAGAGACAGTGTATGGAATTTTCTGTGGCACATACTTGGCATATAGAGACACAAATTCACGTTAGTTGTTCCTCACTGCTGTGAATACCCTCAGAGAGAATTTTCACTCATTTCTAAATGCATGTCACTGCAACCCGTGACCACCCTCACTTGTTACAGACAAATTTTCACTGAGTTGATCTCTGGATTTCAATAAAAGATTTCATCTTTATAATTCAGGTGAATCTGGACTGTGGGTTGAAGTTATCTCTGTCCAACTTACGAAGGAAGGATTGCTAAACAGAGCAACCCTTTGCATTGCATAGGTGACTGTTGAAACTCTTTAAGAAAATAAACTATCCTCAAGTACTTGAGCTGATGTTAGCTCATCATCACTGCTTTAAAAAATACACTTAAAAACATTTCACTCTTGGCTGCCTTTCTCCCATGCGTCAGAACTTGCACTTTGAAACCTGTTTGCCTGAGTTCAAGTCCTGGCTAGCTTTGTGACCTTAAGGAAGTTTGTAAGGTCACTGTGCCCCCAGATTCCCCCACTGGGGATAATGACTGTGCTCACCTCTTAGCATCTTGGAAAGATTTCATGAATAGACCTGGAGCGGGGCCGGGCACAGTTAGCTATCGTTGCTGCTGTTTAGTTGCTCAGTGATGTCTGGCTCTTCTGTGACCCCACCAGGCTCCTCTGTCCACAGGATTTCCCCAGCAAGAATACTGGAGTGTGCTGCCATTTCCCTCTCCAGGAGATCTTCCTGACCCAGAGATTGAACCTATGTTTCCTGCTAGGTGGATTCTTTACCACTGAGCCACCTGGGAAGCTTGATGATAGTACCTGTTAAATGAATGACCCAAATCTTAGCCAAGAGAATGCAGCAAGATGCGGATTCGTTGCTTGTGCCTACAAAGCACTACTGCCTACCTCAGAGAATTCACTGCCAGAATTAGTTATTGTTACCCCATTATTAACTGAAGGCTTGTACTCAACAAACATTGCATAGGTGCTGGTGGATAGAGTGTGGCTTTTATTTTATTTTTTAAGATATTTTATTTTTAAAAAATATGGTTGTTTTTAAATTCTGCTTGGAATTCTCACATGATCTCCAGGAGAGATCATACACTGAAGTGAAAAGGGAAGCCAGTCATACCTCAAACGGGTGGCCTCACTTTGAATGATCTTGGGCTTATATCGTTAGGTAGCTTTTGACCTTAAGCAAGTCAGATAAGGTTTAAAAAATAACTACTGGATTTAGCAGCAAAGACGTTTTAGGTGACGTTGGATTAAGGGCAGTGAGAACAGAAGCCAGAATGCAGTAGGCTTAGAAGTGATTGGTAAGAAGATTGTCAAGGAGGAAGGAGTGGATTTTTCTCTCAAGAAGAAGGTCTGAGTGTCAGCTGCCTTTCTGAGCATCAGTTTCTAGTGGTAAAGCGAAGACCGTCATCCTTCTCCTGACTCCTTGACAGACTATGAGCACTTTGCTAATAGTAAATTTCACATCAACATATATTATTATTAGCCTATTGCAACCCTTTGTCTCTTAGGTTAGGTATTTAAACTTAAAAAAAAAATCTGTTTCTTGAAAAGTCTTCTCTAAATAAAGCTTTAAACTGAATGTGCTTTTCAGAAAGTTTTCAAAGTTTCCTATGACAAAATTTACATTTATCCTCCAATTTGAACAGTAACAGCACAATTCTGTTGGGCTGGCCAGAAATATTTGGGTTTTTCTGTAACATTCTAGTGAAAAATCCAAATGGACTTTTTGGACAATACAATATTTTCCATTTTGTTTCATTGATTGATACTTGCCTTGCCATGGGGCTTGAGAACTTGAAATGTAAATGGTGCACGGTAAATAAATCCTGGTGAGTTCTCACTCTAGTCTCTCTCATAGATGAGAGCTCTGGTTTTCTGCAAACTCTTGTCCAAACCCCTGCCTTCCTTATATTTTTATTATGACACTGGAGATATTTCTTTGCAGGTTCAATTCTCTCCCATCTTAAAACATACAAGGGAGCCAGTCAACCAGCAACCACTGCTTCTGGGACCATGTGTTCCATCCCACCCCAGCTCCACCTCCACACTCCTTTTCTCTCCAGACAAGACCCAGCGCCTGCTCACTTGCTCACTTCCCATTGATCCTCAGGCCTTCGGTAGGGCTTCTGCTCCACTTTCCACTGAAATGGCTCTCTCCAAGGCCACTAGGAACTCCCTGGCTCCTAAACAGAATTCATTTTCCCAATCCTTCTTTTGCTTTAGTACTTTGCAATATTTGACTCTGATATGCTTAGTCCCCTCCTGTTGGGTTTATGGCAGGGCCCTCAGTTGTGTAGGGGTTCTGAAAACCTGAGCACCTTGAATACAGTCCAGTAGCCTCATTTTACAGACGAAGAAATGAAGGTCTAGAGTAATGCATTGACCTTTATCAGTCAGCCATTGCTGCAGTAACATCATGTAGTAAACCATTCCAAACTCACTGGCAAACAACATGAATTTTTCTCATGGTCTGGGCGTTGACTGGGGGAGCTCTCTTCCAGGTGGTGGGTGGGGTTCATAGCTACTCCATGTGGGTTTGTAATGGAGCATGGGCTCCATTACAGAGGATACTTTGGGAATGTTCTACTCCTAATAGATCATGGCAATGCAAGAATGCAAGGGGGTAGGTTAGTTGGTCCAACTGGGAGCCATGGGCTCCATTACAGAGGATACTTTGGGAATGTTCTATCTAAAATTTACATTTATCCTCCAATTTAAAGTAACAGCACAATTCTGTTGGGCTGGCCAGAAATATTTGGGTTTTTCTGTAACATTCTAGTGAAAATCCAAATGGACTTTTTGGACAATACAATATTTTCCATTTTGTTTCATTGATTGATACTTGCCTTGCCATGGGGCTTGAGAACTTGAAATGTAAATGGTGCACGGTAAATAAATCCTGGTGAGTTCTCACTCTAGTCTCTCTCATAGATGAGAGCTCTGGTTTTCTGCAAACTCTTGTCCAAACCCCTGCCTTCCTTATATTTTTATTATGACACTGGAGATATTTCTTTGCAGGTTCAATTCTCTCCCATCTTAAAACATACAAGGGAGCCAGTCAACCAGCAACCACTGCTTCTGGGACCATGTGTTCCATCCCACCCCAGCTCCACCTCCACACTCCTTTTCTCTCCAGACAAGACCCAGCGCCTGCTCACTTGCTCACTTCCCATTGATCCTCAGGCCTTCGGTAGGGCTTCTGCTCCACTTTCCACTGAAATGGCTCTCTCCAAGGCCACTAGGAACTCCCTGGCTCCTAAACAGAATTCATTTTCCCAATCCTTCTTTTGCTTTAGTACTTTGCAATATTTGACTCTGATATGCTTAGTCCCCTCCTGTTGGGTTTATGGCAGGGCCCTCAGTTGTGTAGGGGTTCTGAAAACCTGAGCACCTTGAATACAGTCCAGTAGCCTCATTTTACAGACGAAGAAATGAAGGTCTAGAGTAATGCATTGACCTTTATCAGTCAGCCATTGCTGCAGTAACATCATGTAGTAAACCATTCCAAACTCACTGGCAAACAACATGAATTTTTCTCATGGTCTGGGCGTTGACTGGGGGAGCTCTCTTCCAGGTGGTGGGTGGGGTTCATAGCTACTCCATGTGGGTTTGTAATGGAGCATGGGCTCCATTACAGAGGATACTTTGGGAATGTTCTACTCCTAATAGATCATGGCAATGCAAGAATGCAAGAGGAGGTAGGTCCCTGGCAGCACAGCGGTTAGGACTCCATGCTGCCACTGCAGGTGCACGGATTTAATCCCTTATTGGGGAATTACGATTCCATAAGATGTGAGATGTAGCAAAAAAGTAAAAGACAAGAGGAAATAAGCCATGTTTCTTGAGAGCTCAGTCTTAACGTGGTTGAAGGTGACTTCAGCTCTTACTCCTTTGGTTAAAGCAAGTCACATGCTACGTCTGGAGTGAATGGGGTGGAGAAGAAGATCCACTGAAGGGGGAGGTACTGATGCTTCCGAGAATCAATATTTACTCTGATGATGTAACATTTTGATAAAAAGGAGGCATGAAGAGCTGGGAGGAATGCTTCAGTTTACCACATGCCCGAAGACCACCCCTGTGGGTTCTGACAAAGGAGAAAGAGGACCCGAGGCACTAGACACAACCAAAGAAGAAACAAAGCTGAAAACAAACAAAGAGCAAGCAAAACAAAAACGTAAAGCTAATGGAAGTTTGGGTTTTTATTGTAAACGGCAGCAATGAGGTCTGAAAATAGAACAGACATTGATGGGGAGATTGTCGGGGCTCCAGGGTGGTGAGTCATGGTGGCTGCCGGCCTTGGGGTTAGGAAGGAGCCCTGGAGGGCTAAAGGAGGCTTGTGCGCTCCGTGCAGGGGCTTGGCTGGGACCTGGGCTGAGCCTGAGGCTGAACCCAGGAATTTTTATCAGAATAAGTGATAGAGATCAGGAGCTGACCAGTGATGGAGTCACAGCACACCCTTAGAAGAGTAAATATTGGTTCAGTGACGGGTGAGGCAGAGGCAGCTGCCACATGGAGGACCCAACTCGAGTCAAAACAGGATTGGGCAACATTTCTGAAGTCCTTGAGAAGAAAGCCTAGAGTAATGCATTGACCTTTATCAGTCAGCCATTGCTGCAGTAACATCATGTAGTAAACCATTCCAAACTCACTGGCAAACAACATGAATTTTTCTCATGGTCTGGGCGTTGACTGGGGGAGCTCTCTTCCAGGTGGTGGGTGGGGTTCATAGCTACTCCATGTGGGTTTGTAATGGAGCATGGGCTCCATTACAGAGGATACTTTGGGAATGTTCTACTCCTAATAGATCATGGCAATGCAAGAATGCAAGAGGAGGTAGGTCCCTGGCAGCACAGCGGTTAGGACTCCATGCTGCCACTGCAGGTGCACGGATTTAATCCCTTATTGGGGAATTACGATTCCATAAGATGTGAGATGTAGCAAAAAAGTAAAAGACAAGAGGAAATAAGCCATGTTTCTTGAGAGCTCAGTCTTAACGTGGTTGAAGGTGACTTCAGCTCTTACTCCTTTGGTTAAAGCAAGTCACATGCTACGTCTGGAGTGAATGGGGTGGAGAAGAAGATCCACTGAAGGGGGAGGTACTGATGCTTCCGAGAATCAATATTTACTCTGATGATGTAACATTTTGATAAAAAGGAGGCATGAAGAGCTGGGAGGAATGCTTCAGTTTACCACATGCCCGAAGACCACCCCTGTGGGTTCTGACAAAGGAGAAAGAGGACCCGAGGCACTAGACACAACCAAAGAAGAAACAAAGCTGAAAACAAACAAAGAGCAAGCAAAACAAAAACGTAAAGCTAATGGAAGTTTGGGTTTTTATTGTAAACGGCAGCAATGAGGTCTGAAAATAGAACAGACATTGATGGGGAGATTGTCGGGGCTCCAGGGTGGTGAGTCATGGTGGCTGCCGGCCTTGGGGTTAGGAAGGAGCCCTGGAGGGCTAAAGGAGGCTTGTGCGCTCCGTGCAGGGGCTTGGCTGGGACCTGGGCTGAGCCTGAGGCTGAACCCAGGAATTTTTATCAGAATAAGTGATAGAGATCAGGAGCTGACCAGTGATGGAGTCACAGCACACCCTTAGAAGAGTAAATATTGGTTCAGTGACGGGGTGAGGCAGAGAGCAGCTGCCACATGGAGGACCCAACTCGAGTCTGAAAAAGCAGGATTGGGGGGCAACATTTCTGAAGTCCTTGAGAAGCCTGGAAGCAGAAAGCCCACTGTGTTCACTATATCCTGAACTACAATAACCAGGGGGCATCCTTATAGACTGCGAGCTCTGTTGTTTGGGATGATTCATTGTTCTATACTTGGCAATAAATTTACGTAAGATGCTATGCCAAGGTATGGCTACCGCTGGAAACCTAAATAGCTCCAGAATTACTATAAATATTCTCATGAGTAATGTGGCCCTACTGAGCTGTTAAAGAAAAAAACTATGTTTTAGGATTATCATTTGCCCTTCCAGAAACTTCCCCGAGGTGCAGGTTAGTGGCTGAAAGGAGAAAGGGTATATCTGAGCATCACAAGGCCTGTTAGACAGGGGAACTGAACTTGGGCTTCCAGAAACTTCCCCGAGGTGCAGGTTAGTGGCTGAAAGGAGAAAGGGTATATCTGAGCATCACAAGGCCTGTTAGACAGGGGAACTGAACTTGGGCTCTGAAAGATAAAAAGGGATTTTTCCACGTTCCTCCCTATTGTACACTGCTGTATGTTCTCCTCTAGGAAGTTGCTAGTGAATCTCAAGAAGGAGGTGCTTTTGCAATCCAAAATCAGCCAGCAATTTCATTTCCTTTTTTCACTATAAAAAGGGTATGCTGACTCAAATAATTAAAATATTGATTAGTTAGCATACTAATAATAAATACTGAAAAATTCCCATTAGACAAAAATCCCCCCACACACACACGGGGGAAAATAAAAAAAAACCAAAACAACAAAGCCCTACATTCAAAATGAGCCAGGAAAAAAATGTTTTTGAATTAGCATTTTCTTTCTTGAGAGTCAGTTTCTTTCCAGGTCACGTCCTCTTACCCCAGGGTGGACGGGAAGACCTATCCTCATCCACAAACTCATGCACTGGCTTTTTCCGTGCCTGGTGACAGTTCTGGAGGTCTTTGTGCCAGATCGCGTAGGGTTAGGGCGGCCCTGCCCCATATTCATGGCCACTTGGCACCTCCGAACGAAGCCTTAATTGGAAATAGTGTCTTTCTAGGGGTAACCAAGTGAAGTTTGTGCTGAACTTACAGTGGGTCCTCATCCAGGACTGATGCCCTTGGACAAGCGGATCTGGACACAGAGACACACAGAGTGGAGGTGACGTGAAGGCACAGACACATAGGGAGAAGCCCATGGGAGAACGGAGGTTGAGACTGGAGTGATGGATCTTCACAGCAGCCCCAAGGATTGCTGGAAACCACCAGAAGCTAGGAAGAGTCAGGGAGGGGCTTCCCTTGGGGCCTCAGAGTGGGCACCCCCACTGCTGACATTCTGCTTTCAGATTTCCAGCCTCCAGAAATGTGAGAGTCCATAGTAGTCTCTAAGTCTCTGCTTCCCCAGATAATGAACATGACAAGGATGTTGGTGGAAACTAAAAGCCACCATATTTATAAAATGTTTGGTACAATGCCTGGCCTACAGCACATGTTTAGTAAAAATTAGCTGCTATGAGCCATATGGTTCTCACCTCAGTGTGAAGTGTCCTTGATTTTCCTATTCCTGTAAAAGTCACATAGATATCTATCCCCTCGGGGATGTACCATGACATCCAGTGTAGAGTCGGCACTAAAACCATCTTTATGGAATGAAGACTGGAACAATGACATCTCATCAAAGGAGGAAACAGCTTACAGACTTCATGAGGTTTAGTAACCCGCTTGAAAAAGCCAAGAAGGATATATTTTAATAAAATTTTTCGCACTGGGCCATGTGGTGGCCAGCCTCCAAGATGGTCCCTAGTGATTCCTATCCCCTAGCATTCACACCTTTGCACAGTCCCTCCCCACTGTTCCAGGCTCAGACAGGTGACTGACAGAATACAGCGGAGCTGAGGCTATTTAAGATTAGACTATGAAAGTTGGAGGCTTCCATCTTGGGTTCTTGCTCTCCCCTGCGTTGTTTATTTAGGGGGAAGTCAGTCGCCATATTGAGGAGCGCTATGTATGGAAGGCCCATGGGGTGAAGCCTGCCAACAGCTACCTAAGTGGGCAGGAATGTGACTCTCTAGGCCCAGGCAAGCTTTAAATCACTGCAGCCTCAGCTGACGGCTTGACTTATCCTTACGGCAAACCCTGACCCCAAGCAGTTCAGATGACACACTCCCAGATTCCTGACCCTTGGAAACTATAAGATGATAAATGTTCGGTGCATTAAGCCACTTGGGTGTCGGGGCTTATTTGTTACACAGCACTAGATAACCAATACAGGTGAGGAGATAGGAATGGCTAGGATAAGCCAGGACTGAGACCAGGAACCGTGGTGGGAGACATTATAAAACACAGGAGGCAGGCATGGAGATGGGCCAGACACGGAGACAGTTGGGCAGGTTCTGTGGTCTGTGCCTCTGGTCAGAGCTCAGGGCAGATGAGAGCCAGAGCCAACCATGCCACTGAGCAGAAGGCACCGAGATCTTGGTGGACTTAGGCTGCAGTGCTACCTTTTGGCCCAGTTTCACACAATTTCCAGTTGGACCGCCGGTTGATCACTGAAGCTATGACGCAATCAAAGGCCAATGAGTAAATATGGTGAGAAGTAAGTCAACACAAAGATTTGGGGATTACAGTAATAAACAAAATGCAATGGAATTATAAATATTTTTGAAACACTCACAATATTCTTTTGTAATTTTGATGGCTTAAGCTCTTGAAGTTGTCGCCCCAGCCAGGAGGCAGAATCAGGTTTCCTAGGCCTGTTTCAGGTTATTAAGTAGGTCATGGTTCAATGGAAAGTTGGAAATATTGACTGGGTTTATGAAGATGTACCTCAAATCCAATTGGCAAATGTTTTCCGAATGCTCACCAAGCTCATTATAAAAGAATCTAGAGTCATTCTGTGTACCTAGTACAAGCACCCACTACTCCTTCTCCCACCCATGGCTACTCAGGAATAGGGAAACTCGGTGGGCAAAAGAGAGCCCCTCTATTCTTTGCCCAGGCCAGGTCTCCCCTTTGAATTGACTTGTCTTTGTTTCGAGACTTGGGACCTTGCTGACTCAGTGGCAAATCGGATCAATTACTTGATCCCCAGGGGATAATGGGATCCCGAGAACGGCATCTGCTTTTTCCATGGGCGTCAGAGTCCTACTCCACAGAAGGGAGCAAAGCCTCCCACACCCCCTGTCTTGTAGACAGGTTGAGCTCTAGGCAATTTGCTGTTCTGCAAACAGAAAGTGAGAGACACAGCGCCTGCTAGCTCAGGGCGTGGGCTCAGAGCCAGACAAGCCTGGGTTTGAACGTCTGCTCTACTTCCTCCTATCTGTGCGGCCTTGGGTGAGTGACCGTCTCCCTGAGCCTTGGTTTTCCCATCTGCAAAATGGTGATCCTAACAGCACCTCCCACACAGAGTACGGAGAAGAATAAATACGTTGATGTACGAAGCACTTAGAAAGACTCCTGGCCCCTGGGAAATAATCTGTAACTGGTCCCTATTATTATGCAGGATATAGAGGCAAAAGGAGCCCCTCTGCTCTCTCTGGGCTCAAATGTAATTGTCTGTTGGGGTTCACTCAAGGCAGATGTCTCTCTTTCACAACATCTACCGGGTTCTTTTAGGACTTCATAAAAACAAAAGGATTAACTACAGATGACTAAGCCCACATGATGGAAACAGAACCAGGTACAGTAAACAATGATCTTAGGCAGGATTAGACGCCTACAAACAATACACTGAGTGCTTCTGCTCTCTGCCTGCAATCCCTCTACCATGAGGGAGCCAGTGGCCAAGGACAACGTCTCTGTGTGCCCAGGATAATTTGGGTGATCTCCTGGAGGAGGCGGCTCTCAAGCAGAGACTTGAAGAATTCAGGACTTGCCAGGTGGAGAAAGGAAGTGCGTACAGAAGAGTGTGCTGGGGCCAGGGTAAGGTAAGCAGACACCTGGAACACAAGATTTAAGGAGGCACTCATTCTCAGTGTAGTGTGAGAGTAGGGTTAGCACCTGCCCGGTGGGCGCCTCCTTAAATTTTGTATCCTAGATGCCTCTCTTCAGTTACCTTAATCCTGGCCCTGAAGAAGAGCTTGGAAACATAAAGCAAGTCAGTATGACTAGAAATGTCCAAATCATGAAAGACTGCTTGAGGACAGAGATCACATGGAGCGAGGCTGAGAAGTCAGGCTGGGGCCAGATCATAAAAGGTCTTAGGCGCCAAATAAAGGAGTTTAGTGTTGGTCAAAAAGTAACAGGGACCCATTGAAAAACGTCTGAACTGATACACAACATGATCAGATTTGCCTGTTAGATTCTTCTGGCACTGGCATGAATAGCAGATGGTGAATGAAGGAAGAACCTGGAGACTAGGAGCATAATTCAGGACTCTCCTGAAGAGTCCATGCCTGAAGGAATGACACAATTGCCTGAATTAGGGTGGTGCCAGTGAGACACAAGGAGACCCCACTAGAGAGCTGGTGTGAAGGCAAACTTGTGAGTACATGATCTGACAGTAGACCTGACAGTACTCGAAGGTGATTGAAGGCAGATGAAGGTCGACGAGAAGAGCTGGAAACGGCACAGTTTAGGGCCCTCACTGGGTCTCCAGTGGCGAACACTCCATCTGCCAACGCAGAGGACGCAGGTTTGACCCCTGGTCCGGAAAGACCCCTCCTGCCGTGGGGCCACCTGGCCAGCGTGTCTCGAGTACCGAAGCCCACACCCTAGAGCTCACGCTCCACAACAAGAGAAGCCGTCGCAATGAGACCCCGCCCACACCGCAACTAGAGAGCAGGCCCTGTGCGCCACAACCAGAGAGAGGCCGCGTGCATCCTCTAAGACATAGCGCAGCCAAAACCAAACATAAATTAACACATGAAAACGTTTAAAAAATGGCACAGGGTGGAAGCCACAGGGAGTTATTAGGTAAGACAAGAAGGGCACTGAAGGCGGTTAGCAGGGCTTTCCCAAACCCAGGGGAAATCTCTGTGCGCTGCTCCCTGTTGCTTTTCCGCAGGATACAGTCTCTGGGGGTCAGATGCCTCTTACCCTCTGTATGGTGCCCACTCTCTCTGATTTGAGCCGATCTGAGCAGAGCCACTTCCAGACCCCACTGACTTTCCAGGCAGTCTTAAGGTTGTTGAAGTCTTTTCAAAGACTGTGCGGCTGGGTTCCAACCCACGCACCATCAAGCCCAGCCTCCCATTCTGGACGTGCCAGCCCCCGGGCTCTGCCCTGCCCCACAGGCTCTCTGACTCTGGGAGGTGGAGGGCGGAGGAGGTGAGGAGAGGGAGGGCGGGTCTGCAGGCTGGCAGGCTCCAGCCTCCTGGGAAGAGTCCCCTGAGAGACAATGAGGGCCAGAAAGGCCGTGGGAGGGCAGCTGGGTTCTGAGCCACTGTCCAGAAAGGCTGAGGCCGCGGTGCTGGGAAAGGACGGCCGTGTTCAGGGGCCAAGCCCAGGGCAGGGGAAGTGGCAGGGCTGTGGGGCTGCCCGTGGAGGCCACCCCGGGACTGACTGCCTCTGACCCAGGCACAGCCACACGTGATGACCTCGTGGTCCACTAAAGCCCTCAGATCCTTTTCCTTGACCTTGAGTGAAGTCAGGTCTCCCGCCCTTCCTGCGCTTGAGAAGTTTGGAAAATACTGGTTCCGCACATATTTCTCGACATTCTCATAAAAGTCAAGGGAGCGAAAGTGCAAGTCTGAGCTCTTAAAACATTAATTAAAGAAACACACAAGGTGCCCATTTGGACACGGGTCTCCAGTGGCGAACACTCCATCTGCCAACGCAGAGGCGCAGGTTTGACCCTGGTCCGGAAAGACCCCTCCTGCCGTGGGGCCACCTGGCCAGCGTGTCTCGAGTACCGAAGCCCACACCCTAGAGCTCACGCTCCACAACAAGAGAAGCCGTCGCAATGAGACCCCGCCCACACCGCAACTAGAGAGCAGGCCCTGTGCGCCACAACCAGAGAGAGGCGCGTGCATCCTCTAAGTCATAGCGCAGCCAAAACCAAACATAAATTAACACATGAAAACGTTTAAAAAATGGCACAGGGTGGAAGCCACAGGGAGTTATTAGGTAAGACAAGAAGGGCACTGAAGGCGGTTAGCAGGGCTTTCCCAAACCCAGGGGAAATCTCTGTGCGCTGCTCCCTGTTGCTTTTCCGCAGGATACAGTCTCTGGGGGTCAGATGCCTCTTACCCTCTGTATGGTGCCCACTCTCTCTGATTTGAGCCGATCTGAGCAGAGCCACTTCCAGACCCCACTGACTTTCCAGGCAGTCTTAAGGTTGTTGAAGTCTTTTCAAAGACTGTGCGGCTGGGTTCCAACCCACGCACCATCAAGCCCAGCCTCCCATTCTGGACGTGCCAGCCCCCGGGCTCTGCCCTGCCCCACAGGCTCTCTGACTCTGGGAGGTGGAGGGCGGAGGAGGTGAGGAGAGGGAGGGCGGGTCTGCAGGCTGGCAGGCTCCAGCCTCCTGGGAAGAGTCCCCTGAGAGACAATGAGGGCCAGAAAGGCCGTGGGAGGGCAGCTGGGTTCTGAGCCACTGTCCAGAAAGGCTGAGGCCGCGGTGCTGGGAAAGGACGGCCGTGTTCAGGGGCCAAGCCCAGGGCAGGGGAAGTGGCAGGGCTGTGGGGCTGCCCGTGGAGGCCACCCCGGGACTGACTGCCTCTGACCCAGGCACAGCCACACGTGATGACCTCGTGGTCCACTAAAGCCCTCAGATCCTTTTCCTTGACCTTGAGTGAAGTCAGGTCTCCCGCCCTTCCTGCGCTTGAGAAGTTTGGAAAATACTGGTTCCGCACATATTTCTCGACATTCTCATAAAAGTCAAGGGAGCGAAAGTGCAAGTCTGAGCTCTTAAAACATTAATTAAAGACACCATCATTTCCTTATTTCACAGAGGGTTGCTACCTCATTTGGGATTATTAGCAAAGCAAGACAGCCTTTGTTGTGCTCCACAAAGTGATTAATTCAGACTCTAGGTGAATCTTGGCTTTCTCAACATCTTTTGATGTGCTAAGATTCCCCAGTGAGGACAAACATCATCAATTACTTAAACAAGCTATTACCTTGAGAGCAGAATTACCAGTGAGGCCCAGTCTACTAATTGGTAGATAAAGAGACAGAAATGAACTTGGGCTCTGGGCTTGACCCTAACCTGTCCAGCAGGAGTTAGAGTCCTTTAAATCATCTCATGGCAATGCTCCTGCTGATCTGGGATGGTCTAGGTAAATTTCCATCTCCGCAGAATTTCCTCTTGGGCGACTTGAGTCTCAAGAAGCCAGAAGCTACCCATGGGTCTCTTATGAGAACCTCATTCTTGTGGGCTAAGTCAGGGGGCTCAGTGCTGGGGGAACACAGAAGCATTCATAGAAGCACACTTCTTGCTTGAATGGAGCTGGTAAGAAATTCTTCGGCTTGCTTTTTTCTTCACATGTCCCAAATCCTCTAGCTTCTGGGGAATGAGGCAGATGAGGTAGGGATTTCTGTAGGATCCTATGTCTGAGCGGACGGTCCCCTGACACATAAGGAATTCAAAGCCTAAATGAAAGGGGCAGGTGTTCATTTTAAAATATGTCAACACATACTACATTTTTTAAAATTTATAAATTCAAATATATTGCAACACATTTAAATATAATTTATTTTAGAAGTATTTACTATATTTTTAACGCACTAAGCCATGACGTTTTTTTTTTAGGTCATGACTTTTTATTTTTTTCTGCTCTCCTCCTTAGAAAAGAGGTTTAGGGGGAGATTTTTTTTTTTTTTTAACTGCATTTATGTACTTCACTGGTTTTTCTGAATGGGGAAGGGGAACTCCATCTTGTTAAATTCAGGCAAGTAACCGATACTTAAAAAAAAACAATCCAGAAGTGTTCCATAAATATCAGCCACTGAACTGGTCTGGTCACAGAATTCAATTGTTCTGTCCTATTTTTAAGACAGATGAGCTGCATGTGGTCTCAGGTTGTGAAACTACTTTTGTATTACCTTGATCGTTCTTCTCCCTGACTTCTCACTGGCATGAAAGGGCAAGGCGCCTTCCAAAATTCTTCCATGAGAAGTGGTAGAGAACGGGGAATGCGAAGGTGGAGGCAGAGCCGAGCAGAGGCCTCGCTCTGAGTCTCCTCCTTTCTTAGCCACCTTCTCCAGCCTCTGAGTCTCCTCCTTTCTTAGCCACCTTCTCCAGCTCTGCCCCACTTGCCGCCTTAGGTCCTGGGAGATGTCAGCCTGGTGGGGCCGGGCCCCGGAGGGCACACCTGAGGAGAGAGAGCCCCCAGCATGAAAGCCTGGGCCCAGGGCTCCTCCACAGGAATTCCCGGAGCTCACCCTTCCCAGGGACCCCAGGACACTGCTTCCCTCAACACAGCAGCCTCTTCCAGCAGCATACCCTGCTACGGGGACACAGCTCTTTGGGATGCCAGCTTTCACCCCTCTGTCCTCAGTTGAATGGATTTTTGGAAATTGGTCTGCTTTCGAGGGCCCTGTTTTTTGAAAACTAGCCTTGAGGAAAAATAATTATACATGTCAGGACCACCTGCCATTTTTTTCAAGTTCAACAAATATGTAGCCTCCAAGAGCAGGACAGACATGCTCCTAAGTGATCAAAACACAGCTCAACTGGCACATCCTGAGTGTGATTCTTGTCTGCTAGAAGGGTCATCATGCAAATGCTTCATCGACTGCTTGTTGTTAGCATTGACTGGGTGTCAGGTCACTAGGCTGTAAGTGCCGCAACCCTGTAGCTTCCCTGGGTACGCAGCACGTGGCTGGCTTGTAGGAGACATGCGTGTCCGCCCGATGATTCTTGTAACATGTTGGTGACCATTAGCCCTGACAGAGATGAAGGGTGTCATTCCAGGATGCCTCCGCTTCGTGAGGGTAAACTGCTGTCATAGTTCAGAATAAACCCAATGCCAGATGCAGATCAACTCTCTTCAGTTCTGAGAAATGAAATATGCGACAGCAAGATCCAGTAGATCTCATTCTCCACGTGTACTTTGAGAAAGGACTGAGATTCCTTGATTGTTCTCTGGCCATGGCATTAGACTGTCAGCTGAGTCAGAGCAGCCTAGACAGAGTGCATTTTAAAACGTGGCCCATTTGGACCAGCCTTGGGAGCCCTGTATTCCCGGCATCACCCTTGTGGACCATCTGTGCTCAGTGAGATCACTTGAGGGTGTTCCTGGGCTTTAAAATGTCCCGCTATAAAGTGTTTATTTTTGCTGGTCACTTTTCTTTATGGAAGTGGTAATGCTCATGACATAAAGTTTCCTTTTTTTCTTGCCTCTAAGTCATCATTTTATTTTTCATCCATCTTTATTCTTTGGCATGTGCGGGTTTCCCATCACAGTGGCCTCTCTCGTTGCAGAGCGCTGGCTCTGGGCACATGTGCTCCAGAGCGCTGGCTCTTAATTGGACACACTGGCCCAGCCGTTCCTCAGCAATGTGGGATCTTCCCAGGCCAGGGCTTGAACCAGTGTCCCTTGCACTACAAGGAGGACTCTACCCACTGGACGACCAGGGAAGCCCCAAGCTTCCTTTTATTTAAGTTGATGTAAAATAAAGCGGGAAGTAAGTGTTAGCCTAAGTGATTTGCAAATATGGCAAAAATTGTAAAGATGTAGATTTAGAAGGTTAACATCGTAATGCCAGTTGAGAGTCACTGACTCAACCCTTCTGCCCAGGAAAGGTGAAATAAAGATGGAAAATTTAGTTCTATGCACTACGAGAACCAACAACAGGATGGCACATTTGTTTGTAAATTGTAGTCTTTTCTTTAAAAGACTTATCTGTTTAGGTGAAAGGACCCCCAGCTTGGTTCATGGTGCCCGAGGAACAGGCCGAGTGCTGTGGGAACTCTGGGTGGACTCCTCCCTGTCGCCCAGCAATTGGCTCAGCAGTTTTCTCTAAACAGGAAGCCTGAAAATTCTCACAGTCTCCACCCCAGACACTTCTTTTCAAGCACACTCCATAAGACAGTCCTCTGCACATGACAGATGCTGGTAGGGTAGCTGATTAGTGGCCTCCAAACATCTCCACTTTCTAATCTTCAGAACTTGTGAATGACACTTTATACGGGAAAAAGAGACTCTGAGACTGTGGTGGAGGGTCTTGAGATCAGGAGAGCATCCTGATTATCTGGGTGAACCCTCACTGTAATCATAAGCGTCCTTGTAAGAGGGATGCAGGGGAAGTCAGTCAGGGGGTTGATGTGATGTCTGGGAGCAGAGACTGGCGTGATGTGGCCTTAAGCTACAGCAGGGAAAATGGGTGCTCTCCTGGAATCTGCAGAAAGAACCAGCCCTGCAGATGTCTCAGCTTCAGACTAGCAAAACTGAGTTCAGACTTTGGGCCCCAGATTTATCAGATAATAAATAGTTGAGTGGTTGAATGGTTATTTTAAACCACTACACTTGTGGCAACCTGTACAGTGATAGTAGAAAATTGATACAGTTGACAAAGATTAATTTACTTCAACAATTCCTTAGCTTTCTGATAGGACTCACCATGTTGATCTTTTCTGTAAGGTACCATTACACGTTTCAAATAATTCTAATTACAGAAGGTTCTGTTTACAAGTTTCAAGATCTGTTTAAGTTTTTGAATCAGCACATAGTTGAAATCTCAAACATCGTATCAGGAAGTATTACCAAGAAATAGAGTGAAAAGCCTTCTTCCTGTTAAGGCCCCCAGATACCATTTTCTACTGAAAGGAAACAGGGCTTTTCAGGAATTGGATGATTCGGGTCTAGGGCGAAAAGTGGGCAAGAGGTACCTGGAACAACTTGTCATTTCAGAAAGTGGGGAGACGGTTCTCCCCAAAGGTACTCAGGAATAAACTGATACATGCTCCCACTAGTCACAGAGGGGATGATCTGATGAATACAATAATCATGGCAGTGGATCAAAGCACATCAAATATATTTAAATTCATGAGTTTATAATGATACAAAAATAGCAGGTGGACCCAATTTAAGATGCTATGAACACTAACAATGAAAGGAAAGAATCAGGCATCACTCCTACTCTTCTTGTGTGAACCAGCCCTAGCCAAGGAGGATAAACTCAGAATTATTCCAGCTAGTAAATGGATAAGAAATAACATCAATTTACAGCCTCTGTGAAATGAATGGATTCAGGTGATAATCCTCACAGTGGCTAAGGTCATAATAAAAGAGACAAGTAGATTATGAAACTCCTATGGAGGAGTCTTGCAGAAAAGCCTCTTGGATCAATGGTTCCCAACCTTGGTTGAACACTGGAAACACCTGAGGGTCTTTTAAACATTTCAAAGCCCAAGTCACACCATGTAATGACTTGAAGTCTAAGTTCATATAATGACTTAAAGTCATATAATGACTTGAAGTCTAACTTAGTTTTAAAAAGTCATATAGTAAAATGTTTCATATGCAAAACATATTTATTATAGCATTCTGTATTGAATTGAAAATAATTTAAATGTCAGCAAGGGGGTGGTGGTGGTTTAGTCAACTAAGTCCTGTCTGACTCTTTTGGACCCATGGACTGTAGCCAGCCCTATGAGATTTCCCAGGCAAGAATCCTGGAGTGGGTTGTTCAGTTGACAAAGATTAATTTACTTCAACAATTCCTTAGCTTTCTGATAGGACTCACCATGTTGATCTTTTCTGTAAGGTACCATTACACGTTTCAAATAATTCTAATTACAGAAGGTTCTGTTTACAAGTTTCAAGATCTGTTTAAGTTTTTGAATCAGCACATAGTTGAAATCTCAAACATCGTATCAGGAAGTATTACCAAGAAATAGAGTGAAAAGCCTTCTTCCTGTTAAGGCCCCCAGATACCATTTTCTACTGAAAGGAAACAGGGCTTTTCAGGAATTGGATGATTCGGGTCTAGGGCAAAAAGTGGGCAAGAGGTACCTGGAACAACTTGTCATTTCAGAAAGTGGGGAGACGGTTCTCCCCAAAGGTACTCAGGAATAAACTGATACATGCTCCCACTAGTCACAGAGGGGATGATCTGATGAATACAATAATCATGGCAGTGGATCAAAGCACATCAAATATATTTAAATTCATGAGTTTATAATGATACAAAAATAGCAGGTGGACCCAATTTAAGATGCTATGAACACTAACAATGAAAGGAAAGAATCAGGCATCACTCCTACTCTTCTTGTGTGAACCAGCCCTAGCCAAGGAGGATAAACTCAGAATTATTCCAGCTAGTAAATGGATAAGAAATAACATCAATTTACAGCCTCTGTGAAATGAATGGATTCAGGTGATAATCCTCACAGTGGCTAAGGTCATAATAAAAGAGACAAGTAGATTATGAAACTCCTATGGAGGAGTCTTGCAGAAAAAGCCTCTTGGATCAATGGTTCCCAACCTTGGTTGAACACTGGAAACACCTGAGGGTCTTTTAAACATTTCAAAGCCCAAGTCACACCATGTAATGACTTGAAGTCTAAGTTCATATAATGACTTAAAGTCATATAATGACTTGAAGTCTAACTTAGTTTTAAAAAGTCATATAGTAAAATGTTTCATATGCAAAACATATTTATTATAGCATTCTGTATTGAATTGAAAATAATTTAAATGTCAGCAAGGGGGTGGTGGTGGTTTAGTCAACTAAGTCCTGTCTGACTCTTTTGGACCCATGGACTGTAGCCAGCCAGGCTCCTCTGTCTATGAGATTTCCCAGGCAAGAATCCTGGAGTGGGTTGCTATTTCCTTCCCCACAGGATCTTCCCGACCCAGGAATCAAACCTGGGTCTCCTGCATTGCAGGCAGATTCTTAACTGACTGAGCTATGGTGAAAGCCTAACAAAGGAATAAGTAAACAAATTATGAAATTTTAAAAATGCCTAATAAACATCCAAAGGGTGCAGCCAAGATGGTGTCTGGATAAAGATGAGTTCAGTGGAGAGAATGGAGCTAGAGAGAGAAACGTAGAAGCTATTGACATATCGATGGTATTGAAAGTGATGGACTAATAGAAGGAAAGGAGCCACAAAAGACTCTGAGGACTAGCCCTTGAGGTAGGAGGAGTGATGTCATGGAAACCAAGAAGAGAAACTGTTTCAGGAAGAAGGAAGTGTTTATCTGTGTTGAAATGCTGCTGAGAAGCAAGTGGGGAAAAAAACCAGCCAGAAATGACTGGATTGACAAGATCAACACCTTGGACAACCTTAACAAGTGAAGTGGTGGGTGCAGAGACTTAGCTGGGAAGGTGGAGAAGAGATGAGGGGTACAGAACAGGAAGAGAACATGTCTAGATAATTCTTTCAAGTGATTTTACTGGGAAGAAAAAAGAAAAAGAAGGCAAAAGAAAGAAATGACTGGAATCAAAGGAGTCTGTTTTCTTTCCTTTAAGATGGACATGTTTGTATACTGACAGCAGTGGTTCAGTAGAAAAGGAGAAATCGGTGCACCAGAAAAAAGAAATCGTCGAGAATTCTGAGCAAAAGCAGAAGTCATGGCACTCTCGCTCTCATTACGGTCATCAGTTAATCAGTGTCTGTTGTTGTTATTATAACTTCGGTTTCTAAGAAACCTGCCTTTGTTCTTAATATATTCTCTGCATGTTCTCATGCAGTGGCTTATCAACAACGCCCTAGCTCAGAGGAGAGGAAGAAACAGGCTCGCAGAGTTCACGCAGCACCTGTTTGAAATGTGGCAGAGCCGGCGTCAGCTCTGGCTCAGTCGCTGAGCACCACTGCCACCTGGGGGGTGCTAATTAATCTTCTTAAGTCTTAATTTCCTAATCGGTAATATGAGACGACTATTTATTTTCTATCTTTATGTAATTCTCGGAAGACTCATACAGGACAGCATTGTTTTTGGCACCATCTCTGGTACACAGGAAAGATGAAACCTTATTATAAATTATAATAATAATTATAAATTAATATCTCTCCTTGTCTATTTAAATGTATTTCTCTTGTGGTGTGACAAAGTTGTTTTCAGACTAATAATTACAATGAGAAAACTCCAGGAGATGGTGAAGGAAAGGGGAGTCTGGCGTGCCGCAGTCCATGGGGTCATGGAGTCGGATACAACTTAGCAGCTGAACAACAGCAGCAATGTTTTTTTGGTTCTCATATTACTGGTGGAAGAACTGCACATCCGTCAGATATTTGTATATTTATCTGTTCAGTAGTCCTCTATTTTTCACCCAGAGTGAAGATTATAAGCCGTCTCCTTTCCTGAGTCTTTATAATTACAATTTATAATGACTGTTACTTAATTTCATGGACACAGTGGAACAGAATTAAAAAACAATGGGAAATTCAACCCCAGAATAGCTGGCCCACTGAGTTTTGTTTGTGTGCATCTTACAGCTCATTTCATACTCAGAAGCCTCCTCCTAGAATGCAATTATCAGACAATGAAAGTGTTACATTTTAAAATGTGTGGGTGCAGCTAAAGAAGTAATAAGAGGAGATTTATAGTCTTAAATGCGTTTATTAGAAATAAAATAAGATTTGTGAGTCAAGTTATTAAGAAACTGAAAGAAAATCAAAACAGAAAAAGAAATCGTCGAGAATTCTGAGCAAAAGCAGAAGTCATGGCACTCTCGCTCTCATTACGGTCATCAGTTAATCAGTGTCTGTTGTTGTTATTATAACTTCGGTTTCTAAGAAACCTGCCTTTGTTCTTAATATATTCTCTGCATGTTCTCATGCAGTGGCTTATCAACAACGCCCTAGCTCAGAGGAGAGGAAGAAACAGGCTCGCAGAGTTCACGCAGCACCTGTTTGAAATGTGGCAGAGCCGGCGTCAGCTCTGGCTCAGTCGCTGAGCACCACTGCCACCTGGGGGGTGCTAATTAATCTTCTTAAGTCTTAATTTCCTAATCGGTAATATGAGACGACTATTTATTTTCTATCTTTATGTAATTCTCGGAAGACTCATACAGGACAGCATTGTTTTTGGCACCATCTCTGGTACACAGGAAAGATGAAACCTTATTATAAATTATAATAATAATTATAAATTAATATCTCTCCTTGTCTATTTAAATGTATTTCTCTTGTGGTGTGACAAAGTTGTTTTCAGACTAATAATTACAATGAGAAAACTCCAGGAGATGGTGAAGGAAAGGGGAGTCTGGCGTGCCGCAGTCCATGGGGTCATGGAGTCGGATACAACTTAGCAGCTGAACAACAGCAGCAATGTTTTTGTGGTTCTCATATTACTGGTGGAAGAACTGCACATCCGTCAGATATTTGTATATTTATCTGTTCAGTAGTCCTCTATTTTTCACCCAGAGTGAAGATTATAAGCCGTCTCCTTTCCTGAGTCTTTATAATTACAATTTATAATGACTGTTACTTAATTTCATGGACACAGTGGAACAGAATTAAAAAACAATGGGAAATTCAACCCCAGAATAGCTGGCCCACTGAGTTTTGTTTGTGTGCATCTTACAGCTCATTTCATACTCAGAAGCCTCCTCCTAGAATGCAATTATCAGACAATGAAAGTGTTACATTTTAAAATGTGTGGGGTGCAGCTAAAGAAGTAATAAGAGGGAGATTTATAGTCTTAAATGCGTTTATTAGAAATAAAATAAGATTTGTGAGTCAAGTTATTAAGAAACTGAAAGAAAATCAAAACAAAGAATTAAGAGTAAACCCAAAAGAAAACGGTAGGAAGAGCATAATAAAAATGAGCATAAAATAATGAAATAGAGAACAGCAAAAAGAGAAATGCAGAAATGAGTGACAAAAAGCAAAAGATTCGTGCTTTGAAAAGATTAAATAGACAAACCTATAGCAAGACTATTCAAAGAAGACTTTTCAAAGCAAATTAAGAATAGAGGAAATGTCCTTTATAAGGGATACCTGTTAAAAATCCGTGACAAAATCTTACACTTAATTTTAAAACATTAGTTACATTCCTATAGAGTCAGGAACAAGAAAAAGATGTTCTCTCTTCCTTTCTCTTTTGAACATTGCACTAAAGGTCTTAGCCAGTGGGATAAGAAAATGAAAAGTGAGATAAAGGGATTAGAAAAAGAGAACAAACTGATATTGTTTGTTTAAAATGTGACAACATAAGAAATCAAAGAGAATCCATGTGCAAACTACAAGAAATACTAAAAATTTTAGAAGGATCGTGATTACAAGGTGAACATAAAAAACAATTGGTATTCCTACACAGCTGTAGAAGGCGATGAAGTCGCCAGGATCAGGTCGTTGCTGGATCCATGTCACTGTCCTATAACCCCATCCCCAGAGGTGCAACTTACAATTCCAGGGTGACCCTGAAATGAGCCTTAGAGAAGGAAATGGCAACCCACTCCAGAATTCTTACCTGGAGAAGAATGGAGGGAGGAACCTGTCAGGCTACAGTCCATGGGATCACCAAGAATTGGACATGACTTACTCCCTCACACATGAGCAATAAAAATAACCAATATATGTAAATAGCAAAGCAATACTCTCTGTGCATGAAATTACAATGCTACTAAGGACAGAGAATGAGTCAATGGACAGATATAGACATAGGTGAGAAGACTCAGGGTTGTAATACCATGATACTAATTTATAAATTTAATGCAATATCGAAAAATTGAAAAAATAAATTCTAAAATTAATATGAAAAGTAATAAGAGGGAGATTTATAGTCTTAAATGCGTTTATTAGAAATAAAATAAGATTTGTGAGTCAAGTTATTAAGAAACTGAAAGAAAATCAAAACAAAGAATTAAGAGTAAACCCAAAAGAAAACGGTAGGAAGAGCATAATAAAAATGAGCATAAAATAATGAAATAGAGAACAGCAAAAAGAGAAATGCAGAAATGAGTGACAAAAAGCAAAAGATTCGTGCTTTGAAAAGATTAAATAGACAAACCTATAGCAAGACTATTCAAAGAAGACTTTTCAAAGCAAATTAAGAATAGAGGAAATGTCCTTTATAAGGGATACCTGTTAAAAATCCGTGACAAAATCTTACACTTAATTTTAAAACATTAGTTACATTCCTATAGAGTCAGGAACAAGAAAAAGATGTTCTCTCTTCCTTTCTCTTTTGAACATTGCACTAAAGGTCTTAGCCAGTGGGATAAGAAAATGAAAAGTGAGATAAAGGGATTAGAAAAAGAGAACAAACTGATATTGTTTGTTTAAAATGTGACAACATAAGAAATCAAAGAGAATCCATGTGCAAACTACAAGAAATACTAAAAAATTTTAGAAGGATCGTGATTACAAGGTGAACATAAAAAACAATTGGTATTCCTACACAGCTGTAGAAGGCGATGAAGTCGCCAGGATCAGGTCGTTGCTGGATCCATGTCACTGTCCTATAACCCCATCCCCAGAGGTGCAACTTACAATTCCAGGGTGACCCTGAAATGAGCCTTAGAGAAGGAAATGGCAACCCACTCCAGAATTCTTACCTGGAGAAGAATGGAGGGAGGAACCTGTCAGGCTACAGTCCATGGGATCACCAAGAATTGGACATGACTTACTCCCTCACACATGAGCAATAAAAATAACCAATATATGTAAATAGCAAAGCAATACTCTCTGTGCATGAAATTACAATGCTACTAAGGACAGAGAATGAGTCAATGGACAGATATAGACATAGGTGAGAAGACTCAGGGTTGTAATACCATGATACTAATTTATAAATTTAATGCAATTCCGAAAAAAATTTCAGGATTTTTCATCACACTACACAATTAAATTCTAAAATTAATATGAAAAGTAAGATATTAAAAGGTGTTATAGAGTTATAATAGTTAAAACAGTGAGCAGTGAGGCAACTGGCATACGTCAGACAAATTGGATCAGAGTGGACCCAAGCTCCTATATTCCTAGGGTGTATGATGGAGGCAGGGCTTCCCAGGTGGCACTAGTGGTAAAGAACCGATCGGCCAATGCAGGAGATGTAGGTTTGATCCCTGGGTCGGGAAGATCCCTGGAGGAGGGCACGTCAGTATTCTTGCCTGGAGAACCCCATGGACAAAGGAGACTGGCTATCATCTAAGAAATCGGTCACAAAGAGTCAGACATGACCAAGTGACTTAGCCTGCACACGTGGTGGAGGCAGCATTATAAACCAATGCAGAGAGGGGTGGGCAGCCAGCACACTGTCTCTTTGCCAACCCTCTAGAGAGGTGCGCTCAGCTGCGGGGCAGGATTATTTTTGCCAGGGTCTCAGTGACATACCTGTTCTGAGGAGTCACCTCTTATTGTAGAACCTAGCTGAACACATCAGCCTCCCATGATTGATTTGACTTCTCAGGTTCCTGAAAAGGATGCACTCTCAGTAGATACATCAGCTTGTTGTTCCTAGAAAAGGGCATCTACTCCTTTTTTTTTTTAAGTGAAGTTTTTTTTTTTTTAAACATTTATTTTATTTGTTTATCTTTTGCGGGGTGAGGTGGGGAGGGAGGGGGATGGGTGGGCCACTTCTATTGGTCTTTCATTTATCTATTTTCATCCGTCTTTGTTCTTTGGCTCCCAGAATTCTTACCTGGAGAAGAATGGAGGGAGGAACCTGTCAGGCTACAGTCCATGGGATCACCAAGAATTGGACATGACTTACTCCCTCACACATGAGCAATAAAAATAACCAATATATGTAAATAGCAAAGCAATACTCTCTGTGCATGAAATTACAATGCTACTAAGGACAGAGAATGAGTCAATGGACAGATATAGACATAGGTGAGAAGACTCAGGGTTGTAATACCATGATACTAATTTATAAATTTAATGCAATTCCGAAAAAAATTTCAGGATTTTTCATCACACTACACAATTAAATTCTAAAATTAATATGAAAAGTAAGATATTAAAAGGTGTTATAGAGTTATAATAGTTAAAACAGTGAGCAGTGAGGCAACTGGCATACGTCAGACAAATTGGATCAGAGTGGACCCAAGCTCCTATATTCCTAGGGTGTATGATGGAGGCAGGGCTTCCCAGGTGGCACTAGTGGTAAAGAACCGATCGGCCAATGCAGGAGATGTAGGTTTGATCCCTGGGTCGGGAAGATCCCTGGAGGAGGGCACGTCAGTATTCTTGCCTGGAGAACCCCATGGACAAAGGAGACTGGCTATCATCTAAGAAATCGGTCACAAAGAGTCAGACATGACCAAGTGACTTAGCCTGCACACGTGGTGGAGGCAGCATTATAAACCAATGCAGAGAGGGGTGGGCAGCCAGCACACTGTCTCTTTGCCAACCCTCTAGAGAGGTGCGCTCAGCTGCGGGGCAGGATTATTTTTGCCAGGGTCTCAGTGACATACCTGTTCTGAGGAGTCACCTCTTATTGTAGAACCTAGCTGAACACATCAGCCTCCCATGATTGATTTGACTTCTCAGGTTCCTGAAAAGGATGCACTCTCAGTAGATACATCAGCTTGTTGTTCCTAGAAAAGGGCATCTACTCCTTTTTTTTTTTAAGTGAAGTTTTTTTTTTTTTAAACATTTATTTTATTTGTTTATCTTTTGCGGGGTGAGGTGGGGAGGGAGGGGGATGGGTGGGCCACTTCTATTGGTCTTTCATTTATCTATTTTCATCCGTCTTTGTTCTTTGGCTCCTGTGGGCCTCCCATCACAGTGGCCTCTGTCGTCTTAGAGTGCCGGCCTCTGGGCGCATGCGCCCCAGAGCTCCGACTCGGTAATTGGACACATCAGTCCAGACGCTCCGCGGCACGTGGGCTCTTCCCAGGCCAGGGATCGAACCAGTACCCCTTGCACTGCAAGGCAGTGTCCTTACCCACTAGACCACCAGGGGAAGCCCGGGCATCTACTCTTAGTTGATGAGCATTCTGCTTTGCAGTTGAGTTCTGAGGAGCTAACCAATCTCTTACTCCCTGACACATGAGTGAATGTGCCCTAGATGGTTCCCAGCCCTGAGGGCACAGTCTGGAGGGAACGGGTCTTGAGAGAGGGCACTGAATGTGAAGATAAGGATGTGAAAGAAGAAATTAGGCTCTAAAAGAAGAACTGAGACGACCTCAGGGCGAATCTCTATTTCCAGGGGACTCCTGTCTTGAGACCTGATTGAAGCTGTATACTTTGAGTTTCTTTAAGTGTGGTTGTAGGGGAAGACTGGGGCAAGGGAGAAGGAAACAGAATTTGAAGTCAGTTAACTAGGGTGTAACAAGTTATTTTCCTAAACGAAAGTTGTTCAGAATTCATCTGCGTATACCCTCTCCCTGCCCAAGTATGTGCTGGCGGTCAGCTTCCAGTCACCTGTTGATGACCACTCATTTCCCAAAGAATTCTTTTCTCTTTTTTTCTTTTTTTTTTTTTTGTGGGATGGGGTGGGGAAGGAGGGGGTCAGGAGGGCCACTTCTATTGGTCTTTCATTTGTCTATTTTCATCCATCTTTGTTCTTTGGCCCGTGTGGGCCTCCCATTGCGGTGGCCTCTGTTGTCACAGAGCACTGGCTCTAGGCGCATGCGCTCCAGAGCTCCGGCTTGGTAATTGAACACATCGGTCCAGCCGCTCCGCAGCACGTGGGACCTTCCCAGGCCAGGGATCGAACCAGCACCCCTTGTACTGCAAGGCAGTGTCCTTACCCACTGGACCACCAGGGAAGCCCCCAATGAATTCTTTAACCAATTGGCATAGCACGATTCTGTCTGTCACCTAGATAAACAGAGGTGGGAATGAGGGGGAAAGAAAGAGGAATTTCAAAGTTGGAAAATATTTTGGAATTAGAGGAAAAGGGATGGGAAACAATGTTTTCCTGCTTTAGTGATGAAAAAAGTGCCACATAAAGATATTGATACATGGATGTGTCTACAAGGTTTCGAGAAATTTGATGAGTGTGTTTGGTGAAATGGTTATATACACTGACCCTGAGACTAACTGGGGCAAACTTTCCGGAAAACAACTTGGTATTGTATGCCAGTGTTGAAAACCAGTGACTCAGGAGTTTCAGATCCAGAAAAGCGTCATGTGCCAAGTGCTGGAAAAGCTTGATGCAGAGAGATGTTCGTTGTGGTGGTGGTGTAACAGACTAGCTAAAGGATCGAAAACATCCTACATATTTAACAGTAAAAATAGTTTAGTAAACTATGATATGTCCACAAGAGGAATACACAAACATAAAAATAATATTCATAAGGGATTTATAACATGGAGATTTTTTTCCTTATGCTGAATGGTAAAATATAAAAAAATAAATATGAAAAAAGTAATAGAGACTGGGATCTCAAATATATAAAAATATACTCAGAAAAAATTACAATTTTAATAAAACGAGGATAAGCTTTCTCCATGATATTTCTAGCTCTTTTATCCAAATTTTTGTCAAGCATTTCAAGATTTATTTTTTGGAAAACTGGCAAACCTCATCTTCTGCTTGCATGTCTTCAAATTTTTTGAAGAGGCAAAACTGAAAGTCTTTATCTAACAAAGTTTCCTAGGTGGTCACACAGCCTTTTATGGAATTGCTGGCTAAGCCTTAATGGCCATGCATGTCACAAGCATGGAATAACCATGGAAAAGGCCTTCTCTTCTCCAGAGGTGGGACAGGTGGGTGACCTGGCACCTTCAGGCTTCACCTCTTCCTGGCACATCATGATTTTTATCCCAGGAAAATTGCTATTTGCCAAAGGAATCTTTCACCATTTCAAAAATACCAGTAGCTTCTGAAATTTCCAAAAGCAGCTCACTAAGTAGAAATTCTTTGATAGGGATCATGAAGACATAATAAATGGACTAAGGGTCTGACTGTTCCCAAAAGCACATGAGAGAAAAGCCAACTCATCTATGGCTGCTGCTTAAGATACACAGAGGAGAACTCTTGGAGGTCATCATTTGACTCTTTTCTACTTTGGCTTCGACCTCAATCAACTCAATTATCTCTTTAACACATCAATTTAATGCACAATTCATCAAAATATTCCCCAGTTTATCATGAGTGGCTTCTTTAAGTGATCAGTTGATCACTCTTGTTGAATACAATAGGAAAGGGCTTTGTCTTGCAGAAGACAGAGTACTGGGGAATTTCTTATGTTGAAAATAATCTCATGTGGTTCCATTTATTTTGAAAAAGGAAGTAGAAGGAGCACCAGCGGCTCTGAATCTACTACATAGACTTTCCATGAATATTCCAAGTATCCTCCGTGTATACAATGATAGATGTTCATAATCACAATTGGGGAATACACTTGCATTAATTCCTATCAGAGAAGCTGTTCCAAATATCACAACATGGTGCCACACAAGACTGAATAATACCTGATTTACTAGCCTCTTGGGTCACCAAAACGTTCTTTTTTCTTGGCTTCACCATGGAGCGATTGAGATCTCAGTTACTGACCAAGGATTGAACCCATGCCCTGTGCGGTGAAAGCATGAGCTCTCAACCAGTGGACTGCCAGGGAAGACCCTGCCAGTACTGTATTGATGGCTCAGGACTTAATGGTACAATTTAAGACAAAAAGAAATTTCTTTCACAATGGTAACTTTTAGTGCAACAGAAGATTTTTTAAAAAATATTTTTTCCTTGACTCTCTAAACTCGTTCACAGGTATTCCTGGTGTACCAGTTTCTTAGGGTTGCCATATCAAAATAACACAAACTAGACTTAAAACACCAGAGTGTGTGGTCTCACAATTCTGGAAGACGCAAGTCTGAATTTAAGGTTTTTGTAGGGCCATGTTCCCTCTGTGAGGAGAATCCTTCCTTGCCTCTTCCTAGTTTCTTCCAATGGTCTGCTGACAAGATTTGGTACTTCCTGGCTTCCATGTGCTCTGATCTCTGCCCTTGGCCTCAGGTAGCATTCTCCCCATGTCTCCATGCCTTTACATGGTGTCCTCCTATAAGGACACCAGCCACAATGGCTTAGGGATCTACTGTACTTCAGTATGACCTCACCTTTAACTAATTACATTTGCAACCACCCTATCTTCCAAAATGGGTAATATTCTGGAGTTAGGACTTCAATGTATTTGGGAGGGTAGTGACACAATTCAACCCCTAATTCCTGGAGTCGATGGATTCTGGGTTAAGAACCTGTTGAGCCAGACAGAGGGGAGCCTGGGACCAGAGAATATGAAACATGGATGCAGAGAAGAAACTGTGAGCAAAGTTTAATGCACAATTCATCAAAATATTCCCCAGTTTATCATGAGTGGCTTCTTTAAGTGATCAGTTGATCACTCTTGTTGAATACAATAGGAAAGGGCTTTGTCTTGCAGAAGACAGAGTACTGGAATTTCTTATGTTGAAAATAATCTCATGTGGTTCCATTTATTTTGAAAAAGGAAGTAGAAGGAGCACCAGCGGCTCTGAATCTACTACATAGACTTTCCATGAATATTCCAAGTATCCTCCGTGTATACAATGATAGATGTTCATAATCACAATTGGGGAATACACTTGCATTAATTCCTATCAGAGAAGCTGTTCCAAATATCACAACATGGTGCCACACAAGACTGAATAATACCTGATTTACTAGCCTCTTGGGTCACCAAAACGTTCTTTTTTCTTGGCTTCACCATGGAGCGATTGAGATCTCAGTTACTGACCAAGGATTGAACCCATGCCCTGTGCGGTGAAAGCATGAGCTCTCAACCAGTGGACTGCCAGGGAAGACCCTGCCAGTACTGTATTGATGGCTCAGGACTTAATGGTACAATTTAAGACAAAAAGAAATTTCTTTCACAATGGTAACTTTTAGTGCAACAGAAGATTTTTTAAAAAATATTTTTTCCTTGACTCTCTAAACTCGTTCACAGGTATTCCTGGTGTACCAGTTTCTTAGGGTTGCCATATCAAAATAACACAAACTAGACTTAAAACACCAGAGTGTGTGGTCTCACAATTCTGGAAGACGCAAGTCTGAATTTAAGGTTTTTGTAGGGCCATGTTCCCTCTGTGAGGGAGAATCCTTCCTTGCCTCTTCCTAGTTTCTTCCAATGGTCTGCTGACAAGATTTGGTACTTCCTGGCTTCCATGTGCTCTGATCTCTGCCCTTGGCCTCAGGTAGCATTCTCCCCATGTCTCCATGCCTTTACATGGTGTCCTCCTATAAGGACACCAGCCACAATGGCTTAGGGATCTACTGTACTTCAGTATGACCTCACCTTTAACTAATTACATTTGCAACCACCCTATCTTCCAAAATGGGTAATATTCTGGAGTTAGGACTTCAATGTATTTGGGAGGGTAGTGACACAATTCAACCCCTAATTCCTGGAGTCGATGGATTCTGGGTTAAGAACCTGTTGAGCCAGACAGAGGGGAGCCTGGGACCAGAGAATATGAAACATGGATGCAGAGAAGAAACTGTGAGCAAAGCGAGTGGAACACACTTTGTAATTCTGCTCAGAAGTCTGGAGGCAGTGATCTCTCCCTGTTGATTTCAGCGCGGGGTCTCTAGTTACCGATGGCAACATTTGGTCAACTCCTAGCTGAAGACGTCTCAGTTCTATACTTGACTCTGGGGCTGCAAAGTGAAGTTTATGGTTGTGTCCAGAACATTCTCTGCTGATGCCATATGTTTGGAAATGTCTGAATTTTGTGCAGAGGCACACAAGTGGTATTTTTATAAGTGGAGTTACATAATGAGGGCATGGGCTTGCATGATAATGAGCATGTGTAATTAGGCACAGACGTCTTGTCCTTTAATTAGACAATCAAGACATCTAATTACAAAATTAAGATGTAATTATGTGGCCTGAGATCGACATATTTCTTTCTACCCATTAGAGATTACATTTTAGAAAACAATTCATAAAAATGGATGAAAAATGTACTAGAAACCAGACTTGAGGGCGTTGAGGGGAGTGTTAAGTAGACTAGTAAGTCTCCTTTGGTCTTTCCTCTTAAGTGTGAAGGGGGTTATTTAAAACATCACAGTCGACTTGAACAACTTTTACGCACTCTGCTGTCAACCTTTGGCATGCACACTAATGAAGAGGAATGTTGGCATGACTAATCCATGTAATTTACACGTGGCTCTTGAGCGAGTGTGGTTTCTAATTACACTTGAACAGGGACTTAAATGTGATGTCCTGGGACCCGTTCAAACCCAATAAGGCAGCCGTTCGGTGGGAAACCTTGGTATGGAGAACTGGAAGGGGAAGGGAACTCACCTTACCTTTTTTTTTTTTTTCCAAAAAATTTTTTTGGCCACTTCTATTGATCTTTCATTTATTTATCTTTGTTTTTTTGACTTGTGTGTGCCTCCCATCGCAGTGGCCTCTCTCGTCACAGAGCACCGGCTCTGGGCGCATGCGCTCCAGAGCTCTAGCTCAGTAGTTGGGCCATCGGTCCAGCCGCTCTGTGGCACGTGGGATCTTCCCAGGCCAGGGATCGAACTGGCGCCCCTTTCACTGCAAGGCAGTGTCCCTACCCACTGGACCACCAGGGAAGCCCCTCATCCTTCCTTTTCACCCTGGCTTGGTTCTCCTGGTAGCCACTTTACAGGTAGACACATTGCTCAGAATAACACAAATCAACAGTTAACCCGCTGTCTTTCCCGTGAATATTTGAGTATTTGTTGAAATGTGCTTAAGTGCTCCTTACTAGACTGCAGGTGAGAAAGGGGAAGGTCAGAGTTTATAGTAAATGTTCCATCTTTCTAACGATAAATTAGGTGAGTCTTGGAGTAGTAGAGTTGTTTAAGTTTCAGTATTCCCATGAAGTCTGACTGCATGGGTTTTTCTCTATGTTTTCCCTTGCTCTGAAATTGAGATTTGGCTGATCTTGGCATGATGCTAAACACCCAATTTGCTTCACTGATTTTTCTAAACTAAATGAACTTTTGACCTAATTGGCTGGTCGATTAGGGATTACAGCCATATGCCCAGGTTTTTCTCAATCAGTTCTGACTTTCACTGTGCGATCCCTCTGTTCCCATTCACTGTTGAAATATCCTAGCAATTCCAATGTTTTGACAGTCACCCAGCACTTCTCAGATTGCCGCTTTCTTCTGGAAAGTGGCACAGAAGTCTGTCGGGCTGTGCTTCCTGATTTGGGACTAGGAGAATATGCTTCCCATATGGTTTCAGGCCATGAAAACAAAGACATAAAGGGGTTGTTGATGAGTCTTGTGTCCATAGTGTGTCCCTTCCTTCCTTCCTTGTCTTTTATTTTTCTCTATTATGCCATGGAATGTGATGAGGGATAAAGTATGTGTAGGGCACAGTGTTGTCCCCCCAAAACCATGAATTTTTTCAGGGAAATGACTTCTGCCATTGGTACTTTTTTCAGCTTGCCTTGTGAGAGAATCGTTCATGGTAGATTTAAAGTCTGAGAAGCTGAAGTGGGTGCAGCTTTTTAGGGGTGGGGGGAGCCACACCATGTGACTTGTGGAGTCTTAGTTCCCTGACCAGGAATCAAGCCCAGAGCCCTGGCAATAAAGCTTGAAGTCCTAACCACTGGACAGCCAGGGAATTCCCAAAGTGCAGTTTTTAAAATTATTTATTGATGGAAATTGTAGGTGCAGAAGGGGCATTTGGGCTACCTCATCTCTAAGGAGACTTTCCGCTAAGACATCTGAGAATGTCTTGATTTCTAACGTGTTAATCAGGAGAGCTTTAAAGTGCTTTTTTCATACTACTTACTCACCTCTAGGGCTCCCCCTCTTCAGTCCTAAGATGTTGTCCCCTGGAAACTTCTCCTACCCTTACTGCTGAAGAGCTCAATGATTCTGATTTTTCATAGGGCCAAAAGTGTGAATGTAAACCTATACCTCAGTTTTAAAATGTGCTTTTCCCCAGGTACTCCACATCAGCGTTTTCTAGACTAGAGAAGTTGGGCATCAGACATCCCAAGACTTCTCCTTTTATTGGAAACTTGACGTTTCTCTGCCAGGTAAGAGCTGCCTTCCACTGTCTTCTGGTACAACATGCTCTGAGCCCATAGCAGCTTTACCCACAAAGCATTGCTCCCATTCAGGTTGCCCAAAGTGATAAGAATGATCCATCACTGATCACTCACCAACACATGCTGAGCCCCAGTATCCAGTCATTTATGCAAGAATCCATTTAATGAGTGCCTAAGTGTGCCAGGCTCTGGAATACAGGAGTAATGTTGCCCATACCCTAGTGGTGGACATGTCAGTTTGGGTTGTTGATGAGTCTTGTGTCCATAGTGTGTCCCTTCCTTCCTTCCTTGTCTTTTATTTTCTCTATTATGCCATGGAATGTGATGAGGATAAAGTATGTGTAGGGCACAGTGTTGTCCCCCAAAACCATAAATTTTTTTCAGGGAAATGACTTCTGCCATTGGTACTTTTTTCAGCTTGCCTTGTGAGAGAATCGTTCATGGTAGATTTAAAGTCTGAGAAGCTGAAGTGGGTGCAGCTTTTTAGGGGTGGGGGGAGCCACACCATGTGACTTGTGGAGTCTTAGTTCCCTGACCAGGAATCAAGCCCAGAGCCCTGGCAATAAAGCTTGAAGTCCTAACCACTGGACAGCCAGGGAATTCCCAAAGTGCAGTTTTTAAAATTATTTATTGATGGAAATTGTAGGTGCAGAAGGGGCATTTGGGCTACCTCATCTCTAAGGAGACTTTCCGCTAAGACATCTGAGAATGTCTTGATTTCTAACGTGTTAATCAGGAGAGCTTTAAAGTGCTTTTTTCATACTACTTACTCACCTCTAGGGCTCCCCCTCTTCAGTCCTAAGATGTTGTCCCCTGGAAACTTCTCCTACCCTTACTGCTGAAGAGCTCAATGATTCTGATTTTTCATAGGGCCAAAAGTGTGAATGTAAACCTATACCTCAGTTTTTAAAATGTGCTTTTCCCCCAGGTACTCCACATCAGCGTTTTCTAGACTAGAGAAGTTGGGCATCAGACATCCCAAGACTTCTCCTTTTATTGGAAACTTGACGTTTCTCTGCCAGGTAAGAGCTGCCTTCCACTGTCTTCTGGTACAACATGCTCTGAGCCCATAGCAGCTTTACCCACAAAGCATTGCTCCCATTCAGGTTGCCCAAAGTGATAAGAATGATCCATCACTGATCACTCACCAACACATGCTGAGCCCCAGTATCCAGTCATTTATGCAAGAATCCATTTAATGAGTGCCTAAGTGTGCCAGGCTCTGGAATACAGGAGTAATGTTGCCCATACCCTAGTGGTGGACATGTCAGTTTGGGTTGTTCTTCAGAGAAGAGGGAGATCCTTCAGGGCTAGAGTCATCCTGGAGGATTTCCTGCAGGAGGGGGTCTGCAGGAGCAATGGACACAAAGACAAGGACACACACCATGTGGAGAGCAATGACATGTGTGATGGCCACCACATGAGAAACAGGGCACAGGTTGGGGAGCAGCCTAGACCGCAAAACAGAGGCTGGAGAGCACCAGGGAACACTGCTTTGAGAGAGAGAAAAAAACAGGCTTTCCAGGTGGTGCTAGTGAACCCACCTACCAATGCAAAAGATATAAGAGATGTAGGTTCAATCCCTGGATTGGAAAGATTCCCTGAAGAAGGATACGGCAACCCACTCCAGTATTCTTACCTGGAGAATCCCTTGGACAGAAGAACCTGGTTGGCTACAGTCCATGCGGTCAGATGCAACTGAGTGACTAACACTTCCTTAGATCATTGATAGTTCAGAAAGGCAACAGAAGAACTGTGTGTTTCCTAACACTGATGAGTAGAAGAGAAATACCAAAGGGAAAGATTTCTCCTCGAGATTTAGATCAGGTCTGTAGAATCCAACGGCTGTTGAGGTCTGGTGTGAAGCTATGAGGGCTTGGCCAGGTTGGAGACCAGAGTGCAAGAGAAGAACATTGGGAGCAAAATTAGTAACTCTTGTGGCGAGCTGGGTGAGGAGGATACAAGACAGACTGAGTCAACATGTCTTTAAGTTTGGAGCCAGATAACAGGGAGAATGGTCAGGGGTGGACAAAAATAAAAGCTTGGGAGCTCAGCTGGTTCAGGGAGGTGCCTTCGACTTGCCAGAGTGACATGAATGTGGAAATGTCCATAGGGCAGTTGGAGATAAAGTCCTAGGACTTTATCTTCACAGGTTATTTTTGCTTCTCACATTGGGTTTTCTCAGAAGCCAGATAATTTATTCTGCTGACTCCTGGGGGAGCTGCCACCAGACCCAACATCAGGAGCCTACAGATCCTGCATGTGAAATCACTAAGCCACACAAAGGCAGGAAGGACCAAATTGGGGCCAGTCCTGATAACAGCCCCCTAAGATGTCTTTAGACTTTCCCCACCCCTGCCCCTGGAAAGGCTGGCCCTTGGCGTCAGATAGAAAATAACGTAGGCTATTTCTGTCCCTTTTCTTGCTCATCCGTTTCTCTTCTCTTCCTTTCTGTCCCTTTCTCAGTTCAACACCACTTCCCACTCTTTATCGTCGTTTCCCTCTTCCCAGTGTTTATTCAGCACCTCCTTCTCTCTTCTCTAGCTCAGGGGTGGCCAGGCCACAACTTTCAGCCCACAAACAGCATCTCAGCAAGGCTCCCTCGTTTGAAGCAAGTGTGAAGACATTTCTAAGTGAACCCACCTACCAATGCAAAAGATATAAGAGATGTAGGTTCAATCCCTGGATTGGAAAGATTCCCTGAAGAAGGATACGGCAACCCACTCCAGTATTCTTACCTGGAGAATCCTTGGACAGAAGAACCTGGTTGGCTACAGTCCATGCGGTCAGATGCAACTGAGTGACTAACACTTCCTTAGATCATTGATAGTTCAGAAAGGCAACAGAAGAACTGTGTGTTTCCTAACACTGATGAGTAGAAGAGAAATACCAAAGGGAAAGATTTCTCCTCGAGATTTAGATCAGGTCTGTAGAATCCAACGGCTGTTGAGGTCTGGTGTGAAGCTATGAGGGCTTGGCCAGGTTGGAGACCAGAGTGCAAGAGAAGAACATTGGGAGCAAAATTAGTAACTCTTGTGGCGAGCTGGGTGAGGAGGATACAAGACAGACTGAGTCAACATGTCTTTAAGTTTGGAGCCAGATAACAGGGAGAATGGTCAGGGGTGGACAAAAATAAAAGCTTGGGAGCTCAGCTGGTTCAGGGAGGTGCCTTCGACTTGCCAGAGTGACATGAATGTGGAAATGTCCATAGGGCAGTTGGAGATAAAGTCCTAGGACTTTATCTTCACAGGTTATTTTTGCTTCTCACATTGGGTTTTCTCAGAAGCCAGATAATTTATTCTGCTGACTCCTGGGGGAGCTGCCACCAGACCCAACATCAGGAGCCTACAGATCCTGCATGTGAAATCACTAAGCCACACAAAGGCAGGAAGGACCAAATTGGGGCCAGTCCTGATAACAGCCCCCTAAGATGTCTTTAGACTTTCCCCACCCCTGCCCCTGGAAAGGCTGGCCCTTGGCGTCAGATAGAAAATAACGTAGGCTATTTCTGTCCCTTTTCTTGCTCATCCGTTTCTCTTCTCTTCCTTTCTGTCCCTTTCTCAGTTCAACACCACTTCCCACTCTTTATCGTCGTTTCCCTCTTCCCAGTGTTTATTCAGCACCTCCTTCTCTCTTCTCTAGCTCAGGGGTGGCCAGGCCACAACTTTCAGCCCACAAACAGCATCTCAGCAAGGCTCCCTGTCAGCTTTCATGAAGCAAGTGTGAAGACATTTCTAAGTGACAAAACACAACAACAAACCAGATAGGAAATTCAAGCAAATCAATTTCACAAATTTCTAGGGGGAAACGATAAGTTGTCTTCAGTCAAGTAATTAATTTACTATCAACATGCTGAAGAAAGCCATATCCCAGTCAATGTGCCAAGAACACTGTGGTCTACCTTTGGCTGACTTCCTTACATGCTCCGTTTCTGCTCATTCTCGTATGTTCACACCCTGCCAAGTTCTTGCTAGAACATAGTCATTTCATTGATAGTTTTTATAGTCATATGAGCTGTCCTTAGTGTTAATATGTGGCAAGCTTAGATGGAGGTAGAGCTATGGTTTTTCCAGCAGTCATGTACAGATGTGAGAGCTGGACCGTAAAAAGGCTGAATGCAGAAGATTTGATGCTTTTGAATTGTGGTGATGGAGAAGACTCTTGAGGTCCCTTGGACAGCAAACCAGTCTACCCTAAAGGGAATCAACCCTGTATATTAATTGGAAGAACTGATGCTGAAGCGCCAATATTTTGGCCACCTGATGCGAAGGGCCAACTCACTGGAAAAGACTCTGATGCTAGAAAAGAGTGAGAGCAGGAGAAGAAGAGGGTGACAGAGAATGAGATGTTGGATGGTATCATCAGCTCAATGGACGTGAGTTTGAGCAAACTCAGGGAAATAGTGAAGGACAGAGAAGCCTGGCATGCTGCAATCCATGAGGTCGCAAAGAGTTGGACATGACTGAGCAACTAAAAAATAACTAGATGGTAAAGCTAGGTGGAAAGCACCTGGGGTGGATTTCCATTAAGTATATCCACCTCTTCTACCCTCCCAACTCTCTACTCTCACACCCCCTTTATGTGTCTCCTCACCCACTCCATTCTCTAACTTCCTCCTCTCCTCAGTCCCTTTCTCAGTTCAACACCACTTCCCACTCTTTATCGTCGTTTCCCTCTTCCCAGTGTTTATTCAGCACCTCCTTCTCTCTTCTCTAGCTCAGGGGTGGCCAGGCCACAACTTTCAGCCCACAAACAGCATCTCAGCAAGGCTCCCTGTCAGCTTTCATGAAGCAAGTGTGAAGACATTTCTAAGTGACAAAACACAACAACAAACCAGATAGGAAATTCAAGCAAATCAATTTCACAAATTTCTAGGGGGAAACGATAAGTTGTCTTCAGTCAAGTAATTAATTTACTATCAACATGCTGAAGAAAGCCATATCCCAGTCAATGTGCCAAGAACACTGTGGTCTACCTTTGGCTGACTTCCTTACATGCTCCGTTTCTGCTCATTCTCGTATGTTCACACCCTGCCAAGTTCTTGCTAGAACATAGTCATTTCATTGATAGTTTTTATAGTCATATGAGCTGTCCTTAGTGTTAATATGTGGCAAGCTTAGATGGAGGTAGAGCTATGGTTTTTCCAGCAGTCATGTACAGATGTGAGAGCTGGACCGTAAAAAGGCTGAATGCAGAAGATTTGATGCTTTTGAATTGTGGTGATGGAGAAGACTCTTGAGGTCCCTTGGACAGCAAACCAGTCTACCCTAAAGGGAATCAACCCTGTATATTAATTGGAAGAACTGATGCTGAAGCGCCAATATTTTGGCCACCTGATGCGAAGGGCCAACTCACTGGAAAAGACTCTGATGCTAGAAAAGAGTGAGAGCAGGAGAAGAAGAGGGTGACAGAGAATGAGATGTTGGATGGTATCATCAGCTCAATGGACGTGAGTTTGAGCAAACTCAGGGAAATAGTGAAGGACAGAGAAGCCTGGCATGCTGCAATCCATGAGGTCGCAAAGAGTTGGACATGACTGAGCAACTAAAAAATAACTAGATGGTAAAGCTAGGTGGAAAGCACCTGGGGTGGATTTCCATTAAGTATATCCACCTCTTCTACCCTCCCAACTCTCTACTCTCACACCCCCTTTATGTGTCTCCTCACCCACTCCATTCTCTAACTTCCTCCTCTCCTCCGTCTCCATCCCAACCCAAGTGTATTTCCATGTTTCTTTCTTTCACATCACACAGTGGATCCAACTATTTCTACCCTTCAAAACCATGGCATATCCCCGTGTATATTCGCACACAGACCCCATCCCTACAACACAGTGAGTCTAGCATTTTCTGACCCTGCTCCACTGCTATATATCTATATTTATATCTCTAGGAACCCTCGTTTCCTACCACAAAGTGTGTCTCACGTATAAAGTGGCTCTAAGGTTCTTATGCCTTGAATATGTGGATTTTAGTTAAAATTGAACTCAGATCATAATTTAGAGTTTGTGATCATTTGGGTCCTCTCAGCAGACCTCATGCCTATAGTGGCTGGGAAAAGAGGCTTGCCAAAAATAATAATAATATACACCAAATTGCAGAGGGGAATGTTAGCATAATTGAGAAAGCAAACAGTTTTCAAATATTTTTAGCAGCAATTGTACATAAATAGTGTAAGTACAGATGATGTCGTCTGTCCATTAAAGCAGAACAGACTGTGATTGTCTCTTGGCAATATTATTTTTTCAAACCACTAGTTTATTCTAATACTCCAAAGCAGCTGAAAGCAGTATCACTTCAATTATTTTTTTATGGTTGATGTAATGGTGTTCTCACAATTCCAGACTTTTTTTTTTGAAGAAGTTTGAACACTTGAAATTCTGTTTCATCTGATTTTTATGATAGTGCTGTGTTTTCTGCAGGGTTTCTGGGAAAGCCATATGCAGCTCAGAAAGCGATACGGACCTCTGAGCGGGTAAGAGGAAAGTTCCGTTCTTCTCCCACATATTTTGATTTGTGTGTGTTGGACTGATACGGGAGGAATGACAAGAATGAGAATGTGGCACACATGTTTATTACTTCCAAGGACCCACAAAGAGCATGCCCAGCCATACAGATAGGGCTCCTAGTGAAGACCCCAGAGGTGCCCACGGTGCATGGTGCTAGCCTGAAGGCACCCCTTCCCAGTCTTTAAAACCTGGCCAGCTGGGTCAGGCCCTGGGTGCCTTGACCATCTCTCCTACCCACTTCTCTAACTTCCTCCTCTCCCCCCCCCCGTCTCCATCCCAACCCCCCCCAAAGTGTATTTACATGTTTCTTTCTTTCACATCACACAGTGGATCCAACTATTTCTACCCTTCAAAACCATGGCATATCCCCGTGTATATTCGCACACAGACCCCATCCCTACAACACAGTGAGTCTAGCATTTTCTGACCCTGCTCCACTGCTATATATCTATATTTATATCTCTAGGAACCCTCGTTTCCTACCACAAAGTGTGTCTCACGTATAAAGTGGCTCTAAGGTTCTTATGCCTTGAATATGTGGATTTTAGTTAAAATTGAACTCAGATCATAATTTAGAGTTTGTGATCATTTGGGTCCTCTCAGCAGACCTCATGCCTATAGTGGCTGGGAAAAGAGGCTTGCCAAAAATAATAATAATATACACCAAATTGCAGAGGGGAATGTTAGCATAATTGAGAAAGCAAACAGTTTTCAAATATTTTTAGCAGCAATTGTACATAAATAGTGTAAGTACAGATGATGTCGTCTGTCCATTAAAGCAGAACAGACTGTGATTGTCTCTTGGCAATATTATTTTTTCAAACCACTAGTTTATTCTAATACTCCAAAGCAGCTGAAAGCAGTATCACTTCAATTATTTTTTTATGGTTGATGTAATGGTGTTCTCACAATTCCAGACTTTTTTTTTTGAAGAAGTTTGAACACTTGAAATTCTGTTTCATCTGATTTTTATGATAGTGCTGTGTTTTCTGCAGGGTTTCTGGGAAAGCCATATGCAGCTCAGAAAGCGATACGGACCTCTGAGCGGGTAAGAGGAAAGTTCCGTTCTTCTCCCACATATTTTGATTTGTGTGTGTTGGACTGATACGGGAGGAATGACAAGAATGAGAATGTGGCACACATGTTTATTACTTCCAAGGACCCACAAAGAGCATGCCCAGCCATACAGATAGGGCTCCTAGTGAAGACCCCAGAGGTGCCCACGGTGCATGGTGCTAGCCTGAAGGCACCCCTTCCCAGTCTTTAAAACCTGGCCAGCTGGGTCAGGCCCTGGGTGCCTTGACCATCTCTCATCACTGTGCCAAAGATGTGCTGCCAGGGACAGAGTGGCCCTCCATGCCTCACTGTAATTTGCCTTGACAACCCAAGGCAAATCTTTCCTCATGCTCTTATCTAGACTTCTGCTGTTGTTTAGTCACTCAGTTGTGCCTGATTCCTTTGTGACCCCGGGGACTGGGGCCCACTAGGCTTCTCTGTCCCTGGGATTTCCCAGGCAAGAATGCTGGAGTCGGTCACCATTTCCTTCTCCAGGGGATCTCCCGATCCAGAGATTGAACCCACGTCTCCTGCATTGGCAGATGAATTCTTTACCACTGAGCTACCAGGGAAGCCCTTGATAAACCTTATTTGGGCCTGTTTTGTACACTCCTGTGGTAAAATGTGCTGTCAGCTGTGTGGCCATATCTTCTGCTATCCACCCTGTACACATCTGAAAGTTAAAGGGGGTGCTATCATAAAAACCCAAGAACAACAGTGGAAACTAAGACTGACCTGGACAGACCGGGTCGCATGGTCACTCTAATTCTCAGCCATGTACTTATAGGCTTTCCCCTTCCTTTTCCTGTATTTTCCCTTTTTTAAAAAAAATCTCTGTTTTCTTTTCATTGTGAGACATAGATGCCAAAGAGCATTACTATGCAGAATTTAAATAATATTAATAATATGAACATGTATCTGCCATAGAGCTTAAGAAACTGAATACCAGTATCCTATGTAGATTTTTCTTTTTTATCCTTATTAGTTTCATCTGATTTTTATGATAGTGCTGTGTTTTCTGCAGGGTTTCTGGGAAAGCCATATGCAGCTCAGAAAGCGTCGGACCTCTGAGCGGGTAAGAGGAAAGTTCCGTTCTTCTCCACATATTTTGATTTGTGTGTGTTGGACTGATACGGGAGGAATGACAAGAATGAGAATGTGGCACACATGTTTATTACTTCCAAGGACCCACAAAGAGCATGCCCAGCCATACAGATAGGGCTCCTAGTGAAGACCCCAGAGGTGCCCACGGTGCATGGTGCTAGCCTGAAGGCACCCCTTCCCAGTCTTTAAAACCTGGCCAGCTGGGTCAGGCCCTGGGTGCCTTGACCATCTCTCATCACTGTGCCAAAGATGTGCTGCCAGGGACAGAGTGGCCCTCCATGCCTCACTGTAATTTGCCTTGACAACCCAAGGCAAATCTTTCCTCATGCTCTTATCTAGACTTCTGCTGTTGTTTAGTCACTCAGTTGTGCCTGATTCCTTTGTGACCCCGGGGACTGGGGCCCACTAGGCTTCTCTGTCCCTGGGATTTCCCAGGCAAGAATGCTGGAGTCGGTCACCATTTCCTTCTCCAGGGGATCTCCCGATCCAGAGATTGAACCCACGTCTCCTGCATTGGCAGATGAATTCTTTACCACTGAGCTACCAGGGAAGCCCTTGATAAACCTTATTTGGGCCTGTTTTGTACACTCCTGTGGTAAAATGTGCTGTCAGCTGTGTGGCCATATCTTCTGCTATCCACCCTGTACACATCTGAAAGTTAAAGGGGGTGCTATCATAAAAACCCAAGAACAACAGTGGAAACTAAGACTGACCTGGACAGACCGGGTCGCATGGTCACTCTAATTCTCAGCCATGTACTTATAGGCTTTCCCCTTCCTTTTCCTGTATTTTCCCTTTTTTAAAAAAAATCTCTGTTTTCTTTTCATTGTGAGACATAGATGCCAAAGAGCATTACTATGCAGAATTTAAATAATATTAATAATATGAACATGTATCTGCCATAGAGCTTAAGAAACTGAATACCAGTATCCTATGTAGATTTTTCTTTTATTTATTATCTATCTATATATCTCTCAAGAGTATCAGGAGAGCAAACCCAATAGTGCAAGAACATGTGAAGTTTCCAGTAACATCCTATTGGCCAAACCAAGTTATATGGCCAAACCCGAAGTCAGGGCAGAAAGCACAGTTTGGGTGCAGTGGGGCCAAAGCACGTTACTTGGCCAAGCCTGAGAGTGATGGAGTAGGTGGGCATATTCCTCTAAAAGAAGAGTGGAAGATAGTGCATGTTTTTAACAATAGTCCATTCCACCTTCTCTGAGATTCCTTTTAGCTTGGTCTCCTTTCACCCCCTACCCCGTTTTCTTTTGTTTTTTAAAGTGAATAGCTTTTCGCACTGAGCACAATAGGTACTCAAGAACTTACATTTCCAACAGTCTCACTCTGCAGTTGACTTGACATTGACCTTGGAGACTGTCATACATTTCTGAGACATAGCACTGACTAAGGCCAGTGGCTTCTCCAGAATTAGAAAAAAGGCCTCTCTGAGTTTGAATTCTAGGAATCACTCCCCTGGGGTAGTTCTGTACAGATTCTAAGAGGGGCACTCGAGTATTTTAAAATCATGTAAAAACCTCAAATGGCACTGTATTAACTGGTGGATTTTACAGTGAGAAGGGTGGTAGTGTGCATATGTGCGTGTGAGGTAGAGAAAAGAGAGAGAGAGAGAGAGAGATTTCCATGACAAAAGGATGTCCAATCAACTTCCCTCCCGACTTTCACTGAACACAATTTACCCTTTTCATCTCAAGAAAACTTGACTCATAGGGCACGGTTTCAAATGAGGTTGCAGAGAGAGAAATTGCAGTATCATCTTTGGTAAAAAAGGGGAAAAATGAAAGGTGATGGCATAATGTCTTCATAGGAAGCTATCAACTTCCTCTGTTTTAGAAAAAATGATGAGCCTTAAAATGCTGACTTCTTTTTAAATGTGTCCACTGCTAGACTAAGGGGCTCTGTGGTGGGCAGGGGAGGGAGCAAAGCCCTGTTTGAGCTCTGTAACCTGGGGGCGACTCAGTAGGTTCACCTTTTCACAGATGGACTATGGTCAACGAAAGACCCCTTGCTTTTAGAAAATTTGGTTTTAATTGTCTTAATTTTTAAACTCCTTCTGTCATTAGGAATGATCACTGATCCCAGGTTGGTCCCCTTAACATTGGCATAATAGACGGATTCATCATTTAACGAAGGAAACCCCACGCTGTTGATGCCCCCCGAGGAGCATGACAGAGCTGGACTGTATGTTGGGAGAAAATGTGGGCAGAGAGGATCTCTCTTTACTGTGCGCCTGAAAAGCAAACATGACGTATATTCATGCTTACTATCTGTGGCCGTCATAGCAGCTCAGCCAGAATTTGGGTTCCCAAACTAGAAAGCTGCTTCTTACCCGTTTCCCTTTTTTGTTATGAGGAAGGCGTTGCTGGAGAAACCTTCCACCAAGAGGGCTCGAGACCACCAATGCTTGTTACCGTCACCAGCACCACCGCTGAGAACAAAACCACCTCACCAGATGTCTAATTTTACAACCTGCTTTGCAAGGGCCCTGTGTGCAAATATAACTATGCACATCATCTCTGGTTTCTTTGAACTTAAATGTAAAGCAGGAAGGCTGGCACACACACCTATACAACTCTTATTCACAGCGCTTGGTTAGAACACTTCTAAGAGGGGCACTCGAGTATTTTAAAATCATGTAAAAACCTCAAATGGCACTGTATTAACTGGTGGATTTTACAGTGAGAAGGGTGGTAGTGTGCATATGTGCGTGTGAGGTAGAGAAAAGAGAGAGAGAGAGAGAGAGATTTCCATGACAAAAGGATGTCCAATCAACTTCCCTCCCGACTTTCACTGAACACAATTTACCCTTTTCATCTCAAGAAAACTTGACTCATAGGGCACGGTTTCAAATGAGGTTGCAGAGAGAGAAATTGCAGTATCATCTTTGGTAAAAAAGGGGAAAAATGAAAGGTGATGGCATAATGTCTTCATAGGAAGCTATCAACTTCCTCTGTTTTAGAAAAAATGATGAGCCTTAAAATGCTGACTTCTTTTTAAATGTGTCCACTGCTAGACTAAGGGGCTCTGTGGTGGGCAGGGGAGGGAGCAAAGCCCTGTTTGAGCTCTGTAACCTGGGGGCGACTCAGTAGGTTCACCTTTTCACAGATGGACTATGGTCAACGAAAGACCCCTTGCTTTTAGAAAATTTGGTTTTAATTGTCTTAATTTTTAAACTCCTTCTGTCATTAGGAATGATCACTGATCCCAGGTTGGTCCCCTTAACATTGGCATAATAGACGGATTCATCATTTAACGAAGGAAACCCCACGCTGTTGATGCCCCCAGAGGAGCATGACAGAGCAGGACTGTATGTTGGGAGAAAATGTGGGCAGAGAGGATCTCTCTTTACTGTGCGCCTGAAAAGCAAACATGACGTATATTCATGCTTACTATCTGTGGCCGTCATAGCAGCTCAGCCAGAATTTGGGTTCCCAAACTAGAAAGCTGCTTCTTACCCGTTTCCTTTTTGTTATGAGGAAGGCGTTGCTGGAGAAACCTTCCACCAAGAGGGCTCGAGACCACCAATGCTTGTTACCGTCACCAGCACCACCGCTGAGAACAAAACCACCTCACCAGATGTCTAATTTTACAACCTGCTTTGCAAGGGCCCTGTGTGCAAATATAACTATGCACATCATCTCTGGTTTCTTTGAACTTAAATGTAAAGCAGGAAGGCTGGCACACACACCTATACAACTCTTATTCACAGCGCTTGGTTAGAACACTTTTAAGTGCACTTTAGTACAATAGCAGCAACCCACTCCAGTATTCTTCCCTGGTGAATGCCTTGCACAGAGGAGCCAGGTGGGCTATAGTCCATAGGGTGGCAGAGAGTTGGACACTATTGAAGTGAGTTGACATACACACATCCATACCACACAGGGGCCTCCAGGAGTATGTCCCAAGTCCCGCAGCGGATGCCTAAAACCACAGAACATACTGAACCCTGCGTATATTATGTTTTGCCTGTACATATGTACCAATAATAATTTTAATTTATAAATTAGGCACAACAACAATAATAAAAGAATTAACAACAATAATAATCAGCTAAAACAGTTATGAAAGTGAAAGTGTTAATTGCTCAGTTGTATCAAACTCTTTGTGACCCATCAACTGTAGCCTGCCAGGCTCCTCTGTCCATGGGATTCTCCAGGCAAGAATACTGGAGTGGGTTGCCAGGCCCTTCTCCAGGGGATCTTCCCAATCCTGGGATTGAACCTGCTTCTCTTGCATTGGCAGGTGGATTCTTTCGCAATTGAGCCAACAGGGAAGCCCCACTATAACAATATATTTTAATAAAAGTTATGCAAATGTGGTCTCTCTCTCTCTCTGTCTTAAAATACCTTAGTGTACAAATTTGATGTCTTTTCCATCTTAACCAAGCACTTATATCATACGCTGTGACCATAACTTTTATGGTTTGAGGTGCAACTAAAAATCTAGCAGAAGTTTCATTTTCCTTCTCCACAGTTTTCTGTAGAAAAGATTTACTCTTACTGTAGACCTTGGCATATGATTTTTCTTGTTTTTCCTTATTAAGTGGAGAACTTCTACCTTTTCACTTAAAGAAAGCTCTTTGTGGCTTCTCTTTGCTGTATTTGAATTGCCAGCATCACTCCTGTATTTTGGGACTGTTCTTAAATAAAACAAGGACTACTTGAACACAAGCATTAAGCTACTGGGACAGTCAATCTGAAAATGGGATGTGCTGGACTAAGAGGTGATTCACATCCTGGGTAGGATGGAGCTTTTCAGTAGGAAATTTTATCACACAGAACATTCTAATACTTAATGATCTAACATTTATGAGTTGCTTGTTTCTGGAATTTTTCACTTAATACTTTTGGACCACAGTTGATCACAGATAACTGAAAGCAGGAAAAGCAAAACTATAGGTAAAGGGAGACTAATGTACCTTTGGCCACATAAAATAGAGAAGGAAAGGCCTTACTTCTTTAGATAATCTTTGTATTAAGGATTATTGGTTATCTCCTTCAGTCTGAGATTGAGCCCTAAATTGAATCTATATGCTTTCCCAAACCCTAAAAGAATAGGAGCAACATAATCATCATACATTTGTGACTAGGCGTAGCAACTCACTCCAGTATTCTTGCTGGGAAATCTCATGACAGAGGAGCCTGGTGGTCTATGGTCCATGGGGTCGCAAAGAGTCAGACACGACTGAAGTGACCAAGCATAAACAGGATAGAGATAGTGTTCCCTTCAATTTGTGACCAATTTTGTAATCCAGTGGGTGACAAGGATTTATTATGCCAATACTAGTAATTACTTATAAATACCTACATATCAGCCTAACTTCAGCTTATGTGCCACTCCTGACGTCTCCTATCCAAAGGCTCCTTTCCCGTATATCATCTCCTTGTAAGTGATAGCTCTGCTGTAGTTTTTAATTGATATTTAGCCTCATTCCCATTTCTTCTTGGCTCCAATCACTTCCTTTTTGGTTTCTAGAATACACATAGCTTCCTCTCATTGAACTTGACTTCCATGCTCCCTGGTATCCACTGCCCAAGCCCCTTCATTTCTTTCCTGTATCTCTCCTTTCCTCAAGCCAGATTGGTGGAATAATCCTACACACACTCTCATTAGAACATTAGGTTGTAAGTAGGTAAACATACACCTTGCACATGATTTATAAGGCACATGGGAAAAAGTAAAGCTGACTCCCACCTTGGACCCTCAACCTGTCTCCCTCAGAAGTAATCTCTGTTATCAATTTTTGAATCCCCAAATGGATAATATAGGATAGATGTACTTCTTCACCTTGCTTTGTTCATTAATGATATATGGGAAATTGTCCTGTTTCAACACCTGCATTCTTATTAAATGCTGTTCCGTTTTTTTTTTTTTTTTTAAAGATTCCATTGTACAGATGGATACTGATTTTACAAACAAGTTCTCAGTTGATGAATGCTTTTTGCTTTTATAAACAATGCAGGAGTGAATTTCTTCTGTATACATCATTGCTATCATACATAAGTATGTAGGAAAAATTCCTTGAAATGGAATTATCAGGTCAAAGATTATCTATATTTTTATTTTGATAAATATGGCTAAATTGTCCATGTACACTCCCACCAGTAAGCATATCAGGGCACATGGTTCCCTCATGCATTTGATGTGGTCACAATTTTAAATCTTTACCAGTTGATGATAGTTTTCACTTGTGCTAAGTCGCTTCAGTCATGTCTGACTCTTTGCGACCCTACGGTAGGACTGTAGCCTACCAGCCTCCTCTGTCCATGGGGTTCTCCAGGCAAGAATAGTGGAGTGGGTTACCATTTCCTTCTCCAGGGGATCTTTCCAACCCAAGGATCAAACCTGCTTCTTTTGTGTCTCCTACATTGGCATGCGGATTACTTACCACTAACGCCACCTGGCTTGCACTTCTCTAATTATGAACAAGTTTGAGCATCTTTCATAGGTTTAAAACCCATTGTATTTTGTTTTCGGAAGGAGCCTTTGCTCTGCTTTTTTTCTCATTCCCATTTCTTCTTGGCTCCAATCACTTCCTTTTTGGTTTCTAGAATACACATAGCTTCCTCTCATTGAACTTGACTTCCATGCTCCCTGGTATCCACTGCCCAAGCCCCTTCATTTCTTTCCTGTATCTCTCCTTTCCTCAAGCCAGATTGGTGGAATAATCCTACACACACTCTCATTAGAACATTAGGTTGTAAGTAGGTAAACATACACCTTGCACATGATTTATAAGGCACATGGGAAAAAGTAAAGCTGACTCCCACCTTGGACCCTCAACCTGTCTCCCTCAGAAGTAATCTCTGTTATCAATTTTTGAATCCCCAAATGGATAATATAGGATAGATGTACTTCTTCACCTTGCTTTGTTCATTAATGATATATGGGAAATTGTCCTGTTTCAACACCTGCATTCTTATTAAATGCTGTTTATTTTTTTGTTTTTAAAGATTCCATTGTACAGATGGATACTGATTTTACAAACAAGTTCTCAGTTGATGAATGCTTTTTGCTTTTATAAACAATGCAGGAGTGAATTTCTTCTGTATACATCATTGCTATCATACATAAGTATGTAGGAAAAATTCCTTGAAATGGAATTATCAGGTCAAAGATTATCTATATTTTTATTTTGATAAATATGGCTAAATTGTCCATGTACACTCCCACCAGTAAGCATATCAGGGCACATGGTTCCCTCATGCATTTGATGTGGTCACAATTTTAAATCTTTACCAGTTGATGATAGTTTTCACTTGTGCTAAGTCGCTTCAGTCATGTCTGACTCTTTGCGACCCTACGGTAGGACTGTAGCCTACCAGCCTCCTCTGTCCATGGGGTTCTCCAGGCAAGAATAGTGGAGTGGGTTACCATTTCCTTCTCCAGGGGATCTTTCCAACCCAAGGATCAAACCTGCTTCTTTTGTGTCTCCTACATTGGCATGCGGATTACTTACCACTAACGCCACCTGGCTTGCACTTCTCTAATTATGAACAAGTTTGAGCATCTTTCATAGGTTTAAAACCCATTGTATTTTGTTTTCGGAAGGAGCCTTTGCTACTTTTCTATGGGTTATTGATATTTTCCCATTTATTTGTAGAAGCTCTTTAGTTATTAAAAAAAATAGCTCTTTATGTTTAATAAATGCTGCAGATATTTTCTCCTTTTCATCTCATGCCTTAGACTTTGTCTATTGTGTATCTGCTCTGGTCAGAAAACGTTTGTTTTGTATTATTGAACTTAATTTATTTTAATAGTGTCTACATTTTGTATCTTACTCAGTAAGACTTTCTTCACTAAGGATATATAATTTCTAACTTCCATAGTTTCCCTAATTTTTTGTTTGTTTGTTTGTTTCATTTAAAAACTTAGACATTTGAACCATCAGAAATTTGAGGGTAAGACTGGAAGTAGGGGGCTTCCCCTGGTGGTCCAGTGGGTAAGGACACCGCCTTACACTGCAAGGGGCGCCGGTTCGATCCCTAGCCTGGGAAGATCCCACGTGCCGCGGAGCGGCCGGACTGATGTGTCCAATTAATTAGCCGGAGCTCTGGAGTGCATGTGCCCAGAGCCGGCGCTCAGCAACGACAGACGCCACTGCGATGGGAGGCCCACAGGAGCCAAAGAACAAGGATGGATGAACATAGAGAAATGAAAGACCAATAGAAGTGGCCCACCCGCTCCCCTCCCCCCCCAACCTGACCCCCCCCCAAAAAAAAAAAAAAAAACCTAAAAAAAAAAAAAAAAAAGGAAAGAAAGAAAGAATGCTCATTGTAAAAAAAAAAAAAAAAAGACTTGAAGTAGGGTGGTGTTCCTTCTGGAAATGCATCAACTTCCTAATTGATTTCAAATGTTGTTAAAAATATCATTTCTTGGTTCTTGGACGTATTTCTGTCTTCTCTGCTCCATCCTTCTGCCCAGTCTCATGCCAGGGCCACACTGAATACCCTCCTTTGGTACTTTGAGGACCTCTTGTACCTAGCAGCACCAGAACATCTTTGTAGGTATCAGAATCTGTTAGCAGAATCTATAGCCGCCTGTCTCCCAGGGAACCCTGGGTTTTTGTACTTACAAAAACCAATTTAGCAAATGAAGAAGACTTTCATGTGGATATAAAGGACCCAGCAGTTAAGCCCAGAAGAGGGCTCAAGGTGTCTCAAGTGTCCAACCTGGAGGCTCTTGACAGATTCTCTAATTATGAACAAGTTTGAGCATCTTTCATTTAAAACCCATTGTATTTTGTTTTCGGAAGGAGCCTTTGCTACTTTTCTATGGGTTATTGATATTTTCCCATTTATTTGTAGAAGCTCTTTAGTTATTAAAAAAAATAGCCCTTTATGTTTAATAAATGCTGCAGATATTTTCTCCTTTTCATCTCATGCCTTAGACTTTGTCTATTGTGTATCTGCTCTGGTCAGAAAACGTTTGTTTTGTATTATTGAACTTAATTTATTTTAATAGTGTCTACATTTTGTATCTTACTCAGTAAGACTTTCTTCACTAAGGATATATAATTTCTAACTTCCATAGTTTCCCTAATTTTTTGTTTGTTTGTTTGTTTCATTTAAAAACTTAGACATTTGAACCATCAGAAATTTGAGGGTAAGACTGGAAGTAGGGGGCTTCCCCTGGTGGTCCAGTGGGTAAGGACACCGCCTTACACTGCAAGGGGCGCCGGTTCGATCCCTAGCCTGGGAAGATCCCACGTGCCGCGGAGCGGCCGGACTGATGTGTCCAATTAATTAGCCGGAGCTCTGGAGTGCATGTGCCCAGAGCCGGCGCTCAGCAACGACAGACGCCACTGCGATGGGAGGCCCACAGGAGCCAAAGAACAAGGATGGATGAACATAGAGAAATGAAAGACCAATAGAAGTGGCCCACCCGCTCCCCTCCCTCCCCAACCTGACCCCCTCCCAAAATAAATAAATAAATCTTAAAAAAAAAAAAAAAAGAAAGGAAAGAAAGAAAGAATGCTCATTGTAAAAAAAAAAAAAAAAAGACTTGAAGTAGGGTGGTGTTCCTTCTGGAAATGCATCAACTTCCTAATTGATTTCAAATGTTGTTAAAAATATCATTTCTTGGTTCTTGGACGTATTTCTGTCTTCTCTGCTCCATCCTTCTGCCCAGTCTCATGCCAGGGCCACACTGAATACCCTCCTTTGGTACTTTGAGGACCTCTTGTACCTAGCAGCACCAGAACATCTTTGTAGGTATCAGAATCTGTTAGCAGAATCTATAGCCGCCTGTCTCCCAGGGAACCCTGGGTTTTTGTACTTACAAAAACCAATTTAGCAAATGAAGAAGACTTTCATGTGGATATAAAGGACCCAGCAGTTAGACCCAAAGTTCAAGCCCAGAAGAGGGCTCAAGGTGTCTCAAGTGTCCAACCTGGAGGCTCTTGCGACATGTTTTATCTAACTAGTCACACTCCTGAACTCTTAGCATCTTGCCAGCAGGCAGTGAGGAAGCTGAGAACTTTGGGATGCATAGGGAAAAGCCCGAGGCATCAGCTAAAAAAACAATAGGGTTGTTCAAATAACTTTTTAAGCTCAGCTTCCTTTGAGTCATCTACCAGGGGAGCGTGTGCTCCGGAAGTGATTACGGGGTGATCACTTCTCCATAAGGGCTCCTCAACATCGTGCTTAGGTACTATTTAGATGAGGTCAAAGAGCCGCAGCGAGACGGTTTACTTTAAGGCAGTCAGCTGGCGCTGCAGTCACCATGTGGGAGGTTTGCTGGCCTACTTCCAGAGATCCAGAATCCTAGGAATGAAAAGGCTCCTAACGACTCAACCTGACGCACCCCTCTGTCACCGGACCCTTCTTTGTTTTAGAAGACTCTGGAACATTTGAATATGCTGGACTTGAAAACAAGGGAGTGGATGAGTTAGGGTGGAAACTATTGCCGATTGATTCAAGAAAATACAATTATTCAGACTCACACTGGGCAACGGAGATGGGGAGATTGCTCGAATTTTTAAGCTGGACTGAGTGCAACAGGATCACAGATGATGAAGTATGACAGACAATCTTGGGTAGAAATTAAGCCACAGTTGCAAAAGAGCTTCCCAGACAGTGTACAGGAGTCAAACTTAAATAAGTTTCTGCTGCTGATATTGGAGCACATGCCTCAGAACGAGATTCATCTACTAAGTGACCTAAAAATGCAACTCCATTTTGGGAGGAACTGATACAAATGAAAACGCAGTACCGTTGGAACTGTGGAATTAAGTACAGAAATCCTAAATTATCTTCACATTTCTGGCCATAAGGCCAGCCTGCAGGTAATATTTGGATCCCCTAGCTTGGCAAAAGTTGAGTCTTTTATGAATGTGTTGAAAGCAAAGTTTAGAATCATTGGCTTCAAGTACTTTGAGTCTGAAGCCAAAATTAATAGGAGACCTGATGGTCTCCATGCCAGAATTATTGAGAATCATCCAAATGAGTTAATATCAATATTTTTACTGGTCAATATAGATTAATCGCTGACACTCTGATTTTTAGAATACATTTTTAAGTGAGTGTTTATTAAAGTTTTACTGTACTTTGGGGCACATTATTCCATAAAAGCAAATACCCTGATAAAACAGGCTGATTTTTTTCAGGAGATCATTGAGAATAGGAAGAAAGTTGTTAGCAGGACATTTGACAGGATATTTGACAGTTACCACCAATCCAAAGGGGTTTCCCAGGTGGCTCAGTGGTAAAGAATCCACCTGCCAATGCAGGAGACGAGTATTCAATCCCTGGGTCAGGAAGACTCCCTGGAGGAGGAAATGGTAACTCACTCATAGTATTCTTTCCAGGATAATTCCATGGACACAGGAGCCTGGTGGGCTGTGGGGAGCCAAGGGGTCGCATAACAGAGCAACTGAGCACACATACACCATACCCATCTAAATGCCTCGCCCCAAGAGGTAGGATTACTGAAAGAACAACTGTCCTCAGACAAACAGGCAATTTTAGACCAGGAAGAGAGAGAATAATTCTATTACAGTCCCATTTTTATTAAATGAAACTCTAATAGACTCTTCATGCTATCTGTCCTTTCCTGGTCTCTTGTTATCCCAAAAGGTGAATTACTACAGAGCTTTCTTCTTTGTGTGGTTTAAGACTTCCCCTCTTCCTAATCATCATCCAAAGACCCTTCTGAAATTTACCCACTTTTCTGGACCTCTAACCTCCTCTTTTACCCCTTATCTCACACCACTTTCTTGCCCCCCAGCTTCATTCTATGATACTTGCTGCATATTTTAGTGACTACTGATGTCCAAGTCTTTGTGACTAACACTCCTAAAGATCAACGGCCTAGATACATTCCTCTTGTTTGGGTAGAAAAACATCAATTAGAGTATGCCAACTTACAATAGAAAATGAGAGTTCAAATTTTAGCCCCAATTCTCTTCCTATATACCACCTGGTGGTTTAATGGATTTGGGCTAGTCACTTCCCCTCTCGGAGCCTCCGATTTCTTGGACATAAAATGAGGGGATCGGGACCAGATCAGGGACTTTGATCCTTTGTTTAATGATGATCCTCAGGAAATAATGTATTTTACATTATGATCCAGTGCACACACAGTTGAAGTCGAAGTTTTACTAAATATCTTTTACTATGTAAGATCCACTTTTATCCAGTCTACTCTTCTGTTTTATTTGACTCTATTTCATGAAACAAAACAAAACAAATGCAATCTGACCACGACCCACAAAATTGCTTTCATCATCACTAGTGAGTCAAGATGAGCGATTTGAAGAGCAAAGGGCCAGATGATAACTGAAGTCCTTTCCGAAATGGTAAAAAACACTTAAAACTCACCAATCCAAAGGGGTTTCCCAGGTGGCTCAGTGGTAAAGAATCCACCTGCCAATGCAGGAGCAGTATTCAATCCCTGGGTCAGGAAGACTCCCTGGAGGAGGAAATGGTAACTCACTCATAGTATTCTTTCCAGGATAATTCCATGGACACAGGAGCCTGGTGGGCTGTGGGGAGCCAAGGGGTCGCATAACAGAGCAACTGAGCACACATACACCATACCCATCTAAATGCCTCGCCCCAAGAGGTAGGATTACTGAAAGAACAACTGTCCTCAGACAAACAGGCAATTTTAGACCAGGAAGAGAGAGAATAATTCTATTACAGTCCCATTTTTATTAAATGAAACTCTAATAGACTCTTCATGCTATCTGTCCTTTCCTGGTCTCTTGTTATCCCAAAAGGTGAATTACTACAGAGCTTTCTTCTTTGTGTGGTTTAAGACTTCCCCTCTTCCTAATCATCATCCAAAGACCCTTCTGAAATTTACCCACTTTTCTGGACCTCTAACCTCCTCTTTTACCCCTTATCTCACACCACTTTCTTGCCCCCCAGCTTCATTCTATGATACTTGCTGCATATTTTAGTGACTACTGATGTCCAAGTCTTTGTGACTAACACTCCTAAAGATCAACGGCCTAGATACATTCCTCTTGTTTGGGTAGAAAAACATCAATTAGAGTATGCCAACTTACAATAGAAAATGAGAGTTCAAATTTTAGCCCCAATTCTCTTCCTATATACCACCTGGTGGTTTAATGGATTTGGGCTAGTCACTTCCCCTCTCGGAGCCTCCGATTTCTTGGACATAAAATGAGGGGATCGGGACCAGATCAGGGACTTTGATCCTTTGTTTAATGATGATCCTCAGGAAATAATGTATTTTACATTATGATCCAGTGCACACACAGTTGAAGTCGAAGTTTTACTAAATATCTTTTACTATGTAAGATCCACTTTTATCCAGTCTACTCTTCTGTTTTATTTGACTCTATTTCATGAAACAAAACAAAACAAATGCAATCTGACCACGACCCACAAAATTGCTTTCATCATCACTAGTGAGTCAAGATGAGCGATTTGAAGAGCAAAGGGCCAGATGATAACTGAAGTCCTTTCCAGTTCAAAACTAGATGACTGCAGACCAATGACTCAAGTCCAACAGTCTCCATTAGAAACATTTTATAATCCCCTGGTTTGGCCCCAGTGTGGTTTAAGGTTCAGAGAAACTTCTGAAAAAGAGGTTTTTTGTTTTTTTGAAGTAGAATCAAATATGAAACACTATTCCTTCAGGAATGAGGCTCCCAAATGATGAGGACCTAAGCAGAGCCCTGGCGGCCCAATAGCGTTTCCTTCTTCTGTAAAATCATTAAGTTTAAGCATTATTCAAATCAACTTCCAGAATTAACCCAGAATATTTTAAGCTATAAAGCTTACCAAAATATTTTAGCTGACAATGTAAAACATCTCTCCATAACATTTTTGCACTGACTGTAAATATCGAAATGAGTCATCTAGGGGATGTCCTGTCTCAGCTGGATATGGTCAGAGGCTTGCTTACTTCTAGGAGGTGGGGCATCAGGAGGGAATGACTTAGGGACTGGAAGCTGCCTCATTTACTGGGGTGTCTGGGCATGGGCCCCTGACCAGGCTGTGAGTGCTGACAGAGCAGGTTCTCACCAATGAGCCAACCATAACATTTAAAGGGGAAGAAATTGACAACTGCCGTTCTACTAATCACTGGACAGTACAGCAGAAAACTGCCCACAGAGAAGGTGCTGGCTGGGCAGTAGCCAGGATTTCAGTAAAGCAAGAATCAAGAAGGCATGTCTGTGGACATTAGCGCCCAACCAGAGGGTGTCTGGGGCTTCCCCGGTGGCTCATTGGTAAATGAGCTGTCAATGCTGGAGACGCAGGCTTGATCTTTGGGTTGGGAAGATCCTCTGGAGAAGCGAAAGGCAACTCACTCCAGTATTCTTGCCAGGAGAATCCCATGAACAGGGGAGCCTGGTGGGCTACAGTTCATGGGGTCGCAAAAGAGTTGGACACAACTTAGTGACTAAAAACAAAACAACAAAAAAGGGGATGTTCTCGGCCCTGAGAAGACAGTCTGGCAGGAGCCCAAGCAGGAAGAGGGGCCTAGGGAACAAATCATGTGCAGATAAGAAGTCCTAAGCCTGCAAGCATGATGTGAGGCCTGGGACTCAGCAACCAGACCCAACCCCTGTTACCAGCTGAGGACAACACGTCCACCCTGGCTGAGACAGGGGGAGGCCAGGGATGCTGGCTATGACTCCACCTCTGGGGGCAGCTGGATTGCAGATCGGGGATGAGCACCTTGCTTGGAAGTCAGCCACGGATCTTCAGTTTGGGCATTCCTTGATGTGTATTTCCATCCATATGCTAGGTTCAGGGTGGAAGGGGGCTCAGGCTCCATCAGCAACAATCAAATGTGGCATTGGTAACTTCTTTATCCCCCAGATGAGAGCCCCGTGAAGATGCGTTCCCAAACAATAGAACATCTCAAATTAAAATCGCATAAAAGCTGTTTCCAGCTAATATTTTTGAATAATAAATTCCATATTTAATTGTGTATTGTACCTGCAACACATCTAAGCTGTTCAACTCAAAATGCAAAATAGACTTATGTAACATCATCATGAATCACGGTGGCACTTGCCAAAACATTCTCCCATCTGGAAGCAGGTCCAGAGAACACATGGTACTGTGCATGTATCTTCTGTCAAGAACTCTTTTGTATAGATAATCCCCCAAATTGCACACATTTACCCAGTTCTTATGGCTCTTAACCCTAATTAACTGAGAATGCAAATAGCTTCCCCATTCTGTTGAAAAAGAAGAATGACAAACTGTCTTCAGTTTCATAATGTGAAAAACATCCTTGCTAAATTCAAAGAAGCAACTAATTCACAATTCCCACGGAGCTTCAAGTTCCTCTTTGATCATGATTTTGTGAGCAGAAAAACTTTTCTCAAACAAGTTCTCAGAACCCTTGAATGATTAAAACAAAACAAAACAAAAAAACAATTTTAAAGTGTGTCCCTCATATAGGGCAAAAGGCAAAGGCAATATAAGTCTAAACTAAATGAACTCTAGATACACAGTGTAAGCTGTCCAACAAAAAGTCATATGCTACACACATTTGAAGTTCTACTGAAGTTTGAGTAATCAAAGTTTATCTTTAAAATGAAACATGTTCTCCTTTCTTTCTCAGGACCCTTAAATCTTTCAGAGTTGGGCTTGTTTACTGTACATTCCAATTCTTCCTGGTCAGTACGTGTAACATTTCTGCAGCTGTGCACACGAAATAATTCCCAGCAAGGCACTGCCAAGTTTTATGATGCCTGCAGGCTGGGGGCAGATCATAGAAACTTAACTACCCAGATCAGTCCCTTGATCATTGTTCACATCTCAAGACCATGCTCCTAACAGCTTCTCCCCCAGCTCACCCCCAAGTTACAAGAATTCTGCAGCCCACTGTATCAACTTTTCCATTCTGGGTGAGGCTCTCAGTTTATTGGCTTGTTTTGAAAGGCCTGACTCTCTAACATGTTTACCAGACTCCCCACATTAACCGCTTAGGAGGCACTGTTAGCAGACAATTCTATTTTTGCCTCTACTTAAAGAAGAGCTTATTAACCTTTACCCTGAGCATATGGTTTGTCACTACGTGGTGGGTGGACGTGGGAAGTGTGGTCTATTGTGTTACAACACCCAGCAGCACCTCCTCATGCTACTCAGGCTACAAAAGAAGTGGGCATCCCACTGTTAATTGAGACCGCTGCCCTTCACGACAGGACCCCCAGGAGAAGAGACCCCCAGCCCCCCCTAGTTTGTCCTGCTCCATGTTGTCTGTTGCTAATTCAGTACCTGGGGCCTAAGATGGACCAGAGAGGCAGTTCTTGAACGGACCTTCCATTTGCCTTTGAAAGTTGTCTGTAACGCTTTAAGCTGTCCTCTTCATCTCACTGCCGGACCACAGCTTTCGTCTTATGATTGGCATGGCCCCTGGATCCTTGCCAAAGACTCCAGTCCTAAGACTCTCAACTGGTTTCCCCCAAATCTTAGACTTGTCTGTTAAAGTTTGGGCTCTCCAGGACAAGGCTCTAGGCACATGGATTCAGTAGCTGTCGCACATGGGCTCTAGAGCGCAGGCTCAGTAGTTGTCCGGAGGCATGTGGGATCTTCTCAGATCAAGGATCAAACTTGTGACCCTGCATTGGCAGGCAGATTCTTAACCACTGGGACACCAGAGAAGTTCCCCATCCTAGCCATCTTTAAATGTACAGTTCAGGGGCATGAAGTACCTTCACCTCATGCAATCATAAACCTCATTCTTCTTCAGAACTCTTTCATCTTGAAAAATGGAAACTCTCTCCCCATTAGACAGTATCTCCCCATTCTCCCTGCCCCTAGCCCTGGGAAACCACCATGCTACTTACTGTCTCTGTGAATCGGACTAGTCTAGGTACCTCATACAAGTGGAATCATACAGGCTTTGTCCTCTTGTGACTGGCTTATTTCACGTGGCGTGATGTTCTCAGGACTCATTCATGGAGCATGAATCCGATTTTTCTTCCTTTCTAGCGCTGAATAAGATTCTACTTTTTGCATATACTGCATTTTGTTTATTCATTCATGTGTCTATGGACACATGGGTGGCTTCCATCTTTGGGCTATTGTGAACAATACTGCTATGAACACCAGGTACAGATCTCTCTTCAGTATATCACTTTCCAAATTTTTAGATCCATATGCAGAACTGGAATTACCAGAATCCTCTGTTAATTCTATGTTTAACATTTTTTATTAATTTATTACTTCTGTCTGTCCTGGGTCTTCATTGCTCCAAGTGCTTTTTTCTCTAGTTCTGGCAAGCAGGCACTGTTCTCTACTTGCGAAGCACAGTCTTCTCATTGCAGTGGCTTCTCTTGTTGTGGAGCACGGGCTCTAAGGCATGTGGGCTTCAGTATTTGTGGCATGTGGGCTCAGTAGTTTCAGTTCCTGGGCTCTAGAGCACAGGCTCAATGGTTTTGGCACACAGGCTTAGGTGGTCCGCAGCATGAGGGATCTTCCTGAATCAGAGATGGAACTCACGTCTCCTGGATTGGCAGGTGGATTCTTTGACCTCTGAGCCACCAGGGAAGCCCTATGTTTAATTTTTTGAGAGACTGCCATACTGTTTTCTGTAGCAGCTGCATTTGGAGGTGCAAGGCTGTATTGTGCCTTTTGACTGTGACTGAGTAGCCATCACTTCTTGCCTTCAAACCTCACAGGTGCCCTCCAGGAGAAATGCAAACCCTCTGATCAGAATGCATGGCCCTCATCATCTTGCCCCAGCTTCCTGTTGACTACAAGTCAGTGAGCACATTCTTTACCAGACTAGCCCCGTTATCAACAGATGCTTGCCCTGCACCATAAATTCAGCTCGTTTTAATAAATTCCCAGTTGTCCTTACCCAGAGCCCCTTCTCTCCTTATCTCACTCCTCTCTGCCAAACCCTTCACGATTTATGTGTTTGCTTTTCAGTTCGGCTTTCAGCCCCCTCCAAGTTTCCTCTTTCCCACCAGGTCACTGTGGCCTTTGTGTCTCATATAAATTTAGCCTTCCCTGGCTGGGACTCTTTCGCATTCACTAGGCCTACACTTCTCTCTCCAGCCCTTTCAATCTTCAGGCTTCCTACCTAGAGTAATTTGTCAAGATCATGTCCCTGTCGTTTGTAGAGGTTTTGCTCAGAGTTTTCGCTCTCTGTGCTTCTTTCACACTGTCTTTCAGCTATTTCCGAGGGCTATGTTCCAGCTTTGTAGCCATTTGCTGAAGGAGACACACTGAGGTCCCCTGAGGAGACACACTGAAGCCCCTTGGTCCTCCCCAGAGCACAGTGTGTGCTTTCATGGAGAACGTAGCTAGCTCTGGAGCTATCCAGGAGAAGGAGAGCTGGCCGGTGGCTTAGGGCCCAGACACATAGTCTTGGGAGGCAGTTTCGAGGTTTTAACTGAGATGCAGAAAGGGAGACTGCAAGGTGAGAGATGAAGGATGTGTGTGTGCATCAGTCACTCAGTCCAATTCTTTGCAATCCCACGGACTGTAGCCCACCAGACTTCTCTGTCCATGGGATTCTTCAGGCAAGAATAAAGGAGTGGGTTGCTATGCCCTCCTCCAGGGATCTTCCCAATCCAGGGACGGAATTGGGTCTCCTGCATGGCAGGCACATTCTTTACCCTCTGAGCTGCACTGAGAAGGAGTGGCAAGTCCCAGGTTACACTTTACTCTGGAATCTTTTGCCTTTTATCTTCCAGTGGCATTTCCCACGGTACTTCTTCTTCCATTTCCATTGACAAAAATAATAGTTACATGGAACGACGTGGGAACTCCCCTCAGTCAAATGCTGGAAAACACTGGGCTAGCCCATGGAACACAGGTCTCTTAGAACTGTTCACATAATAATGTGCTTGGAAAATCTCCAAGTGAGAAATTTAGTATGCAGTGTTTATTTAACCACAGACCTTTTATTTTTTCCTTTCTGGAATCTCTCTTGGAATGAGAATATGGAGAACAGGCATTAAGAGGAAATGCTGACCTAATAAGCAACCGCATTTGACTTCTAAAGAATTCCATATAAAAAGCAGGCATTGATGAGAGCTGGCTTCACCATTGTAAATGATCGGCGTTGCCGCCAGTAATTATTAATCACCTTCCTCTGGAGGTTGTGTGTGGGGGTGTGTTTGTTCTGCGGTGCTATGGAGAACTGGGGACACAGCCCCGGGTTCTGCATATTTGATTCCCTTTTCTCCCCACACCTTTCTCTCTCATCCTTTCCTGTCCCCAGCAGACAGCCATTCCATTGTGCTTAATGTGTATTTTAAGCTGGGGGTGGGGAGGTGGGGGGGTTGCAAGTCCTTGCAGACTGGGTATTACAGTTCCATGCATGTTCTCTGTATTGTTGTTCAGACATTAAGTCATGTCAGACTCTTTGCAACCCACTGGACTGCAGTGTGCCAGGCTTCCGTGTCCTCCACAATCTCCTGGAGTGTGCTCAGACTCCTGTGCGTTGAGTCGATGATGCCCTCCAACCATCTCGTCCTCTGTCATCCCCTTCTCCTGCCCTCAATTTTTCTCAGCATCAGGGTCTTTTCAAATGAGTCAGCTCTTTGCAATCCCACGGACTGTAGCCCACCAGACTTCTCTGTCCATGGGATTCTTCAGGCAAGAATAAAGGAGTGGGTTGCTATGCCCTCCTCCAGGGATCTTCCCAATCCAGGGACGGAATTGGGTCTCCTGCATGGCAGGCACATTCTTTACCCTCTGAGCTGCACTGAGAAGGAGTGGCAAGTCCCAGGTTACACTTTACTCTGGAATCTTTTGCCTTTTATCTTCCAGTGGCATTTCCCACGGTACTTCTTCTTCCATTTCCATTGACAAAAATAATAGTTACATGGAACGACGTGGGGAACTCCCCTCAGTCAAATGCTGGAAAACACTGGGCTAGCCCATGGAACACAGGTCTCTTAGAACTGTTCACATAATAATGTGCTTGGAAAATCTCCAAGTGGGAAATTTAGTATGCAGTGTTTATTTAACCACAGACCTTTTATTTTTTTTTCCTTTCTGGAATCTCTCTTGGAATGAGAATATGGAGAACAGGCATTAAGAGGAAATGCTGACCTAATAAGCAACCGCATTTGACTTCTAAAGAATTCCATATAAAAAGCAGGCATTGATGAGAGCTGGCTTCACCATTGTAAATGATCGGCGTTGCCGCCAGTAATTATTAATCACCTTCCTCTGGAGGTTGTGTGTGGGGGTGTGTTTGTTCTGCGGTGCTATGGAGAACTGGGGACACAGCCCCGGGTTCTGCATATTTGATTCCCTTTTCTCCCCACACCTTTCTCTCTCATCCTTTCCTGTCCCCAGCAGACAGCCATTCCATTGTGCTTAATGTGTATTTTAAGCTGGGGGTGGGGAGGTGGGGGGGTTGCAAGTCCTTGCAGACTGGGTATTACAGTTCCATGCATGTTCTCTGTATTGTTGTTCAGACATTAAGTCATGTCAGACTCTTTGCAACCCACTGGACTGCAGTGTGCCAGGCTTCCGTGTCCTCCACAATCTCCTGGAGTGTGCTCAGACTCCTGTGCGTTGAGTCGATGATGCCCTCCAACCATCTCGTCCTCTGTCATCCCCTTCTCCTGCCCTCAATCTTTCTCAGCATCAGGGTCTTTTCCAATGAGTCGGCTCTTCACATCAGGTGCCTAAAGTGTTGGAGCTTCAGTTTCTGAATCAGTCTTTCCAATGAATATTCAGGATTGGTTTCCTTTAGGATTGACTGGTTTGATCTCCTTACTACCCAAGGGACTCTTTAGTTCATGCCAGTGGTTGTACGTATCACTCATCTATCCTTTAGCTTCTTCACTTCACGCTACGCTTTGAAAGTCCATCATGATGCTGTGTGCCCATAGAGCCTGTTGCCTCCAGCTGCTGCCTATGGCTCTGCAATGTGTCCCCTCCATCTTTCTCATTTGCTCTCCCAGAGGGGGACACCTGGTGGCCTCTAGCAAACAGCGCTGCAGTGGACATCCTATTTGGGGCCTTTTCTGGACCTGTGCATGCATTCTTTGGGCCATAGGTCCTGCTTTTACGACCATAAGACAGATAGGTCTTTATTTCCTGGGGCCACTTATGTAGTAAATGTTATTCATCCATAACAGTTTTCCAGTCCTCTGTGCAGGTCTTGGTCTTTTGATACAGTAGCTCATGGACCATCCCAAGAATGCTTCAAGTTTACCTGGGTTAATTACATTAGCCTCAATTTATTGGGGTGGCCAAAAAGTTAGTTTTAGGCTGAATGGACTTTGTGGCCACTCCCTTATATGGGGACAACTGTGTCTTTAAGATGAGAATGACATGTGATGAGTAAGAGCCAAGCACAGAGAGGCAAGGTCCTCCTTGTTATGCATATTCATGCTCAGTGGCTCAGTCATGTCCAACTCTTTGCAACCCTATGGACTGTAGCCTGCCAGGCTCCTCTGTCCCTGGGATTCTCCAGGCAAGAAGACTGGAGTGCTTTGCTATTTCCTTCTCCAGGGGATCTTCCAGACCCAGGGGTCAAACCCGCATCTCCTGCATTGGCAGGTGGATTCTTTACCACTCAACCACCTGGGAAGCCTTTGTTTCTCCAAAGCGTTTTCCTCCCCACTGTCCCTTACGGTTATGTTATCCGGATACTCCGTGTATTCCTGCCTTAGGATGACGGCCCGAATAGCAGGTGGTATCTCTGTTTATTGTCCTGCTAGAGTATAAATTCCATAAGCACAGGAACTCTCTTGTTTGTTTGGGTATTCCCAGGGTCTAAACAGAGCCTGATGCACAGAAAGTGCTCAGGAACTATTTGTTGAATAACCAAAGGAATCTCCACTGGGTACGTGCCTTTGAGGACCAATCTGTCCCCAAGAAAATCTCAGATGGGAAGGTCTTGTTGTTTTGGTCTTGATTAGTGTTATTCCCTGGGACATAATGAAAGGACTTGGGGAAAGTCTATCATCCTAAAATCAAGGCTTTGGGTGGCAAGGTCTTAGTCTTTTCCCACCTGGGACCTACGCACCATCCATCCAGGAGGGAGCCCATAAAAGTACAAAACTGATTTACTCTCATGTCATGAGATCCATCGGAAAAGGTGAAGGGCAGCCCCTTATGAGGTACTGGCTGGGCTCTGCTGTCAGAGCATCAGTGTCCTTCCCCAGGGGCCATCCTCTTTTCTAGCCTAACTCCTAGGGGTCTGCCTAGGCTGACACAAAGAGCACTGGATTAGGAGGCAGAGCTGGGTCTCAGTTCTTCCCAGCTGTGGGGCTAGAATGAGTGATTTAACCATCACCCTCACCATTAACAAATACCCGAGCACCTTCCAGACTAACGTGAAACTAAAGGACCCTCTCCACCAACACAATGACCTGCCATCCCAGGGGAGTGCCCACTGCAGGAGCCCGTCCCTAGCTAACTCTGGGGTAAATCTCCCCAGTTCCTGTATATGGATCCTCAGAAAACTGGGGAGGCATTCCTCTGGCCTCTCGTGGCTCTTCCTGCAAAGGGACTGCTCCAGGACGATGGCCTGAGTCCAGGAAATGGCCATCCAGTCATCTCCCCTCTTGGGACCTCTGTTTTCCTAGCTATGAAATGGGGTTGTTTGATGAGAACGATCATCTCGAAGCTAGGATCTGTGCTTTAATTTCCCCCTGCCTCTTGCTTATCCCTAGCTGTGTCTAAAGTTCTTTGGGCATTAAGGTCTCCTTTCTTGAGACCCACATCTGAGTTTTCTAATAATACCTAGCCCAGGACAGCACATTCCTCTGGGGCACGGACTTCCTGGCCACACTGTGTTTTCAGAATGGATTCTAGCCATTGCCAAGCCCTTCAGTTCATGTTCTGAGTCCACATATCTTTGGGGGAGAAGAGATTTTGCCACATACGCTCACACAAATACATGGCCTGCATGTATTCCATGTATAACAGGGCATGTATGCACATACACACACACACCCCTCCCTCTGATGTTCAAGAACCTACATGCCTGGGCCTAACCATGTGGGTGCAAATATTCTGGGACAGCCAAATGACTATTTCAGTGTTTCTCTGTCCCTGTGGTGCCATCCAGCTATTTATTTAGTAGCTCAATGCTGTCTGCATCAACAACTTTGCCTTATAGGCTCTTCTTCACGTTTATGATTCTTACTGTGAAAAAAATTGCTTGCCTAACATCTGTTCTGACTTTGTTTTTTCTTTCCTTTTATTTATCTGTTCCCTATGGAATTAAATTTGCACCAAGGACAGTAACTTGAATTGGACTCTTCAGTGTCCTTCAGGATTTCTATACACTTCAATACATCTCTTAATTACTGTTATTTTATTGTTATGAGATATCCACATATATTCACGCTCACACTGGCAGATTGGTTTGTAGCTTACCTTTCCCTGTCCCCCTCTGGGGAATAAGTTTTATTAACTGAATAAATTAAATGGCAGTATATCCAATAGTGTAGAGAGGTTTATCGTTATAGGTTTGTTTCAGATAATTTCCTTGCTGCCAGTTAATTTTGGGAAAACCCTTGAAGTCCACGTTAAGGGGTAAATCTCCCAGTTCCTGTATATGGATCCTCAAAAAGGGAGGCATTCCTCTGGCCTCTCGTGGCTCTTCCTGCAAAGGGACTGCTCCACGATGGCCTGAGTCCAGGAAATGGCCATCCAGTCATCTCCCTCTTGGGACCTCTGTTTTCCTAGCTATGAAATGGGGTTGTTTGATGAGAACGATCATCTCGAAGCTAGGATCTGTGCTTTAATTTCCCCCTGCCTCTTGCTTATCCCTAGCTGTGTCTAAAGTTCTTTGGGCATTAAGGTCTCCTTTCTTGAGACCCACATCTGAGTTTTCTAATAATACCTAGCCCAGGACAGCACATTCCTCTGGGGCACGGACTTCCTGGCCACACTGTGTTTTCAGAATGGATTCTAGCCATTGCCAAGCCCTTCAGTTCATGTTCTGAGTCCACATATCTTTGGGGGAGAAGAGATTTTGCCACATACGCTCATACAAATACATGGCCTGCATGTATTCCATGTATAACAGGGCATGTATGCACATACACACACACACCCCTCCCTCTGATGTTCAAGAACCTACATGCCTGGGCCTAACCATGTGGGTGCAAATATTCTGGGACAGCCAAATGACTATTTCAGTGTTTCTCTGTCCCTGTGGTGCCATCCAGCTATTTATTTAGTAGCTCAATGCTGTCTGCATCAACAACTTTGCCTTATAGGCTCTTCTTCACGTTTATGATTCTTACTGTGAAAAAAATTGCTTGCCTAACATCTGTTCTGACTTTGTTTTTTCTTTCCTTTTATTTATCTGTTCCCTATGGAATTAAATTTGCACCAAGGACAGTAACTTGAATTGGACTCTTCAGTGTCCTTCAGGATTTCTATACACTTCAATACATCTCTTAATTACTGTTATTTTATTGTTATGAGATATCCACATATATTCACGCTCACACTGGCAGATTGGTTTGTAGCTTACCTTTCCCTGTCCCCCTCTGGGGAATAAGTTTTATTAACTGAATAAATTAAATGGCAGTATATCCAATAGTGTAGAGAGGTTTATCGTTATAGGTTTGTTTCAGATAATTTCCCCCCTTGCTGCCTGATTCCCTCTGTTTAGCCACAGCTCTGTTTGGGAGAAAGCTTGACACAGCCACAATCCACCGGGAATTAGAAGGGCCCTTCATCTTACGGATGAAGAAGCTTTTCCAGGCTGGCTTATGTGAACTCAGATCTGAGTCCTCATTAACTCCCTGTTCTCACTCCTAAGAAAGCCACCCAGGGAGCAAGCAAGCATGTTCACAGCAAGAGCCTAGAAGGTCCCTAAAGAAGAGTGGCAAGGCCTGCTTTACCACCAGAGACCTCTGCCAGGTGAAGAGACTGTGATCCCAAGATGCAAGGAACTGATCCCACGTTACCCAGTTCCTAGTACCAATGCAGTGCCCTTTCTGCCGTCAGGTCTTTGTTCATTCTGGTAGGGCAGTCCATTCCTCTTCAGTTTATGAGCTTTCCCACACTCACTTCCGCCTGCGTCTAAGTCCTCTGATGACCCAAAGACAGACAGGACAGTCCCCCCATGTCTGAAGAGCCAACTCACTGCCGGCCCCACTGCAGACATTGTCCACACAACAGGTAATTCAGTTTATGCTGAGTGTGCATCACTGGGCTGATGGTGGTGGGAGAAACAGCCACACTCTTCCCCACAAAGTATGACTCGTGTCTCTTTTCCTGAAGAAACCTGACATCTCATTTAGAAGAAAAACATGGACCTGAGGCAGGTTGCTCAAGAGTGCCGGGTAATGAGTGACTGAACATGCCACATTGAACAGACAACATGAAACCAGAAGTTGGGTAGAATCATGGGCCAGTGAAAGCACAGAAGGCTTCCAGGGGGAGGCAGTAGCTGAGCATAGTCTTGAATAATGGGGAGATGAGGAGGAAGAGAGAAGAACGGTCTACCCAGTGAGACAGTTAGAGAGGGACCTTGGGGTGGGGATGGTGGGAGGAGAGGAACTTGACGACTGCAGATGGCGATGCCAAGGGGGCAGCGGTTGCCATGAGGTGCCCTTGAAGGAAAGCGAGAGGCTCTCTGCTGACCACGTTGTCCGCCGGATCAAGATCTGAGCAGCACAGCGTGGTGGCAACATGTCATGAAACCTCTGATTCAAACAAGACCTTTGGCTGAGTCGCTGGGTTGCAACAGGAGCCCAGCATCCCATGGTGACTCCAGGCACAGCCAGACCTGGGACAACCGTACAGATTAGAGCTCAGGCGAAGAAGCCAGTAGGGTGGGCATGCAGGTGATGGCCCTGCCAAGTGGTTGAAGAGAAAGGATGGGCCACCCATTTTAGAAAGGAAGGGGACCAGGGACTTTGAGAACGCAAGATAAAGGCGAGTAAAGGGAAACAAAGTTCACGTCTGGGTAAGATCTGCCAGCACCAGGAACCAGGAACCCAGGAGGATTAAAAGGCATTTCTGAGAACTAGAAAGACACCGAATCGTCTTTCCATTTACTTGTTGGTACGAGGTGCTCTGCCCGCTTCTTGGGGATGAAAGAAAAATAAGATAGGGCTTTGTCCTCAAAAAACTCAGAGTAATAAGGAGCCTGCTAAGAAATAAAACAGTGAGATGCAAAAGAATAGAGGAATGAACAAGGCGCCATGGAAGCTATGGAAGTGAAGGGTTTGAGAAGACTCCACGAAGAAATAGCAGATGACCTGTCAGGAAAGTTCTCCAGACGAGGATCAGACCTTGGCTTCAGGGGGACGATCGTGCACAGGAATGAACCCGTGAAGAAACAGTGGAAATGAAGGGAACCAACCACAAGTAACTATTTCACACCAACAATATATGGCTATAGTTCCAAAACTGTGCACTAAGGCCCCCAAAAGTGCCATAGAAAATTCACAGGGGCTTCCTGGGGTAGTTTCAATATTCATGGGGAACACAGCGACATCTGTTGGTCATGATGAGAACTACTTTCAATGTAACGTGTGTATTCCTTCAAATGTTTACTTAGTTGTTAGACTCAGACAGTAACGAATTAACCTGCGATGCAGGAGACTGAGGTTCAGTCCCTGGGTCTAGAGTATCCTCCTGGAGAAATAAATGGCAACTCCCTCCAGTATTCTTGCCTAAAGAATTCCATGGACAGGGGGAGCCTAGCAAGCTACAGTTTATGAGGTTGCAAAGAGTCAGACACGACTGAGCAACTAACACTTTCACATTCACACTAGAACATGTGTTGTTATTGTTTAGTCGCTAAGCTGTGTCTGACTCTTTCTGACCCCATGGACTGCAGCATGCCAGGCTTTCTTGTCCTTTACTATCTCCTGGAGTTTGCTCAGACTCATGTCCATTTCTAATCCTCTGTCTCCCTCTTCTCCTCCTGCCCTCAATCTTTCTCAGCATGAGGGACTTTTCCAGTGAAGTGGCTCTTCACATCAGTTGGCCAAAGTATTGGAAATTCAGCATCTGTTCTTCCAATGAATATTCAGGGTTGATTTCCTTTAGGACTTCCTTTAGGACTGACTCGTTTGATTTCCTTGCTATACAAGGGACTCACAAGCGTCTTCTCCAGCACCACCATTGGAAAACATCAAGTCTTTGGTGCTCAGCCTTCTTCATGGTCCAACTCTCACATTCGTACAGGACTCCTGGAAAGTCTGTGACTTTGAGCATACAGAGCTTTGTCGGCAAAGTGATGTCTCTGCTTTTTAATACGCTGTCTAGATTTGTCTTAGCTCTCCTCCCAAGGAGCAAGCATCTTTTAATTTCATTGCTGCCGTCACTGTCTGCGGTGATTTTGGAGCCCAAGAAAATAAAATCTGTCACTATTTCCACGTTTTTCCCTTCTGTTTGTTGTGAAGTGACAGGACTGGGTGTCATGATCTCAGTTTTCTGACTGCTGAGTTTTAAGACAGCTTTTTCACTCTCCTTGGTGGAAGAGAAGCAGGACAAGGAGAGAGTTCCTATGGTTAAGAAGCTTGGACTTTTTGTTCCAAGCAATGGAAAGCCATTGGAAGTTTACTGATGGCGGGATAGCATGGTCAGCTCCTGGCTCACAAAGGTAGACTTGGCCTGGATGGGGCTGTTGCTGTGGGAACAGAAACCTACATAGGGAGCTACTGCAGTGTCCTAGTGAGGGCGACAGGCCTGGGCTCAGGGGCCTGCGAGGTTGGGACTGCTATGACCCATTCCACGTACACTACAGAACTCCTACTGCACATCCAACACGGTAATGCAAATGGTAGACATCCATGTTAAAAGAAGAAGAAGAAGAAAGACCAGATTCCTGCATTTAAAGCACTTACAACTGAGTTAAAAGGCAGCCCAGAAAAGAACTATGATGAGTGGAGAGTCGCTGGGAGCTCACCTGGCAAGACAGGAAGAAGGAAGACTATTTCAGGGAGGCAGGGAGCCAGCATGTGCCCCGGGCCTGTGGATGTGAGAAGTGATGGAGACCGTCAGTAAATCAGGCTAATCACCAATACTGGCTCTCGGATGGTAGGAAAGAGGGAGGGGTGAGGCCAAAATACAAGGCAGCCCGGCCCAGGCTTGAAGGACATTGGCACAATGTGCTCGAGACTCCCAAAGCCTTTTGTGGAGACAAATCACTGAAGGGTGTTAAAATAAGGAGTACGACAATCAGACTGGCTTTTTTCTTTCCTTTTTGGCCGAGATGAGAGGCACACAGGATCTTAAGGTCCCTCCTCAGGGGTCGGACCCATGCCCCCTGCCATGGAAACGCAGAGTCTTGACCACTCGACCACTGAGGAAGTTCCCAGACTTGCATTTGACAACGCCCTTGTGGATAAACTGAGTCAAAACCCACATGTAGACAAGCAGCAGGTCAGGAAGACAAGCCAGAGTGATGGAAGCATAAATCTGAGGGCAAGGTCCAACGTCCAGTCAGGGAACGAAGGACCAGAGAGTCCAGCAGTGTCTGAGGGCAGAAGAGGGGAGCCGAGCCGGCTCTGAGCACCGCAGAGAGAGAAAAGGCTGACTCGGTCTCTCCGGCCCTGAGGGGCTCTGTGAGGTCAGGGTCAGTCCCTGGGCACCCGCGCCCCGAGGCTTCCCTGGGGAGGTAAGGCACGCCTTGATCTGAGTGGCAGGAGGAAGACGGAAGAAAGCAGGTCCCAACTCTGGGGACCTGTTTCCGCAAGAAAAGCGTCCCGAGCAACTTGAGTGGGCTCTGCCTCTCTGCTAACTCGAGCTTGCCTTGCTCTCAGGCCAGACAAGGCTGCTAACAAGAAAGGGCAGGATGCTCCACTGAGCCAAGCAGGGACGGGTCCACAGGACTGCAGGGCTGTGCTTTCTGCAAAGCACTGTGTGCCGCCCAGCCTGGGACCCGCTCCAGTGGAAGCGGAACACCAGTGCTCCCAGCCCTGGCCATCTGCTCAGCTGCCTCGGAACACTTTGGAGGTCGAGAGTCTCTGACACGGCCACGTGATCTCCAGCAGTCAACGTTCACCCTTCCCCACCGAGCTGCCCACCACCTTCTCTCATCCACCGGCCGGGCCAGAGGTCAGACGTACGGCTGGGACAGCAGTTACTCTATTAGCAGCCTCTGCCTGCTGAGGCCTGACCCTGTCACAGAGGCGAGGCGTCCTCAGATGCTCACTGTTTTGCAGCCTCTGTTGCGACAGGCCCGCATCTTTGGAAAAGACTCTGATACTGGGAAAGACTGAGGACCTGAGGAGAAGGGGACGGCAGAGGATGAGATGGCTGGATGGCATCACTGCCTCAATGGACATGAGTTTGAGCCAGCTCCAGGAGATGCTGAAGGACAGGGAAGCCTGGCGCGCTGCCGTCCATGGAGTCACAAAAAGTCAGATATGACTGAGCGACTTGATGACAACAAAAGAGGCCCACGTCAGTTCTTCACTCTCAACCCGGAAACCTGAAGTCTCTGGAAACATATTCAGGCTCTTTCTGCTGCGGCGAGGGCAGGGAGCGGCTTGTCACCTGATCTCCCAGGGACACTTCTCACCCAGCTTCTTCATCCCCTACAAAGGGGCACCAGCGGCCCCCACCCCACCCCTCCAGGAGCAGGGGCCTTCCCTCCTGACGGGGAGGCTGCCATGATCAGCATTTGCCTAAAACCTTACTACGGACAAAGCATTCTCATGTTTTTCATCTGACCCTCATAACAGTCTCTTTATCAAGGAAATTGGCTCAGGAAGGTTGTGGTTCGCTCAAGGTGACACAGCTGTTAAATCACAAGGGCACAGCCTCGAACCTGAGTCCCGGCAGCTACACCACTGCCAACTCCCACTTCAGCTCTCGACGAGAAGACAAGCCTCACTTTTTTTCTTTTTCTTGTTACACAAGCACTCATTGTAAACTATTGGAGCATTAAAGAGATTTGTTTGTTGTTTGGTCACTAAGTCGTGCCGAACTCTCTTGCAACCCCATGGACTGTAGCCCACCAGACTCCTCTGTCCATGGGATTCTTCAGGCAAGAACACCGGAGAGGGTTGCCATTTCCTCCCCCTTTCCGACCCAGGGCTCCAACTCGTGTCTCCTGAATTGGCAGCTGGGTTCTTTACCACTGTGCCACCTGGGAAGCCCCTATCAAAGATACACATTGGGGCTTCCCCTGGTGGTCCAGTGGATAAGGACACCGCCTTGCAGTGCAAGGGGCGCTGGTTCGATCCCTGGTCTGGGAAGATCCCACGTACTGCAGAGCTGGACTGATGTGTCCAATCACCGAGCCGGAGCTCTGGAGCGCATGTGCCCAGAGTCGGTGCTCTGCAACGACAGACGCCACCGCGATGGGAGGCCCACAGGAGCCAAAGAACAAAGACGGATGAAAATGGAGAAATGAAAGACCAATAGAAGTGGCCCGCCTGCTCCCCTCCCTCCCCAACCCGACCCCCGCCCAAAATAAATAAACAAATAAATCTTAAAAAAAAAAAAAAGATACACATTGTGAAAAAGAAAAGTCCCCATCGTTTCCTGCTCCAGATATATGCACCCTTAGCTGACACATCTTCCTCCAGAGGTTTTCTAGAGATATGAACAGGCCCAAACCTAGTGTCTGACAGAGTCTGTGCTGATAAATGCTTGTTGAATGAACTATCCAACGGACTATTACTGCTTTCTGCAGTCCTATGCACTCTTGCCCAATGTGCTTTTCCATTCAGCTGTGTGTCTTAGTCGTCCTTTCCTACCGGTGCTTGTATGTAGCTCCCAATCAGCAGCCTTTATAGCTCAGCCACCCTGGATGGGGGCAGACCTTCCGGAGCAGAGCCAGGCAGTCCACAGGCTAAGAGCACCACAGGCTAAGTCTACCTGGCCTTGATTCCCAGAAGGCAATTGAGAACTCTGTTGGCTGAACAGACTGGTCAGTTTTTTTAAAGAAAGAAAACAGCTAATTAAACAAGTCAAACAAGTGTTATTTTTGTCTGTACAATACTTCAGTGATTTGCCTAAATTTTCATTTTCACCAGGTGCTTGGCATTGAGTAAGAACATTCTTATGTGCCTAAATAAGTATAAGTGAATAACTGGCTAAGAATTTCTTGCCCCCTCCACTGAAGTGATTTATCCATATATTTCAATTAGAAGAGAGAAAGGCGTTACCTTTGTAATTGCGCTGGGATGGAGGGGCGTTTCTGGGCCATTAAACAAAAAGCTGCTCTGAATTTCCACCATTAAACACATGTGCACAGCTGGGAGTCTAGTTCTTCGTACACCTCCTCAGCCTGGGGGAGAAGTACCGCTGGTGTAGACGGCGGCAAGGTCACGGCCACAGGCCCAGGCTTTGGCAGCCATCAGTCTGGGATCAAGTCTCTATCTTGGGCAATTTCTTAACATCTCTAAGTCTCATTTTCCTGTTTTGATCAGTGGGTATGGTAACTATCCCGTGCATTTTCTGTGAGGATTAAATGAAATCCTACAGACATCGCACTTAGAACATGTCCTGGTAGGTAGTAAGCACTCAATACACACTAACAAGTGTGCTTATCAAAGGTTCTGAAAAGGGTCCTCGAGTCATTCATATACTTCACTGACTGATTCCACTGTTAACAAGGTGTATTTTCAAGTGCTATAGTTGTTCATTCCCTAAGTTATATCTGACCCTTTGCAACTCCATGGACTGCAACACGTCAGGCTCCCCTGTCTTTCACTATCTCCCAGAGTTTGCTCAAACTCGTGTCCATTGAGTTGGGTGTCACCCTCTTCTGCCCTCAGTCTTGCCCAGCATCAGGATCTTTTCCAATGAGTCAGCTCTTCACATCAGGTGGCCAAAATATTGGAGCTTCAGCATTAGCGTCTGTCCTTCAATGAATATTCACGGTTGATTTCCTTTAGAATTGACTGGTTGGATTTCTATACAGAAAGTAGACTTAAAATTCAAAGGCCATGGTTTGACTTCCTTTTTAGTTCATAAGAATGAGGATTTACAGCAGAGTGAGCTGCAGGGATTGCCTGGTTTTCCTCCCTTACTGCAGAGGCGAGGAAGCTGAAATATAGGGCATTTCCAGAGTCCACCCGTGATGTTTGTTGGGTGAGCAGCAGAGCTGGGTGATCCTGGATCCTGACTCCTGGCCCTCAGGAATGTGGCTTTGTAGTATTCCACCCCACCAGGCCTTCCCCGGTGTCTAGATGGTAAAGAATCTGCCTGCAATATAGGAGACCCAGGTAAGATCCCTGGGTTACTGAAGTGATTTATCCATATATTTCAATTAGAGAGAAAGGCGTTACCTTTGTAATTGCGCTGGGATGGAGGGGCGTTTCTGGGCCATTAAACAAAAAGCTGCTCTGAATTTCCACCATTAAACACATGTGCACAGCTGGGAGTCTAGTTCTTCGTACACCTCCTCAGCCTGGGGGAGAAGTACCGCTGGTGTAGACGGCGGCAAGGTCACGGCCACAGGCCCAGGCTTTGGCAGCCATCAGTCTGGGATCAAGTCTCTATCTTGGGCAATTTCTTAACATCTCTAAGTCTCATTTTCCTGTTTTGATCAGTGGGTATGGTAACTATCCCGTGCATTTTCTGTGAGGATTAAATGAAATCCTACAGACATCGCACTTAGAACATGTCCTGGTAGGTAGTAAGCACTCAATACACACTAACAAGTGTGCTTATCAAAGGTTCTGAAAAGGGTCCTCGAGTCATTCATATACTTCACTGACTGATTCCACTGTTAACAAGGTGTATTTTCAAGTGCTATAGTTGTTCATTCCCTAAGTTATATCTGACCCTTTGCAACTCCATGGACTGCAACACGTCAGGCTCCCCTGTCTTTCACTATCTCCCAGAGTTTGCTCAAACTCGTGTCCATTGAGTTGGGTGTCACCCTCTTCTGCCCTCAGTCTTGCCCAGCATCAGGATCTTTTCCAATGAGTCAGCTCTTCACATCAGGTGGCCAAAATATTGGAGCTTCAGCATTAGCGTCTGTCCTTCAATGAATATTCACGGTTGATTTCCTTTAGAATTGACTGGTTGGATTTCTATACAGAAAGTAGACTTAAAATTCAAAGGCCATGGTTTGACTTCCTTTTTAGTTCATAAGAATGAGGATTTACAGCAGAGTGAGCTGCAGGGATTGCCTGGTTTTCCTCCCTTACTGCAGAGGCGAGGAAGCTGAAATATAGGGCATTTCCAGAGTCCACCCGTGATGTTTGTTGGGTGAGCAGCAGAGCTGGGTGATCCTGGATCCTGACTCCTGGCCCTCAGGAATGTGGCTTTGTAGTATTCCACCCCACCAGGCCTTCCCCGGTGTCTAGATGGTAAAGAATCTGCCTGCAATATAGGAGACCCAGGTAAGATCCCTGGGTTGGAAAGATCCTCTGGAGAAAGGAATGGCTACCCACTCCACTATTCTTTTTTTGGGGGGGGGGGCACTTCTGTTGATCTTCCATTTATTTATCTTTGTTCTTTTGGCCCGTATGGGCTTCCCATCACAGTGGCATCTCTCGTCGCAGAGCACTGGCTCTGGGCGCATGCGCTCCAGAGCTCCGGCTTGGTAGGTGGACACATTGGTCCAGCCGCTCCGCGGTACGTGGGATCTTCCCAGGCCAGGGATCGAACCAGCACCCCTTGCACTGCAAGGCGGTGTCTTTACCCACTGGACCACCAGGGAAGCCCCCACTCCACTATTCTTGTTGGGTGAATCCCACAGACAGAGGAGCCTGGCAGGCTACAGTCCATGGAGTTGCAGAGACTGAGCTACTAACATTTTCACCAAACCTCAGAAGGCAGTAACATGTGGCCATACATTTACACCAGTGTACAAAACCGAGATCAGACCTTCTTTTCTTAAAAACGTATTTATTTATTTATTTGGCTGTGTTGGGTCTTAGTTGCTTCCATTAGGATCTTTTCTTGTGGGCCAGAGCATGGGGGGCTCAGTAGTTGTGGCACATGGATTTAGTTGCCCCAAAGCACGTGGGATCTTAGTCCACCTAACAAGGATCTAACAGGCATCCTCTGCATGGAAGGCAGATTCTTAACCACTGGGCCACCAGGGAAATCTCTGAGATCAAAGCCCCTTGGGGAAGTACGTTTTGAGAGGCATTACTGCATGAGGTGTTCACAAGGTTGAGAAGGAAAAGGGGCACCCTGCATTAATTATTTAGAACTTCTGGATTACAAATGATAGAAACCTGGCTCAGACACACTGAAAAGCACTGGCTAACTTAAGCTTGGAAGGTGCAAGGAAGACTGCAGGTAGCAGACCTTGACCTGGAATTTCTACCATCATATGGTACAAAGACGGCTACGGACAGTTCTGGATTCATATATTTTTAGTTTAGGACATTCAGAAAAAATCAGAGCTTCCCTCATGCTGCCTCCAAGTATGTATCTAATACATATACCCAGTGAAGGATTCTGACTGGTTCTGAGTCAGTTATGTGCCCCCTACCCCTGGACCATTCACTGTGGTCAAGGAGACACCATAAACAGCCGTGCCTGATGGTGAGTCCATCCCTATGACCGGAAGGGCAGGATCTGTCATCAACGGCTCCTCCAGAACTGAACGGAATGAGGGAGGGTGCTTCCCCGAGGAGAGCTGGGCAGACCAAAACAGTGAAGCCATCCAGACACCCGCAAGGAAAAAAGAATTCACTTAAATGTTTCTCTGTTTAAGATCTTTCCAGGAGCCCCTCAAACTACAGATGAGTGTTTGTATAAATATAAATCCACAAGATTACACAATTTACATGTAAAATGGGGCCAGTTTTCTCACGAGGTTCATAAACGAGCTCTGAAGCAATTCTGAAGAAATGGTGACAAAATTGTTTTTAGCATTAGCAATATTACTAGAAAAAAGCACAAAGGCTCCCAAGGTGCCCACTTGGAAGGACAACTTTCATTTGAGTGTAGAAGTATTTTTCTTTTTTTTTTGAAAATCCAGATTATGTGTAAAATTCTTTGGGTAGTAACTACATAAACACAAACTAATCAATACCAAAATACGTGTGCATCCCAATGCAAATGCTTTCCTTTTAGAACTAAGAATTTAGGGGAATGAGAATCACAGTGTGAACTGTAGTTAAATCTAAAGCAGGGTTTTTCACACTGGGTTTGTGGGTCCCCCAATCTGGTGACTGTCAATCACCTGTCAGGACCGGCTACTGGAGAGCTTATTAAAATGAGAGGGGACTGAGTACCCCTCCAGAGATGCTGATTAGGAGGTCGGCTGGGTCCAGGCATCATTCCTTTCTTGGCAGGTGGTTTTGACCAGTCCTGGAGGCTGAAACCACTACCCTAGGACAGTACTCCTTGAAGTGTGGGAGTCACTGCAGAGCCTGTCCAAATGCAGATGCCAGGGCCTCGCCAAGGCCTACTAGATCTGCTCCAGGGAGGAGCAGAGCTGTGACTACAGGTTATTAAGCTCTCAGGTGACTTTTGAACATGTAAAATTTGAGATAACTATAGATTTACAGAAAGTTACAAAAATATGTACAAAGAGATTCTGTGTGCCCTTTACCCAACGGCTACCTCTTGCATACCTACAGTACATGATCAAAACCAGGAAATGGACACTAGTACAATCCATAATATCTATTCAGGTTTTATCAGATTTGCATGCATGTGTGTGTATGTGTCTGTGTGTGTGTCTGTCTGTGTAGAGTTACATGCAGTTTTCTCACATGTGCAGGACTGTATAACCACTTATAATTGTTATTCGGCCGCTCAGTCGTGTCTGACTCTTTGTGACCCCATGGGCTGCAGCATGCCCGGTTCCTCTGTCCTCCCCTATCTTCCAGAGCTTGCTCAAATTCATCACCATTGAGTCAATGACGCCATCTAACCATCTCATCCTCTGTTGTCCCCTTCTCCTTTTGCCTTCTATTTTCCCCAATATCAGTGTCTTTTCCAATGAGTTGTCTCTTTGCATCAGGGGGCCAAAATATTGGAACTTCAGCATTAGTCCTTCCAGTGAATATTCAGGGTTGATTTCCTTTAGGATTGACTGGTTTGATCTCCTTGCAGTTCACTACTGCACGGCTAAGATACAAAACTGTCTGGTCACCACACGACTCTCTAGTGCTACCTTTCATCATCGTACCACCCTTTCACACTCCCAGCATCCTTAGACTTTGGAATCTACTAGTCTCTTGTCCATCTCTATGATTTTGCTGTTCCAAAATGTTGCATAAATGAAATCATATCATATGTAACCTTGATTGGCTTTTTTTTTTTTCATTTCAGGTCTCCAAAAGTCCCTCAAATTTTCTTTTAAAATGCTGTGAAAGTCCATTTTTCTTAGGGAAATGTCCACAGCTTTTACTAGATTCTCAAAACATTCTTTGACATGCCCCATAAAGTTTATAAAAGCACAGGTTTATGATCTTATTGGGTTATTTCTAGTCTTCTTGGCTAAAATCAATAAAAAAAAAACTAGTGAATATTCCTTCTTTTACCACATCTGTTGAATTCCTGTGTCCCAAAGGTTTCTCTAGCAGTTTGGGGAAATATGATCACTCAGATGAATATTTCTGAGTGCCTGACATGTGCCAGATAAATATTATTTTTTCCCTAGTTAGTGAGAAGGGGAGGAGTTAAAACATTAAAGACACTTTGAGCTTATGAAAAGTTCTCAGTCACTAAGAAATCAGAGTAAACGTTGCTGCTTTCGTGTCGTATAACTTTGTTCTTTACTGCGCTGGGCTGCATACACTGGTGATCAAATTACCTTCTGAAAATACAGTTCTGTGCACAGTGCCGGAAACATGGCACAATGCAGCGGGGGTACTTGCCCTCCCTCTGGTTGGCTTTTTACAGTTGCTGGTCAAGCGCTCATTGCTCCTCCAAGCAGCCTTGTCCCTGGGCAACGCAGACCTGATTCCTCTGCCTGCAACACCCTCACTCCTTTACTGCCCACCTTCCTGGAGGAACTCGTGCTTATCTTTTGGGACTCAGCTTAGGAAGCACCTCCTCTAGGAAGAGCGCATGCTCCCTCCTCCAGGGCTTCAGCTGGGTGAGCCTCCAATGTTACCCACGCTCAGCAGATGTCACAGTTGATGGTGGTTACCCAATTGTCACTGCCACCAGCCTGTGAAACCCTCGAAGGCTGTGACTGGGGTTTGGATGCTTTTATGTCTCCAACTCTATAATACATAACAAGATCTATTTAAGAAGTAACTAACAAGATGTCCTTAAGCACAGCTTCCTGTGAGCGTTCACTACCCCTACTGGCTGACTGAAACTTCCCTCCATTTCTTTTTTTTTTTTTAAGTTTTTTTTTTTTTTTTAATGTGGACTGTTCTCAAAGTCTTTCTTGAATTTGTCACACTATTGCTTCTGTTTTAAGTTTTGGTTTTTGGACCCCAAGGCGTGTGGGATCTTAGCCTCCCCACAAGGGATCGAACCCTCATCCCCTGCATTGGAAGGCGAAGTCTAAACCCCTGGACCACCAGGGAAGTCCCTCCATTTTTTTATTAGTGTCATAGTATCTCTTGAGTTCCTTTACACGAAGGTGTAGCAACCAGATGCTCAGCCTTTCACTAGCAGGTTTAATCTTCCCTGGATTCTCACAAATGCTTACTAACACACTTCAGACTTTTCTAAAGAATCCGTATGCAGTTTCTGGTCTTCCCTTGCTCTTAGAATGTCTGCCTCTCCAACCTTGAAAAACATGGACAACACCGATCTCTACCATTTTCCTTCTTGATCTTATGACTAGATCTTAGGAATTCCTTACTATTGCATTTAAACTTACAGATCTGTCTTTTCGATGAAGGTGTGAGCTTCTTAGGGGTAAGGCCTGTATCTTATTTATCACAGAGTCTCCAGGGACTGGTTCTGGGTGGGATTCCATAAATGTCTGTGGAATGAAATTTGGTGTGAGAACATTTCATGCTGAGCACATGCATTTCCTCATCCTCTCCTCACCTTTGCTTTCTGTGTATCTTTTATGCGTCATTCTAAGCCACTGTGAATTTTTTCTGGAAGGGAGCAGAGGGCAGATAAATACAACCTTTATCATTTTAAAGAAACTGTAAATGTCAAATTTAACATTTTAAAGTAATTTTCTTATTCCTCCCAGGTACTATTTCGGTCGTCAGATGGTCATTGTTATCTCTGGGCCAGACCTGATCCAGCAGGTGTTGGTGGAGCAGTTCAGTAACTTTACCAACAGAAAGGTATGTAATTTTCCTCCTGGATATGGATGGTGGGGGAATCCTAAGAGGCATGGACAACACATCACATCTGACAGGGACGTGATTGGGTCTTAGAGGATTTAGATCAGTTCAGCTCAAAATTGAGCTGCCTAGTGAATTGGAGTTTTCAAAAGAGCCTACAGGAAAGCTACAAAAGAATGCCGTTTACGAAAGCTCAAGAGAAGTGGTGGTTAATAAAAATGCTAAATCTGGGAGGGTTTTAAAAATATGTGTTCAAAGCTAGAGGAATCCAGAGAGCACAGGTCAAGCGACTGAGGGAAGACCAGGAAAGGCTAATAAATATCCAAGGGAAAGCAACACTCAAGCCTCCGGTGCTTACATCTTTCTCAGAGAGAGTATCTATGTCTTAAGGTTGACAAGGAAACACAAGTAACATTACAAGGAAAATCCATCCCCTGGTAACAAGTCTCTAACCCACTAAAGAAGGTACATATCTTCCTGGAAATTCTACAATTTTTTGCTTGACTAACACACTTCAGACTTTTCTAAAGAATGCAGTTTCTGGTCTTCCTTGCTCTTAGAATGTCTGCCTCTCCAACCTTGAAAACATGGACAACACCGATCTCTACCATTTTCCTTCTTGATCTTATGACTAGATCTTAGGAATTCCTTACTATTGCATTTAAACTTACAGATCTGTCTTTTCGATGAAGGTGTGAGCTTCTTAGGGGTAAGGCCTGTATCTTATTTATCACAGAGTCTCCAGGGACTGGTTCTGGGTGGGATTCCATAAATGTCTGTGGAATGAAATTTGGTGTGAGAACATTTCATGCTGAGCACATGCATTTCCTCATCCTCTCCTCACCTTTGCTTTCTGTGTATCTTTTATGCGTCATTCTAAGCCACTGTGAATTTTTTCTGGAAGGGAGCAGAGGGCAGATAAATACAACCTTTATCATTTTAAAGAAACTGTAAATGTCAAATTTAACATTTTAAAGTAATTTTCTTATTCCTCCCAGGTACTATTTCGGTCGTCAGATGGTCATTGTTATCTCTGGGCCAGACCTGATCCAGCAGGTGTTGGTGGAGCAGTTCAGTAACTTTACCAACAGAAAGGTATGTAATTTTCCTCCTGGATATGGATGGTGGGGGAATCCTAAGAGGCATGGACAACACATCACATCTGACAGGGACGTGATTGGGTCTTAGAGGATTTAGATCAGTTCAGCTCAAAATTGAGCTGCCTAGTGAATTGGAGTTTTCAAAAGAGCCTACAGGAAAGCTACAAAAGAATGCCGTTTACGAAAGCTCAAGAGAAGTGGTGGTTAATAAAAATGCTAAATCTGGGAGGGTTTTAAAAATATGTGTTCAAAGCTAGAGGAATCCAGAGAGCACAGGTCAAGCGACTGAGGGAAGACCAGGAAAGGCTAATAAATATCCAAGGGAAAGCAACACTCAAGCCTCCGGTGCTTACATCTTTCTCAGAGAGAGTATCTATGTCTTAAGGTTGACAAGGAAACACAAGTAACATTACAAGGAAAATCCATCCCCTGGTAACAAGTCTCTAACCCACTAAAGAAGGTACATAGTCCGTCCTTTTTGCAAAGTACATATCCTTCTCTTTATCTTTGATGGAAAGTCCAAACAATGAAAGAGATTCTGGCAGAAAACGGCAAAGGTCAAGACAATCTATATTTTCCCAAAATGAGGAGATAAGAATTCTAGTAAAGATGATCTACGACCTTCATGTTGATTTTTGGAAAACGTCTAAAGTGAATGAATAAAGAGTTGCTTGTGAGATTTCAGAGAATGACTATGTGCCAACTTTTTTTTTTTTTGGTCAAGTTAAACTTATCTTCCATTCTTACAGGAATAGTAAGCAATGTATTCCCTCCTTTGTTGGTCATCTGACAACTTGTGCACACTTGCTGTGTACCCCAGGAACTGTCTAGGAACTGATTAGAAAGAGATAGATAACTCTGTCTTCTCATTGAGGAGCCCAGAGTCTCACGACAGAGGCACAGAGAAGGGAGATCAGTACAAGACAGTACAGTGAGCGTGGAAAACTCTGCTCCATCCTGGATGGGGACAGGGAAAGGCTTTTTAGAGGTGAGATGGCTGAGGCTGTCTTTAGAAATCTGCCTTCTGTACTGGTTGAGTTGCCCAGAGTGCTTTTTCACATTAAATTTCACAGAAACTTATGAGACTGGTATAGTTATCATCTATATTTTAGTGACAAACAAATAAGACTCAGGTTATAGGAGGAAGGCTAACAGGATCCACGTGCCATCTCCCAACCCAAGGCCAGGGCTCTCTCTACTGTCACAACTGCAACAGCTGCCTAGAGACATTTCTGTTTCTAGGTTGTCACGGTCTCATGGAGTAACGGTTCGCCTGCCTCAAACACACTCCCTTCCCAGTGCCCTGTTAAAATGCTAAATCTGGGAGGGTTTTAAAATATGTGTTCAAAGCTAGAGGAATCCAGAGAGCACAGGTCAAGCGACTGAGGGAAGACCAGGAAAGGCTAATAAATATCCAAGGGAAAGCAACACTCAAGCCTCCGGTGCTTACATCTTTCTCAGAGAGAGTATCTATGTCTTAAGGTTGACAAGGAAACACAAGTAACATTACAAGGAAAATCCATCCCCTGGTAACAAGTCTCTAACCCACTAAAGAAGGTACATAGTCCGTCCTTTTTGCAAAGTACATATCCTTCTCTTTATCTTTGATGGAAAGTCCAAACAATGAAAGAGATTCTGGCAGAAAACGGCAAAGGTCAAGACAATCTATATTTTCCCAAAATGAGGAGATAAGAATTCTAGTAAAGATGATCTACGACCTTCATGTTGATTTTTGGAAAACGTCTAAAGTGAATGAATAAAGAGTTGCTTGTGAGATTTCAGAGAATGACTATGTGCCAACTTTTTTTTTTTTTGGTCAAGTTAAACTTATCTTCCATTCTTACAGGAATAGTAAGCAATGTATTCCCTCCTTTGTTGGTCATCTGACAACTTGTGCACACTTGCTGTGTACCCCAGGAACTGTCTAGGAACTGATTAGAAAGAGATAGATAACTCTGTCTTCTCATTGAGGAGCCCAGAGTCTCACGACAGAGGCACAGAGAAGGGAGATCAGTACAAGACAGTACAGTGAGCGTGGAAAACTCTGCTCCATCCTGGATGGGGACAGGGAAAGGCTTTTTAGAGGTGAGATGGCTGAGGCTGTCTTTAGAAATCTGCCTTCTGTACTGGTTGAGTTGCCCAGAGTGCTTTTTCACATTAAATTTCACAGAAACTTATGAGACTGGTATAGTTATCATCTATATTTTAGTGACAAACAAATAAGACTCAGGTTATAGGAGGAAGGCTAACAGGATCCACGTGCCATCTCCCAACCCAAGGCCAGGGCTCTCTCTACTGTCACAACTGCAACAGCTGCCTAGAGACATTTCTGTTTCTAGGTTGTCACGGTCTCATGGAGTAACGGTTCGCCTGCCTCAAACACACTCCCCTTCCAGTCCCAGAGCAAGACGTCCCATTGCAGCCTCCTCGTGGCCCTAGAAGGAGGTGATTGCCTGGCCGACTAATGCCTCCATCACCTCTGAATGGCTGGAGGAAAAGGAGAAGCTTACCTGTTTCTCTGCCTCCACTCAGACCTCTCCCCCAAACACTGAGCTGGTATTCCCCTGTTCAAAGTTCCCTGAAGAGCAGCCTTGGGGTTTTAGAAGTTGAGTCTGATGGTTAAAGACAGTCATAGATTGCTGCTCTCTTGGACTCAGCAAGAAATACTGATCAGAAACATGGAAGAAGCCAGCGTGTCCAGGCATGTCCTGGCAGGCCTGGAAGGCACTCCAAGGACCCCTGGACCACGTCACTTCTATCATTTTCACAACCCCTCCCATTGCACCTTCTAATACTTTAAGTGAATGCCTGGCTCCCACCCTAACTTTACTAACTTTGAACTTGTCCTTCTATTTTATACTCCAGGGCCCAACCACAGAGTGGGACTCCTCAGTACCCAATACGTTCTTTTTCAGACTGAACTGACTCTCCACAACTTGACATTCTCCCCAGATAAACTAGGTGGTACCTGGAGATTCAATATACACTTGTCCCCTTTGTAGGTCTTTCCCAAACATGTACAAAGATCCATCAAAGACTACATCTCTAGGAAACCCCAGTGTTTGTAATTTTCCATCTGGAAATGAATCCACTTATCTTCAGCTTTGTTTATGGTCTTTAAGCCAATCCCATATTCATGATAAAAACAGCCCTTAGTGACTCAATTTTTAGAAAGCCATCTTTAGAGTGGGATTTTCTCCCAAGTTTTGAAAGTCAAATTAAATTGGGTTCTGTGGTTCCCTCTTATCCATATGCTCATGTCTCTGCTCAGAGAACTCAAGGAGATTAGTGAGGCATGATTTCTTCTCCCTGACACCACACTGCCTCTCTTCTAATAAGCCGTGTTTACTTAAATATTCAGCAATTCAGCTTTATTGCACATACATTCAGTAAACACCAAACGCTTACTCCATGCAAGCTTCTACCAAATGATTTCGTGTGATACAGAAAATATCTCTGCATATTAGTTTGATGCATTAAGTGAAAAGCAACTTAAATAACACATGGCTTCTTTTTCCAATGGTGAGAGCCCATCACTGTCCACAAGATTAGGCTTGACTTAATGTGTGCTCCTGAAAGCTTATGGATTGCGGCGGGGATGGGGAAGGTGGGTTTAGCTCTGAAACTGGACGTGGGTTTTAGGCATCCATGCGGGAGAGATAGGGCACATGTGGCCAGAGCTGAGGGACCCTATGGGGACCTCCCTGACATGAGTCTGTTCTGAGCTTCCCTGGTAGCTCAGTTGGTAAAGAATCTGCCTGCAATGCAGGAGACCCTGGTTTGATTTCTGGATCAGGAAGATCCCCTGGACAAGGCTTAGGTGACCCACTCTGGTATTCTTGCCTGAAGAATTCCACGGCTTTTCCGTGGGTTTGCAAAGAGTCGGACAGGACTGAGCAATTTTCACTGAGCATATATTTGAATTAAAACACTGTTGAATGACACATTGTCTTCCAATTCAAGAACAGTGGGCTGAACAGACTCTATGAGTTGGCCCCAGTCTGGTAGTTCCGATACCGAGTTTTCCAATTCATTTTTGCAAGATGCTCAGTTCTGCGGAATGTGAAGGGTTCTCTCCTACCTCTTTTCCCAGTGGACCCCTGGGGCCTCCTCACCAACCTCAGCGCTTCCTCAAGTTGCTTCCAAGGGGTGCAAGCACAGTTTATCATTAAACCCCAATCAGTCCGTCTCCTTAGCCTGTCCCAGCACCTCCGGTCTTAGTTATTCTTATGCAGATATTTTTATGGCTCCTTGTGGCTATCAAGCACTCGGTGAAGCAGGGGGCAGCTCTTTTTATCTGTGGAAACTGGAGCTGGGTCCACGTGACTCAGCAGAAATGTCTGACCCACAGTAGACCGCTTCTCTTCTGGCCTGTTACCAAGGCCCAGAGTTGGGGAAGTGGTGGGAAGGGTGATAAGAGGAAGAGGAGGGGGTTGGCCCATGTTAGGTCCGTCCATCTGGATGTGGGCATAGACAGGGGATGTTTAGTCACTAAACCTGCTCCCGGGAGCTCGGAGTTCTGGCCCGAAATGAGCCTGGCAAGCAGGAGGGGCAGCAGGTGTGCCCATTGCCAGGTTCCGTAGCCTGTTTGTGGAGCGGAAGGTGGTGGTCACAGGTGTGGAGGGTCGGGGGTCAGCCCTCAGGTCCTTGCAGGCAACACGGGGTCAACCCTCCAGGCACCGCTCCAGCCATACCGCAAACTCCCATCTAAAACCACGCGATGGGGCTTCCCCTGGTGGTTCAGTGGGTAAGGACACCACCTTGCAGTGCAAGGGGCACCGGTTTGATCCCTGGCTTGGGAAGATCCCACGTGCCGCGGAGCAGCTGGACCGATGTGTCCAATCATCGAGCTGGAGCTCTGGAGCGCATGCGCCCAGAGCCGGCGCTCTGCGACAGCAGAGGCCACCGCGATGGGAGGCCCACAGGAGCCAAAGAACAAAGATGGATGAAAATAGAGAAATGAAAGACTAATAGAAGTGGCCCGCCCGTCCGCCTCCCTCCCCACTCCAACCCCCAAAAGATAAATAAAATAAATGTTTAAAAAAAAAAAAAAAAAACTACGGGATGGATTTGGTGCGTGGTTTCATTCAGGACTCAAACTCCAGAGGGTCTTACTCCCCAGGGACAGCCTCTCCAAGGCTGCCTTCACGGTTCACTGCATAGACACTGGAATCTCAGGACGAGTTCCTGTGAAACCATGAAGCCTTAAGAACTGGCAAGGAGCGCTCAAGTTCCGAGGCAAAGGCTTCACTGGTGTTTGGTCTCTAAGTTGTATCTGACTCTTTGCGACCCCGTGGACTGTAGCCCGTCAGGCTCCTCTGTCCACGGAATTTCCCAGGCAAGAATGCTGGAGGGAGTTGCCGGTCTTAGTTATTCTTATGCAGATATTTTTATGGCTCCTTGTGGCTATCAAGCACTCGGTGAAGCAGGGGGCAGCTCTTTTTATCTGTGGAAACTGGAGCTGGGTCCACGTGACTCAGCAGAAATGTCTGACCCACAGTAGACCGCTTCTCTTCTGGCCTGTTACCAAGGCCCAGAGTTGGGGAAGTGGTGGGAAGGGTGATAAGAGGAAGAGGAGGGGGTTGGCCCATGTTAGGTCCGTCCATCTGGATGTGGGCATAGACAGGGGATGTTTAGTCACTAAACCTGCTCCCGGGAGCTCGGAGTTCTGGCCCGAAATGAGCCTGGCAAGCAGGAGGGGCAGCAGGTGTGCCCATTGCCAGGTTCCGTAGCCTGTTTGTGGAGCGGAAGGTGGTGGTCACAGGTGTGGAGGGTCGGGGGTCAGCCCTCAGGTCCTTGCAGGCAACACGGGGTCAACCCTCCAGGCACCGCTCCAGCCATACCGCAAACTCCCATCTAAAACCACGCGATGGGGCTTCCCCTGGTGGTTCAGTGGGTAAGGACACCACCTTGCAGTGCAAGGGGCACCGGTTTGATCCCTGGCTTGGGAAGATCCCACGTGCCGCGGAGCAGCTGGACCGATGTGTCCAATCATCGAGCTGGAGCTCTGGAGCGCATGCGCCCAGAGCCGGCGCTCATGGACAGCAGAGGCCACCGCGATGGGAGGCCCACAGGAGCCAAAGAACAAAGATGGATGAAAATAGAGAAATGAAAGACTAATAGAAGTGGCCCGCCCGTCCGCCTCCCTCCCCACTCCAACCCCCAAAAGATAAATAAAATAAATGTTTAAAAAAAAAAAAAAAAAACTACGGGATGGATTTGGTGCGTGGTTTCATTCAGGACTCAAACTCCAGAGGGTCTTACTCCCCAGGGACAGCCTCTCCAAGGCTGCCTTCACGGTTCACTGCATAGACACTGGAATCTCAGGACGAGTTCCTGTGAAACCATGAAGCCTTAAGAACTGGCAAGGAGCGCTCAAGTTCCGAGGCAAAGGCTTCACTGGTGTTTGGTCTCTAAGTTGTATCTGACTCTTTGCGACCCCGTGGACTGTAGCCCGTCAGGCTCCTCTGTCCACGGAATTTCCCAGGCAAGAATGCTGGAGGGGGTTGCCATTTCTTCCTTCAAGGGGTCTTCCTGACAAGGGGTTGTCTCCCGCACTGGTAGGTGGATTCTCTACCACGGAGCCCCGGAGCCACCAGGGAGGCCCGAGGTGTCACTGGAGGGCTTGCTCGCCCCGCCTCCCCTGCCCGCTGCACCTGTAGCCACGCCCCCCTCCCAGGAGCAGGGACGCATGGCTGGTCACAGAGCTCATGAGCAAGGCAAACTCCACCGGGTGCCTCAGGTGGATCAGGCCACCTGAGTGGGCCCCCCGGGGACCTGCCTGCTGCCACTCGCTGAGGAGGGGCCAAACATGTCCCCCTCCACCTGCTGGCAGCACCTCTCCATCCACAGCTTTAGAAGGTTGCTCATCTAGAGTTTCTGGTCCCCTTTGTTTTAAATAAAACATTGACTCAGTGAAAACGTTCTGGCTTTCGAATGGGTGCAGGAAGATTTCAGTTGTGAGGACGGTTTTGGTCCGTGACGGGGAAGCTCTCAAACTCCTTTTTTCAGCTTTGCATTTCTCAAGAAGAGTTAGCTCACACAACGGATCCCCAACTCTGTGGGGCAGACGTTCTTACTTCAAGCCTGAACAGACATGGGGCCGAGAGCTAGAAGCACAGGTGTGCGACCTCGTTTGCCTGGCCCCTGTCTGTTCTGAGGCAGGCCACATTGGTTTTGTGTGTTTCTTTCAATATTTTTTATTTATTTGACTGCATCGGGCCTTAGTTGCGACATGGGGGATCTTTGGGGCGGGATGCAGGCTCTGTAATTGTGGTGCACAGGCTGAGTGATCCGTCAGCATGTGGGATCTTAGTTCCCCTCCAGAGATCGAACCTGAGTCCCCAGCATCCGAAGGCGAATTCTTAGCCACGGGACCACCAGGGAAGTCCCAGCTCTTGTTGTTTGATGTGAGACGTGATACTATGCACAGGAAGCCCTGCAGCCTGAGCTGAGAGCATCTCCTCCTGAGTTGAGTTGCTCACGGGAAGTCCCCGGAGAAGTGGCCATGATGGGAGTCCTGCAACCTGCAGGTCCCTCCTCTCGCCACCTTTCCCCATCTCTAAAAAAGCCAGAGCCAGGGAATGGCTTTTTATGAACTTGAACATCTTTCAGGGCATGGAGTGCTCTGTGAAACCTCAGGGGTAGAGTAACAGTCCTAAGTGGTATTGATTGAACCCTCAGCTGGTCGGTCAATGCCTTGCAGAACTTTACGAAATTTCAAAATCTTGTTGAAAGTGATTTCATATTTCTTGTGTTTTACTGGACCTTTGGTTCAGCAGGAAGCCATCTATAAATTTTTCGAAGAGAAAGAAATAAAATCTTGTTCTTACATTTGTATCCTCTTTCTCCGACTTTTCTGGTGGTAGAAGTAAAAATAAATGGGTAGGGACTTTCCTGGTGGTCCAGTGGTTAAGACTCTGTCTTCCAATACAGGGGACAGGGGTTCAATCCCTGGTCAGGGAACTTAGATCCCACATACCATGGTGCAACTAAAGCAGTGTGCCACAACGAAGACCCTCCTAAAAGCAAAAATTTTTAAAAATGTGTCAACCAGGATATTAAGACCTAGAATTCTGGAAGAAAACAGTAAATAAGCTCTAGAAGCAATTCTTATCTCTCAGTGGTTGTGCTCCTGGACTTCTTCATGCAGGGCCACCATGGCCAAGTTCTTGCCTTTGGTCAAATTAGAAGACTGCCCACCTTCTCACCTTCCGTCAGCTGGTGCTGAGCTGGCAGATGGAGCCCAAGTTGGGTATAGGTCTCCCTGTCCCCTGAACCTTAAATAAAATGTTCTCAGTCCCCTTGAGCCCTGGACATGCCACATTGCTTACTTGGAGACCGTGCCCTTGGCCTGGTCACAGTCTGAAGCCAAGAGAGGGGAAGAGTGTGTGATGTTCACGACCATCTCCTACCGGCAAAGAGTGAATGAACAGAAACTGCCCAGTGGAGATGGAACACCTTAAATATTTCAAAACACCAAAGTATAAGCCCTGCTCAGCTGAAATCTTTGTATAGCCAGATAGCAGGAGCCGTATGTTGAAAATAACATATGTTCTCAGGTATAGGATTGAGGTTCCCCAAGTGACAGAATCCTAGAGTTTTTATTGACTGATAGACTGAGGGGCAGGGCATTGTGTTTCACACCCCTGGGGGAAGGAGAAAGACGGGCAGTCATCCTCCACTTCTTTATCTATGGCAAGTTGTGTGAGGAAGATGGTAATCATGGACCTGGCCTTTCTGTGATCGTGGCACACTTCCTGATAGTAATACTTAGGTAGCCTACCTGACATACTTAACACCAAGCAAATCAGCAGCACTCTCCCTGTGACTACGGAAGTAGACTGTATCTCTTGAGTTTTTACATCACCGCGCTCTGTTTACCTGCTGCCTGCAGCTCTGTGTCGCTGTTTGAGAGCTGTGGACTGCCCTGCTAGGGAATCACAGAGACAACACAGGCCTTGAGCCAACTCTCTGGCATGTTCCAGGACACAGGAGAACTATTTTTGGCTACAGCTTTATATCTCATTATGCCTTTTTCATAGTAACATGGACTTCCCTGGTAGCTCAGCTGGTAAAGAATCTGCCTGCAATGCAGGAGACCCCGGTTTGATTTCTGGGTCGGGAAGCTCTCCTGGAGAAGGGATAGGCTATCCACTCCAGTATTCTTGGGTTTCCCTGGTGACTCAGATGGCAAAGAATCCACCTGCAATGTGGGAGACCTGGTTTGATTCCTGGGTTGGAAAGATCCCCTGAAGGAGGGCGTGGTAACCTATTCCGGTATTCTTGCCTGGAGAATCCCCATGGACAGAGGAGCCTGGCGGGTTACAGTCCATGGGGTCCCAAAGACTAAGACATGACTGAGCGACTACACACAGCGCAGTTAGGGCAAAGGTGCATGGTGTGCATTCCGTGGCACTCTGGGAAGAGGCTCATGGTTCCTGCACGGCTCCACTGGGCCAGTGGAGAAACAACGATTGTCCCATGCCATACTTAAAAGCCTCTGCATGGCAAAAGAAACTGCAAACAAAGTGAACAGACAACCCACAGAATGGGAGAAATCATAGCGAATGAAACAACTGACAAAGAACTCATCTCCAAAATATGCAAGCAGCTCAGACAACTCAATACTGAAAAAATAAACAACCCAATCCAAAAATGGGGAAAAGACCTAAAGAGACATCTATCCAAGGAAGACATACAGATGGCCAAAAAACACATGAAACGATGCTCAACGTCACTTATTATTAGAGAAATGCCAACAAAAACTACAATGAGATATCACCTCACACCAGGCAGAATGGCCATCGTCAAAAAATCTACAGATAATAAACGCTGGAGAGTATGCAGAGAAAAGGGAACACTCTTGTATTGTTGGTGGGAATGTACATTGATACAACCACTATGGCAGACAGTATGGAGATTCCTCAAAAAACTATGAATAGTAGCACCATATGACCCAGCAATCCCAGTATTAGGCTTATACCCTGATGAAATCAAATTTGAGACACCTGTACCCCGGTGTTCACTGCAGCACTCTACACAATAGCGAGATTATGGAAGCAGCCTAGATGTCCATCAACAAATGAATGGATAAGGAAGCTCTGGTACATATATACAATGGAATACTCCTCAGCCGCAAAAAGAAATACAGAAGATTCAGTCCTAATGAGATGAATCTAGAACCTATTATATAAAGTGACATAAGTCAAAAAGAGAAAGACAAATACTAATACATATATATGGAATCTAGTAAGTTCATACTGATAAATACACACACAGAACATCAGTAGAAAAACAGTCATAGAGAATAGACTTATGGACATTGGGGAGAGGGAAGAGTGGGTGAGAGAGATGGAAAGAGCAACATAGAACCCTATACTATCTTATGTAAAAGAGATAACTATTGTCAATGCACTGTGGAACTAAGGGATCATGCATGGGGGCTATGTGACGGCCTGGAGGAGTGGGATGGGGTGAATGGGATGTACATATGACTAATCTGGAACTATACATATCTGTAAACAACAAGACTCTATAAAATCAAAAAAGCAAAAAAAAAAAAAAAAACTTGTGATTGTGAAAAAAAAAAAAAGAAACACTGATTGATCCATGCTAAACACCCAGTGAGTGCTTGCTCTCTTCATGTAAGTACAGAGCACAGAGACAAACACAGGCTGTAATAACCTGCTTCTCAGGATTATTTGATTCTTCAGTGTTTAAAGTTTATGCTTAGTTGGTCCAAGGACTTAGACTCTATTTTAAAGTGATCTTAATTGAGAAACTTCCTTGGTGGTCCAGTAGTTAAGAATCCACCTTCCAATGCAGGGAACACAGGTTTGATCCCTGGTCAGGGAACTAAGATTCCATGTGCTGAGGGGCAACTAAGCCCGTATGCTGAAACTACTGAGCCTGCATACTCCTGGAGCCCAGGCTCCGCAACTAGAGAAAGCCTGTGTGCCACAACAAAGACCCAGTACAGCAAAAAAAAAAAAACTCTTAATTGAAAAGACAATCACCTTCAAATGTCTGAGGAAAATTTATCAACGGAGACCTGAGACTACTGCTGAATCACACAGCACCTCACAACTGTTTCCTCATTGTTGGAGAATTCCTCCAAACTAAGGAAATCATGTGAAAAGCACTTTGTGACTTGTGAGATCCACAAGTATTAGTTATAGATCACCCCAAGACTTGGAGACTCCAGCTCCAAGTCAGCTGTGAGCTCCCGGAGGACAAGGGTTCCATTCTTTGACTCAACAGTTCTGGGGCCACTACAGTGCCTGGCCCATATGAACAGTAGGTGCTCAATAAATGTTCACAACTCAGTAGCACTGTGACTGACAGGACACAATCCACATGCTTTCTCTCTCACATACACACCCCCACACCCTCTTTCACATCCATTCTCTCGGACACACACACAAATACATCCCGTCTTGAACAAAAGTTCAACAACAAAATACTTTCCCTTTCTTCTCAAAATGCCCCTTAATATTTTCTACTCTATTCCATGCTTTATTTCTCTCTCTTTTCTTCTTTCAAATGCTGGTTGCCATCCACAACATGGATTTCACGACTGGCTATGGCCTGACATCTGGAAGCCCCCAACCAGAGCATGAGTGGATCCTTTGTAAGTCTAGAAAGCTGGCTCCCTGGACCTCCCTTCCTGAGCTAGATCTTCTCTTCCTACCTCAGCAGTCACAGTCCAGCCCCAACAGCTTTACCTGTCTCATTCCTGCAGGGCAAGCCCCGTGTGCCCTTCAAAGTCTTCACTCAGTACACCTAATCAAGTTTCATGTGTAGACAGGGCTGTGCGGTGGAATGGATAGGGATCTCTTGTTCAACAGGTGCGGAGTTTCAGTTTTGCAGGATGAAGATTCCTGGGGATAGATTTGGGGGTGATGGTTGCACAGCAATGTGAATGTACTAAATATCACCAGACTGTACACTTAAAATGGCTCAGATGGGGCTTCCTGGTGGTCCAGTGGGTAAGGACACCACCTTGCAGTGCAAGGGGCGGTTCAATCCTGGCCTGGGAAGATCCCACGTGCCATGTGGGGGCTACGGGCCAAAAAAAAAAACTCTTAAAAACAAATTGTCTGAGGAAAATTTATCAACGGAGACCTGAGACTACTGCTGAATCACACAGCACCTCACAACTGTTTCCTCATTGTTGGAGAATTCCTCCAAACTAAGGAAATCATGTGAAAAGCACTTTGTGACTTGTGAGATCCACAAGTATTAGTTATAGATCACCCCAAGACTTGGAGACTCCAGCTCCAAGTCAGCTGTGAGCTCCCGGAGGACAAGGGTTCCATTCTTTGACTCAACAGTTCTGGGGCCACTACAGTGCCTGGCCCATATGAACAGTAGGTGCTCAATAAATGTTCACAACTCAGTAGCACTGTGACTGACAGGACACAATCCACATGCTTTCTCTCTCACATACACACCCCCACACCCTCTTTCACATCCATTCTCTCGGACACACACACAAATACATCCCCGTCTTGAACAAAAGTTCAACAACAAAATACTTTCCCTTTCTTCTCAAAATGCCCCTTAATATTTTCTACTCTATTCCATGCTTTATTTCTCTCTCTTTTCTTCTTTCAAATGCTGGTTGCCATCCACAACATGGATTTCACGACTGGCTATGGCCTGACATCTGGAAGCCCCCAACCAGAGCATGAGTGGATCCTTTGTAAGTCTAGAAAGCTGGCTCCCTGGACCTCCCTTCCTGAGCTAGATCTTCTCTTCCTACCTCAGCAGTCACAGTCCAGCCCCAACAGCTTTACCTGTCTCATTCCTGCAGGGCAAGCCCCGTGTGCCCTTCAAAGTCTTCACTCAGTACACCTAATCAAGTTTCATGTGTAGACAGGGCTGTGCGGTGGAATGGATAGGGATCTCTTGTTCAACAGGTGCGGAGTTTCAGTTTTGCAGGATGAAGATTCCTGGGGATAGATTTGGGGGTGATGGTTGCACAGCAATGTGAATGTACTAAATATCACCAGACTGTACACTTAAAAATGGCTCAGATGGGGCTTCCCTGGTGGTCCAGTGGGTAAGGACACCACCTTGCAGTGCAAGGGGCGCCGGTTCAATCCCTGGCCTGGGAAGATCCCACGTGCCATGGAGCGACTGGACCGATATGTCCAATTACTGAGCCAGAGCTCTGGAGTGCATGCGCCCAGAGCCAGTGCTCTGCGACAGCAGAGGCCACTGCGATGGGAGGCCCACATGGGCCGAAGAACAAAGATGGATGAAACTGAATAAATGAAAGACCAATAGAAGTGGCGTGTCCGCCCTCCTCCCTCCCCAACCTGCCCCCCCACCAAAACGAAGAAAACCACAAAATACGAAAAATGGCTAAGATGGTAAATTATACATTATATGTATTTTGTCACAACTAAATGTGTGTGTGTGTGTGTAAACAAACAGACTGGCTTCCCTGGTGGCTCAGATGATAAAAAAAAAAAGTCCACCTGTAATGCAGGAGACCTGGGTTCCATCCCTGAGTTGGGAAGGTCCCCTGGAGAAGGGAATAGCCACCCACCCGAGTATTCTTGCCTGGAGAACTCCATGGACAGAGAAGCCTGGCAGGCTAGAGACCATAGGGTCCCAAATAGTTGGACAAGACTGAGCGACTTTCAAACAAACTAATTAAAAAATACGTGAAGGGGCCTAGAGAACAAGCTTCTGGTTCCCAGGGGAAAAGATAGGGCAAGGGATAGTTAGGGAGTTTAGGACTGACATGTACACACTGCTATATTTAGAATGGATAACCAACAAGGACCTACTGCACAGCACTGGGAGCTCTGCTCAGTATCCTGTGGCAGCCTGGATGGGAGGGGAGTTTGGTGGGTAATATTTGGATACTATTATATCTATACCTACTGACATCTATATATCTGGTGTGGTCTTCTGGAGGTGAAGCCCTTGGGTTGGGAGAGTTCTTAAAAGTCATTTAGACAGCCCCTCCTGTTTCATGTGTAGACAGGGCTGTGCGGTGGAATGGATAGGGATCTCTTGTTCAACAGGTGCGGAGTTTCAGTTTTGCAGGATGAAGATTCCTGGGGATAGATTTGGGGGTGATGGTTGCACAGCAATGTGAATGTACTAAATATCACCAGACTGTACACTTAAAAATGGCTCAGATGGGGCTTCCCTGGTGGTCCAGTGGGTAAGGACACCACCTTGCAGTGCAAGGGGCGCCGGTTCAATCCCTGGCCTGGGAAGATCCCACGTGCCATGGAGCGACTGGACCGATATGTCCAATTACTGAGCCAGAGCTCTGGAGTGCATGCGCCCAGAGCCAGTGCTCTGCGACAGCAGAGGCCACTGCGATGGGAGGCCCACATGGGCCGAAGAACAAAGATGGATGAAACTGAATAAATGAAAGACCAATAGAAGTGGCGTGTCCGCCCTCCTCCCTCCCCAACCTGCCCCCCCACCAAAATGAATAAAACCAAAAAAAAAAGAAAAATGGCTAAGATGGTAAATTATACATTATATGTATTTTGTCACAACTAAATGTGTGTGTGTGTGTGTAAACAAACAGACTGGCTTCCCTGGTGGCTCAGATGATAAAAAAAAAAAGTCCACCTGTAATGCAGGAGACCTGGGTTCCATCCCTGAGTTGGGAAGGTCCCCTGGAGAAGGGAATAGCCACCCACCCGAGTATTCTTGCCTGGAGAACTCCATGGACAGAGAAGCCTGGCAGGCTAGAGACCATAGGGTCCCAAATAGTTGGACAAGACTGAGCGACTTTCAAACAAACTAATTAAAAAATACGTGAAGGGGCCTAGAGAACAAGCTTCTGGTTCCCAGGGGAAAAGATAGGGCAAGGGATAGTTAGGGAGTTTAGGACTGACATGTACACACTGCTATATTTAGAATGGATAACCAACAAGGACCTACTGCACAGCACTGGGAGCTCTGCTCAGTATCCTGTGGCAGCCTGGATGGGAGGGGAGTTTGGTGGGTAATATTTGGATACTATTATATCTATACCTACTGACATCTATATATCTGGTGTGGTCTTCTGGAGGTGAAGCCCTTGGGTTGGGAGAGTTCTTAAAAGTCATTTAGACAGCCCCTCTGCCCAGGCCACTCAAACCTCCCATGCAGAATTTTCAAGGCTTGGGGTACAGTATCCATGGATAGGGGCTTATCACTCAAGGCAGGTTATTTTGATCCTTGAACCTTCTGACTTTAGACCATTGGGAAATCCTTTAAATGAGCTGAAATTGACCCCCATTCTGCCACCCATGGTCAAAACACAAGCCAGATTTCCTCCTCCACATAATATGCATTCAAGAAATACCTTGTGGGGCTTCCCCTGGTGGTCCAGTGGATAAGGACACCGCCTTGCAGTGCAAGGGGCGCCGGTTCGATCCCTGGCCTGGGAAGATCCCACGTGCCGCGGAGCGGCTGGACTGATGTGTCCAATCACCGAGCTGGAGCTCTGGAGCACATGCGCCCAGACCTGGTGTTCTGCGACAACAGACGCCACCGCGATGGGAGGCCCGCAGGAGCCAAAGAACAAAGACGGATGAAAAACAGAGAAAGTGAAAGACCAATAGAAGTGGCCCGCCCGCTTCCCTCCCTCCCCAACCTGACCCCTGCCCAAAATAAATAAATAAATGAATCTTAAAAAAAAAAAAAAAAGAAAGAAATACCTTGTGAGCACAGACTAAGGACTAAGATCTGACCTCTCAAGCTTTCCCTTTCCAACTTCACATTTCCAAATCTGTCAGCTTGTCCCCTCACTGTCCTTCTGCTCTTCTGAAATGACTGATTTGCTGCTTTCCCTTTCCCAGTATCATAGCTAGAGATGAAAACATCACTCCATCCAACACCCCTGAAGTCCTCCATCAAAGAATGAAGACTCCTAATGGAAGCTGTAGGCCCAGGGGAGAGCATCATCACGGCAGGCCGGACAGGGAGACGATGTGACACATTGCACAGGGGCTGATTTTTCTTTCACCCAAGCGCAAGATGAGAACTACCATCAGGGAAAAGATAGGGCAAGGGATAGTTAGGGAGTTTAGGACTGACATGTACACACTGCTATATTTAGAATGGATAACCAACAAGGACCTACTGCACAGCACTGGGAGCTCTGCTCAGTATCCTGTGGCAGCCTGGATGGGAGGGGAGTTTGGTGGGTAATATTTGGATACTATTATATCTATACCTACTGACATCTATATATCTGGTGTGGTCTTCTGGAGGTGAAGCCCTTGGGTTGGGAGAGTTCTTAAAAGTCATTTAGACAGCCCCTCTGCCCAGGCCACTCAAACCTCCCATGCAGAATTTTCAAGGCTTGGGGTACAGTATCCATGGATAGGGGCTTATCACTCAAGGCAGGTTATTTTGATCCTTGAACCTTCTGACTTTAGACCATTGGGAAATCCTTTAAATGAGCTGAAATTGACCCCCATTCTGCCACCCATGGTCAAAACACAAGCCAGATTTCCTCCTCCACATAATATGCATTCAAGAAATACCTTGTGGGGCTTCCCCTGGTGGTCCAGTGGATAAGGACACCGCCTTGCAGTGCAAGGGGCGCCGGTTCGATCCCTGGCCTGGGAAGATCCCACGTGCCGCGGAGCGGCTGGACTGATGTGTCCAATCACCGAGCTGGAGCTCTGGAGCACATGCGCCCAGACCTGGTGTTCTGCGACAACAGACGCCACCGCGATGGGAGGCCCGCAGGAGCCAAAGAACAAAGACGGATGAAAAACAGAGAAAGTGAAAGACCAATAGAAGTGGCCCGCCCGCTTCCCTCCCTCCCCAACCTGACCCCTGCCCAAAATAAATAAATAAATGAATCTTAAAAAAAAAAAAAAAAGAAAGAAATACCTTGTGAGCACAGACTAAGGACTAAGATCTGACCTCTCAAGCTTTCCCTTTCCAACTTCACATTTCCAAATCTGTCAGCTTGTCCCCTCACTGTCCTTCTGCTCTTCTGAAATGACTGATTTGCTGCTTTCCCTTTCCCAGTATCATAGCTAGAGATGAAAACATCACTCCATCCAACACCCCTGAAGTCCTCCATCAAAGAATGAAGACTCCTAATGGAAGCTGTAGGCCCAGGGGAGAGCATCATCACGGCAGGCCGGACAGGGAGACGATGTGGACACATTGCACAGGGGCTGATTTTTCTTTCACCCAAGCGCAAGATGAGAACTACCATGGGGACAATCCTTAGGTCCGAAGGACAGACACAAAATCCAATCAACCTTGACTCATCTCCAATTTATTCTGTTTCATCATACACAACCCCATAAACCACCACCCCACTTCCCTTGGAGTGAAATGCTTTATGACCTGCAGTGTGGCCCAAGACTGGCAATTGCCAATATACAAATATACACAATGCACGATTTCCTCCTTTGACTCTGGAACCTAAACAAATGCGTTACGTTCTAAAAATTCCATAAAACCACAGTTCTGTACTGTGACCATGGTAGTCCTAAAGAATTTTATTCTAAATATAGAGAGGCATTCCTCTGCAGAAAAATATTCCAGCAACTTAGTTCTATTTAATACCATATAATTAAGTTCCCCCAGATACTTTGCAGTCATGTTTTATAGCTTATTTTGAGTGTTCATATTTTATCAGAAAATTATAATTTTCTTCTAAACAGGCGTTTTTTCAAGGCTTTTGAGTTATGGTGGCTGGCTTCATGTTTCGACTATAATTAAAACAGTGAAAAGAAATAGCACCGTACATCACATGTGGTTCTGAGGCAAGCTTGGTCCTCTGGCCCCCCCCCCCACCTCCCCTCACACTGCAGCCCTAGGTCTAGGGGTCTCTGAACAGCTGTGGTGGCCCCCAGTTTTGACCACTTGGTCAGAGCAGCTGGTTTTAGGAAGGAAGAAAATGATCTAGGAAGAAAGGACGAAGAGGAGGGACGCCCCTGGTGGTCCAGGCATTAAGAATCCACTGGGCGATGCAGGGATATGAGTTCAGTCCCTGGTCAGGGAACTAACATCTCACCTGCTGTGGAGCAACTAACCGGCATGCCACAACAAGAGAATTCATGCACTGCAGCTAAGACCCAACACAGCCAAATAAATCAGTAATTTAATTTTTTAAAAAAGAAGGGATGGGAGCTCATTCTTTGCATGCTTCCCAATTCAGTTGGACTACCTCCTCCTCAGAAAAGCCTTCCTGGCCATCTCATCCCCTATCATTTTCTCACCTCACTGGCCCCCCATCTCCCTTCCTCACACACCCTTTCGCCTGAGCTGTAATGATAGCTATTTGTCAGGGCAGGAACCGTCTGCTTTCCCACGAGACTATAAGCTCAGTGAGGGCTGGCATCATGTTGTCTTTATTTAGTGCTGTAATAGCCAGCTCTGTTTCATCATACACAACCCCATAAACCACCACCCCACTTCCCTTGGAGTGAAATGCTTTATGACCTGCAGTGTGGCCCAAGACTGGCAATTGCCAATATACAAATATACACAATGCACGATTTCCTCCTTTGACTCTGGAACCTAAACAAATGCGTTACGTTCTAAAAATTCCATAAAACCACAGTTCTGTACTGTGACCATGGTAGTCCTAAAGAATTTTATTCTAAATATAGAGAGGCATTCCTCTGCAGAAAAATATTCCAGCAACTTAGTTCTATTTAATACCATATAATTAAGTTCCCCCAGATACTTTGCAGTCATGTTTTATAGCTTATTTTGAGTGTTCATATTTTATCAGAAAATTATAATTTTCTTCTAAACAGGCGTTTTTTCAAGGCTTTTGAGTTATGGTGGCTGGCTTCATGTTTCGACTATAATTAAAACAGTGAAAAGAAATAGCACCGCCGTACATCACATGTGGTTCTGAGGCAAGCTTGGTCCTCTGGCCCCCCCCCCCACCTCCCCTCACACTGCAGCCCTAGGTCTAGGGGTCTCTGAACAGCTGTGGTGGCCCCCAGTTTTGACCACTTGGTCAGAGCAGCTGGTTTTAGGAAGGAAGAAAATGATCTAGGAAGAAAGGACGAAGAGGAGGGACGCCCCTGGTGGTCCAGGCATTAAGAATCCACTGGGCGATGCAGGGATATGAGTTCAGTCCCTGGTCAGGGAACTAACATCTCACCTGCTGTGGAGCAACTAACCGGCATGCCACAACAAGAGAATTCATGCACTGCAGCTAAGACCCAACACAGCCAAATAAATCAGTAATTTAATTTTTTAAAAAAGAAGGGATGGGAGCTCATTCTTTGCATGCTTCCCAATTCAGTTGGACTACCTCCTCCTCAGAAAAGCCTTCCTGGCCATCTCATCCCCTATCATTTTCTCACCTCACTGGCCCCCCATCTCCCTTCCTCACACACCCTTTCGCCTGAGCTGTAATGATAGCTATTTGTCAGGGCAGGAACCGTCTGCTTTCCCACGAGACTATAAGCTCAGTGAGGGCTGGCATCATGTTGTCTTTATTTAGTGCTGTAATAGCCAGCTTCCTGACTATATGAGACCCGACAACCATTTGCTGAAGGAGAAAAATGAATGAATGAATGAGTAAAAGCACACAGAAACACTGGGACAGTTCTCTTGGAAGCAGCTCTGTTGGGACAAGCGCCTGAAGGACTCCTTTTCTTCCCTTCCCCTCTCCCCCCCACCCCACCCATAGTCCAAGGACTCAGACATGAGTCTGTCAACTCCTGGCCTAACCTAACCCATCCAGCCACACGAAACCTCTTGTTACACAGTTCAGACGTGACACGCAATCCCAGGAAAGACCAGTCCACTGCCAAGACACCTGCTGTTGGATCCTCAGGGACCCCCGATTCAGCAGTGCCGCAGACCACACAGACGTCACCAAGTTGTATATGGTGATGACCAAAGAGCAGCAAGGAGAACTGGGCCAGAGGAGCTTCCCCATCTGCTCCTGGGGTACCCTAAGCCACGTATCTTGAGATCATTGTCCACATCCTCATATCCTGGCAAGAAGAACCTAATAGTTGGTCACAGGGGCCCAGAGTGTTTGTCATGGCCTGCATGGCCACCGAGGTGACTTGGCTCCCTTGTGTCCTGACTCTCCGTTTGTCTCTTCCCACCAGGCAATGGGTTTGGAACCCAAACCGGTAGCCGACAGTGTCCTATTTCTACGTGACAAACGATGGGAAGAGGTCAGAAGTGTCCTGATTTCTGCTTTCAGTCCTGAGAAGCTCAGTGAGGTAAGACACAGGAAACGCAGATTCTTCCATAAGAAGTAGGTTTCCTGTCTCCACATTGTGATGGGAGTGGGTTCACGTTGCGTCACTTGTCCAAGTCCCGCCCGCTGTGCTCTTCAATTATCCAGAAAGCACACGAAACTGTCCTGGAGTGTCCGCCCTTTCTCCAGCCCATTGCCGCCCCGGTTGCCACGGATCTGCAGGGAGCCGGCGAACACGCAGGGCTCTCCTGCTAGTCCCAGGCTCTGCCCAGCACTGTCAGGGCACCCAGAAGAAAACTGGAGGGGTTCTCCTCAGACTTTCCTGTATAACAGCTCTGCCGGGGATCATGTTAAAACACAGGTTCTGACAGAGAGGCAGGATCTTCAGTCTGGGGTGGGCCCTGAGATCCTGCCTCTCAAACAAGCTCTCCAGTGAGGCATGAGCCGCATCTGAACAGTGAACCAGACTTTACATGTTGCTGTTGTGCAGTTGCTCAGTCATGTCTAACACTCTGTGACCCCATAGATGGCAGCACGCCAGGTTTCCCTGCCCTTCACTGTCTCCTGGAGTTTGCTGAAACTCATGTCCGTTGACTCAGTGATGCCATCCAACCATCTGTCGCCCCTTGTTCTCCTTCCTTTAATCTCTACATAGCAAGGAGCTAGAGAATGTCTTGAAACAAAGATGAGCTTGGAGTTAAAGTCTGAAATAGGGATGAGATGGCCAGGGACTGCTGGGGGAGGGGCACCAGGATGGCCTCAGCAGAGCTCCAGGCAGGGGGCATGTCCAGGCTAATCTTCAGGGCCAAGTTAGAGGGAAGAATCTCATTCACAAGATGCCCTTAAACCCAGGCTCCTCCTTCCCCAGCCAGGGATCCACCCTTCCCTGCCAGCTGTACCAAGAAAACCTACTGTTTGTTCTGCTCCCGGACCAAGTTCTCGCACACCTGATCCTCGCTGGGGTGGCTTAGTTGCTAAGTCGTGCCCAACTTTGCCACCCCATGGACTGCAGCCCACCAGGCTCCTCTGTCCATGGGATTCTCCAGGCAAGAATACTGGAATGGGTGGCCATTTCCTTCTCCAGGGGATCTTCCCAAGCCATGAATCGAACCTGGGTCTCCTGCATTGCAGGCATATTCTTTACTGACTAAGTTATGAGGGAAGTATGCTTCACTGAGAAGCAGAATTCACCAAGTGGGAGTGGGTTCACGTTCGTCACTTGTCCAAGTCCCGCCGCTGTGCTCTTCAATTATCCAGAAAGCACACGAAACTGTCCTGGAGTGTCCGCCCTTTCTCCAGCCCATTGCCGCCCCGGTTGCCACGGATCTGCAGGGAGCCGGCGAACACGCAGGGCTCTCCTGCTAGTCCCAGGCTCTGCCCAGCACTGTCAGGGCACCCAGAAGAAAACTGGAGGGGTTCTCCTCAGACTTTCCTGTATAACAGCTCTCCCGGGGGATCATGTTAAAACACAGGTTCTGACAGAGAGGCAGGATCTTCAGTCTGGGGTGGGCCCTGAGATCCTGCCTCTCAAACAAGCTCTCCAGTGAGGCATGAGCCGCATCTGAACAGTGAACCAGACTTTACATGTTGCTGTTGTGCAGTTGCTCAGTCATGTCTAACACTCTGTGACCCCATAGATGGCAGCACGCCAGGTTTCCCTGCCCTTCACTGTCTCCTGGAGTTTGCTGAAACTCATGTCCGTTGACTCAGTGATGCCATCCAACCATCTGTCGCCCCTTGTTCTCCTTCCTTTAATCTCTACATAGCAAGGAGCTAGAGAATGTCTTGAAACAAAGATGAGCTTGGAGTTAAAGTCTGAAATAGGGATGAGATGGCCAGGGACTGCTGGGGGAGGGGCACCAGGATGGCCTCAGCAGAGCTCCAGGCAGGGGGCATGTCCAGGCTAATCTTCAGGGCCAAGTTAGAGGGAAGAATCTCATTCACAAGATGCCCTTAAACCCAGGCTCCCTCCTTCCCCCAGCCAGGGATCCACCCTTCCCTGCCAGCTGTACCAAGAAAACCTACTGTTTGTTCTGCTCCCGGACCAAGTTCTCGCACACCTGATCCTCGCTGGGGTGGCTTAGTTGCTAAGTCGTGCCCAACTTTGCCACCCCATGGACTGCAGCCCACCAGGCTCCTCTGTCCATGGGATTCTCCAGGCAAGAATACTGGAATGGGTGGCCATTTCCTTCTCCAGGGGATCTTCCCAAGCCATGAATCGAACCTGGGTCTCCTGCATTGCAGGCATATTCTTTACTGACTAAGTTATGAGGGAAGTATGCTTCACTGAGAAGCAGAATTCACCAAGTGTTGGATCGCTCCTCACTGATGGCGCCTCACTTGCTGGTCTGGCTTTGATGTCTGTTCTGAATTCTACATCAGCAGTAGCTGGGGACTGAGGCCCTGAGCCCTTTTGGTGTGAAGTGGCTAAGGGTAAGCCTCAGTCTGAGTCCCAGGTAGGAGGGCACCTCCAGAGCAGGTGCCTTCCGGAGCCAGTTGCCGTGTCGAGCTGCTCCACAATGCCTGGGTATGGAGTGGCCTGTCTTCACCTCAACACGTGAAAGCTCTTCTGAGCTTAAACTCAAGATGCTCACCCAGAGAGTCCCGCAGAATTCCTAGGAATCTTCTGAAGTTCCCCAGAAGAGGATCAGGTCCCACACTTCATAATTAATGCCACTCAAACTCACTCAGAAACCAGGGATCCCGCCCATCCTCAATGAGGATTTGTTCTTGTTGTTGTCTTCCCCTTAGCAAGGTTTTGATTTGCATTTCTATGGGTAGCCTTTAGGGTTTGAAGGAGAAGTTAAGGGAGAGGGCATCAGTTTACAGCACCAGCCAATGCTCACACAACTTACCCTGTGCCAGACACCTCTCTTAAGGGTTCCTGTTTGTATTAGCACACTTAATCATCACCACATCCACTCCCATTCTACAGATGAGGAAAGTTGAGGCACAGAGAGATTAAATAACATGCTTCATGTCACACATTTAGGAAGTGTGACAGAGCCAAGATTAGAGCCCAGCTCCAGAATGCTGTTAACCTCTCTGCTTGATTGCTCCTATTTTGTTCTGATCCTCCCTAAGACTGTCCCAGGGACTATCTAGAGGGTGGGGAAGGGAGGTGAAGCCAATTGGGCCTCTATGGAAACTTAGGAGTGTCATATGAGACAAGCCTCTATTTGCCACCTAAGTTGGGAACCAACCGAGGTATGCAAACAAGTTGCAGGCAGAGACCTCCTTTCTCTGGTAAAGAAAGCTATTTGAGAAATGCATTCTGCCTTCCGTGGGGTGGGCTTGCTAATGCTTTCCCCGGTCGAACCTGGGTCTCCTGCATTGCAGGCATATTCTTTACTGACTAAGTTATGAGGGAAGTATGCTTCACTGAGAAGCAGAATTCACCAAGTGTTGGATCGCTCCTCACTGATGGCGCCTCACTTGCTGGTCTGGCTTTGATGTCTGTTCTGAATTCTACATCAGCAGTAGCTGGGGACTGAGGCCCTGAGCCCTTTTGGTGTGAAGTGGCTAAGGGTAAGCCTCAGTCTGAGTCCCAGGTAGGAGGGCACCTCCAGAGCAGGTGCCTTCCGAGCCAGTTGCCGTGTCGAGCTGCTCCACAATGCCTGGGTATGGAGTGGCCTGTCTTCACCTCAACACGTGAAAGCTCTTCTGAGCTTAAACTCAAGATGCTCACCCAGAGAGTCCCGCAGAATTCCTAGGAATCTTCTGAAGTTCCCCAGAAGAGGATCAGGTCCCACACTTCATAATTAATGCCACTCAAACTCACTCAGAAACCAGGGATCCCGCCCATCCTCAATGAGGATTTGTTCTTGTTGTTGTCTTCCCCTTAGCAAGGTTTTGATTTGCATTTCTATGGGTAGCCTTTAGGGTTTGAAGGAGAAGTTAAGGGAGAGGGCATCAGTTTACAGCACCAGCCAATGCTCACACAACTTACCCTGTGCCAGACACCTCTCTTAAGGGTTCCTGTTTGTATTAGCACACTTAATCATCACCACATCCACTCCCATTCTACAGATGAGGAAAGTTGAGGCACAGAGAGATTAAATAACATGCTTCATGTCACACATTTAGGAAGTGTGACAGAGCCAAGATTAGAGCCCAGCTCCAGAATGCTGTTAACCTCTCTGCTTGATTGCTCCTATTTTGTTCTGATCCTCCCTAAGACTGTCCCAGGGACTATCTAGAGGGTGGGGAAGGGAGGTGAAGCCAATTGGGCCTCTATGGAAACTTAGGAGTGTCATATGAGACAAGCCTCTATTTGCCACCTAAGTTGGGAACCAACCGAGGTATGCAAACAAGTTGCAGGCAGAGACCTCCTTTCTCTCTGGTAAAGAAAGCTATTTGAGAAATGCATTCTGCCTTCCGGTGGGGTGGGCTTGCTAATGCTTCCCTGCAGCCTCCCCCCACCGCCAGAGGGCAGCCGAGAGCACAGGTGGGCGAGGACCGTGATCCCACCACGGCTGGTCCACGCATGCTCAGTTCCTACTTTCTACTCCCTGGGCCTAATAAGGGAGCGCGTGTTGCACAGAACCCAGTCCTCCGGAGGCTAGGGTACCTTGGAGTCACCTGGGGAGCTCTGCAAACCATTGCTGTCGGAGCCCCACATCAAGATGAAATTGGTCTGGTTTGGAAGGTAGCCTGGGTTTGAGGGGACTTTACAGCTCCCTAGGCGATTCCAATGTAAAGGTAGAATTGGGAACGGCCACTGGTACAGATTCCTCACAAGGAAACAAGGAGTTGGGGCTGTCCTGCTAGGCGGGGGCCCAGACCCTGCCTCACACTCAGCCCGGATATAGACTGAGGTTTCCCGTGAGAACTGGTTTGAAAGAAGGACCTACTTCTTTAGAAAGTTGTACAGCATTATCTGGGTCACCGAAGGGTTGAGTTCACCAAAAGGAGGGGAGGGAGGAGGACGGGTAGGTCCGCCGTGGGTTGACATCAGGAGCTCAGACAGGTTGCACCACACTTCCTTATTCGTGAGCAAACAATAACTTGGCGGTGCTGTAGGTGCAGAAATGATGGCATCGTTTGTTTAAAAAGAAACTGATGAAGGGTATTTGATTTTTGTTTCGTTTTTCTCAGTTTTGCACCCTGTGTTATTGGAAGGGAAAAAAGAAGAGAGGGATTTCTCTGGTGAACCAGTGGCTAAGACTTGCCTTCCAATGCAGGGGGCCGGGGTTCAATTCCTGGTGGGGGAGCTATGATCTGCATGCCTTGGGGTCAAAAAACCAAAACATAAAACAGAAGTGATATTGTAACAAAATTCAAAATAAAAAAAAAATAAAAAACTTGAGGGGGAAGGGAGGTGAAGCCAATTGGGCCTCTATGGAAACTTAGGAGTGTCATATGAGACAAGCCTCTATTTGCCACCTAAGTTGGGAACCAACCGAGGTATGCAAACAAGTTGCAGGCAGAGACCTCCTTTCTCTCTGGTAAAGAAAGCTATTTGAGAAATGCATTCTGCCTTCCGGTGGGGTGGGCTTGCTAATGCTTCCCTGCAGCCTCCCCCCACCGCCAGAGGGCAGCCGAGAGCACAGGTGGGCGAGGACCGTGATCCCACCACGGCTGGTCCACGCATGCTCAGTTCCTACTTTCTACTCCCTGGGCCTAATAAGGGAGCGCGTGTTGCACAGAACCCAGTCCTCCGGAGGCTAGGGTACCTTGGAGTCACCTGGGGAGCTCTGCAAACCATTGCTGTCGGAGCCCCACATCAAGATGAAATTGGTCTGGTTTGGAAGGTAGCCTGGGTTTGAGGGGACTTTACAGCTCCCTAGGCGATTCCAATGTAAAGGTAGAATTGGGAACGGCCACTGGTACAGATTCCTCACAAGGAAACAAGGAGTTGGGGCTGTCCTGCTAGGCGGGGGCCCAGACCCTGCCTCACACTCAGCCCGGATATAGACTGAGGTTTCCCGTGAGAACTGGTTTGAAAGAAGGACCTACTTCTTTAGAAAGTTGTACAGCATTATCTGGGTCACCGAAGGGTTGAGTTCACCAAAAGGAGGGGAGGGAGGAGGACGGGTAGGTCCGCCGTGGGTTGACATCAGGAGCTCAGACAGGTTGCACCACACTTCCTTATTCGTGAGCAAACAATAACTTGGCGGTGCTGTAGGTGCAGAAATGATGGCATCGTTTGTTTAAAAAGAAACTGATGAAGGGTATTTGATTTTTGTTTCGTTTTTCTCAGTTTTGCACCCTGTGTTATTGGAAGGGAAAAAAGAAGAGAGGGATTTCTCTGGTGAACCAGTGGCTAAGACTTGCCTTCCAATGCAGGGGGCCGGGGTTCAATTCCTGGTGGGGGAGCTATGATCTGCATGCCTTGGGGTCAAAAAACCAAAACATAAAACAGAAGTGATATTGTAACAAAATTCAATAAATATTATTAAAAAAAAAAAAAAAAGCTTACATCAAAAAACAACTCTTAAAAGAAGAAAGAATTTAATCAGGTTCTCAATTTCTTTAACACTTTATAGGGTACATTCTTGAAACCGATACAGTGTCATTGCCCAAACAAATTCAGCACTCCTGGGATCCAAAGTATTTTCTCCTTTCAGTTCAGAAACCAAATTCTTAGTCCCTGAATGAGTTGCACTCATTAGAACCACTAAGAGGTTCACAGCACTAAGATGCCTAGAAAAATGGGGCTGGTAATAAATAAGAGGGAGAGGAGGGAAAGAGAGAGGGGAAGAAATGTCCTAGGTTCCCTTGGTTTTGCTTCAGGTCTAGCTCATTGTTTAAAATATTCTACAAGTAGTCTTAAAGCTCCATTGGAAATCATCTTTCTACTCAGTATAGTTCAATTTAGGTTCTTGGGTTTCACTGACAGCATGCTATTCCAGGGTAGAGGGGGTCACCTTTGTCCCCATCTGCGCAGAGTTTAGACCTGCTGAGTTTAACGTTTCTGGGCAGCCTCTAAGGCAGAAGTTGGCAGCAGATCTGGAGCTCAGGAGAGGAGGGTTGGAAAGATGGGCCAAGGGAGTGTAATGTACAGCGTAAGGAATGTGATCAGTAACAGTGTAATAACTTCATATGAGGACAGATGGCTATTAGACGTAGTATAGCTGTCATTCCATAATGAATGCAAACGTCACATCAGCATGAAGTATACCTGAAACTAACATAATGTTGTATGTCAACTAAAGCTTCAATTTTTAAAAAGAAATTTTTTTAAAGAAAAGAGGACAGACACAGGTGAGCTTACCCCAGGAGTGTATAGAGCATCAGAAGGGGAAAAAATCATATATAAGCAGCAGAAGAGAGATCTGATTTTTGTTTGCTCAGTTTTGCACCCTGTGTTATTGGAAGGGAAAAAAGAAGAGAGGGATTTCTCTGGTGAACCAGTGGCTAAGACTTGCCTTCCAATGCAGGGGGCCGGGGTTCAATTCCTGGTGGGGGAGCTATGATCTGCATGCCTTGGGGTCAAAAAACCAAAACATAAAACAGAAGTGATATTGTAACAAAATTCAATAAATATTATTAAAAAAAAAAAAAAAAGCTTACATCAAAAAACAACTCTTAAAAGAAGAAAGAATTTAATCAGGTTCTCAATTTCTTTAACACTTTATAGGGTACATTCTTGAAACCGATACAGTGTCATTGCCCAAACAAATTCAGCACTCCTGGGATCCAAAGTATTTTCTCCTTTCAGTTCAGAAACCAAATTCTTAGTCCCTGAATGAGTTGCACTCATTAGAACCACTAAGAGGTTCACAGCACTAAGATGCCTAGAAAAATGGGGCTGGTAATAAATAAGAGGGAGAGGAGGGAAAGAGAGAGGGGAAGAAATGTCCTAGGTTCCCTTGGTTTTGCTTCAGGTCTAGCTCATTGTTTAAAATATTCTACAAGTAGTCTTAAAGCTCCATTGGAAATCATCTTTCTACTCAGTATAGTTCAATTTAGGTTCTTGGGTTTCACTGACAGCATGCTATTCCAGGGTAGAGGGGGTCACCTTTGTCCCCATCTGCGCAGAGTTTAGACCTGCTGAGTTTAACGTTTCTGGGCAGCCTCTAAGGCAGAAGTTGGCAGCAGATCTGGAGCTCAGGAGAGGAGGGTTGGAAAGATGGGCCAAGGGAGTGTAATGTACAGCGTAAGGAATGTGATCAGTAACAGTGTAATAACTTCATATGAGGACAGATGGCTATTAGACGTAGTATAGCTGTCATTCCATAATGAATGCAAACGTCACATCAGCATGAAGTATACCTGAAACTAACATAATGTTGTATGTCAACTAAAGCTTCAATTTTTAAAAAGAAATTTTTTTAAAGAAAAGAGGACAGACACAGGTGAGCTTACCCCAGGAGTGTATAGAGCATCAGAAGAGGGTCCTGGGAAGAATCATATATAAGCAGCAGAAGAGAGATCTGTTAATATGGAGATGACTTGGGAAGAACAGCTTGACACTGAAGTCTAGGAGAATGTGGAAGGGAAATGTTTTTCGAGGAGGAAGGAGAAGCCAAAGGTGTTAAATGCTGGCTAAAGAGAAAGACACACGAGGGTTAAAAAGCACGTGACAAAGATAATATTTTTCAATATTAAGCTAATATCTGTGTGTTTCACGTGCCGTAAACTGTCCTGGGTTTTCTCTCCCACTGAATCATTGCTTCAGAAGTAGGTGGCAGGGCGCCACCTTGGAGGTGGTATTTTGGGTTGGGAGTGAGGTTTCCCTAATTCCCAAAGCAGCTCTCTTTGCATATGAAGAGCGGGGTTTGGGACTCTGAACAAGGAGTGTTCCTCTACACCAAGGTGTAGACAGACCCAGGGTCTCCCTGACTTATGCAAGATGGGTGGAGGGGAGAAGAGGGAGACTTGATAGATGTCAGTGTCTTGACTCTCCTTTCCAAACTTCTGTGATCCTCCGGGTTTCTGGATGCTCCCCTGGACTTTAACCTCTCTTCGGTTTTTTCTTTCTAATTATTGGTTCTCAAGCCCTGTGTGACCAAGGACTCTGCAAAAGTTACCTTGTGCCCTTGTTTAAAACATATAATTCCAAGGATTTCTCTGGTAGTCCAGTGCCTAAGACCCCATGCTCCCAGTGCAGGGGGCCTGGGTTCGATCCCTGGTCAGGTAACTCAATCTCATATGCTGCGACTAAAAGATTCTGTACATGGCAATGAAGATCGGGTGCAATCAAATAAACAAATAAACATAACTGTAATGGGCTTTCCAGGTGGCACTAGTGGTAAACAACCTGCCTGCCAGTGCAGGAGACATAAGAGACTTGGGCTGGATCCCTGGGTCAGGAAGATCCCCTGGAGTAGAAAATGGCAACCCATTCCAGTGTTCTTACCTAGAGAATCCCATGGACAAAGGAGCCTGGTAGGCTATAGTCCATAGGGTCACAAAGAATCGGACATGACTGAAGTAACTTAACACAGCACAGCACATTCCAGGACCTAGGAGTGTATAGAGCATCAGAAGAGGGTCCTGGGAAGAATCATATATAAGCAGCAGAAGAGAGATCTGTTAATATGGAGATGACTTGGGAAGAACAGCTTGACACTGAAGTCTAGGAGAATGTGGAAGGGAAATGTTTTTCGAGGAGGAAGGAGAAGCCAAAGGTGTTAAATGCTGGCTAAAGAGAAAGACACACGAGGGTTAAAAAGCACGTGACAAAGATAATATTTTTCAATATTAAGCTAATATCTGTGTGTTTCACGTGCCGTAAACTGTCCTGGGTTTTCTCTCCCACTGAATCATTGCTTCAGAAGTAGGTGGCAGGGCGCCACCTTGGAGGTGGTATTTTGGGTTGGGAGTGAGGTTTCCCTAATTCCCAAAGCAGCTCTCTTTGCATATGAAGAGCGGGGTTTGGGACTCTGAACAAGGAGTGTTCCTCTACACCAAGGTGTAGACAGACCCAGGATCTCCCTTTCTTATGCAAGATGGGTGGAGGGGAGAAGAGGGAGACTTGATAGATGTCAGTGTCTTGACTCTCCTTTCCAAACTTCTGTGATCCTCCGGGTTTCTGGATGCTCCCCTGGACTTTAACCTCTCTTCGGTTTTTACTTTCTAATTATTGGTTCTCAAGCCCTGTGTGACCAAGGACTCTGCAAAAGTTACCTTGTGCCCTTGTTTAAAACATATAATTCCAAGGATTTCTCTGGTAGTCCAGTGCCTAAGACCCCATGCTCCCAGTGCAGGGGGCCTGGGTTCGATCCCTGGTCAGGTAACTCAATCTCATATGCTGCGACTAAAAGATTCTGTACATGGCAATGAAGATCGGGTGCAATCAAATAAACAAATAAACATAACTGTAATGGGCTTTCCAGGTGGCACTAGTGGTAAACAACCTGCCTGCCAGTGCAGGAGACATAAGAGACTTGGGCTGGATCCCTGGGTCAGGAAGATCCCCTGGAGTAGAAAATGGCAACCCATTCCAGTGTTCTTACCTAGAGAATCCCATGGACAAAGGAGCCTGGTAGGCTATAGTCCATAGGGTCACAAAGAATCGGACATGACTGAAGTAACTTAACACAGCACAGCACATTCCAGGACCTACAGAATGAGGGTTTCTAGGGTGACCGAGAATCTGTATGTTTTACATGTTCTCTGGCAGGATTCAGGTTAGAACCCAAGTAGAAAACCCTGGTGATGGCAGTATTCTTCTTGATACCTTATGACCTTCTTAACTGGCAGCCTCACCAGGCTTGCCAAGGCTGGGCCCCAGAATCTACAACCCTTTCCCCTGCTTTATTTTTCTTCATGGTACTATCACCAGCTAACATCCCATTTATTTTACTTTTTTTCTTTATGGTTCACTGTATAGCATGAAGCACCCAATAGGCATTCAATAATGATTTGTCAGATGGATGGATGGATGGATGGATGGATAGATGGATGGGTGGATGGATAGATGGATGGGTGGATGGATGGGTGGATGGGCGAATGGATGCATGGATGGATGGATGGATGGATAGATGGATGGATGGATGGATAGATGGATGGACGGATGGATGGATAGATGGCTAGATGGATGGATACATGGATAGATGGATGGATGGATGGATGGATGGATGGATGGATAAATAGATGACTGGATGGGTGGTTGGATGGATGGATGGGTGAATGGCTGGCTGGATGGATAGATGGCTGGATGGGTGGATGGATGGATGGATGGATACATGGCTGGATGGGTGGATGAATGGATAGATGGATGGACGGATGGATGGATAGATGGCTAGATGGATGGATACATGGATAGATGGATGGATGGATGGATGGATGGATGGATGGATAAATAGATGACTGGATGGGTGGTTGGATGGATGGATGGGTGAATGGCTGGCTGGATGGATAGATGGCTGGATGGGTGGATGGATGGATGGATGGATACATGGCTGGATGGGTGGATGAATGGATAGATGGATAGATGGCTGGATGGGTGGATGGATAGATGGATGGGTAGATAGATGGATGGATGGGTGAATGGATGGATGGATGGCTGGATGGGTGGATGGATGGCTGGATGGGTGGATGGATGGCTGGATGGGTGGGTGGAGGGATGGATAGACAGATGAATGGATGGATGGGGAATCATAGATCAGGAAGCTTTTACCAAAGGATATTATACGACTAAGATAAAAGAGAATCTAAAGAGAAATGATTTTGTCAAGGGACAAATTGCATAAGAGGATGCGACCAATTGTTGGTTTTCTCTTTAGAGAGTTTCAAACCTATGCCTGTAGAAATAGAGAAAGGAGGTCACAGAGGCCCAAAAAGGGAAAGAAGCCTCACCGAGGGCCTGGGGCGGCGGAGATGGAAGAGGGAAGCTCAGGGAAACCATGGGAGCCCGAGGTTCACTCATGTGGACTGACTCAGATGTGGTGCCTGACTCAGTTTTACCAGAAGTTGCTTTGAAGTATCAATAATCTCCAGTCCTTTCTGAATTTGTAAGTTGCTTTTGAATCTTTATTATCAGACCTCAGAGTTTATTATTACTATCATTTTACTGCAACCGTGGGGCATACAGGATCTTAGTTCCTTGTCCAGGGATCCATCCCATGACCACGGCATTGGGAGCACAGAATCTTAACCACTGGACCGCCAGGGAGGTCCTATTTCAGAGTTTATTCTTGAAATAAAGATTGGTTTTCCCTTGGAATTCTGTGACTTTCTCGTTCAGTTCCTGGGAGCCTAAGCCCTTCATTCCCTGTGTTTGTGTCATTAACATTCAAAAAGTTCTGGATGGCACCTGATCTTTATTTGTTTTGATATTAACCTGCCTTGGCCCAAAATGCTTGAAAGTTACTTTAAGATCAGCATTCTACCATGATCCTTAGTTTTATTTAAAATAAAATTGGTTTATCTTACCAGGGATAATATAGAGAGAGGAATGAAAATTTGATTGACCCATGCCTGAAGCTGGAAAAGACCATCACGATCACAGTCCAGTGACAGACAAATGATAGGAATTTATATTACAAGATGGCTGAGGGCTTCCCTAGTGGTCCAGTGGGTAGAGAGTCCGCCTTGCAGTGCAAGGGCACCGGAATATCCCACGTGCTGTGGAGCGGTTGGACCGGTGTATCCCAAATTTCGAGCCAGCATGTGCCCAGAGCTGGTCCTCTGCCACGAAAGAGGCCACTGCAACGGGCGGCCCACACAGGCCAAAGAATAAAGATGGGTGAAAGTAAATAAACAAATAAAAGAGGCCAAAATTTAAAAAATAATAATAAAAAAAGATGGCTGAGCATTTCTGGGAAAACAACTGTTTTTTTAAAGAGAAATGATTTTGTCAAGGGACAAATTGCATAAGAGGATGCGACCAATTGTTGGTTTTCTCTTTAGAGAGTTTCAAACCTATGCCTGTAGAAATAGAGAAAGGAGGTCACAGAGGCCCAAAAAGGGAAAGAAGCCTCACCGAGGGCCTGGGGCGGCGGAGATGGAAGAGGGAAGCTCAGGGAAACCATGGGAGCCCGAGGTTCACTCATGTGGACTGACTCAGATGTGGTGCCTGACTCAGTTTTACCAGAAGTTGCTTTGAAGTATCAATAATCTCCAGTCCTTTCTGAATTTGTAAGTTGCTTTTGAATCTTTATTATCAGACCTCAGAGTTTATTATTACTATCATTTTACTGCAACCGTGGGGCATACAGGATCTTAGTTCCTTGTCCAGGGATCCATCCCATGACCACGGCATTGGGAGCACAGAATCTTAACCACTGGACCGCCAGGGAGGTCCTATTTCAGAGTTTATTCTTGAAATAAAGATTGGTTTTCCCTTGGAATTCTGTGACTTTCTCGTTCAGTTCCTGGGAGCCTAAGCCCTTCATTCCCTGTGTTTGTGTCATTAACATTCAAAAAGTTCTGGATGGCACCTGATCTTTATTTGTTTTGATATTAACCTGCCTTGGCCCAAAATGCTTGAAAGTTACTTTAAGATCAGCATTCTACCATGATCCTTAGTTTTATTTAAAATAAAATTGGTTTATCTTACCAGGGATAATATAGAGAGAGGAATGAAAATTTGATTGACCCATGCCTGAAGCTGGAAAAGACCATCACGATCACAGTCCAGTGACAGACAAATGATAGGAATTTATATTACAAGATGGCTGAGGGCTTCCCTAGTGGTCCAGTGGGTAGAGAGTCCGCCTTGCAGTGCAAGGGGCACCGGGAATATCCCACGTGCTGTGGAGCGGTTGGACCGGTGTATCCAATTACGAGCCAGCATGTGCCCAGAGCTGGTCCTCTGCCACGAAAGAGGCCACTGCAACGGGCGGCCCACACAGGCCAAAGAATAAAGATGGGTGAAAGTAAATAAACAAATAAAAGAGGCCAAAATTTAAAAAATAATAATAAAAAAAGATGGCTGAGCATTTCTGGGAAAACAACTGTTTTTTTTTGTTTTTAATAAAGATTTATTTTTATTTATTTATTTTGGGCGGGGGTCGGGTTGTGGAGGGAGGGGAGCAGGCGGGCCACTTCTATTGGTCTTTCATTTCTCCATTTTCATCCATCTTTGTTCTTTGGCTCCTGTGGGCCTTCCATTGCAGTGGCCTCTGTTGTCTCAGGGCACCGACTCTGGGCGCATGCACTCCAGAGCTCCGGCTGGGTAATTGGACACATGGGTCCAGCCGCTTCGCAGCACATGGGATCTTCCCAGGCAAGGGATCGAACTGGCGCCCCTTGCATTGCAAGGCGGTGTCCTTACCCACTGGACCACCAGGGGAAGCCCCAACAACTGTTTTTTTAATTAGAGAAAATTCTGTCCAATTAGCCCATCAGAATTTTCACCCTATCTCCTAAAAGACTGATTTTTTTTTTTTTTTAAAAAAGAGCAACAAGTAGATTTATGTGGATTTTTACAGCTCTTTTGCTAGATTCTTTCCAAAGACTATTAATAAGCAACCCTGGGATTGTGTAAAAATATATTATGGGTCAGGAAGTAAATGGATTTAATTTCAAGGAACAAAACTGGGAATAAATTAATCCTTCTCTGAGGGAAATATATAAATAAGAGGATTCTTTGGGGACCCAGAACAGTGCTAATTTTATTTTTTAAATTTTATAACTCTTCTGAGAGAGGAAGAACACCATGAAATTTATGCATTCTAAATTTCTCTAAATCCCTTTTTTTTTTTTTTTGACCACTTCTATTGGTCTTTCATTTATCTATTTTCATCCATCTTTGTTCCTTGGCCTGTGTGGGCCTCCCATCACAGTGGCTTCTGTCGCTGCAGAGCACTGGTTCTGGGCGCATGTGCTCCAGACCTCTGGCTCAGTAGTTGGACACATTGGTCCAGCCACTCTGCAGCACATGGGATCCTCCCAGGCCAGGGATCTAACCGGCACCCCTTGCAGTGCAAGGTGGTGTCCTTACCCACTGGACCACCAGGGAAGCCCCTCTAAATTCTTCTGATTAGAAAAATATTAAATCAGTTGGGTTAAGTTTCTCTAACATTGTGTAAGTCAGCACAAAAGTGACAGATAACCTTCAGTGTAAGCAAGAATAAAATAATTCCTTTTAGGAGACAAGCATTTAAATGGTACATATATGATGATGAACTTCAAGCTATGAATTACTACCAAGGAAAAGGATTTGAAATCACTGAGGACTGGAAAGGCCCCATGGTCATCTAATTCAGTAAAAGCACTACAAACTGGCTTTCCCTATGCATAGCAATTCACCAACCATATTAAAGGCTTAGGAAAAAAACTGTAGAAAAGAAATATGTTTACTTTTGTTTGTTCTAGGTTCAAATAATTTTCTAATACGTGAAAACATAAGGAGTCAACATCAGAGTTGGCTATTGAAAGAAATGAGGTTTGCACTGTGCCTTTGGAGGTAGATTCTACCAGGAACTCTATGGCCATGCACCTCTAGCAGAAACCTAGGTCCAAATTAGATGAGCCATGGATCCAACACAATACAGCAGCTCGAACCTCCTCCATCCTCAAAGCCCAAGAGAAGCAGTAGATATTTGCTCATCACCCAAATAACTAAGTCGATGGTGACCTATGGAACAGAGAGAGGAGAGCTGGCAGCTCCATACATGGGAGCCTGAAGCCAGGCGTGTCACTCAGGAGCATGAACCAGTTGTCTCTCTGCTCATGTGGGACTCAGTTACGGAAAAGCCAGACCTACAGGGAAGTCGCAGGGAATCTAGCTGGATGCCTAATTTTTCACTTTCACCCAGATGTTTCCTGTCAGGAAGGCATAGTCAATAATATATGAATCTTAAAGGCGGAGACAGATGTGGTTATTATTCCCCCGAGGCCTTTCCTGCCTTGGAGAGGACATATTACCAGGGAATGACTACAATTTAAAAAAATTTAAGTTGATATCGCCAGCTTATGAGTAAATGCGCAGCTCGACCGTTTCAGAGCAAGAGTCTTTGCAGAATTACAGTCATCATCGCAGTTGAGTTTGGCCTTTCCATTTTCACTGTAACCTCTTCAGACAATCACGCACAAGGGCTTCTCTAACAGAACATGGCCTTCCTGCGGCGTTGGAGCAGGCTGGTTTCTCTGGGCTATGACAGCCTCCAGAAGCCTATTTTAATATTTGCTTTTATTTCTTAATCCTTTGAGACAATTAACATTGTGTAAGTCAGCACAAAAGTGACAGATAACCTTCAGTGTAAGCAAGAATAAAATAATTCCTTTTAGGAGACAAGCATTTAAATGGTACATATATGATGATGAACTTCAAGCTATGAATTACTACCAAGGAAAAGGATTTGAAATCACTGAGGACTGGAAAGGCCCCATGGTCATCTAATTCAGTAAAAGCACTACAAACTGGCTTTCCTATGCATAGCAATTCACCAACCATATTAAAGGCTTAGGAAAAAAACTGTAGAAAAGAAATATGTTTACTTTTGTTTGTTCTAGGTTCAAATAATTTTCTAATACGTGAAAACATAAGGAGTCAACATCAGAGTTGGCTATTGAAAGAAATGAGGTTTGCACTGTGCCTTTGGAGGTAGATTCTACCAGGAACTCTATGGCCATGCACCTCTAGCAGAAACCTAGGTCCAAATTAGATGAGCCATGGATCCAACACAATACAGCAGCTCGAACCTCCTCCATCCTCAAAGCCCAAGAGAAGCAGTAGATATTTGCTCATCACCCAAATAACTAAGTCGATGGTGACCTATGGAACAGAGAGAGGAGAGCTGGCAGCTCCATACATGGGAGCCTGAAGCCAGGCGTGTCACTCAGGAGCATGAACCAGTTGTCTCTCTGCTCATGTGGGACTCAGTTACGGAAAAGCCAGACCTACAGGGAAGTCGCAGGGAATCTAGCTGGATGCCTAATTTTTCACTTTCACCCAGATGTTTCCTGTCAGGAAGGCATAGTCAATAATATATGAATCTTAAAGGCGGAGACAGATGTGGTTATTATTCCCCCGAGGCCTTTCCTGCCTTGGAGAGGACATATTACCAGGGAATGACTACAATTTAAAAAAATTTAAGTTGATATCGCCAGCTTATGAGTAAATGCGCAGCTACGACCATTTCAGAGCAAAAGTCTTTGCAGAATTACAGTCATCATCGCAGTTGAGTTTGGCCTTTCCATTTTCACTGTAAACTCTTCAGACAATCACGCACAAGGGCTTCTCTAACAGAACATGGCCTTCCTGCGGCGTTGGAGCAGGCTGGTTTCTCTGGGCTATGACAGCCTCCAGAAGCCTATTTTTAATATTTGCTTTTATTTCTTAATCCTTTGAGACAATAAACATGAAAGTCATTATAACCGAGTGTGGCCGGGGTAATAAATACTTCAGAGTCCAAAAATACATTGTCCCTGCCTGACCAGTTGCCCATTTTCCAGAAGGTCTAGGTATTTATCTAACAGCAAGAGGTCATTATCCTGCAACGCAATGTATTCTACTGACACCTAAGCTCCTAATTAAGATCAGTATAATGATGGACTGTTTAAATTCTGGCTAAACACGCTCCTTTTCCATTTACATTCAAAAGAAAACACACTCTTCACCACGGCCAGCCCATCCTGGGTTCTAATTTGGTTTTCCTCTGCCAGCATCTCCAAGTCAAACCGACTTACCACTGGTTAAATCTAAAAGAGCATCTAAATGTGCCTCCCAGCTTGCCTGTTGCTTGGCAACACCAGCAGCCACCTCCTCATCAGGGTGAGCTCTAATTGGTCACAACTCTTGACAGGAGCTATGGACTTGTTAGGAATGACATTTGATTATCCACCTAGATGGCTAGAGCTGATACTTACCAGCAGGAAATTTTGCATAAAATAAGTCATGGATGTTTTTAAAATCTAGGTGGCAGAAAGAGGTTATGAGTTTCGCTAACTGGTATTAATTTTACATTTGTTAGTCCGCAGTTTAGGGCACTCTAATGTATTACTTTTTCTGTTATCCAACAATATATATTTAAATTGCCATTGCCCTTCCATTCCTATTAGCTGACCCTTATTTATTCAGAAAATTCCCCTTCCGATATCCGTTCCCAAACATCATTACAAATGGGTCTAAGAATGCCACACGGAAGGAAACATTAAATTCATAAAATTCAACCAATATTTATCAGCTCCTGTCCCTAAGGGGTTATCATACAGAAGAGAGATTCCTAACATTGCAGAGATTCCTAACATTGTTACCAGTGGTGACTGAGTTCACATCTTCTCTTAAGCATCAGAAACCACTTTAGGGAGGCTGGGACCTGAGCGCTGAGGATCTTGCTGAGTTTTGATGGAGGGAGAAGGTGCATGGCAGGTGGAGGGAGAGGCAGGAACAAAGACATCTGGACAGAAAGTACAGGGCGTGTGCAGGGCGTGGAGGAGTACAGACTGGCTGGAACACTGAGTACGTGGAAGGGATTAGTGAGGGGAGACGGGAAGAAGGGGTGAGGCGCGCTGTCGGCTGTTCTGTGCCAGGGCGAGGCTCGGTGTGGACTTCTCGGAAGAGAGAGGAGCTGTTAAATCGTTGAAATAGGGGGAGTGAGGGAAAAGGGCTTCCCCTTCAGCTGTTTAACCTCTGAATGGACCTGGGGATTAAGATCAGTATAATGATGGACTGTTTAAATTCTGGCTAAACACGCTCCTTTTCCATTTACATTCAAAAGAAAACACACTCTTCACCACGGCCAGCCCATCCTGGGTTCTAATTTGGTTTTCCTCTGCCAGCATCTCCAAGTCAAACCGACTTACCACTGGTTAAATCTAAAAGAGCATCTAAATGTGCCTCCCAGCTTGCCTGTTGCTTGGCAACACCAGCAGCCACCTCCTCATCAGGGTGAGCTCTAATTGGTCACAACTCTTGACAGGAGCTATGGACTTGTTAGGAATGACATTTGATTATCCACCTAGATGGCTAGAGCTGATACTTACCAGCAGGAAATTTTGCATAAAATAAGTCATGGATGTTTTAAAATCTAGGTGGCAGAAAGAGGTTATGAGTTTCGCTAACTGGTATTAATTTTACATTTGTTAGTCCGCAGTTTAGGGCACTCTAATGTATTACTTTTTCTGTTATCCAACAATATATATTTAAATTGCCATTGCCCTTCCATTCCTATTAGCTGACCCTTATTTATTCAGAAAATTCCCCTTCCGATATCCGTTCCCAAACATCATTACAAATGGGTCTAAGAATGCCACACGGAAGGAAACATTAAATTCATAAAATTCAACCAATATTTATCAGCTCCTGTCCCTAAGGGGTTATCATACAGAAGAGAGATTCCTAACATTGCAGAGATTCCTAACATTGTTACCAGTGGTGACTGAGTTCACATCTTCTCTTAAGCATCAGAAACCACTTTAGGGAGGCTGGGACCTGAGCGCTGAGGATCTTGCTGAGTTTTGATGGAGGGAGAAGGTGCATGGCAGGTGGAGGGAGAGGCAGGAACAAAGACATCTGGACAGAAAGTACAGGGCGTGTGCAGGGCGTGGAGGAGTACAGACTGGCTGGAACACTGAGTACGTGGAAGGGATTAGTGAGGGGAGACGGGAAGAAGGGGTGAGGCGCGCTGTCGGCTGTTCTGTGCCAGGGCGAGGCTCGGTGTGGACTTCTCGGAAGAGAGAGGAGCTGTTAAATCGTTGAAATAGGGGGAGTGAGGGAAAAGGGCTTCCCCTTCAGCTGTTTAACCTCTGAGATGCCCCCCTGGACCCTGGGGTGGAGGAGGGGAACCGCGAGTGGTCAGTCTGAAATCTCCGCTCCACCCTGACCCCTGGACGGGAGGCTCCCCGGTGCCGTGTTTGATCTCAGAGTGGCGTCGTCTGCTCAGGCTCTTCTCTGCATCCCTGTTCGTGGGTGGACACATGTGTCCCCCAGCCTACACACCGTCCCCGTGGGGGCATCTCAGCTGACACAGGAACGCCCCTCTCCTTCCATCCCTCAGGAATCGTGTCTTCCTTAGCACTCAGGCTGACTTCATTCACCAGATTGCCAGGGGCTCCGGAGACTTCATGGCATGTGTTTGTTTGCTTTTCAAATTCATGGCATCAGGGCTGCACTGAGTGAAATTATAATTTAGAGGTTAATTAACAGAGGAGCCAAAGGAATGTGGGTGCCGATTTTGGAGAAAAGGGCAACAAGCCAGGAGCCAGTGGATCTAGAGTTCTGACTCTCACTTGTGTTGAATTATGTGAGCATAAATATAACCAGCTTCTGCCTTTTAGATCTTTACGTAATTCTGAAGTCAATGCATCAAAGTGATGCCAAAAGGCCTTCTGAGGGACGGCACCATTGGAGACTTTAATGCTCCCGATCAGGAAGCTGCCTGCTCTTTTTGTGGTCCTCAGGCAACTGTCTCAGCTGTTGTTGAGAGACCCCGGAATCCTAGAATGTCCTTTGCAGCTCATTGCAATTAACCTCTCATTTGGAAGTGAAGACGCAACGGCAGAGAGATTCGAGCAACTTGTCCAAAGTGAGAGATAGAACCAGCTTGGGTCTTAGGTCTTTCATTCCGGGGCTAGCTCCCAGCAAATGGCACTACATCCTTGCTACAGTAAAAAGAGCACCTCGGGCTTCCCTGGTGGTCCAGTGGGTAGAGAGTCTGCCTTGCAGTGCAAGTGACACTGGTTCAATCCCTGGCCTGGGAAGATCCCACGTGCTGCAGAGCGGCTGGGCCAGTGTGTCCAATTATGAGCCAGCACTCTGGAGCACATGCGTCCAGAGCTGGCGTTCTGCAACAGGAGAGGCCACTGCAATGGGAGGCCCTCACAGGCCAAAGAATACAAGAAGGATGAAAATAAATATAAAAATAAAAAAGGCATGATGGGGAAAAAAAAATCTAAAAATAAAACAGGGAGAGCACCTCAATCTATTAGTGTTTTGGCTTTTTTTTTTTTTTTTTTTAAACATCCCTTCTTCATCCCTCAAGGAACATTCGATCATTCTGTTCTGGATATCCACTGAATGTGTTGCACTGTGCTCATTTCTAACGGCCAATCCTGAAAACTTCAATAATACATGACAACATACAATAGTGGCCAGAAGAGAGAGAGATTGAAAGTGTGTTCATTATCTCTTGCTATATAACAAATTATCCCCAAACTTAGTGTAAAACCACAACCCTTTACTAGTTCATGGCTTCTGTGGGTCAGGAGTCTGCATGGCTTAGCTGAGCGCGTCTGAATCAAAGTGTAAAACGCATCAAGCCAGGAGCCAGTGGATCTAGATTTGACTCTCACTTGTGTTGAATTATGTGAGCATAAATATAACCAGCTTCTGCCTTTTAGATCTTTACGTAATTCTGAAGTCAATGCATCAAAGTGATGCCAAAAGGCCTTCTGAGGGACGGCACCATTGGAGACTTTAATGCTCCCGATCAGGAAGCTGCCTGCTCTTTTTGTGGTCCTCAGGCAACTGTCTCAGCTGTTGTTGAGAGACCCCGGAATCCTAGAATGTCCTTTGCAGCTCATTGCAATTAACCTCTCATTTGGAAGTGAAGACGCAACGCAGAGAGATTCGAGCAACTTGTCCAAAGTGAGAGATAGAACCAGCTTGGGTCTTAGGTCTTTCATTCCGGGGCTAGCTCCCAGCAAATGGCACTACATCCTTGCTACAGTAAAAAGAGCACCTCGGGCTTCCCTGGTGGTCCAGTGGGTAGAGAGTCTGCCTTGCAGTGCAAGTGACACTGGTTCAATCCCTGGCCTGGGAAGATCCCACGTGCTGCAGAGCGGCTGGGCCAGTGTGTCCAATTATGAGCCAGCACTCTGGAGCACATGCGTCCAGAGCTGGCGTTCTGCAACAGGAGAGGCCACTGCAATGGGAGGCCCTCACAGGCCAAAGAATACAAGAAGGATGAAAATAAATATAAAAATAAAAAAGGCATGATGGGGAAAAAAAAATCTAAAAATAAAACAGGGAGAGCACCTCAATCTATTAGTGTTTTGGCTTTTTTTTTTTTTTTTTTTTAAACATCCCTTCTTCATCCCTCAAGGAACATTCGATCATTCTGTTCTGGATATCCACTGAATGTGTTGCACTGTGCTCATTTCTAACGGCCAATCCTGAAAACTTCAATAATACATGACAACATACAATAGTGGCCAGAAGAGAGAGAGATTGAAAGTGTGTTCATTATCTCTTGCTATATAACAAATTATCCCCAAACTTAGTGTAAAACCACAACCCTTTACTAGTTCATGGCTTCTGTGGGTCAGGAGTCTGCATGGCTTAGCTGAGCGCGTCTGAATCAAAGTTAAGCAGTCAAGCTGTTGGCCCGGGCCATGATCTTACCTGAAGTCTTGACTCGGGGGAGAATCTGTTCCAAGCTTACTCACATAGTTATTGTCAGGATTCAGTTCTTAGCGGGCTTTAGAAGATAAGAAGTTTGTTCAATGTCCTTTAATCAAGGGGAATTTCCAAAGAACCTTAGCAAAACATTGCTCAGATGACAAGTATTTTTTAGAAGACCAGTATAGAAACTGAATACAAGATGGATTGGAAAGTGAAAAGACAAGAGGAATTTTCAAAAATTGTTTTCTAGGTGTCCCTGGTGGTCCTTGCAGTGCAGGGGGCACCAGTTCAATCCTGGCCCGGGAAGATCCCGTGTGCTGCTAAGTGGCTGGACTAGTGTGTCCAACTGGGAGTCAGTGCTCTGGGGCGCACGCACCCAGAGCCGGTGCTCTGCAACAAGAGAGGCCACTGCAACTGGGAGGCCCACGGAGGTCAAAGAAGAAAGATGGATGAAAATAAATAAATAAAAAAGAGAAAAAAAATTCCTATAATAAGAAAAAAATTGTTTTCTCAGTACACCTATGCGTGAGGCACTAAGACTATCAATATCAAAGTTTAAGATGTGGGCTTTGTTCTCAAGAAGCAGATGTCAGCTGTGTCCAGGGTGATGGGTGGCAAAGCCTGAATGCGAGTGGTCACTGGGGAGAGAAAGATGAAGGGGCAGATGCCATAACAGAAGTGAGGCTCACATGGTGAGGCAATAACAGGTGGATCCAACAGGACCTCGTCTGGGAGGAATAAGAGATGCCAGGCATCCAAAGAGCCTGGGAGCATGGGACTCTTCCAGAGACAGATGCTTAGAGTCCTCACTGCCTTCTAAACCTTTCACACAGTTTGGGGCTAATCCTTGACACAAGGCTTCAACAGAACTATCATTATTCCCATTTTGCAGATGAAGGAGCAGACTTATTGAGGTTAAACAATTTGCCAAGGTCACACAATGAGAAAGGGACAAGGAGAGGCCAAACTTAGTGTAAAACCACAACCCTTTACTAGTTCATGGCTTCTGTGGGTCAGGAGTCTGCATGGCTTAGCTGAGCGCGTCTGAATCAAAGTTAAGCAGTCAAGCTGTTGGCCCGGGCCATGATCTTACCTGAAGTCTTGACTCGGGGGAGAATCTGTTCCAAGCTTACTCACATAGTTATTGTCAGGATTCAGTTCTTAGCGGGCTTTAGAAGATAAGAAGTTTGTTCAATGTCCTTTAATCAAGGGGAATTTCCAAAGAACCTTAGCAAAACATTGCTCAGATGACAAGTATTTTTTAGAAGACCAGTATAGAAACTGAATACAAGATGGATTGGAAAGTGAAAAGACAAGAGGAATTTTCAAAAATTGTTTTCTAGGTGTCCCTGGTGGTCCTTGCAGTGCAGGGGGCACCAGTTCAATCCCTGGCCCGGGAAGATCCCGTGTGCTGCTAAGTGGCTGGACTAGTGTGTCCAACTGGGAGTCAGTGCTCTGGGGCGCACGCACCCAGAGCCGGTGCTCTGCAACAAGAGAGGCCACTGCAACTGGGAGGCCCACGGAGGTCAAAGAAGAAAGATGGATGAAAATAAATAAATAAAAAAGAGAAAAAAAATTCCTATAATAAGAAAAAAATTGTTTTCTCAGTACACCTATGCGTGAGGCACTAAGACTATCAATATCAAAGTTTAAGATGTGGGCTTTGTTCTCAAGAAGCAGATGTCAGCTGTGTCCAGGGTGATGGGTGGCAAAGCCTGAATGCGAGTGGTCACTGGGGAGAGAAAGATGAAGGGGCAGATGCCATAACAGAAGTGAGGCTCACATGGTGAGGCAATAACAGGTGGATCCAACAGGACCTCGTCTGGGAGGAATAAGAGATGCCAGGCATCCAAAGAGCCTGGGAGCATGGGACTCTTCCAGAGACAGATGCTTAGAGTCCTCACTGCCTTCTAAACCTTTCACACAGTTTGGGGCTAATCCTTGACACAAGGCTTCAACAGAACTATCATTATTCCCATTTTGCAGATGAAGGAGCAGACTTATTGAGGTTAAACAATTTGCCAAGGTCACACAATGAGAAAGGGACAAGGAGAGGAAACCTGATCATTGGTTTTGAGCGTTTTCTCTCCCCATGTCAAGGGTATTTAACAACCTCAGAGCCGGGGCTTCCCTGGTGGTCCAGTGGGTAGGGACACCGCCTTGCAGTGCAAGGGGCACCGGTTTGATCCCTGGCCTGGGAGGATCCCATGTGCCGCGGAGCGGCTGGACTGATGTGTCCAATTGCCGCGCCAGAGCTCTGGAGCGCATGCGCCCAGAGCCGGTGCTCCGTGACAACAGATGCCACCACGATGGGAGGCCACATGGGCCAAAGAACAAAGATGGATGAAACTAGACAAATGAAAGACCAGTGGAAGTAGCCCGCCCACCCCCCTCCCTCCCCACCCCTGCCTAAATAAATAAAAAAATATTTAAAAAAACCTCAGAGCTTTAGCCTCGAGAAGACCTCGCTACCTCTTGGCATCAACTTGACTGTGCTCCATCTACCCCTTGACTCCCAATTCCTCAGATTCTGTTGATAAAAATTCCTTTTGGTTTTAACTTGGCAGTTTAATGACGCCGTAGACTCCAGGTGAGCAAGGACAGCCTTCCTTGAAGACTTTCCTTTCCAGGCTGAGAATGGTGTTTTAGCCTGATGGCCACTGTCAGTTACCACAAAGCTGAGCGGCCATATGCTCAGCATCACCCATAATAAAGAGACGCTATGTGAGAGGGGAGAGAAGCAAAATGAGATTTTCCCCAGGTTAGCCTGCTGGATGGTAACCCTTTCCCCAAACCATTCTTTAAAACTTAACAACATTCATCTTTTATCTGATTATAAATATAACATGTAGGCCTTATAAAAGATAGGGGGGGAGGAAACAAAAATAGAAAGCATTCATTATCCTACAAAGATGATGAAACAGAACAACCAAATGAGCATCTTTGGTTGATATTGGTGAGATGATAGCATTGCATGTTCACCTGAGGCCGTGCTTGCACTAGCCACCTATGCCTGCATAACAGAGGGACTCTTCCAGAGACAGATGCTTAGAGTCCTCACTGCCTTCTAAACCTTTCACACAGTTTGGGGCTAATCCTTGACACAAGGCTTCAACAGAACTATCATTATTCCCATTTTGCAGATGAAGGAGCAGACTTATTGAGGTTAAACAATTTGCCAAGGTCACACAATGAGAAAGGGACAAGGAGAGGAAACCTGATCATTGGTTTTGAGCGTTTCTCTCCCCATGTCAAGGGTATTTAACAACCTCAGAGCCGGGCTTCCCTGGTGGTCCAGTGGGTAGGGACACCGCCTTGCAGTGCAAGGGGCACCGGTTTGATCCCTGGCCTGGGAGGATCCCATGTGCCGCGGAGCGGCTGGACTGATGTGTCCAATTGCCGCGCCAGAGCTCTGGAGCGCATGCGCCCAGAGCCGGTGCTCCGTGACAACAGATGCCACCACGATGGGAGGCCACATGGGCCAAAGAACAAAGATGGATGAAACTAGACAAATGAAAGACCAGTGGAAGTAGCCCGCCCACCCCCCTCCCTCCCCACCCCTGCCTAAATAAATAAATAAATATTTAAAAAAAAAAACCTCAGAGCTTTAGCCTCGAGAAGACCTCGCTACCTCTTGGCATCAACTTGACTGTGCTCCATCTACCCCTTGACTCCCAATTCCTCAGATTCTGTTGATAAAAATTCCTTTTGGTTTTAACTTGGCAGTTTAATGACGCCGTAGACTCCAGGTGAGCAAGGACAGCCTTCCTTGAAGACTTTCCTTTCCAGGCTGAGAATGGTGTTTTAGCCTGATGGCCACTGTCAGTTACCACAAAGCTGAGCGGCCATATGCTCAGCATCACCCATAATAAAGAGACGCTATGTGAGAGGGGAGAGAAGCAAAATGAGATTTTCCCCAGGTTAGCCTGCTGGATGGTAACCCTTTCCCCAAACCATTCTTTAAAACTTAACAACATTCATCTTTTATCTGATTATAAATATAACATGTAGGCCTTATAAAAGATAGGGGGGGAGGAAACAAAAATAGAAAGCATTCATTATCCTACAAAGATGATGAAACAGAACAACCAAATGAGCATCTTTGGTTGATATTGGTGAGATGATAGCATTGCATGTTCACCTGAGGCCGTGCTTGCACTAGCCACCTATGCCTGCTGGTCTGCCAGTCTAGGGGAGAACAGCAGGGCTTTGGATTGTATACAGAGGACTGTGAACCCAACCAAGAGAGCTTTTGTTTGTATGCAACACTTGTAAGAGTAAACATCCCATAACTGCTTGGGTATAAGGCGAGGAGGAAAACCTGAAATGATGGCTGTTGGTGAATGCACCGATCATGCTCCACCGTCTTATCATATTTTCTCTGTGTGGCTTTTTAAAACGTTTTTCATAGTACATGCCCCATCTCATATCACATTAACCGAAATAAAAATGTCATTATCCATTCCGTCCGACAGACAGCAGGCAGAGTGCGGTAGAAATTATAATCACACCAGCCAGCAACAAAGCATTCGAATCCCAACCACACAGAAGAACCACACAGAAGAACCAGCGGTGGGCAGCTGGTCCAGCCCCCGTTGTCCAAAGTCCAGGCATACAACTGGAGTCAATCAGGGGAGACCCCACTTTATACACAGGACGTGCGTCTGAAGAATTGTGTGTCAATCAAATTTTATGTGGCGTTCCAGCTTTCATACACGAAGGAAGCTTCTAGCTGGATATCTAAAGTGACTTTCTTTCAAATGGCCTTTTTCTTTTTACCCTGTTATGATTCCTCTGAAATAAATCTAAAAGATATGTTGGCATATGAAATGGTATTAAGGTATAGTGCCACTAATTTTATTAAAATAGTGGAAGGAAAGGTAGTCGGTGAGCCCATCATAGGAATGTGGCTGAGACCTTTTTTACCCTGTTATTTATATGCTGTCAGTTACCACAAAGCTGAGCGGCCATATGCTCAGCATCACCCATAATAAAGAGACGCTATGTGAGAGGGGAGAGAAGCAAAATGAGATTTTCCCCAGGTTAGCCTGCTGGATGGTAACCCTTTCCCCAAACCATTCTTTAAAACTTAACAACATTCATCTTTTATCTGATTATAAATATAACATGTAGGCCTTATAAAAGATAGGGGGGGAGGAAACAAAATAGAAAGCATTCATTATCCTACAAAGATGATGAAACAGAACAACCAAATGAGCATCTTTGGTTGATATTGGTGAGATGATAGCATTGCATGTTCACCTGAGGCCGTGCTTGCACTAGCCACCTATGCCTGCTGGTCTGCCAGTCTAGGGGAGAACAGCAGGGCTTTGGATTGTATACAGAGGACTGTGAACCCAACCAAGAGAGCTTTTGTTTGTATGCAACACTTGTAAGAGTAAACATCCCATAACTGCTTGGGTATAAGGCGAGGAGGAAAACCTGAAATGATGGCTGTTGGTGAATGCACCGATCATGCTCCACCGTCTTATCATATTTTCTCTGTGTGGCTTTTTAAAACGTTTTTCATAGTACATGCCCCATCTCATATCACATTAACCGAAATAAAAATGTCATTATCCATTCCGTCCGACAGACAGCAGGCAGAGTGCGGTAGAAATTATAATCACACCAGCCAGCAACAAAGCATTCGAATCCCAACCACACAGAAGAACCACACAGAAGAACCAGCGGTGGGCAGCTGGTCCAGCCCCCGTTGTCCAAAGTCCAGGCATACAACTGGAGTCAATCAGGGGAGACCCCACTTTATACACAGGACGTGCGTCTGAAGAATTGTGTGTCAATCAAATTTTATGTGGCGTTCCAGCTTTCATACACGAAGGAAGCTTCTAGCTGGATATCTAAAGTGACTTTCTTTCAAATGGCCTTTTTCTTTTTACCCTGTTATGATTCCTCTGAAATAAATCTAAAAGATATGTTGGCATATGAAATGGTATTAAGGTATAGTGCCACTAATTTTATTAAAATAGTGGAAGGAAAGGTAGTCGGTGAGCCCATCATAGGAATGTGGCTGAGACCGTATTGGATTTTCCAGCACTCACTTAGTCTGAGATTCACTGAGAGTAACAGCCTAGAGGCTATTAGAATGCCCCCTTTGCCCACATTTCTGTGCTAATGGATTATTAAATTGATGGTCTGCGAGAATTTAGAAAAAAATGCAGTACTCATAAGAGTCCACTCAGAATGACCAAGACAGTAATTCAGAATAGTCATCCTCGTTCCTTTTCTCCTTTTCTTTCTTTCTGTCTTTCCTTCCTTCTTTTATGTTTAGTGGACTTCAGGATAGGTAGATGAGTAGACTACCTTTCCATTTTGAACACCGCTTGACCAAGTCTTCCCCTGCTGACATTGATGAGATGGTGCCTGGCAGAACATTTATTTAGGTTCTTGCACAGTTGCCCAAAGAGCTGGAATGGAGAGTAACACTGACCAATTCCATGGCTGCCTGAAGCAGTCATCTGGTGGAAGGCCACAGATCTGTGTCTGATCCTGTGCATATAGTGACAAACCAAAGGCTTACAAGGCATGCTGACCAGATTTCAAATGGAATAAAGAAGGAATAGCCAAGGATGCAAGAGACAAGTTTTGAATGCATGAATATACCCTTGGTCCACCCATACTGAGAACAACCAACCAGCACTCTAAGCCCTCATGGCTTGATGAGCAGAAATTTCTTTTTCCCTGGATTTCCTCTGCAAATACTCCCTCCAAGAGTCTCTACAAGAGGGAACATAGGAAGGGTCTCAGCTGAAATGCCATCTCTCCACTGGGTGTGCAGCTGTGTTGTGCTTTGAATATCTGCTCCCTAACCTGCTGCCCGGCTGCCCACAGGTGCCTCCCAGGCCACCGTCCCCACCCCAGGACCCCACGCAGTCCTGAGCTCAGACCAGCGCACTCCCTCTCACTCAACAGGGCTGCCCTTCTGCTTCTCTGGATCATCCCCCACAGCCAGCCACAGGGCCCCTGGGGACACTGTGCTTTCATTACACCCCAGACCACATAGTGCTGGCTTGGAGAGAGTTATGGGAGGGAGGGATTAGTTAAATTTTAAAAGTGGAAGGAAAGGTAGTCGGTGAGCCCATCATAGGAATGTGGCTGAGACCGTATTGGATTTTCCAGCACTCACTTAGTCTGAGATTCACTGAGAGTAACAGCCTAGAGGCTATTAGAATGCCCCCTTTGCCCACATTTCTGTGCTAATGGATTATTAAATTGATGGTCTGCGAGAATTTAGAAAAAAATGCAGTACTCATAAGAGTCCACTCAGAATGACCAAGACAGTAATTCAGAATAGTCATCCTCGTTCCTTTTCTCCTTTTCTTTCTTTCTGTCTTTCCTTCCTTCTTTTATGTTTAGTGGACTTCAGGATAGGTAGATGAGTAGACTACCTTTCCATTTTGAACACCGCTTGACCAAGTCTTCCCCTGCTGACATTGATGAGATGGTGCCTGGCAGAACATTTATTTAGGTTCTTGCACAGTTGCCCAAAGAGCTGGAATGGAGAGTAACACTGACCAATTCCATGGCTGCCTGAAGCAGTCATCTGGTGGAAGGCCACAGATCTGTGTCTGATCCTGTGCATATAGTGACAAACCAAAGGCTTACAAGGCATGCTGACCAGATTTCAAATGGAATAAAGAAGGAATAGCCAAGGATGCAAGAGACAAGTTTTGAATGCATGAATATACCCTTGGTCCACCCATACTGAGAACAACCAACCAGCACTCTAAGCCCTCATGGCTTGATGAGCAGAAATTTCTTTTTCCCTGGATTTCCTCTGCAAATACTCCCTCCAAGAGTCTCTACAAGAGGGAACATAGGAAGGGTCTCAGCTGAAATGCCATCTCTCCACTGGGTGTGCAGCTGTGTTGTGCTTTGAATATCTGCTCCCTAACCTGCTGCCCGGCTGCCCACAGGTGCCTCCCAGGCCACCGTCCCCACCCCAGGACCCCACGCAGTCCTGAGCTCAGACCAGCGCACTCCCTCTCACTCAACAGGGCTGCCCTTCTGCTTCTCTGGATCATCCCCCACAGCCAGCCACAGGGCCCCTGGGGACACTGTGCTTTCATTACACCCCAGACCACATAGTGCTGGCTTGGAGAGAGTTATGGGAGGGAGGGAGGGGTCCATGTTCCCCTCCAACCCAGGACAGCAGCAGCCCAGGCTGGCCCCCTGCCAGGTCTCTCCAATCACCTGACTGTCTCAGGAAAGGTGAGAGACGGCTCTGCTCAGCACAGATGGTAGGACACCTTTCTATAGGCATACGTGTTAGGTAAAGGTAAAGCCTTTCTAATGAATGGACACTCAAGGGTAAAAAATCAACTGGACCTGCTGATGACTCATGAGAAAAAAAAAAAACAACAAACAACCTTGAGTTTTCATTGACCTGAATTTCAGTGTTTGCCTGTGTTATGTGTCTTCTCAAAAAGTCAACACCTACCTGACTTTACAAGTGACATGCAGGGAAGTGATCTGTTTGCAATTTATAGGATTGTGCCTGAAATACCTGGAGGAAACGGCAACCCACTCCAGTATTCTTACCCAGAGAATCCCATGGACAAGAGAGCCTGATGGACTACAGTCCATGGGATTGCAGAGTCAGACACGACTTTGAGACTAAACCACCACCACCACCATGTGAAATGCTGCTCCATTTATGGAACTGCCTTTCAGGAGTGATGCTGATTAAAAGAGAGAGAGAGAAATAAGAATGGAGAGTGTATGCAAACCATATGGTGCCCAGCATGACTGAAGGGCTAGAATAACTGTTTCGCCGATGCTGAGGGGAGGAGGGGCAGAACTTTGCTGTCCAGGTATTTGGAGCATACAGATGTCTCACTGGTAAAGAGTCCACCTGCCAGTGAAGGAGACCTGGGTTCGACCCTTGGGTTTGGAAAGTCCCCAGGAGGAGGAAAGGGCAACCCACTCCAGTATTCTTGCCTGGAGAATCCCATGGACAGAGGAGCCTGGCAGGCTACAGTCCATAGAGTCACAGAGTTGGACACACCTATGCAAGCATGCACGCATGCAGAAGACGAAAGCAATGGAGTCAGCCAGAGTTCCATTTCATTCATTCAACAAATGACTTACGTGCCAAGTGCTGTTCTTAATGCTGGGGATACAAAAATGAACAAAGAGATAAAAATCTCCCCTGATCTCAGAAACTGGTATTTTAGTGTCAAAAAAGTAAAATCTAAACATAAGTAACATTTCCAAGTATGTTTCTATAAGAAATGCTCAAAACAACGTATCACATGCTGTTCTAGGTGTTAGTCCATATTGTGCACTGGACAAAAGGATTCCCCTTGATGTTTCCAACTTGGCTTTTCAAACATACAAGAAGAGATTAAAAGATCATGTAGGTGCCCACTGGGCTCCACAAAGAATTCCACCCATTCAAGGCAGACTTTTGGGGTCAACATGGAGGGCAGCCAAAGTGAGACCTAAATTTGTTGAAGCCAGATCATAGTTATATGAATGTTCATAATACCGTTCTTTCTGTATGTATGTATGTATTTTTTGTATGTTTTATATGTTTTAGTGGCTCAGTCATGTCCAACTTTTTCACAACCCCATGGACTGTAGCTCACAAGGCTTGTCTGTCCATGGGATTCTCCAGGCAAAAGTATTGTGGGTTACCATTTCCTTCTCCAGGGGATCTTCCTGACCCAGGGACAGAACATAGGTCTCCTGCATGGCAGGCTGATTGTCTTCTGAGCCACCAGGAACCCTCTGTGTATATTAGGTATTTTCCACAATAAAGATATTTTAGTATTCAAAAACAAACTCAGGGACTTCCCAGTGGTGCGGCAGTAGAGAATCTATCTTCCAGAACATGAGAGAGAATAAGAATGGAGAGTGTATGCAAACCATATGGTGCCCAGCATGACTGAAGGGCTAGAATAACTGTTTCGCCGATGCTGAGGGGAGGAGGGCAGAACTTTGCTGTCCAGGTATTTGGAGCATACAGATGTCTCACTGGTAAAGAGTCCACCTGCCAGTGAAGGAGACCTGGGTTCGACCCTTGGGTTTGGAAAGTCCCCAGGAGGAGGAAAGGGCAACCCACTCCAGTATTCTTGCCTGGAGAATCCCATGGACAGAGGAGCCTGGCAGGCTACAGTCCATAGAGTCACAGAGTTGGACACACCTATGCAAGCATGCACGCATGCAGAAGACGAAAGCAATGGAGTCAGCCAGAGTTCCATTTCATTCATTCAACAAATGACTTACGTGCCAAGTGCTGTTCTTAATGCTGGGGATACAAAAATGAACAAAGAGATAAAAATCTCCCCTGATCTCAGAAACTGGTATTTTAGTGTCAAAAAAGTAAAATCTAAACATAAGTAACATTTCCAAGTATGTTTCTATAAGAAATGCTCAAAACAACGTATCACATGCTGTTCTAGGTGTTAGTCCATATTGTGCACTGGACAAAAGGATTCCCCTTGATGTTTCCAACTTGGCTTTTCAAACATACAAGAAGAGATTAAAAGATCATGTAGGTGCCCACTGGGCTCCACAAAGAATTCCACCCATTCAAGGCAGACTTTTGGGGTCAACATGGAGGGCAGCCAAAGTGAGACCTAAATTTGTTGAAGCCAGATCATAGTTATATGAATGTTCATAATACCGTTCTTTCTGTATGTATGTATGTATTTTTTGTATGTTTTATATGTTTTAGTGGCTCAGTCATGTCCAACTTTTTCACAACCCCATGGACTGTAGCTCACAAGGCTTGTCTGTCCATGGGATTCTCCAGGCAAAAGTATTGTGGGTTACCATTTCCTTCTCCAGGGGATCTTCCTGACCCAGGGACAGAACATAGGTCTCCTGCATGGCAGGCTGATTGTCTTCTGAGCCACCAGGGAACCCTCTGTGTATATTAGGTATTTTCCACAATAAAGATATTTTAGTATTCAAAAAACAAACTCAGGGGACTTCCCCAGTGGTGCGGCAGTAGAGAATCTATCTTCCAGAACAGGGGATGGGGCTTCTGGTCTGGGAACTAAGATCCTACATGCCATGGGACAATTAAGCCTGAGTGGTGTAACTAGAGAAAGCCCATGCACCACAGCGAAGACCCAGCACAGCCAAACTAACAAAGAGACAAAAAAGAAATTCAGAAGTTTTCCTAGATATGAAAGGCCTCTTGAAATCAAGGGTCCCTTCTATTCAAAGGTTTAAACACCTTACTCAGAAATGATCAACCATCCATCCAAATGCTATAAGAATGATCGGTGCATTGAATGAGAAGTGGAAATGGATGACCTTAGGTTCCTTTCAGTACTGAGATTCTAGTGAAAGACCTAAAGTATAATTGGAACCAAGCAAACATGGATTTGGGCTAATTCCCGAGTTAACACATATGGATTGTGGTCTATTTACTCTCTGATGCTAACCAAATGTCATGAAACTGAGTGCCGATTCTCATTTCTAAGCATTTAATGATCACGTTCATAATTATTTCAGTCTTTAAATCCCTTCTTATTTTTGCTTTCAAAAACCAGATTGCTTGAGCTAAAATAGACGTTTCCGGTGATGTTATCTTACCACATTTGTGAATTTTAGATCTTCGTCTCAGGTGCACGAAAGTTACATCAAGATGATGACCGTTTTCCCAGGAAGCCCCCCACGGAACCTCTTCCTGTGCTGCTAATGTCGGTGTGTTCCCTTCGTGGTGTCCTAATTGCACCTTTGTTATCTGCTCTCAGATGACTCCTCTAATCAGCCAAGCCTGTCACGTGCTCCTGGCTCATCTAGAACGCTTCGCAGAATCTGGGCACGCTTTCGACATTCAGAGGTGAGGCTACTGTGTGGCTACATTACAGATGAGAAACCACATTTTTGAACTGCTGCATCTTGGAACTGTACATAATTGCCAAACCATTACCTTGGGACCAGCAAACTATGGAAATGCTTAGAAGCTCCAAAAAGCATGAGTGGACTGACTAAGAAGCATAGATAAAACCCATGGAAAATATAAAGCAAATATAAACAAAGCCCTAGGGGCTGTGACTTGGGGAGGGAAGCCTGAGTGGGGAGTGTTTTGTGGGGGGATGTGCCCTCCGACCTCTGTAGACCCAGGAGTGAGCAAAATATGTCTAGTCAGAAGGTACAGGGTCTCAGGGGACAGTCCATGCAGCTTTTTCTTTTTCCCCATCATGCCTCTTTTGTTTATATTTATTTTCATCAATCTTTTTATTCTTTGGCCTGTTTGGGCCTCCCATCAAAGTGGCCTCTCTCATGCAGAGCACTGGCTCTGGACGCATGTGCTCCAGAGCGCTGGCTCATGATCGGACACACAGTCCAGCCACTCCGCAGCACGTGGGATCTTCCCAAGCGAGGGATCAAAGGCAGTGCTTGCACTGCAAGGCGGACTCTTTACCCACTGCACCACCAGGGAAGCCCCCATGCAGTTTTAATTCAAGAAAAACAATGGCCCCCTTCAGCCTAGAAGCCGTGACTTCTAGACTTCTAGTGGTAGAGCCTCAATTTAAACCAGTGATTGTCTGGCTTTTTGCCTAATTGTCCTCTGCTAAATTATGGTTTCTATCAGATTATGAGTCACACAGCAGATCAGCCAGAAGCCAACTCGCTCTTGTTATCATTGTTAATAAAATCATAACATACTCATCACTAGCCTTTACCTTTTACCATATTGTTTACAGAATTCTCTCCTCCACATTCTCTCTGGTCATGACGTGCCTGAGTTGGGTGAGAACATGGCTGTTGTCCCACAGTCATAAAAGCCAAGTTAAAAACTTAAAACCTTTACATCTTCAACCTTTAGGATCAGGTGAAATCACATTCAGTAGTCACATTGTTGCTTTTGCTGTCACTGGAAAATGCGTTATCAATTGTAGAGATGTTCTCAGTAGAAGCGATCAAAATAGAACATGTCATTTGGAGATGTCATATAGTCCTTCATGGTAAGTGGTTGGTTATAAAATATATGAAGAAGAGGATCTAAGTGTGTACCTACGTCAAGCCACAAAAATAGATCTTTTATCATAGAAGGATATGAATACCGGTTGTTAGCCTTCTTAGAAGCAACCTGACTACCCCACAAAAAGAAGAGCAAAAGGTAACAAAGCCCTAGGGGCTGTGACTTGGGGAGGAAGCCTGAGTGGGAGTGTTTTGTGGGGGGATGTGCCCTCCGACCTCTGTAGACCCAGGAGTGAGCAAAATATGTCTAGTCAGAAGGTACAGGGTCTCAGGGGACAGTCCATGCAGCTTTTTCTTTTTCCCCATCATGCCTCTTTTGTTTATATTTATTTTCATCAATCTTTTACTCTTTGGCCTGTTTGGGCCTCCCATCAAAGTGGCCTCTCTCATGCAGAGCACTGGCTCTGGACGCATGTGCTCCAGAGCGCTGGCTCATGATCGGACACACAGTCCAGCCACTCCGCAGCACGTGGGATCTTCCCAAGCGAGGGATCAAAGGCAGTGCTTGCACTGCAAGGCGGACTCTTTACCCACTGCACCACCAGGGAAGCCCCCATGCAGTTTTAATTCAAGAAAAACAATGGCCCCCTTCAGCCTAGAAGCCGTGACTTCTAGACTTCTAGTGGTAGAGCCTCAATTTAAACCAGTGATTGTCTGGCTTTTTGCCTAATTGTCCTCTGCTAAATTATGGTTTCTATCAGATTATGAGTCACACAGCAGATCAGCCAGAAGCCAACTCGCTCTTGTTATCATTGTTAATAAAATCATAACATACTCATCACTAGCCTTTACCTTTTACCATATTGTTTACAGAATTCTCTCCTCCACATTCTCTCTGGTCATGACGTGCCTGAGTTGGGTGAGAACATGGCTGTTGTCCCACAGTCATAAAAGCCAAGTTAAAACTTAAAGCCTTTACAGCTTCAACCTTTAGGATCAGGTGAAATCACATTCAGTAGTCACATTGTTGCTTTTGCTGTCACTGGAAAATGCGTTATCAATTGTAGAGATGTTCTCAGTAGAAGCGATCAAAATAGAACATGTCATTTGGAGATGTCATATAGTCCTTCATGGTAAGTGGTTGGTTATAAAATATATGAAGAAGAGGATCTAAGTGTGTACCTACGTCAAGCCACAAAAATAGATCTTTTTATCATAGAAGGATATGAATACCCGGTTGTTAGCCTTCTTAGAAGCAACCTGACTACCCCCACAAAGAAAACAAAAAAGGATTATTCTCTTAGAGCTTGAAATAGCCATTTCAGAGGCAGGTTTCCTAGAGTCTAAGAAGTTAATTTTTCGAGAGCTACTGCCAGACACTTTTCCTTCTGTTTGTTTCTAAAGTGCAGCGTGTGTTTCCTGTGATAATATACATATGTTCATGAAGCTGCTCTCAAAGTTTGTCTTGCATTTATTTGAGTGTAAAGGGTCCTGGCTTTCGGTTTGTTGCTCTGATGAAAACTGTAAAATCATTAGCAGGAAGAGGGAGAAGAGCTACCAAAACTAGACAATCAGGTTGTTATTAATAATCTCATCAATGACGACTTGCTCATCAGTAATCACTTGTTAGACCCTCACCTTGGATGGGCTCTGCATGGCATTGGGGTAAAGCACATAGGCTTTGGGACAGGTGTTTTCCCTCTTTCGTGGGGAGGAAAAAGTACAATATATTTCTTGATACTTGGCTGAGTCTGGCGGGAAGTTGTCAGAAAACTGAAAGCTGAGTATGCAAGGCTCCCCTCCCCATCTTTATCTAGAACAGCTCTCTATTATGTGTTTATGTTTCCCTTTGAATGGGCATTCCAGGTGGCTCAGCGGGTAAAGAATCCACCCGCAAAACAAAATTAAAAAAAAAACAAAAAACAAAAAAACAAGAATCCACCCGCAATGCAGGAATCGCAGGAGACACAGATTCCATTCCTGGGTTGTAAGATTCCCTGGAGGAGGGCACGACAACCCACTCAGTATTCTTGCCTGGAGAATCCCATGGACAGAGGAGCCTGGGCAGGCTACAGCCCATAGGGTTGCAAAGACTCAGACATGACTGCAGTGAGTGGGCACACACACGCTCCTCTTGAACTCTGCTGTCCTGTTGCCAGGATCTCACCCTGGGGGGCTCTTCTCCCACCACCTCACTCCAGGCCTGCTGGAGCCCCCCTTGGAACAGGTAGATGGTGGCGTCGCGCCCCTCCGGGAGCGCACGGATGGGGAGGCCAGTGGCCACCTCCCGCCTGAACACAAGCGCGCCCTCTCCCGTAGGAGCTACAGCTGCTACACCACGGACGTGGTGGCCAGTGTCGCCTTCGGCACCGAGGTGGACTCCTGGGAGGACCCCGAGCACCCCTTCGTGGAGCACTGCAGGCGCTTCTTCGCCACCTCCATCCCCAAACCGATCCTGGTTTTACTCTGTAAGTACAGCTCCTGCCGAGAGGGATACACTGGGCAAGTTGGGCAGATCCTGCGACACGCCAGTGGCCTCGGGCAGCTTCGGGGTCCGCCCCGCCACCAGGAAAGGGCACTCAGGGTGTCTCTGAGAGTCTGCTCTACAGAGCCCTCATCTCCCTGAAGTCTCCCAGGCTCCTCTGCACCAGCCTGGGACCACCCATCGCCCCCCAGGCAGCGCTGGCCCGGCTCACCGGCCCCGCCGTGCACGGGGTCGAGAGCGCCTGCACTGGCTCTGGGAGGGCTTGTTTCCAGCCTGTGAGGAAGGCATTCTCCTCCCCCTTTACAGAGGAGAAAACTGAGGCTTAGAAAGGCAGAGCCAGGACTGGGACCTCAAAGCTTTCATTTTCTAGGACGTATTTCTCCCCTCCAGCAAAATCTTCTCTAGAAGACTTTGCCTCTTAAAGCCCACCTCAGAGGGAGCTAGGAATCACGTGACGGGTGAGGAGCAGGTTACCAAATGCTGTGGAGACTAGTTCATTTATCTTATCTCTATTTGAGGAGTGAGTTTTTACCCTCTGGCTAATTCCAGCATCTTCTTGCTTTTATGGAAGCATTGCAGTGTTGTTATTACGGTTACTGATTATTGCCATAATTCCAAACCATTCTGCTAGGCGGGTAAATTCTATTCATTTCTTGGTCAGTTTCATGCCCCCATTTCTGAGTCCATTTCTGTGGCCATCCCCTCCCCTCCATCTGCCCTGCATGACATTGTGTAGGAGTTGTCTCCATGGGGGTCAAAGCAGCCGCCTCCTTCACCCTTCACCCCCGAGGGGAGCTGGCTCCCCTTGCCATTAACCCGGGGGCCTCCTGCTCACCGCAGGGCAGGTGGGTCCCTTGCAACATGGCTACTGCCCCTCCAAGCCCTCTGTCCCAGCTGAGTCATTTCGCTGCAGGCCTCTGCTCTTGCAAAGGAGCAGAGCATCCTGAGATGTGCACAGATCGGAAGGGTCTCATCCCCGGCTCCCACATGTGTTTGTGTGTGACGGACCCACCGTGCTCACGGAGGAGCGGAACTGAGCCGAGCTCCACAGCGACAGGCTCAGCTCCACGGCCCAGGCTACCATCAGGAGGGGATCCGTGACAGCTCTGGGGAAAATGATCCAAAAGGAAAAAAAAAAAAAAAGCAAATGACCGGAGAGTTAAGAAATTAGATCAGCTTCCACCAGTTGCTAAGACTTGAAACATGACCTGCAATCTGTTTCTTCCTGGTGAAATACAAAGACCTTGGACCTTCATATCTAGAGCCTGGGAAATTAACTTCGAAGCACGAGACTGGCTGCTTGAGGGCCAGAGGGAAGTGGGGCTTCAATTGTACAGACGTTTGTCGAGTGCTTACTACGTGCAAGGAAGGGGGAGGAGTCCAGAGGCCGAATAAGATAGCAGCCTGCTCTGAGCAGCAGCGGTTCAAGGGAAAAGACAGGCCTTCAAAAGACCAATTCAAGGCCTGGGCTTGCTTCCTGGCAACCGGCACCTAATAGCCCTGCTTTATTCTCACCCCCCTTTTCAATGCCACTTTTGTTTTTCTCTTTCAAGTATCATTTCCATCCATAATGGTCCCACTGGCCCGGATTTTGCCCAATAAGAACCGAGATGAACTGAATGGCTTTTTTAACAAACTCATTAGGAATGTGATTGCCTTGCGGGACCAGCAAGCCGCCAAAGAGGTAACGTATTTTAATAGGACACAGCGTCGAAACGGAATAGAAGCTAACTTGGCCTCGCTGTCCGCTTTCCCTCCCCCCCCTCCCTCCCCCACCCCCCCACACGCCATGCTCTCCTTCAGTGGCCTAGCACTGAGAGCTTGCAGGGGCAGCTGAGAGAGAAAGAGGGGTGCACGTGGTGGGGAGGCTGAGGAGGAGCAAATAAAGAGAGGGAGGCAAAAGCTGGCAGGAAGGACACGGGGGAGCAGTCTAGAGCAATTTGTCCACACTCTGACCTGGGGAGTAGAATGAAGGGCACCCTCCTCCGAAGCTCACAGTCCTCCACCCCGCATTTCAAGCATCACCCCGGCACAGGTTCTGGCAACCCCAGAGAATTTTCTAGATACATCTGCCCACATGTGCTTTTCATCAGTGTACACTTTATATTGAAAAACAGCAAGATGGAACTTTACAGCACAAACAGCATCGTTAGTAGAGGGGAGTTCAGGCGGCTGGCGGGCCCCACAGTTCCTCTAGGCGCGCAGGGCATTGCTGCAAAATGCCTGGCTAAGGGCCTGCGTGCTTCGCTGAGACCTAGGCATTTCCTCCTCGCAGATGCGCCCTATTTCAATGGCAAAAAGGAACAGTAGGAAATTTAGCTAAGACTTGAAACATGACCTGCAATCTGTTTCTTCCTGGTGAAATACAAAGACCTTGGACCTTCATATCTAGAGCCTGGGAAATTAACTTCGAAGCACGAGACTGGCTGCTTGAGGGCCAGAGGGAAGTGGGGCTTCAATTGTACAGACGTTTGTCGAGTGCTTACTACGTGCAAGGAAGGGGGAGGAGTCCAGAGGCCGAATAAGATAGCAGCCTGCTCTGAGCAGCAGCGGTTCAAGGGAAAAGACAGGCCTTCAAAAGACCAATTCAAGGCCTGGGCTTGCTTCCTGGCAACCGGCACCTAATAGCCCTGCTTTATTCTCACCCCCCTTTTCAATGCCACTTTTGTTTTTCTCTTTCAAGTATCATTTCCATCCATAATGGTCCCACTGGCCCGGATTTTGCCCAATAAGAACCGAGATGAACTGAATGGCTTTTTTAACAAACTCATTAGGAATGTGATTGCCTTGCGGGACCAGCAAGCCGCCAAAGAGGTAACGTATTTTAATAGGACACAGCGTCGAAATGGAATAGAAGCTAATTTGGCATCGCTGTCTGCTTTCCCTCCCTCCCCTCCCTCCCCCACCCCTCCACACGCCATGCTCTCCTTCAGTGGCCTAGCACTGAGAGCTTGCAGGGGCAGCTGAGAGAGAAAGAGGGGTGCACGTGGTGGGGAGGCTGAGGAGGAGCAAATAAAGAGAGGGAGGCAAAAGCTGGCAGGAAGGACACGGGGGAGCAGTCTAGAGCAATTTGTCCACACTCTGACCTGGGGAGTAGAATGAAGGGCACCCTCCTCCGAAGCTCACAGTCCTCCACCCCGCATTTCAAGCATCACCCCGGCACAGGTTCTGGCAACCCCAGAGAATTTTCTAGATACATCTGCCCACATGTGCTTTTCATCAGTGTACACTTTATATTGAAAAACAGCAAGATGGAACTTTACAGCACAAACAGCATCGTTAGTAGAGGGGAGTTCAGGCGGCTGGCGCGGGCCCCACAGTTCCTCTAGGCGCGCAGGGCATTGCTGCAAAATGCCTGGCTAAGGGCCTGCGTGTGCTTCGCTGAGACCTAGGCATTTCCCTCCTCGCAGATGCGCCCTATGCATGGCACACAGTAGGAATCGAGTAAATATTTGCTGATTGAACTTGGCCAAGAACAGAAATAGAAATGTTCAGGGTTAAGGAAAATAATTTCAGTATTGGATATGCTCACACCTGTATAATGCTAATCTTTATAGGCCTTACTGTAGTCAAGGAAATTGCTGAAAAGGAAAAAAAAAAAAACAGGGCTAAAATGTGTCTTCCTGAATTGGCCTGCATGAGATGTAGCTTTAAACGTGTTTTCTCAGGCTTCCCATATGGCTCTGTGGTAAAGAATCTGTCTGCCAATGCAAGGGACGTGGGTTTGATCCCCGGTCCGGGAGGATCCCACATGCCACGGAGCAACTAAGCCCGTGCACCACAACTATTCAGCCTGTGCTCTAGCGCCCAGGAGCCAGAAGTGCTGAGCCCAAGTGCTGCAGCTACTGAAGTGCTTGTGTCCTGGAGCTTGTGCTCTGCAACAAGAGAAGCCACTGCAGTGAGAAGCCTGCACATCGCAACTAGAGAGTAGCCCCCAGTCGCCGCAACTAGAGAAAAGCCCGCACAGCGGCAAAAACCCAGGACAGCCGAAAAGAATTTTTTTTTCTAAAGTGCTTTCTCAAAGACTGGGCAGTTCAAGGAGATTACCAAGGGGAGGATGTGTACACCAGTGTAATCGTGTTGGCCAAAGATGAGATCAGGTGCTAGTTAGTGGTCAGTGCATAGAGCAACCTTAGACACAGCCTTATCCTGCTCAATTTAACTCTCTGGGCACTGTGCAGCCAAGGTGTCCTGGCCCAGAAGGTGGGGGAAGGTGCAGACAAACCTCCCCTTGGGGCCAAACCACTGGGAACTCCACCTGCCACCCTTAGAGGTGTAAGAAGAATCAGTTCCATGGAACCCTCTGCCCAGCTCAGCCATCAAAAAGGACAGAACATTCTTATCCAGGTTCATGCTTCTCCAGGTTGAGGAGACAGCCTGGGGAAGGAGGGGTGAGCACTGTCCCATTTTCAAACTGTTGTATTGCTGTGAAGGTCCTTTCTTCACGCGTGTGAGGCTTGTCACACCCCTCCCCACACCCCCCAGTCTGAAACCCACTGGTCATGGAATCAGGCTGAGAATTCTAAAACTGTTGTACCAAATAGCTTACTAAGAGGTGAAGGGTTATTAAAGATCCAATTACCAGGATTGCCTCGAGCTTTTCCTTTTATAAACTCGAGAGCTATTTGTTTCAAACAACGAGTTGATCTGAGAAAAACCTCCCAGCCACGAATCCAGGACTGCCCGCGTCAAGACAGAGCTATATGGTTACTAAGAAAACTTGCTTTAAACCCATCTAAACTCTGTAGACATTCCATCAAGCAGATGTGTGTTTGCGCACTGGAAAATGCAGCACAGATGTTAAAAGGTAAATATTTTTCTAAGCTCTCGCCGATGGGTGGATTAGACACCTACATCTATCAGAGTGCGTATTTTTCTTGGAATAACCATAAACCAGCACGGGTGCAGGCCTAAATGGGCAGTGTTCAAATAGCCTCTGTGATGCAGTGTACATCAAAGGAACCCATCTACCCTAATGCTCCTCTCCAGCGCTCAGCCCCAGGGAGCGGCCCTTTCCTCTGGCCTCTGGGGCTGGAGGTTAAGACAGATTTCTATGAGGCTCGGCAGCCCTGAAACAGCCTGGCTGAGCCGGGATGAGAGGAAAGGATCCAGCTGCAGCTGTGCCATGGAAAAGATCCAACACTGTGGATGCGGCTGCACCCTCCCTCCCGTCTTTGCCCTCCCGTGACCCCAGCAAAGCCACAGGCAAACCTTGGGGACCACAACCACATAGAACCTGAGGAATTTCAAGCAGGCAAGCCAAGAGAGAGCCCAGGATGTCCTGGGGTCCTCGAATGGCATCCAAGAGCCGAGAGAGCTCACCTCCCACTCCATGCCATTGTGCCCGGGCCTGGGACCAGGGTTAGAGGCCCAGATGTTGAGCAGGCAACGGGAAAGAAGCTGGGGGAACGTCAGCCCTTGTGGATGCCGTTTGGGAAGCAGAATGAGAAGGACCAGGGTGGAAAGAAGGGGGCAAGGGTCATCCATCCTCTTGGCCAGTCTCACGAGAGCAGGCTCGCAGAATGGGGAGGCCTTGCCTCCGAAATCTCAAGGGTCTTGCTGCCCACAGGCTGAGCTTCAGTCCCATTAGAATCTCAGCAGAAGACATCTGCCCACGGGGAGAACTACATGACCCAAGGGTCTCATGATCCAAAGTTCCTGCTCCAAAGAGTATGCAGTTATGAGCAAATTCAACACAGCCTTCCTCAAAATGCCCTTAGGACGCTGCAGGTCTGTTAATATTTGTGGAGCTATTTATTGCAAACCTAACATATGCTTGGCACATTACAGGCATAGAGTGGGGGTGGAGGTGCATCTGCCCTGGAGATGCAAGCAACCCCATGTGACCTGACTACCACCTTAAAAGATGCTCATGTGTGCGGCATAGATTATTCATGCAAAAGAAATCCCAAAGCCACAGGGTTGAGAAAATCAGGCAACAAGTCAGGTACTTGGGGATGGTCATTTTTACTGGTGGTGGTTCTAATCTTCGCCCTTTTGGTGTTGAGTCCCCGAGACCTCAGAACAGAGTAACGTATCAGCGGTCCCTCATCACATTAGGGAGCTGTTCAAACATGAACTGTGTCAGGAACACATACATAAACACTTTCACTGTTACCTTTAGGGATAGTATAAGTGTGGAGACTATTCAAAGAGAAATTACTGTTAAGGAAGGTGGGGGGAAATGGTAAGAAAGCTCTAACTTAAATTGGGCAGGAGAGTACTGTAGATAGAACGGACCCAACCTGAGGATGGGCGGAGGGCCACAAAACGCAGACTGCAGACTTGGAAGTCAGGCTTCTGCCAATGAGTTCCTCCATGCCCCCAGGTCCCAGGAACTCCCTGCTGTGAGAAAAACCAGGCACCAAAGTCAGCCCTGGAGGGTAGGAAAGTCAACAATGGCGCACATACCTGGATTTGTATTTTAAATGTGCATTTATAGGCTACACTGGGGCCTGCAGGATCCTTAGTTGCAGCATGCCACCTCTTAGTTGTGGCATGTGGGACCTAGTTCCTGATCAAGGATTGAACCCAGGCCCCTCCAAGGATTGACTGATCCTTTGGAAGCAAAGAGAGGACCAGGGTGGAAAGAAGGGGGCAAGGGTCATCCATCCTCTTGGCCAGTCTCACGAGAGCAGGCTCGCAGAATGGGGAGGCCTTGCCTCCGAAATCTCAAGGGTCTTGCTGCCCACAGGCTGAGCTTCAGTCCCATTAGAATCTCAGCAGAAGACATCTGCCCACGGGGAGAACTACATGACCCAAGGGTCTCATGATCCAAAGTTCCTGCTCCAAAGAGTATGCAGTTATGAGCAAATTCAACACAGCCTTCCTCAAAATGCCCTTAGGACGCTGCAGGTCTGTTAATATTTGTGGAGCTATTTATTGCAAACCTAACATATGCTTGGCACATTACAGGCATAGAGTGGGGGTGGAGGTGCATCTGCCCTGGAGATGCAAGCAACCCCATGTGACCTGACTACCACCTTAAAAGATGCTCATGTGTGCGGCATAGATTATTCATGCAAAAGAAATCCCAAAGCCACAGGGTTGAGAAAATCAGGCAACAAGTCAGGTACTTGGGGATGGTCATTTTTACTGGTGGTGGTTCTAATCTTCGCCCTTTTGGTGTTGAGTCCCCGAGACCTCAGAACAGAGTAACGTATCAGCGGTCCCTCATCACATTAGGGAGCTGTTCAAACATGAACTGTGTCAGGAACACATACATAAACACTTTCACTGTTACCTTTAGGGATAGTATAAGTGTGGAGACTATTCAAAGAGAAATTACTGTTAAGGAAGGTGGGGGGAAATGGTAAGAAAGCTCTAACTTAAATTGGGCAGGAGAGTACTGTAGATAGAACGGACCCAACCTGAGGATGGGCGGAGGGCCACAAAACGCAGACTGCAGACTTGGAAGTCAGGCTTCTGCCAATGAGTTCCTCCATGCCCCCAGGTCCCAGGAACTCCCTGCTGTGAGAAAAACCAGGCACCAAAGTCAGCCCTGGAGGGTAGGAAAGTCAACAATGGCGCACATACCTGGATTTGTATTTTAAATGTGCATTTATAGGCTACACTGGGGCCTGCAGGATCCTTAGTTGCAGCATGCCACCTCTTAGTTGTGGCATGTGGGACCTAGTTCCCTGATCAAGGATTGAACCCAGGCCCCCTCCATTGGGAGCACAGAGTCTTGACCACTGCACCCCACCAGGGAAGTCCCTAATTTAATTCTATATGATGCCTGAATTGCCTTATTATTGGAAAAACCGACCAACCAACAATACAAATGCAGATTAACACAGCTCACCGTGAGCTACTGGGTAGGATGTTGCTAAACGTTTTCTACACGTGGACATACATAATCACAGACATTGTCCGGATGCTGTTCTTACAGAAATGAGATTCTACAGTGCATACTGTTGAGCAGCCTGCTCCCTTTACTTATCAAGGTGGTTTCACATCTTCCCGAATCAGCCCAGATAAGATGGCCTCGTGCTCTTTACTGGTCTACGGCTGGCTGTACTCAGTGTGGTGAGGGCCAGTGGGAGGGTGGGGTCCCAGGTCCCCATCATCTCAGGCAATTCCATAAAGAAAATCCTTGTTCCCGTTGACTCTTTAAAAGCTGCATGTGCTCGTCTTTTGTGCTCTAAAAGTGTTCTCTTCTGTGACAGTAAGCCCAAACGATGCGTTTTCTTCTTTCATCCCTTAGAGGCGGAGAGATTTCCTCCAAATGGTCCAGGATGTGCGCCATTCTGCCGCCTCTGTGGGTGTGGAGAACTTTGACATTGTCCATCAGGTCTTGTCTGCCACTAAATGCCCTGTGAATCCACCCCAGCAACGCCAGCCCAGACCACTGTCCAAGCCTTTGAGTGTGGATGAAGTCGTAGGCCAGGCCTTCATCTTCCTCATCGCCGGCTATGAGATCATCACCAACACCCTCTCTTTTGCCACCTACCTCCTGGCCACCCACCCCGACTGCCAAGAGAGGCTTCTGGAAGAGGTGGACCACTTCAGCGAGAAATATGTAAGTACAGTCCTCTGTGTGATGTTTGTGTTCATCGAAGTGAAAGTTATTTTTGATAACCATCTTGCTGAAATCACCTTCTAAGTGTATAAGCATGCTGTGGCCCCCCTTTTCCATCTCTTTGGGTTAACAAGTAAAATGGAGTGCTCAGAACAACAGTTGCAGCATGCCATCTTAGTTGTGGCATGTGGGACCTAGTTCCTGATCAAGGATTGAACCCAGGCCCCCTCCATTGGGAGCACAGAGTCTTGACCACTGCACCCCACCAGGGAAGTCCCTAATTTAATTCTATATGATGCCTGAATTGCCTTATTATTGGAAAAACCGACCAACCAACAATACAAATGCAGATTAACACAGCTCACCGTGAGCTACTGGGTAGGATGTTGCTAAACGTTTTCTACACGTGGACATACATAATCACAGACATTGTCCGGATGCTGTTCTTACAGAAATGAGATTCTACAGTGCATACTGTTGAGCAGCCTGCTCCCTTTACTTATCAAGGTGGTTTCACATCTTCCCGAATCAGCCCAGATAAGATGGCCTCGTGCTCTTTACTGGTCTACGGCTGGCTGTACTCAGTGTGGTGAGGGCCAGTGGGAGGGTGGGGTCCCAGGTCCCCATCATCTCAGGCAATTCCATAAAGAAAATCCTTGTTCCCGTTGACTCTTTAAAAGCTGCATGTGCTCGTCTTTTGTGCTCTAAAAGTGTTCTCTTCTGTGACAGTAAGCCCAAACGATGCGTTTTCTTCTTTCATCCCTTAGAGGCGGAGAGATTTCCTCCAAATGGTCCAGGATGTGCGCCATTCTGCCGCCTCTGTGGGTGTGGAGAACTTTGACATTGTCCATCAGGTCTTGTCTGCCACTAAATGCCCTGTGAATCCACCCCAGCAACGCCAGCCCAGACCACTGTCCAAGCCTTTGAGTGTGGATGAAGTCGTAGGCCAGGCCTTCATCTTCCTCATCGCCGGCTATGAGATCATCACCAACACCCTCTCTTTTGCCACCTACCTCCTGGCCACCCACCCCGACTGCCAAGAGAGGCTTCTGGAAGAGGTGGACCACTTCAGCGAGAAATATGTAAGTACAGTCCTCTGTGTGATGTTTGTGTTCATCGAAGTGAAAGTTATTTTTGATAACCATCTTGCTGAAATCACCTTCTAAGTGTATAAGCATGCTGTGGCCCCCCTTTTCCATCTCTTTGGGTTAACAAGTAAAATGGAGTGCTCAGAACAACAGAGGGAAGAAAAGGGAAAAAAAGAGAAAGAAGAACTGTCCTGTGTCTTTACTTCCTGGGGTGGTCCATGAACCAATGCAGGCTTGGGGAAACTGTGAGAGCCCAGACAGCCAGGGTCAAAGATCAGGGATGGGGAAGGAGACCTGGTTTCTCAGTGCTTTGTGGAATCTCCATGCTCAGGGAGCTGTGAGCCAGAAAATGAAGCCAAGTGGAAAGCAGAAGAAGGCCTAAGGATAGGCCAAGTCAATGCAGGAATAGAGATGGGTGAATGGGGAAGAGGTCTATAAATGAAGTGATTGAAACGGGGCCACATCCCCGTTACTGCTTCTAGACAGGGCTGCTCATTGCTGGACCAGAAGCCAACTCTCAGGGGTGCAGAGCTCTGCTACTTCTTCCCATCCTCTTTCTCTGGATGCTTGTATGTGTGCTGCTTTGACTTATGAGCTACTAAAGAAAGTTATTTTAAAGGTCTGTGCTTTCAAAAGAAGATCACCATAATAGACGGTACCTTTCTAGTATAGTCTGATGTAAGGACTACTACATTTGCAGTGTTGGGAGGAGACCTGTTCCGTTATTGGGACTGTCAGAAAATTTTTTCATGTATTGAGCTGAAAACTGCTTCCCAGGAAATTCCACTTCTTTATCCCTCTGGGTAAAGTATTTGTTGTTGTTGTTCAGTCACTCAGTCCTGCCTGACTCTTACAGTCCCATGGACTGCAGCACCCCAGGCTTCCCTGTCCTTCACTATCTCCCAGAGTTTCCTCAAACGTACGTCCATTGAGTCGATGACGTTGGTCCATCCAACCATCTCATCTTCCTTCTGTTGCCCCCTTCTCCTCCTGCCCTCAATCTTTCCCAGCACCAGGGTCTTTTCCAATGAGTCGGCTCCTCCCATCAGGTGGCCAAGGTACTAGAGCTTCTTCAACTTCAGCATCAGTCCTTCCAATGAATAGTCAGGGCTGATTTCCTTTAGGATTGGCTGGCTTGATCTTCTCAGTATACAAGGGACTCTTGAGTTGACCAAAAAGTTTATTCTTTTTTTTTTTTTTTTGATACAAGGTTAGTCTTTCTTTTGAAAATTGCATTAACTGTGTTACTAATTCCCTCAATTTCTTGCTCATCATGAGCTTGTGGTCAACTTAAAGTCCTGTAATGTTTTGACATCTGCCATGCTGGCTCTCCCCAGTCCACTGCTTGGACCATTGACTTTCTGAGTCTAGATGCAAGAGTTTATATTTATCCTTATTATTGCTCAAGTCAGTCAAAATAAATTTGAATCTTGATTCTGCCATCTGTCATATTAGCAATTCCTCCAGCTTTGTGTCATCTGAGACTAGCTCAGCATGTCTCCTATTTCATCCAAGTTATTGATTAAAGTGTTGAACAGGACAAGGCTTCCCTTTAGGGTGACATTGATCTATTAATCTTTGGACATGGAGTTTCAACAAGCCATGAATCCAAATAACCTTACCATCGACTCCCACCACCCATCTCTTCTCATTTCATAGGTAATTATGTGCGGGTTTTTTTCAGTTGAGGAGGGGAAAGAGGAAAAACCAAGGTGACTGAGGTATATTATTGCAAGAGAAATAAAGGGAGCTGAAGATACATTAGGACGTAGTTAGGGAAAGGTAACAAAATTCCAACCCAAACTGATTTAAGGACAAAAAAAGGAGGGAGAGGGCTTCCCTGGTGATCCAGTGGGTAGAGAGTCCGCCTTGCAATACAAGGGGCACCAGGTTTGACCCCTGGCCTGGGAGGATCCCACGTGCCATGGAGCGACTGGAAAGGTGTGTCCAATTGCGAGGCGCAAGCTAGTGCTCTGGAGCACATGTTCCCAGAGCCAATGCTCTGCAATGGGAGGGGGCACTGCAACTGGGAGGCCCACACAGGCCAAAGAATAAGAGATGGATAAAAACAAATATAAAATTAAAAAGAGGCACGATAGGGGAAAAAAACGTTAAAAAAAAAATAGAAAAAACAGGAGGGAGACACTACCTCCCATGGCACTGTGCAAAATGCTCATCTGTGTATGACTCTTTGTGACCCCATGGACTGGAGCCCATCAGTCTCCTCTGTCCATGGAATTTTCCAGGCAAGAATTTTCCACTAGAGTGGATTGTCATCTCCATCTTCAGGGGATCTTCCCCACCCAGGAGTTGAACATACGTCTCTTGTGTCCCCTGAATGTTGCCAGTCAAACAAACAGATTGGAGGGAAAGGTTTTCAAACTTCAGCATACATAAAAGTCATCTGGGAAGATTGTTAAGAAGTAGGGTCCAGGGCCCTCTCCACAGAGATTCTCATTCTGTAAGTCTGGGCCAGGGCCTAGGAGCCCTCATTTTAAATACACATCCCAGGTGACTTTCATAGGGACGGTCCCTGGTCCCACCTTGAGAATACCACCTTTGGGCCCAAGGCCCTGTTTCAGCTCTGCAAGCCGGGTCATTTTTTCTCGAGGTAACAGTCAGCATGTCTCCTATTTCATCCAAGTTATTGATTAAAGTGTTGAACAGGACAAGGCTTCCTTTAGGGTGACATTGATCTATTAATCTTTGGACATGGAGTTTCAACAAGCCATGAATCCAAATAACCTTACCATCGACTCCCACCACCCATCTCTTCTCATTTCATAGGTAATTATGTGCGGGTTTTTTTCAGTTGAGGAGGGGAAAGAGGAAAAACCAAGGTGACTGAGGTATATTATTGCAAGAGAAATAAAGGGAGCTGAAGATACATTAGGACGTAGTTAGGGAAAGGTAACAAAATTCCAACCCAAACTGATTTAAGGACAAAAAGGAGGGAGAGGGCTTCCCTGGTGATCCAGTGGGTAGAGAGTCCGCCTTGCAATACAAGGGGCACCAGGTTTGACCCCTGGCCTGGGAGGATCCCACGTGCCATGGAGCGACTGGAAAGGTGTGTCCAATTGCGAGGCGCAAGCTAGTGCTCTGGAGCACATGTTCCCAGAGCCAATGCTCTGCAATGGGAGGGGGCACTGCAACTGGGAGGCCCACACAGGCCAAAGAATAAGAGATGGATAAAAACAAATATAAAATTAAAAAGAGGCACGATAGGGGAAAAAAACGTTAAAAAAAAAATAGAAAAAACAGGAGGGAGACACTACCTCCCATGGCACTGTGCAAAATGCTCATCTGTGTATGACTCTTTGTGACCCCATGGACTGGAGCCCATCAGTCTCCTCTGTCCATGGAATTTTCCAGGCAAGAATTTTCCACTAGAGTGGATTGTCATCTCCATCTTCAGGGGATCTTCCCCACCCAGGAGTTGAACATACGTCTCTTGTGTCCCCTGAATGTTGCCAGTCAAACAAACAGATTGGGGGGAAAGGTTTTCAAACTTCAGCATACATAAAAGTCATCTGGGAAGATTGTTAAGAAGTAGGGTCCAGGGCCCTCTCCACAGAGATTCTCATTCTGTAAGTCTGGGCCAGGGCCTAGGAGCCCTCATTTTAAATACACATCCCAGGTGACTTTCATAGGGACGGTCCCTGGTCCCACCTTGAGAATACCACCTTTGGGCCCAAGGCCCTGTTTCAGCTCTGCAAGCCCCGGGGTCATTTTTTTTCTCGAGGTAACAGTCAGGACTGTCTCTGAGAAATGGGAATATATAGAACTGGTCTATAAATAAATAAATCAAATTGGTAGTCACAATAGTGTTAATAGTTGTATAGCCTTGCATGTGGTAAACATGCAATAAATGTTTTCAGGTTCTTTTTTTTTTCCCCCCTTTTTATTTTTTTTACTATAATCAGAGTTCTGTTAATATGGGCCATCTGTCAGAACATAGAAATGCAGATTAGCTGTTCACACATTAGATATTTTCCTGAAAATATTCCTGAAAATTTGCATGTAAAGTATGACTTGTGATAATTTCCCTGCTGGTTTCCGTTCAACAAATATTTTTTGAGTGCCAGTTAATGCCAGAGTTGGCTCCAGACCATACACCCAAGAATGTTCTGACCTAGGTCGTCCGTAATATCCCCGAGATCCCCACGTATCTCACTAGATGGTCTTCCTTTGTATTTATCAGTGAGGTCACCGGAGTTGAGCTCTAGAGTTCCTCTTCCCTGGGCCACACCCTTTTCAGCAATGCCCTATGAGAAGCCAATGAAAGCTATGATTTCTCCCCATGAAAACATGTGTATGTATAGGTGTCGTCTATCAGGATTCTTTCTGCTCATGGTGACAGAAAATGCAGCCCAGGTCAGCTTGGGAAGTTCATTGAGTCACGTAACTGAAAATTCCAGAGTAAATCTGCCTTCAGGTATGGCTTGACACAGGGGCTCAGACTCTCACAGAACCAGGTGGTCCTCTCTCCTCTCTCAGCTCCAGTGATGCTGGACACATTCCATTTTCAGACAAGATGCCCCCTAGTGGTCGTAAGACAGCTGTAAAACCAGTTTGTTGAACAGCCTAAACTAAGTATTGAAATAAACATGGAATCTTTTTGTGGTGTTTTCAGTTACTTCTTTTAAATATGCTCTGATGAATCTCCTTCCCTTTCCTTGATGATATCTTGGATAGATGGCAAAGACTTCTGTTATCTTGGGTGTTAAATAGTTCCGAACAGTCTGGTCCAGTTTACAGCTGCGGCCTCAGATCCAATTCTGTGCCCTTCACTTTCATAGGGACGGTCCCTGGTCCCACCTTGAGAATACCACCTTTGGGCCCAAGGCCCTGTTTCAGCTCTGCAAGCCCGGGGTCATTTTTTTCTCGAGGTAACAGTCAGGACTGTCTCTGAGAAATGGGAATATATAGAACTGGTCTATAAATAAATAAATCAAATTGGTAGTCACAATAGTGTTAATAGTTGTATAGCCTTGCATGTGGTAAACATGCAATAAATGTTTTCAGGTTCTTTTTTTTTTCCCCCCTTTTTATTTTTTTTACTATAATCAGAGTTCTGTTAATATGGGCCATCTGTCAGAACATAGAAATGCAGATTAGCTGTTCACACATTAGATATTTTCCTGAAAATATTCCTGAAAATTTGCATGTAAAGTATGACTTGTGATAATTTCCCTGCTGGTTTCCGTTCAACAAATATTTTTTGAGTGCCAGTTAATGCCAGAGTTGGCTCCAGACCATACACCCAAGAATGTTCTGACCTAGGTCGTCCGTAATATCCCCGAGATCCCCACGTATCTCACTAGATGGTCTTCCTTTGTATTTATCAGTGAGGTCACCGGAGTTGAGCTCTAGAGTTCCTCTTCCCTGGGCCACACCCTTTTCAGCAATGCCCTATGAGAAGCCAATGAAAGCTATGATTTCTCCCCATGAAAACATGTGTATGTATAGGTGTCGTCTATCAGGATTCTTTCTGCTCATGGTGACAGAAAATGCAGCCCAGGTCAGCTTGGGAAGTTCATTGAGTCACGTAACTGAAAATTCCAGAGTAAATCTGCCTTCAGGTATGGCTTGACACAGGGGCTCAGACTCTCACAGAACCAGGTGGTCCTCTCTCCTCTCTCTCAGCTCCAGTGATGCTGGACACATTCCATTTTCAGACAAGATGCCCCCTAGTGGTCGTAAGACAGCTGTAAAACCAGTTTGTTGAACAGCCTAAACTAAGTATTGAAATAAACATGGAATCTTTTTGTGGTGTTTTCAGTTACTTCTTTTAAATATGCTCTGATGAATCTCCTTCCCTTTCCTTGATGATATCTTGGATAGATGGCAAAGACTTCTGTTATCTTGGGTGTTAAATAGTTCCGAACAGTCTGGTCCAGTTTACAGCTGCGGCCTCAGATCCAATTCTGTGCCCTTCCATGCCATTGGCTCAGGATGACCTGTGGTCTGAGGAAGCTATCTGGGAAAGAGGGCGTGGTCTGTTCTTTCACCTTCCCTTCTCTTCTCCCTCCGATTCCATGTCTCCTTCGGGGTGGGCTTCTAACAGATCCCCAAATCCTGCCTCAAGGGGAGGTCTCACAGCTCTTTCCTCGTGGTGCCCTCTGGTATGGAGGGGAAGCAGGCTGGCTCCTGGGACCGACCCCTCCCCATGGCTCCCTGATGGGCGAGGAGCTCCTGCTTCACAGCTCCTGGGTGCTGGGGTCTCCTGGTGGCAGGCAGCCCTTAAGCAGGGTGCTGGCAGGATGGCGCAAGCTGCCCATGACGCCTGGCGCGGAATCTGGGTGGTCACACGTCTCCACTGTACCAACAGTGGCTGCTCCCTTTGCCGGCCCCTCTCTGTACCCTGACCTCTCTCTCTCTCCAGTGACTCTTCTTTTGCTCAAATAAACAGAGAGGGCAAATGAACAGTTGTGCTGCATCAGCAGGGGGACACCTGGAGAGCAACCGCCAGGCCCAGAATACTGCCCCTCACTCTCTAGAAACGGCTCTTTAAAAGTCCTGTCTCCACCCCTCACCGCCTTGACTCAGGACAGAACTCTTCTCTAGGCTGAAGACTCCTTGCTTTGACAAGTCTTCCTTAAATCCCTCTCCTCCTTTCATAGGCTGAGGACAGGGACAATGTGAGAGCTCAGCATGAAGAAAGAGTCCCCTTTTTGGGGATCTTAGTGAAAACCTCCCAGATCGCACTGACAGAGATGGGGCTGTGCTCCCACCTCTCAGCCAGTCCCCTGGGCTGAGGGGAATATGACACTTTGGTTGGCTCAGACTTGGTCCCTGGACCAGCACTCAAATGGAGTCCCCAAATGCTTGTTACAGGGAACCCACAGGTCCCTGACGGTGGAGGGTCTCCTACCTCACAGCTCTTTAGAGTGGGGTGAACGACTGCTGGGTGGCCAGACCGCAGTGTGTCCATCCATGTATCTAGAATCCATGGGGTCCACATTAGAAGCTCCCCTGTTCAAACTGTGTTCTGCCAGCACTCTCACCTGCACTCTGAACTTGTAAAAACCAGCTTTCCAAAGGTAAACATACAGATCCAACAGTGCTCAGTCACGCCCGCTCTCCTGCACTACTAAAGGGTGTGCACGGCTAGTGAGCGATGTGGCCACTCCATACCGAGTATCTGGTGGTGCCTCCAGAACCAGCCAAAGCTTCTCTACTGGTTGGAATGACACTCCTGTCGGTTGTTGACCATATAACCTCCTTTCCCAGTGACGACGGGAAATTGTCAGTGGTGAGGTCACTAACTCAGGGACTGTCCTTGAACAGAATAAACGTCTGGCAGCTACAGGATGCCTCCAAGGCCTTCTTTCACTACTGAGGATTACCTTAATACATGCTTTACAACCCACGTGTTCAATCTAGTAATGCTCCACCTCTCACCACCTTTTTGACTCAAGTGGCCTCGATCACTTTTCTCCTTTCAGGGCAGAAATCTCTGTTCCAGGTATAACACCACCGTGTGTGCTCAGTTGCTCGATCATGTGTGACTCTCTGGGGCCCCATGGGCTGTAGCCCACCAGGCTCCTCTGTTCATGGGATGTTTCAGGCAAGAAAATTGGAGTGGGTGGCCCTTTCCTGCTCCAGGGTATCTTCCCGACCCAGGGATCAAACCTAGGTCTCCTGCGTTGCAGGCAGATTCTTTACCATCTGAGCCACCTGGGAGTTTTCTCCCAAATCATCTGACTTTGGAATTGTGTCTGGCCTCCCTTCCTTTCATGAAACCTTTCTCAAGTCAGCAGTCTCTTGGAAAACTCTCTTGTTTTCCCCGTGTTTCCTTCATCACCCAAAAGGGAAGGTACCTCCATTACATTCAACAGTGGAGGAGCAAGGAACAGTCTGTACCATGTGGACCACTCACACAGTGGAGAAAGCACGCCCATTAGTTAATAAGACCTCTGTAGCATGAACACTTCATTGTGTTCTCCAATATCTAATTTTGACAAGGATGAGAGGAGGAAACAAATACTTCTTTCCATATAAATTGTTTTTGCTATTGCTTTAGCACTTTATGTTGAAATTATTGACTTTTGATCTGGCTAAACCATTCTCTGTTCTACGTGTTGGTGCTGGACTGTGCCAGCCCAAATTTATGACCCATTTTCCTTCTGCTTAATTGTTGTTATAAATCTGCTGTGCAGAACCTAGTTGTAAATTTGTCACAAATTGGACTAGATTGATATACAGCCTCTCTTTAGGATAATTCGAACACAGTTATGCCTGAGAAGAAGACCAGATTCTTAACTTCTCTTGAAGAGCTGCTTTGCAACCATTATAAATACCTAATTAAAACACAACTCACTCTTTCTTTTTCTCTTAAGGACAAAAGAACATGTCATGCTGGGGATTTCAGCTGATTAGCTCATATTGCTAATATAGGCAAGGTTGAGAATTGTTCCTTGAAGTAGCCAGAGGATCTCAAAGGAAAAATGCACATTCTGTGGTTACACACACACGCACACAGAGTCATTTCACTCCAACCATCTGTCCTGTATCACAGGGGATAGGGTTGGGTGGGAAAAAATGTGAACATCTTAACACAAGTTCATCCTTACTATGGAAAAAAAAATATCTCCCAGTTTATATTTTCACTCAGGGTCATTTCCATAGGGAGTATATCCTCAGTCACTCAGGTGTGTCTGACTCTTTGTGACCGCACAGACTGTAGCCTGCCAGGCTCCTCAGTTTATGGGATTTTCCAGACAAGAATATGGGAGTGGATTGCCACTCCCTTCTCCCAGGGATCTTCCTGACCAAGGATTGAACTCAAATCTCCCATGTCCCCTGCACTGGCTGGAGGTTTCTTTACTACTGCGCCCCCGGGGGAACCCTCACAGGAAGTAGGCGACTTTAAGATTCCAGTGAAAAGTTGGCAATGGGCTTTCCCCCATTGAGAAGGTTTCCTGCCTTTGTGTGCGTCTGCTGAGGTCCTGCTGCCGGACGCTTTAGACGGACTGAGCTCAGCTAGTCCCCACAATTCAATTACTCAGCTACCCAGGGCTTAGTGACTCTTCTGTAAGCTTCCTTCCCTACACATCTCACAATAAAAAAAAGGGGACAATGAATACCCTATAGCCCTGAAGTCAAACTACGAGAGGAGAACTGGAACTTCAGCAGGCATATAAATTGTTTTTGCTATTGCTTTAGCACTTTATGTTGAAATTATTGACTTTTGATCTGGCTAAACCATTCTCTGTTCTACGTGTTGGTGCTGGACTGTGCCAGCCCAAATTTATGACCCATTTTCCTTCTGCTTAATTGTTGTTATAAATCTGCTGTGCAGAACCTAGTTGTAAATTTGTCACAAATTGGACTAGATTGATATACAGCCTCTCTTTAGGATAATTCGAACACAGTTATGCCTGAGAAGAAGACCAGATTCTTAACTTCTCTTGAAGAGCTGCTTTGCAACCATTATAAATACCTAATTAAAACACAACTCACTCTTTCTTTTTCTCTTAAGGACAAAAGAACATGTCATGCTGGGGATTTCAGCTGATTAGCTCATATTGCTAATATAGGCAAGGTTGAGAATTGTTCCTTGAAGTAGCCAGAGGATCTCAAAGGAAAAATGCACATTCTGTGGTTACACACACACGCACACAGAGTCATTTCACTCCAACCATCTGTCCTGTATCACAGGGGATAGGGTTGGGTGGGAAAAAATGTGAACATCTTAACACAAGTTCATCCTTACTATGGAAAAAAAAATATCTCCCAGTTTATATTTTCACTCAGGGTCATTTCCATAGGGAGTATATCCTCAGTCACTCAGGTGTGTCTGACTCTTTGTGACCGCACAGACTGTAGCCTGCCAGGCTCCTCAGTTTATGGGATTTTCCAGACAAGAATATGGGAGTGGATTGCCACTCCCTTCTCCCAGGGATCTTCCTGACCAAGGATTGAACTCAAATCTCCCATGTCCCCTGCACTGGCTGGAGGTTTCTTTACTACTGCGCCCCCGGGGGAACCCTCACAGGAAGTAGGCGACTTTAAGATTCCAGTGAAAAGTTGGCAATGGGCTTTCCCCCATTGAGAAGGTTTCCTGCCTTTGTGTGCGTCTGCTGAGGTCCTGCTGCCGGACGCTTTAGACGGACTGAGCTCAGCTAGTCCCCACAATTCAATTACTCAGCTACCCAGGGCTTAGTGACTCTTCTGTAAGCTTCCCTTCCCTACACATCTCACAATAGTACAACAGAACACAAAGCAACAAGGTACAATGAGAGACAGGAACAAAGAATACCCTATAGCCCTGAAGTCAAACTACGAAACCGAGAGGAGAACTGGAACTTCAGCAGGCTGAGGTTGGTGGCAGTAGACAGCGGCACAGCCTCAGAGTCTCTAAATAGAATGGACGGCCGAATCCCCTGCGGATCTTGCTAAACTGCACGCACTGGTGCAGTAGGTCTGGGGTGCGGCCTGAGACTCTGCATTTCCAACAAATTCCCCGGTGCCGCTCTTGCTGCCGGTTCATGGCTCACGCTCTGCGCAGCCAGGTTCTAGACGGTAAAGATGGCTCTCCCTCTATTGTGAGGTACATAGCAAATATTTATTCCTAATGATTGTTATAGTACTAATGCTGTGATTAGAGATTTTCCTTTTGTTAATAAAACAGATTCAAAATCATCCCAACAAAAACGGTGCCACTTGCACTTGATTGAGTAAGAGATAAAGTGATGTAGGAATTACTCAGTCCTGGAGGTATCTTTAGTAGCGTGTGACCCATCATCCTAAAATCATCTCACTCCTTTAACCCCTTGAACAACGCGGGAGTTAGGGGTGCTGACGCCCCACACATTCAAAACTCTGGTAGAACTTTTGAAGCCCCCGCCCCAAACTTAACTGCTCCCAGCCTACTGTTGACTGGAAGCCTTACTGATAACATAAATGGTCCATTAACATATATTTTGAGGCTTCCCCGGTAGCTCAGTGGTAAAGAGTTCGCCTGCCAATGCAGGAGACACAGGTTCGATCCCTGAGCCGGGAAGATCCCTCATGCTGCGGAGCAGCTAAGCCCATGAGCCACAACTATGGAGCCTGTGCTCTAGAGCCTCGGGGCTGCAACTATGGAGCCCACGTGCCGCAACTACTGAAGTCCCTGTGCCCTAGAGCCCGAGTTCCCCAACAAGAGAAGTCACTGCAACAAGAAGCCTCACCTCAGCTGGAGAGGAGCCCCCACTCCCTGCAACTAGAGAAGCGCCTGTGGCAGCAGTGGAAACCCAGAATAACCAAAAATAGATAAATAAATAAAAAAGTAAAAATTTTAAAAATCCAAGCATCCAATTAAATGTGAATTTCAGATCTATGATGAATCATATTGTAATACAAGTATGTCCCAATTACTGCATGAAACAGACTCATATGAAAAAAATGAGCCATTGTTTATCAGAAATTTAAATTTAACCAGACACCTGTATTTTATCCAGCAACCCTAAGTAAGTAATATACAGCAAAAAGGAGAGAAAGTTGCAAAAGAGTAGATTTCAGCAGCAGTGAAAACCAAGAATATCCAAAAATAAATAAATAAATTAAGAAAAACAGTTATTTTGTATGTTATGTTATACACTGTATTCTTACAGTAAAGCAGTCTAGAGAAAAGAAAATGTTAGGAAAAGCATGAGAAAATACGTTTACAATACTGTCCTGGATTTTTCAATACTGTAAGTTCATTTCATCTGTTTACAAGCTGAGTCATCTGTCAGTACCTTCATCAATATTATCTTATATGATGCAAACCACTGTGAGTGTTCTAGGTATTGCTAACTCTAGCCATCAAAAAGGAAAAGCAATTCATATTTATTTACAGGTATAATGATTCATGCATTGATAATGAAGAAGCAGCAATATGCTTGCCTACTGTAATCAATATGATTGCTTCACGGTAGCCTAGCATACGCACTAATCATTATACAATTTTTATGACATTACAGTGTTACAGTCATATTTATAATAAGTATTGAAAACATTGTTATATTTTTTGAAAAAACACTGACCTATGATAATAAGTGTCTTCAATCATGAGAGAGGTGTACTGTAGGCAATGTCATTCTTTGAAAGCAAAGTTACAAAACTGTAAGAAATTCATACATTATAAGATCTTACATTAAGCATCACCTATGTCTATGTAAGAACAAACTAGTATCTGTCTATCTGTATGTGGGATCTTAGTTCCCTAACCAGGGATTGAACCCGCACCCCCTGCATTGGAAGTCCAGAGTCTTAGCCACTGGAATCCCACAGACATTCCCAGGATCTATCTGTATATATCATGCATGCATCTCATGATTTTTTCTGATTTTTTTTTTCAGTATTTCTAGGCTATGTGGTTAGCTTTTTCAAATTGTCACAAATCTCCAAAAATTGCTTTCCAAAATATTTATTAGAAAAAAAGTCTACTTATAAGTGGACCGTGCAGTTCAAACCCATGTTGTTCAAGGGTGGAGTGTGATTCCATCCAGGGGGGATCTGGCGGCGAGAAGGAGCTTTTGACTTGATTTAAAGTTGTTTTCAAGGCAGATGAAGGTGGCCACCCGCGCCCTCTCTCTAGGTGCACATGTAGGCTGGGGACTTTGCCATCCAGTGGGCACCCACCCAGGTACACCTTTTGGACAGGCGTCATCTAGACCATAAGCACCCCTAACCAGTCCTTGGTGTGTACGGCAGCTTCGGGTGCCCATGGAGAGGTCAGGACAAGGACCTTGGTCAAAGAGGACGTCCCTGATGCTCTCTCCCGGGGGGGCTATACTGTTTTCAGTGCTGGAGCAGGAGCTACAGTAGGGGAACCCCGGAAGGTGGCCCACTTGCCCACTTCCTGTCCTTCTTTCTGGAAGTGTCTGCTTCTCGGAGTCACCTTCCCCTGGCATCCCAACAACTAATACCAGAGCAGAGAAGCCTTGACAGCCCTCTGGGGTGTGCCTGGAACTCCATCTTGGAGGTCAGAATTTGTGGCTGCTGCTTCCAAAGCACCAATTCTGGGAAGGAAGAAGCAAGGCAGGATGGGAGGCATCTCTGTGCCCATTTCAGACAACTTGAGAGTCCCCAGAGCAAGGGGAACAGCCAACCTGGATCAGGGGACACAGGCCCCAGTTTTCAAGTTCTCAGATACACATGCCACCCAGGGCTCCAGCTCTTCCACACTGATGGAAGATGTCCACAGGCGTGGCATGTGTCAGCTGCTTAGTTGTGTCTGACTCTTTGTATCCCAGGGAGGCTCCTCTGCCCGTGGAATCCTCCGGGCAAGAATATGGGAGTGGGCTACCATTTCCTTCTCCGGGGGATCTTCCCAGCCCAGGGATGGAACCCAGGTCTCCTTCATTGCCGGCAGATGCGTCACCATCTGATGGCCAAAGTAACCATCATGCCCAGCCCAGGGACCTCAGCCATGGCAGCACACCCAGGGCCTGTGCCGTCCAGAACTCCATTCCCAGGATCTATCTGTATATATCATGCATGCATCTCATGATTTTTTCTGATTTTTTTTTTCAGTATTTCTAGGCTATGTGGTTAGCTTTTTCAAATTGTCACAAATCTCCAAAAATTGCTTTCCAAAATATTTATTAGAAAAAAGTCTACTTATAAGTGGACGTGCAGTTCAAACCCATGTTGTTCAAGGGTGGAGTGTGATTCCATCCAGGGGGGATCTGGCGGCGAGAAGGAGCTTTTGACTTGATTTAAAGTTGTTTTCAAGGCAGATGAAGGTGGCCACCCGCGCCCTCTCTCTAGGTGCACATGTAGGCTGGGGACTTTGCCATCCAGTGGGCACCCACCCAGGTACACCTTTTGGACAGGCGTCATCTAGACCATAAGCACCCCTAACCAGTCCTTGGTGTGTACGGCAGCTTCGGGTGCCCATGGAGAGGTCAGGACAAGGACCTTGGTCAAAGAGGACGTCCCTGATGCTCTCTCCCGGGGGGGCTATACTGTTTTCAGTGCTGGAGCAGGAGCTACAGTAGGGGAACCCCGGAAGGTGGCCCACTTGCCCACTTCCTGTCCTTCTTTCTGGAAGTGTCTGCTTCTCGGAGTCACCTTCCCCTGGCATCCCAACAACTAATACCAGAGCAGAGAAGCCTTGACAGCCCTCTGGGGTGTGCCTGGAACTCCATCTTGGAGGTCAGAATTTGTGGCTGCTGCTTCCAAAGCACCAATTCTGGGAAGGAAGAAGCAAGGCAGGATGGGAGGCATCTCTGTGCCCATTTCAGACAACTTGAGAGTCCCCAGAGCAAGGGGAACAGCCAACCTGGATCAGGGGACACAGGCCCCAGTTTTCAAGTTCTCAGATACACATGCCACCCAGGGCTCCAGCTCTTCCACACTGATGGAAGATGTCCACAGGCGTGGCATGTGTCAGCTGCTTAGTTGTGTCTGACTCTTTGTATCCCAGGGAGGCTCCTCTGCCCGTGGAATCCTCCGGGCAAGAATATGGGAGTGGGCTACCATTTCCTTCTCCGGGGGATCTTCCCAGCCCAGGGATGGAACCCAGGTCTCCTGCATTGCCGGCAGATGCTTCACCATCTGATGGCCAAAGTAACCCATGGGGAAACCGACCTGCCCGGACTTTGAACTCCCCCCAGGGACCTCAGCCATGGCAGCCACATCGCCAGGGCCTGTGCCGTCCAGAACTCAGAGATCCGGGCAGTTGCCTGGCCGCTTCCTCTCTTTCCTGTCCCTTCTTCTCCACCCCATTTCTCTCTTTTCTGTCCTTTCTTCAACGTTGGAGCACCTCTTAGCTGTCCTGCTCTCTCCCTCTCTTGTTGTGGCTCTATTCCCCAGATCCAGAGAGACACAGCAGCTTTCCCACTCCACCCCGTGACCCACAGCCCACTGAGAGCCCCTGGCCATCCCAGAAGCCTGTAACTGCACTGTGATATCCCACCTGGGTGCACCGTGGGTGGTCAAGTGGGAGGCTGGCAGAGAGCAGAAAGGACTTTCAAATGTGTTTTCTGGGCCACCCGGCTTAACCAAGTGTGGTGCGTCAGCTCAGTGAAGTGAGGTGAATTTCCAGCAGTTGATGCTCCCACTCCTACCTCCCCTGAGTCCCTGCAGAGCAGTTCCGTCTCGGAAGAGACGAGGTGACCTGCAAAGACATGCTTCCCCGGGGAGCGGACCACACCAATCAGCACAGATTTGGTGTCTTTCATGTGGCAACTCAGAGTATTTTATATTCAATATCTGGGCCCCTGGGGGGGGGCAGGCTTTGCAAAGCAAATAAGCCAGCGGAGTTGGTGCACATCAACATAGAAAAGCAAGAATTGAAAAATAAACTTGGGAAGCTGAACTGCACCTGTGAAGCCTGGTGTTCAGTGGGTCCACTTGGCGTTGAACTAGATTCTCCATTGCATGGCTCATTGATTTGCCTACTGCTCACATTATAGGTTCTTAAGACATCAGAAGTCTGTGTTTTATTCCCAACAATTAGATTTTGGAATAAATAAACACACAGTTTTTTAAAGAAGAAAAAACAACGTCAGTGGACCCTGTTGACCCGGAGCGGCTCAGGAACCTCACTCAGAATGGTGGCATCCTGGCAAAATTTTTCTGTGGGTCAAACCTTTTTAATACATATTCCTTATTAAATGCCTCTGCTCCAGGGATGGAACCCAGGTCTCCTGCATTGCCGGCAGATGCTTCACCATCTGATGGCCAAAGTAACCATGGGGAAACCGACCTGCCCGGACTTTGAACTCCCCAGGGACCTCAGCCATGGCAGCCACATCGCCAGGGCCTGTGCCCAGAACTCAGAGATCCGGGCAGTTGCCTGGCCCCTCTCTTTCCTGTCCCTTCTTCTCCACCCCATTTCTCTCTTTTCTGTCCTTTCTTCAACGTTGGAGCACCTCTTAGCTGTCCTGCTCTCTCCCTCTCTTGTTGTGGCTCTATTCCCCAGATCCAGAGAGACACAGCAGCTTTCCCACTCCACCCCGTGACCCACAGCCCACTGAGAGCCCCTGGCCATCCCAGAAGCCTGTAACTGCACTGTGATATCCCACCTGGGTGCACCGTGGGTGGTCAAGTGGGAGGCTGGCAGAGAGCAGAAAGGACTTTCAAATGTGTTTTCTGGGCCACCCGGCTTAACCAAGTGTGGTGCGTCAGCTCAGTGAAGTGAGGTGAATTTCCAGCAGTTGATGCTCCCACTCCTACCTCCCCTGAGTCCCTGCAGAGCAGTTCCGTCTCGGAAGAGACGAGGTGACCTGCAAAGACATGCTTCCCCGGGGAGCGGACCACACCAATCAGCACAGATTTGGTGTCTTTCATGTGGCAACTCAGAGTATTTTATATTCAATATCTGGGCCCCTGGGGGGGGGCAGGCTTTGCAAAGCAAATAAGCCAGCGGAGTTGGTGCACATCAACATAGAAAAGCAAGAATTGAAAAATAAACTTGGGAAGCTGAACTGCACCTGTGAAGCCTGGTGTTCAGTGGGTCCACTTGGCGTTGAACTAGATTCTCCATTGCATGGCTCATTGATTTGCCTACTGCTCACATTATAGGTTCTTAAGACATCAGAAGTCTGTGTTTTATTCCCAACAATTAGATTTTGGAATAAATAAACACACAGTTTTTTAAAGAAGAAAAAACAACGTCAGTGGACCCTGTTGACCCGGAGCGGCTCAGGAACCTCACTCAGAATGGTGGCATCCTGTGCAAATGTAAAAACTTTCTTGATCTGCCCATGCCCGGGCATCATATTGCTTCACTGGGAGGTCCTTTGTTGGTTTCAATACATATTCCTTATTAAATGCCTCTGCTCCTGGGAGGAGTGACATAGTTAAGTCTCCACCGGGACATTAGCTCCGTGAGAGGGGAGGCTCTTCTTGGCATGCTGGTGTAGCTCAGGGCCTCCAGCAGTGCGGGGCCTGCAGGAAGCTTGTGGCAAATAGATGTTGAATGAATGAATGGATGTTTGTGTGTGAGTACTTGCTTCGTCAAGTCTGACTCTTTTGCGACCCCATGGACTGTTGTCCACCAGGCTCCTCCGGCCATGGGATTATCCTGGCAAGATGATGGAGTGGGTTGCCATTTCCTTCTTCAGGGGACCTTCCTAACCCAGGGATCGAACCTGTGTCTCCCGAGTCTCCCGCAAGGGCAGGAGGATTCTTTACCACTGAGCCACATGGGGAACCTGAAGGAGTGTCCACTCCTTTCCTAACTGAAAGCAAATTTGAGGTGGGGAGACAGAGGGAGGTCCCCACATGCTGGAAGGAAGGACGCAGACCCAAGTCAGAGACAGAAGGCACTGCCAATGGAAAGGCAGACAGATGGGAGCAGCCCCTGCAGACCTAAAGTCGTGCTTTCACAGGGCTCCTGTGGGGCCCAGAACCTGTCATGCTGGGGAAAGGAGGGAACCTGAGCCCCTGCAAGGGGACCTTAGAGGTTAGGTAGAACAGCCAACCACCCAGGACTAATATCTGAGAGATGATACCCTTCTGCTTGAATGCCCCCAGGAACAGGGAACTCACTACCTATCATCTTCCCATTATCCTTGATAAAGCTCTTCCTTGCAGAGGATTGAACTCTGCCTCTGTTGACTGCCCTCCCACTCACCCTTGTTCCACTTCTCTCTCATGGTAGCAGTACTTCCACGAGCAGTCATTCAATTAATAGCTTCTGCCAAAGGGCCACCTCCACACTCACTAATAGCCAGTCATCAGGCCTCTCAGAGACAGAGAGAGGAAGGAAACTTGGGAAATCAGCAGAGAATAAAAAGGCCTTTCTAAAATGCTAGCTTGCAGTCCAGACACTCAATTTACTCTGTTTTCTGGTAAGGCTGTCTTGCCCCAGGACTGTGGCAGCATTACGTTTTGTTGTGGGTCATGGGGTTTTTATTTTCCAGCATTATGTTTTATAGCTGAATATAGTATATGTGAAAATATCAACCACGTGAGCCTGTCACTCCAGGCAAAGGAATATCCCAGATCAGAGGGGTTGTTTGACTCCCCTAGGAATTGCAATGTGTAAGGTTTATAAAGTTAAGCACTTTAAGAATTCTGTCTTTAAAATTTAAATATTTAGATTGGGTCTCTAGGACACAACAGGCAATGCCGGTTTCTCGCTTGCTTAATTTGATTTCTTCTTCTTTTTTGGTAGCACAAGTTGTTTCTCAAAGCCTCGTTCTTTGAATGTTCCCTATAGGAGGAATGTAATTAAACTCCACTGGCCTCCCCCTGCTGGGACCAAACTGGGGCCAGAGCTGTAGGAAGCATGAGGCAGATACCCTGTGAAAAGAATCCTTATTATAAAGATGAGAAGAGAATCAACTTCCCTCTGGTTACGGACAAGACGCCTTAGAAAGCCACCCCGGCTCCTTTTGCAATGGGCTTAATCTCCAAGACATTTTAATTAGTAATTTAAGACCGCAAGGGAGAGGATCAACTCCTTAGTGATGGGCAGGGACTTCAGCTCCATGAGAAACTGGTTCAAGTGGCTGAGGAGGCGGGAGGCCCGACCAGAGGGGGTTCTTGACAAAGGACAGACTTTTTCACAGAAACGGCACAGCTAGCTATCACGTCCTGTCATTCACCGTGTTTGAAGTCCCATTTGTTAAAGACAGTTCTCAGCTCTCCCTGGGGACAGGTATCGCCTTTCTCCGGGACACCTGGTAGGTGGCAGAGCCAAGGGTCACTCACTGAGGGAGGGACTCCTGATCACACACAAACCACACCTGGACTTCTCTCTGACCCAGGAGCAGTGCCTGCCCCACCAGAAAGTGCTAGGCCCAGCCTTGCCCGGGGTCTTCACGGGGCACAGAGCTCCTACGTGCTGGCAGTGTGCCATGATGACTGGCATCATCTCCTTTGTCCTCAGTTTTCCTATCTGTAAAATGGGAACAGCAACCGTGTGTCACTCATAAGGCTGTTGAGAGGCCTAATGGAGTGAATCCACATATGATTCTGGACACATATGATTCTGGTGTGTGTGTGTGTGTGTGTGTAACACTCATCAAGTCACCAGAAAGTAGTGAGTTTTCTGTGACTAGGTTGCTGTTCAGATCCAGCCTGCCTAGATAGCGAAGAAACAAAGGCCCTGGATGGAAAGACCCACGAGGTGGTCTCTCTGCAATACTGAGCAGACCAGCTTCCTTGATGGCACCTCTTAGGCTTATGGGGTCCTTGGATCTGGAGGATACAAAACCTAAGAGGTCATCTGGTCTGCGTCCCACCTCCAGGAGCAGGACAGACCACTTCTCCACCATGCAGACAGGAGGACGGAGCCCCAGGGAGGTTCTCTCCGGCCGCGTGTTATCTCTGAGTGACGGGGGTGTGTTTCGGGTTGCCCTGAGTCTTCCCATCCTCCATCCTCTCGCCTTTCCCGGAAAAGCTCCCTTAATGATTCCCCAGCCTGCCTGCATATCAGAGATTCGTAGACCTGCAAGATACTAATTACGGTGGTCACCATCACCATCATCAGAACGGTAAACATTTATGAAGCACCATACTTATTCATCATTAAGTTTATGTGGTACAGAAATCTGACCTCACTCTCTAAAGAAAGAGGTCCTTGCAAACCAAGAACACTACATTAAGGAGAAATCTCCCAGAAGCGTCTAGTGGAATGCATCAGGTTCCCTGACAGATGCACCTGCCAATCGGCGGTTTTGTTTCTGGGCTCATTCCCAGTGAGTCCCTCGTACAGTGTCCAGGCTATTGTCCACCTTCCCCGCTCTCGGTCTGTGACGTGTGGCCAGTTGTAACCCTCTGCTGCTTATGCAAAGCAGACTGTGTTAAGGTCTGCTATAGAAACACTCAGGTCCAACTTGGTTTTTTCCTTTTTATTTATTTATGATTGTGCTGGGTCTTTGTTGCTGCGTAAGGGCTTGGCCTGGGTTCGGAGAGCGGGGCTTACTCTCTAGTTGCAGTGCCAGGGCTGCTCATGGCCATGGACCACCGGCTTCAGTAGCTGTGGCATGTGGGCTCAGGATCTGTGGTGCGTGAGCTTCGTTGCCCCACAGCACGTGGAATCTCCCCAGACCGGAGATCGAACCCATGTCCTCTGCCTTGGCAGGCGGATTCCTATCCACTGTTCCGCCAGGGAAGTCCATCCAATTTCTTTCTATCCAGGAGTGATCCCTAGAGGTCAAGTGTTCAATGCTGACTAATATTGATCATAATTACAGTGGAAGGAAGAAGAAGAATCACCATTGATTCAACGCACGCTCTGGGCCTGGTACTGGGCTGAGCAATTCTAACAACCCATTTGATATTTTCTAAATACAGAAAATAATTCCCATTTTAGAGATGAGGAAACTGAAACTTGAAGATTAAGCAACTAGCTCCAAATGGAAGCCGAATTCTGGTGCTATCTTGGGAATGACCCCCTGGTGTGCAGGAGACCCTCTATGAGAGCAGATGGCTGGACAGCGTGGTTTAGCACACCCGTGGGACCCTCTCACCAGCGCTGTAATAGCCGGGTCTCTGTCAGGGTTTTCGGGGGTCCCTAAAGTCATCATCTTCTCTTGGGCCACCCCTTCCTGTCCTCTGCCACCAAGGACCTAAGGACAGTAACAGAATGAATGTCTTTTTTCCTTAGATCTTTGGCTTTGAGAAACTAAGAAACCCTAGTAAGTCAAGATGTGTCTGTCTTTACCATAAAAAACAACAAATAAATTCATTTACTTCAACAACCGATAAAAAGACCAAGCACCATAAAAATCCACAACAAAAGAAAGGAAAAAAAAAAAAAAGAAACCCTAAGCCAAGAAGTACAGTTTCTTTTAACATTTGACAAATTTACATTCTCCTCGTCTGCCCTTGGGTGTCTTAAAATAAAATTCTATTGATATTTCCATGTAAAAAATGTTTTCCATGTAAACTCTACTCTATCAAGAATTCCTCTATTATTCTGTCCGTTGGATTTCAGAGAGTTTCTTCCTTCAGGAATAAGCCATATGTCAATGCTTGTCATTTATCACCCTGTCGAGTAGAGGTTTTTCCTTTTTATTTATTTTTGATTGTGCTGGGTTTTTGTTGCTGCGTAAGGGCTTGGCCTGGGTTGGGGGCGGGGCTTACTCTCTAGTTGCAGTGCCAGGGCTGCTCATGGCCATGGACCACCGGCTTCAGTAGCTGTGGCATGTGGGCTCAGGATCTGTGGTGCGTGAGCTTCGTTGCCCCACAGCACGTGGAATCTCCCCAGACCGGAGATCGAACCCATGTCCTCTGCCTTGGCAGGCGGATTCCTATCCACTGTTCCGCCAGGGAAGTCCATCCAATTTCTTTCTATCCAGGAGTGATCCCTAGAGGTCAAGTGTTCAATGCTGACTAATATTGATCATAATTACAGTGGAAGGAAGAAGAAGAATCACCATTGATTCAACGCACGCTCTGGGCCTGGTACTGGGCTGAGCAATTCTAACAACCCATTTGATATTTTCTAAATACAGAAAATAATTCCCATTTTAGAGATGAGGAAACTGAAACTTGAAGATTAAGCAACTAGCTCCAAATGGAAGCCGAATTCTGGTGCTATCTTGGGAATGACCCCCTGGTGTGCAGGAGACCCTCTATGAGAGCAGATGGCTGGACAGCGTGGTTTAGCACACCCGTGGGACCCTCTCACCAGCGCTGTAATAGCCGGGTCTCTGTCAGGGTTTTCGGGGGTCCCTAAAGTCATCATCTTCTCTTGGGCCACCCCTTCCTGTCCTCTGCCACCAAGGACCTAAGGACAGTAACAGAATGAATGTCTTTTTTCCTTAGATCTTTGGCTTTGAGAAACTAAGAAACCCTAGTAAGTCAAGATGTGTCTGTCTTTACCATAAAAAACAACAAATAAATTCATTTACTTCAACAACCGATAAAAAGACCAAGCACCATAAAAATCCACAACAAAAGAAAGGAAAAAAAAAAAAAAGAAACCCTAAGCCAAGAAGTACAGTTTCTTTTAACATTTGACAAATTTACATTCTCCTCGTCTGCCCTTGGGTGTCTTAAAATAAAATTCTATTGATATTTCCATGTAAAAAATGTTTTCCATGTAAACTCTACTCTATCAAGAATTCCTCTATTATTCTGTCCGTTGGATTTCAGAGAGTTTCTTCCTTCAGGAATAAGCCATATGTCAATGCTTGTCATTTATCACCCTGTCGAGTAGAGTTTTTCTTCCTGTCCCTCCAATTTTAGCTTCAAGCCCACTTAATCAGATCTGTGAATATCCTGACAAACCTCCTTCTTAGGTGCCATGAGATTTCTGGTGAGATAGGCCATAATCTAGGGGGAAAAAAAAACCTGCCCTTGTTGGCATCGCAATGATATCCAAGGATTTCCCTGGCTGTCCAGTGGTTAAGAATCCACCTTGCAATTTAGGAGACAAGAGTTGGATCATTAGTCTGGGAACTAGGATCCCACATACAGCAACTAGGACTTGACACAGCCAAATAAATAAATGTTAAAGATAAATAAAATTAAAATGGGGGAAAAAAAGAGTATGCTATTACACGTCCGTCCTTGCTTTCCTTTTTTTTCAACAACTAGAGTAAAGATGAAAATATCACCCATGTTTCCAACTCTCACTCCCCACAACAAACTTGAAAGCCTTGGAGATGCAATGTGGGTTTCTTCTGATTAGTTCACTCACGTGCGTGTGACTCAGCTGACGTGAGAAGTGCCCTGGGGGCTTCACGCACGTCTGTGGGTGCTCCCTCTGGGACAGGAATTCCTAGACACCAGCGCTTCCTAGTTGTTCGCCCCAGGTGATTAGAGGCCTCTCCATCCTTATCTGGGAAAACCAGCGATGAGAAAAACAACAAATTTCCTCCTTAGACTGCGTCTTCCTTAGTCACTGCCAGAAAGACGGGACTCAGCAACTTGAGAAGGAATTTCACATCATATCCCTCCTCCTCCTCCTCCCTCCGTGCTCCCCCTCCTCTTCCGCCTCTTCTTCCTCCTTCTTCTCATTCTCTTAAGCAGAATGACATGCTTCTACTTGCTGATCCTTAGACAAGCTCAGCTGTTGACACCCTGGGCACAGGGTCCTCCATGGTCCTCATATCTGGGTGAACAGCAGGTGCTCAGTTGAATGAATGAATGAAACCTAACCTCAAACTAAACTTAGAGATCATTCAACTCAGTCTCTTTATTTTGCAGATGAGGAAGCTGGGCAAAGGACCTTAGGAAATGACCCAAGCCCATGCTATTTGGGTGTGGTTCCTGGACTCCTAGGTCTGGGCTCATTTCTCCGTACGTTCTAATCGTCTGTCATCCCCTCCTAGGACAGAGTGGAGCTAGTGCACCCTTGTCCATGCCCCTACCACTGCAGCAGAGAGAACTGGTATTTGCAGTGGGGAGTGAGAACCCCAGATAGCAAATCTAGGGGAAAAAACCTGCCCTTGTTGGGAATGATATCCAAGGATTTCCCTGGCTGTCCAGTGGTTAAGAATCCACCTTGCAATTTAGGAGACAAGAGTTGGATCATTAGTCTGGGAACTAGGATCCCACATACAGCAACTAGGACTTGACACAGCCAAATAAATAAATGTTAAAGATAAATAAAATTAAAATGGGGGAAAAAAAGAGTATGCTATTACACGTCCGTCCTTGCTTTCCTTTTTTTTCAACAACTAGAGTAAAGATGAAAATATCACCCATGTTTCCAACTCTCACTCCCCACAACAAACTTGAAAGCCTTGGAGATGCAATGTGGGTTTCTTCTGATTAGTTCACTCACGTGCGTGTGACTCAGCTGACGTGAGAAGTGCCCTGGGGGCTTCACGCACGTCTGTGGGTGCTCCCTCTGGGACAGGAATTCCTAGACACCAGCGCTTCCTAGTTGTTCGCCCCAGGTGATTAGAGGCCTCTCCATCCTTATCTGGGAAAACCAGCGATGAGAAAAACAACAAATTTCCTCCTTAGACTGCGTCTTCCTTAGTCACTGCCAGAAAGACGGGACTCAGCAACTTGAGAAGGAATTTCACATCATATCCCTCCTCCTCCTCCTCCCTCCGTGCTCCCCCTCCTCTTCCGCCTCTTCTTCCTCCTTCTTCTCATTCTCTTAAGCAGAATGACATGCTTCTACTTGCTGATCCTTAGACAAGCTCAGCTGTTGACACCCTGGGCACAGGGTCCTCCATGGTCCTCATATCTGGGTGAACAGCAGGTGCTCAGTTGAATGAATGAATGAAACCTAACCTCAAACTAAACTTAGAGATCATTCAACTCAGTCTCTTTATTTTGCAGATGAGGAAGCTGGGCAAAGGACCTTAGGAAATGACCCAAGCCCATGCTATTTGGGTGTGGTTCCTGGACTCCTAGGTCTGGGCTCATTTCTCCGTACGTTCTAATCGTCTGTCATCCCCTCCTAGGACAGAGTGGAGCTAGTGCACCCTTGTCCATGCCCCTACCACTGCAGCAGAGAGAACTGGTATTTGCAGTGGGGGAGTGAGAACCCCAGAAGGCCACTGGGAGTCCATCCCTGTGCCTGCATTTTCTCTTCTGGGTGAACAAAAGTGAAAAGTCAGTGCCACTCAGTTGTGTCTGACACTTTGCAATCCCATGGACTGTAGCTCACTAGCCTCCTCTGTCCTGGGGATTCTCCAGGCAAGAATACTGGAGTGGGTTGCCGTTCCTTTCTCGAGGGGATCTTCCTGACCCAGGGATGGAACCCAGGTCTCCTGCAATGCAGGCAGATTCTTTACCGTCTGAGCCACCAGGGAAGCCTGGGATGAACAAAGAATCATTTTTAAATTGTAGAGGGCTTCCCTGATGGTCCAGTGGGTAGAGAGTCCGCTTGGCATGCAAGGAGCACCGGCTTGATCCCTGGCTCGAGAAGATCCCACATGCCGCGGAGTGGCTGAATGAGTGTGTCCAGTTGTGAGCCAGTGCTCTGGAGCGCACCGAGAGAGGCCACTGCGATGGGAGGCCCACACCAGCCAAAGAACAAAGATGGATGAAAATAAATAAATAAATAACGAGTAAAAGAGGCCAAAATTTAAATAAATAATTAAATTGTAGAGACTGCTCCTGCCTTCCCCCGGTAATTTCTGCTGCAAGCAGCTGACTTAGCTTACTTTCCAAGCTTGGCCTGGAAATCCTTCAGCGTCCTTAAGGCCATCAGGTTCCCTGTCCTCCTGTCAGCTTCTGCTCTCAAGACCGCTTGGGGGATGTAATGGGACCTTCACAAGATTTGACCCTCTTTTCCAGAATAGACATGGGTATCTCACCCACAAATAGTATTTCACATTTAAAAAAAAATTATAAATGCTTAAAAAAGAAAAAAGCTACTGGTACCTAACCTCAAACTAAACTTAGAGATCATTCAACTCAGTCTCTTTATTTTGCAGATGAGGAAGCTGGGCAAAGGACCTTAGGAAATGACCCAAGCCCATGCTATTTGGGTGTGGTTCCTGGACTCCTAGGTCTGGGCTCATTTCTCCGTCGTTCTAATCGTCTGTCATCCCCTCCTAGGACAGAGTGGAGCTAGTGCACCCTTGTCCATGCCCCTACCACTGCAGCAGAGAGAACTGGTATTTGCAGTGGGGGAGTGAGAACCCCAGAAGGCCACTGGGAGTCCATCCCTGTGCCTGCATTTTCTCTTCTGGGTGAACAAAAGTGAAAAGTCAGTGCCACTCAGTTGTGTCTGACACTTTGCAATCCCATGGACTGTAGCTCACTAGCCTCCTCTGTCCTGGGGATTCTCCAGGCAAGAATACTGGAGTGGGTTGCCGTTCCTTTCTCGAGGGGATCTTCCTGACCCAGGGATGGAACCCAGGTCTCCTGCAATGCAGGCAGATTCTTTACCGTCTGAGCCACCAGGGAAGCCTGGGATGAACAAAGAATCATTTTTAAATTGTAGAGGGCTTCCCTGATGGTCCAGTGGGTAGAGAGTCCGCTTGGCATGCAAGGAGCACCGGCTTGATCCCTGGCTCGAGAAGATCCCACATGCCGCGGAGTGGCTGAATGAGTGTGTCCAGTTGTGAGCCAGTGCTCTGGAGCGCATCGAGAGAGGCCACTGCGATGGGAGGCCCACACCAGCCAAAGAACAAAGATGGATGAAAATAAATAAATAAATAACGAGTAAAAGAGGCCAAAATTTAAATAAATAATTAAATTGTAGAGACTGCTCCTGCCTTCCCCCGGTAATTTCTGCTGCAAGCAGCTGACTTAGCTTACTTTCCAAGCTTGGCCTGGAAATCCTTCAGCGTCCTTAAGGCCATCAGGTTCCCTGTCCTCCTGTCAGCTTCTGCTCTCAAGACCGCTTGGGGGATGTAATGGGACCTTCACAAGATTTGACCCTCTTTTCCAGAATAGACATGGGTATCTCACCCACAAATAGTATTTCACATTTAAAAAAAAATTATAAATGCTTAAAAAAAAAAAAAGCTACTGGTATGCCATGTGCTTCCAAGAGGATGACAATCATCAATTAAGAAATTCAACGAGTCAGCCTGAAGATAAGGCATGTCTATTATGCTCTGAATATTAAATTAGCCAACTGGTGGCCATTTCACAGCGATACTCTAGAAAGGAAACAGCAGAAATAGTCTTTTTTCCCCTCCTCTGTGTATAAGCACCAAGAAACATGAAGGCAGAGATTAAAAATGAAAAAATTTCCCTTCTTGCTTGTCCAGTCAAGCCAATGCACCGTGCTTACTGGTGCGTGTGCATGTTCAGTCGTGTCTCTTTGTGTCCCCATGGACTGTAGCCTACCAGGTTCTATCCCATGGCATTTCCTAGGCAAGAATACTAGAGTGGGTTAGCATTTGCTACTCTAGAGGATCTTCCCAACCCAGGGATCGAACCCTCGTCTCTTTCATCTCCTGCATTGGCAGATGGATTCTTTACCACCGAGCCACCAGGAAAGCCTGGAAGTTTATCAGTGGAAAACTGGCAACTTCTAGATGAGAGACTGGGGTGTTCACACCTGTTATTTTGCTACTGAGCTGTGTTTCTTCTGAAAGACATTAAAATTGAGGGAAAACAACCACTGGCCCCTCACTGGAATTGTTCTTAAGGATTCTAGACAGGCCATAAGTAATTCAGCTTGTCACGTGCACGGACACTGGCCCGCTTGCTTGTGACTACAGCATCCGGGCGAGCCCAAGGTAATCAGCGCCACCGAAATGCAACGCAGTGTTCTTATCAGGAGATGTCATTTCTCCCTAAATGTCATATAGACAATTTTTATTGGAGCATGATGACAGAGAGTGAATAACTTAACATAAATTTGCATAATACAATACAGCTGTTAATTTATGAACATATTAAAGCATAAAGTTTTGTCGTTTGGGGCACTTAAAAATCTAACTCTTTCGCAACTTTCTCTCCTGTTTGCTGTTTATTTATTACTTACTTAGGGTTGCTGGATAAAATACAGGTGTCTGGTTAAATTTAAATTTCTGATAAACAATGACTCATTTTTTTCGTATGAGTCTGTTTCATGCAGTAATTAAAAAAAAAAGCTACTGGTATGCCATGTGCTTCCAAGAGGATGACAATCATCAATTAAGAAATTCAACGAGTCAGCCTGAAGATAAGGCATGTCTATTATGCTCTGAATATTAAATTAGCCAACTGGTGGCCATTTCACAGCGATACTCTAGAAAGGAAACAGCAGAAATAGTCTTTTTTCCCCTCCTCTGTGTATAAGCACCAAGAAACATGAAGGCAGAGATTAAAAATGAAAAAATTTCCCTTCTTGCTTGTCCAGTCAAGCCAATGCACCGTGCTTACTGGTGCGTGTGCATGTTCAGTCGTGTCTCTTTGTGTCCCCATGGACTGTAGCCTACCAGGTTCTATCCCATGGCATTTCCTAGGCAAGAATACTAGAGTGGGTTAGCATTTGCTACTCTAGAGGATCTTCCCAACCCAGGGATCGAACCCTCGTCTCTTTCATCTCCTGCATTGGCAGATGGATTCTTTACCACCGAGCCACCAGGAAAGCCTGGAAGTTTATCAGTGGAAAACTGGCAACTTCTAGATGAGAGACTGGGGTGTTCACACCTGTTATTTTGCTACTGAGCTGTGTTTCTTCTGAAAGACATTAAAATTGAGGGAAAACAACCACTGGCCGCTCACTGGAATTGTTCTTAAGGATTCTAGACAGGCCATAAGTAATTCAGCTTGTCACGTGCACGGACACTGGCCCGCTTGCTTGTGACTACAGCATCCGGGCGAGCCCAAGGTAATCAGCGCCACCGAAATGCAACGCAGTGTTCTTATCAGGAGATGTCATTTCTCCCTAAATGTCATATAGACAATTTTTATTGGAGCATGATGACAGAGAGTGAATAACTTAACATAAATTTGCATAATACAATACAGCTGTTAATTTATGAACATATTAAAGCATAAAGTTTTGTCGTTTGGGGCACTTAAAAATCTAACTCTTTCGCAACTTTCTCTCCTGTTTGCTGTTTATTTATTACTTACTTAGGGTTGCTGGATAAAATACAGGTGTCTGGTTAAATTTAAATTTCTGATAAACAATGACTCATTTTTTTCGTATGAGTCTGTTTCATGCAGTAATTGGGACATACTTGCATTACAATATGATTCATCATAGATCTGAAATTCACATTTAATTGGATGCTTGGATTTTTAAATTTTTTACTTTTTTATTTATTTATCTATTTTTGGTTATTCTGGGTTTCCACTGCTGCCACAGGCGCTTCTCTAGTTGCAGGGAGTCGGGGCCCCTCTCCAGCTGAGGTGAGGCTTCTTGTTGTGGTGACTTCTCATGTTGGGGAACTCGGGCTCTAGGGCACAGGGACTTCAGTAGTTGCGGCACGTGGGCTGCATAGTTGCAGCTCCAACACATTAGAGCGCAGGCTCCACAGTTGTGGCTCATGGGCTTAGCTGCTCCGCAGCATGAGGGATCTTCCCGGCTCAGGGATTGAACCGTGCCTCCCGCATTGGCAGGCGAACTCCTTGCCACTGAGCTACCAGGGAAGCCCCATGCGTGGACGTTTATTTGGTAAATCTGGCACCATCTTGATTCTTGCTTCATGAACACCTTAGCCTCCACTGGCTCCTTGCTGGCAGGGGAAGAGGGGCGACAGTGCAGGAATCTCTGGGCCCTGCGTCCCGTCATGCAGAGTCAAAAAGGATCAGGTTATAGAAGAGCCAGTGCACCGGTGGAAACAGAGGCAGGGAGACAGCTGTGCTTTCCTGGTAGCATTGGGGGTTTCAAGCTATTTTCAAATGTTTTTGACCACAATCCATCGTAAGAAATATCATTTAGTTTATTTTTTAAGATACATTCATTAATTTTTTAAAAAATATCTATTTGGCTGCACTGGGTCTGCGTTGCAACATGCAAACTCATAGTTGTAACATGTGGGGTCTAGTTCCCTGACCAAGGATCGAACTTGGGCCCCTGCAATGGGGCCACAGTATCTTAGCCACTCGACTACCAGGGAAATCCATAGAAATATAATTTATCATTCATCCCAATAAGCACATAACTTTGTCACTTAAACAAAACCTCTCTGAATCAATAAGTGGTCTTTTGGTGTTCCCAGGGTCAACTTTCTCTCCTGTTTGCTGTTTATTTATTACTTACTTAGGGTTGCTGGATAAAATACAGGTGTCTGGTTAAATTTAAATTTCTGATAAACAATGACTCATTTTTTTCGTATGAGTCTGTTTCATGCAGTAATTGGGACATACTTGCATTACAATATGATTCATCATAGATCTGAAATTCACATTTAATTGGATGCTTGGATTTTTAAATTTTTTACTTTTTTATTTATTTATCTATTTTTGGTTATTCTGGGTTTCCACTGCTGCCACAGGCGCTTCTCTAGTTGCAGGGAGTCGGGGCCCCTCTCCAGCTGAGGTGAGGCTTCTTGTTGTGGTGACTTCTCATGTTGGGGAACTCGGGCTCTAGGGCACAGGGACTTCAGTAGTTGCCGAACGTGGGCTGCATAGTTGCAGCTCCAACACATTAGAGCGCAGGCTCCACAGTTGTGGCTCATGGGCTTAGCTGCTCCGCAGCATGAGGGATCTTCCCGGCTCAGGGATTGAACCGTGCCTCCCGCATTGGCAGGCGAACTCCTTGCCACTGAGCTACCAGGGAAGCCCCATGCGTGGACGTTTATTTGGTAAATCTGGCACCATCTTGATTCTTGCTTCATGAACACCTTAGCCTCCACTGGCTCCTTGCTGGCAGGGGAAGAGGGGCGACAGTGCAGGAATCTCTGGGCCCTGCGTCCCGTCATGCAGAGTCAAAAAGGATCAGGTTATAGAAGAGCCAGTGCACCGGTGGAAACAGAGGCAGGGAGACAGCTGTGCTTTCCTGGTAGCATTGGGGGTTTCAAGCTATTTTCAAATGTTTTTGACCACAATCCATCGTAAGAAATATCATTTAGTTTATTTTTTAAGATACATTCATTAATTTTTTAAAAAATATCTATTTGGCTGCACTGGGTCTGCGTTGCAACATGCAAACTCATAGTTGTAACATGTGGGGTCTAGTTCCCTGACCAAGGATCGAACTTGGGCCCCTGCAATGGGGCCACAGTATCTTAGCCACTCGACTACCAGGGAAATCCATAGAAATATAATTTATCATTCATCCCAATAAGCACATAACTTTGTCACTTAAACAAAACCTCTCTGAATCAATAAGTGGTCTTTTGGTGTTCCCAGGGGTAAAGAACCCACCTGCCAATGCAGAGCCACAGTTAACTACTACTTATTGGCATTTGTTCTCCCTCATCTATGAAACTGATAGAGTATCTGTTACAAATATGCCCTCTTACAGAGTTGAGACAACACTGGCTCAGTGAGGTTAAGTGTCTTGCTCAGGGTCACACAGCAAATACAGAACTCAAGTCTTCTTGCTCAAACGCTTACAAGCTGTCCTCAGGACATGCAGGGCTCTTAAGACGCCAGCACACAGGCAGGAAAAAGCCATCCGTCCAAGAGGTCTCCGCGTTTGCGGCAGATTTTCTTACACGCTAAGTCTAGATATTGAAAGCACATACAAAAGTTTGGAGAATCTCATTCAGTTTCCTATCCTCTAGATCCTCTCCAGGGCCACCCACTGCACGCATTTTTGTTTGTTTGTTTCTGGCTATAATAGACAAAATTCCCGGGAAATGCACGGTCTCTGAAGCACTGTTCCGTCCCTCCTCTTGTGACTCTATAGAAGGACATCCTGGCTTGTAGAATTCAAATGCAGGGGCTCTTTCCAATATTTCTGTTAGCTCAGTAGTCAGTCAATTTACACAGGAAGTCGGTCTGGCGCACTCCCATGCCATGGAATGCGCTTGCCATTTGGTGCCTCTTGGCCCCAGCGGCTGTTGCTTGAGCTGCCAGTGGAGAAGGTGGTTCTGGGAAGCCCCAGAGTGCAGGGGAGCCTCAGCCACCCCTCCAGGGAGGTGCAAAGCGAGACCCACAGACAGTACTCTGTGGCTTCCATGGCCCTTCCACCAAGTGACCCTGGAGAGCGCCAGGCTGACGGCTAAGAAACAGCCTCCAGGTCTGACTCCCCATCTCAAAGCCTGGCAGAGCCTGCAAAGCAGCCATGGGACCCTAAGCCTCAGTGTCCGCAGCTGCAAAAGGGGATGATAATCATATCTGTTTAAGTGAGATAACATCTAAGTGCTCAGCACAGAGCCTGGCACCTAGTGGCTTTCCCAAAACACACATTTCTGTTTTTCTGTTGTTTCGAATCTTCCCATTATCCACATCTTATAGATCATTTCAGAAACCCCATATGCATGCTTAGCCGCTCAGTTCTGTCCCACTCTTCATGACACTTTGGACTGTAGCCCACTAGGCTCCTCTGTCCATGGGATCCTCTAGGCAAGAATACTGAAATAGGACTTCCCTGGTGGTCCAGTGGGTAAGGACACCGCCTTGCAGTGCAAGGGGCGCCGGTTCAATCCCTGGCCTGGGAAGATCCCACGTGCGCGGAGCGGCTGGACTGATGTGTCCAATCACCGAGCCGGAGCTCTGGAGCGCATGCGCCCAGAACCGGTGCTCTGCGACAACAGAGGCCACCGTGATGGGAGGCCCACAGGAGCCAAAGAACAAAGATGGGTGAAAATAGACAAATGAAAGACCAATAGAAGTAGCCCACCTGCTCCCCTCCCTCCCCAACCCCCAAAATAAATAAATAAATAAATCTTTAAAAAAAAAAAAAAGAGAGATTACTGGAATAGGCTGCCATTTCCTCCTCCAGGGGATCTTCCCAACCCAGGGTTCAAACCAGCATCTCCTGTCTCCTGCACCGCAGGTAGATTCTTTACCCCTGAGCCATGTGGCATCTCTCAGAAACCCTAATTAGCCACACGTTCCCTCTGAGTGCTCTTCCTAATCCTACTGCCAAGCCTTGACTCAACCCAGGGTCTCAGCATCTGCTCCCCTCAGCAAAGAGGGCCCTCCCCTGCCCCTCCCAGGTCCTCACTGCATGAACGGTTCCTCTGAGCCTCCCCCAACCCCGTTTTCAGCTCAGAACTTGTCTGCCCTCCTTCTGTTCCAACAGAACACTCTCTTTCAACACCCAGTTGCCAAGACACTCTTTTCCACTTGGACTTGGAAGGATTTCAGAGATCGCTGGTTGGTCCAGGCCGCCAAGGCTGGAGGGCCCTCTCCCAGGCTCTGCCAGAGCTGATCCTCCAGCCACTTGCTCCAGAAATGCGGGCTCCCCTCTCTCACGTCACACATCTGGACTAGACCGTCAACCCACTGATTCAATTTCCTATAGCTCCTGCCCCTGGTGCCGCACTCTGGGACCACACATAATAACCCTTTAAAGCGCTGGAATCTATAGCCCCTCTGACTCCTGCCATGTGGCAGGCTTCAAATCCCCTGCCCACGCAAGGCCCCCTCCAGCCTGACTGCTGTCCCTCTAAGGGCTGACACACCTGGAGTGGCCAGCTATGCCCAGGTGCAGGCCGGCTGTGAGGAGGACGGCCTGGCAGCCACTTCCAGGAGAGTTGCTTCCCAAGGCCAAGGGGGCCCCATGAATAATCCACCATCTAATATCTCCCCTGAAATCTATCAGACTCTATCTCAATTATCGTAGCCCTGGCTTCCCTGGTGCCTCAGATGGCAAAGAATCTGCCTGCAGTGCAGGAGACCCGGGTTCAGTCCCTGGGTTGGGAAAACACCCCGGAGAAGGGCATGGCTGTCCACTCCAGTATTCTTGCCTGGAGAATCCCACGGACAGAGGAGCCTGGCGGGCTACAGTCCATGGGTGGCAAAGAGTTGGACACGACTGAGCGAGTAACACACACAGTGTAGTAAGTCCTGTACGTTTAAAATATACTGAATGAGGGCTTCCCTGGTGGTCCAGTGGGTGGAGAGTCTGCCATGCAGTCCAAGGGGCACCGGTTCCATCCCTGGCCTAGGAAGATCCCACGTGCTGCAGAGCCACTGGACCAGTGTGTCCAATTACAAGTCAGCGCTCTGGAGCGCATGCACCCAGAGCCGGTGCCCTGCAACGAGAGTGGCCACTGCAATCGGAGGCCCACGCAGGGCAAGGAATAAACATGGATGAAAATACATAAATAAAAAACCAATAGAAGAGGCCAAAATTAAGAAGAAAAAAAATATAATTAATATATACTGAATGAATAAGGTAATTCCTCTTATTTGCTCCCCAAATTTTAACCTCTTCAAGTATTCTGAAGCATGGCAAACAATTGCACATTTTACCCTCCTCGAATCTTTCCTTCAAAACCCTTAGCTCTGCTGTGGTTTAGCGTTTATCAATGGGATGGACGTCTCCTGCACTGGGCTGGGAGCTCCATGTAGGGAGGGCACCGTGCAGCACGGGACCTGGGGCGTCCCAGGCACCCGGAGGAATGAGCAGGAGGCTTGCTCCTCGAGCTTCATCTCCTTCCCTCCTGTGCCAGCCAGCCAGGATCCCAGACCTGAGGCCCAGGGCTGGGCAGCACCCAGGGCCAGTCCCGTTTTCAGCCTGGCCTCTGGGGTGGTATGCAACCTGAGCGGGCATTCTAGGAACATCTTCAGGGAGAAACCAAGTCACAGAGCTGGTCAGGCCTCCCAGAGACGCAGTCCGTCTGAACCAGCCGGCCGAGGGGCGGAGGAGGCTACCCCCGCCACGGCCGCAGCACTGCCCAGGCCTGTCAGCCCATGAGAGTTAAGAGCTACTATGCACAGGCTCCTGGGTGACCTTGGCTTGAGGGAGGAGAGCTGGTACTGTCCCCATTTTACCCATAAGAAACTGAGGCTGATGGTGAAGCTGATTCATTGGGGGAACACCCGGAGAAGGGCATGGCTGTCCAGTATTCTTGCTTAGAGAATCCCACGGACAGAGGAGCCTGGCGGGCTACAGTCCATGGGTGGCAAAGAGTTGGACACGACTGAGCGAGTAACACACACAGTGTAGTAAGTCCTGTACGTTTAAAATATACTGAATGAGGGCTTCCCTGGTGGTCCAGTGGGTGGAGAGTCTGCCATGCAGTCCAAGGGGCACCGGTTCCATCCCTGGCCTAGGAAGATCCCACGTGCTGCAGAGCCACTGGACCAGTGTGTCCAATTACAAGTCAGCGCTCTGGGCCGCATGCACCCAGAGCCGGTGCCCTGCAACGAGAGTGGCCACTGCAATCGGAGGCCCACGCAGGGCAAGGAATAAACATGGATGAAAATACATAAATAAAAAACCAATAGAAGAGGCCAAAATTAAGAAGAAAAAAAATATAATTAATATATACTGAATGAATAAGGTAATTCCTCTTATTTGCTCCCCAAATTTTAACCTCTTCAAGTATTCTGAAGCATGGCAAACAATTGCACATTTTACCCTCCTCGAATCTTTCCTTCAAAACCCTTAGCTCTGCTGTGGTTTAGCGTTTATCAATGGGATGGACGTCTCCTGCACTGGGCTGGGAGCTCCATGTAGGGAGGGCACCGTGCAGCACGGGACCTGGGGCGTCCCAGGCACCCGGAGGAATGAGCAGGAGGCTTGCTCCTCGAGCTTCATCTCCTTCCCTCCTGTGCCAGCCAGCCAGGATCCCAGACCTGAGGCCCAGGGCTGGGCAGCACCCAGGGCCAGTCCCGTTTTCAGCCTGGCCTCTGGGGTGGTATGCAACCTGAGCGGGCATTCTAGGAACATCTTCAGGGAGAAACCAAGTCACAGAGCTGGTCAGGCCTCCCAGAGACGCAGTCCGTCTGAACCAGCCGGCCGAGGGGCGGAGGAGGCTACCCCCGCCACGGCCGCAGCACTGCCCAGGCCTGTCAGCCCATGAGAGTTAAGAGCTACTATGCACAGGCTCCTGGGTGACCTTGGCTTGAGGGAGGAGAGCTGGTACTGTCCCCATTTTACCCATAAGAAACTGAGGCTGATGGTGAAGCTGACCACGGCCGCACCGCTGGGTGCTGGTGAGACACCAAATCCAATTTGGGCAGAAGGACGCCTGTATGTGTTTAAGTACTGAGTGACCTTCTCCCAGGGTGGCTGTTCGAAGTGGGAAGCAGGGAGCAGAGCCTAGAACATTTCCGCAGGCTCTCTGCGCAGGGGTAGACTCTCTGTCACGCTCCAGAAGCCTGGGTCTCTCTCTGCGCTTCCCTCTGGGACCATGCAGGGTCCTCGGTGATCCGTGGGTGAACCGCTGTGAGCCAAACTGAAAGAGGAAGCCCCTGTCCCCTGCACTTTCCACAGCAGAGCCCAGAGGCCTGAGGGAGCCCCGAACCTAGGTCTCACTTCTGCCCCCCCACGGAAGCTAGTTTACGATCCACACTCAGTGACCGGCCCTAAAGGCTGACCAACAGTTCTGGGCCAGAGACCTGTTGTGTTTTCCCTCGACTCTATTTCACTCTTTTCAATTCATCCGGCTGTTATTCTTACAGGAACCCTCAGGACCAAAGGCTGCTTCCCTGGCCACGTACATAGAAAGCCTGACCCTGTGCTTCCCGGCTTCACTCTCCATAAATCAGGCGCCTGAGCCGAAAACAGTCACCTAATTATAAAGCACGTGTTTGATGATAACACGACCCTTCCAAGATTATCCAGCAGAAACTTAACCCACAGGGATGTTAAGAGCTTTCTGAAATGAGTTCCAAACGTTTTGCCATTAAATCCATGTCACTGTGGCCCTATTTTTCATTTATCTTTTTTTAAAAAGCCACTGGGAAAAGAAGTCATGTGGGGGTCCCAAAGATCAGAGCAGGTTGACCAGGCCACCCTTGCCTTGACCTAAAAGATTCTCTGAGTCACCGGCCCTCTTGGAGCTCAGAGGGTGGTGGCGCTCATATCAGTGCTTTTCCATCGGGCAGATTTTCTGAGTTTTACACAGTTCAACTCCCAAACCAGAAATCCAACTCTCCCTCCCATTCGGCAAGGTGCTTGGAAAGGACTCTCTCTAGGGCAGCGGGCATAAGCGCCTTGTGGGCTGAACCAAGCAAACAGATACGAGCATGATTTCTGGGGAAGGAGATGGCTGCTTTCAGGGTTAGCAAGCCTTGCGAAGTTCCCGAGTGTGTCCCTCCTTTGCCGTCCTTTAAGTCCTTTTCCTCCTGCTAAGCCCTTAGCAGAAATTAAGAACAGCTGGGCACTGTGCTATTTTCGGTAAACTTTGCAAATATACTCACTGGTATGACCAGGACCCTCAGGGGCAGGCCCTTTGGCCCATTATTCTTTAAGAAGAGTCCAGAGACGACTGGGGGTTATTGAGAGAAGGTGGGTGACCAACCGCCTCCCCAAATTCAAATCCAAAGACTGCAGGGCAGAGCACTGGTTACCGGTGGGCCCACTGCCTCCCCAGATGCTCAGAGAGGTTAAAGGTCGAATGCAAGAAAAACAGTAAGGCCGGGTTTCTGCAGATCTAACACATGAGAACAGGTGCTGAGAAGTTCTCCCGGGCTTGCTCCGCCTCCGCGGGAGCTGGGGGGTGAGACGGGCCCTCGCCAGCTGGAGCTCCCTGCCGGCACCCAGGGGATCGCGAGGTGTCTGCGTGGTCCCCTCGGCTCCTGGCGTGGGTTTAGGCACACTCAGGACGCACCCCGGTCCTCCCTCTCCCTGGATACTCCAGCCGCCTTCTCGTGTGCTCCCGCTGGGTTTCTGTCCCATCTTATGAAACATCTGCCCCTGTTCCCCGCGGCTCCACCCCTCCCCCCACGCCCTGCTGAATAAGGAAGGAAAAGGCCTTCCTTTCCCGTTTGCCTTTTTTTCTTAATTTGTGGGTTTATTCTGTACTGGGGTACAGCCGATTAGCCATGTTGTCTTAATTTCAGGTGAACAGGAAAGGGGCTCAGCCGTAAGTACACAGGTATCCATTCTCCCTCAAACTCCCCTCTCATCCAGGCTGCCACATAACAGTGAGAAGAGCTCCATGTTCCTGTTTATCCTTGCTTGGCCTTGTCACCGCCTCTGGAATAGAGCAGGTGCGCCCTTCCATGGATCCTATGAGCCCCTATTTCTGCCAGGCTCCATCGTCTCTCTGCCTACTGACCTTCCCCACAAACCCCTCTGCGCTTCAGTTTTCTCAACTGTAAAATAACAGCTCAGTGGGACTTTCCTCGCGGTCCGCTGGCTGGGGCTCTGCCCTCCCGACGCAAGGGGCCCAGGTTCCATTCCTGACTGGGGAATCAGGTCCCACATGCCACAACTAGGGATCCCTCGTGCAGCGACTGAGACCCCACGCAGCCAAATAAATAAATAGATAGATACTAAAAAATAAATAACAGCTCAGTGAGATGATCCCGTGACACTCACCCCGTGCCCATCCCTCCCACGCCCTGCCCAGAACGCGGCAGAACTCAGTGCAGGCAAAGGCCACGCCCCTCTGCTCCTGCCCCTCCCCCGAGCCTGTCTCCAGGTCTCCCCTTCCCGGCTTCCCCGCCCTTGCTCAGGCCTTGGCTCTAGGGGAGACCAACCAGCTGCGAGGGCAGCAGCTGGCGTCCTGGTCCTGGCCTGCCTCTCCTCCCTCATAAAGGCACACATGGGTCCGGCATTTATGGGCAGATCCACTGGATCCAGCAGGAGAGCCTCCAGCAGCCTGGGCCTCCTGGTGCAAGTGGCAGCCTCGAGAGGAGAGAGCGGAGAGCGCCGGCACATGGCCCTCCTGGCGTCCTCCGAGGAGCCCCGGCTTCTTTGTCTGCTGTGAGGTCACCCCACCGTCTCTTGTCCTGACCCGTGGGACTGTCGGGCTGTGAGGCGCTCGGCCCATGCATTCCTGGGGGCCCCTCTGCCATCACCCCGTCAGTGGGCAGGGAACAGGGCCCAGTAAACGGCCTTGCCCAGCTTAGCCGTGCTCACGCTCTCAGGTGGCTTCTCTGTCCCTCCAGGTGCCCAAGCGTCCCTTCCACCCCCACAAGGGTCTCCACCTGGTCTGTGGATGAGGGTCTTGGCCCCAGGCTCTCTGCACCTATGATCCCGCAAATCGCCTCCAGCCAGCTGGACCCGCCTCCTCTGGGGTCTCCTGGTCAACCCTGTCACCTGGAGGGACCCCAGTCTGTCCCCACCTTAACTGGGCTGTGAAGAACCTCACTCCTGAATAGAGCAGGTGCGCCTTCCATGGATCCTATGAGCCCCTATTTCTGCCAGGCTCCATCGTCTCTCTGCCTACTGACCTTCCCCACAAACCCCTCTGCGCTTCAGTTTTCTCAACTGTAAAATAACAGCTCAGTGGGACTTTCCTCGCGGTCCGCTGGCTGGGGCTCTGCCCTCCCGACGCAAGGGGCCCAGGTTCCATTCCTGACTGGGGAATCAGGTCCCACATGCCACAACTAGGGATCCCTCGTGCAGCGACTGAGACCCCACGCAGCCAAATAAATAAATAGATAGATACTAAAAAATAAATAACAGCTCAGTGAGATGATCCCGTGACACTCACCCCGTGCCCATCCCTCCCACGCCCTGCCCAGAACGCGGCAGAACTCAGTGCAGGCAAAGGCCACGCCCCTCTGCTCCTGCCCCTCCCCCGAGCCTGTCTCCAGGTCTCCCCTTCCCGGCTTCCCCGCCCTTGCTCAGGCCTTGGCTCTAGGGGAGACCAACCAGCTGCGAGGGCAGCAGCTGGCGTCCTGGTCCTGGCCTGCCTCTCCTCCCTCATAAAGGCACACATGGGTCCGGCATTTATGGGCAGATCCACTGGATCCAGCAGGAGAGCCTCCAGCAGCCTGGGCCTCCTGGTGCAAGTGGCAGCCTCGAGAGGAGAGAGCTGGAGGTGGCAGCACATGGCCCTCCTGGCGTCCTCCGAGGAGCCCCGGCTTCTTTGTCTGCTGTGAGGTCACCCCACCGTCTCTTGTCCTGACCCGTGGGACTGTCGGGCTGTGAGGCGCTCGGCCCATGCATTCCTGGGGGCCCCTCTGCCATCACCCCGTCAGTGGGCAGGGAACAGGGCCCAGTAAACGGCCTTGCCCAGCTTAGCCGTGCTCACGCTCTCAGGTGGCTTCTCTGTCCCTCCAGGTGCCCAAGCGTCCCTTCCACCCCCACAAGGGTCTCCACCTGGTCTGTGGATGAGGGTCTTGGCCCCAGGCTCTCTGCACCTATGATCCCGCAAATCGCCTCCAGCCAGCTGGACCCGCCTCCTCTGGGGTCTCCTGGTCAACCCTGTCACCTGGAGGGACCCCAGTCTGTCCCCACCTTAAGGCTGCGAGCCTGTGAAGAACCTCACTCCTGTGCAGGGGAAAGGGGAGTCAGGCTGAGACGCTGATGGAGGGTGTCTAACACGAAGCAGCAGGCACGGAAGACAAAAAGAAACAAAGGATTCCTTAAGATGCACGGCCAAAACAAATTGCCGTAATTAACGCGTGCCACCGCAGCCAGCGATGGGCTGAGACGTGGCTGGCGTGAGCAGCGGCAGAGAGCACGCACTCCAATAAAACGGCAATAAATGGCGCGGCTGTGATGGAACGCGTTTCAATTTGGTTCCAAAACCTTGTTTAAGGGCTTTTATTGTTTCTGTGTGAAAGAACAGGGAAGCTGTTTGAAAACTGCTGCTAAAGAAACCTCACCTTCCCTATCTTTCCCAGCCCCACCCCCACCCCGACGGGTTCCGTGGCTCCCAGGATGGCCTTCCAAGTTCCCAGGGCACCGCCCCACGGCCCCCCTCCGCCGGAGCCTTGGCACCGGGGTGTCCCCTGGGCTTCTCTGCCTCGGGAACTGAGCGCTGTCCATCTCCACCCCGCCCCCGGGACCCGCAGAATGATGGTCAGAGCCTGGAAGGAGCGCTTTATCAACATCAAGGAGATCCCGGAGGTTGTTCAGGTGGACCCTTGTAGGATAGAGGAAATGCCTGAATAGAAGAGATCTTACTGGAAAGCTCCCTAAGTTAATGCTAAAAATAAAAGCAGAAAGAGAGGAACACATTGACACACCCTTTTTCTCACGGGTGAGGGGACAGGGAGGAGAGACTTGCCCTCCTGTGGCCACAGTCACCCTTCCGGGGTTTGTCCCACATTAAAAAGAGCCCAATAGCCAAGGTAAGAACATCGAAAATGGATTAACAAGTGTCAGGCCAGGGTGGGGACGGGGTGGGAGCTCCCCGGTCCTGGGCAGCTCCGCCTGCAGAGGGGGCGGCCCTAACCGTAGGGTTCCCTGGGTGCCTCCGAGGAGAGGCAAGGAGCCTGGGCGCTGGGCGCTGTTCCCTGAGTCGCTCTCCAGCCCACCTCCGGCCGATTCCACAAGATAGAGCCTGTGGCTCAGCCTCCTGTCACCTTCCCTCCCTCCTGCAGGCGGGGTGGGGCCCGTGAGGGGAGGGGGAGCTGTTATCTCCCCCCCCCCCCGTGCCCACCGGGGGAGGTGAGCCCTCCTCATCTGTAACCTGGTGAGAGGGTGAACCTGCCAGGCCCCTCCTGAGAGGCCGGGGGTGGGGGAGGGGGTGGGGAGCAGGGGGAGCACCTGCAGGCCAGCTGGCGGGAGCCTGGCCTCTGGCCCCCCAGCTCCCCTCCACCTGGGGCCCCAGCCTGCGCCCAGCAGACCAGGGGCTGAGCACGAGGGCCGCGTCCCAGCCACTCTGAACAGCAGTCAGCTCTCAAGGCTCTGAGCACATGCCATCTGTGATTTAGTAAGTCTCCTCCCACCCCTAATTCAATTTAAGAGGAAAAAAAATTCCTTCCTGTGAACCTCATTCTTCTTTCTCCAGGCCTGCTCCTCCAACGCCCAGCAAGGGGAGGGAAGCGTTCTTGTGGACCTGGGCTTCCCAGGAGTGGGGGAGCTCTGTCAGCTACGGCTCTGGGGCCCACGTTCATTCTCTTTGCCACTGCCAAGGCCATTCTTGGCAAGGACGCCTTTTCACTAGAAGCAGAAAAGGGGACAGGGCTAAGCTCGCCTCGGGTGAAGAGACGAGGAGGAGGAAGGACGGTCCTCAGGAAGCCCAGCTCTGCCAGGGTCTGGCTGTGTGGCCCTGGGCAAGCCACCTGAGCTCCGGGAAGCCCATCTCCTTCCGTGCAAAGTGGGGTCTTCTGAGGACCAGACAAGGTGATGGGGAGGCGTTCAGCTAGGTGCCTGGCAGAGGGAAGAGTTGAGGGGGGTCTCCAAGGGCCAGCTGCAGCTCAGCTGTAGCCCCTGTGGCATCTTCCAGCCTCCTCGGATGACAGAGGTGAGGGACTACTCACCAGCGTCTCCCCCGGAGACCCCGCTAATTTTTTCTAGAAGTTTTTTTTTTTGGAGTGGGGGCCACTTCTATTGGTCTTTCATTTATTCCTTTTCATCCATCTTTGTTCCCTGGCCTGTGTGGGCCTCCCATCGCGGTGGCCTCTCTCGTCGCAGAGCACCGGCTCTGGACACATGCGCTCCAGAGCTCCAGCTCAGTAGTTGGACACATTGGTCCAGCCACTCGCGCATGGGGGATCTTCCCAGGCCAGGGATCGAATCAGCGCCCCTTGCACTGCAAGGTGGTGTCCTTACCACTGGACCACCAGGGAAGCCTCCCCGCTAATTTACTAATGCTCACTGGCACAGCTTTTTTGACGACCATTCACAGGCAGGCTCACGTCCCAAAGCAGGAGAGTTACAAGCCGAGTTTCCTAGGAGAAACCCCTACATGGCACTCAAGAGGAATCCTCACTAGAAGCCTCAAGGTGTGGTGTCTCCCCATTTTACAGATAAACAAACTGAATGTCAGCATGGCTTAATAACTTACCCGCCGTCTTCCAGCTAGGTCTGATAAATTCCACATCTCTGCTCTTCCTGTTTATAATTTCTGCCTGCCGTTCATGAGATTTGAAATCTCAGGAGTTTATTGGAGGGAAAGTGTTAGTCGCTCAGTCGTGTCCCATGGACTGCGACCCCATGGACTGTAGCCCGCCAGGCTCCTCTGTCCGTGGAATTCTCCAGGCAAGAATACTGGAGGGGGTAGCCATTCCCTAACCCAGGGGATCTTCCTGATCCAGGGACTGAACCCCGGTCTTCCACAGTACAGGCAGATTCTTTGCCATCTGAGCCACCAGGGAAGCCCTGGGGAGTTAATTATTAAACAAATAAACAAAAAAACAGTACATTGTTTTCTTTTTCCAAAAGCCCATCTCCTTCCGTGCAAAGTGGGGTCTTCTGAGGACCAGACAAGGTGATGGGGAGGCGTTCAGCTAGGTGCCTGGCAGAGGGAAGAGTTGAGGGGGGTCTCCAAGGGCCAGCTGCAGCTCAGCTGTAGCCCCTGTGGCATCTTCCAGCCTCCTCGGATGACAGAGGTGAGGGACTACTCACCAGCGTCTCCCCCGGAGACCCCGCTAATTTTTTCTAGAAGTTTTTTTTTTTGGAGTGGGGGCCACTTCTATTGGTCTTTCATTTATTCCTTTTCATCCATCTTTGTTCCCTGGCCTGTGTGGGCCTCCCATCGCGGTGGCCTCTCTCGTCGCAGAGCACCGGCTCTGGACACATGCGCTCCAGAGCTCCAGCTCAGTAGTTGGACACATTGGTCCAGCCACTCCGCGGCATGTGGGATCTTCCCAGGCCAGGGATCGAATCAGCGCCCCTTGCACTGCAAGGTGGTGTCCTTACCACTGGACCACCAGGGAAGCCTCCCCGCTAATTTACTAATGCTCACTGGCACAGCTTTTTTGACGACCATTCACAGGCAGGCTCACGTCCCAAAGCAGGAGAGTTACAAGCCGAGTTTCCTAGGAGAAACCCCTACATGGCACTCAAGAGGAATCCTCACTAGAAGCCTCAAGGTGTGGTGTCTCCCCATTTTACAGATAAACAAACTGAATGTCAGCATGGCTTAATAACTTACCCGCCGTCTTCCAGCTAGGTCTGATAAATTCCACATCTCTGCTCTTCCTGTTTATAATTTCTGCCTGCCGTTCATGAGATTTGAAATCTCAGGAGTTTATTGGAGGGAAAGTGTTAGTCGCTCAGTCGTGTCCCATGGACTGCGACCCCATGGACTGTAGCCCGCCAGGCTCCTCTGTCCGTGGAATTCTCCAGGCAAGAATACTGGAGGGGGTAGCCATTCCCTAACCCAGGGGATCTTCCTGATCCAGGGACTGAACCCCGGTCTTCCACAGTACAGGCAGATTCTTTGCCATCTGAGCCACCAGGGAAGCCCTGGGGAGTTAATTATTAAACAAATAAACAAAAAAAAAACAGTACATTGCTCTTTAGACTTTTTTGTCACTTCAAAACTTATGCTTAGCTAGGGTTGGGTTTGTATTAAAGCTGAGCTTGTCTAGTGGATTTTTTTTTTAAAGAGTAATAAGTGAGAATTTCTATGTGGGCATGAGGGAGGGCAGATCCCCTCAGCTGTCTGGGCTGTGGCTGTTCATCAGAGCAATAGGAAGGTTCAACTCCTGTCACATAGTCTCTGATCTTTCCTCCCAGTCACTGGGCAGCTGAGAGTACTGAACGAGTCTCCTTTCCCCTGAACTGGCCAACAGATCAGCCTCACTTCCAGCATTTGTTCCAGTCTGGTACCAGACGCCACTTGGGCCTCTGGACATCCTTCTTAGATTTTTTTCTTTTGCTTTTCTTTTTATAAGCTCAAGCGTAACCCTTCCCACTTACATCCTGAGCTGTGAAAATGGACTGAGCAGGCAACAGAGAATTTAAAATGAGCTGAGGAGAAAAAAAAAAAAAAAAGATCGTGCTACAATAAATTGCATCACAGTGGCGATCTCTATCTAACCAGAAAATTCTCAGCCCAGACAATGGCTCATTTATTTCCAACAATATTCAATACAGCAGAATTCCAGGCCAACAAAAGGATGTCTTACAGGTTCTTGGAGTTGCTTGCAAAGGGGTTTAACCTACATAGAAAAGAGTGTGGCTCAATTATAGATTCCCAGGCGTAAAGGAGACCTTTGTAAATAAATTGTAAGGTGGTCTGCTGAAATGTGGCCTCCTCCCCAGGAAGCCCCTCACCTCCTGACAGTGAGAGGCAGACAGATGGGCCAGGCCCGCCTGGGGGGGCATCCGGGTAAGCCCACGGGTGGAGACGGCTGCTGGCCGGGCGGGGAGCAGGGGTCCGAGCCCGCTACCCCAGGACGGGGTCCCCCTCTCCCAAGCCCTCAGATGATACATTTTATAAACATCTAGACAGGCAGCCTCTCAAGACTCCTGGGCTTTACAAATACATTTCAGATCCCACGGTCAGCAAGACCGTGTTCTGAGCATGGGCGGGAAAAGAGGCGGCAGGAAACAGGAGGGCAGGGAGGGGTCTGGAAGCAGCCTTCTAAATTTAACATGCAGTTGCTTTTAGGCCAAATGGATGAAAAATAAATTCCAGCGCTTAAAGCTCTTATCTTTGTTTATCATTTCCTCAAACAGTGAGTGGCCCGGGCTCCACTCTCAGCCTGACCCGTCAACCAGGATGCACACAGGAACGAGGGCGGGATGCCGGCGGCTGGGCCAGGGGCACGGCCAGGGGCACAGAGAGCGCAGGCGGACCCCTCCCCACCTTCATGGGACATTTCCTCGGCCTGGCAGAGCGTCCAGGCTGTGCTGTCACAGGCTGCCCCTGGGCGGATGAGGACATAGTCGTGATGTGTCGGGCCATCCCATTGGAGGGACCATTCCGCCTTCCACCTTCCACTGATGAGGGATCTATAAGTATCTTTCTATTGATGAGGGATCTAAAAATATCCTACCGCGACCTTTTCTGATGCTCGGTAATAGCTTCTCAACATCTCCACCAGGCCTGGGGCTCGGCTGCGTCATGGTTAAGTTCTAACCATTTGAATGTATTTCCGTATATGTTGAGTCGAGATCTTTCTCTCTAGGACTTAGCACTGGGCTTGACTCCATCCTCAGTCCCCACAGGAGCGGCACGTCCTCTCCCATGGTCACACGCCGGCCACTCACACAGGGGACAAGGCCCTCGTTCCTCCCCTTGGCTGGCGCTGTTCTCTTGAGATCGTCCCATGCGCATCACTGAAGCGTCAACCCCGCTTCACTCCTCTGGCCTCAGCCCTCCGTCCCTTGACCCACCAGATGCTGGCTGTGGCCTCACCTCTCTCCCCAGATGACAATGGGATGGCCTTCCCAGAACTTCTGCCACCTTCCCCCAGGCAGGCCTTCCATTTCTGTCCTTGGCACCGTGCCTTTCTCTCCTCCCCGCCTCGCAGAGGACCTGTGTACCCCGGTGGGCTGAACTGGACCCCATCTCCCCTGGGGCCCTCCCCATGGCCTTCAAACAGCAGAAAGCCAAGCTCCTCCTGCAGAAGGCAGCCCCATGCAGGGCCGCCGCCATCCAGGGGTGAAATCTGGAAATCACTTTACCTCTTGGTTCGCCAACCCCTTATATCCAGAGACTTGCCTGTCTGGTCCAGCGACTCTGAGAATTACCCTGGGAGCTTTTACAACCACGCTTATGCCTGTGCCCAGTCCAGACCAACTACAACGGAATGTTCCCAAGTGGGGCCCCGCATTATCAGGGAACAGCCAAGAGGGAGGTTACCTTTCTCCTCTGTTTCAACCTCTTTTCCTGTTCTGACCACTGACCCTGTCCTCAGAGCGCATCGTCACTGCCTGGACTCCTGCATTGTCGCCCCTCAGTACTCTCGACTGTCCCTCCATGTCATCATCCGATCACACAATCTCACATTCAGTGTGTCATCTCTACTCAGCAAAACTCTTCAGCGACTCTAGCACCCAAACAACAAATCTAGGAACAAGTAGACGGTTTCCTGAGCATCTAGTAACTTGTAGGGATGGGACTGCACCCTCTCTCTGGACCCCGCCCCCAGCACTCTGCTAAGTGCATGTCAGGGACTCAATGTCTATCTGAGGAGAGTGAATGAAAAAATATTTTTCTGCAAATGAATGCCATACACTATCTCCCCAGGGCAGAGAACATGGGCTGGGTATTTAACGATCATTTACGAAGGGGCGTAGTTCTTTACACATCACGTATAATCAAATGAGGACCATCCCTGCTAATGGAGAGAACCGAGTCCTAAACATTACAAAACAGCAGACAATTCTAAAACTCGAATCTAGTTGATCTGGGAGTGTGTTTTATGCGTATGAGGGCTTGTGTCTGATAGCTGAGATGATTTTAAAATTAGGTAATTAGATGTGTCTTATTTGTTCCTCCCCTCACCGAGTCCCCATACACACTCTAGGAATAAATAACTCAGCTCCCAAAATAATATGCTATTTTCTTCCTTTCAACCCTCTCCTGAAATAGAGATAGTGGTTGCATTCCAGTGTACTGCAGGAGGCAGGCAGAGGGAAGAAGGGAGAAAGCCACAGTGGCAGGAAGCAGAAAGGGAGGGGATGGGGTGTCAACAAACTGTCTTTTAACTGATTCCCTGTTGAAATGTAGGCAGGACACACAACCCGTCTGTAAGCTGTTCGCAATATCTGCTAAAGCTGACCCCACACGTCCCTGTGACCCAGCGAGCCCGCTCCTAGGTACATACCCAACGGAACCGTGACTTGGTTCATCAAAAGCCACAGATGAGAGTGCCCCCCTCGCTCCATAACGGCCCCCCAAACTGGGGACGATGCAAATGTCCGTCCCCAGCTGGAGGGATGAACAGATGCGGAGGGACGCACGATGCCACCCCCATACCCCAGAGGAGTCTCAAAGACACGACGGCGAGCATAAGAGAGCAGGGGCAAAAACCGACGTCCTGGATGTTCCATTTACGTAAAGGTTTTAAAAAGGCGAGAGAACCTCCCAGGTTAGAGGTCAGGATGCTGCCTACTTTTTCGGGGGACAATGATGGGAAGAGGTCCCAGTGGGGAGTACTAGCAAGGTTTTGAATCTTGAGCTGCAAGACTCAGGATGCTGGTGACGCAGGTGTGCTCACTTTGTGAAAATTCACTGAGCTCTATGCTTTGATTTGCATTATATTGAATATGTTTCCGTAAGCATGTAATTCTTCTGCAAATGAATGCCATACACTATCTCCCCAGGGCAGAGAACATGGGCTGGGTATTTAACGATCATTTACGAAGGGGCGTAGTTCTTTACACATCACGTATAATCAAATGAGGACCATCCCTGCTAATGGAGAGAACCGAGTCCTAAACATTACAAAACAGCAGACAATTCTAAAACTCGAATCTAGTTGATCTGGGAGTGTGTTTTATGCGTATGAGGGCTTGTGTCTGATAGCTGAGATGATTTTAAAATTAGGTAATTAGATGTGTCTTATTTGTTCCTCCCCTCACCGAGTCCCCATACACACTCTAGGAATAAATAACTCAGCTCCCAAAATAATATGCTATTTTCTTCCTTTCAACCCTCTCCTGAAATAGAGATAGTGGTTGCATTCCAGTGTACTGCAGGAGGCAGGCAGAGGGAAGAAGGGAGAAAGCCACAGTGGCAGGAAGCAGAAAGGGAGGGGATGGGGTGTCAACAAACTGTCTTTTAACTGATTCCCTGTTGAAATGTAGGCAGGACACACAACCCGTCTGTAAGCTGTTCGCAATATCTGCTAAAGCTGACCCCACACGTCCCTGTGACCCAGCGAGCCCGCTCCTAGGTACATACCCAACGGAACCGTGACTTGGTTCATCAAAAGCCACAGATGAGAGTGCCCCCCTCGCTCCATAACGGCCCCCCAAACTGGGGACGATGCAAATGTCCGTCCCCAGCTGGAGGGATGAACAGATGCGGAGGGACGCACGATGCCACCCCCATACCCCAGAGGAGTCTCAAAGACACGACGGCGAGCATAAGAGAGCAGGGGCAAAAACCGACGTCCTGGATGTTCCATTTACGTAAAGGTTTTAAAAAGGCGAGAGAACCTCCCAGGTTAGAGGTCAGGATGCTGCCTACTTTTTCGGGGGACAATGATGGGAAGAGGTCCCAGTGGGGAGTACTAGCAAGGTTTTGAATCTTGAGCTGCAAGACTCAGGATGCTGGTGACGCAGGTGTGCTCACTTTGTGAAAATTCACTGAGCTCTATGCTTTGATTTGCATTATATTGAATATGTTTCCGTAAGCATGTAATTCTTCCAGAAAATGGAAAAAGGAAAGTAAGGGAGAAAGGAGGGGCGCGGAAGCATGAAAGGAGAGTGGGATGGTGGTCCAGGCAGCAACGCTTGATGGAAGTCCTTGGAATCTGGAAATCTGGGTTTAGTTCTGACTCGGCCAGGTGCCAGCTGTGTGACCCTGGACAAACCTCTAACCTCTCCGAGTCTTTGTTTTTTTAATCTATAAAATAGGAAACAAAAAATGCCCTACCTGCTTCACAGTGCAGTGGTGAGGAGCAGGTGATGTAAAGGATATAAAAATTCTTCGGAAGGCAGTACAGGACAGCAGGGGAGAAGCATTATTGTCCTAACAGAGCTCTGCAGACAGGATTCCTGCAGAGCGTCAACACCATCAACAGAGCTGAACCTGGGGCAGTCAGTGGGGCGGGGTGACATCTTGGTAGGTTTGTGTGTGTGTGTCTCACTCTCTCTTTCTCGGTCTGGACACAGGCAGGCTGGTTTATGTTCTTTCATTACATCTCATCTAATCCCTTAATGGCCAGGGCCTCAGCGCAGCAAGGACACCTGGACTAATCCCTGTGTTTATGCGAGTGGCGTCTGTCTCATTCCTTTTAAAGTGGATGTACATAGATGCCACACACACCCTCCTAATTACCTTTCCGAAGGTAGGACGCTTGTTCACTTCTAAACCTGCCAGATTCTCTAGACGAGCTGAGGCAGGGCCGTCTAGGCACTGGCGAGACACGCCAGCCACGTAGAAGAAGACCCCACCCCCAACGGCTCCCCTGGTTACTTCTCGCTCCTGGCCGGGAACAGCTCACTCAGAGCATCGATGGATGTCAAAGCTGAAAAGTCAGAGCTCAGAGAAGTCCAGCAACCCCCGTTTAAATGCGCCATGAGGAGCCCAGGCCTGGGGCTCCGCCTCTCCCTGGGAACTCAGCGCTCTGCCTGGAGGCTGGCCTCCAGGGGTCCTACGGGTTTTCTTCCTGGTCGGTGTGCAATGTGCAAAAGGCCGAGGCGGGCGTTGCCCCATCTTCCAGGAGAGGATTCTATCCATGGTGCCTGCTCCCTAGAGAAGGAGCGTGAGCGGAAACCTTGATTCTTCCCTGGGCTGTCTTGTCCCCTCGGTCCCTAGGCTAGTACTCTGTAGGCTGTATCTCACGGGGCTGCAGGTTCCCAGCTACTGGAGGGTGGGAGCTGGCCCGACCCCGCCCACCACGTGCAGCACCAAGTGTGGCGCATGCGTGTGAGCACTTAGCAATACCATCTGATGCGAGTACTCCTGGGAAGAACAAAATCAAGGCCTCCCGCACATGCCTTTCTTTTAGAAAAAATAAGAAAACATTCATTTTCCTATTAGATCCCTGAGCCTCCAGGAAAACTCTTTTTGAAAGCAGTGACATTTTAATTTTCTTTCCCTCATTTATACTCCACGTGGTATCGGCACACACTCAGAGTGAGGTGCACGTGTAGGTGGGAGTGACTCAAAGTGTGTGTGTGTAACTTGCAGAGAAAAGGGCACACAAAAATCCAAACATAGCAGAGTGAGGTGAATCGTCAAGGACAAGACTTCCTACTTAGAAGTATTTATCAATAGATTTTCCCATGGAGTCCCCTTGTGTGCGCTGAGGCTCAACCGTCTCCGACGCTTTGTGGCCCCATGGACTGGGGCCCGCCAGGCTCCTCCGTCCATGGGATTTCCCGGGCAAGAGCACTGGAATGGGTTGCCATTGCCAGCTTCAGAGGACCTTCCTGAACCTGCATCTCCTGCTTTGGCAGGCAGATTCGTTACCACTGTGCCACCTAGAAGATTTAGCTCCTGCATTTAAATATTGGTTTACAGAGGCTAAACTAAATGATGGAAAGACAAAGAGACTGAACAGCTTAGAAACAAAAGTGGTAGCTACTGCCCATTGAAAGGTCAAATACAGATGAACATGTCTCTCTGAAAATGAAAGAACTCTGGACTAAGATACACCATAAGGCAAAGATTCCATTTGCTTTTTTTCTGTTTGCCTCAGTATTTAAGATTTAATCAGCGTTTCCCAGGATTAAATGTTAGTAAATATTTAATATTTATTTTCAACCATTCAAGAGTACATGTATATGTGCTGAGTCGCTTCAGTTGTGTCTGACTCTTTGCAACCCCATGGACCGTAGCCCACCAGGCTCCTCCGTCCTTGGGATTTTTCCGGCAAGCATCCTGGAGTGGGTTGCCGCGCCCCACTCCAGGGGGTCTTCCCGACCCATATCTCTTTCACTTCCTGCTCTGGCAGGCAGGCTGTTTACCACTAGAGCCACCTGGGAAGCCTAGAGCACGGTTACTTGATTTGCAGAATTAGTCCCAGCTGAAATGGATTCCTGTAAGGATTGTAGAATGACTTTCCTCCTTGACACATCCTTATAGGGTAGTTTAACACGGGGAACCCAGAGCCTCATGATGAAACATGCTCTCAGCCTCTGGATGCATTTAAACAGAAATCCTATCTGCTTGTTTGGTACCTTCTCTGCCAGAGACCTTTCCCCTTTACCATCTCGTTGGCTCTGCTCCGAGAGATGGGTGGGGAAACATCATGGCCTGGAATGTAGAGACTAGGGGACCTGTTGATGTTGCCTTGGTGACTGGCCCAAGGCCAGTGCTACCGGGCAATGGATGGAGGACAGGACCCCTGGCAGGACCTGGTGACCATGCTGAGGTCTGGCCCAGGCGAGGGAGAGAGGCTGCAGGGGCATCCTTGTGGGGTGAGAGGCAGATTTATGGTAAGGATCCTCCCCATTCTAATTCCATGCAAGCTGTGGAGTGCTCCAGTGGGGTGGAGCACTCTTGGGGATCCATGTTTTAACATTATCTTGTGGAAACTCCTACGCTTGAAGTATGTCCTGGCTTGAAACACTCTGCTCTGAGGCCCTCCACCCCATGTCCCCCAACACTCCAGGCCAAGCAGACCCTCTCAGCTCTCACCAGCTTTTTTCTAGATGGCAAAGAAAAATAATGTGGTACTCCGCAGCATAACCAGCCCTTCCCTCTTATCTCCCCACCACGATCCACGGCTGCTGGGCTCTGTTCACGTCTGCAGGGCCCAGGACGCCCTGCGGGGAGGCCCTCTGCCGTCTGTGCCCAGAGCTGGGCTCTCCGGCCTCCATGACGCCCCAGAAGAACGCCTCTCCCGCTCAGCCGGCCTGACGCAACCATTTTGAATTCTTCAGCACATCTTAGAGTCTTTACATAAGCTCTCCCACACACTATTGTTATTTAACTTCCGATCTAGTAGCTTAATTTCTTATGAAGGAAAACGGTAACCTGTACACATGGGAAGCACAGCTGAGTGAGCCCCCGGGTAGACCCCTCACTCAGCTTCAGCCAGTGTCACCTGCGGCCCCTCTGGTTTCCCCGCCCTCCCGCACTGCCGTTTTTCTTAAAAATCCCAGGCATCATCTCACACTTCTCATCTCTGTCATGAAGAATTTGGATCCGAGATTACCAAGGTCCTTGCGGGCTCCGTTGCGAGTCTGAGCGGAAGCGCAGGTGCCGGCGGAGTCCTCATTCGCCATGCGCTTGCTGCCCTCTGCTGGCAGCACTGGCTCCGGACCCCTCTGCCCTGGATTCTGTCCCCGATTTTCCGGAAAGAACTAGACAGGCAGGCACACCTAGGCTCCCAGGGGTGAACCCGTGTGTGGGCACGTCGCCTGGGCTTGGGTAAGACGCTGCGACCTGAGCTTCCCTTAACCACATCCATACATCCACACTTCCTGCAGAAAAGATCACTGGGGCAGGTCAGACAGACAGACCGACCTGGGCAGCAGCCTCACCTCCTTGGCTGCACATAACTAGCATCCGGGCCCCACCCTAGACCAACAGTCAAACCCCCGGAGGCCGGCAGCCTCCTTACATAGTAAAAGCCACGCAGCCACTTCTAACGTTCCAGCTGCTCCAGTGGGGTGGAGCCGGATCCATGTTTTAACATTATCTTGTGGAAACTCCTACGCTTGAAGTATGTCCTGGCTTGAAACACTCTGCTCTGAGGCCCTCCACCCCATGTCCCCCAACACTCCAGGCCAAGCAGACCCTCTCAGCTCTCACCAGCTTTTTTCTAGATGGCAAAGAAAAATAATGTGGTACTCCGCAGCATAACCAGCCCTTCCCTCTTATCTCCCCACCACGATCCACGGCTGCTGGGCTCTGTTCACGTCTGCAGGGCCCAGGACGCCCTGCGGGGAGGCCCTCTGCCGTCTGTGCCCAGAGCTGGGCTCTCCGGCCTCCATGACGCCCCAGAAGAACGCCTCTCCCGCTCAGCCGGCCTGACGCAACCATTTTGAATTCTTCAGCACATCTTAGAGTCTTTACATAAGCTCTCCCACACACTATTGTTATTTAACTTCCGATCTAGTAGCTTAATTTCTTATGAAGGAAAACGGTAACCTGTACACATGGGAAGCACAGCTGAGTGAGCCCCCGGGTAGACCCCTCACTCAGCTTCAGCCAGTGTCACCTGCGGCCCCTCTGGTTTCCCCGCCCTCCCGCACTGCCGTTTTTCTTAAAAATCCCAGGCATCATCTCACACTTCTCATCTCTGTCATGAAGAATTTGGATCCGAGATTACCAAGGTCCTTGCGGGCTCCGTTGCGAGTCTGAGCGGAAGCGCAGGTGCCGGCGGAGTCCTCATTCGCCATGCGCTTGCTGCCCTCTGCTGGCAGCACTGGCTCCGGACCCCTCTGCCCTGGATTCTGTCCCCGATTTTCCGGAAAGAACTAGACAGGCAGGCACACCTAGGCTCCCAGGGGTGAACCCGTGTGTGGGCACGTCGCCTGGGCTTGGGTAAGACGCTGCGACCTGAGCTTCCCTTAACCACATCCATACATCCACACTTCCTGCAGAAAAGATCACTGGGGCAGGTCAGACAGACAGACCGACCTGGGCAGCAGCCTCACCTCCTTGGCTGCACATAACTAGCATCCGGGCCCCACCCTAGACCAACAGTCAAACCCCCGGAGGCCGGGGATCAAGCCTCCTTACATAGTAAAAGCCACGCAGCCACTTCTAACGTTCAGCCAGGTCTGATGTTGATGTGTATCTTGAGCCCAAAGCTAAGAAGTAGTGAAATAAAAGCTCATGGGGAAAAGAATCAACGCAGACTTGACTTTACAATAGAAATTACCCCTGCCCTATCTTTAAAAGTTTTCTTTCAAGTGCCAATAGCATCCGGCCAGACAATTTTGTTTGAGGAACCAATACCATCCACTTGTTTTTTTTTTTTTTCTTTTTTGAGATATAAGTCTCCATGTCGCATCCCAGTACCACTCTTTTGTTCTGCATTTGCTAAGATGCCTTTGGTTGCAAATAACAGAATTCAACTATCACTAAATTCGTTAAGTCAAAAATGAGAGCTTGCCGGAACAGTGCAGAGACGCCAACCCCGGGGCTCCTTGCCAGGAGCAGATGGCAAACGGGACCCCAGGAAACAGTCTCTGCCCTTTGCCTCTAGTTCTCCACACATCTAATGCATTGCTTCTTCCTCACAGCAACCGTGCTTTCTGCTTATTAACCCACAAGGCGGAACGTGGCCACCACCAGATCATGACTCACCTGTGTTCAGCTTCCAGCTACTGGAGAAAAAGTCCTTCTTCATTTGCCTCAGGTCCAAGTGTCCAGGCTGATGTTTTCACATCAGAGCGCCACGCGTGGGCCCGTCGACCGTGGCCTGAAGGGCTGACTATATAACTCATCAGACCTGATGCCAAATGGAAGAAAGCAGGGGAAAGTGCCATTAACATACATATAAAGGTCCTCCTTTCTTCTTCCATCTCTCACACCATCAGGTTTTTCTTTTCTAGTTAATACCAGTCTAGCTCACATGCAGAATCACTGTATTACATAATTTGTATTTTGTGACTCGTGGGCCAGAAGAGATAAAGACAAACCAAACTATTGAAGATTGGAAGGAGGACGAGAGGGCGTGCCAGCTCCCCCAGGGTGTGGGGCAGGGGGTGAGCTGGTAGAGTCAGGTGCCTGGGAGCTCTGCCCTCTTCCAGCCACCAGGCCCACCTACAGGGTGCAGCCTGGCAAAGGGTCTAGGGAAGAGGAGCCGGGTGTCCCCGTTCCCCACAGACCCAGCCCCCGAACCCACAGTACGTTGTGACCTCCCGTCAAAGGGGGGCATGTGCGCCATCTAAGTAGATCTTGAGCCCAAAGCTAAGTAGTGAAATAAAAGCTCATGGGGAAAAGAATCAACGCAGACTTGACTTTACAATAGAAATTACCCCTGCCCTATCTTTAAAAGTTTTCTTTCAAGTGCCAATAGCATCCGGCCAGACAATTTTGTTTGAGGAACCAATACCATCCACTTGTTTTTTTTTTTCTTTTTTGAGATATAAGTCTCCATGTCGCATCCCAGTACCACTCTTTTGTTCTGCATTTGCTAAGATGCCTTTGGTTGCAAATAACAGAATTCAACTATCACTAAATTCGTTAAGTCAAAAATGAGAGCTTGCCGGAACAGTGCAGAGACGCCAACCCCGGGGCTCCTTGCCAGGAGCAGATGGCAAACGGGACCCCAGGAAACAGTCTCTGCCCTTTGCCTCTAGTTCTCCACACATCTAATGCATTGCTTCTTCCTCACAGCAACCGTGCTTTCTGCTTATTAACCCACAAGGCGGAACGTGGCCACCACCAGATCATGACTCACCTGTGTTCAGCTTCCAGCTACTGGAGAAAAAGTCCTTCTTCATTTGCCTCAGGTCCAAGTGTCCAGGCTGATGTTTTCACATCAGAGCGCCACGCGTGGGCCCGTCGACCGTGGCCTGAAGGGCTGACTATATAACTCATCAGACCTGATGCCAAATGGAAGAAAGCAGGGGAAAGTGCCATTAACATACATATAAAGGTCCTCCTTTCTTCTTCCATCTCTCACACCATCAGGTTTTTCTTTTCTAGTTAATACCAGTCTAGCTCACATGCAGAATCACTGTATTACATAATTTGTATTTTGTGACTCGTGGGCCAGAAGAGATAAAGACAAACCAAACTATTGAAGATTGGAAGGAGGACGAGAGGGCGTGCCAGCTCCCCCAGGGTGTGGGGCAGGGGGTGAGCTGGTAGAGTCAGGTGCCTGGGAGCTCTGCCCTCTTCCAGCCACCAGGCCCACCTACAGGGTGCAGCCTGGCAAAGGGTCTAGGGAAGAGGAGCCGGGTGTCCCCGTTCCCCACAGACCCAGCCCCCGAACCCACAGTACGTTGTGACCTCCCCCGTCAAAGATCTGCCAACCTCTGGGATTAGACACGTGCCCTGCTGGCCCAGGGATAGGCAGGGGGCCTGCCCAGGCCAACACACAGCAACAGTGCTGCCAACCGAGGCAAGAATGGCTAGCACCGTGCCCACCCCAAGACACTTCAGGGTGAACACACTCCATCCCTACCCTCTCCATGCCTGAGCCCAGACCCCGGGGGAATGAAGGGCGATAGTGGTCAAAGGGCAAAGCAGAGAGGGGTGGCCGGGCTGGGCACAGGGCACCGGGGCCAGGAGAGCAGGCAGCCGAGAGCCTGCCCTGGGGAGGCAGTCACGGTAGGAACACGCATGGGCGAGGCTCCAAGCCCCAGGCACGTGCCAGCATCCCCCAGCCTCAGACCCTAGCCACTAAACACAGATTCAAACAGATTCAATGATGAAGACTCTCCAAGGGGACTTCCCTGGCCGTCCAGTGGTTAAGACTTCGCCTTCCAACACAGGGCACGTGGATTCCATCCCTGGCCTGGAATCTAAGATCCCACATGCCTTGCAGCCAAAAACCCCAAATATGAAACAGGAACAATATTGTGACAAATTCAATTTTAAAAAAGAATCTCCAGATGGCAATCACAGAGTATTAAACCCCAGTATAGAGCCCCTCTCCCCAGTCCTGTGTTTATCGGGCTGGCCCTGGAGACCTGGGATGGTGATAAAAGTGTGGGGTCAGGAGATAGCCTTCTAAAGAAACAGTTTCCAGAAACGAAGGAGAACGTTGGAAAACTCATCTGTTTCCATTTTTGCCTTTCAGATTTGTAAACAGTAGGCTGCACATGCTTTCAGTAACTTGACTGTGTGTGTGTGTTAGTCACTCAATCGTGTCCGACTCTGCTACCCCATGGACTGTGGCCCACCAGGCTCATCTGTCCCAAGGAGTCTCGGGAAAAGAATACTGGAGTGGTAACCATTCCCTTCTCCAGGGGATCTTCCCCACCCTGGAACTGAACCTGGATCTTTCACACAGCACATTCTTTACCATGTGAGCCACTAGCAACTTTTTTACTCAGAAGTATTTTACGCACTAATGGCTACATTATATTGAACATCTATACTCTAACAGATTAGCTAAGGTATTTACCATGGACTTCAGGACTCCATGGGTCCTGGGCATCACTCTCCCCTCTGCCTCAGCTCCGCCTGTGGTCTGCCCCTCATACACGAAGGACCTCCCACCCAGGGCTCCTGCCAGCGTGGTCCCCTCCCTCACAGGGATAGCCTATCAGCCCCAGTTCTGGTATTTGGGGCTGCCCAAAGACATGCATGTTTGGGGGGAGGGAGTTGTTATTTAATTTTGGCCTTCTTTATTTTTTATTGGTCTTTCATTTATTTATTTTCATCCATCTTAATTCTTTGGCCTGTGTGGGCCTCCCATCGCGGTGACCTCTCTCGGTGCAGAGCACCAGCTCAGGGCGCATGCGCTCCGGAGCGCCGGCCCCGTAATAGGACACACTGGTCCAGCCGCGGGAGCGGCATGTGGGATCTTCCCAGGCCAGGGATCGAACCGATGCCCCCTGCACTGCCAGGCGGACTCTTTGCCCACTGGGCCACCAGGGAAGCCCACCAGGTGGCTCGAGAGTGGCTCCCGTGGATAGAGGGGGCCTACAGAATGGACTTGCCGCAAGTGCTGCCCCCTACTGTCCTGAGAGAGAAAGACAAGCAAGCTGATGCTCTTTGATCAGCATTAACTCATCTATGGCTTCCCAAGAGGCTCAGTGGTAAAGAACCTGCCTGCAATGCAGGAGACTCGAGAAGATCCCTTGGGCAGGAAATGGCAGCCTACTCCTGTATTCTTGCCTGGAGAATTCCATGGACGGAGAAGGTTGGTGGGCTACACCTGAGCGACTGAGCATGCCCGCGACTGGTTTAAAAAGATGAGGGTGTCACCTATTAAACAGGTAACTTCACTCCAGCTCTGTGGGAGTGGGGAGACTGGTTGGGAGAAGGGGGGATCCTCCAACTAGCAGAGCAGCTAATAAACTTCTGTAACTCCGCTCTAACTCCTCCCACCGCAGGGGGGCCCTCATCCAGCTTCTCAACAAACCCCCAGTTCACTGTCCCCTCCTCCTCACACCCTGGGGAGAGGCGCAGGGAGTGACAGTGTCACCCCGGGGAATCATCCAGGGGATGGGAGGGTCCCCCAACACCAGGTGCTGGAGTTTGCATCCCCACACATTTGCCCGTGATCAGTATCTTCCAGCTTTTAATAATCTGATGAGTGAAACCTGAATCTCATGTTTCCAACGTGTATTTTTCATCACAGCAGCTCATGTGTGTTCTGTCTTTTGCCTCTTCGTATCTCTTGACCATTTTTCTGATGAGTTTCTTTTCTTACTGATGATTGGCTACAGCAGCTCCTTGGGGTTTTGTTCCCAGGAAACAGTTGTTCTTCTTTTGTTATTTACTCTTTGTCTTTTAACCTTACGAGGGGCTCCTTACTACCACGTGGCAACCTCTCTGAGATTTGCTAGAGTATAAGTGTCAACAAAAAGAATCAACAGTAAAAATTGAAAAGTGTTTTATTTGAGCCAAACTCGTCTAGAATCCTGCTTCCCAGATTACTCTGGGAAACTTATCTGGAGAAGCAGGGATTGCAGTCCAGTTTTATACTTCATCAAAAAAAGAAAGAACATTAAACAAGTAAGGGTTACATTCTTCAAGGTTTAAAAAAAAAAAAAAAAGACCAGCTCACATATAGCGAGCAACATGGCCTTGGCACCTGGGAAGGGAGTCTTATCATCAAAGGAGAACCAGCATTGGCTTCCCAGGAAGAAAGGCATTTAATCTTTATTTTCACATGGACATTCTTTACTTCTGGTCAATGTAGCGGTTTCTTTAATAATTAAAGCAGCTGTACAGAGTGTGTTTGATAGTCCACAAACGGGCTATTTCCGTTAGCATAAAGTTCAAGTTAACTCATATATATGTCAGAATGACTTCCCTATGGAAAACAATTTCTTCTATCACAAGTGAGTGTGTACAATATATAGCTGGCCACATCATCAGCTCTCAAACATCGCCAGCAGGACAGCTATGGCTCTTGCTTTATAACATACTTCCGACACCCAAAGGCTGGCCGTTCCAGGCCTGCTGGTCTTCAAAAGTGCCCAGCACCATGAAACAAGCCCAGGAGCAGAATGCAGGCTATTCTGCGGAGTGCTAACCTAACACAGCTTGGGTAGGATCCCGTTTTACCCTGTGGGGTTTCCATGTAAGTGTGTGTGAACAAAGGAGCTGGATTCGAAAGTGAGTGGACATGACCGAATGTGTGGGACTCGATCTAACGCAGTGCTCCTCCTTTGCCCCCACCCCATCAGCCAGCCCCCGAGTACCGCAACCTCCAGGAAGGCCTACCCTACTTGGACATGGTGATTAAAGAAACCCTGAGGATGTACCCACCGGCTTTCAGGTAGGCCTATACCCCTAGGCGCAGCATTTGGGGTCCTCGCTCGTCTTTGGTCTGTCACTGCCTGTGCTGTGAGGAATGCTGGACCCAGGCTCCCGGAGGGGAAGGTCTCAGTACCGGGGGGTCTATCCCCGCGGCGCTGGACGCCATGCCCGACACACGGCCACCACAGCAGTCAACGTCCAGCCTATATTCCTATAAGTGAACTATTCTTTCAGAGCATCACTGGTGTTTTCTTCGCCTGACCTTCCCCCTCAACCCAAGTCAACGTCAGTGGCCTCCTGGCCTTAGATGGCTTTTGCTCTTCACCCGCACCCCCCTCCCACAGCCTGTTCATTCATTCATTCATTCATTCATTCACCAACTACTTAGGAAGCATCGACTCTGTGCCATGCACTGGGAAATCAGCCAGCACAGATAAAGCATCTGCCCCTGGAGCTGACAGTCTAGGGGGAACATCCAAGCCCTGGGATCCCCCCGCTTACTCTCCAACAACCCACACCCGCCCCGTCATCGGAGCTCCCACCTGGCACGCACGGCTCCGGGAGGTCTGACTCAGCCAGTTCCTCCTGCCTCTCCCCCCACAGCACTCTGCACCCTAACTTTGCTTCATATCCTGTTTTTTGGACCCTTTTCAATGGTTCTGCAACATTTCACCAATGTGCGTCCAGCCCCACCCACCTGTAAACGCCTCCAGAGCAGGAATCAGGTCCTCCGCTTCTTTCCAATTCCCCTCCAACGAGGGCTTAGCAAACCAGGCCCTTTCACCCCACGCCCAGCAGGCCAAGCGCAGAGAGGCCGAGGTTTGCAGCAGAGAACAGCCACGTTCCCAAGACAGCCAAACGTGAAGACGGAAGAACACATCTCAAAGCTGCCTCCTCCTCGAGCAAGGGGGTCAGGGGTTTCACGGGATAAAGCTGCAGCAGGGGGAAAGGTGATGACTGGAGACGAGAAAAAAGTGAGGTGACGGTTGTTCTAAGCAGGTGCAATGAAGCTACAGACGTCTCCATGGGCAGCAAATTCAGAACGTGATGGCCTTGGCGTGTTCCGAGGATGAAGTTTTGCCCCCGCTGAGGTCAGAAAGTCAGCAGGCTGACACCCACACACGCCCAGGTAGAGGCTAGGGAGTCTGAACCAGTCTCAACCAGCTTGAGCTCCAACTAGACACAGCTGATTCCAAGTTCCTGAAAAACAACTTGGGCAAACAGCTTGTTGAAGCTGCGTGGTCCTTACATTGCCTGCAGCTGTTGTGCTGCAGTGATTAAAGCAGGCTTGATCAATGAAGGCAGGTTTCACGGATCTAACTGATGAGCGCCCTGGGTTTCAGAGGCGCCCCACGGAGCACAGGTCTCAACTCCGGTCTCCAGGCCCTCGAGAGTGGCCCACTGCCAGATTTCAGGTTCTAGAAACAGAGGCCACCCAGCGCCTGTCCCTGTATATCATAAATGCCACTCTGCATCTCTGTGAAGTCATGCACCACAGACACCATATGGAGATACCTTTTGCCATTTTAAGAAGAGAAAACGTGGATGATGTGAAGGTGTCTCAAAATTACATTCCAAACCAAAAATATCCTGGAGAGTGTGACTGTCGATACTGTCCAAAACATTCAGACCCAGAGCCAAGACAGAGAATTCCTGGGGTGTGAGTCAAATCACATCATTCTCAAGCACACAGAGCTTCAGTCTCCTGGTTTAGGAGCAGACAGAAATGCCGTGGCGCAGCGCATTGCTCTCCTGACTCCAGCAGTAAGACCTGGTCCTGGGTCCTCCCTGGAGCGTCCACTGCTGCGGGGGAAGGGTTTGAGCTCTTGCTGGGGAACTAAGAGTCTGCACGCTGTGCAGCCAAAAAAGAAAAAACAAGAAAAACAGACCTCATTTCACAGGCCTTCCCTGACTTCCTTGGGGGCCTCAGAGCAAACTGTTATCCAATCTGTTTTTTTTTTTTTTTTTTAATTTTGGCCTCTTTTATTGATTTTTTATTTATTTATTTTCATCCATCTTTATTCTTTGGCCTGTGTGGACCTCCCATTGCAGTGGCCTCACTCAATCTCATTGCAGAGCACCGGCTCTGGGCGCATGCGCTAAAGAGCACTGGCTCCTAATTGGACACACCGGTCCAGCCGTTCCTTGGCACGTGGGATCTTCCTGGGCCAGGAATCGAACCGGCACCTGTTGCACTGCAACGTGGACTCTACCCACTGGACCACCAGGGAAGCCCTCCACTGGTGTTTTTAACTCTATCCCTCTGTTGACTTTGGTCATCAAACAACAGAAGTGATAGAGGCAGACAAGAGGCCAATTCGCTTTGGCCCAGGCCTAGGATTTGGGAGTGAATGTACAGACAGTGAGAATTTTACCTTTCAAATTTATTTATTATTCTCATCTCAGAAAAATGCTGGCCAGACACACTTGACTGGCACCCTTATTCCTAAAAAACTCAAAATGGCCTTTGTGGAAAATGTGATACATCTCGCTGAAGAATTAGTAATGTCAATCCAGGAATCTAGGCAGTATAATTCAGCAGATTTTTCTGACTGGGTACACAGCTCCAATACTTTAGCCACCTGCTGTGAAGAGCCGACTCATTGGAAAAAACCCTGATGCTGGGAAAGTTTGAGGGCAAGAAGAAAAGGGGACGGCAGAGAAGGAGAGGGTTGGATGGCATCATCGACTCAATGGACATGAGTTTGAGCAAACTCCAGGAGATAGTGAAGGACAGGGAAGCCTGGTGCACTGCAGTTCTTGGAGTTGCAGAGTCAGATGTGACTTAGCAACTGAACTAGCAAAAAAAAAAAAAATGCAGCTTAGTGGAGCCACATAGGGGGCCCAACCATGTACAGAAGGGAAGGCCCCATTTTTCAAATATTTACGGGGCCTTGCATCCAGGTCCAAGCTATTTCTGATAAATGAAAAAGGAGGTTATGGCATAGCCTTACCTGTTTGTTCAGAACTGAGATTGCACGCGAGAGGCCTTGCTGGCTCTGATTACAGCAGCAGTGTTTGTGACTAACTCTGAGCTCACACTAATTTTATTAGTTACTTACAATATGAATGGGAGTCTCACAGCCCTGGCCCTTCATGTTCCTGACATATTAAAGTCTCATAACAGAGTGACAGTGCAGCAAGGAACCACAAGTTACTCTTAAATTCTTTCATCAGCAGGAACAGGGTGTAACAGAAATTGGTGCAATAACTTTATCTCCTCTGATATATTTAGGAAAGCCTCGTCCTGCAATCTGAAGTAAAAGCCAGCATAGATAATTTTTAATTTTTAAAACAATTTTTCGTAGTACCAAAATAAAATGCTTAGACTTAAAAAAAAAACACACACACACAAAAACCAAAGAGATACAGAAGGAGCCAAAGACAACACTGGCCTCCCTGGTCCCCTGCTATCTTCCACCCCAGCCCCGTCCCTTAGAGGACATAATGGCAGAAGCTTAGGTATTCTTCCGTAAGCTTTATATTCTTAGGCAAATAGATATAGTCTAGCCTTTTAAAATAAAACATAAATGGAATTAGGCCATTGCCATTTGTTAAAAGAAACGATCTGACTGAGATGTTTTCTCTCTAGTAGAAGTTCCCCAAAGCCTCACAAGCAATGAAGGGAACAGATTTGCAAACCCAGATTCCCTTTAGGTCGCACGAGGGCGTGGGTGAAGGTCATTTAAAAAGGCTCGGATGGGCCAGGAACAAGAAGGCGTGGTGGCTGGGCACTAACCCTGCAAATCCACCACTTTCAAGGCTCCCCTGCACCCCGACGACGGGCATACGACGGGTTCTTCAGGCTTGGCGCGTAGCTGAAGGAAGGGGTGGATGAACGTAGAGACCACAGGGTCCAGAGCACCAGAGAGTCAATGGCCAAAGCAGGTGCAGGCTGGAGGGGTGAGGGTTGGTCCTGTCCAGGTCACTCCAGAAGAAGGCTGGCCCCCTGGCCTCGGCATCCTCCCACCCTGCAGACCTGGGCCCCGGCATGGCCGCCCTGGGGCTCTCCATCTCGACTCTGCTCTGCCTCAAGGCGACGGTGACCCGTGTGCCCGCAGGTTCACACGTGTGGCGGCCCAGGACTGCCAGGTGGCAGCCCAGCGCATCCCGGCAGGAGCTGTGGTAGAGACGGCCGTGGGTGCCCTGCACTATGACCCCGAGCACTGGCCGAACCCGGAGACCTTCGACCCCCAGAGGTGAGTGCTGGCCCTTCAGCCAGGCTGGTCGGGGCATGAGGGTGGCGAGTGAGGGTGGGATTAGAGGCAGCTGCTTGGAGACAGGTTTAAGTCAGCCCCTCCACCCAAAATTAGAAGTTCTGACAATCAGAGAGACGTTTTTGAGGCATAATCTCTAAGGAAATAATTGGACCATGTTTAAGAGCCCCAAACACAATCCAGAGGTTTAGCATTTCCATAGCACTGAATGCAAGTAATATGTGTCCACTACTTGTTCACACCAAGAAGCAAGACACCTTCAAAAACGCGTTAAGAAGTAGCAGGATATAACCTCTTTCAAAAAAAAAAAAAAATTCCTGTTTCAAAACAAGAATATCAGGCTTCTCTGGTGGTCCAGTGGGTAAGGACACCCACCGCCTTGCAGTGTAGGGGGCTCCAGTTTGATCCCTGGCCTGGGAAGATCCCACGTGCCGCGGAGCGGCTGGACCCATGTGTCCAAATACCGAGCCGGAGCTCTGGAGCGCACGCACCCAGAGCTGGTGCTCTGCAACAACAGAGGCCACTGCGATGGGAGGCCCACACAGGCCAAAGAACAAAGATAAATAAATGAAAGATCAATATAAGTGGCCAAAAAAAAGAGTATCAACAATTTCTCCAGGAATTCATGAGGCCCAGCGATGCTGACATGGTGTACCCCTCCCCCGTCTCCCTCATGGATTTGGTCTGTTGTCTAAATTTCATTTCTAGACTCCCATCTTAAAATGTCTCAGCAGGGATCCGCACCTCTTCCTGCGAGTCAGTGGAGGTCGCTCCCTGGTGCGCTCTGGCGAGTGTGGAGAGAGCGGGGTGGGGGCTGGCCAGCCTGCAGCTGTGTTTCCACCATTAGTGGTTCCGTCTTCCTGTTAACACAGCCCGAACTCTACAACCTGGTCTCTGGGAAACCATGGGCAGGGGGCCCAGATGAGTAACATTCTGCTGCGCAGCAGCTCCTGGAATTACGGTAAAGTTCCAGGCGCAAACACCTCATCACCTTTGAAAACAAGAAGGGCATTATTAATATGACGTTGAAAAGGTGGGTCAAGGGCTTCTTGGGCCCATAAAGCCCAGAGATAGTAGTAAGTGAGCTTGCCATTACAAAATAGCGGTTGTCACCAAGCGTCACTGTCACGGAACACATTGGCAGATGCGGTCACCTGGAGCTGAAGAAGCACTTCCAGCGGCTCATACACTGCCCCCTCCTCCGGAGGTTCGAGGTTTAGTGCCTGAACCAGAAAGGCAAGGGTGGGCAGGGCGACGGCTGCCCAGCAGGACAGCAAGAGACAGAGCGGCAGCACGGGCCTCCAGAGGGGGCCGGTGCTCGGGTACACCGCTTTAGGAGTGTGATGCCCGGCCAGCGCCACCCTCTGGTCACGGGGGAAGCTGGAGCCGTGGGTGACAAGAAGGCTGTGGTTTCTTTGAGGCTTTTCATCCAGGACTCTAGTGAGCCTGCGGGCTCCTTAATGACCCGGTGCATTCATTCATAAGGAGAGGCTGAGAGGGCCAAGCGGACATTCCCGGGGATTCTTTTATGCAGAAATGCCTGTAGGGCTTGGTGGGACAGGAGGAGAGGAGCCGGACTAAAGCGTGTGGATTAGCGGCCACCAGCGCCAGAGCTGTAGGGACGGACCGGCCCAGGAGAAAACAGGATCCTGTAGACCGTGGTGGGGCGGAGGCCCCGCTTGGTAAGGGCGTGAAGCCCTGGCACGGGAGGCGGTGCTCCGGGCTGACCCTGACCGTGCTGCCCTTCAGGTTCACAGCCGAGGCACAGCAGCGCCGGCGGCCCTACACCTACCTGCCGTTCGGGGCGGGCCCCCGGAGCTGCATCGGGGTGCGACTGGGGCTCCTGGAGATCAAACTGACGCTGCTCCACGTCCTGCGCAAGTTCCGGTTCCAAGCCTGTCCTGAGACGCAGGTGAGCCCCGCGGCTCCAGGGGCGGGGGTGCGCACCTGAAGCCAACTCCCCACTCCAAGAGCGTTCCACCCGCTCCTCCCTGCCTGCGCCGGCCACTGCCCCTTCCGGAACTCCACCGGTCTTCCTTCTCCATTCCCAGTCTAATCTCATCCTTCAAATCCTTTGGTGTTCCCTCAAATCCCAAAGTGGCTCCTGATAAGTCCTGCTCAGTGGGCTTCCTGGCCCCACCCCAGGTGCCAGTTCCTCCAGGAAGCTCTCCCTGATTTGGCCAGCCGCACAGACCGCTATGTTTTTTGAAGTCCAATGGTGTTTGAAGTGCACCTCTGCCTGCTCTGTCTGCTATTATAGCTATCAGACCCGTGTGGCTATATTAATAATAAGCCTGCAGCCACTTGCAGTAGCGGCTACCCCCCTCGGAGGTTCGAGGAGTGCTGAGGGGGGCCCGGCTGCCCAGCAGGACAGCAAGAGACAGAGCGGCAGCACGGGCCTCCAGAGGGGCCGGTGCTCGTACACCGCTTTAGGAGTGTGATGCCCGGCCAGCGCCACCCTCTGGTCACGGGGGAAGCTGGAGCCGTGGGTGACAAGAAGGCTGTGGTTTCTTTGAGGCTTTTCATCCAGGACTCTAGTGAGCCTGCGGGCTCCTTAATGACCCGGTGCATTCATTCATAAGGAGAGGCTGAGAGGGCCAAGCGGACATTCCCGGGGATTCTTTTATGCAGAAATGCCTGTAGGGCTTGGTGGGACAGGAGGAGAGGAGCCGGACTAAAGCGTGTGGATTAGCGGCCACCAGCGCCAGAGCTGTAGGGACGGACCGGCCCAGGAGAAAACAGGATCCTGTAGACCGTGGTGGGGCGGAGGCCCCGCTTGGTAAGGCGTGAAGCCCTGGCACGGGAGGCGGTGCTCCGGGCTGACCCTGACCGTGCTGCCCTTCAGGTTCACAGCCGAGGCACAGCAGCGCCGGCGGCCCTACACCTACCTGCCGTTCGGGGCGGGCCCCCGGAGCTGCATCGGGGTGCGACTGGGGCTCCTGGAGATCAAACTGACGCTGCTCCACGTCCTGCGCAAGTTCCGGTTCCAAGCCTGTCCTGAGACGCAGGTGAGCCCCGCGGCTCCAGGGGCGGGGGTGCGCACCTGAAGCCAACTCCCCACTCCAAGAGCGTTCCACCCGCTCCTCCCTGCCTGCGCCGGCCACTGCCCCTTCCGGAACTCCACCGGTCTTCCTTCTCCATTCCCAGTCTAATCTCATCCTTCAAATCCTTTGGTGTTCCCTCAAATCCCAAAGTGGCTCCTGATAAGTCCTGCTCAGTGGGCTTCCTGGCCCCACCCCAGGTGCCAGTTCCTCCAGGAAGCTCTCCCTGATTTGGCCAGCCGCACAGACCGCTATGTTTTTTGAAGTCCAATGGTGTTTGAAGTGCACCTCTGCCTGCTCTGTCTGCTATTATAGCTATCAGACCCGTGTGGCTATATTAATAATAAGCCTGCAGCCACTTGCAGTAGCGGCTGCCCTTGGGGACTAGGCAGGTCTAGAGCATCTCGTTTCTTGAGACTAAAACTCCCGTCAGGATTCAGACATGGATTGGAAAGCCTGCCTGGCCCCAGCAGTGGGGCTTGGTAACACTTCTCTCCTTGGAGACTCTACGCAGCCTCTGAAAGTCCTTTCACACGCAGCTGCAGACACCCTGTTCCTTGAGAAATTCTGTGGCTTTTCTTCCAAGTCTCCAGTCCACCGTCTACCTGCCTAAGCTGGACGTGAGGAAAGCCTTCTCAATGGCTGTGGGCCTTCAGCAGGGAGCTCTCCCCAAGGCCCCTGAGAAGAGGGGACAGGGAGAGGGGCTCTGCTCAGGGGCTGGCTGGACCCCGGGGTGAGAGGGGTGGGGAGATGAGGGGCTCGGTTCACCGCTTCCGAGGGTCTGTGCCCTCGGGCAGGCCGTGTGGCCTCTCTGAACCTCCATTTCTCCATCTGCAAAGCAAGCTGTTTGCACCTCACGCGGGCTCTTAGGATAACTGGAGGCCCCGTTCCTCTGTGGGCTGTTATTAACACAGGAACGGGGGGAGACCCTGCCCAGTACCTGGCTGGGGACACAGCGGTCAGCCCCGCCCTTCCTCAGCCCTCAGCCAAATTCCCGCAGCCCACCTCAGGCCTGTGCCGAGGGCCTCTTGTCAATAGGGTTAATTCTGACAAATGTCTTCATTTCCTCTATTTTAGGTACCATTGGAGCTAGAATCCAAATCTGCCCTAGGTCCAAAAAATGGTGTCTACATCAGGATCGTCTCCCGCTGACACCACCCCCTCAGGCCAAGAAAACCCTCGTGTGGAAATTTGGGTTTTTGGAAAAACATCACCGAAGCAATTGAAAGTGTGCCCTCCAGGGATATGCATATGAATAATCTGGGAACATACATGTTGGTGAACAACAAAACTCTGTAAAATCTTTAAAATAAAGAATCAAAAAAAAAAAAAAATCCAGGAAGCTCTCCCTGATTTGGCCAGCCGCACAGACCGCTATGTTTTTTGAAGTCCAATGGTGTTTGAAGTGCACCTCTGCCTGCTCTGTCTGCTATTATAGCTATCAGACCCGTGTGGCTATATTAATAATAAGCCTGCAGCCACTTGCAGTAGCGGCTGCCCTTGGGGACTAGGCAGGTCTAGAGCATCTCGTTTCTTGAGACTAAAACTCCCGTCAGGATTCAGACATGGATTGGAAAGCCTGCCTGGCCCCAGCAGTGGGGCTTGGTAACACTTCTCTCCTTGGAGACTCTACGCAGCCTCTGAAAGTCCTTTCACACGCAGCTGCAGACACCCTGTTCCTTGAGAAATTCTGTGGCTTTTCTTCCAAGTCTCCAGTCCACCGTCTACCTGCCTAAGCTGGACGTGAGGAAAGCCTTCTCAATGGCTGTGGGCCTTCAGCAGGGAGCTCTCCCCAAGGCCCCTGAGAAGAGGGGACAGGGAGAGGGGCTCTGCTCAGGGGCTGGCTGGACCCCGGGGTGAGAGGGGTGGGGAGATGAGGGGCTCGGTTCACCGCTTCCGAGGGTCTGTGCCCTCGGGCAGGCCGTGTGGCCTCTCTGAACCTCCATTTCTCCATCTGCAAAGCAAGCTGTTTGCACCTCACGCGGGCTCTTAGGATAACTGGAGGCCCCGTTCCTCTGTGGGCTGTTATTAACACAGGAACGGGGGGAGACCCTGCCCAGTACCTGGCTGGGGACACAGCGGTCAGCCCCGCCCTTCCTCAGCCCTCAGCCAAATTCCCCGCAGCCCACCTCAGGCCTGTGCCGAGGGCCTCTTGTCAATAGGGTTAATTCTGACAAATGTCTTCATTTCCTCTATTTTAGGTACCATTGGAGCTAGAATCCAAATCTGCCCTAGGTCCAAAAAATGGTGTCTACATCAGGATCGTCTCCCGCTGACACCACCCCCTCAGGCCAAGAAAACCCTCGTGTGGAAATTTGGGTTTTTGGAAAAACATCACCGAAGCAATTGAAAGTGTGCCCTCCAGGGATATGCATATGAATAATCTGGGAACATACATGTTGGTGAACAACAAAACTCTGTAAAATCTTTAAAATAAAGAATAAAAAAAAAAAAAGAAAATGTGCCCGGCCTATTATAAAAGAGGCTGTATACATAACATTTCCTAAATGCTTAATCAGTGTATGTTGCACTTAGTTTTGACTTTGCCGATGCTGTCTGAAGAAGGGATCCACCTCTCACTACAGGATTGCCAATAAATGAGTGAAAACGGGTTTGACAAAGTGACGACTTGGGGTTTTGAAAGAAGTTTTGGCCTCAAGATGGAAGGCATCCGGACGCTCGAGGGAGAGGTTCTGACGGCCCTCACGTGGGGGAATTCCCGGTGTCCGGTGCATCGTCATGTTTAACTTAGAGAATGACGTTCACCAGAAGCTCAACCTCAAAAGTGGCTCAAAAGCTTATGATGCTTTGATGTTCAAGGGGCGGTACTACCGACTTTCTAAAGTTTCAATGCACAGAAAAGTGATAAGAGGCAAAATGTACTTTTTCTTTTAAAGAACATCTGTCTTACTGCTCTGTGGTAACCTGCATGGGAAGGACGTTCAAAAGCAAGAGATTGTAAGTCTGTATATAGCTGATTTATTTTGCTGTAGAGTAGAAACTAACACACCATTGTAAAGCAATTATATTCCAATAGAAAACTAATTTAAAAACATCCTAGTTTTTTGTCTTTTGTAGGCTGTGCTGTCTCTTTGTTGCTGTGTGGGGTTTTCTCTGGTTGCAGAGAGTGGGGGTTCCTCTTCATTGCAGCGCATGGGCTTCTTACAGTGGCTTCTCTCGTCGCAGAGCTCCAGCTCAGTAGTCACTGCGTGCAGGCTTAGCTGCGCAGAGGCATGTGGGATCTTCCCGGATCAGGGATCAAACCTGTGTCCTCCACACCAGCAGGCAGATTCTTAGCCACTGCACTACCAGGGAGGTCCCTATCCATCCTAATTTTGATCAGAGGTGAATTTAACAAAAGCAATGACTGAGCTGCAGAGAAGATTAAATGTAACAAAAAACTTGCAAACTGAATCTCAGATCTGCCACCAGCGGCCATGTGGTCCTTCCACACATGTGGCTGCTGCTCTTTCCAGCTCTGTGTCTGTTTCCTCAAATAAGGCCTCTGACCTAGATGTCGGCCCTCCTCTGTGCAACATCCCAGCAGCACCACAGGGCTGATGCTGCAGAGCGAGCAGGAATCTCTGAGCAAGGGTATGCCGGTCCTCCCGTAGGAAGGGCTGGCAGCTGCAGGAGAGCCGGCGAAGAGGCCTCCCTGTGTCCACCGCCGTGAACGCTGCTTGTTTATACTCCTTGCACCCCACCCCCAGCACCCCATGCTTCCCTCAAAGCGCTCCCCTGCAGAGTCCCTCTCTGTAAGAGGCCAGCCCCATGACTCTTGTCATCTCTCTGTGACACACACACACACAGAGTGCACGCTCTGCATCCCACTACCTCTGTGCTTGGAAACTGAGAGGTCTTTCTGGTTTCTTCCCATCACAGGGCCCACTCGTGCCCACAGGATCCACTGCTCCCAACACCTCATCCACAACCCAACCACATGGGCCCCAGCCCTTCCAGGGCCCCCAGTCCAGGCAGTTGCCGATGTGCTTTCTCAGAAGTCACCAGGTACAGAGGCCTCGGCCGTCACCACAGTCCCGACTTTTCTGGAGCATCCGATAACCTCCTGCCGCTCTCCTCACCTGCACTCCCACCTGAGCCGCTCCTGCTGCTTCCCACCCCTCAGCTCCCAGCAGCCTTGGATCCGCGCACTGAGGCCTCCTGAGGAGGCTGGACGGCGCCAGCAGGCTGCGATGGGAAGACAGGGTGCAGGGGAGGAGGGGACGCCTTTCTGAGGACTGACCCGAGGCCAGTGGGCACAGCCACCAGGAGGGGCCGGAGGACCTCAAGAGGCGGAGGCGTCCTGCCAGCCCCTCCACCCCCAGCTAGAGACCCCACCCAACACTGCAGAGAGAACACAGAACACACACCCACTGCATGACCAGAACCCAGAGCACAACGGCGGATCTGGGTTTGTGGGACTTGAGATCTGAGTTGAAGGAAAGAAAAACTAAATAAATATGTAACGTAACCCAAACCTCTGATCACGCAGCCATAGAGCAGCAGGTCTCCCTGAGGGCCGTGGAAGGGACCCCAGCACGCAATGCGTCACGAAGCTTCAGTGTCGTCAGCTTCATGAGAAATCCACGCACACCCTCCTCGAGGCCAGCAACAGGGGCTGTTTCCTCCCGGCAACCAGAGAAGCGACTCGCCCCGCCGGCGCTCAACGAACAGACGCTGAAGCAGGAGTCGCAGCCAACACCCACGTCAGATAAAATATTTTTTTATTCCCAGGCTCTGCTATGGCGTTGCAGCACAGATACTCAGATCTCATGGGGACATAAAAGCCTTCTTCACAGGGTGTTCTGTGCAGAGGCAGGGACAGGCGTTCGCGGGCCAGGCAGGTCAAGGGGGACCCACTCATGCCTGTCACCGGCCAGGAATGAGGGAAACCAACAGGGGCTCAATGGCACCACGCAGGAGCCACTGGCCTAACAATGTGATGCACAGGCCACTTTCCAGGTCGGAAGCCCAGGAAAAGCACCAGAAACGCTGCCTAGGTTAGAGATACCACCAGGGACACAACGACTGTGCCCGGCCAGGCCCACCCCCCGGGACTTCCTGTACCAACGGCTACCGCGTCGGTCCGACAAATACAGATGCAGGTGCCACTGCAGACCCTGGAGAGGCAGAGCCCGGAAGGGACAGAGCCTGTTGCCAATTAAAAGCAATCCATAAGATAGTGTCTGAACACTTTGTGCCGGACGGCAGTCTGCAGCAGAGTAAAAAATAACACTAACACCTGAGTAAAAGGATTCGCCTACAGCCATTACTGGGCAGTCCAAAAGCGACTTAAAAGTGAAAGGAGCATCAGCTAGAGATTAAGAATGTAACTTCATCACAAAGCCAATGTTAAATCAACAGTTAATTAAAAGTCTTCTGTATAAAAAAAGGAAAATCATCCCCTAAACAGCCATTTCAAGTAAAACAAGCCAGAAAGGCACGAAACCCGCAGGGTGCTCACTGCAGGCTGAAGAAAGGCATGAAGGTGCGCTGGCTGCAGGCGGCGGCCAGGGGCTTGGAGGCAATGTACTGGATGATGTACTCCGGATAGGCCTGGTGCTTCTCAAAGATCACGAAGACGGAGGGCTCGGACATGCTGTCCACACAGCTGTCGTACAGGATGTTGCCCTGGGCCTCCCTGACCGGGGGGCGGACGAAGGCCGCGTTGCCCTGGATGAACTCGCCCACCAGCACCCGCGCCAGGAACATGGTGTGGGTGTTGGTGCTGGTGGTGCTGTAGTGGTGGGAGTACGAGGCGTCCCGGGCAAAGTAGCTCCCTGCAGAGGATGCCGAGGTCAGCCGGGCACCCGCGGCAGCCCGTGGCTGGAAGCGGCGTGCCCGCCCCCCACAAACCGGGTCAGGCCCACAGCCTCTACCCTCCCTCTGCTCCCGTTTTCCCAGCTTCTCCCTCGTGAAGGGCATCAGACGGATCACAAAACTCTGAGAAGGAACACGCCGAAGTCAGGGTCTGTCACTCCATTCCTAAAGGTCTCTGGGCACCTCCCTACCGACACGCCCCCAGAACCTCAGCTTCCTGAGCCATAACACGGGGCTCTGGGGCCTGACCTCCCACACCTGGTGTGGGAAGTGGCCAAGACCCCACATGTGGAACACGCTGCAGGCACTGGCCGCCCAGTGCACGGATCCACGGGTGGGAACCTGCGTCAGACGTGGCTGCCCACACATTCAGATTCACCACCTGCCGCCAGCTCCCTCGCACTCTGACCCCACGGCCGTCAGCACGCAGAATAAACCTGACAGATGGACCTGGCCTAGAAGCTGCTGACTACGGATCACACCATTACAAGGTTCTCTCAATTTAGTAACCCCTAGAGAGGAGAGAATGTTCTTGTTCTCAGGAGGTGTGAAAGGGGTGAAGGGGTATCATATATGCCACCTACTCCCAAATGGCTCAGAAATAAGAGAAAGGGTGATAAAGTCAATGTGAGCGTGTTAACGGTGATGAACTAGGTAAATTGTATGTGGGAAGGTTTATTATTCTTGCACTTTCCCTGTCAGTTAGAAATTATTTTCAAATAAAGTTTTAAAATAACCAAGAGACAGGAAACCACGTAACTCGCATTCACAGCAAGAATGACGTATTTACATGAGTGCATCTGACTGTTCGGATTTCTACTCTAAGGAAACAGCGCGGGCAGGTGGGAACCTGACTCGGGGCTGGGAAGGCGGCCTATCTCCTCTCCCCACCCCCACAGGGATGCAGGCCCATCGCCCAGGAAAGCCCAGCCCAGTCGAAGCCGCCCACGGGTGCGGGAGAGTCGGCTGCCCCTACCCCGGCCCGGCCCCCGAGTCTGAACTGCTACTGCTGGTGCACTTTCTGTGGTGACCCCCACGCCCTCCGTCAATCGGCTTGAAAGGGGTTTCTGGCCCGGACAGTGAGGCCCAGAGGGTTCTGCCAGCAGAGGCGCTTACCCTTGCCGTACGAAGAACCATGGAGACCACTGACCCGCCAGTCAAAGTTCTGCTGGCAGATGGCGTCGACGAAACCGGTGTTGGTGCCATGGAACAGCTGCCTCTCGTCCACCACCTGCCCGCCGTTTCGCTTCTGCATCTGCTCCTTTTGCCTAGAAACACGGGAGTGAACGTGCACTGGAGGCTGAGGGCACCTGCCACCTAACAGGCCACTCAGCCCAGGAAGACACATTTGAGACGTGCTATGAGACCAGGAGCTGTGAGACTCCAGTCATGGCCAGGGATCCGGAAGCAAGAGCAGGATCCAGGCGAGAGCAGAGGGAAGCCTTCCCTCCTGGGCTCCAGGCCTTCATGGCTCCTTGAACCCCCAAGGCAGAGAGATGAGCCCTCAGAAGGCAGCTGGAAGATGCTGGCCGGCGGAGGGCATCGTTCTCCTTCTCTTGTAAGTTTCCTATCTCATCACTGGGCTGGAGTCCAGATGACCTTGCTCCAGCCTCTCGTGGGGAAATAGAGAGGAGAGAATGTTCTTGTTCTCAGGAGGTGTGAAAGGGGTGAAGGGGTATCATATATGCCACCTACTCCCAAATGGCTCAGAAATAAGAGAAAGGGTGATAAAGTCAATGTGAGCGTGTTAACGGTGATGAACTAGGTAAATTGTATGTGGGAAGGTTTATTATTCTTGCACTTTCCCTGTCAGTTAGAAATTATTTTCAAATAAAGTTTTAAAATAACCAAGAGACAGGAAACCACGTAACTCGCATTCACAGCAAGAATGACGTATTTACATGAGTGCATCTGACTGTTCGGATTTCTACTCTAAGGAAACAGCGCGGGCAGGTGGGAACCTGACTCGGGGCTGGGAAGGCGGCCTATCTCCTCTCCCCACCCCCACAGGGATGCAGGCCCATCGCCCAGGAAAGCCCAGCCCAGTCGAAGCCGCCCACGGGTGCGGGAGAGTCGGCTGCCCCTACCCCGGCCCGGCCCCCGAGTCTGAACTGCTACTGCTGGTGCACTTTCTGTGGTGACCCCCACGCCCTCCGTCAATCGGCTTGAAAGGGGTTTCTGGCCCGGACAGTGAGGCCCAGAGGGTTCTGCCAGCAGAGGCGCTTACCCTTGCCGTACGAAGAACCATGGAGACCACTGACCCGCCAGTCAAAGTTCTGCTGGCAGATGGCGTCGACGAAACCGGTGTTGGTGCCATGGAACAGCTGCCTCTCGTCCACCACCTGCCCGCCGTTTCGCTTCTGCATCTGCTCCTTTTGCCTAGAAACACGGGAGTGAACGTGCACTGGAGGCTGAGGGCACCTGCCACCTAACAGGCCACTCAGCCCAGGAAGACACATTTGAGACGTGCTATGAGACCAGGAGCTGTGAGACTCCAGTCATGGCCAGGGATCCGGAAGCAAGAGCAGGATCCAGGCGAGAGCAGAGGGAAGCCTTCCCTCCTGGGCTCCAGGCCTTCATGGCTCCTTGAACCCCCAAGGCAGAGAGATGAGCCCTCAGAAGGCAGCTGGAAGATGCTGGCCGGCGGAGGGCATCGTTCTCCCTTCTCTTGTAAGTTTCCTATCTCATCACTGGGCTGGAGTCCAGATGACCTTGCTCCAGCCTCTCGTGGGGAAAGGGCAGCAGGACCCCAGGTCCAGCGTGAGGACCTTCTGTGGATATCCTCCCCCCCGACACATGCCCGAGGACATGCCAGTCCTCGGGCACCAAAATGAGGCCCCAGCCCTCTAGCTGCCAGGGCAAGAGCTTCAGCTCCCCAGGAGGTGGGTGCCTTACACAGATGCTCCCCCTGCCGAACCCCAGCGCAGCGGTCTAGTGCAGGAGCGAGCTCTGTCCCTGGGGAACCGGCAGCAACCCCCCCCCGCCCCCCCCCCACCCGCCCCGTCTCTCTGGAGGAGCACGCAAGTGCTGAGCTGAACAGATGAGGACAAACAGCAGCTGCTGTCACGGACTGTCCCCGCAGCACAGGGCATGTCTGGGAAGCAGCTGTCTGAAGGCGCAGAGGCATCAGCCCGCCGAGAGCAAGCCCGGACGCACCACTGGTAGACTTCCCAGAGGGCCGGGTTCTGGACCCGCTCAATCTTCTGAATGCAGCAGGAATGCATCGTACAGGTAAAGAGGCTCCTGACCTTCTCAAACTCTTCTGAGGACGAAGAGACGGTGATCTTCTGTAAGCAGCAAGCATTTTACTGTTACCACAAAGTGCAGAACGCGGATCTCACTCCCAAGGCTGCTCAGGAAATGCCAGAACCACCAGCAAATGCAGACAGCGTCTGCCGGCTCCCCTCCGGCTCCGAGGGGCAGCCTCCTCGGGCTCAGAAGTGCGTGGTTTGTCACGTCCTCCCCCACCCGGTGAAGCCAGCCTGCAGGACAGGCAGGTGCGACTCCGTCAGTACCTCCCCGGCCGAGAGCTCCTTGCACATCCCTGCTCTCTGCCAGACCCCACTCAGGGCTGCCTACAGGGTCTACAAGACCCGGAGCTGGTGCCAGTGGACACGGAACCCACTCACGTGACAGGCAAGGGGCACACCCTGGCACAGGCGGGGTCACATGTCACATCAGGCCCGCGCATAGCGGGCACCGAGGGGAGGCCAGGCTGGCGACAGCACACAGCCGCTCCGGAGCTCAGCAGGACCACGGCCCCGCTCTCTCCCAGCCGAGCCCGCCCTGCCCAAGTGCCTGGCTCCAGAAAACAACACTCCTGACAAGCCCGCATGGAGTGACAACCCACAAATTCCTGCTCCTGCAGCCCGGACCCCCACCAGCCTCGCTGCTCCCGGGTCCACAAGGCTGGGCCCAGTGACCCGTTCCAGGCTCTCCGGGGATCCCCTCTGCACCATCCTTTCCCCCACCCGAGTGCAGCCTTCTAACAACTACCTTGTTCCCCACGGACCCTAAGCGACCAGGGCTCCGTGTGAACATCCACGGCTCTCTGCCACCCCAAATCTGACTCTGCTCTCCCTGCTCCCGTCTCCCTGGAGGCCACCAAGCCCTCTCCCGCAAGCCTGCCCTCCCAGCCCAGAGCCCAGCAAGGACTCTCGCACCTATCCCAGCCTGCAGCTCAGCCCCCTGGCCAGGGCACCCCACAGCATGGCCTGCCCTCTCTCTCCTGCACCCCCACATCCTCCTAACACTGAGCCCTCTGCTGGTTTCCTTCCCTTTTCCTCTTAGTACAACTTTTATTGGCTACACAGCTCACTTATGCCTTAGTCAAGCCCTTCCTAGAAAACCTTCAGTTCATCCTCCTCCACCCATCCTCTCCCCTCGGGCCACAGCCACTTCCCGAGCGGTCAGGTAGCAGCAAACGTCACAAGCTCTGGAAGACTCCGCACTCTGCACGCACCTCTCAGCGGCAGAGGACACAGCAAGGGCCACTCACACCGGTGTCTGAGAACGCCCTCCTCCCAGCCTGGGGCAGTGCCAGTCTCATACCTGAAAGCCGGTGTCTGGCAGGGCCGAGCGGTCCCAATGGTCGGGAATGTTCTTTGGGCCTCGAGAATTGGCACTGCTATAAAATGTAAAGAAAAACACTTCAGTGTGTTCTTAGACATAAGCAGGCCTCGCAGAGGTGCCTCCAGCCACCGAGGCCATCAGCCTCGAGTCTCAGCACATCATCTGGACGGGCAGGGAGGAGGCGCACTCGCCACCACAGGAGAGCACTTCTGTCGCTGCCTGCGCGGCCAGAACCAATCGGGCACGAAGGATCCGTTCTCGCCAGCACCCCAACTCCACCACATAAGGGGGAGAGCATATGATTAAAGCCGCACACACAAACCCTCATCCGTGACTTTCTGAAATTCAAAGAGCCCTGAAACTTTCATTTAGGACGGCCTCAGGGCTTCCCTGGTGGTCCAGTTAAGAGTCTGGTGGGGGCTTCCTTCCCGGTCCCACAAGGCTGGGCCCAGTGACCCCCTCTAGCACCATCCTTTCCCCCACCCGAGTGCAGCCTTCTAACAACTACCTTGTTCCCCACGGACCCTAAGCGACCAGGGCTCCGTGTGAACATCCACGGCTCTCTGCCACCCCAAATCTGACTCTGCTCTCCCTGCTCCCGTCTCCCTGGAGGCCACCAAGCCCTCTCCCGCAAGCCTGCCCTCCCAGCCCAGAGCCCAGCAAGGACTCTCGCACCTATCCCAGCCTGCAGCTCAGCCCCCTGGCCAGGGCACCCCACAGCATGGCCTGCCCTCTCTCTCCTGCACCCCCACATCCTCCTAACACTGAGCCCTCTGCTGGTTTCCTTCCCTTTTCCTCTTAGTACAACTTTTATTGGCTACACAGCTCACTTATGCCTTAGTCAAGCCCTTCCTAGAAAACCTTCAGTTCATCCTCCTCCACCACACATCCTCTCCCCTCGGGCCACAGCCACTTCCCGAGCGGTCAGGTAGCAGCAAACGTCACAAGCTCTGGAAGACTCCGCACTCTGCACGCACCTCTCAGCGGCAGAGGACACAGCAAGGGCCACTCACACCGGTGTCTGAGAACGCCCTCCTCCCAGCCTGGGGCAGTGCCAGTCTCATACCTGAAAGCCGGTGTCTGGCAGGGCCGAGCGGTCCCAATGGTCGGGAATGTTCTTTGGGCCTCGAGAATTGGCACTGCTATAAAATGTAAAGAAAAACACTTCAGTGTGTTCTTAGACATAAGCAGGCCTCGCAGAGGTGCCTCCAGCCACCGAGGCCATCAGCCTCGAGTCTCAGCACATCATCTGGACGGGCAGGGAGGAGGCGCACTCGCCACCACAGGAGAGCACTTCTGTCGCTGCCTGCGCGGCCAGAACCAATCGGGCACGAAGGATCCGTTCTCGCCAGCACCCCAACTCCACCACATAAGGGGGAGAGCATATGATTAAAGCCGCACACACAAACCCTCATCCGTGACTTTCTGAAATTCAAAGAGCCCTGAAACTTTCATTTAGGACGGCCTCAGGGCTTCCCTGGTGGTCCAGTTAAGAGTCTGGTGGGGGCTTCCTTCCCCTGGTGGTCCAGTGGGTAGGGACACCGCCTTGCAGTGCAAGGGGCACCAGTTCGATCCCTGGCCTGGGAAGATCCCACGTGCCGTGGAGCGGCTGGACTGATGTGTCCAATCACCGAGCCGGAGCTCTGGGGTGCATGTGCCCAGAGCTGGCGCTCTGCGACGACAGACGCCACCGCGATGGGAGGCCCACAGGAGCCAAAGAACAAAGACGGATGAAAACAGAGAAACGAAAGACCAATAGAAGTAGCCCGCCCGTCCCCCTCCCTCCCCACCCCACCCCTCAAAAGATTAAAAAAAAAAAAAAAGAGTCTGGTGGTCAAGAGTCTGCCTTGCAATGCAGGGGACATTGGTTTGATCACTAGTCCAGGAAGATCTGATGATGCCACGGAGCAACATGTGCCACAACTAATGAGCCCTTGTGCCTCTACGACTCCCATCCAAGCACTAACCAGGCCCAACCCTGCTTAGCTTCCGAGATCAGACAAGGTCAGGCGTGTTCAGGGTGGTGCGGTTGGAGATGCACCTCAACTACTACAGCTTTTGGGCCCTAGAGCCTGCGCTCCCCAAGACAAGCCACTACAATGAGAAGCCTGTGCACAGTGACTGGAAAGTAGCTCTCACTTGCTACAAAGAGAGAAAGTCTATGCAGCAAAGAAGACCCAGCACAGTTAAAAATAACTAAACACATTATTAAGAAGAAACAACCTCAATGAAAGTAACACACCACTGGAAATCAACTACACTCCAATAAAAAAGCAGTGATTGGTATTTTTTCTTAAAAAAAAATTAACTTAAAAAAGTTACCTTCAATGATGTATATAACTGGAATATAAAACACTTTTTAATGTCAACATTCACTTGGCAGTAGAAATTTGACTCGAACTGCTAAGAAAACTGACTTGTGGTCTCTCTTTCCTTCTTAAAGTGACTCTGAAAAAAGTATTAGCATGTTTAATTGCATGTGTCACAGAATACACGCAACACATGCTCTTTCTAAAAATGAAATAAAAATAAAAACAGATTTCGAAAAAAACATGCAGCCCAAAGGGTTTGAAATAAGGACTTTGAAACTAACTCCAAATCATTTCTAGTCAGTTTCAGAAGGCTCTGTTCTTCCTACAATAGATCAACCTTCCGTTTCTCCTGGCATGACACATGTACCTTCATCCTAAGCCTCAAACAACTCCCACAAATAACTTTTCTAAGAAAATGGCACAGAATAACTTTAAAAGGTCCCACAAGCAAGAATCTGCCAAAAACAGACCCATGAAGATGTAAGATGCTTACATCTTCTCGTTACAGCAGCGTATTAGCTGCTAATACAGCGTATTAGCAGGCAGGTTTATAAAGCAACTATTCTTTCTATGTTTAAAGAAATTTTTTTTTTTTTAAGATTTATTTATTTCTTTATTTTTGGGCGGGGTTGGGGAGGGAGGGGCGCGGGCGGGCCACTTCTATTGGTCTTTCATTTCTCTATTTTCAATCCGTCTTTGTTCTTTGGCCCCTGTGGCCCTCCCATTGCAGCAGCCTCTGTTGTCGCAGAGCGCCGGCTCAGGGCGCATGCGCTCCAGAGCTCCGGCTCGGTGATTGGACACATCAGTCCAGCTGCTCTGCGGCACGTGGGATCTTCCCAGGCCAGGGATCAAACTGGTGCCCCTTGCACTGCAAGGCGGTGTCCTTATCCACTGGACCACCAGGGGAAGCCCTGTTTAAAGAAATTTAAGACAAATTGTAAAAGCATATGAAAGGATCAGAAAACTATAAAAAGACCTGGAGGATTTGGGGGCAAAATTGTAGAAATGAAAAACACCATGTATGAAGTAGAAGATCAATGGACAGGCTTACTAGCAGATCAGACAACCTAAAGAGAAGCGGGTGAGCTGAAAGGTAAGAGCAGTGAAATTATCCAGAATGTGGGGCAGAACCATCAGGAGGTGAACAAGGTGGGGAAGAAGTCAAGATGTGGAGCACAGGGTGAGAATGCCTGCATCTAGTCACAGCCAAAGTGAAGCTCCATAAAGAGTTGAGAACAGGGTGAAGGCAATTCTCAGAGACACACAAACCTACAGATACAAGCACAAAGAATCTCAAACAGAATAAAAATACACACCTAGGGCTTCCCTGGTGGTCCAGTGGGTAGAGAGTCCGCCTTGCAGTGCAAGGGGCACTGGCTCAATCCCTGACCTGGGAAGATCCTGTGTGCTGTGGAGCGGCTGGACTGGTGTGTCCAATTACCGAGCCAGAGCTCTGGAGCGCATGCGCCCAGAGCCGGTGCTCTGTAACGAGAGAGGCACTGCAGTGGGAGGCCCACACAGGCCAAAAAATGAAGATGGATGAAAATAAATAAATAAATAACCAATAAAAGAGGCCAAAATTAAAAAAAAAAAAAAGTACACACCTAGACACGCCAGAGTGCATAATACAAAGACAAATGGAAAATCTTAAAAGCAGCCAGAAGTGGAGAAAAAAACAGCGATTCCGGCAAAAATCACCAGTTGTACCAACAGCTAATTTCTCAAAAGCAGTAACAGAAACCAAAGGACAGCGGAGTCCTATCTTCAACATTCCAAGAGAAAATAACAAGTAAAATGTCTATACCCAAGTATAGATACAATATGAAGATCATATCTGTGACCCCATTAACTGTGCAAATAGATGACTGGTTTCTAAAAGCAAGCCACACAAGAGTCCCAGTGGCCACAGAGGCCCAAGCAGACTTGCTGCTGGAGTCACGACCACCAGTTCCTGTCACACAGGATAAAAGGAAGAACCACGTACTTTCCTGAATCAATGTATGTGAAAGAGCAGGGAGATGCTGAATGCCTTGTACCTTAGTCTCAACTTCACCAAAATGATCACGCTTCTTTCTGTCATGTGGTGTCTGCCATGGTGCCTTGAAAACTAAGTAGAGTGATGACAAAAAAATCTAGTCTCAGAAAGAAGATAGGCTCTTCTACACTGCACCTAGAGTCGGCTCTGGGTAGGGAAAATTAAAAATGATGTCCAGGGGCTTCCCTGATGGTCTAGTGGTTAAAAACCCTCCTTCCAATGCAGGAGACAAGGGTCAGAGCCTTGGTCAGGGAACTCAACTCCCACATGCCTCCAGGCAACCACACCAGCGTGCTGTCACTACTCAGCCTGCAGACCATAATGAGATTCCACACGCTGCAACCAAGATCTGACACAGTCAAATAAATACATGTCCAGAAGCAGAATCAGTCATAATTAATCAAAACTAAATCCAGAAGTAATCCACAGAAGACAGTATCTCTGCATGGTAAAATACTTCATACAGCTAAAAGGCAAACAACAAATGAAGGAAAAAGACTGCAATTTACATAACAAACCAAGGGCTGATCTCCCCAATAGATAGAAGACTTTTAATGTTTAAGAAACATACCAAAATGTTCACTGAAGAATGGACAAAAAGAAACAGTCCCCAGAAAAAGAAATGCAAATGGATCTTACCTGTCAGGAAAGAATCTTAAACCTCATTCATAAAGAAAGTGAATTAAATACACTGAAATACCCTTTCCCACCTCTATGGAAGAGCTTGATGACCCCTCTATTTCCAAGGCTGAGGGAAACAAGCACCTCACACATTCTGAGAGGAGTGCACATGGTTCAACCTCACAAAGAGGAACTTGCCTTTAACCTTCCAGACTCCCAATCTGATGGCCCACCTCCACAACTATGAAACAGCACAAACAGCAGACATCCTTTGTGGTATCATACTCATGCCAGTAGAAGAGTCCCAGTGGCCACAGAGGCCCAAGCAGACTTGCTGCTGGAGTCACGACCACCAGTTCCTGTCACACAGGATAAAAGGAAGAACCACGTACTTTCCTGAATCAATGTATGTGAAAGAGCAGGGAGATGCTGAATGCCTTGTACCTTAGTCTCAACTTCACCAAAATGATCACGCTTCTTTCTGTCATGTGGTGTCTGCCATGGTGCCTTGAAAACTAAGTAGAGTGATGACAAAAAAATCTAGTCTCAGAAAGAAGATAGGCTCTTCTACACTGCACCTAGAGTCGGCTCTGGGTAGGGAAAATTAAAAATGATGTCCAGGGGCTTCCCTGATGGTCTAGTGGTTAAAAACCCTCCTTCCAATGCAGGAGACAAGGGTCAGAGCCTTGGTCAGGGAACTCAACTCCCACATGCCTCCAGGCAACCACACCAGCGTGCTGTCACTACTCAGCCTGCAGACCATAATGAGATTCCACACGCTGCAACCAAGATCTGACACAGTCAAATAAATACATGTCCAGAAGCAGAATCAGTCATAATTAATCAAAACTAAATCCAGAAGTAATCCACAGAAGACAGTATCTCTGCATGGTAAAATACTTCATACAGCTAAAAGGCAAACAACAAATGAAGGAAAAAGACTGCAATTTACATAACAAACCAAGGGCTGATCTCCCCAATAGATAGAAGACTTTTAATGTTTAAGAAACATACCAAAATGTTCACTGAAGAATGGACAAAAAGAAACAGTCCCCAGAAAAAGAAATGCAAATGGATCTTACCTGTCAGGAAAGAATCTTAAACCTCATTCATAAAGAAAGTGAATTAAATACACTGAAATACCCTTTCCCACCTCTATGGAAGAGCTTGATGACCCCTCTATTTCCAAGGCTGAGGGAAACAAGCACCTCACACATTCTGAGAGGAGTGCACATGGTTCAACCTCACAAAGAGGAACTTGCCTTTAACCTTCCAGACTCCCAATCTGATGGCCCACCTCCACAACTATGAAACAGCACAAACAGCAGACATCCTTTGTGGTATCATACTCATACCAGTAGAAGACCACAAAAAGGCAAAACATTCCTTGAAAGAGGACAGATAAAACCATGGCATGTACACATGATGGAGAACCATGAAGATAGAATTCAGAGGACTTCAATGGGGCTTCCCTGGTGGTCCAGTGGGTAAAGAGTCCGCCTTGCAGTGCAAGTTCGATCCCTCGCTTGGGAAGATCCCACGTGCGGCAGAGTGGCTGGACTGTGTGTCCAATCATGAGCCAGCGCTCTGGAGCGCATGCGCCCAGAGCCAGTGCTCTGCAACCAGAGTGGCCACTGCAATGGGAGGCCCACACAGGCCAAAGAATAAAGATAGATGAAAATAAATAAACAAAAAACCAATAAAAAAGAGGTCAAAAATTTAAAAAAGAAGAAGAAGAAGAAGATTTCAATGAAATGAAAGGGAGTAATTTTTTTTTTTTTCTCTCAAAATTTGTATACTCAGAAGTGAAGCTTCCCTGGGGTGGCTCAGACAGTAAAGAATCTGCCTGCCATGAGGGAGGCCTGGGTCTGATCCCTGGGTTGGGAAGATCCCCTGGAGAAGGAAACGGCCACCCACCCAAGTATTCTTGCCTGGAGAATCCCATGGACAGAGAAGCCTTGTGGGCTATAATTCACGGGGTTGAAAAGAGTCAAACACAACTGAATGACTAACACATACACTAGGTGATCACCACAATAAGTCTAGTAATGATGCATTTTTAACTGAAAAACAAAAAGGTACAGAAGAGTATACACAGAATGCTACCATTTATGCAAGAAAAGGAAATGATACTTGAATATACACATTCGCTCATTTTTGTAAAAAGAAACACAGTAAAGATAAACCAGAACTGATGAAAATGGCTGCCCATCATGGAAACAGTGTGGAGCTAACAATGAGCAGAAGAACGCTAACTACTGAGGATATCTCTTCACAGTTCTAACTTCTAAATCATGTTTAACATACAGCCAAAAATAAAGCTTATTAAGAAAGGGAGGAAGGAAAGCACACTTGGCTTCAAAGAAACAGGTAGGGCCAACCCCAGGAGGTTACTCTGTTAAGACTCACAGGCACCTGATTTGCTTGGATTGATAATGCCTTCCCCTCTAGCTTCTTTAAATGACCGTGCCATACTCCACAACCACAGCCACTGAAGTCCACCTGTGACACCTCAGAACAGAAATACTACGGACTCTCTGTGAACAGAATTGAGTCAGATTTCTCCAGCAAATGGAAGGTGCAGTCCCCCGACAGCAGCACTGGCTACAGTCCTGACTTGGGCTGTCATGCACCCAAGTTCTAACCTGCAGAACCCACCCCAGCAAGTGGCCGTTGGGGTTGCAGAGAACTGACCCCTCCCCACCAGCTCTAATCTCAGCACAATGCCTCAAGCCTAAAACTACCGATTCAGGGCTTCCCTGGTGGTCCAGTGGGTGAGGACACCGCCTTGCAGTGCAAGGGGCGCCGGTTCGATCCCTGGCATGGGAAGATCCCACGTGCCGCGGAGCAGCTGGACCGATGTGTCCAATTACCGAGCCGGAGCTCTGGAGCGCATGTGCCCAGAGCCGGTGCTCTGCGACAACAGAGGCCGCCGCAATGGGAGGCCCACACAGGCCAAAGAACAGAGATGGATGCAAGTGGACAAATGAAAGACCTATAGAAGTGGCCCGCCTGCTCCCCTCCCCCCCCCCCCACCCCCCACCAAAATAAATAAATAAATAAATCTTTAAAAAAAAAAAAAACACTACTGATTCAGAGGGGTCTGACAAGTGCAAAGTTCACAAACTGGCCCCCATCAGCTGCAGGAATGCCCGGCTCCTCAATGCTTGGAAGGCCAGCCACTGGCCCAGGGGCTTCTGGGAGCCTGTGATGTACGGGACCCACCCTGAGGATGAAGTTGGCTCATGAGTGCCCGCAGCACCTGTTGTTGGTCTTTTTGGTATTCCATGATACTCAAGTACTAAAACAATGGACTTTTACCAGTGCAATTTTTAGTGTATTCCATTATTTCAACATTTACAAAAATTCAGGACTGTGACTCAATTATTCACTTGAAAAGACAAGCTGATAAGCTGGCTTCAAGTCTAGACTGGTCTGCAGACCACAAGCAGCCTTATAGTTACATATCACAAGGTATGTAACTGTTTTTTAAAGTTTTAAATGCAAAGGAGGAAGGAAAGCACACTTGGCTTCAAAGAAACAGGTAGGGCCAACCCCAGGAGGTTACTCTGTTAAGACTCACAGGCACCTGATTTGCTTGGATTGATAATGCCTTCCCCTCTAGCTTCTTTAAATGACCGTGCCATACTCCACAACCACAGCCACTGAAGTCCACCTGTGACACCTCAGAACAGAAATACTACGGACTCTCTGTGAACAGAATTGAGTCAGATTTCTCCAGCAAATGGAAGGTGCAGTCCCCCGACAGCAGCACTGGCTACAGTCCTGACTTGGGCTGTCATGCACCCAAGTTCTAACCTGCAGAACCCACCCCAGCAAGTGGCCGTTGGGGTTGCAGAGAACTGACCCCTCCCCACCAGCTCTAATCTCAGCACAATGCCTCAAGCCTAAAACTACCGATTCAGGGCTTCCCCTGGTGGTCCAGTGGGTGAGGACACCGCCTTGCAGTGCAAGGGGCGCCGGTTCGATCCCTGGCATGGGAAGATCCCACGTGCCGCGGAGCAGCTGGACCGATGTGTCCAATTACCGAGCCGGAGCTCTGGAGCGCATGTGCCCAGAGCCGGTGCTCTGCGACAACAGAGGCCGCCGCAATGGGAGGCCCACACAGGCCAAAGAACAGAGATGGATGCAAGTGGACAAATGAAAGACCTATAGAAGTGGCCCGCCTGCTCCCCTCCCTCCCCACCCCACCCCCACCAAAATAAATAAATAAATAAATCTTTAAAAAAAAAAAAAACACTACTGATTCAGAGGGGTCTGACAAGTGCAAAGTTCACAAACTGGCCCCCATCAGCTGCAGGAATGCCCGGCTCCTCAATGCTTGGAAGGCCAGCCACTGGCCCAGGGGCTTCTGGGAGCCTGTGATGTACGGGACCCACCCTGAGGATGAAGTTGGCTCATGAGTGCCCGCAGCACCTGTTGTTGGTCTTTTTGGTATTCCATGATACTCAAGTACTAAAACAATGGACTTTTACCAGTGCAATTTTTAGTGTATTCCATTATTTCAACATTTACAAAAATTCAGGACTGTGACTCAATTATTCACTTGAAAAGACAAGCTGATAAGCTGGCTTCAAGTCTAGACTGGTCTGCAGACCACAAGCAGCCTTATAGTTACATATCACAAGGTATGTAACTTTTTTTTTTTTTTTAAAGATTTATTTATTTATTTACTTTGGGCGGGGGTCGGGTTGGGGAGGGAGGGGTGTGGGCGGGCCACTTCTATTGGCTTTCATTTCTCTATTTTCATTTGTCTTCGTTCTTTGGCTCCTGTGGGCCTCCCATCGCGGTGGCCTCTGTTGTTGCAGAGCACCGGCTCTGGGCGCATGTGCTCCAGAGCTCCGGCTCGGTGATTGGACACATCGGTCCAGCCGCTCCGCGGCACGTGGGATCTTCCCAGGCCAGGGATCGAACCGGCGCCCCTTGCACTGCAAGGCAGTGTCCTTACCCACTGGACCACCAGGGGAAGCCCAGGTATGTAACTTTTACCCATATGGGTAATTTTTTGGTTCAATGCCTTTCCAACTAGTGGAATTTTTAAAAAAAATTGATTTCAAAGCTTCTATCTGGATTTTTATTTATGTATGTATTTGTTTATTCTTCTATTTGGCTGTGCCAGATCTTAGCTGTGGCATGTAGGATTTTTAGTTTTAGCTTGTGAACCTTTAGCTGTGGCATGCGGGACCCAGTTCCCAGACCAGGGATTGAACCTGGGTCCCCTGCATTGGGAGCACAGAGTCTTCACCACTAGACCACCAGGGAAGTCCCCTCGTGGAATATTAATGCCGTTAGCCAAACTGCTCTAGGTGATGTGGCAACGGCATTGCCATTCATACATAACACAACTGGAGGCCAAAGAGGAACTTTAAATGCTTTGTCAGAAACAAAACCCACAGTTTGCTACTAGTGGACAAAATCTGAAAAACAGTACTGATGAACGTATTTGCAGGGGAGGAACAGAGACACGGACACGGAGAACAGACGTGTGGATACAGGGATGGAGAGAGAGGGCGGGACAAGTTAAGAAAGCAGCCCTGACATGTATGCACTGCCCTGTGGAGAACAGAGTCGGGGGAAGCTGCTGCAGAGCACGGGGCGCTCAGCTCCATCCACCGCGACAGCTGATTCATGCCGATGTACAGCAGTAACTAACACAACGTTGTAAAGCAACTGTACTCCAATTAAAAAATAAATAAGAGGGCTTCCCTGGTGGCCCAGTGGGTAAGGACACCGCCTTGCAGTGTAAGGGGCATCGGTTCGATCCCTGGCCTGGGAAGATCCCACGTGCCACAGAGCGGCTGGACCCGTGTGTCCAATTACCGAGCTAGAGCTCTGGAGCGCATGCGCCCAGAGCTGGTGCTCTGCGACAACAGAGGCCACTGCGTGGGAGTCCCACACGGGCCAAAGAACAAAAGATGGATGAAAAACAGATAAATGAAAGACCAATAAAAGTGGCCCACCCGCCTCCTCCTCCCTCCCAAACCCGCCCCCCTCAAAAAAAAAAAAAAAAAAAGGGAAAATAAATAAATAAAAACATAAACAACCCAGAACTGACAGAACCAGAAAATTATCAGAGTTAGATTATTATTATTATTCTTTTCTCATTCTTTAAGTTAAGTCTAACTTCAGAAAGAAATTTTTGATTTCTGGAAACAACCTGCACAAGAATACCTTCATGTCTCCGTAACACCACTGGCAAACTTAAGGATAAAACATCTCATTAAGTGATTTGGGAGGGGGGTATCTTTTTCCCTTCTGTTGTGTTTGGCTTATCATTTATTGCTTTGTTAACTGTATCTATATACACCAAACATTTATCTTTTTATAAACGTATGTTATATATTATACCTTTATCATATATTTGTACTTGAAGTGTGACAAAAACACACAGATTTTCCTGTTTCATGAAGCCCTGACCCTCTTAGCAATCACTCATCTGAAGCAGCAGCACTCTGGGATTATGTGAAGGAAGGGACAAATACACTCAGAGGAGGGCGAGGCACAGAAAACAGAGGCAGAGTGCCAGGGTGTGAGTGTGTGGGCCAACCAGCCCCGACGCTGCCGCCTGCAGCAGAGCACTCACCGGCTGAAACACACACTCCATCTCACATTCCCCAAATGCCACTTACCGAGTTTGCTTCTTTTGCTTCATTTTCACATCGTGGGGAGACACATACTTGGGTCTCCGGCAAACCCTTCTAACTGTGCCATAGACCAGGTTTTTCTGAACAAAGGCTGGAAAAAAAAACCATGTATACACATATTGGACCACAATGTTTTATAAACACAAATTAAGCAGGTGGTAAGGCTAATTCAAATGTTAAAGCCCGCCTTGCAGTGTAAGGGGCATCGGTTCGATCCCTGGCCTGGGAAGATCCCACGTGCCACAGAGCGGCTGGACCCGTGTGTCCAATTACCGAGCTAGAGCTCTGGAGCGCATGCGCCCAGAGCTGGTGCTCTGCGACAACAGAGGCCACTGCGTGGGAGTCCCACACGGGCCAAAGAACAAAAGATGGATGAAAAACAGATAAATGAAAGACCAATAAAAGTGGCCCACCCGCCCCCCCCCCCCCCCCCAACCCCCCCCCCCCAAAAAAAAAAAAAAAAAAGGGAAAATAAATAAATAAAAACATAAACAACCCAGAACTGACAGAACCAGAAAATTATCAGAGTTAGATTATTATTATTATTCTTTTCTCATTCTTTAAGTTAAGTCTAACTTCAGAAAGAAATTTTTGATTTCTGGAAACAACCTGCACAAGAATACCTTCATGTCTCCGTAACACCACTGGCAAACTTAAGGATAAAACATCTCATTAAGTGATTTGGGAGGGGGGTATCTTTTTCCCTTCTGTTGTGTTTGGCTTATCATTTATTGCTTTGTTAACTGTATCTATATACACCAAACATTTATCTTTTTATAAACGTATGTTATATATTATACCTTTATCATATATTTGTACTTGAAGTGTGACAAAAACACACAGATTTTCCTGTTTCATGAAGCCCTGACCCTCTTAGCAATCACTCATCTGAAGCAGCAGCACTCTGGGATTATGTGAAGGAAGGGACAAATACACTCAGAGGAGGGCGAGGCACAGAAAACAGAGGCAGAGTGCCAGGGTGTGAGTGTGTGGGCCAACCAGCCCCGACGCTGCCGCCTGCAGCAGAGCACTCACCGGCTGAAACACACACTCCATCTCACATTCCCCAAATGCCACTTACCGAGTTTGCTTCTTTTGCTTCATTTTCACATCGTGGGGAGACACATACTTGGGTCTCCGGCAAACCCTTCTAACTGTGCCATAGACCAGGTTTTTCTGAACAAAGGCTGGAAAAAAAAACCATGTATACACATATTGGACCACAATGTTTTATAAACACAAATTAAGCAGGTGGTAAGGCTAATTCAAATGTTAAAGCCCACCATCAGTCTGTTAAAAACAAAGCAGTTTTACACATTTCAAATATTCATAATAGGTATCCGTAGGAGACTGAGCGTAATGAATAGATCAAGGATTAGTAATTGACATATCAATTATCCATGAGTGCTTTTAAACTGTTCCTTCCAATCTCGTTTAAACTATTATTCTGCTTGGCAATTTTTCCCAGCTTGGGTATAAAAAAGCTTCAGCCCAGCCTGAGACCAAATTACCACCTCCTGAGCCAGTGGGATTTACAGTTAACATAATTTTACTCTTATGACCTTCTTCTCTTTGTTTGACCTAAGCTTACAGCATTATTTCTCAACATTTTATAACATGTATTGTCTTTAATAAATGCAATTCTTACTCTATGCCAACCCCTAAGATTCAGATAAGGGAATCTATCTTTCAGGTTGAAAACTCATGATACCTGTAAGTTAGATTACACACTGTGACCCAGCAGGGAAACTCTCAAGTCTTACTTTCTACACTTAAAATACAAACAATTTACTTTGACTTGAAAAACTAACTCACTCTACTGCACTTGAGTGTATACCTTGAGATCAACTAGGAGCGTGTCCCTTATGCTGCAGCTCAGGTGATTTTCAAGACTGGGCCCTCCTGGGGAGTTTCCCCCAGTCTAATCAGGAGCCCACACATCCAAGGTGGCTCCCACAACCCCTCAGTTACCCACTGCTCAACCTCCCACCAGTACTCTGCCAATTAGCTTACACAGGCAGGCTTTTCATTGTTCTGTTGACTAACATTGTGATGACTTTCAAATGAGCTTTTAAAGGTGAAATCAAAAGGTATTTGAGATGTGTGAATGGGCTAAGTACATGTGAGACCCATCCCCTACTGTCCCTTGGACAGAGTAAATACGAGGCCTTCTCCTAATTTACCCTGAGAGGTACACCAGTGAGGTCCCTCGACAAGCCCTGCCTGGGGCTGCTGCTGACGGACACTCCATCTCACATTCCCCAAATGCCACTTACCGAGTTTGCTTCTTTTGCTTCATTTTCACATCGTGGGGAGACACATACTTGGGTCTCCGGCAAACCCTTCTAACTGTGCCATAGACCAGGTTTTTCTGAACAAAGGCTGGAAAAAACCATGTATACACATATTGGACCACAATGTTTTATAAACACAAATTAAGCAGGTGGTAAGGCTAATTCAAATGTTAAAGCCCACCATCAGTCTGTTAAAAACAAAGCAGTTTTACACATTTCAAATATTCATAATAGGTATCCGTAGGAGACTGAGCGTAATGAATAGATCAAGGATTAGTAATTGACATATCAATTATCCATGAGTGCTTTTAAACTGTTCCTTCCAATCTCGTTTAAACTATTATTCTGCTTGGCAATTTTTCCCAGCTTGGGTATAAAAAAGCTTCAGCCCAGCCTGAGACCAAATTACCACCTCCTGAGCCAGTGGGATTTACAGTTAACATAATTTTACTCTTATGACCTTCTTCTCTTTGTTTGACCTAAGCTTACAGCATTATTTCTCAACATTTTATAACATGTATTGTCTTTAATAAATGCAATTCTTACTCTATGCCAACCCCTAAGATTCAGATAAGGGAATCTATCTTTCAGGTTGAAAACTCATGATACCTGTAAGTTAGATTACACACTGTGACCCAGCAGGGAAACTCTCAAGTCTTACTTTCTACACTTAAAATACAAACAATTTACTTTGACTTGAAAAACTAACTCACTCTACTGCACTTGAGTGTATACCTTGAGATCAACTAGGAGCGTGTCCCTTATGCTGCAGCTCAGGTGATTTTCAAGACTGGGCCCTCCTGGGGAGTTTCCCCCAGTCTAATCAGGAGCCCACACATCCAAGGTGGCTCCCACAACCCCTCAGTTACCCACTGCTCAACCTCCCACCAGTACTCTGCCAATTAGCTTACACAGGCAGGCTTTTCATTGTTCTGTTGACTAACATTGTGATGACTTTCAAATGAGCTTTTAAAGGTGAAATCAAAAGGTATTTGAGATGTGTGAATGGGCTAAGTACATGTGAGACCCATCCCCTACTGTCCCTTGGACAGAGTAAACACGAGGCCTTCTCCCTAATTTACCCTGAGAGAGGTACACCAGTGAGGTCCCTCGACAAGCCCTGCCTGGGGCTGCTGCTGACGGACACCAGCTGACAGGCAGCAGAACTCTGCTTCTGGAGTTCTGTGACTAGTCTGTGATGGGAGCCCCTTAAAGGACAGTCAGGTCTTCCCTGATCCTACAGAAGGAGTCATCAGGCCTGCTGTGTGTGTGTTTGAAACAAACTTGCTTCCTAATAAACATTTAGTTAATAAATGTGAGTGGCAGACAGGCGTCTGGGAGTTGCTTTCACCCTGCCGAGTAGGGAGGTTAGAGAGGGAGAGGTGAAATCGCCCCAGCTTCTGTGGCTACTGTCTTCTATCAGCACACAGACCAGAGGACTGTGCCCACTCACGCGAGTTTGGGGCAGTCTGCAGGAAACATGCTTGAGTTTGCAGTAAACTCAATGCGTGTTCTGCCCCACCGTCATCTTGACTATTCTGTCCCCTGCGGGTGCTGCCTGTGTTGAGAATGACAAAAGGCTGCATCTGACCTTTCTGGCTGATTTGCTTTGATATTGTTCAGATACATGAATCTGTGGTCAGCAGCAGTCAGATGGTGGCAGCTGCACAGACTTGCTCTTCAGGCCAGTCCTGACTGACTGTTCCAGTGTGCCCTCACCATGCCCTTGCGTGCACCTGTGAATGTCAGACTGTGGACTGCAAAGCACCTCACATGACTGGTGTTCTCTAACAGACATGGAGGCGGTGAGCAGTTCTCACTGTAAAGCATGAGAAACTTTTAGGCTCTCTGCACGGGCACATTGAGGGGAGAGCAATTCTACTTTAAGCAAAACCGCAAGCGCAGGGCTTCTCTGCTGGTCCAGTGGGTAAAGAGTCTGCCTTGCAGTGCCAGGGGCACGGGGTCGACCCCTGGCCCTGGAAGATCCCACATGCCGAGGAGCAGCTGGACCGGTGTATCTGATTATGAGTCAGTGCTCTGGAGCCCATGCGCCCAGAGCCGGTGCTCTGCAACGAGAGGGGCCACTGCGGTGGGAGGCCCACACTGGCCAGCGAATAAAGATGGATGAAAATCAATAAATAAATAACCAATAAGAGGCTAAAAAAAAAAAACCACAAGTGCTACAAATCCACAAGCAAAACTAACTGCCTAAACACAGGCAGACAGAGTGGATTTAGGATAATTCACCAAAGGCACTTTATTGCCCTCCAAACAGATGGTCCACAAAAGTGAACAATACACTACGCTTAAAGGAAGGTCCACTTAATTTCCTTAAAAAATGCTGAAAACTAAGATGGATCCAGAGATTAAAATGTGAATTTAAAGCCAAAACTGAACTAACAGGGATGGATTGATAAATCCATGTGACAATGGCTTGAGAGAAGCTACAAAAAACTAAGGGGAGAAAAAACCACCACACCTCACACACAAGCCGCTGGAAGATCTGACCAAAGGGCGTCTGGTCTGCTTCTGTCTGTCCGTCTGTCTTGTAGGCAATAGAACAAGCCATTTAAGGCCCAAACTAAGGACAGCACGAGCAGAGCACCTGATAACCTGCTTCCTGGCAATTTCTAGCTGCAGTGTGTAACCCCCATGTGTTTCCAGACGGCGTCTGTGCTAAAGGGGCCTCTGCGGCTGGGAACGGGAGGCGGAGCCGCACAGCAGACCCGCTGGGGCGATGTCGACAACCAAGCCGAGTCCTCGGACACAGGGGCCCGCCCCGGCACACAGGACACCGCTGGAGGGCCGCCCGCACCACCACTGCCCACAGGCTGATGCTCCCTGTGCCTCCACACTCGGGGCTCCCGCCCCTTCCACCTCCCACAGGCAGCTGCCCCTCCATCCTGCTGGCTTTTTCATCTGCTAACAGGTCTATCCTCCCTTCTAGACCGGCAGCACTTCAGGAGCAGGGCTCACTCCAGCCTTCTCTCCACTGGCCCTCCATCTGAGTGTGGCGTTCTTCCAGGGTTAAGATGGAGAAGGCAGAGCCAGCAAATGACCAGGCCCTGCGGTGTGAGTGCCGTGGACCGGGAAATACCTCTGTCCTCCACCCCAGCCCTGGCCAGGCTGCACAGCGTAAGGGATCTCAGTTCCCTGACCAGGAACCGAACCTAGGCCACAGCAGTGAAAGCCCAGAATCCTAACCACTAAGCCACCAGGGAACTCCAGGAAGTACCTTGGAAGTCTAACTCGTATTTGTGCTTTCCTGCCTGGAAGCTCAGAGTGGCTGCCTGGGGGCTAGAGCCCCGGGCACAGTACGCCAGGTAGGCCTTCTCCAAATCGCTGCTGGTGACGCTGGTCACGGGGTGCTCCATGGCCTATGAAGGGAAAGCCAGACATGTGGTAAGGGCAAGAGGACAGACACTAGGAGCCATCCAACCACCCTGCAGATATGCCCAGAGTTGCTGTCCATGTCCTGTGGGAGGCAGAGGAAAGGAGCCAACAGGACTGCCTGCTATTATCTGCTGAGGAAAATGGAAGACAGTCCAGCTGGGCCCAGCTAACCCGGACAACCACAAAGGGAGCAATGGAAGAGGTGTTCAATTACTCATAGTGGGTGATACAAACCTTCAAATGCAAGTGACTTGTAGGCAATAGAACAAGCCATTTAAGGCCCAAACTAAGGACAGCACGAGCAGAGCACCTGATAACCTGCTTCCTGGCAATTTCTAGCTGCAGTGTGTAACCCCCATGTGTTTCCAGACGGCGTCTGTGCTAAAGGGGCCTCTGCGGCTGGGAACGGGAGGCGGAGCCGCACAGCAGACCCGCTGGGGCGATGTCGACAACCAAGCCGAGTCCTCGGACACAGGGGCCCGCCCCGGCACACAGGACACCGCTGGAGGGCCGCCCGCACCACCACTGCCCACAGGCTGATGCTCCCTGTGCCTCCACACTCGGGGCTCCCGCCCCTTCCACCTCCCACAGGCAGCTGCCCCTCCATCCTGCTGGCTTTTTCATCTGCTAACAGGTCTATCCTCCCTTCTAGACCGGCAGCACTTCAGGAGCAGGGCTCACTCCAGCCTTCTCTCCACTGGCCCTCCATCTGAGTGTGGCGTTCTTCCAGGGTTAAGATGGAGAAGGCAGAGCCAGCAAATGACCAGGCCCTGCGGTGTGAGTGCCGTGGACCGGGAAATACCTCTGTCCTCCACCCCAGCCCTGGCCAGGCTGCACAGCGTAAGGGATCTCAGTTCCCTGACCAGGAACCGAACCTAGGCCACAGCAGTGAAAGCCCAGAATCCTAACCACTAAGCCACCAGGGAACTCCAGGAAGTACCTTGGAAGTCTAACTCGTATTTGTGCTTTCCTGCCTGGAAGCTCAGAGTGGCTGCCTGGGGGCTAGAGCCCCGGGCACAGTACGCCAGGTAGGCCTTCTCCAAATCGCTGCTGGTGACGCTGGTCACGGGGTGCTCCATGGCCTATGAAGGGAAAGCCAGACATGTGGTAAGGGCAAGAGGACAGACACTAGGAGCCATCCAACCACCCTGCAGATATGCCCAGAGTTGCTGTCCATGTCCTGTGGGAGGCAGAGGAAAGGAGCCAACAGGACTGCCTGCTATTATCTGCTGAGGAAAATGGAAGACAGTCCAGCTGGGCCCAGCTAACCCGGACAACCACAAAGGGAGCAATGGAAGAGGGTGTTCAATTACTCATAGTGGGTGATACAAACCTTCAAATGCAAGTGAGCTTGCAGATGCTGCCTTACTGAGGGCCTGAGAATGGCTGCCTCTCTGTTCACAGTTTCAGCCTCTCCTCTCCCACTCCTGACCAAACCCAGAGCCACATTAGATAGAAAGTCTCCCTACCTAATCCAGGAAAGACGGAAGGAACCCCAGGATACTCAGAGGGGCAGGCGGGTGCACATCAATGGCTAAAGCTCCCATGAGGTTCACATTATAGAGCTCCCAAAGAAAAAGGCATTCCAAGTGCAGTCAAGAACAAGAAATTAAAGCCTTATGATAGCCTCTTACAACCCAGAGGAACACAAGCGTCTATTAGACCACATATCCCAACTGTCACTTGGGAGAGGCTGTCACTACAGAAATGGTGACCTCCCCACACGTGTACCTCCACAGTTACCACGGGGGCTCCCTTAATCTTTTTTTTTTTTTAAACATTTATTTATTTGGCTGTGCTGGGTCTTAGTAGAAGTACGTGGGATATAGCTCCCTGATCACGGCTCGAACCCAGGTCTCCTGCATTGGAAGCCAGGAGCTTTAGCCACTGGGCCATCAGAGAAGTCCCTCCCTTTAATCTTGACTCACCCATGAATGTCTTTGAATAATGAACAGCAGCAGTGATCTGACACAGACATCAAATCAATAGCTGAAATACGTCAATTTTCATACACTTGCCCAATTTCTGTAAAGTTGCTACTACAGATAAAGCAGAAAGCCAGCACTGAAAAGCCTTAAGCTTTACTCCACGGCTGCAGAGACACTCCTGCACACAAAGGCACTCGCTCTGGAGTTCCCTATTCAACAGCACGAGGGGTATCTTTCTATCCCCATTTAACGAACCATGATCTCACTACAATTGAAGTCATCCGGTACTCATGAACTAACAGATCGCTAATGGGTCAAAGATGAACTCTACAAACGAACTCTAAATCATCCAGTTCTGCCGTAATTCCCCCAAGGCAAGCCAGTCATAAGGGGATTTGGGGACCTGGCCCCCGGGGGGGGGTCCAGCTGGGCCCAGCTAACCCGGACAACCACAAAGGGAGCAATGGAAGAGGGTGTTCAATTACTCATAGTGGGTGATACAAACCTTCAAATGCAAGTGAGCTTGCAGATGCTGCCTTACTGAGGGCCTGAGAATGGCTGCCTCTCTGTTCACAGTTTCAGCCTCTCCTCTCCCACTCCTGACCAAACCCAGAGCCACATTAGATAGAAAGTCTCCCTACCTAATCCAGGAAAGACGGAAGGAACCCCAGGATACTCAGAGGGGCAGGCGGGTGCACATCAATGGCTAAAGCTCCCATGAGGTTCACATTATAGAGCTCCCAAAGAAAAAGGCATTCCAAGTGCAGTCAAGAACAAGAAATTAAAGCCTTATGATAGCCTCTTACAACCCAGAGGAACACAAGCGTCTATTAGACCACATATCCCAACTGTCACTTGGGAGAGGCTGTCACTACAGAAATGGTGACCTCCCCACACGTGTACCTCCACAGTTACCACGGGGGCTCCCCTTAATCTTTTTTTTTTTTTTAATATTTATTTATTTGGCTGTGCTGGGTCTTAGTAGAAGTACGTGGGATATAGCTCCCTGATCACGGCTCGAACCCAGGTCTCCTGCATTGGAAGCCAGGAGCTTTAGCCACTGGGCCATCAGAGAAGTCCCTCCCTTTAATCTTGACTCACCCATGAATGTCTTTGAATAATGAACAGCAGCAGTGATCTGACACAGACATCAAATCAATAGCTGAAATACGTCAATTTTCATACACTTGCCCAATTTCTGTAAAGTTGCTACTACAGATAAAGCAGAAAGCCAGCACTGAAAAGCCTTAAGCTTTACTCCACGGCTGCAGAGACACTCCTGCACACAAAGGCACTCGCTCTGGAGTTCCCTATTCAACAGCACGAGGGGTATCTTTCTATCCCCATTTAACGAACCATGATCTCACTACAATTGAAGTCATCCGGTACTCATGAACTAACAGATCGCTAATGGGTCAAAGATGAACTCTACAAACGAACTCTAAATCATCCAGTTCTGCCGTAATTCCCCCAAGGCAAGCCAGTCATAAGGGGATTGGGGACCTGTGGCTCTGCCCAGAGCTCCCCAGAGCAGTCCCTGAGCCCGTGTCTGGAAAGGCTCCTCCAACAAGGACGCACAGGAGGAAGCACTCGCCCACTTCCCGTGGCACTTACTTGTCCTCCATATTCCTGCCAAGAGTCAAGCCCATCGGCCCAGTACCACACCCAGTCAGTGGTGAGAATGAAGTGCGGAGGCTTGGTGACGGAGGAGGGCGTGGAGAGACGGCGAGCCTGGGCGGCATCCAGCTTCATGGTGTCGAAGTTCAGAACGAGAACGCTGCTGGATGCCTCAGTGCACGTGACCCTGCAAAGGAACATGAGAAGTAAACTGACAACCCACCAGCCACATGCATGTGGGCCCCCAGCTTCCCTGTGGTCTCCTCTCACCTGGCTGGAAAATGTGAACACGCACGTGACCTGCACATTTAAAACAACGTGTTGGGGTTGCAGGGGACCTGCCTTAAGATCCATTTTGCTGTGTGAAAATAATAAAGTCACAATACTACGGAAAGACCCACGAGGAAACAGCAACCTACTCCAGCCTTCTTCTTGCCTGGAAAACCCCATGGACAGAGGAGCCTGGCAGACTAGCATCCACAGATGAGTCGGAGGGTCACAAAGAGTCAGACACAACTGAGCACACACGCACTACTACGGAGAACCTGTTATGGCATTCTTTCACTACCCAAAAATGCTAGTTAAAATAGCATTTTAAAAATCCATTACTGAGTTGGAAAGAAACAAAAATCCTTAGAAGCTAAAAATAGTTAACAGACACAGAATGTATGTGGGGTCGGCCCCTGTACTAAGCACTTTATACATTTTAAGGGATTAAGTCTTCACAGCACCAAGGCTGTGACTTATCCTCTTTTCATAGATGAGAAAACAGAAGCCCAGGAAGGTTCAGACACCTGTCCAAGGTTAAACAGCTAACAGATGGCAGAGTTGGGGTTTAAGTTAAGCAGTCTGGAAGAACAGCCTGCACTCTGAGTCACTAGGATCTACTTCCTTTCCAAATGCTGTACTGCCCTAAAAGCAAAGGGAAGGTCTGGAACCAAGAGTGCTGAACTAACAGATCGCTAATGGGTCAAACCTGAACTCTAAATCATCCAGTTCTGCTAATTCCCCAAGGCAAGCCAGTCATAAGGGATTGGGGACCTGTGGCTCTGCCCAGAGCTCCCCAGAGCAGTCCCTGAGCCCGTGTCTGGAAAGGCTCCTCCAACAAGGACGCACAGGAGGAAGCACTCGCCCACTTCCCGTGGCACTTACTTGTCCTCCATATTCCTGCCAAGAGTCAAGCCCATCGGCCCAGTACCACACCCAGTCAGTGGTGAGAATGAAGTGCGGAGGCTTGGTGACGGAGGAGGGCGTGGAGAGACGGCGAGCCTGGGCGGCATCCAGCTTCATGGTGTCGAAGTTCAGAACGAGAACGCTGCTGGATGCCTCAGTGCACGTGACCCTGCAAAGGAACATGAGAAGTAAACTGACAACCCACCAGCCACATGCATGTGGGCCCCCAGCTTCCCTGTGGTCTCCTCTCACCTGGCTGGAAAATGTGAACACGCACGTGACCTGCACATTTAAAACAACGTGTTGGGGTTGCAGGGGACCTGCCTTAAGATCCATTTTGCTGTGTGAAAATAATAAAGTCACAATACTACGGAAAGACCCACGAGGAAACAGCAACCTACTCCAGCCTTCTTCTTGCCTGGAAAACCCCATGGACAGAGGAGCCTGGCAGACTAGCATCCACAGATGAGTCGGAGGGTCACAAAGAGTCAGACACAACTGAGCACACACGCACTACTACGGAGAACCTGTTATGGCATTCTTTCACTACCCAAAAATGCTAGTTAAAATAGCATTTTAAAAATCCATTACTGAGTTGGAAAGAAACAAAAATCCTTAGAAGCTAAAAATAGTTAACAGACACAGAATGTATGTGGGGTCGGCCCCTGTACTAAGCACTTTATACATTTTAAGGGATTAAGTCTTCACAGCACCAAGGCTGTGACTTATCCTCTTTTCATAGATGAGAAAACAGAAGCCCAGGAAGGTTCAGACACCTGTCCAAGGTTAAACAGCTAACAGATGGCAGAGTTGGGGTTTAAGTTAAGCAGTCTGGAAGAACAGCCTGCACTCTGAGTCACTAGGATCTACTTCCTTTCCAAATGCTGTACTGCCCTAAAAGCAAAGGGAAGGTCTGGAACCAGAGAGGTGAGTGAGGACTACAGCCAGTGGCTGTCCAAGGGCAGGGTCAGCGAGTACTGACCAAGAGCCCTATGTCGAGCAGCGATGAGGAAACAGGAACACGTAGGATCTGAATATGGTGAAAGGTCAAATCTCCTATGCAGATATTGCTGCATAAAACCATGATCCTGGGCTTCCCTGGTGGTCCAGCGGGTAGAGAGTCTGCCTCACAGTGCAAGGGGCACCGGCTCAATCCCTGGCCCGGGAAGATCCCACGTGCCGTGGAGTGGCTGGACTGGTGTGTCCCATTGCAAGCCAGCACTGTGCAGCACGTGCGCCCAGAGCCAGTGCTCTGCAACCAGAGAGGATACTGCGACGGGAAGCCCACACGTGCCAAAAAGAATAAAGATGGACGAAAAATAAATGATGACTTAGAGACAAAAAAAAAAAAAAACATGATCCTAAAAGACTACGCATTCTTACTGAAGGGAGGCTAGGAAAGTAAGCCGCTCTTCAAAGACCATCAGCAAGGAAATCTTCCTGTCAGAGCTGGCTTTGGACAGAAAGGAAGAAAACTTCCACTGAGAACTCAGGCCTCAAATCAAAGTTAAATAGATTCACACTTTCTTTGTAAGAATTAACTTTTAAGACCTATGCTGGCAGAGTCCTCTCCAGAAGGAATTCATCTTCAACTCAGGCAGAGAAGGGAACCCTCAGTAGGAGGGAATGTAAACTGACATAGCCACTATATGAGGCCTGGCTAGGTGAGTCACTTAATCTTCCACAAGAGGGATAGTTTGTTTCATATATTTTCCAGCAGCAAGTTGCACATAACTGAACTCTAAGCGTAAGTGTTATTTTATCCACTCAAAAAACAGGTTCAAATTCCCTCCTGTACTAAGCACTTTATACATTTTAAGGGATTAAGTCTTCACAGCACCAAGGCTGTGACTTATCCTCTTTTCATAGATGAGAAAACAGAAGCCCAGGAAGGTTCAGACACCTGTCCAAGGTTAAACAGCTAACAGATGGCAGAGTTGGGGTTTAAGTTAAGCAGTCTGGAAGAACAGCCTGCACTCTGAGTCACTAGGATCTACTTCCTTTCCAAATGCTGTACTGCCCTAAAAGCAAAGGGAAGGTCTGGAACCAGAGAGGTGAGTGAGGACTACAGCCAGTGGCTGTCCAAGGGCAGGGTCAGCGAGTACTGACCAAGAGCCCTATGTCGAGCAGCGATGAGGAAACAGGAACACGTAGGATCTGAATATGGTGAAAGGTCAAATCTCCTATGCAGATATTGCTGCATAAAACCATGATCCTGGGCTTCCCTGGTGGTCCAGCGGGTAGAGAGTCTGCCTCACAGTGCAAGGGGCACCGGCTCAATCCCTGGCCCGGGAAGATCCCACGTGCCGTGGAGTGGCTGGACTGGTGTGTCCCATTGCAAGCCAGCACTGTGCAGCACGTGCGCCCAGAGCCAGTGCTCTGCAACCAGAGAGGATACTGCGACGGGAAGCCCACACGTGCCAAAAAGAATAAAGATGGACGAAAAATAAATGATGACTTAGAGACAAAAAAAAAAAAAAACATGATCCTAAAAGACTACGCATTCTTACTGAAGGGAGGCTAGGAAAGTAAGCCGCTCTTCAAAGACCATCAGCAAGGAAATCTTCCTGTCAGAGCTGGCTTTGGACAGAAAGGAAGAAAACTTCCACTGAGAACTCAGGCCTCAAATCAAAGTTAAATAGATTCACACTTTCTTTGTAAGAATTAACTTTTAAGACCTATGCTGGCAGAGTCCTCTCCAGAAGGAATTCATCTTCAACTCAGGCAGAGAAGGGAACCCTCAGTAGGAGGGAATGTAAACTGACATAGCCACTATATGAGGCCTGGCTAGGTGAGTCACTTAATCTTCCACAAGAGGGATAGTTTGTTTCATATATTTTCCAGCAGCAAGTTGCACATAACTGAACTCTAAGCGTAAGTGTTATTTTATCCACTCAAAAAACAGGTTCAAATTCCCTCCTGACAGCATATTTTACCAAGCAATCCAAGATACGATAAGCACCTGAAAATAAAGTTACTCTGGACTTTCCCATTTACTCTAAGTGAAAACACTAGGACATAATGGGAAAAATTAAAAAGGCTGAATGATAAACAGGAGTTCAGCTACATGACTTTACAGGTAAAGGCAAAAATTTCACAAATGACTGCCTCTTGGTTTTCTGGATTGATCATTGAGGATATATTTATATGATCAATTCCAGGATCAAATAATTCAGACCTTACTTGGTACCCCCCTCCGCCACTCCTCTCCCCTTCAGCTCCCCCCTGAAAAAAGAGGAAGATCAGGGGAAAGAGGCACCAACCACCAGCATGACCATCAGCTTCCAGGGTCCAGCCCTGGGCCTCCGCCTGTAGATGAGGCTGCCTGCTTACTCCGTGCGTGTGTCTGTGTTTGAAGCCCATCAAACCTAAGCCCCACTATGTCGAAGCTTCCCGCGCCACTCACAGAAACCCAGGCTCAGACACAAGCGACGTATGTCATACCTACTTCTCGCAGGATTGCTGTATGCCTCTTCGATAAGCTCCATTTTGGGCAAGTCCTTCCATTTGCCTCCATCTAAGACCTGCCAGCGATACGGCAAGTGGAAATGAACTCTACTGCACTTACCTGAAATGAAAACATGAAGAAGTCAGCACACTGGCAGCACACAGCATGGCCCAGCCCCGTGGTTCTCACTGGTTATGGCGCTGCCTGCATCACAAGGAAATCTTCCTGTCCTGGCTTTGGACAGAAAGGAAGAAAACTTCCACTGAGAACTCAGGCCTCAAATCAAAGTTAAATAGATTCACACTTTCTTTGTAAGAATTAACTTTTAAGACCTATGCTGGCAGAGTCCTCTCCAGAAGGAATTCATCTTCAACTCAGGCAGAGAAGGGAACCCTCAGTAGGAGGGAATGTAAACTGACATAGCCACTATATGAGGCCTGGCTAGGTGAGTCACTTAATCTTCCACAAGAGGGATAGTTTGTTTCATATATTTTCCAGCAGCAAGTTGCACATAACTGAACTCTAAGCGTAAGTGTTATTTTATCCACTCAAAAAACAGGTTCAAATTCCCTCCTGACAGCATATTTTACCAAGCAATCCAAGATACGATAAGCACCTGAAAATAAAGTTACTCTGGACTTTCCCATTTACTCTAAGTGAAAACACTAGGACATAATGGGAAAAATTAAAAAGGCTGAATGATAAACAGGAGTTCAGCTACATGACTTTACAGGTAAAGGCAAAAATTTCACAAATGACTGCCTCTTGGTTTTCTGGATTGATCATTGAGGATATATTTATATGATCAATTCCAGGATCAAATAATTCAGACCTTACTTGGTACCCCCCTCCGCCACTCCTCTCCCCTTCAGCTCCCCCCTGAAAAAAGAGGAAGATCAGGGGAAAGAGGCACCAACCACCAGCATGACCATCAGCTTCCAGGGTCCAGCCCTGGGCCTCCGCCTGTAGATGAGGCTGCCTGCTTACTCCGTGCGTGTGTCTGTGTTTGAAGCCCATCAAACCTAAGCCCCACTATGTCGAAGCTTCCCGCGCCACTCACAGAAACCCAGGCTCAGACACAAGCGACGTATGTCATACCTACTTCTCGCAGGATTGCTGTATGCCTCTTCGATAAGCTCCATTTTGGGCAAGTCCTTCCATTTGCCTCCATCTAAGACCTGCCAGCGATACGGCAAGTGGAAATGAACTCTACTGCACTTACCTGAAATGAAAACATGAAGAAGTCAGCACACTGGCAGCACACAGCATGGCCCAGCCCCGTGGTTCTCACTGGTTATGGCGCTGCCTGCTGGCCTGGCAACATTTTAGATATCTGAGGGAGCCTTGTTTAATGCAGTCATACCTAAGTATTTAGATACTGAAATACTATGTATTTTATTATATACACTTTGTTTTTATGTCTCCCTTTCTAACAGGACATTAAACACATTAAACTGATTTTTTTAAACTGTGTGTTAGTAGGTTATCTTAGGTACAAATTTCATCTCATGAAGAGTAAAGAAGCTGATCATGAGATGGTCAAAGCTTCCATCCCTGCAGGGGTCAGTCTGCCCATGCATTGGCACCATAAATGTGGCAATTGGATGGGGAGGGGTCATAGCAGAAATGGAGGCAGGTTCACCTCTACTAGAGCCATTCCGACCCAAACAGGTCCCGCCACAGGCAGTTCAGCAGTGTAGCTCCAGTCCAACTCGATCCCTGTGGCTACTAACACGTTCACCCTGCCCCCACCCCCAACACATCCTACTCCTGGAAGGTATCACACTCATGGCCTGGGGCTGTGGCTGCCAGTCAACCACCCCTGCACACCTTCTCCCTGCCCCCAGGCCTGTGCCTCCCAGCACCTCCTGCCTGCTGGGCCTTGGCCAATGACGGCAGCTCACTTGGAACGCTGCCCACACTCCCCTCGACTTTTCAATATCCTGTGAGGTTCTGGTACATCCCGAGGAAGAAATGTGAGAGGAAAGGGAGACAGGAAAGAAGGGCAATGGGAATCTTCACACTCTGACACTTGCAGGATTTATACTATCAGGTAGAAAGACACACAGGTACAGAACACCTCTACTTGGGTAAAAAATTAGAAAAGATAAAATTAGCGATACTAGACCAATACACATATATGCACATATTATCCCTTGCGGCGAGGGGGAGGAAGACTAGGTGGGCACAAAGGTATGAGGAAAGATTTGTTTTGAATTTTAAAACAAGAAATATACTCCAATAAAATTAAACATTTAGTGAAAAATGATATAAAACAGCATGTAACATGACCCTGTGCAAAAAAAGACTAGACATATATACTTTTACTTGTATAAAATCTGTATGGAAGGATATTCAAGAAACTAGTAATAAGGACTATTTCTGAAGGGAACCTTGCTTCTGGGGAAAAACAGATGTGAGGAAGATAATTTTTATTGATTGTCTTTTGTACATTCTTAATTCATCTTTCAAAGTAATAACAATGAAGTCTGGCTAATTTAACACCTGACAAAGATGCAAATAAAGAATGCTGAACACGATTACAAATCAATAATAAGATGAAACAACCCAATAAAAAAATGGGCAAAACAATCACAAAAGACCACACACTGTATGATTCCACTTGAACCTGGTGGAGGGGAGAACGGGCAGTGACTACTAATAGATTTCTCTGTGAGTGATGAAAATGTTCTGTGATGGGTTTCCCCGGTGGTCCAGTGGGTAAGGACACCGCCTTGCAGTGCAAGGGCTGCGGTTCGATCCTGGCTCCGATGGCCTCTACTAGAGCCATTCCGACCCAAACAGGTCCCGCCACAGGCAGTTCAGCAGTGTAGCTCCAGTCCAACTCGATCCCTGTGGCTACTAACACGTTCACCCTGCCCCCACCCCCAACACATCCTACTCCTGGAAGGTATCACACTCATGGCCTGGGGCTGTGGCTGCCAGTCAACCACCCCTGCACACCTTCTCCCTGCCCCCAGGCCTGTGCCTCCCAGCACCTCCTGCCTGCTGGGCCTTGGCCAATGACGGCAGCTCACTTGGAACGCTGCCCACACTCCCCTCGACTTTTCAATATCCTGTGAGGTTCTGGTACATCCCGAGGAAGAAATGTGAGAGGAAAGGGAGACAGGAAAGAAGGGCAATGGGAATCTTCACACTCTGACACTTGCAGGATTTATACTATCAGGTAGAAAGACACACAGGTACAGAACACCTCTACTTGGGTAAAAAATTAGAAAAGATAAAATTAGCGATACTAGACCAATACACATATATGCACATATTATCCCTTGCGGCGAGGGGGAGGAAGACTAGGTGGGCACAAAGGTATGAGGAAAGATTTGTTTTGAATTTTAAAACAAGAAATATACTCCAATAAAATTAAACATTTAGTGAAAAATGATATAAAACAGCATGTAACATGACCCTGTGCAAAAAAAGACTAGACATATATACTTTTACTTGTATAAAATCTGTATGGAAGGATATTCAAGAAACTAGTAATAAGGACTATTTCTGAAGGGAACCTTGCTTCTGGGGAAAAACAGATGTGAGGAAGATAATTTTTATTGATTGTCTTTTGTACATTCTTAATTCATCTTTCAAAGTAATAACAATGAAGTCTGGCTAATTTAACACCTGACAAAGATGCAAATAAAGAATGCTGAACACGATTACAAATCAATAATAAGATGAAACAACCCAATAAAAAAATGGGCAAAACAATCACAAAAGACCACACACTGTATGATTCCACTTGAACCTGGTGGAGGGGAGAACGGGCAGTGACTACTAATAGATTTCTCTGTGAGTGATGAAAATGTTCTGTGATGGGTTTCCCCGGTGGTCCAGTGGGTAAGGACACCGCCTTGCAGTGCAAGGGCTGCCGGTTCGATCCCTGGCCTGGGAAGGTCCCACGTGCCGCGGAGCGGCTGGACCCATGTGTCCAATCACCGAGCCGGAGCTCTGGAGCGCGTGCGCCCAGAGCCGGTGCTCTGCAACGACAGACGCCACCGCGATGGGAGGCCCGCAGGAGCCAACGAACAAAGACGGATGAAAATAGAGAAATGAAAGACCAATAGAAGTGGCCCGCCCACCCTCCTCTCTCCCCAACCCGCCCCCCGCCACCCAAAAATAAATAAATAAATAAATATTAAAAGAAAAAAAAGAAAAGAAAATGTTCTGTGATGACGGCTGCACAATTCTGACTATATTATAAATTGCATACTATGTGACATATACTTAATATCTTAACGAACCTGTTATCTGCCTGTAAAATAGGCAAAAGATTCAAACAGATACTTCACAGAAGATATGCAAATGGCCAACAGGCACATGAAAATAAATGTTAAATGTCACTACTCATTAGGGAAGTACAGATGAAAGTCACAATGAAATATCACTACTTATTTACTAGGATGGCTAAAATTTATAGGACTGACAATACCAAGTGCTAACAAAGATGAGAGCAATCAAAACTCTCCCACACCGCTGCTGGGACGGTGAAATGTACGTGCTTGGAAATGTTAAATACATGTTTATCATATGATCAGACCTTCCACTTCAAGGTCTTTACCCAAGAGATAAAGACATATACCCACATGAAAACTCGTACATGAATATTGAAAAAGATTTAATTCATAAAAAGCCCCAAACTAGAAACAACCCAAATGTTCAACAACATACGAATGGATAAACAAACTGTAGTTAATCCATGCAACAGGAGAATACATGTTCCATGATTACATTTATTTAAAATTCTGGAAAAGGCAAATCTAGTTCACATCAACAAAAGGAGACCAGGCACTGCCTTGGGTCAGGAAACTGAGTGGTGAGGAACACGATTACAAATCAATAATAAGATGAAACAACCCAATAAAAAAATGGGCAAAACAATCACAAAAGACCACACACTGTATGATTCCACTTGAACCTGGTGGAGGGGAGAACGGGCAGTGACTACTAATAGATTTCTCTGTGAGTGATGAAAATGTTCTGTGATGGGTTTCCCCGGTGGTCCAGTGGGTAAGGACACCGCCTTGCAGTGCAAGGGCTGCCGGTTCGATCCCTGGCCTGGGAAGGTCCCACGTGCCGCGGAGCGGCTGGACCCATGTGTCCAATCACCGAGCCGGAGCTCTGGAGCGCGTGCGCCCAGAGCCGGTGCTCTGCAACGACAGACGCCACCGCGATGGGAGGCCCGCAGGAGCCAACGAACAAAGACGGATGAAAATAGAGAAATGAAAGACCAATAGAAGTGGCCCGCCCACCCTCCTCTCTCCCCAACCCGCCCCCCGCCACCCAAAAATAAATAAATAAATAAATATTAAAAGAAAAAAAAGAAAAGAAAATGTTCTGTGATGACGGCTGCACAATTCTGACTATATTATAAATTGCATACTATGTGACATATACTTAATATCTTAACGAACCTGTTATCTGCCTGTAAAATAGGCAAAAGATTCAAACAGATACTTCACAGAAGATATGCAAATGGCCAACAGGCACATGAAAATAAATGTTAAATGTCACTACTCATTAGGGAAGTACAGATGAAAGTCACAATGAAATATCACTACTTATTTACTAGGATGGCTAAAATTTATAGGACTGACAATACCAAGTGCTAACAAAGATGAGAGCAATCAAAACTCTCCCACACCGCTGCTGGGACGGTGAAATGTACGTGCTTGGAAATGTTAAATACATGTTTATCATATGATCAGACCTTCCACTTCAAGGTCTTTACCCAAGAGATAAAGACATATACCCACATGAAAACTCGTACATGAATATTGAAAAAGATTTAATTCATAAAAAGCCCCAAACTAGAAACAACCCAAATGTTCAACAACATACGAATGGATAAACAAACTGTAGTTAATCCATGCAACAGGAGAATACATGTTCCATGATTACATTTATTTAAAATTCTGGAAAAGGCAAATCTAGTTCACATCAACAAAAAAGGAGACCAGGCACTGCCTTGGGTCAGGAAACTGAGTGGTGAGGATCAATTGGATAGGGACAAAAGAGGAGTTTTTGGAATGAGAGAACTGTTCCATATCTAAATTATACTGATAGTTATATGGGCAAACATATTTACTAAAAGTCAAAGGGTACACCTAAAATGGGTGCATTTTATTTCGTGTAAGTTATATCTAATGCTGATTTTTCAAAGTATATATATCACACATTACTTGACTTAGAATTCCATTCCCAGGAATGTAGGGGAATACACATGTATATACTTAGATGCTCAAGGAAAAAAATTACTCTAACCAAGTACTACACAGTTGTTTTTAAAACCCAGGTAGACGTACACGTATATAATAACAGAAAAAAATCTCAAAGACATACCATTAGGTAAAAGAAATAGGTTAAACAATGCATATCACCAGTTCCCATCTATTGAAGAATACGTAAACCAAGAATGACCACAGTCCTGTGTTTACCTTTGGAGAATGCTGAAGGAAGATTCAGGCTCTACTCTTTATCATTTCACTCATGTACAAAGTGAAAGGATTCATGAATTGCTTGGGTAGTTTTTTAAAAACTGAAAACAAAACAGGAAGTTTTGGGGTTTTTTTAAGAGGAGGAGTCACCAAATTTGAGAAGGAATTGTTCTTTAGTCAAAGTTCAGGACAGCAGCAAGAACAAAGGTTTAGTAAAAACAGTCTCTCTCTCTCTCTCTCACACACACACACACACACACAGATCTGCTACTTCTGATAAAAGAGACAACAGAGGAAATGTGGAGAGAAACCCCCATCTCCAGCAAATCCTCATCTCCCCAGAGTGAACACGGGTGTTTCCTCCTGAAGGGAGGGTGTTCCCAGTTTCTAAGGAATGGTGAGACTATAACCTCCCTCTAGGAGGGACACCAGACTGGGCGTCCAAGCGTCTCTGTGGGTCTGTGACCGTACACTAAGCTGACCAAGGGGCAACACCTGACACTCACTTGCTGCATGAAGCAAACAGTTGTGCTCCCCTAACTCATCTACAGTTTGGTTTTTAGAAACTTAAGTAATGAGTAATTCCTACCACTCTCAACCCCAACAAAATCACTCAAGTGCCACCAGCTCGCAAGTGAGAAGGCCCAACCCTCTTTGGATGGGGGAGAGGACCTTAGGGGGTGATGTCAGAGCAGAGCTCTAGGAACCGGAAGCAGCTGTCCCACCTGCAAGTGGACGAAGGGGTTTCTGCTGACTCACCTTGAAAGCTGCACTTCTTCCAGATATGGAACAAGCAGATCTGATCACTCTCCTCCTGGCTGGCAGTGTTTAGAGACACAAAACCTGTATCTCTTCTTTCTACAAAAGAAGACCACAAAGATGTGTTACCAGTGTCTCTGATGTGGGGTTGGTGCAGTTCAAGGTACAGAGGAGAGAGAAGAGGCAAAAGTGGGCAAGGCAAAATTGTACGATGTTCTAGATGAAAGTAGCCTCAGACATACAGATGGGCCCTCTGCTTTTTAGGGAGGAATCAGGGAGCCCAAGGCCCTACAGCTGCTGCCAAATCCAGGACGACAAGGCTGGGGGCTGGGGATGTGTACCCAGTTTACTGGGAGACCTGTTGAAAAACAGAAAGGCCCAGCTCTCCCTCAGACTGACTCAATCTGAAGCCTTCAACAGTGGAACCTGGGACACTTCAACAGGGAGGACCCACTAACCAACACATTTTCCTTTTGTATCTGTGGCTGTGATTATCCCAGGGAGCAAATGAAGGCTGCATTCTATAAATCAGATTTGATACCCAAAGCAAAGTAACTACAAGAATTGGGCTCTGAGGGCTTCCCTGGCAGTCCAGTGGGTATAGAGGCTGCCTTGCAGTGCAAGGGGCACTGGTTTGATCCCTGGCCCAGGTGGATCCCATGTTCCGTGAAGCAGATGAACAGGTGTGTCCAATTAGGAGCCAGCGCTGTAGAACGCATGTGCCCAGAGCCAGGGCTCTGCAGCAAGAGAGGCCACTGCAGTGGGAGGCCCACGCAGGCCAAAGAATAAAGATGGATGAAAATAAATAAATAAGCCAATAGAAGAGGCTAAAATTAAAAAAAAAAAAAAAGAATTGGGCTTCAATACCAAGAAAAAATAATTCTTAATAATAAAAATTATAATCCAAAATGAAACCTAATTTAGGTTAATTATAAAAATTTCAATATAACAAAAGCATGCAAGCGCTTTCAAAGTTTACCCTTACTAGAAGTGCTTCAATGGCCTTTACCTAGTAATTAATTTAGGTGTGCCCCAAATAGCACCATATAAGAATATAAAATCACAAGCAAATTCTTCCTATTTAGTATCACCTGTCATTCCGTCAATTAGCTTCCTTTTTTTGTTTTCCAGGTCCCTCAGCCATCTACAGACTGGACTGGAAGTCCACACCTGCAGTGCCTCAGAGGTCCCCTCCCCCTCTCCTCAGAGGCAGGCATCCTTCCCTGCCTTTCTAACAAAGCCACAATCCAACTGACACTCTTAACAATCTACTAAAGCAAAACCTGTCTGCCTCCTACTGATAAAATAAACTAACCAAAAGTAACTGAATAGAATGTGAAGAATAAATATGGTAAGGACACCTTTTATATATAAACAACAGTTAAGATTACAGTGGTAAGTTAGTTTGCTAGTAATCCTGACATTAATATTTTAGGAAATGGTCTATTAAAAACCCCAGATCATCAGCACAGCTAACGAGTGGGGTGAGCCACATCTTCCAGTCACCAAGGTATACCCAGACCCCAGGACAGTGGCCAGCACACGGCAAGGACTCAAATTTGTTGACTGAGAAAATGGATTGTCAGAATGGCCACCCAGCAGCAGATACTGTGAAATTCCAAGGACGCCAAGACATCGTAGCCTCCCTCTGAGACCATGAAATTCACTTCCCACACAAGAGGTAACTCAAACAGTGTTTACTGGGACTTCCTTGGTGCGCCGGTGGTTAAGAATCCAACTTGCAACACAGAGGACATGAGTTCGAACCCTGGTCAGGGAACTAAGGTCCCACATGCAGCAGGGCAACTATGCCCATGCAACACAATGAAGACAGCCCAGGCTCCATGACGGAAGATCCTGCATGACACCATTAAGATGCTACGTGCCATGACTAAGACCTGACGCAGTCTAGTCACAACTTCTATAAAAAAAGAAACGCTCTCTAAGTAACAATCTCTGCTCAAAATTCTTCCACCTGCCTGCCACTAAGCAAAATAAAAAATAAAAATAAAAAGTATCCCAGTAAGTTCACTATTCAACAAAAGTCAGTGCCAACTATGGCCCAAATACCACCTATAGAGATGAGCACTGAACAATGTAAATTTGCAATGATGAAAAAAATTCCATTCATGTCAAGAAGAGAGCCAAAAGTAAAATCTGCTCCATTCAAAAAAATGTATGCTTCATTCTTTCGTTTAAAAAAATATATCTAAATACAACACAATGCAGAGGATGGCCCCAGAGTTCTAAAGCATGGCATGCTTAACTCTGGGGTCCTTCACAGGAAAACGAGCTCTCCCGGGAGGCAGAGGGAAGACTGGACGGGGAGGAGCAGCACCATGCTCACCTCCACGCACGTCAGCCCCACAGGGAATTCACCCACGGCTGACACCAACCCAGACTTAGAATGTCTGACTCATTTACAGCCCTGATTTCAACTCATCCTCACAACCCCACTGGCTAGAAAGGGGTGGCCAACGGCATTTTCCGAGGAGCAGCACAGAGTCACTTGCCCAAAGTCACATATTCCATTTAATGGCCAACTGGAATCCAGGTGCCCCAGCCCAGAGCCTTACCAGAAGCCCCCTGTGGCCGCGAGGGAGGCGGCGGCACTTGGATGGAGGCAGCGGCCTTACTCTTGATGTCATGAGCATTTCTGTAAATGGCAGGGAGCCTTCTCACCAGCTCCAACTTCATGCCCAACTTCTCCAGTTTTTCCAGGTTCTCACAACTAGAGAAATTGTGCGATCTCTTACAGCCAGTGCCAAATTTGCATTCACCCTGTGAAAAATACTGGCAGACGTGGAGTTTGATACACTGCTTTTTAAACAAACAAGAGCCGTATGGTCCATCTCCTTCGTTGTAATGAAGGCAGATCTGTTAACAGAGAAGGAAAAACAGACAGCAGCTTAGAAAGGCCTCGCATGGCACCACCTCCTTACTGAACAGCCTATGGTTAGAAGAGGTTCCTCCAGAGACCTAACTGAGGCTGTGACCACCTTGTGACATGGCTCATCAGCCCTGAGAACATCCCTCACTCCAGATGGACAGCCACGAGCACATGCCCTTGGTAAGTGGGCCTGGGAGGACAAGAGACTGTGCAGAGTAGGCCTGTCCGCTGGGAGAATTCAAAGAACTTCGGAGCTGCTCCCTTCATGAGAGACAACATAACTCACATAGCAGCGTCCTAACAACCCTTGCACTCAACCAAGCCCTCCTCTGCCTGGTTCACCACCTCTCTCTAACCCAGCACCGGGTTCTCCCAACTCTTTTTTCCTCCAACTCAAGGTCAAAGAGGCTCTGAGAGTTTCAAGCATCTTCAAGAAGGCCCTTTCAAACTGAGGCTCAGCGACGTTCATGGGCTCGTCCTAGGTCACACAGCTATCTAGCACAGCTGGCGCACCTGATGTCTGCCGAAATGGCTGCTGGGGCTTGAACTTGAACTACCTGTTCCTTCTCCTCTACATTCCACACGCGCGGAGTGGAGAACCAAGCCAGAGACCACCACGGGCCCGCCCACTCAGTTCACAGGCATTACGCTGAACAGAAGGCTGCAGAACCCAGACCTAGACCAGCAGGCGACCCCCTTCTCTGGGGATGGAAGCCCTGAGGGAAAAGATCAGAGACAGCTCGGCCCTAACCTTGATCCCGTCACCTTCAAGCTGCCTGACCTTGAGAAGGCCACTCGCCAGCTCTGAGATTCTGTTTTTTAATCCCCTAAATAGAACGAACGCCACCTACATTGCTGGGCTAGTGCGAGAATTAAATGAGAAATATACAAAGTGACTAATACAATGCCTGGAACCAGGGGATGCTCAGTTCACGGCAGTGGCCCCTCAATGGTGACCTGATGAAGCGACTGGCCTGAGTGCAGCGGTCCAGCAGGAAAGCTGCACTGGATCCAAGCTTACAGCCACAGCCCGCGTGCCGGCACTGTGTCCTCAACCACCCCACAGAGCCCGAGAGACAGGTGGCACACTCTGGACAGGTCACCTGCTGATTCCCTTCCCACACCACTAACTTTTTGACTGCTCCAAAAAGTTAAGGCCTACCCTCCCAACACAACTGCTTCCTGGGACCCAGGAGGCTGTGTGGATGAGCCTCCACCCAGCTAAGTCTCCCTCCTCTCTCCCACCTAAATCAGGTCATGCTGACCTACACACTTGCCCTGGCCAGGCCGGCTCCCTGCCTCCTTCTTCCCAGACCTCCAACCTCCCTTCACCCTCCGGTACCCAGGGCAGGCACCGTCTACTCCAGGACTCCTTCTCCAGGGCCCAACTGTGCCCCCAAGACAAAAGCACCAACTCCCATGAAAACGCCAACAGCCCACAGCCCCTTGCTGTCATCCACGACCTGTCCCACCAGAGCTGTGCCCCTGGAAGAGCAGGAGAGGTCTTCCATCTCCTTACCTCCCATGCCTCGCCCACAGCGGGCAATCAATAAAGGTGAGCTGAATTAAACTGATATTAATTTCCATAAGGCAAAGACAAAAGTTAACGCCTGTTATGCACCAGTCATTTCACTCTGAAGCATCTTTCTCAAATGAGTGGCTTCAACTGAATAATAATTCATAAAAATATAGACATACATATTTTGTGTCATGAAAATATATCCGTCTCGTCTCTGCTGCCTCATTCAAGAAGCAGGACCAGAGCGACCTACGGAAGCCGCGCTGGCCAGCGAACGACCGCTCAGATGCGCCGCAGGGCACAGCCAGCTCTCAGCCCGGCCGCGGCCCTCTGCAGAGGCCAGGCTCTCAGACGGGGTGCACCACTCTAGAGACACGCAGGACGAGGTCCACAGAGACTTCTGCTCACAGCTTTGCTCTGGCTGGGGAGCAGCTCTTTGGGAACTGCGGGGCAGTCAGGGTCCCTTCCTATCCAGTCCCTTTCTTTTCTCTCTCTTGCCTCAGATGGCAGGGCACCCCGCCTCCTTCTGCTCCCCTTCTCCAGTAACTCCCTCTTCCAATCCCATTTTGGTGTCCACTTCTCTTAGGACCTGGATTACTCCATGACCCCTGCAGCGAGCATCAAAACAAGACAAGTGGTTTCTGTCTGAAATGCAGTATGAAATTTCACGTCAATCCAAGTCAGAAAACTTCCCCACAGACCTCCAGAGCCCTGTGGCACCTACATTTTTCTAAGTCCTGCTAGGCAGGGAGGGGCTGGCTGGACTCTCTCACCCGCTCTCAGCTCTGTGTAACCACCGGCTGCCACCACTGGCCAGACACGCTCCCCCAACCTCACAGAAGCCCTGCAAAGGAGGTACCGGCCCAGCTGACACAGAAAGAGAGGAGGCTTCAAGTGGGGCAAGGCTGGCGCAAGGACACAGGTCTAAAAGTTAGTAGAGTTGGGAGTTCAGGTCAGGGCTCCTTCCAGGCAGACCTCAGTAATCACAGTGGGGCCCCTGGTCTCTCTCCTGTCACAGTGTTTTCCTGTCTTCCAACCCCAGGCCTCTTCCCCATCACTTGCCCCCAGGCCCAGCCCTCCTGGCACTCACCTCCGGCAAGAGCGAGGGATCGTTCTGAAACAGGAGTGCAGAGAGCTCAACATATGTGAGGTGGTCCAAGCCGTGTGTTTTTAGCAAACTCATATTGTGACTGGACATCAAGTTGTGATTGTTCCTACATCCATTCCTGCAAAGAAGCAAGGCCAGGGTCACAGCTGAAATGTTCCCCCAAAACTCTTAGGCTGAAGTCCTAAAACCCAGTAGCAGTGAGTCTTTCAAAAGGTGATTAAGTTAAAAAAATTTTTGCAGAAATCCGCCGCCCCAAAGCGGCACAGGCGCTGGCCAGCGACCGCTCAGATGCGCCGCAGGGCACAGCCAGCTCTCAGCCCGGCCGCCTCTGCAGAGGCCAGGCTCTCAGCGGGTGCACCACTCTAGAGACACGCAGGACGAGGTCCACAGAGACTTCTGCTCACAGCTTTGCTCTGGCTGGGGAGCAGCTCTTTGGGAACTGCGGGGCAGTCAGGGTCCCTTCCTATCCAGTCCCTTTCTTTTCTCTCTCTTGCCTCAGATGGCAGGGCACCCCGCCTCCTTCTGCTCCCCTTCTCCAGTAACTCCCTCTTCCAATCCCATTTTGGTGTCCACTTCTCTTAGGACTTGGATTACTCCATGACCCCTGCAGCGAGCATCAAAACAAGACAAGTGGTTTCTGTCTGAAATGCAGTATGAAATTTCACGTCAATCCAAGTCAGAAAACTTCCCCACAGACCTCCAGAGCCCTGTGGCACCTACATTTTTCTAAGTCCTGCTAGGCAGGGAGGGGCTGGCTGGACTCTCTCACCCGCTCTCAGCTCTGTGTAACCACCGGCTGCCACCACTGGCCAGACACGCTCCCCCAACCTCACAGAAGCCCTGCAAAGGAGGTACCGGCCCAGCTGACACAGAAAGAGAGGAGGCTTCAAGTGGGGCAAGGCTGGCGCAAGGACACAGGTCTAAAAGTTAGTAGAGTTGGGAGTTCAGGTCAGGGCTCCTTCCAGGCAGACCTCAGTAATCACAGTGGGGCCCCTGGTCTCTCTCCTGTCACAGTGTTTTCCTGTCTTCCAACCCCAGGCCTCTTCCCCATCACTTGCCCCCAGGCCCAGCCCTCCTGGCACTCACCTCCGGCAAGAGCGAGGGATCGTTCTGAAACAGGAGTGCAGAGAGCTCAACATATGTGAGGTGGTCCAAGCCGTGTGTTTTTAGCAAACTCATATTGTGACTGGACATCAAGTTGTGATTGTTCCTACATCCATTCCTGCAAAGAAGCAAGGCCAGGGTCACAGCTGAAATGTTCCCCCAAAACTCTTAGGCTGAAGTCCTAAAACCCAGTAGCAGTGAGTCTTTCAAAAAGGTGATTAAGTTAAAATGAGGTCACTCGAGGATTAATCCAATCTGACTGGTGTCTTTATAAAAACACAAAAAGCAGGAGGGGGTGGATCAGGACACAGAGGGAAGACAATGTGAAGACATGGGGAGAAGATGGCATCCACAAGCCAAGGAGAGAGGCCTCAGAAGATACCAACCTGCTGACACCTTGACCTTTGACTCCTAGCCTCCAGGACTCTGAGAAAATAAGTTTCTTAAGCTACCCAGTCTGAGGCACCTGGTCTACAGCCCAAGCAAACTAAAGCAGCTGGTAAAGTCAGTAGTTCCTGACTTTGTTTAGAAGGATCAGAGGAAAACAGCAGCCCATGCAATGCGAAATCACAGAGCTTGTTTACAAAGGAAGAGACGGTGCCTTGTGAGTTCTAGGCTCAGGGCAGCACCGCTCAGCAGGCATCTGACGCTGAATGACAGGGCCATTCCCCAAAGGGCCACAGTGTGCCCGTCACTGAGCACTCACTGGCATTTAACACTGGCTGAATGAGTGTGGAGGGCTTATGCCTACTGGTGAGTGCACACACACAGATACACATACAAACACATGGAGGCCCAGATCCTTCTTCTGCTCCCCTCTTCTGCTTTTTAGATCAACAATCCCTTCTTAAACACTCACTGGGAGCCAAGCACTAGCACCATACCCCTGTGATTCAAAGATAAGCCTTCAAACGATCACACGGGTCAACAGGACCCAGCAGAGTCAGCTAAATAGCATTTGCTTGACTCAGACACTACCATACCTATGATAAGCATCTCAAAGAAAATGGAACCGCTGATCTACTACCCCAAACCCACACTTCCCATGGGCTCCCCACTTTAGTAACGGGCAACTTCTCTCTTCCACTGCACAGGCCAAACTCCCTGGAGTCATCCAACCCTCCCTTCTCTCGAGTGGATACACAGACGTGGAGATGACTTTACAATGCTGTGGGAAGTGCCAGCGCAGAGAGCAGCACCTGAGCCCGGGAGGCGGGAAGCAATCAAGAGAGGGGGCCTGGAAGGTATAAAGCCCGAGCCTAATACTTAGGGTTGAGGAAACAGACACAGAGAGCAGGGAAGACCCTTCTAAGCAGAAAAGTGAAAAGGTCAAAGTGTTAGTCACTCAGTCGTGTCCACCTCTGTGACCCCATGGATGGCAGCCCACCAAGGCTCCTCTGTGCATGGAATTCTCCAGGCAAGAATACTGGCGTGGATAGCCGTTCCCTTCACCCGATCTTCCCAGCCCAGGGATCGAACCCAGGTTTCCTGCATTGCAGGCATACTCTTAACCATCTGAGGCACCAGGGAAGCCCCATTCTACACAGAGGGGCTTCATAATTACAGTGGTTGCGATGATAATGGCTACTAGAACTCACTGGGCATTCACCACAAAGCAGGGTCTGCCCAAATGTTGAGTGAGTTAACTCATGCTGTCCTCAACAAGCCTGTAAGGTGGGTAATACCATCCCATTTTGGAGATAAGGGAACTGAGGCTCAGATGAAAACTAATTTGCCCAAGAGCACTCAGCTGGTAAGGAGGAGAGTTAGGGTAAATGCAAGACAGGCTTGTCTTGGGGCTGGGATCTTGACCGCTGTGCTCGGTGCCCCCTAAGCACAGGTGGACTCAGGGGCCTGGGACCCTCCCCAGCTATCACCAACAAACAGAACCAGCAACGAGCTATTTCTGAGACAACAATCCCTTCTTAAACACTCACTGGGAGCCAAGCACTAGCACCATACCCCTGTGATTCAAAGATAAGCCTTCAAACGATCACACGGGTCAACAGGACCCAGCAGAGTCAGCTAAATAGCATTTGCTTGACTCAGACACTACCATACCTATGATAAGCATCTCAAAGAAAATGGAACCGCTGATCTACTACCCCAAACCCACACTTCCCATGGGCTCCCCACTTTAGTAACGGGCAACTTCTCTCTTCCACTGCACAGGCCAAACTCCCTGGAGTCATCCAACCCTCCCTTCTCTCGAGTGGATACACAGACGTGGAGATGACTTTACAATGCTGTGGGAAGTGCCAGCGCAGAGAGCAGCACCTGAGCCCGGGAGAAGCGGGGAAGCAATCAAGAGAGGGGGCCTGGAAGGTATAAAGCCCGAGCCTAATACTTAGGGTTGAGGAAACAGACACAGAGAGCAGGGAAGACCCTTCTAAGCAGAAAAGTGAAAAGGTCAAAGTGTTAGTCACTCAGTCGTGTCCACCTCTGTGACCCCATGGATGGCAGCCCACCAAGGCTCCTCTGTGCATGGAATTCTCCAGGCAAGAATACTGGCGTGGATAGCCGTTCCCTTCACCCGATCTTCCCAGCCCAGGGATCGAACCCAGGTTTCCTGCATTGCAGGCATACTCTTAACCATCTGAGGCACCAGGGAAGCCCCATTCTACACAGAGGGGCTTCATAATTACAGTGGTTGCGATGATAATGGCTACTAGAACTCACTGGGCATTCACCACAAAGCAGGGTCTGCCCAAATGTTGAGTGAGTTAACTCATGCTGTCCTCAACAAGCCTGTAAGGTGGGTAATACCATCCCATTTTGGAGATAAGGGAACTGAGGCTCAGATGAAAACTAATTTGCCCAAGAGCACTCAGCTGGTAAGGAGGAGAGTTAGGGTAAATGCAAGACAGGCTTGTCTTGGGGCTGGGATCTTGACCGCTGTGCTCGGTGCCCCCTAAGCACAGGTGGACTCAGGGGCCTGGGACCCTCCCCAGCTATCACCAACAAACAGAACCAGCAACGAGCTATTTCTGAGACAGCAGACCCTGCAGTTGAGGAAGATGGGGAGCTTTACAGGAAAAGCACAAAACACACGGCTGACCATACTCACGCTCCCTTATGTGACCTGGAAATAGCCAAACAAGGAAGGTGCAAGAAACTGTCCTGTGTAAACCACAATGAAGAGGGAAAAAAGGAAGAAAACTCAGGATCGTCCAGGCCAGTAAATACCAGATTTCCAAGACAAGTAAAGTCTGACCCCAAATTTTGGGGACTAGCCTAATAGGTCTACCGCCTGAATTTTACCACCTATGGACATTAAAAACGACCCACCAGTGAGCCCTGTCAACAGATCCCTCCATCAGCCAGTTGCCCTGTCCACCTACCTCCCTGTGTGCGGCTCCTCCTCCCGCCCTGAGGGGCTGCCTCTCCACAGGTCCCTGAGGCCCCGCTGCCCCAGGACTCCACCCTCAGCCTCGGACCACATCCACTCCTGGTATTGCAGCCGTGGGCAAACACTGCCCCCAAACTCCCCAAGTCAGCATCTCAGAGCCGGATGACCCTACCAAGCTTCAGACCTGGACAGCCGCCCCCTGGGCACGCTGCAAGACAAAACCCTCTCCTGCTCTCTGTCTGCAGTGAGAAAGAAGTCATCTCTGAGCCAACAATAATGGAAGAAAAATGAATCATCAACCCAGATGCTGTTACTTACACACTCCCCAACTCTCCCGAATTTCTCACACAAGCATCCGTTCCTCTTAAGGCCTTATCTGGGCCTTGGAATATTCGAATCTAAGAATTTCTGGGCAGCTGCTCCTCAGGGACCACATTCCCCAGCTCCCTCTACATCCAGGCACAGACATCCTGGGGTACTTGGGTCATGGACAGAAAGACAGCTAGCATTCCAGACCTGGCCAATAAAAACCTTCCATTAGCCCTCTACTATCTATCTTTGCTACCCTCTTCTTGGGACCTGATACCTAGATGGCCTTAAGAGTCATCTTGAGAAGGGTAGAGACTAGGTCTGCCAGCCTGGGCCCCTACACAACTCACGATGGATCAAGGTCCGGACTCCACGACGACTGTTAAACCTTACCACCAGACCTACAGTGAAAAAGAAATAACGTCTCCTGCGTGGAGGCTGACAAAACTAAAGGAACGAATTTTTCCAGATGACTGGACTAGCTTCCAAACAGGGCCGCCTCACAGCCGCCTCTAAATGAGCATGCGCACTACTATCTATCTTCCGAAAATGCACACCTGATGGCTGCTGCCTCCAGCCACTCAACCGGCTTCCATTGCTCACAGAATTTGGGTGCAGTTCAAAGCCTTTAGCATTTAGCTTACGAAGCTATTCCCCAAATTTCACTGAGCATCTGCAGAGCAGAGAGCCGAGGGCCGAGGGCCGTGAGGCCAGCCAGGGCCAAGACAGAGAGGCCTCTGCCCTCTTGAGTCTGTATCTTCCTAAAGCACAAGATGGGCGCTATGAGAAAAGTAAACAGAACCGTGTGAGGAAGGAGAAAGAAAAGGGTCAAAAGGAAACATGCCAGGAAAGAGTCAGGTCCTTAAGGATACACCAGGCAAACTAGGAAAGGCGGTACAAGACAGCAGAGGTCACCCGGTAAGCAACGGTTGGGGCTGTTCTGGGACCCCGAGGTCACAGGAAGGGGCCCGGGACGGTGGACCGGCAAGGACCTGTTCTCTAAGGGGCACCGGGCAAGGGTAAGGAGCTTGGATTGTATTCCAACTAGAACAGAACCGGAAGCATAATCAGATGACGTTAGTTCCGAAAGATTTCTTCCGGGGGACTAAGCAGAGAAAGTTCTCGGCGGAGGGCCCTCAGAGCTGGCCCTGGACGCGGCGGCCCCTTCGCCACCCCGTACGGCCACTCCCGGGCTGTCCCCTCCGGGAGTGGGGCTCTCGGTCACGCTCCGACGTCACAGCTCACGCCGAACCCCGCGCACAGTTCCCCGTATTCAGAAAGCGCTCACGGGACTTCCGTGGAGGCTTAGAGGGTAAAGCCTCTGCCTGCCCTGCGCGAGACATATCGAGTTCGATCCCCGGGCCAGGAAGATCCCCTAGCGGGGGCTGGGGTGGGGGGTAAATGGCTCCACACGTTCGTTTGGAGCCAGCAAACGGAAAGTGCTCAAGAAACGTTCGCTGAAAAGCATTAGGGGGACAGGCCCGGAAAGAGCCACCTCCCGGTCTGCCCCGACCAGAGGAAGCGCCGGGAGAGCAGACGGCCTCCCCGCCGTCGGGCTCCCGGCAGGGCGGCTTACCCGTCCCGGGGGGCCTTGCACCTGCCGTACAGCAAGGGCTTGCAGAAGTGGAGCTGCGCGCACAGCCCCCGGCAGGCCGGCCTCGGGCCCTGGTGGGCGCCGCACAGCCGCAGCGGCGACACGGCCAGCACCACGCGCTCGACGCCCGCCGCGCCCGCCCGCCGCGCCACCAGAAAGCGCCCGCGGTCCCGCAGCAGCCGGTCCAGCGCCTCGCCGCCGGCGCTCGGCCCCAGGCGGCGCCGCAGCTCCTCCAGCTCCAGGGCGCCCCCGGCCGCGCACAGCCGCTGCGTGGCCGCCTCGACGAGGCCGGCCGGCGGCGCCATGCTCCTCGGGCTCGGGACCGGCGGCGCGCAGGCGGCGCCCCAGGAGAGAGGCGGCGGGCCGGAAACGAAACTGAAAGCCACCCCCGACCCGGGGAAGCCCCAGCTCGGCGGCCCCGCCACGCCTCCGGCCCTCGGCGGAGCGGGGCTCGGCGCCGTTCGGCCCCGGGCCCCCCTCCGCGGTGCGCCTTCGCCCCGTCGGCGGCCCTCAGGGCTTCGTCAGCGTGCGGGAGACTCTCCGCGGAGTCTCTCAGACGAGGGACAGGAGCGCCTCGCCGCTCTCCTAGCGCCTTCTCTGGGCCGAGGGGTGGGGCCGCCGGGGGTCCTCGGCCGGGAGGGGGTGGGGCGGCCGGGAGGGGTGGGGCCGCCGGTGGTCCTCGGCCGGGAGGGTGGGGTCGCCAGGAGTGGGTGGGGCCTCCGGGGCCGCGGCCGGGAGGGGTGGGGCCGCCGGGGTCCTCGGCCGGGAGGTGGGGCCGCCAGGAGTGGGTGGGGCCGCCGGGGGCCGCGGCCGGGAGGGGTGGGGCCGCCGGGGTCCTCGGCCGGGAGGGTGGGGTCGCCAGGAGTGGGTGGGGCCTCCGGGGCCGCGGCCGGGAGGGGTGGGGCCGCCGGGGTCCTCGGCCGGGAGGTGGGGCCGCCAGGAGTGGGTGGGGCCGCCGGGGGCCGCGGCCGGGAGGGTGGGGCCGCCGGGGTCCTCGGCCGGGAGGGTGGGGCCGCCAGGAGTGGGTGGGGCCTCCAGGGGGCCTCGGCCGGGAGGGGGTGGGGCCGCCGGGAGCGCGCTCCGTGCGCCCCTGGCTGGGGGCGTCGGGAAGTGGCGCCGCGGGAGGGCCCGCAGCTGCGCCGGGCGCGGCGCCCGCGGATGCCCACCTGCGGCCGTCCGGGCGGCGTCGCGGAAACCGAGCCTCAGGCCCTCGGGGAAAGCGAGGGATTCAGAGGGACCGGGGCCCCTCAGGTGGAAGCCCTCCTCCAGAAGCGCAAAGTCGGCTTCCGCGGTACTTTGTTTTCCGCGCAGGCAGCAAATGCCTTGGTTTAAACGTGAACATCCCTCCTTTTCAAAGAAAAAGCCGTTTCTCTCCGCGCATGGTCTGTCTTCAAGGCCGTGGGGGCCCGGGCGTTGCTGACGGCATTGGGGCCGTTGTCTGAGAGGGCCCTTTGGGAAAGGAATTCCGGAATAGTTATTTAAAAAGGTTTAATGGGCGCGACTTTTGACCCAGCGATCTGACTTAAAGAGAATCTGCTGGAAGGGAAAGGAACGGTAAATAAGATGCATGTGTGGGGAGCAGGTAGGGCGGGGTACCAGGGAGCACCACGGAGGTAGATCGTTAACACCCGCTCGAACTAGCCGCGGGCGTTACATCTCTGCCTTTTGACCTAGACGGTCGTCAGTGATGCAAAGGGAGAAAACAAAGCTATATAAAAATATCTTAAATCGGGCTTCCCTGCTGGTTCAGTGGGTAAGGACACCGCCTTGCAGTGCAAGGGGCGCCGGTTCGATCGCTGGCCTGGGAGGATCCCACGTGCCGCGGAGGGACTGGTCCAACTACCGACCAGCGCTCTGGAGCGCATGCGCGCGGTGCCGGTACTCTGTAACGAGACAGACCACTGCGATGGGAGGCCGACACAGAACAAAGATGGAAATAAAGAGCAATAGAAGTGGGGGTGTGGGGGTGTGTGTGTGTGTGACGGTGGCGGAAGAAAGTTGAGGCGGACAAGGGCGGTGAGCACCCAGAGTGTAGGAGTTATAGAGCAGACGGAATGGAGAATATGCAGTGCTGGAATAGTGAGACGAGAAGTCCAAGGGCAGAATGTTTGGGGGAGCGGGAATCTTTCAGGATTCTGTGAACGTAAACATAAGATTCTAGTTTTAATTATTACTGCAAAAGTGGAAAAAATCAATTAAGGGTACGGATGAAGAGTAGAAAGTAGTAACATGGACAGATGGAAATGAATTAATTAGGGGATAGGATGAGGAGTTTTTCTCTTGAATTTTTAACTGTTACAAAATTGTAATTGTGTATTTTTAAATTAAAAAAAATTTTTTTTAATTTTGGCTTCTTTTATTTTTTTGTTTGTTTGTTTATTTTTCATCCATCTTTGTTCTTTGGCCCGTGTGGGCCTCCCGTCGCAGTGGCCTCTCTCCTTGCAGAGCACCGGCTCTGGGCACTTGCGCTCCATAGCGCTGGTCTGTCTTCAAGGCCGTGGGGGCCCGGGCGTTGCTGACGGCATTGGGGCCGTTGTCTGAGAGGGCCCTTTGGGAAAGGAATTCCGGAATAGTTATTTAAAAAGGTTTAATGGGCGCGACTTTTGACCCAGCGATCTGACTTAAAGAGAATCTGCTGGAAGGGAAAGGAACGGTAAATAAGATGCATGTGTGGGGAGCAGGTAGGGCGGGGTACCAGGGAGCACCACGGAGGTAGATCGTTAACACCCGCTCGAACTAGCCGCGGGCGTTACATCTCTGCCTTTTGACCTAGACGGTCGTCAGTGATGCAAAGGGAGAAAACAAAGCTATATAAAAATATCTTAAATCGGGCTTCCCTGCTGGTTCAGTGGGTAAGGACACCGCCTTGCAGTGCAAGGGGCGCCGGTTCGATCGCTGGCCTGGGAGGATCCCACGTGCCGCGGAGGGACTGGTCCAACTACCGACCAGCGCTCTGGAGCGCATGCGCGCGGTGCCGGTACTCTGTAACGAGACAGACCACTGCGATGGGAGGCCGACACAGAACAAAGATGGAAATAAAGAGCAATAGAAGTGGGGGTGTGGGGGTGTGTGTGTGTGTGACGGTGGCGGAAGAAAGTTGAGGCGGACAAGGGCGGTGAGCACCCAGAGTGTAGGAGTTATAGAGCAGACGGAATGGAGAATATGCAGTGCTGGAATAGTGAGACGAGAAGTCCAAGGGCAGAATGTTTGGGGGAGCGGGAATCTTTCAGGATTCTGTGAACGTAAACATAAGATTCTAGTTTTAATTATTACTGCAAAAGTGGAAAAAATCAATTAAGGGTACGGATGAAGAGTAGAAAGTAGTAACATGGACAGATGGAAATGAATTAATTAGGGGATAGGATGAGGAGTTTTTCTCTTGAATTTTTAACTGTTACAAAATTGTAATTGTGTATTTTTAAATTAAAAAAAATTTTTTTTAATTTTGGCTTCTTTTATTTTTTTGTTTGTTTGTTTATTTTTCATCCATCTTTGTTCTTTGGCCCGTGTGGGCCTCCCGTCGCAGTGGCCTCTCTCCTTGCAGAGCACCGGCTCTGGGCACTTGCGCTCCATAGCGCTGGCTCATACTTGGACACATGGGTCCAGCCGCTCCGGGCCTTGTGGGATCTTCCCCGGCCAAGGGTCGAACTGGTGCCTCTTGCACTGTAAGGCGGACTCTTTACCCACTGGACCACCAGGGAAGCCCCCTAAAATTTTGTTTTTAATTTATTTATTCTTAGCCATGTCATGGGCTTGCAGGATCTTAGTTTCCTGAATGGGAACGAAACTTGGGTCCTCCCAGTGAAAGTGCTGAGTCCTAACCACTGAATTGCCAGGGAACTTCCTTAACTTTTAAATTTTAATTGGGGTTTTAGTATTGTTTCGCAATAAAATAACATTAAAAAAATTTAGAGTGATTGATGCTTGGCAGTAAACAACAAAACTGTGTAAAACATAAAAATTAAAAAAAAAAAAAAAGGAAAGGGTGATCCTGTTATCTGAAAACCGGGTTTGCCTCTTAGTGGGTGTTAAACCAAAAAGCACAACCAAGCCAAAGGTCTAGCAGGAGAAAGAAGGGATTTAATACCTGCAGCAAATAAGAGCACTGGAGAACTTGCCCAAAGCAATGTCTCCCCAAACTGCAAAATTGGGGAAGTTTTAAGCAAAGGGTATATGCATATTAATGAAATAATTTGAACGGAAGTCAGCATAGAATTGGGCAAATTGACAGAGCCCAAGCCTTTAGCTGATTGCAGCCAGGAGGTTCAGAAAAGGTCAACAGCATCACTGGTGTTGTTTAGTTGCTCAGTCATGTCCAATTCTTTTAGGACCCCATGGACTTAGAACCCGCCAGGCTCCTCCTTTCATGGGATTTCTCAAGTAAGAATACTGGAATAGATTGCCATTTCCTTCTCCAGGCTGAGCACCCTAGGGAGGTATTAAATTCTGCAGAACAGCTCAAGAAAGTGATTCCGTCTAATCTTTACCATTGAAACAGAACTAGAAGCCTCTACAACTGATTTGTTATCTTTACTTCTGTTACTTTTATTTTGCGGAGAGGTGCGGGGATCGGGTGGGGAGGGAGGGGCCTGGCAGGCCACTTCTACTGGTCTTTCATTTATCTATTTTCATCCATCTTTGTTCTTTGGCTCCTGTGGGCCTCCCATCGCAGCGGCCTCTTTTGTCGCAGAGCACCGGCTCTGGGCGCATGCGCTCCAGAGCTCCAGCTCGGTAATTGGACACACATCGGTCCAGCCACTCCACAGCATGTGGGATCTTCCCAGGCCAGGGATCGAACCGGCACCCCTTGCACTGCAAGGCGGTGTCCTTACCCACTGGACCACCAGGGAAGCCCTCTGTTACTTTTCTTATCTAATAAGTTTGTTCCCTTAAGATCATTATTACTGAGACCTGTTCAAGAGTAAGTATTGTGACCAGATCTAGATCTCAAAAAATAGTTTAGGCCTAAAATGACTTCTCTTGTGTCAAGAAAGACATACTTGGTTTTCTTTACCCGGGGATCCCCTACCTTATCTGCTCACAGAGTAACACTGGAGGCAGAGATTGTAATGATGTGTACAGATCCAGGAATGCTAGGGATTACTATCAGTCACTAGAAGCTTGGAAGAGACAAGGAAGGATTCTTTGGAGCCTTCAAAGGAAGCACAGCCCTCCTGCTGATGTCTTGATTTCAGGTTTCTAGCCTCCAGTTCTGTGGGAGAATAGATTTCTGTTGTGGTAAGCCCACTTTGTGGTAATTTGTTATTGCAGCCCAGGGAACCAATTCAGGCTTCTGTTTTCCCAGTGCGACGTGGAGAAAGATTATCAGCTGTGAGTTGGGCTGGTAAGGAGGGAGAAGATACGACCCAGGGATTGTATAAATGGCTAGGTGAGTTGCTTCTGATTTGCAGGGAAGTTGGGTTCAGCTTGGATTTGGGTTTTGCCTTTTGAGTTCACCTCAAATGGAGATCAGGGCAAGTTTTGGAGGGCCTTTGCAAAGGAGAAATTGTCTTAATGGATCATGAAAACCAGTCTGTGTTGGAAGGAGAGCAAAACATTACTGGGATGAAAACCTGGGGAATACATGAGACAGAATGAATACATAAATAGATAAATAAATTAAGACAATAGATAAATTATATAAATGATAGTGAAGGCAAAAAAAAATAGAAATAGATAAATGGCCTGGCAGGCCACTTCTACTGGTCTTTCATTTATCTATTTTCATCCATCTTTGTTCTTTGGCTCCTGTGGGCCTCCCATCGCAGCGGCCTCTTTTGTCGCAGAGCACCGGCTCTGGGCGCATGCGCTCCAGAGCTCCAGCTCGGTAATTGGACACACATCGGTCCAGCCACTCCACAGCATGTGGGATCTTCCCAGGCCAGGGATCGAACCGGCACCCCTTGCACTGCAAGGCGGTGTCCTTACCCACTGGACCACCAGGGAAGCCCTCTGTTACTTTTCTTATCTAATAAGTTTGTTCCCTTAAGATCATTATTACTGAGACCTGTTCAAGAGTAAGTATTGTGACCAGATCTAGATCTCAAAAAATAGTTTAGGCCTAAAATAACGTCTCTTTTGTCAAGAAAGACATACTTGGTTTTCTTTACCGGGATCCCCTACCTTATCTGCTCACAGAGTAACACTGGAGGCAGAGATTGTAATGATGTGTACAGATCCAGGAATGCTAGGGATTACTATCAGTCACTAGAAGCTTGGAAGAGACAAGGAAGGATTCTTTGGAGCCTTCAAAGGAAGCACAGCCCTCCTGCTGATGTCTTGATTTCAGGTTTCTAGCCTCCAGTTCTGTGGGAGAATAGATTTCTGTTGTGGTAAGCCCACTTTGTGGTAATTTGTTATTGCAGCCCAGGGAACCAATTCAGGCTTCTGTTTTCCCAGTGCGACGTGGAGAAAGATTATCAGCTGTGAGTTGGGCTGGTAAGGAGGGAGAAGATACGACCCAGGGATTGTATAAATGGCTAGGTGAGTTGCTTCTGATTTGCAGGGAAGTTGGGTTCAGCTTGGATTTGGGTTTTGCCTTTTGAGTTCACCTCAAATGGAGATCAGGGCAAGTTTTGGAGGGCCTTTGCAAAGGAGAAATTGTCTTAATGGATCATGAAAACCAGTCTGTGTTGGAAGGAGAGCAAAACATTACTGGGATGAAAACCTGGGGAATACATGAGACAGAATGAATACATAAATAGATAAATAAATTAAGACAATAGATAAATTATATAAATGATAGTGAAGGCATAGAAAGTAAAAGAGTTGGGAGGGTAGAATGTAGTGAGCATAGAGTGGTGAATTGAAACTTAATAGGAACTTGTCGGGCTTCCCGGTTGCTCAGTGGTGAGGACTTCGCCTGCCAGTGCAGGAGACATGGGTTCGATCCCTGATCCAGGAAAATCCCACATGCTGTGCAGCAACTAAGCCCGTGAGCCACAACTATGGAGCCTGTGCTCCAGAGCCTCGGAGCCGCAGTTATTGAGCCCATGTGCCGCAACTACTGAAGCCCATGAGCCCTGGAGCCCAAGTTCCACAACAAGAGAAGTCATGGCCACAAAAAGCCTGCTCACCTCAACTAGAGAGCAGTCTCCACTCCCTGCAACTAGAGAAGAGCCTGTGGCAGGAGTGAAAACCCAGAATAGCCAAAAAGAAAGAAAGAAACTTGTCTATGAGGGAATTAAATCCTTATATAGGGAGTGAACCTGCTTTAAAATGTCCCTCTGCTGTTCATGAGAAGTAGCAGTCACCTCATTTGTTCCGGGAACGGTTGCGATGTGACCCCTCTTCAGTGTGTGTTATAGAGAACATGGGGGTCTCATTGAGGACTCTACAAGGAGGCCGTGTAACTTTGTAGCTTGACCACACTGCCCTCCCAGTACCCTGTGGTGCACAGAGCTGGTCCCTCTGGAGGAGGAGAAGACACCAGCTCCCTCCCTGAGCATCACCCTGCCCGGGAACTCAAGCTGAGAAGGCAGCACCCATGAAGGGCCCTGTCTCAACAGTCTGAAAATACTGCCCTGTGGAATCCAGTAACACCTTAAGGAAGCACCTTTTCCTTTCTTTTTGGTAGGAAAAAAAGGCCTCTTACAAGCTAATTAATCTGTCTTGTAGTCTTACACAGTAACCATTAGATGAATCTATATTTTCACTTCAAGTCACACCTATATACACTAAAATGTGCAAAGCATTACCATAAAACTTTTTAAGTTTTAGGTTCTATGGGAGGGAGGGCTTTGGGGAGGGAATTACGAAAATAAAGGCTATCCATATTTGTTCACCTGTTTATTCAATGTATTTTTAGCATGCTAAACTCTCAGGAGGTGCTGATGATAACAGTAACACCTGTAGTCCCAGCCCTGAACTCAGGCTGGTAGTTCAGACAAAACAAGGGATGATGCAGGGTGAGAAGGGTGGCGCAGACAAGGCTGAGGGCAGCGGAGGAGGGAGTGTGTCCCCCTGGGGGACAGCCCCGTGCCCCATGCAGCATCCTGAGCCCAGTCCAGCCCTGCTAGGCTGCCGGTGCAGCAGCCCGGGGAGCAGAAGTGATGGGGGCAGAGTAAAGGGACAAAGTAGGTGATGAAATAGTTATTTCCACTGGGGGACTGTAAGGAGAAAAAATATGGGAAACCTCTGTAAGTTAATGGTTACTCAAGAAAGGAGGTTTGCCTAACCACAAAACCAAGCAGGCTTGCTTACCAAGAAAATGCTAAGAAGCTTCTTAGCAACAATGCCTCAGAAGCCTGAGACATGCCAGAAGACAATACAGGCAACAATGGAGGCATGAGACTACACGACCGCCCAGGGAGCTCAGTAAGTTAATGACCCTAGGGTCAGCTATGTTTCTGCATGCATAAGGAATGATCTGTGAACCTGGCGTGGCTCCGTAGGGACATGAAAACTCCCAACTCAGCCTGGAGGAGACACCGATCATGGAAGCATGAAGTCTACTCAAGAAAGACAAAGTTCTCCTCCCCCTCCCCACTTTTCCTTTGACGATAAAACTAGCCCAGTAAGTTCTTGTGGCCCAACATTTCTCACCCATCTGCCTGTAAGCATCGCAAGCGTCCTATTCTGATGAATCCTTTCTATCACTTCGTCTCTCAATAAATTCTCTTCCGTGCAAAGACATAAAGGACCAGGGTAACATAACTCTCTGGAACCCCCAAAATGATATCTAATGGTTTCAGAAGGGCCTGATTTCTGATGGGCGTGAGTAGGTACATGGCATAATTAACATCCATGGGGCAGCTAATCCATATCCCAAGATAGAACACATTTGACTTTTTTAATTACAAAGTTGACATGTTATTCGAATTAGAAAAAAAAATCATAAAAATGAAAGAAGGCTGAGTGCCAAAGAACTGATGCCTTTGAGCTGTGGTGTTGGAGTCTAAGACTCTCTGAGAGTCCTCTGGACAGACAGGAGATCAAACCAATCAATCCTACAGGAAACCAACCCTGAGTATTCATCGGAAGGACTGAGGCTTAAGGTCCAATCCTTTGGCGCAGACAAGGCTGAGGGCAGCGGAGGAGGGAGTGTGTCCCCCTGGGGGACAGCCCCGTGCCCCATGCAGCATCCTGAGCCCAGTCCAGCCCTGCTAGGCTGCCGGTGCAGCAGCCCGGGGAGCAGAAGTGATGGGGGCAGAGTAAAGGGACAAAGTAGGTGATGAAATAGTTATTTCCACTGGGGGACTGTAAGGAGAAAAAATATGGGAAACCTCTGTAAGTTAATGGTTACTCAAGAAAGGAGGTTTGCCTAACCACAAAACCAAGCAGGCTTGCTTACCAAGAAAATGCTAAGAAGCTTCTTAGCAACAATGCCTCAGAAGCCTGAGACATGCCAGAAGACAATACAGGCAACAATGGAGGCATGAGACTACACGACCGCCCAGGGAGCTCAGTAAGTTAATGACCCTAGGGTCAGCTATGTTTCTGCATGCATAAGGAATGATCTGTGAACCTGGCGTGGCTCCGTAGGGACATGAAAACTCCCAACTCAGCCTGGAGGAGACACCGATCATGGAAGCATGAAGTCTACTCAAGAAAGACAAAGTTCTCCTCCCCCTCCCCACTTTTCCTTTGACGATAAAACTAGCCCAGTAAGTTCTTGTGGCCCAACATTTCTCACCCATCTGCCTGTAAGCATCGCAAGCGTCCTATTCTGATGAATCCTTTCTATCACTTCGTCTCTCAATAAATTCTCTTCCGTGCAAAGACATAAAGGACCAGGGTAACATAACTCTCTGGAACCCCCAAAATGATATCTAATGGTTTCAGAAGGGCCTGATTTCTGATGGGCGTGAGTAGGTACATGGCATAATTAACATCCATGGGGCAGCTAATCCATATCCCAAGATAGAACACATTTGACTTTTTTAATTACAAAGTTGACATGTTATTCGAATTAGAAAAAAAAATCATAAAAATGAAAGAAGGCTGAGTGCCAAAGAACTGATGCCTTTGAGCTGTGGTGTTGGAGTCTAAGACTCTCTGAGAGTCCTCTGGACAGACAGGAGATCAAACCAATCAATCCTACAGGAAACCAACCCTGAGTATTCATCGGAAGGACTGAGGCTTAAGGTCCAATCCTTTGGCCACCTGATGCGAAGAGATGACTCATTGGAGAAGAGTCTGGTACTGGGAAAAGTAGAAGGCAGGAGGAGAAGCGGACAACAGAGGACAAGATGGCTGGATGGCATCATCGACTCAGCAGGCTCCAGAAGATAGTGAAGGACAGGGTGCTGCGGTCCACGGGGTACAAAGAGTCAGACACGACAACCAAAGTGTGTCAAGTTCCCAGCCTCAGGGGTCTCCCAGGCCTGTTCCCATTCCCTAGAGGTCATCTGCCACCCGTGTGCGTTCCTCCAGAACCTGACATGCACCTCAAATTCCCCAGGTAGGGCAGCTTCTAGAATAAATGCTTAAGAGAAAGTCAAGTACTATTTCCTACTGTTACTGTGAATCTTCTGTTCCACATTATGTCTGCCTTAGAAAAAAGGAATTTACACACATCACTTTCTGCTTTTAGGCCCTTCATGTTTTCCTCTTTGTCCAACTCTGGCAAAGATGGAATGGGATCCTATAAAACTTGAGAACTGGCTTTTATGAAGCATAAAGGGTATTTCTGGGCCCAAGGGTGGGAAGAGTCCAGCAAGGAAGGGGAGGATGGGGAGCTTGAAAGTGAATGACCATGAGGATGTGGATAGTGATGATGGAGGTGGGGGTGGGCGAGGAGCCAGGCCCTGGAAGGCAGAGCCTCTGAATCAGCAGACACAGGCGGAATGGACGGAGCCTTTCTTCTTCCTCTTTCTTTGTCACTAGGCATAACTCTCTGGAACCCCAAAATGATATCTAATGGTTTCAGAAGGGCCTGATTTCTGATGGGCGTGAGTAGGTACATGGCATAATTAACATCCATGGGGCAGCTAATCCATATCCCAAGATAGAACACATTTGACTTTTTTAATTACAAAGTTGACATGTTATTCGAATTAGAAAAAAAAATCATAAAAATGAAAGAAGGCTGAGTGCCAAAGAACTGATGCCTTTGAGCTGTGGTGTTGGAGTCTAAGACTCTCTGAGAGTCCTCTGGACAGACAGGAGATCAAACCAATCAATCCTACAGGAAACCAACCCTGAGTATTCATCGGAAGGACTGAGGCTTAAGGTCCAATCCTTTGGCCACCTGATGCGAAGAGATGACTCATTGGAGAAGAGTCTGGTACTGGGAAAAGTAGAAGGCAGGAGGAGAAGCGGACAACAGAGGACAAGATGGCTGGATGGCATCATCGACTCAGCAGGCTCCAGAAGATAGTGAAGGACAGGGTGCTGCGGTCCACGGGGTACAAAGAGTCAGACACGACAACCAAAGTGTGTCAAGTTCCCAGCCTCAGGGGTCTCCCAGGCCTGTTCCCATTCCCTAGAGGTCATCTGCCACCCGTGTGCGTTCCTCCAGAACCTGACATGCACCTCAAATTCCCCAGGTAGGGCAGCTTCTAGAATAAATGCTTAAGAGAAAGTCAAGTACTATTTCCTACTGTTACTGTGAATCTTCTGTTCCACATTATGTCTGCCTTAGAAAAAAGGAATTTACACACATCACTTTCTGCTTTTAGGCCCTTCATGTTTTCCTCTTTGTCCAACTCTGGCAAAGATGGAATGTGATTCTATAAAACTTGAGAACTGGCTTTTTATGAAGCATAAAGGGTATTTCTGGGCCCAAGGGTGGGAAGAGTCCAGCAAGGAAGGGGAGGATGGGGAGCTTGAAAGTGAATGACCATGAGGATGTGGATAGTGATGATGGAGGTGGGGGTGGGCGAGGAGCCAGGCCCTGGAAGGCAGAGCCTCTGAATCAGCAGACACAGGCGGAATGGACGGAGCCTTTCTTCTTCCTCTTTCTTTGTCCTCATCTGGGCCAATCCCCTTACAGAGCCGGCAGCCCGTAGGCCAAACAGGACGGCAGAGGGTGGGTGGGGCAGCACATTCCACAGGAGGACAAGGTCCAGGCCAGCGGAGGGTGCACAGCCACGGCCTCGACACAGACCCTGGGGACTGCAACCGTGGGAATTCGTGCTCACTTCAGGTGTCCCGTGTGCCTTGTTTACAGCCTGTTCCTCACCAGAAGGTGGCGTCCTTGAAGAGAAACCATACTCTTCATGTGCACCCAGCCCCCGGGAAAGTACAGACTCAAAACTTCAGTTGAGTAACAGGACACTTCAGCAATATCTGAATCTGATCCAAAATGGGTGCCTACAAAGAAAATTTTGGAACAGAACTGTCCCTAAAGACCATCTACTCCTTTTCAATAATTGGAAGTATATAATAATCAAAAATAATCAGAGAACTAAGATGGCCTTGATTACAGTCTCAGTTCTACTCATCAGTGATGTGTTATTTACTCTCTGGCCTCAGTGCCACCTGTAGGCTGAAAACGACAGCGCCTCACTCGTTGGGTTATTATAAGGAAGAAGTGAAAATGTGCCTTGCTCACAGTAAGTACTGAAATAGAATGCAATAAAAGTAACAAGGGCCTCTGTTCAGAACCCTGCCAGCTGCCTGTCCCCCCGAACCCCCGCAGCCCACACGCACTGCTGGACCTCAGTCTCCCTGCGTGGCGGAAACACAAGAGTCAGGCTTGAAGTCTCCCTAGTGCAGTTCCACCAGCGCAGCTGGAAGAAGGGGAAACACCTCCCAGGCTTACAGACGGTATGCAGACTTAGGAAACACCACCTTTTTTCAGATCTAAGTTCCATCAGTTGGATGAAAGCAGGCCAGTCTGTAGAAATTCGTGGTGTGCTAGTGGCCCGGGCAACACTCTGGTGAGGGTGTTGGGGTGTGTCCCCTCTGGACCTCTGCTGTCTTGGGCAGGGGCAGAGCAGAGCCCTCTCCCTCTTCTGTTGCTCTGGTTTCCAGGATCCTCCTCCCATACGGCCTCTTCCCACCCGCCCCAGCCCCGGCCCGTCCTCCGCCCCGAGCCCTGAAGCGCTGGCCCCCTGCTCCTGAGGCCCGGTCCCCCCTGCTTCCCCAACTTGTCCAGAGGGACCACATCCTCCTCCTGGTGCTTACGCTTCCCTTGGAAAGCGGCAGGAGGGGGGTGGGTGGGCAGCACATTCCACAGGAGGACAAGGTCCAGGCCAGCGGAGGGTGCACAGCCACGGCCTCGACACAGACCCTGGGGACTGCAACCGTGGGAATTCGTGCTCACTTCAGGTGTCCCGTGTGCCTTGTTTACAGCCTGTTCCTCACCAGAAGGTGGCGTCCTTGAAGAGAAACCATACTCTTCATGTGCACCCAGCCCCCGGGAAAGTACAGACTCAAAACTTCAGTTGAGTAACAGGACACTTCAGCAATATCTGAATCTGATCCAAAATGGGTGCCTACAAAGAAAATTTTGGAACAGAACTGTCCCTAAAGACCATCTACTCCTTTTCAATAATTGGAAGTATATAATAATCAAAAATAATCAGAGAACTAAGATGGCCTTGATTACAGTCTCAGTTCTACTCATCAGTGATGTGTTATTTACTCTCTGGCCTCAGTGCCACCTGTAGGCTGAAAACGACAGCGCCTCACTCGTTGGGTTATTATAAGGAAGAAGTGAAAATGTGCCTTGCTCACAGTAAGTACTGAAATAGAATGCAATAAAAGTAACAAGGGCCTCTGTTCAGAACCCTGCCAGCTGCCTGTCCCCCCGAACCCCCGCAGCCCACACGCACTGCTGGACCTCAGTCTCCCTGCGTGGCGGAAACACAAGAGTCAGGCTTGAAGTCTCCCTAGTGCAGTTCCACCAGCGCAGCTGGAAGAAGGGGAAACACCTCCCAGGCTTACAGACGGTATGCAGACTTAGGAAACACCACCTTTTTTCAGATCTAAGTTCCATCAGTTGGATGAAAGCAGGCCAGTCTGTAGAAATTCGTGGTGTGCTAGTGGCCCGGGCAACACTCTGGTGAGGGTGTTGGGGTGTGTCCCCTCTGGACCTCTGCTGTCTTGGGCAGGGGCAGAGCAGAGCCCTCTCCCTCTTCTGTTGCTCTGGTTTCCAGGATCCTCCTCCCATACGGCCTCTTCCCACCCGCCCCAGCCCCGGCCCGTCCTCCGCCCCGAGCCCTGAAGCGCTGGCCCCCTGCTCCTGCCTCATGGGCACCCCCAGGTCCCGCTGGCCTTGGCTTTCAGAGGCCCCAGAGCACCTTGTCCAGAGGGACCACATCCTCCTCCTGGTGCTTACGCTTCCCCCTTCAGGAGGCAGTCAGGCCTCGGTGCCTTGCTCTCTCCCCCTTTGCCTTTCACAGCCACAGAAGCTCCCCGAAAAGAGAACCGGGCTGTTGGTTCACCTGTGACAAAAGCATCGCCCAGAACGCTGCAGGTGCTCTCAGGGGTTGAGGCTGGCAGGCTCCTATGACCACCAGGAAGCGCCCACACCCAGGGCCCCGACCAGCCTCTACTGCCACTCACCCCGCTCCGTGTTCCTGTTTCAGCAGCTGCTTCCCCAGTGACACGTCTGATAAGGTAATGAGACACACTGCTTTCCACATTGAAATCTTCAGAATTCGAAGGCGTATTAAGTTTGACACGCTTTTCACATTCTCAAATAATTCTCTCAAGACTCAGTAAGCAGAAAACGGGAACAGCAAGTCAAAACTGGATATAGAGTTCAGATTTTTCTTTCAAAGACACATTTTATACAACTTTCAACATTTATACTTTCGAACAAAAGGAGCAAAAAATACACCGAGTGCTAAAAAAATCAAAACAGAAGTAATACAATTTTAATTTCAATATTTTAAAATACAGAAATTGGAAAGTAGGAATACCAAATACAACTTTAAACAAGTCACTTGTCCTCCCCTATAATAACCGATGTAAACTACTTAAAAACTTACAAATTTAAAACAGAAACAAAATAAATACTGTACACTTTCCCTGCCTGCAGGCAAAAGATGGGAAATACTGTTATGAATCGGAAAAAAAAATGCTCTTAAAGCTTCAGCATCCCACTTCCCAGCCACACCCCACTCCGCCACACACAGTGTGCTTCTGTATTCAAAGGACACACATGTGCACACACACTGACTGCCTACCCACACGACAAGACACTACTCCGCAGACGTCCCGAACGAGAAAGGCTACCAGTCACCTGGGACCATGGGCATGAAAACCAGGTCAGGAAAGTCAGTCAGGCTAACAAAACATAACTACAAAACTAGTCAATACCAGAGCCAACAACTGTCCCTTGTCAAATCCCACAGATTTCACCCCTAAAACCAAGACTACCCTTCCCTGTCACCACCCTCTACCCGCCCCCCAGCCCCCGCTGAAATCAAATAAGCCTGCTGATGCACTGGCGAAGTTAGACATTTCACAGCAAACGTGAAAATTCATATTATATAATCTCTTAAAATGAACCTTTTCACCCTCTTTCCACAGCATGAAACTGTTATGGCTTAATTTATATTAAAAGTAGAAAAGTCTTTTCAGAAGGAAACGCGGTCTGCCAAGATGCATGTGCAGTTCCTGATCAGTGCTATTTCATGCCTAACAACTGCATGACTTGCTTTGCAGTCAGAAGCTGTTTTTGGAAAAACTGAGGTTATAGCTTTTGATTCAGTCTAACCATAAATGTAAGGCCCTTAGTTTGGTTTAGGTTTCTTTTGCAAGGTAAAATAACCTTGGGGTTCACTTAGCAAGTTACACCTCAGGTCCCTGACTATAATATGGAAGTTATATGTATGCTTTGTAAAAATAAAAGGTGAATCCTATGACTTTCAGAGGAAAGAAATGGTTCTAGGCAAGAAATCAATTCCTCATTATATATTACACCTGCTGCTGGTAATGGTTACCCACCAAAATCCACCAAAGATATATAAGAGTATTTCTAGGTTTTTTTTTTTCCTGCAAAATATTATATATTCTAGTCAAAAACTTAAAACCCTTTTGTCCTCCCTATAATAACCGATGTAAACTACTTAAAAACTTACAAATTTAAAACAGAAACAAAATAAATACTGTACACTTTCCCTGCCTGCAGGCAAAAGATGGGAAATACTGTTATGAATCGGAAAAAAATGCTCTTAAAGCTTCAGCATCCCACTTCCCAGCCACACCCCACTCCGCCACACACAGTGTGCTTCTGTATTCAAAGGACACACATGTGCACACACACTGACTGCCTACCCACACGACAAGACACTACTCCGCAGACGTCCCGAACGAGAAAGGCTACCAGTCACCTGGGACCATGGGCATGAAAACCAGGTCAGGAAAGTCAGTCAGGCTAACAAAACATAACTACAAAACTAGTCAATACCAGAGCCAACAACTGTCCCTTGTCAAATCCCACAGATTTCACCCCTAAAACCAAGACTACCCTTCCCTGTCACCACCCTCTACCCGCCCCCCAGCCCCCGCTGAAATCAAATAAGCCTGCTGATGCACTGGCGAAGTTAGACATTTCACAGCAAACGTGAAAATTCATATTATATAATCTCTTAAAATGAACCTTTTCACCCTCTTTCCACAGCATGAAACTGTTATGGCTTAATTTATATTAAAAGTAGAAAAGTCTTTTCAGAAGGAAACGCGGTCTGCCAAGATGCATGTGCAGTTCCTGATCAGTGCTATTTCATGCCTAACAACTGCATGACTTGCTTTGCAGTCAGAAGCTGTTTTTGGAAAAACTGAGGTTATAGCTTTTGATTCAGTCTAACCATAAATGTAAGGCCCTTAGTTTGGTTTAGGTTTCTTTTGCAAGGTAAAATAACCTTGGGGTTCACTTAGCAAGTTACACCTCAGGTCCCTGACTATAATATGGAAGTTATATGTATGCTTTGTAAAAATAAAAGGTGAATCCTATGACTTTCAGAGGAAAGAAATGGTTCTAGGCAAGAAATCAATTCCTCATTATATATTACACCTGCTGCTGGTAATGGTTACCCACCAAAATCCACCAAAGATATATAAGAGTATTTCTAGGTTTTTTTTTTTTTCCTGCAAAACATTATATATTCCAGCACTTATGATCTTTGTTTTGGTGAAAAATCTTGGGATAAAATAGCTTTGAAAAGGAAATGGGCAAAATAAAACTGGGGTGGAGGCAAGGTTTATCTTTAGGATTAAGTTCCATGTAGGGGTGCTTTCTGAAATAAAAGTGAATCCAGAAAGGTCACAGGTCTTGCATAGGTACACTACTTGGAGGTCTTGGGCTACGTGGTAGCCAAGGTTTATTAGCAAAATAGTGCAGAGCAGATAAACTTGTTGGAAGAATCACTGAAGACAATTTCAAAAAGGCTTTAACGAAAAAACCCTTAATGTTGCACTTGTTAAGACAAAGTGTTAGGACACTAGAAAAGGACAGGAAGGGTGAGAGGGAGACTCCAGGGAGTAGCATGCAGGTAAATGAGTATTAGTTTCCTCTACCCACTAAAGAGGAAGAGATATAACAGAATAAAACCACAGTCATGATAAGCTAATTGCTTTGGAAATAGGCATTTGCTTCTTAAGGTCCTTAACCAGGTTTTATGTAAGGGATATCTAATATTTGATTTATGGCATGTCGCTCACTGAAAAATCAAACAGTAAGGGAAGGGTGTTTAGTAAGGCTACAGCATTAAACTTACATTACGTTCAACAGCAATGTGGCGAGTATGTTCCTTCCTCCCACCTCCCCCCCAGCTGCTAGGAAGCCTATCAGCATCACCCACCACAGATGAGCAGAGGCCGCACAGCGTCACAGAAGAGGGGGCTGCTGTAGGAGCAGAGCACCAGAGGGCTAGGGTCCACTGTGCCTCCAGGCGGCCACTGCCCGCTCTGCGTTTCATTTGTCTCTTAAGCTAAAGACCAGATGTTCAACCTTCTCAAAACTGCTTCAGATGAAAATTTGGGGCATCTGAAAATGACCAGTGACCCTGAACTTCTCTTTTTGGAGGAAGCAACTAGCTTATAGTAACTAACGAGAAAAATGAATTTTTGAAAAAGTTTCAAATTTATATGAAGCCCCATCTCTTAATATGAAATCATAAAATGCTTTTACACTGCAATAGCCACTCTGGCAGTAGTATACTGAGCCACAGAGTTATTGATCAAGTCTTTGGGGAGCTGACATCACTAGAGAGAACATTTTCTCGAAGAAAGGAAAATCTTTTCTTCTGAAGCTTCCAGACTCCCTTCCTACACTACAGTGGCTTCTCTCTACCCAAAGAGCTCTTGTTGGCCAACTCAGAGCGGTCTTTGCTGATCTCCATCATTCTTCCACCTTATTTTCCCGCCCTAGTACCCTAAGTAGCTGCTAAACCCTCTTAATTCCATGACTTATTTTACCTTATTCTAGTCCCCTGAAGAGTATGCAGAATCCGTGAAGCAGTACTCTTTGAGAAAAACTTAAAACTAATGTTAATTACTTTGAATCATCTTAATGATTACTTGAGGATAAACATTCTCACTCTTCTCCATCAACTCTCTCGTTCCTTCTTCTTTCACTTCATGCACTGATTCTGAGTTTTCAGCACCTTGTTAGAGATTCTTCAGGTTTTTTTAGGTAGCATGCTCTGGGCATCTATTTGATATGAAGCAAGTAACAGCAGTTTTCATCTAAAAATGCACATAAATGTGCATTCATTGTCAGTTGTAACTTAAATAATCATAAATTCTTTGCAAGTATGAAGTGTTAATCGATTAAGGAACATTTTTCTATGTTTTTGACCCAAATTTACAAATGAGAAAACTAAGACTCAGAATAAGTGACTTATTCAAGGCCACAAAGCTAAAATATAAAGGGCAGAACTTGGACAAACACCCAGGTCTTCTGCTCCTTTCGTGCTATAACATGCCCCTATGGTTATTCAATTATTAAGTTTTGAAATGTCTTAAATTTTGAAAATTAATTTTTTTTTCCTTCTACCTCTACAGTTGCAGGGTATATCACCATGAAGACTAACAAAGTTATGTCTTGTTTGGTTTTATGAATGGACCCTCTTTTAAGTTTGCTTAGAAGTGAAAATAATACTGCTTATTTCCTGGAGAAGACACCTTGCAGAGCAGAGACCATAACTCCAACTTTATACCCCCCGACCCTCACAGTGGGTCACAGCTAAGCAGTGCTGGGCACAGAGTAGATACTTGATAAATATCTGATCTCGTATGAATAAATACAGTAGAGTTCATTAAAAAGGCAGTAATTGGGATTATTCAAAAACAGACCAGTATTCAATGCTGAGTATTTGAAGTAGTGACAAAGATGAGCTTGTTTTCTGAATTTATAAGATGATTTTGGTCAGAATTTTCAGTTCTGTATGCTTTACAAATTAACTGATGCTTGTTAAGTTCAAAGTATTTCTAGGATATTGGACTCTTATGAACTGCCAGCTTTGTGTAATTTACATCATTAATCAATACTGAAGAGCATAATATTATCTGATATTATGAATTACAGTACAGTGGATCTCAGGTTAACAGAAGTCACTTATTTGAATCAACAGAGGAAAATGACTACCTACTACAATTAAAATGGTATACGTTACATCGTAATTGTTGGACATACTTGTATTTGTTTATAACTAGCTAAAAGCCACCACTGCTGCCTTCCTCAGCTGCAGCGTCCGTGGAGGAGCACAGCTGATGAACGAGACCGAGGGAAAGAGGAAAGGAAGTCGGCTGCAATAGAGTCCAGATGCTGGCGGTGGTTACTTCGAAGTCCAGCCACTTCCATGAGATAAAGGGGTACATCACAGCCAGTGGTTCTATAAGAGCCTTGACCAGGGACCTCACGCAATCATTGGCCAAATGTTTACCAATTCACAAAAAGGTTCCTTGTATTCTGTTTCAGTGGTTAATTCATCTTACTGAAAGTTTTTTAAACTTAGCCAGTTAATGGGCTAACGGTGCCAAAAATGAGTCCACAGGACCTTCACTTAAAAGTTCCAAACACTGCCTCCTTCAAGTTAGTATCTATCGGCCTATGTACACAGGGCAGATACTGGCTATAATTTTAATTCATAAGAAGAAAGTATTTATTTTCATTTTTATAGCTAAAGAAAAAAACATCAGGTAATTAAAAATACTTAAGAGCTGTGAAAAATGTAAAGGTAACAAAAGAAGCTAGGTAATTATGTAGCTGGAAAAAGAAATTATAATTCTCATTTCTTAAATTAAAACCAAAACATGTCTACTGTAACACTAAAATGTTTATCTACAGAAAACCAAAACATCACAGTACTACATTGTGTAGGGAAGGTGGGAGAATCAGGCAGACCCACATTTTTGACATCTTGAGATCTGATGATCAACCAAATGACTGGCTGTATCTCTCTCTTCCCTAGTTTTGGCATAGTGTAGACAGAATTTAAGTCATCCTATTATAGGCCTTTAGAATTCCATAAAAGTTCTTCTTCCTGACCCAGATAAGACCCAGAGAGTGGTTCAGTCATTTAAATCAAGAAGGCTAATGCATAAGATATGTCATATATATTCCATGAAATATTGGAATGGAGACAGAGTAAGAAATATTTCTCTTTGAAAATACACATTTGAATGCAACCATGAACGACAATGGTACAGACCTTTTTTTCTTAGCTCTTCAAGTGATACTTATTACAGAAGGGAAAGTCCTGCTACCTTGCTGAATTAAAAAAAAAAAAAAGACAAATCCGTAATATGTCCATATTTCTTTTCCATAAAAATAAATTCTATCCAATCTGCATATATTTTTTGTAGGAACTTGTAAAATCCTCTATTGTCAGAACTGGAAATATCTCCACCCTACCCCACCCCACCCAGAAATCACTTGTTCTTTATGTCATGGGGTGGGGAAGTTTTAAAACATAAGCTATTGCAAGCAACTGAAAACTGGCATTTAGTAAAAACTGTGCACAAAGGAGATAAATAATTCCTTAAAGCTCAACCAGATACTTAACCTCACTATGCACTGGTTAAGTTAGGACAGATGGAAGAAACTGCAGAAAGCACCCATTTGACTCCAAATCCACATCTTAACTAATTCTTTAGAAGGTTAAGAAATAAAAAACTAAACACACACACACACTCAATTCATCTACTCCAACATGCTTGCTTCTATACAACTTAATATAGTATAGTCTTATTACATTACGGCTTGTTATGCAGATTTGAATACTCTAAGTCAAACCGTATTTCATATTTTCCAGCAGATTAGGTATACAGAATAAAAGCGTCATAAAAAATAACCTCTGTGGCAGGTGCTGGCCCTGCCCTCCAACACCAGCAGTACGAAGAAGGCCCTCTGGGGTTACAAATGTATTTGGAAAACTACAAACATGACAATTCAACCAAACTTATAATACTTTTCCCACAAGTAGGAAAAAGATATTAAAGCTGTACTCTTTGGGACCCAGATATCATCAGCAAAAATGAAAATGCAAGAAGCCTATTTTTCTATTTAGAAGAAAACTGCAGTATCAAATGAAATGAGAGATGTGGGGTCTTGTATGTAGTTCTTTCACACTGGCTATGAAAGTGTTTTCCCTGCAAAGAGAAGAGGCTTGTGTCGTCACAAAATGAGGAGGAGTGCAGAGGGAAGGCGGGACGCGGGTCATCAACCTGGATAACAGTATGCACCTTGGATGTTAGCAAAAGCGAAGCTAATAGCTTATAAAAAACACATGAAATATATAAAATAAAATGATTTCCATATACATCTTAATTTAAAATAATTAATGCATCAAATCCCTGTTTAAGACTTTAACCTGAATAGCAAATTTAAGAGTCCAGACTAGTTACTGTCACCGTGGCTCTTCCCACATGTAACACACACACTATCAAAAATAATTTAAAAACCTTCACATTCTTAAATCTAAATTAGTGAGATATTTCTCCAGAAATCTTCCAAATAAATAGCTTTAAAAAAGAAAGAATTTAAAAGCTGTTAACTTTAAAAAAAAAAAAAAATCTGTTAAATAAATTACTGATAATTCTTTACCCTATCACTGAAAATAAATCAAAACACTACCAACAACAAAATGAAATTCAAGCCCTGACGAGAGACCCTTTCCAGTTCAAGGTCTCTTTTTAAGGTTCTACCCTCCTTCTTCCTCTCCCACCAGGTCCACACTGGTTATTGCTGAGTGGGTGTGGCACAGTGAAAATGCAGCATCGAGTTCATTTTGTTCTTCAGGCAGTGTTCCCTACTGTCCATGCAAACCGCTTCAGCGGGGCGCGTGCAGGCCCCAGGCCCCCGCGCCCCGAGACCGGTCTCAGAAGGGAAGAGTGGCCACAGCCGCAGCTCCGTCACACAAAGAAACGTGCGTGGCCATTTCGGTTCAGTTTAAGGATCTTCCCCAGACGTTGTTTGGCTGTTGCCATTCCTTTTTTTGGACGTTTACCTATGAAATACAGAACACCAACAGCAGTCAGCAACGATGAAGATCACAGCTGACAGCACCTGGAAGACTTAAGAAGAGCGACCTGATAGACAAAGGCTTTGAGGTGTTCTGAATGGGTCGAGTCACACTCCTGGAAGCTCACTGCTTAAACCCGTTCCATCTCACCCCACAGGGTGAGGGTCAATCTCCTTCCTAAGACTTTTGAGACTCTCTCATGGTCAGAGTCCTGCCTACCTCTTCAGCACGAGCTCTAAACATCCTGCCTCAAATCACTTCAGCAACTGTCGTCCTGCACCCCGGGCCGTGTCTCCTCTCGGTTCTGCGGGTCCCACTGTCTCTGTTACCTTCAGTGCTGTCTGTGCTGTGCCGTCCCCTACCTCAGCAGGGCTCACCCATTATCAGCTTTTCCAGGATCTCCCTTCCCTCCAGGAAGCCCCTCCTGCTTCTCAGGGTTGACTGGTGTAGCTTCTCCTCTGTCCCCACAGTAATCTGGGCACCTGCTGTCAACAGTGTCCATACGCAGCAGCCTGTGAGCCAGGTGAGTGCAGAGACATGTCTGTCTCACTTAACCTACACACGTGTAACATTACCTTTTGTTGCCTGGTTACTGATAGGCGGTGGATTGGACGCAGGTCTCTTGGTGGGGTGGAGGGGCATTGAAGAGGAAGTCTCCCCGGCGGGCCTGTCTGGGCTTACACTGCCATTGCCTAGCTGGTACGCCCCCGACACCAAGCTCGAGCTCTGCACATACTTTCCATTCTGAGGGCTTGAGCCACTGCTGTCCATAGAATTCCTGCTTTGTACTTTCTGGCTGGTTTCTGATGAAACTTCCTTTTTGATGCATTTCTGGCCTCTACTTAGATCCTAAAAGAGAAGGAAATAAGGCCAAATTTTTAGGGCTCCTTTAAGATAAGCAGTGCTTTAACAGTTTAAGAGAGTGAAGAAATCGATTAGTGAACTTCAGTGTTCTTAACGTGAATTAGCTATAGGCCACCCCTCCTGATGGTCATCTCACTCCAAAACCTTGTAGCTGTGAAGGATCCAGGTTTTGAAGATGCCTCGTAACTGAAGACAAGAAGAAAACATTATAGACAAACAGATGGTGCGTCTTGAAATCAAAACGGAGAGGGTCCCGACCAGAATTAAAGAAAAAGGAAACAATAAACTCGAAAAGAGCATACAGTAGAAGTGACGTTTCACGAAACTAGTTCTAAGTGTGCGATTTGTGTGTGTGTAGTAAAGTGAACTTCTGATTCTGTAATGGTCAAGTAAGTTTTAAAAACAGCATTAAACACATACTTGCTTTAAACCAGTTTTACAAATACCCTTAAGCATGAAGAAGCAGCTTTTCAATTTGACACACCATTCTAATACCGCTCTAAATTACAGGCGAAAGAAATTTGATTTTCTCTAAGGTGATCTTGCTAATCATCTGCCCTCTACTTCTTTATTTTCAAAGAAAATTATAAAAACAACAGTTATGGGCTTCCCTGGTGGTCCAGTGGGTAGAGAGTCAGTCTTGCGGTGCAGGGGGCCACCAACTGAATCCCTGGCCCAGGAGGATCCAGTATGCCACAGGAGTGGCTGGACCAGTGTGTCCAAGTACAAGCTAGCACTCTGGAGCACATGCACCCGGAGCCAGTGCTCTGCAACCGGAGAGGCCACTGCAGTAGGAGGCCCACGCAGGCCAAAGAATGAAGATGGATGAAAATTTAAAAAAAAAAAAAAAAATCAATAAAAGAGACCAAAATAAAAATTAAAAATTATATATGTATATATTTTTTACTGATGAATTTTTTTTTTTTTTTGCCTCTAAATCATCTTTTGTTTTTATCCATCTCTATTCTTTTGGCATGTGTGGGCCTCCCATTACAGTGGTCTCTCTCATTGCAGAGAACTGGCTCTGGGTGCGTGCGCTCCAGAGCACTGGTTCATTATTGGACACACACTTCGCGGCAGGTAGGATCTTCCTGGGCCACAGATTGAACCAGTGCCCCCTGCACTGCAAGGTGGATTCTTTATGCACTGGACCACCAGGGAAGCCTGCATTATAAATTTTATAACCAGTGAGGCATTATTAAGATCATAGATTAATAAGTGAATTCTTAATAGTTAAGGAATTTCTTACCTGACCCTTGTCTCTGCAGCATATACTCGACCATTAAAAGAACTTGTACTTGCCTTTAAAAAATATCTTAGTTCTTTCTCTTATTAAAAAAGTAATTGACAAGTATTTAGAATATATAGATAAGCCAAATGAAGACCATTAAAACGACCCCTATTTCTGTTATTCAGAGAACAGTTGGGGAGGTTTGGGGACTCCACTATGCCACATGCAAATTTTAATTCTTTCTTCGGTTGTCATTTTCTAAGGTCTGCAGCAAAAGGTCATACTGCTTCCCTTGGATGGTGCTACTGGTAAAGCTTTGTTTTTCCTTTTTTTTTAAAGAAAAAGGTATTTTGGGTTCATGTTGTTTGGCAAAAGCTTTCTTACACTAGAATCCTAAGACACCAAGTGTCTTCTCTTAGAGCAGAGGCTCTTAATCTGGAGTCAACGAATGGTCGGGAGTGAAGGTGGGGCACAAACCATGGGAAAATGTAAGCCCAAGTCATATTTATGATGAATGTGTTCTAGAAAGAAAACATTTTCCTGTAATTGTCATCAAATTTTCATTAAAAGAAATTTAGTATCTAAAATTGTTCAATAAACAACAGCAGAGATTAAAAGGATCCTCGTGGTACTTTTTTTTTCCTTTTCATGTTTCATTCTAGATGGACACAGCCTAAAGCTGTTGGCAGCCAGAAGTTCTTAACTGCTTTCTTAAGCAAGTTGCTCTTTTCCAGATCACATTCCATCCATAAGCCATTCATCGGTCGGTACATCAGAATCCCTAAAAATGGACAGCTGTTCAAATGTACATTTAATGATAATTTTTAAGCTTTCCAGATCTGGTGCTTGATCATTAATGGCAGTTTTAAAAGCAAATCCGTAGCGAATGACAATCCTAGTCTAACGTTTCAAACCTTGAATATACCTGAAGATTAAATCTGGAAGTTGTATCAAATTGTTTAATCCAGGAAGAACTCCTAAAGTCTTGATCTTCAGTCTTGACATGATATCCTAATTAAAAAGAAATTTTAATTAATGATCTTTGCACAAACTGGATCATAAAGAACAAAGATAGTCTCTGCTTAAGATCAGAGTAAGTTTATGTTGACGTTTTAGTAAAAAATGAGTATGCTAACTCTTTTTTTCTCTTGAGAATGCTAACTCTTTATTCATATACTTTCACCACACTCCTTTCGTTCTCAAAAACAGAACAGTTACCAGCTCGCAATCTAACATGTTAATTCCTTCAGTTCTCTCAAAGACTGTCTTTCTATGGCAGGTTTTTGCAGCAGATGCTGGAGGACCTAGATCAAATTCTATGGCCATCTGTTGTAGATATAAAATCAAGTGCAATACAGTTTCTCTAAAAATAGTATATTTTCCCATACAGAATAAAGGCATATGTTTGCCTGAATCTGGCAGCATTTCCATTGAAGCTTTCTTTTCAAAGGGCCCAAGAGATCATAGGGAGACAGAATGCTAAGTGGAAAGACAGAAAAACCCAGATTTTAACTGGAGATCTTTCATTACCAATGCATCTTTAGGCAAGTTATTTAACTTCTTTAAACCTGAGTTTCCTCTTATACAATAAGCAAAGAATTTGAGATCAGATAGTATAGTCTGGATTCAAATTCCAGCCACTGACTAGCCACGGAAGTGTGGGCCAGTTAACTCCACTAAGTCTTTTTCCCTTTACCTGTTATAGTTACACTATACACACCCAACATGTTGTTTCAAGCAGCAAATGAAATGAATGCCGAGCTCTTGGCACTTAGCTGACACAGTTAGGTGAGAATGAACACGATTTCTACAACAGACTCAGCTTTACTCTAGTGCCATCTTCTCCCTAATCCTCCTCGGATTTTGAGGGAAACAGTTCCTCCCTAAAGGCAGACAGAAAATCACTATGTGGCACTAATGATATTGCCACCGAGTCATCTTCTGTCTTTCCTAATGCCTCCTTTTCCAGTAGGAGAGAATACACTCAAGCAGAAACAGTCCAAAACTTGCCTTCCCTTTTATAAAAGGGAAAAGAGTGGATTGTTCAAACTTTGCACATCAAGTGGGACACAAAGAGTCCTTTCATTCTGATCAACTTATAAAAGGGAAACCACACTGTCTTGCGAGTAAGTGAATACAACTCTTAATCCATTAATTTACATTTTTGGTTATGATATGTGCGTTTTACGTTTGTGAACATTTGTACATATACATAGAAACATAAAACAACAACCTATTGGCTAATATGTGTAACACCATCTCCAACTAAAGATGCTTAATAAACATTTCTTGTTCATCATCTCTAACCTCGGCTAAGATTACAGAGCTACTACGGGATTATATGAGAGACTTACACTTTATGTGTCTTACCACTTTCCACTGGCTTATCACAGCGATACAACCGCCTGACCTCGTGGTTACTGCTGTGGCAGCTGCTGGGGTCCTGGAGGGAGGGTCTTTCGCCCCTGCAGTCTGTGCTTTGTATCTGCCTTTGTAAACACGTGGAATAGTGCAACCCTGCCATAGACAGCATGCCCTGAATAGCTTCTTCCTCTGTGCTCGTCGAGGTAGGACATTCCCTGAAGGGCAGATGGACAAAAAAGACAAGAATCTTTTTATTTTTAAGGAAATTTTTGGTAAAATTTAAAACCAAAAAAAAAAAACCCAAATCAAACAAAAACCAACACACCTTTTCTGATCATCTATATAACATTGTAATAAGGCTACCACCATCAGCATGCCTACCTTTTAACCGGAATTTCGCTTCTAGATGGCTTCTGGCTCTTTTGAAGGAAGTTCCTCATCACATTAGACTCTTCCTTACAATTTGATGTTACTTCTTGTTTCTTTTCATCACCTGAACTTTCAGACTCTTCAGTGGTAAAATTATTTTTCTGAGATAATTAAATGGAGGCAAATCTATATAAGACATCTGACCAGGTTTGTACAAATAACCAAAAAACACTTTATCCATCTAGGGAAAGTGAGGACTTAATTACCATGGAATTATTTCTGTACTTCATATGAAAAAGTGAAAATCTCTAGTTACTATAGTAACATAATTCCTTAGTTTAAAAAAGAAAAAAACACATAGTACAGGTTTTCTTTAAGGTAAAATGAAATATGACCTATAAGAAATATGAGAAACACGAGAACAGTATCTCCCTCCACCCTTTCCAAAATCAGACAAAAGCTCTGTTGATCAGATGTAAGCAGTCACGTGCTGGGGTGTGTGTGTAATTACCACTGCAGAGAAGGCCCTGCACCACAAGGTCAGCCGACAGGCTTTGGGAAAGCGGTCACCCACTTTCCTCCTGCGAAAAGGAAAGTGGGTGTTTGTCTTTCCATCACATAACCGTAAATCACAGGGTCCCGGGCGTACCAGTGCAGTGCAATCAGGTCCAGAGTCTTCTGAATCAGAAATATCAGAATATTCAGATGATCGATTCCTGAGTTCTGATTTCACACTTGTTAAAAACCCTGAGGAGGAAAATGATGAGAGAAAAAAGAGTCATTGGAACTGGAACAAAGTGCCACCAAAGCCCGTCCAACTTTGTGACATGGCTCCACAGTGCCCGCTTGGTCCTTTCTCACTGCTTTCATTGTCTTCATTTTGTTTTTCCCCCAAGAACTTTCTCCTAGTTAATCAAGTGTATTCGCAAAACTTCTGTGCTATATATCGAAAATCCTTATATGGGTGGGTTGACTATTTTATATTTTTTCTATAAAAAAACACTCTAATACTAAAATGAGCTAGAATGCTTTTAACTTTCTGTTGTGCTTTATTTCTCTTAACAGAAAACAAAATAAAAAAACTCTCCTAGGCCTAAGACACACTCAAGTAGACAGTGAATTCAAAAAGCTTGTAAGCCAGGCTTCACCCTGTCACTCTCTTCCCCACGGCGCTCTTGACACCTGCAACTGCTGCATAGAGGCCACTGCTCAGCCGCCTCTCCCCTGGCATGTGAACAAATCCCGAGTCACCAACTAAGGCTTCCCAGGTGACCTAGTGGTAAAGCATCCACCAACTACAGCAATACCAAACTTACTTGGAATTAGGAAGGACTGAGGTATTCAACGTGGATTAAATCATGTTAATTATCTAGAACATTCACTTATAAAATACTTAACTAATTTTGAAGATAGAGGGGTATATGGAGGCCCTGAAAAATGTTGAGAAAATGAAGACTTCTCTCAAAGAAGAAAGATCTTGAGGAAGCAGCGGTATTATTATCTATCGCATCAATGGTAACCAATTAATAACCAAGTAGAGGCCTTCTTGTCAATATGCAATCAAATAACCTAATACATGGACTACTAATAGCTTCAAATCAGCCAGTTATATACATTTCCTAATTATGAAAACCATACATGTATTAGCTAAAATTATCTTGGAAACTGTACTACATTTGCAATTGTTTCATAATTTGGAGTAGAGGCCTATTATATGCATGACCTTTGATGTGACTCTTGTACAAACTGTCACTGGATGAGGGTGTCCTTGGCTGGTGACACCCCCGTCACTAATACCATGTTCCCTGGCTGCCACCCCTCACTGGGTGGTCACCTTCCACATTTCCCTGATGGAGAGATGACTCAGAAACACTCCAAATTTCTCAAAAGAGTACCAGGGACAAAGAAATTTTAATCCTACTGCTAATTTAAACACTTTAAAATTAGCAAGTTACCTGACATGTTATTAGCACATTAATAATGAACAGACCTTTAAAATGACCATTACAACAAACATACTGTTAAGTGGCTTTTGAGACTCTTCACTCTCCAGGCCCTCTACTCCTGAGCTCTCGTCCATCTTCACTTTTGCCTTTTTTGGCCTTCTCTTATCCTCTTCATTTTCACTATCTGCTGTATAAAGACTCTGATCTGCAAAGGGTTGTCTCTCATCCCTGTATATAGAGGGAAAAAAATCAAGTCCTTAATTTACAGAGAAAATAGAATTGAGACACTTTCCCCATATTTCAGGCAGGTGTGCAATGGGCCTGGGATTAAATGAATAGAGGGAATCCACTGAAAACTAAACTCTTTGATATCATGAATTAGAGTTACGGCATGTGAACAAATCCCAAAAGTGGTAAAGCATCCACCAACTACAGCAATACCAAACTTACTTGGAATTAGGAAGGACTGAGGTATTCAACGTGGATTAAATCATGTTAATTATCTAGAACATTCACTTATAAAATACTTAACTAATTTTGAAGATAGAGGGTATATGGAGGCCCTGAAAAATGTTGAGAAAATGAAGACTTCTCTCAAAGAAGAAAGATCTTGAGGAAGCAGCGGTATTATTATCTATCGCATCAATGGTAACCAATTAATAACCAAGTAGAGGCCTTCTTGTCAATATGCAATCAAATAACCTAATACATGGACTACTAATAGCTTCAAATCAGCCAGTTATATACATTTCCTAATTATGAAAACCATACATGTATTAGCTAAAATTATCTTGGAAACTGTACTACATTTGCAATTGTTTCATAATTTGGAGTAGAGGCCTATAAAATGCATGACCTTTGATGTGACTCTTGTACAAACTGTCACTGGATGAGGGTGTCCTTGGCTGGTGACACCCCTGTCACTAATACCATGTTCCCTGGCTGCCACCCCTCACTGGGTGGTCACCTTCCACATTTCCCTGATGGAGAGATGACTCAGAAACACTCCAAATTTCTCAAAAGAGTACCAGGGACAAAGAAATTTTAATCCTACTGCTAATTTAAACACTTTAAAATTAGCAAGTTACCTGACATGTTATTAGCACATTAATAATGAACAGACCTTTAAAATGACCATTACAACAAACATACTGTTAAGTGGCTTTTGAGACTCTTCACTCTCCAGGCCCTCTACTCCTGAGCTCTCGTCCATCTTCACTTTTGCCTTTTTTGGCCTTCTCTTATCCTCTTCATTTTCACTATCTGCTGTATAAAGACTCTGATCTGCAAAGGGTTGTCTCTCATCCCTGTATATAGAGGGAAAAAAATCAAGTCCTTAATTTACAGAGAAAATAGAATTGAGACACTTTCCCCATATTTCAGGCAGGTGTGCAATGGGCCTGGGATTAAATGAATAGAGGGAATCCACTGAAAACTAAACTCTTTGATTCTTTGATCTACTTCACGTACTTAATGATCCTTCCATTTGTCAGCAGTAATCGGAGATCATTATCTTTCGCTCTCCATTCGGGTACTGTGGAAGATGGCTGGAGATGTTTGTTGAATTTTCCATTCAGTTTTGAGCTCAGGATGTCCTTAAAGTATAAAAAAAGAACTTACTTAACCTCCACCCTCAACTATATCCGCTTGTCAAGTAAACGAACAGGAGAGCACATCGCCACCTCCCCAGCCCCGGCCCGGCCCGGCCCCGCTGCCCTGCATCCTGGGAGTGCCGGGCAGCCTCCGAGACGAGGGCGTGCACCGAGATTCGGCCTGCTGCCGTGGAGCAGCAAGCAAGCTAAATGGTGCCTAAAACCAGAGCAGAAATGGGGTTCACCATTCTGTAGGGCCAGTAACAATACCACACACTCCACAAAGCAGAACATAAAATCTGCCTCTAGTGAATTCAGACATTTCACCCTTGTAGAAAGCTGAAAAACTGGAGAAGTACTGCCTTCACGGATCTGAATTCTCTCTCCCCTTTTTTCTCCCCACACAAGTGCTAGCTGCTGGGTCCTTTCCAGTCCCCCCATCTTTGACCTAATCTCTAGCTTCCCACTGGGTACTCTCAGCAATGGATAGGTCACCACCCTGCCATCACCAGGAACAAAGGCCACCGGGTGACATAAAGGCACAACAGTAGCTGGTTTTTAAAACATAAAGAATATTTTTTCTAATATTTTTCTTTAATAATAAATAGAGGTTTTTATAATAAGCTTGAATCTTCTCCCAGATGGCTATGGGTTGAAGGAGGTTTAGAACAACAAAAGCTTAAGACAGTATAAATATATAAAATATAAAATATTTAAGGAAGTTTTAATTTTTGTATGACTTCTTTAAATATGTTAATTCAGAGATACTGCTATCTTACTCACTTTAAATTAATCTCCTGAAGGTATAAAAACATGAATGACATGGATCTCACCACGGGTCATTGGCATGTGTTACAAAGGCCCTACACCAAGCTCATTACTGCCCTATTTAGGCAGGTGTGCAATGGGCCTGGGATTAAATGAATAGAGGGAATCCACTGAAAACTAAACTCTTTGATTCTTTGATCTACTTCACGTACTTAATGATCCTTCCATTTGTCAGCAGTAATCGGAGATCATTATCTTTCGCTCTCCATTCGGGTACTGTGGAAGATGGCTGGAGATGTTTGTTGAATTTTCCATTCAGTTTTGAGCTCAGGATGTCCTTAAAGTATAAAAAAAGAACTTACTTAACCTCCACCCTCAACTATATCCGCTTGTCAAGTAAACGAACAGGAGAGCACATCGCCACCTCCCCAGCCCCGGCCCGGCCCGGCCCCGCTGCCCTGCATCCTGGGAGTGCCGGGCAGCCTCCGAGACGAGGGCGTGCACCGAGATTCGGCCTGCTGCCGTGGAGCAGCAAGCAAGCTAAATGGTGCCTAAAACCAGAGCAGAAATGGGGTTCACCATTCTGTAGGGCCAGTAACAATACCACACACTCCACAAAGCAGAACATAAAATCTGCCTCTAGTGAATTCAGACATTTCACCCTTGTAGAAAGCTGAAAAACTGGAGAAGTACTGCCTTCACGGATCTGAATTCTCTCTCCCTTGTTTCTCCCCACACAAGTGCTAGCTGCTGGGTCCTTTCCAGTCCCCCCATCTTTGACCTAATCTCTAGCTTCCCACTGGGTACTCTCAGCAATGGATAGGTCACCACCCTGCCATCACCAGGAACAAAGGCCACCGGGTGACATAAAGGCACAACAGTAGCTGGTTTTTAAAACATAAAGAATATTTTTTCTAATATTTTTCTTTAATAATAAATAGAGGTTTTTATAATAAGCTTGAATCTTCTCCCAGATGGCTATGGGTTGAAGGAGGTTTAGAACAACAAAAGCTTAAGACAGTATAAATATATAAAATATAAAATATTTAAGGAAGTTTTAATTTTTGTATGACTTCTTTAAATATGTTAATTCAGAGATACTGCTATCTTACTCACTTTAAATTAATCTCCTGAAGGTATAAAAACATGAATGACATGGATCTCACCACGGGTCATTGGCATGTGTTACAAAGGCCCTACACCAAGCTCATTACTGCCCTGCCCACTGACTAGTATTTCTCAGACTGAATGGGTTGATGGTCTCCTAGCCGAACAGTGATCCACGCTGCTGCTGCTGGGCCAGGGAAAGGCCTCCTGCTCTTGCTCGTTCCTCCACCGTCAACACGCCTCTTCAAGTCTACGTATCATCTGACTTCTTCCACCGTGGAAGCTGTTGGTTGAATGCGCCACCTGAGAGGTTCTCCGACCACCCTGGCTGAAGCAGCCAGCTACCCCAGCCCCTTCATCCTACTGCCGCCTTATGACATTTGTTACCTGAAACTATATGACATTAACATCTGTTTCTGACTTCAATCCTTCCAACTTGAGCTGAGATGGAAGCTATATAAGGACAGCGACTTGGGTTTTGCTCATTCTTCTATCTTCCCCAAAGCCCAAAAGAGCACCTGGTACTTGGTAAACACTTTGATAAACACATCAGCAAATGTGAGATGTGTTCATCTGACTTCTACACTGAAGTTTGAACCCGTCATCAGCACAAGTGCTGCTGACCCCTAGGGTGCCAAGCAAAGATCAGACACAGGAATGGCCTGCCTGCTCTTCTCTCTCTATCCTCCTTCTGAAGGCCTTTCAGACATGACCCAGTCTCTCATGTGACCATGGAACAGAAGCTTACCTCTTCCCAGGGACACATCTCCAGTCTTCTGAGCACCTCCCTCGTGTGGAGCTCCAGGATGTCAAGGTTGGAAGGAGTTCGGACGCTATGATCTCGAAGTTTCCGCATCCTTCGTCGGGAATGGTATGGGGAAGCTGCTTCACTAGAGGACCGTGAAACTGGACATACAGTAGGAATTCCCTGAGATTTAACTGGTTTGCCGTTTTCCTCCTTTAAGAACAGAATATGGGGCATTTTTACGACAAGGCCACAAATAAGTATAGTAATAAGTAAAACAATCATCCATTAAAATATTTTAGAAAACAAAAAAACATTCACTTTAATCATCTACAAAAGAACACCAAATTATAAAATGTGAACAGTTTAGCTGAGATCGTTTCTCCTTCTCTTTTCCACATAATATACTGTGAATGCATTTCCTTGATTTTCAATATCATTTTAAAGGCTGTGTTATACTCTACTGTAGAGATACAGTCTAATTTATTGACCTCATATTTAAGCATATTATTTTAATTCTTTTACTATCATTTTGGTTCCAAGAAGTAATAGTGGTAAGCAGGTATGGCTATATACCAAGTTTAACTGAATTCTCTTATTTACTTTATTAAAGTAATGCTAAGTCAAGGGTTAATGCCAGTTACAAAGCATAAACTATTTATACTTCCTATCAGCAGGGCAAAAATACAGAATTTTACCTTTTCCAGTTTGATAAATCATCATTTGAAATCAAACTATGAGGCAAAATGTGGTTGAATACTTTTTAACATATGAGACTATTTTTCATATTTTTATTGAATTGGCCATTTCCATCTCTTTAGTGAAATGCCTGTTTATATTTTCTTTGTACATTTTTCTATGACCATTTTGCTGCAGTCTGTACTTCCTACCCTCCAATTTAAAAAAGAAAGAAGAAAAACACTTTGTTGATATTTCTGCCCAATTATTCTTCCGGGAATATTCTACTATTTTCAGTTTATAATATTGTTTTATTTCTCTTTGTAAAGATTTATGTTTTTTTCACATAGACCTACACTTTCTTACTGAGTGTATCCTTAGTTTTGGTTGTTGTTATTACATATGATATTTATATATTTATACATTTATATGTATTTAAGATCAAATATCTTTGACCTTTATTTTAAAAATCCATTTATATGCAGCTATTCAAAAATAGAAAATAACCTCCTACCATGTGTGAACATACTGAGAATGATATAAAATACACCATCCAAGGATATTAAACCCAACATTTTAATACCTCTTTTTTGTTCCCCAAACACAGCCCTAATCTGAGCTGTTAAATTATCAGTTTCCATTTAATTTCCTTTCAGTTCAAGCTAGACACTACAGAATCACCTTTCTGAAGAATTACTTTAACTAAAATCCCCTATCTTTAATACCTAGAATATCTCCTAATTAATAAAATTGACACCAAATTATAAAATGTGAACAGTTTAGCTGAGATCGTTTCTCCTTCTCTTTTCCACATAATATACTGTGAATGCATTTCCTTGATTTTCAATATCATTTTAAAGGCTGTGTTATACTCTACTGTAGAGATACAGTCTAATTTATTGACCTCATATTTAAGCATATTATTTTAATTCTTTTACTATCATTTTGGTTCCAAGAAGTAATAGTGGTAAGCAGGTATGGCTATATACCAAGTTTAACTGAATTCTCTTATTTACTTTATTAAAGTAATGCTAAGTCAAGGGTTAATGCCAGTTACAAAGCATAAACTATTTATACTTCCTATCAGCAGGGCAAAAATACAGAATTTTACCTTTTCCAGTTTGATAAATCATCATTTGAAATCAAACTATGAGGCAAAATGTGGTTGAATACTTTTTAACATATGAGACTATTTTTCATATTTTTATTGAATTGGCCATTTCCATCTCTTTAGTGAAATGCCTGTTTATATTTTCTTTGTACATTTTTCTATGACCATTTTGCTGCAGTCTGTACTTCCTACCCTCCAATTTAAAAAAGAAAGAAGAAAAACACTTTGTTGATATTTCTGCCCAATTATTCTTCCGGGAATATTCTACTATTTTCAGTTTATAATATTGTTTTATTTCTCTTTGTAAAGATTTATGTTTTTTTCACATAGACCTACACTTTCTTACTGAGTGTATCCTTAGTTTTGGTTGTTGTTATTACATATGATATTTATATATTTATACATTTATATGTATTTAAGATCAAATATCTTTGACCTTTATTTTAAAAATCCATTTATATGCAGCTATTCAAAAATAGAAAATAACCTCCTACCATGTGTGAACATACTGAGAATGATATAAAATACACCATCCAAGGATATTAAACCCAACATTTTAATACCTCTTTTTTGTTCCCCAAACACAGCCCTAATCTGAGCTGTTAAATTATCAGTTTCCATTTAATTTCCTTTCAGTTCAAGCTAGACACTACAGAATCACCTTTCTGAAGAATTACTTTAACTAAAATCCCCTATCTTTAATACCTAGAATATCTCCTAATTAATAAAATACCTAGTCTCAGACTTCATGGGCTCCTATCAAAGGGCATTTACGTAAGTAACCAAGCTGCCATATTTTTGGTCAAGTGGGTCTCTCTGCCCCACCCAACTTGTATCAACTTTCTTTCCAATCCAGTTTCACCAGCTTCTACTCACCTTCTGTTTCCTCTTTCTTACTTTCTTAACATGTATTCATCTCTGCACTGCTGAAACTAATGAGATCTGTAAGTTCTGTCTATTCTGTATTTTTTCATTTTTGGAGTAACCCTAAGTAACCTGGTAACTGTGTCTTTATCACTTCATTATGACACAACAGTCCAGATTCCTCTGTAGGACTTTGGGAGCCTAAAAACCTGAGGCTCCTTCCAAGACACAGCTCATTCTAGTTCTAAGAATGTTGAGGCTTTACCATGTTTGTAGTGTGGCAGTGGATCCAACTGCGTCTCAAAGCAGACAGTAACCAAGCATTTAGATGATAGTATCTATTCTTACCTCTACTGCTCGAATTACTTTAGAAAGTTCTTTAATAAGATGTCCAGGTCTAACGTTGTCTGGAATTTCAAAGGCATGTTCAGATACAAGCTGTATTTGGATTAACAAAGATAAGACAACCAAAGTTTATTTACATGTTAAGATGTAAAAATGGATCAATTTTTAGGTTCTCTGGATTTTATACACAAAGCCAAATACCAACAAGCCAGGTCTCAGAGCTCATGGAGCTGATTTTAAGTCTTCTAAGGAGATCATTATTAATTTATGAAAACCTTTTACCTTGAGTTAAAGCTTTTGTTTATTACATATGATATTTATATATTTATACATTTATATGTATTTAAGATCAAATATCTTTGACCTTTATTTTAAAAATCCATTTATATGCAGCTATTCAAAAATAGAAAATAACCTCCTACCATGTGTGAACATACTGAGAATGATATAAAATACACCATCCAAGGATATTAAACCCAACATTTTAATACCTCTTTTTTGTTCCCCAAACACAGCCCTAATCTGAGCTGTTAAATTATCAGTTTCCATTTAATTTCCTTTCAGTTCAAGCTAGACACTACAGAATCACCTTTCTGAAGAATTACTTTAACTAAAATCCCCTATCTTTAATACCTAGAATATCTCCTAATTAATAAAATACCTAGTCTCAGACTTCATGGGCTCCTATCAAAGGGCATTTACGTAAGTAACCAAGCTGCCATATTTTTGGTCAAGTGGGTCTCTCTGCCCCACCCAACTTGTATCAACTTTCTTTCCAATCCAGTTTCACCAGCTTCTACTCACCTTCTGTTTCCTCTTTCTTACTTTCTTAACATGTATTCATCTCTGCACTGCTGAAACTAATGAGATCTGTAAGTTCTGTCTATTCTGTATTTTTTCATTTTTGGAGTAACCCTAAGTAACCTGGTAACTGTGTCTTTATCACTTCATTATGACACAACAGTCCAGATTCCTCTGTAGGACTTTGGGAGCCTAAAAACCTGAGGCTCCTTCCAAGACACAGCTCATTCTAGTTCTAAGAATGTTGAGGCTTTACCATGTTTGTAGTGTGGCAGTGGATCCAACTGCGTCTCAAAGCAGACAGTAACCAAGCATTTAGATGATAGTATCTATTCTTACCTCTACTGCTCGAATTACTTTAGAAAGTTCTTTAATAAGATGTCCAGGTCTAACGTTGTCTGGAATTTCAAAGGCATGTTCAGATACAAGCTGTATTTGGATTAACAAAGATAAGACAACCAAAGTTTATTTACATGTTAAGATGTAAAAATGGATCAATTTTTAGGTTCTCTGGATTTTATACACAAAGCCAAATACCAACAAGCCAGGTCTCAGAGCTCATGGAGCTGATTTTAAGTCTTCTAAGGAGATCATTATTAATTTATGAAAACCTTTTACCTTGAGTTAAAGATGAACTTTTCTTATTTTGATCAATATGGACTCTACCTACACCTCAAAGCCTACTGTAATTCTAAATACTACTATAATTAGAAAAGAAAATAATTAAGTCTTAAATTTAATTCATAATATATAAGGATTTGTAAGGAGGAACCCTGGTTTCTCATAGGAAGTCTAATTCATAATTTTTTTTTTTTTGCTTTTCAAAAGTAAAATAAGAACAAGATCTCATCAATAGGAAAGAGTAATTAACTGGTGAGTTACCATATCTACTGAACTACAATTGTTATCATTGTTTATTATGTCTAATTCCAAATATTAATCTGTATATCTAAGAATGGGCTTCCCAGGTAGCTCAGTGGTTAAGAATTCACCTGCAGTGCAGGAGATGCAGGTTCAATTCCTGGGTTGGCACGATCTCTTGGAGAAAGAAACGGCCACCCAATCCAGTATTCTTGCCTGGAAAATTCTATGGACAGAGGAGCCTCGAGGGCTACAGTCCATGAGGTCACAAAGAGTTGGACAGGACTGAGCAACTGAGCACAAGCACACAACAAGTATCTTTTAAGAGCAGGATTTTTATTTCAACTGGACATTTGAGAAATTAGTATGGAAATGTAAATATTTATCACTTATTAAAGCACTGTGTGTGAAGTTACAGGGAGGACATTAAGATGAGATAGTCCCTGTTTTTTAAGACCTAATAAACGTACACAAAAGGAAATGGACACATTACTTTAAAGTCCGTTGGCACAAGAGATATGCTATGGACACAAAAGGAAAGGACCTAAGAATTTCAAATGGAGATCGGGGAGGAGGTGGTGGGATTCAAATGCAAGCCAGACCACATTTTAGGGAAAATGGAAAGCTCCTGCGTGAGCCCCAACCCCTCTTTCCTTCGTTCTTCTGTCAGACCAGCAGAGAAGGATAACGGCATGGACTTTGGAAACACAGGGCTCTCATCCCAGCTCCACCAGGCATCTTAGGCAAGCACTTAAACTCTGAACTTCAGCTTCTCTGCAGGTAAAATGGGGCTAACAACAGCATCCCAACCTCACAGAGCTGCTCTGAAGGGTGAATGAGCTCATCAGTAAGTCTATGGATACAATGCCCATACACAGTGGCTAAGCACGCGATACAAGCTCAGAGTAATAGTATCATTATTCTATAACTCCATGTTCATTTCTTCTCAAATTTACTCTCAAGCTTAAAGAAATCCTTAGGTACTTCATTCTCATAAACATAAATCAACACATCTGTATGTACGAATAAAACATGCTGGTACTCCTTGGTTAAAGCTTCATTTCCATTTCTTCTACCACTCCTCCTCACTGCCAAAAAAGCATAAGGACTCATTTTCCTGAACTTGCTGTAAAAAAGTTAACAGTTATTGGGCTTCCCTGGTGGTCCAGAGGGTAAAGACTCCACCTTGCAATGCAAGGGGTGCGCCGGTTCAGTCCCTGGCCTGGGAAGATTCCACGTGCCGCGGAGCAGCTGGACTGGCATGTCCAATCACCTAGCCAGAGCTCAGCAGCGCACGCACCCAGAGCCGGTGCTCTGCAATGGGAGAGGCCACTGCAATGGGAGGCCTACACAGGCCAAAGAACAAAGATGGATGAAAATAAAAAAATGAAAGACCAATAAAAATGTAGCCAAAAAATTTTAATAAAAAAGAATTAACAGTTATTTCACTAAAGATGAGTACTTACTTCTTTTTTCATCCATAATTTTAAAGCAGTATGCAGCGCTTTCACTCCCTGTACTAGGTAAGTCTGAGGCTGGAAACCATCTTCTCTCAGTTCTGTGGGAATGAAGTTGAGGGGGAAAGGAGTTAAGTTCTGTGGCAAACAGATTAACTTCAGGCTTTGAGTAACCACCAAATACCAAACAAGTTAACAATGAAGAAAAAAAAGTGAGAGAAGAAACAGTCAATTGACACGATCAGGGGAAAAAAGAAACAGAACTACACTACCCACTAAACACCTCCATCTGATACACCTCTGTCTTGTCAAGATGCCCACCCCACATAGTGCTACAGGCTTGAGGTGAGCGCTCCATTGCTCCTTCTTTCGAAAGAAAGTGAGCTCCNCCCCTCCCGCCCAAGGAAAGGAACCACAGATGAGTTCTGTCATTTAATTCTGTGCATGCTCTCCTGGGAAGTGAGTCACTGCTGGCTTCTTTTCATTTTACCTTTTCTTCTTGTGTAACTTTTAAACAAGAAAAACCCCAATGTTTAGAATAGACTTTGCTGTTGAATCTGTTCATATCTCTTCTTTGGGAAGTTAATTATAATAGTAAGTAGTAGTACTACTGGCAAACTGACTAGAAAAGTAAGACAATAAAACATGCTGGTACTCCTTGGTTAAAGCTTCATTTCCATTTCTTCTACCACTCCTCCTCACTGCCAAAAAAGCATAAGGACTCATTTTCCTGAACTTGCTGTAAAAAAGTTAACAGTTATTGGGCTTCCCTGGTGGTCCAGAGGGTAAAGACTCCACCTTGCAATGCAAGGGGTGCGCCGGTTCAGTCCCTGGCCTGGGAAGATTCCACGTGCCGCGGAGCAGCTGGACTGGCATGTCCAATCACCTAGCCAGAGCTCAGCAGCGCACGCACCCAGAGCCGGTGCTCTGCAATGGGAGAGGCCACTGCAATGGGAGGCCTACACAGGCCAAAGAACAAAGATGGATGAAAATAAAAAAATGAAAGACCAATAAAAATGTAGCCAAAAAATTTTAATAAAAAAGAATTAACAGTTATTTCACTAAAGATGAGTACTTACTTCTTTTTTCATCCATAATTTTAAAGCAGTATGCAGCGCTTTCACTCCCTGTACTAGGTAAGTCTGAGGCTGGAAACCATCTTCTCTCAGTTCTGTGGGAATGAAGTTGAGGGGGAAAGGAGTTAAGTTCTGTGGCAAACAGATTAACTTCAGGCTTTGAGTAACCACCAAATACCAAACAAGTTAACAATGAAGAAAAAAAAGTGAGAGAAGAAACAGTCAATTGACACGATCAGGGGAAAAAAGAAACAGAACTACACTACCCACTAAACACCTCCATCTGATACACCTCTGTCTTGTCAAGATGCCCACCCCACATAGTGCTACAGGCTTGAGGTGAGCGCTCCATTGCTCCTTCTTTCGAAAGAAAGTGAGCTCCTCCCCCCTCCCCCCGCCCAAGGAAAGGAACCACAGATGAGTTCTGTCATTTAATTCTGTGCATGCTCTCCTGGGAAGTGAGTCACTGCTGGCTTCTTTTCATTTTACCTTTTCTTCTTGTGTAACTTTTAAACAAGAAAAACCCCAATGTTTAGAATAGACTTTGCTGTTGAATCTGTTCATATCTCTTCTTTGGGAAGTTAATTATAATAGTAAGTAGTAGTACTACTGGCAAACTGACTAGAAAAGTAAGACAACAGAAAAACCGGATGGACTATATTCTCATGGGCACAAGTGCATGAAAAGTAAAAAAAAAAAAAAAAAATTACAAGTCAGAAGTGGCACTGAGTCTCTAACTTGACTGCTCAAAGATCACTAAACCAATGATAAAATACTAACTCTGAAAAGTCACATTAAAAAGTAGCTTTCGGGCTTCCCCTGGTGGTCCAGTGAGTAAGGACACCGCCTTGCAGTGCAAGGGGCGCTGGTTCGATCCCTGGCCTGGGAAGATCCCACGTGCCGTGGAGCAGCTGGACCAATGTGTCCAATTACCGAGCCGGAGCTCTGAAGCGCATGCGCCCAGAGCCGGTGCTCTGCGACAACAGAGGCCCCTGCGATGGGAGGCCCACAGGAGCCAAAGAACAAAGACGGATGAAAATAGAGAAAAACCAATAGAAGTGGCCCGCTCGCCCCTCTCCCTCCCCAACCCGACCCCCGCCCAAAATAAATAAATAAATCTTTAATAAAAAAAAAAAAAAAAAAAAAGTAGCTTTCAAGTTTAAAGGGATATATCCCACCCACCCACAAGCATTGTCCTTAACCATGGATGCACAGCCTGACACTAACTGGTTTATGCTAATAGGTGCCTTATACTGGCCACATAATGGTCATAATGGTAACAGCACAGGCACCATCTGATTTTCTCAGGATACAAGAATTATTCCCTCGATTTTTAAAAAAAATTATTTGTATTTATCTGACTGCATTGAGTATTAGTTGCAGCATATGGGATCTAGTTCTCCGACCAGGGACCGAATCTAGGCCCCTGCACTGGGAACGCAGAGTCGGAGCCACCAGGGGAAGTGCTGGCTTTTTAAAAATGTTTCCTTTTTTTCTTTTCCCCATCATGCCTCTTTTATTCGTATTTATTTTTATCTATCTTTTTATTCTTTGGCATATGTGGGCCTCCCATGGCAGGGGCCTCTCTCATTGCAGAGCACTAGCTCTGGGCACATGCGCTCCAGAGTGTTGGCTCGCATTGGACACACTGGTCCAGCTGCTCCAGCGGCATGTGGGATCTTCCTAGGCCAGGAATTGAACCAGCGTTCCCTGCACTGCAAGGCAGACTCTTTACCCACTGGACCACCAGGGGAGCCGTGATGATTAATTTTTTTTTTAAAGCAAATGTGTGTGGACAAATATTAGCTAACAGTTGGTTTCAACTGCATTTTTACTACGGAGGTTCTTTTATGTGTCTGGTAATCTGTGCAGGTGACCAGAGCCCCAGGGTGAAGGAGCACTCTTCAGTATTACCCCTGTGCTTCCAAGGCAGCAGTTCATGCATCTGACTTTTACGACTATGGGCTAGAGATCTGCTAATCTGTTAAAAAGGTTTGGCACAGGGGTAAAACACACAATTAAAAAACAAAATAGGGGTAACAGCCATCATATTTGAAAAAGAACCTCTCTATCAGTGGCTTTAACCATCGAGCCGGAGCTCTAAAGCGCATGCGCCCAGAGCCGGTGCTCTGCGACAACAGAGGCCCCTGCGATGGGAGGCCCACAGGAGCCAAAGAACAAAGACGGATGAAAATAGAGAAAAACCAATAGAAGTGGCCCGCTCGCCCCTCTCCCTCCCCAACCCGACCCCCGCCCAAAATAAATAAATAAATCTTTAATAAAAAAAAAAAAAAAAAAAAAAGTAGCTTTCAAGTTTAAAGGGATATATCCCACCCACCCACAAGCATTGTCCTTAACCATGGATGCACAGCCTGACACTAACTGGTTTATGCTAATAGGTGCCTTATACTGGCCACATAATGGTCATAATGGTAACAGCACAGGCACCATCTGATTTTCTCAGGATACAAGAATTATTCCCTCGATTTTTAAAAAAAATTATTTGTATTTATCTGACTGCATTGAGTATTAGTTGCAGCATATGGGATCTAGTTCTCCGACCAGGGACCGAATCTAGGCCCCTGCACTGGGAACGCAGAGTCGGAGCCACCAGGGGAAGTGCTGGCTTTTTAAAAATGTTTCCTTTTTTTCTTTTCCCCATCATGCCTCTTTCATTTATATTTATTTTCATCCATCTTTTTATTCTTTGGCATATGTGGGCCTCCCATGGCAGTGGCCTCTCTCCTTGCAGAGCATCAGCTCTGGGCGCATGAGCTCCAGAGTGTTGGCTCGCAATTGGACACACTGGTCCAGCTGCTCCGCGGCATGTGGGATCTTCCTAGGCCAGGAATTGAACCAGCGTTCCCTGCACTGCAAGGCAGACTCTTTACCCACTGGACCACCAGGGGAGCCGTGATGATTAATTTTTTTTTTAAAGCAAATGTGTGTGGACAAATATTAGCTAACAGTTGGTTTCAACTGCATTTTTACTACGGAGGTTCTTTTATGTGTCTGGTAATCTGTGCAGGTGACCAGAGCCCCAGGGTGAAGGAGCACTCTTCAGTATTACCCCTGTGCTTCCAAGGCAGCAGTTCATGCATCTGACTTTTACGACTATGGGCTAGAGATCTGCTAATCTGTTAAAAAGGTTTGGCACAGGGGTAAAACACACAATTAAAAAACAAAATAGGGGTAACAGCCATCATATTTGAAAAAGAACCTCTCTATCAGTGGCTTTAAGTAAATTTACAAATATCATGCATCACATGAAACAACAAAATATCCAAATTATTTGTTACCTTTTAGGGTTTCCAGCAAGTTTTTGGCTACAAACCAACATATGGCTTCAAAGAAAGGGAATTTAAAGAGATCTGGTGTTTTAAGTCTTTTTTCCATCTCATAACACCTAAATAAACAAAAGTTCAAGAAATTCAATATTAATATTAGCATTTCAAGGTTAAATGGAGGCAACCATCTTCAGTTAGGCAGCCCACAGACACAGAAGACCAACAGGGTACTGCACATCGCTCAGCCACACATACATGAGTGAGACTAAGTCGTGATCTGACTCAGTTCTGCCCTTTAACAGATCTGACAGTATACAGAAGAATTTACACTGGCCTTCAAAAAGAATCTTCTGGGATCTGTAGCCTTAGGGGAAGGGCTTTCACAAGGGTTCCACTGTGATAAATACAACAGTGTGTTTAGAAACCAGCTCCCTGTGTTGAACAGCCCTCCAACACCCATTCACGGAGCTTTCCTTAGGTCCTAACTACGCATTCCAGCTCAGGACTGCATTTGGCAGGGGTCAAGGTGAGCAGGCAGCAACTGCAGGGTGAGTTTTCTGCGAGAGTCCTTGCACCAGTCCATCCAGCCAGGAGCCATCTTTCTGCAGGGACAGCTCAGGTATAAAGAACTAAGACTCACTTGGCAAGCGTGGGAGCTGCCTTGGCTTAAAGCTTCATGCCCCATAAGAGCCAGAATCCTTGTGATAACTCCAGTGATGAGTGGCTGCCAGGATTCCCGCAGGTGTGCCAAGTTACAAGTCAGGAAAGCCCAGAGGCCTGGCTTCCAATCGGGAATTTCCAGTCCTGCCAGTCCTCGTGAACTCTACCCATCAGGAATCATTTTACCATAAGCAACGCTGCCTAGCAACATCCGTCTCTCATTAGGCTACCAGGGGAAGTTATTGTCCCAAAGTCAGACTGTCACGCAGAAGGGGAAATTGTTGGTAATCCTTTCCACAACAAAATTAAAGCAGGTGGTTCCTAATTTGGGGCTGCTCTTCCCCAGCCATGTCTGTTCCACCTGAGTCTGACCGGATTTAGTTCAATCCCCTCGCTGTAAAAATAGGCAAAGGCGAGCCTATCCATTTCTAAAATTTTGAAATTTGGGGAGATATCTAATCTCAAATTGAAGAGATGATTCTTTTTGTTTTAGATTCATCAAGGTGCCCTCCTGTCAAAAGTTGAAGACAGTATTTTTGTTAAAAGTTCCTAATAACTTCTCGAGGGCCTCTCTCTATGAGATCTCAATTAAATATGTCACTGAATTTATTTCTTTATTTTAAACTTTTAGACAAAGTCTTATTTAAGAAAGGACAAAAGATCCTGTAAACACTGATGACACAAACCTGAGCTGCATGCCAATGTTAAGGTTGTGCAGAAAGTTCCTCAAAAGCCATACAGTGGCTTCCCACAATGGTATACAGAAGAATTTACACTGGCCTTCAAAAAGAATCTTCTGGGATCTGTAGCCTTAGGGGAAGGGCTTTCACAAGGGTTCCACTGTGATAAATACAACAGTGTGTTTAGAAACCAGCTCCCTGTGTTGAACAGCCCTCCAACACCCATTCACGGAGCTTTCCTTAGGTCCTAACTACGCATTCCAGCTCAGGACTGCATTTGGCAGGGGTCAAGGTGAGCAGGCAGCAACTGCAGGGTGAGTTTTCTGCGAGAGTCCTTGCACCAGTCCATCCAGCCAGGAGCCATCTTTCTGCAGGGACAGCTCAGGTATAAAGAACTAAGACTCACTTGGCAAGCGTGGGAGCTGCCTTGGCTTAAAGCTTCATGCCCCATAAGAGCCAGAATCCTTGTGATAACTCCAGTGATGAGTGGCTGCCAGGATTCCCGCAGGTGTGCCAAGTTACAAGTCAGGAAAGCCCAGAGGCCTGGCTTCCAATCGGGAATTTCCAGTCCTGCCAGTCCTCGTGAACTCTACCCATCAGGAATCATTTTACCATAAGCAACGCTGCCTAGCAACATCCGTCTCTCATTAGGCTACCAGGGGAAGTTATTGTCCCAAAGTCAGACTGTCACGCAGAAGGGGAAATTGTTGGTAATCCTTTCCACAACAAAATTAAAGCAGGTGGTTCCTAATTTGGGGCTGCTCTTCCCCAGCCATGTCTGTTCCACCTGAGTCTGACCGGATTTAGTTCAATCCCCTCGCTGTAAAAATAGGCAAAGGCGAGCCTATCCATTTCTAAAATTTTGAAATTTGGGGAGATATCTAATCTCAAATTGAAGAGATGATTCTTTTTGTTTTAGATTCATCAAGGTGCCCTCCTGTCAAAAGTTGAAGACAGTATTTTTGTTAAAAGTTCCTAATAACTTCTCGAGGGCCTCTCTCTATGAGATCTCAATTAAATATGTCACTGAATTTATTTCTTTATTTTAAACTTTTAGACAAAGTCTTATTTAAGAAAGGACAAAAGATCCTGTAAACACTGATGACACAAACCTGAGCTGCATGCCAATGTTAAGGTTGTGCAGAAAGTTCCCTCCAAAAGCCATACAGTCCTGAGAAGTGAGCACAGCATGGATCCACCCTGAAAGGGTTAAAAACATATGTCAGTGATTTTTCAATATTTAAACCACACACATGTGATAGGTGCCAATTTTAAGAAATAAACAAATAAAAAATCAGTTTACCTCATACTTCAGTGCTAGAGAAGCTAATGTCTATTATGATCTAGAGATTCAATGACTCAAGGATTTATTAGACGCCGATCATATACCACCCTCCGTGCTGTGATCCAGATAAATGCACTGATCCAATCAGACAAAATTACCGTGCAGGATAGACAAAGGTTTCTGTAGTAGTTACTATTTCCATTTTTTAGTTTAAAAATACAATCTAACTTTATGTTAAAGACTTTATTCTGAGACAAATCATATCTGGTTAGAGTGAGGCAGGCCCATCTTCATTAAATGAACACCAGGGATTGGCTGTGCGCTTGGCCTTCCTAGTGTCACCCTGAAATGAGTGCCCAGGAGGCCAACCAGAGGAGGATCAGTGGAACTCAACCTGGGACCTGCCTCTGAGAAAGAAAAGGTACTTCACCCACATTTCATTAGGCCGAGTTATGGCAACCAGAATGATAGTTTCCCATAAAGCCAAAATGGTCCCAAAGTGAGGCTCATTTCTAACAGATGATGCCTAGCTTTTGAAAGAAAGTCATAGACCGAACATAAAAACTTTATACAAATGTAAATAAACACATTTGCATGGAAAAACTGACTGTTAGAAACACAAGATTCCACTTTCGTTATACTTCTGATTCTTCACTGTTCTGTGATACACTATCTAAAAACTCCCCAGAGTGCTGGCTCTCAAGTGGACACACCGGTCCAGCCACTCCGCGGCACATGGGATCTTCCCGGGCCAGGGATCGAAGCAGTGCCCCCTGCATTGAAAGGCGGACTCTCTAACCACTGGACCACCAGAGAAGCCAGCTCTGTGTTTTAATAAGTCCTCCAGGTGACTTTGATGGTCAGTGAAGTTTGAGAACCATTAATCTACGAATGCTGTAGACTGAGCTACCCAAATTGGGTTAAACACAAAAACTGATCATGCCAATGTTAAGGTTGTGCAGAAAGTTCCTCAAAAGCCATACAGTCCTGAGAAGTGAGCACAGCATGGATCCACCCTGAAAGGGTTAAAAACATATGTCAGTGATTTTTCAATATTTAAACCACACACATGTGATAGGTGCCAATTTTAAGAAATAAACAAATAAAAAATCAGTTTACCTCATACTTCAGTGCTAGAGAAGCTAATGTCTATTATGATCTAGAGATTCAATGACTCAAGGATTTATTAGACGCCGATCATATACCACCCTCCGTGCTGTGATCCAGATAAATGCACTGATCCAATCAGACAAAATTACCGTGCAGGATAGACAAAGGTTTCTGTAGTAGTTACTATTTCCATTTTTTAGTTTAAAAATACAATCTAACTTTATGTTAAAGACTTTATTCTGAGACAAATCATATCTGGTTAGAGTGAGGCAGGCCCATCTTCATTAAATGAACACCAGGGATTGGCTGTGCGCTTGGCCTTCCTAGTGTCACCCTGAAATGAGTGCCCAGGAGGCCAACCAGAGGAGGATCAGTGGAACTCAACCTGGGACCTGCCTCTGAGAAAGAAAAGGTACTTCACCCACATTTCATTAGGCCGAGTTATGGCAACCAGAATGATAGTTTCCCATAAAGCCAAAATGGTCCCAAAGTGAGGCTCATTTCTAACAGATGATGCCTAGCTTTTGAAAGAAAGTCATAGACCGAACATAAAAACTTTATACAAATGTAAATAAACACATTTGCATGGAAAAACTGACTGTTAGAAACACAAGATTCCACTTTCGTTATACTTCTGATTCTTCACTGTTCTGTGATACACTATCTAAAAACTCCCCAGAGTGCTGGCTCTCAAGTGGACACACCGGTCCAGCCACTCCGCGGCACATGGGATCTTCCCGGGCCAGGGATCGAAGCAGTGCCCCCTGCATTGAAAGGCGGACTCTCTAACCACTGGACCACCAGAGAAGCCAGCTCTGTGTTTTAATAAGTCCTCCAGGTGACTTTGATGGTCAGTGAAGTTTGAGAACCATTAATCTACACGAATGCTGTAGACTCTGAGCTACCCGTCACATACCTGTGCTTCTTAGCTCACACATCCTGCCTTCTAACGTTGTGTGTCTGAGCATGGACATTGAGGAACAATATTTTATTATAAATTACTTTTAGTTTCTTTATATTCTAATTCAGGTCATTACACAATTGGTGGGAGGGAATCATTGGTACAGGAGGGTCTTCTCATGATAAATTTGAATTCAAGACTTTGAAGTGGGCATAACAAAAAAACTTACTCTAAAAGGAAGTTTTGGGGGTGTTTAAAAGAGGAGCTTTTAAGGGAGGAGCTTAGCTTATTCACAATGAAAATATTGATATGTATCTAGATTTATAAAGTCTGATAGTTCAAGGCATTTGTTCATACATTTATTCAACACATATTTATATACCCCAGAGGCAAAGTAAGAAAGCAGGGCAACTCTGCAGCCATTAAGGGCACCCAAATCAGAAGACTACAACTCTCAGAACCACTGGCCCAGAGAGTCCATACCCAGCCTTCAGTCCCCTCTCAAGATGGCGTGCCTGGTGCCTATACTTGAGGCTATAGCTGAGGCTAGGCTAGATCTTCCCTGGGTCAGGAAGACCCCCTGGAGGAGGGCCTGGCAACCTATGCCAATATTCTTGCCTGGAGAGTTCCATGAACTGAGCAGCCTGGCAGGCTATAGTCCATAGGGTCGCAAAGAGTCAGACACGACTGCAGTGAGTCAGCATGCTCCGGCTGGTGCTCAACCCCTTCCCAGGCTCTCTCAGAACACACTCATTGCCTCCTAACTGTACCAGGACAGCCGCCCAGATTCCTACAGCAGACGTGGCCTTCCATATCAACATAGAGCTGATCACTTAAAAATGAAGGAGATTTCATCAAAATTTTAAAATTTTGCGCAAAGGGCATTGTCAAGAAAGTGAAAAGACAACCAACAGAATAAAATAATATATGGGAAATCATATATCTGATAAGGGGCTATACAGAATATACAAAGAATGCTTACAATTCAACAATAAAAAGACAGCCCAACTTAAAAATGGGCAAAGAATTTAATAGACATTTCTCCAACAAAGATAAACAAATGGCCAGTAAGAAAAATGCTCAGCATCATTACTCATTGAGAAGACACAAATTAAAGTCACAACAAGATAGCAGCACTTCACATCCACTAGAGTGGCAAAAATAAAGAAAATTACAGTGTTGGTGAAGATGTGGAGAAACTGGAATACCTATACAGTGCTGGTAGGAATGTAAAACAGTGTGACTATTAGGAACACAGTTTGGCAGTTCCCAAAAAGTTAAACATCATCAAACCATATGATTCAGCAACTCTACTACCAGGTATATAACCAAGGAAAGTGAAAAAAAGCCTCCACCCAGAAACTACCCACAAATGTTCAGAGTAGCCCTATTCATAGCAGTCAAAAAGTGGAACCAATTCAAACGTCCATTGACTGATGAGGGGATAAACAAAATGCAGTACATTCATGCAACAGAATATTATTTGACCATAAAAAACAATGAAACATTGGTAAGTGCTATAATATGGGTAAGCCTACTAAACATGATGCTAACTAAAAGACACGAGATACAAAAGATCACCTATTACATATGAAATGTAAAAAGCAGGCAAGTCCACAGAGGCGGAAGTGCAGCAGCGGTTACCAGGGGCTCAGAGGAGGGGAAGTGGGGAATGACTGCTAATTGGTGTGGGGGCTTCTCTCTGAGGTGATGAAATGTTCTGGAATTAAGATAGGGGTGGGATTGCATAGCTCTGTTAATCTACTAAAAACTACTGCACTGTACACTTTAAAAGGGTATTAAGTATTAAGGTGCATGAATTTTTCTAAATAAAATGAAGGCAAATGACATAAAACACAATTCCAGGACAAGTTGTAACTATAAGAGAAGCTCTCTAAGGGACAAAGAAGAAGTGAAAAGTCCAAGGTCAGAATCATCTCTTAGGCTATGCAAAGCTACTTTCCAAACACATTAAACCCAGAGGCTCCAATCAAAAGCTGCCTCGGTGATGAGCAGCTGCTAAGGGGCGCGAGAAAGGGATTCAAACCTTACCTGTAGGAACAAATAAGGTATGTCCCTGCTTTACCACACACTTGTAGCATTTATCCACCTTATCGCCAAAGAACACTTCACTCTGGGTCACAGATGAACTCCAAGATTCATACAGGGCCAAATTGTCATCTGTTGGCTTTATCAAATAAAAAACCTTCTCGCCCTAGGAGAAAGTAATCACACTATTTTTGAAAAAGGAAATGCCATTCTCGGGGTGGCTATATTGATGCAATTTCCCAATACAATGCTCTACATTAGACACTTAGCAGATTCCTTAGGCTCAAAAAGACATATTTCACATACCTCATCAGTAGCTATTGCTTTTACTAAGCATCTTCACGGGGCACTAAGGCTCCTCCTCCCAATATGACAAGGGGTCAATACAGTCATGATGAAGAGTTACAAGAGAGGAGGGTGAAGATTCACAAACACCCTGCTGATCTCACTTTCAAGGTACCAAAGTAAAGACCTGGAAACAGGCCCCAGGCTACAAAGTCATCTCGGCAAACCCTGCCCTTTGTCCTAAGACCTATAATACTACAATTAGTTTTAAAGTGAAACAAACTTTCATCTATGGGTAAGCCTACTAAACATGATGCTAACTAAAAGACACGAGATACAAAGATCACCTATTACATATGAAATGTAAAAGCAGGCAAGTCCACAGAGGCGGAAGTGCAGCAGCGTTACCAGGGGCTCAGAGGAGGGGAAGTGGGGAATGACTGCTAATTGGTGTGGGGGCTTCTCTCTGAGGTGATGAAATGTTCTGGAATTAAGATAGGGGTGGGATTGCATAGCTCTGTTAATCTACTAAAAACTACTGCACTGTACACTTTAAAAGGGTATTAAGTATTAAGGTGCATGAATTTTTCTAAATAAAATGAAGGCAAATGACATAAAACACAATTCCAGGACAAGTTGTAACTATAAGAGAAGCTCTCTAAGGGACAAAGAAGAAGTGAAAAGTCCAAGGTCAGAATCATCTCTTAGGCTATGCAAAGCTACTTTCCAAACACATTAAACCCAGAGGCTCCAATCAAAAGCTGCCTCGGTGATGAGCAGCTGCTAAGGGGAGCGGGAACGGGATTCAAACCTTACCTGTAGGAACAAATAAGGTATGTCCCTGCTTTACCACACACTTGTAGCATTTATCCACCTTATCGCCAAAGAACACTTCACTCTGGGTCACAGATGAACTCCAAGATTCATACAGGGCCAAATTGTCATCTGTTGGCTTTATCAAATAAAAAACCTTCTCGCCCTAGGAGAAAGTAATCACACTATTTTTGAAAAAGGAAATGCCATTCTCGGGGTGGCTATATTGATGCAATTTCCCAATACAATGCTCTACATTAGACACTTAGCAGATTCCTTAGGCTCAAAAAGACATATTTCACATACCTCATCAGTAGCTATTGCTTTTACTAAGCATCTTCACGGGGCACTAAGGCTCCTCCTCCCAATATGACAAGGGGTCAATACAGTCATGATGAAGAGTTACAAGAGAGGAGGGTGAAGATTCACAAACACCCTGCTGATCTCACTTTCAAGGTACCAAAGTAAAGACCTGGAAACAGGCCCCAGGCTACAAAGTCATCTCGGCAAACCCTGCCCTTTGTCCTAAGACCTATAATACTACAATTAGTTTTAAAGACTAGTGACCAAACTTTCTTGAGTGAACTAACCCCTTGCTTTCTCCTGGAGGAAAGGAAGAGGAGCTCAAGGCACAGCATCAAACAGTCCAGAGCATTGCTGATGCACAGACATGTGATTCAGATGAAGATCTGGTTCTAGATCAGCACTGTCCAAAAGGACTTTCTGTGACGATGGAAACGTTTTCTGTCTGTGCTACCCAAGAGAGTTGATATAAGCCCTATGTGGCTACTGAGCACTTGAAATGTGGTTAGCGCAAAGGAGGAACTGAATTTTAAATTATATTTCATTATTGAAATTTAGCCACAGGTGCTGAGTGCACTGTATGGAATAGCACGGCCCTAAATAAAGCAATGTGAATACAAGCCCCCAAGGAGAATTCACACTTTTATGGGCATGACTGACTTATCCAACTAGCTGTCTTTAGCCTCTCCTTAAGGTCAGAAGTGATTATCACTAAAATTTTGCTCCCACTCAGGTATCTAATTCAGGGATTAGACTGGTAGTTAACTAGAGGGAAGAAGAAACAACAAGAGATAAAAGACTAAAAGAGATGAATTTATTTATAAGATGGGGGGCAAAATACAGGAAATATACATAAATTAAGAAATCATGGTCCATTATTTGGGATTTAAAAAAGTCATAATGCTTTGTTAAGCATTTAAAAATGATAGCTCCTATTGAAAAAGGTCCAAAAATCTTCCCTTTTCACAAATGTCATTTAGAGCAAATGATGTACGCATGGACAAGTAAGACTGTATATTTTTGTGATTAAATGAACAAAGAAATACCCCAGGCTCACCCAGAGAACATGGTACCAAACTGAAGTCCCTCCAAAGTCAATGTGGAAATCTGTGTAGCTGTCCTGAACTCCCATTAGGCAGTATTTCTGAACAAATGGCTTGGGAAAGACTGAGTCATCTGGCCAATAATTTTCCACCCAGGAAAGTTTTCTGGCTATATCAGGAACCTCCACCAATTCAGACATCCTTTAAGAAAAAAAGAAAAAGACACACACAAACACACACACCCACATCATGCAAATTAAAACTTCTTAAAATTGCGAAAACCAAGACATTACCTGGAACTCAAGGCTAACAATAATACTTCAAGTGTGAGCATGCCAAAGCAAAATGTACAACATAGCTGTATCACTGGACCACTTCAGGAGTCCCAATTAATTTTCTTACTAAAACATATTTATCATTTAACTACATTTAGCTACCACTCACAAGGCTAAACCAAAACGCCCAGAACTACTCACTTTGTATCTGAAAATTCAAGGCTGATCACATTTAATACTTTCGGTCTGCTGGGATTTGTGAAGTATTTCACATAATTGTGAAGTGTCATTTTGCTGTCTGCCTGCCTTGCCACGTCAATGACATCTATCACTTTGTCACCACCTGCAGAGAAAAATTATAGTCTTATCATTGGACTTCAGAGTTCCATCAATAGACACCCTAAACAAAAATATTTCAAAGACCATATTTACGTGGTATGATAATTAAGCCATCTGTAAGAATTACCCAGTCTAGCCAAAGGTTCTTCCAATATCCTTACTCTACAAGTCCAATAAGAACTTCTGAACAAAGGAACAATTTTTGAAAGAAAGAAGAAAGCAATTAAGACAGAGCTGCATAATTAACGCTGAGGATAAAAATTCATACGTTTACAAAGATTTCTTCTGTACTCATGACAAAAATTCATATTACATTGGTAGGTAAAATCTGTCACATGTTCTGAGTTTCAATTCCTCGTAATCAGTCACTGTAATTAATAATTCTGCACAAAATGTGTGGACTGACTTTTCCTTTTACTTATTGAAAAAGGTCCAAAAATCTTCCCTTTTCACAAATGTCATTTAGAGCAAATGATGTACGCATGGACAAGTAAGACTGTATATTTTTGTGATTAAATGAACAAAGAAATACCCCAGGCTCACCCAGAGAACATGGTACCAAACTGAAGTCCCTCCAAAGTCAATGTGGAAATCTGTGTAGCTGTCCTGAACTCCCATTAGGCAGTATTTCTGAACAAATGGCTTGGGAAAGACTGAGTCATCTGGCCAATAATTTTCCACCCAGGAAAGTTTTCTGGCTATATCAGGAACCTCCACCAATTCAGACATCCTTTAAGAAAAAAAGAAAAAGACACACACAAACACACACACCCACATCATGCAAATTAAAACTTCTTAAAATTGCGAAAACCAAGACATTACCTGGAACTCAAGGCTAACAATAATACTTCAAGTGTGAGCATGCCAAAGCAAAATGTACAACATAGCTGTATCACTGGACCACTTCAGGAGTCCCAATTAATTTTCTTACTAAAACATATTTATCATTTAACTACATTTAGCTACCACTCATAAGGCTAAACCAAAACGCCCAGAACTACTCACTTTGTATCTGAAAATTCAAGGCTGATCACATTTAACACTTTCGGTCTGCTGGGATTTGTGAAGTATTTCACATAATTGTGAAGTGTCATTTTGCTGTCTGCCTGCCTTGCCACGTCAATGACATCTATCACTTTGTCACCACCTGCAGAGAAAAATTATAGTCTTATCATTGGACTTCAGAGTTCCATCAATAGACACCCTAAACAAAAATATTTCAAAGACCATATTTACGTGGTATGATAATTAAGCCATCTGTAAGAATTACCCAGTCTAGCCAAAGGTTCTTCCAATATCCTTACTCTACAAGTCCAATAAGAACTTCTGAACAAAGGAACAATTTTTGAAAGAAAGAAGAAAGCAATTAAGACAGAGCTGCATAATTAACGCTGAGGATAAAAATTCATACGTTTACAAAGATTTCTTCTGTACTCATGACAAAAATTCATATTACATTGGTAGGTAAAATCTGTCACATGTTCTGAGTTTCAATTCCTCGTAATCAGTCACTGTAATTAATAATTCTGCACAAAATGTGTGGACTGACTTTTCCCTTTTACTTATTTTAACACTTAGGATTCTGAGTCCATCACTGTGAGAAACTAATCAGTTATTGGGGGATTAGTGAACAAATTAACCAGGACAATTTCTGCTTGCTGGGTAGTGTCTTTTCTTCTAATATTCTGCTTTAAGAGAAAACAAGTGTTTAGGAAGCAAAAATCAATTCATATTAATGTCTGTGAAGTGAGTTCTGAACTGGTGTCAACTTACAATTTTCCTATAAAATCACGAGGTACTGCATGCACAACACTCGTCACCCTAAAAAGCACAGGTAGGGGCTTCCCTGGTGGTCAGTGGGTAAAGAGCCCGACTTGCAGTGCAAAGGGCAGCGGTTCAATCCCCGGCCCAGTTCAGTCCCTGGTGCCGCAGAGCGGCTGGACCGCTGTGTCCAATTATGAACCAGTGCTCTGGAGCGCAGGCGTCCAGAGCCGGTGCTCTACAGTGAGAGAGGCCACTGCCATGGGAGGCCCACACAGACCAAAGAATAAAAAGATGGATGAAAATCAATATAAATAAAAGAGGCATGATGGGGAAAATTTTAAAATGAAAAAAAAGCAGTTAGTTTTATAATGCCTTACAAGATTATTAGGAAATTCAAAATATAGCAATCCTTAAGCTGAAACAGGAAACAAAAAGTGCCAGTTTCTAACTTGAATGTAATTTTATACAATGCCTTAATCTGGGGAACAGGAACACCCCATAAAGTTAGCTATCAAGTAGTACAAATACTTTTGCTACACTTGTATTACACTAGCCTATAATACTATTTTTGGCAAAGGTTCTTCCAATGAGTTCCATCAATAGACACCCTAAACAAAAATATTTCAAAGACCATATTTACGTGGTATGATAATTAAGCCATCTGTAAGAATTACCCAGTCTAGCCAAAGGTTCTTCCAATATCCTTACTCTACAAGTCCAATAAGAACTTCTGAACAAAGGAACAATTTTTGAAAGAAAGAAGAAAGCAATTAAGACAGAGCTGCATAATTAACGCTGAGGATAAAAATTCATACGTTTACAAAGATTTCTTCTGTACTCATGACAAAAATTCATATTACATTGGTAGGTAAAATCTGTCACATGTTCTGAGTTTCAATTCCTCGTAATCAGTCACTGTAATTAATAATTCTGCACAAAATGTGTGGACTGACTTTTCCCTTTTACTTATTTTAACACTTAGGATTCTGAGTCCATCACTGTGAGAAACTAATCAGTTATTGGGGGATTAGTGAACAAATTAACCAGGACAATTTCTGCTTGCTGGGTAGTGTCTTTTCTTCTAATATTCTGCTTTAAGAGAAAACAAGTGTTTAGGAAGCAAAAATCAATTCATATTAATGTCTGTGAAGTGAGTTCTGAACTGGTGTCAACTTACAATTTTCCTATAAAATCACGAGGTACTGCATGCACAACACTACGTCACCCTAAAAAGCACAGGTAGGGGCTTCCCTGGTGGTTCAGTGGGTAAAGAGTCTGCCTTGCAGTGCAAGGGGCAGCGGTTCAATCCCCGGCCCAGTTCAGTCCCTGGTGCCGCAGAGCGGCTGGACCGCTGTGTCCAATTATGAACCAGTGCTCTGGAGCGCAGGCGTCCAGAGCCGGTGCTCTACAGTGAGAGAGGCCACTGCCATGGGAGGCCCACACAGACCAAAGAATAAAAAGATGGATGAAAATCAATATAAATAAAAGAGGCATGATGGGGAAAATTTTTAAAATGAAAAAAAAAGCAGTTAGTTTTATAATGCCTTACAAGATTATTAGGCGAAATTCAAAATATAGCAATCCTTAATCTGAAACAGGAAACAAAAAAGTGCCAGTTTCTAACTTGAATGTAATTTTATACAAGCTAAGAAAGCCAAATAGACTATTTTATACTTAGGAGGCAAACCAGTTCTGTTAACCGAAGCGCTCTGCAGCACTGAACAGTTAGCTATCAAGTAGTACAAATACTTTTGCTACACTTGTATTACACTAGCCGTTTGTCTGACAAACAGGTTTAGCTGAAACCTCAGCCTCATCTTCTAAATTTATCAAAAGGCTCAAAATTCTATGGATGTGAAGTCAGACAATTTAACTGGACTTGCTCAGTAAAACAATTACCAATGTTTTCAACCAATGGATTGACAAAGGGACAAGTTCTCAGATACTTCATGCTCAGGAGGTAACAAACTGTAAGGAATAGACCGTTTGAGTCAAGAGAGATTTGAGATCTAATCCTCAAATAATTGCTGTCTACTTTGCTGACAAGGAATGAGATCTACATAGAGTCAGCTTTATCTCTCAGGACCCTGATGAGAATGAAAGAAGTGGCTGAAAATGTCAACAGCGATACAACAGATAAAGGTCTTTCTTATACCTTTCTGGGCCTCAATATAAAAAATGAAGTCCATACATCACTAAACATCAATAAATGCCTTAGGGAATTCCCTGGTGGTCCAGTGGCTAAGACTCTGTGCTCCCAATGCAGGGGGCCCAGGTTCGATCCCTGGTCAGGGAACTAGAGCCCACATGCTACAACTGAGATCCCAATGCAGCCAAATAAATATAAATAAAAATTTTAAAAAATAATAAAATAAAATAAATGCCTTATCATCAAGTCATTAATATAAAAGCAAGTTTGAAAATAAGTTTCTCTTTTCTAAGCAGCAAAAGGTCATTAAAGCAGGATCCAGAAATCTTGCACCAGAATTCTGCTACAGAAGCCTACAACTAATTCAGTTTCTCAAAGCCTTCATCTTCATATCTGAAGCTACCCCTCCACAATAATTTTTCCTTAGCAAGTATCAGGAAATTGGATGACAAGAAAACACTAAGCAACAGGATGAAGTTGAGTGTAAAAAAAAAAAACGCACAGAATCCATCTTTCTGAATGTAGTAGGTCATCTGAGAAAAAAACAGTTTTCAACATAGGTGATACTGCATTTCACTTTTCCTGACCCAGAAACTGAGCTAAATTAACATCTCTTCATTCAACTTTTAGTATTTTAGAATAATATCAACTTTATTTTACCGTGTTTTACCAAGCAATTAAAGGAATCAAGTTCGTACCTACATAACGTTCCACATCCATAACAGAAAAAGTTGGTGGAGGGAGCCTGAGTCCTAGATCATCTAATTTGGGGACCATTATAGGGACTTCAAATCCATGTTTCTCCAGGTATCTCTGTGTCAGCTGGCTGCCATGCATCTTTACAATGATTTCATCGGCACTAAGGAAAGCACAGAGTAAAATGTCATCTTTGGTGGCAAGTTCTGTTAAAAAACAGCTGGTAATGGGTTAATTCATAGGCTATGTCACTATCTGTATCAGTGGTTCTCAACCTATCATAGCTAATTCTAGTTTATAGCAAAATACGGATTTCAATATGTAAATATTCAGGTAAACAACACTAAGATAACAGAATAACAGGATGCTTACGACTAGTTGTAATGAGTGGTTGGATTTAAAAAGAAGCAAAAAAGATAAAGGTCTTTCTTACACCTTTCTGGGCCTCAATATAAAAAATGAAGTCCATACATCACTAAACATCAATAAATGCCTTAGGGAATTCCCTGGTGGTCCAGTGGCTAAGACTCTGTGCTCCCAATGCAGGGGGCCCAGGTTCAATCCCTGGTCAGGGAACTAGAGCCCACATGCTACAACTGAGATCCCAATGCAGCCAAATAAATATAAATAAAAATTTTAAAAAATAATAAAATAAAATAAATGCCTTATCATCAAGTCATTAATATAAAAGCAAGTTTGAAAATAAGTTTCTCTTTTCTAAGCAGCAAAAGGTCATTAAAGCAGGATCCAGAAATCTTGCACCAGAATTCTGCTACAGAAGCCTACAACTAATTCAGTTTCTCAAAGCCTTCATCTTCATATCTGAAGCTACCCCTCCACAATAATTTTTCCTTAGCAAGTATCAGGAAATTGGATGACAAGAAAACACTAAGCAACAGGATGAAGTTGAGTGTAAAAAAAAAAAAAAAAAACGCACAGAATCCATCTTTCTGAATGTAGTAGGTCAGCTGAGAAAAAAACAGTTTTCAACATAGGTGATACTGCATTTCACTTTTCCTGACCCAGAAACTGAGCTAAATTAACATCTCTTCATTCAACTTTTAGTATTTTAGAATAATATCAACTTTATTTTTACCGTGTTTTCCCAAGCAATTAAAGGAATCAAGTTCGTACCTACATAACGTTCCACATCCATAACAGAAAAAGTTGGTGGAGGGAGCCTGAGTCCTAGATCATCTAATTTGGGGACCATTATAGGGACTTCAAATCCATGTTTCTCCAGGTATCTCTGTGTCAGCTGGCTGCCATGCATCTTTACAATGATTTCATCGGCACTAAGGAAAGCACAGAGTAAAATGTCATCTTTGGTGGCAAGTTCTGTTAAAAAAAACAGCTGGTAATGGGTTAATTCATAGGCTATGTCACTATCTGTATCAGTGGTTCTCAACCTATCATAGCTAATTCTAGTTTATAGCAAAATACGGATTTCAATATGTAAATATTCAGGTAAACAACACTAAGATAACAGAATAACAGGATGCTTACGACTAGTTGTAATGAGTGGTTGGATTTAAAAAGAAGCAACAAGATAAGAAGCCACTCCACACAGGCTGTGCAGCACACCAGAAGAGCAGGGCGGGGGAGGTGGGGGGGCACAACACAGTTAAAGCTGGTTAGGGTAAGTGAAAGCAGACCCCGGTTTATCTGGCTATAAAATTCTACGCAAGTATCTGTGAGACCTTACAAAGTCTCCCAGGACACACCACAAGTCACACTGGAGGATGACTAGCATCCATGGTCCCTCGTCACTGAGACGATGGCCAAATGCCCCGGTTGAGAAATACTGGTTTAAAAGATCTATTAACACCACTATTTAATAAATTTTAATACATTAGTCACCTTAAGTCACTAAAAAGCGCTGCTGAACCTCCATGTGCATTCTTTAATGAATAATCTATTCTAGGCATTGCACTCAATAAGTGTGCTTTGTCCGTCCTTTTTCACTATCTCCTATCTAACCATAAATCAGAGGTCTGTAAAAATGGGGATGTTCTCAATTTTATATTCCAGATGCTCACAGGATGCAGCTGCTGTACACTGAGAGTTAAGTGTGACATCTGCATCATGGGTTAAACACAACAGTTTCGATTTAGATGATCAGATCTTAGTTGTCTTGATGTCGTCTGTAGCCTAGGGGTCAAGGACATGACAGGAGAAACTAGGTCTCTGAATTACTGAGCTCAGATCATTCCACCTTCTCAATAACAGAAGGTCAGTTTAAGGCCTTAAAAAACCTGGACAGACTTTTCTTGGACAGTCTTGTAAGCAGAAGGCTTAGAGCTTCTTTACCTGACTCACTGAGTTCTGCATTGCTTTTTAGTTTCCCCATAAATACTTCCAAGTGCTCCTTCTTCCCCAACCTCTGAGGATTTAATAGTTCCTTAAACTCCAGTCTAAGGGAGAATCTTAAATCACTCGTACTCCTTCATATTATATGTTTGATGTTTTACTCTTCCATAATGATCAAAAATATACAGGTTCAAGTGCTTAAAAATACACGTATATTATTACAAGAGAAAAAAATTGGACATAAGCAAAACATGTATCACAGTGGGATGGTTAAGTAAATTATGGCACATATATATGGTATATACATTTCAATGAGGGGGGGGAAAAAAAAAAAAAAAAGTAAGAAGCCACTCCACACAGGCTGTGCAGCACACCAGAAGAGCAGGGCGGGGGAGGTGGGGGGGCACAACACAGTTAAAGCTGGTTAGGGTAAGTGAAAGCAGACCCCGGTTTATCTGGCTATAAAATTCTACGCAAGTATCTGTGAGACCTTACAAAGTCTCCCAGGACACACCACAAGTCACACTGGAGGATGACTAGCATCCATGGTCCCTCGTCACTGAGACGATGGCCAAATGCCCCGGTTGAGAAATACTGGTTTAAAAGATCTATTAACACCACTATTTAATAAATTTTAATACATTAGTCACCTTAAGTCACTAAAAAGCGCTGCTGAACCTCCATGTGCATTCTTTAATGAATAATCTATTCTAGGCATTGCACTCAATAAGTGTGCTTTGTCCGTCCTTTTTCACTATCTCCTATCTAACCATAAATCAGAGGTCTGTAAAAATGGGGATGTTCTCAATTTTATATTCCAGATGCTCACAGGATGCAGCTGCTGTACACTGAGAGTTAAGTGTGACATCTGCATCATGGGTTAAACACAACAGTTTCGATTTAGATGATCAGATCTTAGTTGTCTTGATGTCGTCTGTAGCCTAGGGGTCAAGGACATGACAGGAGAAACTAGGTCTCTGAATTACTGAGCTCAGATCATTCCACCTTCTCAATAACAGAAGGTCAGTTTAAGGCCTTAAAAAACCTGGACAGACTTTTCTTGGACAGTCTTGTAAGCAGAAGGCTTAGAGCTTCTTTACCTGACTCACTGAGTTCTGCATTGCTTTTTAGTTTCCCCATAAATACTTCCAAGTGCTCCTTCTTCCCCAACCTCTGAGGATTTAATAGTTCCTTAAACTCCAGTCTAAGGGAGAATCTTAAATCACTCGTACTCCTTCATATTATATGTTTGATGTTTTACTCTTCCATAATGATCAAAAATATACAGGTTCAAGTGCTTAAAAATACACGTATATTATTACAAGAGAAAAAAATTGGACATAAGCAAAACATGTATCACAGTGGGATGGTTAAGTAAATTATGGCACATATATATGGTATATACACACACAGAACTGCATACTACACAGCAGTTAAAGAGGGAGATAAATTTGTGAATATAGATGGAAGGATATCTATTAAATACAACAGCAAAAAAAAACCAAGTTGCACAACACATGCATAACACAACCCCATTTTATCTTTTAAAATTGGTTGTATATATACATCCATACATCTATACACATAATTGTTTTAAAAAGTTATCATTTATGTAAAAAAGGGTCTCAAAAAAGATAAGGGCAAAGAAGATAACCTATTCACTTTATTTTATGTATTTCTGTGTTAATCACATTGATTATGTGTGATTTAGTTTGTTGTTGTCACTCTACTATGGCTTTCAATGATGTGGAAGCATATGGAGTTAAAACCAAAGCCCTTAGCTAATGGTAAGCACAGTGTGGACATTCATGGCATCTCTATGACCTGCATTTATGATACCCTGTGTCTAATACACTGGCAGAGAAACCACAGGAATCACTGGGCCAGGACTTTTTTTTTTTTTGGCCTCTTTTATTGGTTTTTCATTTATTCGTTTTCATCCATCTTTATTCTTTGGCCTGTATGGGCCTCCCACTGCGGTGGCCTCTCTCACCGCTGAGCACTGGCTTGCAATTGGACACACCAGTCCAGCCACTCCGTGGCATGCGGGATCCTCCCAGGCCAGGGATTGAACCGGTGTCCCCTGCACTGCAAGGCAGACTCTCTACCCACTGGACCACCAGGGAAGACCATGGGCCAGGATTTTTAACACTACTCTTTTAGGTTAGGAACCTATTTTAAAAAACAAGAGCTATAGCCTCTCTCCCTGAAAAATTCACACTCACACGTCAACACTAAATTGTTAATACACGTTTAGGGAACTCACAAGCCTCTCTGAAGCCAGCCAGCGCATAGACACTGGCTGAAAACTTGGGTTTCCCTGGTGGCTCAGTGGTAAAGAATCTGCCTGCCAATATTGGCTGAAAACTTAGGCTCCAAATCAACCAATGAAAGTAAATAAACATTTCTCCAATGACTTTGAAACTGATAAAGGAGAATATTTGAGAACAGAGCCTTTCATACCACAAAAAGCACGTAGAAATCAACGTTTTTTTTTTTTTTTCTTTCTCTCTCAGTACATGGGGGAGCTAACAGAAGCTGCTTATCACTTATGCTTCTATTTAAGGGAGGGGAATGGCCAGGAATCCTAAAGACTACGAAGAAACAGCAAGGGTTTTACAGTTACAGGATCTGAAATAATTTCGTAATAGGTTGCAGGTGATATTGTGATTGAAATTTAAATTGTGCTTCCCCTTTTTAACAAGCCTGGATATGATCTCGTGTAAAAAGCCTATTAAGCATTATCACTTTAAATAGATGTCAGGCAGTGAGTAGGAAATGATCTAAATTAGCATGGTTAAATGCTGCATAATGCTTCTGATGCTCTTCTCTTGAGCCAAGATAACTCAAACACTTTCCATTATCTTAAAAAAAAAAAAAAACAATTCAAAAAGCCTAGTCCTGCTGCCACCAGAGGCTGAGCAATGGTTGTGGGGACTTCTGGCAGAAGTAGGGTGGAGACAGGAAAATAACATAAGGCAAGAAGAAGAGAGTTATGAAAATGAGAGTAAGTGAGGTGAGGAAGAACGAGAAGCGGCAGCTGTACAACATAAGGAACCAAGCACGGGAATAAGGGCCTCAGATCAGTGGGTTTCAAACAGCTTAGACTGAGACCTGCGGTAAAGAAACACCCTTTTGTGGGAGGAGGGGGATATACATATGACTAATCTGGGATCAAACATATCTGTAAACAACAAAACTCGGTAAAAGTAAAAAAAAAAAAAGTTAAAAAAAAAAAGAAACACCTTTTTACCCAGGAATCCAGTACACACACATGTAAGCAAACTTCCATGAAACTATGCTAATTTACTCCTATTACTTGCAATGTACCAAAATTTTCTCTTCTCTTTTATTTTCAAACAGTAAAAAGCTCATTGAGAATAGTGATGGTTTGCAGCCTAAAGTCTGAAATCGCTGCTTTAGAGAATGCCATCTCATTAGGTAATCTTAAATGTTCTTTGGTCGTAACAGGTTTCCATACCTTGGGAAGACTCGAGAACGAAGTTCCTTCACGAAAGTTCTAGTTCCGGCCTGCACTGGTTTGGAGCCGTCGTCAATTTCTGTGTAGTCATGCCTGTGCCAGTTCCTCCTCTTTTTCACTGGATTTTGAGAAGATTAAAAGAAGAAAACATTCTTTGTAACTGGTGGTAGCATGCGCTCTCTATCATTGTAATCTACATAACCAGAAACATCCATTGTCAAATCCAACAAGACTCACATTTTAAAAGACATTTCTAAGGCTGAAGAAGTAAAATTTACTTTGCAGTAAACAACAAAACTCTGTAAAGCTATTATCCTTCAATTAAAGAATAAATTTTTAAAAAGTAAAATTTACTTTATGTAATGCTGCAACTATAGGCAGTTAACTGTGAGGTTTTAAAAATCCTATTATTATTAATTATAATTATTATTTTGGCCATGCCTCGCAGCATAGAGAATATTAGTTCCAGAACGAGGATTCCAACCTGCCCACCCTGCAATGGAAGCTCGGAATCTTGACCAATGGATCACCAGGGAAGTCCCTTTTTTTACTTCAAAATGATTTTACATTTAAATCAAGGAATAGAAAATGAGCAGATTGAGCCTTTTATAATATTCACATTTATACAAATATAAACTTCACAATTATTTAAAATCATGATTGTTCTTAGAACATGAGGTCATAACATGATTTTTATGGATCATCCCAATCAGCCTCTCAGGACAGGACCTTTGATTGCCTTCTCTTTTTTTTAATTTTTATTTTACTTTTAACTTTTACAGAGCTTTGTGGTTTACAGATACATATGTTCCCAGATTAGTCATATGTATATCCCCCTCCCCATTCCACCCCTCCAGACCATCACACAGCATCCCTTCTCTTTTATGTCAAGATTTATTTCCAAAACAAGCATGGTCACGCTGACACAAGGAACAGCATCACGATATAAACAAGCACGGTCACCCTGACACAAGGAACAGCATCATGAGATAAAAGGAGGACTAGTAAGATGACCTCGTAAATGACGCATGGTTCACGCTAGCGCTCGGATCCTGCGAGGCCGCAGCTCCCGGAGGCTACATCTCGAGGAGGCACAGCAACCGAAAGCAGGACACCTGGCTTTGGCTCCTAGTCTAGGGATAACGCACTCGGAGTGTGCGGGCGTGCCCAGTTACTCAGCTGTGTCTACCTCTTTGGTGACCCCACGGACTGCTGCCCACCGGGCTCTTCTGTCCCTGGGATTCTCCAGGAGTGGGTTGCCACTTCCCCCTCCAAGGTGTCTTCCTGACCCAGGGATGGAACCGACCTCTCATGTCCCCTGAATGGGCAGGTGGATTCTTTACGACTGGGCCACTGGGAAACCCAATTTACTGAGCAACCTTGGGTGAACCACTCAACATGCCCAAGGTCCAGTATCTTCAATGTGGAAATGAAGGGGGTGAATGCTATTTTTCAACTGGGTTAAGGAATCCTTAATAAAAGGGAAGATGGAGAAGAAACTGGGTAGGAGCGCTGGACCTCATTCTTCTTTTCACCAGGGTGGCACACCTTCTGTGTGGCACTGAGGTACGATTTCAGTTTTACTTTTTTTTTTTTAATTTGAAAATCACTTTTAAGCCTAAAACCTCCATGTACTAGTGTCTGTAACTTAGAGTAAATAAAAAAATAAGATCGGCAGACACATGGACAGACAGTGGGATAGTTAACAGACAGGTATGAGATAAACAAGTAACATGAAATGTTAATAGTGGACTCTAGACGGTAGGTTTAGAGATAAAATTCTTTCAACTTTTTCTGTATGTTTGAACATTTTTATAATAAAGCCTTGGCAGGCATAAGATTCTTATCAACTTGTTGTCTGTAGTATTTTTATTTTACTTTTAACTTTTACAGAGCTTTGTGGTTTACAGATACATATGTTCCCAGATTAGTCATATGTATATCCCCCTCCCCATTCCACCCCTCCAGACCATCACACAGCATCCCTTCTCTTTTATGTCAAGATTTATTTCCAAAACAAGCATGGTCACGCTGACACAAGGAACAGCATCACGATATAAACAAGCACGGTCACCCTGACACAAGGAACAGCATCATGAGATAAAAGGAGGACTAGTAAGATGACCTCGTAAATGACGCATGGTTCACGCTAGCGCTCGGATCCTGCGAGGCCGCAGCTCCCGGAGGCTACATCTCGAGGAGGCACAGCAACCGAAAGCAGGACACCTGGCTTTGGCTCCTAGTCTAGGGATAACGCACTCGGAGTGTGTGCGGGCGTGCCCAGTTACTCAGCTGTGTCTACCTCTTTGGTGACCCCACGGACTGCTGCCCACCGGGCTCTTCTGTCCCTGGGATTCTCCAGGAGTGGGTTGCCACTTCCCCCTCCAAGGTGTCTTCCTGACCCAGGGATGGAACCGACCTCTCATGTCCCCTGAATGGGCAGGTGGATTCTTTACGACTGGGCCACTGGGAAACCCAATTTACTGAGCAACCTTGGGTGAACCACTCAACATGCCCAAGGTCCAGTATCTTCAATGTGGAAATGAAGGGGGTGAATGCTATTTTTCAACTGGGTTAAGGAATCCTTAATAAAAGGGAAGATGGAGAAGAAACTGGGTAGGAGCGCTGGACCTCATTCTTCTTTTCACCAGGGTGGCACACCTTCTGTGTGGCACTGAGGTACGATTTCAGTTTTACTTTTTTTTTTTTAATTTGAAAATCACTTTTAAGCCTAAAACCTCCATGTACTAGTGTCTGTAACTTAGAGTAAATAAAAAAATAAGATCGGCAGACACATGGACAGACAGTGGGATAGTTAACAGACAGGTATGAGATAAACAAGTAACATGAAATGTTAATAGTGGACTCTAGACGGTAGGTTTAGAGATAAAATTCTTTCAACTTTTTCTGTATGTTTGAACATTTTTATAATAAAACCTTGGCAGGCATGACACAACTGTGTGAGTTTAAGTTACTTCCAATCCCTCACCTTATAAAGATCATAGTAAGATACTGCTGGATCCCTAGATGGATAAGGGGAAGTCACACTAAATAAATCATAGGATTAGGAATCAGATTTGTTTATATCTAGGTCTCAAACAAGATTCCCAAGTAATTTATGGCAATCAGACTCTCAATATGGAAAAGAGTAAATCCCTTTTAAAAAATCTCATGGAAAAACAATCATTAAGGAATCTTCTTAGAAAATACCATTAAAACATCCTTCGTGTGTGTGTGTGTTTTCCTCACTTAAAATCACTTCTAAGGAATTCCCTGCCAATCCACTGGTTAAGACTCTGTTTTCACTGCTGTGGGCCCTGATTCCACCACCCCTGGTTGGGGAACTAAGATCCCACAAGCATTGCTGCATAGTCAGAAAACAAAACCAACAAACAAAAAAAATCACTTCTAAAATTAAGGATATTTGATTCCAGGCTTTTTGCTTACATATATATAGATACATAACCCCATTTTCAACTAGGATTAAAATGCTTATGCTTATCTTTATTAACATGGACATTTTCTCCTTATTAAATGTTCAAAAACAATTTAAAGGCAGCCTAGAATTTTAAGATGTAAATGACGATGCATCTTTAAGCACAGATGAAATTAATATTTATATATAAGAATCAGGTTCTTGCTACATACTGCAAAACCACCCTGAGAAGAGTGGTAGGTAACCCATATTCTCACCAATGATATATAAGCAACCTATTGGAAAGTCTCAGGTCAACAGTGGGAAGGAGGGAGAGAGCCAGGGAAAAAAGAAAAATAGAAAAAAGAACAAACTGCCCACTGAAAGTAAACAATGATGTCACACTGTTTTAATTTTCATACTGGCAGAACAGATCAGAGTTGAAATAGATCTGGGATGGGATAGCCATGGGTTCAAACACCAGTTCTGCCAAAGAACCACATGAAAGACCTAGTAAGACCATTTTTCTCACATCAAGGTGTTACAAATATCAAAGGAAAAAAACAGAAGTCGATTAACAGTTCTTCTTAGCACAGTGCCTGGGGCAACCAATAAGCTGCCAATAACTGTTCTTTCCTTTTAAATGCGCTGACTTGCAGGATGTTAACTGAAGGCTACACTATCCTCTTGGACCAACACCTTTCACACATCCAATTAGCCACTGCAAGCACTGACCGAATTTCTTAAAGGAAGGAAACCAGTGAAAGAATATTTCAATAGTGGTAGGTAAAGTCTTAAGTTCACCATATGAATGAATATTATTCTGTCTAAATGGTATCTGTAGTAAGGATGCCTGGGGAGCTCTGAAGGAGACAGGAAGTCTTTGATGGCAAGCAAGAGAGGCTCAGAAACAGAAAGATCCAAAAGGGATAACCCAAGTTGGGGGTGGGGTGGGGCTGGGAGTCGGACAGCTGAGTCTTAGATCAGGACGGAACAGGCTGCTGGATCTGGGCCTTTTCCTTATGGGTACCCAGAGCTGGACTTCTGCCAGAAGACAGCCCATGCTGATCTTATTTGATTCAACGATGAGAAACTACGAGGGCAGGTAACAGTCAAGCTCCTCTCTGAAGCATTGTTATTCAAAGTGTAGCTCATGATCCATTATGGATTGTGAAATCAATTTAGTGAGCATGACAAGCTTTTAAAAAAATTAAATCACACAGGAAAAAAGAAAATACAGTGCATTAGACAGAATAGCGTTTCAAACACTACATTATTCTGATTCATAGTAACCCATTTAACATTTCATAGAAATTAAATTCAAATTATTTCATTTCGAGGTTATTTATTTAAATTCTAAATTGAAACTTTTATTTCAGTTTGGTCTCTCTTCTCAATATAACAACTCGGCATTATTTATTTTCTCCAAGAATTACATTTGGTCAATAATTACTTCAAGTTATATACTACATACTTCAGTGTGACACAAAATGGGAACCTTCATCAACACTGACAGGACTTCCCTGGTGGTCCAGTGGCTAAGAATCCGCCTTCGGATGCAGGGGCCATGGGTACGACCCTGACTAGGGCACTAGGATCCCACACGAGGGGGGGCAAGCGAGCCCGTGCGCCTCGACTAGAGAGCCTGGGCGGCAGCCCTGAGCCACAGCTACACAGAGCACACGCGTGCTGCAACTAAGACTCAATGAAGCCAGATAGGGAGATCAGTATTTTTATTTAATTTATAACAATAAATCAGTCAATTACACATGCAACCAGTTTGCTAACCTCAAAGTCTATACTGCATAACAAAAGAAACTAATTCACTTTAATATACACAGAGCTTAAACTATTAAATCTCTTAGAAGGAAGTCTTTAGAATTGTTCACCATATGAATGAATATTATTCTGTCTAAATGGTATCTGTAGTAAGGATGCCTGGGAGCTCTGAAGGAGACAGGAAGTCTTTGATGGCAAGCAAGAGAGGCTCAGAAACAGAAAGATCCAAAAGGGATAACCCAAGTTGGGGGTGGGGTGGGGCTGGGAGTCGGACAGCTGAGTCTTAGATCAGGACGGAACAGGCTGCTGGATCTGGGCCTTTTCCTTATGGGTACCCAGAGCTGGACTTCTGCCAGAAGACAGCCCATGCTGATCTTATTTGATTCAACGATGAGAAACTACGAGGGCAGGTAACAGTCAAGCTCCTCTCTGAAGCATTGTTATTCAAAGTGTAGCTCATGATCCATTATGGATTGTGAAATCAATTTAGTGAGCATGACAAGCTTTTAAAAAAATTAAATCACACAGGAAAAAAGAAAATACAGTGCATTAGACAGAATAGCGTTTCAAACACTACATTATTCTGATTCATAGTAACCCATTTAACATTTCATAGAAATTAAATTCAAATTATTTCATTTCGAGGTTATTTATTTAAATTCTAAATTGAAACTTTTATTTCAGTTTGGTCTCTCTTCTCAATATAACAACTCGGCATTATTTATTTTCTCCAAGAATTACATTTGGTCAATAATTACTTCAAGTTATATACTACATACTTCAGTGCGACACAAAATGGGAACCTTCATCAACACTGACAGGACTTCCCTGGTGGTCCAGTGGCTAAGAATCCGCCTTCGGATGCAGGGGCCATGGGTACGACCCTGACTAGGGCACTAGGATCCCACACGAGCGGGGCAAGCGAGCCCGTGCGCCTCGACTAGAGAGCCTGGGCGGCAGCCCTGAGCCACAGCTACACAGAGCACACGCGTGCTGCAACTAAGACTCAATGAAGCCAGATAGGGAGATCAGTATTTTTATTTAATTTATAACAATAAATCAGTCAATTACACATGCAACCAGTTTGCTAACCTCAAAGTCTATACTGCATAACAAAAAGGATAATCTGAATTTAAAAAGACACTTTAATATACACAGAGCTTAAACTATTAAATCTCTTAGAAAGAAACAAGGTAAATTGTTAATATTTCTAACAAAACAGATAAACAAGTCAGTTGTTACTGTCTCATTTGCAAAATCACTTGTCCATAAGCACAGAACAAAATTTCCATTTAAAAAAAAAGTACTGGGGCTTCCCCAGGTGGTCCAGTGGGTAAGGACACCGCCTTGCAGTGCAAGGGGCGCCGGTTCAATCCCTGGCCTGGGAAGATCCCACGTGCCACGGAGCGGCTGGACCGATGTGTCCAATCACTGAGCCGGAGCTCTGGAGCGCATGCGCCCAGAGCCGGTGCTCTGTGACAACAGAGGCCACCGCGATGGGAGGCCCACAGGAGCCAAAGAACAAAGACGGATGAAAATGGAGAAATGAAAGACCAATAGAAGTGGCCCGCCCATTCCCCTCCCTCCCCAACCTGACCCCCACCCAAAAATAAATAAATAAATAAATCTTTTTAAAAATAAATAAATAAATAAAAAGTACTAAGGAGGCTTCCAGTTCAAGACGACAGAGTAAAGGAGTGCACTCATCTCCTTCTGCGAGAGCACCAAAATCACAACTAGCTGTTGAACGACCATCATCAGGATGCTGGAACCCACCAAGAAAAGACACCCTATGTCCAAAGACAAAGAAGAAGCTGTGGCAAGATGATAGGAAAGGGCACAATCGTGATAAAATCAAATCCCATGCCCGCCAGGTGAGCAAGCCACAAACAGGAAAACAATAATACCAAAAAAGCTCTCCCATTGCCGTGGAGGTTCAGAACCCCATGTCAGGCTTCACAGCCTGAGGACGCAACATAGGCACTGGGAATCTCTAGGGAATCTGACCTTGAAGGACAGCGGGATTTGATCACAAGACTTCCATGGGACTGGGGTAAACAGAGACTCAAGCCTCAGCGGGCACAAGCAAAACCTTGTGCACACCAAGACTCAGAGGAATGGAGCAGTGACTCAACAGGAGACTGAACCAAAACTACCTGCTGGTGTTGGAGAGTCACGGGGAGGCATGGGTCAGCAGGGGCTCACCACAGGGACTGTTTAATTTATAACAATAAATTAGTCAATTACACATGCAACCAGTTTGCTAACCTCAAAGTCTATACTGCATAACAAAAAGGATAATCTGAATTTAAAAAGACACTTTAATATACACAGAGCTTAAACTATTAAATCTCTTAGAAAGAAACAAGGTAAATTGTTAATATTTCTAACAAAACAGATAAACAAGTCAGTTGTTACTGTCTCATTTGCAAAATCACTTGTCCATAAGCACAGAACAAAATTTCCATTTAAAAAAAAAGTACTGGGGCTTCCCCAGGTGGTCCAGTGGGTAAGGACACCGCCTTGCAGTGCAAGGGGCGCCGGTTCAATCCCTGGCCTGGGAAGATCCCACGTGCCACGGAGCGGCTGGACCGATGTGTCCAATCACTGAGCCGGAGCTCTGGAGCGCATGCGCCCAGAGCCGGTGCTCTGTGACAACAGAGGCCACCGCGATGGGAGGCCCACAGGAGCCAAAGAACAAAGACGGATGAAAATGGAGAAATGAAAGACCAATAGAAGTGGCCCGCCCATTCCCCTCCCTCCCCAACCTGACCCCCACCCAAAAATAAATAAATAAATAAATCTTTTTAAAAATAAATAAATAAATAAAAAGTACTAAGGAGGCTTCCAGTTCAAGACGACAGAGTAAAGGAGTGCACTCATCTCCTTCTGCGAGAGCACCAAAATCACAACTAGCTGTTGAACAGCCATCATCAGGATGCTGGAACCCACCAAGAAAAGACACCCTATGTCCAAAGACAAAGAAGAAGCTGTGGCAAGATGATAGGAAAGGGCACAATCGTGATAAAATCAAATCCCATGCCCGCCAGGTGAGCAAGCCACAAACAGGAAAACAATAATACCAAAAAAGCTCTCCCATTGCCGTGGAGGTTCAGAACCCCATGTCAGGCTTCACAGCCTGAGGACGCAACATAGGCACTGGGAATCTCTAGGGAATCTGACCTTGAAGGACAGCGGGATTTGATCACAAGACTTCCATGGGACTGGGGTAAACAGAGACTCAAGCCTCAGCGGGCACAAGCAAAACCTTGTGCACACCAAGACTCAGAGGAATGGAGCAGTGACTCAACAGGAGACTGAACCAAAACTACCTGCTGGTGTTGGAGAGTCACGGGGAGGCATGGGTCAGCAGGGGCTCACCACAGGGACTGGGGGACTGGCAGCAGCTGTCTGGGAAGGTTCCCCTTGGCGTAGACCTTAGAGGTCACCATTAACCCAACCACAGAGCCTGTAGACCCCAGGGCGGGGTCCCCTCAGGCCAAAAAGCTACCAAGGTGGGAGCGCAGCCCCACCCATCAACAGATAATTGGATTAAAGTTTTACTGAGAAAGGCCCTGTCTAGGAGAGCAAGACCCAGTTTTCCCCATCACCAGTCTTCCCTGGTGGCTCAGACTAAACTGAACAAAATTCTTCCTTCAATGCGGGAGATCTGGGTTCGATCCCTCGGCTGGGAAGATCCCCTGGGGGAAGGGCATGGCAACCCATTCCAGTACTCTTGCCTGGAGAATCCCCATGGACAAGAGAAGCCTGGCATGCAGCAGTCCACGGGGTTGCAAAGAGCTGGACACAACTGTGCGACCAAGCACAGCACAGTCCCTCCCATCAGGAAGCTTACACAGGTCTCTCAGCTTCCTCCATCAGAGGGCTGACAGAGAAGCAAGAAGAACCACGATCCCACAGTGACTAAAAAATACTCAACATGGGCTTCCCTGGTGGTCCAGTGGGTAAGGACATCGCCTTGCAGTGCAAGGGGCGCCGGTTCGATCCCTGGCCTGGGAAGATCCCACGTGCCGCGGAGCGGCTGGACCGATGTGTCCAATCACCGAGCCGGAGCTCTGGAGCGCTTGCGCCCAGAGCCGGTGCTCTGCAACGACAGACGCCACGGCGATGGGAGGCCCACAGGAGCCAAAGAACAAAGACGGATGAAACTAGACAAATGAAAGACCGATAGGAGTGGCTCGCCCACCCCCCTCCCTCCCCACCCCTGCCAAAATAAATAAATAAATAAATGTTCAAAAAAAAAAACAAACCCACATTACAGAAAGTTTATCACCATGAAAAAGCAGAAAGTTAAGTCCCAGATGAGGGGACAAGATAAAACCTCAGAAAAATAATTAAATGAAGTGGAGATAGGCAACCTTCCAGGAAAATAACTCAGAAAAATTACAACAAATGATCAAATGATCCAGGATCTCAGAAAAATAACAGAGACAAACATTGTGAAGAAAGTTAAGAAAATGTTTCGTAAAAAGAGGAATGGAGCAGTGACTCAACAGGAGACTGAACCAAAACTACCTGCTGGTGTTGGAGAGTCACGGGGAGGCATGGGTCAGCAGGGGCTCACCACAGGGACTGGGGGACTGGCAGCAGCTGTCTGGGAAGGTTCCCCTTGGCGTAGACCTTAGAGGTCACCATTAACCCAACCACAGAGCCTGTAGACCCCAGGGCGGGGTCCCCTCAGGCCAAAAAGCTACCAAGGTGGGAGCGCAGCCCCACCCATCAACAGATAATTGGATTAAAGTTTTACTGAGAAAGGCCCTGTTTAGGAGAGCAAGACCCAGTTTTCCCCATCACCAGTCTTCCCTGGTGGCTCAGACTAAACTGAACAAAATTCTTCCTTCAATGCGGGAGATCTGGGTTCGATCCCTCGGCTGGGAAGATCCCCTGGGGGAAGGGCATGGCAACCCATTCCAGTACTCTTGCCTGGAGAATCCCCATGGACAAGAGAAGCCTGGCATGCAGCAGTCCACGGGGTTGCAAAGAGCTGGACACAACTGTGCGACCAAGCACAGCACAGTCCCTCCCATCAGGAAGCTTACACAGGTCTCTCAGCTTCCTCCATCAGAGGGCTGACAGAAGAAGCAAGAAGAACCACGATCCCGCAGTGACTAAAAAATACTCAACATGGGCTTCCCTGGTGGTCCAGTGGGTAAGGACATCGCCTTGCAGTGCAAGGGGCACCGGTTCGATCCCTGGCCTGGGAAGATCCCACGTGCCGCGGAGCGGCTGGACCGATGTGTCCAATCACCGAGCCGGAGCTCTGGAGCGCTTGCGCCCAGAGCCGGTGCTCTGCAACGACAGACGCCACCGCGATGGGAGGCCCACAGGAGCCAAAGAACAAAGACGGATGAAACTAGACAAATGAAAGACCGATAGGAGTGGCTCGCCCACCCCCCTCCCTCCCCACCCCTGCCAAAATAAATAAATAAATAAATGTTCAAAAAAAAAAACAAACCCACATTACAGAAAGTTTATCACCATGAAAAAGCAGAAAGTTAAGTCCCAGATGAGGGGACAAGATAAAACCTCAGAAAAATAATTAAATGAAGTGGAGATAGGCAACCTTCCAGGAAAATAACTCAGAAAAATTACAACAAATGATCAAATGATCCAGGATCTCAGAAAAATAACAGAGACAAACATTGTGAAGATGTAAGAAATGTTTACCAAAGACCTACAAGAACTAAAGAACAAACAGAGATGAATAATACACTAGAAGGAATCCATAGCACAATAACTGAGGCAGAAGCAAGGATAAATGACCTGGAGGACAGACTGGTGGAAATCACTGCCACAGAAGGGAATATAGAGAAAAGAATGAAAAGAAGCAAAGACAGCCTAAGAGACCTCTGGGACAACATTAAATGCACCAACACTCTCATTATAGGGGTCTCAGAAGGAGAAGAGGGAGAGAAAGGACCTGAGAAAATATTTGAAGAGATAACAGCTGAAATGGGCAAGGAAATAATTAACCATGTCCAGGAAACACAGAGAGTCCTAGGCAGGATAAACCCAAAGAGAAACACAAGACATACAGTAATTAAACTGACAAAAATTAGAGAGAAAATATTAAAAGCAACAAGGGAAAAATGACAAATAACATACAGGGAACTCCTGTCAGGCTATCAGCTGATTTCTCACCAGAAACTCTACAAGCCAGAAGGAAATGGCATGACATATTTAAAGTAATGAAACGGGAGAACCTACAACCCATACTCTACTCAGCAACACTCTCCTTCAGCTCTGATGGAGAAATCAAAAGCTTTCTAAACAAGCAAAAGCAAAAGAGAATTCAGTACCACCAACCAACAAATGCTCGAGGAACTTCTCTAGCCAGAAAACAAGAGAAGGAAAAGCCCTACCTACAGAAAATAAACCCAAAACAATTAAGAAAACAGTAATAGGCTCATACATACTGATAATTACCTTAAATTTACAAGGGTTAAATGCACCACCCAAAAGACACAAACTGCCTAAGCAGATGAAAACATGTGCACGTATGCACTTACGCCTCACCACATCACTCTGCTTGACTCCCAAATCATATGTAATTATTTTATATTGTTAGGTCCATCATGTTCCCATTATGGTTTATAGTTGTAATTATCTATTTTGGGGGGCAGGTCTGGCTATTGATTGTGAAAACTGATAAACATCTTGTACTATTGTGATTATGTAACCATTACTTGATACCACTGTATCATGATTGGTCAACGGAAAAATTATAGAATTCTATTTCAGCAAAACTGTCAATTAGTAGAAAAACCTGTAACCACTTTTGAAAATCCAGATGCATATCACAATTATGTTGGAATTTTTAAAAAAATACAAATGCCCAGATATGTTTATCTTTTTGCCAGTTTTTTAAAATGTCCTATGGATACCTAATAACAACCTATGAGACACAAAATTTTAAATATATTTGTCTAGGATATTATTACTATAAATTAATTAAATATAAGTCTATTATATTTAAATTATTAATGACATCATTCAAGATATTCCTATTCTTATTTTTTCTGTACTTGATAAAATATTCTCAGAGAAATGTTAGTATGTCTCACTGATTACATATTTTTTCTTTTCCTTTATATTTCTTCTGATTTTTGCTTTATGTATCTTTGTTGTTAAGGTGCCTAATGGTTTATGATGTCTATCTTCTTTGTGAATTGTACCTTTTATCATTAAAAATATTCATCTCTGTTTCATTTAAAATAAATAATACAATTTTTAAAGGCACTAGGGGAAAAAAAAGCAATAGGGAAAAAACTGCATTCAAAAATAAAGAGAGGGGCTTCCCCTGGTGGTCCGGTGGGTAAGGACACCGCCTTGCAGTGCAAGGGGCACCGGTTTGATCCCTGGCCTGGGAAGACCCCACGTGCGCGGAGCGGCTGGACCGATGTGTCCAATCACCGAGCCAGAGCTCTGGAGCGCATGCGCCCAGAGCCGGTGCTCTGCGACAACAGAGGCCACCGCTATGGGAGGCCCATGCGGGGCCAAAGAACAAAGACGGATGAAAATAGAGAAATGAAAGACCAATAGAAGTGGCCCGCCTGCTCCCCTCCCTCCCCAACCCGACCCCCACCCAAAATAAATAAATAAATAAATCTTAAAAAAAAAAAAAAATAGACTAAGTTACCTACATCTGACCCAAGTGTGAATAAAGTATGTTAAGGAAAAGTTTGGTTCTAAAATGACTAAGTCTATATTTATTCTCTCCAGTTTTACAAACACAAAAATGCTAGCATGCAGTCTAAATTTTTAAGAAAATAAATGATTATAATATAATCCAAAGCCTTTAAAATTTTCTCTCTGCTCTCACATTTGTACAACTAATATTCCAATCTGTTCTTCTGAAGTGTTTGTAAAAGGCTAACAACCAAAGGGCGACAGAGGACCAGAGTGCTGGATGATATCACTGAGGCAGTGGATGTGAGTCTAAGCAAACCCCAGAAGACAGTGAAGGACAGGGAAGCCTGGCGTGCTGCAGTCCACGGGCTCACAAAGAGACACAACTGAGCAACTGAACAACAACTGTCTCCTTTCGTATGCGTTGTTGGTGCCCTCCAGAAGATGCATGAGCTTTCCTGCTAGTGCACTTGCCCTCAGAAAGGGCAGTTCAGGCAGAGACCTGGTCTGGCCTCTCTCCTTGGAACCGGACGGGGACTGTTGGAAAACTGCTTCCACCACAGAGGAGAGCTGGGCAGGGCTCTAGCCCATACTCAACAGCAGGACCTAATTCAAGCACCAGAACTAATACCTTACCATGTCAGTGCCCTGACTATACTACAGGTGTGTGCATTAAAGTCTTATTCTATACACTGCCCCAAATAGTACTGATTTTTTCCTTCTTTCAGTTTTATTGGAATATAATTGACATATAGCACTGTAAGTTTTACAACATAATGATCTGACTGATGTACATCATGAAATGATGACCAGAGTAATTTTAGTGAATATCTCTCATCTCATGTAGATACAAGGTAAACAAACATTATTTTTCTGTAATGAGAACTCTTAGGATTCACTTTCTTAACAACTTACATAAAGAGCTTACAGCATATCTACATGTTGTGCATCCCTAGTATTTATTTATTTATCTCATAACTGGAAATTTGTACCTTTTGATCACCTTCATCATATCCCCCTTCTCCCCACCCTGCCTCTTGGTAACCACAAATCTGATGTCTTTTTCTGAGTCTTTGTTTTTGAAACATAAATGACCAGCAACACTATTAGTTTCTAGTACAGAATATAATGATTCAATATTTCTATACATTTCAGGATAATCACCACAATAAGTCTAGTTATCATTCTTTAATTAAAAAAAACATTTTATAGATACAATGAGAGCCAGAATTGGAAAAATTTCACTTGATGCACTTCTCAAGAAGAAAGCTTTGAAAATACGTATTTGTTTGGAGTTTTTCACTGGCAATGAAGAACGATCATATTTTTTTTCACTTAATGTTTTGACTTGTTAAATAAGTTATTCAATAATTCAAATGAAAACTATATTCTCAGTATATTCAGAAAGATCTTCCTTATAATGCTTGGGAGGTATGCTATAGCTAGTCAGAGTACCATTAAAGCATTGTCATGTATATATTCAGTTCTAAACTCCAACTCTGGTTGCAGTTTCTGGTACTTACTCAAGGAGGAACCATGGAGCACTGCACAGTTGGGGCAGTGATACAGGTCAATGTCGACGGCATGATGTTCTTCTACTCCAACACAGCTAAGGTAAAGAAAAACAAGGTTGGTACATAAATAAGGTGAAAATCTTACTTAACCATGATAGATTGGTTAGAATCTAGCTGATAAATGCTCAAAACCTCACCAACAAATTTTGTAGAGTACAGAAACTCAGGCAAGAAAATTTTTCTTCTTTTTCACACTAGCCACTATTCAGGTGTGTTGGGCATTAAAGTCTTATTCTATACACTGCCCCAAATAGTACTGATTTTTTCCTTCTTTCAGTTTTATTGGAATATAATTGACATATAGCACTGTAAGTTTTACAACATAATGATCTGACTGATGTACATCATGAAATGATGACCAGAGTAATTTTAGTGAATATCTCTCATCTCATGTAGATACAAGGTAAACAAACATTATTTTTCTGTAATGAGAACTCTTAGGATTCACTTTCTTAACAACTTACATAAAGAGCTTACAGCATATCTACATGTTGTGCATCCCTAGTATTTATTTATTTATCTCATAACTGGAAATTTGTACCTTTTGATCACCTTCATCATAACCCCCTTCTCCCCACCCTGCCTCTTGGTAACCACAAATCTGATGTCTTTTTCTGAGTCTTTGTTTTTGAAACATAAATGACCAGCAACACTATTAGTTTCTAGTACAGAATATAATGATTCAATATTTCTATACATTTCAGGATAATCACCACAATAAGTCTAGTTATCATTCTTTAATTAAAAAAAAAAACATTTTATAGATACAATGAGAGCCAGAATTGGAAAAATTTCACTTGATGCACTTCTCAAGAAGAAAGCTTTGAAAATACGTATTTGTTTGGAGTTTTTCACTGGCAATGAAGAACGATCATATTTTTTTTCACTTAATGTTTTGACTTGTTAAATAAGTTATTCAATAATTCAAATGAAAACTATATTCTCAGTATATTCAGAAAGATCTTCCTTATAATGCTTGGGAGGTATGCTATAGCTAGTCAGAGTACCATTAAAGCATTGTCATGTATATATTCAGTTCTAAACTCCAACTCTGGTTGCAGTTTCTGGTACTTACTCAAGGAGGAACCATGGAGCACTGCACAGTTGGGGCAGTGATACAGGTCAATGTCGACGGCATGATGTTCTTCTACTCCAACACAGCTAAGGTAAAGAAAAACAAGGTTGGTACATAAATAAGGTGAAAATCTTACTTAACCATGATAGATTGGTTAGAATCTAGCTGATAAATGCTCAAAAACCTCACCAACAAATTTTGTAGAGTACAGAAACTCAGGCAAGAAAATTTTTCTTCTTTTCTCTGCACACTTGCTGAATAATTGTGGGGGAGAATATACCCAAATACATGGGAAGTGATTTACTATTAGCAGCAGTACACCTATCAGAAGTAACATAATTATATACCATAAGACCCTCAACCATTATGTGAATACTATCTGCTATGGCCTCAATGTGTTTGTGTCACATGCCGAGGCTATAAACCCAGGGGTGGCTGTGGGTAGATGAGGTCATAGGAGTGGGCCTTGATCCAACAGGATTAGTGTCCCTCTAAGAAGAGACACCAGCGCGTTCACACACTCTCCCCCTTTTTACATCTCTCCTCTTCCTCTTCTCCTCTCTTCCTTGAGTAGACTAAACCACCACCTGACTTTAAAACATGGTGCTTCTCAGCTTGGGAGATTAGCCAATTCAGGTAACATCACTGACATGGTGAGAGCAGAGTCCTAACAGTTCTGCTTTAGGCCTCACATCCCTAAGTAGCCCATTAAACTAGTTTGAGGCACTGTATCTGGAACACCCCGTTCCATGCAGTATACAGCAGTAGCACTTTAATAAGAACAAAGTTTAAGGGAACTAGCTAGGAACTGAGAAGACTATATAGTAATACCTTGAAAATACGATTAGTTTATCAAGGAAAGACTACTGCAGCTTTGTTTACTTTCCAAGTAAATTATTTAGGATAAAATTTTATATACGTTTAGTCAGTTTAAAAAACAACCCACTAGTTATTCAAAAAAAATTTTTTTTGGCTGGAGGTATGCTATAGCTAGTCAGAGTACCATTAAAGCATTGTCATGTATATATTCAGTTCTAAACTCCAACTCTGGTTGCAGTTTCTGGTACTTACTCAAGGAGGAACCATGGAGCACTGCACAGTTGGGGCAGTGATACAGGTCAATGTCGACGGCATGATGTTCTTCTACTCCAACACAGCTAAGGTAAAGAAAAACAAGGTTGGTACATAAATAAGGTGAAAATCTTACTTAACCATGATAGATTGGTTAGAATCTAGCTGATAAATGCTCAAAAACCTCACCAACAAATTTTGTAGAGTACAGAAACTCAGGCAAGAAAATTTTTCTTCTTTTCTCTGCACACTTGCTGAATAATTGTGGGGGAGAATATACCCAAATACATGGGAAGTGATTTACTATTAGCAGCAGTACACCTATCAGAAGTAACATAATTATATACCATAAGACCCTCAACCATTATGTGAATACTATCTGCTATGGCCTCAATGTGTTTGTGTCACATGCCGAGGCTATAAACCCAGGGGTGGCTGTGGGTAGATGAGGTCATAGGAGTGGGCCTTGATCCAACAGGATTAGTGTCCCTCTAAGAAGAGACACCAGCGCGTTCACACACTCTCCCCTTCTTACATCTCTCCTCTTCCTCTTCTCCTCTCTTCCTTGAGTAGACTAAACCACCACCTGACTTTAAAACATGGTGCTTCTCAGCTTGGGAGATTAGCCAATTCAGGTAACATCACTGACATGGTGAGAGCAGAGTCCTAACAGTTCTGCTTTAGGCCTCACATCCCTAAGTAGCCCATTAAACTAGTTTGAGGCACTGTATCTGGAACACCCCGTTCCATGCAGTATACAGCAGTAGCACTTTAATAAGAACAAAGTTTAAGGGAACTAGCTAGGAACTGAGAAGACTATATAGTAATACCTTGAAAATACGATTAGTTTATCAAGGAAAGACTACTGCAGCTTTGTTTACTTTCCAAGTAAATTATTTAGGATAAAATTTTATATACGTTTGTAGTCACCAAAAGTTTCAGAACAAAAACAAACCACAACTAGTTCTTGAAAAAGAACCAAAGCAGAACTAACAGAATTTGGAGGCATCAGCTGACAGGTTTAACAGTGAAAGAGACAGTCAGTGAAATGGATGGCGGCCATATTCCGATGTGCCAAAGAGTATAAGATGACAGGAAATACAAAGGAGACTAAGAACCATGAAGGATAAAATGTGAAAGTGTAACATACATTTAACCAGAGCCTCAGCAGGTAAAAGAGAGAGAGAAGGGGCAGAAGCATATCATGAGCTAACAGCTAAATAGTTGCAGAAATAATGAAAGACACTGATCTCTAGATTTAAAAAACCCAACACACCCCAAACAGGATGAATAAAAAGTCTTAAATCACATTACAGTAAAGCTGAAGACAACAAAAGCTGAAAAATTTCAAGGCCCGAAGAAGAAAAAAGCACAGATTATTTGCACAGATGAGAAACTTCTCAAAGCAATAATGGAAATTGGAATACATTAGAATATCTTACATGTGCATAAAGAAACTGTCCGCTAACCTAAAGTATCTACTGACTGAGCATACAATATTCAGTTAAAATGTGTTTCAAGAAGGAGGGAGGACAAGTATTTGTACAACCAAACACCGAGTTCCCCTCCAATCAATCCACAGTACAGAAAATGCCAATGGCAGAAGGAAGATGATCACAGACAGGCCTGTGAGGCAAGAAAAAATGGAAAAGCTAAGAAACGTAGAGTAAGATTGCTGATAGAATATGTGGGCAAAACAAAATCTATGAAATATGCAAGATTTGAACTGCCAGATTAAAAAAAAAAAAAAGACCTAATAAGCATATATAGAACCCTATATCCAGCATCCCTACAACACACACTTCTTCTCAAGTCACATGGACCAGTCATAACAAGTGACCATACACTGGGCCACGGTGAGTTTTTCAGGTGTTAAATCAGAAATTCTCTGGCCATAGTTCAATTAAGATAGAAAGGAATGACAAAAAACATAACTAGAAAATCTTCATATGTTTGGAAGTTAAGAAATAGTATTTTATTTTAAATAACTCAAGTCACAAGATAAATCCTAATAAAACCAAATCATTTTGAGCTGAATACTAATGAAAGTGCTACATAACTTGCCAAATGCACGACTTGTAAACAGAAATATAGAGCTTTAAATGTATGTATTAGGGAGAAAAGAGGCTAAAATTAATAAACTAATAAAATCCACCTCAAATAGTATCAGACAGAAGAGCAAAATAAACCTTAAACAAGTAGACAGAAGGAAAATGAAAAGAGCAGAACTGATTACACAGAAAACAAACACATGACAGAGCACTATAGCCAAAAAATTGATTCTTTGAAAAGACTTATAAAATTGGAAAACCTCTGGCAAGCTTATGAAAAATGAGATAAAACATAAATAACAATGACAGGAATGAAAAGAGGGAGAAAACTATAGATTCTATAGACACTAAATATAAAAGAGGGTCCTATGAATGATTTTATCCTAAAAGAAAAATAGAAAATCAGAAAATAAAAGACAGGCAAACCTGAGTCACAAAGAAAAAAATGCTTGCATAGTCCTAAAACTGTTACTTATAACATTAAAAATTATCCCCCATTCAGGAAGGAACAGAGGGTGGGAGGCGTAAAGGAAGTAGCATGAAGGCCTGTACTATCATAAGTGAAGAAAATAGCTATAGTCATTGCTCTATGGGAAAGGAGATCCATTAGGGGTGCTGTGTGATAGTTGGGAGGGGTGGGAAGGGGGGGATATACATATGACTAATCTGGGAACATACATATCTGTAAACAACAAAACTCTGTAACAGTTAAAAGTAAAATAAAAGTTAAAAAAAAAAAAAATTATCGCCCCTTCAAAAAAAAAAAAAAAAACCAGGCCCAGAGGGGCTCACAACAAGTTCCAGTAAATATTAAAGGAATAAATGGTTCCAATTTATATAAAATTTGTACCAGCAAGTAGAAAAAAAAGATTTATTTCCTAATTCATTTTATGATAGCATGACCTTGATATTAAAACTCAGGATGATACAAGAAAGGAAAATTATAAGCCACTCTCATTTGGAAATACCAGGTTTGTTCTATTTTAGGAATGCGAGGTGGTTTTAACACTAAAAAAAATTAATCTGTGAAATTTGCCACATTAACAAATAAAAAGAAAAAAAACATATGACTAAAAAGAAGCAGGACAAGTATTTGATAAAATTCAACATTTACTTACAATAAGATGCAAACAGACTCCCTTAGAAAATTAAGACAAGTAATCTTGGGACTTTTCAAATGATAAACAAGTATTTTTTAAAAGATCAAATTAAACATAAAAATTAAATGTCCCTAAACAAAAGTTGCCTCAGATCTTTTAATAGATCTAGACAGTTTCCCTCTCAGAGAGACAACTTCTTCCACCCCTCCGCCGCCATTAAAGAGTTTTAGTGTCAAATAAATAAATCTTTAAAAAAAAAAAAAAGGAGTTCTAGCGTCCCTAGGGCTTCCCTGGTGGCGCAGACAGTAAAGAATCTGCCTGCAATGCAGGGGACCAGGGTTCAATCCCTAGGTCGGGAAGATTCCCTGGAGCAGGGAATACCCACTCCAGTACTCCTGCCTGGAAAAGTCTATGCACAGAGGAGGCTGGCGGGCCACAGTCCACGGGTCGCAGAGAGTCAGACATGACTGAGCAACTAACACTTTCACTTTTCAGAGTCACTCCAGCTTTAACAGGTATGTTCAGAGCAAATGCAGTAGGACACATGAGATACAGAACTCTGAAAGCAAATTTTCTAAGAATAATTTCCAAACTTCCTTTACTCTCACTCCACTGATCTTATAAAACTTGCCTTCGTATACAAATCGCTCCGTTTTTTTCCTACTGGCAAAATGTTCGGTGTTTCTTAGACCACTGTGTGTGTGTGTGTGTGTGTGTGTGAGAGAGAGAAAGAGAGAGAGAGAGAGAGAGTGGAGCGGGTGCTTTCTGTGGGGGTGAAAACCCGACCTCTGCTGACTGGCTTCCCTCTACAATACAGTCTCACTGCCGTGTGGGGAGGACGACAGTGACAACGTTAGCACTTTCCATTGTCTTAATCTTCTGAAATTGTTGCTTAGCTGGCTTTTTTCTTTCTTTCTTTTTTTTTTGGTGACACTTGACAAGAACAGAATTGAATTAATGACTAACCAGGATTCCCTGGGATCTGCCAAACATTCTCTTTTTTTCCTCTTGGATAATGCTCCCATTTATATTCCCCTCTCTCAATGTTGGAAGAGTAGGTGGCCAAATTTTTCCAGATCTTCCTGCCAGCGGACTTCATTAGATATTCCTCTTACTTCAGATGCTCTCCCCATTCCTCACCAAGCTATCTTACAGTAAGTACTCTTCTTGGTGAAACTTCACTAGAAACATCATTGGGAAAGTCCTGTAGCATGTTATTCACACACATCTTCACTCGTGGATGTCTAATACTAAGCTGTCTTACACACCTTATTTCCTGATTCAAGCTCAGAATTCTCTCAGGACCACTCACCATGCCCTCTCAACATGATGAGCCCAGGAAACTTCTGTTGATTATTAACAATGCTGAAAACTTACCTGAAAATTGATCCATTGTGGCAAAGTTACAAGCAACTTAAAATATACTTATATCGTCCGGCTTGAATTTTTTTAAGAATTTGGTATAAGAACTAAAGGCATGACAGTTTGTAAAAAGGGGGAAGATCTTTCAGTGTATGAATGAATAGATTTCTCATCTTTCCTTAGATATTAGAAGGATTCAATCATGAAATTTCATTCAACATTTTGCCCTTTTTATTGTTTTGAGTCACTCCAGCTTTAACAGGTATGTTCAGAGCAAATGCAGTAGGACACATGAGATACAGAACTCTGAAAGCAAATTTTCTAAGAATAATTTCCAAACTTCCTTTACTCTCACTCCACTGATCTTATAAAACTTGCCTTCGTATACAAATCGCTCCGTTTTTTTCCTACTGGCAAAATGTTCGGTGTTTCTTAGACCACTGTGTGTGTGTGTGTGTGTGTGTGTGAGAGAGAGAAAGAGAGAGAGAGAGAGAGAGTGGAGCGGGTGCTTTCTGTGGGGGTGAAAACCCGACCTCTGCTGACTGGCTTCCCTCTACAATACAGTCTCACTGCCGTGTGGGGAGGACGACAGTGACAACGTTAGCACTTTCCATTGTCTTAATCTTCTGAAATTGTTGCTTAGCTGGCTTTTTTCTTTCTTTCTTTTTTTTTTGGTGACACTTGACAAGAACAGAATTGAATTAATGACTAACCAGGATTCCCTGGGATCTGCCAAACATTCTCTTTTTTTCCTCTTGGATAATGCTCCCATTTATATTCCCCTCTCTCAATGTTGGAAGAGTAGGTGGCCAAATTTTTCCAGATCTTCCTGCCAGCGGACTTCATTAGATATTCCTCTTACTTCAGATGCTCTCCCCATTCCTCACCAAGCTATCTTACAGTAAGTACTCTTCTTGGTGAAACTTCACTAGAAACATCATTGGGAAAGTCCTGTAGCATGTTATTCACACACATCTTCACTCGTGGATGTCTAATACTAAGCTGTCTTACACACCTTATTTCCTGATTCAAGCTCAGAATTCTCTCAGGACCACTCACCATGCCCTCTCAACATGATGAGCCCAGGAAACTTCTGTTGATTATTAACAATGCTGAAAACTTACCTGAAAATTGATCCATTGTGGCAAAGTTACAAGCAACTTAAAATATACTTATATACGTCCGGCTTGAATTTTTTTAAGAATTTGGTATAAGAACTAAAGGCATGACAGTTTGTAAAAAGGGGGAAGATCTTTCAGTGTATGAATGAATAGATTTCTCATCTTTCCTTAGATATTAGAAGGATTCAATCATGAAATTTCATTCAACATTTTGCCTTCATTGCAAGTTTTCACCTGTGTTTTACCCTTCTATCCAAAAGTAATCTTTACAACTTCTTCATAAAAGACTGAATCATTCACACTGCAAGCCCCAAAGCTTTATACTAGTATCCTCAAAGGGGCTTGGGAGGTGTCTTTGAGGTTAATTAACTCTAGGAATATAGAAGGTGGTTTATAACCTGCTCTTCATATTTCCTTTCATATAATTCTGGGGTCACCTGAGGCCTTAGGACAGCTATTAGCCAGGCAAGGACTACCCCGTCTAGTTTCAAAAGACCAGAAAAACAGGGGTCAATTGGCTTCCATGGGATGTACAGATTTGGAATCAGGAAGACCTCGTTTGATTTCCAGCTCTACAAGTTTTGACTTCAAGCAATTTCCTTAATTTTTTAAAATAAGAGTTGCCCTAGGATGAAATAGGACAATGCATATAAATATGTAACTCATATGGCTTAGCATATAATGAGCAATGGTACAATAAATATATTAAGTAATAAATAGTAACCATTACTATTATTATGCTTCTATTAGATACCAATCACAGCTCACACAGCTCTGGGCTTGTTATCTATGAGGTCTGGGCCTACACAGGAAACCTGGTTTTGTCATTAGGCTTAATATTTTTCCCCTCAGTGGTGTCTCTTCAGAGCACCTATTAGGCACTCAAATAGACGCCATCCTTTAAGGGACAAAGACAAGAATTCATTTTCAACTTTTACTTATTTTTTTGATGGTTGAGTTCTCTAGAGTCTGTCTACCTATGTTAAAATTCTGGGCTACTACTTATGGGTGACTTTGGGTAACTTTCTTTGCCTGTTTTTTGTCTCACTAACCTGTAAGGGTGGAGAAAATGACCGTTATCTTCTTCCAAGTTAAGAAAATTAAGTCAATAAACATAGAAGACTTAGAAAGAAATTGGAGAACAATTGTTTTGCAGGTCCACAAACCTTCTTTTGCGAACTAGTTATTGGCTTAATAAGTCGACATTCCTGCTAAAAGAACTAGAATGCCAACAGCCATTTTCACGTTTAAATTACATTTTATGTAGTGCTTTAACCCTAAGACACTTTATTATCAGATATCAGCTAAAGTAAAAATTTGTAATTTGCACATATAAAGGATTTTCACTGAAAACCAAACTGGCAACTTTTAATTAAATCTGTGGTTTAGAAAAACCCAACTTTTGTTACTCTCTTGCTGACATATAAACTGTGTTCATAAAATTAAGTGTTTTTCTTTACAAGTTGAGTATGACGTTGAAGACTTTATTTTTGACACATCAAAGCTATCTACTGGCATATTATATCCTTAACTACATTTAACAAGGATTCTGAATGAAGTGCATACTCTGAACCAAATTCCTTCAGTTCCTAACAATGTCAGAAAATGAGACTCTCTTCCTACCTCTAACAGCTGGCTCGTGGGTCCAGCTGTCCTAGGGCTTCCTGAGTTATTTCCAACCAATTGACTGAGAACATCCAGGTTACCAAGGGTGAGGGAGGAAGACAATATAAAAAGAGACTGAACAGGGATTTCCCTGGTGGTTCAGTGGCTAAGACTCCACCTTCCCAGTGCAGTGGTCAGGGGTTTGATCCCTGATCAGAGAACTATATTCCATGTGCTGCAACTAAGACTTGGTGCAGTCAAATAAAAATATTTTTAAAAGGAATTGAGGGGCTTCCCTGGTGGTCCAGTGGATATAGACACTGCCCTGCAGTGCAAGGGGCGCTGGTTCGATCCCTGGCCTGGGAAGATCCCATGTGCCACAGAGCGACTGGGCCGATGTGTCCAACTGCTGAGCTGGAGCTCTGGAGAGCATGCACCCGGTGCTCTGCAGCGACAGAGGCCACTGTGATGGGAGGCCCACACAGGCCAAAGAACAAAGATGGATGAAAACAAATAAATGAAAGACCAATAGAGGTGGCCAAAAAAAAAAAAAAAGGAACTGAACAAAGAAACAGGACGGGAAATAAGAGGGACTGAAGAGATGAGCTCACTGATACAAAATGCATCCCTCAGAAAGCTGAAAATCCCGCTGACATTTTCTAATGAAATCTGCTGCAGGATGCATGTGTGAAACATACACATCAAATATTATTCACATCTAGAGCACAGAAAGCATGCTTGCTCTGCTTGTCACTTTCTGACACCTGAGTACACAGAGGAGGCCATATAACTGGCAAAAGAATTAAAGGATTCTTACAAATAAGGATAAATGAAGTGCTATCTCAGGAAGGTAATAATTCATGAGGATACTCGAAAAAAAGGAAAGGTAAACAGAAAGAAAGAAAAGGTAAATTTCTGAAATACCCAAAAAGCTATGTGAATATGCTTTGTGGTCATTCCACTAGTCATTCGGTCTCTCAAACTAATACAGAAAGTCCTCTACATAGGAACCTTCAAGTTGTGAACTCTCACAGATGCAAATGTGTGCTCACGTGTCCAGTCACGTAAGCTAGTTCCTGTGTCTGGTGTACATTGTCACATGCATGCATCCTCTACTAGTGGCTGTGTTTTTCTGTACTTTACTGTACAGTACTGAATGCAGGACTACAGTATCTTGATTCCAAAGCCAGGATATCTAGAAGCAAGCATAAAAGCAGGGCTAGGGTAGCTTTTCTGAAAAGTACCACTATACTTTCCAAGTTACCAATCGTAAGATTAAAAATGTTTCTTTTTTCTGTTTGGTTTGCATGTATTATTTGTGTGAAAAGTACTATAAACCTATTACATTACAGTGCTATGTAGCTGATTTTGTTAGCTGGGAACCTAGGCTAACTTTGGTGGTGGTGGGTTAACCGCTTAGTCATTTCCGACTCTTGGGACCCCGTGGACTGCGGCTACCAGGCTCCTTTGTCCCTGTGATTTTCCAGGCAAGAATACTGGAGTGGGTTGCCATTTCCTTCTCCAGAAGATCTTCCCAACCCAGGGATCAAACCCGGGTCTCCTGTAATGCAGGCAGATTCTTTACTAAGTCACCAGGGAAGAACTTGCTCTTGGAATGAACCCTGTTCCTACGTAGGGGACTTACTAGACTGTCTTACTCCTCTTCAGCAATCTACTTTCTGCCTGTCTAGCTATGTATGGGATGTGTATAGATGTGTGAAGTGACTAGGGAAGCAGACAGTGCCCAGCAGATCTGCTACTTCATAGAGATAAGACTATAGTTCTATTTATAACCAGTGAAACAGCAAATAACTGCAATCCTAAAATGAATATAATGTGAGAATTTAGTAAGAACTTTGTAAGTCATCTTGGGGAAGAAAACACCTGACATGATGATAAAGGATAAATAGTAACAATTAATGTAAAGGTTTCCTTGGAAATGTCCATAAGTTGACCAAGGAAGGAATTAAGAGCGATGCCATCAGTATTTACATTACTGGTTTTGTGTATTTTTTAATAATTCATTTTTATTTATTTATTTGGGGGAGCGGGTTGGCGGGGAGGCGGTGGGCGGGCCACCTCTACTGGTCTTTCACCTCTCCATTTTCATCCGTCCTTGTTCCTTGGCCCGTGTGGGCCTCCCATCGCGGTGGCGTCTGCCGTCTCAGAGCACCGGCTCTGGGCGCATGCGCTCCAGAGCTCCGGCTCGGTAATTGGACGCATCGGTCCAGCCGCTCCGCGGCACGTGGGATCTTCCCAGGCCAGGGATCGAACCGGCGCCCCTTGTACTGCAAGGCGGTATCCTTACCCACTGGACCACCAGGGAAGCCCAATAATTCATTTTTTAATGAAAAATTTAAACTGTGTCTGCAGCTCTAGGATTTAAAAAGTCTTCATTTCAAGTGTATTTCAAAAATACATTTTCGTGGTTTTACTAATGAATTCTACCCAATAACTTTCTAAAGTTTCTTTTCTGTTTGGTTTGCATGTATTATTTGTGTAAAAGCCCCTTAGTCATGTGCCGGAACCTAGGCTAACTTTGGTGGTGGTGGGTTAACCGCTTAGTCATTTCCGACTCTTGGGACCCGTGGACTGCTACCAGGCTCCTTTGTCCCTGTGATTTTCCAGGCAAGAATACTGGAGTGGGTTGCCATTTCCTTCTCCAGAAGATCTTCCCAACCCAGGGATCAAACCCGGGTCTCCTGTAATGCAGGCAGATTCTTTACTAAGTCACCAGGGAAGAACTTGCTCTTGGAATGAACCCTGTTCCTACGTAGGGGACTTACTAGACTGTCTTACTCCTCTTCAGCAATCTACTTTCTGCCTGTCTAGCTATGTATGGGATGTGTATAGATGTGTGAAGTGACTAGGGAAGCAGACAGTGCCCAGCAGATCTGCTACTTCATAGAGATAAGACTATAGTTCTATTTATAACCAGTGAAACAGCAAATAACTGCAATCCTAAAATGAATATAATGTGAGAATTTAGTAAGAACTTTGTAAGTCATCTTGGGGAAGAAAACACCTGACATGATGATAAAGGATAAATAGTAACAATTAATGTAAAGGTTTCCTTGGAAATGTCCATAAGTTGACCAAGGAAGGAATTAAGAGCGATGCCATCAGTATTTACATTACTGGTTTTGTGTATTTTTTAATAATTCATTTTTATTTATTTATTTGGGGGAGCGGGTTGGCGGGGAGGCGGTGGGCGGGCCACCTCTACTGGTCTTTCACCTCTCCATTTTCATCCGTCCTTGTTCCTTGGCCCGTGTGGGCCTCCCATCGCGGTGGCGTCTGCCGTCTCAGAGCACCGGCTCTGGGCGCATGCGCTCCAGAGCTCCGGCTCGGTAATTGGACGCATCGGTCCAGCCGCTCCGCGGCACGTGGGATCTTCCCAGGCCAGGGATCGAACCGGCGCCCCTTGTACTGCAAGGCGGTATCCTTACCCACTGGACCACCAGGGAAGCCCAATAATTCATTTTTTAATGAAAAATTTAAACTGTGTCTGCAGCTCTAGGATTTAAAAAGTCTTCATTTCAAGTGTATTTCAAAAATACATTTTCGTGGTTTTTTTTACTAATGAATTCTACCCAATAACTAAAGCAAAAAACACGCAAGAATTTGTTCGAAAGCAACTTGAATCTATAAGTATATGAAAGATTTGCTGAGTCCTTGCTGAGAAAGCTCAAGACTTAAGGAATCAACATTCCAAGAAAACTTTTTCTAAACCCATTTACCACTCAGTCTATCTGTGGGCTCCAAACCTGGCTATGCATTAGCATCTCCTGGGGAGCTTTTACAGGCTGTGCAAGGCAGCTTTTCAAAAGAATGAGTCAGCTCTGCAAAAAGGGTTATGAAAAGATCTCCAGAACACGCTGGAAAGCAACAAATGCCAGGTGCAGAACAGTACGCCCCGCCCACCCATACATGTGTGTCTGCAAATGAAGAGTGTAATAGGTGGTATCTGCAAAAAGTTTCTAAGAGTGGTTGTCTCTGAGAAAGAAACCTGAATGGACACAGAATGGAGGAGAGGGACAACACTTTCACCGTGTAACTCTCTACATCTTTTCACCATGTGCTTTTTTATTCTTGTTTTGCTTGATAGGAAAGCAAGATACACTGGTGGGCCTGAATAAAGAGGGGCAGCGCTGAGGCCCTCACGAGTGCAGGGTCTGCCATTTCTCCAGGGGACATGATTAGGCATGCGTCTGACCCCAGGGCCACCCAAGATGAGCTGCTTTTCTGCCACCATGTTTTCAAATTCATTGGCACTACATTTAGTAAATCCTCACTTCTTGGAGATCTAGACCTTCTGGAGAACAGGGAACTTGAACTTGGCCTTGAAGAGGGCCTCAATCATATGTTCCTTGTTCTGCAGCTTGGTGCTGATGGACACTATGACTTGGCCAGTGTGGCCCCTGGCCACGGTGCTCTGAGGCTTTCCAGAAGCACTGCAAACACCTGTGTAGAGCCCACGGGCTGCAGCACAGCACAGCATCTTGGCGATGTGGACGACGGGGAAGGGGTAGAGCCGCATCTGTATGTGGAAGCCATCTTTGCTGCTGCCATTTACAGTGTACTGTACCTATTGGCACAAATAGGGGCAGCCAGCCTGCAGGGCTTCAGAGGAGCTGCTCACACTCATCCAACACTGTGTGGCCACAGAGTGGGAACACCTCCACTTCTAGCTTCTTCTGCCCCAGGTTCAATATGCAACCTTAGCACCAGGGCCATCTCGACCAAAGCAAGGCTCGAGAGATAGCCTATTCTTAGGATACCAGAAGCACTGGGAGGGGCAAAGGCCATGGTGACACCATCGGTAAAAAGAGATGTTTATTCTTTTTAAGAAAAACACATTCTTGAGCCCCACCTTAGATCTACAGGGAAAAGTTAATGGGTGGTGTCCAATAATCTTCATTTTTAACAAGTTCCCCTGGCAATTCTTTTGCTCAGTAGAGAAATGGCATTTGGGGAACCACTCATCTAAAGCCCTAGTGGAGAGGCTAAGGCAATGCCTTATCTACAGCTGCTTCCTGCGAAAACTTGGTCATTTCAATTAGACTTTACATTTCTTAAAGATGTAAGTAATAGTTAATAACTCAAGAGTTTCCTATTCCCCACTGATCTACCTAAAGCTGACTACACAGTACGTGCTCAAAGCATATTTACTGATGGAAAGCAGAAATTTCAAGCACATTAGGGAGGCTTTAGTTTGGGCTACTATCCTGGCTAATATCCTATCATACCCAATTAAATGTGAATTTTCCAAATATAAAAGAGTAGAAAATGGATGTGACGGGTAAAGAATAAATAACAGGTAACTTTTTCTTTCAAGATCTTACTTTGAAATGTCCATACTTTTTGTTAATGAAAAAGAATGTTTGAGTTTAATTGCAGATATATATAATCCTATCGTGCAAAACCAGATCTCTATTCATGTACTATGCCCATTTACTCTGCTCTCCTTTCTTATAGCTTCTAAGTGTCCCTATCTTCTTCTTTTTTTTGGCTACTCTGGGTTTTCAATTCTGCCACAGGCTCTTCTCTAGCTGCAAGGAGTGGGGCTACTCTCTAGCTGAGGTGAGCAGGCTTTTGTTGCGGTGACTTTTTATTGTGGAACTTGGGCTCTAGGGCATGCAGGCTTCAGTAGTTGCAGCACATGGGCTCAACAGTTGTGGCTCTGAGGCTCTGGAACACAGGCTCTATAGTTGTGGCTCACAGGCTTAGTTGCTCTGCAGCACGTGGAATCTTCCCAGATCAGGGATCAAACTTGTGTCTCCTGCATTGGTAGGCGAACTCTTTACCACTGAACTACCAGGGAAGCCCCCCTAAGTGTCCCTATCTTAACTTGATTTTCCAAGTGGGATTATTTACTAAAAGAATATAAATCAACTATACTCCAATTTAAAAAAAACCCATAGATTAAACAGATTATAGACTGAAACAGATTTTTCAAAGATGAATCAACAGCCATCATGTATTATCCTTTCAACCCAGCTGACAGTTCTTTTGCGCACTGTGGAATGGAACGGAAAGCTGTATTTGCTAGGGTATAATGACACCTACAGAAGATTTAATGTATACAGGGCTAAGAAACCAGACCCTGGGAAAAAATACAACAGCAAATCATAAACTTTTATATTGAAGACACTTAGCGATGAGTCAGCTACAAAGGACAGGAATCAACTCGGGCAGACCTAGTTCCCTAGTAACCTTTCTCCTCTTGTAAACAGTCTTCAGTGCCCAAATCTAAGGTACTGATTATAAGCCAAGCCAAGAGAAAGGATTCATCTTAGAGAACTTTTTGTTGGAACAGAAACCAAGGTTTCTGAGGGGTCTACTCAGCATCCTTAGCAGGACTTTTCATTCTCATTGAAGGATGAGTTAGAGGAGAGGCTTGAATCATGGAAATCCTGACATAATCCTTTACAAATACCCTACAGACAGATTCCAAAGAACTTCAACAAAATTACAAATCACAAGTACCCATCAGAAGCAAAACAGGTAGTGCTGAGCCATCCAGAAAAGTCAACAGCAAATAGCACACATACTCTTTCAAAACACACAGTAAGGGCAAAGTGTAGTGTGTAATATGCAAGGGTTTTTCCTTTTTTTAACCTATTAGAGCCATTCAGAAAATACTTTATCATTATAAGGTCCTCAACGTTCATTTTGTAATTCTTCTTTATTTCCACTAGAGGTCAGATGATAGATGATTGGCAGATGCAATTAAGGCAGTCCTTGCTTTGCACGTCGTGTGGGACCATAAAAACACTGAATCCAGGTTGAAACCACACAGCGCTGCCTTAGTAATCATTGGGAAAATTACAACTGTCCTTTGAGCTTCAAAAATGTTTGTTAAGACATTTATAACTCTTACTGTTAATCGTAATGTACAAAGAAGCAAAAAATTAGTAGAACCTGCATTCAGTACACTGTACTGAAAACACGACACTGGCACCTGTGCCTTCACCAGCATCCAGCTGCGCCACCGGCGGCAGCGTCAATGTGTACCTCAGTCTTACGTTTTATTTAGCCAGATTGATTTACAACAGATAGAAAATTTAAAAAATCAACAGCCATCATGTATTATCCTTTCAACCCAGCTGACAGTTCTTTTGCACTGTGGAATGGAACGGAAAGCTGTATTTGCTAGGGTATAATGACACCTACAGAAGATTTAATGTATACAGGGCTAAGAAACCAGACCCTGGGATAAAATACAACAGCAAATCATAAACTTTTATATTGAAGACACTTAGCGATGAGTCAGCTACAAAGGACAGGAATCAACTCGGGCAGACCTAGTTCCCTAGTAACCTTTCTCCTCTTGTAAACAGTCTTCAGTGCCCAAATCTAAGGTACTGATTATAAGCCAAGCCAAGAGAAAGGATTCATCTTAGAGAACTTTTTGTTGGAACAGAAACCAAGGTTTCTGAGGGGTCTACTCAGCACCCTTAGCAGGACTTTTCATTCTCATTGAAGGATGAGTTAGAGGAGAGGCTTGAATCATGGAAATCCTGACATAATCCTTTACAAATACCCTACAGACAGATTCCAAAGAACTTCAACAAAATTACAAATCACAAGTACCCATCAGAAGCAAAACAGGTAGTGCTGAGCCATCCAGAAAAGTCAACAGCAAATAGCACACATACTCTTTCAAAACACACAGTAAGGGCAAAGTGTAGTGTGTAATATGCAAGGGTTTTTCCTTTTTTTAACCTATTAGAGCCATTCAGAAAATACTTTATCATTATAAGGTCCTCAACGTTCATTTTGTAATTCTTCTTTATTTCCACTAGAGGTCAGATGATAGATGATTGGCAGATGCAATTAAGGCAGTCCTTGCTTTGCACATCGTGTGGGACCATAAAAACACTGAATCCAGGTTGAAACCACACAGCGCTGCCTTAGTAATCATTGGGAAAATTACAACTGTCCTTTGAGCTTCAAAAATGTTTGTTAAGACATTTATAACTCTTACTGTTAATCGTAATGTACAAAGAAGCAAAAAATTAGTAGAACCTGCATTCAGTACACTGTACTGAAAACACGACACTGGCACCTGTGCCTTCACCAGCATCCAGCTGCGCCACCGGCGGCAGCGTCAATGCTGCTACCATCAGTTACTCACTGTACCGTTTTATTTAGACTCAATTTAACCTTCACATCCAGAAGCATCACTTTTTGTTCTTTGCCGGACTTTCGTCTTTATTGACCTCTTCCCTCTGTTGATCACCCAGGCGTCATGTTTATGAAGGGGGAGCACACCACCACCCTCTCCTGAGTGAGGTGAAGGACAGAAGCCTGGCTGTCGCTTACACACGGACTTGCTGACCTGCATATTGAAGAGCTAGCAGCAAATTCTGTACTTCATTTGCACAGTTAATCCATCATGATGGCCCAAATCTGAATTGTGCCATAGGGGGGGCTAGTCTTTAACTAAACCACGGTGATAACAGCGATATGAGAATTATGTATATTTGGTATTCCTCCCTGGCTCCTGGCAGAAAAGCACCTAAAACCCTGCCAAGTTCCTGAGGGACCGAGGAGCGTCTTTTGTTATTCATAACCAGCCCCTCTCAACCACACTTGAGGCTGTGCTAATGCGGTGACTCTGGGTGGGCCCCTGGACAGCTTCAGGATGGTCGAGTTGCCAGAGGAGACAACTGTGTGATTACAGACCTAGAACTTTCAGCCCATGCCCAACCTTCAAGGAAGGGAGAGAAGCTGGGAATGAAAAAAAAAAAAAAAAAATCACCAATGGCCAGTGATTTAATCAGTCGTGCCTATGTAGTGAAGCTTCCATAAAAACTCTACCTAAAGGGCTTGGAGTGCTTTAGGGTTGGTGAATGCATTCAGGTGCCAGAGAGTGACCTATCCCAAACTCCAAAGAGACAGAAGCATGTGGGACCTCAGGACCTCGCCTAGCTCTTCACCATGTATAACTTTTATACACACACACACACACACACACACACACACATATATATTGGTCTCTAAGTCATCATTGTTGTTGTTGTTGTTGTTTTTCATCCATCTTTATTCTTTGGCCTGTGTGGGCCTCCCATCGCAGTAGTCTGTCTCCTTGCAGAGCACCGGCTCTGAGCACATGCGCTCCAGAACATGTAATTGCACACACCAGCCCAGCAGCTCCTGGGCATGTGGGATCTTCTTGGGCCAGGGATCAAACCGGTGCCCCTTGCACTGCAAGGCGGACTCTTTACCCACTGGACCACAAGGAAAGCCCCATTCATGACTTTTATAATATTCTTTATAATAAACTGGTAATCGCAAGTAAAGATTTTCTTGGGTTCTGTGAGCCATTAGAGCAAATTATCAAACCTAAAGACAGGGACATGGAAACCCTCATTTTGCAGCGAAGTCAGACAGAAATGTATATAACCCCAGAATCCACAATTTGTAATCAGCGTCTGAAGTGGGAGGGGGCAGATTAGTTGGACAGAGTCCTTAACCTGTGGTGGTGCTGTTTAATCGTTAAATAATGTCTGACTCTTTGTGACTCCAGGCACTGTAGCCCACCAGCCACCTGTCCACGGGATTTCCCAGGCAAAACTACTGGCGTGGGTTGCCCTCTCCCTCTCCAGGAGATCTTTCTGAGCCAGAGATCAAACCCGCACCTCCTGCATTAGCAGACTCTTTACCACTGAGCTGCAGGAAAGCCCCCAAATATGGACCACTGCATAGTTAACCTGTGGGGTCTACACTAACTCCAGGTAATTACTGTCACTGTTGAATTAAATTGTAGGACACCCAGGTGGTATCTGCAGAGAACTGAGTCTAGAAAACCCACACATGTGGTGTCAGAAGCGTTACAGTGGAAAGTTTTCCTGTGCATGGTGACTGAAATCTGCAAATCAGAACCACACAAAGTACAGACTGCCTGGACAGCACCCCCTAAAAGAGCGTTTCTTAAACAGCCCGCAGGAGTGAAGGTCACACACAGAGAGATTCCACAGTCAACTAAGACCACGGAGATGCTGGGCTGAGATCAACTCACTTCATCAGCAAAACTTGGAGAGTTGATGTGCATGGCGCATTTCCCAGGTGGGGAGCTAGATGGGGCTATAATATTTTGCACCTTAGGAGCACGTTATAGAATGTTCAGACTCACCGGCTATGAAGAGTTTACTATAAATTCAATGATTCTATAATTAAAATCGTTATAATTTAAATTTATAAAAAACTTTTTAAATTTACAGTTTTTACAATTAGTACAAAGCACTAGTGTATTAAATGTTCTGTAAAACCACTCCCTTAACACAGGATACTAAATTAGCGACAGCATTTACAGCATACATGATTGGAAACCATATGAGCAAAAAGAAAAAAAAATCAATAATAACACACTAAAACTTTTTAACACTATTTTTATTTTATTTTTATTTTTTACTATTTGGCAGCACTGAGGATTCTAGTTCCTCCCCAACCAGTGCCCCCTGCAGTGGAAACTTGGGGTCTTTACCACTGAACCACCAAGGAGGTCCCTAAAAACTATCCCTTTAACTTTAAAAGAAACTTATCTCGATGTCTAGCTCAGGTTTCCCTTATCACCACGCAATTGCGTTGTGTGTGCTCAGTCACTCAGGCTCAGTGCTGCCAGGTCATTTGCGACCCATCACACTATGATTAACAAATGCACAGGGCACTTCCTAGGCCCAAACCTAAAACCTGTGTCCTTACCTTTGAGAGCTGACAAGTTTATCAAAATAAATAATAAGAAGCAAGATACCCCATATCTCTATGCCAGCATCTGATTTTCTTCTGAGCAAAATTATCTGAGCAAGGCTATCCTTCTCCACGGAGCTTCTTTCCCAGGGTAAGAATTCAAAACTACTATCTGATAACCCTGCCTGCCAAACCTGTTTACATGATTTTTGCCAAGTCCCTCTCACATAGCTCGACTCCATTCCTGGCTAGGCCCATCCTGCTGTCGCCAGTGGATCAGAATGACAGAGTGGGCAATTTCAGAAGACCTTTTATTGAATTCCCCATCAGGATCCTGAAGTTTTTCTCTAGGCAAGAAAATGGAAAAATCAGAAGTAGCAGTGGGGGCCGGTTAAATAAGAGATACCAGGGAAAAGACACAGCAAGGAAGGAGGTGAAACTCTACTAGATGAATGCCCACTGACATGGGGCAACTCAGTGCACAAACTGCCCAACACACGCCAGTGATTCACAGAGAGTAGAGACTAACCAAGACCCGTGATATTTAGACATCAAAATTAACTGGTACAGTGTTCTATCAAGAAGGCCACAATATATCGTTAAAATCCTTCTAAAAATAACTGACACATAAAGAATTTTATCTCCTGAGTAACTTTTCTGAGGATACTCAGACACATTTCACAGGTAGAACCTTGGAGGAAAATCTTATTTAAATTCATTCCCCAAAGACAGAAATGCTTTTCATAGTTTTTTATATGCTTATTAATCTGTAAAATGTTAACACTTCATTCCAATTGCTGCCAGGTTGAAGGCTACGTACTACTATGAAATGTTTCTAACATTTTAAAAAGTAGGGGGAGCTTCCCTGGTGGCTCAGTGGTAAAGAATCTGCCTGCCAGTGCAGGAGGCTCAGGTTCCATCCCTGATTCAGGAAGATCCCACATGCCTTGGAGCAACTAAGCCCACGGCTAAATAAATACAAAAAAATAAAATAAAATAAAATAAACAGTAGGGATTCAAAACAGTAGGGCCACTTCTATTGGTTTTTCATTTATCTATTTTCATCCATCTTTGTTCTTTGGCCCGTGTGGGCCTCCCATCGCAGTGGCCTCTGTTGTCGCAGAGCACCGGCTCTGGGCGCATGCGCTCCAGAGCTCCGCTCGGTAACTGGACACATCGGTCCAGCCGCTTCGCTGCACGTGGGATCTTCCCAGGCCAGGGATCAAACTGGAGCTCCCTGCACTGCAAGGCGGTGTCCTTACCCACTGGACCACCAGGGAAGCCCCCAATTATCTTTTGACCATGTACTTATGATCACTCTTCACATTAACGACTCTCACCCTGTTGAGGTTGGAGTGGCCCAGAAGCAGATCCTGATACATTCACCTGGTTGGGGTCTTCACAGGGGAGGTAAGCCCTGGAAGCACTGGCAGGGGGCTGCAAAGGGGGGACAGGGAAGAGAAGGAGGCCACAGCGTGTACCTTCAGGAGCATTTACCCCCTTGGGGACACCTGGAAGACTATGGTATGCCACGTATTCACACATAAGAGGCACCAGAGGACCCCAGCAGTGGAAGAGGAAGTCAGATGTCTGTCCACTGTCTCCCAATCAACAAAGGCTGAGGGCTACCCAGAGGTCTTCACTGCCCAGAATTCCCAGCGGGCTTCAAGCGGCAAGCCGCTGCACACCTGGAGCCAGAAAAAGTCCTCGGGTCAATTCTCAAGTGCTTTCAACAGGAAGGTATTCCAGAGATAGGCACAGAGACAGAGATAGAGATGATGATGTTGCTCAGTCGCTCAGCTGTGTCTGGCTAAAGACAGAAATGCTTTTCATAGTTTTTTATATGCTTATTAATCTGTAAAATGTTAACACTTCATTCCAATTGCTGCCAGGTTGAAGGCTACGTACTACTATGAAATGTTTCTAACATTTTAAAAAGTAGGGGGAGCTTCCCTGGTGGCTCAGTGGTAAAGAATCTGCCTGCCAGTGCAGGAGGCTCAGGTTCCATCCCTGATTCAGGAAGATCCCACATGCCTTGGAGCAACTAAGCCCACGGCTAAATAAATACAAAAAAATAAAATAAAATAAAATAAACAGTAGGGATTCAAAACAGTAGGGCCACTTCTATTGGTTTTTCATTTATCTATTTTCATCCATCTTTGTTCTTTGGCCCGTGTGGGCCTCCCATCGCAGTGGCCTCTGTTGTCGCAGAGCACCGGCTCTGGGCGCATGCGCTCCAGAGCTCCGCTCGGTAACTGGACACATCGGTCCAGCCGCTTCGCGGCACGTGGGATCTTCCCAGGCCAGGGATCAAACTGGAGCTCCCTGCACTGCAAGGCGGTGTCCTCACCCACTGGACCACCAGGGAAGCCCCCAATTATCTTTTGACCATGTACTTATGATCACTCTTCACATTAACGACTCTCACCCTGTTGAGGTTGGAGTGGCCCAGAAGCAGATCCTGATACATTCACCTGGTTGGGGTCTTCACAGGGGAGGTAAGCCCTGGAAGCACTGGCAGGGGGCTGCAAAGGGGGGACAGGGAAGAGAAGGAGGCCACAGCGTGTACCTTCAGGAGCATTTACCCCCTTGGGGACACCTGGAAGACTATGGTATGCCACGTATTCACACATAAGAGGCACCAGAGGACCCCAGCAGTGGAAGAGGAAGTCAGATGTCTGTCCACTGTCTCCCAATCAACAAAGGCTGAGGGCTACCCAGAGGTCTTCACTGCCCAGAATTCCCAGCGGGCTTCAAGCGGCAAGCCGCTGCACACCTGGAGCCAGAAAAAGTCCTCGGGTCAATTCTCAAGTGCTTTCAACAGGAAGGTATTCCAGAGATAGGCACAGAGACAGAGATAGAGATGATGATGTTGCTCAGTCGCTCAGCTGTGTCTGGCTCTTTGCAATCCCATGGATTGTAGCACATCAGGTTCCCCTGTCCTTCGCTATCTCCCAAACTCCAGGAGAGATAGACATGGAAGCACAGAAAGCCACAAGAGATGGGTGGGGTCCTGGAACGCCTGCTGCCTGTGTACATTCTAGTCAAGCCAAGCTAGCACGCAGCAACGCTGAACTTGTCCACACTGGGGACGCACATGATTGGCTTAACACGCTCTGTGTCCTTCACCCTTCTCTCCGTTATTCCTCCATCCTCTCTGTGATGGAAATGAACAAATATATACGTAAAATACATACGACGAGTCAAGTTATTATAGGTAAACAGGTAGAGACTAAGTAAATAATAATGCTACTAATTAATAAGCAGTATTTAATACATGATTTCTGAACAAAGATTAAGGACGAGATTGTCCACTTGATGAGGAAATCCACAATTGATGTGTGTACGTGGGAAACCACCACTGGGGCTCAGCAATTCTCCAGAGGGAGACAGAATCATTCCCACCAACCTACTATGTATCAGCTCCAGGGACACACATGAAACAGATGGGGTTTGAAGGCCTATCGTGTCCCACCTCTCGAGCAGCCTCAGCTCTGGGCTCAGCTACCATCAGTCCCTGTGAGATTGCACACATTCTCTGCAGGAGAATGAACCAGGAGCAGACAGAAGGAGGGCAACTGTCCTTTTGACAAAAGGGATTAAAATACTTTTAGCTATTTTAAGAGATGTTCCCACAGAGAAGGAAGCACTTCAGGAACTAATTTTAAATGAAAAAAAGAAATTATGGTGATGACCAGGGAATTTCCAGAGAATTGGGTTTCTCTTTTTTTTTTCGGCTGAAGAGGAAATCATTGCTCTACACTTATGGTTTCCTTCCATCAAGGGATGAACTCACAAGTGTAAAATGAACCCAAATGCCTTCTATGGTTCAACCATTCACTCATTCAAGCACTCTCAGGACGCTGGAAACAGAGCAATGATAAAATCAACAAGTCAAGTCTCTGTGCTCTTGAAGCTTACATTTTACTGGAAGGAGATAAGACAGAAATGGACTGGTGCAACCCGAAGGAACACGAACAGGGGCCAGTGCTGGACAGACCATGTGGGGACAACCTGCTGGGTCATACCGGCCACAGGAAGGCTTCTGCTCTGAGTGAGGTTCTAGCAGAAGAGTCACAGGATCCGACAGTTTACACGCACCACTCTGGCTCTGTGCCGGCAGGAGGAGGACGAGTTAGGCGGCTACTGCAATCATCTCAATTTACAGAGGGGAGGGAGGGGAAATGATGAGAAGAGGTGAGATTCTGAAGGTGAGCCAATGGGACTTCACTGAAATTTAATGCACGAGAAGAAGCATGGATGACTACAGATACTGGCCCCAAGAAGCTGCCATTAGCGATGGGCTAAACAGATACTGGGACTTTCGACACACTAGAGGACCGATGCTTACTCTCATGACGAGTCAAGTTATTATAGGTAAACAGGTAGAGACTAAGTAAATAATAATGCTACTAATTAATAAGCAGTATTTAATACATGATTTCTGAACAAAGATTAAGGACGAGATTGTCCACTTGATGAGGAAATCCACAATTGATGTGTGTACGTGGGAAACCACCACTGGGGCTCAGCAATTCTCCAGAGGGAGACAGAATCATTCCCACCAACCTACTATGTATCAGCTCCAGGGACACACATGAAACACATGGGGTTTGAAGGCCTATCGTGTCCCATCTCTCGAGCAGCCTCAGCTCTGGGCTCAGCTACCATCAGTCCCTGTGAGATTGCACACATTCTCTGCAGGAGAATGAACCAGGAGCAGACAGAAGGAGGGCAACTGTCCTTTTGACAAAAGGGATTAAAATACTTTTAGCTATTTTAAGAGATGTTCCCACAGAGAAGGAAGCACTTCAGGAACTAATTTTAAATGAAAAAAAGAAATTATGGTGATGACCAGGGAATTTCCAGAGAATTGGGTTTCTCTTTTTTTTTTCGGCTGAAGAGGAAATCATTGCTCTACACTTATGGTTTCCTTCCATCAAGGGATGAACTCACAAGTGTAAAATGAACCCAAATGCCTTCTATGGTTCAACCATTCACTCATTCAAGCACTCTCAGGACGCTGGAAACAGAGCAATGATAAAATCAACAAGTCAAGTCTCTGTGCTCTTGAAGCTTACATTTTACTGGAAGGAGATAAGACAGAAATGGACTGGTGCAACCCGAAGGAACACGAACAGGGGCCAGTGCTGGACAGACCATGTGGGGACAACCTGCTGGGTCATACCGGCCACAGGAAGGCTTCTGCTCTGAGTGAGGTTCTAGCAGAAGAGTCACAGGATCCGACAGTTTAGACGCATCACTCTGGCTCTGTGCCGGCAGGAGGAGGATGAGTTAGGCGGCTACTGCAATCATCTCAATTTACAGAGGGGAGGGAGGGGAAATGATGAGAAGAGGTGAGATTCTGAAGGTGAGCCAATGGGACTTCACTGAAATTTAATGCAGATGCACGAGAAGAAGCATGGATGACTACAGATACTGGCCCCAAGAAGCTGCCATTAGCAGATCTGAAGAAGACTGCGGGAAGAGCAGGGCTGACCGGGAAGTGAGTCCTGGAGTCTGACTTTCGACACACTAGAGGACCGGATGCTTACTCTCATTCAAGTAGAGATACTGAGTTGCAATTACATACTTAAGACTAGAGGTCAGGAAAGAAGTCTATGAAGGTAATAAAGATTTAGGGATCACCCACACACAGATGAAAGCTGAACTGGTGGGAAGAGATAAATGCCAGAGAAAGAGAACTGCAGAGGAATGAACTCTGTGGCACTCCAGTGCTAAAGGTTCAGGGAGATAAGAAGGAACTGCAGTGAGGACGGAGGATGAGAAGGAAGGAAGAGGAGCAGGAGAAAAACCAGTATAAGGATTTCCTAGAAGCCAAGTAAGGTGAAACTCACTGGTAACTCTGATAAGAACTGTTCCAATGGAGCAGCAAAGTTGAGAGTTCCATTGGACTGGGCTCAGAGAGAATGAACCTCAGTTAGATAAAAGGAGAAGGGAAGAAAACCACAACTGGAGGCGGCGCATATGGACAAGTCTTCTGATGGACTTTGCTACAGATGGAGAAAAGAAAAGGGGGCTGCAACTGAAGGACAAATGTCAGATGGAAGGCTTTTTTGGGGCGGGTTGGGGAGGGAGGGGGTGGGCGGGCCACTTCTATTGGTCTTTCATTTATCTATTTTCATCCATCTTTGTTCTTTGGCCCGTGTGGGCCTCCCATCACAGTGGCCTCTGTTGTCGCAGAGTACTGGCTCTGGGCACATGCGCTCCAGAGCTCCGGCTCGGTAACTGGACACATGGGTCCAAGCCGCTCCGCGGCAAGTGGGATCTTCCCAGGCCAAGAATTGAACCGGCACCCCTTGCACTGCAAGGCGGTGTCCTTACCCACTGGACCACCAGGGAAGCCCCCACTTGGTAGCATTTAACATTTATTTATTTAAATTTATTTTTCATCCATCTTCATTCTTTGGCCTGTGTGAGCCTCCCATTGCAGTGGCCTCTTTCATTGCAGAGCACTGGTTCTGGGTGCACGCGCTCCAGAGTGCTGGCTCATTGGACACACCAGTCCAGCAGCTCCGTGGCATGTGGGGTCTTCCCGTGCCAGGGTTCGAACCAGTGCCCCTTGCACTACAAGGTGGACTCTTTAACCACTGGACCACAGAGAAGCCTGAGGGCTTTTTAAAATGCAGTTAAATACTATTTGTACACTAATAAGGGAGAAAATGCTACTGGTGGAGGGGGTCACTGGGGAAGGGGGTCACTGTTGGAGCCATGTCCTTGAATGAGGGAAAGGAGGTGGGCTCTCATTCATGGAATACATTTACAGATGATCTCCAGTGACTTAGCAGTTTCCTTTTCTTCCTGAAATTACATTGCCAGAAAATTTCCTATTTCTGAAAATAGATCTCTCCAACTAAAGCAAACCTTGGCTCTCATACAAAGGGTGGAATGTGAGATGGGTGGCTCTGACACGTCAGAACAGCGACCAGAAGAAAAAATCTCTAAAGGGGAAAAGGTTACTTGTCTGAAGAATACAGGCTATTTTGACAAAACCGATATGCTACTTTTCATCATTTAAGGATCCCTTCTTTCTGCAGGTGTGCACAAACCCTCTAGCTACATTTTACTGTTCTAGTTTAAGGTCTACTGAAGTGTAGAGTTGTCCAGACTTGAAGGAACGGGCTTCAAGTCGACTTGAAACCTCCTAGAAAGACGGCACACCTGAGCAGCTGACCTACAAAGCCATCCAGTGCGTGTTAGTCACTCAGGCGTGTCTGACTCTTTGGGACGCCTTGGATTGTGGCCCATCCGGCTTCTCTGTCCATGGGATTCTCCAGGCAAAAATACTGGAGTGGGTTGGCATTCCCTTCTCCAGGGGATCTTCCCGACTCAGGGATCGAACCCAGGTCTCCCAAATTGCAGGCAGATTCTCTATCATCTGATCCACCAGGGAAGCCCAGAAGTCATCCGATCTTTCCCATAAATACGAAGGAGTGTGCTGAGGTTGTGAGCAGGGACACCTGCTGGGTAGGCAAGGTCACCACTAACACAGAGAGGAGCCCAGGGGACCCCCGCACAGTCGACACCGTGAGAATGACTGAACCTGATAGGATCCAGTTCCCAGATGGCGTTGTCACTGGCAACAGGACATCAATATGAGAACTGAGGCCAATTTGTCCTGCCAATGGGACAGATTCTGCTGGGCTTTCTGCTTTACAAAGCCATGCTCATCTGGTTAAATTCTTCACTCCTCTACTTCCACAAGAGAAACCTGTGACCTTTACCTGTGCCTCTATTATCCTTTCAGCAATCCCCATCACCTTCTGACAATCTTAAACATTTTAAATTTTATTTATTTATCTTTTGGGGGTGGGGTGGGGAGGGAGGGGGATGGGCAGGCCATTTCTATTGGTCTTTCATTTCTCCATTTTCATCCGTCTTTGTTCTTTGGTTCCTGTGGGCCTCCCATCGCGGTGGCGTCTGTTGTTGCAGAGCGCCGTCTCTGGGTGCATGTGCTCCAGAGCTCCGGCTCGGTAATTGGACACATTGGTCCAGGCACTCCGCGGCACGTGGGATCTTCCCAGGCCAGGGATCGAACCGGCGCCCCTTGCACTGCAAGGCGGTGTCCTTACCCACTGGACCACTAGGGGAAGCCCAATCTTAAACATTTTAGATGATAAAGTCTCTTTTATCTCACTAAATCTTTTCTCACAAATATTAAAATAGGTAGTGAGCATTGCAAACACATGATTTAACTCATACTGCTGTTTAGGACAAAATTAAATTTAAAGAACCAAAATTCATTTAAAGTTGTTTTAAGGAAAAAATATGAAGTACATAGTACAAGTGCTCCACAGACGTGGCAGAGACCGTGACGGTGGTCAATGAAGGCCTGACACGTGACAGTGGTCGTGGAACCTCAAATCACTGATGTGGTGAAGAGAGACCCACGGGCAGGCGCGTCTTAACATCACTTGATCCCTAAGCCCTGAGAAGCTTGTGCCCCAGCCTTCCTCTGTCCCGTCCAATGAAACAAAAGAGCCTTCAAAGCACGGGAACCAGTGAGCGAATCACAGCAGCCCCAGGGCCAGGACAAGGCGAAAAGCACCCCACCCCTCAACTGGCCGGGGGGCGAGTGAAGAGATTCCCTGGGCGACACTCCTGACGGGACAGGCAGCCCCCAGTGAGGCGATCCTGAGGAAAGGGGGTGTATCAAAGACTGTGGAGCTTCTGCAGGATGACCATTCCCAACCAGGCTTTCAAGGAATGAGCTCAGGGCAGGCAACCTGAGCTCTGCTCCGACAAGGAGAGAGGGGAGAAGAGGAGAATCAGGCAGAGTCCACTGCGGGCTACTTGACATCTGAGTGGCTGGAAACGCAGCTGTGAGGAGAGAAGGCCCTGAATCAAACAGAACGGACACTGCTCTCTCCGTAACCATGGCATCTAAGGAAATGCTGATCCTCCAATAGGCAGAAAATAAGGACAGGCCAGCAAAAAAAGGAAAGTGACTTCAAGAACCAGACACACAGAAAGCCGGCCTTAAAATAGGAAGAATGTAAGAGAGGACTGAGTCAGACCTGTGACAAGTTAAATTAAGTAAAAAGGCTACAATTCCTCTCATCTGCAGACAGCTTCTCTCCCCAGGTTCCTTCGTGAAGCAGTGAGGTGGAAAAAGACTGGCCCCCTGTCTGTGTGCAGCCTGTGTGACATGGGAGGCGCTGTGAGAGCTCACAGAGCAGAGGAACCTCCTGGGAGCCCACAAGCCCAGGCTCTGGAGAACACGCCCGTGCGGTCAGCCACCACCGAAAGCTTCTGAAGTCACTGATGGGCCTGTTTATTCAAAAAAAAAAGGTAGTGAGCATTGCAAACACATGATTTAACTCATACTGCTGTTTAGGACAAAATTAAATTTAAAGAACCAAAATTCATTTAAAGTTGTTTTAAGGAAAAAATATGAAGTACATAGTACAAGTGCTCCACAGACGTGGCAGAGACCGTGACGGTGGTCAATGAAGGCCTGACACGTGACAGTGGTCGTGGAACCTCAAATCACTGATGTGGTGAAGAGAGACCCACGGGCAGGCGCGTCTTAACATCACTTGATCCCTAAGCCCTGAGAAGCTTGTGCCCCAGCCTTCCTCTGTCCCGTCCAATGAAACAAAAGAGCCTTCAAAGCACGGGAACCAGTGAGCGAATCACAGCAGCCCCAGGGCCAGGACAAGGCGAAAAGCACCCCACCCCTCAACTGGCCGGGGGGCGAGTGAAGAGATTCCCTGGGCGACACTCCTGACGGGACAGGCAGCCCCCAGTGAGGCGATCCTGAGGAAAGGGGGTGTATCAAAGACTGTGGAGCTTCTGCAGGATGACCATTCCCAACCAGGCTTTCAAGGAATGAGCTCAGGGCAGGCAACCTGAGCTCTGCTCCGACAAGGAGAGAGGGGAGAAGAGGAGAATCAGGCAGAGTCCACTGCGGGCTACTTGACATCTGAGTGGCTGGAAACGCAGCTGTGAGGAGAGAAGGCCCTGAATCAAACAGAACGGACACTGCTCTCTCCGTAACCATGGCATCTAAGGAAATGCTGATCCTCCAATAGGCAGAAAATAAGGACAGGCCAGCAAAAAAAGGAAAGTGACTTCAAGAACCAGACACACAGAAAGCCGGCCTTAAAATAGGAAGAATGTAAGAGAGGACTGAGTCAGACCTGTGACAAGTTAAATTAAGTAAAAAGGCTACAATTCCTCTCATCTGCAGACAGCTTCTCTCCCCAGGTTCCTTCGTGAAGCAGTGAGGTGGAAAAAGACTGGCCCCCTGTCTGTGTGCAGCCTGTGTGACATGGGAGGCGCTGTGAGAGCTCACAGAGCAGAGGAACCTCCTGGGAGTCCACAAGCCCAGGCTCTGGAGAGAACACGCCCGTGCGGTCAGCCACCACCGAAAGCTTCTGAAGTCACTGATGGGAACCAGCCAGAAAGCCTCTGCTTCCTGGGGCCTTTGCCCCACTCTTGTCACTGAGGTTCCTGGGCAGTGTGAATACCTCCAGGACTTCCAGACAGATGCCCAGGACCAGTGTCTTTTCTTTTTTATAGCTATTTATCTTAAAGGGTCTATAGAATACTGTATAAATCAAAAGGACCAGAGTGGACTATGCTCCAGTTTCTTTGTCAAACAGGACCGCTCACCTGCCAACAGCTTTTGTGCATACAAAACCACCAAATTATCCACAGTGGTATAGCTTTCCCCAGCTTCTGCAGTTTCATAATTTATTGCACATGATGTCAGACTGTTATAATCACTAACTGATAAATAGAAGTCAATATTATGTTTGAAATTCCGTGTTTTGAGTGCAAGGAAAACACTTTCAACTTTCAAAGGAAGAGAAGTTTAGCATTTCCCCACAAAGCATTCTGAGTCTTTCTTCCATTACCCAGAATCAAATAAAGCTTGGAGCGATGAGGGCATAACACTTCTGAATACACAACTTCTTGCACACCTTCTGGCATCTCAGAACCACAGTCATGTTTCACCTTCTCAAAATACAAACCAACAATTAAAATCAACCATGGACAAAGAGGAATCCAAAATGCAACAAACAAAACGCAGCTGTGAGGAGAGAAGGCCCTGAATCAAACAGAACGGACACTGCTCTCTCCGTAACCATGGCATCTAAGGAAATGCTGATCCTCCAATAGGCAGAAAATAAGGACAGGCCAGCAAAAAAAGGAAAGTGACTTCAAGAACCAGACACACAGAAAGCCGGCCTTAAAATAGGAAGAATGTAAGAGAGGACTGAGTCAGACCTGTGACAAGTTAAATTAAGTAAAAAGGCTACAATTCCTCTCATCTGCAGACAGCTTCTCCCCAGGTTCCTTCGTGAAGCAGTGAGGTGGAAAAAGACTGGCCCCCTGTCTGTGTGCAGCCTGTGTGACATGGGAGGCGCTGTGAGAGCTCACAGAGCAGAGGAACCTCCTGGGAGCCCACAAGCCCAGGCTCTGGAGAGAACACGCCCGTGCGGTCAGCCACCACCGAAAGCTTCTGAAGTCACTGATGGGAACCAGCCAGAAAGCCTCTGCTTCCCGGGGCCTTTGCCCCACTCTTGTCACTGAGGTTCCTGGGCAGTGTGAATACCTCCAGGACTTCCAGACAGATGCCCAGGACCAGTGTCTTTTCTTTTTTATAGCTATTCATCTTAAAGGGTCTATAGAATACTGTATAAATCAAAAGGACCAGAGTGGACTATGCTCCAGTTTCTTTGTCAAACAGGACCGCTCACCTGCCAACAGCTTTTGTGCATACAAAACCACCAAATTATCCACAGTGGTATAGCTTTCCCCAGCTTCTGCAGTTTCATAATTTATTGCACATGATGTCAGACTGTTATAATCACTAACTGATAAATAGAAGTCAATATTATGTTTGAAATTCCGTGTTTTGAGTGCAAGGAAAACACTTTCAACTTTCAAAGGAAGAGAAGTTTAGCATTTCCCCACAAAGCATTCTGAGTCTTTCTTCCATTACCCAGAATCAAATAAAGCTTGGAGCGATGAGGGCATAACACTTCTGAATACACAACTTCTTGCACACCTTCTGGCATCTCAGAACCACAGTCATGTTTCACCTTCTCAAAATACAAACCAACAATTAAAATCAACCAGGACAAAGAGGAATCCAAAATGCAACAAACAAAACAAACCTAACCATACTACAAATAAGTAACACATCCAAGTAGAAGAAAAGAGCTAAGGTAACTCTGGAAAACAGTCTCTGCCTAGATATAAGACTATAAGGTTAAAGACAAGAACAAAACAAAAAAACTGTACACACAAACATTTAGCAGCCTGTGTTTCTCAGAAGGGTATAGGTTCGCCATTTGAGAACTATTCTATGTGCTTTACATATGCACTAGGATTGAACAAATAAACAAACATACTGGAGGCAATGAGAGCTGCATTTCTGCTAGTCAACAAAGTCCTACAAAGACAGCCTCTTCAACAAATGGTGCTGGGAAAACTGGACAGCTACATGCAAAAAAATGAAGTTGGAACATTCCCTGACACAAAGATCAACTCAAAATGGATTAAAGACCTAAATGTAAGACCAGAAATCCTAAAACTCTTAGAGAAGAATAAAGGCAAAACACTCAAGGACATAAAGCAAGATCTTCTCTGACCCACCTACTAGAATAGCAGAACTAAAAACAAAAATTAACACGTGGGACCTAATAAAACTTAAAAACTTTTGTACAGCAAAAGAAACTACAAAAAAGCTGAACAGACAGCCCACAGAATAGGAGAAAATCAAAGCAAATGAAACAACAGACAAAGAATTAATCTCCAACATCTACCAGCAACTCGGACAACTCAACATCGGAAAAATGAACCACCAAATCAAAAAATGGGAAAAGGACCTAAACAGACACCTCTCCAAAGAGGACATACAGATGGCCAAAAAACACATGAAATGATGCTCAACCTCGCTTATAATTAGAGAAATACAAATCAAAACTACAATGAGATATCACCTCACACCCGTCAGAATGGCCATCATCAACAAATCGACAGACAATAAATGCTGGAGAGGGTGCGGAGAAAAGGGAACCCTCTTGCATTGCTGGTGGGAATGTAAATTGATACAGCCACTGTGGAAGACAGAATGGAGATTCCTTAAAAAACTAAAAATAGAAGCACCATACGACCCAGGAATCCCACTCTTAGGCTTATACCCTGATGAAATCAAAACTGAAAGAAGCACCTGTACCCCAATGTTCATTGCAGCTCTCTACACAATAGCTAGAACCTGGAAGCAACCTAGATGTCCATCGACGAATGAATGGATCCAAAAGTTCTGGTACATATATACAATGGAATACTACACAGCTGTAAAAAGACATGCAGAAGAATCAGTCCTAATGAGGTGGCTGGATCTAGAACCTATCATGAAAAGTGAAGTAAGTCAAAAAAAGAAGGACAAGTACAATATACTGACACATATATATGGAATCTAGTAGGATGGTAATGATAGCACATGCAGTAAAGTGATGGAAAAACAGACATGGACAGTAGACATATGGACATTGTGGGGAATGAACAGTGGATCCGAGGCATAAAGGAAGTAGCATGAAAACCTATACCATCATATGTGAAAAAAATTAGCTATTGTCATTGCGCTGTGAGCAAAGGGGATCTTGCAGGGATGCTGTGCGACAGCCTGGAGGAGTGGGATGGAGGGGATATACATATGACTGATCTGGGATCACACATATCTGTAAACGACAAAACTCTTTAAAAGTAAAAAGTAAAATAAAAATTAAAAAAACAAAAAACAAAGTCCTAAATAAGGAAACGGGAAGGTTAACATGATGTCAGATTAGAATCAAAGGTATTATAAAATAGTATGGTTTTAATACAGATAGACAGACGCAAACACACATATGTGTGTGCGCGTGTGATCAGAGTTTTTCCTGGCCCCTGGGGCCACCAAATGCCAAAAACAAAATCTCCAAAGAGGACATACAGATGGCCAAAAAACACATGAAATGATGCTCAACCTCGCTTATAATTAGAGAAATACAAATCAAAACTACAATGAGATATCACCTCACACCCGTCAGAATGGCCATCATCAACAAATCGACAGACAATAAATGCTGGAGAGGGTGCGGAGAAAAGGGAACCCTCTTGCATTGCTGGTGGGAATGTAAATTGATACAGCCACTGTGGAAGACAGAATGGAGATTCCTTAAAAAACTAAAAATAGAAGCACCATACGACCCAGGAATCCCACTCTTAGGCTTATACCCTGATGAAATCAAAACTGAAAGAAGCACCTGTACCCCAATGTTCATTGCAGCTCTCTATACAATAGCTAGAACCTGGAAGCAACCTAGATGTCCATCGACGAATGAATGGATCCAAAAGCTCTGGTACATATATACAATGGTACAATATACAACAACTACACAGCTGTAAAAAGACATGCAGAAGAATCAGTCCTAATGAGGTGGCTGGATCTAGAACCTATCATGAAAAGTGAAGTCAGTCAAAAAAAGAAGGACAAGTACACTATACTGACACATATATATGGAATCTAGTAGGATGGTAATGATAGCACATGCAGTAAAGTGATGGAAAAACAGACATGGACAGTAGACATATGGACATTGTGGGGAATGAACAGTGGATCCGAGGCATAAAGGAAGTAGCATGAAAACCTATACCATCATATGTAAAAAAAAATAGCTATTGTCATTGCGCTGTGAGCAAAGGGGATCTTGCAGGGATGCTGTGCGACAGCCTGGACGAGTGGGATGGAGGGGATATACATATGACTGATCTGGGATCACACATATCTGTAAACAACAAAACTCTTTAAAAGTAAAAAGTAAAATAAAAATTAAAAAAACAAAAAACAAAGTCCTAAATAAGGAAACGGGAAGGTTAACATGATGTCAGATTAGAATCAAAGGTATTATAAAATAGTATGGTTTTAATACAGATAGACAGACGCAAACACACATATGTGTGTGCGCGTGTGTGATCAGAGTTTTTCCTGGCTCTGTCCACTGAGAAAGCCTAGAAGGAAAGAGCCCACCAAATGCCAGACCTTGGTTTCTAACAACCATTCTTCAATAAAAGGAACCAGGGCTCACACAGATAAATGCGAAACTCATGTAAGTTACCATTAACACACACTATAGTTACTAGTAACAGAAAAGTAACTAAGCAATCACCACATTAATAAAATATAACTTTCAAAACCAAACAAATTAAAAGACACTTGGTAGCAGCTGCAACAACAGCACTGACCAGCTGCTCAAACTCTGTGAAAATTACGTGGTGTTTCAAGTGCTCAAACCAACCAAAGCTCAAACTATAATCAAATTCCTTTACACCTGTTCTATTCTTAGTCTTGTGCCTCACCACATCAGCTCATCAAATATAAAGGCATTCTTACCCTTGGGTGATTAGTAAACTCAATTTCATGCCTAAGAACACGGGATATGAGAGCAAACCAAGCAGAAATCTGCCCCCAAACTAATGGTTTAACATTGTTTTAAAGCTTGATGGGAAAACTATACGTTAGTGCCACTAAGCATTCTGAAATAAGACTTCACTTCACAACATATGTTTGTTCAAAAAGCAACACTGAGTGTCTATGTACAATTATTATTATAAGTGGAACATATGAAGAAGATAATCATATATTCTCCTATGAAAAACTGTCACATCAAAAAAAAAAAAAAACAATGTTGAGAAACTCAATAAAAAGACTCTATCTCTTACAGGGAGATGACACACGTTCACCTACTAAGTTTATAATCGTAAAAGACTTGATCGTTAAGCAGAAATGTATATAAAACAATTTTTTAAACTAATTCCCATCCTTGATATTAAAAAAAAATCAAAATACACTCCAGTAAGAAGCCCATTATAATAAGGATGAAACAGAGTTAATTACAAAATTTTTCAAACAACTATACTCTGTTCCCATGGCTCGTTTTAAACATATTTATGCCACAGAAAATAATTTTAATAAAGAAACAAAAGGAAGGTGTTTACAGATCTGTTTCTCTGGAGCCCTCTCCCATCTGTTTACCTACACCCCCCACCCCCACCCCGCCACCCAGGACAGAAGCAGAGTTCAGATCTACCTCTTGACCTTTGAGCTTTACAACCCTGGGAAAGTCACTGACCTCTCAACCCTCAGACTCCTCATCTGTAAAACAGAGATAATAACAACACGTATCCCACAAGGTGACGGTGAGAACTGGACGAGTTAGTTAACAGACCTAATGCTGTTAGAGCCGTGCCTAGCACTGGTGAAGCATTCGGTAAGTGTTCCAGTAAGTTCCTGGGACTCCTGCGAGTAGCTGAAAAACTCCTGTCCAACAGCATTATTCTAGGTAACGTGCTTCTACTCTGACAAACCAGGTTCTTCCTTCATTCAAGCTTCAGGAACAAAAATTAATGTAGGACATGTGTAAATTACCAAAACCCACTCAAGCATTTAAAACCCTCTCTCAGCTGGATGAGCGTGATGGCTTTCTTACTCTCCTGCCTGCCATCTTGACCTCCCCTCTCCAGTCTTTTCTCCATGGAGCAGCCGGAGTGAACCTTTTACAGGTTAAGCCAATGGTTTATTCCCCCACTCAAAATATTTGACTATTTGCTCCAAGTAAATCCAAAATTTTCTAGCATTCCAATGTCTCCTTCTCAAAACCTTCCATAATCACATATATGACCATAGATTGACACCACCCCCAGGCCCCGCTCTTTTCCTAACTCAATTTTTCTTCACAACACTTAACATTCTTTTGTCATGTATATTTGTTCGTCTACCCCACCTCCCTACCACCCCTATGCTTGTGTGCTCAGTTGCTAACTCATGTCCCCGACACTTCGCAGCAGGTAACAAAAGTTCCAGGTGAAAATGATTTAAGAGCAAAAATAAAAAAAACAAATGAAGGGAGATATTTACTAATACAGATCACTGAGCAGCTTAGGAATAGATGCTGTTGTTGTTTAGTCGCTAAGTCATATCTGACTCTTTTGTGACCTCATGGAGGGACACCATGGGATTTCCCAGGCAAGAGTGCTGGAGCAGATTGCCATTTCCATAGAATGTAAGTTACAGGAGAGCAAGGGCTTTGCTTTGCTCATTGCTTTATTTCTAGCACCAAGAACAGCGCCAGGCAGACTGCAAATTGGGCCAAAGCCAACAGCATACTTGATAAAATACAAGAGGCGATCCCTTGTGTCAGGAACAAGAAAAGAAATAAAATTAGAAAACATAGTGTTGGCTACTAAAGTGGCACATTTTTAATCTTTAAATTTTTTCATTTTAATATGTGAAGTGTAATAACTTTTTAAAAAATTTGGAGTGTGTATGCAGGTCAGTGACCTTTTCTGCCCAGATACAGTTACGAAGCAACAATCCATGATCTGCTTGCACCTCAGAAGCTCCCTTCAGCCTTCTCTCAGCCAACACCCCTGGAGAGGTAAGCCTTAGTCTGACCGCTACCACCCAAGTACGCCTGTACTTGAACTTCATAGGATCAAACAGTATACGCTTACGCTGTCTTCCTTTGTTCAACTTTATGTCTGTGGGATTCACCCATGGTGCTGCACACGTCAGGAGGACTACTAGGCTTTGGTTTTACTCTCCTGCCTGCCATCTTGACCTCCCTCTCCAGTCTTTTCTCCATGGAGCAGCCGGAGTGAACCTTTACAGGTTAAGCCAATGGTTTATTCCCCCACTCAAAATATTTGACTATTTGCTCCAAGTAAATCCAAAATTTTCTAGCATTCCAATGTCTCCTTCTCAAAACCTTCCATAATCACATATATGACCATAGATTGACACCACCCCCAGGCCCCGCTCTTTTCCTAACTCAATTTTTCTTCACAACACTTAACATTCTTTTGTCATGTATATTTGTTCGTCTACCCCACCTCCCTACCACCCCTATGCTTGTGTGCTCAGTTGCTAACTCATGTCCCCGACACTTCGCAGCAGGTAACAAAAGTTCCAGGTGAAAATGATTTAAGAGCAAAAATAAAAAAAACAAATGAAGGGAGATATTTACTAATACAGATCACTGAGCAGCTTAGGAATAGATGCTGTTGTTGTTTAGTCGCTAAGTCATATCTGACTCTTTTGTGACCTCATGGAGGGACACCATGGGATTTCCCAGGCAAGAGTGCTGGAGCAGATTGCCATTTCCATAGAATGTAAGTTACGGGAGAGCAAGGGCTTTGCTTTGCTCATTGCTTTATTTCTAGCACCAAGAACAGCGCCAGGCAGACTGCAAATTGGGCCAAAGCCAACAGCATACTTGATAAAATACAAGAGGCGATCCCTTGTGTCAGGAACAAGAAAAGAAATAAAATTAGAAAACATAGTGTTGGCTACTAAAGTGGCACATTTTTAATCTTTAAATTTTTTCATTTTAATATGTGAAGTGTAATAACTTTTTAAAAAATTTGGAGTGTGTATGCAGGTCAGTGACCTTTTCTGCCCAGATACAGTTACGAAGCAACAATCCATGATCTGCTTGCACCTCAGAAGCTCCCTTCAGCCTTCTCTCAGCCAACACCCCTGGAGAGGTAAGCCTTAGTCTGACCGCTACCACCCAAGTACGCCTGTACTTGAACTTCATAGGATCAAACAGTATACGCTTTTACGTCTGTCTTCCTTTGTTCAACTTTATGTCTGTGGGATTCACCCATGGTGCTGCACACGTCAGGAGTAGATCCCTTAAGGCTACACAGCGATCCATTTGATGAGTAGGCCACAGTTTACACAATAGACTACTGACGATATTTAAGCTGTTCCAATTTGGGGATAATATGAATAGTGCTGCCATGAATGGTTTTCTGGGTTTCCAGGTATATCGTTTGCTGAAAATACTCATTTATCTGCAGAATGTCAACATTTTTGCTTCGAAGTTTTTTTTGTGCAGGGAGGTGGGGGGGTGGGGGTGGTAGTGATTCTTAATGAGAATCCAGAAATACAAGCGGGCAGCGGGTAAGAGTAGACACTGAAATAACCTTCCTGGAAGACAACCTGGCAATAGGCACAAGAACCCTAAAAATATCTATGCCCAGTGACTGATCATTCTACTTTAAGGAAATTCCTTATTGAGTATTTTACATGACTCAGATCTTCTAAGTGTTTTACATGTATTTACTCATCCGATTTATTGTAAGGAAATGATTAGAAATGTTCACAACAGTTTGTTTACAAAGAAGTCAACCATCCATCATTAGGAAATATATGAAAAAGTTGCAGACAAAGTGAAAAACTAACAAGAGGGGCATGATTTTGAAAGGCATTGTACTTCATGAAATTAACCTCTATGCAGCCACTGAAAATGTTTTTCAAAGAACATGAAAGATATAGGAAAAAGTAAACATTGATAAATGATAGAAAACAGTGTGTGTGTGTGTGTGCGTTAATCACTCAGTCATGTCTGACACTTTGTGACCCATGGATGAGCCATGGAATTCTCCTGACAAGAATACTAGAGTGGGCTGCCATTCCCTTCTCCAAGGAATCTTTCCCACCCAGGGACTGAACCCCGGTCTCCCACACTACTGACAGATTCTTTACCACTGAGCCAGCAAGGAAGCCCTAGGGAACAGTAGAATGCATAACATTAATTCCAGTCTCATTTTTTAAAGTACATACCTATATCTTAAACGTTATAATAGTGGTAATCTCTGGAAGACCTGGGTACTTTTGTATTCTTGATACTCTACTTCCCAGTTTTTGTACAAGATATTACTTTTGCCAACCAAAATGAATATGACTAACAAGACTAGTAAATAAAGGTATTTAAATTATAATGGGGAGACAAAAGAGACTGTAATACAATTAGGGCAATGATGCAGTTTTGCATAGGATGATATAAAAGCACTATGGAAAGACATTTAATCCAGAGATGAGAGGGAAGGGCACCGTCAAGGAAGATCTTCATTGTCTTACTTCTACTTAGGACTCAGAGGAAGAACTCCATCTCCAGGTTGGAGGGAACCTGCCCAGGAACATCCTGTTAATTTCTCCGCTCACTGCCCCTAGGGTATCAATTATCCCTTGTACCCTGGACACATGTTCTTCCCCCCTCTACAGGAAAGGCGTGAGCAGACTGAGAAAATGGAATTCCTTAACACCAAGGATACAATCAAAAGTCCAAAAGCCTCAAACCTGGAGGTAGCTGGTTCCATCTGCCCTCACCCCTGACTAAAAAGCCTCAAGGAAGGGCCTTCCCAGTCAGAAAAATTTAGGGCAAAAACATTTTGGATTTCCAGATGCCAGAAACTGTTCACAACAGTTTGTTTACAAAGAAGTCAACCATCCATCATTAGGAAATATATGAAAAAGTTGCAGACAAAGTGAAAAACTAACAAGAGGGGCATGATTTTGAAAGGCATTGTACTTCATGAAATTAACCTCTATGCAGCCACTGAAAATGTTTTTCAAAGAACATGAAAGATATAGGAAAAAGTAAACATTGATAAATGATAGAAAACAGTGTGTGTGTGTGTGTGCGTTAATCACTCAGTCATGTCTGACACTTTGTGACCCATGGATGAGCCATGGAATTCTCCTGACAAGAATACTAGAGTGGGCTGCCATTCCCTTCTCCAAGGAATCTTTCCCACCCAGGGACTGAACCCCGGTCTCCCACACTACTGACAGATTCTTTACCACTGAGCCAGCAAGGAAGCCCTAGGGAACAGTAGAATGCATAACATAAATTCCAGTCTCATTTTTTAAAGTACATACCTATATCTTAAACGTTATAATAGTGGTAATCTCTGGAAGACCTGGGTACTTTTGTATTCTTGATACTCTACTTCCCAGTTTTTGTACAAGATATTACTTTTGCCAACCAAAATGAATATGACTAACAAGACTAGTAAATAAAGGTATTTAAATTATAATGGGGAGACAAAAGAGACTGTAAAACAATTAGGGCAATGATGCAGTTTTGCATAGGATGATATAAAAGCACTATGGAAAGACATTTAATCCAGAGATAAGAGGGAAGGGCACCATCAAGGAAGATCTTCATTGTCTTACTTCTACTTAGGACTCAGAGGAAGAACTCCATCTCCAGGTTGGAGGGAGCCTGCCCAGGAACATCCTGTTAATTTCTCCGCTCACTACCCCTAGGGTATCAATTATCCCTTGTACCCTGGACACATGTTCTTCCCCCCTCTACAGGAAAGGCGTGAGCAGACTGAGAAAATGGAATTCCTTAACACCAAGGATACAATCAAAAGTCCAAAAGCCTCAAACCTGGAGGTAGCTGGTTCCATCTGCCCTCACCCCTGACTAAAAAGCCTCAAGGAAGGGCCTTCCCAGTCAGAAAAATTTAGGGCAAAAACATTTTGGATTTCCAGATGCCAGAAACTTCAGGCAGAGTAAACAAAGATTTATGTCAAAATTCACTGTCTCCTTGAGGTTAAGAAAAAAAATCCTTCTACTTGAAAAAGTAAAAGTATCAAGAGGTTACCCAGGTAGAGATAACACTCTATATCCATTCTCCTATGCTTTCTTTCTCTTCTGCCGATAGATCATCCCTGAAAGCCAAAGGAAAGCTGAGGACGGGGATTAAAGATACACCCTTGACATTTCAGGGACCAATTCTCACATAAGCAAATGACATTTGTTTAATAATTAATACATAGCAACATTTTGCTGTGTTCAGTAAACCATTCATTTGTGGTACAATAAACAGAGTAAATACTGATTATAAGAAAAACATATGGACCCCAAATTACCAGTATTTCATTGAGTTAAACTTGCTAATGAGATACTGTAGGGCTTTATGTATCACTAAATTGTCTAACTTTTGACATCTGAATCACATTAAGTTATCAAGGATTGCTGGTCAAAAAAACCCTGGGCTCAAAAAAACAATTTCCAAAGTCACTTCCACAGATACAAAGTAATACAAATTCATGTGACAAAGCAGCCCACACTCCCTTTCTCCCTCCTTCAAACATGCCCTCTTTGTTTTTCCTCCAACATTTTCTGTTTACAAATTTAATACTTAAAAATATTAACAAAATTCCTCATAAACTATTTACAGCTTTTCACGGTTATAGTGTTGCCTTAATTAAGATAAATAAAATTCCAGTCTAAGAGTTATTAACCAATCAAACCTCTACACTGTACAATGGGATAAATTTCTTATGCAGCTAAAATAGTTCCTTGAAAAAAATAAGTATTTGCATAATCACCAGGGATTCGGGTTTTATTCTATATAGAAACTAGATTTCTGGATAATTCCTATTCTGGTTGCCCATGATGGTATTAAAGAGGATACAGAGACAGAATTGGCAAGACTTGGTATCTTCCTATTTCATTTTTAAATACAATCAAAATATAGGAAAAGTATCGGTTTCGGGTAAGGAAAAAGAACTTTGGAGGATTTCTTTTTCATTACAAGCGGCACGGCTGTCGTAACATTCCCAGCATATACCAAGACTGTGAAAAGACGATCTGACGTGCCAAATAAGGACGCTGTCTTACTTTAACGTTGACAATTTGTTGGGTTTTCTCTCCTTCTGTTGCTGCTGCCAGAACCAGGCAACCTAAAAACTGATTAAGTAAAACTAGCTGTACTTGAAAATTAAGTGAAACTAACTGATCCTAGCGCTCAGCACTGACAGGAACGCTGTAACTGAACTGGTTTTCTCTCGCTGGGCCAGTAGAGGGAGACTGAGACATCTGGCCTGGTCTCGTAGTGTTTCTGCAAAATTGGGGAGGGGGGGGAGCGGAGGCTGTATTTAAATGTCCTGCTGTCAATCAAAGGACACTTCCTACAATCACAGTCACCATATCTGCTATTACCCGCGAGCGTACTCTCGCCCAGATACACCCCGAAACGGTGCTCGGGAAACCTGCTTCACCTAAAAGTGACCGCAGGCTTGGCCACAACACCCAAATAAGGACTTTGGGAGCCCGACCTCAACTAGTTTCTTTGTTTAAATGCCTGCGAATCCCTCCCACGCCGGAGTCAAGAGGCTTGTGGCGCCGCCCTTTATTAGCCTCACACTTTGATTACAAAACACACGAGTCGGCGGCTCGGCGGCGGGGGCGGCCCGAGCTCTCACAAACGTCAAACCCGAAACACAGGCGGCGGCCGGGCCAGAGGGCGACGCTCGCCGCCCCCGCCGCCCGCCCCGGAGTCCCCACCGGCCGGCGAAAGTTCGCCCGCCCCGGGCCCCCGGGCGCCGGCCCCGCGGGCGCCGGGAAATCGCACTCTTTGTAAAGTTTGAGCCGCGGCGCGGGGGCGGCGCGGGGGGCGGGGGGCGCGAGGCTGTCCCTTCGGGCCCCGCTGCCCACTCCATCCGCTCCGCCCCCGCGGGGCCGGGCTGCGCCGCCCCGGCCGCTGCGGGCCGAGACCCGAGCCGACCCGCCGGCCGGCCCCGGACCCCGGCCCGAACTTCCGACTGGCATCTCGCAAGTCCCCGCCAGCGCCTCATCTGTTGCTCTGTTGACTCCGCGGAGCCCCGCCGGGCCGGCGCTGCCGACGCCCCCGTCCCAGCGCCCGCGGCCGAGGAAGTTTGATCCGGCCGGGGAAGGGGGCGCGACCGAGCCCCGCCGTCAGGGGCGGCGGCGAGGAGGGCAATTTCTGGAGACCCCGGCCCGGGGCCGGCGCTCGTCGCCCGGAAGGAAGGCGCGGCGGCCGCCGGCCGGCCGGGTGGCGACTCCGGGCCGGGAGCCCCGGGCGGGCGGGGCGGCGGCCGGGCTGCGGGCGCGGCGAGGGGCGGCGGGCCGGGCCGGCGCTCCGCCCGCCGCCTCCGCCGGCGCCTGCCCGGCCGCGTCCCCTCGCCCCGGTCCGCCCCGGCCAACTTCCCGGCCGGTCCCCTTTGTTCCCGTTTGTTGTGGCGACTCTTCGGCCGGCCGGGCGATCCCACCAGCCCCGCCAGCCCGCCCGGCGCCCGGCGAGCCCGGGGCCCCGCGCGCCCCGCTGTCCGGGCCGGGGGCTCGGCTCTGGGGCCCCTCGGCGCTCGGGGCGGCGCGGCGGCCGGGCGGCCGGCGGCGCGGGCGGCTGGCGCGGCGACCGCGGCGGTTGGCCGGTAGCCGCCGGCGGCGGCGGGGCTGGAGGGGGTTTATTTACCTGCCGTGGAACCAGTCCTTGCAGATATCGCACTCGATCATGAAGCGGTTCACGTCGTACGGCTGCCGGCACACACAGTACACCGGCGGGGGCGGCGGGGGCGCCGAGGCCCGGCCCGGAGCCGCCACCGACACGGCTGCCGCGGCGGCTCCAGCTGCTGCTCCGGCGGCCACCGCCGCCGCCGCTCCGGCCATCTTTAAAAAACACACACACGCTCGCTCGCTGCTCCGCTTGCCGACTGGAGCGAGCGCAGCCGCCAGCCAGCGCCGCCTCCTGCAGCAGCCGGAGCAGCAGCCGCGGCGGCGGCGGCGGCGGCGGCGGCGCCCCAGTGCGCGCGCGCGGGGCCGCGGCCGGGCCGGGAGGGGGCGGGCGGCAGGCGGCAGGCGCGCGCACGACGCGCGAGGACCGGGCCCGGCTCCTTCCGGCGCTCGGCGCGGGGCTGCGCGTGTCGCGCACGTCGCCCTGCTGCCGGCGCGCGCGCCGCGCTCCCCTCGCGTCGGGCCGGGCGGAGGGACGAGCTGAAGGGCACGCGGGGCGGGGGAGGCGCAGGGGCGCCGCGGCTCCCTGAGGACACGCGCGGCGGCGCGGGAGCGCGGCCCCGGGAGAGGGCCGGCGGGTGCGCGCGCGAACAGCCGGCTCGGGTATTTCGGAGTGGACGCAGAGGCCGGGCAAGTTCCTGCGCCAGGTAGGGCGGCGCGCCGCGTCTGTGCCCTGGATCCTGCCCCCGAGGAAATAAGAGGCGCGCCAGGGCCCCCTCCCGACCCGGGGAGTGTCTTAAATCAATTAACCTCCGTGGGTCGGAGCCGAGGGTTAACAGCGCAGCGATCTGGTTAAGTCCTGCTGAGAATAGGAGTGTGCCTGGGGAGTCCTCCAAACTTGTTAAACGTCCCACCCGAGTTCCCACCGACCTGCTAGGAAACTAGTGTTGATGGAGCCACTGGTAGGCGACGGAGGTTGTCCCCAAGAGGAATTCATTTAACGTCTGGGAGCCCAGAGGGACCAGCCTGGAAATGTGGTGGGTGGAGAAAGGACCGGAGAGGAACCTGGCGTGCTTATAAACAACACGACTTGGATGCGAGTACGTTCGAGTTTCCCAAGTTTGGGAAATAGGAATCAGATTCTAAGTGACAGTGACACCTCGGAAAGGGGCTATTATAAAAAGCGGTAATATGGTACGTGCTCAGATATCGCACTCGATCATGAAGCGGTTCACGTCGTACGGCTGCCGGCACACACAGTACACCGGCGGGGGCGGCGGGGGCGCCGAGGCCCGGCCCGGAGCCGCCACCGACACGGCTGCCGCGGCGGCTCCAGCTGCTGCTCCGGCGGCCACCGCCGCCGCCGCTCCGGCCATCTTTAAAAAACACACACACGCTCGCTCGCTGCTCCGCTTGCCGACTGGAGCGAGCGCAGCCGCCAGCCAGCGCCGCCTCCTGCAGCAGCCGGAGCAGCAGCCGCGGCGGCGGCGCCCCAGTGCGCGCGCGCGGGGCCGCGGCCGGGCCGGGAGGGGGCGGGCGGCAGGCGGCAGGCGCGCGCACGACGCGCGAGGACCGGGCCCGGCTCCTTCCGGCGCTCGGCGCGGGGCTGCGCGTGTCGCGCACGTCGCCCTGCTGCCGGCGCGCGCGCCGCGCTCCCCTCGCGTCGGGCCGGGCGGAGGGACGAGCTGAAGGGCACGCGGGGCGGGGGAGGCGCAGGGGCGCCGCGGCTCCCTGAGGACACGCGCGGCGGCGCGGGAGCGCGGCCCCGGGAGAGGGCCGGCGGGTGCGCGCGCGAACAGCCGGCTCGGGTATTTCGGAGTGGACGCAGAGGCCGGGCAAGTTCCTGCGCCAGGTAGGGCGGCGCGCCGCGTCTGTGCCCTGGATCCTGCCCCCGAGGAAATAAGAGGCGCGCCAGGGCCCCCTCCCGACCCGGGGAGTGTCTTAAATCAATTAACCTCCGTGGGTCGGAGCCGAGGGTTAACAGCGCAGCGATCTGGTTAAGTCCTGCTGAGAATAGGAGTGTGCCTGGGGAGTCCTCCAAACTTGTTAAACGTCCCACCCGAGTTCCCACCGACCTGCTAGGAAACTAGTGTTGATGGAGCCACTGGTAGGCGACGGAGGTTGTCCCCAAGAGGAATTCATTTAACGTCTGGGAGCCCAGAGGGACCAGCCTGGAAATGTGGTGGGTGGAGAAAGGACCGGAGAGGAACCTGGCGTGCTTATAAACAACACGACTTGGATGCGAGTACGTTCGAGTTTCCCAAGTTTGGGAAATAGGAATCAGATTCTAAGTGACAGTGACACCTCGGAAAGGGGCTATTATAAAAAGCGGTAATATGGTACGTGTCAGATCATAAGCTACTAATAAATATTTTTGAATGAAGGATGAGATTGATAAGAATAACAACATCCAATAGAAACGGATTGCCTTGTTATAATCAGGCGAATTGGAAGAGATGTTAAGAATTATGGAATCACACAACACTAAAAATCAACTATATTTAATAAAATTTTTATATATGTATATATATGAATTATAGGATCCGATGTCCGTAGCTAGATTTCGCAGGCAACTATCCCCTCTCTCTCCACCACAAGCAGAGAATAATCACTGAGCTACTCTAACCTTTTTATAACTGAAGAAAGCAACTAATTTGCCTCAAGTCTCAAATCTGGGCTTGAGCTCAAGCGTTTAAGTTTCTTGATTCTTCAGCCAGTTTTTTTTTTTCTACCACACCATCGCTTGTACATATTTTGCAGGGAAAGAAACACCTGGAGTCATAGTGGACCACAGAGTTAATGAGTTCAAAACATTTCTACTAGTGAAAAAGAAAAGTGACTGTAATTTTGACGTAAGTTTAGAGGCATCCTGAATCCGGGGAGTGAAGAGCCTTACATTCAAACTCTGCTCTGTAGAAGCTATGTGACTTTGAGCTAGTCACTCTATTTCTCTTGAATTAGATTCTTGAAGATCTCTTCAAAGAAAAATTCTGGATAATAATATATACCTTAGGGCCTCCCTGGCGGTCCAGTGGGTAAAGAGTCCGCCTTGTGGTGCAAGTGGCACCGGTTAGATCCCTGGCCGAATATCCCACATGCCACAGAGCGGCTGGACCGATGTGTCCTGCTGAGAATAGGAGTGTGCCTGGGGAGTCCTCCAAATGTTAAACGTCCCACCCGAGTTCCCACCGACCTGCTAGGAAACTAGTGTTGATGGAGCCACTGGTAGGCGACGGAGGTTGTCCCCAAGAGGAATTCATTTAACGTCTGGGAGCCCAGAGGGACCAGCCTGGAAATGTGGTGGGTGGAGAAAGGACCGGAGAGGAACCTGGCGTGCTTATAAACAACACGACTTGGATGCGAGTACGTTCGAGTTTCCCAAGTTTGGGAAATAGGAATCAGATTCTAAGTGACAGTGACACCTCGGAAAGGGGCTATTATAAAAAGCGGTAATATGGTACGTGTCAGATCATAAGCTACTAATAAATATTTTTGAATGAAGGATGAGATTGATAAGAATAACAACATCCAATAGAAACGGATTGCCTTGTTATAATCAGGCGAATTGGAAGAGATGTTAAGAATTATGGAATCACACAACACTAAAAATCAACTATATTTAATAAAATTTTTATATATGTATATATATGAATTATAGGATCCGATGTCCGTAGCTAGATTTCGCAGGCAACTATCCCCTCTCTCTCCACCACAAGCAGAGAATAATCACTGAGCTACTCTAACCTTTTTATAACTGAAGAAAGCAACTAATTTGCCTCAAGTCTCAAATCTGGGCTTGAGCTCAAGCGTTTAAGTTTCTTGATTCTTCAGCCAGTTTTTTTTTTTCTACCACACCATCGCTTGTACATATTTTGCAGGGAAAGAAACACCTGGAGTCATAGTGGACCACAGAGTTAATGAGTTCAAAACATTTCTACTAGTGAAAAAGAAAAGTGACTGTAATTTTGACGTAAGTTTAGAGGCATCCTGAATCCGGGGAGTGAAGAGCCTTACATTCAAACTCTGCTCTGTAGAAGCTATGTGACTTTGAGCTAGTCACTCTATTTCTCTTGAATTAGATTCTTGAAGATCTCTTCAAAGAAAAATTCTGGATAATAATATATACCTTAGGGCCTCCCTGGCGGTCCAGTGGGTAAAGAGTCCGCCTTGTGGTGCAAGTGGCACCGGTTAGATCCCTGGCCGGGGAATATCCCACATGCCACAGAGCGGCTGGACCGATGTGTCCAATTATGAGCCAGCCCTCTGGAGTGCATGCACCCAGAGCCGGTGTTCTGCAGTGAGGGAGGCCGCTGCAATGGGAAGCCCACACAGGCCAAAGAATAAAGGTGGATGAAAAATAAATAAAAAACCAATAAAAGAGGCCAAAATTTTTTTTAAAAGTAATAATATCTGCCTTAACTACCTCACAGAGGCTTTATCACAAGCAAAAGAGACCATGGTGTTTTTTTTTAAGTGCACTGTAGAGGATGTGTGTTGTCGCAGAATGGGGAGCAGCGAGAGCTCCTCGTGTTGGAGTCGTGGTGAGAAGGGCATCCACGCAGGGACGTGGCCTGGCACGGGGTGCTCTCAGTGCTCCAGGAACCACCTGGGCTGAAGATGTCAGCATGGATGGAGTGAGGAGGATGGCCAGGCAGAAGAGGAGGCAGCCGTGGTGATCAGAGAGAGGTTATGTACAAGAGGACTGATACCTAAATACAGGAAGGAAAAGGGGAGCCAGTTTCTCACTGTTGAGGAAGAGAGTTACAAATATGGAAAGAAAACTAGAATGACCCTTTTAGTAGTAAGCTGGTAGTAGAAGTATCAATCTATTTCTATTTATAGAAATAAATATAGGTATATAAATCAACGTGTACTCTGTCCACCGAGAGAGTCTGGGACACAACAAAATGATAAGTATGTCCAGCCCAGGTCTTGGCTTCTAAATACTCTTCTGCACTTCATTTTCCTTCCTGGCCAGGTGGCTGATTCCAGGACTGGAGAAGAGAAGTAACCCATGAGACTGAAGTCCCTAGTTGTGCCAGAAGACAAGTGTATGTTCAAAGAATTGGGGGCGGCGGGGGGTTGCCTGTCAAAAGGACACAGGGCAACTTGTGTCCCAAGTCGGGGCCAAAAAATAATAAATGTGTTAAAACCCATTGAATAGCATAGGAAACTAAGAGGTAAATCAACATAAATTGAAAATCTGAAAATGATTGGAATATTTACATAGTTTCAAAGTATCTACTCACAAAACTCTTACTAACTACAAAGAGAATTAAAGTAACTTTACAGGGGAGAAGTCTAGCCAGCACCATCTTAAGCGATCAAGGGCCATCAGCAATGGGACACATCAGAATCACGCACACCTGATAGGCTCCAGTGAGGAAACTGGCATCACTTCTGTGTATTTTCACCTGGTCTACTTAGTTGAGTCTCCAGTTTAGAAATGCAGCTTGTTTCAAAGTCACATCAGAAATTCAGCAAGAATGTAAATACTATAAGGCATTCAAATCTGTAAGGAAAGGTTAAAGAAATTGTACACACAAAGATTTGACCTTGAGAAGAAAGAGATGAAGGCTGGGACTCTGAAAAATGCCAACATTTTAGTGACAGGCTCCATGCCTAATGATTAAGAGCATGTGTTTGAGTTCCACAGTCTCCTATCTCTGTGAAAACTTGCTGCTGGGTTTTAGTTTTCTTATTTTAAGGCATGATAAGAATATCTCCTTCACACAGTTTAGTACATTAAATGAGAGAACAAAATGCAAGTCACAATTCTTGGCACATACTAACCCACATAGCTAACTCTTAGCTCTAAGTCTGGCTCAGCGGTAAAGCATCCACTTGTCAAGGCAGAACACTCAGGTTCGATCCCTGGGTTGGGAAGATCCCCTGGAGAAGGAAATGGCAACCCACTCCAGTATTCCTGCCCGAGAAATCCTATAAGCAGAAGAGCCTGGTGGGCTACAGTCCATGGAGTCACAAAGAGTTGGAGATGACATAGTGACTAAACAGCAATAATTATGAGTAATTATTTGATTTGTTTATTATTAATAATAATAGGACCAAAGAGAACCTAGAAAAATAGGCAAGACTAGAGAGTATTATCCTCCCAAAAAGGAAGAGAATTTCGTCTTAGGAATTTTCCTGGCCAGGTGGTTTCAGGAGAGAAAGTAACCCATGAGACTGAAGTCCCTAGTTGTGCCAGAAGACAAGTGTATGTTCAAAGAATTGGGGGCGGGGTTGCCTGTCAAGGACACAGGGCAACTTGTGTCCCAAGTCGGGGCCAAAAAATAATAAATGTGTTAAAACCCATTGAATAGCATAGGAAACTAAGAGGTAAATCAACATAAATTGAAAATCTGAAAATGATTGGAATATTTACATAGTTTCAAAGTATCTACTCACAAAACTCTTACTAACTACAAAGAGAATTAAAGTAACTTTACAGGGGAGAAGTCTAGCCAGCACCATCTTAAGCGATCAAGGGCCATCAGCAATGGGACACATCAGAATCACGCACACCTGATAGGCTCCAGTGAGGAAACTGGCATCACTTCTGTGTATTTTCACCTGGTCTACTTAGTTGAGTCTCCAGTTTAGAAATGCAGCTTGTTTCAAAGTCACATCAGAAATTCAGCAAGAATGTAAATACTATAAGGCATTCAAATCTGTAAGGAAAGGTTAAAGAAATTGTACACACAAAGATTTGACCTTGAGAAGAAAGAGATGAAGGCTGGGACTCTGAAAAATGCCAACATTTTAGTGACAGGCTCCATGCCTAATGATTAAGAGCATGTGTTTGAGTTCCACAGTCTCCTATCTCTGTGAAAACTTGCTGCTGGGTTTTAGTTTTCTTATTTTAAGGCATGATAAGAATATCTCCTTCACACAGTTTAGTACATTAAATGAGAGAACAAAATGCAAGTCACAATTCTTGGCACATACTAACCCACATAGCTAACTCTTAGCTCTAAGTCTGGCTCAGCGGTAAAGCATCCACTTGTCAAGGCAGAACACTCAGGTTCGATCCCTGGGTTGGGAAGATCCCCTGGAGAAGGAAATGGCAACCCACTCCAGTATTCCTGCCCGAGAAATCCTATAAGCAGAAGAGCCTGGTGGGCTACAGTCCATGGAGTCACAAAGAGTTGGAGATGACATAGTGACTAAACAGCAATAATTATGAGTAATTATTTGATTTGTTTATTATTAATAATAATAGGACCAAAGAGAACCTAGAAAAATAGGCAAGACTAGGAGAGTATTATCCCCCTCCCAAAAAGGGGGAAGAGAATTTCAGAAAGAATATCTTGGAGGAGAGACGCCCAGCTGCATGCCAGCATTGGTTGGCAATGACCATAGGACTCCCTCAGCCTTTCTCCTTTGCAGGCCCTCTAGTACCTACTGTACATCTTACTTAATTTTCATATCAAGCTTAAGTCGCTTTGTGGATTGTTTTTAATACCCCACTTATCTGTAAACCCTCATTTCTCTAAAAAGCAATGTCTGCTCCAGCCTGACAGCTTTGCTTCCCACCACTACCGATGCTGGTCTCTCTCCATGACCATGTCTGCTGTTCCCTTCCTCAGTATCCCTTCTCCTTCCTTTTTCTTCAAAACCCACCTTCTCAGTCCTCTGATTCTTCCATGTTCCTTTCTATATGAATAATTTAATTTTCACATCACTTGTGTGCTCCTCAGGCCTTCAGTCAGTGCCTGAACATTTTTTTCTCCTAGAGGATATCTACTTTTCTCCTTACAGAGTGAGAAAAAGAAGGAGCTTGTTCTAAAACACTATCCATACTTGAAGAAAAAACAGAATCATTAGAAAAAATGAATCAGTTTGTTGTACACCTGAAACTATTACAACATTGTATGTCAACTATACCTCAATAAAAAGAAGAGAAGAACTATGATTTGTCAACTTTGGTCCTAATTGAAAAAAGAAATCTAGCAATGTAGTTGTGGGTAACTAGGGACATCTTAATACAACCTGGTAGATGATTTTAAATAAACATTTATTTTCTTTGATGTGAACACTAGTATGGTTTTGTAGAAGAATGCCCTTATTTTTAGGAAACATATGCTAAGGTTTTGATATTTTCAAATTGTGGTGCTGGAGAAGACTTTTTTTTTCTTTTGCCACTTCTATTGATCTTTCATTCGTTTATCTTTGTTCTTTGGACTGTGTGGGCCTCCCATCACAGTGGCCTCTCTCGCAGAGCACCGGCTCTGGATGCATATGCTCCAGAGCTCCAGCTCCATAGTTGGACACATCAGTCCAGCTGCTCTGCGGCACATGGGATCTCCCCAGGCCAGGGATCGAACCAGCGCTGCTTGCACCGCATGACGATATCCTTACCCGCTGGACCACCAGGGAAGCCCTGGAGAAAACTCGAGAGTCCTTTGGACAGCAAGGAAATAAAACCAGTCAATCCTAAAGGAAATCAACCCTGAATATTCATTGGAAGGTCTGATGCTGAAACTAATACTTTGGCCACCTGATGGGAAGAAAAGACTCTGGTGTTGAAAAGGACTGAAGGCAAAAGGAGAAGGGGGCAGAGGATGAGATGGTTGGATGGCATCACCAACTCAGTGGACATGAGTTTGAGCAAACTCTGGGAGATAGTGAAGAGCAGGGAGGCCTGGTGGGCTGTAGGCCATGGGGTCACAAAGAGTTGGACATGATTGAGAGACTGAACAGCAATAACAAAGCTAAGGTTTTAAAGGTAAAGCATTATGATGCCAGCAATTGCATTGAAAGGTTCAGCCAAAAAAAGAAAGTGGGGGGGCTTCCCTGGTGGTCCAGTGGGTAAGGACACCGCCTTGCAGTGCAAGGGGTGCCAGTTCGATCCCTGGCCTGGGAGGATACCACGTGCCGCGAAGCGGCTGGACCGATGTGTCCAACTACAGAGCTGGAGCTCTGGAGCACATACGCCCAGAGCTGGTGCCCTGCAACAAGAGAGGCCACTGCGATGGGAGGCCCACACAGGCCAAAGAGCAAAGATGGAAATAAATGAAAGACCAATAGATGTGGCCAAAACAAAACAAAACCAAAACACCAAAAAAAAAAAAAAAAAAGGAAAAACAAGATAGAGATGAATGAAGCAAATACAATGATATTAACAGCTGCTGAATCTAGGTAATGATGTGTGTATGAGTATCCATGGCGCTAGTCTTTCATCTGCATTTTTTTTTATTTTGGCCTCTGATTTTTTATTTATTTATTTTTCATCCATCTTTATTCTTTGGCCTGTGTGGGCCTCCCATTGCAGTGGCCTCTCTCATTGCAGAGCACTGGCCCTAGGTGCATGCACTCCAGAGGGCTGGCTCATAATTGGACACACTGATCCAGCCGCTCCGTGGCATGTGGGATCTTCCCCGGCCAGGGATCTAACCAGTGCCCCCTGCACTTCAAGGCGGACTCTTCACCCACTGAACCACCAGGGAAGCCCTCCTCTGCATTTTTATAAGTGTTCATAAGTTTAAAATATAACCTCTCCTGAGTCTTTTCAAAAGTAAAATGAATGATATTTTTGCAGTGGACAATATTTTCTAGAGTTACACCTGTCTTTCAGAGATCAAAGTGCCATGGGACTATTATTTTGCTTAAGCTTTACAAACCCAAGGGTCATGAAATAAGAGGGAAAATTGGATTCTTCTAGACAGGAATAGGCAGGGACACCTGTTACAGAGAAAGTTTCCTAAATGCTCCTCTGTTCCCAGCACTCCATCCCTTGTGTAGTGAGTGATGGTGTGACTCATGGGCGTGTGCCCCGCATGTGGACAGCGAAGGAGCAGCAAACTGTTGATACCTACTGTTTTAGACTTCATCTCCTTACAAAAAGCTCCAACTGCACCCCAGTCTAACCATGATAAAAAAAAAATCAGACAAATTCCAATAAAGGGGTGTTCTACAAAGTACCAGACTGGTACAGTACTCCCCCAAACTGTCAAGGTCATGAAAAACAAGAAAAACCTGAGAAAAATATTACAGCCAAGAGAAACCTCAGGAAACATGACAATTAAATGTAATGCAGTATCCTACCAAGGGGGAAAAGCGGGGGGAGGGATGGATTGGAATTGATGTATGTATACTATTAGTACTATATATAAAACAGAGAACTAGCGAGAACGTACTGTATATCACAGGGAACTTGGTGCTCTGTGGTGACCTAGGCGGAAAGTAAATCCAAAATAGAGGGGATGTACGCATAAGTATAGCTGATTCACTTTGCCATAGAGCAGAAACTAATACAGCAATGTAAAGCAACAATATTCCAATGAAAAAAGAGTGAGTTTAATCATAGAAGTGAGAAAATGCAGAAACAAAGGAAAACAGTTTTTCAAGGTCTATAGACAGTATTCTAAGCTGAATCCTGTGAACTGTCTTATAGACACTGAAACCCTCACCAGGTGGATACGTTAACTATGTTATGATCAGACTGTAGCCAAGACATAAACTGCCACAGTTATGAGAACTTGTCTCAAAGAAATGAAAACAAACCTACCCTGGAACTGAAGTTTGGCTGTTCTTAAAATGATCAAGATGATGCTGATCACACCACCACATGACCAATTTCAAGATGACTGTCAGAGCTGACTGTGCCATTTCTCCATGGAGGCCCTCCCTCAGTCTATGAACGTTCTTGCACACTGATTGTCAGTGGAAGGAGTCGACGTTTGGACAGGAATCTACTCTGTTCCTCCCTGCCCCATGTTGCTGGCATCCAAAATAAAGCAAAGTTTCCTTCCCACCAAAAAATAAAAAAATAAGTGTAATGTGGTTTCCTAGATGGGGTTCTGGAAAAGAAAAAGGAGGTTAGGTTAAACTAAGGAAATGGGCTTCCCTGGTGGTCCAGTGGGTAAGGACACCGCCTTGCAGTACAAGGGGTGCTGGTTTGATCCCTGGCCTGGGAAGATCCCATGTGCCGTGTAGCAGCTGCACCCATGTGTCCAGTTAGGAGCCAGTGCTCTGGAGTGCATGCGCCCAGAGCCAGTGCTCAGCAACGAGAGAGGCCACTGTGATGGGAGGCCCACACAGGCCAAAGTACAAAGATAAATAAATGAAAGACCAGTAGAAGTGGTCAAAAAAATTTTATTTTTAATAAAAAATAACTAAGGAAATATGAGTAAACCATGAGCGATAGTTAATTACAATGTATCAAAATCAGTTTGGTTTTTGTAAAAAATGTATTGGACAAGTGGAGGATGTTAATAACAGGGGAATCTTGGTACCCGCTTATGGGAACTCTATACTATTGTCTCAACTTTTTCTGTCGATTTAAAACTTTCAGGGGCCTATAGTTTAGAGCTAGCCCATAATCAGCATGCTTTGGAATTGTCATTGTTTTGGTCCCCAAAACTCTTGGGTACATTACCTACGAAGTCCCCATGTTTCAAATACCAGTCCATTTACTATGAAACAGTTATGCAGGGCATTAGATCATGGTTTGCCATTCTGAGGTCTGGAAAACTTCAATGCAGATGGAGATGATGCACCTGGTGGCATGAAGTGGACGGTTTTAACTATAGAAAGTATTCTAAGCTGAATCCTGTGAACTGTCTTATAGACACTGAAACCCTCACCAGGTGGATACGTTAACTATGTTATGATCAGACTGTAGCCAAGACATAAACTGCCACAGTTATGAGAACTTGTCTCAAAGAAATGAAAACAAACCTACCCTGGAACTGAAGTTTGGCTGTTCTTAAAATGATCAAGATGATGCTGATCACACCACCACATGACCAATTTCAAGATGACTGTCAGAGCTGACTGTGCCATTTCTCCATGGAGGCCCTCCCTCAGTCTATGAACGTTCTTGCACACTGATTGTCAGTGGAAGGAGTCGACGTTTGGACAGGAATCTACTCTGTTCCTCCCTGCCCCATGTTGCTGGCATCCAAAATAAAGCAAAGTTTCCTTCCCACCAAAAAATAAAAAAATAAGTGTAATGTGGTTTCCTAGATGGGGTTCTGGAAAAAAAAAAGGAGGTTAGGTTAAACTAAGGAAATGGGCTTCCCTGGTGGTCCAGTGGGTAAGGACACCGCCTTGCAGTACAAGGGGTGCTGGTTTGATCCCTGGCCTGGGAAGATCCCATGTGCCGTGTAGCAGCTGCACCCATGTGTCCAGTTAGGAGCCAGTGCTCTGGAGTGCATGCGCCCAGAGCCAGTGCTCAGCAACGAGAGAGGCCACTGTGATGGGAGGCCCACACAGGCCAAAGTACAAAGATAAATAAATGAAAGACCAGTAGAAGTGGTCAAAAAAATTTTATTTTTAATAAAAAATAACTAAGGAAATATGAGTAAACCATGAGCGATAGTTAATTACAATGTATCAAAATCAGTTTGGTTTTTGTAAAAAATGTATTGGACAAGTGGAGGATGTTAATAACAGGGGAATCTTGGTACCCGCTTATGGGAACTCTATACTATTGTCTCAACTTTTTCTGTCGATTTAAAACTTTCAGGGGCCTATAGTTTAGAGCTAGCCCATAATCAGCATGCTTTGGAATTGTCATTGTTTTGGTCCCCAAAAACTCTTGGGTACATTACCTACGAAGTCCCCATGTTTCAAATACCAGTCCATTTACTATGAAACAGTTATGCAGGGCATTAGATCATGGTTTGCCATTCTGAGGTCTGGAAAACTTCAATGCAGATGGAGATGATGCACCTGGTGGCATGAGCAACATGTTATGAATAACGATTTAGTCTGGAAAATCATGCGTGTCTGTATTTGCATGTATGTGTACCTGTCATTAGCCTGAGGGGATGCAGAATTTTAAAGTATTTATTCATCCATCCACCTCTTCATCTATTAATTCATTATTGAGCATCTACTCCATGTATCTGGTAAGAACACAAGAACAAAAGACATCATTTGTGCTCAGTAGGCTCCGTCCATGAAAGAGAGAAGCAAGTAAATATAAAACCATAACAAGACATGCTAAGGGTTGTAATGGAGACAAACACCAAGAGCTCTGGCCACACACAGAAAGTCCATCTAATCTGGAATGGGGTTGATCAGGGAATGTTTAGTCTGAAAGGACAGAAAAATGTTTAAAGAAATTATGATTTCTTCACCGTCCCTACTTATGAAATAGTAAAAAAAAACCAAACTCTTCTTCTTTATTTTTACTTTCCAAGCAGAATAAAGAAGTTTTACTCTCACCTCAGGTAGAGTGGGATACATATATATATACATATATGTATGTATATGTTTGAGGATTTTCAGGTTTTAAGAAGCAAACCAAATAACCAAGGTAATCCTTACTAGTAATGAGTCTGGGATGTGGATAGTTAAAGGAGACAATGAGAGGCAGAGGCAAAATCTTCTGTGTAGCAACAACAGCATTTATAAGCACTCTAGGTGATGTATTTAGCAGTACTGTAGGTATAAACAAAAATTTGATAAACCCTGTAACAGGAAAGGGTGGACCAAGTTCTTGGGACTTCCCTGGTGGGTCAGAGGTTAAGACTCCACACTCCCAGTGCAGGGGTCATGGGTTCAATCCCCGGCTGGGAAACTAAGATGCTGCATGCCACATGCCACAGAGAAAAAAAGGAAAAAATTATAGACAAGTTCTTAATAAATTTTGTTTGCTTATTGCCGGATCAGACCCTGCCCAAATCTTTACCTACGAAGTCCCCATGTTTCAAATACCAGTCCATTTACTATGAAACAGTTATGCAGGGCATTAGATCATGGTTTGCCATTCTGAGGTCTGGAAAACTTCAATGCAGATGGAGATGATGCACCAGGTGGGATGAACAATATGTTATGAATATCGATTTCATCTGGAAAATCATGCGTGGCTGTATTTGCATGTATGTATACCTGTCATTAGCCTGAGGGGATGCAGAATTTTAAAGTATTTATTCATCCATCCACCTCTTCATCTATTAATTCATTATTGAGCATCTACTCCATGTATCTGGTAAGAACACAAGAACAAAAGACATCATTTGTGCTCAGTAGGCTCCGTCCATGAAAGAGAGAAGCAAGTAAATATAAAACCATAACAAGACATGCTAAGGGTTGTAATGGAGACAAACACCAAGAGCTCTGGCCACACACAGAAAGTCCATCTAATCTGGAATGGGGTTGATCAGGGAATGTTTAGTCTGAAAGGACAGAAAAATGTTTAAAGAAATTATGATTTCTTCACCGTCCCTACTTATGAAATAGTAAAAAAAAACCAAACTCTTCTTCTTTATTTTTACTTTCCAAGCAGAATAAAGAAGTTTTACTCTCACCTCAGGTAGAGTGGGATACATATATATATACATATATGTATGTATATGTTTGAGGATTTTCAGGTTTTAAGAAGCAAACCAAATAACCAAGGTAATCCTTACTAGTAATGAGTCTGGGATGTGGATAGTTAAAGGAGACAATGAGAGGCAGAGGCAAAATCTTCTGTGTAGCAACAACAGCATTTATAAGCACTCTAGGTGATGTATTTAGCAGTACTGTAGGTATAAACAAAAATTTGATAAACCCTGTAACAGGAAAGGGTGGACCAAGTTCTTGGGACTTCCCTGGTGGGTCAGAGGTTAAGACTCCACACTCCCAGTGCAGGGGTCATGGGTTCAATCCCCGGCTGGGAAACTAAGATGCTGCATGCCACATGCCACAGAGAAAAAAAGGAAAAAATTATAGACAAGTTCTTAATAAATTTTGTTTGTATTCTTATTTCAGGGGTTATTCCTCCTTGTTTTTAATTGATGGCAATCAGCAGTCACTCCTAATAATCAGCAAACAAATACTTTTTTAAATGCAAAGAATCTCTTTCAAATTGAACCCAAATGACAAATAATTCTTTGTGTGACCTGAAACTGCTGTATAAATATACATGTAATAAGTTTGGATAGTGTTCTTTGTCTTTGAATTCCTCATATATGACTTATAGAACTTTTGCCTATGGATAACCAGTTTACAGCCTATTATACATTACCTCATAGAGCTATTCTTTTATAGGTCCTAATTAACATTAAAACAAAAAGGGGGTGGGAGGGAGGCTTTCAAGGGAGGGGATATACACATACCCGTGCATGTTGTTGTACAGTAGAAAGTAACACAACGTTGTAAAGCAATTATCCTCCAATTTAAAAAAAAGGTTTTGAAGTTTTAGTTATGCTTTTTAATTGCACAAAAGCTCTATGGTATAAATACTATAGTATTAGAGATAGTTTTCAATTCCCAGCTATCTTTTGCTTAAGTACTTAAAAATAGGAATTAATGTATAGTCAGGCTTAATATTCAGAACTGGTTAGGGGAAAGAAGCTTATAATCTCATATTGTTTAAGAGAAAATAGCTTTAAAGATGATTTTAGGGTGGGGATCAGGGATATGCATATGACTGATCTAGGAACATACATGTCTGTGAACAACAAAACTCTGTAAAACCTTTAAAATAAATAATTTTTTTAAAAAAAGATGATTTTAACAAAAACACTAAAAAGAACTACCTTAGCATGTAGAAACAAACGTAAGTTGGGTTAATAAGGTTTTACTGAGGTCTGTTTCATGTAAGGCAGTACATTGAATGCCATGAAGAAAATGAAAGGCACTTATAAATAGTTCCTGATTTTAACTTATAATTTACAGTATTAAAAAAAAATAGTGAGCATAGAGTTAATCATGTGTTACCCAGGTAGCCCTATAATCCCAAGTTTTCAAAGAACTTGAGGAAAAGAACACTGAGTCAAGAACAAATGCAGAATTACAGCACAGATTTGTATAAAAGGTGTGAGGAAGACTAAAGCCTAGAATGAGCTGGGCCTTGCCAAGATAAATTCAGGACAACTCCAAGGACTCTGGGATCTATATTTAGAGTGAGAAAAAGAACAAGGAAGGTGTAGGCATGATGGTAGGGGTGGATGGCATACTGTTGACAGATGATAAAGCAAAATTCTCAATATCTATTTCATTTTCATCTCTTATCAGAAGATGTCTTTTGAGTTAGAAATAGTCTCTGCCAAAAAAAGATGTGAGACTTAAGTCTAGGTTTGACCTACTTCCTTGTAGCAGCACTGGAAGACAGACTAGAAAGGGTCTCTGTTTGATGCTAAGCTTCTTGAGTGGGCCAAAGGGAAGTATCCAAACACGGGAGAGGCAGAGGCAGGTGCTCCTAGAGAGACAGATCCAGGTGCAGATGAGTGAAGGACCAGGTTATCCACCCGAAACAGTAAAACCAGATGACAATGCAAAGAACACTGCTGGTGGCAGGACTGAAGACAAGGTGGGAGAGAAAAGAAGCCAGAGCCATTAAGTTGGCCAGAAAGTCAGCTCTGTTAGTGGATAGGTTGTTCCATAAAGTTCTCAGTGAAAATGAAAAATGTGTCTTTTATTTTTTACTTAAAGCCTAAACAAACTTTTTGGCCAATCCAATATATATGTGCAGAAACTATCCTAGATTTTTAGTGTACATTATCATACATATGTGTGTATATATATCACTGTGTGTGTGTATGTATATATATATATATATATATACATATATATATATATATATATATCTTAAGATATTATGGCAACCTACTCCAGTATTCTTGCCTGGAGAATCCCCTGGACAGAGAAGCCTGGAGGGTTACAGTCCATAGTGTTGCCAAGAGTCAGACACAACTGAAGTGACTTAGCACACATACATATATATATATATATATATATATATATATATATATATATATATATATCTTAATGAGAATAGTATTTTGATCCTTGGACTTTTCTGATGTAGAAAATAAGACAATTTGTTCAAACTATGCAGCTAGCAAGAGGAGAAGATGAGATATGAGCCCAGGTGCATAAGACTTCACAGTTTCTTTCCTCTGTATGCCAAAGATGGTCCAATAATACGGAATCCAAAGGTTAGTAAACCTAAGAATCAAACACTGGGTTCAAGGAAGTCTGTGGGCAGATACAGGGGTTCCTATCTTAGGACTGGAGTTTAGGAGCTGAGTGACCTTCCCTGGGCAAAGAGACTGGTAGGAACAAAGTTAGGTACTAGGCCTACGTGGTCTTGCATATATCAAAAGAATGACCTGTCACGGGGACTAGGACAGAGGCCAGGAATTAGAAATACAATTCAAGGAAGATGACTTGCTGCTGAGGTGCTTAAATACTTCCTGTTAAGATTCATGCAACCCTGGAGAACGGTAAAGGGAAATCCCATGATTATAACTGAGCAGAAGGCCGGGGGAGCAATCTGTCAGATGAGGGAAGACAGGGCAGGACAAGAGGAAGGTCTCTGGGGACTAAAAGATAATGAAACTGATAGATTGGCTGGAATGATCTCATTAACATTAAAAATAATAATAATAAACTTATAATAGATATATGGGGACATGGGGGAAATTAATTACTTGGAAAAACAAGCAAATTAAAAAAATTAACTGATTTTAATTTTAGGACACACTAAAGTTGAAAAAGGAAAGAAATAGAGTACACCCTGGGGTTATATGTGTGTCGCTTAAGTTGCTTCAGTCGTGTCCAACTCTACGACCCCCCAGGCAAGAATACCGGAGTGGGTTTCCTTGTCCTCCTCCAGGGGAGCTTCCTGACCCAGGGATTGAACCCTTGTCTCTTAGGTCTCCTGCATTGGCAGGTGGCTTCTTCATCACTAGCACCACCTGGGAGGCCCATGGGGATCTATAGCGAATGCTATTTAAACTATGGCTGTTGTTTTCTTTTTTTAATGGTAATATAACTGTACTTAGAAGATGGAAAGGCTAGAAGAGGGGAGTGGGTGAATTGAAAGAGTTAAATTCTCAATAACAATAACAGGAAGTCAATATGTAATACCCAATGTTGAGACATAGCGATATAGGTATTTTATTTAGAAATATGAAGTGAAGTAACAGAAAAATGGATAAAAGAGTTCAAAGAACTTGCCAGTAGAGAATGGGTCTGAGGGGCACTGGGGACAGAGTGTAGCGGCGGTGGGAGGGCAAAGGTGTAGCAGAGAGCAGAGTACTGCTTTTTCACTATAATTCCATACTAGTTGACTTATTCCTTATATCCTTATACTATTATGAAAGAATTGCTAACTTTTTAAAGGCATGGGATTGAATTGATTGAAAAAGAAAAGGAGAAACCACACCAAAAAGTTATTATGCATCTTTTCAAGAAAGCTTTAGAGAAGTTTCAAGCTCTAGTCAATACATTTAAAGACTCAGAGTGAACTATGGGACAATCATCAGGGTGATTCATTAAAGAACCTTTGAACCACCTGGAACAGGTGTACCTTTCTCTGTCCTCCTCAGAAACAGAGCGGCTGGAAGCAGCAGCAGCTTTGTCCCAGGCCAATTAACTATTGTCAAAGTACTGGGCGTGCTTTCAGGCTTGTTAAAACCCAGATTGCTGAGCTCTACCCCCAGAGTTTCAGTAGGTCTAGGGTGGGGCAGATAATTTTCATTTCTAACAAGTTCTCAGGTGCTGCTTATCCACTGAGCTAGGGGGAAGCTAGAACGGCTCTCTAAAGAAAGCAGGCCCCATGCCTACAGAGAGCTCCTGATCAGGGTACTGCGGGATGCGAGAGAAACGCAGCAGAGCCTAAGGTAACTCCAAGCCTCCACAACAGACGCCAGGAAAAAGAAGAGAAGAAGGAGTAAACAATAAGGATAGAAATACACTCAGGGGCTTCCCCTGGTGGTCCAGTGGGTAAGGACACCGCCTTGCAGTGCAAGGGGGCACCGGTTCAATCCCTGGCCTGGGAAGATCCCACGTGCCGCGGAGCAGCTGGACTGATGTGTCCAATTACTGAGCCAGAGCTCTGGTGCGCATGCGCCCAGAGCTGGTACTCTGCGACGACAGAGGCCACTGCGATGGGAGGCCCACAGGAGCCAAAGAACAAAGATGGATGAAAACAGAGAAATGAAAGACCAATAGAAGTGGCCTGCCCATCCCCCTCCCTCCCCATCCCCCAAAAGATAAATAAGTAAAATAAATGTTTAAAGAAAAAAAAAAAGAAATACACTCCGCTGCTATCTTCCCAGAATAAAGCCCTTCTTCCTTTGATAACTGAGAACTTCCCCAACCTTGCTGGCCTGCTGTTCACAGGTCTAATCTGAATGCCTGTAAATACTCCTCACCGTCTAACTAAAACCCACCATCAGGGTTCCAGTTCAGGGAAGAAGCATGTGCATAAATGGCAGAAAAAAGCCCAAACCAGCCCATCCTAATAAACAGAAGTGTGTCGTATAAATGTACAGGACAGAAAGGCATGTGAGGAAAGTCTCTAGCATAAAAGAAAAGGACTGATGTGTAAAACAAGTACACAAAGAAACAGCTTACCCTAGGGGAAGCATAATTCAGAAACATAACCGAAATGTACCAACTCTTAATTCTAGTGAGTAGCCTCAGAGAAAGTTGAGAGCAAATTTCATGAAACAAGAGCAAGTTGCTGTGTAGAGGGAAATTTCACAGCTCCTTCAGAGTTCCTCACAAAGTCTGAAGAAACTCAAAAATATGAGCACTAGAGTGAAAAAGTGAACGAGTGAAATAATGAATGAACAAAGCTAAAGACCAAATTAGTGATCTGGAAGATAAACTTAGGGAAATCTCCAAGAACATAAAGCAAAAAGGCAAGCAAATAGAAGGTGTGTGAAGGAAACTGAGTCCTAAAAGATGGAGAAAGTCCAATATTTACTAAATGGAAGTTCTGCAAGAAAGAAAACAAAGAGAGGGATGGGGAAATCAGAGAAATAATGAGAAAATCCCCTAAGCTTAAGAAAGAAATGAATGATTTCAGATAGAAAAGGCCCACTAAATGCCAAAGCAGACCCAAAGAAAGGTCCATCTTGGTGAAAATCCAGAATAAAATTCAGATTAGAACATACATTTATTTATTCATTGATGCATATTGAAAGTTTCCAAAAAGATAAAGCATATTACCTGACAAAGAATAAGGATCCATCTGACTTCAGACTTGTCCATATGGTTAGATGTTTGAGTGTTTTCTAAGGAGGCCCAGCTTCAGAATTTGCAGGGCTCAGGGAAAATGAAAATGCGGGACTCCATAAACCATTAGCAGGAATGTCTAGATGGTGGGGCTTCTCTGGCGGCTCGGTGGTAAAGAACATGCCTGCCCATGCAGGAGACACAGGTTTGATCCCTGGTCCAGGAAGATCCCAAATGCCGAGAAGCAACTAAACCCATGAGCCACAACTATTGAGCCTGTGCTCTAGAACCTGAGGACCTGAACTACTGAAGCCCATGCATTCTAGAGCCTGTGCTCTGCAACAAGACGAGCCCCCGCAATGAAAAACCTGAGCGCCACAACTAGAGAGAGCAGCCCCTTCTCACTGCAACTAGAGAAAAGCTCGCACAGCAACAAAGACCCAGAACAGCCGTAAATAAGTAAATAAAAGAATTTCAAGATGATGGCAGGAGAGACTTCAACCAGATGAGGGCATTTCTAAACAAAAGGTCTCATTAACCAGCACTTCTTTTATTTCCAGGTCATTCGCAGCTCCCAATGCTTGTTGTACCTCATGCCACACTCTTCCTTGGAGTGAAGGCAGTAAGGCAGCCCTGGTTCCAATTCGGAGAAGCAAAGATTTTGAACCTAAAATTCTATACTCTGCCAAATTGTCAATTAGGTAGAAGTGCAAACAGATGTTTCTGGACTTGTCTGTTCGTTTTTTTTTTTTTAAGATTTATTTATTTATTTATTTTTAGGGGGTGAGGTAGGGAGGGAGGGGAGCAGGCAGGCTACTTCTATTGGTCTTTCATTTGTCTATTTTCATCCATCTTTGTTCTTTGGCCCCTGTGGGCCACCCATCGCGGTGGCGTCTGTCGTTGCAGAGCACCGGCTCTGGGCGCATGCGCTCCAGAGCTCCAGCTCCGTAATTGGACACATCGGTCCAGCCGCTCCGTGGCACGTGGGATCTTCCCAGGCCAGGGATCGAACCGGTGCCCCTTGCACTGCAAGGCGGTGTCCTTACCCAATGGACCACCAGGGAAGCCCTGGACTTGTCTGAATTTAGAAAATTTGACACTTACATGAAAAAAAAAATAAAAAGGATCTGGGCCATTTTCAAAAACAAAGAAACAAAACCCCTGAGCTTCCAGAAAAATAAATCAAGGACTCCAAGAAATAAAGTGACTTATAAAACCAGAAACAGTGGTAGCTGAGACTAACCTGGAAGTAAAGGAAGATTAAAAGAACAAGGGATACATTAGGCATGATATGTAAATGATTTCTCTTTAGGATTCAAAGATTTAATAACATTGGATTACTTTCATTCCTACAGAGCTGACCATTGTTGGTTCAGGGATGAATACCATTCATTTATTTATTTTTGGCTATGCTGGGTCTTCCGTGCTACACAGGCTTTTCTCTAGTTGTGGTGAGTGAGGGCTACTCTCTAGTTGCTGTACAAGGACTTATGGCAGTGGCTTCTCTTGTTGTGACTTGTGGACTCTAGATGAAGGGCACAGGAGTTGTGGTGCACAGGCTTAGCTGCTTCACAACATGTGGGATCTTTGCAGACCAGGGCAAACTTGTGTTCCCTGCATTGGCAGGTGGATTCCCAACCCCTGGAGCACCAGGGAAGTTCCTGAATAATATTTAAATAATTATATATTGTCATGGTTTTAACTAATTTTTATTTTTGGAATCAATCTACAGTCAAAACACAGAAAACTTTGACTTCTGGTTACAGAACAGAATATAAATATTTTAAATCTTGATAATGTAAAAAAAAGTCTAATAAAGAAATGAGAGGCATATGAGAAAGGAAAGGAAATAAACATGTGTGAATTTCTTCACCTATCAGCAGAGATTCAATAGGATCTGCATGAATTTGATAAAGCCAGAAAAATGGTTTTAGTATTTTAGATAAGGTTGTAAAATGTCCCAAAGAAGAAGCAAAGAAATGAAGTAACACATCTAATAAAAACCGGCTAGGGAGAGCAGGCAGCATTATAGATGTGCTAAATTATTTATTCACATAGCAAGGAATTAGTAGATACTTTCTACATTGATAAATCAAGAAGCAGTCATAAACAAATAATTTCGGGTTTTATCATAACCATCCTAAGATGTAAAACAGAGAATCTTGACAATGGGGGTTTCTGAGGAGTGAGTCTGAGGGAGCAGTCTGGGGAAAGGAATGTGAAGTTTATTTTCCACCTTATACTTTTATTCTTTTCTGTGTCATTCGAATTTTGTTATGAGGATGCATTATTTCTAGAATTACAAATCAGTTAAGCAAAAAGGGAAACAAGGGAGACAGAGATCAGCAGGAGCCATTAGGATTTGAACTTGACGTTCCTGGTTACTAAACTGGTAGGTCACAAGAATTCACTCCACTGGGCCTCAACGCTTCCGTGGCTTCCTGACATAACACGGGGTGAACCAACCACGCGGGCAGGGGCCGTGTTCCTGGTTCACAGTGGTGCGATAAAGCTGGCTCATTCTAGCTCACGGGAGTCTATTGTTAGGTTTTCAGAAATTTGGGGAGTCTATAGTTAGACAGAGACATTATTAAAAGCTTCAATAATACTAAAAACAAAGATAATAAATACTCAAAACTCAACATTTTCCAATTATTGCACTATATTTTACCACTACTATGCTCTTAAGGTTATTTACTTCTGTTGAATCCATAGGATACAAATACTATATAATGAGATATCCTCTTTCCAGCTCTCTTTACAGCTTGAAGTGGGCCCCAGTGGGAGCATTTACACCATAGAAATCAGTAAACACCATTGATCCGGTTGCTAAACATTTACATCATCACCTTGTAGCCATTTCTACTCCACGACAGTTAGCCATCGAATAATTCACTGTACACAGGCCTGACTACAACCTACACAAAGATGGTCTACAAAAACAAACAAAATGAAACCCCAACTCAAATCTCCCCAAACTGCTCCCTTAGCCATGGCCGCTCCTCCATCTCTCAACAGCAGGGTAAGTGTGATGGAGAGGAAGTCAGAGTGAAAAGGGGCAGCGGTTTTAACTAGTTGCAGTTAAAATATATTTTGACAATTGTTTTTTTTGTTTGTTTGTTTGTTTGGCCACTTCTATTGGTCTTTCATTTATTTCCATCTTTGTTCTTTGGCCTGTGCGGGCCTCCCATTGCAGTGGCTTCTCTCATTGCAGAGCACTGGCTCTGGGCACATGCGCTCCAGAGCACTGGCTCAGTAGTTGGACACGCCAGGCACGTGGGGTCTTCCCAGGCCAGGGACAGAATTGGCGTCCCTTGCACTGCAAGGCAGTGTCCTTACCCACTGGACCACCAGGGAAGTCCTTGACAATTGTTTCTTTTAAATATTTATTTATTTGGCTTCATGGCACACACACAGGCTTATTTGCTCCTTGGCATATGGGATCTTACTTCCCTGACTAGAGATCAAACCCACGTCCCCTGCAGTGCAAGGAGGATTCTTTCTTTTTTTTTTTTTTAAAGATTTATTTATTTATTTACTTTGGGCGGGGGTCGGGTTGGGGAGGGAGGGGAGCGGGCAGGCCACTTCTATTGGTCTTTCATTTCTCTATTTTCATCCGTCTTTGTTCTTTGGCTCCTGTGGGCCTCCCATCGTGGTGGTGTCTGTCGTTGCAGAGCACCGGCTCTGGGCGCATGCGCTCCAGAGCTCGGGCTCGGTGATTGGATACATGGGTCTAGCCACTCCGCGGCACGTGGGATCTTCCCAGGCCAGGGCTCGATCCGGCGCCCCTTGCACTGCAAGGCGGTGTCCTTACCCACTGGACCACCAGGGGAAGCCCAGGAGGATTCTTAAACCCTGAACCACCAGGGGAGTTCCTTGCCATGTTGTAAAAACAAGATCATGTGACTACTCCGCTAGGGCACCTCCTCAGACATTGGAAGAAGCCTGGAAGAAGTGAGGGGACCCCAAATATAAGCTTCATTAGCTTCATGGTAAATCTGCCTCTGCTCCAGTACGTTCGGGATGTTTCTGCTGCCCCTCAGTGGCTCCCCCCAGGGCCGACTCTAGGGCTGGAGGCAAGTGGGGTCTGAGGACAGCGAGAGCCCTGGCACCGCATGCTCCACACTCTGTTCTAGTTCTGTGCAGAGGCTCTCCAGCACATACTCTGGAAGGACTTGGTCCCCTCCAGCCTTCCTATCTGAACGCCACTGCCCTTGTGGCACAACGTTCTTATTCTTAGTTGCCAAGTCCACATTAATTTACTATGAGTGCTACAACCAAATGCCATGGACTAGGAACTGTAAACGATAGAAATCCTTTTCTCATGGTTCTGGAGGCTAAGACCAAGGTGTGGGCAGGATTGTTTTCTCCTGCAGCCTCTTTCCTTGACTTGGAGACCACTCTCCTCTTGCTGACCCTTCACACAGTGGTCCTCTGTGCTCTCATGCTCCTGGTGCTCCTCTCTGTGTCCAGTGTTCCTCCTATAAGGACACAGTAAGATTGGGTGGCGGTCCACTCTAAAGAGCTCATTTTAAATTCATCATCTCTCTAAAGAGCGTATCGTAAATACCATCACATTCTGGGGTATTAGGAGTTAGGACTTCAAGAGCTGAACTGGGGGGATACACAATTCATCCTATAACACTATCCTCCCTGGAGACACGAAGCCTCAGAGTCTTATCCTACCATTAATACTGATAGTGAAAAGGCCATTAAAGGACTTGACTTATCAAGAAGGAAAATACAGCAGTCAGTGTTTTAAAAACGATCACACTGTTACAGAATGGTTCAATAGAGAGCCGCAGAGAATAAGAATCAGAACTAGGGCCCATGTATGGAAGCTACAGGGAGGCAGGCTTTAGTTTTGAGTGAAAGTACTGTGAGGAAGTGATACTGCTTGGTACCCAAAGAACTCTCCATCACCTGATTCTTTCAAAGAGAACTCAGTCATCAAAGTGCCCACATAAGGTTTTCTTTATTTATGGTTGAGCTGGGGCTTCATTGCTAGGCATGGGCTTTCTCTGGTCATGACGAGCAGAGGCTACTCTGTAGTTGTGGCTGCAGGGTCTTCTCATTGCTGGTGGCTTCTCTTGTGGAGTGCGAGTTCCAGGACATGCAGACTTCAGTAGCTACAGCTCACAGGCTCTAGCTTGTGGGCTAAGTACTTGCTGCACACGGGCTTAGTTGCCCCGTGGCGTGTAGGATCTTCCCAGACCAGGAATCGACGGTAGGCGGACTCTCCACCCCAGGATCACCAGGGAAATCCACAGATAAGGTTTTCAATTAGATGACTTTCAAAACTTTACTCACTCAATTTTTTCCACAACCCTCCTCGCACCTCAATGTTTTCACAACCAAGATCGCAAACACACTGCTAGATTTAGCAAATTGAAAAAATGTAGACTAGGTTATAATTCAAAATACCCTTCCTAATTTAGAACTATGTCTCAGTAATTTTAAGTCATTTTCCTTTAACATTTTCCCTGGGAAAGATCTGAAATGATCGAGAAGCAAAAGGAAAACAGAAAATTCCCCAAGTCCCAAGATTTGAAATTCAAGAAAAAGGTTCCAGATCTCAGCATGAAATGATCCAAAATAGGCAATATAATTTTTACATCTCTTGGAAAAATACTGAGTCATATTGCCCACCCACATTTTACAAAAATAACAGAAATCCAATGATTCAAGCAAGATACACTCTGCCATTGTCTGTAGCAAACATTTGAGTCATTCAGGAAAATAAGGAACAAAGTCTCGTCAGTGACAGAAGTCTAAATTCTGTGTCCCAAGGACAATTTTGGAGTGAGGAATTCTTTCCAGCTTCAAACACACCTTTTCCTTACACCTCTGGTTATCCGAAGGCCAGAATCTACCCTCTGCCATGAGCACAACGCAGAGCACAGCCAGGAGTCCAGCCAGAAGTTATTAGGATTCAATAAACAGTCCCCAGGGAGAAAGCTAAACATCCTGGATGAAGGATGCAAAAGGCTGGCTAGAGACCCTCCCGACCCAGAGCCAGCGGAGGCCACACCTCATCCACCCTCTGAACTCCCTTCCTCTCCCGGACTTTCTTTTATTTCTAGACTCAGAGGCCGTAGCCTAGGGATATTCCTGGTGGTCCAGGGGTCAAGACTCTGAGCTACCATTGTAAGGGGCACAGGTTCGATACCCAGTCAAGGAATTAATATTCTACATGTTACCCAGTGCGGTCAAAAAAATTAAAGAGTTTGGACAAGAGATTGAATATAGAGCCCAAACCTGATCGGCTGTTGAAGCGTGAGCTACCCTAGGTTCAGAGGCCCCAAAGCCTCTCTTTCCAGAACACAAATAACCTCACTCCAGGAAAGAAAAGTAAAGAGAGTGCCTTGTGCGTGCCAGGGAGTCTAGTCCAGTGTGGATCAAAGGAAGGCAAACTAGACCTGAGAGGTCACAGTCACTCAGTCCTGTTGAGGTGACATCCTCTACACCCTGGAGGAGAAAGGGTCACCTGAATTCCCTGATAACACGCCCTCATCCCCTCCTCGTTGGGGCTCAGTCACTGCAGAGACCACCTGCAATGCAGGAGACAAGGCTTGATCCCTGGGTCGGGAAGATTTCCCTCGAGGAGGAAATGGCAACCCACTCCGGTAACCTTGCCTGGAAAATTCCATGGACAGAGGAGCCTGGCGGGCTGCAGGGCATGGCTCACGAGTCAGACACGAAAGGGTGACCAAACCACCACCGCCACTTTCTCCTTATGACTGGCTCACACCAGGCCGATGACAAACATTGGTTGGAATCATGAAAGACATCTATGAATAAGATAACAGGTTTCTGAGAAGCCATGTCTTTTTCTGGAAAGTTCGACCTCTTCACCTGAGTGGTGTTTCATTAGCACTGCCCACACCGAACCCGAGGTGTCCTGCACTCACTGCCCACGGACAGGGGGTCTAACTAATTGGTTCACAGATGCAGAAGTTTTTATCACCCTTCTGTTTTCAATTGTCTGACCCTCCACCATTGTTTAGGGGACCAGGCCAGTGTCCTTTGACTCCTGCCATTGACCTCTGACCTCTCAATTGCTTCTGGTGGTCCTCTGTCTGAGAGCAGTGGGGAGGCTGGGCAGGGAAGAAGGAAGTTCAAGTGTCCACTGAGCGTAAGTAGAAGAAATTCTCTTTTGATGAGAATCCAATAGAAAGCCTTGAAAGAGCAACAGAGGACAGAGAGAGAGGGAGAGAGCCGGATCCCTTATTTATATATATATATATATATATATCAAATCCTGGTGACCCTGAGGCCGGCGGCAGCCAAGCAACGTCAGGTCAGATAAGTTCAGTAGTACCTAGAAAAACATCTCTCACAGTAATCATGTCTCAGTTCTCATCGACTGGGCTTAAGCAAGAGCCTCCATTTCTCCTCTTCCTTATCTTGGTCACAGAAGGCAGGCAGGATGTTATGGTAGCTGAAAGCACAGGCTCAGAGCGTTACCCACCAGAGTTTGCACCCCAGTCCTGCCAACAAACACCAGCGTGACCTTGGGCGAGACTCCTGTGGGCATGGTGGGACTGAGTTAACAGAACCTGCCTCACGAGGTTGTTATGAAGACTCAATGAGGTCGGAGTATAAAGTGTTGAGAACAACCCTGGGACTTAGCAAATCTCAGTAAATCTCAACTCTTATTCTTTTATTTTCCAGAACCTTCTCCTTGCATGATCCTTTCATTATTATTCTTATTTGACTGCGCTAGGACTGCACAGGCTTTCTCTCGTTGCAGCCAGCAGGGGCTACTCTCTAGTTGCGGTGACGTCTCACGTCACAACGCACAGGCTCCAGGGCGTGCAGGCTCAGTGGTTGCAGCACAAAGGCTTAGTTACTCCATGTATGTGGAATTTTCCCAGACCAGGGATCAGACCCATGTCCCCTCCATTCTTAACCACTGGACTACCAGGGAAGTCCTATATGCAGGTAGAGTTGTAGATTGTTACCAAATATTGAAGACAGGATGAAACAAAAGTTTCTGGAGACTAAAAAGAGAACAGAAACAGTTAGGGAAAGAAAAATAAATTTAATGAAAAAGATACAAAAATGCCCTTTTAAAGACTGAAGTCACTTGGTTATTTGGGGACATTAAAATGTACTATGCTGGGCTTCCCTTGTGGTCCAGTGGGTAAGGACACCGCCTTGCAGTGCAAGGGGCGCCGGTTGGATCCCTGGCCTGGGAAGATCCCACATGCCACGGAGCAGCTGGACCGATGTGTCCAATGACCGAGCCGGAGCTCTGGCGCGCATGCACCCAGAGCCGGTGCTCTGCGACGAGAGGCCACCGCGATGGGAGGCCCACAGGAGCCAAAGAACAAAGATGGATGAAAATGGACAAATGAAAGACCAATAGAAGTGGCCCGCCTGCTCCCCTCCCTCCCCACCCCACCCCCACCAAAAAAAAAGTACTATATTATAGCCCACCAGGCTCCTCTGTCCATGGAATCCTCCAGGAAAGAATACTGGCGTGGGTTGCCATTTTCTTCTCCAGGGGATCTTCCTGACCCAGGGATCGAACCTGTGTCATCTGCATTAGAGGCAGACTCGTTACTGCTGAGCCACTAGGGGAGCCCATAACTTCATGTAGAATGCTTTATATAACAACTGTGAGAGCATAGCTTACCTAAGCAATAACCGTACATTTATTAGTTGACTTTATTGCTATGTTTTGAATTCTTGTTGTGAATGAAACTAACGTCGAAGGAAACTGACTTGTCAGATTTTGCCAACTTATCAGAATCAGACAAAATCTAAGAACCACGGTCGGGCGGGGGGGCGCTGGTCAACCTTACAGTGAAACAAAGAAAGTCATTATGTTCTCTGTACTCAGCGTCCTCCACTGTGTCAAAAAGATACCGAACGCCCTGCTTTCCAGAAAAGGAGCTGAGAATAAAACGAACCCAGATTCCCAGAGAACATCTTTCTCTTTTCTCTCTCCAGTGCCCTAATCAGTCTTGTTTTGTGTGCTGCCCCTCACGTCAATTTCTGCTTTTGTCTTTGTTTCCTTTGTGTCACCTTCAAGGATTTTGGAACACTAAAGTTTCATCCATACGAAAATGAATTGCCCTATCTTTCCCACGCTAGATTATTTCTGAAACAAATATAGGCCATCTGTCAGTTCAGGCAATAAATATGAAGACCCCCAGTGTGCCCAGCACTGCGGTCATGGGTGTAAACACAGCCATGGCCCCTGCCCCTCCGGAGCTCACAGGCTGGGAAGGAGAGACCTGGCGGTCGAGAAGGAAGTGCAGTGCAGAGTTACAGGAGCAGAGCCTGGCATTCAGGGGCGCTGTGGGACAGCGCCATCCGAAGCGAGAGGAGGCTAAGTCTGTCCAAGAGTGGGAGGGTTAGGAAAGTTTTGGGGGGCTGCATTTGAGGACTCCTTTTCAGACACACTTCCAAATGGACTTCGGGGCTTAGGGTTGGGGGGGGAGTCTCTGGAGTCTTGGGGGGCCACTCCTTGCAAAGGCCTCTGGGAAGGATGGGCGGAATATTTTTAGGGTCCCACAATTAGCTAACATTGGGACTTTCCTCGTGGTCCAGCAGATAAGACTCCCCACTCCTAATGCAGGGGATCTGAATTCCATCCCTGGTCAGGGAGCGAGATCCCAAGAGCCGCAACTAAGAGTTTGCATGCCACAGCTAAAGATCCCGCATGTCCCAACAAAGATCAAAGGTCCTGAGGGCTGCAACTAAGACCTGGTGCAGCCAAATTAATGGATTCATTAACATAAATATATATGTATATTTTTAATTAGCTGCCACCAGTGTTTCTCGTGAAGAGATGACTGACAGAGCGATCAGCCCAGCCTACATTTCCTTAGTGTCTGTTCAATGCCCACTGCCCGGAGGCTAGTCCCCTAAATGCCTTCACAGAGCTTCCCCAGTTCAGCCCAGAAGTCATTCTCTTTTTTAAAAATAATTTTATTTATTTATTTATATGTGGCTGTGCTGTGTCTTTGTTGCTGTGAGAGCTTTTCTCTAGTTGTGGCGAACAGGGGCTTCTCACTGCGGTGGCTTCTCTTGTTGTGGACCATGGGCTCCAGGGCAGGTGGGCTCAGTAGTTGTGGCACATGGACTCAGGTGCTCCGGGGGCATGTGGGATCTTCCAGGATCAGGATCAGGGATGAAACCTGTGTCTGCTGGATTTGCAGGTGGATTCTTCACCCATGAGCCTCCAGGGAAGCCCAGAAGTCATTTTTATCAAACAACAATACTTATACTTTGAAGTCCTTTGGGCACCTCACGTTTAAAAAGCATCTTTGTTTTTTTTATAAATGTTCACAGCACCTTATCAGGGGACCCCCTTCGAAGATTCCCTGCATAGTTTCAGTGTTGTTTTTCTTGCCGACATTCTTTTAATCTCTTCCTGAAGATGGTATCTACCTGAGTAGCTTTTCTGGTTATAAAAGGTCATGACTGACAGACGCATATCTTCTCTGCCGTTATATCTTAGGATTTAGTACAAGGAAGAGTGTGAAAGGAACCGAGTCTGGGTGGAAGTGGAGCGGACTGGGGAAAAGTCCTGGGTTGGGGGCAAGCTTCAAATCTCAGGCTCCCCGGGTCTCAGGAGCAAAGAGCCAGTGCAGAGAAGGCAGGAAAAGGCTGCCGGGCCCCGTCACCGCCCCTTCTGCTTCCCCCTGTGTGAACACCAGGTCCTGAAGACAACGCCCTCCTCTGACTTCTAGAAGTGTTCTACCTTCCCCGAATTTAGAGATAAATACGGTTTTTCCAGTAGTCTTGCACGAACGTGAGAATCGGACCATAAGGAAGGCTGAACGTGAAGAACTGATGCTTTTGAACTGTGGTGCTGGAGAAGACTCTTGAGAGTCCCAGCAAGGAGATCAAACCAGCCAATCCTAAAGGAAAGCAACGCTGAATATTCATCGGAAGGACTGATGCTGAAGCGCCAATACTTTGGCCGCATGATGTGAAGGGCTGACTCATTGGAGAAGACCCTGATGCTGGGAAAGACTGAGGGCAGGAAAAGAGGGCGGCAGCATGAGATGGTTGGATGGAATCACCGACTTGGACACGAGTCTGAGCAAACTCCCGAAGATAGTAAAAGACAGGGAAGCCCGGCGTGCTGCAGTCTATGGGGTCGAAAAGAGTCAGACACAACTTAGAGACTCAACAACAGCAGCAACAGATGTTTCAGGCTCCCAGGCATGCAGACCCTGGGACAGACCCTGGCACACAGGAGGTTTACCAGGAAGGCCCTCAGGTTTAAGGCTGGGCAGGGAGTGACGATCACAGATTCCGGCAGGAGGAGCTGCGCTGTGGGGAGTCATGGAAAAGGCCTCACTCCCCCACAGGGAGCTCTGGAGCTGGGACAACCCATCAGAGGGCCCAGAATTGAGGCAAGGGGGCTGCACCCCAGCACTGACCAGTCAAGGTACGGTCTGCCCCCGGGGAAGGAGGTGACCTTGAACAAGGAGGGCAATCCCTGGAAGGGATTCAAGAGTTGAGTCCACCAGCTCCCAGCAGCACCCACAGAACCTACTCCGGCGGGGTGTGATTGTGTCCACACTGGGTGATAAACACGTTGTGGGAAAAATTCACCCTTCCAGCTCTATGTGTCCCTTGATCACCATGCCATGCCTCCGGAAGGCGTCCCCAGACAGGATTACCGCAGAGGTCTGCCCTAATGAAGCTCAGTCCTCATGCTACAGGGACACCAGCCATGAGAAACAGGCCTGCAGAGGACTGGCATCCTGGCTCAGGATCCCTCATCTTCAGATCAGGAAGCCAAGGGTCAAGAGCGCCTCTCAGAAGCTCATCCGCCTGCTGATCCAGAAACCTCAGTACATTCAGTGGGTCTCAGCGCACAGCCCTGGGCCCCATCGATAGACATGCAAATCTCAGCCCAGCCCAGGCTTCTGAATCTGAAACTCAGGGGTGGGGCCGGCCACAAGTGTTCTAACATGCCCTCCCGTGACTCAGGCCCACTCTTTGGGAGCTTGACTTTAGAGATGCAGCCTCCAAGGGCCCACACCTGGCCGGGGAAGACAAAGGCGAGCCCGGGAAGGACAGAGCATCGAGGGCAGGGTGTCCATCCAAGGATTCACCCTGGCACAGGGAGAAGCGGAAGGAGCCAGGCAGGCCCGACGCCACAAGAGCCAAGTGCAACAAAGTTGGATGAGCATCTCTATGCGCGCCCCACCTCCGGCTGTGCTCTCAGGGTCCCCGGACTGGGCTGGGTTTCCTTACTGCAGTGGAAGGGAGGTGCCCTGGGTGCTATTTCCTTGGTGGTGAAAAAAACAAACGTTTACCCAAGCCACGCCCCTCCGTGGGAAGGAGAAGTGAAACGGGGCTGCGGACCAGAGGAGGAGGGTGGCTGGGGTCCGCCAGAGACACCCAGGCTTTCTGGTTTACTCCGCCAGCGCGCCGCCAGCCGTTCTAGGAAAACAGAAGTGACTTCCTCAGGAGGCTGGTTCCATTTCTGCAATGGCTCACAAAGCAAGAATTTACCGAAAACCTGTACGTGTTCCAGAAGACGGCTTTGTCTGACAGGCTCAAGGAGCCCAATTAAGAGAGCGCAGTCACTCACCTGAGCGAGCAGCAGATGGACCGACGCGCATCAGCCGAAGGAAGACACAGGAAGACGGAGAGGAAGACGCCCCGGAAGAGGCTGGGAGGAAGGAAAGGCCCCGAGGCCGGCAGGAAAGGAGAGGAGAGGCTTGAAGGCAGGAACGCGCAGGACCAGAAGCCAGGGGGCTGGGCAGCCAGGGAGGACACAGGGCCAGGAGAGCAGAGAATCTTGAGTTGGGCAAGGAAGGGCTCCAGCCCGCCAGGGAGCCTCCTTCCATAGGACCACCAGATAAAATACAGGATATTTGGTTCCACTCGAATTTCAGACAAAACAAAGAATAATTTTTAGTATGTGTGTCCTAAATGTTGCAAAACTCTTTGTTCTAAAATATCATCCTTGGTTTATATTTTCTAGCTCCTCACCTGCTCTTCAGTAGCATCTTATGACATAGTTCTAGAGTCACCATCATTCCCATCTACAGAGGAGCAAACTGAGTCATGGAGGTGCCCTTGGCCATCCAGCTGGTGCATCTGTTTCCACAGTCTGTACTCCGAACTTCTAAGTGGCCTTCCAGAGCTTGGAGTCCATCAGACCTTGATGCAAAGTCTGGTGCGGCCATCTACTAGGTAAGGACCAAGCAACAGGGGCCTCTAGCGTGTCACTGGACCTCTCTGAGCCTCGGTTTCCTCAAGGAGCTCCTGCCTCGGCCTTTTTGTGTGAATTAAGTGAAGTAACTGAGCAAAAGAGACGGGCTCAATAAATGGTCTTTTGATGATGAAGGGCAGGAGGAGGAGGATGAAGAGGAGGTGGCAATGCAGAGCCTTGAAACGCATTAAGAGGGGTCACTTAGGCAACAGAGAATGGGCTACCAGCTGGGCTGGGAGCAGATCTTGCTATTTCTTCTGCCTTTTGGTGGGGCCTTCTCCCTAGTACCTGGTCTCTTCAGGTCTCTCTGGGCTTCCTGTCCCCTAGACTGAGCTGCGCCATCCCCTTTGTGAAAGAGGCTTCTCTGCCATTTCTTTGCAATGGCTCACAAAGCAAGAATTTACCGAAAACCTGTACGTGTTCCAGAAGACGGCTTTGTCTGACAGGCTCAAGGAGCCCAATTAAGAGAGCGCAGTCACTCACCTGAGCGAGCAGCAGATGGACCGACGCGCATCAGCCGAAGGAAGACACAGGAAGACGGAGAGGAAGACGCCCCGGAAGAGGCTGGGAGGAAGGAAAGGCCCCGAGGCCGGCAGGAAAGGAGAGGAGAGGCTTGAAGGCAGGAACGCGCAGGACCAGAAGCCAGGGGGCTGGGCAGCCAGGGAGGACACAGGGCCAGGAGAGCAGAGAATCTTGAGTTGGGCAAGGAAGGGCTCCAGCCCGCCAGGGAGCCTCCTTCCATAGGACCACCAGATAAAATACAGGATATTTGGTTCCACTCGAATTTCAGACAAAACAAAGAATAATTTTTAGTATGTGTGTCCTAAATGTTGCAAAACTCTTTGTTCTAAAATATCATCCTTGGTTTATATTTTCTAGCTCCTCACCTGCTCTTCAGTAGCATCTTATGACATAGTTCTAGAGTCACCATCATTCCCATCTACAGAGGAGCAAACTGAGTCATGGAGGTGCCCTTGGCCATCCAGCTGGTGCATCTGTTTCCACAGTCTGTACTCCGAACTTCTAAGTGGCCTTCCAGAGCTTGGAGTCCATCAGACCTTGATGCAAAGTCTGGTGCGGCCATCTACTAGGTAAGGACCAAGCAACAGGGGCCTCTAGCGTGTCACTGGACCTCTCTGAGCCTCGGTTTCCTCAAGGAGCTCCTGCCTCGGCCTTTTTGTGTGAATTAAGTGAAGTAACTGAGCAAAAGAGACGGGCTCAATAAATGGTCTTTTGATGATGAAGGGCAGGAGGAGGAGGATGAAGAGGAGGTGGCAATGCAGAGCCTTGAAACGCATTAAGAGGGGTCACTTAGGCAACAGAGAATGGGCTACCAGCTGGGCTGGGAGCAGATCTTGCTATTTCTTCTGCCTTTTGGTGGGGCCTTCTCCCTAGTACCTGGTCTGTTCAGTTCTCTCCCTGGGCTTCCTGTCCCAACCTGTAGCACTGAGCTGCGCCATCCCCTTTGTGAAAGAGGCTTGTTTTTCAGAGCTCCCAGGAGCCTCTGGGTCCAGAGTCCCTCCTTCCCCGTGGCAGGGGCTTCCTCCCCGCACTCCTAGCTCCTGTTCCTGATTGTCAGCAGTACAGGCCTTTCCCCTTGTCTCTCAGCCCCTCAGTTCTCTACAGATGGTCCTACATCCCAGTTCTCGCTGCCATTGAGAAAAAATCCAACATATGGAGTGTTTTGCTCCCATTGCCAGCCGCCTGTGATAAACGGTTTCCCCTCTCTGTTATGTAACTCAGCTTGATTCAGAATGCCAGGACGCATGCTCTGAACTCCTTTCATCGACATATCGACTGAGTAAGATCCAGATAGAAACTGTCTGGTGACTGGGTTCAGTTTTAGTCATTTCCTGCCTTTTCAGGACAAGCCAGGCCTAGAATTTTGCTCCTGGCCCCCTCAGCCCCCCTCTTCCAAGGTCGCCTTAGCCACGGGGCATCGCTGACAGAACCCACTCACTTTCTCACACCTGCACTGGGTGCCTGAGGGGCTGCGAACGTAAGTCATTTGAGTCATGCGACCCTATGGGCTATAGCCCGCCAGGCTCCTCTGTCCATGGAATTCTCTGGGCAAGAGGACTGGAGTGGGTGGCCCTGCCCTTCTCCAGGGGATCTTCCAACCCTGGGACCAAACCCATATCCCTTACATCTCCTATAGTGGCAGGTGGGTTCTTTACCACTAGCGCCACCTGGGAAGCAGGACCATGACTGTTTCCATGTCTATTGCTTATGATTTTGTACCATCAGTGCTCCATGTAGATATTACTTCTAGTAAATAAACTTTTTAAAACCGTCTGGTCAGTTCTCTCATTGGCCCGTTCTGCCTCCCAGGACTGAGAGAGCCGCCACCAGTCCTGCCCTTCAAGAGCCCTACCTGGCTCTCCACGTGATCTATGTGGCTCTTTTGTCCCAGGCTGTGTTTGAAGCAGTGCAGATAGCAGCAGAGAAAAAAAGTTCCTTCTTTCATGGTTCAAATAATATTTTGGACCCGGATCCAACCACGTGGTCACTCCCAGTCTCCAACCCACTTTCTTACCCTGACTTTGAGGACAGGGGGCCCCACCTCCCTTCTAGGCTCTGGCTCTGCAGGCTCCTAACTGCCAACTATGACTCACACCTCCAGATCGTCCCTGATTCCATGCCCCTCCCCCAAGTGGTCCCTGTGAGCTTCTAGGCATCCTCAGACCCTCCCAACACCAGTGTTGAGTCCAAACCTGAAGACCCTCAGCCACCCAGACCACCACCCAGAGTCTAGCCATCTGGCCCTCAGAAACTGTCCCCAGCTCCAAGCCAAGCGGCCCTGTAGATCAGCCCCCGGTTCCCTAGGAAACCACAGGCTGAACTGGCTGCAAGTCAATGGAGGGTTTCGGCCGCGTGGTAGGCCACCTGGGCAGAAGACTTGCTCCCTGCTTTCTTACCTGGCACTTTCCCCTCCTGAACTTTGGAGCCCAGCCCTGTCTGAGTCGCCCAGGCCTTCGAAACCTGCTCCTTTGGAGTCACGTACAACCTGGTCCTGCTGGGTCACAGGCACCGTGGATATCTGATGAATGTCCTGCTTTAAGGAAGTCTTTATGTCTCTGAGATATCTAGTTTCCTCCAGGATATTCCTCCAGGATGTTCTAGAGCTGGACACTAAGAACTGGCCACCCTGTCCCTAGAAAACAAGTCGCCAGAGAGGTGATTACATTCCTGGATCAACAACACCCTGCAGCCATGGCAGAGTCCTGCCTTCACTTGCCCTACGCTCACTCATCTGCTCATCCAGGCAATGCGTGTTTACAGAGCATGTGCTTTGGAGCTAGATGATGTGCAAGTTGCCCAACAAGGAGTGGCAAGACATGCTGCCTGGACTAGAGGCACTCACCACCCCGTGGAAGGTGTCAAAGCACCTGCTTCATTTCAACGACATGATCAGGGCCCCAGTGGGATGCAGCAAGTTCACGGTACAACGGGAGCCGCTGAGAAGACAGCTGACGCATGCCCAGGGGTGCAGGGACAGTCTTCCTCAGTGGGTGACAGAGTCTCAGCTGCATCCTGAATGGCAACAAGAGCTGGTGAGTGGGTTCAAGTGGGAACAGCAGGTCTCCCACGAGAAAAGCCACCAGGAAACTGAAAAGGTCAACCCAACTGGGACAGTGCGGAGAGGGAGGCAGAGCCTGACCACAAAGGAGCTGGTTGGTATCCTGAGGGCGACGGAGAGCCACTGAGGGGGTCTGAGTGATGGCACCTGCTCTGCTCTTCATGACCAAGGGCTGCACTCTGGAAGCTCGCTCAGCCATCGGATGGAGAATGAGTGAAAGGGATGGCAGGAAGGGATGACCGTGGCAGGATTCCAAGCGTGTGAGGATAACAGCCTGCACCCTGGGAGCAGTAAAAAGTACTAGGGATGTGAGATCAATGGGACATAGTGGTTGCCAAGGTGTGAAGTGTGAGAGGAAGGGGAGGGGCCCGGAGGCCAGGATGATGGATGAGGGGAGCTTGGGGGCGCCACACACTTGTTGAGGGACAGAGGAGGAAGGAGAGACGCGGCGCTAGTAGGAAGATGGCCACAGGAGGTCGCGTGAGGCAGCTGTGCCTCCAGCAGCCACTGCAGCCAAAGACAGAGGTCTGATAGAGCAGCACGCAGAGCGACTGAAGCCACGCACACTGCCGAGTGAGCAGAGCCCAAGGCTGACCAAGGAGCATGAAGACAGGGGCATTTAGAGAGTCCTGGGACTTCCTGATGGTCCAGTGGTTAAGGTTTCAGGCTTCCACACAGGGGTAGAAAACAAGTCGCCAGAGAGGTGATTACATTCCTGGATCAACAACACCCTGCAGCCATGGCAGAGTCCTGCCTTCACTTGCCCTCGCTCACTCATCTGCTCATCCAGGCAATGCGTGTTTACAGAGCATGTGCTTTGGAGCTAGATGATGTGCAAGTTGCCCAACAAGGAGTGGCAAGACATGCTGCCTGGACTAGAGGCACTCACCACCCCGTGGAAGGTGTCAAAGCACCTGCTTCATTTCAACGACATGATCAGGGCCCCAGTGGGATGCAGCAAGTTCACGGTACAACGGGAGCCGCTGAGAAGACAGCTGACGCATGCCCAGGGGTGCAGGGACAGTCTTCCTCAGTGGGTGACAGAGTCTCAGCTGCATCCTGAATGGCAACAAGAGCTGGTGAGTGGGTTCAAGTGGGAACAGCAGGTCTCCCACGAGAAAAGCCACCAGGAAACTGAAAAGGTCAACCCAACTGGGACAGTGCGGAGAGGGAGGCAGAGCCTGACCACAAAGGAGCTGGTTGGTATCCTGAGGGCGACGGAGAGCCACTGAGGGGGTCTGAGTGATGGCACCTGCTCTGCTCTTCATGACCAAGGGCTGCACTCTGGAAGCTCGCTCAGCCATCGGATGGAGAATGAGTGAAAGGGATGGCAGGAAGGGATGACCGTGGCAGGATTCCAAGCGTGTGAGGATAACAGCCTGCACCCTGGGAGCAGTAAAAAGTACTAGGGATGTGAGATCAATGGGACATAGTGGTTGCCAAGGTGTGAAGTGTGAGAGGAAGGGGAGGGGCCCGGAGGCCAGGATGATGGATGAGGGGAGCTTGGGGGCGCCACACACTTGTTGAGGGACAGAGGAGGAAGGAGAGACGCGGCGCTAGTAGGAAGATGGCCACAGGAGGTCGCGTGAGGCAGCTGTGCCTCCAGCAGCCACTGCAGCCAAAGACAGAGGTCTGATAGAGCAGCACGCAGAGCGACTGAAGCCACGCACACTGCCGAGTGAGCAGAGCCCAAGGCTGACCAAGGAGCATGAAGACAGGGGCATTTAGAGAGTCCTGGGACTTCCCTGATGGTCCAGTGGTTAAGGTTTCAGGCTTCCACACAGGGGTCATGGGTTCAGTCCCTAGTCAGGGAACTAAGATCTGGCATGCTGTGCATGCCCAACATAAGTAAAATAATTTTTTTTTATTTTTAAAAGAAGAAAGAATACAATTATTTTTAAAATTTACATAGTCTCACAGTGTCACTACATAGTCTCAAAGTGTCATACATGACACTTCTATTATCACTAAAAAATGACTTTACAATAGAGACGCTTGCCAGATGCCACCTTCACCCAATAATTAAAACATCGCCACTTAGGGGCAAGTAGCATCGTGGGCCTCCTGGCCTGAGGCACTGAGAAGGAAACAGCATCACTTCTGTGACTTTCCTGCCCCAGATGCATCACCTGAGTCTAATCGTGAGGGAATATTAGACACGTTCATATCACAGGACATTCTACAAACTAATTGGCCTCTGCTCTTCAAAAAATTCAAGATTATGAAAGACAAAGAAAGGCTAAGGAGACTAAGTCAAAAACATAATAACGAGAGACTCCACTATGTGATCCTAGATTAAATCTTGTAGCAGGAAATATAAAGATTTTGTTGCTTTTGCTACAATTGCTTTGTAATAATTAGCAAAATTTGTAATAAAGTTTATAATCAATATAGACGTTAGGACTAAATCAGTGCTTTTGTAATTTTCATCTGACTTTTATCATTGTACTATGTAAAAGAAAGGCCCTTTTAGGAAATATCTATAAAAGTATGTAGAGCTAAAGGAGAATTGTGTCTACAGCTTACTCTCTGTGGTTCAGGGGAAAAGTAATACAGATAGATAGATAATAGGTGGAGAGATAAGGAAAAAGCAAATGTTAACGTTTGGGGAACCAGGGTACAGGTATTCTGGAATTCTTTGTGGTATTGTTTTCAACTTTTCTGTAAGCCCCAAATTATTTGGAGTTCCTCCAAAAATTTCAGCTCTACCCCTTCCTTTCCTTGCAGAGTAACTAAGACTTCAAATGTTGTTTAGGTGCTCAGTCATGTCTGACTCTTTGCAACCCCATGGACTGTAGCCTACTAGGCTCCTCTGTCCATGGGATTCTCCAGGAAAGAGTCCTGAAAGAGGCTACCGTTTCCTTCTCTAGGAGATCTTCCCCATCCAGGGATCAAACCTCCTCGTGTCTCCTGCTTTGGCAGGTGAATTCTTTACCACAGAGCCACCTGGGAAGTCCCAAGACTTCAAATAGCATTCTTTTTAATTTTTAAAAATTGTGCTAAAGAAATACATAACATTAAACTTACCGTCTTAACCACTTCTAAAGTGTACAGTTCAGAGTGTTAAGTTACATTGTCATGCAACAGCTTTCAGTAAATCTGAAAGTATTTTTTTTAACATTAAAAATTAAAAATTTGGGGCTTCCCTGGTGGCCCAGTGGGTAGAGAGTCTGCCTTGCAGTGCAAGAGGCACCAGTTCGATCCCTGGCCCGGGAAGATCCCACGTGCTGTGGAATGGTTGGACTGGTGTGCCCAATTAGGAGCCAGGGCTCTGGAGCACATGCGCCCAGAGCCAGTGCTCTACAATGAGAGAGGCCACTGCAATGGGAGACCCACCCAGGTCGAATAATAAAGATGGCTGAAAATAAATATAAAAATAAATAGAAGAGGCATGATGGGGAAAAGATAACTAAATAAAAACTTTTATTTTGTATTCGAGTATAGCTAATAAGCGATGCCGTGACAGTTCTGGGTGGATAGCATGAAAGTACTGTCAAATAAAAATTTCTTAGGGACCTCCTTGGTGGTCCAGTGGTTAAAAACTACGATTCCCCTGCAGGGGACGCAAGTTTGATCTCTGGTCAGGGAAATAAAATCCTGCATGCTGTGCAGCGGCCAAAAATAACAATATTTTTTTTAATTACATAAAAGTTTAAAAGAAAAGAAAAAAAGCAGAAGAAAAGGTGCCTTGGCAGAAGACAGAAAGAACAGATGCAGAGGAAGGAAAAAAATACAAAACATGAGGTGAAGACAGCGGCGAGGAGAGGGTCAGGGTGTCAAGCAGGAATTTGTGGCCTGAAGGGTCAACTCGGCAGAAAGGTCACGAAATAGAAGGGGGAGATAAACAAGACCAAAAAAAACCCCACAACCCTGTGGAAAAAAAGCAAAACACAACCCCTAGAAAACATCTCCCTTCTCCTTCCACGGGAGCTAATGGTGGGGAAGGAAGCCTAGAATATTCTTGGAAACCATTGACTCCAAGAAAGAAAAGCTGGCCTCATAATTTCTGCCAGTTTAGTGGGGCTACAGGTGGAGACCCAAGGTGGAAGGGTGAATTAGGGGCCTGTTGGGCAGGCACGGGGTCTCACCCCTAGGCATCTCCCCTCATTGGAAGGGGAACATTGTATTCATAGGGAACCGAAATCGCCCAGCATCTAGAGGAAGAGTTGTGTCATGGATCTTTGGTGTACAGTTCAGAGTGTTAAGTTACATTGTCATGCAACAGCTTTCAGTAAATCTGAAAGTATTTTTAACATTAAAAATTAAAAATTTGGGGCTTCCCTGGTGGCCCAGTGGGTAGAGAGTCTGCCTTGCAGTGCAAGAGGCACCAGTTCGATCCCTGGCCCGGGAAGATCCCACGTGCTGTGGAATGGTTGGACTGGTGTGCCCAATTAGGAGCCAGGGCTCTGGAGCACATGCGCCCAGAGCCAGTGCTCTACAATGAGAGAGGCCACTGCAATGGGAGACCCACCCAGGTCGAATAATAAAGATGGCTGAAAATAAATATAAAAATAAATAGAAGAGGCATGATGGGGAAAAGATAACTAAATAAAAACTTTTATTTTGTATTCGAGTATAGCTAATAAGCGATGCCGTGACAGTTCTGGGTGGATAGCATGAAAGTACTGTCAAATAAAAATTTCTTAGGGACCTCCTTGGTGGTCCAGTGGTTAAAAACTACGATTCCCCTGCAGGGGACGCAAGTTTGATCTCTGGTCGGGGAAATAAAATCCTGCATGCTGTGCAGCGGCCAAAAATAACAATATTTTTTTTAATTACATAAAAGTTTAAAAGAAAAGAAAAAAAGCAGAAGAAAAGGTGCCTTGGCAGAAGACAGAAAGAACAGATGCAGAGGAAGGAAAAAAATACAAAACATGAGGTGAAGACAGCGGCGAGGAGAGGGTCAGGGTGTCAAGCAGGAATTTGTGGCCTGAAGGGTCAACTCGGCAGAAAGGTCACGAAATAGAAGGGGGAGATAAACAAGACCAAAAAAAACCCCACAACCCTGTGGAAAAAAAGCAAAACACAACCCCTAGAAAACATCTCCCTTCTCCTTCCACGGGAGCTAATGGTGGGGAAGGAAGCCTAGAATATTCTTGGAAACCATTGACTCCAAGAAAGAAAAGCTGGCCTCATAATTTCTGCCAGTTTAGTGGGGCTACAGGTGGAGACCCAAGGTGGAAGGGTGAATTAGGGGCCTGTTGGGCAGGCACGGGGTCTCACCCCTAGGCATCTACCCTCATTGGAAGGGGAACATTGAATTCATAGGGAACCGAAATCGCCCAGCATCTAGAGGAAGAGTTGTGTCATGGATCTTTGGTGACATCAGAAAGAGAACATTGGGGTGGGTCCTTCGAGTTAATCTGGAAGGAGACTCCAGGTAGGAAGCAGGAGGCTGCTGGCTGCCACAGAGCAAGAGAGGGCTCATGAAGAGAGGTGCCGGGGAGAGATTCCACGGGACCAGTGCCAGTGGGTCGCAGGTCCCTGGGGAGGAAGCTCCGAGCTCTCTGCTTCCTCCTCTGAGTTATAATTCCCTGGAAGCCTCTGTAGATTTGAATACATGTCTCCTCACCCAGTGGCACTGAGTCGTTGGTGTGTCCTTGGGTATAAAGACCAGGGGGGTGTTCTTATCTGAGGATCATGCCAATCAGGGAGAGCTGGGCAGCCCACAGGAGCAGCACTGAGACAGCCGCGGGAAGGGGGATGGGAACACTTAGAGAGAAAATGGCAAGAGTTTAAAACCTGACAGGCAGACAGTAAAAAGATCCACCTGCAATGCCGGAGCCCTGGATTCAATCCCTGGGTTGGGAAGATCTCTTGGAGGAGGGCATGGCAACCCACTCCAGTATTCTTGCCTGGAGAATCCCTATGGACAGAGGAGCCTGGCAGGCCACAGTCCATGGGGTCGCAAGGATGCAGACATGACTGGGCCACACAGCACAGCAACAACCCTCCCTGCCAATCTGAGGTGGGCTGAGCCTCAGAAACAGTGCGGGTCACACCGCACTTACCCCTCTTCCTTATACACACATGTTGATTTTTCTTTGTTAAAGTAAAGGGTAACCAGGACCTCTCTGCTTGTCCAGTGGTTAGGACTCTACGCTCTCACTGCCATGGCCCTGAGTTCAATCCCTGGTCAGGAACTAGAATCCCATAAGCTGTATGATACAGCCAAAAAAAGAAGAAGAAGAAGAAGAAGGAAGGATGACCTCAGGGAGTCAAAAGAATTAGAGATACTCAGGCCACAGAAGAACTGAAATTGGTTCCTGGGGCTGTCTGTGACCTTGGCAGGAACAGATCCCATGCACAGATGTGGCATAAGCCTGCTGCCAGGGAACTGAGTAGAGGTGGGGAGAAAGGGGAGGCAGCCAGCGTAGATGCTTGTCCAAGGTTCTCAGCTGTGAAAGGAGGAAAGACGGGGTAGTGGGAGGTACAAAGGCCTTTGGTTTGTTTTAAGATGGGAACGACTTCAAAATATTTAATTGAGGGTTGGGGGAAGAGACAGTGAAGAGGAAAAGATGGAAGATTTGGGGGAGAAAGTAAACAATAGCTATGGGATTTGGTTGGTTCTAGGGCTTCCCTATTCAGAAGGCAAAGAAGCTGCCTGGAATGCAAGAGATCTGGGTTCGATCCCTGGGTTGGAAAGATCCCCTGGAGAAGAAAATGGCTATCCCCTCCAGTATTCTTGCCTGGAGACTCCCATAGCAGAGGAGCCTGGAGGGTCACAGTCCATGGCATCACAAAGAGTCAGATATGACTGAGCGACTAACACTTTCACTTTCACTTTCACTCTGGTTGGTTCTAGGGCAATACACAAACCCTGTGGGAGGGATCTCAACCTGGATGGTGCTCCAGGTGATGTTTCAAAGTCCCAGTGTCATCATTTTTATCTTGAGGTGATTGGAACTCACAGGCAGAAGCTTTAAGACTAGGCCTTTCTTCTCTACCATCACCCCTAAGTGGTGGGGACCCTCTGATGAATGGGTAACACTGAAGTAAACTAACAGAATGCTCCCAGCCTACTCAACATTCCATAGTTGATTCCATTTAATTCTCACAGCTGGCATTATTAACCCCATTTTATAGATGAGCAAATTGAGGCTCAGAGAGATCGAGAACAAGCAGCAGATGGCAGAGGAGGGAAACAAGACTTGATCTTATTCTGAAGTCCGTGTCCTCTTCACTCTAGCCCTTAGGAAATGCACCCTAAGTCCAGAAAATTATGTCTGATTACCTATAGAATCATAAAAGTATGACCAAGTTTTGTTTTTCTGAAGAACCCCTGGATTTTAGAATTACAGAGATGCCTCTCTCTACCTCCTGAACCAAAAAAACCTGAGCCTACATAAGCTGTCATATTTGCTCCTCTTGAAACCCAAAACCTTTACACCATTGCTCTTAAGTGTCTCCCCACTGGGCCATGGAGACTAGAGCTGCTGAGCTCTGTGGTAACATAACAAAGCAGGTAAGAGAGGTGTTCATGGGCTCCTCTCCTGCCTCATCTCTGGTACCTCCTGGTCATTCCTGAGGTGCCTCCAAGAAACCCCAGGACTTCATGGGACAGTCAAACAACCTCAGCAATTGGCCATAAGGCCTCACTAATTTTTTTTTATAAAGATAACTGAAACTCAAAGAAGTACAGTGGTCTACCTAGGGTCACACAAAGAATTAAGTGAATTATCAATCCTAATAAGCTGTTTATTTTACAGCTTCTAAATCCAGCCTTCTCTGATAGAGACTTCTAGCTGTCTGCCCAACTCAGTAGCAACGCTTCTTCTCTCCTTTGGGATAACAGAAGTCCAAATTTATTCTGAGTAGCACTGTACCCTGATAAAGGACTAATTTTCCCCATCTTCCTTCAGCTTGGCTTGGTCATAAAATTCTAGTCAATGAGTTGTGAGCCAAAGGATAGTACGGTTCTTTCAGGAAGTCTCTTTGTTCTGCTGCTTGGAAGTTAGATGTGGGGGCTGGAGCTCCAGCAGACAATTTGAACCATGAGGATGGGGCACACCATCTAGGGAGAGCAGAGAGTGCTAGAAAGAGCCTGGGTCCCTGAAGATGGTGAAGCCGACATCATTCAACTAGACTACATACATGAGAAGACATTTAATATATCTTGATTAAGTTGCTGTTGCTGCAGCTTAATCAGAAATAATTGATACAGATCAGGAACAAGTTCAACAGTTTTCCCTAAGCCCTAAGGATAATTCTCAACTGTATGGACTGAGAAGTATGACCTGTCATTCACTCTCAAAGCCCACGGGTACTGTGTTTCCTAAGGCAGGAGGCCAACTGAGCTGCATTACTCAGTCCTTGGAGGACAAGGTCTTCTGAGCCACCAATATGGGCTCATCAAGATTTTGACTGGGCTCTATTTCCGGAACTCCCAAAGCCCAACCACTTCCTGAGCCTTCAAGCTGCTGTTTTTCCCTGGACCTCAGAAAAACCCTGAGGCTGTGTGATTATGAAACCCAAACAGAGGTCAGTGACAATCTCATGAAAGGAGACCACTTAACCTTGTCCATAGAAACTCAGTAAAAATACTAATATGCCTAGTAGCTGTGAGACAGACAGATAAATAAATATAAGGAGATAAGAATCCAACAAGTGATAGAAAATAGCTAGAGTGGGATCCTCAAGACTTCAGTAAATTTTTCCATTCATGCAACAAATTCAGCCTGGTTGGCAGAGACCAGAATGTAGGAAATTTCCACATACTCCCCACTGACGAGAAGCTTCTTAGGAAACCCAGCTCTATCTGAACTGAGCAGTTCCTCAGTCATGCAAGCACTACAGCATCTCTGGAGCTCTGGCCCCAGGGCTGGGAATGAAGTGTGGAGACTATAAATATCAGCTAGAAGCCACACGGGCACTGGTTAGTGCCTTAAACCAGCTGTCGGGGCAGTGACCAGGGGTGGGAAGGATTGTCTCGGTTCCCATACTTATGAAACTGAGGCAAAAGGAAAGTTATTTTTGACCAAGGTGAATTCTGACATTTGCCATCATCTCTGTTATAAAGCTGTGAGAGAAGGGTAGTACCTGTCCATGAAAGAGATCAGCCATGTCGGAAAATTGGGGCCCTGCCCGGTTCCCAATAACCCTTATGCCCGGATGGGGCACACCATCTAGGGAGAGCAGAGAGTGCTAGAAAGAGCCTGGGTCCCTGAAGATGGTGAAGCCGACATCATTCAACTAGACTACATACATGAGAAGACATTTAATATATCTTGATTAAGTTGCTGTTGCTGCAGCTTAATCAGAAATAATTGATACAGATCAGGAACAAGTTCAACAGTTTTCCCTAAGCCCTAAGGATAATTCTCAACTGTATGGACTGAGAAGTATGACCTGTCATTCACTCTCAAAGCCCACGGGTACTGTGTTTCCTAAGGCAGGAGGCCAACTGAGCTGCATTACTCAGTCCTTGGAGGACAAGGTCTTCTGAGCCACCAATATGGGCTCATCAAGATTTTGACTGGGCTCTATTTCCGGAACTCCCAAAGCCCAACCACTTCCTGAGCCTTCAAGCTGCTGTTTTTCCCTGGACCTCAGAAAAACCCTGAGGCTGTGTGATTATGAAACCCAAACAGAGGTCAGTGACAATCTCATGAAAGGAGACCACTTAACCTTGTCCATAGAAACTCAGTAAAAATACTAATATGCCTAGTAGCTGTGAGACAGACAGATAAATAAATATAAGGAGATAAGAATCCAACAAGTGATAGAAAATAGCTAGAGTGGGATCCTCAAGACTTCAGTAAATTTTTCCATTCATGCAACAAATTCAGCCTGGTTGGCAGAGACCAGAATGTAGGAAATTTCCACATACTCCCCACTGACGAGAAGCTTCTTAGGAAACCCAGCTCTATCTGAACTGAGCAGTTCCTCAGTCATGCAAGCACTACAGCATCTCTGGAGCTCTGGCCCCAGGGCTGGGAATGAAGTGTGGAGACTATAAATATCAGCTAGAAGCCACACGGGCACTGGTTAGTGCCTTAAACCAGCTGTCGGGGCAGTGACCAGGGGTGGGAAGGATTGTCTCGGTTCCCATACTTATGAAACTGAGGCAAAAGGAAAGTTATTTTTGACCAAGGTGAATTCTGACATTTGCCATCATCTCTGTTATAAAGCTGTGAGAGAAGGGTAGTACCTGTCCATGAAAGAGATCAGCCATGTCGGAAATGGTCCAGAAGCAGGTGAGAGGCTACCGCGCCCGTGATGTTGAGCACCAGGATGGGATCCACAGGGGGAGGACCTTGGGAGAACTCCTGGTGCTGTTAGCGCTGATGGGGGAGACCCCCTAGTGAGGCTGAACACCTGCATGGACGGGACACTGTTCTCACGTTGCCCCTCTGCTCCAGCCCTGCCGGGCAACCGCTGCATGAGAAGGTTACCTACAACGCCTGGCCTCAGCTGTGCCCTTTATCGCTTGTGTTCTGGCCCAGGGTCTCTCTCCTATCTGTTTGTCTGTTTCTCTCTGCTATCTTTTTGTTTGTTTGTTTTTTAATATTTTACTTATATTTATTTGGCTGCATTGGGTCTCAGTTGTAGCATGTGGGATCTAGTTCCTTGACCAGATATTGAACCCAGGCCCCCTGCATTGGGAGCACAGAATCTTAGCCACTGGACCACCAGGGAATTCCCGGTTTCTCTCTGCTATCTTGGATGGCATTGGTAGCCTGCAGGAATCCCTCTACCATGGGACAATGGTTGACTCTCAGGAAGCAAGAACCAGTGAGCAGTCTCTTCCCCCTTCCCTTGGGTGAACAATTCGTAGGTGTGGTCTATGCGGCCTCCAGTGGTATTAAGCTCCAATCTGTTGTTGTCGTATTAGTCACTCAGGCATGTCTCACTCTTTGCGACCCCATGGACTGGAGCCTGATAGGCTCCTTTGGCCATGGGACTTCCCAGGCAAGAATACAGGATATTTCCTTCTCTGGGGGATCTTCCTGACCCACGAACCCCTATCTCCTGACTTGGCAGGTGGATTCTTCACCACTAAGCCACCAGAGAAGCCCAGTTACCCAAAACCAATAGGACAGGCCTTTCCCCTTCCTGTTTCGCTTCCTTGGTCCTCTTCCTCGTGTTCTTGGGATCTCTTTTCAAAATAAATGAGAAGCACACATCGTTTTATTGTACTTTGCTTTATGGTGTTTCCCAGAGACTGCTTTTTTTTTTTTTTAAACAAATTGAAGGTTTGTAGCAAACCTGCATAGAGCAGTTCTACTGGTACTTTCTATTCCACAACAGCATTTGTTACTCTGTATCTCTTTGTCACTTCTAGGTAATTTGCACAATTTGTTGTTCAGTTGCTCAGTCATGTCTGACTCGGGGACCCCATGAACTGCTGCGTGCCAGGCTTCCCTGTCCTTCACTATCTCCCAGAGTTTACTCAGACTCATGGCCATTGACTCAGTGATGCCATCCAACCATCTCGTCCTCTGCTGCCATCTTCTCCTCCTGCCCTCAATCGTTCCCAGCATCAGGGTCTTTTCCAGTAAGTCGGCTCTTCACATCAGGTGGCCAAAGTATCGGAGCTTCAGCTTCAGCATCAGTGAATATTCCAATGAATATTCAGAGTTGATTTCCTTTAGGATTGACTTGTTTGATCTCCTTACTGTCCAAGGGGCTCTCAAGAGTCGTCTCCAGCACCACAGTCTGAAAGCATCAATTCTTCGGCACTCGGCCTTCTTTATAGTCCAACTCTCACAACCATATATGACTACTGGCAAAACCATAGCTTTGATTATATGGACCTTTGTCAGCTGAGTGATGTCTCTGCTTTTTAATACACTGTCTAGGTTTGTCATAGCTTTCCTTCCAAGAAGCAAGCGTCTTTTAGTTCCATGGCTGCAGTCACCATTCACGGTGACTTTGGAGCACAGAAAATAAAGTCTGTCACCGTCTCCATTTTTTCCCCTCTGTTTGCCATGAAGTGATTGGACCATATGCCATGATCTTAGATTTTAAATTTTGAGTTTTAAGTCAGCTTTTTCACTCTCCTCTTTCACCTTCATCAGGGGGCTTTTAGTTCCTCTTCACTTTCTGCTATTAAGGTAGTGTTTTTTTTTAAACCTTTATTTTACTTTTAACTTTTACAGAGTTTTGTTGTTCACAGACATGCATGTTCTCAGATTAGTCACATGTATATCCCCCCCTTCCCTCCCCTCCCGACCATCACACAGCACCCCTGAAGGATCCCCTCTTCTCACAGAGCAATGACTAGAGCTATTTTCTTCACTTATGATAGTACAGGCCTTCATGCTACTTCCCTTATGCCTCTCAACCACTGTTCCTTCCCCACAATGTCCATATGTCCACTGTCCATGTCTGTCTTTCTGTCGCTTCACTGCATGTGCCATCATCACCATCCTACTAGATTCCATATATATGTGTTAATATACTATATTTGTCCTTCTCTTTCTGACTGACTTCACTTTTTAGGATACGTTCTAGATCCAGCCACCTCATGAGGGCTGATTCTTCTGCATTTCTCTTTACAGCTGTGTAGTATTCCATTGTATATATGTACCAGAGCTTTTGGATCCATTCGTTCGTCGATGGGCATCTAGGTTCCTTCCATGTTCTAGCTATTGTATAGAGAGCTGCAATGAACATTGGGGTACAGGTGCTTCTTTCAGTTTTGATTTCATCAGGGTATAAGCCTAAGAGTGGGATTGCTGGGTCATATGGTGCTTCTATTTTTAGTTTTTTAAGAAATCTCCAGACTGTCCTCCATAGAGGCTGTATCAATTTACACTCCCACCAGCAATGCAGGAGGGTTCCCTTTTCTCCGCAGCCTCTCCAGCATTTATTGTCTGTCGATTTGTGGATGATGGCCATTCTGACGGGTGTGAGGTGACATCTCATTGTAGTTTTGATTTGCATTTCTCTAATTATTAGTGAAGTTGAGCATCGTTTCATGTGTTTTTGGGCCATCTGTATGTCATCGTTGGAGAGGTGTCTGTTTAGGTCCTTTTCCCATTTTTTGATTGGGTTGTTCGTTTTTCCAGTGCTGAGTTGTCTGAGTTGCTTGTAGATTTTGGAGATTAATTCTTTGTCTGTTGTTTCATTTGCTATGATTTTCTCCCGCTCTGTGGGGTGTCTGTTGAACTTTTTTGTAATTTCTTTTGCTGTACAAAAGCTTTTAAGTTTCATTAGGTCCCACATGTTCATTTGTCTTTTTAGTTCCACTATTCTAGTAGGTGGGTCAGAGAAGATCTTGCTTTGATTGATGTCCTTGAGGGTTTTGCCTATATTCTCCTCTAAGAGTTTGATGGTTTCTGGCCTTACATTTAAGTCTTTAATCCATTTTGAGTTGATCTTTGTGTATGGTGTCAGGGTATGTTCCAATTTCATTTTCTTGCATGTAGCTGTCCAATTTTCCCAGCACCATTTGTTGAAGAGGCTGTCTTTGTCCCATTTTATATGTTCGCCTCCTTTGTCAAAAATAAGGTACCCATAGGTGCGTGGCTTTATCTCTGGGTTCTCGTTCTTGTTCCATTGGTCGATATTTCTGTTTTTGTGCCAGTACCATACTGTCTTGATGACTGTTGCTTTGTAGTAGAGTCTGAAGTTGGGGAGGCTGATCCCCCCAGCTCCATTCTTCTTCCTGAGGATTGCTTTGGCTATTCGAGGTCTTTTGTGTTTCCATATGAACTGTGTTATTCGTTGGTCTAGTTCTGTGAAGAATGTTATTGGAAGCTTGATGGGACAGGTGCTTCTTTCAGTTTTGATTTCATCAGGGTATAAGCCTAAGAGTGGGATTGCTGGGTCATATGGTGCTTCTATTTTTAGTTTTTTAAGAAATCTCCAGACTGTCTTCCATAGAGGCTGTATCAATTTACACTCCCACCAGCAATGCAGGAGTGTTCCCTTTTCTCCGCAGCCTCTCCAGCATTTATTGTCTGTCGATTTGTGGATGATGGCCATTCTGACGGGTGTGAGGTGACATCTCATTGTAGTTTTGATTTGCATTTCTCTAATTATTAGTGAAGTTGAGCATCGTTTCATGTGTTTTTGGGCCATCTGTATGTCATCGTTGGAGAGGTGTCTGTTTAGGTCCTTTTCCCATTTTTTGATTGGGTTGTTCGTTTTTCCAGTGCTGAGTTGTCTGAGTTGCTTGTAGATTTTGGAGATTAATTCTTTGTCTGTTGTTTCATTTGCTATGATTTTCTCCCACTCTTTGGGGTGTCTGTTGAACTTTTTTGTAATTTCTTTTGCTGTACAAAAGCTTTTAAGTTTCATTAGGTCCCACATGTTCATTTGTCTTTTTAGTTCCACTATTCTAGTAGGTGGGTCAGAGAAGATCTTGCTTTGATTGATGTCCTTGAGGGTTTTGCCTATATTCTCCTCTAAGAGTTTGATGGTTTCTGGCCTTACATTTAAGTCTTTAATCCATTTTGAGTTGATCTTTGTGTATGGTGTCAGGGTATGTTCCAATTTCATTTTCTTGCATGTAGCTGTCCAATTTTCCCAGCACCATTTGTTGAAGAGGCTGTCTTTGTCCCATTTTATATGTTCGCCTCCTTTGTCAAAAATAAGGTACCCATAGGTGCGTGGCTTTATCTCTGGGTTCTCGATCTTGTTCCATTGGTCGATATTTCTGTTTTTGTGCCAGTACCATACTGTCTTGATGACTGTTGCTTTGTAGTAGAGTCTGAAGTTGGGGAGGCTGATCCCCAGCTCCATTCTTCTTCCTGAGGATTGCTTTGGCTATTCGAGGTCTTTTGTGTTTCCATATGAACTGTGTTATTCGTTGGTCTAGTTCTGTGAAGAATGTTATTGGAAGTTTGATAGGGATCGCATTGAATCTATAGATGACATTTGGTAGTATGGTCATTTTCACAATATTGATTCTCCCGACCCAGGAACACGGAATATTTCTCCATCTGTTTAAGTCTTCTTTAATGTCTCTCATGAGTGTCTTGTAATTTTCTGTGTACAGTTCTTTTGTTTCTTTGGGTAGGTTTATTCCTAGATATTTGATTCTTTTGGTTGCGATGGTGAAGGGGATTGCCTCTTTGATTTCATTTTCTGATTTTTCATTGTTTGTGTATAGGAATGCCAGTGATTTCTGTATATTGATTTTGTATCCTGCAACTTTGCTGAATTCGCTGATTAACTCTAGTAGTTTTGTAATAGTGTCTTTGGGATTTTCTATGTATAATATCATGTCATCTGCAAATAGAGAGAGTTTGACTTCTTCTTTTCCAATCTGGATTCCTTTGATTTCTTTCTCTTCTCTTATTGCTATTGCTAGAACTTCCAGGACTATGTTGAATAGTAGTGGTGAAAGTGGACACCCTTGTCTTGTTCCTGATCTTAGAGGGAATGCTTTGAGTTTTTCACCATTGAGGATAATGTTCGCTGTGGGCTTCTCATATATGGCTTTCACTATGTTAAGATAAGTTCCTTCTATGCCCATTTTTTTGAAGAGTTTTTATCATAAATGGATGCTGTACTTTGTCAAAGGCTTTTTCTGCATCTATTGAGATGATCATGTGATTTTTGTCTTTCAATTTGTTGATATGGTGTATCACATTGATTGATTTGCGAATGTTGAAGAATCCTTGCATGCCTGGGATGAACCCAACTTGATCGTGATGAATGAGCTTTTTGATGTGTTGTTGAATTCTGTTTGCTAGGATTTTGTTGAGGATTTTGGCATCTAGATTCATCAGTGAAATTGGCCTATAATTTTCTTTTTTTGTGATGTCTTTGCCTGGCTTTGGTATCAGGGTGATGGTGGCCTCGTAGAATGTGTTTGGAAGTGTTCCTTCCTGGGCAATTTTTTGGAAGAGTTTTAGAAGGACAGGCATTAGCTCTTCTTTAAATGTTTGGTAGAATTCACTTGTGAAACCATCTGGCCCTGGGCTTTTATTTTTGGGGAGATTTTTGATCACAAGGTCGATTTCTGAGCTTGTGATTGGCTTGTTCATAGTTTCTATTTCTTCCTGGTTGAGTCTTGGGAGATTAATCTTCTCTAAGAAACTGTCCATTTCTTCCAGGTTGTCCAGTTTGTTGCCATAGAGTTGTTCATAATAGTCTCTTATAATCCTTTGGATTTCTGCATTGTCCGTTGTAATCTCTCCTTTTTCATTTTTGATTTTGGTGATCTGGTTCTTCTCTCTTTTTTTTGTTGATGAGTCTGGCCAGCGGTTTGTCGATTTTACTGACTTTTCGAAGAACCAGCTTTTTGTTTTATTTATCTTTACTATTGTTTCTTTTGTTTCTTTTTCATTTATTTCTGCTCTGATCTTTATGATTTCCCTTCTTCTGCTGGCTTTGGGGTGTTTTTGTTCTTCTTTCTCCAGTTGTTTTAAGCGTAAGGTAAGGTCGTCTGTTTGAGATTTTCCTAGTTTCTTGAGGTGGGATTGTAATGCTATAAACTTCCCTCTTAGAACTGCTTTTGCAGTATCCCATAGGTTTTGCACTGTCGTGTGTTCATTGTCATTTTCTTCTAGGAATTTTTTTATTTCTCCTTTGATTTCCTCAATGATCAGTTGGTTTTTTAGGTATGTGTTGTTTAATCTCCATGTGTTTGTGTCTCTCAATTTGTTGATATGGTGTATCACATTGATTGATTTGCGAATATTGAAGAATCCTTGCATGCCTGGGATGAACCCAACTTGATCGTGATGTATGAGCTTTTTGATGTGTTGTTGAATTCTGTTTGCTAGGATTTTGTTGAGGATTTTGGCATCTAGATTCATCAGTGAAATTGGCCTATAATTTTCTTTTTTTGTGATGTCTTTGCCTGGCTTTGGTATCAGGGTGATGGTGGCCTCGTAGAATGTGTTTGGAAGTGTTCCTTCCTGGGCAATTTTTTGGAAGAGTTTTAGAAGGACAGGCATTAGCTCTTCTTTAAATGTTTGGTAGAATTCACTTGTGAAACCATCTGGCCCTGGGCTTTTATTTTTGGGTAGATTTTTGATCACAAGGTCGATTTCTGAGCTTGTGATTGGCTTGTTCATAGTTTCTATTTCTTCCTGGTTGAGTCTTGGGAGATTAATCTTCTCTAAGAAACTGTCCATTTCTTCCAGGTTGTCCAGTTTGTTGCCATAGAGTTGTTCATAATAGTCTCTTATAATCCTTTGGATTTCTGCATTGTCCGTTGTAATCTCTCCTTTTTCATTTTTGATTTTGGTGATCTGGTTCTTCTCTCTCTTTTTCTTAATGAGTCTGGCCAGTGGTGTGTCGATTTTATTGACTGTTTCTAAGAACCAGCTTTTTCTTTTATTTATCTTTACTATTGTTTCTTTTGTTTTTTTTTCATTTATTTCTGCTCTGATCTTTATGATTTTCCTTCTTCTGCTGGCTTTGGGGTGTTTTTGTTCTTCTTTCTCCAGTTGTTTTAAGCGTAAGGTAAGGTCGTCTGTTTGAGATTTTCCTAGTTTCTTGAGGTGGGATTGTAATGCTATAAACTTCCCTCTTAGAACTGCTTTTGCAGTATCCCATAGGTTTTGCACTGTCGTGTGTTCATTGTCATTTTCTTCTAGGAATTTTTTTATTTCTCCTTTGATTTCCTCAATGATCAGTTGGTTTTTTAGGTATGTGTTGTTTAATCTCCATGTGTTTGTGTTTTTTGCGGTTTTTTTCCTGTAGTTGATCTCTAGTCTCACTGCATTGTGGTCCGAGAAGATGGTTGATAGAATTTCAGTTTTCTTGAATTGACTGAGGATTGATTTGTGGCCCAAGATGTGGTCTATCCTGGAGAATGTTCCGTGAGCACTTGAGAAGAAAGTGTATTCTTCTGCTTTTGGATGGAAAGTCCTAAAGATATCAATGAGGTCCATTTCTTCTAGTGTGGCATTTAAGGCTTGTGTTTCTTTATTAATTTTCTGTTTGGATGATCTGTCCATTGGTGTGAGAGGAGTGTTAAAGTCTCCTACTATGATTGTGTTGCTGTCAATGTCTTCTTTTATGTCTGAAAGTGTTTGTCTTATGTATTGGGGTGCTCCTGTGTTGGGAGCATAGATATTTATGATTGTTATGTCTTCTTCTTGGATGGATCCCTTAATCATGATGTAGTGACCTGCCTTGTCTCTTAGAATCTTCTTTACTTTAAAATCTATTTTATCTGATATGAGGATTGCTACTCCAGCTTTCTTTTGATTTCCATTTGCATGGAATATCTTTTTCCAGCCTCTCACTTTCAGTCTATGAGTGTCTCTAGGTCTGAAATGAGTTTCCTGGAGGCAGCATATGTATGGGTCGTGGTTTGGATCCATTCAGCCACTCTGTGTCTTTTGGTTGGGGCGTTTAGTCCATTGACATTCAAAGTAATTATTGATACAAATGATCCTATTGTCATCTTCTTAGATGTTATGATGGGTTTGTTTCGTGGATCTTCTCCTTTTATACTTGTTGTCTATATAAGTCCCTTTAACATTTGTTGTAAGGCTGGTTTGGTGTGACTAAATTCTTTTAATTTTTGCTAACTTTGGGGTGTTTTTGTTCTTCTTTCTCCAGTTGTTTTAAGCGTAAGGTAAGGTCGTCTGTTTGAGATTTTCCTAGTTTCTTGAGGTGGGATTGTAATGCTATAAACTTCCCTCTTAGAACTGCTTTTGCAGTATCCCATAGGTTTTGCACTGTCGTGTGTTCATTGTCATTTTCTTCTAGGAATTTTTTTATTTCTCCTTTGATTTCCTCAATGATCAGTTGGTTTTTTAGGTATGTGTTGTTTAATCTCCATGTGTTTGTGTTTTAGCGGTTTTTTCCTGTAGTTGATCTCTAGTCTCACTGCATTGTGGTCCGAGAAGATGGTTGATAGAATTTCAGTTTTCTTGAATTGACTGAGGATTGATTTGTGGCCCAAGATGTGGTCTATCCTGGAGAATGTTCCGTGAGCACTTGAGAAGAAAGTGTATTCTTCTGCTTTTGGATGGAAAGTCCTAAAGATATCAATGAGGTCCATTTCTTCTAGTGTGGCATTTAAGGCTTGTGTTTCTTTATTAATTTTCTGTTTGGATGATCTGTCCATTGGTGTGAGAGGAGTGTTAAAGTCTCCTACTATGATTGTGTTGCTGTCAATGTCTTCTTTTATGTCTGAAAGTGTTTGTCTTATGTATTGGGGTGCTCCTGTGTTGGGAGCATAGATATTTATGATTGTTATGTCTTCTTCTTGGATGGATCCCTTAATCATGATGTAGTGACCTGCCTTGTCTCTTAGAATCTTCTTTACTTTAAAATCTATTTTATCTGATATGAGGATTGCTACTCCAGCTTTCTTTTGATTTCCATTTGCATGGAATATCTTTTTCCAGCCTCTCACTTTCAGTCTATGAGTGTCTCTAGGTCTGAAATGAGTTTCCTGGAGGCAGCATATGTATGGGTCGTGTTTTTGGATCCATTCAGCCACTCTGTGTCTTTTGGTTGGGGCGTTTAGTCCATTGACATTCAAAGTAATTATTGATACAAATGATCCTATTGTCATCTTCTTAGATGTTATGATGGGTTTGTTTCGTGGATCTTCTCCTTTTATACTTGTTGTCTATATAAGTCCCTTTAACATTTGTTGTAAGGCTGGTTTGGTGTGACTAAATTCTTTTAATTGTTGCTTGTCTGTAAAGCTTTTGATTTCTCCATCAATTTTGAAGGAGATCTTGGCAGGGTAGAGGATTCTTGGTTGCAGATTATTCTCTTTCAGCCGTTTAAATGTGTCCTGCCATTCCCTTCTGGCCTGCAGAGTTTCTGTTGAAAGATCAGCTGTTAAACGGATGGGCTTTCCCTTGTATGTCACTAGTTGCTTTTCCTTGCTGCTTTGAGAATTCTATCTTTGTGTTTAATTTGTGTTAACTTCATTAATATGTGTCTTGGTGTGTTTCTTCTCGGATTGATTCTGTTAGGTACTCTTTGTGCTTCTTGGACTTGATTGACTATTTCTTTTCCCATGTTGGGGAAATTTTCAACTATAATTTCTTCAAAAATTTTCTCATAGCCTTTCTTTTTTTCTTCTTCTTCTGGAACCCCTATAATTCGAATATTGGTGCGTTTGATATTATCCCAGAGGTCTCTGAGGCTGTCCTCTGCTCTTTTCATTCTTTGAGCTAGAGTCTGTTTTTCAGCAGTTACTTCCACCATTTTATCTTCCAGCTCACTTATCCGGTCTTCTGTCTCAGATACTCTGCTCTTGATTCCTTCTACAGTGTTTTTCAGTTCAGCAATTGAGTTGTTTGTCTCTGTTACTTTTTTGGTAAGTTCTTGTATTTCTTTATTCAGTGTGTTAGTTGTATCTTGCAATTTCTCTGAAATTCTGTTTTCAGTGTCTTTGATCATCTTTACTATCATTCTTCTGAAATCACTTTCAGAAAGTTTGTCCAAATTCTCTTCATTAATTTGATCTTGTGTGTTTGTTGATTGTTCCTTCGCTTGTGTGGTATTTCTCTGCCGTTTCATTGTTATTATTAATTTTTTAAAACTGATTCTGTTTGGGATTTCCTTTTCCCAGACTTTGAGTTACGTCTGTTGGTGTTTGTTGTTTGGATGGGGCTTCTTATTCTGGGTGATGCTGGTGATTGGGTGATGTCAGGACTTGTATACAAGTGATTACCTTTGCTGGCGTTCTCACTTTTATATGTTCTATTTTTTTGAATTTTTCATTTTTGCTTGTCTGTAAAGCTTTTGATTTCTCCATCAATTTTGAATGAGATCCTTGCAGGGTAGAGGATTCTTGGTTGCAGATTATTCTCTTTCAGCCGTTTAAATGTGTCCTGCCATTCCCTTCTGGCCTGCAGAGTTTCTGTTGAAAGATCAGCTGTTAAACGTATGGGCTTTCCCTTGTATGTCACTAGTTGCTTTTCCCTTGCTGCTTTGAGAATTCTATCTTTGTGTTTAATTTGTGTTAACTTCATTAATATGTGTCTTGGTGTGTTTCTTCTCGGATTGATTCTGTTAGGTACTCTTTGTGCTTCTTGGACTTGATTGACTATTTCTTTTCCCATGTTGGGGAAATTTTCAACTATAATTTCTTCAAAAATTTTCTCATAGCCTTTCTTTTTTTCTTCTTCTGGAACCCCTATAATTCGAATATTGGTGCGTTTGATATTATCCCAGAGGTCTCTGAGGCTGTCCTCTGCTCTTTTCATTCTTTGAGCTAGAGTCTGTTTTTCAGCAGTTACTTCCACCATTTTATCTTCCAGCTCACTTATCCGGTCTTCTGTCTCAGATACTCTGCTCTTGATTCCTTCTACAGTGTTTTTCAGTTCAGCAATTGAGTTGTTTGTCTCTGTTACTTTTTTGGTAAGTTCTTGTATTTCTTTATTCAGTGTGTTAGTTGTATCTTGCAATTTCTCTGAAATTCTGTTTTCAGTGTCTTTGATCATCTTTACTATCATTCTTCTGAAATCACTTTCAGAAAGTTTGTCCAAATTCTCTTCATTAATTTGATCTTGTGTGTTTGTTGATTGTTCCTTCGCTTGTGTGGTATTTCTCTGCCGTTTCATTGTTATTATTAATTTTTTAAAACTGATTCTGTTTGGGATTTCCTTTTCCCAGACTTTGAGTTACGTCTGTTGGTGTTTGTTGTTTGGATGGGGCTTCTTATTCTGGGTGATGCTGGTGATTGGGTGATGTCAGGACTTGTATACAAGTGATTACCTTTGCTGGCGTTCTCACTTGTATACTGCTCTTTAGTGTTATGCGTTCTCTAGTATTGTAGTTTTGGAGTCAGTGCACCCTCAAAACCCCGTGGCTTGTTGCCTGACCAGGGAATGAAGATTTCACGGCTGGTTTGTTATGGCATTAAATGATATTAAAACATATATATGTAAATGAGAAACAGAAGGTATACCTTTGACAAATGGCAATTTAAAAATTATGCAAGTACTATCTAGCGTATTGAATTATACACATGAACATATACAGCTATAACATAACCCAAGCATTCCAATCAAAAATACAGTACAATACGTTAGCACGGCGAATAGAAAAATCCAAGAATGATATCCACAAGTTAATAAGCAAACTAAGTAGAGTACCAATTGGAGAATAATGCTAGAGCAGGATCCCCGTTGGGGATAAGGCAATGAGGACAGAACAGACTAAGAAATATAGTGGGGAAAGGGAAAAAGAGAAAGGGAGGATAGAAGAGAAATATAGAATAATATTGCAAAGTTAAATATAGGGAGATAAAGATTTGTATGTATTAGAATTTAGTGCTATAGGAAAGGAGCTTCAGAGAAAGCAAAGAATTATAGAGGAAGTAGTAGTACAAATGAAAAATTATTAAAAATTAAAAGATCTAAATTTTATAGAAAAATATAGAAAAACAAAGCAAAAATAATAAAAACAAACAAAACCCCCACAGAACCTTAAAAGGCCAATGGGGAACCAGAAGTTTATACCAAAATAAAATGTGTGGTTTAAAAGGAAAAAGAAAAAAAAAAAAATTATGTAAACTTGAATATATTCAGTCTTACTGATAAGATTAGTAGCTTCAATAGAATTCAGTGAAGGAAATGAACACACCCACTCTCTCTCACATACACCCCCAAGAAAAGAAAAAAAAAAAAAAGCGGTGGGTGCACTGAGTGGGTTTGGAAAAAAGAGAAAAAAAAAAAAAATTGAAACAAAGTAATACAATACAAAAAATGAAATTTTAAAGTCCAGCAGTAACTCCAGCTTCAGACAAAACGTGAAAATAGTGTTTATGTTCTTCTGTCTCTTGCTGACTGTTCAGGAATTATCAGTCTTTTTCTTGCCTCTGGCAGTGGTTGGATCTGAAGACCTCTTTGACTGCTTGTTTTGGCCTATTCCAGAATTAAAAGGCCCGCCCAGGCTGGCCCTGGGAGTTTCTTAATCCAAATCCCCTTTTTTTGCTGGGTGGAGCTACATTCCCCCCCGGTAGCTTGACCAGCAGCCCTGCAGATCGACCAGCAGACAAACTACAGTAGGGACAATGGCGTCTGTCTCACAGAGGATTTATTCCAACACGCTCTATGGGAAGCCCTTCCACAGTGCCCCGACCCTGCTGCAGGCCACCGTCGACCCCGCCACCGCTGGAGACGTCAGGTTACTCAGAGGTGAGTCTGGCTCAGTCTCATGCGGATCGCTATTCCTCTCTCCCGGATCACAGTGCGCAGAGACTTTCCAGTCCTCTTGGCGACTCTGTGATCGGGTTAATGGTAACCTCCTCCAAAGGGAACTGAGTGCCGCCCTTCCGAGGCCTGCTCAAGGGCACTTCTAGCTCAAGGGGCACCTGGACCCTCCAAAGCAGGTCTGGCTCAGTCCCTTGTGGGTGTTAGTGCTCCTCACGGGTTTTGATCTGCAACAGGCTTTGCGGCTTTGGCCCGCCCAGCCTCTGGCGGGTATGAGGTTTGACTTTTAAAAGTGCGATTGCACCCTCCTACCGTCTTGATGCGGCTTCTCCTTTGTTCTTCGATGTGGGTGTCCTCTCTGTGATCAGATCCAACCTCCTTTCGTCGATGGTTTCCCAGGAACTCGTCGCAATTCAGGCGATTTTGCAGGAGAGATGAGTGCACGTCCTTCTGGACTCCTTTGTAAACTTGAATATATTCAGTCTTACTGATAAGATTAGTAGCTTCAATAGAATTCAGTGAAGGAAATGAACACACCCACTCTCTCTCCACACACACACCCACAAGAAGAGAAAAAAAAAAAAAGCGGTGGGTGCACTGAGTGGGTTTGGAAAAAAGAGAAAAAAAAAAAAATTGAAACAAAGTAATACAATACAAAAAATGAAATTTTAAAGTCCAGCAGTAACTCCAGCTTCAGACAAAACGTGAAAATAGTGTTTATGTTCTTCTGTCTCTTGCTGACTATTCAGGAATTATCAGTCTTTTTCTTGCCTCTGGCAGTGGTTGGATCTGAAGACCTCTTTGACTGCTTGTTTTGGCCTATTCCAGAATTAAAAGGCCCGCCCAGGCTGGCCCTGGGAGTTTCTTAATCCAAATCCCTTTTCTTGCTGGGTGGAGCTAAATTCCCTCCCTGTAGCTTGACCAGCAGCCCTGCAGTTTGACCAGCAGCCAAACTACAGTAGGGAAAATGGCGTCTGTCTCACAGAGGATTTATTCCCACACGCTCTATGGGAAGCACTTCCACAGTGCCCCCGACCCTGCTGCAGGCCACCGTCGAGCCACCGCGTGAGACGTCAGGTTACTCAGAGGTGAGTCTGGCTCAGTCTCATGCAAGATCGCTATTCCCCTCTCCCCGATCACAGTGCGCACAGACTTTCCAGTCCTCCTCGGCGACTCTGCGATCGGGTTAATGGTAACCTCCACCAAAGGAAATTGAATGCCGTCCTTCCAAGGCCTGCTCAAGGGCACTTCTAGCTCAAGGGGCACCTGGACCCTCCAAAGCAGGTCTGGCTCAGTCCCTTGTGGGTGTCACTGCTCCTTTCCCGGGTTTTGATCTGCAACAGGCTTTGCGGCTTTGGCCCGCCCAGCCTCTCTGGCGGGTATGAGGTTTGACTTTTAAAAGTGCGATTGCACCCCTCCTACCGTCTTGATGCGGCTTCTCCTTTGTTCTTCGATGTGGGGTGTCCTCTCTGTGATCAGATCCAACCTCCTTTCGTCGATGGTTTCCCAGGAACTCGTCGCAATTCAGGCGATTTTGCAGGAGAGATGAGTGCACGTCCTTCTACGCCGCCATCTTAGCTCCACCCCAACCAAGGTAGTGTTATCTGCCTATCTGAGGTTATAGATATTTCTCCTGGGAATCTTTATTCCAGCTTGTGCTTCATCCAGCCCAGCTTTTGCGTGATATACTCTGCATAGAAGTTAAATAGGCAGGGTGACAATAAACAGCCTTAACATGCTCCTTTCCTAGTTTGGAACCAGTCTGTTGTTCCATGCCCAGTTCTAACTGTTGCTTCTTGACCTGTATACAGGTTTCTCGAGAGGCAGGTAAGGCAGTCTGGTATTCCATCTCCTTAAGAATTTTCCAGTGTGTTGTGATCCACACAGTCAAAGGCTTTAGCATAGTCAACGAAGCAGAAGTAGATGTTTTTCTGGAATTCTCTTGGGTTCTCTATGGTCCAACAGATATTGGCAATTTGTTCTCTTCTTTCTCTGCCTTTTCTAAATGTAGCTTGTGTATCTGGAAGTTCAAGGTTCACGTACTGTTGAAGCCTAGCGTGAAGGATTTTGCATAGTATTTCAAACTTTTCATTATTAGTCATGGTGATCTGTAAATCAATGATCTTTGACACTACTACTGCAAAAAGATTATGACTCACTGAAGGCTCAGGTGATGGTTAGCATTTTTTTTAGCAACAGAATATTTTAAATTAAGGGATGCACATGGTGCTACTGCACACTTAACAAATTACAGGATAGTGTAAACATAACATCCATATGCACTGGGAAGCCAAAACCTTCATGTTGCTCACTGTATTGTGAAATTCAATTTATTGCAGAGGTCTGGAACGGAACCTGCATACACGTCCTCTCAGGCTCTGCTTTCAAGGAGCATCAGTAGAACATGGAATAGCACAGGTACACCACCTCTGGAAATGACCAGTCTTTTGAGGTGCAAATGGAATCACTCCCGTGGAAAAAAATATCAGAGGAAAAAGTAGTAACTGGGAATATGCCCCAAAACTGGGGACCCTGAGCTCTGGGATAGTGTGGCTCGGGCTCATGTTCTTTGGGCTTCCTCCTTTCTGCAACTCTTCCCCTTGGAACGATTCTGTCCATGAGACCTCACCGTCCCAATTTCTACTGAGTTTCTGGCTTTGCATCGGTTTACAGCTCCACCGTCTCACCTAGGCTCTGGGATCATCTCTAAGCATCTCACCCTCACTCTCTCACTGACAAGCTGCCTGGATCAGAAATGTCCCTCCTTCTGAATTTCTGCCTATCTGAGGTTATAGATATTTCTCCTGGGAATCTTTATTCCAGCTTGTGCTTCATCCAGCCCAGCTTTTGCGTGATATACTCTGCATAGAAGTTAAATAGGCAGGGTGACAATAAACAGCCTTAACATGCTCCTTTCCTAGTTTGGAACCAGTCTGTTGTTCCATGCCCAGTTCTAACTGTTGCTTCTTGACCTGTATACAGGTTTCTCGAGAGGCAGGTAAGGCAGTCTGGTATTCCATCTCCTTAAGAATTTTCCAGTGTGTTGTGATCCACACAGTCAAAGGCTTTAGCATAGTCAACGAAGCAGAAGTAGATGTTTTTCTGGAATTCTCTTGGGTTCTCTATGGTCCAACAGATATTGGCAATTTGTTCTCTTCTTTCTCTGCCTTTTCTAAATGTAGCTTGTGTATCTGGAAGTTCAAGGTTCACGTACTGTTGAAGCCTAGCGTGAAGGATTTTGCATAGTATTTCAAACTTTTCATTATTAGTCATGGTGATCTGTAAATCAATGATCTTTGACACTACTACTGCAAAAAGATTATGACTCACTGAAGGCTCAGGTGATGGTTAGCATTTTTTTTAGCAACAGAATATTTTAAATTAAGGGATGCACATGGTGCTACTGCACACTTAACAAATTACAGGATAGTGTAAACATAACATCCATATGCACTGGGAAGCCAAAACCTTCATGTTGCTCACTGTATTGTGAAATTCAATTTATTGCAGAGGTCTGGAACGGAACCTGCATACACGTCCTCTCAGGCTCTGCTTTCAAGGAGCATCAGTAGAACATGGAATAGCACAGGTACACCACCTCTGGAAATGACCAGTCTTTTGAGGTGCAAATGGAATCACTCCCGTGGAAAAAAATATCAGAGGAAAAAGTAGTAACTGGGAATATGCCCCAAAACTGGGGACCCTGAGCTCTGGGATAGTGTGGCTCGGGCTCATGTTCTTTGGGCTTCCTCCTTTCTGCAACTCTTCCCCTTGGAACGATTCTGTCCATGAGACCTCACCGTCCCAATTTCTACTGAGTTTCTGGCTTTGCATCGGTTTACAGCTCCACCGTCTCACCTAGGCTCTGGGATCATCTCTAAGCATCTCACCCTCACTCTCTCACTGACAAGCTGCCTGGATCAGAAATGTCCCTCCTTCTGAATTTCTTCTCTGAAGGTACAACTGCCAGGCTTGAGTTTCACATTCAGAATTATTTTCAGCCTCCTGTCCTTTCCCCCAGTGTTCAGTCAGGCAACAGGTCTCGTGGTTCCTTTAGAGACGTGCTAAATGCCTTCCCTCCTCCCCTCCGGGCTGGGACACCTGCCCCTGAAACGCCGCGCACGGCAGGTCCTCCAGGTCATGATCTTCAGTCCTTCCTTCCTCGTGTCTGCCCCGCGTGCCGTGCTCAAGCATCACTCACATGGCTGAGGCATCATCTCTGCGCCCCTGCAGTAGGACAGGCTCCCGGGGATAAAAGGTCCTCTGTTCCTCCTGGGTGCACAGAAGGGGCCACGAAGGTCACAGCAGCCTCATCTCCAAGAGCGAGTGGGCGTCTCCAGCACCCACTACCTGACTTGCTTTCTCTGAGGACTCAGCCTGAGTACCAGGGCTCCACATCCTTCCCACGCCATAGCCTTGGCTTTTTCAAAATGCCAGGACTGACCGTCATTCCAAAGCCTTCCATTTTTGACACTTTTCATTCTTGCAAATTTTGTTATTTTGAGCCCAAACTGCTCTCACTCTCATTTTGCCCGCTGGCTCTGGCCCCGCCCCTGGGCTGTCTCTGCCTTGCTCTGGAGTTACACAAATTCACCTCGCCCCCCTCTCACACCAGGGCTTTTCATACGTGAAGACACTTCTCCGTAAGTACTTTTCTCCTGCTTACATGCTCTCAGCACCTACACCTACTTCCTCAATGACTCGGTTTCCAGTCGTTCATCATCTCCCCAAGTCATTCATTCATCCAATAAATGTATACAACTTAGTGACTGAGAAACAACAACATCCAATAAATAATGATTGTGCACCTGTTTTGTGCCAGATCTTGTTGGACAATGAGATACAACATTGAAAAGGACTGACTTGATCCTTTCTCGTGAAGCTATTTCAATCTAGGGAAGGCTGGGTTTACTGACTTAAAACATGATGGCCTGTGTCTTCTTTTTTTCAAGCCCGTACTACTGAGTTTCTGGCTTTGCATCGGTTTACAGCTCCACCGTCTCACCTAGGCTCTGGGATCATCTCTAAGCATCTCACCCTCACTCTCTCACTGACAAGCTGCCTGGATCAGAAATGTCCCTCCTTCTGAATTTCTTCTCTGAAGGTACAACTGCCAGGCTTGAGTTTCACATTCAGAATTATTTTCAGCCTCCTGTCCTTTCCCCCAGTGTTCAGTCAGGCAACAGGTCTCGTGGTTCCTTTAGAGACGTGCTAAATGCCTTCCCTCCTCCCCTCCGGGCTGGGACACCTGCCCCTGAAACGCCGCGCACGGCAGGTCCTCCAGGTCATGATCTTCAGTCCTTCCTTCCTCGTGTCTGCCCCGCGTGCCGTGCTCAAGCATCACTCACATGGCTGAGGCATCATCTCTGCGCCCCTGCAGTAGGACAGGCTCCCGGGGATAAAAGGTCCTCTGTTCCTCCTGGGTGCACAGAAGGGGCCACGAAGGTCACAGCAGCCTCATCTCCAAGAGCGAGTGGGCGTCTCCAGCACCCACTACCTGACTTGCTTTCTCTGAGGACTCAGCCTGAGTACCAGGGCTCCACATCCTTCCCACGCCATAGCCTTGGCTTTTACAAAATGCCAGGACTGACCGTCATTCCAAAGCCTTCCATTTTTGACACTTTTCATTCTTGCAAATTTTGTTATTTTGAGCCCAAACTGCTCTCACTCTCATTTTGCCCGCTGGCTCTGGCCCCGCCCCTGGGCTGTCTCTGCCTTGCTCTGGAGTTACACAAATTCACCTCGCCCCCCTCTCACACCAGGGCTTTTCATACGTGAAGACACTTCTCCGTAAGTACTTTTCTCCTGCTTACATGCTCTCAGCACCTACACCTACTTCCTCAATGACTCGGTTTCCAGTCGTTCATCATCTCCCCAAGTCATTCATTCATCCAATAAATGTATACAACTTAGTGACTGAGAAACAACAACATCCAATAAATAATGATTGTGCACCTGTTTTGTGCCAGATCTTGTTGGACAATGAGATACAACATTGAAAAGGACTGACTTGATCCTTTCTCGTGAAGCTATTTCAATCTAGGGAAGGCTGGAGTTTATTCTCGATCCTCTTAAAACATGACTTGCGCCTGTGTCGTTGTTACTCAGTCGCTCAGTCCTGTCCAGCTCTTTGCAACCCCACAGACTGCAGCACGCCGGGCTTCCCTATCCTTCACTGTCTCCCAGCGTTTGCTCCAATTCATGTGATGCCCATGCTGAACGTAAGAGATTCTTTGTCCCTTGGACCCGTAACATGTACAGTGGAGCTGTTGTGTCCCCTGTAACCTTCCCATGACTTGCATTTCATATTCAGTGGAAGTAGAAAAGCACTGGTCTTGGGGTCCGATTCCCTCTTAAGGATATAAGCCTCTTCAAAACTTTGATTTTTCCATCCATAAAACAGGGGTAAATATACTCTGCCAATTTGCCAGCACCATTCTGAAGAAAACATGCACATAAACCCAGCTTTCAGTAGCCTGAGGGAGAAATCAAGCGGTCTTTAGATTGAGACTCCAAGTCACAATGATTCCCAAGGCCCCAGGTGAATCTGAATACAGGCCCTGAGCCCCACCTCTGCAAAGTCTCCCCTGGGTCTTTCAGGGGGCCCTCAAAAAGGTGCCCCAATAGGGTCCCCCAATTAGGCCCTGTCATTAGCATGTCCCTCTTCTGTCCTGGTTTCTCTGGCTGAGGTCCACAGCGCGTAAAGCACCAGTAGGAGCCTTGGGGCCACCAGGGTTAACGGCACAGTGCCCATGGAGAGCCCACCCGGCTCCAGCCTGGTGGGGGGAGGCAGGTTGTGAGCGGTGCTGCCATCAGAGCCTCCCCCCACCTCAATGACCCAGCAGGGCTAACTCTACTCATAGGTGGAGAACAGGCACCTGCCACTCATCCACCTCTACACCCATTTCCTGTATCAGCAAGCACCACCCCCTCCTCCCCAAACAAACCAATCCACAAAACACCAGCCTCCACAGAAGTGAGTTCAGAAATCTCCAGTCTTTTGCACCCTGCCAGATTCAGACCTGGTTCAGCCTGATGAATGATTCATAGGCTCAAACCGGACCTGCGAACTTCTGTACTCGGGTGCCACGGACGGTGTCTTGCCAGCTTCCCCCAGAACAACAAGGCGCACCTGCCCATCCGGTGGCATTCAGGAAACAAAGAGACTGGCCCAAAGCCAGATTGAAACATCCACTTCAAAAAAAAAAACCGCAGAAAACTACCAACCAGTTTTAAAAGGTAATGCCGTATACAGAGTGAAGTCAGTCAGAAAGAGAAAACTACAGTATATTAACACATACATGTGGAATCTACAAGGATGGTACTGATAAATGGATATGCAGGGCAGCAATGGGGAAACAGACACAGAGGACAGACTTATGGACACTGAGGGGAGGGAGGAGTGGGCTAGCGGCATGGAAAGAGTAACATGGAAACTTACATTGCCACATGTGAAAGAGACAACCAATGTGAATGTGCTGTAAGACTAAGGGAACCTGCACAGGGCTGTGCAACAGCCTAGAGGGGTGGGGTGGGGAGGGAGAGGGGAGGCAAGTTCAAGCGGGAGGGGTCATGTGCATACCTATGACTGACTTGGGTTTATGTATACCAGTAAACAACAAAACTGTGTAAAAGTAAAATGAAAATTAATTAAAAAAAATAAAAAGTCATGCCTCCTCCCTCCCAGCACCTGGGCTGCCCTGTGGCTGAAGCCACCTGACCACACTGGAGCCGGAGACCAGACACCAGTCCCTGGGAGAACATGAAGGGCGGGCGGAGATGGGAGAGGCTGCGGGGAACACAGAGGTTCAGGGAAAAACAGGCGAAGAAACACCCAAGCTGCCATCCGCTCCAGAGGAGGGCAGGGCAGCCGGTGAAGGGGGGATGGGCGCACAGCACCGCTGGGCTCAGAGGCCACTGGCTGGTCTGGTCCTGATAACAAGAAAACGCATCACTTCATCCGATGTTGCAACGTGGGGGCAGGTGACTCTGGCTGCCACAGTGAGAGTCACCAGTGGTGTCCAAAAGTGAAAAATCAAGCAGTTATAATAGAAGCATATTATTTAGAACAGTAGAATGAAACACTGAGATTAAGGCTATAGACTGGCTGTCTCTGGAGAGAGTGAGGGGGCAAAGGAGGAGGGTGGCTGGTTTTTTTGTTTCTTTTACCACAGTTTTAATATGTTTACTCCATTTCACTTTTTTCTCTTTTTTTTTTGGCTGCACGGTGCAGCATGCAAGATTTTAGCCCACAGCCAGGGATCAAACCCATGGCCTCAGCACTGGGAGAGTGAAGTCTTAACCACTGGATCACCAAAGAAGTCACTCATTTTCATTTCTTTAACTATGTCCATATATCATTCTGTTAGAGGAAGAAAGGGGAGATCATTTTAAAACAGATGCTCTCGGCTTCTGTTAATACAAAGCAAGGATTCAAAAACCTCAGGGCTCTGTTCTGCCCTGGTAGCCATCGGCCACATGGCTGTGTGTATGACTTATCAGTTTGTGGCAGCAAAGCGCTACAGACTGAGCGGCTTAAGCAGGAGACGTTTCTCTTTTTTATTAATTGTATTTATTTTTGGCTATTCTGGGTTTTCACTGCTGCTGCAGGCTCTTCTCTAGTTGCAGGGAGTGGAGGCTCCTCTCTAGTGCAGGTGCACAGGCTTCTTGTTGCAGTGACTCCTCTTGTTGTGGAACTCGGGCTCTAGGGCACACGGGCTTCAGTAGTTGTGGCTCCGAGGCTCTAGAGCACAGGCTCCGTAGTTGTGGCTCATGGGCTTAGTCACTCCGTAGCATGTGGGATCTTTCGGGTCCAGGGATCAAACCTGTGTCTCCTGCATTGTCAGGCGAACTCTTTACCACTGAGCTACCAAGGAAGCCCCAAAAGACGTTTCTTGGCTTGTAGTGCTGGAGGTTGAGATCAAGGTGGTGGCAGCGGCAGAGGGGTCCTTAAGAAGCTGTGGGGGAGAATCTGCTCCAGGCCTCTCTCCTAGGTCTGATGACTTGCCAACAATCTGCCTCGATCTGCCTTCCTTGAACTTGTAGACACATCACCCCTTTCTCTGCCTTCGTGTTCACAAGGTGTGTGTTCACATGCTCACTCCCAGTGCGCATACCTGTGTCCAAATCTCCCCTTTACATAAGGTTTTGTTGTGTTTTCGGCCACACCACATGGCTTGTGGGATCTTAGTTGAAACCAGGCCCTCAGTCGCGAGAGTGCAGAGTCCTAACCACTGGACCGCCAGGGAATTCCTGCTTCATTCTAAATGAGCAAGTTACACCTGCTATGAACCCGTTTCCCAATAAGGTCACATTCTGCGGCAGTGGAGGGTAGGCCCCTCAATATAGGAAGGTGACACAAGTTAGCCCATGACACCATGGTGAAATGGGGAGATGTCATTGCTTTACTCTCACACAGATTGGCCTGGTGCGGGCACCCATGACCTCAGCCTTCCTGCGAAGCCTCCGGCTCGCCACCTACTGCTCCTGATTCTATTCAGCAAAGGTCCATCCCTCGTCTCTGCGCTCAGTACAGTTCAGTTCAGTTGCTCATTTGTGTCCAGCTCTTAGCGACAAGTCTGAGTTACACAGCCCTGAGCAGAAGGCCTCACCAGCACATGACTTATCAGTTTGTGGCAGCAAAGCGCTACAGACTGAGCGGCTTAAGCAGGAGACGTTTCTCTTTTTTATTAATTGTATTTATTTTTGGCTATTCTGGGTTTTCACTGCTGCTGCAGGCTCTTCTCTAGTTGCAGGGAGTGGAGGCTCCTCTCTAGTGCAGGTGCACAGGCTTCTTGTTGCAGTGACTCCTCTTGTTGTGGAACTCGGGCTCTAGGGCACACGGGCTTCAGTAGTTGTGGCTCCGAGGCTCTAGAGCACAGGCTCCGTAGTTGTGGCTCATGGGCTTAGTCACTCCGTAGCATGTGGGATCTTTCGGGTCCAGGGATCAAACCTGTGTCTCCTGCATTGTCAGGCGAACTCTTTACCACTGAGCTACCAAGGAAGCCCCAAAAGACGTTTCTTGGCTTGTAGTGCTGGAGGTTGAGATCAAGGTGGTGGCAGCGGCAGAGGGGTCCTTAAGAAGCTGTGGGGGAGAATCTGCTCCAGGCCTCTCTCCTAGGTCTGATGACTTGCCAACAATCTGCCTCGATCTGCCTTCCTTGAACTTGTAGACACATCACCCCTTTCTCTGCCTTCGTGTTCACAAGGTGTGTGTTCACATGCTCACTCCCAGTGCGCATACCTGTGTCCAAATCTCCCCTTTACATAAGGTTTTGTTGTGTTTTCGGCCACACCACATGGCTTGTGGGATCTTAGTTGAAACCAGGCCCTCAGTCGCGAGAGTGCAGAGTCCTAACCACTGGACCGCCAGGGAATTCCTGCTTCATTCTAAATGAGCAAGTTACACCTGCTATGAACCCGTTTCCCAATAAGGTCACATTCTGCGGCAGTGGAGGGTAGGCCCCTCAATATAGGAAGGTGACACAAGTTAGCCCATGACACCATGGTGAAATGGGGAGATGTCATTGCTTTACTCTCACACAGATTGGCCTGGTGCGGGCACCCATGACCTCAGCCTTCCTGCGAAGCCTCCGGCTCGCCACCTACTGCTCCTGATTCTATTCAGCAAAGGTCCATCCCTCGTCTCTGCGCTCAGTACAGTTCAGTTCAGTTGCTCATTTGTGTCCAGCTCTTAGCGACAAGTCTGAGTTACACAGCCCTGAGCAGAAGGCCTCACCAGCCACTTCCTAGCTGCATGCATGTGTTCTCAGTCGCTAAGTCGCATCCGACTATTTGCAACCCCTTGAACTGCAGCACAACGGCGTCCCTGTCCTTCACCATCTTCTGGAGTTTTCTCAAACTCAAGAGACGTAGAAATGAACTGATGGTTGCCAACGGGAAGGGATAGGGCGTTTGGGAAGGTCATATACCCACTGCTATAATCAAAATGGATAACCAACAAGGACCTACTATATAGCACATGGAACTCTACTCAATGTTATGTGGCAGCCTGGATGGCAGGGGTGTTGGGGAGAAATGGATACATATTTATTTATGGCCGACTCCCTTCTCCACTCACCTGAATCACAGCATTATCAATCACACTATGTGCGTGCTTACATGCTAAGCCGCTTCAGTCCTGTCCAACTCTTTGTGACCCTAAGGACTGTAGCCCTCCAGGTTCCTCCGTCCTTGAGATTCTCCTGGCAAGAATACTGGAGTGTGTTGCCATGCCCTTCTCTGGGGCATCTTCCTGACCCAGGGTCCAAACCCCCATCTCTTAGGTCTGCAGACGGGTATAATCGGCTATACTCCAGTACAAAATAAAAAGGTTAAAAATTACATAAATAAAAGAATTCCTCCAGGCCTGCTGCCTAAGAGTCCTTCAGAACTTGCCACGGCAACAGAGGGAAGTTTTATGTTTCTTATTTGTAATAATAACAGTGATGAAAAGAACAGCTAGCCTTTCATCACGGGCTGACTGTGGTCCAGGCACTGTTGTGTTTTGTGAAGCTTGATTCGTTTGATTCACCCAATTAACTTTTAGTGAGGAGGTGCTCAGGAAGGCGGGATTGGTCCCACAGCTGCCTGGCCCTAGGCCTTCAAGTTCTGTCTATGAGGTGAGGATAAGACCCATCTAATAGCATTGTTATGGGGATTACATGAAGCCAAGCCAGTAGAGCATTTAGCCCAAGATTTTCCACTGTAATTTCACAGACGTAGAGAACTGAATGATATATCTGAAAAGTATGTACTGCATTAGTTAAGTAACAACGGGAAATGGAAAAACGTGAGATCCGTTTTCAGAGTATGTCAGGGGGTCCGTCCCTGGCGGAGGTGAACTTGGAGGGCTGTTTGATCTCTTGATCCCAGTAGTCAGTCTCTGCTAAGCCTGGCGTCACCCCCACATCAAAGGAGACAACGCGAAGTCAGAGGAGCCGAAATGTGGCCCACACTTCAAAGGGAGTTCCTCTTCCGGAAGCTGTTAGAGCCTTTCAAGGACGGTAAACATCAATACACCTCGGGGGACTCACAGCGAGGTACAGCTCCATCCAACAGGGACAAGGACCGCCCTGGGACCCAGAGAACGCCTGAGAATGAAGCTGCCGCTCCGTTTGAGGATGTTGCTCTCTCGCCTTCCTCCCTTCCCTGCAGATGAATGAGCAGCCAGGAAGCTCCATCGCAGAGTGGGCCGTGATGGTGGTGCCTCGCTGGTGTCCCGTGACAGTGGGTCTGCCCGCTGTCAAGTCCACATCGACGGCTCTGATTCCTGGCCTTCCGTCCTCTGGCTTACACAGTGTATGCGCCTGCGCTTAAAAGTCACAACCATAAGTCAGACACTCCTCTTTAGACCCGGGTTGGGGTATGAGACTGGTAGTCAAGGACGCGCCTGCAACGATCTGGGTCCAGCATTGGCTGCCCGCCTCCCCGCCTTCCCGGCCCTTGGCTAAGCTAGCTAGCGGGAAAAAGATGCGCGGGTCATCACACCCTTCCCCACCTGTCTGTGGCCCAGATTTTAGCCACAAGCAGGCCGAGGCCGACAGGGTCGCTTCCCGGGGCTCCCTTCTATATCACAGCTTGGCTCGGGATGGTGGGCTGGGGGAAGCCGAGTAGCAGCTGGGGGGTGCCGAGTGGCGGCAGACCCTCGTGTGAGTCCCGGGGGTGCCCCGATGACTCCCCGGCCCTCCGCACAGCCCAGAAGCACCCCCTTCCCTACCCGCGCCCACAGAGCCTTCACACCCTCCGCCCACCCCACCTTCCAGACCTCTGAGAAACCTTCCCAAGCGCACGTTCCCGTTCCCGGGACCGTGAGACGGCCCCGCCCCCCGCGCGCTCGCATCCCCGGACCCCCCGCACGGTCACACCCCCAGCCCCGCGCGCCTCCCGAGGGCGCCCCCCAGCCACCCCCACGCCCCCAGCCGAGCCGGCGCCGGGCGGGGGCCGGACGCGCAGACGTGCCGCACGTGCGCCGCGCGGTGATTGGCAGCGCCGGCCCCGCCCGCGCACCGGCCGAGCTCTGCGCGGGGCGAGCCGAGCCGTGTCCTGAGTCGCGGCCGCAGACGCGGCCGCTGGTCCCGAGCTCGGGGGCTGCCGGGGCGCGCCTGCCGGGCGGCGGGATGCGCTGCCCCGAGAGGCCAGGGAACAATGCCGCCGGATGGGAAGTGCGTGAGCGGTGGGGGGAGGAGGAGCAGCGCCCCCAGCTGCTGCACCCGTGTGCTCTAGCTTGGCCATGTTAGCATAAGCTTGCGAGTGTGTGTAGATGCTGCTTCTCCTGTCGGGTGAACATACTTTCGGCAAGTGATGTAAGAAATAGTCCACTTTATCTGGTTGTGGACTGGGGCCCGTGCGGTGAAGCCCCAGCGATCATCACTCCACTGGGGACGGGGAAGCGTCAAGGAAGAAGCCTAAGCGTTTGAACGCCGCTGGTGCGGGCCTGATCCAGTGACAAAGGCACAGCCCGCGTGGCTCTGAGAGTGATGCTCCGCCTCTGAGTGGAGGACCACAAAGACGTCCTTTAAGGGACGGAGGGTGGCTGGGTTTAGCTGGGGAACGTTTACCCAAAGGCGGTGGTTTGAGCAGAGGCTGCAGATCGCGGGCCTGGGACTAGAATTGCGGTCCGGGACAGACGGAGCGCGCGGAGGCGGAGCGCGTTCCCAGGGACCGATGGGCGCCGGGGGGCGGCGAAGGCGCAAGCCGCCCTGAGTGGCTCTCGGCGGTGAACCGCAGAGGAGCTGTGTCTCCGCATCCCCGCCGCAGCCAGCCAATGAAACACGCGCGCAGGGGCTCCCCAACCAATGGTAACTGCCCGCTGCCGAGGCACTGCCTCTGGAAACACTGATGGAGACCTGGCCCGGCGCTTTCTCTTCGGGGCTGCTTTTCTGGAAGCCTAGGACCGATGTGTCTGTGTCAAGGACCTAAATACCCAGAGCGAGTTCATTTATTCTGTCATTCGGTTAAGAGCGCCTGCAGTTTGTGGCCGGTGGAGGAGCAAGGGAAGTAAAGGGAGGAGGGCCGGGGGACGGAAACGCGCTTCCCATCCCGAGCGTCGCGGAAGCTGCCAAAGGGTTTCTCCTGCTTTTCTAGGTCCCGCTTTATTTCCCCTACTATAACTGGTAGAATCTTGTGTTTGTGTAATACTTCACAGTTTCCAAATTGCTTTCACCTGCGTGATCTTATTATCCTATAGTCATTCTAACCTAAAAGACAGGTATAACTTCTCATATTTTACTAGGGAGAGAAGTGGGGCTCAGATCAATAAAATCATATACCCAAAGTGACACAGCTGTTTAGCATTAGGACTAGAACCCAGGTGTCCTGGCTGCAAAGCCAGGGCTCTTTAAATTTGTCAGAGAAAAGAAACCAGTTCTGCTTTATGATCCTGGTGCCCAGGGCACACCCAGCAATGAAATCCAGAAGGGCTGCGTTTTTTTTTTTTTAAGCCTTAGTCATTGCCCTTTCCAATTGCCTCTTGAAACACAGCTTAGCGATGCTGTTGCACACTTTAAACTTGGTCCAGTGACAAAGGCACAGCCCGCGTGGCTCTGAGAGTGATGCTCCGCCTCTGAGTGGAGGACCACAAAGACGTCCTTTAAGGGACGGAGGGTGGCTGGGTTTAGCTGGGGAACGTTTACCCAAAGGCGGTGGTTTGAGCAGAGGCTGCAGATCGCGGGCCTGGGACTAGAATTGCGGTCCGGGACAGACGGAGCGCGCGGAGGCGGAGCGCGTTCCCAGGGACCGATGGGCGCCGGGGGGCGGCGAAGGCGCAAGCCGCCCTGAGTGGCTCTCGGCGGTGAACCGCAGAGGAGCTGTGTCTCCGCATCCCCGCCGCAGCCAGCCAATGAAACACGCGCGCAGGGGCTCCCCAACCAATGGTAACTGCCCGCTGCCGAGGCACTGCCTCTGGAAACACTGATGGAGACCTGGCCCGGCGCTTTCTCTTCGGGGCTGCTTTTCTGGAAGCCTAGGACCGATGTGTCTGTGTCAAGGACCTAAATACCCAGAGCGAGTTCATTTATTCTGTCATTCGGTTAAGAGCGCCTGCAGTTTGTGGCCGGTGGAGGAGCAAGGGAAGTAAAGGGAGGAGGGCCGGGGGACGGAAACGCGCTTCCCATCCCGAGCGTCGCGGAAGCTGCCAAAGGGTTTCTCCTGCTTTTCTAGGTCCCGCTTTATTTCCCCTACTATAACTGGTAGAATCTTGTGTTTGTGTAATACTTCACAGTTTCCAAATTGCTTTCACCTGCGTGATCTTATTATCCTATAGTCATTCTAACCTAAAAGACAGGTATAACTTCTCATATTTTATTAGGAGAGAAGTGGGGCTCAGATCAATAAAATCATATACCCAAAGTGACACAGCTGTTTAGCATTAGGACTAGAACCCAGGTGTCCTGGCTGCAAAGCCAGGGCTCTTTAAATTTGTCAGAGAAAAGAAACCAGTTCTGCTTTATGATCCTGGTGCCCAGGGCACACCCAGCAATGAAATCCAGAAGGGCTGCGTTTTTTTTTTTTTTAAGCCTTAGTCATTGCCCTTTCCAATTGCCTCTTGAAACACAGCTTAGCGATGCTGTTGCACACCTATGAGTGTAACCGAGCTTCCACTGAGTCATCGGCAAGAAAGCCAGTACCACAGGTAAAAACAGAATGAGGAGAAAGGATCGGTTAGCAACTGTGGGCGTCCTCCTCACGCACACCCTCAGGCCAATGGGAGGCCCGAGGCCCTCTCTGTCTTCTCTCCTATTGGTCCCCAACCGGAGATGGGGCTTCCTGTCCCATGGGCTAGGCTTTGCCTGCCTAACATAGGCTATACTCAAGGGAGCGCCTGAGGCCTCTCCGACAGCCACCACCATCACCCCAGCCCCGAGGAAATGAAAACACCTCGCCCTTCCCCTGGCTACCATGACCTTGGGGTTTTGTTTGGTTGGTTTTGGCTGTGAAGCATGTGGAATCTGAGTCCTCCCGGCCTCTCCCCCGCCCAGGGTTTCAACCCGCACCCTCTACGCTGAGAGAGCAGAGTCTTAGCCACTAGACCTCCAGGGAAGTGCCACCATGGCAATGTCCAAAGGAATTTTGCTCCCAGAAGATTTGTCACTCTGGGACTTGCTGCGTCTCTGCTCCAAACGAAGCTTCTGGACTATTCAACAAAGTGAATGGTGCCCAAGGCTGACTGCCCATCGCAGTCACCTGCTGAGAATTTTTTTTTTTTTTAATAAAGCATATATTATTGTCCCAAGGCTCACCTGGGGATTTAAGTTCCCTGACCAGGGATGGAACTCACATTCCCCTACAGTGGAAACTCTGAGGATTAACCAATGGACCTCCAGGGAAGTCCCTGCTGAGATTGTTTTTTTTTTAAATGGACATCGCTGAGCACATCTCTGGATTGTGATTCAGGGGGGTTATGGGTGGGTGTTATTTAATTTTGTTTACTTTTTTTTTTTTTTTCAGCTACTCCTATTGGTCTTTCATTTATTTCCATCTTTGTTCTTTGGCCTGTGTGGGCCTCCTGTCGCAGTGGCCTCTCTCGTTGCAGAGCACCGGCTCTGCGCACATGTGCTCCAGAGCCCCAGCTTGGTAGTTGGACACATCGGTCCAGCTGCTCTGGGGTCATGGGATCTTCCCAGGCCAGGATGCCCTTTCCAATTGCCTCTTGAAACACAGCTTAGCGATGCTGTTGCACACCTATGAGTGTAACCGAGCTTCCACTGAGTCATCGGCAAGAAAGCCAGTACCACAGGTAAAAACAGAATGAGGAGAAAGGATCGGTTAGCAACTGTGGGCGTCCTCCTCACGCACACCCTCAGGCCAATGGGAGGCCCGAGGCCCTCTCTGTCTTCTCTCCTATTGGTCCCCAACCGGAGATGGGGCTTCCTGTCCCATGGGCTAGGCTTTGCCTGCCTAACATAGGCTATACTCAAGGGAGCGCCTGAGGCCTCTCCGACAGCCACCACCATCACCCCAGCCCCGAGGAAATGAAAACACCTCGCCCTTCCCCTGGCTACCATGACCTTGGGGTTTTGTTTGGTTGGTTTTGGCTGTGAAGCATGTGGAATCTGAGTCCTCCCGGCCTCTCCCCCGCCCAGGGTTTCAACCCGCACCCTCTACGCTGAGAGAGCAGAGTCTTAGCCACTAGACCTCCAGGGAAGTGCCACCATGGCAATGTCCAAAGGAATTTTGCTCCCAGAAGATTTGTCACTCTGGGACTTGCTGCGTCTCTGCTCCAAACGAAGCTTCTGGACTATTCAACAAAGTGAATGGTGCCCAAGGCTGACTGCCCATCGCAGTCACCTGCTGAGAATTTTTTTTTTTTTTAATAAAGCATATATTATTGTCCCAAGGCTCACCTGGGGATTTAAGTTCCCTGACCAGGGATGGAACTCACATTCCCCTACAGTGGAAACTCTGAGGATTAACCAATGGACCTCCAGGGAAGTCCCTGCTGAGATTGTTTTTTTTTTAAATGGACATCGCTGAGCACATCTCTGGATTGTGATTCAGGGGGGTTATGGGTGGGTGTTATTTAATTTTGTTTACTTTTTTTTTTTTTTTCAGCTACTCCTATTGGTCTTTCATTTATTTCCATCTTTGTTCTTTGGCCTGTGTGGGCCTCCTGTCGCAGTGGCCTCTCTCGTTGCAGAGCACCGGCTCTGGGCACATGTGCTCCAGAGCCCCAGCTTGGTAGTTGGACACATCGGTCCAGCTGCTCTGCGGCTCATGGGATCTTCCCAGGCCAGGGATCGAACCGGCACCCCTTGCACTGCAAGGCGGTGTCTTTACCCACTGGACCACCAGGGAAGCCCTAACTTTGTTTACTTTTAAATACTCTGAAGTGATTCAGAGGACCAGCCAGGTTGGGAACCCACAGATGTAGAAAGACATTCATCAGAACATCTGAGATAACCCAGGGGTGAAACTGGCAGGTGATTGGTTAGATGAGGAACCTGTCATTCAGAGCTTGATACTGCCCAGGAATGGGCAGAATGACAACGCCATTCATGAGAGAGCCTAAACGGGAACCAATACTCCTCAAAGAAAGAAAATACTATGTTGAGTAATCTAAGACCTCACAAGAGTCTAGAGCAGGAAACCTAGAATGGATGGTACCTTACTTTAAAAGTCAGTACTCTAAATAGGGATAAGATCAGTGACTCACATCTTATATAACTTATGTTCTGATCAATGGACACTGTTTGCTTTCCTTCTTTGTATCATGTTTACCCTCTAAAATCAGCATCGTTAAATACAGTAGCCACCAGTCAGTATGGCTATTGAGCATTTGAAATGTGGCTGGTCCAAACTGAGACGTGCTCTCAGTGTAAAATGCACACTGGATTTCAAAGACTTAGGAGAAAAATGGAACAGCTCAGTAAACACCTTTATCATTGATTACAAATTAAAACAGTATGCTAGGTCTGTTGAGATAAATCACATACATTATTAAAATTAACTGCATCTAGGTTTCTATTTTTACTTGTTTTAACGTGGCTACTAGAAAATTTGAAATTTCACATATGGCTTGTGGGGGATGAAAATATTCATGACCTGGGTGATAGAGATGTATGTGTGTATTGAAATGCATCAAACTGTGCCCTAAGCTTTGTGCATTCTACTGCTGTATAAATAAAAATCAAATTAAAAAGTTTTTTTAAAAAAAAGAACAATGGCTTCCTGCTTCATTTATAGCAATATCAATTAGAGAGTATTCCTCTCCTAATCCTCAAGACCCAGCCTGCCTCTGTACCTCATCAGATGTCATGAGGCCTTCCCAGAGCTCACTGACTGTCTTGCTTTTCACATGTGCCTGGCTGATGCCCACTTCTGTGCACTGGCTTTTTCCTCTGTTTGAAAGGATTTCCCCCCAGATATTTACAATCATTCATGTCTCAGCTCAAACATCACCTCCTTTTCTTTTGGGTATCTATACCAGTTAGAATGTCGTTGGTCAAAAGAAACAAGAGGGCTTCGCTGGTGGTCCAGTGGGTAAAGAGTCCACCTTGCAGTGCAAGGGGTGCCGGTTCAATCCCTGGCTGGGGAAGATCCCACGTGCCATGGAGCAGCTGGACCGATGTGTCTAATTATGAGCCAGCGCTCTGGAGCGCATGTGCCCAGAGCCAGTGCTCTACAGTGGGGGAGGCCACTGCAATGGGAGGCCCACACAGGCCACAGAATAAAGATGGATGAAAATGAACAAATAAAAAATCAATAAAAGAGGTTAAAATTTTTTAAAAAGTGGTAAGATGATAGATTTAAAAAAAAAGAAGAAGAAGAAACAATAAACCCAAATTGACTTCAACATTGAACGGGATGTAGCGGCTTGTGGACCGCTTTTTTAAAAAGATTTTTTTTTAAAGTCCGGCAGCCGACCAGGCTCCAATCAGGGCCCTGGATCGGTGTCTCTGTCACCCTGCTAGGTGCTCTCCTCTTCAGTGGGTCAGCTCTGTCCTCCTGCTAGCAGAGTGGCTGCAGCAATTCCTGGCCTCACCTCCATATCCCACCTCATCCAGAAAGAGAGTTTTTTGTCCTTCAACACTCAAAGGAAAGTCGTGGACTTCACCTAACGCATCACGCAAGTCAGGAGACTCCCCCAGGCTGATCAGCATCTCCCTGAACCAAGGCCTGAGCCAGTCGCTGCTCAAAGAACCTGGATGAAGCTTCGGCCGCTAAGGTCCTCTCCCACCCAGATCTCCAGGCCATCACTGGGGAGACGCTGACGGGTGCTGGAGAGGCTTCAAGGAGTGTTGTCTAGACCAGCTGTCCCCCACCTCCAGTATCTAAAGCCTTATGATCTGAGGTGGTGCTGATGTAATAATCATAGAAATAAAGCACACAATAACCATAATGCGCTTGGATCATCCTGAAACCACCCCCCTTCCTGCCCCCAGATCTGTGCAAAAATTGTCTTCCATCTCTCGTGCCAAAAAGTTTGGGGACCACTGCTCTAGACCACCCTACCACCTCAGGACTGGACAAAGATCGTCTGTAAAGGGCCGAAGAGTAGATCCTCAGGCCTTGTGTATTTTCTAAGGGGTTATTTTGTTTTATAATCCTTTAAAAACACAAACATTGTTTTTAGCTGATGGGCCTTACAAAAATAGGCTACAGGCTGGATTTTGCCCAAAGGTCGTAGTTTGCCTGTCCCTGAACTAGTCTATTAGGATGCTTGCGGTGTCTAAATTTACCTTGTTACTTTGCTTCCCTGACTACCACGTACATTCTGTGAGAACAGGAGCCATGTCTGTCTTCTCAATACCTAAAATAGTCCTGGGCACACAGCAGATTACTCATGAAGTGCTCCCTGGATGGATTACAAAGAAAAGTCCCCGACGGAACATGTTAGAACCCAGTATGGATGGTGACCTGGGTTTGCCTGGCCTCTTGTCGGGGGTCACAGCTGCTCCCTTACTGACCCGTGTAGGAACGGGCAGGACAGCCCCTGGATCACAAGGCGTCCTTACAGAAACCAAGAAGAGATCCTTCCCTCTGGCTGGGGCAGCCCAGCACCTAGGTCCATGGTGAGTGAGTGGGGAGTGGACTCTAGCCCCCTAGCCCTGGAGAGCGCCCTTGAGTAAGACGCAACCTGCACGTCTAAGATTTCATCTTTCATTGTTCACACAGCTCAGTGGTAAAGGTATGCTGCAGGTCTGCAGGTATGCTGCCTAGTTGTACTCTTTCTTTCACAAGCTCCCTAGCCCCCTCTTTTTTTCCAGCTTTTCTTTTTTTTCCCCCAATAAAACATCTACAGTTTGCATGTGTTAAACCAAAGTTCTCATTTGGTACTTGGAAGTGTAGCCAAGTGTAACAAACAGAATGCAGCACAGGGGAACTGTGGCTGAGGAGGGATTTCTGTCCTGTGTGATTTCTGTGCCTCTTGAAGGACAGGGGCCTTATGATCTGAGGTGGTGCTGATGTAATAATCAAAAAAAATTTGCGCTTGGATCATCCTGAAACCACCCCTTCCTGCCCCCAGATCTGTGCAAAAATTGTCTTCCATCTCTCGTGCCAAAAAGTTTGGGGACCACTGCTCTAGACCACCCTACCACCTCAGGACTGGACAAAGATCGTCTGTAAAGGGCCGAAGAGTAGATCCTCAGGCCTTGTGTATTTTCTAAGGGGTTATTTTGTTTTATAATCCTTTAAAAACACAAACATTGTTTTTAGCTGATGGGCCTTACAAAAATAGGCTACAGGCTGGATTTTGCCCAAAGGTCGTAGTTTGCCTGTCCCTGAACTAGTCTATTAGGATGCTTGCGGTGTCTAAATTTACCTTGTTACTTTGCTTCCCCTGACTACCACGTACATTCTGTGAGAACAGGAGCCATGTCTGTCTTCTCAATACCTAAAATAGTCCTGGGCACACAGCAGATTACTCATGAAGTGCTCCCTGGATGGATTACAAAGAAAAGTCCCCGACGGAACATGTTAGAACCCAGTATGGATGGTGACCTGGGTTTGCCTGGCCTCTTGTCGGGGGTCACAGCTGCTCCCTTACTGACCCGTGTAGGAACGGGCAGGACAGCCCCTGGATCACAAGGCGTCCTTACAGAAACCAAGAAGAGATCCTTCCCTCTGGCTGGGGCAGCCCAGCACCTAGGTCCATGGTGAGTGAGTGGGGAGTGGACTCTAGCCCCCTAGCCCTGGAGAGCGCCCTTGAGTAAGACGCAACCTGCACGTCTAAGATTTCATCTTTCATTGTTCACACAGCTCAGTGGTAAAGGTATGCTGCAGGTCTGCAGGTATGCTGCCTAGTTGTACTCTTTCTTTCACAAGCTCCCTAGCCCCCTCTTTTTTTCCAGCTTTTCTTTTTTTTCCCCCAATAAAACATCTACAGTTTGCATGTGTTAAACCAAAGTTCTCATTTGGTACTTGGAAGTGTAGCCAAGTGTAACAAACAGAATGCAGCACAGGGGAACTGTGGCTGAGGAGGGATTTCTGTCCTGTGTGATTTCTGTGCCTCTTGAAGGACAGTGGGCAACGAGAAAAAGGACCAACCAAAGTCACCAAGGAAATAGGGAAGCTGCCAAAAATACACAGAGTAACACATTGAGGGTTCTTCCATCTGGAACGATAAAGGCTAAGAAGAAATAATATGTCTGATCATGAACATTATGGTTTGTGGTCATGAACTCATTCACCTAATGTGAACTACAGTCACGGGGCTCTGCTTAAAGCTAGAGGGAATGAGGTTCAGGAATAATAGAAGACAATCAGACTTCACTTGGTGGGTGGTAAGCTTATGGAACTTATTACCCCCAGCAAGAGCTAACTGGAAATTAAAATGCCCCATAGGCTGCAGAAGACACTGCTGCTGGCAGACTATAATGACTTAGGAAGGGGAATGACGATGCCTTGGGATCCTGGGATGTGCTTTCAGAGGTCCCAGACAGGAAGTTACAACTGGCTTTACCGTCATGCCCTCGGTGGAGGCAGAGCTCTGAGGGGGGCAAGCCCCAGAGCCCGGGCTGCCCCCTGCATGCCCTGGGTGGGCCGGAAGTCTACCTTGCTGAGGAGAGGGGATCTCATAAATGACTTTTCCTACTTGGATTTCCTTAGCCTAGCTAGAGTCTACTTACTGCTGAGGACCCAGAGCTCACTGAGGCAATAAAATGTTTCTGGAAACCTTCCATTCGTGTCTATTCTGCCCAATGGGAACCCACCTGTAGTCATTACGATAGCTAACAAATACTATATTGTTGTTGTTTAGTCACTAAGTCATATCTGACTGTTTGTGACCTCATGGACTGCAGCATAAAAGGAAGAGATCCTTCCCTCTGGCTGGGGCAGCCCAGCACCTAGGTCCATGGTGAGTGAGTGGGGAGTGGACTCTAGCCCCCTAGCCCTGGAGAGCGCCCTTGAGTAAGACGCAACCTGCACGTCTAAGATTTCATCTTTCATTGTTCACACAGCTCAGTGGTAAAGGTATGCTGCAGGTCTGCAGGTATGCTGCCTAGTTGTACTCTTTCTTTCACAAGCTCCCTAGCCCCCTCTTTTTTTCCAGCTTTTCTTTTTTTTCCCCCAATAAAACATCTACAGTTTGCATGTGTTAAACCAAAGTTCTCATTTGGTACTTGGAAGTGTAGCCAAGTGTAACAAACAGAATGCAGCACAGGGGAACTGTGGCTGAGGAGGGATTTCTGTCCTGTGTGATTTCTGTGCCTCTTGAAGGACAGTGGGCAACGAGAAAAAGGACCAACCAAAGTCACCAAGGAAATAGGGAAGCTGCCAAAAATACACAGAGTAACACATTGAGGGTTCTTCCATCTGGAACGATAAAGGCTAAGAAGAAATAATATGTCTGATCATGAACATTATGGTTTGTGGTCATGAACTCATTCACCTAATGTGAACTACAGTCACGGGGCTCTGCTTAAAGCTAGAGGGAATGAGGTTCAGGAATAATAGAAGACAATCAGACTTCACTTGGTGGGTGGTAAGCTTATGGAACTTATTACCCCCAGCAAGAGCTAACTGGAAATTAAAATGCCCCATAGGCTGCAGAAGACACTGCTGCTGGCAGACTATAATGACTTAGGAAGGGGAATGACGATGCCTTGGGATCCTGGGATGTGCTTTCAGAGGTCCCAGACAGGAAGTTACAACTGGCTTTACCGTCATGCCCTCGGTGGAGGCAGAGCTCTGAGGGGGGCAAGCCCCAGAGCCCGGGCTGCCCCCTGCATGCCCTGGGTGGGCCGGAAGTCTACCTTGCTGAGGAGAGGGGATCTCATAAATGACTTTTCCTACTTGGATTTCCTTAGCCTAGCTAGAGTCTACTTACTGCTGAGGACCCAGAGCTCACTGAGGCAATAAAATGTTTCTGGAAACCTTCCATTCGTGTCTATTCTGCCCAATGGGAACCCACCTGTAGTCATTACGATAGCTAACAAATACTATATTGTTGTTGTTTAGTCACTAAGTCATATCTGACTGTTTGTGACCTCATGGACTGCAGCATGCCAGGCTTCCCTGTCCTTCACTGTCTTCTGGAGCTTGCTCAGACTCATGTCCACTGAGCCGGTGATGCCATCCATCCATCTCATCCTCTGTCGCCCCCTCTCCTCCTTTACAACAAATACTATACACTGTGTGCTTTTATTAGCATGTAATCACTTAATCCTTCTAACAACAATCCTTCTTTCACTTAATCCTAAAAGATGTATCCCATTGTCTTCATCTTATTTGACAAATGGGCAAATGAAAGTACAAAGAGAGAACTTTTCCAAGATCTCATCACTAATAAATGATCCGGGACTGAAACTCCGGCTGGTTGACTCTGGAATACATGAACAGTACTTCCCTCCTGCCCTGGGGTTCAGGCCACTCATGCATGTCTGCCGGGGAGAACACCGCTCAGCACCAGTCAGGTGCTGCCAGGAAGGAATGCAGACCCATTGTATCCTTTCTTTTTTTTCCCAAGGAAAGTCATGAAGGTCCACACTGGGTTCTGAATTGAACCAGTCCAGCTAAATCCCCCAGAACTCAGCTGGCTTCTGACTTCTGCTCAACTCACAGCACCTCTCCAAGCAACTTGTCTTATGGACAAGATGCTGTGGTCCATGTTCACGGATGTGAGTCACTGGACGTGGGCTCTGAGCAGATCAGGTGAGACAGGGAGGACATGTGTCTAGAAGAACCTCACGGGAGGTACAGGCTGCGGGCAGACAGTCTGGGGTCTGTCCCTAAAGAAGCACGCTTGCTGGCCTCATCACTCAGCAGTGATTACTCATCTCCGGCTCCCTTGAGTCCCAGGACTCAATGAGTCTATGAATGTCACCACAGAAAGTAACGTCTAAGGCAGAGAGAAACACATTTGATGTCTGGGAAGATCGGCTCTGTGGTGTGTGTATATATATATATAAACCTGATTGTCTGACCTAAGGGCATCAACCACACAAAATGTGCAGAATCCAGGGCTATGCGGTATGGTGTGAGCTTAGAAAACCGGCAGGGCAGAGGCGGGGCAAGGAGCCGGTGGAGCCTTCCTACGAGGTCACCCAGTAGGGTTGGGCAGGTCATGCACTGTGCCTCAAGGGCACCAGGAGGACCGGGGGCATCCCTCTAGCTTGCACAGAGGCACTGTTCACTACGCTGAGCACTCAAGAGGCTGTGCGCCCCCAGAGGAGGGACCCGTTGTCATTCACAGTGACTCCCCATAGAGAGCAAGGACCCTGAAGAAGCTCAGGGCGCTGCTGTCCTCTTCCTCAGACACCCACTCCCCTCTTTCTGTTTTTCCTCCTATTGAGAAAGCAGGTGAGATTTGGAGGGGCACAGGATTCTTTCCCCCACTTCCCGCAGGGCTTCAGGGACTGGTGCACACACAAAGGGTAAACGCCAGTCGCCCAGAGCCTGACTTGCCGCCTGGGGCAGGGACATCAGATCCAGAGCTCGGACTCCCCTGCCCCCACACACGCCCTGGGAGGAAGCCCAGGCGAGGTGGCAGGAGGCCAGGCTGCCAGAGGACCTTGGTTGTTTCCTCATTCTGTCCCAAGCTGGAAAAGCCAGAGAGGGGAGTGAGGTCACCCAGCCCCCAGGAGCAGGCAGTGGGAGAAACGGAGCTCACAGCTCTTGATGGCCAGGGAGCCGCAGCCCTCAGAGTGCAACGCAGCCAGCGCCCTGGGTCCTGACCACACGATTATGGCTTCCCTGGCCCGGGGGTGGGGCAGCAGGGCAGAGGCTCTGCCCGGCAGGAATAAGGTCTCACAGTTTCCTTCTTCACAGAGGAGGAAACGCTGGCTGAATGAGGATGAGGAGTCTGGTCAAGGTCACAGAGCTGGAAGTTGCTGAGCTGGACGCTGGACCTAAAGGGGACACGGTGACCCCAGGGAAGGCCCTGCCTCAACGGAGCCTCCATGTCCACTGGCCAACCGGGGCCCCTTCCCGGGGACAGTCCCAGGCCAGCTCACCCCTGGGGTGGGGGGTAACAATCCCAGCTGGCCCCAGGCTGGGACGACCCTGGGATGGAGGGAGGACGGGGCCTTTGTGGCATCTGTGCTGCATGTCGACACCTTCCACCCAGTCCTGCTGCCCTCCCTGCCACTTCTGGGACCTCCCCAGGAAATGCTCCGCCTGCAAGTCTCCCGCTGAGCGAGGGCTTCGGGGACATGCCACCTAAGACACCTGCACCTCTGGGACACGCTGTCCCCCCTGCCTTGAGCCTGCCAGCGGGGGGAAGCCAGAAGCCCACTGCGGGGAGGGTGAGGTAACCCAGAGGTGAACAGTGGCAGGACGCCGCCCACCCCTGGCTCCAGGGACAGGAGTGGGGTCAGTGCGAGCTGAGTCCACGGATCACCCAGCGGAGGCTGGGAACACGGTGGGCGACGCGGGGCTGCCTGGGAGAAGCCGAAGCCCCCACAGGAGACGTCCCTGAAGGTGGGAGGGGGTGGGGGAGACCTGGGGTCTCCCTTCCTTCCAGCTTGAATTTTTTGATGATGGACAGCTTATACACATATGGAGTTTATACTGAGGTTGAAATGAGCACACACTGGGATAATATTAACATACATATCTGTAAACAACGAAACTCTATAAAAGTTAAAAGTAAAATAAAAGCTTTAAAAAAAACTTTTTTTTCTTTCAAAATAAAAAAAGTTTAAAATTTTAAGTCTGTTCAGGGTCCATGATACTTTTTCTTTTCAAAGGGAAACATGGCTATAGAAGGACATGCTGGCCGCGAGGGGCCGGGCCATGCGCAGACCATGACCAGCCCCAAGCCCAGCGCCAGTCCGTACCCTGAAGGGTGCAGAGTTCCTATTGGTTTGATCCTTTCTGGACTGGGGGTGGGGAGCCTTAAACAGCTCTGAGAGCCAGAGGATTTTAGAGCTAGGCAGGCTCTAGACGTCTCCCGTTCACTCGTTCTATCCCAGGCCCAGAGCCCTTTAGTGAGGCTTGGGCAATTGATCCCACGGAGGGGGGCCCATAACTTTTGGTGGCTATTGTTTTGGGGACTGGGGACACCCTGAGGCTTCTTGACCTTAGCCTAGATGGGTGTGAGGTGTGTGTGTACATGTGTGTGCACAGTCTCTACTTGTTTCTTTCATCTTTTCAGTCTAGAGAAGTCACTGGCCTTGGTAATGGACTGTGAAGACATCTGACTTGTGTTCCCATGGAGGGAAAGCTCCACCGGCCAGCTCCCCAAGGAAGGCAAACAGGATCCAGTGGAGAGGGGAAGATGGCGGAGCCTGGCCCAGCTCCCAGGAGGCCAGGCCCAGCCCGGAAGACTAGCTCTTATCAGTTGGCTAGGGACCCAGGTGGAAGGCGCATCTGCTTCTGTTTATTCTTGCTCTTTATCTTAATGGGTCCCCCACCTGTCACTCACCCGGCTCCCAGGTACACAGGTACCTCTCCCTGCCCCAGGCAAAGGCCCAGGGAGGAGGGGCACTGGGGAGGACAGGCCGGAGACTTGCCGTCTGGGTTCAGGCTCCTTACTAAACATGGGCTTCCCTGGATGCTGAGGCCAGGGTGCACAAGAAGGAAGGGATTGCAAGGCCGGGGCCGTTCCTCCTGGGAAGAAAACTGGCAGGTTGCTAGGAGCAACCTTAGCTCTAAGAGGAACCTAATTACAGTTAAATTTCGGGTTACGGCTAAGCTAATAACTCTAACTGGAAATTCCTGTTGGGAGCAGAAGTTTTCTCTCATTAAGAGATAATAAGGAGTCACTCACCCTTGAACCCAGAACAGTCAGTTTCAAGCTGGGCGGACGTTCCTTGGGAAGGGCCTCTATAGTGCACAGGGCCCCCGTGTGCAGATTAGAAAAGGGGGCCCCTTCTAAGCGTCACAGCCCTCGACTGGGCAAGTCCCCCACCCCCATCTCTCCTGGCACCCTGGGATGTTGCGAGCCTAGACACAGCTGAGGAATGACAATCGCTCTCCCTCTAGCCGCTGGCTGTCCCTTCCATTCACCTGGAGCGCAGAAGCGCCTAACAGACCACCCCAGAAACAGTGAAAAACGCGGCCCCTGGGAAGACCATGGAAGGCTCTCACAGACTCGGTCCAGAGTCCCTGCTCCAATTCACCCCGTGATTAGGCTTCCCGTGAGGCTGCTGAGCACATTCGGGGCCTCACCCAGGTTATCCTAAACTGTGCCTATTGGTATTTTGGAATGAATGAAAAAGTTGTCAGATTTCTCAAGGATTTCTTTCTTTAAATTTTGTGTAAAAGCCTATCATGTTAAAGCATGAGGCTTTTGTTTGGTTTAATTATCAATATTATGAAGTTCTGCTCTTATAGTTTTTCTTTTTGTGGCAAAATTGACAATATAGCATGGTGGTTCCAGCTTGATTTTGGAGTCAGAATGATCTGAGTTCCGACGCCCCCACTGGCTAGCTGATGGCCCTGTGCAATTCACTTAACTTCTCCACACCCTGGTTTCTTCATCTGTCTAATGGGGATGCATTAAAGTATTTACCACAGATAATTAGTACATGAATTACATGAGGCAATGCATGGAAAACCTTTGCACAGTGCCTAGCACACAGTATCTAATAAACATTAGCTATTATTAAGCTTATTTTAAGTGGTAAGGAAAGCGACATCTCACTTATAGGTAATTGAGAAGGATGGTCATGTTTTCTGTCCCTTGAACAAATAGCCAACCCACACCTCAGGCAGGGAAAGGGAGCCTATGGCATTAAATCATGCCAGAAAACACAGAAGTATTCAAAAGACACAGGACCTAGCTGGAAAGGATTCCTCCTGGCCACATTGGAAACAATTAGAGCACCAAAGTAAAAAACCTGTGTGGTAACACAATGAATAAATCCAAATCCACAGAATCACAATGATATTCAAAACAAAAGGGAAAGGAAGCAAAATACCAGCCAATAAAAATATAAGGAATGATAGAATTGGAAATCACTATTTTGCAGCCCCCAGTAAAATAAGCAGATCATTGGGTGAAAGAACAAGATACGTACACCAGGTTCAAGTAACACCACAGATGACTTACAAACAAAAAATTTCTCTTGACACTGGGGAGCTCTGGCAGTCACCATCTTAACCAAGCAGTCAAACTGAGCATCACTAATAGTGCAACAATTATATACCTTCTGATGTGATCTAATCCAAAATCCACAATACCACCTATGAATTATTCCTGCTAAAGTGATGAACACACTTCTAACCAAGCCTCCTGACCTACATTCCAGTTTACAGGAAATATGAGGGAGAAGAACAGTTAAAATATACCAAGAAAGGGCTTCCCTGGTGGTCCAGTGGGTAAGGACACCGCGTTGCAGTGCAAGGGGCGCCAGTTCGATCCCTGGCCTGGGAAGATCCCACGTGCTGCGGAGCGGCTGGACTGAGGTGTCCAAGTACGAGCCCGTGCTCTGGAGCGCATGAGCTTGGAGCCAGTGCTCTGCAGCAAGAGAGGCCAGTGCAATGGGAGGCCCACACAAGCCAAAGAACAAAGATAAATAAATGAAAGATCAATAGAAGTGGCCCCCCAAATTTTATATATATATATATATGTATATTATATATATATATATATACACCAAGAGAAATCAGAAAGGCAAGTTCCCAGCATAGAACACCCTATAACATAAGCTATGACAAAGGTTCATCTGGATGTTAGTGAGGCTCCTCTGAACCCTCTTTCAACGAGGCGTCCACCTTGGTCCCACCTTGGTCCCACCTTTGTCCACTCTGTCTTGGGCCTACCAGGTGGTGGTGGTGGTGCATACATGCCCAGGAATGTCCGACTCTGTGACGTGATGGGCTCCTCTGTCCACAGAGCTTTCCAGACAAGAATACTAGAGCAGGCTGCTCTTTCCTTCTCCAGGGGCTCTTCCTGATCCAGGGACTGAACCCACACCTCCTGCGTTTTCTGCACTGGTAGGTGGATTCTTTACCAACTGAGTCACCGGGGAAGCCAGAGTGGTGCTACATCACCCCTCCACTCCACTATCTGATCCCCTTTCACATCTGGAGGAACATGATCAAGTTCCTCCTCCTCCACCCACGATCAGGTCTAAGCCCTTGACCTATCTTTAGGGAGAACCCTGGTAAGCCAGGTTTGCAAGATTCCCGCCTCCCCTTCTTCTCTGCACCCACTCACTCCCTCGCCTGCTCTTTGGCTATATAAACCCTCATCTATCCTTGCTGCATTCAGAGCTGAACTCCTCTCTCCCCGGTTGCAATCAACATGAATAAAGTCTTCTTTATAGGTTGAGCATATTTTTTTCCTATCCACCTGGATACTTGAAAAATTAATTTCTTTCTTTAAAAAAAAAAATAGGTAAGTTACTACAGAGTAAAAGAAATTAGAGAAGCATAACAATCAAGTGAATATAAGATACCTTGGTTGGATCCTGACCCAAAAAGAAAGCCTGCAAAAGATAACTTACAGGGTAATTGAATCCTTTTGATTATGGATTGGGAAGTATAGAATGGCTCTTCATTTTCTTAGGCGTGGTAGTGGCGCTGATGAGGAGAATGTCCTCACTCCCTGGCTTTTGGTAACTCCTGTGTTTAGAGGTTGTATTAATTTTCTAGAACTTCTATAACAATCTACCACAAGGTGGACAGTTTATGACCACAGAAATGTATCTTCTCTCAGAAATGTATCCTCTCTCAGTTCTGGAGGCTAGAGGTCTCAAGCCAGGTATCTGCCGGACCATGCCCCATCTCTGAAGGCTCCAGGCAACAATCCTTCCTTGTTTCTTCCTGGTATCTGGTGGCTGCTGGCAATCCGAGGTGGTCCTCGGCTTCTGATCGTGTTAACTCCACCTCTGCTCTATGGTCACTTGTCCTTCCCTGTGTGATTCTGTGACTTCAATCCCTCTCTCCTTATAAGGACCTCGGTTATTGGGTTTAGGGCACACCCTAACCTAATATCCTCTCATCTTAACCTGATTACATCTGCAAAGACCGTGCTTATAATAAGGTCATCTTCACTGGTAACAGAGGTTAGACTTCAACCTCTCCTTGCGGGGAACATAATATGACCCACAAGGAGAATAAAATGTCAAGATGTCTGAAATTTACTTTCAGATGTCTGAGCAGAAAATGTTATAGCCAGAGAGAAAGAGAGAAGAAAAACAAAATGCCTTGAAATGTTAATAACTGTAGAATCTAGGTGGAAGGAAGAGGGTGAACATTATAGTCTTCCAACCTTTCTGTAAGTTTGAAAATTTCAAAATAAAAGGTTGAAGGAAAAACAGATTCCTTGCAATTCCTCCATCCACAATCCTGTTCTGTTTCATAAACCTGAGGAAAGGCCCAGGATTTGTATATATTTTTATGTGTTTTTAACAAAGATTCTCTTTGTTAATTAGCACTCAAAAGTAATTCTAATGCACTACTAGGATTGAAAAGCACTAGTTGGTGTTATAGACTCACATGAATCTTTTTAAATCCTTGCCACCTTTCTACCAATATACTCTAAGATGTATTCTTCTGAGAACATAAATTCATGTAAAATTAAATCAACCAATATAGCATGCAGATACATTCACACAAAATGGTGAAAAATACCTTGGTTGGATCCTGACCCAAAAGAAAGCCTGCAAAGATAACTTACAGGGTAATTGAATCCTTTTGATTATGGATTGGGAAGTATAGAATGGCTCTTCATTTTCTTAGGCGTGGTAGTGGCGCTGATGAGGAGAATGTCCTCACTCCCTGGCTTTTGGTAACTCCTGTGTTTAGAGGTTGTATTAATTTTCTAGAACTTCTATAACAATCTACCACAAGGTGGACAGTTTATGACCACAGAAATGTATCTTCTCTCAGAAATGTATCCTCTCTCAGTTCTGGAGGCTAGAGGTCTCAAGCCAGGTATCTGCCGGACCATGCCCCATCTCTGAAGGCTCCAGGCAACAATCCTTCCTTGTTTCTTCCTGGTATCTGGTGGCTGCTGGCAATCCGAGGTGGTCCTCGGCTTCTGATCGTGTTAACTCCACCTCTGCTCTATGGTCACTTGTCCTTCCCTGTGTGATTCTGTGACTTCAATCCCTCTCTCCTTATAAGGACCTCGGTTATTGGGTTTAGGGCACACCCTAACCTAATATCCTCTCATCTTAACCTGATTACATCTGCAAAGACCGTGCTTATAATAAGGTCATCTTCACTGGTAACAGAGGTTAGGACTTCAACCTCTCCTTGCGGGGAACATAATATGACCCACAAGGAGAATAAAATGTCAAGATGTCTGAAATTTACTTTCAGATGTCTGAGCAGAAAATGTTATAGCCAGAGAGAAAGAGAGAAGAAAAACAAAATGCCTTGAAATGTTAATAACTGTAGAATCTAGGTGGAAGGAAGAGGGTGAACATTATAGTCTTCCAACCTTTCTGTAAGTTTGAAAATTTCAAAATAAAAGGTTGAAGGAAAAACAGATTCCTTGCAATTCCTCCATCCACAATCCTGTTCTGTTTCATAAACCTGAGGAAAGGCCCAGGATTTGTATATATTTTTATGTGTTTTTAACAAAGATTCTCTTTGTTAATTAGCACTCAAAAGTAATTCTAATGCACTACTAGGATTGAAAAGCACTAGTTGGTGTTATAGACTCACATGAATCTTTTTAAATCCCTTGCCACCTTTCTACCAATATACTCTAAGATGTATTCTTCTGAGAACATAAATTCATGTAAAATTAAATCAACCAATATAGCATGCAGATACATTCACACAAAAATGGTGAAAAATCCGTGTAGCAGTCTCTAACAACTTATTATGAGATATATAGTTCACAGTAGGGTAATATCTCCAAAATAAATACATTTCTCTTGAACATCAATAGGCTTCAGCTAGGATTTTTTTCTGCTCCTTCTTTCTGCTCCATCTCTCCTATGGATGGATTTGTTTTTAAGATTGTGCTCAGCTCAGTCGTGTTCACCAGTCTCTTCTGTCCCTGAGATTTTTCCAGGCAAGAATAATGGAGTGGGTTGCCATTTCCTTCTCCAGGGGATCTTCCCGACCGTGGGACTGAACCTGTGTCTCCTGCACTGGTGGCGGATTCGTTACCCGCTGAGCCAACGGGGGAAGCCCAGCGGATGTATGTCTTTTTTTTAAGTCTCTTTACTCATATTTCAGTGGGGTTTTGGGAGGAGGCTGAACTGTATACAAATGCTCAATCTGCTGCTTAGTGAGAAGTCTTCAGAATCCACAGGTTTCAACTTCCGTTTTATTGATGTCCGCTTCTTCATATAATCTAGTCCTCATTTCAAAATGGAACTCAGAGAAATGTGACTTGATTCACGGACTTGACCACGTTCCAAACATGCTTCTGGCCCCTGTGGTTAGGACTGAAGGATCCGTCCGAGAGTAACTGCCCATTGTATGTGGACTGTGTGTACACAGCCCGACCCCACAGGCCCAGCCTCGTCCCTGTGGATGAAACACGAGTGCCCACCAACAGAAGGTGCCTCTTCTCTTGCCCTGGAACAAACAGGAAGGTCTCCTGGGACTGTGGTCTTGGGACATCAGTTCTGCCCCTCATGTCTGCAATCCCTTTACCGAGAACTGAGTCATGGCCACACGAGGCTCTGGCAGCTGTCTCAGCACAAAAGAAGCTTTGCTGTGGTATGAGGTTTTGTGGGCTGCAAACTACATCTAGGTCAGCAAATTAAACTCCACAGTGTGGTTACCAAGTCCAACTTCAGCTGGTTAAAGGGCCGTCTGATTTCACCCTCTGGGCATTGGGTCTTCCAGTGTGTGGGAGAGAAGGTCCCTCTAACCCTAACCCTTCAGGCCTAGACCCCTGGGTGACATGTACCCGCACCTACACTCAGAAGCTTATTGTCTCCAGCAAGGTTCCTGGGTACTTGAGAATAGCAGTCCTGTGTCTCTGCAGATATACTGTGATTCGTGTGTGTGTGCTGGGACAAAGTGGGAAAAGGGAAATTTCTTTGTTCTTCAGTTTCACCCACTGTGTTTCTTTCCTGGCACGTTGACCCAAACATGAGCCCTTTTTCTCAGTTCCCTTTCATGGAAGGTTTTCAGAACGAGCTCACAACAGATGGCCAACTGGTCTACCTAGACAGGGCTTTACAAAAAGCAGTGTCTCGGGAATTCCCTTGGCAGTCTAGTGGCTGGGACTCGGTGCTTTCACTGTCGTGGTTCTGGGTTCTATCTCTGGTTGGGGAACTAAGATCTCAAAAGCCACTCAGCCAGAAAACAACAACATCAACAAAGCGCCGTGTCTTGATGCGGTGGGGGTGTCACCTTGGTTCAGGAACAGGGTCTCAGATTTACAGTGGATAAAAGTCTCAGAGACGAAATCCTATGAAAAATTCAAAATAACTCAGTAAATATTTAGTTGAAGGCCTGGTGCTATCCGAGGCTCTGGAATACAGGGAAGAAAACCAGAGCTGCTGTCTTCCAGAAGCTCTTTACCTAAGGGGAGGAGTAACATTCTAGTGCATGGCTTTATGTTCTCCTGCTAGCACCCACTCAGGCTTTTCCTGGCAATAGTACCCAAGCTCACTCTGAGGAGAACACCTGCTTCATCCTTATTCTGTGTGCTTTCAATGCCCGGTTCTAGAGCTGAGGTATGCCTGGCCACAGTGACTGGTTTAGAGATGGGTATGAAACCTAATCAAAGCCCACGATATTATTCGTAGAACAGGGATAAAGACAGAGGTAGAGAATAGACATGTGAACACAGAGGGGGAAGGTGAGGGGGGGATGAGCTGGGAGAGCAGCAGTGACATGTATGCATGACCACGTGTAGAACAGGCAGCTAGAGGGGGCTCGGCTCCGTGCTCTGTGATGACGTAGAGGGGCGGGATGCGGGCAGTAGGGAGACTCAAGAGGGAGGGGACAGATGAATGGATAAAGAAGCTCTGGGAGGGCTTCCCTGGGGGTCTAGTGGGTAAAGAGTCTGCAGTGCAAGGGACACTGGTTGGATCCCTGACCCGGGAAGATGCCACGTGCCATGGTGCAGCTGGACTGTTGTGTCCAATCGTGAGCCAGCGCTCTGGAGCACGTGCGCCCAGAGCCGGTGCTCTGCAGCAAGAGAGGCCACTGCAATGGGAGGCCCACACAGGCTAAGGAATAAAGATGGATGAAAATATATAAATAAATAAACAATAAAAGAGGCCAAAAAAAAAATAAAAGCAGAAGCTCTGGGACTTATATACTATACAGTACTTCTCAGCTGAAAAAGAAATGCAGAAGATTTAGTCCTAATAAAATGCATGAATCTGGAATCTATTATACAAAGAGAAGTAAGTCAAAAAGAGAAGGACAAATACAGTATACTAATACATATATATGGAATCTAGTAAGTTTGTACTGATAAATACACACACAGAGCATCGATGGAAAAACAGTCATAGAAAACAGACTTATGGACATTAGGGAGAGGGAAAAGTGGGTGAGAGACATGGAAAGACCAACATGGAGCCCTATACTATCTTATGTAAGACAGATAACTATTGTCAATGTGCTGTGGGCCTAAGGGATTATACATGGGGGCTATGCGATGGCCAGGGAGGTGGGATGGGAGGATAGGATGGAATTATACTAATATGGAATTATTCATGTCTATAAACAACAGTACTTTGTAAAATCAAAAAAGCAAAATAAAAAACCTTGTGATTGTGGAAAAAAAAGAGGGAGGGGATATATGTATTCGTAGAGCTGATTCATTTTTTTGTACAGCCAAAACTAATACAACATTGTAAAGCAACTATATTCCAAAAAAAAAAAAAAAGCCAATGATATGCATGAAAGATTTGATCATACTGTTTGGGGAAGAGATACTAGCTGATTTTTGCTAGGATTACTACCAATAAGGGTGCTGCAAGCCTGGAGTTGGCCAAAAGTCACACGTTGGAGCCTAAGAAAGAGGCCCAAACAGCAAATGACAGATCAGAATAAAAGAGAGAAACTGATGTCCTAGGTCAAGTCATTCTTGATGTTCCATATATTTCTAGACTTTTCTGTTCATTGTTCCCATGGTTGTTTTTATTTGTTTAAGCTAGTTAGGTGGGGTTTTCTTCAAGTCACAACGAAAACAGTTCTGTGTTGCAACTAAAAGCTCCTTCCCTCAAATTCACATTCACCTGGAACTTGAGAATGTGGCCCTATTTGAAAAGAGTCTTTAAAGGTGTAACTAGTTAGGGATGTTGAGGTGGAATCACCCTGGATATAGGGTATGCCCTAAATCTAATGACTGGTGTTCTTGTCAGATAAGGAGAGGACCAAGAGACACTGAGAAGAAAGCCCTGTGAAGAGAGAGGTGGGGCTGGGAGCCATGCGCTAAAGGCCTGGGAATGATAGGGCCACCAGAAGCTGGGAAGAGCCAAGCAAGTAACCTATGAGCCTTGGAGGGAGTATGGTCCTGCCGACATCATTTTTTTTTTTTTTACTTTTTTTTTTGCTACACCATGCAGCATATGGGATCTCAGTCCCACAGCCAGGGATCTAACCCATATGCCCTGAATCAAAAGCATGGAGTCTTAATCACTGAACCACCAGGACGTCCCCCTTCTGACACCCTCTGCCTCTAGGCCTGTACAGCTTCCACTGATACAAGCCAGTGTTCTTTGTTACAATAGCCCTAGGAACAAGAATACTCTAATACACAAAAGAATCTGATAAATATCTATTGACACCTAATATGTGTCTGAAGAGATTTTAGCTCATTATTGACCAGGGGATTTTGCAGAAACTAATGCCTGAGGCTGGTGACTTTTATTTGGGCCCCAAATGAATCCTGTTATTGCACTAACACTTTGCAGGCTATTATATTCAATAGTTACACCTGGGGGCTTCCCTGGTAGCTCAGTGGTAAAGAGTTCACCTGTCAATGATCCCTGATCTGGGAAGATTCCATGTGCTGTGGAGCAGCTAAGCCTGTGAGCCACAACTGTTGAGCCTGTGCTCTAGAGCCTCGGACTCACAACTATTGAGCCCACGTGCCGCAACTACTGAAGCCCGTGTGCCCTAGGGCCCGAGTTCCACAACAAGAGAAGTCACCACAAGAAGCCCGCTCACCTCAACTAAAGAGTAGCCCCCACTCCCTGCCACTAGAGAAGAGCCTGTGGCAGCAGTGAAAACTCAGAATAGCCAAAAATAAATAAAATTTTTTTAAAAAGGTTAAGGTTCCTAAAAAAAATAGTTCCACCTGAAACACCTGTAAAGTCTTCTAATCTTTGTGAAGTGTTGTCTTCAACCCACTCTTCTGTGGAGAAGCAAAGGAACAGTCTTCAGCACTGTGAGTTTCATTTTTACTTTCCCTATCAGAATCAATCACTAGAGACTTTTTTGTGTTTTTGTTGGTCTAATAGTCATATCATCCAAATCAGAACTATATTCTGAAGAACTCTCATCTTCTGAGACCCTGGTATAAATGTCACTTAGACCATTACAAAGAGTAGCTGCATAAAATTCACCAAAAAATTCTTCTTCACTTGAAATTTTGTGATGTGTCATTTTTTTGAAAAATTTACATTTATAATATACACAAGGTTGGCACAGGCTTCCCTGATGGCTCATTGGCAAAGAATCCACATGCCAATGCAGGAGTTGTGGGCTCCATCCCTGGGTCAGGAAAATCCCTTAGAGAAGGAAATGGCAACCCACTCCAGTATTCCTGCTTGGAGAACTCCATGGACAGAGAAGCTTGGCGGGCTACAGTCATGGAGTCGCAAGAGAGTTGGGCACAACTCAGCAACTCAACAACAATAGCAACAAGGTTGGAACGAAAACCTAATGGGGAAAAATGTGAATGACAACAACAATCATAAGTGTATAATGAGCTCTGGATCAATTTCAAGCTTTAATGACTTCACACTGTGATGTTAACTATATCACTCTTTAAACATGTATTGATATGTCTCTGATCAATAACAAAAGACGTATCGATACAAATTTGGTCAATAATGTGCTGTTAGCATAAAATTCAGAGAAAAAGGATACGGAGAATGTAGGATATTTGAGTTGGGACATGACGAACTCTGAAGAACCATCTGCCCCACCAGACGTGCCTCTGGAAGACCCTGGAGAAAGTACAGAATTCACATTCTCTGGACTCCCTTTATGGCCTTCTGGCAGGCCATTCTCCTAATATATGGACATCCTTGTTCAACATGGGAATAAGCTCTGCATGATATCATTGAAAATATTTCTCCTGTTTGTTCTTTGTTTTTTGACATTGTTTAGAGTGATTTTTGCCCTGTAGAATTTTCACTTTTTGCACAGTCAAATTAATCATTGACATTATGGTTAATAGCTTTTCCTTTTCTTCCTCAGTTCCCTTGGGGAAGTGTGTTCATTCAGTGTGCTGTACTGTGGAAGAAGGTATTTCTTTTCCAATTTTTCCTTCTTGTGGTAAAATGCACGTAACTTATAATTTAGTGTCTAAATCGTTCTTAATTGTATAATTCAGTGGAATTCAGTACATTTATGTTGCTATGCAATCATCACCACTATCTGTCTGCACGACTCTTTTCATCTTAGAAAACTGAAAGTATACCATTGAACAATAACTCCCTATTTCTCCCTTCACCCAGCCCTGGCAACCACCACTAGTCTGTTTTAGCTTTCTTTATCTTACGTTCTCTTTATTTATCAGGCTTCCTGATGGCTCATTGGCAAAGAATCCACATGCCAATGCAGGAGTTGTGGGCTCCATCCCTGGGTCAGGAAAATCCCTTAGAGAAGGAAATGGCAACCCACTCCAGTATTCCTGCTTGGAGAACTCCATGGACAGAGAAGCTTGGCGGGCTACAGTCATGGAGTCGCAAGAGAGTTGGGCACAACTCAGCAACTCAACAACAATAGCAACAAGGTTGGAACGAAAACCTAATGGGGAAAAATGTGAATGACAACAACAATCATAAGTGTATAATGAGCTCTGGATCAATTTCAAGCTTTAATGACTTCACACTGTGATGTTAACTATATCACTCTTTAAACATGTATTGATATGTCTCTGATCAATAACAAAAGACGTATCGATACAAATTTGGTCAATAATGTGCTGTTAGCATAAAATTCAGAGAAAAAGGATACGGAGAATGTAGGATATTTGAGTTGGGACATGACGAACTCTGAAGAACCATCTGCCCCACCAGACGTGCCTCTGGAAGACCCTGGAGAAAGTACAGAATTCACATTCTCTGGACTCCCTTTATGGCCTTCTGGCAGGCCATTCTCCTAATATATGGACATCCTTGTTCAACATGGGAATAAGCTCTGCATGATATCATTGAAAATATTTCTCCTGTTTGTTCTTTGTTTTTTGACATTGTTTAGAGTGATTTTTGCCCTGTAGAATTTTCACTTTTTGCACAGTCAAATTAATCATTGACATTATGGTTAATAGCTTTTCCTTTTCTTCCTCAGTTCCCTTGGGGAAGTGTGTTCATTCAGTGTGCTGTACTGTGGAAGAAGGTATTTCTTTTCCAATTTTTCCTTCTTGTGGTAAAATGCACGTAACTTATAATTTAGTGTCTAAATCGTTCTTAATTGTATAATTCAGTGGAATTCAGTACATTTATGTTGCTATGCAATCATCACCACTATCTGTCTGCACGACTCTTTTCATCTTAGAAAACTGAAAGTATACCATTGAACAATAACTCCCTATTTCTCCCTTCACCCAGCCCCTGGCAACCACCATTCTACTTTTTGTCTCTGTGATTCTAAGTATAGGGTAGCTTTCTTTTATCTTTACTGTGTTTCTCTTTATTGTATCACCTTTATTGGGTGTTCCCCCCTCCAATAGCAACCGTCGTCACAGGACCATTTGTATCCAGGCATTACACCCAGGGCTTAAGTAATCTTCCCAGGGTCGGCAAGGCAGGTAGTGTTCTGCCCATTTTACAGATGAGGAAAGTATGGTCCACAGAAGCTACACACATTGCCCCAAGTTAAGGGTCTCACAGCTCTTAATCAGAAGAGGGAAGAGTCATGCTCGTGTCTGTCCAAGCCAAAGCCAGGGCTTCTCCCATAACACCATCCAGAAGCCTTGCATCTATGCCCTCAGACTACAGGTTGTTGATCTTGGCTCGCAAATGGTGATTATTCCTATCTTGACTGTCACAGGAAGAAAACGTTTTCAATTATTGCATATAACGTTTTCTACCTTGCAGCCTAGTTACAAGATATACTTCTTATTAACATCATGAGAGAAAAAAAGAAAATAGCTACTAAAAAGCAAATTCTATCCCATGGCCCAGATTCCAAAGTATAAGACAAGAGTAGCCCCCGAGGCGCCCATTGTCTGGTCCCCTCTCCACTTTCTGCTCTCTCTCAGGCGGGTGGCCTCCAGCTGCCATCGGGATTGTCCCAACCGTAGGAATGCACAGGGCAACTTTGCCTTTGAACTTCGCCCTGTTGGAACTCTTGCTCCTGTGTGAGAGCTGTGCTCCACTTAAGGAGGTGTAAACAATGGTGAATAATACTTGCATGTTGTCTTGGGCTGCCCTAAGGATGTGGCTCATGACAGAAATGTTTCTCACTTGTAAAGAACAGACATTTGAGGTGAAGGTGTGAGCAGCATTGGTTTCTTCTGAGGCCCTCTCCTTGACGTGTAGATGACTGTCTTCTTCTTGTGTCTTCCTATCGTGTCTGCTTGGGCCAACAACACACCACAGACGGTGTGGCTTAAGCAACAGAAATTTGTGTTCTCACAGTCGTGGAAGCTGGAGTCCAAGAATAAGGTGCTGGCCTGGTTGGGCTCTCGGGAGCACTCTCTTCTCGGCTCTGAGACACCATCTCCTCACAGGGAGGACAGGGGCCCAGGGCCTCTTCTCTTCTTCTGAAGGCCCTGACACTATCACGCGGGCCTGCCCTAGCTCAGGCTGCTCTAGCTACATACCACAACCACATAAACCAAAGCTTACTTCTCAGAGGTCTAGAGGCTGGAAGTCCAGTCTTGGGGGCCAGCCTTTGGCACGTCCTGGGGAAGGCGGCCTTCCATGCTGTAGGCTACAGAATTCGTGTCCTCAGGTGGCCGAGAGCAGAACATAGGAAGCAAGCTCTCTTGTGACTCTGAGAAGGGCACTAATCCCATTCCCAAGAGCACTACCCTCACGGCCTCATCTTGGGGGCCAACCTAGGGAGGGGAAGGCAACATGCCTGGTGCATTTAACGTTGTTGCTCTAAATGGTGATTATTCCTTTGACTGTCACAGGAAGAAAACGTTTTCAATTATTGCATATAACGTTTTCTACCTTGCAGCCTAGTTACAAGATATACTTCTTATTAACATCATGAGAGAAAAAAAGAAAATAGCTACTAAAAAGCAAATTCTATCCCATGGCCCAGATTCCAAAGTATAAGACAAGAGTAGCCCCCGAGGCGCCCATGGTCTGGTCCCCTCTCCACTTTCTGCTCTCTCTCAGGCGGGTGGCCTCCAGCTGCCATCGGGATTGTCCCAACCGTAGGAATGCACAGGGCAACTTTGCCTTTGAACTTCGCCCTGTTGGAACTCTTGCTCCTGTGTGAGAGCTGTGCTCCACTTAAGGAGGTGTAAACAATGGTGAATAATACTTGCATGTTGTCTTGGGCTGCCCTAAGGATGTGGCTCATGACAGAAATGTTTCTCACTTGTAAAGAACAGACATTTGAGGTGAAGGTGTGAGCAGCATTGGTTTCTTCTGAGGCCTCTCTCCTTGACGTGTAGATGACTGTCTTCTTCTTGTGTCTTCCTATCGTGTCTGCTTGGGCCAACAACACACCACAGACGGTGTGGCTTAAGCAACAGAAATTTGTGTTCTCACAGTCGTGGAAGCTGGAGTCCAAGAATAAGGTGCTGGCCTGGTTGGGCTCTCGGGAGCACTCTCTTCTCGGCTCTGAGACACCATCTCCTCACAGGGAGGACAGGGGCCCAGGGCCTCTTCTCTTCTTACGAAGGCCCTGACACTATCACGCGGGCCTGCCCTAGCTCAGGCTGCTCTAGCTACATACCACAACCACATAAACCAAAGCTTACTTCTCAGAGTTCTAGAGGCTGGAAGTCCAGGCTTGGGGGCCAGCCTTGGGCACGTCCTGGGGAAGGCCTCCTTCCAGGCTGTAGGCTACAGAATTCGCGTGTCCTCAGGTGGCCGAGAGCAGAACATAGGAAGCAAGCTCTCTTGTGACTCTGAGAAGGGCACTAATCCCATTCCCAAGAGCACTACCCTCACGGCCTCATCTTAGGCTTGTTACCCCACAGAAGCCCAACCTCCTAAGACCGCCACAGGGAGGGGTAGATGGTTTCAAAACATGCCTTTGGAAGGACACAAACCTTCATTCCTTAACAGAGTTCTGCCCTCACAGCTTCATCTAAACCTAATTATCTCCAGAAGTCTCCATCCCCAGATACCATCACCTTGACCAGTTAAAGCTTTGACACACGAATTTGACACAAATCTGACACGAATTTGGTGGAGGACATAAACATTTAATCCACAACACATTATATTTTCTCCTAATCCATGTCCAACCTTCCTCTTCTTACAAGGATGCCACTCCAATGACTTCATTAAAGCTCTGTAAAGGTCCTATCTCTAAAGTCAGTCACATTCTGAAGTCCTGGGAGCTAGGATTTCAACATAAAAAAATTTTTTTGGCCACTCCGCCCAGCATGCGGGATCTCAGCTCCCCAGCTGGGGATAAAACCTGTGCCCCCTGCAGTGGAAGCACAGAGTCTTAACCACTGGACCACCAGGGAAGTCCCTCAACACATGAATTTTGAGGGGACAGAATTCAGCCCAAAACACTACTCAAAAGCCTCACAGAATGAAAAGATCTTTCTAAGTCCGGTGTAAGCAAGTTCTCCCATGCAGAGGATATACTCAAGGACTCTCAGATTTACCAGGTGTCCACCACCTCGACCCTCACTCCTAGCAATTTATTATTACAAAAGTGCTTGACTATCAACATATAGAAAGGCTGAAAGAACAGCACAATAAGCACACTTATACTCCCACCTAGTTTCAAACATTGTTGACATTTTGGGGGGGCTTCCCTGGTGGCTCAGTAATAAACAGTCCACCTGCCCATGTAGGAGACATGGGTTCGATCCCTGGTCCAGGAGGATCCCACATGACACAGAATAATTAAGCCCATGCTCCACAGCCATTGAGCATGCGCCCAGGACCCTCAACGACTGAGCCCACAGGCCAAAACTATTGAAGCCTGGGCACTCTAGAGCCCATGCTCCACAAGAAGGCACTGCAATGAGAAGCCCACGCACCTCAGTGAAGAATAGCCCCCAGTCTCTGCAACTAGAGAAAAAGCCCACGAAGACCCAGGAGAGCCAAAATTAAATACATAAATAATTTTTTTAAATTGCTGACCTTTTTTGCTTTATCTCTATGTATTATTATTATTTTTGCCAAAATACTTGAAAGTAAGCTTTGGAAATCATATTTCACTGCTAAATACTTCGGTAGGCATCTCCTAAAAATCAACATAGTTGCCAATCCTTGCCATTTACTTCATTGATTGTCCTCCCACCAATTTAAACCTGAGAGAGTTTGCCCCTCAAAAGGCCACGGCTTAGCACTCAGTGATCAATGTACACAGTAGGATGAGGCTCATGCCCTTGCTCTCAGAAGCCTTTCTCCTCCCTATGATTCCTCTGACTTACCTCTCTCCGTCTGTGGAGACCAGACCCGCTGGCTGGTTCCCTGGTGCCCGGAAATTCAGCACCAGGAGAACAAGAATCTGAACCATATGTGGGGGCGAGCGGCAGGAAGGGGAAGCGCCAAGGTGAAATGAGACGAACCAAATAGATACATCTGAAATTCGGCAGGATAAACTGAAGAAAGTACCTGGTGTGGAGGTGACGATCCCACAGAGAGGAGGAATTCTGTGATGCGGGGTGTCCTGAAGACCCCAAGTACTCCTGGGGTGTAGGTTCTCCCATGCAGAGGATATACTCAAGGACTCTCAGATTTACCAGGTGTCCACCACCTCGACCCTCACTCCTAGCAATTTATTATTACAAAAGTGCTTGACTATCAACATATAGAAAGGCTGAAAGAACAGCACAATAAGCACACTTATACTCCCACCTAGTTTCAAACATTGTTGACATTTTGGGGGGGCTTCCCTGGTGGCTCAGTAATAAACAGTCCACCTGCCCATGTAGGAGACATGGGTTCGATCCCTGGTCCAGGAGGATCCCACATGACACAGAATAATTAAGCCCATGCTCCACAGCCATTGAGCATGCGCCCAGGACCCTCAACGACTGAGCCCACAGGCCAAAACTATTGAAGCCTGGGCACTCTAGAGCCCATGCTCCACAAGAAGGCACTGCAATGAGAAGCCCACGCACCTCAGTGAAGAATAGCCCCCAGTCTCTGCAACTAGAGAAAAAGCCCACGAAGACCCAGGAGAGCCAAAATTAAATACATAAATAATTTTTTTAAATTGCTGACCTTTTTTGCTTTATCTCTATGTATTATTATTATTTTTGCCAAAATACTTGAAAGTAAGCTTTGGAAATCATATTTCACTGCTAAATACTTCGGTAGGCATCTCCTAAAAATCAACATAGTTGCCAATCCTTGCCATTTACTTCATTGATTGTCCTCCCACCAATTTAAACCTGAGAGAGTTTGCCCCTCAAAAGGCCACGGCTTAGCACTCAGTGATCAATGTACACAGTAGGATGAGGCTCATGCCCTTGCTCTCAGAAGCCTTTCTCCTCCCTATGATTCCTCTGACTTACCTCTCTCCGTCTGTGGAGACCAGACCCGCTGGCTGGTTCCCTGGTGCCCGGAAATTCAGCACCAGGAGAACAAGAATCTGAACCATATGTGGGGGCGAGCGGCAGGGAGGGGAAGCGCCAAGGTGAAATGAGACGAACCAAATAGATACATCTGAAATTCGCGGCAGGATAAACTGAAGAAAGTACCTGGTGTGGAGGTGACGATCCCACAGAGAGGAGGAATTCTGTGATGCGGGGTGTCCTGAAGACCCCAGCTTCTGTGTGCAGTCCAGGGAGCGTTGGGCCATCACGGGGGCTCCCAGGTGGCCCAGAAGTCCCTGCTCTTCTGTCCCACGCTCCTCATGGCCCGCACCAACACTCGGAGCTGCAGGGACTCCAGGAAGTGCCCCCGTGGAGCTCGTGAGAAGCCCGGGCAGCAGGGCTGAGCTCTGTCCGCCCCCAAACGCCACTTCCCTCCTGCCCCTCGGCCATCTTCCTGCCCGAGAACACTCCGCAGGCGCTTCCTGCTGCGTTTCCCTGTTACCTTAGCGCTGCAGCACCTGGAAGAGATTAGCGATGCTGGCAAACCTGGGGAGCTCATTGTGCACTTCCTTTTCAACGTGATGTGTAAAAACAAAATACTGAATGAGATCAGTTCCAGCCGTCTCCCTTGAGATCCATGTAAAATCTACAGAAAAGCGTCCATTTATCACTACCCTGCAGTTTCCTGGTTTGAGCCTGACCTCTTCTTGGCAGATCCTCACCCCGGTTTCATCACATTGAAAGACCTGGGCGGACTGAACTCTCTCTTACCCTTCCGTCTCTTCGTTCCCTTCTCTGCTTCTTCTGGTTCAGGCACAAGGGTAGGACTCCGGGGACCCATGAGGCACGGGAGGTGGCTAAGTAACTTTTGAGCCACATCCCCTTTGGTCTCTGCATTACCCTCGCCCCTTTCTTTTCCAGGTAACATTTCATGAATGTGGGGAAACCACCCCCTTCATTTGGGGGAGGCAGAGGAAATGCAGACTCATTTGGGCAGAACTCCCCCCATGGGCTCAGAGACAGCCATCCTCAGCGTGGGGTGTGGCTTACAAAGAGCCAATGGGTCGAGTTTAAAAGCAAACACCTGGCTAGGCCTGACTGTTGGAGAAACAATGAGAGAATGGTCACAAAATGGGGGAAGGGTAACCACAGAGCTCTCTCTACCTGCTTTAAGGTCACTAAATCCTAAAACAAACGGCGTGATTATTGTTGCCCGTCCAGCCCCCCGCCCTATTAACCCACTACAAGGTGTGCACCCAACTCTGGCTGTCCAATCACAGTGCCCTGTTCCCCGTCTCCGCTGCCACGCAACCCAAAGACCGAGACTCAATTGAAACAATGGCTTCCGATGGTCGTGCCTGAAGACCCCAGCTTCTGTGTGCAGTCCAGGGAGCGTTGGGCCATCACGGGGCTCCCAGGTGGCCCAGAAGTCCCTGCTCTTCTGTCCCACGCTCCTCATGGCCCGCACCAACACTGGAGCTGCAGGGACTCCAGGAAGTGCCCCCGTGGAGCTCGTGAGAAGCCCGGGCAGCAGGGCTGAGCTCTGTCCGCCCCCAAACGCCACTTCCCTCCTGCCCCTCGGCCATCTTCCTGCCCGAGAACACTCCGCAGGCGCTTCCTGCTGCGTTTCCCTGTTACCTTAGCGCTGCAGCACCTGGAAGAGATTAGCGATGCTGGCAAACCTGGGGAGCTCATTGTGCACTTCCTTTTCAACGTGATGTGTAAAAACAAAATACTGAATGAGATCAGTTCCAGCCGTCTCCCTTGAGATCCATGTAAAATCTACAGAAAAGCGTCCATTTATCACTACCCTGCAGTTTCCTGGTTTGAGCCTGACCTCTTCTTGGCAGATCCTCACCCCGGTTTCATCACATTGAAAGACCTGGGCGGACTGAACTCTCTCTTACCCTTCCGTCTCTTCGTTCCCTTCTCTGCTTCTTCTGGTTCAGGCACAAGGGTAGGACTCCGGGGACCCATGAGGCACGGGAGGTGGCTAAGTAACTTTTGAGCCACATCCCCTTTGGTCTCTGCATTACCCTCGCCCCTTTCTTTTCCAGGTAACATTTCATGAATGTGGGGAAACCACCCCCTTCATTTGGGGGAGGCAGAGGAAATGCAGACTCATTTGGGCAGAACTCCCCCCATGGGCTCAGAGACAGCCATCCTCAGCGTGGGGTGTGGCTTACAAAGAGCCAATGGGTCGAGTTTAAAAGCAAACACCTGGCTAGGCCTGACTGTTGGAGAAACAATGAGAGAATGGTCACAAAATGGGGGAAGGGTAACCACAGAGCTCTCTCTACCTGCTTTAAGGTCACTAAATCCTAAAACAAACGGCAGGATGATTGTTGCCCGTCCAGCCTGCACCCCTCCCCTGCTTCTCCTCAATTCAGACCCCAACTACAAGGTGTGCACCCAACTCTGGCTGTCCAATCACAGTGCCCTGTTCCCCCGTCTCCGCTGCCACGCAACCCAGAGAGACCTATTGTGATGGACTTCAATTGAAAAGCAAGTAGAGGGGCTTCCCTGATGGTTCGGTGGGTAAGGTCACTACCTTGCAGTGCAAGGTACGCCGGTTCGATCCCTGGCCTGGAAAGATCCCACGTGCTGCAGAGTCGCTGGACCGGTGTGTCCAATTACCGAGCCGGAGCTCTGGGGTGCATGCGCCCAGAGCCGGCGCTCTGTGACAAGAGAGGCTACTGCGATGGGAGGCCCACACAGGCCAAAGAACAAAGATGAATGGAAATAAATAAATGAAAGATCAATAGAAGTGGCCAAATAAAAAAAGTCTTTAAAAAAATAAATAAAAGCAAGTAGAGGGATTTCCCTGGTGGTCCAGTGGCTAAGATCCTGCACTCCCAATGCAGGAGGCCCAGGTTTAATCCTTGGTCAGGGCCACAGGAGACACAGGTTCAATTCCTGGGTCAGGAAGATCTCCCAGAGATGGAAATGGCAACCCACTCCAAAAACTCCCATGGACAAAGGAGCCTGCAGGCTACAGTCCATAGGTTGCAAAGAGTTGGACACGACTGAGGAACTGAGCATGCACATGGGCTGGGAACCAGATCCTACATGCCACAACTAAAGGTCCTGTGTGCCCAACGAAGACCTGGCACAGCCAAATAAATAACAAACATAAACAAATATGCAAACTGCTGGGGGCCTGCTGCAAAATTCATTTTCATCTTATTCCTCAGTAACAGAAGTCCACTTTTAAAAATTGTGGTAAAGCTCACATAACAAATATTCATACGTTTAAGGCATACAATTCACTATTTAGTACAATCACAAGGTTGTGCAACCCTCATCACGGTCTAGTTCCACAACTTTTGCATCACCCATAGAGTTTCTTCTATTCAGGTCCAGCTGCAAGCTCCAAGACTTCATTTCTCAATTTCCCTTTCAGCTCTGGCTGTCACAAGGGGCACAGGGGAAAGCCCTGCTTTAAGGTCACTAAATCCTAAAACAAACGGCAGGATGATTGTTGCCCGTCCAGCCTGCACCCCTCCCCTGCTTCTCCTCAATTCAGACCCCAACTACAAGGTGTGCACCCAACTCTGGCTGTCCAATCACAGTGCCCTGTTCCCCCGTCTCCGCTGCCACGCAACCCAGAGAGACCTATTGTGATGGACTTCAATTGAAAAGCAAGTAGAGGGGCTTCCCTGATGGTTCGGTGGGTAAGGTCACTACCTTGCAGTGCAAGGTACGCCGGTTCGATCCCTGGCCTGGAAAGATCCCACGTGCTGCAGAGTCGCTGGACCGGTGTGTCCAATTACCGAGCCGGAGCTCTGGGGTGCATGCGCCCAGAGCCGGCGCTCTGTGACAAGAGAGGCTACTGCGATGGGAGGCCCACACAGGCCAAAGAACAAAGATGAATGGAAATAAATAAATGAAAGATCAATAGAAGTGGCCAAATAAAAAAAGTCTTTAAAAAAATAAATAAAAGCAAGTAGAGGGATTTCCCTGGTGGTCCAGTGGCTAAGATCCTGCACTCCCAATGCAGGAGGCCCAGGTTTAATCCTTGGTCAGGGCCACAGGAGACACAGGTTCAATTCCTGGGTCAGGAAGATCTCCCAGAGATGGAAATGGCAACCCACTCCAAAAACTCCCATGGACAAAGGAGCCTGCAGGCTACAGTCCATAGGTTGCAAAGAGTTGGACACGACTGAGGAACTGAGCATGCACATGGGCTGGGAACCAGATCCTACATGCCACAACTAAAGGTCCTGTGTGCCCAACGAAGACCTGGCACAGCCAAATAAATAACAAACATAAACAAATATGCAAACTGCTGGGGGCCTGCTGCAAAATTCATTTTCATCTTATTCCTCAGTAACAGAAGTCCACTTTTTAAAAATTGTGGTAAAGCTCACATAACAAATATTCATACGTTTAAGGCATACAATTCACTATTTAGTACAATCACAAGGTTGTGCAACCCTCATCACGGTCTAGTTCCACAACTTTTGCATCACCCATAGAGTTTCTTCTATTCAGGTCCAGCTGCAAGCTCCAAGACTTCATTTCTCAATTTCCCTTTCAGTGGCCTTCTGATTAGGTTTGAGCAGAAGTGAAAGGGACTCCCAGCAAAGCTCCTGAAAAGGACGTGGCACCCTCTGTCCTTTCCTGTTTCTTTCCTCTGCTGACCTTAAATATCAGTAGTTTTATCTATGGGTTTGGTGGAGGAGCTAGGCTAGCTGGGGTGCTCAGTATGAGTCTTAAGAAGACTCTTCTTAGCTGAATTTTGCCTCAGCTGGGAAAAAATAAAAGTGTGTGCATGTGTAAACAAACAAACTGGCTATAAACAACTGTGTGTAACAAACAAACTGGCTTCTGGTAGCTCAGATGGTAAAGAGTCTGCCTGCAATGTGGGAAAGCCAGGTTCAATCCCTGGGTTGGGAAGATCCCATGGACAATAAACTTATTCAATGCTCACTCTGCTCTAGGCTCTGATCTAAGCACCTTAGGTGAGTTGACATTTGGTAATCCTCCCCGTAACCCTAGATGGCTGGAATTGCCATCTCTTTTTCATATATGAGGAAACTGAGGCACAGGGCATTTATTTCCCTGGCATTTCATTCTGAAAGAGAATACAGGATTAAATGTCAGACAGTGAAAAAAAGGCAAATCCTCCTTCCACCCCTGTCCTTCCCCGACCCCCGCTGCAGCTTAGCTTTGCAGCACAGACCGTGGTGTTAAACAAGCGGAAATGTACTCAGCCCGTCCCCTATTGGCTATTACCAAACTTGTGCTGCTATCAACAACACTGCAACACATATCTTTGTATGTATATATGTATATATAGCTTGAAGGCCTGTACTATCATATGTGAAGAAAATAGCTAAAGTCCTACATGCCACAACTAAAGGTCCTGTGTGCCCAACGAAGACCTGGCACAGCCAAATAAATAACAAACATAAACAAATATGCAAACTGCTGGGGGCCTGCTGCAAAATTCATTTTCATCTTATTCCTCAGTAACAGAAGTCCACTTTTTAAAAATTGTGGTAAAGCTCACATAACAAATATTCATACGTTTAAGGCATACAATTCACTATTTAGTACAATCACAAGGTTGTGCAACCCTCATCACGGTCTAGTTCCACAACTTTTGCATCACCCATAGAGTTTCTTCTATTCAGGTCCAGCTGCAAGCTCCAAGACTTCATTTCTCAATTTCCCTTTCAGTGGCCTTCTGATTAGGTTTGAGCAGAAGTGAAAGGGACTCCCAGCAAAGCTCCTGAAAAGGACGTGGCACCCTCTGTCCTTTCCTGTTTCTTTCCTCTGCTGACCTTAAATATCAGTAGTTTTATCTATGGGTTTGGTGGAGGAGCTAGGCTAGCTGGGGTGCTCAGTATGAGTCTTAAGAAGACTCTTCTTAGCTGAATTTTGCCTCAGCTGGGAAAAAATAAAAGTGTGTGCATGTGTAAACAAACAAACTGGCTATAAACAACTGTGTGTAACAAACAAACTGGCTTCTGGTAGCTCAGATGGTAAAGAGTCTGCCTGCAATGTGGGAAAGCCAGGTTCAATCCCTGGGTTGGGAAGATCCCATGGACAATAAACTTATTCAATGCTCACTCTGCTCTAGGCTCTGATCTAAGCACCTTAGGTGAGTTGACATTTGGTAATCCTCCCCGTAACCCTAGATGGCTGGAATTGCCATCTCTTTTTCATATATGAGGAAACTGAGGCACAGGGCATTTATTTCCCTGGCATTTCATTCTGAAAGAGAATACAGGATTAAATGTCAGACAGTGAAAAAAAGGCAAATCCTCCTTCCACCCCTGTCCTTCCCCGACCCCCGCTGCAGCTTAGCTTTGCAGCACAGACCGTGGTGTTAAACAAGCGGAAATGTACTCAGCCCGTCCCCTATTGGCTATTACCAAACTTGTGCTGCTATCAACAACACTGCAACACATATCTTTGTATGTATATATGTATATATAGCTTGAAGGCCTGTACTATCATATGTGAAGAAAATAGCTAAAGTCATTGCTCTGTGAGAAAAGAGGATCCTGAAGGGGTGCTGTGTGACGGTCTGAAGGGGTGGGATGGGGGGGATACACATATGACTAATCTGAGAACATACATATCTGTAAACAACAAAACTCTGTAAAAGTTAAAAGTTTAAAAAAAATAAAATATATGTATATATATGTACATATATATATATATGTATGTGTGTGTATCTCCATATTTAAGAATACAATGCTTCTACTGCTATTTCTTTTCTTTTAGGCTGCACCTTGCAGCCTGCGAGAACTGAGTTCCCTGACGTTCCTGGGTTGATCGCTAGGCCACAGCAGTGAAAGCGCAGACTCCTAACCACTGGGACACGGGGAACTCCCTACTGCTCTTTCTTATCATTTTGAGACATTCTCCACTGCCTCTGGCAGGTGAGTACCTAACCCTCCCACAGGTACATCCATCACTCCTGCTCATCCCAACGTAGCAGGAGTATATCCTGGGATGAGTAAATAGTTGGTATTTACATTATAAGGACTATGCAAGTATTATTCACTGCTGAGCCAAGTGCGCATTACTTAGCTCCTTTCTCATGCAACCTTTAGTGTTCCTAAAGTAAATGAGGGCCTTGTTTTCTTACTCACTTTATTTTCTATGACTCATCATTAGTGTTCTCTAAAAGCTCTAATGTCTCTGCCAAAGGCCGTCCTATGATATTTTCCGCATGTGCAAGCCCATCAGTTCCATTTCTTCTTTCCCAGAGCCTGTCAGGAAGTCTTCTTCCTCCTTCCCTCAGGGCTGGGCTGGGCTCTGGCTTAATGATCTGCTGTCACTAAGACTTCATCACTCCTCCAGGGTTGGCCACCCTAGTCCCTAAATTGAGGAGCCCACCTGTGCCTCTCCCTCTCCCTGCCCCCTGAGAAAAAACTACTCCAGAGCTTTCCTGGTGGTCCAGTGGGTAGACAGTCTGCCTTGCAGTGCAAGGGACACCAGTTTGAGTCCTAGGCCAGGAAGATCCCACGTGCCGTGGAGCAGCTGGACTGGTGTGTCCAATGACGAGCCAGCACTCTGGAGTGCATGTGCCCAGAGCCGGTGCTCTGCAATGGGAGGCCCACACAGGCCAAAGAATTAAGATGGATGAAAATAAATAAATAAAAAAACAATAAAAGAGGCCAGAATTTTTTTTTAATTACTCCCTCTTTTTTTTTTTATTATTTTTTGGTTATGCTGGGTCTTCATTGCTACACATGGGCTTTCTCCAGTTGCAGTGAGCAGGGGCTACTCTCTTGCCACAGTGTGCAGACTTCTCATTGCATGCGGGATCTTAGTTCCTCAACTAGGGCTCGAACCCATATCCTCTGCATTGGAAGGCAGATTCTCAACCACTGGAACACCAGGGAAGTCCCTGTTCATCCTCCTTTGATGAAGCATATTCTCTAGTAGGGTTTCACAGGTGGCACTAGTGGTAAAGGGCCCACCTGCCAAGGCAAGAGACCTAAGAGACAAGGGTTCGATCCCTCGGTTGGGAAGAACCCCTAGAGAAGGGCATGGCCCCATCCAGTATTCTTTTTAATTTTTCTTTTTTTTCCCATCCAGTATTCTTGCCTGGAGAACCCCATGGGCAGAGGAGCCTGGCGGGCTATAGAGTCGCAAAGAGTCAGACACCACTGAAGCGACAGCACACGTGAGCATCCTCTAGTAGTCTCCTAATAAAAGTCACTCGGGGTTTACTCAGACAATTGGGTGACTGCGTGAAAAACCATGTATTGTTTAAAATATACCCTTTCTGAGTTTTCGGATTTTGATTCTATAGGGATTCTGTGCATTTCATTGCCTTTGAGCTGAATTCTTATAGGTTTCTAGATACGTTTCCTTCTTTCCCAGGCCTGTCAGGAAGCTTTTCGGCTGGGCTGGGCTCTGGCTTAATGATCTGCTGTCACTAAGACTTCATCACTCCTCCAGGGTTGGCCACCCTAGTCCCTAAATTGAGGAGCCCACCTCTGCCTCTCCTCTCCCTGCCCCTGAGAAAAACTACTCCAGAGCTTTCCTGGTGGTCCAGTGGGTAGACAGTCTGCCTTGCAGTGCAAGGGACACCAGTTTGAGTCCTAGGCCAGGAAGATCCCACGTGCCGTGGAGCAGCTGGACTGGTGTGTCCAATGACGAGCCAGCACTCTGGAGTGCATGTGCCCAGAGCCGGTGCTCTGCAATGGGAGGCCCACACAGGCCAAAGAATTAAGATGGATGAAAATAAATAAATAAAAAAACAATAAAAGAGGCCAGAATTTTTTTTTAATTACTCCCTCTTTTTTTTTTTATTATTTTTTGGTTATGCTGGGTCTTCATTGCTACACATGGGCTTTCTCCAGTTGCAGTGAGCAGGGGCTACTCTCTTGCCACAGTGTGCAGACTTCTCATTGCATGCGGGATCTTAGTTCCTCAACTAGGGCTCGAACCCATATCCTCTGCATTGGAAGGCAGATTCTCAACCACTGGAACACCAGGGAAGTCCCTGTTCATCCTCCTTTTGATGAAGCATATTCTCTAGTAGGGTTTCACAGGTGGCACTAGTGGTAAAGGGCCCACCTGCCAAGGCAAGAGACCTAAGAGACAAGGGTTCGATCCCTCGGTTGGGAAGAACCCCTAGAGAAGGGCATGGCCCCATCCAGTATTCTTTTTTTTTTTTCTTTTTTTTCCCATCCAGTATTCTTGCCTGGAGAACCCCATGGGCAGAGGAGCCTGGCGGGCTATAGAGTCGCAAAGAGTCAGACACCACTGAAGCGACAGCACACGTGAGCATCCTCTAGTAGTCTCCTAATAAAAGTCACTCGAGAGTTTACTCAGACAATTGGGTGACTGCGTGAAAAACTATGTATTGTTTAAAATATACCCTTTCTGAGTTTTCGGATTTTGATTCTATAGGGATTCTGTGCATTTCATTGCCTTTGAGCTGTTTTATAACTCTGTACATTGTAGATAACTGATAACAGTGCAAAATAAATTTGTCTAGAGATACGCAAATAAACAACCCATGTCCCTCTCTCCACCCCCACACAAAGCTCCCTACAAAAGACAGTCTTATATCTGTTTTTAAATTTATTTCAAAATTCCTTTTTTCCATATACATCTGTACCTCTTTGACTTCTTTAAACAGGCTGTACAATCTTACTAGTTCCCTCATTAATAATGAGCTAAGTATGATATTAAGCACACATTCACTTTATATGTGTGAGGCTATTCATTTATATTTCAATATACATTCATTTATATTAATGATTTTACTAATACATTTTTAAAAATATTCCTTTCATAGAAGTATATATTTCAAATCACTGAAGTCTGAAAATATCTTTGTTCTCTCTTCACTCTTGATTGACAAATTGGCTGGGTATAAAATTATAAGTAAAAAATCCAGTGCCATTTGGCTCCTGTTTCTTTGCAAATGACTAGTTTCCAACATTACCCCTCCGTCCTATTTGTTTCTTTCTTTCTTTATCCACTGTATTCAGATATCACATAATAATATGCCCTGGCGAGGGTCTTTTTCATTCATTTTGCCATGCACTTCAGTGGATCCTTACATCTAAAGACAGTTGCCGGGCTTGCCTGGTGGTCCAGTGGGTAAGGACACCACCTTGCAATGCAAGGGGTGCTGGTTCGATCCCTAGCTTGGGAAGATCCCACGTGCTGCGGAGCGGCTGGACCAATGTGTCCAATTACCGAGCCCGAGCTCTGGGGTGCATGCGCCCAGAGCCGGTGCTCTGCGACAACAGAGGCCACTGCAATGGGAGGCCCACATGGGCCAAAGAACAAAGATGGATGAAAATAGATAAATGAAAAACCAATAGAAGTGGCCCGCCTGCCTCCTCTCTCCCCAACCCGCCTCCCCCAAAATAAATAAATATTTCCTTTAAAAAATAAATAAATAAAAATAAAAATAAATAAAGACAGTTGCCCTTCAGGTCTCTCTCTATATATAGGTCTAGATATATACATATAGATCTAGGTATATATATAGGTCTAGATACATATAGAACTTCAGTTTGGTCCCTCAGTCATGTCTGACTCTGTGACCCCATGGACTGCAGCACACTAGGCTTCCCTGTCCTTCACCATCTCCTAGACCTTCCTCAAACTCATGTCCATTGACCTGGTGATGCCATCCAACCGTCTCATCCTCTGTCATCCCCTTCTTCTGCCTTCTGTTTATTTCTCTTATTTACTCTCATTCTCACTATTGTATTAGTTTCCCTATTTATTTATTAATGGGGTTGATTAGTTTCCATATTTAATTGTCCACTTAGCTTCTCGATTATTCTTTTCCTATTAAACAGAATTTTTATGTGAAACAATGAGTACATCATTACATTTCCATGGACGTCAACTTTGAGCAAGATGTATTGATATCGCCCAGGTAAAATTGGTGCCTTACTTGTCTTGTTAGCCACAGAATTCCCAACATTTTGTACAGTCTGGAATATAATAGCTGCTAAATACATCTTTGCCAAATAAACCTTCAACTTACAGATTCCTATTAAATCTTAATCTAGTTCTTCCTCCAGCGTTAAATAGTAAATGATCTTTCTTTCTTTATCCACTGTATTCAGAAATCACATAATAATATGCCCTGGCGAGGGTCTTTTTCATTCATTTTGCCATGCACTTCAGTGGATCCTTACATCTAAAGACAGTTGCCGGGCTTGCCTGGTGGTCCAGTGGGTAAGGACACCACCTTGCAATGCAAGGGGTGCTGGTTCGATCCCTAGCTTGGGAAGATCCCACGTGCTGCGGAGCGGCTGGACCAATGTGTCCAATTACCGAGCCCGAGCTCTGGGGTGCATGCGCCCAGAGCCGGTGCTCTGCGACAACAGAGGCCACTGCAATGGGAGGCCCACATGGGCCAAAGAACAAAGATGGATGAAAATAGATAAATGAAAAACCAATAGAAGTGGCCCGCCTGCCTCCTCTCTCCCCAACCCGCCTCCCCCAAAATAAATAAATATTTCCTTTAAAAAATAAATAAATAAAAATAAAAATAAATAAAGACAGTTGCCCTTCAGGTCTCTCTCTATATATAGGTCTAGATATATACATATAGATCTAGGTATATATATAGGTCTAGATACATATAGAACTTCAGTTTGGTCCCTCAGTCATGTCTGACTCTGTGACCCCATGGACTGCAGCACACTAGGCTTCCCTGTCCTTCACCATCTCCTAGACCTTCCTCAAACTCATGTCCATTGACCTGGTGATGCCATCCAACCGTCTCATCCTCTGTCATCCCCTTCTTCTGCCTTCTGTTTATTTCTCTTATTTACTCTCATTCTCACTATTGTATTAGTTTCCCTATTTATTTATTAATGGGGTTGATTAGTTTCCATATTTAATTGTCCACTTAGCTTCTCGATTATTCTTTTCCTATTAAACAGAATTTTTATGTGAAACAATGAGTACATCATTACATTTCCATGGACGTCAACTTTGAGCAAGATGTATTGATATCGCCCAGGTAAAATTGGTGCCTTACTTGTCTTGTTAGCCACAGAATTCCCAACATTTTGTACAGTCTGGAATATAATAGCTGCTAAATACATCTTTGCCAAATAAACCTTCAACTTACAGATTCCTATTAAATCTTAATCTAGTTCTTCCTCCAGCGTTAAATAGTAAATGATCTTTAACTTTTTATTCTGGAAAAATAAAAATAATATTTTTCAAGTATTTACTATTTGTCCTGTTCTAAGCTGTTTAGATGTGACTGTTAATTTAATCCTTACAGCAATTCAATGAGATAGGTGCTATTACTATCTGCATTTTGAAGGTAAAGAAATTTATCTGAAAGTTTACATGGCTCAACTGAGATTTCACTCCAAAGAGTATACTTTTAACCATCAGATTAAGTGCCTCTTTAGTTCCTCAGCTCACTAGTGGATTCTGATCTATTTATAGTAGCTGTCAGACACATATTGTTGAGAAGAATTCTAGGGCAACATTTAGGCTCCATGGTAAAAAAAAAAATCTGCCTTGATTGATTAATGATGTCTGCCACAAGCCCAGGAATGGGGAGTTGGGTGATTATTACAAAAAAAAAAAAACACTGCTTAATCGTTCCTTGGAGAAAGAGACTGTCATTGGGGTTATACATAGCTCTAATGTTTTTGAAATTAGGGCATGTTGACATCCAAAGTGTTTCAAGGCTGCTTTATTTCTTTGCTGTAGCAGGAGAATTTTTTAACTGCCTGTTTATAATTTATCTGAGAGAAGCACTGGTAATTAGGCATCTGATCACTTCTCTGATTCCCTCGCCTCTTCCTTTTCCTGTGACAAAAACAGAAAGTCAGGAAAATGACCACATTGCATCACGACACCAGTGGGCCATATAAAAAGCCATGTGATGTTATTTTTCCAATCATGGGTTTCCTTGACGGCCAGCATTTCAACACGTCCAAATACCCTCCCACCCATCGTCAGCAATGACCGGAGGCCTGGTCTCTTACTAACCCTTCTACGTTCCAAACAGCTTTTACAGCTTGGCTTCATCTCTAGGGCAGTCCAGCTTTTAAAGGAATTATGTTCTTTTCCCCGAATATCTATTAAACAGAACTTAACCCAGTTTGAAGAGAGGTATAAAGCGACTCTCTCCCACTTTTCACAGTGCACGTTTACACTCAGAACCAGTTTTTTTTTGCCAAATAAACCTTCAACTTACAGATTCCTATTAAATCTTAATCTAGTTCTTCCTCCAGCGTTAAATAGTAAATGATCTTTAACTTTTTATTCTGGAAAAATAAAAATAATATTTTTCAAGTATTTACTATTTGTCCTGTTCTAAGCTGTTTAGATGTGACTGTTAATTTAATCCTTACAGCAATTCAATGAGATAGGTGCTATTACTATCTGCATTTTGAAGGTAAAGAAATTTATCTGAAAGTTTACATGGCTCAACTGAGATTTCACTCCAAAGAGTATACTTTTAACCATCAGATTAAGTGCCTCTTTAGTTCCTCAGCTCACTAGTGGATTCTGATCTATTTATAGTAGCTGTCAGACACATATTGTTGAGAAGAATTCTAGGGCAACATTTAGGCTCCATGGTAAAAAAAAAAAAAAATCTGCCTTGATTGATTAATGATGTCTGCCACAAGCCCAGGAATGGGGAGTTGGGTGATTATTACAAAAAAAAAAAAACACTGCTTAATCGTTCCTTGGAGAAAGAGACTGTCATTGGGGTTATACATAGCTCTAATGTTTTTGAAATTAGGGCATGTTGACATCCAAAGTGTTTCAAGGCTGCTTTATTTCTTTGCTGTAGCAGGAGAATTTTTTAACTGCCTGTTTATAATTTATCTGAGAGAAGCACTGGTAATTAGGCATCTGATCACTTCTCTGATTCCCTCGCCTCTTCCTTTTCCTGTGACAAAAACAGAAAGTCAGGAAAATGACCACATTGCATCACGACACCAGTGGGCCATATAAAAAGCCATGTGATGTTATTTTTCCAATCATGGGTTTCCTTGACGGCCAGCATTTCAACACGTCCAAATACCCTCCCACCCATCGTCAGCAATGACCGGAGGCCTGGTCTCTTACTAACCCTTCTACGTTCCAAACAGCTTTTACAGCTTGGCTTCATCTCTAGGGCAGTCCAGCTTTTAAAGGAATTATGTTCTTTTCCCCGAATATCTATTAAACAGAACTTAACCCAGTTTGAAGAGAGGTATAAAGCGACTCTCTCCCACTTTTCACAGTGCACGTTTACACTCAGAACCAGCACCTAATTTTCCTAAAATTCTACATGGTGTTCACTATTCCCTTTCTCATCCTTTAACATTTTTTTTCAGTGCAAATAATATACATTTATTAATTCTGGGATAGCTATTATCTCCTCTTAACTAGTAAGTCAGGCTACCAAGCAGAGAAAAAAAATCACCAAAAGTCCCACAGCCCTGATTACCCCTGGCTGAGCAAAGAGAAGAAGGATGCTCCGGGGAAGTTCTCATGAAGCCGATGGAGTTGTGGTTTTTTGGCTGGATCGTCACTGCTATTGCAGGCTTTTCTTTAGTTGCGGTGAACAGGGGCTCCTCTCTAGTTGCAGTGCTCGGGCTTCTCATGGTGATGGGCTCTCTGTGGTGGCACAGGCTCTAGAGTGCCCAGGGCTCAGGAGCCGCAGCACATGGGCTCAGCAGTTGCAGTTCCAGAGCTTTAGAACACAAGCTCAATGGTTGTGCCGTCTGGACTTAGCTGCTCGGCAGCACAAGGTGTCTTCCCAACCCAGGGATGGAACCCCAGATCTCTTGCACTGGCAAGCAGCTTCTGGGCCACTTGAGCCACCAGGGAAGCCCAGTACTACCACACGGCCCACTTTACAGACACAAAAACCAGAGCACAGGGGTGGGTCTCTCGGCTGCATTGACTTCGAGAAGGAAAACTATTCCCAGCAACAGGCAGTGGACAGTCCAAAAACTGCAGGGAACATCTAGAAGGGATATCATGAAGGGAGTCAGGAAAATGACCACATTGCATCACGACACCAGTGGGCCATATAAAAAGCCATGTGATGTTATTTTTCCAATCATGGGTTTCCTTGACGGCCAGCATTTCAACACGTCCAAATACCCTCCCACCCATCGTCAGCAATGACCGGAGGCCTGGTCTCTTACTAACCCTTCTACGTTCCAAACAGCTTTTACAGCTTGGCTTCATCTCTAGGGCAGTCCAGCTTTTAAAGGAATTATGTTCTTTTCCCCGAATATCTATTAAACAGAACTTAACCCAGTTTGAAGAGAGGTATAAAGCGACTCTCTCCCACTTTTCACAGTGCACGTTTACACTCAGAACCAGCACCTAATTTTCCTAAAATTCTACATGGTGTTCACTATTCCCTTTCTCATCCTTTAACATTTTTTTTCAGTGCAAATAATATACATTTATTAATTCTGGGATAGCTATTATCTCCTCTTAACTAGTAAGTCAGGCTACCAAGCAGAGAAAAAAAATCACCAAAAGTCCCACAGCCCTGATTACCCCTGGCTGAGCAAAGAGAAGAAGGATGCTCCGGGGAAGTTCTCATGAAGCCGATGGAGTTGTGGTTTTTTGGCTGGATCGTCACTGCTATTGCAGGCTTTTCTTTAGTTGCGGTGAACAGGGGCTCCTCTCTAGTTGCAGTGCTCGGGCTTCTCATGGTGATGGGCTCTCTGTGGTGGCACAGGCTCTAGAGTGCCCAGGGCTCAGGAGCCGCAGCACATGGGCTCAGCAGTTGCAGTTCCAGAGCTTTAGAACACAAGCTCAATGGTTGTGCCGTCTGGACTTAGCTGCTCGGCAGCACAAGGTGTCTTCCCAACCCAGGGATGGAACCCCAGATCTCTTGCACTGGCAAGCAGCTTCTGGGCCACTTGAGCCACCAGGGAAGCCCAGTACTACCACACGGCCCACTTTACAGACACAAAAACCAGAGCACAGGGGTGGGTCTCTCGGCTGCATTGACTTCGAGAAGGAAAACTATTCCCAGCAACAGGCAGTGGACAGTCCAAAAACTGCAGGGAACATCTAGAAGGGATATCATGAAGGGAGTCACGAAGGGCCCCAGGGGAGGTGCAGAGGGACTACAGTCACATCAGTGTAGAACTCAGGCTCCTTAGAAAGAAAAACAAGAGGTTTGGGGAGGACAGATGGTGGGGAAATAGGAAGGAAGCAACTAGGGTCTGTACTATGTTGTCATGTATAGATCGTGACGGAGGATGTAATCCTGGCTTCCGTTTCAAGACGAGATCTGTGTGTGCTTCCCCATCACTGTTGTCACTCAAGACGACAGGTCTCTGGCTGAAATCTGGAATTTCTTGTATGAGAAAGATATCAGCAGTGTTTAAAAGTATTCGAACCAGGCATTGCTTGCTCTCTGTCTCAAGTTCAGAAAGACGAGTTAATGCTTAAAGGAAAAGACATTGACCTTGTACCAGCTTTAGGTGGTTCCTTTGACTCGGCAAGCCACAACAGTTAAAAGAACACCAACACAATTTGGAATGGTGTCTCTGTCTCTGAAAATGGAACATTTCAGCAGGCGCAGGGAGATCTCAGAGCTGTCTATCTGTGGAAATACTAGACGGCAGGTCATCTTAAGATGTGTTTCCACATGGGCCAAAGAACAAAGATGGATGAAAACAGACAAGTGAAAGACCAATAGAAGTGGCCCGCCTGCTCCCCTCCCTCCCCACCACACCCCCACCAAAATAAATAAATAAATAAATCTTTTAAAAAAAAAAAGATGTATTTCCAATATTTTAATGATGTAGTAAAGGCTTTCTATTGAAGTATCAAAAGGAGAGGAAGGTTAAACTACTTCTTCAAGGTAGCCCCGTTGAGTGGGTGGCAGAGCCGGATCTAAACCCAGACAGGCAGACTCCCGAATCGACAGCCTTATCCCCCTGCAACCTCTGCCTCTCTGCCTCGCATGCCCATCCTTCACCCTGCCCTCGCTCTTCCAATGGCGTCTCCCAGAGATGGCACAGCGGCCTCTCCTCGCCTGTGTTCTTTCTCCAGCCCCTTGAATCTGGGGTCTCCATCACTGCTCTAACCAACAGAAATACGACAGAAGGGACGCTGATCCCTGGCACCTGATCACTGCCCCGGCAGCCTCTGCTTCCTGCTTCATGGAACACTCACTCCTGGAGCACTCCTTCCAGAGCCAAGCTGTTGGGCTGGGAAGCCTGAGCCACGTGGAGATGTGCTAGTCGGCAGCCCAGCCGAGCTCCCAGCTGGCTGGCGGTCAACATTCACGGCAGCTAAATGAGCAAGGCACCTTGGTGTCCAACCCGGCTGGTCCTTCAGATGTCTTGAGGCCTGTTTAGCACCTGGCTGCAGCCCATGTGAGACCCCCAAGCGAGACCACGCTGATGGACCTGGTCCACCAAAGAGCCATGAGAGAGACTACGGAAGTGTTGTTTTAGGCCACTGAGTTTCAGACCAGTATTTTCCCTAGAAATAGACATCTGGAGGATTTACCCTGCTTAGGTAGTTTTCATGACACTTCTGACATCATGTAAGCTATTTGTTTATTGCCTTTTTCTCTTCTTGGTTTTATTTACTACTCTACTCTTAACACTTGAGAGCAGTGCCTGGCATGTGGTAAACAGTCAATACATATTCTCTAAACAGATGAATGAATCCAGGGGATTCCCTGGCAATCCCCTGGTTAGAACTAGATGCTTTCATGCCAGGGCCCGGGCTCAATCCCCAGTTGGGGAACTAAAGGCCTGCAAGTCGTGTAGCCAAAAAAATAAAGAGCAAAAAGATGAATGAATCCCAACATATTTTCCCCCAAATCACAAAGCAATTGTCAGTGTGATTCTCTTAGTTCTCAAGAGGCCTAACACTGAGTATAGGCAAGGCATCGATATGGCTCTATGCACTCAGCCATCATTCATTGAGCTTCTATGATGTGCTGCTTCCCCCGTGGCTCAGTGGTAAAGAATTTGCCTGCAGTGCAGGAGACACAGGTTCGATCCCTGAGTGGGGAGATCCCCTGGAGAAGGGCATAGCAACCCACTCCAGTATTCTTGCCTGGGAAATCCATGAACAGAGGAGCCTGATGGGCTACAATCCATTGTGTTGCAAAGAGTCACACACGACTAAGCCCTACAGATAGCTGTGAACTACAGCAAAACTCCCTTCCCTCGCTCTAGTGAGGAGAGACAGGCACTAAAATAGATAAGGAAACTGTATCATATATGAGAAGGGGATAAGTTACAAAGGACAGTCCTGGGGTCTGGTTGCAATGTTAAGTACAGGCCCTGGCTCAATGTCCACCGATCCAACAGGACCACCAGGGAATTCCTTGAGCACATTTTTGCCTTTGAATCCAATGTTCAGAATCTTAATAGGACATGTCAATGTTCGATCCCTGATAAGGGAACTAAGATCCCACAAGCTGCATGGTGCAGCCAAAAACAAACAATTGTTCAGACCTTCTAGTAGAAGGGAAAAAAATAAAAAGAGTTCACTTTTAAAGGAGGGGAAACAATGAAGTTGGTTTCAGACTCCTCGTATGGCAACACTGAATGCCAGAAGACACAGAGGGGATCTAAAAAGACCTGAGAGGGAAAAGCATGACCTAAGAATGTCACATTCAATCAAACTGACATGGAAGCAACAGGCAGACACTCTCAAACATGAAACAATTCAGAAACTATAGTCACTTCTTCAAAAAAAAAAAAAGCATTGATGATGAAATCTAGCCAAGAGATGTCAAAATAAAGAATTCTAGAATAGGGACATCACACAGAGGAATAGATGGCAGGCACTTAAATAGAGAAATAGAATGTAAGGAGAGACAGTAAAAGCAAAGAATAAGGGATAGCCTGCAAGTCGTGTAGCCAAAAATAAAGAGCAAAAAGATGAATGAATCCCAACATATTTTCCCCCAAATCACAAAGCAATTGTCAGTGTGATTCTCTTAGTTCTCAAGAGGCCTAACACTGAGTATAGGCAAGGCATCGATATGGCTCTATGCACTCAGCCATCATTCATTGAGCTTCTATGATGTGCTGCTTCCCCCGTGGCTCAGTGGTAAAGAATTTGCCTGCAGTGCAGGAGACACAGGTTCGATCCCTGAGTGGGAGATCCCCTGGAGAAGGGCATAGCAACCCACTCCAGTATTCTTGCCTGGGAAATCCATGAACAGAGGAGCCTGATGGGCTACAATCCATTGTGTTGCAAAGAGTCACACACGACTAAGCCCTACAGATAGCTGTGAACTACAGCAAAACTCCCTTCCCTCGCTCTAGTGAGGAGAGACAGGCACTAAAATAGATAAGGAAACTGTATCATATATGAGAAGGGGATAAGTTACAAAGGACAGTCCTGGGGTCTGGTTGCAATGTTAAGTACAGGCCCTGGCTCAATGTCCACCGATCCAACAGGACCACCAGGGAATTCCTTGAGCACATTTTTGCCTTTGAATCCAATGTTCAGAATCTTAATAGGACATGTCAATGTTCGATCCCTGATAAGGGAACTAAGATCCCACAAGCTGCATGGTGCAGCCAAAAACAAACAATTGTTCAGACCTTCTAGTAGAAGGGAAAAAAATAAAAAGAGTTCACTTTTAAAGGAGGGGAAACAATGAAGTTGGTTTCAGACTCCTCGTATGGCAACACTGAATGCCAGAAGACACAGAGGGGATCTAAAAAGACCTGAGAGGGAAAAGCATGACCTAAGAATGTCACATTCAATCAAACTGACATGGAAGCAACAGGCAGACACTCTCAAACATGAAACAATTCAGAAACTATAGTCACTTCTTCAAAAAAAAAAAAAGCATTGATGATGAAATCTAGCCAAGAGATGTCAAAATAAAGAATTCTAGAATAGGGACATCACACAGAGGAATAGATGGCAGGCACTTAAATAGAGAAATAGAATGTAAGGAGAGACAGTAAAAGCAAAAACTGAGAGTGAGGAGAGGGGGAAAAGAAAGGCGTTAACACTTGATCTCTTAAAATTTGGAGCAGGGCTTCCCTGGTGGTCCAGTGGGTAAGGACACCACCTTGCAGTGCAAGGAGCGTCGGTTCGATCCCTGGCCTGGGAAGATCCCACGTGCTGCGAAGCGGCTGGACTGATGCTGGAGCTCTGGAGCGCATGAGCCCAGAGCCAGTGCTCTGCGACAACAGAGGCCACCGCGATGGGAGGCCCACATGGGCCAAAGAACAAAGATGGATGAATATGGACAAATAAAAGACCAATAGAAGTGGCCTGCCCGCCCCCCTCCCTCCCCACCCCCACCAAAAATAAATAAATAAATAAATGTTTTTTAAAAAATGGGGGGCAAATCAAGTTTATCTAAAACTGAAATGTGATTTCAAAAACTAGTGGATTCAGGGCTTCCCTGGTGGTCCAGTGGGTAAGGACACCACCTTGCAGTGCAAGGGGTGCCTGTTCCATCCCTGGCCTTGGAAGATTCCGCATGCCGCAGAGTGCCTGAACCGATGTGTCCAACTACCAAGCCAGAGCTCTGGGGCACATGCGCCTGGAGCCAGTGCTGTGCAGTGACAGGGGCCTCTGCGATGGGAGGCCCACACAGGCCAAAGAACAAAGATGGATGAAAACAGATAAATGAAAGACCAATAGAAGTGGCCAAAAAAAAAAAAAAAACCAACCTAGTGGATTTAAAGCTCTGATGGTTAGAATTCATAATTTTTTTAGACTTAGAAGATTATTTAAGGAATTAACATTTCTTGTGGTAAAGAAATTTAATTTTAGCAATTTCTTCTGTTTCACTCCCTTTTAAAAAAATTAAATAGACTTTTGATTTAGACTACTATATATGGCAGAATGTATTAGTTTCTAATGTTTCAGCTCTGCCTGCATCCAAGCCCTTTCTTTGCAACTTTGTAGCTCTCCCGTCTAGAGGCAGGCTATTTCTTTTTAAATTTTGGCCTCTTTTGTTGGTTATTTACTTATTTGTTTTTATCCATCTTTATTCTTTGGCCTGTATGGGCCTCCCATCACAGTGGCCTCTCTCGTTGCAGAGCACCAGCTCTGGGCACATGTGCTCCAGAGTGCTGGCTCATAATTGGACACACCAGTCCAGCCGCTCCACGGCCCGTGGGATCTTCCCGGGCCAGGGATTGAATCGGTGCCCCCTGCACTGCAAGGCAGACTCTTTACCCACTGGACCACCCGGGAAGCCCAAGGCAGGTTATTTTTACCTGCCACACTGATGTCTGGCTTGGCTGTGTTTATCAGCCCGGTTCCAATCAAAGAAGCATGCCTACCTGGTATGAGCAGTAGGGGAGAGAGGCATGGTGGCAATTTTTTTCATGAGCCAGATGATCAATATATATCAGGCTATGGGAGCCACACAGCCTCTATCTCAACCGTCACCCACCCGACTTGGTCGTGGGGCAGCCACAGATAATAGGTAAATGAATAGGCGTGTCTGTGTTCCAATTAAACTTTGTCAACAAAAACAGGTGGCAGACTGGTTTTGATCCATGACCTGTAGTTTGCCAACTGCTGGGTTAATATGTAAGGGATTTACCATGTACTCAGACCTTACATTTGGGGAAGTAAAACTCCAGGAGGGAAGTTGGAAGATCACAGATAAGTCATCCATCAGTCAATGTGAAACCCAAGCACTTCTAACCGCCAAAGGGCAAGCTCACAGAGACGTCACAGGACACTGCAGGTCCACGAGGCACCCTGGGATCTTCTGCTTTCCAGCCCTCCTCCCCCTTACCCATACTGTGGGGTAGCTATTCCACAACTCTAGCAAGCCAGCTCTCTCCAGATAACGGGGAACACAAGAAAACTAAAGAATTCCAGGAGGATGAGCCTGTTGTCTCACTCCACTTGTAATGAAATGAGTTTCTGGTCAGGACTGAGGCTGTGTGGCAGACCTTGAAGGTAGAGAGACGCTCTGTAAGTCTGCACAGATGGGAGTTTCAGTAGAAGCATTGTGAACAGAAAGTGAAAGTCACGTAGTTGTGTCCAACTCTTTGCAGCCCATGGACAAGCCACGGAATTCTCCAGGCAAGAATGCTGGAGTGGGTAGCCTATCCCTTCTCCAAGGAATCTTCCCAACCCAGGGATCGAACCCAGGTCTCCTGCATTGCAGGAGCTGAACTACCAGCTGAGCTACCAGGGAAGCTTGGTAAGGCCTGTCTATAATCAGAGTAAGTGTTCTAGTAAGAAAAAACTACACCCCTCCCTTGGTACAAGTGGCCCAGAGTAAATTACCCTGTGTCTCTTGATTATCATGCATAACACTGCAGTAAACTTGGGCGTGCCAATATCTCTTTGAGATCCTATTTCAATTATTTTGGACATATGCCTGGAAGTGGTATTTCTGGATTGTATGGTAATTCTATTTTCAATCTTTTGAGGCAACTCTATACTGTTTTCCATGATTTCTGCACCATTTAACATTCCTACTAACAGTGTACCAGGTTTCCAATTTCTCCACACTCTCAACAACACTTGGGTTTTTGTTTTTCAATTTGGTTGGTTGCCTGGGTTTATTTTATTTTATTTATTTACTTTTTTGCCTCTAAGTCATGGTTTATTTCTCATCCATCTTTATTCTTTGACCTGTGTGGGCCTCCCATCACAGTGGCCTCTCTCACTGCAGAGCACTAGCTCTGGGCACCTGCGCTCCAGAGCACTGACTCGTAATTGGACACACCCGTCCAGCCATTCCTCGGCACATGGGATCTTCCCAGGCCAGCGATCAAACCAGTGCCCCGTGTACTGCAAGGCGGTGTCCTTACCCACTGGACCACCAGGGAAGCCCTGGCTGGTTTGTTTTGACAGTGGCCATCCTAACGGTTTTGAGGCAGAAGCCCCAGCCCCAATCATGGTTTTTCTTGCTATAAGTTTGGCATCTATGGATTTACATCCTGCAGAATTTTCCAGAGGAGCTGAATGTCCAGTTCACTTGTGCAGCAGTTCATGGCTAACAATTCAGTTCTGCCTGTGCCCATGGACAGAGAGGGAACGAGGCCCCCAGCACATTTGGCGTGCTCTTTTGGGTAAGTCGGTGGCTTCTATGATCCAGACAGGTCAAGGTCCCCAGTGTCAGCTGCAGGGGCTGGACACTGACGGGTCGCTTTATTCAAGTGGCACTACTCTAGGCTCTGATCACTACCCAGCAGTCAGAAGAGCCTCTCCCAAGGTGCTGAGAGCAGGCAGATTTCACAGCACCCCCGTGTATGGACTGGCCTTGGAAACCACGCTCGGTTTGTTACTAACCTCCCTGTAGGTTCACCTCCCTTACACCATCTCTTTCACGGCAGGCAAGGAGGGGCCCAGGAAACTTCCCTCAGACCTCTGGGTCTCTCTAAAAAAGATCCTGAAGATGCCTCTCTAGAGATGCAGACTCCTGTGCCCTACCCAAGACCCAAAGAGCTGGAATTCTGCATTTCAATAAGATTCCCAGGAGACTTGTATTCATGTTTAACTTTGAGGAGCACTGGTCACTGGGGGTGTGTGTTTATGTGTGTGGTTTAATGAATATGTTTATTGAGGTCCAATACACAGGAACAATTGCTAAGTCTGGTAAAAGAATCTGAAAAAGAATAGATTTATGTATACGTACAACTGAATCCCTTTGCAGTACACCTGAAATGAACACAAAATTGCAAATTGATTATACTCCAGTATAAAATTAAAAATGCGTAAATAGGAGGAAAAGATGAAGAGGTATAAACTTTCAGTTGCAATTGACCCGTGTGGGCCCCCATCCAGTGGCCTCAGAGCACTAGCTCTGGGCACCTGCGCTCCAGAGCACTGACTCGTAATTGGACACACCCGTCCAGCCATTCCTCGGCACATGGGATCTTCCCAGGCCAGCGATCAAACCAGTGCCCGTGTACTGCAAGGCGGTGTCCTTACCCACTGGACCACCAGGGAAGCCCTGGCTGGTTTGTTTTGACAGTGGCCATCCTAACGGTTTTGAGGCAGAAGCCCCAGCCCCAATCATGGTTTTTCTTGCTATAAGTTTGGCATCTATGGATTTACATCCTGCAGAATTTTCCAGAGGAGCTGAATGTCCAGTTCACTTGTGCAGCAGTTCATGGCTAACAATTCAGTTCTGCCTGTGCCCATGGACAGAGAGGGAACGAGGCCCCCAGCACATTTGGCGTGCTCTTTTGGGTAAGTCGGTGGCTTCTATGATCCAGACAGGTCAAGGTCCCCAGTGTCAGCTGCAGGGGCTGGACACTGACGGGTCGCTTTATTCAAGTGGCACTACTCTAGGCTCTGATCACTACCCAGCAGTCAGAAGAGCCTCTCCCAAGGTGCTGAGAGCAGGCAGATTTCACAGCACCCCCGTGTATGGACTGGCCTTGGAAACCACGCTCGGTTTGTTACTAACCTCCCTGTAGGTTCACCTCCCTTACACCATCTCTTTCACGGCAGGCAAGGAGGGGCCCAGGAAACTTCCCTCAGACCTCTGGGTCTCTCTAAAAAAGATCCTGAAGATGCCTCTCTAGAGATGCAGACTCCTGTGCCCTACCCAAGACCCAAAGAGCTGGAATTCTGCATTTCAATAAGATTCCCAGGAGACTTGTATTCATGTTTAACTTTGAGGAGCACTGGTCACTGGGGGTGTGTGTTTATGTGTGTGGTTTAATGAATATGTTTATTGAGGTCCAATACACAGGAACAATTGCTAAGTCTGGTAAAAGAATCTGAAAAAGAATAGATTTATGTATACGTACAACTGAATCCCTTTGCAGTACACCTGAAATGAACACAAAATTGCAAATTGATTATACTCCAGTATAAAATTAAAAATGCGTAAATAGGAGGAAAAGATGAAGAGGTATAAACTTTCAGTTGCAATTGGGAGATTGGGAGTGACATATACATACTACTATCTATAAAATAAATAAGAACCTGCTATATAGCACAGGGAACTCTACTCGATATTCTGTAATGGCCTATATGAGAAAAGAATCTGAAAAAGAGTGGATATATGCATAACTGATTCACTTTGCTATACACCTGAAACTAATACAACATTTTAAATCAACCATTTGCCAATAAAAATTTTTAAATCATAATAAACTGCCAGTTACAAAATAAATGAGTTATAGGTATTAAATATACAGGGTGGGGAATATAATTATATATATATTATAATTATATAATATATTTGTATGGTGACTGATCATAACTAGAATTACCATGGTGATCAGTTTGAAAGGTACAGAAATATTGAATCACTGTGTTGTGTAATAGGAATGAACATAGTATTGGGGGTCGATTACACTTGAAAAACAAACAAACAAACTCACAGGAAAAGAGAGCAAATTTTTGGTTACCGGTGGTGGTGGGGATGGGGGACAGGATAAAGGCAGCCAAAAAGTATAACCTTTCTGTTATAGGCCAAGAATTAGACATGGAATGTACAACATGAAAAATCTAGTTAGGGCTTCCCTGGTGGTCCAGTGGGTAAGGACACCGCCTTGCAGTGCAAGGGGCGCCGGTTCCATCCCTGGCCTGGGAAGATCCCACGTGCCGCGGAGCGGCTGGACTGATGTGTCCAGTTACCGTGCCGGAGCTCTGGAGCGCATGCGCCCAGAGCCGGCGCTCTGCGACCACAGACGCCACCGCGATGGGAGGCCCACACGGGCCAAAGAAGAAAGATGGACGAAAACAGATAAATGAAAGACCAATGGAAGTGGCCCGCCCACCCCCTCCCGCCTCTCCCCAGTCCCTCCCCCCCAAAAAAAATTAAAGAAAAAAAAATCTAGTTAGCACTGCTATATGTGATATATGAACGTCGCTAAGAGTGTAAATCCCGAGTTCTCACCACATGGAAAATTTTTGCTATTTCTTCAATTTTGTACTGATATGAGATGATGGATGTTCACCAGCTTATTGTGAAAGCATTTCATGATGTACATCAGTCAAACCATTACGCTGTACACAAACTTATACTTGCTATAGGTCAATTACATCTCAACGAAACTGGAAGAAAAAGGTACTAAGTCATAGGAGTATCATTTGATGAGTTATTTATCACAAAGTGAGTCCACAGGCATATCTGGCACCCGGAGCAAGAAACACTGCCCACACTCTAAAAGCCCCCTCCCCACATGCCCTCCATAACCAAACCGCCACTCACCAAAGATAACCAGAGCTTCAGTTACTAATAGTGCAGGTTAACAGGGTCGATATTTGTCCTCCACATAAGTAGAGTCATCTTCTGTGTCTGGCTTCTTTTGCTCAACATTATGTTTGCAAGACTCTAAAACCCTCACGAGGACCCCAGCTTCCCAAGCGTCCTGACGTGCTGTGTGCTGGTGGCCCTCCAGCCTCCTGCACGGCTCATCCCCAGACACCTGTCACAGTGTGAAACCGACCCTTTATTCAAACAAATACTTACTGAGCATCCAGACTCTGCCAGGGGTTGGGTGAGGGGCTGCACCCCAAACTGTGATGCCAAACTGAGACGTGTTCCTACGAGGCTTCTTGTCTCAGTAGTTCAGGGGTGTGGAAGATTCATATTAGTATGTGACTGCCAACTTCAAAAGGAATTTATTACCTGCTCTAGAGAACACTCCGAGTGGCAGCTCAGCCCACAGGTACCCACTGGCAATGGGGCTTCTCCCTTAGATCTTTTGGACGCATCAGAAAATCTAGGTCCTATACATCGCTGGCTCGGTTATTTCCATTTGTGATCTGGCCAAATACTGGGATTCTCCCAGCCAAAAGGTTCTAACTCTTTTGAAAAACTCAATGCTTGTGGCTTGGGGCCTTTAGAAATAAGTCAGGTGCAGACACTCAGCCCTAGCTTCCCTGTGGGCATCTGTGGTGCCTCAATTCTCTCATCTAATCATTTCGCTACAAGCATCGCCGTAAGACCAATGGCCAACCACCTTCTGTCTGGGCATCAGTTTTTGCATCTTCAAAAAGATGGACGTGCACTACATCAGAGGTGTTTAACCTGAAATCTGTGGGGTTGCCTGGAATGCAAGACTGTGAATGGGTGTGTTTGGGGTGGAAGAGATTCCAAAGTATCACAGCACCCATCCCCCGCAGATTACACACCATCTCGACAGGTGAGCTCTAAGACCCATCTCAGCACTTAGTATTTTGCAATCATGCAGCTCCCTGTGTCAGCAGAAGGGCTTCAGTTTAACTTAGTGTCTGGCTCCAGCTGAAAAGAGCCTTGCTTTTTAGCTTCTGTAGATGTTTCTGTCTCAACAGAAAGGACACTGGAAAACGGCAGGGCCGCACAATAGCGTCTCCCTGTGATCTCTACAGGTGAGATAACATCGAGGGGCTGTTCCTTTAAAATAGTCTGGCCCGGAATCGAGTGCTGTTTTTAATATGACCTCAGTCGGGGTCCTATTGTATGTAGCTGGTTTGTTTTCTAAATGCTGTATCTACTGTAACCCTCAGAACTCATTGGTAGGTCTGGCTGTTACAGCCAAATAGACGTGAACACACTCTGATCACTTCAACAATCCACCTGCTCTACCTAGAGAAAGGGCCTGCAGCCATCCCGCGTGCAGAAGGGCACCCTGGCTTGCCTGCGCAGGGCTGGCCTGTCACCTGAGCAAAGGGGTGAAACAGAACCCTTCCTATCTCTTCAAGGCTGGAACTCGTCATTCCCCACACAATAGGTCTCGTGTTCCTTCTGTGGGGCTGGCTCCCTGGCAGTGCCCTAGCAACAATTTGAGCCCAAAGTTTTCATTACAAACCACCTCAGTTGGTACGCATGCTCAGTCACTCCGTTGCGTCCAACTCTTTGTGACCCTATGGACTGCAGCCGCTGTCCGTGGGAATTCCCCCGCAAGAATACTGGAGTGGGTTGCTATTTCCTTCTCCAGGGTCAGTCCATATACGGAACCGTCCTATATTCCTTTCACGGAGCAAGACACGCAGACTTGTAAACAGTGTTTTTAATTGTTATATTGATTTCACTGTAGATAAAAGAGGTATCTCAGAGCTCATCCTCTTCCTACAAACATCCTTTTCTAATCATAGCTCTCTAATGGAGAAGTAGAGCCACTGTTTCAACACCTGTGCCCCCCAAGTGTGGACTATGGACCAGTAGCAGCAGCCTCACCTGGGGGCTTGTCATTGTTCAGTCCCTAAGTCACGTCTGACTCTTTGCAGCCCCATGGATTGTAGCCGGCCAGGCTCCTCTGTCCATGGGAGTCTCCAGGTCAGAATACTGAAGAGGGTTCCCATTTCCTTCTCCAGGGGATCTTCCCGGACCAGGGATCAAACCCGAGTCTCTAGCATTGGCAGGCAGATTCTCTACCACGGAGCCACCAGGGAGGGGGCGTGTTAGAAATAAAAAACCCCGACCCCACCGCAGGCCTACTGGACCAAAATCCACATTTTAACTAGCTCTCCAGGTGACTCCTCATCCGAGGCGTTTTAAAATTGAAGAAACACTCTCGAGAAATCACCCAACACTTCACTAATCATGTATGAACAGTAAATGTGAGCTCTCTTCCTTTTCCCTCTTAAAACCCAGAGGACAACCAGGATGCTTTGAGGAAGAAAGGGGAGTAGGAACAAGCCCCGAAGAGGAGAAACACGGTGAGAGAAGCAGCAGAGAGAGAGGGGAGAGGCGGGGGCATCAGGCAGAGCGAGGGCCCAGGGTCTCTACTCCTCCCGGGGGGCGCCACACCCGGGCCTGCGGATCCCACCTTCATGGCCCTCTCCAGCCACAGGCTGCCTTCTGTGTCTACCTATTTAATAGGTTTTAAAATTGGCTCACTTTACAACTCTGATGACTTCTGAGAAGAAAGGTCCTATCTTGGGGGTTGATGTGCTTATGTTTCTCTAACACCCGTGAGAACAGATTCACTACGATTCGCATTTTGTTCATTGCAGTTCGTTAGCCCTCCAGGTGATCCATAGTGATGACCCTCAGCCGCCCCCAGGACGCCTGGCCCAGGGGATGGTCATCCCAGTGGAACCGGAGACCCCTGAGAGCCAGCGCAGAGTGTACGGAGGTGGCCCTATGTGCTTTTAAACTGTACTGCAGAACACTAGGAAAGCAGCAGTAACCAAGGGGGAAAACTTGTAAACAGTGTTTTTAATTGTTATATTGATTTCACTGTAGATAAAAGAGGTATCTCAGAGCTCATCCTCTTCCTACAAACATCCTTTTCTAATCATAGCTCTCTAATGGAGAAGTAGAGCCACTGTTTCAACACCTGTGCCCCCCAAGTGTGGACTATGGACCAGTAGCAGCAGCCTCACCTGGGGGCTTGTCATTGTTCAGTCCCTAAGTCACGTCTGACTCTTTGCAGCCCCATGGATTGTAGCCGGCCAGGCTCCTCTGTCCATGGGAGTCTCCAGGTCAGAATACTGAAGAGGGTTCCCATTTCCTTCTCCAGGGGATCTTCCCGGACCAGGGATCAAACCCGAGTCTCTAGCATTGGCAGGCAGATTCTCTACCACGGAGCCACCAGGGAGGGGGCGTGTTAGAAATAAAAAACCCCGACCCCACCGCAGGCCTACTGGACCAAAATCCACATTTTAACTAGCTCTCCAGGTGACTCCTCATCCGAGGCGTTTTAAAATTGAAGAAACACTCTCGAGAAATCACCCAACACTTCACTAATCATGTATGAACAGTAAATGTGAGCTCTCTTCCTTTTCCCTCTTAAAACCCAGAGGACAACCAGGATGCTTTGAGGAAGAAAGGGGAGTAGGAACAAGCCCCGAAGAGGAGAAACACGGTGAGAGAAGCAGCAGAGAGAGAGGGGAGAGGCGGGGGCATCAGGCAGAGCGAGGGCCCAGGGTCTCTACTCCTCCCGGGGGTCGCCACACCCGGGCCTGCGGATCCCACCTTCATGGCCCTCTCCAGCCACAGGCTGCCTTCTGTGTCTACCTATTTAATAGGTTTTAAAATTGGCTCACTTTACAACTCTGATGACTTCTGAGAAGAAAGGTCCTATCTTGGGGGTTGATGTGCTTATGTTTCTCTAACACCCGTGAGAACAGATTCACTACGATTCGCATTTTGTTCATTGCAGTTCGTTAGCCCTCCAGGTGATCCATAGTGATGACCCTCAGCCGCCCCCAGGACGCCTGGCCCAGGGGATGGTCATCCCAGTGGAACCGGAGACCCCTGAGAGCCAGCGCAGAGTGTACGGAGGTGGCCCTATGTGCTTTTAAACTGTACTGCAGAACACAAGGTGTTATTTAGGGAAAGGCAGCAGATCAAACTCCTGCAGGCCCACTCATCTGGGACCTGCAACATCAGTGGTCCTCAACCTTCCGTGGTGCCCTGAAGGCACCAGGGACCCGTTTCCTGGAAGATAGTTTCTCCACGGATGGGGCTGAGGGAGAGTGGAGAGGGGAATGGTTTCAGGGTGATTCAAGTACTTTACACTTGCTCTGTCCTGCTGATCTGACCGGAGAGCGATGCGGAGTGACCATATGCACATGCCGCTTGCCCGCGGCTCACTTCCTACTGTGCAGCCTGTCTCCAGCAGTCTGTGGCCGGGGGGCTGGGGACCCCTGGGCTAAATTCTTAAGGGTACTGGTAAGAACGCAGCATAAAGCCCACAGAGTGACAAGCCACTGTTGCCTCGGGTCTCCAGGTAACTCAAGGTAGATGAGGTTTACTAAACCCTCACAACTAGTCTACCGCCACACAGCCCTGAAGGCGCCTGATCTCATCTAAACCCTCACAACTGGGCTCAGAGCAGGGATATGGGAGACCAATATGCCCTCACTGGGCTGCTGCCTGGCCTGACGGAGGCTGGGGGTTTCTGGTCACCTGCCCGCTCTTACCACCCCGTGCTTCCACTCTGTCTTCACCGAGTTTTCACCCATCTCTAGAGCACTCTCTTCCCTGTGTTTTGAGAAAAGGGAGATGCAAAACCAGCAGGTGCTACTTGTTAAAAGAAATATAAAGAGACTAAAGATACCAACAGAAAACAATACCTAACCAAGCAGTCAGAAACACACAAGAGAAAAGAAGGGAGCGGTTATTTCCCCGTGCGAGTTAGCGGCGGTTCTCGGGAATACCCCGTAGGTGACAGTGCTTCTCCCCCTCCACTGAGAACGCGACATAAAAGGAATAGACTCAAATCGTAGCAAGAGTGCAGAGCGACTTTGACACGTTGGGGCTGTTAGTCCCTGATTCAAACTAACAAAGGAAATAATGGGCTGGCCTCGGAAGATCTATTTTAACAGATAGTTAAAAAAAAAAAATCCGGGCTTCCCCTGGTGGTCCAGTGGGTAAGGACACCGCCTTGCAGTGCAAGGGGCGCCAGTTTGATCCCTGGCCTGGGAAGATCCCATGCGCTGCGGAGCAGCTGGACCAATGTGTCCAATTACCGAGCCAGCGCCGTGAAGCGCGTGTGCCCAGAGCCAATGCTCTGCAATGAGAGAGGCCACTGAGATGCGAGGCCCACACAGGCCAAATAATAAAGATGGATGAATATAAATCAATAAAAAAAATTATAAAAGAGGCCAAAATTTAAAAAAAAAAAAATCCCCTTGATTCTATTGTGAATTAAGTAAGCTTCTGACAGGATGTCAGGGGTAAGTATGGATCCTTTCAGTCCAGTTATAAAACACTCTCAGGACCTTAGTCCCAGGCCCTTCTAGTGGTACAATTAATTCTATTGCATTAAATATTGCTTGTGATGAGTGAACCGTCAATGGACCCTGAACCTTTCTGTTATTCGTGTTCCTGCACTTTCAGGAAAAGGGGTCTTCTTATAGAGCCCATTGTAAACAGACTTTCTACAAATCACATACAGTATATTAGCTGCCCCAGAGGAGAAGGGAGAAAAAGGCTTTACTGTAAAACAGAATCTTTGGTAGGGCTGCTGCCTGGCCTGACGGAGGCTGGGGGTTTCTGGTCACCTGCCCGCTCTTACCACCCCGTGCTTCCACTCTGTCTTCACCGAGTTTTCACCCATCTCTAGAGCACTCTCTTCCCTGTGTTTTGAGAAAAGGGAGATGCAAAACCAGCAGGTGCTACTTGTTAAAAGAAATATAAAGAGACTAAAGATACCAACAGAAAACAATACCTAACCAAGCAGTCAGAAACACACAAGAGAAAAGAAGGGAGCGGTTATTTCCCCGTGCGAGTTAGCGGCGGTTCTCGGGAATACCCCGTAGGTGACAGTGCTTCTCCCCCTCCACTGAGAACGCGACATAAAAGGAATAGACTCAAATCGTAGCAAGAGTGCAGAGCGACTTTGACACGTTGGGGCTGTTAGTCCCTGATTCAAACTAACAAAGGAAATAATGGGCTGGCCTCGGAAGATCTATTTTAACAGATAGTTAAAAAAAAAAAATCCGGGCTTCCCCTGGTGGTCCAGTGGGTAAGGACACCGCCTTGCAGTGCAAGGGGCGCCAGTTTGATCCCTGGCCTGGGAAGATCCCATGCGCTGCGGAGCAGCTGGACCAATGTGTCCAATTACCGAGCCAGCGCCGTGAAGCGCGTGTGCCCAGAGCCAATGCTCTGCAATGAGAGAGGCCACTGAGATGCGAGGCCCACACAGGCCAAATAATAAAGATGGATGAATATAAATCAATAAAAAAAATTATAAAAGAGGCCAAAATTTAAAAAAAAAAAAATCCCCTTGATTCTATTGTGAATTAAGTAAGCTTCTGACAGGATGTCAGGGGTAAGTATGGATCCTTTCAGTCCAGTTATAAAACACTCTCAGGACCTTAGTCCCAGGCCCTTCTAGTGGTACAATTAATTCTATTGCATTAAATATTGCTTGTGATGAGTGAACCGTCAATGGACCCTGAACCTTTCTGTTATTCGTGTTCCTGCACTTTCAGGAAAAGGGGTCTTCTTATAGAGCCCATTGTAAACAGACTTTCTACAAATCACATACAGTATATTAGCTGCCCCAGAGGAGAAGGGAGAAAAAGGCTTTACTGTAAAACAGAATCTTTGGTAAATCTGAATTTTAAAGAGAAAGATGGAAGAGGCCACCCAAGGCAAAAGGATGAATTAGTCGCAGACACAGGACAGAAATTCAGGGCGGCTGGCAGGGACCTGGTGCACCCAGTAAAGCTGTGAGCCAAATGCCTCACCCTGAAGACACAGGCGATACACAGAGGCTGTTGAAATACCACGGGCCGCCTTGTTTGGATACCGTGCATTCCTCTTGTCCACAGGGGCTGGGATACCCCCGGTCAGTGTGCCACCTCGGGGTCACCCATCTCTTCACCACTACCCAGGAGCCCACAGAGCTTCCCCTCCACCCTCCAGACCAGCACCCAAGTCCACTCTGGCCGTCAACTCCCGACACCTGGGTCAGGCCAGCCTCCTCTATGCCTCTCCTCGGAAAAGCATCAACTACCTCCCACTCAGGCCTTTCCTGCTCCCCTCTATGAGATGAAAACAAATGGCTGAAAAATCATTCGTGTCAGTCGGATCCAAAATCCAGGTCAAAGATGGCTTGTGGGGGGCTTTCCGGGTGGTCCAGAGGGTGGAGAGTCCACCTTGCAATGCAGCGTGCACCGGCTTGATCCCTGGCCCAGGAGGATCGCGCGTGCCACGGAGCGACCGGGCTGGTGTGTCCAGTTGTGAACCAGCGCTCTGGAGCGCACGTGCTCAGAGCCGGAGCTCTGCGGCAAGAGAGGCCATTGTGATAGGAGGCCCACACATGCCAAAGAATAAAAAAGATGGATGAAAATTAATGAATGATGACTTAGAGGGGAAAAAAAAATATATATATATATATATATATTCAAAAAAAAATGGCTGTGGAGGGCCTGAAGGAGCCCAAGGCCCAGCCATCTCCCTTCCTACCTCTCTTCGCTCCAATGTCATCTGCAAAGTCACCAGCAGCCCGGGGTCCACACAGTTCACGAGCACGGAGGATCCTGTCTGCCTCCACGAAACTCCTCAAGTGAGTATCTGGAACTGCACAGCAATTACCACATATCTGAGTTACTAGAATAAAATTATATATACATATTAAGAACCATTTGTGACACCCATGGAATGAGCCCACCAGGCTCCTCTGTCCATGGGATTTTCCAGGTGAGAATACTAGAGTGGGTTGTCATTTTCCTCTCCAGGAGATCTTCCTGACCCAGGGATTGACCACGTCTCCTGCATTGGTGGATTCTTTACCAATGAGCCACCAGGGAAGCCCAAGAAGAAGAAAGAAAAGAACCCAGGCAGAAACTGGCAGAACCCCTGACTGAGAAGCCAGAGCTGGGAGATCAAGGAGGCTGGCTGTTGTTTCATTGCTAAGTCATATCTGACCCTTTTGTTGCAAACACATGACTTTCCAGATGGCTCAGTGGTAAACAATTCACCTGCCAATGCAGGAGCCTTGGGTTCAATCCCTGGGTCAGGCCAGTCCTCTATGCCTCTCCTCGAAAAGCATCAACTACCTCCCACTCAGGCCTTTCCTGCTCCCCTCTATGAGATGAAAACAAATGGCTGAAAAATCATTCGTGTCAGTCGGATCCAAAATCCAGGTCAAAGATGGCTTGTGGGGGGCTTTCCGGGTGGTCCAGAGGGTGGAGAGTCCACCTTGCAATGCAGCGTGCACCGGCTTGATCCCTGGCCCAGGAGGATCGCGCGTGCCACGGAGCGACCGGGCTGGTGTGTCCAGTTGTGAGACCAGCGCCTGAGCGCACGTGCTCAGAGCCGGAGCTCTGCGGCAAGAGAGGCCATTGTGATAGGAGGCCCACACATGCCAAAGAATAAAAAAGATGGATGAAAATTAATGAATGATGACTTAGAGGGGAAAAAAAAATATATATATATATATATATATTCAAAAAAAAATGGCTGTGGAGGGCCTGAAGGAGCCCAAGGCCCAGCCATCTCCCTTCCTACCTCTCTTCGCTCCAATGTCATCTGCAAAGTCACCAGCAGCCCGGGGTCCACACAGTTCACGAGCACGGAGGATCCTGTCTGCCTCCACGAAACTCCTCAAGTGAGTATCTGGAACTGCACAGCAATTACCACATATCTGAGTTACTAGAATAAAATTATATATACATATTAAGAACCATTTGTGACACCCATGGAATGAGCCCACCAGGCTCCTCTGTCCATGGGATTTTCCAGGTGAGAATACTAGAGTGGGTTGTCATTTTCCTCTCCAGGAGATCTTCCTGACCCAGGGATTGACCACGTCTCCTGCATTGGTGGATTCTTTACCAATGAGCCACCAGGGAAGCCCAAGAAGAAGAAAGAAAAGAACCCAGGCAGAAACTGGCAGAACCCCTGACTGAGAAGCCAGAGCTGGGAGATCAAGGAGGCTGGCTGTTGTTTCATTGCTAAGTCATATCTGACCCTTTTGTTGCAAACACATGACTTTCCAGATGGCTCAGTGGTAAACAATTCACCTGCCAATGCAGGAGCCTTGGGTTCAATCCCTGGGTCAGGAAGATTCCCTGGAGAAGGAAATGGCAACCCACTCCAGTATTCTTGCCTGGAGACTCCCAGGATAGAGAAGTCTGGCGGGCTACCGTCCACGGGGTCACAAAAGAGTCAGACACAGCTTAGTGACTAAACAACAAGAACCACTTAACATGGAGCTCTGATGTTATTGCTTTTGCTCCAAAGCCAAGAGTAAGATTACAGAGCAAGCAACAGCACAAGGTAATCCTCAGTTGAAGAGTGAGAGGAAATAACATTTCAGAGCAAGTTTCAAAGGAGGAATGATTTCTGAGTCAATTTAACTGAAGAGTCTAAAATAACTTCAACAGCCAGCTCACAAGATAAACTCTGTAAGTCCATCACCTGTCTGTGTCCGAGAAGAAGAGACAGACTTTTCTGAGCTGTATCTCAAGGGAATGCTGGTTACAATTATCCCCGAGAACCTTCTGGTGGAAGGATGGCCTGGAAGCATCCAGATGTGTCACTCATCAGTCAAGGCCTCCGAGTGGGAAACGGGTCCCAGAAAAGGCTTGTCTGGGTTTGGGAAAGATAAAACTGGCCAGGGAGGCGTGCGTCTTGCTCAGGTCTAGTCACGGCCAGCCCCGTGGCCCCCGTGGCCTGCCTGAGAGACAGCAGACGACCCAGCAGTGAGAGTGCACCGCTGGCCACTGTCTTCTACCTTCTGCTTAGTCTGCCTTGTGCCCTTGCGGACGCTGAACGGTGGCCCCCAACCCTCCCCCAAAGACATACTGGAGTCCTAACCCCTGCTTCCTCTGAATGTGGCCTTTTTGGAAATAGGGTCTTCACAGGGATAATCAAATTAAGATGAGGTCCCACTCAGTTACGGGCATGTCCTAGGGAATCGGAAGAACGGAGGTGGAGGCGGACACACAGAAGGAAGACCATGTGAAGGGAGGCGGAGATAAGCCCACGTGACAACAGAGGCGGAGACTGGAGGGGTGTGTCTAGCGGCCTGGAACCCCAAGAATTGCCAGTTAGAGGAGGCAAGGAAGGATCCTCCTCTGGAGCCTCAGAGAGAGCCCGCTGGACCCTTGAATTCAAAAGAGTAAGCCTTCACAAAACACTCAAGGACATAAATCAAGGTAAGATCTTTTCTGACCCACCTACCAGAATAGCGGAACTAAAAACAAAAATCAACATGTGGGACCTAACGAAACTTAAAAGCTTTTGCACAGCAAAAGAAACTACAAAAAGGCTGAACAGAGAACCCACAGAATGGGAAAAAATCATAGCAAACAAAACAACAAAGAATTATCTCCAAAATCTACAAGCAACTCAGACAACTCAGCACAGGGAAAATGAGCAGCCCAATCAAAAAATGGGAAAAAGATCTAAAGAGACGCCTCTCCAAAGAGGACATACAGATGGCCAAAAAATACATGAAATGATGCTCAACCTCGCTTACTGTCAGAGAAATGCAAATCAAAACTGCAATGAGGTATCACCTCACACTCGTCAGAATGGCCACCATCGACAAATCAACAGACAATAAATGCTGGAGAGGGTGCAGAGAAAAGGGAACACTCTTGCATTGCTGGTGGGAATGTAAATTGATACAGTCGCTATGGAAGACAGTATGGAGATTCCTTAAAAAACTAAACATAGAAGCACCATACAACCCAGGAATCCCACTCTTAGGCTTAAACCCTGATGAAATCAAAACTGAAAGAAGCACCTGTACCCCAAGGTTCCTTGCAGCTCTCTAAACAATAGCTAGAACATGGAAGTAACCTAGATGTCCATCGACGAATGAATGGATACAAAAGCTCTGGTACATATATACAATGGAATACTACACAGCTGTAAAAAGACATGCAGAAGAATCAGTCCTAATGAGGTGGCTGGATCTAGAACCTATCATGAAAAGTGAAGTCAGTCAAAAAGAGAAGGACAGGGATTCCCTGGTGGTTCACTGGCTAAGAAGTCGTGCTCCCAATGCAGGGGTCCTGGGTTTGATTTCTGGTCAGGGAACTAGATCCCCACATGCTACAACTAAGACGTGGTACAGCCAAATAAATAAATATATTTTTTAAAAAAAAGAGAGAGAAAGACAAGTACAATATACTAACACATATATACGGAATCTAGTAGGATGATAATGATAACTCACACAGTGAAGTGATGAAAAAACAGACATGGACAGTAGACATACAGACATTGTGGGGAATGAACAGTGGTGGGAGGCGTAAAGGAAGTAGCATGAAAACCTATACTGTCATATGTGAAAAAAATAGCTGTTGTCATTGCACTGTGAGAAAAGGGGATCCTGTAGGGGTGCTGTGCGTTGGCCTGGAGGCGTGTGATTGGTGGAATATACATATGACTAATCTGGGATCATACATATCTATAAACAACAAAACTCTATAAAAGTAAAAAGTAAAATAAAAACTTAAAAAAAAAAAAGAGTAAGCCTTCAGAATTACAAGGGAGTAATATCGGTGGTTTTAAGCCCCCCAATTTGCAGAACATTGTATAGCAGCCCTGGAAAACATCCCCAGAGTGCTCCGGCCTCTCACCAAGTAAACCCTCATCCCTCTTCGTCCACACGGGCACACATGTGTGGGGAGAAGCCCACGGAGTCCACACTCACAACTCTCCACACGAAGCGCCCCAGACACAGACATTTTGTATGAAATTTATGAATGACAGATGTCTAAGCTTTTTAATTTTTATTATGGAACAAAAATGTTCACATTCACAAAACAGAGCAGTATAATAAACTCCATGTGCCCATCCACCTGCCTCAACAACGACCCACATTTTGTCCATTTTATTTCATCCGATCCCCACCCAAGTGGATTTTGCATGGAAGGATGCCTGGAGTACTTAAAAGCAAACTTAACACATCATTCAAGGTCATCTGTGAATGCTCTAGTCCAAACGACTTTAAACACATTTTTTTGGTCTTTTTATGTAAACAGAAGAATCAGTCCTAATGAGGTGGCTGGATCTAGAACCTATCATGAAAAGTGAAGTCAGTCAAAAAGAGAAGGACAGGGATTCCCTGGTGGTTCACTGGCTAAGAAGTCGTGCTCCCAATGCAGGGGTCCTGGGTTTGATTTCTGGTCAGGGAACTAGATCCCCACATGCTACAACTAAGACGTGGTACAGCCAAATAAATAAATATATTTTTTAAAAAAAAGAGAGAGAAAGACAAGTACAATATACTAACACATATATACGGAATCTAGTAGGATGATAATGATAACTCACACAGTGAAGTGATGAAAAAACAGACATGGACAGTAGACATACAGACATTGTGGGGAATGAACAGTGGTGGGAGGCGTAAAGGAAGTAGCATGAAAACCTATACTGTCATATGTGAAAAAAATAGCTGTTGTCATTGCACTGTGAGAAAAGGGGATCCTGTAGGGGTGCTGTGTGATGGTCTGGAGGGGTGGGTGGGGGGGATATACATATGACTAATCTGGGATCATACATATCTATAAACAACAAAACTCTATAAAAGTAAAAAGTAAAATAAAAACTTAAAAAAAAAAAAGAGTAAGCCTTCAGAATTACAAGGGAGTAATATCGGTGGTTTTAAGCCCCCCAATTTGCAGAACATTGTATAGCAGCCCTGGAAAACATCCCCAGAGTGCTCCGGCCTCTCACCAAGTAAACCCTCATCCCTCTTCGTCCACACGGGCACACATGTGTGGGGAGAAGCCCACGGAGTCCACACTCACAACTCTCCACACGAAGCGCCCCAGACACAGACATTTTGTATGAAATTTATGAATGACAGATGTCTAAGCTTTTTAATTTTTATTATGGAACAAAAATGTTCACATTCACAAAACAGAGCAGTATAATAAACTCCATGTGCCCATCCACCTGCCTCAACAACGACCCACATTTTGTCCATTTTATTTCATCCGATCCCCACCCAAGTGGATTTTGCATGGAAGGATGCCTGGAGTACTTAAAAGCAAACTTAACACATCATTCAAGGTCATCTGTGAATGCTCTAGTCCAAACGACTTTAAACACATTTTTTTTTTGGTCTTTTTTTATGTAAAAGGAATGAATGAGTAGCACTTTATGTCTGGGTCCTCTGTTTCTTTTCTGTTTTTTTACAGTTCCGTGGTTTCCAATATATTCACAGAGCTGTACAGCCATCACTATGATTCAGTTTTAGAACATTTTCATTACCCTCCAAAAAAGAAACCCTGTACCAAAGAGCTCCTTACTCTCCCTGCCCTCCAGCCCCAGACAACTGCTAAGCTATTTTCTATCTCTGTAGATTTACCTATTGTGAACATTTCATATTAACATAAATGGAATCATAGTGCCCTATGTAATCTCTTGAGTTTGACTTACTTCCCTTGGCATAATGCTTACAAGATACATCTATATTACAGGTTACTGCTTCATTCCTTTTCCTAGTTGAATAATATTCCATTGCTTGGATATTCTGCATATTGAGTATCCATTCATTAGTTGATAGAAATTTGGGTTGTTTCCAATTTGGGGTTGTTATGAATAACAATGCAATGAACACCTGTGTACAAGTTTTTTGTGTGGGCATATGTTTTTGTTTCTCCTGCTGATTTACCCAAGGGTAGAATGGCTGGATCACATAGTAATGCTATTTTAACATTTTAAGAAACCACCTGCTTTTCAAAGTGGCAAATACCATTTTTAAACCTACCAGTCATGGATGAGGGCTCCAGTTTTTTCATAAATTCTCCAACACTTGTTACTGTAATATTTTTAATTATTATAGCCATCTTAGTGAGTATTAACTGGTAGGTGTCTTGTAGTTTGGATTTACGTTTCTCCAATAGCTAATGATGTTAAACTCTCCCAGGTGCTTGGTCTAACTTCCTTGGAGAAACACCTCTTCAGATTCTTTGTCTATTTTTGATCTTTTTAACATGTATTTATTTATGTGACTGCATCAGGTCTGAGCGGCAGCATGTGGGCTTCTCTCTAGTTGCAGTGCGTGGGCTCCGGAGCACAGACTCAGCAGCTGCCGGGCACAGGCCTGGATGCCCCACAGCATGGGGGGTCCCAGTTCCCTGACCAGGGATTGAACCCGTGTCCCCTGCACCAGAAGGCAGGTTCCCAAACACTGGGCCACCAGGGAAGTCCTTGCCCATTTTTTATTTGGGTTATTTGTCCTCTTACTGTTATGTTGTCAGAGCTCTTTATACAGTTTTGATGCAATTTCCTTATCAGATTTACGATTTGCAAATCTGTTCTCCCATTCTGTGAGCTGTCTCATTTTTTTCTCATCGGTGTCCTTTGAAACACAAGTTTTCCACTTGAGGAAGTCCAATTTATTTTTTTTTCTTTTGTTGCTTCCACTTTATCTAAGAAACCATTGCCTGATTCAAAGATTTATTCCTATATTTTCTACTAAGGGTTTTATGGTTTTAGCTCTTGCATTTTAGGTAGGTGATGATCTAAATATAGCTGAAATATGGCTGATTTACAATACTGTATTAGTTTCCGGTGTACAGCAAAGTGATTCAGTTATAGATACTTTTGTTTCAGATTATTTTCCACTATAGGTTATTACAAGATATTGAATATAGTTCTGTGTGTGTGTATGTGCTAAGTCACTTCAGTTGTGTCCAACTCTTTGCGACCCTATGGACTGTAGCCCACCTGGATCTTTTATCCATGGGAGTCTCCAGGCAAGAATACTGGGGTGGCTTGCCATGCCCTCCTTCAGGGGACCTTCCCCGCATTATACTGTAAATCCTTGTTCCTTACTGTCTCCATATAGTGGTCTATACCTGTTAATCTTGTATTTGTGATTTCTCCCCTCCCCTTCCCTTTCCCTTTGCTAACCATAAATTTGTTTTCTGTATCTGTGAATCTATTTATGTTTTATAAATAAGTTCATTTGTATCATTTTTTTAAATTTCACATATATACGATGTCTCCGTCTGACTTATTTCACTCAGTAAGATATTCTCTAGGTCCATCCGTGTTGCTGCAAATGGCATTACTGCATTCATTATTATGACTAATATGCCATTGTTTATATATTGCACCCTTTCTTAAACTAACTGCGTCTTCATGGGTACTTGGGTTGTTTCCATGTCTTGGCTCCTATATAAGTATTATTATGAACACTGGAGTACATGTCTCTTTTCAAATTAGAATTTTCATCTTTTCTGAATATGCGCCCAGTAGTGGGACTGTTGGATCATATGGTAACTCTGTTTCTAGTTTTTTAAGGAAACTCCTTACTCTTTCCTACAGTGGCTAGATCACTAATAGTTAGTCTTTGTTAATGTGGTGTGAGGTGGGGGTCTACATTTATTTTCTCACATATGGATACAGACATTACACTTTTTATGATTTACTTTATTGGCAGATTTTGCCTGGCAGGCGCTTCATTCCTGCGCGCAGGCTTTCTCAGGTGGCGGCGAGCCAGGCTGCTCTTAGCTGCAGGTGCAGGGAAACCATTGCCTGATTCAAAGATTTATTCCTATATTTTCTACTAAGGGTTTTATGGTTTTAGCTCTTGCATTTTAGGTAGGTGATGATCTAAATATAGCTGAAATATGGCTGATTTACAATACTGTATTAGTTTCCGGTGTACAGCAAAGTGATTCAGTTATAGATACTTTTGTTTCAGATTATTTTCCACTATAGGTTATTACAAGATATTGAATATAGTTCTGTGTGTGTGTATGTGCTAAGTCACTTCAGTTGTGTCCAACTCTTTGCGACCCTATGGACTGTAGCCCACCTGGATCTTTTATCCATGGGAGTCTCCAGGCAAGAATACTGGGGTGGCTTGCCATGCCCTCCTTCAGGGGACCTTCCCTGCATTATACTGTAAATCCTTGTTCCTTACTGTCTCCATATAGTGGTCTATACCTGTTAATCTTGTATTTGTGATTTCTCCCCTCCCCTTCCCTTTCCCTTTGCTAACCATAAATTTGTTTTCTGTATCTGTGAATCTATTTATGTTTTATAAATAAGTTCATTTGTATCATTTTTTTAAATTTCACATATATACGATGTCTCCGTCTGACTTATTTCACTCAGTAAGATATTCTCTAGGTCCATCCGTGTTGCTGCAAATGGCATTACTGCATTCATTATTATGACTAATATGCCATTGTTTATATATTGCACCCTTTCTTAAACTAACTGCGTCTTCATGGGTACTTGGGTTGTTTCCATGTCTTGGCTCCTATATAAGTATTATTATGAACACTGGAGTACATGTCTCTTTTCAAATTAGAATTTTCATCTTTTCTGAATATGCGCCCAGTAGTGGGACTGTTGGATCATATGGTAACTCTGTTTCTAGTTTTTTAAGGAAACTCCTTACTCTTTCCTACAGTGGCTAGATCACTAATAGTTAGTCTTTGTTAATGTGGTGTGAGGTGGGGGTCTACATTTATTTTCTCACATATGGATACAGACATTACACTTTTTATGATTTACTTTATTGGCAGATTTTGCCTGGCAGGCGCTTCATTCCTGCGCGCAGGCTTTCTCAGGTGGCGGCGAGCCAGGCTGCTCTTAGCTGCAGGTGCAGGGGTGTCTCATCACGGTGACTTCTCTTCCTGTAGAGGACTGACCCTATGTGCGCAAGCTCAGTAGTTGCAGCACTTGGGCTTAGTTGCTCCGCGGCAGATGGGATCTTCCCGGACCAGGGATGGAACTCATATGCCCCTCATTGGCGTGCGGATTGTTAACCACTGGACCACCAGGAAAGTCCCTAGACATTACACTTTAATTCTACATTTCTTAATAATTTGTTCTATATCATACCTTTTCAGTTCTATATTTTACCAGTTTCAGTCTCCCATAAATCATCTTTTAGATGAGTTCCATGAAACTACAGCCTAGAGTGAAATAAAGCCCTAGTGAAGAAATATTTTAAAATGAGGAAGTGGTTAGCCCTTCTCGCATTGCTTGTAATCTATAATTCATTTCCCCAATTTTAGGCTTTTCCCCTTTTCTTATGCCATGCCATAATGCAGTCTTGCCTGACTCAGTCATAAATATAAAATTAAGTCTGCCATAAATTTAAGTCATTCAGTGTAAAGTTTAAAATAATTAAGACTTTGGGTATGTATAATGTGCCAGTCAGTTCCGGTAAATCAGAGATGAAAAGATAGGTATTTTGCCCTCAATTACAGCCTTACTGGGAGAGGAATGGCAGGCACACAAACAATAACATGGAGTGAGTACAACACTGGAGGGAAACAGTGCCCACAAGGGAGGCATGGGAAGACTTAGGAAAGGGAGGGAGCAGAACTGGGCCCAGACAGGAGGTGCCGACCTCTGACACTGGCTGGGTCGGGGCCATGCTGAGCCCAAGACCAGACACCCCATCTACAGAGAGTGGCCCCCCATGTACTCCCAGCAGATCACACCTCTACAGAGACACAGACCCAGACATTCCCTGGCCACCTCAGGGTGAAGACTGTGCTTCCAAGGCAGAGGGCGTGCGTTCAATCCCTGGTCAGGAACTACATTTATTTTCTCACATATGGATACAGACATTACACTTTTTATGATTTACTTTATTGGCAGATTTTGCCTGGCAGGCGCTTCATTCCTGCGCGCAGGCTTTCTCAGGTGGCGCGAGCCAGGCTGCTCTTAGCTGCAGGTGCAGGGGTGTCTCATCACGGTGACTTCTCTTCCTGTAGAGGACTGACCCTATGTGCGCAAGCTCAGTAGTTGCAGCACTTGGGCTTAGTTGCTCCGCGGCAGATGGGATCTTCCCGGACCAGGGATGGAACTCATATGCCCCTCATTGGCGATGGATTGTTAACCACTGGACCACCAGGAAAGTCCCTAGACATTACACTTTAATTCTACATTTCTTAATAATTTGTTCTATATCATACCTTTTCAGTTCTATATTTTACCAGTTTCAGTCTCCCATAAATCATCTTTTAGATGAGTTCCATGAAACTACAGCCTAGAGTGAAATAAAGCCCTAGTGAAGAAATATTTTAAAATGAGGAAGTGGTTAGCCCTTCTCGCATTGCTTGTAATCTATAATTCATTTCCCCAATTTTAGGCTTTTCCCCTTTTCTTATGCCATGCCATAATGCAGTCTTGCCTGACTCAGTCATAAATATAAAATTAAGTCTGCCATAAATTTAAGTCATTCAGTGTAAAGTTTAAAATAATTAAGACTTTGGGTATGTATAATGTGCCAGTCAGTTCCGGTAAATCAGAGATGAAAAGATAGGTATTTTGCCCTCAATTACAGCCTTACTGGGAGAGGAATGGCAGGCACACAAACAATAACATGGAGTGAGTACAACACTGGAGGGAAACAGTGCCCACAAGGGAGGCATGGGAAGACTTAGGAAAGGGAGGGGAGCAGAACTGGGCCCAGACAGGAGGTGCCGACCTCTGACACTGGCTGGGTCGGGGCCATGCTGAGCCCAAGACCAGACACCCCATCTACAGAGAGTGGCCCCCCATGTACTCCCAGCAGATCACACCTCTACAGAGACACAGACCCAGACATTCCCTGGCCACCTCAGGGTGAAGACTGTGCTTCCAAGGCAGAGGGCGTGCGTTCAATCCCTGGTCAGGGAACTAGGATCCCACATGCTGTACAGTCAAAAAAACCTCAAAACAAGCAGAGAAAGGGATCCAGGATAGCGAGACTTTCTCTTTTTTTTTTTCAAGAGAAGTTGGGAGGGGGGATCTGATTTTCTGTGTAATCTTTCATTTTTTAAAGCTGTTAAGTCATTTGAATTTTAAACACTCTACAGTGGGTATCTCAAAAGCTAACTTTCGGGCTTCCCTGTAGATCAGCAGTAAAGAGCTCCTCCGCCAGTGCAGGAGACACAGGTTCAACCCCTGATCCGAGAAGATTCCACATGCTGCAGAGCAACTAAGCCTGTGAGCCACAACTATGGAGCCTGTGCCCCAGAGCCTCAGGCTGCAACTACTGAAGGTCATGTGCCCTAGAGCCTGAGTTCCACAAGAAGAGAAGTCACCAGGTTTCCCTGGTGGTCCAGTGGGTAAGGACACCGCCTTGCAGTGCAAGGGGCGCCAGTTCGATCCCTGGCCTGGGTAGATCCCACGTGCCGCAGAGTGGCTGGACTGATGTGTCCAATTACGGGGCCAGAGCTCTGGAGCACATGCGCCCAGAACCAGTGCCCTGCGACGACAGAGGCCACCGTGATGGGAGGCCCACAGGAGCCAAAGAACAAAGACGGATGAAAACAGATAAATGGGGCTTCCCTTGTGGCTCAGTGGATAAGAACCTGTCTGCCAATGCAGGAGACACAGGTTCGAGCCCTGATCCGGGAAGATCCCACATACTGCAGAGCAGCTAAACTCACACATCAACAAAGACCCAGCACAGCCAAAAATAAATAAATAAAAGTTAAAAAAAAAAAAAGAAAACAGATAAATGAAAGACCAATAGAAGTGGCCCGCCCGCCCCACTCCCTTCCCAACCCGCCCCTCTGCAAAAAAAAAAGTTAAAAAAAAGAAAAAAAAGAGAAGTCACCACAACAAGAAGCCTGCTCACCTCAACTACAGAGTAGCCCTTACTCCCTGCAACTAGAGAAGAGCCTGCAGCAGCAATGAAAACCCAGAATAGCCAAAAAAAAAAAATTAAAAATGCATTTCTTAAAAAAAAGAAAAAAAGGTAAATTTCATCCCTAGGTATATACCCAGAAAAACTGAAAACGGAGACTGGGAGAGATATACTTATGCCAGTGTCCCCTGCAGCATTTTTCACAATAGCTAAAAGCTGAAAACAATCCATGTGCCCATCAATAGACAAATGCATACATAAAATATCATATAGCCACATGGTGGAATATTATTCAACCTTGAGAAGGAGCAATGTATTGATAGTATAACATGAATGGACCTTGAAAATGTTATACGAAGTGAAATAAACCAGGCACAAAAGCACAAATATTGTATGATTCCACTTATATGAAATACCTAGAAGAGACAAATTCACAGACAGAAAGTAGATGAGAGGTTACCAGGAGCTGGGGAGTTATTGCTCAATGGTTATAAAGTTTCTGTTTGGGGTGATGAAAACATTTTTGAAATAGTGTGGATGTTTGCACAACAGTGTTCATGTAATTAATACCACTGAACTACACACTTAAAATGGTTAAAATGGATTTAAAAAGATATATTTTATGTATTTTAACACACACACACTCACAACTCAGCTCTAGAAAGACCAAACAAAACATGTCCAGGATTACTATGTGAGCTGTGGGCACCAATTTAGGATCTCAGGTTCAGAGTGATTAACACTGGACACCTAACGTGCACTAAGCAAGGACTCAGCAATAAGGCACGCCTCTACAGTGTCGCTGGAGTAGGGGCGAGGAGGCGGGTAAAATTAAAAATAGATGCATCTGTATAAAACTATGGCTTTCCCAGTAGTCATGTACAGATGCGAGAGTTGAGCCATAAAGAAGTCTGAGCACCCAGGAATTAATGCTTTTGAACTGTGGTGCTGGAGAAGACTCTTGAGAGTCCCATGGACAGCAAGGAGATCAAACCAGTCAATCCTAAAGGAAGTCATCCCTGAATGTTCACTGGAAGGACTGATGCTGAAGCGGAAGCTCCAATATTCTGGGCCACCTGATGTGAAGAACCAACTCATTGGAAAAGACCCTGATGCTGGGAAAGGTTGAAGGCGGGAGGAGATGGGGGTGACAGAGGACAGGAAGGTTGAATGGCATCACTGACTCCAATGGACATGAGTTTGAGCAAACTCCAAATGCAGGGAATCCTGGCACACTGCAGTCCATGGGGTCACAAAGAGTTGGATGCAATGCAACAACTCAACAATTCCTTATCCTTAAGGAGAGCAAAGTTTCTAAAAATGCACTTCAGGAAATTCAGAGGGAAGCTCACACCTGGTCGTGGGAATCTCTCAAGTATTCATGAAGGTGACGGAACCTAAGCTGAGCTTTGAAAGATCAGTGAGCTGGTGAGGCTGCTCCAGAAGCACCAGCTGGAGTCAGGATTTAGAGGAAGAACAACAGAGGGTGTATTCTAGTACGGAGTCCAGTTTGGCTGGAGAAGACTACAAGTCGAGAGGTATCTGGAAAGGTAGGGGGGACCGGAACCAGTATGCCATGAATGCCAGATCAATCATTTTCCACTCAATTCTGAGTAGAAGACTGAAATTCTCAAAGCTGTCCCTGGGGTTGATGAGCCAAGCAGGCATGCATTAAATATACTGAAAAGAGGGGACCGAGGCCCCAAAACAGCCAGCTGAGAGATAAGCAAGGTCTGGCCTGACGAGTGGCCGTGGAAGGGAAGAACGGGGCGAGTGGGGACAGGAGGGGCTCTGTGGATGGACAATAGCCGGAAGCCAACAGCAGCAAGGGGGAGGGCTCTGTCTCATCTCCAAGCCAGAGAGGCTTCCTGAGAAGAACGTGGCGTGATAGGAATCGGAGAGCAGGTGTCCTGTCCCCGCTGGGCAAATCAAGCCTGTGGCCTTTGGAATCAATGCCAAGTGACCTCATTCGTTCCTTCACTCATGGGGCCTCAGTGTCCTCACTTTATGACAGGCCTCAGTCTCTCTCCTACCTGTCTCATAGTATTGCTCTGATTTTAAAAAAGAAAGCTACTTTAAAACACTTCACATTCAAGCACCCCACGTTACCTCACTGCAATGAATTTTATTTTTTTTAATAATTTCTAAAAAATTTTGGCCTATTTTATTGGTCCTTCATGATGCTGAAGCTGAAGCTCCAATATTCTGGGCCACCTGATGTGAAGAACCAACTCATTGGAAAAGACCCTGATGCTGGGAAAGGTTGAAGGCGGGAGGAGATGGGGGTGACAGAGGACAGGAAGGTTGAATGGCATCACTGACTCCAATGGACATGAGTTTGAGCAAACTCCAAATGCAGGGAATCCTGGCACACTGCAGTCCATGGGGTCACAAAGAGTTGGATGCAATGCAACAACTCAACAATTCCTTATCCTTAAGGAGAGCAAAGTTTCTAAAAATGCACTTCAGGAAATTCAGAGGGAAGCTCACACCTGGTCGTGGGAATCTCTCAAGTATTCATGAAGGTGACGGAACCTAAGCTGAGCTTTGAAAGATCAGTGAGCTGGTGAGGCTGCTCCAGAAGCACCAGCTGGAGTCAGGATTTAGAGGAAGAACAACAGAGGGTGTATTCTAGTACGGAGTCCAGTTTGGCTGGAGAAGACTACAAGTCGAGAGGTATCTGGAAAGGTAGGGGGGACCGGAACCAGTATGCCATGAATGCCAGATCAATCATTTTCCACTCAATTCTGAGTAGAAGACTGAAATTCTCAAAGCTGTCCCTGGGGTTGATGAGCCAAGCAGGCATGCATTAAATATACTGAAAAGAGGGGACCGAGGCCCCAAAACAGCCAGCTGAGAGATAAGCAAGGTCTGGCCTGACGAGTGGCCGTGGAAGGGAAGAACGGGGCGAGTGGGGACAGGAGGGGCTCTGTGGATGGACAATAGCCGGAAGCCAACAGCAGCAAGGGGGAGGGCTCTGTCTCATCTCCAAGCCAGAGAGGCTTCCTGAGAAGAACGTGGCGTGATAGGAATCGGAGAGCAGGTGTCCTGTCCCCGCTGGGCAAATCAAGCCTGTGGCCTTTGGAATCAATGCCAAGTGACCTCATTCGTTCCTTCACTCATGGGGCCTCAGTGTCCTCACTTTATGACAGGCCTCAGTCTCTCTCCTACCTGTCTCATAGTATTGCTCTGATTTTAAAAAAGAAAGCTACTTTAAAACACTTCACATTCAAGCACCCCACGTTACCTCACTGCAATGAATTTTATTTTTTTTAATAATTTCTAAAAAATTTTGGCCTCTTTTATTGGTCCTTCATTTATTTATTTTCATCCATCTTAATTCCTTGGCCCGTGTGGGCCTCCATCGCAGTGGCCTCTCTCGTTGCAGAGCACCAGCTCTGGGCGCATGCGCTCCATAGAGCTGGTTCCTAATTAGACACACCGGCCCAGCTGCTCTGTGGCACATGGGATCTTCCCAGGTCAGGGATCGAACTGGTGGCCCTTGCACTGCAAGGCGGACTCTTTACCCACTGGACCACCAAGGAAGCCCTGTATTTGAGATAACTATCACTTTTGCTTTAAAATATTGTGTAATGTGTAAAAGTTTGCTAGTAACAAAAATACTGTGTAATGTGTCTGAGATACATGGGTCATCAGCCGGGGCTTAGAATTAGCTGTGATCCAGAGACCTGGTCATACTCACTGCAAGTGTGACGACACACAAGTGATGTGTTGTTCACACCCATCCTCCTCCTGTTTCCTGTGCTCACACAGGGTCCACGGCCCCCAGCGCTTCACCTCGTCCAGCTCTTTTAAGAAGGAAAAGCCCTTGCGTGTTTTGTTACTAAAGCCGCGTTCTCTTCAGAGTGTGTGTGCTGTGCAGTCACAAGGAAGGGAACAGAGATAAACTTTAAAAGAGCAAATTGTCATTCTCACCCTGAAAGTGCTATGTCATCCTAGGCAAGCTGCTGAACTGCGCCCGGATTTCTAAAAGGTGTGCTGGAACAAGTCTGGGGACACACACGCACGGCGATGGAAGCAAAGAGCTCCCGGTCTGCAGGAAGAACAGGACTCTTCAGTTTTAACTCAAGAAGATCCAAGAAAATCAGGGCTGGGAAAGTGGCAAGGAGGAAAATATCTTGCTAAAGAAAGTGAAGGGACACACAGCAAGAGCCGTGCACTGAGGACGCAATGAGAGCAGGTGTCCTGTCCCCGCTGGGCAAATCAAGCCTGTGGCCTTTGGAATCAATGCCAAGTGACCTCATTCGTTCCTTCACTCATGGGGCCTCAGTGTCCTCACTTTATGACAGGCCTCAGTCTCTCTCCTACCTGTCTCATAGTATTGCTCTGATTTTAAAAAAGAAAGCTACTTTAAAACACTTCACATTCAAGCACCCCACGTTACCTCACTGCAATGAATTTTATTTTTTTTAATAATTTCTAAAAAATTTTGGCCTCTTTTATTGGTCCTTCATTTATTTATTTTCATCCATCTTAATTCCTTGGCCCGTGTGGGCCTCCATCGCAGTGGCCTCTCTCGTTGCAGAGCACCAGCTCTGGGCGCATGCGCTCCATAGAGCTGGTTCCTAATTAGACACACCGGCCCAGCTGCTCTGTGGCACATGGGATCTTCCCAGGTCAGGGATCGAACTGGTGGCCCTTGCACTGCAAGGCGGACTCTTTACCCACTGGACCACCAAGGAAGCCCTGTATTTGAGATAACTATCACTTTTGCTTTAAAATATTGTGTAATGTGTAAAAGTTTGCTAGTAACAAAAATACTGTGTAATGTGTCTGAGATACATGGGTCATCAGCCGGGGCTTAGAATTAGCTGTGATCCAGAGACCTGGTCATACTCACTGCAAGTGTGACGACACACAAGTGATGTGTTGTTCACACCCATCCTCCTCCTGTTTCCTGTGCTCACACAGGGTCCACGGCCCCCAGCGCTTCACCTCGTCCAGCTCTTTTAAGAAGGAAAAGCCCTTGCGTGTTTTGTTACTAAAGCCGCGTTCTCTTCAGAGTGTGTGTGCTGTGCAGTCACAAGGAAGGGAACAGAGATAAACTTTAAAAGAGCAAATTGTCATTCTCACCCTGAAAGTGCTATGTCATCCTAGGCAAGCTGCTGAACTGCGCCCGGATTTCTAAAAGGTGTGCTGGAACAAGTCTGGGGACACACACGCACGGCGATGGAAGCAAAGAGCTCCCGGTCTGCAGGAAGAACAGGACTCTTCAGTTTTAACTCAAGAAGATCCAAGAAAATCAGGGCTGGGAAAGTGGCAAGGAGGAAAATATCTTGCTAAAGAAAGTGAAGCGGGACACACAGCAAGAGCCGTGCACTGAGGACGCAATGAGAGCTTGGCTGAAGGAGGTCCTCGGACCCGGGGCTTGTCTCAGGTCGACCAGATAAAGAAGGATGGGGGGGGGGGTTGGAGTATTTTTGTGTTTTTGTAATTCTTTCACCTAAAAGAATTTTTTAGTATTTTTTATTTTCGTAAAGTTGCTTTACAATGCTGTGTGGGTCCCTACTGCACAGCAAAATGAATCAGTCATGGGAGATACATATTGCTGGTGTTTAGTTGCTAAGTTATGTCTAACTCTTTTGCAACTTAGCCAACAGGCTCCTCTGTCCGTGGGATTTTCCAGGCAAGGATACTGGGGTGAGATGCCATTTCCTCCTCCAGGGGATCTTCCTCACTCAGGGATCGAGCCCACATCTCCTGCATTGGCAGGTGAATTTTTTTTACCACTGAGTCACCAGGGCAGCCCATACATACAGACACCCCCTCCCTTTTGGAGTTCCCTCTCATTTAGGACAGTTGGTGGTCCAGTGGTTGAGGCTCAGTGCTTCCAACGACGGATGCTTTTTTTTTTTAAAGATCTTTTTTTGGGGGGGTAGTGGATTGGGGAGGGAGGAGGGCGGGCAGGCCTCTTCTATTGGTCTTTCATTTATCTATTTTCATCCATCTTTGTTCTTTGGCTCCTGTGGGCCTCCTATCGCGGTGGCCTCTGTTGTTGCAGAGCGCCGGCTCTTGGGCGCATGCGCTCCAGAGCTCGGGCTCGGTAATTGGACACATCCGTCCGGCCGCTCTGCGGCACGTGGGATCTTCCCAGGCCAGGGATCGAACCGGCGCCCCTTGCACTGCAAGGCGGTGTCCTTACCCACTGGACCACCAGGGAAGCCCTGACGGATGCATTTTTAAGCATCATACGGGGTTAGGATGATTTTTCAACTAGTGATTCTGCTGTCAGTCAAAGGGGAGCTGAGGCTTAGTGAACTCTGGATCTGGGTACAGACAAGGAAGGTTGGTGTTCAGAACCCTGGGCTACTCTCTCTGTTAGGACTAGGATAGGAGAGGACCAGCTAAGAGATGTGGCCGCGCCTGGTTGAAAATCTGAGAAGGAAAAATTCAACATCTGTGATTTCATACATACATATAATCCTTGCTGAGCAAGGGGAGAGAGAAAGGAAGGAAGAGAAGGGAATGGGGAGAAGCGAGAGAGCAGAATGCCAACCGGTGGGAGATGACAGGACACCACAGGGAGGGCTCTTGTAGGGAGAGACGTGGGAGCACTGTCCAGCTCAGCAGGGTGGAGAGGCCCTGATTTTAGAAAGGCCCTTAACACTACCCTGTCTTCCAAATATCAGGATTCTTGTCCAAATTTCCCTAGGGCTTGGTGCAGAGAATGCATGCTAAGTCACTTCAGGCGTGCCTGACTCTTTGTGACCTGCCAGGGTCCTCTGTTCATGAGATTCTCCAGGTGAGATTACTGGAGTGGGTTGCCATGCCCTCCTCCAGGAGATCTTCTTTTTTTTTTTATTTTGACCTCTTTTATTGTTTTTTTCTTGATTTATTTTCATCCATCTTTATCCTTTGGCCCATGTGGGCCTCCCACTGCAGTGGCCTCTCTCATTGCAGAGCAACGGCTTGGCTCTGGAGCGTGTCAGAGCGCTGGCTCATAATTGGACATGTGGGATCTTCCCAGGCCAGGGATTGAATCAGTGCCCCTTGCACTGCAAGGAGGACTCCTTACCTGCTGGACCACCAGGGAGGCCCGGCAGGCAGGTTCTTTATCCCTAGCACCACCTGGGAACCCCGGGACCTGGGGCAGACAGGAGCAGAAACCCCTGCAGGAAGGGAGCAGGCCAGAACTGGCCTCCTCTCCTCCTCGCGAGCACCACCTCCTGCGAGGTCACGGGCTTCCCCTCCACTCTGGCCCGGTGAGCCAGGGAGGAAACCGAGGGAGGCCTGACTCACCCGTGATCAGCTGCTGGGATCGCGGGTGGGCAGACCTCCATGTGATGCATCACTGAGGGCCCGGCTACTATTCTGAGCACCGCCCAGGACACGGATGCACTCGTTCTCTCCTTCCCTGTCTGGCTGCCAGGAGATGAGCGCTGCAGGAACAGAGTATCTTCTCTTTTTTTATAGCCCAAGACAGAAACTCTCTAACACTTTCTGTTCTTCCGGCGCCTCTTCTCAGTTCCTGGAAATCAACCAGAAAAGGAGAACTGAGAGCTAGCTCTTGTCCAAGTCCAGATGAAGAGGCCTGGCTGAGAAGCCACCCCAGGGAGGGCAGGGCATACCTTATGGCATCTCCCAAGTGAATTACCTGGCTATTTACTTTGATTAAAAGTGCCCAAGAAGTATGCAATTTAAGTTCTAAATTCTGTTAATATAAGGAAAAATAAGACTGGAACCTATAGCTCTGTATATCTCCATTAACACCTGGATTAATTTCTCCATCTTTCTGGTTTCTGTAGTCCATGGCTTAAAGCTGAAAAGACAGGTGACAGCAAGAACACAGAGAAGCTGGAACTTCCACAGATTGCTGGTGGGATTGTAAAATGATGCAGCCACTTGGAGAATAGTTTGGGGATTCTTTATGTTTTTGTTTTTTACATATATTTTTATTTTATTTTATTTATTTATTTATTTATTCTTGGCTATTCTGGGTTTCCTCTGCTGCCACAGGCTCTTCTCTAGTTGCAGGGAGTCGGGGATACTCTCTAGTTGAGGTGAGCAGGCTTCTTGTTGCGGTGACTTCTCTTGTGGTGGAACTCGGGCTCTAGGGCTCACAGACTCCAATAGTTGTGGCACATGAGCTCAGCAGTTGTGGCTCCAAGGCTCTGAAGCACAGGCTCAATAGTTGTGGCTCACAGGCTTAGGTGCTCCGCAGCATGTGAGATCTTCCCGGATCAGGGATCGAACCCGTGTCTCCTGCATTGGCAGGTGAACTCTTCACCACTGAGCTACAGGTAAGCCCAATTCTTTATACCAGATAGAACTGCCATATGACCCAGCAATCTCACACCCAGATATATCCCCAAGAGACCTGAAAACATGTAGCCACACAAACTCGCACACAAGTGCCCCATCAGCATCACTCATGGTAGCCAAATGGCCATCAACTGATGAGTGAATCAACAAAATACGGTGAATGCATATAATTCAGTGATAAAAAGGAATGAAGTACTGATATTATACCACAGTAGAAATGAGCCTTTATCTCCACTGTACCTGTGGAATATCTATTTAGTGAGTTTAGGTGAAAGGAAAAAACAGATTTTAATATATAATAGTGCTTCCTGGACTTGCCAGTGGCTAAGAATCTACCTGCCAACTCAGGGGACACAGGTTCAATTCCTGGTCCAGGAAGATTGGCCACGTGTGCCATTAACTGTAATTGTTAAAAAAAAAATAAAAACATTTTTTAAGTTTTTTTTTTTTTTTTTTTTTTTTTACTTTTGGCCTCTTTTACTGGTTATTTTATTTATTTATTTTCATCCATCTTTATTCTTTGGCCTATGTGAGCCTCCCATTGCAGTGGCCTCTCTTGCTGCTGAACGCTGGCTTGCAATTAGACACACGGGTCCAGGCACTCCACGGCACATGGGATCTTCCTGGGCCAGGGATCGAACCAGCGCCCCTTGCACTGCAAGGTGGACTCTTTACCCACTGGACCACCAGGGAAGCCCCTCCAAAATTTTTTTAAATAGTGTTTGCTTTCGTAGCACATGTGTTCAAATATAAATAATATAACTGCAGAAAACACAAAATTATGTCAGTAAACATAAATAAGGCAAACTGATTCAAGAGATAAGGATTAGATTAAACCACAACATTCAACTCTTAATTAGAGGATAACTGTTTTACAATGGTGTGCTGGTTTCTGCCACACATCAACTGAATCAGCCACAGGCACACACACGTCCCCTGCCTCTCGAACCTCCCTCCCAGCTCCCACCTCCAGCCCTCCCCACCCCTTTAGGTTGTCACCAGGCTGAGTTCCCTACAGCCGATTCCCACTGGCTATCTAGTTCACACAGAGTAATGTATATGTTTCAATGCTGCTTTCTCAATTCATTCCCCTCTCTTCTCCCTCACAACGTGCCCCTGCCCCTCTGGGGCCACAAGTCTGTCCTCTACGTCCATGTCTCTATTGCCGCCCTGCAGGTAGGCTCACCAGTACCATCTTTCTAGATTCCACATATATGCATCAAGATACGATAATTGTTTTTCTCTTTCTGACTTACTTCGCTCTGTGGGCTTCTCTGGTGGCTCAGAGGGTAAGGAACGTGCCTGTAACGCAGGAGACCTGGGTTTGATCCTTGGGTCGGGAAGATCCCCTGGAGGAGGAAATGGCAGCCCACTCCAGTAGTCTTGCCTGAAGAATCCCATGGACAGAGGAGCCTGGTGGGCTACTGTCCTTGGGGTTGCACAGAGTCAGGCACGACTGAGTGACTAACACTTTCACACTTTCACTCTGTGTAACAGGCTCTAGGTTCATCAACGTCGCTAGAACTGACTCAAACTCATTGCTTTTTATGGCTCTCTCTCTCTCTCTATATATATATATATACACACACACACACACAGCACAGATTCTTTATCCGTTCATCTGTAGAGGGACATCTAGGTTGCTTCCATGTCCTAGATATTGTAAATAGTGCTGCTATAAACATTGGAGTACATGAACTACACTCAATTCTAAAAGTGATTCAGAAAGCTTGAAAAGTGTGGACAATTATATCAGGCAAATGCAAACAAAAAGAATATAGACAAGCTTGAATTCAGAGCCAAAAAGCCTTAAACAAACAAACAAAAACAACAAAAAGTGCCCTTTGTAATACTCAAGGGAGTAATATATAATGAAGAAAAATATCACATATGTACTTTTCTTAATTAATATAGCATGAACATTTATAAATGAAAAATTATAGAATATGTGAGAAGAAATATATACTAATAATAGAAGAGTTTACATTGAGTGCTTCACAGTTTACTATTAAGTGGTCAAAAGGTTTCTAAGAGTTTAGAAGCTTTCAATCTCAAAAATAAGATTAACCGGATATACCTAACTCTACTGCCTGAAAACAGAGCATTTCCATTCAAGCTCTATGGGATTTTCATTTACGGAGGTGACTGAGTGATGAGGAGGAGAGGTCAGTGCCACTGAAGGAAGGCTGCTATTACTCTCTGCTCCTGAAAGGCAGGCGTACCACACCCACAAGGCCACAGACAAGGAAGCTCCAGTTGGGAATAGGAGGTGGAAGGAGCTGGGGAAAGCCTTTGCCAGAGCCTTTATTGTGTTCTCTGCAGAAAAGGCAAAACAGGACAGGGTCAAAAGTTGAGGACTGACTAGTCCCCGTAATTCTGGCAGACGTTGGGAAAGGCTGTCTCTTAGCCATTTGGCACCTGGCTTTTGGCTGACTTAGAGATGGGGAGAGACTGGCTTGGTATGTGAGAGTTTGATAAAGGGTGGAGGTGGTTTGTGTGTAGGCTTGGAACCAGATCATTTGCATATGAAAAGTGTGCCCCAAGGCAAGCCTTAAGGGTTGTTGTTTTCCAGCCACTCAGTTGTCTCTGGCTCTGTGAACCCATGGACTGCAACACGCCAGGCTTCCCTGTCCTTCACCAATCTACCGGACTTTGCTCAAACTTATGTCCATTGAATCGGTGATGCCATTCAACCATCGCATCCTCTACTGCCCCTTCTCATCCAGACCTCAATCTTTCCCAGCATCAGGGTCATTTCCAATGAGTCAGCTCTCCACTTCAGGCGGCCAAAGTACTGGAGTTTCAGCTTCAGCATCAGTCCTTCCAATGAATATTCATAGTTGATTTCCCTTAGGATTGACTGCTGTGACCTCCTTTCTGTCCAAAGGACTCTCAAGAGCACCACAGTTAGAAAGTGTCAGTTCTTTGGCCCTCAGTCTTTGTTACTATCCAGCTCTCACACTGGTGCATGACTACTGGAAAAACCATAGCTTTGACTTTGGACCTTTGCTGGCAAAGTGATGTCTCTGCTTTTGAATATGTTGGCTAGGTTTGTCCAGTTCTTCCAAGGAGCAAGGGTTTTTACTTGCATGGCTACAGTCACCATCCACAGTGATTTAGAGCCCAAAAAAATAAAGTCCGGCATATTTTCATTGTTTCCCCATCTATTTACCGTGAAGTGATGGGACCAGATGCCACAGTCTTTGTTTCTTGAATGTTGAGTTTTAAGCCAGCTATTTCACTCTCTGTTTTCACCTGCATTAAAAAGCTCTTTAGGGCTTCCCTCGTAGCTCAGTGGTGAAAAGTTTGCCTGCCAATGCAGGAGACATGGGCTCAGTCCCTGATCCAGGAAGATCCCACATGTTGTGGAACAACTAAGCCTGTGAGCCACAACTGTTGAGCCTGTGCTCTAGCACTTCAGAGTCACAACTACTGAGCCCATGTGCCACAACTACTGAAGTCCATGTGCCCTAGAGCCCGAGTTCCACAACAAGAGAAGTCACCACAAGAAGACTGCTCACTTCAACTAGAGAGTAGCCCCCACCCCCTGTAACTAGAGAGGAGCCTGTGGCAGCAGTGAAAACCCAAAACAGCCAAAAATAAATAAATAAATAAATAAATAAATAAAATTTTTAAAAGGCTCTTTAATTCCTTTTCAGTTTCTGCCATGAGTGGTGTCATCTGCATATCTGAGGTTATTGATATTCCTGCCCCCCCCCCACAATCTTGATTCCAGCATGTGCTTCATTCAGCCGGGCACCTGCTAAGGCTAAGAGCTGGCTACTCCTGGGAGGGGCTGTCTGTCCTGAGGCCAAAAATAGCAGAGCATCAAGAATACAGAAAATAAGAGAATACAATTAAGACAGTTTTTCTTCTGATGAACTGACACCAAATATAGGATCTAAGAAAAATCTGTTTAAAACAGCCTCAAAAACATTATGATAAGTGAAAGGGGTTAATCACTAAAGACCATCTATTCCATTTATAGGCAATGTCCAATGGATTTGCCATAGGTACAGATGGCATCACCAACTCAATGGACACGAGTCTGAGCAAACTCCGGGAGATGGTGAAGGACCGGAAAGTCCGGTGTGCAGCAGTCCATGGGGTCACAGAGAGTCAGGCACAACTTGGCAATTAAACAACAGATACAGAGGCTTCCCAAGTGGTTTGGTGGTCAAGAATCCACCTGCCAGTTCAGGAGATGCAGGAGACTTGGGTCAATCTCTGGGTCAGAAAGATCCCTTGGAGAAGAAAATAGCAATCCACTCCAGTATTCTTGCCTGGAAAAACCCATGGACAGAGGAGCCTGGTTTGCTACAGTCCATGGGGTTGCAAAGAGTAGGACATGACTTAGCAACTGAGCATGAACCTATAGGTACAGAATGTAAATCATGAGTTGGGAGGAGTTGGGGAAAGAGGAGAATAGAACATAGAGTAACCACTAAGAGATATGAGGCTTCTTTGGGGAGATGATAAAAATGTTCTAAAATCAACATGGAAGCAACCCAGATGTCCATCGACAAATGAATGGATAAAAAAGCACTGGTACATATACACAATGGAGTACTACTCAGCTGTAGAAAGAAATGCAGAAGAATCAGTCCTAATGAGGTGGATGGATCTAGAACCTATTATAAAAAATGAAGTAAGTCAAAAAGAGAAAGACAAGTATAGTATATTAACACATATATATGGAATCTAGTAAGACAGTAATGATAACACACGCAGTGAAGTGATGGAAAAACAGACATATAGAACAGACTTATGGACATTGTGGCAAATGAACAGTGGGTGGGAGGCAAAGAGGGAGTAACCTGGAAACCTATACTATCATATGTGATAAAGATAGCTATTGTCATTGCACTGTGGGAATAGGGGATCCTGCAGGGGTGCTGTGAGATGGCCTGGAGGGGTGGGATGGGGGAGACTGGGAGGGGGGCAGAGAAGGGAGGGAGCCAGGGATACACAGATGACTAATCTGGGATTATACATATGTGTAAACAACAAAACTCTGTAAAAATAAAAAGTCAAAAAAAAAAGTTCTAAAATCAGATAGACCTGTGACTGTCCCTAAACTCACTATACATTTTTTTATTAATCTTTGTTAAAGTATAGTGGCTAAACAAACCACTGTATACTTTAAAGAGTGAGTTGTATATATATATAAATTATACCTCAATAAAGTTGCTATTTTAAAAAATATATATTTATTAGGACTTCCCTGCTGGCCCAATAGTTAAGACTCTGCCCTTCCAACATACAGGCACAGGTTTGATCCCTGGTCAGGGAACTAGATCTTACAAGTCACACAGTGAGGCAAAAAAAAAAAAAAAATGACATCAGTGGAAGAGAAGTATCACTACTACTTACCCTCAGATCTCTGGTCTCTCAGATTTTCTAGTTAGAGACGAGGATCATGTAAGATCTCAACATTAATCCAGGAAGTAAGAGTCCCTTTGGATAACTGAGCAGGGGAAAAACACCACAAAATACTGTTGAGAAGGATTCGTCTAAGAGTCGAGCACAGGGCAGACTGTAAGAGGAAAGACTGGAAGACAGTACACCAAAAATAAGGTCATTGAGAATCATTCAGGTACAGGACAATGGCTTAGAAATCAAGAAGATGAGTTAGAAAAGCAAGCCAGATGTATAGCTGATTCCCTTTGCTGTACAGCAGAAACTAACACAACATTGCAAAATCAACTCTACGCCAGTAAAAATTGAAAACAAAAGAAAAAGCAAGCAAGAAAAAACCAGCAACAGCTGGAAGCCGAGGACAAGGAGCGAGGAAAAGAGGTCTCAGAAAGACCCGTCAGGCTGGGAGCCTGGGAGGATGGTGTTTGCCACGGACAGGGTCAACCCAGGAAATGTGAGAATGAGGGCACAGTGGAAATTCTCAGCCCAGCAAGAGAGCGCCACTTAATGTATACAGATCGAAATGGGCCTTGACGCCTCACGTTACTCAAAAATGTTTCAAGCAGTTTATTAAACGAGATCAGTCGGAAAGTCTGTGCCAAGTGGGTTTGTAGAGACTGGTGACAAAAGGAACTCTTATTTTGGGCTGCCAGCAGGACATTCCGATGATCACCTGGCAACTTAAGATTGGAAAATGAGTGACAAATCGGGGCCAGCGAGAAAAATCCGGTAGTCATTGGGAGGTTTTAGAAACATATGAAACAGCAAACTGTGTAAAAATAGTACTTGGACAGAGAAAGTTAAACACTAAATAAGTTCTACCTCCCACACGCCTGACTCTATAGGAGAGGATTTTACAAAATGATGAGAAGGTAGTCCTGACGTTCCAGATTCGGTTTTGCAGATGGGTGACGACCAAGCTCAAAATAGAGTATGTCTGAAACACGGAAGATGAAACAATTTTGTCTGGAGAGTTTCCCTAGGGTTGAGGATTAGGACAAAAAGGGGAAATCAAAATGGAGACAAACACAGAATTCAAAGAGTAAGAAGGCAGTTACAACATCAAAAGCAGAGAATGGAGACGGTCAGCTTTGATCAGAAAGCCACGGCTGGGAGAACAGCTTCAATAAAGAGTTAAGATTACAAGCATAAAAAGCTGAAAGGGAAAGATGGAAGTTGCCTTCAATATCTCAAGAGAAAATACAGATCCATGTTGCTTGGGAAGGAAGAATTAGGACCACTGGAAGAAACAGTAAGATTTTCACTCAGTAACACTCATTTTCTACCGAGAGCGCTCCAACAATGAATGACCTCACAGGGCGGAGTATGGCGGGGGGCACACAGGTGGATCGTCCATTCAGAGAACTGAGGTGGAAAGGAAGCCTGAGGGTCTCCACCGAGAGGCCCAAAGAATGGAAAGACTACAGGGAAAAAAGACAGAGAAGCTAATCAAAAGGAGTGGAATTCAGAGTGAATTCAATTGCTAGGCAGAATAGAGAATGACCCAAGTGGAGAAACCCTAGATAGGCCGGATCTTTCAGTAAAATGGGTGGGCTGTCGCCAGGGGTGATAAGAGGCTGGTGGGACAAGGATGGGGCTGGGCGGGTGGACCAAGAGCTTCCGAGAGAGGAACTGGCCAGGAGGGCTTCAAAACCAATGGATGAAAAGTCATGATGAAACGAAGTACTTTGACGAGCGCATTGGGCAGGGTCTTTGGAACTCTGTCTCCCCCTGCTGAGTCCAGGGGGGTGAGCGGCTGAGGCGGAGAGATGGCAAAAGGAGCCCCATAGGAAAGAACTGTTTCTTTGGGGGAATGAGAAGCAGAGAGAGGAAAACATGAATGTTGATTCTAATAAATGGCCTTGTAAGTTAGATCCCGCAGCATTAAGTGAGCTGCTGTGCCAAAGCCAGACAGCAGACAGATTGTGGGAAGAGGGCCAGCACGGGGTCACCCCTGTGGGCCACTCCTGCTCATCTTTGGGGGACTTTCCTGGTGGTGCAGTGGTTAAGACTCTGCACCTCCACTGCAGGGGGCTTGGGTTTTGATTCCTGGTGGGGGAAGTCAGATCTGCACACCACAGCAAAAAATCAAAAATAAAAATATCCTGCTAGACTTTTCTCTAAAAGGCTCTTCTCTTAAGTAACCCATCCCTTTATCCAGACACTGTTTCAACAGCCTCAAAGTGACTGCAGAAACCAGGAGTGGGGGCTGTGGTCTTAATTAGACAACAAATAGGCTTATTTTGAATCTCGGAAGTTCAAATACATCATCTTCCTCTCCAAGACCTCGTTCACAGAATCATCTTTACGAGAACTGACCTGGTAATGCAGACAAGGATGAAACGTATCTCACGACCGGGGGGGACCTGGGGAAGGGGCCATCTGCTGCCTCTACTTGAGTCACGGCCCCTTCATCCCCTAGCCCCACCCTCCAGACGCCAGAGCCCTCTCTTCATATTGTAACGCCATTAACACCTTCATCCCAGGCAATGAAGCCAAGGTACATATGCTAATCCTTAGATACTACTTTTTTAATGAAATCCACAGCAATACTTAGGTTCTTGAAACTTTCTATGGTAAGCCTAGGAAAACAAACAAAATGCTAAGTAAATAAGCAAATATGCGCACACATAGAATCCAGGACTGTGTATGCTACTCTTTAGGGTTTGATAACTATTGAACAAGCTGAAGGCCTTTCAAGTGCTCAGATGAAAGATTTTGCCTAAACACAGTTATCCTATTACAATCCACAACATTTCCACCCAACTGGGGTGGCCTTTTTATCAGTATTTCATTGATGATGAAGTTATGACAACTTCCTTGGGATTAAAGGGGGTTTAAAATAGTTACAAATGATTTTGTTACGTGTTATTTAATCTCTCAAAGGACAAAAGGGAAGAATAAATTATTTCTTTAATCGGAGAGCAGTGGCAGACCATGAAAAGCTGACTCATGGCACTTTCAATGCAAGACCATCATTCAAAGTGAATTAAACATTCATTAGAAAGAAGGGTAAGGGGGGGCCTCCCTGGTGGCTCAGCGGTAAAGAATCCGCCTGCCAATGCAGGAGACACAGGTTTCATCCCCGATCCAGGAAGATCCACATGCCTCAAAGCAGCGAAGCCTGTGCCCCACAGCTATGGAGCCTGTGCTCCACAACAAGAGAATCCACTGCAATGAGAAGTCCTTGCACCACAGCTAGAAAGCAGACCCCACCTGCCGCAACTATAGAAAGGTCCACATAGCAATGAAAACTCAGCATGGCCAAAAATAAATAAAAAATATTTTTTTAAAAAGAAAGGAGGGCTTCCCTGGTGTGGTCCAGTGGGTAAGGACACCGCCTTGCAGCGCAAGGGGCGCTGGTTCGATCCCTGGCCCGGGAAGATCCCACATGCCATGGAGCAGCTGGACCGGTGTGTCCAGTTAAGAGTCAGTGCTCTGGAGCACAGGTGCCCAGAGCCGGTGCTCTGCAACGAGAGAGGCCACTGCAATAGGAGGCCCAAGCAGGCCAAAGAATAAAGATGGATGAAAAATGAGTAAATGGAAAGTCAATAAAAGAGGCCAAATTAAAAAAAAAAAAAAAATGGACGCTATTGTTTAAAAATAAATAAATAGGGCTTCCCTGGTGGTCCAGTGGGTAAGGACACTGCCTTGCAGTGCAAGGGGCACCAGTTCGATCCCTGGCCTGGGAAGAGCCCACGTGCCGCGGAGCGGCTGGACCGATGTGTCCAATTACCGAGCTGGAGCTCTGGAGCGCATGCGCCCAGAGCCAGCACTCTGCGATAACAGAGGCCACCGCGATGGGAGGCCCACACGGGCCAAAGAACGTAGATGGATGAAAATAGATAAATGAAAGACCAACAGAAGTGGTCCGCCCACCCCCGCCCTCCCCAGCCCGCCTCCCCCCCAAATAAATAAATAAATTTTTTAAAAATAAATAAAAGGCAAACCTGGGGCTTCCCTGGTAGCTCAGTAGTGAAGAGTTCACCTGCCAATGCAGGTGGCACGGGTTCGATCCCTGATTTGGGAAGATTCCACATACTGCGGAACAGCTAAGTCCACGAGCCACAACTGTTGAGCCTGTGCTCTAAAGCCTCAGAGTCGCAACTGTTGAGCCCATGTACCACAACTAGTAAAGCCCATGTGCCGTAGAGCTCGAGTTCCACAAGAGAAGTCACCGCAACAAGAAGCCTGCTCACCTCAACTAGAGAGGAGCCCTCACTCCCTGCAACTAAAGAAGAGCCTGTGGCAGCAGTAAAAACCCAGAATAGCCAAAAATACATTAATACATAAGTCATTATTTAGAAAGAAAAAAAAAGTCAAACCTGGAGCAGAAGGTGCTGCAGAGAAGCTTCTGTGCAGCAGCAGGTGCGGCTGGAGGCAGTTTTAAAGACAAAGCTCCACAGCATCTGGCAGGTCTCTCACCTGCGGGACTCTGGCGCTCGGAGGACGAGAGCTTTTGCTCAGCATATACCCTGGAAGGAAGCCCAGGATAAGATTAAAGTCAAACAAGAAGAGGGTGTGTGGCATCATGGAAACCAATTCTGAAGTCAGCAGACCCAGGTTTTGATTCAGTTCTGCTGTGGTTTACCAGACCTGGGGCCCGGGTGAACCCGTGACCTTCTGGATTCTGATTGAGCCTTGCTATGGAGTACTAGATCTGGGGTCCGGGGCAAACCCATGACCTTCTTAGAGCTTCAGTTCTTGAATCTAAAGATCAGAACCATGGGTCCCTCTACCTCACAGAGGTGGTGAAGTAAGAGGAGTTGATGGGAGGGCACTTGTAAAAGTCGTGTGGAGGAAGGCAGGAAGAAAAGGAGACTTGGAAGATGAGAAGCTTAAAATGAGTAAATAAATGAAGTGTACACATATGAAGCATTATTGTGGTAATGAATGGAAAGATCACACTCCTGGGGGCTCAGACATAGAATTACACACACACACACACACAAGGAAGATGAGCTTGAACCTGAAAGTACAGAGGCCGCATGGGAAGGGAAACCAGCTGTCTTCATTAAATGGTTGCTACGACCTTGGACATGGAGTCAATGCTTTCATGCTCACAATGTAATTGAGGAAACGACAACCAGAAGACAACATACGGCAATAAACCGCTCAGCCTGGGCAGACTGCGCAGTCTACCTGTAATGGCTCACGAAGTTCAAAGAAAGGAAAGAGCATGAGAAGTGGAGTAAACAGGAAAAGGTCCGTGGAGAGTAACACACACACAACTATAGACAAAGCAGAGACTCTTTGCACAGGGAAGCCTACTCAGTGTTTTTAACAACCTACAGAGAACCTGAAAAAGAACACACACATATATATAAAACTGAATCACTTTGCTCCACACCTGAAACTAGTCCAACCTTGTAAATCAACGCAACTTCAATTTAAGTGACCTGGCCGTTCACTGCAGGAGGGGTGGCGTAGGTAAAGCAAGGGGAAGGGTGAGGTGCCAGGTCAGGAAGCCACACCCCTCCGCCCCTCTCCACTCTGCTTTTCCTTCCACCTTTTCCAACATGATCAGCATGTACTCAGCACCAACCATGTGAAGAACTAGGCACTGAAGAAAAAGACCAACAATCTTCTTGGGGGGTTAGACATAAAAATAGGTAAGGCAGAAAGAAGCAGCTAAACACCAAATATTGTTACTGCTACCAAAAAAAAGGCAAGACAGTGGATGCTAGTAAGGCTGGCTGTGAAACTGTTTCTTGGACTAGATGGTGCTTGGCCAAGCCTTGAAGGATTCGAAAAGCAGAGTTAAAAAAGGGGTATTACTGGGGTTTCTCTGGTGGTCCAGTGGGTGAAGAGTCCACCGTGCAGTGCAAGGGGCGCCGGTTTGATCCCTGGCCTAGGAAGATCCCACATGCTGTGGAGTGGCTGCACCAATGTGTCCAACTACTGAGCCAGCACTCTGGGGCACACGCGCCCAGAGCCAGTACTCCGCAATGAGAGAGGCCACTGCGATAGGAGGCCCACACAGGCCAAAGAATGAGGATGGATGAAAATAAATTAAAAAATAAATAAATAAAAGAGGCCAAAGATTTTTTTAAAAAATGGGGGAGGTATTACTGACCAAAAGTGTGAATCAACACAAGAAGTTAAGCACTACAATGTGAGCGCATCAGTACATAAAATGGCTAAGACCACACACTTTATGTTACATGTATTCTATCACAAACTTCTTTTTAAATAATTAATTAATTTATTGATTTGGCTATTCTAGGTTTCACTGCTGTCACAGGCTCTTCTCTAGTTGCAGGGAGTTGGGGCTACTCTCTAGTTGAAGTAAGCAGGCCTCTTGTGGTGACTTTCTTATTGTGGAACTCAGGCTCAAAGGCACACGGGCTTCAGCAGTTGTGGCACGTGGGCTCAACAGTTCACAGGCTTAGCTGCTCTGCAGCATGTGGGATCTTTCCGGATCAGGGATCAAACCCATGTCTCCTGCATTGGCAGGCGAACTCTTCACCACTGTGCTACCAGGGGAAGCCCCACAAACTTTTTTTTAATTTAAAAAACCAAACCGAAAAACAGGTGCTTAAAAAAAAAGAAAAAGACAGACATATATACTGCCATTTGTAGCCAAGTAATAAGATGACTGGGCTTCTTTTGGTGGCTCAGCCGTGAAAAATCTGCCTGCCAATGCAGGAGACTCAGGTTCAATCCCTAGGTCGGGAAGATCCCCTGGAGAAGGAAATGGCAACCCACTCTAGTATTCTTGCCTGAGAAATCCAGGCAAGACAGAGCCTGGATGGAGCCTGGCCCCGTGGACAGAGCCTAGGGGTGCCACTCCAAGGGGTCCCAAAACAGTCAGACACAACTTAGCAACTAAGCAACAACACTAAGATGACGGGTAGGATTCTGTAGCAAGTTCACGTAGAGGAACAATGGGAGGTCCAGTAAAACAACAGACAGAAGCTGGACTGTAGGAAGCCTCAGGCCAACAGGTGCACTTTATTCTGAACCAAGGTTTCTAACTCTGTGGTCTAAGGATGAGCTTCAAGTTTTGGCCCATGAACACCCTGTAATAAATCTTTTTTTCCTTAACAATTTATCTATTTATTATTTTTGGCTGTGCTGGGTCTTTGTTGCCAAGAGGGCTTCTCTCCAGTTGCGGTGCACAGGCTCTAGGGCACAGGCTCAGTAGTTGTGGCTCATGGGCTTAGTTGCTCCACAGCATGGGGGCTCTTCCGGGATCAGGAATGGAAGCCATGTCTCCTGCATTGGTAGATGGATTCTTTACCACCGAGCCACCACGGAAGCCCCCTTGTAATAAATCTTGAAGGCTTGTTTATAAGTGTATTTTGATCTAGGGAGAGGGTAAATGGCTTTCAGATTCTCAAAAGGGCTTATGACTTAGAAAATCTGAAAACCATTCATGAAGGCGACTGGCAGCAAGGTCTGGGTGGGGACAGAACGGGGGTGCTGTTACACAAGCTGAGCTCATTTCCCTTGAGACTTGCTCTTAACTAAACACCAGATAGTATTATATAAACAGATGTCATACCTCTCTTTAGGGCTGAAGACAGCTATTGATAGGTTCTAAGAACAGCTTGTCTGGAAAAGCTGGTGACCCCTACTGTAGAAACTAGCAGAGGATGAGCAGAGAAGAGAGCCCAGTAAAAAAAACAGAAAAGAAAAGAAAAAGGAGGTAACAAGATTCCATACATTGAAATGCCACATAAGCCAAAGGAAAAACATCCTAGATGAAGAAGATGAAGTGGTTACGTCATCATGCGTAAGAGGAGGATGAAGAAAGAAAGGAATGAGAAAAAGAGATGGTTAAGCTCTATGACCTTCCATTGCACCGATAGAAAAGGTCAGAGGTTAAGGATAAGATATCCAAACTCGGACACTTGGAGAGCAGAGCGTGACGCTGTAATTATGACATGATCATTATTTCAGGCACAAACCAGGACTGTCCTGGGTGAACAGATAACACAGTTGACTCCTCAGCTGAGGAGGAAGTCACACAGCCAGGAAGGCAGGAGATACCATCTGTTAAGTCAAAGGACTTGGTTGTGGAAAGGAAAGTAGGACGTAAGTCAGAACTAGTAGGGATAAGAAAAGGCTGCGTCAGTCCCCTGTGTGGGAGGAGGCAGGACCTCTGAGGTTGTAAAAGAAAGGAAAGGTGTGGACGAGAGACTCTTGCACCCTCTTCACTGAATGTCAAGACACTTCCTGTGTGAAGGCTGAGTGTGGGCAACAGTCTTCCAGAAAACAGCAAAGACTAGAATAAGTAGGAACGGAGAGGGACTTTTCTCCCTTTGAAACTATACGGAAAGAGAAAGGGCTTCCCAAGCAGTGCTAGTGGTAAAGAACCTGTTTACTTATACAGGAGACATAAGACACACCGGTTTGATTCCTGGGTGAGGAAGATCCCCGGGAAGAGGAAATAGCAACCGACTCCTGTACTCTTTTTTTTTTTTTTTTAAACATTTATTTATTTATTTATTTTGGGGAGGGTGGGGAGGGAGAGGGGCGGGTGGGCTGATTCTATTTGTCTTTCATTTGTCTATTTTTCATCCATCTTTGTTCTTTGGCCCGTGGGGGCCTCCCATTAGCGGTGGCATCTGTCCTTGCAGAGCGCCGGCTCCGGGCGTATGCGCCCCAGAGCTCCCGCTCGGTAATTGGACACATCAGTCCAGCCACTCCGCAGCACGTGGGATCCTCCCAGGCCAGGGATCAAACTGGCGCCCCTTGCACTGCAAGGCGGTGTCCTTACCCACTGGACCACCAGGGAAGCCCTCCTGTATTCTTGCCTTGGAGAATCACCATGGACAGAGGAGCCTGGAGGGCTCTGTGGGGTCAGACACAACTGAAGTGACTGGACACGCACGGGAGGAGAAAAGAAGACATCGCACAGCAAGAAAAGGCAGGCTGGAGCGCTGTTATCCGAGAGGAGGGTATCAGAGACTGCTTTTCCAAACTAGCCTTCATGATGGCCCTTTCTTCAAGGGAAATCAATAAGCAAGTGAGGTTAGCTCTTAGAAGTTCTTTGAAGCTCATTCGTATGCAGACTGCCAAAATCAGAACAACAGGAAACACAGCCGGAGTACAAGATACAACTTCCTTCCGTGCCGAGGAGTTACCCTGTCTATGATTTCAACTGCAGGTTCAGCTTGGGGGCTCCAGAGAGGTCAGGGGATCGAACAGCGAAGTTTAAACTGCACAAGACAACAATGGCTGATGTCAGGAAACGAAGGTGTGACCATAACGATCATGTTGTGGTGGGGAAGGAAATTCTCTCAGCCACACGTCACCAAAAGGCTAAATAACCAAAACAGGCTTCATCCATAGACAATCCTTAAATGACAACAAGGCAACTCCAAACTTAGCACAGTCCTGCTCAGAGAGGAAGGGGACGCGTCACAGAACGTAGGAGACACAGACCTGTCCAGTCTGGCAACACCGCGGGGTCAGGGGATGGGCAGCAGGGAACACACGCGGTAGCAGGAAATCGCCAGGCATGAGTCACCCTCTACAACACGGAGCTCCACGTATAAAGAAAATAATCAGATGGACAGATTATTTATTATAAAAGTCAGTTTATTTTCCCTTTCTGTGTTTCAGAGTCTCCCTTTTAGTCAATAATGAGCAGTTAACTGATTGGAAATCTTCTTGATGAAATAACATTAACAAGTTCATAAACATACATTTTGAGAGTATAAAGCAAGAGGTTGAAAAGTTTTCCCTAGCTCCATGTAAATTAGGTAGCCCTCAAAATTGCACATTTTTCACCTGCTCACTTCCGTAATTTAAAATATATATACAGGATGACCTTCAAATATTGATAATTAGTATAGAGTTCACAGCCTTGAAGACGTATGTTCTACAAATTTCTAAATAACCCATTTATGTGATTCAACGTTACTTAATGCTTAAAAGGCCAAAAGGTCTTTCCTTTTTCTCTAATTCTAGTCTCTGCTGAGGTAACACAAGGAACCTGGTTGTGACAGAGATCAAGCCTCTGAAAATACGGCTAAGCTGACCGGCTTCCTAGCGGATTCTAAAGTTCCAGGAGCAAGCCTGGGTTGAGTTCTCGGGTTATAAATTACACACTGGAATGTTCACAACTGAGGTACCTTACGGTCCTTGAAAGGAAGACAAGACTTCCAGGTGTTGAAGGTAATTCTGAATGAAGATGGAGAAGAGTTGGCCATCACTGGAAGATATTTCTGCTTCCAGAGCTGAACGACTTCAGAGCAGGTAAGAGTGACGGAGCCAATCACCACGCAGTGTTCGAAGGGACTCTTTGTCCAAGACAGGCTTACGCTGGACGAGGCTGGAGCGCAGTGTCAGGGTTTGATGCTTCAGAGATGAGCCACTCTCTGTAAACTCACAACCAAAGCAAAACACAATGATCTCTTCTGTTTTACGCCGTTGCGGCACGCCGTTGCTACAAACCGGGCACAGCTGCCTCGTGGTCACTCAGATTTCCAGGCTGGAGAGCAAGGGTCTGAGTCCAGCAAAGCCTGTCCAGTCTGGCAACACGGATCACAGGACCGGTAGCAGTAAATAGCCAGGCATGATTCACCCTCTACAACACGTATCTGCACGTATAAAAAAAATAATCAGATGGACAGATTATTTATTATAAAAGTCAGTTTATTTTCCCTTTCTGTGTTTCAGAGTCTCCCTTTTAGTCAATAATGAGCAGTTAACTGATTGGAAATCTTCTTGATGAAATAACATTAACAAGTTCATAAACATACATTTTGAGAGTATAAAGCAAGAGGTTGAAAAGTTTTCCCTAGCTCCATGTAAATTAGGTAGCCCTCAAAATTGCACATTTTTCACCTGCTCACTTCCGTAATTTAAAATATATATACAGGATGACCTTCAAATATTGATAATTAGTATAGAGTTCACAGCCTTGAAGACGTATGTTCTACAAATTTCTAAATAACCCATTTATGTGATTCAACGTTACTTAATGCTTAAAAGGCCAAAAGGTCTTTCCTTTTTCTCTAATTCTAGTCTCTGCTGAGGTAACACAAGGAACCTGGTTGTGACAGAGATCAAGCCTCTGAAAATACGGCTAAGCTGACCGGCTTCCTAGCGGATTCTAAAGTTCCAGGAGCAAGCCTGGGTTGAGTTCTCGGGTTATAAATTACACACTGGAATGTTCACAACTGAGGTACCTTACGGTCCTTGAAAGGAAGACAAGACTTCCAGGTGTTGAAGGTAATTCTGAATGAAGATGGAGAAGAGTTGGCCATCACTGGAAGATATTTCTGCTTCCAGAGCTGAACGACTTCAGAGCAGGTAAGAGTGACGGAGCCAATCACCACGCAGTGTTCGAAGGGACTCTTTGTCCAAGACAGGCTTACGCTGGACGAGGCTGGAGCGCAGTGTCAGGGTTTGATGCTTCAGAGATGAGCCACTCTCTGTAAACTCACAACCAAAGCAAAACACAATGATCTCTTCTGTTTTACGCCGTTGCGGCACGCCGTTGCTACAAACCGGGCACAGCTGCCTCGTGGTCACTCAGATTTCCAGGCTGGAGAGCAAGGGTCTGAGTCCAGCAAAGCCTTTACAGTTAAAGGGACGAACCGCCACAGGCCAGCAGAGACGCTGGCAGATTCACAGGCCATTCGGTACATTCATGACACGGGAGTGATAAATAAAAATCATTAACAGCAATTCCTGTAGTGTAGAAAAACCGCCCCGCCTCCACTCTGGTCAGCATCTCCGGGGGCTGACCCTGCTGAAAGAGGCTTGGCAATCGGAGGTGACGCTGGAGTTCTCAAGACACACCCAAATCGGGCGAATTAAAAGAAACAATGGTCCTCGTGTGTCTCCTATTATTCTTGTCCTTTTGTGGGCACCGGTCACTCGCTCAGGATGCGCGTGTGTCGTCTTTGCATCAGAGAGCACGTTTCCCTCACTATTAACGGCGAAATAAACAGAACTGTGCAACTTGTCTGCGAAGAGAAAAAGACCATTGTGTGTGCAGTGACAATTTCATTCGGTCAGCGTATCATGTTGAACATAATAATGACTTTGGACAACTACCTTCTTTTTGACTTTGTACAAATCTTTAATGAATTAGAAAACGATTTTGAGAATTACAGTTACTGTAACAAAATATTTACTGTAACATTAGTCTCCAGAAAAAGAACAGTTTACTATAGGGAGAAAAGAAAACTGAAACTGAAGCTTGGATTTAAAACAATGTTTCTTTTAATGGATTCACTTTTCTGTGACAATTTCTGGTATGATTATACCAGCAGGTCCATCAAGAGGTATGTCTCTCTTCTTAGGGCAAAGGTCAGGAGTGGAACAGAGAGCTATATGGCCCAGCCTTTAGGAGCTGGAAGGCAGTCAAGCTAAATGAAGTACCCTGGTGACAGCAGAGAGCGTAAGCCACAAGGCAGCTCCAGGGGATTTCAGGCGCTCAGCTGTCCCCAACGCTTCCTGGACGAGCCTGGAGGCCAGAGCCTAGATGTGGGCCATGGAGCTGCCTCCAGGTTGGATGCTCTCAACTGAAGGACACAACACTGAACACAGCCCCTGGTAAACGAAGCCACCACCCGGCTCTCAAGTGGCCCCGTCCTGAGCCCTGTCTCATAACATGAGTAGAACATGTCACATGCTTATTCAACAGACAGCAAGGTTTTAAAAAGCCCAAGGCCTTCTTCTGTATTGGCTGTTTCCCAGAAAAAAGAGTTCCAGTCAAGAATATCTAAGGCACCACAGGTATTTTTTCAAGAGACTCAAGGTTCGTTTTAGAACTTGCCCAACAGGGCTTCCCTTGTGGCTCAGTGGATGAGAACCCATCTGCCAATGCAGGAGACACAGGTTCGAGCCCTGATCTGGGAAGATCCCACATACCACAGAGCAGCTAAACCTACACATCAACAAAGACCCAGCACAGCCAAAAATAAATAAATAATTAAAAAAAAAAAAAAAAAGAACTTGCCCAACACAGTGCTAATTACAGTGATGCTTCGTTTCTAACCCTGCGTGATCTGGCGCACACAGATCACATTGGAGGAAATGGAACACATTTCCTTCAGAATTCCCAAATTATATATATATATATACTTTGTTTTTTTTAATATAATTTTTTTTGGCTACTTTTATTGATCTTTCATTTACTTATCTTTGCTCTTTGGCCTATGTGGGCCTCCCATCACGGTGGCGTCTGTCATTGCTGAACGCCGGCTCTGGGCGCATGTGCCCCAGAGCTCCGGCTCGGTAATTGGACACATCAGCCCAGCCACTCTGCGGCACGTGGGATCTTCCCAGGCCAGGGATCGAACCGGTACCCCTTGCACTGCAAGGCGGTGTCCTTACCCACTGGACCATGAGGGAAGTCCCCCAAATTATATTTAGCAGACAGTGAGGACCCCAGAAGAGCACCCTGATTAATGGCTGGGGATATAAGTCTCTCACCATTTTTTCTGGAATCAGGAATGACAACACTCATTAGACTCAGGTCAAGGGCAAACGTAACAGCCCCTTCCTTCCTTGAAAAATGAACATGTTTTTTAGAGTAAGATGTTATTTTTCACAGAAGAATCTGTAAAAGCAGTCAGCAATTTTGCTGGTTTAAGAACAGATATAAGAAGAAAAAAAAAAAGAAGGGATATAACTGTAAAAAGAAATGAACTACTGATACATGTGACAACATGGATGAGTCCCTACACGAAGCCACCACCCGGCTCTCAAGTGGCCCCGTCCTGAGCCCTGTCTCATAACATGAGTAGAACATGTCACATGCTTATTCAACAGACAGCAAGGTTTTAAAAAGCCCAAGGCCTTCTTCTGTATTGGCTGTTTCCCAGAAAAAAGAGTTCCAGTCAAGAATATCTAAGGCACCACAGGTATTTTTTCAAGAGACTCAAGGTTCGTTTTAGAACTTGCCCAACAGGGCTTCCCTTGTGGCTCAGTGGATGAGAACCCATCTGCCAATGCAGGAGACACAGGTTCGAGCCCTGATCTGGGAAGATCCCACATACCACAGAGCAGCTAAACCTACACATCAACAAAGACCCAGCACAGCCAAAAATAAATAAATAATTAAAAAAAAAAAAAAAAAGAACTTGCCCAACACAGTGCTAATTACAGTGATGCTTCGTTTCTAACCCTGCGTGATCTGGCGCACACAGATCACATTGGAGGAAATGGAACACATTTCCTTCAGAATTCCCAAATTATATATATATATATACTTTGTTTTTTTTAATATAATTTTTTTTGGCTACTTTTATTGATCTTTCATTTACTTATCTTTGCTCTTTGGCCTATGTGGGCCTCCCATCACGGTGGCGTCTGTCATTGCTGAACGCCGGCTCTGGGCGCATGTGCCCCAGAGCTCCGGCTCGGTAATTGGACACATCAGCCCAGCCACTCTGCGGCACGTGGGATCTTCCCAGGCCAGGGATCGAACCGTACCCCTTTCACTGCAAGGCGGTGTCCTTACCCACTGGACCATGAGGGAAGTCCCCCAAATTATATTTAGCAGACAGTGAGGACCCCAGAAGAGCACCCTGATTAATGGCTGGGGATATAAGTCTCTCACCATTTTTTCTGGAATCAGGAATGACAACACTCATTAGACTCAGGTCAAGGGCAAACGTAACAGCCCCTTCCTTCCTTGAAAAATGAACATGTTTTTTAGAGTAAGATGTTATTTTTCACAGAAGAATCTGTAAAAGCAGTCAGCAATTTTGCTGGTTTAAGAACAGATATAAGAAGAAAAAAAAAAAGAAGGGATATAACTGTAAAAAGAAATGAACTACTGATACATGTGACAACATGGATGAGTCCCAAAATAATTGTGCTGAGTGGAAGAAGCAGACAAAAATATGTAGTATGTGATTCCATGTATATAAAACTCAAGAAAATGCAAACCCATCTACAGCAACAGGCAGTGGCTGGGCCAGCAGTCCCCTGGAGAGAGGAGGGCGGTGGAAAGGCCGGGGACAGAGGACAGAGGGGCTGTGAGGAAACCTCCAGGAGGGACAGACACCTAGCCTGCCCTGACGGGGACAATGGTTCCACATGTGTGTACGTACACATGCTAAACCTTACCATATCCTACATCTTAAATACATGTGTATGTACATACGTTAAACCTTACCACATCTTATATCTTAAAGACATGCAGTTTATTTTAAGTCAATTATTCCTCAACAAAAAGACTACTTTGCATGTTGAAAAAAATGTGCTCTACGGGCTTCCCTGGTAGCTCAGTGGTAAACAGTTTGCCTGCCAATGCAGGAGATACAAGTTCAATCCCTGATCCAGGAAGATCCCACATGCTGTGGAGCAACTAAGCCTGTGAGCCACAACTATTGAGCCTGGGCTCTAGAGCCTCGGAGCCGCAACTATTGAGCCCATGAGCCCTAAAAGCCAGAGTTCCATAACAAGAAAAGTCACCACAACAAGAAGCCTGCTCACCTCAACTAGAGAGTAGCCTGTACTCCCTGCAACTAGAGAAGAGCCTGTGGCAGCAGTGAAAATCCAGAATAGCCATAAATAAATAAATAAATAAAAATTTAAAAGATACTTAAAAAAAAAAGTGATTTAAGTAAATGCTTTGAACTAATTTTGGGGCTTCCTTGGTGGCTAAGATGGTAAAGATTCTGCCTGCAATGCAGGAGATCCTGGATCGATTCCTGGGTTGGGAAGACCCCCTGGAGAAGGGATAGGCTACCCACTCCAACGTTCTTACCTGCAGAATTCCATAGCTTGTCCATTGGTCAGACATGACTTGAGCAACTTTCCCTTTTGAACTAATTTAATTTAAAAACTACTAGTTCAGGGCTTCCTTGGTGGTTTAGTAGTTAAGAATTCACCTGGCAGTACAGGGTACACATGTCTGAACCCTAATCTGGGATCCCACATGCTGCAGAGCAACAAGGTCAGGCGCCAAAACTAAGAAGCCTGTGCTCTGCAACAAGAGAAGCCGCCACACGAGAAGCCCCCATTCGCTGCAACTAGAGACAAGCCCATGCAGCGATGAAGACCCAGCACAGCCAAAGACAAACGATACATTAAATACACAAATCTTATGAAAAAACCTAACAGGGTTTTTTTAAGGGCATATACTAACAATAAAACTTTGTAAAAAATAAAAACTAAAAATAAAGAGCACAGGGCTTTCCCTGGTGATCCAGTGGGTAGGGACACCGCCTTGCAGTGCAAGGGGCGCCGGTTCGATCCCTGGTCTGGGAAGATCCCACGTGCCGCGGAGCAGCTGGACCAATGTGTCCAATTACCGAGCCGGAGCTCTGGAGCACATGCACCCAGAGCCGGTGCTCTACAACAACAGACGCCACCGCGATGGGAGGCCCACAGGAGCCAAAGAACAAAGACGGATGAAAGTGGAGAAATGAAAGACCAATAGAAGTGGCCCGCCCGCTCCCCTCCCTCCCCAACCCGACCCCCGCCCAAAATAAATAAATAAATAAATCTTTTTTAAAATAAATAAATAAATAAAGAGCACATACTTACCATAAGAATGAAAAAGTAGAAAACCCACATCCATCCTAGGTTGTCCTGGATCAAAGACACTAAATACTAAAAGGGAGAAAAAGAAATCGCAATATAATCCTTTATAAATTAATACGGTGAAGTAGCTAAAAACATAGATGAAACATGTCTTCTAGAAGATGAGAAGGGAGTGAGGGTGTAATATTCTGTGGTCTGCGGAGCTCTTGCATATGGGCCCCTAGTTATGTTCACTGGCCGCCTTCACTTGGTAAGTTGGCAGAATCCAAATGAAAAACAGAACAGAAGGCTTAAGTCCAAGAGGTATATGTTTGGATCGATTCCTGGGTTGGGAAGACCCCTTTCCCTTTTGACATTGGTAATTTAAAAACTAATTTAATTTAAAAACTACTAGTTCAGGGCTTCCTTGGTGGTTTAGTAGTTAAGAATTCACCTGGCAGTACAGGGTACACATGTCTGAACCCTAATCTGGGATCCCACATGCTGCAGAGCAACAAGGTCAGGCGCCAAAACTAAGAAGCCTGTGCTCTGCAACAAGAGAAGCCGCCACAACGAGAAGCCCCCATTCGCTGCAACTAGAGACAAGCCCATGCAGCGATGAAGACCCAGCACAGCCAAAGACAAACGATACATTAAATACACAAATCTTATGAAAAAACCTAACAGGGTTTTTTTAAGGGCATATACTAACAATAAAACTTTGTAAAAAATAAAAACTAAAAATAAAGAGCACAGGGCTTTCCCTGGTGATCCAGTGGGTAGGGACACCGCCTTGCAGTGCAAGGGGCGCCGGTTCGATCCCTGGTCTGGGAAGATCCCACGTGCCGCGGAGCAGCTGGACCAATGTGTCCAATTACCGAGCCGGAGCTCTGGAGCACATGCACCCAGAGCCGGTGCTCTACAACAACAGACGCCACCGCGATGGGAGGCCCACAGGAGCCAAAGAACAAAGACGGATGAAAGTGGAGAAATGAAAGACCAATAGAAGTGGCCCGCCCGCTCCCCTCCCTCCCCAACCCGACCCCCGCCCAAAATAAATAAATAAATAAATCTTTTTAAAAATAAATAAATAAATAAAGAGCACATACTTACCATAAGAATGAAAAAGTAGAAAACCCACATCCATCCTAGGTTGTCCTGGATCAAAGACACTAAATACTAAAAGGGAGAAAAAGAAATCGCAATATAATCCTTTATAAATTAATACGGTGAAGTAGCTAAAAACATAGATGAAACATGTCTTCTAGAAGATGAGAAGGGAGTGAGGGTGTAATATTCTGTGGTCTGCGGAGCTCTTGCATATGGGCCCCTAGTTATGTTCACTGGCCGCCTTCACTTGGTAAGTTGGCAGAATCCAAATGAAAAACAGAACAGAAGGCTTAAGTCCAAGAGGTATATGTTTTTTCACTTAGCTATTAAGAGCAGATGATGAACAGCCTCAAGTCACTTCTGTTTAATCATCCCTTCTTTCAGGGAAAGGCACTATAATTGGTGCTTTTAAGAATAGCTCATCTTATGAAAAGTAAAAAATAAATAAAAATAGGGGCTTCCTTGGTGGTCCAGTGGGTAAAGACACCGCCTTGCGGTGCAAGGGGCGCCGGTTCGATCCCTGGCCTGGGAAGATCCCACATACCGCGGAGCGGCTGGACCCATGTGTCCAAATACCGAGCCGGAACTCTGGAGCGCATGCGCCCAGAGCCGGTGCTCTGCAACGACAGATGCCACCGCGATGGGAGGCCCACAGGAGCCAAGGAACAAAGACGGATGAAAATAGAGAAATGAAAGACCAACAGAAGTGGCCCGCCCACTCCCCTCCCTCCCCAACCCAACCCCCGCCCAAAAATAAATAATAAAATAAATAAATCTTTAAAAAAAAAAAAAAAACTTGTCATTTTAACCATCTTCCAGTGTACAACTCAGCAACACCAAAGGCATTCTCATGAATTTGCACAACCATCGTCACTAACTAATTTCAAACTTTTTCATCACCCCCGAACAGAAACTCTGCCCCCATGAACTCTTTTCAAGAACTCTCCATGAACTAATCTGGGAACATACATATCTGTAAACAACAAAACTCTGTAAAATTTAAAAGTAAAATAAAAGCTTAAAAAAAAAAATAAAAGAACTCTCCGTGGCCCGTCTCCTCAGCCCCTGATAAGCTCTAATCTGCTTTCTATCTCTACGAATTTGCCTGTTCGAGATACTCTGTGTTAAGTGGAATCACCCAGTATGTGCCCTCTTGTGTGTGGCTGATTTCACGGAGCACAGAGTGGTCAAGGTTCATTCGTGTTGCAGCATACACCAGAACTCCACTCCTTTTACACAGCTGAAAAGTGTTCCATTGCATGGATATACCACATTCTGTTTACCCATTCATCGATGGACACTTGAGTTGTTTCCACCTCTTGGCTATCAGGAGCAGTGCTGCAGTGAACAATGACAAACACAGACCTGGAACTGTTTCCAGGCCTCTAGAGTGCAGCGCACCCAGGAGTGGAGCTGCTGGGTCACGTGGAGCCAAGATGTCATGAACGGGCCTCAAGTCACTTCTGTTTAATCATCCCTTCTTTCAGGGAAAGGCACTATAATTGGTGCTTTTAAGAATAAATAGCTCATCTTATGAAAAGTAAAAAATAAATAAAAATAGGGGCTTCCTTGGTGGTCCAGTGGGTAAAGACACCGCCTTGCGGTGCAAGGGGCGCCGGTTCGATCCCTGGCCTGGGAAGATCCCACATACCGCGGAGCGGCTGGACCCATGTGTCCAAATACCGAGCCGGAACTCTGGAGCGCATGCGCCCAGAGCCGGTGCTCTGCAACGACAGATGCCACCGCGATGGGAGGCCCACAGGAGCCAAGGAACAAAGACGGATGAAAATAGAGAAATGAAAGACCAACAGAAGTGGCCCGCCCACTCCCCTCCCTCCCCAACCCAACCCCCGCCCAAAAATAAATAATAAAATAAATAAATCTTTAAAAAAAAAAAAAAACTTGTCATTTTAACCATCTTCCAGTGTACAACTCAGCAACACCAAAGGCATTCTCATGAATTTGCACAACCATCGTCACTAACTAATTTCAAACTTTTTCATCACCCCCGAACAGAAACTCTGCCCCCATGAACTCTTTTCAAGAACTCTCCATGAACTAATCTGGGAACATACATATCTGTAAACAACAAAACTCTGTAAAATTTAAAAGTAAAATAAAAGCTTAAAAAAAAAAAAAGAACTCTCCGTGGCCCGTCTCCTCAGCCCCTGATAAGCTCTAATCTGCTTTCTATCTCTACGAATTTGCCTGTTCGAGATACTCTGTGTTAAGTGGAATCACCCAGTATGTGCCCTCTTGTGTGTGGCTGATTTCACGGAGCACAGAGTGGTCAAGGTTCATTCGTGTTGCAGCATACACCAGAACTCCACTCCTTTTACACAGCTGAAAAGTGTTCCATTGCATGGATATACCACATTCTGTTTACCCATTCATCGATGGACACTTGAGTTGTTTCCATCTCTTGGCTATCAGGAGCAGTGCTGCAGTGAACAATGACAAACACAGACCTGGAACTGTTTCCAGGCCTCTAGAGTGCAGCGCACCCAGGAGTGGAGCTGCTGGGTCACGTGGCAGCTCTGGGGTCCCCTTCCGGAGGAGCCACCACAGCGTTCTCTATGACAGCGGGGTGCTCTTACATTCCCCCCAGCACTGTATGGGAATTCCTCCACATCCTCACCAACACCTGTTACTGTGTTCTGTTTTAACTACAGACATCCTAATTAGGTGGGAAGTGGTAGCTCGTGATGTCGCCTTGCATTTCCCTAACAGACTAAGGACGCTGAGAATCTTTTCAGGGGTTCACTGACCACTGGTGTACATCTGTCATAAGGAGCTGTCTCTATGTTTTCTTCTAAGAGTTTTATGTGAAGTTAGGTATGTGATCCATTTTGAGTTAATTCTTGCACACGGCGCAAGGCCCAAATTCATTATTCTGCAGTGTGTACTTCCAGTCTCCACAGTACCTTTTGGTGAAGAAACCACTTTTTCCCCAATGAATGGTCTTGGGACCCTTCTCAAAACTCAGCTGACCACAGATGTGATCGTTTAACCCATGTTCTCTGATCACATTATTAGTACAATTTTTAAGTGGGAGAAATTAAAGGAGAACAACTGAGTGACCTGGCTGGGATGGCCTCACAGAAAACAAAAGAGTAAACATGCAGTCGCCCATTACAGGAAGCACAGTCGCCCTCCAAACTCTGACTGCTTTCTTTTAAACAGCTTTACTGGCATATAATTTACATAAAAGTTCACATCACGCAAGGGATTTTAGTATAGAGTTGTGCCACTATCCCCATAGTCTAATTTTAGACCATTTCATCACCCCAAGAGAAACCCACCAGGAGTCACTCCCCAGACCCACCCAACCAGAAGCAACCACTAATCTAATTTATTTCTCTATAGATTTGCTGATTCCAGGTATGTCATACAAATGAAATCACATAAATAGGTGGTCTTTGGTGACCGGCTCCTCTTACTGAGCATAACAGAGTTGAAGTTCATCCATACTAGAGCATCTGCCAATCCTTCATCTGTTTAACTGCCACAAAGTACTCCACTACACTAATATATATTTTACTTAGCCATTTCATCGGTTGATGGACATAAGGACTGTTTCTACTTTTTAAGCTGTTATGAATAATCATTTGATATGAAAAACATTTGTGTAAAAATGTTTACATGGACATTCATTCCCATTCCTCTTGGGAAAATATTGCAATTTAATCCTACCAAGCCCCTATTGTGTCAAAACCATACTAAGGGCTTCCCTGGTGGTCCAGTGGGTAAGGACACTGCCTTGCAGTGCAAGGGGCACTGGTTTGATCCCTGGCCTGGGAAGACCCCACATGCAGCGGAGCGACTGGACCGATGTGTCCAGTTACCAAGCCGGAGCTCTGGAGCACATGTGCCCAGAGCCGGTGCTCTGCAGCGAGAGAGGTCACTGCGATGGGAGGCTCACATAGGCCAAAGAACAAAGATGGATGAAAATAGATACATGAAAGTCCAATAGAAGTGGCCCGCCTGTCCCCCTCCCTCCCCACCACCCCTCCAAAAAAATAAAATAAAACCATACGAAGCGCTGGGAGCACAGAGAAGGAGGACACGGAGCAGTCCTCCCCTCAAGGGAAGTAGAGTCGGGATAAATCAAGCGGTCAATGAGACACACTGTGACCGGTGTTTCTACTGAAGGTGTGCTATCAGCTGCTGTGGAAACCAGGGTGGGGAAACAATGTTTTTCTTGGGAAGTCAAGGAAAGGTTGGGAGAACAAAGCTATTCAATGCTAGGGACAAAGTTTATGGAATTTTTTTTTGGCCACACTCTGCAGCATGTGAGATCTCAGTTCCTCAACCAGGTCTTGAACCTGAGCCCTGGCAGTGGAGAGAGGACCACTGCACCACCAGGGGAAGTCCCAAGTTTTTAATATTAAGTCATGAAGTTTGGGGTTTTATACCTCAAGTAATAGGAAACCATTCAAAACTCAACACACCAGGGGAAAGAGTAAAGCTAACAGTGATTTATTCCAGAAGTAAACTTGCTTCCCAAACCATGCAAGTCAGTCTAATGCTGACCCAAGTTCACAGGTAGGGGTGTTAAGACTGGCAGGCATTCTAAATAAAAAGAAGCTTCTTGAAATGTTAACTGCCACAAAGTACTCCACTACACTAATATATATTTTACTTAGCCATTTCATCGGTTGATGGACATAAGGACTGTTTCTACTTTTTAAGCTGTTATGAATAATCATTTGATATGAAAAACATTTGTGTAAAATGTTTACATGGACATTCATTCCCATTCCTCTTGGGAAAATATTGCAATTTAATCCTACCAAGCCCCTATTGTGTCAAAACCATACTAAGGGCTTCCCTGGTGGTCCAGTGGGTAAGGACACTGCCTTGCAGTGCAAGGGGCACTGGTTTGATCCCTGGCCTGGGAAGACCCCACATGCAGCGGAGCGACTGGACCGATGTGTCCAGTTACCAAGCCGGAGCTCTGGAGCACATGTGCCCAGAGCCGGTGCTCTGCAGCGAGAGAGGTCACTGCGATGGGAGGCTCACATAGGCCAAAGAACAAAGATGGATGAAAATAGATACATGAAAGTCCAATAGAAGTGGCCCGCCTGTCCCCCTCCCTCCCCACCACCCCTCCAAAAAAATAAAATAAAACCATACGAAGCGCTGGGAGCACAGAGAAGGAGGACACGGAGCAGTCCTCCCCTCAAGGGAAGTAGAGTCGGGATAAATCAAGCGGTCAATGAGACACACTGTGACCGGTGTTTCTACTGAAGGTGTGCTATCAGCTGCTGTGGAAACCAGGGTGGGGAAACAATGTTTTTCTTGGGAAGTCAAGGAAAGGTTGGGAGAACAAAGCTATTCAATGCTAGGGACAAAGTTTATGGAATTTTTTTTTGGCCACACTCTGCAGCATGTGAGATCTCAGTTCCTCAACCAGGTCTTGAACCTGAGCCCCTGGCAGTGGGAGAGAGGACCACTGCACCACCAGGGGAAGTCCCAAGTTTTTAATATTAAGTCATGAAGTTTGGGGTTTTATACCTCAAGTAATAGGAAACCATTCAAAACTCAACACACCAGGGGAAAGAGTAAAGCTAACAGTGATTTATTCCAGAAGTAAACTTGCTTCCCAAACCATGCAAGTCAGTCTAATGCTGACCCAAGTTCACAGGTAGGGGTGTTAAGACTGGCAGGCATTCTAAATAAAAAGAAGCTTCTTGAAATGTTAATTACAATCCACCCATCTTATTAATGAAGAAAACATGAGCTAAGAAGGAAAACTTACAATACACTAATTTCAGAAGGATGCCCAATACACCTTCTATGAAGACGTCTGACCAGATGGCCAAGAGCATTTTTTAATTCCTACTCCAGAGCATGGCAAAAAAAACAAAGTTCTCCAGCAACATGTGCTCCTGTATTAGCCACTCATGATCAGATACCAGTGATCCATTAAGTGAGCTCCCATTAAGTGAGCAAAGAATCAATCTTCAAGGCTGTCTAATGACCTCCGTGTCAAAACTATAAATCTTTTCCTTTTCATTCTCTTCCTCTTGACCTCTCTACCTCTATGATTTGAGTAACACGCCCAAATCAAATTCTGGCTTCTTGTTTCTGTGACCACTGGGCCCATATTTTCTTTCCCCCATCAAACATCACATCACTGGTATAGTTTCAACTATTTTATCCACGGAGTTGATTCTCAAATCTGTTTTACAGAATTAGCACTCATAGATGGAGAGGAGTACACCCCAGAAGAGGCATGACTCCTGACTGTCCCAGAGAAAGTGTGCCTTTCTGAAGCTGAATGTAAGCAGGAAAGATCAATTTGAAGGTTTTGACAAGGACTTCCCTGGTGGTCACTGGTTAAAGCTCCATGTTCCCTATGCAGGGGTGCAGGTTTGATCCCGGGCTGGGGAACTGTGATCTCACATGCTGTGTGCCATGGGCAAAAAAAGAGAGACCACAGTTCTACCTACCTACAGTAGGCCCATCTCAGCCTGGACGACCTCAGACTTGAGAGTGGGCAGGAATTCCAGGAAGGCTTGCTGAGACACAGACCCCGGCCCTCACTCAGCACATCTCCGGTAAGCTAAGTTTTCTGTACTTCACGGAATTCCCAGATGGTTCTGACCTGAGGCATTTATGACCTGTCTTTTGAGACAATTGTAGGATGCAGGGTAAATGTCTCCGGGCAGCTGCACAGTCCACGGCCATTTCTGGCGGGGATCCATGGGAACAATGTGTGCACGTGTATATTTGGTGGCTGAGAGAGGTGGGGCCAGCACGTCAGGTGGGGGGTAATGAGAAGCAGGTGTCTCCTGGCCTCTTTCAAGTGCCAAGTTCAGGCTGGAAGAAGGGGGTAGAGGGCAACAGAGACCGAAGGATTTGTCTCACGGGATGTTAGCTTCTTTCTAGACAGGAAGAATCTGGAGGTAAACGTGGAAAGAAGGAACTAATAAATGTAGAGGGGCCTTCCATGGTAGGTCACTGAGAACCCCAGGCTTTCGGAACAGCGCACCTACAGCACAAGGGCGCCACCTACCGTGGCCCTGCGGGTGGGACGAGGGGCAGACACTTCCACCCCGAAGGCTCGAATCCTGCCCTCCCTGCCCGCTCACCTGGCCCACCGCGGCTCCAATGCTCCCGGTTCCATCCACGATCCCGGTGACGGTGGCCAGAGCCTCACTGCTCCCTTGGATCAGCTCCTGACGCCCCAGGTCCGCAGAAATAGCAGAGCTGATCATATTAGAAGGTCCACCAATAAAAAATCCTAAAGTGATAAACAGAACAGGTTCTCACTAAGACACTATTTGGAACAACACCAGGAATCTACGGAGAATAGGTAAACTCTAATCTCGATGCTCTAACAGGCATGTTGGAGAGAAATGGAGAGAAAGGGGAAAATTTTCCTGTAAAAAACGGAGACTCCCCCAGAAGTTAGCATCCACTTTTCCCCAGAGAAGAGAGTGAACACAGGTCTTTCTAATGCTGTGAAGTGTGTGTTCACTGGCAACCCACTGCACTAGTTTACCGAATTTTATGAGGGCAGAGATGAGTCACAGAGCCTCTGAAGGCCCAAATTCAACCAAACACTGAGAAAGACACAGAGGTGAAAACTCAATTTAAATGGGCGCAGGGTTCCATCTGCCACTGTCCTTGGTGAGGCTGTGCAAGGACTGAGCAGGGTCAGGCCGAGTAACTCACAGAGCAGGATCCACTATCCTAGGATCTCAAGATTAAGAATAAGAATTCTGGAATGTGGTTCCTAATGGCACTCAACTGACCCAGCGAGAAATCTTTGGCGGGGATCCATGGGAACAATGTGTGCACGTGTATATTTGGTGGCTGAGAGAGGTGGGGCCAGCACGTCAGGTGGGGGGTAATGAGAAGCAGGTGTCTCCTGGCCTCTTTCAAGTGCCAAGTTCAGGCTGGAAGAAGGGGGTAGAGGGCAACAGAGACCGAAGGATTTGTCTCACGGGATGTTAGCTTCTTTCTAGACAGGAAGAATCTGGAGGTAAACGTGGAAAGAAGGAACTAATAAATGTAGAGGGCCTTCCATGGTAGGTCACTGAGAACCCCAGGCTTTCGGAACAGCGCACCTACAGCACAAGGGCGCCACCTACCGTGGCCCTGCGGGTGGGACGAGGGGCAGACACTTCCACCCCGAAGGCTCGAATCCTGCCCTCCCTGCCCGCTCACCTGGCCCACCGCGGCTCCAATGCTCCCGGTTCCATCCACGATCCCGGTGACGGTGGCCAGAGCCTCACTGCTCCCTTGGATCAGCTCCTGACGCCCCAGGTCCGCAGAAATAGCAGAGCTGATCATATTAGAAGGTCCACCAATAAAAAATCCTAAAGTGATAAACAGAACAGGTTCTCACTAAGACACTATTTGGAACAACACCAGGAATCTACGGAGAATAGGTAAACTCTAATCTCGATGCTCTAACAGGCATGTTGGAGAGAAATGGAGAGAAAGGGGAAAATTTTCCTGTAAAAAACGGAGACTCCCCCAGAAGTTAGCATCCACTTTTCCCCAGAGAAGAGAGTGAACACAGGTCTTTCTAATGCTGTGAAGTGTGTGTTCACTGGCAACCCACTGCACTAGTTTACCGAATTTTATGAGGGCAGAGATGAGTCACAGAGCCTCTGAAGGCCCAAATTCAACCAAACACTGAGAAAGACACAGAGGTGAAAACTCAATTTAAATGGCGCGCAGGGTTCCATCTGCCACTGTCCTTGGTGAGGCTGTGCAAGGACTGAGCAGGGTCAGGCCCGAGTAACTCACAGAGCAGGATCCACTATCCTAGGATCTCAAGATTAAGAATAAGAATTCTGGAATGTGGTTCCTAATGGCACTCAACTGACCCAGCGGGGTATCAAGGGAAGAAACACTGACCAATTCCAACACGGGAGGAGAAGCAGCTACACTTAGAAAGCTGGTAATCTGGGCTCCAATGTGGCGTCTTCCCACGCCACTCCCAGAAGTCATACCAGAGGGTGTGGGCGGCCATCAGAGCTCTGAGGAAGGCTCTGAGGACCGTTTCTGCCTCACCAGGACAGAGGTGGCCACATGAGAGCAGAGAAGCCGGAGCTGGAGGAGGTGTCTTTCCTTTCACCCTCCGAGTTCTCTGCAACTGAGGCTTTGGAACGACTCGAATCGAGACAGAAATCCGATTCCTTGTTTCTACTTACAGGGGAACAGTGAGACCGCGCCTGTGCCATACCTGTGACAGCCATCAGAAGCGCGTTGATGGACTTATCATTTGGAGAGCCTGCAAGGACAGACACAGACAGAGTGAGGGCGCGAGGGGCACAGGGCGTGCCTCCACCCAAGAGCACACCCGGCTCTGACTCCCCGCGACCGCCCAGCCTGCTCCCAGGGACAACAGGGGACCTGGCTCCAGCACCGCCTCTCCGGGGACAACAGGGGACCCGGCTCCAGCACCGCCTCTCCCGCCCTGTTTGTATCGTCTGCCTCTGGCTGGTGCTCAGGCTACTGTGACCTCTAAAAGCTACAGGCACACTCCTATCTCAGCAGCATCTCAAGGGGCATATACCAAACCTACTAATTACCATCTTTCCTCTTTTGAAATCTTGCCCCTTTTATTGTTTTATTGGCTCTAATGCTGCACCGCTGGAGCCTACCCTTGGACAAAGCATATACACTCCAAAGCAAGCTTTTAAACAAACCGACAAAGCACAAGAGATGCCAGCTTCCTCCCAATGCAAATAAAACTACGTGATGATACTTTTACCGCGTTTACAGGACAATACAAAGGTCCCGTATTGTGCCTTCCCGGCTGGTCTCAACCATCTCCCCCAGGGCTGATCACTGACTCAAGGCAAATAAATGCCTTAGTCCTATGAGATGAGGCAAACAGTTTCACTTCAAGGAAACACTCACGACTGTATCCAATGAGGGACCCAACAGCCAGAAGCAGACTGAGCGCTAACACCGGCGCTCTCCTCTGTAACACGTCGGAGATGAAGCCTTGCAGTGTTCCACCTTCCAACACAAAGAAGTGCAATCCAGTCACAATCTCTTAATCAGCTCAGTTACCTGACTCTTGTTTACCACGTACCCTCCACCAGGGTAGACCAGCCTAATACTGGTCTATCCAGCAAGAGAGCTGACTCTCCTAAAAACTCTCCTCCACTATTTCCTTTTAGAAAGAAATCACCTGTCACCTCACATGGTGGCTGGGGGCAGGATGCCTCCGGTCAGATACCAAAGTCAGGAAAAGCCATCAGACCCACCCCACTGTTCCTTGCTCTTCCCTTCTCCAACCAGCTGTGAAGGGTTCTGCTTTTTATTTGAAAGACAGTTGATTAAGCTCTGTGTGTCATAGGCTATGAGTAGTAACGAACATAAATACTCACTAAAATTAAATGCAGTAATTATGGTTTGGTAATAACTAATAGGCCAAGATCTTTACAAAAAAGCTTATGTGGGGGACTTCCCTGGTGGTCCAGTGGCTAAAACTGTGCACTCCCAATTGCAGGCAGCCCGGAGTCAATTCCTGGTCAGGGAACTAGATCCCACATGCCGCAACTGAAGGGTTTGTGTGCGGCCACTATAGGCCCAGAATGCCACAGTGAGGACTGAAGATTCCAAGTGCTATAACTAAGATCCAACGTACCCAAATAAGTAAATATATACATATTTTTTTTAAGAAGGAAGCAGAGGCAATGCGGATCCTCAAAGAAACAGTCACATTTACAGACAGTCGTGTTTGGAGGCTCGGGGCATTGGGACATCTGGCATACTTTCATCCGAAGTATGTTCAGGACACAAGTATGTGCAAGTCTAAAGGCAGCAACCTCACCTTTGGCCCTGAATCTAACAACGAGAGCATACAGGTTCACACACAGTAACAGTCTGCCTCCTGATCACTGGAGCTCAAGGCAAATAAATGCCTTAGTCCTATGAGATGAGGCAAACAGTTTCACTTCAAGGAAACACTCACGACTGTATCCAATGAGGGACCCAACAGCCAGAAGCAGACTGAGCGCTAACACCGGCGCTCTCCTCTGTAACACGTCGGAGATGAAGCCTTGCAGTGTTCCACCTTCCAACACAAAGAAGTGCAATCCAGTCACAATCTCTTAATCAGCTCAGTTACCTGACTCTTGTTTACCACGTACCCTCCACCAGGGTAGACCAGCCTAATACTGGTCTATCCAGCAAGAGAGCTGACTCTCCTAAAAACTCTCCTCCACTATTTCCTTTTAGAAAGAAATCACCTGTCACCTCACATGGTGGCTGGGGGCAGGATGCCTCCGGTCAGATACCAAAGTCAGGAAAAGCCATCAGACCCACCCCACTGTTCCTTGCTCTCTTCCCTTCTCCAACCAGCTGTGAAGGGTTCTGCTTTTTATTTGAAAGACAGTTGATTAAGCTCTGTGTGTCATAGGCTATGAGTAGTAACGAACATAAATACTCACTAAAATTAAATGCAGTAATTATGGTTTGGTAATAACTAATAGGCCAAGATCTTTACAAAAAAGCTTATGTGGGGGACTTCCCTGGTGGTCCAGTGGCTAAAACTGTGCACTCCCAATTGCAGGCAGCCCGGAGTCAATTCCTGGTCAGGGAACTAGATCCCACATGCCGCAACTGAAGGGTTTGTGTGCGGCCACTATAGGCCCAGAATGCCACAGTGAGGACTGAAGATTCCAAGTGCTATAACTAAGATCCAACGTACCCAAATAAGTAAATATATACATATTTTTTTTAAGAAGGAAGCAGAGGCAATGCGGATCCTCAAAGAAACAGTCACATTTACAGACAGTCGTGTTTGGAGGCTCGGGGCATTGGGACATCTGGCATACTTTCATCCGAAGTATGTTCAGGACACAAGTATGTGCAAGTCTAAAGGCAGCAACCTCACCTTTGGCCCTGAATCTAACAACGAGAGCATACAGGTTCACACACAGTAACAGTCTGCCACCTAAGGTTATACTGTCTTTTCATGTGTCCGGGGCAGTGTAGTTTGTCCACAGCTCTAAATGTAAACATTACAGTAAAGCTACCAGGGCTTCCCTGGTAGTCCAGTGGGTAAGGACACCGCCTTGCAGTGCAAGGGGCGTCGGTTCGATCCCTGGCCTGGGAAGATCCCATGTGCCACGAAGCGGCTGGACTGACGTGTCCAATTACCGAGCCAGAGCTCTGGAGTGCATGCGCCCAGAGCCGGCGCTCTACGACAACAGAGGCCACTGCGATGGGAGGCCCACACGGGCCAAAGAACAAAGATGGATGAAAATAGACAAATGAAAGACCAATAGAAGTAGCCCACCTGCTCCCCTCCCGCCCCACCCCACCCCACCAATAAATAAATGAATAAATCTTTAAAAAAAAAGAAAGAAAAGCTATCAAGGACCTGTCACAGCCATGTAAGTGGTGCCCACTAGCACGCATTCTGTGTATCCACCTGGTTTTAAAGTTTTCTACTTTCTTGTTGGTGCTTCCAGCTGCAGCAAAAAGTCACTATCAAAGGCCGTCGTGCACAAGGAAGCAATTGCAGAACAAAACAATCCCTGCTAATATCCCTGCCTTCAAGATCTGACAGTCACTACACTGAGTACATTCCCTTCTTCGGCTGAGGGTGGCAGCTAAAATGAACACATTCACCATCTAACTTGGATCGCCGACACACAATTAGCTTTAGAGCTAAGCAATCCCTGGAGGTGTACAAAAGGGTCACACCTCAAGAGATCAGAGCCCACAGCATCCCAGCGCTTCCCCAGACAAAAGAACTGACCCATCAACAAAGGACTGAGAAAGGAGAGCTCAATAAATCACAGGCTGGGTCCTCTTTTCTATGGATCTTTTTTTTTTTTTTTTTAAGAGTTTGGCTACGTACCAGTAGGAAAGTTTAGGGAAAATGGCTGCGGAGTAAGTGACAAAACTTTAAATGATTCCCCAGATTTCATAACCCAGTAAAATCTGACTGGTGACTCATCCTTACGCGACAAAAGATGCTTCGCTGGCCATTTTGCCCCCATACGAGAGCATACAGGTTCACACACAGTAACAGTCTGCCACCTAAGGTTATACTGTCTTTTCATGTGTCCAGGGCAGTGTAGTTTGTCCACAGCTCTAAATGTAAACATTACAGTAAAGCTACCAGGGCTTCCCTGGTGGTCCAGTGGGTAAGAATACCGCTTTGCAGTGCAAGGGGCGTCGGTTCGATCCCTGGCCTTGGAAGATTCCACTGGCTGGACTGACGTGTCCAATTACCAGGCCGGAGCTCTGAAGCGCATGCGCCCAGAGCTGATGCTCTGCGACAACAGAGACCACTGGGATGGGAGGCCCACAGGAGCCAAAGAACAAAGATGGATGAAAATAGAGAAATGAAAGACCAATAGAAGTAGCCCACCTGCTCCCCTCCCTCCCCATCCCACCCCACCAATAAATAAATGAATAAATCTTTAAAAAAAAAGAAAGAAAAGCTATCAAGGACCTGTCACAGCCATGTAAGTGGTGCCCACTAGCACGCATTCTGTGTATCCACCTGGTTTTAAAGTTTTCTACTTTCTTGTTGGTGCTTCCAGCTGCAGCAAAAAGTCACTATCAAAGGCCGTCGTGCACAAGGAAGCAATTGCAGAACAAAACAATCCCTGCTAATATCCCTGCCTTCAAGATCTGACAGTCACTACACTGAGTACATTCCCTTCTTCGGCTGCGGGTGGCAGCTAAAATGAACACATTCACCATCTAACTTGGATCGCCGACACACAATTAGCTTTAGAGCTAAGCAATCCCTGGAGGTGTACAAAAGGGTCACACCTCAAGAGATCAGAGCCCACAGCATCCCAGCGCTTCCCCAGACAAAAGAACTGACCCATCAACAAAGGACTGAGAAAGGAGAGCTCAATAAATCACAGGCTGGGTCCTCTTTTCTATGGATCTTTTTTTTTTTTTTTTTAAGAGTTTGGCTACGTACCAGTAGGAAAGTTTAGGGAAAATGGCTGCGGAGTAAGTGACAAAACTTTAAATGATTCCCCAGATTTCATAACCCAGTAAAATCTGACTGGTGACTCATCCTTACGCGACAAAAAGATGCTTCGCTGGCCATACCTATAATTCCTCCAACGTCGTACCAAATGGACAGCTGGTCGGCTTCGGCCTCCTTCCATCCAAAGTTGTTACTCAGATAAAAGGGCAACCAGAAGAAGAAGGAGTAGTTCACTAACTTCAAGCACGCGTAGGCCAGTGAATACTGAAAGAAAAACACCCAACTGTCAGCAAGGAACCAACAGCGCAGCATGACCCCCATTCCAATGCGATTAAACAGGAGCACAGAACAGAGGCGCTGTGGGGCCAACAGCAGCTGATATTAAAAATTAAATGTTTCTGCAAATTCCCATCGCCAGACTTGACCCCGTCTTCCTCATCATTCCCTCCAACTGAGCGTCTAGAAAGGCAGTAGAGCCAGTCTTGGGATAAAAAACACAAGACGACTACTTCTTAATTGTCCCCACTTTCTTCTCCTCTCAGGTCTCTGGGAGAAGCAAACCAGTGTTTTAAACCTGTAAGGCAGGGCACAGACTCCCATTTCTTTATTTAGATAAAGACAAAAGGCATTCGTGCCACCGAGGAGCACTAACCATAAGCAAATGAACCCAGTAAACATCACAGCTTTTATTGCAAGCAGCCAGACCTTTTGGGCTTTACTTCCTGTGAAGTTAATATGATGAACAAGGCAAAGCAATGGAACTGGACTATAGTTCCAAAGATCTTAGCAAAGCATCAGCGTGAAGATGTGGTTGTTTCTGAAAGCTCTGAGTCAGAAATGAGAGCACAGGATCACCACGGGCCTTGTGGCTCTAGACGGAGGAAGAAAAATTAAAGCTGCCTTCAGATGGCAGTGGGGCTGAGAATCCCATATTCAACACATAATTACCAGGAAATCCTGACGTTAGCATCAAAGGGAAAAGGGGGAGGAACAGAGAGACGGACTTCAAAGGGTGTCTGGCTAGTATAGTCTCTTCCCCCGGGGCTGCCACTTCTTCCTCAGGTATCACTTGTTTTAACGCAGCTGCCCGGCAGGGCGGCTGCCCCCTAGAGAGCCAAGCCTCAGTCACGAGTGCGTTGTGTCCAGACGGCCGACCGCAAAGACAAAGGAATAAAGTTAACTGGATTTTCTTTATACCCTGCCCATGGCGGGGAACAATAGCTTATGAAACACAAAGGGGCAGTAAGAGAGGGCCATGGTTAGTCACAACAAATCTATTAGTCCTGTCTCAGAAAAAAACTATTACCAGCAGAATATTTTAATACTGTAAAAAGTACGAATCATTCGCCTAAGAACAGGACCCCAGGGAACATGCGTTTGCCTTGGATGACACATCCTCTTCTGGTTGAAGAGTTGTGGGAACTTACACTTCAATGTGAACTCACGCTTACACTGTATCTGTTGGCAGGTGTCAGTTCTCTTAGTTTGGGGGCGGGGAGAAAGGAGCTGGTAAGTGCGAAACAGGACAACCAACAGACTCTGAATCTAACTGAGAGGTTGTGTTCATAAAGCACCATGAAACAATGAAAAAAAATGGTGCTTATTCACCACACAACAACCCGACACGCAGACCCCAGAAGACCGACTGGTAGGCCTTCTAGCCACAGCAAGGGCAACGGAGAGGGTACGAGTGACGGATCCCAGGCCTCACAGAGAGCTGGCGGGTAAGCTGGCAACATAACCTAGGCCTCTTCACTTCCATACCCGCACTACAGCGCCCGGAGCACCAAGACAGGAAAACTGGCAGAAGGGGTTCCCTTTAGACGTTAGGAAAAAAACAGACTGTGCAGGCTGTAGAAACAGTGAAAGGCACTGCCCAGGTATCCTGTGCAGCATCCTGCTCTGGACCTTTTGCTACAAGGGCAAACTTATTTTCCCCTAGAACAGCAAGAATATAGGCAAAGAAGGCAGACTTAAAGAACCCGCCTTGGTCTGCTTATAATTCTTTAAGACTTCAACAGGCCAAAAGTCATATATTCAAAAATACCCATTTTGCCTTCTTACTCAAACTCTAGTATCAAGGTCAGCAAGCCGGAGCTCAGGGGTCACTTCTGGCCAGGCCCACTGGTATCCGTGGAGTCCTTCGCTCCGTGGAGCTGATTGGCTGTGGCAGAGACTGTACAGTGGCCCCAAAGCCGCAAACTTTTGTATCTACCTGGCTCTGCACAGAAAAGGTACCGAACCCCACATGAGATACCAGATACAAGTTCAAGTGGTGTCCATACAGAATCAAGCTGAGGGCCAGTATTCACGATTCCTCTGAACGTGCATTCCTAAAACAAAGTCTCAAAGAGAAGCTAAGCATTTCATGGCGCTTTACCCCTGGCAGAGCTGTTACCCAGGCTACGGTGCCTCACAGGCTGTGGTGGGAGGTCTGGAGAGTCCTTACCGCTATAACTCCGGGAAGGCAACAGGCCTGGTAGAAGCTTATTGCCTTGACTTGGGTCACAGGGCTGCCTTCTTGGATTGAATAATTAGGTTCAGCGTCATCTTCGTTTTCAGGACCACTAATCAGTGGCTTGTGTGAGTCTTCGTCCACATCCCCTTTTGTCTCGGTGCCCGGGAGACCTACAACAACAGTGACGGCCATGTTGAGGGTGCCCTCCAGGTGCCCGGCACAGGGCCAGGTGCATCGTATGTACCACTACTTATGGGCTCCATGTTACTTTTATTTACATTTTATAGAAGGCACTACTAAGGTTCAGAGTCCAAGGTCAATTAAGGTCACACAGCTAATGGGCGACAAACCAGGACTCAAATTCCCCTTTATCTGGCTTCAAAGCAATGTTTTCTCAACTACATCATGCTCTCTCTCCCCTACATACAGGAAAACTTGTTAATTAGAGACTATTAAACTCACATGACTCTTCAGTAAGACTGAGAAGAACCCTGCTTCTGTGGTTTAATTTGTACATTCTGCTTGTGCGATCTGTATTTAACCACAGATAAGTATCTCACTGAATTATTCTTATGAAGGAAGAGATCTGTCTCAGGAAGCGAAATTCAAAATCCATCCATGCTAATTTCTAGCCAGCGTCTCCATTATAAAACCCATCTGCAAATGATGAGTGCTCCCTGAGTCTATAAAAAAGGTGAGCCTTGCTCCCTCAAACATTTGCAGTGGGGCCACGCGAGGCTACGGCGTCGACAGGCCACAACCAGCAAGACGGCACCTTTGGTTCACCGACAGGAGCCCCCGGTTCTCCTGGGGAGAAGAGCCGGGCTGTCCTGGCCTCCGGCCTTGGGTTTCTCTCTGCCCGTGTGAGTGGGACGTTCTGAGCAGAAAAGCAGCTTCTCTCACCGATTTCTTCCGGGGACACCAGGAGTCCAAAGAAGATGACGATCCCGCCAGCCAGCTGCACGGCCGCCGTCACCAGGAAGGCGTACTGGAGGGGAGGGGAGAGTTGCTCCTGACACATCTGGGACACTCGTCAGCGGCACAGCCGTTAGAGACGCACGAGGGAGGACGGGCAGCTCGGAAGGAAATGAGCGCCGGGCGGCCGGCCTGCACCCGGCACTGAGCTAAGGGTTTCACTTGTGTTTTCTCACAAGTGTTTCCCAGGGACTCTGTGGGGCTCCGAGAGGATAATTAAGGTCCCTTGGACACTGAGTGGTACTATTCCAACTGGGAAGTCAGAACTAGCTCCAAAAATACCACTCCTGACACCATGCGGCCTCCTGCAATAGTCAGTGTCTGCCCTCAAGGACGGTTTCCAGTTGAGAGGGGCTAAACACTGCACAAAACAGGAACTACCCTAGTGGTCCAGTGGTTAAGAGTCTGCCCCACAATGTGGGGGACATGGATTTGATCCCTGGCTGGGGAACTAAGATCCCACATGCCGTGGAGCAACTAAACCAGCACAACTACTGAAGTTTGCATGATGCAACAAAGATCCAAAGGGCTAGAGGAAGACCTGATACGGCCAAATACATTTAAAAAAAGAAATTAAAAAAAGAAACCACACATGAATGCAGGCAGCATGAAGCTGGATAAAGAAGAAGGCCGAATCCGAATAGGAAAGATAGAGAGGAGTCAGATTCAGAAGAAGACAGCTGAAGAGGCTGAAGGAGGCAGACAGTACTCTCGGGATCAGCTGAAAACTCTGGCCAGTGACCGCCATTCCCAGCAGGACTGAAGCCACAGCCCTGGGCAGGAGGGAGAGGGAAAGCCTTCTGCTCGGTGGGACCTGAGGGCTGTGCTGGGGGGTCACAGAACACTGGCCTTCAGAGTGAAAATGAGACACTCAGGAGCCAGGTGGCATCACTGGATTTTATTTGAGAGAGAACAGAGCCTGATGTGGACAGACAGGTGACAAAATGAGTGTTTCCAGAATCAAATCTGGGAGCAGCCCGTAGGGTGACCTGAAATTCCCACGTGAGCCAATTAGTAAAATCCAGGTGTGAAGCTAAGAAACCTGGGCAAAGGGGACCGTGAGCTCAGGAAGGGCTTCCCACCGGCCCTAACTAGACCAGAATTCTTCAGGGACCAAACATTTGGTGAGCTGTTTTAAAATGTATCTGCTTTTTTTTTTTTTAATGTATTTCAAGGGCATGCATTCACCCTGTTATTCATTTTTATTTTGGCCTCTTTTATTGGTTTTTCATGTATTTCTTTTCATCCATCTTTATCCTCTGACCTGTGTGGGCCTCCCATTGCGGTGGCCTCTTCTATTGCAGAGCACCAGCTCTGGGTGCATGCGCTCCAGAGCGTTGGCTCATAAATGGACACATTGGTCCAGCTGCTCTGCAGCACATGGGATCTTCCCCGGTCAGGTATCAAAACTGTGCCCCTTGCCCTGCAAGGCAGACTCTTCACCCAGGACCACCAGGGAAGCCCTGTATCTGCTTTTTAAAAAAGCAATTTACTTTTAAGTATTAGATTTGGGGTTTTGTTTTGGCCACACTGCATGGCTTGAGGAACTCTTAGTTCCCTGACCAGGGATTGAACCCACACCGTGGGCAGTGTAAGTTTGGAGTCCTAACCACTAGACTACCAAGAATTCCCAATTATTAGCCCTTTGAACAGGCAATACGTTGACATAAGTCATTCAGTTTTCATCTGTCCAACATATAAGCCCTATTATTTAGCTGTTACTTTCCAAAGATTATTTTAGAAACACATTAGCCAATACAATAGATACTCTTGAAATTCTACCTCCATTTCACACAAATGGCAACACTCAACACCTGGTTATCTTCACTTAACACATCTTGATCGGAACATGCAGGGCTGCCTCTGACTAGGTGTTCTATGGTTTACCTGTTTCCCCTTTGGCTGACATCTGTTAGCAACCTTCTATTACAGAACACTGGCCTTCAGAGTGAAAATGAGACACTCAGGAGCCAGGTGGCATCACTGGATTTTATTTGAGAGAGAACAGAGCCTGATGTGGACAGACAGGTGACAAAATGAGTGTTTCCAGAATCAAATCTGGGAGCAGCCCGTAGGGTGACCTGAAATTCCCACGTGAGCCAATTAGTAAAATCCAGGTGTGAAGCTAAGAAACCTGGGCAAAGGGGACCGTGAGCTCAGGAAGGGCTTCCCACCGGCCCTAACTAGACCAGAATTCTTCAGGGACCAAACATTTGGTGAGCTGTTTTAAAATGTATCTGCTTTTTTTTTTTTTTAATGTATTTCAAGGGCATGCATTCACCCTGTTATTCATTTTTATTTTGGCCTCTTTTATTGGTTTTTCATGTATTTCTTTTCATCCATCTTTATCCTCTGACCTGTGTGGGCCTCCCATTGCGGTGGCCTCTTCTATTGCAGAGCACCAGCTCTGGGTGCATGCGCTCCAGAGCGTTGGCTCATAAATGGACACATTGGTCCAGCTGCTCTGCAGCACATGGGATCTTCCCCGGTCAGGGATCAAAACTGTGCCCCTTGCCCTGCAAGGCAGACTCTTCACCCAGGACCACCAGGGAAGCCCTGTATCTGCTTTTTAAAAAAGCAATTTACTTTTAAGTATTAGATTTGGGGTTTTGTTTTGGCCACACTGCATGGCTTGAGGAACTCTTAGTTCCCTGACCAGGGATTGAACCCACACCGTGGGCAGTGTAAGTTTGGAGTCCTAACCACTAGACTACCAAGAATTCCCAATTATTAGCCCTTTGAACAGGCAATACGTTGACATAAGTCATTCAGTTTTCATCTGTCCAACATATAAGCCCTATTATTTAGCTGTTACTTTCCAAAGATTATTTTAGAAACACATTAGCCAATACAATAGATACTCTTGAAATTCTACCTCCATTTCACACAAATGGCAACACTCAACACCTGGTTATCTTCACTTAACACATCTTGATCGGAACATGCAGGGCTGCCTCTGACTAGGTGTTCTATGGTTTACCTGTTTCCCCTTTGGCTGACATCTGTTAGCAACCTTCTATTACTACAAACAATGATAACATAAGGAAGCTTGTAGACGTACTCTGTGTATATGATTAAATACATTCATTAGTCAGATTAATTCACGGAGGCCGAACTGCTGGGTCAGGGCCATCATGATGATTCTGGTAGACAGTCCTATACTGATCCCAGGAGAAGTTATTTACTCGCAAAGTAAATCACCTAACTTTGTGAAGTATTTACATGCAAAGTCCACTCCGTCACATCCCATAAACATGTCATCCAACTTCTGGATTTTTACCAAATCTAACAAGTATACAGTATAGTTTTCTCTTTTTGTCTTACAGTGTAGCTTTAATCTGCATTTCTCTGTTAACACCTAAACTCCTCTATGGGCTGAGATTTTTGGCTTCTTGGGGCTCTTAACAGGAGCTTAAGAATGCTACTAAATGAATAAATAAGTTCTGAGTGAAGCAGAATATCCTGCCACATGGTGACAAGCCCATTTCTGTTTCCTCCTCATGAGCTACACATTCAAATTCTTTACTTGTCTTTCTGTGTGTTGTTAGTCTTTTTCTTATCCATTTGTAGGCACTCTTTATATATTAAGGAGATAAGCTCTTTACCTGTAACATGAGTTGCAAATACTTCTCCCCAACTGATTATATGTCTTTAGACTTAGGTGTTTTTCCATGACTAATTTTTCTTTAATGTGTTTTTTGTTGTTGTTGTTCTTTTTTTTTTTTTCCCAATGTGTTAATTCACCAAAAGTTTGTCCACTCTTAATACAACCCCTGCCCCTCCCAGACACACCACTAGGTCCTTTAAAATGGTCACAGGATTACTTCCTAAAAATAAAACACATATTTACATACTGAAGAAAAAGTGAGAAAAAAACACCTACCTCATAACCGTACTGCAGAACAGAAGAGGCTAGACATGCTCCCAAAATATTGCCCACTGAGGCACAGGCACTCCAGAGACCAAAAACAACTCCTCGTCTAACAGTGCAAAACACAAGAAAACGCCATCAGAAGGGATTCCGTGCGCAGTTCAAATACAAAATGGCTTAACAGTACAAGTTCACATTACAAAGAATCAATATTCTAATGTTTTTTTAAAGTGCACTCAAATGGCATAATATCAGTAGATCTCTTCCTCTAAGATTTTATTACACTGAAGTTTAATTTGGGGATCACTGAAAGACACTATTAAGAGAATTTAGAAAGACAAGCCATGGATTGGGAGAAACTATTTGGATATTACTTCTCTGGCAAAAGATTTGTTGTTGGCATGCTGAAATAACTATAAAGAGACCCACTTTTATTGAGTTATACTAAGAAATACATTCAGAGTTTATATCCTTTTACAGCACATGTCCTAGCTATTTTATGTTTCAAATTAAAGTGGCTCCTTATCAAAGGAAAAAAATTTGTTGCTGAGATTTAAAGAACTCTCAAAAACTCAATACCGCAAAAAACAGACAATGCAATCAAATGCTAGAGTATAAATCTACAATCATCTCAAGTACAAAGTTTCTGAAAAGGGGGCAAAACATTTTAATAAATACTTTACACACACACACAGATACACACAAATAAAATGCAAAAATAAGCACATGAAAAGATCTTCAACATCAACAGACATTAAGGAAATGCAAATTAAAACCACAGTGAGGTATTACTCCACACCTACCAGAACCGCTAAAATCAAAACACACTGAGCACATCAAGTGCTAGCAAGGCGTATAGCACCTAGAACCCTCACACTCTGCTGCTGGGAATGTAAGACGGTTCTATCACTTTAGAAGAAACTGCCAGTTTATTAAAACACTAAGCACACTCCTACCATAGGATCCAGCCATTCTACTCCAAGGTATGTGTCCAAGGGAAACAAAACCATGTGTCCATACAAAGATCTGTGAGCAAGTAAACACACAGCTTTAATGCTAACCAAAAACTAAAGACCTAAGCGTTCACCAATGACTGAACAGATAAACTGTGATACAATGGATGACTCCTCTGCTATAAAAAGGAAAGGTTTAATGACGCGGACATGAATGAACCTCAACATTACTCGGCCAAACAAAAGAAGACAGACAAGAAGACCTACTGCAGGGACTTCCCGGGTGGTCTAGAGGTTACAACTTCGAGCTCCTAATGCAGGGGATATGAGTTTGATCCCTGGTTAGGGAACTAAGACCCCACATGTCTTGAAGCATGGTCAAGAAAAAAAAAACCCAAAAGGGAGAAAACACTGTTTGGTATAACAGTGGCTTCAGAAGAGCTAGCTCGGCCTCTCCCGTGTGCCGCGTGATCTCCATCAGGTCACTGCTCTCATCTGGAAAGCCCTGTGGTTCTCCAAGGACTGGGTGCAGAGACAGAACTGACAGCCTGTGCCTGCAAAGGTGGATCTACGAGGACTACCAGCCTCCATGTGTTCTAATAAAAAAAAAAAAAAAACACAACTATGACCCAGGGAATTCCCTGGCAGTCCAGTGATTAAGATTCGGAGCTCCTAATATAGGGCGCGCAGGTTCGATCTTTGGTATGGGAACCAAGATCCTGCATGCCATATGGAACAGTCAAGAAAAACAGCTATGGGGCTTCCCTGGTGGTCCAGTGGGTGTAAAGAGTCCGCCTTGCAGTGCAAGGGGCAGCGGTTCGATCCCTGGCCAGGGAAGATCCCACGTGCGCGGAGCAGCTGGACTGGTGTATCCAATTACGAGCCAGAGCTCTGGAGCGCATGCACTCAGAGCCGGTCCTCTGCAGTGAGACAGGCCGCTACAATGGGAGGCCCACTCATGCCAAAGAATAAAAAGATGGATGAAAAGAGGTATAAATAAAAAAGTCATGATGGTGACAAATAATAAAAAAAAAGAAAGCTATGACCTGAACGGACGCCAGACCCCTCACACTCTGCTGCTGGGAATGTAAGACGGTTCTATCACTTTAGAAGAAACTGCCAGTTTATTAAAACACTAAGCACACTCCTACCATAGGATCCAGCCATTCTACTCCAAGGTATGTGTCCAAGGGAAACAAAACCATGTGTCCATACAAAGATCCGTGAGCAAGTAAACACACAGCTTTAATGCTAACCAAAAACTAAAGACCTAAGCGTTCACCAATGACTGAACAGATAAACTGTGATACAATGGATGACTCCTCTGCTATAAAAAGGAAAGGTTTAATGACGCGGACATGAATGAACCTCAACATTACTCGGCCAAACAAAAGAAGACAGACAAGAAGACCTACTGCAGGGACTTCCCGGGTGGTCTAGAGGTTACAACTTCGAGCTCCTAATGCAGGGGATATGAGTTTGATCCCTGGTTAGGGAACTAAGACCCCACATGTCTTGAAGCATGGTCAAGAAAAAAAAAACCCAAAAGGGAGAAAACACTGTTTGGTATAACAGTGGCTTCAGAAGAGCTAGCTCGGCCTCTCCCGTGTGCCGCGTGATCTCCATCAGGTCACTGCTCTCATCTGGAAAGCCCTGTGGTTCTCCAAGGACTGGGTGCAGAGACAGAACTGACAGCCTGTGCCTGCAAAGGTGGATCTACGAGGACTACCAGCCTCCATGTGTTCTAACAAAAAAAAAAAAAAAACACAACTATGACCCAGGGAATTCCCTGGCAGTCCAGTGATTAAGATTCGGAGCTCCTAATATAGGGGGCGCAGGTTCGATCTTTGGTATGGGAACCAAGATCCTGCATGCCATATGGAACAGTCAAGAAAAACAGCTATGGGGCTTCCCTGGTGGTCCAGTGGGTGTAAAGAGTCCGCCTTGCAGTGCAAGGGGCAGCGGTTCGATCCCTGGCCAGGGAAGATCCCACGTGCCGCGGAGCAGCTGGACTGGTGTATCCAATTACGAGCCAGAGCTCTGGAGCGCATGCACTCAGAGCCGGTCCTCTGCAGTGAGACAGGCCGCTACAATGGGAGGCCCACTCATGCCAAAGAATAAAAAGATGGATGAAAAGAGGTATAAATAAAAAAGTCATGATGGTGACAAATAATAAAAAAAAAGAAAGCTATGACCTGAACGGACGCCAGACCCAGAGGCAGAGGCAGCGTGTTTAATGAGGCCTGGCAGGGCTGGTAAGCCCCTGGGCACGTGGTGGCAGCCAGGGTGCGCGAGGCCGGCGTGCTACAGGGCACAAAGGAAGAGAGCTTCGTGCTTTCCTCCTCTTCCGCCTCGGATGCAGAATTTGATGCTGTGGTTGGATATTTAGAGGACATTATCACGGATGTTGAGTTTCAGCTATTACAGAGGAATTTCATGGACAAGTACTACCAGGAGTTTGAAGACACAGAAGAGAATAAGCTCACCTACATGCCTATTTTTAATGAATATATTTCTTTGATAGAGAAGTATATAGAAGAACAGCTGTTGGAACAGATTCCTGGGTTTAACATGGTGGCTTTCACTACAACCATACAGCACCATAAAGATGAAGTGGCCATTCCTCCAATACCACTTATTTTTACATTGAGAGGTTGGTTCATAGTGATTTTCCAAAATGATATTTAAAAACACAACTTTTTTTTTTTTTTAGTTTAGAATGACAAATGAATGTGAGCATCTTCTTAAATTATTTATAAATACTCCTTTTATGTATGTATTTTTCAATTACAAAGTTACTTAAATTTCATTGTAAACCAATGTTTATGGGTCAGCTTGTTTTTGGGATTTAATGTTATGGTACATCTGAATTTGCCTCATCTTAAAGGTAGATTTTATATTTACTCGATATTTAGATCCCATTATCTTATTTAGGATACTGATTGTATGCTCAACCACATTCCATTTGTAGTGATATTATTAAACCTCATCACATGGAGTTATAGTTGGGGGTTGATGATGATAGGGAAGAACAGGCCTAAAGACTTCTTTTGGGGCTTCCTCTGGTGGCGCAGTGGGTAAGGACACCGCCTTGCAGTGCAAGGGGCGCCGGTTCGATCCCTGGCCTGGGAAGATCCCACGTGCTGCGGAGCAGCTGGACCCATGTGTCCAATTACTGAGCTGGAGCTCTGGAGTGCATGCGCCCAGAGCCGGCGCTCTGCAACGACAGACGCCACCGCGATGGGAGGCCCACAGGAGCCAAAGAACAAAGACGGATGGAAATAGAGAAATGAAAGACCAATAGAAGTGGCCCACCTGCTCCCCTCCCTCCCCAACCCGACCCCCGCCCAAAAATAAATAAATAAATAAATCTTTAAAAAAAAAAAAAGACTTCTTTTGAAAGTACACTGAAATTATTAGTTATCAAAATGAAGAGGGCAGTGAGGATATTCTTGCAAAATTGTTAGAGGCTCTCAAGGCTGTAATTACACTCTAAGGTAGTACCTTTGCTACTCATGTCTATGTTATACTCCAGTCATCTTCCCCATTTCCTTGTCAGTTTAGGACCGCATTAGATTTCAGGGAGAAATGGGTGATGTTTGTAGCACACTGCATTATATTGATAAATAATGGGTGCGTAATAAATCAATGCATTTATCTAAAAAAAAAAAGAAAAAAAGATGAAGTGGCCAGTGATATTTTCAACATGCTGCTCACATCTATGAGTTTTATGGCTTTTAAAGAAATGTTTCTGGACTATCAAGCCAAAAAAGAAGGCCGGGGACGGGACTTGAGCAGCAGCTTAGTGGTGACTCCTCTGTGCAAATCATCTTCTGTGCGTGCCTCCCAGAACAATCTGTGACCCTAGGTCCCACCTCCGGGCAGTGGGCTCTTTCTGGATGTCACCAGCTCAACAGATTAAGAGAGGCTCTGGCTAATGATGGCAGAAGAATACATCGTGGAAAGACTGACTCTGTTCTGCAACCCTTCATTAATGTTAAGTATTGATGGGTCAGAAGAAAGTTACCTGACCTTCCCGGGACACGGCGGTCTTGTCTTCAGCAACCCTAGAACTCCTTCCCTGAGCAGAGCCCTCTCCCTGGCTTCTGAGACTGGCTCATGTCGCAAACCCAAGTCCAACATTCCACCTGGGATGCCCTTCCCCAGCAGACAGGTCAGGCGTCCGTGTTGGGAAAACCCATCATCACAACTCTCTTGGCCCAGCAGGCCTTATACATCCCATCAGGTTCTTTGTGCACTCACAGCTCTTTATGTGGATCACAGTTCGAACCCTGCAGCCTCAGCGGGGTTTTTGACTAGGAGTATTTATCAAGGGGTTAACTAAGGCTAACTGCCCATCTCAAGATTTCTGAAAATCATACTGTCACAGCTAGTAGGAACCAACTTAGATGCGCTTTACCTAGAAGCTACATGCAAAAATCAACTCCTAGTCTTAAACGTGTGCAGTCTGTCACCTTCTCCTATGGGTCCTGATGCCATCCCATCCTTTCTGTAACCCCTGTTTACGTGCTTTTGAAAAAATATTTTTCTATATGACTACTCAGGCTAACCTAGTGGATATAATCTTGGAACTTTCATGATTACCCACTACAAGATCAAAGTATTATATGCGATGTGCTTTTTAGCTGTTAGTATTGAGAAAGCACAAGTGCTTTCTACGTTGGTGTTCCATTTTACTGGCCACCAATGAATGTACGTGGGAAGCAGTTTAAACGATACCCTTTTCCTAGAGCATGTTCCTATTTGTGTAGGTTTGCTGAAAACCCCTTCTGTGTAAATTGGCTCCTTATGTTGGCCTGGGTTGGCTTAGGGGGCCTTGCACTTCCTTCTTGGTGTCAAAATGACCCTACCGGGCTTCCCTGGTGGTCCAGTGGGTAAGCACACCGCCTTGCAGTGCAAGGGGCGCCGGTTGGATCCCTGGCCTGGGAAGATCCCACGTGCCGCGGAGCGGCTGGACCGATGTGTCCACTTTCCGAGCTGGAGCTCTGGAGCGCATGCGCCCAGAGCCGGCGCTCTGCGACGACAGAGGCCACTGCGATGGGAGGCCCACAGGAGCCAAAGAACAAAGACGGGTGAAAATAAAGAAATGAAAGACCAACAGAAGTGGCCCGCCTGCTCCCCTCCCTCCCCAACCCGACCCACGCCCAAAATAAATAAATAAATCTTTAAAAAAAAAAAAAAATGACCCTACCAAGAGTGTGTTCCATGGGCCAGCCTAGCACGAGCAGGAGAGCGCAGACAGCGTCCCTGGTCTCGTCCGCTTGGATTCAGTACACTGGTTTAGTACAGTGCTTGACAGAACATGAATTACCAGGAAACATGAAAAAAAACCCGTAGTCGTTCAATTCCCAATGTGTACCTGACTTTTTGTTTTTCTTTTTCTTTCCAAGTAAAAATAAGAATCTCTACTGACCAAAAAAAACAAAGCTATGACCCCAACAATGGGGTCAACGGGAGGAGGCATGACTCACGCAAGGTAACAGCTTTTCAGGGCAATGTCTTCAGCAGACTACTTACTTTTTTCATTTGGAAATCAAATGCTTTGAACTAGAGAATCTCTACATTTTCACCAGGGCGAAAATGCCCCAAGTCTTTAAAATATAAACCCTACCAGGAGGGTTCCAGAGGGAAGAGAAAAGACCAAGGTCTGAAGAACACTGACTAACCAAAGACATGATTTCGGAAGAAACAGGCTGAAAACCACCGTGACTGAGAGCTGTCCCAGTTTTCCCGGTACTCTGCAGTTCCCCGCCGCGTCTCAGCAAGCATCACTCGGTGTCAAGCAGCGCGTCAACAACTTCACTAACTAGCTGTTACTCACTTAAAAACAGATTGTCTTACTTTCCAAAGTAAACTGTAATGGCTTTCTTGAATGTGTTGTTTGTCTTTGTGACTGAGCCAGGGAAATAATGAAGGGTTAGACCATCCAGTCACCGCTACCAAACACCCAGTGCCATCCAATTTATGAAAGTTCAGATAAGGACTATCTCAAAATGACTCATGTTAAAGTGATTATCGAAATGACAAGATGTGGGGTGGCTTTACCTTTATTTCTCTTTGTTCATTTATGTTATCTGGTTTCATTACAATACTCAAGTATTCCGAGCACGGACGCTGCGCCGCGCTGCACGACAGAGGCCACTGCGATGGGAGGCCCACAGGAGCCAAAGAACAAAGACGGGTGAAAATAAAGAAATGAAAGACCAACAGAAGTGGCCCGCCTGCTCCCCTCCCTCCCCAACCCGACCCCCACGCAAAATAAATAAATAAATCTTTAAAAAAAAAAAAAAAATGACCCTACCAAGAGAGTGTTCCATGGGCCAGCCTAGCACGAGCAGGAGAGCGCAGACAGCGTCCCTGGTCTCGTCCGCTTGGATTCAATACACTGGTTTAGTACAGTGCTTGACAGAACATGAATTACCAGGAAACATGAAAAAAAAAACGTAGTCGTTCAATTCCCAATGTGTACCTGACTTTTTGTTTTTCTTTTTCTTTCCAAGTAAAAATAAGAATCTCTACTGACCAAAAAAAACAAAGCTATGACCCCAACAATGGGGTCAACGGGAGGAGACATGACTCACGCAAGATAACAGCTTTTCAGGGCAATGTCTTCAGCAGACTACTTACTTTTTTCACTTGGAAAGCAAATGCTTTGAACTAGAGAATCTCTACATTTTCACCAGGGCGAAAATGCCCCAAGCCTTTAAAATATAAACCCTACCAGGAGGGTTCCAGAGGGAAGAGAAAAGGCCAGGGTCTGAAGAACACTGACTAACCAAAGACGTGATTTCGGAAGAAACAGGCTGAAAACCACCGTGACTGAGAGCTGTCCCAGTTTTCCCGGTACTCTGCAGTTCCCCGCCGCGTCTCAGCAAGCATCACTCGGTGTCAAGCAGCGCGTCAACAACTTCACTAACTAGCTGTTACTCACTTAAAAACAGATTGTCTTACTTTCCAAAGTAAACTGTAATGGCTTTCTTGAATGTGTTGTTTGTCTTTGTGACTGAGCCAGGGAAATAATGAAGGGTTAGACCATCCAGTCACCGCTACCAAACACCCAGTGCCATCCAATTTATGAAAGTTCAGATAAGGACTATCTCAAAATGACTCATGTTAAAGTGATTATCGAAATGACAAGATGTGGGGTGGCTTTACCTTTATTTCTCTTTGTTCATTTATGTTATCTGGTTTCATTACAATAATCAAGTAGCTTTTGCATCATTTTCTAAAACCATGAATGGAAAGATATTATCTTAAAAATTTTAATAGAAATAAGCAGCAAACAGCATCACCCACTCCAAAAGAAAACTAAAGAATCACAGGGGAGAGACTTCCCTGGTGATCCACAGGTTAAGAATCCACCTTGCAATACAGGGGATGCAGGTTCATCCCCTGTTCAGGGCATTGAGATCTCACATGCCACAGAGATACTAAGCCCGCACACCGCAACTACTGAAGCCCACGCCCTCTGGAGCCCGCGCGCCACCACCAGAGTCCATGCCCTGCAAGGAAAGATGCCACAAGATGTAACCGAGATCTCAGGTGCTGCAACTAAGACCTAATGCAGCCATACAAATCAATAAACAGTTCTTTAAAGTATCACAGGGGAATGAGCACCTCTGCAAATCAGTTCTATTAAACCAGTGACATCAGAGTTGGAAAGAAACAGAAATCATTAACACAGGACTTCCCTGGGGTCCAGTGAATTAGAATCCACCTGCCAATGCAGGGGACCCAGGTTCACTTCCTAGTCCAGGAAGGTTCTACATGCCAAGAAACAACTAAGCCCATGTGCCACAACTACGGAGCCTGTAAGCCACAGCAACCGAGCCCACGTGCTGCAATTACTGAAGCCGGTGCACCAAGAGCCTCTGTTCTGCCACCAGAGAAGCCACCGCAATGAGAAGCCCCTGCACCGCAACTAGAGAAAGCCCACGTACAGCAACAAGGATCCAATGTAACCAAAAATAAATAAACGCAATAAAAAAGAAAGAAATCACTAGCACACTGAACACAAACAGAGCATTCTCGTAAGTGGGGCTTATTCTAACCACATTCTGAACTTCCCCAACAAATACAGATCATTAGCCAGCTAGCACCATTATTCCCGTTATGAAACTGGGAAAATCGAGAGGAGCTGCTCAAAGCAGGCACTGATCACCACAGCCGGTGGGTAACGCCTGCTGTGTACACTGGTCCCCATGTAAGAGAGCAAACAAAAAGGACACAGCTATCAATGGAATAAATGGGCATTTTACAACACATGAATACTTATCCAGGACAAATGCCAGAAATTCAAATGAATGCCTCCTGAAGGCAGACAGCCATTAACGAGATAAACAACGAAGGAGAGTGTCACAAACAGTAACAAAAAACAAAGTCCACTCTTCAGATACCTCAACTTACATCCGCCCTGTAGGTTAAGTAGGGGTCTTCCTGAGTGGCCCAGAAGATACTCAGCAGGTACCCATCCATAGCCCTGGCCCCCACCACACACACCAATTCACATATGACTGCTAAGTACTAGAAGGTTTAGGGGGGAATGGCTAATTTAACTAAGCCCTGAAGTTTGGCATTCTTTCTCTGCATCTTCTTGAAGCCTTTGCTCTGTGACCTTTAGGCAAGCCCCATGGATAAGTCCTGACCTCCGTTTCCTTATCTTTAATTTAAGAAGGTCAAACTTGATCACTGAGTCTCAGAAAAAGGGAAGTCAAAACCCACAGAAGATACATGATGAGATGGCATGCAAGATTTCTGTTATTATGGTGTGTTATTTATGATCGCTGAAGGGAGGGTTTAAAGAAAAAAAACTGAGATGTATGGCCTCAGCCGTCCTTGGAATCTGACTGTGGCCAGGACAGAGCTATGAATGTGGCTCAGAGGCTAGACCACCTCCAGAGTCAACACTGGCTCCCGTGTACTTTGACGTGAAAGCTCCCCTCCCTGCTACTCTACATGCCCTAAAATAGAGGGAAGACGTGGGTGATGTTGAAAGGGTCAAATAACGGACAGGTGGACCCAGGGTGGTAAGGGGAGGAGGGTGGGACCAACTGGGAGCACAGCCGTTACAGACATGCACGCTGCTGTGAGCGAAACAGCTAATGAAGTGGCTGGGGACCCAGGGAGCTTGGCAGGGTGCTCCGTGATGACCTAGAGGGCCGGATGGGTGGGTGGAACGTGGGAGGTTCAAGAGCGAGGGGCTGTGCGTACACATATAGCTGATTCACTCTGCGGCAACACTGCAAAGCAATTATACTCCAGTAATCACATTTTTAAAAATTTGTTAAAAGAAGGGATCGAGTGAATTGACTGGCGAGTCTGAACAATATTAAAACTACTTAAACAAGGAAACGAAAGAGGAAGTGGCGTACCCAGCTTTCCCAAACCAATTGCCCATAACAGCGACGACGCAGGGCCAGCCAGTGGACTGCAGCAGGCCATTCACGATCCACAGGCTGCAGTACAGCCCCTTGTTGTAGAAATGCAGCCATTCTGTGAGAGTGCCAAAGACAAACACCTTAGGGAAGAAGAAAGAGACACATGTAACACCCGCACAGACAAGACCCCAACACAAGACCCACGTGATCGGGACATTCAGCGCCTGGGGCCTGAGACACATGTGGCGGACGCCGCAGACGCTCCCGCTCAGCGCGGCGCTGAGCAGGACGACCACTGAACCACCCCACCAGAGAGGCAGAGGCGGCAAACAGCGTAAAACGCAGCAAGGACCGTCCCTCCAGCACGCAGCTTCCACTCTAAAAGAGCAAGCCCCCGTTGTGAGACCTCATCTTACACCTATTTCCCTTTCCTCTTGTTTATGGAAGACAGTTCTGGAGACTACCAGAGTTCCTATGTGTGAATTCCCACCAGACGGTATGCAAATTTCCAGACACACTGTGGGGACCAGAAAGCTCCAGCGTTCTGTTATTTCTTGTTCTTAATCAAAGCTACTAAGCGTATCAGCATAATCTGTGACTGACTCAAGTCCTTTGGTGATATTCATCAGGTGGCTGCTTTTTCCAGGCATTCTACTAGGGGTAGGCGTTTTATTTGTAGTCAATCTCCTTTGGGAATATTTGGCATGGGCTTAAAAACAGTGTATGTCTAGCACTGTATGATTCCAGTTAAGTGACATTCTGGAATGAGTGAAACCATAAGGACAGAAAGACAGGCAGTGGTTTCCAGAGGCTGGGGGCAGAAGGAAGGGGGGTAGTTACAGAACTTTGGTCATTTGTCAAAATTCAAAACTAGGGGCTTCCCGGGTGGTCCAGTGGGTAAACAGTCCACCTTGCAGTGCAAGGGGTACCAGTTCGATCCCTAGCCCAGGAAGATCGCACGTGCCGCGGAGCACCTGGACCAGTGTGTCCAATTATGAGCCAGCGCTCTGGAGCGCATGTGCCCATAGCTGGTGCTCTGCAATGAGAGGCCACTGTGATGGGAGGCCCACACAGGCCAAAGAATAAAGATGGATGAAAAATAAACAAATTTTAAAAATCAATAAAAAAAGGCCAAAATTTTCAAATATACATATATGTTTACAAAAATTCAAAACAGCACACTAAGAAGGGTGAATTTACGTGCATACTTCAGTTTTTCAAAAAAGGTACAAAAACATTTAGTTGGCCAAAATGTTTGTTCAGGTTTTTCTCTAAACCCACTTTTTGGCCAACCAAATATGTATATACACTTTAAAATAGTTTGTACATATGTGTGGGTGAGCAACTTGTGAATGACATGCCTCAAACTCTGAAATATAAAGAAAAAAGTTTTTCCCAGTCCATAAATGGCAGACATTGAAAAACGACTGAGTCTAACAAAACGCCATGCTTTTATTCAACCAACAAATGCTCGTGAACAAATAAAGATGACTCCAATATGGATCCTGCCCTCGACAGCACTGGGCACCCCGGGCACCGCCCGTATGTCCCCACCTGGCAACTCACAGAACCCTCACTGTCGCCCCGGGCCGGGTGCTGAAGAGCAGAGCCTGAAGCACAGAGAAGCCACAGCTGGAAGCTGCAGGGGAAGGACCAAAACCCAGGCAGCGCAGCTCGGGGGCGTCTGTGGCCTCAGCCACTCAGCTGCAGACTCCCAGGGGCGGCAAGGCTGACCAGAAACAAACAGGCTGGGCAGCAGACAACGGAAGTGCCTTCGGAGAAACCAGGCACGGGAGCTCGGGACAGGAAACAAGGACTTCCAGGAGTGGCGTGGGTGAAGTCAGGCGTAAGGAAGCAAGTGTCATCTGGCCAGCGACTTGAAGGAGACGCTAGGTGAGACTATGAAGAGCTGAATGGAGGGCATTGAAGGCAGGAAGGACAAAAGGAACGACAGGAGTGAGGTAGGGAGGAGCGGGATACGTCAGGCCCAGAGAAGGTGGCTTGCTCTGGGAGAGCAGTGGGGTGACGCACGGGACAGATCAGACCACAGAGGAGGGCTGGGACCGGGTTCTTGAGAGCCCTGGATGCCACGCGAGCTACGGTGTGACTTCGTGGGTGACTGAGAATCAAGGAAGGGGCGTGATTGAAATCACACTCTAAAGATGCCCCTTAACCAAAAAGGCACACAAGGGACCAGAAAACTGAAGATTCATTTTGCTATTCTATCCTCTAGACAGAAGGAGGGGGCTTGCTTGGATTCTGAAACAGCTGGCCAAGACAACAGTAATAGGAGTCAGAAAAACAACGCGTCCAACTTACCACGAATGCTGAAGAGCACATGCCGAAAGACAGAACCCACCGCAAATTCAGCCGATCCCCCACGATGCCGCTGACGAAAAGGCCCTGGAAAGGAAGCATTTTATTTTACCACTCTGGTAACAACAGAGCCTAGAAAAAGTAAGGTGCCTTCCAAAGCAAATGAGGCAAACAAAACACAACAATTAAACCTCATTCTCCAGCTGAGCCTAGCCTCCACCTCAGCTTCACCGGTGTTTCAACTACTTCTGCACACTGTGAACACGTCACGCACCACGCCAGTGTAACTCAGTGCAAATGTTCCTTCTCTTTGGTCCCCTGACTGCCTAAGACTGAAAAAAACAAACAAGAATAATTCTAATAAAACAAGCACACACAAATATGTTTCACCTTCTAGAAGATAAATTCCACCATCAGGATCTGCTTTCCCAAAGGCATTCGTCTTAGCCATCTGCATTCTGAATGAAGATGTTACAATACGCCCTAAGAACAGAAACTTCAGGGGCTCATGCCCTGCCTGTTTCATCTGACCCTTGGGTTTCAAGACACCAAAAGGAAAGAAAACAGGGAGACAGAGACAGTAATCAGCTGAAGATAGGTACAAGTGTTCTGCCTTCTGCTCTCCTCCCACTGAGTAGCAGGAATTAAAAGGCCAAGCTCATGGCAGGACTTCCAGGGCTTCCCTAGTGGCTCAGACAGTAAAGAAATTTCCTGCCACTGCAGGAGACCCTCAGTCAGCAAGCTAAATGCCACACCCAGAGGCACCATGACAGTTCCACCCCTCCCTAAAAGAGCTGGAATAACCCTCCCACTCATTAGCATATGGAATTACCCAGCCTATAAAAGCTAAGAATACCATGCTCTCGGGGCCACTGGATTTGCTCTGCCATGGCCCACACTCTGTCTGTGGAGTGTGCTTTCTCTGAATCTGAATAAATCCATTTCTTACCTATCACTTTGTCTCTCGCTGAATTCTTCTCTGCAAAGAGACATGAAGAACCTGAACCTCAGTGGGTCCAGACATTGGGTGAGTGATTTTAATTAACAGGGTTTAAGGCTGGGTTCGAGTCCCAGCCGCGTGGGTTCAAGTCCCAAACAGGGTCTAGGCTGGGTTCAAGTCTCGGCCAAAGTCCCAAGCAGTGTCTAGGCTGGGTTCCAGTCCCGGCCGAAGTCCCAAGCAGGGTCTAGGCTGGGTTCCAGTCCCGGCCGAAGTCCCAAGCAGGGTCTAGGCTGGGTTCCAGTCCCGGCCACGTTGGTTCAAGTCCCAAACAGGTTTGATTAAGTCTGGGCCCTGGGTTTAAGTCTCAAATTAAGGTTGAACACTTTCAGTTTAGCTGTTAAACAATCTGCCTGCAACACAGAAGACCTGGGTTTAGTCCCTAGATGGGGAAGATCCCCTAGAGAAAGGAACAGCTATCCACTCCAGTATTCTTGCCTGGAGAATTCCATGGACAGAGACGCCTGCCGGGCTACAGTCCATGACGTTGCAAAGAGTCGGAAACAACTGAGTGACTCACACATACACAAGGCAGGAAGGTAAACCAAAGAGCTAAGGGCAAATACACTTCAGGTTTCTCCCAATAATACGTAAAATGAATAAACATCTTGACGAAATACCTAAATTCAGATACAAGTGTTTCTCATAAACTGACTATATTATACATATAAAATAACTGTATAAATATACCTGTATTAAAGACAACTTAGATGATAAACATCATAATAAACGTTTTGCCCTCATTACTGTCAAGCTTTCAATTTCACTGTGTCAAAAGAGGCACCTGCAAGAGTTAGAGAGGATTCTATTTTCTAAAGCTCCAAGTTACACAGGTCTTATGCTATATATGTGAAGGAGGGAAGGACGATGCACCCACTTTCTTGCCTGGAAAATCCCATGGACAGAGGAGTCCGGTGGGCTACAGTCCATGGGGTCACAAAAGAGTCAGACACAACCAAGCAAGTAAACAACCACCATGCTATATATAGTAAAGACAGTGAAGAAAATCTCTCAATTGTGTTTCAGATTAGGGAGCCAATTTATTCTGTATTGTCCCAAATCCCCAGACAATATCTGGAAGTTACAGAAGGAAATGCAGCTCAGTATAAAAAGCCATGATCAGGGCTTCCCTGGTAGCTCAGTGGTGAAGAGTTCATCTGCCAGTGTAGGAGACAGGGCTTCAATCCCTGATCTGGGAAGATACAACATGCTGCGGAGCAACGAAGCCCAAACACCACAACTACTAAACCTGTGCTCTAGAGCCTCAGAACCACAACTATTGAGCCCATGTGCTGCAAGTATTGAAGCCTGAATGCCCTAGAGCCCGAGTTCCACAACAAGAGAAGTCACCACAACAAGAAGCCTGCTCACCTCAACTAGAGAGTAGCCCCCACTCCCTGCAACTAGAGAAGAGCCTGTGGCAGCAGTGAAAACCCAAAACAGCCAAAAATAAATATATAAATAAATAAAAATAATAATAAAATAATATTTAAAAAATAAAGAAAGAGATATGATCACTGATTTTTTTTTTTTTTGCCACACACAGTACATGGTATCTTAGTTCCTTGACCAGGGACTGAACCCCCACAGCCTTACTGGAAGCATAGTGTCCTAAATGCTGGACCACCAGGGAAGTCTAGATCACTGATTTATCTCCTATATCTTTTAATCCTATAGAAAAATATATTATCATCATTAACTCTAGAGATAAGGAAACCATTTTAAAAGGTTAAATTCCATTTTGATACTGAGTTTATCATTGGTGGGAGTCAGTCATCATGAGACCACACGGCTTCTTCTAATACTTCCTCAAAGCCTGAAGGAGAAGCCTCGCTGGGTGCACTCCAGCCAGAGCCAAGCGATGCTGTGATGAGATTCTGCACAGAGAAGGCTGGGCTGAGGAGCTGGGCTAAAGGAGCCAATATCTGCTCCAACCGTGTAGGTTTCCTGTTCAAAGAAAGGATATTCTAACACCCACCCAAATAAACATGTGGGGACCCTCACCCAGTGTTCCACATCACCTGCACTGTTGCTGTTCAGCTGCTAAGCTGCGTGCCACTCTTTGTGACCCCACAACTGCAGCCCGCCAGACTCCTCTATCCAAGGGGTTTCCCGGGCAGCCACCACAGAGGCTCCCCATGAGCGGTCCCAGGATACCTCCTCAGCCAGAGCTGGCCCTGGCCACCCTAACGGGATTCTCCTGTGCCCTCTCAACCCCGCTGGACCATCCCTCGTCTCCCCACCTTGAAATACTGGAACCCCCTCCCAGGTCCAGCTGTCTTCCTACCTCATCAGCTCTCCCTGTCCTCTCTTCCCCATCCTCATCAACTCTCTTGATGATTTCCATCCAGTCTTGAAAAACTCATCTACAAGAAGCAAAGGGCTCTGAAACCTCTCGCTCGCTCGTCTCTGCTCCTCCCAAGGTCCTCGGCACCCTGCCTACAAGACAACCTCACCCGCTGCCTGGCTCTCCTCCACAGCTCACCACCTCTGAGCACACTCAGTGACGTCCCTGTTCACAGCACGGTGTTACTGCTTATCTCTCTTAGCTCCCACCCAAGAACAGAAGCTTTTATAAAGGTAGGGATTCTTCCTGTGTTGCTCACGGATGAACCCCCATCAACTAGGAAAGTACAAGGCACATGCTGTGCTGTGCTTCGTCGCTCAGTCGCGTCCGACTCTTTGTGACTCCATACTGGAGTGGGTTGCCACGCCCTCCTCCAGGGGATCTTCCCCAGCCAGGACTGAACCCGGGTCTCCCGCAACGCAGGCAGGCTCTTTACCATCTGAGCCACCACACGCTACTAGGCGCTGTAAAAATATTTGGTGGCTGGCTGGCTGGCTGTCTGGATGGCTGGGAAAGACACATAGTACAAACTCCAGTGAAACTCAAGTCTCCTCAGTCAGCAAATTTAAACTCTCTCACTCATTTGGTGAGGCTTGGAGTCATTTACATCTGTCCTCAGCATAAAGGCCTAGTGTTCTAAGACTTACCACAGCATAGGAGAAGAGGAAAATGGTGTCCAGCGTTCCGAGGAAAAGGGTGGCTTCCTCCGCGCTGGGGAACAAATGGTTTCTGCTCCAGATCTGCGGTCACAACAAGAGCCCGTCAGGCCCACTCGGCCGGAGCACCTCTGGAACCACCTCCACCCACCCCCACGGAAACGGAGAGGCCAACGAGAGCAAGTCAGCACTCTGTACCGTGAGGAAACCCAGACGCCAGAGGAGGCTCAAGAGGCCATGACGATTTGCATAACACTAAAATGCTATTCGCTTCTCCCTTGCACTTTTCCACTGAGGCTGCAAAAGCCGTGTGGGTGCAGCCCCTGGGCCGAGCCCGGACGGAGGCGGTCCCCCCACTGCACTGCGCAGCAAGGCACCTGTCAGCGGCTCACAGCTCCAAAGACGGGGCGATTTCACTGAAGAATGTCCCTGGCACGCGCTAGACGCTCAATAAATATTTTTCAAACATTAAAAATTATTAATGTCACTGAACCTGGCTCCTGAGTACACTTTATTTTTAATATATTCTGTGTCATGAAGTAGAAAATACACCTACAGCGCTCGGCACACCAAAGAAAGACGGCTGTCTCGAGAACACTCTGAGCTGCAGGCTGGAATGTCATTTTCACTTGAATGAGTGACTGACACACAAAGGCCAGCTATTCAGATTTGGGTTTGGGGCAGATATTTCCTCAGAAAAGAATGAAATGAGCCTGTCACTTCCGAGACCCATTCAAAGGACAAGACAGACAAATGGATCTTAATGTAAGAGGATAAAGAAGTTAATTAATACAGTTTCAGATTTCACATTGTCCCTAACCTTTAAGAAACTGTCTCCTGTCAAATTCTCGTATCGGAGCAAAGACAAATATCCACAATTAACTAAAAAAGCTATTAAAATACTTCTCTGCTTTCCACTAGGTCTCTGTGAAAGCCAGTCTCCTTATATACTTCAAAGGACTCTGCTGCAAGAGAATGAATTCAGCAGCAGACATGAAAACTCATTGTCTTCTATTAAGCCAAAGATGACGAGATCTACAAAAACATAAGTCAATGCTTAGCGAGTGATTTTTGTTGTTATGAAAAAAGTCATTTTTCACACAATGTTATGTTAATGTGCCACAGGTGACTTAGTTCATTTTATAAAATAACTTCAATTTTTCTTTCTTTTTCAATTTCTCAGTTTTAATTTCTGGAATAATTAAGTTTCTATAAATACAAACTCATAGCTCTTTGGGATGCCCAGATCAAGGAGTCGTTGTGCTAAATGATTTCTGGGATGGGTTACTATAGGAAAAAAAATTGGGGGATCTCCATGGTGGCTCAGTGGTTAAGACGCTGCCTTCCAGTGCAAGGCGTGAGGGTTCTCAGGGAGCTAAGATCCCACTTGCCTTGTAGCCAAGGAAAAAAAAACCATGAACCAGACACAATACTGTAACAAACTCAATAAAGACTTTAAAAGTGGATGATATCCAAAAAAAGAAGAAAACTTCAAGAAAATCTGACTTCAGAATAGTAAAGAGAAAAATCACAAGCAGCAGCTTTGAAAAGATATTATCTCTTAGCAGAAAGTAACCCCCCCTCCCCGATTGTTAGAGAACATATCAACTGTGATCCTACAGTCCTGTGTCTCATTTCTGTGTGGCCTAGGCCATCAGTCTTGCTCTGAACACTCACACACTGCTGTCAGGAGCGGAAGAAAGACGCTGATCACAGCTGAGCCCCAGCAGGACGCCAGTGTGACAGCTCTGGGTCCTAAACACCTCCAGTGAGAGTCACCTCACCGCCTTTCCCTCTGACCACAACCCCTGACCCCTGGTGCCATCCAGGCTCCACAGTCCCTGGGATGAAGCCCTGTGGGGCACACACCAGCGTGAGCCAGAGCTCACATTCAAGCAGCTGCCCCAGGTTTCAAGGGTTTTTTCTTTCCTCTTGTTGAGAAGCCACCAAAAACTCCCTGTGGGTATGACTGTCACCAAAACAGATTTTAAACCGCTTTTTTCTGCTTCACTGCCAGAAGTCAGTTGAAAGATACTCTGACTGCCTCCTTCACAAGTGCAAACAAGCCCTAAAACTAAACAAACCAAAAAAAGCAGGATGAACAGAAAGATGCAGAAAATAGGACGAAAGAAAAAAGGCTAGTGAAGCAAGCTTACATCAATAAAGTCATTTCCCCAATGTTATGTTAATGTGCCACAGGTGACTTAGTTCATTTTATAAAATAACTTCAATTTTTCTTTCTTTTTCAATTTCTCAGTTTTAATTTCTGGAATAATTAAGTTTCTATAAATACAAACTCATAGCTCTTTGGGATGCCCAGATCAAGGAGTCGTTGTGCTAAATGATTTCTGGGATGGGTTACTATAGGAAAAAAAATTGGGGGATCTCCATGGTGGCTCAGTGGTTAAGACGCTGCCTTCCAGTGCAAGGCGTGAGGGTTCTCAGGGAGCTAAGATCCCACTTGCCTTGTAGCCAAGGAAAAAAAAAAAAAAACCATGAACCAGACACAATACTGTAACAAACTCAATAAAGACTTTAAAAGTGGATGATATCCAAAAAAAGAAGAAAACTTCAAGAAAATCTGACTTCAGAATAGTAAAGAGAAAAATCACAAGCAGCAGCTTTGAAAAGATATTATCTCTTAGCAGAAAGTAACCCCCCCTCCCCGATTGTTAGAGAACATATCAACTGTGATCCTACAGTCCTGTGTCTCATTTCTGTGTGGCCTAGGCCATCAGTCTTGCTCTGAACACTCACACACTGCTGTCAGGAGCGGAAGAAAGACGCTGATCACAGCTGAGCCCCAGCAGGACGCCAGTGTGACAGCTCTGGGTCCTAAACACCTCCAGTGAGAGTCACCTCACCGCCTTTCCCTCTGACCACAACCCCTGACCCCTGGTGCCATCCAGGCTCCACAGTCCCTGGGATGAAGCCCTGTGGGGCACACACCAGCGTGAGCCAGAGCTCACATTCAAGCAGCTGCCCCAGGTTTCAAGGGTTTTTTCTTTCCTCTTGTTGAGAAGCCACCAAAAACTCCCTGTGGGTATGACTGTCACCAAAACAGATTTTAAACCGCTTTTTTCTGCTTCACTGCCAGAAGTCAGTTGAAAGATACTCTGACTGCCTCCTTCACAAGTGCAAACAAGCCCTAAAACTAAACAAACCAAAAAAAGCAGGATGAACAGAAAGATGCAGAAAATAGGACGAAAGAAAAAAGGCTAGTGAAGCAAGCTTACATCAATAAAGCAGCTCGGATCATGACAACTATGCTAGCAAGAGAGATGACTGTCTTGAGGAAAACTCTGAGTCGCATTTTTGCTTCTAAGAGCGACTGACAAACTCGAGTCACTCAGATTTGGCAATCCGGCAGATACTGGCTATCCGGCAGATACTGGCTATCGGGCAGATCCTCACAAGAGAAAGAAGGGAGTCTGAAAGTCATCAACAAAGTGACTTTTGAGCTGTCACAGCCTCACATGCTGGCCTGCACGTATGTACAGGTACCCTGTGAAAGGGCTGGCCCGTACCCGAGGAGGCTCTTCTTGCTTGTCTTGTGGGGGGAGGGCCTGTAGAAGCCACAACGATTGCTACACGTTGGGGCCCTTCCTGGAAGCCCGAAAGGTCGCGGTGTGGGTTTCCTAAGCAAGAATGTTTATCACAGGGCGACAGCTCTGGGTGGGGGTGGGGAACTTCTGAACGAAAGGGCTTCCTGAGGCGGTGTGCGGAGCGTGAGCTGAGGCTGACTTGTGTTCAGGGCTCTGGGATTGGCCGCCTTGAGAATCTGGCCAAGAGCAGCTGTGGCTGAGGCTGAGCCGGAAGGGTGAGGGCACCCTGAACCCTGCTTCCCTCTCCTGGAGAGCTTAGGCTCTGTTACACGATCCCATGCACTCTAGAAGTCTGGAGTGGTGAGACTTTCTAATTTAATAGAATAAATTCTTTTTATTTACAAAAAAAAGATTTGTAACAATTTTCAGTCAAGTTGTCCTCAAATATTAGACTCAACCATTTCCTCATTATCTACATAAACATAGACTTGATATTATGTTCTCTTATTACATCCAATGTTTGTCCATGTCAGTAGGATCCATTATAAAGTCTCAAGGTATAGAGACAGTGTCTGCTTAACGTCTTTTGTAAAGCACCTAAGACTGCTGTACATAAACATGAGAGCTATTAAAAATACTTTCTGGGGATGCTATTTAGGGCATTTGAGAAATGGTGAACAACATATATAAACAAAATGTTTTCTAGAGTTGACTAATTTTACACATACTTCTGGCTGTAAGAATCGTTCCACTTCGGACAAGAAAGGAAGGAAGGCTCAAGGGGAAGCTAGAGTTAAGAGGGTTACAGACCCAGAAACACAGGAGGAGTGAAAAGTCCATACCGCCCTAGTCACTCTGCTCCTAGCAGCAGCCTTCAGGAAAGAAACCACCTGGATGTGCAAGTCAAAGGAAGGGGATGAGAGCTGGCTCTGCTCTCTGGGAGGGCAAAGTACGGAAATACAAAGACCTCCAGGATAAGTCGGAACCTGACGCCTACATAACCAATTCATCTGAACTCCTGAATCCGTAATTCTGAAAAATCAGAATGTGTTGCTGTTGTTCAGTCACTAAGTAGTGTCTGACTCTTTGTGATGCTATAGATGGAAGCATGCCAGACTCCCTTCCTTCACATCTCCCAGAGTTTGCTCGTGTCCACTGAGTCAGGGAGGCTATCTCACCACCTCATCCTCTGCCACCACCTTCTCCTTTCGCCTTCAATCTTTCCCAGCATCAGGCTCTTTTCCAATGAAACTTATTTAATAAGCAGCAATTAGAATAAATACCTCAGCAGGAAAGTGAATGCAAGCTCACAGGCACTAATGTAACACTAATAACTAATAACGTGACATGGTTACTGGCACAAAAGAGTTAACACAGCACCCTGATGTGTATCCCTAAACAGACCTATTCCTGCAAGGCCGGTCCTGGGACCTCGGGTTTGGGCAGGGTTCCCACCACTGCCTGTTAAGAATGGCTCCCTGTGCCTACACTGTCTGTCCCAACAACACAGTTTGTGCTGAACACCTGCTTTTCTTATAGGAATGTGGAATTTTCATACAAGCTAGGGAGAGGGTGCCAACGTGACCAGCCCCAATACAAACCCTGCCACCAAGTCTCTAGCAGGCCTCCCTGATGGACAACACTCACCAGAGTGTCATGGCTTGTTGCTGGAAGAATTAAGCACACCCATGACGCAGAGTCAGACACAATGAAGTGACAGAACGACAGAGCGCGTGCATGTGCGCTTACACACGCAGACTCACTGCACTATGTGGGACTCCTGGAAGGTTCTTTTAAAAAAAAATTTTTTGACTAATTTTACACATACTTGGCTGTAAGAATCGTTCCACGGACAAGAAAGGAAGGAAGGCTCAAGGGGAAGCTAGAGTTAAGAGGGTTACAGACCCAGAAACACAGGAGGAGTGAAAAGTCCATACCGCCCTAGTCACTCTGCTCCTAGCAGCAGCCTTCAGGAAAGAAACCACCTGGATGTGCAAGTCAAAGGAAGGGGATGAGAGCTGGCTCTGCTCTCTGGGAGGGCAAAGTACGGAAATACAAAGACCTCCAGGATAAGTCGGAACCTGACGCCTACATAACCAATTCATCTGAACTCCTGAATCCGTAATTCTGAAAAATCAGAATGTGTTGCTGTTGTTCAGTCACTAAGTAGTGTCTGACTCTTTGTGATGCTATAGATGGAAGCATGCCAGACTCCCTTCCTTCACATCTCCCAGAGTTTGCTCGTGTCCACTGAGTCAGGGAGGCTATCTCACCACCTCATCCTCTGCCACCACCTTCTCCTTTCGCCTTCAATCTTTCCCAGCATCAGGCTCTTTTCCAATGAAACTTATTTAATAAGCAGCAATTAGAATAAATACCTCAGCAGGAAAGTGAATGCAAGCTCACAGGCACTAATGTAACACTAATAACTAATAACGTGACATGGTTACTGGCACAAAAGAGTTAACACAGCACCCTGATGTGTATCCCTAAACAGACCTATTCCTGCAAGGCCGGTCCTGGGACCTCGGGTTTGGGCAGGGTTCCCACCACTGCCTGTTAAGAATGGCTCCCTGTGCCTACACTGTCTGTCCCAACAACACAGTTTGTGCTGAACACCTGCTTTTCTTATAGGAATGTGGAATTTTCATACAAGCTAGGGAGAGGGTGCCAACGTGACCAGCCCCAATACAAACCCTGCCACCAAGTCTCTAGCAGGCCTCCCTGATGGACAACACTCACCAGAGTGTCATGGCTTGTTGCTGGAAGAATTAAGCACACCCATGACGCAGAGTCAGACACAATGAAGTGACAGAACGACAGAGCGCGTGCATGTGCGCTTACACACGCAGACTCACTGCACTATGTGGGACTCCTGGAAGGTTATGCCTGCTTTCCTCCAGACCTGACCCCACGTGCTTTTCCCTCTGCTGACCTTGCTCTGCACCCTTTCACTGTAACAAACCAGAGTTTTGAGTCATCTGCTGAGTCCTACGAGTCCCTCCAGGGAATTCCCAAATCTGAGGGTATTCCTGGGGACCCCCAATCCAGCCACCTAAAAAACAAAGGCAGTGTAACCAAAAATGTAGTGCCCACATCAATCCTATTATTCTATATATGGTCAGCTGGTATTTGAAACAGCATATTCGGTGCTCAGGGTCACAAAACTACAGCTGAAGAAGCATGGATGTTTCACCTCAACAGAAGAAATTCCGGGAAGTGGGTTTTCCTCAAATATTTAACAGGCTGTCCTGCAGCAAGAATCAACTTAGTATGCACGGCTCAGAACGAAACCTAAGATCTAAATTAAAGAGGACACGCTCCCCTTAGCATAAGAAAGAACTTCCCAACAATGAGAATTAAATAAAAATGCAATTGCCCGCCTGAGAAAACAGGGCATTTTTTTCTCCCTGAAGTGCTAAAGCAGAAGCTGGGTGGTCACCTTTCCATGATGACAAAGAAAGAACTCTATACTAGCTGAGAGGTTAGAGTATATGGCCTTCCTAAGGCCACTTCATCTTAAGGGTTTGTGACGTGCCAGTTAATGATCATTCAACCATATTCACTGTGCACACTGCACAGGTTAAGCCCCAGTCAAGCAATCTAGCCGTCTGGTCTTAAAAGCTTGCCTTTTAAAAGTCAGTCAGGGCTTCCCTGGTGGTCCAGGGGATAAGGACACCACCTTGCAGTGCAAGGGGCGCCGGTTCGACCCCCGGCCTGGGAAGATCCCACGTGCCGCGGAGCGGCTGGACTGATGTGTCCAATTACTGAGCCGGAGCTCTGGAGCGCATGCGCCCAGAGCCGGTGATCTGCGACGACAGAGGCCACTGCGATGGGAGGCCCACGCGGGCCAAAGAACAAAGACGGATGAAAACGGATGAATGAAAGACCAACAGAAGTGGCCTGCCCGCCCCAACTGCATGTGCGCTACACACGCAGACTCACTGCACTATGTGGGACTCCTGGAAGGTTATGCCTGCTTTCCTCCAGACCTGACCCCACGTGCTTTTCCCTCTGCTGACCTTGCTCTGCACCCTTTCACTGTAACAAACCAGAGTTTTGAGTCATCTGCTGAGTCCTACGAGTCCCTCCAGGGAATTCCCAAATCTGAGGGTATTCCTGGGGACCCCCAATCCAGCCACCTAAAAAACAAAGGCAGTGTAACCAAAAATGTAGTGCCCACATCAATCCTATTATTCTATATATGGTCAGCTGGTATTTGAAACAGCATATTCGGTGCTCAGGGTCACAAAACTACAGCTGAAGAAGCATGGATGTTTCACCTCAACAGAAGAAATTCCGGGAAGTGGGTTTTCCTCAAATATTTAACAGGCTGTCCTGCAGCAAGAATCAACTTAGTATGCACGGCTCAGAACGAAACCTAAGATCTAAATTAAAGAGGACACGCTCCCCTTAGCATAAGAAAGAACTTCCCAACAATGAGAATTAAATAAAAATGCAATTGCCCGCCTGAGAAAACAGGGCATTTTTTTCTCCCTGAAGTGCTAAAGCAGAAGCTGGGTGGTCACCTTTCCATGATGACAAAGAAAGAACTCTATACTAGCTGAGAGGTTAGAGTATATGGCCTTCCTAAGGCCACTTCATCTTAAGGGTTTGTGACGTGCCAGTTAATGATCATTCAACCATATTCACTGTGCACACTGCACAGGTTAAGCCCCAGTCAAGCAATCTAGCCGTCTGGTCTTAAAAGCTTGCCTTTTAAAAGTCAGTCAGGGCTTCCCTGGTGGTCCAGGGGATAAGGACACCACCTTGCAGTGCAAGGGGCGCCGGTTCGACCCCCGGCCTGGGAAGATCCCACGTGCCGCGGAGCGGCTGGACTGATGTGTCCAATTACTGAGCCGGAGCTCTGGAGCGCATGCGCCCAGAGCCGGTGATCTGCGACGACAGAGGCCACTGCGATGGGAGGCCCACGCGGGCCAAAGAACAAAGACGGATGAAAACGGATGAATGAAAGACCAACAGAAGTGGCCTGCCCGCCCCAACTCGCGCCCCCGAAATAAAAAAAAATAAAATGTGAATGAAGAAGGGGTAGTCATCACCCCAAAGTATCACAAAAAAAAAAAAAAAGTCACAGTCAACAAAAGAGTTTGAAATGATACTTGGGTACAACCTCAAAAATGACAGAATGATCTCGGTTCACTTCCAAGGAAACCATTCAACATCACAGTAATCCAGGTCTATACCCCAACCAATGATGCCAAAGAAGCTGAAGTTGACTAGTGTTATGAAGACCTACAAGACCTTGCAGAACACCAAAAAAAGACGGCCTTCTCATCATTGGGGACTGGAATGCAAAAGCTGGAAGTCAAGAGACACCTGGAGTAACAGGCAAGTTTGGCCTCAGAGTACAAAATGAAGCAAGGCAAAGGCTAACAGAGTTTTGTCAAGAGAACACATTGGTCATAGCAAACACCCTTTTCCAACAATCCAAGAGAGACCTGTAGACATACACATTATCAGACAATCAACACTGAAATCAGACTGATTACTTTCTTTGCAGCCAAAGATGCAGACGCTCTACACAGTCAGCAGAAACCAGACCTGGAGCTGACTGTGGCTCAGATCATGAACTCCTCACTGCAAAATTCAGGCTTAAATGAATAAAGGAGGGAAACCCACTAGGCCATTCAGGCTTGACCTAAATCAAATCTCTTATTATTGATTATACTGTGGAGGTGACAAATTGATTCAAGGAATTAGATCTGATAGAGTACCTGAAGAACTATGGACAGAGGTTCATGACAATGTGCAGGAGGCAGTGACCAAAACCATCCCAAGGAAAAAGAAATCGAAGAAGGTAAAGTGGTTGTCCGAAGAGGCTTTACAAACAACTGAGGAAAGAAGAGAGCAAAAGGTAAAGGAGAAGGGCTTCCCTTGTGGCTCAGTGGATAAGAACCCATCTGCCAGTGCAGGAGACACAGGTTCGATCCCTGATCTGGGAAGATCCCACATACCGCAGAGCAGCTAAACCCACACATCAACAAAGACCCAGCACAGCCAAAAATAAATAAATAAAAGTTAAAAAAAGAAAAAGTAGGGCTTCCCCTGGTGGTCCAGTGGGTAAGGACACCGCCTTGCAGTGCAAGGGGCGCCAGTTCGAGCCCTGGCCTGGGAAGATCCCACGTGCCGCGGAGCGGTTGGACTGATGTGTCCAATTACCGAGTCAGAGCTCTGGAGTGCATGCGCCCAGAGCCCATGCTCTGCGACGACAGAGGCCACCGCGATGGGAGGCCCACGCGGGCCAAAGAACAAAGACGGATGAAAATGGACAAATGAAAGAACAATAGAGGTGGCCCGCCTGCTCCCCTTCCTCCCCACCCCACCCCCACCAAAATAAATAAATAAATCTAAAAAAAAAAAAAAAGATTGCCAGGAAAAATATCAACAACCTCAGATATGCAGATGATACCACTCTAGCAGCAGACAGTGAAGAGGAACTAAAGAGCCTCTTGATGAGGGTGGACAAGAAGAGTGATAAAGCTGGCCTGAAATTCAACGTTCAAAAAACTAAGATCCTGGCATATGGTCCCATCACTTTATGGCAAATAGAAGGGAAAAAAGTGGATGCTGTGACAGGTTTTATATTCTTGGTCTCCAAAAAAACTAGGATGGTGACTGCAGCCATGATACTTGCTCCTTGGAAGGAAAGACATGACAAACCTAGACAGCGTATTAAAAAGCAGACATGAAAAAAAAATAAAAAAGCAGACATGTCACTTTTCTGACAAAGGTCTGTATGGTCAAAGCTATGGTTTTTCTAGCAGTCATGCACGGATGTGAGAGCTGGCCCATAAAGAAGGCTGAGCACCAGAGAACTGATGCTTTCCGTTTGTGTTGGAGGAGACTTGAGAATCCCTTGAACTGTAGGGAGATCAAACCAGTCAACCCTAAAGGAAATCAACCCTGAATAGTCATTGGAAGGACTGATGCTGAAGGTAAAGCTCCAACACTTTGGCCACCTGACGAGAAGAGATGACTCACTGGAAAAGGCCCTAATACGGGGAAAGACTGAAGGCAAATGGAGGAGGAGAAGCAGAAGATGAGATGATTAGACAGTGCCACTGACTCAGTGGACAGGAATCTGAGCAAACTCCAGGAGACAGCAGGGCACAGTAGAGTGGCGGGCTGCTGTCCATGGAGTCATAGTCACACACAACTTAGCGACTAAACAACAAGAACAGAATTGTGTGATGTCAAAACAGTGAGAAATACTGGCTAAAAGGGTAAAATAGACCTGAATCAGGGCAAGCTAAGAAATCCGGCAGAATACTTTGGATTTTACACCATAGAAAAGGGTCCTAAGAATGAATGAAATAAAACAGAACTTAAGAATGTGCGGACGGGCAAGGGTCCCTTCTTAAACTCGTCCCAGCTCTTTGTTCTGCTCACCTCCTCAGGGAGTTCAACTGACTTGTTACAAGCACTTGGCGTCCACTGCTTAGAGATGCTGACTTTGACATTGCTAAATGTTTTTCTTGACGCATGAAGCAATGAGTAACTACAAAAGAAAGAAGAAACACAGACAAGTACATAACGAAGAAAACATATTCAATAGAATCACAGATGTATTCCCATGTTTTACCCAATTTTAGAATTCTTCTCTTTTAAAAAAAAGAGTACTGCTTTCTAAGAACTATTGTTCTTGAAACAGCCTCCGCTAAGTGAAGAAGCAATCAACTTGTCTTCTTCCTTATGAGCCCCATGTTCACCTATAACACGTCCCTGAACCTAGAAGATGGAAACTGACAGATTCCGACCCCTTTAAATCGTGGGTGCAGGTCTCCGCAGGTCAAGTCTTTAGCAACCACTGCACAAGCTTTTCCCTTGAGGCCTGTCTTTTCCTCAACCCCTCACAAATGGATCTGCCATAAAGCAAGCATCCAGAATCACCAATCAACTCTTACATAATTAGAAAATCATTTTCCTAGTTTCTGCCTTGAAAAGAAACACATCATTTGTGGCGCCTTCAATAAACATTAATAATAAATAAAATCCACTCAGAAGAAATAATCAAAATAGTGAGTCACAGGGCTTGTGAATACCGTGCCCCTAACAACAGAAAGCCTGGCTGACGTCACCAACAGACCACCACAGGGAGCCCGGAAAGACTGAAGGCAAATGGAGGAGGAGAAGCAGAAGATGAGATGATTAGACAGTGCCACTGACTCAGTGGACAGGAATCTGAGCAAACTCCAGGAGACAGCAGGGCACAGTAGAGTGGCGGGCTGCTGTCCATGGAGTCATAGTCACACACAACTTAGCGACTAAACAACAAGAACAGAATTGTGTGATGTCAAAACAGTGAGAAATACTGGCTAAAAGGGTAAAATAGACCTGAATCAGGGCAAGCTAAGAAATCCGGCAGAATACTTTGGATTTTACACCATAGAAAAGGGTCCTAAGAATGAATGAAATAAAACAGAACTTAAGAATGTGCGGACGGGCAAGGGTCCCTTCTTAAACTCGTCCCAGCTCTTTGTTCTGCTCACCTCCTCAGGGAGTTCAACTGACTTGTTACAAGCACTTGGCGTCCACTGCTTAGAGATGCTGACTTTGACATTGCTAAATGTTTTTCTTGACGCATGAAGCAATGAGTAACTACAAAAGAAAGAAGAAACACAGACAAGTACATAACGAAGAAAACATATTCAATAGAATCACAGATGTATTCCCATGTTTTACCCAATTTTAGAATTCTTCTCTTTTAAAAAAAAGAGTACTGCTTTCTAAGAACTATTGTTCTTGAAACAGCCTCCGCTAAGTGAAGAAGCAATCAACTTGTCTTCTTCCTTATGAGCCCCATGTTCACCTATAACACGTCCCTGAACCTAGAAGATGGAAACTGACAGATTCCGACCCCTTTAAATCGTGGGTGCAGGTCTCCGCAGGTCAAGTCTTTAGCAACCACTGCACAAGCTTTTCCCTTGAGGCCTGTCTTTTCCTCAACCCCTCACAAATGGATCTGCCATAAAGCAAGCATCCAGAATCACCAATCAACTCTTACATAATTAGAAAATCATTTTCCTAGTTTCTGCCTTGAAAAGAAACACATCATTTGTGGCGCCTTCAATAAACATTAATAATAAATAAAATCCACTCAGAAGAAATAATCAAAATAGTGAGTCACAGGGCTTGTGAATACCGTGCCCCTAACAACAGAAAGCCTGGCTGACGTCACCAACAGACCACCACAGGGAGCCCCTGCGGACCACCGCGTCAGACCCAGACGATTCTTCCGTCACGGTGACCCGTCAGGCTCTCCTAAGAGTGACCCGAGTTCCTAAAAGGGCTCTTCCAGCGTCTCTGCTGCTCAAGGAGGCACGGGACATTTCCTGAAGACACACATCCTTTGTTCCCAAGCTCCAAGTTTTCACAATGAAAGGACTTTATATCAGATCAAGGTTTTTCCATCAGAGGCACAGTGACATTGTAGGCTCCCCAAATCCTCTACGGTGGGGGCTGTCCCATGCACTGCAGGATGTTTAGCAGCATCCCTGGTCTCTGCCTATAGGATGCAAGTGATTCCCCGTCCCCCCACCCAGCCTGACAACTAAAAATGTCTCAACGTTGCCAAGCACGGGTGAGACCAGAGAAGCACCGTCCCCAAGAACAGCAAACAGAGAAGCCGCTGGTCAAGTTCACCGTCCGCTCAGGCCAATCACTGTGTTAAGCGCTTGCCACGCATAACCAGCTCCTTCAAAAGGAAAACCAGGCCAACAACAACAAGACCAGAGCTTCAGCAGTTCACCCACCTGAAGAAGGTGAGCAGGAACACGACCACGTGATGATGGCTGAACCGGGAGAGCAGAGTTCCTCTTTGAAAAACACTTGGCCAGGCCATGTTCCTCCTGGGCTTCCTTCTCTCCGTGAACTTAAAAGTTTGGATAGTGAATGGTTTACATCATGTCTCCTTTCTGGAAAGACAAAACATATTATTAACATTACTCATAATAGGCATATTATCCAAAAACAGAATTATTTAGACTTAACAACTAATCACCCCATAATCAAGTTTTGAAAAAAAAAAAAAAATCACACAGATTAGTTGACACCAGAAAACCAGACTGATACGTATACTTTTTTTTTTTTGGCCTCTTTTATTGGTCTTCTATTCACTTATTTTCATCCATCTTTTACTCTTTGGTCTGTGTAGGCCTCCCATCACAGTGGCCTCTCTTATTGCAGAGCACCAGCTCTGAATGCCTATGCTCCAGAGCACAGGCTTGTAATTAGACACACCAGCCCAGCCGCTCTGAAGCACGTGGGATCTTCCCAGGCCAGGGGTCAAACCTATGTACCTTGCATTGCAAGGCAGACTCTTTACCCACTGGACCACCAGGGAAGCCCTGATACTTATACTTGATAGCTATCAGCCAGTCCTTTAAAAAGAAATCCTGGACAAAAGATTACCTCCTAATAGAATGTACCCTCATACAAACTGTAAGAAAATCAGACCCAAAAATGAGCAAAGAAAATGAATAGACAACTCAGAAGAAACGAAATGGCTATTAAACTTAGCCAACAAAAGTTCTAATCTCATTGGAATCTAAGAAACACTAATTATAGTAATAAAAAATGTTTGCATAGTTAAAAAGATAGTTCAATGCAGCTCAAGATCAAAAGATCCTGAACTCTCATATGCTGCTGATGGAAGTTAAAATTAATACAACTTTAAGAGGATCTGGCCATGTCCATCAGGTTTTGACCAAAAAAAAAAAAAAAAATTCAACTGTCAAGGATCTATTCCTAATGAAACACAAGATGCATTCAGCTCTACATAGAAGGTAGTTTCCACAAAAACTCATTTCTTCAAAAAGCAAGTCATTTCTTTTTACACTGAAGAAATGAACTTCGCGTTGGTCATGATGGAACAGGGGAAAGAATAAGGCCACTCCTCTGCTGTCTTTCGGTACTTCCTCTCACCTTTCTGCCCTCAGAAAGCCACACCCATGCTCTGACATCCAAGAACAACAGAGCACAAAGCAAGCACCCAAAGGTCTCCAGGTGTGAGTCTGCAGAAACAGCCTAAACACGCGACAAGATGGGAACAATTAACGCACAGGGGCTGAATTACATCTGACTGAGTATTTTATCATTTTATCATTTGACGTGATGATGGCTTTTTCTTCTTGGTTGCACTGGGTCTTCACTGTGCCCACCGAGCTTCCTCTAGACAGGGCAAGCGAGTTAAGCTGCTCCAAGGTATGTGGGTTCTCAGGTTCCCAAGCAAGGACCCCCTACACTGGACAACAATTAAGACATTTTCACAACGTGAGAAAATGTCAGGTGAAGGAAGTAGCATATGACTTAAAATGTGATCAACTGAACTCTAGGTACCCATCATACTTACAAGTGAATTGGGAATATATAGTACTCTCAGGGGAGGATGGTGGGTAGTTGTAGTTTTCTGTATACTTCCCTAAAAATTCTACAATACACATCTATCTCCCTCTGAAAAACATTCACAGCATTGGAGAAATCCTATCTGCACACTAGGAAAAAAATACAACAAAACCCCCTGTATGATAAACACACCATAATAGTCAAGGTGAGAGACAAACTCAAGAGCTGCCAACACTAAAATCAGTGAATCACAAGACTTTGCCCAAGGCTGTGTTCCCTGTAACTACTATTCATATTCTCGTTCTCTATTATAACTTATAGCACCACCTGGTAGGTGAACCCAAAACCTTAAATGTTGAAGAAACCCAGCTGAAAGCCATTCTTGAAACTTCTGGATGAAACCCAGGCTCCTGAACTCTCATATGCTGCTGATGGAAGTTAAAATTAATACAACTTTAAGAGGATATGGCCATGTCCATCAGGTTTTGACCAAAAAAAAAAAAAAAATTCAACTGTCAAGGATCTATTCCTAATGAAACACAAGATGCATTCAGCTCTACATAGAAGGTAGTTTCCACAAAAACTCATTTCTTCAAAAAGCAAGTCATTTCTTTTTACACTGAAGAAATGAACTTCGCGTTGGTCATGATGGAACAGGGGAAAGAATAAGGCCACTCCTCTGCTGTCTTTCGGTACTTCCTCTCACCTTTCTGCCCTCAGAAAGCCACACCCATGCTCTGACATCCAAGAACAACAGAGCACAAAGCAAGCACCCAAAGGTCTCCAGGTGTGAGTCTGCAGAAACAGCCTAAACACGCGACAAGATGGGAACAATTAACGCACAGGGGCTGAATTACATCTGACTGAGTATTTTATCATTTTATCATTTGACGTGATGATGGCTTTTTCTTCTTGGTTGCACTGGGTCTTCACTGTGCCCACCGAGCTTCCTCTAGACAGGGCAAGCGAGTTAAGCTGCTCCAAGGTATGTGGGTTCTCAGGTTCCCAAGCAAGGACCCCCTACACTGGACAACAATTAAGACATTTTCACAACGTGAGAAAATGTCAGGTGAAGGAAGTAGCATATGACTTAAAATGTGATCAACTGAACTCTAGGTACCCATCATACTTACAAGTGAATTGGGAATATATAGTACTCTCAGGGGAGGATGGTGGGTAGTTGTAGTTTTCTGTATACTTCCCTAAAAATTCTACAATACACATCTATCTCCCTCTGAAAAACATTCACAGCATTGGAGAAATCCTATCTGCACACTAGGAAAAAAATACAACAAAACCCCCTGTATGATAAACACACCATAATAGTCAAGGTGAGAGACAAACTCAAGAGCTGCCAACACTAAAATCAGTGAATCACAAGACTTTGCCCAAGGCTGTGTTCCCTGTAACTACTATTCATATTCTCGTTCTCTATTATAACTTATAGCACCACCTGGTAGGTGAACCCAAAACCTTAAATGTTGAAGAAACCCAGCTGAAAGCCATTCTTGAAACTTCTGGATGAAAACCACAAAGCTGAGGTGGTTAAAATTACATAAACGTTAAAGCTGATTCACCAACTGGCTGTGAGCCTTTGGACAAGTCAATCTTTCTGACTCACGGACGGTCGTCTATAAAATGCCCTGTCTCTTCTGAGCGTTCTGAGGCCACAATCAACAATGTACGCAGGGTATCACGATAATTTAGTCACTGATCAGCCCAGAGTTGATCTCATAGCAGGAAGTTTTATCTAATTTCATATCATCATTCCCCTTGAAAAATGTTCAGAAAATTATGAGCCAAGGAAGACTGTAAGTTTCCACTCCCAAAATGTAAATGAACTTTCTGTCTGTAATTCCAGGAAGTTACAAACCCGAGAGCTACTATGTTACTGTTAAATTTACCTCCATCCCCCAAATTAAACATGACACCCAAGGGAAACAACTCAAAGTTTTAATCATTCTTTACAAATCCTAGTTCTTTGAACTCAACTCAAAACACTGGACTGAATACTTCAAAAAATGATGTGGGTTATGAAATTCTATAATTAATCAGGTGAGATAATAATTCCAAAAAATGTATGCTCCGACAGACTGGGATTACATTGCTTCGGCAATAATGGTTCTAGGTTTCAGGAATGTAATTCAGTTGCTTAGTCCCATCCAACTCTTTGTGACCCCATGGACTGTAGCACGCCAGGCTTCCCTGTCTTCCACCATCTCCTGGTGCTGTTCAGACTCATGTCCACTGACTCAGTGATGCCATTAGTAAGTGACATCAATGGTTTGAAACAACATCAATGGTTTTACCAAGCTGTCTGAGACGATCTGGAAAGAATCCTGGAGTGGGATTCTTCTCCAGGGATCTTCCTGACCCAGGGACTGAACCCAGGTCTCCTGCACTGCAAGCAGATTCTTCACCCACTGAGCCACCTGGAAAGCCCAATGGTTTTCAATGACTACCAAGCTGTTTTAGGCCACCTAGATTTCGTTCCTAAATAAACTATCTTTTCCTTAGCTACAGTGACAGGAGAGAAAATGCTTAGTAAGTACAATGGGAAAAGAGTTTAAACATTCACCTGATGTTGGCAGAATGCCACTTAAAATAAATACTATTATAACATCTGGTCCTATGTAATTACAACCATGAATAATACCTTTCACTTATATGCCCTGCATCACAGAAGGGATTTCGGATCATCTGTGAGCTCAGGTACCTGGGAAAGCACAGAGTTTTTGCTAAGTCTGAGTCCACCAAGCACATTCTATTTTTAGACCGTTTTCCGTCTGGCTCTTAATACAGATTGAACAAATGTCTAACAATTTTCAAGTGTGTATAAATGCTGTTATAATTAATAAAACCAAAATTCACTTTCTAAATTAATAGAAGCTGGTCATCTAGTGTTTTCTTAACCATGAATACTGACTATTCAAATATCATGTGAGAATAAAAATGACCTTTAAAAAAAGCAAACCTTATAAAAAGTTAGATCCTTGCCATCAGAAAAGATGCAGAATCATTGAGCCCTGTTCTATAATACTTCTCAAGGCAATTTCATGATCACTAATCCATCTGATTTGTCAGGAAGCTTTCTGGCATCCCACAGGATCACCCACACAAGGTACTTTTCAGGATGGAACACTCCATGTCCTGTGATCCAGGCTAAGTAAAAGATGCCTTCACATGAGACAGGTCCAGGCAGAGGGCAACCCCCTCCTTATAAACAGTGCCTGGAATATAAAACATTACGCAAGTTTCACTTTCCATACATATTTAGAGTCCATTCCAACTCAAACATAGTAAGAACTAAAGCTGTCTTGTATCAGGAACATCTTGGGGGAAACAGACTGCAAAGAGGAAAGGGAGAGAACAGCAGAAAAGGCAACCGCCTGTCAGCTGCATCTCATCAGACCATTCCTCGCCTCACCTCACCTCGCCCCGCCCTGCCCAGCCCGACCCCACCTCACCCACCGCTGGAAGGAAACGCTCTGGAAATGCAGAGAAGTGGTTCATGGATTTCTGAATACCAGGACCCTGTTCTGCAAGTTCTTGCCTTTCTTGACCTGGTGGACTCCTACCCGCCCCCAGAGAGCATCACGTCCCCTGGAGTTTCAGGGAGAAGCGATCTTCCTTCTCACCAGCACTCTTCCTCCTTGAAAAACCCCTGCTTCTCTGGAGCTCCTGGGCCTTGCTGCCCCTGCCCCTCCCAGCTGCCGGCCCCGGCTCCTCACTGTCCCCCGTTCTGTCTCATGTCAGCACCCAGGTGGGTCACCAAGCACTCCCGTCTGCCAACCTTTTCCTCTACTACGCAAGAAAAACCCACTCCACAATCGAAACCCAAGCAGTTTCCAGCCAACCAGTCAGTAATTAAGGGCATCTCTGCCCAAACTAGATTTCAAACATCCAACTTCCCTTCCTTCCAGAAACTGCTTACTTCAAACTCTCCACCCCATCAGTCAAGTCACCTTGGCAAGCTCCCAATTCGGTCACCTCCCCAGGTTCTCCCTTCACCCATGACCCTCCTCTGGTCCTCCTCCACTTCTTTCCCAGCTTAGACTCTAGCCTTGTCTTCTTCTTATGGGCTTTTTCTTCTCACTTGCCTCTGGCCTCCTCCTCTGCGCCTAAGTGGTGGAGTTTTGCCAGAGAAAAATCACACGAGCGGGCTGGTTTCGCTTTTTAGATTCAAAACCACAAACCTCAAAGGGCATGCAACACTGCTCAGCAAGTCTACACTTCCCTAATGACCTGCTTTCTCAGCCTCTTAAGATAACCATGTACACTGCTCTCTCTCAACTTGCAACCTCTCTCCCCTTCACCTGGAACCACGGCTTCCTGCCGACAATGGCTTCATGCCAGCAACTCCCAGAGCGCCAGCTGTAACTCGAACGTTCCAGGGTTCCCCCTACGACACCGGGCTGACTACTTGGCCCTCCTTAGAGCCGATATCCAATTCTCTTTCTCCCTCTAAACCTATCCCTCCCCAAAACGGTCCTCAGAAGACGGCACTACCCAGGCAACTAGCACTTGGCCTCATTTCTCCCTTCCTCTCAGCTTCCGCACCCAACCCACTACTAAACCCAGCTCTTTTCATCTCCAAAGTTCATCTCCAACCCAGCTTCTTCTCTCCATCCCACGGCCGCTAAAAAGGCCAACCCCCCATAACTCCCATCGAGCCTAGTGCAACAGCCTCCTGTAAGGCTTCACTATTTCACATCTAGCACACACAGATGCCTTCCTGTAATTCTTCTTTTTAAATTGTTCCTTACCACAGATGTAAAATTTTTTTTTGGAAAATTCTCTCCACTCATTCTAGCACTCCCCAAACCACATTCTTCCTACCTATTTTGAGCATGTTCCAAAGACAATAATTTCCAAGACAGAAATCCTTCTGACTCTGAGACAAAGGACTTACCGTCAAGGTAACGGTTGTTGCTGTGACATTTCCTTATCCCTGATGAACAAGACAAATCAGAACCTGACACAACTAATACACAGAGCACATGAGTAACAAGACACCGCACTGATTTTGAGCTTATAAAAGTACCCTTTCAGGGTTATCTTCTGATGCAAACTGCTATCAAAGATGAACAGGAATGGAGAGGCAGACACGGAGAACACGCTTACGGACATCAGGGTGAGGGAAGGGAACATACTGTGGGACTAGGGGATCTCAAGCAGGGGCTCTGTGGCGACCTGGGCGGAGGGATCGGGAGGGAGATGGGGGGAGGTTTGCGGGGGTAAGTGTGTGTATACCTACGGAGGATTCCGGTCAACGTGCGGCAGTAGACAACAAAACTGTAAAAAAAGAAAAAAAAAAAAAAGATTAACAGGACTTCCTGGTGGAGCAATGGCGAAGAATCCACCTGCCAATGCAGAGGACACAGGTTTGATTCCTAATCCAGGAAGATTCCATAGGCAGAGGAGCAACTGAGCCCAAGGGCCACAGCTACTGAAGATCAAGCGCCTAGAGCCTGTGCTCCGCAACAAGTAAAACCGGGCTTCCCTGGTGGTCCAGTGGGTAAGGACACCGCCTTGCAGTGCAAGGGGCGCCGGTTCGATCCCTGGCCTGGGAAGATCCCATGTGCCGCGGAGCAGCTGGACTGATGTGTCCAATTACCGAGCCGGAGATCTGAAGCGCATGTGCCCAGAGCCGGTGCTCTGCAGCGACAAAGGCCACTGCGATGGGAGACCCACACAGGCCAAAGAACAAAGATGGATGAAAATAGATAAATGAAAGACCAATAGAAGTGGCCTGCCTACCCCCTCCCTCCCCAACCCGCCCCCTAAAAAATAAATAAATAAATAAATGTTTGTTTAAAATTAAAAAAAAAAAAAAAACAAGTAAAACCATCTTAATGAGAAGCCCGCACACCACAACCAGAGAGCAACCCCTGATCACGGCAACCAGAGCGCACAGCAAGGAAGACCGGGCGCAGACAAAAATAACAAAGTAACAATAAAAACAAGATGAACAGAAGACTGTCATCTCAAGTCATACGTGGCCCACACCAACGCATGAACGTTCTGGCTGGAATCCAAGACCCTCCACTGAACGTTTCTGAGTCTCAATTTCCTCGCCAAAGATGAACAGGAATTTGGAAAGAGGTTCTTCTGATGCAAACTGCTATCAAAGATGAACAGGAATGGAGAGGCAGACACGGAGAACACGCTTACGGACATCAGGGTGAGGGAAGGGAACATACTGTGGGACTAGGGGATCTCAAGCAGGGGCTCTGTGGCGACCTGGGCGGAGGGATCGGGAGGGAGAGCGCGGGGGGTTTGCGGGGGGAGGTGTGTGTATACCTACGGGGGATTCCGGTCAACGTGCTGCAGAAGACAACAAAACTGTAAAAAAAGAAAAAAAAAAAAAAGATTAACAGGACTTCCTGGTGGAGCAATGGCGAAGAATCCACCTGCCAATGCAGAGGACACAGGTTTGATTCCTAATCCAGGAAGATTCCATAGGCAGAGGAGCAACTGAGCCCAAGGGCCACAGCTACTGAAGATCAAGCGCCTAGAGCCTGTGCTCCGCAACAAGTAAAACCGGGCTTCCCTGGTGGTCCAGTGGGTAAGGACACCGCCTTGCAGTGCAAGGGGCGCCGGTTCGATCCCTGGCCTGGGAAGATCCCATGTGCCGCGGAGCAGCTGGACTGATGTGTCCAATTACCGAGCCGGAGATCTGAAGCGCATGTGCCCAGAGCCGGTGCTCTGCAGCGACAAAGGCCACTGCGATGGGAGACCCACACAGGCCAAAGAACAAAGATGGATGAAAATAGATAAATGAAAGACCAATAGAAGTGGCCTGCCTACCCCCTCCCTCCCCAACCCGCCCCCTAAAAAATAAATAAATAAATAAATGTTTGTTTAAAATTAAAAAAAAAAAAAAAACAAGTAAAACCATCTTAATGAGAAGCCCGCACACCACAACCAGAGAGCAACCCCTGATCACGGCAACCAGAGCGCACAGCAAGGAAGACCGGGCGCAGACAAAAATAACAAAGTAACAATAAAAACAAGATGAACAGAAGACTGTCATCTCAAGTCATACGTGGCCCACACCAACGCATGAACGTTCTGGCTGGAATCCAAGACCCTCCACTGAACGTTTCTGAGTCTCAATTTCCTCGCCAAAGGATTACATGAGGTTATTTAGAGTGAGTTCTAAGCACAGTGTCTGGCGTACAGCAAACGTTCAACAAATGGGGGAAGAAACAACTCAGGCATCGAAACCATAAAGAAAGAAGGTGGCCATTAAGTGGCAGACTCTGTTCCCACTACGAACTCCCTCGAATCATTTCCTCAAGTTATCAGGCGACAGCTTAATGTCTGGAAACGGCCAAAACTCTGCAGACACATTCCCAAAACCCTGTCAAAAGTGAGACTAGACAGACCACATTCTGCAAAGAGGAATACGTAATTCATGACGAAAAAGCCATCAGATCAGATTCCTGAGACCCTGGCTGTTAGCAAGACCCGGTTATTCCACGAAGACTCTGCTCCTTCTCTGGCCTCCGTACATCCCTTGCAAAAGCTTCCTCGCCCTCCCTGGGAGCCATCCTTCCACCTGGGCTAGACAAGCCCTTTCCTTGCACCAGCGCCGCCGAGCCGGCGGGGGGCCGGCTCTCCCCGGAGGCTCTCCCCGGAGGCCCTCCCGTCCTCCCGCTCCGCTCCGCTGCGGTCCTCGGCAGGTTCGGGAGCACCTGGGCGCCGAGGGGCCCGGCCCCGCGTGGAGGGAACGGGCGGCGGCCGGCCCGGCCTGCAGCGCCACACCCACCGGCGGCCCCCGTCCGCCTCCCCGCCCCGGCCCCCGGGCGCCGGGAAGCCCCTCGGAGCTGCCCTCGCCTGCGGAGCCCCACCCCTGCCCCAAGCCAGGCGTCCCGCCTTCTCGGCTCGAGCCCCGCGCACGGCGGCTCGCGCACCCGAAGCCCGCAGCCGTCGTCGCGCTCCAGCCGGCCGCTCCGCTCGGTCAGCCTCGCCCGCAACCCTGCCACTCCCGCCGCCACCTCACCCGGGCCGCCGCGGCCAGGGTTTCCGGCGCCCACGTGACACGCGGGTGCCCGCGGCATGCTGGGAGTTGTAGTCTGGCCGCGCCTCCTTACCTGCGGACCGCGGGGGAAGCGGGAGGGGGAGGAGAGGGCGAGGTGGACTTCAGCCGCCTTGGAGACTGGGCCGGGAGGCTCAAGTCATACGTGGCCCACACCAACGCATGAACGTTCTGGCTGGAATCCAAGACCCTCCACTGAACGTTTCTGAGTCTCAATTTCCTCGCCAAAGGATTACATGAGGTTATTTAGAGTGAGTTCTAAGCACAGTGTCTGGCGTACAGCAAACGTTCAACAAATGGGGGAAGAAACAACTCAGGCATCGAAACCATAAAGAAAGAAGGTGGCCATTAAGTGGCAGACTCTGTTCCCACTACGAACTCCCTCGAATCATTTCCTCAAGTTATCAGGCGACAGCTTAATGTCTGGAAACGGCCAAAACTCTGCAGACACATTCCCAAAACCCTGTCAAAAGTGAGACTAGACAGACCACATTCTGCAAAGAGGAATACGTAATTCATGACGAAAAAGCCATCAGATCAGATTCCTGAGACCCTGGCTGTTAGCAAGACCCGGTTATTCCACGAAGACTCTGCTCCTTCTCTGGCCTCCGTACATCCCTTGCAAAAGCTTCCTCGCCCTCCCTGGGAGCCATCCTTCCACCTGGGCTAGACAAGCCCTTTCCTTGCACCAGCGCCGCCGAGCCGGCGGGGGGCCGGCTCTCCCCGGAGGCTCTCCCCGGAGGCCCTCCCGTCCTCCCGCTCCGCTCCGCTGCGGTCCTCGGCAGGTTCGGGAGCACCTGGGCGCCGAGGGGCCCGGCCCCGCGTGGAGGGAACGGGCGGCGGCCGGCCCGGCCTGCAGCGCCACACCCACCGGCGGCCCCCGTCCGCCTCCCCGCCCCGGCCCCCGGGCGCCGGGAAGCCCCTCGGAGCTGCCCTCGCCTGCGGAGCCCCCACCCCTGCCCCAAGCCAGGCGTCCCGCCTTCTCGGCTCGAGCCCCGCGCACGGCGGCTCGCGCACCCGAAGCCCGCAGCCGTCGTCGCGCTCCAGCCGGCCGCTCCGCTCGGTCAGCCTCGCCCGCAACCCTGCCACTCCCGCCGCCACCTCACCCGGGCCGCCGCGGCCAGGGTTTCCGGCGCCCACGTGACACGCGGGTGCCCGCGGCATGCTGGGAGTTGTAGTCTGGCCGCGCCTCCTTACCTGCGGACCGCGGGGGAAGCGGGAGGGGGAGGAGAGGGCGAGGTGGACTTCAGCCGCCTTGGAGACTGGGCCGGGAGGCTCTGAAGGTGAAGTGGCGGTCGGAGGGACCGTCATCGACCAGAGCTCTTAGCACAGAGGTAGTGAGGGAGAGAAGATATGATCTGGGAAGAAATGATTTATACATCAAGGTCTTTTTTGGTTTTTGGTTTATTGGGGAGGGGTGTGTGTGTGTGTGCGTGTGTGTGTTGTTTTGTTTTGTTTTTCCAAAAAAACCATCATTCTGCATTTTGTTTTCAGAGAATCATGCTAAGTGTGCTACTGCCCTGCCATGAGAGTGTACACTTTAGACTTAAAAAAAAAAAATACAGGGACTTCCCTGGTAGTTCAGTGGTTAAGACTCTGTGTTCCCAATGCAGGGGGCCTGGGTTCGATCCCTGGTCAGGGAACTAGATCCCACATGCCACAACTAAGACCCAGCACAGCCAAATAAATAAATACTTTAAAATAAATAAATAAAGACAAGGCTATTAGTCTGTAGGTATCATCACTGTTGTACATCCCACCAGCTATAACCCAAACAAATAAATGACTGTTAAGATCCTGGCAGCTTCAAGCAAAACTTAAAGGCCTTACAACACAGAAGACCCAACAAGGGTCCTCTGCCTTCCTGGGCTCTCTTAACAGCTATGGAAAATTTGTTTTTTCAAGTCTTCCAACTCAAAAAAATGCTTCACAAAGATAGCAGACTACAAAATAGTTTTATTATTAAGCTTTGAACCAGACTGCAATGCAGGCAGAGGCAATGTGCTGCTGCTGCTGCTTAGTCACTTCATTCCTGTCTAACTCTATGTGACCCTATGGACTATAGCCCACCAGGCTCCTTTGTCCATGGTGTTTTCCAGGCAAGAATACTGGAGTGGGTTACCATGCCCTCCTTCAGGGACAGGTCTCCCACATTACAGGCAGATTCTTTACCCCTGAGCCACCAGAGAAGCCCAGGCAATGTGCAAAGGTTACAAAGGCAGAAAGGAACATTCCCTTACATACCCAAGCAGATACGACCCTTTGCATGCAGGTTCTCAGATAGTCACGAGTCCTCAGGTGAGAAACAGGAGGGAAGGGGACAGGGCACAACCCTTAAAAGAATGGCATAGCCTGAGGACACAATATAAACTGATTGGAACCAAATAGGTCCAAGATAGCAGAGGAGTTGACATCTATTAGACCTTGAGCTTCAATATATGTTCACTGTAACACGTCAGCTCATTTTAACACTAAATGACAAATCCACAGGCACCCTGAGTTTAAATAAACTCCAAGAGATGGTGAAGGGCGAGGAGGCCTGGTGAGCTGCAGCCCACCGGGTTGCAAAGAGTTCAACACAGACACGACTTAGCGACTAAACAGCAACAACAGACTTTGGGCCTAGGTATACACACCTTGTAGCACATCAGCAAGCTAAATGACACACCCACAGCCACCAGGACAGCTCCAAAGCCAACCATAAAGACCAGAAAGTGGGTGGTGGTCCAGTTCATGGAAATACCCGCACAATCCCCTGAAGAAGTTGGAATAATCCTCCCACTCATTAGCCTCTGAAATTACCCAGTCGGTGAATACTAACCACACCACATTTCAGGGCCTCTCAGCTTCTGAGATGGTCCACACTCTGGAGTGTCTCTCTCTACATAAATCCTCTTCTTACCTATCACTTTGTCTTTCACTGAATTATTTCTGCAATGAGACATCAAGAACCTGACCCTCATTAAATCCTGAAACCAGGTGTGTGTTGTTCAGTCACTAAGTCATGTCTCTCTGCAACTGCATGAACTGCAGCACGCCAGGCTTCCCTGTCCTTCTTTATCTCCTAGAGTTTGCCCAAACTCATGTCCATTGAGTCGGTGACGCCATCCAGCCATCTCATCCTCTGTCACCCCCTTCTCCTGCCCTCAATCTCTCCCAGCATAAGGGTTTTTTCCAGAGAGTTGACTCTTCACATTAGGTAGCCAAAGTACTGGAGCTTCAGTTTCAGTATCAGTCCTTCCAATGAATATTCAGGGTTGATTCCCTTTAGGATTGACTGGTGTGATCTCCTTACAGTCCAAGGGACTCTCAAGTCTTCTTCAGCACCACAATTGGAAAAAATCAATTGTCAGTACTCAGTCTGCTTTATGGTCCATCTCTCACATCTGTATATGACTACTGGGAAGACCATGGCTTTGATTGTACGGCCTTTGTTGGCAGAGTGATGTCTAGTACGTTGTCTAGGTTTGTCATAGCTTTTCTTCCAAGGAGCAGCATCTCTTAATTTCATGGCTACAGTTACCATACTAGTGATTTTAGAACCCAAGGAAATAAAATCTGCCACTATGTTCACTTTTTCCCCATCTATTTGCCATAAAATGATGGAACCAAATGCCATGATCTTAGTTTTTTGAATTAAAAGACCGTAGGTTCAAGTCCAATCTGAGCTACATGGTTTCAAGAGAACTCCACAGGACTTTAAGTCACACATAGTTCTCCCTAGCTTTTCACGGTCATTGGGCAGACCCTAGGCTTTTTCAGAGAAGAAACAAACTTGTCACGCATTTAGGTATACACACCTTGTAGCACATCTGCAAGCTAAATGACACACCCACAGCCACCGTGACAGTTCCAAAGCCAACCATAAAGACCAGAAAGTGGGTGGTGGTCCAGTTCATGGAAATACCCGCACAATCCCCTGAAGAAGTTGGAATAATCCTCCCACTCATTAGCCTCTGAAATTACCCAGTCGGTGAATACTAACCACACCACATTTCAGGGCCTCTCAGCTTCTGAGATGGTCCACACTCTGGAGTGTCTCTCTCTACATAAATCCTCTTCTTACCTATCACTTTGTCTTTCACTGAATTATTTCTGCAATGAGACATCAAGAACCTGACCCTCATTAAATCCTGAAACCAGGTGTGTGTTGTTCAGTCACTAAGTCATGTCTCTTTGCAACTGCATGAACTGCAGCACGCCAGGCTTCCCTGTCCTTCTTTATCTCCTAGAGTTTGCCCAAACTCATGTCCATTGAGTCGGTGACGCCATCCAGCCATCTCATCCTCTGTCACCCCCTTCTCCTGCCCTCAATCTCTCCCAGCATAAGGGTTTTTTCCAGAGAGTTGACTCTTCACATTAGGTAGCCAAAGTACTGGAGCTTCAGTTTCAGTATCAGTCCTTCCAATGAATATTCAGGGTTGATTCCCTTTAGGATTGACTGGTGTGATCTCCTTACAGTCCAAGGGACTCTCAAGTCTTCTTCAGCACCACAATTGGAAAAAATCAATTGTCAGTACTCAGTCTGCTTTATGGTCCATCTCTCACATCTGTATATGACTACTGGGAAGACCATGGCTTTGATTGTACGGCCTTTGTTGGCAGAGTGATGTCTAGTACGTTGTCTAGGTTTGTCATAGCTTTTCTTCCAAGGAGCAGCATCTCTTAATTTCATGGCTACAGTTACCATACTAGTGATTTTAGAACCCAAGGAAATAAAATCTGCCACTATGTTCACTTTTTCCCCATCTATTTGCCATAAAATGATGGAACCAAATGCCATGATCTTAGTTTTTTGAATTAAAAGACCGTAGGTTCAAGTCCAATCTGAGCTACATGGTTTCAAGAGAACTCCACAGGACTTTAAGTCACACATAGTTCTCCCTAGCTTTTCACGGTCATTGGGCAGACCACCTAGAAAGGCTTTTTCAGAGAAGAAACAAACTTGTCACGCATTTAGGACAGGAGACGGTTTTGCAAACTGGAGTAAGGCTCCCACAGAAGACTTAGGCTCCATCCTCCCAAAGGAATTGGGAGTTCAGAGTGATAACTCTCTGCTCCTAGGTTCTGGAGGAAGTATTGCAGAGTTGTGAAACCGGCAGAGATTGTTTAGCCATATACAGATGTACATATGTTTAAAAAGAACACAGAAAGAAATTTTGAAAGAAAAAGGAGAGGTCCTCTTCCCTTATTTTCAATAAAGAGCATTGTCTCTTATCTTTCATTTGTAATTGCCTTTACACCATGCAGGTGTAGCTTTCTTTCCAGTCATCAGAGGAAGTGGCTGGAGAAATATGATATCACAGTGAGCAACAACAAATCAACCAGACGTTTCACATTTGTTGTAAAAAAAAAAAAATTAGACAATTATTCAACCTTAAAAAGGAAAGAAATTGAGACCCGTGCTATAACGTGGATGAGCCCTGAAAACATTATGCGAAATGAAATAAGCCAGACACAAAAGGACAGGTGCTGTGTGATTTCACCGGTGTGAGGTACCTAGGGTGATCACAGTCACTGAGGCAGAAAGTAGAATAGTGGTTACCAAGGGCTGGGGGGAGGAAGGCTATTGTTTAAGGATACAGAGTTTCAGTTAGAGATGATGAAAAAGCTCTGGAGGTGAACGGTGGGGATGTCTGCACAACAATGTGATTATATGTAGTACCCTTAGACGATACACTTCAAAATGTTAAAATAGTAAAATGTATACACCAGGAAATATATGTGCGGATATGCATATATATGTCCGTGTGGGTGTATAAAGAAGCATCCAGCATGGGTCGCCACCACGCAGGTCAAGAACGCCCTCTCCCCAGAGCCCACACTCAGTTCCTTCCACTCGTAGTCAGCGGGGGTAAACAGGGCTGAGCGAGGGAGAAGCAGTCTCCTGACATCCCTAAGCATCCAGGCACTTTGTCATTTGATCTCTGCTTCTAGACACTCTCCAAGTGGGAAGTCTGAGTCAGCTGGGGTTCGGTGTCATTTTCCTTTATCAGTCATCATCACCAGAAGACGACGTTTGGACACCTAACCTCGCTGACACATCTCACAGGTTCTCTTTCCTGTCCTCGCCCATACATTTGTCATGGTCCTTGACTTACATTTCATTATCAAGCCCCAAATACATGACCGTGGCTTTCAAAACATGATCTTCAGCAGCAGTACTGGGCAGTGTTTCTGTGTGTCTCACTCTGCCTGCAGTTTATTCTCTCTGAGAGGTTCCTGGGAATGTGTGTGTGCTCAATGGCTCAGCCACATCCAGCTCTTTGCGACCCCATGGACTATAGCCGTCCAGGTTCCTCCAGACGTCCATGGGATGTCTTTCAGGCAAGAATGCAGAGGTGGATTGACATTTCCTCCTCCAGGTGATCTTCCGGACCCAGAGATCAAACCCAGGCCTCCAGGGTTTCCTGCCCTGCAGGTGGATTCTTTACCACTGTGCCACCTGGGAAGCCCTCCTTGGGGATTTATGTCTACACATAACTGATTTACGTTGTTGTACCATGGAAGCTAACACAACATTGGAAAACAATGTTAAAATTAAAATTTTTAATCAAAAATTTAAAATCTTTTTAAAAAAGAGAGGTTCCTGAAACTGATGTGTAAATTGAATTTGGGGTAAAAGAAATCATCATTTAGAGTTTTTCTGACGAAATGTTGTGTAGTGAATAAACTGTCCTCTATTTCAGTACTAGGTTTCAACACACAGCAAGAAACACATCACCCCCAGAATACACATCCCTGTTCACAGCTAAGGTAAACAGCTTATGAAACAGAACTCTCCCTCCATGGCATGCATTCTGAATTGTTTTCCTAATCTCTTCTGTGAAATTGCTCGTTAAAACCCCCTGAAATGGACTGCATGACTCATAACGGGTCTCAGCTCGTAGTTTGAAAACACTAGACCAGTTTCATATTTTATCATTCCGGATGTTTCTGTTTTGCATATGGTTCTATAGTTTAACCGCCTACTCGGCACATTCTGTGTGGTGGAGACAATCTAGTCCCCAGGCTAAGAGAAGCAGCGACTCTTCCAGATTCTGTGGAGGAAAAATATAAAGGAAAATTCACTTCAGCGCTGCACTTCTATGACCACCATTGGGGACCGACCAATGCCAGGTCTTCCTAGAAAGTAATCTTTGTTCTCAGGTAGATTTGGGGGAGAAGGAAACATTTTTCTTTCCCTACAAATTTAAAGTTGTTTTTGTTTTTTATTTCTTTTTTGTTTCTTCTCATTTAAAAAAATTTTTTTGTTGTTTTTCTGTTTTAGTTTTCTAATCTTCTCTTTGGATCCCCCTCCTTTCACTCAGTGACTCCTCAGCAAAGGTTATTCAAGTCCACAAAACAATGAAATGACTCAAAGCCCAGATCGGTATCCTTCTGGAACTTGCCGCCCTGCAACTAGCCACCCCTACCCAGACAATAGGGCACACCAGGAAAAACTGGTGGTCAGAGCCGCCCGAGAGAAGGTGGGTAGAACAAAGAAACAGGGCGGCTCGATAGGTGTTGGCGGACACAGCTGACCAGTCCTTTTCGTTTGGGCTTTGCCAAATGACGCGCGATGCTCAGACGAGAGCTGCCTTGGTGTGGCGGGTGCTGGGCAGCACCTCACCCCAGGCTCTGCTTTTTTGTCTACACATAACTGATTTACGTTGTTGTACCATGGAAGCTAACACAACATTGGAAAACAATGTTAAAATTAAAATTTTTAATCAAAAATTTAAAATCTTTTTAAAAAAGAGAGGTTCCTGAAACTGATGTGTAAATTGAATTTGGGGTAAAAGAAATCATCATTTAGAGTTTTTCTGACGAAATGTTGTGTAGTGAATAAACTGTCCTCTATTTCAGTACTAGGTTTCAACACACAGCAAGAAACACATCACCCCCAGAATACACATCCCTGTTCACAGCTAAGGTAAACAGCTTATGAAACAGAACTCTCCCTCCATGGCATGCATTCTGAATTGTTTTCCTAATCTCTTCTGTGAAATTGCTCGTTAAAACCCCCTGAAATGGACTGCATGACTCATAACGGGTCTCAGCTCGTAGTTTGAAAACACTAGACCAGTTTCATATTTTATCATTCCGGATGTTTCTGTTTTGCATATGGTTCTATAGTTTAACCGCCTACTCGGCACATTCTGTGTGGTGGAGACAATCTAGTCCCCAGGCTAAGAGAAGCAGCGACTCTTCCAGATTCTGTGGAGGAAAAATATAAAGGAAAATTCACTTCAGCGCTGCACTTCTATGACCACCATTGGGGACCGACCAATGCCAGGTCTTCCTAGAAAGTAATCTTTGTTCTCAGGTAGATTTGGGGGAGAAGGAAACATTTTTCTTTCCCTACAAATTTAAAGTTGTTTTTGTTTTTTATTTCTTTTTTGTTTCTTCTCATTTAAAAAAATTTTTTTGTTGTTTTTCTGTTTTAGTTTTCTAATCTTCTCTTTGGATCCCCCTCCTTTCACTCAGTGACTCCTCAGCAAAGGTTATTCAAGTCCACAAAACAATGAAATGACTCAAAGCCCAGATCGGTATCCTTCTGGAACTTGCCGCCCTGCAACTAGCCACCCCTACCCAGACAATAGGGCACACCAGGAAAAACTGGTGGTCAGAGCCGCCCGAGAGAAGGTGGGTAGAACAAAGAAACAGGGCGGCTCGATAGGTGTTGGCGGACACAGCTGACCAGTCCTTTTCGTTTGGGCTTTGCCAAATGACGCGCGATGCTCAGACGAGAGCTGCCTTGGTGTGGCGGGTGCTGGGCAGCACCTCACCCCAGGCTCTGCACCCAGTGGCAGCTCCTCCGGATGGCGGGGGAGGGGAAGACGGAGGGAGGGTTACACGCTCCTTTCGCTTTCTCGAGCCACTAAACCTGACACCTGGGGACAGAACTACAGTTCCCACCACACCTCGAGGCAGGAGGAAGAAGGGGCCCGGAGGGCCAGAAGGAAAACCAGGAGAAAGAGCAAACATTACCTGCTGGCTGAAGTGAGAGAACCAGACAGGTGAGCAACAGGTGCAGGTTCCAGGATGGCGGGCTCCGGGCTCCGGAGAGGGAGGGCGGACCTGATCCCTGGCAGGGGCGCTGGCCGAAGTACAGGGGGCTGCTGTGGAACCCTGAGGGCTCACTGGGGGAGGTGAGGAGGGAGGGATGGAAGTAAGATTTCAGCTCACATTACAGAGATTAGACACCGGAAGTAGAATGGCTTGCTTTATTTGAAAAGCCAGAGGGGGAAAATGTGGTTCGACTGTTTCTCTGTCTGCTGCATCTTTTAGCCATAGTGGTTTCCGAGACACTCAAGAGAGGTGTGGGATCCTCCTCCAACCACTTAAAACAGGGTTCTTACATACAGATTTTACTTCGTGTAATGATATACACTTGTCATTTTCTATGACTTTTGAGAAAGTCAGAAAATAAAACTGGGGGAAATGAAGAAGGGTGTCATAGACAGGGACAATTTACATCAAATTTAGTCCTCAAATGGGATAAAGTTTCGTGTGTTTTTTGAGCCTTTGGACGAGGAGTCCCAGCTCAACTGAAAAACAGTCCAAAGGCCTGGGGCATCTACCTTAAGGGGACCCACTTGCTGGTCCAAACATCTGCTGGGCTGTTATGTGGAGTAAGAGTCCTTGCTTTGCTCGAGGGGCCACGGGTAGCGACCTCAGAGATATAGAGCATTTCAGCTCCATGTAAGAGTGGCACACACAAAATCGATTTTTGTCAGGAGGTAGTGAGCGCCTTGTGATCTGACATGTTCAAGTGTCGATGGACGTTTAAGCAGAGACGCCCAGGGCGAGAATACGAGTTTTGGGTGGTTGTGTTGGTCGATGCTTCCCAAACCTGGCTGTTCATCAAAATCACCTGGGAGTGTGTACGTTTTTACATCTGTTTAGCAGATCTAAGATAGGCTTCGAGGTGGGGGGATATATATATATATGTTCAGCCGTTTCAGTCATATCTGGCGCTTTGCGAGTCCATGAACTATAACCCACCAGGCTCTTCTGTCCATCGGATTCTCCAGGCAAGAATAGTGGAGTGGGTTGCCATGCCTTCCTCTAGGGGTCTTCCCATCCAGAGATTGAACCCATGTCTCCTGCTCTGCAGGCAAATTCTTTCTTGTTGAGCCACCAGGAAAGTCATATATATATATACACATGTGTGTGTGTGTGTGTGTGTGTGTATCTATATATGTGTGTGTGTGTGTGTATGTATGTGTGTGTGTGTGTGTGTGTGTATATATATATACACACATAATCATTTATTTTTGACTGCACTGGGTCTTTGTTCCTGTATGGGCTTTTCTCTAGTTTTTGAAAGCAGGGGCCCCTCTCAAATTGTGGTCAAAGGGCTTCTCAATGCAGTGGCTTCTCTTGTTGCGGAGCACAGGTTCTAGACACACGGACTTCAGTAGTTGCAATGCACAGGCTTAGTTTCTCGAGGCACGTGGGGTCCTCCCAGACCAGGGATTGACCCCCTGTTTCATGCATTGGCAGGCAGATTCCTTACCACTGAGTGATCAGAGAAGTCCCTACATATTTATTTTCCCAGGTAATTCTGATAGTCAGTCAGTTTGGTAGACACAGTCACAATGAAAGGGTTCTACCTTGATGTGAGACTTAAACCCAGGACCCAGACCTGATCTAACCCTGTTTGGGATTTGAACCCATGTGGCTGGAGCTTGAATTCCAGCCAAAACCCTGCTTGGGACTTGAACCCATGTAGTCAGGACTCAATCCTGGCCAAAAACCCTGTCTGGGACTTGAACCCACATGGCCAGGACTTAAGCCAGCACTCACCCAACGTCTGGACCCACCTCAGCAGCTGAACAACACCAGGTGAAAGACATGCTGAGTCTGTCTCCATGAGGCTCAGGTTCTTCGTGCCTCAATGCAGAAGGAATTCAGCGAAAGGCAGAGTGATAGGCAAGAAGAGGACTCATTAGGGCACTTGTAAGAGGTGCAAGTGGGCAGGCAGGAAGGCTCTGCTCCTCCTCTTAGGGTGGGCAGCAACATATACACAAGAGGGTAGAAGACCGCCTTCCTCAAGGCAGCGACAGGCTCATTGGCTCCTCCTTCCCACCTCTTCTGTCCATCGGATTCTCCAGGCAAGAATAGTGGAGTGGGTTGCCATGCCTTCCTCTAGGGGTCTTCCCATCCAGAGATTGAACCCATGTCTCCTGCTCTGCAGGCAAATTCTTTCTTGTTGAGCCACCAGGAAAGTCATATATATATATACACATGTGTGTGTGTGTGTGTGTGTGTGTATCTATATATGTGTGTGTGTGTGTGTATGTATGTGTGTGTGTGTGTGTGTGTGTGTGTGTGTGTATATATATATACACACATAATCATTTATTTTTGACTGCACTGGGTCTTTGTTCCTGTATGGGCTTTTCTCTAGTTTTTGAAAGCAGGGGCCCCTCTCAAATTGTGGTCAAAGGGCTTCTCAATGCAGTGGCTTCTCTTGTTGCGGAGCACAGGTTCTAGACACACGGACTTCAGTAGTTGCAATGCACAGGCTTAGTTTCTCGAGGCACGTGGGGTCCTCCCAGACCAGGGATTGACCCCCTGTTTCATGCATTGGCAGGCAGATTCCTTACCACTGAGTGATCAGAGAAGTCCCTACATATTTATTTTCCCAGGTAATTCTGATAGTCAGTCAGTTTGGTAGACACAGTCACAATGAAAGGGTTCTACCTTGATGTGAGACTTAAACCCAGGACCCAGACCTGATCTAACCCTGTTTGGGATTTGAACCCATGTGGCTGGAGCTTGAATTCCAGCCAAAACCCTGCTTGGGACTTGAACCCATGTAGTCAGGACTCAATCCTGGCCAAAAACCCTGTCTGGGACTTGAACCCACATGGCCAGGACTTAAGCCAGCACTCACCCAACGTCTGGACCCACCTCAGCAGCTGAACAACACCAGGTGAAAGACATGCTGAGTCTGTCTCCATGAGGCTCAGGTTCTTCGTGCCTCAATGCAGAAGGAATTCAGCGAAAGGCAGAGTGATAGGCAAGAAGAGGACTCATTAGGGCACTTGTAAGAGGTGCAAGTGGGCAGGCAGGAAGGCTCTGCTCCTCCTCTTAGGGTGGGCAGCAACATATACACAAGAGGGTAGAAGACCGCCTTCCTCAAGTAGACGCAGATGCAGACACATGGCATACATCATTGGCTCCTCCTTCCCCACCTCTTCCTGCTTTATTGAATAAGGAGCAGTATTCTTGAGTTATTGCTAACTTACTGGCCTCCCAACTTTTTCCAGGTTTTACCCTTCCACCTAAAGTCCCCTACTAGGACTTCACAACTACCTATTCTACTCTGTCCCTATCAATAAGAACTTCTTTTTCCAGCCTGTGGTAGAATATGGCACAAACATTTGAACCACCGGTTTGGTTTGTTTCTTTTGTTTTGTTTGGCCTCGCTGCACAGCCTGTGGGATTCTGGTTCCTGGATCAGGGATGGAACCCAGGCCCTGGGCAGTGAAAGTGCAAAATCCTGACCACTGGACCGGCAGGGAACTCCCCACAGCTTTCATTTTGGGTCGTCTCAGAATCATACTTTCCCAGAGAAGGAAAGTCTTTCTGAAATAGACTTCTCTGTCAAGCCTCCTTGGTGCCTGTTGTGGTTGCCGGGCCAGTGTTCCAGTGGTTTGTCTTCCTCCATGTGACATGGAGACAGACTCGGCATGTCTTTCACCTGGTGTTGTTCAGCTGCTCAGTCACGTCCAGCTGTTTGCCTCCCCATGAACTATAGCCTGCCTGGCTTCCCGGTCCTGCACCATCTCCCAGAGTTTGCTCAAACTCATGTCCCTTGACTCAGTGATGCCATTTTGTCAACCATCTCGTCCTCTACCGCCCCCTTTTCCTTCTGCCTTCTCTTTTTTCCAGTATCAGGGTCTTTTCCAATGAATCAGCTCTTTGCATCAGGTGGCCAAAGGATTGGAGTCTCAGCTACACCTTTAGTCCTGTCATGAATATTCAGGGTTGATTTCCTTTAGGAACCAGTCAATCTACATGATAAAAGGCAGGTAAAACCTTCCTGCAGAGCCAGGCTACGGGCGGCTGTGGGATTTAGTTCCCAGACCAGGGATTGCACCAGTGCCCCCTGCAGCGGAAGCCCTGAAAGCAGAGTCTTAACCACTGGGCCACCAAGAAAGTCCCAGTCAATGCTGTCACCTGAGTGCGCCCAGACTGTAGAGCGTCTTCATGCCAAGGTCACTCCTAAGCCAGGGTCAACTCACCTAGGACAGGTGGGGTTGGTGAGGGCAGCTCCCTCTAGAAATTAATGTCCTTCTCCCATAAGGATGTCCATGCTACGAAAGCAGTAACCTCCCTCTGTCTTGTCCCGTCCTGAATCCTGAGTTCTGAGATTAGTTCTCGGCCCCTGGGAGCTAGCTGTTCACTGAAGATAGGCTGAATTCTTTCGTTTCTTCCTGGATCCCAGGCGGCAAGAGGCATGCAATTCTCCAGCTCAGCCAGGGCAGCGGATGAGAACTTTGACTATTTGTTCAAGATTATCCTCATCGGGGATTCCAATGTGGGCAAGACGTGTGTGGTGCAGCATTTCACGTCCGGGGTCTACACGGAGGCGCAACAGAACACCATCGGGGTGGACTTCACTGTGCGCGCCCTGGAGATCGACGGCAAGAAAGTGAAGGTCAGAGGGGCACGCGGTGGGGGCGCCGCTTTTACCCATAGACCCTAACCCCGAAACATGGGCCTGAGGAGTAAAAGATGTAAATATAAAATATGAAATCATGAAAATACCAGGACAAAAGACATGGGAGTATTTATTTTTGTTACTGAGGAAGAGGAGATTCGGGCTCGAAACCCACAAACCATAAAGAAAATGATTGCTCCGCCTAACTATTACATTTAAAGGTCAAATTTATACTGTTTCTGTGTAATCGTCCTTGAGTGAAGTGAAAGCCATTTAAGGTCATTCCCCTCATCCATATTGGATTGTCAACCATCTCGTCCTCGACCGCTCCCTTTTCCTTCTGCCTTCTCTTGTTTCCAGTATCAGGGTCTTTTCCAATGAATCAGCTCTTTGCATCAGGTGGCCAAAGGATTGGAGTCTCAGCTACACCTTTAGTCCTGTCATGAATATTCAGGGTTGATTTCCTTTAGGAACCAGTCAATCTACATGATAAAAGGCAGGTAAAACCTTCCTGCAGAGCCAGGCTACGGGCGGCTGTGGGATTTAGTTCCCAGACCAGGGATTGCACCAGTGCCCCCTGCAGCGGAAGCCCTGAAAGCAGAGTCTTAACCACTGGGCCACCAAGAAAGTCCCAGTCAATGCTGTCACCTGAGTGCGCCCAGACTGTAGAGCGTCTTCATGCCAAGGTCACTCCTAAGCCAGGGTCAACTCACCTAGGACAGGTGGGGTTGGTGAGGGCAGCTCCCTCTAGAAATTAATGTCCTTCTCCCATAAGGATGTCCATGCTACGAAAGCAGTAACCTCCCTCTGTCTTGTCCCGTCCTGAATCCTGAGTTCTGAGATTAGTTCTCGGCCCCTGGGAGCTAGCTGTTCACTGAAGATAGGCTGAATTCTTTCGTTTCTTCCTGGATCCCAGGCGGCAAGAGGCATGCAATTCTCCAGCTCAGCCAGGGCAGCGGATGAGAACTTTGACTATTTGTTCAAGATTATCCTCATCGTGGATTCCAATGTTGGCAAGACGTGCTTGTTGCAGCATTTCACGTCCGGGGTCTACACGGAGGCGCAACAGAACACCATCGGGGTGGACTTCACTGTGCGCGCCCTGGAGATCGACGGCAAGAAAGTGAAGGTCAGAGGGGCACGCGGTGGGGGCGCCGCTTTTACCCATAGACCCTAACCCCGAAACATGGGCCTGAGGAGTAAAAGATGTAAATATAAAATATGAAATCATGAAAATACCAGGACAAAAGACATGGGAGTATTTATTTTTGTTACTGAGGAAGAGGAGATTCGGGCTCGAAACCCACAAACCATAAAGAAAATGATTGCTCCGCCTAACTATTACATTTAAAGGTCAAATTTATACTGTTTCTGTGTAATCGTCCTTGAGTGAAAGTGAAAGTCGCCCTGTTGTGTACTGGTTTTGATCCCATGGACTGACCCTGCCAGGTTCCTCTATCCATGGAAATCTCCATGCAAGACTACTGGAGTGAGTAGCCTTTCCCTTCTCCAGGGAATCTTCTTGACCCAGGAATTGAACCGGGGTCTCCTGCATTGCAGGCGGATTTTCTACCAGCTGAGCTACCAGGGAAGCTTATTATATGATGTATAATCGTATAAAGGTCAAATTTCTACACACTCAAAAATACTATAAACAAAGTCAAAAGCTGAATGACAAACTGGAAAGAAACATGTGCAAATATGGAACTAACTGAGGGCTAATCTCTTGGACATGAAAAGAGCTCTGATAGGGGATTCCCTTGTAGTCCAGCAGCTGGGATCCCATCCTTCCACTCCATGGGTTCAGTGCAACCAGGAACTAGGATCCCACAAGCCATGCTGCAGAACTCTGATGAATATCAAAGATAAGATCAACAACCAAATATAAAATGTAGGCAATTCACAGATTTGACAGAACTACTACTTTGCAGTTTTTATGCACACTGGCTCATACATTTATGTGACAAAGGAAAGGTGCCCACCGTCACTCATAATTAAAGAAATGAAATTTACAGTAAGATATCTTTTATGCATTTAATTTTAAAAAATCAAAAAGTGTTGGTGAAAATGTAATAAATGAATCTTGCTTGGGATCCTTATGAAACAAACCCAATAGTGGAAAGACTGTGGAGCTAATCAGGAAAACATAATATGTCCTCAGTATTAGATGATATGTGCGGGCTCACTGTTTTAGTCTCTAGTTTTGTGTATGTTTGAAAATTTTTCTTTAAAAAATAAATTTTATAAATAATGTAAGTGTATTAAAAAACAGGCACCGGGTTTCCCTGGTGGCTCAGTGGTAAAGAACTCGCCTGCCAGTGAAGGAAACACAAGAGACTCAGGTTCTATCCCTGGGTCAGGAAGATCCCCTGGAAGAGGAAATGGCAACCCACCCCAGTAGTCTTGCCTGGGAAATCCCATGGACAGAGGAGCCTGGTGGGCTACAGTCCATGGGGTCATAAAGAGTTGTACACAACTTAGGGACTAAACAACAACAACCATTATGAGGACATTTACAAACATGAACAACTGAGTTGCCCTTCAAAATTGAAGCAGTTCAGCCAATACTATGACCTTTACCAGTATTGAAAGACAAACCCCAAAATCTAGACAAGGGGATGGTATGTGCTAGAAAGGCAAAAGAACACCACACCCCAGGACCCTAGAGCCACCCCTCTGGCTGAAGGGTCCCTGAGGAAAGGCACCCAACCTGCAAGCATGTGCCGATGACCCTCAGCAGCCACGGAAAAAGGATTCAAATTTCTACACACTCAAAAATACTATAAACAAAGTCAAAAGCTGAATGACAAACTGGAAAGAAACATGTGCAAATATGGAACTAACTGAGGGCTAATCTCTTGGACATGAAAAGAGCTCTGATAGGGGATTCCCTTGTAGTCCAGCAGCTGGGATCCCATCCTTCCACTCCATGGGTTCAGTGCAACCAGGAACTAGGATCCCACAAGCCATGCTGCAGAACTCTGATGAATATCAAAGATAAGATCAACAACCAAATATAAAATGTAGGCAATTCACAGATTTGACAGAACTACTACTTTGCAGTTTTTATGCACACTGGCTCATACATTTATGTGACAAAGGAAAGGTGCCCACCGTCACTCATAATTAAAGAAATGAAATTTACAGTAAGATATCTTTTATGCATTTAATTTTAAAAAATCAAAAAGTGTTGGTGAAAATGTAATAAATGAATCTTGCTTGGGATCCTTATGAAACAAACCCAATAGTGGAAAGACTGTGGAGCTAATCAGGAAAACATAATATGTCCTCAGTATTAGATGATATGTGCGGGCTCACTGTTTTAGTCTCTAGTTTTGTGTATGTTTGAAAATTTTTCTTTAAAAAATAAATTTTATAAATAATGTAAGTGTATTAAAAAACAGGCACCGGGTTTCCCTGGTGGCTCAGTGGTAAAGAACTCGCCTGCCAGTGAAGGAAACACAAGAGACTCAGGTTCTATCCCTGGGTCAGGAAGACCCCCTGGAAGAGGAAATGGCAACCCACCCCAGTAGTCTTGCCTGGGAAATCCCATGGACAGAGGAGCCTGGTGGGCTACAGTCCATGGGGTCATAAAGAGTTGTACACAACTTAGGGACTAAACAACAACAACCATTATGAGGACATTTACAAACATGAACAACTGAGTTGCCCTTCAAAATTGAAGCAGTTCAGCCAATACTATGACCTTTACCAGTATTGAAAGACAAACCCCAAAATCTAGACAAGGGGATGGTATGTGCTAGAAAGGCAAAAGAACACCACACCCCAGGACCCTAGAGCCACCCCTCTGGCTGAAGGGTCCCTGAGAGGAGGGCACCCAACCTGCAAGCATGTGCCGATGACCCTCAGCAGCCACGGAATAAACAGACTCTTGGGCCCCACCCACATGTCCTGAATCTGGACCTGTAGATGTGAGACCCAGGAAATGACGTCGGTGAGCACATTCCCATCAGACATGGGAACTCCTTGTGAAGACCCCCTTCCTGCCCTCCTCCAGATGCAGGTGTGGGACACCGCCGGCCAGGAGCGCTTCCGGACCATCACCCAAAGCTACTACCGCAGCGCCCACGCAGCCATCATCGCCTATGACCTCACCCGGCGGTCCACGTTCGAGTCTGTTCCTCACTGGATTCACGAGATAGAGAAATATGGAGCAGCAAACTTGGTCATCATGCTGATTGGTATGTTGATTTCAAGGCATTTTACTTTCCTCTATGTCCCGGCCCCACGTTCAGCTTTTTCTGTGTTTCCAGGGGTAGAAAGTCGTAAAAGCACATGTGGTGGATAGGGCCTCGGAAAACGTCTGGGCCAGAAATGCCCATCAGGTTCACTTGAGCATGACAGAGGAGGTGGCGTGAACTTGTTAAGAACACAGATTCAGGGACTTCCCTGGTGGTGCAGTGGTTGAGACCCTGCACTCCCAACGCAGGGGGCATTCATTCAATCTCTGGTTGGGGAACTAGGAGGCCACATGCTGCACAGTAAGGCCAAAAATATAAAATAAAATAATAGAGGGGCTTCCCTGGTGGTCCAGTGGGTAAGGACACCAACGACACTGCCTTGCAGTGCAAGGGGTGCCAGTTCGATCCCTGGCCTGGGAAGATCCCATGTGCCACGGAGCGGCTGGACCAATGTGTCCAATTACCGAGCCGGAGCTCTGGAGTGCAAGCACCCAGAGCCGGTGCTCTGCGACAACAGAGGCCACTGCGACGGGAGGTGCCCATGGGCCAGAGAACAAAGATGGATGAAAATTAATGAATGAAAGATCAACAGAAGTGGCCAAAAATAAGATAAAATAAAATAAAATAACAGAATATAGATTCCAAGACCCCACCCTAGAGTTTCTCATTGCAAAAACGTGAGACATACAGATGAAGGCGCACGCTGGCTGATTCAACGCACCTATTTGCATACTATACAGGAAGGGCTCTGTAGTCTGAGGTTTGCAGCCTCTCAGACGGCTCTTAATCCCCGGGGAGCCACTTAGATGACTATGACTGACAACTCTCTTGAATGACTGCTAAAATCCTAAGCAAATCTTCATAACAAATTGACATCAAAATGAACATCAACTTCAGCTACACTAAGTGAACTCAAAGCTTGAAACACATTCCGTCCCACTGTACATTCAGAAATAGGTAACTTCCCAGGTGGCGCTAGAGACAAAGAATCTGCCTGTCAGTGCAGGAGATGCAAGACACGTGGGTTCTATCCCTGGCTCAGGAAGATCCCTTGGAGGAGGAACTGGCCACCCACTCCAGTCTTCTTGCCTAGGATGGCAAATCCCATGGACAGGGGAGCCTGGTGGGCTACAGTCCATGTGACCTCCCCTATGGTATTAGCTTTGCAAGCAGCGTACCACCGCTCCTGAGGATACTGCTGCTTACCAGGTGGCTGCTTAGTTTCAGCAACATGGTTTAGGTTCTCGCTACTCAAAGTGTGGTCTGCAGACCATCAACATCATCATCACTGGGTTTTTGTTTGTTTCAGAGCAGTTTAAAGCTCTTAGCAGGGCTTCCGTGGTGGTCCAGTGGGTAGAAAGTCCTCCTTGTGGTGCAAGGGACATGAGTTCAATCCCTGGCCCAGGAAGATCCCACGTGCTGCAGAGCAGCTGGACCAGTGTGTCCACTTGTGAGCCAGCACTCTGGAGTACATGCACCCAAAGCCGGGGCTCTGTGTCAAGAGAAGCCACTGAGAGGGAGGCCCACACAGGTCAAAGAATAAAGATGGATGAAAATAAATAAATTTTTAAAAATCAATGAAAAGAGGCCAAAATTTTAAAAAAAGAAAAAAGTTCTTAGCAAAATTGAGAGGAAGGTACAGAGACTTCCCATGTATCCCCTGACCCCACACATGCATAGCCCCTCCTATATCAACATCCTTCAACAAAGCGGAACATTTGTTACAAAGAATGCCCTCACATCATAATCATTTAAAGTCTGAGACATACAGATGAAGGCGCACGCTGGCTGATTCAACGCACCTATTTGCATACTATACAGGAAGGGCTCTGTAGTCTGAGGTTTGCAGCCTCTCAGACGGCTCTTAATCCCCGGGGAGCCACTTAGATGACTATGACTGACAACTCTCTTGAATGACTGCTAAAATCCTAAGCAAATCTTCATAACAAATTGACATCAAAATGAACATCAACTTCAGCTACACTAAGTGAACTCAAAGCTTGAAACACATTCCGTCCCACTGTACATTCAGAAATAGGTAACTTCCCAGGTGGCGCTAGAGACAAAGAATCTGCCTGTCAGTGCAGGAGATGCAAGACACGTGGGTTCTATCCCTGGCTCAGGAAGATCCCTTGGAGGAGGAACTGGCCACCCACTCCAGTCTTCTTGCCTAGGATGGCAAATCCCATGGACAGGGGAGCCTGGTGGGCTACAGTCCATGTGACCTCCCCTATGGTATTAGCTTTGCAAGCAGCGTACCACCGCTCCTGAGGATACTGCTGCTTACCAGGTGGCTGCTTAGTTTCAGCAACATGGTTTAGGTTCTCGCTACTCAAAGTGTGGTCTGCAGACCATCAACATCATCATCACTGGGTTTTTGTTTGTTTCAGAGCAGTTTAAAGCTCTTAGCAGGGCTTCCGTGGTGGTCCAGTGGGTAGAAAGTCCTCCTTGTGGTGCAAGGGACATGAGTTCAATCCCTGGCCCAGGAAGATCCCACGTGCTGCAGAGCAGCTGGACCAGTGTGTCCACTTGTGAGCCAGCACTCTGGAGTACATGCACCCAAAGCCGGGGCTCTGTGTCAAGAGAAGCCACTGAGAGGGAGGCCCACACAGGTCAAAGAATAAAGATGGATGAAAATAAATAAATTTTTAAAAATCAATGAAAAGAGGCCAAAATTTTAAAAAAAGAAAAAAGTTCTTAGCAAAATTGAGAGGAAGGTACAGAGACTTCCCATGTATCCCCTGACCCCACACATGCATAGCCCCTCCTATATCAACATCCTTCAACAAAGCGGAACATTTGTTACAAAGAATGATCCTACAGTGACACATCATAATCATTTAAAGTCTGTAGTTTACATTATGAATCATCCTTGGTGTTGTACTTTCTATGAATTTGGACAAATGTATGATGACAAGTACTCACCACGATGATATCAAAGAGTGTGCTTCCACTTCCCTGAAAAGCCACAGCATCCACATCGTTTTGGGGTTTGTTAAGAATGCCCCATCTCAGGCCTCATCCCAAACCTACTGGATCCAAATTGATTCTAGAGAGATCCACATGCAAAGCAAAGTTTGCAGAGCACAGGTCTAGACAGCTGCTATGAAACAGAGAAAAAGCTACCCATTGACAAGAATATCCTAGCTCTGTGGTAAGTCACCCTCTGAACCTCAGTTTCCTCATCTAGAACATTCAACCAATAGTCACTTCTAAAGATTTAGTAAGAAAAAGTGTATGTATAGCTAGACAGTGCCTGGCACATGGTAAGTGGGATTTGCTTCTAGATGTTTCATTTGTTTGAGGAAACTAGTTCATCTAAGTTCCTTAAATAATTGAGGAAGGCTTATGGTGAGGGTACAAGTCCCTGGGACCTAGGAAAAGTCAGCAATCAAGCCCACCGAGAGCGGGAGCCACAGTGGAGCCAGGCCACCCACCCCAATCAGGAAGCCAGGTTCCCTCCTCTCAGGCCTGGGCTCTGTGAACCAGCCTCCTCCGACGCTTTGCAACCCGCTGGATTGTAGCCCACCAGGCTCCTCCAGCCATGGAATTCTCCAGGCAAGAATACTGGAGCAGGCTGCCATTCTCTTCTCCAAGGGATCTTCCCAATCCAGGGATCGAGCCCGGGTCTCCGGCATCCCTGTACTGGCAGGCAGGTTCTTTACCATGAGCCGCCTGGGAAACCTCCCCCGGTAGCACGCATCTGGCTCCTCTCTCAGAGCCGCTTCCTGTCTGGTGGCAGTGTGGGCCGCCACTCTCTCTCTCACCCTGAGCCCTCCCTCTGGGATTCCTCCAGGCATCAGTCCCAGCCTGCTTCTGCCACAGAAGCCCTCACTCTCTCATACTCTCTAGCTCACATGCCTCAGAGAGGAACTCCCATTGCCCCACGCCTTCTTTTCATGACAAAGCCAGGCCCAGGTTTCTGGCCCACCTCCCGGCAGGCAGGCCTGGAGTGAGGCGCTCACCCTAGACCTCCCCCAGTGGGAGAGGCAGTCCCAGGTCCTGGCACATGTCATTGCCACACCCAGCCATTTATTATTACCACCCAGATTGCAGAAAGGACTTGGTGTTCTAGAACCACTGTTTCCCTGTCTTTGCTGTTTTAAGTCATCGTCTAGCTCTGATCACCTGATGCAAGGAGCCCACTCATTGGAAAGAGACCCTGTTGCGGGGAAAGACTGAGGGCAGGAGAAAGGGGAAACAGAGGATGAGATGGTGGGATGGCCTCGCCAACTCAGTGGATGTGAGTTTGAGCAAGCTCCAGGAGATAATGAAGGACAGAGAAGCCTGGTGTGCTGCAGTCCATAGAGTCACAATGAGTCAGACACAACTTAGCAACTGAACAAGGAACCCCTACTGTATGCTCACCCTTGAGGAGACTGCTGCTTTGTGCCTCGTTCTGTTTCTTGTAACTTAAGAGTCAAAGTCATTCCGAGAGCCTAGATAGGGCCCGTGCCTTCCTGCTGCATCAGATCAAAAACCCCTAGTCCACAGCCGGTTGCCCAAGAAGACGTGCCTCCCATTTGGTCCCCTCCTTCTTTCGGAGGGCCTGCGTCTCTTCCCACGTGCTTGGAACTGGGAAACAGGGGTTGGAGAGGCCGGGAGGCGGCCTGCACCCAGAGCACAACTGGTCTCTTTGGCAAAGACTGAGCGACTCCACTCTCTTGTTACTTCTCAGCCAAAAGGACCAGAAACTATTTTTTTTTTTTTTAACTTTTATTTTACTTTTAACTTTTACAGAGTTTTGTTGTTTACAGATACGTATGTTCCCAGATTAGTTATATGTATATCCCCCCTCCAGAAACTTTTTTGATTTGACTTATGATATACATGACACTTATTCTAGAGGCAGAGCACCAAGGTATAAAAATAAACCCTGATTCCGCCTAACCCCCCAAAGAACCAGCCTGCTTCTGCCACAGAAGCCCTCACTCTCTCATACTCTCTAGCTCACATGCCTCAGAGAGGAACTCCCATTGCCCCACGCCTTCTTTTCATGACAAAGCCAGGCCCAGGTTTCTGGCCCACCTCCCGGCAGGCAGGCCTGGAGTGAGGCGCTCACCCTAGACCTCCCCCAGTGGGAGAGGCAGTCCCAGGTCCTGGCACATGTCATTGCCACACCCAGCCATTTATTATTACCACCCAGATTGCAGAAAGGACTTGGTGTTCTAGAACCACTGTTTCCCTGTCTTTGCTGTTTTAAGTCATCGTCTAGCTCTGATCACCTGATGCAAGGAGCCCACTCATTGGAAAGAGACCCTGTTGCGGGGAAAGACTGAGGGCAGGAGAAAGGGGAAACAGAGGATGAGATGGTGGGATGGCCTCGCCAACTCAGTGGATGTGAGTTTGAGCAAGCTCCAGGAGATAATGAAGGACAGAGAAGCCTGGTGTGCTGCAGTCCATGGAGTCGCAAAGAGTCAGACACAACTTAGCAACTGAACAAGGAACCCCTACTGTATGCTCACCCTTGAGGAGACTGCTGCTTTGTGCCTCGTTCTGTTTCTTGTAACTTAAGAGTCAAAGTCATTCCGAGAGCCTAGATAGGGCCCGTGCCTTCCTGCTGCATCAGATCAAAAGCCCCTAGTCCACAGCCGGTTGCCCAAGAAGACGTGCCTCCCATTTGGTCCCCTCCTTCTTTCGGAGGGCCTGCGTCTCTTCCCACGTGCTTGGAACTGGGAAACAGGGGTTGGAGAGGCCGGGAGGCGGCCTGCACCCAGAGCACAACTGGTCTCTTTGGCAAAGACTGAGCGACTCCACTCTCTTGTTACTTCTCAGCCAAAAGGACCAGAAACTATTTTTTTTTTTTTTAACTTTTATTTTACTTTTAACTTTTACAGAGTTTTGTTGTTTACAGATACGTATGTTCCCAGATTAGTTATATGTATATCCCCCCTCCAGAAACTTTTTTGATTTGACTTATGATATACATGACACTTATTCTAGAGGCAGAGCACCAAGGTATAAAAATAAACCCTGATTCCGCCTAACCCCCCAAAGAACCAGATTTCTGCCCCAATAACCACTTCTCCAAAGCACCGAGGAGGACGCTGGCCCGGTGTCTGATAGCCTTCACCCTAGCTGCTCTTGAAGCGTGAGAACCAGGAGGGCGGGACAGGAGGACGTGGTGACGGATGGCGCTGACTTGGCTCCACTCGGCATCCTCTCCTGTGTCCCTTCACTGAACCCTCACAGCACCCAAAGGAGCAGCGACCACCATGCTCCTTTCCCACTGGGGAAATCGAGGCCTGTGGAGGTTAAGATGCAAGTAACCGGGCCAAGGAACCTACTGACAGGTGAGGCAGGGCTTGAACCAGAGCCCCGGTGGTTCAGTTCCTTTCCAAACCCTTCCCAGCGGCGGTTCAGGCTAACCGTCCCCAGGGCCCCCTGGAGCTCTGGCCGCAGTGCCTCATCCACTCCAGTGCCTGGACTTTGCAGTCAAGACAGATTTGGGTTCAAATCTCTCTCTCTGTCCTTCCTGTCTAACCTTGGGCTCATCCTGCTCTCTGACTTTCGACTTCATCGTCTATAAAACTGGCACCTGCTTCCAAGGTTGTGTTGAATGGAAATGATTAAACAAAGTAACACATAACGCACTTGGCACAGGGCTGAGACCGCAGCCCGGGAACCCGGGGGCGACAGAGCCGAGCAGGCCAGGAAGCAGGGAACCCCGCCAAGGGCAGCTCCCAGAGAAGGAAGCTTGGGCGACACTCCCACGCACCTCACCGAGGGGAATCAGGCAGTTTTAATCTCACTGGTTTCCCCCCAGGAAAGTCGGCTGGATCCCTTTTGCATTAAATTCACAGGTTTTCCAGGAAATCTTGGAGCAGAAGAACCCTGAAAGCCGCCCTGCCTGGGTAGTCTGCTCTGGGCTACTTTGGAAAGCATCACCCGGTCTTTACCTCTCTCACCTCCCTTGCGGGCCCCGCCCTTCTGAGCCGCCCCCGCCAGCACCGCCCTAAACTCCTCCTCTCTCCGCTGCAGAAACAGAGGGGACAGAGGAGGGGAACAAATGTCAAGATGTGGTGGGACTTCCAGGAATCCCCAACATTTGACTTATGATATACATGACACTTATTCTAGAGGCAGAGCACCAAGGTATAAAAATAAACCCTGATTCCGCCTAACCCCCCAAAGAACCAGATTTCTGCCCCAATAACCACTTCTCCAAAGCACCGAGGAGGACGCTGGCCCGGTGTCTGATAGCCTTCACCCTAGCTGCTCTTGAAGCGTGAGAACCAGGAGGGCGGGACAGGAGGACGTGGTGACGGATGGCGCTGACTTGGCTCCACTCGGCATCCTCTCCTGTGTCCCTTCACTGAACCCTCACAGCACCCAAAGGAGCAGCGACCACCATGCTCCTTTCCCACTGGGGAAATCGAGGCCTGTGGAGGTTAAGATGCAAGTAACCGGGCCAAGGAACCTACTGACAGGTGAGGCAGGGCTTGAACCAGAGCCCCGGTGGTTCAGTTCCTTTCCAAACCCTTCCCAGCGGCGGTTCAGGCTAACCGTCCCCAGGGCCCCCTGGAGCTCTGGCCCGCAGTGCCTCATCCACTCCAGTGCCTGGACTTTGCAGTCAAGACAGATTTGGGTTCAAATCTCTCTCTCTGTCCTTCCTGTCTAACCTTGGGCTCATCCTGCTCTCTGACTTTCGACTTCATCGTCTATAAAACTGGCACCTGCTTCCAAGGTTGTGTTGAATGGAAATGATTAAACAAAGTAACACATAACGCACTTGGCACAGGGCTGAGACCGCAGCCCGGGAACCCGGGGGCGACAGAGCCGAGCAGGCCAGGAAGCAGGGAACCCCGCCAAGGGCAGCTCCCAGAGAAGGAAGCTTGGGCGACACTCCCACGCACCTCACCGAGGGGAATCAGGCAGTTTTAATCTCACTGGTTTCCCCCCAGGAAAGTCGGCTGGATCCCTTTTGCATTAAATTCACAGGTTTTCCAGGAAATCTTGGAGCAGAAGAACCCTGAAAGCCGCCCTGCCTGGGTAGTCTGCTCTGGGCTACTTTGGAAAGCATCACCCGGTCTTTACCTCTCTCACCTCCCTTGCGGGCCCCGCCCTTCTGAGCCGCCCCCGCCAGCACCGCCCTAAACTCCTCCTCTCTCCGCTGCAGAAACAGAGGGGACAGAGGAGGGGAACAAATGTCAAGATGTGGTGGGACTTCCAGGAATCCCCCAACTGTTTCTTGGTTATTGACTCCCTCATCTGTCTGTTGTGAGAACCGTCTCAGACGGCCCCATACTTAACTGGTTCCAGAAACCCCCCAGAGACGATGTGGAGGTGTCCCTGATGTTCCCCTTTGTGACGCACCCAAGGCTGACCCCAGGGGTCTGGCTCTTTTCTGCCAGGGGCCTCCTTGCCTTCATCTGGGGTGGTCAGTGATGGCATTCCCTCACAGAAGTGTCCCTCCCCTTCCACCACATTTTCCATTCCATCTCCACGGTTCTGCACACAAATGATTTCTCTCTCTCTCAAGTTTACCCCTGCCCCTCGAGGCCACATCACCAGCACACAAAAGTCAAAGAGACGATTGTGCATTATCTGTCCTGTTCCTTCAGCTTTCCAGCCATCGACAGGGAGCCCAACTTCTCAGTAAGGCCTCTGTCTAAAGCCCTCGGTGTCCTCATCGCTCACAAGATAAGGCACAAATTCCTGAACAGCCTTCACAGGATGCCCTGCTCTCCCTGGAGACTGCTTATCTTTTTCTCCTCCCCCTCTGCTCTGCTTCTAACTTCTTAACTCTTCTTACTCCCTCAGTGTAAGGCTTTAGGGGCCAGCTTTCTTTTGTACTGTTATGTGGCTGTTCTGTCTCCTTTCTTTGGCATCTGTCATTTCTCTGCTTAGAATCTCAGGCAAACCTTCCACTTAAATTCTTGTTTTATTTAAAGGTTCTCAATCTCTCAGCAAAAACTTTTAGGACCAGAGATTTCACAGTTCAGAATGTGTCAGCTCTTACAAGGCTGCATTCTATGCTATGTGGTAACCTTAGGGGTTGGGCCAATGCCCTAGGGTCAAATGCATTAATATTTATACAGTGAAATGTATGACTAGTCATACAAAGCAGGTGGAATAAAAATTTCAAATGGCCAGCTGAGGGCAGATGTTACTGTCAGATGAATTAGCAAAAAACGTAAGAGCTGCAGACAGAGTGTTTTGGATTTGGGTGATGTGGATAAAGGATTATACACCTGTACCACCAACAACTGGTACCATTCAATCCCCGGAGAACAGAGGAGGGGAACAAATGTCAAGATGTGGTGGGACTTCCAGGAATCCCCCAACTGTTTCTTGGTTATTGACTCCCTCATCTGTCTGTTGTGAGAACCGTCTCAGACGGCCCCATACTTAACTGGTTCCAGAAACCCCCCAGAGACGATGTGGAGGTGTCCCTGATGTTCCCCTTTGTGACGCACCCAAGGCTGACCCCAGGGGTCTGGCTCTTTTCTGCCAGGGGCCTCCTTGCCTTCATCTGGGGTGGTCAGTGATGGCATTCCCTCACAGAAGTGTCCCTCCCCTTCCACCACATTTTCCATTCCATCTCCACGGTTCTGCACACAAATGATTTCTCTCTCTCTCAAGTTTACCCCTGCCCCTCGAGGCCACATCACCAGCACACAAAAGTCAAAGAGACGATTGTGCATTATCTGTCCTGTTCCTTCAGCTTTCCAGCCATCGACAGGGAGCCCAACTTCTCAGTAAGGCCTCTGTCTAAAGCCCTCGGTGTCCTCATCGCTCACAAGATAAGGCACAAATTCCTGAACAGCCTTCACAGGATGCCCTGCTCTCCCTGGAGACTGCTTATCTTTTTCTCCTCCCCCTCTGCTCTGCTTCTAACTTCTTAACTCTTCTTACTCCCTCAGTGTAAGGCTTTAGGGGCCAGCTTTCTTTTGTACTGTTATGTGGCTGTTCTGTCTCCTTTCTTTGGCATCTGTCATTTCTCTGCTTAGAATCTCAGGCAAACCTTCCACTTAAATTCTTGTTTTATTTAAAGGTTCTCAATCTCTCAGCAAAAACTTTTAGGACCAGAGATTTCACAGTTCAGAATGTGTCAGCTCTTACAAGGCTGCATTCTATGCTATGTGGTAACCTTAGGGGTTGGGCCAATGCCCTAGGGTCAAATGCATTAATATTTATACAGTGAAATGTATGACTAGTCATACAAAGCAGGTGGAATAAAAATTTCAAATGGCCAGCTGAGGGCAGATGTTACTGTCAGATGAATTAGCAAAAAACGTAAGAGCTGCAGACAGAGTGTTTTGGATTTGGGTGATGTGGATAAAGGATTATACACCTGTACCACCAACAACTGGTACCATTCACCTGGTCCTTAGCACATGGTGTTTCCTGACCTGTCTCCGCCTGATATAGCTATTTACTTGTCCATGGGCATCTCATGCCTCCCTAACAAGATAAACAGCCCCTCCCTGTATCTCTCTGGGTGCCCAACACAGAGCACTTAGCAAGCACGGACTTGGATTGCACATAACAAATCCACAGTTTCTTTCCTTTCCGCATGGTATCCTGGTCCATCCTAAGGTACACAGCCTCCAGCTTTAGGGAGGCTGCACAGAAGACAGTCAGGGCTATTAATCTTCTGTGGCCACAGGGCAGCTGGGAGGAGCAGATTATAAAAGTGTGACCCAGGGACTTCCCTGGTGATCCAGTGGTTAAGAATCCACCTGTCCTGGACAACAAGGACATTTGCCCTCTGCCCCTGCAGAGACCAGACCCTGTGCTGTTGAGAGCTGCTGACCTTCAATACCCCGTGATGGAGATCAGGGTGTGATAGAAGCACTCTGTGCTCCAGGGAATCTGGTGGGGCAGGTCTTTAGATAGGTGGATGCTTTTAGGAACAGCTTTTATTATCTCAATCCTTACATCTCCTCCTATTTAGAAAAGCACTAAGTCTCCTCATGGTGACATCAGATCCTCGTGACTAATTGCAGACCCTTTGTAAAATGGCTGTTTAATAATATGAAACTCCCCCCTCACCAAAATCCTTAAATATTGACCTACTGCTTGCTGCCTCTTTGGAGCAGTCTCTCAGAGCTATCTGAGGTGCTGCCTCCCAGGCTGCAGTCCTAATTATGCCCCAAATAAAACTTGACCCACAACTCTAAATAATAATAAAAAAAAGAATCCACCTGTCAATGCAAAGTGCAATCCCTGGTCTGGGAACTAAGAACCCACATACCTTAGGGCAGCTAAGCTTATGTACCGCAACTACTGAGCCTGCGCACCTGAGGACCCAGGCTCCATAACAGAAGAAGCCGCTGCAATGAGAAGAGCGCCCATAGCAGAAAGTAGTCCCTGCTCACGGCCATGAGGGAAAGCCCATGGACTGCAACAAAGACCCGGCACAGCCACAAATAAATAAATAGTGAGTAAATCTTAAACAACAACAACAACAAAATGCCAACCAGTCCAGAACCCACACATCAAGCTGAAAGCTGCAGAGAGGCAGACCGGACTTCAGCTCAGGGATTCCCACTCCATAGCATCCCTTCCACCAACCAAAGGGCTCTCACGCCCCTCTTCTGGAAGCAGGGCTTTGCCCCCAGCTTAAACCTTGCCAGCTGTAGAAATGCATACAGTTCTCTTAAAGGTACTCCCTTAATGTCTCCTGTGGCTGCTGGAACCAATTACCATCAACTGAGTGGCTTGAAACAGCAGAAGTGTGATCTCTTTCAGTTTTGGACGCCAGCAGTCTGACCTCAGTATCAGCAGGCGGAAATCGAGCTGTCAGCAGGGCGCTGGTCCCTCTGGAGGCTTGTGGGAAGAGCCTGCTGCTTGCCTCGCCAGCTTCTGGTGGCTGCCAGCATTCCTTGGCTTGTGGCCACATCACTCTGGGGTCTGCCATCCTCATGCCCCCTGTGAGCGTACTCAAGTCTTCCTCTACTGGCTCTTGTAAACGTGCATGTGATTATGTTTAGAGCACACCCAGCTAATCTAACATATTTTCCTTTTTCCACCCTCAATCCCCATCCCCATCTCAACATCCTTAATCACATCTGCAAAGACTGTTTTTCCAAATAGGGTAACAGTTACGGTTTCCAGGGATGAGAACCTAGTATCTTCGGGACCATTTTTAAGCCAACCATAGTACCAGAAGGGATAATATATAGTGGCAAAAAAAAAATTCTTAGGTTTAACCTTCATTGGGGATGATTACGATCTACGTCTGGCTTTGTCAATGAGCAGGTTAGTGACTTGTTACTATGAGAAAATATTTTTTTCCCAATCCTTTTTATTGGAACATATATAAAGAGAAGCATATCAACATTGATTTATCACAAAGGGAACACCTATATAAACATGGCCCTCCTCGGGTCAAAAAAAAAAAAAATGAATATGGCCAACACCCTCCCTTCAGGCGCCCCTTCATGCCCCGCCCCAAGTCACCCCCTCTTCTCCCCCAGAGTGCTCACTCCCTTCCTTCACTTTACCATCTTACCATCTAACCCCACATCACCAAGTTTTAACCCAGCATCATAGTTTCGTTCTGCTATTGCTTTTGAACTTTATATAAGTGTGGTCATACAAATATCTTTTATGTCTAAGTTTCTTTGCCTCAACATTGAGTTTAGGAGTTTCATCCACATTGTTGCATGTAACTGTTAACTTATTCTTTTGCATAATGTGTAGAATCTTCCTTTGCAAAGTCTTTCTTTTCTCTATTGGTGATAGACATTTGAGTTTATTCAGTGTGGGATGATTAGGAAAATTGCTGTTCTGAACATCCTTGTATATGTTTCTTGGTGCACATGGGCACACGTTTCTGTTGGATGTACATCTGAGAGCAGAACTGCATGTTCCTGCAATTCCAGAAAGACCCTCGCAGACTCCATACTCCCGCTGGCAGGGTCTGCAAGTTGCTCTACATCCTGGCCAGCTCTTGCTGTTGTCAGATCTTTTCATGTCATCTATCCCAGTGTGTGTCCTGATATCACAGATGGTTTTAGTTTGCCTTTCTCTGTTCATTGTTGAGTACCTTTTCATACACTTATTAGCTATTTGAATACTCTCTTTTCAAATCTCTGGTCCAGTTTTCTACTTGCTGTCTTGTTCTTATCGATTCCTACGAGTACCTTATGTTTCCTGGAAATAAGCCTACCTTAGTTTGGGTCTTCCAGGAAGATGTCAGGGCAGGATCAGACAGACACGCAGGAGCTTTATTGGGAGAAATGGCTGTGACGGGTGAAGAGGAGGGAGCAGAAGGTGGCGATGCAGACCTGCTCCTGGGAAGGGGAGAAGGGAGGAGGGAGTAGAGGTTCAGGCTGAGCACAGATCTAAGAAACAGTTCATTCAGCCCTGAGCCAAAGTCGCCTGACGAGGCATGGAATCCTGACCTCCGCAGCGGGGGCCTGCGTTCATGTCCTCCTATGCTGGGGCCTCTGCACCCACCTCACCCTGATGCATCTCAAGGGAGCTGGGATCAAAAAAAATGAATATGGCCAACACCCTCCCTTCAGGCGCCCCTTCATGCCCCGCCCCAAGTCACCCCCTCTTCTCCCCCAGAGTGCTCACTCCCTTCCTTCACTTTACCATCTTACCATCTAACCCCACATCACCAAGTTTTAACCCAGCATCATAGTTTCGTTCTGCTATTGCTTTTGAACTTTATATAAGTGTGGTCATACAAATATCTTTTATGTCTAAGTTTCTTTGCCTCAACATTGAGTTTAGGAGTTTCATCCACATTGTTGCATGTAACTGTTAACTTATTCTTTTGCATAATGTGTAGAATCTTCCTTTGCAAAGTCTTTCTTTTCTCTATTGGTGATAGACATTTGAGTTTATTCAGTGTGGGATGATTAGGAAAATTGCTGTTCTGAACATCCTTGTATATGTTTCTTGGTGCACATGGGCACACGTTTCTGTTGGATGTACATCTGAGAGCAGAACTGCATGTTCCTGCAATTCCAGAAAGACCCTCGCAGACTCCATACTCCCGCTGGCAGGGTCTGCAAGTTGCTCTACATCCTGGCCAGCTCTTGCTGTTGTCAGATCTTTTCATGTCATCTATCCCAGTGTGTGTCCTGATATCACAGATGGTTTTAGTTTGCCTTTCTCTGTTCATTGTTGAGTACCTTTTCATACACTTATTAGCTATTTGAATACTCTCTTTTCAAATCTCTGGTCCAGTTTTCTACTTGCTGTCTTGTTCTTATCGATTCCTACGAGTACCTTATGTTTCCTGGAAATAAGCCTACCTTAGTTTGGGTCTTCCAGGAAGATGTCAGGGCAGGATCAGACAGACACGCAGGAGCTTTATTGGGAGAAATGGCTGTGACGGGTGAAGAGGAGGGAGCAGAAGGTGGCGATGCAGACCTGCTCCTGGGAAGGGGAGAAGGGAGGAGGGAGTAGAGGTTCAGGCTGAGCACAGATCTAAGAAACAGTTCATTCAGCCCTGAGCCAAAGTCGCCTGACGAGGCATGGAATCCTGACCTCCGCAGCGGGGGCCTGCGTTCATGTCCTCCTATGCTGGGGCCTCTGCACCCACCTCACCCTGATGCATCTCAAGGGAATTATGCTGAGCAAAGCCAGTCTCCAGAGGCTACATACGACTTTCCTGGTGGTACTTTGGTTCAGATCTGTCTGCAGTTTGGTTGTGCTGAGTCATCATTCTCGTTGCTCTACGGGGCAGGCTGGGGGGCTGTTTGTGCGGCTCACAGGCTGCCCTCTGCTGCTGTGGCCTCTCTTGTCATGAAGAGTGGACTCTAGGGCGTGGGGCCTCAACAGTTCGGACATGCAGGCTCAGTAGTTGTGGCTCACAGGGCTTAGTTGCTCTGAGGCATGGGAATTCTTCCCAGATCAGGGATAGAACCTGCGTCCCTTGGACTGGCAGGTGGCTTCCTACCTACTATACCACAGGGAAGCCCTACATCGTACTCTTGAAATGACAAAATTATATAGACGGAGAACAAAGTGCTGTGTTAGTTACTAGGAGTTAGGAAACAGAGCTGGTGGGAGGTCATAAAGGGTAGAACAGGGAATACTCCATGCGATGGAGCTGTTCTGTATCTTGACTGTGGTGGCGGTCGTAGGAATCTACACATGTGATCAAACTGCACACACAGGCACACTCACACACACACACAAAGGAGTGTGTGCTAACTTGTGAAACCTGAGTAAGCGCTATGGGTTCATCAGTGTTGGTTTCCTGGTTTTGACATTGCCCTGTAGTTCTGCAAGAGGTTAACACCGGAGGAAACGGAGTGAAGAGTCCATTAGCCCTCCTTGAAGATATATAAATCTATAGTGTGTGTGTGTGTGTGTGTGTGTGTGTAATTTCTTGTGCATCTAGAGTTTTCCCAGATAGGAAGAGGTACTGTTTTTCATAGGAGAAGTGTCACCAGGGAGGGCAAAAGATCTAAAAAGACTCTTTAGGAGGACAGGAAAGAAACACAGGTCTAGCCCACCTTAATTACTGTAGCTTGTTGTCTGGTTAAACAAACCTGGTGAGAAAGTACTAATCTCACCTTTAGATTCCTGCCTCAGAGAGATCAAAGTCCAGTGACTGGATGAAGGACTGTAGAGATTGAGGAGGAGGAGGAGTGAGAGAAGTGGAATACTTCTCCTCTTACAGGGAATCCTGGGCTGTGCAGGCAAGACCCCTCACTGAGCTTCCTGGGGTGACTGCACTCCTTCTACGGCCTGAGGGGGATGGTGGGTAGGGGGCACAGGCATTGATCAAAACTCACTGACTGGAGCAGTCTCTCAGAGCTACCTGGGGTGCTGCCTCCTGGGCTGCAGATCTAATTATGCCCCAAATAAAACTTAACCCCCACACACACAAAAATTCACTGACCTGTCTGCAAGTCTGTACATCTTATTGCATGTAAATTACAGCTCCGTCCTTCATTAGTCACACCACACCTTCGGTCTGACAAATCCTCACAGGCTCCCCAGAGAGACTACACCGTGTCTCACCGTCTCCAACTCTGGGGAAAAACAGTGAAAGAGGATCAAGATGTGAAGGAAGAAGAGAGAAGACAGAGGGTTACCAGCACAGCCTTCCCCTTGCCACACTTGGAAGGAATGTTCCCAAGAACAGAGGGATTCTACCTCTCCCAGGCAATAAAACACACCTCTGGCCCATTCCTCAAAGGTTTTTTTTTTGTGTGTGGCCACACCACGCGGCATGAGGCACCTTAATTCCCAGATCGGGGATTGAACACACAACCCCCTGCAGGGGAAGTGTGGTGTCCTAACCACTGGACCCCCAGGGAAGTCCCTCTCTACAGTTCTTAAAGCTTTTACAGGATGATGCATTATGATAGTAGCTCTGTGAAAGCTCTCAATTGCAAAGATACAGGCACCCCAAAGTTCATAGCAGCCAAGACATGGAAGCAACCTAAGTATCCATCGACAGAGGAGTGGGTAAAGAAGATGAGGTAAGATATACAGTGGAATATTACTCAGCAATAAGAAGGACAAAATAATACCACTGCAGCAAAATGGATGAACCTAGAGCTTGTGGTAGAGTGAATTAAGTTAAAGACAAATACCATATGCTATCACTTACACATGGGCTCTAAAACAATGATACAAATGAACCTATTTATAAAACAGACTCACAGACATAGAAAATAAATTTATGGCTATGGAAGAGGAAAGGTGGGGGAGGGATAAATTTGAGAATTTGGGATAACAGATACAGACTACTAAATATAAAATAGATAACCAACGAGAACCTAGAGTATCTTGTTGTAAACTATAATGGAAAAGAATCTGAAAAATTTGGATCTGAATCACTTTGCTATACGACCAGAAACTAATGCAACACTGTAAACCAACTTACTTCAACTAAAAAAAAAAAAAAGACAGAGGCTCCATTTCCATTTAGCCATGGGTTCATTTTCAGTCAATCCATCATCAGGAACTATTTGCAAATAAATACACGTTCACGTATTGCTAAACTAAAATGCTCTTTTCAAAGTCCACCCTTTAAAAAACCCGATTAAGCGGCTCACCAGAGTATCTGCTTCTCTCTCCGTCCCAGGGAACAAATGTGACATGTGGGAAAAACGGCACGTTCTGTTTGAGGATGCCTGCACCCTGGCTGAGAAGTACGGCCTCCTGGCTGTACTGGAAACATCTGCCAAGGAGTCCAAGAACATCGACGAGGTCTTTGTGCTGATGGCCAGGGAGCTGATAGCCCGCCACAGCCTGCCCTTGTGCGGGGAGGGTGCCGGGGGCTGCCTCTCCTTGGAGTCCAGTCCCGTCCTCCTGGCCCCGGCTCCGAGGGAGAAAAGTCAGTGTACTTGCTGAGTGGGCTCCCCGGGCCAGTCGCACCCAGCAGAGGCCCCTTCCGAAACTAAGGGCAGCCACTGGCCTCACACCTGCTAAGTACCTGGACTGGCCACTGTTACACTCCTTACTGCCTGGCAGGGACGCCCTGGAGCCTCAGTTCATACCAGAGGAGGGAACACAGATTCTGAGAAGAGGATGTCTCTGTTTTCCTTGACTTTTTCTAAGACCGTAGCCCCGGAGTAGGACAAGATTTATCTTTCCCTTTTCTCTCCAAGCCTCCAGCTGTTTTCTACTGAACTTTGCCTCTCCCTTGGAGAAGTGAGTAGTGAAGGAAAGAAGAGAGAGGAGAAGATATTTGGAATATTCTAGAGTGGTTTAGAACAGTGTGGGCATGGGAGGACTATGAAGACCATGCATCCTATCTTGCCAAATGGTCAGGAGCCATGTGGTGGAGAGAGAATTGTCACTTCATTCTAGCTGGATTGATTGGACCACCCCTTTAGGATGTGGGGGATGCCTACCATTTCCTTCTAAAACACCCAGTTATTTGCTAGATCGAAAGTCATTTCTGAATTGAAATTAAATTGGCTCATAGATAAGTACCAAACCAATACTAACTGGCTGGGGCAAGCCTTGTACCCTGTGGAACCTGTAAGAAGTCTTGGTTTTGCAAAGCTCCCTGCGGGTGTCTTGAGTCCTAATAAGAACTACAAAGGCTGGTCCAGCCGTGACATCAGCTCTGAAAGGGGGAAGGTCTGTGGGGGCTCACCCAGGGAGCCAATGAGGGCCCCCGGGTATTTCTAGCTTAGCATCACTATCCTTAGGCTGAAACCAGCTATAAACAAATAACCATTGGCCACATGTGAAAACTGAGTACTGAAATGTGGTGAATTTGAATGAGATGAGCTGAGTGTAAAATATATACCAGATTTTTTTTTTTTTTTGCCACTTCTATTGATCTTTCACTTACTTATCTTTTTTTGTTGTTGTTCTTTGGCCTGTGTGGGCCTCCCATCGCAGTGGCCCCTCTTGTTGCAGAGCACCGGCTCTGGGCGCAAGCACTCCAGAGCTCCGGCTCGGTAGTTGGACACATCAGTCCAGCTGCTCCGTGACACATGGGATCTTCCCAGGCCAGGGACTGAACCGGCGCCCCCTGCACTGCAAGGCGGTGTCCTTACCCACTGGACCACCAGGGAAACCCCTATACCAGATTTTTTAAATTCATTTTTAATTGGAGGATAATTGCTTTACAATTTTGTGTTGGTTTCTGCCATATATCACCACGAATTGGCCATAGGTATATATATATATCCCCTTCCTCTTGAATCTCCGTTCCACCTCTCACCTTACATAAAGGAGATTTAGAAGACTTAATAAAAAAAAAAAAGGTAAAGTATCTTCCTAATAATTTTTATATTTGATTATATGTTAAATGATAGTTTATAGATTTTTCTAGGTTAAATAAATTATAACATTTCAGCAGTTTCTTTTTTTAATATGGCAGCTAAAAAATCTTAAATTACGTGTGTGGCTCCCATCATGTGGTCATTGGACAGTACAATAGAGCAATGCTTCTCTAAGTGGGTTCCCCAGCCCCACCTATGCACACGGACAGGGGATGCTTGTCTTGGATTCCTGACACCCACGGCTGACCCACTGAATCACAATCTTTCAGAAACCCACACTTCACCAAGCTTGCCAGGTGATTCTGCCCACATAAAACCTTGAGAACTACTGCTCCACAGAGGCTAGGTGGGAATGGGAGTGAGCCCACCGAGAACTCACTGCATCTTCATTTATATCAATACACGTTTATTGTTGAAGCAAACAACTTACCTTTTGGAAACACGAAGGAAATTTATTATAAGCCAGAAGGAACAAATGCATCAGAGCATATTAACCTTTTGCACGTGCATATTCTTGTGGAAACAACTGGACTTCCCTGGTGATCCAGTGGAATCTGCACATCAATGCAGGGTACGCGGGTTGGTTTTTTTTAATTTTGGCCTCTTTTCTTGATTTTATTTATTTTCATCCATCTTCATTCTCTGGCCTGTGTGGGATTGCAGTGGCCTCTCTTGTTGCAGAGCACCAGCTCTGGGTGCATGTGCTCCAGAGTGCTGGCTCATAATTGGACACACCGGCCCAGCCGCTCTGCAGCAGGTGGAATCTTCCCAGGCCAGGGATCGAACTGGTGCCCCTTGCACTGCAAGGCAAACTGTCTACCCACTGGAGCACCAGGGAAGCCCAGGGATGTGGATTTTGGTCTCTTGGTCTGGGAGGATTCTATATGACTCAGGGTAACTAAGCCTGTGTGCCACAACTACTGAGGGCACACGCTCCAGAGCCCATGTTCCACAACCAGAAAAGCCACCACAGTGAGAAGCCTACACCCACAGCAACAAAGCCCCACTGAAGCCAAAAATAAATTAAAATTTTTTTGAAAATAAAGGAAAAGGTTATGTGACGCAGCAGTTCACAAGGCAGATCAGAACTATACCTGTACCAATCCACTGAGCAGTTTCCAGAAGCAGCAGTGAGGAAGCAGGCATGCATCAGGGGAAAGTGTGTGGAGAAGACGCTGAGCAGGATCTGACGTGAACGGGCCGCACCAATTCTCCTTCAACTATCTGCGCGTCTTAACCAATACTCAAAACCCCCACCAGCTTCTAGGATGATGCACTCTGTGAGTTATCTGGAATGAAAATAGTCTCACCATCAGGTTACACATGTGAGGGCAAGGTCCCCCGAACACCAGCAGCCTGTATGAGCCAGCGTGGGCTCTGCTGACGGGAGGGGGCTGGGGCAAAAGGGCTGCAAGTGGAGCAGCGTCCCTGGACGAGGCCACACAGAGGTCGGCTCTGCAGAGGCGCAGGTGCTTCCTAGGCTGAGCGCGGGCTCGCGGGGCTCTGGGAAGCTCACCCACGTGGGCTCTGCCTGCGAGCTGCGCTGGGGAGGCTCTGGGTTAACCAACAGCTGGCTCCTTCGTCATGCCCCCGATCTGGATGATTGTTAACAAGAGAGTTATATGAAATGAAGTTCCAAAAGGGACATCTGCAAGAATAAAAAGATTATGTTTTTATTTTGCCAGCCAGTGGCAAGTATATTTCCTTGTATAAGAAACTCTTTCACAGGTGACGACTGGTCTTCACCTGAATAGAAGTTGCTTTGACCTAGCATTTTGACTTCCATTTACTACTTATTAGTGTGTCAGGATGTCTCTAGAACTTGAAAGACCAACATTTATTTATCTGGGAATAAAAATTATCCATACAAAGTTATTCATGATAATGTATAATCACAACTGTGTTTTTAGAAAGTCGCTTACAAATAGCGACTAATTTAGAAATTTCAGTTACAAAAATATAGAACATTTGCAGAAATACCAAATCAGTTATTTTTCAAAAGTACAGAATATAAGCATTCCCCATAGAAGAGCCTGTGTGTGTGTGGCAGTTGCCTGTCAGTATTTTGTCTATATCTTGCTCCAAGCCAAAGCATAGGTTATTTTAAAATTCAGCAGTGTCTTAATGTAAAAATAAAAATAACTTAGTGAACATCATTTTAATGGACAAAAAAATCAGTATAGCTGAATATAAGTAAAGAATCTCACTCTTGGTGATAGGTGGACAGCGTTGTGGATGTAATTAATGCCACCCTTAAGTTTGATGTTGGGTTTTCTGGTGGTCCAATGGGTAGAAGAGTCTGCCTTGCAGTGCAAAGGGCACCAGTTCAATCCCTGGCCCGGGAAGATCCCACGTGCCACAGAGCGGCTGGGTTGGTGTGTCCAATTATGAGCCAGCGCTGTGGAGCACCTGTGCCCAGGGCCAGTGCTCTGCAACGAGAGAGACCATTGCCATGGGAGGCCCACACATGCCAAAGAATAAAGATGGATGAAAACAAATGATAAATTAGAGGCAAAAAAAAAAAAAAAAGAACAAGGATCCCAATAGAGGCAGCTCAATACAGCATTGCATACAGGACCAGGACCACACAGGCTCAGGAGCCAGACTGCCTGGTTTGGGATCCAGCTCTTTCCCTAACCACCTGTGTGATGTAGGCAACTTAACCTTTATTAAAAAAAATATTTTTTTTAAGTTTTATGTTATAGATATTTTACCACATTTTTTAGAAATTGATTATGTACTAAAAAAAAAATAATTATAGCAAAACCCATTGACCTGTTCGCTGAGTGAATTGTATCTCACTAAAGCTGTAAAAAGGGTCTTAAAATGGGCTCAAAAGGGCCTAAGGAGAAACTAACTGCATTTTAAATAAACGTTATAATCTTTAATAATTTATCAGCCTTAAGCATTGTTTTTTAACTTTAACCATTGTATATCATACAAAAACACTGAAGCACTTTTTTTAATCCCTAAAGGAACTATTAAGATTATATATTACTGAGGAAGAACTGAGAAAGGGATTTGTCATCTGGAAAAAGGGAATGCTGAGGAATACTGGCTGTAGAAAAGTTCATTTTCTCCAGCACACCATTTTTATTTTTCTTCTGCTGTACAATGAAGAAAAAATTAAAATACAGAAGATCTGGGATGCCATGAAGAGCTGACTCTTTGTCTATATCTTGCTCCAAGCCAAAGCATAGGTTATTTTAAAATTCAGCAGTGTCTTAATGTAAAAATAAAAATAACTTAGTGAACATCATTTTAATGGACAAAAAAATCAGTATAGCTGAATATAAGTAAAGAATCTCACTCTTGGTGATAGGTGGACAGCGTTGTGGATGTAATTAATGCCACCCTTAAGTTTGATGTTGGGTTTTCTGGTGGTCCAATGGGTAGAAGAGTCTGCCTTGCAGTGCAAAGGGCACCAGTTCAATCCCTGGCCCGGGAAGATCCCATGTGCTGCAGAGTGGCTGGGCTGGTGTGTCCAATTAGCAGCCAGCACTGTGGAGCACGTGCGCCCAGAGCCAGTGCTCTGCAACGAGAGAGACCGCCGCCATGGGAGGCCCACACAGGCCAAAGAATAAAGATGGATGAAAACAAATGATAAATTAGAGGCAAGGGAAAAAGAACAAAGAACAAGGGTCCCAATAGAGGCAGCTCAGTACAGCATTGCATACAGGACACACAGAGTCAGGAGCTAGACTGCCTGGTTTGGGATCCAGCTCTTTCACTCACCAGCTGTGTGATGTAGGCAACTTAACCTTTATTAAAAAAAATTTTTTTTAAGTTTTATGTTATAGATATTTTACCACATTTTTTAGAAATTGATTATGTACTAAAAAAAAAATAATTATAGCAAAACCCATTGACCTGTTCGCTGAGTGAATTGTATCTCACTAAAGCTGTAAAAAGGGTCTTAAAATGGGCTCAAAAGGGCCTAAGGAGAAACTAACTGCATTTTAAATAAACGTTATAATCTTTAATAATTTATCAGCCTTAAGCATTGTTTTTTAACTTTAACCATTGTATATCATACAAAAACACTGAAGCACTTTTTTTAATCCCTAAAGGAACTATTAAGATTATATATTACTGAGGAAGAACTGAGAAAGGGATTTGTCATCTGGAAAAAGGGAATGCTGAGGAATACTGGCTGTAGAAAAGTTCATTTTCTCCAGCACACCATTTTTATTTTTCTTCTGCTGTACAATGAAGAAAAAATTAAAATACAGAAGATCTGGGATGCCATGAAGAGCTGACTCTGTCAACCTGATCTTGTGCATGTTCATGCTTCTATACATTAACTTCCCTTAACATTTTGACACATGCGTAGCTATTACTCAGGTGGCCCCTCAAGTCCTTCCCTGGCCATTTACCACCTGAACCTGGCAAGTCACTTCCGTTGTTGGGGGCTTTAGTGTTCTCAACTGGAAGAAAAGAAGGCATTTGCGTCCTGGCTGGGCATGGGATGGGCCCCCGCACTGCTGTACATACCAGTTCCCAGATCCCAGCCCCGAAGCTCTGCTTCAGTAAGTCTGGACCGGCATCCATGATTTGTACTTGTTAGAAGTCTCTTTAAAGCATGAAGAGATTCTCAGATGCCAATCCACAGACCAAGAATTGGATACCACAGACCAGAACCCATCTGTTGCTCGTACCAACTCTCTAAGCTTCAGCACCCAAAGCCTTAGTGGCCAGTGACCACAGAGATATAAAGCAGATGTGGAAATGCCAAAGAATTCCTAAATGCCTTAAGGAATGCCCGTAATGAGGAAGAGGCGAGAGGAACCACCAAATCAGAACTAGGATGATTTGTCAACCAACGCCGCTAAGGAGGGAATGACACACTATCCTTGCCCAGGCCAAAGTACAGAAACCAAAGCCTATAGAAACAGTTGTATTAATTCCTTGGACAGCAAGGAAATCAACCCTGAATTCACTGGAAGGACTGATGCTGAAGCTGAAGCTCCAATACTTTGGCCACCTGATGTGGAGAGCTGACTCATGGGGAAAGACCCTGATGCTGGAAAAGACTGAGGGCAGGAGAAGGGGGCAACAAAAAGGACAAGATGATTGGATGGCATCACTGACTCGATGGACATGAGCTTGAGCCAACTCCAGGAGATGGTGAAGAACAGGGAAGCCCAGGGTGCTGCAGTCCATGGCGTTGCAAATGGTTGGACTCAACATGACTTAGTGACTGAATAATTGGCCTTGGACAGTGGTAAAGAACCATTTCCAGTGCAGGGACATAAGAGAAATGTGTGCATTGTTCATGCTTATTTAGAAAAGTTCATTTTCTCCAGCACACCATTTATTTTTTTTGCTGTACAATGAAGAAAATTAAAATACAGAAGATCTGGGATGCCATGAAGAGCTGACTCTGTCAACCTGATCTTGTGCATGTTCATGCTTCTATACATTAACTTCCCTTAACATTTTGACACATGCGTAGCTATTACTCAGGTGGCCCCTCAAGTCCTTCCCTGGCCATTTACCACCTGAACCTGGCAAGTCACTTCCGTTTTTGGGGGGCTTTAGTGTTCTCAACTGGAAGAAAAGAAGGCATTTGCGTCCTGGCTGGGCATGGGATGGGCCCCCGCACTGCTGTACATACCAGTTCCCAGATCCCAGCCCCGAAGCTCTGCTTCAGTAAGTCTGGACCGGCATCCATGATTTGTACTTGTTAGAAGTCTCTTTAAAGCATGAAGAGATTCTCAGATGCCAATCCACAGACCAAGAATTGGATACCACAGACCAGAACCCATCTGTTGCTCGTACCAACTCTCTAAGCTTCAGCACCCAAAGCCTTAGTGGCCAGTGACCACAGAGATATAAAGCAGATGTGGAAATGCCAAAGAATTCCTAAATGCCTTAAGGAATGCCCGTAATGAGGAAGAGGCGAGAGGAACCACCAAATCAGAACTAGGATGATTTGTCAACCAACGCCGCTAAGGAGGGAATGACACACTATCCTTGCCCAGGCCAAAGTACAGAAACCAAAGCCTATAGAAACAGTTGTATTAATTCCTTGGACAGCAAGGAAATCAACCCTGAATTCACTGGAAGGACTGATGCTGAAGCTGAAGCTCCAATACTTTGGCCACCTGATGTGGAGAGCTGACTCATGGGGAAAGACCCTGATGCTGGAAAAGACTGAGGGCAGGAGAAGGGGGCAACAAAAAGGACAAGATGATTGGATGGCATCACTGACTCGATGGACATGAGCTTGAGCCAACTCCAGGAGATGGTGAAGAACAGGGAAGCCCAGGGTGCTGCAGTCCATGGCGTTGCAAATGGTTGGACTCAACATGACTTAGTGACTGAATAATTTGGCAGGCCTCCCAGGTGGCACTAGTGGTAAAGAACCATTTGCCAGTGCAGGAGACATAAGAGAAATGTGTTTGAATCTTGGGTTGGGAAGATCCTCTGATTTTGCCTGGAGAGCCCCATGGACAGAGGAGGTTGGTGGGCGACAGTCCACAGGGGTGGCAAAGAGGCGGACACACATCCACAATGTAGCATCACCACAACATCCAATTTTATCTCTGTCAAAACCAATAGCAGGGCTTCTGTGGTAGCTCAGTGGTAAAGAGTTCGCCTGCCAATGCAGAAGACACAGGTTCAATCCCTGATCTGGGAAGATCCCACATGCTGTGGAGCGACTACGTCTGTGAGCCACAACTATGGAGCCCGTGTGCCGCAACCACTGAAGCCTGTGAACCCTAGAGCCCAAGTTCCACAACAAGAAATGTCACCCCAACAAGAAGCCTGCTCGCCTCAACCAGAGAGTAGCCCCCACTCCCTGCAACTAGACAAGAGCCTATGGCAGCAATGAAAACCCAGAATAGCCAAAATATAAATAAAATTAAAAAAAAATAGCAACAACTTTGGAATTGTATTTTGAAGGATGTTTTTGATCCCATTTTTTCTAACAATTTATGTGCCTTGCACAGAAGTTTGGGCCCAGGACAAATTGGAATTTGGGGGGGAGGCGGAGAGTTGCGGGGCCTGTATTGGGTCTTTCTTGCTGCACGTGGACTTCTCTAGTTGTAGAGCACGGGCTCTAGGGTGAGCAGGCTTAGTTGCCCCACAGCAAGTGGGATCTTAGTTCCCTGACCTGCATTGGCAGGCAGATTCTTAACCAATAAGGAAGCCCCAGGAATTTTAAGATAATTGGTCTTTTTACCATGAATAGTTTGAGAAAACACAAATGTAAGATACCATTATAAGATTGGGGCGTAATAGTGATCTGGCCACTAAACTATTGCTGCAAAAAACCGAAGACCAAGGTCCCTGCAATGCCTGGATTTGGCAGGACCCTTGCCAGTGGTCCTTGGCCATGCACTTGTGGTAGAAATGAGGCAAGTCTGCTGCATGTGGCTGCAGTCTACTGGAGCCTAGCCTCTAATCAGATTTGAAGCCTGCTGCACAGCTTATCAACTGTGAAACCACAGGCAAATGATTTCACGTCAGTGTGAGTTCCCACCATTGTAAACCAGAGATACCATTCACCCCAGACACCTTGAAGGAAAAAATGAGAAGTGAAGTGGTTAGGCACTGGGCCTGACACACCACGTGTTCAATAAACGGTAGCTATCTTAAAGTCATCAGAGGGCATCCCTTGTTCGAGAGTTCTCACACTCAGAAAGGAGAGAATTCATGGGTAGCTAGAGACAAGCAAAGGTTTTTAACTAGTGGGAAGACTACTTTCAGGTACAGGGGAATTCTTCAAGAATTGTGAGAGACGATACTGCTCGTACCAGTGAACCCTGAAAGTAAACTCCTCAACAATACAGGACTGGGACATCCCTGCTGGCTCAGTGGTAGAGAATCTGCTTGCCAACACAAGAGACATGGGTTTGATCCCTGGTCCAGGAGGATCCCATATGGCTCGGAGCAACTAAGCCCATGGACCACAACTTCCAAGCCTGGGCTCAGAAACTACTGAGTCCATGAGCCACAACTACTGAAGCCGAGTGCCCTACAGCCTGTGCTCCACCATGAGAAGCCACTGCAGTGAGAAGCCTACGCACAGCAAGTAGAGAGTAGCCCCCACTCTCTGCAACAAGAGCAAAGCCTGCACAGCAAGCAACGAAGGCCCAGCACAACCACAAGTAAATAAAGCTTAAAAAGAATTCACCTGCAATGCATGAGACACAGGAGATGCGAGTTCAATCCCTGGGTTAGGACGGTGTCCTGGAGAAGGAAATGGCACCCGTTCCAGTATTCTTGCCTAGGAAATCCCAGGGATAGAGGAGCCTGGCTGGCCAGTCTATGGGATTGCAAGTCAGACATGACTTAGCCACTAAACTACAAACTATATACAAAGTTGATAATAAGGATGTACCATACAGCACGGGGAACTTTACTTAATAATCTAAAGGACCCATATGGGAGAATAATCTGAAAAAAAGAGTGGCCATAGACATAGGTACACCCGATTCACTTTGCTGTATACCTGAAAGTAACACAAGTGCAAATCAACTATACAAAACTAAAGAAAAAGTATGACTCTCTTATACACACACAAGGTGTAGATGTATATGGGAACCTCAGATATGCAGATGACACCACCTTTATGGCAGAAAGAGGATCTGGAGTCCTTTGATTGTGAAAAGAGTCAAGTGAAAAAGCAGGATTAAGACAACATTCCTGGGCTTCCCTGGCAGTTCAGAGTCCGTGCTCCCAAAGCAGGAGGCCTGGGTTCCATCCCTCGTCATGGAACTAGATCCCACATGTGACACTTACATGCTGCTGCAATCAAATAAATATTTTTTACAGATCATGGCACTTGGTTCTATCACTTCATGGCATACAGATGAGCAAACAATAGAAACAGTGACAGACTATTTTCTCGAGCTCCAAAATCATTGTGGATGGTGACTGCAGCCATGAAATTAAGACGCTTGCTCCTTGGAAGAAAAGCTACAGCAAACCTTGATAGCATATTAAAAAGCAGAGATATTACTTTGCCTACAAAGGTCCATATGGTCACAGCTATGGCTTTTCCAGGAGTCATGTACCAATGTGAGAGGTGGATGGTAAAAAAGGCCGAGTGCCAAGAACTGATGCCTTCAAACTGTGGGGCTGGAAAAGACTCTTCAAGAGTCCCTTGCGGGGGCTTCTCTGGTGGTCCAGTGGCTAAGACTCCAGGCTCCCAGTGCAGGGGGCCTGGGTTCGATCCCTGATCAGGGAGCTAGATCCCACATACTGCAACTATGACCCAGAACAGTCAAATAAATAAATATTTAAGAAAAAAAAAAAGAGTCCCTTGAGGGGCTTCCCTGGTGGTCCAGTGGGTAAGCACACCACCTTGCAGTGCAAGGGGCACCAGTTCGATCCCTGGCCTGGGAAGATCCCTCGTGCCGCGGAGCAGCTGGACTGATGTGTCCAATTACCGAGCTGGCGCCTGGGCGCACGCGCCCAGAGCTGGTGCTCTGACGACAAGAGGCCAAAAACGGGGGCCAACGGGGAACTTTACTTAATAATCTAAAGGACCCATATGGGAGAATAATCTGAAAAAAAGAGTGGCCATAGACATAGGTACACCCGATTCACTTTGCTGTATACCTGAAAGTAACACAAGTGCAAATCAACTATACAAAACTAAAGAAAAAGTATGACTCTCTTACACACACACAAGGTGTAGATGTATATGGGAACCTCAGATATGCAGATGACACCACCTTTATGGCAGAAAGAGGATCTGGAGTCCTTTGATTGTGAAAAGAGTCAAGTGAAAAAGCAGGATTAAGACAACATTCCCGGGCTTCCCTGGCAGTTCAGAGTCCGTGCTCCCAAAGCAGGAGGCCTGGGTTCCATCCCTCGTCATGGAACTAGATCCCACATGTGACACTTACATGCTGCTGCAATCAAATAAATATTTTTTACAGATCATGGCACTTGGTTCTATCACTTCATGGCATACAGATGAGCAAACAATAGAAACAGTGACAGACTATTTTCTCGAGCTCCAAAATCATTGTGGATGGTGACTGCAGCCATGAAATTAAGACGCTTGCTCCTTGGAAGAAAAGCTACGGCAAACCTTGATAGCATATTAAAAAGCAGAGATATTACTTTGCCTACAAAGGTCCATATGGTCACAGCTATGGCTTTTCCAGGAGTCATGTACCAATGTGAGAGGTGGATGGTAAAAAAGGCCGAGTGCCAAGAACTGATGCCTTCAAACTGTGGGGCTGGAAAAGACTCTTCAAGAGTCCCTTGGGGGGGCTTCTCTGGTGGTCCAGTGGCTAAGACTCCAGGCTCCCAGTGCAGGGGGCCTGGGTTCGATCCCTGATCAGGGAGCTAGATCCCACATACTGCAACTATGACCCAGAACAGTCAAATAAATAAATATTTAAGAAAAAAAAAAAGAGTCCCTTGAGGGGCTTCCCTGGTGGTCCAGTGGGTAAGCACACCACCTTGCAGTGCAAGGGGCACCAGTTCGATCCCTGGCCTGGGAAGATCCCTCGTGCCGCAGAGCAGCTGGACTGATGTGTCCAATTACCGAGCTGGCGCTCTGGGGCGCATGCGCCCAGAGCTGGTGCTCTGCGACGACAAGAGGCCACTGCGATGGGAGGCCCACAGGAGCCAAAGAACAAAGACGGATGAAAATAGAGACATGAAAGACCAATAGAAGTGGCCCGCCCGTCCCCCTCCCTCCCCACCTCACCCCCCAAAAGATAAATAAAATAAATGTTTAAAAAAAAAAAAAAAGAGTCCCTTGGACAGCAAGATCAAACCAGTCAATTCTGAAGGAAATCAACCCTGACTATTCATTGGAAAGAATGACGCTGAATCTGAAGCTCCAATACTTTGGACACCTGATGTGAAGAGACAATTCATTGGAAAAGAGCCTGATGTTGGGAAAAATAGAAAGCAAAAGAAGGGGTGTTTGAATTTTAAGTGTACTTTCTAGAGCACAGAAATCAGACCACTCGATTCTAAAGGAAATCAACCCTGAATACTAGCTGAAAGGACTGATGATGCTGACACTCCAGTACCCCAATACTGGCCACCTGATGCGAAGAGCTGACTCATTAGAAAAGCCCTGACGTGGGGGAAGATTTGAGGGCAGAAGGGAGTGACAGAGGATGAGACGCTGGGATGGCATCATGCTGCAGTCCACGTGGTCAGAGTCAGACATGACTGAGCAACTCAACAACACAGGAAGAAAACTACAAACTATATATTAGTAACTGCTGCCCAGTCACTAAGTCGTGTCCAACTCTTTGCGACCCCATGAACCAGAGAGAACACCAGGCTTCTCTGTCCAGCACCATCTCCCAGTTTGCTCAAACTCACCCATTGAGTAGGTGATGCCATTCAACCATATCATCCTCTGTCATCCCCTGGTAGCAGGAAAGATGCTAAGATTATAGTTTTGTGCAAAGGAGAAAGGAGTTTCACCCAGGAGTCCCCTAACCTTCTACCATCAGCAAGCACACAGGAAGAGTTCACTGTCAGTGGAGACAGAGACAGGGTAGCAACACACATGAAGGTCTGGCTTTTACATTAACCATCTTCGATCATCTTTTCCAAGATACAAAGAAAACGTCTCCAAACATCAACCCATCTGAACTCCAGCAGTAAGCTATGACCACCACTGGGTTACGACTGGACCATTCTCCCCACCACAGACCAACACGCCAACGAGGCAGCTTCTGATGAGCCTCTTCCTACCCTCTGGAGCTTCCTTGGTAACTCGGAGGCTAAACAATTCGCCTACAATGCAGGAGACCTGAGTTCGACCCCTGTTTGGGAAGACCCCCTGCAGAAGGAAAGGGCGACCCACTTGCCTGGAGAATGCCACAGACGGGGGAACCTGGCAGTCAGACTGAGCAACTTTCAATTGTCTTTCTCCCTCACTTCAGATCCCCACTGCTTCCACCTCACCTCCGAGGCTCTCTGGCATCCCTGTGGGAGTCCGTGTGGGCCCCAGCAAGGCCTCACCGGAGCAGCTGAAGGTGACCTCTGGGTACCGTGGGAACGAAGTGGCTTTGGCTGAAGATCCACCAGAAGGGAGCTTACAGAAACAGACTCTCCGTGAAACTTCAGCTACCACCAGGACTACAGTAGGTCGCCATACACACAATTCCTAGAGGTAGAAACATTTTCGAGAGCATACTTTCTTAATATAAGCAACGTAACAATCCATTCTTAATTGTAAACTTTAAACTGTTTTACAGATAGGCATTATAAAAGACTACTGAAGGTCTTTGTGGGAGTGATGGAAAGGTTTTTAACTTCGTTAACAGTGAATTCCCTGGAGTCCTAAGGATGTTAGGACTCCATACTTAACTGCAGAGGGGCCAGGGTTGATCCCTGGTCAGGGAACTAGGATCCTGAAAGCTAAAAAGCATGACTAAAGAAAAAAAAAAAAAAAGGTATGACCAAAAGTTACTTAATAGAATTAGGAACAAAAACACAGGTATATGCAGGTCTGAAGCAGGCTCCACGACCAGCGCAGGGGAGCAGAAACCAGCAGTGCCTCTGGCAACAAAGCAGGCCGAAGGTTAGTCTTGGACACTCCAAAACATGAAAGAGATCCTATGGTTGTCCTTTTTCTCTCTCCCATGTTTCTCAGCAGGCTATTTTAGGAAGAATGACTTTTCTCAATGAACATGTATCCACAGAAACCTGACTTGTGGATGAACGGACCCAAGAGGCGATGCAAGAAACAGATCCTACGCTGACATCTGCACATCCATGTTACATTTCAAAATGGCTCGACACACAGAACAGAAAGCCAAGTCGTGGGTTTTAAAAATTGTTTTATTTGGGAAAGTGCGTCTTACAAAAGGGCAGCTGCAAAATACAGAGACCTCTGCAACAATCACTGTTTTTTTTTTCCTTAAAGTGAAAGGATGGTGGTATCTGAGGCGTCAGAGCCGTCGGTGGACACGTCAGGGCACCTCCGGGTTACTTTCAGGAAAGAACAAAATGCAAAGCTAAAATTTCCAATCAAGGAATTCCTCTAACAATTGACCATTAGCTCATCTTGTGGATTACCACCCCCTCATTCCCCTTTCAGTGGAAAAGCCTGACTGACTATACTGCCAACCAATCACTCCACTACAGGAAACACCTTAAGACCTTTTGAATCACATCTCTCTAGCTGCAAAGCTCAGGGATGGAATGAGGCAAATACCCACAAAAAACGAACAACGATACCCCTCAAATGAGGACAAAGGTTTGTCAAAAAGTGCCTGGACTGGGAAGTCTAGGAGATCATACAACATTAAACCCAACTGTGGATCCGAGCCTCGTGGGATGCCCAGAGAGCTTCCACTTCTACGGCTAAGCCCATTTCTCTTATTTACACAAGACAGCCAGAGCCAGCCCTGCTCTTGTCAACAGCTACCGACTGCTCTGCCCTTCAGGATCTATTTGCCACGCGAGGCTGAAACCAAGGTTTTCCACTAAGTTTTTCTACAAACACTGTTATCTATGCAGGGATGGGAAGCTTATCACTCACTCACACTCACACAGACCAAGTCTATCAACCCTGGGAGTCAGCTTCCAACTCTGCATTTATTTTCTTCCACTCTTTTATATTTATTCTCTCACAAACTTCCTATCACGCTAAACATGGTAAAAATCTCAATACATTCACACTTGGTTCTGGTTACCCAGTAGTAGTACTTGTGTGCAATGAAACAGAGACCAAAACCACAGAATGAGTGCTCAGGGCGGGGATGTGAGGACAGGGACCAGATATAAAAACACAGATGTGCAGATTTCACCAGAAACCTCAAGTACCCACCTCTGAAGTCTAGGTAGGGCAGAAGGGGGCTACTTGCCACAGTTCAGATCCTTCACCCATCACCCCGATTCCTGGACCCCAAAGCAGGGGCCAGTGCTGTTGTTACTTCTGAACCCAGGGTCCTCAAAAAAATGAGCCCCGGAAATCCAGACACACTCCCCTGGAACTGTGTGGATCTGGCTGCAAACATGACGCAACAAACCTCCGCTAACTGTCTGACAGTTACATTTATGTTACAAAAAAACTAACTTTCAGATTTATTTTTGTAACGTTTTTAAACAGAAAACAACATACTCCTTGGGGAAAGGGGAGGGGTGGAGAAGACAGGCCCTGGGTAAAAATAATTCCGACAGCACCTGGAGTGGAGAGGCCCGCCCAGGAGCGCGGCCTGGACACGGCCGCCACCCCGAGGCCGGCTGCGGGCTGCGGCTCGGCACGCCTGGTCACGCGCCCCGCGGAGCTGCTATAGATCCAAGTCATAAAAATCTTCCAGCTCGTCGTGAAACAAGTCCCACTCGTCCTCAGAGTCTGTCAGGTCGTCGTCCCCACCTGCGGCCAAAAGCATAAGCAACATCTCGCCCAGCTCAAAGGTGACAACCTCCTCTTCATCGTCAAAAGGGTTGCCGTTCTCTCTTTCCTCGATGAGCTCCCAGAAGCGGTTCCTTCGTTGGGCCTGTAAAAAACAAGGCCGTGATAGGGGTGGCACTGCCGGGCAGCGTCTTCTAGTCTGTGGTTTCTAAGGCACAACGTCCAGCACACCAGTGGGCATGACGAACCGGACACATGACTCAGGGTTTCGACTCTACCAACGCCTCCCCTCCGGCTCCTCGGCACTCCGCTTAGGCTAGCGGGTTCTTCCTCTCCTAGCCCCCCCAGTCTGCTGAGGTTGGCATCCTCCTTTAAGGCTCTCTTCTCTGGCTCCTAGACCTGGGTCCTTGCCTTCCCCTGCCCCGGTCTGTGCAGGCCTCAACTCAGCGTGTGGTATTTCCCCTCCTTTAGAAAAACAGTGAGAGTTACCCGGTATCTGCTTGATGTTCCCACTTTCTGTCTCTGTGGCTCCTCTCTACGGCCATCAGGGTACGCATGCTTGTAAAAACAGTTCCCTCCAAATGGGCAGCTCCCACGGCCTTCATCAAAATACCTGCACGCCTTGTTGCTGGAAAGGAAAATATCGCAACCCTTATTCACGGTGGATTTCAGGTCTGCATTTGACTAGCATCCGGGGTTTCTTTAAAACGGGGAGGGACAGAACCGGCACATCTGTAAACAGCCCTCCCCAAGGTGTGTTCTTACACATGTGTGCTACCGCAGGGAAACACTGATGAGAACCAGAAACTGGTCAAGGAGAGCTGTTTAACAGCCCTAGAACCACAGCTCCAGCAGAGAGAACCTTCGAGAAAGCCCCCACACAAGCATACAGGAACAAACTACCACAAGGACGCGGGATCAGGACTTCAGCCGTATCAGCAGTGCAGACTTCATTATAACACAGCCTCTTGGCATGCACCCCAGAGACTGTGTTATAGCAAGATCCCCACCAGGTGAGTGTTACCAGGGGTGACAAAGTAAACCGTACTGGGACGTAAAAGAAAGGGTAGGAAGGAGGTAGGAGTGTATAATGCAGCGCTGTTTCTTTTCAAAGTGAGCCCAAGCGAGGTTGGGATCTTAGCTTGAGAAAAGGCTGCAATGCTCATACCTCATTGCCTCCTTGTATTTCTGAATGAGTTTCTGCTTCTCTTCTTTCTCCTCCACCCAGTACTCACTTGGAATGACAAAGTTAGATGTGATCCGGCATTCTGGGCAGGACCTGGGAAACAATGAACAGGCTGCAATGCAAATTCCCTTTACAGGCCCACTCTCCTTCAAGGACACACCCTGGTGCGTCCCCTCCAGATTTACAGACTTAACTGAAAGGCCAATGGGCATTTCCTGCAAGGGTTCCACAACTGACCGTTTCTTTTGAGGCAAGACAAATTCTTCTATAAATTCAACTCAATGGCTAGCCAGTTCATTCAAAAAAATAACTTTAGGTTAAAAAAAATAAAAACAAACAAAAAGAAGACATTTCACACAGACTCCTTTTTCTTCGTTTAAATAAATTTATTTCTTGTAACTTTGCTCTGTTTAGATTATGTAGGTTTTGTTCAGTTATGAGAACAATCTTTAAAGGATGGTGGATTATTGGCTAGCTTAATGGATGGAATAGGAATGTGGAAAATGTAAAATGCCAGGAAACATACATTCAGAGCTAGATACGTTTGTTCTCAGAGCCTAAACTGGCTAATCCATTAAACACAATCTCCTCAGAAAAAAGCACGAAGATTCTACTAACTGATACATAGGGTTTCCTCCTTCAAATAAAAGTAGATATACCAACTAATCTAGAAGCTAGCTGAGATACAAAGAAATCCCAATCAGAAGAATACCCCTGATTCGAGATCAAATGCATGCATTTAAATGCGGTCCATCTGGTTGAAAGTTGGCACAAGATACTAAATTCTTCCCCAAAATAGAAAGCACAAACGAAGATTGGGGAGGAGTCTCACTTTATGATCTTGCTCTCAAATTGCTTAGCACTCCTCCACTTGCGAATACACTTGAGACAGTAGGTGTGGTTGCAGTGGGAGAGGATCCCGAAGCGGCGCTCGCTGGGGTTGGCCTTCTCGTAGACCACCTCCATGCAGATGCCGCACACCATGTCCTTGCTGCGCTGCACCGCAAATGAGAGCTCCATGTCCTTCTCGTGGGCCTCGATGCACGACTAGAGGGGGAGAGAAGGGCAGTCAGGTTGGGGAGCCACGACAGACTGAGTTAAGTACTCATGTCACACAATCAGTCCATTGAAATGAGAACTGTGCCCAAGGTGACATCAGGAACAGCTCTGTCTACCGGTCAGGGCAGGTGCACTGATGTCTAGGGACTCATGAAACTGAGGATTCAACTTCAGGAACTAAAAAATTAGCCCATTCTCACTATCCTACAACACAACCCCTGCTGTTACCCACATGACAGACAGGTTTTGTACGTCTGTTGATCTTGACCTACTCATTTCTAGACGGAAAAAGGTAATCAGGATTAAGGCTCTAATTTGCTACCTGTCAGAAAATTATTAAGATAATAATTTCATACCATGTAATGTATTCCTTCAAAGGGTACAACGAAAGCATTCTCAGCATGCAAAGTTGTACCAATATCACCAAAATCTATCAGGACCTTTTCATTACCCCACAGAGAAACCCCCAACCCATAGTAGTCACTAATTGCTCCCTCAACACTCCCAGTCCTGGGCAACGAATTATCTGTGGGCATTCTTATTCAGAGTATTTCATTGAACTATGGGGTCCTTTCTGGCCGGTACATTTTCAAGGTTACCTATGCCGTAGGATATAGAACTATTTCATTTTTTTTCATTGTTGGGCAACATTCCATCATATGGACAGACCTCAGATGACAGGCATTTAATTTTTTTGTTGTTCTTTATTTTTATTAACATACTTTTATAGATCAAAATATGCGTGATATGTCAGCTATAACACCATTTAAAATAGTATGTGATGTCCACAAAAGAAACTTGAATAGGAGTGTTCATAGCATTATTCATTTTGGAATGTGAATCGCAGAAAAGTGACCTTTTTTATTCGACCGTACTGGGTCTTAGTAGCAGCGTGCAGGATCTTCAACCTTCTTTACAGCATGTGGGATCTAGTTTCCTGACCAGGGATCGAAACCAGGCCCCCTATATTGAGAGCTCAGGGTCTTAGCCACTGAACCATTACAGAAATCCCGAAAACCTACTGTTTTAAAGAAGGTGGGGTGAAAAAAGACCATAATTTGAGGTCCTAAAAAGCACAATTCCTTGATAAAGCGGTCAATAAAGCCAGAAAGGGCAACGCCCCTACCGAATGAAAACCGTTCAATGAACCAAACGTTTTCTTCCACGTGAACAGACACTGCTGGGAAAGGGCGAGTACAGCACAGACACCTGGGAGTGGGAGCGCTTCCCGAAGACGTACCTTTATATGCTGTGACCTCTGGGCCGCATCCACAGGATGGAGGACCTGCAGCCCGCACATGTCACACGCGTCGCCGTGCAGATACACACAGTTCTCTCCGTAGCGGCACTCCCCGACCGCGGCATAGGGGCACAGCTGCTTCTTGGTCTCCGCGGTGCCCTGCTCCTTCTCGCAGTCCTCCTTAGTCCCTGAGCCCTGCAGGGGGGCTTCAGTGGAGGAAGGGGCAGCTGAAAATGTTTAAGAGGGTGGTAAAAGTCCAAAAGATACATGCACCAGAAGGCAACTGACAGTCTAACTGAAGAGACAGAAAGAACTAGGATTAAACTCTCAAATAATCCAATCTACTGAACGAATCCCCTTACTCTTGAAAAAAAGAGTGCCATCTGATACTAACATTTCAAGATTAGCCTTGTTTTAAAATTTCTTCTAGGGGCTTCCCTGGTAGTCCAGTGGGTAAAGAGTCTGTCTTGCGGTGCCAGGGGCACCAGTTCGATCCCTGGCCAGGGAAGATCCCACATGCCGTGGAGCGGCTGGACCAGTGTGTCCAATTACAGGCCAGTGCTCTGGAGCGCATGCGCCCAGCGCTGGTGCTCTGCAATGAGAGAGGCCACTGCAATGGGAGGTCCACACAGGCCAAAGAATAAAGATGGATGAAAATAAATATAAAAAAAATAAAAAAATAAAAAAAATAAAAATAAAATTTCTTCTAATTATTTTCAAAGTTCTTTTTTGTTTTTTTGGGGGGCCACTTCTATTGTCATCATTCATCTTTGTTCTTTGACCTGTGTGGGCCTCCCACTGCAGTGGCCTCTCTTGCTGCAGAGCACCGGCTCGGTAGTTGCGACACATTGGTCAAGCCACTCCCGCAGCACGTGGGATCCTCCCAGGTCAGGGATCGAACCAGCGCCCCTTGCACTGCAAGGTGATGTCCTCACCCACTGGACAACCCTATCAATCAGAGAAGCCCTCAAAGTTCTTTTTTATGTATTTCTTGCACAACTCCTGATTAAAGGAGAGAGATTTCAGTCTTTCAAAACATCCTCAATTCATCACTATTGGGATTCACAAAGTTTCTTTTGCTCCATCTTTTTTTAAAGATAACCTTAAGATATTAAGATCAGGCTAGGGCTTCCCCTGGTGGTCCAGTGGAAACGACACTACCTTGCAGTGCAAGGGGCGCCGGTTCGATCCCTGGCCTGGGAAGATCCCACGTGCCGCGGAGCGGCTGGACCGATGTGTCCAATCACTGAGCCGGAGCTCTGGAGCGCGTGCGCCCAGAGCCAGCACTCTGTGACAACAGACGCCACCGCGATGGGAGGCCCACATGGGCCAAAGAACAAAGATGGATGAAAATAGAGAAATGAAAGACCAATAGAAGTGGCCTGCCCGCCCCCCTCCCTCCCCAACCCAACCCCCGCCCAAAATAAATAAATAAATGAATCTTTAAAAAAAAAAAAAAAGATCAGGCTAACTAAGAAAATTGGAAGCAGGAAGGTTGTGAAAACTCAAGCTAGATGCTAAAACACTCTCTAGCCTTCTAACTTGTTTTTTCCTCAAAATACTCACTCCGGCCACAGTAGGGCTGCCCAGGAACAAACTCGATAGCGTTCACCCAGTCTTCTGATCCAGCTCCCACAGCTGCGAAGTTTGGATTTCTTGGCTCCGCGTCGCCCAGGTTCACTTCAGCCATCGGTCCACCCAAGGAGAGGCTTGAGGACGCAGCAAGGGACGCCTCTGCAGTCAGATCTGCAGCCGCTGCGTCTTCCTGCTTCAGGGGCTTGCTGTGTTCATATCTTGAAATTTAAAAGAGACAGCCATCATTGTCTAACCAGAAGCCTCTAGATGGAATATGCACTCCCAATCCTGTCCTTGAGTTCTTTTTCAAGCTACTACACATATGAATCATGGGGGAAACTGTTTAAAGACAGACACTTATTTCCTGAGCCCCCAATTTTGCATGTCTGACAAGACCCCCAACAAAGCTAATGTCACTGGTCCAGGAACCAGTTTGAGTGACAAGGCCATACAGATTCAGGGCTCTGCAGGCCACACTGCCAACGTCACCACTATTACCATGGCAACTCTGCTACAAAGGCGGTACAGCCAACACTGACTGACTGATGAACCCAAAGCAAGGATGACACGCGAACTCAAGTAAAAATGCATGGCATTTTACCAACACATAAATTAGAATGCTCCCAATATTAAAAGGGAGAAAAAAGATCTAATATACAATGTGGTTAATTTTCTTTTCTGACATCCATCCATTCACCTACTTTTCTAAACTCTTACCCGGTGCATTTCCTGATTTCCTTTTCATCTCTAAAAATTATCATTGAACCTTACCTCCAAATACAGAAAAAAACTAACTTCCTGCAAGAAGCACCTGCTGCCTGAGAAAATCCTTACGATGCTTGGAATATTTTATGCCGTGAGATTCAGATACAAGACATTGATGAACGTATTAGTGGGCTGGCCAAGAAGTTCATCCAATTTCAGAAGCCCCAACCCAACCCCCGCCCAAAATAAATAAATAAATGAATCTTTAAAAAAAAAAAAAAAGATCAGGCTAACTAAGAAAATTGGAAGCAGGAAGGTTGTGAAAACTCAAGCTAGATGCTAAAACACTCTCTAGCCTTCTAACTTGTTTTTTCCTCAAAATACTCACTCCGGCCACAGTAGGGCTGCCCAGGAACAAACTCGATAGCGTTCACCCAGTCTTCTGATCCAGCTCCCACAGCTGCGAAGTTTGGATTTCTTGGCTCCGCGTCGCCCAGGTTCACTTCAGCCATCGGTCCACCCAAGGAGAGGCTTGAGGACGCAGCAAGGGACGCCTCTGCAGTCAGATCTGCAGCCGCTGCGTCTTCCTGCTTCAGGGGCTTGCTGTGTTCATATCTTGAAATTTAAAAGAGACAGCCATCATTGTCTAACCAGAAGCCTCTAGATGGAATATGCACTCCCAATCCTGTCCTTGAGTTCTTTTTCAAGCTACTACACATATGAATCATGGGGGAAACTGTTTAAAGACAGACACTTATTTCCTGAGCCCCTAATTTTGCATGTCTGACAAGACCCCCAACAAAGCTAATGTCACTGGTCCAGGAACCAGTTTGAGTGACAAGGCCATACAGATTCAGGGCTCTGCAGGCCACACTGCCAACGTCACCACTATTACCATGGCAACTCTGCTACAAAGGCGGTACAGCCAACACTGACTGACTGATGAACCCAAAGCAAGGATGACACGCGAACTCAAGTAAAAATGCATGGCATTTTACCAACACATAAATTAGAATGCTCCCAATATTAAAAGGGAGAAAAAAGATCTAATATACAATGTGGTTAATTTTCTTTTCTGACATCCATCCATTCACCTACTTTTCTAAACTCTTACCCGGTGCATTTCCTGATTTCCTTTTCATCTCTAAAAATTATCATTGAACCTTACCTCCAAATACAGAAAAAAACTAACTTCCTGCAAGAAGCACCTGCTGCCTGAGAAAATCCTTACGATGCTTGGAATATTTTATGCCGTGAGATTCAGATACAAGACATTGATGAACGTATTAGTGGGCTGGCCAAGAAGTTCATCTGGGTTTTTCCACTGCATCTTACAGAAAAAACATAACAAACTTTTTGGCCAACCCAATCCATAGATGGTTATAGCATGTAGCATGTGTCTAGCGGTTCTGGTAATTAATTTAGCGGCAGTACTGACCATGGGTCACCTGTTACAGGTGTCTGTTTACATCTAAAACAAAGGTAGGACTAACTAAAGCCTGCTCTTTAACATGGACAACATTGCTGAGCTGGTCATCATCATATCATCTCAAACATTCCGATTTCAACTCCTGAGCATCATAGGTAAGCTACTTTGTTCTGCAGTGCAAGTAATCAGAGTATTGCAGCCACAAAAGCCCCGTGCATTTATCCCAGGCTGTAATTATGGAAGCTGAAGATCATGAATATGCTTTTTTCACTTGGATGCTCTCACTTCATCATCAAAAACCTACTAGAAAATAAATAAATAAATAAAAGGGGCTTTCCCTGGTGGTCCAGAGGGTAAGAACACCGCCTTGCAGTGCAAGGGGCGCCGGTTCGAGCCCCGGCCTGGGAAGATCCCACGTGCCGCGGAGCGGCTGGACTGATGTGTCCAATTACCGAGCCAGAGCTCTGGAGCACATGCGTCCAGAGCCGGCGCTCTACAATGACAGACGCCACCGCGATGGGAGGCCCACAGGAGCCAAAGAACAAAGACGGATGAACATAGAGAAACGAAAGACCAATAGAAGTGGCCCGCCTGCTCCCCTCCCTCCCCAACCCGATCCCCGGCCCCAAATAAATAAATAAATAAATAAATCTTTAAAAAACAAAAACAAAAACAAAAACCTACTAGAGATGACGCATAATCAGTGCTCTAGCTCTAATGTGACTCTAAGGTTCAATGGTTGCATGTAGCTAGCAGTTACCTTTATGGGCAGAGGACAGAAAGCATCCATGCTATCATCACAAACATTGCTCTGAAGTTTTAGAGCTTTAGGGAACCTTAGAAATTTGGCGCCCAGTCCTCACATTTTAATGACTTTTGCAGCTTTTAACTTAGAAAAAAAGCCCAGGTTTTGGAATTAAGATATATGGGCTTCACAAGTGAAGAAAGCCTTCAGGGCTTTGAGAAAGTTTTAAAGCATTAAATAAAACTAAATGTCAGGAACCCACTCCAGAATTCTTGCCTGTGAAATCCCATGAACTATGGGGTCGCAGAGAGTCAGACATGACTTAGCGACTAAACAACAACATAGATTTTTCAGTCTCTGTTATGTGAGTGCTGTTAAGTAAGAAGCTATAGAATTAAAAGCCTTACTTGTGATTAAAAAAAAAAACCTAAATGTCAAGATGCATAAAGGGTCTAATAGCTGACACCCACATTTTAGTTTCTGTTCTTTCTCCCTTGCCATATTCATTTTAAGAATTTCAGGGTAAGTGACTCTAATATATACTTAGAATATAGAATGCTAGATGCAGTGAAGCGATGGAAAAACAGACATGGACAGTAGACATATGGACATTGTGGGGAATGAACAGTGGGTGGGAGGTGTAAAAGAAGTAGCATGAAAACCTGCACTATCATATGCGAAGAAAATAGCTATAGTCATTGCTCTGTGAGAAGGGGGATCCTGTAGGGGTGTGACGGTCTGGACGGGTGGGATGGGGGGGATACACATATGACTAATCTGGTAACATACATATCTGTAAACAACAAAACTCCATAAAAATTAAATGTAAAAAAAGAAGTTAAAAATAAACAAAAAAAAATACAAGACAGAATGCTAGAATGCTCAGCATCAGCTATCAAGTTGCAGATACTACGAAGCTGTTGTTTTTTTAATATTCATTTGGCGGAGCTGGGTCTTAGTTGCGGCTTGTGGGTATTAGTTCCTTGACCCCAGGGCCCCTGCATCGGGAGCGCAGCCTCTGCCACTTGGACCACCAGGCAAGTTCCACCACAAAGCCTTTTGAAAGGAGTGCATTTTGGTATTAAGGTAAATTTATCAGGGAACCGACATGGTACAATATTTTTGAAAGCATAGACAAGAAAGAAAAAGCAAGACTCCTATTTTGGAAGGAGTTCAGTAAAAGCTACTGGTCAGTGAAGCAGAACGCTCTTCCTAAAAGAGGAATTGGCCAACTACAGGCCTCAGGTCAAACCCAGCTGGAGCGAGGAATGGTTCGGGCATGTTTAAATGTTGGAAAAAAGATCACCTTATAACATGAAATTACATTTCAGTGTCCCCACATAAAGTGCACTGGAACCCACACTTTTAGTGTATGTATTATCTAGGGCTGCTTCTGGGCTACGAGAGACCATATGGCCTGCCCAACAAAATGTGAATTCTCTGGCCCCATACTGTCAGTCTGCCAGCCCCGGCTAACCGTATCTACTGCATTCAGTCATGACAGTAGCTTTGTTAAGAATTACTAAATTAACTCTTTAATGTATTCTCACTGATTCTTTTCAGCCAGTGCTGAGTGGTGGACTAATGTTGTTTAGTTGTTTTATTTTTTTTTTTGGCTAATCTTGAAGCACCCCTGATACCAACAGCTTTCTCCTTTCACATCGTGCACAGAGCGCTTTGATAAAGTTTCCAGCAAAGGAAGTTTAAACAATTTGCCTTCTACCTCTGCACCAAAAAAAAAAAAGAAAAAAAATCTGGTTGGCTTGCAACTCCCAACCCCACCCTTCTAAGGTTTGGTACCTGCCTTCTAAGATTTTAATGGATAGGATTCAGTAGGTCTACAGAAAAAATTTTCTCTAAAGGAGAATTCCCCGGCAGACCAGTGATTAGGACTCGACACTTCCATTGCAGGGAGCAAGGATTCAACCCTTCCTAGGGGAACTAAGATCCTGCGTGCTGTGCAGTCAAAATAAACAAATGAAGACTCCAAATGAAACACGATCTACAAGACAGAATGCTAGAATGCTCAGCATCAGCTATCAAGTTGCAGATACTACGAAGCTGTTGTTTTTAATATTCATTTGGCGGAGCTGGGTCTTAGTTGCGGCTTGTGGGTATTAGTTCCTTGACCCCAGGGCCCCTGCATCGGGAGCGCAGCCTCTGCCACTTGGACCACCAGGCAAGTTCCACCACAAAGCCTTTTGAAAGGAGTGCATTTTGGTATTAAGGTAAATTTATCAGGGAACCGACATGGTACAATATTTTTGAAAGCATAGACAAGAAAGAAAAAGCAAGACTCCTATTTTGGAAGGAGTTCAGTAAAAGCTACTGGTCAGTGAAGCAGAACGCTCTTCCTAAAAGAGGAATTGGCCAACTACAGGCCTCAGGTCAAACCCAGCTGGAGCGAGGAATGGTTCGGGCATGTTTAAATGTTGGAAAAAAGATCACCTTATAACATGAAATTACATTTCAGTGTCCCCACATAAAGTGCACTGGAACCCACACTTTTAGTGTATGTATTATCTAGGGCTGCTTCTGGGCTACGAGAGACCATATGGCCTGCCCAACAAAATGTGAATTCTCTGGCCCCATACTGTCAGTCTGCCAGCCCCGGCTAACCGTATCTACTGCATTCAGTCATGACAGTAGCTTTGTTAAGAATTACTAAATTAACTCTTTAATGTATTCTCACTGATTCTTTTCAGCCAGTGCTGAGTGGTGGACTAATGTTGTTTAGTTGTTTTATTTTTTTTTTTGGACTAATCTTGAAGCACCCCTGATACCAACAGCTTTCTCCTTTCACATCGTGCACAGAGCGCTTTGATAAAGTTTCCAGCAAAGGAAGTTTAAACAATTTGCCTTCTACCTCTGCACCAAAAAAAAAAAAGAAAAAAAATCTGGTTGGCTTGCAACTCCCAACCCCACCCTTCTAAGGTTTGGTACCTGCCTTCTAAGATTTTAATGGATAGGATTCAGTAGGTCTACAGAAAAAATTTTCTCTAAAGGAGAATTCCCCGGCAGACCAGTGATTAGGACTCGACACTTCCATTGCAGGGAGCAAGGATTCAACCCTTCCTAGGGGAACTAAGATCCTGCGTGCTGTGCAGTCAAAATAAACAAATGAAGACTCCAAATGAAACACGATCTACCATAACTACAGCTGGTCAGCAAAGGCAACCTTGTCCCTTTCCCAAGTGGGTGTGACGCCAAAGTTCAGTACTTTGGCCACCTGATGCAAAAAGTCAACTCACTGACAAAGACCCCGATGCTGGGAAAAACTGACGCCAAAAGAGAAGAGGGCAGCAGAGGATGAGATGTTGGATGGCATCGCCAACTGGACCTGAATTTGAGGAAGCTCCAGGGAATAGTGAAGACAGGGAAGCCTGGTGTGCTGCAGTGAGCGGTGTCACAAGGAGTCTGACCTAGTGCCTGAGCAGCAAGGATGCTAGACCTCCTCTAACATGTACAACAGTCCCGAGGAACAAAGAATCGGCCTCACTAGATAACAGTATACCCGGCGAGCAACACAAACACAGCAACACTTCAACTGTTGGATCTATCCCTGCCTCCCCCCCGCTTCAAGAGGAGTTAATTATTCAAAACCCCCAGGCATTGATTGGCCAGGTGTGTAACAAGAACCCTACCTAGTAAGAGTGAAAAGTAGGCTTAAGTCCCCAAGTCAATTTTAAGGAAACCATCTTGGAACAAGCCCTTAAGATTCCTTCCTTAGCTACTCTAAACAAGCTCTTAATAATTACCTTTATCAGCCGGTCCCAAACAATTAGGTTTCCTAACTCGGTTCACTTTATCTTAAGAGCTCGAAAGCCAGCTCAAATCAGGTTCAATCCCCTCAAGATAGCCGTATACCTACTCAAAAGAAAAGTAAAATTATCTCCTACAAGGAAGCTGACTCTAAACACAGGGTAATATGGAAGATGGGCTTCTCTACTGCTCTCCCAAGGAGACCACGGAATGCCATTTGGGGCTGGCAACGCTCCCTGAAAAATAAGCTGATTAATACATGGAGCCTGTAACACATGAAGCCTAGGCCTTAACTCAAATTTCTTTAGTTCACCCTCATTTCCCAAACACCTCAGCTCTATGGTCCCTATGGTCCAATCCTAGGCACACTTTTTCTGAAGAGGCTCATCTGTTACCAGCTGTACTCACCCACGTTCTATCACCATCTATTAGCTCTCTGCTGAGCGCCTCAGAGACCACCTCCACTCCTGCCCATATTCAGTTCCTCTCACTACGGTTGACAGGGCTTCTCAACTGCCTGCCTAGTCAAGGAACCCTGCTCCCCTAAAGTGAAGTTGGTCTAAAAAACCTGCAGACCGCCATATTACAAAGATCCAAACGCTCATTTCCAGTAGGACAGATTTCTAACATTTTTGCCCTCTTTAATACTGTGACTACAAAAGACATCTGGGTTTTTTAGTTTTTTTTTTTTTTTTTGAGGATTGTCACTGTATCATGTTTTTCCTTTCTAGCAATACTGCAAAAAATGAGCAGAGGGCAAAAGGACTGACCACATGGAGAGAATCTTTTCCTTTTTCTCTACTGTTATCTAGATTTTCTAGTAAAGAACCTCACATCAATATCCCACTCATCCATAATATCTTAACGTCTTTTGAACTCTAAGCCTTTGACCCCAGTAGCCAACAATTGTTTTCTGCTAAACTGGCCATGACATTGCCAAAACAGCTTACCTAGTGTGATGGTTTTACAGGTGGAGCCCACTCTCTTTCCCCTTGAACACGGGCTGGACTGAATGACTCACGTGTAATACACAGAAAAGACAGTGCGACTTCTTACACTAGGTCATAAAAAGGCATTGTGACTTCGTCCCTGCCATCTCTCGAGTCACATACTCCGGGGACAAGTTCCTGTGAGGACAGGAAAGCAGCCCTAGGGAAGTCCCCACAAGGCAGAAACTGCCTCACCAGCCCATGTGAGGGGGCAACCCCCAAGGTGGTTCACCAGCCCCCATCAAGACTCGCAAATGACAGCAGCCCTGGCTGAAATCTTGGCTGCCATTTCTTGGGAATCTGAACTAGAACCACCCACCAAACAAAGTCACTTCCTGATTCCAGACCCCACCGAGATAACAAATATTTACTGTTTTCAAGCTACTAAATTCCAATGTTATTTAATGTCTAGATAACTAAAAAAACGCCCTTTAGTTCACCCTCATTTCCCAAACACCTCAGCTCTATGGTCCCTATGGTCCAATCCTAGGCACACTTTTTCTGAAGAGGCTCATCTGTTACCAGCTGTACTCACCCACGTTCTATCACCATCTATTAGCTCTCTGCTGAGCGCCTCAGAGACCACCTCCACTCCTGCCCATATTCAGTTCCTCTCACTACGGTTGACAGGGCTTCTCAACTGCCTGCCTAGTCAAGGAACCCTGCTCCCCTAAAGTGAAGTTGGTCTAAAAAACCTGCAGACCGCCATATTACAAAGATCCAAACGCTCATTTCCAGTAGGACAGATTTCTAACATTTTTGCCCTCTTTAATACTGTGACTACAAAAGACATCTGGGTTTTTTAGTTTTTTTTTTTTTTTTTGAGGATTGTCACTGTATCATGTTTTTCCTTTCTAGCAATACTGCAAAAAATGAGCAGAGGGCAAAAGGACTGACCACATGGAGAGAATCTTTTCCTTTTTCTCTACTGTTATCTAGATTTTCTAGTAAAGAACCTCACATCAATATCCCACTCATCCATAATATCTTAACGTCTTTTGAACTCTAAGCCTTTGACCCCAGTAGCCAACAATTGTTTTCTGCTAAACTGGCCATGACATTGCCAAAACAGCTTACCTAGTGTGATGGTTTTACAGGTGGAGCCCACCTTCTTTCCCCTTGCACTGGGGCTGGACTGAATGACTCCCGGGTAATACACAGAAAAGACAGTGCGACTTCTTACACTAGGTCATAAAAAGGCATTGTGACTTCGTCCCTGCCATCTCTCGAGTCACATACTCCGGGGACAAGTTCCTGTGAGGACAGGAAAGCAGCCCTAGGGAAGTCCCCACAAGGCAGAAACTGCCTCACCAGCCCATGTGAGGGGGCAACCCCCAAGGTGGTTCACCAGCCCCCATCAAGACTCGCAAATGACAGCAGCCCTGGCTGAAATCTTGGCTGCCATTTCTTGGGAATCTGAACTAGAACCACCCACCAAACAAAGTCACTTCCTGATTCCAGACCCCACCGAGATAACAAATATTTACTGTTTTCAAGCTACTAAATTCCAATGCTATTTAATGTCAATAGATAACTAATACACCTAGAAATTTTCTAAACTAGCTCCACCCAATGACTAGCAGAATCCACTACTACTGAATTACAATGTAACTAGATTATGGTACCAATTCAATGAGTAAGGAGATTACTTAGTAACTGATTCTCTTGGTTCTCCACCATTTTAAGATACCAGAGACACTGCTAAAGCATTTTCCATAATATAATATTATACTTTAGTCATGCAAGTTTAGGTGGTTGAGAGAAGTTTAGCTGGAATGACAAGCCCTCTTAAATTGCCTACGATTCCATTTTCTCTCCATAACTCTATACTAAATAGAGAGCTGAAACCAACTCCAACTGGTCAAACATGCACCCTATTCTTGTTCCTGTAGAGGAAATGCCATTAACAAACACGCCTTTACCACACCTTATCCCTAGGTTTGCCCAAGAAGCTCCCCAGGCACTACTTAAACTTAGGACTATATTAAAATTCATTCTGGGGCTTCCCCTAGTGGTCCAGTGGGTAAGGACACTGCTTTGCAGTGCAAGGGGCGCCAGTTCGATCCCCGGCCTGGGAAGATCCCACATGCCGCAGAGCGGCTGGACCGATGTGTCCAATTACAGAGCCAGAGCTCTGGAGCGCATGCGCCCAGAGCCGGTGCTCTGCAACGACAGACGCCACCGTGATGGGAGGCCCACGGGAGCCAAAGAACAAAGACGGATGAAAATAGAGAAATGAAAGACCAATAGAAGTGGCCCGCCCGCTTCCCTCCCTCCCCAACCTGACCCCCGCACAAAATAAAATAAATAAATCTTAAAAAAAAAAAAAAAAAAACTCATTCTGTAAACGTAATAATACATTCCCTCTAAGTAAGAGATCTGTCAGTGTGCTTAACATTCCTAAGGGACACTTTTTAAAGTACTACTTAGGGAATCCCCTGACACTCCTGTGGATAGGACTTGGCTTGACTGCCACGGCCCAAGTTCTATCCGCCTGGTTTTTTCGGTGAACTAGAACCACCCACCAAACAAAGTCACTTCCTGATTCCAGACCCCACCGAGATAACAAATATTTACTGTTTTCAAGCTACTAAATTCCAATGCTATTTAATGTCAATAGATAACTAATACACCTAGAAATTTTCTAAACTAGCTCCACCCAATGACTAGCAGAATCCACTACTACTGAATTACAATGTAACTAGATTATGGTACCAATTCAATGAGTAAGGAGATTACTTAGTAACTGATTCTCTTGGTTCTCCACCATTTTAAGATACCAGAGACACTGCTAAAGCATTTTCCATAATATAATATTATACTTTAGTCATGCAAGTTTAGGTGGTTGAGAGAAGTTTAGCTGGAATGACAAGCCCTCTTAAATTGCCTACGATTCCATTTTCTCTCCATAACTCTATACTAAATAGAGAGCTGAAACCAACTCCAACTGGTCAAACATGCACCCTATTCTTGTTCCTGTAGAGGAAATGCCATTAACAAACACGCCTTTACCACACCTTATCCCTAGGTTTGCCCAAGAAGCTCCCCAGGCACTACTTAAACTTAGGACTATATTAAAATTCATTCTGGGGCTTCCCCTAGTGGTCCAGTGGGTAAGGACACTGCTTTGCAGTGCAAGGGGCGCCAGTTCGATCCCCGGCCTGGGAAGATCCCACATGCCGCAGAGCGGCTGGACCGATGTGTCCAATTACAGAGCCAGAGCTCTGGAGCGCATGCGCCCAGAGCCGGTGCTCTGCAACGACAGACGCCACCGTGATGGGAGGCCCACGGGAGCCAAAGAACAAAGACGGATGAAAATAGAGAAATGAAAGACCAATAGAAGTGGCCCGCCCGCTTCCCTCCCTCCCCAACCTGACCCCCGCACAAAATAAAATAAATAAATCTTAAAAAAAAAAAAAAAAAACTCATTCTGTAAACGTAATAATACATTCCCTCTAAGTAAGAGATCTGTCAGTGTGCTTAACATTCCTAAGGGACACTTTTTAAAGTACTACTTAGGGAATCCCCTGACACTCCTGTGGTTAGGACTTGGCTTCACTGCCACGGCCCAAGTTCTATCCCTGGTCGGGGAACTAAGATCCTACAAGTCACACAACAATACTATCTTAAATCTCTTCTTTACAAAGCTGTTGGAATTTGTTTTTTTCTTCCAATCCCTCCATCCAGCCCTGAAGAAAACTGAATGAGAAATACACTTACCTGCAGCGGTCTCCATAGATACAGTAGCCTCGCTGAAAATACTTGCACACCACACCGTAGGGACTGTCGGAGAGGTCGTGTGAGTAGCGACAGTTATCTCCTTCCTTACAAACCCCATGCATGAAGTACCTGTGAGACAAAGGACCGCAGGTTGGACTGATTACAAACCAGTACTCAAAGAATTCATGTTCTTCTTTGTTGTATTACTTTTATTATAATTGTTTTGTTTTATTATTATTATTGTTCCATTTGTTAGTGGCACTGGGTCTTCACTGTAGTGCACAGGCTTAGTTTGGGCAATAGGGACTGAACCCAGGCCCCCTGCATTGGAAGCCTGAAGTCTTATCCATTGGATATGACCAATATAGACTACCACTAACACAAGAGCACTATATATAGTCATCTACTCTATTCTATTCTACCCACACAAACATGAGAAATGAACACCAAGACCATCGTTGAACTAGACATATGACCATAAAATTATCCATAATGGTACCACTGCCTGTAGATAAGAGACACCAATTTAGATTTTTTTTTTTTAAGATTTATTTATTCATTTATTATTGGGGGTAGGGGTGGGGAGGGAGGGGAGCAGGCGGGCTACTTCTGTTGGTCTTTCATTTATCCATTTTCATCCATCTTTGTTCTTTGGCCCGTGTGGGCCTCCCATCGCAGTGGCCTCTGTTGTCGCAGAGCACTGGCTCTGGGCGCATGTGCTCCAGAGCTCCAGCTCGGTAACTGGACAAATCAGTCCAGCCGCTCCACAGCACGTGGGATCTTCCCAGGCCAGGAATCGAACTGGCGCCCCTTGCACTGCAAGGCAGTGTCCTTACCCACTGGACCACCAGGGAAGCCCCACCAATTTACATTTAAACTTTGAGGTCATCCTTAATCTTGTCTCTGCAGGTTAAGTCTGACCACTGCTCTCATGTTACAGTCCTGAGATAGCTTGCTTCCCACTAACTCTAGCCATAATGGCAGCTCTAACTGAAAAAAAAAAAAAAAGAAAATCAGGGCTTCCCTGGTGGTTCAGTGGGTAAAGAGTCCACCCTGCAGTACAAGCGGTGTTGGTTCGACCCCTGGCCCCGGAGGATCCCACATGCCACGGAACGGCTGGATCGATGTGTCCAATTATGAGCCAGCACTCTGGAGCACATGCGCCCAGAGCCGGTGTTCTGCAATAAGAGAGGCCACAATGGGAGGCCCACACAGGCCAAAGAATAAAGATGGATGAAAATAAAGAACCAATAAAAGAGGCAAAAAACAAAACAAAACAAAAAAAAAACCAAAGAAGCAAGAAACAATGTAAACCAGAACAGATCAGACTACTGCATATCTTTCAATTCTCTGAGACGCCATTTTAATTCTTGAAAAGCCACATGTAAGAATACAAGTCAAATTTGTTGCAAAGGTATAGGCAAAGGGAAATTACTTTCTTTCCAGACTCCTGTTCCTCTGCCTTAAAGGAAAACGTGTACCTAACTAATTTTCAAAAACTGAGTTTGATTCCGTTTCCAACACCCAGGAATTTGCTTTGTTTTTATTCATATGGTCAGTCGCGTCCAGCTCTTTGGGACCTTGTGGACTGCGGCACACCAGGCTCCCTGTCCGCCACATCCCCTGGAGTTTGCTCAAATTCATGTCCATCAGGTTGGTGGTACTGCCTAGGCATCTCATCCTCTGCTACCCTCTTCTTTTGCCTTTCATCTTTCCCAGCAATCCGGGTTTTTTCCAATGATTCAGCTCTGCGCATCAGGTGGCTAACGTACTGGAGCTTCAACTAAAAATGCAATTTTGGACCCACTAAACTGAAAATGGGGGAAGGCGAAGAAGCAATCTGAAGTAACAAAGCAGATCAGGGAAGTGGTGCCTTATTTTTCGGAATTATCTCTGTCAGGTAGAACCACTAACACCCCTCCAACCTCCCCCTCATCACTGGCCTTGGTCTCATCAACAATTATGGAGATTTACTTTGGCAAGTCATAACTGCCAAAATATATGCGTCTATGTATAGCTGGTAAGGGCTTCCCAGGTGGCTCAGTGGTCAAGAATCCACTTGCCAATGTATGAGATACAGGTTCAATTCCTGGGTCAGGAAGATCCCCTGTCTCAAGTAGGAAATGGCATCCGACTCCAGTATTCTTTTTTTTTTCCACTTCAGCTATAAGTGTCAAGATCCTATAGTGCCCAAAGGTTTCAAAATTTAAGAACAAAATAGCAGGAAGTCAAATTCCAACCAATTTCAACTGTTATCAGGCTTAACAATCTAACAAGGTCTGAACTTTTGCACAACTCTAGGGCAATTTTCTGCAAGCTCTGAAGCTGTCTGAGGCAGCCAACACAAATGTGTCTTAGTTTCACCACTCTTAGACTGAAAAACGTCAGCACTATTCTTGGCAGAGGGAATATATGTGGGAAGCAACACTGTAACTTTGACTCAACGTAAGGACTGAGAACTAGAACTAGTCAGCCATGACAAGCTCCTGAGGTCCAGAACTAGCCTCACCCAAGAACAAGTAGACACAAAATCACCTGATACTGTGACATCAACAGAAACACTAGAACACCAGCCCTAAATAGTTACTTCCAAATACTAAGCATTATTTCACATGGGTGTTTGTACATACTGTCTGAGTTTCTGGTTTGTTTTTTGTGCCTTTTGTCTCTTAGTCTTCACAGTGAAACCCCTCCTTGTCAACCCATGTCTAAGTGTAAGAGATCATGACATGATAATGTAAGTTACAACAGAAAGAGGAAATAGAAGGCAACTCTCCCATGAATTCCTCCCATTACAAGACCAATCAAGGTAAAAGCACTTTTCCTTATGCCACCACCAAAAGCCACCATCCAAACACACGCTGATGCCACAGTACAGGCTGAGCTTGCCTTTGGTTAAGGGCTGGGCCACTTGATTTCTAAGGTTCCTTCCACCTTGAAGGTTCTATGATGCCAACCAGACATTGTCCAGTTGCAACTTCTCCCGATGAATTCCTCTAAGACCAAAGCATGGAAGTGGCTTTTTTTCCCAGGTGAAACACCCTCCAACCTCCCCCTCATCACTGGCCTTGGTCTCATCAACAATTATGGAGATTTACTTTGGCAAGTCATAACTGCCAAAATATATGCGTCTATGTATAGCTGGTAAGGGCTTCCCAGGTGGCTCAGTGGTCAAGAATCCACTTGCCAATGTATGAGATACAGGTTCAATTCCTGGGTCAGGAAGATCCCCTGTCTCAAGTAGGAAATGGCATCCGACTCCAGTATTCTTTTTTTTTTCCACTTCAGCTATAAGTGTCAAGATCCTATAGTGCCCAAAGGTTTCAAAATTTAAGAACAAAATAGCAGGAAGTCAAATTCCAACCAATTTCAACTGTTATCAGGCTTAACAATCTAACAAGGTCTGAACTTTTGCACAACTCTAGGGCAATTTTCTGCAAGCTCTGAAGCTGTCTGAGGCAGCCAACACAAATGTGTCTTAGTTTCACCACTCTTAGACTGAAAAACGTCAGCACTATTCTTGGCAGAGGGAATATATGGGGGAAGCAACACTGTAACTTTGACTCAACGTAAGGACTGAGAACTAGAACTAGTCAGCCATGACAAGCTCCTGAGGTCCAGAACTAGCCTCACCCAAGAACAAGTAGACACAAAATCACCTGATACTGTGACATCAACAGAAACACTAGAACACCAGCCCTAAATAGTTACTTCCAAATACTAAGCATTATTTCACATGGGTGTTTGTACATACTGTCTGAGTTTCTGGTTTGTTTTTTGTGCCTTTTGTCTCTTAGTCTTCACAGTGAAACCCCTCCTTGTCAACCCATGTCTAAGTGTAAGAGATCATGACATGATAATGTAAGTTACAACAGAAAGAGGAAATAGAAGGCAACTCTCCCATGAATTCCTCCCATTACAAGACCAATCAAGGTAAAAGCACTTTTCCTTATGCCACCACCAAAAGCCACCATCCAAACACACGCTGATGCCACAGTACAGGCTGAGCTTGCCTTTGGTTAAGGGCTGGGCCACTTGATTTCTAAGGTTCCTTCCACCTTGAAGGTTCTATGATGCCAACCAGACATTGTCCAGTAATAAAGACAAATACAATTGACTGGAATCCCCGACTGCTGCACATCTGGATTACCAAGATAAATACAAGAAACCCCAACAGCTCATGAGGGTACAAGAAAACCACACAATACCCTCTAAGTACTTCTAAGCATCAGGGGTTGTCTATAGAAATTACAGAAGATTTGGCAGTTAATCACTGTCTGCTGTGACATTTCTTACTTTGTTACTTAATTCTTGCTAAGTGTACATGTACCCTGTTTCTCAAACTAGACTGCAAATTCCTGATGTTTAAGAGTCAGTTTATTTTGCTTTTTATCTACTAAAGGACATAATACTTAAATTTTCACTATGGATACCACAGCACTTGGATAAAGACTTGAAGAGAATTTTTCCATTTTTAAAAAATCCCCTTTGTTGGGCTTCCCTGGTAGCTCAATGATAAAGAGTTTGCCTGCCAATGCAGGAGACATGGGTTCGATCCCCGATACGGTGCGGAGCATCTAAGCCTCTAAGCCACAACTATTGAGCCTGTGCTCTAGAGCCTCGGAGCGACAACTATTGAGCCCCTGTGCAGCAACTACTGAAGCCATATGCCCTAGAGCCGAATTCCACAAGAAGTCACTGCAACAGGAAACCTGCTTACCTCACCCAGAGTAGCCTCCACTCCCTGCAACTAGAGAAGAGCCTGCAGCAGCAGTGAGAAACTAAGAATAGCAAAAAATAAAAAACCTTGAAAAAAAAATCCCCTTTATTTCTAAGCTATAATAACTACACTTAAAGCTTTTGAAAAAATGAAAAAACACCTGGCATTTTGTATATTACTTCAATACACTCATCTCCTATTGTAGAAGCACTCTTAATAAAGCAGTGTCGAAATTCAAAATTACAACTGGCAAGTTACAATTTTATTGTTTTAACCTCCCACACTCAGGAAAACTAGAAGCAGTAGCATTTCTAGTTTACAGAATTCCTCTAATGAAAGATATCAAAACGGCCGGATGGGGGCAGCATAACACAGTTCTTTGGGAAAACCATACTAGGCTTTTCTTAAGCTGTAAAAAATTTTTAACACACAATAAGATAGAATTTCAAGAAATATTTAGAAAACATTAACCAGCAAGAAAATACAGATGATTCTAAGCAATTAAAAGTTTAAAAAGTTTCTATACTTCAAAAGACAATCATGACTGGAATCCCGACTTGCACATCTGGATTACCAAGATAAATACAAGAAACCCCAACAGCTCATGAGGGTACAAGAAAACCACACAATACCCTCTAAGTACTTCTAAGCATCAGGGGTTGTCTATAGAAATTACAGAAGATTTGGCAGTTAATCACTGTCTGCTGTGACATTTCTTACTTTGTTACTTAATTCTTGCTAAGTGTACATGTACCCTGTTTCTCAAACTAGACTGCAAATTCCTGATGTTTAAGAGTCAGTTTATTTTGCTTTTTATCTACTAAAGGACATAATACTTAAATTTTCACTATGGATACCACAGCACTTGGATAAAGACTTGAAGAGAATTTTTCCATTTTTAAAAAATCCCCTTTGTTGGGCTTCCCTGGTAGCTCAATGATAAAGAGTTTGCCTGCCAATGCAGGAGACATGGGTTCGATCCCCGATACGGTGCGGAGCATCTAAGCCTCTAAGCCACAACTATTGAGCCTGTGCTCTAGAGCCTCGGAGCGACAACTATTGAGCCCCTGTGCAGCAACTACTGAAGCCATATGCCCTAGAGCCGAATTCCACAAGAAGTCACTGCAACAGGAAACCTGCTTACCTCACCCAGAGTAGCCTCCACTCCCTGCAACTAGAGAAGAGCCTGCAGCAGCAGTGAGAAACTAAGAATAGCAAAAAATAAAAAACCTTGAAAAAAAAATCCCCTTTATTTCTAAGCTATAATAACTACACTTAAAGCTTTTGAAAAAATGAAAAAACACCTGGCATTTTGTATATTACTTCAATACACTCATCTCCTATTGTAGAAGCACTCTTAATAAAGCAGTGTCGAAATTCAAAATTACAACTGGCAAGTTACAATTTTATTGTTTTAACCTCCCACACTCAGGAAAACTAGAAGCAGTAGCATTTCTAGTTTACAGAATTCCTCTAATGAAAGATATCAAAACGGCCGGATGGGGGCAGCATAACACAGTTCTTTGGGAAAACCATACTAGGCTTTTCTTAAGCTGTAAAAAATTTTTAACACACAATAAGATAGAATTTCAAGAAATATTTAGAAAACATTAACCAGCAAGAAAATACAGATGATTCTAAGCAATTAAAAATAAGTTTCCAAAAAAAAAAGTTTCCAATATCCAAACTTCTAAAAGGATTATACCCTTGAGGGTATAAAATAACCTTAGTCAAATTCCTAGATACAAGGGGGAAAGAGGCTAAAATTAGAACACAGCACTATCTTGAATTCTCTTCAAAGGAGACTGTGCCCTCAAACACAAAGCAAATATTTATAATACAGCGCATTTCTGCATTTCCTTCAACATCTAGCTTTATGTCTCTCATTGTAAGCACAATCACTTACAGAATAACTGAATGAGGTAGCCCCAGAAAACTAGACTCTATTAAGTCCTTTGTCTTTACTAACTTATAAGGGTTTCCTCTTCCTTTAAGGAAAGCAAAGGAATCCTACAAGCATATATCAAAGTAGATAACTTTAGGTACAGACTTATCAGTATCAATAAGCATCTGAGTAGACACACCAGGCAATGAATAAAGCCCTACAAATGATAAACAAAATAGTGCCCCTGCTCTCAGAAAGCTCAAAGTTAACAAAGATACCATACTTAGTATTCCCCTAGTCAAAGCAGAAAGATTAATAGTACTTAGAACAACGGAAAGCCATGTCAAATGTTAAGTACCCAAGGCTTATCATGATGTCTGTACTTTTTGTTGGACAACTGTCTCATGTAAAAGCTATAGGCTGCTTTATATGAAACACAAAAACAATAGCACATCTAACCCTGTATCTGATACATTATGCTTGTTAGAAACAAATTACTCAACTATGTAAATTTCTTAAGTATATTAATCTATTGGTTCATGGGGCAAAGAACTCACTCTGGTTTAGGAGTGATCTAGAATATTTCTAAAACTCAAAGACCTAAAGGTAGGCAAAGCGGAACTGATAGTCTGGTGAGCTGTTTTGAATTCTGATGACACTGGTGAGAAACTAGAAAAGGAGAAGTAGATCAGGGGAAAGTGCCTCACACAGAGGATAAAGCGCAGAAGTGACTGTCTTCAGTGCAGAAAGTGAGCTCAGACAGACACAACAGGAGCCTCCTGAGACAAGTGACCGGTATTCAGGGCTAAATTAACACACACACTGAGATCTGAGTCAGTGTGTATTGATAAAAATCAAGGCATTGCACGGAGTTCTTAACGGAGTTTTTAAGGAAAGATCACTCTCAGTACTGACTGGAACTGTATGTAAATGGCTAGAAAATTAAGGATTATAAAGGTTACACTAGCTCCTTTATTTTAAAAGATTCAGCGAGCACATATGAATCAACTGAGGAAAGAGAAATAAGACTGAAATAACTGGTTCCATTCTTGGGATACTGCACAAGTATTCTTAGAATTACAGAGGACTGATAAGCTACCTAAAACAGCTTTTATGCTTTATCCATCCCGTAACTGAAAATAAATTAAGCTAATCGTTCATGTCTTAAATGTATCATATTGAGCACTGAGAACGCTTCACTCTCGCTGTTAATATCAGGACAGTGAGTTCTGTATATTAAAAATATTTTCAAGTGCTGATATTTGCACGGAAATTACCCCCCCCCCCCCGTAGGCGAATATTGGCGTTTCAACTGATTTTTTAAACGACAGAAAAACACAAGCTTCTAGTCGCTTACTGATCACTTACCAAAAAAAAAAAAAAAAATCGAATACGACATCCAAATTAAATGCCCTTATCTTATTCGGACAGACACTTAGACAGCATATCCGTCCTCCACTAACCCTTTTTTTTCCCCCAAGCGTTTTCATCTGACACCCCAAACCAAAACAGCATCTGTCTCCCTGCGGAGCTCCCTGACTCCCTTAAAGATGCGCGGACTTCAAGAGACACCTTCCAGCCGGAGAACGGCAGCTCCTAATACCCAAGGCGGCGGAGCGGACCCGGGCCGGCCCTCGGTTCTGAGACAAAGCTCAGAACCCCCAAGGCCGGTAAACATACAAAGGAGGAGTCACGAACAAAAGCCCCCGCTCCGGGCGGGGCGGGGGCCGAGGGGCCGGGGAAGACGTTACGAACGGCGGCCGGGCCCGCAGCGGCGATCCCCGGCCCGGCGGGGCTGCGGGGAGGCGGGCTCCCGGCGACACCGCCAACCCGCTCTCGGAACCGGCGTGCCGCAGGCGGGGGCTGGGGGATCGGCGACAATAAAAAGGAGGGAGGAGTCCTTCCACCTCTCCCCGGGCGCGCCGCGCCGCTCGGCCGGGTGCGGGAGACGGCGGGGCCGCGCGCCCGGGCCTCGGGGGCCGACGCGGCGCGGCGACCGCGGGGACCGGCACGCCGGCGGCGGCGGCCGCGAAAGGCCGGCTCCCCTCGCAGCTCCGCCCGCCCCCGGCCGGCCGCCCGCCCCTCCGCGGTCTCGGTCCCCTCCCCGCGCCCGGCGCCGGCCGCGCTGCGTCTCACCTGCAGGTGACCTGCTTCGTCCAGCCGCCGCCGCTGCCGTCGCTGCCGCCTCCCCCGCCCCCCGCCCCCGGGGACGGGGAAGGGACTGTGGGGACAGGGGTGGGGGAGGCCGCCGCCGCCGCCGCCGCTCCTGCTCCTGATGGTGTGGCTGTTGTTCCGGGAGCTGCAGCCTCCGCCATTACTGTTTATCCCACACAGCAATGGCGCCGGAACTTCCGGGATCACATAATTCCGGTCCGGCTGCGGCGAGAAGGCGGCGAGGCGAGGGGTGGGGAGGGGAAGGACCCTGAGGCGCCCGCTCGCTCCCCTCGGCCCCGCGTCGCGTCTCCGAGCGCTCTGGCGGCTGGAACTGCGAGGCCGGGGCCCGAGCGCCCCCGGCCCGCCCCCGGCGCCCTCTGATTGGTGGGGGAGGCAGCTCCGCCTGGAGGGGCGGGGCGAGGGCGGGCTCCCCCAGGTGAGCACTCCCCGACACACCTACAGCCCCCAGCAAGGCGCCCCATCCAGAGAACCAAAGTTCTCGTTTCACGGGCAATGACCTAGAGAGGAGTCCCGGCCAACAGAGGCTGATGCAACGGAGAGGCGGAAGTGGGATTGGGGTCCTGGGTTCGAATGCAGCTCGAACTGGCTCTACCAGTTTCTAGCTCTACAAACCTGGGCTGGTTACTCATTCTCTCTAGCCTCAGTTTCCTTATCTACCTAGGCTTTACCAGGTGTGGCAATCACTGAGCTTAGCGTCTGACCAGACTAAACACTTAACGAATGTTCTCTCCTTCCGTTAGAGAAGTGATCTCTTAACCCAAGAGAATAGCCAGGTGACCAAGCAGAGGCCGTACCCTCAGCTTGTCTCCCTTACCTCTAACAATGTAGTTTTGAGTGAGTTAACTTACCTTTTAGTGTCCCTCCTCTCCATCTGTAAAATAAAACATAATTTAAAAATAATAACTGGACCTACCCCCAGAGATGGTTGTGTAACTTAAAATCCGTGTAAAACCCTTAGCAATGTGCTTCACAGTACAGTTTTATTAATATTGACTAACAAAAAGCTGTCTGAAATATCTCAGCTCTTAAGAGTTATTTTTTAAACTAGGAATATTCAAAAGTACTCCCACCTCCCGCTAAGGCCCCCGGTTAGCCCTTAAATTTGTTTTTCTATCCTCTCTCTGCCTTGAGAAAGTGAAAATCCACCCTACTGATAATCAGACCACAATGTACCCAACAGAAACAAACAAGAACAGTGGCAAAACCAACAGAAAACAATGTTTCTCCCAAGGCCACAGTATAGCTGCAGGATGACTATCAATCCCCTTTTGAGTAATTACAGCATTTTGACAAATGACTTCCCCAGCCCCACTTCACTTCTCCCTCTTACCGAGTCCAAGCTCAATCTGCTTGCAGATGACAGGCCAACAAACTGATATGAGGTGCGCAGGTCAAGAATAGGAAAGACTAGAGCCTGAAACGAGATCTGAGAGGACAAAGGGCTCCAAAGAACAACCCAGTGCCAGGGTGTTACATTTATAGGACAGGGAGGGAGAGGAGGTGAGGAAGTAAAATACCTTTGTCTTGCAAAATAGGAGGGGATGTGTTAATCTCTTCTTTCTTGCAGCCATTCACAGGTTGAGAGGGTCAGACCGACTCCCTGTGAGCTAAACAAAGCCACTTTAGTTTAATATTCAGGCAGAGGGGCGGGTTACCTGAGGCAGGCCATTTTGTATCATTATAATAAGGAAAGAAAAGAAAAGAGAGGTTTAAGTCAAAGAAACTAATACCAGTTTCTAGCTCTACAAACCTGGGCTGGTTACTCATTCTCTCTAGCCTCAGTTTCCTTATCTACCTAGGCTTTACCAGGTGTGGCAATCACTGAGCTTAGCGTCTGACCAGACTAAACACTTAACGAATGTTCTCTCCTTCCGTTAGAGAAGTGATCTCTTAACCCAAGAGAATAGCCAGGTGACCAAGCAGAGGCCGTACCCTCAGCTTGTCTCCCTTACCTCTAACAATGTAGTTTTGAGTGAGTTAACTTACCTTTTAGTGTCCCTCCTCTCCATCTGTAAAATAAAACATAATTTAAAAATAATAACTGGACCTACCCCCAGAGATGGTTGTGTAACTTAAAATCCGTGTAAAACCCTTAGCAATGTGCTTCACAGTACAGTTTTATTAATATTGACTAACAAAAAGCTGTCTGAAATATCTCAGCTCTTAAGAGTTATTTTTTAAACTAGGAATATTCAAAAGTACTCCCACCTCCCGCTAAGGCCCCCGGTTAGCCCTTAAATTTGTTTTTCTATCCTCTCTCTGCCTTGAGAAAGTGAAAATCCACCCTACTGATAATCAGACCACAATGTACCCAACAGAAACAAACAAGAACAGTGGCAAAACCAACAGAAAACAATGTTTCTCCCAAGGCCACAGTATAGCTGCAGGATGACTATCAATCCCCTTTTGAGTAATTACAGCATTTTGACAAATGACTTCCCCAGCCCCACTTCACTTCTCCCTCTTACCGAGTCCAAGCTCAATCTGCTTGCAGATGACAGGCCAACAAACTGATATGAGGTGCGCAGGTCAAGAATAGGAAAGACTAGAGCCTGAAACGAGATCTGAGAGGACAAAGGGCTCCAAAGAACAACCCAGTGCCAGGGTGTTACATTTATAGGACAGGGAGGGAGAGGAGGTGAGGAAGTAAAATACCTTTGTCTTGCAAAATAGGAGGGGATGTGTTAATCTCTTCTTTCTTGCAGCCATTCACAGGTTGAGAGGGTCAGACCGACTCCCTGTGAGCTAAACAAAGCCACTTTAGTTTAATATTCAGGCAGAGGGGCGGGTTCCCTGAGGCAGGCCATTTTGTATCATTATAATAAGGAAAGCAAAGAAAAGCGAGGTTTAAGTCAAAGAAACTAATCCAATATGGAGTCAAGCTTGGCTCTTCCCTGTTATGTGACCTCCCAAGATTTGTGAGACACCCAGTCCCGAAACTGCCGTACCCCATGACAGCACCCAACCCAGAACTGGTCTTCTGTCTGCTTGCATTATTGCCCCAAAAGAGCTTCAATCCTGTGAGAAGCGCCTCCCCGCCTTTTTCCAAGAGGCCCACATTCCTCCATGTGCAGCCCCCTGCTGCAGCGGGTTCAAAATCTGTGTAGGACTACAGGTTGTTCCTGGTAGTTTTTATCCGTCAGGATCTGTCGTTGAATAACTTCTTTTTTTTTTTGGCCGCACAGCCTGCAGGATCTTAGTTCCTCCACTGGAAATTGAACTGAGGCCCCTGCACAGCAAGCTTCTAGTCTTTTTTTAAAAAAAAAAAAAACATTTATTTATTCATTTGGCTGCATTGGGTCTTAGTTGAGGCATTCGAGCTTAGTCAACTTGTGGTATATGGGATCTTAGTACCCTAACCAGGGATCAAACCCACATCCCCTTTTGGAAGGCAGATTCTTAACCACAGGACCACCAGGTAACCCAAGCTTGGAGTCTTAACCACTGGTCCGCCAAGGAAATGCCTTCTAGTTACAAGAGAATTGGGTTTGTTGTTATTGTTATTGTTCTCTCTCCTAGCTAGACTGTAAGCTCTGTGAGGCCAGAGATCTTTTCCTGTTTTTGTTCTGATGCATCACAAGTCCCTAAAACAGTGTGCAGCGTATAATGGTTGCTCAATAATATTTGTGCTCTGGGCAAAAGAATTATCTGATGTTGGAAAAGTTACTATGCCTTGTTTCAACATCTATACCAATAGGATAATGATGTTTTGTATTATAGGGAAATAAGACAAGCAAGAGAGTCATCTCTTTCTCTGGGAGAGAATTTCAGCACAAGGGCAATCCATGCATTCAGCACAAGGGCAATCTTCACTCACAAAGCATTTATTAGTGATTCTGCTGGACCAGTGCTACCCTGTATGTTATATAGGAATCATGAGCAAACTTAAAGAGTCTGATCATAGTAGCCAGGTAACAGCGGGGAAATTCCTAAGTTTCTCATTGGTGAAAATAAAGTCTAATAGTACACCTTCTTTATAAGTGTTAAGTCAGTATATGTGTGTGCATGTATGTTTATATATGTGTGTGTATATATATATACATACACATGTAGCTCAAGGAACAGTCCCTGGACATAGTAACTGCTAGGTTAAGTATTTGCTATTATTTTCATTGATGATGCTATATGATATTAAAAAGAGTTGCCAGATTTAGCAAATAAAAATACAGGATACTCACTTACATTTGAACTTCAGATAATTAACAAATCGATTTTTAGCAGAATGATATCCCAAACATTGCATGGGACATATACATAAAGCATTTGCTGTTTGTCTGACATTCCAATATAACTCAGAATCCTGTATGTTATCTGGCAGCCCTCCACCAGAACCATACTTGGGGCTTTTCAGGGCCTTCGCTCACCTTGTCTAGTTCATTTCCCAATAAGCTTTTGAAGTTGGGGAAGCACAGATGTGTGACTTTGCCCCTTTAAATCTGAGAAGATGACGTTAGAGAGATAGGCAGAGTGGCCTGTAGATTACACAGTCAGTGAGTGACAGAGGAGAGCTTGAATCTTGGGAATTTTAGCTGTGGGGCTAATGTGCCTTCTCCTACTGGTCAGTATGCTCTCCTCCAGAAAAGGCTTTTGCTTTAAAAGGGGAGACTACAGCCAGGATGAAGCAATCCTACTGGTTGGTGTGTCCAGAGTAATACAAAGTTAAAGAAAGTATAAGAGACAGAGCAGGCATCCTGCCAAGCCACTGTGGCTTCCATAGCTGCGAGACTATCTGCTTGGTACTGTGTTGCACAAGCTTCGAAAATCTTAATGTAGAAACACTAGTCTACGTAATAAACACCAATATTAGTCTTCCTGTTATTTTCTTTCCAAAGGGAGCTTAAATAACGATTTGATTCCTGTAAGAACACTTTGTATTTTCACCTAGGTCCCCCAGCCTTTTTCAGTCTAAGTATCCTCCCCCACAACCTATGAGTTATTTTGTATTACATCCTTTGTTAATTTTTGGCTTGTTTAAAAAGATTTGTTTTTCTATAGGATATATCTGGTGGTTTAAAGGTTAAAACCCTATGCTTCCACTGCAAGGGGCTTAGGTTCAGTCTCTGGTTTGTGGAAAATAAGACCCCCATGCCTCATGTAGCATGGCAAAAAAAAAAAAAAAAAGTTATAATAATACAGTCATGTGACTACATATTTTAAAAGTAGAAAAGAACATGACAGGGGCTTCCCCTTGTGGTCCAGTGGGTAAGGACACCGCCTTGCAGTGCAAGGGGTGGCAGTTCGATCCCTGGCCTGGGAAGATCCCACATGCTGCGGAGTGGCTGGACTGATGTGTCCAATCACCGAGCCGGAGCTCTGGAGCGCATGCGCCCAGAGCCAGTGCTCTGCAACAACAGACGCCACCGCGATGGGAGGCCCACAGGAGCCAAAGAACAAAGACGGATGAACATAGAGAAACGAAAGACCAATAGAAGTGGCCCGCCCGCTTCCGTCCCTCCCCAACCCGAGCCCCACCCAAAATAAATAAATAAATAAATCTTTAAAAAAAAAAAAGAAAAGAACATGACAGATTCTCTCCTTGACCACATTCTGCTCAAGACTCGCTAAACTTTTCAATAAGCCGTCAGTTTTTGTCAGTCCACAGTTTTAGCAAGAATCCTATTAAACTGGTTTAGCTGGAGTCTTCCTTCTTCTATATCCAATCCCCCTTACTCTCTGTCAGGCATGTCTGATGCCCTGGCCAGCCTTCACTAAGAATCCAGTTAGGTCACTTTAGCCAAATTCCCCCTCAACCCTTTTCTTCCAGAATTTTCCATCCAATTAACTTCCTTACCCTTCATTCTGTTCCTTAGCTATACATTGTTTTTTGTTTTATGTATTTATTTGTGTATTTGGCTGTGGTGGGTCTTAGTGGTGGCGCACTGGCTCCAAAGCTCGCATGCTCAGTAGTTGAGGTGAACAGGCTTAGGTGCTCCAGCAGGTGGGATCTTAGTTCCCTGGCCAGGCATGGAACTGCGTCCCTCGCATTGCCAATGTCCCCCCCAGCCTTTTTCAGTCTAAGTATCCTCCCCCACAACCTATGAGTTATTTTGTATTACATCCTTTGTTAATTTTTGGCTTGTTTAAAAAGATTTGTTTTTCTATAGGATATATCTGGTGGTTTAAAGGTTAAAACCCTATGCTTCCACTGCAAGGGGCTTAGGTTCAGTCTCTGGTTTGTGGAAAATAAGACCCCCATGCCTCATGTAGCATGGCAAAAAAAAAAAAAAAAAGTTATAATAATACAGTCATGTGACTACATATTTTAAAAGTAGAAAAGAACATGACAGGGGCTTCCCCTTGTGGTCCAGTGGGTAAGGACACCGCCTTGCAGTGCAAGGGGTGGCAGTTCGATCCCTGGCCTGGGAAGATCCCACATGCTGCGGAGTGGCTGGACTGATGTGTCCAATCACCGAGCCGGAGCTCTGGAGCGCATGCGCCCAGAGCCAGTGCTCTGCAACAACAGACGCCACCGCGATGGGAGGCCCACAGGAGCCAAAGAACAAAGACGGATGAACATAGAGAAACGAAAGACCAATAGAAGTGGCCCGCCCGCTTCCGTCCCTCCCCAACCCGAGCCCCACCCAAAATAAATAAATAAATAAATCTTTAAAAAAAAAAAAGAAAAGAACATGACAGATTCTCTCCTTGACCACATTCTGCTCAAGACTCGCTAAACTTTTCAATAAGCCGTCAGTTTTTGTCAGTCCACAGTTTTAGCAAGAATCCTATTAAACTGGTTTAGCTGGAGTCTTCCTTCTTCTATATCCAATCCCCCTTACTCTCTGTCAGGCATGTCTGATGCCCTGGCCAGCCTTCACTAAGAATCCAGTTAGGTCACTTTAGCCAAATTCCCCCTCAACCCTTTTCTTCCAGAATTTTCCATCCAATTAACTTCCTTACCCTTCATTCTGTTCCTTAGCTATACATTGTTTTTTGTTTTAAGTATTTATTTGTGTATTTGGCTGTGGTGGGTCTTAGTGGTGGCGCACTGGCTCCAAAGCTCGCATGCTCAGTAGTTGAGGTGAACAGGCTTAGGTGCTCCAGCAGGTGGGATCTTAGTTCCCTGGCCAGGCATGGAAACTGCGTCCCTCGCATTGCAAGGCAGACTCTTAACCACAGGACCACCAGGGAAGTCCCTGTTCCTTAGCTATACATTGTTAACACTCTTTTATAAGACGAGATGAGTGCCTCGATGAATAATATTTTATGTATGACATTTTGCACATGTGAGATTATGTCTGTAGGGTAAACTCCTAGAACTGGTGTTGCTGAGCCCGAGAGGATGGATGTCAGTGATGTTCAAAGATTTGATGAAGGCATCTTCCAATATGTGGTCCCACCAGCCATGTATAAGGATCCTGTTTACAAACACCCTCTTAATCCATCTGGCCATCAAATTATGTCGCAGTTGGGTGGGGAGATACCATTTCAGTGTGCTTCTAATTGTTATTTCTCTACTTTTTTTCTTTTTCTTTATTTTTTTCAAATGTTTTGGTCGTTTGAGGTTTTTTTTTTTTTTTTGGCCATGTCAGGCGATTTGTGGGATTGCAGTCCCACATCAGGGACTGAACCCTCACCTTTGGCAGTGAAAGCACAGAATCCTCAAGATGCTGAAAACTCAGCCTCTCTGCACTGGTATTGAATCAAATTTTAGAGACAGTTTTAGACAGAGGTTTGGGTGAAGTAAGGCAAAGGGGGATACAGCAGGCTCCTACCTCGAAAATCTGTGAGTCCCAACCCAAGACCAGAGAGGATCTGATGAAGATTTTTTGTTGTTGTTGCTGTTGTTTTACAGATGCATTTTTAATTTATCTTTATACAAACAAACAGATCTCTGTCTTTAATTTCACAGCATTTCGATTTCATGTTTTGATGAAAAGACTCAATTCTTTGGCTTTCCTATTAACTGACGTGCTTTTGTATTAACCCATTTGGAAAAAAGAAGACAAGAAAACAGACCTTATATTCTAGAAAATAAATTCTTCAGGCCAAGCTTCAGAGTGATGCTTTGAATTTGTTTTGTTTTTGAATTATTTTGTTGTTCTTCCTGTTAATTTTATGTTTCGGCCATGCCACCTAGGATCCAAGCTCCCCAACCAGGGTTGGAACCTGCGCCTCCTGCACTGTGAGAACAGAGCCCTAACCACTGGACCACCAGGAAATCCCTGATGAGGAATTTCATAGCAATACTTAAAGAGCAGATAGCACCATCAACTCAACGTGAACAATCTCCCAGAGATAGTAGAGGACAGAGGAGTCTGGTGGGCTGCAGTCCATGGGATCGCAAAGAGCTGGACATCAGGTAGCAACTGAGCAACTTCAAGGGTGGGTTGCTGACAAGGTTAGGGTGTGCACAGGGTCTTCTAATCTGTTGAGCTCTTCTGGTTCCTTTTGTCTTGCCTCTGGTGGTTTCATGGCTGCTCCTCCCTTGTTTAGCAACTGTTTAAATCCACTGTTTGGGACTTAGGGAAGGTCCTAGAGGCTCAAGTCTGGCCCTACGAGAAATGGGACAACAAAGGCTTCCATGCCCAAGAGCCCACGGAAGCCATCCTACCCCAACCCTATCCCAGCCCCACCCCCATTTCCCTAAGCAATGGTGCCTAGCGGCTCAGTCGTGTCTGACTCTTTGAGACCCTGGTGAACTGTTACCCACCAGGCTCCTCTGTCCATGGGATTTTTCAGGCAAGTATTCCGAGTGGGTTGCCATTTCCTACTCCAAGCACTGGACCACCAGAGAATTCCTCTCTCTTTTTAAACATTGAAGTAGCATTGATTGACAGTTAACTCTCATTCCTCTTTATCTTTATAAATTTAAGAGTTATTTTATTTTGTCTTCTGTCTATTGAAATCACATACCCATTTTTCTTTTCTGTCTATTCAAATCATTTACCCATTTTTCTCTTTGATCACTTGTAAGTGAAACTGAGAAAATTAGCATTTTGTTTCTCTTGAACTGCAAATATATGTCTCAGTTTGTTGTTGGTGTTGATCTTCCTCGTGATTTCTGCCATGTGGATTTTTTTTTTAATGCAGTTTAATTCCATGATTTCTGGATTTTATATCATAGTTATAAGTCTTCCTCTCCCCAAGGTTATTGAAGTATTCACCAGTGGCTTTCTTTTTTCTCCTAGTAATTTCATGGTCTGGTTTACTGTATTTAAACTTGTGCTCCGTCTCTACCTTGTCCAGGTTCAAGGTGCTAGGTGTGACCGCTTTGATTTTTCCCAGACGGTTACCCACTTGTCTCAGCACCATTTACTGAGTAGTTTATCTTTTCTTCACTGACTTGAGATGCTGTCTTTATGGCACATTAAATTCACCAGTCTGTGAACTTCTGTTCTCTTTATTTAAATCCCAGTGCCATATGTTATTGAAGGTATATAATATCCATTAGGGCCATATTATTTTTTTCCCCCGGAAGTGTTCTTCAATTTATATTTTACATAGAAACTTTAGAATCTCGTCTAATTTTAAAATCCTGTTGTTTCCTCTTAAGCATTTTGCCCCACCCCTCCTACAATCTGCACATCATGCTTGGAGCTCTTCTTGGCATTTAGCTTAGTGCCCAACCCAAAATATGAGTCTGTTGAATAAACAAATGAATAGATAAACCAATGGGCAGATGTAGGAATGAATGCACATTTGGATTGCATCTGTGTGATCTTACCATAAACTGGAAGCTCCCCTCCCTAACTCAGAAGGGTAAGAGCTAAAGTCTAAATGGGGCAAATTAGGAAAACTTGGAGCAAACTCGGTGCCCCTCTTTAAATGGTCAGGTATCTCAGCCCTTCCCCCTCTCTCCAAGCCTTTGCGCAGACCAAATAACATTTGCAGTTTGAGGGTGTTCTCTTAGGGAAGGGCAAAAATGCTCATCATGTTTCCAGTTTCCATTCTCACCTTCCTTTGCTAGGAGTGTAAACTGAAATCAGCAAATGATTTCCCCAAGTCCCAAAAAGCCTCCCCTCCCCCTCCGCCCCGCACCCCCGCCATGTGGTGGGGGAAGATAAACTGGATTTGAGAAAAGGGCTCACAGTAAGCACTGAAAATACCTAGAAGTTAGACAACTCTTATCTGCTTTAACCTTTACTTTCTAGGATGTGTGTGTATGTGTGTGTTAGCATTTGATTATAAAGGCTGCTCTCTTCTGCCCAGGCTTTCTAGGAAAGAGAACCTGGAGAGGGCACTTAATCTCCTGTCAACTAAAAAAAGATGAACAACTTGAGAGTTGTGGGTTAAGTTCTATTTGGGGCATAATTAGGACTGCAGCCTGGGAGGCAGCACCCCAGATAGCTCTGAGGGACTGCTCCAAAGAGGCAGCAGGAGGAAGATCAATATATAACATTTTGAGGAGAGGGGAGTTTCATACCAATAAAGTCATTTTACAAGGGGTTTTTAGTTAGTCACAAGGATCGAATGTCACCATGAGGAGATTTAGTGCTTTTCTTTTAAAAAAAATTTTTATTTATTTAATTGATTTATTTATTTTTACTTTTTTTTTTGGCTATTCTGGGTTTTCACTGTTGCCATAGGTTCTTCTCTAGTTGCAGGGAGTGGGGGCTACTCTCTAGTTGGAGTGAGCTGGCTTCTTGTTTGGTGACTTCTGTTGCTGTGGAACTCTGGGGCTCTAGGGGCTCCTGGGCTTCAGTAGTTACAGCACATGGGCTCCATAGTTGCAGCTCTGAGGCTCTAGAGCACAGGCTCCATAGCTGTGGGCTTAGTTGCTCTACAGCACGCGGGATCTTCCTGGATCAGGGATTGAGCCCACGTCTCCTGCATTGACAGGAGAACTCTTCACCACTGAGCCTCCAGGGAAGCCCTAGTGCTTTTCTAAATATGAAAAGATGCAAAGATTGAGATAATAAAATCTGTTCCTAAAAGCATCCATCTATCTAAAGACCTGCCCCACCGGATTCCCTGAAGCACAGAGTGCCTATTCCACCCTGAACAACCTCAGGGCTATTGAAGGTCAGCAGTTGTCATAGCACGGAGGTCAGGTCCACAGAGGCAGACGGCAAATACCCTTGATCAGTCATTGGCAATGAAATTGGTAAATGTCAATTTGTAGTTGACACTCCATAGGAATTATCTATGTCGAAAGAATTAAGTCCAGACTAAGCAATGCGTGTTGAGAATGAATTTAAGAATTCCCTAGGCTGGGGGATTAACAGATACACACTACTATGTATACAAATAGAAAACCCACAAAGACCTACTACATGCATAGCACAGGGAACTATAGTTAATATTACATGATAATCTACAAGGAAAAGAACCTGAAAAAGATGTGAAGGGAAAATACCTCTTGCCATATTGATAAACAAGAAATGTCACAGCAATCAGCAACTTCTGGCCTCCCAGTGAACGAGGACTCACAAAACTGAGATCCCGGGATGCTGCCCTCCGCGCCCCTCCCAGCCCCCTGGTGACTGCCGAGCTGGGGGAATGCAAGGAGGAAGGTGAGCGAGGAAATGGGGCTGGCCCCAGATAGCTGAGGTGCATATAAAAGGAATGAATTCAGTGAGCCCAGAGGCTTGCACCTTCCCAAACACAGAATGTTAAATTCCTTAACTTGATATCTGATCTTGGAGGTTCTGACCGCCTGCTCCTTTTGTTGTCTGTAAGCTTGACTTCCGCTCTTGACTTCTTGGAGCAGTTTTCTCAGAGCTACTCAGATGCTGTCTCCTAGGCTCAGAGTCCTAAGCATTTCCACCAAATAAAATAACTCTCTGCTTTCAGGTTATGACTATATTTTTTAGTGGACAAAGAATATATTTGTGTGTGTGTTTGTGTATATATGTATTTAAATCGCTGTTTTATACACCTGAAACTCACACGATATTGTAAATCAACTATAGTTCCATTGATTTTTTTCCCTTAGCCTTAATTGGCTAAAATGAAGCTAAGGAATAAAATAACATAAACTTGTCTTTTTGAGGAAAAGCCTCTTCCAGGTGAAAGGGTTTTACCTTGATCTGAAACTTAAACCCAGGGTCCAGACCTGATCGAACCCTGCTTGGGACTTGAACCCACACGGCTGGCGCTTGAATTCCAGCCAAAACCCAGTTTGGGACTTGAACCCACGTAGTTAAGGCCTAACCCCAACCAAAACCCTGTTTGGGACTTGAATCCATGTAGTCCGAACTCAATCTCGGCCAAAACCCTGTCTGGGACTTAAACCCACGTGGCTGGGGCTTAATCCAGCACTCACCCAACATCTGGACCCACCGAGGCTCAGGTTCTTCCTGCCTCAACACAGAAGGAATTCAGACAGAGGCAGAATGATAGACAAGAAAATAATTTATTGAGGTACTGAGAGTGCCCAACCGAAACTATAGTTAATATTACATGATAATCTACAAGGAAAAGAACCTGAAAAAGATGTGAAGGGAAAATACCTCTTGCCATATTGATAAACAAGAAATGTCACAGCAATCAGCAACTTCTGGCCTCCCAGTGAACGAGGACTCACAAAACTGAGATCCCGGGATGCTGCCCTCCGCGCCCTCCCAGCCCCTGGTGACTGCCGAGCTGGGGGAATGCAAGGAGGAAGGTGAGCGAGGAAATGGGGCTGGCCCCAGATAGCTGAGGTGCATATAAAAGGAATGAATTCAGTGAGCCCAGAGGCTTGCACCTTCCCAAACACAGAATGTTAAATTCCTTAACTTGATATCTGATCTTGGAGGTTCTGACCGCCTGCTCCTTTTGTTGTCTGTAAGCTTGACTTCCGCTCTTGACTTCTTGGAGCAGTTTTCTCAGAGCTACTCAGATGCTGTCTCCTAGGCTCAGAGTCCTAAGCATTTCCACCAAATAAAATAACTCTCTGCTTTCAGGTTATGACTATATTTTTTAGTGGACAAAGAATATATTTGTGTGTGTGTTTGTGTATATATGTATTTAAATCGCTGTTTTATACACCTGAAACTCACACGATATTGTAAATCAACTATAGTTCCATTGATTTTTTTCCCTTAGCCTTAATTGGCTAAAATGAAGCTAAGGAATAAAATAACATAAACTTGTCTTTTTGAGGAAAAGCCTCTTCCAGGTGAAAGGGTTTTACCTTGATCTGAAACTTAAACCCAGGGTCCAGACCTGATCGAACCCTGCTTGGGACTTGAACCCACACGGCTGGCGCTTGAATTCCAGCCAAAACCCAGTTTGGGACTTGAACCCACGTAGTTAAGGCCTAACCCCAACCAAAACCCTGTTTGGGACTTGAATCCATGTAGTCCGAACTCAATCTCGGCCAAAACCCTGTCTGGGACTTAAACCCACGTGGCTGGGGCTTAATCCAGCACTCACCCAACATCTGGACCCACCGAGGCTCAGGTTCTTCCTGCCTCAACACAGAAGGAATTCAGACAGAGGCAGAATGATAGACAAGAAAATAATTTATTAGGATAAGGTACTTGTAAGCAGTGCAAGCAAGCAGACCGGAAAGCTCTGCTCTGCTCTCCCTCAATTGAGTGGGCAGCCATATATATAGGATGGTAGAAGACCGCCCCCCTCAAGTAGACGCAGATGCAGGACATACATCATTGGTTGCGTCTTCGCCAGCTCCTCCTTCATCAGCTGTTTATACCCAGTGGAGCCTGCTTTACTGAACAAGGAGCAGCTCTCCTGAGTTATCATCAACTCACTGGCCTTGCAACCTTTCTCAGGTGTCTCCCTTCTACCTACCATCCCCTACTAGGACTCTACAACCACCTACCTGTTCTACTCTGTCCCTATCACAGGTACAGCCTAAATGGATATTGGTGGATGTATTCACTTGTTCATTTTTTTTTAATTCTTTTTTTAAAAATTCATTCATGTAGATAAGATCACCAGGGAAGTCTTTTCTAAGACTAATATTTGAACAGAGACTTAAAAAATTCAAAAGAACAAGTCAGGGCTTCCCTGGTGGTCCAGTGGGTAAAGGGTCCGCCTTGCAGTGCAAGGGGCACTGGTTTGATCCCTGGCGGGCAAAGATCCCATGGGCCGCGGAAATGAGGGACCGGTGTGTCCAATTTCTAGCCAGCGTTCTGGAGCGCATGCGCCCAGAGCCGGCGCTCTGCACAGGGAGAGGCCGTTGCAGTGAGAGGCCCATGCAGGCCGAAGAATGAAGAATGAAGATGGATGAAAATTAAAAAAAAAAAAAAAAATCAATGAAAGAGTCCAAAAAAAAAAAAAAAAAAAATTAAAAAAAAAAAGAACAAGGCAATGGAAAATCTAAAGAAATAATGTACAGGCCAGAGGGAACTGTGAGAGTAGAAGCCCCCAGATGGGATTGTCAGCTACAAACTGGCATTTACCAATTACATTGCCAATGCCTGGACAACAAGGACATTTGCTGTCTGCCTCTGCAGAGACCAGACCCTATGCTGTTGAGAGCTGTTGACCTTCAATACCCACTGATGGAGATTAGGGTGGGGTAGAGGCACTCTGTGCTCCAGGGAATCTGGTGGGGCAGGTCTTTAGATAGGTGGATGCTTTTAGGAACAGATTTTATTATCTCAATCCTTGCCTGTCCTCCTATTTAGAAAACCACTAAAACTCCTCATGGTGACATCAGATCCTCGTGACTAACTGGGACTCTTTGTACAATGCCTGTTTAATGACACTTAACTCCTCCCTCACCAAAATCCTTAAATATTGACCCTCCTCTTGCTGCCTCTTTGGAGCAGTTTCTCAGAGCTGTCTGGGGTGCTGTCTCCCGGGCTGCAGTCCTAATTATGCCCAAATAAAACTTAGCCACAACTCTCAAGTTGTTCATCTTTTTAGTCGACAGGGTTATGCTTGGTATAGACCAGGAACTGCCTATAGCGGTGAGGCTGGAGCCCACTGAGTCAGGCTGAGCATGGTCAGACTCAGGGCAGGCTGGTTGGGAACCAGTGGAGAGAGAGACAGTTCCCAGGAGCAGATTCCTCCTAACACAGGTCACAGCATCCAGTGGGGGAGAATCTACCAGCCGGGCAAATGTTACCAGACCCAGCGGAAACTGCGCTGGGACGGCTACCTGAAGGAGGAGCAGACAGAGGGACATTGTGACTGGGGATAGGGCCAACACAGACCCCTTAATCACAGGTAGTGAGTGTCCTCTAGCTTCCTGTGTATGCTTTTGGCTTCACGCTTATCAGGGACCTCTGAAGGATTATCACAGTGCAGTCTGGATTTGGTGGTTATTCCACCAGAAAAAAAACCTTTCTCTACTCTCAGGTTCGTTAACGAGGACCTGCAAGTTAAACTGATTAAGACAGGTTAACAGGAAAGAGGAGTTTGTTTCATATGCATAAGAGTAGTTGGCACCTTAAATGGTTAAAAGTTTACATACCTAACTTAGTAGGGAAGAAAAGCTTTTATGGGAAAAGCTCAATAGGATTCTTCAGGGAAGCCCAGTGGGTTTTTAGGAACAGGTGAGAGAGAAGGTTTGTGATAATGCTTGTCTACTGGGTATGCCTGGTAGTCTTGTCTTTTAAAGGGTCATTAAGATTTATGGTCTCCCTGATGGAGATCAGGGTGGGGTAGAGGCACTCTGTGCTCCAGGGAATCTGGTGGGGCAGGTCTTTAGATAGGTGGATGCTTTTAGGAACAGATTTTATTATCTCAATCCTTGCCTGTCCTCCTATTTAGAAAACCACTAAAACTCCTCATGGTGACATCAGATCCTCGTGACTAACTGGGACTCTTTGTACAATGCCTGTTTAATGACACTTAACTCCTCCCTCACCAAAATCCTTAAATATTGACCCTCCTCTTGCTGCCTCTTTGGAGCAGTTTCTCAGAGCTGTCTGGGGTGCTGTCTCCCGGGCTGCAGTCCTAATTATGCCCAAATAAAACTTAGCCACAACTCTCAAGTTGTTCATCTTTTTAGTCGACAGGGTTATGCTTGGTATAGACCAGGAACTGCCTATAGCGGTGAGGCTGGAGCCCACTGAGTCAGGCTGAGCATGGTCAGACTCAGGGCAGGCTGGTTGGGAACCAGTGGAGAGAGAGACAGTTCCCAGGAGCAGATTCCTCCTAACACAGGTCACAGCATCCAGTGGGGGAGAATCTACCAGCCGGGCAAATGTTACCAGACCCAGCGGAAACTGCGCTGGGACGGCTACCTGAAGGAGGAGCAGACAGAGGGACATTGTGACTGGGGATAGGGCCAACACAGACCCCTTAATCACAGGTAGTGAGTGTCCTCTAGCTTCCTGTGTATGCTTTTGGCTTCACGCTTATCAGGGACCTCTGAAGGATTATCACAGTGCAGTCTGGATTTGGTGGTTATTCCACCAGAAAAAAAACCTTTCTCTACTCTCAGGTTCGTTAACGAGGACCTGCAAGTTAAACTGATTAAGACAGGTTAACAGGAAAGAGGAGTTTGTTTCATATGCATAAGAGTAGTTGGCACCTTAAATGGTTAAAAGTTTACATACCTAACTTAGTAGGGAAGAAAAGCTTTTATGGGAAAAGCTCAATAGGATTCTTCAGGGAAGCCCAGTGGGTTTTTAGGAACAGGTGAGAGAGAAGGTTTGTGATAATGCTTGTCTACTGGGTATGCCTGGTAGTCTTGTCTTTTAAAGGGTCATTAAGGGGATTTATGGTCTCCTCATTTCCTAGAAATTGCAGCTTTTATTCAGATAAGGAAAGCTGGGAAAAGGTTTTTTCTTCATCTGTTGAATTTCAGATGTCTTCATCTTAAAGTCACCTTTGTATCAGTTCCCCAACTTTTCAAATGTATATCTCATGGCATCTTGCACCTATTGTTCAAAAAATAAAAATGTATAGGTAAGTGACAGATAAAAACAAATGTCCTTTGATTGGAGAGTTGAGCAGAGAATACTTAAATTTGTATATCTTCACCGTGATCTGTGCTCTCAAGACTTCCCCTTGAAGAAAAGAACCAGACCACCTGTTCTTTGGCTTGCAAGGGAGCCTTCACCTCGCAGACCTCACCTGCAGCCCCTCACTGCCTCTCACAGCAGTGGCCCAGCCTCCTGGGCCCTGGTTCCCATGAGGGACCACCAGCAAGGTCTGGAGGCTACAGATGCCTTCCACTTTCCTCTCTCCCCACAGGCCCCCGCCCCACCCTAACCCCCTGTGCCTAAGTCCTGGCCTTTTTTTTTTTTAATTGCTTTTTGGCTGCTCTAGGTCTTTGTGGCTGCAGGAGGGCTTTGTCTAGTTGTGGGGATGGGGACAGGGGTGCTACTCTTTATTTGTGATGCACAGGCTTCTCATAATGTGGTTTCTCTCGTTGTGGAGCACGGGCTAAACTAATCTAATCTGACTGGTGTCCTTGTAAGAAGAGGCATTTAGGACACACAAGAGGAAAGATGATGAGAAGACAAGTCCATCTGCAAGTCAAGGAGAGAGGCCTCAGGAGAAAGCAGCCTGGGAGTGCGAGCCTCCCTAACTGTGAGATGATGAATCTCTATTGTGGAAGCTGCTTAGCCTGTGGTACTTAGTTATGGCAGACCTAGCGAACTCATGCAGGCCCCTGTGTACCCCTCCCCTGCGTCAGGAAGATCCCCTGGAGGAGGCAAGACAACCCACTCCAGTATTCTTGCCTGGAGAACCCCATGGATGAGGACCCGGGCAGCCGCAATCCACGGGCTGCACAGAGCTGGACACAGGTGTGAAGTGACTTAGCACATACATGTACCCCTCCAGCTCCAATGTCTCTACAAAGCTCCCTTTCGTCAGTTTCTAGAACTTGCCTTTCTCCCTCCCACCATGTACCATGAACAATGGCTGTACCAAGCCATTCCCAGCCTTCTCTCCCTTGCTCGTTCCCACCACAGAAGTGAAATAATACTAGCTTTCCCAGTATCCCTAGCAGTAAGTCATATGATTGGTCATATGATTGTTCCCGCACGCTTAGTCGGTCAGTCATGTCTGGCTCTTGCGATGCCATGGACTGTAGCCCTCCAGGCTCCTCGGTCCCTCGAGTTCTCCAGGCAAGAATACTGGAGTGGGTTGCCATGCCCTCCTCCAGGGCCAATGTAGGAGACGTGGGTTTGACCACTGATCTGGGAAGAACCCACATGCTGCTGAGCAACCAAGCCCATGTGGTGCACCACAACTATTGAGTCTGTGTTCTAGAGCCCAAGAGCCACAACGATTGAGCCCACATGCCCGGATACCTTCAGTAGTGCAACTACGGAAGCCCTAGGAATCCTAGAGTCAGGTTCCACAACAAGAGAAGCCATCACAGTGAGAAACCTGCCCACCACAACTACAGAGTAACCCCAGGTAGCCCCAACTAGAGAAAACCTGAATAGCAGTGAAGACTCAGCACAGTCAGAGATAAGTAAATAGAACTATTTCTAAAAAATTTCAAGATATCTTCTCTATTTTTAAAAATATTTCCTTATTTTATCTGGTTGCCTGGGGCTTAGTTATGGCATGTGGGATCTTTAGTTGTGGTATGTGAACTCTTATATTCGGAATCTAGTTCCCTGACCAGGGATAGAACGTGGATCCCTGCATTGGGCGCTCCAAGTCTTAACCAGTGGACCACGAGGGAAGTTCTTCTCTAATGTTTACACCCAGGCCTTTTCAGCCCCAGTAACTGCTTTGCCTTCAGCCACTAATTTCATGGCCCATTCTCTGACCCCATTCTATGTTTCTTCTTCAGAATTCTCAGTCCTGGAGAACCCCATGAGGACCCGGGCAGCCGCAATCCACGGGCTGCACAGAGCTGGACACAGGTGTGAAGTGACTTAGCACATACATGTACCCCTCCAGCTCCAATGTCTCTACAAAGCTCCCTTTCGTCAGTTTCTAGAACTTGCCTTTCTCCCTCCCACCATGTACCATGAACAATGGCTGTACCAAGCCATTCCCAGCCTTCTCTCCCTTGCTCGTTCCCACCACAGAAGTGAAATAATACTAGCTTTCCCAGTATCCCTAGCAGTAAGTCATATGATTGGTCATATGATTGTTCCCGCACGCTTAGTCGGTCAGTCATGTCTGGCTCTTGCGATGCCATGGACTGTAGCCCTCCAGGCTCCTCGGTCCCTCGAGTTCTCCAGGCAAGAATACTGGAGTGGGTTGCCATGCCCTCCTCCAGGGCCAATGTAGGAGACGTGGGTTTGACCACTGATCTGGGAAGAACCCACATGCTGCTGAGCAACCAAGCCCATGTGGTGCACCACAACTATTGAGTCTGTGTTCTAGAGCCCAAGAGCCACAACGATTGAGCCCACATGCCCGGATACCTTCAGTAGTGCAACTACGGAAGCCCTAGGAATCCTAGAGTCAGGTTCCACAACAAGAGAAGCCATCACAGTGAGAAACCTGCCCACCACAACTACAGAGTAACCCCAGGTAGCCCCAACTAGAGAAAACCTGAATAGCAGTGAAGACTCAGCACAGTCAGAGATAAGTAAATAGAACTATTTCTAAAAAATTTCAAGATATCTTCTCTATTTTTAAAAATATTTCCTTATTTTATCTGGTTGCCTGGGGCTTAGTTATGGCATGTGGGATCTTTAGTTGTGGTATGTGAACTCTTATATTCGGAATCTAGTTCCCTGACCAGGGATAGAACGTGGATCCCTGCATTGGGCGCTCCAAGTCTTAACCAGTGGACCACGAGGGAAGTTCTTCTCTAATGTTTACACCCAGGCCTTTTCAGCCCCAGTAACTGCTTTGCCTTCAGCCACTAATTTCATGGCCCATTCTCTGACCCCATTCTATGTTTCTTCTTCAGAATTCTCAGTCCAATAGTGGTTTCAGGGATAACCATCTTGTGAGCATAGGATCCCTCCTTCAAGACAATGCCATTTGTGAAAAAAAAAAAGAAAGAAAATACCATTTGTCATAAAATCTTCTCACTTGATCATCCATTGTTTAGTCACTAAGTCATGTCTGATTGTGACCCCATGGACTGTAGCCCGCCAGACGCCTGTGCACAGGATTCTCCAGGCAAGGATACTGGAGTGGGATGCCTCTTCCTTCTCCCTTGGTCATTAGGTTCTCCCCTAAATCTGTAAAAGGCTGCAGGCTTTAAACAGAAAGCTGGCTGGTTCCATTTGATTGGCAGAAGGGATTCTGGTTCCAACACTGCATTTGAAATGCAAAAAAACTGGGTGGTATGATCCAAATGTCCATTAACAGATGACTGGATAAAACAGACAGTGTTTTATGTTCTCTGGTGGTCCAGTGGTTAGGACTCTGTGCCTCTGTTGCTGGGCTCATGGGTTCCATCCCTGGTCTGGGAATTCATAACGATGGAACGAGTATGATTCAGCTTTAAAATAAGCTGAAATTCTGACACACCACTAACACGAGTGAATGCTGAGGATATTATGCTAAGTGGAATGAGCTAGTCACAAAAGGACACATACTGCATGATTTTGCTTATATGAGGTACCTAGACTAGACAGATTCATAGAGACGGAAACGACAATAGAGGGTGTCCGGCCGGCAGAAGGGAGGAGGGGACAGCTGGGAGAATGGGTACCGGCTTCCAGTTGGGGATGGTGAGAAGGTTCTGGAGATGAAGCATGTTGATGGCTGCACCACTGGGAACTTGTCACTCAGGAATGGCTGAGGCTGAGTTTATGTTCCGTGGAGTTTAAAGTGTTTTTAAAATTTCTATTCTTATTTATTTATTTATTTTTTTGGCTGTGTTGGGTCTTTGTCGCTGTACAGGCTTTTTTCTCGTTGCAGAGAGTGGGGCCTGCTCTCTAGTTGTGGTGCACAAGCTTCTCACTGTGGAGGCTTCCCTCGTGGCAGAGCGTGGGCTCTAGGGTGCGCGGGCTTCAGTGGCTGCATCACGTGGGCTCAGCAGCTGCGGCTCCTGGGCTCTGGAGCACAGATGTAGTAGCTGTGGCACACGGGCTTAGCTGGTCAGGGACATGTAGGATTTTCCCTGCCCAGGGATCAAACCCACGTCTCCTACATTGGCAGGCAGATTCTTTACCACCGAGCCACCAGGGAAGCCCCTGTTCTGTGCAATGTAACACGCTTACACATTTTCAAGCTATGAATGGATTTAGGAGCATTTGGAACAGATGACACACGCAGTGCACCGCCTGTTCTGTAGGAAGCCCCGTGTGAGTCAGACCTGCACCAGCAGCCCGGCGTGCTCCCTGGGAAGATAGACATCACTGGAGAGAGGATTCAGCCGTGGGCACTGCAGGCGGCTACTCAACACGGAGGCGCGGGAGCTATAAATAGCTGCTAAGGCTGGCTGAGGCATGCTGTGACTTCCAGATGAGCTCGGCTGTGCGCTGTCTGGGAGACACCGGCTGCTGCTACTGTGTTTCCTCCTCACACTCCACCTGTCCTGATGGGCCCCTAGCTCCTCCCTCCCTCTTGGATATGCCCAAGGGCCCCATCCCTCGAAAGCCCTGGAATGCTGCCCTGACCCCGCCTCCAGGCCACACGGCCTGGTTGTGGCCACAGGTGCTGCAGCAGACAATCAAGTCAGGGGTCAGAAGGCACCTCTTCACCTACTTCACAGATGAGGAGACAGAAGAGAGGAGGAGAGGAGATGTCCCCAACTTCCACAGTCGCCTGGAGGCGGGGGTGGGGAAGGATGCTCTGTGCCTCCTTCTTTCCAAACCTCACTGTCCTTGGGGTGCCAGGGCCTCCCTGGGGAACAGGTGAGAATCTGGAGTGGTGGCGGAAATCAATTCTTTCTCTTCCCCAGGTGAGGCTACCACAGATATTATCGGTTTGTCAGGGAGACGTTCATTTGTCGTCCCCCCTCTACCTTAGATGTCTGCACAGATGTCTGTGCGTGCTCAGTCATGTCCGACTCTTGGCGACGCCATAGACTGTAGTCCACCAGGCTCCTCTGTCCGTGGGATTTTCCAGGCAAGAACACTGGAGTGGGTTACCATGGCCTTCTCCAGAAGATCTTCCCAACCCAAGGGTGGAACCAGCATCTCTTGCATCTCCTGCATTGGCAGGTGGATTCTTTACCACTAGCACCACCTGTCCAGCCTATACAAAATGCCCAGGGAGCGATGACTTTTTTTTTCTGATGTATGTGCAAGAATTGTGTGTAAAAGCCAATGTGCAGGGCTTCCCTGGTGGTCCAGTGGGTAAGGACACCGCCTTGCAGTGTAAGGGGCGCCAGTTCGATCTCTGGCCTGGGAAGATCCCACGTGCCGCGGAGCGGCTGGACCGATGGGTCCAATTACCGAGCCGGAGCTCTGGAGCGCATGCACCTAGAGCCAGTGCTCTGCAACGACAGAGGCCACCGCGATGGGAGGTCCACACAGGCCAAAGAACGTAGTTAACATTTTCAAGCTATGAATGGATTTAGGAGCATTTGGAACAGATGACACACGCAGTGCACCGCCTGTTCTGTAGGAAGCCCCGTGTGAGTCAGACCTGCACCAGCAGCCCGGCGTGCTCCCTGGGAAGATAGACATCACTGGAGAGAGGATTCAGCCGTGGGCACTGCAGGCGGCTACTCAACACGGAGGCGCGGGAGCTATAAATAGCTGCTAAGGCTGGCTGAGGCATGCTGTGACTTCCAGATGAGCTCGGCTGTGCGCTGTCTGGGAGACACCGGCTGCTGCTACTGTGTTTCCTCCTCACACTCCACCTGTCCTGATGGGCCCCTAGCTCCTCCCTCCCTCTTGGATATGCCCAAGGGCCCCATCCCTCGAAAGCCCTGGAATGCTGCCCTGACCCCGCCTCCAGGCCACACGGCCTGGTTGTGGCCACAGGTGCTGCAGCAGACAATCAAGTCAGGGGTCAGAAGGCACCTCTTCACCTACTTCACAGATGAGGAGACAGAAGACAGGAGGAGAGGAGATGTCCCCCAACTTCCACAGTCGCCTGGAGGCGGGGCTGGGGAAGGATGCTCTGTGCCTCCTTCTTTCCAAACCTCACTGTCCTTGGGGTGCCAGGGCCTCCCTGGGGAACAGGTGAGAATCTGGAGTGGTGGCGGAAATCAATTCTTTCTCTTCCCCAGGTGAGGCTACCACAGATATTATCGGTTTGTCAGGGAGACGTTCATTTGTCGTCCCCCCTCTACCTTAGATGTCTGCACAGATGTCTGTGCGTGCTCAGTCATGTCCGACTCTTGGCGACGCCATAGACTGTAGTCCACCAGGCTCCTCTGTCCGTGGGATTTTCCAGGCAAGAACACTGGAGTGGGTTACCATGGCCTTCTCCAGAAGATCTTCCCAACCCAAGGGTGGAACCAGCATCTCTTGCATCTCCTGCATTGGCAGGTGGATTCTTTACCACTAGCACCACCTGTCCAGCCTATACAAAATGCCCAGGGAGCGATGACTTTTTTTTTCTGATGTATGTGCAAGAATTGTGTGTAAAAGCCAATGTGCAGGGCTTCCCTGGTGGTCCAGTGGGTAAGGACACCGCCTTGCAGTGTAAGGGGCGCCAGTTCGATCTCTGGCCTGGGAAGATCCCACGTGCCGCGGAGCGGCTGGACCGATGGGTCCAATTACCGAGCCGGAGCTCTGGAGCGCATGCACCTAGAGCCAGTGCTCTGCAACGACAGAGGCCACCGCGATGGGAGGTCCACACGGGCCAAAGAACGAAGATGGATGAAAATGGACAAATGAAAGACCAATAGAAGTGGCCCCCCATGCTCCCCTCCCTCCCCACCCCACCCCCACCAAAATAAATAAATAAATCTTTAAAAAAAGAAAAAGCCAATGTGCAGAATTCAGACTGGAGCAGAACAGTCCATGCCACCCCCAAGTGTAGCATTTTGGAAAAAAAAATTATTTTAGCTGAATGCCTTTGAACTTAAGAGGTGCAGGAAGTTTTCTCTGCCCTTTGGCTCTCTCTCCTCCTAAAAGCAGGACACACATTTCATTTGTGAAGGTTCCAGGAAGAGGAGTGCACCTGTCATTGAGGGGATGGAGGTCTCAGCATGGACATAAGTGTGCATGACCAGACCTTACTAACAGAACCCCTATCTGTCATCTGCATTTCCCAGTCATTTCTCCACAATTTATCCTCCTCTGACACCCAAGCCATGCTTCCTTTATTACAATGGGCTTCCCCGGTGGCTCAGATGGAAAAGAATCTGCCTACATTGCAGGAGGCCTGGGTTCGGTCTCTGGGTTGGGAAGATCCCCTGGAGAAGGAAATGGCCATACACTCCAGTACTCTTGCCTGGAGAATTCCATGGACAGAGGAACCTGGTGGACAGAGGCCTGTAGGGTCGTGAAGAATTGAACACGATGGAGTGACTAACACTTTCATGAGCCCCCAAGTCTCGCCATCTCTTTGATCTTCATTTATTTGAGGGGGGCACTCCCATGCACATAAACATTAACATGTGCATGGGGGCTTTTCTCCTGTCAATCTGCCCCTTTGTTAATCCAGTTCACAGACCAAAAGTTCAGAGAAAGATTTTCCTCCAACAAAGCACACAGCCAGACACACATATCAAGAAGTAGAATATTATCATGTCCTAAATGTCCTGTCCTATGTGCCTCTTTTAACGTTTTTTCTTTTTGGCACACAGGCTTAGTTACTCCCCAGCATGTAGGATCTTTCCAGACCAGGGGCCAAGCCTTTGTCTCTTGCATTGGTAGGCGGATTCTTTACTACTAAGCCACCAGGAAAGCCTATTTTTAAAGTTAATTTTTTTTTTTTTTAGATAAGAAATGGATTTATTCAGACTCAGAGAACACACACTCCACAGAGTGTAGGCAGAGCAAATCCAGGGCCTAAAGTTAATTTTTATTGGCATATAGTTGATTTACAATGTTGTATTAGTTTTAGGTATACAGCAAAGTGAATCAGTTATATGCACACATGTATCCACTCTTTTCTTTTTCACTCTTTTTTAGATTATTTTCCCACGTAAGCCACTACAGAGTACTGAGTAGCGTTCCCATTTTTTTGAAGCTTTTTTTTTTTTTAATTTATTTTCATCCGTCTTTATTCTTTGGCTTGTGTGGGCCTCCCATTGCAGTGGCCTTTCTCCCTTCCGGGCACCGGCTCTGGGCGCATGCACTCTAGAGTGCTGGCTCCTAATTGGACACACCGGTCCAGCCGTTCCATGGCATGTGGGATCTTTCCAGGCCAGGGATTGAACCAGTGCCCCTTGCAGTGCAAGGTGGACTGTTTACCCACTGGACCATCAGGCAAGCCTCTGAAACTATTTTTTAAAATATATTTATTTAGTTGGCTGTGCTGGATCTTAATGCAGCATCCTTATGTGCTGGATCCTTATGCAGGATCTAGTGCGTTTACCAGGGGTTAAACCTGAGGCTCCCTGCATCAGGAGTGTGGAGTCTTATCCACTGGACCACCAGTCCACTAACTCCTTAAATATCTATTTTACATATAGTGATATGTGTCAATTCTAATCTCCAATTTATCCTTCACCCAATCCTGTGTGCCTCTTCTGTAATGCATCTTGATCCCAAGCAAACCATTCTCTGAAATTTTGTATTAATCTTTCCTTTGGTGTTCTTTAAGTTTGTTTTTATCTGCACGTGGATTCCTAAATAGTACATTATTAGGTTTGCATGTTTTAAAATTCTACTTACGTGGAATCTAACTCATGTCCTCTGTTTCTTGTGGCTTTAGCTTATGTTTGTGAGATTAATCTATATTGATGCATGTGGTGTAGTTTATAGATTTTTTGCTGTTTCATTGTGTTCCATTGTACGGTCAGTCCACACCTGACTGACACATCTTACTGTTGGTGAATATTTCATTACCTCCAGTTTTGGGCTATTACAAATGGAGCTACTCTGAATATTCCTGTACACATCTTTGGGTGCACACATGCATGGGTTTTGTTGGGTTTATGATTAGGAGTGGGCTTCCCAGATGGCTCAGTGATAAAGAATCCTCCTGCCCATGCAGGAGATTCGGGTTCGATTCCTGGGGTCAGGAAGATCCCCTGGAGAAGAAAATGGCAGACCTCTTCAGTATTCTCACCTGGGAAATCTCATGGACACGAGGCACCTACTCAGCTACAGTCCTTCGGGTTGCAGAGAGTCAGACATGACTTTGTGAGTAAACAACAACAATGCTTAGGAGAGGAATTACTGGGTCATTGGCAATCCGTTATTTTCCTTGGTAATGTTAGTTTTCCAGTGTGCGTAGTGTTTACTCTTGTCATACATATCCTGTTGCTCCACATTCTTGCATTTTAAACTGTATAGCCAACAGGGAACTGAACGCTCCCAAGTCTCTACACTTCTTACTCCAGGCCATGGCCCAAGCTAGTGCCCTCAGCAGTTTTAAAAAGATGTAATCTCTCTCAAGGGATGAAAGTGTTCTGGAGGTAAAGAGTGGTGACCGTTGCACAACTGGGTGACTGTGCCCAAACCACCAAACACTACACTGGAGAAAAGTACATGTTCCAGGATGTGATCTGAGCTCTATTTCAAGTTAAAATATGGCCTGACTTTAACTTTTGGCCATCTGCAAGGGTGGCAATGGTAACATGCAGTGGTTTCCATGAGCATTTTTCTGATTAGTATTGTATTTGAAAAGGCTTTCATCTGTTTATAGAACATTTGTAACTCCTCTTCTATGAAATCACTATACATTTCTTCTGCCTATTTTTCTGCTGGATTGTTTGTTTTTTCTTATCGATTTCTCAGGGCTATGTATATATTTCAGGTCCAGATCTTTTGTGGGCTGTGTATGTGTGTGCTCCGTCACTCAGTTCTGTCTGACTCTGTGCAGCCCCATGGACGGCAGCCCGCCAGGCTCCTCTGTCCAGGGGATTCTCCAGGCAAGCACACTGGAGTGGGTTTCCATTCCCTTCTCCATTCCCGGCCCAGGGGTTGAACCTATGTCTCTTACATTCCTCTCATTGGCAGGCGGGTTCTTGACCCCTAGCACCACCTGGGAAGTCCACTCAGCCATAAAAAGAATGAAATCATGCCATTTGCAGCAACACGAATGGATTTGGAGATTATCATAAATGAAATAACTCTGTGAAAGACAGATGCTATGTTTAAAGCACATAGGTGGATTCTAGGAAAGATTTTCAGGGTAGGAAGAGAGACACAGACATAGAGAATGGACATGTGGACATAGGTGGGGAACAAACAGGGGGATTAGGACTGACATACACACATCACCGTGTGTGGAATAGCTAGCTGGTGGGAGATGATGTATAACACGGCGAGCCCAGCCCAGCGTTCTGTGGTGACCTAGAGGGGTGGGTGGGGTGGGCCTGTGGGAGGCAGGTTTAAGACAGAGAGGATACACATATTCATGGCTGATGTGCATTGTTGTACCACAGAAACTAACACGACACTGTACAGCAATTTTACTCCAGTTTGAAAAGAAAAGAACAGCACAGGGTCTGCAGAAGTGCGGGGTGTGGTCTGGGACAGAATGTTCGAGCTGTTTCAGGTTTTATTTTGGGGCAGGCAGCAAGGCCAAGATTCAGGGAAATAGCTGAAGTCTGGATCCAGCCAGTTGGTGAGTTTCCAGGAGGAGGATCCGTCACGGAGGAGATACTGTTGGGAATCGTGCGTTCAGCACACTCAGTAAAGCAGAGAGTGAAGGGTCAGATGAGATGATGCTATTGACTGTGACTGTGAAAATGTTTCTTTCTCTCTCTTTTGTTTTATTTTGGCTGTGCCACCGAGCTTGCAGCTTGTGGAATCTTAGTTTCCCAACCAGGGATTGAACCCCGGTCTCCTGCAGTGGAAGAACCGAGTCCTAACCACCGGACTGCCAGGGAATCCTGCAGACAAGCTTCTCTAATGAGCAGAGCCTTTAACAATTATGAAGAAATCGTTAGTAAGACTTTGTGGTCATTGTGTTATTGGGGAGTTGCTGTGACAGAAGCCTCCCCACCACCAGAGCAAACACCAAGAAGGCGGAGGGGGAGCTCTCTCTCCTGAAGTTGGGATGTGGGTGCTGTTTCTAATTTCTGCAGTCCCTCGGGGCCTGTAACCTGGAGCAGCTACAGTCTCAGTTTATCTCCTACCCCAAGCTTATTCCCCCTTATCCCCCAGAGGCTAGTCTTGTCTTTGATCTTTTTTTTCTTTATTTTAATAATTTTTTAATTTTTATTTTTGACTGTGCTGGATCTTCATTGTTGTGTGCCCCTTCTCTAGCCGCTGCAAGCAGGGGGTCACTCTGTTGCTGTGCCTGGATGCCTTCTCTTGTTTTGGAGCACGGGCTCTAGAGTGCTCGGGCTTTAGTAGTTGCTGGATGTGGGTTCAGTAATTTCGGTTCCCAGCCTCTAGAACATAGGCTCAATAGTTGTGGAGAATGGACTTAGTTGCTTCAAGGCATATGGGATTCTCCTGGACCAGGGATCAAACTTGCTTATCCTGTAGTGGCAGGCAGATTCTCTGCCACTGAGCCACCAGGGAAGCCCCATTGTCTTTTATCCTATTTGAAATATAATTCACATGCTACAAAGTTCACTTTTTTTTTTGATAGGAAAGAAATGGATTTATTCATATTCAGAGAAAAGCACACTCCACAGACAGAGCGTGGGCCATCGCGGAACAAATCCAGCGGCCCAAAGTTCACCTTTTTAAAGTATACAATCTGAAGACCTCCCTGACAGGCCAGAGGTTAAGACTCCGCCCTTCCAATGCAGGGGGCACAGGCTCGATCCTTGCTTGGGAGAACTAAGATCCTTTACCCTGCAAGGTGCAGCCTAAGACTAAATAATAAAGTGTACAATCCGATGGTTTTTAAAATAGTCACAACGTTGTTGGGTAACCATTGCCACCATTTCATTCCAGGACTTCCTCTCATCACTTAAAGAGGTTGCACCTCTCTTCAGCCGCTGTGGGCAGCCGCTTGGGCAACGCTACAGCGGAGGAGCAGGGCTTCAGGAGTGCTCAGATCCTTTACCACTCTCGACTCAAAGTGAGGCTTTAGTGCCACCCTGAAGGCCATCGGAGTCCATGGGTGGCACCCAGCAAGCTGTGTGACTGCAGATGTTGGTGGGTGTAGGGCTTGGGAAGCTTCTTGGCGAGGCAGGCGTGATGGAGACCAGGGTGGGATGCCACGTCCAGAGGGAACATGCAGACCCTTACCTCAAATGACATTTGGTGTCAGCACCGGAATCCACACGTTTGGGGTTACAGCTCGGGCGACAGCAGTTGAAACAAAATGCCTTGTGGAGGTAACTCCCTCAACAGTTATCACCACAGCTGGATTCTCTTAGAGAGCTTATCTCAGGGCCCCAGGGGGAGATGGAGCTTTGAGGCTGAGAAAAGAAGGGACTGCCTTCAAGAAAGCAGGGGAGGAAGGGAAGGAAGGTCAAGTCGCAGGAAAATTCTGCTGTGTCAACGCACTTGTCCTTGTTCTAAGGTTCCATTTCTTAGCCCCACATCTCTGAGAAAGGCACTAAAGGACTCCTTCACAGGCTCCTGGGCCAGTCTTGCAATGGCATTTTTTTTTTTTTTGGCTTCTTTTATTGTTTTTTTATTTATTTACTTTCATCCATCTTTGTTCTTTGGCCTGTGTGGGCCTCCCATTGCAGTGGCCTCTCTCGTTGTAGAGCACCGGCTCTGGGCGCATGGGTTCCAGAGTACTGGCTTGTAATTGGACACATCGGTCCAGCCACTCTGTGGCACGTGGGATCATCCCAGGCCAGGGATCAACTGGTGCCCTTTGCACTACAAAGTGGACTCTTTACTCACTGGACCACTAGGGAAGCCCGAACTCGAAGTTTGTTTTTTTTATAACTATTCGACACAACATTAATCCTTTTTGGGGCTGGGGGGAGGCAGTTGGGGAGGGAGGGGGCGGGCGGACCACTTCTATTGGTCTTTCATTTATCTATTTTCATCCATCTTTGTTCTTTGGCCCATGTGGACCTCCCATCGCGGTGGCCTCTGTTGTCACAGAGCACCGGCTCTGGGCGCATGCGCTCCAGAGCTCCGACTCAGTAATTGGACCCATTGGTCCAGCCGCTCCGCGGCACGTGGGATCTTCCCAGGCCAGGGATCGAACTGGTGCCCCTTGCACTGCAAGGCGGTGTCCTTACCCACTGGACCACCAGGGAAGCCCCTGAACTCAAAGTTTTAAGAGGAATACGTATTACTTCTGGTGACTCTGAGGTAAGGAATCCGCCTGACAAGCAGGAGACTTGGGTTCGACCCCTGGGCCGGGAAGATCCCCTGGAGTAGGAAATGGCAACGCACTCTCCAGTATTCTTGCCTGGGAAATCTCTTGGACAGAGGAGCCTGGTGGGATATAGTCCATGAGGCTGCAAAAGAGTCAACAACAGCACGTTTACAACAGCAATGTACGTAGACTTAGGAAGTGTTCTCAGGGTCAGTCGTCACGGAGTTAGAGGAAGTAATCACATAGAGGAAGAAGCTGGGGTTTATCCTGCAGAAATACTGTGTACATGCTACATGGGTATGTGTGCTCAGTCGTGTCTCACTGTTTGCAACTTGTCGGACTGTAGCCCTCCAGGCTCCTGTCCATGGGATTTTCAGACAAGAGTGGAGGGTTTGGGCTCCTGGGCCATAGGCATTTCTTTCTTGAAAAAGGCACTAAAGGACTCCTTCACAGGCTCCTGGGCCAGTCTTGCAATGGCATTTTTTTTTTTGGCTTCTTTTATTGTTTTTTTATTTATTTACTTTCATCCATCTTTGTTCTTTGGCCTGTGTGGGCCTCCCATTGCAGTGGCCTCTCTCGTTGTAGAGCACCGGCTCTGGGCGCATGGGTTCCAGAGTACTGGCTTGTAATTGGACACATCGGTCCAGCCACTCTGTGGCACGTGGGATCATCCCAGGCCAGGGATCAACTGGTGCCCTTTGCACTACAAAGTGGACTCTTTACTCACTGGACCACTAGGGAAGCCCGAACTCGAAGTTTGTTTTTTTTATAACTATTCGACACAACATTAATCCTTTTTGGGGCTGGGGGGAGGCAGTTGGGGAGGGAGGGGGCGGGCGGACCACTTCTATTGGTCTTTCATTTATCTATTTTCATCCATCTTTGTTCTTTGGCCCATGTGGACCTCCCATCGCGGTGGCCTCTGTTGTCACAGAGCACCGGCTCTGGGCGCATGCGCTCCAGAGCTCCGACTCAGTAATTGGACCCATTGGTCCAGCCGCTCCGCGGCACGTGGGATCTTCCCAGGCCAGGGATCGAACTGGTGCCCCTTGCACTGCAAGGCGGTGTCCTTACCCACTGGACCACCAGGGAAGCCCCTGAACTCAAAGTTTTAAGAGGAATACGTATTACTTCTGGTGACTCTGAGGTAAGGAATCCGCCTGACAAGCAGGAGACTTGGGTTCGACCCCTGGGCCGGGAAGATCCCCTGGAGTAGGAAATGGCAACGCACTCTCCAGTATTCTTGCCTGGGAAATCTCTTGGACAGAGGAGCCTGGTGGGATATAGTCCATGAGGCTGCAAAAGAGTCAACAACAGCACGTTTACAACAGCAATGTACGTAGACTTAGGAAGTGTTCTCAGGGTCAGTCGTCACGGAGTTAGAGGAAGTAATCACATAGAGGAAGAAGCTGGGGTTTATCCTGCAGAAATACTGTGTACATGCTACATGGGTATGTGTGCTCAGTCGTGTCTCACTGTTTGCAACTTGTCGGACTGTAGCCCTCCAGGCTCCTGTCCATGGGATTTTCCAGACAAGAGTACTGGAGTGGGCTGCCATTTCCTACTCCAGGGGATCTTCCAGACCCAGGGATCAACCCACGCCTTTTGTAGTTGCTGCATTAGCAAGTGGATTATTTACCACTGCACCACCTGGGAAGCCTTTGGATGATATAAGCTCAAGGTTACTTTCGTTGCACAGAACATACAAATGCATTGTGACATGATTACTGTGGGTTTTGTAATTGTTCTTTTGTGGGTGTGTGGCCGCAGGCACATGACATAACATTTGACAGTTTAATCGCTTTTAAGTTTACTGTTCAGTAGCATTGAGTACATCGCATTGCTGTGCAATCATTGCCCACTGTCTGTTTTTAAAGAGTAGCATTTTGACTCAAATTTTGTAACATTTTGTCCATTTTGCTGGACAGTGCCTGTCCTCCTCAGTGTGGTAGAGCCCATACCTTACTTGTTGCCCAGAAGGCCAACGTCCCCATCTCAGGAGAGGGTCTTTTGACACCCCTTCTGCTTCCACAGCTCCGTCTCCACACAGATCAGGACCTGACCAGCCTTGAGGGGCCGTCGGGCTGGACTGAACCAGGGACATGGAGTCCATGGATCCCATGCCACTGGGAAGAAAGTGACCCCTGACTCTGTGAGTCACCCTAGCTTGGCTGACCCTGGCTTGGCCTTGGCAGGGGTGCTTGCCACCTGAGTTCCTGCCCAGAGCTTTCCCAGGCTTGCTAAACCAGGGCAGGGAGGGGCGTAAAGCTGAGCCGGCCTGGGGACCCAAGCTGAAGGCACTGAGGCTCCAGCATGCCCAGTGGTCAGATGGCCAGGCCCTTCCCCTCTCTGGACCCACGGTCGCTGCCTCGCAGTTTGTCAGGTCTGCTGTCACCCAGAGCCCCACTGGATAAGCCCTTTCATACTCGTCCAGGGGCCATGAGAGTGAAAGTTGGACCCTCCCAAATCTGCCAGAAAAACAACTCGACCCACATTCTGCCTGTGAAGGTAAGGGAATTAGGTCATTGTAGGAAGGCCAAGCTGTGGTCAGGATTGGTCTGGACTGAACCGTGTGACACGGTCAAAAGTCAGGGAGTCGGACTGTAGCTCGCCAGGCTCCTGTCCATGGGATTTTCCAGACAAGAGTACTGGAGTGGGCTGCCATTTCCTACTCCAGGGGATCTTCCAGACCCAGGGATCAACCCACGCCTTTTGTAGTTGCTGCATTAGCAAGTGGATTATTTACCACTGCACCACCTGGGAAGCCTTTGGATGATATAAGCTCAAGGTTACTTTCGTTGCACAGAACATACAAATGCATTGTGACATGATTACTGTGGGTTTTGTAATTGTTCTTTTGTGGGTGTGTGGCCGCAGGCACATGACATAACATTTGACAGTTTAATCGCTTTTAAGTTTACTGTTCAGTAGCATTGAGTACATCGCATTGCTGTGCAATCATTGCCCACTGTCTGTTTTTAAAGAGTAGCATTTTGACTCAAATTTTGTAACATTTTGTCCATTTTGCTGGACAGTGCCTGTCCTCCTCAGTGTGGTAGAGCCCATACCTTACTTGTTGCCCAGAAGGCCAACGTCCCCATCTCAGGAGAGGGTCTTTTGACACCCCTTCTGCTTCCACAGCTCCGTCTCCACACAGATCAGGACCTGACCAGCCTTGAGGGGCCGTCGGGCTGGACTGAACCAGGGACATGGAGTCCATGGATCCCATGCCACTGGGAAGAAAGTGACCCCTGACTCTGTGAGTCACCCTAGCTTGGCTGACCCTGGCTTGGCCTTGGCAGGGGTGCTTGCCACCTGAGTTCCTGCCCAGAGCTTTCCCAGGCTTGCTAAACCAGGGCAGGGAGGGGCGTAAAGCTGAGCCGGCCTGGGGACCCAAGCTGAAGGCACTGAGGCTCCAGCATGCCCAGTGGTCAGATGGCCAGGCCCTTCCCCTCTCTGGACCCACGGTCGCTGCCTCGCAGTTTGTCAGGTCTGCTGTCACCCAGAGCCCCACTGGATAAGCCCTTTCATACTCGTCCAGGGGCCATGAGAGTGAAAGTTGGACCCTCCCAAATCTGCCAGAAAAACAACTCGACCCACATTCTGCCTGTGAAGGTAAGGGAATTAGGTCTATTGTAGGAAGGCCAAGCTGTGGTCAGGATTGGTTGCTGGACTGAACCGTGTGCTCTCAGGCTTACGGTCGGGTGAGGAGGGGTGAAGGTTGTGGGCAGGGAGAGTCAGAGGGACAGGTAAGGAGTCCAGCATTGATCAAAGCTGAGAGGGCTCCCTGGCCCGTGGAAGGCTGGCCCCAGGCCGCTGCTCTCTGTAACCTGGAAGAAGTTGCAGGCTGGGAGCTGAACCCCAGGCAGGAGCTGGGTGGGGGGTGAGGTGTGGTCACTGGGCAAGCAGGCGAGGGAGGTTAATTGGCCTTGACAGGTGCCAGCAGTGAAACAGCCCTTCTCACCCACCTACTGCTTTTCTTACTAACCTTTGCTCAGCCAGGAATCTCCTCTTCCTCCTCTGCCTGTTTCAGCCCCTCCCAATCGCCGTCTGAACTCTGAGCTCACGTCAACAGTCCCGGAAGTCTGAGCCTAGCTTCCAGCTCCCAAGGAGTCTGAGCCTACCTTGCCCTCCTCCGACTTCACCCCCAGAGTCATTGTGCCTCAGGATATTTTGGGACCTAACCTGTACTGCCTTGGGTTTGCTTTTAAGCCTAGGCAAGGTGATCAATGCGCATGCTCAGTCGTGTCCGACTCTTTGAAATCCCATGAATTGTAGTCTGCCAGGCTCCTCTGTCCATGGATTCTCCATGGACAGAATACTGGAGTGGGTTCCCATTTCCTACTCCAAGGGATCTTCCTGATCCAGGGATCAAACCCAGGTCTCTTGCATTGACAGGTGGATTCTTTACCGCTGCGCCACCTGGGAATAGCACCTTTCTTTAAAAAACAAAAACAAAGCCACAACCTACATTCACCAGGTCTGTGGCCTCTGGCAAGCTTTCATCAATATTTTTGTTCTTTAAAGCATTTCAGCTCTTACGTAATGCTGAACTTGGGCCATGCATGAGAAAATTTTGCTTCCAAAACTTGGCCTTCGATGACTCTCTGTTGGTGAAACTTACGGGAGAGTTTGCATATAGAGGAGATGGGTCACCTAATAGCCATATAAGAGGAGGAAGGCCAAGCTGTGGTCAGGATTGGTTGCTGGACTGAACTCTGCCTGTGAAGGTAAGGGAATTAGGTCTATTGTAGGAAGGCCAAGCTGTGGTCGGGGGCTTAACCGGCCCCGGGGGGGGAGGAGGGGTGAAGGTTGTGGGCAGGGAGAGTCAGAGGGACAGGTAAGGAGTCCAGCATTGATCAAAGCTGAGAGGGCTCCCTGGCCCGTGGAAGGCTGGCCCCAGGCCGCTGCTCTCTGTAACCTGGAAGAAGTTGCAGGCTGGGAGCTGAACCCCAGGCAGGAGCTGGGTGGGGGGTGAGGTGTGGTCACTGGGCAAGCAGGCGAGGGAGGTTAATTGGCCTTGACAGGTGCCAGCAGTGAAACAGCCCTTCTCACCCACCTACTGCTTTTCTTACTAACCTTTGCTCAGCCAGGAATCTCCTCTTCCTCCTCTGCCTGTTTCAGCCCCTCCCAATCGCCGTCTGAACTCTGAGCTCACGTCAACAGTCCCGGAAGTCTGAGCCTAGCTTCCAGCTCCCAAGTAGTCTGAGCCTACCTTGCCCTCCTCCGACTTCACCCCCAGAGTCATTGTGCCTCAGGATATTTTGGGACCTAACCTGTACTGCCTTGGGTTTGCTTTTAAGCCTAGGCAAGGTGATCAATGCGCATGCTCAGTCGTGTCCGACTCTTTGAAATCCCATGAATTGTAGTCTGCCAGGCTCCTCTGTCCATGGATTCTCCATGGACAGAATACTGGAGTGGGTTCCCATTTCCTACTCCAAGGGATCTTCCTGATCCAGGGATCAAACCCAGGTCTCTTGCATTGACAGGTGGATTCTTTACCGCTGCGCCACCTGGGAATAGCACCTTTCTTTAAAAAACAAAAACAAAGCCACAACCTACATTCACCAGGTCTGTGGCCTCTGGCAAGCTTTCATCAATATTTTTGTTCTTTAAAGCATTTCAGCTCTTACGTAATGCTGAACTTGGGCCATGCATGAGAAAATTTTGCTTCCAAAACTTGGCCTTACGATGACTCTCTGTTGGTGAAACTTACGGGAGAGTTTGCATATAAGAGAGGAGATGGGTCACCTAAAGAAGTAGAGCCCTGTAAGTACTTGAAGACATTTGGGGAATTTGTGGCCAGTCAAGGACTCTAGGGCCTTAGGTCCCACATAAGTCAAGGTGGATTCCAAGCATCTGCATTTCCAGTCAGTATCCCAGGTGGATCTGATGCAGGTGATGCCAATCAGTCCTGAGAAACACGGGGTCGCCTCTCTGATAGGAGATGGATGGAAGGTGATGGATGAAGCTAAAAAAGCTGGAATCTATTTGAAGAAGGGACAGAACACAGGAACGGGGCACCCCTCCTCCCTCGTGGACAGGAGTATAAAATGGTGCAACCTCTGTAAAAAATATTTTGATGATGTCTCAAAAATTTAACTATAGAAATTAACATGATTTAGCAATTCCACTTGGAGGTGTTTACCCAAAGAAATTGAAAACAGGTGCTCAAATAAATGGGTTACCCAGGTGGCTCTGTGGTAAAGAATCTGTCTGCAAATGTAGAAGACACAGGAGATGCGGGTTCCATCCTGGGTCAGGAAGATCCCCTGGGAGGAAATGGCACCCCATTCCAGTATTCTTTTATTTTTTTAAAGATTTATTTATTTATTTATTTATTTATTTTGGGCGGGGGTCGGGTTGGGGAGGGAGGGGAGTGGGCGGGCCACTTCTATTGGTCTTCCATTTCTCTATTTTTCATTTGTCTTGTCTTTGTTCTTTGGCTCCCATGGGCCTCCCATCGCAGTGGCGTCTGTTGTCGCAGAGCACCGGCTCTGGGCGCATACGCTCCAGAGCTCCGGCTCGGTGATTGGACACATCAGTCCAGCCGCTCTGCAGCACGTGAGATCTTCCCAGGCCAGGGGTCGAACCGGCGCCCCTTGCACTGCAAGGCGGTGTCCTTATCCACTGGACCACCAGGAGAAGCCCCCACTCCAGTATTCTTGCCTGGAAAATCCCATGGACAGAGACGCCTGGAGGGCTGCAGTTCCATGAGGTCGCACAGGGTCAGATACAACTGAGCACGAACAGCTCAGCAAATAATGTTGTACTCAGATAAATACACGTGTGGGCGTTCACTAAGTTGCTTCAGTCGTGTCCAACTCTCTGTGAGCCTATGGACTGTAGCCTTCCAGGCTCCTCTGTCCATGAAACTCTCCAGGCGAGAATACTGGAGTGCGTTCCTTTTTCCTCCTCCAGGGGATCTTCCCAACCCAGAGATCAAAACTGTGTCTCTCACGTCTCTCGTATCCGCAGGCAGGTTCTCTACCACACGCAGCACCTGGGAAGCCCAAATGAATACATGAACATGTTTGCTCACAATAGCCAAAAGGTGGAAACAACTCAAGTATCCATCGATGGATGAATGGACTTCTGTGTTACATGGATTTCCCCCAGTAAAATAAAATGAAAAAAAAAAAAATGAGGGCAGGGGAAGCGTCTAGGGAAACAGACCCTTTGTGAGATGGGGGACTCTGTCAGGCTCCCCTCCCCTCCTGGGGAGATGTCCCTGCAGACTCTCCACCACCTCTGCCCTGCCTTCCTGCTCACCAAGCAACCTTCTGATTATTAACGTGGTCTCCTAGGAGCTTGGTGCCGTGCGGAAAACAAGACATCTGAGCTGCCGGGAGTGACTGTCACACTCAGGAACAGGCTGACCTCCCCAGACGAACGACTCTTTTGACTTTGAGGGTGGCTCAAACGGTTAAGGAATCTACCTGCCATGCAGGAGACCTGGGTTCGATCCCTGGGTTCGGAAGATCCCCTGGAGGAGGGCTTGGCAACCCACTCCAGTATTCTTGCCTGGACAATCCCACGGACGGAGCAGCCTGATGGGCAGTCCATGGGGTTGCAAAGAGTCCGACACGAGTGAGAGCCCAACACTTTCACTTTCACATACCTCTGCTGAGTTCACTGCCTGTGACAGAGACAGCACAGTATCACCTCAGTGCTGTTGTGGGAATTGTTTCTTTGGTCAGCAAACATTTATGGAGAGACGACTCCACGTCAGGCACTGATTTTAGGCTCTGCGAATTCAGCATTGAATGAGATGGACCCAATCCCTGCTCTTATGACGCTTACATTCTAGTGATTAAATACCACCATGATGAACTCAACTTAGTAATGGAAAAAAAAAAAAAAAGCTCAATAAATAGCAGATCTTCTCATTATTCTCAGTCTGAGTGAGAAAGGTTTGTGTGACCATTTCTAAGAATTTACTCTCCCTTGGTGCCAACTGCCTTCTCTCTCACACGCACTGTCTTCACCTCTCACCAAGACACAGGCACACCTGCCCCCCTTCATCCTTTCCCTTGCCCGCCAGTGTATCTGATCATCTGTAGCAAAAAAATATACCCAATCGGGCTTCCCCTGGTGGTCCAGTGGGTAAGGACACCGCCTTGCAGTGCAAGGGGCGCAGGTTCGATCCCTCGCCTGGGAAGATCCCACGTGCCGCGGAGTGGCTGGACCGATGTGTCCAATCACCGAGCCGGAGCTCTGGAGCGCATGCGCCCTGAGCCGGAGCTCTGCGACAACAGAGGCCACCGCGATGGGAGGCCCACAGGAGCCAAAGAACAAAGACGGATGAACATAGAGAAACGAAAGACCAATAGAAGTGGCTCGTCCGCTCCCCTCCCTCCCCAATCCGACCCCCGCCCAAAATAAATAAATAAATAAATCTTTAAAAAAAAAAAAAAACAAACATACCCAATCATCCTGCTCCAACTGGTTTTCATGACCATGTGATTGACCATGAACTGAAACACGATAGTAGGATGCTTCTAAACAGACATTCTCCATGAAAAATGTATGAGTTTTTTTTTATAATGAAATTAGAGGATTTAGTTCTTGGACAGATGGTGGGCGTGAGGCAAGACAAAAAGGCTGAGTGGCCGTGATCTGGTCTAACACACCCAGGCTTCGTGGCCACACTTTGTTTCTGAGCCCAAGTAGTGTCCATCCAAGATCTGCCCTAGACTGTGATCACAACCCTACTTTTTTCTCTGGTCTCTGATGCTCCCCATTCCCATCTACCACTTTGCAAGATGAAGGCAATTTGGGAGTTGATTTAGCATAAACTTATGCAGAGTAGGGTGGGAGGGATGTTGGAAGGGTGAGCTGTGTCCAATGATGTTCTGCTTCTTGACCTGGTACGTAGATGGTGTCCTTTGTGAAAGTTTGTCAGGCTGTACATTCATGTTCTGAACACTTTTCTCTCTGTATATTTTACTTCAAGCAAAAATGAAAACAGGGCTTTCCCTGGTGGTTTTTCAGTAAAGAATCTGAAAGGGTTTTACCTCGATTTGAGACTTAAACCCAGGGCCCAGACCTGATTGAACCCTGCTTGGGACTTGAACCCACATGGCTGGAGCTTGAATTCCAGCCAAAACCCTGTTTGGGACTTGAATAGACGTGACTGGGGCTTGAACCTAGCCAAAACCGGTTTGGAACTTGAACCCACGTGGCTAAGGCTTAACCCCAACCAAAACCCTGTTTGGGACTTGAACCCATGTAGTCAGAGGACTCAATCCTGGCCAAAAACCTGTCTGGGACTTGAACCCATGTGGCTGGGGCTTAATCCAGTACTCACCCAATGTCTGGACCCACCGAGGCTCAGGTTCTTCCTGTTTCAGCGCAGAAGGAATTCAACGAAGCAGAGTGATAGGCAAGAAGAGGATTTATTAGTATAGGTTACTTGTAAGAGGTGCAAGCAGGCAGGCAGGAAAGCTCTGCTCTGCTCTCCCTCAATTGAGTGGGCAGCCATATATACAGGATGGTAGAAGACCGCCCCCCTCAAGTAGACGCAGATGCAGGACATACATCATTGGTTGCGTCTTCGCCAGCTCCTCCTTCATCAGCTGTTTATACCCAGTGGAGCCTGCTTTACTGAACAAGGAGCAGCTCTCCTGAGTTATCGTCAACTCACTGGCCTCCCAACCTTCCTCAGGTGTCTCCCTTCTACCTACCATCCCCTACTAGGACTCTACAACCACCTACCTGTTCTACTCTGTCCCTATCAAATCCACCTGCCAGTACAGGAGACACAGATGGGTTGCTCCTTGATTTGGGAAGATCCAACATGCCACGGGGTGACCAAGCCCACGTGCCACAACTTCTGAGCCGAGCCTGTGTGCTGCAACAAGAGAAGCCACCCCAACGAGAAGCCTGAGCGCCCCAACTAGAGAGGAGCCCCGCTCTCCTCAACTAGAGAAAAGCCCGCGAGGAAAGAGAGACCCAGCACAGCCAAAAATAAGGATGCAAATAAATAAAATCATTTAAAAAATGAACATAGGGCAAGTGTGCTAAGATACTTTTACAAAGAGGCTTTTCTCAATGCTCCTTATGTTATTAAAAATTGGAAATATCGTGCATGCATGAGGGTTGGTAAAATAACACTTCACGTTATCTATAAAACAGAAATAGTGACACGTTAGAAATGTTGACAAAGGTATCTATTTATTCACTTGGAGGTGTTGAGTAAACAATATAACATGAAATAAGTTAGAAAAGAAAGTATATCCCAAAATATTAAAGTGATCATCTCTGGGCAGAATATTGGTGTTAATAAAGTTAACTGATCTGAGGGGCTTGCTACACATTCCTGAGCCCCATACTCAGAGACTCTCTTTTAGCCTTCCCCAACCCCACCTAGAAAGATACCCAGGTAACTGTTATGTTCCTGCCCTTTCGGGGAGCCTTGTACCCGCTTGAGGATCTGACGTGAACGATGGATCCTCATTCCCAAACGAATGAACACACTGAATCTTGGATACCATTTGGGAGACGATGACTTTAGTTAAGGACCCCTGGTGCAGGATGAGAGGTCAACCTCTCCTCATTTTCTCCTCGTTCTTATTTTTCCTCTTTACTCCCAACTCCTTAAAGGTCAAGAACCTCTGCCAGGCTGCCCAGGCCCCAGGGCCCCAGCCCCAGGTCAGAGCACATTCCTCTCGTGTGGTTTTGTAGGGTTCCTGGTGCCACGCAGAGGGGCTCCACCTGGTGGGATGCGTAGGCAGCGGCGGGGCGGCCCTGAGGTCTGCTTTGACCAGGCGCCTGTGTGACCCGCGGTTCTTTCCGCCCTCGCAGGACAGCGCCCCCAGAGTGCAGCCTTCTCCCGCACCTCCTGCCTCCCTCCTCTGGCTATACAAGTCTGAGGAAGCTGCCCCCGAGTTTTGATGCTCCTTTTTTTAAACTTTTTATTTTGCATCGGGGGTACAGCTGATTAACAACGATGCGATAGTTTCAGGTGAATAGCGAAGGGCCTCAGCCATATATATCCATGTATCCATTCTCCCCCAGACTCCCCTCCCATCCAGGCTGGCACACAACCTTGAGCAGAGTTCTCTGTGACAGCAGGTCCTCGTTGGTTATCCATTTTAAATATAGCAGTTGTCCATGTCTGTTTCTAACTCCCTAACTGTCCCTATCCCTTATCCTTGCCCCTGGCCTCACCCAGCAACCGTAAGTTAGGTCTCTTAAGCCTGTGAGTCTCTGTTTTTTAAGGAAGTTCAGAGGAGTCAGGTCCATTTGGGACCAGAGGCGTCAGAACCTGACAATGAGTGGGTCTGGCCACCAGGTGGCATCACCGGCCAGCCTGAAAGCGCAGCTCATCCCAGGAAACCAGATCCCGCTCTGTTCTCCTTCAGTTCCAGCACAGATCTGACCCCACTACCTGCCTTTCCCCGAGAGAACTCCCGCCCTGTGCTGTGGGGTCTGCAGGGCCTGGGGGTGTCACCACAGTGCTTCCCTCGTGACCCCCCCCAGTGTGTCCCCAGTTCTGCCCAGAGGAGTATCTGGGTTCCAAGTCCCTGGTGGCCGCTCCTTCCTGTCTCTCCTCTGCTTCAGGATGAGCTGCCAGGCAGGATGACCCAGGGGGAGGTGACACGGGGCAGGAGAGCTGTCGTAGCCTTGGGGGAATACAAAGAAAACCGCAACACGGTTCTTCTTCTTCCTTTTTTTTTTTTTTTTTTTAATATCTAAGATTAAAAAAACAAAAACCAAAATCCAACAACCCACACAATCCGTTTGAACGTGCCCTGGTCTCAGGTCCCATTTCCAGTGCTGTCCTGAAGAAGTGGCGCCTGCTGGCAGTTCTGGGGTCCCCGCCCCCGGGGAGAGCCCGACGGTGGCCGGAAACCGTCCTGACCTTCATCCCAGCGCCCAGGGCCTGCTTTCTCAGGAAGACCACCGGGACTGTTTTTAAAGCCATGTGGTTGCGCTAGGAGGAAGCTTTCCCTGGAGTCTGGGTTGAGGGCTATTTCTTGTGGAGAAACTTCATTTTATTGCCTAAAAAAAAAAATGAGGCTATTGCACCGGGCAGACAGAAGGGCCGAGTGAACCCCCCACCGTTTCAGCCCAGCGGTGGTGGGGACGGCTCCCGCGCCAGCCCGAGCTTCACCCGGGGCTCAGGAGAAGCGGGGATCTGCCCCGCCCGGGGGCCCCCTGTACTCCGCATGCACCGCCCCCGTGAGAGGAGACCGTCAGAGCTGCAGACCTTGCTTCTGAAATGGTGGCTCGGGAAGCATCGATTGGACTGCACCCCTGGGAGCCCGGAGAGGAGCGAACGCCCCGCAGAGCAGGGAGGCAGGCGGTCCCCTCCCAGCCGCCAGCCGCCCGCCGCCCGGGTGGGGCGCTAGGGCGCCCCCTGCAGGTCCCCTGCGCGGCCCTCCTCACCGCAGCGCCTGCTCACCCGGGCTGCTCTCTCCTCCTTTTTTGCTTTCTTCTCCTCCTCCCTTTCCCAGCAAGGGCCTTTTTTGGTTGATTAAACTGCAGTCCCTATTGAAATTCGTACATGTCCACTTTTCAGGGGCATCTGGAGGCTAGTCCAGGGCCTTACTGCCAGCCCCCTCCCCGGTTCTGCTTCCTCGTGCTTCCCCACTCCCCAGAAGGCTGCAGGTGCCGGAGAGGATAGAGCACGGGCAGGGAGGCAGCCGGGGCCGGGAGAGCAGGGCGGAGCTTCCGCCCGCGGGAGGGTAACAGGAGGCCGACGTGGGCCCCTCAGCCCAGGCCCCCGAGCTCTGCTGCATTCAGGAGGCCCGGCTCCAGCGGCGGGAGCTGGCCAGGACCCCCGGGCCTCACCTAGTCCCTTCAGGAACTTGTTGACACCACTGTGCTCTCCACTGGGGAGTGTTTCCAGGTACTCCTGGGCTCGGACCTCAAACAGACCTGTGGACGAGAGAAATGCCAACCACTTTAGTTCCTTCACTTCGGGTTTCTACACATACATAGTCATGTCCTTACTGCTGCAGACCACAGAAACCTTGCTTCTGAGGCAGACCTGGTCTCATAAACACGCTCTGAATCATAAGATTTAAAAGGGCGTTTTCTGCCCTTGTAATTGCCCAACCTCATGCAGTAACTGTCTGGAAAGCTGTAAACCTTGCTCGTACGTAAAATTCTATTTTTACTCGACAAATGCCTTCCAAGCACCTGCACTGTGCCAGGCCCGTGGTTTCAAAGAAGAGCCAGATGGTCCCGGCTCGCGAGCTCCTGGCGTCTCCCTTCTCCGTGCGTTCTCTTGTAAGAGGGCCCCTGGCCAGGCCGTCCGCGCCTCCCTGCAACCCGGCTGCAGCCGGGAGGACTCAGGAGGGCGGGGCGGGCTGGTCACCGGCCCTTCAGCTCTCGCCCAGGGTGGGAGCCTCAGGCTGCGGTCTTCATCTCCCACTGGTCTTCTCTCTCAAACAGGGTCCGTGCACCCCTGGGTCCCCTCCTGAGCCCTTCTGTCAGGCGCTGCGTGCCTCCTCCCAGTCTCTAGTCTGTCCTCCCTCGTCTCTAGATGCCACTCCTCAGAACCACCTGACGGACGGCAGCCTCCCTTTCCGCTCTGCACGCAGCTCTGGGGCTGCGGAGCTTTGGTGCCTCAGCTCAGGGTCTGTGATCACAGCATCAGAGCTCACCGAGGCCCGGGGCCGCTGCTCCCCCGCCCCCGCCTCCTCAGGGTTAAGCTTCTCTCCTGTCAGGTCCAGCTCCCACCTGGGACAGCCTTTCCTGACAGTTCTAACTTTCAGATTCCTCAAAAAACTTAAATACCATGAAGAAAGGGACAGCAACGGTTTCATCCTCCTGCACCCTTCCTGCTCCTGATCACCGGAGGCATTAGGGCACCCAGCAACAGGGACAAGGAGAAGGGAGAGACAAGGAGAGCCTCGAGGAGGGAGGGGCGGGGGGGGGGGGCTGGACAGAGGCTGCAGAGGCTCGGGGGTACGTCTCCGCTGTCCTGCCTCCTCCACGGCCAGCCCTCTGGGCATCCGTGACAGCACGGGGAATGGAGGACGCAGGCCATCGTCTCCTCTGTCCACCCCCAGGTCCCAGTGGAGGGGGCGAGAGAGGAGGGCGGAAGGGATGTGGGTCTGGGCGTGGGGGGCAGAGGGAAAATAACGACTGGGGAGACAGTTTCACGGATGGGCAGTTTCACCAGCTCAGAGGCGGCAAGAACGAACATGCTCCTAGGACGTCGCATGCGGCCCCTGATCCGCGCCCTGGCCGCCCTCCCCACCCTTTCCTCCCTGGCACCACCCGCCCAGGGGCTGGGCATCTCCGCTCCCTGAGCCCCGTGCCGAGCAGAGGCCCCGACCTTTGGCGTCCTGCCGGCGCCGCTCCCGCTCCTGGATGAAGCCGCGGAACGTCTGGGTCTCCATGAAGACCTCTAGGAACCGGCGGAGGCTCTTGGAGGAGACGGCTTTGCGGAAGGCCTCCCGCTGCAGCTGCAGGGTCCTCTCCTCGCGCTCGCCCGCCGTCAGGAACAGCGAGTAGTGGCCCACGATCTCCACGAAGAAGCGGACGAAGGCTTCAGACACCACCTCGTTCAGGGGGCTGGACTCGGGGCCTGAGCAGAGCGGGGAAGGACCAGGCCCGCTGAGGGTGGAGGCAGAGGCTCTGGGACGAGCCTGCCAGTGAGACAAGGGTGCTAGTCCAGCCCCCCGACGGCCTGCCTGTGATGATCCATGAGAGAGGGTCCCCACAGGGAGCCTGTCCTTTCTTCCCCGCCTTTAAACAGGTATTTTAGGGCCAAAATGGGGGTGGGGTGGGATGGGGTAGGAAAGGTGGTTCCCACAACTCGCTGTTAGCGTGAGGTCCCGAGGAAGGGGATGAGCGCCAGCCTCTCTCCATGCACACCCCACCTGCCTGTTTTCTACGTAACCCCACGCCAGGAGGACAGATGCCCACAGTCCACTGCTCCCTGACGCCAAGGATGGAGGCGGTTGAGTCTTTACCATGCTTGCCGTCTGGGGGCCCGTCGTCCTGCTCACTAGCCAGGTCATTCCTCTGTTCCAGAATGTGCTCCAGGGCTACCTGAAGCTTCCGGGGCAGAATGGAATCTTCGTCGTCCATCTGAAAAGCAGAAAAAACAGGGGTCATTGTCCCCCATTTTTATGTGGGGGGGGACAGTGGCTGCACCCTGGCCAGCAGCACACAGGGGGTTCCGCAGGGCAGGCCTGGCCCGGTTCCTGGTTTAGTGGAAAGAACACAACTTGAAACCCGAGGCTTGAATCTTGATTGCACTTTTCACAAGCTATGGGAGCCTCAGTTTCCCCATCTGTAAAACAGGCTACGAGGTATTCTGTGTACATGGACTGAAAGAATAAAGATAATGAAAATGTCCTTGCTACTCAAAGCCATCTATAGATTCCACTCAATTCCTATGAAAATTCCAATGACATGTTTCACAGAAATAGAAAAAGAAATCCTAAAATGTGTATGGTACCACAAAAGACCCTGAATAGCGAAAACAATCTTAGGAAAAAAGAACAAAGCAAAGATGGGCAAAAGACAGGAAGACATTTTCACAGACATGTACATGTGTATATATGTGTAGGTGTGTATATGTACACATACATAGACACACAATGGAATATTATTCAGCCATAAAAAGAAATACTGCTTTTGTGACTACACGGATAGACCTTGAAGATAATGCTAAGTGAGGTAGAGCAGCATCAAAAGATAAACACTGTGTGTACTTCACTTACATGTGGAATCTAAAAAACTGAACTAAAATAAAAGAAAAACTGAACTCATAAAAAATAGAGAGTAGAATGGTGGTTACCGGGGTGAAAGGTGAGGGAAAGGGCAAATGTTGGTCACAGGATACAAACTTCCAGCTCTAAAACCAGTAAATTCTGAGGAATCTAGCATATAGTTTGGGGACTACAGCTAACATATACTGAAAGTTGTTAAGACAGCAGGTATTCAATGTTGTTCCCCAACACAAAAAGGTAATTATGTGAGGGGATGGAGGGTTAACTTATCATATTGTGGTTCTAATTTCTCAGTGTGGGTGTGTGTGTATATATATATATATATATATATATATATATATATATATCTCAAATCATCATGATGTACCTCTTAATCTTATATACATTATATGTCAATAATACCTCAGTAAAGCTGGGGGGAATTAAATGCAACACAATTAGTGTGTGAAAGGGCCTTGTACCTAGCGGCTACTCAATACGTATTTCCCAAGGCCCCTCCCCACGGGGGTGGCTGATTTCATTAGGGGGTCCTGGTCAGGGCAGATGACCAGTATGGTTCAAAGCTGGCTTTATGATCTGGGTCTCAGAGCAGGAGGGCCCTGGGGATGGGTCTCACCAGAGAGCCCTTGGGGAAGTAAACGTAGATAGAGCTAATGATAAAAAGCGGCATTAACATGCATATCTTCTCAGTGGCCACTCCGAGTTTATTTTATTTTTATTTATTTATCGGGCCACACGGCCAGCGGGCTCTTGGTCCCCGACCAGGGACTGACCAATACCCCACCCCCACTCTCTGATAATGAAAGTAGCTTATGATCATTATAGAAAATGTATGAAAATATTAAAACAATTTAAAATCACTCACAATCTGTCTCCTTTTCAGTTTCCCAGCCTAGGACAACCAGAACTGATGTTTTGGTGAGTTTTCCTTTCAGTCTTTCTAAATATATATATATATTTTTTTTTTTTTTTCTCATTTCTATCCTTTTAAAAAAAAGATCAGCAAAATAATACATATAACTCTTATCCTGATTTTTCCACTTTGTATTATATAATGAAATTGTTGTCAAATATTTAAAGGCAATTTTAAAAAACTACTCCCTCTTATTTTTTATTTTTGGCTGTGACGGGTCTTCACTGCTACACATGGGCTTTCTCTAGTTGCAGCGAGCGAGGGCTACTCTCTTGCTGCCGTGTACGGGCTTCTCACTGCATGCGGGATCTTAGTCCCCCGGCCAGGGCTCGAACCCACGTCCCCTGCATTGGAAGGCAGATTCTCAACTCCTGGAACACCAGGAAAGTCCCTTAAAGGCATGTTGAAAAAGATAAGCATCTATAGTTATAACCTCTACAAAGAGCAAAGCTGTCAGCAAAGCATTTTGTGACAGAACACGTGGCAATCTATCCTTTGTTCAATCTCCCCTGCCCTCTGTCCTATCCTCAGCCGAGCCCTGGCCAGGGACTGCCCCAGCCCGGGGCCTTCTGCAACTGCAGGCCCACCATGGAGCGGGAAAGCCACCTAGACAACAAAGAGGTGAAGACGGAACAAGCAATGGGCTGAAACTGCGCTTCTGACTTACCTGTCGGAGGAACCGATTGTTGACAAGGTCGACCACGAGGACCTGCGGGATGAGGAAAGGGACCGTGACTGGGAGCAGGGCTTCCAGAACACAGAGGTGGACTGCTAGCCTTCTTCCCTCCTGGCTGCCAGAGAGGCCGCTGCGGAGGGGTGGAGCGGGCCATTTGTGGTTTCCTGACGGAGCCACAGATGATGAAGTGGGGAGGTGGGGAGGCTTTCCACACACACACGTTTCAACGCTGTAACCGCAGGCTGGGACACGTGTGGGCCACAGGGACGCACTGCCCCGATCTGGACTGACTGAGGCAGAGCTGCTCAGACGGGTTTTTAGTGAGCGGGTCATAGAGGCAGAGGCAAGAATCCCCGCTTACCCCCATTCCCCTGGATTCTGCCACCCTGTTGGGCCTCCTCCACCTCCTACCTCCCAGTTACCCTTAATGGGGTAGCTCTCAATAGGGGAAAAGGGGAGAGACCCAGAGGACTGGATCCAATGGGAGAGTAAGTCAGGCTGCAGGTGCTGGGCTTCCACAAGTCAAGGCTTTCAGGTAAAGCACCTTCATCTTCCTTCCTCAGAATGAGGCCAAGACGGGGCTACGACTAGGGAGAAGCAAGTGAAGGGGCTGAGGGTGCAAACCTTAAGGAGGCACCCACTCACGCGGTCAGGCCAGTGCCCAGCCTCCGGCCTCGGCGTGGGCTGCTGGCCACGACGGAGGATGAGCGGGCAGCCTGAATGGGCCCCATGATTCCACAACAGCGGCCACCACAGGCTCTAACACCGGCCCCGGGGCTGAGGGGCCTCCCCTTCCGTTTCACATCCTCTCCTACAGTGGAAGTGCGCATCTTCGGGCTCAGTGGGCACCCAGGCATTCTCTGCAGTTCACAAGCCCACACTCAAGGCCTAGAGGCTGCTGGTTAATCTTTAACAGGACATTAGGAGGACCTGGGCCATGAGAGGAGCAACACCTGGGGACACAGGAGGGTTCTGGCCCAGCATCATATAGTCCCCACGGTTCTGCTCTGAATGCTGGAACTCTCAGTACTGGAGACAAAACTTATTTAGAGGAAGGGGCTGGGACTAAACGACCACAGAAATGCGAAGCAGGGCTTTTCTCATTTGGATCCAGAACTTGATCACGGAACACATTTTGGTGGTTGTCTTTTTACCAGATACGGAAAAGGACCAACTTATAGGAGCACAGTCCTTACTGAGACTTCATTACTGGTCCAAGGATGATTTCCAGTTACTGTTAGCTCTGTGTGCTTTCTTCCCACAGCGGAGGGGCGGAGCAGGAGGGAAGGATAGGGTAGACAGTTGTTTATGGACTAGATGTATTAAAATCTAGTTAGATTGTTGGCGGGGCTTCCCTGGTGGCTCAGTGGTAAAGAGTCTGCCCGCCAAGGCAGGAGACACAGGTTCAATCCCTGGTCCTGGATGATCCCCTGGAGAAGGAAATGGCAACCTACTCTAGTATTCTTGCCTGCAAAATCCCATGGACAGAGGAGCCTGGTGGGCTGCAGTCCGTGGGGTCACAAAAGCATCGGAAACGAGTGAGCGACTGAACAGCAGCAACACATTAAGGACCGCAGCCCTTCTCAGTGGGCGTCCGTGGAAGGAGGTTCATTTAGAGAGGACGCTGCGTCTGCAGCCACTGAGGGTCTGCTGAAGCTGACCCTGGAGGGGGGCGCTGACTCACAGACGAAGCCGTGGGGCCCCGCTGCTCCCCTGACCCTGCCTGCTGGCAGAGCCACAGGCAGTGCCCGCCCCCCGCCCCTGCCCCCACAGGGAGGGCACCGGGCCGACGGCCCAGAGCTCACCTCCTCCAGCGGCAGCTCCCTGAGCAGCGGCAGCGAGCTGGTGAGCAGCCCGATGAGGAAGGGGGTGGGCGAGCACACGATGTCGATCATGGCCGGCGGCAGCACGGGGATGTAGGTGTGCTGCCAGGTGAAGGGGTAGATGACCGCCACCATCGCGTGGCAGCACTTGGACAGGGTGCTGCAGCGGGGAGAGAGGGGACAGAGGGTGAGGCGGGCAGGGTGGCCGCCTCCATCAAGACGCCAGAGAGGAAGGCTCACACGCCAGCCCCCACTCCCCGCCCACCCACGGGAGAGCCCCGAACCACCAGCGCTTCCTTCCTCAAGCTGCTCCCTCTCTTAGGGAAGATGCTCCTATGCGAACACACGTTCTCTCCGCCAAGCATGGACACCTAGGTGTGATCGGGGAGACAGGCTACGCCCTTCAGTGTTCAAGGGCCGTCGTCTGCTCCAAAGGGCTCAGGTGTGCACAAGCGAAATTCATATACTTCTTGAGAATTCAATATACAGAAAAATAACAGTACTGAGAGGCTCAGTCTTTCTTAAAGCAGAATGATCATAATGTGGCCTTGTACTGGCGATCGCTGGGCCTGACAGTTGTGCTTGATCCAGAGCGCTCTGCTCCGTGCCAGGATTTGTGCTCCGCTTGTGGAATGGAGGCGTGGGTGACCTGGGATCATCACTCCAGTATCAGCGCTGCGGAGCCGCAGCGCAGTGATGATGGGAGGCCTCCAAGATGAGTGAGGGCAGACTTTGTCTTCTTCCTCGAAGTCGTGGCTCATCAACTAGTGAGCATGCTCCCAGCGGCTCCCCTCTCCTCCTAACATGATGTTTCTAAAACGCCATGGGGGGCTTCCCTGATGGTCCAGTGGGTAAAGAGTTCACCTTGCAGTGCAACGGGCGCTGGTTCGATCCCTGGCCAGGGAAGATGCCATGTGTTGCAGAGTGGCTGTACGAGCCAGTGCTCTGGAGCACATGTGCCCTGAGCTGGTGCTCTGCAGTGAGAGGCCACTGCGATGAGAGGCCCACACAAGCCAAAGAATAAAGATAGATGAAAATAAACACATACAAAACCAATAAAGGAGGCCACAATTTAAAACAAAAAATTAAAAATATGCTACGGGGTTGGAAACTCTAGAAGCGCGTTAGAAAGGTCTGATGTGAAACGAAAAATAAGGGCTCAGAGGGTCGGCCGGTGACTACAAGGAGTCATCCTCAGGGCCCTGTAGCCAACACTGCATCTGTCAGGAAATCTTTTGAATGCTCGCCCCGGGTCCCAGCTGTGCTTTGTTTATATGAAGTTACAAGGAAGCTGAGTTCTGGATGGATGAATGCTCCTTTACTGCGTTCCCATGATGTCAGGCACCTATAATCTCATTCCTATAAAACTTTTCTTGAGCCCCGCTAAAAAAAAAGAAAAAAACCTTAGCTCTAGTTTACTTAAGAAGAAAGGAAGTGGATTAAAAGATACTGGCTGGAGCTTCCCTGGCAGCTCAGCAGTAAAGAGTGCGCCTGCCAATGCAGGGGACCAGGGTCTGATCCTTGATCTGGGAAGATCCCACAGGCTGCAAAGCAACAAAGTCCATGAGCCACAACTATGGAGCCTGTGCTCTAGAGCCTCAGAGCCGCAACTATGGAGCCCATGTGTTGCAACTACTGAAGCCCGTGTGCCCTAGAGCCCAAGTTGCACATGAGAAGTCACCGTAATAAGAAGCCTGCTCACCTCAACTACAGAAGCCCCCACGCCCTGCAAGTACAGAAGAGCCTGCGGCAGCAGTGAAAACCCAGAAGAGCCAAAAATAAATAAATACATAAAACTTAAAAAAAAAAAAAGAAAGAAGATACTGGCTAGCAAGTGAACTCAGCCAGGCAGACACAGACACATACTGTGTGATCCCATGTAGATGAGGGACTCAGAATCAGCAAATGCATTGCGACAGGGTGGAAGCGAGGTTAGCAGGGGCTGGAGGAAGGGAGAGGGGCGCGTTGTTGCTTAAAGGGGACAGAATTACAGTTGAGACGATGAGAAAGCTCCAGAAAAGGGTAACAGTGATGGCTGCAAGCAGTGAATGTGCTTTAATGCCACTGAATTGTACACTTAGAATGATTAAAATGGTAACATTGATGGTTATGTATATATTACTGCAATAAAAAAGCAACCCCCCAATCATTTCTGTTCTTGTGCATCTGGTAAGTTCCTGAATCGAGCACCCGCCAAGACATCCTCAACATCTGTCTGAGCCTTCTTTTCTATCCTGCGTTCACCTGGGGGTCCTAACCTAGTAAGAGCCACGCTGAATCTCGCCCACTTATCAGCCTGCCTTCTGACCTTCCTGGTCTCTATCAAGCAGGCAGTCCACCTCCTAACGCTCCCTGGGGTCATGAGACACCACAGTAGGGCGGCAGCTGCAGATGGCTCTGATAGTTGGTCTTGTGTTTTCTACCCTCAAAAACAAGAAAGAGGGGACTTCTCTGGTGGTCCAGTGGGTAAGATTCTGTGCTCCTAGTGCAGGGGTCCTGGGTTTGATCCCCGGTCAGGGAACTAGCTCCCATATCCCGCAACTAAGACTTGGCATAAATGCTTTAAAAAAAATAAATAAATGCTTTAAAAAAAAACCAAGGGCTTCCCCTGGTGGTCCAGTGGGTAAGGACACCGCCTTGCAGTGCAAGGGCCGCCGGTTCGATCCCTGGCCTGGGAAGATCCCACATGCCGCGGAGTGGCTGGACTGATGTGTCCAACGACTGAGCCGGAGTTCTGGAGTGCATGCGCCCAGAGCGGGTGCTCTGTGACAACAGAGGCCACTGTGATGGGAGGCCCACAGGAGCCAAAGAACAAAGACGGATGAAAACAGAGAAATGAAAGACCAATAGAAGTGGCCCGCCCATCCCCATCCCACACCACCCCCACCCCAAAAAAAAAAAAAGAGATAAATAAATAAATAAATGTTTTTAAAAAACAAAACAAACAAACAAACAAAACCAAGATGCTACCCCAATATTTTGCTTTTATCACTATAATACTATTTTTATCAGCTGAATAAGGGTGAGACAGACTAAAGTTTGTCTGACCAAGAGAGCAACATCAATAATTCATTCAGTAGCGTGGGGTGAAGTGACTTCTGCCTTTCAAAAGATTTTCCTGAACACCATTTAGCGACTAAATACCAACAACAAAAGTTTCTATAGCACTCTGCAAGCAGTGAATGTGCTTTAATGCCACTGAATTGTACACTTAGAATGATTAAAATGGTAACATTGATGGTTATGTATATATTACTGCAATAAAAAAGCAACCCCCCAATCATTTCTGTTCTTGTGCATCTGGTAAGTTCCTGAATCGAGCACCCGCCAAGACATCCTCAACATCTGCCTGAGCCCTCTTTTCTATCCTGCATTCACCTGGGGGTCCTAACCTAGTAAGAGCCACGCTGAATCTCGTCCACTTATCAGCCTGCCTTCTGACCTTCCTGGTCTCTATCAAGCAGGCAGTCCACCTCCTAACGCTCCCTGGGGTCATGAGACACCACAGTAGGGTGGCAGCTGCAGATGGCTCTGATAGTTGGTCTTGTGCTTTCTACCCTCCAAAACAAGAAAGAGGGGACTTCTCTGGTGGTCCAGTGGGTAAGATTCTGTGCTCCTAGTGCAGGGGTCCTGGGTTTGATCCCCGGTCAGGGAACTAGCTCCCATATCCTGCAACTAAGACTTGGCATAAATGCTTTAAAAAAAAATAAATAAATGCTTTAAAAAAAAACCAAGGGCTTCCTCTGGTGGTCCAGTGGGTAAGGACACCGCCTTGCAGTGCAAGGGGCGCCCGTTCGATCCCTGGCCTGGGAAGATCCCACGTGCTGCGGAGCGGCTGGACTGATGTGTCCAATGACTGAGCCGGAGTTCTGGAGTGCATGCGCCCAGAGCCGGTGCTCTGCGACAACAGAGGCCACTGTGATGGGAGGCCCACAGGAGCCAAAGAACAAAGACGGATGAAAACAGAGAAATGAAAGACCAATAGAAGTGGCCGGCCCATCCCCATCCCTCCCCACCCCACCCACCAAAAAAAAAAAAGAGATAAATAAATAAATAAATGTTTTTAAAAAACAAAACAAACAAACAAACAAAACCAAGATGCTACCCCAATATTTTGCTTTTATCACTATAATACTATTTTTATCAGCTGAATAAGGGTGAGACAGACTAAAGTTTGTCTGACCAAGAGAGCAACATCAATAATTCATTCAGTAGCGTGGGGTGAAGTGACTTCTGCCTTTCAAAAGATTTTCCTGAACACCATTTAGCGACTAAATACCAACAACAAAAGTCTCTCTATAGCACTCTGAGGTTGCAACTATTATCATTAGCATTTACTCTTGAATAACTACATACAGCCTCCCTCCACAACTGAATTATCAGATTACACTACAGAAGTATTGAGCCTCCCTGGTGGCTCAGTGGTAAAGAATCTGCCTGCAATGCAAGAGCCACAGGAGATGTGGGTTCGATCCCTGGGTCGGGAAGATCCCCTCGAGGAGGGCAGGGCAACCCACTCCAGTATCCTTGCCTAGAGACTCCCATGGACAGAGGAGCCTGGCAAGCTACAGTCCATAGGGTTGCAAAGAGTTGGACACCATGGAAGCAACTCGGCATGCACAGAAAAATATTAGCAAATGTACAGTTTTTAGACCTGTAAACAAACCCTATCCATTATGTGGAATGAAATCCTAAGGAACTGAGACATTACACACTTTCATTGTTTTCTCTCTGGATGAAACAAACGAATAGACTCAAAAATCTTACTGAAAAGCACAGGAGCTTTATTTAAGGCATCGCTTTCTCCCAGTCAAGAATGCAGATACTTTTTGTGCATTGCTGACCATTCACGTTCAGTTTCCCTGATCTACAGATCACTGAAAGTGCTGAGTTTTTAGGACTAGCCTGGATTTGTGTGTGGCCAGTCTACAAAGCGGATCTGCTCAAGCGCTGTGGGTCATGACTCAGGAAACTAGAAGGACATGAAAACATAAACAAGGACGGATGAAAACAGAAAAATGAAAGACCAATAGAAGTGGCCCGCCCATCCCCACCCCCCCCCACCCCACCCACCAAAAAAAAAAAAAGAGATAAATAAATAAATAAATGTTTTAAAAAACCAAAAAACAAAACAAACAAAAAAAACCAAGATGCTACCCCAATATTTTGCTTTTATCACTATAATACTATTTTTATCAGCTGAGTAAGGGTGAGACAGACTAAAGTTTGTCTGACCAAGAGAGCAACATCAATAATTCATTCAGTAGCGTGGGGTGAAGTGACTTCTGCCTTTCAAAAGATTTTCCTGAACACCATTTAGCGACTAAATACCAACAACAAAAGTCTCTCTATAGCACTCTGAGGTTGCAACTATTATCATTAGCATTTACTCTTGAATAACTACATACAGCCTCCCTCCACAACTGAATTATCAGATTACACTACAGAAGTATTGAGCCTCCCTGGTGGCTCAGTGGTAAAGAATCTGCCTGCAATGCAAGAGCCACAGGAGATGTGGGTTCGATCCCTGGGTCGGGAAGATCCCCTTGAGGAGGGCAGGGCAACCCACTCCAGTATCCTTGCCTGGAGACTCCCATGGACAGAGGAGCCTGGCAAGCTACAGTCCATAGGGTTGCAAAGAGTTGGACACCATGGAAGCAACTCGGCATGCACAGAAAAATATTAGCAAATGTACAGTTTTTAGACCTGTAAACAAACCCTATCCATTATGTGGAATGAAATCCTAAGGAACTGAGACATTACACACTTTCATTGTTTTCTCTCTGGATGAAACAAACAAATAGACTCAAAAGTCTTACTGAAAAGCACAGGAGCTTTATTTAAGGCATTGCTTTCTCCCAGTCAAGAATGCAGATACTTTTTGTGCATTGCTGACCATTCACGTTCAGTTTCCCTGATCTACAGATCACTGAATGTGCTGAGTTTTTAGGAGTAGCCTGTATTTGTGTGTGGCCAGTCTACAAAGAGGATCTGCTCAAGCACTGTGGGTCATGACTCAGGAAACTAGACGGACATGAAAACATAAACAAGGACAGTCGTATCTAGGTTTCAGCAGGTTCTAGCAGGTTTCTAGCAGGTTTCAGCAGATTATTATTTGCCGCCTACTCGGGGGTCCTGAAATAATTTCAGTGGGTTGTGATTAGCATGAAAAACAACTACAACAAAAAGATTGAATAGAAAGTAAGAGAGTGGGCTCCATTTTTTTTCCCAGCTGTAGATAACTATGTGTGCATATTATGTGGAGTGTGTATTGGGTCTGAATGTAAAATCTATTTCTTATTGTGCACCACAGTAAAAAGGCTTGGAAGCCAGTGATTAGGACTAGAGAGCTGGGGGAGGGGTGCCAGGAGACACGTAGACAGTGACGGTCGAGCTGGAATTTTGATGTTACGTGTCTTTACTGGGACGTTGGCTTTCATTGCCACATGGCTAGAGGGAGTTCCTTCAAAAAGACCCTAAGAAGGAATTTCCTGAAGCAAGCCCTGTGTATGAAATCCACCTCTTTCTATAGCACATTTGTTACAAGTTCTTAAATGTCACTGGGAGAAAGAGTGGATCGAGTGATGCTCATCCGCGGTCCCTTCAGCAAGGCTCCGGAACTCCCTCCAGTGAGGACACCAAGGGGTCTGCGCATGCAGCACTCACGGGGGCGTCCGTGGACGCCTGAGAGGTGTGCTGGAAGGGCTTCTGACTCTAGGGAAGCTACAGAATCACGGGATTTTAGACCTGGAAGCGATTTTAGAGATAGACTTCATCTGCTTTTGAATTTTATAGCTAACAAACCCCAGGCTAAAAGAGGTTAAAGTCACTTTAGCTTTCAGGGAGAGGGCAGGGTGGGGAGCAAGGAGCCCTGCAGATGGGAGGAGGTAGAGAGAGCCAGACTGAGGAGTGGAGGCACAAACAGGTATAACAGAAGCCTTTCCTGTTGGTCCGGCGGTTAAGGTTTCGAACTCACAATGTAGAGGGCGTGGGTTCGATCCCTGGTTGGGGAACTAACATCCCACATGCTGTGTGGTGGGATCAAAAAAACCCCCCAGTTTTTTAAAATTTTTTTTTTTTAAACAGTTTTTAAAAAGTCTAATTAAACTTTTTATTACGGGCTTCCCTGGTGGTTCAGTGGTAAAGAGGTCTCTTGCCAATGCACGAGACATGGGTTCGATCTCTGAGACAGGAAGATCCCACGTGCTGTAGAACAGCTGAGCCCGTGAGCCACAACTATGGAGCCTGTGCTCTGGAGCCTCGGAGCCGCAACTATGGAGCCCGTGTGCCGCAATTACTGAAGCCCGTGTGCCCTAGGGCCCAAGTTCCACAACAAGAAAAGTCACCCCAACAGGAAGCCTGCTCACCTCAACTAGAGTAGCCCCGATTCCCTGCAACTAGAGAAGATCTTTGTGGCGACAGTGAAAACCCAGAATAGTCCAAAATAAATAAATAAATAATGTTTAAAAAATTGCAAAAAAGTTTTATTAAAAAAAAAAAAGAAAAATAAATCTAATTTTCCCCCAACTCAGAGAAACAGCCTCCTGCCCTTTTGCTTTCCTTTGGCCTCAGCCCTGGAAGGAGTAGATCTGGAGGGGGTCCCCCTCCCCTCTGCGGCTGCGGCACCCTGTGCCTCTGGCTGAAGCCGTGGGCAGCCCTGCAGTGCTGGGGCGGGGGGTGCTGAGGGGCAGGGGTTGGGCCAGATGAAGTGAGCGTGAACCAGCTGGACGGGGAAGCCAGCTGGAACAAGTTGAGAAAACAATGATAAGCAAAGCCAACCCTAGACACATAGGGCAGGTGAAGAAATGTCGTGGAGAGGAAGAAGAAACGCACTCATTTAACTGAACGCAGGGAGCTGGGGGCCACCGTACTCAGTCTCTGGTTGTTGTTAAGTCGCTAAGTTGAGCACTCACTCTGAATGGGGACAAACGATGACATGCTGCCATTGTTGACGACTCCCCTAACAAGTGGTTGTGTGTTTGTTTTATAAACAGTCTGACCTGCTGTTGCAGCGAGGTCCCAGGGTTCCCCACCTGCTTCCCACTGCCACCCCGTGAGCGGGCACCTGTGGAGCCCAGGGGTCAGAAGCCACCCGCTGTCAGGCAGGCGGGCGGTGCTGCAGGGTCGCATCCTCTTGTTCTCCAGCGCCCAATGTTCTAAAAAGTTCTGCCTCTTGAAGCACAAGAAGGTCAGAAACTTTTTATTACGGGCTTCCCTGGTGGTTCAGTGGTAAAGAGGTCTCTTGCCAATGCACGAGACATGGGTTCGATCTCTGAGACAGGAAGATCCCACGTGCTGTAGAACAGCTGAGCCCGTGAGCCACAACTATGGAGCCTGTGCTCTGGAGCCTCGGAGCCGCAACTATGGAGCCCGTGTGCCGCAATTACTGAAGCCCGTGTGCCCTAGGGCCCAAGTTCCACAACAAGAAAAGTCACCCCAACAGGAAGCCTGCTCACCTCAACTAGAGTAGCCCCGATTCCCTGCAACTAGAGAAGATCTTTGTGGCGACAGTGAAAACCCAGAATAGTCCAAAATAAATAAATAAATAATGTTTAAAAAATTGCAAAAAAGTTTTATTAAAAAAAAAAAAGAAAAATAAATCTAATTTTCCCCCAACTCAGAGAAACAGCCTCCTGCCCTTTTGCTTTCCTTTGGCCTCAGCCCTGGAAGGAGTAGATCTGGAGGGGGTCCCCCTCCCCTCTGCGGCTGCGGCACCCTGTGCCTCTGGCTGAAGCCGTGGGCAGCCCTGCAGTGCTGGGGCGGGGGGTGCTGAGGGGCAGGGGTTGGGCCAGATGAAGTGGCGTGAACCAGCTGGACGGGGAAGCCAGCTGGAACAAGTTGAGAAAACAATGATAAGCAAAGCCAACCCTAGACACATAGGGCAGGTGAAGAAATGTCGTGGAGAGGAAGAAGAAACGCACTCATTTAACTGAACGCAGGGAGCTGGGGGCCACCGTACTCAGTCTCTGGTTGTTGTTAAGTCGCTAAGTTGAGCACTCACTCTGAATGGGGACAAACGATGACATGCTGCCATTGTTGACGACTCCCCTAACAAGTGGTTGTGTGTTTGTTTTATAAACAGTCTGACCTGCTGTTGCAGCGAGGTCCCAGGGTTCCCCACCTGCTTCCCACTGCCACCCCGTGAGCGGGCACCTGTGGAGCCCAGGGGTCAGAAGCCACCCGCTGTCAGGCAGGCGGGCGGTGCTGCAGGGTCGCATCCCTCTTGTTCTCCAGCGCCCTCCAATGTTCTAAAAAAGTTCTGCCTCTTGAAGCACAAGAAGGTCAGATTCTGCCAATGATATAGCTACTAGCAGTTCCTCCTTCCCTGGTGGTCCAGTGGTTAAGAATCCGCCTTGCACGTAAAGGAAGTAGCATGAAAACCTATACTGTCATATGTGAGAAAAATAGCTATTGTCATTGTGCTGTGAGAGAAGGGGATCCTGCAGGGGCGCTGTGCGACGGCCTGGAGGGGTGGGATGGGGGGGGGATATACGCATGACTAATCTGGGGTCGTACATATCTGTAAACAGCAAAACTCTGTAAACGTAAAAAGTAAAATAAAAATTTAAAAAAAAAGGTAAAACAGACGCGATATTATAACAAATTCAATAAGGACTTTAAAAATGGAAAAACCAACCAACCAAACAAAAAAGAATCCGCCTTGCAATGCAAGGGGCATCAGTTCAATCCTTGATCGGGGAAGACCCCACATGCAGCAGGGCAACTAAGTCTGTACACCACAGTGACTGAGCCTGTGCTCCAGAGCCTGAGGGCCACACCTGCTGAAGCCCACATGTCCTAGAGCCCAGGCTTTGCAACAAGAGTTGCCACCGCAATGAGGGGCCTAGGCACCGCAACTAGAGAGTATCCCCCACTTGCCGCAACCAGAGAAAACCCCCGGAGAGCCACGAGACCCACCACGGCCATAAAATAAATGAATCTTTAAAAAAGAAATGGTAGAAGAGAGGAGAAGGACTTCTTCTGAGGGTAGCCTGGTGACATGTTACTCTCTGACTCGTGAAGGCCGGGGGAACCTTCCACGTCAGTGGGGGCTGCTAGGCCTGGGGGTTCTTAGGATCATGCAAACAACAGCCCACGGTTCTGGGGATGCGAAGGATGACTCTTCAGGCTCGCCTGCCGTTTCCTGTGGAGCCTTCCTCAGCCTCCGCGGGTTGGAGGAGAGGCAGTGTTTCAGAAGGAGGTCCTAGGAGAGAGCTCGGACAGCTGCCTCGCATTATAGTGGGGGTGGAGGAAAGGAACACCAGCGCCCACAGCTGTGATCAATTTGTACAAGAGTGAGGGTGGGAGGCGATGCCCCTGTGGGAGGGTGGCTGGGCCACAGGTTAGAAAATGGGCACAGGAGGGAAGGGTCAGGTCCCAGCATGCTTTGCAGTTCAGTGGTGGTGCCTGCGGGTCGATGCATTAGTCCAGAGACATGAGGATACTCTTGGGAGCACTCAAGTTCTCCTGGAGAAGATGCTTCGGTTCTGGCTGCTGCAAAGCTCTGGTACCCTATTTGTTGTTCGTCAGTCGCTCAGTTGTGTCTGACTCTTTGCAGCCCCACGGACTGCAGCACGCCAGGCTTCCCTGTCCTTCACCATCTCTTGGAGTTTGCTCCAACTCGTGTCCATTGAGTTGAGGACACCACCCCACCATCTCCTCCTATTGCCCACTTCTCCTCATGCCCTCAATCTTTCTCAGCATTTGGGTCCTGGCGCGGTTTGGGGTTAGTCATTCCTACGCGCAACAGCCTCCCGACTCATCTAGCCACCAGAAAGAGCCAAGCACAGAACTTTCTCTAAGACGCCACCAGAAAAGTGAGCGATGAGTTTCCAGAGTTGGACAGACCCCAGGAAATGTGCAGGATGAGCCCATCGGCATCCTCTAGGGTTCCAGGCAGAGCATCTCTCCCGCTGTGGGTGAATCCCAAGAACGAGGGAGAGGTGACTGATGCGGGCTGAGCTTGCTGACACCCAGTGGGAGGTGGCTGCCGCACTTCCCCTGCCGTACTTCCAGACCCTGAAGTGTCATAGCACCGAGTTAGAAAGAACCCAGGCTGGGCCTCAAGGAAACTGGGTCTGCTAATCTCTGTGTGATCTCAGGAAGAGCCCTTCTCCAGGCCTCAGATTCTTTACCTGGAACAAGGAAAGTGGCTGTTCCAACTTTAATGTTGGCCAATTATGGATTCTAAGAGACAGAGAGACAGAGAGAGAGAGAGAAAGAGAGAGAAAGCCATGAAGTGGAAGAAGGAGCTGAAAATAACTGACAGTGAAAAAAAAAAAAAACCCAGGCCCGTCGCTGGAGGGCAATTCTAGAGCTCACAGGTGGGGACAGGCCAGGAAAGCAATGGTGACATCGCCACTGAGCAACCTGTGGACACAGCGCTGGAGGGTCCTGAAGGTGCTGCGGGAGGCCACCAGCGCCACACACGGGCAGCGCGGCTGGGAGGGGCCTGACGAGGGAGGAAGTGGAGCAGGCTTCCGCCCAAGACTCTCTGAGCGATGGGTCCGGAGTCGAAGACAATTTGTGGCCACGCTAGTGTCTAAACTTTGCTTCAGTGGCTATCTTCTCAGGGTTCACAGACAAAAGTAAAAGGTAGTTAACGCTTTAATGCGGAATCAGTCTGAGGCACTGTGCCATGAGAACTGCATTTCCATAGCACTCTGCTGGACGAATGTAGGTCCCTCCCTGTCAGCCTCTCTGAGGACCGCTGAAGTCGTCCTCTGGATGCTAGACCACTGAGATGGCGGCGACTCACCCTCGCAGGTGGCCCTTGGCAAGCTCACCTGCCTGGAGAGGGCGTGCCACGGGCCCAGCCTTTTTCACTGAAATAATGCTGGTACCACTGACTCTAGACAAGATACGCGGCCCCATATAAGCCTACAGAAACTGATTAAAACTGAACTAAAAAGGGCACACAACAAGATGAAGGCACACGGCCACACACGGACTTATCCGTGTAGCTACCCTGGGTCAAGGCCAAGGGTCAAATTCTACTATTTGTCAAGATTTGACCACCTAATCCCACGTATCATTAGCTAGAAGTCTGTCACTTAGCTTCTGGTCTGAATGCACTACAGAAAAGATAAAAAGTAACTTTCTCGAATATTAAAAACATCATCCTGCCTAAAACTTGTACCCAAATTGTTTACGGGCAACTGTGACTCTTATGCAGCCTAGTGTGCAAATCTGGGCCAAACCTTGGGAACTGAAATGAATAAATGAAAAAAAAACCCAAAATGTTTATCATCAAGGAAATGAAGAAAGGGGTACAGGGAAATATTTACTGAGGTTGCTAGGACAACGGAACAAGCCATCACCCCAACATTCTTTCTCTTCCATCTGCTACCCTTTGGCTTGACAAGAGCCTCAGGAAACACTCAGCGTCCACCCTAAAGATGAAACGAGCAAGAATGTTATTCTAAATTGGACAGATTTTTGGCTCCACTTGAAACCCTGTTATAACTCGTCAAGCCTTCGCCGCGGCTCCCAGCTATTTCCTCCTGCAGCGGGCGGATGGACACGCGGTGCCGGGGAGGGAGCTGTGTGGAGGGGAGGGTGCTAGGGGCTGATGTGCACTGAGCTCGCGGCGCGCCCGGTTCTCCCACCCTGCTCCGTGGCCTGGCGCAGACGGGGCTACAGACGGGGACGTGGAGCAGCCCGCTTCCCCGGCCGGCCGGGCAGGGCTAGAAGTCGGCGCATGTGCCGCCCACAGAGAGCGGGGTGCCCCTGACGAGCAGAGGAGCACCGGCTGACCTCTTCAGAGATGTTTCCAGGTCAGACGACCTGCCGCCAGTCGCTGGTTTGTCACGGACCGGCTGAAAACTGCTTCCGTTCCTGAGAGCTATCTTCCCGTAAATCTGAGCCAGGCGGAGGCTGATGCCTCCCGAGGAACCCCTTAAGGGGAGCGGGCTGGAGAAGAGAAGACGGGGTCTGGCTTTCTCACTCAGTAACGTCACACACACCGTGTTCCCTGGTGGCCTTCCCGTGCTCCGATCACCTGCTAGGGCCCTGTTTCACAGGGGAGCCCGACTTTCCGCGTGGGATCTCTGTTAGGGGAGGGAGAAATCTGAGGGTCACAGAGACCACCGCAGAGGAGGCTGCGCTGAGGTCCCCTCAGAAGCAAGCAGCTAAAGCTGGCAGAGCAGGTGCAGGGCGAGGGTGCCCCTGCTTCCGAGCACCGGCTAGAGCCGAGGCCGGGCGTCCCAGGAGCGGACGCACAGCACGGTGTACAGTTACCTCCGATCCTAATGAGGGAAGGCAGGGGCCCTCACAGTGAGCTCCCTCAGCATCTCACCACCCAGGAGCACCCATGACGGGACTCACTCTCTGGGAAACGCTACCCAGACGGTTTCTACTGAATCAGATCCCCCGGGAGAGGGGTGGTCATGGGACGGTGGGGAGGAGCACTATCTGGGTATAGGGCTGACTGCCCACAGGAGCGCCTCCATAGCATCCCAGAGCATTTGGGCTGGAGGGGGCCCACGGGAAATACAGACCCTTCCCATGTTTCATAGCTGGGGCAAGGAGGTGGTGATTCCCTGGGCCACTGGAAACCACAGGGTGAGTCCTGAGTCAGAAATGGGGTGACAGGAAGCCTTGCAGGTCCTGGATCAAGATCGCTAGGTGGGCAGACACCACGGGACACAGAGCTGGGAGGCTGGGGGCACCCTGGCGCTCTGAGTCAGAGAAAGACAGAGCTGGGAGAGACTCTGGCGGTCACGCCTTCCACCTGCCTCACCGGGGCCCCTGCTGGAAGGGAGGGTGGGCCCTGAGAGAAAAGCACAGATGCTGAGCTCTTCAGGAGACACTTCTGGCCGGAGTGCCAAGCACAAAGGGGCTGTAACGGCGTGTTTCTAAGAAGACCGTCCCTATGTGCCGCCCACAGAGAGCGGGGTGCCCCTGACGAGCAGAGGAGCACCGGCTGACCTCTTCAGAGATGTTTCCAGGTCAGACGACCTGCCGCCAGTCGCTGGTTTGTCACGGACCGGCTGAAAACTGCTTCCGTTCCTGAGAGCTATCTTCCCGTAAATCTGAGCCAGGCGGAGGCTGATGCCTCCCGAGGAACCCCTTAAGGGGAGCGGGCTGGAGAAGAGAAGACGGGGTCTGGCTTTCTCACTCAGTAACGTCACACACACCGTGTTCCCTGGTGGCCTTCCCGTGCTCCGATCACCTGCTAGGGCCCTGTTTCACAGGGGAGCCCGACTTTCCGCGTGGGATCTCTGTTAGGGGAGGGAGAAATCTGAGGGTCACAGAGACCACCGCAGAGGAGGCTGCGCTGAGGTCCCCTCAGAAGCAAGCAGCTAAAGCTGGCAGAGCAGGTGCAGGGCGAGGGTGCCCCTGCTTCCGAGCACCGGCTAGAGCCGAGGCCGGGCGTCCCAGGGGAGCGGACGCACAGCACGGTGTACAGTTACCTCCGATCCTAATGAGGGAAGGCAGGGGCCCTCACAGTGAGCTCCCTCAGCATCTCACCACCCAGGAGCACCCATGACGGGACTCACTCTCTGGGAAACGCTACCCAGACGGTTTCTACTGAATCAGATCCCCCGGGAGAGGGGTGGTCATGGGACGGTGGGGAGGAGCACTATCTGGGTATAGGGCTGACTGCCCACAGGAGCGCCTCCATAGCATCCCAGAGCATTTGGGCTGGAGGGGGCCCACGGGAAATACAGACCCTTCCCATGTTTCATAGCTGGGGCAAGGAGGTGGTGATTCCCTGGGCCACTGGAAACCACAGGGTGAGTCCTGAGTCAGAAATGGGGTGACAGGAAGCCTTGCAGGTCCTGGATCAAGATCGCTAGGTGGGCAGACACCACGGGACACAGAGCTGGGAGGCTGGGGGCACCCTGGCGCTCTGAGTCAGAGAAAGACAGAGCTGGGAGAGACTCTGGCGGTCACGCCTTCCACCTGCCTCACCGGGGCCCCTGCTGGAAGGGAGGGTGGGCCCTGGAGAGAAAAGCACAGATGCTGAGCTCTTCAGGAGACACTTCTGGCCGGAGTGCCAAGCACAAAGGGGGCTGTAACGGCGTGTTTCTAAGAAGACCGTCCCTATGTGTCTGTGTGGACGGACAGCCTCACAGACACTGCACTCCACCCCAGACCACGGTCGGCACCCCTGCTCACCTCCTCTTCTCTGGAGCACAACTCTCCCACGGACCCCTTCCCCAAGCCAAAGTGACCTCAATCCTGTGTGCCTCTCAGTCTCCTGCTAACAGAACCTGACTGATGGGGCTCTCGAGAGCCTAAGAGAACAGGGGCGCCTGGCCCCGGGGCAGCTCAAGGGTTCCCTCCCTCAGAGCTCAGCCGTGGCTGTTCTCGTCGGGTTCGCTCACATTACGCTTCCTGCCGCAGAAAGCTCTCTTTCTCTCCTTCCCCACCTCTTCAGATCTGCATGGAACTGGTGTTGGGTGGAAAGACAATTTATTGAGAGAGAACACTTGGAGCCCTTTGGAAGGAGACCATCATGGGCGACTTCTGGGGACGACGAGACAGGGGAGCCCTTGCAGGTCAGAGCTCTGAGCGGCTGGGCGCAGAGGAGCCCTGCGCCCTAAATGAGGAGCGTCGGGGCCGGCAGCCTCCTCAGTGCCCCAGGGCTGGAAGCTGCTACAAAACACAGCCGCTGGGCAGTAAGAGCCCTATGGCAGGGACGACGAGCAACAGCCACGGCTGGCCTTTACCCTCCTGTGGGAGTCTGCCGCTCCAAGAGACTAAACCTTTAGCAGCCGGCCCCGGGGGGCCCAACGGAAATACAGACCCCTTCCCATGTTTCATAGCTGGGGCAAGGAGGTGGTGATTCCCTGGGCCACTGGAAACCACAGGGTGAGTCCTGAGTCAGAAATGGGGTGACAGGAAGCCTTGCAGGTCCTGGATCAAGATCGCTAGGTGGGCAGACACCACGGGACACAGAGCTGGGAGGCTGGGGGCACCCTGGCGCTCTGAGTCAGAGAAAGACAGAGCTGGGAGAGACTCTGGCGGTCACGCCTTCCACCTGCCTCACCGGGGCCCCTGCTGGAAGGGAGGGTGGGCCCTGGAGAGAAAAGCACAGATGCTGAGCTCTTCAGGAGACACTTCTGGCCGGAGTGCCAAGCACAAAGGGGGCTGTAACGGCGTGTTTCTAAGAAGACCGTCCCTATGTGTCTGTGTGGACGGACAGCCTCACAGACACTGCACTCCACCCCAGACCACGGTCGGCACCCCTGCTCACCTCCTCTTCTCTGGAGCACAACTCTCCCACGGACCCCTTCCCCAAGCCAAAGTGACCTCAATCCTGTGTGCCTCTCAGTCTCCTGCTAACAGAACCTGACTGATGGGGCTCTCGAGAGCCTAAGAGAACAGGGGCGCCTGGCCCCGGGGCAGCTCAAGGGTTCCCTCCCTCAGAGCTCAGCCGTGGCTGTTCTCGTCGGGTTCGCTCACATTACGCTTCCTGCCGCAGAAAGCTCTCTTTCTCTCCTTCCCCACCTCTTCAGATCTGCATGGAACTGGTGTTGGGTGGAAAGACAATTTATTGAGAGAGAACACTTGGAGCCCTTTGGAAGGAGACCATCATGGGCGACTTCTGGGGACGACGAGACAGGGGAGCCCTTGCAGGTCAGAGCTCTGAGCGGCTGGGCGCAGAGGAGCCCTTGCGCCCTAAATGAGGAGCGTCGGGGCCGGCAGCCTCCTCAGTGCCCCAGGGCTGGAAGCTGCTACAAAACACAGCCGCTGGGCAGTAAGAGCCCTATGGCAGGGACGACGAGCAACAGCCACGGCTGGCCTTTACCCTCCTGTGGGAGTCTGCCGCTCCAAGAGACTAAACCTTTCAGCGCAGAGTGCCAGGCACCCTGGGAGGCAGGGAAAGAAAGCCCTAAGTCTCTCCCACCAGAGCACCGAGGGGCCTGTCTCCTGCCAGAGCAGGAAGGGAGGGGGCCAGGAGGACGGAGTCACAGGCGGCAGTGGGCAGGCTCCATGCTCAGGGAGGGGGGTCCTTTCACTGTCTTTCAGGACAGCAGCTCCGTGTGAGTGCCACCTGCCGAGCCGTAGGGGTCGCCAGGAACAAGGCAGAGTGGCCAAGTCCTTCCCCAGACATCTCTGTCCTAAGCCCTTCCCCGGAGCCCCCGACACACGCCCGCTGCTGTCCTTCAGGCGTGTGTCTGTCTGTCTGTGACGCAGCCCCCTCCCTTCCTCTGTGTCACTCTCCCTTCATGGGAAAAACAGATGATACTTTCCCTTCTCCTTCCCCTTGAAGAAAGCCTGTGTGAAGGTGGGGGCCCCCAGCCCGGGACCCCTGCTCCTCTCGAGCCACGCCCATCTTCTCGGATATTTTCTCAGGCTGGACCCTTGCGGAGTCTGACACCTACAACCCAGAAGCAAGCGCCTCCAGGGACTATCTGCCCCATCGCCACTCCTGGCTCCGGGTTGTCTGGACCCATCCCTCTCCGCTCCTCCCAAGGAAAGCCTGAGGAACCTACATCTAAAGACGGAGGGGCTTCCAGAGAAACAGACAATTAGCAGGACGCGGGTGAACCCTGAGCCTGGACATGGAAGGGTTGTTCCTCATGCTGAGCTTGTAAGCCCCCGCCTGAGAACTCTCTGGTCCAAATCCCCCCGTGCCCAGGGATCTTGGAGAGCTGCCCAGCGCCCAGCACCAGCTGCAGCTTGGAGGCGGGGCCTGCTTCCCGACCTGACAAGGGCGCACAGAGGGCACAGTAACTGGGACATGGAAAGCGAATGGCTAACTCCCAGGCAGAGTGGGGGCGGCCTAGGAGGAGCCAAGTGGCACACGAGCAAGGTGCCCAGATGGGCTGCGGAGGAGGGCGGGCTGGATGCCATTTCCTGCCACGCCGCCGGATGCGCCCCGCATTCACTTGCTCTGTCCTCTCCACTCTTCTTTCCCTCTGCTTCTTCCCCCGTTTTGTTTTCTAGAGTCGACAGGCATCACTTCCTCTCCACACCACAGTCCTCCGGTCTGCGTGCTTTTGGCATTGCTTCTTTCCGGATGGACTCTCAGCGGCCGCCTCTGCCGCTCCCGGTCGGCGGGCTCATCGGGAGCCCCTCGGCCCCTCCTGGAGTCGCAGCCTCCACTCGCACAGCTGGGCCCTCCGTTCCAAAGTGAGGAAGGCTCAGATTCAGGACTTTGAAATGATGAAAACGCTAAGAATTCTGTTTTAGTTCAGAATTAATCTCGATTCTTATCTGCGTCTCCTTCAGGATCGTCTCTGATTTGTGACCTGGGCTTGGCAAGCCGCTGAATGTGACCACGAGGGTGTGGAGGCCTCTTGCTGGACAGCGGTCTCTGCGGGTGGTGTCCGTGAGCACTGAGAGGAGGGCGTGCCTCGGGCTTGGCGGTACCTCCCCCCGGGAGCTGGGCCTGCCCGCCTCTGCCGCCCCGGCTCTCCTCTCTGCTCCGCCACCCTGCGCTGCTCTGTAGCTCTTGGAGGTGACACTCTGGGCTTCCTGTCTCCCTGGCACTGGATCGACAGCTTCTTCTGTCTGGAACGTGCTTTCCACTGGCTCTTGGCCTTAAGATGGAGGGAACTTGCCTTGTCTGGGAATGAGCATGTCCTCGGTCTCCTCGAGAAGGCCTTTACAGCACTGTACCGGGGGTCTGTTTACTTCTCCACCCCCGACCCCTGGACTGAGGCCTCTTGGAGGAAGCGCTGTGTCTTCTGCCCGTCTCCCCAGCACACGGCAGGGGCCCAGCACCAAGCCAAGTGAGTGAACAGCAGGGCACAGAAGCGCAGGCTCAGTGTACGTGACACAACTCGGGCACCTCACGAGCCTCTGGCCTCAGCTGCCCGCTGACCCTCGCTCTTTCTGCAGAGAAGCTGCCTCTGCAGCTCCGGGCAGTGCCCCCGCCAGAGGTTCCAGACCGTGCGAGACTGGCCCTAGAGCCAGCGCGAGGCTGACGGGCACGCACACACTTCCGCGCAAGTCACCAAGGTTGGTACCTGAGCTTGTCTGCGATGAAGAGGACCCTCCTTTCCAGGAGCAGGGAGGCAAACACGCAGAGCAGGTGTCGGACGCTGAGGGAGGCAAAGAGGGACTCGAAGTCCACGTGCTCGAGCCGGGAGTCCAGGGGACGGCACAGTTCAATCACCTGCCGGGGGACGGGAGCGGCATGAGGGGGCACGTCTCTCACTCGCGGGCAGGCCTGGGGCTCTGCGGCCCTCCGCAGGCGGACCCACCGCCAGGGGAGGAGGGAAAGAAAATCAGGAAAACGAAAGGGACTGGGAAAGAGAGACCGCAGGACACTGGGGAAGGCGCTGTGGTGGGCAGGGACTCAGCCTCACCGTTGTGAGTGAGGGCTGTCTGCGTGGAGGTGGGGGGAGGGGATGCAGAACCAGAGCCTGCGATGGCTGGAGGCTCTCCCAGGGGGTGACACATCTGGAGCCCCTGCAGGGAGCGGGATGACTGCTGAGGGCCTGTCCCTCGCAGTCCCACAGCCAAGCACCTCCTCTCACAAGGGACTCCAGGCTCACAGAAGGACCAGCAGATCCAAGCGTCTCTTTCAAGGCTCCCCTCACCTGGAAGGTGATTCTTAATGCACTTCATCCCACTCAAAACTTCCCCGGTGACGGCTCTTTCAGCATGAATGCTCAGCATGCATATCTCCTCACTCTGTACTTGCTGGAATGCTCCTGAGCTCATCTCAAGTCACTCCTCACATGCACGCTTTTCTTGGGGAGCAGAGACTCGCTTCTGCTCTCAGCACGGCACCTGCCTGGGGTGGCCCAGACAGTGGGGCTCACTGAGGTTAACATCCCCGTGGCCAGGTCACCTGCATTCGTGTGGGGTGGTTCGGGCCTTGCCAGCTGCAGGGAGACCACCGCTCTCCGTGCTGGGAAACCGGCTGGTTCCAGGACACCCTGGGACATCCCGTCCTGTCCCTGTGCCCTGGGGCGACCTGCTTTCCCAGGGCCTTTAGAAACACCCTCGCTCTTTCTGCAGAGAAGCTGCCTCTGCAGCTGCGGGCAGTGCCCCCGCCAGAGGTTCCAGACCGTGCGAGACTGGCCCTAGAGCCAGCGCGAGGCTGACGGGCACGCACACACTTCCGCGCAAGTCACCAAGGTTGGTACCTGAGCTTGTCTGCGATGAAGAGGACCCTCCTTTCCAGGAGCAGGGAGGCAAACACGCAGAGCAGGTGTCGGACGCTGAGGGAGGCAAAGAGGGACTCGAAGTCCACGTGCTCGAGCCGGGAGTCCAGGGGACGGCACAGTTCAATCACCTGCCGGGGGACGGGAGCGGCATGAGGGGGCACGTCTCTCACTCGCGGGCAGGCCTGGGGCTCTGCGGCCCTCCGCAGGCGGACCCACCGCCAGGGGAGGAGGGAAAGAAAATCAGGAAAACGAAAGGGACTGGGAAAGAGAGACCGCAGGACACTGGGGAAGGCGCTGTGGTGGGCAGGGACTCAGCCTCACCGTTGTGAGTGAGGGCTGTCTGCGTGGAGGTGGGGGGAGGGGATGCAGAACCAGAGCCTGCGATGGCTGGAGGCTCTCCCAGGGGGTGACACATCTGGAGCCCCTGCAGGGAGCGGGATGACTGCTGAGGGCCTGTCCCTCGCAGTCCCACAGCCAAGCACCTCCTCTCACAAGGGACTCCAGGCTCACAGAAGGACCAGCAGATCCAAGCGTCTCTTTCAAGGCTCCCCTCACCTGGAAGGTGATTCTTAATGCACTTCATCCCACTCAAAACTTCCCCGGTGACGGCTCTTTCAGCATGAATGCTCAGCATGCATATCTCCTCACTCTGTACTTGCTGGAATGCTCCTGAGCTCATCTCAAGTCACTCCTCACATGCACGCTTTTCTTGGGGAGCAGAGACTCGCTTCTGCTCTCAGCACGGCACCTGCCTGGGGTGGCCCAGACAGTGGGGCTCACTGAGGTTAACATCCCCGTGGCCAGGTCACCTGCATTCGTGTGGGGTGGTTCGGGCCTTGCCAGCTGCAGGGAGACCACCGCTCTCCGTGCTGGGAAACCGGCTGGTTCCAGGACACCCTGGGGACATCCCCGTCCTGTCCCTGTGCCCTGGGGCGACCTGCTTTCCCGAGGGCCTTTAGAACTGGAGACTCAAGGCCGAGTGGGCCACATAGAGGGAAGGGAAGAATGAAAACAAGCGCTGCTATGAAATCCCACCCAGCCAAGGAAAGGGACTTGCTTCAAAGGCTCACATGAATGAAAACCAGTGCCTGAGCTTGCCTTCCCTGAAAAGACTCTGCTTTACATATAGGGTAGTAGCAGCGACCTAGACCAAAAACCTGAATAGGTTCAAATACCATTTATGAAGGTGGTGGGCTATTAAAGAGAAGCTAAAGATGCTCACTGCCCTGGCAGTCCTGGGGTTACTCTCAGGGCCGGCGTCCTGGGCTGAATGGACAGGACTTAGGGTGGAGTTGATGATTCTCACAGATGGGGATCTGGGCCAGCCTGAGGAGCGAGAGGACATCCCTGAACGCGACAGCCCACTGAAAGCCAGCCCCTGGGGCCACGGGGACCTGGTCACTGTCGGGGCTACTCCCCCCGGGATAGGAAAGGACTCTTGACAGCATACCTCAGTTCCCGATCCGGGCAAGAAGTTCTTGACCACAATGGTTTTGCCCAGGGCTGGGAAGGGGGCCTCCATGACACTCCTCATGAGAGGCTGGACCAGGGCGGGAGAGATGCCTCGTCGCTTTTCCACCTCATCCAAGATCTGCAAGGGGCAAAAGAGCAGCTCAGCTACCCTGAGGCCAGGCCGCCACGGTGGAGCTCTCTTCCAGAGGAAGTGGGCCTGTGGCTGAGGCCGCGGAGCTAGCCGTGGTCCTCACAGGTCACACCTAGTCTCTCTGACCTTGTGCAATTCTCCCCTCTTTGCAGCTGCTGTTTTTCCATGTGACTCTGCAATTTCTCCCACTTACAGCGTGAAGTGTAGCTCCTTGCCTCCTTGACTTTGAAACCCGTCTTTCTGGTCAGTTTGCCATGCTCCTGTGACACTGGATTAAGATACGCATTCTCAGGGGAAAGAACCGTGCCCCCAAGGGGGCAAAACCGGTTTGGAGGTTGGTGCTGAAGAAATTCAGGTCTCGTGAGGGTTCGTGACCTTCTAAGGGGCCACCGTCCATAAACAGATATGCGGTTCATCTGGGGAAGTCGAGTTTCTCTGGGGGTGGGCAGCAGTGAGGGAGGCCCATCAGGAAGTGCACCAGCCCTCAGCACGGTGATGATAAAACCAGAGGGCACGTGGGGAGGACGCGAGACGCTGGAGCCGCCACACACTGCAGGTGGGAACACAAACTAGTGAAGCTTTGCTTTTGAAAATAGCCTGGCGGCTCCACAACCTTAAACACTTGTGACCCAGCAGTTCCACTCCCACATACTTAACCAACAGAAATGAAAACATGTTCACGTGAAAACTCGTACATTAATGTTCACAGCAGCATTATTCGTCGTAGCCCAAACATGTAAATAACCTAAATGTCCATCAGCTGATGAAGAATAAGCAGAATGTGGTATCTATATAATGGAAGGTTATTCAGCCGTAAGACGGAATAAACTACTGACACAAGCTACAACACGCATGGACTCTGAAAACACTGCTAAGTGAGACAAGCCAGACACAAAGGGCCAAATAGTGTGTGACGGCCCTCACATGAGATCCTAGAGGCGAACTCATAAAAGAGACAGTGAGTACAGTGTGGCTGCCAGGCTGGGGAGGAGAGAGGAGAGCTGGTGTTGAGTGGGCACTGAGGTTTAGTCTGTGGAGATGACAAAGTTCTGGAGATGGATGCTGGTGACGGTCACACCACAACGTGAATGAACAGAACGCCAACCAGTTACACGCTTAAAATGACTGAGAGGTAAATTTAACGTCATGCATGTTTCAGCACAATAGAAAGAAAATAATATGACAACAAGCTAAAAGTAATTTCAGGGCTTCCCTGGTAGTCCAGTGGGTAGGGACACCGCCTTGCAGTGCAAGGGGCGCTAGTTCGAGCCCTGGCCTGGGAGGATCCCACGTGCCGCGGAGTGGCTGGACTGATGTGTCCAACTACTGAGCCGGAGCGCTGGAGCATGCAACCAGAGCCGGTGCTCTGCAGTGAGAGAGGCCGCTGTGATGGGAGGCCCACATGGGCCAAAGAACAAAGATAAATAAATGAAAGATCAATAGAAGTGGCCAAAAAAAAAAAAAAAGGAATAATGAAAAGTAATTTCATAGGGGGAGGCAGCTAAGGAAAAAATATCTAAAAACATCTAAATATTGTTCACGAGAGCAACAATGAAAGAAAGGCTGAGGACCACTGGGCCAGCAGGGTGAGGCAGAAAGACCCTGGCCAGCGCTAAGCCCAGGGCAGAGGGGCCCTGCCTTACGTGCTTCTGCTTGCCTTCCTGTGCCCCACCACAGCTGGGAGAGGAACACGCATGGGACGGCTTCCTGTCTCGGAGGGTGACAGATGTGTGGGTCAGACCCGCATCCAGACGTGCAGCCTAAAGCACGGTCCAGCCGGCCTGGATCAGCCAACCCCCGGCCCACCCGCAGCACGGGAGTGAGCGAGCTATGGCGTTCAGCAGAGCGGAACTCCAGCTGCCCGCTCCTCGGTGTGAGGAAGGGGTGGCTGCTTTAGGCCTCCGTGGTCTGTCACACAGCGTGACTGTAACAATACTCATGCCTTTCTTCAGAGAGTCTGAGAGCTGTTCTTATCCATGATCCCCCTGCCTGGACTAAAGGACAGTTTCCCATATTAGTGCTTGTCCCTCACCTAGAAACAGTCTGAGGCCGTGGAATCCATTAGCCAAAGCTCTGTCTATGGTTCTGTGCAGACTATTTGCTGTCTAGTCTTTGGCAAGTCTTCATGTGACCGTCTTAAAGAATTCACAGTCACAAAACTGACATGAAAACGCAGGAATGCGCATCACACGAGGGTTAGGATAATCGCCTGCTCTGCACCCACTGCCCAAGAGGCGGCACGAGAGCTTACGTGAACTCCAAAGCCGCCACGGAGGCTGGCTTGCAGGAGCCGTTTACTCCTGGATTCATACGTACTCTCGCGAGAACAGAGGCGACGCTCTACAGCCTCATTTCCACGTTTAAACACCATGATGAAGACTGGCACGAGCAGCAGTGCGTATCTGAGCCAGGGCTTGCCAGTGACTGACGTTCATGTGCGCCAATCACGCCTCACGTGGAGGGAAGACCGCGACTCAGATGCCACTGATGCCACGCATCCCACAGACGTGCAAACACGCACACACTCCGCCACGGCAAGAGGTCACAGGGCAGCGGCATTCGGGCTGCCTCTGGGCTCAGAGGAGGGTGGGCAAGAGGGAGAATTCTGTTTCCTTTTTTGTTTGGAAAGTTAATAGTTTCCCAAAAGGATTTTCAGAAATGATGTCTCATTCATAGGGAGCACTGCTTATACCCATGGACAGGAGACACAGAACTTCAGTTCTCCCAAAGAAAGCGTGGACTTAAATACATGCTCAAGAAGGACTTGAAATACATTTATAGATTATATATTTATGTCCTGTTATCAGAGGAAGCAAATGTTGAGTTATGCCTAATTTGTGAGACTAGCATCAGACAGCATAGTAATTATCTCCTGTACACCAAACCAGAATTGTGGGTGGCTGAGCCCATTCACCATGGCAATTCCTGCGTCCTGATATATTGGTTCATTTTCCAAGAAGAAGGACCAAATTATACTAAGGTTTTGGCAGACTTAGAGCAGTCTTACAATAACAAATCTCACTCACATACAACAGATACACACACACGACACATACCCATACAAGACATAATGTGACAAAATATAATGCTTAAGAAAAGGGAAGTAGAGCATACAGACCATTCTGGGGAGACCCATCCCTAACTATACATAGGTTGTCCTTCCCCACTCCCCGGCTTTCTGGGCCACAGCCTTCACCCACTCATTTCCTGTCCCAACGATCAGAGAATCAGTGAGGCTCAAGGAAGGGAAGAGGAGGAAGAAGTGCGAAGGGAAACAGGCCCGGGGATAAGCGGATGAAAGGCCTGGGACTGGGGTGCCTCCTGAGTCCTTCTGGGCCGTGCGACTCCCACGTGCTCCCTCCCTTCTCTGAGGCCCAAATCCTCACCTTCGAAAAGAGGCTGAAACACCCCAGGCGGCTCACGATGCAGTAAACTTCAGGGAGACGTTTTCCTTTGCCGCCAGGCTTTAGGGAGTGAAACACGAGGAGATGATGAGTGTGACCGAGCTCAGGGGAGGAAAGATCCCAGGTACTTTTAACACAGAGACCACTGTTTCCACATACCAGAGCTTTTGAAAATCAGTGAGGCAAACAGTTACCAATACCCAGTCTTACAGGTGGAACCACTGCTGGGTACGGAGACATGTGTTAGAATTCTCCCAAAGGGATCAAATCAAAAGCACACAGTAGGTGCTCAATGTGGCCAACAGAACCATAAAATGAGGCATCTTAACTTGTTTATTCATATCACTGTGGTTTCTCTCAAGGAGCTTATTTATTCCTTATAATTATTATAATAATTCCAAATGAGAAATTATTTCTGAAAACCCTTCTTGGAAGCTATTAATTTTCAAAGCAAAAAGAGAAAACAGGGACTTTCCTGGTAGCTCAGTGGTAATGAGTTCACCTCCCAACGCAGGGTTTGATCCTTGATCTGGGAAGATCCCACATGCTGTGGAGCAACAGAGCCCATGAGACACAACTATGGAGCCTGTGCTCTAGAGCCTCAGAGCCGCAACTACGGAAGCCCGTGAGCCCTAGAGCCCGAGTTCCACAACAAAAGAAGTCACCACAACAAGAAGCCTGCTCACCTCAACTGGAGAGTAGCCCCTACTCCCTGCAACTAGAGAAGAGCCTGTGGCAGCAGTGAAAACCCAGAATAGCCAAAAATACATACATAAATAAAAATTTTTAAAAAAGGAAAACAATCTCAATACTTAAAACTCTAAAGCATTTCTGTCAACAAAATTTATTATCCCACTTAATCTTTTTATTTTTTAACCTGAATACTTTTCTGTTTATTAAGATCTGAGATAGGAATGGTCATACTTAGTGCTGAAAGGCAGAAAATGAAATGAGCTATGAAGAAAAAAAAGGAATGTCTACTGTTCAAGGGATTCAACCAGAGACAAAAACTATATACAAGCATGGGTGTTCTCAAATAAAATAAAAATAAAAGAGCTATTTCATGTCATGACTGCTTGCTGGCTTCCTCTTCACATGCATTCCCTGTGCCATTCTGTACATAGGATGAACCAGAACCAAGGCCACACAAATGACCACAATACTTGGCATCACCAGTATGATCTTCGAAGAACATTTCTCTCATTTTGAAAAAGGCCACTCCTGTGGGCAGTGAGTCCGATCCCGCCTGATGCTGTGGTCCTATCTGTTCAGCTCTAACTGTTCAGTCACTTCCTGTAAACCACCTTTGAGGTTTTTGCAGCTCTTCACGAGGTACTTCACATCATAAACGACAGGAAAAAACAATCGAAGCATCTCAAAGAAGTCAAGCTCTTCTTCAGGCAAGGTAGAGTTGGTCAGGATTTTGATTAAATAGCCAAAGTCATAACCACTATGAAATGATGACTATTTGGCCCCTTCACAGAGGACTACTCCTGATGTCATAAGAAGTTCTGCAAAGTACCCGGTCTCAATTTCTTCCTCCTCATGGTTTTTAAACTGGATACCAGATGTTGTGAGCAGCTCTATGGAGTCTTGGGCATAGATGTCCTCCGTCAAATTAAATTTAAAATTAAACTGCCAGGTTGAAGTTCCTGGCGGGTATTCTCCTTGCTCATTCATAAATGTGAGTCCTAGCTGAATTATCTTTAACAAGTCTACATTACACCACAACAGTTGGTACTGAGAGTCAGCATTGCACCTGAATTCTCCAATGGGTCTTGCCACCACACCTGGAAACTCGGTGTCCTGCCACAGGCCCAAATCCTCGAAGGACTTTCTAATGTTTCCTTCTGCAAATATCCTTGTGGTTCTAAGAATGCATTTGCCCTCAATGCAATGAGTAGGAAACCCAACTGGTCACACCACTGGTGTGTTCTTGGTGGTCTTTAGTTAAAGTAATATCATAGAAGCGTAACTATATTCTCGGATAAGTTGATGAATTTTCTTCATCTCTTCATCCAGGTTGCAGGCCCAAACTTCACAAATTCTTTGGCCATGATCTACAGTTGCTGCTGGCATAGTGAGAGCACAAGGAGTCTAGCTGCCAAACATCAAGATACTATACTTGACTGAAGATCTGTTTCGCACAATACTTTATCCTTCATTTGTGTACTTGTGTCGCTGAGCTCGCGCTCCTCCTCCTCCTCGCCATAGACACAGCACCCAGTGGCAAAGGCGGTGGCGGCAGCGTGGCGGCGGCTGCCCCAGAGACACCTCTTGCCCGGTAAGGGGGAAAGGGGTGCCGGCGCTGCGCCGTTGCCTCTCGCACTCTACTTAATCTTTTTGGTTATTATCCATACTTTTTATTCACTGATTCAACAAGTACTGAGCAGCCACTATGTGCCATGCATTATTCTTGACTATATTAGCCTATTTATAACAAGACTAAAATGTGCCTAGCGGAAAATGATTTGCCACTACTGAAGATACTCCCAAAAAAATGGGCCTCAAAAAAGACAAGTTCTAAAACATTTTGGCATGATCATCTCATTGAAACAAATTTCTGACTTTTAAAGGTTAATGTTCTGAAGGAGACATTGAATTCACTTCTGTCATGAGCAGTAAAGCCATCCTCCTTCTGCCCTCAGTGCTATTATGACCCTTCTCTGTAAGTTACCAGAGTCCGCTGAGCACACTTCGTTAGAAAGGACACCTGGCTTAAAGAGGGATGGTCATTTACTTGGCAGGAAAAACAATGGAGAAAGTATTTTCTTTCCAAAGGAGGCAGACAATGTTCCCATTCACAGCGAGACTCACGTGGGCCCCCAAATACCCCTCCCTGCGTTAACGGCCCTGATAAACTCGCTACACTTCCTGTCGCTTCTCTTGTGGCCCGTGGTGAATGCGGTCACAGGAAGCCAGCGGGGGCTACACAGAGCCGGGGGTACTGACCAGCAGTCTTCGGCAGTAACCAAACCTTCTGCTCCCATCTTCTCCAGTTAAGACGAATGAGAATGTTTCACTGTGGTTAGGGAAATGAAAGAAAGCTTGTTACAAACCAGAACAAAGGTCACGTGACGCTGAGCCCCAGGGGACACTTGGGGGCAGCTGTCAGCAGGCCCAAACTTCACAAATTCTTTGGCCATGATCTACAGTTGCTGCTGGCATAGTGAGAGCACAAGGAGTCTAGCTGCCAAACATCAAGATACTATACTTGACTGAAGATCTGTTTCGCACAATACTTTATCCTTCATTTGTGTACTTGTGTCGCTGAGCTCGCGCTCCTCCTCCTCCTCGCCATAGACACAGCACCCAGTGGCAAAGGCGGTGGCGGCAGCGTGGCGGCGGCTGCCCCAGAGACACCTCTTGCCCGGTAAGGGGGAAAGGGGTGCCGGCGCTGCGCCGTTGCCTCTCGCACTCTACTTAATCTTTTTGGTTATTATCCATACTTTTTATTCACTGATTCAACAAGTACTGAGCAGCCACTATGTGCCATGCATTATTCTTGACTATATTAGCCTATTTATAACAAGACTAAAATGTGCCTAGCGGAAAATGATTTGCCACTACTGAAGATACTCCCAAAAAAATGGGCCTCAAAAAAGACAAGTTCTAAAACATTTTGGCATGATCATCTCATTGAAACAAATTTCTGACTTTTAAAGGTTAATGTTCTGAAGGAGACATTGAATTCACTTCTGTCATGAGCAGTAAAGCCATCCTCCTTCTGCCCTCAGTGCTATTATGACCCTTCTCTGTAAGTTACCAGAGTCCGCTGAGCACACTTCGTTAGAAAGGACACCTGGCTTAAAGAGGGATGGTCATTTACTTGGCAGGAAAAACAATGGAGAAAGTATTTTCTTTCCAAAGGAGGCAGACAATGTTCCCATTCACAGCGAGACTCACGTGGGCCCCCAAATACCCCTCCCTGCGTTAACGGCCCTGATAAACTCGCTACACTTCCTGTCGCTTCTCTTGTGGCCCGTGGTGAATGCGGTCACAGGAAGCCAGCGGGGGCTACACAGAGCCGGGGGTACTGACCAGCAGTCTTCGGCAGTAACCAAACCTTCTGCTCCCATCTTCTCCAGTTAAGACGAATGAGAATGTTTCACTGTGGTTAGGGAAATGAAAGAAAGCTTGTTACAAACCAGAACAAAGGTCACGTGACGCTGAGCCCCCAGGGGACACTTGGGGGGCAGCTGTCAGCAAGGGTGCTCCCTGTCCTGGCATTGGTCTCTGGGCTGTGGCTCCAGTCACCTGCAGCTTGGAAGTCTCTGTCAGGGACAGGGAGATGGACAGTTCACTGGGTCCTGAGAGGAAGTGAGGAATTTTCTTTCTACCCTGAGCCCTCATATAGCCCCATCGCCTGGGCAATCCCACTGAACACACACAGTAGTCACGGGGCCTCTCCTGCGGTCATGGGGCCTCTCTGGGGGTGAGCCCCGCAGAGATTCAGCAGGGGAGCAGAGGAAGAGGGGATGGTTCTGCGTCCCTCCCGGAGCTGCTGGTGGGGAGGCTCCCCTGGGCTCCGTGGGTTCAGGCCAGCCCGAGACTGGGACTGTCCTTAGCCTGCTGGGCCAACTTCAAGGAACTCAGCGTCTCTTGAACATTTAGGATTACAGCCTCCTGAGTTTGGTCAGTTGCTAAGGTATCTACTTGTACCCAACAGCATGGGTTAAAGCAGAAATGTAAACTTGATCACAATCTGAGCAATGGCTGGATGTATTTACTGAAGACATGTTTTCTGTGCACGGAACAAGGCTTTCTTAGACTACGAATGACCTTATTGCCCATCACGTCAGCTTATGAAACACATTCCCACATGAAGTGGGCGGTCTGGGAACCTGTACACTTAGCGAGGTGACTGTTGTCTTCAGGTATGTTTTACTAACACCCACGGGGGAAATTTCTACACTCGGGCCTGCCAGGATGACTCGACAGTTAGACCGGCGTGTGGGGTCCGTCATGCACAGCCCTCTCCAGTTCTTGCTTTGGTCTTGGCGGAAGGGGAGGGAGACGTACCTGGTGAACTGCTGGACCGGAGTCCAGTCCTTGGCGTCGGGGAAACAGAACTGGGGGATAGCCTTCAGCTGGTCCTCAGCTTCTCTCATGAACTTGAACGACCTTTCCAGCTGCAGGGAGACGGGTGAGAGGAGGTTGAGAATAAGTCCCAGCGTCGGCAGTGAGGATGCTCGACAGGTGCACAGCCGCCATCTTCCTGAAGTAAAAACTGTCGCCCTACCCTCCAGTCTGAGGGGGGCTTGCCGCTCAGTCTGGAGCTTTTTCTCCCCTGGGGCAGCACCAACTGTAGTCTTATCAGGGAAGTAACAGGGCAAAAGTAGTGTGCTTTAGAGAAATGTTCTCCATGCCTAACATTCTAGAATGTAGGTACTTGAATCAATTAAGGAAAGGCTGTCATAGCAATCGCTGCCAAACTGAAGACTCACGAGTTTGCAAGGCAGAGCCTCACCTCCAGGCCTCTGATCTCTGGGCCCAGGTGAAGCCGTCCCTTCTCCATCCTGGCAGCGATGTAGAACTTTCTAGTGAACCCACCCAGCTAAACCAGGTCATACGGTGGAATTTAATTCATTTCAGGAAGTCTCTGAATGTCAGAACTAAAGGAAAATGAGACACCAGCCTGACATTCTTATTTTATTTATTTTTTATTTATTTATCTTTTTTGGAGGGTGGGGTGGGGAGGGAGGGGGATGGGCGGGCCACTTCTATTGGTCTTTCATTTCTCTATTTTCATCCGTCTTTGTTCTTTGGCTCCTGTGGGCCTCCCATCGCGGTGGCCACTGTCGTCGCAGAGCACCGGCTCTGGGCACACGCACGCCAGAGCTCCGGCTCAGTAATTGGACACATCGATCCAGCCGCTCCGCGGCACGTGGGATCTTCCCAGGCCAGGGATCGAACCGGCGTCCCTTGCACTGCAAGGCGGTGTCCTTACCCACTGCACCACCAGGGGAAGCCCCTTTATTTATTTATTTATTTAAATTTTTTTTAGACATTCTTATTTTAGAGAGAAGGAAATAAGCCCCAAGAAGTTAAGTATTTGTGTGTGCTCACATGTCTAGAGTGGACTCTCGTAAAGACTCAACATGGTCTTCATCTTGAGTCTGTCTGTCTTCCGCTCGCTTTGCTCTCTGATTACCTGACACATCGCAGGCTAGATGAATGTCATCTCACTTCAAAATGGAACGAGTGGATAAAGTCTGATTTAGAGCCAAGAGTGTGCTGGTTCTGTGTCTGAATGGGACCTGTGCTTCAGAGAGCACCCCATTCTGGGGATGCTGGTGGATAGCCATGCACATGCAGTGAAGCACACTGTACGGTACAACTGGAGATGCTGGAAGTGTGGATTTTATGCCATGTGCTTTTGTTGCCTCATTTGGAAAAAAAAAGGCACTCTAGGTGTAAGTCTGGGATACAAAAAAGGAACAGTTTATAATCAGCATAGTTTGCTTATAAGTTGGTACTTCTAAAGTGTTAGGAAGAATTGTTGGCTTTTTACTGTTGTTGATAGGTTTACATTTGTTAAATTTCCTTTATAAACAGTTAAAGAAAAAACAAATCATGCTAAAATTGTCTTTAGTCATTTGAAATATCAGCTATTTGAAGTGAGTGGAGTCTGACTTTCTAAAATCACGAAATTGTAATGGCCAACCTAAAGTCTTACTGTAATATCGTCCATAGTTTTTATTTTGTTCCTTATAATTTTCCATTGGCCTCCACCTTAGACCAGCCCGACAGTTTCTGAGATCTGCCAGCCAACAGTACTCCTTCACAGAGGATGTGCAAGTCTTCCCAAGACCACGAAACATCAGGGAAAAAGACGTCTCTGGAAAGATGATCCAAAGGAAAGGACACTGGGCTGATGGCTTTCAACCTGAAAACCCACCTCTAGTAAGATCCCCCTTGGGCCAGATCAAACCTGAGTAAAGCTGCTGTTAGCGAAATACTAGTTGTCAAGACAGACTGGGAGCTAGTCTGGAACTGTCCTTTGGTCTGTCTTCTTCAGAAGAGCCCCTCTTTCTTTACTGTACCATGGTTCTCTCTCCCATCCATGACGCAGAAGATTCCAACTGGTCCTGAAACAGTCTTTGGTCTGACAATTCATGAGCTCAGAGTGTTGCCAAGGCAACAGTTTTTCATTACCCTGGGACGGTCTTGCAAAGAAGCAAATACCAGCTGGGTGTAGCTGTTGGAAGGGGTCATGAATCAACACAGAGTGATGGACACATCTATATAGAAGGAAGGAGCAATGACATTTCTCCATAGTGGAAACAGTATTAATTAGAGAACTGAAGAGCAGGCCTCGTAGGGAAGTGAGTTCCAGGGCTTTCAACACGGCCCAGTTGCCGCGTGGATGCCCCTGCCCTCAGACCACATGCATGACGCCCACAGAAATGTAACGTATGTACACGCCCCAGGCCTATACACTGTCGCCAACATATAAGGTATCAATCCACATGTGCACATACGTGCTCAGACACACACAGGAGCAAATTTACAGGAAGTGGCACACAGAGAGCCGTCTTACAGATACACCCCATCATGGATGGCCAGAAACAGCCTCATCTCCATGAGCTGCCATAGAAGATCACTGCGAGCTGTCAAGCATTGTAATGGAAAGTGGCAGCACGATGGCTGGTGTGCAGATATGGACTGGAAAGGTGATGAAGGCGGCTACGGGAGGGGGGACAAAACTCAGGAAAAAGAGTTGAAAACAAGGAGAAAGAAGAAGGAAAAAAGCTTCTGACAGAGGCAGCAGGTGAAGGCAAGGAGATATACTCCACAGCCTGGCATGCAAAACTGCCTATAAGGAATGATCACCAGAATGTTAAAGATGTATACCTAAAGAAAAACTGGCAGCATATTTCTAACGGAAAGAGTTGCGAAGCAGATTAGAGTATACCCACATAATGCAGCATTATGGAATTTCAAAATGATGTCTTAGAATTGGAATGAAAGGTTTATAAATAATGCTAGGTTTACAAAATATGACATGGAAATCACACAACATCCAATCTCAGTTTTGTAAGACAAGTCTATCTGAGAAAAGACTGGAAGAAAGCCGATGCTAACAGAGATCTTTGGAAGAAAGATCAAACCTGAGTGCTCTTGCGTCTGAAACAATTCATGTTTTTGGGGCTCAGTACCATGGTTCTCTCTCCCATCCATGACGCAGAAGATTCCAACTGGTCCTGAAACAGTCTTTGGTCTGACAATTCATGAGCTCAGAGTGTTGCCAAGGCAACAGTTTTTCATTACCCTGGGACGGTCTTGCAAAGAAGCAAATACCAGCTGGGTGTAGCTGTTGGAAGGGGTCATGAATCAACACAGAGTGATGGACACATCTATATAGAAGGAAGGAGCAATGACATTTCTCCATAGTGGAAACAGTATTAATTAGAGAACTGAAGAGCAGGCCTCGTAGGGAAGTGAGTTCCAGGGCTTTCAACACGGCCCAGTTGCCGCGTGGATGCCCCTGCCCTCAGACCACATGCATGACGCCCACAGAAATGTAACGTATGTACACGCGCAGGCCTATACACTGTCGTCAACATATAAGGTATCAATCCACATGTGCACATACGTGCTCAGACACACACAGGAGCAAATTTACAGGAAGTGGCACACAGAGAGCCGTCTTACAGATACACCCCATCATGGATGGCCAGAAACAGCCTCATCTCCATGAGCTGCCATAGAAGATCACTGCGAGCTGTCAAGCATTGTAATGGAAAGTGGCAGCACGATGGCTGGTGTGCAGATATGGACTGGAAAGGTGATGAAGGCGGCTACGGGAGGGGGGACAAAACTCAGGAAAAAGAGTTGAAAACAAGGAGAAAGAAGAAGGAAAAAAGCTTCTGACAGAGGCAGCAGGTGAAGGCAAGGAGATATACTCCACAGCCTGGCATGCAAAACTGCCTATAAGGAATGATCACCAGAATGTTAAAGATGTATACCTAAAGAAAAACTGGCAGCATATTTCTAACGGAAAGAGTTGCGAAGCAGATTAGAGTATACCCACATAATGCAGCATTATGGAATTTCAAAAATGATGTCTTAGAATTGGAATGAAAGGTTTATAAATAATGCTAGGTTTACAAAATATGACATGGAAATCACACAACATCCAATCTCAGTTTTGTAAGACAAGTCTACTCTGAGAAAAGACTGGAAGAAAGCACAACAGAATGCTAACAGAGAGGGCCTCTGTGGTGTTGGAGATGACTTTTTTCTTCATACATGCCTGTATCGGTCCCCCTTTCCACACTGACTGTGCAACTTTCCACTTTAATGTGGTGTCCGGGAGACTGGAGATTCCATGTTGGAAACTCTAGGGTGAATTATTAATTCACGGAACACTGATTTTATTCCCGGAACACTGATTAAGCATCACTGTATGTATAATATTGTGCTAGGCCCCGAGGGAAGGAAATAAACTAAGAGGAGAGTCCCTCATGTCTCGGTGCTCGCTCTGTGAGGTCCCCACTAAATGTGGGCATGCCATTGTTGTTTAATCGCTCAGTCACGCCCAACACTTTTGCCACCCCATGGACTGTAGCCTGCCAGGCTCCTCTGTCCATGGGATTCTCCAGGCAAGAGCCCTGGAGTGGGTTGCCGTTACCTACTCCATAGCACTGGGGTTTTCAGGGATCAGCCCTGGAGGTGAGATGGAGGAAGTGGATCCAGTGCCTGTGTGGAAGGCTGATGCCTACAGCTTATCTCACACACATTTCCATCCTAAACTCCAAGTGGAGGACGGGACTGCTCTGCTGGACGCTGGTGGCCAGGACGGAAGGAAGCATGGCCCAGGAGGAGGAGGGAGACAGCTGGATCCCAGGTCTTGGTAGATGCTGGGGCTATGCTTGGGTGGAGGCAGCAGACGGAGGCCTTGAGGGGACCAGGACACGCACATCCTCCCCTCTTCCTGCCTCTGGGCACCTGCACTGTGTGCACTGGGCAGAGACGGGCACCTTGACCCCATGAGAAGGCAAGGAGATATACTCCACAGCCTGGCATGCAAAACTGCCTATAAGGAATGATCACCAGAATGTTAAAGATGTATACCTAAAGAAAAACTGGCAGCATATTTCTAACGGAAAGAGTTGCGAAGCAGATTAGAGTATACCCACATAATGCAGCATTATGGAATTTAAAAAATGATGTCTTAGAATTGGAATGAAAGGTTTATAAATAATGCTAGGTTTACAAAATATGACATGGAAATCACACAACATCCAATCTCAGTTTTGTAAGACAAGTCTACTCTGAGAAAAGACTGGAAGAAAGCACAACAGAATGCTAACAGAGAGGGCCTCTGTGGTGTTGGAGATGACTTTTTTCTTCATACATGCCTGTATCGGTCCCCCTTTCCACACTGACTGTGCAACTTTCCACTTTAATGTGGTGTCCGGGAGACTGGAGATTCCATGTTGGAAACTCTAGGGTGAATTATTAATTCACGGAACACTGATTTTATTCCCGGAACACTGATTAAGCATCACTGTATGTATAATATTGTGCTAGGCCCCGAGGGAAGGAAATAAACTAAGAGGAGAGTCCCTCATGTCTCGGTGCTCGCTCTGTGAGGTCCCCACTAAATGTGGGCATGCCATTGTTGTTTAATCGCTCAGTCACGCCCAACACTTTTGCCACCCCATGGACTGTAGCCTGCCAGGCTCCTCTGTCCATGGGATTCTCCAGGCAAGAGCCCTGGAGTGGGTTGCCGTTACCTACTCCATAGCACTGGGGTTTTCAGGGATCAGCCCTGGAGGTGAGATGGAGGAAGTGGATCCAGTGCCTGTGTGGAAGGCTGATGCCTACAGCTTATCTCACACACATTTCCATCCTAAACTCCAAGTGGAGGACGGGACTGCTCTGCTGGACGCTGGTGGCCAGGACGGAAGGAAGCATGGCCCAGGAGGAGGAGGGAGACAGCTGGATCCCAGGTCTTGGTAGATGCTGGGGCTATGCTTGGGTGGAGGCAGCAGACGGAGGCCTTGAGGGGACCAGGACACGCACATCCTCCCCTCTTCCTGCCTCTGGGCACCTGCACTGTGTGCACTGGGCAGAGACGGGCACCTTTGACCCCATGAGACTCTGGAGTCTCTCAGGCACCCCCCCACCCCCCACCCGTTAGAAGGCACGCTCCCTGAGGGCAGGAGACACATTCTGCTCATCTTTGTAATCCCCCTGGGGCCAAGCAGAAACCAGCTGGAATGTAATAGGTCTCAGTAAATCCTGGTTAAACTGCACGAGCATGTGATGAAAGCTCTTTATCAACGCTACCAAAGCCTAAGGATAATTTATATATGCTAGGCCATGACATTTTAGGCTTTACTGAGCACTGCGTTTCACTTTAGGCATCATGATTTAATATAGAGTAGCCTCCCTGGTGGCTCAGACGGTAAAGAATCTGTCTGCAGTGCAAGAGATCTGGGTCAGGAAGATCCCCTGGAGAAGGAAATGGCCACCCACTCCAGTATTCCTGCCTGGAGAATCCCATGGTCAGAGGAGCCTGGCGGGCTACAGTCCATGGAGTTGTAAAGAGTTGGTTGAAAAAAAAAAACCGAAACAGTCAGACACGACTGATCAACTTGCACTTCAATGTATGGTAAAGCCAAATCCACCCAGCAGTGACCGCAGGAGAACAAAACAGGATTCCTGTGTGCACACACACAGAGGTGCACAGGGCACACACGCATGTGGGGCAATGGACACAAACGTGACACCCCGTGGTTGATGTGGTTGATGGGGAAGAGGCTTCTAGGATAGGCTGGGGAGAGGTGTGGCCAGATGGGGAGACGGGGAGGGCGAAGAGAACGTACAGTCAGAAGCGGGACCACGGGAAGGGATTATTTCTGTCCCTGCTTGAATCGTGCATCTCACACCCCTTCAGACCTCTTAAATTCTCCAGCAGCCATTTTTTTCTGGGCTACTTCTATTGGTCTTTCATTTCTCTATTTTCATCCGTCTTTGTTCTTTGGTTCCTGTGGGCCTCCCATTGCGGTGGCCTCTGTTGTTGCAGAGCACCGGCTCTGGGCGCATGCGCTCCAGAGCTCCGGCTTGGTAGTTGGACACATGGGTCCAGCCGCTCCGCGGCATGTGGGATCTTCCCAGGCCAGGGATCGAACCGGCGCCCCTTGCACTGCAAGGCGGTGTCCTTACCCACTGGACCACCAGGGAAGCCCAGCCCTTGTTTGTTGATATACCTTAAGTAGGACCCATTTTTGAAATTCTGGACACTGAATGGTCCTTGGGCTCCTGCACCTCCCTGAACCATGAGCCCCCATAAAATTCTGGCAATCGTGCCGCAGTCCCTGGCAGGCCGCGGAGCCTGGCCCACCCCGTACCTTCAGAGGGAACTGCTGGGTGAGTTCCGGCACGTACGCAGCCCCGGCCTGCTTCTTGTGCAGGGACACAACCACGAAGTACTCGAAGAGCTGCCTCTCCTGGTACTCGACGAGCTCCCGGTCCAGCGATGGGCATCGCGGAGCCTGCTTCAGGCGTGACTTCACGTTGACCAGGCGCTGGCTGTGGGCTGAAGGTGGGGGTGCCGGGAGGGTGAGAGAGAAGGAACGCCTGAAGATGACTCACTCCCGACGTGCAACTGCACAGAGCTGCAACAGGTTATGTAATATCCAGCTCAAAGTACTTTTTCTAATCCTAAGAAAGCATTCCCACATTTCACGAATTAGTACAAAGCTCTTTACTTGGGATTCTTGCCAAAGTTTTAGGAGCAGCAACCCCCACCGGGCTCACGGGGGTGCAGGAGCCTCATTGCCCCCTGGATTTGCTGTCTGGACCCGGGGCAGTGGCCTGAGTGACCTCGGGTTCCTCTGTCAGATGGGGAGGGGACTCCTCCCTTCAGTCACTTCCTTCATCTTTCCTTCTGGAGGATGTGACAAAATCCAGACCTACATCTTTTGGAGCTGGGAACTTTGTAAACATCCTGTGTGACCCGAATGGCAGAGACCCGGCTGACCAAGGACTCCCATCTGCCTTTCCTCCTGCCACTGGTCTGTGCCCTGCAGACGGCTGGCTTCACGCCAGAGATGGGACAGGGAGCGGGTGGGCGTCAGAGGAGAATGAGGCCGGACGGCTGAGCAGAGGGCTCCCTTCACCTCGCTGAGCCGCCCTGAACCACAGCGTTCCTTGGCTTGCCCCAGGGTGTGAAAAGTTGTGGAAAGCTCTCTAAGCACTAGGCGGAGATCACCCAGTTGAGATCCACAGGGACCAATACTTTCAGCGACTTCAGGAAATTCACTGGCTCTGCATGATTTCTCCCAGACCACAGAGCCACTTCAACAGGAGCAGGGCAAGAGCCCCAGGTTTCCGGAGCCCCGGGCTGGCCCGTGCGCCTCCCACAAGTGTGACCCTCCCACAGGTGTGACCCTCCCACAGGTGTGAAGACAGGCGGAGGGGCGCGGGAGCGGGGTGCCCGCGCAGTGCTCGCCGCCCGGGGCCTCCAGAGCGGAGCCGAGGCTCGGGGCCAGACAGCCCACCCTCCGCCCTGCCCAGCAAGCTTCCGCAGGGACGCCACGTGCCCCTGGGCACTCAGCCGGAAGGGCCACCTTCTCTGCTTCCCAGTCCCTGGCACACGCCCTGCCCAACGGCTCTTCTCACCTTTCAGCTTCTCCTCTGTGTCGCTGTCAGACTCGCTGTTCTCATCTGTCACTAGACAAAAAAACAGAGCAACAAAGGAAGTTGCAAATGTGGGTTTTTCTACTGCAAGATACGTTTTTTATGTGGTAGCACAAATCCAAGAGCTCTAGTGCCAAGGGGCTGCTTTCTTTGTTCCTGTTTAAAGGTCTTGAGCAAACTGTGTCTTTGTCCAACTACACGTGTTTCCAGATGAACCTGGCTGTAGTTCAGATGGTACCTCTATCAAATACAGTCAAAGCCATGGGCCCCTTTCCCGGACATTAAGCAGAAAAGGTTGCTGCCACACAGAGGTCAGAGCATGCAGCCCTGGGTTGTCACGACGGACAGGGCGAGGGGAGGGGGAAGGGAGATTCTGTTTTAAGATTCTTGGGGGAGGAGGGACAGGAGCGGGGCCCCTACCTTTTCCTGAGTTGCCCTCTGTGGACTGGGACAGCCTCTTCACTCGTTTCTTGCCTCTCCGGGCCTCATAAATGGCATTAATTCGCAACACCAGCTGCCACACACGGGAAGAAGAAAAGCTGGAGTGAGCAGCCTCCTGTCTGAGTGCAGCTGGGGCTCCCCCACTGCCCGTGCTCTGGGAGGATGGTGGCGGGCCAGGGCCCGGGGGCGGGGGGAGACGCGTCCCACTGGCCAGTTGGCGTCTCTCAGTCATTCTTCTGGGCCAGAGAGAAGCCCGAGCGTCGGGAACACCGAAAGCCTCACTGGTGTGCGGGCGGCGGTGTCTGAATTTGCTCACATCCCAGAGAAACGCAGAGGAAGCGGGTTTCACCGACGAAGGGTGTGATGGCCGCACCCCCTCTGACAGCGCCATCCACGGTGGCTGGGGAAGGAGCCTTTGCCCCCAGAACAAAACAAGAAAAGGAAGACCAGAAAAGAGACGTTCCCAGGCAGGGTCCTTTCATGGGAATCACGCCAAGTGCCGTCTGAGTAGCGGGAAGGGAGCGGGGCCGTGGGGCTGGGGCCGCAGTCCCAGCTCAGGTCTGCAGGGAGTCAGGCCCCCAGCACACGCCCTTCCTGTGGACCACAGGACACAGCCTCTGCAGACCGGCTGAGCCTCCGGGACCTCCTGGTGCTCAGAAGCTGAGCCCAGCAGATGCCGTCCTAGGCTCACGTGCCCCAGGGTGACTACAGCGGATCCGGGGGCCTCGCGTCCCTTCCCCGAGGCTTTACGGCACCACCTGCGGCTTCCAAGAGGGGAAGTTTCCTGGGTTCCAGCTGGTTCGAGAAAAGGGAGGTCTGCGCGTGTATAACTGAGGCAAGTCTACTAGTGATTGCAAGACACCTTGAGAAGCCTGGCACGTTGGGAAGAACAGGAGGGAGGTGCTCTGGTAAACTGGGTGACGGGTCCCAGGCGGGCACAGTTGTTGATACCCATCTCTGCGCTCCACTCCTCTGAGCTGCTCCCTAAAGGTGTGCCCGGCTCTTCTCTCCAAGCACGTGCCTGGCAGGAAGGCAGGGGCTTATCCTCAAGGTCTCCTCGTGGTGGGCCAGGGCTCAGCGCCTCTGGCTCTGCAGACCGCTTCTGACATGGCCCTGCTGGATCCTCAGCGGCCTGCGCCCTCGGTCCCGACAGGCAGCCCAGCCCTGGCCTCGCCCAATCTCTGGGTCAGCTTCTCTCCCTGACGCAGGCGTCTGACCTGAGTGAGGCCTCTGCCCCTGCCCCTCAAACCCTGCCATGCGCCAGTCCTATTTGCTTTAACTAGGCTCACCCCTGAACTGGCCTTCTCTTCATGCATGTTCTAACTTGTGAGATAGGACACGAATCCCATTTCTCCTGCTTTCACATATTAAACTTTAATGTGAGATCAGTTTTGTTGTTTTGAAAGTGTTCTGTACTAGGTGTACTGGCCTCTTTAAAAAGCGTTTTTAAACTGAAAAGAATATTTTGAACTATAAACTCATTTGGAAGGCAGTCTGTCTCAGAGAGTTACGTGGTACCTAATTCTGCCGATGGCGGCTGCCAAGGAAACGCAGGGCTCCACAGAAACCTGCCATGGCGCACTGAGGGGGAGCTGGCTTCTCATAAGAAAGGACAGCATGGGGGTTCCCAAGTCCTGAGGACACCACCCTGCCGTGGAATTCTCTGCTGCGTTTCAGCTGCTGCGTTAATGAAGGTACACGGTTGCCAGGAGAACACAGCGTACGACGGTCTCTTTCTCTCTCCTCTCCATTATCGGCACCTGCGTTCTTCTCAGGGCTGAGGTGGGAGGAAACTAAGGGGAGCATTCATGCTTCCAGAAGGGGCTCTTATGCTACACGAGGAACACCAACCAACCTACTGCCTGATGAACTGCTGCGTAGACCATTAAATCCTTCTTGTTAGATCAAAACAGAAAAGCCAGCACATGCCTTAAGATTCCAAAACCTGGAGGTCACGAATGTGCCTGATATAGAACCTCTGACTTCAAATAAAGGATCCAGAGCACCTGGAAAGAAGCTTCATACTCAAGAGTGGGGCTAAGTCTAGGTTAAGATTAACTAGCAGACTTGCCTGGTGGCCCAGTGGTTAAGAATCTGCCTTGCAATGCAAGGGACACTGGTTCAATCCTTGGTCCAGGAAGATCCCACAAGCTGCAGGGCAACTAGGCAGCCCGTGCCACAACTACTGAGTCTGTGCTCTAGAGCCAGTGTTCCACAAACAAGAAGCCATTGCAATGAGAAGCCCATGCACCACAACTACAGAGTAGCCCCGCTCACCACAACTAGAGAGAGACTGCTCATAGCAATGAGGACCCAACACTGCCAAACATAAATAAATAAATATTTAAAAAGATTAAGTAGCAAGTGACAGAACTGAGGATTCATGAAACTTAGAATAAACCTGTAATTAGGAGGACTTTCCTGGTGGTCCAGTGGCTAAGACTTGGAGCTCCCAATGCAGGGGGCCTGGGTTCAATCCCTGGTTGGGAACTAGATCTCATATGCTCAAACTAAAGGATCCTGCATGCCGCAACTAAGACCTGGCACAACCAAATAAATAAAAATAAGTATTAAAAAACCCCTGGAATTAGTCATTTGTTTTCCTTTTAAACATTCCTTGGGACTTCTCTGGTGGTCCAGTAGGTTAGGACTCTATGCTTCCAGTGCAAGGGGTGTGGGTTCAATCCTTGGTTGGGGAACTAAGATCCCACATGCTTTCCAGTGCAGCCAAAAAATGAAAAACATTAAAGAAATAAACATTTCTTTGAAGAATTGTGCACTTAAACTTTATGATTAAAGTTTTAATAAGACTGTGCTGTTGTGACAGGGATAGGTAAAACATGCTGATTTTTCTCTGGATTTGATTATTTCTGTCAAAGCCGATTTGAGTATGTGCCTGGGCACTATTTAAGTGGTAGCAACTGACTTTAATTTCAGGCAGTGAACTAAGAGGAAACAAGAAGGGGCTCATGAGCCATTCCAGATCAAAACAGAAAAGCCAGCACATGCCTTAAGATTCCAAAACCTGGAGGTCACGAATGTGCCTGATATAGAACCTCTGACTTCAAATAAAGGATCCAGAGCACCTGGAAAGAAGCTTCATACTCAAGAGTGGGGCTAAGTCTAGGTTAAGATTAACTAGCAGACTTGCCTGGTGGCCCAGTGGTTAAGAATCTGCCTTGCAATGCAAGGGACACTGGTTCAATCCTTGGTCCAGGAAGATCCCACAAGCTGCAGGGCAACTAGGCAGCCCGTGCCACAACTACTGAGTCTGTGCTCTAGAGCCAGTGTTCCACAAACAAGAAGCCATTGCAATGAGAAGCCCATGCACCACAACTACAGAGTAGCCCCGCTCACCACAACTAGAGAGAGACTGCTCATAGCAATGAGGACCCAACACTGCCAAACATAAATAAATAAATATTTAAAAAAAGATTAAGTAGCAAGTGACAGAACTGAGGATTCATGAAACTTAGAATAAACCTGTAATTAGGAGGACTTTCCTGGTGGTCCAGTGGCTAAGACTTGGAGCTCCCAATGCAGGGGGCCTGGGTTCAATCCCTGGTTGGGAACTAGATCTCATATGCTCAAACTAAAGGATCCTGCATGCCGCAACTAAGACCTGGCACAACCAAATAAATAAAAATAAGTATTAAAAAACCCCTGGAATTAGTCATTTGTTTTCCTTTTAAACATTCCTTGGGACTTCTCTGGTGGTCCAGTAGGTTAGGACTCTATGCTTCCAGTGCAAGGGGTGTGGGTTCAATCCTTGGTTGGGGAACTAAGATCCCACATGCTTTCCAGTGCAGCCAAAAAATGAAAAACATTAAAGAAATAAACATTTCTTTGAAGAATTGTGCACTTAAACTTTATGATTAAAGTTTTAATAAGACTGTGCTGTTGTGACAGGGATAGGTAAAACATGCTGATTTTTCTCTGGATTTGATTATTTCTGTCAAAGCCGATTTGAGTATGTGCCTGGGCACTATTTAAGTGGTAGCAACTGACTTTAATTTCAGGCAGTGAACTAAGAGGAAACAAGCTGCTGCTTATAAATTAAACACATAGAAAGTGGCAGAAATAATTCCACTTTTCTTTCTGCCTCTCTTATTTTCATATAGAATATGCACACATATTTTCCTCTCCTCAATCTCAAAAAATCTTTTTTAAACAATAAATAATACGAAGGCGGTGGAAGGCAGAGGTAAATACTTATTAAGAGATCACACAGTCAAACTTGGGCTGTATCAAAGCTCTTCTAACCGAAAGCTGATTCATTTGATTGCTCCTGTTTAATTTGCTAAGATAATAACGAGGCTGTATAGATGTTAGGGGCTTCCCCAGTGGCTCAGGTGGTAACGAATCCACCTGCAGTGTGGAAGATGCGGGTTTGATCCCTGAGTCGGGAAGATCCCCTGGAGAAGGGAATGACGACCCACTCCAGTGTTCTTGCCTGGAGAATCCCACGGACAGAAGAGCCTAGTGGGCTACAATCCATGGGGTCACAAAGAGTCAAATACGACTGAGCAACTCACACACTTGTACAGATGTTAATAGCCTTTTGTGTAATTATTCCACAATAGCAGGTTTTTGACATTCCAGATATTCCATGAGCCATGTCAGAGCAAGAACATTAAGGGAGTGATTCAAGACCTAACACTTTAGGGTCCTCCTGAGAAGCCATAATGACAGCAAAGGACTGTCAATGAAAGACAGTCAAAAGGAGAAATTCTGCCAGAGGGTAAGTAGACTGGGGTCCACATCCTGGTGGGAGCTCATCCGGCAAACATCTGATGATCAACATGGAGTGTGCACGGTGCCTTGTGTGGGCGAGGAAGAATCGGGGGAGAGGGAAGGGGAACGAGGCCCGAGGCCTGCCCTGGCCCCTTCTCTGCCCTTACATCAGCCCTTACAACTCCCACTGCCGGGCTGCAAGTGCCAGCTCTTTTCTTGACCACCTGACTCTAACTGCCCTCACCCTTCAGAACGCACTCTTGATTGTCAAGGTGACTTAGTTTCACTTGAGTAAGAAAGTTAGGGATGGGGGGTGATATTATGGCTCAAAACACTGATTAACCAAACTGAGCCAGGAGGAACCGGCTAGTGAAAATGCCCACTGAGTTTCAGGTCAGTGGACCACTTTGAAAAATGGGATGAAAGCTACAGACAACCCCTCTCCCTTCCTTTAATCCCCTTAAACTCATCTGTGCAGTTGTACACGATTTAATGGGTTTCATGACTCCCTGAAGCCCATCTGTAAAATACACACACACACAGATATATATATTTTAAGAGAAGAACCTTGTTCACATAAGCCCTCCATTATTTATTTTTAATTTATTTTTTGGTCACACCATGGGGTATATGGGATCTTAGTTCCCCAACCAGGGATTGAACCTGTACCCCCTGCAGTGGGAACACAGAGTCTTAACTGCTGGACCATCAGGGAAGCCTCAGAGAAAAACATGTCTTTGGCAAGTGCTCCCTCAGAGCACAGGCTTCAGGTGGTGCCTTCTGCAGTGAGAGGGGGTGGAGACCAAGCCCAAGCCCGACGGATGGGGCTCTGTTTCCTGCGGCCATGGAGGAGGGAGATGGGGCCTTGTGAGGCTGGGCCTTAGAAACATCGTTTGGGATTTGTAATAGCCTTTTGTGTAATTATTCCACAATAGCAGGTTTTTGACATTCCAGATATTCCATGAGCCATGTCAGAGCAAGAACATTAAGGGAGTGATTCAAGACCTAACACTTTAGGGTCCTCCTGAGAAGCCATAATGACAGCAAAGGACTGTCAATGAAAGACAGTCAAAAGGAGAAATTCTGCCAGAGGGTAAGTAGACTGGGGTCCACATCCTGGTGGGAGCTCATCCGGCAAACATCTGATGATCAACATGGAGTGTGCACGGTGCCTTGTGTGGGCGAGGAAGAATCGGGGGAGAGGGAAGGGGAACGAGGCCCGAGGCCTGCCCTGGCCCCTTCTCTGCCCTTACATCAGCCCTTACAACTCCCACTGCCGGGCTGCAAGTGCCAGCTCTTTTCTTGACCACCTGACTCTAACTGCCCTCACCCTTCAGAACGCACTCTTGATTGTCAAGGTGACTTAGTTTCACTTGAGTAAGAAAGTTAGGGATGGGGGGTGATATTATGGCTCAAAACACTGATTAACCAAACTGAGCCAGGAGGAACCGGCTAGTGAAAATGCCCACTGAGTTTCAGGTCAGTGGACCACTTTGAAAAATGGGATGAAAGCTACAGACAACCCCTCTCCCTTCCTTTAATCCCCTTAAACTCATCTGTGCAGTTGTACACGATTTAATGGGTTTCATGACTCCCTGAAGCCCATCTGTAAAATACACACACACACAGATATATATATTTTAAGAGAAGAACCTTGTTCACATAAGCCCTCCATTATTTATTTTTAATTTATTTTTTGGTCACACCATGGGGTATATGGGATCTTAGTTCCCCAACCAGGGATTGAACCTGTACCCCCTGCAGTGGGAACACAGAGTCTTAACTGCTGGACCATCAGGGAAGCCTCAGAGAAAAACATGTCTTTGGCAAGTGCTCCCTCAGAGCACAGGCTTCAGGTGGTGCCTTCTGCAGTGAGAGGGGGTGGAGACCAAGCCCAAGCCCGACGGATGGGGCTCTGTTTCCTGCGGCCATGGAGGAGGGAGATGGGGCCTTGTGAGGCTGGGCCTTAGAAACATCGTTTGGGATTTGTAAGAGTCCTTATGGCAGGGAGAGGCTCGGCTGAGAGGAAGGCTGTGTGTGTGCTCAGTTGTGTCCAACCCTTTGTGACCCCATGGACTGCAGCCCGTGAGGCTCCTCTGTCCATGGAATTTTCCAGGCAAGAATACTAGAGTGGGTAGCCATTTCCTTCTCCAGGGAACCTTCTCGACGCAGGGATCAACTGAGTCCGCATCTCCTGCTGGTCTCCTGCACTGCAGGTGGATTCTTTGCCGCTAGCACCATCTGGGAAGCCCTGCGGGACCACGGCTATTAAGCCACAGGCCTGGCCAGCTCAGCCTTCCGGCTTCCCATGTCTCCCTGGCCTGCGATGAAGAGGCAGGAGGGCCCAGTGACTGGATCACTGTCCAGACTCCTCGGCAGCCTTCTTTTACAGGGAAGGTAGGAGTGCGGAGGCAGGAGGAGGTGCACGCCTGAACATGGAGGTGCAAGCCTTACCTTGGGTATCTTTCTCTTCTTCCTGCCATTCTGCGGGTCCCCGAGGTTAAAGAAAGTGTCATCAGGGCTGCTGGGGGTGGAGGGTGGGCTGATTTTGGAAGGGGACCCGGTTCCGTCCCGACTCAGCTTTCTTGTGTCCAGCAGTTTGAAGTTCCTCCTCTCTGAATTTTGCCGGAAAAAGGCAGGCTTGGACAAGGACTGCTGTGAGGGGAGAGGAAGAAAGAAGAGTAAATGAATACAAAGGGACTACCTGAGAGAGAACCGGTGATGCCAGCGATGGAGACCAAGAAGGTCAAGAAGGGAAGCTGGTCTAAGTCCCCAAGGGTACGCTGAGACCGTCTATGCTGATAAGGGCCAATAAGCACATATCATCCAATTGTGGAAAATGAGTATGATAAAGGATGCAAGTTTAATCCAGACTCTCTTTTTAGACAAGTGGGAACTCACCTGGCTCCATGCCTCACCTTTACAAATGAGGCTTTCTGACACCATGTACTAGGAGTTACAAGACTTATCTCTGTCAATGGTCAGTGAAATTCACACAGAATGAATTCATTCTATGTGAATGAATTTTACTTCTCTGGGCCTCAATGTCTTACTTTAAAAAATAAGCTGTTTCGGGCTTCCCTGGTGATCCAGTGGGTGGAGAGTCTGCCTTGCAATGAAAGGGGCACCAGTTCGATCCCTGGCCTGGGAAGATCCCACATGCCATGGAGTGACTGGACCGGTGTGTCCAATTGCAAGTCAGAGCTCTGGAGTACATGCGCCCAGAGCCAGTGCTCTGCAGTGAGAGAGGCTGCAGCAATGAGAGAGCTGCACATTCCAAAGACTAAAAGATGGATGAAAATAAATAAATATATATATATATATATATATGTGTGTGTGTGTGTGTATATATATATATGTATATAAAGAGGCATGATGGGGTAGAAAAGTGGGAATTAAAAAAAAAGATTGCCTAGAAACAGGATACTCATTAAAAAAAAAAAATGAGCTGCTTTAAGGTCAAAAGGCAAACAAAAAATTTTAAAAATCTTCAATTGATAGAATTCATTTTTTCTGATACATGCTACAAGCTAATGAGAAGACTAACAATTCAAAAGAAAAATAGGCAAAAGGACAGAAGGATTACAGAAAAGGAAATATAATAATTTTCAGATATATGAAAGATTCTTCGTTTCACTCATCAGAAAAAAATGCAAATGCCATTGAAGAAATGTTTTTGTTTTTTTCTCAACATTTTTATTGGTACGCCCATCGTGGATTCACACTGTTGTGTTAGTTTCTGCTGTACAGCAAAGTGAATCCTTATTAGTTATCTATTTTATATACACTCGTGTGCATGCATCCATTTCAGTCTCCTAACGTACCCCTCTTCCCCATCTCCCCCTGGAGAAGTGGGTGGCGAGGAGGCTGCGCGCCTTGTGCTGCGAAGAGGGAGCTGACCTGGGCTCAGCCAGGGTTCACTCACCCTCCTTGTCTGCGCTTGCGGCTGGCGGGTCAACGACTTCCAGCCCTGGATGTCCCTGGCTCACTGCCTCAGGAGGCGGACAGCACTGGACGCAGGCGGCCCTGAGAGCAAACACCCCACCTCCTCTTTATCTCAACCTCACTCTTCCTGTCGCTTACAGAACACTCCCCCAGGGAGCACTGAGAAGCCGTCTGCACACCCAGCTGTCCACCTGTGCCCACAGGCACACACAGGCGCTGCCTTAGCTATACATCCGCAGGAAGACACAGGCAGGCATGCGTGTTCCCAAAACTGGGACATTGCACTTACGTAACGCAACGGCATTACCTTAAAACGATGGCGTGCGGGCAATGCAAGTTATTTTTTTGAGGGGGGGAGGAGGGGGGGCGGATTGGGGAGGCGGGGCGGGCCACTTCTATTGGTCTTTCATTTATCTATTTTCACCCATCTTTGTTCTTTGGCCCGTGTGGGTCTCCCATCGCGGTGGCCTCTGTTGTCGCAGAGCACCGGCTCTAGGCGCATGCACTCCAGAGCTCCGGCTCGGTAATTGGACACATCAGTCCAGCTGCTCTGCGGCACGTGGGATCTTCCCAGGCCAGGGATCGAACCGGCGTCCCTTGCACTGCAAGGCGGTGTCCTTACCCACTGGACCACCAGGGAAGCCCTGCAAGTCATTTTTAAAAAGAAATGAATGACGTGGGGGAAATACTCATGATAAATGTATCAAAAATATTTATACATAAAATATATCTGCGGTATCATCCCACATCTTTTTATGTACACACACACAGTGTGATAAGATCTGGAGGGAAGTAAACCAAAGTATCGACAGTGGTTTTCTCTGGGTGTTGGGATTACATGCAATTTTTAAAAGGCTTTTAAAACACACACACTCATGCAAGCACACACACATCTACATAATAACAATCTGTTATAGGAAAAAAATACAGGTGAGTATAAAGAAAAAATAAAAATTCCCAATTACGGGTGATTTTTAAACTTACACTTCTTGGTATTTAAAAAGAATTTTACAATGAGAATGTTCTGTTTTTAGAACATGAGTTAATTTTTAAAAGAACGCATGTGAAAAGCCTAATTCTGTGTTAAACAAATACACAGACATAGTCACATTGCAGGCACTTGTCTAAGAGGTTCACAAGAATTTCATAATTTGACCCCTCAGAGGAGTGTACTATCATCACTCTCTATGTTTACTGATGACGCACCCATGCACAAAGCTTAGATTATTTCCCAAAGTCACACAATTAGCAAGTGGCCTAGGTAAGTTTGAATGGAGGCAGTTAGGCTCCAGGACTGGCACACAGGAGCAGACCCTGACTCCAGGCAGCCACAGGAAGTGACAGACGGTGGAGATGGTGTGCAGGAGCTACCTAGGCAACCCGAGAGTGCCAACTGGTGATTGTTCCCCCTTAGCTGTCAATACGTATATAAGAAAGAACGTATCATATTAGCCTAGATTTCCTTTATTACATAAAACCGTCTCTACCATATTCACTGTGCTGTTCTACATGTAGGAATAACAAGAAAAGAAAAAGCCCCTTTGCAGGACCTTACACTGAGTGTCAGCATCAGCATCTGCCCCCAGCTGCATGTCTCCCATGTCTGAGGAAAGTCTGTCCTGTCGACCCTTGATTCTCTACTGGAACAAGGCATGGTTTAGAACCCAAGGTCTTAGGAATCTTCCCAGGCCAGGGATCGAACCGGCGTCCCTTGCACTGCAAGGGTGTCCTTACCCACTGGACCACCAGGGAAGCCCTGCAAGTCATTTTTAAAAAGAAATGAATGACGTGGGGGAAATACTCATGATAAATGTATCAAAAATATTTATACATAAAATATATCTGCGGTATCATCCCACATCTTTTTATGTACACACACACAGTGTGATAAGATCTGGAGGGAAGTAAACCAAAGTATCGACAGTGGTTTTCTCTGGGTGTTGGGATTACATGCAATTTTTAAAAGGCTTTTAAAACACACACACTCATGCAAGCACACACACATCTACATAATAACAATCTGTTATAGGAAAAAAATACAGGTGAGTATAAAGAAAAAATAAAAATTCCCAATTACGGGTGATTTTTAAACTTACACTTCTTGGTATTTAAAAAGAATTTTACAATGAGAATGTTCTGTTTTTAGAACATGAGTTAATTTTTAAAAGAACGCATGTGAAAAGCCTAATTCTGTGTTAAACAAATACACAGACATAGTCACATTGCAGGCACTTGTCTAAGAGGTTCACAAGAATTTCATAATTTGACCCCTCAGAGGAGTGTACTATCATCACTCTCTATGTTTACTGATGACGCACCCATGCACAAAGCTTAGATTATTTCCCAAAGTCACACAATTAGCAAGTGGCCTAGGTAAGTTTGAATGGAGGCAGTTAGGCTCCAGGACTGGCACACAGGAGCAGACCCTGACTCCAGGCAGCCACAGGAAGTGACAGACGGTGGAGATGGTGTGCAGGAGCTACCTAGGCAACCCGAGAGTGCCAACTGGTGATTGTTCCCCCTTAGCTGTCAATACGTATATAAGAAAGAACGTATCATATTAGCCTAGATTTCCTTTATTACATAAAACCGTCTCTACCATATTCACTGTGCTGTTCTACATGTAGGAATAACAAGAAAAGAAAAAGCCCCTTTGCAGGACCTTACACTGAGTGTCAGCATCAGCATCTGCCCCCAGCTGCATGTCTCCCATGTCTGAGGAAAGTCTGTCCTGTCGACCCTTGATTCTCTACTGGAACAAGGCATGGTTTAATTAGATAAACCCCCCTAGGAGGTCTTAGGACCATCTGTGGCTGGTAGGGGAGGCAGTCATGGAAAGACTGCTTCAGTAAGTTCTCAGCCCCAGATGCAGCCCAGATGTGGCAGACGCTCCATGAATACTGATGAGCTAATGGAGGATGTGGAGAAATCCGCAGCTCTTCCCGTACGGGAACACACAGCGGACACCCAGATGTGGGAAAGCGAGGACTGCACATGACCCAGAGTCTTCCTGATGACTTGCAAAGGCCCCGAGAGTATCAGAGGCAATGAAACGGCACTGGGCAACTGGATTATCTTTCTGCAAGAGAGCTCCTCTGCACTTCACGTTCTCGCTGATATGATTACCTACTGTGTTTCACTGTTTTTATTAATCAGTATTTATTTATTTTATTTTTGGTGGCACTTGGTCTTGCTTGGGGCGAGTGGGCTTTCTCTGGTTGCAGTACATGGGCTTCTCATTCGGTGGCTTCTCTTGTTGAAGAGCACAGGCTCTAGGCACGTGGGCTCGGCAGGTGCAGCTCACAGGCTCTGGAGCACAGGCTCAGTAGTTGTGGTGCATGAGCTTAGCTGGTCTAAGGCATATGGAATTTTCCTGGACTAGGGATGGAACCTGTGTCCCCTGCACTGGCAGGCAGATTCCTATCCAAGGGATCACCAGGGAAGTCCAGTGTTGTACTATTTTAGGGACAGAGGGTCTCGGTCGACAGAGGAGCTCTGCGGGCAGAACGGCTTCGGGGAGATGTTCTACTGTTCCAAAGAGGCAGTTACTAGATCACCCTGTAGCCGGGGTGGAGATGGTGTGCAGGAGCTACCTAGGCAACCCGAGAGTGCCAACTGGTGATTGTCCCCTTAGCTGTCAATACGTATATAAGAAAGAACGTATCATATTAGCCTAGATTTCCTTTATTACATAAAACCGTCTCTACCATATTCACTGTGCTGTTCTACATGTAGGAATAACAAGAAAAGAAAAAGCCCCTTTGCAGGACCTTACACTGAGTGTCAGCATCAGCATCTGCCCCCAGCTGCATGTCTCCCATGTCTGAGGAAAGTCTGTCCTGTCGACCCTTGATTCTCTACTGGAACAAGGCATGGTTTAATTAGATAAACCCCCCTAGGAGGTCTTAGGACCATCTGTGGCTGGTAGGGGAGGCAGTCATGGAAAGACTGCTTCAGTAAGTTCTCAGCCCCAGATGCAGCCCAGATGTGGCAGACGCTCCATGAATACTGATGAGCTAATGGAGGAGGTGGAGAAATCCGCAGCTCTTCCCCGGTACGGGAACACACAGCGGACACCCAGATGTGGGAAAGCGAGGACTGCACATGACCCAGAGTCTTCCTGATGACTTGCAAAGGCCCCGAGAGTATCAGAGGCAATGAAACGGCACTGGGCAACTGGATTATCTTTCTGCAAGAGAGCTCCTCTGCACTTCACGTTCTCGCTGATATGATTACCTACTGTGTTTCACTGTTTTTATTAATCAGTATTTATTTATTTTATTTTTGGTGGCACTTGGTCTTGCTTGGGGCGAGTGGGCTTTCTCTGGTTGCAGTACATGGGCTTCTCATTCGGTGGCTTCTCTTGTTGAAGAGCACAGGCTCTAGGCACGTGGGCTCGGCAGGTGCAGCTCACAGGCTCTGGAGCACAGGCTCAGTAGTTGTGGTGCATGAGCTTAGCTGGTCTAAGGCATATGGAATTTTCCTGGACTAGGGATGGAACCTGTGTCCCCTGCACTGGCAGGCAGATTCCTATCCAAGGGATCACCAGGGAAGTCCAGTGTTGTACTATTTTAGGGACAGAGGGTCTCGGTCGACAGAGGAGCTCTGCGGGCAGAACGGCTTCGGGGAGATGTTCTCTACTGTTCCAAAGAGCTTATGGAGTTCACCGCCCGCCTGAAGGGGAACAGAATTCAGTAAGACATGAATGGGTCAGACTGGGTGTGACATATTTTTAAAAATATTTTTATTGGAGTACAGTTGATTTACACTGTTGTGTTAGTTTCTGCTGGACAGCAAAGTGATTCAGTCATACATATACAAATACTCATTCTTTTTTTAGATTCTTTTTCCATATAGGCCACTCAGGGTACTATGCTCCCTGTGCTATCCAGTTGGTCTTTATTAGTCATCCATTTTATACATAGGAGAGTGTGTATGTCAAGCCTGAACTCCCCATCTATCCCTCAGCTTTCCCCCCTGGAAACCATAAGTTCATTTTCCACATCTACGGTTCTATCTTTGTTTGGTCGATAAGCTCATTTGTACCAATTTTTCTTTTTCAGAGTTCACATAGAAGTGGTATTATGTGATACTTGTCTTTCTTTGTCTGACTTACTTCACTAAGCACAACAATCTCTAGGTCTGTCCGTGTTGCTGCAAATGGCATCACTTTGTTCTTTGGCGGCTGAGCAACATTCCATTGTATACACGTACCACATCTTCCTTATCTATCCCTCTGCTGATGGACATTTAGGTTGCCTCTATGTCCTAGCTATTGTGAATAGTGCTGCAATGACCACAGGAGCATGCATCTTTTCAAATTACGGTTTTCTCTGGATATATTCCCAGGAGGGGGGTTGCTGGATCATATGGTAGCTCAATTTCTAGTTTTTTAACAGAACCATAGTGGTTGCGCCCATTTACATTCCTACCAATGGTGTCAGAGGGTTCCCTTTTCTCCACGCCTTCTCAAGCACTTATTGTTGGTCGACATTCTCCAGAAAGACATACAGATGGCTGAGAGGCACACGAAAAGATGCTCAACATCAATAATTATTCAGTTCAGTTCAGTCGCTTAGTTGTGTTCGACTCTTTGCTACCCCATGGAATGAAGCATGCCGGGCTTCCCTGTCCTTCACCATCTCCCAGAGCTTGTTCAAACTCTTTCTGTTGACTCAGTGATGCCATCCAACCATCTCATCCTCTGTCATCCTTTCCTCCTTCTGCCTTCTGTTTTTCCCAGCATCAGGTCTTTTCCAAGAAGTCATCTCTTTGCATTAGATGGCCAAAGTATTGGAGCTTCAGCTTCAAGCCTAAGTCCTTCCAATGAATATTCAAAGTTGATTTCCTTTAGGATTGACTGGTTTGATCCCCTTACAGTTCAAGGGACTCTCAAGTGTCTTCAACACTATAGTTCAAACGCATCAATTTTTTGGCACTCAGTCTTCTTTATGGTCCAGCTCTCCCCTCTATCCATGACTGCACCGCAGACCAGAGCTCTCACTATTCAGACCTGTGTCAGCAAAGTGATGTCTCTGCTTTTTTTTTTTTTTTTTATATTCTTTTTTTTTGTTTTTTTTTTTTGTGATGTCTCTGCTTTTTAATACACTGTTTACGTTTGTCACAGCTTCTCTTCCAAGGAGCACTCATGATCAGAGAAATGCAAATCAAAACTACAATGAGGGGCTTCCCTGGTGGTCCAGTGAGTAAAGAGTCTGCCTTGCAGTGCAAGGGGCACTGGTTCGATCCCTGGCCCGGGAGGATCCCACATGCCACAGAGCAGCTGGACAGGTATGTCCAATTGCAAGCCGGTGCTCTGGAGTGCATGCGCCCAGAGCCGGTGCTCGGCGACAAGAGAGGCCACTGCGATGGGAGGCCCACACAGGCCAAAGAATGGAGATGGATGAAAATAAGTAAATGAAGAACCAATAAAAAGAGGCCAAAAAATTAAAAAAAAAAAACAAAAACACAACAAAACTACAATGAGGTCTCACCTTACACTAGAGTCAGAATGGTCAGAATGGCCATCACCAAAAAGTCTACTGACAGCCTTCTTCTAAGGCAAACGCATCTACTGAGGGGAATGAAGGATTGCCTAAATGCTACACTCATCCAGATTCCAATGAAAACACAAACAACACATTTCAAAGGCAAGTAGAAACTATCTGCTAATTACTGACTATCGTGGATCATTCATGATGACAATCTTCTCCAAAGGAGAAGACAGCAGTTATTTGATTTTGGCAAGTATTGTAGCAATTTATTTAGGCCTGAAAGATTCACCTTTTGTGAAAGGTTTTACCTTCCACTCTCTTGAGGAAGATTCCCTTTGTGACTATCAGGCCTCATGTGTACACCCCCACCCACCATCAGTGCTGACACTGAGCAGAGCCCAGAGAGGAAGATGGCTTCTTTTCTTGGGCTGGAAACAGACCCTTTTGACGGGATTTAAAGTGACACCTGCAGCCTGGAATAGGTCTCCCTTCATTTAATTTCTTCAACAACTACATCACTGCATAACAACTACCTGTGGGAGACACAAAGAAACCGAATATATGCTTTCTGACCTTGAGGAATTTACCATCTAGTTGGGGAAATGTTTTTAAGAATATATTACGTGACTTAATAGTATCATGGCGTGACTACACAGCATCATGGCGTGACTACATAGCATCATGGCGTGACTACATAGCATCATTGACTCAGTGGAGATGAATCTGAGCAAACTCCGAGAGACAGTGAAGGACAAGGAAGCCTGGCGTGCTGCAGTCCACGGGCTCGCAAAGAGTCAGACACAATGTAGCAACAGAACAACAACAACATGGCTTAAATCAGCCTTCAAATCATCAAAGTAAGACATGTCATAAGGCAGCATATACAATTTGGTGTGAAATGAATCTTTAGCCCACTGAGCATCACAGCAAGCAGAGGGGAACAAGTCCCAGGGACTGGGATGGCCCGGTGGCTTCCTGAAGGAGGCATGACTGAAACAGGCCCTAAAGGATGAGAAGGGAGAGGCAAGAGCCCAGGGCGGAGCCCAGGGCCGGCGGAAGCACAGCCTGGGGACCAGTATCTGGGCCACTGACCCCTTCTGCACAGGCTGTGAGCCGAGAATAGCTTCACTTTTAAATGGCTAAACACAAATATCTCATGACATGTGAAAATTACCTAAGATCACATTTCAGCGTCTATCAGTAAGGTTTTACGGCAACACAGCCTCACCCACTGGTCTGCATACAGTTTGCGGCTGCTCCACACCACAATGGCAGCACCAAGTAGTTACAACAGAGCGTGTAGTCACTCTCTGGGTCTTGAGCAAAAAAGTCCACTGGTCTTGGGGCTACAATATCAGAGGCCGTGAGTAGGCTCTGGCTGGAGAGAAGAGTCTGTACACAGGAGCTGCGGGAAATGGGTGCCCAGGGATCCATTATGAAGAACGTTTAAGGCTATGCTAAAGAATATGAAGCCACACCAACATCTTCTCTGTTTCTATCATTTCATCATTTCAAAAATATTATAGAAATGGAATCATGTAGTATGTCAGCCAATGGGAGTAGCTTTTATCACCTGCCATAATTCTCTGGAGATTTATCCAGCTGGTTGTGTGCATCCATAGCTTATTCCTTTTCAACGCTTGATAGTCATCTGTCATGAAGGACAGGGAAGCCGGGCATGCTGCAGTCCACAGGCTCACCAAGAGCCGGCCATGACTGAGCAACTGAACAACACAATTCTATCATATGAACGCACTGCACTATATATAACCATTCACCCACTTGGGGACACTGGGGCTGTTTCCAGTTTGGACCATTATGCATAAAATGACAGTGTTAAAAAAGAATATGAATTCAGTTTGAACTATGGCTTAAAAGAGTCAGACACAATGTAGCAACAGAACAACAACAACATGGCTTAAATCAGCCTTCAAATCATCAAAGTAAGACATGTCATAAGGCAGCATATACAATTTGGTGTGAAATGAATCTTTAGCCCACTGAGCATCACAGCAAGCAGAGGGGAACAAGTCCCAGGGACTGGGATGGCCCGGTGGCTTCCTGAAGGAGGCATGACTGAAACAGGCCCTAAAGGATGAGAAGGGAGAGGCAAGAGCCCAGGGCGGAGCCCAGGGCCGGCGGAAGCACAGCCTGGGGACCAGTATCTGGGCCACTGACCCCTTCTGCACAGGCTGTGAGCCGAGAATAGCTTCACTTTTAAATGGCTAAACACAAATATCTCATGACATGTGAAAATTACCTAAGATCACATTTCAGCGTCTATCAGTAAGGTTTTACGGCAACACAGCCTCACCCACTGGTCTGCATACAGTTTGCGGCTGCTCCACACCACAATGGCAGCACCAAGTAGTTACAACAGAGCGTGTAGTCACTCTCTGGGTCTTGAGCAAAAAAGTCCACTGGTCTTGGGGCTACAATATCAGAGGCCGTGAGTAGGCTCTGGCTGGAGAGAAGAGTCTGTACACAGGAGCTGCGGGAAATGGGTGCCCAGGGATCCATTATGAAGAACGTTTAAGGCTATGCTAAAGAATATGAAGCCACACCAACATCTTCTCTGTTTCTATCATTTCATCATTTCAAAAATATTATAGAAATGGAATCATGTAGTATGTCAGCCAATGGGAGTAGCTTTTATCACCTGCCATAATTCTCTGGAGATTTATCCAGCTGGTTGTGTGCATCCATAGCTTATTCCTTTTCAACGCTTGATAGTCATCTGTCATGAAGGACAGGGAAGCCGGGCATGCTGCAGTCCACAGGCTCACCAAGAGCCGGCCATGACTGAGCAACTGAACAACACAATTCTATCATATGAACGCACTGCACTATATATAACCATTCACCCACTTGGGGACACTGGGGCTGTTTCCAGTTTGGACCATTATGCATAAAATGACAGTGTTAAAAAAAAAAGAATATGAATTCAGTTTTGTAGGCAGTAGGCTGAAATGATCATGTATGTGAATATAGTAATATTATCTACATGCATATATTACAAAACTGTAAAAGGTTCATAAAGATAGTCTGTGAAAATGTCAAAGAAAAAAGAAGAAAACGTCAATCTTCTTTTTGTGTATGTGAGTTAAGTTTTATTTGGGGACATCATTAGGACTGCAGCCCGGGAGGCAGCACCCCAGAGAGCTCTGAGAGACTGCTCCAAAGAGGCAGTAGGAGGAGAGTCCATATATAAGATTTTGAGAAGGGGGTGTTCAGTATCATTAATCAGTAGAAAATGTCAATCTGGGCTTCCCCTGGTGGCCCAGTGGGTAAGGACACCGCCTTGCAGTGCAAGGGGCGCCGGTTCGAGCCCTGGCCTGGGAAGATCCCACGTGCCGCGGAGTGGCTGGACCAATGTGTCTAATTACCGAGCCGGAGCTCTGGAGTGCATGCACACAGAGCCGGTGCTCTGCAACAACAGAGGCCACCACGATGGGAGGCCCTCAGGAGCCAAAGAACAAAGACGGATGAACATAGAGAAACGAAAGACCAATAGAAGTGGCCCGCCTGCTCCCCTCCCTCCCCAACCCGACCCCTGCCCAAAATAAATAAATAAATAAATCTTTAAAAAAAAAAAAAAGAAAATGTCAATCTTCTTTCCTGACCTCTAGATGCTAGCTCCACAGAGGGGCCCGCTTACTCATGCGTAGGGACCCCTACAGACCCCCTGTGCATTCACAAACATGCACGAGCTTATGTCGGGACATTCTTCTTCACAGCTCTGTCACATGGACATACTATCTTATTTACAGTTGGGGAGAATTCGGAGCCAGAAGCCACAACGATACTTTAGGAAGCCTTGTTGAGCACAGAGGTTCCAGGAGAACTAGAGGCAGGAAGTGGAGGCAGGCTTTAACGTACATGTCCAGGAGTCTGCGGTGAGGGTGCCTGGCATTTCCATGTAACTCAAAACCCCAGCCTCTCCAAGGCCATGGTGCCGGGGAGCCCTCTCTCCCACCGTTACTCTGGGGGCTTGTACCTTGGCAGGTGTGTCAGGGATGGAAGAAGTGGGAGACGCTGGAAAATTCAAGACACATTTCTTCCCAAGGCAGCGACCATGTAATTCAACATCCTCATAAGGGTTTTCCTTCATTGGTGGATCTGTGGTCAAAGGAATGAACAGGTTAGAAACTGGAAACACGAAGGAAGTTCTCCTTATCACATCTCTACTCAACACCTTGGTCTCTCCTTGTGGGGATGTGTGTAGTCTTGCTATTTATTCATTTAGCCTTCCTCTTGGGAATGGACCCTGGTTTTCACTGGGGAAACTCCCTGTCTCCCCATTCTTAAGATGTGTGAGTAGTTTACTCCATTCTTGATCTCAGAGCTTCAGTCAACCTGAGTATTCTGAATCCTGGCCTAGTGACCATTTCAAGAAGGGTTCATATTCCAGGCCTAAGCCACCTGCTGCATGGCATTCCTGGGCTCTGACGGTGAACAGGGCCCTCACCCCAGTCTAGGCAGAGTGAACCTCAGGGTGTTTGCTGGGACTGGCAGGAGGCAAGCTTTTCCTTCTCATTTTGCGTGGCAGAGATCCTGGGAGCCAAGGGCAGCCATCATGGCAACCATGGGAAACCTGCTGAGAATGGAGCTAACCCAGTAAGAAAGGAGGAAGAAAACACCAGTTCTGGTCACGTGAGCCAACAAACTCCCTTTGTTTTTTCAGCTTGGTTTTCTGTTCCTTGTAACTGAAAGCTACCCTGCCAAGGACACACCGCTAAGTCAGGTCCAGATCTCGTATTCACTTTAGATCCAGGACACCTACTGCATTGGCAGGATCTGGCAGCTTGGGCTCAGAAATCCAAATAGCTCGGCTTAGTACTCAGTCTTCTTCCAGGCTCAGGCTTCCTCCCACCTTGGAGTTTCTTCTAGTGCTGATGACTGCATGCATGCAGGTACTTGGATATCTGGCCGATCTGCCCGTTGCATAGGGACACAGATGGGTTTCTCCCCCTCATCAGGTTGTTTCTTTCCCCTCAATATACACAGACACAGTCTGAGTGTCCATCTCCCTGAAACTGCGATCCTCCCCGAAGATTATTTAAGTCACCCAATCTAAATGCACATACACTCTGGGAATCTGAGTCCCATTTTGGAATCAGAGAATTCTTTGGAGCAAGGCCAAAGTTACTTTTCAAATAGAAGACATTCATTTCAGTCTGAATTTTGATGTCGTTACTGCCACACTCCTACATTTTTGAAAAGAATACAGTGGTCTTTAGTTTTCTTTCATTCAGTAATCTCTACGATTTACTGAGAGTATGTTATAAGCCAGGTATTTTACATATCATCTTCGCCAGTCCTCAAACAACCCTGTAAAGCAACAATCATCTTGCTTAGTACAGAGATGCGAAAATCAAAATTCAGAGACGTTAAGTCACCAGTCCAACATCACACAGCTAACAAGTAGCAGAGCTAAGATTCAGTCATAGATAGTGAGGCTCCAGGTCTTGAGTGTTTCCCACTGGATCACGCTGCCTTTTTGACCATTCATTACTAGTCCTTCCGCCCATTTTCTCTCATTTATTTTACCATGGATCACTCTTCCACCCACCTACCTATTCGCTTATTCGAGCACACTTGTCTCCGAGTGTGTGTGGTATGTGTTTCAAGCAATCAGCCCCACTTCCTTCCCCCTTCTTCTCACAGACAGACTCAAGCAGACACGTTGGCCTCTTACCTAGAATGTCTTCATAGACGTTCTCCTCCGATAAAGTGCGTGTGAGCCCCAGCTTAGTCTGTGCATACCAGTCCACCCTGCTGTTTTCAGAGGAAGACTGCAGTAAGTCTTCAAATTCATAGGACTTTCTGGGTTGCAAAAGGTGGGAAGAAGGAAAAAAAAACCAAGAACTCCAATCAGATTAGGCTGGTTCAGAGGATATAGGTCATCAAAGTTTTTTTCCCTTATAAAAATTTCTAATGCTGAAATCAACTCTGTTTCTTGTAAGAGAGTGTGAAAATCTTCAAATATGAGAAGTGGCTTTTACTTGTGAGAATGTTTATGCTATTATGCCAACTAAAGATAGCAGAGTTTGGGGACAACACCCTCGGTTGTTTCTTTCCCCTCAATATACACAGACACAGTCTGAGTGTCCATCTCCCTGAAACTGCGATCCTCCCCGAAGATTATTTAAGTCACCCAATCTAAATGCACATACACTCTGGGAATCTGAGTCCCATTTTGGAATCAGAGAATTCTTTGGAGCAAGGCCAAAGTTACTTTTCAAATAGAAGACATTCATTTCAGTCTGAATTTTGATGTCGTTACTGCCACACTCCTACATTTTTGAAAAGAATACAGTGGTCTTTAGTTTTCTTTCATTCAGTAATCTCTACGATTTACTGAGAGTATGTTATAAGCCAGGTATTTTACATATCATCTTCGCCAGTCCTCAAACAACCCTGTAAAGCAACAATCATCTTGCTTAGTACAGAGATGCGAAAATCAAAATTCAGAGACGTTAAGTCACCAGTCCAACATCACACAGCTAACAAGTAGCAGAGCTAAGATTCAGTCATAGATAGTGAGGCTCCAGGTCTTGAGTGTTTCCCACTGGATCACGCTGCCTTTTTGACCATTCATTACTAGTCCTTCCGCCCATTTTCTCTCATTTATTTTACCATGGATCACTCTTCCACCCACCTACCTATTCGCTTATTCGAGCACACTTGTCTCCGAGTGTGTGTGGTATGTGTTTCAAGCAATCAGCCCCACTTCCTTCCCCCTTCTTCTCACAGACAGACTCAAGCAGACACGTTGGCCTCTTACCTAGAATGTCTTCATAGACGTTCTCCTCCGATAAAGTGCGTGTGAGCCCCAGCTTAGTCTGTGCATACCAGTCCACCCTGCTGTTTTCAGAGGAAGACTGCAGTAAGTCTTCAAATTCATAGGACTTTCTGGGTTGCAAAAGGTGGGAAGAAGGAAAAAAAAACCAAGAACTCCAATCAGATTAGGCTGGTTCAGAGGATATAGGTCATCAAAGTTTTTTTTTTCCCTTATAAAAATTTCTAATGCTGAAATCAACTCTGTTTCTTGTAAGAGAGTGTGAAAATCTTCAAATATGAGAAGTGGCTTTTACTTGTGAGAATGTTTATGCTATTATGCCAACTAAAGATAGCAGAGTACACAGTGAAATACAAACCCAACTTTGTAAGTAAACATATAGAGCGGAGATAAAAAGAAAGGAAGTCAGACACATAGCTGCTGCCTCGGGACTGAGGGATGTCTTCTTGTCATTTTCACTTTTCTGCCTTTTTCACATGTTCTACTGTGTTTACAGAACACACACTAGTAGCCAGAAAGGGCCACTGATGGCCAGTTCAGAGCATACCAGAGGCCTGGGCGCCTCCCCTTTCCCTCACCCACGTGGTTCACATTAGAAACCCAGAGGCACCCCACCCCACTCTGAGATCTGCACCAATGTGGCTGGGCCTCTGTCTCGGGCCTGGCTCGTTACCACCCTCCCCCCAGCCTACATCCACAAATCTAGACACAGGTCCTGAATCCTTCATTCACAGTTTTTCGTTCATCTTGGATAAACTACACGAGCTGAAACTCAGTGTAAATAGTAATGATTTGTAAATAGTAATGAGGACAGTAAATAGGACTGTCCAAAGAAGAGCAAAGAGAATGCTTATAAAGCTCTTGGCACCTAAGAAGCACACAACAACTATTAGTTGTACTGGTGGAGGGGTGGGTAGATAAACTGGGAGATTGGAATGGACATCACACATACTATATACACACAGATAACTAATAAGAACATACTGTACAGCACAGGGAACTCCATCTGGGGGCGGAGTCTAGAAGATAGTGCACATATGTATATATACTGCTGATTCCCTTTTCCATACAGCAAAAACGAATGCAACATTGTAAGTCAACTATAGTCCAATAAAAAAATTAAAACCCCAAATGGTAGCTATTTTTATACCTGGAGTAGGAAATGGCAGCCCACTCAAGTATTCTTGCCTGTAAAATTACAATGACAGAAGGGCCTGGCGGGCTGCAGTTCATGGGCTTGCAAAGAGTTGGACACAACTGAGCATACTAGCTATTTTTATTATTGTTATGGTGCTTCTAATTATTTATGTAGCGAGTGTTGTATGTGAACATTTATTATGTGGGAGGCACTGTGCTCAGGGCTTGATAACGAATAACTAAAACAAGTCAAGAGTTCGCCCCGCAAAGAGCTTACACTCTAGGGAGGAATACAGATGTTCACCTAGCTCAACACAAATAAGTGCAATGACGGAAAAGCAAAGGTTGGGAAGAGATGGAGGAAGGCTCATTTTAGATTGGGGGACGCACAAGGGGAGGCCTCAATGAGTAAGTCACTCATTGACGCTGAGACTTGAAAGATAAAAAGAACTTAGTGGAGGGAAGAGTGTCCCCAAAAGAGAGACGGGCGTGTGTCAAGTCCTGAGGCTACAGAGAGACCTTAGTGCCTTTCAGGGAATGGAAGACAGATAGACAATCAGCTTGCTGGACTGCAGCCAACAGGGAGGAGAGCGCTGTGCAACAGAAGGGCTGAACCAGGCAGAGCTATTTGCTTGCTTTCCAGGCTTGGTTCCTTTTCCGCTAGCTTCTTTCTCTCTTTCTTTAAACATGCATGGGGTGCTCAGTCACTCAGTTATGTCCAACTCCTTGCGATCCCACGGACTGTAACCCACCAGGCTCCTCTTTCCGTGGGATTTTCCAGGCAAGAACACTGGAGTGGGCTGCCATTCCCTTCTCTAAGGGATCTTCCTGACTCAGGGATCAAACCCACATTACCTGCATTGGCAGGTGGATTCTTCATTACTGTGCCACCTGGGAAGCCCAAGCATACATGGGGCTCCTCTCTCTTAAAAAGCCTTCCTTTGAAGCAATGGCCCTTCCCAACTCTGCTGTTTCTCCCCTTCCTTCCTTGGCAACACTTTTAACTGAGGGGAGAGGAAGAAGAGGAGCAGAGATTATTCTCTTAGTTTATCACAGTTCACTGGTTTTCCTTTCCTTTACTCTCAGCCTGTCCATGTGCAACTCTTCTCTGGAATTCCTCCTAAAGGTCACTAGTGAGTTTCTGGTAAAACTTAACCAGTTTCTCGCTCCTTTTGCTGCCTGACATCACTTGGTGTCTATAGCAGAAGGCAGCAGTGCTCAAAGTGTGACCGTGGGTCAGGGCTGGGGTGTCACCTGTTACTGGTCCTTGATGAGATAAGCATAAAACTTGAGAAGAAGTGCTGAGAAACTTTTCATGCAATCTGAAACAATGAATGCTAAACAAGCACACAAAAAGATATCTCTCTTATTCATTTCATTCCTCTTGTAATCTTTTAAAATTTTTAAAATTTATTTATCTTTGGCTCTTCTGGGTTTTCACTGCTACCATAGCTCTTCTCTAGTTGCAGGGAATGGGGGCTACTCTCTAGTTGAGGGGAGCAGTCTTCTTGTTGTGGTGACTTCTCTTGTTGTGGAACTTGGGCCCTAGGGCACACGGGCTTCAGTAGTTGTGGCACACGGGCTTAACAGTTGCGGCTCCGAGGCTCTAGAGCACGGCTCAATAGTTGTGGCTCACAGGCTTAGGTGCTCCACAGTATGTGGGATCTTTCTGGATCAGGGATCGAACTTGTGTCTCCTGCATTGGCAGGCGAACTCTTTACCACTGAGCTACCAGGGAAGCCCTCTTGTAGTCTTTTTTTCAAAATTATATTTTACAAAAGTATTGTTTGCAAAGGATTGGGAATGCCTCAGGACGGTCTGAAGAAGGGGTGCAGGGCAGCCTTACCTCTTCACACCCTCTCTAACCATGCTTCCTGGGCCTGCACTCACAGCTCTCTACCTCTACGCTTTCTGTAGGTGTTCCCTAAAGCTTCTCCTCTTTAGGGTCAGTACTACTGACTGATTGATGGATGGGCGGCATGGCTTGCAGGATCTTAGTTTCCCAACCAGGGACTGAAGCCAGGCCACAGCAGTGAAATTGCCAAGTCCTGAGGTAACTGGCCTAGCGGGCCCAGAGCTCCTGAGCTTCCCCTGCTGGGCAAACCAAGTTCCAACAGCTAGAGTACTCAGCACATACACTGCATGGTAGGGAAAAGGCAAGCTGTTCAGAGTCCACAGAATCATTCATGCAGTACTTACGGACTGCTGACCAAGTGTCTGTCTTGGATCAGCACATTCAAACCATTCAAATCCTTGTGAAGGATTCTGTTCTTACCCACATGCTAGGCATGAGAAAACAGGTACAGAAACATGAGGAAAAGCGCTCCAAGTCACAGCAGAAGAATCCAGGAAATCTAGTTGGTGCTCTTAAAAAGAGGCATCAACCTGGAGAAGGAAATGGAAATCCACTCCATTGTTCTTGTCTGGAGAATCCCATGGACAGACGACCCTGGAGGGCTACAGCCCATGGGGTCACAAAGAGTTAGGTATGACTGAAGTGATTTAGAACACACACACTGCAAAGTAGCTCTAGTTTTTCGGAGTAGAACCTTTAGTTATTCTTTCTACAGTTTTAAAGTATTACCAATTATAGTATTGAATTGGAATATACCGGACAGCTGGAAAATACTTGAAACTAAAGCATTATTAAGATATGTTTTCAGGTGATGTCTTTTAAAAATAGAAAAATATTTGGGATTAAGAAAAAACCAGAGGGCTTCCCCTGGTGGTCCAGTGGGTAAGGACACCATCTTGCAGTGCAAGGGGTGCCGGTTCGAGCCCTGGCCTGGGAAGATCCCACGTGCCGCGGAGCGGCTGGACTGATGTGTCCAATCACCGAGCCGGAGCTCTGGAGCGCATGCGCCCAGAGCCGGCGCTCTGCAACGACAGAGGCCACCGCGATGGGAGGCCCACAGGAGCCAAAGAACAAAGACGGATGAACATAGAGAAACGAAAGACCAATAGAAGTGGCCCGCATGCTCCCCTCCCTCCCCAACCCGACCCCCACCCCAAATAAATAAATAAATAAATAAATAAATAACTAAATCTTAAAAAAAAAAAAAAACCAGAGGCATCAAGCAGAGCATGTAAGCAAGGCAAGGCAGGAGGGAAACTGCAGTCACAGTCCCCAAATTAAAACAGGTGGACCCCACAGAGTGGGAGAAAATCATAGCAAATGAAATAACAGACAAAGAATTAATCTCCAAAATCTACAAGCAACTCAGACAACTCAACACAGGAAGAACGAACAACCCAATCAAAAAATGGGAAAAAGATCTAAAGAGACGCCTCTCCAAAGAGGACATACAGATGGCCCAAAAGCACATGAAACGATGCTCAACCTCGCTTGTTATTAGAGAAATGCAAATTAAAACTACCGTCAGAATGGCCATCATCAAAAAATCTGCAGACAATAAATGCTGGAGAGGGTGCGGAGAAAAGGGAACCCTCTTGCATTGCTGGTGGGAATGTAAATGGATACAGCCTCTATGGAAGACAGTATGGAGATTCCTTAAAAAACTAAAAATAGAAGCACCCTATGACTCAGCAATCCCACTCTTAGGCTTATATCTTGATGAAATCAAAACTGAAAGAAGAACCTGTACCCCAATGTTCATTGCAGCTCTCTATACAATAGCCAGAACATGGAAGCAACCTAGATGTCCATCGATGAATGAATGGATACAGAAGCACTGGTACATATATACAATGGAATACTACTCAGTTAAAAGAAATGCAGAAGACTCAGTCCTAATGAGGTGGCTGGCTCTAGAACCTATCATAAAGAGTGAAGTAAGTCAAAAAGAGAAAGACAAATACAGTATACTAACACACATATATGGAATCTAGTAGGACGGTCTTGATAACACACGCAGGGTACTCATGGAAAAACAGACAGAGCATAGACATATGGACATTGTGGGGAAGAAATAGGGAGGGGGAGGCATGGAGGGAGTAACATGGAAACCTATACTGTCATGTGTGGAAAAGATAGCTATTGTCATTGTGCTAAGGGAATAGAAGTGCTCACAATGGCATGGGGCGATGGTCCAGAGGGGTGGGATGGGGGGAACTGGTGGGGTGGGGACCATGGATATGCATATGACTGATCTGGGAACATATATGTCTGTGAACAAGGGAATAGGAGTGCTTACAATGGCTTGGGGCAAAGGTCTGGAGGGGTGGGATGGGGGGAACTGGTGGGGTGGGGACCAGGGATATGCATATGACTGATCTGGGAACATACATGTTTGTGAACAACAAAACTCTGTAAAACCTTTAAAATAAAGAATTAAAAAAAAAAAAAAACCAGGTGGAGTTTCCAAAGCTTTTTATTAGAAATCTGAGCTCATTTAAAAAATTTATTTATTTATTTTTTGGCCTCCCAGCTTGTGGGATCTTAGTTCCTTGACCAGAGACTGAACCTGGGCCCTAGGCAGAGAGAACTCAGGGTCCTAACCACTGGACCACCAGGGAATGCCCAAACTAATTCCTATATAAAACCATATTACATATGGCTGAGCACTGCCCAGGTAAGCCCTCTGTTTTCCACAATGTAACTAGACTATATGATGACGAGAGGTTAGGAACCCTCACAGGAAAAAGAGGGGATAGATGGAGGCCCGTTCATTGGCAGCTGAGCCGTGTGTGCCACCGTGGCAGGAAGCTCTGCCCCCAGCAGCAGAGGGACAGGGTGGGGCTGGCCACTGCCCACAGGTAAAGCTTTGACTGCCTGGGATGCCCGCATGACCCTGGCTAAGCTGAGTATTTTCTTCTGTTGCAAAAAGCGGCTGCAGCCGTGCCTTGCTTTGCCCTGCAGCGAGCTCCGTCATTGTCTACTTTTAAACACCCCACGTCTCATTTGAGGTACTAATGAAGCATTATTTGTATAGGTCAAATTTTAAAATAAGAATATTATCATAAAGTATGATGAAGTAGGTGGCTTCCCAGGTGGCACAGTGGTAAAGAATCTACCTGCCAATGCAGGAGACATGGGGGATGCAGGTTCGATCCCTGGATCGGGAAGATCGCTTGGAAGAGGAAACAGCAACCCATTCTGGTACTTTTGTCTGAAAAATCCCATAGGCAGAGGAGCCTGGGGGGGCGACAGTCCATGCAAAGAGCTGGACATGACCGACAGACTCAGCACACTGCATCTACGAAATATCTGAGTGACTGAAATGTTTAATAATAAACACCCTAATGCCAAAGATGTCTGTATGCCCAGAAACATTTAATCATAAACGCCCTAACACCAAAGATGTCTGTACGCTCACGGCTCTCCAAGGCCCAGTGGAGGCTCCCTCGTCTACTGCACACGTGACACAAGAACCTGGATCATCTGCTGCGATCTGTTAGTACGGGTTTAGCCTGTAATCCAAGCGGCTGCTGCCAGGCACTCTGGGATTTCAAGCTCTAATCTGAATGTTTGTTATGATCTTTCCACATTTCCAAGAACAAGATGCTAACGCAAGATATCAGCTGTATTTTGCATTTGATTCCCAACACATAAAAGATACTACCCGTCTAAATAGTACTAGAAGGCCTCACTTTTAAAATGTTACAAACTTCCATTAAAAATAAAAATAGCTAATTAGAGGATGGTTAGTCACACCAGGGAATGCCCAAACTAATTCCTATATAAAACCATATTACATATGGCTGAGCACTGCCCAGGTAAGCCCTCTGTTTTCCACAATGTAACTAGACTATATGATGACGAGAGGTTAGGAACCCTCACAGGAAAAAGAGGGGATAGATGGAGGCCCGTTCATTGGCAGCTGAGCCGTGTGTGCCACCGTGGCAGGAAGCTCTGCCCCCAGCAGCAGAGGGACAGGGTGGGGCTGGCCACTGCCCACAGGTAAAGCTTTGACTGCCTGGGATGCCCGCATGACCCTGGCTAAGCTGAGTATTTTCTTCTGTTGCAAAAAGCGGCTGCAGCCGTGCCTTGCTTTGCCCTGCAGCGAGCTCCGTCATTGTCTACTTTTAAACACCCCACGTCTCATTTGAGGTACTAATGAAGCATTATTTGTATAGGTCAAATTTTAAAATAAGAATATTATCATAAAGTATGATGAAGTAGGTGGCTTCCCAGGTGGCACAGTGGTAAAGAATCTACCTGCCAATGCAGGAGACATGGGGGATGCAGGTTCGATCCCTGGATCGGGAAGATCGCTTGGAAGAGGAAACAGCAACCCATTCTGGTACTTTTGTCTGAAAAATCCCATAGGCAGAGGAGCCTGGGGGGGCGACAGTCCATGCAAAGAGCTGGACATGACCGACAGACTCAGCACACTGCATCTACGAAATATCTGAGTGACTGAAATGTTTAATAATAAACACCCTAATGCCAAAGATGTCTGTATGCCCAGAAACATTTAATCATAAACGCCCTAACACCAAAGATGTCTGTACGCTCACGGCTCTCCAAGGCCCAGTGGAGGCTCCCTCGTCTACTGCACACGTGACACAAGAACCTGGATCATCTGCTGCGATCTGTTAGTACGGGTTTAGCCTGTAATCCAAGCGGCTGCTGCCAGGCACTCTGGGATTTCAAGCTCTAATCTGAATGTTTGTTATGATCTTTCCACATTTCCAAGAACAAGATGCTAACGCAAGATATCAGCTGTATTTTGCATTTGATTCCCAACACATAAAAGATACTACCCGTCTAAATAGTACTAGAAGGCCTCACTTTTAAAATGTTACAAACTTCCATTAAAAATAAAAATAGCTAATTAGAGGATGGTTAGTCACAGTGCAAAACTCTAATTTGCAGAAGAATTCATCACAGGATTTCTTAAAAAGAAGTTCCGTTTCTGTTGCTTTTCAGGTGGCTAATTCCTATACAAGAGGCCTGAAAGACACACTTTAAATCAACATGAAGCTACGACATACAAGGTCAGGAATAAACCAGAAATCTTTACATGCCCCGTCTCCAGAGGCAGTAGGAAAACAAAATTCCAATCACAAAGTTGGACTGCCCATTGTCCTGTGCTGGTGACATATTTTCAAGCATTAGCTTTATTTATGAAGTGGTTCGTTCCTGCTCAGCACTGTTTCTGTGCTCTGCGGAAATGCCACCAGGGACTGCAGTCCTGTGGTTCTGAGGTTCAAGTAGGTGACTAGGGTCCGGAAGAGGACAAAAATGATTAAACTAATTATCCCATCACTAGATAAGTCTTGTCTATGAAAATATTTTTTAACTCAGAAAAGGTTTTAATACCTTTACCTACATATTAAGGTCAAAAGGGAATTTTGAAAGGCTAATGATAATCACATTCAAATTGGCTTCTCTCTCATTTAAACATTGCTATGTTTGTTCCACATCCAGTTGTGTGTTTCATAGGCACCTTCTTAAAGAGTGGAATTGAGCTCACGGCTGGTGGTAGAAGGGTAAGAAGTCCCTGGAACTTCCCTGGTAGCCCAATAGTTAGGACTCTGCACTTCCACTGTGGGGGACAGGGGTTCCATCCCTGGTTGGGGAACTAAGATCCTACATGCCATGTGGTGTGGCCAAAATACCCTTGAAACCCTGTAATTTCAAGCAGTATTCTGAACTTTATTTGTGATTTTTTCTGTATTTTTGGAAATGAAATACTAATGTAAGAGCTCATTCCACATTCCCATTTAGATGATGGATGGGGGACCTCCCTGATGGCCAAATGATTAAGAATCTGCCTGCCAATGCAGGGGACACGGGTCCAATCCCTGGTTCAGGAAGACTCCACATGCTGTGGGGCAGCTAAGCCTCTGCTACACCAACTACTAAGCCAGTGCTCTGGAGCCCAGGAGCCACAACTACTGAGCCTGGCTCTGCAACAAGAGAAACCACCACTATGAGAAGCAATTGGGTTTTTTGGTCTCTTTGGATCTGTTGTCCAGAACTGGCCCCAACAGTGCATGTACACAGTTATTTTTAGTCCCTTACAGATTTGTTCTATTTTGTTGCTTGAGGAGCAAGTACTGCAGCAAGGGGTCCCCGGTCCCAGTCTGTCTCACCACCAGGTGATCTAAGCAGAGGGCTAATGCTTATTTGAGCTTGAAGCTCTCACTTAAGGGGTATCTATTACTGGGTATCTCCTCGGTCCAGGGCTATGACTACACATGTTGGGTTTACATTTAGCTCTACCCTGCATCCAAGATAGAAATGTCAGAAGAAAACCTGTCCTTAGCCACTGTTGTGCCTAAAATCCATCATGTCCACCTTCTCATGAGCAATAAAGATATGGCAATCTCTGTTCTAATGTAGAACAACGACCGCTCTCTCGACTCTCATCTCTGTCTTCCAATACAACTACTATTGAAATAAATGAATTCACGAGGTCAAGCTTCTCAGATGCTTCCAGAGTAACTTTCGCTCTAGATCTCAAATTAATCAAACAATTTGCCCTCTGAAGATTTTAAATACTGTTTTTAGGTATGGTAGAGTGGCCTCATGGGTGCCATGGTGACCGAGACAGACTCGTAATGACAGGGAGAGACCACAGTGTGGCTGGCACATTAGTGACTAAACCCGTGACAGTTAAGGGCAGCTGCCCATCCGGACCGCTGTGGGTCCCTATCAGTCCTAGAGAAGTCGGAAATTGTAGAATCGATAACAGCACCATGTGTAATGCCATTTTGGAAATACCCTTGAAACCCTGTAATTTCAAGCAGTATTCTGAACTTTATTTGTGATTTTTCTGTATTTGGAAATGAAATACTAAGAGCTCATTCCACATTCCCATTTAGATGATGGATGGGGGACCTCCCTGATGGCCAAATGATTAAGAATCTGCCTGCCAATGCAGGGGACACGGGTCCAATCCCTGGTTCAGGAAGACTCCACATGCTGTGGGGCAGCTAAGCCTCTGCTACACCAACTACTAAGCCAGTGCTCTGGAGCCCAGGAGCCACAACTACTGAGCCTGGCTCTGCAACAAGAGAAACCACCACTATGAGAAGCAATTGGGTTTTTTGGTCTCTTTGGATCTGTTGTCCAGAACTGGCCCCAACAGTGCATGTACACAGTTATTTTTAGTCCCTTACAGATTTGTTCTATTTTGTTGCTTGAGGAGCAAGTACTGCAGCAAGGGGTCCCCGGTCCCAGTCTGTCTCACCACCAGGTGATCTAAGCAGAGGGCTAATGCTTATTTGAGCTTGAAGCTCTCACTTAAGGGGTATCTATTACTGGGTATCTCCTCGGTCCAGGGCTATGACTACACATGTTGGGTTTACATTTAGCTCTACCCTGCATCCAAGATAGAAATGTCAGAAGAAAACCTGTCCTTAGCCACTGTTGTGCCTAAAATCCATCATGTCCACCTTCTCATGAGCAATAAAGATATGGCAATCTCTGTTCTAATGTAGAACAACGACCGCTCTCTCGACTCTCATCTCTGTCTTCCAATACAACTACTATTGAAATAAATGAATTCACGAGGTCAAGCTTCTCAGATGCTTCCAGAGTAACTTTCGCTCTAGATCTCAAATTAATCAAACAATTTGCCCCTCTGAAGATTTTAAATACTGTTTTTAGGTATGGTAGAGTGGCCTCATGGGTGCCATGGTGACCGAGACAGACTCGTAATGACAGGGAGAGACCACAGTGTGGCTGGCACATTAGTGACTAAACCCGTGACAGTTAAGGGCAGCTGCCCATCCGGACCGCTGTGGGGTCCCTATCAGTCCTAGAGAAGTCGGAAATTGTAGAATCGATAACAGCACCATGTGATTTGGCAGCCACATAATGACCGAGGTTTCATGTCCTCAGAAAGTTCTCAAAGTCTTACACTTCAGTCCCGAGGAAATCTGAATCTATGAGATGCCAAGGTAATCAGCTGCAGAGTTGAAGTTTTGGTCCACAGAGTTATTTGGTTTCATAAAGATCCCCAAACTCTTGTCATGTGATTAAACTAAAATCAAAAAAATCTAAAGTCAAATTAAAACATTTGGGGTATAGAGACACATGTGAATTCGGGATGCTGCTAACACTTAAAAAAATAATAACTTTTCTTGTTAAATGTCAGCCTCAAGGCATTCCTGCCAAAGTTATTAAATGTATGCCATTAAACACACATACCCAAGTGAATGCTGCTGTAGGAACCTTATCTTTGGAATTTCCTGACCTGTGAGGGTTTCTTGTTTTCCATTTTTGGATGGAAGGCGTAAGCCCTTGCATTTAATTTCCTGGGGTTTTAGAGAAATGAAGAAAGAAGAGACAAGAAGGGGAAGGAGGAAAAGGAGAGAAAAGAGGAAAAGGAGAGAAAAGAGGAAAAAAGAAAAAAGAGCAGAAAAAAAACAGAAAGAGAGAAAGAGAAGAAACAGAAAAAGACATTTTCTCAAACCAAGAATCTGCATCCATCGGTTTGGCTCTTGCTGAGGAAGACTAATCGACGTATGAAAATAAGCTGGCTAAGTTCTCGGCAGTGCACAGCCCAGCCATGTAATTCTAAACCCTCATAACCTCAAAATCCTTAATCATTTCTTTCTTCAACTTGGCTTGGCTCTCCTGCCTCAGAGCGAACAGTACGTCTGCCAAATTCAGAGTTAAGCCTTCTCTCTCTCTCTCTCTCTTTTTTAAGCGACAAGACCACAATAAAGAGCGTATTTTGTTTTTTAAGAGGAGAAAGCGAACATCTTGCCCTAATCACCTCCATTGTACCATTTCAAACAGAACGAAAACTCCAAAGCCAAAAGTTCTTTACACACAGCTGATGCAACCATATCCAAACAGGCCAAGAAAAATTTCATCTTTGGACTGAAACTAAGTAACGTTAGCTGGTTTTAAAGAAAAGCCTAGAAGGCTGAAAAGAGCAGATGCTAGCTAAGAGAGAAAAGATAATGGGAATAACTGTTCACCAGGTTGATCTGTCTGCCCACAGATTACACAGTTGAAAGACTCCCAATTTCCCAGAACGAACCTGTCCCTGGGAGGCTGGGCCTCTTTGGAGGGACAGCCCAGAAAGGGCACAGAAGGGCTTCTCTGGGGAAGCACGACGGCCAGAAGCAGAAAAGTCACGAGAACACTCAGGGCTCTGGGGTTGGTGCTGGTTTGGGAAAGGATTTAGAATTAAAGAGATTGATTCAGACTTACTCAGAACATACAGAAGGAACTCTATCAATTCTCTTCTCCTCCTCCTGGATGCTCAGTTATGTCCCTCTTTAGGACCCCATGGACTATAATTCCCCAGGCTCTTCTGTCCTTGAGATTCTCTAGGCAAGAACACCGGAGTGGGTTGCCATTTCCTCCTCCAGGGGATCTTCAGGACCCAGGGATTGAACCTGCATCTCCTGTGTCTCCTGCACTGGCAGGTAGATTCTTTACCACTGAGCCAGCTGAGAAGCCCCCCTAAATTCTTTTATAGACACCACAAGACACTGACACCAAAGCCTGGTAAAGTTAGTACAATAAAATCCAAGTACAGACCAGTCCCATTTATAGAATACTAGACACCAAAATCTTAAATAGAATATTAGCAAATAGAATTGAGCTGTGCAGTAAAAGAATAATGAACAAGAACAAAGTGGGAGTTCATCCCCCAAATATTAGCATATAAATAGTGAATTTATCTTCACCATCAAAGGAGAAGAACCATATGACCATATATATTTTATGAAAAGTAATTTTTTTTTTATGAAAAGTAATTTGACAAAACCCAATCCTAATGTATTCAACTGTTAGTGGAAAGAGGATTACCCATGAACACTACCTTGATAGCATGAAAACAACTCCAACAGGAGTGCTTGAAAGTAGAATACCAGAGGCATTATCACTAAAGCTAGGGTGAGACAAGGTCGCCCAGTGCCATCAGCACTAGTATTTCACACTGTGATGAAAATATTAGTCAGAGAGAGAATTTGGAGACACAAATCAAAAAGAAAAACATAAAATGATAATATTTTATAGACAATGTGATTATATACATGGAAACGCCAAGAAAATCAACTGACAATTAGAAACAATAAGAAACTTTTTTAAGGGATCTTTTAAATGTGCAATATATAAAAATAAATGGTTTTCTTGGATACACAAACTGTATAATGAGAAAAAAGATTTCATGAACAATGGTAACAAAAAGATAAAAAACTTAGGAAAATAAACTTAGCAAATATATAGAATTCCAATTAAAAGCTGACATACGTGTGTACAATTTGATAGTGCAGTATAAACATTTAGAAAAATACACCCAAGAATATTCAAGACAGTTTTGAATAAGGAGAATAATTAGGAAGTAAATAAGAGATCTATAATTATTAAAAAGGAGACCAAATGACCATTTCTATGTATATTACATAATAGAATATACAGAATGTTCAAAAGAACCCACTGATTACTAGTAACAATAATAAATTTCTGTAAGCTATGCTAGACAGTAAAACAGATTATGAGGTTAAAATAATTAGAACTGTTTGGTCCTAGAAAAGAAATAGGTATCCTGATTAATTAAACAGAGACAGCCAGAAAAAAATAAAGCTAACACTTATTAATCATTTACTATATACTAGGCTTCGATTTAACTTATGTTTACAAATATTTACTTATCCAATATTCACCACAAAACTGTGACGTGGTTACTATAATTATCTCCATTTTACAGATCAGTCAAATGAGGCTCAGATTGAGCAGCTTGTCCAAAGTCACACAGTCAGGAAGCAGTGACGCTGACAAGCTCTCTGGCTCTAGTCTTCCTTAACACTGTATTCTGCTCATCACAGCATTATTTGTAAACTGGAAACAACCTAAGTGTGTACCAGTAGGGAAACGACTAACTAAAATACAGTTTAGTCACATGATGTGAAAATGTCAGTTAGAAAAGGAAGGTGAAAAACAGGCGGTAACATGGAAATATCTCAATGATATCTTAAGTAAAACACAGTTGGTATAGAGTACGATTATATATTTTTAACAGGTATAATATATGTGTGTGTATTTCTAGAAATATGTGTGTGTGTGTTTCTAGAATAGGCAAACTTTCTTGCCCTAGAAGAAAACGTAAGAAATTAGGTCTCTGGCACCCCAAGAATCCTTCCTGACAGACCATGCTGAGTGGGGGACTGACAGGAGTGACTCTGTTTCCAGAAGACTCCTCTGGCTTCTGAGGAGGAAAACACTAGAGGTCAGGGGAAGGGTGAATATATAAAAATAAATGGTTTTCTTGGATAACATGAAATGGCTAATGGTAACAAAAAGATAAAAAACTTAGGAAAATAAACTTAGCAAATATATAGAATTCCAATTAAAAGCTGACATACGTGTGTACAATTTGATAGTGCAGTATAAACATTTAGAAAAATACACCCAAGAATATTCAAGACAGTTTTGAATAAGGAGAATAATTAGGAAGTAAATAAGAGATCTATAATTATTAAAAAGGAGACCAAATGACCATTTCTATGTATATTACATAATAGAATATACAGAATGTTCAAAAGAACCCACTGATTACTAGTAACAATAATAAATTTCTGTAAGCTATGCTAGACAGTAAAACAGATTATGAGGTTAAAATAATTAGAACTGTTTGGTCCTAGAAAAGAAATAGGTATCCTGATTAATTAAACAGAGACAGCCAGAAAAAAATAAAGCTAACACTTATTAATCATTTACTATATACTAGGCTTCGATTTAACTTATGTTTACAAATATTTACTTATCCAATATTCACCACAAAACTGTGACGTGGTTACTATAATTATCTCCATTTTACAGATCAGTCAAATGAGGCTCAGATTGAGCAGCTTGTCCAAAGTCACACAGTCAGGAAGCAGTGACGCTGACAAGCTCTCTGGCTCTAGTCTTCCTTAACACTGTATTCTGCTCATCACAGCATTATTTGTAAACTGGAAACAACCTAAGTGTGTACCAGTAGGGAAACGACTAACTAAAATACAGTTTAGTCACATGATGTGAAAATGTCAGTTAGAAAAGGAAGGTGAAAAACAGGCGGTAACATGGAAATATCTCAATGATATCTTAAGTAAAACACAGTTGGTATAGAGTACGATTATATATTTTTAACAGGTATAATATATGTGTGTGTATTTCTAGAAATATGTGTGTGTGTGTTTCTAGAATAGGCAAACTTTCTTGCCCTAGAAGAAAACGTAAGAAATTAGGTCTCTGGCACCCCAAGAATCCTTCCTGACAGACCATGCTGAGTGGGGGACTGACAGGAGTGACTCTGTTTCCAGAAGACTCCTCTGGCTTCTGAGGAGGAAAACACTAGAGGTCAGGGGAAGGGTGAATTTCAAATGACTAAGGCGGCAGCAGTGGAGGAGATGCAGCCAGATTTAAGAAAATGCTTTAACACGAGAACTGATGGACTGGCTGATGGACTAGACTGGCACTGTGTGAAAAAGAGAGAAAGCAAAAATGACTCAGGTTTGGGGCGGAAGCAAAAGGACGGGTGGGATCATTTAATAGAAGGCAGAAGAAGAAGGGGACGACGGAGGACGAGACGGTTGAGTGGCGTCGCCGGCTCAATGGACGGAACTCTGAACAGGCTCTGGGAGATGGTGAAGGACAGGGAAGCCCGACATGCTGCAGTCCATGGAGTCGCAAAGAGTCAGATACGACTGAATGACCAAACTGACTGGCTGACCGTTTAATAAGATAGCAGCTATCTGCGGAGAAGATGGTTTTAGTAGTGGCCCAGTTTGAGGGTTTAGACATGTTAAGTCCAAGCTATTAGATGACCAAATGGAGACCAAGCAGGAGGTCCAAACCTGAGGCTCGAGAGGGTCATGGCCGGAGACATCCCTCTGGGAGTCACAGGCACATAGGCTGACAGTTAAAACCATGGGAGTGGATGAGACCACTTAAGGCAGTGGGTGGAGAGATGGAGGAGAGGAGGCCTGATCCTGGGATGGGCTGAAGGGGATGTTACTCGACATGTGGAAGGAGAGGAGAAGGGAGCTGAGAAGGGCAGCCAGCGCAGTGTGGCTATCAGGGAAGCGGGTGGTCCAGAAGTCTAGTGAACACAGGGTGTCAAGGTGGGGGCGGGGTGGGGGGGAGCGTGTCAGGTTGGTCCGTAAATGCTAAGCGAGGTCAATCAAGGAGAGAACAGAGAACTGACAAATGGGATTTAGCAAGACAGCGGTCGCAGGCGGACCTGGCCACGCGCGGCTGCAGGAGAAGCAGCACAAGCCCGCTGTGGGGAGTCGAGCTAAACACAGGAGGGAGCAGGTGGTGAGAGCAGGGAGAGAACCAGTCGGAGGCGTTTTCCCACAGTAGATGGTTTCCAGATGAGCCGCCATCAAGCCCATCGCACATTACAGAAACAGACTAGAGATGAGGCTCAAAACAGAACTCGTTTCCAAAGCACAGATTTTACCTTCCAGCATTCACAGGTCTTCTTATTTAAGGTATTTTAATAGTATGAAATATTCACTGTGTGAGCATCTATACGTATAAATGTTAGACAGACCGTGAGAGGGCCGGGGCAGGCCGGGCAGTGTGTTTCTGCAGTCCAACCAAGACAAACAGGAAAGGAAGGGGCAGAGGGGTCTCGGAGCGCCATGCACAGCGGCGTCAGGATGAGCCCCAGTGAGGAGACCGCCCGGTGTTCACACACATTTTCACTTCACTTTTGGTGGCTGTCTGAGTTATAAGCACTCACTACAAGCACCCCGTTTACGGGGTGATCCTTCAAACCAAACACTCTTTTCTGAGGACAAGGAACAAGCAGAAAACACCTGTCTATCCGTCACCACATTTTCAGGTTTAATCAAGGAACCATCTTAACTTCTGGACAGTCTTGACTAACTACAAGATTTGACAGTTGAATAAACAGGCTGAGAACAGCCAGTTGCCAAGTGACAGAAAGTCACCGTCACCTACCTGTGGTCAGCACTGGCTTTCTGTCTCCCGCTCCACAGTCTTCTGTTTACAGAGGGAGGCGGGGGCGAGGAGGGCAGGGGCGGGGGAGGGAGAGAGGGCAGGGGAGGTAGGGTCCTTCTCTCTTTCTGCAAGCTGATGCCTGGGTTCCCATCCTTGTCTCCTTCTCCACCATGTTTGAAAGTTCTCCGGGGTTTGGGCAGGGGGTTGATGAAGGGTTTCCCGGGAGAGTCCTCTAAGCCCCGGTATACACTCTCCAGGCTCTGGTCGCAGGGCCTCCTGCACAAGCCTTTCCTTTCCTCCGCAGCCTCAGGGCCCGGCTCCCTGGCTTCCAGGTCCGAGCGGTGGGCCCTGAATTCCCAGCTGTTCCCACCCCCACGGGTCTCAGGAAGGGTGGGACCCTCCTCGGCCTTGTCCGGCAGGCAGTGTGGGGAATAACACGTGCCTGGTAACTGGGGATCCAAGCCGGCAGACCCGTCCTTCAGCGCCTGCTCGAGTTTCTTGACCTGCTTCAGCACAGAGAGGCTGTCATTCTGAAAGCGCTGTTTGCCAAGCCTGGGCTCCCGGCCTCTGCCCAAGCTGGCAGCCAGCTCCCGGGCTGGCTGGCTCAGGTCTGGCCTCCGCTCTGCATCCTGTGCTCCGACTTTCACGACCTTTTCGCCATCCTGTCGACATGCACAGCCGGCGTTCACTGTGTGAGCATCTATACGTATAAATGTTAGACAGACCGTGAGAGGGCGGCAGGCGGGCAGTGTGTTTCTGCAGTCCAACCAAGACAAACAGGAAAGGAAGGGGCAGAGGGGTCTCGGCGCCATGCACAGCGGCGTCAGGATGAGCCCCAGTGAGAGACCGCCCGGTGTTCACACACATTTTCACTTCACTTTTGGTGGCTGTCTGAGTTATAAGCACTCACTACAAGCACCCCGTTTACGGGGTGATCCTTCAAACCAAACACTCTTTTCTGAGGACAAGGAACAAGCAGAAAACACCTGTCTATCCGTCACCACATTTTCAGGTTTAATCAAGGAACCATCTTAACTTCTGGACAGTCTTGACTAACTACAAGATTTGACAGTTGAATAAACAGGCTGAGAACAGCCAGTTGCCAAGTGACAGAAAGTCACCGTCACCTACCTGTGGTCAGCACTGGCTTTCTGTCTCCCGCTCCACAGTCTTCTGTTTACAGAGGGAGGCGGGGGCGAGGAGGGCAGGGGCGGGGGAGGGAGAGAGGGCAGGGGAGGTAGGGTCCTTCTCTCTTTCTGCAAGCTGATGCCTGGGTTCCCATCCTTGTCTCCTTCTCCACCATGTTTGAAAGTTCTCCGGGGTTTGGGCAGGGGGTTGATGAAGGGTTTCCCGGGAGAGTCCTCTAAGCCCCGGTATACACTCTCCAGGCTCTGGTCGCAGGGCCTCCTGCACAAGCCTTTCCTTTCCTCCGCAGCCTCAGGGCCCGGCTCCCTGGCTTCCAGGTCCGAGCGGTGGGCCCTGAATTCCCAGCTGTTCCCACCCCCACGGGTCTCAGGAAGGGTGGGACCCTCCTCGGCCTTGTCCGGCAGGCAGTGTGGGGAATAACACGTGCCTGGTAACTGGGGATCCAAGCCGGCAGACCCGTCCTTCAGCGCCTGCTCGAGTTTCTTGACCTGCTTCAGCACAGAGAGGCTGTCATTCTGAAAGCGCTGTTTGCCAAGCCTGGGCTCCCGGCCTCTGCCCAAGCTGGCAGCCAGCTCCCGGGCTGGCTGGCTCAGGTCTGGCCTCCGCTCTGCATCCTGTGCTCCGACTTTCACGACCCTTTTATGCCGCTCATCCTGTCGACTTTCCACATCCAGCTGCGTTCCGTTCTGAGCCTCAGGGGCCCGCGTCCTCGAGCCATCACTGCTTCTCCTCTCCGTCACACAGGACGTCAGGTAATCCTCCTGGCCGTCGGCCTTCCTGCCAGGGGCAGAAGTGGGCAACTCCCTTTTCCCTTCCCATTCTGATATCTTGTCCTTTATGCGGAGGGATGTGTGCCGGGCTCTGCCTGGGGCGGGAGGGCAGGGGTGCTGAACACCGCCCAGCTGCCTCTTGCCGGCCCTGCTGGCTCCTTTACCGCTGAGGTCTGAAGCGGGGTCGCTGATGATCATATCTGAGCTGAACATGTTCTGCTGAGAACAGTCCACTCTGGGCTCTAGCGTCAGGTTATGGAGGTGCTCCAGTAGGCTTCTTCGGAAGGCGGGGTCCTGATCAGTCTCTAGAAAAGGGATGGAGGACCTAATTGGCAGCCTTTGAGCGTCTTCCCCAGCCTTTGGACCTTCCATCTTGACCCTAGACAAGAAAGACAAACTCTGAGTGAGGCATTCTTGGTTATTGTTCTTGACTAGTCATAGCAATGTGCTAGAACTTACATATAAATGTGAGATACTAGTTGGACACTACAAACATTGAAATCATTTAAAAAATCACTTTATGTTTCTCTTAGGGAGACAGCATGGTGGAATGAAAGCAGCTCTTGGACTGTGGAGTCCAACAGACATGGGTATAAATCGTAGTTCAACCAATGACCCGCTGTGTGACCTTGGGTAAGTTGCTTAACTTCTCTAAACCTCAGTTTCATCAACTGTGAAATGGGAATAATAATAAACATCTCTATCAAGATGGCTGTAAACACTTAATAAGCTAGCCCATATAAATGGCCGTTATCATTATTAGCATTCTCCTGCTGAAAATAGAAGATTCATGAGACAGAAGATTATACCAACAGATGATCCTTTGGAATGACTATTTAAATATTAAAACAGTGCCGTAAGTCATGAAAGAAAGAAACAGTCACTCAGTTATGTCCGATTCTTTGCAACTCCATGGACTGTGGCCCCCCACCCCCAGACTCCTCTGTCCATGGAACTCTCGAGGCAGGAATACTAGAATGGGTTTCCATTTCCTCTTCCAGGAGATCGTCCCGATCGAGGTATCAAACCCAGGTTTCCTGCACTGCAGATGGATTCTTTACTGTCCGAGCCCATTCTGGCCTGCAGAAATTGTCCTGATTTGAATGGGTAAAGCCACAATGACTGGCTGCATTTGAAAGGAACCTCCTCTAGGATGTAAACCCTGCTAGCTGGTCTCTCTGTGAGGACAGGGACTGTTCTGAGTTGTGGCCTCTTTGTCTACCACTTCCTCCCTAGCACCCCGAACAACACCCAGCGGAGCAGATGGTCAATATATATATAATATATATATATGTATATATATATTATATATATTTTTTTTTAAAAAAAACTTTTATTTTACTTTTAACTTTTACAGAGTTTTGTTGTTTACAGATATGTATGTTCTCAGATTAGTCATATGTGTATCCCCTCCATCCCATCCCTCCAGACCGTCATTTAGCACCCGTGAAGGATCTGCTTCAATAAATAGTTACTGCATGAATGTGCAGTAATAAACAAGCAGATTCAAATCTCCTGCATGGCCTAGCACTATTCAATAGAGTGGCCACCAGCCACATGTGACTATTTAAACTAAAATCAAATGAAAGTTTCGCATGTCAAGAACTTGATGGCCACCTTTGGCTATCGGTTACCATATTGGATAGAGTAGAAGACCATTCCCATCACTGCAGAAAGTTCTCACCTAACACGTATGTGTGGGGATATAGGTCTCCAAATGTGACTTGAGAAGATTAGTTAGTGCCACCAAGATGTTAAAAATTATTCTGAAGGAAAATCAGAATACTTTAAGCTTTTCTGAGCATGAGAGTCTTGGGTATTTTGAAACGTGAATCATTCTCCCACCAGCAAAGGTCCTGACTGAGCACAGTGACCTTAAATATATCAAGGTGAGCAAACATGATGGACCGACTTCATGGTGCATGTTTTCTGAATCTATAGGAACTCAGAAATTCCAGGTAAAGTTCACACGAGGGATGAATAACTAGCAATTTCATGCATCCTGTTACTACTTAGCTTTCCAGTCCAGAGACTAATGGTTGTTTACAGAAAGACTTCTTCCTGGATTGGGACATTACCATGTAAATTATGTTGTTTTTCTTGGTTGCTTAGCATAAATCAGAAACTTGTGAAACTGCAAACCAATTTTCATATATTAAAGATAGCTGGGGGATGGGGACAAGGACATGCATATGACTGATCTGGGAACATACATGTATGTGAACAACAAAACTCTGTAACAATATAAAAAATAATAAAAAAATTAAAGAGAAAAAACAGATTAAAAAAGAGAGATAGCTATCAAAGCAGAATTCCTTATTTAAACAATCAATTAGCATTCATAACAGAGAGCTTACAAAAAAGAAACATTTTTTTAATGGTTCTGTTACCACTGAGGACGTTAGCATGCATTCAAATTTTAGTCAGAATCCGTTAGTTATTTTACTGAGAGTTCCAAAGGCAGAAAGTTAAGTCCTTGCTCTCACTGAGTGAGACGCAAGACGAAGAGACAGGACACATTAAAAACACCATCTAAGTTAGTTTACGCTTAGTGATAACTGATGATACATAATCATATGTACTATTAAGCAGTACTGGCAGTACATAAATATATGACTCTAGAGGCAAAGGGATCTGGGTTTGGGCCTTGGCTTCATTTTTTTTTTTTTTTGCACCTTAAAATGAGAACACTGAAATTTGATTGGTGCAGAGGCCAAATTTGTTTGCTGCACTCAGTACATAGCAGGCAGTCAATAAATAAAGTGAATGAATGGATGAGTTAATACACGTAATGTATCCAGACTATAGTGTACAAGTCTTGATAGCGATAAATGATAACTAGTATTGCTGTAATGATTATAGCTATTGTCTAAGAGGGCTTTACTGGTGGCTCAGAAAGTAAAGAATCCACCTGCAATGCGAGACACCTGGGTTTGAACCCTGGGTCAGGAAGATCCCCTGGAGGAACACATGACAACCCATTCCAGTATTCTTGCCTGGAGAGGCCCCAAGGACAAAGAAACCCGGTAGGCTGTGGTCCATGGTGTCGTAAAGAGTAGGACATGACTGAGCGGCTAAGCGCGGCACAGATTGTCTAAGATCCCAAACATCTGGAGCGACTCATAATCACTAAGGCTCCATCTAAAAACTGAAGAGGAAGAAAAGGCTAGTCTGCTAGAAAACTCCTCTGGAATTACAAAGCTCAAGCAGCAGTGGCAGGATGATGAAACCAGGGGCAGAGTGCCTTCTCCACCTGTTGTTGGACCCAAGAATTTCTCGAGTCCTGTTTTCCAGGATTCTGTGGCCCTTGAAAGGGAGCTGGACTGGGAGGCACAGTTTCGAACAGTTCAGTGACTTCCTCTCCCCTGCAGAATGTGAGAAAGGGTGCCGGAGGAAAGGGCTTCATCTGGGGAGAAAACAACCCTGCTGACAGACAGTGCGCAGAAAGGTCCACCTGTGTGGGAGGGTGCAGCTGCAAAGCTTGAGGGTTCACCAATAACTAAAACACCTGTGCAAAACAGCTAACCAATAAGGACCTCCTGCACAGCACGGGGAACTCTGTTACGCGGCAGCCTGGATGGGAGGGGAGGCTGGGGGAGAATGGACACTTGTGTATGCATGGCTGAGTCCCTTCACTGTCCACTTGAAATGATCATAACATTGTTCATTGGCTGTGCCCCAATATAAAATAAGACGTTAAGAATAAATAAATAAAATGCAGTTTCAAGAAAACAGTGCATGGAGACGGCTCACGGGAGGCTCACCGCAACAGCTTAAACCAGAACGCTTCCTTGGTTCAGGGAGGCGGGGTCAGTGAGGAGGGAGGGGCAGTAGAGAAAGAAAGGAGACTGAGAACCTGGGCCAATTTCTGCGCTCCTGGGGGAGAAAGGTTCTTACAATTTGTAGCCCAGGTTTTCAGCCCGACCGTGGCTGCCCTTGGCCGGCTGGCAGGCTGTCATTATGTCAACACCAAGAGGAACGCGAGGGGCCTGCGGAGCAGGGGTGCACTCCGAGCCGGGGCAGATCCAGGACCACACCCTGGACAACTCGCGCCTGGCGGGTCCCACCCTGAAGGAGATGACAGGGACGCACCGTACAGCATCCCTGACGCAGCAAGGGGTGGGGTCACAGCCTGAGGCCCACCCAAGTCAGACCCCAGGCCAGTGCTGCTCACACGTGCGTGCGTGTGGATGTGCGCATGGGTATGTCTTTTAGATAAAGAAGCCAAACATTTTTAGAAAACGTACAACCTTAGAAAGTAAAACAGAGATATCAGTACAAGCAGACACTCTTTCAAAGCTCTGTAAGAACCAGTGGCGAACTAACAGACCCCAGAGAAGAGTCATCACTTTGTTTGAAACCAGAAATAAACTGGGACTTCCCTGGTGGTCCAGTCGTTACGAATCTGCCTTCCGATGCAGAGGACGCAGGTTCGGTCCCTGATTGGGGACCTATGATCCCACATGCTGCAACTAAGACCCAACGCAGCCAAATAAATAATTTTTAAAAAAGAAAGAAAGAAACCCCCTGTGTGGAGGTGCAGCTGAAACGGGTTCACCAATAACTAAAACACCTGTGCAAAACAGCTAACCAATAAGGACCTCCTGCACAGCACGGGGAACTCTGTTACGCGGCAGCCTGGATGGGAGGGGAGGCTGGGGGAGAATGGACACTTGTGTATGCATGGCTGAGTCCCTTCACTGTCCACTTGAAATGATCATAACATTGTTCATTGGCTGTGCCCCAATATAAAATAAGACGTTAAGAATAAATAAATAAAATGCAGTTTCAAGAAAACAGTGCATGGAGACGGCTCACGGGAGGCTCACCGCAACAGCTTAAACCAGAACGCTTCCTTGGTTCAGGGAGGCGGGGTCAGTGAGGAGGGAGGGGCAGTAGAGAAAGAAAGGAGACTGAGAACCTGGGCCAATTTCTGCGCTCCTGGGGGAGAAAGGTTCTTACAATTTGTAGCCCAGGTTTTCAGCCCGACCGTGGCTGCCCTTGGCCGGCTGGCAGGCTGTCATTATGTCAACACCAAGAGGAACGCGAGGGGCCTGCGGAGCAGGGGTGCACTCCGAGCCGGGGCAGATCCAGGACCACACCCTGGACAACTCGCGCCTGGCGGGTCCCACCCTGAAGGAGATGACAGGGACGCACCGTACAGCATCCCTGACGCAGCAAGGGGTGGGGTCACAGCCTGAGGCCCACCCAAGTCAGACCCCAGGCCAGTGCTGCTCACACGTGCGTGCGTGTGGATGTGCGCATGGGTATGTCTTTTAGATAAAGAAGCCAAACATTTTTAGAAAACGTACAACCTTAGAAAGTAAAACAGAGATATCAGTACAAGCAGACACTCTTTCAAAGCTCTGTAAGAACCAGTGGCGAACTAACAGACCCCAGAGAAGAGTCATCACTTTGTTTGAAACCAGAAATAAACTGGGACTTCCCTGGTGGTCCAGTCGTTACGAATCTGCCTTCCGATGCAGAGGACGCAGGTTCGGTCCCTGATTGGGGACCTATGATCCCACATGCTGCAACTAAGACCCAACGCAGCCAAATAAATAATTTTTAAAAAAGAAAGAAAGAAACCACCTGTAGAAGTGGAAACGCCTAAACAGAGCTACTCGACTCTTCTACTGCTCAGATGCTGGGTGTAAATCCACTGCCTTCGGCTTTGGAACCCCGCACGGAGAGACCCTCCGAGAGGCTCAAAACCCAGGAGGGGCAAATACCCAGCCACTAGGTCACCCGCCTGGTCTACTGAAAACTAGGAGATGGTCTTAGCCGGCCCAGGCACTCCACGGAACATCTCAAACCTGAAAGGTGCTAAGGACCACGCAGATACCAAAGCAGCAGCTCAGTGGAGAGGCAGCGGTTTTACTAACACCCCAGGACCTAAATCCAGCACCTTAGACCGCCTGGGCACACTACCTGCGTGAACACTGCAGGATCTGACCTGAGGGAACTGATTCAACTTCAGCAGCAAGTCCCTCTCAGAAGTCTGGGTCTCTCATCAGGAGAACAAACGGACCCCGTTTAGGTGGGCGTGGCTATGGAGACAGGGCCGTCAGGGAATACCAACGAGAGATCCGCCCTCCAATTCTTCTGAAGAGCACGAACATGAGGGGCAGGGATCCCTCTTGGCGGAGAGAAGGTGACTCCTTGACTAGAGGTTCAGAGCGTACGCAGACTCTGAGGTTCCGTCTTTTCCACTGAGCCTCGAACCCCACTCTCAGCTCCTTCTCACATTTCCAAGACTCCTGCTCCCTCTCCTAGGAGGCTTTACCGGCCAAGTGATAGGGTGGCTCCGCAAGGCCCAGCCAAGGCATCCCTTTCTCCCAAGAAAACAAAGGGCTGGGCTTCAAGACGCGCATGTGACTCTTTGGAGTGAGGAAAGGAAGGTTAGAGGCAGAAAGGGAAAGAGAACCGTGACAACATGGACAACCAATTCAAAAGGAGGTCAGGAAATGGTGAGCTAGAGAACCATCAGGAGATGCCATGTGTTTGCGGAGGAGGACGGAGCTTGGGCCCGAGTGCCCCCAGAACCCAGCTGCCCCCATTCCCAGGGAGTGGTACCCTGCACTGGGGGATATGTCAGCGCTGAGAGCAGGCGCAGCTCTTAACATAAGCCAGGCCCCGGGGCTCCCCTCCCGTTAGAAAGGAGAGCCTGACAGGCCTCTCGGGGACAGGAAGGAACTCACTGCCCTCTCATAATGCTCTGCCAGGCTTCTGGAGCCTCTCCATCCGGCTGGGCTGGCAGACACTGCTCTTCTGTCCTGCGTCTGGCAGAGGCCCCACCGGACTCGAGGACAGCAGCCGCGGCCCGCTGCCCTCCGCACGTCGGCACTCCGCCTCCCCACGGACCGAGCCCACGGCGACGGAGCGGTGGTCCGCGTGAGCAGCTGGCATCCGCTCACTGACACTAAGAATAGGGGCCAGGCCCTGTGCTGGATGTTGTGGGGATTCGCAGATGAGTAAGCCATGGTCTCCGCCCCCGGAGGGAGCGCCAGGACTGTGCCTGGGTCACGATCAGCCCCGTAACCACCCCCCTCCCCAAAGGGAACAGTGTCTCCAGATTTCCCACGAAGCCACAGCTTTTTAAAAAAGCACAAAGCCCACTGTGTCTAATGCACAGAGAACCCTGTATGAACTCTGAGGCTAAGGGTCCCAAGACACGCTTTAAAAACATGGTACTTAAGTGAACTTGACTCCCATCAGGCCATAATGACTTCCGGTTCAGAAACCACAGTCTCTGGAGACCCATCTGAGACCCGAGTCGGAGAAGCGCGTTCAAGGGAGCTTCAGGGGCTGGAGCTGAGCCCGGCGTGGACCCGGAGTACACTCGGCCATCAGCTCACCCACATTTCTGAATTCACAGAATAGAAAGTGCTGCTCCCACAAAATTTTTTTTTGGAAGTCACTCAGTCATGTCTGACTCTTTACGACCCCATGAACCAGCCATTGGAATCCTCCAGGCAAGAATACTGGAGTAGGGAGTCATTCCCTTCTCCAGGGGATCTTCCCAACCCAGAGCTCAAACCCAGGTCTCCAGCACTGCAGGCAGATTCTCTATCCTCTGAGCCACTAGGGAAGCCCAAGAATAATGGAGTGGGTAGCTTATCACATCTCCAGAGAATCTTCCCGACCCAGGAATCGATTTGGGGTCTCCTGCATTGCAGGTTCTTTACCAGCTGAGCCACTGGGGAAGCCCGACAGAACTTCAACACTTCCGTTATGTCTGTCACATTTCAAGGTCACTAATTAGGTGACAAGCCTAGCCTAACTGGCTAGGTGGGTGTACTCTGCGACTTAAGTTACTAAGACAAACTTCTCCATCATTTTAGAGCTTTGGGACTCCAAGATGGGGCTGTTTCCTGAAGTGTGGGCCATTGAAGGTCTGATCCAGTCCAACTGAGAGCCTTGTCAGACATGTAGGTTCCCGGGCACCATCCCAGTGCACCAAAACCACCTGTCTGGGGCCGGCCTGGAACCTGCATTTAAATATGGTAAAGCAGGGAATTCCTTGGTGGTCCAATGGTTAGGACTCAGTTCTTTCACTGCTGAGGCCTGAGTTCAATCCCTGGCTGGGGGAACTGTTCGCCTCCCAGCACACCAAAACAAACAAAAACAACAATAAACCCATAAATATGGTAGGTCAAAGGCCTTGGTGGCTTTCACAATCCAAAGTCTCTTAATTTCTTGTTAGGCAATTTGGCCTTGTGATCCAAGCAGGCTGGTTTGCAGGAGGTATTATACATGCATGACTAGTAATAACACATTTTCCCACTCAACAGCTGTAAAAATAGAACTTCCCATTCATTAGTAGATGAGCTTAATTAGTACCAATTATTTGAATTAGAATTAAAATGTCCTACCAAATTCTAAAGGCAGGTGATGGGCACATCAAAGTTCACATGTTTTCTGCACATGTGAACACTTTTTTAACACTTACCAATTGAAGAAGATATTTTATTAAATGCCAACATCTATAGCTGATTATGTTTACCAGTCTAGTCCATAATTTAATCCTGCTTTTCTCCTTGCTAAGGTGAATACTGTAAAGTCTGGTTTTGACTCCTGTTTCTCCTTGGGCATCAATGTCAAGCCAACTTGAGGGTAAAGTCAGAGGTGGTGGGAGAGTCTTCAAAGCTTTTAATCTGTTAGGAGCTCCCTTCAAATGTCTCAATATCACTTCTTTGAAATACCTTTACTTTTTCAAGAGAAAGAGAGAGATTATAGTGAGTGAGATGCTTCTGAATAGCCTCAAAACCCCACAGAAAATGGGCTTGCTCCAGACCTACATTACTACATCAAAATGCTATATTATTTGGAGATGCCTTTAAGTTTACCTACTGAGGCTTAAAATTCCAGCCCAGGGCTTCTCTGGTGGTCCAGTGGGTAAAGAGTCTGCCTTGGGGGTGGGAAGGGGGGGATATACATATGACTAGTCTGGGAACATACATGTCTGTAAACAACAAAACTCTGTAAAAGTTAAGAGCAAAATAAAAGTTTAAAAAAAAAAAAAAAGAGTCTGCCTTGCAATGCAAGTGGTGCCGTTTGATCCCTGGCCTGGGAAGATCCCACATGCCAAGGAGCGGCTGAACTGGTGTGTCCAATTATGAGCTGGCGCTCTGGAGCGCATGCGCCCAGAGCCAGTACTCTGCGACGAGCGAGGCCACTGCAATGGGAGGCTCACACAGGCCAAAGAATAAAGATGGATGAGAATAAATAAATAAATAAACAATAAAAGAAACCAATTTAAAAAAAATGATTAAAAAAAGAAACTCAAGCCCGATCTCTGAAAACACATTTTTAAAGGGTGGAGGGCAGGTTACAGTACCAATTGTGAGATCATTCATTTAAAACAAGTACTTCCTCCAAAAGGATGAAGATTTTAACACAGATGTAAAGTGCTTTTCTACAAGTAGGATGGAGAAGGTTGACATATCAGATCTTTCTCTCAGCGCAGTTCTTACAGGAGAGCCTGAGGATGCACAAAGGAGGCAAGGGAGCAGCCTTGTGTGTAGAGAAGCCAGGCGTCCCCAGCCAGGAGATGGTAACTCCCATGCCGGCTGCTCTGCTTCCCGCAAAGCCATTGGAGGAAACGCTAGGCAAAGCCAGGAGGGAAAGTCACCTGCTGGAGCCAGCAGTCTTCAACACCAGGAGCACAGGAAGGCAGCTGCTCGTGGTCGGAAGCCTGGTCTCTCACAAGGATGCACTGTGCATACTTTGTTCTGAGCATGAGTTAATTATCATTTATGATACTGAAAAATTATGTAGGATGCCAGTGATTGCTGATATCACCCGACAGTAATATCAACCCTCTTCCTATTGGCTCTGCTGGGGTTTTTATGTTGGGAACAGGGAGATGACAGTCATACGTGGTCAACAAAAATTTTGCTATCAAAGTCACTCAGAAAGAGACGTCTGGACAGTATTCGTTTGTGCTTGTGTGCTAAGTCACTTTGGTTACTCTGTGTGTCCCCATGGACTGTAGCCCCACAAGCTCTTCCATCCATAGGGATTCTCCAAGCAAGAATAGGAGTTGTCATGCCCCGCTCCAGGGTATCTCTCAGACTCCTGCATTGGCAGGCAGCTCTTTACCACTCATGCCACCTGGGAAAACCAATATTAGTTTATAGACTGTTATATTAAAAAAAAAAATCTGGACATGTGTTAAGTCACAGGGAGATGGGGTGGAGGGAAAGGGAGGAAGAACTGATTCTCCCCAAATCTTAAAAAAAAAACAATTATTTATTTATTTGGCCGCACCAGATCTTAGTTGAGTAGGATCGTTTTTTTTTTTTTTTTTTTTAATTTTGGCCTCTTTTTTAATTGGTCTTTCATTTATTTATTTTCATTCATCTTTATTCTTTGGCCTGTGTGGGCCTCCCACGGCAGCGGCCTCTCTCATCGCAGAGCATTGGCTCTGGGTACATATACTCCAGAGCGCCGGCTAGTAATTGGACACACCAGTCCAGCCACTCCGTGGCATGTGGGATCTTCCCAGGCCAGGGATCGAACTGGCGCCCCTTGCACTGCAAGGCAGACTCTTTACCCACTGGACCACTAGGGAAGCCCTGCGTAGGATCTTTGGTCTTTAGTTGTAGCATGAAGGATCTAGTTCCCTGACCAGGGATTGAACCCAGACCCTTTGCAGTGGGAGTGAGGACTCATATGTAGCCACTGGACCACCAGGGAAGTCCTATCCCGAGATCCTAAAACAAAAACAGTGATTTCAGTAAAAAAGGAAATCTGGAAATGCTGATCAACTGATGAAATGGTAAACTAACAAAATGTGGTCTAGCCACACAGCGTAGTGCTGTTCAGTTTCGTGTTAACAAGGAAGCAAGGGCCATTACATGCTCCAGTATGTTGAAACTTGAAAACACGCTAAGTGAAGAAAGCCAGAAACAAGAGGAATACTACATGATTCTATCTACAGGAAATGACCAGGACAGGCAAATCCACAGAGGAAGGGGAACGGGGATGACTGCCAACAGGTGAAGGTATCTTCTAGAGGTGATGGAGGTATTCTGTAATCAGACAGTAAGAATAGCTGCACAACATAGTGACTTGGGTTTTACTTTCTGTGTGTCCCCATGGACTGTAGCCCCACAAGCTCTTCCATCCATAGGGATTCTCCAAGCAAGAATAGGAGTTGTCATGCCCCGCTCCAGGGTATCTCTCAGACTCCTGCATTGGCAGGCAGCTCTTTACCACTCATGCCACCTGGGAAAACCAATATTAGTTTATAGACTGTTATATTAAAAAAAAAAATCTGGACATGTGTTAAGTCACAGGGAGATGGGGTGGAGGGAAAGGGAGGAAGAACTGATTCTCCCCAAATCTTAAAAAAAAAAACAATTATTTATTTATTTGGCCGCACCAGATCTTAGTTGAGTAGGATCGTTTTTTTTTTTTTTTTTTTTAATTTTGGCCTCTTTTTTAATTGGTCTTTCATTTATTTATTTTCATTCATCTTTATTCTTTGGCCTGTGTGGGCCTCCCACGGCAGCGGCCTCTCTCATCGCAGAGCATTGGCTCTGGGTACATATACTCCAGAGCGCCGGCTAGTAATTGGACACACCAGTCCAGCCACTCCGTGGCATGTGGGATCTTCCCAGGCCAGGGATCGAACTGGCGCCCCTTGCACTGCAAGGCAGACTCTTTACCCACTGGACCACTAGGGAAGCCCTGCGTAGGATCTTTGGTCGTTAGTTGTAGCATGAAGGATCTAGTTCCCTGACCAGGGATTGAACCCAGACCCTTTGCAGTGGGAGTGAGGACTCATATGTAGCCACTGGACCACCAGGGAAGTCCTATCCCGAGATCCTAAAACAAAAACAGTGATTTCAGTAAAAAAGGAAATCTGGAAATGCTGATCAACTGATGAAATGGTAAACTAACAAAATGTGGTCTAGCCACACAGCGTAGTGCTGTTCAGTTTCGTGTTAACAAGGAAGCAAGGGCCATTACATGCTCCAGTATGTTGAAACTTGAAAACACGCTAAGTGAAGAAAGCCAGAAACAAGAGGAATACTACATGATTCTATCTACAGGAAATGACCAGGACAGGCAAATCCACAGAGGAAGGGGAACGGGGATGACTGCCAACAGGTGAAGGTATCTTCTAGAGGTGATGGAGGTATTCTGTAATCAGACAGTAAGAATAGCTGCACAACATAGTGACTACATCACAAATCACTAAATTGTGCACTTTCATTATTATTATTATGTGGTCACATCAGGCAGCATATGAGATCTTAGTTACCTGACCAGGGATTGAACCTGCGCCCCCTGCAGTGGAAATGTGGAGCTTAACCACTGGACTGCTAGGTAAGTCCCTAAATTGTGTACTTTTTTTTTTTTAATTGTGTACTTTTAAATGGTGACTTTTATGTGAATTATGTCTCAACTGAAAATAGGGTATAGGATATTCAATGGAAAAAAAATTGGGCAGGGTAGGAGGTGAAGTGAGGAAGAAGATATACATAACTAATTTTCTAGCACTTTTAGGGGTCTAGGCTAGTGTGTTAATTCTGAAATAAAACTTGATTCATAAATCAGACTTGAAATACTGAGTAAAAATACAGTCTATATGATCAATGATATACTAACAAAATTAAATTTTCAATGGTTTTTATTTCTGTCACAAATAAAACAAGCTTTTCAGCTTTAATGATTCTTAGTTTTATCAGCTTGTAAGAGCAGGCGACAAAACTGAGAAGAAACTACAACAATTACAGTACAACAGAAATAGTTTTATTTTCTCAACTGAGCTTTTTTTTTTTTAACCACACAGCTTGTGGGATCTCATTTCCCTGACCAGGGACTGAACCCTGGCCACAAGAGTGAGAGCCCAGAATCCTAACCACTAGGCCACCAGGGAACTCCCTGAACACTCTTATTAGCCAGAATATCCAGAAGGTGTTTGCTTTCAGCAAATATGTGGAGAAGGAAGAAAAAAAAAGCCCACACTCACATAACACAGTTTTTGCTGTGTCTAACTGCTAGTGAAGTTCATTCCTGACTCTGCTTCATTTTCATTATCTTCAAACAAAAATAACTTTTAATATTAAAGCAGGCTGCTCATGCTCTTTAAATAATAGCTTGCGGGGGTATTTTCACACACACAAAAAAAGCAATTTTTTTCACATTTGGAAGAAATGGAAGATTCTTAAGCAGATGAGGAATAAGGAATAACAGAAACTAAAGCCTACATGCTGCCTCAAAACCACACCCAGGGACCGTATTAGGCAACATCACAGCCTGCACTCTTGGTCCAAATGCTTAAACCGTGCCTGCACACCAGGACCAGACTCCAGGTCCTCAGCACACATGCCAGGTAAAGTCAAGGTAATGACTTCTCTGTGGACAACCAAAGCCTTCCTATTTCTAGGAGTTCTGCTTTAAGGCCCGAAGAGTTCCCCATCAAATAAAAGTGTTCAAGCAATGTGTGTTGAATGAGCGAACACACATACCATCTTCTTGTAATTAACAGATGACTGGATAAACAAAATGTGGTCTAGCCATACAACGGAATATTATTCAGCCTTTAAAAATGAAGGGCTATTATTACGATCTACAACATGGACAAACCTTAAAAGCATATCAAGTGGATAAAGCCAGACACAAAAGAAATATTGCATGATTCCATCTTCATGAAGTGTGCAGAGGAGGTAAAGCCACTGACATGGAAAGATTAAGCTAAGGGCTGTGTGAGGGGGATGGGGAATGACTCACAGGTACGAGCTTTTGCGGGAGAAATTTTCAATGACTGACAAATAAAACAAGCTTTTCAGCTTTAATGATTCTTAGTTTTATCAGCTTGTAAGAGCAGGCGACAAAACTGAGAAGAAACTACAACAATTACAGTACAACAGAAATAGTTTTATTTTCTCAACTGAGCTTTTTTTAACCACACAGCTTGTGGGATCTCATTTCCCTGACCAGGGACTGAACCCTGGCCACAAGAGTGAGAGCCCAGAATCCTAACCACTAGGCCACCAGGGAACTCCCTGAACACTCTTATTAGCCAGAATATCCAGAAGGTGTTTGCTTTCAGCAAATATGTGGAGAAGGAAGAAAAAAAAAGCCCACACTCACATAACACAGTTTTTGCTGTGTCTAACTGCTAGTGAAGTTCATTCCTGACTCTGCTTCATTTTCATTATCTTCAAACAAAAATAACTTTTAATATTAAAGCAGGCTGCTCATGCTCTTTAAATAATAGCTTGCGGGGGTATTTTCACACACACAAAAAAAGCAATTTTTTTCACATTTGGAAGAAATGGAAGATTCTTAAGCAGATGAGGAATAAGGAATAACAGAAACTAAAGCCTACATGCTGCCTCAAAACCACACCCAGGGACCGTATTAGGCAACATCACAGCCTGCACTCTTGGTCCAAATGCTTAAACCGTGCCTGCACACCAGGACCAGACTCCAGGTCCTCAGCACACATGCCAGGTAAAGTCAAGGTAATGACTTCTCTGTGGACAACCAAAGCCTTCCTATTTCTAGGAGTTCTGCTTTAAGGCCCGAAGAGTTCCCCATCAAATAAAAGTGTTCAAGCAATGTGTGTTGAATGAGCGAACACACATACCATCTTCTTGTAATTAACAGATGACTGGATAAACAAAATGTGGTCTAGCCATACAACGGAATATTATTCAGCCTTTAAAAATGAAGGGCTATTATTACGATCTACAACATGGACAAACCTTAAAAGCATATCAAGTGGATAAAGCCAGACACAAAAGAAATATTGCATGATTCCATCTTCATGAAGTGTGCAGAGGAGGTAAAGCCACTGACATGGAAAGATTAAGCTAAGGGCTGTGTGAGGGGGATGGGGAATGACTCACAGGTACGAGCTTTTGCGGGGAGGAGAGTGATGTAAATATTCTAAAATTAGACAGGGGTAACAGCTGCACAAAATAGTTAACACACTAAAAACACAACTGTGTATTTTAAAGGGATGAATTTTATGGTACATGAATTATATCTCGATGATGCTATTATTATTATTATTATTATTAATCAGCAAGGACAGCTGCTAAACGTGAGCAGTCCTTGTTCCCGCCCAGGCTGAGGTGAATCAGACTGCTGGAACAGGGCCTGGGAATCTACATTTGTGAGTTTCCGGAGGAACTGATAGACTTAGAGTTGAACCCTGGAGTTCATGTGCCCGTCACTGGCATCATCCGTCAGCAGCAGCTCTGTTCCACACTGCCCTCTCCTTCATAAGGCGCCCTCCAGGATCTGTCCATTCTTGCTTCTGAAGAGTATCTCTGACAGCGGGACTAGAGGCATTGTCAGCACACAGCCAGTTGCTCCTGTCCCCGAGCCCAGGAGTCAGTGCTCAGGAGGCTCTTTCCTAGGTCCGAGACAGGCAGGCTTCCACGGTAAGGCTCGTTTTCACTCTAAGGGGCGCCCTTAAGACCAAGAGCATAATCTGACTAATTTAAAGATTTTCTATGGGTATGAATACCCAGGTACTGACAATAGAATTTTCTTTGAACAACTTGATCAGTATTTTCTTGACCCACACCTGTCAGTTTTCTGACAAATGGAACCCCTGGGAATTTGTGGTGTGAGCCTGTAGACTGGACCACATTTCGTGACGGCTCCTGAGGCCAGAGACAGTGAAAGACGTTTACTGTTCTCACTTTTCGTAAACCCAGGAAGCTGTCTTTCACATCTGCAGCACAGTCTTACCTAGACAGATGGGAGTTGGCCACCTGAGTAGGCTGAAAATACATTTTTCACTTGACAATATTTGCAAATCATGTGTTTCCCCTCACTCACTTGCAATGTGGAAATACTTCCATATGCTGCCTTTGGGTTCACCATTTTATGGAGGATAAAAAGCGAAAAAGAGCAGTCCGGTGGCCATCTTGCCTATGAGCACTAAACTACTGTGCGTATAAGGTTTTAGTGGTGTCAACCCTCCTGGATTAAGGCTTGATCACCGCTCACATCACCTCCCTGGAAAACGTTAGTGTGAGTTTCCCATAAATCATAAAAGTAGGAATTATAAAATCTGTGGTAATACTGCCAAGTATGGTTTAAAATCTGAATTCAGGTCTTTCATTTTCATTTAAGTAAACTAAGTATACTCTTTTTGGTTTTAAGTACTACAGGTCGCCAGACTGGGAGGTGTCAGGTTCTAACTTCTTTCAGCTCCCAAGCAACTCAACTTGTTCTTCCTTCTCTCTGTGTTTGGCGAGGCCAGAAGCCACTTCTTATTTCTAACGCTACAGAAGTCGATGTCAATGCTCCTACTATTCTTCTGATGAGGAAATCCAGTCGAGGGAAGTTGGCATTTGTTTAAATTCATACAACAGCTCTTTAGCGGCAGAACCAGAAATGAGTCTAATGAGCCCAAGGCGGGGGCTCCTTAGACCATTTCCCTGTGGACTCATGTTACCTTACCTAAACTAGACAAGAACTAGACTCTAGTTCATCATTCTGGTGATGTTTAGTTCTTCAAGATCAGCAATCTGTTTATTTTATACTTTATTTATTTATTTATTTATTATATGATTTCTCTGTTTATATTATGCTGAATTTCATAAATTCATAAATAAATTCATAAATTCATAAATTTCATGAATTTTGCTAACTGAGTGAGCCGGGAGGGAGACCGAAGGTTCTTTTGTGGACCTTCCTTTTTATGGGTCTGTAATACATTTCTCTACTTGGGAGTCTATCTAAAAAATAATCCTATATATGAAAAAGTGCATGCATAAATGTTCATGGCTATTTTATTTAAAATACTGAAAGCTACAACTAACTCTAATGTCAAGCAATGTAATGATAAAATATAATACAGTCATTCAATGAATTCTTATGTAGCAAATTAAATTATGCTTGAGATTACTACAATTCTATAGAGAAAGAAAGATATACCTATGACAGATTTGGGATTATAGAGAGCTGTAAACAACAAAACTCTGTAAAAGCAAAATAAAAAAAGAAAAGAAAAGAAAATGGATTAGTGGTTGCCTGAGTCCAAAGTGGGTGGGTGAGAAAAAAGGCGAGTGACTGCTAAGGGGCTTCTTCCTGGACTGATGAAAAGATTCTAAAACTGACCATGGGATGGCTGCATAACTGTGAATACACTAAAAGCCATGAAATTGTACACTTTAAATGGGGGAATTGTACTATATGTGAACTATATCTCAATAAAGCTATTATTTTTAAGAAGCAAATTAAGAAGTCAAACTAAAAAAAAAGACTACTACTAAATGGAAAAAAATGCTTATGTTGTGATGTTAGCCAAAAGGAACAAGATCCAAAAGCATGCATACAATATGAATAAAACATGTTTTTAAAGGGAGTGGTGGGGGGAAGAGATCAATTCCTATTCAAAATCTCACACATAAGAAAATGACTGGAAGGAAATGTAACAAAGGATTAATAGTAGCTGCCATTGGGGAAGAAACTTTGAATGCTTTTCTTTCTGTTCACTTAATCTATATTTTCAACAAAAAAGATACTTCCAATTTGTCTGTAATAGCAGGCATTATTATCACTATTAGCTTCCCTGGTGGGTCAATGGTAAAGAATCTGCCTGCCAATGCAGGAGATATGGATCTGATCCCTGGGCTGGGAAGGTCCCTTGGAAAAGGAAATGGCTACCCACTCCAATATTCTTGTCTGGGAAATCCCATGGACAGAGTGGCCTGGTGGGCTACAGTTCATGAGGTCGCAAAAATCAGACACAACGTAGAGACTAAAACAACATTATCTCTAATGCAAATAACAGAGGAAAATGTAAACTCTGCTGTTATCTGCGGGTCGAGGTCGGCCCTGTGGTGCTTCTGGCAGGCTACACGGTTGTCTTTCAGCCACAACCACAACTGCAAGGCCTGGGCCTCGGCTGAACCCATCCCTCCGTTACTTGCTCGGCTTTGCCACAGTATCTCCTGAACAGAAGGATAAGCGATACTTCATTCTCATTACCTCCTTTCCCTTAGTGCTCACCAAGACTTGGATCCTGGTCACCAACAACCACTTCCTAGTACAGAACCCATTCTTCAGTGGGTTCAAAGAGATTATATAGGGACCTATGGCTATCAGGGAAATACTCGCGTAATTCATTCACCCAACTAACAAGTGCGTTTACTTAACACAGGAACTGAGTAAAACTAGGAGAAATGTGAAATAAATCATTTTCTTGCTTTCTGAGAGTTTTCTCATACAGGAAAAAAGATGCACACAACAATATTGCGTCATATACTTGGAAGTTACTAAGAGAGTAGATCTTAAATGTTTTCACCACATGAACAAAAAAAGGCAACTGTGTGGATGTTTTAACTAACTGAATATGGTAATCATTTCACAATATACACATATATCAAATCTCCCATGTATACTTTAAATTTACCCAATGCTCAATTCAATTATATCTCAATTAGAAAAGCTGAGGGGAAAAAATACACAAACAAACACAGAACATGAGATGATAGCAAAACAGGCGAGAGAAGGTTCCTTGGTGGACCTGGGCTTTGAGGGTGGGTTGAATCTCCTTTGGGCTGTATGGATGAAAGGCACAGATGTTTGTATGATCTGAAAATGGCTAAATGCTTAAGGAAGAAACTTTGAATGCTTTTCTTTCTGTTCACTTAATCTATATTTTCAACAAAAAAGATACTTCCAATTTGTCTGTAATAGCAGGCATTATTATCACTATTAGCTTCCCTGGTGGGTCAATGGTAAAGAATCTGCCTGCCAATGCAGGAGATATGGATCTGATCCCTGGGCTGGGAAGGTCCCTTGGAAAAGGAAATGGCTACCCACTCCAATATTCTTGTCTGGGAAATCCCATGGACAGAGTGGCCTGGTGGGCTACAGTTCATGAGGTCGCAAAAATCAGACACAACGAGAGACTAAAACAACATTATCTCTAATGCAAATAACAGAGGAAAATGTAAACTCTGCTGTTATCTGCGGGTCGAGGTCGGCCCTGTGGTGCTTCTGGCAGGCTACACGGTTGTCTTTCAGCCACAACCACAACTGCAAGGCCTGGGCCTCGGCTGAACCCATCCCTCCGTTACTTGCTCGGCTTTGCCACAGTATCTCCTGAACAGAAGGATAAGCGATACTTCATTCTCATTACCTCCTTTCCCTTAGTGCTCACCAAGACTTGGATCCTGGTCACCAACAACCACTTCCTAGTACAGAACCCATTCTTCAGTGGGTTCAAAGAGATTATATAGGGACCTATGGCTATCAGGGAAATACTCGTAATTCATTCACCCAACTAACAAGTGCGTTTACTTAACACAGGAACTGAGTAAAACTAGGAGAAATGTGAAATAAATCATTTTCTTGCTTTCTGAGAGTTTTCTCATACAGGAAAAAAGATGCACACAACAATATTGCGTCATATACTTGGAAGTTACTAAGAGAGTAGATCTTAAATGTTTTCACCACATGAACAAAAAAAGGCAACTGTGTGGATGTTTTAACTAACTGAATATGGTAATCATTTCACAATATACACATATATCAAATCTCCCATGTATACTTTAAATTTACCCAATGCTCAATTCAATTATATCTCAATTAGAAAAGCTGAGGGGAAAAAATACACAAACAAACACAGAACATGAGATGATAGCAAAACAGGCGAGAGAAGGTTCCTTGGTGGACCTGGGCTTTGAGGGTGGGTTGAATCTCCTTTGGGCTGTATGGATGAAAGGCACAGATGTTTGTATGATCTGAAAATGGCTAAATGCTTAAGGAAAAACAAGCCACTGAATGAAAAGCCGCACTGATTCTATAAGGAATGACACCTAACTCATTTGCTAGATTTCATTTGCAGGAGTCAACCGAGATGGGAACTAAGGCAGAATCCGAACATAACTTGTACAGAGTTCTGAAAGCTTTCACCAAAATGTTACCAGAAGCAGGGCGACCTTAAAACTTTTTTGTATTTCAAAATTATTTCAAGTTTACAGAACAGCTGCAAGATCAGTACAGAAAATTCACATACTCTTTTATCTAAATTCACCAAGTTTTAATATTCTCTTTCAATTAAAGAGTGTTCTGAGATGCTCTTTTGGAGCTTCAGGGAATATGACTGCTATTCAGCCACTAGAAGTCTTCAGTGCTTATCAATCTAAAAGAAAAGAAATTCTTACAAAACCAGTTTACTGAAGTAAGCAAGCACACCCAGGTCCAAAAAACAATTCAGCCCCAACCCACTCCTGACCTTCAACTAGGACTTCCTAGGAGGACACTGAACTCTTTAAGACCACATTAGCAAATATGTAAGAAGAGCTAGGAAAACACAGGAAATAAAAGAAGCCGAGGGGCAGAGGTGGATGGCCCTATGAGATATCCACATATACTATAAAGCCTCTGTAATTAAAACAGCATGGTACTGCCACAGAATAGACAGACTGCTAGACAGTCTAGACATAGATCTAAGTACTTGCAGAACTTTATATATGACCAAGGTGGCGTCTTAAATCCCTAGGGCAAAGATGGACTTCCTAATAAATGGTGCTGGAATAACTGAATGGCCCACAGGTGTTCAAGTAAGATCACACTGTGAATCTGATGTGTAAACTGAGGATGGCCGGGTCTTTCTCAGAGCCAGAAAACCAGCTGCAGGCCAGAACTAGTTCCACAGAGGAGCGGCAGCCCTGAGGGTGGCCAGCAGATTCTGAAGGCCAGACAGAACCCCTCAAGAGGGCCAACTGCCCTCTGAACTTGCTCTGATTTGAATAGAGTTTCAAAATTCTGATCCCGCCCCCGCTCCCCCCTGCCAAGAGCTTATCAATACATTCATACAACACCTGCTTGCCACATCACATGCACATTATAACATAATAAGCCCCTGCCCTACTGTCAATTTCCAGATGTAATTCTTGCTAGGCTTATTTTGAAGAGATAATTAAGCTTCAGAGATTGGCCCAGGATCGCAGTGTTTAAGCAGAGGATAGAGAATCTTCTCATTTGTATCTTTCTCCTCCAAATTTTATATTTTGTCCCCAAATCTTGTTATCTGTTGTCTTGGCACCTCCAACCAGGACCACCCCATGGGCATCTCTCACAAGCCTGATGCAAGAATCCGCTACTCAGTGCTGCCAGTGGCCCTGAGGACCGTAACCTGAAGGCTTGACCCCTTTTCTTCCAAAGGCAGCCAGCAGGAAATAGCTTTCATTCATAACCTTTGGGAAGGTCAGAGTAGGGAAATGAACTCTGTTATATCAGACACTGCGTTAAATGCTTTACCAACATAATCTTAGAAATAACGCATTTCCCAAGAAATGAGGGCTTCCGAGGTGGCGCCAGTCATAAAGAATTCACCTGCCAATGAAGGAAATGCTAGAGATGTGGGTTCGAAGTAAGCACACCCAGGTCCAAAAAACAATTCAGCCCCAACCCACTCCTGACCTTCAACTAGGACTTCCTAGGAGGACACTGAACTCTTTAAGACCACATTAGCAAATATGTAAGAAGAGCTAGGAAAACACAGGAAATAAAAGAAGCCGAGGGGCAGAGGTGGATGGCCCTATGAGATATCCACATATACTATAAAGCCTCTGTAATTAAAACAGCATGGTACTGCCACAGAATAGACAGACTGCTAGACAGTCTAGACATAGATCTAAGTACTTGCAGAACTTTATATATGACCAAGGTGGCGTCTTAAATCCCTAGGGCAAAGATGGACTTCCTAATAAATGGTGCTGGAATAACTGAATGGCCCACAGGTGTTCAAGTAAGATCACACTGTGAATCTGATGTGTAAACTGAGGATGGCCGGGTCTTTCTCAGAGCCAGAAAACCAGCTGCAGGCCAGAACTAGTTCCACAGAGGAGCGGCAGCCCTGAGGGTGGCCAGCAGATTCTGAAGGCCAGACAGAACCCCTCAAGAGGGCCAACTGCCCTCTGAACTTGCTCTGATTTGAATAGAGTTTCAAAATTCTGATCCCGCCCCCGCTCCCCCCTGCCAAGAGCTTATCAATACATTCATACAACACCTGCTTGCCACATCACATGCACATTATAACATAATAAGCCCCTGCCCTACTGTAAATTTTCCCAGATGTAATTCTTGCTAGGCTTATTTTGAAGAGATAATTAAGCTTCAGAGATTGGCCCAGGATCGCAGTGTTTAAGCAGAGGATAGAGAATCTTCTCATTTGTATCTTTCTCCTCCAAATTTTATATTTTGTCCCCAAATCTTGTTATCTGTTGTCTTGGCACCTCCAACCAGGACCACCCCATGGGCATCTCTCACAAGCCTGATGCAAGAATCCGCTACTCAGTGCTGCCAGTGGCCCTGAGGACCGTAACCTGAAGGCTTGACCCCTTTTCTTCCAAAGGCAGCCAGCAGGAAATAGCTTTCATTCATAACCTTTGGGAAGGTCAGAGTAGGGAAATGAACTCTGTTATATCAGACACTGCGTTAAATGCTTTACCAACATAATCTTAGAAATAACGCATTTCCCAAGAAAAATGAGGGCTTCCGAGGTGGCGCCAGTCATAAAGAATTCACCTGCCAATGAAGGAAATGCTAGAGATGTGGGTTCGATCCCTGGGTTGAGAAGATCTGGAGAAAGGAATGGCCACCCACTCCAGTGTTCTTGCCTGGAGAATCCCATGGACAGAGAAGCCTGGTGGGCTACAGTCCATGGGGTCCCAAAGAGTGAGACTATGATTGAGCATGCACACACACACACACATACACACAGAAATGAAAACATATATCCACATACGTCCTTGTATGCTAATACTCAGAGCACATTGGTTTTGATGGCCATAAAGTGGATACAGTCCAAATGCCGTCAACTGGATCAATACACAAAATGTGGCACAGCCGTACAATGAAATACTATCCAGCCATCAAAGGAATCAAGTACTGGCACGTGCCACAATATGCAAAAACCTTGAAGACATTAAGCTAAATGAATAGGCGCCAATCACAAAAGGCTGCATATTGTACCAGTCCATTTCTACAAGATGTCCAGAACAGAGGCATCTATAGAGACAGGAAGTAGATTAGTGGGTGCTTAGGGTTCAGGGGGATGGGGGCTGTGTGGGGAGGGATGGCTGAGGGGTATGGGTTTCTTTTCCCAGGTGATGAAAAAGTTATAAAACTGACTGGTGATGGCTGCACACCCCTGTGAATATTCTAAAAATCATTACATTGTACACTTTGGATGAATTTTTATGGGCTGTCAATTATCCCAATAAGAGTGTTATTTAAAAAAGAAAGGGGGCTTCCCTGGTGGTCCAGTGGGTAGAGAGCCCGCCTTGCAGTGCAAGGGGCACCAGTTCGATCCCTGGCCTGGGAAGATCCCACGTGCCGCGGAGCGGCTGCACCGGTGTGCCCAATTACGAGCCACCGCTCTGCAGCGCATGAGCCCTGAGCCGGTGCTCTATGGCAAGGGAGGGCACTGCAGTGGGAGGCCCATGCAGGCCAGGGAATAAAGATGGATGAAAAATAAACAAATTGAAAGTCAATAAAACAGGCCAAAATTTAAAAAAGAGAAAAGAAAGAAAGGAGGGAGGGAGGAAGGAAGAGGGGGGAAGGAAGGAGGTGGGGGTGGAGAGAGACTGAGACACTAAGCATCTGGCGGGCATGTCCCAGGCACATATTAGGAAGTTATACTAGTATCCCTGGGATTTTAAGAGAGGTGTGCAGTCCCAATGCCGTCGCTCTACTATGTCATTACCTCCTACACGAGCACTATCTCTAGCAACGTAGCAAGTGAATCTGAGCGACCAGGATTCTTACGAGAACAGTGGGTCAGACAAATGAACACGTTATGGTTACAGAAACACAACGCGTAATTGATCTCACAAGCACTAACCAGTGCTCCTTACCTCACAAAGTGGCCCTTTTCCTGCCGTCTGTCCCTTCCTTCCTCCACTGGGTCCTCAGGGACTGGGGCACCCATGTTTGAATGAGGCGCCCACCCCCAGCCACAGCTGATTGGCTCTAGAGGAGATGTAACTCAAACTGGGCCAATCAGGCTCTCCTCCCAGGGCGTGGTGTCAAGGTGTGAGGCCAGAACACGGAAACATGGCGCTGAGAGGCAGCCATTTTCACCCTGCGGACTAAGGAGCAGAGGGACCTGGGCTGTGGGGTGAAGAAGGATGCCCGCAGAATGAAGGATCTGCACGCACTTCCTCAGACCAACCCGCCCTTGAGGCCAGGCTGCATTCCTGCCCCCGGGTTCCACAAGATAACTTTATACCCTTGTTTGCTTAAGCAGCCAAAAGAATCCCCAGGAAGAGTGCCATGTTCAATCTATGTTCAACTACCCTCCCAAAACGAAGAAAGCGAGTGTGCATGTGAGTTTTAAACATGAATCTGCATCCATATGGCTGAAGCTGAGCCAACTGCAGCTACTAAAGCAATCAAACCCCCTTAGCTTTGCCTGCAGCCTGGCACAGAAGCTGCCGGTGATCTAATCATTCCTGTCACACCATTGAGGGTCAAGAAGCTCCTTCCTCTTCCTGGGGAGACTCATCACTGGAGGTGCTGGGAACCTCTGACGTCTTAGTAACGTCATGTCACAGACCTAATCTTTCTAAGGATCTGAACAGTGTAAGTGCTGCTACAAGAGGATGTGCTGAACTCGTGGATACAGTTAAATAGGACTTGCTATCAGAAAGCATGCAGATTCCTTCTTTCCTTCCCAATAAAACCTCACTGAAGATACTCTGGCCTTACATTGGGGTGGACCAGTGAGAGGTTACTGTGGGTCAATGAACAAAAAAAGAGGAAGGCATACCTTCTTCAGTTCTTCTTTTGGACCTAGGGTTCACAAGGAAGCACATCTCGCATCTCTCCCCCCCACACTGGCAGGGACTCACTCATGAGAGCTGATACTGTCTGGACAGAAGAGCTGAGTTGACAGTAGGAAAGGAAAGGGATGGACGGATCCTTTCCCATCCCTTGGTCTATTTACGGGAGTCATTTCCCTTCAGGAAGTGCTGAGCCCCTCTCCCAGGACCCTGTTGGGAGTGACGCCCGCACTGGCTGACCCAGCCTTCCACATCCTCCTCCCGGCCTCAGCAGCTCTCCCCTCGTGACCCCCGTCAGTCGCTGGGAACCCAGCCTGTAAATGAGAGTGCTGCTTACAGCCCTCCGTCTAGTGTGGAAATTCATAGAGGAAGGGGGTGCGGGAAGATACATAATGAAGCTACAACAGCCCCTGGCATGGAGAGGCTCCCAAATATGAACAGAAGACGGTAGCAGGGAGAAAGGGCCAGAAATGAGCACACAGTGGGCCAGCATTTTGTGGCTGACCTAGCCTCAGTCACCTGTCTGGGGGGGTGGTATCAGAAGCAGGAGCAGGACCCAAGGCTTCTGTCCCATCTGGGGCTCATTCACTTCCTCAACACTCCTTTCCCTGCCCCAGAAAATGTACAGACTCACGTTTCTACAAGGGGCTTCCCGGTGGTGCTAGTGGTAAGGAACCTGCCCGCCAGTGTAGGAGACTTAAGAGACATGGGTTCAATCCCTGGGCCAGGAAGATCCCCTGGAAAAGGGCAACCCACTCCAGTATTCTTGCCTGGAGAATCCCATGGACAGAGGAGCCTGGCAGGCTACAGTCCATGGGGTCTCAAAGGGCTGGGCACAACTGAAGTGACTTAGCTCTCACACATGCGTGTTTCTATAGAGAAGCTATTCCAAGGGTCGACTAATTACATATTCTTTTCTTCTTTCTGGGGCTATCCCTGGCCATCTCAAACTGAAGTTCTTCCCCTTCTCCTCTGAATTTCTCAGGATATTTTTTAACGTATTTTCACTTGTTAGTCCCACTAAATGTGCATAACTATGTGGTATCCCTTTCATGATTGGTTTCAACTGTTATTTATATGTTTGATTTAGGATTTCACATAATAAGATTTGACACCACCAATTAAACTGCAACAATGAATGAATGATGAACATTTATCGGACACTTGCTATTTTCTAGGTAAGACTCCACACAGATAGCTTCATCAATGCCTCATACCTCCCTACCGTTGCCTTGCCTTTACAGATGTGGAAAGCAAGGCCTGGCGTGATGCACTTTCCCCAAGGCCTCATGGATGCCAAATGAATCCAGGCTGTCAGATGCAAGTCCAGGTGGCCAATGCCAAGTCGAGAACCTTGGGGCCCAGTTACAAGCCTTCTCCTCCCCGATACAGACTGGGTACTCGGGGAATGACTGTGATTGGCTTTCATTCACTCCCTCCTTCCCCTCCAGGCACACCCTAGCACCAGGCCACCACCTGGCCACCCCTTCCACTTCCAGAGACAGCCCCTGGGGTGCCATTTTGGGATTTGGATTTCTCTCTGAAAGGTTTCCTCATGTTTTGTGGTTTTTTTAAACCCTGGCCTCACTTCAGTCTTCCCTGGTGGCTCGGATGGTAAAGAATCTGCTTGCAAGGCGGGAGACCAGAGTTTGATCCCTGGGTTAGGAAGATCCCCTGGAGAAGGGAATGGCAACCCGCTCCCGTTTTCTTGCCTGGAGGAGCCGGGCGGGCTACAGTCCATGAGGCTGCAAAGAGTCAGACACAACTGAGCAACTACTCTTCCTCTCTTTCTCCCTCCCTCCTTCTCTCTTTCTTTCTTTGGTCAGTGGTACTGGGGCAGGGATGGGGCAGAGCAGGGCCCCCGGTGGCATCTGTCCTGTGTCCTGGCCTCTGGGGCCTGGCAGCTCACACCACACCAGAAGCAGCCACTTGCTGGGGATACACCAAAAGGCCACGCTCTGCTTCCTTCCGGCAGCCCTCCCCAGCTCCAGCTGTGCTGCCCCAAACGCCTCACTCCCCAGCTCCTCTCCCTCTTGCCTTCCTGCCCTTCTCTCCTCTTCCTCCCCCTCAGACCGACCCTTTCCCACCCTCTTTCGCTGGCTTCTGTTCTCTCTCTTTCCATGAGCAGAGAGTTTCCAGCCTGGCTCCCGGCCAGCACATTTGGACAAAAGGCAGCAATCTTAGAGGGAGACGTCATCTCCCATCCCCTTTCCCGGGGCCAGCACCGTGGCTCCCGAGCCCTGGAGAGAGAGCTGGGGGCTGGCACGCCTCCCGCCCCACTCCCACTTCTGGGGATGAGCTTGAGAGATGGTGTATCTGGTGCACTGTGGGGGTTAAAAGCAAAGGGTTTGGAAGCAGACAGACCCAGATTCAAATTCCAGCTCTGCTGCCTGAGAGCTGCAGGACCTTGGGCCAGTTATGCTGCTCAGCCTTGGTTCTCTCTTCTGTGAAATGGTGACAGGAGCAGCTCCTGCTTTGAAAGGTTTACCCAAGATGGCACCTGGAAAGTGGCTGGCACAGTGCGTGTCCCATAAGAAGCTCAACACAGCTTCTGTTATGAACGGAACTTAATTCTGCCAAATAATACAAGTGAAAATCAGGACTTTGTTATAGTATTGGTATTCAGTTCAGTTCAGTCACTCAGTTGCGTCCAATTCTTTGGACCCCATGAACTGCAGCACACCAGGCTTCTCTGTCCTTCACCACCTCCCAAACTCATGTCCATTGACTCGGTGATGCCCATTGACCATCTCATCCTCTGCCATCCCCTTCTCCTTCTATTCTTCCCAGAATCAGAGTCTTTTCCAATATTAATATCAATTAATATCAATATTAATATTAACAATATGAATACAACTTCTACACATCTGCAGCGCTGCAGAAAGTGATAGTCACTCAAGTTGCGACCGACTCTTTGTGACTCATGGACTGTAGTCCGCCAGGCTCCTCTGCCCATGGATTTCCCAGGCAAGAATCCTGGAGTGGGTTGCCATTCCCTTCTCCAGGGGATCTTCCCAACCCAGGGATTGAACCCAGGTCTTCTGCACTGCAGGCAGATTCTTTACCATTTAAGCCACAGGCAGACCCAACCTCAATTGTTGGCAAGTGTGGTAAAGTTGTAAAACCTCTCAAGCATATCGTTACTGTTACAGCATAATCTGCAATAGCTGGTTGTGAAATTGGGAAAGGAGCTGACCCCTTCTTTCCTTTTGATTAAAGTCAGGGCTCAGCCTTGCTGCCAGAAGTGAAAGTTAGAAGGAGCCCACCCCATCAGCACCGCCTGCTCGCCCAGACTCCCCTCCCTGCCCACTATGTTTTCTGGCTCCTTGTAAGCTGAGGCCCCATTTGTTTGTTTACTATCTGTGCCTGGTGCTCTACACTCAGAGGCTGTGCAATGCCTGGGACTGTGCGCCATCTTATTTAGCTAAGTTTTGAAATAGGGGCAATTTTTATTTAGCTAATCTGAGCCAGCATGGATGGATTTGAAATTAATCCATAAGTTCAGTCAAGGAGTTGAGGGGCTGCTGGGAAATATGGAAGGGTAGGAATGGTTCCTGCCCTAGAGGTAAGGATAAAAGATGCAAACCCAGGGAATTCCCTGGTGGTCCAGTGGCTAAGACTCCGCATTCCCAGCGCACAGGGCTTGGGTTTGATTCCTGGTCTGGGAACTAGATCCCACATGCCACAACCCAAAAAGTTCCTATGCCTTATCTTAACTAAAGATTCTGCATGCTGTAACTAAAAGATCCCAAGTGCCACAACTAAGACTGGTGCAGCCAAAAAAAAAAAAGATGCAAACCCCATCAACCAATGGCAATGAAAGATGACAACTGTTAAGATGAAAAGAAGAGATCAATTTAGGGAATGACTGACAACAGGACCAACAAAAGCCGCAAGATGAGAAGGGGTTAGGGACTAAGTTTGAACCACAGTGGTAAACGAAATGAAAGAAATATGACTGGAGGATAGAGAGGCAGGTGGGCAATGAACGTCAGAGGGGTCGCGGACTGCTTCAGAGAAGAGATGACGGGCTGGGAGAGGGTGCAGGTGGGGCGAGGAGCATGAAGAGGGGGCGGGGCATCCTGCCCAGACAGGAGATGTTGGCGGAGGGGAGGGGAGGGCGGCAGGCCGCTCTGGGCCCTGTGATGGGGAAACGTGGAGAGGAGGATGGAAGGGTTGGCGGTTGAGACTTGGAGGCGCTCTGGAATCAGACAGAGGAGATGCTTGCCCATGGTATTCCCCATCGCATTTTTGTGTTTTGTTTTGTTTTTAAGTTTCCCACCCCCCATCATGCCTCTTTTATTTTTATATTTATTTTCATCCATCTTTTATTCTTTGGCCTGTGTGGGCCTCCCATTTCAGTGGCCTCTCTCATTGCAGAGCACCGGCTGTGGGCACATGCGCTCCAGAGCACTGGCTCATAATCGGGCACACTGGTCCAGCCGCTCCACGGCACGTGGGATCTTCCCGGGCCAGGGATCAAACCAGTGCCCCTTGCACTGCAAGGTGGGCTCTCTACTCACTGGACCACCAGGGAAAATCCCTATCTTTGTGTTTTTTAGCAAGTTTGCTGCCAAGACGAATACAAGAGGGAAACCTTAGCATCAGGCTTGGAGGAGAACTGACACCAAGCAGTAAGGAGCTCAGGAAAGCCTGAAGGTGAAGATGTAGATTTGGTTTAGAAACTCTAAGAATATGTCATAACTTCAGAAATTAAGTTTGACATCCAAAAGGTATTTGTTGATTGCTATAAAATTATTTTATTTGTCATATGGGTACGTCAGCATTCAAGCTGTCAACCCAAACCCAAATGTCTCATCACTTCTTGTATTTTATCGTTAAAATAAATCATCATAAAGTCAAAAAAAAAAAAAAAAAAAAGAAAGAGGAGATAAGGTGTGCCCTCCACAGACTGTAAAGAGGATACACCATGGAAGGGCTTCCCAGGTGGCCTGGTGATAAACAGTCTGCCTGCCAATGCATGAGATGCAGGTTTGATCCCTCGGTTGGTAAGATCCCCTGGAGAAGGAAATGGCAACCCACCACAGTATTCTTGCCTGGAAAATCCTATGGACAGAGGATCCTGATGGGCTACAGTCCATGGGGTTGTAAATAGTTGTGATGCACACGCACGCACATGACAAGAGACACATACTGATACATTCAAGGGGAAACACGTGGAACAGTTAGTCAGAGATAGAGATCTAAGACTCTGGAGAAAGCACAACCTTGGAGGGGAGAACTGGGGTCGCAGCTGAAAAACCAGTGAGCAAGGATGAGCTCTCTGAGGGAGACAGTGAAGCCAAAGAGGAGAGTGAGGAATTGAGGTGGGGGATGAGGCTCTCTGTGCCCCTGTTCCCCAGCTCTTGACTCAACTGTTTTAAAAAATATACTTATTTATTCATTTGGCTGTGCTGGGTCTTTGTTGTGGCATGTGGGGTCTAGTTCCCTGACCAGGGATCAAACCCAGGCCCCCTAAACTCAGAGCTCAGAGTCTTAGCCCCTGGACCACCAGGGAAGTCCCTTCACTCAGTTCTTTACAATGTTTCTTCATCTACGTCTTCCAACTGGACAGAGATCTGATGGCTGAACACCTGCCCTGGGCTTCTTTGTATTCCTTCACAACGTCTAGAGCAGATCTTGGTCCATTGTATGTGTGGTATGAATGTTGGATGAGAAGGAAAGGAATCAGTGAAGATCTCCTTTTTTCCAGAGATGATTAGGACAACACAGATGGTGTGGTGTCTCAGGGGAGGAGGTTTTATTCACAGCTGTGTCCGGTCTTGGGGCTCCCAGGATGGTGGGGCACCAGGAATAACTATTCAGAGAGGTATTTCAGTGTTTTGACAAGCAACACATACGTGTCATCATAGCAGTTTTATACTGGCCATGACCTGGGTCAGACGAGTCACGTACATTAGGAAGCTCAAAAACAGGAAGAACAGTGAGCTCATGGCTGCATCGTGGGTACCGGGATGAAGTCTCCGCAGGTGGTCGGGGATGGAGGTCAGATCTCAGGGATGCGAGGAGGAGCCTGAGGTCCTGCCCCAGGGGGTTTTTGCTGGTGCTCTGTCTCTCCATTCTGAAAGCAGCATTCTCCCCCTTGTTCTCTGGGCAGCCTGACCCTGGGCTGTGTGCATGTGCCTAGAAGCAGCATAGGACGGGATCCTGAGGGCACAGCCATGGGGTTGTAAATAGTTGTGATGCACACGCACGCATGACAAGAGACACATACTGATACATTCAAGGGGAAACACGTGGAACAGTTAGTCAGAGATAGAGATCTAAGACTCTGGAGAAAGCACAACCTTGGAGGGGAGAACTGGGGTCGCAGCTGAAAAACCAGTGAGCAAGGATGAGCTCTCTGAGGGAGACAGTGAAGCCAAAGAGGAGAGTGAGGAATTGAGGTGGGGGATGAGGCTCTCTGTGCCCCTGTTCCCCAGCTCTTGACTCAACTGTTTTAAAAAATATACTTATTTATTCATTTGGCTGTGCTGGGTCTTTGTTGTGGCATGTGGGGTCTAGTTCCCTGACCAGGGATCAAACCCAGGCCCCCTAAACTCAGAGCTCAGAGTCTTAGACCCTGGACCACCAGGGAAGTCCCTTCACTCAGTTCTTTACAATGTTTCTTCATCTACGTCTTCCAACTGGACAGAGATCTGATGGCTGAACACCTGCCCTGGGCTTCTTTGTATTCCTTCACAACGTCTAGAGCAGATCTTGGTCCATTGTATGTGTGGTATGAATGTTGGATGAGAAGGAAAGGAATCAGTGAAGATCTCCTTTTTTCCAGAGATGATTAGGACAACACAGATGGTGTGGTGTCTCAGGGGAGGAGGTTTTATTCACAGCTGTGTCCGGTCTTGGGGCTCCCAGGATGGTGGGGCACCAGGAATAACTATTCAGAGAGGTATTTCAGTGTTTTGACAAGCAACACATACGTGTCATCATAGCAGTTTTATACTGGCCATGACCTGGGTCAGACGAGTCACGTACATTAGGAAGCTCAAAAACAGGAAGAACAGTGAGCTCATGGCTGCATCGTGGGTACCGGGATGAAGTCTCCGCAGGTGGTCGGGGATGGAGGTCAGATCTCAGGGATGCGAGGAGGAGCCTGAGGTCCTGCCCCAGGGGTTCTTGCCGGTGCTCTGTCTCTCCATTCTGAAAGCAGCATTCTCCCTCTTGTTCTCTGGGCAGCCTGACCCTGGGCTGTGTGCATGTGCCTAGAAGCAGCATAGGATTCTTTTCCCTGTCTCTCTTCTCTCTGTCTCAGGCCAGGAATCCTGGCTGCCCTGTGCTCAGGCGAGAGGAGGGCCTGGAACAGGTGCCTCTCTTGATTCTGTCCCTGTGATGCCAGAATCTTCAAGTCTCATCATTTGGGGGAGGCATCCAGGAGCCCCTCCCCCCTGATGTTTTCCTGTCCTGTTAGATGCATCCATTCAGCTGGTGGTAAACAGAGCACTGGTCCCTGTTTGATGTCCTGGGAGCTGTGTATGTTTGACTGTCACAAACACAGATGATGAAATGGACCAGATGTAAAGGATGTCAGGCTGCCAGGGAGTCGTGCTTGGGGGTGGTTGACCACACACTTCATTCCACATGTGAACGACTCCCACCTCCAGCTCAGAGCAGCAAAGGGAGAAATCCCTTTGGACGCCCAGCAAGCCAGAGACATTGCCCAGGAGCAGCTCGGCACCCCAGCAAGCAGTTTTGGTGGGAAGGCGGCCCCTGACTTCCCAGCTGCCGCCCTGACCCAGTCTGTGCTGAGAAACTGTTTCCCCCCAGCTGCGTGGGCTCAGGTTCTGTGTCTCAGGTTGCCCCATCACTCCTAAGCAGTAACTGAATCATTGCTCTGTGGTTTCTCCGCCAGCAATCGTCTCTCCCGACCACGCAAGGCCAGTTGAAATTCGGATCTACAGCACGATTTCCCACAAGTGCCTCTGCTCAGTCATCTGCGGAGGTCGAGTCTGTATTTCCCAGGGACGTGAGAAGCACACATAAAATTATAGAAGTGTTCTGCTTTCATGGCTCCCATTTGCTGAGAAAAGGCAGCTGTGTTTTTCCATGGTGAGCTGCAGGGAGCAGGGACAGTGGTACCCATGACTCATAGCGGGAGGGAGTTGACACGCAGCCCGGGGTAGACGGGAAATCATTGGAAGCTCAAAACAGGAAGAACAGTGAGCTCATGGCTGCATCGTGGGTACCGGGATGAAGTCTCCGCAGGTGGTCGGGGATGGAGGTCAGATCTCAGGGATGCGAGGAGGAGCCTGAGGTCCTGCCCCAGGGTTCTTGCCGGTGCTCTGTCTCTCCATTCTGAAAGCAGCATTCTCCCTCTTGTTCTCTGGGCAGCCTGACCCTGGGCTGTGTGCATGTGCCTAGAAGCAGCATAGGATTCTTTTCCCTGTCTCTCTTCTCTCTGTCTCAGGCCAGGAATCCTGGCTGCCCTGTGCTCAGGCGAGAGGAGGGCCTGGAACAGGTGCCTCTCTTGATTCTGTCCCTGTGATGCCAGAATCTTCAAGTCTCATCATTTGGGGGAGGCATCCAGGAGCCCCTCCCCCCTGATGTTTTCCTGTCCTGTTAGATGCATCCATTCAGCTGGTGGTAAACAGAGCACTGGTCCCTGTTTGATGTCCTGGGAGCTGTGTATGTTTGACTGTCACAAACACAGATGATGAAATGGACCAGATGTAAAGGATGTCAGGCTGCCAGGGAGTCGTGCTTGGGGGTGGTTGACCACACACTTCATTCCACATGTGAACGACTCCCACCTCCAGCTCAGAGCAGCAAAGGGAGAAATCCCTTTGGACGCCCAGCAAGCCAGAGACATTGCCCAGGAGCAGCTCGGCACCCCAGCAAGCAGTTTTGGTGGGAAGGCGGCCCCTGACTTCCCAGCTGCCGCCCTGACCCAGTCTGTGCTGAGAAACTGTTTCCCCCCAGCTGCGTGGGCTCAGGTTCTGTGTCTCAGGTTGCCCCATCACTCCTAAGCAGTAACTGAATCATTGCTCTGTGGTTTCTCCGCCAGCAATCGTCTCTCCCGACCACGCAAGGCCAGTTGAAATTCGGATCTACAGCACGATTTCCCACAAGTGCCTCTGCTCAGTCATCTGCGGAGGTCGAGTCTGTATTTCCCAGGGACGTGAGAAGCACACATAAAATTATAGAAGTGTTCTGCTTTCATGGCTCCCATTTGCTGAGAAAAGGCAGCTGTGTTTTTTTTCCATGGTGAGCTGCAGGGAGCAGGGACAGTGGTACCCACCTCCTCCGACTCATTTAGCGGGAGGGAGTTGACACGCAGCCCGGGGTTAGCCACCCGACCCCTGCTGCTCCCCTGCACTCAGGTGTCTACTCTAGAGGGGCTAGGAAAAGCTGGGGGCAGACGGATGAGACGGAATCACGTCCCTAGGTCAGGGTGCGTAGACCTGCAGGAAAAATGGATGGGCACATCCAGCCCTTCAGCTGGTGGCAGCTTGCAGGAGAGGCCATCTGGCTGTAGAGCAATGAACAAGTTGTCTTTACGGTTTGTGAAGGTAAAATAGCAAGGAACGAGAAGAAAAAAGTAACCATCAACCCAGCCTACATGGTAGGTCACATGCTTAGATATTACCAATTCTCCTATAAGAATTATTTCTATATTTAATATTTGATATTTCCCTTTCAAGCTAGTACTTTCATGACTACTTTAAGAAAAAAATAAAAAGAGGGACTTCCCTGGTGGTCCAGTGGTTAAGACTCTGTGCTCCCAGTGCAGGGGGTCCGGGTTTGATCCCTGGTCAGGGAACTAGATCCCACATGCCGCAACTAAGACCCAGCACAGCCAAATAAATAAATAATAAATAAATAAAATAAAAAGAGATGTGCTTAAATAAAAAAATTAACCTTTAGTGCTCCTTTTTTACTTTCCAAGTGTGCCGCTTTATATACATAGTTACCCTACCCATTATCCACAGTAGATTTGCAGAGAACTTAAGAGCTAAATCAACTCCGATCCTTATGACATAGAGTGAGCACAAAAAAGCAGAGACATCCCTTTGCCAATAAAGGTCTGTATGGCCAAGGCTCTGGTTTTCCCAGTCGTCATGTATGGATGTGAGAGACCACAAAGAAGGCTGAGCGCCGAAGAATTGATACTTTTGAACTATGGTGCTGGAGAAGACTCTTGAGAGTCCCTTGCACTGCAGCGAGATCGAACCAGTCAATCCTAAAGGAAATCAACCCTGAGTATTCATTGGAAGGACTGATGCCGAAGCTCCAATATTTTGACCACCTGATGCGAAGAGCCGACCCACTGAAAAAGACTCTGATGCTGGGAAAGACTTTGAGGGCAGGAGGAGAAGGGGGTGACAGAGGATGGGATGGTTGGATGGCACCAGCGCTTCAGCGGACATGAGCTTGAGCAAACTCGGGAGATGGTGAAGGACAGGGGAGCCTGGTGTGCTACAGTTCATGGGGTCACAAAGAATTGGAAATGACTTAGTAACTGAACAACATCGTGAGGGAGAAAGAGGAAGAGACATGGTATTATTTCCCTGGCTGGCTAGTATGTTTAACCCCCGCACCCCTTCCAGGTGCACAATTCAGCCTGCACAGATATGTGAACTCATGGCTGTATGAGGTCAAGGTTTGGGGAACACAAACCAACAGCAAGAGACGATATTGAGACAGTTGGTTGGACGACAATCTACAAACCATAAAAAATATCTTAGAGGGCTTCCCCTGGTGGTCCAGTGGGTAAGGACACCGCCTTGCAGTGCAAGGGGCGCTGGTTCGAGCCCTGGCCTGGGAAGATCCCACGTGCCGCGGAGCGGCTGGACCCATGTGTCCAATTACCGAGTCGGAGCTCTGGAGCGCATGCACCCAGAGCCAGCGCTCTGCGACAACAGAGGCCACTGCGATGGGAGGCCCACACCGGCCAAAGAACAAAGATGGATGAAAGTATGTGAATGAAAGACCAATAGAAGTGGCCCGCCCACCCTCCTCCCTCTCCAACCCACCCCCCCCTCAAAAAAAAATGTAAAAAAAAAAGAAAGAAAGAAAAGCAGCTTAGGGGGACTTTATATAGCTATATGTATATCTATCTATCTATCTATCTATCTATATATATATACACACACATACATATACCAAGCAGTGATTGAACCCCAGGAGGCAGTCAGTATGTGGAAAACTTTCATTGTGTTCTTTCTAATGTTGTTGAGTCACTAACTTGTGTTCAACTCTTTGGGACCCCATGGACTACAACTGTTCTTTTTATGTGTTGTCTGGGGCTTGCCTGGTGGCTCAGACGGTAAAGAGCCTGCCTGCAATGCAGGAGACCTGGGTTCCATCCCTGTGTGGGGAAGATCCCCTGGAGAAGGAAATGGCAACCCACTCCAGTATTCTTGCCTGAAGAATCCCATGGACAGAGAGCCTGGCAGGCTCCACGGGTCCCAAAGAGTTGGACATGACTGAGTAACTAACACTTAAATGTTTCATAATAAGGACAGCTTTCATAGTTAACATATAAATACATACGTATATAAAAGTGGTCTTAAAGTTTTAATTCTTTTTTAAAAGTTTTGGCCACACCATGCAGCAGGTGGGATCCCATGCCTCCTGCCTTGGAAGCACAGAGTCCCAACCACTGGACCCTCAGAGTAATCCCTAATCGTAAAACTTCTGAAGTACACTTTTTTTAAAGATTTATATCGTGAGGGAGAAAGAGGAAGAGACATGGTATTATTTCCCTGGCTGGCTAGTATGTTTAACCCCCGCACCCCTTCCAGGTGCACAATTCAGCCTGCACAGATATGTGAACTCATGGCTGTATGAGGTCAAGGTTTGGGGAACACAAACCAACAGCAAGAGACGATATTGAGACAGTTGGTTGGACGACAATCTACAAACCATAAAAAATATCTTAGAGGGCTTCCCCTGGTGGTCCAGTGGGTAAGGACACCGCCTTGCAGTGCAAGGGGCGCTGGTTCGAGCCCTGGCCTGGGAAGATCCCACGTGCCGCGGAGCGGCTGGACCCATGTGTCCAATTACCGAGTCGGAGCTCTGGAGCGCATGCACCCAGAGCCAGCGCTCTGCGACAACAGAGGCCACTGCGATGGGAGGCCCACACCGGCCAAAGAACAAAGATGGATGAAAGTATGTGAATGAAAGACCAATAGAAGTGGCCCGCCCACCCTCCTCCCTCTCCAACCCACCCCCACCTCAAAAAAAAATGTAAAAAAAAAAGAAAGAAAGAAAAGCAGCTTAGGGGGACTTTATATAGCTATATGTATATCTATCTATCTATCTATCTATCTATATATATATACACACACATACATATACCAAGCAGTGATTGAACCCCAGGAGGCAGTCAGTATGTGGAAAACTTTCATTGTGTTCTTTCTAATGTTGTTGAGTCACTAACTTGTGTTCAACTCTTTGGGACCCCATGGACTACAACTGTTCTTTTTATGTGTTGTCTGGGGCTTGCCTGGTGGCTCAGACGGTAAAGAGCCTGCCTGCAATGCAGGAGACCTGGGTTCCATCCCTGTGTGGGGAAGATCCCCTGGAGAAGGAAATGGCAACCCACTCCAGTATTCTTGCCTGAAGAATCCCATGGACAGAGAGCCTGGCAGGCTCCACGGGGTCCCAAAGAGTTGGACATGACTGAGTAACTAACACTTAAATGTTTCATAATAAGGACAGCTTTCATAGTTAACATATAAATACATACGTATATAAAAGTGGTCTTAAAGTTTTAATTCTTTTTTAAAAAAAGTTTTGGCCACACCATGCAGCAGGTGGGATCCCATGCCTCCTGCCTTGGAAGCACAGAGTCCCAACCACTGGACCCTCAGAGTAATCCCTAATCGTAAAACTTCTGAAGTACACTTGTTTTTTTAAAGATTTATATATTTATTTATTTTGGGGTGGGGGTCGGGTTGGGGAGGGAGGGGATGGGTGGGCCACATCTATTGGTCTTTCATTTGTCCATTTTCATCCATCTGTGTTCTTTGGCCCGTGTAGGCCTCCCATCGCGGTGGCCTCTGTTGTCACAGAGCACCAGCTCTGGGCGCATGCGCTCCAGAGCTCCGGCTCAGTAATTGGACACATCAGTCCAGCTGCTCCGCGGCATGTGGGATCTTCCCAGGCCAGGGATCGAACCGGCGTCCCTTGCACTGCAAGGCGGTGTCCTTACCCACTGGACCACCAGGGGAAGCCCTGAAGTACACTTTTAAAGGAAACAAAAAAGGAAATGCATCTGCAACTCTGCTTGAACTGGTCTGACAGCCCTCTTGATAAGATGTGCAGCCCTCGAGAGGCCCGGGGACCAGGGAAGCAGTGTCAGGTCACGGCCACGGCTTCCTGTCCTGTCCCCACTCTCCAGCTCCATCCTGCTCTCCTTTCCTGCTGAAAGGAAGCCTGGATCCTCCGGTTCCCCCCTACAGAGGGAAGTTCACCTCTTCCCTAAGCTCGCTGCAAGGGAGCAAGCTTCCCTAAGGCTGGGGTGGGGGTGGTTTGGGGGAGCCATTACTTGACTTTTAGTAGTCCATCCAGTTGGAAAAAGGGGTCTCAGGCTCATCCCTCTTTCAGCTGACCACAGGCCGAAGATGAATGTGTCAAAGGAAGCCCGTGCCGGTTCTTCTGCAACCCTCCTTCTTGCATTGAACAAGTTTCCCACTGGCCCTGACCTCTGTGGAGGGAGCTCTGGCATCTTGGGCCCCACCTGTTGCTCCAGGCCTGTACTGAGTAACTAACACTTAAATGTTTCATAATAAGGACAGCTTTCATAGTTAACATATAAATACATACGTATATAAAAGTGGTCTTAAAGTTTTAATTCTTTTTTAAAAAAAGTTTTGGCCACACCATGCAGCAGGTGGGATCCCATGCCTCCTGCCTTGGAAGCACAGAGTCCCAACCACTGGACCCTCAGAGTAATCCCTAATCGTAAAACTTCTGAAGTACACTTGTTTTTTTAAAGATTTATATATTTATTTATTTTGGGGTGGGGGTCGGGTTGGGGAGGGAGGGGATGGGTGGGCCACATCTATTGGTCTTTCATTTGTCCATTTTCATCCATCTGTGTTCTTTGGCCCGTGTAGGCCTCCCATCGCGGTGGCCTCTGTTGTCACAGAGCACCAGCTCTGGGCGCATGCGCTCCAGAGCTCCGGCTCAGTAATTGGACACATCAGTCCAGCTGCTCCGCGGCATGTGGGATCTTCCCAGGCCAGGGATCGAACCGGCGTCCCTTGCACTGCAAGGCGGTGTCCTTACCCACTGGACCACCAGGGGAAGCCCTGAAGTACACTTTTAAAGGAAACAAAAAAGGAAATGCATCTGCAACTCTGCTTGAACTGGTCTGACAGCCCTCTTGATAAGATGTGCAGCCCTCGAGAGGCCCGGGGACCAGGGAAGCAGTGTCAGGTCACGGCCACGGCTTCCTGTCCTGTCCCCACTCTCCAGCTCCATCCTGCTCTCCTTTCCTGCTGAAAGGAAGCCTGGATCCTCCGGTTCCCCCCTACAGAGGGAAGTTCACCTCTTCCCTAAGCTCGCTGCAAGGGAGCAAGCTTCCCTAAGGCTGGGGTGGGGGTGGTTTGGGGGAGCCATTACTTGACTTTTAGTAGTCCATCCAGTTGGAAAAAGGGGTCTCAGGCTCATCCCTCTTTCAGCTGACCACAGGCCGAAGATGAATGTGTCAAAGGGAAGCCCGTGCCGCCGGTTCTTCTGCAACCCTCCTTCTTCGGCATTGAACAAGTTTCCCACTGGCCCTGACCTCTGTGGAGGGAGCTCTGGCATCTTGGGCCCCACCTGTTGCTCACCCCTAGAAGTGGCGTTAACATCAGGTCAGAAGACACAAAGCCCTGGACCACGGGAGGAAGTGGACTCGCCCAGCTGGGCGGAATTCTCAAACGCTCTTTTCCCTCTCTCTGTTTGTCTTTAGTCAGGATTCCCAGAGGAGGAGATGGCTGGATGGCGTGACCGATTCAATGGACAGGAGTTTGAGCAAGCTCCAGGAGATGGTGAAGGACAGGGAAGCCTGGCGCGCGGCAGTCCACAGGACTGCAAGGAGTTGTACACGACTTAGTAACTGAATGGCAACAATTGCTATAATCATGATAACAAAGTTAATTCAAGTAAAGAACTTTGAACATTCTTGGCAACTTAATAAAATATCCAGGGCTTCCCTGGTAGCTCAGTGGTAAAGAGTTTGCCTGCCAATGCAGGAGACATGAGTTCGATCCCTGATCCGGAAGGGTCCCACATGCTGAGGAGCGGCTGAGCCCGTGGACCACAACTATGGAGCCTGTGCTCTAGAGCCTCGGAGCTGCAACTATGGAGCCCATGGGCTGCAACTACTAAAGCCCGTGTGCCCTAGAGCCCGAGTTCCACAACAAGAGAAGTCACCACAAGAAGCCTGCGCACCTCAACTAGAGAGTAGCCCCCACTCCCTGCAACTAGAGGACAGCCTGTGGCAGCAGTGAAAACTCAGAATAGTCAAAAAAAAAAAAAAAATCCAACCTCCCACAGAAAAATAAGTTAGGATTTCCGCTGCCTACCAGCCCCCTTCTCCAGGCCAGTCTTAGTCCACCTGCCTATGGGCTATACTGGGCTTTGCCTGCTTCCCCCTTCATGCCTGGGCACTGGGAGGCTGTGCTCACTGCATTCAACAAATAGGTATCCTCTCTTCCAACACGTGAGAGCCCATGGGCTCCTCCACAGGACTCCCTGGGCCCACGCTGCCCTGCGCCCCCACTGCCACGGGCCTGCGCTGGCATTCGGCCCCCAAGGAAATGCAGTATGCCCCCAAGTCCTAACAGGAAGATGGCATAGGAAGAGAGTCATCTGGAAATTTACCTTCTCATCTTTTGTAACACTCCTCAGTGACGTTATTTTTCTATGTCACTCTTTAGTCTTTACACAAATGTCCACGTGACGAATTCCCAGTTGAATTCAATTCCAGGAAAAAATTTGTCCTGAAAACGAATTTGGATGCTTTCTCGAGTGCAAAATCCCAAACTGTGCAATCCAGCGTATGTTTGTTTGTCTCTAAGCTGCCAGAGAAGCTAGAGCCAAATTCATTGTCCAAGTGTTGTAATCGGCTAAATTCAGGCCATTCAAAATATCCACTCCTTTTGCTTGGCTTTGTTTTCTCTTGAGCTCTTCTGCATTTAGTTCTCGTCAAGTTATCTGACCCTGTACCCACGTCTGCCACCAGGTCCCACCTCTTCATCTCCTGGCTCTTTCCATCCACGTCACCCCCGCCGCCACCCTGCAGGTCAGTAACTACAGCCTGGGTGCCGCAAGGCCTTGGTCTCACCCTCTTGGAGCCTCCGCCCAGCAAGCCGAATGAGCTTTCTAGAATGCAGACTGATCTCGTGGTTCCTGCTTCAGCGAGATCCACCCTCCCTCTGGGAACTGCAACCATGAATTCTCCCCATACTTGCCTGTTCCTCTCTGTCCCCCTTGGTGACTTTGCCCATGCAGTTCCCTCAACCAGAAATAATGCTCCCTGCTTTGCTTTCTTGGTGGAGATGGTGGAGAGGTTTTCAGGGCTCAGCCTGGCTTTACCTATTCTGCGGGTGTCCCTGCTCTGGGTTCCCAGAGCACACAGCACTCAGGGCAAGGCCAGATGCCAACTGGATTTTGTTTTGTTTGACTACCCAGCTAGGATGGTGAGAGCCTGGAAGGACAGGACATATCTTATTCATCCCTAACGCGCCGAGGCGCCTAGCATGCTTAGAGCTGTTAAGTGAATGAATAGACTCACAGAGGAAGGGAGAGGAAGTGTTAGCCGCCCAGCTGTGTCCGACTCTTGGACCCCAAGTGAGAGCCCATGGGCTCCACAGGACTCTGGGCCCACGCTGCCCGGCGCCCCCACTGCCACGGGCCGGCGCTGGCATTCGGCCCCCAAGGAAATGCAGTATGCCCCCAAGTCCTAACAGGAAGATGGCATAGGAAGAGAGTCATCTGGAAATTTACCTTCTCATCTTTTGTAACACTCCTCAGTGACGTTATTTTTCTATGTCACTCTTTAGTCTTTACACAAATGTCCACGTGACGAATTCCCAGTTGAATTCAATTCCAGGAAAAAATTTGTCCTGAAAACGAATTTGGATGCTTTCTCGAGTGCAAAATCCCAAACTGTGCAATCCAGCGTATGTTTGTTTGTCTCTAAGCTGCCAGAGAAGCTAGAGCCAAATTCATTGTCCAAGTGTTGTAATCGGCTAAATTCAGGCCATTCAAAATATCCACTCCTTTTGCTTGGCTTTGTTTTCTCTTGAGCTCTTCTGCATTTAGTTCTCGTCAAGTTATCTGACCCTGTACCCACGTCTGCCACCAGGTCCCACCTCTTCATCTCCTGGCTCTTTCCATCCACGTCACCCCCGCCGCCACCCTGCAGGTCAGTAACTACAGCCTGGGTGCCGCAAGGCCTTGGTCTCACCCTCTTGGAGCCTCCGCCCAGCAAGCCGAATGAGCTTTCTAGAATGCAGACTGATCTCGTGGTTCCTGCTTCAGCGAGATCCACCCTCCCTCTGGGAACTGCAACCATGAATTCTCCCCATACTTGCCTGTTCCTCTCTGTCCCCCTTGGTGACTTTGCCCATGCAGTTCCCTCAACCAGAAATAATGCTCCCTGCTTTGCTTTCTTGGTGGAGATGGTGGAGAGGTTTTCAGGGCTCAGCCTGGCTTTACCTATTCTGCGGGTGTCCCTGCTCTGGGTTCCCAGAGCACACAGCACTCAGGGCAAGGCCAGATGCCAACTGGATTTTGTTTTGTTTGACTACCCAGCTAGGATGGTGAGAGCCTGGAAGGACAGGACATATCTTATTCATCCCTAACGCGCCGAGGCGCCTAGCATGCTTAGAGCTGTTAAGTGAATGAATAGACTCACAGAGGAAGGGAGAGGAAGTGTTAGCCGCCCAGCTGTGTCCGACTCTTCGACCCCATGGACTGCAGCCCACCAGGATCCTCTGTCCACGGGACTTCCCAGGCAAGAATAATGGAGTGGGTGGCTGTTCCCTTCTCCAGGGAATCCTCCCAACCCAGGGATTGAGCCAGGTCTCCCACAATGCAGGCAGATTCTTTACAAGTGAGCCGCAAGGGAAGCAGGGTTCAAGTCTTCAGGAATAAAAGGACTGAAAGAAGCCCCGCCTTTTCGCTGCCTTTCCTAAACAGTGGCTGTTTTTGACTTCTTGTAGAATCTGCTCATCCTAGCAGCCCACCCCAGAGAGACTTCTACTCTCCTCCTCTGGTGTGTTTGATACTTGGTGACTGGCCAGCAGAACAGATTTTTGTTCTTTTCGTTTATGCAGTAACCACCGCAGGTGTAAGAGTTGAACAAAGTTACTGTCGTGCCTGTTGCAACCTTCAGACCACTATGACCCTGGGGCATCCAGAACCTTAGGGAAGGCACATCCCTAAGCGCAGAGGTGCCCGGTGGGCTACAGTCCATGGGGTGGCAGAGTCAGACACGACGGAGCGATGACCACCACACTGTAACAGCAGCTGGAAGTCGGCCTGCCCCTTCCCCAGCTTATTGCTTTAGTTGCTCAGTTCTGTCTGCCTCCGAGCAAATCCACTGGCAGTAGTGGGCTAAGCGCCTCTGTCCATGGGATTTCCCAGGCAAGAATACTGGAGTGGGTTGCCATTTCCTCCTCCAGAGGATCTTTCCCACAGGGGGATCGAACCCTTGTCTCCTGCATTGGCAGGAGGATTCTTTAGCACCAAGCCACCCTGGAAGCAGCTGGTTAAAATCAGAGACAGTGCACTCCCCCCGCCACCCCGCCCCAATCTCCGCCCTGGAGGGCAATGTCCAGCTACCCCACCCGACTCCCCAGAGACAGGATTCCTCCGCTGAGGTCTAACTCTCTTTAGCGGTTTGAATCCAGTTCCCTATGACCCTCCCAATCCTGTGTTGTTAAGAGACTCCCCCTGGGTCCCATCTGCTGCCAACTCCATCCTGAGCGGGAAAGTGGGAGAAACAAGATCATGCGATCATCTTTACCTTTCTGCTTTCTCAAGACTGCAAATTCTGACCACAGTTGGGAGGGGGACGGTCTGGCTGCTCAGCCTTTCTCGATTCTTTCTACACACACACACTCACACTCGCGGCCCCGGGACCCAGCACGGCGTAGGGCGGGGGCCGCGCCTGGTTTCTGCAGGTTTCCCGGGCGCGGGACCGCGGCCTCGGGAGCGCCCGGAAGGACGTCCGGACTGTACTTTGCTCTCGTCCCGTAGGTCGGGCTGCAGCGCGTGGGTCCTCACGTCCGCACACGGGGACTGCAAAGAGCCGCCTCCCAGCTCGGGGAGGCTGAGTCTGGGTCTGCAAAGAGCCACCCCCCAGCTCGGGGAGGCTGAGTCTGGGTCTGCAAAGAGCCGCTTCCCAGCTCGGGGAGGCTGAGTCTGGGTCTGCAAAGAGCCCCTTCCCAGCTCGGGGTCGAGGCCGCGCCGGCCCTCTCCGGCCCTCCCCCGCCGTCTCCCGCACCGCGCGCCCCCTCCTCGGTGCCCCCGCGCGGCCCCGGCAGCGCCCCCCGGCCCGGCCCTACCTCCGGACGGGCCGCAGCTCCGTGGGCTCCGAGGCGCAGCTCGGGGGCGCTGGGGCGGGCGGGGGCGGCGCGCGGCGGGGGCCCGGGGCGCCATGGCCCGCAGCCCCCCGCGCTCGTGTCGGCCGGGCCTCCGCCGGCGCCCTCCGCTCGCGGCCCCGCCGCCCGGCCGCCGCCGTGGGCGAGTGGAGGGCGGGCTCGGCCGGCGGCCCCTTCTTCTGCCGGCGGCGCGGCGGCTCTGAGCCGGGCCGCGCGCCCCGCCGCCCCCCGCCCGCCGGCGCTCCGTGAGCTCATCCGCAGCTGGCGGGCGCCCGGGCCGTTGCCACGGCAACGCCTCTCCCAGGGCCGCGCGGACTCGAGCGGCTCCCGTAAACAGGACCTTCTGCCGGACTCTTCCCCTCGCCCTTTCTGGGGGCCGGGGAGATGGCGGCTTAACCCTTTCTTTGCTGGAGACCACCGAGGGGCCGGCTCCGGCTCCACCCGGCCCGGGGCTTATTCGCTCGGGGCGCTCCGCGCGGGCTGAGAGCTTGAGGCAGACGCCATCCGCGACCCCCCGGGCCCGTTCACTGCGAAGCGGGAAAGTGGGAGAAACAAGATCATGCGATCATCTTTACCTTTCTGCTTTCTCAAGACGCAAATTCTGACCACAGTTGGGAGGGGACGGTCTGGCTGCTCAGCCTTTCTAGATTCTTTCTACAGCCACACACTCACACTCGCGGCCCCGGGACCCAGCACGGCGTAGGGCGGGGGCCGCGCCTGGTTTCTGCAGGTTTCCCGGGCGCGGGACCGCGGCCTCGGGAGCGCCCGGAAGGACGTCCGGACTGTACTTTGCTCTCGTCCCGTAGGTCGGGCTGCAGCGCGTGGGTCCTCACGTCCGCACACGGGGACTGCAAAGAGCCGCCTCCCAGCTCGGGGAGGCTGAGTCTGGGTCTGCAAAGAGCCACCCCCCAGCTCGGGGAGGCTGAGTCTGGGTCTGCAAAGAGCCGCTTCCCAGCTCGGGGAGGCTGAGTCTGGGTCTGCAAAGAGCCCCTTCCCAGCTCGGGGTCGAGGCCGCGCCGGCCCTCTCCGGCCCTCCCCCGCCGTCTCCCGCACCGCGCGCCCCCTCCTCGGTGCCCCCGCGCGGCCCCGGCAGCGCCCCCCGGCCCGGCCCTACCTCCGGACGGGCCGCAGCTCCGTGGGCTCCGAGGCGCAGCTCGGGGCGCTGGGGCGGGCGGGGCGGCGCGCGGCGGGGCCCGGGGCGCCATGGCCCGCAGCCCCCCGCGCTCGTGTCGGCCGGGCCTCCGCCGGCGCCCTCCGCTCGCGGCCCCGCCGCCCGGCCGCCGCCGTGGGCGAGTGGAGGGCGGGCTCGGCCGGCGGCCCCTTCTTCTGCCGGCGGCGCGGCGGCTCTGAGCCGGGCCGCGCGCCCCGCCGCCCCCCGCCCGCCGGCGCTCCGTGAGCTCATCCGCAGCTGGCGGGCGCCCGGGCCGTTGCCACGGCAACGCCTCTCCCAGGGCCGCGCGGACTCGAGCGGCTCCCGTAAACAGGACCTTCTGCCGGACTCTTCCCCTCGCCCTTTCTGGGGGCCGGGGAGATGGCGGCTTAACCCTTTCTTTGCTGGAGACCACCGAGGGGCCGGCTCCGGCTCCACCCGGCCCGGGGCTTATTCGCTCGGGGCGCTCCGCGCGGGCTGAGAGCTTGAGGCAGACGCTCCGGAGTGGCCGCGACACGCCCTGCGCCCCCCGCCCCCGTTCACTCCCGTCGTTTCACGCGTTTGTGGGCCACCGACCAGGGCCCAGGTGCAGGGCTGGGGGTGGGCCACCCTAGGCAGCGAGCCAGCCACCACCCTTGCCTCTGCAGCTCGAAGTCCATCTGCGTCCTGACCCTGACGGTGAAAGCCCAGGGCCCCAGGGCGCGGGGCACAAGGCTCCCGAAGCCTGCAGGCGTTGAGGGGGAGGTGGTGGTCAGGAAAAGCGACGTTATGGGGCCTGCCGCCATTGCTCACAATACATCCAGCAACGCATTTCACATGATTTGCAACTGCAAAAGAGTAAGTCCACGTGAAAATGCTGTGGGCAGGGGATGCTGCGAGCAGTGGCGGACCGCGGAAAGTTTATGAGCAGAGGAGTCCCCTCCAGAAAGGAAGACGGTGCTGGCAGTGTGATCTGGGGGGGGGGGGGGGGGAGGCTCCACGCCCATCCCTGTCTCCCGGGAAAGTCACGCCTGTCTTTAGCCCACCGGCTCTTAGGAGGCAGGACTAAAGCCTAGGCAAGGGGTGAGAAGGGAGAGGCTTAGCCTGGGAATTTAGAAAAGGCGTGTGCAGGAGAGAAGGCAAGGAGAAAATAAAGAATTGTACAGTACTGCCCAGGCAGTGCCTACAGACGGAGGACCTCAGGTCTGAGGGGCTTATGCAGATCTCAGAGTTACAAAGGTGGAAAAGCTCCGTCTCCTTCTTCGCTGAGGGGTTTGCTCATTCTACAGGATCTTTGAAGCTTTTGTCGTGCTGTGTGTGCTAAGTGACTTCAGTCGTGTCCGACTCTTTGCAAGGCTATGGACTGTAGCCCGTAGTACGAGCTGGCGGGCGCCCGGGCCGTTGCCACGGCAACGCCTCTCCCAGGGCCGCGCGGACTCGAGCGGCTCCCGTAAACAGGACCTTCTGCCGGACTCTTCCCCTCGCCCTTTCTGGGGGCCGGGGAGATGGCGGCTTAACCCTTTCTTTGCTGGAGACCACCGAGGGGCCGGCTCCGGCTCCACCCGGCCCGGGGCTTATTCGCTCGGGGCGCTCCGCGCGGGCTGAGAGCTTGAGGCAGACGCTCCGGAGTGGCCGCGACACGCCCTGCGCCCCCCGCCCCCGTTCACTCCCGTCGTTTCACGCGTTTGTGGGCCACCGACCAGGGCCCAGGTGCAGGGCTGGGGGTGGGCCACCCTAGGCAGCGAGCCAGCCACCACCCTTGCCTCTGCAGCTCGAAGTCCATCTGCGTCCTGACCCTGACGGTGAAAGCCCAGGGCCCCAGGGCGCGGGGCACAAGGCTCCCGAAGCCTGCAGGCGTTGAGGGGGAGGTGGTGGTCAGGAAAAGCGACGTTATGGGGCCTGCCGCCATTGCTCACAATACATCCAGCAACGCATTTCACATGATTTGCAACTGCAAAAGAGTAAGTCCACGTGAAAATGCTGTGGGCAGGGGATGCTGCGAGCAGTGGCGGACCGCGGAAAGTTTATGAGCAGAGGAGTTCCCTCCAGAAAGGAAGACGGTGCTGGCAGTGTGATCTTGGGGAGGGGGTGGGGGAGGCTCCACGCCCATCCCTGTCTCCCGGGAAAGTCACGCCTGTCTTTAGCCCACCGGCTCTTAGGAGGCAGGACTAAAGCCTAGGCAAGGGGTGAGAAGGGAGAGGCTTAGCCTGGGAATTTAGAAAAGGCGTGTGCAGGAGAGAAGGCAAGGAGAAAATAAAGAATTGTACAGTACTGCCCAGGCAGTGCCTACAGACGGAGGACCTCAGGTCTGAGGGGCTTATGCAGATCTCAGAGTTACAAAGGTGGAAAAGCTCCGTCTCCTTCTTCGCTGAGGGGTTTGCTCATTCTACAGGATCTTTGAAGCTTTTGTGCGTGCTGTGTGTGCTAAGTGACTTCAGTCGTGTCCGACTCTTTGCAAGGCTATGGACTGTAGCCCGCCAGGCTCTTCTGTCCATAGGATTTTCCAGGCAAGAATACGTGGGTGAGCTGACATTTCCTCCTCCAGGGGATCTTCCCAACCCAGGGATCGAACCCGCGTCTCTTATGTCTCCTCTGTTGGCAGGTGGGTTCTGTACCTCTATGCCACCTGGGAAGTCACATTCTAAAAGATCTCTGAAGTATTTGTAGACTTCCTTAAATCTTCCCAAACTCCTTCAAACCATACTGGTTTCAACGAAACATGATAAACAGTGTGCCATGTGGAACTTCCTTGACCAGGGATCGAACCAGTGTCTCCTGCAGTGGAAGTGTGGAACGTTAATCCCTGGACCACCAGGGAAGTCCTAAATATGGTCAACTTTCAGAATACAGATTTGCAAGATGTAAACAGTATTTTTTTTTTTTTTTTAAGTATAGCCATTAAAGTTACTGTTTAGTTTGCTAAAGCATCATTCAACAAGTTTTCACTTCCTAAGAAAAGATCAGAGACTTGGCTTCTTGAAGATAAATGACTGCTCAGTCCTGGGATATCATGAGGCAAACTGGCAAAGTGGAAAAAAGAGCAAATGGAGAACAATTGAGCTGAGAGGCCTCCTGGCTGCCTCGCCCAAACCACCGCCCAGAGCAGGCTAGCCACCTTCAGTGCTGTGGCCTTCGAACCACCAGTCACAGCTCCAGTGGGCAATCGGAGAAGAGGCTGGGAACTCATTATGGCATCATCTAGGCGGCAGGCCAACGCTCCTTGGTCTGCTCCTTCATCTTTGAATTCTGGACACTCACTTGTTTTGGAAAAATGTCCCCTTCCTCATCTCCAGCTCAGACTCTGGTGAGCAATGCTGGGGCCTGTGCTTTGCAAGTTTCCATCCCTGCCTGCCTGTCACAGCCTCCGACCCCATGACTCTCATCCCTGGGCCATTCCATGGTTGCCCATGACACCATGATAGGGCTCCCTTCCATCCTTTCCTGTGTGCCTCCGTCCCTGATGGCTCCCTGGAGCTTTCCCCAGCTGATGCTCCCTGGCCCCTCCCCAGCCCTGGGGGGCCAGGGTAGCTGTCCAAGGGATGGGGTGTGTGGCTGAGAACCTAGAAGACCCTCTCAGCAGTCCTCTCTTCTCCCTCATCCTCCCGACTGTCCTCAGCTTGCCCCCACATTGCATAATAGCCCCAGAGTAGGAGGTAGCGCCTGGGCTCATTTGGAAAGGTGCTGATGGGATGAGGCGGGCCAGAGTTCGTTTTTCCTGACCTCGAATTCAGCTTTTTCCACCTAGAACAGCGTCGAGTCACAGCAGACCATCTATCCCCGCCCTCCTCTTGCTTCAGCATTCTGTGGAGGAGCACGGGTTCTGGAACACACGGCCCAGTCCGACTCTGGAGCAGGTTGCTTGGCCTCTGACTCTCAGCCTCTTCATCTATGTGCTGGAAACAGCAGTTGTACCAGACCTCACGGTGTGATGGGGATTGAAGCAGACTTTCAGATGAAAAAGTGAGGTCGCTCAGTCGTGTCTGACTCTTTGCCACCTATGAACGAGCCATCGAATTCTCCAGGTGAGAATACTGGAGTAGGTAGCCTTTCCCTTCTCCAGGGGGTCTTCCCAGCCCAGAGATCCAATGCAGGTCTCCCGCCTCACAGGCCGATTCTTTAACCTCTGAGCCACAAGGGATGCCCCAGATCTTCAGATAAAGGGTGTAGTACCAGGGCTGGCCCATGGGGGCACTCTCCCTCAGCTCCTGTGTTTTGGTGATGGTTGTTTAGTGGCTATGTGGTGTCCTAGACTCTTTGCGACCTCATGGACTATAGCAAATGAGGTCCTCGTGTCCTCCACTATTTCCCAGGGTTTGCTCAAGCTCACATCCATTGAAACGATGATGTCATTCAACCATCTCATCATTTGTTGTCCCCGTCTCCTCCTGCCCTCAGTCTTTCCTAGCATCAGGCTCTTTTCCAGTGAGTCAGGTCTTTGCATCAGGTGACCAAAGTATTGGAGCTTCAGCTTCAGCACCAGTCCTTCCAATGAACATTCAGGATTGATTTCCTGTAGGATCGACTGGTTTGATCTCCTTGCAGTCCAAGGGTCAAGAGTCTTCTCCAGCACTAGAGTTTGAAAGCTCAATTCTATGGCAGTCAGCCTTCTTTATGGTCCAACTCTCACACCCATACATGACTACTGGAAAAACCAGAGCTTTGAGGATACAGACCTTTGCTGGCAAAGTGATGTCTGCTTTTTAATATGCTGTCGAGGTTTGTCGAGCTTTCCTTCCAAGGAGCAAGCGTCTTTTAACTTCATGCCTCAATCACCATCCGCGGTGACCTTGGGGCCCAAGAAAATAAAATCTGTCACTGCTTCCACTTTTCCCCCTTCCGTTTGCTATGAAGTGATGGGATGGGCTGCCCGTTTGCTCTTTTTTTCCTAATGTCTCGTTGCCTGTGGGAGCACGGTGACTGTCGGGGTTCGAGGAGGAAGAGGGCAGGAGGCCGTGTCTCTTCTCCCCTCTGAGTGGAGCTTTCCCCTCCACCCCGCCTTTAGGCCCCGGGCCTTCTTCCAGAGCATGGCCGTCAGCCCAGAGCCAGCATCCCCTCAGTAGAAGCCAAGTGAAGGAGAATGTGGGACCCAGGGAGGGGGGCTAGTCTGCATAAGACAGGGTGAGAACCTGAGAGGCAGCCTTTGAATATCTACTCTCCCAAATGGTTGATGGTCCACTTAAGTTCTCTTGGGAGGCTAGACACTTCCTGAGTGTCTCTCATTCGCCCCAGATCAGTGGTGTAGTACCAGGGCTGGCCCATGGGGCACTCTCCTCAGCTCCTGTGTTTTGGTGATGGTTGTTTAGTGGCTATGTGGTGTCCTAGACTCTTTGCGACCTCATGGACTATAGCAAATGAGGTCCTCGTGTCCTCCACTATTTCCCAGGGTTTGCTCAAGCTCACATCCATTGAAACGATGATGTCATTCAACCATCTCATCATTTGTTGTCCCCGTCTCCTCCTGCCCTCAGTCTTTCCTAGCATCAGGCTCTTTTCCAGTGAGTCAGGTCTTTGCATCAGGTGACCAAAGTATTGGAGCTTCAGCTTCAGCACCAGTCCTTCCAATGAACATTCAGGATTGATTTCCTGTAGGATCGACTGGTTTGATCTCCTTGCAGTCCAAGGGTCAAGAGTCTTCTCCAGCACTAGAGTTTGAAAGCTCAATTCTATGGCAGTCAGCCTTCTTTATGGTCCAACTCTCACACCCATACATGACTACTGGAAAAACCAGAGCTTTGAGGATACAGACCTTTGCTGGCAAAGTGATGTCTGCTTTTTAATATGCTGTCGAGGTTTGTCGAGCTTTCCTTCCAAGGAGCAAGCGTCTTTTAACTTCATGCCTCAATCACCATCCGCGGTGACCTTGGGGCCCAAGAAAATAAAATCTGTCACTGCTTCCACTTTTCCCCCTTCCGTTTGCTATGAAGTGATGGGATGGGCTGCCCGTTTGCTCTTTTTTTCCTAATGTCTCGTTGCCTGTGGGAGCACGGTGACTGTCGGGGTTCGAGGAGGAAGAGGGCAGGAGGCCGTGTCTCTTCTCCCCTCTGAGTGGAGCTTTCCCCTCCACCCCGCCTTTAGGCCCCGGGCCTTCTTCCAGAGCATGGCCGTCAGCCCAGAGCCAGCATCCCCTCAGTAGAAGCCAAGTGAAGGAGAATGTGGGACCCAGGGAGGGGGGCTAGTCTGCATAAGACAGGGTGAGAACCTGAGAGGCAGCCTTTGAATATCTACTCTCCCCAAATGGTTGATGGTCCACTTAAGTTCTCTTGGGAGGCTAGACACTTCCTGAGTGTCGTCTCTTCAGTTCCAGGCACTTCACCTCTGTCAGGGCACCTGACTCACCCCACACTCCTGGGGTTACAATTGCCTATCTCCCCTACCATTTTCTGGGTGGGAAAACCAGGTTCTAGGAGGTAATGTGACTTATTTGAGGTCACGTGGGACCCGGACTTTTTGTCAAACCAGGTTGCCTGAGAGCAAGGGCTCTGTCCAGTGTCACTCTCTGGAGGGTGTTCTGGATAAGTATTTAGCTCCTGTCCTCCTCTAGAACTACAGGCATCTCTGGCACCCCTCCCTGGAGACAGACCCTAACCCTGTTTGGGATTTGTCTTTTTTCAGTCACTCAGTTGTGTTTGACTCTTTGCAATCCCATGGATTGTCGTCTGCCAGGCTCCTCTGCCCATGGGATTCTTCAGGCGAGAATACTGGAGTAGGTAGCCATTCCCTTCTCCAGGGGATCTTCCTGGCCCAGGGATCGAACCCAGGCCTCTCGCATTGCAGGTGGATTCTTTACCATCTGAGCCACCAGGGAAACCCCTGCTTGGGTCACTGAGAACCATTCCATTCCAGCTCCTTGCCAGGCAGGAACTTCTCGCTCAATACTACTGGCCTGCCAGCACATAGTTGAAAGTCATACACACAGCGGATGATAAATGAGAAGTTTGGTTTTTTTTTTTTTTTTTAATTATTATTTTATTTAGAAAGCTGGCGTGGAGAGAGGAATTGTTTATCTGTCTTTGGGGCCATGACATTCGGATGAGGTAGAGAAGAGAAGGAGCCTGTCTTAGGGGCAAGGACGTCCACAGCCTCGCCCTGACACACTCTTGGTGAAGATTCTGCTCGTGCCTCGACCTGAGCCCGCGGAGCCGTCTGGGCTGGGGCCCGGGCTCCCTGGGTCTTCCTCCCTGGGTCCTCCTATCCGTCTCCTCCCCAGGAAGCCACCGCCCGCCTGCTGTTCTGGGCTCATGCTACCCGCATCACATCCGTGGCCCATTCTTCCCAGCCTGGATACAGCTGGACGCAAGCTCCTGCCTGGCCCCCCACAACCCCAGGGCGCCTCTCTCTGGGAAAATAAAACCAGGCCAAGCATCTCACCCAAACCTCAAACCCAGGCTTGGTTTGTTCTCGGTCTGCTTAGAATGTCACCCAGGAGGTGTGGGATGGGAGGGGAAACATGGGGCAGGATAAGTGGAGGCCACCAGGGGAGGGCGAAAAGAGCCCAGAGGGAGGACCCTGCCCGTCTTCGAGGGGCCTCTCGGTGCTCCACGCCCCCTCGTCAGGGCTTTCCTTGTCGCTCAGTTGGTAAAGAGTCTGCCTGCAATGCAGGAGACTTGGGTTCCATTCCTGGGTTGGGAAGATTCCCTGGAGAAGGGAATGACCATCTGGGTGATCTCCTCAGACAAGATGGGGAGGCAAGAAACCCCTTCGAACACTTTCCACCCAGGACGTGAGGATCTGGGCACCACGCCCCTGGACTTGAAGCTTGCCCACGTGTCCCCGCTGTTAACATCCAGCCCGCCCCTGAGCTCAGCCGTCAGACCTCCCCATGGCTGCAAGTCACTGCGCTGCTGCTCAGAGGCCACAGCCTGCTGGGGGGCGCATGTTCCTGGGAGGCCCTAAAATGGGATCCACTTCCTGTATCTCTCAGATCAGATCAAGTCAAAATCAAACTACTAGTCAGAGATACAACATTACAAATCAACTATACTTCAATTTAAAAACTATAAGACAAATCCGGTGACTTTTTAAAAAAAGTCTTTTTTTCAATGTAGGCCATTATTAAAGACTCTTTTTGTTGGCCTTGAGGCATGTGGGATCTTAGCTCCCTGACCAGGGACTGAACCTGCACCCTCTGCATTGAACGTCATCGTCTTCGCCACTGGACTCCGAGGGAGGTCCCCAGGCCAGGTGGCTTCTGTCTGCCCCAGACAGTAGTGCAACTTCGGGCAAGGCAGCTCCTGGTTTGTGGGTCTCCTTTTCCTGGAGAGTAGGGCCAGAAGGCCCTCCGGTCTCTCCCAGCGCCCACCCCCTCAGGTGGCTGGGAGACCACGCCGCAGCTGCCTGTGCTTGGCCTCGTTCTGCTCTGACCTGTGTAACTGCGCGGGCGCGCCCCAGGCTTCCCGAGGATCACCGAGGCGGCGTGCTCCAGCAGCAGCCTCCTTCACCAATGAAGCCGCTGCCGAGGAGAGGCCTTGCCCAGGGCCACCATGAAGGAGAGCCAGAGCCCCGCAGGGGGACCCCAGACAAGCCCTGCCTGCCTCTGCTGTCAGGACTGCTGTCAGGAGCTGCTGTCCTCACAGGCCCAGCCTGCAGACCCAGCAAGGACCTCGTTACAGGACCCAGAGGAGCGGAGCTCCAGCAGGCAGAGCTGGAAGGGGGCCTCACAGACGGCGCGGGCCGGCCCCTCACCTAGGAACCATTCAGGACACCAGAAGGTGGGAACCAGAGGAGGAGAAATCTGAGAAGTAACCGAGACTAATTCAGCTAAAGAGAAGACAAGAGAAAAGGGAGGGGATGGGGAGGGGTCGACCTGAGGGAGAAGGGATGGAAAACCCCCGCCAGGAGTGTGGCCTCCCCCCAGGGTCCTTTTCCAGCGTCGCTTCTGATATTTCTACTGGCTTAGGGAGTGAATGGACATGGGGTGGTCAGAGCCAGCTGCTTCATGCCAGGGTCCAGCGCTCTGAGGAGCTAACTTCAGGTCAGGAGCACTGAGCAGGACCTTAGGAGTGGGGTGAGGTCAGAGCTTCTCAAACATTCTCTTTCCCTGATACTCCCCTTGTCTTTGTGGAGGACAGTCCTCAGCTGAGACCCAGGGGCTTCCCTGGTAGCTCAGTGGTAAAGAGTTTTCCTGCCAATATAGGAGACACAGGTTCGATCCCTGATCCAGGAAGATCCCACATGCTGTGGAGCAACTAAGCCCGTGAGGCACGACTATGGAGCCTGTGCTCTAGAGCCTCGGAGCCGTCACTACAGAGCCCATGTGCCGCAACTATTGAAGCCCGTGAGCCCTAGAGCCTGAGTTCCACAAGAGAAGTCTCTACAACAAGAATCTTGCTCACCTCAACTAGAGAGTAGCCCCCACTTCCTGCAACTACAGAAGAGCCTGTGGTAGCAGTGAAAACCCAGAATAGCCAAAAATAAATAAATAAAATCGGAAAAAAAAAAAAAAAGAAACTAAACCCAGAGGCCCTCACCTAGGAACAGCTTTGCTCCCCCAGGGGACACCTGGCAATGTTTGAAGACAGTTTATTGTCCCAGTTCAGAAAGGGAGGGGGGTTGTTCCTGGTATTGAGTGGGTCAAGGCCAGAGATGCCGTTGAACATCCTGGGATAGCTTCTTCTGCCCCTCTCAACACACAACAAAGAATTATTCTGCCCCAAAGGTCAAAATCGGGCTTCCCTGGTGGCTCAGATGGTAAAGAATCTGCCAGCAATGCAGGAGACCTGGGTTCGATGCCTGGATCAGGAAGATTCCCTGGAGAAGGAAACGGCAGCCCACTCCAGGATTCTTGCCTGGGGAATCCCACAGACAGAGGAGCCTGAGGGGCTATGGGGTCGCGAAGAGCCTGACACAGCTGAGTGACTAACACACACAAAGTGCAGAGATTAAAAATCCCAGAGTCAGTCAAGTCCCCAATCCCTAACCTCTTCTCCAGGATCTTGATAAACATTTGCCCTGCATCACGAGCTGAGTGACTAACACACAAGTGTGGCCTCCCCCCAGGGTCCTTTTCCAGCGTCGCTTCTGATATTTCTACTGGCTTAGGGAGTGAATGGACATGGGGTGGTCAGAGCCAGCTGCTTCATGCCAGGGTCCAGCGCTCTGAGGAGCTAACTTCAGGTCAGGAGCACTGAGCAGGACCTTAGGAGTGGGGTGAGGTCAGAGCTTCTCAAACATTCTCTTTCCCTGATACTCCCCTTGTCTTTGTGGAGGACAGTCCTCAGCTGAGACCCAGGGGCTTCCCTGGTAGCTCAGTGGTAAAGAGTTTTCCTGCCAATATAGGAGACACAGGTTCGATCCCTGATCCAGGAAGATCCCACATGCTGTGGAGCAACTAAGCCCGTGAGGCACGACTATGGAGCCTGTGCTCTAGAGCCTCGGAGCCGTCACTACAGAGCCCATGTGCCGCAACTATTGAAGCCCGTGAGCCCTAGAGCCTGAGTTCCACAAGAGAAGTCTCTACAACAAGAATCTTGCTCACCTCAACTAGAGAGTAGCCCCCACTTCCTGCAACTACAGAAGAGCCTGTGGTAGCAGTGAAAACCCAGAATAGCCAAAAATAAATAAATAAAATCGGAAAAAAAAAAAAAAAGAAACTAAACCCAGAGGCCCTCACCTAGGAACAGCTTTGCTCCCCCAGGGGACACCTGGCAATGTTTGAAGACAGTTTATTGTCCCAGTTCAGAAAGGGAGGGGGGTTGTTCCTGGTATTGAGTGGGTCAAGGCCAGAGATGCCGTTGAACATCCTGGGATAGCTTCTTCTGCCCCTCTCAACACACAACAAAGAATTATTCTGCCCCAAAGGTCAAAATCGGGCTTCCCTGGTGGCTCAGATGGTAAAGAATCTGCCAGCAATGCAGGAGACCTGGGTTCGATGCCTGGATCAGGAAGATTCCCTGGAGAAGGAAACGGCAGCCCACTCCAGGATTCTTGCCTGGGGAATCCCACAGACAGAGGAGCCTGAGGGGCTATGGGGTCGCGAAGAGCCTGACACAGCTGAGTGACTAACACACACAAAGTGCAGAGATTAAAAATCCCAGAGTCAGTCAAGTCCCCAATCCCTAACCTCTTCTCCAGGATCTTGATAAACATTTGCCCTGCATCACATATGTTAAGTAACAAGGTGACGTGGGAGATGCTAAATCACAGCCATTTGGCTCAAGTGGAAAAATCAGCACACACATACACACACACACTAAATCAGCACAGCTAGGTGGGTCTTGGCATCCTTTCCCCCTCCCGTTCTTTCCCAGCCCGCGCGGGAAGCCAGCGGGCGCTGTAGATACACTTCACAAGTGATGGGTGCCACCTAGTGGTGCTAGAGTTAATAGCAGCAGGAACATTTCCAAGAACTGGAAACAGATGGTTATCAAGGGGCTTCCTGCTTAACTTTGTGAAGGTTCTATAGAAATAAACGAAGACACCCCCCCTCCAAATAAGAAAAAGTCGAAGCTCTTTATTCAGAGCTTTCGATAGCAAAGGAGTCAGTTACAATCCACTGCATTTGGCAGACTCCAGGATCAGTGGAGCATCAAAGGCTAGTGGAAACATTTTGTAGAAAAAAAAAGGCTTCAGGTGCTCTCAGTTGGAGGTTGTTGGCTTTGGGAGGCTGGAGGCGGGGGCACCTGCTGTGACTGGTTTGGAGAGGCCATTTGCCTTTCTTTGCTTGGTCCTGCCTTGGTAGTGGGGTCAAACATTCGAGAAGTTGCAGTCAGTGACTGAGTCCTGAGTATTCTGGGCCCATTTCTGTACAGGCTGTGCGTCAAGAGTTCTGTTGTCATCTATGGTCCAGCCTGTGTCTGTATATTCAGCCTCTTAATTTGTTAATCATCCTAGATACAGTCCTGCTGTTACTAATCATGACCCATTACATAGGGTTACCCATGTGAGAGGCCTCTTGACTGCAGATCAGCATCGGTGATTTTTAAAGCCTGCCCTTTCCAGTTTTGATTTAGGGTTCATAGTTGATACCACTGTTTGATTTTGCTGTCCATGGTGTCTTACTAGGTACAACATTATTCTGCCATTTGAAATCCACATGGGCCCCAGGGACCCCTCAACTGCACGCGTTCAGGTGACTATAATGCATTGAGACGCACACCTTTCTTACATCACCACCGCTGCCTCCATCCACAACCAGCACCAGCACCAGCACCACAAGGCTGATGGTTCTCAAACCCTGTTCCCAGGCCCAGCGGCAGCAGCCGGTGGGAACCGGTTAGAACTGCAGATTCTCAGGCTCCACTCCAACCCAGAGAGTCAGACGCTGGGGATGGGGCCAGCCCTCAGGTGATTCTGACAGATGCTAGTCAGAGAGTTACCACTTCAGTGAATTTCTAGGATGCCACAAGGGGCTTATTATAAGTCAGATCTTCCACGATATTTCCTCCAAACCTATGAAACAGACCATGTTTATTTATCTAGATAATGCAAGTGACAATTCTGGTGACACCTGGCATTATACACGTCACATCTGGCTTGGCTTTCCACAGCCAGAGAGGTGGGATCTGCTCGTACCTCCATCTGCCAAGCAAGGAACGGAGGCTCCACAAGGCGAGGTCATTTGTCCCTGACGTTACACAGGTTACGTGTGACAGAAGCCAAGGTTATTTGGCTCCTGAATTTTTCTGTTAACTGCTGTTAAAGATACCAACTGCTGGACTTCTCTGGTGGTCCACTGGTTAAGACTTCATGCTTCCAGGGCAGGGGGCACGGTTCTCTCCCTGGTCTGGGAACTAAGATCCCACGTGCCACATGGAGAGGTCAAGAAACAAATGAATAAATAATTAGAAAGAAACGAATGGCCTCAATCATGAAAAGTCTGAAGAATTAGTAGAGTCCCCTCCCCTCCTCTTGAGGAGAAGCAGAGGCCCAGAGAGGCCACCTGAGGTCATGTGTTACCTCTTTCATTTCTTTTTTTGTGAATCAAACGATTTTTATTTATTCTTACGCCAAACACAGCAACTAATCTCCGTCTACAATTGCCTTTTTTTTTTTTTTGGAGGGGGGGCAGGCTGGGGAGGGAGGGCGGTGGGCGGGCCACTTCTATTGGTCTTTCATTTATCTATTTTCATCCGTCTTTGTTCTTTGGCCTGTGTGGGCCTCCTGTCTGGGCGCATGCGCTCCAGAGCTCCGGCTC